>CM073431.1:66032500-76032500 GCA_037114965.1 Monochamus alternatus | reverse complement strand
AAAAGGTACCTAATTAAGTTTTTGCGCCTGGAGTGCGTGACAACACGCCTGCCTAGCGAATGAAGTTGGAGTGGGGATATGCTCCCTATGTAGTAAACGAACAAGCTTAGTAGTATTGTTTAATTAATCGTGGGTGTTAATCTTTAAAAATTATAAAGTGACTCATGTGTACAGCAATGTTGAGATAATGGACATAGAATAGAATAGAATAGAAATGATTTATTGTGTAAAGATTACAAAAGAAAATAATTACACAAAAGGTAGGAGATTTGGCTTGCACCACTCTTCCACTCCATCTATGATACATAAAATATAGAAAATGTACATCTAAAAATACGAGGAAAAATAAAGAATTATAAAACACATATAAAGGTATATATACTAATAAATTAGTAAAATAAACTGTTAAACAAGTTGAGTGGTAAATGTAATATATGAAGATATTTATTTAATAAGTTGGGAGCCATATACGAATATGACCCCTCAAATTTTGATGTTACATGATGAGGAATCGTATAAAGATCGTTTCTGACAAAAATATTGTGTACATCAGATCGCTTAATTAACAAATTATGCAAAAATGAGGGAGTTTTATACTTTATATAATAACAGTACGTATAAATATTGCACTCTAAATTTCAATCATGACTCATTCACTCTATTTAAGTGTGGTCTTATGTGTTTCCTTTGTGTTAAACAACAGACAAATAGCATGCAGGCATTCTGAATTCTTTGAATTTTGGATTGATTATAATTTGGAAGAAAGTGAAAGTAAATTTGACTACAGTAATCAACCTGAGGATAAATTAAAGCTTTAATTAATTTTAATTTAGTATATTCGTCAAGTTGATCACGTAGGTGATACATTGATTTAGGCCGAAAGAAGGATCTTTTGGTTACCTGATTAATATGATCACTGAAATCCAAACAATCATCCACAATGAGACCAAGATTTTTTGCAGATTTTACCCAACTAATACATGTATTATTAACGATGATGTTATAGTTATCACATATAAATTGTTTTTGCTGTTTATTACCTATACATAATGCTACTCACTAGGATTAACCCTAAGACCATTATCACTGCACCAATTATTAAAACTTAAAAGATCTTTAATTATTTGAGACAATACAACCCCAGCCTGTTTCACCGTGACTTGACTTATACAGGGTGTTTAAAAAAGAGTATAAAATATTTCAGGAGGTAATAGTATGAATCAAAATAAGCAGACAAGTCTTAATAAACATGGGTCCGCAAAGTAACGGTTGCGGAGATATGGACCACTATTCGTTTTTCAAACATTTTATTTTATTAGGAATAAACCGACAAAGGAAGCTTTTAACAAACAAAAAACAAAGTTACAGAAGATGTTCAAAGTGTCCTCCGTCCATTTCCAAGTAGGCACGATATCTTCGTCTCAACGATATTCGAACTCTTTCGAAAACACCCTTCTTGGTTTGGATTTCTTGACACTTTTGATTAATCCGTAGCTGCAGCTCTTCCAGACTATTTACAGGAGTACCATACACTAATGTCTTCAAATATCCCCAGACAAAGAAATCTAAAGGGTTTAGATCAGGCGATCTTGGAGGCCATAAAACAGGTCCGGCCCTTCCTACCCATCTATGTGGAAAAGTTTGGTGTAAATGATCTCTAACGGCCATGGAAAAATGAGCTGGAGCACCATCATGTTGGAACCACATTTGTTGCCTCTGATTGAAAGGAATGTCTTCCTGTTCTTCTTATACAGTGTGTTCTGCAGAAGGTTGAGGCAAGCAGCGCCTGTTAATCGGTTTGGTAAATCAACAGGACCTAGAAACCTGTCACCTGCAATACCCATCCAAATGTTTAATGAAACACGTGCCACATAGATGGGTAGGAAGGGCCGGACCTGGACCGGACGTCATCTGCATAAAGATATAATTGACAGTAATTAATTGAAGAAGTTAAATAAAAAGTGTATATGGAAAATAATATTGGCCCGAGAATACTACCCTGTGGTACCCCATTTAATGTTGGTCGTAATTCAGAAAATTGACAATTATTTAATTTAACCCTTTGCCGACGTCTTACGAGGTAACTTCTGAATCAGGATAAGGCAGCATCCCCGAAGCCAATATATCTCAACTTACTAATTAATAATTCAAAGTTTACTAGGCCGAAAGCTTTACTTTGATCTAATAATACTAAAATTGTGCATTGTGTACTAATAAATTATTACTAACAACTGAATGTCCAGTAACACTCAGAAAAAAGTCATTAATTAATTCAGGATTCATAAGCTCCTCAGGTAGATTACAATTAGTATCACTTTTAGTGCAAACACCCCACTTAGACAAATTTTTCCATAATCCTTTACTATTATTTCTATTTTTTCCAGACTGAACTGCATGTAAGCCTTTTTTCGAGGTTTATCGCACTTTTAACATAATTTCTAAGATCAACATAATATTTTCTGGATGTTACGGTTTTATTTCTTAAATATTGTAGATAGGCAATGTTCTTCAAGTTTATCATTTTTTTATATTGTAAGTAATGCATGGCTTATATTATTGTTTAGTTTTTATTACACGAACAGGTGCGTGTATATCAAAAAAGTTTATAATAGTCTGATTTAGGGATTCAATTTTACCGTCAATTTCGCCTAAGGAACTTATGTACCCCCAATCAATTTGAGAAGCATCTTTGCCGAATTCATTGATATCCAAATTTTTAAAATACCTATATATAATAAATTTCAGCTCCTTTTTATTTATGCTAAAGAACACAGAGCACCATACCAACATGTGGTCTGAATTGCTGTATAAATCGATATTATCATATTTAACAAAATCTAAATTTTTGCTGATGCAAATTACATCAACCAGAGACTCACTGCAATCTGTCACTCTAGTAAGCTTATCTACAATCTCAATTAAACGATGACATGATTCTTATTTATGGTGAAGTTAGACAAAATGCTTTGGCAGCTTCGTGCTTGTATGCGGATCGACTTCCCAATCGATACACGCCTAATCATAAAACTTTACGGCAGTGGTGCAAGATGGACGTGATATTGGTAATATACATGCAAATCGTGGGCAAGATGGTGGTGCCGGGTGGCAAGTGTTGAATGTGGTCCATGAAAATCCGCGAATAAATACAAAGCAAATTGTCAGATAGGTGCCTGGAGTGTCCCAATCATCACTGGCCCTTATCACACGAAGCTCAGTTATACCCATATCATATTTAAACACTGTTATCAGCAAATTATACATTACGAGTTAGGTTTTGTGAGTGGTTGCTGCAGCATATTTCTGAAAATCTCCAATTTACTGCTGATTCACTAGTTATACAAGAAGCTTTATTTACTCGAAATGGAATACAGAACATTCACAATACACAACTCAAAAATCTGCACGCAAATGAGCGGGACCACTTTCAACACCATTTTCTACTGAATGTTTGTGCAGGAATTGTTAATGAGTGTCTAATTAGACCGTTCAAATTGGCCAATCGTACGGATGGTTTCCTCACTTTCGGTTAGATGTTCGATGGCCTTCGCGGTATCTCGATTTAAACCCACTTGAAACCCACTCTTTTTGTGGAGCCATTTAAAAAATGAGGTGTATCGTACTGCCCAAATGTATGTATACATCGAGGCACAAAATTTCGAACAGTTTTTGTAATAAGCTAATATTTAATAAATTTCGTGCTTCTAATGGTGATCAGCTATCGCAATTCTTCTTCAAAGTTAGTGTAACAAAATTTTATTTATTTTGAAGACTTTAGTCGGAACTATCTATTATTTAAGTATATTTTAAAGTAAAAACGCTGCAAATCTTTTTTGCACCGGTGTCGGTTCAATCACAGAACTTTGGAGGTCTTTTTCGTGCATTTTGTGACATCGCCAGTTTGCATTGTCACTCCATTACAGTAGACCAAATTCCAGAGGCGCGCAATTAAATATTTTTAAATAGTTTTCAGAATACGTATGTTATTCTTTGCGCATTACCATATTTGTACATGTATAGTGCGGTGATTCTGAATCATCCTTTATACGGAAGCTTATGGATAGCTACTTCCTACTTACCAACATATTATGAAGAAATATATGTCCCATTTAATTTATAATCAAAGCTACAAACCGTCATAAAAAAGTGCATATTTTTAGGAAAAAATTAATAGAAATTGTTGTTTTTATTGTAGTGTTTGTATTTTAATGTTGTTAGGTATCAATTTATATTTTTTAAGAACGAGGAATATTTTTGACATTAATAGACAGTTGTTAGGATGTTATTTGAGTACCATTTAGGGAGGAATATGATTTGTTATAAAGTAAATTAAGAGGAAAATAATCATTAGCTTGTCACAGTCGAGAATTAAACAATATTTTTTAGAAAAGTGTACGAGTCGCATGCATTTTAGATATAAAACGCTTTCCAACTACAACTGCAAACAACAATACTAAATAAATTGCTTTGTAATATATATTTATGTGACATGAACAATGGTAAACGTTAGAAATTTGAGAGAAATATGCCTCTGAAATGCTGTTACTACTGTTGTGGTACTAGCAAAATTAGTATGGCGTACATTTTCTTTGGATCATTCTATTTGGATGGTGTTCATTACATCAGCTTTCCAAGTAGTCTTCTTCTATGCGGTAAAGGATTTCTATTTCCCATGCCTTTTTAAATTTATATCACCACCTCCATCTGTTAGCAAAATCTTTGAGCTTTAACGGAAGCAGTGGTCTTTGTTCCGTTTAGATTTTCTTTTCCAAAGTAGGACGCGATTTTGCTAGCGTCTTTTCCCACAGGATCATTAAAAGTATGTTTATATAAAATTCTCCATATCATAGAAATAATACCAATTTCTGAAGTTATTCAAAATGGACACAAAGCATCTTTAAAATAATTCTTCTTTATGTAATATTTCAGTGATTGTCTGACAATATGTGTAATTATCGGCTCAAACATCAAACCCTTCACCGCTTCAGATAATGAATGCTTTGAGAATGGAAAAATGACAGTTGTCATGCTTAGTTGTTGCAATGTATTAATAACTGTTTAAATTTTTTATATTCACTTTTAATTTTGTTTTCAGTTATATCAGATTTGGCGAAACTGGACTTAATTGTCTCAACTGCAGCAAATACTGTTTGCCATGCAGCTCTTTCTGTTCAAATATTTCCTCTTACTCTTGCTTTTCCATATAAAAAATAAAGATGTTTTATGTATGATATATGTATTTTGATGCACTGAACATAAATCTGATGTCAGATTTAGTTTTTAGTGTAAATGACCGAAGAATTTGAAAAGCAGTTAAGCTTAACCAACTACTAGATTGAAGTAAATTACCATGCATTGCCACAACACGCAATAATTGCTTTAGATCGCCAATCATGGATGAATTGAAGAAATAATATAACGCAATCTACCTGACAGAAACAAAGTTGTGAAGCTATGAAACCTGTTTTGCAAATCAAGCACAGAAAGCGTCAATGACAAGTTTGCAGACATTTAAAAGTGATATCGGTCATTATGAGACAGCATTGCCGTTTCGTATGTTTGTGGAAGGAGCAGGAATCCTGAGTATCAATACAGTCAATAACAATGATCATGTAGACTAGTACTCAGTCAGGAAATTACAATGTCAAGAACCTTTGGTTAACTGTTCAACTATATTACTTTATTAATTTGAAATTAAACTTAGCTTAGCAAAACAATTTGCTAAAACTTTGGATAAAAAGTATCGTTTTAAGAACTTGACTGAGTAGTTTCCAACATTAAATGAAGGTAAATTATGACAGAATTTTTGAAAATTGGTAAAATTTTACAAGATGAAAACTTTTTAGCAACAGTGACAGATGTTAAACAAACAGCGTGGGAGCATTTTCACAATGCCCAGCATTTGATTGTAATCTGGCATTTTATTATTTCCAAAACTGTAACATATGATTGAAAAATGTGAAATATAAAGTTGTTTGATGAGCGTCAAACTCCTTGAAGACTGAGTTAGAAATTCACTACTCAGGTCCTTCGAGAAGAAAAGGGTGCGCCACAAACTTAAAAAAATATATTTCTTCATATTTTTTACCGAATAGCGGTTTTTGCATCTAATGCAAACAAAAAAAGAGATATTCTTAGACATGTGGAATTAGTCATGATTGCAAAATGCCACATATTAATCGATTTATGCTTTAAAGACATTTTTCTGAAAATGGTGTACAATTGGGCTTGAAATACGTGTACAAAATGCATTGAGCCCCATATGAAACTCGTTATGTTTACGTGGATTGGTTAGAAATGTGAAATTACCTATGTTTACACAATTTGGAGCATTTTCAGTAATTATTTTTAGAAACACATAAAAGAAACACTATATGAAACTCATTTCTAGATGATTCAGAGAGGAGCATCAGTTGATCACATTTATGACAATTTAGGACGATTTACTTAAAAATGGTAGCTTGTTAGATTTAACTAACATTAGATTGTTTTTCATATGTTTAACTGTTCAGAGTAACTTCATTTTGTTTGAAATCAGTATGTTTTTGGTTTTTAGTTTATTGTTTGGTTCTGCTGGACAAACAAATTCAATAATTTATATATGTTGATAGGATCTAGTATTTACTTCTTTCAACTCGAGATACTAGAAAAGGTGAAAGGGATAAATAAAGAAGCAACTAAAAAAAATCTTCAATATATTGACCATATATACATCGTTATATATATTCTAAAATACATAGTACATATCAACGTAGTCCTGTATCTAGTTACATGAATATTAATAATTACTCTGTACAAAACATTTCTAAAATTCTAGAAAACTACTTTTGATTTTTTGTATAAAACTCTACATTATATATTTCGTTTTTACTCTTCGTACCATAGATTTAATATTATATTCTATTGTTTCTCATACAGCTCTTACATTAGACTATAATATTTTTGCGATTATCTGGTGCCTTATATAACAAGTGAACGAATATTTTCAACAAAGTATAACAAATGAATCAACGAATACAAACAGAAACCATAATATATGGTGTCTTCAGCAACTTTGCTGAAATATCATGTTGAAAATATTCGTTGAAAATATAGATACTTTGAATTTATATTTCATCAATGAAAATAATTTAAAGAGCGAATTGCACGTAAGGGTGTGGATCCTGGTCCATAATTTTTTGTCGCGTGACATCATCATAATATTATAACAACTAATAATAAAAATAATTCTTCATTTACATAAATATAAATTCGTAATAATAAAGCAGTTTTTAAATAAAGCGAGATTATTCGTACGTTTCCATAATTTAGAATTAAGTAATGTGTTTCAGTAATTTATTTACAAAAAAAACATAGAGATTACTTTACAACCAGTTAGGCCCCAAACAATTGTCTAATACATTCACAGCATCAAAACGCTCCATGTCAGTGAATATCTGCTTCAGCTCAGTTAAGGCGTTGCTGTCTCTGTTTCTCGCCTCCCACAGATCCAGTATGCAATCCGTAGGAGATGGCTTTGTCGCGAAGAAGTTAATGTATCTATCCACATGCAAAGCGTGAGCTAACATTCTCCAGTCGTTACCTCTCTGAACAGGAGGATCCAGGCACTGGCAAAGCTGTTTCCTAAGTGCTTTACTTAACCTAAAATTAAAATCATCACAAGTGGATACACCTCTATCCGTTACAATTAAGTTCTTGGCTAGTTTGGCACTTTTCGACGAATTTGCGTATTCCACCGACTTCTTCGAATCGTTAGAGCGACTGGTCTCGCTCTGTATAGTAACTTTTGGCACAAATTCGTTGTGGTTGAACTTCCCTGAACTTGTCTTTTCCACAACTTCATCTCCATCATCCTTACAAGTTATGTCAAATACTTGGTGGTAGTCAAAACCCTTCTGGTTAACTCTTATTTTAAAACTAAGGTTTCTGGACACCTCGAAGGATTCTAATGTGAAGGAACAATGCAAGCTGTTGCTGTTGGCTTGCCACAGGTGCTTGAAGGGTATTTCTTGGTAGTTGGATGCTGGTTTAGGCCTCCATCCATCACTGACGCTTTCTAGAGCAAGGCAAAGGTTATTGCCACCATCTTGAAAGGTAATACTGCGAGGTTCGTCCAAGAGATAACCTCCGAGCCTCTTTTCTTGCCCAAAGACGGTCTCCATGGAACTATCGGTATCTTCAAGGACGTACACTCTTATACTATAATCTACAGAGGACTGAAAGCATAGTTTTGGTGCAAACACAGCTAACTTAAGTCTCTTAATAGCGTTCCCATTAATGGATCTACCAACTATTACGAACCTAGACAAACATTCAGTTACTAAATAGGCATAGTCTTTATCTAATTGACAGAAAACCGTAGTGTTGATAGTTTCTTGCCCTAAGGTGACTGCATTCTGCCACTGAGAGTCGCTGCAATCGCTCTGTAATACAGAAATGCACCAGTTGTTTCTAGTTATCTCAGCGCAGTGAGGGACCTTGAGAACTACTGCTTTGTTCAGTGAAATATTAGGGCCACAGGAAACTACAGGACTCAGCTGGGTTAAGCCCTCTGCTAACTTGGGCCTGAAGCAATCTTCGTTCAATATAGACAGGAATAATTCTTGTTTCCGGGACCTGGATATGGCGCCCTCTGGAACTAGGAGGCTCACTCCTGATTCGGAAAGGTTCAAGAAACCGCCGGTGTGAGTCAGTGCAGAGCTCGTGTAGTTGCCGCTTGTCGTTGGGGTAACGGCGTACGCAGTCGGTAAAGCAGAGATTGGTAGCGTCACTGTGTCCGTGGCTACTTCATAGGTGGAGTCGGCTGAAACAAAAACGGAAATCAATCATTGCCTTGAAACAGTGGCCTTTAATCTAGAAAATAGCAATAATACATGCGAATCGATTTGAAAATATAAAATTATAATTTTTAATGTTGCAGAGATAGTAAAGTAAAATAAAAAATATTTATTTTATAAATAATTAGATACGTATCTATATAACAACTCAGAAGTTTTAAATGTATGTTACTAAAGTGAGCTAAATTAATTCTCACTAAGCAGAGTGGACATATTAGTACAGTAAATAATTACGTGAAAAAAGAAAGTATGGATTTTATTTTACAGTGCTTTTAAGATACACGAAAAATACTTTATTTAGAAACATCTCTAAATTTTTAACGTATTGAATAATTTTATATTAAAACTTTAGCCAAATTTTAAATGTGTACGAAGAAATTGTGTTAAACACAGATACATACATGTACATATATTACTTTTTGCATTTTTTTAGGCTAACTTTTTTGAAGCTATTACTTAGACGTTATATTAAAGAGTCGAGGACTGGAAGTATATTTCTGTTGTTGGTCTTATTACCATAACCTCGGAAAATCCCAGTATAGTGTCAAAATATTTTTTTTAATTCTGTTGAAGGCGCTAATAGCAGTAAAATTATTTTTAAAAAATCTGTATAAAATTCTCAAGACTACGCAATTATTAAGGTTTGTGATATTTTTAAATATGTTCATTGATGAACTCAGAAAAATATATATGTCAAACTAGTAGGTATGTCCAGGTTTTCGAACAACGTAGAACCTTGCAATAATAATGACACTCCCTTATAATAGTTTTTGAGGTACTCGAACTACTTGAGTAGAAATTATTGAACTTCTGTTGGAACAACTAAGAACTAATATTAAAAGGGCATATGTCAACAGTTCAAAACAAGTTGTCAAATTCGTTTTAAAGGGTGCCATTATTATTTCAATAGATTGTACCATTGTCTTTAGACGCTAGTTAATATAAAGATTTTTTTAGCTATTAGTTTTCGAGACAGTTACATTTTTTTACCAACCAGTTTAGTTAGAAATGGGCTACACCAGTATATTTAGCGGTTCGACGTTACTATGGACGGTTTTAAAAAATTTTTAAAACATCGATTTTTTTTCCGGAAAGATGTACTAAAAAAACCTAAAAAAAATCAGCTACACTCTACTTGCATCCAAAACTGAAGTTAGGTCTTCTATAGCTTAGTTAGAAAGAACAGCGCTGCCAGATGGTTTATTATTAATTTTGTTAAAAAAAAAAAATGAGAAATTGCTCTACATTCTGCAAAGCCCAATAAATCCAAAACTTAAGATAGTTCCTCTTTAGCATCAAGTTAGTTCAGAAAATATAGACTTAATCACTGACATCAGGAGTCCAAACGGCATACTGAGATTTTTTTGCCACTAAAACCAGAAAATTATGTAAAAATGTTGAGCTGTTCAAACTACGTAGGGTGTCGCCGTTAGATGATTTTTAGTTATTTGAAAATCAACTTTTGAAGAGAGTTATGAAGGAAAATCTGAAAATATTCCCTTAGAATGCAAAAACTGAAGCTCATAAAGTTACCGAAATTTTAAAAATATTTTGTATAATTAATATATTAATGCTGATTATCATCGTGTTTAGTGACTCGAACCATGATGATATCACTGAATAGAAACTAGATTATGTATAAATAAGTTTTCTTTCAATCAGAATTTTTTCAATAAAGTGAACTGGCGCATTCGCCAAATTATATGATTAGTACTGACGACAAATGGAACAAACCAAAGTAATAATGAAAAAAAATAGATATTTAAACCAAATGCATGAAATTAATTGTTTATTGATGAGAGATAATATTTAGTAATCAAATTTATTTTTGGACATAGCAAGAAAAATTAATAATAATATAAATAAAAATTAATAATGTAAACTGTATGAATTTAATATCAAGAAACAACTTGATTTGAATGATTGAATAGGTTAAATTATTTTAAAATTAGTTTAGAGTTTTAATAAAGTTAATAAATACAGTTTTAAGTCAATATTATATGTGGCACAAGTTCAAATAAACTAAACTATCCATGGTTTCTCACTTTCATTAAAAATAATCGCAGAGTCGAACCGCATGCTCTATTGAAGGTCAGTGCAAACTACTGAGTGACGTTCAATTCTTCCCAACAGATAACGCGTCGCATGTCTGTGAATAAGTCTACCCTCAACAAATCAATAAGGCCTAGAAACCTTTACCCTCGCTTTGATACTCACAGTTATTGGTGAATCCACTCATTTGACTCCTCTTCCCGCTAGATGACTCCAGCGTCGAACTTGTAGCTGGCGACATCTGTATGTCACTGCCTGAAGCCAAGTGGGGTACGTCGTAGTGATGTTCTGATACAGATCTCGTAACAGAGGTGGCGGGGGTCGTATAAGGATATTCGTAGCACGGCGGGACGGTTTGGGTTAGATCCGGTTGGAGGCTGAGGGACTTCTTATCGTGCTCAGGAAAAAACTCCGGGTGATATTCTAAAAGAGTAAATAAGTTTGTAGAGACGTCATGCAAAAATCAATAATTTAATGAAAAGAAATACAGAAACTAGTTAGTCCTTCGTTTTATGTTAAAATATAAATAAGATAAGGGATATATCATGCCTACAGTGTGTCTACTTTTATTTGTGAATAAATCCGTAAAAAATATTTTTTTAACTCAACAAATATATATATTTTTAAATGGTATTAAAAAACTGCTTTTTCTGATCTGATTTTATTTAAAATTGAATAAAAGCTGTACACTGTTTTCATTTATACGACCCCAAACTTGAGCAAAATCTGAAAGGCTTAGACCAGCCAAGTGTGTGCCATGAAATTATTTATGCTAAAACAGTACGAATAAATATAAAGGCAGGTTACTTTTATCTGCCCTAAATATGGTCTATTAAGAAGAAAAATAAAAGAATGACTGTGTTGATGACACATTTATTAAGTAACTAATTATTGAACATATCTTCTATAAGACTGTCCTTTTTGAGTATACTTGCAGACTCAACACAACAAGAATGCATAATATGAAAATAAGGTTACCCAACTTATTATGGAATTTTCTTTAAACTATAATTTAAGTCATTTACAAAAACTTCGTAAATATGTAATACTTTTGTTAAATAGACACAAAGAAAGTAAAGCAAAGGTTCTAGCCACAGTAGAAAATGATTATAAGGGTGAAAGAAAGGATACTGATTCTGGACACAAGATACTATAGAAAACTGGAAATTAAATCTGGTTCAGTACACTTAAAATTCAGTATTTTGCTCAACTTTCAAACTGTTGAAAAAAGTCACTAAGCGTTTATATTGAATTTCGGAGGTATAAAAAATCATAGCTGGCTAGAATGTCATTTTAAAAGTCGTGGTAGGATCAGAAGAAGCAGCTTATATACAATGCCAATTAAAACAAACAAATATTTGTTAAAATATCTTCAAGAATATAGTTTTTATGGATTTGTACTTAAATAAAAGTAGACTAAATATTAAAGCATTCTTAATAAATAATACTAATACTTCCAAACGGTACAAATTATTTATTGATTATTGGTAGGTATATTTAAAAATAATTTGGTATAATTGGAGTTAACTTTCAAAAGCACTTTTAAGTTCTTCTGTTTTATGGATGTGTAGTCTATTGACAAGGTAGGTAAAAAAAAAACAAATGAGGGTTAAATTGTTATTAAGTGCTATATTTGTAAAATATAACCTTCTCAAAATTATAAGCAAGCACAATTTTTTTGAGTGCCAATTTTTGAAAACTTTTGCAGAAAATTTTAAACAGCGTGTACCACAAAAACGATGCATTACTTGACCCATGCTTATTAACTTTTTCTCTTATTTGTAAACATAGAATCTACCCCTACATTTTCTTAACATCACTCTGTAACACTCTGTTTAAAATAAATAAAAGATATTAACTTCTTTTGTGTTTTTTAATTATGCTAATGTAATAGCCTGTGTAGCAATAAATTAGGACAGACAATTATGTGGTTAGACCCAGTTCACATAGAAATCATATTGTAACACATATTATCACACTATATCAATAAAAAATCGAAGAGAAATTTTGTTAATGATCATTTTGTGTTAATATTCCAGCACCATAAATTATAATAATTTATTTCCCGCCTAACAAATTGTTAAACGAGATCAAGATAAGATTAGGCCCGATTCTAAGTGGTTAAATTGCCCATTTAAATAAGTAAGGAGCCGTAACTCAATATTAAGTCGAAATAAAACGCTCCGAAATCCCCACAATTCATTGAACGGCATGAGAAAGCACACTCGGTTTAATCTCGAAGACTCATTTATATTATTTATAAGGGCATATGTTAGGTTTGTTTTCAATAAGCACCGACGTTCCTACAGCACGTGAGCAGCTACACAGTAGAGCACGGCTCGTAAAATCAACGGTTTAGAAACATCGTTAATCTTGAACTTGTCTTAATTGTGACTTTGGGATTGTTTCAAGTGAGCCGCCCCTGTTTTGGTTCTCGTTACATTGTTTTCTTTATGAATGGGGAATTTAATATATCGCCCGCTCGAAATAAATTGAGGTCCTTCACCTTTAAAATAATTAATACAAACACCGCTCGTGGGTATCGATTTCCCGGCCAGGTGGAACTTTGGTTTTTGCGGAGAATCGAGGCAGGTTGATTGTTCATTGTCTGTGGGTTTTTGTTAGGAAATCTGGGAATCTTTCGTAATTATACGCATTGTGAGAAATAATAATAAAAACTGCTTGTTTTTCTTCCATACACTGATAAAAATGGGTGGAATTTGCTCTTTTCACATAGGTATAGATATTTACTGCTAATTTTTAATTTACATTATGTACTAAGTAAAAATCTAGTATGTGTTTTTACGTAATAAAATTTGAAAATTTCAAGAATCAAGTAACTGGAACTATGTGAATCAATTTATTATGAAATATTACAAAACTTTTCATGTAATTTCTATTGCACAAACGCTAACTAACCTCTAACCTAATGCGTTTTAGTTGTGTTAAGGTGTGGTACATAAACATGTACCTACGGTTCATTAATAACATTTTGTGGGATATTCGTAAAAGCGTAAGGTTATATTTTATTACGTGTGCACTTGCAGCTTCTGCCAATTTAAAGGTTATACAATTCATAAATATAATACGATAGGTAGGTTACGTTGTTTAGATGTTTGCATCAAATCTGCGCCATTTGTGTCCCTAAATCATACAACAACATTAATTTCAAACAACGAAAACTTTTAGCACATCTTCTAATGCGAATGAAATTCACTGAAATACATTTTTAGATAATGTATGAATAATACACTTTTGAAGCAAGGGATGGATATTTATACAATCACATTTAGAGAATAATAATAATAATATCTCTACCCCTCATTCTAATCACAGGGATTAGCCCAGAAGTCGGAGACTTGTGCGGAAGAGGGGGCGGCATATTATTATTAAGCAGGCCGCATTTGCGCCCAGGAACGACTTACGTTGGTAGGCCCTAACCACTATTCAGTGCAGGAATGAGGGAAACCTGGAAAACCTCATTAATTAGGGGGGTAGTCAAATATCAACCGGTATCAATCTCTCACATTGACCCAAGCTAGCATTATTCCACCCTACCATACTCTCCACGAATATAGCTTATATACGGTCTACCGGCAGCTGGGCTCGAACCAACTCCGATCTAGTCACCTTGATTCAAGTACTGACGCCTTAAACCGCGCGACCACTGACCGAATGGATAGACAAATTCCACTAAAAATATTTTCCTACACAGAAGTTGTTTCTGCTCTTGATAATGCCTTCTTAACTATTTATAAATAAAAATGTAACTCGCATAGTGTAGTTATTGAATTTTAATAACAAAATCTAGTGCACTTTTAATATACATATAATATACATCCCGCATTCAAGTCTGTATTTTTGTACATTCTAACAAGTAGAATTTTTTAACCCATACAGTTTTTCTCGACGATATTAAAAATAAAAAATATTCCCACTTTTCAACTTTATCTGTCGACATACTCCTTATACGGCTACAAAAATAATATTCATACATTTTTAAATTGGCTACTGTTACATTATTCATATTAAACAAAATGAGAATATTTAAACTTGAACTCTTTGGTATATAATTTTTTTTAACATAACATACTGTTCATTATTTATTTTTTTACACACTGATATTCAATTATATAGATGTGAAATAATGTTGTTAACTGAAAAAGTTTTATCTATATATATATTTCAATTGTACTTAGTTATAAAGGTAAGTATATATACAGTGCTTTCGAAAAGTAACAAATAGGTAAATTCATTATTTTTGAAATAGAGAAGTTTTCGAAAAGATCCCCTGGCACGCCGAATTTGTTTTTAAAAAATGCACTTTTTGACATACGACCCATATTTGTGATGTCATCGTTGTTCAAGATATGACGTCATCGACAATTTTTTAAAATAGCAACCCCCAATTTTGACCATGCCATTTGAAAGAGCGTGTCATTCTACATACATACATCAAGAAAAATTATTGTGTTACATAACAAAAATTTCAAGAAAATAATGTTTGAAGACTTTAAAATTTAATTTTCACAATACTGTGCACCTCCCCATTATCCAACACCTGTCCGTGCTTATTTAGATGAGCAGTTCCCGAATCGTTGGATAGGGAGAAAGGGGCCGATTGAGTGGTCAGCGAGATCGCCTGATTTAACACTCCTAGATTATTTCTTCTGGGGATACTCAAAAAGCAAAGTATACGTTACTAGACCGGTTAATTTAGAAGATTTAAAAGCAAGAATTCGTCACGAGATACATCGTATACCTCCTGAAGTTATTGATAATGTCCAAAAAGAATTTATTAATCGTCTTGGCTTAATGCAGACAAAGCTTTATGCTTTATATTATATATACATATATGCATTTTAAAAGCATTCTCCGCTACAAATCCCATTTTCAGCGTTCTATTACAGTTCAAGCCCCTCTTCGTCGTTTTGGAGATGTTGGCATTCGTCTATCTCCACCACAACGATGATGAATTATTTAACAGGATGACTTATCGTATTCAAACTTCATTTATCACAAAGGTTTCATGCTAGATATTAATGACACGGCTTTATTCGCGCTAATTGCGAACTTTATTTATTGCGACGGAACGATGTCGGACTTCCTTTTAGCGATCGACATGAAAAATTTATAAAGTTAAGGAGTTGAAGCGCAACAACAGAACACGGGACGATTTGAGTTATGGATTTCATTCGGGATCGTCTATTTGGCGGGTGGAAGAGATGGATTAAAACATTGGTTTGGAATGCATTATTTTTCCGAATAAATGATTTTCAGAAGTAATGGCGTGTTTCATATTTTCAGGTCTAATGTGCATTGCAAATTTACAGTTTTAATTTTAGGCATTCAAGAACTGAATAATATAGATCTCAGCAAATAACAGGAATCATCTCATGCCACCTGCAAATATTCAAAGACACCGAAGTAAAACAAATATGTATATAACAGAAAGTAGTCTAACCAACAAATTTTTAGGTACAGAAATCTTTGAAAATACGTATTTTTTAAAATTTACTGTCAGTTCAGAATCGAAATGGCTGTCTTTTAGGCACATGTTCTTAAAACAATCTTTTTTATGAACTTGTGCGTAAACGTAAAAGAAAATGGATTTTAAATTATATCTCTGTTCTGACAAGATGTATTTGACATTTGGGAAAACTAGCATCAGTGTAGATTATTCATTATTTTTTTAACAGAGACGTTCGGCATTGTCGACTTATATGAATTAATTTAAATGAATATTAGTTATATTAGAATTGTAATTTTTTCCAAAAATGCCACGCTCGCTTCTGTCTAAAAATAAAACTATCATTTAAAGGTCAATTAACTCTCAAGTAGTTTTAGATGGACACTGGTTCTTACTGTGGTATACATATTTTAATATTTATTTAAGATTAAAATCGTAAAATAAGTTGTCGAGATAAAACAGTGAAATTCTGCGTACTGCTTCCCCTGCACTTTGCGAAATAAATTGACGATCAGTATGCTCATCATTCTCCACAATTTATTTCTCCATCATATTTTAATTACCCGTCCTGGTCGTGTAATCTTCTGGTACATAATATAGCGAACGTAAGTAGTTTAACAAGTTCGACGGCGATAAGAGAAAGACCATTTGCATAAATATTAATAAAATCCCACGCGGGACGTATTTTTAGCCTGGCGACCGCACATCAAAGTTGGCCGTGCCTGATTTTTACCGGAGCCGAGGATCCTATACAGCGACGTTTCAATTCTATATTATAAAAAACTGTTTCAGGACTTATTTCAGGAATATGCATGAGGTTTGGCGCGGTATCGAATGGGCGTGTGATGTGTTTAATGTTGCCCATTAAGGGATATTTATTTGTGGTTTAAATCTGAAATTTAAATAATCAACGCGAAAAATTTGCAATTTCCAGTTGGACAGAACGTTATGTGTGGCACAGTTTTAATTTTTTCTCTGTTTATTTTCGCATTTTACCACATGTGAAAACATATAAACTGTCACATTATTACTTCACTAAAATAAATAAATCGGTACTGAACAGCGAGTTATCTGATTCAGTATTATACAGGGGTTCGTAAGCAATAGCCCATGGAGACATACTACAACTTGCCTTAATAAAATGTTGATAATAAAAAAGATACAGGGTGTCATAGTTAGAATTTAATTAATATTTTAATCATCATTTTAAAAATTTGGCAATAGAGCTTTTTGGATATGAGAAATCATAATCTGTTGTCTATTTTGACTTATTTTCTAGAGCGCGCCATATCTGCCATATTTGTCAAGTAAATGTGAGCTTAACATTTTTCACCCTAATGTTATCACGTTTTTTATTAAAAAAACATACATTGTTTTTGAGGAAAAAGGTATACTTGTCATTAGTCATTAGAAACTGGTCGTTTTCGAGAAAATAGCTAAATTGTACAATATAGTAGGCGCCAAAATTCCCTTGCAAATTGAATATGTTGAAGGTAGATTGTCAAGCACTGGTGTATAATGTTACGGATAGTATTTTTCAACTTGCAACCTTTTTAAAATGGAAGTCATTCATATTATTTTTTGCAGCTTCAGATAGTCGTTCTGAGTTAGTGGATAATTCTCAATGTGAAAAAATGTTTCGTCTTTTTTTCTTGAAATTCCTAAACAGATTTTTTAAATTGTTGATTATTATGTTGTAATCTATTTTCAGATCTTCCCAAATATTCTCGTTGCACAGTACGTCCATTGAAAATTAATTACCAACAAATAATGGTCATCTCTCACACTTAAATATGACAAATAATTGTGTCTCGGAATTTTTCGATTTTGTAAAGTAATTGATTTTAAAGAAAACTGGACAAATATCTTACATATTGAAATACTTATTAACTGTAACATAAATTCTGTTTAATAATTGTGAAAATTTAACATACTATTACGTACAAGGAACGATGCAGCTGATTGTTGAAAATGGTCCATTTTTGGACTAATTACAAGTCTTTTTTCCTCAAAGACAGTGTAAGTTTCAGATTTTTTAATAAAACACGTGATAACGTTAGTGTAAAAAAAATACGCTCACATTTACGTCACAGATATGACGAATGTTGCGCCCTCTAAGGAATACGTCAAAATAGATAACAGATTATGATTTCTCATATCCAAAAACTTATATTCCCAAATTTTTAAGTTGATATAGTTGAACACAGTGTAATTATTACAGAAAAATCACTTTTTAAAATCCAACTTTGACACCCTGTATCTTTTTTATTATTAACATTTTAACATTAAGGCGTATCGTAATATTTTTATGTCAAAAATCTAGCAGAATTTTTGAGAAACTATAAAAAAACTTTCAGTTTTTGATTTTAGTTTAGAGTGCTCGCTTTCTAAATCATATCAAATAGAAGGCGTTGGAAAACAATTTTACATACTGCTACCTGTCACATATCTGTTTGTTTGTCACCGTCAAGTTTAATTTATGTTTACATATATTAATAAAAGCCCCATAAGTAATTTTGCAAAGATATAGGTCACTGAATTGTTACAAAGCAAAAAATATAAATTAAAGATTTAATAGTTAGAAAAAAGTAGCAATAATAAATTACAAATCACTGTATTGTGTGTACTGTGATTTGTAATTTATTGGTATTGGTGGTACTCTTTCTTGACTATTAAATCTTTAATTATATTTTGTAATAATTAAGTCACCCATATTTTTGTAAACATTTCTTATGGGGTTTCTAAAAAGAATTCAGGTAGTTAAAAAGGTAAATATTTTGTCAATTATTTCCTCATTTTCTGATTACAATGTCTTGAAAGACAGACAACCTGCTCATTTTGTTCGATTTCGGTAACTCTGCAATTACCATTGAAAGCCCTCGACCTCTATCGCCATCGGTGATAACGATATTGCAAAAACGAGACTCCAGGTCCAGCATCTAGTACCCAATAGCCACTAGATGTAGCTACGTGCTGCACCACGCGTAAATATATTATATCGAATCAATAATCTTATTATGGATTGAAATATTTCGATATTTTTTATATTTCCCATTTTTTTCTTTACAAAATCGGCACAAATTTTCACATAGTTTTAAATTCACTTACATCTGCCACACTAATATTTTAAAGTAGAATTTTGTATATCTACGTCTATAAAAATACTTTCTTGAAACCGAGTGCTGGTCCTCTAATCATTTAATTGAATTTCTCCGTGCTTTTCTTCGGTCCTCTGCTAGAGTGCCCGGTGAAATATCAAATATGAATAAAGATGGCAAGCGGCCACTCCAGACCCTTTCGATGAAGCGCCTGCTTACTTTGTAGGTCACACCACGTATAAAATCGAATAAGTCAATTGACCTTTTTGCGACCGGGGAAGAAATAAGAAAACAGATGAAAATCAAATAAAGGAAAACAAACACACACGATATCCAGTGTTTACATGATCGATTCTGTACGACTCAGAGTTACTTACATTTCGTTACGGTCTGTTTTCCGTAAAAATTTGCCTGGAACTAAATTTGTACAACCGTGGTCGCCAAATAGCGTTGGATTCATTCAGAACGTGCGTACGTGTAAACAAAGGTATGTATAATATAATTTGTCCTCGACAAAATAGAGTTTAATGCCGTTTATTAAAACTTCATTTGTACTGTTAAAATTTGAATCAACGTTTACGGGAATATTTCCCAATAATTGAAAATTAAAATGCGCAATATAACATTTACCTATAGTAAAAACATTTATTTACTGTATTATCTGAAAACAAATAATTTCGCACAGGCAACCAGCAACACTAAACGGTAAAATTCGTTGTCACAATTAAAATCCTGTGTTCACGTTGTGGTTTTGTTTTCCTTCAGTTTTTAGTGCTTTGTTTTTAAATATTAAGCATTTTATAGTTATTAGATAAAGGAATTTGTGTCGGGTACAGATATTTTCCTATAATACGGGGAACCTCGAAAGTAAACTGCTCTACATCGAAAAACAACCCTAGCTTGCTATACTTATAATATACAGGGTGTCCGGAAATTATGCGTCAAGACTTCAGGAGGTGATTCCTCACAAAAAAAAGGGATACGAAGTCTTATAACAATTTTTCGAAAACTCAATATTAACGGAGATACAGGGTGTTACAGTTAAAATTTTATTTTCGATATTTGTAAATAACTTTTTAAGAAATCCAAATATTTACATAAAATTTGTAAATCGGGGGTTTTTGTGGGCGAGAAATTCAAATATGTATCTAATTTTGATGTCACTAGTAGAGGGCGCCACTTGTGGCACATCATATTTCTTTCAAATGACAGAACTTTTTGCTGCTTAGTGTATCCATCTGACTATTGAAACAATCGATTCTCCTATCTGTTATATCATTAGGAGTAATAGTTTTCGAAATAATCTTATTTGAAGTATTCCGTGCACCGAGTAAAAACTGTTTTGGTTTCAGTTAAAGTGCCTTTTCTACTGAAAATACAGCAAAATGTTTCTTGAAAAAGTTGTTCAGAACGGTAAATTATGGAGATTTGCAAACATTTTTAAAATATCGGCCTGCTTTGTTAAAATCTTTGTGCTTTGTTGGAAAAGGGTTTCATCAAACCTCGCCGATCTTCTTGAAATTTTGCACGTCTCCATAATTTACGATTATGAACAACTTTTTCAAGTAACATTTTGCTGTATTTTCAGCAGAAAAGGTACTTTACCTGAAACCAAAATAGTTTTTACTCGGTGCACTGAGCATTTCGAATACGATTATTTCAAAAATGGTTACGTCTACCGACTTCAGCAAGATATACCTTTTCCAAATAAAACAGGTAGGAGAATCGATTGTTTCGATAGTCAGATGGATACATTAAGATGCAAAAAAGTTCTGTCATTTAAAAGAAACATGATGTGCCACAAGTGGCGCCTTCTACTAGTGAGGTCAAAATTAGAAACATATTTGAATTTCTCGTCCGCAAAAACCCCCGATTTACAAATTTTATGTAAATATTTAAATTTCTTAAGAAGTAATTTACAAATATCGAAAATAAGATTTTAACTTTGACACCCTGTATCTCCGTTAATATTGAGTTTTCGAACAATTGTTATAGGACTTTGTGAACACCCTGTATATAGTTGAAGAAGGCTTCGTTACGGATATACAGGATGTTAAAGTTAAAGAAAATACAAAAATTAAATTTCTTCAAAATCCTTAAAGATGATATAATGAAATTTGAAAAGTGTCGACGTTATGGTCAGTACCTATATTCCAAGTTAAAAGATACAATGGATGCCAAAAAAATGTAAATATCAGAAAATTTCCAAAACTAATACCATATATTTGAAAAGCAAATCATTTGGATACCGTTTGGATACCGTCCAAAAAAGTCTAGAATTCTAACTAAAGAGGAAATTGAGAGATTTTCACAAGAAGCACCTAATAATACATTTCCGCTCGAAAAGAAAATTCGAATTAATATAAATCGATCGATTTAACTAATTTTGGACAACTTTTCAGATCATTTTAATAATTGGTGTGTTTGGAGTTCTGAGAAAATAAAATAACATTCAACGATATAGAAGATTAAGATTCAATTATTATTATAAGAATTCTTGATTCCAAAACTCATAGTCCGAGATGTTTTGTGATTTCAGGTCCAGACCAAATGAAGATATACCTCAAAGTCGAGAATTTTTTGTGAAGTACGTCAGTGAATAATGTGTTAATGGCGTCAACAAAATAAGGAATCTGCCAAAAAAAATAGAAACTTATCTCAATTTGCCTCATCCAAAAACTTATACAGAGCACTGTTTCAGATGTATAGAAGATTCTATACAAAATAAAATTTCAGTCGCAAACCAAGTGTTACCATCTTCAGTAGAGCCTATATGGAATCTACCAATAATACAAAGTGGGCAGTAAACTTAAACAATTACAGCAGCAGCCCCATTGAACACCCAGAACTGAATGCTATGATAACTGACAGCAATGGATCTGGCATAAATTTAACTCACTGCAATATCGCCAATTTACATGTAGTGCAAAATAAATTGAAATCGGCCTGTTTATAATACTTACTGTTTTGTATTGAAATGTTATATTACTTACAATGTATATTGTTTAATTAATAAAATCATAAATAAGTTTCGAAAAATTGACTAATTAATTTGATATTTGCTGTTCTACAACGAAAAAGACTTTCTAGAACATAAAAGTATTTCGCAGCTAGGTGACAAAAAAGACTCACTTTGTCAACTGAAAATTTAACGGAAATGTCGACTTTTGATAACAGTTTGCAAAAAAGTAAATTTTAAAAGCTATTACAATGCTATGCATACAGTATTCAATAAAAACGAAACAATTATTTTTTGGGAAAAATCCTCGAACAGGTCGATTTTTAATTTAAAGAATACATATTTTAGTGTAAAATGCGATTTTCAATGCGATTCTGAAAGAGCGTTTAATTCTCTATCAGACAGTACTAAAATTTTGCCCTCTTACATAGGAAAATTTTCGAGTAAATGACGATTGAATGTTAGAAAACGTAAATTTTATCCATAAAAAGTAACAATTCTGAGGTATGTAAAATAAAATACAATTGACTAAATTTTATACTTAAATTAAATGTTCGAATTGCCATCCACCAACTTCTTGACAATGCGCAAGTCTGTGAAGAAATTCTTCTTGCACATTATGAATGATTT
Source organism: Monochamus alternatus (assembly GCA_037114965.1). Lineage (NCBI taxonomy): Eukaryota > Metazoa > Arthropoda > Insecta > Coleoptera > Cerambycidae > Monochamus > Monochamus alternatus. The sequence continues at coordinate 76,009,457 of CM073431.1, read as the reverse complement.
CTGGGGTAACTCTGCGTATTTCGTCCCGAATGCGATTTTGAAGTTCTTCTAAATTACGTGGTTTGTTAATGTACACTTTTGACTTCAAGTATCCCCATAAAAAATAGTCAAGAGGTGTAAGATCTGGCGATCTTGCAGGCCATTCTATCGGTCCGCGTCTGCGATCCACCTCCCAGGAAAATAGTTGTCCAAAAAATCTCGTACAGGGCGCGCATAGTGCGGAGATGCACCATCTTGCTGAAACCATATGGTATCGTCAGGAATGTCAGGGTCATTATCGTTAGGAAAAATTACTGCAAGGGCTGGAACAAGGTCATTTTCTAGAAACTCTAAATATCTTTGTCCTGTAAGGCTTCCTGGGAGGTGGATCGGCAGACGCGGACCGATAGAATGGCCTGCAAGATCACCAGATCTTAGACCTCTTGACTATTTTTTTGTATGGGGATACTTGAAGTCAAAAGTGTACATTAATAAACCACGTAATTTAGAAGAACTTCAAAATCGCATTCGGGACGAAATACGCAGAGTTACCCCAGAAATCATTCATAATGTGTAAGAAGAATTTATTCACAGAATTGCGCATTGTCAAGTTGGTGGATGGCAATTCGAACATTTAATTTAAGTTTAAAATTTAATCAATTGTATTTTATTTTACATACCTCAGAATTGTTACTTTTTTATGGATAAAATTTACGTTTTCTAACATTCAATCGTCATTTACTCGAAAACTTTCCTATGTAAGAGGGCAAAATTTTAGTACTGTCTGATAGAGAATTAAACGATCTTTCAGAATCAAGAAAAAAAATATGGTGTTGCCATTTAAAAAAAAATCGATGACGTCATTACTCGAAAACAAATGACATTTGAAAATCGCGTTTTACGCTAAAATATGTATTTTTTAAATTAAAAATCGACCTGTTCGAGGATTTTTCCCAAAAAATAATTGTTTCGTTTTTATTGAATTTATTCCATACTTTTGGCACATACTGTATATGGTGTGCATTCTGTAAAGCCCTGTAAACGTTGCCCCTGGTACAAACATAGGCAACCCGAAATCTAGTTATTAATAACTCAAGCTTGAATTACAGCTACGTATTCGTCTAATCCACCTGGCATTTGAGCTAATTAGTGACTTTTATGACGTTCCCGTCTCCACTCGGGCATAAACCTTGTAATTGAGAATAAAATTTCAAACGATCGATGTATAAAAAAGACAGGCTACGACAGTTTTAAGGCTTGGTTTTCAGTTATTGTTTTTTCCACTCGGTACACATGTGGTTTTCATTTGGGAGCTCATTAAAGTCCTCGTAAAACTCTAAGCATTCCTTTAATTGACCGGTCGTTTATATTTCGTATTTTTTTAATTTGGTAAGTTTGATAACCGTGTGCAGCATATGGGACGGCCAAATTTATGTTTTACATACGTAGCGGGGTAATCATATCATTCACTTAGTTCCTTGATTATTTATAGAGGTATTCCGTACCCTGAGCGGATGTTTCATGTACATTTTCGTCATAAAATGCCTTTTAGAAACGCATGGAAGCTTTTATCTATATTTCATAACTGATATATACTTAAAAATGATTTGTATTTATTTTGGAGTCAGGCTCAATCAAAAAATATACCAACACCAACTTGTAATAGAAAAGCTAGTAGATATATGAGATAAATTACTTTAATGTCAATAATTTTGTTGTCTTGACAACAAATTCTGTTTTTAATAGCACCATACTATTTTATGTTCTTAATTGGAATCAACTCTTTTTTGCATACGTACATGCTTTTGCAATAATAATGAACAGTTTTTGAACTTCTGGAAATTGTGAGTAGAAATATCATTAAACTGGTAAGTGAAAAGACCAATAACTAATGTTTAAGGTTGATAGTAGATTTCATTACAAATACGTCAGCAGTTCATGAAAAATCCCAAAATTCATTTTAAAGAGTGCCATTATTATTGCAAGGATTGTACGTTTGAAAAAACTTATCATTTCGAAAGGATGAGCCAAGTGAGCAATTTGATATGCTTAATCTTCCACTCTATTTTTAATTAAACATCTTATAGGTATATACAGTGTGTTTCAGTAGAAGATGTATAAACTTCAGTATGTTATTCTACGTTCAATTTTAAGCAAAAAAATTCCTATGAACTTAGGTCTGGAAACGCTTCGTTTAGGATGCAGGATGTTAAATTTAAAAAAATGTACATTTTTCTTTAATAACTCTCGATTACTTTGAGTTAAATTCATGACATTTTATACGCGGAGGGTTCTTGGGATGGGAAATTCAAATTTTATGCACAATTAGCTATATCTCCCAAGAAACCTAGTAGCTGAGAGTTATTAAAGAAAATGTAGTTATTTTTTTTTAATTTAACATCCTGTATATCCTAAACGAAGCGATGCCAGATCTAAATTCACAGGAAATTTTTTGCTAAAAATTGAACGTACTGAAGCATGTACATCTCCTCCTGAAGCACCCTGTAGAATTGAAAATTGTTAAATAAAGTTATCTTTATTTTGACTCCAATCGATAAAACTAAGAAGTCAATGTTAGTAATATAATCGAATATTATCAAATCAAAATTTTTCTACTTACCATTGGAAGCCATATTGTACAAGCTCTGATGCTGGCCTTTCTTCCGGTATATCCTCACGATAAAAAAAGATAAAAAACAGACCATAAATATAGCAATTGTGACTCCGATGTACAGTAGTATGTCGTTCTGGGTATTCTGGATGTTCGCTGGAAAAAAAAGAACTCGTTATTGCCAAGCAGTAAAACACTAATTTTGATGTTGATAGCACAATTTTAATTTTATTTTTCAGGATTACTTCGGATTTTAGTTCCATATCGCTATTGGAAAATTCGACAGATGCAAGCATGGCACTTTAAGCTACGTCCAGACCAAATAATAATTTCATCAGGTCGTCTGTGGTCATGAGACGAGCTTATTAACTAAATATTGTTCCTATTTAAATCCATGAAAAGAACTCTTTATTTGAGATGGAAGAATTCACTTTAACTCCACCAGAAATTATTAAATCAGCAAAGCAAATAGAATGTAATTTATTACCAGAATTTTTTTTTTTAAATGAAGCAAAATTATGAAATCTTTTTCATTATGGCCGCTCGTATCCGAAAGCTATATTCGTTAAGTAAAACTTTGCTTTTCTAAGCTTGATTAATATACTATTAAAAATCCAATTATTGCTTTTACTTGTACTCTTTTCATTTTTAAATTATTACACAAGTTAGGTTAGCAAAAGTATGGAATCTTTTTCATTATGGTCAATACATGCCATGCTCAGGCTACTTTAAATGTCTACAATAACATAGATATTGAAAAATATCTAAAATTAAAAACAATCTTTTATATTGTGCTAAAAAATCACGTACTTTATAATGAACAAATTAAAAAATTTCTAATGCGGCCTCTTAATTATACGTATTTAGGTACAAAGATAATTATAAACAAAATATTTTTGTAAACGAAGAATACTATTATTATTTTAGTTGGCAATGATTCTTGCCATATCTGGGGCGTTGTGATGTGATGAATTACTTCAAACAAAAATTTGAAGATATAGAAGTTATGAGAAATAGATTGCTGATCACTTTACCAACTACAAAAACAAGGAAAGGAAGATCCTTTCTTGTAAACGAATATTTAGACATAATATATGGGAAATACAGTACCGCAAGACCTACACAAATAGATTGTAACAGATTTTTTTAAATATTAAAATGGTAAAGCATGTAACCAATTAAGAGCAAATCATACATTTGGCGAAATGTCAAAACAAGTTTCTGCGTTTCTCAAATTGAAGAATGCTAGGGCATATACTTCAACTACACTATTAATATCTGAGCTGATATCACAACTTTAAATGAATGGTGGATGGAAATCTTCAGCGGTAGCTGAAGGTTACATGGAGGAGTCCATAACTTATAAATAAGTTGTTAGCAAAACATATTCCTTACTGCTAGTACATGGAGTGCTGGAAGCGATCTTTTAAATAATTCAACCACTTTGGAGGATCCAGTTCATAAACCATCTACTAGTGAAAACACTTCAACCTACGTAGACAAAGTAAATGTTTCAAGCGACATCCGCAGGCTGTTCTAATTTCACTATAAATATTTACAATAAATACAATGTAAGAAAGGTGCTCTGTAAGTGAAGTGTGTAATTTAGGATATGTATAATTTTTGTGGTAAGAAACAACTTTGTGTTTTCTATCCCTTCTCCTGATTGGTTGAGGGCAACTACGCAGCTGCAGTATATCAGCCTGTATCGTCCCATATGCCAACACACGTCACTACGCCATGTTGGTCGTGCAGCGTTGTTGTGTTCAGTTAACTCTAGCAGGTGTGATTAAGGAAATGGTAATGAGTTACCTAACTATAACAAATACGGCTGATAATTGTGGTAACGCTAAAACTAATTAGGACGTCAAAATAAAGTTATCACAAAAATTACATTTATTAAACATTATTTCGGAAGCAAACAGGAATATATTCAATAAATTAAAAAAGCATACATGAGCTTTCATATCAATCAATCAATCAATATCAATCAATATCAACACAATGGATTGTGTTAAATTTTAAACACACTGCTACATGTATACAGAGAAATGTGTAAAAATATTTATGTAGATACTTGCAAATTTTTCTGTACACTCCTCGGGTAGCGCTCCGGGGTCAGGTGCAGGCGGAGATTATCGTTCTCCCACTACAATGACTTTACGGTGGACGTATTTAGAATATTTAGATTTAGTGGAGTAAAATCGGATAGCAGTTATGCCGTTTTGTTTTTAAGAAAATAGAACCATCTTGTAGAAGGACATTTTTAGTATCCAAAATGGACTTGTACAACTTTTTTTAGTAGGTCCGCAGTTTATAAAAATAAAATCAAATTATGCTTGGGACATTATTTGACAATTATTACGTTTTTCGTTACAGCGCGCTTGTAAATCAACGATTTTACTTATATTCGTAGTTTTTTTACAGCTTATATAAAAAACTACAGTACTTCTCACGGTACACACCAATTTTTAACAAACAACCCGGCAAATTTGTGCATTACAAACTTATATTATTTATTTACTATTGATTTGTAGTTATATCGAGCAAATTTAGTCAAAACTATAAAAAAGTTTTTTAAAAACAGTTTACGGTGTTATACTTTTCAAGAAATTAACTTTGTGCGCCGTGTGCATACTTGTGATGCATTCATTCGACGAGTTAAAAATATCTATATTTTCCATAATGAGAAAAACATTTTTATTGTATATATTATGATTGTGTTTAATATATTTATGACATTGCCCTCTTTAAAATTACAAGAATAAAGATTTGAGAACAGGTAAATTTTTATTTTAAATAAATATAGTGACTACATTTATTTCAGTGTTTAATGTCCTTTATTGTTTTAATATGGAAAATACGTATTTAATTTGCGGAGAATTTTTTTCACTTTGGAACTTACGAAAAAATGACATTGTTTTAATAAGCAATGTAAAATTGCATACCTAAGGAATTCTAGTAGAAGTTCTTATATTTCCGGAACTGTTCGTCTAAATGAAAAAATGTATTCTACAAGAAAGGTTTAGACACCACCGCCAACAAAGAAATCAGCATCGAACTCCATAAGATCGATTAATTCAATACTGTCTCAACTGAGAACTTATAGATTATAAGTGACTATGTATTTCTTTGGACTCCGGTCCTGCCCGCATTTACCAATCTCTAAGCCCATCCCACTGAGTGAAACACACGTGGTTGCAGCATTTAAAATATATTCGTATCTGAAGTTGTAGACGTTCGGCATTTAGCATAGAATTTTGAGTAATTCTCGATTGAAGCCTTTATTTTTAAGTAAATAAATTGTAAATATGACAATTTCTTGCACAGTTTACTCATTAAATTTAAATAATTAAAAACTAATTTTGAAACAAAATATTACACAGCAGCCTTAGGAAACAACTTTGTCTTTCAATTGTTTTTTTATTTCGAACGCTATGTTTATTCGTTGTCTAAATAAGTGTTATGGGTCGAGCGTAAAAAATCGGTTTATCTCAAGCGCGCGACGGAGTCTTAAGTAAATAACTTTCTGCTACGTAGGTGAAGCAAAATATAATCGTAAAATTCTTGGAACACGTAAGCAACTTGTACTAATTTTTACGCGTAGACTATCAATTATATTCCAACTTGCGTCCCGGTGTTGTATCGTCCAGCAACCCAAGAATGTTCATGTATCCTCAAGATATTATCTCTAAGTGATAAATTATAACGCGGCCGAGCACTTTTTGCAAAATTTACATTCTCTCTGCTAGACAATAAGATCGATTGGACGGATTGATCTATGGAACGGAGGGTACCCCGTTGCGGCTTATTATGGAGCAGCTGTTTAAGTGATTCCAGCGATTTATGTGCAAAGATTGAGATTGTGTGGTTTCGAAGACGTGAATTACATCGGCGCTAGGAGTTATTCCCCTTTTTCCTACGTGCGAAGAAGGAAACGCGGCGGTTTGGTGTCGCGTGGAAAAGTTCACCAATTTCGTAAAGCCGGGATCTGTGCGGTATATGTAGCTCAAATAAATTTACGGAATGGGCTCGGGAGGTGAAACGCAGTTGGATTTGTTTTCCGGATGGGGTTTAAGTCACAAAAAAGTTTTTCGCGACCTCAGAGAGGTTAAATTAAACACGAAGAGTTATTGAAGCGGAAATAATTAAGCAAAAAAAATCAAAAAGAAAATAAAATTGATAAAATCCTATAATTAATTCCCTAAAATAAAGCTAATTTTTAAAATTACACAGGGTGTTTCTAAAAAATCTGTACAAAATACTAGCACAAATTCCTGAGGCTAAAATATGAGTACTTAGCTCAATGCACCTTATTTTAAAAGTCGATAATTTCCCAAATACAGAGTGTCAAAATTATTATTCTTTGTAAAGATTTATCTTAATGCATGATTTGCACAAAATTTGGTACTTAGAGATTATTTTAGGATGAAACATCGAGATTTGATCGCAATTTCGGTGTACATTGTATTTGGCGCCATCAGCAGCACTTTCCCTACATCTAAATCTTCATAACGTTTTGTGCCTGGGTATATTAAATTCCTAGTTAAAACATTTCATAGGCGTACTAAATTTGAATGCGATCATATATAAAAAATATACAAAAGTGACAAAAATAATTGCATTGCATAACATCCATTATTATTAGAGTAGAATCAGTGATATAACAATTTTTACCAATTTCGAGGCGATAGATAATAAAAATAATGAGAATATTTCAAAATTTAAAGTTTTTATCTTGTATTATCAATTACCCAAGGTCGATAATAGAGAGTGACACAGATTCACAACACAGAAATGAGTACGGAAGATACGGGTGGTATGATTACCTAAGCGTGTCACTTGAGAAGAGTTAAAGCACACAAAATTATCAAAAATAAGTTGACGTCGGCTGAACCTAGCACATTAACAATTTACTTTAAATGTGCCACCTGTGTCATCCTCTCTACAAATTACAATGCCATCCTTTTGCACGGCGATTGCCCACCACCACCCACTTATACCTACCTGATGTGGACTCCACGGATATCACATTTAAGCCTTGTCCTCATGGACGCGAAATTTGCGGATTTTTGCAGGAATTTTGCAACTTCTGTGTTAATTATTTATGGCGGAAAATCTCAACTTTTGGCAATTGCAATTTGCGAAACTGTCGAACACTACAAATATTATTGCCCATTTCTTTGTTATGTGGTGTTAATAAATTTGTTTTGAGCTTCTGATAATCTACCATGGCAGTTTCATGATGAAAATGATAGAAAATGTTATAAGTAGTTGGCAAAATTTGTTACAAATAAAGATTTTTCCACCCTATGTGAATACATACATACTATTTACTATTGGTTGCTGGCACTGTCACTATAACGGTCACACATTAACACTTATATAATATCGTACCGCTTTCCGTATAAGCTTCATACGTCCATGTTTTGTCAAAATTTAATGTATTCTTCGATCCAGATTCTTATTTTTTAATTTATTTCGTTCTTTCTATCAGTATACTCTTTTCGATTTCATTTATACGGACTAAGTTTCATGTGTAAGATATAGAAATAAATTTTTTTGTCGAAAACTCATTTTAAAAATACAATCTTCCTTCCGCACGTTTCCATCATTTTCCGTTTCACAGTTGTACTTATTTACCACTTTTTTATTTGCACACATATGATATTCACGTACAATTTTGTTAATGAAATACATACTTCAACATCACACTCATATTTTGACCTCGTACTCTAAATTCTTCATACATGTCATCATCCGATATTCCTCACTAATAAAATCAATTACATTCATAATTAAATTAACGATAAGATATACCCAAAATTTTGCCCGCCCGAACGATATACCCGCCCATGATAGCGCTGGAAATAAACAGTTAGATCCGACAATTCGTTGCTGCCAATAAAAAGCAGGAGCGCATGCGTACTAACTGCAGCGCATGCGTAGCAGAAGCTGTATAATCGGGTATGCTCTCAGAGATATGCGGCACACGATTTTGTAGGAAAAATATACGGGCTGCATGTATATTTCTTGACTGCTATAAATTGTGAGCAGGTTTATAACATTAGTCACCCTCTAAAATTTTGGAACTCAACTATAGTAGGTGTCGCTTCCAGTAGCTGTTTTTGAGATGATCGAATTTAAATATTATATTGCATAGGTAGTTAAGTACAACAGATACCTAATTAGTATCGTCAAGTATCGTATTAGCTACAAAATATAACCAATATTTTTTGTATAACTGTCCAAAGTAATTGCCACTCTAGGTTTATTATTTTTCAATGCGTTTCTGCCGGAAGTTAGCGTGAATGTCAAAAGTATCCGAACTGTGAAAAAATAGTATATTGTTATATTAGAATTTAAAAATATATATGTCACTTTTATGGAGAGCAAATTTTGTATTTGCGGGGTGAAGCGTAGCGTAGCCGAGCGGATGCAAAACTGTGAGACAGAAAAGACACTTAATCCGAATAAAAACATGCTATTCAATTTTTCAAACCAAACTTGGATAATAAAGGAAGTAGGTAAGTGGGATATATAGATGTAGTCATGGATACTTTGTTAAACAATAGTTGCCGTTCATTTGTGATTGTGGTTCAATTTGCTGAAAAGTCTGTAAACATGGAATCTAATGAAGATTTAGGTGTACCTGAGGAGACACTGGAGTGTGCGAAAGAGGTTTCTTTGTATCTTCTCCCAACGAAATCTATGACTGTGTCTACCAACATCTTATGGATTGGTCCAAAGAAAAAAACATTAAGTTGTATTCAGAAGATGTATTGATGGTGTATTTCTCAAATTCAGCAAATAAAATGAAGCCGTCAATGCTTTGGCCGCAGTACAATGATGCGGTCAAAGTTGGATATAAAGAAGGGGAATGGTATAAGCAAAAATTCAAAGTTACGTGCTTTCCTCGAGAGACAAACTGAAGGATATGTACCGAACAAATCGCGAGTATTTACAAAGAAGCAATTTCTTTTTTAATCGTGCCGCTAATTTGATGATGAAGGTAAACGCTTTAAAAATAAAAAAAATAAAATTTTTAAAAAGCTTCTTAGGTGGTTATAATATTGGGGGTTGCAAACTCATAGTGTTCTGATAAATTAGTCAATTTAATAATATGTCAACAGATTGTTACAATTTTCACAAACATACAGTAATAAATTAGTATTTATAGTTGCGGCAAAAATTCAGATAACTTACGTCATATGAATTATTCATTATATTTTCATCAAACTGTTCAACAAACTGCAACTGAAAATAATATACTATGCTACAATAACAGTACAACTAACAAAAAAGTATATATTACACTAAATTACAAAAAATTAATTGTTTTTAACGCAACAAACTCAAGTAATGTTAGATGTAACGTAAGTCGGCTGAATTCTTACTGCAACTATATTAGGTCTTGAAAGATACATCATATGTGAATAACGCAGATTAGTTCCAGGCATGAGGAAGTTAAAACATGTCAAATTTTACGACAGTCATCATATTCCTATAGATATGTTTGGCATCATTCTTAGCTGATTATTGATACTTTTATTAAATTCACCTATAGGTCTATTAAGCTTAAGGGAAGTTAAAGACAAATTTAAGATATATGGTTGCAGTTTCATTCAAATTAATAAATTTTTACAAACAAATTTCAGTATATTAACTTATAATACAACAATAAAAAAAAATCAGAAAAAAGTTACGTACAAAGATTCTTTTCTTATATGAAAGTTAAGAGGAGCGTACAAATTGTTCCCTCTATCTTGCTTTTCTCCGCTTATTTGAAAAGAATACTGCGCTAACTCTATTTGGCAATTATATAATTTAATGGGGATATCTTAAGAGGTGTACAAATTGAGTTTGAAATTCCGAGTCGAGCTCAAATTGGATCATGTAAATCGTTATTGTGCAAATTTGCTTTGTGAACAACTAATTTGAAGTCGATTTAAGTTCGGGGGACCAACTGACGACGTTTTATTCCAATATCATCGTCCCCTGTCAATTAAAACTCTTGCTTGTCTTCATTAAAGTACTCTGAAAGATGTAGTACTTACACATTTGTCTAATCTAAACGTATGCAGGCAACAAATTCATTAATTGCCTTGGAATCTTTCTTGAGATAATAATAAACTGAAGACTTAATGTATATTTTGCTACAGAAAATTTGAATATTTAGGCACTTTGATAATTTCGTTATTTACTGGTAACAGGATATAACTTATTGGATTAAATTATTTACAACTGAACACACTTTCTCGAGTTCTTTTCACCGCATTCAATACACTCGTGCACTGAAAATTATGATGGAAACATATAGCTTCACACTGACACGAACATTACTCTACTAATAATGCTACTTTCGTATTATGGCAAAGAAAATTATTATAAAACATATTTTTACTGTTATAGTAATTTACGTCACTAGTATAGCAAGATTATTGTCTGTGTTTTTTTATTAATTATGTATCCCAGCAAAATTGATTTTATAAAGAAGACGCTCGAGTATCATCACGCGCCTGTGTTCGCGAATTAAAATTACATTGAGAAAAATTATTATACGGTAGATTGTTGGTTATTTATTGCCTAGGTCAATAGAGTAAAATAACACACCAGAATGTGATATTACAAGTATAAAGGAAACTTACTACTTATGCATTGTTTTCATAGCAAAACAGTTTTTTTGTACATATGAAATGTAATTTTACGTTATTTTGTATTTTTAGAAAGCAATTATAATTTTACATGAAATGTACGGTATTTACATGAAGACTATTGTAATACAGTATGGATTTTGTGTTTTTACATTAACGTGTGATGTAAATAACGTGTAAATTTACAATCATTTTTATCAGTGTACTTCGCCACTTATATCAAAGTTATGGTGTAGTTGTGTACTGAGGAGGCAGATCCACAACACTACAATATTAATTAATGAAAAGTAACTTTCATCGTGCGTTAAATATATTTTAGTGTAAATAATCAAAATCAAAATTCAAAAAAAATACACAGTAGCAGTAGTAGCAGTAGTAAAATATCTTATTTTTTGCTGGCATTTTTGTCACAGCAAAAGCATCTTTCTACAATAGTAAATTAAATTCTAAAAATGAAATAGGAATATTTTGCAGTAGAATAGGTACTCTGCTGATATAGCAGCTCCTAATACAGAGTGAATTACAATTCGTAGAAAATGGAGTCAATATCGTAAAAAATAGTGTAAAATCCTTAAAGTTTCCAAGAAAAATGATTGAAGTTGCAGTATTTTTAACCTTTAAAAAATTTATTTATTTTTTTCCTTGGAAAATTTTAAAAATTTCATATTTCATTATATTTTGCCGCTGGTGCCGGTCGTCGACTGCATGCCTTGCCTTTTACAAGGTCAGATTTTACAGTGGACCAATTTCCAGTGCCGTGCAGAAGTATATTTTAAAATAAACTACTATTTTTGCTGAATCACCCTGTATAACAACAAGAGAGTTATTTCCTGCGACATCAAAATTACACAGTATAATTGTAATGAGGTTGTTAATATAAAATAATTCTGCTATAAAAAGTAAGCTAGCAGTAAAGTGAGTTCTGCTGTAGTAGTAAATCACTTGGCTAGCGTTTTTCCAATTTTTTTGGCATCATAACACTTGTTGCGACCATGAAAAAAAATTCTCAGTGTGAGAGATAAATTGTTAAGAAATTTTTAAGATAAACTGATGGCTTATTAACGCGTCTTGTTCTAACGTGTTAGAATAATAATAATACTTCATACCCCTCCCACACATGAGTATAATGCTTTCATTTTTAAGCGCCTTTGTATAGTTTCATGGGTGCCAGGTGTTTTGTACCATTAATAGAAGTAACGTTAGTATTTTTGCGACTGTAGATTTTATTAAAACTATCAGTTGTGCAAATTCTTGAAAAATTCGTAAAACAGGAAACGCTAAATTCAGAAAACGATTGTATTTAATTGCAACTTATGGCACGCCAGAAATCCTAATAACAAGCAATTAGTTTTAATGAATGCCGAATAATCCGGAAATAATGACCCATGTACCGCCAATAAATTTGCCCTGAAATCTGCCATGAGCATTGGCGTAGTCGTTTTTTCGAAGGGTGCAAAAAACTTAAAGACATAGATTCACATACAAAAATTATAAAATGAAACATTTTTGGCCATTTATATATTTAAAAAATCTTATGACCTAGTAATTAGTAGATACACTGAGAAAAATCCTCCAAGTAAACTACGTTGCTAACAAAAATTAGTTACTGTAAATATTTTTATATCTGGTGTAGGTGTCTTAAATATTACCCACAGATAAAATAACGTTTCTACAGATGTATACCACTGATAAGTGTGGTCAGTAAAGTAATTCATTGAATTTCAAAATTCACTTTCGGCAAGTCATTAGTTTACTTGTAATTATTTTGCAGATAACTGTAGTTATCTGCAAAATAATGTGTAGTGGTAATTATGATTACTGAAATATAAACTACTGTCATAACTGGAGCCTATTATAATCACAGCGGTGCAGATCGGTACTACAACTAATTATGTTGATGTGACAATTGAACTTGTTCACTTGTGCCGAATACGTCACGGCAAAATGTACCATTAAATTTCGTGTGGGTATGGTGTATACTTCAATCCGGTTATAGTTTGTGTGTTTTGGGTAATTATAACTATGGAATATCAGTTATTAATATTGCATCAGTAGAATTCAATTTTAAGCGCTTGTATGATGATCCATCCATCAATTAATTCAAGAATGGTTATGATCGTCACCGTACTAATTTGTTTGTTATTCGGTATGCGTGTATGACCTGTATCCTTTATTATTTATTTATTATTTAACTTTTCAATGTCAAGTCTGATCTCAAGTTACTTAAATTATTTGAGCAGCTCATTTTACCATTTTTAAGTAAATTCCAAATTGGTTTTTGCGAATTTATATGACTTTTTATATTTATATAAGCCAATTTTTCCGTTTTTGCAATTTTATACCAGTATCAAATTTGATAGATTTAACTGCATTCAATAAAACAAAATAAAGTGTAAATAAATTCCTTATCTATTTTTACTGTAATACGTTTTTCAGTGTATATTTTGATTTTTATAGACAACTGTTGCAGCAGTAGTTGATACACCAACTTGATAGTATTATCTGAAACGTTTATTATATATTTATCAGATAATCTCGTCCAGCACGGTCATGGCCATACCGATGGCTAGAAAATTGCAGGAATTCGGCGCACATCAAGAATTAGAAATTTGATGCGAAACACATGGCGGTGAAACGCAGGGCTGCCAGCCGGCGGGGGTAGGGGGTGGTTTTATGGGGGCGGCAATTAGCGGGATTGACGGGAATGATGGGAATTCCGGCGGAAATGCTTCTGTGCACTGTCACAGCATCCACCGTAAGGGATCGCGTGCAAAGTGCGGTGGCTTTTCCCCAGATTAGGGGACGAGATTCGTTATCGGGGGAGGCCGTCGAATGACAGCTTCGGCTCTGCTCCGATGACATAGTTATACAAGAAAATATTATGTTTTCCTCCGTAATTGATTTATTGAAGCTGGGGACGTGATATCTGCTGGGAATCTGACAGATTTTCATTTATATCATTAGTAATTTTCGCGCCCTTAAAGACGCAGCTGGAAAAAAGGAATTTTCTAAGATACGCTGCCTTAAGAAGCAAAATGGCTAAATGCATCATACATCCAGAAGACATTTAATTGTATCAATATATATACAGGATGTCTCTAAAAACACTAGCAAATTCCGGAGGCTAGAATATGATAATATAGCCCAATTTACCTCCGTGTAAAAGTTGATAGCTTGCAAAATGTAGTAAAGTTATCTAGTGGCCCATAAGCTACACCCGGCTGGACCTGAGAGGCCACAAAATATTGTCTACTAAACTGGTTGTTACTGTTGCTACAAAATATTATCTATCAATTACCTCTGTCAATTATTGCTACAATTGGCTCAAATAATTGTTACAAAAACATATTCACAGTGAAAATTATTATTGAGATTTACTATTTTCCAATAAAACAGGGTGTTCTACAAACTTTATGACGTAATTTAGAGAATGGTAGCTTGGTTAATGTCAAAAATTTGTTCTAGTAATAAACATAGGTTCGATTCGTTTTTATTTAGATGTTACAAGTACTTTAAAAAATATAGTTTCGTATTTCCGTCAAAGTAACCTGATAAATAAAAATGTGATAGTTGCTATAACAATAATTATTATTATTTTTTTAAGTTTATATATTAATTAATCTTTATTAACCAAATTAACAAATCAAGATTATAAAAGTTGTTCAAAATGTTCACCTGGGCAAGTCTCACATCGGCGAACTAAAGATTCTGTCACTCGACAGATGAGATTTGGATTATTTATTCATCTCATTCGGTTAGTTGCGTCCTGAATAATTCTAAATAAGTTAATGTTGACGGGTACTGGTTTCAACATAATAGACAACCTGCTTTATATGTAAATAATAATAAATAAAAGTCCAAAGGTTTTAAATCTGGGGATCGCGGTGGTCATGCTATTGAATCTTGCTGACCTATTTATTTATTCCAAAAATGATCATCTAACCAAGTATTTGTCTATTGGGTATCTTCATCGGTATTCTTTGGCTACTTGTCTGACGTTCCCACTGGAATTGCCTTATACAAAGACTATATTTGCAAACTCTTCAGTTGTAAATAATTTAAGACTTTAACGCTGTATTAAATAAACAAAGTGACACAAATAATAATTGTTGTTATAACAATCATCATTTTTATTTATAAGATTACTTTGATTAAAATATGAAATTATATTTTTTAAAATGCTTGTAACTTCTAAATATAAACAAATCGGACCTATGTTCATATAAGGAAACATATTTGACATTAACCCAGCATCTGCCAAAGTTTATCATAGAGTTTGTAGAACATCCTGTATAAGCTAAATTCTTCGCACATCCCCTATCGATTATTTTTTGTGTATCTGTGATACTATCTTATATTGAATGATAATTATAAAACAATTCAATGCTAAAATGACCAAATAAAGGCTTTTTTTGTATATATTTTTAATAGAGTAATCATAATTTGATATTAAGACTGTTTAGTTTCGAAACTTAACATTTTCTGCCTCAGTACCGCGTCTTCCGATAAATACAGGTACACAATTTCCAGTTTACGCAGAAATTATAGCTAACGACTCTTTCTATC
Organism: Monochamus alternatus; assembly: GCA_037114965.1. NCBI lineage: Eukaryota > Metazoa > Arthropoda > Insecta > Coleoptera > Cerambycidae > Monochamus > Monochamus alternatus. The sequence goes on along the minus strand of CM073431.1, from coordinate 75,993,647 downwards.
GCACTAAAAACACGACAGATGTGTGGAAATTGGAATAAACAGAGCACCAACCATAGTATCATTACCTCTAATTGAATATTAAACATTCAATTTTGAAAATGCACCTGGGCCCTCCGAACTGGATCAGCAGAATCTGCAATTTAAAATAAAATCGCCATTTACAGGATAGCAATTTCCATACCATATGCAGGTAGACTCCAGCGCGTAAAAACCGTTAGCAACCCTTCGATACACCATATTCCAAACAGCATTACGTATTCAGCGTCGGTGCCGTACATAAAACTGACTCCTTACCCCTTCGGTCACGTAATGAACATTTCCGAAATTTCGTATTCAATTCCGATATCCATCCGGATTTGGAGCAACTGTACAGAAAGCTCGCTCCAGAAGTCGTTATGTATATCTGCATTGATAGGTCCATTTCTTTCTGCAAACTTACACGGGTCGAGTTTTGCTTTTATTGCTGCAGTTCACTCACTAAAGCGAGTTTAAATGCTATTTGATCGGAATTGGCACTTTGTGTTACTTCGTACAAATGTTCTTAATGCTGAAGGCGCACTTCCGTTGTATCAAAGAAAATAAATACAATTTGAGCAGTAATGCGTTAAGTACTATTATGGAGAATGTTTCATAAGTATTAGTTCACAGATCACCTGGTAATAGTTTAAAACAAAATATTAAAATTACTTTCATATATGTGACAGTGAATGTTAATACTAACGGAGATACGAGGGTTTCTTACCGTCACATATTGAGCACATACTAAGTATATGCTTCTATTAAAACGCTTGGATTTATAATCAGACAAGGTCGGGATTTCCATGACATTCAAGGTTTTAAAGACCTTGTTTTTTTCATATGTAAGATTCAAGCTCGAATACTGCTCGTTTGTTGTTTGCAGTCTTCTCTATAATATTCATGTTAGATCGATTGAGGCAGTATAGAGAAAATTTCTAAAATATTCTTTTGTTTACAATATAGATCCACTCGTGGGTAGATCTACATTGTGGCAACGACCGTTGCGTGGAGGCGTCGTTAGACCAAATTTTAAATAGGTACCGCTTTTTGGCTTATTTTTCCAAGAAATTGTCTAGGACAAACGCCATTCAAATAACGGACATATTTGAAAAAATCATGCAATATCCCACTTCAGGACGACTATCTCGAGCTGCAATCTGCAAGCTGCATCTTGACTTCCATTTTGAAAACATTGCATATTGAAAAATACTATCCGTAGCATTTTACACCAGTGCAAATTCTATTGATTGCCTATTTACTCTCAACATATCCAATTTGCAAGGGAATTTTGGCGCCTACTACATTAAAATATTGTACAATGGACTTTGCAGTTGATTGCTGAAAATAAAGCGAATAGAGGTATTATTCAATATACGATAGATTACTAAAGTCGTCAATGACAGCAATACATCAATTGGAAAAATTTGTAGAAAATTTAATTATTGCATATTGATCGATCAGTGGTTGCGTGGTTTAAGGCTAGATATCAGCTATATTCGTAGAGACGATTGTCACCCTCACTACGGGTATGGTAGGATGGAAGAATGTTAGCTTGGGTCAATCTGAGAGATTTCCACGTTTGACTACATGAACAGAAAAAGACAATAATAACAATAATTATTTAAATTTTTCATTATTCTTGATGCGGTAATCATAATTTCTGTTAATTAATTATTTCTAGCTACAATTTAAATCAGTTCTTACAACTTTATTTTATATTTTGAATCAATAACAATGTAATGGTTACAATGAACTATTTGTAGCAAGTGACACCATTATTTAAATGACATTAAGTCATATTTGGGTTGGATAAGTATATATAATTTGAATTTATAAGAAAATAATTTAGCCTCCAACATGATTAGCCGTTATTTATTACAGTCGATGCTTTCCCCCACTCCATACATATGAGATTTAGTCTTCTGTGATGGTATTTCACATATTCCATATTACATGCGGTTTATTATGCCAATTAACTAATTTCGTGGCCATTCTGGCCAATGCGGGAAACGAATATCGCGATTTGAGCTGCAAACAAGACCTCAGGCATGTACGCTACAACTCTGACCTAATAAAGCAAATATGCGCTAAACGCTGTGCAAGTACAAGCAAAATCCATTACATCGCAGCGTCCTCGACCGAACAAATAGGGCCAAGGGTTTCAAAGGGCCTTTGGTCCGCGGACCCGACGCTGAAAAACGGCTGGTGTCTTAATTAATCAGCGCGGTCATTACATTGAGGAAGTCACTGCTTGATTACTCTTTTAATTAATCCAGAAGCAAGACGGTTAACTCTCGTTTCTTAATGTATTTTTTATGTGCGGATATTTTGTCAGCGGAGGATAAGTTTTTTGTCTGGGAGCGAGTTAAGTGAAATTAATTATTTAAAGCTGCGTTTTCGATCGGCGCGTTTTTAAAGTTCAAATTTTAATTAAGCGGAGCACTTTTCGTACCTCCTATACGGGTCGTTTGGCTTATCATTTTAGTGACTGATTGTTAATTAAAAGTTTCCAGAAATTTCGCCGAGTGGCGATTCGAGGGTTTCCACTGTTTTTTTAACAAGGTAACCCAGAAAAAATAAACACTTAATTGAAAATGAATCAGACAACGTTTATTTTAGCCGGTTCTCTTAAAGCCGAACATAAATACCAAAAGAAATATAAAAATGTATACATAGCAATTTGTATCTTCAACATTTTGCATCAAATGACATTATGAAAATCTAATATCTATGTATGTACTTTCAGTTAAGTTCAGTATTAAATTAGTTAATTCATATTTGCAAAATAATGGCAAAGTTCCAAACAACTTCAAAATTAATAAACTGCTTCGTAATACAGGACGATACAAATTTTTCAATCCAATTTGGTATCGTCCAGTAACGAATATATAAAAGTGACAGTATCAAATAATAACTCAATAGTCAACACTCAAAATTACTAAATAATATGCCGGAGAGGGGCTATTTGTTTTCCGAAAGTTATAGATAATATATATTATAAATATTTAAATAGATAATTATTTTCTTTACAAAAATGACTGTGGCTTAAATAGCTTGTAAAGAAATGCATACAGCTAAGTATAGATATTAATTTTTTTGTATATAGAATGTCTCAATACTTCGTATACATAAAACTACTGCAAATTTTTGTTCAACTAAACTTACTGCTATAAAAAGTTGGTTTGTTTTAGAAAGCGAAATTACTTTATACACTACAGAAACAAATATATTTACACCATATAACGGATTCATAAATTTTCCTTTTTTTATTTACTTATAAATATTTTGATAAAATTAATAATATTTTTAGTTATTAAGGCATTATGCATATTTTATATAATTGTCATATGTCACATTTAGGTATTTAGAGTGTAGAGACGAATTTTCTTGTCAAACCACGAATAACATTTATTTATTTTAAGTGTTTTAAGCAGCGTTTTATTCATTTTCTGAAGTAGATAAAACGCAGCTATAACATGAATGGAGTACAACGTTTTATCTAAAAAAAGCTCCTACATTGTTTTTTATTTAAATAAGTTCATGTTCATATATTCGTAAAAAGTGTTCACTTGTTGAAATCTACTGATTCAGCTCCAAGTCACCGCCACAATATTTAAAAGGCAATTTCATAAATTACCGTCACCGATAAGGGCCCCATCCCTCAACGCACTATAAAATTTAATCTGGCCCCAGAATAAAATTCCTCAGAGAAAACGTGAAAAGAGCCCGAGGCCTTGAAATTTCCTGCACGGTATTTACACATAAATATCCCAATTGAATTTCGGGCGAATTTTTCAGCGTGGCGACTGCCTGAAAGAGCGAGCGGCTCAATCTGTGTTTAGGTTTCAGTTAGAAAGCGGGCCCCGAGCTATATTATTTCCGGTTGACCGCATAGGATTGCACTCTGCAAATAAATGAATCAGAAGCCGAATTTGGGTTAAACGCGGGGATAGGCAAAGGGTTGGCGTCTGCAGAGGTTAACTAATAGCCTCGCTAGGATGACGTTACCCGGAAATGCTAGTAATTTAAATCCGAGTAGCTCCTCTGAGGCCGCTGGACGCCTCGGTAATCTTAAGTCTATTTGCTTACTAATTTATAGTTATTAGACAGGTCCTGGCAAAGGATATGATTAAGAGATGTCCTGTCATCTCGTGCTGATGGTGAGGCGTTGGTTTAATTTATCTAGTGGAAAAATGAAGATGTAAGGGATGATTAAGGTGAGACCACCTTGGCACGTGGATTAGAGCATTCGCTAATCTACTTCGGGAAATAAATGACTCCCTAAAATTAAATCTGGCAACGTTTTCATAAATCTTTTTTTGATGTGTCAGGTATATTATACAGGGTGATTTAGAACTTGTCTAAAATAATTTGGTAATAGATGCGTCATAAACAATGGAGTCATATCGTAAAAAAAATTGTTGTGTAACATTCTTATGTCTATAGCAACTTGCAGTTGATAAACTAGTGTCGCAATTAAAAAAATTGTACAGACATTTTTTATGCAGAATTTAGTGAGGAACATTTTTATATTCTATTTTTTTTTTAAACTGATAGGTACTTTCGAAAATATTTGAAAGAAATGCTAAAACCACCCTCTCAGTAATTTAAAAAGTATGTTTGCACATCGAGTTTTGGTGCCCATTTTAATTTTTCTTCTTCTTAACCTTTAGCTGGAATTTTACGGTCAACAGAACATGAACTACATGTGGATATAATAGACGAGGATTAAAAAAAATCATATTTGAAGATAACTGTATAAAAATTTTGTATTTACTTCGTATGAGTTGAGTTAAAAATACATAGATATATTTTCGCAATAAGTTGAACATGAAAATTTGACCCCAGTGATTCATCATTGAAGCATAAATGGGGATACAAATTTTTATAACGTGCTTATACGTAGTCGATTTAAATTTTTTTGCTATTTTTGTGTTATTAATGTACATACAAAAAATATTACTCATTCAATACGTACTACAAATTAGTACATAAGGACGATTGTAATTTCTCTGACATTAGAAGAGAGTAAAATATATCATATCGCGATTTATTGCAGCCTATTCCAAATGATATGACTTGAGGTGTTTTCGAAATCATTTGAAACCCAATTGAGTCTATTTGCTGGTGCTATATGTTTGACCTATGTAAAAATTGTAAAAAAAATTCTCGGTGTATATGCGCATAATAATAAGATTTTCTGAAGCTGGTTAAGGATGGTATTTCCGTATACAAGGGACCAACGGTTATAGAATTATGATTGCAAACAGGTTTTGAACATATGACAACATCGCACGTCTACTACGTCAAGTTTTTCTACGTAATAATGATAAGTAATACTCCTTACTACATTTATCGTGACTATTTTCTCACACCTCTTCTCAAAAACAAAATAAAGTTTGAAATAGTTATAATAAGTGTTCAAAATAACTGCAGTTGCTTAAAAATATTCACCGGAAGTTTTTAATCAGAAAATTTTGCTCAAGTTTGACATTTAATTATGTAGTTACGATTACTAAATGCTTCATTTTTGGTTATGCACGCTCACAATCATCAAACAATGCAATACAAGCACTAAGTACAAATAAACGTAACGCACCAGTCACAATAAAAAGTAAGTATGCACCATACAGAACTATTTTGATATAAGTTTGAGGTTAACAAAACCAGGTCATGAATTCAATGTTGCGGCACGTTACAATAGATTACAGTTCGAAGGATTTTTAGAATCTTCTATTCATTTTAGTCATTTGTCTTAGCCAGTAACCTTTGTGAGACTTTTTTCTCGTGACAAATATTTCGTTTACTGCTCCTCAAACTCAATAACTCTGATTAAAAAGTTTTATAGAGAAAATATGTTAGGAGATGAGCCAATAAAAATAATATATTACTTAGAACATTTGTCCTTTTTTGGTTATTGATATAAAGATCAATCTATAGATATAGAAAGTTTTCCCTTAAAAAACCCTTTCTTGATATTGGTAGATCTGTATTTCTATGGAAAAAATAAACTTTTGGGTGATCAATCTAGAGGTAATTTGTGACACTTCCACCGAGCAAACAGGAGAAAAAAATAAACAACACATTTTGCTCGAGGAAATATACAATTCTGTGAAAAGTGACAATATATAACTTATATATGGGGTGGCCCTTTGCCCCGAGCTACTGTTTTATCGGAAAGCATTAGGGAGACATATTGCCAAAAATAGTTCAACGAAGGAAAGTTTCGATTCCATATTTCGTTTTATTTTCCTCCCTCACAGACGTATAAATTATTCTTCTCTGATACGATCGCAGTTGTACAGTAAACATAAATAAATCGTGAGACCTTACAAAAGCCACGGCGCTCTGCGAGTTCCAAATTAAAGAAAAGAACAGATATGGTTTTCATATATCGCTCAGTTCCGTTACAGTGAAACAAAATATAGCTGTTTGTATACTTTATAGTTAGTTTTTCGTGGAAAAAGTAGATACAGGGACAGAATGATGTATTTCGTACTTTTTCGAAACCAACAAGTCAGCTGAAAGTTGTTCCTTCATAAGAATGAGTTCTAAATTTGAATATATTTATTACAAAGTTTTCTTTCACACACGTTATTGATTCAGTATAAATACACTTTTTGTATAATGTGGTAAGTGACTTTCTAGAAATCTAACAAAGGAATACAACAAATAAAAAAGTAAATATATAAAAACAATATACACAATACTAGAGTGTAAAGTACAAAAAATTTAAAAACAACACAAAAATCCAAAACCAGCAACTTAAAGCCGATGATACATTACAGCCAATTAAAGAACTTTGGCATCATCAAGATACTCCTTTATGGAGTAATAAGATTTATTTACCATGAATTTTTTTATTGCATTTTTAAATTTATTAAAATGTAAGCCACCAGTTTGTATGCTCAACTTATTATAAAGGTTCAAATCCAAGGAATTCTTCTTGGATTTCGTTAATCTAAGTTTAGGAGGCCTGAAATAGCTTGCACCTCTTGTGTTGTAGTAATGTAAGTACATTTGCGTATTAAAATCTTTCTTATTCTTATATATGGCTAACAATGTATGAAAAATAAATAACGAAGTTAAGGGCATTATTCCAAAGCTTATAAATAATGGGCGACAATGGTCACGGAAATCGGCATTAGATAAGATACGCCCACTTTTTTGTAATCGAAATACTTTTACGGCAGCACTGGCATTTCCCCAAAGTCACAGCATATGAAATTCGGGAATGAAATAAACTAAAATATACAACACGCAATGTATCATCAGTCAAGCAACCGTCTAATTAAAAATATTATGCTCGACAACTTAGTACAGAGAGTATCCACATGGACTTTCCAAGACAAACTTCTATCAATTGTTGGGTTTTGTCTGGATTAAGAGTTTACAGAAAACCATCGGTGTGTTTTCTTATTAGTAGTTGAAATATAGTCTAACAAGGACACCACACTGACAGCCGTATTAAATAAAGTTCATCAGCAAAGAGAATGCATCTCCTAGGTGACATAAAATCGATTAAGTCATTGACATAAATTAGAAACAAAAGTGGCCCCAATACAGAGCCCTGAGGTACTCCGTGACGAATGCATTGAATACTGGAATTCATTTCATTAAAAGACAGACATTGTTTACGATTTCTCAGATATGACTCCAGGAGTCTAGCTGGTAGACCTCTTACACCATAATTTTCTAATTTCTGGATTAATATGTCATGAGACACACAGTCGGTACACAAAGACCATAATAATGTATCTATAAGGGGAACAGTACTTTACGATTAAAACTTTGCGCTAAATATGCTATATTGAAGACTTTGCTTTCTGTAAACAAAACAGATAAGAAGATTAACAAGATTGCAATCAGTTTTGCAAGATTGCAAAGTTTTTAATAGAAATAAGATTTACAAATTTCTTAAAGATGCCTCACACAATATTTAAAAAACTAAAATATCATATATGGTAGGATGGTTGCAATTTTTAATACTGTTAGAGAGGAAAAGTCAAAAAGGATACACGAGAAGTAGGTTCCATTGTAATACCTCCTCCAAAAACTGACAAAAAAACATTTGTTGTCAAATATGCCTGCGATATAGGTATCAGTTTTTTGCCAGTTATCAGAACAGAAAGTGATGTGTGCAAGTCATTGGTGTCAATACAATTGCATAAGATCCTTTACAATTTCAAAATATTTATCTTTGGAAAATTTAGTTTTTAGTCCTATATCTGCAACACTATGCAGAAGATGCAGAAGAGGGTATTAAACCTCAAACGCCACACTGATTAACAATCTACGATCATTACAAACTCAACAGTTATAGTTGTACAGTTAGTTTATAACATAGTCATATGAAACAGCAAAATAGGCTCGGACTAATTAAATGAAATCCAGAAGTTTGCCAGGTATAGAATTTAAAGGATGTAATAAAAAATATATTAATTTTACACCTAATATGTATTTCTTATAGTGTTAAATTTGTATAAACGTTTTTTAAGTCGTAAATAGCATAATCTTACAAAAAATAATTTAACAGTTAAATGGTGTGTGCATTATTTGCAAATATGATAGAAGACAATCTTACATTTTATAATTTTCAGATTACACAATAATTATGGTTTATAGCTGCTTTCAAAATACATATTTTTTTATTACAGCAAGACCATTATTTTGTCCGACAGCTAAAATATTTTATATAAATTTATCACAAGAACATTTTGGTAGCTAAATTATAAAAAAATTTGTACGGCGAAACTATTTTATAAATATATCTGTGACAAACTTATCAAATATTTTAACTAAGAATAGTAAAAAGTTTTATAATAATTTATTAGTTGTTCTATCGTATTTCTAACCGTGTTATAAAAAATAATTGTACTTCTGAGAGCAACTAACTGTATTATATACTGCAATATAGTTATTATGTAATACTATTATCAGTTGTAAAACAAAAATACAGAGAAATGTTTATTTTGACCCAAAATTATATTGACAAACCAATCTATAAAACAAATTTGAAACAGAACAATGGTGGGATCTTATTTTCTTTGTCATAGCGAAGTCTAGTTTTATCTTTTGTTTTCATACTCATAAGTATAAAAATGTCAGATTTAAGCCAGTGGAAACAATCAAAAGAAGTTGCATATTTAGATAAAAAGTAAGGAAATGTTATCAAAACAAAAAAAAACTGTCATAATATCCAGTGTTTTATAACAATCATTTAATCAGCTTACTTGTCATTTAACATAAGTTTTTCCATCCTAATTACAAGCGGCAGCCTTTTTGTCACAACGTTGAAAATCATTGTGACGTATAACTATAAAAATATCACAAATTTAGCCGGTTTCATAATATGAAATAGTCAAAACCAAGACAATTATTAAAAGTTATGAGAGTTTGAATGCTTTTGGCGCTAGTTTTGAATGACAAAAACCTCAAAATAGCAAAAAACGTTTTTTAATTATTATATTGTAAATAATCACTTAACATGCTGCGCATGTAAAATTCACTAGATATGGGCCATACAAATCACAATAAAAAAAAATCCGTAATGAAAATTGCTTTCGCAAAGTGTAGTGAAATGTGAAAAATAATGAGTAATACCACACATAATATTACTTATACAGTTTTATAAGATTTATTTCGAAAATGATTTTGTAGCTGTTATAAAATATCAAATTGTTTGTTTTTTTATTACCTTTAAAGAATTATTATCCTTTCGATTTCGGCTACCCTGAATATTAAATTGCATAAACAAACTCGAAACAGGAATCCCTATTGTGGAGCAAAAGACCATAAAGACGAGAAAGTAAAAAAAATCATGCATCAAATTAAAGTAAAACCCAAACCGGCCCGGAAGATCCCGGCATCGATACAAACACGGAAACTCCTCAAGTGAATATTTAATGCCGAAACTCATCAATAAGCGGAGTAAAACGCCGAGGCTGCAGGAATTCCTGAATAGATCGTTACAGTGATTTGAAAAGATGCATGAAAGGCCCTCCCTCAGATTTCCGGCAGATACGCAGCATTTAATGGCACGGCAAGAAAATTGCCGGGATTGCCGCTGTTTGGACCAGATCGCTGTTTATTTCGAGTAGCTGAATGGCGGCTGCGGGATCGGAAACTTTGATGTTTCTGTACAGTGGCGGCATAGCACGCCGATGCTTCATTTATTACTAAAGGCGGCCCATTGCTCGCTTCGACTTTCCCTATACAGACGTTTCCGTGACCCAGAAAGAACATGGAAAGAAAGAAGCCTCCTCCTAACTGATTAAAAATCATTGCACAAATAAATTAGTAAATTTTTGTATTATTAAGGCATCTGAAACATACATATAGGGTGATTATTAGCCTCTACGCATGAACTTGTGAAATTATGGTCGAGGACAAATAATGACGAATAGTGTAGAGTCTTTTTACCAATAGAAAACCTATGGCACATTTTGTACAGAAAAGCAGTAAATAACAAAATAATAAGAATACTTAAAGACCTATACAGGGTGTTTCATAATATATGCGCAGGACTTCAGGATGTGATAGCTCGTCCAAAAATTTGAAAATAAATTTGTATTAACTTACCCTCTAAAATGCACAATTTTCGAGATATAGGGTGTTGAAATTGTAAAAAAATTTCGTTTTTTGTGAATATCTTCGGATCGGTTTATCGTACAGAACACAGCTTTTGTAAGCATTTACTACTCATAATAAGCTATGTTCTGCGCGATTTTGAAGGGAAAGTGGGTGTTTTTCTCCCCAACTTCTACGCCACTGGAAAAAGTACGGGTTTGAGACGCCCATTTGAACCGCCAATGTTTTCTATACAAAAAATGTACTCTTAGTCATAAGCTCTAAAGTTGACCGTTTTCGAGAAAAATCTACTTTTATGTTGAAAACTGTCAATTTTTTGAAATAATTTTTTTTACTTATTAAACAAAATTTATTTAATCGTTAGAACAAGTAACAAAACCAAACGTTAAGTTCATAGTTGCAAAATTAAAAAAAAATCGTACACGGTTAAATTAAATGTTGGAAATGTCCCCCGTTAACTTCAATGCATGCAGCAATTCTTCAACGCATTGACTGTCTAACACGCCGATCCGAGTTATGTCGCAAGATGCATTAATGCGTTCTCTTAATTGTTCAACATTTTCAACTGGAGTAGCGTAGACTAGGGTTTTGAGACGGCCCCAAAAGAAAAAATCTATACAATTAAGTTCGGGAGATCGCGGGGGCCAAGGATAGGTACCTCCTCGACAGATCCAACAGTCTTGGTATTCGTCGTCCAAGTATTGGCGAGCAACCAAACTAAAGTGGACCGAAGCTCCATCATGCATAAAGTACATGTTTTGTCTTACTTGAAGCGATACATCTTACAGCAGTTCCGGCAGTACTTCTTCGAGAAATTGTCGATCTGCACCGTTTAATCTGTTCGGTAAAAAATGTAGACCTATCAAATGATCACCGACGATGCCAGCCCAAACATTCACGGAAAATTGTTGCTGATGATTGCCTTTTGCAATTTCATGTGGATTTTCTTCAGCCCATATGTGGTTATTGTGAAAATTGAAAATACCATATCTCGAGAAAGATGCTTCATCGGTAAACATAACTTCGGCTCCAAACTGAGGATTTTGAGCTATTTTGTCTTGCATCCATCTACAAAAAGCCAATCTTGGCGGAAAATCTCTTGGCAATAAGGCTTGTACTCTTTGGATATGGTAGGAACACAAAAGTTGTCTTTTCAAAATTCTCCAAATCGTGGAGTGAGGCATGTTTAAGTTGTCAGCAATTTTTCTGGTACTTGTGATCGGATTTTCTTCAATTTCGTTGAGGACATCCTCTTCTACTTGGTCATTTGCAGCTTCCATAGGCCGCCCATTATCAGCAGTATTCTTTTTAAAACTTCCATTTTCCCATAGTCGTTGGTGAATGCGCTGAAACAAGTCATGATGTGGTACTTGGCGATCACGATGTCTTTTTTGATACAACCGCCTGGAAACAGAACTTGCATTGGACTAGCGTGGCCAAGCATAGAAATCGCAAACCACCGACATGACTTGCAGTGACGGTTGTTGCAGGTTGTTGCTCCATTAAACAACATGGTAACCTTCATGAACAGGCTTTGCAGGTATAATGTACGCGATTTTTTAACCTGAATAAATCAACATTCGCCGTAAGTCTTAGCAATATGTTGTTTCTGTGAACTGAACTGTGAACTATTTAAAATTTGAAAACGATTCACGGTTACTAATGAGGGACCGGTACTTCAGAACCCAACAAATTCTTTCTCTTTCATTACAGCAACACCTGAGCCTATCAATAATATAAACTTTCCCACTTAATCTTGTATTTCTAAATGTTTCGCGTGATCCAAGACCGTAAATTTAGAAAAATGTTATTAGGTACCCACAATATACATCTCTCCAGTCACATCCGTTATATTTATTGTTTTAATTATATAGAAAAACCATCACTCGATATCTAAGGCGTGCATATACATACACGAACTTCGAGAGGACGTATATGGGTAATGAAATTGATATGTCATAATTTCAACGGTATTTTCAGAGATTAGATAATTTACATTTTTAAGCTTCGCGTGGGCCGATGTTTAAGTAGTAATAAATTAAGGGGTAATGAAACGTATAAAATTTATAATTGACTAAATTTTATGGCGGCCCGTCGTGCTGGGAATGTAATTAGTAATAGGAGATCGTTACCTGCTTTCATATCCACTTAAATAATGTCACTTGTGTGACAGTTATTTTAATTAAAAAACCTTTTTGGGATTCACATGGTAAGACTATACGCGTTAATTACTAATTAATATTAATTTAAATCTGTGGCTCCGATGCACCTTTTTCATATAAATCATTATTTAATTTCCTTAAATTATCCGCACAAAAATAAATTATAATTACCACCAATGCTTGTAATCTTCGTATTCTTCAAATTTTATGTATTTAATAAAATGAAAAACAGAGTTTTCATTTAGTTCACACTTGGTAATTTCAAATTATAGATATTGTACTGTATTCTGTATAATATTCTGTAATTAAATGTAATTAAGCAATCTACTAATAAAATTAGACATTTTAATATTAGAGCATTTGCTCTGATTTTGTCTCAGTTTATTTTGTTGCAAAATGTTAACATTAAGAGAAAAAAATAACAATATATAATAATAAAAACTAATAAATGCGATATTTGTTTCAACTTATAGTTATCAACATTTACTAATAATTGTGTGTGGATTTTCTTTCTCCAATGCAATTCTTTGTTCATAATACGCCAGTCTAAAGATTATTTTCATTTTTCATTCACTTTTTAAATATGTATGTTAGATACAGTTAAACAAATTTATTGTATCTGTACATAGTTTCTATGGATTACTGCCCGAAGAAATGTTTTTTTTTAGAAATGGCAGACATGACATTTTTTGTAAATCTAAAAGTAAAACCTTACTTTGCTTTTCAAATATTTGACATTTCCTTACTTTATGAACAACTTGTATGTTAAAATCAAATGTCAACATCGAGTTAACGGTTTACAATGGTGTAGAGAAAGGATTAAGTGGGACCAATAATATAATCAAGGTATCTTTAGTGACAAATCCTATTTCTGCACGATGGTCGTGCAAGGGTGAGAACCCACACCTTGACAAAGAGCGTCACGTCCATCCAGGAAGTGGTGGAGACATATGTCATTCCATATCTTCACACTATCTAAAACGCCATTTTTCAGCAAGACAATATTAGACCTCATGTTGCCAGACAAACAATAGCTCTTATGGATATACATCACATCAACCGTGACCACCAAGCTCGCCCGATCTGTCACCTATTGAACATATCTAATACATGATTGGTCGCAGACTGCTGCATTTTTAAAACCGTTAACAGATTTTAGCAGTTCATAATCATGAAAGTCAGATAGCTTGAAATGAAACACTCAAAGAACGTATCGACAACCGTATTAGATCCTAATCCAGGCCTATAAATAAGTGTATTAGGAATCAATTTTTGCAGTAGGTTCTCTGATGTTGCTAAAAATTGTCACCATTGAATAAGTGGCCATGAACCCGTGTACCAAAAATTATTAAAACCTATGAACATATTGGATATTTACCTTATATGTCAAGTAGTGTATAACAAATTTTTGAATTATTTTTATAAATTTAGCTTAAGCATATTATTATTTGACCACTGGTCCAGCCAAAGAGGCAAATATTCGAGAGAAGCTTCATATTCTCAAGTAACGACATTCTTTCTTCTTCCTATTCTAAAGTAAGGACGAGTAAGGACATTCTTGTTGTTTTTACTGTATTGTAAAGGTTTTTTAAGTTAATATAAATCATTTCTTCTACAATTCCTATCAATGTATGCTCTCTGATACCAAACATCTAGGTTGGTATTAGACATCTTGTTGTTCTTGAATAACGAGGGAAGGGAGAGATGCTTTGAATTGTTATGGCATTATTTCATTATTTTCTCATTACATTTAAACATTATTTTTGCATATCGTCACTTTTGGTTCTAATGATTATATTTTATGTACTTTATGTACTTTAGTATTTTCGCAAAGTAAATACATTTCTAATAAAAGTAAGAACGTAAGAATACAGAGGCTGAAGTAAGGATTGTCCTTCCAAAGTAAGTACAGGTGGTAACCCTAAATACAGGGTTAACTATGACTAAGTAGAAATATTTTAAGAGGGGATAGAAAAAAATAAGAATTAACAGAATTGCCTTTCAAAAAATTTCCAAACTTATTTATTAAGCGAAAAAAATTTTTTTCGATATTATATTAAATCCTTATTTAACGCCGCCAATGCGAGAATCAGAGTATGCAACCAGGAAGCAACCGTCATGCAACAGTCGGCCACAGTCGGCAGTTGGTCCAGTCGAGTCGGTTCGCTGTCATGTTATAATTTAATTCCTGTGTTTACGTTGTAGTTTTGTGTTCTTCTTCAGTTTTTAGTGCCTTATTTTAATTTTAAACGTTTTATAGTTAATAAATAAAAGAATATGTGTCGGGTACAAATATTTTCCCACAATATAGTTCGCCGGTTTGTTTTTCTAGGTTATGGGACAAGACTGCCGCGTTTGTTATCTATTAGATCCTACCATCATCCCTTTCTTCGATTTTGTTTTAATACATAGGCATTGTATGTAACTGTACTGGGAAGTGTGTTTATTGGTAGTGAGTGAAAATGTAGTTTTACCAGTTTGTAACCAAATAATGAAAAACGAATGCAAAATACTGGAGCTAACTGGATTAACTGTTATCTACCTATCAGGTATTATTACTAATAAGAATGTTATAATAATTTTTGTCGTTTCTGCATTTAGAAACACTGCAAACGACCACATGGTAGTTGTTGACAGATGTAATGTCAACTATGGATCTAAGCCATAAGCCATCTTAGTCGATACTCATCATAGGCGCCGACTTTCCGTAGGAAAAAAGGGTTTTGCCCCATTTTTTAAATATCGAGCTAAAATTCTGGAATAACTTTTTTATTGTCTTTTAGAGCTCTCTGAGCACGTGGTTAAAATTTTTGTACTTAGTCATAGTTAACCCTGTATAGATGATATATTACGAATCTGATGCCTATGCTGTGAGAAGTTACCCGACATTAGTACAATCGATAAGTAACAATTACAGAAACTAGAATAGAAAATGCAAACGAAATTATTCGACTTCCTTGAACATGGATCCATTATTCATCAACTAATTTGGAAAACTCCTCGCCAGGGCGAATGCAATTATCTCTCCTATTTGCCTAGCGGGGAATTATTTCAACTAGGCGCCCCCATACGAAAAATACCCCTCGCCGCCTGATTAGACGCGTACATGCCCGTAACCATCCCAGTTCTTTATATCGGCGAGGCACAATGGGGGTGATTTCATATCGATTAGGTCCAAGAGGGCCATTAATTAAGAACCATCGCTTTTTCATGAAGGGTGGCGAGCGATTTTTTTATATCGTCCACCATCCCGTTGGGGTGAATTCACAATTGGTTAATTTGTGAGTATTTATAGTGCGCTGTAACATGTCGCTCTTAATTCAGGCCTATTAATTTGACAATTTACGGCTGCCACGCACCATTCGTTGCTCTTTTGGTAATAATGGCGACAATTGTTTCAAGAGCGCCCTGGGTGGCCCTTAAAAACTGTAATTTGAGATGCGGTTGCGAGCGCATAGTGGCACTTGGAATAATTTCACCTCATTTTCGAACCAAGAGGATTTATAGCTATCAGTTTTTAAGGTACATACAGTAACATTTTTTACTGTATTAGAAAGGTATTTTAATATAAATCAAATCTCTTACAATTCCTATCAATGAAGTCATATGTATGTTCTCTGATACCAAACATCTAGGTATGCTATTGAACAATTCCACAGACAAAGCTCTGTTCAATAATTATCTAAAGAAATTAATCTATCTAAATTTACTAACCTTGCTCTTTAATGAAAACACTCTATAAATATCTAACTTCACTATTGGCAGTTGGAACACGACAATTCAACCAGAATAAGTCAGATCTCATCTATTGTTTGGTATCAGAGAACATACATACAACTTCATTGATAGGAATTGTAAGAGATTTGATTTATATTAGCTTAAAATACCTTTCTAATACAGTAAAAAATGTTACAAAAGCTAATAATAAGGAATATATGGGTAGATATTGTGGGTGTAACTCAACGCTGGTTGGGGCTTTTGTCCACAAAGTAGTTAGTTTCACACAATATTATTAATACCTAAAAATATATAAAAACTTTTACATAAAGGGTATCTAAACATTATTCAAGTAGGTAATGTCATATTTAATTCATTGACAGGCTGTCACTTTTGTCATTGTCGATATTTAACTTCAAATAATTTTAATTTTTATAATAATTTTTATAGTTAGATATTTGACTCAACTTAAAGGAGGCCACCTGAAGAAGCAATCCTAAAAATGCAGAAATAGGTCAGATCTCATCTATTGTGGTTGAATTGTCGTGTTCCAACTGTCAAAAGTGAAGTTAGATATTTATAGAGTGGTTTCATTAAAGCAGGCTTAGTAAATTTAGATAGATTAATTTCTTTAGATAATTATTGAATAGAGCTTTGTCTGTGGAATTGTTCATTAGCATACCTAGATGTTTGGTATCAGAGAACATACTTCATTGATAGGAATTGTAAGAGATTTGATTTATATTAGCTCAAAATATCTTTCTAATACAGTAAAAAATGTTACAAAACCTAATAATAGGGAATATATGGGTAGATATTGTGGGTGTAATTCAACGCTGGGCTGGCAAGTCAAAATAAATTAGAGAGCGTGATTCACAACTTATTCAAAGAAGTTTGGGAATAGATGCGTCATGAAAAATGGAGCCAATATCATAAAGTAAAAAAGTATTTTGTAAAATCCTTGTGGTTTCCGAGAAAAAAAATATCATAACCATAAACATAATGTATATCGGCATATTCATCATTTGTAAACGTTCTTGGCATTTTTTCACTAAAAATGCTCTTTAGATATTACTTTTGACAATGATTGTCACAAACCTCAGTTTACACAAATCACTGAGTTTTGTTTTCATGGGTTGCTATAACGTTAAATAAAATTTACGCGGCTGGTGCGCTACACTGTCACCAATTTCTTTGAATATCTCAGAAACAAAACCAAACGTCGAAAAAAAACAGGAGACAAAAAAGTTTCGAAATTAATCAGGTCAAAGTGGTGTGTAGATGTTTTATTGAAATTAATTTTTTTTTGTAGTTATGAAATAAAGTAAGAGAGGAGCAGCATACAAAATACACTTCTAAGAGGGGTAGGTAGTGTAAGAAGCTTATATAAGACCATAAGGAGTGTTTGTGTTCCGAATTTCGCTTAAATCGGATACCTGGTTCAAAAGTTATGAGGGAAAAACGAGAAAAAAATTCCTACTTCAACGCCCTCTTTCTCGGAAACGATGCGTTTTAGGAAATAAGTTTATATCACAAATGAACACTATTTTAACCTGTTCTATCGATTCCTGAAGTTATCAAGATTAAACCTGAATCACCCTGTATATATTAACCTTCTAGATGCACTTGTTGAAGCTATTATGACTATCCAGTAACTAATCCGCAGTCTACTATATTTGTTTTGCAATGAATTTTTTCAAAAATACTTTATACCCTAGCGCTCTTCCTGCTGTACCTACTTCTGATATTTCCCGTAGATCCGAAACTCTGATAATTAAACACATTAAAGTGTGTAGAAAAATTTTTCTTACAGAGGATTTTTTGTTCGGTAATTATAACAAGGTTATATTGTGAATTAGTTAAGGATGTTCTTCAAATCTGTATTACACATTACACTGCCAATTTACCCCATTTAATAAAAGATGAATATTTCATGGGGTAGCTGAACTAAAGTAGACACAAGAATCTGAATATGAATTGCTACATGCATACTAGGAATTCACGACATATATGCACTAGAAATTTATCTTATGTAATCTAAAGTTAAAATAATCCTTTTGATACCTAAACTTTCATCTAAAAAATTACATAAATACAAAGAATTGCAAGATAAAACACAATTATCTGGCAATTAAAATCTTAACGGCAATTGTAGACAAATTGTTGACCATCCCTACATCCGACATTTGAATTTTACTGAGTCATCTAGTGGTTCGTGAATACAGGGAGCCCCAAAATAGAAGGCCATACCATTTTTTATTTGGGGGTCCCTGTTTCAATATGCGGGTGTTATAGTTACATTTTAAAAAACTATTTTTGTTAATAATTCCATTATTTTGTAAGATACACACTTGAAATTTTGCACGTATTTTTATCTTATCGGCATACTTATCATGTAATTTTGGTGAAAAAAATCGAACGGCGGATGGAGGTAACTGAGGGATGCAGTAACCTTTATCCCTTCCAATTATTTCTAAGTACGCCTATGCAGCTTTTTCTTGAAATACCAATCGTAAAATTTTCTTCTGATCATTTTATCTCTTTTGTAATTTTTTGTTTAAAAAAATAATATGTAAATATGTAAATAACATATTCATAGAGTCCTTAATTATTTCAAAAACTGAGTTTCGTTAGGAAAAATGTAGGGCTAAATTAACAATTAAACTGGTTGAAAGCAACAAACATATTTTGTAAAATATCTATGGTAATAGCTGGTGGCATACTTGTAGATTTCTACAAATAACAATTCATCAAGTGACTTGAGAATATTCTCACGTCTTACTGAAGTGTGACATCTCAATAGTGTATACCTGTGAATTTCTCTTTTAAATTTCTTTGTTAGAAATGTTTAGAAAGTAATGTAAAAAATTCATATAGGTATCAAACCAACTAAAGTATATCGATTAAAACAATTATTTAAGTGCAGCAAAATCAAAATTGTTTTCGTATTAATATCAATTTTCTCCCCCATTTTTGCAGGTTATTTGTAATTCATCAGGAAATTAGTTTTCAATTATCATTATGTCTGTTGGTGGATAGGGTGGTGGTGAATAATAGTATACAATTTATTATAGTCCGCCCGAAACATATGGGTAAATTGAGGTATTAATCACATTTAGAATATACAGGCTGTCCGGAAACGACATATTTTCAAAAATAAAAATTCGTCTTCTATAAAATGTACCTACTAACCTCAAACTAGTTATATTTAGTTGTCACAACTCTAATACCGTTGGTCAGGGGAAGTTTCTTCTTTAAATAATCTAAAGGTTCATAATATATGAAAGCAAAATATGACCCGTACCCAAAGGGCTCTTTTTACTATCGTGGTATGCCTGAATTTGATAGCAAACATGATTCATAGGGCAAACTATCGCGAGGATACTTGAATAAATCCCAGAGCTTAATCACTTTGTAGTGGGACGATTTTCTATTCTAGGAACAGCCACTACTGTTTCTTTCAGTGATTCAGTGCTCCCCTTTATCATTCGCCAGTTCAGCACGTCGTAAACTCTAATAGTAATTTTATACCCTGGCGCTGAAATAAACGGGAATATTCTTTATTATTATTGTTTCTGTGTATCGCCGGAGTTTTATACCGCCACGGCTTCCAAGCTTCAGGAAAACCATTCGCAAGCAATTCGAAGGCAATGAGTCGGAAGCCGTTACAAGGGTTTTAGGAGCAAATCTTTAAATAGTCCGTGAGCCATTTATGTCTTATTTACTTAACAGTTGGCTTTGATTAAGATTAGTGTCACTGCTATTGATTTGTGCAGAGGTGGATTGGCGAGTTGAATTTTCAGAAAATAATTTCTCTTGCAACGATTCTTGACATTAGTAAAAGTTTCTTCCAAAAGTTGTACAGCATTATGCGAGCTTCAAAAATAATTATTATGAAAACAATTGAGTATTTCATATAGATCTTCTAAGATTTGTCTATCTCTCTAATTAGTATCTATTAGTTACACTATCCAACGGCCAGTCAAGACCAATTATAGGATGGGAGCACAACATTTTATATGAAATTATGCAGTTAAAAATATAAAAACATGAAAACAGTACAAGTAAAACAATATAGCACATATGTACTACTCTCCAAACTGTTTTTTTTTTCAATATTATCAGTTAACATAATTGAAGCCAATTATCATCAAATAATAAATTATAGAGTGTTCTTTAATATTGGATATATTCAATGAACTCTTCGTCTTTGCAACTAAGATGATTTGATTCATTTGTGAGGAAAACCCTGTACAATATACGAATTTAGAAAACGTTAACTTCAACTTAAGTTCAAGCAAGTGTTCCCTAGTTATGCCGCTATACGGTTATATATACGAGTTATACGGTTATTAAAATAACGTATATCTATAACAAGTTAAATATCTAATATATGTGGTTATTACGAGTTAATAATTTTTTCTTTAAGTAGGTTATAGGGTTGTGGAGTTACTGTTTGTAAGATAATTTTTAAGAAACCTGGCAGATTCGCTTAGTTCAGATAAACGTTAGTGCAATGGCACTGCAGTTGTACTCTTGTATTGTAATTGTATGGTGTTAAATATTATTTACCCTGTTTACAGAAAATTACTGTAGACTTAAGAAGTTGGGGAATTTTTCCGCTGTAAGTTGGCGACATGCAAAAACTCAAGATTCTTGACCTTCAGAGAGGTTATGTTTATGTTTTGTCAACTACGTCCCTATCTACTTAAAATTGTTGGTTTTTATCATTTGCCAAATAGTAATTAAAAACCTACCCTAGATAAAATATAAGCCTACAATCTGCAGGAATAGATGGTTTATTTGAATGTTTGCTTAAATCACAGTATACTGTGGGTTAAATGAGGCCCCACTAATTTCACCAAGTCATCAAACACTGCCACTGTCATTCGGGTGAAATGAAAAAATAATCGGCATTCTCATTTCGCATTTCTTTATATAAATTATAAAAATCACCTTGCATGTGCTATCTGCGGTTAATAGGTCGCACCCACCATCTCCGAGTTCTTCTTTTAATTTTTTTTTGCATGTATAATTTTTATACATATTAACATCGCTGCGAATAAGATCAGCAAAAGTAACTGTTTCTAAACCAAATAGTCCTCTTCATCCATTTTTTTAGAAACAAATAAATTCTAAACTAAATATCTAAATTAGAATCTAATTTAAAAACTTAACCTGCAAAAATGTGAATCTTCTGTTTACTGTCAAAAAAGCAGTTTTCTGATTGGTCCTTGTATGATTGTTGGAAAAGGATTGGTAAAAGCTAAAATGCTTTTAGCTTCTGCCATACAACTGCAGTACAAAGGCGTTACAGTTAAGTTTATCTGAACGTTACAAAAGCCACCCGTATTTTTCGCCGTTTTACTTCAGTATCTTTGAATATTTGCAGGTGGGATGAGTTAACATTCCTATTATTTGCTAAACCCTAGATCATTCAGTTATTAAATGTCTAAAATTATTTGTATTTTGTAGAAAACACTATTTCAAGAATAGGGCGCCCTTTTTAATAACTTTCCTGCAGTACCAATGCAATCGCACTAATCTTATTTGAATGAAGCTTAAGTCATTGGATATAATATACATTGAGTTATGGGTTTAAATGTGTTATGGAGTTTAATAACTTGAATTATGTTTTTTTTTTTAGATTGCAGCAACATCCTGATGTGATGGGGTTAAATAGATCGGATTCGGATTCAGCGACCCCAAAAACATATAGTAACCATAGTCAGACCTTCAGGTCAGAAAACAATTTTTTTTTTGTGTGTGACTGTGCAATTTTTATCATACGTTTATTTTAACGTCTTCTATAACATTCCAGGCTATATTCCAAGCATTCTCGACGACTGGGAAAACTTCTATAACTCCTCAAATAATGGTATTACAAAAATTATATTAAAAATTATTTCGAAGTCAAACAGGAACATAACTAACAAACTAAAATGGTACGTGAGCTTCCATTTAAATACCTATTACCTAAATACCTATTATATAATACAACTAACATGTTAATGTATAAAGTCTGTTAATGATACAAATAACACTAAAGTGTTTAAAACTTGAACGTAACATTTGTTATATTAACACAATGGATTGTGTTAAACCTTTAATACACTGCTGCATAACAGAGAAATGTGTAAAAATGTAAAAATATACACAATCCCGTGTGGACTTTTTACAGTATATAACAAAATTATACACTTAAATCACATAAAAGTATATATTATAGATTCTTCTTCTATTACAACTTTTCTCAAATAAACTCGTAGGAAATAATATCTAGCAATATTTATAGACCAATATATTTTTCGGTTCTTCTTTTTTCAGTTACGCATTTCTGTGATGAGGGGAATATGTCAGGGCAAAGTAAAAAAGCGGAGGGATATTATTTTAAACGATCCGGAGAATAGAGCCGGTCCAACTGGAGGGAGGGGCGAACATTTTTCGGGCTGTTCGTGCGCCAGACACAATTCAGGGGTGACGTGATACATGGGCCTGTATTCGGGGCGAAACTGGATAAAGGTAAAACTCGTTGTTCTAATTTGAAGATGTTCCGGAATGAAAAATGCTAAAAGGCAGGTAAGTGCCGCTCTGCTACTCCGAAAGGGCGGGCTCGAGGGCTCAACGCAGAGGAGGCTTAAATTTATTGTTAATTTTTTTTTTATGTCTTACAAACAGTTAATAGTAGATATCTTTGAATCGTGTTGCCTTCTTCTTTCAGTACAAGAAGCGTAGAACAGAAATTTTACAAATAAGGCAAAATAAAAAAATAAAATACTGCGTCCAAATAATTACAGGGTGTCCAGAAACTAGTGATCAAAAATGATAGGGCATACAAGCGAAATATGAAATAATAACAGTAAATATCTTTGACCGTGTTGCCTTCTTCTTTCAGTACAAGAAGCATAGAACAGAAATTTTACAAATAAGGCGAAATAAAAAAAAAACTAGTGATCAAAAATGATAGGGCATACAAGCGAAATATTAAATAATAACAGTAATTCGTATATAATTTTTCCTATTTGGCTTCCTTACGGATATGTAGTTCAAAAGATGAATATTGAATTTCGGTCATAATTTCTAAACTTTTTCCTTCGCAATCTCGAAATTTGGGTGATAGTAGTAACTCACAGCTGTTCCTTCATTTTTTAAATTGGATTATGGTATGCTTCATCGTACAGCTTCGAAATTAAGTTTTAATGTTTATAAAATTTTGAGTGTTCCAAATTTAACATTTCACATTCTTTTATCAATCTACTACAAAAAAACTATACTTTAATATCTTTTACCATTTTCGAGATAGACGCATATTTAATGATAAATAATAATAATAATATCTCTTCCCTCATTGTAATCGCGAGAATTGCCCAGAGCCCAGAGCCCAGAAATCGGAGACTTGTGCGGGAGAGGGGGCGGTATATTATTATCAAGCAGGTCGCATTTGCAAACAGGCATGACGTATGTAATAATAATTATTAATAATGTTTTTATGAAAAACAATTTAATAATGCATGATACTGAGGAATGTTGTCAATATGAACATCTCGAGGTCCTATGCATTTTCTAAAATTGTATAAACACCTTCATTGCAGACGAAACAATACATGGGGGGTATTTTTGATGAAGTTACAATTCGATTTAGAATTTTTTCTCTGCTGTTAACAGAGATGCCAGACCAGAATCCTTTTAGATGTTTCCAAAGGAAAAAATCCAAAGGATTAAGGTCAAGAGGTCGTGGTGGCCACGGGAAACAACAGCTCAGCCTATCTATGAGTATGAAAATGCGTTATTTAGCTAATCCCTACTCTAAAAAGTGTAGTAGTATATCATTGCTACAATTGCAAGGTTTGTGGCTACAGGTTCCAGGCACGTATTTATGAGTAGTATTACAAAAAAAATTTTAAGAAATATTCCAATACGACAACGATGAATCCTGTTTATTTAAATGTTCAACAGCCTGAATCTTAATTCGAATTAAAATTTTAGTTAATTCATAAATGGAAAATAATAGAACTGAATTTTTGCATAATCATAATATTGCAGAAGATGAGTTTTACACTGAAAAAATAATAATATATTGTAATTTTGTAAAAAAAATATGGTGTACTACACCATAATTACATTACTGTACAAATAAAAAAAAATACTTAAAAAATAATTAAAACGTATTTTTTTTTGTTTTTTCTACTATCTTTGTAAATATATTGTGAATGAATACATTCTTTTTGTAAATAACCATACCTACTGTATTTTTACAAAGCCAATCCATTATCTAATATTTTATTTAAAATATTTTACCAATAGCAATAAAACTACAAGATTTTGTGAAATTACTAGTAAAATAATGGATAATAATATAGGTACTCCTTTTTTACAAGCAAAATTACAAATAAATATTTTCAGTGTAGTGTAGATACGTATATATTTTTTCTCACAGAAATACCCACCCACCACCGTAATGCTATGGTACGACTGAATTAATATCTGTTGTACGTTTAAAAAAAATGACGTGTACTTAATTCTTCGCAAACGAGCCCGTTCCTTTTTACTTTTTACCGTGGACGTTAATCACCCGCTGTCAAAAAGCGTTCTGCAAGTCAACCGGGCAAGAACCCGCACGTCACACGATTATAATTGTTGAACCCGCGCTGGCTGGCGTGCAGAGGTTAACAAATTATGCGCTCTAATATGTGTCGCGCTGTGCAGTCCTGTCCTCCTACCAAATGACAGCGCTTTCCGCGATATTTGACAGCTGAATTGTCTTTTACGTGTTGCATTTCTTGCACGCTCCGGTCGAGACTTATTAGAGCCGCTAACCAGTGACCCGAGAAGTAACAGTGTATACGGCCGGGCATGTTTACACCTTTCTATAAATACGGCCGGATAAATATATTAGCTCCGCTTTATTCGCCGAAGTTGAACTATGCCGGGAGTCGTAAATTCACTTGTCATAATAAAATGAGATAATGTTTATTTAATGATTGTCAAATATCTCCTACGTCGTAAGTTAAACATCGGGATGATGTGTAAATTTTCTTCTGTACTATATATAAATTCATCTTAGCGCCCACAAATTATGGAAGGCGGCGCGGATTTGGGTCGTTTCACAACTCTTTGTTTGTTAGGGGCGTCTCTACGTATACAGGGTGTGGACCATTGTATTGGATGTAATTGATTATATTTTTTAAATTACATAAAAATAAATACTATAGCGATATTTAAATTGTGTTGAGGAAAAGTTGTGATTTGTTTTATGAATAAAAATTTGTTTTTAACGTTTTGCTCCTGTTTATTTCTGCTTTATGTTTTGTGTGTGTGTGTCTTTTAGAGAGAAAAACAGTATCAATTGGACTACAAACCGTTGTAAACTCTTTTCTTACTTACCTTGATAAACTATCCTAGCTGCTTGTAGAACATAGACTCTTTTTTTATTATTAGTCGCATCGCTCGTCAAACACTATTGCAACGCACTGTATATTACTTGAGCAAATAAAAATCATTCGCAATTAACAATGTCTATTTTATAAAATTTTTAATAAATTAAAGTTTATTTAGCTTTCACTTTCCCTCTCTTAGACTCTTGTCTGATACGAATTAAGACTATTTTTTTATGTATTTTATCTGTTTAATGAATCTTACATATAAATATAGGCAACTCTCAACTATTTCATATTGCTTATTTTAATTTTTCATACATCTAATTTATAACACTATAGATTTTTTTAAATGCAACTGAATATTGAATGTTGCCTATCTTTAGGAATTAAAATTCTTAAAATAAAGAACATGTTTATTTTATAAAATTTTTAATAAATTATATGGATATAAAAGCATCATCAGCTTTCACTTTCCCTCTCTTAGACTGTTGTCTGATACGAATTAAGATTATTTTTTATGTATTTTATCTGTTTAATGAATCTTACATATAAATATAGGCAACTCTCAACTATTTCATATTGCTTATTTTAATTTTCCATACATCTAATTTATAACACTATAGTTTTTTTTAAATGCAACTGAATATTGAATGTTGCCTATCTTTAGGAATTAAAATTCTTAAAATAAAGAACATAACATCCAAAACTATGCTATTCTGTGAAATTTTATGAATTGGTGTTCCCTGATATTCTAAATTATAAAATGGTC
This sequence comes from Monochamus alternatus, assembly GCA_037114965.1. Lineage (NCBI taxonomy): Eukaryota > Metazoa > Arthropoda > Insecta > Coleoptera > Cerambycidae > Monochamus > Monochamus alternatus. The sequence goes on along the minus strand of CM073431.1, from coordinate 75,967,014 downwards.
CCTGTTCTGACAGGAATAGCTTTGTGTTCCACAGAGCAACAATATTTTATAGTAAATGGAAAAGTGACTATTAAAATTATATGGTACCTAAGTATCTTAATTGTTTTACGAAAATTGTGTTTGTTTGACTGTCTATTTTGTTGACTTTAATGGCTAGCTAGCTTTTTTTAAAATTTTGTGCACATATAATATACCTGTATTAACGTTGGTCTTTATAGGTCTTCAACTGGTAATCGTCTAGAAATTCCTCATAACTGGGGCTACAGATGTTGGAGGATGCTTCACTTACTGATGAGACTGCCAAAATTTTTAGATTGGACCTGGATATCGTTTTCTAATGCTGACAACCAATTTTCTTTTAACGTGAGCACTAAATTTAACTTTTATTCTAGTTTCTTCTTACTAATTTGCCTAATTTTAGGGGAGCTCTAAACCAACGCTGCACGTTTACTCTTTCGCTCGTTACAAATCAAAAAACTTTTGTTTTTCTTTTTTTTTTATTTAATTTTGATTTCTTGATCCCTTGTTTTAAAGTTTACTTACACATTATGGTCATACATATGATTTTATTGAGTTTTCGAAGCACTGTTTTAATGTTTTTCACTGCACTGATTAAACTACTACATTTTTTAATGTCTTTACAATTTTGCTTATAGTTAAATGTTAAAATATTCTTAAATATTACTCTTTTTAGGTAAATTGTGATAGATCTTGTAAAGCCAACTTAAAACTTGACATTTGTCCATGGTTATGGAATTTATTTGACATTTCTGAAAATTTAATAAAATTTATTTACTTTAAATGTTGATATTTTTATTATATTTGTTCGACTCTTGTCGATATATGTATGAAATTAATCTAGAATCTTTACTAGTTCATTCGATATACTTTGCTCTGAGTCTGTTTTTGTTTATGTTCTCATCATCATGTCCCAATATCAGATAAAATTTTACTATGTATTATTTACTAATACGTTCAATTTATTTAATTTCTACTATAATAATCAACCTATAAACTCTGTATTGTTCATTTTTACTACTACTTTTTACTATTCTGTTCTATTCTACTATATTCTAATTTTAACAACAACAATACTTTTAATAATATTTTATAATACGTAATAAACATATAAATTTTCATTGAATGTCTGATATTTCATTTTGTCTCAATACATAATAACAACAATACTTACTGAGTTTAGATAAAGATATAGTTGTCATCACGATCGCTCTTATAATAAGATTAGGCCCTTTAAACAAAACGAAGACACATACAAGAATAACCAAGCATTCTCTAAACATAAACATGTGATACTTAGATCTACGTTTGAGAATTTATGCTCTCTCAGACTGCAGCTGGATATCAAACTAACAATGCACACTGATCAGCCCATGTCTAATAGATATAGTTCATAGCGAGGCTAGTTCTTTAACTAGAACCGGACAATGTCACACACAGCTAGCGGCCCCGAGATATACCCTGCTCACTGCAACCACCGGATGAACTGTATTACACGCGGCTAACAGTCCTAAGATATCACATACCTCAAAATCATATCAAATAATGAGAATATAGGCCGACCTCATCAGTAATACATTGTCATTCATAATCTCGAATAATAAATTATTTAAATACTAAATTTCCTAATAAACAAATAATAAGCGTGCTAAGATACTCAGAGATAACTCACTTAATAATTCTCATAACACAGGTCACTAAAGTTTCGATTGTCTGCTACACTTGATTTAATACACATGCACACATACACCTCTTAAGTTTTCTTATAAAAATGAATAAGTCATTCACCATTGTAAAAATCATGCTGGACTTCGACTAAATACTTAAAACAACGTCCTCTTTCATTTTCATTTTCATTATCAGCTAAATAGTCTCAATTATTAAAAATATACACTTAACAAACAGTCCTTTGTTGGCATTGAGATTCTGAAAGTAAAAATAGTTTTAAGGATGCATAACCACCAGGTTCTGGTGTCAAAGCGGGACATTTTTTGAGACAGGAGGACCCTATATCATATTTTCATGTTAACCTCCTTAATATGTCCTACCCAAAGTTTGTAACCTTTTTTAAACACATTCTGTATGATAGATTTTACAAATTACTGGTTATATAAGCCTTGTTACCGGATAAGTCAAAGTAAAATTGCAGGTTTGGCTACAATTTTGACTCATGTCTACTAAGACTTGAAATTTGTTTTACTTGTATTCTATTTTATTCTTTCATAGCTAACACGATAGTAACTAACGAGAAATTTGAAAATCGGAAAATATACTACCTCTATAATTATTAAATTACTTTTTTCTGGGTATCATTAGAAAATTATACAGGTATATGCAAAAAAAGATGAAAAAGCAAAGACAAATTTATTCAAATTGTAGTGGCAGGATATGTTTAAAGATTATTATAGAGTACATGGTAATTGCAATTGAAAACCCAGATGTTCATGAGGTAAATATAGTTCATCGGATCATTAAGTTGTTTATAATTTATTTAAATGTAATAAATTACTTGGATAAATCCTGATAGACAGCTGGTAATGTAAACATGTGGTATATTCGTCGTCCTAAAAGAAATTAATTACGAAAGATGCATTTTTTTAATAAATAAACATTGAAAATAATATGAAATACGTGATGATGATGAAAGTGTATTCAACATAGCAAAGTAAAATAAATTTACATCTACCAGAACTATTTGTTTAACATTTAACAAAAAATATTCTTTAATGTCTACATACTGCCAGACTTACGAAACAACGTAATTTACGAAAAGACGTAATCATATTGTTTGCTTTAAATATATTCCCAGTTTAAAACGTAAAGAGGCAGACAGAACTGTAATACTTCATTATTTTAAGTTGTATTACTAAGCTTTAGATAGTTTAATTGCTTAAAGTCAAGCCTATATAAAACATTATTTCAAGAACACAGGGTTGTTAAGGAACATCTCTAACAAAATTTTTGATACAAGCATCGAAAAAAATTTTTTTGCAGCAATTCAGTTTATTTAAATATAATTTATTCGCGAAACAAACTTTTTTGGTGCATGTCCACTTTTTTGCCAAAAATAAATTGATTTATTTGATAAGAAAATTTCATTTTTTTACCAGTATTCTATTTGGGCATCTTATGAAAACTTTAAAAATAATTTTAGCCGGGTTCGACTTGAACAGCTAGTTAGTTGGCATACTGATGATAGCTAACAAGCTCTAGATTTTTCAGGTGTAATTCAATTCTGGTCAGAGCATTAGTTCATAGTTGATTTCTAAAATTTCTGAGTAATAAGTTGTTGACTTAGCAGTTGTTTAAATTAAAAAAATCTTTTATTTTACAAATATTGTTTTATCATATAATATAATTAAATGAATACCAGAAGTGTATTATTGAAAAAGAAATAATGTTTTTAATGGAAACAAATACTTTTTTTACACAAAATTTTACACTGTATTTTGCTTGATTTGGTAAAAGGAAATAAATATTTGTTTGGTTCTATACAAATAAATAATAATAATTAAGGTTATTGATTATGTAGCCTTTGTTTTGCCCATCCTGTTTTTCTAAATTAATTGCTTCATACAAGTTAGTTCCTCTTTACTTTAATTTTTCTGTCACTGCTTGATGCCATGACTTTATGGGTCTGCCTTTTTTCCTCTTTCCTTTTGTTTGCCAAATCCTTTTCGGCTGTCTTTCTGCGTCCATTCTCGCCAAATGTCCAAACCATTTTAGTTGCTGTCTTTCTGTACTATTTAAGATTAATTTTACTTGTAATTGCTATCGTATTATTTCTTTTCTTAAATTTTTTTCGGTGTGGCTATTGACTGAGAGGAAAATAACTGATATCGCCATGACTACAACGCTTGATAGCAAGAATGAAATCGACTTGCATCTAAAGAATTTCCGTAAAATTCTGCGTATGTATGTATGTACCATGAATTGGTATTCATATCAACGAAATACGAGGCAGCAGTGACACAGTAAACATAAATCTGCGAAGGCATCTATGCGCATAAGGCGTTTTGAGCCTGTTCCGATAGACACACGTGTTGGAAAATCATGAAGGGTGCCGCACGTAGGAGCCTTATGCCGTGCGGGGCCATACGGAGGGTCAGAGGTCAGTTGGCAGTCACCACGGGGTGCAAACATTGAGAGCTGCCCGAGCAAACCGTGAGACTGCGAAGTGGGTACCAAACAGATAAATTTAGCCTATATATGGGCGATACAAGGATAGAATCGAATTATATTCTGGAAATTATTGCTGACACTGTTAAGCCAGTTATTTACGATTCAGTTATTAATAGCAGGACCACGTTGAACGTTAATGCGACGCTAATGTGAAGGTGTGTTGTTTATTTATGAAAAAGGAGAATTACGGCCACTTATATATTTCTTGAAATGCTATGAAATTCTTATTAACATATTTGTTATAAATACGGCGCGACCACCAAACACGCCACCCAGGCTTTTTTCGTATCGATGCAAAATCGAAAAGACACTCGAACCCATCAGTACTTGATTTGAGGGGATCATACAGAGTGTTCAGCATAAGAACCGATACAGAGCAGGTGCATGTAGAGGGTTTCAAAATATTGCAATTTAGCCAAACATACCTATACGGTGATTAAAAACTTATCTTAAAAAAATTTGGGAGTATATGCGTCATTTTGTAAATTTCCTATAATTTCCCAGTAAAAAATTATTGAAGTTGTAGTATTTTCAACATTTACATTTACTAAATATTAAAATCCGATTACTTTTTATACTTAGTTAAAGTTTTTGTGCCAGTCATTACATTAGGTTTTCAAGTGTCAAAAATGGAGTTGATGGATATTGTTCTAATTTCAATGGTGATGTGAAAATGCTTTAGTAGTACGATTTCCCGGCAGACATGTGCCAGCTACTTTTTCCGCGGTGTGCAATGAGTGCAAGTGTAGTGCAATGCGAGGGAAATCTGAAACGGAATCGTGGAAGAGATGGACGTCCAGGGCGCTCAAGGCATATTGCAGCAGTGTGGTGTACCATACACGAAGCTCAATTATATGAGAATCAGTTACCAGTACCGTGCAGAAATGTATTTTTGAATCATTTTCGAACTGCCCTTTCTGATTTTTTTTTTGTCTTGTATTTGTAAGGGTCCCCTGTGTCTTTAAAAACATTTTTTTGGATAAGTTTTCAATCACCCTGTATACAAAGTTGCAGACAGGCGGAGTTACAGTGGCCTTCAAAGTGGGGCGAAATATTTCGAAAAAAAAGCCTAATATTTTTGGATTACTTTAACTTGGAATAACTAAATTTGGTACATAATTTAGGTTTATTATTGATCTTCTTTGACTATGACTTCAAGTAAATTGTATACCAAACTTTTTTCGATTGATCGAATTTAAAAAGAATGAAAGAATGAAGAATTGAATTTAAAACACTTTTTGCTCTTCTTATTAGTTTTTCAATAATATCCGAGAACGTCCTAAGGGTACAAGAACTGGATTACCAACAACTTCTGTACACCGAATTCTTAAAGGTAATCTATTACATCCATATCACATTCAAAAAGTGCAAGAGCTATTGCCCTAAGATTTGGATCAACGAGTGACCTGTGGCGAGTTTATCTTGTATCAGGATATTAATTTTCACAAGAAAATTCTTTTCACTGATGAGGCTCTCTTAAATATTCAGATGTAAACCTCTACGCAATAACTCCTAGACATTTTCAACGCGAGTTCAAGATGTTTGAACCGGTATTACTCATCGTTATTTAATTGAACCAGATATTTTGCCACATCGATTAAATAACGAAAGTTTGCAAAATACTTTGTCTGATTTAATATAAGAATATTTATAGTTTTAATTTAATAATTAACATTAGTTTGTCATTGATTTGAAATAAAATCAAAACTACAGACAGTTTGCAGTATTTTAGGACCATACATTTTTTGCTTCTTAATATAGGGCAACAGCAAACAGTGTCAAACTCGATAAATGAGTTAGAGGACATCTTCATTCACATATAAAATTTAACACCAGACTTATTTCAATGGTGTCAGAATGAATACCTTCAGCAAACTGTGTGTGAACTTAGACATGATGCAGTTTTGTTTTTTACTAGCGCTCACCCCATAACTTAGTAGCCAGACTTTAAAAATAGCCCAATAATACTCAATCTCGCGCCACTATCCTTGTCCTCCACACATGCACTCGCACTCGACAAAGTGAACAAAAAATATCAGGGCGACGCTCAAGAGAACAAAACAACCTAAGTCTATTAGTTGTTGTTAGAGACGAACACGTTTTGCAATTTGTCTACTTCGGGGCGATCTCGAAAAATAACCTTGTAATCTGTCCTCATGACAGCAAAAGAGGCGGAAAAAAACAAAGAATAAATGAGCCCAAACGTGAACTGTGATCCTCCACGGCTCTCAAATACAAATGAGCTGGTGCTTGTCCTTTGAAATTCGATTACTTTTTAGAAAATAGCTTCAACAAAATGACGATAACTTAGTGTAGTGTATACTACAGGACGAACAGGAATAGAATGAAATGCTTAAAAATATATATAAAATGTTACAGTCGATATTGGAATGGATTACATAAAAATACAAATTCTGATCCGATTTAATCCTGGATTCAATCAGAATTTTTAATGTGACCCAATATCTATGCAGATCATATAAATAATATGGCACTCTGACAATGCCTGTCAAGGGAAATTAATTTGATTTACTTTATTTGAAATATATATTCATCATAGGACCGAAAATGCAAGTATCACAGTGAAAATAAATTGGATCGATTTAACGCTAATTACTATGAACAGTTTGTTGATATATTTCGTATAATGAGGCATTGGAACTCATTTAAAAACACTTTTATAATTATTATTCTTTTTTTTTTAGTTGTTAACTGTTACAACGTTATAAAATGTTATCAGAATGAGGAATGGAAGAATAAGCAACATTTAAAAACTCCATAACAGATGATTTTTCTACGAATTTAAACATATATATCGTTCATAAATTAAATTATAAAATTGATGCTTCGAGCAGTCAACATGTAGATTCCTACGGTTTAATATTTTATGTGTTTTAGAGAGTTTTATTATTCTAACAATTGTAAATGACAGCAGTCGAAGGTTCATATTTGCTAGGCATTGAACGATTAATTAATTGTTATTTTAGTAGCTTAAATAAAATTCTACAATTGAGGTCAGGCACAGATAATCTTGAACTTATAGTACTTTTTCACTCCAACAAACCTCCACGCAAGCATGTCTCCATAATCGGTCACTGAACACGCTCTTTTTTGATAAAAATAATCCGGCTCCTGAAAACTCAGGTGCCGACCTTGTATGCGCCGTAGCGCAAAATCCTGACGGTAATTTTTTTTGTGCCCATTAGCTTTTTTGTTCAGGATGTTGAGAACTACCTTTTCCACTAAAAATTAGACCTCCTGACTGAAACCACTTTTCTATATAAAAAGTGCAGCGTCCTTTTATGTTACTACAAATAAAAAAATAATAGTGTTACAAAATTTGTTCGGGGAACACTTTTATTGCAGATTAGTTAACCTTTTGTGTGGGAGTGTGATCCGCCACACTTTATTAAGCAAATTAACAAATCTTAAGACTATAAAAATTGTTCAAAATGTTTACCCTCGACTCGAATGCAAGCCTCACATCGGCAAGATTTCATCACTTGACACGTGAGATTTGGATCATTTCTCATCTGATTATCTTGAATCCAGTAATAACTACTGACAAGTAATTTCAATAAGGTAGGCAAGCTACTTCATATGTCACCATAAATAAAAGCCTAAAGGATCTGGGAAACGTGGTGTCCATGTTATTGGATCTTATTGACCTATCCATTTATTCGGGAAATAATCATTTATCCAACCAGTTACTTATCTTCATCTATGTGGTGATGCACCATCGTGCTGATACCATATTTTCACCAGTATTAAGCCCTACGTCGCAATGAAATCAAAATGGTTGTTTTCGAAGAAAGTTCTATATAGGTCTTCATTTAAACGATCATTTAAAACATGTACAGGCAGTAAATTATTGTTGAAAATGATACCCCAAACGGTTGACACTCAAACGTTGCTGAAATCGTCTTAATCTAATTGCATGCAAATTTTGTAACATCCAGATATGTTCTTTATGATTATTATGTATGCCATCCCTAGTAAAACATGCCTCATCAGACCACATGACAAGCGAAATGAATCTATAATTTTCTGCATGTTGTTGAAGTAAACAGCGACAAACTCTAATCTCTGAGGAGCATCTCCAGCATATAACACTTAACATACATTTTGGCGATGAAAGGATGTATATGAGTTCTCTGTTCAATACACGCCATACAAAATTCGGTGATAAATGAAGATTACTTGCTATACCCCGAACACTAATTGAACAGTTGTCAATGACAGTATCTGTTCTATTTTCCTAATTTTGTACATTCACTCCAGTAGAACGAATGACCTTTTTTGAAGCCTTACTCATCAATTATAAATAAAAGCCTTTTTTATTTAGCACTTTAACGCTAAGTAGTGTCAAATGAGTAAACAAAATTACAACATTGTTATAGCAACCACCATTTTTATTTATTAGGCTACTTTGATTGAAATATGAATCGGACATAAACAAAAAAAAAAATTTAAATCGACCCAGATACCACACTGTATATTTTATATCTCTTATATTTTTCTTTTAATAGAGAAATGAATATTAATTAATAAGTGTTAACTAGTAGAATTGCTAACCATTTTATAGAAATAAAAATAATGAAATATAGAAAAGAAAGCAAGAGAGAAAATGCTTATAACGACAAAAGTTAAACGTGTAGGACTTGATCATAAAGGTGCTTATAGCAATCACGCCTGTTTAAACAGATACATACTAAACAAATAATATACGACAAGACAGCACTGTTAATTGAGACCCGTCAAATCCACCCATAACGTCTAAATTAGAAATAGGAATAATTATCGAAGACCTCCGTCGTGGGCGACATTAAATAACATTCTCTCATGCGTTATCTCATCCATTCTCACATATTTAATAACGCGTATGCAAATGGCAACATTTAAATCAGCCATTGTTACTGCCGGGAAAAGAGCGGTCGACTCTTTTATTAATATTCTTCAAACGGTTATGGCCGAATCCCACGCAACGGTAGGCCATAAGCAGGACAAAGTGCAATTAGCGAAAGCTCGCCGGCAGTAAGATGCCAGCCAGACGTCAGGAACGGCCTCCTATGATGTCATTTCTGCGGCGGATTTTTTCTCGCCTCCAGGACAATGCGATCGGCGTCGGCTCGGGAGTCGCCCGCTAGATATTATTGATGGCTGAATGGATGTGATAGAGTTCGTGCCTTTATGTATATGCTACTTATCTACACCTGTAACCAATAGGCTTGTTTCGTCAAATTTCTCTAAAATTACATACGGTTTACTTTTTGTGTTTTCGACATATAAGACGTTGAAATTGGTGCTTGTCTCAAAAACGGTGCGCCCGTTGTGACGTCAGTACATGCAACTCTAGACTAGGAGATCTATCGCTAACACGCTAATAACCGATCAGATTAAAATGTGCCATGTTGTTTCGTTACTGTGTTGTAAATATGTTAGTATACTATGTTCAATAGAATTTGAATTTAGTAAGCTGATTCTGACAATCTACTAGAAGTTGATATGTCCATGATTACGGACAACTTTAATAAAGATAAAGAAATGAAGAAAATAAGATGCAAAGTTATTAATACATTAAATATTTTTTCGTGGCATTCCACTCATTTTTTTTCTCGTGTCCATCCATTTACGTTTGGGTTTGTTAAATGAAGTTATAGGTAATCAAATTAATTTTTATGTAGATACTACGTATTATTTAAATTATTATTATTACTCTATATTTTGCTTACAATTGCTTAGTGATGCAAAAAAGTAATGGTAGAAAATGACAAAGTTAAAATTGATATTTTCCCAATATACTGGTTATTTTTGGATTAAAAACTTCTTTCTCTTTGATTAATTTAAAGGTTGCTAAATGACGTCTAGGAAGACCATCGTTATCGGAGGCGCAGTACCGACCGTAGCAGCATAACAATAGGAATAGAGAAACTGAAATAACAAGGGCAGATCAAATAATCTCAGCTAAAACTGGAAATGTGCAAGTTAATTCTGTTACCAGCAGCGACCAGTTACCTAGATCACAGCTTAGCAACACGGAGTTAAATATATGTAATATGAAAAGTTTCTGGTTTCAATTATATTCTCCCACATTTTACGGGTTATAAATAAAAATAATTTTCAATGACCTCGTCAATGTATATTTAAAACAAAAACTACTAAATAAATTGATTCTTATAAGAAAATCTTGTGCATTTGTCGGATACAAAATCAAATATCTTCATTGCCGTGCTCATGTTTGCTTTTGGCCCATTGACAAAAAAATAAATAATTTTTCCAACGCATTTGTACTTATATTTGGGCGTTCCGAAACTATGCAATACTTATAACTCTTTTTCGCACTCCTACTGAATCAAACAAGCAGTACGCAACAGGAACAATACTCCAAAATGTAACTAGAATTGAGTTGAGCGCAATCGCTGGGCTTATGCGTGACGTGCCCCATTCTCGCGCGCTGGAAATTTGTAATTAATTTTAAGATACTAAAATTCTAATATTTTGCAGACCCATTATTTTTCACTTATACTTTCGGTTTATGAAATAAAAAAAATGCCGAAGAAGCCTATTAGAGCAAGCTCGTCAGCAGTAAGATGCCAGCCAGACATCAGGAACGGCCTCCTATGATGTCATTTCTCCAGCGGATTTTTTCTCGCTTCCACGACAATGAGATCGGAGTCGGTTCGGCAGTCGCCCGCTAGATATTATTGATGGCTGAATGGATGTGATAGAGTTTGTGCCTTTACGGAGCCGATATGCTACTTATCTCCACCTGTAACCAATTTGTGCTTCCTATGGGTGTGCGCGACTTCAATTAAGGACGTCTTTAGCGATGACAGGTCTATTGTTGGACGCAAAGTAGACGAAAACAGAATGGAGCATTAAATTAGTAACGCGCATTGTGTTCGCTGTGGAAATCTTTTATACGCATTGCCTTAAAAATCCTAATAACATAAAGGTCCGCCCGCGGGATCGATACGGTGTGATTTGTATTTTATCCGATGGGTGTGTTGAAGGAAATACAAGCACTAAAAATAATTATCTTGCTTTGTTATGTGCGTATCTTCTTTACTCGTTATTTTTCAGTAAAAAAACCATTATGTTGTAATATTAAATATAGGTTTGCCTTTAAGTATGTACATTAACATTGAAAACATAATTAAATATTGTTTTCTCTTAGATCACCAAGTTAAAATTGCATTAATAACTAAATAAGCGCATATCAATCTTGAGAGATTTAATGGCGCTGTATTCTCCGAATAGTGATTTTCGACAAAAATCAGTAAAAGTATAATTTCTAACGCATGCTGTCAACGTTTAGAATATAATTTTAAGGCACTTGTGTTAATAGTATACTGTTATACAGGGTGCTTTTAAATGAAGTAGGAAAAATGAGACCGAGGTTTGATGAAAATGTTTCAACAGCACGCAAAAGATCAGACAAAGACAAATCAGGCCATCTTTTTAAAATTTTGTACGTCTCCATAATTTACCGTTCTGAACAACTTTTTTGAGTAACATTTTGCTGTATTTTCAGTAGAAAAGACACTTTACCTGAAACGAAAACAGTTTTCAGTCGGTGCACTGAATATTTCAAATAGAATTTTTTCGAAAACTGTTACTCCTAACAACTTCAATAAAGTATATAACAGGTAAGAAAATCGACTGTTTCAATAGCTACAAAAAGTTATCTAACCACCAACATTTTACACAACTGTACATGTAAATATTTTTATAACTGTAACTTATTACCAACTAAATATAAAATTGTTCACTTTTATTTATAAATATGCCAAAATAATTGTTTACACGTTTAACACATTTAAAAAATTATTATTTTATTTAAATAGTAACATGGAATAAACAGAACATCAAGGATTCTATTTATGAACAATTAAATACTATTTATCGCTTTTTTATACATTTATAATTAATTTTGTTTTGTTTTGGTTATAGTGAATAATCAAAAGTTCCATCCAGTACAAAATAGGGTCGAAAAAGTCCTACAACTTTTATAACAGTTTTATGAACAATTATTCGCCGTTTCTTCAATAAATTGAAACTACTTTTTAATAGTCCGGAACATTTACCATTAATCTCTGTAACTTGAGGTAACAAGGAATTAATGGCCGCTTGTTACGGCTTAATGTGGAAATTTTAATTTCGAATCGGTTATTAACTGGCATTACCAGCCCAGAATCTCCAGTATAATAAAAAAGTAATAAAAGGCAGCAAGTTTTGGGGAACACAATGGATCCCTTAGTACGTACGCCATAATAATAAATAATCAGGAGACAGGTCTGCGTTTCCTGTGTCTGCCTACTCCTATCTACTTCCGCTGCAGCTCGTATTTATTTCTGGATTCACGCGCGGGTCCTCACCGCCTAAATCCCGCTTTTATTAAAATTTTAATTATTTTAAGCTGAACGTGCAGAAACGGTTTCACTAATTTCGTACAAAGCGGACCGGCCTCCGTACGATTTTATAATAAACAATAAATCAAATATTTATAGAAATATCTAAAATTACAACATACCTACTTTATTTACCAAGCCTTTGCCTTACAGGCATAAACCCAGTTAAGTAGAATGTGAAGAAATACATATCAAATTAAAAAATTATCATTTAATATAAAACAGAAGCAAAAAAATAATAAATGAAATGACAATAGTAGAATAAAAATATTACGCAACAAAAAATAAATAAAGAAAAAATCCCACCTAAACAAATAAAGAAAAAGAAAATTGAAATAATAGAAAATATGCCAGACTTTTTAAATATATCAATATTATATACCCATATTACACATTTAATGTAAATGAGAGAATTTTAAAATATTCGCTATCAATGGTTTATTCTGGGCACATAAATATTATATCTTGATAACTATCTGAGCAGTGAGTAAGGTTATATTAACTATTTCGTAGAGAGTGGTTAGCATTAGATATTATCTGTCTTTTTACTGAACAAAAACTAAAATTTTTGAGCAGTATAACCAACCATGCAAGTAAACGAACAAATAACAGTACTTTGATACAAGAAATGTGACTTTGGAAATATCAATTTGTTTAGGAGCAAATGATCAAAATATGTAATAGGTACTGTGAAAATTAGATATAACAGTACTTTAATACAAGAAATGTGACTTTTGAAATATTAATTTGTTTAGGAGAAAATGATAAAAATATGTAATACTGTGAAAATTAGATAGTTTTGTTAAAGATACGGCAATGAATATACAGGGTGAGTCAGAAAGAATGGGCCATTTTTTTCTGAAATTTCTCAATAATTTAGGAAGTTTGGATAGGATGACTCTGACAATTGTCAGTGTTGGGTTTTTTGGTGTGAGAATTGCGAATTTGAAACTTATTTTGATATTGCTCCTAGAGGGAGCTAGTTTCACTAGCGTTGCCCATACCTCTTAATAGTTGTAATAACAGCACCACTATTTGCTAAAATTGTAGCCAATGTTCGCCGAAATGAATGATCCGAATACTGATCAACATTAGTAATGTTTAGATACATTACAATATTTCAGGGATTTACGCAGAATGTATTAATGTCAATAGGCTTACAGGTACATTTACCCGCACTTTAAAATAAGAACATCTGAATGTTCGATCTTATATTCATATACTTCTTAATAATTAATATAATTCGCTATACTATCGTCAGTATTTAAAATTGTAAATGTTGTGGGTCTATATGTTTTAGTGTCTCTCACATAAACCACAAAAATAGTGCCTTCCTCCTTAACATCATCAATACATAAATTATAGAATTCCGTACATCGACAAGCACCGAATAACCAAAAATAGCAACTACTTAAAATTTTTATAAAAAAAAGGAAATAAAATTATACCCAACAGGGCTTACTTCCTTCATAAGTAGATATTAGTCATCTGGAGCATGGAGTAGAAAATTTATCAAATGTCCCTTTGAAAATATTGGACTTATGTCCGGTAAATAAGCGGTTCTTCAAAAATGCAGTAAGTTTAGAAAATTTAGTAATGTCAATGTCAATTTTGATTTGCAACATACATTTTACTTTTGAATACATAATGACGATATATATGCATGTGTCAGTTACAGGTGGATGTCAAATTTATAGAACAATTATTAAAAACAAATTAAACTTAGGTAACTTTTTTGTATCAACGCAAACATCTTGTCGTATCTTCTTCTAAAAGTTAAATTTGCTGACACTTACATGTATATATTTGTTGGAAATCTGCACTTATGTTTATGATAATCAAAATTTATTTGCTAGGAATATCGATCATCATCATTATTTTACTAGAAACAGAAATAACTTTTATACTCCTTATAAGATACTTAATATTTGTAAAAATCTGCCTTATGTTAAAGGTCTAGACATTTTCAACCGAATGCCCATGGAGATTAAACTTTCTAGTACAAAAACATGTTTGTTAAATGTCTTAAAAAGTATCTAATCGATAAATGTTTCTATGACATTAATGAGTTTTACTCATGTACTAATTAACTTGTTTGTCTTATTACTTGTATTATTGTTTGTATTATTTATATGTGATTATGACGATATATATTTTGTATATGTATATCTGTATTATTATATTGTATGTGAAAATTGTGTATGTTATACATATTCATTATTGAGTGTTTGATAACGGATCCTATATTAATGTAATTATTAATCAAAAGGAATAAAGTTATTGTATTGTATTGTATTGTTAATCTACAAATGTTTTCAAATTATTTATTACGTTTCACGAATATCTGCGTATTATTCAAACACTATGATTGAGACGTTGCGAATGGTGAGGAAATATATTTAACAAAATTATTTCCCACTAAAACATCCCCGGTATTTTTCAGCTGAGAATTACGGCTTAACGACCTGACAATTGAAGGCCCATTAAGCCGCAAAAGGTGCTTAAAATCCAACAAACATTCCAGCAAGTTCTGATTACGTTATGATTTCAGTTTGATTATAAATCACTCCGACCGTAATCACCTGAAGTGCTGAAAACCGAAAGGTCTGAGACCGTGCCAAATGCACCACTCGAACTCGCCAACACTAATTAAAATGGCTGGTACGCATGTAAGTGAACGCTGAAAACAAAAATTACCCTTACTGAAAGTCCGCTTCATTACATCCAGCTTTAAATACCCGTAGGCCGGGCTGGAATTAACATTAAATGAGATTAAATAAAACTCTGCCGCTGCGAATGCGTCAAAGGAGAAATAGGAATGGGATATTTTCGGCCACTTTCGCGAAATATAAAAATATATGATACCACAGCTGAATATATCAAAACTAATTGAGCATCTTTTATCATTACGACCTATCCAAAGATTTTTATAACTGTACGAAAATACATACTTTTAAATATATGCAATAATACCACAGCAGAATGTGTCAAAACTACACCCAACCGCTAAACATCTAGAGAGTGACTTATGTTACACAGCGGCTCACAATTTACAGCAGTCGACACAGAGAAATATACATGCGGCCCGTATATTTTTCCTATAAAATCGTGTGCCGCAGTTTCTGCTGCAGCAAATACGCATGCACCAGATCGAAAATGGATTTTTTAGTTAGTAATATGTTCTTTAGCTATGGTTCCACATATTGTTAAATGGAAAAAACCCAAATACCGTGGAGTAGAAATTATTATAATAATTAGGTATTAGCATTGCTTTTGATAGATGTCATAATTTATGTTTCACTAACCACTGAGTTCATTGATATGAAATTTATGATACAAAAATTAGACAAGGATTTATCTTAATGTTTTCCTAAGGTTAGAAAACTAATAAACGACTGAAAAAAAAATAAAGAGATTTTAGAAATATAAATAAGGTAAATTTCTGGAAATGGCATTATCTACGTTACTGCATTCGCTGTGCTAACGTTAGAACAAAATTAGAGTATAGATACAACATATTGCTTCAAATTTAGGATGGAAAATCTGGTCCCAATTAACGGGTAATCCACTGTTCTTTTTTTAATTCTAAATATAGATCGTTTCATAGTGTAATAAACAAGAACTTAGGAAACCTGGAAGCTTTAAAGTTGACTTGTTTATACAAAAATAAACCGAGAATAACTACAAGGATCAAAATAATTCCGCTAAAAAAAAGAGAAATAAAAATGCAAAGCAATTTCCAACTGGTTACATGTTTTTATTAGGTTTTGGTGATGACGGTTTTAGGACTCGGTTTCTTTTTTAATGTGTGTCAAGGAACAGTTGCTACAACTTTGTGAAACATTGTATGTACATGTTTTGAACATGGAAAAGCCTTTGAATGTGATGCGTACATATCTGATTTTTAATAGTTATTTATGCAACAAGTACAAAAAGTAAGTCCATATTGTACAGGACGTGAAATTGTCCAACGAGGCCATCAGGCCGAGTAGGACAACACGTTGAGTGCAATAAGCACTTTTAATATTTTTTCTACGTTCATGCAAAAACTAAAAAATGTTTTATTTAGATGACACTAAGTGTAGGAAAATATGACGTTTATGTTCGTCATGATGACAAAACGCTGTAGTAAAATGACAGATAAATGCAATAAACATTTTATTGCACTAGTGCAATAAAGAACCACTTTTTCCACTAAATACAGTTCAATAAAGTTTTGTTTTTTTGCATGAACGTAGAAAATAGTTATTTATGCAACAAGTACAAAAAGTAAGTGTTTATTGCACGCGACGTGAAATTGTTCAACGAGGCCGTCAGGCCGAGTAGGGCAACACCTTTTTTTAGCCGACCGTCCACTATGAACTCCGAACTGTGACTTTCCACCAATTTCTCTCTTTAACTATTATTTAGTGTAACATGTTTAATTAGCAATTCTAGAATTAAAGTTTATTAAGTCAGAGACATTTGTTCATGGGTCAGTCACAAATAACATCGACCTGATTTGATGTTTCCTTTGCCGGAAATATAAACGTGTATTACTAATTGCAACAATATAATATGAATTTCAAAAATACGTAATATAGAAAATTATTCTATAATTTAATAATATAGAACATGACTCTGAGATAAATCAGAGTGTTGATAATATACCAGAATTTATCAAAATTCAATTTCTTCTTATTGTAGTTTAGTATATTTTTATTTTAGTTGATGTAAGAGATATAAGATAACCATATATTTATATGGCAATGATATTTGGCTGATATATCTATACACACAAATTGTTTCCAATCTAAAACACAAATTATTAAATCTGCATCTAAATAAATGCATTTGTATTTTTTGCGAACGAGACGCTGTATAAAATAACAATAAATATAAATGTAATAGTTTGTCGTTGCCGTGTATGCTAAACCGATCGTTCTGGACCAAACATTAGTGTTGTTGTGCCCTGATTCAGTAGACGTGTGCATTTTATTACCTGAATTTCGTGGCGAAAGTTTTGGAGATATTCCAAAAGCGCCGACCAGTATTTACGGCCAGTTCGGTGCGGAAAAATTGAGATAAAAAATACGCTTTCTGATGTTTTACGAGATTGCAATCTAGATGTCCTCTGAAGTATATGTCCTTCAGAAGATTAAATCCTGCCGACAAATAAAAGGTACTTCTCCTTCGAGCGCAGCAGCAGTGATTGCAGGATTTTTAAAGTAATAATAAGGCGATTGTTATAAAATACCTGGAAGACTCGACTGGAGGATTTTAAAAGAATTCGCTGGAGTGCCACTTAGACGAAATTGTTCGGTGACTGCCTTCAATTTATTTTTATTTTATATGTCCTGTTATAAAGGACCGTTAAATCTAACAATACTATTTATAGAAATGAAATTTTGTTGAATACAAGTCCGTCCTATCAGAAAGTCATTGTTAGGCCTTAAACATGAAAAGATAGCGCCATGTTTTGTCCAGAAAATTCAATACCTTTATATTTCTGAATAAATGTCATACCATCAAGCTAAATACACCTACGTTAACAGAAAGAAAAACGAATACAATTATTACCTTTTTCAGATTTTTCGAATTCTCATTTGGTATTTTGTCACATATATAGTTCCTGTGCTTTAATACAAGTTTTTGACTTTAGTAATTGCCAATTGAATATTAACTTATAAATAAATAGTAGTAGTTTTGTTTTACGTTAAGAACAATTAGATCCAATAAAATAGTAGTGTTACATATTTCTGTATTGGTTAGTTTATTCTATTTTAACAGATATTCTCTAATATCTGTTAAGAAGCAATTAAATGTTATTGAAACTAGTGGCCCTAGATTTTTTTCTTTTGACAAATATCAAATTGTAACTGTATTAAATATTAGCTGGCGACAGTAATTTTAATGATAGGTAGCGACAGTCATAGCTTCCATCTTTTGTGAGGTAATATTGGGATAAAAGTTCGAAAAATTATTGGTTATTTTACATCTACGTTAACAAGAGTATGGTAAGGGTTTAAGTCACGGAATAACATGGTTCCAACTTAAAAAAAATCTGATCAAATTTAAACGTACATTTACACTAATTATGTACTAAACTCTTCCACAACATGCTCAGAATAAAATATCAGCAATTTCTCTACATAGAACAATTTTATCTAGTTATCTCAGTACCAACATGCTATTCAAATTCCTACCTCAAAACCACAAATCAACAGCTAACATATAAGGGTAGGAGGGAAAAACCTACAATACAAAACAGTGTCCCAAAAACTTAAGTTACCTGCGCACGTAGCATACCATCTCGCAAAACACTTACTGCAACGGAAGTTCTCAGAATCGCTTTAACAACAAAATTTTGGGACATCCCACGTGCAATTTATAAAATTTCGAAAAATAATTCACTCCCTTACGGCTCCCTTATGACGCCGTTTTCCACTGACAAAACAAAGTACACCAAACGCTAGATAGACCGAACTATTACAACTACCACTAGATGGTGCAGCCTGGTATAAAAATGAAGAATTCTGTATGGATTTGCATACAATATTCATCTATGAATCGCCCTAATAGCGATTTAAAGTGTGGTATGAAACTATTAGCAAGTTCTCACCTTGCATTTTTATTTTGTAAATTGCAAAGCTAATATGAATTAAGTGCACCTTAAGTGTGATCTATGAATTCCACTTTTAGTTACCTTAAAATTCGAAACTAACACTAAACATAATTTTGACTTAATTAGAAGTGATATACAAGTACTACCTCAATCTGATTTTGAACCATAACAATGTCACATTTCTATTAAAATTTGTTTCAATATTTTCCCATACTTACCAAATCCTCAAAATTAATGTACACTAAGGCCATAACTAACAGTATTTTAGAAACTTTGTAGTTGAAATGAAATGTTTCCTGTATTTTCATTTCAAAAAGGAAAGGCCACAGTGACATTCGGGAAACGTATACAAAATACTGAGATCCAAACTGCTGTTTGTTATGTCCGGAAACATCCATGCGTTTGCCTTTCGATAAGAGTCCTTCTTTGGCCACCGGCATTCCAAGCCGACCACTGTTTGCAAACATCTTCGATGTGTAGAGGTAAACGATCTTGCGAAGTGTGTAAGATGCTATCAGGACAGTCATATGGCGGCTCTTGAGAACGGAAAGTTTTGCTGGCCACCGTTTAAGCCACACTTGAGGGACCGCGTTAATCGAAATGTTTGAGAGGCAGGTAGCTCGATACATCGACAGGGAGCGGAAAATATGCATTTTAAAACATCTCCCTCATTGCAATGGTACTTTCCTCAATTATTAAACGATGAGACTTTAAAAAAGTTCAAAATTACTTGCTTCTAAAAAGTCAGGACTTGTCCTTAAGTCAACATCAACAACATTGACAATAATAAACTTGTCATTACGTCAAGTATTTGAAGCTATTGGTTATGAAAAGTTTTGGTAGGGAAAAAAAGGGATAATTTCCAAATTGACAAAGAAAGAGAAATATATTCTGAAATATTAAAACTTGTATTTGAATTAGTTTTGTATTTCTCCTTTATATTATAATTCATGCATCATAATGGCATACCACTATTCTTTTCATTTAGTGTTACGGAATTTACCTGATTAATTATAAATTCGAAAGAGAATGACACAACTGAAGTCTTAGTTTATCATAATATATCACTGAATGGCAAAACATTCATTCAAGAGATATCTTCAATCAATGTGAATATTCGTAAGCTTGTAGTTTTTTCTGTAGCTTTAGCTTCTCAGTCTCCACAGCTTTCACACTGGATCCTTGATAGACTACATAGTAAATATCGCACTTACTGGACTCTCACAATAGCACATTCCGCGGCTGCTATTTCCTTTTACTTCTGGCACTAGACTGTCCTACAGCATACCAATGTTACTCATATGATTATTGAGCCTGAAATATCTTGTTGGCAGTCTTGTGGATCTGACACTTTGGTTTAATAGAACTGCCGTTAACTGCTTTTAATAACTTCATATCTGCATGAGAGTTTCTTGCCAACGCCGTAATCCTAAATTTCGAGGATCATCGTACAGGTTCAAAGTTCAAAGAGAAAATATAATTTAATAATTTCATCTAATTTGGAAAAACACTTTAATTTCAACTTTGACAATTGCACCTTAAGAAATTTTAAAATTTATATCTATTTACCTGTCCAGCTTTTATAAGAACTTTTGAAAACATCATATATTAAGTTTTTATACCTACACACATTCAGTAGCAACTCAAATAAATCCGATTCCATTAAAAATCTATTTTTTTAAATAACACAATATTTTGATATATCTGCATTCAAATACTAATTCCAATACTGAGCTTAGTATACATTAGAGTACATCCTAGTCATTTCTCATCACATTGTTATTTTATTTATTTACACCTTTCTATTCTAGACATCGGTTTTTCAAACCTTTTATTATTTGGTCAGATAGTGAAACCAACTTAATGAATTTCCTTGGACTTTTAATTTAACCCCACTTTTTACTTATTTCAGTCTTTTTCAATTTCATTTAGTGAACTGAACCAAGACTTACAATTCTGATAAATGTTAGAGACTCAATACTTCCCATGGTTTTTGCGCATGTAGCATCCTAACTAACGGCGTTTGTACTCCATGCCTTATCAAATTTTCAACTAAATTCGTTACGTGTAGAAAATACAGTTATAACTTTAGCAGGCCTCATGAACCCACCATTTAGAAAAGCAACAACCGAAAATGCATATTACGCGCTCCCTGTAGCATGCACTAAAGCGCAGAGCACGTGCTCGAGCCTCTCATGTTAATTGCAGAACTCGCTTCCGGTTAGGACGTACTACCAGTCGAGTAAACTCTTCACTGAAACTCTGTTTGTGTGTGGTGCTCGAGAGGGGTTCTTAAAAATTCTCACGTCCACGGCTTGCTCGTCTTGTTAGATGCATTTTAATGCCTTCTGAATCGCTCAAGATATGCCCTGCTTCTGGCGCCAAAATTTAGAGGATTGTGTCTGTGGTTAAGATTGTCTCTCTGTGGGACATGATACTGGTCTCAACGCACAATCGGTGTGTTTTGAATTGGAATTAGGAAAAACTCATTAATGAAAACGCATTTGACAAGTATTTGGTAATTTACTTGTTATTGACAAGATCTAATGCAGAGTAGGTCTGTGCTTTGGCCACTGATTTCCAATGATACTCGGAGACCGTACAAATGGAAATTTATATCTTTCTAATATGAACTAAAGTAGATAAAAAAAGTAAAATTCAAACATTAAAAATATTTCGAGCATTGTTACAGCACAAACAATTAAATTCACCTTCACCAAAGAATATAGTTTAAAACATACTTTTCTAAAGGTAAGATAGAGTAAATATTACAATAGAAACCTGTATAGTAAAATTATGATCAAGCTGCATAACGAAATAAGACAAAAGATAATATTCAACAACGGAACTAGATAATAGATCTTAGAGCATTAGTTCCAAGGTAATTCCCATACTTTTGGATTATCAAAAATGTATGTATTTAGGGATGGATATAGAAATATATAACGCTGTGATTCCTCAGTAAGCAGCAAGAATTCTGTGAGCTGGATATGCATCAATTGATGAAACAATGGGATATGTGCCTTAGTAATGCTAATAATTATTTGGGATTATATTTCTCAATAAAATTTGTATGGATCAAAGATTGATTTCAATTGAATCCCTCGTAATATCCTTATTATGTAAATAAAAGAAAATTGCATATACTCTTCTTAACTATTAACCAAAAAATAACAACTGGTTTTGTTTATAAAAAGTTAAATCCAATGAATGCGAATCAATGGATTTTGGGTCCATTTAAATTTTAAAATAAATAACCGACACGTGAAACTAATCAAAATATACCTGCATGTAATGTATTTACTTGTTCTGAAGAATTCGTAGTATTTATTCAATTAACACAGGATACAAAAACATTTTAGATGTATTTTTGTGAACTTCTAAGAAATGGATGCCAGAACAGGTCCGGTTTTGTTTATCCATTAGAATAGACTTCAATATTATGTTATTTGACGAGGTACACAAAAAAATAACATTTTCCTGAAATATTTGTTATTGTACATTAAGACGCTCAAATGAAAATAAATATGAACTAAGCTTTCCTTTTTATGAAAATAAGTAGATAAATAGTCTTTTCCAATCTCCATCCCGGCAAATTTCTTGAAAGCATTAATTTATATTATTAAACTTTTCTGTGTAGATCACTGCAAGTAATAGCTACGTCAAATTAGTTTAAGATATTTTTTCCTCATGAAATTCAAGTGTAAATACCATTAGATATCTTAATAATGTAAAATTACATTAGCAACTGGGACGAATGGAACCGCGTCGATTTTGCTTAGGAAACCGGATGAAGACAAATTCGTTTATCACCTTCTGCCATTGAAGTTACGACGCCAGGCGTCAAAATGGCTTATTTGTTCTGGATATGTTATACACTCTGTACTCAGTAGGTACAATAAAAAAACTAGAGGTAAATATTATGATAATAATTCCGCACGTACTATTTCTAAGATTTCATATAAGAAAATATTCATTCATTCGGATAAATCTTCAGTCAACTGGAAGGATCGGTGATTTTGTTTGATTTAAAAAGCTTGCTTACGTTATTTACTTTTCACTGCTAGACCAAAATTATATAATCAAGAGTAAACGTATTGTTCGTTATGGGGAATCCGAAATTATATTTATTGATTTTTAGTTTTTAATCTCTTTTACAATAATAGTGATTCAGAACTTATAAAAAATGAATGTACAGGGGACGCAGACAATTAAATTTTGTAAAAAAAAATCAAAAGGGGCAGGCTGAAAATGATTTAAAAATACACTTCTGCATAACACTGGAAACTGATACACTGTAAAACCTGACATTGCGCAAGACAAAGCATGCAGTCGGCGACTGGCACGGCAGCAAAGTGTAATAAAAAATAAACGGACACATTTTATAACACCTATTCAACTTTTCGACAAATTTTGCCCAAACATTTAGGGCTAAACGTTGTTGAAAATATCCTGTTGAATAGCTTGCAGATTCCCAAACATGAGTATTATGAATGTTATACATCCCATGCAGCCACCTTTCACAAAATCTAATTCGTAAAGTAGAATCCTTTGGTATTAATGCTTGGACACGCTGTATATGGTACGGATATAATTGTGCCTCCTATATGATACTCCACACTATTGATTGGGATATTCCTTGTACTTGTTGATTAACTTCATCAATTCCAAGTTGTTATACACGTAAGCCATTTTTGACAATTCAAAACTGTGAAGAATATTTTTTTTGCTGTGTTATTTATTCAACTTAGCTGTAAAGTGTATAACATCTTCTGTCATCTATTAAACAAATTAGGTAACGTTGGTTTTAATATTAGGAACGTAGCATATAACGGTTACAATTCTCGTTTATACCTATCAATAGTTTGTTTAATATCTTTGGTTTAGTTTAGTATTATTTACTACTTTATAATCATAAATCCTCTATTGGACAATAATGCTATTATTATTATATTGATAATTAATTTATACAGTTTCTTAGAAGATTACGACAATAATTTGACACGTGTTTTTATTAGCTTGTACACGTAAATAGACGCTTGAAAACGTTAAAGGCAATTTAATCCCTACATCAGAGGACAGGAGTGTTTTCATAGCGGGGAAAATAACAAATCTTCGACGGGGGTCGTCTCGCATATTAAGGAGATCACAGAGCCTTTATATTTCTAGCGACTATAGCACCCCTGTTATAATTTTCACGGATACCTTTGAGTTGTCACTTTCAGAGCGGACTTATTTTCGCACTTCCTCCTGGAGTGCATTCGAATGATTTTCGTTTGTTATTACACGAAGGTGATTGCGACTGTAATCCCGAAAGAGAATATTTTTCCAGTTAGAACTACTTAGTGATACAGTTATAATAACAATAATTTGTATATCACTAATTTTATGGTTATTATACGTAGTTTAGTAAACAGCAAAATACAAAGCAGTCCTCTGTTTTAATTTATGTGTGCATATGAAAAAAAAATACCTACCAGTAGGTAGGGATTTCTTTACGCAAAAATAATAATGTATGAATAAAATTTACGTTTTCTAACATTCAATCGTCATTTACTCGAAAACTTTCCTATGTAAGAGGGCAAAATTTTAATACTGTCTGATAGAGAATTAAACGATCTTTCAGAATCAAGGAAAAAATATGGTGTTGCCATTTAAAAAAAATCGATGACGTCATTACTCGAAAACAAATGACATTTGAAAATCGCATTTTACGCTGACATATGTATTTTTTAAATTAAAAATCGACCTGTTCGAGGATTTTTCCCAAAAAATAATTGTTTCGTCTTTATTGAATTTATTCCATACTTTTGGCGCATACTGTATGTAGATTCCGGATTAGTTAATTTTATTTCACAAAATATTAAATAAATTTCAATCCAATTCTACAAAATTTCTGCATACTTCTCTCAAAAAGCATATATTTTTTCAGAAAATATTATTTGTATTTTAGAAAGTAAATTTTAATGTATGTAGGTATTGTATGCAACTATGATTTATAATAATGTTACGTTGACACTTTGGTGTAACTCAATTAAAAGTCACTTCTTGGAAATCTGAAAAACGGGAAGAAGTACATTTTATGAAAACTCCTTTTTCCTCTTCATAATTAATTATAGGTACATATTGGAAGCCTTAAATTTCAGATATTACATAAATAGCACTAGAATAACAAAATACTACTTGACATTTAATAAACCATTTTTTGTTTTCCTTTTTAGTGTCTCTTTTGTAGAATCGCCCCTTTTTTTCAAGGTATCAAAATCAGGATCTATTTATATTATTTTCTTTTAAACTGTTATATTTCGATTTTGGAAAATAAGTACTGCGCAGTAAACCACCCTTATCTGAATTATTCACGAACCCTCGTCATTTTTTAAAGCGAGAATTAAGAAACAGTGTGAATTGTCGTACGGTCGGCTGCGAACCCAATGGAGTCGAGAAGTTTAGGGGCAGAAACGAAAGTTAGAGGGTGCATTTATAATTGGAGTTGTCTGAAGGACACCAAGTGCTCTTTATCCCGCAATTTCGTTACAACTAACATGTTCCAAGACTCTCCTCGGAAACTCACTCATTGTGCAAGTTAAATCAAGGATATTTGCATTATCCTGCGCGTAATTCACGGAGGATATTCCCTTAACAATACACAACAATTTGTGACGAACTGTTCCTGCAACTTAGCAAATTCTGTTTCGAACAATGAGGCTCCCGCACATTTAGACGTGGAGATGCTATCTCACCATTAGGCTGGAAGTAAGTGTTGGTTAGAAAGAACGACACAAACTTCGCGGTAAGGATGTACCATTAAAAGTGCGCTTAATTTAGATGATAATCCAATAAGCCAAGTGAAAATTAATTTCAATGACTTTCTAATTTACACTGACAAAAACTGTAATGCTAGATATTTTTAAATTAATGTCCTATGTACAGGGTGACTGACGGAATCACCCCCAATATTCGAAAGGGATATTTAGAGGGCAAAAGTGAACAAAAAAGCCAAATAAGCATATGGTCGGATATTAACGGTTACTGAAATAGCAATGAAAATATTTTTATTGCTATTTTTGCAAAAGCTGTTATTATTTGATATTTTATTTTGAGTAATAATTTTGTAATACCTGCCATGTTTAGTTATCGAGAATATAATGAGATTATTTCTATTTATGGATATTGCAACGGTAGCACTAATCGTGCAGATGCTGAATATCGACGTCGCTTCCCGTTCAGAAGAGTGCCAGATAGAAATGTATTCCAGAGAGTCTTCAACAATGCATGTGAAACTGTAATATTTTCTAATGTGAGAATTGCATGCGAGAGCTGGTCCTGGTCTAGCCAGTCTATGGTAGAACGTAGGTCGGGTGTAAGTACAAGGCGCATTGCAACCCGTCTCTAAATTAATCAAACTACGGCACGGAAAAAATGATTTAAAACCTTTCCATATTCAGTGCGTCCAGAATCTTCAGGATAGCGCCAATGACTTGCGATTGCATTTTTAAAATTGGATAAACGAAAACCATACACTTTACAAATTCGTTTTGTTCACTGATTAGTCTCAAATGAAAATCCGCACACCACGGTGGAAAGTAACTTTCAGCATCGGTTCAGCATTTACGTTTGGTGTAGTATGATTAATAATCAATTACTTGGCCCGGTTGTGCTAGATGGTCGTCTTACTGGAGCTAGATATGTAGAATTTTTACAAAGTAATTTGACACATTTGGACGATATTCCCTTGGATATTAGGTAAAACATGTACTTTCATCATGATGGTGCCTCTTCCCGTTTTAGTCGTGTTGTGATCAGTCATCCTAACAATCTCTTTCCACAACGCTGGATTGGAGTTGGTTTCCAAAACTAGTCACCAATATCACCATATTTGAATCCCTTTGGTTACTGTATTTGGGGCTAGCTTAAATTATTAGTATATGCAACAAAAGTGAACACAACAGAGGCGTTATTCGATCGGATTGTCAATTGTACAGCACTCATAAGAGAAAATAACCGTAAACATGAACGAGCTACTCATGCAATCCACAAACGAGCTGAGGCATACATCGAGGCGGAAGGTGGTATATTAAACACATAAACACATCAAAATAAAAATTGTCCAATATACCATTTAACTTACAGCAATTAAATTTTAGACTATTTAGTTGACCTTGAAGATTTGTAAAATAAAATAACTCCAAAAGTTATAAGGACTTTGTACACAAGAACTTTTAAGAAGATATGAGTTGTGCCAAAATGAAAATAGGCGACAATTTTAGCATATTTTATAATAGTTACGTTATTGTCTTTTTATTATTCTCGAGATTACTTATTAAAAGAATGTCGCTATAAAAATGTTTCTACATTATTGTTCAAAAGTGGTTAATGACAGATATAGAACATGGTTAAAAAAATATGTTTAGAAGCGAAAAGATAATCCAAAAATGAAAAATATACAAGGTGTTTCATTTAAAAAATGAAAGTTCCGCAACATACCGTGTTTGCTGTATTGAGACATCGTATGTGTTTGAAAATAAAATGATTAAACGCACCTTTGTGAACACAATAATTTTTCTATGTAATATTTCTTTCTATCTCGAACAGTTTCAGAGATAATGTCTGTCAAAATAGCTCTGGAACATAATATTTCTGAAGTATAAGAAAATGCTTTAATATAATCTGCAAGTTATTAAGTAACAACTGTAAGACAGAGACAGAGCGGACTCCATAGAAAAACAAGACACACTCCAGCTACGAATAACTAAAACACTATATATTATACTTCGGCGAACGCGTCAAAAATGATTATTTACATGTCAAAAGTTTATGAACACCCGTAAAACAAAACAGCACGGCTCAAATATACGGCGGCTGAGAAATACCTTAATACGGTGGATCGTTTGTTCAAAAGGAAGATTGATGCGTCATAAAAGCATTGAAAAATGGCAAATACCAGTAATCCCTGTGTTTGTTTTGTTATTTATATTACTGGTACTTTGTTCAGGTCCGATGAATGCAATACTAAAATACGCCTGCATAAATCAAGGGGACATTCAAGATAAATATACTGCCTTTACTTGCCCAGTGATACACCAGGATCATTTTTATGTCTCCATTGTTCTTGTTCCGTTGTTGGTTTTATTGCCGCCAACCAAAAATATTTATGCAATCAAGGGGAACTGTAGAAAACAAACGGATTAATTGCGCATTGAAAACGACTAACAAGATTGAAGCCAACCTGCAGCAATTCGGAAAACAGAAGGAATTTATATCGAAATGAACCATTATTCTTTTAAGAAATCGGACAGCTTTATCTTTTACAACTTTGTATTATGCAATCTCCACAAACAGAGGATTTAAAATTAAATCGTTTACGCAGTTGTCAATAACTAAAAAAACGGAACGGAGAAGAAAAAATGGAAAATAGTGAACAGTAGAACTGCAAGTTACTGTGCAAAGTTGAAAACGTTTCTGATAAAAGTAATAGAAATTTGTAAAAATAAATCTAAGGCTCACATTTTTGGTTTTCTTTGTTCAATAAGTTGATGACAGTGTGTTACAGTTTTTAATTAGATGATTTTATTGACTATGGCGAAAGAAACGGTAGATCAAGGGCGCCGTATTCCTGAAATAGTGTTTTTTTACAAAAAATACAAATTATTTTAACAATCATTTTTTTCACACAAAACTTTATTGAACCATATTTAGTGAGAAAATGGATTCTTTATTGCATTAGCGCAATAAAAATTTTACTGCACTCATCTGTCATTCTACTACAGCGTTTTGTGATCATGACAAACATAAAGGTTTAAATCGATGGCACATTTAGTTCATTTTGTGTATGTGTTGTCAGATTGTATTAAGTTTTAAGCAATTGCATATTTTATATTATTTTCAATCATATTTATTACATACTGCATTACGAAATTTCTGGAAAATGCAATTTATTAAAAATAAAATTAGTTTGCTTTGAATATCAATTGAATTATAAAGTTTGAGTTAAATTGTTCCCAAGACATTAGTTCCTAACTTTCTCAATGCAAATTGATAGTGCTAATTAATTATTAAATATTTTGCTACTAAATTGCTACATTTTTTGCATGAACGTAGAAAAAATATTGTATACAACTCATACAACTCATACTTTTTGCACTTGTTGCATAAATAACTATTATTGTGTTACAAAATTAATAGTACTTAAATGGAATTTTTTGATTTCTAAAAAATGAGTACCTACAACAAAACATCTGTTTTGTCAAGTATATACCCATTAGCCAGTCTTTTTAAATTCTAGTTAATTTAAAGTTTGGTTACTAATTATACAGGGTGTGTAAACAAACCTACAAATTTATTCTTTTTAACGTTACATATTTAAGATTTTATATGAAAATATAAAATGTCTAAAAAATCGCCATTAGGTCTATAATTGACAGTTTTTGCAAATATTTCCAATCAAGGAATTACTATAATTGTTACCAATCGTGCCGTATGCATATTTCGTCAATTTATTTGCTAATATTTGTATGGAAGAGTCAGTTGTTTACAAATATTTGCAAGAACTGTCAAGACTGATTTGTTTGACAAGACAACAGAGAAACATTAACATAGCAAAAAGGAGGAAAGAGGGAAAAAAGTTGTAAAGTTATATGTAGTATTTAAAAAAAAAGTTTTGTTAAAATCGGTCATTGTAGGAAAAAGTTCTGAAAGAAATAAATCTAGGGGTTGCTTATTCCCACCCTCCAGAAACATGAGCCAAGGAATAGACACCACCATAAAATAGCTTTTGACTAGCTAATGTGTACCAAAATTGAAATTCTAAGTGTAGCCGTTTTTAAAGGAAAAATAAAAAAAAAATTCCCGCCATTTTGAGACTCGAATATCTCAACAGAGAGGGCCCAAATTGAAAAATTTTTTATGAAGATCCCCCCCTAAAATGGCTTATGGAATACACTGGTAAAATATTTGCCCATCATTCTGGAACATCGTGTATAACACATATTTGTTTTGGGTCCAAGAAATATGTTGCGCTTCATTGCTTTTTGCTACAAGATTCGCGCACTGGAATTCCGGGGTAAACTAATAAATAATTTGTCTGGGCATTTTATCGTTGTACTGGAACATTTCGGTGCAGACAATACCTAAAGTTTGACTGTTTTGTTTTAGTGTACCTAATAACACCTTCACATTTCAATTTTCCATAATTGAAGTAAAAACTGCAATCTTACGACGCCAGCGGCCCTCCCACGCTTCGTATTCTAAATACAAGCAAACGGTAGCGAGTGCAATCCGGCATGCTATAGGAGGCAGTGACGTCATACAGTTATTTACGCCAGTCTTTCTTCTGAATTTATTTTAAAGGCTTTAGAGCCGTCAGAAAATTACAATTTTTTTCACATTGTATTGGGTTGTAAAGCCTTTTAAGAACAGTATTAAGAAAAAAATAGCACCTATAAGACGCTGGTGCCATAAAATATATTAAATAGTTCATGTAGCATGACTTCTGGCAAAAATGTCACTAATGCGCGCCACACCCTTAATAACCCATCCGGACCGGGAAGGGGTTACGGTTTCCGGTCACCCCGGATTTGTAAACACCGCATCGGTAATAACTCGGGATTATCTTCAACATTTGGCGGCTGGTTATGACGCCTAGAAATGTTAATATTGACTGCCATCGGGATTATAGTCCTCCCGCCTCGCGGTGGGGCAAAATGAACGGGGTTATAACACTTCTGCTAATTGCAGGCCTCCAGGGCATGCGGAGGATCAGGATAAACGATATTAATATCGGGACGTTACGAAGATAATTAAATTTTGGAATTCGTCGACAGCATTGACGTTTTACTGTAATTGACGTAAAAATCCTTGTAAAGTTATTTCAATCTGTCTCTTATTGGTCACTTAGTTGGTGATTTTATAGTTAAAGATTTCAGTTCATATGAAAGTTTACAAGTTTATAACCAAATAGCAATTTGATCATAAAAACATTAAGGATGTTTGTACAACAACTATACAACCAAAATGGGCACAGCATTATAAAGCTCTTTAGTCTCCGTTCAAGTTTTATAAGGCTTGTTGCCAATTAAAAGATAGTTGCATGTATAATAGCCTCTGTTACATAAATTATCCAACTTTGGATGTACATTGGATTTTCTTAAATTTTTTAATTTATATTTAATAGAACTAAATGCTCAGTATCGCAGTTATATATCAGTTGACATATTAACGACATCAAGGGTTCCACAGGGATCGGTACTTGGTCTTCTTTTATTTATAATATTTATGAATGACATATTTAATAGTATTCAGACACATGCCCTTTTATAAGCTGATTATTTTATTTTACGTTATTGTATGTAGTTGTTAATTTTTTATCTTAGTTCTCTTCATTTAAATGTAAGTACCTATGTAAATTATAATGTTATGTTTGTTCTTGCCCTATAATTGGATTTCTTTCTTTCTTTCTGTGCAGTAGTATTTCTTAATAAATAATAGCAAAATTCAATTAATCAACAACAAATATAACTTTTTTAAGGGTTCTATTTTGGTATCTTTAGTAGCAATAATATGACATTTTTGTAACATAAAATTCATCAACAAAAGTAAAATATTTATTAACTGTATCGTAAAGGTATCAGTAGATATAAACTAACGAGCATCTCTGTTTAATCACAATATCTGCAACTAGAATGTTATGTGGTGTAATACACACATTCAATATTACTTTACACGTTTTAATGCCCTTCGCGAAAAATTTTATTGTGATTTATACGGTACACATCTAGTGAATTTTTCATGTGGCACGTGTGAAGTAATTATTTCCAATATTATCATAATTTAAAAAAGTTTGATGGTTTTTAACATTTAAATTAGAACCAAAAGCATTAAAATCACTATAACTGTTTATAATTGTTTTCGTTTTAACTATTCAATATTAGAAACTGACTAAATTTGTGATATTTTTGTAGCTATACGCCACTCAAATGTATTTAGTATTATTTATTAACTTCTATTTAATGTTTCTATAACATACTATAACAACTTTAAGCAAATAAGTAGATTAACAAATTTTTTGCCTCGTGGCATATTGTCCGAAAATGAAAGCGCACCAAAAAGTAAATAAGCTCTACAAAAAATCACGGGCAATAATTACTTGTGTATCTAATCTGGAGTTCATCTACACTAACCAGTCAGTTGGAAAGAGATTAATAATCTCATTTGACTTTTCCAGGCTTTGTCTTCATTAATTTTGTTAATTTGTTTTCGGAGTCAGTGAATCGCCAGCGGAATGCGTTGACGTAAAATAAAAAATGAGCCTTGCAGCACAGGTAAACAGCAATAAATAATCGTTAACAATTAAGCTGAAAGCTAGCTGTCTATGAGAAGCAGGCGGCGATGTACTTTATTTTCCTTCCAGGATTTTAAATTTTGTCTTTAAATTCATTGTGTGTCATTGTTTGTTCCTTTGTATAGTGTTGATGTCATTATCTATTACATAACGCATACGCTTGTTATTTATTCGACTACTACTAACACAAAATAAGGAAAATAATATTTTGTAGTAAAAGAATCACTAAGAGATTCAATATTTTGATGCAGATTTGGAATGAGACGTGGTTTGTATTTAAATAATTTCAGAAGCAACAAATTCAAATAAAAATTTATAACTGTTATTTTAGTAACACAATTACATTTCTAGAGCCCTGAAGATAGCTTAAATATAAGCCGAAACGTTGGCATTTTGTAAAAATTTAGTTTTTCTACTACAATTGACCTGTTACCAGACTAAAATAACGTACCATTAACTGCTAATTTTTAACGGCAAAATGTAGCGATTTAGCCCTACAAAAATGCATCCCTTAAAAAATACAGGGTGATAATGCGTTTAAAATCGATTTTTTTTTGCTATAATTTCTTCTGATTTTCACATATCACTTTGAAATTTTGTAGAAATACTTCTTGTTATTAACTAAATCCTACAGGGTTGTATTGTAAACGACTCCTGAAAAACAAAGGTAGAAACTAGCGGAAGGGGTTACTTTATCCCCTCAGTTTTTTTCTCATGTACGCCTACAGACGTCATAATGTAGAATTTTATTACTCTTGATAATATTTTGTAAAACTTCATTTTCAAGATAAATTCGATTTTTGAACATGCATTGTTAAAGATAGTTGCAGCAAAATGACTTGTACTTTAAAAAAAAATTAAATTCCAAATTACGAAGAAACACTGTAATGTTCTAACCTGCTTTAAAGTGTTCTAAATTATTTTACACTTATCATGTCTGAATATAGAGCTAACCAGATGTGCAGGTTGGGGCTTTTGTCCACTGAGTAGTTAGTTTCACACAATATTATTAATACCTAAAAATATATAAAAACTTTTACATAAAAGGTGAACATTTTTCAAGTAGGTATTGTCATATTTAATTCATTGACAGGATGTCCCTTTTTTGTCATTGTCGATATTTAAGTTCTAATAATTTTAATTTTTATAATAATTTTTATAGTTAGATATTTGATTCAACTTAAAGGAGACCACCTGAAGAAGCAATCCTAAAAATGCAGAAATAGGTCAGATCTCATCTATTGTGGTTGAATTTGTCGTGTTCCCACTGCCAAAAAAGTGAAGTTAGATTTTTATAGAGTGAGTAAATTAGATTATTTTCTTTAGATAATTATTGAATAGAGCTTTGTCTGTGGAATTGTTCATTAGCATACCTAGATGTTTGGTATCAGAGAACATACATATGACTTCATTGATAGGAATTGTAGGAGATTTGATTTATATTAGCTTAAAATACCTTTCTAAAACAGTAAAAAAAATAAATGTGTTTTGTCAATGTAAATTTGTTTATTAAGGGGAAAAAACAGAAATACAGAAATATCGTCAGTATAGTTAATTTTACAAAAGAACAAACTAATGTAACATCTTACACGCTTCACATTAGAATAGCAGCTTTACAAGTGTTGTCAATTATGAATGCCAATGCTAATGTTTTTCCATAAATTAAAAAAGTCTATTTTCACAAAACCATGCATTGAGTTCATGTAGAACATGGTTACATTTATTTTTGAGCACTTTCTTTAACAGATGCCACTACAGAAATTCGTTAGCATATATAGAAATTTTACAGAAGATGACACATTAATGTCATTAATGTATAGCAGAAACAGGGCACAATATGGAACCTTGCGATACACCTACATTAATAACTGCTGATTGTGAGTTAATAAAAGAGTTATAGGAAATAGCAACAAACTACCTTGTTTCAAAGAGAAAGCTCTATCCATTTATATGCATTACCTCGAATTCCATACAAAGCTAGCTAATCAAGCAATATATTATAGTCTATACAGTCGAATCCGATACTCATTACATCGTTAATATAGTTTATTTTTTCAATTTCCTAGTTAGCTGGTGCGTGCAGGTTAACATCGCTCTTTCAATATAAGCAGCTTCTGAAGTGTAAAACAAACTAATGTAACATCTTACACGTTTCACATTGGAACAGATGGGGCGCAACCCTTACTACCTTGACGAGAAATAGATTGACTAAGTTAGGTTATTCGGTAATGATTGACTTATTGGCATTTATTAGAATCGTATGGGGGAGCGTGTCGGGAATACTCGAAGGTATTTCGTTAAGATTTAAATAATGCTCCCCGGTGTCGAGGGGTGAGGTCGGCGGAGCTTTTGTCGCTTTTGACGGCTGAAAAGAGTGGAGAGCGGTACATTTCCATATGCGACAGGGGTGAATACTTATGGAATACCATTACATTTCTATATGAGCGAATATATGAGGGTATAGAGCGATATACGGTGCCGAGTTTCTTACAGGCGCCGGGAAAAAATATTCCGAAGCTTTCTCTTTTTCGAGATATAAAAAGAAATGGTAAGTTATAAATGCGAGGAACAAATAATTTATTCGTACTTTTGATGTGTGGTAAATGTGGCTGGTACTTTAGGAAGCCATTCGAGAGTGAATAAATTGTTTTATGCTTCCATCGGAATGAGCATTTTGGTTTTATATTGAGCAATTTCAAAGCATTAGTAAATGTATAAATTAAATATATTTACTTTTAGTAATAAATAAAAGTTGATGCGTGGGAACTAAAATAATACAGACTATTTTGAAATAAGATATATCCTATAAATTAGACATTTGATGAATGATAAAAATCAATTTTTTACTGTTTTAGAAAGGTATTTTAAGCTAATATAAATCAAATCTCCTACAATCCTATCAATGAAGTCATATGTATGTTCTCTGATACCAAACATCTAGGTATGCTAATGAACAATTCCACAGACAAAGCTCTATTCAATAATTATCTAAACAAAATAATCTAATTTACTCACTCTATAAAAATCTAACTTCACTTTTTTGGCAGTGGGAACACGACAAATTCAACCACAATAGATGAGATCTGACCTATTTCTGCATTTTTAGGATTGCTTCTTCAGGTGGTCTCCTTTAAGTTGAATCAAATATCTAACTATAAAAATTATTATAAAAATTAAAATTATTTGAAGTTAAATATCGACAATGACAAAAAAGTGACATCCTGCCAATGAATTAAATATGACAATACCTACTTGAAAAATATTCACCTTTTATGTAAAAGTTTTTATATATTTTTAGGTATTAATAATATTGTGTGAAACTAACTACTCAGTGGACAAAAGCCCCAACCTGCGTTGAATTACACCCACAATATCTACCCATATATTCCTTATTATTAGCTTTTGTAACATTTTTTTACTGTTTTAGAAAGGTATTTTAAGCTAATATAAATCAAATCTCCTACAATTCCTATCAATGAAGTCATATGTATGTTCTTATATTAGCTTAAAATACCTTTCTAAAACAGTAAAAAAATGTTACAAAAGCTAATAATAAGGAATATATGGGTAGATATTGTGGGTGTAATTCAACGCAGGTTGGGGATTTTGTCCACTGAGTAGTTAGTTTCAGACAATATTATTAATACCTAAAAATATATAAAAACTTTTACATAAAAGGTGAACATTTTTCAAGTAGGTATTGTCATATTTAATTCATTGGCAGGATGTCACTTTTTTGTCATTGTCGATATTTGACTTCAAATAATTTTAATTTTTATAATAATTTTTATAGTTAGATATTTGATTCAACTTAAAGGAGACCACCTGAAGAAGCAATCCTAAAAATGCAGAAATAGGTCAGATCTCATCTATTGTGGTTGAATTTGTCGTCTTCCCACTGCTAAAAAAGTGAAGTTAGATTTTTATAGAGTGAGTAAATTAGATTATTTTCTTTAGATAATTATTGAATAGAGCTTTGTCTGTGGAATTGTTCATTAGCATACCTAGATGTTTGGTATCAGAGAACATACATATGACTTCATTGATAGGAATTGTAGGAGATTTGATTTATATTAGCTTAAAATACCTTTCTAAAACAGTAAAAAAATGTTACAAAAGCTAATAATAAGGAATATATGGGTAGATATTGTGGGTGTAATTCAACGCAGGTTGGGGCTTTTGCCCACTGAGTAGTTAGTTTCACACAATATTATTAATACCTAAAAATATATAAAAATCAATTCATTCAAATTAGGCATAAGTTTTTGGGGATGTTAAATACAATGGTATGTATATACACACAATGCAGAAAATCAGTAATGCCAAAGTATCTCTTTGTCTATTATATACTTGTTTCACTAAAAATATTGTGTTTTATATGTAAATAAAGTATACACTGTGAAATAATAATATGAGAACGATCTATAGTATCGAATTAGTACGAAAATGGAAACCAAGGTTAAGGCTATAATAATAAAAAATATAAATTAGTAATATATTCGACATTAAGAGCGGTACAAGACTTTGTTATTGTTTAGTTTAATTTCTATCACTCAAAAAAGTCTAGTGTAAAATTCAGGTTTCCTAAAGAAAGTTATGGGTTTATCTTCAATTTCCTTATACAGGACAATACTTTTGTCTTTGTTTTTACTTCTTAAATAGAAAGAAAAAAGTAATCAAGAAATTTTGAATGATATAAATTGGTTTTCAAGACATTGAATTATTTTATGTGAATTATATATTGTTCCTAGAGTAAAATGATGTCATAAAATTGACCAACTTTTTGCATAAGAGTTATTATAATAATATTTTATATATTTATTTTATTATATACAAGGTGCTTCTAAAAGTAGTACCATAAATTTAACTTCGTTTTATAGACTCCAAAGTAAGACGGAAAGTCTGTATCGAAAACGAAGCGTTTTATAATACATATTTATTGTTGTGTATCCTGTTTTTCAGGTTAACACCTCTAGAAACATGAGAAGGCTGTGGAATTTCCGCAAGCCAATTTTTTTACAATTAGTATCCTTAAGATAGGTTATATTGTACTAATCATTTTTTTGACGTGACAAAAGCCTGATCTACTACAATTTTTTAAAAGGATCAGAACAGCATCCATGAAAATACCCATTTACCAAATTTGATCGATAAATGTATATTGAGTGTTTTTTATGGGGTACCAAACTTCGAGAAAAACTAAAAATTATAATAAACAGGTGAAAGAATTTCATGAAAGTGAAAAGAAATACCAATTGGACAAAGAAATAAATAAAAAAAAATAATGATCGTACAAAAAATGTAATGAATTATGAATTGTTAAACAAAAAATTAAATTAACGTTAATCTAATAAAAAAAATTCAAATAAAAAAAGTCAGTAGGTTTGAGTTTTATTAAATCAATAAAATGGTTAGTAGAATATACCACTTTTAAAACCACCTTGTATATTTTTTGATTATAAACAAATTGTCATTCAATATTTCATGTATCGTTTATACTATTATTTTTAATTGTTTTTGTACTATTTTATACATATTATAGTAATAAAACTGTGACGTTACGTAAAATGAATGCCTTATATTTAAGTATTTCTTATTGTATGTATCTCTTCTAAACAATATCCCATTTAATTTTACGGACATCAAAGCATAAGAATCATTAATTCCATGTTCCTCGAATTTTCCTTTTACCATCCCCAATGAGGTATTCATAAAATCTTTAGCAAGTCATCAAAAGAAATCAATATGTGGCCTCCCTTTCTGAGGGAAAATTAACCGGTTTCCCGACAGTTGCTATCTTGTTTAGAAATTAAAGAGTCAATCTCTTCGACCCAATTAAGTTTACCCAGGACAAAGTATATGAAAGACAAAGGACATAATTTCCCGTCAAAAAACCCGGAGACCCTTTGTAATGTGCACGAGAAACGGGAGCTTCCTCTATTTTTCCCGACCCAAATATGTAAATTTTCTTTTTGATAAATTTTGGTCTCCCTTAATATGCAATATGCATATAATTCCACACGGCTTATAAAGTTATTACTCTTAGTTCATAACACTGGGTCTCCGGAGCGGCATATTAGACGATAAATCTGAGGATTCCCTTCGCCTTGTTTTTTCTAGCTTCGTGGCAATGGCATAACCCAGCCATTTAAATGTCCCCCTGCATTTGCATATATACTTGTTTCATTAATTAACTTTTATTCACTGGTTTTAGTAAAAATGCAAGAGAAATATTTTTTTTTCACCAGGACTTTTGGATGCGTTATACAGGGTGTTATGCTTTTCATGGCCATTGATATAAGTATAGGAAAACGGAAGATATACAAGGTGACCCAAATTAGAAACAAGTTGCCTTTCCAAGACCATTATGATAAACCAAAAAATTTATATAGGTATGAATACATTAATTTAATGTA
The DNA here is from genome assembly GCA_037114965.1 of Monochamus alternatus. NCBI lineage: Eukaryota > Metazoa > Arthropoda > Insecta > Coleoptera > Cerambycidae > Monochamus > Monochamus alternatus. Next base: position 75,928,047 of record CM073431.1, on the reverse strand, counting down.
AAAAGGTGTTGTTTAATGCAGAATCTAACTATTTTACTTTAGAAGCAGGTACTTTGTTTTATCGTAGAATCCCAAGAAGATATTAATAAGTAATAATTTTTCCATATTTACTAAATAAATTATTAAAAAATTTGTTTAATTCTCATACCAATTAAAATTATGCAATGCTTGAAACTGAATAATTTTATATTTACATATATATACATCTATTAAAAAATAATAATTTTTCATTAAGACAAAAATAAAGCATTTTTTTCTTAAATTTTGTTTTTTCTCTGAAATTATATGTCATTCTAATATTGAAAAGAATATTAATTTTTATAAAAAACGAATATTTAATAGCATAAATATATAAAAATACTGAATATTCATAAAACATGTATCTAAAAATATCTTTACTCTGTGTAGTTTTTTGAACAGTAAAACAGTTCATTGAAACAAATTTATTAATGCTTCATAATGGTTTTTTTCACATAAGTCTTTATAAAATGTTGATAATAAAAAATATACAGGGTGTTAAAGTTAAAATTAAAAAATTGATTTTTTGTAATAATTGCACTATGTTTTACTTTATCAATTTAAAAATTTGGGAATAGATGTTTTTGGATATGAGAAATCATAATCTGTTGTCTATTTCGACCGCCGTAGAGGGCGCCGCATCTGCCACAATTGTGACGTAAATGTGAGCTTAACTATTTTAGCCCTAACGTTATCACGTTTTGTTATTAAAAAAATATAAACCTACATTGTATTTGTTATTAGTCTTAGAAATTCAGTTTTATCGAGCCTACTACGTTAAAATATTGTTCATTGAACTATGCATCTGATTGTTTTTCTCGAAAATGGCCAATTTCTGAGATTAATGACAAATATACCTGTTTTCCTCAAAAACAATGTAGGTTTAAGATTTTTTAATACGCTCATATTATGTTAGAGATATGGCGGATGTGGTGCTCACTAGGGAATACGTTGAAATTTACAACATATTATGATTTCTCATGTGCAAAAATATTTTTTATTTACAACCATACCTGTAATTTTGACATTACTAATGTCATTGAAGGTTTGAAAGTGTCACATTACCTACGTCTACTTCCCTCTTCCATTTCCCTCACCCATTTCCCTCACTCATTTCCCTCACTCGTTCAATAAAGCAAAATATTTATTTAAGTAATATATTTATTGAACAAATTCTTATATAGAAACAACAGGGCAATTAATTAACAACAATAACATTTAAATAATTTATCATATATTATTTATTAAAATTAATGGTAATATTTGACTTATTATAGGATTTAACCGAAATATTTAAGAGACCTCCCTGATGATTTGAAATTTCATTACTAGAAAATGTTATTTCATGTCCACTGTCAGATCCCGTGAAGTTAACAGCAGGAGGTAGAGCGTTTGAACTGGTACAGGAGGATGATGGCAAAGTTGTTGGGGATATCATATTTGCGGTTTTAGTTTGGTTAGCTACAGATTCATCCACATAACTTTCTGCAACTGTACTAGACCGCCAGCCCCCTAAGCGCTTCAACTGAAGAATATCTGCTCCGCTATTAACTAGCAACGTAGCTGCCGTTCTTCTAAAAGCATGACCTGTGTACGTTCCTGCCTTAGGAAGTTTTAAAAAGCAGGCTATTTTATAAGGAAATTTAGAGATAGAATTGTATCCAAAAGGCTGATTTCGAGCTCTTCCCGATCGATATTGAACAAAAAATCTCTCATTTTTTATATCTTTCCGTACTTGGATAAATTCTTTCACAATTTTTATCCAGTTTATTTCAGTGATCATGAATGATCTACTTTTATAAGTTTTTGTATCCGGAATTTCAATAGAAATTTTCTTTTCTAATATATCAATATTCGTAGTTTTCATTTTTAATAATTCATCAGTGCGGCATGCTCCAGATACATCTATTATAAGCGCAACCTAAAATACTTATAAAAAATAATTAAAGCCAAATAGAAAAAATTAAAAAGAAAATTTCACCTTGATAGGAAGGAATTCTTGGGGCGCTTTGCTTAGAAAATCCTCTATATTTTGTCTGGTAAAGGTAGTAGATTTCTTGGGCCTAAAGCCTATATTCTGGCGTTTCAAAAAAGCAAGGAGCTTGTTATATTTAGATATATCAATCTTCTCTCGTAAATCTAGCATGGCCCGTAACATGCTGTAGAAAGAGTAGATGGCTTTTTTTGCTTTGCCATGTCACTAAAATATGCCATCAAGACTGTTTCTGAAGCAATATTCTTAGTATTTTTTTCTAAACACCAATTTTCGTAAACCTTGAAGGCTTTTTCGTAACGCCCCCTGCTTTTTTCAGGAAGTAAACTTTGTTCTGCTTTTTCAGCAGCTTGTTTTAGTTCTGGTGGAGTTCCGTCTGGCAAATAATCTTCACTCTCGCTATCTGACAACATTTTTTCAGCCGCAAATTTGAAGGATCGAACGAGAATTCAAAATTGTTTGTATCTGTCATGCGTCGTTGCTAGGCATGGCCCTGCCACATGTACATGTTTGTTCAACGCAACCTGCACAATTTTGAATGGTGTCAAAACAATAAAATGACGCATATTTTGGCATTTTTACTACATTTAAAACTATGAAATAGAATTTTCAACTAACGATGTGGTTGTAAATAAAATAGTATACATACCTCGGAGTAGTAGTAAGTTTTCATTAATATCTCGAGATTATAGTTAATCTCTCGACAGTAATGAAACATTTCCCTCATCGGTATGTAATATACTATTCCAAAATTTTTATGTTGATATAGTCAAACACAGTACAATTATTACAAACTTACTTTTTAAAATCCAACTTATCCCTCACTGGATACATCATTGATGTATTATGCAGGTAGATATTTCTTCAACATCGTTTTATATTCCTTTAAGAAATTAGTTAGAGTTATCGAAAAATGATAAATAAACTTTATTACTTTTGTGCACGAGTTTCTTAATCAACTCTTATTTGCGAACTGTATATCCGTTAGATCTTTTGCATATAATATCAATGTACGTCAGCGATAACTTCTACACATCTAGGGTATGGCTATTAACTTGCTAGACGCAGATAAAGTTAGACCATCATTAATCACACTAATTGGTACTGGCCTTTGAAAAGTAAAATTTACATAGGGACTTTTTCCATGTGCCCATTCATGTGACAGTATGTGCTTAAATCATCCATAACATTGTTCATTAATTGTTAGAGTCTGTCACATGATACAGGCTGAATAATTAATACTTGTTTTTTTTATAGAGTTGATTGGCAAGAAATAAATGCGGATAATACAGATTCATTACAGTATTTTCAAGGCAATAGGTAATAGTGCTGTTTATTATATTATTATGCATTTAAGTAGCATTAAATCCTATCAATAAATTATCATAATTAAATAATTTATAGCATCTTTTCATTAGTCGAGAAAAGTTTATAAATAACGCAAGGGGATAAATCTTTCCTAAGGGAGCATGTACGGCAAGACAGATATGGATCATGGCCTGATATGGAAAAGCAGGACAAATTTTACAACAGGATAAATCTACATATTATTTGCAGCGCGCTTTTTAACCCTGGTTATATTTCGATTCATTTACAACTTGAAAAGCTTCCATTTTAGTCGAAGAAATCATACGTGTGGGACAGCGTGTGTTAGTCTGAGTTCGTGTATTCGATAGTAAAAACGACAACTCTGGTAGCGTTTCTCAGTTTGGATTGTTATAATTGATCGGTTATATTTTTATTAAAGATATGTTTTAATAATGAATGTTTATTTATGAGTTTTAATGTAATATTTAAAAATATTTATATATTTTACAGCAAATGAAGAGCAAACATTTTTGGAAGACAATTATTAATTATTATATGGCAGCAGTGTTTAATATCCATTATGCTAAAATAATATTTCTAAATAATACCTATTTCTATTATTTAATTACGATTATTTAGATACTATTACCAGGAATTTGTTTATGACTTTGGAGAGAAAACTTGGGTTTATTTTATGAGGAGGCTCACGATCCTCTAGCAGGACTAAAGGCTCTGTACTTAAAAGTACTTCTGGAATTGCTCCCAGCAGGACAGCAGCCTGTACATTATACACTGTATCATTAAAAGCTCTGAAAATTTGTTTCTACGAGATATATCCGAAACCGTTCTAGGTAACTAAAATAAATTAGTTATGTGTCGTGTTATCTTGTAAAGAAAAATATTTAAATTTTAGTCAGTGGAGATGAAAAATTGTTTTCCTGAATAAGTTTTGGTGGTCCTGAAGTCCCTTAAAAATAAACGAAAAATGTTGTTTGTTTTTCAAATATCTCCTGAGCCGCTAAGTCAATTTCAATTTAATATATGATTGTAGATAATTTTTCTGAAGTTGTTCCAGTGAATTTAAAGCACAGGTTCATTAACTACTATTTAAATTTTTTACTATTTAAGTAAAATTAGGTTAGCTTATTAACTATAGTCGCTAAGTTAGCTGCAAGTTCGAAAATTAATGAAATAGAAAAGATAGCTGCAAAAGTAATTCAGATTGAGTGACAGATGTCAAATGGTGTCATACGTTGTTGCCATATTAATTATTTTCAGCGTGCTTTTAATGAAGTGTGAAATTCAAATAATATTTGCGTTTATTTGATAAAGATAATACCACACCACTACATAATTTTCTGTAAAGTACCAAGTCTGAAATGAAGAAAACATTTCTTCGTGCAATTTTGTTTATGGATTTTTCAATCGCAATTGTCAGTGGCAGTATAAATTTAGCAACTATTTCTAGACAATTAAACCTGAAATAAATAAAATGTAACGCATACGGGTGTCCAGAAATTTGAACATAAAGCAAAAGTAAATTCCTGACGACAAAATATCGTGATGTAGCCAAAAGTTGATGTTTATGTAGATACAGGGTGTTAAAGTTAAAATTTTATTTTCAATATTTTCAAATTTTAAAAAATCCAAATTTGTTTCTAATTGTAACGTCACTAGTAGAGGGCGCCACTTATGGCACATTATACTTCTTTTAAATGGCCAAACTTTCTTGCGGTTTAGTAATATCCATCTGAATACTGAAATAATCAGTTCTGGAATTTATTTTATCTGAAAAAGATACACCTTGTTGAAGTCGCTAGGAGTAATCGTTTTCGAAATATGTTTATTTTATGTATTCAGTGCAGCCAGTAAAAACTGTTTTTATTTCAAGTAAAGTGCCTTTTCCGCTGAAAATACAGAAAAATATTACTTACAAGATGTACTTTTCTAAATTAAAAAAGGGTAGGAGATCTATTGCTTTAATAGTCAAATGGATACATTAAACCGCAAAAAAGTTTGGCCAATTAAAAGAAGCATGATATGCCACAAGTGGCGCCCTCTACTAGTAACTTAAAAATTAACAACAAATTTGAATTTCTCGTCCTCAAAAAAACCAGATCTCCAAAATATATGCAAATACTTGAATTATATAAAACGTTATTTGCAAATACCGAAAACAGAATTTTTACTTTGACATCCTGTCTCTTTAACCATCAACTTTCGATTAAGGTAAATTTGGGTACATCCCATTGTTCCGCCAGGAATCTGCTCTTGTTTTATGTTCTATTAATTTCGGAATACCCTATACATACCTTTTTGAATAGAAATTTTTAAAAAATAATGGATTTTTTTTAATAATAAACTAGCATTCCCTGTTTCACATGATAAAATTACCACATTGATCATATTTAGATTAGGCTATTTCCAGCCATATACCAAATTCGATTAGAATAAGATTCAGGAGATATTAGCAAAAAATAAAATTTTGCGTACAATGTCAAGAGACCCTAGAGCTAAAAGCATTAAAATCATCAACTTTTCTCAATTACCTGCATTTTCACTATTCAATATTAGGAAACCGGCTAAATTTGTGATATTTTTGTAGTTATACGTCACAATAATTTTCAGCGTTTTGTCAAAATGAACTACACTCGACACATAACTGTCATTTTCTATATCATTAATTATCACATTAATCATGTTCAAATAGACTATTTCCAACCATATACCAAATTCCATTAGAATCAGATTCAGGAGATACTTATTTGCAGACAGCAAAATTTTGCGTCCAGTGTTAAGCGCCACCAAAAATTATAAATCAGAAAAAAATCAGGTCAGATAATATTTCAAGTTAATAATAATAATAATAATAATAATAATAATAATAATAATAATAATAATAGTAATAATAATAATAATAGTAATAGTAATAGTAATAGTAATAGTAATAGTAATAGTAATAGTAATAGTAATAGTAATAGTAATAGTAATAGTAATAGTAATAGTAATAGCAATAGTAATAATAATAATAATAATAATAATAATGCATTTATTGCCCAACAGAAAATATTCCATTTACAGGACAAAACAAATAGATTTATATAATATAGAGCATACTAAAGTACAGAAAATGACGAAAAGATTACAAATTAAATATATATTGTGAAAAGAAAACAAAAACAAATAAAATGATAAATAGAAAAACTACAACTAATATTGAAAATTATTGAAATAATCTGATGCAACTCTTAACAAGTCATTAATATTACAATGAAATATATCACACTGATCTGCTATTTTGTTATAATTATTAGCCATTAAATAAATGGGAGATTATATTTGTTCTAGCATCTCGACAATAGAACAGTGAATTCTCACGAGAGCCAGGTCTCGGAACACGTATATTGAATAAATTGAGTAAAGCCTGAGAGTCAACCATACCATGAAACAGCTTAAATAAAAAAGTTAAATTAGTAATCACTCTTCTAGTATACAACGACTGCATATGAAATATTTGCAAAAGTAACTGGTGATCATATCCCCTATCAGGATAATAATTGTCGATGCGAAACGATAGGAGTTTGAGAAAGCGTCGCTGTATTCTTTCCAAATGGTTACTGTAGATTTGATAGTAGGGATACCAAATAAGGTTAAAGTATTCTAGTTTTGAACGTACGAGCGAATAATATAGACTCCTCAATGCACTTGCATCAGTGAAAGATTTTGTACTCCTTATAACAAAGCCTAGGGTACTGTATGCAGATTTAATATTTGAATTAATATGGCTAGAAAAAGATAATCTGCTGTCAAACACTACACCAAGATCTTTAATTTCCTCGCAACGTATTAAAGGTGACATACCTATATTATAATCAAATATTAGTGGCTGATTTTTGAGAGAATACGTACATGTTTTGCACTTATTTATATTAATAGGTAAATAATTATCAGTACACCAAGTATGAACATAATGAAGTTGATTAAGAATGCACCTAACTTTTACCCGTATTTCCGAATCACCGTGTACAACGGGTGGCTTTCTTATGGATCGCATAACTTGCTGCATCGGACCTTCCTGTGAGACTAAAAAGAGGGCGCAATATATTCCCAGGAACAGAGTGCTTTAAACTGCGAAAAAGACCCCACCGAGCTCGTACAAATAAAATTCCTAGTTCGGCCTGGCGCTCCCGCACGCCAAAATGACTTCAATTAAACGGAACGCCCGTTGCATTTTTTCCCAGGGCATTACACGAGGCTAATTGATTTTTGAAGGCAATTGATACGGCTTGTGAGTTCTTTGTGTGCTAGGTGTCAATTTCCCAGTGGATGAGTGATTTTCGACTGACTCGTAAAAGCGCTGCACTGTAACTAATTTAAATGATCTGGCTATTTAGGGTATTGGCCCTAGGCTACTCGTTTGTTTGTTATTAAGGCACCAATGGCGAGTTGCTGCAGGTCACCATCATGTCTGTCGAGCCGTAGATGGTCAATGCAGTGCATATTGTGCATCAAGTTACACATGCATGGTGTCATGCTTATTATAATAGCCTTTTTTTCTTTAACATTGCACCATTTACAAATATTCAAATAATTCGGACCACTCTTTGCTTCGTATTAAAAGTTTCCTTTCTGTCGTCGCATTTCCCTTTACCTCAATTCCCAGCTTAACCGCTGATTCTTTGCGAACTGCATTATGAAATGTCTTTTCAGAAACTAAGAATAAACGGGTGCTTCTTATTTTTTTCTAATACAATTAGATGTTACGGTAAAATATATTAATATTATCATCCTGCTTTTAATATTGACTGTAAGACCAATGGTTCTGGTAACTATAAAAATAAATTTTTATCATATGTATCGTTATATCAAAACATGGGTCTTTCTTAGAGGCGTTTGGCAATGGAAGATGCGTGCTCCCATTTATATGGAAAATTTTATAATATTTTTGATAATGTGTTTTCAAATATACACAAAATAAAAGAAATAAATTTCCTCCATGGTTTTTAACTTTAACGTAATAATATTCAGCGTAAATCAAAACTATTTAAAAGGTATTAAAATGATCAAGGATGTTGCAGCACTTGAGTAAGAGAAGTTTTAAATATTAGTAGTAGAGAAACTGAGGTACGGGATGCATTAAAGCAAATGAGACCCAAATTAACAGGGCCTTGACAGTAGCTATCCGTGTATTTATTGTACATAGTATGTTCTTACGTATTCTATGTATTTATTAATATATGTTTGAAAACAGTCACAATGCCTGAAACATGTAAATTGTCCAAGGTCTGCCCTATTTACAAAAGGATGATATATTATGAATTTCAAACCTCCATTACTTCTAATTTCTGCAAAGTCTTTGAAATAATTTTGCGTAATTTGCTATATCAACATGTCAACACAATGTTAACTATACATCACCATGGGTTTATAAAGAGACATGCTACCACATTAATTTAATTGACATATCGAAGGTATTCAACATACTTGGTCATCGCATCTGGCTATTATATTATGGTTTATCATTGAATTTTATTAATCTGTTCATTTTTTACTTGACAGGATGCACAGTATGTCATGTTCAATGGATTTAAGTAGTTTCATCTGGAGTACCTCAGGGAAGCAACATGGGACCTCTGTTACTTAATATTTTTATAAATGACATATTTAATGTTATAGATGTTCAATGAATTTTTTATGAAGATGATATAAAAATTTATTGTGAGATTCACTCTGAGGCCGGCTGCGTTCGGTTATTTGATAATTTGAAACACGTTGAAGAGTGGTGCACTTCAAATCATCTCGCAGAGTGTAACTAATTTCCTATTCCTACAAAAATCAAAACTATTATGATTACAAAGTAATATTATTGTTGAAAGACCAGAAACCATATCTGATTTAATGGTAACACCTGTCTTTCAATGCGCGTGTTGATAAAGTCGGCTTCAAATCCAGTATTAATGGATTTATAGCGCGTTACAATAAGGGCTTTTCTAATACTGAAAAAATATTATATACTGCGGTTATGTGAAGCTCAAGCTAGAGTATGCCTCAGTAGTTTGGAATACTCACTATCAAACCCAATCTATTAAATGGGAAATTGTGGAAAGAAGTTTGTTCAACTGTTGTCTTTTAAATCAGATGACATTTACCCTGACATTGGTATGCCTTATGATAATTTACTTCAGAGACATGGTTTTAAAAGCTTAAGTGCTCGTAGGCAGTCTCATTCAGCTATATTTTTATTTAAAGTAATGAACAATGCTGCAGGTAATTCTAGCATTTTACAAAGATCTGGTTAAACATTCCCAGGTTCTTACCACGCTCTGTTGTTACCTCCCATATTCCTGTTCCTAGCTAATGCTAATGCTAATCCAATCTCCTTTATTTCAGTGTTACTCTAACTATAATTTAATAAGTAACCAGCTTGATGTATTTAACACAACTTCTGCCCGAATTGAAAAAATGTTCTTAGGTTAGTTTTACTCTTGCAGTTAATCCAGTAATTTAGCAAATTTTCATTGTTCACCTCAACCTGTAATTAGTGTAAGCTTTTGTAATGAAATTGCAACAAATCAAGCAAACGTTCCATCCATTTTAGATTTCAGTTTTCTAAAAATAGATATGCCCCAGCTAGTCGTTACTAAACCCTTTAAGGAAATAACCCGGAACACCTTTTCATAGAAAGAAACAGCGAAGTGTAATAGATAGATCCCTTTACATTTAAAAAGGAATTTATTGAATAGTAAAAATAAAGTTCAACACTTATGTTTTCTGACGTAAGCCTAAAAGGGTACGATTTAAAATTGCTTATACCCTCGTTTGAGAAGCCGATAAGGAAAAACGTGAGAGGGAACTACGATTTAAATGGTAACATATTGAATAAGGTTACAGGAGATAGAACACATATTTTTCGTGTACAGTGTGTGTCACGACGAGAATCCTGTACAAAATAAAATCAGAAAATTTGTATATAAAGGAGTCCAAATTATCTATTCGATGAAGTTATGAAGTTATTTTGACCTTAAATTTAAATGATTTTGATCTATTCATTTGATACAGTTAGTTTAGACTAGAATTGCAATATTACTGTATATAATGTTTTAAAAGCTTAAAAATTAAGAATAAGTTAACTACAGGTTCTGATGGAATTCCATCTTTTTTTTCTGAAAGATTGTGCAATTCTGTTGGCATTTCCCTTGACTATTATTTTTAATTTGCAACTTTAAACTTTTCCATCAATGTGGACTAAAACTAAGATCTGCCCTATCTTTAAAGAAGGCGATAAAAATTTGGTTGAGACTACAGACCTATTTCAATCTTGAGCAATCTGACAAGTTGTTTGAAGTTATTATTCACAATATATTTCCCTTTCATGTTACAACACAAATTTATTGGTTTCAACATAGATTCTTGGCCCGTAGCTACTTTAACGTGACCTACACAGATATGTTAAGGCTTTTGAGGCTGGATCACGGTATTGTCCTTCGTAAGCTTGTGTATTAAAATTCTTTGAATCTTACCTTTATAATACCTTTTTATGCGTACAATATCGTGGTTTTACTTCAATTGAAATCATTGCCTCATATGGGGTACCTCAGGTCCCAGTTCTTGGCCCTCGATTATTCGATATGTTCATTAATGATATCTGTGACAGTCTTTGAGCCAATGTTCTTTTATATGCGGATGATTTCAAACTGTATACATCTGTTTCATCTACAGATGATTATATTTTACTTCGCTCGTTGCACTGAATTTAAAGATCTGGAATTTAATTTTGACGCTAAGTTAACTAACCGTAATTAACTTTTGTTCTGATATTAATATTATATCTCTTGCAAATCTTGGTTCCATTATAAAAATACTAACCTCAGAAAGGTTTTTACAATGTCTCCTTTGTTCAGAGTTCAGAGAACATTTCTTAAATATCTATCTTTCAGACTTCACCATATTTATCCTACCAGAGGTATTCCTCAATCTGACCTGTTGAGTATATTCAACTTATATGATCTGACATCTCGACGCACTTACTTTTCACTGTAATTTTTGTTTAAGTTGCTAATTACATTGATTGTTCTGATATTCCTAGCCATATAGCATATCATATACATTCCACAGCATGTAGCAATGTTATAAAACATTCGCCAACTTATTCTATGTGTCTAATTCATAGGCAGTATTAGACACTTACTGATTTGTCTGATACTAGTATATATAAGATTAAATTACGTGCAATAATTGGCATTGTATGTCAGAGCATATTTTTTAAATAAATAACTAAAAAACCAAATTAGCATTACTTTCCGGAATAACTGACAATGACAATGCTACATGGCGAGAAACTTCTGTATACATATTGTGAGATTTCAATTTGCCTTTGTTTTCGAGATATACCTAATAAACACATGTTGTGACACTACCTGCAAAATATATAACAATAGTCCAGAGTTCAATTTCTTTTTAATTGGAAACATTTTCAGCGTTTGAGTTATGGGTGTATATGAAACATTACAGGAAATAATGGCGTTCTTTGTCTGTTCCTGTGGTGAAAAGGATAACTTTCGCCTTGAATAGACAATAAAACTATTAAATCTGAGCAAGTTACCCTTTGTGCTTCCTTTCTCCAAACTATTTAATATCGTATGCCACACAATATTAGAATAGTTAGGAAAGTTTTCCCTCTAATGAAAGCAAAATTAACTACATCAAATTTTGTCGAGATAGTGATTTCTCATGAAAACTAATAATGAATACAGTGCCAGAAGATGAAATTCAATATGCATATTTGAAATCAGCAATGGAATTATATTTGAGATTGTAGCTAAATTATTAGTTTGGTTATACAGGGTCTCTCAAAAGTAACAGGACATAGAGCATAGAGATTACTGACGGTAAATGCGATGCAGTATGAAGATACAAGGTGTAAAAGTTAAAATTTTATGTACGATATTTGTAAATAACTTTTAAAAAAATCCATATAAATGTATATGTTTTTTGGGGGCGAGAAATTCAAATTTGTTGCTAATTTTGACGTCAGTACTAGATAGTGCCACTTATGGCACATCATGCTTCTTTTATTGTATTAGAAAGGTATTTTAAGCTAATATAAATCAAATCTACTACAATTCCTATCAATGTTACAAAAGCTAATAATAAAGAATATATGGGTAGATATTCTGGGTGTAATTCAACGCTGGTTGGGGCTTTTGTCCACAGAGTAGTTAGTTTCACACAATTTTATTAATACCTAAAAATATATATATGCTTCTTTTAAATAGCATCTTTTTTAATGTATCCATCTGACTGTTGAAACAATCTATCTCCTACCTTTTTTATCTGATAAAAGTAGACCTTGTTGACGTCGTTAGGAGTAATAGTTTTCGCAATGACATATACTTATTCAGTACATCAAGTAAAAACTGTTTCAAGTAAAGTAACTTTTCTGCTGAAAATACAGCAAAATGTACTTGAAAAAGTTATTTAGAATAATAAATTATGACGATGTGCAAAATTTCAAGAATATCCGCAAGGTTTGATGAAATTGTTCGTTAGATTTTCAATAGTTTCATCAAAGCAAATATTTGATCAAAGTAGGTTGATCTTCTTACAACTTAGTCATAATTTATTGTTCTGAATAACTTTTAATAACCTTGTTGACGTCGTTAGGAGTAATCGTTTTCGCAATAACATATACCTATTCAGTACATCAAGTAAAAACTGTTTAATAATAACATTTTCAGTGAAAAAGGAATTTTACCTGAAACCAAAACAGTTTTTACTCGGTCCACAAAATATTTCAAACAAGATTTTTCGAAAACGGTTATTTTAACAAGGTATACTTTCCCTTTATTGTTTCAATAGTTAGATACAATAAGTTGCAAAAAAGTTCTGCCATTTAAGAAGAATGAAGTGTCATTAAATGGCGCTTTCTACTACCGACTTCAAAACAACATTAACAAAAAATTTGAATTTCTAGCTTCTAAAAAACTCCAAAATTTATGCAAATATTTGGACTATATAAATATCGGGAATAAAATTTTAACTTCTTCTAAATCTTGTATTTACTTAACCATCAACTTTTGACTAAGACAAGTTTGGCTACATCGCATTATTATGAAGTCATGAATCTACTCTCGTTCTATATCCCATTAATTTTGGGACACTCTGTATATTGATACAATTTGTAGCTAACAATGAATTATTGATAGAAATAGACTAGCGATCTTTAAATCCAAAGAACTATTTTTCTTTGTTATTATCTTCATATTTTTTTAACGTGGTGAAATATCGGTAGGCAGTACTTTACTAATTAACAGCTTTTGTGCTAATATTTGAATTGTTTTCCAATAGTGACAGGAACTTTAAATCCCTTTAATTTTTCTTACACATCGTTGGTTTAGCTTCGTTCGTAAAGTAACAATATATGAAAAAGAAATTGGCACTTACCCTCTCTGACTCCTGTAAGTTCCACAGACCTGCACTGGTCAGAAGAGCAGGATATACTTTGTGTCTCCTTTCCGCTGCAAGTCTTCCTTGCTCCTGGACCACTACCCGGTATGCACTGCCTCTTCCTTATTTTAGTGCAGTCCTGGTTGCACTCCGACCAGTCTGACCACGTTGACCAACGAGCTGGCTCAACTAATATATAAGATGTAAAATGGTAAACTGACCATTAAAGGGCAGCAGAAAGAAAGAAACGCTGCTTATTACTGCTGATGAAAATGAGTAGACAACAAAGTTAAATAAATTAAATAATTTTAAAATATACATTTTTATTTGATTGCAGACTCTGTCAAAAGAGTAGTAAAATCATAATAATTAGTTTTTATATTGCACAGGTTTACTAAAATACAGGGTGTTAAATTTAAAATAATAATTATTTTTAGCTATATCATTCAAGAGATCAAATTGATTTTTGACATGTGGCATTTGCTGTGTTCTATTATTCACATTTCCGCGAGTTGAAGTAACATTTCTGTTATTTATCAATCAATTTTGAATGTAAAGTTGATTTTAGAAAATAAGGAAGTTGAATTTCCAGTTGCATTAATTCTATAAAAATAAAGAGACAAATGCCTCAATTTTTTCTGCATTTGTATATTATAGTTATTTTATTTAACATGTAGTACCTGCAAGGTAAAAAGGGCATTTTAGTCAAAATATTAGTTATAAAAAGAAATGGCAGAAAACTATGTTAGACTGGATATAATTTTTAATGAATTGTGTAGTCTATAATGGTTTCGGCAATAATATTAAAAGAAATTGTTGCTTTTGTTTTTTATGTTCTTCTGTTTACAGCTACTCATTGATGTATACAATGAGTTTTGAAATACTAGAAGATACCCTATTTTAAAAATAAAAAATATTGGCAATTCAAAGGAACAAGATATTTTAATATAAGTTACCTTTGGCAATTCTACGAATGTTGCTCTAAATGATTTTCAAAAACTAATAAGCCAGCTTTTAAGAGAGATGAAAATTGGTTTACAGCAAAAATATGCAAAATTGACGGCGTTGACAATGATGCAGATGCTCGATGCAGAGACTCGCATCATATCTGCAAATTCTTGATTTGAATAAAACAATGTTTAGAAAATTAACGTATCAGTATACGGATGTTCACTACTCTCTTCACTCTCTTGAAGATGCCGAGCAACGCGTTTTATGAACAGATTAAGGTATTTTTACGACAGACGGCATTACAAGTTTTCGAAATTTGTATAATTATTCATTGAACAACCCGTATCTTAAGAGAAGTAGAGCATTTCAGTTCCGATTTTCTATCAATATTTGGGGAGAAAGCTTCAATAGTTATTTATTGGAGTTGCAAGAGCTTATTAATAACATGAACGCAAATAATTACAGGGATTTTCTCCAAAATCATTTGTATGGCTTAGTAGAAGACATTTTGTTAAATATTAGGCAACAAATTTACTTCCAACAAGATGATGCACCTCCTCACAACGGCAGCATTTGTGACAGCGTGGCTGCATAATAATTTTCATAGTAGATGGATTGGTCGGTATGGTTCTGTGAGGTGGCCTCCAAATATTAGCTAGATTTATTTTAGTGATAATTTTAAAACAACCGATTTACAGCAAAGTAATTAACACCAGAGAACATTTGCAAGAACGAATTACAATGGCTGCAAATGAAATTCGTGGTAACGAGGTTAGTTTTACAAGCTAGGATAGCAAGCTAGAATTCTGACATTTTATTCTGGCTTACTATACTGGCTTGGCACAACGTTAGAGGGGTACATACGATGCTGAAAATTTTAAGTCAAAACCAGTATCATTGTATTCTATCGTGAAGAAAAATTAACAAAATAGTACACAATTTTAAACTGACATATTTATTTAGTAAATTGTGTCAAGTTGTATTAGATCAATTATTTGAAGAAGAGTTGCTATAAAAACGTTTTTCTTTGTAATGATCCATTACGCATATTTGTTTTTATAACAGGGAATAGTGAGATTCCACTACAAGACGGTGTGTTTTCACCATATACGAACTGGACATGTACTAGTTTCATCTAGCTTCGCCATTCACACGAAGCCAATACACAAACCCTATCCTATTGAAACTTAGATGATAGCTTACTCTCTTCTTCACTAGCTTACTAACTTAGAAATTAAGCTAGTTCCATTCATATGGAGCTAGAGTTGCTAGCACTAAGTTGCTTCCTTAGATTAAAAAACTAGCCTCGTGCAGACTGGGCATAATGCGACGATGTGAAGCCTGGTTTAAGATTTTTTTCAGAAATAAGATTTATTTGATTGATACATTTTTGGCAAAAAAATCCCTTGCATGTTTTACATAACTATAGCTTACTCCGGGCACTACTTTTAATGTTAAACGTTGATTGACTTCAAAAGGGAGCTATTTACTGAAATTGTATTAATTAATATTAGGCAACATAGTTTTTTTTTTAAAAAAAGATTCATTATGGTAATCTTCCATTCCATTTTCTCAAATTTCAACACCCTGTATCTTTGTAAGGAGTCATGTTAGAACAAAAATTTATTTGGATAAAAACTTTGTTTTGGCAAGAACAATCTTTAGTTCAATTTTTGCACCTACTTCTGACTCACTCTGTATAATTTAAGAAAAACTTTTACAATTAGGTCAAAACAGCGACAAATTTAGATTTCTGGTTAAGCTGACTACATTTGGAAAAGAAGGTGTCTAGTACTCTTTTATCACCTAGCATGAGGAAGACCTGTTTTGACAGTCTCATAACTTGGCATTATTTATAGCACTTAATTTACGACCAATATCCACGAGCAGGTACAAACACATCCGCCATAAGGAAATGGAGATGGAGTACCATACTAATCAGCGTTTTTCCTTTCTGCCGCTCGGTGGTATTCAAATGATATATGAAGCACCTCAGCTCCTTACCGTATGCGTTATCGTTAGTGTCAGAGTCGTAAGCAGTATCCAGCACCAGCTCTTCTACGGAAGCATGGCCGGGAGAGGTTAAAGCAAGGTTAGTCAGGAAACAATTTACATCTATTATGTTAATAAGTTAGCTTACGGTCGTTTAAAACTACACAGAAGACAGAAGTACACAAATTTAAGCGTCGCATCGCCGTACTCGACTATAATTATGTACATAACTGGTGCTTAAGTTGAGTGCAACAAATATGTTCTCCTTAAATCATTTTGTTTAGTGTTATTGCTAACATGTTATTTATATAGGTACTATACTATCCTTAGTTTTGACAATTATAAGAAACAGATCAACATATTCAAAATGTAATTAAAATGGCATCAAAAAGTAAACAAGGAATATTTTAATATTACTAAGGACATATTCTGAAATAACGAATTTACCTACCGTGTCAAATGTTATGATTAGGTATACCCAAATATACAAGTGGAAATATGGCATAGGTATGCACAGTATTTAGTTAAAATATGCACAAAATATTAAAAATATGGTTTCATCTAAAAATAAACAATGAAAACATATACAACAACAAAATAAAATACAACTTGACTTAGACACAGAACACAATCCACGTGATAACCTGATGACTTGATGACACAGACATAAAGCACAATCAAAAATAAAATGTAGAAATGAATAATTTATTTGTCTATTTGGATTACCTCTCACTTTATAGTTTTTCAAGATTATGTTTCAAACCAGTGTATTATCATAAATTGCTTGCCAATTGCTTGATGGTCATAATTTAAACTTTTACTTAATAATGGACGAGGAAATGTTGGAAAACAGATTCTTCCATCAAAATATTTTATTTATTGATCAACACTCATAAAATTGTAGATACTGGACTAAAGAGAATATAAATTTTTCTTTGACTAAATGATTGAAATGCATAATAAAATAATTGATCTTCATCACAATTCGTATTTAGAAATTTTGAACAATTTTGTTTAGAAAGACAACTAATATTTCAACAGCTTTTTTATTTTAAATTGATAATTATAAGTTAAAAATAAGAAAGTAAATATTTAGTGGATCATAACGTTTTTTGAAAGAAAATCTGAATTAATTAATCGTTTTTAGAATTTCAAAATTTTGTTTTGACAACAAGAAAATGAAAATGTTGAAATTAAAAGACAACACACAACACTGATACAAAAATACAGAAAAAAACTGTATTGAATTTAAAACGGCCTTTGAGTTACCAAGAAGGCTCATAGATGCATGTCTGAAAGGCTAAAACCCATTTTCTGGATATTTGTAACACTTCTTCAGAAAGTGGCTTTAAAAGAGACCATATCAATATTTATATTTTCTAATTGCAAACAATTTATGATTCAAATTGCAATGAGAACTAACTAAAACATAATAGAAAATAAGAGCGACTTCACTATCAGTTTCTTCAGTACCGGAGTGTTACCCCCTCCAGCTCGGATAACACTCTCTCTCTCGCTCTCAACAGAGCTTCTCGAAGTTAAATATACTGGCAATATTTTAGATGTCCCGATTTTTTGCTGGTCAGTGTCTTTGAACAAGACGGATGCCGTAGACTTTCCACAGTTCTAGTCAGAAACTGGTTTCATGTTCACTTTCCCAACAAGTGGATTGGACACTATAGATCAATACCTTGACCTGCACAGGCGTCAATGATTTTGATGATATCAATTACTAATACTAGAAAAATTAATCGCGTCTGTATACAAAAAATTAAGATTTTTAAGTTGTATAGAACTACGTACTACACGATGAAATCTGTAGATAGATGTTTAAACAACATTTTGCTTCTTCACGTTTTCGTAAAAACGCGAAATCAATGTTCGCCCAGGCCCGTCAATTAGGGAAAGTAATGGAGTGTCCATTGTGGGAGTTAAACTTAATGTGTTTAATTAATAAAGATCTAATCTACGTAATTAAGGCTGTACTGTTAGATTCTTGTAAAGCCATATAGGGTTAATTGCACAATGCTGGCGTAATTCCCTGCCAATATATCTGCTAAATTGACAAAAGTGGTTATCCCCACATCGGTCAGGTCACATCACTTTACCAACCAACCAATAATGACTGCAGAAGAACCGGCGATCGGCTTAAATTTGTGTGTAGGATGACTATATCTAGATGTACAACTTATCTTTACACTTAGCCTACGAGGCGTACACGTTAAAGCTGTAGCTGAAGCTTATCTTAATACAGATACAGTTATTAGTAGTGACACAGGACACAGAAAAATCATTTTCTTATACAGAATGTGTACAATGAAACAATGCAACATTTTATATAGATAAGGTTTCTGTAATAATTATTAATAAGGACATATATTTTAAAATTATTTGTTTCAGGAAAACACGTAGGAATATCAATTTTTTAGTTATTGTGTAATGTAAAGTGATATTCTTACTTTACTTTTTAACTGGGTATTTCCGTCATTGCAATATAAAAATGTTAATAACATATTAACTATTTAATAATACGCTTTCGACAAAAACTATTTCACCTTTTTCACCTGATTTTTGAAATAAATTAATTTTGATCTCATCATATAAACATTTTACTACACCTTCCCTTATATTTATACTGATTTGAACTGAAATTTAAATATCTATAACACTTATTCCATATTTATCATTCTTCTTAATTATTAGAACATTTAAAAATTGTAATGTATTATCCTTTTTAATTTCTAAAGCAAATTTAATATATTGTTCTGTGTCATTTATATAGGATGTTTCAAAATGACATGGCAATATTACTAGAACTGACAGAACATTGAAAAATACCAATGCCAATCAATTTCAGTGACAGAAATATCCAATTAAATAAAAAAACAACAAACAATGCCACAAATAAATAATTACAGATAATATCTTTGACAGTCTTTGTATAAAATTGTAAACATTCTGTAACAATGGGAAAAGATTATCTGAAAAGTGGCCCAAATCCCTTTCAGCTGATTAAATAAAGGATTTACCTTGAGGGCACGGAACGCAATCCTTTGTCCTTCTCACACTTGTGCCCTGACAGGACTGACCACCGTTGCTGGGAGAAGGATTAGTGCATGTCCTTGTGCTCATCTTTCCTGCTGATAAAGTTGCGCCAGGACATCGGCATTCCGTCCAGGCTGACCAAGGCGACCACCCGCCGTTCACTGAAATAAGGAAACTTTATTTAGAGACTGCTGTTTTACTTCGGAAATAGCTAAATTCGAATTAAAAAGTATGTGTACCCTACAAAATAAAAAGTACACCAACAAATTCTTCACAACATGAGACCTTTCGATACTTCTTAAAGAATCCTGTTTTAAGATCTTACAAATAGATCGGGGGTAGACTTTTCACCGACTGTAGATAAACTGTGCAACAATGATTGTAAACCTCCGCTGTATTAACTGAAGATTGGAGATTCGTCTAGATATTTCTTAGTTTTTTTTTCGTGCAAACGTAGTGGATAACATTTCCAAATCCAGCAGGCGTCTTTAAAATGTACTTGTTTTGTTAAAAATGCTGTCTAAAATATCAAATAACATGTATGAATGTGGTACTCTAGAAGGAGAAAGCTATTTTATATAGCTCGTTGGAAATGACATTAAGTTTTATGCATCAATTTATTTAATTTGGTGCAGAAAGAACAACAAATGATGTATTTGTGAAGTTACGGTTAATATTTTGCAATAATAGTGATTGGATTGGATTTTTTGTGGTGTTTTGAAGTTATAGTTTACTCTAGATATAATTTTATATGAGGTTTTCATGTCCAAATTTAGCACTAAGTTAAAAACTGATTAGACAATAATGAACAGCATGAAAGATGTCAACTTTGGAAAACTATATGGTAAAATTTACTTCATAGTGCATTTAAGAAGTTATGAGGTTATACGCACTTTGTAGTTGCTGCACGTGATGATTCTAAATAGTTCTACAAGTAGCGATAACGGTGTTTAAGCTAATAAATCTTAATTACAAGTTCTACGACTTTAAATGAACAAGTAAGTTTCTCTAATCGTCATGACAACTCTCAAAGCTACTTCAAAGTGATTACAATTGTGAAGTCACATTTTAGTAACATTAGTTAGACGCTGCTACGATCAGTTGCCACTTTCTAGTGCTTACTTAAGGTAAGATCCTGAGGTAACTGAACGTCTCCAAAACTAGTACAGCTACTTAGAGGTCATGTAAAGTTACCAGAAGTAGTTCAAAATACGTAGCAGAAACTGCAATTTTAATATATGAAGTTATTTATACAACAAAGTAGAAAATTTGGTTGCAGCTACGTATTAGCTAGTCTTTGATGGTCTCGGTTAGTGTTACTTTGGTTGAGTATGTTGATGTCTAATAGATAATATGTCTTATTTTTGTTTCAACTGCACACAGGCTGTATTAACTGAATACATGACTGTGTTACTTTATTTATAGATATCAAGCCATATTTTTTGTTTCTTTCTCTACACTGACTGCACACCAATCGCACACAGACTGTTACAATAACCGTAAACTGACGGCATTAACTCAATATATGACTGTGCTTCTATTATGTCAGTCATCATGCCATATTTTTTATTTCGATTCCATATAGACTGTAAACCCACCGTAGGCTGGCTGTCTACTAACCGTTTAACAACCTTAAAATTACTGAATAATATGACTGATACCACAGCATGCCATATTTTTTGTTTCCGAATAGTTTTGCAGGCATACATCGACAAACGTTTTTATGTTTACCTTGAGAGTAACTTCGCTTCTTAGACAACTTGCGAATATACTTGTAAAAATATGTATACTATAGAAGACGTATATATTTTTGTGAGGTAGACAATAATTAACTGGCTGAGAAACGTTCGTATAAACTTTCTGAAAAATCGTGAGGAGTAAAATGGCGGATAATTCGCGTTAAGGGGATACAACACTTAATTTGAAGTTAAACAGGCTTCTAAACACTTTATCTTATTTACGTTAATTTTCTTTTAGTCACTCTTCCTTGTTTATTTGAGACCATTCCTTTATTAACAAAATTGCTTCCAAGAAGGAATATATAGGAAGAAATAACCAACCTCTTAAAACCTAATTTCTCAATTTGTGTAACAAGAATCATTACCAAATATTCAGGGTTAAAAATAGCTCTAATTTAAAAATATTTGTACGTACGAAGATTTTGATCTTCAATTCTTGGTTTCACCTGTTGCTTAACAATTGTATTTCTTATATTATGCTTACTATATAACACTGAAGAAAGGAAATGTCTTTGTTTGCAGATATGATTAAAAATGGCATAAAAGTCCAGGCGTCAGACATTCTATTGACCGCAAAATTCCTACAGAAGGTTTTCTATTTTTTATACTTGAGCAGAACAAAATTAAAAATATACACCAAAATTCGATGTGCAACATACTGTTTAAACTACTGAGAGGGACGTTTTTCCATTTTTGCTATTATTTTCGAAAATATCATTTTTAGGAAAAAATAGAATACAAAGATGATCTAAACTAAATTCTGCATAAAAAATATCTGGACAGTTTTTTAATTGCGTCGATAGTTTGTAATCAATAAGTACAGACAGGATCAGAGGATAATGTTTATTGTGCACAGATTTATATACATGGAGAAATCTCTATTTTCATATCTCAACATTGAATGAATTACTTCTTTTTCGATAAATTAAGGAGTATATTGTACCATTTGAATATATAAAGTAGAGTGTTATAGAATGCATTATGGAAAAAATTGCAACTGAGCTAAATCAAGTGGAAAATTTAAATCGTTGTTTACGTCGTCATTTAAATCGTCGTCAGATTTATATTACATAAACTGCTTTCTTTATTAAATTAATCTCCGTTTTTTTTTAACTTTGGGGTGCTCGTCAAGGTGGCGTTGGTAGCTCTCAGTCTCCACTTTATCTATGTCCTTCACTTTCTTCAGTATCTTCAGTATCTTCTGTATCTTAATTCTCTTCATCCTCCTTATCCAATTGGTAAAAAATTATCTAAATTGATGTCGATACACTTATCGACGTTTCAGTTTCGACCTTCGCAAGTGGTACAAATATTCAAACACTTGAGCTCAAGTTTAAAACAGCCTCAATTGCACTTGCACCGACTTCTATAATTACAGAAGATTATCTTAAGTAATGCTGACATCGCTGCCTTATTTTCAATGGTTACTAGCAATAAACCATTGATAGTGTGTTTCCAACCCTATTCTGTTGATTAAAAATAAGTTTCTTTCCAGATCTGTATTTGATGATACTTTGTATAGACGCTAGTTGATGCCAGTTTAAAATTGAGGTATGATATAATGGGTAAGTGATAAAAAATTTAATTGACGCCTGGACTATACAGCCTGTTTTGAAAAAAGAAATATATGTTTAGAAAACCAAACAAATATAAGTCCATTCCTTTTTGTAAACCATGGGTCTTGTAAAGGTTAGTAGCTTCAATATTTTCTAGCGGCAATGTTTGAGGTTAGGTTTTCTGCATTACTACATATTTCATAAAAACAATACATCCTAAACTGCGCCGATTACAAAGCATAATTTTTTCTAATGTACCTAAAACTGATTTTCTTGAATTGATCAAATAATTTCTCTGTGAGATTTTATCTCAGTAAGAGAACCTTTTTTATATCAAATTAAACGTAGCATACCCCAACATTCACAATTGTAAAATAGCACGGCTAGCGACTTCTACATGTATCTGAAAAGCAAGAGATCCATGGTTTATTAGGAAGAAATTATATTTTACTAAAATGTGTTACAGTTGTAAATGTTACTACGGTATAAATAAATAGCTTAGATGCGCTACTCTACGCAACATTGTAAAATCAAACTGAAAGCCGATATGTCGTAACATTATTAACAGCTCAATTTAAAGTAGTTTGTACGTCTTAATTTATGTCCAGGAAAGTTTGGTTTTAGATACTTGCTAATAATAATTTATGGTAATACCGATCCTGTCTACGATAGACGCATTAAATAAGATGAAATATTTATAGTGCAGTTGAAACCGATAAAATTTTATGATGATCCCATGCCCTAATGATATCTTTCTTTCTTTTTATACCTCCTACGCATATAATTCACAGTGTGAATAGACATTTATGCCTTTTTGGAATATATTAAGGTCACATTATGCTTACAGGAATTTACACTGGTTGTTATACATGGTCTCAGTTAGAGCTGAAATTCCCTACACGCCGTAAGACAATGGGTCAACTACGGGGTCCCGCTGGTTTTTGGAGGTATAAAAAAAACTCCCAGAATGTTATGACAGGCATATTTAACGGCGGTTTTTTAAAAAAGGAGGTACGCTTGTCGGTGTATTTATATTTAATGACCTGGTCGTATTTATTTATTATCCTTTTGTGTATACATCGCGTAGGTGTGTGGCCGAGATCTCAAGAATTACTATTTTGATCCGGCGTCTCGAGTCTGAAAACAGTGCAGTCGGACGGAGAGGGAAAGTGCATCGGGCACGTTTAATCCACTTAACCATCAGACTTGTAATTATTCCTGAGCTTTGCACCGGTAATTTTATTTTAAAAATCGCACTTTAACTGATCTAACATACCCCGACATTTATTCGAGATAATTATAGTCAGTCATTTTAAACAGATGTGACGTTTAGATTTGTTCATCTGAAGAAAAGTACATATAATGGTATTATTTAAATTTTGAATAAATATTTAGTATACAAGGGAAAAAGTATTAGATTTTAACTCGAGAACACCGAGGGTTAAAGTATAATATTTTTACCCGTAATACATATTATTACAACATATCAGTCAGAAAGTTTTAAACTGGTAGGCTGTTGTATTTATAGCGACCTTGGACCTGCGTTGTTAAGGAAACCTTTAAAGTAATCAAATATCTGTCAATTTAATTTTGTGATTGGGTTTAAAAAATTACGAACTTTAGTTACTTATTATTTATTTTGAATATTCAAAGTTCAAGAATAGATATTTCTTATTTAGAGTTTTCTTTACACCAATGGAATTAGTAGAAGCACCGAAAGTAGCACTAAAATTATTGGCAGCTAAATCGCGGAAAATTTACGAAACCGCGTATTCAAGAGTTATGGAATGGAAGGTGAAAAAGGCACAGTTCTTTCTCGGAGATGTGCAGTATGGTCGAATTATTATGATTAAAGGTACGTTATAATCCAGTCGATGTAGACGTTTCAAAATATTGTAAACTAATTACATTTTTGAAGCAAAATGGGAAAGGTTTCTACGAGTAGGTACACATATTAGTGATTTGATAAATAATACTCCCGATAAAGTTCATTTAATGACCAAGGTTGTTATTGTATTTGGGATGATAGTGAAGATTCGGGAACTTTATTAATTGTGAAATTTAAGCAAACAAAGAATGATGTAACCAGAAGATTTACAGTTGCTGAAAAATATATTAAATTTTGCAGAATGTAACATAGCCCTTCGTCCAGCAACAGCAAAGGTCGCCGCCTGTTTTATGCATACGCAATGGAAAATGTATCAATCAGGTTGTTGGTAAAAATCAGTTTTATAAGTACTAGGTACTGAAAGAGTAGCCAATTTTCTTCTACTTGAAAATGCTATGTCATATACAGATTATGCATGTCAAAGATCGTCTCCTACATTTTTAGTTGAATCTGGAGGAGACTTGATGACACTAAAGAAACATGGTGGTTGGAGGTCATCAACAGTCGCTGAAGGGTATGTTGATAAATCGGTGGCGTATAGGACAGAAATATTTAGTAGTATTTAGAACGTATGGCAGTGCATTAACTGAAATAAAACCCAATTTGTGACCGGGATCATCAACGGCAGTTGTGTCCTTGGCAGAAAATATGATTTAACTCAAGAAAATTCCTCTGTGGCAGACATTCCCAAGCGTTCCAGGAACATGTCTTTCATGCAATGCACGTTTAACAATTGTATTTTTGACATTAAGGAAATGTATGTTTTGTATAAAAAAAAATTCTAAAATTAAATATCTTCGTATTCTTATGTGTACATATCCGGCAAAAAAGTATTCATTTTTTCCAAAGTAAAAAAGTGACATTTTGTTACCTATTAAGAGAGATACAATGTCAAATTTGTTTCCCGTCACAGAAAAAAAAAATCACAACTAATAATTTCATCGATATGACAATTTGTATAATCACTTTTACACAAATTTGTAGAAGAATTACTTTACATATTTCTTTAACCAAATAAACATAGATAGTTTATTTTTTACAAAAATTAAACAATACATTGTGTGAAGCAGGACTCTGGACTATAAGTCGGCACCTTTAGATCTTTTAAAGTCGAACAGATTGGGATATTTATACGTAATACTTTCCGTAGATGGTGTTTATTGCCCAGAGCATTGTCTGCAATCAAAGCAGAAAAGGTTTAAAATTATCTTCCAGATTCGAGCACTTTCGGGAAAGAATTTGTTGAAGGTTTACACAAGTATGTAAATAAATAATATAATATATAATGAAGAATAAAGAAATAAGACTAAGTTATCTTAGCATAGCTTAGCTGCCTAATTTAGTAAGTCAAATTATTTGATTACAACATATTTATTAGATATGATAACTATTTCTGTAGGTATGATTAGTTAAAAAGTAACCAGAAAATTTAATTTTCAATCTGCAGAATTGACTTGTATATTCAGCGTACTTTTTTTGAAATAATTTTTATACTTCCGTAAAAAAAAACAAAAACAAATATTGTTTTGTTAGAAAGCCAAATAAAATACATTTTATTTCTATTTGACTAATGCAACTTTGTATATGGACTAAATATTTATTGCAGAGAAGCTATAAAGAAATAATTAAAAAAGACCAGTTTTTAAAGCTCCTGTCATTGATTTTTTTAGGAATATAATTTATACTCAAAACTGAAGTAATTCATTTACATAAATTAGATACTAGACTCAGGAATATTTAAACAGAAAACTCTCGACATTTACATAAGTAGCTACTATTACATAATGGTAGTGATAGCCTGTCAAATAGGCAGTTTTGCTAGTTTTCTAAACTCGTATTTAACAAACAGACAGCAGTTTTATAAGTGTGAGGGCTTTTGTCCATCGAAATTTAGTTACATCTGGCGTTCCACAAGGTTCAAATTTAGAACCCATGTTGTTCATATTGTTTACTAATGACTTACTTATTGTACAATTTTCTGTATTCTTCTTATTGCAGATAGGTTAAAAATGTATATACACGTATCGACAATGAAGAAGATTGTGTATGTTTAGAGAGCCAGGCTAACGAAACTAACAAATGGCAACGAAGCTTTAAAAATTAACACATATTATTCAGTGCATTATATTTAGTAGAAAAGAAAAATTAATTTATTTAATTTTGAAGGTCTATTTACACATATCAGTGCCGTATCAGTATCAGTGAAAAATAAAAAATCGTTGCTCAGATTTTAAATTACCCTGTTTATACACGTCCGTCGCAGTGCCGTATCAGTGCTGTCAGTGCTGCTTCAGTGTCCGTTTAGTGGCTTTAAAATACACTGGCGATAATATCTTTGTAATTCTACTGTCGAATTGACCAGATTTTTTTATGGCTCAGAATGGAGAAAACGAAATTTTGATCAACTGCATGATAAATATATTCAGATCACTTTCTCTGATCATCTATTAACTACTTTTTACAGACTACTGACGGATATGTGTAAACTGGCATCAGTGATCTACCACAAATAACACTGATACTGAACTGACACTTAACTGATACGTCACTGATGTGTGTAAATGGACCTTTAGTGTGTCTTAATTAAAATACAATTTCAAGAAGTGATTGTGTAAAGGGTTTAGGATTCTTCATTGACATTAATCTGACATTTAATTACTTATCTTCATGCACGACGGATATTCTTCTTTAACTTGTTATACTATGATATAAATTGTGCTTCACATTAAGACATTTTTTAGTATTGCGTTCTACACTGATAAAAATAATATAAACTTACACGTTGTTCAAATCATACATTAATGTAGAAAATATCATAAACGTACTGTATTCCAAAAATCTGCATGTGAATACTGTACATTTACATCTTTCATATAAAAAAACATAAATTTTTTCAAAAAATTCATAATTACATTGTAAAATTACAATTCAAGTGTACCAAAAACTTTTTTACTATGAAAAATGTATATTCAGAAGCAGTAATTTCCCATTGCTGTTATGGTGTTATTTCACACTATTAACCTAGGCAGTAAGTAGCTAATAATCCACCGTGTATAATCAATGAATAACTGTATTATGCAATTATCTCTGCTGATTATTTTTGCTATGCATTTCACATAATTGGAATTTTCCTCTTGGAAGTAAATGCCGTTAGTACACCGATAAAAATGATATTTGCACATTGTTCTCATCATACATTAATGTAAAAAATACCAAATCCTTACTGTATTACAAGAATATCCATGTGAATATCGGAAATTACATTTCATGTGCACAAAAACACGGTTTTACTATTAAAACTGCATATTCATAGGTAGAAATTTTCCATTACAGTTATAACATTACATTGGTGTGTTACTTCACTAATAATTTTTATCAATGTATCAATTATATGTTAACTACACTTCTTGTTTTTATTCACAACAAATACACATTCAATTTCGTTACCTTTAAATTTTAAAAGGGCTATAAATCCCGTGTAACTTAATAAAGTGTACAAAGGAAAAGAATATGTAAACAACGCTCAGAAAACGAAACCTGAGAGGCAATAAACCAAGATGCTAGACCAAAAATTTACATACGGGCAGATAGTAGCATTCAAATGTAAACAGATTAGAGGTGTAATCTCACGATCAAACCAGCATTCCCTATTAGAGCTTGTACATGTAGATGCCAGATAGATTTTTAAATTCTTAACAAAGTTTATGATACTTATCACGATACCCGAAGAGGCCCCTTCTCAAAATGGGCCCAGAATTCCTTAATACAGCCGCAGCAGAGCCAGAGTTATTTAAAATTAATTAAGTGTTTTTGGCCTCCGTTGTAAGAACATTCTACGATTAACCACAGAAATTTTGCGAATAATCAAAGTGTTTAACTGTGTTCTTCCTAAGAATTAATTACCAAATTCTGTATTTTCCCCAATAATAGAGAGATAAGGCGCGCCTGGGAGATTTTAAAACTCAAAGAAAAGCCAGTAATTTCATCAGCTTAATCTTAAATCTACTTTGCAGACATTACTTTGTGTTACGACAAAAGCCGGAATTAATAAGGTTTCTAGATTTCGTCTGCAGCGGGTTTCATATTGTTTCCTTTTAATTCTGGGTACACTGCAGATTAACATAATTTATCATACCAAGCTATTTAAATCTACAGAAAACACATACAAAACATAAAAATTCAAACGCAGTCATCCTTATAGATACATTTTAGGAAAATTATATTTTTTCTTCTATACAGGGTTAACTACGACTAAGTACAAAATATTTAACCACGTACAAAGTGAGGCCAAAAAAATATATATTTTAGAATTATGACTTGATGCTTAAAGATAGAACAAAACCCTCTTTCGGCTTAGAAATGTCAATTACCATGCGGTCGTTTTTTACAGCGTTGTCACCGTTGTTGTAGAAACAGCGAAAATAAACATTTTTATTAATAATAATGCCTAAGTGCCTGATAGAGTTCATCCGGAGAGCTGCACTATTTTATAACTCATTACACAGGTCTGTCAGAATTATTCAACAGAATACACAGTCCACATAGTTAAAGAAAATATCAAATTCCTTTAAGAAAATCGAAATTTAATGTAAGGAATACCTACTAATATGAGTAAAAAACTCGGAATGCATCCGCCGCAGTCTTTAATCAAAAAATCTTGAATGATTGCCGTAGCTCCGTTGGATTTGTCCTAGACTTTAGAAAACGAACCGCTCATAGCATAGGGTGAACCATGTTATAGGAGAAAATCTGTGCCCGACATAAATGCTTTTATTTAATACATTTAAAACTAAAATTAGTCAATGTATGTCACTAAAACTGAATCTTAACCTGGCAAATACACAGAAATTTGCATTGGTAGTTACATACTCTAAAAATCAAAGAACACTGGTCAAAGCTTAGAATATTATATTTTAAGGATCAAAGAAAGGATCTTTACAGAGCACTGTAAACATCTCGGAATATTATACTTCAAAATCCATCTTCGATTATTATTAACATTGTTAACATTGTTGCTATTATCGGTATTAACAGAATTTAATTCTCCAAGACAACAAGAAGTTTAAAAATTTATCGGCGTGTAATACACCTGGCATTAGTGGCCTACAGATGGCGACTGCATCAGATTCTGTTAAAAACAAATTATCTTTGAACGATTATTGAGCAACTACTGTAGTGCCTTGGCGGTAAAAATATGGCAATGTTTTTATGTATTTGTGTACACTTGCATATGATTTTTTGTTACCTTTGTGATTTTTACCGATGAAAGGAATCTGGCCATAGTCGTCGGGCCTAGTACCTCGTTTTAAACAAAAAGAACAGTCGAGAGAAGGAGAGATCCCCAGCAATCACTCAGCAAGTACAAATTTTAATGTAAACAAGGAAGGAAACAGAATATGATGCATCGTTCTTGAACTGTCCAAATATTAATCCTGGAAATAAATAACAGTAAGGTGCTGCCTTCTTGTGCTACCATATCGTGTTCCTCATTAAATCATTAAATAATAGGTAGTCTACATTTTGTTTTACTTTAAAAGCGGTGTAAATCGATACATGTGACAACGCGGTGCCCTGTCACTGCCTTTGACACTTGTGGAATATACCTAAATACCTAACTTTGGACATTTTTTGATGGACGATTCCGTTATTTTTTTCTCTATCCCTTCTTAAAATATTTGTACATAGTTACAGTTAACACTATATAATAATGAACTTTTCATAACGCAATTAAATTATTATAGCTGCTGATGGATTTATATAACATCAAAATTAATTCCTATCAACGCATTTTAATAATATTTCTAAAAGTAATCGACCACCTTTAAAATAAAACATTAAAATGTTGGAGAAACGTCTCGACCTATGAATGTTAGAGTTGAGGAACATAAAAATTTTATAAAAAGACGGGAATTTGAAAAATGCAAAATTTGCGAACATGCTTGGGAAAACGGTTATTTAATTCAATGGGGTTCGGCAAAAATTTTAGAGAAGGAAGATTTTTGGTTAGGCAAACTTAGCTTCAAAAATAACCCTTGACTGATCCAATTGGCGCAAGGGCTTATTTAATTAATCTTTATTGTTTCAGAAGTGTGGCAAAAACCCAATAAAACTAAAGAAAAATTAAATATTGAATATCAGTCATAATTTCTAAACAGTTATCTTGACACCTTCGAAATTTGGGGGATAGGCTGATAGTAGTAATTCATACTAATACAATAACTATTTAAATTGGAATTAGACATGCTTCACTATACAGGTACGGTCAAAATTATTTTTTATAATTTACACAATTTTGCCGATGTTGCCGAATTTGACATTTTGCATTCGCAGTTCGATTTGCCCCTATACCTTGTTTTAATCAATAGATTTTACTATGGCATGGTGCATTCTCTTTTACATATAGAGATAAGCTTATATCACTGTAACAATTCTTATAGAAATCGTAATATTCATCGTAATATTCAAATCGCTAACATCCATATTCAGTCATTACATATTCTACACAATTAACATAACATATTGTATACTTCTATGACTTCCTACGTACAACCTGTACATATATTAGTTGACGCCAGCGAGAAGCATTAAAAACATTGTTAATGGAAGTGAATTCTTGTATCCAATTTTCTGTACAAGCAATAAAAAATTCAAATTCCTAATACCAGTAATTTACATGCTAGTTCTACTCGTTATCTAATATCTCCCGTGAAACCATGTAAATCGCACTAGAATGCCTAATTAGTGAAATTTATTACCAAGTAGCTGTCCACGTAATTATTTTGACTATAGGCGTTATTTATGTGCAAGCTAAAGGCAGTATTTCTATTCCAGAGAGTACCTTGCGTTGTTATATTTAAGGAACCATGGGGGTTTAGATAGGATCTCTAATAAGTTTGTATACGAAAACATGTGTTACATTACTTCTACAAGTCGGAGACGATCGAAGTTTTGTTTCCGAAGGAAATATTCCAATCTGTATTGAATTACGTCAGTAAAACGTTCAGTGAATAAAACAATCGGGCGCACAAGAGAAAAGTTTATATGTATAAGAGTTTTTAAGTCGGGAGAGAAGACGTAGGAAACTTTCAGGATTAAAGTAGAAACAACTGACAAATACCCAAAGAATGATGGTAGGAAAAAAGAACGAGTTCAGAAGTTTAATTCCGAGGCTTAACTATGCTTTGATTTCAGCTTTTTAAACCGCAATTCCTTAAATTGAAATGGGAATTTATAGGGCAGTTAAACTGTGGAAACCGGAGGAGAAGCTTCGTAAATAGTTATTTGTTTTCTCAGAAAACACCGCGTCATGTATTCATGTTCTGTGCCAGACCACAAATGTTTTATCATCCGATTCGTATTTAGCGCAAAAACCCCAACAAATGTTCGTTTCCCACACATTTTAACTCATTTGATTTACGAGTGTAATGAAAGTATCTTCATCCACTGAATGGAACTTTAGGATAAATTTCTGATCTCAAAAATCTAGAACCAGATTTCTAAGAAACGTCTCTCAATGTGATCACATTCCGTCAAACCTTTCGTGAAATATAAACATACCGCTCTGTTTATTAACAGTTCCAATTACAATAGGTTCCGAATGTAATTGTCATCATCGCCTTTTATCTTATTTTTTTAAGTATACAGGGTTAACTATGGCTATGAGTAAAAATATTTTAAGAGCGGATAGGGAAAATGAAAATTAATGGAGCCGTCTATCAAAAAATTTCATATTTATCAAGCGATTTTCTTTTTCCGTAACTATATTAAACCCTTATTTACCGCCGTCACTGGCCTTCTGTCAGCCGCGAGGTTATGTATATTCGTCCAAAGTCAAAGGTATCAAAGGCAGTACAGGTCACCGCGTTGACTCGTATCAATTTACGCCACTGAAAGAAAAAAAATGTTTTCAAAATGTAGATTTATTATTTAATGAGAAACACAATATGGTGGCACAGGGAGGCAGCGCCTACCTTACTGATATTTATTTCCGGATTGATACTTCGAAAAAACCACAAAGGATAACAAAAAAATACACGCAACAAAAATACACAGCCACACGGTAACCGCCAAGGCATTAAAACAGTTGGTCAAAAGGGATTCAGCATAATATTTTGCCTACTCGGAGACGTCTTCGGTATTATGCTGCCACACGATAATATGCACTTGTCACACTCCCATAAATTAGCTCCTTATCTGTTATCTGTCATTTGAATACATGTTTGTAAATACACAAAATATAAGCGAAAAAATAAATTTGAGTACTGAAAAATTACTTGAAATTAAGCACCGTACCGTACGCTATATTCTTTGACAGCATCTGTTGTCTGATGTCGCCATCTGTAGGCCACTAGGGCAAGATGTACTTCACGTCGATAAATTTTTAAACTTCGTCTGTTGTTGGGGAATTAAATTCTGTTAATACTAATAATAGCAACAATATTAACAATAATAGACGATGATTGCATAAAATAATTAGTACTAGTTTAAACTATAACATCCCAACATGTTGACCATGTTCTTTGATGTTTGAAGAGTATGCAACTAGCAACGCAATATTCTAGGTTATTTTAGAGCAGATAGTGACTAATTTTTACTTTTAACCGTTTTATAGTAATTAAATAAAAAAAATTATGTCGGGTATGTTATTGAATAATTATGACGGATGTGCAATGAAGGAACGAAGAACGAATGCAAAATACTGCAACTAACTAGATTTGCTAACACTGTATAAAAACGATAGCATGGTAGTTGACATATTTAGCCATCTGGGACTATGATTGATTGACGCCGATTTTTCGAGGGAAAAGAAGATTTTACCCTATTTTTTACACATCGAGCTAGTATTCCGAAATAATTTTTTTTATTGTCTTTTAGACCTCCCTGAGCATGTGGTTAAAATTTTTAGTTTAATTAACCCTGTATATATGGTTGCTACCTTCTGTATATTTAAATTTATTCATTAATTCCATAGCGATCTTAAAGGAGCAGGTCGTATGTAGCATGTACCAAAATTACAAATATCACAAAAATAAACATGTATATCTACACTTCTTTATCATCTACTCGATTCTCTTATTCTGTTGCGTTTAACAGTGTCTCCATAAATGATAAATTCCTCTAGTAGTATTTCTAATTTAAATTCTCTCTATGGTACTTATCTTTCGCGGGTTGAAGTAACACAAAGACACAAGTAATAAATATTTAATGTTTCTCACAGTGAC
Source organism: Monochamus alternatus (assembly GCA_037114965.1). Classification (NCBI taxonomy): domain Eukaryota; kingdom Metazoa; phylum Arthropoda; class Insecta; order Coleoptera; family Cerambycidae; genus Monochamus; species Monochamus alternatus. The sequence goes on along the minus strand of CM073431.1, from coordinate 75,893,890 downwards.
ATAGTCAACTATAGGATGTTGCTGTATGTGTCTAGACGTCTAGGTGTGAATCTGACGCCATGGCGTCGGTATCATCACACTCCAATTAAGTTTTAAGGGTAGAGAAAACTTCCAAGTGAATGCAGTGTTTTTCTTTATTATTTATTTAAATTTAACCTTGAGCTATCATTGATAAGTATTACAACACATAAATTTCTTGATATGTCTATAACAAAATTTTGAAACAGAATATCTCGAATATTCCATATTGCTAGTATTTAATACTAATTGAAACCTATGTTTCTTTACTGTTATATACTTACAAATATTGCAATTTACCACATATGAAAAAGATTGCCTACTTTATTATATTTTGCAAAAACATATAAAATGCTTTGTGAATAATATTTTCTTCAGTATATCCTCTCCACAACAGTGTATTTAATGAGCGAACAAGAATATTCTCTTCAAATCGATTTCTGGGAAGGATATCCATTATCCCCAACTTACTGACGTTTATTGGGTCATAAAAAGGAACAACTTTTTATGATGATACATTGTAATCATAAGTTAATTGTTTTATTTTTGCCTGAGTTAATGATGTAAGTACGTGACCCCCAATGAAATTATTCCCACTATCTTTATTTACATATAAAAGTTGGTAAAAGGAATACTAAAGGATACCCATAGAAATAAAAGGGATACATCAAGATGGTGATATATTTTTTATGTTGTTTGGTAAAATTCCGGTCTTTCGTGTTAATACGTGGTGTTTCAAGTTGAACGTTTTTGTAATTCTTCAATAAAACATAGATGACGCTGTGACTAATAATACGTCAAATTGTCGTTTACATAACTAATTGATGAGACACCTGTATATCCTCATTGTTTGGCGGATATTATGATCAGAAGATGTAACTTGTCCATAGTTCCTTTGCTGCAGGTGATCCTGTACAATCGTTTGCAATAATCATGACCCTCTTTAAAAATAATTTTGCAGTTTTTTTGACGTATTTGTAATGAAATCTACTTTCAATATTTAACATTGGTCCTTAGTTGTTTCACTCACCAATAAAGATGAATGAATGAATAATGAAATTTCTACTCAGTATTTTCCGAAGTTCAAAAACTGTTTTGAGGGAGTGTCATTATTGCAAAAGCATGTACCTGGTCTGGATGACATTTGATGTCAACGAGATGGCGTTACCTCTAACTTTGCAAATGACAGTAGATATTTTTATAGGGTAGTTTTCTTTAATACTGCACATAAGAATTTATTCAATTTTAATAATTACAAGATCTGATCAATACTTTCAAGGACTGAGAGATTGGCAGCACTGTTTAAAACATAACGTCACAAGTAACCAGCTATTTATTGATTATTCTTACGCCCACTTACTTTGTCGATATAATTGTTTCTGTAAAAGCATTTGAATTAGCATTGAAGAGCAGAATTCATAGAAACATTGATGAAAACTGATTGAAAGCACCGGTTAATGTGCTATTAATGGTTTGGGGATGATCAACAATCAGTCGACTGACAAGTGTCACATTGCGCGAGTGAATTATCTTATAGCGAATAACTTTACGAAGTGTTTTGAAATGCTGCTTTTTGATTTTCTTTATTCTGCAGCAAGCAGAAATAATGTGTTTTTTCAAAGGGAGATCTAGAATTACAAATCTGTTTTGTGTAACTGAATGTATTGCTGATTCTCTTGATAACGAGTTTCAAACTGATATAATTTATACCGACTAAAGCTTTCGGCAGAGTTGACTGTTATATTGCTAAATAGACTAAAGCTATTTGGACTTTCTGATCTACTTACTCACTTAATTAGAGACTATTTAACTAATAAAATCCAGCATGTGGTTTTAAGTCTGCTGAAGTGATTGAGTCGGCAAGAGTCCCTCAAGGCTCAGTTTTGGGCTCACTACTATTTGTTTTATTTATAAATGATAATGTCTCTGAATGTACATTGTTTACTCTACGTCGATGATCTGAAATATTTTCCAAAATGACTATCTCTTGTTTCAGCTGAATTTAAATTCCATTTGTGATTGCTATAGAGTAAATAAACAATTTATTTTTAATTCGTGAAAAGTGTAAAACTGCGTCACTACTAAGCAGCATGTTATTGAATTTAATTATCACATTAATAATCATTTCATAGAGGGAACACGATTTTTTAGAGATCTAGGAGTGTTATTTGATTATAAATTGTCATTAAATAATCATACATTAGATATTATAAGTGTATAAAACACTTGGATTTATTATTAGGAACACGTCCACGTTTAAATCTGCTAAGACTTTGAAACTTCTCTATACAATTCCATTTAGGTTGAAATTGTAATATGCTTCTGTTGTTTGGTGTCCAAATTATGTAACATATATTGACATTTATTGATTGAGTTAAGCGTCGTTTTTTTTTAATTCTTGTCTTTTAAAATTTATTCTCAAACTGGTATCTCCCAGATGATTTCTGTTAAATTTTCGCATACTTAATTTTTATAAAACTTTGTAGTGAGGGTTACAAAAATGCTGGTAAACTGTTGCAGCCTTTGTGTCAATAAACCGACACAACTTTTAGTGAATGGTGCAACAATATATGTAGTATTTAGTAATATTTCTGATGTAGTAAAATAGTGTTTCGACATTTTTACTACAAAATTGTAAGTATAATAGAATGTGGAATAATACTATAAATTGTGTCTACAATAATTATATAAGTGTTTACAGTGATAATAAATCACTGAAAAAAAAGAGTAGAAAACAAGTTATCGAACTTTTTGTTCAGACCTTGTATTTTCATTTATACAATGAATGGATACATAGAAACGAAGAATTGAAAACGTTATATTAAGTTTAACATTTTGACATGTCTGTTCGACAGCATTATGTTATTATATAATTATTAATATCTATATCCTAGTTGTACATCTTACAGTATTACTCTGTAACAATGGCAGTATTGTATGCACTTGACTGAACCGTTTCGTTACGGTTTACATACAGTTAAGCTAACATTTTCCTCTCCACACGGAATTGTTTTCCCATGAACTTTTTCATTTAGCGCCAAAGGTATTGTGCATGGTACTTTAAATCAATTTCTTGTACCTTAATTAACCTATGTCAAGTTTTGTGAACTTTTGTTGAACCAGCATACACATCCACCGAGTATTATCTTCGTTGGTCACGAGTACGGCATTACAAAATAAATTATACTCAAATTGATTCTCATGGCTGGGGAATTAATTTTGTTTTACACCAGTCATGTTAACTGTTTAAACATAACCGACATTAATCAGATTCCACGTCTTTCTTTATGAATAATTTATGAAAATACAAAACTCTACATGCTGCTGTCTAGCGGTTAAGAGAAAGCCTGGACGTGTGGTTAAAATGTACAACCAATGAATTCTGAAAAATCCCATGTCAATGTACATTTTAAGCGCCTGGGATGCCAAGAAAATACATATTACTCGACTGCATGCCTGTTGATTAGTTGTCGGTTTAGTATTCCGTAAGTCTTTGTGAAAACACTAGTGTTTCCATTTAAATTTCAATATGTATTCTATAAAATCGAAGTGTGAAGTTATGAATTATGTATTAGGGCAATTTTTATCTTGATTGTCTCAGAGAGCTGTTTTCAACTAGTCTAACAGGATATTAATAATGTATTTCAGAATGTAGTGCCATAATAGTCGTATACAAATGTTTATTACTGTACTTCGAGTTGATTTGTCTATATATTTAAGTACAGTGTTTCACTTCTCACCTTCACATCCCTGTCAAATTGTAGTAGGTAGCACGATATTCATGAATAACTGAAAAAACTTAAATATAGCATCATAACTATAACAATAATTTAAATAAAAATCGTATTGAAAATAGAAAAGACCTCTGTAATAAGATTAGACAAGAATGTTAATAAATAACAGAAGAAGAGTTACGGAAAGTTGTTATTAATATTAAAAAATGTATAGAAAAGTGCATTGGCAAATTTTTAAGGTTATTTGTTATTGTCCTGCAATTAAAAAAATAAGATGCTTGTGTTATTACCACTTTAACATTTACAACAAATTTTATTATATTGTTTTCAATAATATTGATAAATAAAAAAGATTTTTGGAACTTTGCATTTACATCTTACATCTAATTTTTTATTTTCCCTCTATTTCGAACGCCTGCTGGACGTTTGTACTATATATACTTCCCAATTCTCGTAATACTAAAAGCGCTTTCTAAAAATTACTTTTCAATATAACTTAAGGAAACCTTAATTTGGGTTCTAGAACACAGCAGCGTAGCCAAATTTTCGATAAAAAGTCGCTATGAACATTCGAAAAATTATCAGAGAAAAATCATAGAAGGCTGTAGAATGGAAACTAGCCGTTGTGATACAGCTTCAACTGAAGGCACTTGTTTTGCTTGTAGTAGACTCACCAAAAGCAATATTTAACATTTCTAAAACACTGTTGCACTTTATTCCATTTTTATAGCAAAATGCAAAAAATGCAAATTCTCTGCTCCATTTGTTTTTTAAATAAATAATCGCTGATCGTACCAAAACATGTTTTTGACAGATGACAACACGCTAAATATCCGATATAGCTATAATGTATAATATCGGGCGCATACGACTAACACAATCCGAAATATTACAAAATTCCGATAAGTTCTTGATCACATCTCGTATAAATAGCAAAAAAATGTCCAATGTACATATAGCTTACTTGAAAGAGGATGAACATTTTTGGAAATTACCATGGCAACGCAACAAAATATAAGCTTTTAATTGGTTAGAAAACGTAGATATGAAATTTTCACAAAATTCTACCATAACGACATTTCTTAATTCTAAACTACCCATAAAATAGCTATGACCTATGAAAATAATAAATGCATATGATAGATGAGAGGGTTAACAGTCAAACTGTCAAAACACCGAATGATTTGGAAGCATTCACTCAAATTTAGATGCAAGTCAATTTCACTACAAGTATTGCCCTAAATGAATAAAACTGGCAAAATTCTCAATATGTGAGTGTATAAGGTACTCAATAATTTAACAAAATTATTTCACTCGATATTTTTAACACCCTCAACATATTTGCATGGTATCGACAACTTAAAACTATTAGTTTGAAATATATTACAAGGTAATTCAAACATATTGAAAGATGAGAATATGTGTCTGGCGCCAGTAATCACATAATAATTATATATTAACATTAATAAATTGTCATAAAATGTAAACATAACTATGTGACCGAAAATTGGTGTGACGTTATACGCCGTTCAGCGCGGTTAGTTTCCGTGGATACAGGTGTAGGTTACGGTGTTGGCGACGTAAACAGGTGTTTGTTTCTTGTATTTTTGCGTTTTTGTGACATTTGTGGGTCATAGATACATAGTGTAAGGTAATGCGATAATTATTAGTGGTGATATGGTGAACTGTATTGTGAAACGTAACTTATTCCTTTGTTTACAATATAGATCCGCTCGTGACAATTGCGGCAACAATGCTGCTGGGTAAGTAAGATAAAATTATGCCTTATTATTATCTGATTTCACATTAAACTACTTGTTTTAATCTGAAAAATTATAAGTAAAAGTAATGAATAATGATATTTAACATTTATTACTGTTTTAAAATTAATTTATTAAATTTTTATTAATATTTTATACTGATGCAATTTTTTCTTAAACAATTTTATTGTATCAAGTTTTAATTTGGTTAACCAATCCGTTTTTTTTTTTGGAATTCAATTTGTCTCTGTGTCGATTGTCCCACATAAAGGTCTTTCAGGTTATTGATACACGGGTCAATAAAACAAAAACTGCAGCAAGGTGATTCACGATGAGCTTAGAAAAAGGTAGGTACCTATATATAGAACCAAGTTATAGATTTAAAAAAAATAAAAGGTATTTCATATATGGATGGAAGAAAATATTTTTGATTTTGAGCTACTTTTGGAAATACCGGAAGTAGTTGCCAACTTCCTTATTTCAAATGGCATATCATATATTATTACATTTTTGGAAGGGCATGAAATTATGAGCCGAAAACTTGTAACATACCTGTATCCAAACTGGAGCTTTTCGGAGTTACTTGATTAAAAAAATGATAGTTAACGAGCTATGTAAAAATTTCTATAACATTATTCGTGTTACACTTAGGCACCATGATAGCTTAAGAAATTGCATCTCTTTTATTTAATAGTAGTTCTAAGACACATTGAGTGTTCCATTTTTCTGGTTACATTTTGCCAGTCTCAATAGGCGAAAATGTCAAATAGATGATAATGATTAATGTCTCCAAAAATTAATATACATATTTCACTTCAACAAGGTGTATATCAGAAAATATAGAACTTAATTAGGTACAACTTGACAAACAAACATTACAAAACCTGACAAAAAGTTAACGCCGGTCCTGCTATTATTATTTATGAGCGCGCGTCAACCTCATACCACAGTTGCCAGATGTAAATATTTTCTTCACAATGAAGAATTGTGACCTAAAATTTGACCCCGGTGAGGGAAGTACCTAATTCTGTTTGTAGAAATCCAACCTACCACCTCTTTAAGTAATAGTAGTTTTTTTTGTAATACCCTGTATTTTGTTTCTACAAATATCTTATCTCTAAGCAGACACATTATCTGATTACACATTAAACTACTTGTTTTAATCTGAAAAATTATAAGTAAAAGTGAATAATGATATTTAACATTTATTACTGTTTTAAAATTAATTTATTAAATTTTTATTAATATTATCCTTATTTATTCTTTTGATTGTTATGAATACAGAATAAACAGATAATTTAATGTAGTGAAATTAGATAGCAGCATTTTGTAAATGTCTCAAATAACATTCTACATCATCGTAAATGGTAGCAGTAAATACGGAACATGTTAATTGGGATCAGAATGAACGCTAAATACAATAAATGAGAAATTTTTTTGGCATAATGCATTACTTCTTCCATTTGCCCGATGAGATGAACTTTCTGTGCTCATTTTACGAGTAGAATTTGCAACTTTATTCAATACCAATGTCTATTCAACACAATAGCACCTAATATCATAAATGACAAATTAATTCTCCTAAACGTATGTACTGCGTTGCCCGAAAGCATGGAAATCCTATGCAGATATGAACTAAAGCTGTATTTAGGTATACACGTGCGAACGGCGTCTGACGTCACAGGTCTATACTGAGACGACGACCGTTTTGTGGGGGTGTGGCCAGACATAATTGTTAAATATTGTTTTTAGGCTTATTTTTCACGACACTGTCTAGAACAAATGTCATTTCGATTAAAATAATACATTCTGCACGTATTTGGAAAAATCATGCAATTTCTCCATTAGTAGTTTCTAATGAATTTCTGGATTGAATTCAATTTTAAATGCATAAGTACCATCTTCTAGAGTTGAGAATAAAAGTACCTATCAGAATACGGCATCTGAGTCAAGCATTTTAAAATGATCATTAGAGGAAACACAAGCTATATAACGTACACGTTAAACTGAAGTACCACATGCGTGAGATACTTCCAGGAGAATTTCTTTGTATAGATTAAAATTAGATACATAGAATTTCGAAAGTTGAAAAATAACAGGCTGTCAACGGTTAATGTGTGAACTGTTTGAAAATAGACATCTTACTATTCCCTGTCAGGCGGCAAAAGCAACCGCGGAAAAAATAAATGATCGGAGTTTATTTTGATGAATTAAGTTTAAAACGAAATTTATTTTCGTTAGGGAACCCGGCTATTTCATTTATCATAACGAGCTATATACTTTGATGCACCAGGAGAGGAGCTACACTACTTTCAACGGGCCGTAGGAGTGAAAGTTTGAATAATACAAGTAGAAGACCGAAAATAGAATACATCAATTTTAACTGGTATCCTACGACGGTAGACTCTCCTATGATATGTCTCTTTAATGGTAAAGACGCATCTTATACCATTAAAATCATAAAGAAGTGAAGAATACTGATTATCCAATAGATTATTCAGCAAACAGTTCATTAATACAGTTTTTAATATATTACCTAAAATATTTTGTATTCATGTCTCATTTGCATAATTATAATGTATTGATTAAGTACCTACTAAATACACTTCTTTATAGAAACTTTTTTTCTGTAATACTTGTGGCAAGCGATAAATACAATGTAATTAATATTCTGTAAAACTGAATTCAGAAGCAATACATTCATTTTTCAGTGAGCGTATATTGAAACTTGCAATTGTTTATTTTTACACCCATTAGATACGTCTAAACGACATATATGTAAGTAATATTCAGAAAATTATTCATAAAATCTAGACTGCATATTTATACTCAGTAAGTAATTATTTCTAAAATACATACAATACATACATACATACAATACAAAAGAAATAAATGAATCTTCTTAATGAATTTATATTTAAACTCCATCAAATGTTTTGCAAACATTACTTAATAATATTCAGTAAATTAATCATAAACCCCATTTTTCTGTATCATTTGTAGCTACACGTAGTTCTCTTCTAGATACTTATAGAAGTGTAGCTGCAGCTATAACTACAACGTCATTATTATCAAAGTTTTCTCAACAAAACAATGTGCATCGTGACGATGATGTCTGGGATGGCCTATCTCAAACACTTTGCTGCAAACTTAAACTACGTGATGTCTACACTTTTTACAAAATTGAGAATTATTACTAAACAAATCTAAATTGTAGTGTGGTTCGAAACTTGTGTTCTATTATTTTTACCGTTAATATTCAGGTACATTATGTAACCTGATCACACTACCATCACGTTTGACGTAACTGTTGCTTTAATGAGTACCTCATCGAAAGCTTCACATTTTATTATAGTACCGATAAAAAACCAATTAATTCCTGACATAATTAGCAGCAGAACCACTACAATGAGATCAGAACTATGTGTAGAAACTCTGGTAAATGCCCTATTAACGTAACCATGCAACGATTAATTAGCCCATTACCGGTTATTATTTCAGCGGCATTTTTAAAGACCTTGTACCAATTATGTTTTCATGCGTGCATGTAACAGGACGGTTAATTTAGAAGTGTGTGGATTGCTCAGCAAGTGAATTTGATATTTAGGAGTGTGTTGACCTGGAATAATTCAATGGAGATTAATAAGTAAGTGATAATGGTTTCAGTTTGCCTTTTGTTGAGTTTTTCGTCGGAAAAGCCATGTTGGAACTCGGTTTGTATTTACACAAGAGCTTGTAAACATTGCTGAAATGTGCTGGCAATTTGCACTCCTTTTTGTATCAAGTTTTAATTTGGTTAATCAATCCGTTTTTTTTTGGAATTTAATTTGTCTCTGTGTCGAATGTAAAACATAAAGGTCTTTCATGTTATTGATACACGGTTCAATAAAAGAAAAAAATTCAGAAGGGTGATTCACGATGAGCTTAGAAAAAGGTAGGTACCTATATAGAGAACCAAGTTATAGATTTAAAAATTGCTATAAAAGGTATTTCATATATGGATGTTTAAAAGAAAATATTCTTGATTTTGAGCTACTTTTGGAAATACCGGAAGTAGTCGTCAACTTCCTTATTTCAAATGACATATCACATATTATTACATTTTTGGAAGGACATGAAATTATGAGCCGAAAACTTGTAACACCTGTATCCAAATTGGAGCTTTTCGGAGTTACTTGACTAAAAAAAATGACAGTTAACGAGGTTTGTAAAAATTTCTATAACATTATTCGTGTTACATTTAGGCACCATGATAGCTTAAGGAATTGCATCTCTTTTATTTAATAGTAGTTCTAAAACACACTGAGTGTTCCATTTTTCTGGTTACATTTTACCAGTCTCAACAGGCGAAAATGTCAAATAGATGATAATGATTTATGTCTCCAAAAATTATTATACATATTTCACTTCAACTAAGTGTATATCAGAAAAAATAGAACTTAATTAGGTACAACTTGACGGTAAAAAATACAGGACCAATTTTGGTGTGTTGAAATTGGTATAATGTAGCCGGAAAAATGAAACACTCTTAGTGTAGCGTAGAGCAGTGTAGTATTTTAAAATTGTTATTATATACAAAAGGTGTCAATACCTAAAAATTTCATGGTATACCAAAAATTATATAAACAGTTTGCTACATGTTTTTGATTCAAAACTGTATGTCCTTCTCAAAAATGAGGTAATATACCTGCATACAAGGTGCTGTTTCTTTAATACAGAATATTAAAAATATTTTACAAACATTACAAAACCTGACAAAAAGTTAACGTCGGTCCTGGTATTATTCGGTCGACCTCATACCACAGTTGCCAGATGTAAATATTTTCTTCACAATGAAGAATTGTGACCTAAAATTTGACTCCGGTGAGGAAAGTACCTAATTCTGTTTGTAGAAATCCAACCTACCACCTCTTTAAGTAACAGTAGTTTTTTTTGTAATACCCTGTATTTTGTTTCTACAAATATCTTATCTCTAAGCACACACATTACCGTTTACAGAAAAGTAACCAATTTATCTATACAATTTATTAATATTTATTAAAACAAAGATTCTATTAAAATGCCTAAAATTATTAATTAATGTCCATATTCATGCTGATTTTTAACTGCACATCTTAACGGAAAAAAGGCTATATTAAGTATTTATTACCAACTAGCCTAAATTTCCATCAAAAATCGGTTCGAAATTAATACGTGTATGAAATTTTACAAATTTCCGTAAAATTATACCATCTGGCAACACTGATTCTGTCGTTGGACAGGATTTGTTGATATAAGACTTTATATTTCAAATATTCCCAGGAATCTATATTTTGTTTTCTGTATTTAAGACCGATTACTTCCAATATTTCTAGAAATAGGCAAACTCTAAAGATATATTTCTTAAAACACCTGTCTCTGAAATATCACATATAGCAATGATTTACAAATAATATACCTTTTCTCTAAGGTCCTCGAAATTACCCTGTATGATTAATGGACTTAATATCAATAAAATAGTGACAGATATTAAAACTATAATTGATTACTCAAACAAACATTAAGTTTCATTCAAAAATAAATGTAAATATAAGCTGTATTAACTACACTAATTTTAGAATAACTGAACTTTTATTTTTTGTAATGGGATTCATATAAGTTTCTCTTGTCAAAAGAGGCAGAGGTTTTAACGGATGCCACCGTTAATAAGATGAAAAATGTATATTAATAAATAATGGTAGATTATTGTCAGAAAAGATAAATACGTCAGTCTAAAGCCTAGCCGTGTATGATTAATTACTACAGAGGAGGAAACATATTACAGAAATAAATTTAAAACAAAAACGTTAAACATTCTTAATAACTGGGTAACTTTCTTTAAATAACATAGAGAAGATTAGTTCAGCGTTTCAGTTGGTAGAGATTTTAAGAACTATGTTTAATAAAAAATTAAAAATGGGTTAGTATTAGTAGTTGCTAGAAGTTATGATATTATATAAAAAGGGTTAGCACTGTATTTCCCGATATGAATATCTAAAAACTGGTCTTCCGTCGCCTTTTTACTAAATTGAAAATCGCGTATCGATAACACATAAAAATAAGATTTATGTTTCTCGTAAAATTTGGAAAGCACTTTCAATAAATGATACGAATGATTTGTGTAAAAAATTGTAACATAGTTTAGCAATTGAGAAAATCAGTATGATATAAAAAATAACTGAAAATCTTAGTTATTGAAATATAAGTAAAATTTTGTCAATTCTACAGATCGATTCGAAGACTATAAATAATTTGAAGAGAGCAAATCTGAGATTATATTAGACCAAAAAGTTAACTAATCAAGAGTGTAAAACCACTGGATTCCAAAAAATATTTCTTAAAATTCAGAAAATTTTAAATTATTAAAATAAGTTAAAAGTGTTTGATGTAGACTGATGAAACTGAAGACTGAAACTGCCTTAATATAATGAATTAAAGTCACTGAATTGGCATATAAATAAATCAAACTGTCAACCTGAAAAACCTATAACAAAGTACTTAAGTCACTCTTCAACAACGCACCAGACATATACCGGTTTCGAGCTTATTAGTTCTCATCAGTATGCCATAGGTGAGACATTTGTCGAATAAACCTATAAGTCTGTCTAACCCAGCAGAAGGGATCATAAGTACGTTGTGTAGACAAACTACATCTAGCGGCACGACACGAAGCGTTCTAAATCACAGTTGACACCATTGAAAGCCATGGACCTCTATAGCGTTAGGCGAGAACGATATTTTGCAAACATGAAATTCCAGGAAATAACTACTCTGCGGGCTAATGCCCCGAACAGCTAAAGACGAATAACCCTAACTGTTTTAACTTTGGCTAACCCGAAAAAAAGAAATCATGAATACGCGGTGTAAACAAACTACATCAAATAGTAGTTGTGATTGTTGTTTCCTGGAATTCCGTTTATGCAAAATATTGTTCTCGCTGAACGCGATAAAGGTCGATAGCATGTGGTGTTTACTGCGATGTAGAATGCTTCGTGTCTCTGACTTTTCAGTCCTGCATGGAGTAGCAATTGGCACTAGATGTGCTTGTCTACATCGTGTACTCATGATCTTCTTTTCTGGTAGGTTAGACAGACTCAAAACATCTAGGGTTATTCGTCAAATATCTCATCTATGGCATACTGATAAGAGCTAATAAGTTCGAAATTGGTATATGTCTGGGAGGTTGCTGAGGCAGGTGTAACTCAATGCTGGTCGGGGCATAAATCTGCAGAGTAGTTGTTTCCTGGAATTCCATGTTTGCAAGAATATTAGAATTCAATATTTCTTTGGCCAATTGCTATTTATTGAATGTTAAGATTTTTTTTCGTAACATATCTAGCCTCAAATCTGTTCAGAGTTTTAAAAAAACGTCTTAAAAAATGTTCAGTTAAATTAATGTATTTGGTTTATTGTATGTTATTTTGTAATTTTTCAGTAGCGTACGTTCTGTTATCCTTTCTTAATTTTCTAGATGGTTATATGGAAGAGCGCCGTATGGTGAATATCATCCTTTCAATTATTTTTTTGTATTATTTTTTTACGACATTTATTGCTCCCTTCATTTGCTATTTCTAATGATTAAAATGAAGCAAAATGTATTTTCAATAATAGTAAAATGTTTTTTACATTTCCTCATTTTCTGCACACTTCGATTCAAATATAAGAAAAATGTAATTTTATGACAATTATTGCTACATTTGTAGTTTGTAACCTTATAGAAAATACGTATTACTGCTGACATCTGTCACTTTTTTTAAGTACGTCAATGTCATTGTTTACGTTACTGACAATAAGGTTGTAGGGGAATGAGTTGTCAATCTACTGTGATTAGAAAACACTATAAGCTTTGAGTTATCGAATAATTTATGGGATAAATAATTGTTTCACTTGGAAAATTAACCAATAAATCATATATTTGGAGCGATAAATATTAAGGTAAATTAATCATATCCGTAGTCCTACTCCATAAATAGAATCGAATTGTACATTTTAATTTCTACCCACGTAAGATTTGTATGAATAAATATCAACATATAGCTGCAGGATACAATCGTTCGGCGATAAATAACAGGTTGATTTATACTGACAGATGAAATTATCGTCATTAGTGTCAAGTCCAATAATTCTAGTATCTTCTTACTTTCAGCAAAATGTTCAGTTGGCTCAACAGAGTACCGGAAGCGCGACAGCAGAGCTACGAGAACGTGATAGAGGGTCTGAAAAGCATCTACAAGAATAAAATGCTGCCGCTGGAGCAGCACTACCTTTTCAACGAGTTCCACTCCCCGCCTCTCAACGATGCCGATTTCGACGCCAAACCGATGATCCTCCTCGTGGGTCAGTACTCCACCGGAAAAACAACGTTTATAAAATACCTCCTAGAGAGGGACTTCCCCGGTATAAGGATAGGGCCGGAACCGACAACTGACAGATTTATAGCCGTGATGTACGGGGAAAATGAAGGTGTAATACCCGGCAACGCCCTGGTCGTGGATCCCAAGAAACAATTCCGGCCTCTTTCGGCTTTCGGCAATTCTTTCCTAAACAGATTTCAGTGTTCGCTGCTGAGATCCCCCGTACTCAAAGGCATGTCCATTATTGATACACCGGGCATACTAGCAGGTAAGATTACAATGAAATATTGAGCGTTTCACTGGGGGAGCTGATTTATATAGGCATCGAGTTGATGTATGGGACGGGATTTATTTAAAATATAGGTCACATAAACTTATGATGCTGAAAAATGCGTGCGCGTTTTTCCACATTACTTCGAGGCGATTTGAGAGTTTAACTAAAAGTGGGGAGTTTTGGCAAAATCGGAATGGAGTTTCACATGCATACTTCTTCCATCAGAATGCGATCAACTATGGTTTTATTATTTCTGCAATTTTGTGATACTTTACGGAGTAAAATTACATGAAAATAACGCTCATGTGCCTAAAAAATTCTTGATGTAAATTTTTAATTAATTTTGAATTAGGAATGCCTCTTTTGAATCTACTCCTTCAATCACTCAATTGTTTCTTGACACTGTAGATGAATTTTAGTTACATTACCACCAACCAAAAAATAAGAAACAAAATAGAATCATGTATCGTCTTGATCTTCATCATCGTGTCGAGAAAATTCTTTTTGGAGAAGTTACGGAATATTCTCAGAATGTTAATGGTCCATTGGTACATGAAAGGTGAATTTGTAATAATGAACAAACTGAAATCTATTGAAATTCATTGAAAAATAGTACCCATTATGTAATGCTACTACATACTCTGAAATTTGAGGTGCTGGAATATTCATATTTTTCCTTCTCAAATGATAATGATGCAATTATTGAGATTAAAAATGTGTAAGCTTCAAACTGTACCAAATAGACTATCATACATCACGAGAAAAGACTTGTGACTTATTAAATTGGTAGATTGGCTCCTAACTTTTGACGGCACTCTATGTTTCTCAAACATTATGCTATCATTTTGAGATGTTACAATTCCTGAATTATCATTGCTGCAAGAACTGAGTGTGTTCCACTGTTATAGCATTTTTAATATGGTCCTGCAACCGTCAATTTTCTTAAAACTTTAAATAACTAGAAAACAACTGAACTTAAGTATACAAAATTGATTAAAATTTAACGTAGAATTAAAAAATGTAATAATATACAGGTTGTTACTTTTAAAATAAGTTAGTATTGACTTCCGTCGAAAATATTTTCCAAGCTTGGACAGGTACCCAAATGTAAATTAGGTCCACCTAGGAAGATTATGTGAAAATTATGAGACAAAAACTTTCTAACAGGACTTTTGTAACAATGTTACTAAACAATTATTTTACATTTTGGATTTGGAAAGAATGGGTCAAAACTAAGCTGGAGATTATGTTTCAGATCATCATGCCTTGTACGATTGTCGTTGGTTTAAGAAATACAGAGTGTTCAAGGTTTAAATTTTATTCTGAAATTTCTCAATAATTGAGAAAGTTTTGATAGCATGACTCTGAAAATTAGCAGTGTTGGGTTTTTTAATGTAAGAATTGCGAATTTGAAGCTTATTTTGACGTTGCACCTAGAGAACGCTAATTTCACTGTATTAATTAGGCAAATCAAAACATATTTTTTTATCTGCTGAAGTTAAAAATCTAAGAGAACGTTCAATTCTATATAAAAAATGTAATCTTGTTTAGGGCGCCTAACTTCTTATCGGTTTATGAGTTATCTGTTTAGAAGTTTCAATGTATTTTGTGGTGATTTTCTTTCAGGCGCTGATATTGTTATTTCTTTTCTTAGTAGGCTTGTGTCAAATTTTCATGTCGGTAAATATTAGCGTATTTTGCGTGCAAATATTAGTTGTATTATTCGTACAATTATTGAGAAATTTCAGAATAAAATTTAAATCTTGAACACTTTGTATTTCTTAAACCAACGACATTCGTATAAGGCATAATGAGCTCAGTGTTTAGTATCTCCTCACCCTGTATATACAGATTATTTATTTACAAATTATTATAACTTGATAAAGATAAGAATTAAATACCGGTGCTTCCTGCTCGGGATTCAAAGCTGTAGTGCGGAAATTGTATATCCTATGATGTAGAAGAATATCCTTTAGCACAACTTCATTGATTAGGTCTTATTACCTGTACAGCTGTGGACAAAAAAAAGTTTCCGATTTAATTCATATAACATGATTTTATTAGTTTTATTCTTAAACTGATTTCAACGTATTAGATTGGACACTTTTGTTCACAGTTACATATATTAAATTTGAAATTATATCTTCAACTGATTGAAAACTATATTTCGTATATAGAAGTTGTTTTTCCAGTTTTTTTTTTTCACTGTGATGATTTCAGATTGTATCCAACTTATGCGTTTTATTTATTATTATTTCCTACTAAAATTATTTATATTTTTCTTTGCCGTGAATCTTTCGCTTGGAAATAAGTACTCATACTTTTGAAATTGCGTTGACCGTGGAATTTCGGATTATTCTAATAACTCCGCTTATTTCAGGTGAGAAACAGCGTATCGACAGAGGATACGACTTCACAGGGGTGTTGGAGTGGTTCGGCGAGCGGGCTGACCGTATTATATTACTCTTCGATGCACACAAGCTCGATATCTCAGACGAATTCCGTCGATCCATCGAGGCACTGCGAGGACACGACGATAAAATTAGAATAGTTTTGAACAAAGCCGATATGATTGACCATCAGCAACTCATGAGGGTGTACGGAGCCTTGATGTGGTCCCTGGGAAAAGTCCTTCAGACCCCGGAAGTTGTTAGAGTGTATATAGGGTCTTTCTGGGACGAACCACTCAGATACGACGTTAACAGAAGGCTCTTCGAGGACGAGACGCAAGACTTGTTCAAAGACCTACAAAGTTTACCGAAGAATTCCGCGCTAAGGAAGTTGAACGACTTGATCAAGCGTGCTAGATTAGGCAAAGTTCACGCCTTTATCATATCGGAGATCAAGAAGGAGATGCCTGTGTTTGGGAAAGAGAACAAAAAGAAGGAACTGATTAAAAATTTGAGTGACATCTACGAGAAGGTTCAAAGAGAGTACTCAGTTTCTCTAGGTGACTTACCCGATATGAACAAGATGAAAGAGCACTTGCTCAAGATAGATTTCACAAGATTCCATTCGCTTAAACCTAAATTATTAGAAGTGGTGGACGAGATGTTGTCCAATGATATTTCCCAACTCATGGCGATGGTACCGAACGATAAGAGTCCTCCATCTCTCACCGACATACATGGAGGCGCCTTCGAGAACGTCGAAGACAAAAAGACCCCATTCGGGTACAGAAGTGGGGAAGGTGTCAACGCTGGATACGGTGAACCAGAATGGATCGTGAACAGAGAAAGGAATGCTTTCGATATTGTATTCGACTCCCTTAACCCCGTGAATGGGAAGTTATCCGGCGCGACAGTGAAAGAAGAGCTGGTGAAGTCAAAGCTCCCCAATGCTATCCTAGGTAAAATTTGGAAACTCGCAGATGTAGACAAGGACGGTTACCTTGACAAGGACGAATTCGCTCTGGCCATGCACCTAATAAACGTGAAGTTGAGTGGCAACGAAATACCCCTAGAACTACCCGAACATTTAATACCACCCAAACAGAGGAATAAAGTGTACACCTGTTGAGTTTAATAAAATGCTTTAATCCCATTTCATGCAATATTGTAATATGTTCTCACAGCTATATTAAAGCATGAAGGTGTTGTAATACGGTTTTACTGTGTATAAGCTAATAGGCCGTAATCCTCTCCTACATTGTGCTTTTGATTGGCAAATCAAATTTTACCGATATCTACTATAATAACTTTTTGTGAGACGTTGACACTTTGGGTTGAGGAATAAAGGACGGATTAGTCACATTTACTTATACAGAATGCCGAAAGGAAACAAGTTCTCTAAGTAATCGGGAAAGATAGGTATCATGTCACTTTATTGAACCAGTATTCCGTTTTAACTACCTTCAAGGCAGTGAGACAATGCAAAAGAAAACATAATAGAACTCGTTCTATAATAGATAATATGATGATATAAAAAATGAATTCAAATATTTCTTCGTAAATTTACATATCTTGTTAATAATGATGTGCGTGATAACTATTTTACTTTTTATCTATATTAGTAATAATAAAGTTCACATACTATTGATTAAAACAGTTTACACTTTCAGCTAGTTTTCCTTTTGAATAAAGTATGTTTGAATAATACAATAAAATAATATCAAAGGATGCATACAATAAGTTATCTTAAAAGAAGCTAAGTGAATTTGCAACAAAAGCAAATTGCAATTATATGGTGTCGACGATACTGAAAAAATAAAATAATAGTTTTCTAAAAATATAAATTAAAAAGTAAACGCTCTTTCACAAATTTGTTTTTAATTTGTATCAGTATTAAAGAAATAAACAATAGAGTTTATAAGAAAATCTTTAAAACTGCAACGTATTGTAACATACGACAACATTGCAATCAATAGATTGCAATCTGCTGCTATTAACCTAAAAGCATTATTAGGCATAGTAGTATTGTGGTTAGTGCGTTTGGTTTTTCTGTACCTAGTGCTTGCTTGATATTTATGAGTGTACATAAACAAAAAATTGAGCAATTTACAGTAACCCTGACCAGCTGCATGACATGTTAATTTATGACGAATCTGGGCAAAACTCTTTGGCTACGAGACGTTTATACGATAAACGCTTTACGCAAGCAACACAAGTCATTTTAAACAGTTACCATATCTAAATTTCACATTTTTGCAGTTATTATGTACAAACATTGTTTAGTCAAATATGTTTTGTTTGGTAAAATTTATAATACAGTAGAATAAAAGCACTCGTATTGCGAACACCCTGTATAGCATATTCAAATTTATAGGTATATATAGGTAAGCCATAGATCTTATTTGAAACCTACAATTTTCTCAAAATGGCAAATTTTGCAACGATTGTTGAAAAATGCATCTCTGGGAGTGGTCCACCTGATTTTTTCATAATTATATTTGTACCATGAAAAAGTCGTTTGTCTAAGAGTAAAATTTGCTTGTTTTCCAAATAAATTTAGAAGTATTAAAACAGCTAATAGTTCTGTCTGTGAATTGGTACATTTTCAAGATATTTTGGACATTTTGAGGTTTAGAGCAAAGCAGTGCTATATCATATTTCATATAAGACAATTGTCTAATAGCTGGTAATATATAAAAATTTTGGCAAAGGTATTACTATAAAGGAGAGAACGCACTATCGCGATCTAGAGGCATCGCGGACAGTTATGTGCCGAGTTGACCAAGGCCTTTTACAATATTAGTTCCATATTATTATGTCGTTCTCTGTGCGTCAAAATATGTTCTTTGGAACATGTATTTTTATTAGTTCTTTTATTTGAATCCTCCTAAAGTGCTACTCGCGACCTACTACTGCAAACCTGTACACTTAAAATCGTTAGAAGATACTTAACGAGAACGATACCAGTATGGTCCGCAATGCGCCTAGACCACGACCGCCTAGTACGCTTCCTCCTTAAATATTATAAAAAAACGCTGACAATGCTCTGAAAAGCTTTCCAATAAATATGATGACTGTTTTATACTCTAAATATTTATATAGCAGAAGAAGAGTTACTCCAGGTAACACCATAACATAAATGGAATGGAAATATGGAAATAAAGAATGGAACAATGAAAACTATGCTTTCAAAAAATTTGTAATATTTGCGAATGGCATGTGAATGACATGGCGATTCTTTACTTCAAAGAAGTAACGTAAGGTGTCCAGCATAATCAGTCGTCAGTCAAACCCAACAATTCTACTACAACTAATAGAAAAAGTTTCACGTAGAATTTTATATATGTTGTGAAGAAAGTTTCCAGACTGAATACTACTAGCTCAGAGATGCTCATCGTCGGAGAAGCGGCTTGGCGCACGTGGCGTGCGGTCAATTAATTTAAAACACGAAAAGGAAACCCCGTATCCATCATTGATTCGCTCAGGTTTAATCAGCGTAGAAGGGTAAAAACATTAATTGAAACGAATCACTTTGAGAGCACCGACTAAAAGCGACAGCTCAGAATTCTAGAATCGGAAAATGGGCTCTTTAGACAGCTGGAGGCCCTACTAAACCAATTAAAACAAAGAACAACCGAGGCTTTTGTTCTAATTGTAACTGTATTAGCCCGTATTTAATGGCGCTTTTTGCCGCTGTTAGTTTTCAGTTTTTATGGTTTCCTAGAGGGTGCGGTTAGCTTTGTGTGTTTCATGCTGCATTTGGGTTGAGCAGGTTATTGAGACTAATCGTTATGGTACATTTCAACATAACCTTATAATTTTCCAGCATTACCGTAATATTGCCCAATATTTCACTGATTAAGATGTATTAAATGCCATTATATCTAATTGTTAGTACCTCTGCATGCACATTTAAGACAATATTGTTAAATTACCTATCAATCAAGAATATACAGGGTGTTTTAATCATAATGCCACCAATTCTAACCATCTATTCGGAAGACCTAATAAAGACAGAAAATCTAAAAAAATGTACTTGACATTTTAAAAGAGGAGCAAATGACCCTATAACGCTCCTATGGTGGGATTTTGTTCTTGCTTCTGGAATTGTTTGGAGGATAGTTTAAGAGGCTACAGCATTCAAGCCCCATTGGGCACTTTGTACTTCCTCCCATTAGAAGATCAATCCGTCTGAGCCGCTAACCAGCCTAATAAAGAGAAGAAGGTGGTAACGTTGCTCTCGGGAGATCTCTAATGTAGGTCATAGAAAGTCATCATTCTCCCAACATGGATTCTCTTATTGACAAAATTGCAGTGCACTCACAGAGTGCAAGGAGTACTGTTTCGTCTTCCTGTTCGCAATCTCTGCTTTCACACTTCCTCATATAATACAGGTGCTTCCTTAACCAACAGTGTCTAGTTTGAATACCTGTGACCAGGCGAAGATTCATCCTAGACATGGTCACGTAGCAAATTGACAGCTATTTGTTCCATTCCACCGATTTCTAAATTCTTTGTTCTTGCTTATTTATAAAATAAGCTTTGGTATTGCCTTTCTTCCTAAACTATTATAATTACACTTCGGTCAACATTCACTTCTACATTTCGATAGGTAGGTAGAAATAATGAAATAGGATAACAGGTAATAGAAAAATGGAAACAAAATCCCAAAATGACGATAGTGAAGTTAGCTTTAGAAACCAAGCGGGAACAAAATCCCAGCACTCGTACGTTTGAGCGTTGAAGGAGGTCAACACTGCTTTGACAGGAAAAGTTACATTTTCAAGATATCTCCTAAACCACTAAAGACAAAACAGTGATCTCAGGAGCTGTTTATTTTCGATTGTTTTTGTTGTGAATGCCTTGTTGGTTATTCATTATTTTAGTTTTTGATTAGACACTGAAATCGAATCATTTCCAACAGTCAGGCAGATACACTTTCAAAGAATGAAAAATAAGGACTCATTTTTGGTCATAAATTTTGACGTTTGCAGATCATTCAGATCCAGAAAGCATCGCGATCAACGCTTTCAGATCTGTCAAAGTAAGCAAGTTTTACTACCCTGTTATAACAGGGTAGAACCCTGTAGAACAACCTGTGCACACTTGACCCAGTTTTTTCAAGATTAACTAGTAACATATCTTGAACATAGAATATAAAAAAATACTGTAAAATATTTGTGGAGGAACTGTTTTATTTATATTTCAATTTCGGTATGTCGGCGAGACAGAAGTATAGTTCTTAGCCAACACATAAAAAGGAATTCTCCAGTCGGTAATATCCACTGGATTTCATGTTAGTCCCTAGAACCCAACTTAAAGATAAAATCTAATATTAAAGGCTACTAGGAAAGACGGATTGCTAACCATTCTTAAATTATTAAATAAATGTTCCTGATTACCATCTCATCCGTTAGATACTCATCAAAATACCTTTCAGAACTAGTGTAGCTGTAATTTTAATTTGTTGATAAAGAATCATTACATGTAGGATGTTTTCTGATGATTAACTAAATTAGAGGCTATTTTCATCGACATTTTAGTGTATGTTTTGTATAGAATCGTCGACATAATTATAAGACAGATTGTAAATGTGTCCCTAAGTGGTAATGCTTAGAAAATTCAACCGAAAATCACTTCTTAATAGCAGGATAAATATTGAAGTATGTTTAATAAGATAATATATGCGGTATAGTCATATGTAGTTTACTTTGCCACACTTAAAGTTGTTTAACAAACACTATTGTGTGGCACTAAATAAACTTTTACCGTGATATTAATATGAGGATATAATAAACATGTTTGCTACTGTAAATATTATTTTAAAACGGCTCCACTTAAATATGATAACAAAAATAATAATGACAGGTTCTTAAACGTTTCAGGCAATAATTAAAGTTAATAGCTATACATAAAGACTCAGAAAAATATTTGTTGTATCGCGATTACCACTTGTTTTATACATTTCTTGGTCATCATTACACTGATAAAAATGGGTGAAAATTTCCATATTTTGTTATGCCCCTTTTACACAATGTTTACTGGAAAATTTTAGGAATAATCAAGTAGGTAGGTATGTGTCTTTACGTAATAAAATTAGGAAATTTCAGAAATAGTGTTATTATGAAATTTTACAGAAGTTTTCATGTGATCTGTCGTACATACGCAGTGGCACTTCAACCTAACCTCTAACCTAATACGTTTTAGTTGTGTTGTTAACGTGTAGTAGACTAACATATATGAAACTTTTTGTGGCATATTCATAAAACAGTAAATATAATATTATATATTGTTACGTGTGCACTTGCAGCTTGTGCAAATTTAAATATTATACGATTCATAAATATCACTGGAACTGGAACCGTACGTTGTTTAGATGTTTGCATCAAAACTATGCCATAACATGTGTCTCTAAACATATAAAATTCATTTTAAACAACATATTTATCTTTATGATAAAAATTGTACTGCTTACAACAGATATTAACATTAGTTGTAGTTACGTTAATTGAAAATTTACTATAACTAAAATTCGAGCTAAAAATATTTATATCCACATATATACGTACCTATATCCACAAATATTTGCAAAAACCATAAATATATAGTGATATTTTAAGAATAATTATTATGTAGTATTTTCAGCTAAAATATTGAACATGTTTTCTAACGCGTATAGAATACCTACATTTCAATATATTTTTTAGATAATGGATCAACAATACACTTTTACAGAGAATGGATAATTGACATTTAGAGGATAAATTCTACTAAAAAAAATCTTCCTACAAGTTATGTCTGCTCCTGACATGCCTTCCTAACTATTTAGGAATAATAGTGGGACTCACATAGTATATTTATTATTGAATTCTAATAATAAAATTTACTGTATTTCTAATAATTTATTAGTAAACGACATCCTGCATATTATATTCACTAGCTTAAACCTGTACTTTTGGGACTTTTTTCCATGACATTAAAAGTAAAGATGTTTCCATATTTTCAACTTCATCTATCAACACACTATCCATACAGCTACAAAGATAATATAATATATTTTTAAATTGGCTTATGTTACACTATTCAGGTTAAACAATATCTCTTTGTTATACACATTTTTTTAACATATGCATACTGTTAATTTTTTTTAAACATTGATATTCAATCATATATGTGAAATAATACTAATTATTGAAAAAATTTTCTCTATGCATATTTTTGTTAGTTGTAAAGGTACCTAATGGCTATAAAAATAATATAATACATTTTTAAATTAGCTTCTATTCAGGTTAAACAAATGAAAATATCTCTTTCCGGTATATACATTTTTTAACATATGCATATTGTACAATTTTTTTACACATTCATGTTCAATCATATATGTGAAATTATACTAATTATTGAAAAAAAAATTCTCTATGCATATTTTTGTTGGCTGTAAAGGTAAATATATATAAAATATAAGAACATTTAAATTATCTACTCAGTAAAATTACGTATCTATATTTTACAATTCCAGCCTAAAGATTACAACGTATAAATTACATATTATTACGATAGAAGTTAGCATACTAGATGTAAAATTACAACGTAATATCCAATTTTCTCTTTTATTTCTGTAAAATTACAATGTACTAATTTCATTTACAAAATTATTTTGTAATTTTACACAAATTGCCAATGTAAAGTTATGTGAAATTACAGAAAAATTTTATCAGTGTAGTGTAAAAAATAAAATAATTAAGCTAAATAATATTTGTGGAATATACTTAAAGAAGAATTTAGAACATTGGGGTTCCGTATTATGTATAGAGAGCTTAAAACTTAACAAATTACATTTGCTGCCAGTGCAACTACTGTAACTTTCGCAATAGGCTAATGCTGAGTGTTTCTAAACACATTATGCATCGACACTACAAAGGCTATTTTCAAATTTCAAAGGAAATAGTTATTTACGTAACGAGAGTGTAAAGTGACACTTTGCTGAAACCGTTGATCGAAACTTACGGGGGTCCAACAACTCTTCTGACAGCGACAGCGGCGTTTGGCACACGATAAAGGCATTCGAAATAACACCGCGTTTTTATTGTTAAAAAATGTCTAATAATCAAGTAATGGCGATGTCAGCAAGTTTAATTGTTCTTCTAAGAAAGCGAAGAAAACTTCCGTATTTTTAATGAGATATTAACTGAAAAGTGTCTAAAATATAATAACATTTGACACATATAAAATATCCTTAACAGTCTTATTCGTTCAGTACCAATCTTATTTTTATTTTATCTTTAATTTTGTATTTAATTATATAAAATTTAATTCTTTATTTTTAAATAAGTTCACAACATTAAAATTAAATCAAATTTAGCATACACTAATGAAAGTGTATTTTCTATTTCATAAATTGTTTGCGGTTCCGATATTTAAAATAAAACATTTTATGTTCAGCTGCAGTAAAAGAAGTCCTTAATAAAGGTGATTTATTAAATAATTTTAATGCAAAAAATTACCTTAAATGGTTTTACTTTCTAGAAACAATTTGGACAGTTAATTTAACTAAAAGTAAACATTTGTTGAACTTGTATGTTAATCAGTGGTAGGGATGCTGGTCACTAAATGTTAAAGTTTCAACGACACTAGCGCACTATTTTGTAAATTTGCACAGTTTGTTATACAGGGTGACATGGGCTGATAGAACATTGAAAAATAAGTTTGCTTAAGAAAAGTATGTCCTAGATCCACTAATTTTTGATATACTGGGAGTGTAAAATAATTTTAGAGTCAAACTTTGAATGCAATTCTTTTAAAGAACAGCATATTTGATTAAAATTTGCCACAGGTTTTTGATGGCGCCGAACTCTCTGATGTTCCTCGAAAAAGGTACATTATTGACAAATTTATTAAAAGCACCTTGCACGAAACTTACAATGGGAAAATGCCAACTTAAAAAAAATTGGAGAAAAAAATGTCAGCTGAAATGTTAGCAACTAGCGTTCTCTATTTTCTCTAAAAACTAATACACCAGTGTGTTAATTTGAATCGAATATGTTATTCTTTAACAAAATTACATCCAAAATCATCTTTTCCTAAAATTATTTTACAGTCCTCTGTATCTCAAAAATGAGTAATCTTAGGACATTTTATTTTTTAAGTTCGAAAAATCAGTTGCATAGAAATTTCCTCTTTGCTACTGCTAAAAAAGTTGATATTCCTGTGCCAATGACTTTTTCAGATTTGTAAAGATTAATTGCTACCAAAAATGTATAATAGTTTAAAGATATTCTATATAGTTGGCTTACTACTTTGATGATGGTCGAATATGCTGTAGTGATTTTGCAGCAAGCCATAAATCACTGTGAAATGCGCGTTATGAGAGTTATCACCTGACATTTCCAAAATTTCAAGATATAGAATTTCAGATCAATTTTTGACAAAAAAGTATTTCAGTAAAGTATTCGTAACATTGACTCTTAAGATAATTAGGGTTGTTAAACATGAATGTTATTAGCGACTTTAAATAATACATAATAATTACAACAATAAAAATAAAAAATGACACTTTAAACTACGATGTAAGTTGTCAAAACAAAAAAATTGTAATTAAGCAACACAACAAAAACAAACCACAATAATTATTTTCATCGTTTGAATATGTAGGTGACGTTTGGCCAAAATAATCCTTAACATTGTATATTAAAATTTTAGTCTAGTATCATCCCAGTCACATTTTTTTGAGCAGGTAATATACCTATCAAAATTTAAAGTTTAAATATGCCCATTTATATTATTTCCAGACACTTTAATCTACAGTTTAGCTGAGTTTAGCAGAATGATTAGACAGTGAAGTGATAAACCCTTCTTTCCTGGCACAGATTTTCAACATCAAAGATTTTCGCTGGTAGTGAATTGATATTTCAAAAGCCATAAAAAAGTATTACATTTGATAAAGACCACTTAACACGGACGTTTATGAGCGTTACGGTACCAACAACTATAAAACGTATGCAGAAATCGTCAACTCAAGACGCTATCGGGCTTAAGCCGATAATTCCACACAAATATTTACCTGCAGCAAACTTAATCTGCTCGTATGCGGCGAGAACTAAAATAACATGAATGTGTTGAAATGAAAATCAACAAGACACGTTTCGTGACCACATCTTACGTTTTGCTCCACAAATAATTTTGTTTATTTAAGGCTGTTTTCCCGTGTAGAATAACAAACGGCGGTTTAAATATCACCTGTCTCACCCGCAGGTGTTCCACTAAAACGTCAAAAGTAATTTATTATATAAACGAATCCAACTTTGTATCCCTTTCGCAATATCTGAAGGAAAAGGGCAGCTGTTGCCTAGTGCGTCTTGGCGGTAGTTATGAGGTTGTCTCAGTAGTTGAAAGGATTAACTTTACAATTCAGAGCTTTTTTAAGCGAATGACTACACACCGGAAGATATTTGATGATTATTAATAGCCCTGAGCGGCTTGTCTGATTAATGAGAAAATTCGGGTAATAAATTGATAGCTCGTATAAAAAGACAAATCCGTCAAACACGCCGTTGAAACCGTCGGGATTTATTTAATCGAACAAATTTATTTAATTGATACCTTCATGAGGATTTAATTCAAATTTCCTTCGAAATCTATTTTAATTAGTGAACAGTAGTCGCCGTTCTTTGACGTGAAATGTAGTAGCGGTTAAATAAATACCTCCAATTTTTCAAATTATGGAAAGAAAGCCGCTAATCTCTTAAGGATTTAAAAGCCTTGTAAGTATATTCTCGGTTTAAGGTGTGTTTGTAGTAAGCGATGATCATTTGACCTGAGAGACGACCTCGAAAATAAATTGTAAAGACCGTGGTAAATTTCGACTATTTAAATATACATTCTTATTCAACTCGCGATGTAATTGATTATTAACGAACAAGTTTTTAATACTGTGTCTTTTTTCCCATAGGAACATTTTTTATAACACCATAGCAATTTCGTAGATTATAATAATTTTAGAATAGGTTTTTTTAATGTTATGATTGGCCATATATCTTTTTTATTGTAAATATCTTTAAATTGGCAATATGCAGATGCATATCTACAGAATAGTTATTTAATGGTATACAAATTTTATACAGGGTATATCAAAATTCAGTTTCCAACTCTCGAATATACAAGTTGTCCGGAAATTAAACAAAGGAACGCTAGTGATACGTGTACAACAGACTCCCTATAAACACCCTATAAACCCTGCTAATTTTAAGTTAAAATATATCATAAGGCTTTGTGACAGATGGTAAATTCTGAATAAGTGGGTTCGTTTAACGGGGTTCTAGAGAATGCGAAAATATTAAATTTCCATTAGGCACTCTGACGCCTAAAATGCATTTTCTCAAAATACAAAACAAAGAAACAGATAAACATACACATCCTCAACATGCTAATTTTTGATAGGAATAACACAATTTTAAATACAACAATGCAAATCAATACAAGGAGTCCTACCGGGAACTGCGCCGATTGTTATATCTGGGGAAATACTGGTCAAAACAATTTGAAAATTTGGCAATATGGCAAATCTCTGGGGCGAACACAACTAAAATATACAGAACTCACTAGCATTTCCGGTTATACCGGAATTCGATACTAACTTTGTTAGAATTTTGGACTCTACGGTAAATTTTAGGGTCGCCCCGTATAATTGTTGAACAGTGGAACAGAGCCGTGTAATTTTCGTGAAATAACTATTAATAAATTTTCTGGAACTCATTATACTTTAGACTACTAATTGCTGGATAAAAATTGTTTATTTTCACGTTCTCTATAACATAGTTACAACCCCTATAAAAGAATGCACTTATTTCAAAAAACACCCTGAATCTACTTAGTAGAAAATTCTACTCCAGAAAATCTCTTCTTTAAACTAATACCGTGATCTTAAAATACAACTTTCAGTTCCTATTGACCTCTTTACCCGATTTCAAATTACAGCAATATCTGACTGCGTCGTTCATCGTTTCTGGAAAAGTAATTAATTAATTGTGCGTCATAATTGCCGCTAAGTGGCAAGTTAATGTCGTTCGTTCCTTTACCAAGTTGTTATATCGGCCATAAAAAGCAATTTAAAAAATTAGATGCTTTATTCTGTGGCTGGTGTATCCCCGACATTAAAACCCGCAGCAATACTTACATAATTAATCATAAAATAATCCTTAGCAATCCCTCCCTTGTGAATTACACCTAAGTTGAGCTTCTACTTAAAGGAAACGGTAAGTACGACATAAACTGGGAGCTGCAAAATATTCTTGTATAAGCAAACAGCTGCTTGTGCTGTAAAACCAGCAATTTTTTATATTAAGCCAGAGATGACCGTATATTACAGAGTTAACTTCTGCTTGCATAAAAATATGTGGATAATAAGAATAAACGGTTAATGTGTGGGAAGAAAGAACGGAAAAATATAACTAACTATTCGTAAAGAGAAGAAGAAAATTAGACACCAGAGAATTTCTGTTGTGTTATATACTGTAAATTATTAGTAATATTGTACTGTACAGGGTTTTCAAAATAATTTATTACTGATTAAGAAACATTGATTATTGTGAAAAAAAAAAACAAATTGATGTAACATTTTCCCGTTACTCTTTTTTTGTCACGCACTTCAGTGATGGAATTGTAATAAGTTATTTGAATCGGAAAATAGCATATTACATACCGAGGTGGAAAGTGGTTCGTTCTTGTCGAGAGAAAATAAAAGAATGAAACATTTCACCGAGGTTTGTATACTATTTTAGTTACAATATATACCTATTAAATGCAGGTTTTTGGATCAAAAATAACTACATGAGAAATTAAGTATTTTTGTTTAGTATAACCATCAGATTACAGATAAAATAGATGGCATTTTGACAATGATTGTTATGATACTAAGAAAGATAAACGAATAAACTTAGATTAGATGCATTTTTAACAGATTGGCATCAAAAATGTGTTTTGAAAACAATATGAGATTCATCAAAAAAGTGTTTTTGAAGACAATGAGCGATTCAGAAAAAAATATTTGTATTCCTCCTCAATCGAGAGCAGCCGCTGAATGTTTGAAAAAAAATTTGTTACCTAAGAAGAGTTAATGATGTTTTAAGAGTTGGTTTTCGCAAAGAGCGAAAAAAGTGTTCAGAAAGTTGTTTCTGAAACCAATCTGCCGGTATTTTAGCGAAATTGCCAAAATCAAAAAGTCGTCAACCTTTTGGTCCATTTACTCAATGTTGCATAGGTACTACTTTAGATATTAAAGATAAAGTGAATATCTCCAAAATTTCGCATTTTTGGAATAAATGCGCCCGATGAAATTGGTGTATCATGCACTGTAAAAAAAGTTGCTGTGTAGGCGAGATTTTCCAGTGTGCAATTTAGGATGTGTAAATATTCCGTGTTAATAGTTTTACACACTATGGCATTTTTGTACGTTTTACACAAAATGTGTTAAAATTACTAGTATTATAATAAAATATACTGAATTTGTGTAATATTTACCAGTTGTGTGTTAAAAGTACACCATTTTCTGTAAACTTAACACGCACACAACTTAATTGTGTTCTATATCCCTACTCCTGACTGGTTGAGCACAACTGCGCAGCTGCAGTATATCAGCTAATCCAACACACGTCACTACACCATATTGGTCATGTAACGGTGTTATGTACAGTTACCTCTCGTTCACTGTGTTCAAATGAAGAATGTTTAAATTTAAATTAAGGTTTAATCAAGGAAAATGGTAAGTACTTACCTAACTATAACAAATATTACTGATAATTGTAATAAAGCTAAAACTAATTAGAATATAACTATTGAAAATATTAGGAGTTTCCTCTGACGTTTTAGATTACTCTGTAATCTAACTTTTTTGTAACTTTAGAGAAAGACCATTATATGTTCAGATCACTACCAGTTAATTTTCGTAAACTCCTATTATGTAGTACCTAAATACATCTTTGTTTGTTGTTTCATTGTTTATGATTTACTAGAACATTATTAGTCCCTTATTAGAATATGTACTATTATACTGTTAATTTTGATACATACATATTTTGTTAGCAGATTTGGTTATTGTTCATTTGAACAGAATTTTATTTTTTTTAATAAAATCATAAAAAGTAAAATATATTTTATTTTATAATTACACCATAATTCAAACAATTCTTTATATTGATACGGAAGCTCACCTACCTTGTTAATTATGTTCCTGTTTGCTTTTGAAATTATAATTTTTAATACATATATTCTGCCGTTTAATAGAACATTTCAGGCTATATTCAATGTATTCTCGACGATAGGCAGAACCTCTAGAAAATGTCAAAATAAAAGTATTTAAAAATATATTTATTAAAAATTATTTCTCTGGGCCTGTAAACAGCTTTATATATGTATAACATAATTAACAAATTAAAAATATAGGTGAGTCTTCCATACCAATACATATTATACAATGAAATTAACATGTTAATGTGTAAAACTTACACCTTCAATGATACAAATAACACAGAAATGTGTAAAAGTTACACATGACATTTGTTATATTAACACAGTGGATTGTGTTAAACCTTCAACACACTGCTACATACAGAGAAATGTGCAAAAATATGCAGAATTCCCTGTGGACCCCGATTAACACAGTATTGTGTTCTTTTGTGTTAAAATGTGTAATTATTTTTTTACAGTGTGTGTATGTCGAAGTGACGAACTGGATAAAATGAAATTGGCTGATGTTAATATCGTGGAAAATAAGATTCACATCGAAATTCCAACATCAAAAACCTACCAGACAAGAATATTTAGACTTTTTTCCAATTAATATTCAGTAAAATCACTCGCCAGCCATTTGGCCACAATTCAAAGATTCCGCATTATGAAACATACACAAGAAGAATGACAGCCACACTACTGGTAAATAGCGGTGGTGACATTCTCCAGTTGAAAGGATTAGCGGGATGGAAATCTTCCACCGTAGTGGAAGGGTACGTCGACAAGTCTACAGATTATCGGGTTAAAATTGCCACAAAAATATCTGGCGTAAACTAGTCTCTTAATTTCTGTTGTTTTTTTGTACAAAATAAAAAACATTTTTTTACATACATTATATCAGAGTTTAATCCCTAATTTAAATTGTTTTAAAGAACATATTTTTAAGTTTCTATACGTTCGGTAAACATTCCGAAAACCTCTTCACATCAGGGCTCATATTTCATAACCGGATATCCCTGTACCATATACAGACAGAGTGGGTGTCTAACTTTGATCAGCCTCACCCTTTTGTTTCATAAATTGTCAAGGATTTTTCAAACCAGTAACAGCTAATGATTAGCTACCATTTTAAAAGGTCATTGAGAGTTAATTTCAAATAATATGTTACTTTGAGAAGCAATAAGAAATATGTAACTTAAAATTTAATTACTGATATTTTTATTTAAAAAAATCGCATTTCAAGAAAAATTATATGTAGGACTATAAGTGAGCATCACTGTAGAATGTATTTCACGAATACGTATTAAAAAAAACATTTTTATTTGTAAATTTATGAGATAGCAATCTTCATACAATTTTCTTATCACTTAAACATTTTTTTCATTTGAGAGAATTACAATTTTAGAAAAATAAAATAACTATGAACAAAGTAACAACATACACATTATACTGTGTAAAAATTATATTAGTAGATATTGTTAGCAATTCCATAAGGGTAATTAGTTATAAAATATAATACAAATCATTATGATACTCTTCAAATTTCTAACAATATCTATTAGCAACACATTTCGATGTTTAATAAGTTGTATACCAATTTAAAAATTGCAGCATTTTTACGAATTTAAGGTTGTCATATTTCCCGCCGCAAAATAAGAAAAATTGATTGGATCGTTCATGCTACCAAATTGAATGGATGGGGTTCAGTATTTCGAGTTCCATCGAAATGATCTGCTCGGATTTCTGGAAAATGTGCTCTTAGCAATTCCTCTCTGAATGTGGTTTTTCCACGATGGTACTCCCCCTCATTTTCGACAAAATATTCTAAAGTACCCATGAAAGTACCGAATTACCATGGTCGCCACGATCTCCTGACTTAAATGCTTTGGACTTCTTTTCGTGGGGATATTTAAAAAAGCACCAAATGAGGAATAATTACAAGTTAAGGTCGAAAATACACATATTTCAATTTATACATTATACGTTTTATTTTTTATCTCTTTACAGGTTGCAGCGATTATGGGAGTCGCAAGTACTTGTCGATGCAATGAATTAATCTTTTTGGATTTCACCCATGTCCAAAGCAAAAGCATTTACTTACTTATTCCGAACACGAAAAGAAATTTCAAGAAGTTTCACGATCATGGAAGAAGCTTTTTCAGACAATGCTGTATACATGTGTCGAAAATACACCAATCTGCGACCTAAAATTGCCGGTAGGAGAATTTTCTTGAGATATGTAGCTGAAAAATGTAATACACAACATGTAAGCATCGACACATTATTTTGGTAATGGGAAATGTAGTAGTTACTTGCTTGTATATGCCAACAGGTGCAGAAAAACTGTAAATTTCGTTTTTTGTATTTTGTAAAATGAAGGAAATATATCTTTAAAAATTGTTATGCATTGTTTTTTATCTGCAGAGCATATCGTCGTACTTGGGATAGTTTGTCGATCTGGAAAGAATTTACTTTAACTTTATTATTTCGGCCACCATGTGAATTGATTTGTAAAAGACGCGCTGACACGTTTCCTGTTTGAGAAAAAACGGCCCCGCCGTAAACCTATATCCGCTCTGGCGCCCCATTTAACTCCGAACATAAAAACTTCCGACTTGTCCAGGTCGGAAAATTGGTGGATGGCAACTTCCGCCAGTGACCAAACGTCTTTGATTCATGCCCGGGACATAAATTCTCCAGAAAAATTCCTGCTCCCAGATAACAGTCAACTGCAAAGACTCCGGCGAGTTGCCATTGAATTCCCAGTTGCCAGAAATATATAGGCTGACGAAGACGTTTAAAGTGGAATGAATGAGAATGTTTTTCAATCGTCGGATGATTTATAACAGATTTTTTTATAGAAGATTTACGATGTATTAATATTTCAGCAGCGTGACTCTGGCAGCTTTTAAGAGCGTATTCTTCGGACAGGCTTGTATTAGCCTTTAATTTCATTTCTCATTAATGGCCTGACAAAAAGTTTGGACAGCACAGGAACAAGGATATGGCAAATTAATTTCGTTTTGTTGCCAGTTATTACCAACATTAAATTATGTAGCTCAATAGCTTTCAATACCATAAAACACTTATTTAACCATGTAATACGCTTTTTAATAGATTGTAACCTAATTATAGAATAGCAATATACATGGTGGGACGCTTATAATTGATAGTACTAAAATTCTAAGTTCCTAGGGTTGAAGTAGGGATGGTTGAGATAAAAATGAAACAGTTTCTGAAACTTTTAGTTTCATTATCAATAAAGTGTAATAAGTAAGACTTATCCCAGAGAATATGCAAAACATTGTACTGTTCATTGGTACTTATAAAATTATAAGTGCTTTACTAAAGAAAAATCTGTTTCACCTTTAACCTGTCGATGGAAAAATGTGGAATGCACTTTTAGTCTGTTTGGCCCTATAATTACAATGCCATTGTAGAATTATTGTAAGTTTAAGATAATAATGGATTATACAGGAGGTCAAAAATGAAAGCCGGCTCTGTCCTACTGGACAACATAAAATATAGAGGGTGAGCAAATTTCGATGTTTTTATAAGCTTGTTAACTCGTTAACTATATGATTCCCCTCTCTCGATCTCTTTTTCTAAGAGAAAATTAATAATCAAAACCAAAATGACCTAACGTCTTCTGTTTTCAAGTAATATACATCATTAGCACTCAAAATTTCCACTTTTCTATACATGTATGTAACTTGGTTGTTTGCAAAGTTAGAAAATAATTAATACGTTCTTTAGATATTTTTTTGAGTAGAGTTCAGTGGCGTGGACTAATTTTTTTGGTAACTTTATTAAATTTGTTACTATTTCCTATAATTAACGAGGCTATAAAAACATAAAAATTTGCCCACCCTGTACATCAGCTGTTCTTAAGATCTTTATCACTGCTGTAGAAGACTCACAAATAAGTCTCATTTGAAGAAGAATAGCAAATTTTCATTCAAATCATTAAAAAAGGACGTAAATTTAATTAATAATAGAGGATACTGGAATAATATTGCATTCTGTTATGAAAACAGTACTTGAAAAAACTTAAAAATTAATTTTCAGTTCAAGTCAATAAGAACAAATCATTAATTTCAAAGAAAAAAGAGAAAGCACAACTATGACACTATTTAAATTGACAATAGATACTTTTAAAAAAATAAGTTTTTTCAGGATATACTTTTTTACATCTAACTGGAAAGTATTTATGGTTTACTGAATATCTGCAAAACAGCAAAGTATTCAGGAAATATAGCTTAATATTTGAGTTTACACTGATCAATATGGGAGGTCTGGCGAAAATTTGCCTTTTTATCCGACATGGCAGCTGTAGTATAAGCCAACTCTTAAACTGAGGTTTGGTTTTGTAGAAGACTGACAGCTCCAAATTGCATAGTCTGCAACATCTGTTTCTGCTAATCTTATTAAGTCAAACAGTAGGGCCTGTTATTGTGGTATCTGTCTAAAAAATTACAATCTGAATTTAAATTTCAATGGAAGTGATATGTGATTGCTAGCTAGACACTACACTAATGCTTTAGAAGTAAACGTATTATGTAATTAGAAAGTATGCCGAGATATAAAGTCGTTTGCAAAACATAAAAAGAGATCTAAATGTGTACTTACCAAGAACATATAATGAAATCAGTACATGTTGAATGATCTAAGAAATGCTTGTTTGATACTGTTCATTAATTTATATGGAAGAAACTGTAGTTAATTGTCATACAGGGTGTTACAGATGTATCTCTAAGGTTCATTAGTACTGCATGAAATTTCATAGATCTATACATAAATATTGGTTTCAATTTTTGATACATATTTTTTGGTTCGCGAACCTTACACTTGTTTTAACTGTTTTTAATATTGAAATTTTCAGCGGTGCATGTTTGTATTTCAGGCTGTAACATGCATATTCGACAGAAAAATCCATAAATCTTTCTAATTTTATACCTTGGGATTATTCAAATTTTATATTACATGTATATATATTACACTGTTATAATAACTATTATTTTCCTAAATATAACAGAAGAAGCGGAGAAATAATGTGTAGGAAAGAGATTGAGCTACATACGAATACTTAGCCAACAAAGACAAGTATATCTAGTAAACTTTCTCTGTTTCTCTTTTAGAGGAGACAATCACATCCCCCGTTTTCGCCATGTAATCACAACTTGGCTTAAACGGAAAAGAGTGTCCACGAGTTATTCACTTCCATGTAATAGAACAGTTTCTATCATGTGGTAGTGAATTTGACAATACACTTTTCAGCGTCGTTCAATTCACTAAAAATGCTACTTGGACACTCTAACAGTGAACATACTGTATACGTTACAAACCAGTAAGATCTTCCCCTGATTTATTTTTTAAATATGCCTACTTATATTTTACAAAAGAATGTTCTTTTCCAGAAGTCCCTTCAGAAATTAGGACATCCTTATTAAGGAGATGAATTTTTTACGCAAAGCTTCAAAGGCCGCAGGAATTAATCATCAATAACCGCGGCTCTAGACGGTGAAATTTTCTTAATTGTGTGCACCTTTTAAGAGAGATAAGGACGACACCCGAACGCCCTTCACCGTTCCGAGTTATTTTTAAAAATAATTAGTTTCGGAAGCTCAGCCGGTCTCGAGTGCGGAACAACTCAACATAGCGGCTCTCCAGAAAAGAATACCTAGACCTGGAGTATTTTAGGTTCGGAACCGTTAACGCGAGAGTTACTTCAAGACAAATTAAGATCGAAGTTGGCTTTGTAATTATGCGAGCTGTACGTATTTTCTCGGCCCAAATTAGTCGGCAGATGATAGGAGAGCGGTAATTACTCCTTGAAATATACTCCAAACGATTAAATTTACTGTGAAGCCTTTGAGAATTCGACAATTTATGACTAAGGATTCCATAAAATGTTATTGGAACTGTCTTTGTTATTGATAATTGTATTTTGAATGAAAATTGTATGCAAATTACTAATTTGTAACTTATTAATTAGTCTTAATAAATAGCATGGTTCAAATAGTTTGCAGAAACTTATTTTACAATATTTTTTTCAGTGATGCAAATTGAAATATGAAAGACTCATTGGAAAAGAAAACA
This sequence comes from Monochamus alternatus, assembly GCA_037114965.1. Classification (NCBI taxonomy): domain Eukaryota; kingdom Metazoa; phylum Arthropoda; class Insecta; order Coleoptera; family Cerambycidae; genus Monochamus; species Monochamus alternatus. The sequence goes on along the minus strand of CM073431.1, from coordinate 75,857,020 downwards.
ACAAAACGTACAAAACCAGAAATAAAATAAAATTGCAATAATGTAACATATAGTTTATACAATAAATATAGGAATTTAAAAATTTTTTGACTGCATTTTAATTTGAAACTATTTTTTTTAATTCTGACTAGAATTATTTCAATTAAATTTGCACTACAGATTTATATTGCTTATAAAGATCTGAATAGATCTGGAGTGTCTCAGGAGTCTAATTGGGGACCAATGTCGTTTTTAATATTTTTAAATGATTTGCATTCTGTAATGGAATGCAAACAACTATTTTTTGCTAATAAAGTTGTTCAAAAAAGTTGAATCTACCAATGATTGACTGGTAACAACAGCTAGAAAAAAATTTCCCATCATATTTGAATATACCTTCCACTTTTAAATATTGGATGGTTCAATAGAGATACAGATATATTGAGATTCTTTAAGAGAAAACATTATTTCTTTGTTATATTCATTTCAAATTAGATTCCATGGTGTAAAACGTTTCCACGCTATTTAATGTCGGCATCCTCAGTGGTGAATTCGCAAAAGATTCGTGGAAGTTCATACCATAATAGCAAATCAATAATATTAAATAAAATCAATACATGAATTTAGCCCCAGACCTATGAGGTCAGATCAAAGCTAGCGCTAAGCAAGTAAATGTAATTCTGTGAAAAGCGGTAACAAGTTATATCAGCTACGGCATCAAAACCCACACCATTTCTTTGTTATGGTGGTGTTTAACTTTTCCTGTTCTTTTTTCGAGCGCAGTCTACAGAAAAATAGTTTTGTTGGTAATAATTTATTCATATTAATAAGATTATCTTCGATGTCAAATTAGTTTTTAGTTTAATCCTCAGATAATTCCTCCTCAAATACTATTGGAAGGATTTTGTTATAATTTTATTAATTACGAAGGATTTACATCGAATTTAAAGCCTGTATCTTCGACAGTTCTTGAACACTTAACGAATAAGGAAACGAATCCAATTTTGATAAGATAATCCCCTGTATTTAAAATCAGTTGTCAATAATTATGGTGGTAATTATATCAAAGGAGAATTTCCATCTATAGAAATGTTCTCTCGATTTCATATTCAAGCTACTAGGCACTTTTCCAAAATAAGGATCTATTGGTTATACAAAAATAAACATGTGAGTAAAATTAAAAATGTATAAATTAACATGTTTTGCTACATAGTCACTATGTTATCCCAAACACCTCTGATCTCAAAGCTTTTACAAACTCTGTACATTTAAGTCCTTCGCCTATATGGTTTTCAGTTGCACGTTTTTTAGTGTTGCCATCTTGTTTTGCTTTTCCTTCATCTCGAATTGCAAGACAATAAGATTTAAAAAAAAGTCTTAGGAACAAGACAAGAAAGATTGCTACAGCAAGAAGTCTTGCAAATATGAGATAGTTACATGTGAACTCCGAACGCGACCGTAGCCAGTCGAGAGCAACCACCACTGTTGCCAATTTCGCGATAATGTTCCATGTTTCTTATTTATATGCAACAGTTTCGCAAGAATCATGTAAGAGTCTTGCAAAATTATGAGACGCTCACAAGATATTACAAGGCATGACCTATTTTGCAAGCTAGCACTAAGGTTATCAACAGTTTCTTCAGCTGCTTGAATCAAATGCTGAGGCGTAGAAAGAGGAATATTGTTTAATCAGTGTGAGTATTGTTCGAAATCGGCTATGTTGAGATAAGGAACTGTTCAGATTCACAATAAGTCCCATCCACATATGGTTCAATCAACAACTTGAATGGGGCAATTATTGAAAATTTAAAAGTTATGTACAAAATTAGTTATAAGAGTTTGGAAAAGTCTCTTCTACAAAATGTTAGGAACAACATAATGACCACGTAGGCCATGATTGTATAACTATATAAATTTATAGAACCATTAATACATTTTACTTTTTACAACCGATCAACACTTACTTTAGAAATGTGTCGTAACTTGGCAACATGAAAGATGGAAGAGCGTTATTAATCGTCAGAGTGATCTCACCAGCAGCGGAACATAAAAACGCGGACAACTCCCGACAAACGGGCGCAATTCCCACTAACACATTTTTGCAGCCAGCGGGCCATATTTCACCCCGAATCACCTAAATCCTAACCCTTACCGTAAACAATTATTTGCGACGTGGGCGCCATCCGCTTCGCAGCTATGTTCTCGGCGACGCACGTGTAGTTCCCAGTATCCTGCGGTCGCGCCTGCCCTATGAGGAGGTGCCCCTCGCTGGTCACCAGCACGTCGGTGTCGGACTGCAGCACCTGGCTCCCCCGGAGCCAGTAGACGCGGGGCGGGGGCATCCCCACGGGCGGCATGCATTTCAGGTCCACCTGGTGCCCGATCTCCACTAGATGGGTCGTCTCGGGATTCACTTCGAATTGCTTTTTCAGGTCTGGAACAAGAGCGGAAAATTAGGTTTCGGCGTGTTATGTTTTATTGGGACATTTATCAACAGTCGGCTTTATAAATGGCCCAAAATGTTATACTTCTTTAGGGACATTTGTCTAGTAGATACTGAATAGGTTTGTTTTACCTACGAGCCCAAAAACTATAGAGTAAGAGTCACTATATTGAGTAGCATTAGTTAAGACTTGGTTGACTAATAAGATGATTAGACTGCACCTAATCAGATTTATTTCTTCAAAGTTTTTACCAATAACCAAATAACTAATTTTAAGTTCAAATAGTTTCAGCTCGGTTAAGACTTGGCTAATTAATTATTAAACTTGGTTTATATTTGTTTAGCTTGTTCATCGTTTAATTGTTCGTTTAGTAATTAGCTTAACTGGTAGGCAAATTATTCACTTTAAGACTCAGTATTTCGATCTAGGATAAGTCTTGGTTAACTAACCAAATGAATAGGTTCTTTTTATATACCAGTTTAGAGTACAAACAATATAATTTTTCAAATAATTGAACAAGTCTTAACCACTACTTCAAATGTGAATTTTAAAAGCAAATAGTTTTCTATTGACTTGACAAACAATTAGATTATTAAACTATTATTACTTCGGTTTAGTTTATTTTTTAGTGTCTTAACCACTAATCAATAGTTTACAAGCCAGTATTTTTAGACGTCATTAACATTATCTAATTAATTAGATGATTAGACTCTTCTTATATAGGTTTAGTTATTTACAGTTTAATTATTCAATTGTATAATCAAGTCCTAACAAGTAATTAAAATAATAGCTTTAAGTTTTAATATTTTGAGACCCAGTTAAGATGTCTTTAACTAATCAGATCATAAGACACTCTTTATACCGGTTTCATTCGTATGTAGTCTAATTGTTAGATTAACTAACCAAGTCTTAACCGACATTCAAGTACTAACATTTTGAGTTTTAGTTCAGACTTGGTTAACTAATCAAATGACTAAATTCTCCTTAAACATGCGTAACTTATGCACAGTATAATTATTCGAATAATTAAAGTCTTAATCGCTGAATATTTTGATTTCTGACAAACACTTGATTAACTAATTACACTAATCAGGTAATTAGACTCAGTCCAACTCTGACTAATTAACTAAGTATTAACCGGTATCAAAATATTAGCTGTGCCAATATCTTGAGTTCCAGTTAAGACTTAGTTAACGAATCATATAAGAGTCTCCTTATATCAACTTAATTTATTTACGGTATAATTATTCGAATATAATTGAACAAGTCTTAACTAATATTGATATTACTAACTTTCAAGGCCAATATTTTGAGTCCACTTTTCCACTTGATTAACTAATTAGATGATTAGACTGTTATTAATCTAATTTGTGCACGGTCTAATTATTCGATTAGATAATCAAGTCTTAATGATTATCTGCAATACTAGCTTTAAGCCCTAATATTTATTAACAAATTAAATCAGTGTTAGTACTTTAATTTTTGGATTCATTAACCAAGTCCTAACCGACAGACAAAACACTAGTTTTAAGTCCCAACATTTTGAGATTATACTTTTTTATGTATTTACAGTCCAATAATTGTTCCATTTATTAACAAATTATGTTATATAAAATTTGCACTGAAAAATATTTATTAACTCTGAATCACTTCTCATGATCATAAGGCATCTGGCACAACCCTCTCCACCTTTCCTGACAGACAATGGCTCTAATTATTTGCAACGCTTATCCGACTGGCCAGCAATAATTCAAGTCATGAATATTCGAAACAATATCATTAAAAACGAATAATAAAAAGGGCCAGGGATACTGCCTCGGGTTACACCACCTGGACTATTGTACAAACATGATTTATGGTTCATTAAATCAATACACTGCTACGAGCAGGCAACCGAGAAAAATAAACTAGTCCGCATCTCAGACGTTACAAAGTCGTTTTATTTGCCCAGTGTTTAAAATTCAAACAATAGCGTTAATACACCTATTACGGTGTGAGTTATACGTGTGGGTTTGGTTTTAGTGTTCTGTCAAGATTGCAAGAGGGCAGTTGTTGTGCTCGGATGCTTTCTTGAAATGATCAGCGAACAAGAAATAAAGAATCTTCTATACTTTTTTATTATACAGGGTGTAATTGCGATGTTGCGGCAAACTTTCACGACTGACTTCTCGCATCAAATGAATAGAAACAAAAGTCTAAAGCCTAAAACATTTCTACATTAATGATTCTTCAATTGATGAACCTGAAACATAATTTTTCATTAAGAACTTTAGGATAGGGTGATGACACATATACACGGTAGAACTAATGAAAGTGTATGGCTAGCGTTTTTTTTTTTTTTTCTGAGAAGAGGGAGTTATTTTTTATACATATTTTACTGTTTTTCTTCATATAATATCTTTTGTTATTTTAGGCAAAATATCTTAAGGTATCCAGTTCATGGTCTACATATTGAAAAGAACTGTACTAATGAATGAAAATATGAATATACCACAATATAAAAAGCTGCTTGCCTTTTTAAAATGTCAAAATGACACATACGAACCAAAGAAATGGAAAGTTTTGACTATAAATGCGAAAAACATTTTTATTGACCGATTTCACTCAGTGTAGCAGTAGCTGAATGATGTAACCACTATCTGCATTATCGTTCCCAAATGTTAGCTTTTTCTAGTCAAAATTAACAGTTTATTCAATTTAAATATGCAATTTTAAAAGACGTTAAGAGCAAATTATCCCTGTTGTATTTGCTTTGGTGTAAAGGCTTTAAAGGCTTTCTTCGTTGGAATATTTGCCTTATATAACGGGAAAGTATATCAATTACAGTTCAGCTACCTTTAAGGAAAGCCTGTGAGGCAGCGTCAAGTGAAGCCAATATATTATTTCCTTCATTAAAATCGAAATAGAACGGGGCGACAATGCAGAGGATTTATCGAGATGCAAGAACACATTTAATTAAAAAAAAACCGAACCGACAGTCCTACGTTGTTTCGTTAAAGACGTAACGATAAAAGATAATGGAGCCGAAACCTTCATTAGAGCGTTTTATGTTGATGCTGCTTACTTTTTGAATATTAATCCGCGCGCTCTTCATTAAAATATCCCAGACGAATTATAAAAATGTACTCTACCAATTTTATTAGGAGCCATGAATAATGCATGGGAATTAAGGCGACAAAGTTGGCGAAGAATTTGGTTAATGAAATATTAAAGTAGTTTTTAGCAGATAGAGCGCGTAAAGAGACAAGAATTAAATCGCTAAGCCGGCTCGAGATCAGCACGTCGTCGGAAAAGGGAAAGAAGCCGTTAAGATGCACCGCATTAATTAATTTTAATACCGAGCCGCTGGATTCGCGCTAAAATTTTAATAATCCCGAATATGGCTAGTACAGATGGCCCGCGGCGTTGCTATGCATCATTCAAGGAGCCATTATAAAACTTAAGTACTGATGAAGCCCGAGGGGGGCCCCATTTTCCCTCGGATAACCTATAAATTATAAAGCACGCGTGGAGTGAAAACACGCATACAGGGGAACCGAGGAAAATGAGAATGGGAAAATGCATTTTTAACCGATTTACAATGGAATATAGACGAGATTGAATTGATTTATATAAACACTTTACTTATGCGCCGCTGAGTACGACTGGGGGAGCTGTCGTTCTTACCGGCTTGGCAATTTCGACACGGGAAATGAAAGTAACTGGAAATTTGAGAGTTTGTAAAAGCAATAATAGACATCTGAATATCAATTTTCGGCTGACGAAGAAAACTGAGATTGAAGTAGTAAAAGATAAAGTCTTATTTAAAAGTTTTATTTTTAATATAATGTTAATAACATAGCCTTACAATTTTTACTAAGATCTGGAGGTCAGACCTTGTTTACTATGTGTTTTCGGGGTCTGTTTAACCCTATTTCGTCAGGATTATACGATAACCTCACAAGAACCCAATAATTTGGAGTTTTCAGCACTATTAAATTCATGTAACCCTATAGCTCAAACTTTAGATACTTGAACTTGTCTCACTAGACGCGATTTGTCAATGTTCTTTAAACGAAACATACTTATAACCCCCACAAACTTATAATCCAATAACCCCACAGGGTGATTGATTTATGGGTTAACAGCTTGGGTTTTTTGAGGTTATAGTAAAACCTTGACGTAATGGGGTTGAAAGAACTCTGAATTCGGTTTCATTAATCCCACAACCATATAACAAACATGGAAGTTTTTTAGGAGATGTGTAATTATTCTTTGACTGGAAACAGTTTGATGAGATTCATCGCAGCGACTGATTATTATTTAGAATATTTTGTCCATTTAAACACATTAATCTATAATACGTCGAAGTTGTTTAGGACCTTTGTTATACAGTGCGTTTTATAATTAATTAATCAATCTTTAATTGAAATTCCAGTAGCTGAAATAAAAATCGTGTAAGGTAACGTGAACGAACGAATTTTCGAGTTATACGATGTCAAAATAACATTTTGCAATTTCTAACATACTTCTTAAGATGTTTGCCTAGAGTGATTGCATATGAGTTAATGACCGAATACTTTATTAGACCAGTTTTAGTTCTTTTATTTTCAAAATTAATCGAAAAAAGTACAAAATTCAAGTTTACTGAAGATAGGAAATTTCTAGGCCAACGATTTTTATGTAGAAATATGATTTTAATATTTATGGAACGATTGAAAAATAAATCTCGTATAAATTATGAAATTTTGAATTTTCTACTTCTACATCTAATAAAACGCTAAGTTTTTACATCATGACGTTTCCACATTTTTATAATTGGACTCTATTTAAAATCTCATGATAAAAGATCCTATAAAATTATTTGCATGATATTCCCAGAATTGTTTTAGACACATTTAAGTACGTACTTGTTAAAGAAAATGTAAGTTATAAAAATAATAACTAGAAAATGGTCATTTATTGAAATGAAATTTGTTTTTTAATGTTACGTCATTAACCCAAGCTTCAACATTGAACTTTCTAGGTGGCTTTAGAGATATTTAAAGATTTTTTTAATAATTGCAAAACTTTATTCTTGTGAATAAAGTATTTCTCTTTCCTAACTTTACATGTTAAATTCCTAGCACTATATTTTTATCACGAATTATACATAACAGAAAGGCTACTGCATACTTCATGTATTTGTCAAGAAAATTTTATAATATTGTTAACGCGAACAAGGCATTAACACTCTGAACAAAAATTACTCATTTTAATACCAGGAAACACAATGCCGTGCTATTTTTCCACATTTCTCTGTAGCAGTATGTTAAAAAATTAACACAGTCTATTGCGTTTGTTTAATAAATGTTACATAAGTGCACTTTTTACAAATTTTAACGTAATTTGAACTAGTTACGTACTTAAAAGCAAATAACGTTTAAATCATACATAATATAAAACCAAAACATCAAACAAAAATGTATATTTAGGTACTAGGTTTTTAAAAATATACACTAGTAGTAGTCTGAACATCTGTTCCTCTAAAATCACAACAGCAAAATAAAGAGAGAGAAGTGAGGTGATTTAGGTACATATATATTATTCTCAAGGACACGTACTTGTGATTGTTTTTTGTGCTCTTGTGTTATATTTTACAGAGAAGTAGAAGTATTGCTTCGGTATTATTTTATGTTGAATTTAAAATGTCCTAATGAGACAGCAGTTATGCTGGAAATACTACAATGTTTCCATCCGGAAATCATTATTATTAGTAATATGTAGCTGAAGATTATGTTACGTTAGTTTAAACAAAATGAAGAACCTATATCATGGATCGACCACCCGCCGTAGGTTCGAATTCTGCGGCCGGCAGACCGTAAATCAGCTACATTTGTGGAGAGAATTGGCACCCTCTCTGCGGGTATGGTAGGCGTTTGACCATCCCTAATTAATGAGGTTTTCCAGGTTTCTCTCATTCCTGCACTGAATGGTGGTTAAGACCTACCAACGTATGTCGTTCCGGGGCGCAGATGCGTTCTACTTAATAATAATAATATACCGCTCCCTCTCCCGCACAAGTTTTACATCCTCGTAATTAGAGTGAGGGGTAGGAATATTATTATTATATATTTGTTTTCTATAAATATATAAGTATTTTAATAGTTATTTATGCAACAAGTACAAAAAGTAAGTGTTTATTGCACGCTACGTGAAATTGTTCAACGAGGCCGTCAGGCCGAAAAGGACAACACGTCGAGTGCAATAAGCACTTTTTGTACGAGTTGCATACAATATTTTTCCTACGTTCATGCAAAAACCAAAAAATGTTTTATTTAGATGAAGAGAATTAGGAAATAGGAAAATATGACGTCGATTTGAATGTTTATGTTTGTCATGATGACAAAACGCTGTAGTAGAATGACAGATGAATGCAATAAACTTGCACTAGTGCAATAAAGAACCACTTTTTCTACTAAATATAGTTCAATAAAGTTTTGTTTTTTTGCATGAACGTAGAAAAAAATTATTTTGTGATTTTCTCTATTTACTTCAATTAAATTCAAATGTTATTAAAATTAATGATCAGAAATTAAATACTAAGTGGTGTTCTTATGTTACTTGCAAAATTGATACCTAAAATTATTTATATGAATGCAAAGCTACCATTTTTACATCCAAATTGGAAAAATAAATAGTAAAGTCAGTAAAAACCCAGGGTAACAATACAATAGAAAAGAAGAGTTGCATATGAATTTTATATAGAATATGTAACAATACGTTTCAAATAGTAATTTTCCATTAACGTTATAGCATACTGGTGAGTGTTATTTCACACTATTGACCTCGGAAATAAATATCCAACAATCCACCGTGAAATATTACAAATCATAGTTTTCAGTGAAGCACACTTCTACTGTAGAAAATGTAATTTAATGTAAAAATTGTAAAACAATTAAAGAGATACATTTTTACAACAGCAAGAAAGGCAAAGCATTTCTTAATGTGGATCCAGCTTGGGGCTTGAATGGGACATCTGGAAACAAAGCTGTTCTGCTCCAGCCCACTTAAGAAAATTGATATTCACGAACTCTGACCCCGTCAGGCCGAGGGTACGGATCCGCTATACATATTTAATTGCCGAGGCTGGAGTAAATAATAGCTTTCTAATGTTTGTATTAGCGACGTTCCAGGGGTAGAGTGTACCTTCGATTATAAATAATTGCTGCAATCCCGCTCCCTCGCAGCGCAGGAAAATTAATTCCGGTAAACTAACCATGGAACAAAACGTTATTATTCACGACAAAAACACGGAACAATCGGAGTAATCCGCGTGCAGGCTGTATATTTATTTAAGCGCTGGCGCGTAGACCCGATTGCATATCTGACGCCCGAGAAATATATCGGATCATATCAGATCCATTGTACGTGGATGGCTACGAATAGGAGGACATTAATTCAAACATATTGTCACATAAGCCCGTTTTACCCAGGTAGAGGCAGAAATGAGTTCATGACAAGTAATATTTCAGGTAGCGATGTGTATTATTATTCAGGAGTTGGCGCTCTCGGAACTCGTATTTTATGGAGGAAGATTGCCTGCTTAACATATAGCTCTCGATTACGCTACGGGGAAGGGACCTAACTCATAGACGGGGAACAATGAGGTGTAAGTGCTGCGAAGCACACGGTTACTTTCATTGTTTTGAAAGTATTTCCATATAAAGCGCTTGTTTGTTAGTTCTAGAATTCGGTTTCCAGTGCACATTTCACGATTATGATACTTTACTTCCATTTTATGAATTATTCAAACTGGTTCCATGTTCTACATTTTTCTTCGTTATTTTTATATTCAAATTATGCAATTTTAATCTGGCACCACTTTTAACCCAAATATATGAAACTATTGCAGAACAACTGTTTTCATAATTATTAGAGAGAGCAAAGCTGATTGCTGATTAAGTGAGATATTTGCATTTGATGTTCATGTGTTGCGTTAAGTTAGGTTAGGTTCTCAATGAGAAAGCTGAGTTTCCTTTCACAGCGACGACTATTGTGACTCGCTCCTAAAAATATAATTTACTCAATATTTAGCTTCTTTATGAAGTAGATGACATTGTTCCATGAGTTTTTGCCCAAGTCCTCTGGAAAAAAATTAACTTAATCAAAAATAGAGAACATGACTTGTTTCTTACCTTTTTTTCACTCTTCATACTCACATAAACATTCCTTGGTCTCTTCGACTAAGATCGCCTTGTGAAAATATACAAGTAATCTCCAGCAAATTTGTAACTATTTTTTCTACCTGGGTTTCATACACACCTTGGTGACAATTCTTGACTAATGTTTTTACTCTCATTACAAGAGACGTTTAGAGAGTAGCCAAGTTATGCCAACAACTGGTTCTGGTCTAATAAAGTTCGAGGACCACTTTTCATAATTAGAGTCAGTCACCTCAATCTTCTGAAGACCTGAATGACCACCTATCCAAACTACAGTTACTCTCTTAATATTTCTTAACTACATTAGACCTTTCTGACAGTCTCTTTCTTGAACGATACCTATTAATCAGATCTAAACGCCTTTAGAGCTGTTTACATATTTATAAAAAATTCTATCGATTATCATGTATGTTGCAACTCTTCTAGTCTCCACATACATATCTTAATGATATAAATTCCGTCTGAAAAATAATTGTATATGTATCAAGACTTACTGACAATCAGCTCCAATATCTTGCAAAGTCTTAGAGGCAGTTCCATTACGATCCCATTCATCTCTTCCAAAAAAAAATTGTTTAAAGATTAGATTATTAGTACGCGGTATAGGCAAGCTACATCTAGCGGCCATTAGTTACTTGTACAGACTGAAAAGTCACAGACATGAAGCGTTATACATCGCAGTAGACGCAATTGAAAGATAACGATGAGAACGATATTATGGAAACACGGAATTCAAGGAGATGTTGTATTAAAAGGAGGAAGTTTTAGGTTCACCCTATCAATAAAAAGATAAAGCTGCATTGTGATTTCCTGAATTGGAGAGATATCAACGTAATTTTTTTCAAGATTTTCGAATGTCACAAATCGTTGCTGCTTCCATTTTGAAGCGAAGCCGAGTCTAGAATACTTAGCTGTTACAAACAACATCAGTTTGTTAAAGCTTCATAGTAACTAGATTGTTTAATGTAAATACAAAATAACTATTAACGTTAACAAAAATATATAAAATACGTCATGGAAACTTTTTGAGAAGTTCGAAAAATACTATTTTTTAACGTGTACAAACCAAATAAATTAAATGGAGCTCTAGGATCATTTTCACCTACAACACCAAAACACAAGATTTCACAGAGCAGTATGTCATCTAATGAAAGACTTGCCGTTATTTTAAGATAAGTAAATAGAGGTTGCTGTTAAGCGAAGGTGGCCAACACTGTGACACATCCACAACTTAACTGGTCCAATATTTCTAATAGTTTGCAACCAATATCTGACTTTTGTGGAAACATACCTTACCTCAGTCTAGCGGCGAGGCATAGTAATTGTAGGTCACCGAGACGACCTGCTATGACGGTCGTTGTAAGTGACGGTACATACAAATGCTGGTCTAGTGTGCTATGCTCCACTAAAAAACATGTGTACTTTCATGAACAGGCTTTGTAGGTCCATGCAGACATAATGTGCGTGATCTTTTAATCGTATTTCAGCATGTGTACATAAGAGCTATTAATTATATTGTTATTTATTACATTTCGACACCTTAGGTAAGTAACCAATAAAACTATTAGCTTTTAGATTTGGTACAAGACACAATCTGTTTCTGGCTAGTAATACTTTTATATTTTTTCTTGCTTAAGTAACATTTTATTATTTCATTCGGGAGCAAGAGTTAGACAATTTGCGTAGTAAATTTTATTCATGAGGGAATTAAGTAATCTCTAGGCATTCTTTGTGCAACAATTAATGAAGACGTAATAAAGTGCACATTCCGAGAACTACAAATGAAAGTCCTCGCCGCACACACACTCGTAAATAAAACTGCTGGAAACAAGAGTCAACAATAGCAGAGGAGAGTTCCGTAGCGCAACATTCAACACGTCTTTACTGCGAACGTTCACGCTCTCTGTATACAGCGTCCTTTGAAATGTATTTTTGGAAAGAGCAAAAGAAGCGCCTATAAGTCCACAATGTCGACGTGGATTCGCCGTCAGGCCTTACATGACAAACGTACGGCCATTACCATTTCGTAGATTGTAGCCTTTACGCGGGAATTGTAAGCGTGGAGTTCCATAGCAACTGTTCTTTAAGTTGTTTGTTTTGGATTTCTAAAGCAGCCGTTTTTCATATCAAAGAAAAAGGGCAAAGACAGAGTAATCCCCCATTTGAGACTTAAGGGGAGGAATTTTGCTGTTTTTCTAGTTTTTCTTTAAGTAGGGACTATAGTGGCAGATAAATTGGATACGCATAAGCATAAGAAGTATTTGTAAATTGAAATAACAGTAGAAAAGTAATTGAAATCGGGGATCAAAGCAGAGGACATTTTAAGAATGCACTTGTATCTTTTTAAAGCAAATTGACCTGTAGATATTTTAATGATTAGGTATCACGAACAATGTTTGATATTTTTAGAGTTTAGACTACTTTGAACTTAAATCTTTTTACTTGGCATATATATTTATTTAGATGAATATCTAATATACTCCTATAACCGACTTCATTCTTTATAAAAAAAAATGTTCCAAGTCACTGTATATACTATTAACTCTTTTATATAATAAATCGTCTGAAGAAGATGAATTTTCACAATTACGGGAGGCATTTGTGATACGTATTTTCAAATCTGGAGAAAAGAGTTTGGTAAAACAAATATTGTGCAATCAGTACATTAAATAGTTTTAGTAGCATAGGTAGGTACTGGAAAAGGTGTATGATTACTTATTCTACACAGTTAGATCTTCAATAATTATGCAACAACACGGTTTTTCAATAAAAGATCAATTGAGGTAAATCTAACACAATATACTAAACTACATTAATAACCACCTGGATTGTCGGATTCAGATCGACTCAGTGTGCACCGATTTGCGTTTGATAAAATTAATTCTGACATACTAATAGCCAAACTGGCTGAAATCGGTATACATGGAAGATTCCTAGTAAATAAACAGTTACTGGTAACTTCCATATCTAACTACTTCTGGAGTACCTCATTGATCTCACTTAGGTCCATTATTATTTCTTATTTACATAAATGATCAATAAATTCTTTAAATTTTGGAATTTCTGCAGACGATCTAAATATATTTTCTCAAATAAATAACCTACCGGACTGTGTATATGTGCAACAAACATTTAAAATACAATCTTTATAGAGACTGTACTATCTAGGAATTTTAGAGGTAATATATTATTTCAAGTCTCTTTACCATATTAACTCCGGACAAAATCCGTTGTTGAACAGAATGATCAGAGCTTACAATACCTAGTTTATTTTCCAATGTAGATAAACAAAAACCGTTTCAAAGTGAAACTAAGCGAAGGCAATCTTGGATGAATGAATGAATAAACAAATAATTAAATGAAATACAAAGTGCTATTATTTGAGAGCTCAAGAAAAATGGATACACAATGTGGACGTAAAGATTGAAACAGATACAATAAAAATCTGAATAGAGCGAACAAAACAAAATCGCTAAAATACGTCAAGCTATATTTACGCTAATTATGACAAACATAGGTTATGACGTCATTATTGTTGCAGATATGAGTAACTTCCTCCTTCTTAAAACGCAGTCTCAATTTTTGATAGCTCCATTTGAAAGAGCACGTTTTTCTCCATACAGAATAAAGAGTTACACAACAAGAATTTTGAGAAAAAATACTTTCTATTCACTTTGATAATAAAAATTCTATTCACTATAATACAATTTTAACGAAATTGACAGTCTAATGGCAATCATGTGCGGAAAACTACCACTTTCCACACTTGAAATTGTCTTGAAATGAAAATTACTAAATTTTGTTTTGCTAACTTACATATTTTCATCTTAAAAAACGCTATATCTTCTAAACAAAGAAAGATAGGATCTACGTTTATATGAACTATTCTTCATGAAATTCAGTTTACTTTTCATTGCCAAAATCTGTAAAGGATCTACCAAAATACCTTATATTCGGGTTGATCAGGTATCTAGTGCTGAAATAAAGGATTCAATGTTAAACACTCAACTATACAGCTTCGCGTTTTTAAAAATTTACGTACGAACTTTTAACATGTAACTTATTGACACATAAACCTAACCCAATTTTCCTCCGGACTGGAAACAAGCCAACGCATGTCCCGGTGCCAATCTGATACGTCACTTTAAAAAATTCCGCTGCCTACAAAGGCCCTTAAAAGCCTTCCTGTGTTTATCGACTCATATATTACCTAGCGGAGGCGCTCGGTATTTCGAAAATGCCAAAGCCGAGCGTACGGGAGTTAAACGTACGACCCATTCCCGATCAGCATTAGATAAATCCGATAAAAACTCCTTAAACAGCTTTATGACTTTTTAAACTTCGATGTTAATTACCTGATACAGGATCTAACGCTGGCTCAAAGCGTTCCATGTAAACAAAACCCATTTAGATTATCGCAGCAACCTGTGGAGAGGCAAATTAATGATCTATTGCGAAGCATAAAATATACAATTAGCTGCTGCTACGGAGAATAGTGATATTACTTTTAATTCATTATTGCATTGGCTAGATCTGAGCCAGAGATGATTTTAGTCTGGAAATAAATTGCCTCTTATGAGATTATGATTGTTGTTCAAAATTAAATTACATGTAGTTAAAAGTTCGTAATTTGTTTCGGTATACCAACAGCTTGTGATGATCTTCCATTGCAAATGCTAGTTAATCGATTGCAATGAATTAAATGTAAATGATACAGTGAAAATAAAATTGTGTTTGTATTTCACACAATACTTACAAGGTCTAAGATTTTGGGATTTATCAACATCATCATATCTTTTATCTACAATCAATTTTTTTCTTGACAGTGACAACCAAAAGTTCACGTTTATTGAGGAGTGTCACAAGACCAGCAAAATCTGATCGTCAATATCAACCAAGTAAACAGCATCATTATTAAGTAGTAAATTTAACAATTGTCAATTTTTTTACAATTTGCGCAGTGCAGTAATTTTAATTGAAAAAATAATTATGGAAATTGAAAATAGTGACAATGATATCCGATATACACCTCCGGGGATTAGAAATGCTGCAGAAACTGTAACTAGGTTTGTTGCCAGAAAAATCAAATAAGTTATATGAGAATCAATATAACCTATTTGTGACATGGTGTGAGTCGAAGGAAATTTATAAAGATTCAGGAAACGTACTCCTCGCCTATTTTTGTGAAAAAGCAAACACTAAAATCGTCATCACTATGGTCGATTTACTCGACACTGAGATCAGCATTATCTACCAAGAATGATATTGTCTTAAGCAAGTTAAAATAGTTGACGGCATTTTTAAAGAAGCAAGGAGTTGAATATAAACCTAAAAAATCCAAAACTTTTTCGCGAGCGGAAATATGATGAATCATACTTATTAAAAAAAGTAAATTCTGTACATATTAATTATTGTAAAATCTTAAAACTTAATAGAAATATCTTATTATAGGTGGTTATTGGAGTGGGTTCCTGCAGATGTGACAAATTAGTAAAAATCAATGTTAAAGATGTTGAAGACAAATAATTCATTTTGATAGTTATTATTCCTGATTCAAAGACAAGAAGAAGTCGAACTTTTACTGTTACAAATAACATTCAAGATAATTCTATCAACTGTTTGTAATTCTTTGGAAGTATGTAACCTTGAGACCTAGAATCGAAAACACATCAGCACAATTATTTTTAAAATGTAATAAATGCAAGTGTTTTAATCAATTGGTAGGAATTAATGTTATTGGTAAAATACCAAATGATATTGCTAATTATCTTAAACTACCAGAATGTCATTTATACAAAGGGCATTGCTTTCGCCTAACATTGTCTACTTTATTGGTCCATGGTGGAGGTGATATTATACAATTCGACACGGAGATAGAAGAATTCTACAGTTGCAGAAGGGCACATGGATAATATCAATGAAAAAATTGAAACAAGTAAGACAATTTTAACTAGGTCATCAAATAATGTACAAGTAATTGAATGTAGGAATCACAGTGATGAAAATTTTACCATATCAGCATCGACCTAATATGTTTTGTGGATCAGGAATTAAAGGTTTTAAAGTTCTTTCAGCATCTAAATTACAAAAGCTAACAAATGAATGTTCAATTTCTTATAATTAATGTTCGCGTTGTAATAAAGTTAATAATTGAAAAGTTTTATTTTGTTGAGTAATTGTAGAATACAGCTCATCTTTTTAAAAATGCATTACAATACATTTAGTTTTTTTCTCATAAATCCTTAACTTTTCGAAAAAACTTGAAGAGATATAAGTAAAATAATGGGGCTTTTTAGACATATTTTTAAAAGAACAAAAAATTATCGATAGAAAATTATAAGAAAAAATGTCAGAAGGATTGATTCAATCCGTTGCAAATGTATTGCAGCGTTGAAAAAATTTCAGAAAGAGTAGTTTTATTGGCAGATAATGTTCACCAAGTTTGGTTTCTTTATCTTGAAATACATGGAAGATAAAAAAGAAAAACTATTTTTATTTAATTTTTGAAAAGCTGTAACTTCAGTGAAGAGTTTTTTCAAAAAATATGATATCAAAGATCCTCATTAATTTTCATCAGAGCATTGCTCGTTACATTTTTTCGGTGTTATTTAGATACGCCCAGTATATCAATTGAGTGGAAGACAAATTAATCATATTTTTTTATTAATAAAAAGTTTTCAGACTAGATGTAACAATTTTGTTGGTGTATTTACTAACTATCAAGTATTTTTAGATAGACTGAACTGAAGGTACCTCTATAAAAACAAAACATTTGAAAATACAAAAACCGTGTGGTGTAAAATCAGTAACAATGTTACATAAAAAAATCCAAACCAAACCCATAAAAGTGTTTGCAATATTTCTTAACTGCAATACAGGATGAAAACGACAATGCAATAGGCACTTGAAACATCATCCTGAATATAAAATAATCAGATGTTCAGACAGAAAAGCTCGGATTTAAAAAGTAGGCATTGTTTTACGATGAATTATTGGAACTATAAATATAATTTATAGCTTTTTCTTCCAAAGCTGTAATTGACACGACTCCCATTGTACACTTCTTCGTACTCAGGAGTAAATTGAAGAAGACGTTAACCATCGAATTAGACGATTGTTTCCACATGTAAATTATTTTCGTCGTCGTTCAAGATAGAATATAAATAGTACATTAGGCGAATACTCATTGTCCCACATTCTGCTCGGAAATCGTATCCACCAGAGCACTTTAATATTACACTTGGGAAAGAGTTGCAGTAATACAAGAGAATAAATCCCGATCTCCGTGCTATATGTAAATTTAAACAAGTACTGTGAATTATTTAAGCCTAGTCTACATGTTCGAGCACGAGAAGCAAGTGAGACAGCTAGACAGAAGATGAAACGGGACTTCGGGATTATCCTAGTGGAAATATATGGTGCTTGTTTCCGAACCATACTCTAGAAAATTGTATGCACAGTTCCAGTTTTGTTATTGTTTCAACCCGATGGCGCGTTCCCTGACGATAAGAATTGTCTGGAAAATTAAACATAAATTCCCTTCGCAAAATCAACAAGGAAATTTGGGAGGATGAAACTAACAGTGGAAATTCGGACAGAACACAAACTTTGGACTCCACATAAAATGATAAAAACTGTGGTTATTGTTACTGAAACACATATTTTAATTAAACTATTACTAAATGGTAATTATTTTGTTTATAATTAATTCTTTAAAAAAATCTTAATTTACAAATCAACTGGCAAAATAGAATTTGATTCAATTGATTAAGTCTAAAGAACTGAACCAAGACAAATTGATTAACAATGAACATATTCTACACTCCCTTCCAATATATATTATAAAGATCTAATAAAATTAATCTTGAATGAAACTTGATGAATTGGATTTTAGTGGTAACTTACTTAATACTTAATTTTTTCCTAACATAGCTGAATATTTCATAAAATAATTTTAAACCTAATGCTTTCTGAGCCACTTCTAGTGTATCCTAAGGTTCTAATCTTAGACCGTTTCTTTCTATTTTATTCGCTAATGATATATGTACATCATTAAAAAGTAATCTTGTTTTTTTGCTGACGATTTAAACCCTCTTTTAAATATACATTCCGTTGATAATTGCTTAGAATTTCATAATTGTCAAGATTTAGTTGGGGAAGGGTGTTTAGATAATCAGTTAGTAATGCTGATAAGTGCAAAATTTGTTCACTTGTTGTTTTGACTAAGAAATCACAGTTTATTATTTTACATTCTAGAAAAATGCTAGCAGGATCGCCAGTTTTATATATTATTTCAATATCTATACTGTACAGATTACTGTATGTTTTATTGCCATAATTAGGTATGAAATCCCTGTTTATGTTATGTCCAACAATTTTAATCATATTTCTAATTTATGATTTACATACCCGTCCCTTAAGGGCGACGTATTCCTGAAATAGTATTTTCTACAAATACAAGTAATTTTAACAGAAACGTTATCTTATGCCACCTGCTAATATTCAAAGGTATCGAAGTAAAAAAAATTAAGTACAGCAATACTTCAAAATATGTATTTTTTTTTAAATTCAGCTGTAGATTTAAATATTGTTATAACATAAACTTACATAGTATATATAGCCTATAGCAAATAGTTTACTTTTGTTTATAAGCATGTAAAAGTAATTGCTAAAATGCGAAATAATGTGTGTCTTACGAATGAATTTTAAAAGTTATTATATTATTTGAGTAGAAGTGGAAAACAAAATATTAATAATTTTAGTTTTGATATTACTTTTCAAGATTTCAGTACCTAAAAAACATCACAAATTTGATTATTTTACGACGAAAAGTGCAGCGACTTTACACATCGGTATCGGTAGGACCTCAACTTTTTCAAGACGTTTAATTTAACTTAGCATTTAATTTTTATTTGCATTATTATTAATTTTTAAATTTGAAATACAATTTTTAAAAATTCCGAATTTTTTTTATTAGCTATTTCAATTGTTTTATTTCATTTCTTATTTATTTAATATTTATCACTTCTAATTTGTTTTTTTTTCTGAAGTAATGTCGAACATAGAGATAATTTGATAATATCTGAAAGCATAGAGCTGATTTGGGTAGTAGAATACTAATCGTAGTAATATTTAAGCAGTCTGGTTCTTTCTTTTGTGTAGACTATATTAGGTATATTTTACAATTAGGGTGCTCTCTCCCTGAAATCTTACAGAGAAATATATCTTCGAGTGGCTTTATTAAAGTCATACAAAAAAGAAATACTAGCTGCGGCAGGATTGTCAGGGTCCTATATTAGAAACCGTCTTGAATGCCGTTGTAGGTTGTTAGATTACATGTCTAAGAAGCCTCAATAGCCGGATTAGGGTTGCGGGGTTGGTAACCCTGCGAAATTCACCCTCCTCACGTTGGCACGACTGGTGTCGTCTCGTTCCCGCTATAATTGGATGACGGACGTCTTATTCTTAGGATGTATCGGATATCAGTTATTAGTTTCCTTCCACATATCTTATTAGCTCTATAATTAACTTATATGACTTTGGGATTTATTTGTTTCGAGGTCTATTCGCAGGATTAATTTCTACTTTCAAGGTAATCCGAGTTTATTTGACGCTTAAAATATTTGTTATACTCTTGACCTGGAACAATAACTTATAAAGTTTGGGGCAAGTTTGGTATTTTTTGTATTTTATCGAAATCAACTGAATATGCAAAAATTGTCTTGTCAAATTTAAAACTACGTTAGATATCGACCACTATAATGTCTAAATATTTTGTTAACGGTATTATATTCCTAACGATACAAACAATTTATTCAGCTAGAAAAATCATTGCAATACTACCCAAACAATATATAGCCAGCGCAACAATAAAAATTATTCATTTTTAACTTTGGTTGGACGGCTCGTTGTTTCCAGTTCGCAAACATATACATATATATTTAAATTTATATGACAATTTATCACCATTATCTTATTCAGTGTCCGTTTGTACATGGCAATTTTTTGTTTTGTTAAAATATTCCACACTATTGCTATAGAAATCACGTGTAAAAATAATTCAATATCCAAACGTAGAACAGTTGCCACATTCGAGTTCAAAGATACTTATATAGTGTGTGTGGTTTACTCAACTGTGACAAACTCATTTTAATATAAAGAAATTGTATAATCACACCAAAAAATTCTTAGCCGTAGGTACGAGTAATAAATCATATAAGATCATCAATCAATCATTATTTCTATGCAAAACACACATTTAGTATGTTGTACATACAGCCTTAATATTTCAAACACAATTAATGATTTGATGACAACAAATATTTATAATTTTGCTTACTAAATTGATTAAATAAGTCTTGAAGATGTTTTAAAGTTAAACGAAACGTAAATATAATTTCAAAAATATCCAAAAAAAGGGAAAAAATTTTGATTGATTTTATATCTTCAACTCTGATTTTTTTCTCGAGTCTATTAGAAGCGATTAATTATGTATTGAAATATTAACTATTAAATGGCAAAAATCATAAAATATAAAAATATAAACTTTTGTTTTTATCCTTGTATCCTTCCTTTTCTTGTACAGGGAGTCATCATGGGATGATACATGTATATTTTCAGCCATAAATTATGTATATTTATCCTTATCTATAGTTTCTCAATATTTACCAAAAATATTTCATATTTATTTGTTTATATACTATGTATTGATTTGGATAAATATTGGCAGTCGATGTCTATTATCTATCATTTTCATTATGTGCTATTAAAATACATTAACGTACGTTTATACTCACGTATTTTAATGGAAAAAATTCAACGTTATTAAAGCATATTTTCTTTCAATGTTGCATGCATAAACTCATTTACTATGTGAAGATTACAATAGCATATTTGATAATATAATACAAATAGATAAATTTAAAAAATAACTAAAATAAATTTGTGAATATCGATTTAAAGTTATACTAATATAGAAATTATGAAATTATCTTACTAATTAATAAAGAGCAAGTTTAAATTAAAAATGTCTTACGTCTTGAAAATGTAACCAGGAGAGCAGAAAAATTAAAGCTAATAAAGAATGCAGCAAAGCTTAACTTATCCTAAAATTGAATTAAACTTAGAAAAGGGCATAAAAACTTCGCTAAAGAGATATTCTCACTAGGTTGTCATTAATTATTAACATTTTCCAAAGTTCTGAAACGTTCAAATTGCCTTTCTGTAAAATATAAATAATTTCTAAAAGTGGGATTCTAAATTTGCGTATATTAATGAACAAGGATACACCTCCTTACAGTTTTTGTTATCTTGTTTAGACTGTTTTAACTATTACTTTTTATTTTTTTTACTTTTTTGCTTTTAGCGTTAGTTCCTTACTGTACTTGACTATTTCATTGTTTTTGACGTGTGCAAGCACTGCTGCATGAAATAAAAAATAAATAAATAAAATAAATAAATCACAATTTCATATAACATGTGAAAGATCCTAATTTACTTTGTATATTAACGTTAGGTTTGTTCTTGTTGTTGGAAACGATTTGAAAACAGAATTATCCGCCCAAGTAATTCTTGCGTTAAAGTCACTAGTACCTCATTTTCAACTTAACTGGTCGAATATTTCTGACAGTTTTAAACCGTTTCCAACTGCTGCAGGAACGAACCTATTGTTTTGCAGATTACCCAACCAGCAAAACAATTTTATAATTTTCTGATTATACGACAATTATGTTTGAATGCCATATTATTATTGATTTCGAAATATATATTTGTTTTATTATAGCAAGTACCATCAATTTGTCGTTTGTTGTGGTAGCTAAATAACAAATTATCTTATAATGGCACATATATAACTATTTTATAAAAAATTGTGTGACAATCTTATAAAATATTTCAGCTAATAAAACTAAAGAGTTTTATAATACTTTTTTGGTATTGTTCCGTAATATTTCTAACTGCAGTATATATTTTTTATTGTAATTATTTCCCAGATGTGGATTATCAACCTATAAAACTATTACATTAAAAGATACTTGAAGACAATTTTACTTTTAAGAGGAAATAACTGAAGAATACTTTTAAATTAATAGTTAAGTTCGAAATTTTAAATATCAGAGATAAGTTTTCAATTTTCACATGAGCTTCATGAAACGTTGAGAATTTAAGTGCTTTGATAGGCTCTTGTTTGCCTTGAGGCAAATATAATAAATAGATGCGAGTACCTACATCTCAATTTTTAACAAACTATCAATTAAAACTGAATACAATTAAGAGTCATTAAGTTAATGATTAAAGTAAACGACCGTTTTTTTTTCTAATTTACTATCTACTGCCCGTCATCAAAGTTAATAAACGTTTAATTGAGGGTTATGAAATGGATGATTACAGTAGACTTCAAATGCTGACGCCTGCTCTTTCTTATTTATCTAAGAACGTCTCGGTAGTCAATAATTGTTAGTTTGCCTCTGTCCTACATATTAGGCTACAGACAGTCCTGCACTGAAATTTCCTTGGATTTAGTAGGTTATCAAAACACGTATCATCTGTTATATTTGCCTTATTCCCAAGTTTAATTGGAATAGTTGGCTGGCTTTATTATCCTTAATTTTCCGGAAGCTCGGAAGGAAACAACATCTTGGAAATCGGCAGGAAGTAATCTAATTAATCCGTTTGATTAAGTAATTCACTTAGGAGCAATGGGTTACGGTTTGCAGTCATAATTCTCAAGACGAATATTAGGATTAGTTTGCTTGGCAATTACAGAACTGTAGGAGACATTCTCATATTATATAAATCAGTTATATTACTTTAAAAAACAAAAAAGAGTATTATCATTACCAATGAATAAGAATTACTAAAAATTAAAAAAAATAACTTAATCTGTGAAACATTCAAGAATTTTGTTTGAACAAAAAATGTATATAAAATTAATATGTTTTTGAACGATACTCTACACATCACGCTGACAAAAATGCGTGGAAATTTCCATGTTTTTAATGCTTTTTTACACAATATTTACTGGTTTATATTTATTATATATTAAAGAAAAATCAAATGTACATATGCATTTTTATGCAATAAAATTATCAACAAGAAACTACTAATGTACTACTTTGGAAATATTTATTTTAACTTAATATATTTTGAAATTTTACAGTGTGTTTCTTTTACCCTAACTGTTGCAGATGCGCAGACTCACATAAATCTAACCTCTAACCTAATGCCTTTTAGTTGTGTTAAGGTGTGGTATACGTATGTACGGTTCATTAACTATTATTTTTGTGAGATATTCGAAAAAGAGTAAGTATAAGATTACATTCTGTAATGTGTGCACTCGCAATTTGTTATACAATTCATAAATATAATATGTATTTACATAGGAACTAAAACAGTACGTTATATTAGATGCTTGCATCAAAACTGAGCCATTACCCGTTCTCTAAAGCGTACATTCATTTCAACCAACATATTTATCGTTGTGACAGTATAAATAGTTTACAACAGATATTAGTTTCGTGAATTGTACATTTTCTGTAACTAAAAATATTTATTTTCATACAGACATACGTATATTTAAATATTTGCAAAAGTTAAGGAATATACTAATGTTTCAATAATAAGATAACGTTTTCAGTGAAAATATTTTAACATATTTGCATACATTTTTATAGATAATGGATGAACAATACACTTTTAGAGGAATATTAATTTCCCTCAAAACTACATGGAAATTATTTTTGCCTCTGGCAAGGTCTTTATTTAGAAACAAAAATGTAGCTGTTATGTATTTCTTAACTCACATAGTGGATTATTAAAACCTAATAATAAAATCTACTGTATTTCTAATAATTTTTTAGAAAGAGACATCCTGCGTATGTTGACTCACTTAAATCTATATTTTTGTACATTTTAACACAGAGAAGAGTTTTTTTAACCCAATTTTTTTATGACTAAAAGTAAAAGTTTCCCTATTTTCAACTTCAGCTGTGGACACACTCTCTGTATAGATAAAAAAATAATATTAATACATATTTTAATTGATTTCTGTTACTCTATTCAGATTAAACAAAATGAGAATATTTGAAATCATTGCTATATATACAATTTTTTTAATATGGTAAAGATAACTCAAAAACAATAACTAATTAATATCATTTTTCTATTAAATTTTTCTGTTGTTACTTTTGATACTTAAACTACTTAAATCATAACTCTTTTGTCTGAATTTACGTCTATATCAAATTAAGTAAAATAAGTCAATAAAGAAAATATATGTTTATATGAAAATCTACAAATCAGTGCAAATATATTTTTTTATAAATAGTAGGTACAACAATTTTTATTTATTTATTTACTTTTATTTTTTTGTGATACTTGTCTTATATTTTTCTGTAAAATTTCTTGTAAATTAGTAAAGATGAGTAAAATTCGAAAATAGTAAATAATCAAAGATCATCATTGTATTGCTGACTTCTTCTATTATCTGCTTCTTGCATATACTCGCGACAAGAATTCAGACGACTTACGTCATACGAACAAATGAATAATTCATTATATCTCCATCAAAATATCTAAGAAACTGCAACTGATAGTAATAAAACTATATAATACACTAAAAGTTTGCATTATATATTGCATTAAATTGCAAAAAATTACTGATTTTAAAGCGACCAAATATCGAAAATTACGTTGACAATACAAACAAATGTGTAACGTCAGCCGTGACGTAGACGTCTGAATTCTTCGCGAGTATATCACCTCTACACAGAAATATTTTTTTTGTTGAAATGTCACTAAAATGACACTTGCTGATACCTCAACATCTGTCTAAACAAAATTGAGAAAAAATGTTGGCCCTGTCAATATAATAGGAACAAGTTTTATTAATATACGTTATACATTAATCATTCATTTAAAGTTCCGAATGTTAATCGAGATTTCAAATATCGATACTTAATTATTATAATTACTGCATTTCATATAATTTTAATCAAAAGACCTTATTAGAATCACCGACAATTTTGAACTTAAAACTTCAAATAAAGAAAAGATAACTTTATTTTGAAAATAACAATTCTTGACTCAAGTAATTCATATTATTTAAATAAAACAATCCTTTAAATAAGCATAACTTTAATCATATTAGTATAGAAGTTTTTTTAATTTTAAGTAATTTTTATTCTTAAATGAAGAATATATAATCTTATTATACAAGAATAAGTTAATCTTTCAATAAAGTATTACCATACTTGAGCTAGTGAAACTAAGCTGGCGTTGGAATAAGTGTATTAATCTTGTTATTTATAGCTTACTTTCCGTGAATGAATTAATTCAGTAGATAAGGTACTTTTAAATTGTTTAATTATTTAAAGTGGACACTGAATTCTGTTCTACACCTTGTTTCATTAAAACATAAATTAAAGATATATTTTATTACTTACATCAATTTTATTTCTCAATTCATTTATCATGTAATATTTTAATAGTTTTCATTTTAGATTTTGTTACGATTTCGACAAAATACTTGTTTTAGAATAGTTTTAAATGACAAAATACCTCGATCAAATTTCTAAGAATAAAGACTATAATGACCACCATTACTTGAAGCACAAATGATGTCAGAACAATTTGCAGTAGGTACTTAATACCATCTCAAAAACGTAAAATAACATCACTACATTACTGCAATACTGATAAACTTGAACTTGGAAAAGGTGTATTAGCGACTAAAAATTATACAGTTTCACCTGCGTCGCGACGCACAAAACATTTTTTGAGGTGTCAAAGCGACAACCTATATCACGGCAGCCCTCCGTTGAAATATTACGCATAACTTAGAGAAGTTATGTTGAAATTAAGCCGGGATAAAACGAACGAGGACAGCGGGTTGACACACGGTAAAAGGTAAATAATTAATGCCAAAAATGACGTGAATGCTCGTCCGAAACCGGAGTAGCAAGTTTCAACCCTTGTAATACGCAACTTTTGAATTCGGTAGCTCGGACAAAGAGAACGGACGCTGGAATCCCTATAACATCGGTCGGGGCCTCCTCTTCATTCCATTGGTTTATCTGGGACATTAATCTGAGATTTCAGATTATCCATTTGCCCGCAAATGCGGCCTCCGCCGAGTTTAAATACAAATGTATTGCAAACGTCCCAAATGTTTTACTTAAAGTTTAGGCGATTAGGAAAATTTATAAAAGCGTGAGCATTCCATCGACACAATGGGAAAGGAAGAGGTTTATCATATTCACGCAGAACATTGAAATGACCATTATTAACAAACGATGAGGATGAATTGAAGAAAAAGCGGAATTTTAATATGAAACTCAGATAAAATAGCACGACTCTAAGAATTTGAAAGGATAGATGTAAATGTAACGTAATTTTGAGTCAGCAATCAGTATCATCATGAATGAATAAAAGGTCATAATCACAAAATTCCTGACTAAAGACAGAGTTAATAAGTCTAATATGTGCAGGAAACCTTAGGGATGGTAACTGATCTAAAAACTAATAGGTACCAGGTCTTGGAAAGAGCTAGGGTATATGATATTGAGAGGCAAAGCTATCAGCGCGGCATGAATATTTTGAAAAATTCATTGAGACACACCAAACACATTATTATTGCTTGTTAAGAAAACATTAGGCTATTTTTTGGATCAAGATATGAAATATTTTGTTCTCCAACAACAACTTTAAGATTTACTTGACTGTTATACAGTCAGATATACAGGGTATTTCTTAAGTGCAGGTCAAAAATCCAGGAGCTTATTTTGCGGCCAAAAATAACGTTTTTTTTGTGATTTTTAATTTCTAAACCGTTTGAGATAATTTAATCAACTCAATGTGCATATTTACTATAATAGTATGAAACAAAAAATTACGAGCTTTAGAAACTTACCAGTGGGGGAGGTGTAGGCATTATTTTATCTTCACTTTTTGATTCTATACACCGTGTTGCATTCCAAACCGATTAACAACAAAATTGATTTATACTTAACCATATCTTAGGGAGGCCATGCAAAACAATAATAAGAAGCCGCCATCTTATTTAATATTGTATATTGTCAAATTGAGCTTATTTTTAAAAAAAGATAGGTCAATATGGTTTAGATTTATGGTCTTGCAGATGGAAATGGTACTGAGGCTAGGCGAATTTGTATGGAAAGATTTCCATATCATCCAACTCCAAATCCAAGAATATTTAGGAACGTTTTTCAACGTCTGTCTTTCGGAGTCAGGCTCATTTCAGAAAGGTTCAATTCCTAGAAGACCTTTAAATGTTAGAACGCTTGTGTTGGAAGAAGCTGTTCTACAAGAAATTAAAAAAGACCCAAATAATAGTACTAGTAAGATAGATAGTAGCATAGTCTTAATGTGAATTATAAATCAGTATGGTCCGTTTTGAAGTATCAACAGTTATACCGGCTTTAAATACAAAGTCTTACTAGCGCAAGACTATCCTACTCACCTACAATTTTGCCACTCGATTTTGCAAAAAATTGAACAAAATGTTAACTTTACCGACGAAGCTAATTTTTCTAGATAAGCTATAATGAACTTCCATAATAAACCGTTTGGTCTGTTGAAAACCCTAATGCCATAATGGAATGTCGATTTCAACATCAAATTTCTTTCAATGTATGGGTGACCATTATTGGAAATTTTCTTGTTGGATCTTACTTTTTACCAAGAACTTTAATGGGTGTCTCCTACAAACTAGGTATAGTTTTTCCAGTAGCATGATTCGAATAATTGT
This sequence comes from Monochamus alternatus, assembly GCA_037114965.1. Classification (NCBI taxonomy): domain Eukaryota; kingdom Metazoa; phylum Arthropoda; class Insecta; order Coleoptera; family Cerambycidae; genus Monochamus; species Monochamus alternatus. Next base: position 75,828,650 of record CM073431.1, on the reverse strand, counting down.
TTTTTTTATTATGAATTACTGGATTTTCTATGAAGTTATTCTTTTATTCCTTTAGTGAAACTAAATATTTATGTGAGTTATACATTATCTGATGAAAATGTTAAATTTTTAGAATTCAATTGAATTATCTTAATATCTTAATCTGTTAATAAATTAACAGACTATTTTCCACGTTAAAATTTTACCGCTAAATGGCAAGTCCAAACTCTCCTATTGACACTTTAAATTGTTTATTTACTGGTAAAGAGCAAGCAGAGTAGTATTATAGAAAAAATTGGAAAACTCGAGACTTATATTACCATTATGAAGAATTATGTATTTGTTTTTATAGAAAAATAGTATAACATAATTTCAAACATTTTTTTGAAAAAGTTTTACCTCACTACTACTATCACTACTTGATGATGTTCCCTTTGCGCTAAGATAAAGAATGTGGTTTATACACGGCGCGTCCATTCTCTTCACACTTTAGTTTGACTGTTCGCGAATTTTTAAATGAAAGATTCGGTAATAACGTGATTGGCCACGCCACCCGGATCACCTGATATGAACTCTATTGATTTTTTTATTTGGAGACATCTCAAGTAAATAAATCAATTTTATTGTTAATCGGTTTGGAATACAAAAAAGTGTAAATATAATCAAAAAGTGAAGGTAATACAATGGCGCATATGATGATCTATTTTATTTGTAATATTATGCAGGATGATATATATATATATATATATATATATATATATATAAAATAATAATAGATGATACCCACACCTGGGCCACTGGTAAGTCATACTAAATGTTCACACTGAATTTGGTTAAATTATCTCAAGCGGACAATGGCTGTCCTGAAACCCCAAATATGTATAACAAAAAACTCTTATTTTTGGCCACAGCTGGATTTTTGACCTCTACTTAAAAACACCCTGTATATGTAATAAAATAACTGGAAAAATATTTCGAAGCATAGAGAAATACATTGGTATAAAATAGCGTATAACTTTATAGGAATAGCAGGGCCTACTTAGTGTTTCGGAAAGCAATTACCGGCACATACAGAGAACATGACTGGAATGTGCAGGTTCATTAAGATAAAGCGCCAATAAAGTGTTATATAATTGCTATGCACCCACATTTCTCTCCCTAGATCGACTGCTAAAGCGAACGATGAAGTCACAAAGGGAACAAGCAATATGTTATATCGAAAACTACTAGACAAAGTTATATATATATATATATATATATATATATATATATATATATATATATATATATATATATATATATATATATATATATATAATGATTTTACGGAAATTGCCTATAATATGTATGGCAACCTCTGTATGTACTGTCATAGAACAAAAAACCATACGCATATTTTTAATAGAATATAAAAAAAATTGTAAACAAACTCATTTGCTCAATTTCAGTTAATGCTAGATACTAATTCTGAAAATATAAGTTGAGTAAGAGGCATAACAAGTATTTTGTCATACCGTAAATATGTATATGGATCTTATCTATCTGAATATAAACTGTAGAAAAAAAAATTAAATGAAGTAAACATTCTGTTTGTTCCAAGCACAGTAAGAACCGATTCCGAACTATCTAGATCTATTCAGTCAGTTCAGTTGTTAATGTCCTCAACGAATGCAATATAGACGGAGTTGGTAAAACAAGTGATGTGGGAGGTTGGAACCGAACACAGTGAAGCACTTGGAGATGTTTACTTAATTGTTTATTGCTCTGGACTGGTTACAGTAAATGCAAGCGCGTTTATATAATTATAGGTTTTAGCTGAATATGCACAATAAAATATATAGTATAAATGAATAAAATAACTTTGATAAAAAATAGAGACAAGTCATTGGGGCACTAACATAACTCCTCCCGACGTAGTGATGGTCTCCTGACGATGGAGTTATTTCTGGTTTCATAGTTAACACTGTACACTACTATTACAGTTACAAAACATTGATAAAATGTATAGTGACTGTTTCTAAAACGTGCCGGAAATTAAAAGTTGTAATTCGATAATGATCACTTCCACCACTATACCAAATTACCTGCCCCGTATGACTAACCCATTACTTTCAAATTTAAATGCAAGGCACGCGTTTCAGGTAGGGTTTCACGCGGGGCTGATCGGTTTCAGAACGGTTTCAGGACTGAGTGAATCATCGAGCCGCGCGGACGAAGACCTTCCCTAGCAGAGTACCACCGCCGTACAGGAAAGTTTGCTAGTTTATGAGGCAGTTACAGATATTTACTTTCGACATAATTATGAAGTTTCTGCTGAAGTTAACACGTCTCTAAATTAAGTTTGAAAGTTTATGCTTATCTTCAAAACTGCTAAATGTTACTTTTAAATTGCGTGTGTGAAGTTTGCAGAAATAAGTTAGAGGCACATAAACCTGAGCGCCGAAAGGGAATACGTCTGCTAAATATTTACATATTTTCAAATATCGCTAAACTCCTCAACTGAAATATATGTGTATATAACTGTAGCGGAACATATACTGGTATTTAAAAACGTCAATCTACTCAATAGTATGTGATTTTTGTGATCTAATATTTAGGTATATAAAAGTAAAATAATTCTAATATAATTCTAATAATAATTAAAAAATACAAATAACACAAAATACAACCTGGTGTAATAAAATCACAATACAAGATAATATTTCAAAATGTATAAAAAAATTATAAATATTTAGACGGATTTGCAATACTTTTGACATTTTACAAGGTTTTTATTATTTTTTATGCCGGTTTAACTATGACTATTTACAAATATTTTAAGAGGGGATAGACAAAAATAAATATTTATCTTGGAATGTTATTTGGAAAAAAATTGCCACACGTTTACCGCTAAGGAATTACAACAGTTGTTCAATGTGGTTGAAAGAGGATTCGGCATAATATTTTGCCTACTCGTAATATGTCTTAGGTATTACACTACCTCACGATAATATGCACTGGTTACACTTCCCGTAAATCAACACCTTAATCACATCATCTAGACGTTTGAATACGACAAATTTGTAAATACACAGAAAATATGTGAAAAAATAAATTTACGAAAAGCAAGTACTGAAAAATGGTTCCAATTATATTTTTTGACAGCATCTGATGTAGTCGTCATTTATAGGCCACTAGTGCAAAGTGGACGTCACTAATAAGTTTTTAAACTTACTGTATTGCTGGTGAATTAAATTCTGTTAATATTAATAATAACAACAATATTAACAATAACCGACGATGTTTGATAAAATAGTTAGTAGATGCTATTTTTTAATGTAACATCCCGTGATGTTTACAGTGCTGTAAAAATCTTTTCTTGAACCCTGGGAATATAATATTATATTATTATATTTGACCAGTGTTCCTTGATGTTTGGTGAGTATGACGCTAGCAATGCAAAATTCTATCTTATTTATGGAATTTATGTCGATTATATTAGTGGATAATTCTAATGGACCTGTAATGAATGAAAATGTAGTTTTGGCAGTGTGACACGAAGGAACGAAGAACGAATGCAAAATACTGCAGCTAACCGGATTAACCGGTTAGCCGGATTATTAATAAAAATGTTTATTTAAAGCCATCTTCGACGATGATTGATCGTCATAGGTGCCGATTTTCCGAGGAAAATAAAGGTTAATTTGTTTTATTGTCTTTTAGGATTTCCTGAGCACTTGGTTAAATTTTTTGTACTTCAGTCATAGTTAACCCTGTGTTTCATATTCATTATATAATTCTCTACTCATATTAACAAACTAGGTATAGTTTTTCCAGTAGCATGATTCGAATAATTGTTTTTTTATTATGAATTACTGGATTTTCTATGAAGTTATTCTTTTATTCCTTTAGTGAAACTAAATATTTATGTGAGTTATACATTATCTGATGAAAATGTTAAATTTTTAGAATTCAATTGAATTATCTTAATATCTTTAGAGTAAATTAACAGACTATTTTCCACTTTAAAATTTTACCGCTAAATGGCAAGTCCAAACTCTCCTATTGACACTTTAAATTGTTTATTTACTGGTAAAGAGCAAGCAGAGTAGTATTATAGAAAAAATTGGAAAACTCGAGACTTATATTACCATTATGAAGAATTATGTATTTGGTTTTATAGAAAAATAGTATAACATAATTTCAAATTTCTCATTCACTTTCAAATTACATCATCTGATGCATTAATTAAAAATAAAATATTTTGTACTTTTTTATTACAATTAGTAAATATGAGGATTTTTTTAGAATTTATTTCATAAATTGCAAAACGATTTAATCATTTCACTTCATTCTGAATGGTTATTAAGGGTTGAGTGAACATTTTCAGATTTTAAACAAGAAAGAGGAACGAAATTTTTCCAGTACGATTCACCATGCCTTTAATAACCACTCACAGTGTAAATAAAAGCATCATTTTCGGAGGCGCATTGCAAGTGGCATTAAGGAAGGTTTGATGGTAGCGCCAAGGTGGGGTACAGCGATGATGGGCTATGGTAAAATCTATTTGCAAACGTATTTAAGATAAGGTTACTGTTTAGTTAGTGACTAACGTGAGAACAAACGGTTATGGGAACGGGTGCCTTGTCGTTTCCATCCACTTTAGGTGTATTAAAACAGATGCACCCTAAAAGCTCGCCCTATGGATCTTTGACAATATCCTAATACGCTCACACTAAAACTAAATTAGATTTTCTTTGCTTTGCTGCCTTTTGGCAATCTAGCCAATAACGAAACTGTAAGATTATTTATTAATTATGAGTCACTAAGTATTCGATTACATACCTGTTTGTGCCTTTTCTGATAATTACTAACTATTTCGGTTCATAAGTTGAAGGCGCGGTATTATTCTTGAAGTAGTGTTTTCTACAAATACAAATAGTTTCAGGCATTTAAGAACTGATTAATATAGATCTTAGATAACAGGAATGTTGTCTCATGCCACCTGCGAATATTCAATGGCACCGAAGTAAAACGAATATACAGGGTGTCCGTAAACTCATAACAAAAAAATTGATACTACTCAAAAAATAACGTGTCAAGTTCATGTAACATTTTCTTGAAAAGTCAATATTAACAAAGCTATGTAACCTCAGGTGTTTTTTAATTTATTTTTTAGCTACAACTTTTTTATATACTGGAACGATTGTTTTCAAATTTGGCACACTTGTTAGTATTAAAGTTTATCTAAAAATTTGATTCTCTTGTTTGAAGTTAAAAAAAATTCCCTTTGCGGGAAAATCGACATTTAAATTTTTTTAACATAATGATGAATCTCATATCATTTACGATTGAGCAAAGTATACTTTGAAAACAATTGAATGATAGCTGTCATATTGCTTTGACGGTAATTTCAAACTTTATATGCTTCGTCCATACAACATAAAAGCAGTATCGCAACCTTTTATGAGAAAATAGACATTTAACTAATTTACTATAACTTTGGTAGAATCATTTCCGGTATGGTCGCCACGTCGTTGGTTTAGCTTTCTTACGTTCCAAGAGGCATATGATAAGGTTAAAGTAAAGTTCCAAAGTTACTTCTGAGGAACATAACAATACGTCAAAATTTCTCAAATCAAGTCTCAAATTTTCTACCCAATTCTAGCACGCTGACGCGATTCATCCTGTTGCAGCTCGGTCATACTATAGTTAACCTGCATCCCAGTAGGGATACTCGAGGCAATATATTACTAAAAAACGATATTTCAGAATATATATTTTTTAATTCTATGCTACACACTTTAAAAAATATGGACATCACTTGTTACGCTTGTAAAAAATTAAATAAGAAAAATGCTTATTCAAGATTTGTATTTGCTGACAAATTAAAGAAAAAAACCATTTAAATAGATGGAAAAATATAGATTTCTGTATTTCAAACATTTTTTTCGTATATAGTTTACAAATAATAAGCAATATTTATACCTAATGTTGTACCTAATTGACGTACTTAATTAAAAATATTGTTGTGATACCTATTTAATCCAACGCGTTTTCATTTAGGTTTAGATTTCGTGCGAATTCAAGGCGACAAGTATTTATAATATATACAGGGTGTTCGGTGCCGATAGCAAAGGAGCTTGCATATCTGACCAAAAACAACAAAAACTCTTATGAAGAAAATGTCTAAGATGAATAGTTTTTTTCTACAAATACAGATCGAAAATAAAAAAACAACTTCAATAAAATGCATAACTGTGTTACAATATTACAAAATAAGGTACAACTAAGATAATATATGAAACGTAATAATCAATGTTAATGAAGTAAACAATAGAGGTTTGCCAAGAAATCCTTAAAACTGGAATGTACTGTAACATTGCATCCATTACCTGCTACTGTTAACCTAAAATAATTGTTGTTAGTTAATAGTCAATCAAAGTGCGGCTAGTGCGTATCGTTCGTACCTAGTATTTGCTTGATATTTGTATAATCGTTTTCAATAATAATGTCATTCTTTAAAATGAATTTTGCGATTTCTTTTGATCTACTGACGTATTCCTAATGAGATCTACTTTCAACTTTTAACATTAATTATTAATTGTTTTATCCACCTATAGAGATTTAATGGAATTTCTACTCAGAACTTCCAGAAGTTCAAAAACTGTTTTGAGGGAGTGTCATTATTATTGAAAAAGCATATAATAAAATGGAACAAATAATGTTATGCTGTGAAAAGATGTCTAAGAAAACCATTCACAATATGTATGTTTAGGTGGATTTGTGTTTATTATGTACAAACACAAATACACGTGACATGGTGGGCATACGACGTTGTCGCATATGCTGTCATAATTCTATTACCATAGGTCAGAGAAAAAAATTGTTAAGTGAAATATATTTGTTTGGTACAATTTATCGTATCGCAAAATAAAGGCACTCATATTCCGGACATACTGTACTTAACAAATTTTTAATTCACTATAATACTGAGTTTTTATATTGCACGAAAATTGGTTCATACTAGAAATAAATACGCTATGAAATAATTTTAAAATTTCATTAGAAAACTAGTTCTTATTTTAGCTCCAAGAACCAATTTCGTATACCTACTCCTTTTTTCAACATGTGAGTTTTCGTTATAACCTGTTATACTTTAATTTACAATACCATTTTTTACTTCTACAATCTACATAGACAGACGCCAGTCCAACATTTTTTATTATCCATTAGGTCAGTAAGCCGAGTTTTAAATAGAAATTTCCCCGCTAGTTTCCTTTAATCATAGGCATACAAAATATCCATCATATTCATCACGATTATAATAACGCCTATTCACCACTTGGCAGCCTACCTTAAACACCACGACCATGACGCTACACTTTTTCTTAATTACTTATTTTATCTATCGTATTTGAACAGCCGACTTTAGTTGCCTGACCAGGAACAATGATGGTAAAAGTGGACAACGAACCGCGTACGCAACGGATTGTTTTCAAAGCTCCGCGATTACTCTAATTGATTCCTAAGAATTAAATTAATAAAGTGAAGGAATGGTAAAACGGGCGTGCTAATGGCCGAATTAATATTAATTTGTTAGCGCTCGATGACTGATATCTTAATTAGCCTGTGTAATTAATTTTAAAGAGCCCAAATTAGCCGGTGCGGTACATCCAGGAAACTGTGTTAATCGCACAAAAAATGTGTAATAGATTGTCGAACTGTGGGATACAAAAGCGATTAGCGGTTGCTGTTTGGCGATAAAAATCGATGGTTAATGGCTGATTGCAATTAAAGACACCTGCGAAATTTGGCAAAGGAGTCGAATGGAGCATATATTTGAGATGGGTACAGGTGTTTCGCACATATTAACAACCGTTTGACTGTAAAGTGAGATTTAATGCTGTGAGAAAATAATATTTAAGTAAAATGTACTAAAAATGCAGGAAATTAGTTGCAAAGCCTATTACAATGGTTAACCTATACTTTAAGCTGGATTTACTCCTTAGCAATAACCAACCAAATTATTGACATCATAGAAACTAAACTAGGTTTATTTAAATCGTAGTTAAATTTCATTTAATAAATCGACCATAAGTAGTTTACAGGTTTCAATAAACTTTTTTCCATGTCACATTAACATACAAAATATGTTCAGTTTTCTTTTTTTTTGTACTCGCATTTTCAACCTGTTTCAGTTTTTTTATTTTCTATTTTAGTAAATTGTGTTAGCCTGTTATTGGATAACTGTTTATGTGTTGGGTGGCATTTTTTTGTATACATGAAATAAATAAATAAATAAATGTATGGAATAATGTTTATATCTTTTTAAAACACCTTGTATAAAAAAAATCTGGCAACCGCTTTTTAGTCAAGTTTTTTTTGTACCCTTTGGTCCAATGAGTTTGCTTCAGTTATTACAAATTTTTTGAAAAAAACTAGCATTTCAGTAAAAATGCAAAATTTTGACACTTTTCCATTTAACTTCAGTTTTTCTACGCGATATAAATACTGTAAAAATAATTACACATTTTAACACAATACTATATTAATCGAGGTCGACACGAGATTGTGTATATTTTTACGCATTTAAAGGTTTAATATAATTCACTGTTATGTGTAACTTACATTTCAGTGTTATTTGTATCAATAAAGCACTTTACACATTAACATGTCAATTTTATTGTACAATAGATATTGATATGGAAGCTCACCTACTTTTTTACTTTGTTCATTATGTTCCTGTTTCCTTTCGAAATTGCATTTTTTTGTAATACGTTTATTTTGACGTTTTTAATTTAATTTTTAATAAGAGCTCAGATAAATTGCATACGAAAATATGTACGAGCAAAGAAACATAAAAAATTATCCAGCTAAAAATTTAAGATCTAGCCATATTTGGTAAAGCAATAAATAAAATAATACTAAAATTAAACAAAAACTTTTGCGTTTTATTCCCACAATAATGTTTACACGCGAGAACGTATTTCCTAAGTAGATGAAACACGACTAAAACACGCATACAGTACAACGTTTTATCTGCAATCACAAGCTCAAAACATTAGGAGAACGAAAGCCGTGTGAGAGCAGATAAAAGATTATGGTTTTGAAAAACGTCATATTTGACAAATTTATTTTAATCTAGAATATTGATTGTCAGCTGAATACTAGAGTCACAAACCTAGAAAAAATATGGACTGTGCCAGTGTCATATTGCCGGCGACCGCTAATTCATGGCTGCCCTAAAAGGTCCAGAATCACTAAAACTTGGTTATTATTATATTATGGTTGTTTACTGTGATTGGTCACATTCTTTAATGACATTTAAAATGACAGCAAGTTAGTTAATTTCATATTGCAATGCAGCCATCATGTTTACAGAACTGCAACATAAAGCAAATAAAATATCCATTTTCTGGACCGTAAGACCCTAGGGACCTGTCACGTGACCTATATCGTGAACCGACCCTCTCTATGTTTTTTCTAGGTTTGTGACTAGAGTTTTGGAATCGTTTCTATTACATGCATTTGTTTATTTTTCAATAAGAGTGAAAGAATTTGCAGAATCGACACAAAAAATGACTGAGAATGCTGAAAGTTTCTTCATTACGGCTGAAATCGAGCAAGAAGCAACATTACGTCTGTTACTAGCGAAAAGAAAAAAATTTGTATGAGAAGGAATTCGATAACCGGTGAAAAAAGGGGCATAGGAGAAGGAGCAATTACAGAAGAGGAGCTGCTATTCTACTTCTTCAATGTGGAGAAACGGTTTGCTGCCTCTTCGATGTGGACAACATATTCCATGCTAAAATCAATGTTGAAAGTGCACAAAGGTATTGATATTTTGAACTATGGTAAACTTACTTCATACTTGAAAACAGAATCTTTTTAAGTCAACGCTGTAGAAATGCGTCGAAAACACATCAATCTGCGACCGACCTGCTGGTGGAAGATTTTTCTTGCGATATGTGACTGGAAACTGTCCTACACAACATGTAGGCATCAAGACAATTTCGAAAACGTTAGAAAGTGGCTGCATTTCTTGAACTCCCTAATTCAGAGAGTTTTACCGGATATGGAATGAGGCGTCCTACCTGGTGAAGTTACAGGCCCCTCCAGTCCTTCAGAAACTTCTTATCGAGTGAATTTAAACAATCCCGGTCAAAATAACAAGATCGTTCTTGAGATAAATGTTAACGTTAATGTTAATAATAATGATTCTAAATAAAATGCGGATATTATGAATTCTAATCCACTGATGTGTTTAAAAGGCGACCACGGAAAACGTATTAAATCTTCTTAATATAGTGGCCGTGGATAAATAAATACTATAGTCACGTAATTTATCCACTTTTTTATTCAGTTTCTATCCCTTCCAATTTAGCCAATAGCAACTATGATTTTTATGTTCGTGGATAAGATTATTTATTTATTTATGATAGTACAGCTGCTCTAACAGAATAACTCTAATTTATAGGGCAGTAAAGGAAGCAAATAGAGTTCCAATAGGTGAATAAGTGCCATCAGACTTATACGAAAGATATTTTACAAATTTTCTCTGAACTCTGAACAAATTTTAAATATTATGAGACTCGGACTCCAAGCAATGGATGCATACTCCTGACAAAAGTGCAGAATAATAAGATAAAGTTGAAATATTTTTAAGTTTTATTGAGTTTCTTCTAATGAAGCCATATTCATATTGGGTTTAGCTACAACATAATTTATATGACGAATAAATATATAAGTAGAATCGTCGATAATAAAAATTTTCCCGAGTAATAAATATCTATATTTTGCCATAACTACCCAACTGAAAAAATTATACGCATACTTTTTTAGAAACACACTCAATATTGTCCCATATTTCCGAAACTCCTCATTGCATGTTTCCTTCTACGTGTCATTATGTAAAAAGGGAAATCGGTGACTGATCCTTCCAGAAGATTTACAAAACTGCAGCCTATATCCAACAGGATTACCTGCTACATTCAATGCTCCCTCTGCCGTAAAAATATCGTAAAATATTTATGCGCTCGCGAAGGCGACGATACCCAAACAGTCCTTTCGGGCAACATTTCCTCGAGCAAGTTGTCTATTTTATGTAGTTGGAGGCTCGCAAAGTATGTGGTAAAATGTAGGACATGATGGTAAGACGTGATAGCAAAGAAAAGCGGGAATTTATCATGTGTGTTTAGGGGGAGCAAGTCGAGACGTATGGACTTAGTAGGACAAAGAAAACGTGATATGGAATACAAAATTCAGAATTGCAGATTGGATGCTTAATCACGGGCGGTCCCGGGGGGGATCCGCTCGAGAACTCTTCACGTGGATGAAGACTAAATGAAAAATTCCGGAATAGGAATTTCACATTATTACAAATTCTTTCATTAAATGTTAACAATACCTAATAGATATTCGAGTAATTTGGTATGATCTCATGGAAAACGAATATAAGAATTAAATAATTTAAGAGCAATGAGCATGTTTAACGTACTGTTTTATTCGCTGATTCGGCAAAAGAAATTTTTCCAGAATCTTTAAAAGCCAGGAAAACATTTTATGTGTCTGACGTCACTTAGACAAAAGCTTTATTATTTAAACTTAGTCGCCAATATTATGCTATGTTATAATTAGGGTTTGTCAATAGAGCGGATGTTGATTAGAGTCTTATATATTCGATTGGTGACACTGTGACGTGACTCGTTTCGATGTGTTGATGCGGCATGCTTCATCTATTGACATTTAAATATATCTCGTTGCCTAAGAAATGCCTATTATATTAATAAATTTATTAAACGCTTTTCTGATTGTGTCTGTTCAGGTGGTAATAAAATATGTTTGTGAAATTTGTGAAAATTTTGTTGGGTTGGATTGAAAAAGATATTAAACAGTCAAATCCATTGTTACAACTGCTATGCTGGTTATTTTATAAGCATAATTTATATTTTTTTTTGTTTAGTATGTGTTTCTATTTTTTTGGTAGAAATATGTACCCAAGTGACAGTTATGCAAAACTAGTTGGCTGTACTGTAACATAGATTTCGTAAACTAAAAGTAATATGCACTTGAACAATAAGGACGTTTCACATTTTTTATTCTCCTTTGATTAAATTCCTCACATTGTAAAATTTCATATGCTCCATAAATTTTTGAACTAATAGTTTTCTTTAAGAAAATATAGCAATTTAAAACAAATCCGCTCTAAAACACAATGGTTTTAGAGTATTATGCTGCAATTTTTCGTCCTACTGATGAACGTAAATATCTCCCCCTATTAGATTATAGGCGGTCGATACCTTGGGGTATAACTTAATTTGTAAGAAACTTAAGTTACCTTGGACTTGACCTAAATGCTGTTTCTTTTATACCTAATTATTTAAGCAATCGTGTTCATAGTGTTTCATTGAATTCTGAAATTTCTAATCTATTGTGGTTCAGATTCGGGGTACCTCAAGGTTCCATGTTGAGACTTTATCGTTTTTAATTTACATCTGTGGTGTGCATACAATCATAAATAGATCAGTATAATACTGCTGAACAACTGATTAATTCTGATCTAAACTGTTTGGTTAATATATCACTTGCATATAATTTAAAACATAATTTCATTAAATATGCAATAATTATTTTTAAATTCAAATCAAAAAGAGATAAAATTCGCAATAAAATAAAATATATGTTTGACCATTGCCTGTAGTTGAAAACCTTGGGTATATGGATCGATCCGGATATGAGATTTACCAAACACGTTAATTATTTGTCCAAAACATATTATAACATCCCCAAATACACATTTTAGATACCAAACAAGGTTGAAGCTTTGTATTGACTGTGTTTATGGCCCTGGATCATTAGAGCATGGTATTAACAAATTACAACTTAGCAAAATTCTCTTCGATTTATTAGTGAATTGCGTAAATTTAATAACATGAGTCACAAATTTGTTGAAGTTTCATAAAATGCATACTATTCACAATCTTTGTATTATACATATAGTTTTGGTTACGCTTGCATTTCAATATTTATTCAATAAACTTGTTCTTCTGCATTCTAATAACACTTACATTAGAAACAAACATTTTTTATTTATTTCTAAATAATATTCTGCCAGTATAAAACATAGCTTCTCATATATATTTAGTAAGTGATATAACAAGTTACCTCCACATTTTAGATATTATTCAATCTTTAATTAAAAAAATAAAAGAATATTCGTCATTTGGATGGTTAATTGTTATTAATGGGAAATTTTCTATATTTCGGATATCAGTTGGACTAATTAGTTTCAATAGTTAAGTTTTAGTTATGTCATTTTGTAGTAGTTTTAATGTTTGTCATTATGTAAATAATGATGATGTAAAATTATTATTATCATTAAAGTAATACGCTGGTAAATATATTGCAATATATTAAACAATTTTCCGCACGCGAATGTCAAACTCTAGTTATGACACTTGGCTACATTCAATACAAGAAACAACAAAAAGTGCGCTCACATAGATATCTTCAAGTGTTATTATCAACAGTCATTACAATAGTATACATTTTTATGGAACATCGACCCTTTAAAGGTAATTTCATACGCCACTGGCGCAAGTTTAAACGCTTGAGATTTGCGAGAAACGCCAACAGTGTCAGGAGCCCAGTTACATTCAAACGTAGATTTCCAACTAGATATAATCGCTTTTTAATGACATCCGACAGATCATTGTTAATTACCACACCGAACACACTACATGTAATGTTCCGTATCGCTTCCATTTGCCAGGAATAATTTATATGTCGCTCCTTGTTATGTTCTGATTATCATATGGTTTGACGTGTGTGCTCGCGTTCAACCCCAATGAATCTCTTGATCTCTCTGAAGGTATCGGTGCCGTATGGAAATCAACTATTGGGGAACTCAGCAGTGAAGTTCCCCGGATGCAGATACTGTAATATGCATTCCATTTCGTTTTCGTTTTGATAAAGATTCTCATAGTGGGATAGAAACTGTCTGGGGAAAATATTAGATTTAATGTCAACTTGGCTCTAAATGTAGAACAAATAATAGCATCGTCAAACAGAAGCTTGATAATAGTATAAATATATTGGTGCGCATTGCACATAAGTACTATACAGGGTGGCTCACTTCTTTGTAGTAGAGGACTTTAGCAGGCGATCATCATATTTTAAGAAGAAAAGTTTGTATCAATATAAGTCCGCAAAAATTTCGATACTAGCGCCTACAGTTTTTGAGGTATTTTGGGGTTTAGTTATTTATTGACGTTTACTTGGATAGGTATGCCAAATCATTGAGAAAGTGTACCGCGTGATCATTTTTTCAAGGTCGCGGTCCCTTTTCCACCCACAATTTTAATGTGGTGCGCCACTGACCGTATCCGGTAAAGGAAATCGTTTCCCAGTTCTGTTTAGAAACTTTTTTATCTCTCATATTTTTTTCGTATCTGCATCCATTGTTAAAGAAAAGGTGAAAAACTAATATCTGTAATAGGTCAATTTAATGAGACTATTCTAAAATGCTACAGTAGGCTGTGTCTGTAACTTAGAAACTCACTTTGTTTACAGTTCATTTTCATAGATCATCCTTCAAATTGCAATTTTTACGTGAAATTCCTAACGTTCCTTCGTCTTACTGAAAGTAAATATTAGAAGAATAATATAATCGGGTATCATTGGCATAGAAATGCACATTAGAAGATTTTAAAACACAACGAAATTATGCTGTATATAAAGTAAATAAAAGCGGACCCAGAATCGTGCCTTGAGGAACACCCATATTAGGTGCATCAGAATGTTTGCCATTAAGGAGAACTTTCAGTGACGTACTGCTCCATTAACTTGAATTCAAATAAAAATTATAATTAGATTACAATTCCAAAAAAGCATATTATGCAATGTATATAATGCTACATACAATTATTTAAACTTATTTTTATATACTGATCATATGCCAAGATTACATTTTTACTAGTTATATTTTCTTCGAAAACTAGACGAATGATTTTTTTTTCTATACGATTATTTTACAATAAAAATATAAAAACATAACAGTTTACATGTAGAATGAACTATGAATTGTGAAATTAAGAAATTTTAAATATTTTTAATAATCACAACTTAAGTCGTTATAATTAAACTCTTCAATGAATATTTTGAATCATTTGACAAACTTCAAGTAGTTCTCAACGTGTTGTTAAACAAACTCATTTATGATTAATAACTAGAATGAATGATGTCGTCAAATTCAATTTTATTAGTATTATCCCAACAGGTAGGTAAATATAAAAACAGCTCAGTGAATATGAAAACAAAACAGGCAAATAAAATCATACAAAAATGATTGGAAATACACTGAAAAGTTGAATAATAAAAAAGAAATTGGTACAGATCATACCCGCACATGAAATAAGAAACTAATACGGTGACAGTCATAACCATTCTTGAGTGAATTGATAGATGGGCCTTGATTACTTAGAGTTGAATTCTACTGATGCAATAATCATATTTGGTATTCCATAGTTATTAAAATTACCCAAAACACACAAACTGATACAACCTCGAAGTACGACACAAAACTTCTTGCCATCGGCATATTTTGCCTTTATTCGTAAAGTATTTGGAGGTAATTAGTTGTCATATATCGCCGTGTCAATAATAGATTTCAGTTATGACAATAATTTATGTTTCATATTTACCAACTACAGTTAACTGCAAA
Source organism: Monochamus alternatus (assembly GCA_037114965.1). Classification (NCBI taxonomy): domain Eukaryota; kingdom Metazoa; phylum Arthropoda; class Insecta; order Coleoptera; family Cerambycidae; genus Monochamus; species Monochamus alternatus. The sequence continues at coordinate 75,812,968 of CM073431.1, read as the reverse complement.
ATAATTACATGTAAATTAATGACTTATAGAAAGTGTTTTTTAAAATTGACTACAATACTTTACTGACCACAGGATATGTGTAGAAATAGTATTTATCCTGTGGATAATATTTAAGACACCTACACCAGATAGAAGAATATTTATGAAAACCAATTTTTTTAGCAACATAGCTTACTTGAAGGGTTTTTGTCAGTGTACTTATTTCTTTCCAGTTCTGTTCTACCTACTGGATCCCTCAGAGCTGTAGAATTCAATCAAGTGACTAAGATAAAATAAAATAAACTTTCACATTTTATCTCCCCTGCATTTCTCCGAATACTTATTTCTTAAACGTATTGCACAAGGAACTCTAAAACGGCATGTGAAAAGAGCTCTAAGCGACGCTCAGAAATAAAAGATAACTGACGATTCCGCGCTAATAGCTGTATCCATTCTTCTTATCGCTCCCGAGTTATCCCTATTTGTTTTATGAGTGTATAACATGCGCCTATTATCGGGAGCGTCTGAGAATTCGGGCGCGGAGAGTAAGTGAAATCCCCTGCGGGTGTTTCGTGCAGTCCAATGAACATGTCCGAGCTGATCCTCCGGCATTTAGCAGGCGATTTTCTAAATCTCTTAACGATCGGGTAATCCCGCGTCTTAGTACGTCGTTATAGTGGACTGGATGGGAAGGCAGAGGATTCTTGGGCAACAAGGATCAATACCGTGACACTCCATGGAATTGAATGAAGGATTTTAATTGAATCCGTTTTATTGCGTACTGGCCAGTATCGGGGATCCCGCTCGCAGTCACACGGAAATTTACTATCCTTATAAAGTCCGTGATATAGGATGGGACGTTAATAAGTTTCGGAGGAGGAAGTTTATTGGTATAATTAGAAAAGACAGCGTCTGGTTTTCTTTATTTATATGTTTCGGAGCGAAAAAGTAGATAACGGAATTAACAACGCATACAAGAGAATGAAGAAAGGTATCTGTTTTCGGAGAAACAGTTTCCCTCTATTTAATAAAATTATTAACCACGAACAAAAAATGTTTTGTATTAATTACCTTTTTTCCTAGTAACAGGAATGAGTCTTATATGTACAAAAAAAGATATTAAATAAATTGCTTGGAATTGTTTAATTAATTATGGCCTTTGTTTTTCCCCATTATTTTCCTGATTTATTAAAAAATGAAATGTATGTAAATATTAATTGAAATAATACCTAAAGCGTGTAGCAGACCTGTTTTCACAGAATATATTGTAATAGTTTTATTTCACTTTGCAATTTTAGCAGAAAAATTTGTAAAGTCTGTAAATTTCATAAAATATGACCAATATTGTGTACTTTTACAGAGATAGTTATGGTAAACATATTCCAACGCATGCGCCTACAACGTCCCGACCCAGTAATGGTCGGCTTGTCTATACAAACATGTGCGTCATAGATATTGTAGTGCAGTTGAAATTAAAGTAGTGCGACACATTTCAAGTGTGTGTATAGTTTAGTTGTGCTGTAAAATAGGGAATGAATTACTCTGAAAGTGATCTAAAAAATATATTAAATGCACATTGTGTGGTGTTGAATTTATAGCTGCCCGAAAATATAACGTAAGTACCTAGATCAATGTTATAACAGAAATTCTCAAAAAATATATGTGTGTTACATGTTTTTTGCAACCTTCTATATGCTATTATAAGTATTACTATCTGCTTGAATATTAAACAAAATATTCTAGATTTTTGAACTTCTTAAAGTTCTTTTTATCTTGGTAACGAATCATTTGCGGACTCATGTTTATAGGAATTTCTCGTTAACAGAATGCCGCTTAATTTTGAAATACTTTGTATATTTTTTACACAAGTAGGTATAGTCGCTGCAAGAATTCAGACGACTTACGTCATACGAACAAATGAATAATTCATTATATTTTCATCAAAATATTTAAGAAACTGCAACTAAAAATATTTGAACTATAATATACTACAGTAAATGTTTGCATTATATATTGCAGTAAATTACAAAAAATATTTGTTTTTAACACGAAAAATATCGAAAATTATGTTTGCAATAAAAACAATTGCGTAACGTCACCTGTGACGTAAGTCGCTTGAATTCTTGCCGCGATTATATATCTGAGTATATTTAATTTATTTAAAAACATTGGAGTTTTACGATAATTAATTAATTTACACAATATATAGATAGGTACTTCATTTCCATGGTAAAAAATATTATGTATTGATAAGAATAATTTTTACATGCATTAAATGAATAATTACATTCTAATTTTACAAGGAATTAGTAAATTTATATTTTATATGCGTATTAGTAATTTTCATGGTAAAAATACATATAATTTTTACATGTATTTTATAGAGCATTAGTAACTTTAAAAATCGTAAGTAAAATTACCATGATAGTTATGGGCATACAGAAGTCAATGCTAATTATGATAAATTTACGTTCATTGTATCTCATAGCTTCCTGGTTCTCCTGATTTGAAGCGAATGGTTATTTTTTGAACTACTTAAAAATGTGTAATTTACTCATTTAAAATAAATAACAACATATTAAAATTATGTTTTATGTTAAATGTATTTATACAAGAATGTATAGGTACGTATTGCGGGTTACTGAATATTTGGTACCCAGGTTTTTTCGTTTTAACACAAAAACTAAAATATGCTTGACATATCTTTTTAACAAATGAAAACACATTTGTGCAGTATAAGAGTAGAATAGCTTTTGGCATTTTTTTAAGTTGCAATATTTGTTATAAAATACTAAGACTTAGATTTCCTTAATACGAAAATTCAGTACTTGAATCGAGCCACTCTGCTGTCAGGTTCGAATCCTGCGGCAGATAGACCGCAGATCAGCTATATTTGCGGAGAGGATTGACACCCTATCTGTGGGTATGGTAAGTTGCAAGAATGTTGAGATTAACACCGGTCGACATTTGACCACCCCCTAATTCCTTGGCACACATGCGGCCTGCATAATAATATGCCACCCCCTGCCCCGCACAAGTTTCTGACTCCTGGGCTAACCCTTGTGATTAGAATAAGGAATATTATTATTATCAAGTGGGGAACAACGTTTTAATTTCTGAAATATTTACTAAATTCCAAATGTACTTATTACATTTTACAACTTTTAACAGACTTAAAGGTTTATTGACTACAATTTTGTTGACAGTAGGTTCGTAGGTGTAATGGAAACTGTTTTGCATTCACAAGAGTTCAGCAACACCAAACTTAGAGCTAGATTTTGCCGAAACAATTTGGGATGAAGAGCATTAAATGTGCCGGCGCCAGATAAACAAAACAGTACTTAAATTTTGAAGTTTAGTACGCCGACAGATCATAAAGTTTTTCTTAATATTTAGGCCAACGCAGCTAGACTACATTAAAAATCACATAAAAGGCCATCGAGATATTAAAATTAATGGTATTTTAAAAGTTTATGGGTTGGTTATCAAAATAGAATCTCTAGAATGGAAATAAATTTACACACTTTTATGGAGCTGTTCTATTTTTTATTATTTTATGGAGTTTATTACATATAAAGTAACTCATTTTTTGGCAATTACTGTTTAATTTTACTTATAATGGATTGTTACTTGCTGTGGGATGTTTCTTACAAAGAGTCATTAGTCATTCTCTTCCAAATACGGCAGAGTAGTAAATAAACATATCTATTAGTATTTAAATATCTGAATGTAATTTATTTGCGAATGAAAAAAGTATAAAAAAATTAATACAAATTAATTATAAAAGTGAATGATATCCAGTTAAGTCCCAACCGGTGAGTTCTTGAGGTATGAATTCGATTGATGACATCTACAGTGTGACGAAGAAAAAATGTTTGTGAGTGAGTATAAAGTCATTAACATCCCATTTAAAAATATATACAGGCTTAACTATGACTAAGTACAAAAATTTTAACCATGTGCTCAGGAAGGCCTAAAAGACAATAAAAAAATTATTCCAGAATTTTAACTCGATATTTAAATGAACACAGTGAAGTACTAGGAGATGTTTACTTAACTGTTTATTGCTCTGAACTGGTTACAGTAAATGCAAGCGCGTGTATATAATTATTATTTTTAGCTGAATATTCATAATAAAATATATAGTATAAATGAACTTTGATAAAAAATACAGACAAGTCATTGGGACACTAATATAACTCCTCCCGACGTAGTGATGGTCTCCTCACGATGGAGTTATTTCTGGTTTCTTGGGAGATCTAAAAGATAATAAAAAAATATTTCGGAATTCTAGCACAATGTTAAAAAAATGGGTCAAAACCCTCTTTTCCTACGGAAAGTCGACATCTATGATAAGTAGCGACTTCGATGGCTTAGATTAGATAAGCTGAAATAAAATAGATGTTATACAACTTTATTTATTTATTTCCTTGGGAATTTCCTTATATTACACTTTGCCGCCGTCAGATTTTACAGTCGACGAGTTTCCAGTGCTGTGCTGAAGCTTTATAGTATATTAAATAACAAGGTTTGAAAACGACTCTTTGCACACGAGCGAGACATATTGGTGGACCGAGCCGAAGCCGAGATTCACAAGTCGAGCGAGTGTGCAAAGAGGTTTTCAAACGAGTTTTTTACGATACTTTTTATACGACTGCAAACAGAGACTACAAAAATCAAATTTTAATTTAAATCGTTTTTATTACTAAAATTGCCAACGCATTAACAAAATAAATTAAATACAACTTTTAATTTAACTCGTTTTTATTAAGAAAATTGCTAACGCATTAACAAAAGAAAGTAATATTTAATATTTATGGTAACATTTGAACATTCCTTCAAGGTTACGCTGGGAAAAGCAGTATTATCGTGCACCTTGTTTTCGGTAGGTAATAGAGAATATTTTAGGTGTCGTGTTTTTAGTGCAGTTTTTCAGCGTGCGGTCGTTGTTTTCTTGTTGTATTCCAGTAGACGATCGTTGTTCTGGTTCTGTGGCAGCAGAAGACACTGAAGACTCTATCTTTTTCGAAACTTCCATTTTATTTCTCAAACAGTCATCAACACAGCCTTCGGCAACTGTACTGGATTTCCACCCTCTATAGCGTTTGAGGGCAAGCAGATTTGAGCCAGAATTGACTAAAATTGTGGCCGAAAACCCCGTGTACCTTTCTGGATTCTCTAGCATCAAAAGCTTGGCGATTTCCCTACCCATGTTTCCAATTTTATTGATGCCAACGTTTTAGCTTGAACATTTTCCGTTTTGATAGTTTAAAAAACACCGGCCTGTCTTCAGATTAGGAGGACGAACAGCACAGTGATTTTTTAAGATAGTGTAAAGGTTTCTTGTAATTGTAAAACACCTTGGTACCTTTATTTTTGCATTCTTCAGTTTAATCAGCATAGCACTGCCGAAATCTTTGGTGTCTTCTATTTTGAAATAACATAATTCCTCCCTTCTATATGCCCCAGATAGTCCAACTGCCATCACCGCCTTGATAAGTAAATATTTGTCGTCTGATGCTTTCGTCAAAAACTGGAAAAAATCATCTTCTGTGAGGATTTGGGACTTCTTTGGGACGTAGTTTTCGGATTTTCGTTTGATTAGCGCTTGCAAATTTTTATAGTTAAGATCTATGTTGTGATTGGCATTTAACGTTGACTTGAGCATCGAAAAAATCATCCATAACGTCGAAGATTTATATTTCTTAGATAGTTCTTCAAAATACACCATTACTGCGTTTTCTGAGAAAGTTTGGACATTGTTGGCTTGCTGACAGTCCATAAATCGGCTTAACTCAGCTTCATACCTGCTTCTGGATTTTGTGGGCAGCAGTTCCGAACAGATTTCGCTTGCTTTCTGAAAAACTCTTCAGAATCACACATTTTCACACCCAAACTTCGGCAATTCAACAATTTTTGACGTATCTAACCAAAAAATTAAAGGAACCGCAACGGCTATGAAACTCAGCCAACTTGAAACATTGCATAATTTAGGTGACAACATCAACCAAAATTCACAATCTGCAGAGACGTGTGCATGACAAAATCGTGTGCAAAATACACGGCGTCTGCAAAATGTCTAGCACGCGGCGTGTGCAAAATACCGCTTTCAGAGCGTGTTTTCCGTGTGCAAAACCCCCCTTTGCAAGGCAGTCGTATAAAAAATCATTTTCGAACTGTCCTTTTTTATAAAATCGTATTTGTAAGGGCCATATACATTCAAAAAGTCCTCAGAGTTTTGAGTCATCCTGTATACTGAACTAATTTACAATTATGTGTTGTTAGATAGTCACCGCTACCACTGAAAATAAGAAAAAATCCAAAAAGATATGCGATGTGTTTCATTTGAATCTGATCAGTTATAAAATATGTGTTGTTAGATAGTCACCGCTACCACTGAAAATAAGAAAAAATCCAAAAAGATATGCGATGTGTTTCATTTGAATCTAATCAGTTATAAAATATGTGTTGTTAGATAGTCACCGCTACCACTGAAAATAAGAAAAAATCCAAAAAGATATGCGATGTGTTTCATTTGAATCTGATCAGTTATAAAATATGTGCTTTTGACAATTTACTTCTATCGTGGACATACGTTCATCTTGTGCTTAAATTACTGTCAGTGCCACACCAGATTTCAGAAACACCCTATATCAGTGACAATCACCGAACTGATATAGGGTGGTATAGGGGATTTGAATAATTACCTACCAAAAGTACCATAAACAACCGAACCGCAAAACAATATTATACATTATTGAGCCACATGTCATAGCGCCACTCCAGAATGGGATTTGTTGAATAATTAACACCCTTACGGCTAGATGGGTCGTTGGTAATGGAATTCGGCATTAATTATTTAAACAGATTGAACATAAATAAATAATACTTCAGGAAATTCGCGTACGCGCTGCAATAAGGAAATCGTTCCGCGAGATCCTACTCAAACAATTGGAAATGTTTACGCGGAGCCAAATTAATAATTGCGTAGGGCGCAACACGCAAATCAGGAAGTCAAAACATAATATTTAAGTTCTAGTTCTCCTCTAAATTGTTGATAGAACGGGTCGACAAGTGCCATCGTTTTAGTGCCTTGGTTTGTTTAATATGTTTGAATTACAAAACTTTAGAAAAACTATGTGTAAACTACAATTTCAGTTGTTTATTTAAACGAATTTAGTTCACACTTGGTTAAAGAAGGCTGGGTGTTCTACTGTGGTGGCATTAATCATCACTAATAGATTTTGGAGCATGATGTAGGTCCGTAGAGACCGAAGCATACTGAAATAGAACTACTGATCGTTACTTCGTTAAATAGAAAATAGTTTTATTTACAATCACATATGTAATGTTGATATTTCAAACTTACAGTGTGAAAGAAACATATTTCTGACATATATCCAGATGAAAAGTGATATTTTTATCAATAATCACTTTCCATTCAGACAAATTTCACTTTCAACCCAGGTAAATGTCAACATTCATGTCAACCAAAACGTTTGTTTCAAAAAATACCTTATTGTACATTAAAACATTCTCAACAAATTTTATTGACATTAAGTACTACAAATTATTTTACTAAATTAATTGCAACATTCTATTAGTTATAAGCGGCAACAGAAATTGTTAATCCATGCTGAACATTCTGCATAGAAATGGTAACGTTTTTAGTACTAGATTTTGGCATTTCGCCAGATATTTTTGTGGCAATTTTAAACCTGAAGATCTGCAGACTTGTCGACATACCCTTCGGCTAGAGTAGAAGATTGCCATCTCCCTAATCTCTTCAGCTTGAAAATATCACCACCACTATTTACCAACAGTGTGGCTTCCGTTCTTCGGAAGCAGTTTCCGGTGTATATTTTAGAGGAAGTTTTAGAAACACTGCATTTTTTTTATTGGAAAATTGACTCCAATTGTGGTCAACTGGCTGGCGAGTGATTTTACTAGTGCAACATATGTTTTAATTAACGTTACCCATTCTTCATTACTCACTATAAATACTCTTGGCTGGTAGAATTTCGATGTTATTTTCCACGATATTATCAGTCAATTTCATTTTGTACAGTTCGTTACTTGGACATGCACCTGATACACCTTATGAGTGCAACCTTTATAGGTAGTATATCAGGTGCATCTTCAAAGTCGCCGCAATGTACTCACTGAAGAGAGTACTTGACTTTTTGGATACATATCCTAGATTTTGCTGTTTAAAAAATGCCAATAACTTTGCTTACCTTTCATGTTTAAAGTAGTACGCAACATTGACTAAATGGACAAAAGGGTTAACCGCTTTTTGATTTTGGAAATTTCGCTAAAACATACCAACACAATAGTTTCAGAAACAGGTTTCTAAACACCTTTTTGCGAGCACCAACTCTTAACTTAACATTATCGTACCTTCCACAACTCTTTTTAGGTAACAAATCTTTTTCCAAACATTCAGCGGCTTCTCTTAGTTGAGAAGGATATTTACACTCCTCTTATGAATTGTTCATTGTCTTCGAAAACACTTTTTTCACAATCTATCAAATATACAACTAATTTAAGTTTGTATGTTTGATTTTTAGTACTATAGTAACCATTGTCAAAATGCTAATTTGACTGGTTACACAGGTATCTTATTTTGATAATTTCTCACGTAATTATGTTTGTTACAAAAACCGCCACTTGCATTTAAAAGATATGGTTGTAAATAAAATAGTATACAAACCTCGGTGAAATGTTTCATTCTTCTTCTTCTTGAAACACTTTCCACCTCGGGATGTAATATGGTATTCTATTCCTCCAAAAATTTTAATAGATATTCAGAACATACAGGGTGTTTTTTACTGTATTAGAAATGGATTTTAAGCTAATATAAATCAAATCTCCTACAATTCCTATCAATGAATTATATTAGCTAAAAATCCCTTTCTAATACAGTAAAAAATGTTACAAAAGCTAATAATAAGGAATATATGGGTAGATATTGTGGGTGTAATTCAACGCTGGTTGGGGCTTTTGTCCACAGAGTAGTTAGTTTCACACAATATTATTAATACCTAAAATAATATACAGGTTGTTTCTAAAATAGTTAAAGAAAATGAAACAGTAGATTCTTCAGTTGATTTTAAAGGGAGGTTTCGACCTTCTTCTTTGTTACACCCTGTATATAAAACCAAAAAAAAGTTATACTAAACTAATTCACCCTATATATAAACGTTCAGTTCTTTATCATTGGTAGATGTAACGTCAGAAAGGATTACATTTACTTTAGAATAGTAAATAGGATTTTATAAAATGTTAATTTATTAAATTTCAGAATTCCTCACTTCGATTTCAGAAGCTTTCCCTTATATTTAAGATTTTGTATTTTAGATAAATAGTTATTAACTTTCGTGAAAACATTTTGAAAATATTTTTAAGGATGTATAAAATAAACAGACATTATGAAATTTAAATATAATAAAATTTAAAATTTAAAATTAATAAAAAAATTTAATTTAACGTAATCTATAATGCACTGATATTTCTTAAAATATTGTAGGCACTGTAATATTGTTGACTTGATATGGCAGCGTCATGATATAAATTTTAAGTTTTTACAATTGAAAATTTATAGACCCTCCAAAAACAGTTACTGTTAAATAACATAATTAATTTGTGCATATTTTGCATTAAAATCTTAACAGATTATCTCGAAAGTGATGAATTTTCGTGCTATATAGACGTTTCTATTAATTGAAAAATTCAAAATCGACTATATTTATTTATTATTGTACATAATTTATGTGCGGCATAATTTAGTACTTTTTTCATTGCCATTAAAAAAATTAAATAAACAATAAATCACCCTTCATCAGCTCACTGTTTATTTAAAATATTATATTTTCTTTATTGGAGCAGAAATACCCATAATTAGTTTATTTAGATCCTGCCTTTCAAATTGTTTTCATTTTATTTTACGATACACTTACATATTCATTCAACGGACACAACATTTTAAATATAACTAGGAATATCTTTTATATGGATCAGAACGCAAAATATAAGCCTTTAGAATTCGTAGAATGCAATGTTCCCAACATCCGTCAGACAATGATTTGACGTGATTACATTTTTTACCAACATTGATGGAAATTTCACCGATACAACCTCCTTTATTAAATTAAATTATGCCCCAATCCCCAAAAGTAATTTCGGGCATACATTTCATTCCTTTTATGAACATCGGAATCAATCGGCTTACTACGGAATAAAAGTAAAAGCGAACAGATTCGCCAAAGGTTTCAGTACGGTTCAGAGGAACTCTTTAGAGTAAAATCCATCTTTCAGATTTTAATTTTCAAAAATGCCGGCATTCGCAGCGGGGCTCCCGATATATCATCAGCGTGCGGTGTGTCCACGGCCTACTGCCAACAATAAAACTGCGTCTCGTTGGGGGAATTGGAATACGGATAATGTGTTTGTAAATTAATAACTGAAAAGCAAAACAAGAGGAAATGGGGGGATTAATTTAGAGCTGGTATGCTATTTTGAAAAAGTCGGTTGGTTTTTTGTTCGTTGGAATCTCTACTATCTTATGGTGTAAAAAAATATACATTACTATGGTAAAAGTTCTCAGAAAAAACGAAGAAATGATGCGACAAACACGAAACCGAATTTTTTTTTTTTAATCATTATGTACAATTTTGAGCTATTTATTAAAATTTATACTTTAATTACTCGAAAAACGTTAGATTCCATATTGCACTGATAAACAAAAAAATTGCAAGTCGAAATATACTACTATAACTAAATAAGTTAATAAAGTTAATTTAATAAAACATCTACAATATTTTTTCGTTTCTTTGCATTTTCTGAGAACGTTTACCAAAAAAATGTATATTTGATGTGAGAATTTTCGATTGAAAATTAGGGTGTTTTTTCGATATTAAGTCAAAATAAAGTGAAAAAATGTATTTTTTAAATCAAAAAAATTACAGTGTATTTGGTAGATCTTTTTATTACCTACAACTTTGCTATTTAATTTTTTTCCATAGGACTTGTAGTTTTGCCAAAAATCGAGGTAAACCGTTTTTAACCCTTAAAAACTCACCCCCTTCCACTTCCCGACCTCAGATCGCCCGTAAATTATTTTTCCTTTCATTTTTGTTGTATTCTCTTCCTTTTCCAATGGGTTTCATCCTACTATTATTTTTTTTGGTTTCAAAAATTATCAACCCTGGTCTAATTCTAATGCTTATATGGCCAATATGGTTTACGTTTATGGCCTTGCAGATGGAAATAGTACTAAGACTAGGCGAATTTATATGGAAATATTTCCAAATCATCCAACTCCAAATCCAAGGATTGATTGGAGAAATATTTTTCAACGTCTTTTCCGCCTATGCCTCATACAATTAGGTACTTTTAATGGATAAAATGAAGCAGAATGTATTCTAAATAATAGCAAAATGTTTTCTCTATTTCCTCATTATGTGTTCTTTGTGAACATGTGACGTTTATGCATTCATTTGTAAACGTAGTCGTATGTTTTTGAGTAAGGTATTTAAATATAAGGGAACGTCAAATTAGATACAAACCATCGCCTGTGAAATAAAATATAACGTAGGCGGTAGCCAGTGCACACCCTTAAGCCATTGTAAGGACGATCGGTAAGTGCACGAACTCGTAAAACACTGAAACACAATTTCATTCATCCCGTTCGTAATGAACCTATAAATACGTCAAAATATGACTCGTCGTACTAGACCGGGCAATTTCAATAACTAATTCCCGACAGACGCATTTTCCCGGCAGATCATTACCGTGCAGGTAACACAACGCAGACAGGTCCTCCGGTAAGCCCCGTACATTATTATGTGCATTTCTGCAGTGGGCTGCCGTATGGTCTGATTAGGTGTGCGTGGTCGGAGATATATAGGGCGGCGACTGTAAAATACATCATTGTCCGTTTACACCTCGATATTAAACTAATGCGATCAGACCCTACCCATGTATTACACAAGAAACACAATCGCGTCTCCGATCGGCCGACGTTTATGTATGCATAAAACATGTACGTAGATTAATTCCGTTGTCAAAGGTGAAGCGATGGTACCGAAAATCCAACACATTTAATAAACGTAGCGCATCCGTCATGGAGCTCGGCGATGCCACAACATTTACTAAATCATATTAGTCTACACGAGAGGCTGTTTGGTTCTACGGTGTTGTTTGTATTTGGTATAGATGTTATCTTACTGTTGTCGCGTCGTTGGAGGATCCATCAAATATTATTTATCAGGGGCGTTTTCACGGTAATAATTCACGTCACTACTTGTTTCCATAAAAAACATCGAATTTAATTCGGAGTTTGGGGTTATTTATTAGTCCGACATTGTTCACCATTTTCATGGATCAATGTCAAAGAAAATGTTCACAAAATACAAAAGTTGTCAAAGTTTCGGAAGAAGCGTTTGCTGATAATATAGTAACATAGATAAGACAAACGTAATGGAGATAAAAACAGAATTGGAAGGAATACGGATGGAACAAGTTAATTGCTTTAAGGGTAAGAATAGATAGCAAAGGGAAGCAGATACTAAAATAAATGAAAAAACATTGAAATTATATGATTCAAGAGTATTAGAAGAAGGGGTAGAATCAGGAACAAACATATAAGAAATGAACTGGTAATAGAATCAATTCTGGAATTTATAGAACAGAAACAGTTTTGTTGGTAGGTGGGGACATTTACACAGGATGAGCAGTAATAGACCAGTGAAACAAATATGGGAAGCGAAAACTACAAAGAAGAGGAAAATAAGGAAACCGAAACAAATCTGGGATAAGATATTAGGAAATATTATCCAAAAAACTTGGAATGAAGCGAAAGTGATAGCAAGAGACAGAAAACAATGGAGAAATTTTGTGTATGGAAAATAAACTATATACTATATACTGATACTGTTTGATATTAGCGTCTATGAAGTTTGGCACATATATATATATATGTGTTACTTAACCTTCCAGAGTTAACACGCGGTCTCACAGACCGAGAATTTCAAAAACTGTTGATATCTGCCGAAGAAAGCGCATGTCGCGGCGCAAACGCTCAGTAGCTTTAGTGAATTTTATTCAGTGCTAAAACAAAAATTGTGTAGGTTACTTCATTTCCGCAAAAAATAATATTTCGGTGTAGCAGACCGGTGTTAACGTTATCGTTATTTTTTTTAAGGTATGTTAAGATTTCAGTAAAATAATTTTAAGGTAATAATGTTCGATTTTTGCATTTAGATCTAATCATGAACTTCAAAAGATGTTCGATGAAGTGGCAACTGATTCGCAGATTGAATTAGATGATGGAAACGAAAGTTTGGATGAAGACAATGAGGAAGAACAAAACGATAATACTGACTCTGAACAAGATATACAGGAAGAATTCCAAGAAACCGATGAAGCGATGGTACAAGGGCATGTAAGGAGTCCTTGTTTTGTAAAAGGTGTAAAAGGAGCTGCTCGCAATATGACAACCGCTTCTGAAATTTGGGCGGGTTACTTCACAAGCAATATGTTGCAAAATATTGTAACAAATACAAATACATACATAGATATAACTGCAAATGATCGTAGTAATAGAACTGCTAGTTTTTTTTAGCACCGTAAATTTTTCTGTCCATTTTGAATACGTTTTGTATAAAATAAATTAATAAATATGCGTTTGCAGTTTCGTCTTTCAACTAAATGAAGTACCACAATAGTTTTAAAAATTTATATTTATAAAAATCTGATATTGTTTATCTATTTAAAATTTCGGTCTGTAACACCGATGTTAACTTGCACGTTCCGAAAATTCATGTTAAGATACTTGTTAATAAAGTTTTGCTGTATCTGTTATGCTTTATTGTATCATTAAGCTTTTTGAAAAAAGTAAATATGAATGGAAACTTTTTCATAAAGTTCTAGTAACTTTAATTTATTAAGTCACATTTGGCAACCACATATATACAGATTTTACAGAATGATGAACCACCAGAACAGAAAGTTTACGAGAAATTAAATACAGTGTATACATAAATCGCACATTTTTCACAAAAGAGTAGAATTCTGTATCAATTGAGGCTCATATGAGATTTTATGTGGGAGTACGTTAAAGGATATGTGTTATTTCTCCTTAGTCCAAATCAAATATTAAAATAAATTTAATTTTTAAGTAATCTAACATCACGATTATTACTCTTATCAGCGTTTCCTGTTGTCTGCATGGAAAATATTTTTATAAGTGTCACTGGATAAAAGCCTACAACATATTGTTTAAAAGTGAAGTTTTGTGTCCATTAATTCTGACATTGGCCAAGTTTAGATAAACATCTGCTATAATATGCAGATCTGTGGTGGTAGACGGACAAGAAAACAAACAGCTAGCGTTAATCGAGCGAAACGAGATTAGATTAACATGTCACCACTTCATTTTATTCTTTTTCTTATAGTTTTCAGTTTAGTGGTTTATGAGAAGCTGTTTTTCAAATTTTCGGTGTGTTTGTGTAGCAGTATCTCACGAGTTATGTTGATAATTGTTGTATAATAACAACATACCCGCTTTTCTTATAAATTTCGAGATTTGACAACAAAGAACGTCTGGTCCCAAATATGTATGCAGGTGGTTGTTGAACAATATCTGTCCAGCAAAAAAAATTCAAAAAAGGTTAAGAAATTAGTTTTTAATAGTGATCGATTACCTAGTAAAATCACATAATTGTTTCAGTTTCACCTAACACTATACATCTATGTACTATAGATCTTATATTATTTTTAGTTTTTTAATTTTTTAGATAATTTTTTATATGTTATGTTCATCTAGCAGTGGCGGGCGGTAAAAATTAAGATGGTATTTTTTTTCTATAATGAAACATGAAACCCAAACGATTTCATTTAAAAAATAGCTATTTTCTACAAAACTGTAAAAAGTGGGCTTTTTAATTGTCATTTTTTGATGTTAAAAATGTCATTTTTTTAACGCGTGTTAAAAGTAAGTTATTTTTAACACTACTAATCAAAGTTTATTTAAATTTTGTTTTGAAAATTAATAAAACATTTTAACAGACACATGAACAACTTTTTATTTTAAATAAGTACAAATCAACATTTTAACTAGTTATTACTATTAACATTTATAAAAAAAAAAATTAGAACAATATGAAATTGTAATTCCCTGCGGAGTCATCAAACTTAAGTTGGTTTTACTGTCAACATGTGTGACACATCTATTTTCTGTAGAAATACTACTGGTAGTACTGGTGGTCTTGCTAGTAGTTGCAGCAGTAGGAAGTATTTGGCACGCAATTTCCTTCTTCTGTTCCAGTGAATTTTCAATGTAGCCTTCAGCTACCGTCGAAGATTTCCATCCTCCATGTATCTTGATGGTAGTACGATTTGCACCAAAATCTGCTAACAATGTCGCCGATGAACGACGAAAACAGTGTCCGGTGTAGAGTTGAGGATTTGGTAGATTCAAGAACTCTGCAATGTCGGCAGGCATTTTACCAAACATGTTAATTCCGACTGGATTCTTCACACATTTATTCTTCATATATTTAAGAAAAAGTCGTCTATAGTCAGCGTTGGGTGGCCGGAGTGCCATATACTTTCTAAAAAAGTTTAAATAGAATTCACCAACAACACTGAAAGTCCGAGGCACTTTCGTTTTAGTATCTGGTATGGTCACAACAACCGAAGTGCCCAAATATTCGATATTGTCGATGGTCATCTGACACAATTCCTCCCGGCGACACGCCCCGAAGACACCCACTATTGCTGCGACTTTCATCATCAGATACTTTTCGTCTTCTGATTCTGTGAGAAATTTGTCGATATGCGTCTTCGTCGAAACTTTTGACTTTTTTGCTTGATATCCTTCACCCTTCCGTTTTAAAAAAGCAATAAGTTTATAATGTTTACTTATATCTTGATCTTGCTTTATTTTTAACATAGTTTTGATCATGGAATAATTTGACCACAGCGTTGACGATTTCCATATCTTGGCTTTTTCCTCAAAATATGCCAGTAAAACACTTTCGTTACATTTCCCATGGACCTTTTTAATGTTGCACCATTCCGAAAAGCGTCTATAAGCGATTTCGTACTGTTCCTTTGATTTCGCCGGCAATAATTCCAATGTTGCTCGACTGGCGGCTTCTTCGATTTCAGCAGGGATGGATTCGTTACGCTCATTATCGAGATTATTCATTATACTTAATATTACTAGAAAATGCTGTCAATATGTTTGCGTTTTTTCCATAACTAACAACAGCACTGGTTGCTACGAAAATTTTGGTTCATAAACATTGCGATCTGTGTGGTATTTTTTGATTTCTTATTTTTATTGAGTTTAAAGTTCTTCCGATTGTTTTGTAGAAAAAATAGTGTATGATATACGTGTTAAAAGTGATGTTATTTTGTTCGTGAAGTTAAAAAAATCGCTACGCTCGTTTTTTAATCATCTTCACTCAGTGATTTGAGTGTGGGGTAGAGATATTATTATTATTGTTATAAAGAAAAGAAAATTTCATGAAAGCTAAAAAAAATCCTATATATATATATATATCAGTTGATTATGGAAAACCATATTTTGCAAAAATATGCTCAACCCCATTCGAGATTTCAATTTTTCCTTTCGCAAATTTTTTTATTACAAAAGTTCTCTTTGTAACTACAGACATCATTCATTAACGCACGGTATGAGTCCTACACTCCATTATCAAAAAATGACCATTTCAATTTTCACGACTGGCATATATAGACAACATGTTTGTGTTTTATTTGTTATCCATCCAAGAAAATCATATATTTGTACGACATTAATGATTTGTCGACACTTACTCTACAATAAACACCCTGGAAAGAATCATTTTCCATTCCAACGTACGTTTAAATCGATGTGCGTTTTTTTTGTGTCACTTCCATATACATAAAGCGTCATGGCATCCATCTATTAAACATTCGTCTGCTCGCAGTTTAAGAAAAAGAAAGAATAGTGTTAACGGCAACAACCAATTTATGTGTTGAGTTGCGACCTTCCCAAACTGCGTGGAGATGCTTCTTCTCGTCTATGAGGTAAACTCTCCGTCTAAATCAAATTACCAACGCTGTCGCATGCTTACGGGCGACGCGACGGTGGCTGACAGCATCTGAGCCCCCGAAGCGCGTTATAAAAACCTCCTCCAGCGGATGATATTTTTATAATTCGAGGTATTCATCGAAGTAGAAAAGAGAAACCTCTCAACCGTACCCGGAGCTGCGACACAAAGGCGGGCGAAGAATAACCGAGTCTCTGCCACGATTAATAGTGAGCGACGCTGCAAGCAGCACTTTGCCGCAGACAATCCAGCCAACATAAATATATCAAACATCACTAGCAATGACAAATAGTGCGGGGGAGGGCTACGCGCTCCCCTAGCGGCCTGCTAACTGCCCGTCCACCCCAAGTTTAGCACAATGGGATGCGTCTGCGGAACGGAACCCCACGGTGCACTTGTGCGAGATTTGTTTTTCTTAAGATGACATTTTGATATGACTCAAGTTTTCCTTATCTGGAAACTTGTATTGATTTCTGTTTTAATGTCAGCGCTTCCCCTCGCCGTCAAATGGTGCGGATTTATTTAAATAGTATCGCGTTTGCCGGCAGTGGCTTTTCGGGGAGTTTGTGCGATTTATGTCGGGGATGAGCGCGGAGGAAGCACTTGATTTTATTTAAACAGTATTTTTCAATTAGGCTTATATATCTTTCATGAGCGTAATGGATTAGCCCTGGAATCAATCAGAATGTGCCATTTGCTGGATGTTTATTTTCCGTGACCCAAACCGTGAGGGCTTCGGCAATGAGCGACAGTTTTGACTGTCACTTAGGGTTTGGATCGTGAAGCTTTAAATTGTATGAGACGGTTTTTAAACCTTTTCAGATGAAAGTATAGGCGACTATGAAAAGACCATTTCCAAAAATCCTTAATAAAGATTTGTGCACATGGATGTACATGGGAATTTCCAAATCTTCTTGTGGCGTTTATTTTGACCATAAGCAAGAACACTGGATAAGCGGAGAATCGCTAGAGCTATTGCAACAACGATAATACTAAAATATTGTATAGATATAATCGAGTCAATATTGCATTTTTAGAATGATTTTGTCATTTTAGTGCCATCTACAAAATATTTTCTGACGCCTTTAAATGGATTTAAAAACATGGATTCGTATAAACAGCTGTGTGAAGTCACTGCGTCCTATAACCTGCCGGATGGCGCTCACTAATAAAAATTATTAATGATATTACAGGGTAGATTGTTGGTTATTTATTGGCAGGTCAATAGTGCGAAATAACACACCAGAATGTAATGTTACAGAACTAGAAACACTTGTGTTAGTTCGTAGAAGCTAAGTAAGATGGGTCCAAATATGTTTACGCGTCAGTGGACAACAGTTGTTGTAACATAGCGGTAAAAGTAGTTGAATTTGCTGATATAAAATAGGTGTTATATAATTACGTAGGTAGGTAGAAATTTCAGTATTGCACTGTATTAATGCATTTTTCAATATTATTTTAGCATGAAAAATAATTAGAATATACTTTCGGTATAGGATGCATTGGATATTTTTTATAATTTGGAGAAACCAACTCTATTCGAATGTCGGTCTGTTAAATAAAATTTATAGCAATTGGCACGATCTATTTCAATATTATGGATTAAATTTTTAAAATTACTGTTTTTTTATTAAATATATATGACTTCCATTCAAATTTATATTTTTAGTTATTAGATAATAAATGTGAAATAATATTCAAAATGAAAAAGAAAAGATAATGAGAATTTGCCGCATAGTTTTCATTGTTATAAATAGTATTTATCAGATAACATAAAATTTTGCAGAAATAATTTTTATATAGACAGCAATTTTAATCTGAACAGTCAATTTATTTACATGTTTATATTACTTAAATGAGCATCATGTTTATAACTGTAAAGATATAGTATTTAGTTGTATAAAATAATAACACTATGTTTACCTTTATTTTAACCATACAGTCGTTTAAACAAAATAAATGCACGTCGCATACAGCCGTTTCAGTGACAGTCGTTTCAGTGACAACATTATTTTCATAATCCACACTTCTCCAATAGGAAATACTCTGTCTGGCTCGCCTGGGATGAATAACTAATTGCCTGAACGATTGCTTTTCTATATCACTTAGTATCATATTTATGCACGTATGTAATAAAACAATACAACGCTTAAATTTATGTTGGCGGAGATTCATCCTCGGCATACAGATCAATGGCTGAAATTTATGATCAATATACAATGGCATTATAAGGACGGGCTTGTTTCGCCGTCGTTTGTTATTGTATTTAAATTTGGTGGAGAAATTAGAGACGGTGCAACGAGATAGGGATCTGAAGTGTTCATCCGGATCAACTTAATCGTGACAGAACACGCCGAAAACAAAGATGTTTATTGTAATACTTTAAAAAAGCACGTGTAAATAAATTTGTAATTCTCTAACTTCCTTAACTATCTTCATGCATTCTAAACCTCTTCAGTCCTCGTTCAAAATTTTCTCTCTGCTTTCATGTCTTACCCTCAATTCTTCACAATCGTGCAGTAGATGTTCTATCGTTTCTCTCTCTTCTCAACAAACCCTACATCTTCTCTCACTTTCATCTGTCCACCATTTATTATCTTTTTCCTTTTTGCACACCTGAATCTTGCTAACATTATCCCTTCCTTCTTACTTTCCCTCTTTAAGTATCTTGGTGTGGGGTTCTTAGATTAGAAATAACAAGTCCACGGTTTGTAACACGTTAAATATATTAATAAAGATATAACAACTGGGAAAGAGTGTTCCACCAATATAAGTCTGGACGGATGTTCAGTTGAAGATAAGGGAAAAGTAACTGGCGTGGTCCTCGCCGGACCTTTCGAAGAAGGTCTCGGGAGGCTGGTTAATGTCTGGCCATGTGTTTATTTTCATAAATGGACTCAGATCTAAGGGTTAGTTTTATGTTTTTGTTGGCATTGATTTGTTTGGTGCCTTAGTGCAAATGTCGTAAATTGTAGGGATCACAGATGTAGGTCGGTGACCGCTACACTTGGTATCTTCTCTGTTATCAACCTCTCATATTTTGCATTGTATCTTGAGTTTATTTATGTTCTCCTTCCTTGTCTGTCTATATCTTTGTCTCTTAGCTGTAATTATTTTCTCATCTGTCTGTCTCCAGTTCTTAAGCGTTCTATTTCTGTGTTTGCATATCCATTTCGTCGGTGGTATTTCTCTCTATCTGTTCTTCTTTTTTTCTAACCAGCACTGTTGTAGTATCTCGCAGTCTTTCCTTCTCATTATATTTTCTTCATATTTTACTGAAAGGTTTCCTGCTTTCTCCTTCATTTTATCTCTTTTGATTTCTTCTCTGGCAATGTAGGCCAGTTTCTATATCTGTTTCTTGAATCCTGCTTAGATATTTCTCATGTACTTTTTCTATTTATTTAAATTCTCTCCATCCTCTCCACACCCCATGTTTTTTTGAAATAACTACGTATCCTTAGCAAAACAATTTTGATAAGATACTGTCAAGTTTGTATTTTGCAAAAGTTTGTTTCTGAAAATGCCTCGTCACAATGAATTTACGAATTTTCATTTAAATCAAATTATTTTATTTTCAAATTTATATAGCTCAATAAATAAAGTGGATCTTTGTACTAAGTACTTATTGATTTTGTATCTAGTGAATATATATGTATGTAGGATAAACTTTGATACATTGAATTTAGGTTGCTGTCAATAAAAATAAATGGGAAAATAATGATATAACTGCTATATGATGTATTAAGGTTCTTTGTTGTGTGTTGAAGCAAACGACGTTGAATATTACTTATATATTTTCTTTCCTACATTTCAGTGACGAGTATGAATATTAAATAAAGTCTTGTTTAAAATTTGAAACCAATATTTTTATAATACAATTTCGATTTATTTATGACCTCAATTTTTTAACGGTTAAAAGTGCTCTTCCATATTCTGTTAACAAATACATTATTTATAGGCATACTCATCATTCAATCTCTAAAATATTCATTCTTGTATTTTACAGGAATTATAAACTAAAACTATTGTGTGGATCTATTTAACCAGCAAACAAATCTAGATAGAACAAAGTACCGCCTGTTCATATTTATTTTTAAAAAATCAATGGCGAAGGCAATCATATTTGTACAAAATCTTTGGATCATTTAAATAAACTACTCAGTGCCCACGCAACACTGTGTAACGGAAATTGCATAAAATATACAACATTGGTGTAAAAGCTGTAGTTGGGTGTTTCTGGAATTCTATACATGGATTTCAATGCCGTTTTGTTTTCATTTTCATGAGTTCTTTTTATATATGCCTCGTGCATTTATAGAATAAATCTTCAGGAATGCAGTTTGAATAAAAAAGCTAAAGCTCTATCGATATATCATTTCACATATGATATATCTTTTTCTGTTTGTTTTGCATAGATTGCAAAAATCGTACCTAAATTACTACATCATGGAAAACTTTGTGGTAATAAGTAAATGTATAGGTACTGAGCGAGGTAATAGTTATTTACGCAATAAGTGGGATGTAGACATCTTTACCGGACGCATGTGAAGTTTGTATAATAACAGAAGTTCGGTATGGTATCTACAATTTTTGATATTATTTGTTATGTTAATAATAATAATAATAATTAGTACTACTATACATAATTTATATTCTAGTATGACTTAATATAAAAATTGTCTATTCGCAAGAAGTAATTACCGTAACAACAGACTTAAATATATATATGTCATTGAATTATTTCTCATAACTATTCTGAAAATGTAAGTCTCAGTGTTGATTTACCATCCCAATAAGACACGGAAGAAGTACAAACAAGTATTTGGCCACTATGAAAAACGCTGTAGGGAAGAAAAGATATTTAACATAAGAAATGATTATTAGTATATTTGAAAGAACTAAGCAAAACATAGATCATCTCTTTGGTTGTATTACTCAACGATAATAAAAATTTCATATAAGAAGATTACCGATATCAAAAAATACTTAAATTTGATTGCATTCCTGAGGCGAAGATCAGAAAGGTATAAACCTAAAATGTCTTAGATATCAACAAAGAAGGAAATATCCATATTTTGAATGAATGAGAACAATGATGAATCAATAACAAAATTGAGATTCCAAAAAGGGTGCTGCAATTGGTCCAAAATGTAATAAACAGAGCCTAGTTTAAGCACAAGATTTTACCATTTCTGAATCTTCAAACTACCTTTTATTGTCATTTAATACCAAGTTAATTTAAATTGTCTAAATTTATAAATAAAGCTTGAGTGTTTCTAGAAAAAAAAAGGGTGACATATAACTCATAACACACTAGTGTACTATGACATATAAGTCACACATGTGTTATTCTTTCATTTATGTGTATCTATGCTATGCACTAATGACTGTAAAAGTAGTGGAAAATAACTGAATGTTTGCTAATTGGAAGCTTTGAAATTTCTACTGACTTTGAGGCATGTTTCCATATGTCAATAATAGTTGTAGAGCAAAAGAAATGTTCTCCATTGTTTCCTGCTGCAATTATCACCGCCGAAGAGAGACATTTGTACAGTTACGTCTCTAATATTGCTAATGAAGCTAAGAGAAACCATATTTTAGAACATAATTTCAAACTCCAATAAGCATAATTTGAATAAGAAGTAAGAAAGCTGTCATTTCGACAATTCCTACGTAAATGTAGTGCTATAATTATTGGTGGTGTATACTTATCTAATTAGTGCATCTCCTGGTTGACATTATTTGGTGACTTACCTGAAACAAAAAAGGTATATTAATTAGTTTCTTAAATAAAATTAAAATAAGCAAATATAAGAAAAAAAAATCAGTAAAGATACACCGATGTTTATCTTAATTATTTCGAAATTCCGCTACCCGAACCTGTGCCTTAATAAGAATGCGTACTTATTTTTTATTTATATATAAAAACTGATGTGATATATTCAGGCTTCTGGTTTTACGATAAAACGGCCATTAAAGTCGGTGTAATTTATTTCGAAGGTTCCTGCGGACTACATAATTAAATTTTAGTGCAAAAATGCATGTTAGCGCGACTATAATTAAAGTAAAAACAGTTTTCTGTAACAGTATGTTAACCTATTGTGTAACATTGTAAAAGGTGCAACTCGATCTTATCAGCGGTCATTTCGGAAAATCAAGTTAATCATGAATTTTTCATTAGTATAGAGTACTTTTAATAAATATTTTATAAAATCCTACTAAAATTAAGTTTCTTAGAATACAAAAATTTAAATTTGTATTATACATTTAAATACAACCCGAAATAAACGTTATTAGAAAACATTTTAATTCGATGTTTATTTCTACATTCAGTTGAAAGCAGCTGTAGATCAATGTATTTCACACGTTCTATTGTTATGTTGCTAAAATGTTTTGTAGAAAACGTGTTAGTAACATTTGGATAACACGTTTATATATTCAATTCATGTACCTACCTATGTATTTTAAATGTTTAATTCGACGTTTTACAAACGTTGCATTTATCGTGCAGTTTAATATTATTAAAATATAAATCTCTATTAAAAATTTAAACGTAACATAAACGTTATTTCGCTGTTTATTTTTACCTTCAGTTGAAAATATGTGTAGTTTGTATTTTATACGTTTTATTAACATATACGTTATTAACATTTGGACAATACGTTTAATATATTAAATTCATATATGTATTTAAAACGTTTAATTCAACGTTTTACACAAGTTGCACGTAACGTGCGGTTAAGTGTTATTAAAATATAAACTTATATTATATATTTATGTACATTATTTGAATAGTAAACGTTATAAAAAAAACGTACATTTTACTTCAAATTCTGAATGAAATGCGAATATTACTTATTAACGCACTTTAAACGATATATTATATGCTTACATTTTTAATTAAAGATAAAAGTTGAAAATCTTAACGCAAAATGTTTAAAGCAGCCACTACAACGTTTTAGAACGTTACATAAATGTACGTGAGCTTTTTGGGATATATGTAACAGCTTTTTTGTAGTAAATAAAGACTGCACTTCAAAAAAAGTTATATTTATATTTTATGGCATATAACTATAAAAATAGCATAATAGTAAAAAAAATATCAGGTCATAATGAGATAAACACACTGCTATATACAGAACATAACATTATGGTCCTTTTATGTTATGCTGATTAAATCTTTTTTATAATGAATAATAATACAAAAGAATAAATAAAATAGATGATAAAATGTATAGTCTAGTCACTAGTCACGTTTCTACGAAATTTTGGGACGTATAAAACAAGTTGGTCCGAAAGTTACCTCGTTTAACATTTAAATTAAATTTTTAACACGCGTCTGGTTCTATGCCCTGCAAGGAAGGCGTATCTTGAGCGTAATTTAAAAAATGGGTGCTTCAAGTACACATGCGACTAGCCACTTACCCCGGCAATTAACTTTAGAATGCGGCTGACGTACTAAATGACAAATGACTGCACGTCAAACTGACTTTTCCATCAAGATAAGTCATTGGGAATTAGGAAAACACGAGAACTGGTAATTGGTATTCAGACGCACTTCGCATAACTTGGGCGCCTACTAGGCTCACCTGCTTGCGTGGTTGCATAATTCGATTTTAACTCAAAACCATTTAAATCGGATTAAGTAAGATTACAAATTGCATACCTGTTAATACCTAATATTTATATGGATTAATGTAGTCGTCTTCCATTTTTTTTTTTTATATAGTTAAAGCAAACAAGTTATTTTGCAATTGTTATGTTTGTTTATCATTTTGAGAAAAATATATCATTTTCAATTGCCACATCAAAGTCCGGCAAAACATGATATACAGGGTTAACTATGACTTAGTATAAATATTTTAAGAGGGGATAGGAAAAATTCAAAATTAACGGTATCACCCTTCAAAAATATTCCAAACTTATTTATAAAGCGAAAAAAAATATTTTCAAAACCTTATTAACCCCTAATTTCTCGGCGACTATGCCGCCTGTCAGCTGCGAGGTTATGTATATTCTGCCAAAGTCAAAGTTGTCAAAGGTAGTGACGGAGCACCGCGTTGCCACGTGTAACGATTTACGGCTGATATTTGGAGATTTTAAGAAAGTTGTATTATTTTCTGTTTTCTAACTTGTTTACATTATAACTTGTCGTTGTAAAAGTTGTTGTACTTGATGGGGACCTCTTGATTTCCCTCGACCATTTCATAAATAAAAAAATACTTTTTTTCTGTAGGTATATCTATTATTGTAGTTTAAAAATGCTTTAGTTTTATGTCACTATGGCAAAAAGAAGTTACAAGGAATTTTAAAAAGTATGAAATTGGTTTCTTGTTATTTTCAAGTTAGGTACATACGTATTTAAATCTCCAGCACGTGTAAAACAACATTCGCGGACGTTGTACAATTCGTACAAATGTATGAGGATTTGGCATATGTCTACATATTTGGAAAACGTCTTTGATATTCTGCTGCTGCACGATATGCACTTTCGTCGCACTTCCCATAAATTAGTATCATATCCGTAATTTCCGCGATTACACGAATTTGAATGTGCGAAAAGCAAATATTGAAAACTAATATCAAAATATTTGCGATATTTGACGGATCTTCCGATGCTGGGCCATCTGTAGGTCATTAGCGCAAAGTGCACTAAAGCTCGGTCCATTTTTTAAACTTACTATAAAATTAAATAATAACAATACTAATAATAGTAACGATATTAACAATAATCGACTATGTTTGCATATAATAATATTGTAGTATTATTATTTTAAATTTCCCGAGGCGTTTACAGTGCTCTGTAATATTACTCTTCTGACAATGCAACCAACAACACAGCATAGGTTTATATCGACTGACAAGTGCTATGTGCGTGTAACCCCGTGTCACGGAGAAAGTGTCAAAACAATACTAGGATGAAGATAACCCACGACTGTACACAAAAGAATAGAATATTGATTATATTGATTGCCATAAGAATATTTATCTGAAGAATATTAGGTTCTCGGTGATGGCGGACCGAAAACTGAATGGTTGTGTTGACATTGTAATTTTAGTTTTCCGTTTTTATTGACAGTTTCAGCTTTAAACGTTTTATTTATTAAATAGTGGATAGTTGCGATATATTATGACGTGTAGTTTTCCACAATTTTCTTTAAACGTACGTGGACATATTTTCTAGAGTTAAGAGCAATGCAGTGGAGTTACAGTTATCGGACAAAATTTTCTAAATGAAAAACTGGCACGGGTGTATTCTATTAGTATTTCTTTCAGTCAATGTTTTTAAAATAAATGGGCAATTATTAACTCTACGCGAAGTGTGTATTTTGTGGCGAGTAATTCAGACGGACCTGTAATAAGTGACAATGAAGTTTTGGCAGTTTGGAAATAAGGAACGGAAAACGAATGCAAAATACTGTAGCTAAACGGATTAACTGTTATCTATCAGGTACTTAGGTATTATTATTAATAAAAATGTTTACTTTCATTGTTTCTACATTCAGCAACGTTGTGAGAAACGACCGCATGGTAGTTGACATATGTAGCCATGTTGGACGATGACTGATTGACATAGGCGCGGACTTTCCGTGGGAAAAAAAGTGTTTTGCCCCATTTTTAAAACATCGAGCTAGAATTCCGAAATAAATTTTTTATTGTGTTTTAGGCCTCCCTGAGCAAGTGGTTAAAATTTTTATACTTAGTCATAGTTAACCCTGTATAAAACTAGATAATTATGCTATTATTTTACGTTTAAATAATTATTGTTATATATAAAGCTTAGATAGAACCTCCTTTGTCAGATTTATAATTAACATACTATAATGACTCTTTTTTTAAACTAAGAGGAATGATTCAAATTTCTCGCGCTTAAACAGTAGCTTATTTTGTGTTTATCATTCCTCCTTGTTAATCCAAAAGCAAATAAAATAAGTTATTTTCTTTTAGTAACAAATTATACTACTTTTTATGCATTTTTTCAGCTTTTTGACAAATTTGCCTTCTTCATTTACACTTGCTTAAAAAATAAAGTATAGTATATCTAATTTTATTTTTGAAATATCATTTTTCTCAATGTAAAATAAAAGAAAATGTTAATCCTAGTAGAGTAAAATGTTTTCCATGTAATTAATTTCTTCTCAGTTTCAGAAAAAAGGAAGCAATCTGATTATATACATAAATTTTATTTAAATAATGATTACGTTTACGTTGCAAAGTCAAAGTGCTTAGAGAAACAAAGTAAGTACAATATTAGAAAAATATAACTGACATATAAAAGATTAATTTCCCTAATTTCTAAAATGTTTATCAAGAAACTTTTCCTAAGAAATGAAAGAGCATTGCTTAGGTAAGTTTTTAATTATATTTGAATAAACCTACACACAAACGTTTAAATAAAATCCACGTTTAAATTTGACTCTTCGCTTTTACAAAATAGAAAAACCATTTTTATGAAGTGTTCTAGGTAAGTAACGAAGCCACTTTGGATTTTATTGGTTAAATAATTTAAATAATCCATTAATTCCTAATAAAAAAAGTATATAAATATTTGTTATAAAAAGGTTTGTTATACATCTACACTTCAATAATTGTAGAAAAGCACGGTTAAATTAAAAAATATTTAAAAAATAATTATCACAAATATTGTAACACTTGGTATATAGGATATGTTTGTATCAATCGATTCAAAATTAAGTATTCGATCACCTCCTAAAATTATTGTAACGACTTGCAAGACATTCTATATGTTATTTATGGTTAAAGAATGTAAGGCTTAAGAAATTGATATTCTTTCTAATTTAAAATTTAGGAATATAAAACCATCGCCCTGTCAACGGAAACATACACCAGCAATATAATTTTTATTATTATGGCTGTCACATTTCTCCCAAGTTTTAGAGCCCAATTAAGAGGTATTTTAACCGCTCTAAAGTTATTATCTGGGATCGAGCAAATACAAACTTTATTTTTATTGAAGTATCGACTTAAACCTTTCTAATTAGATTAAAGTAATAATTAAGACGGCTAATAGAGTTACTCGTCGACTTCGAAACTCCTTTTCACCGGCTCGACTCGACAAAAAGTTAATTAATTCGCGACGAAAAACAATCGAAAAAAGCGACTCCATTTAATTGGGTTGTAAATTATCGCGAGTCTTTATTTGTTGCGATATCTCATTATTATTACTTTATAATTAAGCTAATCAAGAACTTCGCGATTACTGCCTGTGAACGGTGTCGCTTATCTAAAACAGGTATTTTTTAACGAATCTTATCTCGATTTGAGTAGGTTTAAGTATTTTATGTGGTGGCATAAAAATTTAAATTGCTGGGAAAGAAGCAGGGGTATAATGAGTTTGGTTCGTTACGTCTTTTTTAAAATAAATCAGTTGGTGTGAATGCCACTACTATGATGGTTAATTAGAAAGTACACAGTTGTTAAGCTAATTAGGTGCCTCATACAATAATAATACGAGTGCAAATATGCATTGTGCCCTGCAGGTTACATATATAGTTGTATTGAGATGGTAATGAATATAATATACGGTTCGACAGCTTATTGCAGTTGTATAGGAAAAAAACTGGTTAAATAACTTTTAGCCACTTTACTTAATTGTTTCTGAAAAGCAATTTGGTGCTGGCATATTTTTTAAGAGTTATCAAGTACTTAACTTCTCAAAATAAAATATATATATATAAAGTATTTATTAAAAATAATATTTTTGTTTTGAATTATGTCTGTCATCTTTTGTTTGCAAGATACAGGGCGTTAAAATAAAAGAAAATAATAAAAATTGCCAATATATCTAAACGTAAACAATCTTTGAAACCCTTGGTTTGCTGTTCTTCGTCTTCCCAAAGTTTTTGCAGAGGATAATACAAATAGGAAATTGAAGAATGTGCTATTATTTTATTAAACGAAAAGAAATATATGTTTAACTTTTCTTTAAATATTGATCAGTGTTGGTTATATGTATAGTGTGCCCACGGATGGACTTAACTCACCTTTACATTTTTTCGAAAAGAGTCATTCTTCCAAAAAAGCTTTGCTTGCCTTGAAATATACAAATGTGAAAATTGCGTTGAGAAATGCACTCCTTTGTATTTTTGAAATAGTTATTTTACAAATACAAATAATATTAGACATTTAAGAACTCAATAATATAGAGTTTAGCAAATAACAGGAATGTTATGTCATACCACCTGCAAATATTCAAAGGTGTCGAAGTAACATCAACAATTTTTTAGGTGCAGAAATATTTCAAAATACGTACTTTTTCAAATTTAACTTCAGATGTAAATATTGCTATAACGTAACCATACATAGTTCCGCATATAAGATTGTTCACTTTTCTTTATAAGTATGAGAAAATAATGTTTTAAAATCTGGAGTTAGAATAGCAAAATAATGTGTGTCATACAAATGCACTTTAAAAGTTATTATATTATTTAAGGAGGATTTATATTATTTATTTTTGATATTACTTTATCTCTACGTGTTTAATTTTTCGAGATTTCTGTATCTAAAGAACACCACCATGTATAATGTTCAAATATGAACTTTGAACATATGCATATTTTTATTTTTTGTTCTATTACGATTGAACATGACATAATTCTTATGTAATGGGAGCACAGAGCACTAATACCTAAGACAAAGTATTCAATTAAATAGAACTCTACATGTTGTGTTCAAGAGGGTTAAGATCAGGAGATCATTATGGCCGCCCTGTACAACCTAACCGTTGCAGAAAATTTTGTCGAAGTTAAAAGTTTGTCATTGAAAAGAATAAATTATTTCAATTCCACAGTAGATCAAAATATATACGGTTACATTTTAATAATAAATTGGGTCGATCTCTTGATCTCTCTCTCCATTGATTTTTATTTATAGAAATATTTCACGCAAAAACTGTAGTACTTACATGATATGATTTACGGCATAGATATTTTAAGAGAAAACATAGGGAAAAAATAAGTCGCACAAAATACATCAGTTCATTTAGTTTATGAAGAATTTAGGAAAAAGTTGTAGAGTTTTAGTTGGTTAAGTACCTACTCTGAGGTTATATTGCTATATTTTTTATTTTTTCTTAAAAAGTGGTACTTTACGTTTGGTACAATTTTACATTTTCTTATGTTTTTAATACTCTATATACAGAGATATGTTTTTGAAATAATTGCTTTTTTCGACAAAATGTGAAATAAAATAACACTACCATTGAAACTGATATTTATCTGGCAGTTTTATTGACGACTGACTTTAATGTTGCTGTTTACTAGATATTTTTTATGTAATTCAATGCTGATAGCGGTATTAATTCGCAAAGCAGTTGTTTTTCCACTGCATCGTCGATAATTATAAATTTTATTTCATTTAATGCGACACAGTCACACTGCGCCAGTTGAACTGCTGTATTGAATAATGCTAGTAACCATTTGAGATATACCCTCACTGGAAGTATAAAATCTCAAGCATTTTAAGAAAATATGATTTCATGTTTCAATCAAAGTAGTCTGATAAATTTAAAAATAAATAAACATTAGTTAACCTTCATTATCATCAATGAAAGTAAAAAGGTTGTTTTCCAAGTTCTATAATCAGCATACATTTTTGTTGCAGATGCACTAAAGATTATGTGGGCAGGTTGATGTCTATTTGGGTATCTTCGTCGGTATTCTCGGGCTGTCTGTGTGATGTCCCCATTGAAATAATGGAAATATGAAATTATATTTTTTAAAACTCTTGCAACTTCTAAACAAAAACGAATCGGACTTATGTTCATATAACACCAAGTGCTTGACATTAAGCGATTTGACTATCTGTCAAAGTTTGTTATAGAGTTTGTAGAAGATTCTGTTTAGATGATTTTCAACGTACCTACTTTCTACTCATATTCTATATGCTGCTGATTACTTTAGTATTCATATTATATGGTATAGAAATGAACTCAGGATTATTAGGAGAAACCTTAATCGTTGTAAATAAACATTTAGAGTTAGTAATTTAGAAGATGATTGGCTGGCATATTGTATTTACGAAAAAACTATAGAATAGTCTTAAATTATACTAAACGTAAAGCTTATGCCAACATCATTAGTAATTCGGATAATAAATCTAAAGCTATTTGAAGCATAATAAATTCAGAGCGATCTCGTAGAACTAATATAGGAGTGTTGATATAACACCTGATGAATTTAATACATTTTTTGCTTCGGTCTTTGATGTAATTGTGAAGTTTATTGAAGGTAATAATATACATCCGGAAACGTTCTTAAATAAACTTCGTAAACCTATATCTTCTTTTTTACATCTCCCATAATTCAAGCTGACGTCCGCCAAGCTATTTTACACCTTAACTCTTCAAGTTTGGATTATTATTTTCATATTTGGAAAAATATTTTGTTATATCACTTTCACAATTCGGATTTAGGAAGGGCTTCTCCACCGTAGGAGCTCTATTATCTGTGATAAATGATGCAGTCGAGGGTCTTGATCACGGTATTAGTACACATGCTACCTTGTGTGATCTGACGAAAGCCTTTGACTCAATGTTGATATACTGCTTATAAATCTTGAGCACTATGGTATTCGTAGTGGTGAACTTAAACTTTTCCGATCTTATCTGTCGAATATATATCAGTATGTAAGAATTAATAATTCAGAATCTGAACTATTACCTGTAATTGGGGGAGTTAATTGCCAATTAACGTCCCTTGTAGTAAGTGCATCCTTTTTACGGATGACACAACCTTATTAACGAGAGGTAATCAAGGTTTGAATCAAGATGATCTGAATGCCGCAGTGTCCTGGTTTTCATCAAATAATCTAAAGATTAATGTTGCCCAAAGTCAGCACATTGATTTTACGTCAGATAAATTGGTCTTGAAATCAAACCCTGTTAAATTGTTGGGTGTTACATTTGACCCTGGGCTGAATTGGTCATCGCATATAGATAAAATTTGTTCAAAATTAGGTACCCAAACTTTTAATGAGATAACTGCGTCCTTCTATTGATAACAACGTTATGTAAATTGTTTATTTATCATTAGTTCATAGCCATATGGTGCTGCACTATGGAGGGGTTCTAGTGTGGCTCAAAAAGCTTTCATTCTTCAGAAGGCAGTAGTTCGTCTTATTGATGTTGCACCTTATCGCGCTCCTTGAAGAGAAATCTTTAAAAAATATAAGATTTTACCATTGCCATGCTTATATATACTGGAATCTTTATTATTCGTGCACAATTTGGAGACTCATTAAAATATTCACCAGTATAACACTAGGCATACAGGAAACCTTGTTGCTCCATTTTCCCGAATTAGTATAACTAAATGTAACAAACCAACAATTAACTTGTACAATAAATATGATAATTGTGCAAAAGATAAGAATATTAAAGTTATGTGCCATAAAAGCCTTTTAAATTTTACTAAATAATTTTTAGTTTCTAACTGTTTTTACTCTGTTAACGAGTTTGTGTATTTTATTAGTATTAAACGCTAACTCCTTTATTTATTTTCCACAATTATGTAGTTATGACTATAAATGTACTACCGTATATAAAAATCAATAAATCGTATTCTATTCCATACAGGGTATTAAAAAAGGGTGTAAAATATTTCAGGAGATTATAGTATGAACCAAAATAAGCAAAAAAGTCTTAATAAACATGGGTCCGCAAAGTAACTTTTTGCGAAGATATGGACCACTATTCGTTTTTCAAACATTTTATTTTATTAGGAGTAAACCGACAAAGGAAGCTTTTAACAAATAAAAAACAAAGTTACAGAAGATGTTCAAAGTGCCCTCTGTCCATTTCCAAGCAGGCACGACATCTTCGTCTCAACGATATTCGAACTCTTTCGAAAACACCCTCCTTGGTTTGGGTTTCTTGACACTTTTAATTAATCCGTAGCTGCAGCTCTTCCAGGCTATTTACAGGAGTACCATACACTAATGTCTTCAAATATACCCAAACAAAGAAATCAAGAGGGTTCAGATCAGGTGATCTTGGAGACCATAAAACAGATCCGGCCCTTCCTACCTATCTATGTGGAAAAGTTTGGTGTAAATGCTCTCTAACGGCCATGGCAAAATGAGCTGGAGCACCATCATGCTCGAACCACATTTGTTGCCTCTGATTCAAAGGAATGTCTTCCAAAAACTCATACAGTTGTATTCTGCAGAAATTTGAGGTAAGCAGCGCCTGTTAATCGGTTTGGTAAAACAACAGGACCTAGAAACCTGTCACCTACAATACCCATCCAAATGTTTAATGAAAAGCGTGCCTGATGTTCAGATTCTATTCGAGCATGAGGATTTTCGTTGGCCCAAATATGCGTATTGTGAAAATTAAACACTCCATTTCTTGTGAACCCGGCCTTATCAGTAAAAAGAATGTTTGCAAGAAGCATCTAATAGAAGTCAGCATCATTTATTGGATTTAAGGCCTGTACTTGTTGCACGTGGTATAGATAAAGCAGTTGTTCGTGAAGGATTCTCTAAACAAGAGGACCACTAATTCCTACCTCGGTTGATATTTTCCGCACACTCGTACCTGGATTCTGCTCTGCCAGTGCTAGAATTTCTTCTTCTGCTCTAGGAGCGGATATCGACCTTGGTCCAGATAAATGGCACTGTTTGCTCAAGGAACCGGTATCACGCAATCTTTGGTGAATTCTTCAAAAAATGCGTTGTGAAGGAATCTGGCGATTTCGATAAGCGTCAACATAAAGACGTCGCGCTTCGGTGGCGTTCCCATTAGCACGACCATACATGAAATGTATGTCTGTTAATTCTGCGTTAGAGTAACCAGCCATAGCGAAAGAAAACTTGTGCACTGAGAACAACTGTCAAATACGTACTGTTTATTTCACTAAACATCAACCAACTATTATAAGAAAATATACAACGTTTTTGCAAAATAAAAAAGGGGCTAAAAAACAGTAAACATTCCATATCTCCGCAACCGTTACTTTGCGGACCCATGTTTATTGAGACTTTTCTGCTTATTTTGGTTCATAATATTACCTCCTTAAATATTTTACATTCTTTTTTAATACCCTGTATAATAATTAATGTATTTCTGAAGGCATTATGTTGAGTATTACACATAAATATAATTTTAAATTTATTAGTGGTTAAAATAATAATAAAGCACACAAAGCATAGTTGAGGCAAGAATTCAGACGACTTACGTCATACGCACAAGTGAATAATTCATCATATTTTTATCAAAATATTTAAGAAACTGCAGTGAGAATAATAAAACTAAGTACTACACTAAATGTGTGCATCAAGTTACAAAAAATGATTTTAACGCGATAAACTATCGAAAATTATGTTAATACAATCATGTAGCGTTAGCCATGACGTAAGTCATCTGAATTCTTGCCGCAATTATAGTCAAACTCTTTCACTATCATCCTTAATACCAATTTTAAAAGTAAAACAAATGATATGCCAGAAGTGCAGCGTCTGGATGCAAAAGCCGACCGAAAAGAAACAATAGCGAAAAGTCGAAAATAAACAGTAAAAACGCGAGGAAGAAAACCGGGGAGTTCCTCGCTCCGCAAAGCCCTTTTTGGGCAGGTATTATTGAAAAACTTTCCGCGAAAGAAAATAAAAGTGACAAATGCATTTGCGCATCCGTAAAAAGTCCAATTTATTATCCAAACACAAAACGGCGCGCGGGATAATAACTCATCTTTACCGCGATAAAAACCTTTGTTAAACTTGGGATCGTCCCAGAATTTCGAAAACAGAATCCTGGACATAATTTATGTCCGGGTTAATTCCGCATATGGAATTTAAGGAGCATTATGGCGGAGGCGATCGCCCGCCGACGAATTTGTCATTGTGTTGTGGAATAAAAGTTGGGATATTACCCTCACTATTATCCGCCACAGTAAAAACAAAAGAGTGGCGCAAAACGACGGTGGGACGCCGAGTAATAAATTCAAATTTATGAAATAACGTTTCGGAATGCAGTTTGGAACTTTGGCCGGCACGTATAGAGAGGAATATTTATGTTATTGAAATTAATACCGCAAAAGACAAAAAAACGTTACGCCGACTCCCAAATGCTCTTTCATTTCCCGCAAATAATGGCGAATTTATGTTTGAGTATTCAGATAAAATCGAATTAATGAATTTATGGTGCCTATAAAATCGGCTGAACGGTTTATGAAGTTGTTTGCTTCTTTACTGTTATGTTGCAATTACAGGAACATGCATTTTGTTCGTGTATTTCACGAACATTTGGTGGAATGTTAATGCGACCACAATTTTATTTGGAATTATGGCGGACTAAGCGAATAACCACATCAATCCGCTTTTAAATGCTCGGATGTTTTAAATGATATAGCTTTGTGAATACGACAGTTACCAGCAAATTATTTTCTAAATTGTTAAAATTTATATGGATGACCAGTTCTATGTAAAAATTTATTATCCTAGGTTGTACTAACTATACTATGTAATTTTCATGTAAAATATTATATTCATTTTTCAACCATTTAACCAATAATATGCGTACAGAATTTAAAGCATTATTTTTTGCAAGAAACATAAGAAAATCACTTAGTATTTAATTCTGAACTTTAATTATTAATAAATTTAAAATTAACTAAAGTAAATAAAGAAAAGTACTAGTTAACTTTGAAAATACCTAGATATATTTACAGAAAACAAATAAATATGTCTTGCGTAACATAACCTTCAACTATATATAGATATAACTAATACAGTAATTTAGACAGACTGAATGGAAACGTTGTTGCATTTCCAAAGTTACTGCTACCTCATTTGTAAATTTTAAATTCAATGTAAAATAAAGGCTAAGCAATACTTCGGCTTTTCTGTTTCTCAATATGTCAATGTTGTTTTCTAATAGAATAATAATTAATAAGGAAATATTATAAAATAACATGTTTGCAATTATGTCATTTGGCATCAAATATGTAATTCCATTGTATTTACCCGAAGTTTCTTGTAGTACAATATGTATTTTGTCTTTTTTACAGTTATATATGGTGTGAACAACGTATAAATCTATTATCATTTTTATCAGCGTATTGAACAGTTTCATTGTTTTTTGTTTTCCTGAAATTCATCTGAATGCCTTGATTCTATCGTAATTTTATCTATGATGATGATAATAACGACGACAAAGATGTTGATGATGAAACAGTGGTGATGGTGACTAACTATCAAAGGAATTAAAAGATTAAAAAATTATCTTTCGGTGTACTTATGTACATTCACCACGTATTCTTATGCAAATATTCAATTCTAAGAGCACAGTCTCACAATATTTTTGTTACTTAATTTCATATATCTGACTGATGAAAGGGTTTTCATTTTCATTATTGCTTTGTTATATTAACTTCTCTGTATGTGAGAAAAAGATACTCAAAATCAGTTCAACATCTCTAGCGTTTTTAGAAAAACGGAAACATTTCTTGTCGCTTCCAAATATGTAAATAAACCAAGAAAGCCATGGAATAAGACGACATCAGTTAGCCAGAAGCCACTGTGACAACAAAAAAGAACCTATAGTGGTTCTCCGCGTTGTTATAACGTGGCCTAGGTGACTAGTCGGTGTCAGTAATAGAATTAAAGTACACATTCCTAGCCTTACCACAAAATTTTGTTACTACATCGGACGGACGGGACGGGTTAGCTACACAATTTTTATAAAAATAAAACTTTGAGAACTTGTAGAAGAACACTGTATAGTTTTTATTCAAATTTCACACATACGGGTTGTGAGGTGAGTTAAGTAACACCACTTTATCAGGTTTCAAATAAAGTTTTGCTAAACATTTTTATTGAATTCGGGAGGTATAAAAATAATCATAGCAGGCCTTGGATCGCCATCTTAAATGTCGCGGTAGGGTCAGAGGAAACGGTTTTCGATGTCCTTTAAAATAAAATAAAAATTTGATTATCTTGGAAAATAAAGTTTTTACGGATTCGTACACAAATAGAAGTAGACCCTGTCTGTAAAAAAAATAATGGTTCTATAGAGGAAATACACATTGGAGAAATAAGAATAGTTTTATCCTCATACTGTAAAACAACATAATAAATCGAAAACAATATTAATACGGCATGTTACTTCACGTTTAAAAGCAGCAACCTATGCAATTTACAGCGTAAGTACTCAACTGTTTAATGAAGTCAACCACACCGTTCATTGTCTATATAAACAATTTGCATGAAAACCACATTACGACACACCGGGCGCTAGCTTTTTAAAATATAGTTCCAGTTAGTAATTCTCCACCACCAGCAGACTTGTAATGTGGCTTACTTTATTACACCTACTGCTACCAGAGGTCAGTCATGTATAACTGCCATGTGCGTTTATTTATTATCTATTAGAATATACTCGGGAGACGCGGAATATCCCCATTTGTTCAGCCTCCTCGGATAACCATTGATAATTAATATTGTTGCTAAGGAATTAGTATAACAAATCGATTCCCGCTTTGTGTCATTCGTTGGAGGCCCTGCCTTTATCGCCGAGCAGCACAAAGACTGTGCAGAAGTTGTTACTCCTATACGCCATCAAATACTAATGAACAGGAAATGCAGGATTTGATATGCTTCTGCTTATGTATGTGCATAGAAGGAAAATAAATTTGTTCTTGTCATGTTCTGGGCGTATCGTTTGAAAGACTTCGAAATAAAAGTGATGCGTCATATCATTGGTGTAGAGGGATAAATACGATCCATTTGAATGTTAGTAACAGCAGTAAATTTAATATTTTAAGAGACATTCAGCAAGTGGTACAAATAAATAAAGAAAATAAATGATTTTTGTCGTAGTTTCTACAGACTTGTCATAGTATCTAAATGATGTTCATCCTTGTACTTATTATTTAAGAAATGATAAAGAAGCTTAATGGTCCAGTTTAGCTAGAACTATTACTAGAGGATCGGACACTTTAGAGACAATCCAAAGTAGGAATTGTTCAGCAGTGTGGAGGCTAGGTATTTATGAAGAGAATGAAAATATAGTCGAGGCTTAAAATAATATCACAACACTTATATGAGCATGACAGGTGAGGATTGCAAGGATTGAAGATTCTATAGGTGTGCCACTTTAGAAGGCTTCAAAGAACACAAAACCTTTACATTTGAGGAAACTGGAAAGTCAAAGTCAGTACAAAATTAACTACAATCTCAGGCGGTAATTATGCTAATGGTTTTTAAAAGCTTGCAAAATATCAGAAGTATTTGTAGAGAAAAGAAGTAGAGAATTTGTAGAAGTAGAAAAAAAAGTAATGTATTTGTTTGGAACCATTAAATTTGTATTTTCTCTTTTGTTTTACTTTTCTATTCGATTGACATTTACTTTTAAACTGAATCTTGCGTATAATGGATTTCTAACAATATTTCAGTATTTTCCTAAATCAACGCTACCCATAAAATTCAGATTTAGCACGCACTAAGAATATAACAACTTAATGAAACCTTAATCTTGACAAGTCAGGCATAGATAATAGATTCATTTTTACAATCAACCTGTCCAATTACCGGACATAATTTTAAGGTACGGGGCACAACAATTTAGAAAGGGTCTGCCCAGTTTACCTGCTCATTTTCTTCGATATGCAGACCATTAATTTTTATTGAGGTTAATAAATATAATGCTAGTAATTTACATCTATTTCCACACAAAAATGGGTCAGTCTGGATAAATTTGAATATGAAAATGAATTTATCTTTTGCATATCTATCTTGTTGTTGCCTTACTATAAAGGTGTTTAGAGAGAAATATACTATTTTTATCGTTGTTTCAATTGAACTAATACTTTTTATAGGTACATGTAAATACTTGTCAATTGAAACAGGTACTAATAATAAAAAAATTAAGAGATAACTATGTATTCCTTATACAGTATACTTTTGTCGTGGACTTCACATTCCATATCCTTTACGATGCGCAAAAAGAGGAAATAATTATAAAATTAAATAGAGACCTGGTATAGAATCGATAGATGAATCGACATATAGCACAACCACTTCATATCTCGTACACCATAACTGGTTTTCCATTTATTGAAAATGCTATTCCCAAGAAGAATTCGCAAACTTATTCCTCACAGTTGAGGCAACGTTTCTTATAAAAGATGCGCATAAATTTATCGAACTAAATACGATAAAGTAGTTTTGACGAATAAGGAGTCTCTGCAGTTATTTGATATTTGTCAGCTGCCACGATTCTGTTCAAAT
This sequence comes from Monochamus alternatus, assembly GCA_037114965.1. Classification (NCBI taxonomy): domain Eukaryota; kingdom Metazoa; phylum Arthropoda; class Insecta; order Coleoptera; family Cerambycidae; genus Monochamus; species Monochamus alternatus. Next base: position 75,773,642 of record CM073431.1, on the reverse strand, counting down.
ACCAAATGTGGATCCGAAATCACATAACCAGAGGGGTATGATGCAATTTAACAACAAGATATGTTGGAATATAACTTAATATGAAAATAACTTGAGGTAACAAGATTGGATAATATTGACATAAAGCTGATGGTAATGAATATGTTAATTTAATCAAATGTAAAAGATGATCATCATGAATGAATCGAAGAGTTGTTTCTTATGAAACTATATAGTAAAAGAGTAATTAACAATTACTGTAATACTTATTCAAATTTTTATATGTGATTACATATTATCAGGAGGCGTACCTATTCAGCTTTGAAAAAAATCAATAGAAAAGAGTTACTAGATATTTGTATAGAAGATTATCAATTTCGGTCATCACCTGATACTGCAAAACCTACTGAAAGTCACTTGTGTTAAACAAAAATAAGTTAATACGCAAAAAATGAAGAAATAATACTGTCAAATGTTTCCATCATTGTAAAATCGTCTTTAAACGCAATTGTTATAAATTATTAATTGAATTCAAGGCAAAATGCAGCAATTGTTCTCATTTTTATGAACCTATCTAATAAAATAGTAACAATTGTTACAGTACCTAAAAAAACCCAGTAAAAGATACGTCGATAGCAAAGTTCCTTATTCAATTAATATGACTGGCATAGAATCATTAGCATTATTTCCAAACATCGTCATATTATACAAGACTTATCTAACTCCTCAACTATAAAGATAACAATACAAAAGAGTAACTAGATGACCGGATAGATAATTATCAATTATTATTTTGGTAGCAGATGACGATAAGATCAGCAATCTTCGATACTTCTGATCGCTCTTAAAGATCAAGATCAAATTGCAGCAAACCATCAACATTTTTTTCACAGAACTAGATAGAGCGATCCTAGTAATAAAGAAGCATTCAAGGATGAATGTCAATCAGTCTTTGGATAGTAGAAGCAGAATGAAATTTTTTTTTAGGTGTTAAGTAGTGTATACGGAAAATATTATGCTACAGTCGAACACACCTTTAATTTTAATTAGAACCTATCTGAGCGTGACAACTATAAAATTAAAGCAAGATTTCAACTAATTATCGTCTACAATCCGCAAGCTCGTCTTTTCCGCATATCTTTAATTGCGAAAGAACCCCACATTAAATTTCTGTTTATGTATTTTAAAAAATGACCTAAATATTATAGAAAATATGTCCCCCCTTTTTGTCTCGCTAAATCGTCGCTAATGATAACCATGGTCCGAGATGTCTTGGAACTGTCAATTACTATGTGGTTGTTTCCTACAGCGTTGTCAAATGTTGAGTCTAAGAAAATTATCGGTTTTATTAAGAGTCAATCCGGTAAAGCCTTGTTCTGAGGGGCACAAATTTCGTTATTAATGGCGGGAAAGTGTCAACTTTTTGACATTATGTGGGGTTTGTAAGTCTAACCTGAGCTTCTGATAATATACCATGACAGTAAATAACGGTTTTGTGATCAAAATATTGCAGTTGGCAAAATAATAATAATAATGATAATAATAATATAATAATAATATCTCTATCCCCTCATTCTAATCATGAGGATTAGCCCAGAAGTCGAAAACTTATGCGAGAGGGGGCGGCATATTATTATTAAGCAGGCCGCATTTGTGCCCAGGAACGACTTACGTTGGTAGGCCCTAACCACCATTCAGTGCAGAAATGAAGGAAACCTGGAAAACCTCATTAATTAGGGGGGTAGTCAAATGTCAACCGGTATCAATCTCTCACATTGACTCAAGCTAACATTCTTCCACCCTATCATACCCGCAGAGAGGGTGCCAATCTCTCCAGGAATATAGCTTATACGGTCTACCGGCTGCGGAGATCGAACCCACAGCGATCTAGTCACCTCGATTCAAGTACTGACGCCTTACACCGCGCGACCACTGACCGATCCAAATGCGCTATAAGTTGACACTTTTCAAATAATTCACGGAAATTTTCATGAATTTCCAGTCCTTGTTGACGACAAGGGCTGTGGCTGCAATATTTTGTATTCGCTTTTTGCTCCTTTGTTCCAAATTATCAAATCTGCATTCTCACCCATTACAAGTCCGTCAGGATTACCACTAACAACAAAACACACACTTTGCGTACAGTTAAATAAAATGCCAATTTATTTTAAGAAAATCAAAATGAATGGAATATAATAAAAAAAACTTTGAATGCACCTGCAGCAGTTTTTAATTATAAAATCTTGTCCGTGTATAATTTTTATTCTACCTGCGAGTAATATTTAAGACAACTACACCAGATAAAAAAATATATGTGGTAATTATTTCATTTTTAGCAACATAGTTCACTTGTAGGGTTTTCCTCAGTGACGATTTGAACCAATTACCGGCCACGATCCGCAATCCCATCCCCCGCATATCTTTAATTGCGAAAGAGGTATACGGCGGAGATATTAAACCGACCTCCCGTCATAATTCATGTCACTCATGCCCGTCGGCGGTTCCGGTCCCAAATGGGGAGCCCAGGACACATGAATTTCTATTGTTTGAACCGCTTTCGCGCCGTTAAATTTTCAGCAGCCAGAAATCATTACAAAGGATAATTATTCTACCATGATTTCTGACAAACAGTTTTCGAGCCAGCGTAAAGCATAAATTCGGGATGGGACGGATTTAACGGCGCGTTACAATGTTAATTAATTGTTTTCAACTAATTGTTATCCGTCGCCATTAATTACCCCTATTTAAATTTTAATGTAAATTGATATCAGCGATAGATATGTCGGCGCAATTTGTCCGGTATGGGAAATTATAAAATGCTTTGTGTGGGGCCACCATACGCCCCGACAGATTTAAATACATGTTTCCACAATCACGGACGCTAATTATGTTTGTATGATATTTAGCTTGCTCATTAGCTGTTGCGAATAGACAGCTATTTTGAACATATCTGGTAACCATGTTGTAACCTTGTTGAAAGTGCAAAATAGTCATTTTGTAACAAAACTAAAATAGCTATTTATGTAATAAGTTGCGAAAATAATGTATTTAATCACGGGACGCAAAATTGGACAATGAGGCGAAAGCCGAGTTGGACAATGCGTCGAGTGCTTAAAACTCATCGGTTTCGCAACGAATTTCTCCGTATTTCGTTTTGTAAAAAAATCGCCAAAAATGAGAGATAATGACAAGTCTTTGGATATTGAACAAGCTATTGAAGCTGCGCTATCCATGTTAGTGCCCAAAAAATGTATACAAAAGTCCTAGACAACTATGAAACCCGGGCCAAAAAACCTTATTGAGAATTTTACAGAAAATATATTACTAACCTATTTCCTGAAGCTATGTGGAGTAAATATTCGATGCTCCGTACCATGATTTACTTGAACTAAAACGTAAATAGAAAAGCCAAAGAAATCAAAAACACTTACGAAACTGAAAATAGAACGCTTTATGAAACAAGCCGAAGAAAAAGAATTCCTGTTAGCCAAAATTGTTTTAATCGTTGGAGTATTTGCAGCATGTAGGAGGGAAGAAATCAGATTTTTGACAGTAGATGCCATAAAAATTGTCATTTATTAGTGTCAAAATTCCGAATACAGAAACTTATGTTCCAAGAATGTATACTACTACTCAATATCAATATATGGTAACAATTATTTAGATATATTTCGTAAGTACGCAAAACTTCATCCATTCAATATGACACATCAGCGATATTTCTTGACATATCAAAGTAATAAATACTGGACCCTGCCAGTTGGAGGAGGACAATTGGAGGTATGCCAAAATAGATAGCGGAATTCCTGAGACTCCCCAATGCTAATGAATATAGTGGCCATTGTTTCCGGCCCAGCTCTGCAACAATATTGGCAGATTCTGGAGCGCACATGAGCGATGAACTGATTCAATTAAAAGTTAATGTTACAAAATATTTAAGAGACTTAATCTTAGTAAATATTCCCAACGCCTAAACTAAAAGACATCATTCATTTACCTACTATAATTAGTGATTTTTATTTGAATATTTACAGATGTAAGTCTTCAACCGAAAAACATAATTTTTAATAGGTTTTTTCCTTAAATATCAACAAAGTTGTTGACAGTACCAATTCAAATTCTAAACCTTAAAATATAACGAGCCCAATACTTCAAGTGAAATTAGAAATAATAGTGATGAAAACATTTTTACTCAAAATTTTCCTGCCAATAATGATACAATTCTAAGAAATGAATGACTGGTAATGTGTCCATTAATGAACTGTCAGTCTTGACACAAAACTAGTTAGTAGTGCTTTACACCTAAACTTTATCAATAAAAACTAAATTCTAAGAAAATATATGACCTTAAATTTTATGTGTACCTGAAAATTTCACAAATTGTTTTACTATGTACAATAAGCACTTCTCAAATTTGGACATAGCATATTTTTGTCGTGACTAGAAATATTTCTGGTACTTCAACATTTCAATTACTATTTAGCTATATCTACCCAAAGCAATTTATTAAAAACTAAACCGTTATTATTTCCTCAAACAAAACCATTGCTCTTATTCTTCAATTGACCGTACCCATCAATAATTTTATCTTAACTACCAATCGCTTTTTAGTTCATCTCCTAAAGCTACAAAATGTAACTTTGCCGATTACTACTGAGATAATTTTGCATTGTTAAAAAAGCGTAAAAGGTTACTTTATGCAACGATCGTTAAAATTATAATGTTGCAAAACCAAACTTGATCGAGCTTGAAATTGAAAGTGTTGTTTAAACGTTATCGCTTCTACGTAAACAAATATAAATATTGCTAATTGAATTCTTAGTAGTTGGTATACTATTTCAATCATGAAAGACTACATTTTGAATACACATGTGTTCCTATACTATACATTAAATAGCAGTTGTAAGTACTCGTATATATTCGTTAGCGAACGTTATATAACGAGACTTAGAGTTAGTAAAGTGTAAGATTAAATAGAAGTATTTTTGAATTATAGCAAACGAGGCTGAGAACACCAGTGTTTCAAATGCTCGCATAAACTATAATTATTATAAATATCGGGGAACTAGCAGTGATAATAATTGTACAAAGAACACATTGAAATTATATCTTCATGTTTGCAATTCACTTCACATGTTTACTAAATGCTTGGTTGTAAAATCCGGGAAAAAGATTATTGAAATTTTTATTTTCAACCTTTACATTGCTGGGCTCCTGTAGTCTCCGCGTTATACTGAAATTCGATTTTAGTATTAAGGCTTTTGCGATAGTGTCAAATATGACTTAAGTATATAGCAACTTGAAGTTGATGGTAGTTGTTTTAATTTACGGTGAAGTAATACAAAAGGCTTTAGCAGCTTCTGGCAGAATTATTTCTCGGCACACTCATGGTAAATGCAGCTTCTTTAACCACGGTAGTGCAACGCAGGCGTGACACGGAAAATTTGTAACATAATCGTGGAAGAAATGGAGGTCTAGTGTGCCCACGGCGTATTGTAGCAGCTGAGGAATACATTTAGAGGTTATTGAAGAGAATCCCTAAAAAAGTACCAGTAAAATTGGCCACCAAGTACATAGAATGTTCCAATCAATAGTGCGAGGTATCATATATAAGAGTCAGTTATATTCACATCATGTACAGCGTGTCTAAGCGTTAATACCTCGGTTAATACCAAGATATCCCTTATGATAGACTTTGTGAATGGTTGCGGCAACAAAATGCTCAAAATCCCAGATTTACAGCTGAACGTTAGTTACAGATTAAGTTATTTTTACACAATGGGATATATAACATTATTGATTTTTTTTTCAAAATTGTATTTGTACCAGTCCGTTGCAATTTTTTTTTTTTTGATAAATTCTGAATCATCCTGTATACAAAAATAACAATCCATAGTAGTCGTGATATATTATGGATTGCTCTGAAAATTTCTTCAATTAAATACACCTAATAATGTTTCTCTAAATATTTATTTCTAGTTGCCAGTGTGGAAAAACCATAAGCATATTTAAAGTAGACAAATAACAAGAACCAAACTAAAAATCTTTTAGGTGCGAGAATATCCGATCATTTAATGAAAATGTCGTGTCAACTATCATATCTACACATTTTGAGACGTGAACGAAGAATGATGATGTTTACCGTCGTTTTTCCTGAACGTATTAGACACCGCAACCCTTTATACTGCTACAATATTTCATACACCTTTGCCTTCTCACATAAAGGGTTCTCTTCGTTTCATTACCTCCATTCAATGAAAATTGAATTTACGTCTCATTTAGTCTGAAATTTAAAATATTATCTTGTCTCCCGCGCTATTCAATAAAAACAATGATTGTGCCATCATTCTTTTCGATATGCGCTACTACTAATGTCCCATATGTGAATATGTAATCTGGATGTAACTGGAAAAAATATAGTTCATAATATTAATGAATGCCGTTTATACAAAAGTTTATTAAATAAATGATTCTATTTATCAATATAACCTACACTTGTTGAGTACAACTGTGTTCGTTGAATGTATTGGTTTTATTGTATTAATAAATATTTAATATTTTTATATTAACATGAATTTTGCATTATTCGATGAATGTTTTAATTGGATACATGGAAACTCTGTCAATTTTGAACGAATAAGCTTTATAATATATTTTCATAATATTATTGTTTAAAAAACATTAAGTAACTAAGCTGTTTCAGTCATTGAGTATATTAATACTAATTTGTAGAGGTTTGTGTGACATGGTGCAATTATCAGCTGTGTTTCGTTCATCTCTATCTTTAAGCTTTATCTCCTTGCTGGTCCTTGATTTAGAATGCTGTAATTTGTGTATGGTTTCTGATTGTGTAGACAGGGAGGTAAATTTATTTTGCGCCAGTATAATCGTTTATTTCAATTTGGTATTATTTGTAGTTGCTTGTAGGACGTATGACTAAAAACTATTTTAGATATACTTAATCTTGCCTAATTCATGAATTTTTATATACAGGGTTAACTATAACTAAGTACAAATATTTTAAGAGGGGATAAAGAAAATTAAGAATTAAGAGAATCACCTTTCAAAAAAGTTCCAAACTTATTTATAAAGCGAAAAAAAATTTTTGTTAAAATTATAATAAATCTTTATTTAACGCCGCCTATGCGAGTCACAATAGGCAACTAGCAACACGACGGAAAAATTTCCCGTCAATCACGACGTGTCATAATTTAATTCCTCTGTTTATCATGTGCTTAAGTTGTTGTTTTGTGTTCTTCTTTAGTTTTTACAGCTTTAATTTTTAAACATTTTATAGTCATTAAATAAAAAAAAATGTATAGGGTGCAGATATTTTCCCACAATATAGTTCACTGGTTTGTTTTTCTAGATTATGGAACAAGACTGCCGCGGGTACATATTATTCCTTTCGTTAGATTTTATTATAATAAATAGGCATTTTATCTAACTGTATCTACGGGAATTGTTTTATCGGTAGTGAGTGGTTGTAATGAATGAAAATGTTGTAGTTTTGCCAGTTTGTAATCAAATGAAAAACGAATGCAAAATAGTGGATCCAACTGGATTAACTGTTTCCTATCTATCAGGTATTATTACTAATAAAAATGTTAATTTTTTTCGTTTCTGCATTTCGAAATGCTGCAAATAGAACGACCGCATGGTAGTAGATATTTTTGACAGATATAAGCTTTATATGTGGATCTAGTCCATCTCAGTCGGTGCTTATCATAGGCGCCGACTTTCCGTAGGAAAAGAGGGTTTCTCCCCATTTTTAAATATCGAGTTAAAATTATTTTTTATTGTCTTAGCTACATTTTTAGTTTAGTGTATGTATAAACTCAAGGAATATTTTATATTTACATAATTAACTAAAGTTCTATCAGTCTGTGAAATATTTTCCAATATATTATATCCAACTGCAACACCTTTTACTTACAAATGAGTTTGGACCTAAAATGGGGCAAGAAACAGCCTGTTAAAGATATACACGGAGTCAGCAGACACCCTGTGTATTAGTCGAAAACTTGTAGAAGCCTTTCAGTCTGTATATTGTAAAGATAAACATGGATTCACGTCTACTATCAACATCCGAAACAAATTTGTACCACATGGGATATCAATTAGAATGCCTCTTAAAAATAATTACACGGATCTAGTGGTCCGAGACCGAAGCGTCGCGGCACATATCGAGTTGGCTTTATATCGGGAGATTTAAGTGCATGCCCGTGTTTCCGCTTAGTCCATGTCGACACGACGGGGTACAAAAATATACCACCCACGGCAAAAAAACAATGAATGTCAACGTCAGCGAGGAGGCATGGCGATGTATTTAAAACCCTGGTTGGGGTGAACGATATGCGATTTATTTAGGGTATGAATAACTAAGGGAGAATCAGTACTTTTAGATGAAAAATCATTAGATGCTAGAGTTTCGAGATAGGATGATCTGATTAGGATGGACACATTACTGTAAAATCTCTATATTTTGAGATATTTAAAGATTTATTGTTTGTCTTATAGAACGTAAAAATTGCACATTCAACAGTTCTCAGATAGCACAAAGCAATGTTCCAATATTGACCAAACCGTGGCTTTAATATTGGTTGTATATTGGGTAGCTACATTAGTGAAATATAGATCTATATCTCATCAATGTAGCTGCCCAATATACGACCAATATTAAACAATTTTCAATATTGGCCCTTCAGTGTTTCACATTATAGGCCTAATAAAATAAATAATAATAATAATAAAATTATTTCGTTATATCAATCAATATGTCAACGATATTCATTATTCGTCCTTCAGGGTTTCATATTCTAGGTACATCAAAGTCATTTTATACATATGTTAGTGTTACTGTTAGTTAAGTTCGCAGATATGTATTTAATAATTGAAACAAATATTTAAACAACTTTGTTAAACAAGGGGCGGGTGTAAAAGTAATATCTACTTCAGCTGATTCTTTTAGATATCTATTTGAAATTACATATATGATACTTTACAATCACCAGGTACGTAGCAAGTAATATTAAATTCTGGTGAAAATTTTCCCAGATTTCAGAAATCCGCCTAATTGCTTCAGGAGCTTCAAGTACCTAACGGTGTTGCAATTCCTCCAAATATAAGTCCATTGAGGTCAAATCTAGAGATAGTGCTGGCCATGATACAATATCAAAGCACTCAATCCATCGCTGTGGAAACATTTCACGATGTTGACTTGTGGACTTTTATCGACTAGCTGTGCTATTCGATGAGTGCTATTTGCGTTATTTTTCAAGAGCTTGGATCACTGCATGTTCTTCATTAGGGTTAACCTGCCTGCTACGTCATTCTCCGTGGATTATCCCGTTTCTCGTACCTGCTGAACCCAACGTAGGATTGTATATGCACTTGAGATGCGACCATTTGACCATCATTATCTGTACAACCTACTTACTGTAAGCGCATTTTCCGCAACCATACACAATCATATCTACACGTACGATAATAGTGAATGTATTATTGTTTTCTCAGTTCATTGTAATAATTCATACACAAACAATATTAAGTGAACTAAAGAATAAAAAATATATGTGATTTTTATTATTTACATTAAATACACTGATACAGTACATGGGTCCATGTTCACCCTTTCAAGCTATATTGCACACTGATCTAAGTTGACAAAAAAAAAACAAACCACGAGATGTTACATAGGTTTTTTTAAAAGCAATCTTGGCTCGACTGACCTAAATAAGGTTGCATTAAATGTTGGAGCTGTTCTTTGTTCTAGTATTGTATGGTTTTTTTTGGGAATGCTAATCGCAATACGCAAGTCATGTCATAAAAGTTTGATGAATTAATAGTACGGCAATCATATTTTGGTCCTTGGCGAATTGTGGTAATTATTTTGCATAAAAAATACATGAAAACAGATTTTTTTCATCAAATATTGTCCAGAAACTGTCCTATAATTTTTATACATTGTAAAAGCCAGACCCTGTATATCTGCATACCATACTACCAACAACAATACCTAAATCTATACCACAGATAAATTAGCTTATAGCTTATTTAACTGTATCTATACGTTAGTTCCCAATAATTTGGACTGGACTCTATGCTACTGACAAAACAGAAGTGATCAGGTGTTGGGGGCCGAACAATAATACTAAATTTGTTGGATTTAGAAGTCCTAAACCCAATCACCAGTTGTTTAAGTTGCTCCAAAGCTGAGAATTGGGAGAGGATAAAATAATAATCCACCAAAGTTTGGGAACGACGAAGGAACAGCAATTCCAATATATTTCCGTTGTTTATTATTTCCACTCAAACACTGTTTAATGAAATTAGACCCGACAAAAAGACGAAAAGATTACAACAAACAAAGTTGATAATACTAAACAATCACGAAATAAAGTGGCTGAGTATACACTGATAAAAATGGATGGAAGTTTTCTTTTGTTTTATTATGTTCTTTTTACATGATATTTACTAGTAATTTTTAATTTATATTAAATATTATGGAAAAATCAAGGATAAAAGTTTTAAGCAATAAAATTAGAAAATTTCAGCAGTAATGTGGTAATACAATATACTACATTGTAACTATTTACTTTTACTCAATTTACATAATTATTCATGTGATTTCTATTGCACATCAATCTAACCTGTAACCTAATATGTTTTAGTTGTGTTAATATGTGGAAGACAAACATGTACGTTTCATTAATAAGGACTTTTTGCGGAATATTTGTAAAAGAGTAAGTATAAGATTATATTTTGTTACGTGTGCATTTGAGGCTTTTTCGAATTTACATGTTATATAGTTCATAAATACGAGTATAATAGACACTGAAACCATACGTTGTTTAGATGCCTGTATCTCTAAATCATACAGCAACATTAATTTCAAATAACATATTGTTTTTTTGACAGTTAAAATAGTAATAGTTTGCAACATATGTTAACATTAATTGTAGCTACGTTAATTGTAAATTTACTGTAACTAAAAATCGAACTAAAAATATTTATTTTCACACAGATATACTAAATCTAAGAATATTTGCAAAAACCAAGGAATAAATATTAATGTTTCAAGAATGAGATGTAATTTTCAGCGAAAATATTTTAACACATTTTTTAATGCGAATGAAATACATTCCAAAACATTTTCAGATGATAGATGAACAATACACTTTTAAAGAAAAGGATGGATATTCGGATTTGAAGAATGAATGGACAAATTCCACTAAAAAATCTTCCTACACAGAAGATATTTTTCTGAGTTTGACAAGGATATTATTAAATTATTATTAGTAATTTGTTAGTAAGAGACATCCTGCATAATAAATTCACTCACATAAACATGTATTTTTGTACACTTAACAAGCAGAAGAATCTTTTTCCGTAACATTAAAAGTAAAAAGTCTGTCGTCACAAACAAAATTAGAAAATATAAATTTTTTATAAGGTAATGGAGTATGCAGTATACAGTGCTTTGGAAAAGTAACGAATAAATTCATTATTTTTGAAATTGAGAAGTTTTCGAAAAAATCCCCTAACACGTCGATTTCGCTTTTAAAAAAGGCACTTTTTGACATACGACCCATATTTGTGATGTCATCGTTGTTCGAGATATGACGTGTGTCATTCTACATTCATACATCATGAAAAATTATGGTTACATAACAAAAATTTCAAAAGATAATGTTTGAAGATTTTAAAATTTAATTTTCACAATACTGTGCACCTCCCCATTATCAACACCTGTCCGTGCTTATTTAGATGAGCTCTTCCCGAATCGTTTAATAGGGAGAAGGTGATCAGCCAGATCGCCAGATTTGACACCACTAGATTATTTCTTGCGGGGATACTTAAAAAGCGTACGTTATTAGACCGGTTAATTTAGAAGATTTAAAAGCAAGAATTCGTCACGAGATACATCGTATACCTCCTGAAGTTATTGATAATGTCCAAAAAGAATTTATTAATCGTCGTAATTTGAACATTTAATTTAGTCGATTTTTTTCATAATCATTATCATTTTCAGTATTGTGAAAATTAAATTTTAAAATATTCAAACATTATTTTCTTGAAATTTTTGTTATGTAACACCACAATTGTTCATGATGTATGTATGTAGAATGACACGCTCTTTCAAATGCCATGGTTAAAATTGGGAGTTGCTATTTAAAAAAATTGTCGATGACGTCATATCTCGAACAACGATGACGTCACAAATGTGGGTATATGTCAAAAAGTGCCTTTTTTAAAAACAAAATCGACGCGCCAGGGGATTTTTTTGAAAAATTCTCAATTTCAAAAATAATGAATTTATTCGTTACTTTTCGAAAGCACTATATACAAAATTAATAATATTATGTTTCAGTACCTACAAATATTCTACATCCTGTTCGAACAGGTAATAAAATATAATCTATGTAAAACATTAATATATTATCTATCAGAAACAAGGACTATCAAGCCCTAAATTCTTTTTTAATTATATAATGAAGTCATAACAGTCATATAAAAAGGAATAACCACGTGTGATGTTATCTATTTATTCATTGTCTTTATTACTGTATATATGACATGCTTACAATTGAAAAATAAACAGAATAGACATGAAAATGATAGCTCTTCACTAATGGATTCCACTCTTTATCTGCGTAATGTCTGAATTTATACAGATAACGAAAGGTAAACTGAATTGTTTGGATGTTTTAAAATATTTTGTACTTATAAATAGTTGAAAGAATGGTAATGGGACTTTAATGACAACATAAATATTTTATTAGGGAGTGAATTATAAAAGCTGTTTTATCTTCCTACTAGCTATGATATGTTTGATGTAATCAGTTCCATATAAATGCATTTGTAGTGTTAAAGTTCATAATTCATAAACATTTCTAATCGAATTAAAGTCTAGCTGAGTAATGAAATAAATATACCTGCATCTTTACTTTAGAGGAATTTATGAATTTTGAATCAATTTCTGATGCATTACAGATAGATTTCACTTGAGAACTTTGTGGATAATTGTAGAAATAATTTAAAGTAAAATAAGAACCAAATAGTAAGGTTTTATGTTTGAAGTAAATACTTTACAGAAATAACTGGATTTTGAAGTACATTCACACATGCCAAGTATGAGCTACTATTTACCTAAATAACTATATATCTCAAAGCAAGAAACGGTTTGCTACATTTTGATAATTATCACTATATTTTTGTATTAAATACAGTTTTCTACAAAAATCAGACTCAGAAGTTTTAATAATGGTTTATGCATATAAAATGCTGAAATTGAGAATATGGTTTACATTTGTTGCCTTGCAGATGGAAATGGTACTGAGACTAGGCGAATTTATATAAAAAGATTTCCAGATTTTCAGCTCCAAATTCAAAAATGTTCAGAAATGTTTTTCAATTTCTTTTGGAGTCAGGCTCATTTAAAAAATGTCCATTTCCTGGAAAACCTTTGAGTCTTAGAACGTCTGAGTTGGAAGAAGCTATTCTACATGAAATTGAAGAAGACCCAAATACTAGTACTAGGAAGAACGCTATAATTCTTCGGGAAAAGCTCATCTAAATAAGTACGGACAGGTGTTGCATAATGGGGAGATGCACAGTATTGTGAAAATTAAATTTTAAAATCTTCAAACATTATTTTCTTGAAATTTTTATTATGCAACACCATAATTTTTCATGATGTATGTATGTAGAATGACAAAATTGGGGGTTTCTATTTAAAAAAATTGAATCGATGACATCATATCTCAAACAACGATGACGTCACAAATATGGGTCGTATGTCAAAGAGTGCCTTTTTGAAAAACAAAATCGACGTGCCAGGAGATTTTTTCGAAAACTTCTCGATTTCAAAAATAATGTATTTATTCGTTACTTTTCGAAAGCACTGTATAAGCATACCGAATTTGGCTAAATTATTTCAAGCGGTTTGGAAACTAAAAACTGATTTTTTTAAATTTTTTATACACTGTAGCTAGACAGTGGCTCTCCTGGAATCCCACATTTATATAACAAAACCCGGTATTATTGCGTAAATTTCAATTATTGCCTGATAGAATGATATTGGAATATTTTGTACATTATATTTCGATAATATATAATACATAATATAATGAAAATAGAGAGAGGTTTAAACATATTAACTATAAATAAACCAGCTATTTACAGATTCAATTGGCAGAAGGTGTTACCTAACCAATTTTCAAATTCTTCAATGAAACAATTGAGTTCATAATTTTCTATTATATTTGGAATTCCTGCAAACACCCAAAGACGATGTCGTTAATTATCAGCACGCAAAATAAAGAAAAATATCCCGCCGGGTCATCTCAACGCGTAAGAAAACGACAGCTGCGCTGTGGGAAAGCGCGATTTTTTTGCGTTACGGGCACGATAATAATTCGCCGCAATTTTCTATAATAAACAAAATAAGTGTGAGAAATGAGGAGGAGGCGTCGAGCGACGAGCCTGAGATGAAAGAGCACGGGCGGAGTAATGCTTGTCAGGCAAATTGGGAAGCGCTGAAATACAAGACCTTCTGAAATATGATGCTGGGCGGATGCAGCGGAGAAATATATGTAGGAATAATTATTGCCGGTCCCCTTACGTACAGGGTGCGAATAAAAAAATGAAACACGTATATTCATACACTGACAGAAATTCACTGATCTATAGAAGGTGTCCGGAAAAATGTGGGAAATCTATCGAGTGCAGAGAGAACATGAAATAATTAAATGACAAGTTCCTATAAAATCTTTTCCTACAGGCCCTCCCTATGGAGATATGTGTCCCTGAAGGACGCCGTTGGAAATTCGTTTTTCTTGAATAACTTTTGAAATACTTAATATAGCATACTCTTAAAATAGTGTCCTTGAAACATATTTAGCTTTTTTAGGTTACCAGGGGCGGACTAAGCTTTAGAACTTAATGCCTACATTTTTAAAACCCTGTATAATAAGGACTTTAAAATAATAAATCTGAGTAGCTTCAGTCTTATACTAAAAAAAGTACTCTTGTTTATTGTCGATAAAATGAACCGTTTGCGAGAAGAAGAATAATAATAAGCGAATTCATGTTTTATTTTTAATAAAAACAGCCATTTCTATTTTTTTTTCTCTCGACAATAAAGTGTGATACGAGTTATTCTCCATTTTGTGACTTAGATTTTATCTTACGGGTGCCGTATTCTAGAAATAGTGACTCCTACAAATAATTTTAGACATTTAAGAACTGAATAATATAGAGCTAAACTTAAAATATGTTTACCTTCTCAACTGTCAAAAATGTCCATTTAATTATCTCTTCGCCACAAAAAAAATTTCGGAAATTTTTCTGGTTGCCATTGTAACGAGTTTTGACTTTATTTTGGTTAAATCATTTTATTGGTTTTAAAGTGGAGGTGTCAAATTTTCAGCTGAATTTTTATTATGTTTTTCGACTTGCAGGATATCCTCAGTATAAGCTACTTGACTTTTTTTCTTGTTTACCTTGCTTTCTATTTGTTTTATTACGCTTTTCTTTACATAGCAGATTCGTTACACGTACATATTATTATACTCTCTTGTTCTGGAATTGGGTGAAAATCTGTAGATCAATGTATTGAACATATTAGATTAAAAAAAATGTGAGTGAAATGAAAAATTTTACACTCTTTGATGATATGACAGGTAAAAAATTATAAATTCTAATTCCTTAATCTTTATTGTTAGAATTTTGATATCATTTAAAACATATATAATTTATTCTTATATATGACATCTTACAACAGTTTCTTTATCCAGCGAGGAACATTTACGTGCATACATTTCGACTAAACGTTATATTATCGTCCTAAAAACCAGGATATATGAATTTAATTAATCTAATTAATATCAAATTAATCTAAAACAGCCACTTAACAAGGATTTACAATCCCCCCAAGTCCAACAGGTGCGGATAGTCTCGTTTTAATAAATTAAATTACGTACGCAAATGCCTGTTTCTGAAGCTCAATTATTCATTATTAGAGTGATTAGTGTTGTTGATATGACGTATTTACAAAAGATTTGTAGGTATTACATATTAATTTTATATCATAGAACGCATATTCAAATAGAAATTACATGTTTCAAGCAAATTTAATAGTGACAGAAATATAATCTAACAAAAAGTACCTGGTGAATTAGAATAGAAATAGATATGAAGGGAAATAGTGAGCAATTAATTAAAGTATAATTCCTGTAATAAATTTGATGTTTTGAATTTGTTGTTTGGGAAAAGCGTTCCAAAAACTATTTTGAAACAAAGAAAACACTCACTCTGGTTTAATAAAAATATAATCTGATATAAAACTTAAATATCGTTTAGGAAAACAAATCAGAAATCGTAAATTAAATGATACATTTCACTTCAGAGAATTATGGGCTAAAATAAAAAAACGACATTCGGCGAACTCAAATTGTCTATATTAAATCATTGAGCATCAAATTCATTTAAATTCTAACCCATTTTGGACATTTCTTAAAAAAAATCGTTTTTCCTGAAACTATGCATTTTTTAAAGGTTTAAGTTAAGTTTTATTGAACAAATTTAAATTATTACATTGTAACAATAATAATATATCAATAATAAAACTAACAGGACTTGTATTCCTAAGTATCTCATCATTTCAATCATTTGAATCTCCTGCATAAAGCCTAGCAGTTGAAACACATAGAAAGATAAATCTTTGATCATGAGTTCTTCACCAAGGCAGTAGTAGGTATAGAAGTATTATAATATAAGTTTAAAAACTAAATACATAATGATAATGATTTGTTCATATAAAAACTATATGAAAAAGAAAAAAAATCATTTAAAAACAAGAAATTTACTAATTGGTAAGAAATCAATAATAGACATTTTTTGATCCATTAATTGATTTACTTCATTTCTAGGCAAGCTTTGGATCCATTTTTTCTCCTTGAACTTGAACATAGCGGCTGAATTGATACATTTTAGTCTGGTATATATTGTAAACTTTTGGTCCTATGTAAGTATAACAGCGCTGACCAATTGTTTTATTCATTTTTGATATATTTACTGACTAGTCTTTGTATCTAGTTTCATGTAAATAAGGTACGCGCAATATATGTTTATATTTGTAAATGTGATTCAATTCAGCCTGACAGTACAATGCCTTAGATCAAATATTTAAGTCTCTTTATATAACACATCAGTAGGGAAGGAGAGTCCATGTCATAAACAATTTTTAATATCCATTTTTCCAATATTTGAATTTTATTAATTTATAAATTTGTTGCACCGCCCCAACCTATAATACCATATGTTAAGTGTGATTGCACCAAAGCAAAATACATTATCTTAAGGTGATCAATTTCAATTTTTTTTTTATATATTTAAATTTTGATAATAGAATTCCAAGTTTCTTAAGTAAGATATTTATATGATCTTCCCATTTTAGGTGGCTGTCTATATGTACCAAGGCGCCGTATTGTATTTACAGATATTAATGAAATGTTCCAGCATTTTTGTTAAAACATTGTGCAATATTATTTGCGTGCCCACTTTGCACAATATTTAATTTGATATTGGAAGGGGTTACCTAGTATATGGAAAATTTCCAAGGGTGTTTCTATTTTTACAAAAGATAACAAAAGTCTTGCTGAAAATTAATATCAATAATAAATAATGTTGCTAAATTGTTTGAGATGGTGCAATATCTTTTATCAACGAATCAGTATGGGCTTGTTTCAGGAAGATCTACAATGAGTATATTAGTATATATTACATAATACATTAGCCAGAATATGTATCAGGCTAGTCAGGTTAATGTCATCTACACTGATTTTTATTAAGCTGATTTTGACGGGTTGGACTACGGTATTCTTTTACAAAAATTATTTGGTCTGGGCCTTACTGACAATTTTATTAACTTTTTATCTGAACACAAGAAGTCAGTATATGCCAAATCGTGCTTTTCATTCTGTCAGGATCTACTACATCAGGTGTCCCGCAAGATTCTGTTCTAGGACCATTCTTGTTTCTAATTTTTATTAATGATATTGCTTCTGAGCTACATTGCAAAACTCTCCTATATGTCTATGATCTAAAGTTATTTCTTTCTGTAAATTTCATTCAGGATTGTTATTTAGTTAAAGATTTAAGAATTACCATTGACTCTCAAAACTGACTTTTATACCGCATGTAAATAAATTATAAGCCAGTACCTCGAGGAGTTTAGGTTTTATTTTACGAAATGGCAAACAGTTTACTGGTACTGAATCATTAATTCTCTTGTATAATACTTATGTAAGATCTAAACTCAAATATGCATCAGTAGTATGGAGTCCTGGAAATGAGACATACAGGACATACAAACTGAATATGTTCAGAGACGCTCCGTCAAGTTTGTTGTGCTTCAACAGTAATGGTATTTACCCTGAATAGGAGTTTTCTAATAATGTACTCTTCAGATTTAATTTAACGGTATTATTGATTGTCCCCCAATTCTTGCTTCTCTTCGTTTTTTAGTTAGTAACATAACTATCCGTCAAAATCTATCATTATTATACGTACAGGGTGTTTTCAATAGAAGTAGCACAAATGGTACCGGTGAATCTACAGTTAAATACACGTTTGCATAAAAATGTAAGTATTATTTTATTACATTACATTACATTTTTATGCAAACGTGTTCTCTTAAGCTGAAGATTTACCGATACACTTTGTGCTACTTCTTTTGAAAGCACCCTGTATTTGTCTACTACGAAAACTAATATTCTCAAGTTTTTCCAGTGTTATGTGATGTCCTTGCAAATAAAATAAAATTGATATTTTTAATTGCACTATAAGTGATATAAAGAAAGAGTTGATAATATTAGACAATTATCAGCACCAGTTATTGAAAAATCGATTTTCTTTGTTTGTCATCTAGTATTTCTGTTTAAATTTAGTCAATTACTTTTTGACAATTTTTTCTTTTAAGTTAACATATAACATCACTGTTATTGACTTCTGTGTTTGGGTAGTTGTACCGTAAATAAATAAATAAATAAATCACAGATTAAGACAAAACAATGAATCCATAAGTCATCAGGAAATATCCAATGGATTAGATTTATAACAATGGTCGAAAATATTTTATGACGTGTAAGGATTTTATAAACAAAACAGCCCAGAAATTTTACCGTTTCGTTAATTAACATGCAGGAAGTTTTTCTTTGTTGTATAACACCTGAATATTAACAATGCATCTTCCGCGTGTAATAAAAATAATATGCTTTTTATGTTCACTTAAAAGAATTTAGAAACATATTTATTTCGTTGTTTATACGATAGTAAAAAGTTGGTAACGCTTAAAGGTTGTTTTAATTAATGTCTAATCAAATTATAATTAAATTATTGATTAATATCGTCTTTAATGGCTTTGCGAGCGGTGCGATGGATGAAATGTCCTTACATCAAGCTAAATGATGGGTGTGTGGAGATAAACACGGTAAAGTGTTGAATAGTTATTTCTTGAAATCTCGACATTTGTAATTAGTTTAACATGCCATTTTAAGTACAAATAATTTGTCTGTTGTACTGTAAATTATCCATTATTAAAGTTAATTTTAATATGTATATATATGTCTAACAGGACACTAAAAAATGCCTCTAAAATTTCAAAGAAATTATTTATACTTACATAATATGTAATGTTATGGTATAAATTATCTACTATTATGTAATTTTATAAATATTAAGGAAATATACAATATTAATCAAAATAATAACAAAAGCGTGTAATAGACCTGTTACTTACAGAATATTTATTAGTTTTATTTCACTTTGTAATTTTAGCAGCAAAGTGTGTAAAGTTCTGTAGACTTAATAAAAATTACCAATATTATGTAATTTTACATGAATGTTTATGACAAATACATTCCAACGCATGCGCCTACAGCGTCCCGATCCAGTAATGGTCGACTTGTCTATACAATCATGTGCCTCATAGATATTGCAATGCAGTTGAAATAAAAGTGGTGCGATACATTACAAATATGTATACAGTTTAATTGTGCTGTAAAATAGTGTATGAGAGGTTCTCTGAAAGTTATTTAAAAAATACATGTTTATGTTGTCGATTCCCTACTTCCTGAAAAATCAAGACAGACATACAAGTAAAGTTATGCAAGACTTGAAGATTGAGGTAAAGGGAAAGGAATCAGGAATAGCAGCAATGAAAAGGTTCTTCTGGCATATTTCGAATATCTTTCAAAACATAGCAAGCTTTCATCACTTTGGGTATATTATTATACAGGCTTAACTATGACTTAGTACAAATATTTTAAGAGGGAATAGGGAAAAATAAGAATTAACGGAATCACCCTTCAAAAAAATTCCAAACTTATTTATAAAGCCAAAAAATTTATTTTCGATATTATTTTAAATCCTTATTTAACGCAATGTAGTTCGTTGCCTACTCTACAAGCATGCAATAGTCGCTCAGTCGGTATCGCTGTCATGTCATAATTCAATTCCTGTGTTTACGTTGTAATTTTGTGTTCTTCTTCAGTTTTGAGTGCCTTTTTTAATTTTTAAACATTTTATAGTTATTAAATAACGACATTTGTGTTGGGTGCAGATACTTTCCCACAATATAGTTCGCCGGTTTGGTTTTCTAGGTTATGGGACAAGACTGCCGCGGTTACATTAAAACTTGTCTATTATCTATTCATTTCGTTTGATTTTGTTATAATAAATAAGCATTTTATCTAATTGTACCTACGGGAAGTGTCTTTTATCGGTAGTGAGTGGCTGTAATGAGCAAATATGTAGTTTTACCAGTTTATAACGAAATAATGAAAAACGAATGCAAAATACTGGAGCTAACTAGATTGACTGTTACCTATCTATCAGGTATTATTACTAATAAGAATGTTAATTTTTGTCGTTTCTACATTTAGAAACGCTACAAAAAGACGACTGCATGGTAGTTGACATTGTTGACAGATGTAAGCTTTATTTATGAATCTAAGAAATCTCAGTCGATTCTTATCATAGACGCCAACTTTCCGTAGGAAAAAAGGGTTTTGCCCCAGTTTTTAAATATCGAGCTAAAATTCTGGAATAATTTTTTTATTGTCTTTTAGGCCTCCCTGAGCTTGGAACAATGTGAGAGAATGATGCTAGTTGACGTTTGACTACCCCCCTAATCAAAGAGGTTTTCCAAGTTTCCCTCATTTCTGCACTTAATGGTGGTTAGGGCCAACGTAAGTTGTTTCTGGACACAAATGCGGCCTGCTTAATAATAGTATCCGCCCCCTCTCCCACACTATTATTCACCTTCTGAGCTAATCCTCGTGATTGAATAATTATTTGGTGCATACTAGCATGCGAGAGCCTGACTAAATTCATTCGATAATATATTGGTATTAGCTATATCGAAAGTCTGTTAAAAAATGTTTTTCCACATGACTGAATTCCTGTCAGATTTTTACCTCATTTTTACAGTACCTACATCATGTGGAAGTGTAAATTTTTGTTAATGAAGCAATTGAATTTCCAACTTTTGCAATTCTGACGCTGCAATTTTTCAAAAATCCAATTATCAACAGCCGTGCCGGAGTTATGCCGGCTGGAGGGTACGAGTCTGAATATCACGAGTAACTACAACTGCACTGCTGCTGACGCTTGATACACATTTGAATCCCCGCTCGCTAACTTTGTCATAGATGTATGTTAAATGGTTTATGCAACAGTAAACCCCATCTAACCGCCGGCTTCGGATACGTGCGCGTACAGTCCCTCCGCGAAGTTGCCGCCAACTCCACGCTCGGGTAATCCGCTGATAAGAAAGTCCCATGGTTCCAACCGGAAACGGTGATGAACATAACTGAATGTGGGCGAATCTGAATACCCTTACTCGCCGAGGTACGGAAAGTTTTGACTTAAAATGTTGGGAAACTCCGAGTTCGGTGTTTACCAAAATATTACACTATGAAAGAGGAAACATTTTCGGGAGGATGGGAGTTTCAGCAGACCGTAAATATTTTATGCGTTCTTATATTGACCCAACTTGAAAACTCGAGGGCTGAACTTCTGTATGTATTAAATTTAGGAAGGAAGGGTGAAGATGGAAACTTTTTTATGAGTTTATTTATTCAGAGGCTGTAAGCCATGAAAGTGACAGCACTTATGAGTCCGATTAAGGAATCCCTGGGGAGTAAGGGATAATTAAAAACTTGCTCTTTGAGGTCTAGGTCGTTGGATGTCGGGCGAATTAGGAAGAGTGCGTTAAATAACTTCCCGCAAAATAAAAATCTCCAACTTTCTTGTCAAACTGAACATCAACTTTCATTTAAGATGAAATTTGTAAAACTGGGTTAATTTAAGCAGCAACAATACGTTTAGCTAGTTTTATGGAAGAAAAGTACTTCTACTTTCTGTATCGAATAATAAAACTTTGGAAACTAATAATTAATTAATTTGAACCTGTAATATTTTTCCACTCAGAACCAAAAGATCACAAGTCTCCTTAAACAGGGCTATATGAAAACCTGTTGTTCGAGCAGAATTGAACAACAAATTTAGCAACTTCAATATTTATAAACGTGGCAATACTTCTACACAGATCAAACTGAACGGTCTTGAATATTGATAGTTTCTATGGACTTTTTACAATTGGTATCATCTACAAAACAATAGGAGAATTATACATTATATTCTAGATTTCAAGTTCCTTCAGTTGTGGATAAAAGTGGTTCAGAAATAAGTCTATTTCGAGACATTCCTCAGTTACTATTATTATAACCTGTGTCTTTATCCTGCGTGTTTAGTTTCTGTGTGTATTTGTAATTTCTAATATATATATTTTTAAAAATTTATAATAGTTTGCTTAAGTTATAATGAAAAATGAACAAGCCTTTACATTCTTGAGGGAAATCTAAACAAATCCATTCTTTCCTATCAAAACTGAATTACATTTTTTGTAAATAGTTTAAAAATGAATCAGTATTTTTATTCATTCTTGGTTAATGTGGTTATCAATCAAATAATAGCTACTGATTACCTTTCCCTATGATGCCAGTACTTAACCATGTAGTTAGTGTCATTGACAGTATAGCTTTGATTCGAAGGATGTTACAGTCAGACTCCTTTAGTTTACATTCCAGTATAGAGAAATGTACTGAAAATGCTATGGGTTTGCTTTACTAGAAACAGTGTGCAAGAGAAGATACGAAGAATATAATACATGAAAATGTTTTATTAGAGGACTAACAACTTGTCCAAATAATAATCATCGTCTTCTCTGTAGACAAGACATTCAATAATACCATAAAGTTTCTTACAGAAGCCGAAAAGGATGAGACATTTTTAATTAGGTATAAAACTAACGATGATTATTGGATCGAGAGGATCTTGTAGAAGCCAGCTAATAGAAAATGTCACAGACAAAGTCTCTGTTCTCCAATTTATATTACCAAATACAAAAACAAAGGCTATTCGGTAATTTTTCATCCAATCTGGGACATTTGTTAAAACTTGTGTTACGATGCAGTTAATATAAACGATCAATGACAGATGTTGGTGCTGATTTGACGACAGCAAAGAAAATAAATAAATATAATCAGCAATTCTTGTAGACGCTGTTAAATTAAATTAAAATGTTTTTAGTTGACATTTGTAGATTTCTAAAGGTAATTACATTTCTCAAACGAAAGACGAGCGAACAAAATAAACCTGAAGAACATAAACCATGTGCTAATATTGGAATTAAGATCCTCAAAATTCTCAAATATTTAATATACATATCTCTTTACTTGAACTTTATCTGAACTGATTATCTTTGGATTTAACTTCATAAATTTGTACCTACTATAGTATCATAATAAATGATTCCGCGTTTCAAATGAAACCGTTGTTGATTTTTGCGTAAATTTTATAACAAAACGATGGATCAGTAACTTACCGTGGCAACTTGCAAACAATCCCCTTTCCCGGAAAATCCCCTCCCAAATACCGTTAGCAAGATAACGCGATTTATTTCCATTGCGAAAGGCAACTCATGTAGAAAGTCAACAAGTTAACCACAGCAAACATTTTTCGGTATATCTGGAAATCGAATTTAAAGCGAACGTCCCAAACTCTGCCCCGGGCTGAACGTGTCGGTTTCGGCGTGGAAATGTATTGTTTCGGGGCAGACAAGTGTCACTTGTGCCTCGGAATGTACACATCTCGCAGTTCAGTTTGATAACATTATGATGAATTGCGCGACACAACAACCGTGTTGCAGATCGTACATCCAGTTTACAGAATTGGAATTGACTTTGGGAAGTGCTTTATTGCGTTACCTCTTTAACGGCAAAACGGGTTGTATGTTCTTGGTGGATATATATGACAGTGAGTCGTTTAATTCAGTTTCAGTTGTTGCGCAGCTCTGCACATTATTAATATTTCATTGACATAATATTAACTCTTCTCAATATGTACCGTTCATTAGTCTTAGAAATGATCATATAATTATTTCTAATAGGTAGTCAAATGAATCAATATTTAATGCAACTTTCACATCTTGACGCCAGAAAAAAATATAGTCTAACAACAAAAAGAAAATGAAAACTGCCAAGGTAACTAAGATTGCTTTAATACGGGGAATAAATATTGGGAAGAAGTTTCTTCAGAAACAGGCGTCGATCGTGGCTGTTGATTACTGATGGTACATCTGAGCAAGACGTTAATGGTTGTAAATTACAGTTTGAGATGATGGAATGTTCAAATGAAGAATTTTGTTAGATATTTTTCTCCGATTTGTAGAGTTATCTAAGTACCTTTCAGCAAGAGAAGTTGATTTCCACCCTCCTAAACGAAATTTGTGATACCTTCTCCACAATCGGCAAGAAAAGTTGCCGAGAACGGCCCTAAGTTGTGACCCGAGAATAGTTCCAGATTTTGGAGGTCTAAATAGGCAGCCATTTCGGAGTGTATTTTTTCTATTAAATTGATGCCTTCAGGTTGGACAGTATATTTTCCATATTTACATTGTATAAATAATCAGCAATGTGGAGTTTCTTTTGAAGTTTGTATCATTTCTACATACATTAAAAAAATAACCATTATTCTCCTTGATATTGACAGTTATCACGTCTTTTTTATCTTCGATGCTGATTTTCCTTATTTCTTCCCATCTGCAGGCACCAGCTAATCCTAAAATCATTACCAATTTAAACATCACGAAACTTTCTTCAAACATTTTTGCTTTTTTCGGATGAAATCCAACATTCTCTCTTCTTCTTATAAAAGCAGTTATTTTATGAAATTTGCCAATATCCAAAGTTCTTGATCTGATGAATTCAATGTCGATTTCATAAAATTGCAAACAGATCGAAATTTACTGTAGATTGATTTGTCAAACAACATCTGTCACGTAGACAATCAGAACCAAATGTTACTTTGAATTGCTGCAGCAACAATTCATCATTTATACTAGGGTTCTTCTTATATTTTTCTATTTAAAAAAATGTAAATTCGTGGATAATATCAAACAAATGTTCTAACTTTATGAAGAAACAATCTGAGACTCATATTTTGTTACCATACCTACCTAAATTTTTTTTCAAAATTGTACCCAAGTATGTGTTCGGGAAAGATGACACTCTCCGAACTAAAAGGCTTATGATAAAGACGTTAAATACGCATGCTTGTAGAAAAATTTGCTTTTTCAACTCAAACTAGTCAACAACCATATATTTTGTTTTCGTTCGATAATTGCAAATTAAGATCAATAGCATTTACAAGTATACCAAGAAGGGACAATTCCTATTTTTAAAATTTATTGTATCACTGAATTTAACATGAAAATCAACTTTAATTAAATTTAAAGAGTATTTTGCTTTCCCATAAAGATCCTTTTAATAAATTAATGCACACAAAATTAACCAAACTCTAGAAAATACAAAGACAAAGCGGGTAAACAGCAACCGGCCACCAGTAAATATTAGTTCAAGTTAGTTGTCGTCAAAGTGAAACATTTCAGCCTTAACAAGTTCAAATAATGAAATTTACTAGAGCAGTGAAATGACTGCCACGTGGCTTACATACTGGAATCGTATTTCTACAATTAAGTGTATCACTGTTGCTAAAATTTATAACCATATTGAAGCTTTAATGGGGAACGTGCCAAGAAATTAAATCATAGATAAATGATATTATGTCGAATGTCATTATTTCCTTCATTTACAAAACTCCACTAGTAATAAAATTAATTAAAGACGTTAAAAGTGGCATTAGATGTTGAAGAGGATGGGATATTGCATTCAATTAACTCTTTAAACTAAATAGACGCAATTAGAAACAGATAATTTTAAATTTCAAAATTGTTTTCATAGGCTGACTTACAATAAAATGCTGACATTTAAAATTAGAATTTGACTAGTTGGTTGAAGGGAAAAACAACATTATAATAAAAACTGTAGTAACATCGTATAAACAACAGTGTCACTTGCTAGATTATGACACTCCTCAGGGTGTTATTAATGCATTTGCATTCTATTTTCCAAGACGTTTATTTACCTCAACTTAGCGATGATCAGTTTGGGTGACCCGATCATTCGGTTATATTGCGCACGATGCTGACTTTGGGTTTCTGTGATAAGTTACCTTTTGAATTAAAGTCATATTTATCTAATAGACATCGGTACGTTGAATAAGTATATGGGTCATCAATCTGATACATTTTCTGCAACATAAGGAGTACCACAAGGGTCTGTCCTTGGACCTCTCTTATTCCTGATTTTTATTAATGACTAAGCGAGCATATTTTATATAGATGTGAAAATTGTCTCTAAAATAAACTCGACTGATGACTGTTTGAAGCTTAAGAATAATATAAATATGTTGATTCAGTGATGTGTCTCTAATAACCTAACTCACTTTCTCCCTTCACAATGATTACATCATTTCGACTGCTTCTAAACCTTTGGTGTTTATTTTGAGATTTTGACACTGTGGAATGACTTAAGTTGCTATTTCTTATCTATGTAAGGTCACGGTTGAAATATTCTAGCGTTGTGTGGTCTCCCGTTTACCTTAAACATAAGGTGGAATTGGAGTCTATTTAGAGCAGAATTCGATTCGAAAATTTTTGTATCTAAAGCTTAACTAAGTATACCCTGAACAAGGCTTTTGTTATACTGCGTTGCTACACATGTTTAAGATGTTAGAATGTAGTAGAACAATGTTTTCAGTAAAGTTATTATTTGACATTTTACATAATAATATTGACTGCTGGTTTCTTCATGATAAACTTAAATTTAATGTAGCACAGGTTATATCCAGAGAATTTAAAACTTTTTATTTAATCTAGGCTAGAATTAACGTCATGCTAAAATATCCGTTACATGTTGTGTGTAAAAATTGTAATATCTTACATATTTCTCTGGATACCTTCACAATTTCTTTTAAGGTTATGATTGATTTTATACTGAATTCAGTTTAAACTTTTTTGTAAGTTGAGCTGACATTTTTATTTACTTTGATTTAATGTTCCTACAAACTTACTGTTCATTAAATTTATTTGTTTATATCTAGTTTGGTTTTATTTTGTACATAGTTTTCTTTTTGTTTTACCAATTTGATTGTTAAGTCTTATTGCCCTGTAATTGAATATTTATCTGTTGGTCACTTCATATAAATAGATAAATTAATAAATTAATGATTGAATGATGAATTAATGAATAAATGATGAATAAAAGAATGAATGAATGAACGAATAAATAAATAATATTAACGTTCGTTTATTTACTTTTTTTTTTATAAAAATTCAATTGATTTGTACAAGAATATTACGGTATCCTTGATTAAATATTATCCTAAAAATATTAAATGTAATCTTATGAAAGCAATCAAGGAAATAGGTTTCAAATATGATTCATATTCAACGCTTAAGTGTGCTTGACCATTAATTACAATAACACCATCAATAATTTATGAATAACATTACGCAACGACTACAGTTATAAATTTAAATTATCAACTCCTGATACTAAACATCCAGACTAGTTTGTATTCGTTTTGGTTTTGCCGTGGCGGAAGCAGATTGCAGTTCTGATTTGTGTATCCTTTCGAGATTCATTGATTTAGATAGAGTAGACTCGCGACAGACAATAAATGTCGATGACTTGGTCGATCGTTACACCACCACAGATATAAAATTTTATTAAACACGCCCTCATCAATATTTATAACCTCTGTCATTATAAATTCGCCAGAGGTACTTAGGTGTCTGGATTTTTGGATTTTTATGTCAATTGTATTTTCATATGCTGGAGACAAGTCAGCGGATAAAAATAAAGAAACCAAAATATTTTGCAAGCAATATAAAACGGATACCACATCGAAATGAAGCTTATGTAGAATTCACAATGGCTCATCATTGAAAACCAAATGTTAATAATACAAGAGAAGTTTGTATTTACTGAAAAAACATTCGCAGTAGTTTAACTTCATCGAAAGTCATCACCGATAGTTTCTACAGTTTTAACAAAATTTGGCTATGATCACTAATTCAGTAAAAAATCGATCTAAAAGAATTAATGAATACGGATATTATTTAATTTAAAAAGGGTGTAATGGAGGGGTGGTAATGACGACTCCATCATGTTAATCACGTTAGTGGAGTTTCAGAAACAAAACCGAAGGGTGTTTTCGTCAGAGGAAAAATGAAACAATGTTGATTATGTTAACAGAGCTGCGGAAGCTAACGATGATGATAATATGTATGATAAATGGTCGAACCGGAATCAAGAATAAAGATTGATGGAACCGAAAGTATTCGAATTGGATCGAAGTTTAATGCCTTTAGTGTCCCATCTATTTATATCAATATCCTTGTCTGCAGTGACTAGAAAGATTGTGAATTTGATAGAAGAATTAGGTACCTTTTTTAGTTTTCCGCAATCATATTTAAAAATTGCCAAAAATATTGTTACGTATTGATGTTTACAATATTTCATAAAAAATTATCACTTTGACATCAATATATCAGAAACATTTATTTATACTGCGTGTTTCATTTTTTAATGATCAAACGTGATGAAGTTAAAAAAGTTGTAATTAAAGAAAAATAGTAACATTTTATCATCTCGGATATTCGTATATTAATTATTATTTTGACGATATTTTACACAAAATACAGGGTGATTCAGCGGGGAATAGTGGCAGTTTGTAAAAGCGTGCTTTTAGTGATTAAAAGTGGTTTCAAGTTTTTATGGTCCAAACGTCGACATCGCGACTCCTCTATTTTTTATGGAGGGTGCTCTAATGATGCTACATTTAGCAACATTATTGGTTTCTTAACCTTTTTTGAGAAATACATTTTTTCGGTCACACAAATAGTCCCGGACGTACAGGAATTTTACTAAAATTGCACAGAAATAAATTTTTACATTGCTTATTAAAATATTGCAATTTGCATAACCTTAGTTGTACCTTCGTTTGTAATTAAGTAACACAGCTTTACATTTTATAGCAGTTGTATTTTTATTTTTGAAATGATTTGTAGAAAAACTGTTTGTTTGAAACATTTTTTATGAGAGTTTTTTTTTGTTGCTTTTGACAGATATACAGGCCCCTTTTGATATCGGCACTTATATTCCGGACATCCTGTGTAAAAGTTAGTCAGCATTATATACTACGTGATAAAAAAGGTAAACCAAATATACAATAATCAATTTTACAGGAAGCTATACATTTTTCTGTAAAATTATAAAGTAAATAATAAAGATGTTTTTCAATTTTCTCCGTTTCGATAATTACAAGGCAGGATTTTACCCAAAATTAGAAAATTCATCTCTGTTTATGAACCCATCTACAACATCCCTAACTTTTGGACAGCAAATTATTTAAAGTAACCCTTCGCAGGTGCGACATTAATTTTTGTGATAAATTTACCCGTACACGGTGAGAAATTGTCGGGACAGTCCGTTGCCCACTTAGTCAATTGTCAACTGACAATACGAAATAGCCGTCGTTTAAGCAATTCCAGCTTGCATAATAATCGCATATAACTACATCACTTAATTTAATTAAGTTAATCAGACCACTTTGCAGGGCCATTAATTTAATAAACCTTTATTTCAAACTGCCTTCGAGATAAAGGTTACTTACGTGTGCTCATAACTGGCTTGGAGGTGGATAAAAAAATGCAGTTTTAGTGGCGACTCCGTCTACTAATCAAGGAGGCCTTGAATTAATGAATTGATGATATCAAATTTATTGTTGGCAGTAGAAAAGTTGTCGCACGATTGTTTACGGACGATTTATGATCTAAATTTTTATGGTCAGTGAATAAACTGGATACATCTTTTGACGAATTTATTCAAAATTGTAGCCGAGGAAAATTATACAACGGTTTTTGCGGAGAACTCTATTTTTATGTCTTAAAAATGATTAATTCTAGAGCCCTTTTCCACAAAATTCCAGCTTGGTCAGAATTTCTTTGATGGTTTAGATACTCTTTTTGTATTTAATTTAACTAGGTTATTGTGTTAGTAACAACATTACTCTGTTGATCCAAATATTACAAATGGTAAATTTGGAAGAGCACAATATCTTAACATTTTTATACTCCACAGTAGTTAACAGAAACAGCAAAAGTAGTTTCATTGAAAATATTACTAGATAAATCAATAACATTTTTGACAAAGATAAAGAAGAAATTCAATTCGTCCTGCCATCTGTTCTGGAACTGAGACAAAAATAGGTATACTTTCGCAATAAAACTTGAAAGATTACAGTCCTAAAAGTCGACGAATTTTATCGGGAACATACCGGATGACACGACAGACTGACAGATTTAGGGCCTTTATCAGCAGTTATAAAAATACGCAAATAATAATAATAATAGTAAAAAGTAGGTTTATTTTCACTGAAGAATACGTGGAATATTACAAGATGTACTCTGGCAGCAAAAAGTGGTCACCTGTTGTATGCATACCTCAGTGAAATATATATTAGTTAATGGAAAAAAAATGAAGACAAAACAGTAATTGATTTTTATCTTATTCTCAAAACCCTAAATCATATCCAAGGTATCGAAGAGATGAGATCTGACCTATTTCTGCATTTTTAGGATAGGTCAGATCTCATCTATTGTGGTTGAATTTTCGTGTTCCCACTGCCAAAAGTGAAGTTAGATATTTATAGAGTGTTTTCATTAAAGCAGGTTAGTAAATTTAGATAGATTAATTTCTTTAGATAATTATTGAATAGAGCTTTGTCTGTGGAATTGTTCATTAGCATACCTAGATGTTTGGTATCAGAGAACATACATATGACTTCATTGATAGGAATTGTAGGAGATTTGATTTATATTAGCTTAAAATACCTTTCTAATACAGTAAAAAATGTTACAAAAGCTAATAATAAGGAATATATGGGTAGATATTGTGGGAGTAATTCAACGCTGGTTGGGGCTTTTGTCCACAGAGTAGTTAGTTTCACACAACATTATTAATACCTAAAAATATATAATAATTATATTTTAAATGATGATAGTAGGCTTAATATAACATCATTATTTTAATATGTTTTTTCTATCGGTATTACTATGTTATTTGTACATATTTGTTACCTAGTTCATGTTCCATGAGTTATTTGCATTATTTTGTGTAAAATTTTGCCCTCCGTAAAATGTAAAGAAGTTTATGCAAATCAGACAATATCTAATGTTAAAGTATGTTTAAAGTTTTGGTTTAAATTCGAAAGGGGCAATATTCGTCAAATGTGAAATTGCAAAGGGTACAATGTACATCACATGACAATCTCCCAATTATTTATTTGCAGGGCTTAAATATCTACAGAACAGAAGTAGCAATATTCATTCTTTTAATTTCAAATTATGATAATACTTGAAAATAAATATAAATTATTTTGCAATATTTTTTATTAAGCTCGGCAAAACACTATTTTATGCATAAGTTCCCTTTTCCATGAGTATATTAATACATTTTGATTTTTCCTTTCTCCTGTAAATTTGCTTCTGATTGATATTGCAACTTTTGAAAATATATCCATCATGTGTTCTGTCAAATTATTGGAAACTATTGTGGGTATTTAACCAGTTGTATTTCTAAACTCTAAAATAAATAATGTAAGTACTACCATTAAAACAAATGCATTTCTACATTCCTCCCGAGTCGCCACTGGACTCCTTTAAGCGGTAATATTTTTCTTGCCCAGTGTCAACGTACATGGAATTATCTATGTGTGTGCATTTCGCTTGATTAGCATATTCCGATGTGTCACTTAATATGGCAATTAATTAAAACAGCCATTACTGTTCTCTAGATAAGAATAATGTTTCACTCAGAAGGGAACTAGCCAATTGATGAATATTGCGGAGGCAAATATAATTGCTTACATACCTATTAGTAATATCATTAACATTAAGGAAAGTACGAAGGTGGTTGTGTTTTTGTTTAGATACGATGATGCTTAATTACGGGCGCAGGTATGTTGCAGTCTGCTTTATAAGCCGAGTATAAAACGTTAAATCATTAAATATCTTTAGTTTTTATTGTACGTTGATCAGGTCTATAAATATCGTCGGTTTAATAGCTTACGGATTTTTTAAATTCTTCGGTATTTAGCTCTAGTCATATAAAACTTATTTATTGGAAACTAACTTCAGAAAAGTCGATACAATGCCTGTAATTAAAAGTGTGGTTATGCCTACTTATCACAAGTAGAATAAAAAAATATGTATTGGAAAATTATGACTCGCTAGTATCGATGATCACTGATATGGATCAATAATTAATCTAAGAAAATGCAAGTAATAATAATGACGGTATTGATGATAGTGGCACTAACAAGTCCAGTAGAAATATGTTTTTACTAGGGCCGGTAACACACTTGCAGTATAATTGCGACATATTATTATTAATTAGGCCCCATTTGCACCGTTGGTAGGATTTAACCACCATTCAGTCCACGAATGAGGAAACATTGGAAAACTTCTTTAATTAAGGAGATGATCAAACGCCGACCGGTATCAATCTCTCACATTAACCCAACCCAACGTTCTTCCATACTCTCAGAGCTTGGCAATCCTCTTTACAGGTATAGCTCATCTACGGTCTTCCGACCGCGGGAATTGAACCTGGGTGCAGTGGCCCACTTTGATTCAAGTACTGGCGATGTGCTACGAGTTCGAATCCACATCAAAGACATCTTGAGAAATCTTTGAATAAATGTGGTATTATTCAAAATATTCAACTACTCTGCACTTTGAAGACATGCGTGATTTAAACAGAGAAATATTTGTACTTAATTTGAAATAAGAGATGACTTACTTTTGACCGTATCTTTAAATATCATCGACCAAATTTAAAAAACAAACTATGCAGTGTAATTCTAGTAACAAGGCAGAAAATTAGATATTGCTGGTGAAAGGATGATTTTCGATGAAAGGAACTTTGGTAAATAGTCTTCCTGTTTTTTAGCCTTTCATTCCGTTCCATATTCTGAAAATTTAACAGTTGAAATGTTGCAAAATCAAGTTTGTGCCCAATAAGGCAACAGGAATAACATGCATAGTTCTTTATATTTTTCTTCAGTTTGTTTTATGGAAATAAGGTTAGATTTCGGGGTGATGGCATGTCTATGGTGTTTGGTTTTATTGTTGTCAATATTGTCATATGTAATACCGATATGGCTGGTGTTGATCA
The DNA here is from genome assembly GCA_037114965.1 of Monochamus alternatus. Classification (NCBI taxonomy): domain Eukaryota; kingdom Metazoa; phylum Arthropoda; class Insecta; order Coleoptera; family Cerambycidae; genus Monochamus; species Monochamus alternatus. The sequence goes on along the minus strand of CM073431.1, from coordinate 75,739,953 downwards.
AGACTAGTTAACATCAGAGACAAACTAAACATAATAATAATTTATTTTATTTTCTCAGTGGTTAGTATTAGTGGCCAAACCATCTTCATTCAATTGGTCCATTGAATGGTAATTGGTAATTTAATTCCAAAAAATATAATTTCCAAAAATATCCAAATCATCTTCAAATATATCATTCAATCGAATATCCATTATACTTTTTTACAACTACTTTAATACTACCCACTATAATTGCACTATTGGCGTTTTTTAAATTTTTGTGTTCGTTTTGCGCACATTCCAACTCTGTTTAAATTAAAGAATTTCACTGTCAAACAGAGGCTTAAATTAAAGCTTCTGTTTTCGTACTTAAGAAGATCTTAACGTATGGTGCAATAGGAAAAGCCTACTTAAACATGTCTTATTTTTATGTAATGCTTATTAACCTCGGAGCAAACGGGCATTAAAGTAAAAAGTGAGATATGGTAGATTCTGTCCAAATTATACAAATATGGAATTTTAGCTGAAACTAACTAAATATAACATGGAAGTTCAAAGTCAAAATATAATTGAAGCAAGCTGAATGCACATGGTAATGATAAAAAACGCACTTAGTAGTGACTAAAAACTCATTTATTTGAACTAAAAAGAAATATTTGCGGGTATGGCTACAGACACAGTAAATCAAAATGAAAGCCTACTAGCCTCAATAAAAATGGTTTGATATCTTCTTGTCCTTTGCATTCAGGCTAATAGCCTCAGCAGACGATTTAGTCCATACAAAAATAGTATTTTTTCCAATAGGGACATTGTCATACCAATTATCGGTTTTTTTCCAGTGGCGTTTCAAAAAGGCGTACAGGGTAGCTTTGATTTTCACTATTGGTAATCAACCATTTACTATTTGTACAGTTTTTTGAAACGCCTCGGCAAGTTTTATTGAACACTGGATTATATTCAAAGCAAGCCATCGTTATTTTCTCGATCTGAAAAAAAATTCAAGAGACAGATAACTTCCTCGCCTCTTTCCACACTAATTCTACAGCAGCAATATGGTAGAATTTACACATAAGATCTTCAGGAGTATTTTCACCACAAAACAATATTTTTGGGTTTACTTCTGAAAAACTTAACGAAACTAAATTTTTTACATACTATGTTTCACTACTACGTTTAAATACTATGTTGTTAAATAGTATAATCTTATAGTCAGAATAATATTAATTAGCGCGTTAGTAGATTGATCATAGTGGTTGAAAATATCCCTGAATGGGAATGATTGGATAATTTGTGTCACATGACAAAAGTAACGAAATTTAAATGGCTCTTATGCCCATTTGCACCGAAGTTAATAAGCATTACTTAAAAATAAGATATGCTTAAGTAAGCTGTTCCTACTGCACCATACGTTAAGATCTTCTTAAGTATGAAAACAGATGCTTAAATTTAAGCCTATGTTTGATAGTGACTTATTAAATTCTTTAATTTAAGCAGAGTTGGAATGTGTGCAAAACAAGCATAAAAATTTAACAACCGCGGGAAGTGCAAATATAGTGGTCAATGTTAATGAGTGTAGTATTAAAGTAGTAAAAAAGTATAATGGATATTAGATTGCATGATATATTTGATGATTTGGATACTTTGGAAATTATAGATTTTGCATTCCATACAATGGATGAATTGAATGAAGATGATTTGGCCACTAATACTAACTACAAATAAAATAAAATAAATTATTATTATTTTTAGTTTGTCTCTGATATTAACTAGTCTTGATTAACATCAACCACAACCATACCTATATTACAAATGACAACATAATAACAACAACAAAAATAAACACCATAGATATGATAAATATAGCGAAATCTAACCTTATTTCCATATAACAAACTGAAGGAAAACTAAAAGAACTGAAATACTTAACCTAAAGTAACGAAAGTTACTAGATTTGTGCCTTGTTGCCAATACAAAAACGTACTTTGCTAAGTATGGTTTATAATATGTCGGTGCAATACTCTAAAAAAATAAGCATAACTTAACTTTAAGAACAACTCTATTAAGTTGTTTTTAGTAAAATGTCGGTGCAAACGGGCATTAGAACTACCAAAAAAATTCATAATTGCTTTGTAAGTCTTTACAGAAATTTAGATGGTTTTATTGATAATGAAACAACTAAATCACTTGAAAATATCCTTCTGATATTGATATTCAGCTATTCAGCTTTGTATAGGTTTGGTCACACATAGACATATCTAATTAACTATTCACATAATGTTCATAACGTTGAAATATACATGACTGCTTTCGATTACTGCCACACCGTAACTTAAAATTTACATCCTGAAGTAATGCCAGTGGCAAGCGATACCCGAAGGAGCGTCATGAGACTCAGCTCATAATCATTACTCATAGAAGACGTTTAGTTTAAATGAAAACGTTGAGCCTCGAGATTCATAAACATGGTAGCTATAAATATTATTGAGAAATATGTATAATTTGTTCTCGGGGCATGGTAAATCATGGTGGATTTACGTGAAAACCCGGGGGTGTATAGGCTTAATGTATATTATTTTCTATAACAAAAGTAAGGCAAATGTAAGGGAATTAGCACGGTATATATGTGGCGTGAAATTAATTATAAGGGCGTGGCGACTATTACTTACTGCCGTGATAACATTAAGACGCGGCGAATACTTCATTTTATTTTTAACGGAGCGCTTTTACACGTACTTAGAAACGGAGACGCAAACTGACATATGTAACTCGCAATAAATGATTCAAATAAATGGAATTATATAAAATTCAAGAAATTATAATAATAATAATAATAATAATATCTCTACCCCTCGTTCTAATCATAGGGATTAGCCCAGAAGTAGGATACTTGTGCGGGAGAGGGGGCGGCATATTATTATTAAGCAGGCCGCATTTGCGCCCAGGGACGACTTACGTTGGTAGGCCCTAACCACTATTCAGTGCAGGAATGAGGGAAACCTGGAAAACCTCATTAATTAAAACAATCAATGAAATCTATTCCAATCGACTTTCCATCGATTTTCATTGATTTGAAAATGATTTTAGTCACATAACAGACACGATTACAGAACAAAGCAAAAATAACTTCATCAAATCAATAAGATTTGTTTTCACAATTGATTTCGAAAATGTTATCTGAACTTCTATAAACATTTTTTAGTGATTTCATGATATAATTTCTCGTGTAGACAAACCTTAGAAAATAAAAAATGTTGAAAATGTAAAAAAGATGCTTAATGTAGAATGATGAAAATTGATTTAACATTATGTCTAATTAAAAATAAAAAACAGCGAATTTGTAGACATAAGATATGACTACCAATTTCAACAATCAAAATATATATATAAACTTCAACTCGTATCTTGAAAACAAGTGGATTTTATTCGTAAAATGACCCAGAATGAATGAATACATAAAAAACATCAAAATTTACAGATATCATTGTAACCCTAAATAAATTTTTGTAAATGTGACTTAGTATTCAGGACATTTTGTAAAATTAATCATTCTTGTGAATTTCTTATAGTAGGTATTCTTAGAGATATTTTCCATTTTATTTTTAAAAAATGAACAAATTCAATTTCTATATACGTAATTGTTTTTTGATATTAGATTACAGCTAACAAGCTGTTCAATAAACGTAAAATAACTCTAGAAATGTTCTCTTCGAAAAAATTTTTACTTAGGATATATTTCCTAACGAGTTTAGTTTCCTAAAGAAATTGTAGAAAAAATTAATAGTGGAAAAATTTTATATATTTTCGGTGCTATCTTTTACCACTACCAAAATGCAAAAATTATTTGAAATTTTCTTCAATGCACTGTATTTAAAGTTATATTTATGAAAAGATGTCCTACGAACTTCTGAAAAGAGCTCTATAGTTAATTTAGATACAACGAAATGCTCGATAACGGTAATACAACTAAAACCACTATTAAGAGTTGGCAGTACTTCCAGAATATTCAGTTACGTCCAATTTTTGGAGTTAGTTCTGATAATAACTTTCAGTATCATCGCCATAGATTGATTGGTTGCCATTTGTATACAAATTCAGCTAATTATTAATTTTAGTTAGATAAATTATAAACCAATTCTCTATAACACTACCTCAAGCATTTTCATAAGATAAGGAGTGTAAGTTGAGATTCAAAATTAGCAATTTTTGTTATATAGATTTTTTCAATTACTGCCTCAGTTAGTGATAGCAGTGTAACAGGGCGGCAACAGCCTGGCAATTGGGCCACAGGTGTGTTCTTTATGGTTACTCCACGGACCTACCCGACGCTCTGATGAACACCAGTATATTATTCCATGATAAGTCCCTCATCTCTTCCCTTTGCAGCTCCTCGACGCCAAAGAAAGATCTTTCACTAAGGCATAAGAATGTCTTAGTCTCCTAAAAACCGCACTGTGCCCTAGAAAGTAAATGGGAGTGTTCTCCTCTTCTTCACCTTCCAGGCATAAAGAATCCTTCTCTATCCCTATAAAACTTGGGTACCTTCTGAATTTGCAATGACTTGTCAGAACCCTATTATTTGGTTCTTCGACTGAGATTCAGTAGTCACGATATCCTAGATCTACTAGGTCTAGAAGACTAGACTTAGTAGAGTCTACTAGGTCATCGAAAAAACATTGGGCTTGTCTGCATCCTCAATTCCTTCTCCAATTCCATCTTAATATTTGATGGGCGGTATTGACACTACCTCGTGCAATTCCAGTAATGGATTCGGGTCTCTGGTCAGGCGCTCCAGATCCGAGCTAGCTGCTCAGCCCTGACTGTCAGAATATATAGAGATTTGTTCTTGCTTTGGATCTTCGTCCACACTCGACCACCACACCAAGGCTCCTTATTGTAGCCTCGACCTCATCGCTTGTACACCCAATTAAGTACCCTCGGATTGAGTCCCAAGTTCTCACCTACGACTTTTTTTAATTACAAAAAGGTTGCCATTGATTTCTATCTGTGCCCCCCAATACAACTTACTGTTCAAGGCTATCCCTAAGTATTTTATATTCTTAGATATATATTCTTAGGAATATGTATCTTTTAAAGTACTTATACTTTTTGTTGCGGATATTAAACCTCTGTTACAAAATCTATAAAGGTAAAAAAATAACACTATGTAATTATCGGAATATATGTATTTTATTGATTACTAATAACACCGGCACACAAAAATTAAGTGGTATTTACTTTAAACCAGATCCACCTATTTTTATATATACAGATTACATATTTACTAATTATTAACTAACTTGTGAAGTACATTACCTAATATGAAACGGGTTTCCTTCATTTTTAAATTTGTGTCTGATGAAACTGTAAAGCGGTTTCATAATATATAACATCCGCATTGTCCTTAGCTTATTATTGATAAATTACGGCAAAACATATTAAATTACGTTTAAATTCACTTGGAAGATATATCATTTCACCATCCAGTGAATTCGTAGCCCGCATGAAGCTCGACTTACATACTTTACGAGTAATTGATACGTGTTGTAGCTACTAATTTTCCACTCCGTAATAATTCTTTTAAACGAAATTACGATCGTTATACGTGAATCATTTTTTTTACCGCACCCCACGGTTACCAACTGGTACGGCCTGAAATTTAATAAACATTCCAATTAAATAACTATCTTTAAAGTTTTCATTACACGAGTAAACGTACACTGAAAGAACAATTTATTAATTAAGTTGCAAATGTGAAAATTTGTTAATATCCTTAAACTTGTATTTAGGAGGGAATAATCGGAAACAGGACACTATAATTAATGGTTTAGATTTTCAAACTAAGCCAAAGTTTCGATTTATTTTAAATCCTCTTCAGGGCTGCAATAGAAAGCAAGAGATAAGAATTATAAAAACAATATTGACAATGTAAAATTTAAAAACAAAACAAAAGACAAAAGAATAGTTATACATACATATGAATAATTTGAAAAAACATATTAAAATACTAGTCATTAAACAACAAAACATTAGATTAAAACATTAATTTAAAATTTATTTAAAAATTAGTAGCACCTTTACCTAGTGAGACAAAACCAGAGTCAAAAACAATAAAATTATTAGTCTTCTAAATTAAATATAAATATCAGACATCGAGATACTAATTAATGAAAAGTAAAAAACCCAGTAAGAAAAAGCAATAAAAATAAGACGTTGACAACAAAAGAAAGAAATGATGTACTGATGTTCATATTATAGGTATTTTCATTTCATAAATTTCTTAATGATACTATTATAGATTACGCTTAAATGTTCAGTATCAGACTTCTTATTAATGGTATTATTTTGAGATTGTATACATACCATCTCGCTAATAAGCCTTTTTTGGTAATTATATTCCTTGTCAAAAATCTTAATTGAATCATTATTAAAATTAAAATTATGGTTATATTTGAAATGATGAAGAGACAATGCTGTATGTTCTTTTTTGTTAATATATTTAGGGTTACATGACGATTTATGCGAGCTCATTCTATGTTTGATATTTTGTTTTGTCTGTCCAATATACATCCCTAAACAATCGTTACAATGAATACCATAAATTACGTGCGACAGATACGATATTTCTAGTTTGTCTTTCATGGATGAATATAGTTGACCTATTGTCTTGCTATGGTAAAAAACAACACGCATATTCTCACTATTAAGAATTATTTTCAATTTTTCTGATAAACCTTTAACATAGGGTATCTTAACATATCTAATATTATTATCTAGATTATTTGCTTCTGAATTCACACCTGAGCCATTGTTATTATTAATGTTATTATTATAATTACGATTATTATTCAAGATGACGTTAAAAAGGGAAGTGGGATAATCATTACATTTAAGTTTCTGTTTGAAATTATGAATATTTTGACCATGAAAACAGATATTACTAAGTTATTGCTTTTTCTTACTGGGTTTTTTACTTTTCATTAATTAGTATCTCGATGTCTGATATTTATATTTAATTTAGAAGACTATTCGAAACATTACAGTTTACCACTATATATTTATATCGTTTAGTAAAAGCATTTCCTACTGACTTGTTCATTATATGATGAATAATAATTTTATTGTTTTTGACTCACTAGGTAAAGGTGCTACTAATTTTTAAACAAATTTTAAATTAATGTTTTAATATAATGTTTTGTTGTTTAATGAATGGTATTTTAATATGTTTTTTCAAATTATTCATATGTATGTATAACTATTCTTTTGTCTTTTGTTTTGTTTTTAAATTTTACATTGTCAATATTGTTTTTATAATTCTTATCTCTTGCTCTCTATTGTAGCCCTGAAGAAGATTTAAAATAAATCGAAACGTTGGCTTAGTTTGAAAATCTAGACCATTAATTATAGTGTCCTGTTTCCGATTATTCCTTCCTAAATGTGAAAATTGTCATCCACCTACTTGGCCTTTAAAAATAATATTTGTTAAACAATTGAACAGTAAGTGTATAACTGTGTTATTTCCAAATGAAATCAATAATCGAATTATTTTTGTATATGTAATAAAAAAACAGTTATTCATTTGTTCAACAAACAAATTATTTTTGTACTCAATAATGACTATAGTACTAAAAAAGTAAAACATACAAACATAAATCCGTTGAATTATTAATAGATTGTTATCAAGAAAGGGTTTTCGAAAACAATGAGCAATTCAGAAGAAATTATTTGCACTTAAGGGTACGTCGACAAATCTACAGATTCTCAAGTTAAAATTGCCACAAAAGTATCTGGTGAAATGCCAAACAAAGGTACTAAAAACGTTACCATTTCTACGCAGGATGTTCGGCATGGATTAACAATTTTTGTTAACCAATCAAATGTTACAATTAATTTAGTAAAATAATTTGTAATATTTAATGTGAATACAATTTATTGAAAATGTTTTAATGCAAAATAAAATATTTTTTGAAACAAACATTTTGGTTATTCAATAAATGTTGACTTTTACACCTGGGTTGAAAGTGATATTTGTCTGAGATGGAAAGTAATTACTATCCACTCTGGTAAATTTCACTTTCCAGCTGGATATATGTCAAAGTCAGAAATATGTTTCTTTCAAACTTACTGTAAGTTTGCAATATCAACATTATATATATGGTTGTAAATGAAAGTATTAAATACAATAAAAGATAATAATTTTCAAATTTGAAATGCCATTTACGTTTATTTTAAAAATTGTTAAGTAAAATATGTTTTGTATAGTACAACTTACCATATGGCAAAATTAAGGCACTCATATTCCGGACAGCCTGTATATTTGTTTTCGTATAACTATTCCAGAAAATTATAAAGATGGAATAAATCCTATAAAGGGAGCAATACATTTTGAAAGAAACTATACTAAAAATATGAATAAATTCTTTTCTCAGGGTATTCGCCTGTTGAAACTTTTAATTGCCTTCGAGAAAATATACGCCGGACCGCTCTTCTTCCACTCCGCGCTGTTAATCTTGTCCACGGAGGGCTGTTATTTAAAAAATTGCTTAATATCCAGACGGCCCCAGGCGCACACATCTTACTCCATTCGCACGCATCAACAACTCCGAATCCATTCTTTTAATTTAACCGCCCACGCGAGCGAAGCATCCTCCAGTACTTACGCATGCTTGATGTATGAGGGCTCTCGAACGAGAATGGCTGCGTCGGGAGTTTCCTATGGAAGGTTTACTGTTAGATTTCAACTGTTCCGGGTGGATAATGGCAGGACGTTTTTGCTCGGTGGTACTGCATTCCTGCAAAAAGCAGGTCGGAAATATCGCCGATGCGGCGTCAGATCTAAGTTTGGAAGATCGGGTTTCTCGGTACCCAGCAGACATGTAAAGTGTGCATGAATATTCAACGTTGTCTTTTTCGAATTTATAATTCGAAGTGACTAAGCTGAGACGTTACGGTAATATGCAAAAACAGGTTAAAGTAACTTTTTGTTGAGACACCTTAAGAAAGAAGAAATCCAGAAACATCTCAATTTTCCTTATAATTTTAAGAAAAATGCTCCATTATTATCTTGGAAATTGCTCAGCTTGAATATTAGTTTTAGTTATGCCTGAGGATGAGTTGATACATTTCTTGGTGACAGAGTCACCGTGTAGAATTGATAAAACATTTTTTAAAGCAAGAGACCAAGAGTTCTACAAATTTTAAGTGTGACATTGATCTTGATAGAATACAAAGAACGTTTTTATTCGTCATTTATTCATTTACTAAACAAATGTTAAGCTCTTTATTGACATTAAGATTCTGTACTGCAAAATAATTTACTAATGTTACGTAGGACGTTATTTTCTTTCAAGATTGCCAGAGTAAACATTGCGTATAAGCAGGATGCATAACGGCATTGAGAACGAAACGTGTTTAGCACTTATAAGGCTCTAGTGCCAAAACGGCACATTTTCACACAGTGGCATTTCGGTTTGGGGGGCAGTAATGAAGAAATCTTGTAAAATGTAAACAAAATTTTGTATCTTAATCAATAAAAAGTAAATAACAAACTGTTAAAATAACGATTGTAGGTAATATCTCCATAAAAAAAAATAAATAAAATAATTCTCATGTCTATCTATAATCATATGACAAGGAAATAATGCTATTTGCTCAAAAATCTCTTATAAAAAAATAAACGAAAACAATTATATAGTAATAAAATCCAGTCTATTCATTTATAATTATTACAAACCTCATTATACAGGGTTTCCGGAAATTATGCGTCAAGATTTCAGGAGGTGATTCCTCACAAGAAATTAGGGTCACGAAGTCACACCCTGTATATTGTTGTCATTTGAGAGAATGACAATGGATCTGAGGAAAAATGATTACCTCAACTATACCCCCTCGCCCCTCACCTTCTTCTACCTCCTCTATTATGTCGTAAAGTTTTTCACTTTTTTGAAATGTCATATATGACATATATCATATTCTATTTAAAAAATGTCAACTCTGATCAAACATTTTATTCTGAATCGCCTAGTAATAATGAAAATATATTTAAAATGTGTTATTTTTTATTTCATTTAGCATCTCTGCACTCAGTTTAATTCAAAATTGGTCCAGAAAGTTGTAATCAACCAATTACGCACTAAATAGACATAGACACTCGATATACAAGGTGATTTTAAAAGTAGTACCATTTTCCAATTTATTTAAACATAATTTATTTTCGGGAAACAAATATTTTTTGGTGTATTGATCATTTATTTATCAAAAATAAATTGATTTATTTGGTAAGAAAATGTCATTTCTTTGTCGAGTATTTGTTTAAATGAAATTCAAATAAATACTCTTTTTACACAAAATATACTATATTTATGCTTTTTTAAAAAAATGATTTGGTATGAATAAATAAATATGTGTTTGATCATATACAAACAAATAATTTATTTCCATGAAACATTTATTTTACAGACATCAAATTATTTTTTTCGGTGTACGTTTTTTAGATCTCAGCATAAGACGAGTATATGAAACATGTACATCTTGCAAGGCTTCATTTTGACAGTTTTTAAATAGTATTTTCCAAACATGTAGAGATAAATTAATGAAGTTTAGCACAATCCCATAACTTTTTGAAACATCTATATATGTAAGTATTCATTGATGTCAACATTGTTTCTTTTCTTTCATTTAAAAGCCAACTATATTTCAATTCCCACAGATTTTTAAGGAGATTTAGATACGCCCAAAAATTAAAATTAATTTTTTTCATGTGTTCATGTGTTCTGCTATGAAATTATTAAAAAATATATACACAACATATTTGGATATTTAAAGAACTGTCTCCCTTGCAGAATTCATTCTTCCAGATTTTCAAAAATAGCATAAAAAGTTATGAGATTGTGCCAAATTTTATTCATTTATCTCTACACGTTTTGGAAATACTAATTAAAAACAGTCATAAATAACCAACCCTTCACATCCTGTATGTTGAAATATAGTGTTTTAAAATACATTTCTATACAGACTTTTCGTCTTATTTAGAATCCAGAAAACTCTGGCCCTACTTTTACAATAACCTTGACCACCGAAAATAGCGAAAAACGCGAATTTAATTATGTACAACACAGATAATACTTGGTTCATATTTGCTCATTGATTTGGCTTAGCTTAAGAGATACTATTTATAAATATTTTATTTATACTTGCCATTGAACTCGGATTTCAAAAGTGAAACTGTACAATAAAAGTTAATTTCTATAGCATCTATACCTCCCAGCGGCAAACGCATCACCCCGAAATCCATATCAGACAATGAATTGCTCGAATTATCTCCAAACAAAGCGCCGTTCTACAGAGTCATCAAATCCGTCGAACAATAAACAAGCTTATTACCCTAAGCCAGGTCCAAGCGTCTGCTCTGATTAATTTCCTCTATAATAAGCAACTATTTGCCTTCCTCCATTGACGGCGTAACAGCTTCATTACAGCACCCCGTATGTGGGGACGAAACATCACGCATGTGTGTGTACGTGTGTGCCTGGCATAACGTTAATTGCATGATGGATATCTCAGATAATGGGCTACACTCTCTATAATTATAGATTACTGTTTTAATGCTGCGTAATTATTTTCAGTACTGTCCGCGTTTTTAAGAGTTGCTGGCTTATAATTATTTGGAGGGTCGTTCGGTAAGGCACCGCACTGATGTCGGTAATTATTTCGTTTGTATACTGCCAGATCGCAATCTCAGATTAGATGGTATCTCAGAGGTTTCAGTCTTGGAGTTAATTATGACATAAGAGACATTTCACATTCATAAACTTGTACATCCCAAGCTGTTGCTCAGCGAAAAAGAAGTACAAGAATGGAAGAACACTGCGGCGTTATTTTTTAATTAATGGAGAAGTTTAAATTTTATGAATAAGATGATCAGATATTTGAAATATTCAGTATACAGGATGCAATTTGTGGTCTAATGTATCATATTTTGACAATAAAAGAATTGTTAAGTCAAACAATCAGATCATTCAAAACACTCAAACACAAAACAAAACATTAAAATATCATCAGATTCATTTCTGCATCCATGTGGAAATATCTTAGATGTTAATTGGGTTTCAAGGTAGTAGAAAATGACTCATTTTATAAACCCGTTCACAATTTATAGCAGTCAACTCAAAGAGATATAAGAACGGTAGTAAAATTTGTATAAAATTATATGTTCTTATCGCTCCCACAGCATATCCGATTATACAGCTTCTGCTTCAGCAAGTACGCATGCTCTATCAGTAAATTTCAATTGTTAATCATACCGTGACGGATTCACCTATTCCATTTCCATAGCTACCATAGGTGTACGCATGCAACGTTCGAGTATATCTTTTATAATTAATTTATTAGTAATTTTGTTTTTATGGTCTTAAGAATGGAGAATAATTCAAGCCCTAATTTAGCAAGTGCAGAATATAGAATGATAAAAACGCATATCAAGTAATAAACACTGATGACGACACAAAATACGCGATTATAGAATTCATGAATGGTATTTTAAAAATGAACATCCGACAATAAAAGAATGGGTTTATTATCTCAGAGGATGAAATTTTACCTAGAATATTTAGACGGATTTAGAATAATTATGTGTGATATTAATTTCAGCTTTACAAATCGAAATTGAAAGAGTATGCTCATAGAAAAAGATGAAATAACAAAGAAGCTATGTAAGACAAATATTAGAAGGTCGCAATCTGAATCGAAGAAATATATTACATAGACGAAACATCGATAAATGAAGACCACTTGAAGACGACAGCAGCTCGTGATGAATACAGCAATTTTAGTGATGTCAGTGACAGAGCTAGCTAGTGACCAGTATTGTATTTGTATACAGGGTAGTAAAAACAGGGTTGTTCGAGATATGACGTCATCGACAATTTTTTTAAATAACAACCCCCAATTTTGACCATGCCATTTGAAAGAATAATAAATAAATAAATATTTATTTTCATTACAAATAATTATAGTTACTATTAGATTATGCTCTTGCAACATTGTACTAAGATCTAAACCAGTTTATTTTCATCCAATAAAGTTACTTGAAGTACGGCCCACTTATTTTCTCACACCCTGTATATAGGCTGCGCGACAGTTAGGCATAGAAAATTTAACTGAAATCATTAACCTATATTCCTTAAAGCTAAAAAATGGTTTTAATACATAATAAATAATGACAAGAACAAAATTGAAAAGAAAAATAAACAAAATTAAGAAATAAAAAATGAATCTGATCAAAATAGCAAAAAAACTTTACTTTTCATTGTTTCTCAACAATAATGAAACAGTTAATATTTCCGCGAATATTAAAAATACAAGCTTAAGGACAAAAAACTGCTGTCATGTCCAGGATTACAAGGATTTTCGTGTCCTGCAGAGCAAGTTTCCAAATAAAACTTTACAAAAGACGAGAGCGGGCGAGTTGAAATTAATTACATCTGTCATAAAAATAGTAAAGTTTCCTCAAAAATAAAAGACTGCGGCTTCATTTAAACAACTTCTTAGGAGGGATTAGAAGTTTTATATGGACCCCCAAGGAGACAAAACAGGAAGTCTTGAGAGAATTATGTTGCTCATTTCCTTTCTGAAATTTGTATAGTTTCTAGTAAAGCCACCTGTATTATTCATTATAAAACAACTGAGGAGGAGGAGGACTTAAATAATTTAAAAGTTTGCACTGGTGACAATTAATTTTATTTATTACAAATCAGTTTAGAATAAACACTGATGAATTTATTAAGAAACATAGATAGTTTAGAAGCTTAAGCGTCTGTAGAGGATTTGTATAATTAAAAAATGTATAATTTTTTATAAAAATATTGTTGAAACTGGGGTGTCGTTATACATAGTGATTAAAAAAACGTTGCAAGTTTTAGAATATAGTAAAGAAGCTTAGGATATGAAAATATAAGATAGCTGATAACTGATGTACTGTGATGTTTTGAAAGCTTAATTTTTACATAAAATCAGTATGTGGTAATAACTCCTAATATTAATAAACTATTACGCTTAAATATTAAGCCAAACGAAGTTTTAAGTTCAAGTGATCTGTTTATTTTGGTTCCAATATTCTAATTCTAGAATTTATTACCAGTACACTATCTAGGTAGCTCCAAATTCATTTATATAAAAATATGTTAAAATTTATGATGACAAAAGATAATAGGTACTTATAATGGTGGCTGAAGGTGACTTACTACGAATTTGGATACATTTTTAAAATCAAATTTAAAATAATAAATCATCTTTTTCCAGGAATATCGGTATTGTAGGTTTGAGTTACACAGAAAAATGTAATGGTTTTGAATAATGTCAGTATTTGCGATGGCAAAAATATGTTGTACGGTCGCAATACGTCAAATAGAATGATGAATGAGTTGAAACGTTCTTTTAGTAGCCGAAGTATATTTTGATGTTATATTAATTATAATTTGATAATTCTAAAATTTTAGCATAGAGTGGAATTCATCTAATAGTACTGAATATACAGGGTGAACCTTAAATAAGTACAAATATTTTAACTGCTGGTGTAGTTCGTCATATGGATCAGTCTAGTGAAAGCCATTTTTAAAAATTGCTCATATTTACGGAGATATTAATTTTTTTTTAAAATACCCACATTTTGAGAACCGCTGTCATAATCAACCTAATGAACCATATGATTTGTTGCAAGGTTGCCATATCTCCTCTAATATAAACATTAAGTTTCCTTTAACGTAATAGTAAAGTAATAGGGTAAAATTCTATTTTAAAAATACTTGTTTGAAGCATAAGTACAGTAAAGTTGGGTATGTAGTATGATACGCAGTATTATTAACATAAATTTTAACTGCTTAACTGACCTTCTAGTTCTAGTTCTAGTTCTACGTGAGTGGGCCAAAAACTAGCCCTCCACTGCGACCCTGTGGTCTATTGTGGCTCACATACTTATTATACTTCACCCAACAGGTTTAGCCTCTTTATGAAACTGACGTTACTATAAACGATTAAAAATGAATTTCCGCAAGTTAAATACATACTACCATAAAGTATTTATAAAATAAAAATGAATCTAGCTAAATTTACTAACCAGGTTTAATGAAAACATTATATAAATATCTAAGTTCACTTTTGAACTGTGAGAACTGGAAAATTCAACCACAATAGATGAGATCTGACCTATTTCCGCATTTTTAGGATTGCTTCTTCAGGCCTCCTTTAAATTGAGTCAAATCTAACTATAAAAATTATTACATATATCAATAAATTAAAATTATTTTTTCCCAGTTTCAAAGGTGTACTTAGATATTTCTAGAATATTTTGATTAAACCAGGTTAGTAAATTTAGCTAAATTAATTTTTATTTTAGATAATTATTGAATAGAGCTTTGTCTGTGGAATTGTTCATTAGCATATCTAGATGTTTGGTATCAGCATACATAATATGACTTCATTGATAGGAATTGTAGGAGATTTCATTTATATTAGCCTAAAATACCTTTGTAATACAGTAAAAATGTCACTTTTGACTCTAACTTTAGATAAAAACGTATTGCAAACTAATAAACCTATAGTGGCAAATATTTTGAACAGTTGAACAAAAAATATTATTTATATTTCGTGCATGAAATCAGTGTTTTATGGCGATTTCGAATAATTTTTTGTCTCGATCTACAGTCTTGATAAAAAAATCGCATTCTCACGAGCCATTAAAAACACTGATTTTGCCCACATTATATAAAAATTACTATTTTAATTGCGTCGTCGTATTATATTAATTTTTCCCTATCTCCTCTTAAAATTAATTGCTGAATCACCCTGTACATAGCAACTGATGATAAATATATGTGTATATGTTCAAATCACAATAATAATAGCTATTTATGCCATCAGTTACGAAATGCCTAATTTTGTGTAACGCGTGAGATTTTTGCGGAACGAACGAAGTGAGTTTCGCAAAAACTCACAAGTTACACAAAATTTCATTTCGTAACGTATTGCATACAAGATTTTTTCTAATTTTGAAGAAAGTAATAAATTTAATATAACTGACAAAAATTTGGAAAACATAAATTTAGTTTGTTGCTGTTACTTCATGTTAGTTGTCAGTTTGACATTTTGTAAAAAAGTCTAGACGGAAGGTTTTTAGCGAGATTGATATATTTTTAGTTTTATTTTTAAAAAATGAGTGATTCAAGTTCTGAAGAGCTACCAAGCGATATTGAAGAGGCAGCAGGTAATGCTCTATTATCAGTAATTCCCAAAAAGTCAAAGGCAGTTTATGATTTGGCATACGAAAAATTTGTTACGTGGTGTGATGAGAAGCAAATTAAACATGTTAATGAGAAAGTTTTACTTGCATATTTTGAGGATAAGAAAGATCTAAAAGTTTCCACATTATGGACACTTTACTCAATGTTAAAGTCTGAACTAAATCTGAAAAGGAATATTGATATTAAAAAATATGCAAATTTGGTAGCATATATTAAAAGGCAAGCGGACGGGTACAGTGCTAAAAAGTCAAAAGTTTTTATTAAAGAAGATTTTGCCAAATTTTTAGTGGAAGCTGATGACAAAGAATACTTAATGGCTAAGGTTGCAATGATAATTGGAATGGCAGGAGCATGCAGAAAAGCAGAATTAACATTTCCTCCAGTTGAAAATGCTATAGACGAAGGAAGCCATTTTCGTGTTGATATCCCATCTTCAAAAACAAAAGTTATACGGCAGTTTGCAATTACCACTGGAGACATTGAAAATACGAATCTTGTTGAAATATTTAGAAAATATATTAAGTTGCGTTGCAGGTTCTTAAACACAACAGATTTTTTGTAAAATATGCCAATGGAAAATGTACCAGAAATCCTGTGGGAATTAACACATTTAGCAGTCTGCCAAAAGTTATTGCACAATTTCTTGGTCTTTCAAATCCTGTTCTATATACTGGCCACTGCTTCAGAAGAAGCTCGGCCACTTTCCTAGCAGACAGTGGCGCTGATATTTTAAAATTAAAGAGGCACGGAGGTTGGAAATCTAGCTCTGTTGCGGAGGGATATGTTGAAAATTCCATGAATAATAAAAAACTTATAGCGCAAGAAATATTTGGTGAAACATCTAATGCAATGTGCGCCGCTTCCTAAATAACAGCAAGTTCGAGCAATGAAAAAAATATGTCGTCGGGAATTAATTTGACTAATTGCAATAATTGTGTTATTAATATTCATAATAATTAATTAATTTATAATTTATGTTTTTAACTTGTATTATAACAGTTTAATAAATAGAATAATTCTTTTTGTCACTAATTTTGAAATAAATTTTTCGTCACCAATTGCATAAAATTTTACTTTATGCAACTAGTTACAAAAAGTAAGACGTTTCATAATGTCAATCAGTTTTAAAAAGTGTCACTTTATATGTCAAAATTAGAATATATATTTTATTCAAATTAGGTAATACGATTTATTAAGTACAGTTAACAGATCTCATTGATGAATTACTGATATGTCGAGTGAGAGTTTAACAATGTGCGCAGTTTGCCGACGTCAAAAATGTCAACCATCCTGCAAAGATCGCGAAGAAAAAAGTATGAAATTTATATGCAATTTACAACCGCATTAAAACAGAAAATACAACCGCAGGATTCCTGCAGCAGGCGGCTGCATCGTAAATTATCTCAACCGCAACGTTAATTCCTCAATGTTTACAGAACAATTAAAAACATAAATGAGAAACGTAACGAGTGCGTGTTATCTCCGTCGGACACGTTACAATTGATTTTCTCTCCAATCTGCATAATATCCTAGCCGTGAACGGTATTTGATTTACAGGGAGCAAACCAGACATCAGACAGTTAAGGTAGGCAGTAATACGGTAGTTATGCAGATAAGAAAAAAATCCACAGCGTATTATTACAAATACAAATTGCATACCTATGTTGAGGTGGTTAGGCAGCTTAGCATAAAGGAGTGTTTATAGCGTTACTAAGGTTAAATGAAATGCAAATGCTCTTCTCTTAATAGTGTAATTATTATCGTACAAGTGACAAGAGGATATTTTATTTTGGTCGTTTAGATATGACAACTGGCTCATGTTTTTGCTGGCCGTATTTACATATAGGGTGTCCCATATAAAACTTTCCACCTGAATATTTCGGTTATATAATATGAAGTTGGGACACAATTTCAAAAACACGTTGATTTTTAATTTGATTTTTAGTTTGAAAGCTCTTTTAATACTGGGACCGAATCCGTAGAAAAATAATTATTCGTTTTCAAGAAAAAATAAATAAATAAAATATAAATTTTTGGATTTTTGTATTTTTGCATTTAAAATTGTTTCATCTTAATTTGTAAAATGTGTTAACCACTGAAAAAATTTCATACAAAACAATTATTAAACTGCAAAAAGGTTTCTACGTCAGACGATAAAAACAATAATAAACGGAATATAAAGAAAATTAGGGTTCTTATCATATTTTTTTATAAATTCCATTCCACTCCAATGCATTTTACAATTTTGTTTGATATAATTTTATCCGAAATGTGTTATTGTTCAAACCATTTTCAGTTATATCAAATATCATCTTCGGCTTACAATCAAAGTGTAACTTTTACATTTATCAATTTTTCATTATGGTTCGTTAGCTGAAAAAGTTGAAATAATTTTTCTTCATGGAAAACAAAATGAGGAACTACTGGAATTTTAAATGATTTGCATTCTGATCACCAAACAAGTCATACGTACGTAAGCCAAATTGTTAAGAAATTTCAAGAACTGGGTCCGTAGCAAATCTGAAGAGAAACAGTCCTCCTAACGAATTAATCGAAATAGGAATTTTGGGCGAACTGACAATGAATCCACACCAATCGGTGTGATCGTTAGAGCGTACTACAGGATCCCTAAGTCGAACGTTCGCCGGATTCTGCGAAAACATAAATGGCATCCGTACAAAATACATCTTGTGCATTGTTTGAACGAGGATCATTCGGATCGAAGAATAGAATTTCGTGATATCACGTCTAACAGAATTACAGAAAACCAAAATATACTTACAATGTCTGCTTCATGTTTTTTCTCAATGGTACAGTGAATAGGCATAATACTCGTTATTGGTCGGGTGAAAACCCTTATTGTGTTAGGGAATCGCACGCTCAGTATCCAGAAAAGCTGAACGTCTGAGCAATTACACAGTTAGTCCTTTTTTAGATGACACTGACTGGGCGAGCTGTTTACGTTTGTTGAAAGATCATATTGATCCCATGATCACAGAAATTCTGGAGAATGATGATCAGCTGGATGAAAATCTTGTGACGTTCTAACAAGACCAAGCTCTACCCTATTTTGAGCGACAAGTTCGGCTTATTTGGATCAGAATTTTCCAGGACGATAGATAGATAGGCGTGGGGACATAGAATGACCAGCTTGGTCTCCCGATTTGAGTCCAAACATTTTTTTTCTAAGGATAACTCAAATCAGAGATCTTTGCAAGTCAACCCGAAAATCTTAAGACAACGTATTGTAAGCGAATATCAGAATTTAACTCCAGAGGTTTTTGCAAATGTAAGATGTTTCGTAGACAAGCTCCATATTTGCCAAAAACAACGGAGCAATTTGAGCGTCTATTATAAACAATTTTAAATGTAAAAATACAAAATTTTAAAAATTTATATTTCAGCGTTTTTTTTAATTTTTTTTACGGATTCAGTCAGTATCAAAAGAGGTTACAAACGATGTATCACAAACCCAAAAGTACAAAATTTCAAAAATTTATATTTCAATGTTTTTTTTCTTGAAAACGAATAATGATGTTTTAATTTTTTTTACGGATTCAGAGTATCAAAAGAGCTTTCAAACGATGTATCACACGCTCTATAGTGCCGTTTAAAATTTCAAAGTTGATACCTCAATCTAAAAAGAGGTGGCAATTGCAAAATAAGTAATGATGTAAGTCGATGCCCCCCTTAAATTAAAAATCGGCGGGTTTTTGTAATGTTTTCAATACTTCATATTAAACGAAATATTCAGGTGAAAAATTGTATATGGGACACCCTATATATCGAGTGCGGCCTTTATCTGTAATTGTTGCTCAGATGATTTTGCCATTTGTAGCTTTTAGATAGCAGTAAAACTCTTTAGGTTCTTAATGAGGTGTGTACGAGAGGTTTTTGGTCGTAAAATAGAAAGCTGAAGTCAAGCTTTTATATATCAATCGATGTATGTCGCTAATCGAGCAATTGCCATTTAGATATTTCAATGCCGATAAATATGTTTACGATGTGATAATACATTATATAATAACGTTATAAAGATGTGCAATGCATAAAAAAATAGCTGCTTCGAGAAGTGTTTATGAGATGTTTGTCATAGAACGATGTAAATTAAATTGGAATAAAACGTTTCGTGATTATTAAATTGCTAGTTCAATACAATTAATATGTATTATTTCAAAGAAATAAGAGAAAGAGGTTATGGTATATCAATTGGACAAGTTTTAAGTTTTCATATTCCACGGTAATTGTTAGACCAGTAGCGTGAAGATATTACACGCTTAGGGTATTAAACACATTATGACGTATGAAATTTATACTAAACATTATACAAGGCCGTTATTTAGAATACTTATAAATTTGCTATACATCATATAATATATTTGTAGAAATAAGTGTATCCATAATTAAAATCAAGGAATTTTTGTTGGAGCTGAATTGACAGTTATGACGGATGCTTAGCAATAATATCAACAAACGCATGTATGCCATATTTTGTTAAATGGTGATATACTACACTGAAAATGTGCTCCTAGCATATTTTTGAAAAAAAATATATGAGAACTGTAAGCCGTCCTCTTTGTGGTCGTATTATTCCATGTTATCCAACGGAAGAAACTGACACTGTTCTGAGAGATTCCCCCGATGAAATATTTTTAGTAATTAGTTAATTATCTGCAAATATGAAATGTATCTACATTATGCTTTGACATATGTGGAGCTTGTCGCAAAGAAGAGTTATGTAACATAACAGTGGATTATACTCAGGATTTAAATAAAACTTTGCTAGTAACTACAAAAGAATACAAGACTAAACTTCACCGCATATTTAGTAAAATTGACAACGAAAACAAAAGTCAACAAGGTATATACAGATGATATGCGTCCCTTCATCAACCGGATACTGAGCATCGACGTTTTTATTTTTTTGTATTTTATAACAATAATAAATATTCTAAGCAGTTGGGAAAAATACGTTGGATCAGTATAAAATAGCAAGCAATTTTAAATTACCAAATCCAGAGGAATATGTCGGGAATTGTTTTCGGCGTTCTTTGGCTACTTTATTAGTTGACGCTGAAGCGGGTACAACTAATATTAAGCACCATGGTGGTTGGAAATCAACCACTATTGCTGAAGGCTATATTGGAAATTCAGCGTCCAATAAAGTGAAAACAGCAAAAAAATGTTGGCGCTAATATTTCTTAAACTAGTGGATGGTCTGGATATTCCGCAGAATTTTTGAAAACTACTAGTGTTATTGAAGTTACAAAAAGTAGTACTGCAGAACAAGTAGGAAATAAACAGGAAAAATTTTGTCCAAATAGTTTTATAAGTAATTGCGTTAACTTTATTGCAAATATAAAAGTGTAATTCACAATTATATTAATATGATTAAATAATTTATTGTTTGTGGTTATTTATCGTTTTTGGAACGATGTGGTACACATAATGATCAATAAAAATAGTAGTAGGATAGTAATTAACACCTGAGGGCGTTAATAAAACCCTCGGCCGTTAAAGTGACACTTATCACCCGAAAATTTTTATTATAAAATGCAATTTAACACCCAACAGTGTATAAAAGTAGTTTAATAAAAATATTATAAATCAAGCAGTGATTGTTTTATGTTTACCACTCAACAACATCTTAATTAAGCATGTTCCAGTAAAACAGGTTAATCAACTCAATGAAAGAATTGAAATATCCAAATCGATATTATTTCGCCAGTAGGATATAATGATTTATTTGATCAAATGCCTTTTGCAAGTCTACATATATTACATCACATTGCCCTCCATTATAAAGAGCTTCGGATATATATGTGAAAAGATGGTAACGTTCGTTACAGTCGATATAATCGATACAGTTCATATTAAATACTTAGTTTTAAAAATAACCCTTGATTGATTCATTTGGCGCAAGGGTTTATTTAATTAATCTTTATTTTTTAGAAATGTGGCAAAGACCCAATCAAATTAAAGAAAAAATACTTGATTTTTCTTTCACTACGCTATATTAACAATTACAGGCATGCAATATCTCCAGACTGTTCAAATTTTTGACAAAATGAATTAATTCCTTCATTAGATTTTAGAACGGCAATTACCAACTAAAAATGAAAACTAGACTCACATGCAACTTCCACGGTGGCAGGCTGGCTCTTGATGTTGCCCCTTCCATTCCACGCGTAACACTCGCACTTAAATTTATCTTTACCGAAAAATTCTTCGACCATGTCTCTGGTCACGTTAGTGTCCGCCTCGACTATCCGGACTCCCGTCTGAGGGTCCACGAACCAGTTCTCCATAGTTTCCACTTTGCGAGCTCCATTGCACTTGAAGAAAACCTTCAAGGCGTGAGCTGCTCGGCAGTGGAGAATCGCGGGACGGTTTTTCACCACGAAGGCATTTTGGGGCTCCGCCAAGAAAATGGGGAGGTCCGTGTTTAGCAAGAGAGACTCGTCTTGTTCTGGAGTCGGTTTGGTTGTAGATCCGTCGTCGAGGAGACCTCCATCTGTAAAAGAAATAATAACTTAAATAAAGTACAATACTTTTATGTCACCTTTTTAATTATTGACCTGACAGGAGTACCTTGTAGCGTCAAATGAAATACTACTAACAAATGTTTCAAAAGCTTTATTCAAATATTCAACTATTCATCTTTTTAAATTTTTTAAATGAATGTGAAAAGTACAGTTGGTATTGTTTGAAATATTAATACGGTTTTTTAAATCGGAGGAAATGCTATTCAAATTAATACTGCTCTCGGAAGTCAATGAGGTTGCACTTCCGTTAATGGCATTCCCAATAATATTTAAAACATTCTTCTCATTGCTAATACTCTCTTCGCCGCAGTAGCCAATTTCCATCCTACTTGACGATTTGATCTATTGTCATGCCATTATTTGCCAGAATGGTAGCGGCCGTACGTTGAAACGCATGTCCAGAGTATTTCTCAGGATCGTCCAATTTAAGATAACGTGCAATTTACAAGGGACATGATCCAAAGGTATTAATATCAGTCACTTGATTGTTGCACTTTCCCCTACCATACCGAAAACTCGGTCTGTACTTACATTTTGGGAACTCAATGATAAATACTACGCACATAACTAATTCTATCAGTGTCAGCAATAGTAAAACATCTAGCCTTCACTGTTGTATTTAGTTGGATAGTAATAAGCAATACCCTTCCTTCTTCTTGGATGTCATCTAAGCGTAAGCCGCTCAATTCACATCTTCTACAAGGACCAAAGCTACCGCAAATGGCTGCCACCTTCAAAAATAAATACGTAATGTCCAGTGCATCTGTGAAAAATTTCCACAAATCGTCCTTCTTGAATACATATGCCTTCTTGGCTACATCATTCTTGATAATTGCCTTCATGAATGTTTATGCTCAACATACTCTGCAATTTCGAATGAATAATCCACATAGTCGACGACTTGTACTGCTCTGACATTTTCTGAAGATAAGCAAGCACAACTCGTTCATCTGCATCCGTTGCCTTTTGCCCTTCCATCCATTTGATGAACATGTATTTTTTTTTGTAAGCGTTTTCCGATTTTTGCGGTATTTACTATTTAAGTAATCAATGTCAGAAGAAAAAAATAGCGTAAAGTATTCGTGGATAACTGGTCTTTTAAACACGCGCGGTTTTTCTAGCACTACTTAGAAGCCACTTATACTATTTACTATTTTTTCTAGTGAAAAAGTTTATAAAACAATTTGCTTTCAAAGTTTGTGTTAAAATCTCCGATATTGGCCTGACTTAAATGTACATTTGCTATGATGTGTCAACGGAGTGGTAAAGTGGTGACGAGTAGGAAAACAAACAGCCAACGTTACTGTTGCAAACGAGAATTACCGAATATGACTTCAGATTATATTTACTTTAGTTTTCACTTTACTGATTTAAGTGAACCTTGTATAATTTTGTCAATATTGAATGCATAGTATCTATATAACAAGGAACTTTACAAGAAGCTAAACTATTATAAAAGAATTGGCTACTAAATTTAAATTATATTTCTTCGATTATTCTTGAAAATTGATCAACAACTGCTCAATGTTGCTTATATACAGAATGTTAGTCATTATTTGTCACAAATGCGTTCTAGTAACAAAAAACGGAAAAAGGGTTTTTAAGGTTTTTGTCTTACCTACCTACTACAAATTTTTCAGTGAAGTTATTCATTAAAACGTTACAATAAATCGAATTTTTTCTGGGCAAATTTTAACGCTGTGTAACCCGAATATGAATACAGCTAGAATAGAAGATTAATGGAGTGTTTTTGTACAATCTATTGCACTTCATCAAATCAGTTCTTAAACTACTGGAAGTTTTGAGTAGAAAGAAACTAATGTTGAAATTTGGAAGTAGATTCCATAACGAATACAGCAACAGTTCGAAATAAATAGCCAAATGTATTTTCAACTACCATTATTATTTCAATAGATTGTATAAACAATCGCATAATACCCTGTATATAAATGCATCTTGTCAAACGACAATACTTCATATACGGCCATAGTGTTTCCAACAACACATACTAGAATTTTTATATTACTTCTTGCTTGATTTGTCAGGTGTTTTGGCTATCATGACAAATAATCAATTATAATTTACAGTTTTATATTTACACGTAAAGTTTACTCTTCTGTGAGCGGCGCTGTTTTTAGATAAAATAGCGAAAAGTAAATAAACAGAGCTGTTAACGGCTTTGTCACGAAATGGATGCTGAATGGGTCGGTATTATGTACATCAACGTATAATTTAAAATTCTATTCTATTTTGTCTTTGTTCTCAAAATGAAATACAAACATTTGCTCAATTCGACACCCAATACGTTCAAAAAGATCGGGAAATTTACTCTCCAATGGAGCTTGTGTAGCCTCCGCTGACGGAAAATAGGAAATTCATAGATTAAGTTAGTTCATTCTAGTGCAAAACTCGCTGGAATTGTTACTGTATACACTGGGAAAAAGAAATCGTTTCAATATTAATGTAAGTGAATCACACAGTTTGTTTCTAAGATATAACACATTGATTTGTATTTTTGTATTTGTATTTTTCATCCCTGAATGGCTGATGTATAGTATTAAACTATCACAACTTATGTATGTGTTTACTACTGTCATTAATTAATTAATTAAACATTACATTACCTACTACAAATTATTCATTGCCTTCAACGGTATTATTAATATTAATTGACAATATTTTATGTTGAGCCTTCGTATTAAACATTCTCTGCATATTTTGTGCAATATTTATTGTAATAGTAAATATCAACAAGGAAATATTTAAATAAATTAACACTAAATAAATATTATAGTCACATCAACAATCCTGAATGAATTTAACAAAAGTTTTAGATTTATGTTTGGTGGCATCTTGTCTTCCTTTGACAGATCCAATTGCAAGACAAGATTTAAAAAAGTATTGAGAGACACGGCAAGAAATATTACTACGGTAAGAAGTCCTGCAAATGTAAGTGAACATTAGCTAAAATAAATATTGCATTTCTATTGCAGATAGGTAGGTAATTTATTTAAAGGACAACCAGCATATAAAATCGACCACTGTCGACGATCGACAATATCGAGAGTATCTACCAAGGTTGTTGCAAAATTGTGAGACAAGGAATTTGCCAGACTCTCGCAAGACAAACCACGACATGATTTTGTAAGATCGACCAAGGACTAAATTGTTTCTCATTCACCTGGCATACTCATAAGAGCTAACAAGTTTGAAACAGGTATATGTCTGGTATGCCGCTAACGAATAAATTCAGCTATCAGTCTTTTAGGTGTAATTCAATGCTGGTCGGAGCTACCACGAGCCGCCACTGTGATATACGAATAGTGTGTAGAGTCGTATTCGTTAAAAGTCCATTCATAAAAACTCTACACACGATGCACGAATTCCTTACAAACCATGCATGACTCATAGCGAATCGCGAATCCAAGGACAGTCTGTAGCAAGCATTAGAGGAATATAAGTTTTTATCTGTGATAAAAAGCTACATGCGCCATGTATACACGTTTTTATATGGGAGTTAATTTATCCATATAGCTGAAATATTATCAGATTGGTAAAGTATGGAGATTAAAAAGTTGGATAAAGAAACTCTTATCTTAATAGTCTAATAAGTCCGTTGTTATGAAATATAACTGATGGTCTCTAAAGATTAGGACTTAAAGACCGATGACCAGAAGTTCAATATCGCTTGGCTAATTGCAGTTACAGCGGAGAAGAATACCTTCTATTCCGCGTACATTTATCTTGATTGATACGAAGACTTCAAAACATGCCTCAGGTGCAACAGCAAGAGCAAAATACCTAGAAAATATGACTCACGATTTCAGACCTGAATATGTCTTTAGGCCTTTAATTTTACAGAAGCTGTAATACAGTTGTGTTATATTATTGTTGGAGGCCATCCATGAAAAACCTATACATAATCGATATACAGATTGCATTATGTTAGTTTACGGTTCACCGAACAGGAACAGAAATCTGATTTGTAAAAACAAATAATTATTATTTCATGAATAGCTCATAAAATAGCCGCGCTATAATTAAATCCGAATTCATTTATCTTTCTGCCTTCGCTAGCTATTTCTTAAAAAATTTAATAAGTTCCTTATTTCATCTGCCACGAGTCACGGAGTTGTTGGAAATTTGGAATGCCGTTACTCTTCGTTTTTTAATAAAGTAGTACCTTTTTCAAGGAACGTGCTCATCATTGTCTCCCAAATGCGTTAATACATAAGTAGTTGTTTTGATCCAAGACGAAAATTGGAATACACTAAAAAATTTCCTCGTGAATTCCAACATATTTGGATACATTACCGTTTAAATGCCGTGTTTTTATTTATTAACAGAGTGAGATAAAAAAATAACACATATTAAGTAAACTTATATGACCAAATATATAAACTAAAAAAAATATATTTTACAGAATTATTTGAACTATTTTGTAATATCGAAATTTTCTGTGGCGTACTCGTATATCTAGTAAACTTTCTCTGTTTCTCTAGTTTCTCTTTTAGAGGCGGCAACCACATCCCTCCGTTTTCTCCACGTAATCACAATCTGGCTTAAACGTATTTGCATAAGAAGCAAAAACGTCGTTGGAACGTAGCTACCTTCAAAAAAGTGTTCCCCATTTTAGTCACTTCCACGTAATAGAACCGTTTCTATCCTGTGCTAGTGATTCTGGCAATACACTTTAGTGTTTTCAGTGTACATTCATTCCATTCATTAAAAATGCTACTTGGTCTCCTACCACACGACCAAGGAAATCAAATATATAATTCCAATGAAAGTAAATTCTTAGACACATGACAAAAACTCTCAATAGAATCTCAATAATTTGCCAAGTTTCCTTGAAAACAATATTGAATATATCTTATTCATTCATCTA
Organism: Monochamus alternatus; assembly: GCA_037114965.1. Lineage (NCBI taxonomy): Eukaryota > Metazoa > Arthropoda > Insecta > Coleoptera > Cerambycidae > Monochamus > Monochamus alternatus. Next base: position 75,712,249 of record CM073431.1, on the reverse strand, counting down.
TAACGTTTCCTTTGAGTACACAAACTTGCTGACTAGAATATTTTATATTCCTACAGTTAATTTGTAACGTACACACTTGATTGCACGCCTCTCAGAAAAATACAGGCGAAGACAACCGCTCTCCCATGAGAAACTCTTGTCAATGTAGATGGCGGGCATTGTTAAGAAAAAATAAAATAATACAAACGCACCGCTCCTGTGTTCCTCTCCGCCAGTGCTCATTTGTTTTAAACTAAAACGTAATTAAATCAGCGAAGACTGGCATTGAATATAAACGGTGGAGCAAAAAACTTATGTGTATACTTTTGCATCACCACGCCACAATGGCATATACTGTGAAGCAATTAACAAACATCTTGAGTAGTTGCTTTTGCGGACTGTTCTCCAAAGCGGGTATGAAATCAGAAACCGCCGCGCATTTACTATTCTGCTTTCTTCACTGTCAGATATATACAAAGTGCATTTAGAAGAATTATAAAATATATTAAACGCTCATCCGAACTAAAAAGCATAAAATTTATATTCTTCATGGCTTTATTAGTAGCAGTAGAAGTTATTTAGTTACACAAGTTTCATTACAAAATTCATATCGAACTTGTATCATTCAAAATTTAATCTACGACGGTCCAAATATATTTTATTTGCAGATTCGATGTATCTTAAAGTATTAGAAACGTTTAAATAAACTGAAATTCAAATTAGATGCTTTTACTTGACGATGTCATGATAACCATAGTTATTGATTATTTCAAATTTGATTCTGACAACTTTATTATTGGCGTCCAATTTTGTATCATTCGTAGAGTTTTAGTGAAAATAAATATTAATACGGGTGATTTTGTTTCCGAGAGTATCCCTTCGGATATCGAAGACATTGTGCGAAGTATTGTCGATTTTTTACTTCTTAAAAAATTAAGACAGACGTACGAGCAAAATTATGCAAAACTTGAAGACTGATGTAAAGGGGAAGGAATCAAGAATAGCACCAGTGAAAAGGTTCTTCTGGCAGATTTCGAATATCTTCAAAACACAGCAAGCGTTCATCATTTTGGATATATCATTCTATGCTACGTTTAGTTATATCAGTGAAGAAAAATACGGATATTAAATTGCGGTCCTAAAAAGAAAGTCGGAAGACATTACTCCTGGGCCTTCCAAATCCTCAACAATATACTGGACATTGTTTTCGTAGATCATCTGCGTCATTGCTTGCAGATTCAAGAGTCGATTTAACTCTAACAAAGTTATATAGAGGATTCCAAAGAAGATAAGAAGAAAGTGGCCTCTTATATTTTGGTAACATTTCAGGCATTGACCCTTTAACATGTTCAAGGACTTGGGAAATAAACTTACTTTCTAAAAATACAGCCCACTTATCATCTGCTGGACTCAATTTAACAAATTCTTCCGAAGTTGTAATTAATGTTTACAATAAATAAATGTTATTGAATTTTTTATAGCTAATAATAAGTAAAAGTGGTGACTTACTTTGTTTTTGTTTATTTTTTACTTTAAAATTTGCATGTTATTATGAATTCATAATGACTAGTGAGTGTTATTATGAAGTCATTATGGTTTTCAAATGACGTTGCTAATGTGTGATAATGACACCGTCGTAGATTAAATACGTTAAAATATCTACAACCTACTTTATAGTAAATAAGAACTTTATGTACTTTTTTATTTATTAATTTTTGTTTCAGGAATCTGGGTCGTTCTTTACTTGTAGCCACAAGGTCCAGCATTCAGTAGCCAATAAGCACAAGATCGATTTAAATCTGATACAGCAAAATCAGAAGCTTCAACCTAGCTCTTAAGTAGTCGGTTTTGTGATGTGAACAATGGACAACATGAGTTACTATGCTGCAGAATCACTCAATGAAAGTGAAACTTCCTAGGTTTTTTTCTTCAATTGTGACCCCAAAGTTTTGATATAGAAAAAAAACTCAGTGTGATGGTTACATCCTTTGGAAGTAATTTACAGCAGAAAACATTTTATTTTCCCCATCATACCAACATACCCAGATACTACTATTAACGTACTAACTTTTTCTCGGAGGTAAGCCATTATTTGCTGTTCTTGAAGTTCTTAAAATAGAAGCCGTCATACTGTAGAGTTAAATTTGATCTGCAGTACAATACTGATTAAAGATCAAGGTCATATTTTAAATCATTTTTTTGATACATGACTTTCCAAGCTTGCCTGCAATTTATTGATATCCATGCAAATATAACAAACCTTCAGTGTGGACAGCAGTTCCTAAATGTGGTACTTAAAAAGAAATAATAAGTATCTTCATAAATATTTGTAATTTTGAAAAACGACTTTCACTGGAATCGTTTCTATGCAAATTTCAAATAATTTTTTTTTTATTTATTTAACGTTACTCCCGTTCATATCAAGAGCGGATTACGATCTCCAATTTGGGACGCGCTGTACGCTGCAATTAAAACAAACATCTTAAGCGGCTTCTTCCTCTCCAAAGTGGGCATAAAATCGAACAGCATAGCATACGTTAAGAAGTAATAAAACCAAAGTGAAATGGTAAGCGGTTATTATGCATGTACCTTGTCAAAATGTTTCATGTGCCGGTTGCCGGGCATGTAAATTTATGTAAAACGGTTCGGTTTTTGCAACGCGAGCTGCAACTTAATTGTTAAATATTCTCTAAGAGCAGCGCCATGGGATTTTTGCCGGACGGAGCAACTATGGCGTAAGCTAAGCTCTCGGCTTACTGTTTCGTTCGCTTGCACGCGTTGTGGTTGGTTTGCGGACAACTCACGGAATATATAGGTAGAAGGTAAATTAATTTCGAAATTGTCCGTGGAATAATAATTCTCGATGAAGGGAAGGGTTTTATAAAGATTTCTCTCACGTAGTCGATGCATTTTTTACTTTTCCTTGAAAGAATATTGCCTACATCGGAATGTCGTCGTTAAGTATACGCCAAAAATAAATATAAATACATATTAAAATTTATAATGAAGGTGTAATGACACTAAATTTAACTTCGTAGTAGCGTTATTGGAAATCAATTCTTAGACAAGCAAAATTGCTTTGAACTCAATACACTAAGAGATGAATTCACTAATGGTAGGTAAAAATACACTTGTCCCTTGTATAAAATAGAGTGTTAAAGGTTAGTTGACTGTAATAATTGAATATGTTCATTATGAAATTCATACAATAATCATAAAACACGAACTAACACCGAACTGAACTGGTATACGATATCATTCGGCACATTTCGCCTTTATTCGTGACGTATTCAGCGATAAGAAGGGAACAAGTTAACTTATCGCAGCAACATAATTACTTGTGGTACAATGTGTGACAACATTAAGTTCCAGTTTTGCCAATAATTTATGATTTAGAAATTATATATTTCTACTACCGTAGTAAACTAAAAACACTACAAACTTATGCAACAAGCAACAAATTATTTTAAAATGTCTGCGCTAAATTTGAGTAGAGTAGATGTGTAAGTATATGTATTGTCATTTTGTTATCATTTTATTTTAATTTCTTTAATTATTTAATTTGGCCTACATCTTTTTTGATATGTAGTACAATCATCAATTAATTGGAATTTTAGCAGCCAGCTTTATATTGCGTAAATTAGACATTTAGTTTTTAAAAATATATTAGAAAAAACAAATTTCTTATGTAACAGTTTGATTTTAATAGGAAAATCTTAAAAATAGGAACAACATCTGATTTCGTGCTGATGAGTTTTGATTTTGCATATATGAATAATTGATACGCCACATTTCTTTTTGCTAATTACTAACCTCAAAAAAAGGTGTAAACAGGTACTCAATGACCATCCTCACTGCACCAGAACACAAATCTTGTCCAAATTAGCTATATTTCTATCATGTGGGGCTCGACTTTATTACATTGCCTCTAAAAATACTACTGCAGTATAAAATGTCTCTATAGGGTCGTAAAATGTTTATGGTCAGACCGAATTTGCTAATACGCCGAAAAAACCCGTAAGCCTTTGTGTATTTATATGCAGTAAATATTACTGTTGCAACTATAAAAGTAAATATAGACCGAAACTATTGTCCTGCGCTGGTCCTAAATTAGCACTTGACTTGCATGATTTCAACAGTGCTTCTTTGTCAGATTCGTATAAAATTTTAATACCATACACATGGTCGGGATAAAGATATATGTACTCTCCTAACGGAGCACTAAAATACGCCAGCAACAAATGAATGGGATGCTTCATTTTCAGCGATTTGTGGTTTTGAACCGCTAATGGCTATTATTGGCACTGCCAGTTTCCAAAATTTCCATTAAATTTATAACTCTTTATTAGATTAATGTTTTCTACCATTTACCTTTTCAAAAACTTTATACTAAGAATTTTTAGATAGAAATAACTTTACTTTTGATATTCTTTGTGTTACAACTTTTAATTTATAACTGAAACTAAAGCTATGTAATCAAAAACAATAAAATAACAAGACTGTTGTATTCAGGTAAACAATAAGGTATAGAAATAAAAAAAACAGGTGTGAATTTATAATACATTCATTATTATTGTTATGACTAGAAGTATTCATAAGCAGCTTTTTCCTTATAATGAATGATACAGTAGTGGTACATATGTCAAATAATTTCTGACTTTTACTGTTAAACAAATTTATGTATTATAGAGACATGAACACATTAATTGATATATTTTAAAATATGTAATTCACACACACACATGTAAAGAAATGTTTTTGGTTGTTTGGGTGAATTAAAGGTAAACATTTTCATTCTGATGTTCGATTTTCAGAGTAAATTTAACAGGCGCTTCGTAAAACTGTAATGCCGTAGAGAGAAATCCTAAAATAACAAAATTTCCTTGATTTATCCTGTTTTGGCACTCCACAAATCTGCTTTTGAAGCGATTCCACGTTGCTTGGGTCTGGATATATGTAAGAAAAACATTTATATAGCTGATTACGAAAGATCAAAAACTGAGGACCGCATTCCTAATATATTTTTCATATTTCTGACTGAAGCAAGAGTATACATTATTTATATTTATTTCGTTTAAAATAATACCGGCAAGATTACGGAAAATATATTAAAAGGGAACGAAGATACAGAAAATATATATGAGATGTATACACATTATTTTTTAGATTAATAATGTGACAGGGTGGTAGGAAAGATATAGCACGAGTATTAAATTTGTATTGATTTTTCAGGTGTAGATATCTCCTGGTAGATTTATTGCCAAGGCTTGTAAATTATAGGTGTGATGAGAACAAAGTAAAGCACATGGAAAATATATTATCCGTATAAAAAGTTTAATAAAATACATTTAAAACATACTAATTTCATTAGTATTATTATATATTAATAAGAATAGCTTTATTTTCCATATACAGAGTGTTAAAAAAGGAGTGTAAAATATTTCAGGAGGTAATAGTATGAACCAAAATAAGCAGAAAAGTCTTAATAACATGGGTCCGCAATGTAACGGTTGCGGAGATATGGACCACTATTCGTTTTTCCAACATTTTATTTTATTAGTATGTAATAAACCGACAAAGGAAGCTTTTAACAAACAAAAAACAAAGTTACAGAAGATGTTCAAAGTACCCTCCGTCTATTTCCAAGCAGGCACGACATCTTCGTCTCAACGATATTCGAACTCTTTCGAAAACACCCTCCTTGGTTTGGATTTCTTGACACTTGATTAATCCGTAGCTCTTCCAGGCTATTTACAGGAGTACCATACACTAATGTCTTCAAATATCCCCAAACAAAGAAATCTAGAGGGTTCAGATCAGGCGATCTTGGAGGCCATAAAACAGGTCCGGCCCTTCCTACCCATCTATGAGGAAAAGTTTGGTGTAAATGCTCTCTAACAGCCATGGAAAAATGAGCTGGAGCACCATCATGCTGGAAAAACATTTGTTGCTGATTCAAAGGAATGTCTTCCAAAAACTCATACAGTGTGTTTTGCAGAAAGTTGAGGTAAGCAGCGCCTGTTAATCGGTTTGGTAAAACAACAGGACCTAGAAATCTGTCACCTACAATACCCATCCAAATGTTTAATGAAAAACGTGCCACATATATGGGTAGGACGGGCCGGACCTGTTTTATGGCCTCCAAGATCGCATGATCTGAACCCTCTAGATTTCTTTGTTTGGGGATATTTGAAGACATTAGTGTATGGTACTCCTGTAAATAGCCTGGAAGAGCTGCAGCTACGGATTAATTAAAAGTGTCAAGAAATCCAAACCAAGGAGGGTGTTTTCGAAAGAGCTCGAATATCGTTGAGACGAAGATGTCGTGCCTGCTTGGAAATGGACGGAGAGCACTTTGAACATCTTCTGTAACTTTGTTTTTTGTTTGTTAAAAGCTTCCTTTGTCGCTTTGACTTTTCTGCTTATTTTGGTTCATACTATTACCTCCTGAAATATTTTACACTATTTTTTTAACACCCTGTATAAGTGCACAAAGCAAAATAGTTACATCATAAAAAAAGAAAAATAAACAAATGGTAAAGCACAGCCTCTGGTATTAATCCTAAGCTGAACCAAAGAATATGGGTTCAAAATATACGGTTTTATAGATAATAAAATGGTTAACACTTACATCCTAAAAAAGAACAATAGAATTATCAATACCTATTTAGGTAATAACACAAAATATTAGAAGATTGATAATTAATATTAGAACATTAGAACCGATTTTTTCCTACCCTGATCGGAAAGAGGTTTTAATTTATTTTTTTGATTGAGAAATGTTTTACATTTGAATAATATAGTGTAACAAATTATACATTTTATTAATCTGATACGAAAATAACGGCTTAAAAAACTCGATATAGCGTAGAGGATGAGTCAAACTACCCCTAAATCGTTAACATGGACTTCAGTTCTAAATGATATTTTATTATAAAGATAAGGAGGTGTTCTATATAAAACAATTTTGTGAAATAGACAATTATATATATTTAACCAACCAATTTAATATAATTTATAAGAAATGCGTTGATGTCTTTAAACTCCAATAATTAACCTCAAACCCCAAAATTAAATTGATATAAAATCAACGACTCACATAGAGTTGACTTTATAAATAAATTAATTTAAGATTACAATATGTCTTCGTAGAAAATATATGTTGACCGTCAACAGTATAGAAAAAATTTGATATATATTTTTTCTATATTTTGAAGGGCCAAATAACATAATTCTAGTAGCAATAATACTTAAAGAATGTTTTTTTAGTAATTTCAATTAAAAAAAGTAATAATACAGTGAATATAACAGTATCTAAATTCGCAATGATCAACCATTCCATTCCAATGATTTTGAGTCATACCGTAAATCAGCTATATTTGTGAAGAGTATAAACACCCTATCTGCGGGTACGATAAGGTCGCTGAACGTTGGCTTGGATCAATTTGACATATTGATACAGGTTGGCGTTTGACCATCCCCCTAATTAATGAGGTTTCCTTCATTCCTGCACTGAATGGTGGTTAGGGCCTACCAACGTAAGGCGTTCTTCGGTTAATAATATGCCGTCCCCTTTTCCGCACAAGTCTCAGTCAGACATCTGAACTAATCTTCGTGATTAGAATGAGAGGCAAAGATATTATTATTATTCCTCTGGTTTCGTTCCTTTCATCTCGTGTCCCTCATTTTTCACATCTAGCTCAAGTGGCTCAGAACTAGATAAACAGCTAATGCTATTCTAATACTCGCTAATTGATAGCAATAATGTATTCAGTCAGAAGCGAGCACTTTACGGTGAACTGCACAAGTGACTAATTCAAAGCACAATATTATCAAATGCAAATGCAACCATAACGGGTACGATTTATGTCCGGGCACAAATCAGTATAGAGCACACATATGGAGCGCAACACGAATATCATGACATGAATTACAATGATAATTTAATGGACGTTGATATCTTAACAGGAATAGATTTATTGTTGGCGCCTAATGGCAAAAATGCCGGTGCAGCAAGTTAGATGTAAAGCTGGCGTGGCATTGCCTTCGTGACATTACTTGTGAAGATTTTATTGAAATATAACGTTTGTCATATCGTCCTATAAAGGAAATAATTGGTAACGTAACGGTATATTAAACAACAAGTTTAAAAATGTAAAATTTTATTAGTAAAACTGATTTTCTTACGACATTTGTTTATACAATGTTTTCGAATTTTATGTTAGTAGGTAACTATATACAGATAGGGTTATAAATAAAGGTCTAAATCTCATTAACTCCTCTTAATTTATTTATAGATTACCGATTTCGTAGTACGGTGACTACATCTTCAGGTCTCAGTACCAAGGAACATTAATTTAAACACACGAGTTGTCATTATTTATAAACAACTTGAAAAAATAATGTGTCATAGAGTTAAATGATTCTGATTTCTGTATATTCTTAGCCTTCTTAACTTATATAAACACTTGTATAAAAAAATTGCAAAGTTATAAACTTGCTACTGAAAACAATTTTAAAAATTGTTCTGAAGACATTTTAAATGATGCTCGAGAAGAATCTTCCTGCTTACTTGTTTTAAAATTCAAGGAAAAATACGAGAAGGCATATATGAAATATTTTGTAAACGGAGGATAACAAAAAACGCACTAAGAACTGATGAAAGTGTGATGCTAGAGTATTTTTGAGAAACTAAACTATTTTTTGTACATATTTTAGTATTTTTCATACAATGGAAAATGGATATTTTAGGCAAAATCTCTTAAGGCATTTCAGTTGATCGTCTACATATTTCATGTTGAAAAGTACTATGCAAATAAACGAAAATATGGATATATCCATAGATAAATAGCTACTTGCCGTTTTTAAAAATGGCAATATGTGCAGAATTGTGCAGTTTAACTGTAAAAGATATATAAGACACGGGGAAAATTTTAGTAATTACTTTACATGATACCAGAACCAAAAAGAAACGTGTATTTACCGTAGAATCAGAGTACAACGGATATGCAATTTATCATAAGTATTTACGATTGACACCCAAACAAGTAAAACATAACAGATTAGTTAGTCTAACCACAGTAAATGCACAAACACCACAAAGAATTGCATAATACTTAAACTCCCAGATACATCCTATTACACTGGCTATTGCTTGAGGAAGAGGTCCGTCATCGTCCTCGCTGCAATGGAGCGGATATTCAAACACTTAAAAGACATGGAAGATGGCAGTCAACTAGTGTGGCTGAAGATTATATCGAGGAAAGCATCGTCAATGAGTTGAAGATTTCAAATAGTATGCATCAGCAAGAACTAGTGGCACCTCAAAATCATTCAGGAATGCAGACAGAGAATAGAACTTTTCAAATTTGAAGAATTATACTTTTAGTATATTTTAGTAAAATAGCATATTACCAGTCAAAATGCGAAAAAAGCTAGTTTAAAGTTAAGTTTAAAGAAATTGAATCGTTTCAAATTCTTCAAGTAATGTTTTTTTTTGAAACCTCAACAACAACCCAATGATAGGTGTATGCAATTATTAATAGAAAAAAGTCAAATTGCATTGCTGCAGTAAAATTTATCATAAATTCAATGTAAAATAATAAGTTCCACGAGAAATTATCAACACTGTAAAATCCTCAAAACATCTAAGATCAAAGAATCTCAACTACGGTTAGGGATATGCACATTATGTTACTGGCAGTGAGCAGTTTACCTAGATCACGGCATAATAATCTGGAAATCCATTGTAAATCTGGTAAATACATTCCTTTGGACAATCCTCAGATAATTTTATATAAACTTTATCGTTATATTTATATTTGAAATTAGCAGCGATATGTATTCGTAATACACGGTTATTGGTGCACGCTGTTACATTTTTCTTTTCGAAAAGGCAACAAAAGGTCAAACACAAATATTTCACGTCTTGTTTCACAGAATGATTGATCACCGGTTTCCTAAACATGCTCTCAGTGATCTAACAAACTGATTTTAATATTTTTACAACTGATTTATTCCGTTCTGGCATATTGCAGCTGAGGCAATCTGGGAAACCTAGAGCGGAGCTCTAATTTATTGGAATAATAAAATTACCACCTACGTTCCTTTGGAATCTAAATTGAATAACCTTTTTTGTGCATTTTGTATTTGGGTCAGTATAGCCCACTGCTAGTGATAATCGTTAAATTCTTACATAACCACAACACAGAATAGTTGTGTTGGAATGCTGTTTAATTTTCGCTGTACCTTTGTCATAAACAAAAGTATCTTTATTGTTCGTCAAGGTTATATTTGAACACAAGGCTTACGATAGTTAATTTGTTTATTTTTCGGCTGACTCATGGTGGGATAACGACGAAAGTGAATTTTCTATTGTCGCATGTCACTCAGGATTTTATTTGATTTTGTATCCCGATATTGCAGTAGAAACTTTGGAAACTTAGGAAAGATGACAATAGTACCTAAGATTATTATTATTTATTTGATGTCGACCTAACAGTTTTTTTTATGTTAGAACTACTAGCTACATTCTTTGTATTAAAATAAACAATGCTTTTCGGAAAACTGTCATCAAAAGTCGACATTTTCGTTGTATTCAGTTGACAAAGCGAGTCTTTTTTGTTACCTCGCTGCGAATATTTTTATGTTCTAGTATGCCAAAGTCTTTTTCGTTCTAGACATAAAACAAATATCAAAATAATTTGTCATTTTTTCTAAACTTATTTATGACTTTATTAATTAAGTAATATACATTTTAATTAATATAATATTTCAGTGCATAACAGTAACTATTATGATTAGGACGGTCACAATTTATTTTGCAGTACATGTATATTCAAAGTCCCGATATTACAGTGAGTTAAATAATTTTCTTTGGCATTCAATGCACTTTTTAACATGACCATAACGTCAAAGGATTTTATGTTCAAAATATGCTAGTAATACAGCTTCGGATACTTTTTGAATTTTCTTCGAACCTTTTGAATTCATTGTAGGCAATCTCGTATTCTCTCGACGATTTTTTAGGGATTAATTGTAAAACAGCACTTTGTGCCGCATCCAATACTTCCCCTGATAAATGCTCGTGTTCACTTTCCGAGCTAATTTTGAATTAAACACTCTTAAAATATAATTTTTCAAACTTATTTGAATTGTTTATTAAGTTGCTATCGTTATGATTGTACCCACGCCTAAACTATCCTGATTCAAATACGGTTCAAACGATTTCAAATATGCATTAAATTGTTCTACATAACACAACTATCTTATTTTATTGCAGTTGCCGAAAAAATATTATTTGTATTTCAAACGCGAAATAATGCTTTTGCGTTTTCGAATGAATATTTTACCTCGGTAGAGTAACTTCCATTCTTCAACGCAAAAGTACCATTTCCTGTTCTATATACAGAAATGACTATTGTGTTAATATGTTCAAATGTACCTCTATCTTTATTATTTTTATACCTACGTTGAGTTCAAACTCTTCATTTTATCATCACATGTAATGACTATTACATACCTATGCTTTGAACAGCAAAAGTACATAAGAGTACCAAATCTCATTTAGGCATCCTTTAGATGTCAAACAATTATTATCACTTTCTTCTATACAAGGTGCCCAATATGCATGAAACTACTTTATTCAAACATTTGCTTCGTTATTTTAGTCATTTTTATCAGATATTAATAACTTCAAAATTAAAATGTTTTCAAATAATGCTAATTTTTTGTAGTTAAATATTTATTTCAATTAAAAATGAACGAAGCCATCTGATGAAGCAATTCTATAAATGGGTCAGATCTCATCTATTGCGTGTCGAAAAGTAAATTTGAGTTTTAAATTGGTATATAAGTGTTAAAGCACATAAGAAAGCAAATTCGTTTTTCACGAGTGTATGTGATCAAAAAACATAGCATATTCTAATGGATTTACAAAGAAGTACATACCACCTTCCTTGTGGTCTACATACTCAATATTGATGTCAACGTTATTTATTTATGGAAAAGTAGATATTAGCAAGTAAGTTTCATACTGCCATTTTTTTAAATTATTAAATGTAACCGTGTGATTAATTTGCAGGTTTAAGACCTTGCTTGTAGTTTTGCAAAGCAATTCTAAAGGGTAGCAACTTAAGAAGGCGAATATATTTGATCATAATGACTTAATATGTTTATAAATAAAGCTTCAGATGATTTTTTTAATTATGAAGATGGTGATTGTAATGGGAATTGTTGATGTTTGTCGGTGCGATGAGCTAGTGAATTTGAAAACAACTCACATGGTAAGATAATGAATCTGTATTGGTTGTCAATATTTTGAAAACTTAAATTACAAGCCTTGTTCTTTTGTTGTGTCTGGTGCTGAAGGAAACGGTTTTAATAGTTTAGAGGCCTATCTTGGCGAAGGAAGATCCTTCTTATGTTATCGTCCCTGGAAATGTACAGTTCAACCAGCACGCTGTCCAAGGTACCCAGACTGATAGCTGACTATCTCAAGCTGAAGGATGCCCATTTCTATATACCGGACATTGCTTTCGGCGAGCGTCAGCCACATTTTTGGCTAATGCTTGTACAGATATTTTAACTCCTAAATGACATGGAGTAGAAAGGATGTGGAAGAGTCGGTGGTTAATAAAATTGAGATAGCAAGGAAAATAATTCATGGTGGTTGCACAAATACAAACAATCGAGTACTAGTTAAGGCGACAGAAGGTTTTGAAGTTAATTTTTATGTAAACAAGCTAAGTATATTTACTCATTACTTTTACCCACCCGTTTCTATAGAAACAACTTGAGTGAACAAAACAAAGGGTTTCAAATAAGAAACTGCATGTTCGAAGAGCAGGATTGAACAAAATAGAATGTAGAGTAGTTTTTTCATACATAAAAAAATGTATATAAACAAGTAACATCGGCTCTACTTCAAATGCTTTAGAAATGAAATCGTTCTAGCAAGAAATTTTAAAATAATAATATTCAAACAATGTGCAAGTGTTCTCTCTATAATTGGTAGTTAGTACAACTGTAATATGAATATTTAAATCATTTTAATCTTAATCCGGTATTTAAAAATATATTTCCATTTATAATGATGATAAATATCAATTATTTACATGTGTAATATTTATGGTTTAGTAATTCCCTGTTATAAAAAGAGGAACTATTCAAATTGGCATCTAATTGCCGGCATGATGTGAATATAATGAAGTGTACCGTTGGCAAAGACCACCTTGGAATAAAATCAATTCGAACGAAATAATTGCGGCAATCTCCGAGTGAAATCTAGCATGTGTTCCTTAATTGTATTCATTTAATTCCTCTAGGAAAAAGTTTATTAGGGTAGCAATCTCGCTCGAGTTAATTTTCATTGTTTTAATTCCTTAATCTTTCTCACACAATTTTTAATTCAACATGACGCTGAAACAGTAGCATAATGAACAGGGGCAAGCAAGGAAAAAAGAACTCGGAGCGGCCCGGTTGCATTGTAGCTCTTTCACTAAATGCTTGTCGGGATATTTTTTATTTCCGAATTAAAATTCAAGTCTGCTAATGTTGTGTTTTTCTTTTGTTTCGTATACAATCTTTTGTTTAGGCCGCGTTTTAATGCACAGTCGTTGGTTTTGTAATAAAAATGCAAATGAAGACGAACCGGCCATGTTATGTACTGGAACAGCAGCCTTACGCAAATGATTGTTTCCAAGGTGCATTAGAGCTGCAATTTATGATACAGTAGCAGCTTTGTGTTCTGGTTTTTGGAGTACTTTATGGTACTCTCGTACAGTTAAGCCACACACCGCCGCAAACACAGCAAATGCAATGACAGGCGCCTTAGTTTGGGAGATATTACTAACAGACTGTAAAATTTACATAAATATGAATAACCATTACCCAGATCCTAGCTGTAGCATTTGATGCTTCATTGTTTACAACCAAAAGTATTTAGACAAATATTACAAGATTAAGGGCTGGTACTTTCAGTCTCATTTAACCATGATTAACGTACTTTAACAGTTGATCAAATTTAACAGAGATCTTTTGAGGACTTTCGGCATTAATTATGGTTAACCATGATTAAAATGTGGGCGTGGTGATGTTAGAGTTAACGGAGATAATAGACCCCCGATTAATGCACAAATTAAGGTTTCGTAACCTCACATTTTGGTTTCTCTGTCATTCTACTTTATTTTTAATTGAAATTGTAAAATGGATCTCGAAGAGTTAAATGAAATTTTCGATGATAATGATGAAGATATCATAGATATGAGGACATATACAGTTCAAGAACGAAAAGACACTGTAAATAACTTGTTACGTGAATTAGAGCCACATTTACATAATGATAATACACAGTAAGTTTTTCAAACTCGCTCATAAATAGTAGAACCTGAAGCATATCATATTTATTGTAGATATCATGAAGTCTCCATTAGAAGGCAACTTTTATATTGACGTTGAGATTTTACAGCACCGGAAGTTTTTATATTACAATTGGGGATTTTATCGGTGTCCACAAGACTACAGCAGGTCGAATAATAAAAAGAATTACAAATGCTATTCTACTGTTATTTGTAACTGTTAAGCGTGACATATTCTAGTATGGGCTGAGACAAGATATATTGTAAAATTTGAAAAAGCTTTGTGTTGTAGTGCAAGACAAGAGTTTCTTTAAAGTCTTGTTCTTGCCCGATCTTGCAAGATAAGGCTTGTATTGCCTCGTAATTTTGCAAAACTCTTGCATGATTCTTGCCAGACTCTTGCATACAAATGAGAAACATGAAACTTTATTACGAATTTGGTAACATTGGTGGTTACTCTCGGTCGATTGGTAGAACGTTTAAAGTATAGAAACAGTCAGTTTTACATATTAAGCAATAAGTAGAGGATAAAATAAGCGGAATAGATACGAAGTTTTTTCAAGCAAGTGGCAGTGAATTTATAATTAGTCTTAGTTCAGTAGAACTGGACTTAGATTTAATAAATTTTGATTTTAAAAATAATATTATAATGGATATCCTATAAATATAGTATATACTTACAATATCAATATTTACTTTTTCAGCCCTCCTTATCTTTGCAACACTTTTTGCCGTAATTTCTTGCCTTGTCTCGCAAAGCTTTTTTTAAATCTTGACTTTTTTAATTCAAGCTACTATACTAATATCAAGATTAATATACTTACTCTAAGGCTAACTATAGTTGACGGCCAAAAATCTGGAGAGTGACTCATGTTATAAACCTGCTCACAATTTATAGCAGTCAACACAAAGAAATATACATGCAGCCCGTATATTTTTCCTATAAAATCGTGTGCAGCATAGCCGATTACACAGCTTCTGCTTAAGTAAGTATGCATGCGCTGCAACTTTTGATTGGTTGCGACGAATTGTCGGATCCACCTGTAATAAAGCTCTACAACGTAATCTCAAAATCACCCTAATTTAACAAGTGAGGAGATGAATATAGAGTGATGACATGTATGAAAAATTTAAAGCACGAGGTCAAAATATGAATGTAATATGTATTTCATTAACAACATTGTACGTGAATAGCATATGTGTGCAAATAAAAAAGTGGTAAAGAAGTACAACTGAGAAACGGAAAGTGATCGAAACTCGCGGAAGAAATATGGTATTTTTAAAAAAAATCGATTGCTATATCTTACAAGATGAAACTTAGTCCGTATAAATGAAATCGAAAAAAGTATACTGATAGAAAAAAACGAAATAGTGATATGGCGAAGAAACTATTTAAAATAAATATTAAAAATCAGAATTTGGATCGAAAAATATATTAAATTTTGACGAAACATGGCCGTATGAAGGTCATTCGGAAAGCGGTATGATATGATATAATAAGTGTTAATGTGTGACCGTTATAGTGGCATTTCTAGTAACCAAAAGTAAATAGTGTGTATGTATTCTAAAGCCTTTTGTTCTTTGGAATGCGGAATTCGTAAATATTTGCGGGATTTATTTAATGGTGGAAAAATCTATATTGCCAACAAATTTTGTCAACTAGCTATAAAATTTTGTGTCATTTTCATCATGAAACTGCCATGATAGATTGTCAGAAGCTCAAAACAAATTTATTAACACCGCATAATAATGAAAGAAGTAATAATATTTGTAGTGTTTGACAGTTTCGCAATTTTTGTCAAAAGTTGAGATTTGTCCGCCATAAATAATTAAAACAGAAGTTGCAAAATTCGTGCAAAAATCCGTGAATTTTTCTTCCATGAGGACAAGGCTTAAATGTGATATCCGCGGAGTGCGCATCAGGTAGATGTAAGTGGGTGGTGGTGGGCAATAGCCGTCCAAAAGGACGGCATTCTAATTTGTAGAGAGGATGACACACGTGGCACATTTAAAAGTAAATGTGCTAGGTTCAGCCGACAACTTATTTTTAATAGTTTTGTGTGCACTCTTCTCAAGTGGCACGCTTAGGTAAGCATGCCACCCGTATCTTTCGTACTCATCTCTGTGATGTGAATTAGTCACTTTCTAATATTTTGGATCTTGGGTAATTAATAATACAAGACAAAAACTTTAAATTTCAAAATAATTCTTATTATTTTTATTATCTAACGCCTCGAAATTGAAAAAAACTGTTCTATCACTGTTTCTATTAAAAATAATGGATGTTATGTCATGCAATTATTTTTGTCGTTTTATATATTATTTTATATATGATTGCAATCAAATTTAGTACGCCTATGAAATGTTGCTCCTCGCACACTTCGCCTGTCGTGCTTGTCAACAAGCTAGCGATTAGTCACTCTCTAAATTTTTGGCCGTCAACTATTGCTAATTTCACCATGACATGAACAAGAAAAAGTAAATACAAGATGCCAACACTAATATATGTTCTTATTACAATACTTCCGGTTATTTCGACAATTTATATTAGATTGTATTTGAGGTTAGGTGAAGACACTTTTTGTGACAGTGCAATTCAATGATTGTCGCTTAACAAAAAATCATTGCATCTTCTATCTATATTTTTAAATTCCAAACAAAGGAATTTTTAAAAACAATAACTTATGTCACCTTGACAAGTTGACGCTATACGCAAGTGGCAAATTTTTCACTAGGTACAGCTCTCTTCGGTAAAGCCCTTGAATTTGAATTTTTGTTTTTTCAAATATTTGGTAATGTAACTCATAGACATTTTACACATCCGTACGTAAAAAACAGTTCATTCCATTATACGGACAGAAAATAGTGTGGTGCCACTTAAAAGATCAAAATTGGTTGTCATAGCAACGAAAATACTGGCTGACATGGTTATCAAAACTTAATTAAAAAACTTTTCTTCGATCAATTTTTTTAGACAGGTTATTTTAAAAACAAGCTGAGTGATATTTACAGAGAGTAAACAACAGTTGTTAATTATATAGCTATATTTGTTATTGACTATCTACTGCATAAAAATAGCTTTTTCTCAGAAGCATTAAACAGATGAATGAAATGAACTACAGCTATTTTTTCACATTAAGATATGTGTGAGAAATTTCGCTTTTTTATTTTGCAATACAAGGCTATAACAATCATTGACAATTATGTTTATGATGTGGGACACCTTAATGATTTGATTGACATAGTCATTGAACTTAAAGTTATTTCTAGAGAAAATGTTTACTAGCAGAAATAATGTTTCTACAGAGAAGATACTGATTACGAAAACACTTCCTGAATTGTCTATTCCTAACGATATATTGACCTAAAACTTTAGTCAAAAAAGAATTACAAGGTTATGTGGCAAATAGAAAAGTGTTCAAATCCGAGCATAATTTTAAAAATATACAAAATACAATTTTGTAAAAATAAAATAAAAAGAGTAGTTCAAAAATGATTTAAGAACACTGGAAACTGGTTTACTGTAAAACCTGATAAGGATATAATCGGTGACAGAACAAACAAATGAAAGAAATAAATACATTTTACAACACCTGTTTGAAAATGCAACAAAGCAAATTTAACTGCTTCTGCTGCTATTGTTATTAATTATTAAATAATTAATTTGTGATTATAATTAGTAAAATAGTATAATACACCCGTTGTTACAACAACATTTTGGGCCCGCCTTACCCAGTTTCTACAAACTAACACAAAACAAACTTATTGGCAGTAGGTATGATACATTCGCATTTTTTAAATATCCCTACAAAAATAAGTACAAACGATTTAAAGTCAGGAGATCGTGGCGGCCATGGTACCGGTCCTTCTCATCAAATCCTCTAGTATTAATGCTTGGACACGCCACACTGCTGCAATACGCCGTGGACGCCCTGGCTCTCCATCTTTTCCACGATTCAGTTGCAAATTTTCCGCGTCACCCTACGTTTGCACTACAGTTTCAATCACTGCACACCGTTGTAAAAGTAGCTGCATTTGGCACATGTACACCATAAATTAAACCCGTACCCATCATCTGGGAATTACTATACGTACGCCATTTTTGATATTTGAAAAACTAAACAAATTTTTTTAGATAAGTTTTGAATCATTGTATAAAATTTAATAGACACTTCAAAGGTTATAGATAGTAGGAATAATTTATATTGTTATACAATTTGAATATTTTGTAAAAATCGAGTAACGGGAAGTTCCGCTGCACCAAACTTAATCAATAACCATCTATTAATATTGTATTCTTTTTACA
Source organism: Monochamus alternatus (assembly GCA_037114965.1). Classification (NCBI taxonomy): domain Eukaryota; kingdom Metazoa; phylum Arthropoda; class Insecta; order Coleoptera; family Cerambycidae; genus Monochamus; species Monochamus alternatus. The sequence goes on along the minus strand of CM073431.1, from coordinate 75,693,607 downwards.
GAAAAGAATGTAACTAATAAATCGTAGAAGCTATCTATCAAACTTATGCGGCAACGGCTAGTGGTTACAAAAAAAGTAAGGAAGAATAGAAAAGGCATTTGTGATAGGTTTTGTATCAACATGACAGAATGATGTATGTTCTAATCAGCGAATGGGTTCTACAGAAATTTTGACGTTGTTTTCAGATGGGACTGGCGATAGTAATTTCGTTCAGGGTCTCCCAGTCAAACAAATCTCCTTTAAATGTCAATAATAAACGCCTGTCACTGATCTTTTACCTGTCCCGGTTGCGCAATAACAACTTGAATTTATGATTCCGTCGTGTGCTTGTTAAAACGTGTCCAGATAGTCATAGGCGTTTAGATGGACGCAAGCGAAAGAATTCTAGTCGTTTATAAACGTTATAAAAGACAACGAAAACTCAAAACTGTGGAGATAACATTAAAAATGAATTAGGTACACAATGCCTTTCTTGTTTATCTAAGATATATACCTTAAGTAATTGAATTTGATAAAATTTCAAACGCCTTATTAGCGACATTCTAGAATTTTGAGTCGACAACCAACTGTTATTATATTTATAAGTTCAATGGTATTGATTCAAGACGCACTGCATAGATGAAAAGTAGTGTTCAAGTTAAAACCTTCAGCTAGCGTTTGTTATATACATGTATATTTTTTAATAAACTGGATGTAGAAGAATTGCTTAAAATATTCAAAGGTATGTATAGTCAAGATCATTTATAAATATATGAAACTAAAAGATACAACATGTGTAAGCACCATCTGGCAGATTATAATCTGAATATAATTAGAAGCTTATGATATCAAGACGGTTTTTATTACTTAAAAATTTATAATACTAAGAAATATTGAGTTATAATATTCTTGATAAACATCTAAAATTTTTTACACATCTTCCATTTTTGTTGATTTGATAGTAATTTTTCTCAATAGATTGGCGACTTTAGATGATAATAGTTACGATATTTTCTCAGGTGTGTAATTATCGGGAACTGCCTTTCTATTTCCATGGGAAATATTAGTTTCCATTTTGCAGCTCTCACACAGACTACTTACTACACCGAACAAATTTAAGTGAAACACATAGATTTAGGAGGATCCACCAATCACAGACATCAGTTTGAATAATGCCATATTACCGCTTATTTGATCGTTTACTAACATTTTTGGTTGGTGTAGTTTGAGTTTCCATAACACGTGACCGCACGAGGGTCTTATTTAATATAATGTTGTTTATTACTACTTTTGGTACAAATAAAAATGTACCAAATAATTAATCATATCTGAGTAAGTAAATAATGCAACTGGAAATAAAATAAAATTTGATGTTATTTACGAGAACTTACGGTATGCTTGCTGAAGTTTTATTTAGAATTATAATTTTGGATATCCTAAAGATGAAAAAAGAAAGAACTTTTGGATAACTGCAATTTTAAGGAAAGAATATTTTTGAATATTCTAATGTCTGCCAATTTCATATAGAGGAATTAAACATTAACATATTAAGGACAAATCCTTTATCAAAATGTAAATCTCCATTCTAAACAACGAAACCTGTCACTATTCAAATCTAAGCTAATTTCATGTCTATTATATATATATATCAGAGTATATAATAAACTATCTTACTTTTATTTAAGGTTTTAAATTTATAATAAAAATGTTTAATCAGTACCTACTGTTTTCTTAATTATAATTTTATAGACTTAAAATATATTACATATGAGAAAATAAGTATATACTTCACATTTCTCGTGATAAAATGCTTAGTGTTAATTAAAAATAAATGATAATTTAATACAAATTAACATAAGTCAGTAATTGTATTTGTTGAGATTTGAGATGATGTTTTGATTTACTAATTTCTAAAAATTTAACACTCGTACTAATTCTCTATTTTTTTCTTCAGTGTAACTATATATAAATTTTCATATTAATAACTGAAAGTGAATAAAAACTATCGAGTTTTTTACATAACAGATACAGAAAGCATTTGTGATTTTTTAAGTCAATAATTATTCATGAAAATGGGTAATTATTGACCACTAAAATTTTTAAATACAACCCTGGTCTTTCCCCACCCAAGTCACCTAGTCACCGGAAAACAAGCTGCCTTTGCGCAAGTAAAATTTAGTTTTTGTTACCTCTATCCCTTCCATCCTGTGTGGTGAAACATTACAACGAGTTCGCCAGAATAGCAAGTGTTCCACCAATTTGATAATTTGTATGATTAGCGCTGATGCACACCATGTACCCTGTTTTTAAATTCATTAGTTTGGTGCAATGGATTCCATTTAACCAGACATATATCAGAATTATTTAAACAAACCAGTAAAAGAGCATTCCACCATGCCAAACTGCTGAATTTAAAAATAACCAAGGAAAGATCCTTTAGCAATTGTTTTAGAAAAATGTTATAAAAATAAGAACATTTATATATTTAACTAAACTCAAAAAACGAACAAATTATCATATATTTTTTTCTAATTAAGTAATACATAGCCTTACTGCTTCATTCGAACAGTTTGTACACAAAAAAAAACTTTTAAGTCGGCGTCGCGTGTTTTCCAAAACACCGTTCAAAGGATTTAGTGCCAACACACTCAGGAACTGTTTACGGTTTTATTTATAATTTTTTCAAAATTTATTACCTCGCCACATGGCCGTGTGAAAGTATATTAATCTGGAAACTTTTTGCCTAAAAGTAGCGCTGTTATTTTTAAAAACCCGCGCCTCGCGGCATAAAAAGCTCAGAATGAATTATTATTACGTGTTTAAAGAAGTTGTAAGTTGCTGTCCCGTTAAAGAGGATTACACGACATAAATTTAATACGCATTATTAGTTTAGTAGTCGAATTAGTTGTTTAGTGGCAAGCGAATAATAAAGGAGGGCGTAAAACTGAACGAAATTAATTGCCGGGATGACAAAGGAGGTTGCGGGCTTGCCTCTAAGAATCAAATGAGTTTTACGTGGTTTCCTGCTAGGCCAGCCAGTGCTCGTTAAGGGTTGAGCAAAATATGTGACGCTGAATCTCAATTCTTACATAGTAATTCAAAATTTTACAACAATTATTTTTTCTATACTTAATGCTAAAGTTGCCTTTCATGTATTAAAAGTCTTCAACTTCAACCGCAAGCGAGATAAAATGATACTTTAACAAACTACGACTAATGACGTCATCAATTATATTTTTTCTAGAAACATACCCATTTTTTTCTTCTGTAAAAAAGTTCTTATTACTTCCCGTTTAAAAGTTATAAGCAATATCGTCCTAAAGAGTCGCAAAAGAAATATCACCTTAAAATCACATTAGCGGTGAAAGGATCAAGTAGGCGTTGGAAAATAATCGAATGATCGTTGTTTAAAAAGCTTAAATGTCACAAAATACTTGCCATTGCCCAATACGAATGTGAAATGTATAAATGTTGTGCTTACAAAATATTTTCTCATTCAGAAAAGGTTGATATGTTGCTAATTTACGGCGGGTCATAAACAAATCAAGAAGAGCTGTAGAGTTATCTCAAGAAAGGTATCCAGAGCGCCCCATTCCTGATTATACAACCTTTATAAGATTGCAGGCGACCTTGCGACGAAATGAAGATGCATTTTCTGTTCGGAAGAATCAAATAACTGTTCGAAGGGTAAGAAACAATGCCTAGCTGTAGACTGTTACAGTATTTCGAACAAAATCCACGAAATTTTATACGGCAGGCTAGTAGGGAATTGAATTTGGATGAATCAACGAATTTTAAAGACCAATGGGTATGCCTACAAAATTCACAATTTGGAGTATTTGCCTGAGAGCCACATTGAATACAGACATAATTTTATAGCTCAAGTTGTAATAAATATAGAAACTGTTGATCAGAACCTTTTTCGGCAAATTCTTTGGAAGGTTCGGTTCGTCAGTAATGGTTTGCCAAACAGGCGCAACGAACACCCATTGAAAATCCCCACATTGTAAATCCAGTCCAAAACCAAGGCCATTTTGGAGTAAATGTATAGTGCGGCATCATCGGTAGGCACTTAATTAGGCCTTATTTTTATGAATATACATTGAATAGCGTGAGTTACCTAAATTTCTTACGAGAAGAACTTCCTGCTCTTCTTCCTTAATGACATTTATGCAATTTAAATAACGAACATTCAATTATCTTACAACACCTATTAGATAAACAGAAAAATAGCAGCAAATACATAATAAACCTACTTATTTTTTATTATATAAGCATTAAACGTGAATATACACACATATGGTTGGACTGTGCATTTGCAATTTCTATAAGGTAGGAAAAAATCGGTCGTGTGGCATCTGTTTAGGATGCAGAGCTAAATATTTGTTAGATAATTCTACAGATTTTACTTTTCCTTCAAACTTTGAAGTGATCACAAATATTCAAGGCCCGTTGGTCTTTGTTTAAGTTACAGGAACAACCAGAATTGTATCTTTGTGCTCTATATCACTTGCTTTTAAATTCACAAGTTCTTCGTTACGTAAAGCCCTAGCAATGCCAAACACAACACAAGTCAAAAATAATTACTACATTTATATCAAATTATTTTTGAAAAATTAGCATATATTACCTTCATCATCAGGTAGATTTCATCCGGCGCATTTAGTAAAAATTTAAGTATATCTTCTTGTGAAAGAGTTTTGGATTTTTTTGGAATACGAAGAGTAGGTGTAATAAAATATTTTTTATAACAATTTTGTTTAAATAACACTGACCCTATCGTCAAGAATGTGTATAATGTGACCCCTTAAAAGTAGTATTCCTTTGTACAATAACCGAAAGAATTCATTAATAGTAGTGAAAGTAGATAAATACAAGTTGTAGAACTAGTTGGGTGACAATAAAATTTCTCTATATGTGTAGTTTTATTAATTGAATGCTTTGATTTAGGTCAGTTTCCTCAGCATTTTTTATACACCTCTTCAATAAACATTTAAACTGCTGTTTGTGTATATTTTTATGGGAAATATATTAAATTAGTAATTAGAGAACTGAATTTTAATCATTTACATTTGATACTAAAATGATTATAATAACAATTTAACAAATTATCCAATTTTCAAGTCAACAGATATTTTTAAATGTTTTGATTTGTAGAATTAATATTAATTACACGGTAAATTAAGATGGAGATAACGAAATGTTACATAAGATAATGCTTAACAAGTAAATGTTTCATATTATCTGGAGCACTTGCAGTTCTACTTGTATTGTAAACCAGATTAATTTTTAAAATGTGTTAAGTTATGTATTTTATATGATTCATACGTCGTAATTATCTAAGATCCATCAATAAAACTAGAGTCATTCAAAATATTAGAAATGTTTATTTAGATATAATTTTCAACTTATATTACAGAACACAAGTTTGAATGTACAATCTGAAACATTTTGATAAATATGAAATACTTTTTTTTTTATTAGATCAATACTAATCTATTTTCGATTCAAGCTTGAAATAGTTACTTACATCATTTAAATAAAATTGAAGTAACATAAAACAAAATTATGAGTAGTTTAACTGTATTAAATTGCAAATTCCTCAATTTGAATCCCTCTAGCAGCTAAACAAAGTAACTAGTAGTAGTAACGGAGGATAATGTAAGTTTAATTAAATATGCTTTAGTTAATCGCAAGAAACTGTACTCCATGTGCATGGAATACTGAGACACCCTGTATATTTTTAGATATATAGTCGGTCGGTTAGTCGGTCATAGGTATATAGTAGTAGCATAGTATAGGCATATAGACTGTTAGTCAGTCAGTGGTCGAGCGGTTTAAGGCGTCAGTACTTGAATCGACGTGGCCAGGCGGCTGTGGGATAGAATCCCGCGGCCGGTAGACCGTATATCAGCTATATTTCCTGCGGGTATGGTAAGGTGAAAGAATTTTAGTTTGGGTTAATGTGAGAGATTGATACCGGTCGACGTTTGACCAGCCCCCTAATTAATGAGGTTTTCCAAGTTTCCCTCATTCCTGCACTGAATGGTGGTTGGAACCTCTCAACGGAAGTCGTTCCTAGACGCAAATGCGGTATGCTTACATATTTTAAGTTCTTTTAGGTCGAATTATTAATTCATTCGCCAAATGAATCGTTTATAATGTCTACATTTTCAATAAGTTCCTCTAATTAATTTTTAAGTCTTTTAAGTTAAATCTCTACTTTAATATATGCAATAAATGCATTTCCCATGTAACTTACTTTGACAGTAATATGAAGTTAATAAATACTATAAAACGTTGACAGATAAAGCAAGTTTTAATGCATTTAATGCACTAATGTATTAAATTATTAATAAAGTTTTTTGAATATTTACGAAATATTTGTATTTCCACTTTTAAATAATGGAGTAGAAAACAAAGAGATTTCATTAAAATAAATGATGTTTACGTGATAGAAACACCAGATGTCATTTGTACAATTCCCAAAACTTTGCAACAGCCACCCCTTTTTACTTGCCACTAAATAACAAATGGACAGTATCCGTTTTTAAGTCAACAGAAAGAAATATAATTTTTGCACGAGTTCTGCCTTCGTTTTTATACCGAACCAGGATGGAACTAACGGGCAAGTTAACAAATGACCAGAAATATGACGGTTTTTATCGGTTGTGTGTTTTTCCCACGTCACAGTGTCACGCTGAAAAATTGTTTTAAATAATTGTTTTCAGCAATGAAAAATGTCGGTTCGGCAGTGTCATTTTTTGCTGAAACAAAGACAGTGCTACGTACAAAACTAACGCTGAAATTTGTAAATAGTGAAGCGAAAACAAATAGCATCAATTCGATTTGTATACACAGAGAAATCTGGTTCATCAAGTCAAAGAAATTTTGATTCCATTAACTAAATTATTAGGTCATATTATGCACAACAAAATATATGTTTCAGCCAATTGATTATTTCTGTTGACTTCTAAATACATCTTTAGTATACATGAAAATACATGATTCTCTTTGATTGGTTGAGTATTTATTCAAACTAACGAAATATTTGGTTCTAGTTCAGAATGAGTAAGTCAATTTGATCATTATATTTAGTTAAGATAATACAAATGCTGTTAACATAAACACATGTTTTGTTCAAATCAAGACTATTTGTTACTTACACCAAGGAAATATTTTGTTATTTTAATAAATTTGTTGGATTAATCAATCTTAACACTTACTTCTATAAGTTAAATTAACAATTTATAACTTTTAATTTAAAGAAAAGAAAAATTTAAAATTACGTTTTTCCAATTAGTGAGATTACCATGTCACTAAACGTAACCGTAATTTATGCACTATACAAATACTGGGCTGTTCCCTACATCCTGAAAAACCTATAGCAAACAGCTACAGTCAGTTGTCAATAAAGGTATCACCAGACAGTTATCAGCTTCGAGCTTGTTAATTAGCTGCTGTCTGATGTTCACTTATGTCATAACCCACAGATGGACAAGAATGCACTAGATATAAGTGTCTACATCTAGTGATCATTAGTTACTTAATAAAATAATATTTACCGATGCCTAAAATAATAGATGTGAACATTGCAAAATTGTGCTTTTAAACAATTTATTTGCGCATATAATTAAAAAGTGACCTATATCAAAATAATAATAAAATACGTGTATGTATTAATTAAATTGTATATATATTTTAATTGACAAAATACGTTTTGTTAAAGGAACAATTTTTTCTCTTCGTGTTCAGCGCAAAAGAAAACTATTTAAATCAACTGATAAATAATTCAATAAGAAACTAAAATATAGAATAGATTCGTAGAAAAAAACTGATTATTTGTAATTTTCTTAAAATATACTAATGAATCATAGTCAATACAGGTGTAGCAGAACTAATATCAGATGTATCCGAATGTTGAGTAAAACTGATCCTTCTACAGTTCAAAACAACATAAACAGTAAAAAAAATGAAATAACTATTACGAATTTCCAACATTGTCACTTATGAAATGTACTCAAAATTTAAATATAAGAAAATCTCATCTACAAAAAAAAAACATAAAATTAAATGATACGAACCCAAAATTTGTCATATTCTAGAATAAGGTGTCGACGCAAAAAGTTTTGATTTTTGTGTGTATTGATTAAGATTTAGCTCTTACGTTTTTGTAAAATCAAATATAGAATCACTTAACTCTTCAACTACTTATTCTTATTTTTTGTTTGTCACTTTGTAAATGAAAATAAAAATTTATATGTAGTAATAAGATTATTTTGGCAAGCAAACATTTTTAAGAAATTTTTTTGCAAAACATAAAAAATAAAAAAGTGTTTCCTTTCCAGGTATCCGTAGACACACTGTACATATAATATTTCGAATTCGATCACGTAAGGCTTAACTTTACTCTTAAGTGAGTGCCTGCTGCAAAGTTTTATGCAATTTGCACCGCATCCATCATCCACCTGATCTAAATTCAGTTTATCAAATCGCATCGAGTGCGAAACAAAGTTTATGCACATAAAGCACAGTTAATGCTGATGCCTGGGGGTACGACTTGCATAGAAATGTCTATGCAAATTGACAGTCGTATCTCTCGATGCATCTCAGATGTACAAGAAAGACAGTAGCAGAGGAATTGTATTATAGTCTGTTTAGAAATGAAAGACAGTAATAAAAGCTTATTATGTATGCAAATCGTAAATAAATGTAGGTGCTTATATTCAATATTTTTATATTATGTATTATCGGTATAGATGTGGAGTACTTTTAAAAAACTTTGTGTGATCGAACTGTACTAAATTGTAGCAGGTAGCTAAAATTTAATCCCCGACAATCCGTCTTTGTCTATGCCGCTTCAATTTCTCGGTTTATTTCTCTTATAAGTAAACAATATAAAAACAGCATTTCAAAATACGAGGCAACTTTAAGCATCATAACCGGGTTAAGAAGGTTTTTAGTAATTCATATAAAATTATTCAATATTATTATCAAAATATGTATTTAAATTCAATGAATAGACTTTTATTCCACACAAAAATATATGTATTTTGAAAATTCAAATTATGGTGAGTAAATGTAGTGTTGTATAAATGTACAATAAAGAAAATAAAAAAGTAGGTATATTAAAATTCATCCTCTGATATTCTGATGAATTATCTTCGTCTCCTAGATTGATAACGATAGGTTATCGAGTTCCCACATTTTCTCCTCTTCTTTTTGTACATGATGTATACATCTTTGCCAGTTATCTGCAGTTACTCGTTGCAAGGAATTTTTTAACAAAATTTTCACGTCATTTAATTTAAACGTCGTATTATTTCGCGCTACATCTCCTTTTACCTGCACGCAGACTAATTCGATTGGATTAAGTTTACAGTGATAAGGTGGTAACCGTAGTACCATTATTTGACAATTTGTTGCCATTTCATCGATAACATATTTTTTCTGATCTTTATTAAGATTGACAAGTGTCAAAAGTTCCCTTTTCACCATATTTGTTTTAAAAAAATGTTTTTTCCGGATAATCATTGAATTATATCGGCTTTCCTCCAAGCAGTCGTAGGCATCCGCTCGGTCTGCCGTGAATGGTAACTGGCATTATCCATGACAATTACAGACCCCAGAGGAATAAGATCCAACATCTGTGTAAAATACTCTTCGTAAACATCTGCGTTCATGTCTTCGTGATAGTCACCTGTATTTTTAGATTCAAATAAAAGTAAACCGCCATCTACAAAACCACTGGCACTACCTATATGTGTCACTATTAATCTTCGTCCTTTACCTGAAAGTGCCTTGAACCCTGTTGAAAGTCCATCCAAAAATTATTGTCGAAAACTTTTTACATTTTTATCTTGCCATACTTTTGTTACAGCATATCCCTCGTTGACCCAAGTTTCGTCTAGATAATAAATATTCCTCCCTTCGTCACGGAATTTTCTAATTGATCTTAAGTAGGATCTTGCCAACAAATAATTTCATCTTTATCGATAAGAACTGACTTCCTGTGCTGCTTTTCCCAGCAAAAATTCAACTCTCGTAAGACGGCCAATAATTTGCTTCTACTGATTTTTGGCAAATCGTTGTCCTCTGAAAGTTCACTTAAAATTTTCTTTAGCGTTGGTATTTCTTTTTTAAAATAAAATTACGATAATTACCTGAAACGAAATATTATCACGCCTATGGCTGGTTCTTATCTCGGGGTTTTATTACTCTCTTTCATTTCCAAACAGACTATAGAACTGTTACATATAATGAAACACGTGAACATCATAGTTATGTATGAAGTGTTAGAAATAATCCTTTGTACTGCAAATACATTTAAATATGCAGGCTGAAATCTATTTGTTTCGGGTGTAGTTTAACCAAAATGAATAGTAATGTAGTGTTTTATCATCTTAAGGGCGCCATATTTTTGAAATATCACATGCCACCTGTGAATATTTGAAGGTACCGTAAGTAAAATGAATATATAACGACAGAAAGCGGTCTAACCAACAAATTTTTTGGCACAGAAGTCTTCAAAATACATATTTTTGTGAATTTTACTGTAGATGTAAATTTTGTTATAACATAAACTTATATAGTTCTGCATCTAAGATTGTCCACTTTTGTTTACAAGTATGTAAAAATAATTAAAATGTGAGGTTAGAACAGCAAAATAATGTGTGCCTTACAAACGTTTTTTAATACTTCCTATTCTATTTGAGAAGAACATAAAATGGATATGGCTCTGATAATGATTCTCCAAGTTTAACTGTCATAGATCTATTCCTCATATATGAAACTACCCAGGACAAAACGATCCCTCAAAGGCCCATGTTTTCTAATTTTTGTTTTAGTAAAAGTTTATTAATAGCACAGTATACTAATACTGTGATTAATAGTGTCAAATGCTTTTGACAACTCAAATAATAGTGAGACAACATATTTACCTTTATCAAGAGACCCATAGACATATTACAATAGATGACACGATGGTGTCTCAACAGATTTACCCTACCTGAATCCATCCTGTGACGTGGTTAGAAGCTTAGCTTTTTCTGAGCAAGAACATGTTCTATTATATACAATTTGTCGATAGTTATCAAACTCCTCCCAATTGCTTTTCTTATATATTAGTCTAACAATAGCCAACTTTAAAATACGTTCTTCTAATATAACTGCAATTGAAAATTTCCATATGATGCCTAATTAATGCTGCTATGGAGCATTGCTTATTTAATTTTGTCGATGCAGAAGCGAAAACCAATGCACCTAAATCGAAACAACGCATGAATTACAGAAAAACAGATGGCGCTGGAAATTCAGTGCGCGCTAAAAAACTGGTCGCGTTAGCAACATAACTAACCCCATTCGCTACGCGCAGTTAATAAAAGTGTAATAACTGTCTTGTTTATTCGTTGTGTAAAACGCGGCGATTAGCCAGCTCCAGAGCCTACTAAGTTAATTATCATTCGGTAGCTGAACCCCTGAATAATTAACAGGAACGATTCATCTGGTCCAACATATCATTAAAGAAGAATCTAGTGACATGATTCTCTTAATTACCTTAATTTATTTTACGAGATCGCCGGGCTGATAGCGAGCTAACAACTTGAACGTTTGTGAATATGTTAGTGGTTGGTATAAACTTGTTTATATGTTGTGCCCCCTGGCAATCGCGTGGTCGGTAACTCGGAGATCTCCGTCGATAAATCAGCGTGGTTCTCTTACCGACTCGGCCGTTCGTAAGCTCAGGTCTTGTTGTTTGCGTGCATTATCATGCGGATTTTTTCCCATCTGATTGCACTGAAGTATTTACTACTATTTGCAACTTATTTACTCTACTGGCCTCTGTTAAGTGGTTCAGCTCATAGTCTGGAAGCTATGATACTCGGAATGGTTTAATTGAATTCTCTTGTTAACATCACTTGAGCGTGTAACTGGCTGGAATGAATGACAGATTACGTAAAGTTTATTCATCCTTACCCCTGCTGCCGTCGACAGAGCATCCACATTAATAAACTTTTCATAGACAACTCATCAAATTTGTCTGTTCAACAATTATTATTTCAATAAATAGTAACGAATAACTATTTTATTTGGCACTGGAACGTTCAATTTATTTATGTAATCAGAATTAAAATTTTAAAGTTAAGACACTGGTTTCAGTTATACAGGCCTTTTCTAAAATATTCTGTAAAAGTAACGCAGGAAATAGAAAACGCTATTATGCGTTTCTTATCGACATGGACCTGAAAGTCGGTAAAAAAAAAACTAGAGGTGATAACGGATTATCATCTATACTTTATCTTGTCGATGATATAAGGAAATATAAAAAATTTCAAAAGACGCTGATAGTAAGTCATGAGACAGAGTGGTGAAATATAATTTCAAGCAGGTGACATAACAGTCATTGGAATATATGCTATGTATATATGCTATATTATTATAATTCTATAAGATGATGCATGCTTAAGTCATCTAACACGAAATTATTCAAAACCGGGTGATTATTAAAGGAATCGTTTGTGTCTTATCTTCAATCAATATTATTTTACTTCAATTGAACCCAAGCGGCCGAATATAAAATCTTATATCGGCAGGTGGGCACATGGCGGCTATTTGAATACAACATTGTAACATATCACAAAAATAAGTTAACCGATTTTTGCGCATCATAGAAATAGGTCCTTGGTTTAGCTTATATATGTATACAGGGCAATTCAGAACTTTTCTAAAAAAAAATTAGAATGTACAGGGAACGCTTATAAATACAATTTTGTAAAGAAAAAATCAAAAAGAGCAATTCAAAAATTGGTTAAAAGATTACCTTACATCTAAACAATTTTTGAATAGCTCTGTTTGTTATTTTTATAGGCACAACACAAAAAATTTAAAGAAATTCCCAAAGAAAGAAATAAATAGCATTTTATAACACCAATTTCATAAGCAAATTATTAATAGAATAAATTTGTTGTAATTAATAAAATAGTTTGACATCCGTGATGCTAAAACATCAATATATTGGGCCCGTCTTACCGAGTTTCTACAAACAAACTCAAATATTTCTACTTTTTGTCCGTCTTGAATTCGTAAGTCATTAACAGCAGCTATAATACGCTTGCGTAACAATAGTGTCCACTTCGGTGCGATGCACTTCATTTTTTAAATCTCCCCACAAAAAGAAGTCCAAAGGATTTAAAGTCAGGAGACTGGCGGCCATGGTACCGGTCCTCCTCCTCCAATCCCTTGGTATTAATGCTTGGACACGCTGTATATGTGCCCTCGACCTACATCTCTTCCACAATTCGGTTGCAAATCTCCAGTGTCTCGCCCGCGTTGCACCATACTAGAATTCAGAGCACACCGTGGTAAAAGTAGCTGTATTTTGCACATGTTTACCAGGAAGTCGTTCTGCTAAAGTATTTTCACATCACGATAAATTAAAACGATATCCATCAATGAGTTGTTATACACGTCACTTTGACACAAAATAAGCTTATTTAGCTGTACTTACTGAATATTTGCAGAAACTGGCTGATTGTTTTTGAAATTTTCCAAAGAAGGACTTGCTAAGTTCATTTTCAACATCTAGCACCACAAATAGCAAATTATGGTATGATTTTAAATGGTTGGTATTAATAATTATTGTCTGATTAACGTTTCCTTTATTTGGAAGGCAAGCTAGCATTTACATCCAGTCTGGATGCAATTATTATGACTCAGTGTGACTAATCCGGCCGTCATAACTGGAGTGCCCATTAACGAACTATGGGGTCGACATCATTTTAATAAACAAAAAACCACTTAGATTCCCATTTCCAATTTTACTTATGTGGGCGAGTTATTTAAGTAGTTTCCTTTTTAAATCCTGTGTTAGCGCGCGGCGGCACCGCCAGTTATTTTGAAGTTAGAACTAATCTTCTAAAGTAACGCGCACCTTAAAACTTTATGCACCTATGCGAGCCGTGGGGGCACTCTGGAGTATTTAAATTTCATCCCCGCACCAGCAATCTAGCTCTTAAGTGAGTTATTAGTGGTTCTTAATCGCGATGCATTTATTCCGATTTTTAAAATGGACCAATTATGCAAATGTCTACTTTGAGAAATAAGCTATTATTTTGGTCTGCTTTAACGGTCGAACTGTGAAAGTGGTTGTAATATTTTAGCAACTGAATTGAACTATTATTACGGAGTGAATTGGAGAAAGAATTCTTCAAACTTAATGATAATATTGGTTTGTGTTAGGTATGCACATTTATATAAATAGCTCTAATATTTACCTAGAACCGACATATTATTAAATAAATTGAATTAATAAAAGTACAGTTTCTTTATATTTTATATGTTATCTACAGCTGTTACTTTTGGTGATAGAAAAAAAATACCTATCACATTAAGTAAATAGACAATGAAGCTTTAAAGATCATGCACATTATGCCTACACGGACCAGCACGTACCTGCAAAGCCTGGTCATGTAGATTTCCATCTTATTTAATGAAGCATCACACACTACACCAGCATCAGCATGTATCGTCACCTGCAACGACCGCCACTGCAGGTCGTGTCGGTAGCCTGCAATTTTTAAACATAGCGTCGCTAGTCGGAAGTAAGTTCCGTTCCCACAAAAGTCATTGATTGTTAGAAATATTCGACCCGTTAAGTTGTGAATGTGACGCTGCACTATTGGACACCCTCGCTTGTCAACAACCTTTATTTACTTACCTTAAACAAACTGCAAGTCTTTCGTTAGATGACACTGCTCTGCGAAGTCTTGTGTTTTGGTGTTGTAGGTGAGGACAATATAATATCTTTTTTTATGACATTCGGAAATACTAACAAACATTTTGTTTCTTCCCAGGTCACAATGATTGCCCAAAAATTGGCTTACAAGTGCTCAACAGATTTTTGAAAGTGGCTGACGACAAAACTTCTAAATGCTGAAGTTAGGTTTTATTAGTGTTTGAGAAGCATGTATGAAGAGAAGAACTGCATTCTCTTCACCTGTCTGCCGTTATCAAAAAAGCGATTCTATTACGCCTTCTGATACCAATTTCAAGGAAGGATTTCCCATAGCTGAAGAAGGAGAGGCTGTTAATCATCTGGAATTATACAGCAAATATGCACGTGCTGAATTGATCATAAATCGTCATGGTGGATGGAAATCTGCGAGCTATATTGAATTCTAGGTCGAGTAGGAATAGAAGATACCTATTTTTCATTCAGCTTTAGCAGTAGCCCTATTCTTTTTTTTTACATTTTTAATAAATAACAATATTCCGTTAGAGTTTCCATAGAGACTTAAGAACTAGTTCGCTAAACTCGGTAAAATTTTGCAGAATAAAAGAAGGAAAAGCTGTTAATCATTTGGAATTATACAGCAAATATGTTCGTGCTGAATTGATCCTAAATCGTCATGGTGGATGGCAATATTCATCATTTACTGAAAGCTATATTGAATTCTAGGTCGAGAAGGAATAGAAGATACCAATTTTTCATTAAGCTTTACCGGTAGCTGTATTATTTTTTTTTGCCATTTTCAATAAATACCACTACCCCGTTAAAGAGTTTCCATAGCGACTTAGTTCGCTAAACTCGGTAAAATTTGCAGATTGTTTATAGTATCTAAAGTTACTGTGTTGGAGAGCGTGTACAAATAAATTATTCTGATTTTACTCCACAAAATATTTTTCAGTTTATTCAGGAATATATACCTATTTAGATACTAAATCAAATTTAATTCGAATTGAGAAAACTTTTTTTACATTCATTATGAACCGTATATAGGTAATTTGGTTCTATTTTTCTGAAATATTATAAATTTTGGTGAAAAAATTATCAATATATATTTTGATTTTTTGTACCTATTGGACAATGAATCAATGATTCATTATTAGCACAATAATTTCTAATTAAATAAATTGAGTTGACAACAGAAAGCCAAATTACTCTCCATATTGTGACTTTAAACGAATAATTATCAAGTGACATTAAATATCTCTATTGAATATACAGAATGCTCACAATAATTAGTAAAAATTATATTTTTTCATGATCAAAAACATTATAAACTACATAAACTACGTGACAAAGAAATATATATATAACAAAGGAAGGTAAACATCGACATATATCCATTTTAATATTTTTTGGTACACAGATTTAAGGCCACTTACTTGAATTGCAATATAACCAACATTTTGGACAAGATCTCCTATAAAAATTGGTTCATTAGTGTGTTGAGAACCCATGATTCCTGATACACTCATTGATAAGATTGTCGATCAGTTCTAGGAGTTTTAATTCCAAGCTATCTGAACTTCATGGGTAAAAGCTGATAAAGTCTGCGGCGAAGTATTGTAAATGCAGCATTCTGCGGTAAGTCCAGCCACAGACTGTTCAATAGGTGACAGGTCTTGCGATTTTGGTGACCAGGATAAACGGTTGATCTGATATTGATCCATAAAAGCGATTGTTTGTCTGGCAACATGAGGTTTAGCATTGTTTTGCGCGCAAAATCAGTTATGGATGGTGGGAAGATATGGAATGACATATGGCTCCACCACTTCCTGAATGTAGCGTTGGGCTGCCATGTTGTCTCTAATAAAATCTAGTAGTGATCTACTACCATACGCGATACCGCCATAACGCCTACTGTGTGATAGACATGATGTTCTCTGTAAAATTGTGGATCGTGTCTATCATCACGTCGCCTTCTCCCCTTGTACGACCATCGTGAATCCCAAGGCAGAAACGACAGAAAGATCATCTGAATCCATTATTGGTCTACACCATTGTAAGCGGTTCGCTCAATGTGGACGATAATACAAGAAGCAAAACTTCATATTCGGCGATATACTCTACGCATACCGATCATCCTCGCCTTGAATTCATCATTTTCGATCGCTGTTTTCCCTTTTCATTGTATCGCATAGTCCAAACGCGATGAAAAATGTCCGGCAACAATTTATACGCGAGGTAATATGAACCGCCGCCGCGTTTCGCTAGTTGTGCAATAAATAGTATTTTCAAATTAAAATTGATATGTACAATAAATCGCCGCGCGCATAATGTCTCTGTGGAACAAATTTCCATTAACACAACGAAAAAATCAGATTTTAATTCAACGGCATGGATTCCATTTAAAAACCTTGCTATAAATAATGCACATGGGCGGGCACGTCAGCCGCCATTGTACGAAACATTCAATTATCTGTGATTGCATAATTTAGAGCAAATGACAAAATTATCGCAGGAATCGGTTGACGGGCATTGTCCGTATTTGCGGACCCTCATACATCGGAAACCAAAACTAAGGTGATAAATCAAACTAAAATATAACGGGACGCGAGGAGTATCGGTAAGCGTCAGTGGTGTAACAAAAACTGAGTTGTCCCCCCTGCAAACCTGTTTGTTAGGTCCCATCTTGACACTCAGTGAATAATTACAATAATATGTGCCCCCTCCTCCCAGCGAACACCTCCGGTGGCCCCCCTGTCTACAGTGAGTGGAGAAATGCAATAACAAATTTTATATTCATTGCTATTTGGTCAAATTTGAATTAGTTCATAGAAATTTAAATCTACAATCTATACAAGATGAATCAAGTTAATAATTCGGGACAAATTTCGGGAACAGATTCCTTGCCTTTTATGTTTTTTCCAGTGGAGATACAGGGCGATCAAGTTCAGGTAAAAAAATTAAATCAGCTGGAGTACTGCGAGCAGTACTTGTGCATATTTTTAGGTTTTGTATTTTTATCTTAGGCAGCGGTTATTTTGAAGCTAGCCTGCTTAGATACTTATGTATTTGTTTAATTTTATAATTTTTTAATGTACAGTTGTCATACAAACATTTTTATGGGAAAACGATGCGTCTGACGATTTTTTTACCAGATTCCTTTTATGTAGTAAATTCCGAAAAAACACTTGTCTGTTTATTGCATTGCGTGGTGTTCGAATTTCTTAAAGGGCGCGACCCTTCAGATATACCACACTGCTTATAATTTGATTCCGGTTTTTAGGTCTATCCTAAGTAATAGTACCTATAAAATTTTAGGAAAGCGTCTCTTTTCGTTTTCGAGAGACCGAATGAATTTTATTTTTTTTTTTTTGAACTTGATCACTCTATATCTCTGTGACAGAGCGAGATAATAGGTACGTTATATTACATTTTTTGCATGTTTCAGTTTTACTATTTAAACTTGACTCGCCCTGTATATTATGAAAATTGCAATAGCAGTCAATGTACAAAAAAAAACGTAAAAATTTAAAATGTATTACATCCGATAAATTTGAAAATTTAAACACGTTATAATAACTACAAACATTGAATATTTTAGAAATTTCCAAAATTTAAAAAATATGGCAGATAAGTAGACAGACATAACATAAACAAAAATATTAAGCGATAAAGCAGACTTTGCGATAAAAATTTTAGAAGAATGTAACGTCGGTTATCATAGCAGAATCCAATAGTAGCAGATTCCAGAAGTTAGAAAACAGTAAAACGCATAAACAGGAATACAAAAGTAGTACAATTGATAAAAAGCACTGATTTTTAATTAATAAATGATCCACAAGTTCAAACACTGTTTTTAATTTTAAAATACTACACCCAAGCCTCTTTTTAAGGTTTAAAATATGATTTGGAAAGTCAATTGACAAATTTTTATGGTATATAATGTACAAACTTCAAGCTTTCACACATAACTGCATGCCAATTTTTTTAAGGTCTAGCGTTTTTTTTATGTACGTAAATTTATTATTCTTAGTATTTTGGTTTAATATCATAGTTGCAGGAAGAATTATATAAAAATACAATTTAATAATAAAGGCGCACATTATAACTGCATTTACCAGAAAAGCCTGCTCGTGAAGGTACTCATGTTACTTAATGAAGTAGCGCACACTGGACCAGCACTAATACGTACCGTCACCTGCAACGACCGTCATAGCAGGTCATACCATACGAATGGAATAAAGGTGCTGTTATAATTTTCAAACACTGCTTTCTTGGCATGACATATCACTATCGAAAATCTGATGAATTTAATGAATGTCAAGATTTCCGAGTATTTCGATGGCGCTATGTGGGTACATAACAGCAAAATTCATGCAAAGAAAGCAATGTTTGAAAAATTGTAACAACATCTTCATCTACTCGTGTCTTCAATTATGACCTGCAATGTCTATGCGGACCGTCACATGCAAAGATCCGCAAATGGTTTTGTTCATGTACCCTTGCATATCAACAACTTCTATTTACTTATCTTAAACAAACTACAAGTATTTCTTCAGATGACATTGCTCTGTGAAGTATTGTGTTTTGGTGCTGTAGGTGAAGACGATTGATATCCAAGAGCATATAAAATTTATTTTGTGACATTCGAAAGTACTGGTAGAATTTTTGATGTCCGCGTTGTGCTGGTCCGTGCAGGTATAATCTGCGCGATCTCTAAAAATAATATTATTTTCAAAATATGAAAAGCAAAGAGTTGACAGCGAATGAAGCCGTGGCAGACAACAATCGCCAATGAGGGTCCCACCGAGATGCGGGGTGTTTGTTACGCCACTGACTGAGTGGAATAAATCGGCGATGGCCCTAATTGAAATTTCCCTAATGGCGTTTCTCTGTAAACAATCGCTGTAGTCTGCCGGGAGTGATCTGTCACTTACGGGACACGCAGAAGGCGGGACACTGTTACATTTATTTCCAGCCGGGACGAGCTTCATCCCGTGGGATGGCGGAGATCACGTGTGTGGGTACGGTACACGATCCGCGACAAAAATCGGGCCGCCCGTAATTTATGCGGCTGGCAATTGTTTAACGATAGTCATTTGTTTCGTCAATCTCCGGCGGACAATAAAAATAGGACGTGTCCCGTGCTCGCGTGGTGTTGGTGCCGCGTTTAGAGACTTGTCGCGTTGGAGGACACTACCATAAATCCGGGATATGGAAGTCGCTGGTCATAATATCACGTCCCTCCCACATTATGCAGACGCAAATTGTCAACTGAGATGTCTGCTTCATTAGTTTTCCGGTACCGAGTTGTAAAGGAATTACAAGTTTAAGCCTGCACTCTGAGAAATAGCTTGGAGAATTTCTGCATATCGTATGTAGACATTTTTGCGTATAAAAATTACAATATTATACTAATTTCAAACAATACGTTTTTAAAGATATTTTTCGCATTTTGTGTGTTAATATGCTATTTTACTAAATTCAAAATCATTTCCTAAGGTGGTACTTTAAAAGTCCAATAAAATTGAAAAGTTAACAACATGAAATTTATTAAATTTTACTTGTTCCTCTTGAAAACCATTATGATCTAAATTTCTGAATGCTCTTCAGATGCCGCTCTCAACCTATTGACGATGCTTTCCTCGATATTCTAGTTGACTTCCATTCTCCATGCCTTTTGAGTGTTTGAATATTCCGCTGCACTGTTAACGAGGAAGGGAGCAGACGTCCTCATCAAGCAATGGCCAGTGTAACTGGATGCATAAGGGAGTTTTAAGTATTCTGCAACTCTTTGGGGAACTTTTGCAAAACTGTTGATGCCAACTGGTTGTATTGTGCACTTACCGTGATTATGGTAAATGAACAATCTGTTGTGTTTAAAAATATAAAATAAATTTTATATCCGTTGCACTCTGATGCTATGGTAACACGTTTTTTTTTGGGTTTGGTATCATGTAAAGTTATAATCAACATTTCTTCGTATCTTCTATATGTTTTAAAGTTAAACTGCACAATTCTGCACGCCAACATGCCCCATCTAAACCAAATATTAGTACAATTTTCATTAATAAGAACTGAAGAATTTGAAGCCTCTTTTAAAAACGTAGTAACGCCTTCCAGAGTCATTTTTTTTATTTTTTAGCATCGTATGTGTCATTTCGACATTTTAAAAAGACAAATAGCTTTTTATATTGTGATATATCCATGTTCTCGTTTATTTGTAAAGTACTTTTCAACATGGAATATTTAGACCATTAAACTAATGTTTTAAGATATTTTTCCGAAAATAACAAAAGACATGTGTGTTTCCTGAAAAATGTTGTATGAACCTTCGACGGCTTCAAAAAGGGAATACCTTAATTTTTTCATATCGTATTTTATTTCTGCAAGTTTTCCTGTTCAATTATACAGGGTGTTCCAGAATGATGGTCAAATATTTTACCAGTGTATTCCACAAGTCATTTCAGAGGGCGATCTTCATATGAAATTTTTCAATTTGGGTCCTTCCTGTTGATATATTCGAGTCACAAAATGGCGAAATAAAATATTTTTTTTTTATTTTTTCTTAAAAATGGTTACGCTTAGAAATTTCAATTTTGGTGCACATTATCAGCTAGTCAAAAGCTATTTTGTGGTGGTATCTATTCCTTGGCTCATGTTTCTGGAGGGCGAGAATAAGCAACCCCTAGATTTATTTCTTTCTGAACTTTTTTCTGCAATAGCCGATTTTTAAATACTACATCTAATTTTCCTACTTTTTCCCTCTTGTAACTTTTTCATACAACCAACAATTTTCGCGGAAAAAATAAAAATAGTTTTCCTTACTCTAAACATCTTTTCGTCACCGGTTACTGATAACCGCAGTAAGCGGTTGCTGTGCTGATGTTGTCTGTTCTCTTGTGAAACAAATCGCCATTAGGTCTATAATTGACAGTTTTTGCATTCTAAACAAAGATATTCCTATAACTGTTGCCAATCCTGCCGTATGCATATTCCGTCAATTTATTAGCTAATATTTGTACGGTATTTTTTTACAAATATTTGCAAAAACTGTCAAGACTGATTTGTTTGACAATATAACAGAGAAACATCAACATAGCAAACGTCTACTGTGGTTATCAGTAACCGGTGACGAAAAGATGTTTAGAGTAAGGAAAAGTATTTTTATTTTTTTTCCGCGAAAACTGTTGGTTGTATGAAAAAATTACGAGAGAGGAAAAAGTAGTATAATTAGGTGAAGTATTTAAAAAAAAAGTTTTGTTGAAATCGGCCATTGCAGGAAAAAGTTCTGAAAGGAATAAATATAGGGGTTGCTTATTCCCGCCCTCCAGAAACATGAGCTAAGGAATAGACACCACCACAAAATAGCTATTTACTAGCTGATAATGTGTACCAAAATTGAAATTTCTAAGTGTAACCGTTTTTAAGGGATAATAAAAAAAACTATTTTTTTCCGCCATTTTGAGACTCCAATATCTCGACAGGAAGGATCCAAATTGAAAAATTTCATATGAAGATCCCCCCCGAAAATGGCTTGTGGAATACACTGGTAAAATATTTGACCATCATTCTGGAACACCTTGTATATTCTGAAAGTATTTGAAGCTTTCAAAAATCCAAACAAGTTTAATAACAAGTATTATTACCAAGAATATCTGTATTTTATATAAATTATTTAATTTTACTGTACAACAAAATATCAATAATTATTTTCTTCATTGCCCGTTAATTTTTAGTTCAATTAAATCTACAGTGTGTAAAATCACATCACCAATAATTTCAACAATGATTACAGTT
This sequence comes from Monochamus alternatus, assembly GCA_037114965.1. Lineage (NCBI taxonomy): Eukaryota > Metazoa > Arthropoda > Insecta > Coleoptera > Cerambycidae > Monochamus > Monochamus alternatus. The sequence continues at coordinate 75,671,097 of CM073431.1, read as the reverse complement.
TACTTCAAATTCATTTCAAAATCAAATAACATGTGGAACTATTAAATACTACCACGACAGTGAGTTGTACGCTACAGGTATTCCTGTTTGTGTAATATTTCTAACAAAAACAAAATTGCGTTGTTTTGGATCTGAATAGAAATTGAAATCACGGGCCATAGTTCTAGCTAAAAATGATTTTCATAATTTTATAGCTAACATTCATAACATTTTTATAACGTAGGTATTTCAAGAATCGGAAAAAGTTATACAAACAATCTGACATAGAATGAGACGATTTTATTACATACAACAGTGATGAAGTTATTTTGTGGTTGAATGAAGATCATCAATTTACCTTATGTAATCTTTTTTGCAAATTTACAATGATCTTGTTTTTTCTTCAAGTAAATCCCATTTCGTTTAATGGAACGTGACGTATTTGCTATTTATTGTCGACTCGCAGTTTTTGTTACAAAGGGACGTTAGCCAGAAAAGCTTAAATCCTATGGTATTTGCTTTGATCCTCTTGATATTGGAAATTTAAAGATTTAGAAGTCTAAGGTTGACTGAAATGTTTAATTCTAAAGGCAGTAAAAATAAAAGACATTCATTTGTTTCTTGGTAAATGTAGCTGAATCAAATAATTGATGCACTGCGATTACATGCAAATTATATGCAATATAAGGGTGTTCCCTAATAGTTATTTACAATATAAGTTTTGTAAAGATTAATATTACAAGACAAGATGTTAAAGTGTCAAGTGATATGAAAATTTATATCTACTTTCAATAAATAATACGAAAAAAATATATAAAGTGTCAAATGACGCCACTAGAAACTGGTGTATTTTCTATGAACAGAAAAAGTAGTTCTATTAAGTGTACAGATCAAGATTTCTACCAGATGCTACCTTTCGCATCAAAAGTTTGTCAAACAAACCTATAAATATAAAAAGCGCTTTTCAAAATCAGTGATTCTGATGGAAGTCTACCTTCTGTTATAGAAGCAGCGCCAAGCAAAACGATCTCAAGTCTAGTTCCGATAAAATCCAAAGCGTATAAGTTGGAGTACCAAAAGCTTGAAGATTGGTGCAAAGCTAACAAGGTAAAGGAGGTGTCTGAGAAAATTCTTTTGGTTTATTTTTACAGAAATAACGCCCTCAAAAACCATCTACACTTTGGACTCACTGGTCAATGTTGAGAACTATAATTTCAGTTAAGAAAAATGAAGGCCAAAAAGTCCAGAATTTTTACAAAGGGAGATGTATATAAGTTTGTAGGTACTGCAGATGACGAAACATATTTACTCATAAAGATTGCTATGATAATCGATATTTTTGGCGCCTGTACTCTCTACCTGTACCTGTACCTGTACTTCCTGTACAAATTGTGACTCCACGCATGGAAAGTTGTCCGAGAATTTGTTATTACAGAAGGAAATGTGATAGCTGTCAACTGTTTAAATATTTTTCGAAAACATGCTGAACTTCATAATCCTACTCACAGGCGTTTTTTTTTGTTTTCTACTGATAAGGAAAATGTGCCTCCCAGCCTGCCGGAGTTAATACTTTTGAAAGCATTCCAAAAATGATTGCAACAAAGCTTGAATTGAAGAGTCCCGAAGAATATACTAGACATTGTTTTAGAAGATCCTCAATCACCATTCTGGTTTTCTACGGCAGAAGGATATGTCGACAATTCTTTAAAAAATAAGAACAGATAGTAAAGAAGATCATGGGGTGTAACACGGATTTAACGATTGACAATTTAAACATCTCCATCACATCTGCTATATTTGCTGGTATATAAAATTCTAATTGTAAAAAGTGTATTATTAACAAACCATGGGCTTTAATAATAACTTTTTAAAACAAATAAATTATTATTCTCAAAAGCGGGGTTTTATTTAACACAAAAATGTTAATAAAAACGTTTCCTTTTTCTTCATTACATCACTAGTACTGTAAGGGCATCTATTACAGTACTAGTGCTGTAAGAGGCCCCTTAAAAAAATAAAGTAAAATACAACCAATTCTCGAAATGATTTGTTTTACTAAGTAACCAATTCAGAATTAAAGTAAATGTTATTATAATAAATATTGAAATTGACCTCCTTATGCGTCGATATATGCCCTCAATTCTATCTGAAATTGAATCAGATCCTTTGAAAAATTAATTGATTTCTCTGGAAATCATTGTTTTCTTTTCGCAACAAAGAGTTACTTACGTCCAAAAGACTACTTTTGTTGCGTATCTTTTAAATTCTATAACTGCAAAACGGTAACTTTAAAAGGTTATGGTTATTAGAGGCTATCGCCTCCCAACATATTTCATAAAACGCCTTGTATTCACATGAAGCAGATGAGAATTTAAAATCGAATTCAAAGCAACACTTAATGATCTTGTGTGCGCTAATATATTTATATAATAGCGCATATAATTCATTCGAAATTTTCATCGACTCTTTCGACAACAACGGGATTATCAAATAATTAAACATTTGCGTATTTGATGCCCTACATCGCGGTAGCAATGGACATGCCGATAATTAATTTTGCTGTATTTACAACACACTACCGTGCATAATTTTATTTAGTCTATTTATCCGGGATTATCTGTTTACATTTAATTTCATATGTAGTTTTATAAATGAAATTACTATTTGTTGAATCAGATTACGAGGGATATAATAACAATATTTCACAGAGCCATGCATAGGAATTCATACGTTCTAATACATGGTTACTAAGCGCCATATTTCATGGAGCTCGAAAAGGTGCAAAGGTGAATAGATGTGAATATTTTCGCACTTTATAGGATAGTTATTTGAATGTATGTGTTTGGTGTATTCGATTTTATGTTCCTGTCAAACTGTGCCAGTATACTATAAAGGAAAAAGTATTTTTGATGCATTTGCCGTGCAGCACCTCTTGCATTACTTTGTATGACCCCGGATAGCATAGATTTCCATTTGGGCTGGTATTTATTCCACTGTTGTACTTTAAAGAGAGATCTAATTGTTATTTTTTATACAAATCGATAATCTATCCTCGACTATGGCTGTGTAAGTAGCTTCAGCAACAGAGTAGGGATGGAGCGCTCGGCCATGGAACTAAGGAAAGACGCAAGGAAAAGGAAGTAACTTTCAATTTACTACTAGATTTTCCTCACTGCAAAATCTAGTGTCTTTAAATGTATCACCAAGTTTTTCCTCACTGTCTCTGTTTACGTTTAGCTGATTCGATTCCTTGTTTTTTTTTGTTATATTATTGAGACAATGTAAAAATCAAAAATACTGACAAAAAAAAGGTTAGTATTTAAGAGTGCAAGACTTCTAAATAAATGTAGATATTGATACTAATAAATTTAAAATTAATTCTTCTGAATTTGCTGTTAGACACTCATATAAAAAAGTGAATTTGTAAATTAATTTACAATAAGCTTTTCACATATAACACTATTAATAATAATTGTAGGTAAGGAAAATGTAGCACAATAGTTATCACCAGATGGAATCGAAACGAATATATTATATGAGCTAGTTGTCTGCTGGAATCGCACAGTTACATAAACTACGAGCCTGCAATATTGGATATAGGTATACAAACAACAGGCTGTGATCGTTGTCATTTCTAATATTTTTAATGAAATATGGTAATAGCAATATTATAAATCATACACCGTAAAAAAAATTTAGTAAAATTTGACTCAAAATCAACACAATTGACTGTTAAAACGAGTCCACACCTGATTGTGTTAAAATAATAACACAATTCATTGAGTAATATTCACTCAGTTATGTGTTAGCTAAATAAATCTTTTATGAGTAACTTTGAATAACTTTTGAGTTAGTTTACTGAACTATATGTTACTACAAACCCAAAATTGAGTGTTATTATCAATATTTTTCGTTGTTTTTTCCACAAACCACCTTTCTGACGAAAATTTGTGTCGATAAACTCATTTCTGCATTAAAATATTTAATTACTCAAAATTTAATCCCTCCTAAATTAAATATCTGTTTTCCCGACGAAGTCGATAAGTTATGAAGTAACAATGTGGAAGACCAGATCATTGGCGCCTATATATCGGTAAAAGAATTCTTCGTTTCCATGCAAATTTCTGAGAATATTAATTGTAATATTAATTAATGTTTGTAATCACATCTAGTAAATAATGATTTAAATTAATGCAATACAGTACTTATTTTAATAAAGATCTTTCTCTATTCTTGATGTTAAAGTATCATTTTTATATATTTAGCAAATGCAATTAGTTAAATTGCTGAAATCATCTTTATCTTTGGTCTCCTAAATATAGCGGTATCACAAGTTGAAAAAAGAATTAACAGCTAACAAAAAGATAAAACCTACTTTGGTGCTTTAATATTTTGAAATCAAATGTGTGAAGGCTGCAAGCGTTGATCAATATATAAATACAGTCATTAAAATAAAGAGTTAGTATGTAAAATAATATTCGAGAACCGTTCTTAATCCTATTAGTCAAGCGTAGGATTCAATTTTAAACGCTTTTCATAGACCACCATAATAGTTCTCATGCATTGTAGAGGAGAGTGGTTGGCCTCAGGTCAGAAAATAATTAGAAACCACTTGTATCTCTATTAATACTGCCAACACAAAAAATGTATTTACGATGCGTTCAAATGTTGTAAATTACTCAGTATGAGTGAAATGGGTATAATTAGGAAGTTATATTTAAAAGGTTTTTTCGAGAATTAATTAATTTAAATATCTGTTTATTAGATACAGTCGCTTTTTATTAGATTTAAGAAAGAACCATATATTTTTAAACCTCCGGAAAACTTATCACTAGAAATCTTTATGTTAGAAGATTATTAATTACCTAGTTCTCCTTTATTTTAATTGGGTATTTTGCCACACTTTGCGGGATCAGTCAATTGTTATTTTTGAAACTAAATTTACCTAACCAAGAAATCTCACACTAAAAATGCAGATCAGATCAGATAACAAAAATAATTAATAATCACACTTACCTCCGTTCAACAAAATAATCGCGGTCTCTATTCATTTTCTTTCTTCTTCGCGTGTCACACTGTTCAGTAAATATTGATCATTGTTGGCTACAGTTGTATCAAGAAGAAGTAAGTAACAATAATATTAAAATAATTTAATATATCTGTGGCATCAGATAAACAAATTTCAAACTGTCAAACTTAACTTACTTTGCAATTTTTGATAACGAAAACAGAGAGTTTTTCGAAACGTAAAAAAATAGTGCGAGAAGTGATGTGATTTTTGTTATTTTTTACTTATCTGCTTTTTCAATGTGATATTTTTTGATTAGGCAATTTAGTTTCAAAAATAACTTGACTGATTCTTTTGGCACAAGGGTTTATTCAATTAATCTTTATTTTTTCATAAGTGTGGTAAAATATCCAATTAATCTAAAGAAAAACTATAATGCCATAAATAAATAGTTTCAGAGAATATATTAATTACCTAATTAAGTACAATTATAATTGATACCAATTATAATTGATACCAATCTAACTATCGGCTTAATTTCTTGTTTCAGCTAAGAGCATGTAATCTATTAAAGAAAATCTGGTTGTACATTACAGCTAAAAGTTATTATGAAGCTTTTAAAATAGTACCTACTTGAAATGCTATTCAACATAAATTGGCGTGCATGACCGTTTATCGTCCATTCTGTTTGTAATTATCTAGTACAATCAAGTTTCTACCATAAGGGCCTAAAAATAACACCGCAAGATACCCACTGTCTGTGTGACGCCACCTAATTGTAAAATATGGCTTAGTAATTGTTGTATCAGCGAGAGGCCAGCGATTTGATTGGTTATTTATTGATAATTTGTACATAAACCTGCTCGTTACGGCTTAATGGATCTAATGAGTCCGTTCAGATATTCAAATGAACCCGATTCGATGCGACGGTTGAAGCGAGTAAGTCTTTATTTTTTATCGTCACCTCTGAAAAATCGTAATAACTGGAAAATTACGCAGGTTGGTCGTTTAATGTAGACTTATGGTAATAGATATAAAGAATTGATGATGTTGTCCTTCACATTAAACTGGAATATAGGTATAAGTCACCACACTTTAGGAATTGTTTCCCCAGTAATCGCGTATCCACTTAATGATACTTTCGCTAAACTGTTACAATCTTAAACCAATAGTATTTGAATGAGTCGATCTTGTAATAGTGTCGTTCATTTTGATACGTCAACGATGATATCACATAAATATACTCACTTAGTTGCACTTATCTTCTTCTATTAAGTTGCAAGAAGTTTTAAATTGAAGACTATCTCTGATCCACAAAAAAAATATTCAGAAATATATTCTCTTAATGTTTATCACCATAATTAAGGCTCCTGCCTCACTGTTTCACCCAATGTACAGTGGTCGTTACATAAAAGTTTCCAACCTAACACGTATACTATTTCTAAAGGGATCATCCGTTGGATTATTAATAAGAATTTTGGGAAGCATCAGTGGTTAGGTCGTGTCAATGTGACAATAGTTGTTTTTGTCTAGGCATATGTGTGGTGGACAAGCGGTTAAACTGTCATAATTTAAACAAAACATGATACTGGCTGGAAACCTTTATGTTACAGCGAGCATACTTATATCCTGTTCATAGAATACTTCTCGATCCGATCCAAAACGCCTACTTTTAATACATTTTTCAGTGAATAGAAATGAAATGAATGAAACAAAACAATAGATTTGGGATGTTCTAAAATCTATTTACATTTTCATTTACCATGTCAATGATATAAGGTCAATCAGCACAGTGAAATATTTGATAACTTTCCTAATTGTTAACATCTTATATCTCTGTGAAGCATGTTCACACTTTTATTGTATAGGTTTGCACTGACCTTCATTTTAAGCTTGGCCAACTTCTTTAGTGAATTTAAATATTTCCCATCTTCCCAACTTACTTGATGGCTCAAAATAATTGCACTAAGTTTCATCATCAGGAATTATTGACAAGAGAAAGTCATCACCATTTTGGCTGCGCTCTGTAAGGTATTGTACAAACCCATCTGCAAGCATGGTTCACCTTCAGATAAAAGACGGTAAACCCATTGCGAACAAATTTTGCTGTAATCCAGTTTACAGTCACCATCATTTTGTGAAATTGCTTTAACCAAACCTTCTACACACGCCATATTGATTTGTGTTGAGACAATCGGTACCTACATAGTGTATCTGGTTGCAGCCAGTCCTTAGCTTCCTCTATTCCTCTTCCTTCTTTAATTTTCTCATCATTTCTTCACAGTTTGTTACGCAATACATGCGTTTCCATAAACTACTTATATTCGATGGTGGTGGACATGACGGTTGTAGTGATTTTAACCTTGCTTCCTATCGATAGCCAACATCAGCCAAAGTTAATGCACATTGAACTAGGGTTTTCATATCCGAGCGTTTTTGTGATAGACCTTCCATGCAGATATCTATTGGTATGTGTCTTTTTCCTGTAGATATCGTACCTTAAGACGCCAAAGATCTTCCTTTTGACCAGAATGTCTAAAAACGGTAAGGCTTTGTCTTGTGTCATTTCTGTGGTAAAGTTATATTGCTTGAAATGATCCAAAAATTCTTGTAAGGAGTATAACACATACTGCTCAAACTTGGAGAGATATTGGACAAAAACATGTTATTTCAAAGTTCCTGTGTTTAAAATCACTGTCAAACATCATTCCCAAGCCAACCTCGTTAAAATAATTAAAGGATGTATCTTCAGTCAAGAATGCAGTTTTTCTTTAATTTCGTCATCTTTGTCTACCCGAAAGATATCATCACATTGCTAGTTTCAGTGTCATTCTATACTTTTGAAAAATATTCATTGTTATACTTTTTTTCTAACTACAGTGTAATGTAGGTCCACCCACATCTCTGAGTAAAGGGTAAACATAACCTTATCTGAACAGGTCTGTATTCTCATTATACAAAGCCATGTATTGAATAGCGTCAAAACCTTATATAATATTGTATTCTCTCTCTTATCGGATGTCTACTTTTTACGTTTAAGAAAGATCATCTGCTGTTGGCTTTTCAAATGCTAATTTTTCCTGTGTAACTATATCGTGTCAATAAAATAATATGAATGAAACATGTGTTGATATGGCTAAATTTCCTGCACATTTATGTCTAACTTTTACAAAACCCGTTTCCACCAGCTTGCTGCGACGCAAATCCGCAATTTAATCCGTTGCCGTAGGTACCACAAATGTTGCAATTTCCGTCTGGTTTCAGAGCACATGTGGAAAGACTTATTTTGTATAATATCGCGGGCATAAAGCCTCGCAGCAGGACGGAATCATCGAAACCTAACTTGACGCGACAGCTGCCGTGACACGGACCAACCGCACTGTCCACACCTCAATTTCAATTGTTTCCAGCGCTACTTATACATCAATAATCAATTTGAGCGCGTTTGTGAACAAAAAATCTGGATAAGCTCGTATGTGGACGATCTGTCGCGTCAGGGCTGCTTAGTGTGAAATACAATAACAGTTTTTAATATAAATGCTCTTTTGAATTCACACTGGGTGGATATATCTAGTGATTTGAAAGTCAATATAACAGTAGGACGCTTCAACAAATGAAATTCCATACCTATACTATAAACATGACTTCATTAAATAATTGCGGGAAAAATTGTGTAAGTATTTACTAACATTATTTAACTCAATAATATAATTTAAGTCAATTCCTGCTATTAATTTTTAAAACAAAAACGTATTTATTAGAATTTAATTTTGCTTCTTCTTCTTCTTTATATCCTAATGGATGATATGAAATAAAATCTGTTACAAAATGTTTGGAATAAAATGGATTACCAGGGGCTTATAGTATTTTTTGTAAAAAAAACTTCCAGTATTTTAGCATTCACGTGCGAAAATTTGATATAAGTTAAACGTACAGATCATCTGGAATATTTCTCGGGATTGTTACCTTTCAAAAAAGGTAATAAAGATATGGAATATATCCAATCGATACATCCAATTCGATAATAATGGAAAGATTACCAGCATCGCGGTTCCCAAATATACGGATTGGGAGAGGAGGAACGATATTATGGCCAGCTAGGAGCCCCAATCTAATGCTCTTGGATCAAATAACTGATGTATGCACAGGTGATGAATTAATTATAAGAATTATATTTGCAGCGGAACTTAACCGGGACAATTTGTCCCCCAGAGTCGATCCAAATCGCAAATAAGAAAACAGCCACTTCCATGTATAAGGCAGTGTGGTAGCCATTTTAAAAATTAATTATAAACATTAGAAATTAGTAAAAAATTATACAAGACATTATTTTTTTTACTTTTATTTGATTATCTTAATTCCTCTTACTTAGGACTAATGATTTGTATGTTTAATGTCTTATATCAAACTTTCAAATAACATATACCTCTTGAATCTGAAATTATAGGGAAGGTAGCAGAAAGGTTACAGCACTTAGGCCCCGTTGAACCCCTCCTACCTCCTCCCATTAAGAGATCAATCCACCTGACCCGACAACCTATTAAGAAGAAATAGGTGGTGACATTGCTCAGGTGGAACTCTCTAATATAGGCCATAGAAGGCCATTGATCTTCCAATATGGATTCTCTTATTGACGAGATAGCATTCACAGAGTGCATGAAGCATTGTCTCATCTTCCTGTTTGTAACCCCTACAAAGAGGTGTTTCGCACGTCCTCATGTAATAGAGATGCTTCCTTAGTCAACAATGTCCAATTTGAATATCTATCACCAGGCGAAGATTTGTGCTAGACATAACTAGATACTTTCTTGCAGGGGTACCCTAGTAACTCCTTAGCAAATTGGTAGTCATTTGTTTCATGCCAACGTTTCCTAAACTCTTTGTGGCTGTCCTCTTTGATAATTTCAACAAATTCTGACAACGGAAGCATATTGAAGGGACCAGGTTCAAAAATATTGAGACCCGATGCACTCCTAGTCAGCTTGTCAGCTACTTTACTGCCATTGCACCGGTCGTGTCGCTTTATCCAGCATACAGATACGCTGTTGTTGGTTGATGCCGGATGGCATTCCCATGCTGATTTAGTTGCTATCTTATGATTACGTAATGTCAGTAGTGATTGTCTACTATCTGTGTAGATTCTAATGGTTTTGCCCGATGTATGTCTACATATGCGGCCTGCTTAATAATAATATGCCGCCCCCTCTTCCGCACAAGTCTCCGACTTCTGCGATAATCCCTGTGATTAGAATGAGGGGTAGAGATATTATATTATATACCTAAATGAATAAATAAAAACAGTTTAGGCCCTGGTATTGTATTTTATTCGAAACATTTATGATTTTTGAAGATTTTTTATATTTTTTATAATTAATAGTTGACCAGGTTTTTTTTCTAAAAAAGAAATTTTAAATCACAGAAAAATTATCGGTATTTGGATAAAAGTATTTAGTGTTAAATCAATTACTAATGAGCTACCACATGTATTGTTTTATCAATAAGGATATTCTGTTTCCGTTTATGTTTAATGAGTATATTTAGAGCGATACACCATAAAAATGGGTAAAATTACACTCAAAATCAACACAATTGGTTGCCAAAATAAGTCCACATCCTATTGTGTTAAAACAACACAATTCATTGAGTAATGTTCGCTCAGTTATTTGTTAGCTAAATAAATGTTTTATGGTAAGATTTAATAATTTTTGAGTTAGCTTACTGAACTACAAACACAACATTGAGTTATATTATCTATATATTTCGTTGTTTTTTCCTCTAATCATATCTCTGACCAAATATTGTGTTAATAACTTATTTATTTGTTAAAACATCAACATCAAATAATTTCACTCATAAATGGGTATGAGGTTATGTATGTTATTCTTGATTGTGAATTGATATAATATTTAGCACGTGTTTACAGTTAGTTATGCCGAGTTATCAAGGAATTACCTTTAAACTAAAAACACATAATCACACAAACGAAACGATGTTTCAGGCAAACAAAAAACCAGAAGCGAAAGAATCAAGTAGCGACCCTTAACTTTCGCTCTGCGTCTCCATACCCAATTTAAAGACGGCAAAATAAACATAACTTGGCACTCTTCCCTAAGTCGCCAGAGAGTGCAGGGGCGAATGTTTTCCTTTTGATATTCCTGCTCCCCAATTCTGAAATGTGATGCTCTTCTTACATATAACTGACAATTTCGTCAAGCACGCATTCTACCGAAAAATCTGTACGTACACAGGGAGAAAACAAGCTCCCAACAACTCTGCGACGCAGTGTGCCTTGTCAAAAACATATCAGACAAACAGAAAATACTTGTAGGAAATGCGTGGAAGGTCAGATGAATGACACTTTCACTGATTCTATACGTTTCTCTAAATGATGCACAGATATATTATTATGAGTCCCTATTACTAATCTACAAGGTGTTACAAATTAGTAGGTCAATGCGACTTCCTTACGCTACTTTTAATTTCGAAGCACCATTTTCAAAATACAAGGTGTCAAATTAAAAATTATTAAAATTATTTTTATTGATAGCTCCAGTAAATTTAAAGGTATTTGGTTGAAACTTGGTAGATATTTTTATCTGAAGTCAGGACACTTTCTATTTAATTTTGGTATAAAATATCATAGCATAAATGTATTAACGAACTCCCCAATTTTTTTTAAGTACGTCTATAGTTTCAGAATATTTTCCTCTTAAATAGAACTCAATTAAATGTTCACCTTCACGAATACATACTCGGGCTTTTTTAATAAAAGAGTAACGAATATTTTGGAATACGTGAAATCAACCTAAAGTTTTCTCCACCTTGTACAATTCGTTCTCGTTACTTAATATTGGAACCATATAAATGAGATCATTCATAAATTCTTATGATTTTTTACTTCGTTTTACAAAACTCTTTCATGGATTTGATGATTTATCTCTAGAGGGTCGTCATAATATGTGGTTTCACTTGACGGTGCTCCTCTGCATTATAAATATTCAGAACCATTTAAATAAAATCTTTCCGAATCGGTTGATTGGTAGAGAACTGCTTGCACCTGTCAAATAGCTATCCCGTTCCTCTGACCTCAACCAGTTTGGACTTCTCTAGTTTATGAGGTTTTATGAAAGATTTCGTTTATATGGTTGCAATATTAACTGAACAACTGAATTATACAAGGTGAAGAGCACTTTAGGCTGAAACTACATATTTTCCAAAATATTAATTTCCGAAAGAATATCCGAAAAAGTTGCAACATCTCGTAAAGAGAACCTTAAATCAAAATCTTATAACAGTGAAAAGAATTAAACAAAAACATACTAAAAAAAAAAAAATTTTAAACCATAAGAGTACTCAAAAAAATTGGAAGGTCGATAGATTCTACAACCCCCCTTCCTTCGTTCGTGCTTTTTTGAACCAAAATGACACAGCAAGTGTGCTGATTTAAGATAGAAATATGTGCTAAATAAATAGGTCTAAATCACCGGAACTATCAATAAGAACAATTTTTATTTTGACAGTGTATTTTGAAAATGGAGTTCCAAAATGAACAGCGGCATTATCTTAGCCCAAAAAATATATGGTTAACGGTTTGACCAACTAATTTGTAATAACTTGTACATTCATTTAGAATTTATTGTTTTAATCTCCACCGATATCTCAAACTAACATTGATCTGTTAGGTTGCTTAAATATTCAAAATTAAAATGCAGAAAATTTACTTTCTTCCAGAGTTCTAATGCTAGGACTCGATCTATGCAGTTACATCTCGAATACTGCTGCATATAATCAAATCGCTGTGGTAATATTTTTAAAAAGGATGACAATAGTGAGGTCGAGAATTATCGTCCTATTACAATTATTTGTACTGCTTCAAAAGTTTTTGAAATTTTGCTCTACGAAGGTCTCTTCTCGCATGTAAAATCAAACATATCCACTGCACAGCACGGCTTTTATCCCGGTCGTTCGACAGTTACCAATTTGATGTGTCTGACGCAATATATTGCAACTAAATTGGATTGTGGTGGTCAGGTAGATGTGATCTAGACTGATTTCTCCAAAGCTTTCGATCGGCTGGACCATGGTATTATACTGTCAAAATTATCAAATATCGGCTTAACTAAACCATATATTAATTTCTTCACCTCATACCTCTCTCAAAGGAGATTGACAGTGGAGTATCGTGGTTTCCGATCTATAGAAATAAATGCTACCTCTGGGGTCCCTCAAGGATCGGTTCTCGGCCCTTTATTATTTCTAATCTTCATTGATGACATTGTCCAGAACCTGAATTGCGAGGTCCTTCGTTATGCAGATGACCTCAAATTGTATCTGTCTGTGTCAGATATTAATGACTGTTTCGAGCTTCAGTCAAACGTGAACAAAATTTCTGATTGGTGTTCTGAAAATATATTGCCTTTGAACTTTTCTAAGTGCAATTATATGTGTTTTACGAGGAAGGTAAATCCTATTACTTTTAATTACACGATTAACAGCAACCCAATTAGAAAATGCGATAGTTTTAAAGATCTCGGGATAATCTTTGATAGTAAGCTCAGTTTCGTTGAACACATCAATAATATACAACGTGAGGCATATAGAAATCTCGGTTTTGTTCTAAGAGGCTCGAGACAGTTTTCTGAAACTAATATGATTTCCTTACTGTTCAACGCGTTTGTTTTGCCAAAACTGGAATATGGGTCTCTAGTGTGGTGTCCCTCTTATCAAATCCATGTAAAGAAATTAGGGGACATACAACGTAGATATGTTAAGTACCTATGGTTTAGAAATGACAATATTTACCCACCTCAAGGGATACCACAAAGCACTTTGCTAAGTCGATTCCATCTTAATGACCTAAGCACACGACGTATATGCAATTCATTGGTCACTCTACATAAAATTGTAACCGGGAAAATTGACTGTCCAGACTTACTAGCTGCATTATACTTTCACGTTCCCCATTCTGCCACTCGTTTTTCAGGACCTTTTTATTTTCTCACCCCTAAAACTAATCTTTTAAAATTTTCGCCTTTGTACGTAATGGATTTCAATTATCGTCAGATGCAGGATTCTGTGGACATTTTCCATGATACTATTAGATGCATTAAGATAAAGGTTTTTACAACTTAGCAAATCATGTTACTCATATTTATTTTACTATAAATCAATTTGTTTTTTCTTTTATTCGATTTCTTAGTTTGTATTTCATCTGTAATTATTTTGTTACATATGTATAACTTTTTTCTCTCTATATTATCTGTGTTTATTTTATATGTATATTTAAGTTTTTTTTTTCTACTAATATTATATGTTATACCCACCCATTAATTGGCTTAGGCTGTAGGGTGATGTATGCTAAATAAATAAATAAATAAATAAATAAAATAAATAAATATTATTTACATCAAATCTGGAAGATTCCAACATTTTCTCAACAATATTTATAAAACGGAACGAGACACGATGGAATTTATGAAATTCAAACGTACATCATGTTATTTACATACAGAAAATTAAATAATAATTTATTGATGAAGTCGTAAGTGTAACAACACTTTTTTCTATTTTTCCTATTAACAATGCAAACAGAGACCGTTAAGTTTCATCCATATCTTTTAAGTTTCATCCCTCACTTTATCTAATCTCGTAGGCAAATATAAATATTATTCAAAACGTCACTCAAAACTAGGGAGTAACAAGGAATACAATCATATCGTGATGTTATCTATCATATTTCATTTGAATTTTTAATCCCCATTTTACGTTTATTATTTCTACATTGTATTAATTTTCAGTACTGGTTTCATTACATCGTACGGAAGTAGAATTGATGCGGTTGTAATAATATATCGTGGTAAATATTTAGTTAAAACTCGCGATTAAATCATCCATTAACCTATATTGCACACTGAGAGCCTGAGAAGCGTTTTCGAACCGCCAAAATAAATAAATGCTGCCTGCATTACGATACAGAGTAATTACTTTTATGGGAGCTATCTGAAAATGTGTGCGTAAAAGGAAATATGATCATACGTGCGTATCAACCAGACAAACATATTAAGTTTTACTGATACTTAAATATTTTGCATACAAGCTTTCTTAAAAGGCAAGAATGCACATAACAGAGCCCAAATATGTATCCCATTTTGGGCATAATAACATTTGCGTTATTGCATCATGTAACTGTTAATAAATAACAGTGATGGTATTTCTAACACGTTATATAAAATTTTCAGAGTTTTTTAAAGGCAAGGAACTAAATGTAGCTATTGTTTAACGTATGGGTTATTTGAATTGTGAAAATGAACAGCTTACTAAATTTACATTTAATTAGCTGTTTTATAAATGCACATCGAAGGTCAGTTGTAGTATTTAAATCCAACGTAGAAGAATAAAAGGTTTAAGTAATCCATTTGACTTGCCTTATGAAAAAATAAAAAAAATATTTAGATTTAGTAAAAACAATACGGCAATTAATTAACGAATTAAGATAATTTTTGGCAGTTCCTCAGAGACAAAAAGTATTCCGGCAGAGGTGAAGGTAAAATTACTGCTTTATAATTTTATTTTTTGATATGTGGATTGGTTCTAGTACAACATTACCTATTATTTTTAACGTAAGGTAACCAGACATGTATTGGTGATGATTTTAATTTTGGATTGTCAGATTAGTTAGTAACTGTATTACACAGATAATCAATGCTGTTTGTTAGAGAGATATATGAAGTTTCCATAAACTCGGTAAACAAGGAACCACATAAAAACTGAGTAAGCTGTATCAAGAACAGTTTAGTTTAGAACAGGTTAAACAAATTTACTTAGTTTTACCATATTTAAATTAATTGTGGTACTATATTCATATCATATTAAAATTTAAAAAACAATAATCGAATTGTCAACAATTATTTAAGCAGGGAATACACATGCTTGTTACTTGCAGAAAAGTTCCTCAAAAAATTGCCATATTGAATCTTTACTAAATCTAAATATTTTTTTTTTAATTCTTGATCAGCCAAATAAAATAGATTACTTAAATTTTGTTTCCTTCTTCGTAGGATTTTAATTTTACAACTAACTTACTTTTAATGTGCATTTATAAAACCGCGAATTAAATGTAAATTTATTAATGCGCCTATTATGCGTCTATTAAAATTCTACATAACGTGGAAGAAATAACATCGCCGTTATATCCTTAACATACTACAAACAATTAAGGTGATAAAATATAACATTTAATCTTGAAATATCGTAAATGTTATTATGATAAGAATGGGATACATAATTGGGCTCAATATCATCTAAAACATGGAGTTAAAAAATGGAGTTAATTGGGTATACTTTTGCATCAACACTGCTTCCCAACTAGAGGAAACTAGAACGAATTGGTTCAAATCTAACTAGAACAATTTAAGAGTTTTTGCTGCATTTACATCTCATTTTCCACATGGAAAAGTTCCGAAAGATTTAAAATTAATTGCAGGCCATTAAAAACTGAAATCGATGGAACTTCTTTGAGAATTAGGCGACTATAAATTTAATTTTTTGTGTTTTAAAGAGGAAGACCTACAATGACCGATTTCTCGAATACATTTCATAAAATCAAGACAGTTTGACAATTTATATTAATTATTTAATTTAAAACACTACCTACTTCGATATAATAATATAGATGTGAAAATTTTCTTTAAGTAAAAATGTATCTTGATAACTTCAGAAGTAAATTTAAATGTTCTAGCACATTTAAATATATGTCGTATTTGGAATTTATCTAAAAAAGTTACTCTATTATTTGATTAACTAGTTTTTACATAATCTGAATAATTCAATGAGAAAAATACTTTATAAACACATTTAGTTGATAAGAAGTAATTTATTTGTCCTTTGAAATATAAAACAGTTATAATCTCCTATCTTATGGAAACATATAAAATGAAAGAAAGAAATCCCCCATTTAATTATTAATTTTGACACTTTCAATCTAAGGATTAAACCATTTTTTTCCTCAGTAAGGAAAATGTCAACCTTAGACACCTCTGACAGTAAAAATGTCATAGTTTTGTGACGGCTGTACAAAAAGTATGTTTATTGGTTTCAAAGATTTATCCAGAAGTAAATACTTTTCGTTCTTCGTGTTTACAAATATGTTTAGAATATTTTCTAAATCATAACGTTATAAACTTTAGAACACTATTTCTGGGGGCGATATGGACCAACGAAGCTTATTACTACCAATTATTTAAAACCAGTAATTTTTAATGCATTAAAAAATGAAAGGTAACGCACCCTTTTACTTTAACTAATTAAAAGCATTTAGTTAATTTCCAAAACGCCCAGTGACGTCGAAATTCTGGAGTATCTATTAACAGTGCATTTCAGTATTTTGTCATTGGTTTACAAATTTGTAGGTATACCATTTTAGCAAATCTTTTGCCTTTACATAATTAGGTACATCATTAGAATGAATATCATAATTCTAAAACAAATATCTTCAGAAATATTGAATAAATAATATATGTTTTAAAACTCAGAACCTTATAAATTGATACAGGGTGATCGCGTGAAAACTTTCATTAGGATTTTTTTATCAATTTCTATAAAAGGAACAATTGATGATTGCACTACACTTTTCTATTCTTTATAATAAAAAACATAGTTTTAATTACAAGTATCTCGCAAACCCTAAAAGATAACCCAGGATATGTAGGAAAAAGTGGAAAATCCAAAAATGTGATAATAGACAGAGTGTTTCATAAGATAAATTTAGTGGCAATACCTCTATAGTGCGACATACATATATTTTTTTTGATAAATAAAAATTCAATCCTTGTCAAAAATTTGTGAAGAAATGCACGTTTCACTTTTGCGATATCCTAGGGAAGTTATAGCCGAATCTAACGCTCTCGCATGATAACTTTGACAGATTTTTTAATTGTTGATTATCAGTTTGTAATCTACTTCGAAATATTCTCATTACCCAGCATGTCCATTGAAATTTAATTGCCAACAAATAACAATCACCGCTCATATCTGAATATGATACATTATTGTGTCTCAGAATTTTTCGATTTTGTAAACTGATCGATTTTAACCGCAACTGAACCTTACACTTAGAAATACTTAGATATTAACTTTAACTTAAATTTAGTCTAATAATTGTTAAAATTTAACTTGCTATTAGTGCCTACCTACTACGTTAAAAATATATACCTTTTTTCCTTAAAAACAATGTAAGTTTAAGATTTTTTAATAAAAAATGTGATAAAGTTAAGGCAAAGTTACGCTCACATTTACGCTACAAATATGGCGGATGTGAAATACGTCGAAAGAAACAACAGATTATGATTTCTCATATCCAAAAACATCTATTCCCAAATTTTGAAGTTGATACAGTCAAACACAGTGCAATTATTACAAACAATCACTTTTTAAATTCCAACTTTGACACCCTGTGTCTTTTTTATTAGCAACATATTATTAAGGCAAGTTGGCTTAAATCGTAATATTTTGAAGCGAAATATCTAGTATGTCTCCACGGGTCATTACTTATGGACCCACAAATTAAATAGTTTTTATTTGAAACCAAGATTTTTAAGATATATGAGTCCCCTAGATGCAAAACTCGCTTATCAACAAAATATGAAAATATGGGTTATGATAGACTAAAGCGAGTGTACGCTTAAATGGAACTGTACGATCAACTGATTCGATGCAAAATTAACTTTTTCATTCCAAAAATCACCCGTAAAATTCCCAACTTGATGCAAAACTCGCATTATGCTTGGGTAGGCGTGATGCAAAACTCACTCTTTGCAACGCATCCAATCAGCACAGCAATATTAGACACGTGACTATTGCAAGCCAATAGCACAGGAGCTTCTGTTCTAGCTTGCGTCAGATATTTTTATTTCATTTCCATGTATTTACATATATAGGTAGGTATATACCTACATAAAAATTAAGTATTAACGGTTTGTTTTCTGTTTGTTTTTGAAAGTTATAATTACAATAAAAGTATGCGACAGTGACTTGAGTGTTACCTCAACAATACAGCCTTGTGCCAGTAATATGTGTAGAAAAATAGTCCGAGGGGAAAACAAGCGGAAAAAACTTAAGAGATTGAGGTAATAACATATATTTCATTATATTTGATCAAAGCAATTTACATGATAATTTAATATTTTAGGCACACGCCAAAACAACTGCCTGTTTTCCCAAATTGCGGGCACAATGGGCAGCCAGGAAAACCTTATTACTGCTCTTCATTATCGATGCGCCAAATTAAAGTTTTGGACTGGAAAAATGAAGCGCAAAGTAGTACGAAATCTCCAGGATTATGGCATTTTCAGTTCAATAAAGCAAAGAGATTTATTTTTACAGGCAAAACAAATGGTTTCATATGGGGTGAACCAAATTACTACACTGATACTGGTGAACCGAAATCGGTATGCAAAAGAGGAAAAAAAATTACAAATGTCAAACCAAAGATACTTCCTATTGGCTGCAGCTTAAAGGGGGACAAATCAACAATTATTTCTCTTTTAAAAAACATTATGGGGACACCTGGATGGAAAACCCCGATTTAGAATTTTACTTTAAAAATCTCATCAGTAATAAAAACCAAGATACCAGTAACGACGAAAATGAGGTTGAGATTGGATGCATGGCATCAAGACCAATTGAAATTGATTTACCCATATAAATTCTACTTATTAACACGTATTCTTTTGTCAAATAAATATTGTTCATAAGTTGTTATAGTTTTTTAATTACGATAAAAATTATGCAAAACTCTCGTAATGAATTTAACTGATGCAAAAATTGCTAAATGCTTCTTTTTTTATAAAATAACTCAAAACTTCCAACTTGTATTTTAAAATTGCTTTGGATATGTATAAATATCAATATAATGATACAAACATAAAAATACACGATTTGCTGGAGATAAATTGTACATTAAATACGTTTTTTTAGTCTTTTGTAAATTGACATTTAATGCAATTAGTGAGTTTTGCATCTAATGCACTCATATTATGTTATAGTCTTGAAAGGAGTACTTAAAGTAAACGTAAGAACCAATGGGGTTAAAAAATCGCAATAAAGAAAATGGGGAGTTGGGAAATTGTGTTATAAATTCCGGGGGATGCCAGCCTTCGGTGGCATCTAGGATGTATTCTGGAGGGCTATATATTTCATAATTTAATACCAACCTTGATTACATCGAACGACGCTGAGAAAAAATGCCGATATTAACAGCGTAAGTGACAGCTGGGGGTGCGCAGCCATAGTAACTCGGGGTGTCCCGGACAGCTAGACTCTAGGGGGTGCGCCTGGCATCCCTAACACCGCACACTCTCTTCCTTCTCGACGGCCGCGTCTGTACGTCACTCCGTCACATCGCTTTGACACTCCACTTATTAGATGCACTGTTATCTGTAACAAAAACGTTGCAACTGAGCGTGAGGGTGACTGCAAGACACCGACGTGTTTTAAATAGTTCTCAAAAGTGTGAATAATGCACAGGAATAATTTAAGGGGGTTGGAATATATACATTTTTCATCAAACTCATAAAATTATAATTATATGGCTGTTTGCAATCTTTGTTCTCTTCAATTCGTTCAATACCATTAAAACAATTTTTTGTAAAAAGAACAAGAAAATTTTGCACTGAATATTTTTTAATTTATTATACAGTATGTAAGATTAAATACACTGAGAGTTGTTTCTTATAGAGAATAGGTTGAAGTTATTTGTCGCGAAAAGAATTTCGTTTGTAGTAACAAGGGAAAAAAGTTATAGCTAATGTTCAATATATTCTAGTGTATAATAGCTATTTATGATATACGTGTTAAAAGTAAGATTTTATTTTGTGAGTGAAGATTATTAAAAAACGAGCGTAGCGAGTTTTTTAACTTCACGAACAAAATAAAATTACTTTTAACACGTATATCATACACTATTTTTTCTACAAAACAATCGGAAGAACTTTAAACTCAATAAAAATAAGAAATCAAAAAATACCACACAGATCGCAATGTTTATGAACCAAAATTTTCGTAGCAACCAGTGCTGTTGTTAGTTACAGAAAAAACGCAAAAATATTGACAGAATTTCCTAGTAATATTATAAGTATAATGAATAATCTCGATAATGAGCGTAACGAATCCATCCCTGCTGAAATCGAAGAAGCCGCCAGTCGAGCAACATTGGAATTATTGTCGGCGTAATCAAAGGAACAGTACGAAATCGCTTATAAACGCTTTTCGGAATGGTGCAACATAAAAAAGGTCCCTGGAAAATGTAACGAAAGTGTTTTACTGGCATATTTTGAGGGAAAAGCCAAGATATGGAAATCGTCAACGCTGTGGTCAAATTATTCCATGATCAAAACTATGTTAAAAATAAAGCAAAATCAAGATATAAGCAAACATTATAAACTTATTGCTTCTTTAAAACGGAAGGGTGAAGGATATCAAGCAAAAAAGTCAAAAGTTTTGACGAAGACGCATATCGACAAATTTCTCACAGAAGCAGAAAACGAAAAGTATCTGATGATGAAAGTCGCAGCAATAGTGGGTGTCTTCGGGGCGTGTCGCCGGGAGGAATTCTGTCAGATGACCATCGACAATATCGAATATTTGGGCACTTCGGTTGTTGTGACCATACCAGATACTAAAACGAAAGTGCCTCGGACTTTCAGTGTTGTTGGTGAATTCTATTTAAACTTTTTTAGAAAGTATATGGCACTCCGGCCACCCAACGCTGACCATAGAAGACTTTTTTTCTTAAATATATGAAGAATAAATGTGTGAAGAATCCAGTCGGAATTAACATGTTTGGTAAAATGCCTGAGTTCTTGAATCTACCAAATCCTCAACTCTACACCGGACACTGTTTTCGTCGTTCATCGGCGACATTGTTAGCAGATTCTGGTGCAAATCTTACTACCGTCAAGAGACATGGAGGATGGAAATCTTCGACGGTAGCTGAAGGCTACATTGAAAATTCACTGGAACAGAAGAAGAAAATTGCGTGCCAAATACTTCCTATTGCTGCAACTACTAGCAAGACCACCAGTACTACCAGTAGTATTTCTACAGAAAATAGATGTGTCACACATGTTGACAGTAAAACCAACTTAAGTATGATGACTCCGCAGGGAATTACAATTTCAAATTGTTCTAATTTTACTATAAATTTTAATAGTAATAACTAGTTAAAATGTTGGTTTGTACTTATTTAAAATAAAAAGTTGTTCATGTGTTTGTTAAAACGTTCTATTAATTTTCAAAACAAAATTTATATAAACTTTGATTTACTTTTAACACTAGTGTTAAAAGTAACTTACTTTTAACACGCGTGTCAAAAAATGACAATTAAAAAGCCCACTTTTAACAGTTTTGTAGAAAAAGTATTTTAAATAAGTATATTAAACAGTAATTTTTCCATTACTTTGATTTGTTTACTTGTTCAGAGATGATAATTTTGAAAAAGAAAATAGTAGATATAATTTTGCCGGGCTTTGACTAGATTTAAACTAGAGAAAATACTTCAATCAAAGGCTACAAAATCGTTTGCAGCAGTAACCTTCATTTCGTTTGTAGCACCTCTGAAATCTAAAGTAGAGTCACTTTACTTCAAGTGGACGCAGCAAAATAGTTTGTAGTTATTTGTAGTAACTTTCTTTTGTTAGTAGTTCCTCGGAATTTAAAGTAGTCACTGTACTTTAAATTAAGCTAAAAAGATCAAATTCACTCCCATATGCAGTAGTAAAGACATTCTTCAAAATGTTTTCTAACATTATTGAACATTTGTGAAGTAATATGCTTATATTCCTGTACATTGCGCTGTCACAGGTCTTATAATGAAAAGTGCATCGGAAACAAATCTGGTAAACACACAGGCCACTAATGAGAATAAGAATGTAAGACATTTCATCAAAATGTCATCCACCATTTCATTTGAAGATATTATTCAATGATACAATTTCTCTCTCAAAATGGTATATTTTATCTATGTGTTTTGAACATTCATGAAAAACTGTATTGACATTGACATTGACCTTGATAATTTTGTTTGTAGTTCCGTAAAGTTTAAAGCAGAGCCACTATACCTCAAGCGGAGACTAAACAATTATTTGTAGTTCTTTGTAGTAACCATTTGTAATTCCTCTAAAAAAATAGTTTTTAGTAACATTCATTTCGTTTGTAGTTCCTCGAAACCTAAAGTAAAGGTACTATACTTCAACTTTTTCTTTTGCTAATACAAACGAAAATTTTTTCACTACAAATCCTACAATTCTTCAAATTTTAGTGCTGTAAAAGTCGAGAGATGAGTTTTTTCAAGGTCATATAATTTTTTTTTAATTACTACAAACGAAAAAAGTGTTACTAAAAACGATAATCTATAAGAATCAGCGAAAGATTGAATTTTTACAATTCGGATTCCAGATTCACATAACCGAGTATATATGCTTTACATATTTATGATTGTGTGAAAATTAATTCTCTTTTAAAATGTGTTCTTCCAGATAGTAACTTATTTTCAGTAGGGTATAGATGGTCATAAATATTTTTGACAGTAGTTAAACTAAATAACTAAAGGAAAATTTAGTAGCTAAGCGTGTTTCTCATTAATAATAATTCTTATGCCACACTCCTTTTTATTTCCGTTACCTTATTTTCCTATCTCTATTTTGAGCATGTTAATGTGCACAACGTTCTAGCAAAAGTTTAAACAGAGATAATTCAAACAGGTTTGGTATATCTATTTCTTCTTATTATACTCTACAATTTCCGTAGATTAAAAACAATTTAATGGTTAAAAATACTTGTAATTAATTTACCATTTACTATATAAATATTAATGAGTTATATTGCTTATGTAAATTTTCTTAGTGCATGTATTATAAGGTTGATTAAACGTAAACTGGTGGTGCAATAAATCAAAACAATTCTTAAACAAAAAGACGACATCGAAAACGAACTCGAACATTAATTATAAGGACAGATTTTTAAGCAGTCACTAAACACCACGTTTATAGTAATTACATTTTAAAATTCCGCCCTGCCTCCGGCCCGCTGGTCCTTTTTTCAAGTCATTTTAGCCTTCTTTCCCCCACAATGCCTATGGGAAGATATAGATAAATCTGTTTCGAGAGCAAAAAACCTTTGCGGCGTGTAAGTATGATGTTACCATGATTGATGATGTGTTTTGAATAAATCGTAGCATAATAGGATCCCAAACAAATTACACACACGATGCAGCGCCATGTGGCACGGACTTGTCAGGAGAGTTCTTAATATTTTGCTATACAAAGTAAACATAAATATATGACCCACTTGAAACCGAATTAATGTCTACTGATGATCGATATGGGGCCTAATGTAGATGATGTTTAATACAGAGGTTATTTTGTATATCGCGCACAGTTCAAAGCAAAACGTTTGTTGGATTCCTTATTTTAAATATTTTAATGTTGTTTTTTTAACTTTTGTTGAACAAAGTATGAGTATATTAACAAAAATTTAAATAAACCTTCACATGCATATGTTTAAATGTACAAAGTGACGTATATAGACGTATTGCAATTGTGTCAAGGCAAGGCAAGGCAAGAACAGATCAAGACGAAACAAGATCAAGACCAGTCAGTTCGAATTCCAAGACAAGACAAGGTTTAAAATAAAGTTCTGCGATATTTATTTAAAAAACAACCAGTAATTTAAAATCATTTTGAAAACCAAAATTTAGGTCCAGTTCTGCTGAACTGAACTAATTATATATTCACTGCCAGTGAAAGAGCCCCGATTCTTTTTCACCTATTTTGTCCATTGCTTATTACCTGTTATGTAACACTGACCATTTCTATACTTTATAACGTCTACAAATCGACTACAGTCGACGATCGACCATATCCATAGTGACGGGTGAGCTCCGAGCCTAGCCAACCGAAAGTAACCACCACTGTTATCTAATTCGTAACAAAGTTCAACGTTTCTCAATTGTATGCAAGAATTTCGTAAGAATCATGCTAGAGTGCATGACGTAATCTTGCAAGATTTAACAAGACTTTAAAGAAACCCCTATCTTGTTTTGCACGGCAATGCTTTTTCAAACTTCTTGTCTCAACACTATCAGTGACACCAACGGTTTTGCCATAATTCGTAAAATAATTCACAAAACACAAATGATTAAAAACTGATTTGCCAGTATTTCTAAAATATAAATAAAAAATTCTGTTTGTCCACCTTTGAAAGGAATGCAACTCCATTAACAAGCATTTTAGGATTTTATGCATACGTCAAATCATCAAAAATAAAGTAGAATAATTAACTTTTTAATGTAATGTAAAATCATATAAAATTTATAAATAACAGAAGCAGGTCTTTTACTAGTTATTATTTTAAGGATAAAATTATGTACAGAATTTTAGACATGGGGTTCTGGACTATTTGGATACACAACACGACTGAATAAATCGTTACCAATAAAATGAGATGGTTGGGTTCATATATAAATTGTTTCACATTTTTCAGTCCAAAAACATTGTCGTTTACAGGGCATTTATCATTTCAACATTTTGGAAAAGATTTATAGCCCTACTTCCTGTAATGATCAGACAGCCCGACACGGTGCGACATGTTCTGCACCTACGCACTTTACCAAATTAAAGTGATTTAGATTTATGCCTTTTATACTGAGAAGATAAATACCACTTTGAACGAGTAGTAAACATGATGGATTCATCGGACAGTCGAATGGGAATGCACAAGTTTATTTAGTACGATTCTATCCCACGCTCCTTTGAAATTGAATCTGAACGTGTTTTTCGTGTCATAATTCGAAAAGACATCCCTCAGTTATCAAAAAAGGAGTTGATATTTATGAAATAATGAATGTTCCTCCTTTCTAATATTTTCGAAGACGTAAGTTATCAGATCCATTCAGGCAATTCATCGATATTTCCTACTACGGTACGATGTACCTAGTTTTTTAAATGCCCTCATAAAAAGATATCTATAGGATTTTGATCTGGAGGCACCTGCGCTGTAGCGGCTAAATGACATATATCCGGACCGGACCTCTACGACCCCCTATCAATTTGTCGCAATAATTATGGGACACCCTGTATAATCATACCCATATCATCTAGGACATTCATAATATTCATTGTCATAACAGCGGGCAAAATGGATTTTTTCACGCCCGCTGCCATGAGATCCCTAAAATAATGATGCTTGAGTTGTTATGGATGCTTTAAAATATCTAACACTGACGTATTACATTAGTCAAAACCATAAATCAAGAAACGTCAAAGTTATGACCTTTTATAGTTCTTGTTTCGTATGAAGTGAAATAAAACGTTGTATTCACCACGGGAAGTACTAGGATGATTATGTCCTTAGGTGACTGACTGACGTGTCCCCTTCAGGTATAATCATCCCTGTATATTGGTACATAAATAACTATTGTATTAGTATATAAAAATGCCCTACTATGCACGACGCAATATCAGTTTAACGTTTTTTGACAATTTCCAAAATATCAAGTAGTAGGAACTATTATGTATCATTATGAAGGAAAAAAATATTGCAATTGACTTTGTGTTCTATTAAAAAAAATGTCCGTTTAGGTCATATTTTAAAAGAGACACTCTGTAAATTGTAAGTACACCTTGGAACTCTACGTAAATATCCTATCAGAAGTAATTTTCACGATGTTCGTATTGAAAAATAATTAGTAAAATAGCTCTTTAATAAAGTCACGAACAAAAACTGACTGATAGCCACTCAAAGCTCACAAAACTGGCGCCCTCATAGTATTAAAATTTAGGGCAGTATTGAAAAACGATCTTTGACCTTTTTTTATCTCTTTCTTCATGTACTGTTTACTCTATTACAATACATGAGACATCAGAGTCTAATTTGTTATTTTCAGTTATGGTTCAATTTTTTTTTGTTTTCCGTTTTTAACAAATAGTTGTAAACACCCTGTATATATTTTTTTGTAACTCTTTTTGTCTTGAAAATTTGTCACATTGGGTTACTATATTATCAAGAAGAGTTACAAATACCCCACAATCCTTAAGACAAAAATAAACATAAGAAATACATAGCAACAAAAAAGCTTCACGAATATCCAATAAGGAAGAAGGTGGTCGCTCGAGGCGACTTATATGCAGATTGTATTTTCTTGTTCACACAACATAATGAATTCTCAACATCAAAGGAAAACATATAAAAACTACGTAAGGATTTGCTTTGATTTGAGAACGCTCAGCGAGAATAATTTATGAAACTTATGATCGATTATTTTGTTTTAAACTTATATCGGATTCCTTGTACTAAGCCCAGGTCTATAAAAACGGATTTAATTTCAAAATTTCTACTAATATATTTAATAAAAAAGCTATAGGTATATAAAAATTAAACCGTAACAAGCACCTGCTATATACTGCTTTATGATATGATTACAATCAACAAAAACACCAAGGCTAATATGTACCCAATTTAAATTTAGCAGATTTTTAATGTTACACATCATCTAAAATAAGAATTCTGTTTTTCATCTTATTATTACTAGCTATACTAAATTATCGCTGGATACTGGTTTTATTCCTACAAACAAAATTCTATCAAAGAGATCTACAGGGTGTTTCATAATGACATGTTAATATCGCTAGGACTAATAGAACATCATAAATAAAGTTTGTTTAATAAACGTATGTCGTAGAGCCACTAATTTTTGAGATATATGGAATATAAAATAATTTTACAAAATTAAGTTTTGATGTATTTTTTTTTTTAAAAAACACTATAGTTCTAAAATTCTGGTGGTGTCGAACACGCTGGTGTTACTATTATAACTATTCTTGTAACGTAACCATTTTATTTTTGTATAAGATACAGCATAAAAAAGTGGTAAATGCCAGTACCATTTAACTAGCTTTTCTCCTTTAACATACCGGCTTTATCCTTGTAAAACCAGAAAAGTGCAGTATTAATATCTAAATAATTATAACGGTAATAGTAATAATTGTTAGAATTTATTAAAACAGAAAATCATGCTATATACAAGCAGTTTTTAAATGAAGTAGCAAAAATGATACCATAGATTCCTTAGGTGAAAATAAATCGATTTGCTAACCTTGCATACGTATAATAAAAAAGATACAGGAAGTTAAAATTTTATTTTCGATATTTGTAGATAACTCCTTAAAAATTCAAATATTTACCTAAAATTTGTAAATCAGAGGTTTTTGCGGGCGAGAAATTCAAATTTATTTCTAATTTTGACGTCACTAGTAAAGAGCGCCACTTATGGTACGTCATGTTTCTTTTAAACGGCAGAACTTTTTTGCTGCTTATTGTATCTATCTGACTATTGAAACAATCGATTTATTTTCACCTAAGGAATCTGTAGTTTCATTTTCGCTACTTCGTTTAAAAACAGTTACAGTTAGTTATGTAGGTACAGATTAAATATAAATTATATTAATGCATGTTGCATTTTAGAATAATTTCCATTTAATTGTTTTCTGATGCTTCAACTTTTACAAATTGTAACTACAAAGTGCTACAAACGGTGCATTATTAACAAATTTACTAAGAATATCTTTTTATGTAAAATGAAATATCACGACTTTGAATAAGAAAAACCCACCTTAAAAAAAGTTAGAGAGTAAAACGTCAGCGGAAATGCTAGTAACTAGCGCGGGCAACCGCGGGACCACCACAGGTACTTACTGTGTCAATTTTTGATAAAATATGTTGTTTTTTAAAGAAATTACATAAAAAAAGAATAATTTTCTGAAAGACATGTTTATTAAGTAAACCCCACTTATTTTCAGCCCTAGCAATATTGTCATGTCTTTCTAAAACACCCTGTATAGTGCATCTAAGTATATTGATATATATACTCGAACTTAGATATAATATAGTCCATGCTTTATATTTGTTTTAGAGGCTCTTTTTGAAATGTCTCTATTGTTTTTCAAAATTTAGCGACACATTTGTTTCACAGATGGCACACAAATTATATATTCATTTAAAATAGCTTCCAGTTTCAGCTAAATTTTAAACAGATATTTCATATGCCTATAAAAGAAGTCAATGCCTCTGTAATCTTTATAAATAATAGTTATGGATCACATGCTGCATAGAATAGTAGCTACAGTTCGTTATTGATGATTGTTAACTCAATCAGGTTATCCGCCATAGCCAAATAAACTCTCATTCATCATTAATTAGCAACACAATCAGCTAATTAACATTGATTGATAGTCACCTAAGTGACTGCTGCTGTTTCATGATGGGTAATTAAATGGTTGTTACATTTGTGTTTTGACGTCTCTTATATATTATTTAAAAGTCCTTCTCAAATTATGAGAATATTGTGCCACTATTTATGTTATCGATCAAATCATTACAAATTTTATAAGACATTATATGTAAGTGAAACAAGGTGGTTAGCGTGGTATCCTGCAATTGTGTTAAGTAACGTTCAGATAAATGTTAGTGCAATGGCACTGCAATTGTACTGTTGTATTGTAATTGTATGGTGTTAACTATTATTTACTCTGTTTACATAAAATTACTGTAGACTAAGAAGTTGGGGATTTTTTCCGCTGTAAGTTAGCGACATGCAAAAACTCAAGATTCTTGACCTTCGGATGAAGGGGTTATGTTTATGTTTTTGTCAACTACGTCCCTATCTACGGAAATGATGTAGTTCTTATCATTTCCCGAATAGTAATTAAAAGCCTACAATCTGCAGGAATAGATGGTCTATTTGAATGTTTGGTTAAATGAGGCCCCACTAATTTCAGGAAGTCATCAAACATTACCACTGTTATTCGGGTGTAATGAAAAAATAATCGGCATTCTCATTTCTCATTTCTTTATATAAATTATAGAAATCACCTTGCATGTGCTTTCTGCGGTTAATAGGTCGCACCCACCATCTCCGAGTTCTTCTTTTCATTTTTTTTGCATGTATAGTTTTTATACATATTGACGTCGCTGCGAATAAGAGCAGCAAAAGTAACTGTTTCTTAACCAAACAGTGCTCTTTATCCATTTTTTTAAAACAAATTAATTCTAATCTAAATATCTAAATTAGAATCCAATTTAAAAACTTAACCTGCAAAAATGTGAATCTTACGTTACAAAAGTCATCCGTATTTCTCGCCGTTTTACTTCAGTATCTTTGAATATTTGCAGGTGGGATGAGTTAACATTCCTATTATTTGCTAAATCCTAGATTATTCAGTTATTAAATGTCTAAAATTATTTGTATTTGTAGAAAACACTATACTATGCCCTTTTTAATAACTTTTCTGCAGTACCAATGCAATCGCACTAATTTTATGTGAGTGAAGCTTTATACGGGACAACGTCAGCATGGATTCATGCAAAAAAAATTGACAATTTCCAATTTAGCTGTTTTTTCGCAGTTTGTTTCTGAGGTATTGGAGAATCGAGGCCAGGTCAACGTTATTTATAGCGACTTTCAAAAAGCGTTTGATTAGAATGATTTGGCTTTTCAGATCAATTAATTAAATTATTCACTGTTTACTTAAATGATAGACAATTTACGGTCAGGTATCAAAATTTTATTTCGAGGTCGTTGTTTTTTACGTCAGGGTTTACCTCAAGGTTCTAACCTGGGTCTCATATTATTTTTGTTTTTTATTAATGACCTTCCTGAAGTCATTAATAGAAGAAGTGATAATGTAATTAACAGAGTTGAATTAATTAAATATCTGGGTATCTATTTTGACTGTAAACTTACTTATTACTCATATTAATCACGTCTAGTGCTTTTAAATCATATGGTTTTATACAGGGTGATTCAGAAATTATCTAAAAAATTTGGGAATAGATGCGTCATAAAAAATGGAGTCAATATCGTAAAAAAAACTTGTAAAATCCTAGTTAAAAAATCCAAGAAAAGTTTAAAGTCCTAGAAACAAATTATTAGTTCTAGTAGTTTCAACCTTTACATCGCTGGGCTACTGTAGGCTATAGCCAGGCGGCTTAAAATATCCGATTACTTATCATATTAACTTTTTTTTATGCAAGTATTTATATTAGTTTTGTAAATATCAAAAATGGCTTACGTCTAGCAATTCACAGTTGATGGGTATCATTTTAATTAATGGTGAAGTGAAAATGCTTTAGCAGAACGATTCTCCGGTAAACATGTGCCAAATGCAGCTACTTTTACAACGGCGTGCAGTGAATGCAAATGTAGTGCAAACGCAGACGTAACGCGGGACATTTGAAATCGAATTGTGAAAGAGCTGGAAGTCTAGGGCATCTACGGCGTATTGCAGCAGTATGGCGTATCAAACACGAAGCTCAATTATATCCATACCATGTACAGCGTGTCCAAGCATTAAAACCAGAGGACTGGGCGAGGAGGCCGGTACCATGGCCACCACTCTCCTGATTTTAAATCATTTCGACTTATTTTTGTGGGGATATTTAAAAAAATGTATACAGGGTGTCGCAAAATAGAAGGCCATACCATTAACCACATATTCTTTGGACAAAAATAATGCGACTTTTCTTATGCCATTTTTTATTTGGGCGTCCCTATTTTAATATACAGGGTGTAAAAGTTACATTTTAAAAAACTATTTTTGTTAATAATTCCATTGTTTTATAAGATAAACAAATTTGAAATTTTTCACGTACTTTTATCTTATTTCGGCATACTTATCATGTAATTTTGGTGAAAAAAATCAAAGGACGAATGGTGGTAACTAGGGATGCAGTACCCTTTATCCCCTCCAATTATTTCTAAGTACGCCTATGCAACTTTTTCTTGAAATATCCAACATAGAATTTTCTTCTGATCATTTTATCTCTTTTGTAATGTTTTGTTTAAATGCTCCGTTTTGGAGAACTTCTGAACCATTGATCATAATAATTGTACATAGGTTTATAAGGCATTTTTTGTACTACATAATCGCACACGCTATGAACTATACAAAATTTAACATCCATATAAATATCTAAATTTAATGTAAATTGAAAATGATTCCATTAATTTCTAATAAAAAGTTAACTATCCCATAATGAGGCATACTCATAGTAGAAGACTGCATGTTGTACCTTACATTTAAATTAGATTGAAAATATATTTAGCCATTCAGCGCACATCGCTGACCGTCCTTCTTTTAGGAAAGACCACACACTTCCACCATATTTACTTATTATACCCAAAGCTGTGAAGATATATTTTACATACCTAACAAGCCTCGGTTTACCGCAGCTACAAATGCGCCGGGGTGAGAATGCTTTGTCGATATAAGCTTTAAAAGCGGCACACATTTTAAGGAAGTGTTAAAATAACGCTTTATTTAAGGGCTTGTGAACAATATCTTACAGTTTGGTCGTAAAACTGACGATAACTCTTACGATTTTTTAGATACGTAGGTAGGTATAAGAAAACAAGTTAAATCATAAAAATTTAGTTTTTAGATTTTTTCTTTAGATTTTATTGCATAATAAATTTAACTAGAAAATATACGGACTAATTATTTTAGGTTTTTCGGAATTTCAATTTTATACTACCAGAATTAAAATCATCCGTTTATTCCAAATGTAGTAAAAGAATTGCTATTACTATTGCTATTTGTTTTTTTTATTGCTATTTAAAAAACTAATGCTTCATGCCGTGCTGACATGTAATAACGTATAGGCATTTAAGATTTTTTTTAGTGAACTGGTGGTTGTCTAACAACTGTAACTTTAACTTTAAAGCCTTAACCTTAACTTCAACCCCAACTTAAACCTTAATCTTAACATCAAATTTAACTTTAACATTAATTTTAACTTTATACCTTAACTTTATATTTAACATTAACTTTAACCTTATATTTAACCTTAACTTTAAAGTTACAAATCGAAAGAGTTGAAAATGTACAAAAAAGATTTGTCAAGCAAGATGCATAATAAATAACTACTGGGCAATATAGCAGAATCTTTTTTTAATATTAGCAGTCTCTAACTGGATCACTGATCTGTAAATTGTTTATCAATAAATAAATGAATATGCATGTTTTCTGATACCTTAACTTTGACCTTAACATTATCATTAACCTTACTTCTACTTTAACCTTCACTTTAACTTTAGTCTTAACATTAATGCCAACATCATCATAGTCATTATTTTCACCTTAACTTTAATCATAGCCTTAACGACACTTTTTCAAAATATTACAAATAAAAAACTTGTAGTCATGATACATTATTTTCGTGGCTTTGTATATTTTTCATAAAGGATGTTATTATATCGTGTTATCAAAATCATCAACATTGTGATTCAAAACTTATTAAAAAAAAGAAATTGAATGTACAGAGGGCAGTTAAGGACACATCTTATAGAAAGCCAGACATATCATTTCGAAGGAACTCGAGATAATGAAACCCATCCATTCGATTTGGTAATATGGTCCAATCAAGCAATCATCGACAATCCCTGCCCAAACATTTAAGAAAAAACGTTGTTGGAAATGATACCGTTGATTGGCGTGCGGATTTTCAAAATCCCAAACACGAGTATTATGAATGTTATACATCACATTCTGTGTAACTAACTTGGGTTTTGAGCATTTCCTTGCATCAGCCATTTACAAAATCTAATTCGTAATGGATAATCCCTTGGTATTAATACTTGGACACGATGTCCATGATATGGATATAAATGAGCCTTGTGTGTGATTGGCACATTCCTTGTACTTGTTGTGCGATTTGCTTGGTACTTATCAGGGGATTCTCTTGAATAATCTCTGTTGTAATACGCCGTGGACGACCCGTACGTCCACCTCTTCTACGATTTGGTTGCAAATTTCCCGTGTCACACTCTAGGTGCATTACCGCGGTAAAAGTAGCTGCATTTGGCACATGTCTACCGGAAAATCGTTCTGCGTACATACGAGAAGCTGTTAATACATTTTGCCTTACTTCGCCATAAATTAAAACGATATCTATCAACTCCTCTATACACTAAGCCATTTTTGACACTACCAAAAATTAATTGCAAAAATGTTAGTACTAAATTCGGATTTCAGTATTAGGAAAGGTTAAAAATACTACAACTTCGATAATATTTTTTCTCAGAAACTATAAGGGTTTTACAAAAAATTTGTTTACGATATTGGCTCCATTTTTCATGACGCGTTTTTTCCCAAATCTTTTTGGATAAGATGTAAATCACGCTGTGTTATTGCTGTGAGCGCATTTATTTCAATTTTCTATATTTTATTATTGTCCCCTTTCCTGAAGATTGTCATTTACAGATATCCGTTTCACATCTTTCGGCATGAAAAATTTTTTCCCATAATTCAAATTATCGGCGTTCAATTAGAAATATAAATGGCTCCACGCATGCATGTCGACACTTTTTAAACCACTCCACGCTAACATTAATAGACATCCCGAAGGTAAAAGAAGTGCGATGATAAATATCACCGGTGTTTATGAAATATGAGACAATTAATAAGAGGCATTCCGACGGTAATGCGTACGTCAACATATTTTGAGCGGCAATATGTTCAGGTAACTTTCACTGTTCGAAGAATTGTTCTCGATATTCCAATAAACTTCCTACCGCCTGATTTGCATATCATATTCAACAGACATATCGATTTATGTTTCGCCTGAACTTAATTGCCACTAAATCAATAAATTCGCTTCCTTGGCATATATCATATGGAATGGTAGGTACACTAAAATAGCGGTTGCTTTCAAAGGATGAAAATGGCAATAGGATATACAGAAATACATTTGGTGTTAAAACCATTTAACTGCGTTCTGAATACAATAAAGTCAAAGAAAGTTATACATCGATCTCTTGAAAAACTGAAATGGAATTTACAGAAGAGGTAGCCAAATATACCAATGTCTTTATATGGACGAAGTTCAGAAGCTACCAATGAAATCAATTTAGATAGATTTTTCTCTTAAATCCATCAAACATCAAAAAGGAATTTTCATAGAGAAAGAACTTTAGTAGTGAACAATATATAAACCTGGGCATTTTATAATGTATTAAGTATTACTGTCACGATCATAATTCAAACATTAATAGACGTGGAGATAATATTGCAGTGATGTATAAGTTGATATTACTTTTGGTTTCCATGATAAAAGTTTGGTCTATGTCCATGTCCCATGTTTAGAATAAAAACAATAACAGTCAGCATCGACATCTTTACGCCTTTGCTTTCTTGTGATCGTGTAGGTCGTCAGCAACATGATCATTTTTAGCAAAAGCGGTATTTCAGGAAATAACAATCTATTCTACGGGCTAACGCCCCGACCACGATGATTTGATCTTTTCGATTTTTTTAGTTTTCATCAGCATACCACAGGTGAGGCCACTGACGATGATGAGAACTAACAAACCCAAAACCGGTATATGTTTGGTGATACCGCTGATGACTAACCGTGGCTGTTTGCTATAGGTTTTTCAGGTGTAATTCAATGCTGTTTGAGGCCGTTGGCCCGCAGAGTAGTTGTTTCCTGAAGTATCGCTTTTGCAAATATTACAATAGCCGAAGGAAGTGCAGGTTGAAACTTTCAGTAGTACCCATAGTATAATGGGTCGCTCTCTGCTTGCAGCTGCATAAAGACTGAGCATTGAATAGCCAGTAGACACATACTACATCTATAAAGGCAATGAATTTGTTCCAACGGAAAGGCAACTTCCAAGAAAAGTTGGTAGCCATCCTCGTAACCTGATAATTGAGCTTCTGGTAAGACAAAGAATCTGCTATGAATTTGGTAATTACTTCCAAGGATCTTGCTTTTGCTGAGCGCCGAGACTTCCATCTCTGTGACTCTCTATCAAACAACTGAACGAGGAATCTTCTTCAATAGCAATGTCGCTTCTCAATATTGTACATTTTTTCATGTGGAAAAGACAAAATGACAAGTCATTGAAAAGTAATAGTATCTATAAATGGAGGAGCGAAATGGAATAATAGGTACCTATTTTGTTATCTATCAATTCTTACTTTTACTTATTAAGAAGAAATAAATTTCAAATTTAATAAACATACTACGAGCGTTATCATCTATGAAAACAATTTCACACCTCGTTATTGAAAAATTTATATCTAAAAATGTAAAAAACTTATATTAATAAATATATATAAATATTTGCATTAAAAAGAAATAATCTGGGAGAGGAATTGTATAAATTTCTACCGTCTTGTATTAAGTGACAGTGATTCATGACTTATTGTTAATAAACAGATGATTTGAAATCCAAAACCGCATTTCTCCGAAACAATACATTCAAATGAACCGTTCTCTCAGTGCATTCCAATCAATAATTCCTTGCCCGGGGTACATGTAGGTATGAATGTCAACCGCAGAGAGACATCTCATTGTTTGTGGTATCGAATGTAACAGTAACTCATAGCGTTGTGACAGCTTAAATAGGATCCTCCGGGTAGC
This sequence comes from Monochamus alternatus, assembly GCA_037114965.1. Taxonomy (NCBI): domain Eukaryota; kingdom Metazoa; phylum Arthropoda; class Insecta; order Coleoptera; family Cerambycidae; genus Monochamus; species Monochamus alternatus. Next base: position 75,634,637 of record CM073431.1, on the reverse strand, counting down.
CAAATAAAAACCTGCGACCGAAACAAGAGTCGCAGGCACAGAAACGTCCGAATCGCGAATTATCGAAACTCGAATCAATTTTAATTGATGTTTATGAACTGTCAATTAAAAACGATGTTTCGCAGTGGCATCTTCATTATATTCCGCGGAAGGTGGAGTTTTTTGTTTTTTAAGCAACATCTGGCCATCGTTTGTGGTGGGTGATTAATACGAAATTATCTTTGTAGGTGCTTGTCCGAAACTGAATCTTGAGGATTGAGTTCTGAAGAGACAAGCTGTACAAAGGATTTTAGTTTAAACCATTTAGAACTACCATATTTGCAGTTAAGATTCAGTATTGAAATGAGCAAGCATTGTATTTCTGTTATGAAAGAGTACTTGTATCTTCTCAATTTTCAATAGTATTAGAAATTTGGACGAAATTAATATATTATTTATTACACATCAGTTTCAAAGTGTCAGTTAATATTTTAAACAACGACGATAGTGCACTTATCCTACAGTGTTTTAGCTATGTCAATATGATATTTTGGTTAAGTCTACTTAGAAGATAATCATATAGCTCTAGTAAAAAAACTGTACAATTAGGATGAATTTTATAAATACTTTTCATATATTTACACATAAATTTAATATATTATAACATTTGAATTAAAGCAAGTCATAAAATTATCCCAAACAGGAAAATAGTGTCAGTTAGGAAATAATAAATACAAATCTACTAATAAAGTGCTTTAACAGTATCAGTGAGACAGTGTGCTAAGCACAATGTACTTAGGAAACAATACAAATTAGATATATAGGTATAAAGAGGTCCATACGGATGAGATTTGGAATATTTTTTATTTGGTTAACTGCATCCTGAATTCTTTGAAGTAACTGCTGATGAGTAGTGATTTCAATATGGTAGACATGCTGCTTCATATGTCCCCATAAATAAAAGCCCAAAGGATTTAGATCTGGTAAAAGCGGCGGCTATGCTATTGGATCTTGTTGACCTTGTTGACCTTATGTACAGTTACCGGTCTCTCTCAATGTGATGGTGTACCATCGTGCTGATACCACATATTTTCAATAATATTAAGTCTTACGTCATCAATAAAATCAAAAGAAAGTTATATACATCAATTTGTACATTCACTTCAGTAGACAAATAGTCATTTTTGGAACAGGGTTATCTTCTTCTTAAAGGATGCGAAATGATATACTAAAGACTGTATGGACAGAATAATGCTTGTCTGGAATTCTCATTGGAATACCCATATAAAAATAAATGTATTTAACCCTTTAAAGCTAAGCGTGAAATGAATAAACAAAATGACACCATATTGTTACAGCAACCATAATTTTTATTTATTAGGCTACTTTGATTGAAATATGATATTATACTTTTAAAATGCTTGTGAACTTTGCATTAACCCAACTACCATCTGCCTGCAGAACACCCTGTAGTTGTACAAAATTTGAAGAGGTATTACTTAATAGCAATCTAAGAGAACATTAGGATCCAAAACTCCCATTTAAGATGCATTATTTGCATATTTGGTATACATACGCAACAGAAACAATGTTTTGATCCACAAGAGTTATAAGGCAAGTGTATTCTATATATCTTATAAGTGCCAAGGTAGTTTTACGTTTTTAAAATTACAATTTTGTTGGAACAGTAGAAGAAAGAAGTCATGAAAGTACCTACAGCCAATCGATAAAACCAATTTAAAACATGTCGCCAAGAAAATTTTGACATCCCCATCTGCCTTTGATTATTTGGACCATTGAACAGGGACGTGACTTTTAGTACCACCTGAGAATGCTTTAATTAACTTTTATATCGATCGCACTTTAAAATCGTGGAAATGCCTAGTGGCAGGCTGTAGAACGTAAATTATAATTAAAGAAACAGGAAATTGTCCCAAAAATAAATCCGCCAAGGGAGCCTCCACAAAGTGACAGTCAGATAGGAAGTGTCGCTCCAATTTTTACCTGCCCACTTTCCAGTTCACACAATAAAATCTTTTTTTGGGATACACGCTGTTTATCTTAAGTATAATAGTTTCTAGCGCTGCCTCAGAAAAAGGAAGACGCTTGGATACATTAAAAAGCACTTAACAAGTACAGCGTTCTAAAAGGTTTCTGTTAACTCTACAGACGTAATATATGATGGGCTGGTTCGGAACATGTGTCCCGGTGAGCAGTTTTGGATGCTGTATGCCCCATTTAATGGGTACGAATAGCCTTATTACCTAACGCTTTTATATTTGGTTTAAACATGTGATAATTGACTGAAAATGGCTCCTACTAATGGTGGAGACGATAACGCTTCCATGTGAAAGAAAGCCTTCATTGTCAGGAAAGAATGCTGTATGAGTCACTTTCAGCTCTAATTTCTACTTTAAGCTGACCTATGCTAGCTGCTATTGTTATGAAAACCCTAAGTATGATGCAAAAAAGATATTGTATAAATCAGATTTTCCAGTGTATGATTCAAGATGTATAAAATGATCATGTCAATAGTTAAACACGCTCTACAATAAAATGGTCTAAATTAATTACCTAATGAAATAATAAAATATAATAAATATGAGTACTTAATATAGGGTGTCTTGCAAGTCGTTACAATAATTTTAGGTGATAGAATACTTGATTTTGAGTTGATTAAAACAAACATACCTATATACCAAGTGTTACAATATATGAGATAATTATTTTTTTTTGTATTATTTAATTTAACCGTGCTTTTCTACATTTATTGAAGTGGAGAAGAAAAACAAACCGTAAACTTACTTAAGCAATGCTATTTCAGTTCTTAGGAAAAGTTTCTTGATATACATTCTAAAAACACAACCTTTAGAAAATACTGAAGTTATTAAAATAGGTACCGGAGGATTCAAAACGCTAAATATTTATTTCAATTGCTCAAATCATAAAAGCTAATTTAAAGTTACGGCGTAAAAAGGAAAAGTAATGTTTCTATTAAATAGCTTGGTATGCCGTGAGAAAACAATTGTCCTTCACCAACCAACCAAGTCATCACCACCATTTTTATTACATACATATGGCTGTCCTGTTTTGGCGAATGCGCTCCGTGCATATTTAAAAGATTAATTTCAGTCATCATTTATCCATCTATCATGTGCTCTTTAAGGCGCTGCCCTTAGAAATATTTTACCTGAAACTGCTTCTTCATAAAAGTAACAAATGTGTAAAATTAAAAAAAAAAATACAGTCAATAAATATAATGTTGCATGAACTTGAGATATTATTTTTTTTTTGACTAGTATCATCCCTTAAATATTCTGCGAGGAGTTTCTCGACACTCTGTATTAATATACTGCATTCTTTAAACCTTACTTCATACAGAAAAGCGTGCAAAATTCCTTTTGAGTCTAGTTGACACAAGATTTGCACTTTTGTGTTAAAATTTGTATATTTTTACATTGTAAAATGACACAGTTATGAATGCATTGGATGCATTATTCTACATAGCGATTGTTGAAGTTATAAGATACCGATAACCTCCTGTGAGATATTGTTTGTAACACATCGACCTATATAAAAGGTTATCTCACTCCTTACTTGAATGTTTGTCTGGCACAATAATGGCTTGTTTAATGAAAAACTTTTATAATTCCTTGGATGAAAGTACGATCAATTAATTTTTTAATAGGTGTCATCAATATCCTCAAAAACTTCGTTTTATTTAAGAATATTTTTATAGTGTACAGATAAAGGCCAAAGAAAATTAATGTATATGTCATAGTTGTATAGGGCAATCCGTTGTTTTATGTAATTTAAGAAACAGAACCATGAAACTATGGTTCTAACGTTATCATTCTATAAATTATACATTAATTTTTTTAATGTACTTCAAATAGTATAGTGTATTATGCTAGTGTCACATTTAAAATAGTCTAGTGATATTAAGGATTATGATGTGAATATGCACCTCTCAAAAATTTTCTATAACCCCTTTTTGGTAGAATGGGATGTAAATGTCGGGATTCTTGCTACTTTTTTGGGAAACATGATCCTGTTGAGATCCGGAGATAGGCACAGGGTGAAATTAAAAATTTTTCACTTTCGATCACAATTACACTGCAAGAAAAATTACTATACTAATGAGATTCTTCAGTGTGTGATATAAGAATAGTTTAACGTACTCTGACTTTTTATACGTTTTATAAAAAATATGTTATAATTACTAGTATATAATATGGTCTGTGTGATATTTACCAATAATGTGATTTTGTCTGATTGCGGATCCGCCTACACGGAGCCTAACCCGAGAACGACAAGGACAAGTCTAAGATTCTCAGCTAGGACTATGCGCATTAATTATGTTACTGGCATCGAGCAGTTACCTAGGTCATGATATAGTAATCCGGAAAATAATTAGAGATGAAATACAACACCGGCCAAAACTGCAAGATCCAAAATCCTATACTGGACATGCTTTTAGAAGAACGTCGGCGACTTCGTTAACAAATACTGGCGTTGATGTTATGGCACTCAAACGTCATAGGGACTGGAGGTTTTAGTGATAACATTAAAGTATTATTTGACTAACAGAAAATGTAATAATAGGTCTTCTGGAAAAACTATTACCTTTAAGAATTGTACAAATTGTACCTTTAATTTTTACAATAATGAATAATGAGCCCAGCATTTAATGCATTTAAAAATTACTGATTTTTACTTACCGCATTAATGCTGTTATGAACTCAAACAACACATTTTTTTTTTATTTCTATGGAAACAAATCACAGTGTTGTATATTCAACTTACAGAATGTGTCAACAATGACAGCAAGTGCATATTTCAGAACGATTGTGCGAAAAAAATATATGTGGCATCTGTACAAGTAGCCTAATCTTTTGTAAAATTAACGACTCCCCCAGTGGTGCTAATTATTATTCACCTCTCGCATTTTGTGTAGGTAAAGGTACCCACATAAGGTACTCGGTAGGTGTGAGGCTCTTATTGTTCCCTTGTCCCACCTTGGCACAGGGTTGATTTACATCGGGAAAGTAAAGTAATGGAAATAAAATGCACATTTACATCCTGATGTTTTCGTAATATTTAAATATCACATTTTATCGGCCACAATAAAGCATTGACACAAAACTGGGCACTGTCAGACAATAGTTAATGACTACGTTTGAACTTAACATATTCTGTCTTTACGAAAGAAAACAATGTGTAATTTACAATTCTATTCGATATTTTTATATGCAAATTTGATATTAATAATGCACTTGAGGCGCACACGAGTCAATGCATATGTATTTCGAGTGAATAATAAATATGTCAATGCAGGAAACGTTATTAGTTTGAGTTATCGTTAAAAAATGATGTTCATGGTCTTTCAATTATATCCATGCAAGTAATAAGTCAGCGAGTTAATTAGAGTATTTTAATTGCAAAGATAATGAGATGAAAAGTACTGTTGTTATGTCTTACCAAAGAATTTGCTCGTCATTCTTTTTAACTGATTGCAATAAAAATATGTTCAAGGACCTTAACAACATCTAAACAATTACCGTCAAACGGGGCTACTTTGACACCAAGGGGCAACTTTAACACTATGAGCATTATTTATTGATTTTTTTGTTTTTGTTTGTCTTTTTTGCTTTATATGAATACTGGGTTCCATTGTTACAGGTACTAAGTAATTAAATATGCTAAGACCCTACCCAAAAAAAACGGGGACCCGGAGTTACACAACTATTCTAACGATTTAAGAAGTGCGCTTGACGCCATTGAAAGTGGAATGCCTTTTCAAAGAACCGCAATTGTTTACAAAATCCCACGATTAACTCTTCGAAACAAGTCTCTTGGTAGACACCAACAGTTGGTAGGTCATCCGAGCGTTCTCAGTACCGGTGAACAACAAATGATTTCTGATACTTTATGTCAAGTGGCGAAATGGGGGTTTCCGTTAACCAAGTCTGATATTCGTGCGGTAGTGAAGAAATTCTTGGATAAACAGGGCAAAACAGTGCGTACATTCAAAGACAATTATCCTGGACCTGATTTTGTCGAAAATTTCATAAAAAGAAACAACCTTTCCATATGAGTTGCAACAAATATTAAAAAATCACGGTCTTCTGTAGATAGAACCGACATAATTCAGTTTTTTGACAACATAAAAGAAGCGTTAGGTGACGTTAAAAATAAAAACTTGTACAATTACGATGAAACTAATATCGCTGATCTATATATATTTTTTAATTCTGCCTTTATTACCGGGGCTTCTTTGACATCGGGATGCTTTAACAAGCATTTTTCCTTCATATTAACATGTATGTCAAAGTAGCGCCAAACACGGGGTAACTTTGACACACTCATTTTTATTTTTTTTATTTTTAACTATTGTTTTTAGAGTGATTTTGAATTCGAAAATCGATTCAGTAGGCCAAGTTTGTTATAAATCCGTTTATTTAACAACATTTAGTTAATAAATAACGGCGTAGTGTTGAAAAATGTCCTAAAAAGGTGTCAAAGTAGCCCCGTTTGACGGTAATTAATGGCCGACAAATTTCCTTTGATTGGATATATTTTAGTAATAAAAACATGTAACTAATGCAAATTATACATAATTTGTCTTCCCAATGTATGATGAGAATTAAGTACAATAATATTATAGGACACAATACATATGTTATATCATTAAATATAAATGTCGAAGGTTTTAATAAATAGTGTTTATATTTACAATTAATATTAAACATAAATGTTAAGTATTACAATATTATCGCTTTGGAAAGAGGTTGAGAGGTGACAAGAGCAAAAACAATGGTGATGATTCATATTTGGAAAATCCATTGATCTAATTTCTACCCTAATAGTTTTAATACGAACATAATAATGTTTGCAGATGATTCCATTACTTTTCTCATTTATCTTGTGACAAATAAAAAGTTAAAATAAAGAAGTAGCAGTAAAGAATTTGAAAAAGTCGTAAAGCATTTTATTTTTGAACAAGTGTAAGTCATAACACTATCTAATTATTTCCAGATGATCACCACGACGTTTAATTAATTTAAAAATTAGTTCCAGGAAGGAAAAATGTTAAGACTTTAAGACAGAGAGACCTCGCCAAAAATACCTACAAAGCAAATTGTCACGGACACTTGAATTATACGTATACTAAAACTGGAACTGTCAGAAGATAATAACAAATTATACCTAGACGATGACAAATAACCAGCACTTAAAAACAACAGGCTGTATGCAGATTAGGCCACGCAAAAATTAATGCTAATCCCATAATATATCTCCAAGTGATAAAACGACCCGTAATTAATTTTTAATTTGACTTGTAAAGTGCATCCAGATGATTTATTTTACTTTAAACACGACTCACAATGGCAAAACTTTTATAACTGATCTGAAGTGGAATAATAATGAAGTATCCTGCGCGCAACCTGGGCAAATAAGACCCGGTGAATTCCCTACTTGAAAACACTTGCCGTGGCACTTGAAAGTCCAAAGCGCCTTCCTACGCTTTTCTTAAAAATCCTGACTCAGGTATTAAGAATTAATACAAAAAGTTAAACGCTAATAATATCATTCTTTGTTCGCCGTTCTTCCTCTTCGACAGCAGTTCTCAAGTCAGCTGCGGGTAGCGGGGATTATTTTTTCAAAAATTATTCACCAACAATGAAAAACCTGTATTGATAAATACACAGGATGAATCTTAAGTAGGAGTTGTTCTTTATACACAGGGTGATTCACAAAATGGGAATAGATGCGTCATGAAAAATGCAATTAATATCGCAAAAAATATATCTTTATAGTTTTTAAGAAAAAAAAATTGCCGTTCCAGTATTTTTAGTGAGTAACTTTTACAGTATCACTGGGCTACTGTACTCTCTAACGTCATCGGAAAGCAGGCGATTCCGTAAACTAAAATCCGATTGTAGTATTAACATTTTTACGATAGTGTTTACATTCGTTTTTCAAGCGTTAAAAATGGCTTACGTTTAGCTCGGAGTTGATGGATATTGTTTTAACAATATATGATATAAAACAACATACAGCTACTTTTACAGTGATAGTGCAACGCGGGCGTGAAATGGGAAATTTACAACGAAATCGTGAAAGATATGGAGCTAGAATGTGTTCACGGCGTATTGCACCAGTTGAGGAACACATTTTAGAGATTGTTGAAGAGAATGCCCGAATAGATACCAGCTCAACAAGTAAAAGAAATGTCCCAATCAACAGTGTGGCGTTATCATACACGAGGCTCAATTATATCCGTATCATGTACGAGTATAGCATGTCCAAGCATTAATACCAAGGTATTATCCCTTAAAAATGCTGAAGTGGATTGGACGAGAAGGACTGGTACCATGGCCGCCACGATCTCCTGACTTAAATCCTTTGGACTTCTTTTTGTGGGGATATTTAAAAAATGATGTGTATCGCACCGAAATGGATCGTAGTGACGATTTAGGCGAACGTATCATCATAGTTCTTGCCAATAACTAACAAGTTTAAAACGGACAAAAACCAGAAACATTTGTTAGTTCATAGAAACGGGATAAGATGGGCCCAAATGTGTGTATTGGTAGACACAATTTTGAACATAGTTGTTGTAACATCAGGTATGTGAAATTGTTTTATTAATTAAAACAACACATTAATTTATAATAACAATAAGCGGTAAGAACAGTTAAAAGAAGAAAAATAAGTATTATAATATTTTATTTAGGCATTTCCATCCTTGGAAAATTCGTTCAATTTTTTGTGCGTCCATTTTTTATCATACTTTGCCGCCGTGCCGGTCGCCGACTGATTGCTTTGGCTTGCACAAGGCTAAGTTTTACAGTGGATCAGTTTCCAGAAGTGTATTTTTTCCTCAATTTGTGCCTTTTGGTTGCCGGTCTCTCTAATCCTTCCTAACAAACCTACGGGCTTCAGGAAGAATGCGCAACGGAAAACGCTCGGCGTATAATCCCGAATCTGCAGTGACGTTATGGTGACATTCCCCGCATACCAACAACATATCAGTCAACTCGTTTTTAGAGTAACTCTGAGTTATTGTCAAATATTTAACCGTTAGTCAAAATACACATCGAATAAAAAATGCCAAATGATTTAAAACGTGATGCGTAAAATAAAAATAAGAAAAACGATAACAAAAAATAGTGAACATGTCTTTTTCCAAGAATTACGTCATACGTTGTAGTTGCATCTAATATTTTTGTATGTATTACCACCACTCAAAGTTTGTTACATACTTTACAAGACACCCTGCATATGAACAGGGTTTAGATTACGTTGTTTTCTAATCATAAGGTGTCCAAAATTGTAAAGAAAACATTTTTTTAATTTTTAAATGCTGTTTTACCAAATTTGGTACCTGGTCTTGGTATATTAGTGGCAATAAAACGTAATATTGTCAGCTTTATAAGTTTACCAGTGGCGGAACCATGGGCCTGTCATGAAGTTTTTTACAAAAATTGTTGTTATTCTGTATAATATTTAAAACAAAATATTTGACCGTGTTGTAACTCAAATACACAAAAAAAAATCTATTCTGTATAATAATATACTAAAAATTTTAATCTTTTAACATTTTATTGTATATGCATTAATTCAGTAATAAAGTGTATTTGATGCAAATATTTACATATTCTTGACATCCAAGCACTCTGATCCTTAATTCAACACTTTTCTTTCTTATAATGACACAAAATTTAAGATTTACCTAAAGAATAATATTATGTTAAAATATTATTAATTATATAACAGGTTATTCTTCCTTAAATTATTGGTTTATAGATTTCCACGAATTGAAATGATGAATATTTTACAATAAATGTCATACTGTATAATTTATAATCCAAAACAATTATTTAAATAAACATAACTTTATCTTGTACTAAGTATAGTCATTTTCTTGATTTCAAGTAATTTTTATTCCTAAATGAATATATAATCTTATTATATAATAATAAATTAATCATTCAATAAAGTATTACTATACTTGAGGAATAAGCTAGCGTTGAAATAAGTGTAATATTATATTAGTATAGCCTTCTCTCCGTGTAGGTACTACTGAAATTGCCACACAATTATTAAACAACACTGACTACGAATTTTTAAGCGATAGATAAAAAAGTTGGCGACTGCTGCCTTGCTCTGACATAACGTTTCTGAGGTGACGGTATTGGTGTCTAGAGTTACTTTGGGGCATTCGTTTACGGGCATATCGTATTACTTTTAGTCAGCTCCCTCGTTATTCCGGTGAACAAGAAAACTCAGCATCTGTTCGCTTAACTGGATACTACGAACCACTTTGCCTCGATGCCTCCGAGGCAAATTCCTCTATTGTGTTCGAAATAATTCCTTAAGTAGTATTTACTGGATATCCTACCGTGCCCTACTGAAATTAAGCCCAAAATTTGTTTTAAACTTTCGACTGACACACATCAAAGCCGACTGCTAAGCTAATAATAAATGTCTCAATAAAAAGTTATACAGGCACGTATACTAAACATACGTCTCTGTAGACACAGATATATACTGAACTATTGAGCTGTTTGTTGCAATACAGGTTTTATAAAAAACTAGGCCACAGTTTATACAATAAACTAATTTCATTGATTATGTTATTTACGAATGAAGTCATTTTAATTTAAAATCCAATGCATACGTCAAAATTAATATTTAAATTAATGTCATCAACTAGTGTTAGTACCTATACGAGTACAATTTTTAACGAAATGGAAGTAGAAGAAATATTAAAGCAGGCTGATTTGCTGATTGCAACAGAATATTGTTGCCGCTAATGTTGTTTTGTCACTTTGGGTATTATTTTACTATATAAAGCTGTTTATAGGCCTTTTAGGCCCAGAGCTGTGTTATTCTCCTCCATTCCATTCTGTCCTTCGCCTTTCTTTTCCAATCCGTTACATTTTTCTCCCTTAGATCTATTGCCACTGCCTCTCTCCATTGCTTCCTCGGTCTACCTCTTTTTTTCTTGTAGTTAGGTTTACTCCCTACTATTTTCTTAACTGCCCTTTCGTCTTCCATACGTTCTAGATGCCCTAGCCACTGCACTCTTCTGACTTTTTCAAATTCGTCTATTGTTGGTGCCTGGTACATTGCATATATTTCCTCATTGTTTCTCCTTACATAGCCTTCCTCCGTCTTCTTACCCCCTAGAATTCTCCTTAAGATTTTCCTTTCCCACCTTAAAAGGTTTTCTCTTGACTTCTTATTGAGAACCCAGGTTTCACTACCATACAGCGCTGTCGGTCTCAAAATTGTTTTATACATTTTACTCCTCTGGACAAATGCTGCCAAATTTCTGTTTGCTTTTATTATTCTCCTATTTATTTCTTGTTCCTGATCGCAGTTAGCTGTTATTAGCGCCCTTAAATACACATATTCTTGAACTTCCTCAAACTCCATCTCTCCATGCTCTGTTCTCAATTTAAAATTGGTATCCTTTTTTTATTCTCCTATTCTCAAAAGCTTACTTTCCTCTTGATTTATCTGCACTCCCACTTTACGTGCTTCCTCCACAAGTTTTCTCGTTACTTCTTCTAATTCCCTACTATCTCTAGCAATAATAATCTGCATAACTTACAATTTGATGACTTTTAAACAATATATGTCCTTCTCTGTTCAGCTGACTATCTCTTATGACCTTTTCTAGTACTAAATTAAAAAGAAGCGTTGAGAGTGGGTCTCCTTGTCTCAGTCCTGGATCAATAGTAAAGCCTTCCGAACATTCGTACTTTGGATTTAGTATTTTCTAAGGTCATTTTCAATAGCCTAATTAGTTTGGTTGGTATCCTAAATTGTTTCAAAATTTTACTTAGTTTATTCCTTTTGATCGAATCATATGCCTTCTTGAAGTCCACAAATAAAACCATTGCTTTGATCCCATACTCATAGCATGTAGTCAGAATTTCCTTCACCATGAAGATTTGGTCTGTTGTTGACCTTCCTTTTCTAAAACCTGCTTGATACTCCCCTATTTGTAGTTCTGCTATAGGTTCTATTCTCTGTTTTATTAACGTTGCCATAATTTTATACCTTATATCTAACAATGATATACCCCTACGTATGCGTGAGTATACTCTGTCCTTATACAATTGGTAATATTTGTAGTTCTTCTGAAATTATATTGTATTTACAAAACTTCTTCTATGGTATGCGCAAGTAGTATATTGCAAAAGCCGTCGTATCTGAATGATTTTTGCACTTTCAAAATGTCTTGCTCGATTTTTAGTGCAGCTTTTCTGCAATTCTGGGGAACAATTTAATGATTTGAATGGTTAACACAATACGCAAACATTCCTAGGCAGCATTTTCAGATTCAAATTGCCGTCGCTTCTACTTGATTTTTATTTGATTGTTGAGCTTGCCAAATATATTAACTGAAACCTTTATTTTATATGTTACGCTGTTTGTTATTGTCACTTGTCGAATTTGAATAAATAGTTTACTTTTTAGTGCCCATTCGGGTTGAAGTGTTGGTATCACTCGCAATTGCAATTGCGAATTGACGACCGCAATCCATTGTAAAAAGAATTGCGGACTGTATAGCGGCTTTAAGTTCTATATCATTCAGTTCTTAAATGTCTAAAATTATTTGTATTTGTAGAAAACATAATCAAGAATATGGCGCCCTCAAGAAACTCTTTTAGTTATAGATATTATTAAATGAAAGGGAATTTCCAATTCGATGATAAATGGCCAATGAATTAATTACGTGTTTTATCTTTGTCTGCAGACTGAGTCTACCCTTATTAACACCAAACAATAAAACAACAGTAAATTTTTATATACAACATATCTAGCTTAGAGTAATAAAAGTCTTTGCGATAACCCTATGTTTCCAGTTCCCATTATCTGTTAATAATTTACGATTTAGTGCTGTACTGTTTAAAACAGAACATTATGCCATGTTTCTTCGAGGAAGTACGTATATAAAAGCTGATAACATTTAATTATTATGACTGAACCTTTTTAATTTACGAGTTCTCGACTTGAAGCGTTTAATTGTTCATTACAACCATAAAGTTGTCAACGAGAATGGGAACCCAGAAAGTCTAATTGAATAACTCGAATCGGTTTAAAAGCAGAATGTGTGATAATTAACAAATGTAGATGTTCAACTGACAGAATATCTAACCAAAATTGCTTATGTATATTCATATTCTTATTTTTAAGCAAGTTACTATTTTCCAAACAACATTTCTTCCATTACCTACTAAATATTTAACGTTTCCAGAGCTGTATGAATACGTTAATCAACTTATAGTATTTTCTTTAGTTTTATTGGGTTTTTGCGACACTTCTGAAAAATAATAAAAATTAATTAAATAAGCCCTTGCACCAAACGGAACAGTCAACGGTTATTTTTGAAACTTAGTTTGCCTAACCAAAAAATCTCACACTGAAAAAAGCAGATAAGTAAAAAATAACAAAAATCACATCACTATCGCGCACTTCCGTAATATTGACGTTTCGAAAAACTCTCTGTTTTCGTTTTCAAAATAGTAGTAAAAATATTAAACGTATGTCAAGTTTGACAGATTAAAATTTGTTTATCTGCTTCCATAGAGATGTTAAACGATTTTTATTTTATTTTTACTTACTTCTTCTTGATATAACTGTAGCCAACAATGATCGATGTATACTGAACCGTTTGACACACACTTATCTCCGTTCAACAAAATAATCGCGGTCTCTTTCAATTTTCTTTTTGTCGCGTTATCTTCCTTCTCTAAAATTTTTGCCGAACCCCCATTTGTATCAAAAATAACCCTTGACTGTTCCGTTCGGCGCAAGGGCTTACTTAATTAATTTATATTATTTTTCAGAAGTGTGGCAAAAACCCAATAAAACTAAAGAAAAACTAAAATTATGCCACAAATAAATAGCTTCAGACAACAACTTATAGTATATTAAACAAGCTTAGAAAAGCAAAATTGACTAAACAAATATAGCTTATGACTACGAACTAGTAACTTAACAGTTATATGAGTTTAGAAAAACTGCTTTTCTTACATTTGTTTATACTATTTGTTGGCATTTTGTGTTAATCGGAAATTATAAGCAAATAGTGATAGTATAAAAGCATTACAAAGCAAGGAATTTAAAAATTTTCATAGGAAGTACTTGCGTAGGATTTCCGTAACCTGGCCCGGTTTTCAATCATTTTAGGAGATGATAGAATACTTGATTTTGAGTCGATTGAAACAAACCAAGTGTTACAATATTTGTGATAATTAATTTTTTAATATTTTTTTATTTAACCGTGCTTTCTTTTTAACCAATGAAATCCAATGTGGCTTCGTTACTTGCCTAGAACTTCATAATAATAATAATTTTCAGGTCTTTAAATTTTTTATAAAAGTATTATAATACGTTATGCAACATTTAAAAAAATTATATATAAGGATTGTAAACATATTGTGAAATAGTTGTGTACTTAGGCAAATGACTTCTAATTATAATCTTATAAAATAGTTGTATAAACGTGTTTTATTAAGGATATATAAGGAAATTAATAAAATTATTTTTTAGCCTCGAAATGCGCTTATTTATAAAATAGTTTTATAGTTGTGTTTAATCTATAAAAATATTCCTGTTTTATAAATATGTTATAGAATAAAATTGTGACTTGAGAAAACAAAATTATTGTATATACCGTGTAATAAAATTCCAAACCTAACCTTAGTTTTTGAACTCCTAAGGTATTGTGTATTACCAAGCACTCATCAAGAAAGAATACAAACAAATTCTTGAATGTATGTTTCCAGTCAAACGTGCCGACGTTCAATTTTACTTATAGGTTTTATTATATAAATAATGTTCGAGAATTCACATTAGAAACGCTTCATGGCTGCGAAAAAATACGAAAAATCAGTACGAGAAAGTATAACTATGATTTAATTTTTTGGTAATGCAATAATTAGGTTAGTTTTAAATTAAATACCTATTATTATAATTAACCAATAATACTTAACACCATTAATATAGGTAATGAATGATAGTACATAATATTTTAAAATTGTAATTTTTTTTATAAAACTTGGCAAATTCTTTCGATACAAACATTATCTACTTGTGCACACACATTTTTAAATATATTTAAGACTATAAAAACATTTTATCGTATATAGTTCTAATTTACACGCCATTTTTAAATGAAGATTTGTTGGATCGGCGACTGCCGCCATTATGGAAAATTAGTTGAAAGCCGTATTAAAATTATATCTAAAACATAATTCTGCTATTTTTGGAAGACTATTTTATAACAAGATCATTAAATATAATTACACAACGATATTATAAATTAAAGAAAGCATAATTTTAATATTTTTTAAATTTATTTTTTATAATTTTAAAGCAAATGTGGTCTAAACTATAGCGCATAATTTTTTTGTCACAAACATATCTATAGTTTATCAATAAAATTTGCGGCGCAATAAAATTTTCGTTGATGAAACACTGATTGTTGACACGATAATATTTAAGTATTAAACCTATCTACCATCTACACAAATGATCGCCATTGAGTGACCCCGTTTTTAAATATAAGTACAAATAATTATGAATCTGCGTTATACACCAATCTTAAAATGATTTTGTTCTAATATTCTTCACTAAAAAATAGAATGTTTCTTTAAATAATACCAAAATACAGACTACAAAACGTTTTTATAATTGCTTTATAAAATTGATTTAAAAATGTAGTATACATTTTTTTATAGAACTGTTACATTACCAAAGTGTTTTATAAAAGTGGGCCCTTTTCGATTCTATAAATATCGTATAAAGGCATTTAACTACGTTATATGAATTTGAAACTCCTATAAGATTTATATTATAGCAATTTATACAACCTTTATAAAATTTATTTTGCTAGTTGGGATGCTATGAAAAAACAATCGTCCTTAATTTCCATAGCAATTCTAATTTTTTGGATGTTTATCAAGAAACTTTTCCTTATAACTGAAAGAGCATTGCTTAGGTAATTCTTTTATTTATTGATTTCTTTATTAATTTCCGCTATTTCTGCAATCTAAGTGAGTTATAATGCAGTAAAGCTGGTGAAAAAAACTATTATTAATAAATGCAGCTACGGTGGTGGTCTGCACATTGTGAAATGTCTAAAACTGGCTTATATTGAATCTCTTACTGATAACCTCTGACATATTCAGCTAAGCTTACTGAAAAAATAGCTTAGTTCATGGAATCCATATATAATTTTAATTCACCCAACATAATATGAGATCATTAATCATTATTGTCGAGAGGATGGCAGTAATAAATTATTTTATTATATATTGTATCCGTAAAAGAGAAGAAGGTTACTGTAAATTTGTACTTATCAGCAGGTCAAGAATCATAACAATTTTTGAGAAGACGAATATACTTTTATTTCAATTAGGTTAAGTAATCAAAATGCCAAGCTATTATATTTTTCAAAATGTTTGCGTTTGAATATAAAATTCACTGATTACATGATGCCAAAATAGAAAGTTTTTTAAGTATAAATTTCATTCTTTCGCAGTGAATTTTAAAATTTAACCTCTATTTACTGCAAGCATTTCATTGCTTAACGAATACCAAATAGGCAAAATAAATATTATTCCACAGTTTTAAATATTAACACTGGAACGCAGCTTCAATCAAAGGCTTTATATAAATTGAATTATATTTACACTTTAGTATGTAAATGGAACATTCAATCCCATTTCGCTTTAACATGTAAATACGCTAGGTTTGAATAAACCACAGGCAGCATATGTACCAACTAGTTAAAGGGTCATTTAGAGAAATATGTTTAAGCTCTGTTTAAACTAATTTATGTTTTAAAAAACGATATAAAATGCAGAGCAAGTGTTTTTCCTAGATGTACTCCTTCATACAAGTTCAAATAGATATATATTAATAGAATTAAAAAAATTTATTATACATATTATTTTTGTTAATTTGTTAAAAATACCAATGAAGAACGTATTAGTTAAAAAAAAAAGAAAAAAAATATCGCCCGAGCAGGGACTTGAACCCTGGACCCTTGGATTAAAAGTCCAATGCTCTACCGACTGAGCTACCCGGGCTACTGCCTGGACTATAATTTGTGTAGTTTATCATCGTCTTATAAATATATAGTAAAGCAGAAGTTTGAGATGGTATGCCTATGTATGTCAGGTTTAGACAAATTTAGAGCAATTCACTTATACCACCTTTTAAAGCATTTAAGATAATGCCGTCCACTTTAGAAAATAATTATTTAAAACAATTTAAATTTTATTTTTCTACTTTCTTGATGAATTGTAATAATTTGTGTTTCTGTATTATACGACTTAAATTTATTCTAAATTTTTCTGATGAATTTTTTATAAATATAATTGCAGTTGTTTTTATACAAGATCACAGTAAAATTAACGATTTATAACATCCTTGAACTTACATATTATGATTATGCAGCGTATAATATCTCCAATCTTATACATTTCTCAAACAATAAAATTTTTAACTAATGTACTATATTATGAAGAACAAAGTATTTTGAAGCCCAAAAGAACGCCATAAAAAAATATCGCCCGAGCAGGGACTTGAACCCTGGACCCTTGGATTAAAAGTCCAATGCTCTACCGACTGAGCTACCCGGGCTGTTGTCTGGACTATAATTTGTGTGGTACACTTCATACACATATAAATCAGACAACAAATGTGACAACTAATTGAAAGAAATCTAATAGCAAATAATGATCACATTTAACAAGATTCACTTGAAATTTCTCTTTTCCAATGCCTTAACATTTCCAAAATTATACTTATTTACTTAAAAATATAAAATATTAAATATGATTTAAATACAAAATAAGTGTTATATATTTTTTTGGATGAATAGTAATAATTTTAGCTTCTGAATTTTACAATTTCAAAACCGACAGTTAATAACTTATTTTCAATTTTTTTAACGAAATTTCACGGAACAGTTTTTGCAACATACAATGACATAATATAAAGTAAACCTTTCAAATTTTGTATTATACAATGTCACGATGAAAATACAAATTTGCTACTGATATTGTATTTTGTAGAAGAAATTTTCATTTCAATATTTGCATTATGCAATGTCTAACAGAACATTTTTATGGCAATTTTTTATATCTTTTTGACGCACTATAATAATTTCAGATTCTCTTTTATGATGAAATTTTTACTTACAATGTCACTAGTAGGTACGTAAATTATTTCTGGAATTTTTTTCGATAATATATGTAAAATAGTATTTTATTGACCACAAAATAAAGATGTAAAATTTTCATAGTAAAAACTTCAATACAATAATTTGAATCGATTTTCATAACAAATATTACTAATTTTCTTTCGTTCCGATTAAACTAATTTTAGTAACATAAATTGACTTCGCATGATATTTTCTTGTTCTTCCGTTTGCAATCCCCACTTCAAATCAAAAAGTGAGTGAATTTGTGAAAACATAATTCTGTTCTTTCTGCTACTACTTCACTGTCACTGCTACTGATTTCCAGCATAATAGGGACATCCATAAATGCCTTCATTCGGTTCCTCAACCACTCTCAACTATAAGAAAGGATTAGGTTACGTAAAGTAGAGGTCAACTGTCAAATGTAGAAATATTTTGTTCTTTTTCATCCCTTTCCCACCAATCAACTGATTGCATTGTCAGATAAATCACATGATTTTAATCATATAAATTACATAAGTAACAACAACGAAACAATACTAGTATTTATGACTCCAGTTCCACTATTATACAATTTCACAATGAAAATAAAGATTTACTTAACCCTAGATGCGAGTCAACTCGACCGTTCCACTAAGCGCATTGCAACTGTCCGACATCCCTTACATCTTCTGTCTTTGCCTGTCTCGTATCTCATCGTCTGATACTATTTGAACGTAAGCAGCTCCTTTAATTCAACTTTTGGCTTATAATGCACTTTCTTAGTTCCAAATTCACAAAGTCATTATCAATTATTTTCAGAAACAAAGTGTATATGAATTAATAAAGTAATTCACCGCTTATTTATTTTGTTTTCTTTACGTTTTAAACCCTAGTTAACTCGTGTCAAAAATATGATTTAGGGCATCCAAGAAACTAGATTTTTTTCTAAGAAAACTGTTGCAAGCCGCATCAGTACGGTTCATTATTACTGAAATTATTTTAAAACTAGTTTTAAGATACCTAAAGAGACCCCTTAACATTTATGACATATCGTTGATTTACAACAAATTTCTTATAGTTTCTTAACAACTAGTAATAATTTGTGTCTCTATATTATACGATTTTCAATTTATTCTGTTTTCCTGATCAAACTTTTATAAACATAATTTAAGTTTTTATTTTAATCAAGATTTCAGTAAAAATAACGATCTACAGCAACTTCGTAGTATCCATGAAGATATGTTTATTGAACTTTTCACTGTATTTTCGGGTTATTTTGACATTTTCTAAGGAATGGATATCCTGTTTTATGGAAAAACAAGTATTTTGAGAACAAAGCAACACTATTTAAAAAACTTTCGCCCGAGCAGGGACTTGAACCCTGGACCCTTGGATTAAAAGTCCAATGCTCTACCGACTGAGCTACCCGGGCTTGTATACTATCTGTTTTCGACAGGAAAGCGCTGGTATTTTAGGCCGACAGTGCTATCAACAAAGCAGTAAATAAACACGGATTTCATTCAAGGCCACACGTTGTATGTTTATTTTTTATTTGATATAAGTTTTCAGTGAATCCTGCAATATAAAATCGCAGTAAAACGATTAGTGAAGTGATTCCAGGAACTACAAAATGGTCATTAACGATTTAGTAATACTTATATGATGATCAAATAAAACGAAAATAGTAAATCTCAGCTATTTAAAAGTTAATTTATATCCTCTATGAAGTCAGATATTTATAGCGGACTATAAAATCTTTGGATATAAGCTCATTGAAAATGTTGTAATCGTTTCAGTTAAATGTCAATTCTAATTTACAGTAATGATTTTCTTTGCTTCGACGCCACTCTCCTTGTCAAAGAGTTTATAGCTATTGACATGTTTAGAGTCCTAAATCATAAATATGTAATTGGTAACATTTAAAAGATTGTAATTCTTCCAGTAATTGCGTTATGCAACATCAGTTGCAATTACTGAACGCAGTGTTCAGTGTGTTTAGCTGTTTAATTTCAGTAATTGACAGAAACAATCAACCATTTCAGATTATTTCAGATGATGATTTGCAAGATATGTGTCACACACAATACAAATAGAAACGAAATTATATTTTAGCTTAAATGGTTAATGATTTAAAAGCGTTGTTTTTATACGCAAATTTTCAACAAATTCCATAACTGTTTGTTGAGACGGTCTAAATAAATCTAAGTAAGTTAGACATAATATATCTTCACTCTGTCAATTATAAAAGTTTTCTACAGATTCTATAACAGTTTCCAAATTTATAAGTCATTTAGAATAAGAAAAAAAGCCACAGATTCAACTGTTTATTTATAAGGTACAATTTAGGGTTTTTCATGTTCTCTAGCGCATTTTCCTCCATACGTTAATGGAAATCATTCAATTTCAGCATTATATTTTAATACTCCGTTAATAGTTTATATTGAAAATATAAATTATTTTTTTGCAAGAATTTAGTTATACAATCAATATCAATAGAAAGTGTGAATGAAAAAATGTACTATTCAATTTCAAAGAATGCAACAATACTATCAATAATATCTATGCACCAACGGCTCTTCCACTATTGTCGGGAAAACTAGGTACTGAATTAGCATTATCATGATGTAACATTCGCTTACTATTGTGCCAACGTTCTGGTCTGTCTATTTGTATAATTTCACACAATCGTCTTAAAACCATTGATTGCTATCTGGTGTGGAAAAAATATGATCTTGACTGATGTACTTCCGTAGGTTTCTTAGACATAATTTTCGTTTTCCATTAATACTATAGTCTTCAGGTTTATATCATAATAATTTTAAGGAATAAGTTGTCATAGTCATATTTTGGTCTTTCAAGATCCTCACAAATGACAACCCAATGTTGCCTTAGATCCTCCCTCATGAGCTGATAACTTCGCTGCAACATAACCTATTCCCAGTTCGTTTTGTCAGGATCCTTTTACAAGAAACAAATGAAATGTTACACTTTTCAGCTATGTTTGGGATACTTAATTAATTATTTGGCCTCACAACTCTCGCGCAACATAACACTCGTGGGTTGATGTTGACAGTCGGCCTGAACGACTGTAATCTCTGACTGATTTACGACTTCAATTCAAACGATACGAATTCAAAACGATATGCTCATAAGCAGTTTGCATCATTTGAAAGATTTCTATGAAAAATTTCCCCAATTTAACACATAAATTAATACTAACACGTTACTCTAGAAACTTATCACAAAATCGTTGAACACACAAAATGCTTTTACACAAATAACTATATTTTCACAGCAATTTAACAAATTAACAATAAACAATCAACGATGCTACTATCACTAATATAAATTTAGAAATCTATAAAATAAATTTTATTCAATGACAATGCACGAGAATGCTTTATTTGGAAAATAGAAGACTTTCAGTTTCTGAAAACTTGCATCTGCTAGTGAAATAAAAGGCATTTCATGAATTATTATGTAATCCTGATAGAGACTAATGTTGGGGTGGAACAAATAAGTTACCAACTGGAGGAAAAGGAAGTTAAGGGATATAATGAACAAAAAAAAAACAGGATGCTGGGCAGACTAACTTTGTATGTTAAACAATATGAAGAAGGTATTGATACAGATCGACGTTTACAGGAAAAGTAACATACATATGTTTTTACATAAGATATTTCTTTAATGGGAATTAATAATATTGTATGAAACAATATCTATCTATATATATATATATATATATATATATATATATATATATATATATATA
Organism: Monochamus alternatus; assembly: GCA_037114965.1. Classification (NCBI taxonomy): domain Eukaryota; kingdom Metazoa; phylum Arthropoda; class Insecta; order Coleoptera; family Cerambycidae; genus Monochamus; species Monochamus alternatus. The sequence continues at coordinate 75,612,666 of CM073431.1, read as the reverse complement.
TATATATATTATTTCTTATTAGCTTTTGTACAATTTTACTGTATTTTAAAGGCTCTTTTATATCCAGATATGCCAAAGAACAATTCCATAGACAAAATTGGAATCAATAAACATATAAAATAAAAATCTAGTTAAATCTAGTTAAATTTACTAACGAAAAATACACACCTGGCATAATGAAATCAAATGATTTTCAAAGTTCAGCATATTTTCGAAAAATATTTAAACTGTCACATTAGAACAAATTCTCGGACATTTTTGTTTTCGTGAATAGTATCACAATTTTTAGAGAGAGGTCATTGTATTGAAAACGATGCAATATTAACTTAGTTAATTCTTCGCGACGATAGGCTTTAAAAATGCCGATTATAACAACAATCTTCATGAGTAAATATGCTTCATCATCTGCAGTACTTAGAAATTTATATATTTCTACCCTTGCAAAAATTCTGATCTTTTTGGCCTTGTAACCCTCTGAACTTCTTTTCAAAAGTCCAGTTAATTGAGAAAATCTGCGTATCTATATTTAGATTTTTCTTATTCTTGTTTCATTGAGTAGTGAATCCATAGTGCAAATAGTTTCTGGGAGCATTGCTTTCCGGAAAAATGTATATTTTGCATCCATATTCAAACTTTTGATAGTCCAACTCATACCGCGTTTTGGATTTTGTCAAAACTAAAATTGAGATCGCTCCGTTTGCCACTGTTTCTAAATCAGAATCAGTCATTTTAAATGCACTTTTTATATTTACGGATTCGTTTGACAATGTTTTGACCATGGGAAAGGTAACATAAGAAAACTTGATCCGTAAACTTAATAGCAAGTACTTTTTTCTAAATTAAAACTCGATGTTTTATCAAATTTCCCAAGTAGCACATTAGTCTCATAATTCAAAGTTATAAGACCAGAAATTTAAAAGATATGTAGCAGTTACATGACAGCAGTTTCATCGTATTGTTGTTCCATTTGAGACTTTTTTGTTAACAGCCGCTATTTTGTTGTTTAAAGTACCTGTGAGAATAATGTAATTCCTATAAGAAAACCGTTTTATAGAAATTATTTAAACTATTTTCAGAACCTTCTTGTGTCTGCACTTATACAGTATTTTTGTTGCAAAGAGGCCATTTTACTGTATAATGTCTATATGACTATTAAGCCTTATAAATGAATTTTGTAGTGGTAGTAAGAGAAATATTTGAGAAGATCCTTACAGAAAAAATAAAAGAGTTTTATAGAAGTTATTTAAATTACTTTTAGAAAGTTCGTACGCCATTTGTGCAGCACTTTAGTTTCAGAAAGCTGTTTAGCTGTATAATTACAGCATTTGTTTTATAAATGCTGTATTAAAATATTATTGCCAAACAATAGAGCAAAACTGCTTCTTAACGGTAGTTAACACGAGCCAACGATTTTCTACAAAACATAACGCTCTTATGCTTCGCTTTTACATAACATTAAAATATTTTAAATGCTTCTGAAATGACCAAACTGTTTTATTATTTTAGCGCCACGTTTATTCACTTAATTCCGATTGGAAAGGAAACAAAAAATGAACAAGAAATCCCCCAAAATTATCTACAGGGAGGTCAAAAGTCGTTATAGATGATTTCTTGAAAAATGTCATTCGCAGAAAAGTACACTCATTTTATTTTAAAAAAGAAATACCAACACTAAACGAAATTTTAAGTGAACTTTCAGAGGACAACGATTTGCCAAAAATCAATAGAAGCAAATTATGGGCCGTCTTACGAGAGTTGAATTTTTGCTGGGAAAAGCAGAACAGAAAGTCATTTCTAATCAATAAAGATGAAATTATTTGTTAGCGAAGATCCAACTTAAGATCAATAAGAAAATTCCGTGACGAAGGGAGGAATATTTATTATCTAGACGAAACTTGGGTTAACGAGGGATATACTGTAACAAAAGTATGGCAAGATAAAAATGTAAAAAGTTTTCGACAAGCATTTTTGGATGGACTTTCAACAGGGTTCAAGGCACCTTCAGGTAAAGGGCGAAGATTAATAGTGACACATATAGGCAGTGCCAGTGGTTTTGCAGATGGCGGTTTACTTTTATTTTAATCTAAAAATACAGGTGACTATCACGAAGACATGAACGCAGATGTTTTCGAAGAGTATTTTACACAGATGTTGGATCTTATTCCTCCGGGGTCTGTAATTGTCATGGAACATGCCAGTTATCATTCACGGCAGACCGAAAGGAAAGCCGATATAATTCAACGGTTATCCGGAAAAAATATTTCTGTTAAAACAAATATGGTGAAAAAGGAACTTTTGACACTTGTCTATCTTAATAAAGATCAAAAAAAATATGTTATCGATGAAATGGCAACAAATCGCCAAATAACGGTACGACGTTTACCATCTTATCACTGTGAAATAATACGACGTTTAAATTAAGTGACGTTAAAAAATTCCTTGAAACGAGTTACTGCAGATAACTGGCAAAGATGTATACATCATGTACAAAAAGAAGAGGAGAAAATGTGTGAACTCGATAATTTAATTGACGTTACTGTGGAACCTATCGTTATCAATCTAGGAGACGAAGATAATTTATCAGAATATTCAGAGGATGAATTTTAATGTACCTACTTTTTATTTTTTTTTTATTGTACATTTATACAACACTACATTTACTCACCATAACTTGAATTTTCAAAATACATATATTTTTGTGTGGAATAAAAGTCTATTCATTAAATTTAAATAAATATTATGATAATAATATTGAATAATTTTATTTGAATTATTAAAAACCTTCTTAACCCGGTTATGATGCTCATGTTTTGAAATGCTGTTTTTATATTGTTTACTTATAAGAGAAATTGAAGCGGCATAGACTAAAACGGATTGTCGGGGATTAAATTATAGCTACTTGTTACAATTTAGTACGGTTAGATCACACAAAGTTTTTTTAAAAGTGCACCTTATCTATACCGATAATATATAATATAAAAATATTGAATATAAGCACCAGTACTACATTTGTTTACGTTTTGCATACATAATAAGCTTTTATTACTCTCTTTCATTTCTAAGCAGACTATAGCTGCTGTGTTGGTGCCAGTAAGATATTTATTCGATTAAACCTTGCAACTTTAACTCTCCAAAAATTAGTAACAGGAGCATTCTAAACCACTGCTATACTCGCGTCAAGAATTCAGACGTCTTACGTCACGGCTGACGTTACACATTTGTTTTTATTGTCAACGTAATATTCGATATTTGGTTGCGTTAAAAACAATTATGTTTTGCAATTTAGTGCAATATATAATGCAAACTTTTAATGTAGTATATAGTTTTATTACTGTCAGTTGCAGTTTCTTAAATATTTTGATGAAAATATTGTGAATTATTCATTTGTTCGTATGACGTAAGTCGTCTGAATTCTTGTCGCGAGTATATAAAGTATCTTGTGTTACTTGGGGTTGGCTGAGATCTCGTCTGATAACTTTAATATCTCGTGTTCTAATATGATTCTTTACAACATTTACATTGTAAATAACTGTTACAATACAGTAAACAATACGTTCGAATGATGTAGTTCGCAAATTATTTTGTTTGTGACCTGAGGCATACAAGTACATATAAATTTGAACACTGGCTCGTGAATTTCTAGTCGATTTATCAAAACATTTTTAGAAAGCACTATTTAACGAGCGGTGGTCACCTTACCAAAGATAAGTAGGCAGTTTCGCATGTAAACCCGACTGTTCAAAGGCACTCCTTTATTTATTGCCGCTTAAAACAAATCCGACTAGACGAAAATAATCAATCTCTCCTATCTGAAATATGCTTTGCGGCTTTGTTCCTCAAAAGCACCTTAATTGTATGTGATTTAAATTAAAAGGATTTATTTCCCGTGGGTGGATTGTACGCATTAAAGAACTGATTTAGTACTACTCTTCCTTAAATTATAGAGCTGGCCGTACCACTGCTTTATTATTCAATTTGGGGTACCAATTTGGCAATAATTTTAAAACGCCTGGTGTATTTTTTGTCTAAGTCCTTAATGACGAGGCAGAAAGCCAGGCCGTGCATCTATGTTATTATTTTAATTACAAACCTACGCGCCTTCAAACTGGTTTCGTTGGTGATTTTTCCTTCAGATTTTATAAGCCCATTTAAGATATTTCTCGTACACAGGTAGAAATGTAGGTAAAATTTTATTCCAATTGTGCATAGCAGTAATTCATAATGGCACTAAAATCAAGATATTTGTGCAAATAAATATAGTTACAGTAAGAATTCAGGAAACATACGTCACGGCTGATGTGACGCAATTGATTTTATTGTCAACATAATTGTCGATAGTTTATCGCCTTAAAAATAATATTTTTTTGTTATTTGGTGCAATATATGTATAGTGCCAACAATTAGTATATAGTTTTATCATTCTCAGTTGCAGTTTCTTAAATATTTTGATAAAAATCATCTGAATTCTGTCTATACCAAATATTTGGAGCAGTATTTTGTAACTTAACACTGTGTGATTATTAAAAAAAATCATATGCAAACTCTTCTAAAACAATTTCTACAATTTATGTCATATTAATTAATTCCTTATATACGGAGTATTCGGAATCCGAGTGCCTTTATTTTGCTGTATATTAAATTGTACCAACTAGCAACGTAGGAACGTTTTCGAAAAAATCTTATAAAATAGCAAACAGTCACAAAAACAATGTAATTACAGCCACTATACAACTATAATTAGCACCATATTATAAAGCACTCTAGTCGCCGTTGATATTTTGAAGGGCCTGTTGGAAACAATTAAAAAATAGTTGTATATTAGCAACAAATTAACTAAACCAGGGCCTTATAAGGGCCCTATTTTGGTATCTTTTGTAGAAATAATACATTTTTGTTGTGCGTTGGTTTTGTTGTTTCCAGGGATACAGGTGCAAGTGGTGATGCAAAAGGCGTTTATTTCTTGTATTGTTGAGTTTTTGTGGGTCATAGATACATAATACAAATACTGTGTAGGTAATGCCATAATTATTAGTGGTGATGTGATGAACTTACAGTATTATTAAACGCAATTTATTCCTTTGTTTTCAGTATAGATTGCCTCATTTTAACGCTACCGTTAGAAACTACTTTAATTTTGAATTTCCATATAAGTGGTTAAGACGAGGAAATAATTTTCCTTAAAATTAGCCAGCACCATCGCCATATCTCAACAAATGTGATTATTTTCTTTGAGGAACCTTGAAGGATTTTATTTATTCCTCTCCAGTTGAATCTTGATAAGATTTGTGGAACCGTATTACGAATAAACGTAACATTGTATGAAACGATCATCATTTATTAGACTGAGTAAATTTCAGATTTTTCAGAGAAAATGGTGCCCATTTTGAACAATTTCTTTAGCATTAATTATATTTTTTATTTTATCTTATAATTTTATTACTGTCAAATTTTGAAGACAAAATCTACTACCGACTTTTTGATTTGTTCTGATAAACACTATTAAAATTTTGTTTTAATTAATACATTATTTCTTGAAAACCTTAAAATTTTTAAATATTTAATAGGGAAGAAAGTATTTTAAATTAAATTTAGCGCGGATATTATTATTGCCTTTAAATTCGATCAATGGAAAATAAAGTTTGGTATAATTTTAGGGGTGACTCACCCACAATGAACACTTTGTAGTGTTTCAATTTTCTTAAACTCATAGTCAAAGAAGGCCAATAATAAACCTAAATCTTGCACCAAATTTGGTTATCCCAAATTAAAGTAATTCAGAGATATTAATTTTTTTTTAAATATTGGGCCCCACTTTGAAGGCCTGTAACTCCGCCTATGTGTCTTCGTATATAGGTAAGCTTGGTTAAATTGCAACAGCTTTATGAAGATAATAAATATCCAACTGTGTTAAATAAATTAATAACTTGTGTGAGAAAAAAAAAATAAATTTGATGAAACATTTTATAAAATTATTAAAAACTGTTCATGACAAAATATTGAAATTAAATTTACAAATTCCACTCTACAAGTAATTTGCGCAGTTAAAATGTACAACTCCGTTCATGTTTTCAAATTTTCCAACAGTCTAAAAAGATGCTACAGATTTCATTGCCCAACGTTGTGTGAATGTCACCTAAAGAATTTCTCTAAGTGTAATTATTTTTAATGCGTCTAGTTTATCGTAAAATTCCCGAACGATTATAAAGGATTGTTGTAAATCCTACAACAGATTCCCGTGTACGTTTTCTAGTTGTTTATAACTTTTCAGTGTCTTCTTTCCGTTTACGACTTTCTCGAGTCGTCGGAGTTGTACGAGAAGTCGCTTGTAGAGGCAGTAAAAAGAAGAATAAACACTTAAGGCGCCATTAACCGGGCAAGTTATATGCCACGGTAACTTCATGAAATAAACTCTAAATCAATACGTACAAGGAATCGGGATTACGGGATGGTTGTAGCGACGAGTAAAGTTCTTTTGTAGCACAAAGTCTGCTTCGTTCAGGACTCAATACCCATTCAGATTTGAATCATTTGCACTTTTAGTTGGGTAGATTTTGAATGTACAGGACGATAACGTTAGATTTGGCTGTCACTTTGCTACTCCAGTCAGACATCGAAAATATGAAACGTGTCTTTTTTTACTACGAACAAGGATATCAATTTTGCTTATCATCATACAAAATATGAACATTGCATTTTTGTATTTTTTATAATAAAAAAATTGTTATAATTATGGAATTATTTATTCACCAATATCTAGCCAAAAGTAAAATATTAAGTTATAATTTAATCTTAAGCTTCTAACTTTGTTTACGGTTGTAACTATTTAATCTTAAGTTAAGTTCTAAATAAAATTAGGGTAAGAATTAAGTAAGAGGTATATTGTAACCCTATATAAGAAATTACTCAGTCGGGTAAGTAGGTCAGTAACTAAATATTCAACGTAGGGTGCAAACGCTACCCAAATAGTTTTAACATGGTGTCTCCTATAATATATAAGCTTTTGTACATAAATTCAAAATATAGTCTGTTTGAAACAAGTGTTATCGCTGGGACCGGGAAAATGACCCCTCAGGGGTCGGAAAATCGTATTTCGGACGCCGCAATCGCAATAGTGGTATTATTATGTATTTTTAAATTCTGGAACTCAAACTGGGCTCGAAGAGTTTATGGTCAACTGAAATCTCCCATTTGGGACCGAGAAAATGACCCCTTAGGGGCCGGAAAATCGTGTTTCGGACGTCGCAATCGCAACAGTGGTATTTTTATGTATTTTAAAATTCTGGAACTCAGACTGTGCTGGAAAAGTTTATGGCCAACTGGAATTCCCCATTTGGGACCGAGAAAATGACCCCTTAGGGGCCAGAAAATCGTGTTTCGGACGCCGCAATCGCAACAGTGGTGTTTTTATGTACTTTTAAATTCTGGAACTCAGAGTGTGCTCGAAAAGTTTATGGTCAACTTGTTTCTCTCGTTTGGGGCCGGGAAAATGACCCCTTAGGGGCCGGAAAATCGTGTTTCGGACGTCGCAATCGCAAGAGTGGTATTTTTATGTACTGGAACTTAGACTGTGCTCGAACAGTTTATGGCCAACTGGAATTCCCTGTGATGAGAATTCATTACTACAGAATTAAATCATTTTACAATTAGATTTCACACTTCAATAAATAAAGAGTCAAAACTTTATAATATTTTACTATCTCCAATAAAACTGTATCAAGTCTTTACATTTTAAGCATTATTTTTAATTTATTTAATTTTCAGCTGGTTGCAATCTCGCAAGTGGATAGTAATGCAAACAAGTGGATAATAATGCTCGTGGGGAACGAACAACAATCCTTTGTAGACATATAATTTGAAATAGTTAAAAATGCACCTATAGCAAAATTATAGATCCCCAAGTTAGATATAATGGTTGCAGTTATTATTAATTATATATATTGGCAGTAACCTTGATATTTAAGGTTGCGAAAAACAGGGATAATTTTAAAATTCTCAGAATGTCATTTGGTAACAAAATATTTTCGGCGCCACTTGTTGGGACATTCTTAGAAACGTAAATAAATATACAGCATCGAAACCAAACAAACACATGTCAATTTTAGAGCGTCTCCACGGTCTCTGTGGACACATGTCCCCAAAATATAATAATGAATGAACCGCATTTTAAAATAGTTTATCTATAATTAAATTACAACCTCAAGCGAAAGGGATCCTAATCTGCCGGATAAACGAAACCGCGTCATCAAATAATTTATACTGGGCCCCGAAATCATATTTTTTGCTATCTACTCAGCATTTTAAAGAGGTGAAAATTTCCCTTTATTAAATTACGATCTAGATAACATCCGCAAACACACAAAAAGCCCTTATCTCTTTCTGGGAGAATAGGTACGAAAGTCGTTATGCGGAGGTCCTAATTGTAAGTTTTCACTGTTAGCCATTCATCTTGCGGAGTTAACAACTGGGGTCTCGAAATTCATTTAAAAACTACCTGGCTTCGCTCCCTCTGCCTGCGCTTATCGCATTATCTTAAGGGACCCCCTGGTCGGGGCACCAGCCACCTAAGATGGTTTAAATGTTTTACAGTCCGAATTCATATGGCGCGGCGGAGGAGAAAGGAATGGTCCAGAGCGCATAAAGAATTAGTGGTTTCATTCCTATTGTCAACTATGCAGCTTTCATTGTTGCGGTGTCTAATAAAAATAGATAATAAATTGGCGTCCACATATACAGGTAGGTGTTACGTCTATTTCATATTCTTTTACAGGTGCATAACAATATAAAGTCAAAATCAGGTTATGCAGGATGATCCATTAAGAATGAGCAATTCTTAAACTAGAGATTCTACACACCAAAATATTGTGATTGAGCTTAACATGCCTTATACCTATGCTGCAAATTTACAACATACAGGTTGTTCAAACTTGAAATTTCTTAATAATTTTGGAATTGTTATTTGCATACCAAATTGTCAAATATTTGTTAACATAAAAAACTGACATGAGTTGACATAAGCCTGCTTCAAAAAAGTCAAAGCAATAAGTGGCTGAAGTAATCTTACATTCTCATTAAAATTCGAATAACTCGAAATCGATAGAGTTAGAGGCATTAAGCTATATTACCTTTTCTATGTCAAATTGAACTGTCATTTAGCTATATATCTGACTTTAGCCATAGTTCATTAAACAAAAGAAATATGTTTTGATTGTATTTGGATTTAAATTGAATTTCATGAACTCATCATCAACCTTCATTCATACGTTATCCAGGCTTAGGACTGATCAAGTCTCGCTGACCCCTAAAAACGCTCAAAAATTTTAGACTTAGCTGCATTTGTATAAACTAGTGTTGTCATTGTGAGTCGTAGAATGTACCGCTACATAATTGTAGGCTGATTTTGGGACACCCTGTATGTATCTTACAGATCTTACTCAAAGAATAGTCGTTTTTCCAACAACTAACTTAGAGGAGACTATAGCATTTGTCTTTTTTTTTTTTAATTTATTTACAAAATATAAAGTTGTAACTTTCTTTTACAGAAATAGTGAACTACACTATCTGTATTTCGTGTCTAAGAAGAGTATTTTAAAGAAATCAGATAAATGAAACATTGACAAAAAAAACACCTGCTAATTGGCTGTTTCATTTAAATATCAAGAAAATCTAACATCTTTTAAATTTGTGACTATGGCGTAAGCATATAATAAAAACATCAACGACGCAAGGTGATCTCTTGATAAAACACATAATGAACTTCACTTGTCACGCTTAATTTATCTGATAAGGTAAATTATGCCCAAATGCTGCTGTTACTTCTTCGAAAATAAAAAGGCTGACATATTCTCCAATGAAAGTGAGGTTCTGATTTTTATTAATGATCAAGCTTACAGGCACCAAGCTTTTCTTTCTACAGAAGGATGTCATTAGAAGACGCTATCTAAATTAAAATCAGAAGGGATCTAAAACCAATAGTAGACGTTGGAAGTTGGTTTTTCATTAAGTTATCAAAATATAATCCAGTGCACTAGTTCAAACTCAAAATCCTAAATAAACCTTCTGATCGATATAATCTCCCACACGAACACTAATGTGTGTACTTTACATGCATATTTTGCGCATAATTTTGTCTTAATAAACTTTGAAATATTCATAAATTCATATCGTCGTGATTAATTTATCTAAGTCTACTTTTAGTTAAGTACAGGATACCATACTCGGTCGACGATAATCCTCGAGAACCAAACATACGAATTCGCGGACAAAAACCCCGTGTTTCGTGCGTTAACGTTGCATTTCTTGATTAAATTTAGCGACCGAACGTAGCAATTTGCCATTTTATTGCCCCTAAACAAATTATAGTGCAGAGAGTTTAGTTTTAATGATTGCAAATGGGGCTGAAACGCTTTTCTCCAATATGCTCGTCTTCAAAAGCCGCACCCGCAGTATATGTGATATAATGGACTCCCTAACGAATTTAGTAATTTTTCCCCTGAAGCTGTGGTAGGGCGTGAAAGATGTTTACAGTTTGTCTGGCAACTTTACAATGCACGAATATAGAGCATGCTGGAAATGCAATGAAGATTTTCCGTACTGTAGACAGCAGGGCATTACAAAATTCTTGAATAGGAATAATGTTTGACGTAGTATATGTCGAATATTATACCTACTTAAAAGTTTTGAGGCCTTGTTACCAGCAATATGAAAAAACTTCATTGCACGATCTTCCAACAAGTCACTTCAAGAGTTCCTCGAGGTACCCATCTGGAACCTATTATATTCCTATTGCTCATCAACGACTTAAAAAGTATGATACGTTTCAGTAACGTGTTATTTTACAGTGATGATTTAGAATTATTTAAAACTGTCCACACAAGAAACTGTGACTGTTTAGAAATTCAGGATGATTTGACAAACCTACATTATTGGTGCCATAATAACAGCATCTGTTTAAACATTAAAAAATGTAAATCGATAGCATTTTCTAAAAACAAAATTTAATGGCAGCATTAACAGCAATATGAAGTATGTAGTACTTCAGACTTTGAAGTTCTGTTGGATAATGAAATTACACTGTAAAACTCTGAAAATCTGGTTTTTTGTTTAGGCAATCCCAACAATTTAAGAGTATTCCAGCAATTATACTGCTATATAATTCTTTGGCGCGCAGTATTTTGGAAGTACTGTTTGGACTCCCCATTATAAGTGTTATACAGATATCATTGAAAGAGTAAAAAAAGGATTGTATAAAGTTTTTAATGTATAATCTTAACAGAAACTATGATAATGTATTCTATATTAGGAAACTTGTTTGGCTTATAATCTTCACAGACATAATAGAGATAAAACATTTATGTTCAAATTATGTAATTGTACGATAGATTGTTGATATGTATTAAATTTGATTAGTTTAATGTTCCCATCTATAATACAAGATCAAATGAACTTATTCATATCTTCTTTAGTAAAAGGAATTATGATCAGTTTAGTGCAATTTCTAGTTTAAGCAAACATTTGAACGAATGTAATGATGATGATTTTTTTAAAAAGAAGTTCAGACGTGGCTCGTTCACTTAGTAACAAAAAAAAAATGTTTAAATGTATATATTTTTTTATTATCATTTGATTGTATTTTCAATATTTTACTTCTATGTTTTTTTTTGGCTTTGATGTAAGTCAACTTTTTGCTTAACTGTAAATGCATGTCAATTTTGTGCATTTTAGGTGCAAATCTTAACTTATATACTTCATTTTTTTAATTTTAACTCTTAAATTAATACATTTCGCCTGTATTATTTGGGTTATTTTACCTGCAATGCAGATAGTTGCATGTTACCTTTACCTTCTCCTATTTGTTTGATTAGTACTCCACTTGTACTTGTTCTAAACTTTTCTGACTTATTTTACACAGAGTGTAAATAAATGTTTTTTTGTTGATTAAGGAAAACCAGGGATTTTAATAATTAATTTGTTTCTTAAATCCCTGCTTTTTTCTTAATAAACGAATACAAATTGATAAAAAAAACATTTATTTGTGTTAAAATGGTACATCTGGTTAACCTTATTTTGAGAGACACTCTATATAAAATAAGTTAGAACACTTTGGGAAGTTAAAACATTATAAATTGTTTCTTTATAACTTGAAATCTAAAAATGTTCTCTAACGTTGCAATCTCAAAAATCTAATTTATCACTAAAATTAATAAATAAAATATTCTAAACAAAATTCTACATTATGACGTTATAAAAAATCGCCCATGGACGTACGTCCGAAAAAATATGGAGAGATAAAATAACCCCTTCTACTGAATTAACGAAAACAAATATTTTAACAAATGTTAATTCAAATAAAATACAAAATCTAATAAGTTTGATAAAAGCAAATAAAAAAACTTATAAATAATACTCCATGACTATATAAAACCACATTGAAAGAATATGTCAAATATATTCTAGAAATAATATCAATTAACCAAATGCAACCCAGTTGTGCATATAAAATTATGCTAGTGGGCTGCTACAAAAATAAAATTACCATCTGTTCTCCCTCAGACTGGCGATCATACTATAAATCTATAAAACTAACAAACACATGCTAAAAAGAATTAATGACTGTCGCTGTCGAAGTGGGTGTAGTATCAATTGAAAAAATTTCATCCTGTACTATAAATAACCCGGAGAATAGATGTATACACGGTTTTACACAAAATAAAGAAAATACCGCACCTCATAACGATTTCACACGTTCTAAAAGAAGAAATTCCCAAATACCAATAAAATCTACATAAAAATGCTCATATTGAAACCTATAACACCTGATTATTCTTTATGTGAATTATTTCGAAATAACACTACCTATTCTGTCCATAAATAGACGCTATTTTTATAAACGACTGTGAGTTTCCGGAATACTAATAAAATATACATGAAATAACCAACACCTGACTAATTACAGTCAATGAAACGTGAACCACCACTGTCTGTTTTTAACTCGATTTGCCGTACAAAGATATTATATAAATAAATATACTTTCATAAGTGATATTGAGTTTCAACGATTTGTTGTGCAGGTGCCTCGGTTAACACGGAAATAATATTTTCAAAATTTATTGTACGCTTAATGAATGTAAATATCAACCAGTTGGAAGGAACATGTTTACGATGTAGAAAAAGTACCATAAACACATATTTAGATGCCACTCGAATACCCATGAATAACTAATAAGTTTTATAATAAACTTGAAGTTCAAAGAGAGCTTGTTACATAAAAAAGGGCGTGTGAAATGCTTAGTAGTAGTCATCCATTCATATCTACACTGAAGAAAAAAAAAATATTTTTTTATTAATTACAGTTTTAATGTATGCAGGATATTAATTTTAGTCAGTCAATTTTCATTTATTGTCGTTACATTCTTAACATTTGAAATTATTAGTAGTAGAATATTTTATTGTGACGCAATTTAATTATACAGAGTGAAATAAAGGAATTTCTCTAATTTTGACATATAGTATAGTAACATCTTTTGTTATCGAAGCAAGTGTCAAAACGTTCTACTTTATGTGACCAGTTATATAATGAAAACCATTATGCAACTGGCTACGAAAATTTCCTTGTCACTAATTGAAAAAAAAAGAATTAAACAAAATACAGCACAAAAATATAAATGGTGATTTTAAATAAAGTAGCAAAAATGAGACCACATATTCCTTAGGTGAAAATAAACCGATTTAACCTGACATACCTATATCCCAAGTCGCTTAATAAAAAAGATACAGGGTGTCAAAGTTAAAATTTTACTTTCGATATTTGGAGATAACTTCTTAAAAAATCCAAATATTTACTTAAAATTTTAAAACCAGGAGTTTTTGCGGGTGAGAAATTCAAATTTGTTACTAATTTTGACGTCACTAGTAAAGGGCGCCACCTATGGCACATCATGTTTCTTTTAAATGGCAGAACTTTTTTGCAGCTTAGTGTATCTATCTGACTATAGAAATAATTGATTCTCCTATCTGTTTTATTTGAAAAAGTATGCCTTGCTAAAGTCGTTATGAGTAACCATTTTTATACCGTGCACCCAGTAAAAACTATTTTGGTTTGAGGTAAAGTGCCTTTTCTGCTGAAGATACAGCAAAATATTACTTGAAAAAGTTGTTCAGTATGATAAATTATGAAGACGTGCAAAATTTCAAGAAGATCGGCGAGGTTTGATGAAACCATTTTTTTAACAAAGCACAAAGGTTTTATCAAAGCAGGCCGATCTTTTTGAAATTTTGCACATCTCCATAATTTATCGTTCTGAATAACTTTTTCAAATAACATTTTCCTATATTTTCAGTAAGATAGTCAATTTACCTGAAACGATAACAGTTTTCAATCGGTGCACTGAATAATTCAAATAGGATTATTTCGAAAACTGTTACTCCTAACGACTTCAACAAGGTATATCTTTTTCAGATATAACAGGTAGGAGAATCGATTGTTTCAATAGTCAGGTGGATACACTAAGCAGCAAAAAAGTTCTGCTATTTAAAAGAAACATGATGCGCCATAGGTGGCGCCCTCTACCAGTAACGTCAAATTTAGAAACAAATTTGAATTTCTCACCTGCAAAAAACCCTGGTTTACAAATTTTAAGTAAATATTTGAATTTTTTAAGAAGTTATCTACAAATATCGAAAATAAAATTTTAACTTTGACACCCTGTATCTTTTTTATTAAGCGACTTGGGATATAGGTATGTTAGGTTAAATCGGTTTATTTTCACCTAAGGAATATGTGGTCTCATTTTTGCTACTTTATTTAAAATCACCCTGTAAAGTAACTTTTATTTAAGTCAGTAATTTTGTAAATAACACTTTATTAATTATTAATTAACTATTATTATTTAATTATAAATATTCACAACGCAGTTGGTACAAAACTAATTCCAGAAGAAATCTTATTTGTTGAACTTGCAGTAATATTCCGTGATATGTTATTGTCGAGGTTATTGTATTACTTCTGCAACAGAATTTGACTTCCAGCCGCCATGTTGTTTTATTTTTAAAATATTGCAGAATTTGCAAGTGAAGTGGCCGAAGATCTGAAACAGTGCTCCGTGAATAATGAACAATTCGGCAAACCAATCATTTGAGCAATCATCTTTGCTAACTGACCAATAGTATTAATTCCTACTGGTTGTACGCCACATTTACCATTTCTATATCTAATAAAGAATCTATTGTGTTTAATATATTCCGGGTGTAGGTTTCTATACTTCCTGATAATGTCAACGAAGTTTAGTCCGTCTATATCTTCCGGGGTGATTAGAAATTCACGAATTACTCTGGTTTTTGTATTTGTAATATTTACTCGAAAATACGCCACCCCATCTGTAACATCTTCAACATATAAAAATGTTAGGTAATTCTAACTTGCACGACATGGGCCCAACTTTCGTTTAAGGGAAATCAGTTACAAAAGAAATTGTTCTATAGGAAGGTTCTACACAAGATTGTTAGTATATAACCAATTTTCTTTTTCCGCGGAAATGTATCGTTTTCCGGAAAATTCGAATTTTTTTATATCGTACTTTAACTGAAAATTGCTTCAAAAATGTCTTTTTTAAATGTCTTTATAGTACATGCTGCTATAGAAATACTAAATTAATAAAATTGCGGCTTTGATTTGATGTAAAAATGTAAAAACTTACGGAAAATTTCCATTTTCCTTCGACTTTAGAATAAGGGAAATCTGTTATAGAAATGATAATTAGATAATTTGATTTGACTACTAATTTGCGCTTTAATGATATATAATTTTATTTGCGGAAATTTTTAAGGAAAATATTGAGGAATCATTTACATATTCATGTTTTACGAGTTTTGTGAATAAACGAATGTTATTCAAGTAAGTGGATGTGTAGCATTTTTTAAAAGCGCTTCGCTCGCGTATATTAATTACATCCACATCGATGTTTGTTATATAAATATAAATGTTAAATAAAAAGCATGTGATTTTGTAAGAAATCTGTTTGGATTTAAAAGTTAAAGTATCTTTTGTGACAATATTTACGTTTTACTAGTTTTGTGAATAAACGAATGTTATTCAAGTAAGTGGATGTGTAGCATTTTTTTTAAAGCGAGCGCGCCCGGTCGGCGCGATACATACCCAAATCGTTTTCACTTTTATAATAATGCGAAAAACTTTCTGGTTTATTACCGTGTCCTTTGGATTTTGTTTTAGGTAACAAACCATGTTCAACTCTGAAAACAAAAGCCTCGTGACGGGAACGTGGAAGGCAAATTTCTACAAATCGTGTAAAGCGTCAAAAGAAATAATTTTGCTGTCACTTCAATACTGTCACTAAGACAACACACAATTGTCAAATGTAGGCATGCTGTCAACAGTTGCTATAGTAGTCTAGACATCGTAAATTGTCAGACTAAGCAATTTTATTTTAGCGCAAAAAAATCTGCCTTCTTTTCGCGCTTATAAAACAGTTTAACTCTCATCGAAAACGGATGAGATATTTGGTAGATATCTGTAAACAGGCATTTATCCTTATCAGGATCGTAACTATCAGCAAAACATACTCCTATATTTGGAGTTTTATATAATATCACGTAATTTATAATTGGAAAAAGTCACAAAACAGAATAAACGCTCAAAAATGAGTGGCTCTGGGATATAGGTTTACTAAACAAACTCTAACAATATTGCTACATCTCTTTAAAACACCTTGTATAGTTTCAATTTCGAATAATTTTGGATATGTCCAGTCTACATTGAAATAGAGCCATTATGTGCATAAATTAAAGACAGGCTTTGTTATTCAGCATTTAAAGTTTCCACATTATAAAATCTCTGTTATGAATGTTACGATTCTTTGATTTCACTGTCAGACATAATGGGATACGACCGCATTATAAAGTACCAATAAAATAAACTGACAAGGCTCTGATCATAAGGCGTAAGTTCTGCAATTTTGCGGTGAGATGCGATTCTAAAGCTGGAACACAAATGTCTATGGTCAGAGAAACATAAAAACTTTTTGGTCGAATAACCATGATCGTAAGAGAGTTGTTAGCGCTCATTATACTAGAGACGCAAGCAATGAGGAATAAATAATAAAATTAAAATAAAAACGCGTGAGGCATCACTATTTCTTCGTTTCAGTGTCTTGCATTATAAACGACTTTCTTGTAATGCTACAGGAATAATTGAGTTTTATTTCAAGAATATCGAATCGCTTATAAAATTGCTATTATATGCTAACTGCAAATTTGTACTTATGAATAACAGAGCAGCTATATTGCTTACATTAGATATAATCCAGGTGTCAGAGATTGGGACGTATCGGAGAAGAATTTAAAATGAACATCAAGATTTGATGTGCAAGCATATTGTTTAAACAAATAATTAAAAAAAATACTGTATTGTAGAAGTGTATGCAAGAGCAATTGCGGCTATCGTAAGCTTGGACTGAGCTGTTACATTATTTGTTTCAATTGCAAATGCCGAACTTGAAGCGTTGATGAAAACATTCAAATCGATTCAGAGAATTTCCTGACAGTTGAACTGTCAGATGAAGACAATGAAAAGGCAGAAGAGACTGAAGAAACTGAAGACACTGAAGAAACTTTAGAAAATAGAGAGAATAGAGACTGTGAGCTATGAACACCAAGTCACCTTGATGAACATCCCGAACATAAAAAATGAAGATTAATTGAATAAAGAAAAGATAAATTTCAGTAAACAACGATTTAAATATTCCAGTTGACTTAGTTAAGTGACAATTTCTTTATATAACATCTCTATATATTCAAATGCTACAATATTCCTTCATCCAAAAAGAAGTGAATCATTCAGTGCTGAGATACAAAAAATAAAGATTTCTCCATTTATATATATTTTTGTACAAAGTGCAGTGGTTTAACCGGTATGTTGCACATGGAATTTTGGGGCACATATTTAATTATTCTTTAAGCATGAAAAATAGGGATAGAAAAAAGAAAACTTTCAGTATAAATTTCAGAGTAAATTTTAAGACGAAAAACAATAAACTAGTAATATCTGGAAGTGTCTGTCATATTTATGTCACTAAGCGTTAATAAAATGAGTTTAGATGAAGTGTTGTTTTTGGAATAAAATTTGGAGCAAATGCAACCATAAAATCACCGGTATCTGACAAATCTTGAAATAGGTACAAAATCGAGTACAGACGATTTGGAGATTGATGCAATTTAAAGAAAATATGTGGCATATCAGAAAAAGTTTTGCTTTAGCTTGCTTTTGCTAAGGACGATTATTTTCATGCAGTAGAATATTGACATAAGTAAATATACTCAATTATTATAACATTTCTAAAAAGGAAAATTGAAGGCCAAAATCCACTGAAGTCCAGTATTTTTCCATAGACGACTATAATGATGGTCGTTATTTGATGATGAAAATAACATAATCTGATAAAAATGTTAAAATTCTTTATAATTATATTATTGGTTATAGGTCTAAACAATTATTGGCGTTTTTGGAATTTGTCGTAGAGATGAATTCATGAAAATAAAACCATTGATTTTATAAGCTTGTTCCTACAAATCTAATGGTAAATTTGACTAATATAATCGCTATCTTAAAGAATGAATTTTATATACCTAACTTGTAGGTAATAGTTATGCTTAGAGTTCAAATTTCCTTTAGTACATGTTTTTCTGGTCATAAAGTAATGTTTAAACAAACAGGTACACTCTAAGTTTTATTTAAATATATTTCTAAATGTGCGATAACAGCAACCAGAATATGCTATCAGTTCTTCAGATATTTGAGCAATAAAATAATAAATAACTGCTTGCCTGAGACCCACCATATTTATTTGTTATCTCTTGCTGTTGACGCAAATCCAGCGATTCTATATACTTATTGTTTATGTTCTCCGCAGATTGCACGGTCGTAAAATTTTAATAACTTCCTCAAACGACACGTTATTCAAAATCCCACAGCGATGATTGATATTACGGCATAACAATAATTTTCCGACGTTTTCAATGAATTCAATAACAGCGAGTAAATTTATATTCGGTATAAAGATTGTGTACTTCAGCTAGGGCTTGCTTGGTTTCATGAAAGATTCAACAGTTAAGCACCTGAATATCCCTGAAAAGGCTGGAGCGTCATCTACCGGGCTTTGTGGCAGTTCCCAGCTCATAGCCGGGAACAGAGGAAGACCGATGACAAGTATCTAGGTTCAATCTAAGGCAACTTCGATTGTAAGGAAGAAAATAGTCCCACTGGGTGATAAATTAAGGTTAGGCGCATTGTTTCGCATCCTAGGGAGTCTGACAAGGATATACGCTCCCCTCTATTGGTCCTGTCAAAGGATTCTTATAGAAAACGCGCTATCAATTGAAATCGCCTGACAATAGGAGTTTTTTTCGTAATTAACGAGGATTCCGCTCCTCTTTGCGAGCAGTGCTTTGTTAATATTACCAGTTTCCAAGAAAATGTAAACACGATCATTAATTACGGGAGATGCTGCTTGATTATTGCGCTGATGTTTTTTGTTTGGGTAACAAAGTAGTCGTTAGTTATTCTCAGGTTGCATAATAAAATGAGCGTTATGTTTACCGAGCACCTTAAATATACTTCCAGCGCAAGCATTTTTTAAGTAAATAACGTCCCCTTTCATTCCAGGGTAACGGAAAGGAGAGAAGCACATTCATTCACAATTATTTCGTTTAGGGGGAGCTCAAAACAAAAACAGCTTATAAAAGGGATAATCGTTTTCTGTATAAAAGTACTTAATAAAATATGTTTCTTGATTGCTGGTTACCTTTTTAGATCACATAAGTCTAAAAATAAATTTAATTAGGTATATCTTCTACAACACTACTTCTGGTGCAGGGTCCGAATGTAGGGCCACTGTTTTTTGTATTATTTATTAATGACATTGTTAATGTAATAAAGTGCAAACAACTATTATTTGCAAGTGATTTAATAGTTATTTTAGTATTAAGTGAGTTTTTTAATGCCGCATGAGAATGTGAATTTTTCGACGAAACGGTAGGTCGAGCCAAAAAATCATTCAAGAGCGCCATAAAACACTAATTCGCGTATGAAATATAAACAATATTTTTGTTCAACTGTTCAAAGTATTTACAACTGTAAGTTTATTATTACCTGAACTGTAAAAAAAGTTTTTTTCTTCACGATTGCGTGCTTTTGTTTCCATTTTTTCACGATAGCATGTTTTTGTTTATCGTCGTTAAAAATGGATTGGAAACGTTATTAATTGTGAAACTTAAGCAAACAAGAATGTTATAAATAGGAAATTTATAGTTACTGAAAAATATATTCAATTTTACAGAATGTACATAGTCCTTCGCCAAGCAGCAGCACCAAAGGATCTCTGTTTGCTTTATGCATATCGTAATGGAAAATGCATCAATCAGGTTGTTTGTAAAAATTAATTTTATAAGGTTGAAGTACCTAATTTTCTTCTACTTGAAAATGCTAAGTTGTATACAGTTCATGCATTTCGAAGATCATCGGCTGCACTTTTAGTTGAATCTGGAGAAGACTTGATGATACACCTTACGCCCTTAAGTATATTTATTTCGAAATGTGTTAAACGATGATATGCTTTTGAATGCATATTATGGTGCTGTTCATTCATGTTTAACTTACGGGGTTATCCTATGGGTGAGTGCATCATGAGCAATTTGAGTTTTCAAATTTCAAAAAAAAAATGTTCGTATAATTGCACGGGTTGAACCCAGGGAACACTGCAAGCCACTTTTTAAAAAATTTAAAATCATGCCATTGTTATCTATTCATATATATTATTGTTTGATCGAAATGTATAGTAATTATTTAAAACTTAACAATTCCTGTTTCTACAATTACCCAACGAAATCTTCCAATTTAATCAGAAGTCAAATATTTCGACTACAGAGATCAACAAATAAGTCTTTTGACTTGAGATTATATAACAAAGTTCCTATGGAAAAAACACTGCACTACAAAATTTAAAAATGTAATTAAAAAATTATGCGCAATTATTGTTTCAACTCAGTGCAGGAATATAAGGACACTGTCTCTTTGCTTTAAAATTTTGTTTCGGGTTATTTTTTTTGTGGTTTTATACATATATAAATTGACTTGGTAAGTTAATTATGATTGTTGTAAACCTGTTTTCAGTCCTTTAGATGTTTTTTGTATTTTCCTCTTGTTTGTTTAGTTATGTCGTGTTTTAGTTTCAATAATATAATTATGCAATTCATTTGACATGCATCATTGTTTTTAAATTGTTTTAAGGCCTTTAAATGTATTTTTAAATGTATTATACTGTTTTTGCACGTAGCTAATAAATACATTTTTTTTTCTTGCTCTACGCATCGAAGTCCTGTTAAGCCACGTACACACTTGTAACAGAACTTTGATGTGTAACTGCGTCTGGAACATGGTCAAAGTAGGTCGTGTTACGTTTTACTCATGTTCACTGTGATGACGTGACGAGGTTTGCGGCGAGCTTTTGTCACAAGTGTGTATGCTACTTAACAAGTGTGTACGCGGCCCTTTACAGTATGCACCTGTTTGTTGATAACAATAAAAAATAAAGTTTATAATGTATAGATATTGATTTTATAGTTCAAATCATGTTCGAGAAAATAATGTTTCTCCATTTTCTATTTCAAATAATCGTTTGGACATATAATAGTTACCGAGAAATCAATTACAACTTGACAATTTTACGGCCCGTAGCGTAGACAAACATTTCTATATATAAGTTATAATGGCCGAGCAATATAACTTGGAAGCGTTTGGATTAAAGCCGCTAGCGGAATTACAAGAGAAGTTGGTGAATGAAAAAATTAAGGAATAAAACTGCAGTAAACTTGTATTATATACTGTCGTACGCAATTATATGCACACGTGTGCCCGTCGTAATATTTTCATATACGTGTGATACACCTCAAAACATGAATATTTTCAAAATTATTGCCTATAACTGGATGCCACATTATGTCGGAAGTATTTTAAAGCGGGATAGAGAAAAATAAGAATTAACGGAGTCGGCTTTAAAAAATTTTTTGGAACGAAAAAGTAATGTAAAATTCTGTAGCTAACCGTATTAACTATTACCTATAAGATATACATATTATTATGTTCACTTTCATCGTTTCTACAACTGAAAATGCTGTAATAAACGACCGCATAGTAGTTGACAAATCTAAAATTTAAGCCATCTCGAATGATGCTCGTCATAAGCGCCGGTTTTCCGAAGGAAAAGAAAGTTTTGTCTCATTTTTTAAACATCGAGCTAAAGTTCCAAAATAATTTTTTATTGTCTTTTAGGCCTATCTGAACACGTGGTTAAAATTTTTGTACTTAGTCATAGTTAACCCTGTATATGATGTACAAAGATTTTAATGTATAGATTTTAATTATTTTATTTATATCCTTTTATGATGTTCTTTTATTATTATTATTTTTCGTTCTTTAATTTCTTATTTGTAATTAATGTTTTTTTAATATTTTCTGTAAAATCCCTGTTCTATACCTGTTGATCAGTGTATTATATAAATAAATAATCCAACTTGTAAATACAGTAGGATACAAATAAAAAAAAGTCAAGATTATTAACGAGAGGATGTTTCAAAATTTTTACAAGATGCCGATAACACAAAATTCTTTCTAACAAAGGTAAAAACAATAAAAGGTTTGCTATTTGAAATTCATAAACGCATAATTTAAGGTTGCCTTAATTATTGGACTTGAAAGTGCATGCAGTACCTCGCCCTGTGTCCTAGTCATGCCGATCATGGAAGGTTTTTTGCTGGTTGCAGAGATGGTAAATGCATGAAACTCCCTGTTGGTATAAATAATTTTAGTGTAATGCCAAAAAATATAGTTTTTTTTCTCAATTTGTCACAGCCTGAATAATATACAGGGCGCTGTTTTCGATGATCACCTACTTCACTTCTAGCCAACACAGGAGCAGACCTTGTAACTATAAAACGGCATGGTAGTTGGCGGTCCAACACAGTGTGTGAAGACTATATTGATACGTCTCATGAAAACAAGAAAAAAATCGCCACCAAAGTTCTTGGAGGAGAGATTGCCGTCATTGAATCTACTTCAAGTAGTTACAAAGAAAATTTAAGCATTGTTAATACAAATACAGACCAGATGCATTCATCTGGTATTAATCTTACGAATTGACAAAGTGATGTTATTAATATTTATAACAAGTAATTCAATTTAATTTAAGTTAAATTATCTATTACCCATCTAACAATTTCCTGTTCTATAAAAATTGTAAGAACGTTTCCATAGCAAATTTTATAGAGCAATGTTTATTCTAAGAACATTTTCTAAACGTTCTTACAACACTTATATCATAAAAATGGGCACCGTTCTATAGAACTTTTTAATTCTTTAAGCTATTCTGTAAGGCCTGCAGGATATACTTATAGAACTGTTGAATAAACGTTTTCACAGGTCTTAAAGAATTTTTATAACACAGTTACAAAGCAATCTCATAAAAATTTTATACCACTTCGTTATACAATTTTTGTGTTGCATGGTGTCCTACTTAGAGAACTTTAATATCGTTTAATTGTATCTTTTAAAAATAAAATGTTTCTGCATCGCACATATTAGAAATAATATGGATGAGCCAATAAGAACCAAGATAGAAGATGACCTAACCAGCCTGCATAAGAGTATTCGCATCATTACGAATTGCTTTGTTGGTTTGTCCATCAGGGAGCAGTACATTTTAATGCGGAAAAAGTTTTATCGTGAAGTGTGTAGTACATTATATTTCCTATGATGCTGGAAATTTTATAAAAAAAATGTTTACTAAATTGATGAATTTAACAACCAACTGTATATAAAATAGTCAGAAAGTAAGTATATCCATATTGTTGATGCCATTTCACCTATTTATATTGTATATATTTTTAATTAAGATTTGTTTTCTTTCTTCACAATATGGCGACAGAAAGAAAGAAAGGCTTTATCTTGTACTTCCAAAGGATTCTCACTAATATGACATTTTTGTGTCGATTGCAATGATTATAGAGCAAATATGCTTCGTAAACAACTACTATAACAGATATATGCCACTTAATATCCACAGTGTTGTCATATTTTATTGTGGTAATATCAATTATTGCAATCTTATTTAATAAAGCTAATAAAATTCTATAACTTCAACATCTAGAAGTGTAAATGAATAAGGTTTGGAATGGTTTAAATTAAGTATGTTACTAAATTTCTATAAGGAAATCAGTCTCTATTAGTAATCAAATAAATCTTATCTATCGTAATGAAATTTTCCTTCTGTAAGCAGATAATAATTTTTACAAGTCACTACTATGCTCCAGAGATTTCCCCATTATACTTTAATCAAAATATTTCGCACTTTTATAGGCAAGTCTCGTCAGATGAGGGTATGGGAGACCTACAGATAAATGTTAGTTCTATAGCTTTTTTAAAGAACAAAAAGGTTTTTGTTACGTATTTACTCTATACTGATTTTATAACAACAGTATTATTATTCTCTATAACTGCTTTAAAAAGCTTTTTCTCTTGAGTTCGATAGCAGCATCCATATTTGTAATTTGTGTTCCGCAGCAGAATTGTAGCTTAACAACGCCTTACACAATAGTTCTATAATTAAACTATAAGCGACATTACAGAATAATTTTATAAGAGAGTCACAAGAGATGGTATAATTCTATAAAGCACGATTTTGTATCGGTTTTATAGCAATTTGATTCTATAAGCACCGTTGCTGTAAAATTGTGTTATTGTACACACTTATAGGACTACATTAGCAGTTATCTTATAAATGTTCTATAAATTATGCTCTAAGAACGTTCTTGCAACACATTTAAAAAACAATTCAGTTTCTGAAGACAGAATATAAAGCTACTACTACTCTAAATTTATAGAACTACTTTGCTAGTTGGGTAATTGTCAAATTGATAAACCTGTTGGTTCTTAATAAAAATAACCATTAAGCAGTGTTCTTTTTTTTAAATATTTCACTAGTGGGGTAATATGTCACATTACTCCACTAGTGTGTAATATAGTAATGACCTTCATTATTCACCTGAAACAGTGCCAAATAAATTCTGTAATGAGGCTCTTATAAAGCAGTTGTAGATAAAAAAATTATGAAACTTCAATGGCTGAATTAGTCACGTATAATATTTTTTAATAGGTCATTAAGATATTCACCTGCCGTCACCTTGTAAAAGGACTATTGTACAATTTAAAACGTGAAATGAACAAATACATTTACCACGACACGAATCAGTCGCAGCAACGCTCTAAACACAATTAATTTTCCTTTATTCCGAGACTGAACCAGATTATTATCTACCTTCGGATCATGTTATAGAAAAACGTTTTTGCCCGGCCCCGTCTCATACTTTGTATTGATGTTTCGTTGTATCGACTAACAGATAAAAAGGCGCTAGTGACAGACTAAGAACTAGATTTATTACACCATTTCCTTGTTGTTAAACTCAAAGCCATTCTTCATTAGTCATGTTTTGATAAATAGCCCGCAATCGCGATTCGCATCAGGAAAACGTGTAATTTTTTACTTGCTAACACCTTTGAATGCTAATTACAATAAAACCCGGAGCTTTCCCGTCATGTAGGCCATTAATTCAGCTGTATCTGTATCAATTTGTAATTCCCGCCACCTTACGTCTGGAACATGGCGAGTTAAGGGCACGCAATTCCGCTGTAAAGAAATAGGGGTGCGGTTTGAGCTGTTACACGTGAAAAAATTAACATTTGAAGTATAGCAGCATTAAATCTTTTAAGGCAGAAAAGGGAAGAATCAGTATTATATCAATATTTCAAAGATATTTCACGTTCGAGATACTGGCAATATTTTTTTCGAAAACTGCAATAAAATAAATACAAATTTTGTTATGTACAACAATTTAATTTATATTTAACATCGTTTGAACCATGTTTGAATCAAGATGGTTTAGGCTCGGTGACTATCATAACCATATTGTTTTCGATATCAGAATTACATATTGTAATTCGTATTCTAAGAGTGCTTAATTCAAAATGAGCTCGGAAAGTGAAGACGAGCATTTACCAAGGGAAGTATTGGAAGCGGCACAAAGTGCTGTTTGACAATTAATCCTGAAAAAATTGTCGAAACGGTACGAGATTGCCTACAACAAATTCAAAGGGTGGTGTAGTTAGAAGAAAATTCAAAGTGTATGCAGCGATATTACTAGCATATGCATTTCGAAAATAAAATTTAACCTTTATGTTTGTTATGTTTAACGTTATTGTTAGTATATTCCATGTTAAAATGTACACTGAATGCCAAAGAAAATGTAAATGGAACAATTTCCAAAACTAATACCGTATTTGAAAAGCAAATCAGTTAGATACCGTTCAAAAATGTCCCGAAATCTAACGAAAGAGGAAAGTGAGAGATTTGACAAGAAGCTTCTGATAATAGATCTCTGCTAGAATATAAATATGCTTAATATAAATCTATAAATTTAACTAATTTTGGACAACTTTTCAGGTCATATTGATAAATGGTGTATGTGGAGCTATGAGAAGAGATCGCAATTATTATTATTCACAGCAAAATATTTGCACTAAATATGCTCCAAAAAGCTAAAGTTGCTGTCATAACAAAAGTGATTTTGATAAAGGAACTTAGGTGCTAGTAATTCAAACGATTTCTTTTCAAGGTCTGACTATTTACAATTGATGCGTTAACAGAACAAGCCATCTATAAGATTATTAAAACAACGTGATAAAGGAAGAATATCAAGCCTGATTAGCTTAAGTACATAAAATATAGTGATAATATGAGCCGCATTTTAAAAAAGTACACTATCGTTGTATTGTCAAATTTTTAGGTAGTTGTAATATATTTCCAGGTTGTTTCATTAAGGCTGTAAATACTTTGGATGCAGAAGTTTGTTTTTGCCAGTCAGAAGTAGTAGAGTCAGTTGTAAAGGATTTGGA
This sequence comes from Monochamus alternatus, assembly GCA_037114965.1. Taxonomy (NCBI): domain Eukaryota; kingdom Metazoa; phylum Arthropoda; class Insecta; order Coleoptera; family Cerambycidae; genus Monochamus; species Monochamus alternatus. Next base: position 75,585,656 of record CM073431.1, on the reverse strand, counting down.
GTATTCAGTGGCAGCAATAGTGCAGTAGAGTATAATGCAGTTAATTAGATAAGTCTTGATATATTATTATATGACAGGAATGTTATCATAGCCAAATCTAATTGTGGGAATATTAGATCTGTTTCTCAAGAACACCTTTGGAAATATAAACCCACACTTTCTCAAGAGAAGCTATAAAAAGCGATACCAAAATTCTAGAGGAAGAAGATTTTTGGCTACAGAGAAATAATAAGAAATCTAGAAAAGTCAAAACAAGTTCAACCGATACACGAGTATACCACAGTATACAGTATAGCAAAACAAGTAGTGTGGGTACCACATCCTTGCAACTTCAAACCCTACCAGTGGGCTTGATCCCATCATTTTCACAGTATCTGCTCGTAACTTCCAAACGTCTAAATCGATCACGTAGCGATCAGCCCGGAAATTGTTTAACAATTGGTAGGTAGAATGAAAGCCAGCAAACTAAGTTAAGTTAATCATGCATTCAATTCACAATCAATATGATGTCCTAAGTCAATCAGGAGAGCTTGAGATGTTTCGTCAGTACAAGCACCTGTTACATACGTAGTCAATTTATTTACGATACGTGTCGGAAATGGGCAAGTTTCGAACAGTACTTTGAGTATCTCCTCTGCATTTTAAGATCATAAAGAGTAAGTGGACATAAATCTAAGATCACAGGAATATGAGATATTTATTTTAAATACGAATGTAATAGGCCCTAAGCCCAATTACACGATAAGTTAGACAAAGTCTATACATACATAAAAATTATGTAGTAAAATCAATGAACTTATCTAACTATATATACAAAACATTAACACAATATTAACAAAGGCATATAATTAGAATTCGGAGAAAATCAACCTAGTATTACAATAACATACAAAACATATGTATGCATATATAATTTAACAAAAAATAATAATAAAAAATTTATAAATAAAAATCTGGTATATTACATACCACAATAAAATAGAATTGAATAAAGTTATATGAGAAATTTACTTTGACGTAATGCGTTTTATATCTAAGATAGTACTGAAAAAAATGTACCTTGAAATCAAGAATGTCAGTTCTAGCTGTGGGTAGGTAAAATATATTATTTTGTCTAGGCGATGCTCTTGGTGCTTTTATATGAAGTTAAAAATATTTGCATAGTCCAAAATGTTGTACAGTCTTGTATAAGAATACTACCTGAATTACAGACCTTTTTTTCGAATAGAAAGTACCAACTGGTACAATTAACTAAGAATGTCGTCGATTTTGCAAAACGTCTTTGAATTATTTGCAAAAAAGCTATAGACTCGCGACAAGAATTCAGACGACTTACGTCATACGAACAAATGAATAATTCATTATATTTTCATCAAAATATTTAAGAAACTGCAACTGATAGTAATAAAACTATATACTACACTAAAAGTTTGCATTATATATTGCACTAAATTGCAAAAATGATTGTTTTTAACGCGACCAAATATCGAAAATTACGTTGACAATAAAAACAAATGTGTAACGTCAGTCGTGACGTAAGACGTCTGAATTCTTGACGCGAGTATAGTATATATTGGGTTTCAGATAACAGACGCGTATTCTATTTTAAATAGAATAAGTTAAATAAATAGCAACCGAAGAATAAGAGTGTCAGCAAAGGTCATGAAGTAATAATCCTAAAGTTTTATATGTAGCTGATGTAACCATTCCTTTGTGTTTTGAAAACAATAACTTTGAATAATATGTTACTCTGAGATTCTTGATAAATCAGGTATAGATAGGTAAAGTAGTCTCTTTCTGCAAATAATCAAAAGTTATTGAATCTCTTCCTTTGAAACAACATAACATTGCACTTGGATGCATTTAGTAATAAATTTTAAATCAGCGACTTGTACTATTGAGAGCATTTTGCAGTCATCACAGTCACTAATATTTATTTTGCAAGTTTCAAATCATATGCATAAAGTAAATAATGAACATGTAAGTCCGTTACTTTATCACTGATCGTATCGAAAACAGTAGAGGACAAAGTATTGACCCTTGTGGAACATCAGAAGAAGTTTGTCAAACCTTAAAATCTCAATATTGGACAGATTGAGACTGGTTGTTGAATATGCCTGAAATAAATATAGCAAGAAAGTAGGAAAGCCAACCATATCTACAAGTAATTTGGATAATAAAATACCATGGTCGATCAAAAGCCTTCGTATATATGTCGTAGTCATTGGGTGTAAACTCGTCATTTCACGGAGAGCCTAGTCATTGCCGGCAAAGGCTGTAATGAAATGAATATTTCTCTGATTGACTAAAATTTTACGTAATTTCATGGATTGCCTGTTTAATTTTCGTCAAACAAAGTAAATGGTTAATCTATTACACGTTACGGCGCTTGACGGATTTTTGTTTAGTTATTTTCTGAATATTCTTGAAATGTAATACCTGTAGAAAAATGCAAAATGAAAAGTAAACAAAATATTTTTTATTTGGCAAAATAATAGTTCCGTTCATTTGAAACAGCAAACAACTAAAGTCACTCATGAACAACCCACCAAACATAAACCGGTTTCGAGCTTATTAGCTCTCATCAGTATGCCATAGGTGAGGTATCTAACGAATAACCTCAGCTGTTTTAAGTCTGTCTAACCCGACAGAAGGCACCATGAGTACGCGATGTAGACAAGCTACATCTAGCAGCCATTCGTTACTCCATGTCAGACTGAAAAGCCACAGACACGATGCGTTCTCCACCGCATTAGACACTATTGAAAGCTATCGCGTTCGGTGAGAACAATATTTTGCAAACATGGAATTCTAGGAAACCAATCACCACACACCAATCTTGTGTGTCCTCAGGGACGCTTTTTTAAAAGAATGTTTACAAGAAGAACTATCACTATTTTGGCGTTTTCTCTATGCTCCGTTATGCGGGAGATTTTGTTATATCTTGTATATATATATAGAATAAACAGTTACAGCCATATTACTTTTTCCTCTCTTTTAAAAAGTGATGCTTATGATCACCTTCCAGTATGTACCTACTATTTCGAAGATAATTAATTATGTTAATCAGACGCAGTTCTCTGTGTTCAAAGGTATTAAAAATACAAATAAACCACACGAATACACCACAAAGATTATAATATATTAATCTAAGTCGAGTTTTATAGTTCCCGATGCCGTGTATAAAAATAAAAGACAGAGGAAAGCTATTTTTATAAAGAAAGCGTGCATACATTGAGGTCGACGTTAACGAATATTTCTATGGGTGTGAGGAGCGTCGGTGAAGAGGCAGTGATATATAAACCAATTAAAAGTCAGCGGTGTTTAATGTAATACCTCGGCATCCGGCAAACACGCGTTCCCATGTTCAAATAATAGTTTGCGGGAGATATCATCTCCGGCGAACCTGGAGTCCACTGGGTGGCGTGTGCTGAGCCCATTCGTATTGCGGGGCTGTCCACGCATACAGACGATAATGCAGACATGAACAAAAGCCCCACACTCATCAGACAACTGTCTGCCAATCTTATAGTACAGGCGATGCTGACCGCAGCATAGAAAGGGTTGGAATAGAGGTACTACAACCCCTTTTTAAATTTGGGGACGGTTCCTTTGTTCGGACAAAATTTCAAAGGCATGTTACAGTTAGTTATAAGTACAATTGGTAAGACCTAATCTTGTTTTATAACTATATGGGGTGTTTCAGATCTGATCCATCAATTTTGAACTATATATATGCATTTTTAAACAAGAATACGTTGAATCAAACGGAGTGGACTAGTCTAATCAGCAAAGCAGCCATCATTTTCAGGTTATACGATAATTTTATTTTATTGCTCTATTATTATTGCTTTAGAAATACATATTTGTTTTAATATAGCGGCAGATACCATTATTTTGTTGTCAGTAACTGAAATATTTTAGTTACTGAAGTTTATCACAAGAACGTATTGGCAGCTAACTATTTTGTAAACATTTCTACTTACAAATCTTTTCAGGTAATTCAACTAAAGTATTTTATAATAATTACAATACAATACAATTTGTACAGTATATGTTACATATATGTTATTAATTTATTTTACCGTGCACCTGATTCCGAGTGAAATCGTGGTGTGATAGAATAGTGTTATATGTACTATTGTTTACAAGGGTTACCGAACTTGAACACAATAAAACTAATCCATAAAACAAAAATGTAAACAAATCAAAGAATAAATCGAGTGATTCACTAGAAGATAGTCTATGTAACAATGTAATAGTTTACACAAACAAACTGAAATTTTCTTTAATAAAAATTGTTGCTTTTATCGGGAACAAATTATAGTTGTTTATACTTTTTATTGAAATTGGATAATATATATTTTTGGGCCAATGAAATTTATGCGTGTATTATATAGGGTTGAGAATGGATGTGGTACAGTAAGGTTTCGATGAGTCCTTTGCCTAGTAGCATGTGAATGATTTATAATGTTTTTCACAGTTTCATTTTTATATATAAATTTCGCCACATTAATAATATATCATTCCTTTAAACTAACTACACCTGAATCAAGAAAAAGCAGATCTATAGGATGCCTTTTCTTTTGATTAAGCATAATTTTGAGTATCCATTTTTGAGTAATTGACACTTTTCAGTAATGTTCCGTAGTATTTCTATCTGTTATATTAAAAGATATTTTGAGACAACTTCTAAGAGTATTATACACTGTAATATAGTTATTATGTAATGATATTATCAGTTGTAAAACAAAAATAGTAATATAACAATTACAACAGTCAAAATTACATTGACAAACCATTCAATAAAACAAATAAAACAAATTTGAAACAGCATGCAGCAGACCTAGTTTTGCTTGTGTCATAGCGAACGGTAGAAGTCTAGTTTTACATCTTGCTTTAGCTTTCATAGTCATTGTATAAGAATAAACATATCAGGTTTAAGCCAGTGGAAATAGTATATTAAACAACAAGGTTTGAAAACGACTCTTTGCACACGAGCGAGACATATTGGTATGTCGTATTATAGCTACTAAAAAGCAAAATAGATCTCTTATAAAATTGTTATTTAGTTGGTTTATTGCTATTATATAATTATTTTTTAATTGTTTCCAATAGACCTTACAAAATCTGAACGTTGACTAAAGTGTTTTATAATAAGGTGCCAATTTTGGTTGTATAGTTGATATATAATAGTTATTTATGCAACAAGTACAAAAAGTAAGCGTTTATTGCACGCGACGTGAAATTGTACAACGAGGCCGTCAGGCCTAGTAAGACAACACTTCGAGTGTAATAAACACTTTTTGTACGAGTTGCATACAATATTTTTTCTACGTTCATGCAAAAACCAAAAAATGTTTTATTTAGATGACACTAAGTCTAGAAAAATATGACGTCGATTTGAACGTTTATGTTTCTCATGATGACAAAACGCTGTAGTAAAATGACAGATGAATGCAATAAACATTTTATTGCACTAGTGCAACAAAGAACCACTTTTTCCACTAAATATAGTTCAATAAAGTTTCGTTTTTTGCATGAACGTATAAAAACAAACTTAATCTGTTCCAATTAGGAACTTAATTTACAAACTAGTAAGTGCAATTTAAAGAGTAGGTATTGTAACTGAAGTAATGTGTTTGACAATTTCAAATTAGTATCTTACTGCCAGTGTGACAAATCTAAAGTAATCAGAAACTTTAAGGATTGAAAGCTTGAAGCATGAACAATATGTCATGAAAATCCATATAGCATAATAAAAATAGATTCGACAAATGTCGCATTTCCATATTAAATATGAAACTGCGACATTTGCCTTCTAATTATTTTACAATTGGTACTATTGACTGTAGTTTTTGTCGCATCAAATAATATTGCAGCAAAATTTGACCTACTTGTAACTAGCAGCAGAAATATTTACTAATATTTTGTGTCAACGGCAGAAATACCCAATTTTACAAAAAAATATATATATTATCGTGGTTGTAATATTCTCACATTTTTTAGAGAATAAACCGTCTTTAATGTATGCAAAGAAAAATCAGAAACTGTATTGTTATACAGGGTGTTCTGAGTGTCCATCAGAAAACACCAGGAGATGATTCTACGGATTAAAATAACATCAGCATGTAATGATTTTTTTCGAATTATCAATTGTTTGCAAGTTACAGCTTCTCAAAGTTCAATTTTCTTATTTTTCTTTTTAAATAACTTTTTTAATTCATCCTCTAAGTAGATCAAGCTCTATTAGACCAGTTAAAAAAAGTTTTATCATGCACCGCTAGAGGGCACTTTACCTAAAACTCAAAGTTGGTTTTATCCATAACTATTTTTCTTGCTTGACGTCACGGAAATTTAAACATGATTAAAAAGAGAAACAATATCAGAAAAAATGTACTCTTTATTCAAGTCGATAAATGTAACCGTTTAGCAGGAAATCACTGTTAAAGTTTTATTAAACATCAAATTTTGAATAATTATTTCTGTAATTAATCAAGTTATGTTTCAAATAAATGTCATTAGTAATTTTGGTGTTACAAATTATAACAAAATTGTTTAAAGCAGGTATAAGTTTAATTTGTGAAATAGTTCGTTGCCTAATTAAGGTAAGTTAGGGTTACACAGTCGTATTCAAAATTTACAATAATTTTAAACTCAGTTATCTCGATCATTAAAAACAATTATTAGGGCAATATTTTGTAAAATAATTTATTGTAATGCCCACTGTCATCAGTTAAAATTAATACCCCATTTTCAAAATCACCCTGTATAGATATCATTTATATTGTGATCAAAAAAATGAAAACTCGAATATACATATTCATTTATATCCATTATATCCATATCCATATATTCATTTATTTATACATCCAATTACTTTGAGTACGATGAGGGCTTTTCTTGTTTCAATATTTATAATATTTAAATCGCCTTTAAAGTATATTTTTATTTACTTGCGAGAATATAAATATATGATTTGTTTGGAATATTGGCAGAGATAATATTTACACATAAAATTGTGTGAATTTTTATGACAAAGTTTTCTGTAATTTATTGTTAAAATAACAATACTTTCTTTGCATATTGGTTCAAATCAATTCAGTGTGGTAAACATTATTAAATTTAATTTTAATCGGACTGACATCAATTTACACGATGGTAATTAACATTTTATGAAATTGAGCACTTTGAAATACTTAATTACCTACCAGCATTTGTGGTAATTATTACTAATAATTTCATTTCACAAAACTTAAGGATCAAACTCATATTGATTCCACAAGCTGTCTTTACTTCCAAATATTGTTTTTAGATTTCATATTGAAAGTTACTTATTTATGCTAGACATTTCAGTATCAAGTAAGAGATTATATTTGAGAAAACATCAATAAACCTACATCGTTTATTATGTGTTCTAAAAGACATTATCAGAATTCGATAAAAATACACAAAATTTGTTATTAACAAATAAATGCGCTTAAAAATGTTGTCACCTAGATATGAGATACCTATAGTTTTGTAAATTTATTTCATATCTACGATTAAAATTTCATAAAATCAAACAAAACGTGATGCAGTAAAATACAATAGACATTATTCTTGCAAGTTTTCGAAAAATTGGAAAAGTTGCCTGGAAGTTGAATATGTTTTCAAAAGTCGCTCCCTACGCCCTAACTATTATGCTAAGCGCACTTTTTATTAAACAAACCAGTTCAAGTAAATCAGATTTGAGCTCAGATGCTGTCCGTGCCCGGTTTGCCATGCAGATTTTTCCCATCGATGTTTTGCACGGTCTGTCATGCAAATGTTAACAACATAATCTTCTTATAAGCTTTCAAGGCGAATATCAATATCCGATTATTTTTTCAATGGCCTTAGACACGAATCTGAAAGCTACTTGCGGTAATAACCGTCACTAATTCATTAAACGCGAGGAGAAATACATCAGCCAGTGCTTTTACAACTTAAAATATGCTGCAGCTTTTTTACTCGTACTTACAATTTCTTAATTCTGAAATAATCTTCATGCTTCGTAAATTGTGATTTTATCAAAGGAATATCGAATACATTTAAATATATTTGGAAAAGAGTTGATGTTTTTCTACTTCAGGGTATGTTACTTCTCATAAAATTATAATTAAAGCATCTGGACGAGAAGGTAAAAATTAAAAGTAAGACTAGAGAAAGACACCCACGTTTTTAGATTACCGTTATTAAATGTCATATACTAATAATAATATAATAATAATATCTCTACCCCTCATTCTAATCACAGGGATTAGCCCAGAAGTCGGAGACTTGTGCAGGAGAGGGAGCGACATATTATTATTAAGCAGGCCGCATTTGCGCCCAGGAACGACTTACGTTGGTAAGCCCTAACCACTATTCAGTGCAGGAATGAGGGAAACCTGGAAAACCTCATTAATTAGGGGGGTAGTCAAATATCAACCGGTATCAATCTCTCACATTGACCCAAGCAAACATTCTTCCACCCTACCATACCCGCAGAGAGGGTGCCAATCCTCTCCACGAATATAGCTTATATACGGTCTACCGGCAGCTGGGTGCGAGCCCACGCCGATCTAGTCACCTCGATTCAAGTACTGACACCTTAAACCGCGCGACCACTGAGCGACCCATATATTATAATTATTTGTAGTTTATCCAATTCCAATTCTTTGGATTGTAGGATATATTACCGAAATTGTTCATTGTTCTTAAATCTTAGGTTTGCTACAGACTATGTGTGTATTCGCGATTCGTTATGCCTGATTCGTGATATCTGAGGAACTCGCAAATAGTGTGTAGGGTTTCATTCGTTAAAAATCCATTCATAAAAAGTCTACACACTATGCACGAATTATTTACAAAGCACTCATCACGAATCGCGAATTCACGCATAGTCTGTAGTAAGTATTATTTGGATAGTAGATAATATAATATGTTGTGTGGCGGTTACACGTCTAAGTCTGTGCTAGTAACATCGTGCGTACCTCAGGAGTCCATTTTAGGGCCTTTGTTGTTTGTTTTTTATATTAACGGTATAGTTGATGGCAATTATCTCTTGTATGTGGATGGTTTAAAAATGTATAGTGACCGGTGATGATTGTGTAAAGTTATAGCACTCCCTAAGTTGTCTTCATGGTTGGTGTATCATTAACAATTTTTCTCTAGATGCTAGTAAGTGCTCTGTGATGATTTTCTCTAGGAAACGTCATCCTATACTATGTAATAAAAATATGCGTAACATTATCCTGAACCGTCCTGAAACTGTAAAGGACTTAGGTGTGTATTTCTATGTTTCAACATTCATATTGACAAAATCTTTAGTCTTCTTATAAAAGTCTGTCCAAGTCTAAATTTTCCCTGTTTGTTTTTTTCTTTACCTTTATATTTGATGTGATCTGTTTATTATTTATGTCTTAGTTTAGTAATTAATTCTTCTTTTTGTATTTATCACTGCTCTTTAATTTTGGTTTCATTCGCACTATAATTGAATTTTCTGTTGGGTGATGTATTAAATAAAATAAAAAATAAAATTTGAAGCATATCATTCTATGGAGAGTACTTCATTTTTTACGTAATTTTAACCTATCATTACTGAACCAACGGTCAGACATCGTAATACCCCAGGTACCTGTACCAAAGGATCTTGTATAAAGATGAAAGTAAGTCTTTAGCAGATGCACTGCATCTAAATATACCTACAAAAATATCCTTTACATTTAACAAAATACACAGGTAAAAAGATTTACCGTAGAATGTTTTTGGAAATATTCCTGAATATGATTTATAAAGGTAGAGCAAATATACATGTTCTTGTTTGTTTATAGCTACATACAAAAAATCAAAATTGCATGTAATTTGTATGTAAATAATATCAAATCAAATTGGAGACATATTAGATTGATTATATAATCGGAAACCACGCCAGCAATACCGTTCTAACGTCGAAACGAAACCAGCCTCGATATTCTTTAAAATAGATGAGTAACCTAATCTGATCCTTGACATTTTTAATTAAGATCGAATTCTTTGGGGCTGGTGATAAGCTCATCAATCTTCATACTTTAACCTAATTAAGATTGATCTCTTATTTTAGTTCTCTCTTATCCAGATCATAGGCATTCGATTTTCATTTAAAACAAAGCTATGTAGGACTTAAAAATAAGTTTTTTTTTCTTTGGTGAGCAAACTGAAAACACTGAAGGTTCCTCCCATTACTGATATTAAAACAAAAAACGTAATGCCAGAAAACATTATTATAATTATTATTTTCAGGGCTTTTACGCATTCTATGGATATCATAAACTCTATGAATGGAATTGTAATATACAGTGTGTCCCACTTAAGAATGAACGGTCCATAGCTTCCTTATGAGTCACTTTAGAAAAATTATTCTTAGACAAAAGTTGCCTATATTTTTATTGTACATCCCTGTAAAATATTTTTAACTCTACAGGGTGTTCAGTTTAGTCTGAGCCTTGACCAGCTTTAGTTTTTTAAATTGAACACCCTTTATATTATTTATTATTTATTTAGATTCCTCGTTAAATTTTAGGCTAACTTTGTATACCATACCTTAAGTCTAGAATGCTTCGTTTCCGAGTTACTCAACTTTTTTAGAAAATTTTTCCGATTGCATTATTGTCTTTAAAATTAAATATCTTCTAAGCTATTGATGATACATACTCACGGTTTTCACCATTAGATTTATCATAAAATTCTCTATCATTTGAGCTAAGGAAAGAAAATTATTCTTACAAGACCCAGATTGTACGTCACATTAAACTTCAAAATGTTGAAACTCGTATAACTCATTTTTTCCAAATGGAACTATTAGTTTTTCTTCTTATCATTAAACCCAGATTTAAATTTCCTTTCGACTGATATAACATTGTTAGTACTTATCTCTATCAGTTTTTGAGTAATTTTCATTTATTTGTATCTCTCCCAAAATCGGTAAATAAACGTTCATTAAAAAACAAAGTAGGCACTATAACTGAACACCCTGTAAAGTTGAAAATATTTTACAGAGATGCACAATAAAAATAGAAGCAACTTTTGTCTAAGAATATTTTTTCTAAAGTGACTCATAAGGAAGCTATGGACCGTTCATTCTTAAGTGGGACACACTGTATACAAACTTTACATGTAATAAAACTTGCAGCAGTCTTCATTGTCATGTATGGTATGGAATATAAAGAATTAAATTTCTGTAACATGAACCGATCTACAAGAGATGAACTTGTAGATCTGTCATTTAAATTTGGATCCTGAAAATGGCACTTGAGCACGTTCTTAAGTAAAAGCTTATAGCACTACAAAAAGTTAATTAAAGACAGAAAATATGCATATGTAGCAGAAAAAATTACAGGGTTAACTATGACTAAGTACAAATATTTTAAGGAGAAAAACCAGAAAGGGAACAAAAAAATACACGCAAATGTACACAAATACATAAAAATACTGCAACACGTTTACCGCCAAGGTGTTACAGCAGTTGTTCAATATGGTTCGAAGAGAATTTGACATAATATTTTGTCTATTTTGATGTTACGTTGCCACATGATAATATCCACTTGTCACACTCCCCATAAATCAGCACCTTATGCGTCATTTAAACATTTGAATACATGTTTGTAAATACACAAAAGATACATACAACTATTGAAAAATTATTTCAAACTAATCAACTAATATGAGATATTCTATTTTTGACAGAATCTGATGCAGTCGCCATCTGCAGGCGACTAGTGTAAGGTGTACTTCACGCCGATACATTTTTTAACTTCTTGTGTTGTTGGGGAATTAAATTCTGTTAATACTAATAATGACAACAATATTAACAATAATCGATGATGTTTGCATAAAATAATTAGTATTATTTTAAGCTATAACATCCCAAGATGTTTACGGCGTTCTGTAAAAATCCTTAACTCTTGACCCTTTTTGATGTTTGGAGAGTATGTAACTACCAGTGCAAAATTCTAGGTTATGGTTGACTTCTGTTCTAGTAACTAATTTTTAGTTTTAAACGTTTTATAGCAATTAAATAAAGGAATTTATGTTGCAGTACAGATATATCCCTGTTTTCTAGAGTCGAAGGTCCACGGAGCTATGAAAATCGTACAAAATTTTATAATTAAAGACTGCCACAGGTGCAATTTTCTTAGAATAAATAGGTATTTTATTTATTAATACGAACTGTTAGTAGATAATTCTGACAAACCTGTAATTCGTGGAAATGCAATTTTGATAGTTAATAGTGATAGCAACATTTGTTGTTTTGTACCATTTTCTAAACATCGAGTTAGAATTCCAAAATAAGTTTTTTGAACTATACATAGTTATGGTTAACCTTGTAATTTAGGAATATTTTGTTACTCTTATTGCATAGCTCTGATATCTTTGTCGTAGTCTCACTAAAATTCACTATCTCTATAGTAAGTAAAAAGACAAGGATAACGTAACCATGTTGTTTTAACTACTTTAATACCATTTACTTTCCTGCTCATTTGACGCAATAAATACCTATCCAAGACAGTAAAAACTTTTGAGGCACATGCTTGATGACCAAAGACACAGAAAAGCTCTACTTACTCTAAGTCACAAAGCAAGTGACATATTCCAAGCCAACTAGGTTTATTGCAAATTTAAAAATAATTTTTATCGAAAATATTAATTATTTTCCTTTTTTGATGTAGAATCACCCCCTTATAAATATTCGCATATCATTTAGGAACATCCTGTATATTTTGTTTCATCCACTACATGAGATACAATTGAATCAATCGCAAACTCGACAAAGTTTGTCTTAATGAACATTCAGGAAGTAAGTTTTTTATAAAAGTTCTACAAATAAAACATGACGGATGTTTCGACATAATATTAATGTCACTACACGTGCTTTGAAGTTGATGCTACTAATTAACTCTGGAAAAATGGGTAGCGATAAAAAGTCCACAATGATGCTTCTCGCCGAATCAGAACCGACGAGCAAGATCAAAGATAGAAATATTAGAATTTTACCATGAAAAGTTATTTTTATTGCAAACAGATGTCTCCGTAATTAATCCCTAATGGAACTTCAGTGTCAGTGGTCATAAAGAAATCATTGCCAAAATAATATCTCAACAAAATAGGAAATAAAATAGTTATTATTATTACTTCTTAATAACCATATCGAAAGGTCATTTATAACATCCCGCAGCTTTTGGTCGCCATAAAGTGTGTCCAGAGTTTGGAATTCTGGCGATCCTACCAGTTGATTAGTACAACAAAGTCATGTTTGTTAATATGAGTTAACGACTGTCACGACTCGGTTTTATTAGTAATCTTGGGCTCTTAAAACTGATTGGAGCTTGACGAACGTCGGCCAACCAACGGAAAATCTCACACATGATGATGAATGAATCGAAAATTTGTTACCAACTAACTTCAGTTCACTGTGGAAATATTCTGAAGGAGATAAAGGAAATGAAGGAAAATACGCTTACTACACAAAAATATTGATAGTCTGTAAAATGCTTTATTAATGCGTATGACAATATAAAATACTCCGTAATATGGAATCGTGCTTGCAAAATATGAAGAGCAGAATAGTAGTATAAAATTAAACATACAGGGTGTTTAGTAAGGAATGAGCTATAGTTAAAGGCTACTTGGATAAAAATAATATGAATTTAACTTGACTTAATAACTTGAGAAAATACTTTTCTCCAACACGATTTTAGAAAATACACGTTCATTCCAGTATACCGTCTTAGAATGACATTCTATAACACTGTGTTAGAATGTTATTCTATGTCATTCCAGCATACTGTGTCAGAATGACATTCTATCACACTGTGTTAGAATGTTATTTTAGCATACTGTGATGGAATATGTACAAATAAGCAACTTTTTTGTATGATTTCTAAAATCTTGTTAGAGAATAGTATATTCTACAAATTCTACGGTTCGCGAGTGTGGAATATGCCATTCTAAACGTGTTTTAGACTATATTTTCTCTAACACCATTTTAGAAAGTACATGTTCCATAACTGAAAAATAGATTGTCATGCATGTCATTCCAGCATATTGTTTTAGAATGACATTCTATGACACTGTGTTAGAGTGTTATTCTAACATACCGTGATTCTAAAATCTTGTTAGAGAAAGTATAGTCTAAAACAATTTACTGAAATTTTAGAAAATATAGGTAAGATTTTTTGTGCCTGTGCCACTGTATTCCTATCAGATTTTTTTTAAGAATATAAATATTTTTCAAAGGAATAATTATTTTGAAACAACCTTCGATTAGTTCTAAAAAAAATATACTTGTTGCATGTCACCAAAATGTACCATTTTAGAGAAAACTGCATTGAAGAACGCCGTATTTTTTAAATAATTTTCTACAAATACAAATAATTTTAAACATTTTTAATAACTGAATAATATGGAGTTTAGCAAATAACACCTGCAAGTCTCCAAAAGTACCGAAGTAAAACCAATATATAACGACAGAAAGCTCCCTGACCAACAAACTTTTAGATACAGATATTTTTCAAAATACGTATTTTTCTAAATTTAACTGTAGATGCAAATATTGTTATAACATAAACTTACATAATTCTGCATATAAAATTATTCACTTTTGGTTTATAAATGTGTGAAAATAATTGTTAAAATGTAGGGTTAAAATAGCAAAATAATGTTTTAAAAATGCATTTTAAAAGTTATTATTTGAAAATTTAAATAAAAAATGTGATAAACAAAACATCAATAATTTTATTTTTGAATGCCGTTCTTATAAAATAGTATGACAGAGAAATATGACACAGAGACATGTATAACAACATGAAAGTAATATAATATTAACAAAAAAACAATAAAAAAATACTACTTGTACCTAAACCCAACCGCACAAACATTTGTTTTCTAAATATTCGCCAGACAGACATTACTAACTGCAATAAATTTTTGCGTTATAATAAATCCTTTTATACACAGCTATAAATTCTGCAGAAGCTAGAAACAAAATTTACGATTTCTATATAAATTCACATTTTTTAAATCAATGTTCTACTTTTTCTTTAGAGAAAGCGCTGTAATTAATTCTAGATAGTAACACATTATTAAAAACATAGTTGGCACTGATGTAACTGGACATATTGAATTCTAATTTTATGTAACCGATTACAGATATTAGTAAAAAATTGTAGTTTTCACTTTTTTGTGTGTAACCTTAATATAAGTATATTTCTTTCGAGAGCTTCAAAAATGATTTCGTAATTGGTTAAAAATAACTATGCGTCGGTTTATAGCAAAGTCTGCATATCACTGTTAATAATTGTGTTACTCTGAAGAAGTTATCACCAGTATATTAAATTTATAATGCAGGAAATGTTGACGCGGAAAAAAGCCACAAGACGTGACAATTTAATAACACCATAAATTCTTGCGGGTCGTTACAAATCATTTTGAAAAACCTAGGTACAAATTACTTAGTCATGTTGCTCATTTTTCTTTTAGAGTTTTATAGAATGTTCACATGCAAGATATGCTATGCATTACGGTAATTATAGATATTATCGTGGACTTGAATGGATGGAGCTGAATCCGAACTCATAATGGAGGATATTAAACACAATTTCAATTGAGAATAACTTCCATTTCAGATTTATGGCGTCTTAAAATTGATACGTCGGACGTGCTAGGAATCTGAACCGTGCAGAAGAAATTTGGATGCAGCTAAATATTGAAAGATTCCGCAGAGAGGTTAGAGGGTTTATATAACTCCATATATTTCCCAGAGTGCTATCGTCGAAGAGAGAATTACTCATTCAACTAACTTGCCTTTAACAGATGAAAGTTTCTCCGTATTTCATCTCTAGACTGGTGAACTTGCTGCAGGTCATGTAGACTTAAATGACTTTCATTATTACCATATATTAAGCATAATACGACTTGTTCCTCTACTGGTGTGGCAGTCTACTGAGTCCTTAAAAATACGTAAATGTCAGGTGTATATTTCCAATACCACACGTCTTTGCCTAGGAGATTTATTATATGCGTATTTCTAAATTATAGCAGATTATGCGAAAAATACATGGATGTTTAGTAAAAAAAATTTCATATTGCATTGCCAAAATCACATGTTTACATGTATCTAGAGGTACTAGACATTGATCTGCTACTGTTTTATCGTAAAATAAAAAAAAATAAATTGATTTCATAAAATTATTATCTATTTCAGTTACGCTCTCTGTCCTGTTGCAGTTGGTTTAAAAAAAAGAACAATAATAGTTTTACTGCGATTTAAAGAAAGAATCAAAACTGCGCGATTTCTTTCATAAAGAAATTAATTCAGATTAGTATTATACAGAGTGGTTACTTTTACGACGCACAGTGGAGCAAAACGCCACTGTGCCACTCAAATTACTGTACACCCCTTAGGGTTGGGCCGTTTGAGGTGATTTTTTTTAAATGTTCGTCATAAAATTCCCTATCGATCCCTCTTTCTCAATTTTCGCTTTGGGTGTTCATTTTCGCGGAATTTGGCTCCAAAAATGGATTTGCATGGAAAAAACTAGATTTTTCGCACAAAAATGACCCTACGGAACACGAGATTGAGATTTTGCCGGACGTTTTTATGGGGGAATGCTCGTCTTGGAAAGCCCTACAAGACTGTCCACTTAGATTTCGGGGAGAAATTTTCCGTTGCCCTTAAAATGACCACAATCATCCAAAAATTTTCACATATCAGAAATCGTTCTACTGAAAACTGGAAAAGTATTAGAAAAAATCTCATCTCACAAAAATTATTTGTACACATTCGAGGAGTCCGCAAAAATTTTTCCAGAATTTTTGGACTCATTTTTGGACATTCACCAAAATGGCCACATACAAATTTTCCGAATTTTCCGTCAATGATTGATTTTTCCTGGAACTGTTTGGATGGCAATGTATGATAGTGAAAGTCTTCAGCATCTACTGGATGCTTTAAACTTTCGAGACCATAAGATTTTATGTGGATCATTCTTTTGTTGGTCATTTTGATCCAAAATCTACAAATATTCAAAAATACTGGGAAATCATCTGGTATTCCCGAAACGTATAAATATTCTCAAAAAGCTCAGTCTTTTGAAGGGTTATTGTTATATATTTTATAAATACCTTGTATATAAATTAATGTAGAATAGTGTATGTATTTCTAGGACAGATATTGTTTTTGTATATTTTATTTCTTTTTTTTTTGTACAGCACTCGATATAAAAAAGCAAATTTCGACGTTGTTTTATGTTATCTCTGTGTGTTGGGAAGAAAATAATCAAATCAATCATTTGTCATTAACAATGAATTATTGTATCCAAAATGGCCACTTTTATCAAAAAATTGAATTCCCAAAAACATGTTCAAAATCATTTTTTATGGAAAATTCGGAAAATATGTACGTGGCCATTTTGGCGAATGTTCAAAAATGTGTCCAAAAATTCTGGAAAAATTTTTGCGGATTCCTCGAATGTGTACAAATAATTTTTGTGAGATGAGATTTTTTTCCAATACTTTCCCAGTTTTAAGTAGAACGATTTCTGATATGTGAAAATTTTTGGATGATTGTAGCCATTTTAAGGGCAACGGAAAATTTCTTCCCGAAATGTAAGTGGCTTTCCAAGACGAGCATTCCCCCATAAAAAGTCCGGCAAAATCTCAATCTCGTGTTCCGTAGGGTCATTTTTGTGCGAAAAATCTAGTTTTTTCCATGCAAACCAATTTTTGGAGTCAAATTCCGCGAAAATGAAGACCCAAAGCGAAAATTGAGAAAGAGGGATCGATAGGGAATTTTATGACGAACATTCTAAAAAAAAAATCACCTCAAACGGCCCAACCCTAACGGGTGTACAGTAATTTGAGTGGCACAGTGGCGTTTTGCGCCACTATGCGACGCCCAGAAACGGTAATGTATACATAACGAAAATATATGTTTTCAGTTTTCTGTCGTTGTTTCAGGAAGTACGCAAAATATATTAGTTTTCAGAACGATAACGATAGTTATTACGATGTAAATCTGGTAAATTCCCGGTAGAGGTGTGCCAAATGCAGCTAATTTTACCACGATGGTGCAACGCAGGCGTGACATGGAAAATTTGCAACCGAATCGTGGAAGAGATGGTGATCTAGGGCATCCACGGCATATTGCAATAGATGAGGAATACATTTTAGAGATTGTTGAAGAGAATCCGCGAATAAGTACCAGGTAAATCGCTCAACAAGTACAAGAAATATACCAATCGACAGCTGTTTTTACACGGAATGGGATGTATAACATTAAGAATAGTCTTGTTGGGGATTTGCAAAAGCAGCTTATTTTGCTGATATAAAATACGTGTTAAGAAACTTTATTTATTTCTTTAGGAAAGCCTTTCAATTTTTGTCCCTTCCTTTTTAATTACTCTTTGCCACCGTGCTGGCCGCCGATTGCATGCTTTGCCTTACGCAAGGCTTTACAGTGGACCAGTTTCCAGTGCCGTGCAGAAATGTATCTTTAAATCATTTTTGAACTGCACTTTTCGATTTTTTTTCAATTTTACTTTAGTAAATGTGTAAAAGTGTAGGTTTTTTCGGCTCAACAAACTGAAGAAAATGTCAGTGATGTTGGATAAAGAATTTTTTTTTAACTAATTCTAAATACAAGGATTAAATTAAGTGTGACCTATTTCTATCTTCTTTGGCCATAGCACAAAATTTCCAGAAAAATATATTCACATAGTACAGAATAATTTCTTACGTTCAAGAATAGGACTTCATGACCGCAGAAGTCATTAAATACAATGAGATCTCACTTTACTATCTGATACAGATGTAGCTGTATAGTTAAGGAAGTAATGATATATATATATATATAAATCGAGAACTTTTTTGTCGATACTAGATAGCGTCAATATGTTCATTTTAACGACCGTACACAATTAATTGCGTGTAAATTATTCGTAGCTATTTTAATGGCTCTTGTCATAAATTGTAGGCACTTCACTTTCAACTCGAGTACTTACTTTGTAGGATCCTAAAACTTTAATTGAATTTACACTCGTAAATATGGACGGTAAACAAAACCCGAGGCTATAATGCCACAGCCAACTCAAGCAGAGGATAGTTCATAAAAATATATTGGAAATAATGTATAAGAGGTGTTTAGAGCTTTGTGCATGTTTAAATAAATAATGTTAATGAAGCATAAAGTTGTGATTGTAAAGCAAATTTCGAAATGAATTGAAAGCTTTAAAGTATAATTAATTGTGAACCTACATTTTTTATACACGTTTAAATCTAGATGAAACAATTGCTTTAGACTAATTCAATTTATAAAATTAATCTTTTATTATTATTTTTCCTTTAAATTACACTCAATAATTGTTAAACTTCTGTGAAATAATCAAGCATTCTAAACGGAATCTACTCTTGAAGAAAAATATACCCACTGAACTGCGAATATTTTTGCTGACACGAGGGATATTGTTTTGACTGAAAACAATAGAATGATGTACAATCCAGCAAACTTTCTAATAGAGAAACTAAGGTACGGTTCCCAAGACTAACATCATCTAAAGTTACTGCGTGTAAGACAATTTCCACCCATAATAAACTAAAACTGTCATAACTAGTTTAAAAGCTTTCTGTGCCGGAAAATCGATGTGAGTCGATTTAGGCAAAAAGTTTTAATACATAGGAATGGCTAGAACTTGCGTACTTGAAACTAATAACAAATTGTTATATTAATATAAATTCGTGTCAGATATACAGCGTTAACTCAATATACGATTATTCGCAACCAAAGCAAGTCGGAGACGTTGATTAAAATTAAAGCAATATAAAAAATATAACAAGAATACATTTAAAGATTTTTAGATATTTGGTTCTGTAGTATCAAATGTCATCATTCTCAATTCTCATTCCACTCATTACTCAAAATCCGTAATATTTTCAAAGCTCGAAAATTAAAGATCCAAGTAATAAAATTTAAACCATTTTTTTTTACAGTCAAATAGTTTAAGATCGCCGTATTTATCGCCGTAAAATGATAAAATTTGTAGTGTTTTCAGGTACCTTGAGAAATAAAACGCGTAGAACAAAGGTAATATCAAAAATAAAATTATTGAAGTTTTGTTTATCCACTTTTACTATTTAAATTCTCCTCAAATAAAATAATTACTTTTAAAAAGCGTTTGTATGACACAAATTATTTTGCTACTCTAGTCCCTCATTTTAACAAATATTTTCACATACTTATAAACAAAAGTGAGCACTTAAATGTCTAAAATTATTTGTAATTGTAGAAAATTCCTAAGTTTTACAGAATTATAAAATCTCTTTCCATTAGTACCTACAAAGACACTCCTGAAGACCTATCTATATAAAATCATGAATTATAATAATGTCAAATTCAAAATTGCACTTAAAAAATTGTAGCTAAAAAAAAAGAAAGTTAATCAATATCCGAAGTATGAATGCTTCTATATCTAACCAAATGCAATGTAAAACTGTTATGAAACTCTTATGTTTAAAACGAATAGTTTGTCTATATATATACATTTCAAACACACAGATCAGTACAATGAAATGGAAAACTGTGATACGAAATTGCACACAAAAATATTTTTATGGTAATTTGTTTTTTGCATCACTATTGATGAAGTAAACAATAGAAGATTCAAAAGTGTAACGTACCTATTAATCTCAAAGTAATTGTACATTGTACATACTTACTTCATATTGTCAGTAATTTGTTTAATTTTTTCTAGCCAATATTTGCTTAATGTTTGTGAGCGTACATAAACAAAAACTGAACCTTTCAGTAATCATGAGCTACATACCATGTTGCTGATTTACGGCAAAATTCATTGGCTACAAGTTTGTATGGTGAGCTACAATTATTTTCAACTTTGTTATCTGCTGTAAAAAAAGGTATAAGAAGAGCATTAACAGTAAATGTGTACTTGTGATTATTATGTAGAAATATGTGGTCGGTCTGCGGCATTGTCATATAATAATAATAATAATAATAATAATAATTTATTTACCATATGAATTATTTTATACACTGCAACAATAGCAATAATACAAAAAAGATAAATAAATATACAGAAATCCCACAGAAGGGCAAGCCTGTGCGTGGGCACTTAAATACTAAATTAAAACACATAAAATCCTTAAAATTAGTAGTGAAGTACAAACAAATAGAATAACATTTATATGTAAATTAACTTAATACAAAAAAAAGCTTAGATACAAGGAGCCCTGCATAACAGCGACCTGAAATATAATATATAAGCATACATCCAACTCCATTCTAGCGACATTGTTTATCCATTTTTTTAATTCCCTTTTAAAAGAAAAAATTAATTTTATCTGTTTTAGTTCTTTAGGAATCAAATTATAACATTTAGGTCCCAAATAAAGGTAAGTTCTTTGAATCACACTCTTCTCAGCCCTGATTACTTGATACACTTCATTAATTTTGTACCTCGTACTATGAGTATGATCAACAGGTTTTAACTCAGATTTGTTAATATGCTGGAAAATTATAGTTTTTAAAAAATATAATTGCCTGATATCCAAAACCTGAGATTCCTCATATATTTTATTAGTAGGGTACCTTCTCGGCTTATTGAATATTACTTTTAAAATAAGTTTTTGTATAATTTCTAAATTATGAATTGTATTATTATACGCAGCATCCCATGCCATAATGTAATAAGTTAGATGACTTTCTACCAAAGATTGATAGATAATCTTAATTTGGTCGGTAGTATAATAATTCATCAAAAACTTTATTTTGTACAGAACTGTTCTTAGTTTTTTAATAACATAATTAATATGTACATCCCATTTCAGATGAGAATCTACATATACACCGAGGTACTTCACGCTGGACGAAGATTTAATATTCTGCGCATTTCCAGCAATATTTACTTCTAAGGAGTCAAAATTGGGTAAGTTTGTTTTATGTAAGGTGAATGGAACATATAAAGTTTTGTCTATGTTTACTGTTAGTAATTTATCATCTAAAAATTCAATTATTTTTGGGAAATCATTTTCTACTAGGATTTTAAGAGCTTTCCAATTTTCAGCTTGGTAAATAATTGCAGTGTCATCTGCAAAGCACACTACTTCCCCCTTACATTCTATATGAAATAAATCATTTAAGTATAGATTAAATAACAGTGGCCCCAAAACGGTTCCCTGTGGTACTCCATAGTTAACCGTAAGAAATTCGCTCATAGTATTATCGATTTTAACACACTGTTTTCTGTTATTAAAATAACTCTCCATTAATTTATAAGGAATCCCTCGAAACCCAATTCCTTCTAATACATCCAAAAGTTGTCTATGACTTACTGTATCAAAGGCCTTTTTTAAGTCTATAAATATACATATAGTAGGTATTGATTTATCAATGTTTTCACTTATTTCGTTAATTACAGTCATAATTGCATCCTGAGTTGACTTTCCTTGTGTAAATCCAAATTGTTTTGGTGACAAAATTTTATACCTTTTTAAATAACTTAAAAATCTTCTTTTTAAGGTTTTTTCAAAAATTTTTGGTAACACTGATATTAGCGATATAGGTCTGTAATTACTGACATTGAGACTATCCCCATTTTTATATATAGGAGTAACGATTGCTGTCTTAAGTGGTTCAGGGTATATCCCGTATCTATAAGACAATTTATAATATATTTTAAAGGTACAGCAATTTCTTTAGCTATATATTTTAAATGTTCTGCTCTAATTCCATCTAATCCTGGAGCTTTTCTATTTTGAAGTTCTTGGATTGTGTTAATAATTTCGTCTTCGTTTACATCTTCTAGAAAAAGTGAATTTAATAGTTTTAATTTTGGGGGAGCATTTTTAGTTTTTCTTTTCAGTATATTATGTGCCAGTTTGTTACCTATATTTGAGAAAAATTCATTAAATATAGATGCTATTTTCCCTTGCTCATTAATAGTATTCCCACTTTCATCTTTAATTTCTTTAATAATTAAGTTTTTATTAGTTTTATTAGTCAGCCTGTTTATAGAGTTCCAAAGTTTGGCAGAATCATTCTTATATGCGTATAATTCTTTTTGATAATATCTTTTTTTTGCTTCATTTATAAGTTTACCAAACATATTCTTGTATCTTTTATATTGTATTATATTCTGCTCTGTCGGGTTGTGCTTCATCTGAGTATATAACGCTTTTTTTTAACCGACTTGAGGAGAGCCATTGTCATCCAAGGATTTCTTTTTATTTTGTTGTCTATTATTTTAATTTTATTGCTACTAATGACTACTAGTTGTTGAATTTTATTAATTAAAATATTTGTAGCTTCACAAACCTGGTTAGTTGCAAATATTTCAGACCAATTTTCATTTTTTACGTTTGACTGTAATTTATTTTTGTCCACATATAATTTATATATTTTTTTGTATATATTTGAAACCTGTTTGCTGCCATAACGCTAATACAGTTGATTAGAAAAAAATTACGTTTTGTTTCGTACAATTTATCAAACAGCAAAATAGGAATCATTTTCTGAACACACTGTATGCATAACTCAACGAAATGTCTTGCGTAAGGTATTAAATTTCTTATTGTGAATATATTTAAGTATTCATAAAAAACTGTACTTGTAAAACAATTAAATATTTATCTATCTTCAAGTAAACAAAGCAATAAAATAATGATCTAGTACAACAAACGAACATATGGTCACAATTTTCTACCCACCACGTCAAATGAGGATTTAATAAATACAACTTTTCAAATACAGCCCTATTACCCCAAAATTAAATACTTCTACGCACAATAAAACAAAATTCACCCTATAATTATACTATTATCCGGCTTTTAAATGAAATAGTCAACAGTTTTTCAGAACAGCGACCCTCCGAAACCTATTATATTCGTTCGTCGCAGTCTAGAACTATTTTTATACTCCCTTTATGGTATATTCACCGGCTAATTTAGTCCTGGCCCCATATAGGACCCGTCGTAAAATTGTTTCCGCACAAGGCGGATCCAGGTTTTAGTTCCCGTATAAAGACGCGACATGTAGCCCCTACTGAGTACGGGGGTTTAAAGTTTATAAAGTAGGCATAGGGTTATATGTAAGGGACCTATAAGAGCTCAGCTGATTATCAAGATGCCTAGCTGAGAAGGGCCTCTTAAACAAACCCAATTAACAATTTGGTATTTTGTACAGCTACAAAAACGTTTTCGAAACAAACCTTATAAAACAGCATAAGTCAAAAATATCATTGTAAAAATGTTTTATACATTAACTATAGAACCAAAATTGGCACCATATTTTGTACGGCCTATTGGAAACTAAAAAATAGTTATATAATAGCAACAAATCAACTAAACAACAATATTGTTAGAGCTCTATTTTGCTATCTGTAATAGTCAACAAAATAATGGTACTTGTCGCTTTAAAAAACAAATATGTGTTTTGAAAGCAATGATAATACACCAATAAAACATAATTGCCGTATAACCTGAAAATTATAAAAATGTTTTGCTGGTTGGAAAAGTATGTAAATGATGAATGATTTTATATACACTTTTACTTTGCTAGTATATGAATATATCAATTTCATCATCATTTTTGTGCACAATTATATAATATTATATTTAATAGGAGTATTTTTAAATTTTGCAGTTAATTATACCGGGTGACAATGGAAAGTGGGAACACGCCGTAACATTTTTATGACTGCTGATAAAAATTTTAAATTGGGTGGGTTTATAGTAGATGGTGCCATAAATTCTTTGAGGTCATTTCGGATTTCATGACATTTCCGGTTTGACCGGAAATGACCGTAAATTTATATTTTTAAATGGGACATCCTATATTTTTTGACATTTTTTGAATCAAAGGATCATTTTACGTTGGGTAGGACCAATTTTCTGACACATTTACTGGATGTATTTTTTTTTAATTTTAAAAAATAAAATTAAAAGGCCGCAGTATTTTTTTTTTTTAATAAAAATAGAAGGCCGCGACTGGCAGAAATTGTTCTCTTTTTTGACGGATTTTAAAAATTGTTGTAACACAAAATTCAGAAAAAAATCCTTTATTAAAAAATCAAAGGGCCCACTCTCTTTACATTTGATAAAAATGAGTTTTTAAGGAAATACAATAAATCGAAATTTTCAGTGGTAACTAAAAAAATGTACAAAAATATTTAAATTTAGAATTTTTTCCATAATTACAAACAAAAAAGAAAACAATTTCTGCCAGTCTCGGCCTTCTATTTTTATTTAAAAAAAAAAAATACTTTCATTCAGAAAATGTGTTAGAAAATTGGTCCTACCATAAGTTACAGCGTGTTCTCACTTTCTGTTGTCACCCTGTATAGTTACTTAATCACTATTATGGAAAGCTTACTTTTAATTGTATTATATAAATTTGTGCAATCTTGAAAACGCAAAAATATTTTATTTATATGCACAAATAAATTGCTTTAAAAGCACTGTTCGCATCTATTAAGTAGCTAGTGACCACTATAACCGCAATCTAGTTCATCCGTCGCTATAAGTTTTCAGGATGTAGGGAACAGCCCAATATTTCCATAGGCATAAATTGCGTTAAGTTTTAGTGAAATGGTAATCTCACTAATTGGAAAATCGTAAAATAGACCAATAAAAAAAAACATGTATAATTGTCTTAACCAAAGATGTATTTAGAAATTAACAGAAATAATCAATTGACTGAAACATATATTTTGTTGTGCATATATGACCAAATAATTTGGTTAACGAAATCAAAATTTCTTTGACTTGATCAACTAGGTTTCTCTGTGTACATGAATTTATTACTATGATTCAAAAGTATGTTTAATGTTTTAGATCTCTATATTTAAATCGCAGAATCAATATACTTATGTAGTTTAAAAAATTGTATTGTGAAACAAAATAATTGTAAATATATAGAGAACTAGTATCTAAATAAAAAATATTTACAGAAACCAGCTAGACAGTAAGACGACTAAGTTTTAGAGGTCGAAAGGCTAAGAATAAAGCGAAAGCAGACAGCAAAACCTAGTACACTACTTGTCTGGCTGAGAGTAATGACCCCATAACCTCTTAGAAATATATAATATTGTGTGTTTTAATTAAATCTGTTACCTACAATATGATGTAATAGTTTAATCAAATCTTAATTTGTTTTTAATTAATATAAATTCCTAAAAGGTTCTAATGTTTAAGATTCAAGGCAAATTATTTAATATTTAATTAAAACATTGCTTGAATGGACCAAAATGTACAACTCTTTTTTCATTTAAATTAATGCATCATTTCGGTTATATAAGCAGTGGGTAATATTAAAGTAAGAGAAATTATTTTTACAAATGTTTTGAAACCAAAATAGTGAGTTAAGTCATCTTTGTTCAAGCGTAACTGACTCACAATCAGATAATACTCCCGTGCTCCAACATACCTACAAATAAAACAATGGTATATTCGATTTTTATCGAAATAATTAATGACTTCAAAACAAACATCGAAGAGATGTTTATTTTGAGCTTCAAGAAATGTAACTACTATTTCATTCCCTCCGTAACGCATGCTACCAGACAATGGTAATCTTAAAGAAATATATTTTAGGCATTCCTAAAAATGTAGGTTGAAGATAAAAATAATACAAACAAATTTATCTACATAATTATAAAAATAAAATATTCATGTAATAAAGTTGAATAAAAATAATGAAATATTTGAGGATTACCGCACAGATAATAAAACATGTTATATAAACAATCGATAACCTATCATTTATTAAAATTTTTCAATGTTTATACATATAAATAAGGTGATATTGAAATTAGGACAAACTATAGAAGAGAAATTTATTTGATACTTCATTTCAATATACAAAGCGGCAGAGTATAAGTAATATGCAACGTAGCCATTTTAATCGTTTTAATTTTGTGTTGTAATAATGATTAATAGAATCTTCTTAATTTATATTTTGTATCTTGACACATTAACAACACTTTTGACTATGTATGTACAAAAAATATCATGTGATCAGCTATTCCACGGACGATACATCGTGTCTCGCGACGCTGCTTTTACATCTATCAGCGGGTGATTTTAAGGATCAAAGGCATCAAAAGAGAATCAGCCAACTTATATACTTTGCCCATACTAAGTACAATGCTTAATTGATTGCTACTGAGCACTGAATTTACAAGATCTGGCATAAATATGAAGAACAAGTTTAGGTCAAATTTGCATTATACCGAAAAAAAAACAAAAAGAAAATTAGAAAACAATTTATTTAAACATAATTTCTTCTTGGAAAACAATTTATTTTGGTGTACTGATCACTTTGTTTCAATGAGAAAATTTCATTTTTGTGACGAGTATTTGTTTATGAAACAAATAGTTATTCCATTTGAACATCTTATGAAAGCTTAATTTTAAAAAATTATTTTCAAATGTATATATTTTTTCATTTCCCTAAACAATTCAGTTACTGTTCAAATCTATATAAGAATAACTTTTTGAAATAAAAAAATATGTTGTCATTGAAATGATTGTGCATTTCGAATCAAATAATGCATTTATTTAATTCAAAAATTAATATTTTTAATAGAAGGAAAATATTTAATATTGTCTGACAGTTTTTCGAAACGTCAAAAATACGGAAGTGCGCGATAGTGATGTGATTTTTGTTATTTTTTACTTATCTGCTTTTTTCAGTGTGATATTTTTTGGTTAAGCAAACTTAGTTTCAAAAATAACCCTTGACTGATCCATTTGGCGCAAGAACTTATTTAATTAATCTTTATTTTTTTCAGAAGTGTGGCAAAAACCCAATAAAACTAAAGAAAAACGAAAATATGTAATCTCTTAATGCTTTTTCAAATGAAGTTTTATGAGGTTATATAATCACTCACCTGTGGCATAATGATGAGAGCTAATAAGCTCGAAATCGGTATATGTTGATTATTTGCTATAGATTTTTCAGGTGTAATTCAATGCGAGTCGGGGCATTAGCACGTCGTTATTTCATAAAATTATTGACTAATCAGTTGCTGACCTAAACAAGCAGCTGTTTAATTGGAATATGGGAAAAAATCTTTGAAATGTACATATTATTTTATCATAGATCATAATTAACACCAGGAGTGTATCATTGAAATGGAAATAATGTTACGGGTATTCTTGAAATTGTGTTTTATTTTAAATAACAAGTAATTTTAGACATTTAAGAACTGAATAATATAGAACGAATAAATTCATTATTTTTTAAATTGAAAAGTTTTCGAAAAAATTCCCTGGCAAGTCGATTTTGTTTTTAAAATAGGCTCTTTTTGACATACGACCCACATTTGTGACGTCATCGTTGTTCGAGATATGACGTCATAAACATTTTTTTAGCAACCCCCAATTTTGACCATGCCATTTAAAAGAGCATGTCATTCTACACACATACATCATAAAAAATTATAGTGTTAAGTAACAAAAATTTCAAGAAAATAATGTTTGAAGATTTTAATTTTCACAATTATTTTTTGCTTTTTCAAAAGAATGATTTGGTATCAAGAAATAAATATTTGTTTAGCCCTGTACAAACAAATAATTTATTTCCATGAACCACATTTACAGGCATCACATTTATCCAGTAATGTATAATGTATGTTTTCTGCAAACACTGATATCTTGTAGCACCTACCTACAAAATTTTTAAAATTCTAGAGATTTGTTTATATTAACATCTTACGATCAAGAGTAGTATTACTAATTATGTTTCAAGTTCTTAATGAAGTTATTGTAAATTTTTATGTAGAAGAACCATATGCCGATAACATAATTATTAGGTAATTAAGTAGGTTCCTACATATTTTATGACAGATTTTTCCATTATTATGAAAGTGTAATTTAGAGAGCCGCTTTATAGAAAGACATAAATAATATCCATATAGAAGGCCGGACGAAGTCCATCCCAGGCCCTCGATGTATGATTTATGAATAAATGGTCTCTCTGCATAACCGAATTGCGTGCAGCGGCCTACATCACAGAAAGAGGGTTGGTTTTCTGAAAGGGAGGGTCTCCGGGCATATGGTCATTCAAACCGTAAAGGAGCTCTTAAGTCTTGTTCCTCACGGGCAGCATCTTGCTGACCCACTTAACCGCAGCCTAATTAACTTCAGAAGGACCACTTCGGCCGTCCTCGTACCTTTGTATGTTTATTTATTTGTGGAAGCTAGAGAATATTTGTACTGTCTTTGACATTTCAATAGTTGATTTAAGTATAAACGTTGTAAAATTGAAGCTCGAAGAGGTTGTGTAGGATAACAAGACATATTAGAGACATGACCGTGAAAGTCATAACAAGCTGTTCCTTCTTCACTTGATGAGACAAATAAACTTTAGTTTTGAAACATGTATTGTTTGTTGACTTTCATATCCTTTATACATAGTATTGTCACGGAATTTGCCCCACTCACACCCAAACCGACGACTGTGGTATCGGGAAATGCTAAGATTGCCTCGATCGCCCCTACACGATTCTGTTAAACAAACAAAAAGCCGTGGATCGAGACGGGACTAGAAAATTGAGGAATCGACGAGAAGCATTCGAGTCGTTCGGGAAGATGAATCTAGAGATACTAGAATATACCTGGAATATTCGTTGGCTCTTTAAAAGAAAAATAAACGGCCGATTAAGTTAGTCTTGTATAAGTCTTGTATTACAGTGTTGAATTGAAGTGTTTAGTTGGAGATATCAAAGTGATTTAGATAGCGATTAATTAAATAAGTGTTTAGTTGAGTTCTAATTAGTGTTCAGTAGTGTACTGAGTATAGTTAATAAAGAAGTAATTAATTAACGGATTGTTTTTCTGGCAGTAGTAAGAAAAATTCGGATTGGGAAATCCGTGACAGTATATTAATTTTGTAACCATACGCTATAATCAAAGAATAAAATTTGAAATATATCTATTATACATTACTTTGTTTAACACTTATGATATAAGTACTGACATTTTATTTTGCGAGAAAGGAAGTTTGTTCCCATCGTTTTGAATAAAATAAGATCATTGTTAGCACGTATATCAAACACTATGTTTTTTACAAACACCGTTCAAAGTACAAGTCAGTGGATCTCTTGCGTTATTCATGCCAAAAAATTGTACGGTACAGATTTGTTTGACGTATGTGATGCTAATAAAATCGAAATAATGGGTTTAAAATGCACTCCGATAAAAATCAATGCATAAACCTTTATAGAAAGCATATGAATTTTACGTACAGTACCGAGTTTAGTAGAAAAATAGAAGAAATATTTAAAATTCTTCTGTAATGTTTTCAATATAAGCAAATAAACGTTTCATATTTTTTTACGCGTTTCACATTTTCCCATTGATAGGTTAAAAGTAAAACAGAATTTAAAATTTTTTTTATGTTGCATCTATTCTGGCACATGTCTTACACTTTTTCGATAACAAAACTCAAAAGTGTCAGAAGCGGTTTCTTTTTTACCCCACTCGACCCTATATATTTTGTAGAATAACGTATTTATTGAAAATTACATAATCGATATTTGTTACCTAATTACAATTTTTTTGTTTATATTTCATACACAATAAATTGATAAAAGATTACGTATATTGCAACAAAAATGTTCTAGTAACGTTATTGTTCGCTGTATCATAATCTGTAGTTATGACTATAAAAATAATAAAACACTCAATTAAATTCCATTTGACTGAACTATTTTTCGTTCTTTTTCTTATTATTCTTTAATTAAGCAAATCATGCATGACAGAACCGTCATGTGAACAAATTGAACAGCCCTGGTTTATAGGAAATTCAAAAGCTTATTTAATTAGTGTACCATTAAACATAAAAGGCCATTGTTAGAGCAATCGGGCTATTAATTCGTGTGGATTTTGTGGAAGTTTTTGTCCGATTTAATTCAATAGAAAATGCATTACGGAGTCAGAAGAAAAACACGGTAAAAAAGGAAATAAATGACATGCAAAAAACTCCCAACATGAACGTTCGGCTCATTTATTGGACACGTTTAACTCTCGTTCTAAGTAAACTGGTGTTTTTTGTTCGAGATCCGTTCAGCACGCAACCCGGCTATACGTGGAACCCATTTAGTTTGCACAATTCTCAATTGTTCTCCGTTAAGAGCTCGAATTTTGTGCTGAAAATCTCTAGATTTAACCTCGGCGACCTTTAAATGTCAGTAGGTTTTAACGGGCCGAAGAGAAACCGTGCCGATAATTTTGTGCTCTTTTTACCAGGAAGTTAAGAAATATTACTAATGTACAGGGTGGCCTATTTTCGATGAAACTACGGGATTTCTTGTTATAGTCGCGGCAAGAATTCAGACGTTTTAAGTCACGGCCGACGTTACGCAACTGTTTTTATTGTCAACATAATTTTCGATATGTGGCCGCGTTAAAAACAATCATTTTTTGCAAATTAGTGCAATATATGTGTAATGCAAACATTTGATGTAGTATAATATTTTAAATGAAGTAGCAAAAATGATACCACAGATTCCTTAGGTGAAAATAAATAGATTTAACTTAACATACCTATATCCCCAGTCGTATAATAGAAAAGATACAGGGTGACAAAGTTAAAATTTTATATTCGATATTCGTAGATAACTTCTTAAGAAAAACAAATATTTACATAAAATTTGTAAATCTGGGGTTTTGAGGACGCGAAATTCAAATTTGTTTCTAATTTTGACGTCACTTGTAGAGGGCGTCACTTATGGCACATCATGTTTCTTTTAAATGGCAGAACTTTTTTGCTGCTTAGTGTATCCATCTGACTATCGAAACGATTCTCCTACCTGTTGAAAAAGGTATACTTGTAACCATTTTTGAAGCAATCCTATTTGAAATGCTCAGTGCACCGAAAAACTAAACTGTTAAAATAGAAAATGACCAAACAGAATATTAATTCTTAGAAAAATTGACCTATTCATATAAAAGATGGTTTTATAGCTTTCCTGTATCTTACCAAAGGTCGAGCAAAGGGATTTTATGTCAATAAATCTTACATACTTGTAATTTTTTTCTTTATTTTATTTAACTATTACCTACATAAATAATAGTATCAAGAATCTTACATCATAGTTTATATAGTCTGGGTGGGTACTATTATTTTTTAGAATGTATGCAGGATGTTGGTTGACAAGAAAGATAAACAAAATCATTTTGCTGAAGGCAAAAATACTTTTACATAGGACCTCCTTTATGGCCATATTTCTTCTTGTTGTGGAGCAAAATAGCCTTGAGGCTAAATATATGGTATAAAACATTTTGCATTATAAAAAACATATTGAATAATATGAACTCCTTGCATCTCTATCACTGTATTTGAAGAAATAAAAACTTGTTATTTAAATAATGAGCTGTATTGAAGTTACTGAAAAAATT
Source organism: Monochamus alternatus (assembly GCA_037114965.1). Taxonomy (NCBI): domain Eukaryota; kingdom Metazoa; phylum Arthropoda; class Insecta; order Coleoptera; family Cerambycidae; genus Monochamus; species Monochamus alternatus. Next base: position 75,553,205 of record CM073431.1, on the reverse strand, counting down.
GCGTTTTTTAGCAAATATTATTTATCACTCAGGCCCACCTTCAACGAAATTCTTTTTATTATTTTATTGAGTATTAGACAAAATAGTTGAAACTGTGCATAGCAGTTCAATTTCTACAAACATACTTACTAATAAATAAATTGTCATTTTAAGGCATTGGCGTTAAAAGTAATTTACTTTTAGCACTGGTGCAAATTGGGGAAATTTAGAAATTCAGCAATATTGGCAGGCATCTTAGCAAATGTGTTGATTCCCACTGAATTTTGGCACATTTATTCTTAATGAATTCTATAAAAATTCTTGAATGATTAGGTAGTGTTTACTGGACGAAGGACTACCTGGTTAAAAAAACAGTAAGCGACTTATGTCGTGATTCTTTATATTCATCATTGCCTTCTACATTCTGACCAAAGCGTTGACGATTTCCATATTTTGAACTTCAAAGTATGCCAAAAGTACTTTTTCACTGAACTTCCCACTAATATGTTTCAGATCACATCATCTCACGAACGGTTGTACAAAAACTCGTACTGCTACTTAGACTTATTTGGTAACAACGCAACGCGAAAGTGGCTTTATTCAGCTTCTTCGATTTCCGCCGGAAGAAATTCATCTTCATCTTGATCACTTCCCATGTCATGATATTTGAAGTTCCTTGTTCACAAACGATCGAATTTTCATCATCTTAGCAAAAATAATCTTCATGAACAACTTTCATCATTTGTTTATTTATGATTATGGCTTAACCTAATCCCTTACAAAATGCAAAAATAGGATTCAGGTTTAGGTGAACCACGTTGTTTATTTTTTCAACTGGAGCAAGCAATTAGTAAGGCCATGATGAAAATATTTGCGCGAAAAAAATATACTCTGCTATATTTTAGGAATTTAAATGGACTATTATTATCTTAACGCAAACTTAAGCGATAACGAATGAGTGTTTTAGTCAAACATAAACATTATGTGTCTCAAATTCCAAGCAATTTTAAATATCTACATATGAGTCTACATATATATCGTCGGATTATAAAAAATATTTACATTAAAACCCTTATTAAAGCAACTGGAATTCAAAACAAACTAAATATAGGCGAATTACGTGCAACGTTTTTCAAGAAGAAAATGTGAAACAATGTTTCAAGGTTTATATTTCTTTTTGCAGTCATAAAATTTATTAATAAATTAAATATTTCTGCAAACATTTTTACTAAGTAGTCAATTATTTAAATGATAGGGCTCAGTTTGTCGAGCCTTCACATGGTAAGTCAGATTTAGGCAACATAAAGTGTGGGGTTTCCCAAGGCTCTATTTTAGGCCCACTGTTGTTCAGCATCTACACTTGTCACATAGTATGTAATTTAGAGCTGGTAAAGTTTCATTTGTATGCAGATGATACTCAAATATATTTCTTTTACGGTCTCGGAATTACAAAACATTAATTTGACTTTAAATAGCGAATTAGACTGGTACAATTATCACAACAACATAATCTGAAGTTAAATCCTAACAAGTCAACGGTTTTGGTATTTGGTGGGTCTAGTCACTTGGTGGAGCAAAACATGAATATATTGATTTGGTGGCGAAAGGTTATCTTTTCCTAATGTTGCAAAAAATCTTGGTATTGAAATAGATACACAGCTATGTTTTAAGAAGCATGTTTCCAAATGTCTGCAGAAAGCATATCTAAATTTGAAGATATTATATCCTCACCGACATGTACTATCTGTTTCTTTGAAAATAAAATTAACTGATGCACTAGTGTTGAGCCATTTTAATTATTGTGATGCCTGACATGGTTCATGTCTGGATAATATGGATAAAAATCGTATACAGAAAGCTCAAAATTCATGTCTTAGGTTTATTTATGGAATTAGAAAATATCAACCAATCTCTCATAAATTGGTTGATGCAGGGTGGCTTAATATGGCTGAAAGACGTAAATATCACTCGCTAGTATTTTTTCATAGAATCATTGCAACTAAATGTCCTCCATATAGTTTAGAACTGATGTACACACATTGAATCTTAGATTTAAAGGACTTATATCCCCACCTTGTCCGAAATTAACCATATTCCGCAGATCTTTTACTTTTAATATTTATGATTTGTAAAATAAATTGCCACTTGATTTTAAGTCCCTTTCTTTATAATGTTTTTAAAAAAAAGTCAAACAGTTGCTACTTATCTCTAGAAATAATGGAATTTTATGTTCTCTAGTATATATAAATTCCTTTATGTTGCATATATAAATATCAATATTAAAAGGATGTAGAAAGACATTTAAGTAAGTCAAAAATAATACTTTTTTTGTTTATCTATAGAAAACAGTTTTGTATGAATAAAATAAATTTTAATTTTCTAGGCTGAAACGTTGTTCAGCAGGTAGTTTCTCTTCTACCATGTTGTTTTTCAGTCTGTTTTACAGTTTGTATTACTGTGAGAGTAGATTAATAAATTTGTTGTCAACTTGCAAAATAATTTTTGTATACTTAGTGATTTATTTGTATGTTTATAACTCATGTGATTTGTAAATTCTGCAAATAAATATTATTATTATTATTATTATTAATTATTCCGTATACGGATAAATTTTCTCCTTGAGTACTTGAAACGTTTATTATTTTATGCCTTTTTCCTTTCATTTTTCTCTTATACTCTTTGCTATCGCTATTCTAACTCCTTGAAACTAAGCAGTGTACCAACAAGCATATCTTGAGTTAATATTATTTTCGGTAGGGCGTAGGCTTTTTTCATGAGAAAATCTGTACAATATAATTGACTTCTTTATCTCCATCCAGATGATAAGGTACCGTCAGACCGACAAAAGATTGAGTAGCGTTTCATAAAAGTTATATCGGTGAATGCAAACAGCAGCCGGAAGATTAAAATACCTAAGTATTTTTAGATAGTATGACAAATATCATAAATAAGCACAAAGGCATCGTTGAAAACTGCAGATTATCTTTTTGACATAAATCTTAGTTAATCCGGGTTACATATTAGTCGTAAAATGTTTAAGCAGCATTTTGGGAAGCAGTTTACCATAAAACGTCTACAGTTTATTTTAAAAATATTACTTTTATTATATTTACTGAAGTTGTAATGTTCAACAACTTAAGGTTTGTTGGTAGTGGTATTGCCAAAAGATTAAGTATAAAATTTCGTTCATATGGAATTCACATATAGCACATATTACACAACTAAAAATAAAAAAAATAAATGATAAATATTTAGAGTAGTCAAGCAAAGTGTTAACTTCTTTGTACAGAATTTAAAAATCTTGGCATAAGTATTTCGCTAAATGCCTAAAACAACTCAAATATTAATTTTTTTGTGTTTACTTACAGAAAACTCCGTCATGGAAATGGCAATTTAATTTTTTTTATTGTAACAAATGTTTCTATTACAAAAGTAGAAATCATTTCTCAAATTGCTAATTGCAATTAATAAAAGATATTAGTACTATTATAACTGATTGCGCACCCAGTACCTTTAACACATCATTGAGAGAAATATACTTTAGCCATTATGTAGAAATTTTTATTCGTATCAGAATACTCAGATTAAATATAGGTTTTGTTTACCTTAGCGAAAACTTGTATTAAGGCTGGTAGGTTTTCATCCTAAATTAACTAGTCTGGTAACCCATCAGCTCAAGTATGTATCCCATTTTGGCCAAAATAACATTTACGTTATTTCAAGCTTAAATGTTATATTTCATAACCTTAAATTTTTATAGAATGTATCTTCCTGTAACTGTTAAGAAATAACGGCGATGTTATTTGTTACAAGTTATGTAGAATTTTAACAGTTTCTTAAAGACAAGGGATTAGGAGTCGCTATAGTTTAACATACAGTGCTTTCTAGAAGTAACGAATAAATTCATTATTTTTTAAATTGAGAGCGTGTCATTCTACATACATACATACATCATGAAAAATTATGGTGTTACATAACACAAGAAAATAATGTTTGAAAATTTTAAAATTTAATTTTCACAATACTGTGCACCTCCCCATTATGCAACACCTGTCCGTGCTTATTTAGATGCGCTGTTCCCGAATCGTTGGCTAGGGAGAAGAGGGTCGATTGAGTGGCCAGCCAGATCGCCTGATTTGACATTCCTAGATTATTTCTTGTGGAGATACTTAAAAAGCAAAGTATACGTTTCTAGACCGGTTAATTTAGAAGGTTTAAAAGCAAGAATCCGTCACGAGATACATCGTATACCTCCTGAAGTTATTGATAATGTCCAAAAAGAATTTATTAATTGTCTTGGCTACTGTCAGGCAGCCAACGGTGCACAATTTGAACATTTAATTTAGTCGATTTTTTATATAATTATTATCATTTTCAGTATTGTACCTATCAAAAAATAAAATTAAAAAGCAGTAATTTTGGACTTAATCGTTAATAAACTGCTGTATTGCTTTTACTATATCTAAATAATTTTTTTTGTTTTTCATCAAGCAAATCAAATAGCTTACTTAAATCTTTTATCCTTCTTAGTTGGATTTAAATATTGCAACTTACCTTCGATGTAACTAAATGTAATTTTAATTAGCCATCCATTTTCCCCATTCAAATAACACATTATATGTTAAACTATAGCGACACCTAATTCCTTGTCTTTAAGAAACTCTGTTAAAATTTTACGTGTAAGAAATAACATCGTGGTTATTTCTTGACAGTTACAGGAAGATAAATACAACAATATTTCACCTTGAAATAGAGTAAATATTATTATGACCAAAATGACACTATACACATCGTCTCATCAACCTTACACTGAAAAAAGAAATTATGTATAAGTAATCAGGCTTATTAACAATCAATTGAATGTATATTGAAATATGGCGAAATGTATATTTATTTAACATCAACTGAGTGTATATTTGAATAATAATTATTTACATTTAATAAAGGTATAAAGTAACTATGTGTGTTATTATTATTTACCATAACTATATTCTAGGGATAAATATACATATTAGTAGGTAATAATATTTTTTATGTGATATCGTAACTTATTTTTGAGTTGAAATCCTACATCTATACACCACACAATCTGGGCTAGTACTAACTATACAGGGTTAACTATGACTTAGTATAAATATTTTAAGAAGGGATAGGAAAAATTTAGAATTAATGGTATCACCCTTCAAAAAAATTCCAAACTTATCTATAAACCGAAAAAAAAATATTTTCAAAACCTTATTAACCCCTAATTTCTCAGCGACTATGCCGCCTGTCAGATGCGAGGTTAGGTATATTCTGCCAAAGTCAAAGTTGTCAAAGGTAGTGACAGAGCACCGCGTTGCCACGTGTAACGATTTACGGCACTTTTAAAGAAAGTTTTATTTACAAAATACTATATTATTTAATGAGAAACACGATATGGTAGCACTGACAGTAAAACCTACCTTACTGATACTTCCAGGACTGATATTTGGAGATTTCAAGAAAGTTGAATTATTTTCTGTTTTCTAACTTGTTTACATTATAACTTGTCGTTGTAAAAATTGTTGTACTTGCTGGGGACCTCTTGATTTCCCTCGACCATTTCATAAATAAAACAATACCTTTTTCTGTAGGTATATCTATTATTGTAGTTTAAAAATGCTTTATTTTTATGTCACTAAGTAAAAAAGAAGTTACAAGGAATTTTAAAAAGTATGAAATTGGTTCTTTTTTATTTTCAAGTTAGATACATACGTATTTAAAACTCCAACACGTGTAAAACAACATTCGTGGACGGTGTGCAATTCGTAAAAATGTACGAGGATTTGGCATATTCTGTCTACATATTTGGAAAACGTCTTTGATGTTTTGATGCTGCACGATATGCACTTTCGTCGCATAAATTAGTACCATATCTGTAATTTCCGCGATTACACGAATTTAAATGTGCGAAAAGCAAATACTGAAAACTAATATCAAAATATTTGCGATATTTGACGGATCTTCCGATGTTGGTGCCATCTGTAGATTATTAGCGCAAAGTACACTAAAGCTAGTTCCATTTTTTAACTTATTATATAATTAAATAATAATAATACTAATAATAGTAACGATATTAACAATAATCGACCATGTTTGCATATAATAATATTGTAGTATTATTACTTTAAATTTCCCGAGGCGTTTACAGTGCTCTGTAATATTACTATTCTGACCACTACTGCCGTTTGATATTTGGACAGTATTAGAAACAATGCAACCAAGGACGCAGCATAGGTTTATATCACTGACAAGTGCCATGTGCGTGTAACCTCGTGTCATGAAGGAAGTGTCAGAACAATACTAGGATGAAGATAACCCCCGATTGTACACAAAAGAATAGAATATTGATTATATTGATTGCCATAAGAATATTTATCTGAAGAATATTAGGTTCTCGGTGGCGGCGGACCGAAGACTGAACAGTTGTGTTGACATTGTAATTTTAGTTTTCCGTTTTCAGTTTTAACCGTTTTATTTATTAAATAATGGATAGTTGCGCTATATTGGGACATGTGTAGTTTTCCACAATTTTCTTTAAACGCACGTGGACATATTTTCTAGACTTGAGAGCAATGCAGTGGAGTTACAGTTATCGGACAAAATTTTCTAAATGAAAAACTGCCACGGGTGTATTCGAAGTTTTCTGTTAGTATTTCTTTCAATCAATTTTCTTAAAATAAATGGGCAATTTATTAACTCTACGCGAAGTGTGTATTTTGTGGCGAGTAATTCTGACGGACCTGTAATGAGTGAAAATGAAGTTTTGGCAGTTTGGAACGAAGGAACGAAATACGAATGCAAAATACTGTAGCTAAACGGATTAACTGTTATTTATCAGATACTTATTATTATTAATAAAAATGTTTACTTTCGTTGTTTCTACATTCGGCAACATTGTAGAGAAACGACCGCATGGTAGGTGACATATGTAGTCATCTTGGACAGTGACTGATCGACATAGGCGCCGACTTTCCGTAGGAAAAAAGGGTTTTGTCCCATTTTTAAAACATCGAGCTAGAATTCCGAAATAAATTTTTTATTGTCTTTTAGGCCTCCCTGAGCATGTGGTTAAAATTTTTGTACTTAGTCGTAGTTAACCCTGTATAGACGCTGACTAGAAGCTTGAGTAAGCAAATGACGTAGATCTTAAGATTAATTGCGCACAATATTTTCAGAAAAAGAATTATTTTCAATCTGGCGAAAATATGATTAGTTGACATAAAAGACGAGACAATTAAAACTAACGAACAATGAGATGGAAATGCGCCAGAGACTGCCTTTTTCATCTAATCATATAAAACCAATTTTCCTACTTGGGAACTTTCGAAATACCTTGATTAAAATTCCTGACAATTAGTAAATCCGCTCCACCTCCAATTTTTAATAGGAGCCGGACTCGTCTTTAATGCAATCAAAAAAGATTTAATTAACAATAAAACTTCGGAATCCTCCGTAATGAAAAATATGAACAATCAAATAAAGAACGTAATGGTCATCATTGGATGTAATTGAATTAAAAGTTTAATTAACCAATTGAAATATAATTATTTTATTGCGGACGGGTTCTCTTTATTGAACGAGTAATTGGTGGGTTTATTGTTGTAAAGGCACATGGGTTGGTCACGGGATGGAAAAATAACGACAACATGCTTTTGTCGTTAGAAAAAAAAAATAATTACAAAATTTATTTCCTACAAAGTTCAAACGCTGAATTATAAGAATTTCAAACTTTTAAAATACAGTTAATCTATAATAAATTAAGCTATTTCAATTTTTATTTTGATTTAGTTTGCTACAAAAACTATGAAAATGTAATTGAAATTTTCGTTTATCTACATATGTATATGCTTTCGCAATAATAATGACACTCTCTCAAAATAGTTTCTGAACGTCTGGAAGTTCTGAGTAGAAATTTAATTAAATCTCTATTGATGAGTGGAACAACTAAGAAGTAATGTTAAAAGTTTAAAGTATATTTCATTAGAAATACGTCAGTTCAAAAGAAATCGTAAAATTCATTTTAATGAGTGTCATTATTATTGCAAACGATTGTTCATATACTTAGGTATATATATAGGGAAAATTATATATACAGGTATATACTTTTTTAATGTTCATACTATTGTAAACAACACAACTGAAACGTTCCCTCCGTTTTTGTAGCAAATGATCTACAGTAGTATTTTATAATTTTGTAGCAGATTTTCATGTGAACGCGGTCCGGACGTAGCCAACTATGCGTTGCCTGAACCTATCTGTTGCAGGAAAATTCGAGACAAATGAAAACAAACAAACTTGCTGGAAAATTCTACTATACTTAAATTTGTATGTATAGAACTTATAATAGGAACTGCAAGAACATAGACATTTTTAATTGTAGCCTTAATGATCTTAAATCACATTTTAACAATTTAAATAGTTTTTATTGGATGACTTTTGTTTGTTTTATTATTGTGTTTCTTTAACATAGATTTAGTTGTTTTTACTTTCTCTACCCTCTTACTCTGTAGTTGGGTGAAAACCTGTAGAACAGCAACTGCAAAAATATGGACGTCTACTAAAACTGCGTAAGTGAAATGTAGCAAAGCTACATCTAGTGGCCGTTAGTTAAGTACTCCATGCTGAACCTGCCGCAAAGCATTGTCTACTAAACTCGTTATTGCTGCTACAAAATAGTACCAATTGACTTTGTCAATTATTGCTACAAATATAATATAATAATGTAGTAAACGTTTAGGTATATTCGATTTTGTAGTTAGCTACTGTCCTTCATTTACAAAATTCTGGACTCGCTACTTTTAATAATTTAAAATTAGTGACAAAAATTGTGCTCAAAGCATCAATAATAACAATATTTCACTCGATTTTCAAGCTACAATCTTATAGCACAAACTGCCTTTCGATTCATTGTGTTCGTCATTATTTGAAAGTATAGTTATACTGCTAAATATAGAAAATTCAAAATTAGGAACTTTAAAGATAGGTTAAATGTCAGGAAACGCTTGATTTTGAGATATATGATCTTGAGAATAAAAGGATTGGTTTATTTCAACACACGAGACTCGTAAGGTAAACCACACAATATTTTATTTCATTCATGGATGTGATTAAGTTAATATAATTAAAACGTGATGTTAATAATAATTTACTTACATATATCGGATATTGTGCGCCTTGGAAATGACTAAGTCTCTCGATATGCATCAAAAACACATTTCCTAATAAGGTGTTAATGTTTGCTAATGGTTTAATTAAAATATTTTAAAAGGAAAAATAAAACACTGACATTTTAGCGACGTATAGCGATATGCATAAGTTTAATTAAATTTCTTCTAGTTAAAGAATATGTTTTTTAAGTTCGAATGAGTAAGTTTGCCATTTGACCAAGTTTTTTAATTATAGGTACTGTATGATTTAAAATCTCGGGTGTGAAAACATGTTTTTGATTATTTTTATCTTATGATCAATAACTAATGTCAATCAAATCAATAATTAACCTACACTGAAAAAAGGCAAGTGACTCTACAAATATACTTTGTAAGAATATCCTTATAATTGTTTTAAAATAATTCTAAAAATAATGACGATATTTCATTGAGGCTTGTAATTTTACAAAAAAACTGTCAATATACAACAAAACTGTAAACTTCCTATGTAATTATAACATAATGTGTACATTTATAGAATATATTGTAATAAATTTACAATTAACAATGTGAAATCTATTTTTACATTGTAAAATTACTGAAAATACCAAATTTACTATATAATTGACTGTAAAAATATGCCTAATGTGTGTGTGTGAAGCTACTATTAATTTTAAAACGCGCTACCACTAACCGTTGGGAGCGTTGGGTGGTGACGTCTTCATTATTTCTTGCTTCATTTCGATCATTGCAACGTGTACCTAGGACCTAGGTACTTACTAGCAATTTAATCATATCTAGAGTGACAAGTGAGTGTTTTTAGTACTATAAATAGTTTTATCTAGTGCTGGTTTTAACATAACCTAAATGAGATTAAGAAGTAGGTATGTAAGTTATAGATAATTATTGAACCAAAGAAACATTGGTATCCTTGCATCAACAAAAATTGGATACCCCACTGTTGATTTGTTCATCTTACATAATACATAAAAAATATATTATTTTCTATTAGAATTATATTTTATACATATTTGAAGAACAGGAGCTTCTAGACGATTAGCATGATTTAAGTTCTGGGTACTTACTTATCTATGCGCATAATTATATAAATTAATATTACTTTGTAATAGTTAGTATAAGACCTTCATAGATCTCGTTTGAATATTATAAAATGTTAACTTTAGTTCTATGAATATATTTTTACATTGTTATATATGTTTTGTATAACGTTAAGTGTTCTGTTTTGTACAAATAACCTAAATATGCAGGTACCAAATTTTAATAAAAAATTGCCGTAAAACTATAATACTTTATTACTTCGGTACCTGTATGTACATGTCTTTCTAAACTAAAAAACATAAGTGCAGTTAATATATTGAAGATATAATAAAGCTGTAACTACTAATTAGCTAACTGAGCCGTAATCGGAGTACAAAATAGCTATTTATATAATCAGTTAGGAAAAGTACGGTTTTGTGTAACAAATGTTTTTCACACAATTTGTCCAAAAATGTTAATTATAAATTTAAAAAGGATTATTCTGCTGAGTTTAAGGTACATGGCGACTAATCGAAATAAGTATTATTTTCAATCTAAATGAGTCATAAATTTCAAAGTACTTAATTTTTTGTATATAAATTTGAAAAGCATATAAAAAACGAATGTTTTTCTTCGGAAATGTTTGACTTCATTGGAGATATCATATTAAAAATTCAGTATTACTATTATGGGTGTTTGTTAACATTAGAAGCAATTGGCATTCATGTTAAGTAGGTTACCTAATATGAGTACATTTTTCTTTTGAAATAATATTCTGATGCAGTGATGCTATTGAGAAACTCACGGAAAAGTCTGATTTGTTACTTAAGGTAAGTAACAATCGTTAATTCCTTACGATATTTAAATTTTTCTCGTGTAGGCATATTAATCTATGGTATCTTTAGGTATCTATGTCAAAACATTGTTAGTGAATTCGAGTGTTGTAAACAAGATGTTTTTAAAGTAAGTTTTTCTAAAATTGACTGTACGGGTTAGGTCAGTTTCGACACTTTTAGGAGAATTATTTTATTCTCCGAAAAGGGAATTTTTTTGAGAAAAATTGATAACGAAAATTTCTTTACGGTATCTTGATTAGTTTTGTTATAGATTTTTTTTAAATTTTAGGCCTTTTCTATGACGCCCCATATTACATACGTATGATGTTTCATTAAAAAATATATAAAATATGTTTATTATAGTAACGGAAAACTAGAAGTTACAAAAAAAATCCTCAAGCCACTAGATACTATACATAGAGAAAAAATGTTTTAACAATGTATAAATATTAATATAATAAGTAGAAAAGTTACCACAAAAAATGACCAAAATTTAAAAACATTATGCAGGTATCTCTTAAACAAATCAAAATATCGAAATTAGATTTACCCTATTCAATTTTTCTCAAAAATTAATTTTGGCTACTTTTTTCTGTCTTTTCGGAAAATAGAAGAAACCTTCTATACCTAAGTGCCTAAATTGTACCATCCTGTACAATAAATAAAAAAATTACATTGTAGTCATAATATAAAATATATTATTACAATGTAACCATACAACTGCCTATAAAGATACTCTGCAATTTTACAAGTAATTGTGCAAGTTACATTGTAAACATACTTTTTATATTGTAAAATCGCAAAGTAATATTACAATTGCAAAACCTAAAATTACACCGCAAAATAAATTTATAACCTAATTTTACATTTTATTTGTAAAGTCACAATCGATAAGAAAATTACAGCAATAATGAGTGGTAAATAAATTTCCATCTATTTTTACTGTAATTATTTTTTACAGTGTACTTTTAAATAGCAATCCAAATTTGACATTTCGTTGTTTTACCTACATTTTCAGGACTCTGTATCATGGCTTTTAGTCTTAAATTAAAAACCGCATGAAGAGAGCAATTCGCATTTACAAACTGAATAATGTACATAAGTTCGTTAATGTAGATTGTTCTAAAAAAAATTTGTTATATCAAAATCCTTATGATTTTTAATTTAAAGTTGAGTAAAAAGCAAATTATAAAGTTCTGAAAATATTGTAATTCAGCAACTTAACGTCGACGATTATATAACTGATTTATTTTTATTTAAAATTTAATAAAATCAACTTGAAGCCAATGCAATTATTTTTTTCATTTCGGTTTATAGTAAACTCAGAACTTCAAATTTAAAATCCTTGAAACCAATTTAAATTGTAATGTTCAGTTGTAATTTTAACATAAATGAAATAGATTTACTTCTACTAATTAAATATTTAAAAACATTCTTCTGTGTAATAATGTCTACAAACTATTATTTTCGTTTCTCTTAGATGACACTATTCTTTCTTTTTATTCGTGCGGCGAACAACTAAAACTTATTCATAAATTATCAACACTTGCTCCAACTCATTATGAAAGAGTTACAGGCTCAAAAACGTAAAAAACCTCTCCTGGCAGTCCGCTTAACAGTTCAGCAGATGATAGACATAAAAAGTATTTAAAAGCTCCTTTTGAGATCCACTCAGTCTCGTGAAAGTTTAAAATTTTTAATTATACCCCTTATGAATATTTCACCGAAGCTCCATTGAAACATCCCCAGTTCTATTAGGATATTCTTTCTACCTACCTAGGAAAAGTTCTCGAGATATTCCAAAAGTTTAAAAAGTGTTCCACAGTCGGCGACAAGTAGCACAAGTGAACACAAAAATGCACTAAATTTTACTGTAAGTACACTCTGTCAGTGCGTAGGACCCTTTCGCGAAAAAATTGCCCTGATCAGGCGATCCTGGTTTGTTTTGTTTTGGAGTACGAGCCACGTTAAGCGTGTTTTGGCTGACGGAGCGCTACAAGCTCCCACCGCGACGGCCAAGTTCGGACTGATCGCGGAGCCTGAAACTGAAAAGCTCGACGCTCGCAGTTGGCGTTGCCGAGAACCAGCCGGAGTTGCGATATTCTTCAGTTAACAAATGCGCAGAGCAACGGGGATGATGGCATCCTAGATGTTTAGTCTTCCAGGGGAGTAAATCTCGAATTTACAGTTTAGTTCCATGGACAGTCAAAAGTTTTATGATAGTTTTAGTGTTCCTCCAGATTTACGTCGTGATTAAAGGATTTTTATAGTAATAGTGGTTTCAACAACGAAAAATAACGGGTTTTATTGGGAGTTTAATATACAGTATGCGCCAAAAGTATGGAAGAAATTCAATAAAAACGAAACAATTATTTTTTGGGAAAAATCCTCGAACAGGTCGATTTTTAATTTAAAAAATACATATTTTAGCGTAAAATGCGATTTTCAAATGTCATTTGTTTTCGAGTAATGACGTCATCGATTTTTTTTTAAATGGCAACACCATATTTTTTTCCTTGATTCTGAAAGATCGTTTAATTCTCTATCAGACAGTACTAAAATTTTGCCCTCTTACATAGGAAAGTTTTCGAGTACGATTGAATGTTAGAAAATGTAAATCAATTAAAATAAAGCAAAAACGTTATCAAGTTTAGTTTTTCGAATTCCATAGTTCTTTTATGGATCACGTAGTTGAAAATTTTTGCAAAGTGTCATTGTCACACCGACTTTCTAGTAAGTATTGTAAGCGACATAGAAATTATTATTCAATTTAAAGTATTATGGCACATTTAACTGTTACTCAAAGAATTGAAATTTTAATTCTTATCGGATGCGGGAATATGACTAGAACTCAGTAGGAAGTTTGCGATTTATTAATTTTAAATATCCAGATCGCCCTATCAGCCAATCAACAGTCAGTAAGGTAGAGTCTAAATTTAGAGAAACTGGCAATGTTGTAAATATTCCAAAATCTGGACGTCCAAGCATTAATGAAAATCAGAAACAGAACACTTTGATAAGTATGGTGGATAATCCTCATAATTCTTCACGATTGGTTGCATTAAACAATGACACTAGTCAGAGCACAGTGCTACGTATCTTGAGGAAGGAAAAATATCATCCCTACAAAATTCAACTTGTGCAGGAACTCAAGGAAATAGAAATTTACACCGGCAAATACTTTTTTCAGATGAGGCCACATTTTGTCTGAATGGTACAGTAAACCGTCAAACTTGCAGGTATTGGAGTCGGGAAAATCCTCATTGGATGGCAGAGGCACATACCCAACACCCTCAGAAATTAAATGTGTGGGCTGGAATAGTTGACGACAGAATAGTAGAGCCTTTCTTCTTTGAAGGAACCCTTACAGGACAAAGATATTTAGAGTTTCTAGAAAATGACCTTGTTCCGGCTCTTGCAGTAATTTTTCCTAACGATAATGACCCTGACATTCCTGACGATACCATATGGTTTCAGCAAGACGGTGCACCTCCGCACTATGCGCGCCTTGTACGAGATTTTTTGGACAACTGTTTTCCTGGGAGGTGGATCGGCAGACGCGGACCGATAGAATGGCCTGCAAGATCGCCAGATCTTACACCTCTTGACTATTTTTTATCGGGATACTTGAAGTCAAAAGTGTACATTAATAAACCACGTAATTTAGAAGAACTTCAAAATCGCATTCGGGACGAAATACGCAGAGTTACCCCAGAAATCATTCATAATTAGCAAGAAGAATTTCTTCACAGACTTGCGCATTGTCAAGAAGTTGGTGGATGGCAATTCGAACATTTAATTTAAGTATAAAATTTAATCAATTGTATTTTATTTTACATACCTCAAAATTGTTACTTTTTATGGATAAAATTTACGTTTTCTAACATTCAATCGTCATTTACTCGAAAACTTTCCTATGTAAGAGGGCAAAATTTTAGTACTGTCTGATAGAGAATTTAACGATCTTTCAAAATCAAGGAAAAAATATGGTGTTGCCATTTAAAAAAAAAATCGATGACGTCATTACTCGAAAACAAATGACATTTGAAAATCGCATTTTACGCTAAAATATGTATTTTTTAAATTGAAAATCGACCTGTTCGAGGATTTTTTCCAAAAAATAATTGTTTCGTTTTTATTGAATTTATTCCATACTTTTGGCGCATACAAAAATATATTAATTTTTTCTAAACTAAAAGTATATTGAAACCAAATTGGTTACATATTATACTGCGGTAGATTGCAGTAATATCAATACAACCAATTTTATAAAAAAGGTAGTACCGCGTTCTATACTTATAGGTACAAATGTAAATTTTTTGTACTAATTTGAAAATCACATTACAAAAGAAATTTGAATTATTTTACCAGTAATTTTACTAACTTCAATATTTCTGCATTAACATTGCACTTAGGAAATTTACGTCAAATTGTGACAGTAAACTTGCAATACATTTAATTTGTATATTCTTTATTAACATGAATACTTATATTACAATGCACACAATTTGAAAAATTAAATCCTTCCACAATTCTACCACTATCAACTGAAATGACTGCATTTCTAGTTGACGTTTGAACATAATCCACTGATATTGATGACACTGAAAGCAGTTTTCGGGCAATCTAATTTTTACTTTTCAACGAATCTTCGATGTATCCCTTGGGACTGTTGAAGATTTCCATCCTCCATGCCGCTTAATGGTCGTTAAATTTGCTCCAATATCCGCTAGTAAGATTGCCGACGAACGCCGAAAACAATGTGCAGTTATAGAAGTTAGAATGTGGAAGTTGCAGAAATTTAGCAATAGTAGGAGGGAGTTTTTCATACACTTGTCTTTCGCATACTTTAGGAAAAGCCTCTGATGTTCCACATTTGCTGGACGAAGAACCTTGGTTTTGGTATCTGATATCTTAACCAATATTGAACTGGAAGTACCCACAATTTCCAAGTTGTTGAGAGTCAACTGGCAAAGCTCCTCTCTACGGCAGGCATCCCAAAATAGTAGCTACTTTCATCATAAGATACTCGTCATCCTTGCTCACTTCAAAAACTGTTCAATTTGGTCTCTGGTCCAGATCTTTGATTTTTTGGGTTCATAACCTTCTCCTTGGCGCTTCAGAAACGCAATGAGCTTGCTGATATCTACGTCGCTATTTATTCGTAACATAGCTTGATTTATAGAATAATTAGACCATAGAGATGAAGATTTCCAAACCTTCGATTTCTCCTCAAAATAGGCTAAGAATAAATTTTCAGTATATTTTCCAGGAACGCCTTTTTCTTCACATCACTTCACAAACTTATTGTATGCAATTTCATATTGAATCCGGGATTTTCTTGGTAATTAGTCCAAAATAGCTTCATCAATTTCTTTAAATGGATTGTTATTTTCTATATTTTCTTTATACTTTTAAGGGCAAAAAGACACAACGTTTAAAAGTGACAAATCCAAAGCAAGAATGGTTGCCACCATGGTTACTATATATCATTGGCAAGTGCCCACTTCGAAAATTTGATATAGTGCCTACGATGCTATTCAAAACTTAACTTATTTCTTTTTAATGCTTTTTGTAGAAAAAATATTGTATGATATTTGTGTTAAAAGTGTTTTTACGGCACTGATATAAATTGCAGAATGAGCGCAGCGTACATGCGTCATAAATAACTATTAACTAATTCTCTATTTGTATACACAATTTTCTTTTAGCAAAATGACAGTACATACAATTTTTTCAGTGTATGAATGGTTCTCTGAACCTTTCGGTGGACGAATGTCGACGCTATGATTCAATATTTTCATTTAATAGAAACTTAATTTCCCTTTGGATGCAATTTTTATTGAATGTTCGGCATTTGACAGATATGAAGATAAATCATGATAAATCGCATATGAATAAAGCCAACAAAGAACGAAAAATGTATCATTACCGGGGGAATTCGGAAACACACTCGCTTGTTTGCAATTCGCAGTGAGAGTGAGTTTGAAGCGGCTATAAAATGCTAATATTCTATTCAAAAAGAGAAGTTAATGGATATACGCGTATAGATTTCATAGGCAAATGGTTGTATAGTTAACCGTGGCCAACCAGTTTTTGTTTTATTTATTTTACAGTTTCAGTGACTGTGTAATTTTAAGGCTATAATAGAATTTAAAAAATATATTAGGTACTTACCTATTGTGTTCTCCAAACACTATTGTAATAAATTCCCAGACATAAAAGGGTACTCGTATCTCTAAAGTATACGTACCATAGAAATTGTAATACCTAAGATATCGTACGTACCTAGATAATCGCAGTACCACGCACATAATCATGTACCATTATCTGAAGTACTAGAAGAATATGTGAAATGCGCTGGAATCTGAAAAATGGAATGGAATTCTCTAATAGCATCCTTGAATCTAAAACATTTAGAAATTATCAACAAAGTGCATTATACGAAGATTTATTCTATACCTTGTCAAGTAGATTATATCTAGAAATTTATTTTTAAAACCAGCATTCCATCAAGTTGTCCGGAATACGTAGATAAAGTATCATTTGCCGCCAACAGCGGAAGTAATTTTTACTGTCTTCTAGATGAAATTACTGTTGATAGATTTATGACAATACGTTAAAATACCATCATAAGTAATTACAAGGTTCTTTAGTGTATAAAATTATTTCTTTCATTAGATCCAAAAACTATTTAAAGAAAATAGGTGATGCAAATAATATTACAAGTAATATTTACTTTAAATACAGATTAGAAGCAATACAGGTATATTTTGAAGTGGCAGATATACATTCCACCAATGTCAGTAAAGGTTATCTACAGTCAAACACCTTTTAAGGCATGGCAAATAAAATTTGTAAATGTTTTACTTCAAACAAAATTAAGAGTAGATAAAGGTCAACTTTGGCAAATTAGATATACAGGGTGACAACGCAAAGTGGGAACACGCTGTAACTTTTTTATGACTGCTGATAAATATTTGAAATTGTGTGGGTTTATACTAGATAGTGCTATGAATTCTTTTCATTTCGGATTTCATGACATTTCCTGTTTGACGGGAAATGACCGTTGTTATGTTAATTTTGTGATGGTTTTGTGTATAATGTTATTATTAGATTTTATTTTAAATTTGTACTTTATTTTCCCCAGCTAGCTCTATGTTCTATCAAATAACTATTGTTATATTTAAATTTGCCTTTATTTCTTACTATTGCTCCCACGTTATTTTCAATTATACACTTTCATTTAATGCAAAGATGTAATATAATATATTTTTTATTATATATAAACAAATAAACCAATATTCAAATTATATCATTACTTTGAACTTGGATTCTCTAAATCTCAATGGGGCGGTTATTGCTAATTCGAAGGCAACTATTCAACAATATATGACTTTAAAAAAAAATACATTTTTTATCTCATTTCCTACCTTTAATGAAGGTTAACATTAGGTTAACTTAAAAGTGTCTCTTTATATGCTACTTATATTATACTCGCGTCAAAAATTCAGACGTCTTACGTCACGGCTGACGTTACACATTTGTTTTTATTGTCAACGTAATTTTCGATATTTGGTCGCGTTAAAAACAATTATTTTTTACAATTTAGTGCACTATATAATGCAAACTTTTAGTGTAGTATATAGCTTTATTACTATCAGTTACAGTTTCTTAAATATTTTGATGAAAATATTGTGAATTATTCATTTGTTCGTATGACGTAAGTCGTCTGAATTCTTGTCGCGAGTATATATACGTATCTCTGTGAGTGTCTATTTTTAAGCAAAATCTTATTGTCTTTATTAAATATTTTTAATTTCACACAGTTGTCGGTATTTCTTCGTGTTTTCCCCGCTTTAAATCTGTCGTTTCGTCATAATTCTTGTAGAGCTGTCAAAATGCAGACCTTGTTTTCCCTGTATTTGGAGTTTGAGTGTTGTGGACGCCTTTTTAATAGATTTTTACTACTTTTTGAGCCAGGTAATGGACACAAACTTTAAATCGATATTGTTTCTCCAAACTTCTGGTCGCGTCTCTCTTAATTACTTGGCGTCACTTCCAAACGTAACTATGGTATCCTCCTCGTCGGCAAGGTAATGTCATGTCTATCCTGTTTTTTCGTTAATTTCGTGGAAGTTTTTCCAGTTCACTACGCTTTATTTTTTTATTTATAGTTTTATATAACATTTATGTCGCACTTCAATTTTTAAATTATTCACTTTTTTAATTTCTAACCTATACTTAACCTATTGATACATTATTTAATTAGCTCATATTTTTCCTTAAAAAGTTTATTTAGTTATTGATTCATTATTCTTACTCATGTATTTGATATCATTTCTGTTATTTAACTCACAAATTATGTTTTCAATTTTAAATACAATATGTCTCATATTAAATGTCCGTTATTGATAGAATTTTATTAATTTGAGTAGTACAGAAAACTTGTATGGCTTACTGCATGAGGTTTCTAATTTTGTGTTTCAGGTTTCTATTTTTGTGTTTATCACAATATATATCCAAATATGTTATTTTCCAATTACTTCCCTTTAGCCCTCAAACAACCTGTGATAAGGGATTACACATTTAGTGCGGAGGGGTGTCTTCTAACAGTGAATTATGATGGGGTTGGCATTTATTATAGTAACGGTAATGTATGATGGGTGCATATATTATTCCCCTGATTGTGATGTAGGTCAGAGTGGTTTTAAATCCTTGCACACTACTGTATAGCGACAGGGGATCGTTTTGGATGATCTAAGGGGATGCTGCTTTTATATCCTAGTTTAGAGGACCAAGTGATATAGGTTAAAGCCAGTTACGTTTCAATTCCCTTTTTCTATACTCGGGATTGTGGTTTTGTTTACGTTCAGAAATCCTAGTTGCTTGATAACAAAAATTGTAAATTCTCGTCTATTTTGGTTGGCCCTGAGTAGGTGTTGTTTGTTGTTTGCTTTGGAGGACTATCACGTTCACTAAAATTTATCTCCGGCAACGCTACCTATTATCGCATTTGTTTGATTTGCGGTGCATGTTATATTTATTTGTTATTAAGTTACCGATAGTATTATCAAGGGAAGCGAGCTTTGATTGGATGTAATTGAATATCAGTAGGTACACTGGGGAAAAAATTCACTGTGGTAGGTAAAAATTAAGATTTATAAAACCGGTCACAAGTGAATTCCTTGCTGCTAACTGAACTGTGTTGCTACAGTTATTAAAATCTTTAACTACTTAAATGTATTTCTGATACATTAAAGATGAACTGTACATTAAAGGATAGTTGACTGCAATGCTGTAATAATTCAGTATGCTATATTGCTACAGTAACTAGCATCAACTCTTTAACTTGTAAATATTGTATTTTAAACAATAAATTAAATATAATTTACTTTAAAGTGAACATATATTTAATATAAATAATAACCATAATTAAGTTACAATTCCAAACAGTAAGCATATTATGTAATGTATAATACAGAATACAAGAAAGGCATTATTAAAGCATATTTTTATATACAGATGACATGCCAAAATGACACTATTTTCATTTTCATTGAAAACTAGACAAAATATATATTTTTTGACATCATGAATCTAGTACATTATAGTTTAGAATCCAAAAACGTATTTCAACAATACTTTTGCAAACTTATCTAAGTAAATCGTAAGATAAGCACAATACAAATATAAATTATATTTTATAATCAACTCGTTATAATAACCTTTAATTACTATTTTGAATCATTTAACAAACTTTATTAACGTAACTATACTACTGATTAACACTTTCAGTTTTTACCTCGTTGTAAAACACACTTAATAATATGACTAATAATTAGGACGACTGTTATGCAGTCAAATATGTTTGTTATTATTAACATTTGTACAATAAGAGCAAAGACAAAGCATGAACAGAATAGTGTAAAGAATTATGAGCTATTAAAATAAAAACATAGCATTTTCAAAACCTTGATTTAACTCCTTAGAGTTGAATCCCACTGAAGCAATAATGATGTTTGATATTCCATAGTTATTAAAATTACACAAAACACAGAAGCTATACCGCTTCGAAGTACTCACCATAACCTTACAAAACCGACCAACATGACACTATGACTGAATCAACTTGTATACGGAATGTTCTGCTAACAAAATAAAATATTCAGATATCAGATCTGTGTCTCTGTAACCCGATTCTCAACAAACAATAATAATATAATATCACTACCTTTCATCTAATCATGAGGATTAGCTCAGAAGTCGGGAGACTTGTACAGGAGAGGGAGCGGCATATTATTATTAAGTAAGTCGCATTTGTGCCCAGGAACGACATATATTGTACAGTGCAAGATTGAGGGAAAACTTCATTAATTAGGGGAATGTTCAAACGCCAATCAGTATCAATCTCAAACATTGATTCAAGCAAACATTTTTCCACCCTACTATACCCCTAGAGAGCGTGCCGATGTAGTTGATCTACGGTTTACCGGGCGCAAGATTCGAATCTGCGGCAGGTGGCAATCACAATTCAGGTACTGACATCTTAAATCTCTCGACCACCTAACAAATATTTAAAATATTTCATATAACTTTTATCCTAATTCGTTTATGACGGGTTACCTTAATTGAAGAATTCTCTCTTATTGTAACTTGCTTTTTATGTTGGTATAGTGAACAGCATATTTTAGCACTCTGTCTTTCTGTCACATTTAATTTTCAGAGCACATATTTTCATGAACGAATCACATTCCTTTCTGCTGACATCTTTTAGCACGTGGGAGGTCTAAAGATACTTGATACACATAACAGCATTTTGATACACTTTACCCACAAAATATAAAATATTATTAAAGAACTTCATACTTCACGCTTCTGATAACTAACTGTCTGACATTATTTTTTAAATCTGTTTTAGGGAGCAGATATAAAAACTATAGAACCAGTGTTGTTGTGTTATTGGAACAAAAAATACGAACATTTCCCCCTACAGTTATTTATAGCATCCCAATGAACATGCATACGTTTAAAAACATTTAAAATTTGTTGAAAAGCAAAGGTTGAATCAGAGAAAAAATACCGCGTGAGAAAACGTTATGTTTTACCTAAAAAAGAAACGATTATTAAAGATTATTAAACTCCGATTAGATAATAGACTAATAGAAATGAAACAGTCAATAAACATGTATAGAAAACGTTTTATTTAGAGATTTATTAACGTTTACAAAACCTTTCACATTACGCTTTGATAACGTTTTATATAGCGTACTCTTCAATACTAAAAAAATATTCTGGTGTAATTTCCAGAAACAGTTACTCTATAGCAGTCAACCAGATCCAGAATACAGCTGGCACCAGACATATACCTACCGGTTTCGAGCGTGTTAGCTGCTTGATTCTATATCTAGCCGATAGAATGATAGAAATATCAAAGGACATAAGTGTGCGAGATGTATGTGTCTCCATCTAGTGGTTATTAGTTTATATTTTCCCGATTTGGACGTATTTTATACATTACACAAATGTTATAAAATAAACGTAATTTTCTAGTGTTCTCTTCAACCTCTGGATGAAATGCAAATATTTTAAACGATATATTTTATACGTTTACGATTTTAACTAAATATTAACGTTAAACTTTTATTATTTTATTTAATGTAAAACGTTTAATCAACCGTTACAATGTTTTAAAAACGTTATATAAATGTACGTGTGTCCATTGGAAATTCTATACTCACATTATATCCAGCTATGTATCTCTACTCTTCATTCTAATTACGAGAATTAGCCTAAAAGTCAGACACTTGTGCGGAAGACGGGACGGAATATTATTATTAATCAGTCCGCATTTGTGCTACTGATGCTGATGATGCTGCTATCTTATACATTTAAATACATCGTGAAGTAAGCGTTACCAGAAAATATTTTATTTGGATGTTAATTTGTACCTTCAATTGGAAACAGGCATTTCAATGTATTTCAATAGTTTTATTTTCATGTGACGTTGTGTAGAAAACGTGCTATTAACCCTTTGCGCCCTAGTGGTACCTTTCAAGGACCATCTACTAGATTGCAGTACCTAAACCTGATGAGAATACTAAACAACCAGGAATACATGTAATAGTAATATAGTAGTGCCATCTATCTGATATATATCACACATTCGCTGTAAAACAAACTTAGCATTATTTTGTTTTCATATTTTGATGGAAGTGGCCGACTAAAGTGAGATTGTGAACATTTGTTATGTGTATTTGGATAAATTGATAAATAATGGCAGGTGAGTAGTAAATAATTAAAGATATATGGCATATATTCATTCGTGAAGTTTACAAATTGTCTCTTGTAAAAATTTTCATTAAAAAATGCTTTTTACTTAGCTGTGAACAAAAAATAATATTCAATTATTGTTTCTCTTCATAAATTTATATAGTAAACACATTG
Organism: Monochamus alternatus; assembly: GCA_037114965.1. NCBI lineage: Eukaryota > Metazoa > Arthropoda > Insecta > Coleoptera > Cerambycidae > Monochamus > Monochamus alternatus. Next base: position 75,529,735 of record CM073431.1, on the reverse strand, counting down.
TATTATTTACAGATGACACAAAAGTTAATTAAATCCTTCAGCAAAATCATTGGACTTTTGAGAATTTGTCAGTTGATGCCTTTGATGCTCTTATTGAGCAAATACCTTCAGAATCTGACCTAGGAGATTGTACAGATTCAGACAAAGAAAATGTGGAACAATCTGTCGGTATCAGAATAGCAGAGAATGTTGTCGATGCAGAAGTTGAAGGAGAAACTTTAAGTCCATATGAGCTTGACAGAAAAAGTAGACATCGATTTTTTTTTTATTTTTTAGATTTAAGAATCGTAAATGCATGTCTCCAAGAATCTAGAAACTGTTTTTCACAATTTCACTTGAAAAACTAGTCTTTTTGGCCTAGTGGTACTTTGGAGGAACCACCATTTTTTGTATAAGTTTTTAACTGAAAATAAGTGTAAGTAAGTAAGTGTATAACAAGTAGGCTGTTGAACAGTGAAAGAAAAATGTCTAATCAATCAGTAGGTACAACGTTTAAAAAACGTCATGACAAAGTTTGTGTGTACATTGTGATGTAACACAATATTTTAAAATTAACTGGGGCGTTATTTAGTGTTAGTTTTTCGACTGCACATATTTGAATAACAATAATTAATATAATAGGACCTAATTTATTGGTATGCATCAGAGAATCAGTTTTACACTTTAAATTGAATATGAATTTATGTAGCAGAATTAACGCTAACAATGTATAATCCGGCGTATAGCCGGGCCCCGTTTGATTTATTTAATTTATTTGCAAGTGTTGCACAAACTAGCGATCGGCATGGACATAAACTAACAAAATAATTGATCGGAAATGGTACGAAGTTGCATTCCTCTGAGCTTAAGTAAGTTTCTACAATGCAATTTAATTGGTCGTAAATGAATAATATATACAGGTGCAATAATACGGTACACATTATGTTAATACGAATCGAACATAAAATCCTTTGTGAAATATTTTTTCGGAAATAAATTACGTTTATTAGCTACAGCGTGTATGTAAGGGATCGATGAAACATAAAAAATATGTTTTTATTTGTAGTGCTAATACGTTTATAGCACTGCAAAGACGTTTTGTTACAATCTAAACCAAGCAAATGATTAGATGTCAAAGATATCAATAACGAAAGTGTCATACGTTTTATGTCTACATAAATCGAGGATCTGTTTAACCTTTGTTAGATATTTCTATTTAATAGTAGGTACTATTATGCTGTGGAAGCTATTCCCATGTGGTGCTGGTAATCAAGAGGAATATATCATGCAAATCTTAGATATTCATTAGAAATATCGATTCTCTTCCATTTTGTGTTTATAGAAATTACAACCTATCAATGATAAGGCTTTCACGGAAAGGAAAAACTAAACCTCAGAGTAATAATAAGAAATAGTTTCCCCTATTCTTATACGCCAAAATAAACAAACATTTGACAAATATGTTCATATTTATTAAGGTATACAGATGCTCCCGTAAGAATAAAAATCATTTAATAATAAACTAGTATATATAGATATATATATATATATATATATATATATATATATATATATATATATATATATATATATATATATATATACAGGGTGTCCGGAAATTATGCGTCAAGACTTCAGGAGGTGATTCCTCACAAAAAGTTAGGGTTACAAAGTTCTAAAACAATTTTTCGAAAACTCAATAATAACGGATATACAGGGTGTCAAATAATTTTTTTTTAGTTTTTCTTACATAACTTTTTTATTTGTGATTTGATTTTTTCCAAATCTTTCCTATGTATTACTAGTGCCCTTGTAGATTTATGTTCCAAATATCATGCAAATACTCCAGTGTCAAAGGGTCAGTGTAATCTTCGATCTATGGCCCACAACTTTTTGAAGGCGTTTTTTTTTATGTTAAATTTTAAAATTTGTGAATATTTATTTACGAGAATGTGTTCATAATTAAGTGTATTTCAATTTAAACATAAGTTTTAGCAGGGCTGACAACCCAAAAAATCAAAATTAAATCGATTTCCAGAAGAATGGAACACCCTGTATAAGAATTGATGTTATGATCAGATTCTATGCACCATCTAGTGTCTGTATACCAAATTTCGTCGCACTGGCTATGATGGTTTCTGAAATATTCTCACTGAAAGTCTTAGAGGGAACATCCGGTATATGTATATATTATATTATCGCTCACCGTCTGTAACTGGCTTTATGCTGATGATTTGTTTATAAAACGCTTTTGTAGCTGTTATAAAATACCAACTTAATATCTTACGTTTTTATATAATTAAGCCAGCGGCGTATTAGTTTTATTGTAAATAAAAATGAGTACCACAGAGTTCATACGTCAGTGATGATAATGGGAATATTTAAAAATACTGAATCATTAGACCAAAGACATTTCGGAAACGGTAAACTTTTATAGGTATATCTCATTTATTTTAACTGTACAATCATCTCTTGCAAGGATGTCAGTACCTGAGACGACACCCTATATAGTTATACCATTTTTCCACAAAATGTCGTTTTTTTGTAATTATATTGTAGAACTTCCGATGTAAATGTCCCGATAAAGAAAATAACTTTTACGATTATTAAAAAGAAAAAAATATATCTAAAGAAGTCACGTCGCGCCGCCTTAAGTAGTTTTTTCCTATCGGCGAAGATAATTTATTACCATAATGGCCCATCAGGATATTCCACATATTATTGCCCCGGTTATCAATGATGCAGCTGAAATTCAGGAAGCCCTCCCATTAGCAGAGATGAATGCGACAAATCCATTATTTTTGGTCGGTAAGTCATCGTGTCATCAGCGTACAAAAGTATCTCCTAATGAAGCATGAGTTGACCATTTTCTTAATGGCCGTTTCCGAAACGAGCGTTACGTAAAAAGAACTGAGCCCGGTAACATTCTGTTAATTCAGGAAAATGTCAAGGGAAAGACTAAAGTTATTCAAAAAAAGATTGCTCGTATAAATGCAGTAAAAACACTATGCACCACGAAATTTAAAAATTTAATTTAAAAAATTATGCACAATCATTGATTTTACTCAGTGCAAGAATAATATATGGACAATGCCTCTTTGCTATAAAATTTTGTTTCGGGTTGTTTTGTTTCTTTATGTTCTTGTACATATATAATGTAATAGATATAAAAAGACTAATTTTTAAAATTATAGTGAAATTAAAACGAAATTTCAATGGAAGGTAAAAGGAAGGAAATAGAATATGAAAATAAAAGTTTTTTTTTTAAATTCAAGAAATATTAAAGTAGATGAGGTAAATGTTATAAAATGTCAAAAATTAATTTTTTCTACAAAACTGTTAAAAGTGGGCTTTTTAATTGTCATGTTAAAAATGTCATTTTTTGACACACGTGTTAAAAGTAAGTTACTTTTGACACTAGTGTTAAAAGTAAATCAAAGTTTATTTAAATTTTGTTTTGAAAATTAATAAAACGTTTTAACAAACACAAGAACAACTTTTTATTTTAAATAAGTACAAACCAACATTTTAACTAGTTTTTACTATTAACATTTATAGCAAAATTAGAAAAATTTGAAATTGTAATTCCCTGCGGAGTCATCATACTTAAGTTGGTTTTACTGTCAACATGTGTGACACATCTATTTTCTGTAGAAATACTACTGGTAGTACTGGTGGTCTTGCTAGTAGTTGCAGCAGTAGGAAGTATTTGGCACGCAATTTCCTTCTGCTCCAGTGAATTTTCAATGTAGCCTTCAGCTACCGTCGAAGATTTCCATCCTCCATGTCTCTTGATGGTAGTAAGATTTTCATCAGAATCTGCTAACAATGTCGCCGATGAACGACGAAAACAGTGTCCGGTGTAGAGTTGAGGATTTGGTAGATTCAAGAACTCTGCCATGTCGGCAGGCATTTTACCAAACATGTTAATTCCGACTGGATTCTTCACACATTTATTCTTTATATATTTAAGAAAAAGTCGTCTATGATCAGCGTTGGGTGGCCGGAGTGCCATATACTTTCTAAAAAAGTTTAAATAGAATTCACCAACAACACTGAAAGTCCGAGGCACTTTTGTTTTAGTATCTGACACAATTCTTCCCGGCAACACGCCCCGAAGACACCCACTATTGCTGCAACTTTCATCATCAGATACTTTTTATCTTCTGCTTCTGTGAGAAATTTGTCTTCGTCAAAACTTTTGACTTTTTTGCTTGATATCCTTCACCCTTCCGTTTAAAAAAAGCAATAATTTTATAATGTTTGCTTATATCTTGATCTTGCTTTATTTTTAACATAGTTTTGATCATGGAATAATTTGACCACAGCGTTGACGATTTCCGTATCTTGGCTTTTTTCTCAAAATATGCCAGTAAAACACTTTCGTTACATTTCCCAGGAACTTTTTTAATGTTGCACCATTCCAAAAAGCGTCTATAAGTGATTTCGTACTGTTCCTTTGATTTCGCCGGCAATAATTCCAATGTTGCTCGACTGGCGGCTTCTTCGATTTCAGCAGCGATGGATTCGTTACGCTCATTATCGAGATTATTCATTATACTTATAATATTACTAGAAAATGCAGTTTTTCCGTAACTAACAACAGCACTGGTTGCTACGAAAATTTTGGTTCATAAACATTGCGATCTGTGTGGTATTTTTTGATTTCTTATTTTTATTGAGTTTAAAGTTCTTCCGATTGTTTTGTAGAAAAAATAGTGTATGATATACGTGTTAAAAGTGATTTTATTTTGTTCGTGAAGTTAAAAAACTCGCTACGCTCGTTTTTTAATCATCTTCACTCACAAAATATAATTTTACTTTTAACACGTATCTCATAAATAGCTATTGTTGAGTGAAGGGAATGTAATATTTACTAAAAATATGTAAAGTAGAAATAAGGGTGCATTAAAACAAAATAAAAAAGAGTAATCAAGGAAACGGGATAACAAGAAGTGAGAAAAAATAAAAATAAATATTGGAGGAAAGTTTGTATGAGAGAGAATTATAAAAACGTCTATAAAAGGAGAGATAAGAAGATATCTATTGAAAATTTAAATTCAAAATTGAAAATATAACAGGAAAAAGCAGTCCAACAGTTACCAAAACTATATAAGAAATAAAGAAGACCAACTTGAGGATAAAAGGCATTAAACAATTAATATTAGGCAAGTTATCCAAATTATATTTCTGATCATATCATATCCTGAGAACATCACTATAAAAAATTAATTCACGGATGACAGATTGACAAGAATGATACGAGGAGCAGTTACCAGACGGATTGACAAGAACGATATGAGGAGCAGTCACTAGAAGCTGAATTTCAGAATATTAGAATTAGAAAAGGAGTTGACATCCATAAAGGCACAAATTGAAGTGTGAGAGGGGTTAAATTGAATAAATAAGTACTTTTAGAAGATAAATCGGTAACAAAATTTGTATTTCGTAAAATTTATTGTGATTAGAGTATAAGATAGAGCAGGATTTAGATGGAGTAGGAACATTCAATCAATCAAATTGATAAAACTTTATTATTTTAAATAAAAGTAAATTAGTTAAAAATTGAACATCTCATTCATAAATTGAAGTTATCAAAATCATTAGTAAAGTTTATCTGAATAATCAATATTAATCCTATTTTGAACCTACCATTGAGATAAAAAGCATATGAGTGAATTTCCGAATTTATTATTAATCAAAATTAGTGAACCTATAAGACCTATAAAATAAATTTTATTATAGTTAGTAATCAGAAAGGTGCAGATAAAAGCTAACTCGGATAAGTAAAGATATAACTTATATTAACTTAAACAAATTTCAAAATGAAATTTAAATTTAAATTACATGAATTACCATACTAAACGACACAAAAGACAATACAAAAAAAATATTACAATAAATTGACTTGACGTAAATTGACATAAGTTAATTATTATTGTTTTACACTCGTTTTCAGTCCCAGTGTTTTTTATATTTCCCTCATGTCTTATAATTATTTATTTAATTTTCATGTCGTGTTTTAATTTCAATAATATAATTATGCAATTTATTTGACTTAATTATCATTGTTTTTAAATTGTGTTAAGTCCTTTAAATGTATTTTTTAAATATATTATAGTGTGACTTGCGTTTTTTGCATTGATATCCCAATGTTTGTATTTATACTGACTTGTTACTATAATATTGCTAAATGTATTAACGTAGTCAATAAATACATTTCTTTCTTCTTCTTCTTCTTTCTTTCTATTATAAAAGAAATCTGGAACAGAATAATAATTTTTTACATCAATAATAAGTAATAGCTGTACCTACAGAAGGACGTATTATATACAAATTTAGACGATTCTCTAACCAAAACTAAGAAAATATGTATGTTCTGTAATATTTTCTTTTGTTTTCTTGTCTAAAATAATATTTTCAAAACTTGCTATATTGTAGGAAGCACCTAAGGCTACCAATCTTCAAAATGTTGTTAAAATAAAAATACTAGATACGTTTGTATTTAAAAATCACTCAAAAAAAATAACTACAGGGTGTTTTATAAACAATGGGTCACAGACCATTTGGAAACAGTTTAAGCCTGTGTTATCCAACATAAAACTCACAGATCGCATACGGCCCGCTACTACTTACAGAAATATGCTTCAAAAACAAAAATATACGTGATAAAGTGTTAAAATAATACATAGACAGTCTATGTGACGCCACTAGCGCTGGATAAAACACCCCAACGAAATTACTGGAAGATTGGAGATCTCGCTGGACTGCTCTCGAATATTCGAGTTGCCATGCTTGTATATAAGAAGGTTGAGTCAAGTCAATAGTGTGGAATAGAGACTCATAGACAGAAAAACGTTAAATACGGTTCGCGAAGTTATTTGTTACGGTCAAGTGTTTGTTTGTTTATAATTGTAGTTATTTTTTTCTGGTGTGTGGTACGTAGCAATTTAAATTTTTTTAAGTTAAATATGTCTTCGCGGGAAAGAAAAATAACGATTGAACATAGAGTTTATAATGACCGTCAGAATATTTAATCATAAAGAACAAGAATAGACTACAGTTCCTAAAGAATATAATGTGGAACAACATTACATGAGAAAACGTTGGAGCAGGATACAGGGAAACCTAGAAATGCTATCATTACGGATTGTAAAAAAAAACAGAAAGCACATTTTTTCAAAAAGTCTGGCACTGATAACTAATACAGTATTGCCGCTTCTTACAAAATAGCGCTGGAAATTATCAAAGCGAAAAAGCCTTTTAGTCATGAAGTGCTTATTAAGAATTGTACAGTCAACATGACAAAATCCAGAATTTCTGTCTGACTACGCCCGTAGAAAACGGTCGCCGCCACAGTGAAGACCTGTGACATTATACGACCTCGTACGTGTATATCCAATACAGCATTGTGCTATTTATATACGATTTTCATTTTTGAACACACGTTTAGAAGGGTTAATTTGTCATTGGGGATATTATTAAATAGATGCAATAGATTATGTCATTCAGGGCCGGCAGCATTGCAGCATTGTTTTTGAAGACCATTTTAATGTAAGTTTAATTGGAAATACATAAGTAGATAGTTCATCAAAAAAATGTAAAGATAAAGCAAACTTACACTATTATTTATTTTTTTTTTGATTTATTGTTTCAGTGCTTAATTCCAATTCCAAATAACATTTTCTGTATTCTGTATTCTATCATTTACGAGATGTAGATTGTTATTTGAGGCAATCATAAAGTTTTTCTGTTTTACTTCGCTACATTAAATTACCTGTATTATTCTGATGCATAATAAACAAAAATAATAAATAAGGATTTTTTTTAATGTTTAAAGAGAAATGGTAAAAAAATTAATAAATATTAAATATCATTATTCATTACTTTCAATTATTATTTTTCAAATTGAAGCAAGTAGTTTAATGTGAAATCAGATGGCATGATTTTATAAATTCCTCAAGTAAAACCTTCTAGGTAGGTAACCGCAGTAACAGCATTGGCGCAGTAATTTTCACGAGCGGATCTATATTGTAAAGAAAGAGATAAGTTACGTTTAACAATACCGTAAGTTAACCACATCACTACTAATAATTATGGTAATATTAAAACGGAAAATATATATCAGCTTGCTTTGACCTTTCTGCACTAATAAGTTGGGATTCACATCAATAAGTGAAGTTCATAAGTATAAAATTAAATGAATCCACTCATGACAAATTGTCTGAATGTGCTTACACAAAACCCGCTTTCATGGAATTTGCACAGTATTACCTGTTATTACACTATCTATGACACAAAAACAAGAAACAATCGCCTGTTTACATCACCCACTATAATATAACACTGTACCTGCATTTACGGAAACATAAATCGTGCTGAACGTCATGTGATGTCACGCCAATGACATCGGGTTTTCGGCCACGTGGTTTTGTTTACATTTCATGGCATTTTGTTAATCTTAATATTTTAATTATTATGTAATTATTGCCACCAGACACATGTTTTGACCTTTCAATATGTTTGAAAGATTACCTACATGCTTTATCATTTCAAATATTTAGAACTTTTCTCGTGTTAATACTAAAGTGACTTATAATTGCTACAGGACTGAAATGTCGATACCTTGTTAGTTTCTGTTTCAATTATGTATTTTTAATTTAAAGTTTCCCCATCGCACATTTCAGCTCGCGTAAATGTATTGGTTTTTAACTTAACTACACAAATTAGTAAATTTCTGTATACCTTTGGTATGTGAACGTACATATGCGACCGGGCAGGATTTGTCATAAGTTACAGAGTTATATAATTTCGGTGTATACGTGCAACTGACAATATAAATCCCCCGCGTGCACTAAATTCCTATATCAATACCACTCCGAACTTTATTTCGGATTTTACTAACAAGCTAGGTGTATGGTTTGTCGCCAAACAGGGCATTATACACGTATACAAAGTATTTTAATTATTTAACTTCGGTGGAGAGTTTGAACTAGCCGTGCATTTGAAGGGGTCTTTTTGTAAAGAAGTTCCATATCCAGCGGATACGAGTTCTGTCAATATTGCTGCAAATTTAATCCATTGTTGAAAATTTAATACAATGACGGCGGGACAGTGTTTGACAGTGCGGATTGTTGCAGGACATCCGGGATTGGGACCACAGATATATGGCTTTTTTTGATTTACTTCCCGCTTCCTGAAAATTTTAATTAATAAATTATGATGTAGTTGACAGGGTTGAACAACTCGTGGCTTTTTATTTTCATTGGCTTTTATTTCTATATTAAAATGATATTTCTTTATTAAATATCCAAACATTATGTTACGTTATGTGTCCATATCAATATTACTTCAATAGATACCTTTAGAAATCTGAGTCACCTAAATCCATATTTTACGGGAAATGAGTTAATATTGCCATTGAAAATAGTAATACCTTTCGATTGATACATTAAAAAAGTTACAAAATTGTCTGAAAGTCTCTCAAAATCATAATAAATTCCAAAATCGGGTGATAACCACGATAATGTTACGGAAGCTCATCTATCTGTTTAGTTTGCTTTGAAAATTATAATTTTTGTCAATACCTTTATTTTGACGTTTTCTAGAATACCAGGTTATATTCGATTTAGCCTCCAAGTTGAGTTTATGATCAGAAATCCAAGTCAGAGGCGTTAAAGTAAAGTTAAGAATTATTTGAAGTATATTTATTGTGCAATCAAGTAGTGACTTTACTAATAACTTACGTTCAATTTCAATCAGTGAATCAATATAGTCGGTCCAATTACATAGAGAAATGAAACCGGACAAATACAATCACTTCATGTATATGTAATCATTATTTCATTACCAAAATCGGCTAAATATATACAGGTTTTGTAATTGATTGAGCCAATTCTTTCACGAAATTCATGCGGTTTTTATGAGGTTAGATGTTGTTTGATTTGTGTGGTGTCTTTGTCATTCTGTAATAATCAGTGACGTATTTAGGATTGTTCTCTAAGTGAAGACTGAAATTTGTTTTACAACAAAATACTTTTGAACGTTTATTCTGCATGGATGGTAAATGACTCAGAAAGTTTTTCGTTTTATTTATGTAAAGTTAAAGAAAATCAACTGAAAATCAAAGATTTTATTGAGGAATATAATTTGCAAAATGTAATGCAAATATAAATTAAATAAAAGATTGAAATATTTGGTTTAATCGTCAAAATCGATATATAGGCGGAGATCAGTTCTGATAGCGGATCCACCCCTCATAGAGCGTAGCCCGAAAACAACAAGAGCAAGTCAATGTATCCCAGCTAAGGCTAGTCGGTAAAACATCCTTATGCAGGTTCAAATTATCATGGAAATCAAACCTGCATAGGGACGTTTTACCGACTTCAAATACAATTTCCTGAAAAAATTGTTAAGTTTCCCATGTTGGGACTATAAACTGTTCAATTGATTTCGAATATTACATTATATTAGTGTTACAAAAATTATATGAACAAATATTTTGTCACAATATACAGGCTGATAACCTATACGTATAAAAATGTAGTAAAATATTTTTAATTTCGAAAGTTTACAAAAATTCATCAGGTGATTTTTTTTTTATTTATAAATACTGAGAAGTAAACATTTTCATACATATAAGTATTGATTTAAAATTGTGTATTTTCTATCTTTCTATTGTGTATTTAACAGCCAACTATGCTTCAAGTTCAATTGAATTTTAATGATATTTAGCATGTGTCCAGATATTGAAATCGAAAACTGATCGCCGACATCGAATTTCAACAAGTTTACCTTTTTATGTAAAAATGCTTAGAGTATTCATTTTCGCTATGAAATTATTAACTAAATATACATAAAGAATTTGGGTATTTTTGACGCACTACCCCCTTTGTTTTCCCCGCCCCTGGACAAAATATATTTATTTCTTTTAGATTTTCGAAATGTTGTGGGAGCCAAACCTCATTAATTTATATCTACGCTTTTAGGAAATACTAATTAAAAACCGTCATCAAGAAGTAACACTTCACACCCTGTATGCTGAAAAGAAAACCTTTTAGGATAAATGTTTATTAGACCTTTCATCTTATTTTGAGGTAACGCAGTTAAATTTATGCTACTAGTTTTAGAATCACCTTGTATTAAATATTCATGCAATAAAATATAATCATTAAATTGTCATAAAACTTTCTAACCTTAACCCTTGTTTCTCAAAAACTAGTCATAGGATTGATTTGGAAACTTTACAGTTTTAATCATGAGATGACAATGTATAACAATAAAAAATCAGAAAATTTCACCAAGAGCCATTCTATATAAAAAATGTACGGGGTTCTTTATTATAATATCTAGTTAAATTTATTTCCCCAAAAAATCATTATTTAAGAATTACTGAAAATATACATACCTATTTTTACCTTTTTTATTAGAATTTATATATCTAAGCATACTTTGAGAGCAAATCATTATCTATATTTAACAAGTGTACATGTTTTTTGTATATTATGTATTATATTACTGAAAATTCCACACCAACGTTTTCTGAATAATTAGAAGCTTTTATTTTGTTCCGTTACCATGACAATCCCAAAAATTTCTGGAAATTTTTATCCTCCTTGAAGTAAGCTGGAAGTGATTACATTGGATATTTTTACATTTATATTTATATAGATTGACATTTTTTTGATAGTACTCAATATTTTAATTATTTTTTATTCCTGATTGTTTAATGGTCTAAATGTGAACAGAAACAAACAAAAACAGTAAATTATATACTACATGTAATTATTTGCAATACATACTCTAATTGTCCCAGGTGATTCATAATTCTATCTTCAAATTAAGACATATTTTTGGTGTAAAATTTTCTTACCGAATATTCCTCGAGCTTAAATTAGTTTTCGACTCCTGTCGAGTTGAAAATCAACAAATGTCATATTAACAATTAATTTATTTTATGTGTCAAAAATTATCTTACCTAATACACCTCGGCTCTTGATAAATACTCAAATTTTTGTCATTGAGAATTCTTCAAGCGTGTTGCTTGAGGTAAATTACCAAGCAACCCGCTTTCAGCATTCTTAATGACACAATTATCTAGGTATTATCAAGTCACTTGGTATATTATAGGTGAAAATGCCACAAACAAATGCCATAGTTGAGCTATAAAAAAATTGACGGTTATGGTAATAATTACATCTTTATTGAGTATTCTCAAATCTTTATATAATAATTCAGTAATACAGCCACTTAAATGTTAGGTAAACACAAAGTAATTTGGGTATTTTAGTATAATTTCATAACCGACACGCGGTTTATTTCATAGTTAATGCAAGTTTTAATTTAACTTCATCAAAGAGGGACCTAATAGTTGGCACATAATAATATTAGAGTAGACTATCGCGGGTAAAACTGTGGATTAATGGAGCCCTAGGCAGATGTCAATTCCTACATAAGTTATTCATAAAGAGAAACAGAGCTTTTACGGTATTCCCACCGCACAACGACCCCAATACCAAGCTCCATCCTCTATATTCCATTTCCATTGAAAATTGGTAAATACACGAAAATCCTATCACTGGTTTGGAATTCACAGTGCTCAAGTTTTAAAGACCCAAAATGTTCTGGTGTCTAATACCTAAATGTCCCTAAAATTTCTACTAAGTCTGTACCGCTATTATCAAATATTACAAGAAGAAAAATTAAATAATATCGTTGAGCTTTTCAAAAACATGATGAAAGTATGCATTGAATTTGCGGTAAAATAATATTCATAAAAGTCATATTCTCAAATTTTTGTTTCTAATTACTGATGATATTGTGGGCAGCAAATAATCTGCAGATGATTCATAAATTAGTTGTTTTGTATGGAATCATTACTACTTAATTATAATATTGTTTCTCCTAGTGCGACACAGGTCTTGCTTTTTATAGTACCTGCAGAAACAGAAGGTTGCGTTCTACCAGTTGATCTATACTGAAGGCCTAGGCATTCAGTCGCAATACATACTTCAGATATTACACACTTTGAATAGATATAGGATCCATAAAGAATTTCATGAAGTATATAGAAATATTTTATAAATGCCTCAAATAATATTCTGCATCACGTAAATGGTAGGAGCAAATACGGAACATGTTATTTGAAATCGGAATGAAGCGCTGAATACAGTAAATCAGAAAAAATGTAAATTTGCTTTACCATAGATTTTCTAAGCATCCTGTATATGTTCTGGTAGCTTAATAGAAAAGTTGATTGATTTACATTTTAATTTTTTCGATGAACTTCACAAATGTCATAACAAACAAACAATATTATAATGCTTCCATTCACCGTGTTTCATCGCCCTATACCATATTTTTCTTTTTATTTTTTTATTAAGCGCTATTTGCTGTATTGCTGTAACTAATGGCATAATGCAATACTTCTTCGATTTGCCCGGTGAGATGCACTTTCTGTGCTCATTTTACTAGAGTATATTTTGCAATTTTATTCAATGTCAATGTCTATTTAACACAATAACATTTAATGATATCACAAATGACAAATTAACTCTTGTAAACGTATGTACTGCTCTTATCCCTAAATAAAATACGTAGGGACTAATTGTATAAACATGTTTTTCTTTTACGTAACAGCTTTATTGCATTATTGTTAAACATATACTTCATTCAATACGCTGGTGCCGATTTCTTCCAATTACTTTCCTCGAGATATGTTTATTTTGTATTTCCTCTTCAACAAAAGAAAAAGAGATGTCATCTCCGCGTGGATTATTATAGAGTATTGGAAGTTTCATGTTTTCGCCTCATACGAGTATACCGTTCCCAACTTTCAATATTTGGCAAGAAATCTCTCAAAGTTGTTTGTGCATAAAGTTTGAGTTTATATTATTGAGATAAATAAGTAATCTCAGGTTCCTGTTACTTGAGTGTAAATACGTCATTCATCCAGTCAGAGGATTTTCCAGCAAAAACGTAATTTTCATATATTGAAAGATGACAAAATAGATAAATCTTATAAATTCTCCAGGAAGAGAAGTTATTAGGATGATTCATTTAAGGATAGTCTCCATAAAAATTGTAAAATACACAAAGTTTGTTAACTTACAAAAAAGTTGCACCACAATAAGTGCTCTTGACTAACGATTTTAGTTTTCGTACAACTTTCATAAAAAAAACTGTACGAAAATGTCAAAACTTAAGCGTAGTTAAGAAAATTAATGTTTAACAAAATTGTAACATCTGTCAATGAAAAAGTTGTAGCTAGTTTTGTATTGAGATGTAGAAGGAGGTAGTCACAAAGGTTGTAGTCCTGATTAAGACCATATATTTGAGGTTCATAAATCTCCTTTTGCAATTGTTGATTGTACGGATACTATAGGCAGATGCAAGTTATACTGAAGCTGAACACTTCTTGATCTCAGCATCGTTGGACAATTAACAGCAGCAGGTGTTATGATTTACAAAATAACACAGGATGCCATAAAAATTGAAAATACACAATTAAAAAGAAACAATTTAACCAGAGGAGACGTAGAATATTTAATTAGAAAATATAACACTGATAATGAAAGCCATGCCGGTGATATGGTAACTTCGGCTTTGAAAACTGGAGAGTGGAATCGACAGAGAAAAATAATTTATTGTCTCATATTGTGTCAAAATATAGGTAAACTACTGTTGCATGTTTGGGTTTTATTATGTATTGCGAGTGGTGGTGATAGTTGATTGCAAAATGTAAGGTGAAAGTTACGCTGGAAGATTTTGCAGTAGGATTTATGAATGACATTATGGAAAAAATCTTATAGATTTTAAAAGGGTTATTTGTGTGATTTTTTTAGTGGTACATCATGCATTTAAAAATCAATATAATTTTTACCTTGTATTTTTAAATAGAATAAATGCTAACAGACTTTCACAGCTTGTACTGCGATTTAATTTATTATTTTTTTAAGGGAATTCTTAGTCGCGGTAAAGTTTTTGCAGAGTCACCACTGAAGATGCCTACACCGAAGAACGACCGGTTCCAGAGGCTACTAGATAACGTATTAGAAGAACATTATCAACAATGTTATCTGAAAACAACTTCCAACCGTAGCAGCTATAATTCTAACCGTAGGAACTGGCAACAACATATGGGCGAATCCATAGTTTTGATAATGCCCCCACATGGGCTAGACCCAGAAGAACAGTGGTACTTAATATTAGAATAAATCATTGTTTTATGTCCAAGTTATCTGTCTTTCTTAGTGAAGTGTTTCATTATTGGTTGAAACAAAAGTGTGTAAACTGGCAAACTATTTTCTCACTTCTATATGATTCTTTATTTTAGAAAGTATTTTTAATTTTAACAAATAAGGCATATTATGATGGTAGAAGTAACCATATAGTAAGATGTAATAAACATTGGTCTGTATCTTGGAATAAAGCAATGTTCATCACTAATAAAATACTTATTTTAAATTGAGCGGTGATTGAACGATGCCCAGTCCACGTCGTCTTTGATTGGTCCGAACATTTGCATTTGCATAATGTATGCTAATAATTTGAGCGTTATATCCATATTACTCAAATAATCACATTGTGGATAAATAGTATCTTAATAAGAAATGATTGCCCATATAAAACTATTTCGGTCGGTGGTCGAACGGTTTAAGGCGTCATCAATCGTGTTTGCTACCTGTCGCAGGTTGGAATCTTACGGCCGGTAGACCGTAGATCAGTTAGATTTGTGAAGAGGATTGGCACCCTCTCTGCAGATATGGTAGGGTCAAAGACCGTTGGCTTGAATCAGTGTAAGATATTGATGCCGGTCTGTGTTTGACCATCCTACTAATTAATAAGGTTTTCCAGGTTTCCCTCATAAATGCGGCTTGCTTAATAATAATATGCCTCACCCTCTCTCGCACAAGTCTCCCGATTTCTGGGCTAATCTTCGTGATTAGAATGAGGGATAGCGATATCATTATTAGGTTTTGATTAAGTTGTTTTCATTCAAATCTAATTTCAGAATATTTTTGAATACTAGTAATTTTATATAAGAATAACGAGGTTTCGTACATCAATTCCTTCAGGTAAATATGAAATTATTAATACTTTTCTCGTTTCAAGCCAATCACTGCGTCAAGAAATGTTAGAAGCAGACTTGGAAAGTTATATTGCATCAACTTTTAATTAATTTATTTTTATGGAAAGGATCACGTTTCCTATGTAAATTAATATCTGTATGAAAATAATGAACTCTCGGCTTGTCGGTAACTTACCTAGGTTTCTTTACTTTTTTATTAGCCGTGTCAATACAGTCTTCGGGTTTAAAGTGGATTAGCAAAAATTTCTACCGGTAGTAACCAAAATTATATAAAATTGAGAAATATTGGAACTAGTTTTTAATTGTATCTGTTACACAATAATAATATATTACGTTGTTCCGATGCTTCATGAGAAAATGTTCGTACAAGAGTTTAAACAATAAATCAGATTTGTGATAACTAATGAAATAGTTATTTTTGTTACAATTAAGTAGTACCTAAAATATAGTTTTTGGACGAATAGTTGCTGTTCCCAGACGAGGCGAAAACGAGTCTGGAAAAGGAGATGAGTATACAAAAACTTTTTAGATACATGTTACAAACGAGATGTTTTTGTTAAAGCTCCCAAAAAAACATTAAAACCTCTTATTATGTATGATTAATGTGATCAGAACAAATATTTATCTAAAATAAGGGGGTTTGGATTTTAATTACCATGCCATTATAGTAATTATATGTAACTATTGACGTTTATTTTGTATAAAATAAAATAAAGTTGTTATGGCAACTTTTTGGAATTGAGTCCGAATGAGACTTATTTTAGGAACTCAAATAATTGTGTAAAATAAAAATTTTTAAGAGCGTATAAATAAATTAACTTTCTTCTTGATTTATCTGACTATTATTAACTGCTTTGTTACCCTATTCCATATTCTAGATTATCAATCAATATAATAAGATGAAATACTTCTCGTAACTTTTTGGAATTGAGTCCGAATGAGACTTATTTTAGGAACTCAAATAATTGTGTAAAATAAAAATTTTTAAGACCGTATAAATAAATTAACTTTCTTCTTGATTTATCTGACTATTATTAACTGCTTTGTTTCCCTATTCCATATTCTAGATAATCAATCAATATAATAAGATGAAATACTTCTCGTATAAAACTTATTCAGAGATCTTGTTTAATCCTATATAAGTATTTCTATCTAGATTTTACTTTTGTTGACATGTTTATAAAAGTACTTATAATGATACATTTTTGATATTAACCGTACTATATTTTTCACTGGTTTTAATTGGAAAGAAATTGCATACCAATGTATGATCAAAATTAAAAACGTAATTATAAAAAATTGTTAAATTATTTGAGACAAACAAAAAATTACTTAGTGTAAGTATATATGAATAGTTTTATTACTTTGGAGTATGTTTCAATGTCGAATTTAACAAATAAAGCGAATGAATAAGAGAGAAAAAAAATATTCCTTATAAAATTGTCTCCTTGTTGCTAAGCTCTTCAAATTGTTGCTATGATTTTATATATAAGTGGTTCAAAATGTATACTCGCGACAAGAATTCAGACGACTTACGTCATACGAACAAATGAATAATTCATTATATTTTCATCAAAATATTTAAGTAACTGCAACTGATAGTAATAAAACTATATACTACACTAAAAGTTTGCATTATATATTGCACTAAATTGCAAAAAATGATGTTTTTAACGCGACCAAATATCGAAAATTACGTTGACAATAAAAACAAATGTGTAACGTCAGCCGTGACGTAAGACGTCTGAATTCTTGACGCGAGTATACTTGAACTCGTACCAACAAATTTTAAAAACATCAAAAAAAATGCTACAAGTAGATACGAAAAGGTAGTACTTAAATGTGAAACTCATGTTGTTTTGCAAGAAAAAACCATCGCTTTATCACCGTTGCGTGGTTTAGACACACTTGCGTTCGTGTAATTATGTCAGAAACTGATTGATTAATGATAACTGATTAAAATCTATTGATTTCAAATCGACACTTTTAGTAAGTCATTAGATATGTAATATAGAAGGTAATCTAGATGGTCAAATTTTCTTGTCCCATTATTATTTTTTTTCCAATCAGCAGCTCACTTAGACTCGAATTGTAATATTCCTATGTTGAATATTCCTGTGGTGGTGGTGGTTTTAAAAGTTTTAAAAAAATGAAGAATAAGTTAACTCCAAATGGAATTCCGTCGTTTTTGCTGAAATATTGTGCTATTTTGGAGCATCTATCTTAACTACTACTTTTAATTTAGCTCTTCAAACTGTAAATTTTCCTTATATGTGGACTAAAACTAAGATCTGCTGTAGCTTCAAAAAAAGACGATAAAAATTTGATTGAGAACTACAGACCGATTTGTTTGAAGTTATTAATCACATTTTTATGTTAAATCTCAAATTTCTTGGTGCCAACATGGATTCTTGGCCGGTAGATCTATTTTAACTAATATTGTTTGTATTACTGATTTTATTTCTAATACGTTGGGTAACAGTGAACAGGTTGACATAACCAATATGAAAATATTTTTTTATATGTTGAATCACGGTATTCTCCTTCCTAGGCTGTCTAATTTCGATTTGTACTTCTTAAAAAATTCTTTGAATCTTACTTTTCTAATAGATTTCTAAGCGTACAATGTTGTGGTTTCAATTGGTTACAACTGGGGTACCTCAGGGTTCAGTTCTTGGCCCTCTACTGTTCAATATGTTCGTTAATGATATCTGTGACAGTCTTCGAGCCAATGTTCTTTTATATCCGGATGATTTCAAACTGTATACACCTGTTTTATCTACAGATGATTGTATTTTACTTCAAAATGATTTAGTTAATGAATGATGTCTTTGAAACAGGTTTCCACAAGGAAAATTAATTCTATTACTTACATGACAACATGGGTTCTGCGTTCTGAGACTGTCGCTTGTTGCACTGAATTTAAAGATCTGGGAGCTACTGTTGACCCTAAATTAACCTTTATTCGTCATATTAATATTATATCTCTTGCAAATAAAAATCTTTGTTTCATTATCAGCAATTCTAAACACCTCAGCAAGGTTTCTACATTGTCTATATTATATAATGAGTTTGTCAGGTCAAAATATGAGTATGCGTCTATTATTTGGAATCCTATATATCACTCATTGTCAACATCCGGAAACGGTTCAGAGGAGATTTATTAAATATCTATCTTTCAGACTTGACACTGTTTACCCTATCAGAGGCATTTCTCAATCTGACCTATTACAGTTATAAAGTAACCAACAAGTATACGTTATACTAATAAGTAGAATCATTGAAAGAATTTTAGTTTCATAAACGGCATTCATTAATATTATGAACCATATTTTTTTCTGTGGACGATATATTTAAATTTCCTTTCAAGAAATATTTCCTCACTCAAACACGAACTGAGTTAATGAAAAACACTCGGAGAGATCCGAAGATATAACAGCCTCGACCAGCCATTAGAGAGCACCAACGATCCCGCCCCATCGCAGCCCCTGTCATTATTTAAAACAATTCGAGGCACTAAAACCCCCTCTTCGGTAAGTAACTTGTCTTTGTCTGTGCTCTCTTTCATTTTTTACTGCTTCTCTAATGTATCCCTTTATAAAAACTGCGCCTGCCAAACGTTTTTCTAGCATTCATCTAGGACGTCTACCTAAAAGCGTCTTCCGGTCGGATGTCCGGGGGGGTTTTAAATACTGATTGATAGGGAGGATTTCTTCTAACGCCATCGATTGATTTCGCAAACTATAGAGAGAATATTAATTACATTGTATTGTTTAATGGTGTACTAGACCAGACGTACGTATCCTCAATCAATAATATCATTTCTGAGAACCACACAATGTATTTGCTTGTGAAGGCTTATACAGTTAAAACTGAGTTTTACATTTCGCGGTGATATAATATTGAGAGTGTTTTCAATACATTTTTTATTAGGTATTAATAATATTTGGCAAATCTACTACACTACGGACTAAAGCCCCGACCACCCAGAATATGTACCTATCGTTATTAGCTTTTGTAGATTTTTACTATTTTGTAAAAATATTTCAGTTAATATAGAGGGTGACATAGAACTAATACAAAAAAAATTTGAATGTAAGGGTAACTCTTACAAATACAATTTTCCAAAAAAAATCAAGCAATCAAAGGGCAACTCAAAAATGATTGTAAAATACAATTCTGTACAGCACTAGAAAATGGTTCACTTAAAACCTGACCTTACGCAAAGTAAAGTATGCATTCGGCGACCGGCACAGCGGCAGACTGTAGTAAAAAAATGAACAGACAAGAAATTGCAAGAATTTCTCAAGGAAATAAATAAATACACTTTTATAACACCTATTTTACATCAGCAAATCCAACTGCTTTTGCTACTACTGTTATTATTAGTTACTAAAATTAACTTGTGTTTTTAATTACTTAATAAAATAATGTATTATGTTACAACAACTGTTTAAAATGTTATCCATTGACGTATAAACACATTTGGGACCATCTTATTTCGATGTGTACAGTTCATTTTTTAAATATCCCCACAAAGACATGTCCAAAGAATTTAAGTCAGAGGATCGTGGCGGTCATGGTAGCGGTTCTCCTCGTCCAATCCATCGTACCTTTTGAACTGTGCAAGAACCACATTTGGAGATGGTGCGGGGCTTTAGTCCGCAGAGTAGTAAGTTCCCCAATATTATTAATACCTTATAAAAAATATATAAAAAGTGAAAAAGTATAGTTTTAACAACAATTATACCTCTACATAATCAGAATCTTTGCAAATGCGTGTAACATTTTACCAGTTTACATGAAATAAATGAATCATCAATATAGATTCCAGCAAAAATAATTACTCATGACGCTATCTTTTATAGACTTGGCATAGCTAATACCCAGAATGAACAATTTTTCTGCTCTAATGAATATTCTCATGCTGTTATTCACGCTTTTTTCAACATGAATTCAAACATAACATGTGCTTCTGTTATTTTTGAGAGTTCAATATAAAGTCCCAAATTTGCTACTGGTAAGCCCTTAGATAGCCTTGGATAACCTTGTATCGTTCAATAGTGGCAGTTTGCTATACTGTTGGTTACTACCACACATTGATGGTATTAAATTATTCACTGTAGAAAAGATTGTTTGGAAGTAATCAAACATTAATGATTTATACTCACTATTTATATATTATTTTGGATTGAAAATGATATTTAGAAGCGATTATCTTTTACACGCTAATTTTATCCACATCAGTGCAAAATTTCATAATGACATATTTTCCGACATCACATAAGCCTGCCCAAATTTATTTTTTACTGTGTAGTGAAACAAAACCCGAGACGCTTTCCAAACCTTGAAATATGATTAGGTGTTAACTTTAACTGTTATGTAAGGGTCCTCAATCATATCTTCTTTCTATAAGTAGTTACGTGATTTCCTCAAGCAGTTACATAACTATGTGCTTCCCTGTACTTGTGTACACTTCAAATTTGGGTATATACGTAGTTCCTCGAATTGTTATTTGTCCTGAAATCATATAGGTACTCATTTCATGTTCCTTAAATATTCTAAAGACGCACATATTAGGTACTACAATTCCATATTCCAAAAATAAAAATATCTAATTATTATGCTTGTAAAAGCAAAGTAACATACATATTACATCTGCTTTAAGATTATCACAACTGTCGCGTCTGGTTTTCCTCATACGTTTTATGAGTCCATTTAGTATGTTCTATTTTAGGCCTCCTTCAACTATACATTTTATAACATATCTACATTCCCATATATGAACGACAGAAGTAATATTAATGTAATCAGATGCATGTAGACCGTGCTTCTTGAATTATTGCAAAATTTTATTGGTGTAATTGCTGCAGGAATTTGTTTCCATAGTATGTTGTGCAAACATAATGTGCGACAAAGCACATAAAACGATAAACGGTAATAACATCTTCTTCCACGCGTTAACCTTAATCGGTTTAGATGAACCAGTATTTATTATTTATTTACTCATTACACGTTGTAGTAAAAAGTCACAAAAAATAACATACACGTAACAAAAAATACAAAACGACCGAAGCTCAAGCAATTAGAAAAATAATAGTTTTGGATAGAACTTAAACCTGATAAGTTGCATAATGACTAAAACAATATTTTTTTAATATTATTTTCATTACAAGAAAATATGTTGGGGCTACTCTACAGGTTGTTATAATTAGTATACATTTTTTATTTTTTAGCCACCATTCATCAATAAAATTTCATATTGTCTGCAAATCCAGATTAATAAAAGAGGACCTAGTATAGAACCCTGTAGAACATTAGGAGTTGTCGAAATTTTTCTTGATTTCACTTCACTCAGTTCTTGGTACTGCTTTCTTCTACAAAGATATGAATAGAAAAACTGATGATATACCAAATTTACTTAATTTACCAATGATTATGCCGTGATCTAACTATCAAACGCCTTGGAAAAATCTGAGTACGCAACGTCAACTTATGTTGTCATCCACAAAATTCGAAATATACTGAGTGATATAAAGGAGATTGGTAAATGTAGTGACCATGTACAAATCCATGATGGCTTGGTGTTATATAATCGTGAATATGGGATATAATTTCATAAAGAGTTATTTCAAATACCTCAGCAAAGTTCGATATAAAAGTAATGATGATTTTCAATTTTATTTTTCTCCTTTGTTAAATATAGGACAAATAAGCTTTCTCAGATACTGGAAACATACCAGAATTTAATTATTAGTTAAAAATATAATTTGGTTCGACCAAAACATAAGCAAAATATTTTGTAACAAATGCTTGTACATCATTTGGTCGTTTAGTAAACTTTGGCTTACATTTTTTAAGATCATGAAGCACATTTTAGTTGAAAGAGTCACTCTGTGAAGAACATTAAACACACCGTTCTCATAGTGATTTTTGGTTATTTAGTGGTTTGGAAGCATGGGATGCGACCAGTTACAGAGGCAGCCACGGGACGTCTCGAATGACCACCATTATCCGAGGAACGGTTCCGACCGTACCAGGCGTAATACCAGCAATAGAATCCGAAATCAATATATGGGCGGGCCCAGATATACCGATAGTGGGTCTGTCCCCACAGAGTCTAGCCCGAGAACAATCAAACCAGGTCAAAGAATCCCTAGAGATACACTGAGAGAAACATTAGTTTGCAGTAAATCATTTCCGTTTGTTCCAAACTAATCCTAGGTTTGAATACAGAGAAGCATACCTAGCTTTAGTGATAACTTTTAATAAGTTTACAGTATTGAAAATTCTAGTTATTATATAAATATTATATATTTTAATATTATAATATGTATATTTGATAATAATCAAATATGTTAGACATACCACTGCAATAATTTCTTGCAAATATGTCTTTTTTTATTTTAAGAACGCTTTCTATTATATTTAACCTCGTATTTAACATAGTAATTTAATAGTTAAATTACATTATTTTAATAGTACTAAATGCTGAAGGTGAACGTTATAATATCTAATATATTTATTATATTAATATAGCAATTTAATCTTGATTCCTAGCAGATATCATTTTTTTTCCAGTAGTTAATCTGTTTAAAGAGTTTTACGCTAATGTAAATAATTACCTTAATTATATGGATTGTGAATGCTGTATTATGTGCCAGAATGTTCTAAAGAGCGCTGATTCCAATGTTATTAAATGTAGGTACCTATAGGTATACAGGTTATAATGTTAAAAAATGTTTTTCCGAAAAACTAGATTCGATCGCACAAAACTAACTTCAGGTTCGTGTTTCTGCACCCTCGAAAATAGAGGAGCAGAAACATTTTGAATAGAAATTGAATTTTTTTTACCAAACTTTGTTTTATGCTTTAGTGGCTTTAGTAAATAAATTACCAAAAAATCTAATTTATTTTATAGGTATAAAATCTCAGCTTGTATATTATGTGTATTACTTACCTATAAATACAATGACTATAGATGTAAGCCTCCACAGTTGTAATAAATTGCGCAGTTTTTCTGCCTCGTTCTCCATCACCATCACCTACCTGGTACCTGCTGTCAAACAAAATGAGCAGTAAGCCTATGGCACTTGCTACTGCTAAATATACCTAATAAAAATAATAAATAGTTGACTTACCTTATTTTAACAACAAGAATAAACTTCTGACTATAACTTGTGCTTATGAGCTGAGCTGCTTGCAGTCAGTGCTCTGTATTACGGGGTGTACGGATGGTTGGTGGTTGACAAATCTAGATCATACTAGATACAAATAAGATCTAGCCCTCCCCTCCCACACTCTTTGCTGGTAACTTTTTTAGCCTTACGCGGGAAAACAGCAGAATTGGTGTCATGAGATAATATTAAATAAATTTTGTTCAGATTTAACTAAATAATATTATAGTTAAATTAGTTCGTTTCCTATTATCTCTATTGAATAACTTTACTGGAAACTGATGATGTATATTAATATTAAAATTAAAATATTATTATTTAATTCAGCGCGTTTGTAATAATAACATATTATTTAATATTTACCATTTATAAAACTTAATATTAAATGATCTGAAAATGTGTAAGATTTACTTTCTGTTTGTTTAATTTAAACTGATTGCCTAAACTTATAATAATTTAAATACAAAATTATAATACGTTAGGTGTTATTCTACACAGATCATATCTAATTAGACAATTTAAATTGAAATGAATCATGCCTGAACTTACAGGTTAGTTTAATATCAGATATTAATTTTCTCAGTGTATGCACTTTAATTCTGTTTCTAGCAGCGACCAGTTACCGAGGTCACGGCATAACAACCCGGAAAATCACTATGTGTCAAACTAAATGACACCCGTCTCATTACAAGTAAAAGTAGTAGATGGCAAAGGCAAAATTAGAGTAGTAACATAGAAAATGTTAACAGTCGGTTTTCATTTGTGACTTTTTTATTGTTCTAATATCAAAATAACTCACACAGTTTACTTCATCGGCCATAAGATATCTAGGATTTAAATATTACTCTTTAAAATGTTAATTCATTCTGAAGATTTTCCAACAATTGAATCATATTTTAATATCAAACACCTTAGGTATATAGTAAAATAACATCAATTTAGACAAAAATGATCAATAATATACAATCAGTAAATAATATGCGATATTTTAATAAATATGTTAGAATAAGAAAGCAACATCAAAATTATAGACTCAAACATGTTGAAAATTACGTAACTTTCCCGTGTCGCATCCACTCACGCCTTTCTTACTCTTATTATTTGTAATTAAGAGCTTTCTAATATCATACGTTCATTGTCAAGGTAGTAAAGAGGTCCAATTTCCTTGAAGATTTATGTATTATTATCCATATCCAAAGATTTCAAAATTGTTTAGACGAATTAAGTTCGAGAAACTCTTTGAATGTGAAAGTAAAATTAATTAGACATTAGTACCTGCCTCGTGATCCTCCCAACATAATACAAACCGAGTTTCGTGAATTTGGCATCAAATGTCTTACCTCGCTGAATACATATATTTCCGTTTTATATCTAAAATTGTAGACGATTGCTGTTCCTGAAGGATATACTAAACAACTACACAAAAGCTTTTAAAAGCTTTCGATTCAGCCTCAGCCTACTAGCATTCCTTGTTCCATTGTGTTCCAAATGAAATGACTATTCGCATTATAATGTCTGCCAGCAGCGGGCAAAAAAACGTCAGTAATATCTACTCTTTGTTCTTTCGGATTGTAAATAAAATCACGTGTTTCCTGCGATTAAATTGTACACAATATCTTAATTTCTGGGTAACCGAAATATACAGGGTGTTTCAGGAGGAGATGTACATACTTCGGTATGTTATTTTACGTTCAATTTTAAGGAACAAATTTCCTATGAACTTAGATCTGGAAACGCTTCGTTTAGGATCTACAGGATGTCAAATTTTTAAAAAATCATTACATTTTCTTTAATAGCTCTCGACTACTTTGAGTTAAATTTATGAAATTTTGTATGCGGAGGTTGCTTGGGACGGAACATTCAAATTTTATACACAATTGGCTGAATCTCCAAGAGGGCGCCACAAGCGATCATTAGTATCCTTTCAAGTAACTTCAACTTTTTTGTGCCACGGTGTATCATTGGATTGGTGTCATTTTGGAATAGAAAAACATTTTCCATTACCTTTTCTACTTAAGAAATGCATCATCATCTTTAGATGAGTTTTTAACGGAAACGGCTGCTGCTAGAAACTTCATTAAGGTATACATTTTTTTAAGTAGAAAAGGATTCTTATGGTCGCTTGTAGCGCCCTCTTGGATATACAGCAATTGTGCATAAAATTTGAATTTTCCATCCCAAGAAACTTCCGCATACAAAATTTCATGAACACAAAGTAGTCGAGAGTTATTAAAGAAAATGTAATTATTATTTTTTTTTAATTTGACATCCTATATATCCTAAACGAAGTGTTTGCAGATTAAAGTTCATAGGATATTTTCTGTTTAAAATTGAATGTAAAATAACATACCGAAGTCCCTCCTGAAACACCCTATATATTCCTGACATTTAGAAATCTTAGCGGTATTTTAGCAGTTTATTATTTTGTAAACGACAATTTTTTAAAGAGATTGGAAGCAATTTGATATTCTTTCATTGGAATTGAAATTTAACAAGGAATCTACATTTAAGTTTGTTAACATTCAGATATCTGAAATACATTTTGCAAAGAAGACTCCAGAATGCAAGGTGCTCCTAGTTGATCAACTTTTGTGAATCAACTAAAATCGATAGAAGTTTTTGGTTCACACATTTCAAGCGCACCTTGAATCAACAGTTGCTGTGAGGTGTGGGTGTAAAAACATATTTCCAGTATATTAATTGAGAAGAAGAATTGAGAAAAATGACCTTGTAATGGGATGGACAGCGTAAAGACGCCGTTTTGGATAAGAAATTGGATCCTAAGAAAAAAATAGTATGAAGTTTCAATACAGGTATGATTATGATACAGTTCTATAAATTTTACCATAGTACTCTGAGTATACTGTCATTTTGTTATCCTTTGTCTTGTAAAATTTATAAGCGGACTATAACCACCAGAATCGGATGATACAAGTTAACTGACAAATGTTTACACGCTTGATTGATAAAATAGGTGAATCTTTTGTGGAATCAACTTAACTGGACCTACAAAAAATGAAATATAGGCAGTTCTCAGCAATTTTCTTTCGATTTTCGTTGATCCATAAAATTTGATCAACTAAAATCGAATCCTGAGAATGCACCTGCATGTAGAATTTATTCACAAGATGACGAATACTTTAGTATACATATGTTTTCTCAAATACCTCTTAAGGTATATCGCCTCTGAAAGAAGTCATCGGAGAAACTGAATTTTGATCCAGTACAACTTTTCAAAGTTATCAAAATATGCCATGACAAATAGATAATTTTTGACAAAAATCTTGAGGCTTGAACTTGTCTATTTAATCAACTGACAAAATTGAATGAACAATTGCCAGTCTTGG
This sequence comes from Monochamus alternatus, assembly GCA_037114965.1. Classification (NCBI taxonomy): domain Eukaryota; kingdom Metazoa; phylum Arthropoda; class Insecta; order Coleoptera; family Cerambycidae; genus Monochamus; species Monochamus alternatus. Next base: position 75,502,142 of record CM073431.1, on the reverse strand, counting down.
CCTTACTCTAATGAAATGAATACAATTCTTGCTCTTTTAAGACCTTTCACTCTACCGAATGTGACAATTTTTTTGTGATGTAAATTTTCTTGACATTCCTACGATCTGTCACATAATTGTAATTTTACACACTGAAATTTTCAATACTCATTTTAGAAACACCTTTTACTAAAAAATAAAGTATAAAAAATAATTTCAATAAAAGTGTAAATTTTCAAAGTAAATTCTACTACTTTTGCCGCTATTATTGTTATTAATTATTAATAAAATAAATTTGTGGTTTTAATTAATAAACAAACAACAACAAAATTTTGGGGTCCGTCTTACCCAGGTTTTACAAACTAACACAGATGTTTATGCTTCTTGACAGCAGCTATGATACGTTTACGTAAATTATCAATAGTGTCCACTTCGGTGCTATACATTTCATTTTTTAAATATCCCCACGAAAAGAAGTCCAAAGGATTTAAAGTCAGGATATCCGTCTTGCAGCCACCTCCTCGTGGTGGAATCTGGGTTGTTTTTATTAACTAAGAAAAACAAGCAAAGAGCTGCAACAAAAATTGCAATTTTTACAATTTTCCCTCATTTTAATATGAAAAAGAAACCTGAAGAACTAAATATTTTTCAAAGAAAATTTACAGGTATTTTTAATTAACTGAACGATCCCACACCCAGGTTAAGCAAAAAGAATCAGTTTATTTTTCGCACCTATTACCATTGCTCCGGCCTACTGTACATGTACGGATATACGAGGGCGGTTTTAATATGATCGAGACAAATGCTTTGACACGTTTATTTACTATCGAAAAAATTTACAAAAATTTACAGTTTTTCTAGGTACTTCACTAGTTACGCACTTTGTCCATCTTTCCGAAAGCTTTGTGATGCCGGTATCGAAGAATTCCTTGGGCAACTCGAACAGCCATGTGCGCACGACCTCCTCTACCTCGTCGTCGGTGTTGAATCCTTGACCTCCGAGGGCTTCTTTCAGTGGTTCAAACATGTGGTAGTCGCAGGGTGATAAATCCGGACTATAAGGGGGCTGTTCCAGTACCTACCACCCGAATTCCGATATTGCATCGAGCGTGAGACGCGTGGTATGAGGGTGCGCGTTATCCTGGAGAAGAATCGCACTTCGTGCTGGAATTCTCCTCCGTTTCGAGCGATAAGCGGGTTTCACGTGTGTTTTCAGAAGATTAGAGTAGTATGCAGCATTGATGGAACGTTGGGTGCGCAGGAAGTCGACGTACAGCATGCCCCGCCGGCCCCAGAACACAGTACACATAACCTTACCCGTGGACCTGGTTGTCTTCGCTTGGACTGGTGTGTCCCTTCCTCCTTCTTCCTCCACTCTTTAGACGACACTTTGCTTTCGTGGGTGTAATAGTATACCCATGTCTCGTCTGTAGTGAAGATTCGCGTTAAAAAACCGTCCCCTTCCGTCTCGTATTGCGTCAGCAAGCGGCGACAAACTTCCAACCGCGAGAATTTTTGCTCGAAGTTCAACAGTTTAAGAACCCATCACGCTGTTATTTTGCGATATTGAAGGTGTTCGTGGATGATAGACTCCACACTACCAATACTGATGCCGAGTTCAGCCGAAATGTCTCGAACATTGTGATGACAGTGATGCTGGTTCGCGGTCGACGACCATGCGGCTCATTCTCGACGGTTTCGCGGCCATCCTTGAATGCTTTGGCCCATTTAAATACAGCAGACCTACTCAGGCACTCACTACCGAAATTATTTCACAAACGTAGAAAATTTTCCGTGCTTTTAACGCCTTCCCACACTAAAAAACGAATGAAAATACGTTGCGCAACGGCGGTCGGCACTTGACGTTCACTCATGGCCGTAGCAACGAAAACTGATGAAAACTATGCCACACTGTTCGTAAAGGACCCAGCTATCACATACTCAAGCCACAACCTTCAAAAAATACATGCGCGCCATCTACAGCATTTGCCTCGATCATATTTGAACCGCCCTCGTAATTGAGTCTCGTGTATGATACTTCACACTCACTACACTTTACCATAAATTAAAACGATATCCATCAACTTCGAGTTGCTATACACCTAAACCAGTTTTGGCACTTGAAAATTTAATGTAAACACTCCCATCACAAAAACGTTAATACTATAAGTAATTAGATTTCAATATTCGGAATCGCCTGGCTAGAGATTACAATAGTCCAGCGATGCAAAGGTTGAACATACTACAACTTTATTTGTTTTTTCTCGGAAACTGTAAGGATTTTTGTCGCTTCCAACAAGTATCTCCATGCATTTTAGATCCTTTATGTCTCATAGAATTTTATTTTATGTTACCAAATTCAATAAAATTCATTTAGTTTTTTTTTTGTGAAATTAGACTGCGCAAGTAGAAGCCCCATATGTTTCTAACTCAACGAAAATATATGGGACTACCAGTCCTGTGTTCCCAATTCAATAGAAACCTTTACATGCTTGCTAAGGCAACAAATTCGTTCGTTATTGCGCCGTACTTTCCTTAACGCCGCGCGTTTCTTACAAATAAGGGCACTTCAAACCATTGTAACAGTTCTTTTGTGTACATTGCGATAATGTTGTGCAAAAGTCGGTGCAGATGCACAATGCCCCGTTGCTCTTTTGGAGCGCCAGGGAGTCGTATTAGCTTTCAACGAACACGGCAATATGCAAGGGCCAGGTGACGTAACTCGGAGATAATGAGGATTAGTGTGACACCCGACCTGAGCTGAAGCATCTCAATTGCACGGTTTCTTTCAGAGTGGCTGCTGTTTTGAGTTTTGTAACTTAAGAAGTTTTGCTTCTGTAACGACTGCGGCTGACCAGTAACTTAAGACGAAGGTGAAACATCTGCTACTGGACGGAATTATACACGGTGTTTTCAGTAGTCATATCACTAGTGTGTCGATTTATTTCTAAACGAAACTGAGTCGCTTGAAAACACCACGCAAGACGAGTGGTGTTTTCTTTAAGCAACAGGTGAGTTTAGAAATAAATCAACAAACTTACAAGATAAATTCAATCAATGGTATTTTAGTAGACTATTTCACGAACAAAATGAAAGGTCAAAAGATTGTAAACTCGGCATAATGAGAGGAAGAAATTTATTTAAGTATAATAAATTTAATTTAGGCACCCCAAATCTGTTCATTTTTATATAGCGTGATTCAGAACTTATCTAAAAAAATTTCTCGTGTTAAAAATGCAATGCCCCTGTGTGCACTATTGAACATTTACTGCAGTTTAGTATACTGCCATATTTCTTATAATATTATTTTATGGGGTAATTTGGTCAGCAATAACCGGATTTTTCTGGCGCAAAAACGAATTATTAGAAAAATATTTAGTAATAGTCTTCGCGAAACGTGCAGGAATGTATTCACCACTTTACCAAAAACTCTCACTTTCATGGATATTGCGATTTGTTGAGTTCCTAAACATAAAATGAAATGTCTGCTTGGGATCAGGGAATTAAACTATATAATAGGTAAATTACCACTGCATTACATATCTAAAGACAAAAATACATTTAAAAAATATATTAAGGAATTGTTACATATCAAATGTTACTATAACGTAGATGAGTATTTAGATGACAATTTACAATAATTAGTGTTGATAGTACCTACATGTCCTATACATCTATTTGTTTTAAAGGATCAATAAATATTATTTATTTATTTATTATTTACTTCCATGATTCGGTTGCAAATTTCCCTCGTTTTGCACTATACTTGCATTCATTGCACACCGCAGTAAAAGTGGCTGCTTACCGGGAAATCGTTCTGCTAAAGCATTTTCTTTTCATGACACATCTATCCCTGAATTCTTATAGATAAGCTCTGAATTACTCTATATAATTCAAAATTAATAATAATCATGAAATTTTTATAACATACTTTAAATAATTTGTTATAATTATTATTATTATTATGTTGAATAGTATGGCCGTTATTAGGAGGAAACAATGTATTGTTGGTATTATTACTTGGTGTACTTGGAGTACTCCTAAAAGTCTTCACTATGTTCTGATGATGTTAATACGGTTTTGTCGAGTTCGAATGTCCATGTCCAGTAATTTTTATAGTTTGTTGTTCACAAACTTAAAATTGTAGTAACTGACTTATTGCAGTGGCACTATTAGAGTTATTTTTAATTTTTTAGTGTCTAATCCCCTCTTTTCTATATACAGTTTTGTCCATTTTGTGCCAATTATTATCATTGTATTTATTCCACTTACCATTCAGAAAAAGTTTATAGTAATAATTCCCCTTTTCAATATAAGTTTCCGGTATAATCTCACATGACACATTTCAGGATTTTTCAAATTTTGAGTAAGCCATTTATTATTTGCACAGTTTTTAATCACCACTTTGGCGGGTTTTGCAGAATATCGGGTGATATGCAATTCTATTTGTTAAATAGCCTTTGTTGTCAGTCACTTCCTTAAAAACATGTAACATGGAAAATGTTGCATCGTTACTTCTCCAAGCTAGTTCTACTGCAGCTATGTGAAAAAAATGTTTTTTATTTAATAAACACATTTACATCGATAAAAAACATTTATTTGTTTAAAAATGGCACATCTCTCTAACCCTATTCAGATAGAATAATACAGATTGTTCTTTTGTAATTTAAAATCCAAAAACGTTTCCTTAGTTTTCTTCTTTATTACAGATGTTTGCTGGTCTTATAATTATTTCGCCGATTTGATTATTTTCTCACTGGCCTCCCACTCTTCGAATTCTTCTTAATTACTCTTACTTCTTGAATATCTTTCTTATTTGGTGATGTTACTATACTAAAACCTTCTTTTTAACTAATATTTTAATTTTATTACCTTGACTCTTGGCTGTGAACTTTTATAATCTCATCTGTCAGATCCTTTATTCATGCTCCTTTAATTAATTTATACTGCATTTCATACACTTTTTCCTTCTAAATTACTAAATTTTTTCCTCGGCAAAATTTTTCGAGCCCTTCCTTTTTTGCTTATTTCAAACTTTTTTCTTTATTTTTCCCGTATCCTAGTTCTTGAAATCATTTTCATCCATTATGTTTTTTATTAATTTAAATTTACAGAACAACATATTAATTTTATTAATTACCAATTAACTAATACTTAATTTCATTTATTCACTCTACTCACTTCACATCACTATTATTTTATTTCTTATTACATTTGAATGCACATTTTAATTTAGAGTTCTTAATCATATTATAGTTATTTGTTGTATAAGTTTTAAATAGCATTTTATCCACGGAAGAATGTTTAAACTCGAGAGCGTAATTCGAGCGTTTAATATTCTTACGTGGATAAAAAGCAGTTAAAATATGAATACAACATTTTATCCATAATCACAACACAATCATATTTGTGGAGTCAGAATTAGTGAAATTTATAAAAAAAATATTCGATATTTCATAGTACTCAATGAAACATAAACTTGATATTGCGAGGAAAATCTAAGGGAAATATAGCTGTCAAAAAGAGGCATCCGTAACTCCTAGAAATTCTTCACAAACTTTGGCAAATGATTGTGGATATATTCATTTTATTTATTTACATTTTTTACAGTATTGTATACATTTTTCGTTAAAATTATTAATATCACTTTTCCGTACTTTCGGCACCAGTAACTCTCTTATCAAATGTTGCCTCACCAGCCGTTCTGAAATACGAAACATTTGACGCAGGACTTTTAGCAACAATATTATAGAGAAATGTAGATATCTACACTTTATTTTAATAAAAATATACTCTGAATTAAATCCAACGCCCGTGACACATAAATGTGCAAACAATGATTTTAAAATAAACCGTGTTTTAACTGCATAGCATGACTCAGTGGCCTATTTTACTCATGGTAATATTTATATGAAATAGACAGATTTATTGTATGTATTATAATTGTAGCATCAGTTTATATTTTCTTGGCCATGCGGTGAGCTGTGGTTCGTGTAATAATATTTGTTGTTCCTTAACGAATATTACAAATTAGTTAATGGAAGTAGCTAATAAAAGCGCCATTTTGGTCACTCAAATTTGTGCAGTTGGGACCTACCTTACACCAACGGAATCCCACAGAGCACAATAAGGCCACTGTATGTTAGCACCTTACTTTAAAATGCTGTTTTATGAATGGGACGTGTGAATACTCCCCTCTGTTATCGCGTTAAATAAACATGAAATATGTTTGTGTTGTCGCAGATATGCAATAAAAAAATTACCTGTTTCATACGTTCCGCTTCCTGCAAACATTTGTTATTTCCGAGAGGGAACTAACAACAATATTTTTCGAACGGATGTTAACCCGCGGACATAATTGTTCGCTTAAGATCAAATATTTTGGTGTTTTGCGTAAACAATCGAGCCTTTTATAGTTTCCGACTCGAGTAACCTACTTTAAACTGCGGCTGAATAATATTTGTTACAACATGCAAATGCCTAGTTACGTATTTTGCAAGAGTCAAAGCTTCCAATTAATTTTATGGCACTTGATGTGTGTTCTATTAGTAGCATGCATTGGTATTATAATTTTGTCCAATATTAAAGTTGAATTTAAATTGCCCATAATTTTGTGCTAACCAGCTGTGTCTTAGTTTGGTTAACAAATTTAGCATTAACAGAGCTATTCGAAAGGAAAAGTGACTAACGATCTACAGATATTAATTTTGGTCATGGTTCAAATATGTAACCAAAAGAATTTTGTTGGTTGGTTCAATTGTATTCGAAATCTAATTCTTGTCACTTTGCTAGTGTTTCTAATGTAATTAGTGAGAGAATGAAACATCATCCCGACGTACAGATCTGGAATGGATATTTAATAGTGACTTCTGCACATAGTTTCCAGCTTTTGATATTCCTTACCTTAACAATAAGAAACACATCATATGGGTTGCGAATGCCTCTTCTTTTTAGCGCAATCTACACAAACTGTTTCGCATAAACTGACGTACATTTTCAAAAATTCATGGGGTGTCTCTTATGGTTTGGCAGCATACTATTATACGATTTCGCAACTCTTCTTCGGCTTGAATCGGCCCTGCGTACACTAAGCTTTTCAGGTGACCCCAGAAAAAGTAGTCTAAACTATTAAGGTCGGGAGATCTGGGTGGCTATGACTGAATTCCTCCGCGGCCTATCTACCGATTGTGATAGTTGTGATTTCCAAATTCACGCACCCGTAAGCTAAAATGTGGAGGCGTACCATCGTACATTAGCCACATCTGGTTTCTTAATGAAAGAGGAAGGTCTTCAAACATTGGCAGCAGATCTTCTTTAAGAAAGTGTAAATACGATTGTCTATCTAATCTTCTTGGGAGAAAAAATAGGCCTCAAATAAATCAAATAATTGTCAATAATATCAGCCCAAACATTCAATGAAAACTGTTCTTGATGATTTGATTCAACAATTGCAAAAGGGTTTTCATCCGCCCACAAATGGTTATTATGGACATTTCGTATTGAGTTTCGAGAGAAACTAGCTTCATCGGTAAAAAGAATGTACTTGTCAAATAACGGATTTTCCAACAACTTTTGAAGAAACCACTCACAAAAATTAATGCACAACGGGAAATCTCTAGGGAGTAATTCCTGGACTCTTTGAATGTGATAGGGATATAACAAATTTTCGATAACAATTTTCCAAACAAGTACGTGTGAAACATTAAATGTTGCCGCAATTTTCCTCGTGCTAGTTTCGGGGTTCTCCTCAATTTCATGTAAAATTCCTTCTTCAAGTTCCGATGTTCTTACTGTTTCATGGACTCCTTTAGCACTGTGGTCTACTTTTAAATTTCCGGTTTCGTGAAGACGTCTATGAATCCCAGAAAGTGTTCTCGGATCGGGTAGTACGTGATTTGGATACCGCTCTTGGTATATCCTCCTGGCTTTGTATGCATTTCCGTCGACAATCCCGTAAGTACAATGCATATCAGCTAATTCACCAATTGTAAAATTTACCATTTTTTTATGAAATTTTACGCTCTACTCTAATAATAATTTTTTAATAATGAAAAATCAATGTCAACTTTATTGCGAAAAGAAGCGGCATTTAATGAGCTTACCGTTTTTTTTTCTATTCAAATATTCAATATCATGCCTACGTGAACGTCATTTGTGAAAATAGAAAATTAATTTTTGCCCCACAAGAAGTGTTTCCACGCATGGTGGGTGTCTACAAAATGACAACAAAATATCAAAAGCAGTCTCAATGAACTTGGGGAAAAAATTTTTTTGGTCTTAATTTTTTTACGTGAAAATGGTGCGTCGTACGAGAGTAAGTCTAGGGACCGAATTTGCTGTAAAATAAATGGAGATTTTAAAAATAATTTTAGTTTTTAGAAAAGGCAGTGGCGTACCATTTTTTTCTTCAAAAATGTTTAGTTCAAACCTCGTACGGACGTCATTGGCAAAAATTTTAAAACATTTTTTACAAATCAAAACAATGCTTCTTAATGATTAATAGGTGTGTACAAAATTTCATAAAAATATCTGTGAGTGATAAGAAAATTATAATAAATATTATAAAAAAAACACCCTGTAGCTCAAAAATTAAGAGGTTTAGGACATATGTTGATATTAAGTTTTCTTCTTAAAATGACCGAAGGATTCACGCCCTTAAGTATCGACATTCAATTAATAAACACGCTGTATATGGCTCCTAAATTATTAAACAAATACCTGCATATGTTTACCACTCATCTTGTTTATAAGGGAATTGTTTGGGTCTAATTTACAAAACGGTGAATGTTACTAATTTATTGTTTTTGTACGTGTTATGCATTCGTTTTTTTTTATATATATATCTTTATGTGTTTTTTATTTTTTCTTCGTCTGTTTAGATATATACCTTCTGTATTTTTATGCATCATAGGTGGAGTGGAAGAGCGACGTAAGCCAAATCTCCTAAATTTTGTGTAATTATTTTTTCTGTTGTAATCTTTACACTATAAATCATTTATATTCTAATATGGCCTGTGATCTTAAGAATTTCTGAAACATTTCTTAAATTTTGTTAACAAATTTGTACTTGTGCTTCCCCATAACTTATTTAAAAATTTTAAACCATTACCTACTTAATGCTGCTACAGAGAAAATGCAATTTTCTAAATGCACTTAAATTACATTTTTATATGGTACACTGTCTCATTGGTCATATTTTATAAATTTTAGTCACAAAATCATTTATGTGACTTAATAAAGGTAATAAAATAAGTAACGCCTCAAAATTATCGTCATTAGGTATGCCCGATTCATGCAAAAGGCGATATAAAATTATTTTCGTATTAGAGAGTCAAACGAACTCAATTGAACCGTTGTGGATATGGAACGTAATTGACGTAGTAACATTTTAAACAACATTAACACGGTGTATGTATATTAAGTGGAGGGTATGACAATGTCGCTGTAAAGTCGAATTATGACAGGATGTTTGAGTAGTTAATGTTATTACTTCTTAAAACTATGCTCTGGAGAAATTGTGTTATGCCGCCAAGTGACATAATGTTGCATTATATAAAACCCACACAGGGAGCTGTTCAGCCCGTCAACACCTAAACTCCTTAAAACAACAAATTTACGATTTTTATTTTTACACGCCAACACGAGACGATCTCATTCGGGGCAAAACTTAATGAGCGCGGCGCGTATTTTGTTTATAATGCCCCTATTGTCAACACGGCCCAGCCATAAAATGGGTTTGTTTATGCGCGGGGATAATAACGCAAAAGATTCACTGAACGATGGCTTTCCTGGAGATTTTTTACTTAGGTGGGATTCCCTCACATTGATGCAACGCAGATAATAATGAAAGGAAACAAAATTTTGTTTGTGAATATAACAAAAGATATAAGATCTGAAACTTATATAAAAAAACATCATTGGAACTAGTTGACTATTAGCGTTGATCTAATTCACAAAATACCAATCTTCTGGCATGATGTCTTAGTTGAAAGTTGTTTACGTTTTATATGTGAAAAGGATACAATGGTCGCTCCTGGCGCCCTCTGGAAAATACGGCCAATCGTCCATATAATTTGAATTTCCCGTCCCAATAAACCTCATACAAAATTTCATGAACTCAAAGTAGTCGAGAGTTATTAAAGAAAATATAATTAATTTTTTTAAATTTGTCATCCTGTATATCCTAAACGAAGTGTGTCCAGACCTGAGTTCATAGGATTTCTTTTGCTTAAAATTGAACGTAGAATAACATAGTGAAGTATGTACATCTCCTTCTCAAACAGGAAATTGAAGCGTAGTGTGTGTTATTGAATACGGCAAGTAATCGTGTAACGATTACTCTATAAAGTAAATACTCGATTACTGCGATTACTAGCAAGTAACGATTCTTTAGTAACGATCATTGCAATATTGACATCAGTAGTCAGTAGAGATAAATTATAGTTTAAAAAAACTAAAAAAACACGCTTTAATAGTAAACCGAACTAAAAAGTAGAAAATAATTTTGAAGTATCAAGAGTTTGTTACAGCAATAGAAAATTCCGACAATCAATTACGACTAATTAATTGGGAATAAGATTAAATTAGAAATTAAATTATTAATAAAATAATTCAATTATAGTAAAAAAAAGCGTGGGGTGCAATTTACTATATTTTCATAATGACTTTATTTTTATAAATAGCTGCACTACTGAAATAATGGTAACATTTAATATCAAGCACCCCACGCTTTTTTTTACTATAATTGAATTATTTTATTAATAATTTAATTTCTAATTTAATCTTATTCCCAATTAATTAGTCGTAATTGATTGTCGGAATTTTCTATTGCTGTAACAAACTCTTGATACTTCAAAATTATTTTCTACTTTTTAGTTCGGTTTACTATTAAAGCGTGTTTTATTAGTTTTTTTAAACTATAATTTATTTTCTTAATTTTTAGTCTCAAAATAATAACAAAAGTAATTATAATTAAGAGCCTTAATTTTTAAAATATCTTATATTTGACAATAAATCTAAATTCATTTCATTCATGTTTACGTAACCTTTCCATTTCATATAGTTTTTCTATACATTTTTTTTTTCTCCAGTCTCCTCTTTCTTTGTGTTATAGTTTCATTTTTCATTTTTGTTTGTTTCTATAAAATATGCAAATTAAAATTTTTGTCAACGTTCTCGTATCAAAATCTTTTTTTTTCTTTCTAATTTTACAAAATTTTAGATTCAAAACTTTCTTCAAAATTCTTGCCAAAATTTTCAAATCAAAATTTCTTTGAATTTGAAAATTTACGCTCTTCAAAATTTTAAAATTCAATGTCTTTTTCGAAATTTTTTCTAAATTTTTGGATTTTAAAATTTTTCAATTGAAAATTTTTTCCAAAAATTTTTATTTGAATTTTTTTATAAATTATCAAATTTTTATTTATTTCTAAAATTTTTTAAATTTGATTTTATCATGTAATTCCACAATCCAAAATTATTTACAAAATTTTGTATTTCAAAACTTTTTTAAACTCCAAAATTTTATATTTAGAATTTTTTTTTAATTTTGAATTCTGTATTTTTTCGAAATTTTTTAAATCAAAATGTTTATTTGAATTTTGTTATAAATTATCAAATTTTTATTTATTTATAAAAATTTTTAATTTAAAATTAGGCGAAAACCGAAAACTAATTCTGTCAGGTCGCCATCTATACGTGAAAAGCAAGAGCACGAATCTATTACAGTCCCCTGCCCCTGCCTTGCCTGCTTGGAAACAACACTGATGGATTGTATACACTTAACCTGCAAAGTAATCTAAATAGTTTTTATTCTGATGATCCTAGTCAGGACATTAGAACAAAGTTATTAAATAATTGTATTGTCATCAGTCCTTGACCCCTGTGCAAATTTTCAAGCTGATCAGACTTCTTGAAATTGGTGAAAATTACGCTGAAAGATTCCGTTACATACATACATACATACATACATACATACAGGTGAAGCTAATATGCTTATATTATCCCCCATCCCATCATATGTTAGGTTACGTTGGTCTGTATTTTTGACACGCATTATTGTTTGAAAAACCCATGCTTTAACATCGTTTTTAAATAACTAACTAACTAATTTACGTTAGAATGTATCATTTACTGCCTGCAAGATGCTTTAAGTGTAATGTAACCCATTTGCGATATATTTGTTTACATATTATGTAAACTTGTAAACCACACTATCAATATATATTCAGTTGCACGACACAAATAAAAAATGTAAATAAATAGCACCTGCCTGGATGAAATCGCTTAACTATCCTACATCAGGCAACTTTTAAGTTCTGTTCGAACTATTCAAGAGGATTTCTATGTAACAGAGATGTTTGATCTTATTCCTCTCCATGGCGCAACTAAGAGTATGGATATATTTGTAGCTGTAAATAAGGTGGTATCAGACTATGGGGGAGATTCGATAAATGTTCTTGCATTGTCACTAATGGAGCCAGAGCTATGAGAGGAACTGAAATTGCATGGACTTGCAGGACTCTTAAAACAAAACAATAGCAACTGCCTTCTGACTGCATTGTTCACCTAGAGGCCCTATGTGGAAAGGCCTTACGTCAAATGAATGTCACCAAAGAGGTTGTTAAAATAATTAATATTATAAAAGGGGGTGATTGCGCTTTGAGTCACAAACAATTTCGTAATTTTTTTGGCCGAAGTTCCGATATACAGGGTGTCTCATAATGATGTGCGTTCCTTTGGAGGGTGTGTTCCTTGCGTCATTTTAGGGGGGGTTCTTTCTATGAAATTTTTCGATTTGAGACCTCCCTGACGAGATAAGCGCTTCTAAAAAATTGAAAAAAATTCGGTTTTCATTTTTTTTCTCAAAGACGGTTAAACTTATAAATCTGAAAATCTGTGACTACATTTAGTTAATTAAGTGACATTGTTGAGTACGATTTTTATTTTTACCAAATGTCTACAAGGGTGACAACCACCAACCTCTGTTGTTTTTTTAATTAGAACTTTTTATTCTAAACGTTTCTCGATATAAAAAAATTACAGTAAATATACCAATCAATTTACAAAGTTTTTCCGCTCTTAGTATTTTTATGTAAAGACATGCGTTTTCTTTTAAAAAAATAAAATCCACATACGTACATATCCTCGGGTGTGGAATATGCAAGCAAAATAATTCATGTGAAACGTAGTAGGCTGCTGTCACTTTGATGCTTTTATTGTTTGGATTGTCATTAACAATTAATGTCAGTTAATGTGTGACTGACATCTGGGAAGGCATTTTGAACACCACATCTAAACATTTAATGTAGGTTCATTTCCATGTATTTAAGCAACAAATATTAGTCAGTGTTCTTTACCGACTGCCACATTGTTTTCAATTTCTGAGTTTACTACTTGATAAAAATGATTCAAATTTGGCACATATGTCAAAATTTAAAACCACCAGCCTACTACGTTTCATATGAATTATTATTTTACTTGCATATTCCACACCCGAGGATATATACGTATGTGGATTTTATTTAAAAAAAATGCGTGCCTTTGCATAAAAATACTAAGAGGGGAAAAATTTAGTAAATTGATTGTTATATTTACTGTAATTTTTTCATATCGAGAAACGTTTAGAATAAGAAGTTCTAATTAAAAAAACAACAGAGGTTGGTGGTTGCCACCCTTCTAGACATTTGGTAAAAATAAAAATCGTACTCAACAATGTCACCATTAACTAAATGTAGTCACCGATTTTCAGATTTATAAGTTTAACCTCTTTTGAGAAAAAAAATGAAAACCGAAATTTTTTCAATTTTTTAGAAGCCCTTATCTCGTCAGGGAGGGCTCAAATCGAAAAATTTTATATAAAGAACTCTCTTAAAATGACCCAAAGAACACACCCTCCAAAGGAGCGCACATTATTATGGGACACCCTGTATACACCGATATTCGTTGGTTGAGCCTCCGAAACTTTTTGCAGCGTTTCTTCGCTCTACGCAAGGAGATTTCTATTTTCCTTTAAATGAAGTAAAGCCCGATACTACGGAATGAGAAAATCAAATTGTCGATGCAAAATTTCTATGAGACTTTGTATTTTCAACAGACCTGACATCTCACCTTAACGAATTAAATTTGAAACTACAAGGAAAGCAGCAGAATTATGTAATTTATACGTTCACATATGAGTATTTAAAAATATAATCGAGGTTTTCAGTGATGAAAATTGCTAATTGTTAGCCATAGTTAAGTGCTATACAGTATGCGCCAAAAGAATGGAATAAATTCAATAAAAACGAAACAATTATTTTTTGGGAAAAATCCTCGAACAGGTCGATTTTTAATTTAAAAAATACATATTTTAGCGTAAAATGCGATTTTCAAATGTCATTTGTGTTCGAGTAATGACATCATCGATTTTTTTTAAATGGCAACACCATATTTTTTTCCTTGATTCTGAAAGATCGTTTAATTCTCTATCAGACAGTACTAAAATTTTGCCATCTTACATAGGAAAGTTTTCGAGTAAATGACGATTGAATGTTAGAAAACGTAAATTTTATCCATAAAAAAAGTAACAATTCTGAGGTGTGTAAAATAAAATACAATTGATTAAATTTTATACTTAAATTAAATGTTCGAATTGCCATCCACCAACTTCTTGACAATGCGCAAGTCTGTGAAGAAATTCTTCTTGCACATTATGAATGATTTCTGGGGTAACTCTGCGTATTTCGTCCCGAATGCGATTTTGAAGTTCTTCTAAATTACGTAGTTTATTAATGTACACTTTTGACTTCAAGTATCCCCTTAAAAATAGTCAAGAGGTGTAAGATCTGGCGATCTTGCAGGCCATTCTATCGGTCCGCGTCTGCCGATCCACCTCCCAGGAAAACAGTTGTCCAAAAAATCTCGTAGAGGGCGCGCATAGTGCGGAGGTGCACCGTCTTGCTGAAACCATCAGGAATGTCAGGGTCATTATCGCTAGGAAAAATTGCTGCAAGGGCTGGAACAAGGTCATTTTCTAGAAACTCTAAATATCTTTGTCCTGTAAGGGTTCCTTTAAAGAAGAAAGGCCCTACTATTCTGTCGTCAACTATTCCAGCCCACACATTTAATTTCTGAGGGTGTTGGGTATGTGCCTCTGCCATCCAATGAGGATTTTCCCGACTCCAATATCTGAAAAAAGTATTTGCCGGTGTAAATTTCTATTTCCTTGACATAAATCCATTAGAATTTCGCAAAAGTGTAAGCGGCGATCGGGATCATCTTCATTGAGTTCCTGCACAAGTTGAATTTTGTAGGGATGATATTTTTCCTTCCTCAGGATACGTAGCACTGTGCTCTGACTAGTGTCATTGTTTAATGCAACCAGTCGGGAAGAATTATGAGGATTATCCACCATACTTATCAAAATGTTCTGTTTCTGATTTTCATTAATGCTTGGTCGTCCAGGTTTTGGAATATTTACAACATTGCCAGTTTCTCTAAATTTAGACTCTACCTTACTGACTGTTGATTGGCTGATAGGGCGATCTGGATATTTTTCATTAAATAAATCGCAAACTTCCTGCTGAATTCTAGTCATATTCCCGCATCCGATAAGAATTAAAATTTCAATTCTTTGAGTAACAGTTAAATGTGCCATAATACTTTAAATTGAAAAATAATTTCTATGTCGCTTACAATACTTATTAGAAAGTCGGTGTGACAATGACACTTTGCAAAGATTTTCACCTACGTGATCCATAAAAGAACTATGGAATTCGAAAAACTAAACTTGATAACGTTTTTGCTTTATTTTAATTGATTTACGTTTTCTACCATTCAATCGTCATTTTCTCGAAATCTTTCCTATGTAAGAGGGCAAAATTTTAGTACTGTCTGATAGAGAATTAAACGATCTTTCAGAATCAAGGAAAAAAATGTGGTGTTGCCATTTAAAAAAAAATCGATGACGTCATTACTCGAAAACAAATGACATTTGAAAATCGCATTTTACGCTAAAATATGTATTTTTTAAATTAAAAATCGCCCTGTTCGAGGATTTTTCCCAAAAAATAATTGTTTCGTTTTTATTGAATTTATTCCATACTTTTGGCGCATACTGTATATTGATATGAATATACTAAGTAATGTATTTAAAACTTGTTTCACATTTACCAAAAACTAATAGTAGTGACAGCTATTATAAATTTTACAAACACTGAGTTGACGATATCGTAATTTGCATTGTTCTAAAAAATACTTTTTTCTCTAAAAAGAATGCAATGAAATTTTTGTTACAGTAAAAAAGTTTCTGAATAAACAGAGATACCTTATAATTTAAAAAATGTAATTTTATAAGTATTACGTTAATGCTAAAATTTGTTTGTTTATATTCAATTGTTTTTGAGAAATTTTGAAAAAACATACATTTTACTTCCATCTTTTAAAATGATATTAACATCTTAGGGGAGGCTCCAATTAAAAAAAATATATGAAATATGAAGATTATAATTTGCCATCAGAATTTTCTGTATACACCTATATATAAATTAATTACTATTTAGACGCAATTATACAGATGTGATATATTTAAAGATTTGGCAGAGATCTTCATTTAATAATTTAGCAGTAGTATCTTTTAATAATCATATTTTCTTAAGAATTATATCTTTTGCATGCAGATTGCTAGGACATTTAATTACACATTGAAGCGATTAAATAATTCAAAACATATTTCCATGTATCACATTACAGGAAATACTACCACAAGCAATTCCCTTAATATTTAGTAGGATAGTTGAAAGAAACTGCCCAACTGTATTATCTAAGCAAAGTTAATATATTTAGTTATTTTTACTACAACTGTCACGTCCATATGTCTTGTTATATATGATAAATTCCACACATCTTTTTTTAAATTTTACCCCGTCGTGTCCATCTTAAAAAATTGTTGTTCGTTTCTTACAAAATGCACATTGAATACATATTTGATAAATAAGTATTATTAGGGATGAATAATTTATATGTGCTTAACTTCTTGCATATAAACTACACTTTGAAGAATTTACCTTGGGATGGAAGCCTGACTATTAGAAAAGATGAACTTTTAAATCTGTTTAGTATCTACTGACATATACAGGGTGGTCCATTTTTGATGGCTCCTATTGTCATGTCAGAAACCGTAAAATATCCAGAGTGGTCAAATTGGAAAAATATGCGCAATGATGAAGATCGAAGATCTTAACAGCTGATGTACAGGGCTATAATTTTTGGCATGCTTTCTAAAATATTTTAAACCCACTAATGTGTACTTAAAACAAGTCTAAAACAGTATTCTGGTTATATACAGAGTGGTCCGTTTTTCATGACTTACCATCTACATTTAGGAAACCGTAAAATATACAGGGTAGCTCAGATTAGAAAAAAGTTGTACCTTTCCATGGCTGTCATATATCAAATAATCCAAGATATCGGCCGCCGTTGCTGAAATATTGTCAAAAAACTGAAAATAGCCATTTTAGAAAATGCCATCTAGCGTCATTATTTTACAACAGAAATAGCTGAAATTTGGTACTGAGAAACAAGAACTCGATATTTATCGAAAGATCTGCAGCCACTAGTTCCGACTATGCAGCATTCAGTTGTTTCTTTCTTATGCATGGGCGCTATATTGGTACTCAACAGTAACACAATATGTAACATTAAAAGAATAACCTATTTAATGATTCCTATAAATAATCTATGAAAATAGGGAATGTATTAATAATCTTACATTAAATTATAAGTATTATAAATTGGAGCAAGGCCTCATAATTCTGCAATGGTGTCCCAATATTGAAATCGACACTTTTCATTCCATTCATGAGCCTATTGCTTGGCGTCCATGGTCTCCTTGTCTCAACACCTTAATTTTTTTTCTCTGGGAAAGTTATTTATTACAATCCCTGTCAAAATATAGAAGACCCTCGTGACAGAATCCTGCCGATTTTAGGTCTATTTCACAAGGTACGTATTCAAAATGTTGAAAACAAGCTTAAGAACTGAGATTTTTGTGCACGAAATGGAAGTAGGTACTCGTATTTATGTGAAATATATAGAATATTTGTGTATTTTGTTTGGTTACACTGTAATAAAATAATTGAACATTTTAACACAAAACAAGACAGTACAGTGTTAATCGAGGTCCACACGCAATTGTAAATATTTTTACTTATTTCTCTGTATGTAGCAGTGTGTTAAAAAGTTAAAACACTCCACTGTGTTAATATAACAAATATTATATGCAATTTTTACATATTTCAGTATTATTAGTATCATACAAGATGTATACTGTATACATTTACTTGTTAATTTTATTGGATAATAATAGGTATTGATCTGGAAGGTCACCTACCTTTTTAGATTGTTAATTATGTTCCTGTTTGCTTTCGAATTTACATTTTTTGTAATACGTTTATTTTGACGTTTTCTAGAAGTTTTCCCAGTCATCAAGACTGAATCTCAAAATAAAATATAGACTGGAATGTTCTAGTAAACGTCAAAATAAAGGTATAATAAAAATTATAATTTCAAAAACAAACAGGAATATAATTATGTTATTAATTAATAAACTAAAAATGTGAGCGCGAGTGTGCTGTATAAATAGAGAATATATAGAATTTTAAGAATTACAGTAACAATAAAATACAAGATGTTTTGCAATTTATGGTTTTATTAAAAATATATAATATTAGTTCAAATGGACAGCACTCAAGTTTTCTAACAAAATTACTACAGAGACAAAAAAATCAGAATCAAAAACGTCTAATGCGTCAGAGTGAACTAATATTTTTAAGTTATACTCCTAATTAGTTTTATCTTTATCACAATTATCAGCAATATTTGTTATAGTTAGGTAGATACTTACCATTTTCTTTGATCAAACCTATATTTAATTTTAAATGTTCTTCATTTGAATACCACGAACGAAAGGTAACTGAGCACAGCAACACTACACGGTCATCATAGCGTAGTGATGTGTATTTTAACTAAAACAGCTGATATACTGCAGCTGCTCAGTTGTGCTCAACCAGTCAAGAGTACGGATACAGAACACAGAGGTGTATTAATTTTACACAAAATGGTATACTTTTAACACATAATTGATAAATATTACGAAAATTCAATATAATATATTATAATACTAGTAATTTTAACATATTTTGTGTAAAGCCTTGTCCTCATGGACGAGAAATTTGAGAAAATTCCTGGTAATTTCGCAGATTTGATTTAAATTACACTGCCAAAAAAGTTGCTGTGTGAGATTTTCCAGTGTGTAATTTAGGATGTGTAAAATTTCCGTGTTAATAGTTTTACACACTATGGCTTTTTTATACGCTTTATACAAAATATGTTAAAATTACTAGTGTTATAATAAAATATACAGAATTTGTGTAATATTTACCAGTGATGTGTTAAAAATACACCATTTTGTGTAAACTTAACACGCACACAACTTAATTGTGGTCTATATTCCTACTCCTGACTGGTCGCGCACAACTGCGCAGCTGCAGTATATCAGCTGATCCAACACACGTCACTACGCCATATTGGTCATGCAGCGGTGTTGTGCACAGTTACCTCTTGTTCACTGTGTTCAAATGGGGAATATTTAAATTTAAACTGAGGCTTAATCAAGGAAAATGGTTAGTACTTATCTAACTATAACAAATGTTGATGATAATTGTAATAAAGCTAAAACTAATTAGAAATATAACTCTTAAAAATATTAGTTCACTCTGAAGTTTTACATTACTTTGTAATCTGATCTTTTTTAACTTCAGAGAAAGAAAATTATATGTTTAGATCACCACCTACCCTATTTTCGTAAACTCCTATTTATGTAGTACCTAAATACATTTTTGTTTAATGTTTACTGTTTCGTTATTTATGATTTACTAGAATGTTATTAGTCCCTTATTAGAATAATATGTATATGTGTAATATACACAATTCCATGTGGACCTCGATTAACACAGTATTGTGTTCTTTTGTGTTAAATTGTGTAATTACTTTTTTACAGTATATTAATGGCGGGAAAGTATCAACTTTCCACGAATTTCGCAAAACAGGAATATTATCATTAATTTTATCAATTTGTGGGGTCAGTGAGTTTAACTTGAACTTCTGTCAGCCTACTATGACAGTCAATGACAGTTCGATGATGAAAATGATAGAACATATTGTAGTTGGCAAAATTTGCTAAAAGTTGAGGCTTTTCCCGCCATTAAATAATTCGCGCGAATTTCGCGTCCATGAGGACAATTCTTAAAATGTCTAAAAAAAAATAGTGTGTAAAACCGCTAACATGGAAATTTTACACATCCTGAATTACACACTAGAAAATCTCACTTACACCATTACTGTTTTTACAGTGTAAGTATTAATTTTTGACAGCAACCTTATTTTTTATTTAAATTATTTAATTTTTTGAATTTTATAAAATATTAACTGTAAATATCTAAAAACTCGCCCATAAGAAAAGAAACAATTACTAAATGTTGTTGCAAAAATTTTCTTTCTACGAAAGACGTTTTCGCATATATTCTTATCCATCTGTACAAAATTTCAGCCTTTTCTGTTGATAAATAATGACGCTAGATGTCATTGTCTAAAATCACTATTTTCAGTTTATTCACAATATCTGAGCAACGGCAGCAGATATCTTGAATCGGTTTGATTTATCTTAATAGCTATGAAAAGACACGACATTTTTCTAATTTGAGCTACCCTGTATATTTTACGGTTTGTGAGACGTCAATAGCGAGCCATGAAAAACAGACCCCCTGTATACACATACACACGCAAAGAAAAATGATAAAATCAGTTCGAATTACTTAAAATTTCTCACGATCGGTCGGTCACATTTAGCGTCTTTGACACATAACAATAAATGTCAAAAGTAAATTGATATGTTTTTAATTCTATTGATTCTTGGGATCACAAAAAAAGGAAACAATTATTTACTCAACATTAAAACTGTTCAATGAATCAATTGAAAGCGTTGTGATTATTTTGCCAAAATAAAGTCTGCACGTACGTTTACTTTATTATCTAAATCCCATCGGTTTTGCTTATATGCAAGCAAATATATTACATAGGATTTATGGCTAATCTTATGCTTCGCATGTCCAGGTATTAGTTAATAATGCCATAGAAGATTTAAGAACGTTCCTCTTATTGCGAAACACCGTTAGTATGTACACATAAACAGGAAATCACGTCGTTACCACGTAATCTAATCGAAGTGCGAAAATCAGTGCAAGCTGATAAGAGGCTGTTTGTAAATTAATTGGTCTGCATTTTTTAAATTTATTTAATGCAGGTACTTAGTCGCCTGCAAAACTTGATGATCTGGTGTCTTAGATAATCTTGATTGCTACATATATGTAAGTAGCTTTGTACATGTAGTTTCCAGCGAAAACATGTTTGAATAAAGATAAGAAATACTCTTTATTGTATATAACCTTCTAGTTTTATATACTATTACATTAAAGCTAGTAACTATTTTAAAAGCAGCATAAATTTTGTATGATACAGATAATTTAGCACTTAAAATATATATGTATGTACATGGGAAAAAATTTAATCCATATTTAAGTACAAGTATATTAATATACTTTTTCTATGTTCATGCAAAAAAACAAAACTTTATTGAACTACAATTAGTGGAAAAAGTGGTTATTGCATTCATCTGCCATTCTACTACAGCGTTTTGTCATCGTGACAAACATAAACGTTCAAATCGACATCATATTTTCCTAGACTTGTGTCATCTAAATAAAATATTTTTTCTACAAAACTGTTAAAAGTGGGCTTATTGTCATTTTTGATGTTAAAAATGTCATTTTTTGACACGCGTGTTAAAAGTAAGTTTATTTAAATTTTGTTTTGAAAATTAATTAATCGTTTTAAGAAACACATGAACAACTTTTTATTTTAAATACAAACCAACATTTTAACTAGTTATTACCATTAACATTTATAGTAAAATTAGAACAATTTTAAATTGTAATTCCCTGCGGAGTCATCATACTTAAGTTGGTTTTACTGTCAACATGTGTGACACATCTATTTTCTGTAGAAATACTACTGGTAGTACTGGTGGTCTTGCTAGTAGTTGCAGCAGTAGGAAGTATTTGGCACGCAATTTCCTTCTTCTGTTCCAGTGAATTTTCAATGTAGCCTTCAGCTACCGTCGAAGATTTCCATCATCCATGTCTCTTGATGGTAGTAAGATTTGCACCAGAATCTGCTAACAATGTCGCCGATGAACGACGAAAACAGTGTCCGGTGTAGAGTTGAGGATTTGGTAGATTCAAGAATGCAATGCAATGTCGGCAGGCATTTTACCAAGCATGTTAATTCCGACTGGATTCTTCACACATTTATTCTTCATATATTTAAGAAAAAGTCGTCTATAGTCAGCGTTGGGTGGCCGGAGTGCCATATACTTTCTAAAAAAGTTTAAATGGAATTCACCAACAACATTGAATGTCCGAGACACTTTTGTTTTAGTATCTGGTATGGTCACAACAACTGAAGTGCCCAAATATTCGATATTGTCGATGGTGATCTGACACAATTCCTCCCGGCGACGCGCCCCGAAGACACCCACTATTGCTGCGACTTTCATCATCAGATACTTTTTGTTTTGGGGTGAAAACAAATCGATGGTGTCACATGATGAGATTTTGTTAATTAACTGGTACATAACTGTAAGAGGAGAACATGATGTTTTACGTATCGGAATATGCAATAACTGGTATTGACGGGTATCTCTGAAAGGAACATTAATACACACACGGGAGAAAAGATTTGACGCATTAATAAAACTATTCAAAACTGTATAATCAAATAGCAATATGGAAATAATATGACGGTAATGAAGAGAGTTAATTTTAAATTTTCGACATAGTTGGTTAGTTCTTATGGTCGTAAGATCTGGTGGTCTATTGTATTTCTTGAAGTATAAATACCTTAAAAATGTCTTTTGTATTTTT
The DNA here is from genome assembly GCA_037114965.1 of Monochamus alternatus. NCBI lineage: Eukaryota > Metazoa > Arthropoda > Insecta > Coleoptera > Cerambycidae > Monochamus > Monochamus alternatus. Next base: position 75,479,145 of record CM073431.1, on the reverse strand, counting down.
TCGCCCCACTCAATATATTTTTTGGGCTGACCGTGCCATAACAATGAGCCATATTCAAATTTTGATGGAACAAATGTACAGTATAATTTAATTAAGGTTTGATTATTCTGTAGATTATGGGATTCCCTCATAAGAAAGCCAAGAACTTTGTAAGCATCTGATATAAATTTATCGAAATGAAGTTTATATGACATTGCACTGTCCATCGTAACTCCCAGATCTTTAACATTACGAGTGCTAGGTAACTGAGTACCATCCATCTTATATGCATATCTAATAACATTATTTTTAAGAGTAAAGGAAATATTGCAGTACTTTTTCCCTACTCCAGCGCAGTACGCAGTCATTCATCACTCTAATTTGTCTATAAAATTTAAAGTCATCAGCGAACATCAAACAGGTGGAGTAACAAATACATTCAGGAAGATCATTAATAAAGTACGAAAACAGGAGTGGGCCCAAATTGGAATCTTGCGGAACCCCTGAATTCGCATTATAAACTTCTGAAAACAATCCATGATATTTGACTTGAAATGTACAGTTTTGCAAGTAGAAAACAATCAACTTAATTAAGTTATCATTTGCCCCAAGACACAGGGTGTTAAGTTTTTTTTTTAAATTGAGCTTAAAAAATTCTTTAACCGATTTGAATTAAATTTTTATGGTTTATCAAAACAATTATCATACATCTACTGGACCAATTAGATTTGATCCAGAATTTTAAGAGACATCAACCTGTAGTTTTTTTGCGGGTTTTATGCAATATTCAGATAAATTAAATATAATATATTTGTGTCTATTGACTTATTTTAGTGTCTTGCTTCGGTTTGGAGAACTGTATAAGACACAATAGCAATACAATGGCAATGTTTATGAAAACATAAACAACAGTAAACCGTAGTTTCATTTAAATCGACTAAAGCATTTAATGAAAAAACCTAAATTTTTAATCAAAATTTGACACCCTGTATCTTGGAAACGAAGCACTTGCATACTCATGTTCATATGGCCTTTTTTACATATTTTTCCGAGCGGAATCTCCTCTAGGCTTTCCTCACTTCAACTCTGAAACACCTAGTGTAAAAATGTTTCCAATATTGAAATAAACAATTCTGTCAAACTGTTACTATATAGTAAAGTGACATTTCCAAGTGCCACTTTGGTTAGCAATTTTGAATTTACTAATTATTTATGAAACAGATGCAAAAAGTAAGTGTTTATTGTATGCGACGTGAAATTGTCGTTGACACGTTGAGTCGCATACAATATTTTTAATTTCTACGTTCATACAAAAAACAAAAAATATTTTGTAATTCAGGTGTTATTCAAAGGAATATATTTTTAATAAATGACATTTTCTAGTAATTTAGTAATACAATATGTAATAAATATAATTGAAAATAATATATAACATGCAACTGCTTAAAACGTAATACAGTCTCACAGAAAATGGACTAAATATGGCGTCGATTTGAACACATGTTTGTTACAATTACAAAACGCTAGAATGACAGACGAATGCAAAAAAAATTATATTGCACTAGTGCAATAAAGAACCTCAGTTTCCACTAAATATAGTTCAATAAAGTTTTGTTTTCTGCATGAAGGTAGAAAAAATAACTTTTTCTTTAGTTTTATTGGGTTTTTGCCACACTTCTGAAAAAATAATAAAGATTAATTAAATAAGCCCTTGCGCCAAACGGAACAGTCAAGGGTTATTTTTTAAACTACGTTTGCCTAACCAAAAAATCTCACACTGAAAAAAGCAGATATGTAAAAAATGACAAAAATCACATCACTATCGCGCACTTCCGTATTATTGACGTTTCGAAAAACTTTCTGTTTTCGTTCTCAAAATCGTAGTAAAAATATTAAAGGTATGTCAAGTTTGACAGTTTAAAATTTATTTATCTGCTTCCATAGAGATGTTAAATAATTTTTATTTTCTTGTTACTTACTTCTTCTTGATACAACTGTAGCCAACCATGATCGATGTTTACTGAACAGTTTGACACACACTTATCTCCGTTCAACAAAATAATCGCGGTCCCTTTTAATTTTCTTTTTGTTATCTTCCTTCTCTAAAATTTTTGCCGAACCCCATTGAATCAAATGACCGTTTTCCCAAGGGTGTTCGCAAATTTTGGATTTTTCAAATTCCCGTCTTTTTATGTAATTTTTATGTTCCTCAACTCTAACATTCATAGGCCAATACGTTTCTCCAACATAATGTTTATTGCATTCACAAGGTATACTGTAGATGCAATTTTTTGAATTTTTTATATCATTTTTTGGACGCGTTTTTGACAAAGATGATCGTAAAGTATTAGTTGTCTGAAAAACTGTTCGAAAATTGAATTTATTACCGATTCTTCTTAACTTTTCTGATAATATAGGAATGTATGGAATTTTTATTGTATGATTAATTCCTTTTATTTGTCTTACAGTGTTCGTTTTATCTATAATATTTTTGAATGTTTGAATGTGTATTCAATATTTATTAAATGGTTAGATCTAAAATTTAAATATCTATTGGTGTGAGATTGTTTTCTATAAACACTTGTTTCTACAGAATTATCGTGTGTTTTTTAATTAAAACATCTAAAAATGGTAGCATATTATTATTTTCTATTTCCCAAGTGAATTTTCTTGTTGGTTCCTTTTTGTTAATATCATTTAAAAATTCATTTAATTCTGTAACAGTAAAAGGCCAAATTGCAAAAATGTCATCTACATATCTCCACCAGATAGTTGGTTTTTTATTCATATTTTGAATATAATTTTCTTCAAAAAAATCCATAAAAATATTACTTAAAATTGGTGATAATGATGAACCCATTGCCATTCCGAAATTTTGTTGATAAAATTCATTGCTTAGTTGTAAATATGTTGTTTTTATACATAGACTTAGTAATTCCATTATACATCCTACATTTAATTTTGTTCTGTTTGACAAAAACACACGATAATTCTGTAGAAACAAGTGTTTATAGAAAACAATCTCACACCAATAGATATTTAAATTTTAGATCTAACCATTTAATAAATATTGAATACACATTCAAACATTCAATAATATTACAGATAAAACGAACACTGTAAGACAAATAAAAGAAATTAATCATACAATAAAAATTCCATACATTCCTATATTATCAGAAAAGTTAAGAAGAATCGGTAATAAATTTAATATTCGAACAGTTTTTCAGGCAACTAATACTTTACGATAATTTTTGTCTAAAAGGCGTCCAAAAAATGATATACAAAATTAAAAAAATTGCATCTACAGTATACCTTGTGAATGCAATAAACATTATGTTGGAGAAACGTCTCGGCCTATAAATGTTAGAGTTGAGGTACATAAAAATTACATAAAAAGACGGGAATTTCAAAAATCCAAAATTTGCGAACACGTTTGGGAAAACGGTCATTTGATTCAATGGGATTGGGCAAAAATTTTAGAGAAGGAAGATAACGCAACAAAAAGAAAATTAAAAGAGACCGCGATTATTTTGTTGAACGGAGATAAGTGTGTGCCAAACTGTTCAGTAAACATCGATCATTGTTGGCTACAGTTGTATCAAGAAGAAGTAAGTAACAATAAAATAAAAATCATTTAACATCTCTATGGAAGCAGATAAACAAATTTTAAACTGTCAAACTTGACATACGTTTAATATTTTTACTACGATTTTGAGAACGAAAACAGAAAGTTTTTCGAAACGTCAATAATACGGAAGTGCGCGATAGTAATGTGATTTTTGTTATATTTTACTTATCTGCTTTTTTCAGTGTGAGATTTTTTTGTTACGCAAACGTAGTTTCAAAAATAACCCTTGACTGTTCCGTTTGGCGCAAGGGCTTATTTAATTAATCTTTATTATTTTTTCAGAAGTGTGGCAAAAACCCAATAAAACTAAAGAAAAACTAAAATTATGCCACAAATAAATAGCTTCAGACAATATAGAAAAAATAACATATGTCAAAATTCAAAATAAGCTATTTTATGATTTATATTATATGATATCTGCAATACCAAATTACTTGTCACTTGAATTCATGTTGAAGTTAATAGAAGTTTGTTGGAAGTAGCCTGTTTCACAGAATTTGATATCGGAAAAATAATATTCGCCATTATCGACGGAAAATTATCTTCTCTTTGTCAGAGTTGCAGTCAATAAAAGTTAAGAGGACATTCTTTATTACGGAGCCGAACTTTAAGCTCCTTCCACTGTCGTCGAGTGCAAATTTCAACTACGTTCACCGGGCTGCACTCGAAAGTATAAAAGATCGGCTTAGCATCAATTGTACAGTTAATGCCGGTGGAAAACTGGCTGCCATGTCACATGCGGGGATTTCCCGCTTTTCCCTTACTTAAAGTATTTGTTCTTCTCTCGACTGTCGACTGTTCCCGTCCTCGTGGAGGAACAAGTGCTCGAGATGAGGCATTACTTGGTGGATTTGAATCCACTTTAGGGATTAAACGGGGACCACTTTAAGTATGCTTTGCGGAACATGCCGGGGAGGTCCTTGAATTTATTTTTATGTAAATTGCGTGACGTCTGTTCTGCGATAGTACGAGAGAAATGACCTCATATAGTCACACAGTTTAGGTAGTTACTAATATAACCAGATAACCGTAGGAAATCTATTACTGTATGATGTTCATTGAGGGAAAATGACCAATAAAAGTTTTTCTTAGATAATATGCATCATTATTCATGATTGAATTAAGGATATAAATTATTTTGTTAGTAAGATTTTACTATCGTTAGTATACAGGGTGGTCGCGATGTAATGGGCCAAAATTCATGACTAGATTCCTGACGTGAAAATATTGCGATTTAGATAAACTCACCTTGGTCCAAAAGTTGATACTTACAGAGATACAGGGTGTTTAATGCAAAATATTATTTTAGTTTTTTCTTATTTAATTCATAATAAATGCTCATATCGATATGAAATTTTTGTGTTAGGGGTTTTCTGGAGCGAGAGATTGAAATATATCCATAGTTTGCTTGTAGCTCATAGAGAGCGCCACCTGCGCTAGGTCGAATGCGTTGAAAACGACAGAACTTTTTTATCTTTCTAAAATCTAATTCTCAGGTAGCAAATTCTGATTTTACAACTTCTTTTACACAAAAAGCTATACTTTTTGATAGTCGTTATCTTGCCCCGTCTCGTAAAATTTGCCATTGAACATTCCAATGTATTTACATTCAATTACAAATCGGCAAAAATTTTCAAGTAGGCTTATGTTAAAATCCAATTTTGACATTTTCCACTTATCTTAATGAAACAAGCACATATGGGATAATGAAAATCCTCACGTAGTCAGTGAGCGTCACTTCCAACATGAATTTAAGTACGGAACTATCTTGACCACATTTTTCCGGATCGTTGGATCGGTCGTGGGAGTCAAATATTATGGCCTCCTCGTAGTCCTGACTTTAATCCTATTGATTTTTGTTTCTGGGGCTACATGAAATCAGTTGTCTATAGAGAAACTATAAACACCCGCGAAGAGCTATGACAGAAAATTGTAAATGCCGCCGAATTATTTCGTAACAAGAATCTCTATTTTAAAATACGGCAGTCTTTGAACAAAGGCGTTAATAAATGTATTGAAGTTGGAGGCGGACATGTTGAATGTAATATTTGATATTCAATTGTTCATCACAATTTATAATTTGAAATAAACTCTTGTTCTTTTTGACATTTGTACCTTATTTTGATTACTCGAATTACCAAAGCTAAATATCTTGAAAACGGTGCAAGATAGCGACTATCAAAAAGTATAGCTTTTTTGTGTAAAATAAGTTGTAAACTCAGATTTTGCTACCTGAGAATAAGATTTTTGAAAGATAAAAAAGTTCTGTCGTTTTCAACGCATTCGACGCTACAAGCAAACCATGAATTTATTTCAATCTCTCACCCCAGAAAACCCCCAACACCAAAATTTCATCTCGATATGAGCATTTATTATGAAATAAATAAGAAAAAACTAAAATAATATTTTGCATTAAACACCCTGTTTCTCTGTATCAACTTTTGGACTAATGTGAGTTTGTCTAAATTGCAATATTTTGACGTCAGAAATCTATTCAGGAATTTTGGCCCATTACATCGCGACCACCCTGTATACTTCTTTTACGTTAAATAGATATATTCTTCATAGCACTTCTTTTATTTATTTATTAAAATTATTTGTCCAACAGTGCAATTCATCAATAATAGGACAAAGTACACATTTGCAAAACAAAACAAGAATATACTACGTGCAAAAAGAAAATAAAGTAAGTTACTTAGCGATATAACAATAAAAATAAATAAATACAGCTCATTATGCTGTAGCTCACATGTTTATACCCATAAAAGCTAAATACAATTCATGAATAGTAAAATTCAGTATATCACAGAAATTACAAATTGAATTGTATTATAAAAGAAACAGTAGATTTTGATCCCACATTAGTGTGGAAGTGCTTTCTAAACTGTAATTAATCAAAATAAACCGTCAGCACGATATGCAAGAAATTTTAAAAACCTCTTTCGTACTGAATCAAGTAAATGGACTTGGTTATTATAAATAGCAACCCAAATAGGAGAACAGTATTCTAGTTTGGATCGAGCAAGGCAGCATTATCTCGAAATTCACCAGCTTGTGTTATCATAACACCCAGTGTTTTAAGTGTTGAGGAAACCAAATATTGAACATGATATGAGAAAGATAAGTTACTATCAAAGTAAACCCCTAAATCTTTTATGCTATCTATACGCTCCAAACCATTCGCGTTAATCTTGTAATTGAACAGAACGGGTTTCAATTTACGCGTAAATGACATAACCGTACATTTGGAAATATTCACCAAGAAACTATTTTATTTAACTGACTTTGAAGGTGACCACAATCAACATCAGTTGATATGGAAAACAATTTGTTGAATAATCAGCATAAACCAGTTTACGACAATCAATATATAATGTGATGTCATTAATAAAAACTGAAAATAAGAGTGAGCCCAGATCGGAACCTTGAGATGCTGCGGAAGTAAGAGGATATTGACTAGATCTAAATCCGTTCTAAATAACGTAGTGAAAATGATTCGATAAATATGAAGTAAACAGTTTTAGAAGATTTCCGTGACCTATTTGGTCGAAAGCCTTCGAGAAGTCGGCATATATAACGTTCGCCTGTTGATGCCTATCAATAATATTACATAATATGAAATGTGTAAAACACAACAGATTAGTGGCAGTTGATCTCCTTTCTATGAAATCATGTTGGTCTGGCGATATAATGCCCTTAAAAAGTGAAAAAATGCAAGCAAATGCAGCGACATCTCAAAGACCTTTTCAAAATTACATAACAGTATATAATTATTTATGCTAGCAGGAAATCTATTTTTGAGGATTGAACAAACATTTTCCACCTTCCACGTAGTAGGGAATGTTCATGTTTTAAGTGCAAGATTAAATATGAAATCCAGCGGGTGAGCTAGAGTAAAACGACAATCTCGAACAAAAAAAAACTGGAAATTAAGTCCGGATCCAAAGTTAATTTATTATTAAGTTTTCTACTAGAATATATGTTTTTCTCGTATTACAAAAAATTAATAAAAGATCAAAATAATTCCTAAAAGATTCCACAATGGCACAGGAGTCATTTAAGGGAATATTATCAACATTGTGCATTATATTAGAATCCTACTAGATCCTACTCTGGCACTAATAAAACTCTAAAACTTTTTAGGTTATGTTTTTATATTATTTTCAATATGCGATAAATAACATAATCTCGACTGACCAGTGTCTTTACTCGAGTTCTGAAAACTTTAAACTCATTTAAATAACGACGGATATTTATATCATTTAGGCACATACTGTGGAACATAGATAAACTAAAGTGACTAAATAAGTTCAAATTAGAGAATAAAATGTCAGCGGAATACTTACAGCTAGCGCCCTTTACTTTGTACTAAAAAACTGATAATATCGGCACCATTTAAAATATATCTGCGTCAAATTTTAATCAAATTCGTTGGTTTTAAAAAAATTGCATCCAAAATTCAATTTTTTAAAATTGTCTAAACACGCCCTGTATCTCAAAAATAAAAACCTTAATGTTGAGGCCAATGTACACTATGAAATCTAATAAAATAAGTTTGTAATTTTGACCATTATGCATATTATACTCTGACCATAGGTATTATTTAATTTTATGAGATACATATCAGGCATATTCCATAAAATATTTTAGGAATTTTCAAATGAACGAAGAAAAAATCAAAAGCTCTGTAGAATAATGAAAACATTAAGTAACAGTTTCTCTTGCAGAACATCTGGCTATAGCTAGATTCAGTACATTCTTTATTACAGTTTAATTTAACTGCCTCACACCCTTGGAAACTTTGTTAAAATGCTGCTGAAGTTTTATGGACCACTATAAAATGATTGCACTCAGTTTTGTTTATCTTGAATTTAATAGAATACGATTCAAACTTTTTATGAAGTGAAGCTATTCGTGTGGAAAGTTTTAATTGAAACGAGAAATTCATTTCACGTCGAAGAAAAATATTTCCTTTCTATCGCTCATAATTGTTAATTTAAAATTACATTAACTTCATAAAATGACACGGTAGTTGGAATTAAATTCATTTTTAAATGAAAAAATAATTATTCGGTTCCTTCTTTTACTTTTACTATCGTTGTTTTGTGAAGGAGCATAAACATCTCCATAAAACAGAAGCAATAATAATAAATTTAACTTACATTATTCGATGAATGAATAAGTTTTTTATATTAAAGCCAGTGTTTTATACAGTGTAATATACTCTACATGAATACTTTTGCAATTTGAATACTTTTTACTAACTGTCCTTTCGAAGACAATACATCAAAATAAGTCGTAGTCTGAGGACAAATATGGATTCTTGTTTAAAACTTTCAAAATATAATAATATAAGTGCCAGGAGTTAGAGTGTGAGAGAGGTGCATATTAAATGACATTCAGTATCAAGACCTTCATTACAAAAATATTGTTTTGATGATGAATGTAAACAGCCCTAGAAACTATTGAAAAGTGATGTGAGCCTCAGCTTTTCTAAACACTACGCTAAGCTTTGCATCATCTGTGAAATATCTTGGATTTACACTCGATACACTACTAACATGAACCTTTCATTTGGAAATAACACTAAAAAAGATGATCATATCTTATGAGCAGTGTCGCAGGAACCAAATGAAACCAAAAGCGATCATATGGATATACATACCGCCATTGTGAGATATTTGCCTATGAAGCTGTTTTCTGATGCCCCTCATACCAATGGTATGGATATCTATCTAAAGTAAGTGACTGTGACAACTGTGCTTCATCTCAAGATAGTTGGCTTCCAACCAGATGTAAGATATAGAGAGTTGGAGGTCACCTGTGTAAGGGTGCAAATATAGTGGAGCAGCGATACATGATAAGCGTCATTTACTAATAATTCCTGGTCCAGAAGGTACATTAAGCCTTATATTCTGATATGGCAAAAAATTTTATCACTACTATTGCTACATTCAATTACTTATACAGGGTGTTAAAAAAAGAGTGTAAAATATTTAAGGAGGTAATAGTATGAACCAAAATAAGCAAAAAAGTCTCAATAAACATGGATCCGCAAAGTAACGGATGTGGAAATATGAAATGTTTTATGTTTTTTAACCCCTTTTTTTATTTTGCAAAAACGTTGTATATTTTCTTATAATAGTTGGTTGATGTTTAGTGAAATAAACAGAACGTATTTGACAGTTGTTCTCAGTGCACAAGTTTTCTTTCGCTATGGCTGGTTACTCTAAAGCAGAATAAACAGACATGCATTTCATATATGGTCGTGCTAATGGGAACTCCACCGAAGCGCGAGATTCCTTCACAACGCATGTTTGGAAGAATTCACCAAAGATTGCGTGATATCGATTCCTTGAGCAAACAATGCCATTTATCCGGAAGACCAAGGTCGGTATCCACTCCTAGAGCAGAAGAAGAAATTCTAGCACTGGTAGACCAGAATCCAAGTATGAGTGTGCGGAGAATATCAGCCGAGCAACTGCTTTATCCATACCATGTGCAATGAGTACAGGCCTTAAATCCAATAAATGATCATCAAGCACATTTGGTTTTTTGCCACTGGTTTCTACGTCATGATGCTGAAGATCCTCGTTTTCTTGCAAACATTCTTTTTACTAATGAGGCCAGGTTCACAAGAAATGGAATGTTTAATTTTCACAATACGCATATTTATGCCGACAAAAATTCTCATGCTCTAGTAGAATCTGGACTCAGGTACGTTTTTCATTAAACATTTGGATGGGTATTGTAGGTGACAGGTTTCTAGGACCTGTTGTTTTACCAAACCGATTAACAGGCGCTGCTTACCTCAACTTTCTGCAGAACACACTGTATGAGTTTTTGGAAGACATTCCTTTGAATCAGAGGCAACAAATGCAACATGATGGTGCTCCAGCTCATTTTTCCATGGCCGTCAGAGAGCATTTACACCAAACTTTTCCATATAGATGGGTAGGAAGGACCGGATCTGTTTTATGGCCTATAAGAACGCCTGATCTGAACCCTCTAGATTTCTTTGTTTGGGCATATTTGAAGACATTAGTGTATGGTACTCCTGTAAATAGCCTGGAAGAGCTGCAGCTACGGATTAATCGAAAGTGTCAAGAAATCCAAACCAAGCAGGATGTTTTCAAAAGAGTTCAAATATCGTTGAGACGAAGATGTCGTGCTTTGTCGCACTTTGAATATCTCCTGTAACTTTGTTTTTTGTTTGTTAAAAGCTTCCTTTGTCGGTTTATTCCTAATAAAATAAAATGTTTGAAAAACGAATAGTGGTCCTCCACGACCGTTACTTTGCGGACCCATGTTTATTAAAACTTTTCTGCTTATTTTGGTTCATACTATTACCTCCTGAAATATTTTACACTCTTTTTTTAACACCCTGTGTATTATTTCATGGCCTAATTAAAATTTCTTACTTATTTCAATTTTTTCATTGAAGTTATTATCTACGTATCCTTCTGCAACTTTAAAACTCTTCCATTGCTCATCTCGCTTCAATTGTATAATATCACCTCAACCATGGACCAATAAAATAGCTGATGTTCGAGGAAAACAATGTCTTGTGTATAAATGATACTGGTAGGTTAAGATAATTAGCAATATCGTTTAGTATATTTCAGCAATAACATTCATTCCTACCACTTGATTAAAACACTTGCTTTTATTAAACTTTAAGAATAATCGGGCTGATGTGTTTTCGGTTTAGGTTCTAGACTACATACTTCCTATAGAATGATAAAAACTTGATAGAATTATCTTGAATGTTATTTGTGACAGTAAAGTTCGACTTCTTTTTGTCTTTCATAATCAGTAATAATAACTATAAAAGTGAATTCTTTGTACTCAACATTTTAACGCTTTAACATTCATTTTTACTGATGCAGGCACCCAAAATTCCAATAATTAGAAATGGCTATAATAAGATATTTCCATTAAGTTTATCTTTTTTAATAATTATGTTTCATCATCTGCTTCGCGTAAGAATCTGTATATTTCCGTCTGCGAAAAAGTTTTTTATTTCTTAAGTTTATATCTAACACTTTGTTTCTTTAAAAATGCCGTCAACTTTTTGAACCTGCTTAAGTCAATATCATTATTGGTAGACAATGTGGATTTTTAGCATCGAATAAATCGACCATAATGATGACCATTTTAATGTATTTTTTTCTCACAAAAATAGGCGAGGAGTACGTTTCCTGAATATTTATAAATTTCCTTCGACTTACACCATGTCACAAATAGGTTATATTGTTCCTTGTATAACTTTGATTTTTCTGGCAACAAATCTAACGTTACACTTTCTGTAGCATTTAGAATCTTTGGAGGTGCATTCGGGATATCACTGTCACTGTTTTCAGTTTCCATCGTTTCTTTATCTAAAATGATCTCAACTAAACTGCGGAAATTTTACAAAATTTGACAACTGTTAAATTTACTACTTAAACAGGACGCTGTTTACTTGGTTGCTATTGACGACGAACGTTTGCTAGATTTTAACGCTCGACAAGCAATAAAGTGACACTCCACTTCCCAATAAACGTCAACTTTACCCAAAAACCCTACTGATAAACTTATTTTATAAGGAATATGAGTTTAAAACATGGAATTTTTGAAATATAGTTCTTAATTTACGTGAACATAAAAGCAATTTTTTCCTAAATTTATTAGTTTCAAATAAATGATTAAGAACTGTGACCTGTAACTTTATGTGTGGCAAGGCAATTCGTCTTTTAAAATTTATTTATCCGATTTCACTGAAGTAAAAATGTGGGGAATGCAATCAATTATTATTCAAATATATGCCGTATAACCCACACGTTATTTATAAAAGCTATGTCCGATTTAAATTAAACTAATTAGCATACCACATTCGATTTAGAATTTTGAGGACGCTAGTTTTAATTATAGTCTTTCGGTTCTATTTGAGATAACGTAAGCAAAACAAACCAATAAATCGGTTGGAGATTAGAACAGTTGTAAAACTACCTTTATAAATAACGATTACAAGAAATCTCATTAAAAGGTAACCTGAAACTCACATTTATTCGATTTATAAGTGTCGGTTTTCGTTTATAGCACCGCTAGAGATTGTTTTTAGATACTGTGAAATCAGAGGCACATATTTTTTTACAATTGTATTGGTACAAATTACACATGCCCAATTTTTGCTTAAAATCGGGTTATTGCAGATTGCAGCAAAATAAATCCATAGGTATAAGTCATCTCATCATACTACTATAGAAATAAATGAAATAGACCCCTGAGTTTGGAAACCAATGTTAAGAAAACGTAGAGGCGAACAAAAAATTGAATTGATTAATTGAAATTTGAACCATATATTGCCTCACTATTAGTCTATTGTGTGCTAAAATGTCAGTTAGTTTCGTTATCCCATTTTTCAGTTATTAATAATCATTTCTGCTTACAAAATTGGTACCCTGACATAAAATTATTTTAGATATCCACAACTATTTACTACAAATCTAGGGCATGTATTTATATTATGTATATATTAATATGTTTTCAAATAAACTATACTCAATTACATTAAATGATCAGTAAATTAATAAGATATCTGACTGATTTAAAAATATTAGTCGTTGTTCTACTTATACATAACCCAGACGACAACTAAATAATCAATTGATATAACATCATCAATTAACAGAATTCATAAAAGAAATTTAAAGAATGTGCAAGTTACATTATCTGTTTGAAACATAATGAATAAGTCAAATAAATAAATATCATAATTTAGTATGAGTATTTTTTAGTTGACTAAGTAGGTACGTAAGAAGAAGGAGTAACGAGAAAACTTGTAGACGAAGCACGTGGGATTGTTGATAAATCAAGAGAAAAGTAAACGTTTCAGAAAAGGAGAACAAAAAAATGATACCAGTTTTAAATTGAGAGCACAGCATGAAGAGATAGAGTTTGAAGAAGTTCAAGAATATGTGTATTTGGGGCGCTAATAACAGCTAACTGTGATGAGGAACAGAAGTTCGGCAGCAGTCAATCACTTAATGAAATCAAAATTTGTCCAGAGGAGTAAAATTTAGAATTTATAAAACAATTTCGAGACAGACAGCGCTGTATAGTAGTAAAATCTGGGTTCTTAATAAGAAGTCAAGGGAAAACCTTTTAAGGTGAGAAAGGAAGATCTTAAGAAGAATTCTAGGGAGTAAGAAGACGGAGGTAGGCTATGTAAGGAGAAATAATGAGGAAATATATGCAATGTACCAGGCACCAACAATAACCGAAGTTGTAAAAGCTAGAAGAGTGCACTGGCTAGGGCATCTAGAACGTATGGAAGATGAAAGAGCAGTTGAGAAAATAGTAGAGAGTAAATCTAACTACAAGAAAAAAGAGGAAGAGATGGGGAGAGGCAGTGGCAATAGATCTAAGGGAAAAAAATGTAACGGATTGGAAGTAGGTACGTATTTACTTTCTTGATATTAAAGCTAAGAAGATTGGCAAAAATCTCAAAAAATAATAAAATTTACTCCAACAAAGCCTATATAATGGAAAAATTAATTTAATTTTGCTCAACTTGAAGGCAGACATTACGAGGTGTTGTAGTTAAAATAAGAAAAATTTCGCCTATCGAAAATTGTAAAATGTAACACCTGGTGTAACATTTTAAAACTTATACAATCCAAACAGTGCAACATCTCAAAATTTCATAGTAAACCAAAAATTAGATGCCTAAATGTAACAGGAAAAAAGTTATTCCTGCAAATCTATTCATGGATGCTCTTCATGTCCTAAAAAAAATCTAGAGTTTTCATCTTTTTTCGACCAGCTGATACAAATAAAGTTTACTGAACATATAGATTTAAGGAAAGTAAGATTTTAAAGTTTTAAAATTGCAAAATTTGTGTCAAAATACGCGTATATCTGCTTACGTCATTATAAGGAACATGATTACTTCAGTAATTTGACTTTTTTATGTAATGTAACGATTACTATAATGTGTAGTTATGATTTTCAATAAAATATTTGATAAAGAAATTCTGTAGTAATGAAAATTAATGTCTATGTACTTACAATGTACATGAGTTAACCTAATCTATTTATATTTTCCAGGCAGTTGAGCACATTACTTTGTGACTGTCCAACTCCAGAATACATATAAGTTAATTAATTAAAATGTTAAAATCTTATAGATGTTCATTATTGTCAATAGACGATACATTACCTACTAAATTTCCTGAGCGTTGTAAGTAAGAGCAGTATAGGTATAGTTTGCAGATATAATGAATAAATTCTAAATTTGAGCCACTTTGCCTAATTTTTCCACATGATATATAGCAAGTGTTCGTTGGTAATAAGAAATGTATTCCACAAGAGAGAACTTTATAGGTACCTATAATCTCAAAAAATGTACATTAAATTAAAATGGTAGAAACGAACATAGTAAACATAAATCCTTACCTTAAAATTTATTTATAAATATCTGAAATCTATAAAATAACATACAAAAGTCAAATAATCACACATTGAATAACAAAATGACTAATAATAATTGAAAATATAACGAATGTCGTTCAAAATGCAAGAATTCCAAGGTCGAATTTACGTGTTTCCGAAGCTTACCGGAAACCCTCTTAGTGCACTTGGATCTTAAAAATTATCGCCTATACCTAAACACAGATGATACGGCTAGATTTAGATAGGAGAATATGCTACATGTTTTCAACACAAAATTTCATGCCGGTTCATGCAGTAATATATAGAGTGTTTCATTCAAAGCAAGGAAATTGATGACGACTAGTACTTTGAATTAAAGCATTAGCTGAAATACTCTATATAGGAAGGTTCTGTATCTTACTTAGTTCTCTAGATACATTTCTAGGATCATCGTAAATGACCATATATCTATCTACAGGGTGTCCGAAAATTTCACCGGTTTTATATTCTCGACGATAGTGCCGTTTGTCCAGCTCTCCGAAATATTTTCTTTCCACTATAGGTTTATTATTTTTCAATACGTTTTTATCTGAAGTCAAAACTGACATGATTCTGTAAAAAAGTATCCGAACTATAAAATAAAACAATTTTACTCCAACCGTCACAAATCTATGACATTTTTTGTTGTCAGAAGAAGAAAAAGGTATCTTAGCAACAAAAGTATTCACTTTTAATCCTAAGAGCTAAAGTTGATACTTTTAATCCTTAAATTAAAAGTGTTTCAGCAAATAGAACCACAAACAATCACAAATGAAGACAATTAGCAATATGGCGACTAATATTTGACAAAGTATCCATGACTACATCGATATATCCTACTTTGCTTTATTATCCAAATTTGGTTTGAATAATTTCAAAGTACAAATTATAATAATAATTAAATGGGAGATTTAGGTTGGAGAGAAAATAGCATGTTCAGATTAAGAGTGTCTTTTTTGTCTCACAATTTCGCATCGGAACTACAATATTTGACAATTTTAATCCTAATTATAACAATACTATTTTCATAATTGAGTATTTTTCTTTACATTTTCTCTGGAAAGCGTGCTTTTGTTCATGGATACTAAAAGCATGACAGTTGAACAAAAGGCTAATTTAATTAATAACTTTATAACGCCTTTACTTCGACATTTGGAACATTTATGTAGACTATTATGGCCTATTATTTCTTCAGAGGTCAAAACATTTAAATGGTTATATTTTTCTATTTTAAGAGGTCGCATTATTCTAAAAAAATATTATCTCTTGAGAAAATCGCCCACAGATAACTTTTTAGAGAAAATCTTACATAAACTTGATGCAACTGTATGATCTTTAATGTGGTACCCTGAAGATGTCAAAATATATGCTGACAAAACATAAGAAAGAGATATATTGTGTTCTCTTCTAAATTTGGTCTTATTTTCCTACTACTGACCACTAGCAAAAAAATAGGCTTTAGTTTGAGTTTGGAAATTTAACGTGTTAACGTGAGAACACAAATTTATTTTTGAAGATGGCAAAATAAACAGTGGTAGTTCAAATAAACAGAGAAACCAATTTTATTTAATTAAATTAAATTTCAGTGGTAACATTTTCAATTTAGTTAACGTATAATTAATAGCGTAAGTAAGTTAAGCTTCGACATATCAGGTGTATTATACTTATAATTTCACATATATATGACTTTCTTTGATCTGCTTTCCCACCCGTATTGAAATTTGGAACATTTATGTAGACTATTATCTTTCAAAACTTTAGTAAAATCGATATACTGGGTGGTAATTTTCTCTGGAGGTAACCCCTCATACAGCGGTCAAAATATTTACAGTGGTCGTATATTTGTTTTAATTTAAGAGTTCGCATTATTCTAAAATCTATTGTCTCTTGAGAAAATCTCCCACAGATAACTTTTACTTTTCGAGAAAATGTTACTTGATCTTGACTTTTACGAGTAGTATCACCCTCTAAATTTTCTGCGCGGAATTTTCGGACACCCTGTATAAATCTTACTATGGTACCCTGAAGATGTCACAATATCTGGCGACAAATTGTAAGAAAGATATATATTGTGTTTTCTTCTAAATTTGGTCTTATTTTCCTACTATTACTTTTTACTTTTGGGTTTGAAAAATTGACGTGTTTTCATTTTTTAAATTTTTCGTTTATCGAGAACGAGAGCAGAACATGATTATGGTTGTTTTCTTTCTTTTATTTCAAATTTTCATTTGATCATATTGGCGCAAGGATAATCTTCATTCACTTTTCAAATTTATTTCTGCAGGTGGCAAAATAAACAGTGGTAGTTTAAATAAACAGTGAAACCAAATTTATTTACTTAAAAAATTAATTAAATTAAATTTCAGTGGTAACATTTTCAATTTAATTAACGTTGTATAATTAATAGCGTAAGTAAGGCAAGCTTTGACATATCAGGTGTATTATAGAATTTAGCATAACAATGACTTTCTTTGCTTCACCATCCGACCTTCCCCGCCTATACCAGTTTTCATAATTTACACTTTCCGATTCGTACCGCTTTGTCTTCATCTTGACGAGGCGCTATTTCATCACGTATGGAATGAATATTCATTAGCTTTTTCTGTCGATCCACCCACATCTATGCGCGGTTCCCATGATGTCACAAAGGTCGTAAATCGATTGTTCCCGAAGGAAGGGTTTCAGTTTGAAAAGGTTACCACAGGACGTATCGAGTTACCCGCCCCTTGCGGACCGCGTGTCTCCAAGATCCAAGAACCACCAATCTTTTTTAGTAATCTTAGATTCTTTTTAGTACGGCTTGGGGGTCGCGTATTTAAATTTAGATTGGGACATTATTTGGTATCAGGTTGCACGGTTTTTTGCATGGGTGCCCTTATATGAGGGCGTGACGGGCAAACAGGGCGATGAATAGAGATGACAAATTATAAATATTATAAGGGTACGCGAAAATAAGGAGGCAGAGGTTTATGAGATTATTTCTATGGGAATTCATTTGATACGGGGGACTTGGCAATATTTTAATCTTCATATCCCGGGCGGATTTAATTTGGTTAGTGGAGCAAATCGTATTGGATTCCACGAGCAGTGATACCTTTTCTACATTGTTATACAATCAACATTTAATTGCGATTAAGTGATATTAAATTATATCTGTATATGACATCTGAAATTAAGAGACAATTTTTAAGCACGCGATTTTAAAACCTACATTCTCTAACAAATAGTTTGGCAGAATTTCTACATTCGTCAAATAAATATTTGTGCATAAGTTTTATTAAACAATTTTATAAAGAAATAATCTGTGTAATAACAAAAATACAATTTTAGTTATTTTGGAGAAAGATATGAAATTAAGGATTATTAATTAGGAATTAGCTCTTAATAAAAGAATATGCAACATTCAGTAAAAGGATCTCAACTTTACATTGAAAAAGGAATTGATATTGAACCACTCTTAAAATTTGTTTCTCTGTTTTTCATATATTTCATTTAATATCTTTAAAATATATCATATTTGTTGTTAAATATATTATACTATATAGGCGTCAGCCAGAATACAATATCATTATTTTCTAGTTATTTAAGACATCGGCAACAACATATAAAAATTGGAAATAACATTTCTGAAACATTGATCGTTAAAAATTGTGTTCCGCAAGGGTCCATTCCAAGTCCATTACTGTTTTATATACATACATCATTCATAAAAGATAGTTTGAGCTTTTGTTCGTCTCACTTTTATGGTGATAATATGCAATTATATCTTCCGTTCCCACCTACTGAACTAGACCATTCTATTGATACCAGACAAAAACATAAGGTACAAATTCCTAAACATAAATTTTCATTTTTTAAAATGTGTTTTTCCTACAATTTACCAAAAATATTAAACTCAATACCATTAGATATATCTTATATAGATATAGATATATCTATATAAGATATATCTATATCTATGGTATATCTTTTTAGACAGTTACAGCAGTTGTTGGCTATTCTGTATTTATACCAAATGTAATATACTGGGCATTGTTTTTTGCGTTCTTCTGCTATTTTATTAGCTGATGCTGGAGCAGGTATAACTAATAATAAGCGCCATGGTGGTTGGCAATCAGCCACTGTTGCTGAAGGCTATACTGAAATTTCAGTGTCCAACAAAGTGAACATAGAAAACAAATATGGCGCATCGTATATGTTAGGTATAAAAATACTTGATATTGATAGTACTACCATTGGTTTTATAAGCTTCGCTATGTATTACTATAGTTTCGACTATCTTTTGAGGGATCACTTAGAATAAAACACCTTCTCGAGGTAAGACACGTGTCTCAAAATTATACTTTCTATTATTTGCTTTTTTTATTTTGTTACTAAACTCCAGAATTTCATTGTATGATGAAAAAGGATTTGATTGCAAGAATACTTTGTCATTCTTTAATGACCTTCACACTGTTTGGGAATGAAGAGTGTTTATACATGTCAAACAGATGTTTCTAGTTTTATTTTAATTACTGAAAATTTATTTACCCTCTGAATAATTTATAATGTTCTCAAAAATGATTTGTATTTGTGAAAACAGATATTGACTCTTTTTCTATGTATGTGGTCCGTTTTTCATGATTCACTAATGGCATTTCGGAAACCATAAAATATACAAGGTGGCTCAAATTAAAAAGAAGTTGCTCTTCCTGATTGCTATTGAGACTAAATCAAACAGATACAAGATATATGCTGCCGTTGCTGAAATATTGTGAAAAAACTGAAATATTATATATAGCGTAAATCATCAATGGTGTCTATTTTACGATATTTTCATATTTCATGGTGCATTTATTCCCATTTTTTTTTAAATAAAATATTGGTTCTAAGGCATTCACAGTAAAAAAAACTTTTACATGCCTACAATTAAATCGTGGTACACTAAAGAAAACCTTTAACAGAAACTTGTAAACTATAATTATGCAACAAGTTATACATGAAAATTGTTATTAAAAAAACACGTCTTGTATTTAGAAAGGCAAAATTAGCTTCATCGAGTAATAAAGAGTATTAAATTCCACGCTCAGGAATCATGCTTCTTAAAGTTTATCAACAATCATATCAATAGTAATCCAAACGGTTACGAATCATACTATTTCGTTGTGTAGAGATATACTGTAATAAATTATTATAATGCAACAGGATGTAATGTTATAAATGCAAAACGATACATTGTGTAATAATAAAAAGTGAACATAAAAATTACTTTATACTTTATATGCTTTCGAAGAAAAATAAATCCAGTAGCATGAAGCTGTCAAAGATCCATAAAGTTTATTATTTTATTATTAAATACTTGCAATAGCTTTCGGAATCGTCTTAAATTTTACCCGACTTTAAGAGACAGTGGCGCCATCATTCCCTAACGACTTCAAATAAATTGCGCCATAAAAATACCGCAAAACACAAGAAGGCAAAAATGAGGAAGACAAATTTATCTCTGGAAATTTTGCTGGCAGAAGGAAAGAGAGGGAACGAATGGCTTTCGTACTTATTAGATTAAATTCTAAACTCACATTTTGGCGTTCTAAAAACTATTCGGATTTATGTAGCCGCTTTGTTTTGCTTTCTTGCTTATTTGAGAATTATTACTACAAAAGCTAACAAGCACGAATTTTTTTGAGAAACAAGACACAATACTCTATACAGAAGTTCAACTTTGTTTCACAGTGTTTTATATACAGGGTGTCCAGAATATAAGTGCCAATACTGAAGAGGCTTGTACATCTGACCAAAAGCAACAAAAAAACTCTTATGAAAAAAAAAATGTCTATAACGAATAGTTCTTCTATAAATAGATTTCAAAAGTAAAAATACAATTGCGGTAAAATTCAAAACTGTGTTAGGAAGTTACAAGCTAAGGTACCTACAAGTAAGGTTAAGTAAAAGTTCCTGTAACGTAATTTGTTTATAATTTATAAAGTCAACAATTCAAGTTTTCTAGAAAATCCTTAAAACTGCAATGTACTACAACATTGTAATCTACTGTCTGTTAACTTAAAAGTAATATTAGTAATTTATTGCTAATGCGTTTTGTTCTTCTGTGCTTGCTTGATACTTGTGAATGTACATAAACAAAAATGGAACAACTTATAGTAACAATAACTAGCAGATATGGCAATTTATGGCCAATTTGGACAAAACTCTTTGGCTACGAAATGTTTTTTATTTTCAACACTTATCGTAGCAACATACGAAAATGTAGAGAATATCACAGAAAAAAGAAGCAAAGAAAATACAGAAACAAGTTGACAGGAACATAAAAAAGAAAAGGATTATATACAGCAAAGAACTAAGAAGGTAGGCATAACAAAGATAATAAAGTAAATGAAAGTATGTGGTATTGCCCCATATGCGAAGAAGAAGCTTTGGAAGATATAATTTGCTGCTTAAAGTGCCACTAATTTAGTTAATTTCGATTAAAAATAATGTTTTTAATTATTTTAACACCAAATGATTTCGTAATAGGAGATTAAAATACTATGACAAATATAGTATTTCCATTATCATAATTGTATAGCGTTAACCCAGTGCCATTACCATACTTTTATATATAAACTGATCCACAAAAGCTAAGGAAGTTCACAAATCTTGAGTTTATTTTAAAGGTTGACAACTTTTGTTCCTCCTTCGAAAGCATTTTCAGTTTTTTGCAAAGTTTTATTCTCGGTGATTTTAATACAAAATTCAAATTCTTAAAGCAATTACAAAAAAAAGTTTGGATATGCATTCCTCGTACTTCAATGACTGCCTGGCAACGTTTTTTCATACTGTTTATCAGGTTGTTGAAGTAGTCTTGATCAATTTCTCCCCATAGGCGTGTTAAAAGCCCTCTGAGTGTATGTGGGGGTGGTTGATGCGAATTTAAGGCTCTTTAGCTGGTCCTATGTATGCTCAATTGGACTGAGGTCTAGCGAGAGAGGCAGCCGTGCGAAGTGTGGAATGCCATGAAATTCCAGATTCTCGCACAATGAGGTTGCGCATTATCGTCGAGAAATAAAAAATTTGGTTCAATTTCAGTATGAATCAAAGGAATGAAGTTGTTGATGACTTGTTCGACGTAGATCTGTGTTTCCATCAAACACCAACAACTCTGTACGCCCATTAAAACAAATGCCCCCCCCAAAGAGCAACTGTATCGCCTCTGAATGGATGAACTTCCTGGGTAGCTCTACGATTTCTGGGTACCAATGGAAGGGAACTTCAGTCGAACCCTTCTCAAAAGTCGTCGTGAACGTAGATTAACATATCGCTGTCTTCTATGAACTGTTTCAATTGAAACCGCGACACTAGAAGTGTCGCTATTGCATGATCCAACAAGTACTCAGAGGCTCTCTACGGGTGGATACTGTTAGAAAACGGTCTTGTGCAGGGGTAGTAATTCTTGGGCGTCCACTCCTCTGTCTTTCAATGACATTTCCTGTTTCTCTTTATCGATGCACAAGCCTTGAAATTACGCTTTCACTGACCTGAATGAAGTTAGCAACTTCTGTCTGAGGGCGTCCCGCCTCATTCATTGGAATTCCAATGAATGATAGAGGCCTCATTCATTAAAGTTCCAATGATAGAGGCGGGATGCCCTCAGAGAGAAGTTGCTAACTTCTTTCAGGGGCCCTATTAGCTTCAGCTGCACTCAGTTTACGTCTAGGCATTATTGCAAAACAAAAATTTTAGGTCTTGAATAAGAGTTGACTATATAAACTCGAAACAACAACTGATCCAAAATTCTTAAAAAGATCAAAGATAAGAACTAGCCGAAAACTAAAAAAGTCACCCCATGATGAGCAAAAAAACATACAGATAAGAAAGCAAATATTTTATTTATTATCTAGAACCATTTGGAAACCAAAAAACGCCAATTTTTAAAAGAAATCTCGATATTTGTAAACTTCCTTAACTTTTGTGGATCAGTTTATTTTATAGAGCTACAACTTCCCGAAGAAGTATTACACCTTTTCTCCGATATAGCAATTTTTATCTCTGTATACCTGATAACATTGAACTTTAACTTATTTTTATTGAATCTCCTCCAAATTAAAGCTGTTAGGTGTATCATTTACTTATTAACTATTGATATTAGAAAAATACACTCTATGTATTTGTCTCATTGTTTTACTTACCATATGTTAATTCCACATAAAAAGTAAGATAATGAATACCTGTACATATTTCCAGCACCTGTAGGTGTTAGCGGCTTTGAATTAATACAAAAGGGAAAATATGCACATCGTAAACTCAATTAAAATGGCAATTTAATGGGTCCGTTCCTGCATCTCCATAAATATTGACGATCTACCAAGACAAAATCAAATGCTTTCCTTTGATCCAAGACGCAGACACCTACCTTCCCTGAAGTGCCTCGCACTAATGGTCTCTTTGTTATATTATCTGTAAATATAAATATCCGGATTCGGTTAATAATTGTAGCATATCTCCTGCATAAAGGTTTTTGTAGTTTGGGCGTATCTGTACGCCTGCAAGCGCGACAGAGCAAATGCACCGTGGAATGAGCTTTGTGACAAAACACAGATCGGCACTCCAGTCTCTCTATCTGGGCCGCATGCCTCATCCTAAAAGCGTTTTTAAGTAACCTAAACACTTTAAAAGATATTTCGAGTCAAGTGTTACATCTTTGGAACATGTGGCCCCGATATATGGATCTTAATGTGATCGAATGGTCATAAATTATGAAGGACGGTAGAAGGGTGGATGGCGAGGCCTTTGCAACCCTTTGGGCTCCCGCTGTGAATTAGGCCTTCGACATGTTTTCGATTTTGTTAATTTTATCTTAAAAGTGTGAAGTAGAAGAATTTCTAGCCAGGTTTTTGTCAAAACCGATCTAAATGTGATAATAATCTGTTAAATATAGAGTGTCCCGAATATGAGTGCCTTAATTTTGCCATATGATAAGCTGCACTAAACTAAATATATTTGACTTAATAATTTTTTTCTCTGACCAACGGTAACAGAATTATGACAGCAAACAGGTCTTGAATATGTGACAACGTCGCTCACATATTATCTTAAACATAGGTACTTACTATGAATGGCTTTCTTAGAACTCTTTTCACAACACAGAATAATAGCTACTACTGCATAAATGGCTTCTGTTCCTTTCAAGAAACGTTTACCGTACAGACGTGTCGTAACCGGAGAGTTTTGCCTAGATTCGCCGTAAATTCATCACAAATATCAATGAAAAACTAGAGAAAAATGAAACGCCCTAGCTATATGCACCACTACGACTAATATTACTTTTAGGTTATCAGCAGCAGCCTAAGACTTTACAACGTTGTCGAACGTTACAGTACGTTAAATTACCTTAATTGTACCTTAGTTTGTAACATTGTTGTATAGCCTAAGCAACGAAGGGGTTGTAGCGTGCATCGAGAGGGGGAAAATATTTATCTGCGGGAATATGTTTGGGGTAGTTAGGACGTAAACAGCGAGTCCCCACCCTAGCCCGTCCGCTTCAGGGGGGGATAGGGGTTGAAAGGTTCCCTTTTTTGTTTGTTCCCTTAGAACTCGAAAACAGTACGTCATAGCAAAAAATTTCAATGGGTCAAAAGTTAGAGGAATTATTTGCAGTACGAATTGACTACATTTCCCTTGGCCTTATTGAATGAGGATGGTGTGAGGAAAACAAAAAAAATCCGTACTTTACAACCCGTTTAAACTAATCAGGGTATCTACCAAACTTTTATTTGATTAATGGAGACTTTCTATTACATAAGATCATCTAGCAAACATAATCCCCAGTTTCCACAATTTGTGATACATAGGTCCGTGAATTTCGTGAAGACCCACTATCCAGGCAGAAGGTGCACCATTGGTTTTGATGGACTTAGTAGCTCTCCCAATAGCACTAAGGCGACATAACAGGAAAGGCGCTATCGGATAAAAAAGTGTGTCGACATGGCTTTAGAGCACGCATTGCTGACATTTTACTAGTTGCAGCTCTAGCTGGGGAACCAACTACCTCTAAACTTGTGGGGTTAGGCACGTAAGGGCAATATTCTAATTCCTATGACGACAAAAAACGAAGCAGCTTCCATATTTTGTATATTAATTTTTATACTAAGTACTTAATTAAGGCACATCTAGTAAACAATGTTAAAAAGTAATGCATTTAAAATTTATTACCTAAAACTAAACACAAACACATCAAAATTAGATTTGATACGTATGTCTGCCATTTGATCACAGGAAGCTATATTTAAGCTGGGTCCTATTACTTTACGGACATCCTGAATATTTCCCTTTTTTTATATCGGCCACGACTTCTAAAATGTGCTCATATTACGCCACCAATCAACAGGTAATATCTGTAACTGTTTTGTACTTTCTGATTTCACAACTGAATAAAATAATCTAAAATAAAACCATTACAGCTTACAATTCTTCGGAGTTATAGGTCAATATAATAATCACACCTATAGTCTCGAAGCTTTCTGAGTGGGTTTGGAGAGTATTTAATTGACATTTTATTATAAACCAGTAATTCCATTATATCATATTTTATGGCCTTTCGTTAATGTTTCATAAAAGGTTATTGTAGTTACACGCCCTAATATTTGTATAATCAATTATTATTAAATGGAAGATTGCAAAGATATAAATAGTCTAACATTGTAAATATAATAGATATTTACTTTCCAATAATATTCTTAACAAAAATAATAACTTATATTATAGTCTGTTTAGAAATGAAAGAGAGTAATAAAAGCAAATGCAAATCGTAAATGAATGTAGTACTGGTGCTTATATTCAATATTTTTATATTATGTATTATCGGTGAGGAGTACTTTTAAAAAAACTTTGTGTGACCGGGTTGTACTAAATTGAAGCAAGTAGCTAAAATTTAATCCCCGACAGTCCGTCTTTGTCTATGCCGCTTCAATTTCTCGGTCCATTTCTCTTATAAGTAAACAATATAAAAACAGCATTTCAAAACATGAGGCTACTTTAAGCATCATAACCGGGTTAAGAGGGTTTTTAGTAATTCAAATAAAATTATTCAATATTATTATCAAAATATTTATTTAAATTTAATGAATAGACTTTTATTTCACACAAAAATATATGTACTTTGAACATTCAAATTATACTGAGTAAATGTAGTGTTGTATAAATGTACAATAAAGAAAATAAAAAAGTAGGTATATTAAAATTCATCCTCTGAATATTCTGATGAATTATCTTCGTCTTCTAGATTGATAACGATAGGTTTCACAGTAACGTCAATTAAATCACTTGGCTATTTGTTGCCATTTCATCGATAACATATTGTTTCTGATCTTTATTAAGATTGACAAGTGGCAAAAGTTACTTTTTCACCATATTTGTTTCAAAAGAAATGTTTTTTCCGGATAACCTTAGAATTATATAGGCTTTCCTCCAAGCAGTCGTAGGCGTCCGCTCGGTCTACCGTGAATGGTAACTGGCATTATCCATGACAATTACAGACCCCGGAGGAATAAGATCCAACATCTGTGTAAAATACTCTTCGAAAACATCTGCGTTCATATCTTCGTGATAGTCACCTGTATTTTTAGATTCAAATAAAAGTAAACCGCCATCTACAAAACCACTGGCACTACCTATATGTGTCACTATTAATCTTTACCTGAAGGTGCCTTGAACCCTGTTGAAAGTCCATCCAAAAATGCTTTTCGAAAACTTTTAACATTTTTATCTTGCCATACTTTTGTTACAGTATATCCCTCATTGACCCAAGTTTCGTCTAGATAATAAATATTCCTCCCTTCGTCGCGGAATTTTCTAATTGGTCTTAAGTAGGATTTTCGCCAACAAATAATTTCATTTTTATCGATAAGAACTGACTTCCTGTTCTGCTTTTCCCAGCAAAAATTCTACTCTCGTAAGACGGCCCATAATTTGCTTCTACTGATTTTTGGCAAATCGTTGTCCTCTGAAAGTTCTCTTAAAATGTTGTTTAGCGGTGGTATTTCTTTTTTAAAATAAAATGAGTGTACTTTTCTGCGAATGACATTTTTGAAGAAATCATCTATAACGACTTTTGACCTCCCTGTAGATGATTTTGGGGGATTTACAGTATCTTGTTCTTTTTTTGTTTCCTTTAAAAGTCTGTAGATAGTCGATTTTCCAATCCCTGTCATTTTGGAACACTTTTCCACGATGTCATCAACACTGTTGGTAGGAATTTGGTGTTTCATTGCATTAAATATATTTAATATACTAATCTTCTCACGCGTTTAGCAGGTACGTAATCTGATAAGCTCGGCGTTTTACCCAAACAATATTATATCCACTGGCACAATAGTCACTAAACACAAGTCGAATTTTACTCTCCTGCACTAGCACGTATATTCATCTCTAAGACTGGATTGATCTGTCACAATACACTGGTTCCTGCCCATGATGTATCCAGTAAAATATACTAATATACACCCATTACCTGTTAGCATTAGTGTTAACTGATAATTACCTGAAACGAAATACTACCACGCCCATGCCGGTTCTTATCTCGGGGTTTTATTACTCTCTTTCATGTCCAAACAGACTATAACTGCGTAGATTCTCAATATAGAGAAGAACACATATTGCCTAAACCTAATATTGTACAATGCAAGTAACGCCCCTTCAATTTTTCGTTGGTCAGTTCAAATTTTAAACGCACTATTTTAAAGTTTAATATGATACAATGCAGCTATACTCATGCGGTTTTTAACATTAAGACTCCTAAATACACGCGACTGTAACATATCTTACCAAAACGTAATTCATTACAGCACCGGTTTTCTTGCCGAATACTCTTAAGTAAATTTAGTTGTAGTTTGTAGGTTTTCACGGCCGGTGTCAATTGAATTATGTACACTTTTTGCGTGATAGATACTTAACTGCAGATATTTCGCTATACTCAAGAGATGGCACTTCACTGAACTAAGCATAACTCATAACATTCCTTTAAATATATTATTGCTTCTTGTACCCCTCTATTTCTGTGCGCTACTGTATTTCCATTAAATTATTAAAGGGGTTCAGTTACAGCTCTAAACTTTAAATCAAAACTTTATTTTGTGTCTCTAATAATAAAGATTTTCAATAACAAAGACTATTATAAATCTCACAATCATTTATTTTGCACGAAATTCTTTGATAAGTAGTTTCGAGGTTTAATTCTTCAACCCCATTATCAGGTAGTTACAAGGACAAAAACATTTTTTAATTTATTTTCAGAATTGTTACAAGTAATGATTTTTTATTTATTTATTTTATATTTTTACATGCATCTAAGTTAACTTTAATTCAAATGGGTTCAAAATGTTAGTTTTAGGAATAATTTCATTTTATTTGTACTTATGATTTATGTCAAAATAAGATTAAAAGTAGATCTAAAATGGAATTATTCTTAAAGCTAACTTTTTCAACCCATTTGAATTAAATTTGACTTGCATGCTGCAAAAATTAAAAAAAAATAAAATAAAAAATAATTCATATATTATCTGTAGTTACTTACTTGTGTCATATTTTGTTACTTTTTTAATTTAATTTCAGTATCAATATCCAATTAAGGGCGCCGTGTTATTGAAATAGTGTTTTTTACAAATACAAATAATTTTACACATTTAAAAACTGAATGATATGCAGCTTCACAAGTAATGTGAATGTTGTCTCATGCCACCTACAAATATTCAAAGGTCCTGAAGTAAAACAGCTATATAACGACAGAAATCGCGTTCTTTTAAAATTTAACTGTAAATGCAAATATTGTTATAACTTAAACTTATATATTTCTGCATATAAGATTGTTCAGTTTTTGTTATAAGTATGTAAAAATAAATATTAAAATGTGGTGTTAGAATAGCAAAATAATGTGTGTCTTATAAACGCTTTTTAAAAGTTATTATTTTGTTTGAGAAGAATTTAAATAGTGAAAGTGACTAAACAAAACACAAATAATGCTATTTGACTCCGAAAATAGTCATCAAAAAACTTCGTGCAAAATAAAGGATTGTGAAATTTAGTCTGTGTTACTGAGAACTTTAATTGATTTTTATTTATTATTTATTTTAAACTACCAATAAAAATACACTGCATGTAATATATAGGTACAGGATTATTCATTATTCTTAGGTCACCCTTTATTATCGTTATTATTAAGATGCAAAATAAAATTTCAGATAAACGTTGTAGGGCTGTAACTGAACCCCTATAATAAGTTAATGGAAGCACAGTGACGTGCAGAATCTGAGGGGTACAAGAAGCAATAATATATTTAATGGAACGTTCTGTGTATTGTTGATCTTTAACCGCTTTCCAGTTATGGTTGGCTCAGTGTTTACAGTACAAAATAAATAATTGTGAGATTTAGCCATTGTATTTTTCGAAACCTTAAACATGAAGTGGTATTTATCAATTTTGGACTTAATTAAATAAATTATCAACTACATGACCATGTTTCCATTATCTAGGTACGTGGTACAATTCTACGATCTTATTTCACAATATATTTTAGTTTACATTTACATAGAATATTTTTTATAGTAATATATTTTTCACATATTTAAAATAACATTGGAGTCTCTTGTTTTTTTCTATTAACATGTTAACTTAGCTTAATTTCTCTGTATTATTCATATTATCGTCGACATGAGGTATATTTTCATTATGTAAGTGGAACAATTCTATGAGGCTGTTTCACAACATATCTCGGTTCCTGGTTTACATTTCTCCCTTCTCAGGGACGCGCTTGACTTGTTAAACGCTCCCAGTTGGTATAATTCATGAGTTGTTCCATTTATTTTCCTGAGGTTGTTTACGTGTTTACACTTTTTAAGTAGGCTTGAAACAGTTTTTACACCTCTGAAAAAGTGTGACGTCCCACGCATTGCTTACAGATACAAATGAAATGAGTGTTTCTAAAACATGTTCACTATTTATGATTTCGAGAGTAATTTATTTTGATGAGTGCTTCGGGAAGTGGAACAGATTTTTCATATTCCGGATATTTAAATAAAGACGTTTTTTCAGGAACATATACGACTTAAAACGTAAATATGTAAGCAGTGCTGAGTCTCACCTCTATGTAGTGTATACTTTAAATACTGTCACTAATTTGTGATGTAACCACATTCTAGTTGATTAGCAACAAAACGAAGATAAATAATAGTTATTTACAATATAAGTATTGTAAAGATTCATATTACAACACGAGATGTTAAAGACTGATAAAACATCGAGTGTAGTAATATGAATTTACAACACGAATATTGTACCTACAGTGTTATCTACCTAAAAAACATGAACAAAATATACAGGGTTATCTATGATTTGGTACAAATATTTTAAGAGGGATAGGGAAAATAAGAATTAACGAAATCGCCCTTCAAAAAAATTCCAAACTCATTTATAAAGCGAAAATTTTTTTTTTTTCAAAGCTATATTAAATCTTAATTTATCGCCGTTACTGACCTACTGTCAGCCACGCGGTTAGGTATATTCCGCCAGTCAAAAGTCAAAGGTGTCCAATGTCGCGACAGGCAAAAAGTATACTTTGTGGTGACAGGTCACCGCATTGACACGTGTATAAGTTTAAGCCGCTTTGAAAGAAAAAAAAATCTTTACAAAATGTAGATTATTATTTAATGATTTAATGAGAAATACGGTATGGTAGCACAGGAAGGCAGCACCTAACTTACTAATATTTATTTCCAGGATTGATATTTGGAGAGAATGTTGCATCATTTTTTGTTTTCTTACTTATTTAAATTAAAACCTGCATAGATTTTTGTACTTGCTATAGACCTCTCCTTCCCTCGACCGTTCTTTTTGTGTAAAACGAGGTACCTACTTGGTTTGGCGGTCATGACCACGTCGATTACTTACGTCGAGAAAAAACACAAAGGATAACAACAAAATATACGCATATGTACACAAATACATAAAAACACTGCTACACGTTTACCGTCATGGCATTATAACAGTTGTTCAATGTGGTTCAAAAAGTATTCAGCATAATATTTTGTGCACTCGGGAAACGTCTTTGATATTACGCTGCCACACGATAATACTTGTCACACATAAAATATTATTTAACATCTACAGACGACGTCTGACGACATCTGTAGGCCATTAATGAAAGGTGCACTTCACGGCGATAAATTTTTAAACATCTTATGTTGCAGTGGAATTAAATTCTGTTAATACTAATAATACTAACAATATTAACAGTAATCGACGATGTTTGCATAAAATAATTAGTAATATTTTAAACTATAACATACCAAGATGTTTACAGTGTTCTTTAAAAATGTTTTTTAGACCCTTAGAAACAACTAATTTCGCATGTTCTTTGAGGTTTGGAGAGTGTGCAACTAGCAATGCAGTATCCTAGGTTATGTTAGTTCTGAAGTGAATAATTTTAAATGTCTAATTTGTATTTTAAACGGTTTATAGTAATTAAATAAAATGTTTTATGTCGAACATGTTAGTAGATAATTATGACAAATTCTGAAGGAGTGAAAATGGCAGTGCGCAAGAAAGAACGAAGAACCGAATAATGCAGCTAACCGGATTAACTGTTACCTATCAGATACTTAGACATTATTATTATTATTTTTAATAAAAATGATTATTTTCGTCGTTTCTACACTTGACAATGCTGCAAAACGACCGCATGGTAGTTAACATAACTAGCCATCTCGGACGATAATTAATTGTCATAGACCCATGCCCCATTTTATAAACATCGAGCTAGAATTCCTAAATACATTTTTTATTGTCTTTTAGACCTTCCTAAGTACGTGGCTAAAATTTGTGTACTTTTTCAGTTAACCCTGTATATTTGGAAAAAAGTGTTAAATGACAAGATGCTGCTATCTTTTCTATAAAGAAAAAGTAGCAGCAGAAAAAGTACCTGCTATTAAGTTTACGAATCAAGATATTACCTTTCGTATGGTTACTGTCAAAACTTTGCCAAACAGACCCACAAATATAAAAAGCGTTTTTCAAAATGAGTGATTCTGATGGAAGTTTATAGATGATATAGAAGCAGCGGCAAACAGAGCGATCTTAAGTCCAGTTCCGACAAAATCCAAGGAGATGTATGAGTTGGAGTACCAAAAGTTTGAAGATTGGTGCAAAGCCATCAAGGTAAAGGAGGTGTCTGAGAAAATCCTTTTGGCTTATTTTTTCGGAAACTAACAAAATAGTAGAGTGTGGTTAGAATGATGCCAAATGTGAAAGGTATAACGTGGTATCTGCCACTTTATGCTGCCCCAGTATGGTACCAGGTAATGAGGATAGGCAAGTATAGGAAAATGATGGAGAGAGAGCAGAGAAAGGCACTGATCAGGGTAGGATCAGCTTACAGTACGGTGTCAACTATAGCGATCCAAGTGGTGACACGCATTGTTCCCATTCATTTGATGATCGAGAAAAGGAGGAGAATATTTGAGAGGAAAGATGGAGCTACTAAGGCAGCTAAAGAGGAGGAGAGAAGAAGAACCATACAGAGGTGGCAGGAGGAGTGAGTGGAAAATGACAGTCAGGGACAATGGACGAAGACTCTAATAAGAAATCTAGAAACATGGGTGAGATGCACAGAAATTGCTCACATATTATGACGCAGTCCTGACAGGTCACGGTTCATTCAGTACATAAACTTACCGGATAAGAAAAACGATCGACGATAGATGTCCGTATTGTGCCGAAGTAGATGATGCGGCACATACGTTTCGAATGCCCAAGACGGAACGAGGAAAGGAGACAAGTGGAGTTAAGGATTGGAACAGAACAAAGAACTGAAAATATGGCGAACATAATGGTAGAAAGTAAAGAGGGCTGGAGTGTGATAGAAAATTTTTTGACCACTATAATGAAGAAAAAATGTGAGAAGGAGCTAAGACAAGCTTTGGGTGAGGATAATTAAAATATAGAGTCGTGAAATGAAACACTCTACGAATTCGACGAAATGCCAATCGCTGTTCCGGATGCGTGGAGAGTAGGAAGTCAAGGGTGGAAGATAAGGGAGGGGCGGGTTTAGCCGGTATGCCTCCGGCAGTACCGGATGCGATAGAGCATAGGCATCTGGTCTCCAGAACGGATTCTCCCCCCCCCCACAAAAAATTTAAAAAAAATCAAAATATAAGCAGATTGGCATTATAAGGCTAAAAAGTTCTGAATTTTTACAACGGAAGAAATATATGAGTTTTTAAGTAGGTACTGGAGATGATGAAACATATTTATTCATGATAATCGCCACTTTTGGGGCGTGCCGTCACGCAGAATTAACTAAGCTAATGTTGGATCATATTCAATACAATGATTGTTCGAGAATTTGTTATAACAGAAAGAAATCTGGCAGTTATCAACTTTTTAATTACTTTTATGTTGATAATTCTTTAGTGAATAAGAAACAGATAGCAAATCACATATACTTCTGGTACACAAATTTCTAATTATAAAAAGTGTATTGTTAACGTTTATAATAAACATTTGGTGTTGTATTTGTTTAATAATAAATAAATCATTCTTCTAATAGTGAGGTTCTATTTCACAGAAAAATGTTAAAATACGATATTTTATTCATTGCAACACTACAGCTGCAGTATTAGTGCTATAATTGTAATGTAGTTACAAAACTATTTATAAAATTGTAAAATTCATATTACTAAATGAAAATAGACAAATATGTTTATCAATGTCAAAAACCCAGTAATTTTCGAACCACACGTAATTGTAATTTCATTATCTTCAAATATAATTGACTTACTGACACTTCAAGAAATAAATATTTTTTCTCTTGAAGATCTTGTGCTCTAGAAACAGCAATAGAGTCATTTGAGGTTTTTTCTACAAGAAGAATTTAATAATTACTCTAATGTCACAGTAGACATAACATATTGGAATACATATCATACAAAATGGTCAGATATATCAGTGGTTATTTTAAATTATACAGGTACATACTTATTATACGTATTTCATATTTCAAAGAACATATGAGGTACTTATTTTTGAAACGAAATTTCTGCAAATAGTGCAAATTTCTGTTTTCAGAAATTAACGTAACATGAAAAATTCATTTTAAAATTTGATTTTGCTGTAGTAAAAGCAAAATATTTGTAGTTTTTTCTGTTAAATATTACGTATTAAAAAAATGAGGCACGGTTAAAAAGAAATAAAATTTTGTCATAAAAAATTTACAAAATATTATTTTGAAAGCAAAAAGCGGTAAATGTTGCAAACTAAAATTTTAAAGCCAATGTTCTCACATCAATCACATGCACTTTAAACCAACGAACATTCAATTATTATTTATGTCGCTAATGTGGTTTTTAGGTGGTATTTCTTTTGAGGCTTTTTAGGTGGTATTTCTTTTGAAACTTTTTAGTACGATATTGCTTATAAATTTTAAACGGGAGGTAATACAGAAAAGTGAGCTTTGTAAAAGGAAAAAAAAATTGGGTGTGTTTCTGGCAAATATAATTGATGACGTCATTAGTTGTATCTGTTAAATCCAAAAGATATACTTTCGATTGATCGGTGGTGAAATGTTTAAGGCGTCAGTACTTGAATCGTTTTTGCCAATCTCCGGGTTCGAATCCCGCAGCCGGTAGACCGTAGATTAGCTAAACTTTTGGAGAGGAATAGTACCCTCTCTGCGGGTATGGTAGGGTGGAGCAACGTTGGCTTCTTTGCACACACTATGATTGTTGTTTGATGTTGTCACCTAAATTATGCAATGTTTCAAGTTGGCTGAATTTAAATTAAAATTTGATTTTTGTTGTCTCTGTTTGCAGCCGTATAAAAAATATCGTAAAAAAACTCGTTTGAAAACCTCGTTGTTTAATATACCATTACAATACAGTCAAGAAAACTTCAGATAATGCCACTTATTATACAATTCATACTTTCTCATTCATTAATTTATTAATTAACAATGTTATTCCATTTGAAAGTATAAAGAAAATTTTTATTAAATAGAAAATAATCGCTGTAGGTAACGTTGACTTATAATCTTTCAAAAACAAGAAATATTTGATATCTAGAACAGATTTGTCTTGTCTCAAATATATATTAATGTTTGTTTAAAAGTAAGATATATAGAAAACAATAAATAATAATACATAGAGAATTGCTTCAACAGTAAAAAATTATCAGATCTATTTAATCCGCCCTTCCGAGCCAACCATAAAATTTCATACGATAAATAACGGAGGATTAAAAGAGATAAACCTGCCCGTGCTGGAGGAAAATGATAAATTTGGACAGAACCACATTAACATGTTCTATTAACAGCCATCTTAATTAACTCCCTTAAGATAAAACTCCCCAGATAAGCGATTTAAAAATGATACACCTAGTTAGTTAAAGGGATAAAATTAACCTCGGCTTTCGATAAGTGTTGGATAAGCCGGCTTATTCATCATCTGCCTTGGCAGACATTAGCTGTAAGCATTTTCACATGCAAGAGACACATGTCGTGGGTAGCGAGAACAGGGTTCACTTAAAAGTGTTTTGAATTAATAAGAAAAATGGGTGTTTGAATACGAACTGGCACGGAATCTCTCTTGGAGAGGAAGTGGAGTCACGGTGTATTTACGTCTATGGAAATTACAGGAGCTCAAACGTCTCCGTAGATATACTGTTCGGCTGTTTGTAGAAGAGATTCTTCAACTAATGTTTCGTAATAATAATTACAGTTGTTTTAAACTGTTTATAGTAATAATAGTAATTGATTTTTAAAGGATTCTCGAATGAGAAAATTCCATGATATTTCCAAGTTCATGCAGAAGAAAAAATGTATTATTTTAATCGAAATGGCGTTTGTCCTAGATAAATTCGTGGAAAAGTAATCCTAAAAACGGTATTTAAAAATTGAAACTGGCCACATTCCCACAAAACGATTGCCGCTACAGAGTAGACCTGTATACAGCAATGTGCTAGAAGAGTTAATTTGTCATTTGTGATATTATTAGGTGTTATTGTTAAATATACATTGGTATTGAATAAAGTTGCAAAATAAACATGTGAACTGGGCACAGAATGTGCATTTCACCGAACAAATGGAAGAAGTATTACCTACATTATGCCATTATGTACAAACACAGCGCCTAAAATATTTCACCAAAAAAACTAAAAGAAAAATGTGCTGTAAGTACTGTAGGGTGATGAAGCACGACGAAAGGAAGCATTGCAACATTGATTTTTGTGAAAACCATTTCAACGTGAGTATAATTGGAAATACAGATGGGTTTAAGTTCATCGAAAGAATTAATAAATATAAAGTTGTAAAAATCAATTAAATTTTTCTATTAAGCTACCAGAATGTATATAGGGCGTTTAAAAAATCAATGCTAAAGCAAACTTACATTTTTTCTCATTTATTATTCAGCGCTTCATTCCGATTCCAAATAATATGTTCTATAATTGATCCTATCATTTACGTGAGGTAGGATGTTATTTGAGGCATTTATAAAATTTTACTATCTGACACTACATTAAATGAGCTGCTTTATTCTGAAAACATAATAAGCAAAAATGATAAATAAGGATATTTAAATATGTTTAAAGAGAAATTAAATAAGTAGTAAATATCAATAAAAATTTATTAAATTAGATTGCATAATTTAATAAATACCTCAAGTAAAACATCTATCTGGTACTTATCCAATATCATTGTCGCAGTAATTGTCACGAGCTATATTGTAAATAGAGAAATAAGTTGCGTTTAACAATACCGTAAGTTCACCACATCATCACTAATAATTATAGTATTACGTTCACAGTTTTTACACTATGTATCTATGATCCACAAATGTCACAAAAACGCAATACAATAAACCTGCACCTATATCCAAGGAAATAAAGCGCATTGAACGGCGTTTACATTCTATGGAAATTTATTAATGTCAATATTTTAATTATTATGTGTTTATTGCCACCAGACACATGTTCTGACCTTTCAATATGTTTGCAAGATTACCTGTAACACATTTCAAACCAATATAAAATTCATGGAACTTCTCCATCAGATGAAAGTTACATGAACTAAATATTAATAGTGTATAAATGAAGAATAATTTGTGATTTTGTACAATATGACACATACTGTAAAAAACTTAACCTCAAAATGATTGCGTTATTAAATGTCATTTAGGATATAACATCTAGCGACCTCTAGTTAGTAAATTATGCCCATTATCTGAGAATCTAGGGAGTAATTCATAGATAATGTAAATGTATTATTACTATAAAACATATAAAATGGTTTCCCGGTATCTCATTGATACTGTACCGACACAGAATTGAAAATTTTTTAGTGTTTGTAAACCGTGCGCGTCAGTACTTGATTTAGCCGACGTTAGAAACGCCAATAGCATAGACGTAGGCTAGGGTACTACTCGTAATTTATATAAATATATTAAATTAAAAAATAAATTAATACTACCAAGTTTTGATTCACAATAATAATTAAAAAGAGATCAACATGACGGGTCTAACTTTAGTGATAATAAGAAAAAACGTATATGAAGGAATTCGACCACTAAACTCAATGTAAGTATAGTGAAGCTGTCGATATAGACACAAGTGTCAGTTTCTAGTATATATTGTGCTATACAAAAAGTGTAGAAGTAAATCCAAAGAAAAAAAAAACATGGAAACACGGAAAAGGAAAAAATAGCCGATGATGACTAGGACAATTTCAAGCTTGAAGTGAAGCAAAATATTTTTGTAATTTTTTTGGTTAAATTGGATTCTTGTCACTGAAATATAGAAAATATTAACAAATAACCCTTTTCATCTTAATACAATAGTATACCGATCTATTGGTAGTACAATGGGTTAGTTAGAATATTTAAGTTTAGGAAAATGCAAGTTATCTTCCACGATTACTAGTTGTTTAAAGTTAGTAAAATAGATTTGTACTATTTTTACCAGAAGAATGGAATGTCTTCATGCATAAGCCAAATGGTGTAACGCTGCCAAATGCCTGCAAGAACATATTTAACGCGTTTGATTGAAGATGCCATTCTCAGTAATGTATGCATTATTTATAAAATTGTAAAAGCGGCCATTAAATACATAATTATTGATCCCAATTATTTCTATGAAGTTATTTTCTTTGTTTACCTAGATATTTCATACCATGCGATAAGAATTGTAATGCAGTAGATACTTGATTTTTAATTGGTTTATGTTTTGCGTAAATCATTCACAACAATAATTCGCGGAGTAGTTTTTTCCTAAAATACAAGCTACATATAACTTAAAATATTTATTAAACTAAGCAATATTCACATGATTACTAGTCTTATTTCTTTGAGAATATTCTAACTGAATTCAAGTCTAAAACAAATACATCATCATAAGGAATTGAGTATAACCGTCCCGGGTATTGGTTCAGGTATATCTTCTTAAAATATAGACCATATGGTCTTAATGTCAACTTGCTGATGTAAGTAGGTGTTTAAGCGGCCTGATTCTCTGGGTGTTCTCGTATATTAATACACAGATCCCAGATAGACCGAGGATGATCATGGGCGGATCCAATAGGTACCTTTAATCCCATAAGGTACCACAAGAGGAATTTGAATATATAAAAAATATGATAATAGCATGCATTTAAATCGATATATTCCGTATGTTGCTGAGTAACTGTTAATAATTTGATAAAGTTTTGCATGTGTATCTGGTTACACGTATATATAATGAATATAGAAAGTGTGTTCAAAGTAAAAGAAAAGATGACACAAATAACATAAGTGTAGGCTTTTATATATTGAATTTTATTGAAAAATCTTGTTTTTAATGATGTTTCTTCGTAATTTCATGATTAAAATTGTAATATATTAATATCATTCACTATTAAACTGTCAAAACATAGTTACACATTTTAACATAAATTAACACAATTCTGTGTGTGTTAAACAACTAGTATCATTCTAATAAATCATAGACAACAAAAGAACATTTTCTATAATTATGTTATTACAATGCAAAGTCTCTTGTGCCACCTCAATTCAAATTTGCATCTACACCATCGCTTATACAGATGACCTAACTATACTGCTCAATTGAAAATTCGAAGAAATCAGTTGGTAAGCTTTGAATCAAATGCAAAATACCTTGGACTAAAGACTAAAAAAAAAAACAGGCATTCTATGAAGAGTGCCGCAGGACTGTTGGTAAAACATGGGGAATGAAACCAAAATTGGTCATGTGGATATACACTGCCAGTGTAAGGCTATGGGATTGTTATCTGGTAGCCAAAAATTTGACAGCTAAACAATAGCTCAGCTAAGTATAAAGAATCACGTGCCTGAGCATAACTGGAGCTATGCGAACAACACGTGCTATAGCAATGGAGGTAATGCTATGTTTACCACCTGGACATTTGTCTAAAAGTGACCTCGATAACTATGCTTGACCTCAAGAAGCTTGAAACCAAATATAGAATGTGGAGTAGTTAGGAGTATCTTATGGAGTAGGGTCGTTAGAAATATGCCCCTACTGACAGGCAAGCAGTGACAGTATTTCTTCCTTGCGTTAGTGAAGATGTAATTAATCGTTTTCACAGACGGATCAATTAGGAAGGATGGTTCAGAATGTGGATCTATTCCAGATCCCTGCATATCTGAAATCAATGGGCAATTTATAGATATGCTACTGTGATACAAACGAAATAATCAGATATAACGATCGCCGCAAAGGAAATTGCATGTAAAGCAATTTCTTTCAGGCAATTTATGTCAGAATCTACACAGATAATCTGTGTAATCATAAGGTAATTACTAGATTGCATGGAATTGCTATCAGGCACTCGTAACCTCAGATATCAACAGAACAACAGTATGCTAGATCAAGAAACACGAGGGATGCAATAGCAATAAAGAAGCTGATAAGCTAGCCAGGAGTGCATCGAGTGTAAACATTTCTGGACCCGGTCCCTCCAGTGTGTCTTCATTATCAGTATTTGTTGAAATAATCAAGAAAAATGCCTACAAAGAGTTTAAGAATCATCGGTGGGCTGAAACAAATAGCTATCAATTCGCTAAGGAGTTTCTAATGTACCTCCTGTAAGGATGTAGCCAAAAAGTGCCTGGCCATGTCTACGACACTTTTTCACCTGATGATAAATATTCAACCTGAACGCTATTAGCTAAGCAGACCCTTTTACCATGCGGGAAAATGTAAAGTACCTGTTTGTAAATGTTGCGAACAGGACGATGATACAGTATTTCATGTATTCTGTGAATATCTTGTAAATACGAGAATCCGTGTTAGGAAAAACGATGTCCTTTTGTTTCCGATATTTGAGTGATTCCCCTGGGCAACGTCATCATCTTTTTCTCTCTAATAGTTTGGTTAACAGTTTAAGTGGACTGATCTAATGGGAAGAAGTACAAGAAGACTAATGTGGCCTATGCGATGTAGTTAAATTACCCTCCCACTACTCCAGAATGCCGATTTAGTAGGTTTGATGACAATGTTCTGGTTCACTCTTTCCATTTTGAAATTACTTTCTAGTTCTATTGACAGCACTTATCTTTGACAGAAATAATTAAATTCACTGAACTACTAGCCAAACTAAATACTGTAGAAATTCAATAAAGTAATATTTTATTAGTGTATTTATTTTGTATTAGATACAAGTTGAATTTTACCAGTATGTTCAAACAAAAATAAATAAATATTAAAGTAGTTTTGTTGTAACATACCTATCTTAAATTTGAATTTTACTAAAACTAGATGCAGTCCACTTGTGAAGAATTGCTATGATTCATCTTACATTGCTCCACATTGGAATAAAAGAATTAAATTCTAATTTTATGCCCAAGTGGACTCGTTCTTATCTGAAATTCTGCGCCATATAAATAAACCACAATAAAGACCGAGACCAGACCATTCGCAATCTGGTGGGTGTACTAAGTTGTGGCACTTGAATTAAAACCAACAGGAAAACCGTACTCCGAGGTGGATACGACTCATTGCCTAAGTGAAATATCGGCTAACTACCACTTTAAAATCATAACATTTATGTTGGGCTTAACTGCTGGAAATCGCGTGTAATTCGACCATATGAAGTTTTATTTAAAGGTGTTCTGTCGATACTAAAAGTCGGGCTAATTTAGTATTGCACATGGTTTATTGTTTTAGTTATTTATAGATGCATGTCGGCCACTAATTTAAGTAAACAGATAACTTGGGACCTGAGTGCAGTCGGGGAGATTTTCAAACGGTTGGAGATAAAATTAATATCAAGCGGGATATATAATGTTTTTTCAGCCATTTAGATATTACTCTAAAGGGTTATTTAAGAAATTTAACAGCATATGTTTTATGTTTATGGCTATGTTTCGAGATTAAATTAACCACCATAATTTCTTAATGCATATTTAATTTATCACAGAAGGAAGACAAATGGATGCAATAAAATTGATAAACCTTTGAAACCAGAAAATAAATGTATGTTTTAAATCAAATTTTAGTATAAATCTTCTGTATATAACCTATATTCCTTAATGAACAAATTTACATTGATAAAGAATATTTAACTGTGTAAAAATGTTACATCTAGCTAGCCCTATGTTCAGACACACTGTATAAAATAAGTAGTGAGAGTACTTTAGAGTAAGTTAGAACATTATAAATTGTTCCATTGTAATTTGAAATTTAAAAATGTGAAACTCATTTTGTGCAACGTTAGAGTTGCATGCTCAAAAATCAAATTTATCTCGACTAAAGAGTATTACCAAATGTAATAAAATATTTTAAAGAAATTCCTCATAATGACGTTTATAACGAGCCGAAATCTCAGGGTGTTAGCAAACAAATAAAATTCATTTCAATATTTATTTAACAATAGAGGCTATAATGTGGCACGCCATAAGCCGCGGCTAGCTATATTCAATTCTAGAAATATAAAAAAAGTAATATGCAAAAGGAAAAAAAACAGTGCCGTTCCAAGATTCTTAAGGCAAATTAATTTAAGATATTATGAGATAGGGCGCCATGGGGTTTGATTTAACTGTCCCTTCTCCTTGTTTGAGAACTCGAAAACCACAAAAAAGTTTCAAACAAAAAAAAGAACTACGGTTGGGTAATACTTGCAAATCAACTTTTCTTATTTCTGGTTTGTTATTTTGGAATCAGAGTTAGAAGGGAATATTTAAATAAATGTTGTTTGTGAGGAGAGAAAAACAGTATATTACAAAAAAAAAAATAATTATAAGAATAAACTAGCGATCATATACGCCAATAGATTGAGAATACAGGAGATTTTGTTCTTAAATTACAACCAGTAGTAATTAGGATTATTGATCATATAATTACGTTTACACCAATTAATGGATATCCACAATCTGGTTTACATAGAATATTAGTTGTATAATGCACGATTTAATTTGGATTTTTTTTGTGTTCGGTTTTAATTTTTGTTTGGTAATTAAAGGAAAAAAAATAATTAAACTTGCTTAATCTATGTAAAATGTAAATTTAAGTAATTTTTATATATAATGTTTGTTGTATCCCTCACAATTAAATGAGTAACTTATATAATACTTTTAAAAAAAGAATCGCTTATACCGAAAATGGTGGTTGAAAATGCTAATAATAAAAAAAAATAACAGTAAATTGACATCCACTTATCTGGCAAAAGTCAAGAGTGTAATTTCCAGAGGAATCCAGTTGACTAAGGGTGGATGGAATTCAACGTAATCGGTGAAAGGTAAGTATTCTTCCCCGTGGTGGAAGACAGCAGGTGAAAATGGCTGTGTGAAATTGTCTGTGTGAAATTGCCAAGCGTTGGTATGATCCTCAAGTGAAGTTACGCAATCCTATTCGGATACGTTGCGTAGGTGTAACTTTTCCGGGGAAAGCAGAGCCCCATAAAAAAAAACCTTAGAGACACAAAAAGGTATTAAATAACGCCCAGACGAATGAAGTATAAATACAATTAATAAGGTAAGGTAAGGTACATACCTCATTCATAGAGAGTTTTCTTATATCAGGAGAAGGTAAGATGGCGTGGATGATAACACGCTGTAGAGGAAAAATCTCTCTATATTGGAAATTTATTTTCCAGATGCTGGACAAGTTGTGTTGACGACACAAAATCCCAAAACGGCTATACTTTTAATAACACTATCACCAATAAAAGTATAAATTTTTGACCAAAAGCACTTTAAATCCCAAATTAGGGTGGTTCCAATTTTCCACAAAAGGCTTTGGCCACGTGGTCGTGCACACCTTGAAAAGCAGAGAGCTGACCTTTTTTTTCCAACTATCCAAAAACTATTTTAAAGAAATATATTCGAGGGAAAGAATAGAGATACCAACACAAAAGAAAATAATTATTTCAGAGATACCAATCCACCAACAAAAACATTATCGGCACTCGAAGAAGGGAATTAGGTAAATAATAATTATTATTATTGAATTATAAGAATATGTAGATATATTGACGATAAGAATATAGCGTTATAAAAACGGGACGAGCAATTTTAAAACTTAAGGAAACCTGCTGTATTTAGGAAATCTTGACACTTTAGAATAATCAAACGACGGCTATGAAAGGTAAACTACGCGCGAGGAGGACAAATAGATTTGGTGATTTCTTTCACTTCCCGTATCGCGATAATATTCACCTAGGCAACTCAAATTACTTAGGTACCAAGATTTTGTATATATGTTGAAGGTTAAAACCGTCACACGTTATAAAAAATTACCCATAAGCGTATGTCAGAAAGAAGAAAAAAAATAAAATAACCCCTTCCTGCCTCGTTTCTACGTTTGTTTTTTAGGCGTCAATGTGTTATTTGTCCAAGTGGTATTTGTGTTCACTTTCATGGCAATCTTTGATCTGCTTATTGTAACTTTTAGTTATCTAATTTTTCGCAGGTGGCACTCCATAAAAAAAAACTCAATATACATTTGCCGATCAAATTTGGTATATGGGTATTTTGATGGATGCTGAATAGCCTGGAATTATTATCTTTTTAATAAAAAAAAAGTGCCTACTATCACTTTCTGGAAAAACGACCTTTATAAAAAATCGTAGTAGGCCAGGATTTTGCCATTTAAATAAAATGGTTAGTAGGACACTAATTGTAAAAAAATTGGCTCGCCGAAATTCCGCAGCCCTTTAACATTTCCAGAGGTGTTAACCTGAAAAACGGGACACACTGTAAATAAGTAGGGTTAAATTGTTACATTTTGCCGCCAAAAATACGCAGTTAACGGGATGTCCTACTTTCTCGTTACACCCTTTATAAATAATTCTCCTTTTCTTAGATGTATTTCCTCGTGTTCTTCTGATGGCTTGTTCAATATTATCTTCTTGTAGTATACATATTTTTAAATTATTAAAGGAATTTACGTTTTGAAAGTACTTATGTAGGTAACAGCTATACAAAGATTATAGCATAAAAGCTTTCTTATTATGTACAGGAAATATTATTTTCCTTCGTGCAATCCGAGCTTCCTATCCATATTTTATAAGAGGGAAAATGTACAATACATTGTCAATATTAACAAACCAAAGCAATTTTCTGAATCAATAGCTTGTAATGTATGCTGTAGTTTCATCGGTAAGTCTATTTTGCAATTATTGGATTGAAACTCAAGGTTTTCGTGATCCAGCTTTACTTTGTTGCTTTAATAAAACCGCATTAAAAATGTATTATTTAAGGGGAAGGTATAGCTATGTAATTATTTTTCGCAGTAGACTTGCCGTTCA
Source organism: Monochamus alternatus (assembly GCA_037114965.1). NCBI lineage: Eukaryota > Metazoa > Arthropoda > Insecta > Coleoptera > Cerambycidae > Monochamus > Monochamus alternatus. The sequence continues at coordinate 75,434,311 of CM073431.1, read as the reverse complement.
ATTATAGTGACGTACAAAACGTCGACTACGTAGCTAATAATATATTCTCTTTAAATAATGCTTTCTTGAAATGACAATGTTTCTTATAAAGGAAAACTGAGCTGTGTTCTGGTATGATTACTAAATTGAAGTGCTTGAAATCGTTCTCGAACAAAGAAGAAATATTACCCATTGTTTCCTTAAAAAGTATAGCTTCAAAAATTGGTAGGTAGAAATAGGAATAAGTCCAAATGATGAATATACAGGGCGATTCTTGACTTACACGCATAAACTTGCGAAATTATAGCTGAGAACAAATAATGACGAAAAGTGAAAAAATATGTAACTTAAGAAGTAACATATTTTTAGTTTCGGAAGTTTACAAAAATTTATCACTTGTCTCTATTTACACAACACGACGGTGTGTTTTTAAGTTGATAGTTTTTCGAGTCAAATTGCTAAAGGAAGCAGTTTAGAATTTAAACAAAACAAATAGTAATATCAATACAAACATCGTGTGTAATTCAGAAGGGCAATTTAATGAATAATAAATTTAGAAACACATTAATTGAAACTTTATTTATGAAACAGTAAAAATAAATACATTTTTATTTGAGGGTACAATTATTAAACAAGCATTTATTGATCTTCATACGAGAAGTACTAATGTCGTTACGAATGCCACAGCTTTCTTCTGTGGTAGATGTTGAAGTTTGTTATTTTTCCAAAAGAATTGATTGAATAATGCTCGAATGATACTCTTTGTCAATTTGTAAGTATGCTTTTATTGATTAGAGCTTTTTCTTCAATTCCGCTTTTACATACTTTGCTAACTGCTGATACCTATATCAATGCTTTGTGCTAAACATTTAGTACATTTGGAAATTTCATTAATTCCAATCGACACATTTTTATACCCTTTAGAATTTTTCTTCTTCCAAATGGGATTTGGTGTAAGAAATATTCTGTACAATGTTACAGAAGTGCTTCGTTTTTCCATCTTCTCCAACTTTTTAAATATCTTCCTATAAAATATTAGACGTAATCCATTTGCCGTCGCATAATCTATTGTCACCGCCTTGTCTATAGGATTATACTCCATACGTCCAGTTTATTGTCCATTATTTTCAATTTCAGATATAAAATAAATGGTTTTGCAGTAAGTTGGTTCTCTTCTTCGCCAAGGTAATTGAAACGCCAAAATGTGATATAATTTCTTTTGAATTCCTTCCGGTTCATTTTCGTTATATAATCTGGCCATTGCAAATATTTCACATTTATTAAGAGCTGATGCACAGAATTTTCTCTTTTCGGGTTGTGCTTGTAGAATTTCACGTTTAGCATTACGTGCAGCTCCTGATGAATTAAACTGTACGTCGCTTCGGTGAAAGAGTTAAATACAATATTGAATTCTTAATAATATTTACTTTGTAGCATTTTAACGGTGGTGTTCCAAATTGTTTTATCTATCGATTCTTTGTAGTCTTTTCAGTCACATTTTCTCATATTAAAAGCCTAATATTGCAATATTACATTCAATTTCTCGATGGAAGTATCTGACACAAATTTATATCCTTTCGTATTGTAAAAATTGTCACCAGATTGATAATTGAGTCACAACTGTATTAAAAGGCACACAGGTATTAACAATTTGATTAATTTAGTTGTTCGTAGACTCACCGAATCGAAGTAAACAAGTCAGGATGATGTGTTTGGTATTTGTAGTAGTGCTTTGATATATGTTGTGGTCTTATTTGAGTTTATTTGCACGCGATTATAAAAGTATGGCGCATAATTTTTCAAACTAAGAATTTATTGACATGATACTGGCATATCTCATCAAAATTCAGTGGCTACAGCACATGTTTATGCCCAACAGTTTCCCCAAAGATATCATCCAAGATGTGAAGACTTTTTAGGTGTGGTTCAACGGGGTAGAGAAACTGGCAATTTGCAGCCGAGGCCTGGGCAGCATAAGAGAGACATTAAATCTAGTCATACTGGAAATTCGGTTAACTGGTGCTCTTTCTTTACAATAATTTTCCGCTATTACTCGAAGAAGTTAATCTGAACGTTAGACAGCATATGTGGTTCTTCACGACGGTGTTTCACCACTTCTTTCGCGACTAGTGCGACAACATTTGGATCGTGTGTTTTTCGAACAATAGATAGACCGAGGTGGTCTAATTAGGTGACCCCTTCGATTGCCCAACCTAAATCCGCTTGACTTTTAATTTTTTGCGAAATTACATACATGCTGCCGCTATGGCAATTTTACTACAATCTTGTTTGCGCCGTACGTATGGGGTCTCATGGGTTCGGCGAGCTGAACTGTGTATTGAATATTTAAATAGCTTCTAACAGTTACTACGATAAATTAAATCCATCTTAAATTTAATGAAATTTACGTTATTTTAGTTTTATTTGAAATAAATTCGTATCTCCGTAACTGAAAAATGTTTTTTTTGCATTAGTCATTATTTGCCCTCATCTATAATTTATCAAGTTTATGCATATAGGTTAAGAATCAATCTGTACAATATGTCCACATTTCAGTAACTGAGTACTATAGCTACCTCAAACCGAATAAAACTTTATTTAAATAAAAAAGCAATGATATCATAACTATTTATGTATACAGTATGTTTTTTAAATACATTATTTTTTTCTTTACTATTGGTTGCCATCGCAGTTTGTTATGCAGTTCTTGAGTCAAAATATCAGCTACTGTAAGGCAAAACGTAGAATGTTTTCTACTATTATTAACTATTGTTCCACTTGACAATATATTGTTCTCTATGCGCCGAAGAAATCTTGTGAGTTATTGTTGATTGTAATTCGATATTTTTCTTTATTTATTTGTCAGCCGTTACTCTCTAAATAAGGCAGCGGTACCCACACAATATATACATTAAATGCGGTGGTTTTATTGGTTTTTGTGGTGCCACTAAGGCTATTCAAACACATTCGTCGTCTTGGCAGAGCGAACAATATAATGTAGGTATTGAGAGGAAACTAGATCAGGGCAAAGGTGGTTTCAAGTGCCATGGTTAATGCTATGCGGTCAGTTATCATTTTCTGTTCCACGCACCATGTGCTTTCGAGCGGTGGGTGCCTTCCCACACACGTCAAGGCTCGTAACTATAACTAATTTTGTCGTAAGAGTAAAAAATAGTTTAAACAAATACGGTTTATCCTTTTCTTTTTGATATACTTCTTGTTAGGCTGACTTAATACTATGTAAGTTTTGTATCAAATGTGCTATGAAATTCTCATAAAAGTCTGCCCATAAGAATTTGAATCGAACTTTATTTTGAGTTCCAATGAAAATTTGGATGACTAGATTGTTAATAAGTAAATATTCTTATATATTGTTCCGAATATTTTCATTTTTTTTAGGTTTTGTTTTATCTTTTCTTCTGTCAAAACATTTTTGACAGGTTTTTTAGTCTGTACCCATCTTATATTCGCTTCAATAATGCAATCAGATGTTTGTGCTAAATAGATGGTACTGATATTTCTGAAATCGACAGAACTCTTCTTAACATAGGCTACACCTAACACATCTTTTAATTTGTTTTAAACTAGCACAAACATTTTACACATTCTGTACAGGATGTCTCAAACTCGATAGCATGGGCCTACCATGAGGATACAAAAAATTAGAATAAAATTTTGGACACGTGGTGCTAAATGGGATGATCAATTATATTTTTTCCAAAAACATACCCACATTTTTTTCTGTTAAAAAGTTCTCTCTTTTCTAATAAACTTTCATTAGAAGTTATAAGCAATATTGTCCTAACGAGTCTCGAAAGAAATACTGTGACGAACCTACGTCGCTTCGGCGGCGGTGCGATGCGACGCGGTGTCACTATGACGCCTGAGCTGCGGCGGTCGGGTACCTCGGGCGCCAGTTTCTATTTTAAAGTGTAGAAACACCACTACTCAGGCAGCTACAGTGAAAATACACAGTTAGACTTCACGGACGGAGTAAAAAGGCACAATATATATATATATATATATATATATATATATATATATATATATATATATATATATATATATATATATCACTATATATATATTAAAGACCAAACCTAATTTTACAATACTAACTTAAAAACGGAATTGCAATCAAAAACAAGTTAAACGGGCGGTATAAGCGCTAAATGCGGGGCAGTTGCGGTTGCGGTTATTGGTGGTCCTGGAAAGAGAGTTACTGAGTTAGCCGGTCGGTAGTAAACAAGCGGTGGGAAGCTACGGACTAAATACCACGAGGGAGGAAGCAAACAAGCAATAAGCAAAAGCAATTACTACTATTGATTAATACACTTGGCTACAATCACTCCTGAAAGAGAACAATTAGAACAAGTTACAGACAGATTTTGATCCCTTGAGTAGACTGGCAGGACGGCTAACTGTTGCGCTGAAAGACATATGACAAGTCAGTCTACGACCTACGTTTCAGAGCAGCGAGTGCTCAAAGCAACCTCCTTCCTCCAAACGCGCAGTTAGGATCGACACACGTGATCAAGGTAACCGTGTGTGTCACCACGCCGCAAGATAGACGGAATACAGGTCAGGTAAGTCGGACGGAGACGGCCTACGTTTTAGACTAAAGGGTTGCCCCTTTCCTCTGAACGCGCAGTCAGGATCGACACACGTGATCAAGGCAACCGTGTGCGTCACCACATCGCAAGACAGACGGAGACGGCCTATGTTTCAGACTAAAGGGTTGCCCTCTTCCTCTGAACGCGCAGTTAGAATCGACACACGTGATCAAGGCAACCGTGTGCGTCATCACGCCGTAAGACAGACAGAGCACAAGACAGGTAAGACGGACGAGAGTTAAGAGTAGCCAAGTGTTACTTCCAGTGCTCGTGATCGGACACGTCTTCCTTCTAGGAACGGCAGAACGGAACTAACTCTCGGGTTCCGCTCTCTTATCAGTTCACCCGGCGGAATTCGGAGACTTACGCACTTGCGGTGTGCTGGACTTACTACCGCTGCTTGCTGGTATGTTTTCTTGCTAATACGGCTGCTCTGCTGGTCTGCGGACAGGACTACCCGGCTCGCTAGCTGGACGGCAACTCAACTTGTTAGTCGATAGTTGGCAGACCTAATGCGCCTGTGAAGTTGATGGCTGCGCATTAGTCTTTAATCTGGACTTTGAAAAATCTCACCAAATACGGCTTCTCCACGATCTGGCAGGTCTTCTGGTGCAGGTGCGGGCAGGAAGAACTTCTCACTGTGACAGCAGGACAGGAACTAACTATATAAATCAGCTTTTGAAAGCCCTAACGTTGATGCGGATGTAGCTGCTGTGTGCTGGTCGGTTTTCAGACTTAGTATAGTACTCCCAGAATCGGTCAGCAGGCGGCTAGAGACAACGTACCTGCTCGATGTGGGCCAGGACAGGTACTGAATTTTCGTATATTCAAAAATGTTGGGCTTCATTCGGAATCGCGCGCTGGATCGAGCGCGCATCCTACGTCATACCTTCCGTAGCGGTGGCCGCATCTGACCGGTGATGGATGTGCGTTTGGTTCACGCGGTCTACTCCGAGCTGGCTGGAGTCCGAGCGTCGACAGGCTCTCAACGTAGACAAGTTCAAATACTATACTGGTTTTACGGACTATTTTAATAATAAAATAAATACATACGGGACAGCTAAAAATCACTTCATTACAGTACCACCTAAAAATTACATTAGCGGTGGAAGGATCAAGTAGTCGTTAGAAAATAATTGAATGCTCGTTGTATAAATGCATAAATGTCACAAAATACTTGTTATTACTCAATACGAATGTCAAACTTATAACTTCTGTGCATACAAAATGTTTTCTCATTCAGAAAAAGTTGATATGTTGCTAGTTTACGACGAGTCGCAAAAAATTCAAAAAGAGCTGTAAAGTTATATCGAGAAAGGTATCCAGAGCGCTTCATTTCTGATCATAGAACCTTTACAAGATTGAAGGCGACCTTGCGACGAAATGAAGATGCATTTTCTGTTCTGAAGAATCAAATAATTGACCGAAGGATAAGAAACAATGTTAATACAGCTAGACAGTATTTCGAACAAAATCTACGAAATTTTATACGGCAGTCTAACCGGTAATTGAATTTGGATAAATCAACCGTTCAACGAATTTTAAAGACCAAAGGATATCCTGACTACAAATTCACAATATCGAGTATTTGCTTAAACGTCACATTAAAAACAAACTTAATTTTATAGCTCAAATTGTAGTAAATGTAGAAACTTTTCAACAGGACCTTTATCGGCACGTTCTTTGGACGGTTTTCAGTATAATGCTTTGCCAAACAGGTGCAACGAACACTACTAGTCCATTGAAAATTTATACATTGTAAATACAGTCCAAAACCAAGACCATTTTAGAGTAAATATATGGCAGCATCATCGGTAAGCATTTATTTGGGCCTTATTTTTATGAACATACACAGAACAGCGTGAGTTACCTAAATTTCCTACAAGAAGAACTTGCTGCACTTCTAGAGAATGTGCCTATGCAGCTGAGAAGAAGGCTATGGTTTCAGCACGATGAAGCACCACCCCATAAGGCCAGGATTGTGCAGCAATATTTAGATAACACTTTCCCAGAAAAATCGATGTGGATTAATAATGAACATATTTTTTAAAACACCTTCACGAGATATTAATCATTTGAAAGAAAAAAATACAAACGCTTGTAATGAGTTAAACGGCGAAATGTTAATAAACTCAGCCCACAAATAAGTTAGGTGAAGATTGGTTATATGTCTTGAAATGAGAGGGGGTCATATAGAGAATAAATTGTAATATGTATGTAGTGTGAGGGCGTTAGTGTTATCTTTTAAGTTATTGTTATCATTACCTTTTGTTTTAACTGTATTAAAGAATTATCGAGTTTAATAGTTTTATTTATTCGTTGACATTTATACACTTTAAACAACGAACATCCAACGACTACTTGATCCTTGCACCACTAATGTGATTTTTAGGTGGTATTTTTTTGAGACTCTTTTGGACGATATTGCTTATAACTTTTAAACAGGAAGTAATATAGAAAAATCTCTAATAAAAGTTTATTAGAAAAAAGACATTTTTTAACAGGAAAAAAATTTGGGCACGTTTCTGGAAAAATTTTAATGATGACGCCATTAGTCTTTCTGTTAAATTCATTTAACACCACATCTCCCACATTTTATTTAATTTTTTTATATCCTCACAGTAGGCCAATACTATCGAGCTTGAGACATCCTGTACACACTGCAGCTTAGTATAAGTGTTTGCAGTATGCAACTTTAAATAAAAAAATATATGTGATATTTATGTATATTTTTATGATTTTATTTAAATTGATGTACTCGTATTTTTCTTACTTTGAACATTCAAAGGAATATCAGTTAAAGGAACAAAGATATGGAAATTATTGGTTGATACCTATTGGACCTATTTTTAAATAGTTTGCATTGTGTAATGCATTTTGACTTTCTACTAATAATTAAATAATTACATGTTAGAATCAGATATGCCATGGTCTTAATGATTAAGGTAATATCATTTAAAATTCTTTTTACATCACAATTGATGTGTTAGTCCTAGAATTTAATTTTCTAGTATCTAAAATATTTGTACCAGACAGATTTATAACTTTTATCTGTTTGAATACATTATCCAGTCCAACACATAACATAAATCTAAATGAGATAAAAGTTCTAGACTAGCCGCTCCGTCTTAGGTTCCCCAATAAGAAGAAGCTGCCGGAGTTTACTAATTTCATTATAATATTTATACATGGAAAATGCATGGCAAATAAACTTCATAAATATTTATAAGAGCCAATATTTGTCACTGTTGACTCAAGGAGTACTATTAGCATGATTTTATGCAATTCGACGGTCTTGGAGCATACAGAGCGCCGGATGCAGCATAACTAAATCAAAACAACTCAATTCGGCATTGGATAAATAACCCTTGCGTTCAGTCGGGTTCATCTCGGTAAATAATGACCTCGCCAACGGAGGAATTTGATTTTCAGTTAATTCGTTGGATAATTCCGTTATTGTTATAGTATCCTCTCTCTATGCAACACGTTCAAAAAACGAGAAGAGCACTGCTTCGACAAGTTCCAGATTGGGTATAAATCATTCTAAAGTCTCGCAACACTCTAATATACAGGGTGTTCCGCATAAAAACCGACATAGAGCAGGTGCATGTAGGGGGTCTCAAAATATTGCCATTTAACCAAACATACTTATATATAAAGTTACACACAGACGGAGTTAGGGGAAGTATGCCTGTGATGCCATACTTCCTATGATGGCACACGACAACAAAATCTGTTATTCTTTGTTTTATTCAGTTCTAGCCTTCATATATTCCGACTAGATGTCGCCTTTTAGTGACTAACCAACTTGCATTTGTTTGTTTAGTGTGTAGAAGTTTTTACGGAAAGTTATATATTTAGGTAAGTATGGAATTATCAATAACGTCATGTGAATGTTTATGCTGTTCATCTATTAGACAATTGATAAGTGCTGATATTTACAACATACATTAAGACAAGTTTTAGCATCATACGAGAAAAAACAACGGATTTTAATATATAAGAATTTCTATATGTGATAAATTGAGGTTAAACATAACTTCAGTGTCATGCTTGATTTTGTAGCTAAATGTTTTTGTGCCAGTGATGGCATAGCTGAAGTGTTCTTATGATGGCATCGGATGCCATCATAGGAACATAGTTTAACTTTTAATTCAGCTTACATATACAGTATGCGCCAAAAGTATGGAATAAATTCAATAAAAACGAAACAATTATTTTTTGGGAAAAATCCTCGAACAGGTCGATTTTTTATTTAAAAAATATATATTTTAGCGTAAAATGCGATTTTCAAATGTCATTTGTTTTCGAGTAATGACGTCATCGATTTTTTTTAAATGGCAACACCATATTTTTTTCCTTGATTCTGAAAGATCGTTTAATTCTCTATCAGATAGTACTAAAATTTTGCCCTCTTACATAGGAAAGTTTTCGAGTAAATGACGATTGAATGTTAGAAAACGTAAATCAATTAAAATAAAGCAAAAACATTATCAACTTTAGTTTTTCGAATTCCATAGTTCTTTTATGGATCACGTAGGTGAAAATCTTTGCAAAGTGTCAAATACTTTTTTCAGATGAGGCCCCATTTTGTCTGAATGGTACAGTAAACCGTCAAACTTGCAGATATTGGAGTCGGGAAAATCCTCATAGGATGGCAGAGGCACATATCCAACACCCTTAGAAATTAAATGTGTGGGCTGGAATAGTTGACGACAGAATAGTAGGGCCTTTCTTCTTTGAAGGAACCCTTACAGGACAAAGATATTTAGAGTTTCTAGAAAATGACCTTGTTCCAGCCCTTGCAGTAATTTTTCCTAACGATAATGACCCTGACATTCCTGATGATACCATATGGTTTCAGCAAGACGGTGGACCTCCGCACTATGCGCGCCCTGTACGAGATTTTTTAGACAACTGTTTTCCTGGGAGGCAGCGTTAATAACTCACCTAAAAGAAATGGAGGAGCAATTTTTTGGCTTAACTACAAAAGATCTTAAACGTCTAGCATTCCAACTTGCGCGAAAAATGAATATTGACCATAACTTCAATGAGAATTCGGAGATGGCAGGTTGGAAGTGGATACGTGGATTCCTAGAAAATACTTCCATGGCCAGGGCACAGGCTTTTAATAAAAACAATATTGCCCTATACTTCAGAAATTTATCAAAAGTAATGGATCAATATAATTTTTTGCCCGAAAATATTTATAATGTCGATGAGTCGGGGCACTGTGCAGTCAAGACCAGCAAAAATATTTGCTACTAAAGGTCGTAAACAGGTGGGAATGCTGAGCAGCGCAGAACGGGGGCATCATCTGACTGTGGTTTGTTGCATGAATGCTGTTGGAACGTTTGTTCCACCTACATTCATTTTTCCCCGGAAGAGATTCAAAAATGAATTACTAGACAATGAACCACCAGGAACTACTGCTTTTTGTCAAGAAAATGTTTGGATGTCTGGGGAAATATTTGTTAAGTGGTTAAAGCATTTTGTGCGTTATGCAAAACCAAACAAAGACAATAAAGTATTGCTTTTGTTAGACGGACATAGCAGCCACAAAAGTTTAGAGACATTAGAATATGCAAAAGAAAATGGAATTATACTGTTCTGTTTTCCCGCCCATTGTACGCATAAAGTACAGCCTTTGGATGTGGGTTTTTTTGGACCTCTGCAGGTCTATTATGATCAGGAAGTTCAGTTGTGGCTGAAGGAAAATCCAGGAAGACCACTCACTTTCAAGTACCAGGTATATTTAATAAAGCATACTTGAAAGCTGCTACACCATCTAATGCAATAAATGCTTATTCCAAGACAGGAATTCGTCCTCTAAACCCTGACGTATTTGAGAATTGGATGTTCTCACTATCTTTAATAACAGATCAAGAAGTTATTGCACCAGAGCCTGGGATCTCGTTACCCGCAGACACTGTGGTGGGTTCACCGCCATATATTAATAGCAAAGAAGCAAATGTTTCAGTGGAACAAGACACCTTTTGCCCTTATCCCTCCATTACCAGTTGCTCAACCTAAGGCTAATGCCCAGAAAAAAAGAAAACGTGGCAAGATGGGCATTTTAAATACAATACCAGATATTCAACAAAAAAAAAATCGAACAAGAAGGAAAAGAAAGAAAGGATAGAGAGAAGGAAGGTGAAGCGACAAATTAAAATTTTAGAAAACATTGAAGATGATGATGAAGTAGAAAAAATACATAGTGATGGTGAATCTGATGCTGCATGTCTTTACTGCAACGAATTATATTTGATGTCTCGACCACGAGAGTATTGGCTGCGATGTCAGAAATGCAGTGGTTGGTGTCATGCAGAGTGCGCTGGACTGAATCCAAAAGTTAAGCATTTCATATGCGAATTGTGCAAATAATATTTTTTGTTACTTTTTATTTAGAGAATCTCTTGTTTGTTGAAAATATATGCTTATTTTATAATATATATAACTTCTTGTGTTAATAAATCAGTTTAATAATAATCTGTTCTCATTTAAAACTGCATCCATTAATGATAGATACGTTCGCCTATGATGACATACGTGTATATATAGGCAAGCAAGTATTCTATGATAACACCTTCGGCAGATTTTAATATATGTGTACATATTGCCTAAATATATACTATTTAACCTCATTTCCATTAAGTCATATAGTATACATAAATGGCAATTTACGTATGCGACAAAAAGTAAAAATGCTGAAATTTTACTGAATAATTTAGAATAATTATTAGGGGTGTCATCAGAGGCACATTTCCCCTACATGCCTTCAAATTGGGGCCAAATATTTCGAAATAAATTAATGTCTCTGTACTATTTTAACTTGGCATAACCAAATTTTGTACATGATTTAAGTTTAATATTGGTGTTCTTTGACTATGAGTTCAAGTAAATTGAAATACAGCAAGGTGTTCATTGAGGGTGATTCACCCCTAAAATTATACCAAATCTTCTATTAAGTCAAGAAGAGTATTTTACAGAAATTTCAGACAATATCCATTTGATCGATTTGGATCGATTGAACTGATCCAATCATGTAACGGTCAATAATAATCGTCCAAATATGTATCTTAAACTCGCGTTGATAACGTCTAGGAGTTATTGCATAGGAGTTTACATGGCATAGGAGTTTACATCGGAATATTCATGAAAGTTGTGAAAAGTTGTAATTCCTCTATGAGTGAAACAAGTAGCATAAGTGAAAATCATTTTCTTGTGTAAATTAATATCCTGATGCAAGAAAAACACCCAAAAGTTCCCTCTTCAATGGAATGTTTAAGAATTCGATGTACAGTTCTTGATAATCAAGTTTCTCAAGATAAACGTTGAGCACCTAATTATTTGCTTAAAATAGTAGGTTCTAGTATTTCGATGCGCTGAATTCGAATCTCTTGGGCTACATCACTAAAAGTAGCTAGAAAAAATTATTAAAAATCGCGAAAATAACATTAAGTGCGACAAAATTCCGAAAATCTATTTCTAATCTCAATCAAGTATGTTTCTTATGTATTTTAAGTCTGCTTAGTTTTACACCACCAACCATAGAGTTAACAATAGCTGAAAATGGCAAAAAAAAACATATTAATGAGACTGAGAAACTTTAGGAAAATGTTCATTATTGGATGAAGTGTCGAATTTGAATCAGAAGTCTGTTGAGTCCTATTACCCAAAAAATTTGCAAAAATTGCAAAAAAACTGGAAAAAGTGAATATCAAAATATCTTGAATAAATGTCATGGATATGAATTACTTTGGAATAATTCTACTGACTTGAATCAGGCTTCCTTTGATATTGCTCTTGGAATCAACAGACTTTATTCCGAAGTTATAATTCATGTTCATGACATTTATTCAAGAATTTTTGAGATTCACGGTTTCCAGTATTTTGTGATATTTTACGATTTTTACAAAATTTTTGGTGATGGATCATAATACATGAGATACAATCTAGAAGAAAAATTTCTAGAGTTTCTCACTCCCATTAATATATTTATTTTTTTTTATTTTTTCTGAATTTTCTTGCGCTTACTATTTGATATATAATTTTTTGTGATTTTTAACGATTTTTCGCTATTTCTAACTATTTTTTTTCAATAAACTTGTCAAATCAAAGTCAGAAACAATTTATCCGATTTTATTTGAGCTCACTAACGTGATCTTTGTGACTTTTTTCTATTTTTAGCGATTTACTCAAAATTTTGATGGCGTTTGATCTAATCGGGCTTCAAATTCTATTGGCAGAAATATGAAATTATGTGTCAAACGTTCAGTTAATTGTTTTAGACAATTAAAATAGTCACATACTAAACTGAAAGCATGTTTCCAAAATCTTAAACCTCCCAACAAATAATATCATCAAGCAGACACGCATCCCTTCCGCATTCTTTAATTTATTTCATCATTCCCGTCGTCGCGTGCATGCGTTCGGGATTAATTTAAAAACGGGTTAAACGCCGATGTTAATTAAAAAATAATTAGTTCTCTTAGGAGGACGAGGTTGGCATTCAGATTGACTCGTTCGTAGAAATTCAGCGGAGAATGTACTAATTTAAATTGCTTATGGCATAAAGCAAGAATTACGAAGTCCAACGACTATGTAAATGGATTCGAGGACGAAAATAAGTTCTCTCGGGTCCGTTTGAGATGAAGGCTGGTTAAATTATCGAAGACTGTTGATAGTGAATGTGAAGTTGGAGTTTTCCGGTCATTTATAAAATGTTCTCAGAATAAACAAAAAAGTATAAATATCCGCCATGCAACTAGAATTCTGAGGAAGAGAGTTATAGAATTTTAAAGAAAAATCAAATAAAGGTTATTTTCTTTTCTAATCAATATTTTTTAGGAGTGCAACTAGATTCTAAGTTAACATGGGATTGTTATATAAATTATATAGGTAAAAAATATCAAAACATTTATACCTCCTTCGCAGTTTGAAACATGTGTCATCACAAATTTTGAACAGCTTATCATAGTGTCATTCATTCTACAGTGTGTTAAAAAAAGAGTGTAAAATATTTAAGGAGGTAATATTATGAACCGAAATAAGCAGAAAAGTCTCAATAAACATGGGTCCGCAAAGTAACGGTTGCGGAGATATGGAATGTTTTATGTTTCTTAGCTCCTTTCTTTATTTTGCAAAAACATTGTGTATTTTCTTATAATACTTGGTTAATGTTTAGTGAAATAAACAGTAGGTATTTGACAGTTGTTCTCAGTGCACAAGTTTTCTTTCGCTATGGCTGGTTACTCTAACACAGAATTAACAGACATGCATTTCGTGTATGGTCATGCTAATGGGAACGCCACCGAAGCGCGACGTCTTTATGTTGACGCTTATCCAAATCGCCAGATTCCTTCACAACGCATGTTTGGAAGAATTCACCAAAGATTGCGTGATACCGGTTCCTTGAGCAAACAGTGCCATTTATCCGGAAGGCCAAGGTCGGTATCCACTCCTAGAACAGAAGAAGAAATTCTAGCACTGGCAGAGCAGAATCCAGGTATGAGTGGGCGGAGAATATCAGCGGAGGTAGGAATTAGTGATCCTTTTGTTTGGAGAATCCTTCACGAGCAACTGCTTTATCCATACCATGTGCAACGAGTACAGGCCTTAAATCCAATAAATGATCATCAAGTACGTTTGATTTTTGCCACTGGTTTCTACGTCATGATGCTGAAGACCCTCGTTTTCTTGCAAATATTCTTTTTACTGATGAGGCCGCGTTCACAACAAATGGAGTGTGTAATTTTCACAATACGCATATTTGGGCCGACGAAAATCCTCATGCTCTAATAGAATCTGGACGTCATGCATGTTTTTCATTAAACATTTGGATGGGTATTGTAGGTGACAGGTTTCTAAGTCCTGTTGTTTTACCAAACCGATTAACAGGCCCTGCTTACCTCAACTTTCTGCAGATTACACTGTATGAGTTTTTGGAAGACATTCCTTTGAATCAGAGGCAACAAATGTGGTTTCAGTATGATGGTGCTCCAGCTCATTTTTTCAAGGCCGTTAGAGAGCATTTACACCAAACCTTTCCCCATAGATGGGTAGGAAGGGCCGGACCTGTTTTATGTCCTCCAAGATCGCCTGATCTGAACCCTCTAGATTTCTTTGTTTAGGGATATTTCAAAACATTAGTGTATGGTACTCCTGTAAATAGCCTGGAAGAGCTGCAGCTACGGATTAATCAAAAGTGTGAAGAAATCCAAACCAAGGAGGGTGTTTTCGAAAGAGTTCAAATATCGTTGAGACGAAGATGTCGTGCCTGCTTGAAAATGGACGGAGGGCATTTTGAACATCTTCTGTAACTTTGTTTTGTGTTTGTTAAAAACTTCCATTATCGGTGTATTCCTAATAAAATAAAATGTAAAAAACGAATTGTGGTCCATATCTCCGCAACCGTTACTTTACGGACCCATGTTTATTAAGACTTTTCTGCTTATTTTGATTCATACTATTACCTCCTGAAATATTTTACACTCTTTTTTAACACCCTGTATACAATAAGGCAATTAAAAAGCCTTTAATCCTCTTGAAAAAATTCTGCGCCTGGAGTGTCCATTTTTTTCTCGTGGTAGATGTCGCATGACCTAATGTAACATTACATTGACATCTAAGTCACCATCTAGTATGACTGTCGGTTATAGTCACGTAAAGGCGGAGACTAAAGGTTTCATTTTTTTAATTATGGTAGTAAGTATATAAATTACTACTGAAATAAAACGGCATTTCTGATATTTTAAATATTAGTTACAGTATTAATAAACCTCCCATCCTTTCTCATATAACTCACAGACGCTGTAAAAGGTTTGGGATGACTTAGGACCAGTTAAATACCCTAAAGGGCGGCACGTAATGGAATTTTGAAGGCATCCCAGCATCTGCATGCTTCAGTAAATGTCCTTAATTTCTTGTTGCGTCTACTGTCTCGTTACGTAGCTGAGTGACAGCATATTTTGTAGTTTAAATGCATTATAAAAGCCACAGTCTGTCAAAACGTTCTCCCGGGCGAGTTTTAGTATCCAAACTAAAAATACAACACTTCATCTGAGGTCTGCGCCCGCAGCGCCAGCGCCCAGGTGTTTCTGATTAAAAATCTAAGAGGCCGGGATGATTTTTTTCTTTCAAGTCGGGTTTGGTTTCAATTTACATACTTCTGTTAACACGTGTTCGGATCAAGCGGGAAATGCCAGATTTTCTGAAAGTTATTCGAGGTGGCTCTAATTGGCGCCCCTAAATAATTTTTGCCTATTAAGCTACATATTTTGTGACAGATAAAATATAATGACTAGGGTAACCTAAATACGCAAAGCGTTTTTTATAAAAACAAAATATTAATAGTGATAGATAGGTAGGCATATCAATTTCTACATTTTATTTGTTATTGTGTTTTTGAAGTTATCAATTCGATTGTGTTTTGTGAGTGAAGTTGTATTTTGTTATTGTAGTTATTTTTACTGTTTTTTTTAAGTGAAACAATAAATTTGTATTCTTATTTGAATATTTTCAATATTTTATGCATATTTGACTCAATTCTGTGCATATTTAGGAGTATGATTATATTCTTAATATTCTCTTTTGTACAATTAGGTATCAGAACTTTTAATCAAAATAATTTTAAGAAGATCTTGACACTTCTGCTTTTTATATAAAATGATTAGTTTTCTAGTAAATTTACAAAATATAGAACTTGCCAGATTTATCATAGTTGGCATAAATAAATATATTTTTCTTGTTTTTGTAATTGCACTTTGTAAGGTCTAAGTGCAAAATAATGCGTTTAAGAGGATATATATTTTTTTTAATTTTATAGTAATATTTTTTGTTCAAAACTTTGACGGATAACAAAAAATTTATATTTTTCAAATTCTTTTTATTTGGATATTTTAAATATTTTGTGCATATCTTGACTAAGTTAGGTACATATTTATACATGTATTTTTAATATTTTCACTTGTATATTTGGGTATCCCTTACCACGGCTTTTAGCCTGTCACTTTTATCATAGTTGGTATATTTGCTTTTTCCAACAAAGAGTAACATCATAAAAACCACTTTTGTAATTGAACCTTTTAAGGTCTATAACTGCAATTCTGCGCTTTAAAAAGGTTATGTTTTTTTAGATGTTTTAGTCACATTTCTTTAAATACTTAAAGTTTTGAACATACTTCTGGGAACACCCTATATTTTTATATTTCTGTGATGCTTAGGTTTGTAGCAATTTTAGTTATATGCTAAGAGTGACTTGGATATCAGTTTTTAGACACAAGCTTAAGTTTTGTATGAAGTGTCAAGTAGAAAAAAAGTATTAGCAACACGCAACATATATTTTTGTTTGAGTTCAACTGCAGAATTAAGTCATCGAATTTCATAGAGCGCATATTTGTGAAAGATTGTCCATCTCCAAGAATACCATCTGCCTTTACTGAAGATCATTCAAACGCTTTAACTCAAGATTTTCCAAGAAAATCAACCAGGAAATTGACCCGTATGATGGATTGTGACAAATACGATGGTTGCATTAAGTGAGAAAATTGTGAAAATTAGATATATCGATGTTGCATACAAGTATTTGGAATTAAAACAACAAAACTCAACGACTCGAGGTTTGTACCTCTCAAGTGGTTCATCGACGCCGTCGTTTAGCAGATTGTTACTTTTGAAGAAGAAAAGAACCAGAAGAAGCAAAATAACAGAAAAGGATGGCTCAGCTCTAACAGAAAAGCAACTCCCCGAGGAAGTGCGTCATCTACTATCAATTACTTATCAGAATTTAATCATCAGTGCTGGAGGTTTATTGTCAATAAATCTACACACAACATCAAAAGCCTTGGACTTGCTTTCATTCTTGTTAAAGAAATCTTTTTGTCAGAAAAGCCAAATACATTTATAAAAGTATATTGTTTTCTGAATCTTTTTTTTTTGTGAAAAGAATATGTTCGATAAGCTGAGTACTAAGAAAATTTTAAACCAGCAAATATGTGATATCTGACAAAATTTATTAAATCAAAAAGTAGTAACAAAGCAAGTTCTCTACTGGACTAATAGTCGGTATGACCTCCACCACGTTCCAATAGCATATTGACACGTCTATGCATTGAGATAATCAAGCGGTTAACGATGTCTTACAGAATATTGTTCCATTCCTCTTTTGCCGCCACGACTGACTCATCTGCAGTCTGAGGTGGAGGAATATGAGTATGAATGGCTTTAGTAACAAAATCCCACATATTTTCAATAGGATTCATGTCAGGAGAGTTGGCTGTCCCATCTAATCTATTGATATGTACTGCTTCGAGTGTCTCTTGAATCCTTTTTGTGCTTTTTGTGGTCGACCGTTGTTGTCCATAAACACAAAATTTTCACCTAATTCATTCCGTAGGAGGTAGATAATGGGCGTAATAACTTGTTCGATGTAAATTTGACTGGTCATATTCTGTGGTATGCGAATTCATCCTTCCATTGGCGGCGGTTGAATATTATTCCACCCCAAAACATTACGGTACCCCCCTCATACGGAGCAACTTCACGGGGAAAATGAAGTAGCTGTTGATGACCTGATTCTTTCCAGACTCTTTGTCAATTGTCATCAGTAACCAGCCCAATTCTGGTTTCGTCTGTAAATAACATCCACCGCCACTGGCCTAAAAGCCAACCCCTATGCTCTCGCGTCCACTGAAGATGGGCAGCACGATGCCTTGGAAGTAGTGTGGGGACCCGTAATGGTCTAACTCCTAAATTTGCGTTGTGGAGTTGTTTTCGAAAAGTAGATGTCGATATAACAGGGCGAAACGTACCTTGAAAGTGGGCCCTGATCTTTGTTTTTCAAGTGGTGTCATTTGACAAATGTTAGTGATAAGTTCAATAACAAATGCTTTTGGTATACTTCGAAGAAAAGTTCAAAATATGGAAATCGTCAACACTTTTGTCAAGTTAGTCCATGTTAATGATAAATATAAAGGATCGGGATAAAACCAAATATTACAAGCTTGTTGTTTTTTGAACGTTTGAAACAGGAGAAGGATATTAACTAAAAAAGCGTTGACCAGGGAACATATCGAGAAATTTCTCGTAGAGACACAGGATGTCGAAGATTTTGGAACTTCACTAGTTGTGAATATACCAGACACAAAAACTAATGTGCAACGAACTTTTGCTCGTTCGTCCAGCGAACACTAACCATTCAAGAATTTAAAGAAAATACATTAAAAATATTTATCAACGGTCGGGAGTTAATCAGTTTCTATGAAATCAAAATTAAAACAGAAGTAGTCGATTATTCCCAAGGGAGTATAATGCTCCCAAGGTAGTTTACATTATGGAGAACGTTTTTCATGCAAAAAAAAAGATAACATTGAAATTACTTATTGACATATAAATTAAATGTTACATTTGTACAATTTTCAAAATTAATATTAGAAGGAATATTACTTTCGCTTACATTTACAGTTTTTGTGATTGCGCTAGTAGTGGTACCTACTAAAACCTGATTAGCAATTTTTGTCTTATTTTCAATGGAGTTCTCGACATAACCGTCTGCGACTGTCGTTGATTTCCAACCAGCATGACGCTTTATTGTCGTGATATCCACACCAGCATCTGCCAGTAATGTCGCTGAAGATCTTCATAAGCAGTGACCAGTATAACATGCAGCATCAGGTAATTTTAAATACGAAGCTACTACACTCGGAATTTTTCCCATAGTATTTTTGCCAACTGGCTGCGAACTACATTTTCCTGCTTTGTAGTACAAAAAAGGCTCTTATGCTTGACGTGGGGAGGACGAGGGGACAGGTATTTTTGAAACAATTCAAGCATATTTCCCACATCAGTAACCAGAGAGGTTCGTGGAATATTTGTCTTAGTGTTTGGAATTTTTACAATCAAGGGAGAGCCTACATCCTCAATATCATCTACAGTTAAATTGACTAGTTCATCAGTTCGACAAGCTCTGGCAATCCCCAGAATTAATCCAACCTATAAAAAATCAAAATACTTAATAATTGAAATACCTAACAACAAAAGTAATCTTACCTTAATCATTAAAAATTCTTTGTCATTTGCACTTGGTAGAAAACGGTCGATTTCACTTTTTGTCAATATTTTCGATTTTTTCGCTTGATATCCTTCACCGGTTCTTTTCATAAATGCGATCAGTTTGGGGAATTTGCTTATATCTATGTTGTCATAAATTATCAAGCATGACTTAACCATAGAATATTGCGCCCATAATGTGGAACACTTGTAACTCTTTGCATTTTCATTGAAGTATGCCAACAAAACGTTCTAGCTGTATACTTGAACATTTTTCTCGGCGTCCACTTTTTGAACCAATTGTAGGCTATATCGTATAAAGATCTTGACTTCGTAGGCAGCAAATTGCTTATTGCAATATTTGCAGCCTCCACAATCTCTTCCGACTCATAATTATTCATTGTGCACTAAACAAACTTTAAACTAAACCAAACTAGTACCTTAATTTGACAATTCTTTTTGTTTGTTTATTTTGTAGTTATGACAATAACTCAACGACTACTAAATAAATGATCAAATCCGAATACAATAATTCTGGTGCTACTTACTTCATAATGACAAAATATGTGTTTTTAAGTTAATGAGACCGTGGAAAAAAGAGTATATACCATTCGGGAGAGATGCTATTTTGTCCTCGGTGCATTGTATTGTTCAAATTGCACCTCTGCCAAAATAACGCATTTCTCTCCCTTATAGTATAATGTACTATTATGCCATAACTCCAGTTGGAATCAACACATTTGGTAAGATGCCTTCCAATATTGCTGAATATTTAAATTTGCCTGAATCTCACCTTTACGCTCAACACTGATCACGTCTGTATTAACTTAGAGTAGCGACATTCATAATTCTATTTTAACATTGCAATCAGTGTTACTAGGTTACAAATGTTAGTACCAATGTTATACAAAGTTCAAATCTTAACACTGTTTGCTATTATTAGTGAAAACTAGGAATTCAGGTTCGGAATAAGTCAGTGAATAGGTTAATATGCACTTTTATTATCCACACTGTAACATCTGTGGATATTAAGATAAATATTGGTCATTATTCTCCAGGCCAACGAATTAATAACAGTCATCGTATAAAACAATATCACTCCGACCGGCCCTTGAAACCTAATAACCTAATAAATACTTGTCATATTATCAAATTCCTAATTTTAAGAGTCCGAGATAACCGAGACCCTGCGATCGATCTCTGCCCTGAGAGGCGCTCCTCATTAACCACAATACGATATCGCGGTACCAATAATGGGTCGGCATCGCGGTGGTCTCTTAAAACAAGAAAAATTTATCTTATCCCATTAAGTGCCTGCTACAGAGAACGCTATATGTATCCATAAAACTACACCGAAAAAAAAAATGTCAGGAAAATTCACACAATTATGGCGTGAATGGATACAACTGTAGAAATGTTTATAGATTGTCAAATAATCAAATAATACTTCTAAAAACTTAATAAGATATCGTGAGTTCTTTTCCGTCACAATAATCAGGAATTTCATACCATATTGCATTTACTCATTATGAGTGATGTACAAGTAAAGAAACTGTAACATGCAAAGGTTTTATCGACGTACTTTAATTACACAGAATTTTTTCACAGGTACAGCTATTGTAGCAAAAAAATTGACAAAATCGAAGCCATCTAAGGAATTTACTGTGATAGAAAAACTAACTCTACTACTATAGCTTACTTGTAGCAGAATTACTTTATAAAAGTTGTTTCACTATTATACCTCGTTAACATTGCTGTTTCAGTATAAAGAAGTTTGTAGCCTATAATGAGTTCATGCTGACGCCATATTGATTGATTAAACTAAATTTATATATTTGTATACATACATTTATGAAAATGATACTTAGAAGATAAACTCGTAGGTATTTATATTGTTCCGTTTCTCACTTTATCAATAAGACTATAAAACACATTTGCTTACAATTATTACACTAATTTGTGTTTGGAGCACTGTAGAAGAAATGACACCTCACAAAAACTACTAATAGGTAATAGGTATGGCATAAAAAATCTTTGTTTCATGGGTAATAGGTACTAAAATTGCATCCACTTCTTTAGTCAGTGACTAAGACTCCATACTAAATATTGAAAATGATGATCGATGATCGATGACACGTTAGCATAACCGGTCGATAGTTAATAGAAAACTCAAGATACGGTATTCAGTGCATTTTTTAGTGATTATATTAAGTATTTGACTTTGTTCAACAAAAAATGTTGAAGAGACTAATTTCCTTTTTAATTTATAAAATTAGTAAATCAAATGCCGTATTATGTTTTTATAAAATTATTTTATAATGCATAATTTATATTTTATAATTTATATTGTTTCCAAAAGCAATACAAATATTATTAGAGAAACACACTGTTACGTTTCAAAAATGCAATAAGAATTTACGAATATCATTTTGTGGCATTAGTATAATTAAATGATAATTATACACTAATTATTAGTATAATAGTTTAGTTTGAATATTCTATTTTCAATGATATATCAACCGATTAACTTATTTATAAATGTTTATTGAAACTCTGTATTTACCTTGTCTACGAATTGTTTATTTTTATTTCAATCTAAGGTTAGATTTGCTCGCTTGCTGGCACAATTAGGTCGAACTTGGTTCGTCTACAGGAATCTGCTGTCAACTACTTAACGAAATTCTTTATTTTATGGTTAGTTTTAGTGCTGTAGTTAATTAGTAAGAAATTATATAACATTGCAATGCGTAAAATGCAACATGGAAATGAATATATTCAATTATCTTCGGTATGCTTAGCTGTGATTGGTAGGGATATTGTACAATCACAGTGCCACCAGTTTTCTGTGAGCCTTCTCGCTCTCTTCTCCGTGGATGAAAACAGAGAGAGATACCTTCTTCTTCTAAGTTTGAATGGTGATCGACAAAAATCTGTGATTTATTCAGTCATCTTAGATTAGGAGTCAATTTTGCGGCCATAAATTAAGAATTTAGGGAATACTGGTGCAGGTGATGTTAGTATTTTTGATAGAATTCCCGATATTTTATCTTCGTTAGAAAGATTAATAACACAACACTGAGAAAATTATATCCGAGGTGTAAATCTCTTGTTACAAATTTAAAACTTTTGGGTACTAATAGTAAGTATTATTCGCGTGGACAATGACACTGAGCGACGTTGCCACTTTATTTTTCTTAGGATATATAGTTGGCCATAGAAAATTTGTCTGGCGCCCCTTAAGATCGTGAACCACTCCTTTCTCCATTGAGTTAGTCAAATACCCGTTGTCAGTATATATGTATACATATGACCATGATATCATAACCTAGTAAACTAAAAATATAGATTTACGAGTTGTAGGTTGCATAAACACGATAAAAAGGTATAGCTTGACTTAACAAATATAGTATTACTATGCACGCTATAATGTTACTTGTATTGCATATTATTCATAGTCTCGAAGTCTGAAAAAAATTAAATAAGTTAGAAAAAACTTACTTCACTTCTTCAGTGTATCAATTATTCTAATTTTCTCAGGGTGTTATAATACTATCCAGGCTAACAAGTAATTTAAAATAAGGATGAAAGCATAATTTTGACCCGTTATATTTTAATATAGATGTTAGCTACTGCACATTGAGAAAATTGTATATGGCATTATAACACCCCACAAAATTATTTAAAAAAACTAGTAACACTTGAATTTATGTAAATTATTCAGTATTTTTGACGGTGGATGTACACCATGATAAGGTACAATTCACGGTCTTTCAAGTTCTTTACATCGAAAAAAAATTATCATTTTTTTGTCAATAATAAATTTGGTAAGAAAATTACATTTTTTTGACGATTATTTTGTTTAAATAAAACAAATACTTATTCTATTTGAATATATTACGAAAACTTAATTTTAAAAAATGATTTTCAAATAAATATTTTTTTTATTTTTTTTTTTCATTTTCATAATAATGTTTTTAATTGAAATTAATGTACATTTCGAATCAAATTATACGTTTAATTCAGAAATGCATATTTTTAATTGAGAGATGTGGAAAAGAAAAATATCTTAATTCTTTTTGTCAAATTTTGAAATGAAGGTTTATTAAGTTCGTAAATTTAAATATCTCAACTTCATAATATAGTCGTATCGTCGAAAAAGGCATTTGTTTGAAAGGGAAAATTCGAATTGTTTCCTGTAAACAAAAAAATAATTGCCAGCACATGGCCGCTAGATGTAGCTGTGGGTTTAAGAAACATGACCACTATATATTGACTATTTACTGTATATTTTTCAGGTGTAATTCCATGCTGGTCGGGGAATAGCCCTCAGTTGTTTCTTGAAATTCCTGAGCATAAGTTGTTGACCTAAATAAGCAGTTGTTTTATTGGAAAAAAATCTTTCAATCTTGTTTTATCATGGAATATAATTAAATCAACACCAAAATGTATCATTGAAAAGGAAATAATATTTTTTAATGGAAACAAATGCTTGCTTTAGATACGATTCATTGTTCTTGAAATACTAGTTGATTTTTTAGATAAAGTATAAAGTGTAAATATATCTGAGCTCATATATGAGGAGCCTAATGTAATGATGGTCTGCTCAGCAATAATTGTTTTCTACAACATTATCAATAATTATTGAAACCTTTGTTCCACCCAGTAGAACAATGGTCTTACTTTTGTAGATTCTGTTTCATGTATAATCTAAATTTATTAGAATAAATAAAACAGTTTTTTTAAATTAACGTGATTCTTTATAAAAAAAATAATAGTGCCACTAACAACATTATTTAGACCTGATATAAGAGTCACTCTTTACAATTAACATATTTTTTCTATTAAAATTGTTGGAAAGAAATATTTAGTTACTTGTTTATATGCAAGAGAAGATAAATGTGTGAGTTTTATAAAACTCGAAGTCGATCTCCTTCTGATGAGATTGGTCGATCTTTTATCTTCTTCTAGACTGTTTTTCAATCATGTCAGCCGAAACACATAGACATGTTTTTGCGAAAATAAGAACAACGGAAACGAAAACCGCTTACTGAACATGCATCAAAGAATGCGCTGGGATTGTCGAGGATGTTGTAAGGAATAAATCTAGAATGCAAGGATTTGTTTACATTCTATTGTTCGAATCCTCTTAACTATACGTTACTCTAAGAGGTTTTCGATCTCGAATTTAATTGTTTTCCAATTCAAGCTCTAGGAAAGGCAATCAAGTACAGTTATTTCATATTTATATGAATTTCTAAAACACTACATACATACAGTGCTTTCGAAAAGAAACGAATAAATTCATTATTTTTGAAATTGACAAATTTGCGAAAAAATCCCCTGGCAGGTCGATTTTGTTTTTAAAAAGGCACTTCTTGACATACGACCCACATTTGTAACCTCATCGTATCGTTGTTCGAGATATGACGTCTCAATTTCAAAAATAATGAATTTATCTGTTACTTTTCGAAAGCACTGTATAATCATCATTCTTCGTTAATTTAACTTATTTTGAATAAATTCTTGCAATGAAGGCTAGTAATAACAATAAATTAAACTGCGGCTTTGTTTTTGATGTACAGGGTGCAGTGCAAATAATGAATAATTTACAATTTTTATGGTTAATAAAATATTTTTGGAATATGAATTTAGATTTACTTTGAAATTAGAATAATAAGAATTAGACAATTTATAAAAGATATCCTTCTGCATAAGAGATAGAAATCAACATGAGCGTTGTTATCGTATATCTTGGTAACTGCTAAATTTTAGTAGCGGATGAGAACTGCACCTGGGTCACGTTTAGGATTTTCTGTCAGTCAGTATTAACGTGTGGATGAAAAAGATGTTGCTGTTTTTCCTTTTGCGTTAAAAAGCTCTATATTTATTTTGGTGTCTAAACTTTATAGTATATAATCACAAGACTTAATAAAATAGTATCAGTCTATTTTTTTGTTTAAATAGATATTCTTATCACTGAAACATAAAAATATTAACTAATGTCTTACTGAAAAAGTATAAAGTTTCACTAACACTAAACACATATAGTTAACGCTTGAAGATTGCTTTATTTTTTTTTTGTTATGAAAACTTATAAATGTCAAATATGACGTTTTTAGTTATTAATTATATAAGAGAATTAATAAGCTCTTAATCCACGAGAAAAAATGGACACTCGAGGCGCTACCGGGAGTTACATTTTTTCGAGAGCAGGTGAAAAATTATGGTTTTGAAAAACGTTAAATTTGACAAATTTATTTTAATTAAGAACACTGATTGTCAGCTGAATAATAGACATACGTTTGTTTATTTGCCAACATGAGCGAAAAAATTTGCAGAATCGACACAGAAAATGAGTGACAATGCTGAGAATTTCTTCAGACCGGCTGAAATCTAGCAAGAAGCCCAAGAAGCAACATTACATGTGTTACAAGCGAAAAGCAAGTATGTACAAGAAGATATTTGTGGGATTCGATAAATGATAAAAAATTTCAGAAGAGCTAGGTACTATACCACTTTTTCAAAATGGAGAAACGATTTTCTGGCTGTTCGATGTCGACAAAATATTAAATGATAAAATCAATGTTGAAAGTGCACAAAGGTATTTCGAAGTATGGTAAACTTCCTTCATATTTGAAAGTAAAATCAAGAAATTATAAACCAAAGAAGGCAAAGATACTGGAGAGAAATCAAATATAAGATTTTTTGAAAATAGCACCGGATGAGGAATATTTACAAGTTAAGGTAGAAAATACACTATTTTAATATTTCAATTTATACATTGAGTGATTTATTTTGAACTCTTTACAGGTTGCAATGATCATGGGAGTCGCAGATGATTGTCGATGCATTGAGTTAACCTTTTTGGATATCACCCATGTCTAAGACAAAGGCAATTACTTATACATACTCATTCCAGATACGAAAACAAATATTTCAAGAAGTTTAACGATCATGGAAAAAGCTTTTTCAGTCAATGCTGTAGAAATGTGTCGAAAATACATCAATCTGCGACCTAAAAATACCGGTGGGCGATTTTTCTTGCGATATGTGATTGCAAAATGTACTACACAACATGTAGGCATCAACACAATTACTGGCCAATGCTGGGGGTGATATTACCACTGTGAAACGTCATGGTGATTGAAAATCGACCACGGTAGCGAAAAGTTATATTGAAGATTCACATCCAGCAATATGGTAATTGCTGAAAAAATCCAGTCCTTCTGAAACTCCTTATCGAGTAAATTTTAAAAAATTCCGGTCGAATGACAAGATCGTTCTTGAGATAAATGTTAATAATAATAATTCTAAATAAAATGCTATAAAAACGAAGCGTGGTATTATGAATTCCAATCCATTAGTGTGTTAGGAGACCTTTAATTCACCTTCTTAATATAGTGGTCGCGGATAAAATAATTTTGTTTGTTCCATAGTGATAAATTAAGTAACTTATACAGGGTTAACTATGACTAAGTACAAAAATTTTAACGTGCTCAGGGAGGCCTAAAAGATAATAAAAAATTATTCCAGAATTTTAGTTCGATATTTAAAAAATGGGGCAAAACTCTTTTTACCTACGGAAAGTCGGCGCATATGATAAGAATCGACTGAGATGGCTTAGATTCATAGATAAAGCTTACATCTGCCAACAATGTCAACTACCATGCGGTCGTCTTTTTTAGCGTTTCTAAATGTAGAAATGACAAAAATTAACATTCTTATTAGTAATAATACCTGATAAATAGGTAACAGTTAATCCAGTTAGCTCCAGTATTTTGCATTCGTTTTTCATTATTTCGTTATAAACTGGTAAAACTACATATTCGCTCATTACAGCCACTCACTACCGATAAAAGACACTTCCCGTAGGTGCAATTAAATAAAATGCCTATTTATTATAACAAAATCGAACGAAAGGGATAGATAATAGACAAGTTTCAATGTAACCGCGGCAGTCTTGTCCCATAACCTAGAAAACCAAACCGGCGAACTATATTGTAGGAAAGTATCTGCACCCAACACAAATGTCTTTATTTAATAACTATAAAACGTTTAAAAATTAAAAAAGCACTAAAAACTGAAGAAGAACACAAAATTACAACGTAAACACAGGAATTGAATTATGACATGATATATCGACTGAGCGACTGTTGCTTGTAGAGTAGGCAACCAACCTGCTTGTTGGTTGCCTACTCTACATTGGCGGCGTTAAATAAGGATGTAAAATAATATCGAAAACAATTTTTTTTTTTGGCTTTATAAATAAGATTGGAATTTTTTTGAAAGGTGATTCCGTTAATTTTTATTTTTCCCTATCTCCTCTTAAAATATTTGTACTTAGTCATAGTTAACCCTGTATGCTTTTTATAAAGCCAATGTTATATGATCAAAGTTATGTGATTTATTTGATAAAATTAATTTCGATGAGACGAATCGTAGGAAAAT
Organism: Monochamus alternatus; assembly: GCA_037114965.1. Classification (NCBI taxonomy): domain Eukaryota; kingdom Metazoa; phylum Arthropoda; class Insecta; order Coleoptera; family Cerambycidae; genus Monochamus; species Monochamus alternatus. Next base: position 75,406,223 of record CM073431.1, on the reverse strand, counting down.
GTTACAAAATAACAAAACATTTACATTTGGCAGTTGACAGTGGATGTTAACGTTAACCGTATTGTTGATCTCTCCTTATGATTGTAAAAAGAATTTCAGCACAGGACACGCACAGGATGAATGGACATCTTTTAAAGGCGTTTATGGTTGGCTTTATTACGGAAAGCAGTAGAAGCGAGAGTGATAGTTCAACAAGTAATAACAGACTGAATATGAAATATTTGTTAGAGAAAAACATGAAAAAACTTAAATTATTTTGTAGACACTATTCTGTGTCAACAACAAACTACCATGTCAAATCACTTTTTATTATTAAAATCAGTTTAATCGAAAAACTAGTAACATGTATCTTTTTGCATTTCATTCATTTGTTAGAAACTGTCGATATCAAGAGCATCCATGCTTGTAAGGAAGATCCAAAGGTCTTCCGCCTCACGATCGTTCCCATCTCATTCTTTTAAGTTCCTTGGGGAGGCCTTTTTGCATTCATCGATCACAGTAGATTTTCTATGACCCATTAAAATTAAATGCGTCATTGAATGCACGTATCGATCGACAGCGCCCTCGCAGCTAACCAGTCTCGACCGCCGTCCTTTCAATTCGACTAATTTAAGAGTATGGTTGACTTCCAAAGGAACTTTTCAACTGGCTAATGTAAGTTTCCGCCGATATGGTCCAGCAGACTTCGCCGCTTACTCCCTGGTGTCTGCCGTCATCGGGTGAGCGCTCAAACTATGGGAACGAAACAAATTATCTCGTCCTTAAGTTACTTCCACTGGAAGAATCTCGTTTAGCGTCCTTAAAATTCGTCGCGCTTGGCAAACTACTTGCAAAATGAGCATCTTATTTTATTGCAGCGTTAATTGCGTTGAGAAAAAACGTACATTTAGAATAAATTAATATATCTAGAGACTGAAAATGTTGTACTTAAATACGCTATAAAGAAATTTTTTGTGGTAACTTATATTTTGTTTAAAAAATGGTTCTGGTCTGGAGATCTGGACTATAACTTATAAAAATAAAGCATAAAAGCAAAAAAATAGTTCTGGTAGGACGTCTCTGCCCTACTACCTCATGGATGTCGAAGGGGAAAGAAAAACCCACAATATCGGAAGATGAACACTAATTTGCGTTGGAATTTATCTATAACACCATGACAGCTGTCGATTTTTGAAAATTCATCAGAAAACAGGGGCCCTAAGTTTTCGGATATATTGATCATGAATTTCAGGACGATATTGAATTTTCACATCATGACAGCTATCAATCATCTGTGGACCCACGTGACCAAAATGCCAAAATCGCCAATGGCACTCCAACTCAGTGTTAGTTATATTTGAATTTTCAGTCGTTTTAATAATTTATGTGTGGATATATGTTGCTAAACAGTATTATTACAATATTTTTAACAGTTTAGAATATCTAGAAATGAATTTTTAACCGACAGCTTATTCTGTAACCTATAATTAAGTAGTTAGGTATGCCAAGTGTTTTCGATGCCTTACAAATCATAGCTCTATGACTTAATTCCAGCATGAGCAAATTATTCTTTCTAGAGAGCATCATGTAGGTACGAGACGCAACATATTTTATACCTCTAAAAAAATTATTGAGTGCATATACAGCAGCACAATTGCAGCATTATCTATACATACAAATATGTATAGATGAAATATGGTACATAAGTCAGCAGATACAGTAAAATGCCATATATTTTTGCCCTCTAAGTGGTAAAACACCATAAAAAAAATAAAATTTCTTACCCTTAAAAATGTTAGTAGCACGGCTCTGCTAATTTTATTTTTATCTATATTGAAATTTTGATGACGTAGAAAATATTTAAAAGAATATCTCGTAATATATGTATACATCTACATTATGCTGCTTTTGGAAACGTATTTAATAAGAATAAGGAAGTTGTACCAATTTGAAGCTATAAAAATGCACAATTTTCTTGACAATCATTATTTATTTGCTTAAGCAATATATAAAAGAACTGCAATATGAAAATAGGTATACTGATTGTCACACAAACAATAACTACAAGTTACTGTTCAGTTTATTATAGGTAATTACTTATCTATAAGATTCTGTTTCTACATTTACCTTATTTGATTAAATAATTTAAAATTACATTGGCAACTCGAATTATTGGTGAGTATATTGTGGCTTTCAATTCCAGAAGTTCACTTACTACCTTTTTTATTCTTTGTACGCATGATGCTTTCAAGAGCCTATGTACTTGATGGAATAGTCTTCATAGAGCAATTGCAGGATATAGACTCATATTAAGGCAAAAGATTGCTTAAATGATCTAATGTAAATAATTGTATACAACACATAACAAGAATTTATACTAGGTTATATTAGGTTATAATTTCTTTGAAGCTGCATTCATATTTCTTCATATACAGGGTGATTCAGACTTGTATACATATGTCTTTAAATTCTTCTTTACGAAAATGCTTAATGCAAATTCTTTGGTTATCAAGATGAAAAGTATTTTTTAATTGCACCTTCAATGCTCTTCTTAATTAAGGTTTTTTTGGGACACTATGAAAAATAATAGATTCGTTTTTGATTTTACAAGTAGCCACAATATAAATTGTACCCCAAAATTATAACCCAATTTGATATTTGACATAACAGCATTGAAATAACAACCAAATCGTAACGGTAACAAATTCCAGAACAACAGTTATTACGCCAAAACAGGCAAATAATTCTAGTAACACAATAATAATAACACAGGGCACAGGGATACTTCTAAAATACAAATAAAAGTTAAAATTGATTAGCAAGTAATATTTGACATTTTCATTTCAAATATCAGTGACGTCACAAAGTGAAGCGGAGCGAAGAGAAATAGCAGTTTGTGCAACCTGCTCTCTTTAGGAATCTTGGCTGGTGGCAACGTGTTGAAGTCTGACCAATATTCGGACCCTTCATCTTCCAGGTACGCTTAGCATGAATTCCAGATCGAAAGCGAATTCGAGATCACTTAACACGCACCAGGACTCAAGACACAATGCCTTCTGTTAAAAGCCGTAGAAGCACTGGACAATCAGAATACCTATAAAACATGAGGAGTGTGACCACAAAACTAGAAAAAATATCTAGGTTTGTGAGTGTGATCTTTTCGGGAATTTAACAGTTTGATAAAATCACTTCCGTCAAAATTTCTTTTGTCAGCCCGTTTCTGGACATCTGATAACAGTAAAAGGTGGGTTTTAGCATTACATCATAGATTTATGTATGCAATATAATATACTAAAAATTTCAGTCATAATCCTAAACGTAATTTTCTAGGTAGAGGTTAGAAGGTACATTAGGAAAAAAATATGGCTAGTATTAGTAGTTTGCCCTCTTCGTACTTTACTCTTGGGCCTTTGTCATCGTAGAATAGAGATATTTATGCCTTTTATTTTAACTACCAACTAAACTTAAATAAGAATTATTTTACCAAGCCCCTTACTTTTTTGTCAATAGTATCAAATTTCCAATTTTGTTCTTGAATCACGGATCGTTGCACTATCGATTCAGCCAACAATCCCTATTATACCCCCTAAATGAACTGGCTAACAATAGACTAAAGTTTCTCCATCAGTTTCAATCATATAACTTGTATGAAAGCGCAGCGTAACTGCCAGAGGTGAATGATATTGCTCACAGTCCCACTATATCGCTTAGAAGACGGTGCATTCCGATTCGTTCAATTCTAGTTCGTCTGATCTGTTTAAATTCCCGCTGATTAATTTTCAGTAATTGTTCGATTGAAATGAATTCTTTGAAGGTGTAATTTAAACTGGCTCAGTCCTACACCAGGCTACCATTGTCTTGAAATTCGTCGCGCAGATTAAACTGTGCAAGAAATGCCTCCATGAGGAAATTTAATTATGTTTTAAGGCGAGCTCATCGGAAGTCTTAATCTATCCCTGGAAATTCGAATAGATCCAGAGTTCTAGGATTAAAATAGTGAATCATCCAACAAGGTTTATCAATAGAGACAAAAAGTTTCGATGATTTGGTTTTGGCTTCAATATATTAAAATAGAAACTTTTTTTGAAATGTAGCTGAAAATTTGAGTAAATGTAAAACTATAATTGGTGTTTACTGATCGACAGATTTTTTTTACGGTATTGCGAAGTTGCACTGATATATTTCTTTGCTGTGGTTAATAAAAATCCACTAAGCGTTAACTCATTACCCTCAGGTTATCTTGTTGCCATTATCACTAATTTCGTTTAGGAAAGTACTTACTTATCGTAGGTAATTTTTAAGCGATTTATTTATTTTTTATTGAATAAGTTACAAAGCTATGATATGAGAGGCCCAACTTATAATTGGCTTCATAACTACTTATAGGGTACAACCTAATTGGTCCTCTTAAATTTGAATGGCTCTAAATATTTTTCACAGCCGAAACACCTTCAAACTCCCCTCAGGGAAGTATTCTGGTGCCATTTTTATTCTTAATTGTTATTTTATTATGACATAGCAGTGATGACTAATGTAAATAGATATGTAACATTGTCCGCCGCCATTGTTCTTTGGCAAGTTAAAGCAGAGCCACCAATTTCGCTCAGCCACAATGTATCGAATGTTGCGGTTAGTATGCAAGTTTTTTGTAAAAGCAATGGTTTAGCGTTAAACGGTTCTAAAACTTATTTAATCATGTTTACCATTAAAGATGTGGATTATAGTCTTTTGGTTAAGTTTGACAACAAAACCATTGAACAAGGCCAGGTGATGAGTCGTACCATATTGACGACTTATTAAATAAACTCGCGAAACCTTGCTTTCTCATATGAACGAACTATTTATTCTACAGAAGAAGATTATTCCAACAATGACTAAATCACGTGCGCGGGATTCTTGTCGAGAGGTATTTGTAAATCTAAGAATTGTCTACTCACTGTATATACACTTGTATATGAAGAGTTGTGTTTTGTATATGAAGAGCCAAATTACGTGACAAGCTTTTTGCATGTACTGATAGGACTCAATTTTCTGGCTACAATTTTAGAGACTTAAATAGTTAGTAGTAATATTCGTCTTTATCGACTGGCTTTATCAGCTAAGCTCCTTTGATTAGAAAATGCCATTTATAGTATTGAGGAATATGTCTTTCATGTGAGTTTGTGTTTTTTTTTTACTTTTATTCATTTTATATTACCTTACTTATTTCTTTTCTATGCTGAGAATGTTTAAGACAACATATTTTTGTAACGGTGAGTTAATGATTGGACAATTTTCAATACTCTGTACAAGGCCTAATGCAATAAAGTTATTATTATCAACATTATAGGGCATATACAGGGTGAGCATGAGAAAATTGCCTATTTTTTCTCCGTTATTTCGGATAAATGGAAGTTACAGGAAATACATATTTTTAACTCATCTATCCCCAAGATATTCAATTAGAATATTGCATTATGATATTCTTAAAGAAAATAGCTTTTTTCAACAAATGCTTAAATGTCTCTAGATGCCGTGCAGGTACGAAGTAGTGCTGTTGATTAATTCTGTTACTGACAGCCAATTACCTAGATCTCATCATATTCACCTGTAATATCACAATGATTTTGTTTTGTTTCTAATTGTAAGGCAAGTACTAGGTAAATAAATTAATACAAAAGTTTTACTAGAAAATAATAATAAATTTGATTTGTGCTTTTCCAAGTGTGAATCTATCAGTCTGCTTCAACATTGCAAATAACCTTAAAGTTATTACTGCTGACTCTAATGAAATAATAATGAAAAAAAGATTCTAATATCTGAATAATTCCTATTAAAACTGATGATTTTAGAAAAGTCAGTCTTCAAGAAGCTTGTTAAACAAGACATAGTATTCCTGTTAACGTTTGACTAAATAATACCGGCTTGTTATCCGCTATTTTACATTCTTAAAACGTTTTACCTCTAATCAAATCCTTACGGCAACGTGGATGTTTCTAATAAAAGGGAGTATAATGCTTTGAACTTTTCGATCCCGCTCGTGCACAAAAGAATCGATGTAATACTTCCAATCTTATCACAATCAGAAGATCCATGGAAGACTAGCTAGGTGGATCCAATTTTAAATTTTAATTAAACCTTTAATACTTTTTTCCGTTAATCTTTTCTCAGGGCTCATCCAACGAAATATAAAGAAGGGTACGATATAGTCCGATCTTTTCCGTATACCTTAGAACAAAAATGAATTGATTGTCCTTTATTTGGCACTGATTTTACAAAGCAGGGCGGTAATAAGAGCATGCTGACTATGATTTGACATTGTAAATTAAATTAGAGTCACAATACACATTTATTTAATATACAAAATAAGTGAGATGACAAATGAAATAGTTATTTTCGGTACAAGTTGCGAAATATTGGTGATTTAGACACGCGACGTAAAGTGACTAAAGACCGCTTTATATTTATGCAATTCTTATTGCATGCAGAGAAATTTAAGTTCAAATTAATGACCGACGCATATTTCAGTCCATTGCACGAATATAGAGTCTACTCTAATTTGATTGCATTGCACGTGAAATTCTGGTTCCTTTTCTGGTAATATTCAGTTTTGTCATCCTACACAGAAGGAACTAACAGCGAGGAATTAAGTAAAAAGTGAATTAACCTCAATTAACCATAACAATTTTCTTTTTTATTTCATCCATTGAAACTCTAGGTTGATTGAAACTTCACACCACAGTACACAACACCGGTATGTTTTGATGGTTTTGCAGAAGACCAGATCAAAATCATTTTCATTTTACTAATTTGGCAATGGGCAATATATTGCATAAATGTAAAACAAATGACACCCTCCAATACTGCATGAAAGATTTTGCTGCAAAATAGTTTTCATTGCATTGCATGCTCCATTGCCTAAATGTAAACCGGCCTTAAAACACCTATTGCGCAACATGTATTGAACATCTTCGATTGCATTTGCTAATATGATCACTAGACTATTTTATTTAACTTTAACTAAGTTGCCTATAAGATTGTTCCTACGGAGCAGTTGCTATGGAGTAGTTGCTATGGTACGATGTTTACAAAATATACAAACATTTTTAAAAATTCTGAAATCTGTTAACGTTTGTGAACATTAAACCCCAATAATTAAACGCGATATTAATTCTTCATAAAACTTCAGTACGTGTGAAGCAGAAATTGCACCAGAAAACTTATGCAAAAGTTGATATTTGGTGTGTCGAAAAAAGGAATGTAATATTTCGTAGAAAGTTATTCTAGCGTACTTGTCCCACTTGTCTTTAAAATATGCACCCTCTACATTATGGAGTAATTATTCCATGCTGCGAACTAAATTTGTTTGAAAAAAAAATATGAATATTAGTAAATATACCAATGTTACTGCTTTCCTCAAAAGGAAATCAAGTGGTTATAGACCCAGAAAATTCCAGAATATTTTGCAAGGAATAGGTTGAAAGGTTTACCAAAGAGGCAGATGATGAAAAGTACTTATTTCAAAAAGTTGTCTTGATTGTTGGTATTTGGAGATTGTAAGAGAGAAGAACTAACTAATTTATATACAGAGAACATTGAAGATGTTCATTAAAGTGACTATTCCCAATACCAAAACTAATGTTCCTAGAGATATTCCGGCCCAACTTTCGTTCAAGGGAAATCAGTTACAAAATAAATTGTTCTATAGGAAGGTTCTACAAAAGATTACTAGTATATAACCAATTTTCTTTTTCCGCTGAAATGTTTCGTTTTCCGGAAAACTCGAATTTTTCTTATATTATATTTTAACTGAAAATTGCCTCAAAAATGTCTTTATATTACATGCTGCTCTAGAAATACAAAATTAATAAAATTTCGGCTTTGATTTGATGTAAAAATGTAAAAATTTACGGAAACTACTATAGAATAAGAGAAATCTGTTAGAGAAATGATAATTAGATAATTTGATTTGACTACTAATTTGCGCTTTAATTACAGGTATATAATTTTATTTGCGGAAATTTTTTTTAAAGAAAATATTGAGGAAAATCATTTACATATTCAATTATATGTTTTTTAGGGTTTTGTGAATAATCGAAGGTTAATTAGTATTCATGTTTTTTGAGTTTTGTGAATAAACAAATGTTATTCAAGTTATAAAAAGTAAGGGGATTTGTAGCATTTTTTAAAAATGAGCGCGCCCGTTATGGGTATGAGTACCGTCTTCAGCAACGAATATAGCGCTATGGTTAACAGTCTAATGCCATTATTCAGTTAATCTCTCATACGCTTTCCACATATCCGAATGGATAATAGACCCTTTCTCTACATGTTGTTCCAAAAGGAGAATTAACGTGCCTACATCATTTTTATTTTCGGGACCAATTACCATTCTTAAGTCTTCTGAGTTATCGACAATCATTCCGAATACCCAGGGACCTTCTACTACACTTCCTCTGTTATATTTTCATTTACCAAATTTGGATTTTTGTGTTCAGAAATATGTTTAGAATTCAAAAATAAAAATTGGTCACATTTTTCCGCTTTTCTTCATTTTTTCCATATAGGTAATGAAAATGACGCATTTCCGCGGGAAAATTTTGGCGATTCTGTATTAAGAAAAATGTCTATAATTCACAGCAAAAAATATTTTTTATGTAACTGATTTCCCTTTTTCTAAAGTCCACAAAATTTCCTTCATAATGGAAATGGCGTATTTCCGCGGGAAAATTTTAATGTTTCTGTGTTCAGAGACGCCTCTGAATGCTATTTGTTATTTGTTTTTTTTTCATAGCTGATTTCCCTTAAACGAAACTTGACCAGATATTCCAAAAATTCAGTGCAGCACCAGCATCGGGATGCGAGTGTTATCTTCTCCGAATATTGAAGTTACGAGACGAAGCGAAGAAAAAAATATATGTTCACCTAATGTCCAATTATTCGATTTGAAAGATTGTGTTATTAATATTTATAATAAATAAATAATTTAATATTCAGTTATGTTATTTCGATACGATACGAAATTACAATGGAAATGTCATCATTATGCTACAATTTTATGAAAACAATAAAATCTTTACAAATGGATAAATCAATACCAGATGCTGACATGCCTAACGATTTGCTTGCATAAGTGGAGTGTGAACATATTTTTTAAATGTTGCCTCACAATTAACTGAAAGGGAGGCTCCAGATGCGGAAATACAGTGCCCAGTATACGTATTTGGATCAGGCAGTTTAAGAAATCCTGCAATCGGTTTTGGCGCATTACCAATAGTATATAATAATAGATTATTTAGTATAATTACCAGTTTTATATCTAAGAAAAAAAAGCTAACATGATTAACAGTTTTCATCTTAATTTGATGTATTTTCTACTAGTTCTACTAAATTCAAGCCATCGATATTTGCAGACACTTTCGTTATTGGGTATCATGACTTGGATGCATAGTCCTTCATCTTTCACATGTTCTACAAGTGTTCATCCCGCTGACATGTGCCCGCCAAATCAATAAATAACCTAAAATAAATATTGGTTATTATTGTTTTTTATTAAAAATGAACATAAATTCATCATCGTCCGCATTCATTAAAAAACTGCGCATTTCTTTCTTTGTTAATACCCTACTTCTTTTAGGTTTGTGCCCTTCTGATTTTCTCTTCAGAAATGCAATAAAGTTTTAGTGTTTTTTGATATCGATATTAAATTGGTATTTAAAATGCTTATGTATAATTTTAGCTGAAGTTTAATAGTTGTACAATGTATCAAGTACGTATAAAGCGGATATACCAGATTTTTATGCTCATTAAAATATAGAGTTGTAAATTATCCACAGGTCACTGGATAGTTATGCATTAAAACGGATGTCCGCTTCAATGCATACTAAGTTATCCATTTAATTACACTGAGACATACTGAAATAAAATAATTATAAAATATAATTATGAAAAGAGGAAATATTTTGGAAACGAGATGCTATGAAATGTGTATGTTACAGTGCCATATTCAACAAATATCAAGTATTTTTCTATACTATTATTTTTATTTCTATTTACAAAATATGGAGGGTCAAGTAAAGAACGATTATATATAATATTATTTTATTTAAGTTTAAAGGAGTTAAGGCAACTGGAGGAAGTACTAAGATACAAATGGGGTAAGTACAGCAGTATAGGTTAGGGCTTTCATAGTACCCACAATATAGTGGGTCGCTCTCTGCTTTTGGCTGGTCTATTTAGGTCCAACAATGAATAGCCAGTGACCACTCCATGTAGACACTACATCTGTCCTTCTGTAGGTTATGACAGCGATCGAAACAGCGAGGGTTATTCATTCGTGGTCTCACATATGACATACTGATGAGAGCTAAGAAGCTCGAAACCCGTATATATCTGATGCAATCGCTGATGACTAACCATGACTGTCTGCTACAGGTTTTCCAGGTGTAATCCAATACTGGTCAGACCATTATCCCGCATAGTAGTTAATGAGTTACTCTCTGCTAGTGGCCATATTTAGACCTAGCATTGAGTAGCCAGTGACCATTAGATGTAGACACAACATATGACGTAGCACGAAAATAAATTTCTCTTTTCAAAGATGGTAATTTTGATTTACTATTCTCTAAGTTTAGGATCAGATCGGTCTTTGACAAAGATAATTTAAAGCTATAATGACGCTATAGTTTGCATTAATACATCTTGTAAACATTAGTATATACAGGGTTAACTAGTACAAAAATTTTAATCACGTGCTCAGGGAGGCCTAAAAGACAATAAAAAAATTATTTCGGAATTCTAGCTCGATGATTAAAAATGGGGCAAAACCCTCTTTTCCCTCGAAAAATCGGCGCATATGACAATCAATCATCGTTCGAGAAGGCTAAATATGTCAACTATCGTGCGGTCGTATTTTGCAGCATTGTGAAATGTAGAAACGACAAAAACATTTGTATTAATAATAATATTAATACCTAAGTACCTGATAGGTAACAGTTAATCCGGTTAGCTGTAATTTTTCAGTACTTGCTTTTCACAAGTTTAATTATTAGCGTATTTTTTGTGTATTTACAAACATGTATTCAAATTCCTAGAGAAAGAATAAGGTGCTAATTCATGGAAAGTGCATATAATCGTGTGGCAACGTAATACCAAAGCCGTTTTCCGAGTGGAGAAAATATTATGCTGCATTCTCTTTGAACCAAATTGAATTGTTATCCTTTATGAATTTTCCCGACGGAGGTAATGCATCTGGCCATGATCACTAAGTAAGTATTTCGCTTTAAACAAAATGAACGGTCGAGGGAAGGTAAGATTGCCAGTAAGTACAAAATTCTTTGTAATGACAAGTTTTAATTTAAACAAGAAAACATAATATGATTCAGCATTCTTAAAATCTCTCCAAATATTAATCCTGTAAATAAATAACAGTAAATTGTTTTTCATTAAACAATAATCTACATTTTGTATATAAATTTTTTTCTTTCAAAGTGGTGTAAACTGATACACGCTTCAACACGGTGACCACAAAGTATAAGCGGTGACCTGTCGCTACCTTTGATACTTTTGACTTTGGAGGAATACAACGCCAGTGACGGCGATAAATAAGGGTTTAATATAGTTTTGCAAAAAAATAAATTCCCTTTAAAATAAGGACATTTTTTGACGGACGATTCCGTTAAATCTTATTTTTTCCTCATATCTTAAAATATGTATACTTAGTCATAGTTAACCCTGTATAAAAAAACCTTAATAAAAATATAGCATAACTATTAAAACACATTAAAGAAAAAAGAAACCTCAGTTGTGAAAAAGGAATATTCTATTAATATAAATTAGAGAAATATTGAATATGTCCAAAATATTCTCAATATTATCATAATTAACCAGAATTTGATATATAGAAGACCACTGCAGCATATTTGTGGTAAGGTTCTATAAATCATAGGTAGGTGAGTATAATATGTCCCGATTTTGTTAAACTATCTTTTGCGTAACAAAAACGGAAAGAGATTACAAAATAACTTTTAATTAAGTCAAATTAACAGATATAGTAACAAGGACAAAGCATCAAATTGCTTACCCGAGAAGCTACGCTATCGACTAACAACAAAACTTAATACACCATCGATAAAACAATATCTTACCAGCGTACCTGCGATAACTTTAATTGCTGCCAAAGGTTATTCCGCTGAATTTTGCTAATCATCAATTAGGAAGCCTGGCAAATGCGCACTTAGCTAAAATTAATTTGTACAGCATGTGCCGATAGATTTTGGGGAAACGAAGGTGAAATAAAGCGAGCAGTCTCGTATTTCCTACCGTAGTCTGGGAAACTAGAATTTAAAACGAACGAATACGGATTTACTTGAAAGGGTAGCGTTAATTAAAAGGTCAACAGATATGCGAGGTTAATTAGGATACGTTTAAATAGACGGGTATCGAGAAAACGGATCTTCGTTTTATTTTTATTACGACAATTACACTACACGACGCAATATCTCAGGCTGTTAATTAAGACAATATTGTGAGTAAAAATACTTATAAATAGGAAAGTATTTTAAACCTCAAAATTGACTATAACAGAAAAGAAAATTTCTGCACTAAACGATATATTGTGTTCGTAGCGTGTTCATTTGGTTTAAAATTTATTATACTTTAATAACAAAATACGTCAACTAATCAAGAATATGTTATCTTCGATTTCCTTTGATCGAAATTTTGGTTTCTGTATATACTCAAAGCTTGAAGAAATTGATTGGAAATTAACATGCCGTGGTCTATAAAGCAAAATACTTGGAAATATGATGAAGAATAGCTTTCAACCGAATTCTTGAAAACCTTCAGTTTTTGTGATAGCTGTATCAGAACGGACGTCCTCCGATGATGCCATTCCGTTCTTTTTTTCTGGAGTTCCGACTTTAAAGACGACAAAGTTGTTGACAGTAAACCTCAGCAGTGATTCCCTTAAAAATTAATGGTAGACGATGCATTCCTTGTCTCACCAGATGCAAGAGATCACCTTAAGTTGATTTCAAACTACTGGTGGTATTACCTGAAAGTATTAAAAATTAACCATTTTTCCGACTTATCCAGAAAAAATAGACCGATGGCGCTTGTCCAATACATACTTTTTACTTACAAGTGATGAATTTTGGACTGGGACTGGCTTTACACCAATTATTACCAGGCTTAACTTAATAGTTTGCCGTTTGGCGCTGGCATCATTTCTCTTCATCAATAATGACAAGGGACAAAAACATTTGATGCTGTTGTCAAGCTAAACGATGCAAATGTTGTACGATGATTTACTGGCCACATAATACTGACCATCCCTTGGTTTACTAAAGTAGATCATCATGTATTGAAGCTTTCAACCAATATCAAAGAAAAATGGTTTTTCTTATCGTAAAGAATCATTCATGACGAAGTGTCCCTCTTTGAAACGAGAAAAGAAATTTCCATGTTGTTTTTTCCCAATGGCATTTTCTCAGATACAAATTATATCATTAAAAGCAATTTTGACATAATTGTGCCTCAGATTTCCAATGCACTCTTGCAACGGACATCAATATTTCGAAATTAGTTTTCAAATATTATTACAAACATCAGCTAGCTTTGGAACAGAGTGCTTTTAATTATATGAGCAAAATTGTAAATGCTTTTAAAATATATTAGTTATTTTTTATTGGACCCTATATAGGATATTCTGCAGGCTCCATGACAAACTTTGGCAAATGGTAGCTTGATTAACGTCAAATATTTTCTCTTATATTAATACCGGTCCGATTCTTGTTTGTTTAGAAGTTACAAAGATTTAAAAAATATATAATTTTATATTTTAAAGTAAAAACAAATAAAAATGATGGTTATGCTTAAAATTTAAACATTATAACCTTTATTAAGTAAATTAATAAATCTTAAGACTATAAAAATTGTTATTTGGGTATCTTCGTCGGTATTCCTGGGTTGCTTGTCTGGTATTTCCATTGGAATAGCCATATAAAAATTCAATATCTGAATACTCTTCAGTTGTAAATAAATGCATTTTTATTTAGCACGTAGAACATTCTGTATAACTGATGAAGGAAAAGTTTGATATGATGTTTGAACACCAGATTATACCATACTAAGGTAAGTAAATTAGCATAATATCCATTCATTCAGCGTTGGACAAATAAATTCTTTTCAGAAATTAAGGGAGTAGCAACTTCAAGAACATCATTACTCCGAAAATATAAAAATAATGCCTCCATCTTCAAATATTGTGAACGTCATCCTGTCTAATGGTCCACGTGTCACATACAAGTATGCGTGGTAAAAATTCAACCATAAACACCAAAACACACCATAAACACCAAATTTTTTTGCCTGCCTTTTATGTTGATGTAGTTTATAAGACTAGAGTACAGTTATCCATCTAAGTAGAATATTGTACTGGCACCACTTTGATAATTTCTAACTCAGAATCTATTTATTCTTCATTGTAATACTTTTGGTGGAATCGGTTAATTTTTTAAGGGCCTAAAGTTTTTCGGATAAACTTACTGAATCATTCTATATTGAACTCTGAATTATCAAATTCATGGAAAGTGTTCCATAAATTCTTTGCGTCACTAACTACTTTACTTGCTCCCCTTCCCTTCTACAAACGCACAAATTCCCGTGCAATTTCTATAAATTCCAATCAAAAGACACTACAAAATGGCCCTCGTATTTCATCCTCTCCTTTAATATCCATCCCAAACTACAGAAATGCTGTATCAAGATCCTGTATGGTCCATTTCCCCCAATTTGTAATATAAAGCCGGTGTCAGTATCCACTTAGGCATTCATTATGTAGAAGTTGCGGGCCAAATAAAGATGAATTAGCGCCAGAGAGAAATGGTTTAATTATAGTAATGGAATTTACGGTATTATGCTTCCCCAGATTTGAGAAAAATCAATTTCTTCAATGGAAGATTAATTGTTGCATATTGTTGGAGAACCTGTGGCGTACAGGGGACACATGCTTTAATTAAATTTATATAATGCTGGAGTGATTAATACTTGTGCAGAAATAACATTAGAATCCGCATTTAAATTTTCAGTGCGAGAGAGCATAGATGATTTCTTGACACTTAACCATTTCTAAGCATTACTACGTTTACTATAATTTCAAAATACTTATTGAAATTTATGTTAATATACAGGGTGTTCGGAAACTCCGAGCAGAAAATTTAGGGAGTGGTACATCTCGAATAAATAATAATGTTAAGTTCATGTAACATTTTCTCGAAAAGTCAATATTAACAGAACTACTACATAACCTAAAAGTTTTTTTTTAATTTGTTCTTTGGCTATAACTTTTTTTAATACTGAAACGATTGTTTTAAAATTTGATACATTTATTACTTTTATAGAGACGCAGTTTTAGATAAAATATTTTTAAAATTGCACGTGCAGTTGGTGCTAGGTGAACAAATGATCATAACTTTTTTCAAGATTTTGATAGCATTTATTTAAAGAATGAAAGTTTATCTAAACATTTGGCACTTTTGTTTGAAGTCGGTAAAGTCAACCGTTCGTGAGAAAATCCACATTTAAATTTTTTAGACATATTGATGAATCTCATTTCTTTTACGATTAAGCAAAGCATACTTTGAAAACAATTGAATGATAGCTGTCATGTTGCTTTGATGGTAATTCCTCATATGCTTCGTTCATACAAGATATAAACAAAAACGTAATCTTTTATGAGAAAATAGACATTTATCAAATTTATTCTAACCTTGGCAGAACAATTTCCTGACTGGTCGCCACGTCGTTAGTTTAGCTGATTTTGAGGGACAAACTTTTGCAATATACAAACTGACATGTACTCGAAATTATCATGTTGTTATGGATACGTAGTTATTTCCAAAAAATATGAGGTATGTGTTAATACATTGTAGAATAAATAAGTGGGTTGTAAATCTAAAATGTATACTGCCAGGTCAGCAATTCCGCAAGGTTTGAACTTAGGGCCCCATCTCATAAGCTGTTATTTGCGGATGATTTGAAGATATTTTGTAGCATTGCAACAGAGGATGACTTAACCCTTCAAGAAAATTTAAATAAGATAAATGATTGGTGTCCTATAAATTCATTGAAATTAAACATATCCAAATCTAAAATAGTCTCATGTACAAAAAGGAGCTATTATAACTTATAATTATCAAATTAATAACACATCAATTTATCGTTGTTCTTCTTATAGAGATTTGGGTATATTATTTGATTTCAAAATTATGTTTTCGAATCATATCAGTAATATGGTAGCTTCGGCATCCAGAACATTAGGATTTTTTATTAGAAATATGAGTGATTTCTTGAATGTTGCCTCAATGAAATTGTTGAATGGTTCACTGTTTATTGGGTCGCGCGGAAGGCGTCAGTACTTGAATCGATGTGGCTAGATCGATGTGAGTTCGGGCCCCGCAGCTGGTATATTATATACGATCTACTATATTCGTAGAGAGAATTGGCAGCCTCTCTGCGGGTATGGTAGGGTAGAAGAATGTTATGTAATTATTATTATTATTATAAGTAAATTAGAATATGGACCAACTATCTGGTACAATATATATCAAAATTCTATTCACCAAATTGAATCCGTACAGCGGAAGTTGGTTTCATTTAAAACCAATGATATATATCCTGAACGAGGTATAGATAATAGTGTACAGTTACAGTCATTATTGCTGAGAAGAAATTGTTCTGCAATTTCTTTCATTTGTAACTTAAAAAACAAAAAAAAATGATGATTGCACAAATTAAATTTGTTTGTTGGTTTGAAACACGTCAAAATGTTACTTTTTATTGCGACTAGTACAAATGTAATGATGGAATCTCCAATAGTTAATGTATGCACTGTTTTTAATTCTATATCTTCTCTGTGTGATCACCATTTCGATAAATTATCTAAAATAATTCATTTGCATGAAGAAAAATTCAATAGTAACTTTTATTAGGTCTGTCTTATGCTAGATACTGATTAATTTATATATTTTTTATGTAAAATAAAATTCTCTATCTATCTTTGAATGTTGCGTGTAAAAATTTAAAGTTAATGAAATGTGCTAAAAGAATATTCACGGAGAGTTTTAGTAAAATGTACCCCTTGTATGATTTAACCTAATAGGAACATAACCAATGCATACTACATGAAGAGGAACTAAGCAAGAGTAAATTTTGTTGAAATCGCTTAACTAGGTTCTAGGTTAAGAAGAAAGCAAGATATAAAAAAGAAATTTTAACATATTGTCTGAAGCTATTTATTTGTGGCATAATTTTAGTTTTTCTTTAGTTTTATTGGGTTTTTGCCACACTTCTGAAAAAATAATAAAGATTAATTAAATAAGCCCTTGCTCTAAACGGAACAGTCAAGGGTTATTTTTGAAATTACGTTTGCCTTACTAAAAAATCTCACACTGAAAAAAGCAGATAAGTAAAACTCTTTGTTTTCGTTCTCAAAATCGTAGTAAAAATATTAAACGTGTGTCAAGTTTGACAGTTTAAAATTTGTTTATCTGCTTCCATAGAGATGTTAAATGATTTTGATTTTATTGTTACTTACTTCCTCTTGATACAACTGTAGCCAACAGTGATCGATGTTTACTGAATAGTTTGACACACACTTATCTCCGTTCAACAAAATAATCGCGGTCTCTTTTAATTTTCTTTTTGTTGCGTTATCTTCCTTCTCTAAGTCTATGTATAAAAACAACGTATTTTCAACTAAACAATGAATTTTATCAACAAAATTTCGGAATGGCAATGGCCTCATCATTATCACCAATGTTAAGTAATATTTTTATGGATTTTTTTGAAGAAAATTATATTCAAAATATGAATAAAAAACCAACTATCTGGTGGAGATATGTAGATGACATTTTTGCAATTTGGCCTTTTACTGTTACAGAATTAAATGAATTTTTAAATGATATTAACAATAAGGAACTAACAATAAAATTCACTTTGGAAACAGAAAATAATAATATGCTACCATTTTTATATGTTTTAATTAAAAACACGATAATTCTGTAGAAACAAGTGTTTATAGAAAACAAACTCACACCAATAGATATTTAAATTTTAGATCTAACCATCACATCGATATTAAGAAAGGTGTTGTTAAATGTTTATATGATGGAGCAAAATTAATTTCATCAAACAATGATATTTTTAATAACGAACTAAAATTTATTAAAAATGTTTTAATAAATAATGAATACCCTCCAAATTGTGTTGATAGAACATTCAAAAATATTACAGATAAAACGAACACTGTAGGACAAATAAAAGAAATTTGTTATACAATAAAAATTCCATACATTCCTATATTATCAGAAAAGTTAAGTAGAATCGGTAATAAATTTAATATTCGAACAGTTTTTCACACAGCTAATACTTTACGATCATTTTTGTCTAAAACACGTCCAAAAAATGATATAAAAAATTAAAAAAATTGCATCTACAGTATACCTTGTGAATGCAATAAACATTATATTGGAGAAACGTCTCAACCTATGAATGTTAGAGTTGAGGAACATAAAAATTACATAAAAAGACGGGAATTTGAAAAATCCAAAATTTGCGAACACGCTTGGGAAAACGGTCATTTGATTCAATGGGGTTCGGCAAAAATTTTAGAGAAGGAAGATAACGCAACAAAAAGAAAATTAAAAGAGAACGGGATTATTTTGTTGAACGGAGATAAGTGTGTGTCAAACTGTTCAGTAAACATAGATCATTGTTGGCTACAGTTGTATCAAGAAGAAGTAAGAAACAATAAAATAAAAATCATTTAACATCTCTATGGAAGCAGATAAATAAATTTTAAACTGTCAAACTTGACATACGTTTAATATTTTTACTACGATTTTGAGAACGAAAACAGAGAGTTTTTCGAAACGTCAATAATACGAAAGTGCGCGATAGTGATGTGATTTTTGTTATTTTTTACTTATCTGTAAGTTATAATGGCTTTTTTCGGATATTTATGTAGCATTTCTTGATATATTTATGAACAGTGATAACCTAAATTATAATTTTGCGTTTATTTCGTTTTGTAATTAAAATTTTTGACTATATACAGAAAATAAGTTTTAGGCTTAAAAAATTTTGAATATGTCTACCTAGTTCTGCACGATTAATTTTTATTAAAATACATGTAAAATACAATATGGAAAATGCATTTAATATATGTAGTAGCTATTGGGTACTCTGTGGTAACACGAAAATACAAATATGTAAAAAAACGTAGGTAATAGGAAAGAATAAAAACAAATACAGGTATTTGTAATTTTTTATTCAATTGAGACTGCAGTTGAATATATATCAAATGTATAACAATGTTTGCTATAATTTTTTACTAGCACATTTATGTAGAGGTGATATTTCAATTATATGTATGTATGTGCTATACTTATACATATATACAGTGTGCCCTCATTGGGGTACCGTACAGTCTTGTGAACTTTTTCTTGGTTTTTTGGGAAAAATCATTCTTAAAATAAAATAAGTAATAATCGTTTATTTGGAAAACCCAATACTATAAAAATTTGGTATACAAGAGAATACTTTAAAGCTAAATACATGTATTACAGTTGTGGCAATAATCTAAACTTACATCATACAAACAAATGAATAATTCAAAACATTAAAGAAACAACAACTGAGAATAATAAAACTATATATTACATTAAATGTTTATACTGTATATTACACTAATTTATAAGAAATAAATATTTTTAACACAATAATTAAACTAATGTGTTGGCCAGCATTCTCACTGTTACTTTTACAAATGACTACAGCACAGACAAATCTTGGCATCTACATTTAAAACAGGATAATTATAAATAATACCTACTCGAAATACAGGGTGAATCTTAAATAAGTACAAATATTTTAACTGCTGGTGTAGTTCGTCATTTAAATCAGTCTAGTGAAAGCCATTTTTAAAAATTTCTAATATTTACGGAGATATTAATTTTTTTAAAAAATACCCACATTTTGAGGACCGCTGGCTGATTTTTCATCCAACAACGTAATGAAACATATGATTTGTTGCGAGG
Organism: Monochamus alternatus; assembly: GCA_037114965.1. Lineage (NCBI taxonomy): Eukaryota > Metazoa > Arthropoda > Insecta > Coleoptera > Cerambycidae > Monochamus > Monochamus alternatus. The sequence continues at coordinate 75,386,166 of CM073431.1, read as the reverse complement.
TTGCCATATCTCCTCCAATATAAATATTACGTTTCCTTTAACGTAATAGTTCTATTTTAAAAATACTTGTTTTAAGCATAAGTACAGTAAAATTGGGTATGTAGTATGATACGCCGCAATATTAACATAAATTTTAACATCTGAACTAACTTTACTATACTTCAACGATTAAAAATGAATTTCCGCAAGTTCAATACTACCGTAAAATATTTAGGAAGATATTACGTGATATTACTATGTCCAATGTTCAAAATTTATACATAAACGTGCACACAAGCTTACCTGTTTGTTAAAAAATTAACTATTTAATCAGTAATCCACATTTCACAAGTTAAATGTCATTGTACACTGTTAGAAAGGGACACAAAACACAATTTCTTTAAGTTATTTTATGAAGAATAACGAAAAACTATGCACGCGTTTTTTATTTAAAATGGAAAAAATGTCAACTTTTAGCAAATTTTATTGCTATTTTCATGCATTATGTGGGGTTAACAAGTTTGACTTGGGCTTCCGATAATCTGTTATGACAGTCAATGACAGTTTGATAATAAAAAATAATATAAAATGTTACACTTGACAAAATTCGCTAAAAGTTGAGATTTTTTCTTCCTTGAAGCAAAGACATTTGTGTAATACTGGCAACACTGTGAACCACACGTTCAGTCTGCATCACTATGACTCATAAAAGTATGAAGGGTCTGTCTAGGCCAGCGGTCCTCAACAAGTTTTCTACTGAAAAATTACGAAATTTATTTAAAATTTCACTTTTTTATTTCCGATTTTTTTGTAAAAAAACTATTAATTATGTGTTCAACACACAAAACTATACTGCTGGTTAAAATATTTGTACTTATTTAAGATTCACCCTGTATATTATTCATCTTTCTCGTGTACGACAACACTTTTAATTTAAAGTTTTTGTTGCCATACACAATTTAAAAAAAAAATAGGCCCCTAAAGGATTATCTAAACGCAAACATTGTCCTATATTTTAAATTAACATACGGTGATTACAAAATATCCACAATGTAAAGTGTATATAGTTTATTGTTGCACAAAAAATCCGAAATATTCATGAAACACACGAAAAACTCTTAAAAACCATGGGAATAACCTCAAAACTACATCAAAACGTTTGGCCTATTGACAGCTCCACACAAAGATGACGTCATCTGCCCCCCCCCCCCGTTCGTTTTCCCCGCAGCCAATAATAAAGCAACCTATTCATTAACGGACCGTGGATTAAGGTAACGTCTAATAACCCCTTGTGTTAGATCGGGTCGTTTGGTCATAATCGATGATACCCGTTATGATATCTTTCTAATCTAAAATAAAAATAAAGTGTTTTGCTGTTTTAACTAGTTTCCATTGAATGCTTGAAGAAAAATAATGAAATGAGGGTAAGTAAACTTATCTTAATGTATTGCTTATTATACTTATTGCGGAAATGAGGATAAATTTACTTAAACTTAACTTAAATATTGTTATATAAGTTTTTATATATTTTTCGGTATTAATAATATTGTGTGAAACTAACTACTCAGTGGACAAAAGCCTCAACCTGCGTTGAATTACACCCACAATATCTACCCATATATTCCTCATTATTAGCTTTTGTAACATTTTTTTACTGTTTTAGAAAGGTATTTTAAGCTAATATAAATCAAATCTCCTACAATTCCTATCAATGAAGTCATATGTATGTTCTCTGATACCAAACATCTATTATTGAATAGAGCTTTGTCTGTGGAATTGTTCATTAGCATACCTAGATGTTTGGTATCAGAGAACATACATATGACTTCATTGATAGGAATTGTAGGAGATTTGATTTATATTAGCTTAAAGACAGTAAAAGCAGCTTTCTAAAACAGTAAAAAAATGTTACAAAAGCTAATAATGAGGAATATATGGGTAGATATTGTGGGTGTAATTCAACGCAGGTTGGAACTTTTGTCCACTGAGTAGTTAGTTTCAAACAATATTATTAATACCTAAAAATATATAAAAACTTTTACATAAAAGGTGAACATTTTTCAAGTAGGTATTGTCATATTTAATTCATTGACAGGATGTCACTTTTTGTCATTGTCAATATTTAACTTCAAATAATTTTAATTTTTATAATAATTTTTATAGTTAGATATTTGATTCAACTTAAAGGAGACCACCTGAAGAAGCAATCCTAAAAATGCAGAAATAGGTCAGATAGGTTGAATTTGTCATGTTCCCACTGCCAAAAAGTGAAGTTAAATATTTATAGAGTGTTTCATTAGCAGGTTAGTAAATTAGATTATTTTCTTTAGATAATTATTGAATAGAGTTTTGTCAGTGGAATTGTTCATTAGCATGCCTAGATGTTTGGTATCAGAGAACATACATATGACTTCATTGATAGGAATTGAAGGAGATTTGATTTATATTAGCTTAAAATACTTTTCTAAAACAGTAAAAAAATTGTCGTATACTCTTTTTCTGATTCATCATTAAATTGAGTAAAAACTGAGATATAAATAAAAGGATAAGGGAATCCCTTCCGACAAATTTTTGAGCAATAACTGTATTTTTGTGAACAACATAATGGTAATCAGTATTTAAATAAAGCCGTACTAAATACTGTTCGGCAGTATTAAAGGGATTTCCGATAACTCTCTATTACCTATATATGAGAACGCTTTACTTCGGGCGTGGATGTGACCGATTCATAATAAAAACTAGACAAATATCGTCCAGCTTCTCTATTTGTTATCCCGGCTGTGCATTCCGTGAATAAATTTCCGCGTTTCGGATTTGAAACGTGATCGGCCTTCCCATACTTTATATTAATTAAACATGAATGCAGACGGTGAGTCCTTAATCCCAAATTCTCATTCTGAAACAATGGAAGCAATTACAGACGTGACCATCTCTAAATAAATATGATTTAATTCAGAAAGAGAAATCGTCGGAGGAATTAATCCGATTTTATTATTGGATCGTCCGTTCAGCTTTACATTATCTCAATTAGATGATGGCTCCACGTTTTGTCCGACATAATTAGAGCTAATTACAGTTAATTTCCTGAAGTGGTCGGAATCCGCTCACCATTAGAATAACCCTAGGGACGCTGCGTCCAATTTAATTCGATATCTAACAGATTTCTGGGACAGACAGTTACTCTTAACATGCGTCGAGTGCGGCTTTGTATTTGTTGATAACTAAATAAATATAAGTATATCGAATTATTACGTCTACCCACTAGATAAGCAGGTAGGGTTAACCCACCAGTTTTAACCACTCTAAGAATAATCTCAGTTAAAAGTCGTTGGTAGTTATTTTCAATGTAATTTTAAAAACTTCGTGGTGTCAATAAGGTAACTGAATATATTTTATTTCACAAAAAGATATTTGCCAAAGAGATACAATGAAAATGATTAATGGTAAATATGTGCATTTTTTATCAAGTGCAACATTAACTAGTTTTGGTCAAAAAGATACCTTCACTGGCCAACGTAGAGGTTAAAAAAATGTATGAAAATCAGAAGGAATGTTAATATTTTAATTAAAAAAATGAGTTTTTAGAAGAAAAACAAACTTTTGGTAGTTGTATAGTCGCCACACATAAAAGGTTTCCAGCCTGAAACACTATCATATTTTGTTTAATTATGATGACTTAACCACCTGTTCGTCATACATATTTAAGAGTGGACATTTTGAACTACACCGGCGACATACCTCAGAAATTTTAAGAACACAGTTATAGTTATTAAAGTTATAGAGTTTCAAATTAATTGCTTAAATTAAATACTTATAGGTAGGTTAGTAAAATAGGAGAAAATAAATATCAACTTATAAAGTGCCAACGTTCCCTATAGTCTAGAATAAGAAAGAAACAAACTCTTTTGTTAATACAGTCTGACTGAGACAAAACACATCCAAAGTTGCCAAACTGAAGAAATTTATGTTTGCTTGATTTTATATAGTCCGCGTGTGGAAAAATACTGAAAAAATTAAAAATGCGATTTACTTAATGAAGAGGCTCAAATTTAGATTCTGGACATTTGAAATTTATGTCTTATATAAGACTACAATTGTGCCAAAGCTCAAATCTGGATTTCAAAAAATTACGAAAATAAGTAGGTATCCCCATTTTAAATGAAACACATACTTTAAAATTTATTAGAGCATTTTGCAGGTAGTATGGAATGTTTTTATTTGTCCTAAATTTTCTCGCTAAACAGATAGGTTTAGGCAAGGCATATCTTGCTACATGCGGACATCATTATATCCTATAATTATGGTTTATTTCATTCGATGTGTCCTCATGAAAACCTGTACAAAATTATAAAAACTGCACATCATTTACTACAGAAACTGCGGGCATTTTACTACTACGTGTATTGTGTAATTTACAGTTGCATGAGAATTTGCACCAAAATTTTCTGTGTATTATTATTACGAACAAAAAATTGATATTAAAAATAAGGTATCATTTATTTCTTATGATTATCTACATGATTATATTATAAATTAAAAGCTGTTTATGAAGACAAGACTGGCAATCGCTGTGGTGTTGGAAAATATATAGTTAAATATTTATCAAGAAGCTTCTATTTAGAATTAATTTTAATTATCCAGATCCTATACTTTTCCGAATAACATACATTTAAAAAATGCACGGACGTTTTAGATGCATTGGCTGCTTTGTGTCTTCTGTACGGACATATGGATAACATCTTCTACACCCACCAGAATTGCTTTCCCCGCATATTGGCAAAGGACACCGCGCCGCAATATATCTTCATATTTCAGGTTTGATTTATAAATTTAATTAAATGCGTACACTCTTTAGTTAATTTTTTGTTCCTGGCAGACGGTGTATACCGGGGACTTTATGATTTATCTGTCCCAACGTTCCACACTAATTGACATGCAGGAAATAAGCAAGAATAAAGCGCCGACTCTGAAGCAACGTCATTAATTCAAAAATTTTCTTAATAAATTAATCGTCTCAATATCTATTCAGATATGATTTCAGAAAATACATTATACATAACTTGCACATTCATCGGCGATGGAAACGACCACCTACAATTTTCTAAGCCTTGTTTTTACATTGAGGGAAATATAGTTCGGTCATAACTAGAAATTGATTAACCTTAGAGAAAAATGTATATTAAATATACTTCAGGGAAGTTTTGTTGCTGTTATAATAATAATAATTTTGGTAAAGGAATCTACTAGTGGTTAAGAAAGTTTTTTAATTTTTTTTTATTGCTAAAGTTACAGCTTTGTATTACACTAGCTTGGGCAATTTTTCGGCCTAGCAAAAATTATTGTTTCTACTGCTAGGCAGTCATATCAGAATAATAGTTCAATAGAAATATTTTGAAATATTTCTTTTGACTTCAAATGCATAATTTTTTAGACATTGCAAAGCAATTACTTTGGTATTACTTTGTGCACTTAGCTTGGTTCAATATCAGCTTCAACTTTCACTTTATATTTAAAAATTTTGCTAGAATAAAAGGAATACTTACGTATAATTTGATCGGAATTAATCTTTTATTTAACTTTGAATAGGTATACAAATATTTGATCAATATTGATAACTGATAAATACTATAGACATATTTTTTCATGCATATACTTAGTAATCGTCTTCAATATAACTTTTTTTGCTTCACAGAGCTTATTCATATTACAGGTAAGATTCTGTTCATTGTTATTTAGAGTAGTGCTAATTTTGAACACAAAATGATTGTATTGATTTTTCTTGTCTCCAAAACAAACAAGATTTAAAAAATGTCTTGTCCACAAAAGAAGAAATATTGTTACGTCAAAACCTCTTGCAAATATAAGAAAGGGTAATATTGAACATTAACTGGTCCAGTTCTGCTGAATTGATCTAATTATACTGCCACTTGACTGAAAGAGTTATTTCGTCTATTTATATAACTTATTAAGTAAAACTGGCCGTTTCTATACTTTATAATATCTATCAATCCACCACTGCCGACTATCCACCATGTAGATAATTGTGTGAGCTTTGAGTGGCACCGTAGCCGACCGAGAGTAACCACCACCAAATTCGTAATAAAATTCCATATTTCTGATTTGTATGCAAAAGTCTCCCATGAATCATGCAAGAGTCTTTTAAAATTGCGATAGCAGAAAGTTGCAAGACATTCGCAAGACAAGACAAGACATGATCTTGCAAGAACAAGACTTTGTATTGTTTTACAAAACAAGACAAGAGTTTTTTGTCTCGTCCAACACTAATATCAGCACAATTAGCCGCAAACAATTTCTTACTACTACTACAGAAATTTTTGCTTGGTAAAGCTTCAAAACTTCATTTATGTAAATTATTTATTGATTTTGGGATTTTTCTGCCGTGGCTTAGGAAATTGTTTGTCGCTGGTCACAAAATTATTGAGCACTTCCCTAATATAGTGTGCCGACTTAATATAAAAATTTGTGCCAAATTTCAGAAAAACAAAATTTTATTTTTTTTTATTTTGACACCCTGTATTTTTAAAATGGGGTTTCAAAATGAAGAGTAGCACAATAAATGTCCCATTATTTTAATCCAATGAATATGTGGTTAACGGCTTGACTTCATAATTTGTCACACCCTGTATAATATTCGAATATCTGTAGTTGATTTCAATGTAGCCCATCGCGTCAGTTAGAACTATATTTACTGAAATGTGTTGAAAAATTAGATTTAAAATGTAAAACGGACATCACGCCCACGGCGATAATATTTTTACGACTTATACGAGTGTTACGGTGAAATAGAAAATTAAGTGTTAAATGCCTCTCAAATGCATATTAATGCCAGTTATTCATGCACATCACCCCAGGCCATTTTAATCAATCATTGTGATTATTTATAATCACTGCGCTTATTATATATTAGTACAGGTGTGAGATATGACGGTATAATTGTGAAACGTACACGATATGGGCAGATATAACAAGTACGGTAAATCATCTTAATATACCAAGCAGTGTTTTAAAAGCAACATATTAACTTTAATGTTGGTCTGTGTTTCAGGACGCGAACCGGACTTACTCTGCTTTACTGTTAGATAATTACTATGGTAAAACATAATGGCATCCGCTCATTGCATGAATGTAAAGTACTTCAGTTGCAAATATTAATGCTCAAAGGCTGTTAAAATAAAACATGCATGTTTTCTCTAAATAGAAACATTAATTCTAGATTATACGCACAATTTTTTCATAACTTCTTCAAAAATCAACCAAAACCAAAATTTTTAAAAATATAAAATACAACAAAAAAATAATATAATTGGAAAAAGTTTTATTTAAACGACTATATTCGATTTTACACAACTAAACGTAATTAACTTAGTTTGTATAGTCCTAGCATCTATGTGGTTAAACAATATTTTAAAAATGTAGGTACGCTGAGAGAGATCGATTAATAAGAAACTTTTTCTAAGATCATCTGTATCATCGTTGGCTTTTTTACTACAGTTTTAAAACATTAATACAAAAACATTAAAAAATAATATTTTTAACACCTAAAGCCATCCTCATCACTTCCTAAAATGTAATTTTAAGGCACTGATGTTAAGTTAAGTAATTTACTTTTAGCTATGGTGCTGAAAGTAAATGACGTAATTTACTTTTTAACACTGGCAATCTCATTAGTAACTGTAGTTTAGTAATTATATCTGTGAAACTTGTAGATACCAGGATAGGAAGCAATGTTATTCGCTGAAGTTTTGAATAAAATTTGGCGGAGTAACTAAAGTAGATAGTAGTTAGTAGTAAGATTAGCACCAGAGTCTGCCACAAACTAGTCGAAGATCGTCGGAAGCAATGTCCAGTATAAAAATGAGAATCAGGCAAATTTAGAAATTCGGCAATATTGGTAGGCATCTCATAAAATGTGCTTATTCCAACGGGAGTCGTGACACATTCATTCTTAATGTATCTTATGAAAATTTAAAAATAGTTCAAATGTAATGTACCAGTAAATAAAATTTAAGGACACAGTTGAGATCTGAACCACTTTTAGTACACATGGCTATGGCAACAAACTTATTTAATAATGACTATATAATCACTTATTTAAAACAATATAGATTTTTTTTAATGCATAGAGATTCAGAAAGTGCAAATGTTTGCTTTGGTCTACTAAAAGAAAGAAGAACGGAATAAACTCTTCTATTATTTTAGTCATATAAAGCTGTACAGCTCATTTCCACATCAATCAAACAAAATAAGACAGATATAGCTTTGGAATACAGATGGAACTTTAAACAGCGTCCAGTTTATAATAATTTTATCCACTATCCACTTTCATCCTAAAGTTTCATCCCTGGCAGCACACTTCTTTCTGACTTCCTCAATATCAATGACCGGCTAGGCTAGCTTATTGGTTGCGTGAGTTTGAGTGTCCCGGACGTGGAAGATTTGATAGAGCAAGGGTTTTGAGGTGCTCCCACTACAAACAAACAATACAATTATTAATTTAGACTGTGAAGTTTGCGAATATTACAGTCATAGTCTAGCGTACACATATGGATTAATTTATTTTGTTTCTCTTTGTTAAGAGCAATAGGCATGGCCTAGCCTAACTTTGTGTGGCGAATAATTTCAACTTCTACTGTTAACGAGAAGGTTCAATCAAAGATTTCACGACTTCGATATATGGAAGCAGCAGGGACGTAGAATTTTATCAATGCGGCAATCAAACATTTAAATCAATCAATCCTGAGAGAATTCCAATCAGTTAGCACTTCAGAGTCCCCTCAGTCGCGGTGATATTCCTGGGGGTTTAAAATTCTCACATCCCTCGAAATTCTACGTGTGTGAGTTTTAAAACCGATAAAGTGACAGTTATTAATGGTCTCTGGGAATCATTATCCATTTATAATGACTTTTTAGCTCTCCGAAGTACATATGGGAACTGTACAAATTATTATTGATGACAAAAATATATAACTTACTTTAATATACAGGGTGTTAAAAAAGAGTGTAAAATATTTCAGGAGGTAATCGTATGAACCAAAATAAGCAGAAAAGTCTTAATAAACATGGGTCCGCAAAGTAACGGTTGCGGAAATATGGACCACTATTTGTTTTTCAAACATTTTATTTTATTAGGAATAAACCGACAAAGGAAGCTTTTAACAAATAAAAACAAAGTTACAGAAGATGTTCAAAGTGCCCTCCATCCATTTCCAAGCAGCGATATTCGAACTCTTTCGAAAACACCCTCCTTGGTTTGGATTTCTTGACACTTTTGATTAATCCGTAGTTGCAACTCTTCCAGGCTATTTACAGGAGTACCATACACTAATGTCTTCAAACATCCCCAAACAAAGAAATCTAGAGGGTTTAGATCAGGCGATCTTGGAGGCCATAAAACAGGTCCGGCCCTTCCTACCCATCTATGTGGAAAAGTTTGGTGTAAATGCTCTCTAACGGCCATGGAAAAATGAGCTGGAACACCATCATGCTGGAACCACATTTGTTGCCTCTGATTCAAAGAAATGTCTTCCAAAAACTCACACAGAGTGTTCTGTAGAAAGTTGAGGTAAGCAGCGCCTGTTTGGTAAAACAACAGGACCAAGAAACCTGTCACCTACAATACTCATCCAAATATTTAATGAAAAACGTGCCTGATGTCCAGATTCTATTAGAGCATGAGGATCGTCGGCCCAAATATGCGTATTGTGAAAATTAGACACTCCATTTCTTGTGAACCCGGCCTCATCAGTAAAAAAAATGTTTGCAAGAAAAACCAAACGTGCTGGATGATCATTTATTTGATTTAAGGCCTGTACTCGTTGCACATGATATGGATAAAGCAGTTGCTCGTGAAGGATTCTCCAAACAAGAGGACCACTAATTCCTACCTCGGCTGATATTCTCCGTACACTCGTACCTAGATTCTGTTCTACCATTGCTAGAATTTCTTCTTCTGCTCTAGGAGTGGATACCGACGTTGGTTTTCCGGATAAATGGCACTGTTTGCTCAAGGAACCGGTATCACACAATCTTTGGTGAATTCTTCCAAACATGCGTTCTGAAGGAATCTGGCGATTTGGATAAGCGTCGACATATAGACGTCGCGCTTCGGTGGCGTTCCCATTAGCACGATCATACATGAAATGCATGTCTGTTAATTCTGCGTTAGAGTAACCAGCCGTAGCGAAAAAAAACTTGTGCCCTGAGAACAACTGTCAAATACGTACTGTTTATTTCACTAAACATCAACCAACTATTATAAGAAAATACGCAATGTTTTTGCAAAATAAAAAAAGGGGCTAAAAAATATAAAACATTCCATATCTCCGCAACCGTTACTTTGCGAACCCATGTTTATTGAGACTTTTCTGCTTATTTTGGTTCATACTATTACCTCCTTAAATATTTTACACTCTTTTTTAAAACCCTGAATAGATACATAATACGTTTGACACAAAAACTTCACCGACACAGTCTATCAATCAAATAATTGGAGTTATATGACAAGTTGCTGCTAATCTTAAGAAGTTATAAGTTACAATTTTTTGTTTTGACAACTTATATCATAAAATGTCGTTGCTAGGGAACTGTAATAGTTCGTGACAATAAATAGGTAGTTGAAAATGTGAATTTTTTTAATAATCTTAAAATTATAAAAACTAGTTTTTAGAATTCAGATATCAATTAAATTAGTGTCTCAAAGACTGAATAAATTATATTAGCAATACAGCGATTAATATGTTTCTTGCTTAAACTTTCGAGCTATCTTTGGAATTAGTCTCTATACATCATTTCTGAAAAAAACTGTCTCCACTCATAAAAGTCCACCTAAAAATGCTGTCATCTGAATTGGTCAATAAAGTATCATAAATTTTTAAAGTTATATTTTCAACTTTTTTTTGATATGAATGAGGTATGAATATGTAAAATTTCAGTTTTTTTCAAAATTAAAAAATAAGTCACAAGAATTCAAAAATCGACCCTGTGTTAGTTAAAATATCAGTACATTTATCTTTCAAGGTATTAAAATTTTTGTCTGAATCATCAATGAAATATCATCGGCATAAGCAGTAAGATGACAACCAGGCAAAACTGAGTTCATTTGATTTATATGAAGAAATAATAAAATAGGACTCAAAATAGAACCTTGTAGTACCCTCTGCTTAACATTTAAAAATTGGATTGATAATTTACCATTATAATTTACTTGGTAGTTTTATAATTAGTGTGTTATTTAAAATTGATCATAATGTTAAGCATATTTAACAACCCTAATTATCTAAGGACGTGTTACGAACACTTTATTGGAATGTTATAAATGTCAATTGCATGTTTTTTTTTGTTTCTTAATACCAATACACACCTCCAACTCAGTAACTACGCCACTGGAATATATTTTAGACTTGTGTATGCATAGATAAAAATCATAATGGAAAAAATATCACCGCCCAAATATTGTCAAATAATCTTTTCCTGTATTTAAGTTATGGATAAAAGGGACAAAAAATTATAAATTTTAACACCCTGTAACTTCCTTAACTGCAAATTTTGAATAAAGAATTGTTATATAGCAAACCTTAATAATTTTCATTCATACAACATGTCATTGAAGTTTGGCCAAACTTATCGTTAACACCCTGTAGAAGACTTTAAACAAGCAAATTTTATATCAACAATTTTACCTAAAAATTAAAGATATTATGATACTCTGTCATATTTTAATTAAGAAATTTCTGAAGGGGTCATATCAATATGATCCTAATAAATTTAATAAATTAAGAAAAAGTACGTTATGTTTCATGCTGTTTATATAGGGAACCACCCATGGAAATATTGTCACAAATCTTGCGAAACATACGAAATTCCGAAAAATCGTGCGATATCCTGTGCAAAATTCCGCGTCATCTGGAGGTAAATTTACTCTACCTGGGCGGCGGCGCACAGTGGCGCAAAACGCTACTGTGCCACTCAAATTACTGTACAACCCTTAGAGTTGGGCCGTTTTAGGTGATTTTTTTTATAATGTTCGTCATAAAATTCCCTATCGATCCCTCTTTCTCAATTTTCGCTTTGGGTCTTCATTTTCGCGGAATTTGGCTTCAAAAATATGTTTGCATGGAAAAAACTAGATTTTTCGCACAAAAATGACCCTACGGAACACGAGATTGTGATTTTGCCGGACTTTTTTATGGGTGAATGCTCGTCTTGGAATGCCCTACAAGACTGTCCACTAAGATTTCGGGGAGAAATTTTCCGTTGCCCTTAAAATGGCCACAATCATCCAAAAATTTTCACATATCAGAAATCGTTCTACTGAAAACTGGGAAAGTATTGGAAAAAATCTCATCTCACAAAAATCATTTGTACACATTCGAGGAATCTGCAAAAATTTTTCCAGAATTTTTGGACTCATTTTTGGACATTCATCAAAATGGCCACATACAGATTTTCCGAATTTTCCCGTAAATGATTGATTTTTCCTGGAACTGTTCGGATGGAAATGTATGATAGTGAAAGTCTTCAGCATCTACTGGATGCTTTAAACTTTCGAGACCATAAGATTTTCTGTGGGTCATTCTTTTTTTGGTCATTTTGATCTAAAATCCACAAATGTTCAAAAATACTGGGAAATCATCTGACATTCCTGAAACTTTTAAATATTTTGGCTGTCCAAACAAATTCTCAAAAAGCTCAGTCATTTGAAGGGTTATTGTTATATATTTTATAAATACCTTGTATATAAATTAATAGTTTTTCTAAGACAGATATTGTTTTTGTATATTTTATTTATTTTTTTTTGTTTGGTACAGCGCTCGATATAAAAAAGCAAATTTCGTTGTTTTATGTTATCTCTGTGTGTTGGGAAGAAAATAATCAAATCAATCATTTCTAATTAACAGTGAACTATTGTATCCAAAATGGCTACTTTTATTAAAAAATTTAATTCCCGAAAACATGTTAAAAATCATTTTGTATGGAACCTTTCTGACCTTTTTCAGAATAACGGGAAAATTCGGAAAATATATATGTGGCCATTTTGCTGAATCTCCAAAAATGTGTCCAAAAATTCTGGAAAAATTTTTGCGGATTCCTCAAATGTGTTCAAATAATTTTTGTGAGATGAAATTTTTTTCCAATACTTTCCCAGTTTTAAGTAGAACGATTCCTGATATGTGAAAATTTTTGGATGATTGTAGCCATTTTAAGGGCAACGGAAAATTTCTTCCCGAAATTTAAGTGGACAGTCTTATAGGGCTTTCCAAAACGAGCATTCCTCCATAAAAAAGTCCGGAAAAATCGCAATCTCCTGTTCCGTAGGGTCATTTTTGGGCGAAAAATCTAGTTTTTTTCATGCAAACCCATTTTTGGAGTCAAATTCCTCGAAAATGATGACCCAAAGTGAAAATTGAGAAAGAGGGATCGATAGGGAATTTTATGACAAACATTCTAAGAAAAAAATGACCTCAAACGGCCCAACCCTAAGGGGTGTACAGTAATTTGAGTGGCACAGTGGCGTTTTGCGCCACTGTGCGGCAGCGGTGAGTCGATGGTTAACTCAAGAGTCAACTTCGGCGCTTCGCACCTTGTGAAACAATTTAACTATTGCGCAAAGCTTAGAACAAAAAATCGTTATTTCTAAAAAACTGTCAATTTCACATTTTTTTTTATCAATCTGAGAGTTTCAACCAATGTCGCAAAACGCCATCTTTCGTATCTTCGACAATAGCATCGAATATTTTTTACGGTTTTTTTGTTGTACAGGGTGTGACTAGGATCAAAATCAGTTTTTTGATCAAGAACGTCACAATTCAGGATGTTTGTGAATTTTTTTATATACCTCCGGTATACAGGGTGTCTGTAAGATTATTAAACATACTAATCTAAATAGGTAATCTAAATTAAGTTACTTTAGTCCAAGTTTCCGAGATACAGGGTGTTGAAAATACAATTTTATTTTAGTTTTTCCTCAATAATTTCATATAAATTGTAGTAAACACATCAAACTTGGTACACTCATAACTGCAAGTCCAAAATTTAATAGTACTTAATTGAATAGTATGAGAAGTATGAAAGAAGACAATATGTTTATGTTTACGAAATAAAGTCTTAAAATCCTACCCAAAAAAACGGTGGTCTTTAAGAAAAAAATCCCGGCAAGGAATAAGTATTATTGATTAAACATCAATATACTAGTGCACACAAAATTTATAACGATTTAAATGCATGTGAAGTACTGTAGGTGGCGCAATGTACGATTGGCAGCAAATTTGAGGCCATGTTTAAATTTCTTGTGTCAGAAAACTCACCAAAGTTTTATGTGTTTACTACAATTTATAATAAAGTTACTGAGAAAAAACCAAACTGAACTCAAATTAAAGCTCTTTTCATGGCCTATTCGATGGCAATAATTATTTATATAGTGTGTTAAAGAAAAAACTGACCAGGGAAAATAACTTTTCAAAGGCAGCCATGTTGTAAAAAAATATATTCTTTAAAATTAAATAAAAATTTCGAAAACTGTTGGATTGGAAATAGTCCTTTCGGTGAGTGGCCACCGGGATCCCCGGCTTTAACTCCCTTACATTTTTTTCTTTGGGGTTTACTTAAAGAAAAAGTGTATAAGTCAATACCCCAAAATTTACAAGAACTACAAGCTAGAATTATCGGTACTTGTGTATGTATTTAAGAACATATGAATGGCAAGTGCATTGGAGAAAATGTGGCTTAGTTGATTCTTGTGATGCAATTTTCGTTTTTTATTGTTTTATTTGTTCTGTATCAGCCTAATACCATAACGAAGTTGTAAACTATAAATTTTTTAAAATAAATGAGTATTTAGTGTGCATTTTTAATTCTAATTTTTCGATAAAACTGTACAAGCCCGTTTTGAGAGCGCTCAATCCATTGGCGTGCACCGATTTTTTCTAAAATGATTTATTAAAATTTTGCTTCTAGAAACTGTTATAGTAGGCCTTGGATTTTATATTAACCAGACCATTTATGCTGAAAATGTGCAGTTTTCCAAGCTCTATAGTTCAAAAAAATTCCGGAGCAAAATCGCACAATTAATAAACTTTTTACAGACTGACCCAAAACAAATGGGTATATAATATGTTTTGACAATATTTATAATAAATGTTATTTCATATATATTTATGAAAATAAAATGTTATTTAAAGTGTCATGTTTTGAAAATTATAAACAATTATCATATTCTACCCCGCATGCGGACACGATAATAGTGGTATCTTCAACGTAATCAAAATAATTGTTTTCTTATATATAATATTACTATTACAGCGATTTCCTACATATACATTGCGTGCCTCCCCCATATTTCATCCATACACATGCATTTATTATTCCATTACCGTTGATATTATCGTCGGGTTGGATTATATCGCTGTACACTGTAAGTGAATACAAGGCGGATAGTGTCAGTATAAAGCGATATATGAGTTCATTTCGTAGCATGTTTTACTATTTGTTTGGCGTGTTCATAATTACCGGCTAATTTTTGAATTGAGTGGGAAATTATTTATAAACTGTTTAAAAATGTATGTACCTTGGAATACGACCATTAATTGGTGATAATAGAAGAGAATCCGAGAGAAAAACTTCTAAATACTTAATGAGAAACATTTTAACAATAAAAATGTTTGCATTTATGTAGAGATTTTATTAAATCTTCTAATGTCATCTATTGCATTACTTTGACCTGATAACTATATAAAAGCTGTTGTTATAATCTTATACAGCGTGTTAAAAAAAGAGTGTCAAATATTTAAGGAGGTAATAGTATGAACAGAAGCAGAAAAGTCTCAATGAACATGGGTCCGCAAAGTAACGGTTGCGGAAATATGTAATGTTTTATGTTTTTTAGCCCCTTTTTTTATTTTGCAAAAACGTTGTGTATTTTCTTATAATAGTTGGTTGATGTTTAGTGAAATAAACAGTACGTATTTGACAGTTGTTCTTAGTGCACAAGTTTTCTTTCGCTAGGGCTGGTTACTCTAACGCAGAATTAACAGACATGCATTTCATGTATGGTCGTGCTAATGGGAACGCTACCGAAGCGCAACGTCTTTATGTTGACGCTTATCCAAATCGCCAGATTCCTTCACAACGCATGTTTGGAAGAATTCACCAAAGATTGCGTGATACCGGTTCCTTGAGCAAATAGCGCCATTTATCCGGAAGACCAAGGTCGGTATCCACTCCTAGAGCAGAAGAAGAAATTGTAGCACTGGTAGAGCAGAATCCAGGTACGAGTGTGCGGAGAATATCAGACGAGGTAGGAATTAGTGGTCCTCTTATTTGGAGAATCCTTCACGAGCAACTGTTTTATCCATACCATGTGCAACGAGTACATGCCTTAAATCCAATACATGATCATCAAGCACGTTTGGTTTTTTGTCGCTGGTTTCTACGTTATGATGCTGAAGACCCTCGTTTTCTTGCAAACATTCTTTTTTCTGATGAGGCCGAGTTCACAAGAAATGGAGTGTTTAATTTTCACAATACGCATATTTGGGCCGACGAAAATCCTCATCTTCTAATAGAATCTGGACATCAGGTACGTTTTTCATTAAACATTTGGATGTGTATTGTAGGTGACAGGTTTCTAGGTCCTGTTGTTTTACCAAACCGATTAACAGGGCTGCTTACCTCAACTTTTTATAGAACACACTGTATGAGTTTTTGGAAGACATTCCTTTGAATCAGAGGCAACAAATGTGGTTCCATCATGATGGTGCTCCAGCTCATTTTTTCATGGCCGTTAGAGAGCATTTACACCAAACTTTTCCACATAGATGGGTAGGAAGGGCCGAACTTGTTTTATTGCCTCCAAGATCGCCTGATCTGAACCCTCTAGATTTATTTTTTTGGGAATATTTGAAGACATTAGTGTATGGTACTCCTGTAAATAGCCGAGAAGAGCTGCAGCTACGGATAAATCAAAAGTGTCAAGAAATTCAAACCAAGGAGGGTGTTTTCGAAAGAGTTCGAATATCGTTGAGACGAAGATGTCGTGCCTGATTTATGTAGAGATTTCATGAAATATCCTAATGTCATCTATTGTATTACTTTGACCTGATAACTATATAAAAACTGTTGTTGTAATCTTATATACTGTAGCTGTAATACATCAATTTGATTAATAATATACAGTATGTTCAGGAATGAATCTAACTATGTCTGTGAACTTATTTATTTCACATGTTTTCGAAAAGAGTAATTCTTCCAAAATAGTTTTCTTGCCTTGAAATGTACATAGCAACTGCGAAAATGGTCCCCAAAAATACAGGGTGTTACAAACATAATAGCATATAAAATATAGTCAACAGTAAAGTGCCACTTTTTAAAGAAAAAAAGAAACATGTTATGGCGAAAAGTTGCTTCTTATCAAAATATAATCTTAGATATGAAGTTTGAAATTTGTGTATAAAAATTAAAAAATTTTGTTTTATGTTGTACACATAATTACTATGTAATGGAACACAAAGCACCATCACGGTAGTCAAACTACTTAACTAACTAAAACTCTACATGTACTTCAACCGCTACAGATTATTCTAACCTTTTCCTAAATGAATTGTGTTTGGTTTATGTGGTCTAATTTTGTCTCTAAGTTTGTTCCTTTGACATGTCTATGTTATGCATAAATTATGTGAATATATATTTTGCTTTTGCAAATGTCATATAGATGTCTAGTGAAAATCATTTTTAAAAATTTAAAATATTTACGGAGATAATAAAGAATACCCACATTTTGGGGGACCGCTGACCAGATACTGATCTAACCTAATAAACCATATGATCTGCTGAAGGCGAGAATACCATATCGCCTCTAAAATGAATAATCTTTTTACTTATATAAAATAAATAATTGCTATTGATTCTAATTTAAAACTACTTGTTTTAAGCGATAAAGTAAAATTAGATATGTATTACGCTACGTAATATTAACCTAAATTTGAACTTTTGAACTGACCTTACCATAAATGATTAAAAAATGAATTTCCGCAAGTTCGATACTAATAATTAAACTATTTATGAAGTCATTTTGTTCAATGATTTCAAAAATTATACATAAACGTGCATAAGAGCTTACCTACTTGCTGAAAAACTGAGTATTTAAAACATAATGCATACTTCACAAGATAATATCATTGTACACTCTTAGAATGAGACACAAATTATTTATGAATTATAACGAAAAAGTATGATTTTCACACAACACATTAAAGTTAATTTTCCGCCACAGCAATTTCTATACCGTCCCGTCGCATAACCTCAAACACGTATCAGTGCTATCCATTTTGAATTTAGTCATGGAACAATTCGGTACTTCGTAGTCAGAATAAATTTGTACTCAAAATATGAAATATGGACAAACAAAATAACCAGCTTGACGTATGCGTGTTGGTGTAGTACTGCGACTGTTTGGTTGGAGTGTTCAAGACGAAGTTATTCTAAAATTTCAACGAAGCTTTAAAAATGGTCTTTGTGACTTACTTTGTTTTCAATCTTAAATATGCTAAGTAGGCTTGTTTCGTTCTGGAATTTGAGCAAAGGTATTATTTAAAAATATATTCAGTTGACATAAAAAAGTTAAACTTAAATGACAAATATAAGAGATATATAGAAGTTTTTAAAAATTAGTGATTCAACTAAACATTAAGTAAAGGTTATATAGTCTTCTGAATTTGCTATTCCGTTGAACAAAGAATTTTAGCAGATGTACCTAGAGTTAGGAAATTATTTTGGTATTTTGGATGACAAATTTATATCCAATAATAATTATTAGTTCATTTTTCTTTTAGTGATTATTAATTTATACCTATTGTAGAGATAGATATTGTTAAAGTAAAACAAATCTCACTTAAAATTTTCAAATTAATATAAAATCACTTAAGAAATCGAGGAAATTTAAAATATTTAATAAATATACCAAAACCATCTTCACAATAAAATTGTAATACTACAAGATTTTTGTGAAATCACTTGTAAAATAAGAGGTATATTATTAATCATTATATATATTCAAATAAAATTTAAAAAAATATATTTTCAGTGTATGGTAGAGTAGTGAAAACGTATAAAAAAAATGCTACTTTATTATTATTACTATTTTTGATGATATTTTAAGTACCTAAACATAATTATTTACTGATATAATAAAACTTGTGTTACTAATTATTGTCCAAATTGTTACGTAGAAAAGTAGCACAAAATGTGTCATTATTTTTAAGTAGGCCATTCTCGATTCCTGTCAGGTTGTTTGCGGCTGCAATAAAATTGTTTCACCACATACTTCAATTATATTTTCCATTACTCATTTTATAATAGCGGCTCTCGGGAGAACGGTTGGCAAGCTCCCGCAAACTTGGACAAACTTAATAAAGCCATAATATCTCTTAGGGACGTTATGGAGAGATTTAATTGCGGAAATAGGGCTTAAAAACTTAAACAATGTTAGGATTATTATATATTAAAGCGGTTCGAAATTGCACGGCAGGTTGTTGCTTTTTGGAGTCTGTTAGGTTCGGCATACTTCCCATTGTTGAATTTTCGAGGGATTTGGTTAATCCTCGAACAGTGACTTTGGGAATTCCATGGAGCAAAAACTGGGCGATTAGGGTTCTAATAATTTTGAAGAAAAACTGAATAGGATATTAATAATAATAATAATAATAATAATAATAATAATAATAATAATAATAATAATAATGATAATAATAATAATAATAATAATGATTTATTTGCAGTTACAAGCATTAACAAATGAACTAATTACTTATCCTATAGCCTGCAAAAAGGACTGAAAACAACATGGTAAACAAAATTTACCTGCTGAACAAATTTCAGCCTTCACATCAATAACAACTGTATAAATCGTTCTATAGAGGAAATACAGAAATAAGAAAAAAAAACATTATATTACATAAAAAAGATAACAAAAATTTCAGGCAATAAAGTTTAGACAATATGAAGGGATAAAATAAAACGAAATATGAAATTGTGTCTAATATGTAGGAGGATTTAAAAGAATTTCTTTGAGTTTAACCTTAAATAGAGAAACCGGCAATGATTTTAAATGATCTGATAAGCCATTATATAAGCGGTAAATGTTATATGAAAAAGATCTACGAAAAATGGCTGTTTTGTGAGGCGGTGGTGAAATCAATCCTTTAAATCTGAGGTTTAAGGTGTGAACATCAGTACGAAATTTTATTTTATTATGAAGATATGGAGGACATTTTGTTATTATAATTCTATGAAAAAGTACTAACGAGTGAAATTTACGTCTTGTTTCCATATTTAACCAGCCTGCTTCTTTTAACCTCAAAACTAACGAATCAGTTAACATCAATTTTAAAGAAGTAGACAGTAAATGACGATGAGGGTACAGCATTTTTAAATTTATATAAGCTTTATTATTTATTAAGTACATTTTTATTAAAATTATTTTTTTATTTATTACTCCCAAACAGGCCTCAATGCTTAATTACGAGTAACAAGAAACAAAAAGGATAATAATTGTACATTACATATTACGCCATAAAGAATATAACATAAGCATTCGCATCAAAATTATGAGAAATATACAACACGTTAACAGCTAGTATACATACAATATATTTATAGATTTTCAATTGAATTCAAAAATAACCTAGAAGATATTTGAAGAGGTGTACCCTCTTTTTACCAGAAAGCAACTAATCAGAGCATCGCCAAAATAGGTGAAATATGAGTTGCCTTACGAATGGGGATGTGGGTATTAAAATATAACAAGGACAACAAATACCAATCGTCAATAAGAGAGTTTAGTAATTTGTGTTCAAACAGAAGCATTACAATAACACGTCAATTCTGTAATGTATTAATTTTAAACAAATGAATTTTTACACAAATGAATACTTCGAGTGAAAAAAACACACAAAACTTAACACCTTATAGGCTGAGGCAATTATATTTTCAATATACAATTTGTATGAAAGTTTAGATTCAATAGTTGTACCTCAATCCTTGATATAATATTTTCTATTTAACTCAATATTGTTAAAGATATTTGTTTATTTCGAGTATAGGTTATAGCATTTTTTAATATTCAAGTCAAGTTTATTGGCATAGCTCCATTCAAATGCTGCATTGATATCACTTTGGAGATATACACAATTATTGAAACATTCGATAAGCTTGTAATTTCAGGTCATCTGCAAACATCAAACAATTTAAATTTTCTATTACATTTGTTAAGGTAATTTTTAAAGAATAAGAATAGTAGCGGTCCCAAGTTCCTTGAGGAAGTTATATCTATCGAATATAGATTTATACTAATCAGAAGAATGACATAGCAGTTATTTCACAATAAACTTTCACTCTTGAAGATAAATATGTTACTATTAATGTAATCACAGGATCAACAACTCCATATACGCAGAGTTTATTTATTAATATATCTTGGTCAACCTTATCAAAAGCTTTGCGAAAATCAATGTAAATTGCATGCACTTGTACTCCTTGCTCGAAAGTCTCCAAAATATAATGGATAAAAGTTAGTAAATCAATAGAAGTTGAACGTTTTGAAATAATTCGATACTGTCTTGGGCTAGCGATACTACTATGGTGATTCCATAACAAAGAAGGATCTGCAATAGGCCTATACTTTTTAATATTTGATTTATCATCTGATTTATGTACTGGACTAATTATTGAAGTTTTTCACAATTTTTGATTTTTGCTGTTTTAAAATTAAATTATGGCTAGATAACTTCCGTAATTTGCTCTACGCTTGACATATTATGGTAACATGATAATACTTATTTTTATGATAAGTGCGCAAAATCAGTGTTTGTAAATTTTAGTGGCGCGTTAGAATGTCAATTTTTGGTCGAGACAAAAAATCATTCGAAAGCATAAAACACTGATTTCGTGCAAGAAATATAAACAATATTTTTTGTCCGACTGTCCAAAGTATTTACCACTGTAGATTTATTATTTTTCAATAGGTTTTTATCTTAAGTTAATGTCAATATCAAAAGTGAGATAGTAGTGAAAGAAGTACCAGAACTGAGAAAAAAAAACTTTTTTTTCACTATCGCGTATTTCAATTTTTTAGGACTATTATCTAATAGCTTTAAATTTACTGATTTCTTTACTAAAGCTTTAATTTCATTTGTAAAGTAATAGTAGTGGTAGGAGTAACAGTAGCAGTAGCTGTAGTAGGAGCAAGAGGAGGAGGAGGAGGAGGAGGAGGAGGAGGAGGAAGAGGAGGAGGAGGAGGAGGAGGAGGAGTAGGAGGAGGAGTAGGAGTAGGAGTAGGAGTAGGAGTAGGAGTAGGAGTAGGAGTAGGAGTAGGAGGAGTAGGAGGAGTAGGAGTAGTAGTAGTATTAAAAATTATTTGTTTGAATTTGTACTTACGTGCCAATGGCTAGTGGTAAAACACTTTAAAGTAGCTACAATAGTCGTAGCTTCCAACGACTAATTGTGCTATTTGGGATACAGGTTGTTCCATTTATAAAAAAATGGGTTGAGCCATATATTAAAAGAGACACTTTATAGAGAAATTACACATACGTCATTGACCTCTACATAAATAACTGTATCAGAAGCCAACTTTCACCATTCCGATATCTCAGCTACTATTTGAGATACAAAGAGCCCCTTAAAAGCAGTTCTTTTTAGTGTTGCCCTGTATCTCAAAACCGAGGTTTCTGCGAAAACCCTGCAATTACAATGAAAGTAGAACACACTGCATATGTCCATTACCAAGTATTATTCAGAAAGTTGTTCGACGTCGAATTCCGAAACGAATTCGTTCTAGACTCTAACAAAGTATCCAAACAAACAATTTCATCAAATAAAGCAATATCTGCCCTTCAAATGCCCCAGCGTATTTCCTTTATCAATAAAAGCAGTATCGAAGAAGATAGTGGGGCCGGCTACTAATTTCAGAGGATTTGTAGCCCGCTTGTCACTCCTCTGAATTAACTGTCAGATTATCCATACAATTTCGCGGCAAAGTTAAGAAGTCCCCCCACAAAGGAAGGACCCTAAAGACGCGCGCCGTATCGACGTTCCACTGTCGCGTCCGATGACCACATTCAGCGCTTTCAATACCGGATTCTCTATATCTAACGACGCAAACATAATTGTTATATTCCCCCGACAAAACTCTCCCTCGTACACCCAACCAGCTAAAGTCGAAGAGGTTGCGAATGCAGTCTCTCTGAAAAATCAGCAGAGCCGCGTCAGCCCTTGCAGTACAAGAGAGTTGATTGCGGTATTTCAATCCGCATTTATAGAAATTCACAATGTATAATGACAAGATAGCTATCCGATTGGAGGGCCTTTGGCTTTCATGGGCCCAAATATGCTGTAATTATGACTTTACCGTCGATGCCATCGTTCCTGTAATCCGGCTCGACAAAGAGTTCGTTATTTAGTTTATAATTTGGTGTGGGGCAGAAAATGTGAAACGCGCTCATCAGCGGCCGTTGTTGCAAGATGACATATAATTAAAACAATTAAATTCCTAATCACATAGGGCTTAATTAGTGATGTCTGGAAATTTCAGAGTGTCGGGTGCGCTAGGAATTTATTGCTGAATTATTTTGGAGGCGGCTCTGAGAGATGGCCGTGACAAAATCAATACTTGCATCAATCCAAAGAGACTACTCATTTGTGTATTTAGTCATTCCAAATAAGCTTTATAATTAAGTCTAATTGTAAAGAACAATTAAGATCGCCGTTTTCCTCGCCATAAAATGATAAAATTTTATGGTGTTTTTAGGTACAGAAATCTCAAAAAATTAAACAAAAATGGTATCAAAAATAAAATGTTTTGTTTATCCTCAAATAAAATAGTAACTTTTAAAACGCGTTTATAAGACAAATTTTTTTGCTATTCTAACTTCACACTACTATTTACTATTTTCACATACTTATAAAAAAAAGTGAACAATCTTATATGCAGAATTCTTTAGGTTTATGTTATAACAATATTTACATATTGAAAAAAATATATGCATTTGAACTACATTCTGTAATTCTGTACCTAAAAATGTGTTGGTTAGACCACTCTTTATTGTTATATATTCGTTATACTTCGGTACTTGAATATTCGCAAGTGGCATGAGCTAACGTTCCAGTTATTTGCTAAACTCTATATTATTCAGTTCTTAAATGTATAAAACTATTTGTATTTGTAGAAAATAGTAAGAACACGGCGTTCTTAATATACTTATTAATCTTATAATGAGTATGGTAAGATATCTACAATTACCGTAACATAAACGTTTCCAATCTAGGGCTTAATATGAGATAAACTTATCTTTGTTTAAAGAACTGTTTTGTTTTATTTAGATAGTATGAATTAGTCAACAATTATTATTCTCAAAATAAAATTATGTTTTAAGTGACTTGAAATAATATTAAATAATTTTGAATAAAATAGATGATAACATTGCATTAAAAAAATTAAACTGAAGGACATAATTAGTATTTCAGTATTCTTGCTATATTGTATTCCATTGTAGAGCAGTTCATTGCACTCAGAAATATTTAAATATTTATCTACGTTCTTTACATATTGTCATTTCAATATCATAATGACGTTGTTTATAGCACGGTATATGTTTATTGCACGCATTTTATAAAAAACAACTCGGTTATATGTTTCAACAAAACTTAGTCCACACCATTTTTGACTTTGGAATCAGTAGCTTCTAGTTATACTTCAAGTAAGCAAACTAATTAGACTTCCCACGAAATATTTTCCTTAGGTTGCAAACAAAAATTAATAAAATCGTTGATTATTCTCTTTTCCAATGCAACGCTGGCAAATGTCATAAGTTACGACGTCTATCACTGTTGGGTTACACTCATAAAGTAACACCCCACGGCATACTTGGCTGGTCGATAACCCGATCGACATCATCGGATATCGGAGATATGAACAAACAGCTATTGTTACTAACTTACAAATAGTTGTTATCAAAAAAATCATAATAAAATCTATGAAAATGAGTTTTTCCGATGAAGATTATTAAGTCTTACTTACAGTATGCCTTCAGTGCATGAAAATAAAGGACATAACTGGTGAAAAAGTTCAATTGGCATATTTAAACAAACTAAATAAGGGTTGTAACCTACTTCATTATAGAGTTGAAAACAAAACTATCATTAAGAAAATACGTATATATAAAAAATATGCTACTTTACTTCCCATACTTAAAAGAAAATTGGTGGGTTATAAGCTGAAAAATCTAAAATTTTAACCAAAGAACATAAAACAACATTTCTACAAACAGCCGACAATAAAATATATTTGGATTTAAAGGTGATTTTCCATATTCTTTTTACTGTTTCAACAAAATATCTGTTTTTAAGGTCTTACTGATTTTTGAAATGGCGGGTGCTTGTAGAAGAGCGGAATTGACAAATATGTTAAAAGATGTTAAAAATGAAGGAAGTTACCTCAAAGACCGATTTAGCGGTACTAAAATAATAATTGATAGATTTTTTTTTTATAACCCCAGGAGACAGAAGGTGATGATTTAATGGATACTATTATAAAGTATGCTGAAATGAGACCTCCAAACTGTACATATAATAGTGTTTTTCGTTACATATAAAAATAAGAAGTATGTTAATACACTGATTGGTATAACACAATTGGAGCAGTACCCTATAAAATTGCCAATTATTTAGAACTGTTCAACTCTAGACAATATGCTGAAATAATGACGTAAAGAAATTAATTAAAGGTCTTTTTAGATTGTTTCGATCCAATCTTTAGTAATTATTATTGAAGTTTTAATTGTTTTCGATACCATATTCGATACATTTTTCAATTAAAGCGTAAATAGATTCCGAAATCATACACCATTTTTCCAATAATAACCCCCTATTGGCAAAACGATGACACGATGAAATTGGCCGGCTGTATTTTACACTGTTTTCATCGAGGAATTTAATTTACTACATGCTTTTGTTGTAGGCGATCCACGCGAGATCCTCTTTGTAATCGGGATGGCACTATTTGTTTCGCGAAATCGAAACGCCCAGACCTATTATTTAATTACATCGATGCCGGAGTTTTGTTTGCTGTTATTAACGCTGGATATTTACTTAGTAAAATTAATCTTTGCGCGGGAAAATTGATTACGCTGAGTGAAATATTCGAACTTGAAGGAGGATATTGCTGGAACACTACTGGATCCATTTGCCAAGGATGTTTTCTAAGATTATGTAAGACATGGTGCGTTGAAGTGCTAAGAGATGTTCGCACAGTTATCTAAATAAATAACATGGATTCAAAACACGATGAAAATTATATGAGTCACTGTTTCAAATGGATACACTATTTGCTGTCTAAGTATACGGGTACCTCTCAAAATGTCTATATATTCTCAAAATTATGAGTAAAATATAAATAAGTTCATAGTAAAAAATAATGATCTACTTAAACATTTCATTTGAACTAATTACTATAACTACATAGCTATTTGTTCATCTAAAACTTTTCTGCGAAACAAGTAGTTGTTACATTACTGCACACTGAAAAAAAAATAATGGTATATACGCTTATACAATTGTAGATCAATGTACCACAATTTGTGATTATAGATAACTTTTATTACTCTGTTATTGTACTTTTGGCAAACAGTACACAATCATTTCTTTAGTGTTTTTACTAGATTCACTATTTCAACTTGCTAATAATACTATTTTGATTTTTAAAGTTTATTAGAATTTGGGTTTCTTAATTCTAAAGGAAGAAAGTTGCTGTGTAAGTGAGATTTTCCAGTGTGTAATTTAGGATGTGTAAAAATTCCGTGTTAATAGTTTTACACACTATGGCTTTTTTGTACGTTTTACACAAAATGTGTTAAAATTACTAGTATTATAATAAAATATACTGAATTTGTGTAATATTTACCAGTTGTGTGTTAAAAGTACACCATTTTGTGTACACTTAACACGCACACAACTTAATTGTGTTTTATATCCCTACTCCTAACCGGTTGAGCACAACTGCGCAGCTGCAGTATATCAGCTGATCCAACACACTACGCCATATTGGACATGTAGCGGTGTACAGTTACCTCTCGTTCACTGTGTTCAAATGGAGAATATATATGTTCAGGTCACTACCAGTTAATTTTCGTAAACTCCTATTACGTAGTGCCTAAATACATTCATACTATTATACTGTTAATTTTAATACATATATATTTTGTTAGCAGACTTGGTTGTTGTTCATTTGAATAGAATTTTATTTTTTTAATAAAATCATAAAAAGTAATAAGTAATATCTTTTATTTTATAATTACACCATAATTCAGAAAATTCTTTATATTGATACGGAAGCTCACCTACCTTGTTAATTATGTTCCTCTTTACTTTTGAAATTATAATTTTTAATACATATATTCTGCCGTTTAATAGAACATTTCAGGCTATATTCAATGCATTTTCGACGATAGGCAGAGTCTCTAGAAAATGTCAAAGTAAAAGTATTTCAAAAATTATATTTATTAAAAAGCCTAAAAGGCCTGTAAACAGCTTTATATATATATATATAAATTATTTCGAAAGTAAACAGGAACATAATTAACAAATTAAAAAGATAGGTGAGTCTTCCATATCAATACCTATTATACAATAAAATCAACATGTTAATGTGTAAAGCCTACACCTTCAATGATACAAATAACACAGAAATGTGTAAAAGTTAAACATGGCATTTCTTATATTAACACAGTGGATTGTGTTATACCTTTAACACACTGCTACATACAGAGAAATGTGTAAAAATATACAGAATTCCTCGACCTCGATTAACACAGTATTGTGTTATTTTGTGTTAAAATGTGTAATTATTTTTTTACAGCGTAGGATTTATTTTTTCACTACAAATATTCCTAGAAAATTGTATTTTATTTTTTCTGCATTACAGACGCCACACTCTGTATTTTATATCCTTACAGCACTGCTATTTCTGAATCTCTGTTTACTATAATTCAAACATCAAGTTCATTGGGGTGTGCATGGGGAGAGATAAAAACCTAAACAACCGTAGGTATTAGCATGTAGGCGCCATGGGCGATTACTAAGAACGGCAATTT
This sequence comes from Monochamus alternatus, assembly GCA_037114965.1. Lineage (NCBI taxonomy): Eukaryota > Metazoa > Arthropoda > Insecta > Coleoptera > Cerambycidae > Monochamus > Monochamus alternatus. The sequence goes on along the minus strand of CM073431.1, from coordinate 75,358,030 downwards.
ATGATGTAAATCTGACGTTGAAATTGCAGAGTTCATAATGCATAATTCTCGGCCGACAAAAATTGATTAATACTTAGGCGGGATTAAGGATAGCTGCAAATCAATACCTGAATAATTTAAGCAAGAAATTTGACAGTTAATTCTCTGTCGGGCCTATAAATAATATGTTCTCTTTCCGCCAAAGAACTCGTGCATAACAATCTTCCCAAATGAGTTTGCCTATGGTGGGAATGCGGTATTGCGTTTGTTTGTTTCATTCTATAAATACTCAAATTACAGAACAGTATGTCCCAGTTTATTACTCCTTAGAATGACAAAGTTATCCAGCAGGTCCTATAAAGGAACTGAATAACATTACATATTTATTGAACACAAGACAATACGCACAGATTCAAAGCACATACATTTTTATTATACATGTTCATAAATAATTTTTCTAACGTGAAGTACTTAACAGTTGAGAACATGATCGGATGCTTCAAGTAAAAATTTATTTATATCTTCTCTGGTAAAAGTTTTAGCTGTATTTAGTTTGTATCCTGCATTTTAACATTTTAAAAATGCTATACATTTTAGATACTTGTAGCATTGTGCGTAATATTGAATATTTAGACCAAAGTGTTGAAGTTTTCAATTTTGAAAGTAAGCAAGTAACACTGAATGATTTCTTACTTTCTTGTTTTGAGCTTATTCTTTGGATTAAATATACTCTTTTTCATATCTACCTTTAAATTTCAGCAGAAGTAAGTTGGCTTCTTCCATAAAAAAAAGTATTTGTAAAATCAAAATCAGTTTCTCTAATTATTGAATGTTTTTCGTGACATCTGTCAGTGAGTTTTAGCATACTACTACTATGTTTTTACAGTATTTTTATTACGAATATTCACATCCATTTTATAATTATTCAGAATATTTTAACACACTTATGCTACGTGTTCTGGAGTTCTAGCAAAATTTCAGTTCATTTGGTAGATTTTGTGAACGACAGGACCGAAACTAGATTCAAAGTAATTATTTTCAACGCCCTGTATATTGAAAACGGAAAACTATCCGCCCCTGATTCATAAGAACAAATTATAATAATTTTTGAAAACCTGTGGGACCCTGAATTTAATCTACAATTTTTCAGAACATCCTGTATAAGTACCTGCACAAATATTTATTAGAGATAAGAAACTAATTTTCCTCCCTAGGGAGTGTAACATTCCTTTCATTAAAAAGTTAAGAATGTCACAATTTAAATATGAAACGTCTAGTAACAAGGTATTTTTGCACATCCTGTAGAATGTTGGCATATTAAGTAAGTGTAAACCATATCCAGTATACCATGTAACTTTAGATTTCTTCAAGTAAGCCTAAAATGTAAATACTGTACGATAAATATTTTATTAATTGTCTACTTACCATTACTGTGAACCAATTACATTGATGTATATGGTTAAGTTTAAAATTGTTCTACATTCTAGAGTAATTTGCTAACAACTTTATTATTTAATTATTATCACTTATTGTATTAAGCTTTGTTTTGGCAAAAAAAGCAAGGTTAAGGTAACTGAAATAGAAATCAATAATTCGGACTAATTTATGTGCCAAACTCCAAATTAACTTTAGTTCGAAAATTTTTGTTGGGTATAAAACCTACATGAACCTAATTCTCTTCCCCTTTCGTTCTCATTTTGGTCGATTGAAGGCATTTCCGTAATACAGATTTAGTGCATAACCACATTTTGGAAATTTAAATCTAAATTTATTGAAGTCATCGATAATGATGGAGGTAATATATTTGATTAATTCAGATTATTATCGATATTAGTTTAATCTTTAATTATTTATTTTATTATCTGTTATCCCCAATTTTTATATTTTTCTTCTATTTAACATCTTTGTACCTTTATATATTTTAATTAATTTAATTACCTACTATATTTGTTAGTATGTTCTAATATTTAGTTTTTCTGATTTTAGTGTTTCTAGATTTATTGTATTTCTCTTCTTATGTGTCTCATTGTATTATTTCCCATTTATTTTGTTCCTGCTGTTGACGTGTGTAAGTACCTTGGTGTATGTGGCACGAAAATGAAATAAAAAAAAACCTAAAATAACAATTGGTTATAATTTTTTTACAAAAAAGCATGTTGTTACCTAAGATTTAGGTTTGTACCTTTCTGATTTTCGTGTGCAATTGAATTTAAGTTTTTTTTATATCGATATTCTTGAGTCAAATTTCTGTTCTCATAATTGAGCACAAAATATTATTTCCCGTTAAATCTTTTTTCCTCTACATCATTTTTCATAGCGATCGAATGCTTGTTCGATTTCTCTGGCACGAGATTGGAAACAACACTGGAAGCTTCATTCTCAATATATGATAGCAAATCATTGCTTCATTTACACTTTCACAATAACTATGAGAAATATTCAGTGACAGTTAAGTAAGCTCGTTGCTATTGTAACTTCTTAGTAGATGATTTTTCAATTATGTTGTACTAGAACATAAATTATACAGAGTGATTCAGGTTTAATCTTGATAACTTCAGGAATCGATAGAACATGATAAAATAATGTTCATTTGTGACATCCATGGTACTACAGTGGGATTCGAACCCACACCGACATAGTCGATCCAGACTGGTTCCACGAGCAGTCGTCTCCCAGCCACCTCGGCTATCGCGGCGTCCAAAACGGCAGTTTACACAAATCACTGAATTTTGTTTTCATGAGTTGCTATAACGTTAATAAAAATTTACGCGGCTGGTGCGCTACACTGTCACCAATCTCTTTGAATATCTCAGAAACAAGACCAAACGTCGAAAAAAAAAACAGTAGACGAAAAAGTTTCGAAATTAATTAGGTTAAAGTGGTGTGTAGATGTTTTATTGAAATTAATTTTTTTTTTGTAGTTTTGAAATAAAGTAAGAGGGGGGTAGGATACAAAATACAATTCTAAGAGGGGTAGGTAGTTCAAACTTAAGAAGCTTATGTAAGACCATAAGGAGTGTTTGTGCTCCGAATTTCATTTTGAACAATTTTGTATGTTACTTTTTGAAACTGAGAATGTAAAAATACCTAACCTTGATCTTTGCTAAAGCACAGGCTAATTATTTTTCTTTTCTTTTGTCTTTCCTTAACTTTAGTAGCCAATTAATAAATAATGTATTAATCATTAATAAATAATGAATTAATCGTTAAATAAATGATTAATTAAATCATTACATCTATAATTATATCAATAGTTATGCAAATAATTAGATAGATAATTCAAGAAAGAATTATATAAAGAATTAAATAACATTAAATTCAAATATTAATGTTATGAAATTTTAACCATGATTAAATACTTTTATTGGAGTTACGTCGAGTAACGTAAATTTTGAGAATCCTTCCATTTCCCAAGTTGGAATATTTTGCTCAACTTTTGCTGGATAAATTTTATTCAAGAATTAAAATTGAATTAAAAAGGCCATCCTAAAGGTTTGAAAATCTAGATTGTAAGCGGCACTAGTCCAAGTGCGACAGGATAGCTGTCATTCTCGGAGTCACCTACAACATCTATGAACGGATGAACTTGTCAACTTCTCTAATTCCACTTCTAATAATAATAATAATAATAATAATAATAATAATAATAATAATAATAATAATAATAATAATAATAATAATAATAATAATAATAATAATAATAATAATAATAATAATAATAATAATAATAATAATAATAATAATAATAATAATAATAATAATAATAATAATAATAATAATAATAATAATAATAATAATAATAATAATAATAATAATAATAATAATAATAATAATAATAATAATAATAATAATAATAATAATAATAATAATAATAATAATAATAATAATAATAATAATAATAATAATAATAATAATAATAATAATAATAATAATAATAATAATAATAATAATAATAATAATAATAATAATAATAATAATAATAATAATAATAATAATAATAATAATAATAATAATAATAATAATAATAATAATAATAATAATAATAATAATAATAATAATAATAATAATAATAATAATAATAATAATAATAATAATAATAATAATAATAATAATAATAATAATAATAATAATAATAATAATAATAATAATAATAATAATAATAATAATAATAATAATAATAATAATAATAATAATAATAATAATAATAATAATAATAATAATAATAATAATAATAATAATAATAATAATAATAATAATAATAATAATAATAATAATAATAATAATAATAATAATAATAATAATAATAATAATAATAATAATAATAATAATAATAATAATAATAATAATAATAATAATAATAATAATAATAATAATAATAATAATAATAATAATAATAATAATAATAATAATAATAATAATAATAATAATAATAATAATAATAATAATAATAATAATAATAATAATAATAATAATAATAATAATAATAATAATAATAATAATAATAATAATAATAATAATAATAATAATAATAATAATAATAATAATAATAATAATAATAATAATAATAATAATAATAATAATAATAATAATAATAATAATAATAATAATAATAATAATAATAATAATAATAATAATAATAATAATAATAATAATAATAATAATAATAATAATAATAATAATAATAATAATAATAATAATAATAATAATAATAATAATAATAATAATAATAATAATAATAATAATAATAATAATAATAATAATAATAATAATAATAATAATAATAATAATAATAATAATAATAATAATAATAATAATAATAATAATAATAATAATAATAATAATAATAATAATAATAATAATAATAATAATAATAATAATAATAATAATAATAATAATAATAATAATAATAATAATAATAATAATAATAATAATAATAATAATAATAATAATAATAATAATAATAATAATAATAATAATAATAATAATAATAATAATAATAATAATAATAATAATAATAATAATAATAATAATAATAATAATAATAATAATAATAATAATAATAATAATAATAATAATAATAATAATAATAATAATAATAATAATAATAATAATAATAATAATAATAATAATAATAATAATAATAATAATAATAATAATAATAATAATAATAATAATAATAATAATAATAATAATAATAATAATAATAATAATAATAATAATAATAATAATAATAATAATAATAATAATAATAATAATAATAATAATAATAATAATAATAATAATAATAATAATAATAATAATAATAATAATAATAATAATAATAATAATAATAATAATAATAATAATAATAATAATAATAATAATAATAATAATAATAATAATAATAATAATAATAATAATAATAATAATAATAATAATAATAATAATAATAATAATAATAATAATAATAATAATAATAATAATAATAATAATAATAATAATAATAATAATAATAATAATAATAATAATAATAATAATAATAATAATAATAATAATAATAATAATAATAATAATAATAATAATAATAATAATAATAATAATAATAATAATAATAATAATAATAATAATAATAATAATAATAATAATAATAATAATAATAATAATAATAATAATAATAATAATAATAATAATAATAATAATAATAATAATAATAATAATAATAATAATAATAATAATAATAATAATAATAATAATAATAATAATAATAATAATAATAATAATAATAATAATAATAATAATAATAATAATAATAATAATAATAATAATAATAATAATAATAATAATAATAATAATAATAATAATAATAATAATAATAATAATAATAATAATAATAATAATAATAATAATAATAATAATAATAATAATAATAATAATAATAATAATAATAATAATAATAATAATAATAATAATAATAATAATAATAATAATAATAATAATAATAATAATAATAATAATAATAATAATAATAATAATAATAATAATAATAATAATAATAATAATAATAATAATAATAATAATAATAATAATAATAATAATAATAATAATAATAATAATAATAATAATAATAATAATAATAATAATAATAATAATAATAATAATAATAATATTTATTAATCCTTTAAGACATATAAAATGCATAGGATAAGTCACAAACAAAAGACAAAATACATACAAATACTTTAAAAGTCATTGTCATTGATAAATTCATCAATACTATAACATTTGCTGAGTAGCCTAGCCATAATAGATTTTTTGAATGATGCATTGTCAAGGGATTTAAATTTATTTGGTAATACATTGAATAGCTTGGATCCCAAGTAATTGGGAGACATTTCGTATTTATTTGAAATATGTTTCGGAATACACAACAAATCACTATTGCGTGTTGAATAGTTATGAATGAAAGAAGAAATATTTTCTTTGATATATAATAAGGTTTTATAAACATAAATACAGGGTAGTGTCAGTATTTTATTGTTAATGAAAACTTTCTTACACGATTCCCGGGGATTAATTCCAAATATGTTTCTAAGTATCCGTTTTTGAGTTACAAAGATCTTCCCACTCCTAACAGCACTACCCCACAAAATTATATTGTAGGAGAGGTGGCTATAGACTAAGCTGTAATAAATGTTTAATAATGCACATAAGGGCATAGTTTTTCTTATTCGAGATATTGCATACAGTGATTTGTTGAGTGTTTTGTTGAGCATATCGATAGACACCCAAGAACTTGGTATTATCATTAGATTCAAGAACAGAATTATTAATATTAAGGTGTAGTTTGACCTGCGGATTACACGAAGATCGAAAATAAACTATTACAGTTTTATCAACATTTAAAATAAGTGAGTTAGCTTCACACCAGTTAACAAAAGATCGTATAAAACCCTGACAAATGACTACGAGTTCCTCAGGGGTCCGCGCGGACACCACAAGAGACGTGTCATCGGCAAACATCGTAAGATGAGGTGCGTTAATAAAGCTCGGTAAGTCGTTGACAAATAACAAAAAAAAATTAATGGTCCCAGCACCGATCCCTGAGGCACTCCAATATCCATATTACGACAATGCGAAGTAGTATTGAGAACTCTAGCATGCATAGTTCTTTCAGATAGATAATGAACTAACCAATTCAAAAATATTCCTCTAAATCCAATACTATATAACTTATCTTTGATAAAGGAGATACGAAGACTGTCGAATGCTCGTGACAAATCAAAAAAAAGACCAGCTACATGCTTAACACTATCAAGCAAACTGTAGATACTCTCAGTGAAACTGCAAGCTGCTGACTGAGTAGATCTACCCCGTCTAAAACCGTGTTGGCAATTTGTCATAATTTTGTATTTATCAAAACATTCTGTTAAAGACTACTCTTTCAAATACTTTAGAGAAAACACTTAACATTGAGATAGGTCTATAATTTGCTATATCTTCAGAATCATTTTTTTTTTTGAAAACAGGTAATACTATGGCCTTTTTAAGATATATGTACACATATATCTAAAATATTTTCCTGTCGTGGAACCGTTCTTCTTGCGCTCGTGAAATTACTTATTGAACATTTCGAGATACAGTTACAACCCATTTAATATAAATTCCAAACAAGATCGATAGCCAGATCAAAAAAGAATAACGCCTAGATACCAGAATATTTCACATTTTAATATGTCACGGACGAGAGACTTTTTATAAAGGCAGTTTTAAGTTCAGAAACGTAAGTGGGAACGTCTCGTTTTGGCCTTAATCCAGGCCCAGCAGCGAGACATGTGCCGCATGCATTATCTCGATCTCTTTGTCATCGTCGCTTATCTCACCATCTCCAGTTTTGACAAATTTCTATTAAAACTGGACCATTGCAGCGCTTTCTTACTGCTGACACGACGAAGTGAGACGCGGCTTTGTGCTCTCGAATGGTGTAAATTATTCCCGCCTCATCCCATTGACAAATAACAGTGCCCAGCTGCCAAGATCAGGCCACAGATTGCAGTAATTTTTTCAAAGCGGGCCAGAACGAATTGCTTCGGTGCCCCCTTCATTTGGTCCATCTGATAAGATGAGAGGTCGCGATAGGGACTCATTTATTTTGGAGGCTGTGCCAAATATTGACAATGCTTAATGTCTTGTTGTTGTTGGTTCGCTTAGTAATCCGGCGCTAGGCGATATCGAATTATTTGTGCGGAAGGAGAGTGCTGAAATTTGTCTAGATTCGGTTGTAAATAAAGTGAGTGATGTGTTTTGATTCGGTAGTAGAAACAATTTATGTTAATTACGAATGTAAATTCGCACTGGGAAGATGACTGAGATTTTGTATTAATAAATTGTTGTATAACTTGACTTAGATCAGAGCTGTCCAAGTTCAAGTAACTGTAAATAAAATATTTCGTACATGCATCACTGATTTGTAATGTAACACAAGCGGGTTGTCGGTTTAACAAGGGGATCAGACTTTCTAGCCATAATGAGTTCAAAGATGTAAGTAAAGGCTGTCAATTTAAGAGGCCAGTTTGTCGCCAAAGGATCACTCAAACAAATAATTTATTGTTTCCGCTCAAACAATTGCGGTTACAAAGAAATAGGATTAAAAGCCTCTCTGTCCATGTGATGCCCTTTTGGCACCGCCAGAAAAAGAGAATTTTCGATGAGAGGTGTAGACATTCTAGAAAACAAGGTTAGATAGCGTAAAATGTCTTAGATTTGTATAGAGTCAGGGACGAGACCTTAAAATACAGGGATTAGCCTTTTCTCAAGGGTGGAATTGAACCAAATTTATAGGTACCTCGGGGTAGGCAGTTTCGATCTCGTATCCAAAGAGTACACTTCTACGGCGGTTGTAGCAGTTGTTTTCTTCATTTTTTTGTTAACACTTTATCTTTTGTTATTGCTATTAAAAACTACGACACCCTGAATTAGAAAACCAGAGACTAGTAAGTAATAACAACTAGATAATTTCTACATTTCAAAAAATATAAATATTTCGCTCCCTTTGAATCGAATAAGGTCGTTACGGTACTGACCGCAATGATAATTGAATAACAATAATAGATATAAAAAACGAGTTTATATAATTATTTTTATTTATTTAAAAAAATAACAAATATATAAAAAACATAGTAAGAAGTTTGGGGATGCGGGTCACTTATCCAGGGAACACCTACATTCTGACATTATAAATTTGCTTCTGGGAAAACTGCTTTCGCAAAGATACGTGCTTTCCAGCATTGAAACCTATTGGGTGTCTATGTCGAATTGTGTAAGTTAAGTAACACAATATTATTACAACAAAAATGGTAATTATTAGAGAGCAGCACAAACTGAACAAAGAAACAACAAGTAGATCAATGCAAGTTTTATACATTTGGTTTGTAGTTTACTACTTTTTTTGTAGCAGTTGCTGATTGTATTACTTTTAAAGTTTAGTTTTTTAATATGCTCGTAAAGAAAAAATAAAATATTCAAAACACATTGAAATTCAACAGTTGTTATTATTTGGTATTAATGGCATTCACTTGACATATGGGCTTTTCACATAGAGCCTTATTTATAGCTTCAAAAATATCCGTACCCTTAGTCTTACCATAGAGAGATCAACCATCTACTCTGCTACACTGAAGTCTTGAATAGTTCGAACAAAAATTACAAGTTGGCTGATGTCGGATAGGTCAGTGCTTTCGTCCAGACAGAGTGAAAAATATTTACATTTTTCAATTGTGTCGTGTAATCTTTTGGATACACATATTGATTAATGTGGTCTACACGTCTTGTAATTGTTTGATGCGACACTGAGACTGTTTCGAATTTGTCGCCAATGTTTGTCTCATTGAATTGTTTTGCCATTTTAATTGCACAATTCTTAATAAGTACTCTATAAAAACTTACCAAAAGGGTCATTACTGAGCTGCTATGTTAATTATATATATATATATATATATATGTATATATATATATATATATATATATATATATATATATATATATATATATATATATATATATATATATTAACATAGTTGTATAATTTTTCTATTGATTTTTATGGTCAAAATAAGAAATATATCAAGTGAACGACTTATTTACAAACGTTATTTTCAATTTCTTTCTTAAAATTATGGACATGATAACGTAATTTAAAGTTCAAGTACAAAAGTAAAAGATTGCTTTGGAAACTGTTAACACTAATATTAAACTGTTGCCAAAATTTAAGTAGATACTTAAGTTTTCTTAAAAGATGCCGAGTTTGTATAAAACAACAAACAAAAATATTTAAACATTTAGAGTATTTTGTTGACTGCATTAATTAATTGTGCTATTGTGACATATGTATTGTTTACAGAGCCTTCTTTCAGTTTTTTTAGTTGAACATTAAAATGATATAAAAAATTAAAAATACACTTATGTAAATATCTCGCAATTGTGATGTTCTATTGATTTTTTTGGCCAACAACATAGTAAAATATATAAAAACGCATTTCTATAATACCTATGACACATCTAACGTTTTCTGAAAACCCATGTTAAAGTCGAATGTAGAAAACCTTATGGTGCGAGAGTCATTTGTTCAGGTAATTAAAAACACTGTGTATTAATCTTTTAAGCTGATAAGTAATTATTTAATTTCAACTTTTAATTAAGCACTTTGGTACATTCAATAATTTTCCTAAATGTATTTTTTGTTCTACAAATAAATAATGTTTAAATGTAATAAATCGTTAGGTATGTAGTTATTGATATTAAATACTGACAACACAAGCCTTTGAAAAAAGGGTTTATTCAGTTAAGTGTACATTTAACATATAATATACTTGTATGATAAACTGTTGAAAATCGATAATTAAATTGTGGTATTTATTATCTATTTTGGTATAATTTACCGTGTATATTAATTTTAACATTGTTATTAGATTAATACCTTACTAATAATTTCACCTAGAAAATTTCATATACCTAGGTACTATTGATTTGGATGATTTCATAATTAAAATCAACAGTTGTTGTTGAATTGTTATTTCTACATCTACCAAACAAATACGTACGTAGAACCTGGAAGAAACTAGGCTCGCAAATTAATTAGTCTTCCCTTTCGTGTCCTGGGGATGATAAACGTAAAAATAACACTGAGAAAAGCAGTTGTTCGTGCATAATTAACGCGTTTAATAAGGTAATTGCGGGTTCTGGTATCTAATTATCCTTCGTATGAAAGCAAAGTATTTATTAGTCGTAAATATCCGATTGGTAGGTTTCCTTTAGTTTTCCAGAGAATGTGGATAATAAGATCGCATGACTTAGTATATAAATTAATAATGTTTATTTGTCGTCACACTGCCATAGCTCTATGACGGAACTGATTTCATGATTGATATACCTAAATTAAACGATACGGTATTATTTCCTGAATGTTTGTTTTTATATTGTTATATTTGTATTAACAATTTGATAGGAATGCTCAGAAAGTGTGTATCTTAAGATGAAAGTCATCTAAAAAAAACAAATTTTTATAGTATGGCTTTACTTTCCAATCAGTACTCAGTAAACATACATACGTAGGTACATAAAACGTTTATAATGACCTGTCAAAATTTGCATTTACAAGTTTGTTGGTACAATTTCTTCGATTTCTGAGGAATCAATGTACATAAGGCAGCTTCCACTTCATTTTCTATTTCAGAATATTCATTATCACTAGAATCTGCGTCACACGTACTGAGGTTTTATGAATAATTAACACCGAGTTTAATTCTTGGAGTTTAATGTTTACAAACGTTCACAAATTTCAGATTTTTTAAAAATGTTTGTATACAGGGTTAGTCAGTCATAATGTCATTAATTTTAACCACGTATTCGGGAGGCCTAATAAAAGCAGAAAATCAAAAAAAAAAAATGTTTACTCGACCTTTAAAAAAATAAACAAATCACCCTAAAAAAATCGGTAACACGACGTGCGCTACAAACTTTCTGATGACGCACTCAGACGACAATCAAATGCCGGATTAAACATCGTTGCCACATCATGTTTACATACATAATATCGTCTAACACTTCTGCGTTTTATTCATAATATACCCCCAATTAGGACTTTCTGCATTTCCCCCATTTCTTTCCACTCAAATTTGTAGGTCACGCCACACATTAAGAGGGGGGATGGAGAGAATACAAGCAATAAGCAGTAGTTTGTTTATTTCGGTCTCGCGTATTTGTCGTAAATTCACAATGATTAACTCTACAAATTCAGAATATGCGGAAATGGTAGTGTTATACGGAGAATGTGCGCAAATTTTGTGTAAGTGCCTTCGCAATACGGGTTCTGTGAATCTGCGTCGGGTGACCCTAATTTTATTAATAAAGTGCTATGAACGGATGAGTGCAGTTTTACTCGAACTGGCATTTTAATCAGGTTAGTACCATACTACTTAAAAAACAATACATTTCTAGGCTAGATGTACGTAAGTACAAACTGAATAATTAATTGTACTTACGAGTAATACTACAAATTCATATTTATTTGTAAAACGTACTGAAAACGTAATATCAAAATTATTAAACTGTAATAACCTAAAATTCAAAAACATTTATTTATTATCTACATTTGCTAGTATTAACAAATAAATCACTATTTAAGGAAAATTCATTCATATATCTATATTAAAAAAAATAGTTTTACTCCTTGTCGTTAAATAACAGTACAAAAACTAGGTAACTAGGTTATTGACCTAATAATACGGTAGGTCAAGATTCACTCTCGGTAATTTATGTTATGAACATCAGATCAGAGGCGTGTCATTTCGGTCTTGAACAGTTTTCTGTCGACAACACGATGGTTTTTATTACTTAGTATTTAAACACGAAACACTTTTCAGCTTCTCTTAATAATTTACCCATTGGGTATAGGTTTTTTATATAATGTACGTAAATGGTTTATTACTCGGTTTATTATTAGATACGTTGGAGTTTTGAGATTTCAATGTAACTAAGCTAATTTCAGTCATAACAGCTACATTTGCTCAGAGGAAAATCCACACGCTACTTGTCGGATTAGCTTTCAGAGGCGTTTTGTTGTCAAATTGGATGGACAGGAGTGTACGAGTATCGTTTGATTGGACCGTATTTTCTACCGGAAAACCTGAGTGGACCGCGTTACTTGCAATTTTTAATAGAATTATTTGATTTCATTGGATATTAACATTTTAAACTATTATTGGCTGAAGTTGAACTGAGCAAGAAAAAATGATATTCTAAAATAGTCAGTAACCGTTTATTTGTGATGTCTAAAACCTAGGTAGGTGGGTACTAGAAAAATATTTCAACTTGGCAACATTGCATCAGGTCGACATCGAATTGAACTATAAGCTGTAAATGACCAAGGCTGTGAGCGGCCAGTAACAGTCTGAAAAGGGGGTTTAAATAATGATTTGAAAATATTTTTTTTCGGCGTAAATATACATTTAGATTTTTTAGAATCGCGTATTCACATTATACTCATTATTCCCTATCTCCTCTTAAAATTAATGACATTATGACTGACTCACCCTGTAGTTTATAAACATCGTACCATAGCAACAACCTTGTAGGCAAATTAATCAAAGTTGTTTAAATAAAATAGTTTAGCGGTCACAATAGTAAATGCAATCGAAGATTATGTCTAAACTATTTTGAATATTTATTTGACGATTTTACGATACATGTTGCGAAATAGGTGTTTTAGGCACTTCACGTTGCATGCCTAAAACACCAATATTTCGCAACTTGTATAGAAAATAGCTATTACTCGGTATAAGCCTTGTTTTCTAAACTTTAAAAGCCAACTATTCCAGATTGTTTCAACATTTGGAACTAAATATGTATGTGCCCTACTCATATTATTTTTTTCTTCAAATTATTCCTGAAATAAAATGACAAGAGACATACAAAATTATAATTAGACTCATATGTAAGGGGCATATCCTGGTTTATATCGGTTAGTAAATTTATCAAAATGGCATCTGAAGCTGAAACAATATGAAACAGGCCTAAAGTATGCCTACTATTCATCTACTCGGTTGACTCGTGTTTACAATTATTTTTAAACACTTCATTCCAAGAAAAGCCTAATAAATGGCTAAGTATTTCAAATTTGTCACTTAAACTTTAATTTGCTGAAAATATTTCAGTGAGAAGTCCATTTGTCAATCCACAGTCCGTCTTGGCTCCAGACCAACTACGCCGAATAAATAATTTGGTTTTTTATTTGTCAAATTAGAACTGCTTATTTCGTCGTTGCTTTAATCTCTCGACGTTACATTAATAATTTATTTATAATTTAGAGGATGTTTACATTTGTTTAGTCTCGGTGCGCAGTCAGAAATTTGCAAGATGTAAACAGTGTGACTCTGCAAGGTCAAGGGTAGATGTCTAGATTAAGTTGCAGAATTGTTTATCATAATTCTATAGGTTTAGTCTCAGAGACTAAATTACAAAATATTGTTTCAATACAGCTATATACAATGTGTCCCACTTTTCATGGAGCCACCTGGTATCTCGCTCATCTGATGTCCAAATACTTTAAAATTTTGGTGGTGAATATACACCTATGAAGTGAGTCTTTAGACCTAGCCATATTTGATTATAGTCAGTGGCGTTCGATTCTAAGATGGAGAAAGGGGGTCGATTATCCAAAAAAAAAGTATTAACGATTTTTTTAGAAGAAACTAGTAAGATATTCTTAATCAGCACCTTTAGAAACCTCCTTGTACAAGATTACATTGTTGTGGGTTCAAAGGTGTTTCAGATATGGGTCGTCGAAGAACAATTTTATTCAACTTAATAGCTATTTATGATATACGTGTTAAAAGTAAAATCACTTTTAACACGTATGTCATACACTATTTGTTCTACAAAACAATCGGAAGAACTTTAAACTCAATAAAAATAAGAAATCAAAAAATACCACACAGATCGCAATGTTTATGAACCAAAATTTTCGTAGCAACCAGTGCTGTTGTAGTTACTGAAAAAACGCAAAAATATTGACAGCATTTTCTAGTAATATTATAAGTATAATGAATAATCTCGATAATGAGCGTAACGAATCGAGCAACATTGGAATTATTGCCGCCGAAATCAAAGGAACAGTACGAAATCGCTTATAGACGCTTTTCGGAATGGTGCAACATTAAAAAGGTCCCTGGGAAATGTAACGAAAGTGTTTTACTGGCATATTTTGAGGAAAAAGCGAAGGTATGGAAATCGTCAACGCTGTGGTCAAATTATTCCATGATCAAAACTATGTTAAAAATAAAGCAAGATCAAGATATAAGCAAACATTATAATCTTATTGCTTTTTTAAAACGGAAGGGTGAAGGATATCAAGCAAAAAAGTCAAAAGTTTTGACGAAGACGCATATCGACAAATTTCTCACAGAAGCAGAAGACGAAAAGTATCTGATGATGAAAGTCGCAGCAATAGTGGGTGTCTTCGGGGCGTGACGCCGGGAGGAATTGTGTCAGATGACCAACGACCATATCGAATATTTGGACACTTCGGTTGTTGTGACCATACCAGATACTAAAACGAAAGTGCCTCGGACTTTCAGTGGTATTGGTGAATTCTATTTAAACTTTTTTAGAAAGTATATGGCACTCCGGCCACCCAACGCTGACCATAGACGACTTTTTCTTAAATATATGAAGAATAAATGTGTGAAGAATCCAGCCGGAATTAACATGTTTGGTAAAATGCCTGCCGACATTGCAGAGTTCTTAAATCTACCAAATCCTCAACTCTACACCGGACACTGTTTTCGTCATTCATCGGCGACATTGTTAGTAGATTCTGGTGCAAATCTTACTACCATCAAGAGACATGGATGATGGAAATCTTCGACGGTAGCTGAAGGCTACATTGAAAATTCACTGGAACAGAAGAAGGAAATTGCGTGCCAAATACTTCCTACTGCTGCAGCTACTAGCAAGACCACCAGTACTACCAGCAGTATTTCTACAGAAAATAGATGTGTCACACATGTTGACAGTAAAACCAACTTAAGTATGATGACTCCGCAGTGAATTACAACTTCAAATTGTTCTAATTTTACTATAAATGTTAATAGTAATAACTAGTTAAAATGTTGGTTTGTACTTATTTAAAATAAAAAGTTGTTCATGTGTTTGTTAAAACGTTTTATTAATTTTCAAAACAAAATTTAAATAAACTTTGATTTACTTTTAATACTAGTGTTAAAAGTAACTTACTTTTAACACGCGTGTCAAAAATGACATTTTTAACATCAAAAATGACAATTAAAAAGCCCACTTTTAACAGTTTTGTAGAAAAAATAATTTGTATCTGTAAAGTGGCTCTTAAATAAAGAAAATGTATTCTTTATCTTTTTGTTGAGAATAATGTATTTTACTGGTATGAAATGATTCCACAACAAAATAATAATTTCTCATTATTTTGTTTTGAATTTGAAAAATGGTAAATACCTATGTACAAATTAGAATGTTTGCCTTACTGTGTTTTTGAGTGTGAGAATTACATCTGAGATACTGGTCCTGGTCTAGCAGTGGAAGAAGAAATTCTAAATATGGTAGAACGTACCTGGGTATAAGTACAAGGCGCATTACAACCCGTCTCCAAATTAATCATACTACGGCATGGGAAGTCATTTACAAAAATGGTTTAAAACCTTTCCATATTCAGCGCGTCCAGAATTTTCAAGACTCGAGTTAATTATTACTCGGGTAAAAATATTTTCATTGTTATCTCAGTAACCGTTGATATTCGACCATATGTTTATTAGATTTTTTGTTCACGTTTGCCCCTTGAACAACTCTTTCGAATATTGCGGGTTCCCCCCAGTCACCCTGTATATTACTTTGCTATTTGCGTCATTAGTATTTAAGAATAATATACATATCCATGAGGAAAGGATGAACTTCAGGCTATAAACAAATCATGCAAATGTAGAGACTATTCGAGTGTTTTATTTTTGCATATATCCAATAAAATATTGGTTCATAAATTTAAAGAAAGAAATTAACACACGTCAAATATTATATTAAAATTTTGTATAGTTATTTATATTATAATAATATATTTATTTGTATGACATAAAATTAAACAATAAATTTGTTTCATCTCCACCATTTTGGTCGATGTCGAATCACTGTTAGTGCAGAAACTGGTGCCGTAGCTTATTTTATAGCGCTTTTAGAAGATTCAGAAATTAGGATAATACGTCGCTCCAATGTCTTGCCGCGTAAAACTATTTTATTATTTATGAAACTGTTAACGTCTCTGTCGAATAAAGCTGCCTTTCTATGCCTCAGCATTCAGATACACCAGAGTCAGGTAATAAGGAGGCAGATATTTGATATTCATTGACACCAGTGTCCAGTATACAGTAATAAATCAGGTAAATTTTAAGATTATGCCACATTCTTGGAATATTTTCAAAACATTTATTTATATGTTAATTATTTTTTTGGTTCTAGTTAAAAAGGAAGCCTGGAAAAGTAATCTTTGATAGGCAAAAATATATGTCGCATTGTGGCTGATTTCGTGTTTAAAAGTGAACTTGAATTTTAAAAAGCAATAATTTGATTATGTAAGGTATGTCTTTTCTTAAGCTAGATTCACTATTATTTTAGATATTTATTAAATCTGATCTTAGGTATACAGTGTGTTCTAGAAACAATACAACAAACTTTGGCAGATGGTTGTTGGATTAATGCCAAACATTTTTTCTTATATGAATACAAGTCCGATTCGTTTTTGTTTAGAAGTTATAAACATTTAAAAAATATATAATTTCATATTTCGATCAAAGTAGACCGATAAATAAAAGTGACGGTTGCTATAATAATAATTACTATTTGTGTCATTTGACACCGAGCGTTAAAGAGCTAGTTAAAAAAGCATTATTTACAACTGAAGGATATGCAGTAGATATTGCCTTTGTATATGGGTATTCCAATGGGAACGCCAGACAAGCAGTCTAAGAATACCGACGAAGATACTCTAAGAGACATCAATTTGCTTACACCGTCTTTAGTGCATCATTTCGTAAACTTTGAGAAGAAGATAACCCCGCTCCATAAAATGAAGAAGATAATATATGCTGTCATTGACAACTCTTCAATTCGTGTTCGGCGTATCACAAGTACCTAATCTTCATCTATCACCGATATTGTAAGACATGTATTGAACACAGAAATGTTACATACCTTTCGTCTCCAAAATGTACAAGGGTTACATTCTGGAGATGCTCCTCAGCAATTAGAATTTTGTCGCTGGTTACTTCACAAAATAATAGATTCATTTTGCTTGTTATGTGGTCTGATGAAGCGTCGCATAAATAATAGTCACAATGAACATATCTGGGTGTTACAAATGCACTTACATCAAGATGATTTCAGCAACGTTTCTGTGCCAACGTTTAGCGTAACATTTTCAACATTAATTTACTGCCTATACTAGGTTTTAAATGATCATTCAAATGCAGATCTGTACAGAACTTTCTTGGAAGATGACTCTTGTTTTAATTGACGACCGGAGCTTAATATTGCTCATAGTACGTGGTATCAGCAGTGAAATGATCATATGTGGTGGTGCACCCACCACATATGATCATTTCACGAATAAATGGATAGATCTACAAGGTCCACTAGCATAGCCACCGCGTTACCCAGATCTAAATCCTTTGAACTTTTGTTTATGGAGACATATGAAGCAGCTTGTCTATCATGTTGACAGCACTGCCCGTCAACAGTTACTTGAAAGAATTCAGGATGCAGCTAAGAAATGATCCAAATTTCATCCATCGAGTGACGGAATCTTTAGTTCGCCGTTGTGGGGCTTGCATTTGAGCCGAGGGTGGACATTTGAACAATTTTTATAGTCTAGATTTGTTAATTTGGTTAATAAAGATTAATATTTTGGATTTTTGTTCAAATCATGCCAAAATCACTTTTTCACTGAACTTTTCACTAAAATTTTTGAGATCATGTCGTCTCAAGAAAAGATTGCACGAAAACTCGTACTATGCTTTAACTTACAACAAAGAAAGTGGTTTTATTAGCAACTTCTTTGATTTCCGCCGGGAGAAATTAATGTTCTTGATCACTTTCCTTGTCACGAGATTTGAAGCTACTTGTCAATAAACGATCTAACTTTCATTACTTTAGCAACAATAAACTTCAGGGACAACTGGATTTCAAAATGATGTTTGTAGAAAATATAATATATGATAAACGAGAGGGATGAAAAGGATGAACCTCTTCCAGAATTTCCCTTCTCATAAAATTGTCACTTTCAGTACTTATAAATAACTATTATTAGTAGGCATTGTAGAAAAACTAATATATATATGAACTTTACAATATGTAAAACAATTATAATAGTGAAAAAAATAAAACAGTATATAACAATCACCGATTCTATCACGTTATCCCATTCCTCTCAGAAGTTTATCTTTATTTTCGACATTCTTTATTGTTTTATTTAAACTAAAAGCTTTTAAAGCGTGTACTTAAGTTATTATAAGGCATTATGCTATGGTAATTTCAATTTTAAGAGTTGTTATGGCATCTATCATGCGGCAGATCCTGTTATTTACTTAGCGTGGGAAAAAGAAAAATAAAACGTAACTCCACTACCATAATAAATTACCTGTAAATACCCCGTCTGGTGTTCTGCTTCCACTCGAAGCTACCGTGAAATAAGAAATTTTTGTGTAATTGCTTTGGGGAATAATTGCTGTCGGTCGGTTGTTAAATGAAAGATTATAATAATTATTGTGCCACACAGGGCAATTTATACATTCTATTTTTGCCTAGGCTTGAGTCAAGTTGACAGAATGAATTTAAACGTCGATTTACTATACTAATGTGGGGAGCAAAACAATCAACTTTTTTATAGGGTGTCACTTTGTTTGCAGGTCTTTAACTAGAAATCTGTTTTTTTATAAATGACGAAAATTATATCTCCGAAATAGTGTTTTCTTATATCATTATCGTTAATATCTCTAAAATGTCAGTAGATATTTCTGCATTTGTGATTAAGTCACTGGCTTAAGTCTATACAGCCAGCTCATTCTATCGAATAACATCAGATTTAGTTGCCTAATTATCATATTTTCCTAAAATACACCTCTTACTTAGAAAAAATAAGTAATTTAAAATATAGATACAAACAAACTTTTTTTAAAAAATGACTCAAGAAAGCGCCTCCTGACTTACACGTAAACTCAGAGACTTTAGTTGATATTCTCTAGTCATGTTATAAGGAAATACCTGTACCCGATATAAATTCCTTTATTTAACTACTATAAAACGTTTTAAAACTAAAAATTAGTCACTTTGAAACTGAATTTTGCATTGCTAGTTGCATACTCCCCAAACATCAAAGAACACTGGTCAAAGCTTAGAGGGTCAAAAACAGAACACTGTAAACATTTCGCGACGTTCAATTATTGTTAATATTATTCCTATTATTAGTATAAACAGAATTTAATTCCCTCACAACACAAGAAGTTTAAAAGTATATCAGCGAAAAGTACACCTTACACTAGTGGCCTACAGGTGGCGATTCTGTCATGAATAAAATTTCGCATAGGTGATTAGTTTGAAATAATTTCTCAGTACTTGCATTCGCAAATTTAAATTTTCGTGTATTTTTTGTGTATTTACAAGCATGTATTCAAATGCCGAGATGACGGATATGGTGCTGATTTATGGAAGTGTGACAAGTGCATATTATAGTGTGGCAGCGTAATACCAAATACGTTTTTCGAGTAGAAAAATATTATGCCAAATCCTTTTTGAACCACATTGAACAACACAATTGAAATACTGTAATACCTTGGCGGCAAACGTGTGGCAGTGTTTCTATGTATTTGTGTACATTTCGTGTATTTTTTGTTACTCACTGCAGTTTTTATTGACGGAGGAAATCCACCTGGTCGTGACCGTCGGGCCGAGTACCCCTAACACTAAACAAAAAGAACGTTTGAGGGATGAAGAGATTACCAGCAAGAGTACAAAAATCTTTGCGATGACTAGTTTTAGCATAAACAAGTACCAAAACAGAAAATGATTTAACATTTTTGAAATTTTTCCAAATATCGAATAAATATCAGCATGGTAGGTACGCAGTATCGTGTTTCTCATTAGGTAAATCATTAAATAATCATCTAGATTTGGAGATAAATAGGGGTTTAATATAATTTTAAAAAAAATCGCTTTATATTCAGGATGTCCGGAGTATGAGTGCCTTAATTTTGCCATATGATAAGTACTAAACAAAACATACCTGTATGACTTTTTCTTTCTCTGACCTACGGCAACAGAATTATGACAGCAAACAGGTCTTGAATATGTTACAACGTCGCTCACATATTATCTTAAACGTGTCGTAACCGGAGAGTTTTGCCTAGATTTGCCGTAAATTAACATGCGATGCATGCATTATTATAAATTGTTCCATTTTTGTTTATGTACACACAAACATCAAAGAAAAATTAGACAAAAATGAATCGCGCTAGCTGTACGCACAAATATGACTAATATTACTTTTAGGTTATCACCAGCAGCGTTGTCGTACGTTACAGTACGTTACAGTTTAAACGAATTTCTCGGAAACTTCAATTGTTTACTTCATTAATACTAATCCAAAAATCAAATTATGAAAAAATTACGTTACGTTGCATATTACTGCAGTTGTATTTTTTTGCAAAATGTATTTGTAGACAACTATTCGTTATAGACATTTTGTTCATGAGTTTTTTTATTGCATTTAGATATATACAGTATGCGCCAAAAGTATGGAATAAATTCAATAAAAATGAAACAATTATTTTTTGGGAAAAATCCTCGAACAAGTTGATTTTTAATTTAAAAAATACATATTTTAGCGAAAAATGCGATTTTCGAATGTCATTTGTTTTCGAGTAATGACGTCATCGATTTTTTTCCTTGATTCTGAAAGATCGTTTAATTCTCTATCAGACAGTACTAAAATTTTGCCCTCTTACATAGGAAAGTTTTCGAGTAAATGACGATTGAATGTTAGAAAACGTAAATCAATTAAAATAAAGCAAAAACGTTATCAAGTTTAGTTTTCCGAATTCCATAGTTCTTTTTATGGATCACGTAGGTGAAAATCTTTGCAAAGTGTCATTGCTACACCGACTTTCTAATAAGTATTGTAAGCGACATAGAAATTATTATTCAATTTAAAGTATTATGGCACATTTAACTGTTACTCAAAGAATTGAAATTTTAATTCTTATCGGATGTGGGAATATGACCAGAACTTGGCAGGAAGTTTGCGATTTATTTAATGAAAAATATCCAGATCGCCCTATCAGCCAATCAACAGTCAGTAAGGTAGAGCCTAAATTTAGAGAAACTGGCAATGTTGTAAATATTCCAAAACCTGAACGTCCAAGCATTAATGAAAATCAGAAACAGAACATTTTGATAAGTATGGTGGATAATCCTCATAATTCTTCACGATTGGTTGCATTAAACAATGACACTAGTCAGAGCACAGTGCTACGTATCTTGGGGAAGGAAAAATATCATTCCTACAAAATTCAACTTGTGCAGGAACTCAATGAAGATGATCCCGATTGCCGCTTACACTTTTGCGAAATTCTAATGGATTTATGTCAAGGAAATAGAAATTTACATCGGCAAATACTTTTTTCAGATGAGGCCAGATTTTGTCTGAATGGTACAGCAAACCGTCAAACTTGCAGATATTGGAGTCGGGAAAATCCTCATTGGATGGCAGAGGCACATACCCAACACCCTCAGAAATTAAATGTGTGAGCTGGAATAGTTGACGACAGAATAGTAGGGCCTTTCTTCTTTGAAGGAACCCTTACAGGACAAAGATATTTAGAGTTTATAGAAAATGATCTTTTTCCAGTCCTTGCAGTAATTTTTCCTAACGATAATGACCCTGACATTCCTGATGATACCATATGGTTTCAGCAAGACGGTGCACC
Organism: Monochamus alternatus; assembly: GCA_037114965.1. Lineage (NCBI taxonomy): Eukaryota > Metazoa > Arthropoda > Insecta > Coleoptera > Cerambycidae > Monochamus > Monochamus alternatus. Next base: position 75,335,021 of record CM073431.1, on the reverse strand, counting down.
TCCGCACTATGCGCGCCCTGTACGAGATTTTTTGGATAACTGCTTTCCTAGGAGGTGGATCGACAGACGCGGATCGATAGAATGGCCTGCAAGATCGCCAGATCTTACACCTCTTGACTATTTTTTATGGGGATACTTGAAGTCAGTAGTGTACATTAATAAACCAAGTAATTTAGAAGAACTTCAAGATCGCATTCGGGACGAAATACGCAGAGTTACCCCAGAAATCATTCATAATGTGCAAGAAGAATTTCTTCACAGACTTGCGCATTGTCAAGAAGTTGGTGGATGGCAATTCGAACATTTAATTTAAGTATAAAATTTAATCAATTGTATTTTATTTTACATACCTCAGAATTGTTACTTTTTTTATGGATAAAATTTACGTTTTCCAACATTCAATCGTCATTTACTGGAAAACTTTCCTATGTAAGAGAGCAAAATTTTAGTACTGTCTGATAGAGAATTAAACGATCTTTCAGAATCAAGGAAAAAAATATGGTGTTGCCATTTAAAAAAAAATCGATGACGTCATTGCCCGAAAACAAATGACATTTGAAAATCACATTATACGCTAAAATATGTATTTTTTAAATTAAAAATCGACCTGTTCGAGGATTTTTCCCAAAAAAAATTGTTTCGTTTTTATTGAATTTATTCCATACTTTTGGCGCATACTGTATATATAAGCCCTTAAAATTACGGCACTCATATTCCGGACACCCTGTATAAACTGATAGACGATTTAATTAATTCTTATTTTTCTCTATCCCTTCTTAAGATATTTGTACTTCATAATTAACTCTGTAAAAATAAAATTAATGAATGCAAATTTGCTGCAAATTTTATTATTTTAATAAAAGGAGGTAAGAAGTACAATAATTTTTCAACTTTAGTGCAGAGACAGTATTTTACAGTGGGTCTGAAAGGTAAGTTTTTCAATTTTTATTACTTATACTTATAGTTAATAACATATGGTATATTAGTGAATTTATTAAACACACATACAAACTGCACATTATTATCATTAACTTCACGCGTTTTAATTGTATAATTTAATAATTACATACCATCCTTTAAACAGTATTTGACAAATATGCATAGCGAATTAGAAAACATAGAAAACATTCCTACTTTCTCGAGGAACGGCACAAGTTCAAATGAAATGTCAGAATAATATTATTAACCGTTTATTTAGACACGCCTTTTGAAAGCGAAAACTATTTATAATGTTTATAAAACGTAATTTTCTATCAACATTGCTGAACTGTTTGGTGGATTATGATTTGACGAGGTGTGGCACATTTAGTTTACAATCAGCGGTATGAAGATAATATCAAATAGAGTTCAATTTCGTATAAAGTTACGGGCTAGGTCTAGCAACAAATAGATTGTTTGCGCAACTGATCAATCTTGAATAACTATTAAATGTTTACTTTACTTGATGAGTTTTCTTATATTCTTCTTAAAAATCTTGCATGTAAGGCTTGCACAAGCTTTTCACCGCTGATTTTTAAATATAAATTAATGGTATTTCTTTAAAACCCTGCTTATTTTGTCAATAGTTCCCTTGACATATGGCAGGAGAGCTTTGCCTATTGGTTTATCTTCTTCCTTCTGTTCTTTGTTTCGCCTAGGTCTTAAAGCCCTCTTGATGTTGTTACCGGAGAAACCATTTTGTTTGTGGCCACAAAGAAGAGGAAATTCAAAACGTTAAATTAGCCTTACAACAAAATGGTTTCTCCGGTAACAACATCAAGAGGGCTTTAAGACCTAAGCGAAACAAAGAACAGAAAGAAGAAGATAAACCAATAGGCAAAGCTCTCCTGCCATATGTCAAGGGAACTACCGACAAAATGTGTTTTAAAGATTTATAAAATAGAAACCGTCTTCAACACGAACAGGAAGATTGGTAATATGCTACCATCAGCCAAAACAAACATTCCTCTAGAAGACCAAGGAGTATATGAAGTTCCTTGCGGAGACTGTGAAAAGACGTACATTGGACAAACTAACAGAAGAATTCAAACCCGGAAAGAAGAACATCGGAATGCTGTCCAGAAAAATGAAAAAACTTCGTCATTAGCTCAACATGTAAAAGACACCGACCACGAGATTGATTTCGATAATACCAAGGTACTAGCAAGAATGGAGCAAGGCAAAAAGAATAATTAGAGAAGCCATCGAAATTGAAAAACATCTCAATACACGTGACGATACCCAAAGATTACCAACAGCTTGGAAACCTATCCTGGAAACCAAGAAGATCAATAAACCAGTGATACGCAACGCTGAGAGTAGGCCAAGCAGAACACAAGAATCCACAGCACCATTAAACGCAAGACTCGTGACGCGCAATCATGCGAAGAAAACCACACACCGGAACGAAAGCACAGTATATAACTCACCAAGTGGACAAACATCTTCCAGTAAGCCAAACGTAGTAACGCGAAGCAGAAGTAAGAAGACCTGAAGATGATAAATGAGATTTTACCGAAACATTGTCAAACAAATGGTTCTTTTGAAGACCATGCAGATTCATCGCGGAAAGGATCAATAGTATCAATATCAAGAAAGTAGTTGAATCTGGTATTGAATAAGTAGTACATCATACAAAAATTAAAAATCAAGGAACTTTTTATCAAAACCAAGATTTAAAAAGGAAATAAAGAAAACTACGGAATAAACTTCAGTCAAGAGCCAAGTAACAATCAAACCAAGGTACGAGATAAGCAGTAAACAACAAAACAGGTCTGAAGAAGGTAGGAATAGCGAGGGAAGAAAGGAACGGAACAAGGAACAATATAACGGCAGCCGGGAACAAGCGGGAAAATCATATAGAGAGCAAGGATCAATGAAGGATTGATTGGACTTAAAAAAGAAATTTTTGTACCAAAGTAAAGGAAATCACCGTATTTAGTATAAGAACTGTACATGTGTGTAGAAATAATATAGCACAGAGTTAGGATAAATTTAAGAAAATTAATTGATTGTTTATTCATAAAATAATAAATGAAAAAACTGCTATAAAATTCCATATCTTCAATATTTCTAAGAACAAATTTCCAATTAATAGTAGAGCATAATTGTTAAAATAATAAAAAAAATAAGACCTGTTTAGAATCTACACTGGGAATGTGCCTGATGCCAACAGTTTTTGGATTAATATTAAATTTATTATTTTTTTCATATCAGTCATTGAGTTCATTGAACAAAATTAAAAAACTTAAAAAAATAGCTACAAACTATTTTCAGGCAGAGCTATCCTGGTAAGTAAATGACCTTTCAAGAATTTAAGAATACTACTCAATATAATAATTAACAAACAAACAATGAAATAACAAAAAAACAAAAATAAAACATAGCAATGTTGACCATAACGAAGAAAATTTCATACTTTCATAGATGGCTTTAGTTTCCACACCTTTATCTTTAGTCGTATTAAAACGATCATTTTTTCTTATTCTTTAGTTTACTTGATATGTAACTACTATAAAATTCAACTGAATCTGAAATAAACGTGATCCCTCGGCGAATATTCCAATCACGTCAATGCCGCAGTCCTTTCGGAAACTTTAATTCTCCATAAAACCCTACTTTGAGACGAATGGTAACCTTATAATAAAAAAAATATCTTAACAAAGTCGCGAGTACCCCCGCTGGGGCGCCAGAGGTCAGATTCGTGTTAACCAATTTTTCTGGAATTAATATGCATTAGAAACGTCTGAACTTTAATAAACATCAATCGGACGGTATCAACACGCCCAAGCGGGCAGAAATGCAGCAATTATCACACATCGCTTTGCGTTATGTACAAATTAAATTATGATCGCCCGCTCCTCAAGCGTTAAAGCGACATTGTCACATCGCGTTTGCCCACGTGAAGCGAGACGGTCCCTCGCTCAGACCTGGTGATCCGTGAACGGGTATTTGGATACGTCAAAACAAGTCAAATACCACCGAGGCATTTTGAGACTTGCCGGATTATTGACGGATTAGGAAGGGATGACAGAGGTAGGAGGTAGGTGACAAATTAAATTTAGCTTCCGTAAAAATCCATATGATGAAAATTGGATTATTTATGTACATTCGTGATGTGCTTATATGATGAAATAAAAAAATAAGTTTGTGTTATGAATAGATAGTTTATGGTAAGGCTGACGTTATAATAACCTGTTATTTTATGACGAAACAGGTTCTAACAATCCTTTTTATATAATTTTTATCATCGTCTGGTTCTAGCTACGGTTGGACAGCTATTAGGTACATTCGCACTGAACTTATATTTATGTTGATGCAGTCTTCGAATGCGATATTGTCGCGGCAAGAATTCAGACGACTTACGTTATACGTAACAAATATATAAAACAAATGAATAATTCAATATATTTTTATCAAAATATTTAAGAAACTGCAATTGGATGCAATAAAACTATGTGCTACAGTAAATGTTTGCATTATATATGGGACAAAATTGCAACTGGTATGACATCTTTATTAGTTCATTTTGAGTAATGAGTACGTTTTTAATTTGTAATTGTAATACATTTAATATTATTTAAGGTAGTTTTATGGTAACGGTCACCACAGACTGTTGGACTTCAATAAATACCGAAAGTTTTATGGCGGTCACAGTTCATTTCTTAAATGAAAATTTTGAATTAAAGTCACTACTTTTACAGTGTGCTTCTTTTAAAGAAAGCCACACAAGTTTAAATCTAGCAACTGAATTAAAAAGAATTATAGTCACATGGGGTTTGGAAGAAAAAATTATGCTGTCTATATCAGATAATGCTGCCAATATTCAAAAGACTGTAAAAGACGAACTCAACTGGAAACATTTTAGCTGTTACGCCCATACTATCAACCTTATAATGCAAGACGGGCTAAAAATGGTTCAACCGATAACAACTAAATTAAGGACTTTAGTAGCCCATTTTAAACGAAGTGCCATTGCTACATCACGACTAGCCCACGTTCAGAAACAGACTGGCAAGACCCCAAAAAAACTAATACAAGATGTATGTACCAGGTGGAACTCCACCTTTTACATGATAGATCGACTTTTGGAACTAGAAGAGACTGTGCGCACAACTATGGCTCTTCTTGATACTACTAATCTACCTATCATTACTGTTGAAGAGTGGCAGTTACTTAAAGAGTTAAAAAAGGTACTACAGCCCATGGAAAGTGTAACAAAAATTATGAGTGGACAAAATTATGTAAGCATTTCTTCCGTTATTATTTTATCGCAAGGTTTAGAGGATGTGTACGTCGAAATTTTAAAAAGTGATATGTCGCTTTTAACTCAAAATGTCGCATCGCAATTATTGGCAGCAATTCGACAAAGGCTGGGAGCATTGGAAAATAGTAAAACCTTACTTGTTTCCACATTTTTAGATCCCCGCTTTAAGAATGTAGACTTTTCCTGTAACAGCGTTGCCGAAAGAGCTAAGAAGATGATAGAAAATTTAGTGTCGCACAAAATTATTGAGACAACCGCACCTATCGTCGCATCATCATCTTTTACTACTGCAACTGTTGCTGCTGAAATGCATTCGGGTGATGGCAATAGTAATGATACATTTTCCATTTGGAACAGGTTTGATCAAAAAGCTGCAAATGTTCAACCTTCTGGTACATCTTATTCACGTGCTATTATTGAAGTACAAAGATATTTAGAAGACACCCTCTTAGAAAGAAACGGAGATCCACTAATTTGGTGGCGTGAACATGCATACAATTATCCTTTTTTGTCAAAAGTCGCAATAGAAAAATTAGGAACAGTCGCCACGTCGGTACCATGTGAGAGAATTTTCTCCAAAACAGGACAATTAATATGTGAGCGTCGCTCACGCTTAAGTGCCGATAAAGTAAAAAAACTTGTTTTTATTAATGTAAATAGTGAATCTAGATAGGTACACTAACAAAGTATTTGTGTGTTTGCGTTTATATTATTATTTTTATAGCATTTTTTATTGTTTGTTTTTGTAAAAGTTTAAACGAGATATATGTTTAATTTATTTTCTGTTAGCCGTTTTGTTTTCAATTGTATTTTTTATTGAATACAGTATTTAAAATATTATTTATTATTTCAGCGAGCAACTTATAATTACAGTTACAAAGTGCAAAAAGCGTTTTTTTTACCTACTTGCATTTCCAAGCGAGGAACTACATTTTAATTTTGTTCCCAGTTGCTGCGAAGGGCATTATACACTTATACAAATCAAATAAAAGGTTGGCACAGTTCCGAAAAGAAGCAGGTTTCTTTGGCACTGTTCCTTGACCGGAACGGAGCAGCCTGGCACTGCTCCTGCGAAGGAGTAGATTAGCACATCTCTAATCTGGCCTGTTATAACTACGCAGTTGTTTATAGCACCTAGAAGTGCAACCTTTTACAACTAATCAAAATTTTGTAGACAAGCTTATCCTCGTATGAGAGTATTCGGATTTTCTTGTACACTTAATAATAAATCTAATTCGTGATTTTCATTGCAAGTGCATACTAAAGAATCTCTTTTCTTCTTGAACAGTAACAACAATTAATTACAAATAAATCTATGTGACATAGCAGTATGCAAACTTGTTTTTCCAGCGCCTTGTGTTTGATATGATATAGAATATTCAAAGATACTTTGTGGATAACATAATTTTAGATAATAATCGCAAAGTGGCTTGAATAGTGATGAGTCAAACAGACGTCGTTAAAAATTTGCTGACTTACGCGGAACGCTACACGGGATTTTTTGAGGGCGGATTACGGTCGGCCAAATTCACAACGTGAGTATATTATAGATCTCTTCGGGGACACATAATGAAGCAATAAATGTTCAACTCGCAGCCGCTGAACGATGTTTCCAAACATATAAAATGCTGATGGTGCGTTAATATTTATACCAAACATATCGAGGCGCTTTAGTGTCGTCTTAAGGACTCGCTGGACTGAAAATACAGAAGACATGCCGACGAATATATTACATTCGCAGGAATATCTGCAATGGCAAAAATGTATTGATATTAAAATTTAATGCCTAATGGGATTCAATGATCGATATGTATGGGCGGGCACACGCATGAGGAAATCGTGGATGCGAAGGGATATTGTGTGAGATTAGGAAAAGAGTATTGGCATTTTGCTGGGGGTGAAAAACTGAACGTGGAAAAAGAACATCCTGAGAATAAATTCTTTTATTTTTAGCTATCGCCATTTGTATTTACATCAAATTTATCCGAAAGTAAACAAACAAATATCAAGGTTACACAAACGGCTCCAATAAAGTCTGCAACCAGCAAAACAGTTTAATAATTTTCAGTTTAGGCGACGACAATTATGTTTTATTGCTTTCGAAATACATATTTGTTTTATTATATCGGCAAGCACCATTATTTTGTTATTTTGCAGATAAATTATATAGGTAGTACGACAAATATATCACTATTTTATAAACATTTCTGCAACAAGTTTATAAAACAATTTAACTAATAAACTCAAGCATTTTATAATATTTTTTTAGTAATGTTCCGTAGAATTTCTTACAGAACTATAAAAAAATTATAATTGTTTCTTAGATGTGGGTTTCAACCTATAAAACTGTTGGAGACAACTTTACTTCTAAAAGCAAATAGCTGTATTATACATTCTAATATAGTTATTATGTATCAACAATTGTAAAACAAAAATAGTAAAATATAAATTTGAATTTGAACGGTAGTCTAGTTTTACCTCTTGCTTTAGCTTTCATCGTCATTGTATAAGAATAAACAGGTCGGGTTTAAGCCTGTGGAAAATATTTAAAAGAAGTGGTGCATTTAGAAGAAATGTAAAGAAACATTACCAAAACAAAAAAAAAACTATGACATATCGAAATTTAAAAATCCTACTTTTATCTCACCCCCCCAGGCAACACAGTTTCATCTAATTAACGTTATTATTACGGCTAGATGAAAGGTCTATGGATGGTCATTTGTAGACTGTGCATCATCCACTAAATGTGCCCGAGATTAACGTATATATTTCATATAAAATAGAAGGTAAATAGATGTTCTTATTAAATTAAATATAGTTGCCTTTAATCGACATCTTTACGGTAATATTTATGTATGTATATATTGTGTTTACGACACAATAACTATATATGTCTTAAATCGACATCTTTTTATAACAATTATGTATGTATAGATTATATCTATGGTATATTAACTATATATGTGCTAAATTAACATCTTTTTAAATATTGCAGGTATGTATAAATCATATCTACGTTAGATTAACTATACAAGCCCTCAATGGACCATTTTCTAATGGCTTTTTCAGTAGTTTCAAAATGTCAAGAAGCCTAAACTAACAATATGGCAACCAACCCGAAAATTATTCCATCTTCTGTTAACATCTTAACACTGTTACAAGTTGTCCCATGTTGTTGTAAAATATTAAAGGATAAAGTGTTTAAATTGCAGTTAATAATATAATCACTCAGTATGTACCTACAAATTTTACATTAATTAAAGAAATTTATAAATATTTTTAACATATTCAATCTAATTATGAACTACAAATACTTTAACCAGGGGTAGTATGTAATATTGACTACTACTACATTTTAGATTGATTTATGATTTTACTAAAGCCCATTCTTCCATTGTAAGGTTTATTTACAATAGGATTTTTCTGATGATTTCTTGTTATTATAATGCTAATTGACCAGTGTCAACCAAACCCATCTTTTCATGTGTTGGATATGTAAAATATACTGTTTCTAAAATAAAACAATACTTACTACCTATGTAATTCACACTACATATACGGATTGTCGTAAAATAAAAGTATCATCTCTAAAGTACAACAGTTGCTGTTGTTTAGTATCACCTGTTTACAAGGTCGATGTTATATTTATAATAGACGTCTCTCAGTAAATGAAAAGTAGAGAAGATGAACTTAGACATCTATTAAACGATTATGATTTGGAAATATGAAAAATCCATGATTTTAAATGTTTTCATATATTTGATATATAGTGATTTCCGGGTTGTTATGCCGTTGCCTCGGTAACTTGTCGCTGCTAGAAACAGAGTTAAAATGCACATCTCTAGCATTAGCCGGGATTCTTTTACCTGCCCTGGTTGTTCTTGGGCTAGGCTCTGTGGGGACAGATCCGCTATCGTTGTATCTGGGCCCGCCCATATCTTGATTTCGGTTCGTATTGTTGGTTTTACGACTCCTACGGTCGGAACAGTTCCTCGGGCAATGGTGGTCCTCCGAGGCGTTCCGTAGTAGTCAGTGGTAACTCCGCAAAAGCTTCACCGCGACTTCATATATTATTTACCATTACGATACAACTAAATTATTTTGTAAATGGCAGACATTTTGATACAACGCTGAAAGGCAATTACGAAAAGTTGTGATTATTTGAATGCGTTTGGCGCTAGTTTTAACGTCAAAACTCATGACACTTAAATAGAATCAATTTTATTTTAATTATGAAAATATTATAAATAATCACATAATACGCGGTGCATGTATGATTCACTAGAAATGGGAAAATGGGAAATATCACAATAAAATTTTGTTCGGAATAAAAATTGTTCACAAAGTGCACTAAAACACGTAAAATAATATAACATTCCAGTTGCAGACATTATGATTAGAGATGGTCATTAGATTATACCTTTACGATACAGTTAATAAAGATAGAATTCTATTTTGAATTCTAATAAAATTTTGTTTAGTTAATTTGTTGCTATTATATAACCATATTTTAATTTGTTTCCAATATGCCTTACAAAATCTCAACGACGCCTAAAGTTATAATATGGCGCCAATTTTGGTTGTATAGTAGATGTATAAACATTCTTACAATGCTTTTGGGACTTATGCTGTTTTTAAATATTTGGATCGAAAACGTTTTTGTAGCTGTTATAAAATACCAAATTGCTAGTTGGATCATATTCGATCAGATTGGCAAATTTATTTAAATAATTTAAAGAATCAACAGTTTGTTATTTTAGTGGGATACTTTTGTAGAGGAGGAAATAGATTACTCCAGTTACTAAATAGTTAATTCTAAGAGACGAGTTGGTTTATATTTACCATAATTATTTTGAAGTAAGTTGGACTTAAACTGTTTTTTATTTTCTGCTATTTCTCCTTTGGATGTAATTTAATTTTCACTCTAAGTTTTGAGTATTTCTGTGAAAATTCGTTAGTAGATCCATCATAATAAACGTTGATTATTTTAAAATGTATTGTATAAATTTATGTATAAAACTATAATAATATCGTCTGAAATATCCTTCACCATAATCTATTTGATAATGAAGAAATGCGAGATGATATGATAGATATGTATTTAGGGGCATTTTTTTAAAGATAACTAAAGCTTACGTCGCCAAAACTAAAACTAAATTGGAAGACTTTAGACCTATTTGTATTTGGCTATATTAACTATGTGATAAACTATTCTAATTGCAAATAAAATCATTTATTATTACTATTATTTCCCACGATTTTTGCAAAATTTGTGGGTGATGAACTCAATAGACTTCATAATTCACCGTATCATACAATACATAAGAGATATACTTGATCAAAGTCATAAAAAAATCTGAATTATTTTGCTCTCACTAACGTGATTTTTTGCGACCCCCTTTAAATTTTTCAGGGTGTTTGAGTTAAACGAATTCAGTACGTTGAGATACATAAACTGGGTCTGGTGAAAAGGACAGACTACTTTTATTTACGAGTTAGTTCAGGAAAGGCAAAATTTTAAAATAGAACATCCTAACTAATTAAGATCTAGAACTTGATGAACGAAACATTATTACTGAAATGTTATACTAAGACCATTCTTATTATCTTTAAAAATTTTTATATTGCGTTTAAACTGATGCTTCGTTTTCTATCAACATCAATTATTGCCTAGCTCTATCTATATATGGGTAGATATTGTGGGTGTAATTCAACGCTGGTCGGGGATTTAGTCCTCAGAGCAGTTAGTTTCACACAATATTGTTAATACCTAAAAATGTATAAAAAATAAGTTTTCTATTTTGCAACAACTTGGTGAAATATATGTGAATAGTTTTAAAGAATACTGACACGATTTTATTTGATATTAGTATTTTAATTGCTTGTTATAGGACATCTCAAAAAATCTCAGGCAACCAGAACGGAATTCATACACATCTAATATATGAAATTTCCACACGGCAAGGCAGGTGCGCCTTGCAAAAAATTAAATATTTGCCCCGGGGCTGCCACGTCAAGAATTCACAGAAGGATTTCCTCTAAAGCTCCTCGGAGCAGGCACGTGAACACATTCATCGGAGACATGAATTGCATACCGTACTTTTTACGAATGAACGCTATTTAATCCGTACTATAAAGGTGAATGCTGATTCCAAAATTCCTTGTCTGGCCCCCATCAAACATAGTACATTTAACGGATCTTTGCAGATTTCTTGAATGGAGAGACGGGGACTTTCACCGATTTTACTCGAGTGAATTTCTTTGTAACATTTACGATGTTTAAAAGATATGTTATATATAGGGTTAACTATGCTCCTATTATCCCAATATGAATACGTGAAGGCGGAAGTCCCACAAGGGAACGTATTAGGCCCTCTAATGTTTTTGCTGTTTATTAATGACCTACCAAGAAATATTACTTACAAAACTATCATGATTGCTGATGATACTTTATAAGTTACAGGAAAGAGTGTAAATGATCGTCAATGGAACATAGAAAATGCCAGATCTGAGATACAATCATATTATTAATAATAATAATAATAATAATAATAATAATAATAATAATAATAATAATAATAATAATAATAATAATAATAATAATAATAATAATGTTTATTTAATAATTAACAAATAACAAATAAATACAATAAAAAATAATTGCTTATGCATAAACATTGGAGAAACCCACAAAAGAAGAATCTGTACGTGGGTTTATTACCAAAGGCAATAACATACAGGAATCAGGAAATCCACAAATAGTTACAAAAATTTCATGAAGAAGATACAATTAAAATATAAATAACTATAATAAAAACAACAATTCAAGTTAGTAAGAAAAGTTAGTATTAGTATTTATTTTTTTAATCGTTCTTGAGTGGTGACTATTGAGGTTAATAAATAATTTTTCATATCAATAATACGATGAATATCTTTTCTTGGTATATCAGATAAATAATTATTTGAAAACAAACTTTTAGAATTGATTGTTGTTAAATAATCAGGAATTGCATTAAAAACCTTAGGGCCCAGAAATATATGAGATCTTTGTGCTATCGTTTTGTATGCTTTTTGTACTGCTAGACTAAAAGGTTTACTTCTTGTCTTATATTTATGGGTAATAGTTTCATAACACTTAATTTGCATGTATTATTCCAAAAGTTAAACCCTATAATAGAGTTGTCTTGAATCAAGGAAACCAGAATTCATAAAAAGGGAATTTGTAGGAATAGTGTAAGGTTTATTATATATTATTTTAATAATCCAATTTTGAACGAGTTCAAGCCTTTTGATTGATAATGATAATTGTTTGCAACACCTCCCCATACTGGGATTTAATTAAATATGGAATTATTTTTTGAGGTAATTCCTCCGAATCTAAACGAATATTCATCCTGCAGAAAAAAGGCAACCGAATTATGTATAACATGAAGAAAACTGATTCTTGTAATCTTTAAAAACAAACAACTACTTACTCTTCCTTGCTTTGCTATATTAAAGGGTGCATGTTTTGTAAAACAGGATCTGCTATTATCCTCCAAACATGAATTTCAACATAAATTTAGTAGATTTGAAAACCCATTTGCCCCTGTTACAAAAAAATGCAGTTGGTCAACTAATAAAAATTTATAATCATATTCCGGAATATATAAAAGATTTAAACAGTGAATTATTTAAGAAAAAAAAACTTTATCGGTAAAGGCATATTATTAACTTCAGAAATTCTATTCGGATGGGTTCTAGTGTAATTATTTTAACCATTGTCTGTTTCTTATGACTGTATGTTCTATATGTTGCATCATATGACAATGACAATGACGCGTGACGCTTTCTACACTTTTATGTTTTATGGAATAAAGATATATTATTATTATTATTTTAACTAACTACAAATATTTTAAGAAGGGATAGAGAAAATTAAGAATTAATGGCACCGTTCAAAAAATTTTAAATTTATTTATAAAACGAAAAAAAATGCTAACTATGCGACGTCTGTCGTACGTTTACAGAGTTAAAGCAGACAACGGTAAAATTCGCTGTCATGTTATAATTTAATTCCTGTCTTTATGTTGCAGTTTCGTGTTCTTTAGTTTTTAGTGCCTTTTTTATATTTTAAAAGTTTTATAGCTATTAAATAATAGTATATTATGCAACGATCATGTAATGATGGTTATTAATACACGAGCATTAACCGGGATACGAAACGAGCCGAAGGCGAATTTCGTATGGTTTATGCGATAAATAATCAAAAACCATAAATTGTATATTTTTATTGAATACAATAGGTAACAGTAATTATTCGTATGAACTGCATTTTCTGCTTTCTCCAATATGTGTGGAGGAGTCGATGGTAATTCTTCTAATCGCTGATATCAGACATTTTGATAAATTATCGAAGTTTAGCTAGGTATCTACGAAAATTTAATACGCACTGATTTTGATTTCTAAAATAATTACATAGGAACCTAGGATAAACGTCAAATGAACAGCATGCTTGATTGAAAAATTATGGGTTTCTATTGATTAAAAATCTGTATCGTAATGGGTATCATTATGAAACGGATTATGGGCATATAAGTGCATTGTTATAATACTAGTGTAGAAAAAGGAATTTATGGAGGGTATAGATATTTTCCCACAATATAGTTCGCCGGTTTGTTTTTCTAGCTTATGGGACAAGATTTCCGCGGGTGCATTAAAAGCTTTCTATTGTCTATTAGTACATAATTATTCAGTTAGTTCGATTTTCTTATAAATATGCATTTTATCTAACTGTACCTACGCGAAGTATATTTAATCGGTAGTGAATGGTTGTAATTAGTGAAAATATAGTTTTGCGAGTTTGTAACGAAATAATGAAAAACTAATGCAAACTACTACAGCTAACTGGATTGACTGTTACCTATCTATCAGGTATTATTGCTAATAAGAATGTTAATTTTTGTCGTTTCTGCATTTAGAAACGTTGCAAAAACCACCGCGTGGTAGTTGACATTGTTGATTAGATATAAGATTTATCTATGGATCTAAACCATCTCAGTCGATGCTTACCATAGGCGCCGACTTTCCGCAGAGAAAGTGGGTTTTGCCCCATTATTTAAATATCAAGCTAAAATTTTGGAATATTTCTTTTATTGTATTTTAGGCCTTCCTGTGTACCCTGTATAGGTACACAGAAAGCGAAAAAACAAACATTTCATGGCTTTTTGAAGTCTAGTAGGTAGTTTAAGTAGATATTTAAAGGCATTTTATAAATTTAAACCGAGTATCTAAAAGTATCAGTAGATGAAGAATATAGAAAACTTCATAAAAAGAGTATGACTTCCATTCGCACAGCACTGGTTCACTAGAACCTCACATATGTATATTTTTTATCTCAACGTAAGACTGAATTTAGTCATTTAATCAAACCTCAAATTAGCGAGGTGTGACGTCATTACATTCTACAGCATCTCGGTATTTTTCCTCTTTAAACTTGGAGAAGGTTTTTTTGTGGTAAATTAAAACAGATTAGCAAAAGCTAAATACTTTTAAAATTCACAACGTGCTATTTAAAAGCGTACCAATGGTAGATTACATAATGGTGATAGATTATTTTAATATAAATCCCCAATTTGTATTGTAAGTGCTGAAATGAGAAGTGTAAAAATGCAATAGTAAGTTCTAAAATGAATCGAAATGAACCGTTACCTAGGTTTTTCAAATAATGTAGATAGGTCAATCAACTTATTCAATAACTGAATACGCTTGGGATGTTAACTATAGACGACAAGTAACATGCGACGATATTCTTTTTGAAATAGATTTAAGAATCATACAACTGCATGATCATCACCATCCACTTACCTAAAGAAATACACGACAATATTAACTTGAAGATACTAGAATACAGATTTCCCTTTTGTCTTGATTTACCGCTACCTCGTCCTGTAGGCTTCATAGGAGGTAATGTTAAATGCAATAAAGATCAAGATATTCTGACAATAATAGAAAAAGATACGAGTATATAATAAACTGGGCTGTATATTTGTATCTTTCCACGCAAAAATAAATTAAAGGTACTTAATGAATCCAGTGCGTTAACTTATTGAGTTTATTTTTACCTAATATTGAGCATTTCGACGACGTCACTAATTTATGGTAATATTTATACAAAACTGGTATTTTTAATATATTATAAACTAGTATTTAGTGTACGTACCTAAACTTGTATGAATACTGCCAAATCCTTCATTCGCAAGATTCTTGTCAGTGTGGTAGTGTTGTCCACTTCATCCCAACCATCATATGATCATAGAATATTATTATCTTCATACAAACTTATTCAAGCGATTTAATTCGCTTTCTTTCATTTGTCTGGAACTCATATCTACAAAAATCAATTGATTTTTTTTATTTGACGTGTTTTCAAAGTCTCGTCTTTGTTACCAGACACCGTACAGAGTCATAGTTATACCCAAAGGAAGCGCCTAAGCCCAAAATAGTTTTAGGATCTTGCAGATTTACTGAGAAAATTAAAACGTTTATTACTCGCAATTAAAAGTAATTGACTTGTCAACGTATTTACGTTTATAATACACCTCTAAAATAAATACCTTCCAGCTGTTGGGTCTCGTTATACACAATGAGTTGTCTCTTTTTGCGCGGGATGACATGAAAGCCTCATAAAACCGACTCGATTAAATAGATGAATATATCAAGTAGCAGGTTCTTCCGAAACACAAATACAATTTTCGATAGAACGTATAAGGGAGATCATAAACAGTGGATGAAAAGGAATTACACAAATGATAATATTAGCATACAAATATCAAAAATATGTACCAAGTCAACAATATTCAATACTTCTATTGTTCCAATAAAAGGGAAGCACAATGCTCCAATTATCAAAACAACGGCGAAAAAAAAAACATGTTACAAAATGATGTGATTGATGATAACTTTTTGGTAGCTGTTTTTTTTTCGTTTTACCACATTAGATGATTCCACAAATCTGGAGGCAAATGAATATTAGTCCAAGATCCCACTGCAAAGTACCTTCACCCAAATGTTAATAGAAAGACTACATGTGTTTCATGTACGAATTGGCTACGTTGGTTAATCAAAGCCGGGTCCTAGAGGCATTAATTATGCATTAAAAATATTAATCATGGAGGTGAACTACAAATTAGTTTAATGCAACAAAATATATAAGAATAGAAAATTCATAGTCTGCGTTTTAAGAATATATAGAGTTGACTGTATATTTTCGGGTCTAAAGTGTGACAACCCTTCGCGAAAAGTTTAAATTTTGGGCGCACAAAATAAAACGAAACGTGCAATTATGCCCTCAACGACGAATTCAGTTCCAGACTGTCCGTTGTTTTTTTATAATTATATAATGTGTTTTTTTAAGGAAAAGTTGTTTTTATCCCCATTATACCTATTTCAAGATTAACATACTAATATCTTTATTAGTTATATATAACAGAATATGATAGTATATGATTTATAGTTTGATGTAAAAATTAGAGTTAAGATGATTTAAATTATGAATTTAATCATAATTTAAATCTTAGTCTTTAAAAAAAATTACAATTTAAATCAAAGCAAATGATGTTATTGACAAATTTATTACATGAAAAATAAATAAATGGTGATCCATTTTTTAATTATAAAAAAAAACAAGAAGAAACGTTTTGAATTTAATAGAGCAATGAAAAATGAAAATATGTAACTAGAAAATTAAAATTCGGAATGTAGCAATCCAAAGGTACTGAAAAATTAAACATCAATAATATTTTTCGAAGTTCAAAACAAATTTAACACCACATAATAATGAAAGTAGCAATAATATTTGGACTGTTTTACTGTTTTGCAAAATATGTCAAAAGTTGACATTTTCCCGCCATAAATAATTAAATTGCAAAAATCTGCGGAGTACGCATCAGGCAGGTGTAAGTGGGTGGTGGTAGGTCCAAAAGGACGGTATTCTAATTTGTGGACAGTGTGACACAGGGAGGGGGGACATAAGTAAACTGTAAGGCTAAGTTTACTCAACCTCAACTTATTTTTAATAATTTTGTGTGCTTTGAGACCTTCCCAAGTGGCACGCTTAGGTAATTATGCAATCCTTACCTTCCGTACTCATCTCTGTGCTGTGAATTAGTCACTCTCTATTATTTTTTATCTATGATGTATTCTATTATCACTGATCATAAAGTACTGATTATTTTATTTTAGCCAAATATTCGTTGACACGCTATACAGGGTGCTCAGTTTAACTTGAGTGTCTCGTTTAAAAGTGGAACAAGTCTGTAACATGCCTACCGTTCGACCGATTTCTATAAACTTTTTTTTGTTGGATACACCTTAAAAAAGTCTATCTTGGAATAATTCTCACGAATTCTTAATCAGGACCCCAGAAAACCCTACCAACCAAATTTTCGTTGACACATCATACAGGGTGGTCAGAATAACTTGGGTGTCTCACTTAAAGGTGGAACAAGCCTGTAACATGCTTACCGTTCTACCGATTTCAATAAACTTTTTATTGTTGGATACATATTCAAAAAGTCTATCTTGGACATACCTGGTGTTCTCTAAAATTCGAAACCGTAGCCGACTACGATTCAATTTATGTCGCGTAAAATCGGAAAATCATATTAGTTGAATATAATCTCATAATAATTTTAATTAACTGGACTTGCCACTTCATCTGATTAGACTTTTTGACGTTCCAAGAAACATGTCACTTCAGAAGTACCTCCAAGACTACAGATACTACTTCTAGTCGGTGTTTATATTTCATATGTGCACTGATTCATTACGTTCCCATGCTTCTTAAATTTGATTTAATTCCAAATGAATCTAAGCGTGGATTATTGTTTCATCAAACAATTCAACTGCTTTACAACAAATCGAGCTCCTGGGGAGCTTTAAGTAAATAGACGCAAAAGGAACATATAGTGTATGTTCAATAATTTAAAGACACACCCTATATTTTCCCCATTGTCCTCTATTGTGCGGTTATGCTTTCCCAATTTAACACTCTAACATTGGGCATATTTTAATTACACCACATATGCTTTATTCGAATAGTTCGCTAAAACAAAATCCTCATAATACATAGGCATATAAATAGTAGACCCTCGTAAAGCCAAACGTATGTGCAATACGTCCGGATAAAAGAGAATATCCGCAGAGTAAGGACCCAATCTCCCCGAACAAGTTTAACAATAGATTTTGCTCGAGTCCCGAGTACGCCTTTCGGGAATTTTGATACTTCAAAACGATTTTGTTAGGCGCGCGGTCATTATTAAACGATCTGCGGTTGGTAACATGTGTTTAAGGATTATTACATGCGAGCCAGGAATTGTTTCATGTCGACAACTGCAATTCTATTTATTACCAAGGGACCAGACGTGCTTATTTAAGAATTCTTGAGTTATTGCTATAACATTTTAATTGCGCCATTACTTTCTGCTACCGATTTCGCTGATTCTGTAGGGGAAACCGGGGAAAACATCTTCTTTGAATTAATATATATATATATATATATATATATATATATATATATATATATATATATATATATATATATATATTGTAATAATTTTATTATGGGTGTGTTATTTAATTAAATTATTTTTTTTTATTATTTAATTTTTATTTATTTTTTTAAGTGTTGTAATGTCAAATTTTTAATATTAATTTTGTTGAGCGCCTTGATATTTTTGAAGTGTTATGTTTTATTAGTGTATATTGTGTAAGCTGTAATTTGTTCAATACAAACCTTTTTAATTAAATTATTTTTTTATCTTATCTTATTTATGTAATTTTTTTATTTTTTATCCCTTGCTAGACACAGTTTCACAAAATCAAAACAGCAAAAGAAACTTAAACTCAGGAGTCGATTCAAATTGTTTACAGGTTTTTTTATTTTGTAATAGTTAGTAACACAATTTAAAGATTAATGGTTTTTGGTTTTTAAATTAGTTTGGTCAATAAAGAATATTCTCTTAGTACTAAGTGACTCATCTGTTGATAATTTTAACAAACCACTATAAGTTAGAACTTTGTTATTGAATTTAGAAATTTTAGGAGTTATGCTAATAGATATTCTTTCACTTGTAATGGTAGTTGCATATCTACATAGAGTATGTCTTAAATATGATACAGATTCCTACTATATTTCTAAAAATATGGCGATATTAATGACATATAATAATAGTTCCTGTGCAATTTTGTGAATATTGTTGTTATTATTGCTTGGATTAGACTTATTTTGTACAGGTAAGTCCTGTGGGTTATTCTTAATACTTTGCAAAGATTTGAAAGAAATAAAATTTGTTTTATCTACTATAGCTATAGAAATTTTATAGAGCACTTTATTTTTAAAAAGGTACCTGAGGTTGGAAAATTTATAATTTTCCTTTCTGGAAGTTGGTAACTGTCCTGTAGTGTTCTTTGGAACTGCCATTTTTCCTGGATATGGTTGAAAATTTCATGTATTTGCGAAATAAATTTTCTGGAGGATGGAGAGTTATAAATTTCGCTGGTGAATAGATATTTTCTTACTTAAACTTGTTTGTTCTAGTATAATTTGTAAATTTTCGAGAGCTATCTTGCGATGCTGCCCCTTTTTCCAAACCCAAGCCGTAACTATCAACAACTTTGTTTTTTCATCCTTTCTGTAGATGGCCATGTTAAAGGTCTTTCCACATGATTTTTCACAGTCTTTGGATGTCTTTTTATGCACTATATCACAACACTACTTATAACTAATATATTTTATAAATGTTCCTTTGTTTTTGTTAAACAATTTTAATTATGTTATTAATGAAAATACTCTTTATTTGGTGTTTTAGGTCATTTACAAGAGATTTTTGCAAATTCACCTTTAGTCTTGACAGTTCTGGAAGTTATTCTAAAATTTGACATTTTAAATTATTTTTCATGGTATGGTTTATTTTGAATGGATATATCTTCAACAATGTTACTCATCTGCCTACTATATGTATATCAGATTAATCTATAGACTTTCACCTTTCATTCAATATAAGTTGATCTGGGTTTAAATTCCTTTTTCTCTATGTACTGAGTGATATGCACTTGCACACTCCCATAAATCAGCGCCTTCTCCGTCATCTAGGCATTTGAATACGACATGTTTGTAAATACACAAAAAATACCCGAAAAGTTAAATTTGCGAAAAACAAGTACTGAAAAATTATTTCAAACTAATCAGAGTATAGTAACCGTATCTTACGTTGTTTAACATCTACATACGACATCTGACGACATAATATGTAGGCCACTAATGCAAAGTGCACTCACGGCAATACATTTTGGAACTTCTTGTGTTGTTGTGTAATTAAATGTTGTTAATACTAATAATAGCAACAATATTAACAGTAATCGACGATGTTTGCATAAAATAATTAGTAATATTTTAAACTATAAATGACTATAACTAACTTCGCAGTTCTGCACGATTTGTAGCACGGAGAGTATGCAACTAGCAATGCAGTATTCATAACCTAGAACTTACTGTTACTTTAAATCAGCTAAGTAACTAATTTTAAACGTGTTATAGTAGTTAGATAAAGTATATTATGTCGGATATGTTAGTCGATAATTATAATGAATCTGCAAGGAGTGAAAATGTAGTTTTGGCAGTGTGCAACGAAGGAACGAAGAATATAAAATGCTGTAGCTAACCGGATTAGCTGTTATCTATCAGGTACTTTGACATTATTATTAATAATAAAAAGGTTTATTTTCGTTTCTACACTTGACAACGCTGCAAAAACAACCGCTTGGTAGTTGACATATCTAACCATGTCGGACGATGATTGATTGTCATAGGCGCCGACTTTCCATAGAAAAAGGGGGTTTTACCCCATTTTTTTAACATTGAGCTAGAATAAATTTTTTATTGTCTGTTAGACCTCCCTGAGCACGTGGTTAAAATTTTTGTACTTAGTCATAGTTAACCCTGTATATCACTCTTGTCGGTAAAATGACGTCATCGTTCGTCGGTTGTATCATCGTCGGCTAAATCACAGCAGCCGTGCTTTTTCTAGTCTAGAGGTATATCCTTGAATATTCGTAGAGCAATACGTATGCGAATTAAGTACTTTTATCCTTCTTCTTACAACGGTAAATAAGAGAGACAGAACCATGCAATTCGCATACGGATTACTCTTCGAAAGTCAAAAATAGACCCCCTGTTCTATTTCCCGTTTGAAGTGACTCACCGAGCGCGTATTGGAATGGTATCAGTGCCGCATATTTTATTCTTTTAAAATAGTATATAAAAAATAGATACATTTTTGCAAATCAAACTAAATAAGTAGATTCTTTTAAAAGGTAAGTTGTTACAGTCTCAATATTAAATATCAAATTCCGACATTTATGGCCTGATGTGTCTGTTTCCAAATATTAACATTGGTGTCGACACACTACAGCCCATTACAGAACTTTAGATTGAAATTCAGGTGATTCGATAAAAATGTATTACAAAGGCGACGCGATTTAGCAGACTATGGTTGTATTAATTGTGGCAAATTGATGAGAACGAGAAATGTCTGGTGGTTCATCTGACGAATTATTTTGACTGTTTATTATATATTGGATATATATTTAATACAGTATAAAATAGATTCCAAAATACGATGTAGCTTAAATTGTTTTGTTAGAGTAGGCATATTTTTTTGTAATTCGATAAAAAAACATAATTTATAATAATGAAAATGAATTTTTAATGTTGTTTGCATCATTTACAGATTGACATATCATCTGAAATAAGATGTTGTTAATGGATCATTTTCTATTTTCTTTGTTATTCTATTAAGGTATCTTAAAAAAATACATTTTTAAACAATTTGCAGCATTTATTTATTCTTTTTAGGTAGGTTAAGTCTCTACACATCTTAAACACTTATTACAAATCAATACGAGCATATGGAACAAAATAGATTCAAGTATGATGAAATATTTATTTTCCAATCTCCCCCATCATCTCAATTAATAATGTAACAATTACTGTTTTAGACGATTATGTAACTTAAGTACGTGTTATTAAGTAATCTTTTTCCTGAATTTATTGAAGACTGCGAGTTTTGTAGATAATGCAGATGTCAGTATGATAGCGGCTACCATGCAATTTAAGACATGAAATACATAGTTATATACAATGTATAATATTCTCTTCAGAAATAATAGAAATAACTACTTTTACGCTGAAGATTATATAAATTATAATAGTCACATGGAAAACAACATTTCTGTGAACTTAAAAAATAAGGAACATTATCTTTGATCAATTTTGATGTAAATGTAAAATGTTGTAATCTAAGTTAAGTACGTGTGTAAAAGCGTGGAAAGAGAGTAAAATAATTTATATTTTGATAAAATTGTCTTAAAATATATTTTACTATACTCGCGTCAAGAATTCAGACGTCTTACGTCACGGCTGACGTTACACATTTGTTTATATTGTCAACGTAATTTTCGATATTTGGTCACGTTAAAAACAATCTTTTTTTGCAATTTAGTGCAAAATATAATGCAAACTTTTAGTGTAGCATATAGTTTTATTACTATCAGTTGCAGTTTCTTAAATAATTTGATGAAAATATAATGAATTATTCATTTGTTCGTATGACGTAAGTCGTCTGAATTCTTGTCGCGAGTATATCACAAAATTCAAAATATTCATGCATTTGTAAACGAAACAATTGCATTTTGTAATAGTATAGGCCATATATACACGTAGTAAGTAAAAATCTCTTTGTTTTTGTAGTAAATGATATACAATAGTATTAATAAAAATGTTCCACCTAGAAGTAGCGAGAACAAACTTGATGCAAAATTCTCCTATACATTTTATAACCTACAGGTTTACATATTATGTTTGATAAAACAAACTTTTCATCCGATAAGCAGATGGGCCAAGGATGACCCCTAGTTCGGATTTTAGATTAATTAAAAAAGATCTAATTCCTATTTCAGATCAATTAGATCAGATATTTGGACATAAAATAATTAAATAGCAATAAATTTTGTGAGAAACTAATTTAGTTTTTTCTCAACATGTCCTTTAACACCTACGAATAGACGTAAATTATCACATCCTTCATGGTTTAATAAATCTAAAATAAATAATATTAAATAATCTCGCTATCATCTATCTGCACAAATGATATAATCTTTCTTAACGAATTCAGAACCTTACGTTCTCTAATAATGAGAGATATTGATACTGCTCATAGCAAGATTATAGTAGAGAAGCTAGCAACTTTTGGTTTTTTATATCATCATAAAAAACACTTCTAATATTCCTAATTCGATGAACTATCTAAACCAATCTATCAATGATGCTGCGATCAGTCATTAACTTTTGATTGATCTAAGCCCGATATTACAAATAATGTGTTAATATTCCTGCAGTTTCTAAGCAAGAGGTTTATTCTGCACTGAAAAAATTTTAAATGCTCAATTTTCAAAAAAGGAAACAAAATGAATATTGAAAATTACACACCTATAGTCATTCTTTGTAATCTTGGAAAATTGTTTGAAATGATTATTTACAATATTCTCTGTTTCCATGCTAAAGCACTTATCTCATTCTCACAACACAGTTTTATTTTTGGTCGATCTACAACAACTAAACTTATAAGTGCCACAAAATTTATCGCTAATACTATGAACAAGCGTTCAAACTGACATTGTATATACAGAATTTAATACTAATAGAACTTTAAATGTTCAGTATCGCAGTTATAACTCAATTGACATATTAGCGACATCAGGGGTTCCACAGGGATCGGTACTTGGTCCCCTTTTATTTATAACACTCATTACTGACTTATTTAATAGTATTCAGGCACATGCCCTGTGATATCGTACTCTTTACGTCTGTCGATTCTGTTCAGGACTGTTACTATTTACAGCAAGAACTGTTAAAATGATGCCAAACCAACAAATTTTCCGTTAAATTTATTCAAGTGTAACGTCATGAGTTTTACTAAGAAAATTGATCCAATTCAATATGGTGGATAATACTTCATTAATCAGATGTACTTAGCTTAAGGCTTTAGGTGTCATTTTTGATACAAAATTGTCTTTCGTCCTGCATATTGAGCAGGTAATGTCTAATGCCTACAAAACTTTGGGTTTTATTATAAGAAATTCACACCACTTCACAGAGGTGTCTACCCGTAATTTACTTTTTACTCATTTGCCATACCAAAATTGGAATATGGTAGTATTATCTGTGATCCTAAGTATGAGGTTCATAAAAACAATTTGGAAAACATTCATAGAAAATATGTTATATATCTTAGTTTTAGACTACTGTAAATTTTAATTTTAATATGCCTTGTATTCAAACTCGTTCCCATACATTTTTTATTTGCCTACTGCAAGCATTAGCGGGCTTAAATATTCTCCTATTTATAGAAGTAAGAGTATTTGAATTATCAAACACATTGACATTTCTAGCTGTTGCACTGCTACTATAAAGCAATGTATATTAAAGTAATTGTACTTGTATTGTCATCATGTTTTCTTTGTTTCTTTTTTAACTTAATTTTATTTGTTTATTGTTTGTTTTTTAATGTGTATTTAAATTTATTATTGCTCCTGCCCTGTAATTAGATTTCTGTTTGACCTGCAGTATTTCTAAATAAATAAATGAATAAATAAGAGAAGAGATATTTATAAAATGCTACTTTATCTTATGATTGACATATGACACATATTTTTTACAGACTGTCCATTTAAAAATAGCTGAAATATGGGACATCGTATTTTTTTGTGACACAGTGATATACTAAGCAAAAACAGCTGTATGAAAACATTTCTCAGGAACATAATAGTATTCCTTTCTTCCAAGTTTTTCATGAAAATTGCTTAGCGTGCTTCTATTCCGCTGTCAATCTTGCGGCTATTCAAGGCAGCATTGTGGAGTGACCCATTAAGCTACCCTGAATGGAAGGTATCGATAACACATTAGGATGTAAATGTCAGTAGATGTCTTGCCTAAGTACTTGTTTATCCCACAGAACCAGCAGCTTATAGTCAGGGAACTAGAACATTCAAAGTAATTTTTGGATGAATAGGGTGGCGCTGTGAAACCTTACTTAGTGTTTCGTTAACAGGTTAAAGTGCATTTTTTTACCAGTTGACTCCGATGTATCTATTTTCATACATAATCATACATAGTGTTTTCTATGTCACAATGTCAGGATGTCATTTTTTAAGATATTTTGTAACAGAAAACCTTAATGAATTAAGGACAGTATACAGCCTGTCGTTTGCGAAATATATGGTTTCTTAGATAGATACTGTTGATAAATTTCACTTTACATCGATTCGAATATTGAAGATATTTGACTAAAATTACTGACTGTGTCTTGAAATAAGGCTTTAGACCTTACCGTGATTGAAACTTATTTGTCTGAAATGAATTAAGCAATAATATCCTAAAATTATAATATATGTTTAAAAAATGTCATAGACATGTCATTATTGAATGATTCTTTTTTTCAAATCATCCCCGTTGTCATAATCTGAATCTAAAGATTAATCTTTTATCTTTTCTTCCATTCCACGGATTTACATTTTCTCATTATTTCGTGTTTTGTACACGTAACATTTATGTAAATTTTGAAAAATACAGGGTGATTCAGTCATAACGTCATTAATTTCAATATTAAATATTTTTTAAACTGAAACTTAATGTTATACATCCTTCATTACATATTTTAACACATCGCGTCACCGACTGGAAGCTGAGTCAGTGACAGTCTGAAATGATAATAATGATTTGAACATATTATGATTTTTAGTAGAAAACATTGATTTGAGAAATTTATTTATTTATATTTAATTCTTATTCTTATTCAATCAATTCAATTCTTATTTAAGGCTGGTTGATCACTTTGATGTTATACTCGCGTCAAGAATTCAGACGTCTTACGTCACAACTGACGTTATACATTTGTTTTTATTGTCAACGTAATTTTCGATATTTGGTCGCGTTAAAAACAATCATTTTTTGCAATTTAGTGCAATATATAATGCAACCTTTTAGTGTAGTATATAGTTTTATTACTATCAGTTGCAGTTTCTTAAATATTTTAATGAAAATATAATGAATTATTCATTTGTTCGTATGATGTAAGTCGTCTGAATTCTTGTCGCGAGTATACTTGGATCGTATAATCAGTTGATTCAAGTACACTTTGACGAGCATATGTTGCCAATGTTGCGTAGGACGGCTTTCAACTTACCTGGAAAGATTTGAGCCGGTTTTAAAATGTCGTCGAATGAACGAACACAAACGTTAGAAAATGGGCAAATAGGAAAAATTTCATGGAGTTGGATTTGCTGATCTTACAATTTCCAATAATTTTGCATATTATATAGTAGTAGTAGTAGATGACTTTGAACATATCATTATCCTCATTTGCTACTTTACGAAGGTAGTTGGAAGAAGCTCCAAAAGCCTTACGTCTAAGAATCGATTGCTGGGTACAAATTTTTAATTTCTTTTTTAAACTAAACGACATTTCCACACTTTTCAGAAACTCAGCCATCTTTCTATATGTGTCTGACGTCTAAGTTAAAAAAATGCTGTGGAAGCCAACTTAGACCAAGAAAACTTATACAAATGCACTTTATCCAAGTATTTATTGAGTATAATAAATTATATTTTCTTCTAAAATAATTTAGTAGGTAATAATAGTAACTGTTTGATACAAGCTGCTTTGGGATCTCAAAGCTTAAAATGTTACCTTTAATGGCTCGGTATCTAACTCGGCACATGACAAGAAATAACCCTTAAAATAAATGGATATATATAGGATATTCACAAGGCACTGCTAAAAATACAATAAGAATAATTTAGAGGTTTCAGTTGCCGAGAGTTGGAGCTACAGGAAAGAATAGTGTAAATTCTGTACTTACTCTTACAGTACTTTGATGTTTCCAACGAGAACAGGTGTATAGATTCATTCGGCCCTGTTACTAACTGCTGATTTTAGGTAGATTGCTTGGCGGTTAACCTTAGAAATTTGTAGTATGCCAGAGGCAAAAGAGGATTTGCTCGGTAGGTACAATATAGATCTGAAGTCGTTGGCTGCTTGCGAGTCACTTTTGTTACAATTTTGTAGCACAAACAGAGAAGTCAACGGAGCTTAATCTCGTTGCAAAGTCGACATGAAGTCGTTGGATGCTAGAGATTCGCTTTTGTTTTCGTGATCTGGCGACGTGCTGTACTATAGAGAGCGACATGTGTACGGGAACGATTTGTTTAGGATAGTTCAAAAGAAGTGGTCTAGAATCGCCTTATGTGTATAGGAATTATAACATCTATGGTTTAGCTGTCTTTAGAAATAAATAAATTAGTTCCACAAACTATGTCATTTGATGTAGTAATCCGAAATGGAAGAGACATTCTAAACATAATTTTATTAAAAAAACATTGCAGGTATCTTAATGAATTATTTAATATTATTTAAAGATTTCTTAGAAATAAAGAAGGAAAAGAGATGGAGCCATCGAACCACATTTATGATTTAAAACGAAATTGCCCATCATTAATAATAAATAGAATAATAAGTTGTCCGGTCCGCATGACGAAAAAAACACGGCCAAAAGTCGTAAAAATCAATCCCCCTTATAACAAGACACGCGACAGGCGGCTGTCAGCTAGGGCGCCCCCACATAAAGAGGACTTAAAAGCCCTGAAATAATTGTCACTTCATAAATTGGCTCAATTCTATTTAAACATGTCGTCCGCCGCTGCAGCATTCGCTGCAATTATACTTTACAAAACGGTCTTGTGAGCTTTTTTATTTCACGGGAAGGATAT
Organism: Monochamus alternatus; assembly: GCA_037114965.1. Taxonomy (NCBI): domain Eukaryota; kingdom Metazoa; phylum Arthropoda; class Insecta; order Coleoptera; family Cerambycidae; genus Monochamus; species Monochamus alternatus. The sequence goes on along the minus strand of CM073431.1, from coordinate 75,306,912 downwards.
CGCGACCAGCGGCTACAAAATTCGTTTAATAGGTAGATATATATATTTTTTACAAATTCTTGACGTGAGCAAAAATTTTAGTATATACAAACTCAAATATGTAATTCCTTTATGGAAGTGTTCATTTTGCAAAGATTGCAGTACAGAGATCACCCCTTACTGCATACTGTGCCAAATTTGGAACACGTCACACATTTTTTTTTCTTCTAATGTATGGTGATTTTATACCGGAAATGCAATCTGTCCCATATTAGTCACACTCGCTTACCCACTATAGGTTACCACTGCTGCCATCTGACTAAAAATCTATAGATCACATTCGTTTCTCACCAGGCGGCGACAGAAAGTGTGTGTTTACAATATTGTCTGACTTTACAGTGCTGTACAAGTATTATTTATAGGAATTTGACTATAAAAAAATATTTTCAATAAGGCAAATGCTTTCATTTATAGAAATTTGACTATAAAAAAAATATTTTCAATAAGGTAAATGCTTTCATGTTTTACTTTTTACACTAAGAATTGTAGTAGTATTATATCAAGCATGTTTTTTTCTTGTTTTTTAACCTGTGCCATATTTGTCACACTTTGAAATAAAGTCAACATATTCAATATTTTTTGTAGATGGATACTGGAAGATTTTATGGCTCCAAATATATAATGGAAATTCCAATTGGTGATGACAGCGAGGATGAAAATTTATCTGATGATAATAATTCATCTAGTGATTATAAAGTACCAGAACGTGATATAAACACTGTTACCCTTAGCGATGACGAACATTTTCCCATTACGGCTTAAGATACTATTGAAGATTTTAGTACTGATGATGGCATTCCCCTATCTATTATTCAGGAAAGTCTGATGAAAAAGTAAGAAGAAAAACGAGAAACCTAAGGCGGATTGGGAGAATAAATTTTTGAATATTCCCAATAATGATACAGAATTCAAAGGATCTGAATCTCTCCCTGATTATATAAATGAACTAGATGTTCCCTATTAATTTTTCAAATTTTTTATGACTGACGAAATACTTAACTATATAGTTGAGCAAACGAATCTGTTCGTTGTGCAATGTAGACCTGAAAAACCACCTAACATAACAGCAGAAGAGATGAAAATATTTTTTGGAGTTTGTATTTATATGTCAGTAGTTCATTTACCGTCAACTAGAAGCTACAGTAACAGCTCAATGACTATTCCTGCCATATTACAAGCAATGACATGCAATAGGTTTGAGGAAATAAAAAAATGTTTGCATTTCAATGACAATTCCAATCAAATAAAAAGAGGAGAACCTGGTCATGATAGACTTTTCAAAAAACGTCTATTTTTGAATATGCTAAAAGAGCGACATTTACTGGTTCTCAAGGAGGAACACTTAGCGGTTGATGAACAAATTATACCGCCAAAGGCAAAATCCGGGCTAAAACAATATAATCCAAAGAAACCCCATAAATGGGTTTATCTTGAGCGGTGCATCTGGAATCTGTTACCTCTATAGCTTTTTTGCTGGGCCTACTGAACTTGAAGCGCATCTACCTGATATTGGTGCAAGCAGTAATGTTGTTATAAAGCTTACAGAATCAATACCAAGACATCAAAATTACAAAGTGTTTTTTGACAATTGGTTTACTAGCATCCCTCTTTTAGAATACCTTACTAAGGAAGGCATATTGCCCCTTGGAACAGTAAGAGCAAATCGGGTTACACATTGTCAATTCCTCAAAGAAAATGAAATGAGAAAACGAGGTAGAGGTTCTTTTACGGAAAAGGTTGCCAATGTTGATGGAGTAGATATATCGGTCGTTTCTTGGTATGATAATAAAATAGTAAATTCAATATCAACATACGTGGGAAGTCAACCAATTTCCGATGTTCAAAGGTTTTGCAGAAAGAACAAATGTTACATCACAGTATCTCGCCCTCAATGCATTGGTGTGTACAACTCATATATGGGAGGGGTTGACCTGCTGGATTCTATGCTGGGATACCATCGAATACTTATAAGATCAAAGAAATTTTATTTGAGGATTTTCTTTCATTTCCTGGATACGATTTGCGTAAATAGTTGGATATTGTGGAGAAGAAAGATGAAAACTTGTATTTACCCCTCTCTGAGTTCAAGTTGGCTTTGGCAGAGGTTCTTACAAGAGCCGATGTGGTACAAAAAAACGAGGTAAACCCAGTAACTCTCCACAATCGCAACTTGAATTGAAGAAAAAAAGTACCCATTTTCACAAATTCCGTCCCAAGAAATTCGAACTGATACTGTGGGTCATCTTCCAGAATGGAATAGCGTTCGGCAACGGTGCAAATATCCTGACTGCAATACAGGAAAATCCCATGTATACTGCAATAAATGCAATATTTATCTGTGCCTCAACAAAGATCGAAACTGCTTTTATAGATTTCATACAGAGTAGTTTAATCTACATACAAGTTACATTTTAAGCATAAAAGTATCCGTATATCTTTTTTCAATAAAAAAATTTTTACCTACATATCTTTTTATTTCATACTAACTCAAATTGTGCTATATTTGGCACAAGTGACAATTTTTATTAACAAAAAAAAAAACTAATGGTCAATGATTTTTTTAAATATTATTCTTTGACTACTGCTCGCATATACTATCACATAAATTAAATTAAGCCAAAAATAAAAATTCATGCAGTAAGGGGTATGGCTAAGACAAATATTTTAAGAGGGGATACAGAAAAATAAGAATTAACGGAATCAGCCTTCAAAAAAGTTCCAAACTTATTTATAAGCGAAACATTTTTTTTTTAACTATTTATACCCTATTTATAGCTGACTAGGCGATCCGTCCACTGCGTAGTTATTTGTTTCTCAGGTTTAACGAGTTCGGCAACCAGCATCAGGTAAAATTGGTTGTCATAATTGAATTTCTGTGTGCTTACATTGTTATTTTGTGGTTTCCTTCATTTTTAGTGCCTTTTTCAATTTTATGCATTTTATAGTAATTAAATAAATGAATTTGTATCGGATACAAATATTTTCCTGTAATATAGTTGTTTTTTTCTAGATTTTCGGACAAGACTGCCACGGGCGCATTCAAAGTTTTTTATTATCTATTAGTATTCCTTCCGTTCGATTTTTTAATATAAATGAGCATTTTATTTAACTGTACAGAAAGTGTACATAGTTGCGGCAAAAATTCAGACGACTTAAGTCATGGCTGACGTTGGGAAATTGTTTTTATTGCGAACATAATTTTAGATAATTTGTCGCGTTAAAAACAATATTTTTAGTGTATTTTAAGTGTAGCACAGCAAACATTTAGTGTAGTATATAGTATTATTTAAATTATCTACTAAGTAAAATTACATATCTGTATTTTACAATTCCAATTTAAATTACAATATATAAATCAGTCCAAATTATAGTTGTAAAATCACATACTATAAAATGTTATGTTTATTTCTATAATATTACAGTTTATGTACTAAATTATTATGTAATTTTACATAACTTTATGCTAGTTACAAACCAACGCAAAGTTATGTGAAATTACAGACAAATTTTTATCAGTGTACAGAAATTCGGTTATTATGAAAACTTATGAGATTATTTATTTAATAACCCAATATATAGTTATATATCAACCGTAAAGAAGCGTTCCCACCCACCTAGTGCATGGCAATACCCTTATTCTAGCCCCAGATAGGGATCCTTCAGCAAATCCGAATATTATTGCAGCATGAAGAAGCCATGTGGCGGATTAAGGGCGATTATACTTATATTAGACAGACGTTTATATTGAATCTGATCGATCCTCTTCTGAATAGACAACTAACTTGGAGGGGCTTTGACTATATTGAAAATTTAATGAGTCAAGGCAGTGTTGACTTACGTATTTATGTGTGCCTGGTAATATGTCCTGTTGAATTTTGCTAATGAACAGGGACAGAAATGGAAATAGAAATATTTAAACGGTTGAACTTGAATCGTCTAGCTGTATATGGAATATCAGACAATGTTAAGACAGATAAGGATTTACTAAAGAATGGACCGTCCTTAAGGCTTACGGTGAGCGCTCTATAAGACGATATAAAGTTTTCGCTCAATAACTCCTCAAGGGATAAAGATAAAAATATGCGGTTTTTTTAATAGACTACAAATATTATTTTACATCGACGCTGTGTTTTGAAATTTTGAAAAACTGTAAAATTATTTTTTTTAAATGAATTTTGCTCTTTTCCGAAATTTCAAAACACAGCGTCGATGTAAATTAATATTTGTAGTCTATTAAAAAAAACCGCATATTTTTATCTTTAACCCCTGAGGAGCTACTGAGCGAAAACTAAAAAAATATTTCTTAGCAATAAAATGCTGCCCCCTTGCGGTGGCATTGATAAAAGAGACGATCATATTAGATTCTAAATGTCCAACACTGAGAGAAGTGATTCAGGCTAACGGTAAATGCTCTATCATACGGAATATAGTTTTCGCCACGTTTTCGCTCAATAACTGCTCAATGGAAAATGATAAAAATAGGCGGGTTTTTTTTAATAGACTACAAATATTATTTTACATCAATGCTGTTTTTTAAAATGTTGAGTAATGTAAAATTTTTTTTATTTGAAATTTTTCACTCGATGTAAAATAATATTTGTAGTATATAAAAAATAGAATAACATATTTTACTATATATATATAGTTACCGAACGAAAACCGAAAAACTAAAATAAAAGGACAGATTTTATAAAAGACTTAAGAGAAATGATTACGTATTGTAGTTTAATAGCTTTATTATAATTACGAATTTGTTACTTGAAACTAAAAATATAATGTTTTTCAAAGATTATTTTTAATATAATATTCTGTGTCTGCCTACTGAATAATAGACACCAGCTAAGACATTGCTAAATAGACGTATTCATTAAAATATAATTAATATTTTTAATAAATATTAAAAAAATGGGGAATGCAAATGGGTAGTTGAGATTATATAAAAATGTTATTGAAATATGGTTTTGTTTATCTTATTTTATTTTTGTCGCATAGTATTTTTTTACATGGCATCGATGGTTTGCTTCTCAGCACTTCAGTAAATAATAATATACTATTTGTTGCAAACCCAAACTTAGTAGAAATACACATAGAAAGAAAAAATGTGTCAAAAGCACTTTATTCTATAAATGAAATTATCTCTTTATTCCATATTTTCTGATTTAAGTTGAGCCCTATGTCAAGTGAAATTATTTATATTTTAGTATTAAAGGAACAAACAAAAAAATAAGCATCGCAATTAGTGGATATGTTTTCAATATTTGATCCAATCTAATTGGCCTATTTACACTTTAATTTCTCATATTTCTCTTCAATAATCCATACATAGTCTTTATATTTTACATTTTGGACATAAATAAATATACATTTATGTTAATATCTCTTATGTATTTTCGATGATCTATTAAAAAAATACGAACATAAAAAACTAAAATTTAATTTTATTCGACATAAAAATTATGGAAAATATAGATATTTCTGACTTTCCGAATGAATGCATTGTCCTATTCTGAAAACGTATACTGCACCGCAAGTAAACTTAGCTTACACACGAAACACGAGCATATGTAAAATTCAATTTCTTGAAAACCGTAACACGTAGCGAAGTAAACTTTTTTTAAAAAAAATTTTCATACTATCGACTACATTTGTCTCGATATAACTATAGTTCTATTTTCAATAATTAATGTAGCTCTCCGCATAGTAAAGTTTTTAATGCACAAATTTATTGGCATTGACTTTGGAACAATTTTTTTCGAAAAGGCTTTAAGTTATTAAAAATTGGTATGTACTATTAGAAGCGCTGTAGTTTTTTATACATGTTGTGGAAAAATTATGAACATAACTTGAATCGTTGATTTGCAAACGCGATATATGTTTCGTAAAACATAATTGACAAATAACGTCCGAAGCACCGACAATTTGAATTTATAAAGTTAGACCCTACTGAAAAAAGTTGTAAAAGTCCATTTCAGATGTCGAAATTGTCCCTCTAAAAGATGGAAAATGTTTAATTTAGTTATATCTTTATTTTAAAAAAACGGCATAATTGAGAACCGATTTTACTCCACTAATAGAGTTGTGATTTCAGTGTATCTTTCGTTTTGTCTCCATCCCAAATGCATTAGCCTCTAGGCAGCACATATTTCAGCGTTTTGCCACAACACGTCAACATAGTCTTACTCTGCGCAGCGATATATCTGGTTTTAACAAAACTTGATCACGTGTTTCACCGTTAGCCTTAAATGAAAATAAGGTGATTTAAATCAACTTAGTACCATCTTGATTTCTTAAGAAGTTATAGACCTGAGAATATATTTTTTTTATTAATTTTATCTATGCTAATTTATTTTTTTCTTGGATAATCGTATTGAAATTTTGTATAATATTCTTTTGTATAATACACACGAAAATCTGATTGACTTTTGCGTTAAATATGCAGGACGTTCTAAGCGCCTGTACCACTGTACATTTTCTTTCAGATTTTTTTTAGGAACGGAGATTTGTTTAAAATTTTAAATTCGTATTCTATTTGTTTAAAAAAAAAAAAGTTATATTTGTTACATTTCGCGAAAATGCACCATTTTAGACAACACTGAATTTAAAGTTTGAGTTGTGAATGTATGAATTACTTTACAATCTCAGGACGCAGTGTATACGTTTAGAAGAATTAATTTCTCATTTTTGATATTGTTTAGTATCATTGGATTAAATAGAATGGATTGGTATTTAATACATTTGCAAAATAGGCTCCTAAAATGAGCTCAGAAAGCGCACTCACTGCATACAGCGCCGAATACAGCATACAGCGCCTAATAAAAATATTTCACCGTGCCAAAAAATAAAAAGAAAAATGTGGTCAGGGCGCTGAAACGTGACAAAATCAAAATGTTAAGCATTGTATGTTTGTGAAGAACATTTTAATTTAAGTGTTATTGGAAATACATAAATAGGTAGGTTTAAGTTGTAAAGAATCCATGAATTATATTTTTCTATTATTAAATAAATGATAAAGTAAACTTACATGTCTTTTTTCATGTATTGCATTCAACGTTTCATTCCGATTCCAAATAGCATGCTCTGTATTTGCTCCTACTATTCACGAGATGTAGAATGTTATTTGAGGCATAATAAGGATTTATAAAAATGTTTAAAGAGAAATGACTCGGTAGTAAATAGAAATAAAAAATTAATAAATTAACTTAAAAATGTAATAATAAATGTTAAATATAATTATTCATGATTTTTATGTATTATTTTTCAAATTAAACAGGTAGTTTAATATGAAATCAGATAATCAGCATAATTTTATAAATACCTCAAGCAAAACCCTCTATCTGGCCGTAATCCACAACATTGTCGCCGTAATTTTCACGAGGGAATCTACAGGGTGTTAAAAATAAGAGGGTAAAATATTTCAGGAGGTAATAGTATGAACCAAAATAAGCAAAAAAGTCTTAATAAACATGGGTCCGCAAAGTAACGGTTACGGAGATATGGACCACTAACCGTTTTTCAAATATTTTATTTTTTTAGGAATAAACCGACAAAGGAAGCTTTTAACAAACAAAAAACAAAGTACAGAAGATGTTCAAAGTGCCCTCCGTCCATTTCCAAGCAGGCACGATAACTTTGTCTCAACGATATTCGAACTCTTTCGAAAACACCCTCTTTGGTTTGGATTTCTTGACACTTTTGGCTAATCCGTAGCTGCAGTTCTTCCAGGCTATTTACAGAAGTACCATACACTAATGTCTTCAAATATTCCCAAACAAAGAAATCTAGAGGGTTCAGATTAGGCGATCTTGGAGGCCATAACACAGATCCGGCCCTCCCTACCCATCTATGTGGAAAAGTTTGGTGTAAACCACATTTGTTGCCTCTGATTCAAAGGAATGTCTTCCAAAAACTCATACAGTGTGTTCTGCAGAAAGTTGAGGTAAGCAGCGCCTGTTAATCGGTTTGGTAAAACAACAGGACCTGTCACCTACAATACCCATCCAAATGTTTAATGAAAAACGTGCCTGATTCCAGATTCTATTAGAGCATGAGGATTTTCGTCGGCCCAAATATGCGTATTGTGAAAATTAAACACTCCATTTCTTGTGAACCCGGTCTCATCAGTAAAAAGAATGTTTGCAAGGAAAACGAGGGTCTTTAGCATCATGACGTAGAAACCAGCGGCAAAAAACCAAACGTGCTTGATGATCATCTATTGGATTTAAGGCCTGTACTCGTTGCACATGGTATGGATAAAGCAGTTGCTCGTGAAGGATTCTCCAAACAAGAGGACCACTAATTCCTACCTTCCTGGCTGATATTCTCCGCACACTCGTACTTGGATTCTGCTCTACCAGTGCTAAAATTTCATCTTCTACTCTATGAGTGGATACCGACCTTGGTCTTCCGGATAAATGGCGCTGTTTGCTCAAGGAACCGGTATCACGCAATCTTTGGTGAATTCTTACAAACATGTGTTGTGAAGAAATCTGGCGATTTGGCTAATTGTTAACATAAAGACGTCGCGCTTCGGTGGCGTTCCCATTACCACGACCATACATGAAATGCATGTCTGTTAATTCTGCGTTAGAGTAATCAGCCATAGCGAAAGAAAACTTGTGCACTGAGAACAACTGTCAAATACGTACTATTTATTTCACTAAACATCAACCAACTATTATAAGAAAATACACAACGTTTTTGCAAAATAAAAAAGGGGCTGTAAAACATAAAACATTCCATATCTGCGCAATCGTTACTTTGCGGACCCATGCTTATTGAGACTTTTCTGCTTATTTTGGTTCATACTGTTACCTCCTTAAATATTTTATAGTATTTTTTTAACACCCTGTATACTACAAGTAAACAATACCGTAAGTTTGTCACATCACCAAATAATGAAGTTGGTATTCGCACTAATGAAGTGCATAAGCTTATAACTAAATGATTCATTTAATTTTATGCTCATGACAAATTGTCCGGTTATGTTCAAGTGAGAAGGAACGTCAACTGAAAAATCTATTTTTCTGGATATCTGTTTTAAGAAACCCTGCTACAGTGGACTAACAGTCTCAGGAAACCTGGACACACACAAAATGATCGGTAAAAAACGAAATTAAAGTGTCACTGGAGAAAATAGATACGTAGCCAGCGAGTGACGGATGAAAGAGTATACGGAAAAGCCAAGTAGCCGTTAGAATTCTTTGTGGATAGGTGCGAGCACGAACCGCGATGCGTTTATTTCCGTCCGAATCTCGCACGTAAGCCCTTATAGAAATGTAAGCTGTCAGCTGCACCGCCGATAATATTGCTAAAACTCGTATCCGACCGGCATTATGGAAGGCAGAGAGATTGACGTTGCCATAGATTGAACATTTTGTAAAAAACTTCATAACATATGTGAATGTCACATGATTTCTTGTCGAACGGAAACTTACATTTTCTCTAATACAATTTTCTCTCAAGCTTCTCTAGTTTGCCCAGGTCTCGCTCAGCATCAATCTCAGAACATGAATATTTACTGCATATACAAGGTGATACAGGTTCTAAGCTAAATAAATGTAAAACTATTTGGAGAGTGTAGGTCCTAAAAAATAAATTTACACGTTTTAACTAATAGGCATTTGTCGTCATTTATTTCGAACGGAAACTTAATAATTTCTAATACAATTTCCTCTCAAGCGCTAGTTTCAATTTTTGGTGGTCAATGGTGGAAATAAGGTTAAAATTTAAAGAAAACACACATTTTTTCCTTGTCGACATTTTGTGGCTTTTATTGCGACATCTCCAGGACACTACAATAATTTTGATAAAATTTAGTAAAAAAAAAAGGAAAAACACATCGATATTATCATATTTATATTTAAAATTCCAAATATACATATATTTATGAGCATAATAAAACTTATTACGATCTACTTATATTACAATTGTATGAAAAAATAAAAACAAGAACAAAGGGAGGGGGGTTACTCAACTCTTGGACAGTCATAGATAAACTCGTACATAGGCACACGAGACGTGGATTCGAAATTGTATAGTTACTTATAATATTTTATGTATCTATCAAGGGTGAAGGAAAACCAACACAAATTTTAAACTTAGTTTCTTATTATCCCTATTTAATTAAAATAACATTTGCTAAGTGTTCCATGTCTGATTTTTTATTTACAGTATGCTCTTCTTTTCTTATTGATATCACTTCCTCTAATATTCGCTTTTTAAGATTATTTTGCTTGACTATAATTTGTGTTGATTCAAAATTAAAGTTATGTAATGTGTTGTAACAATGTTCAGCAGGCGCAGTTGAATTGCTTTTTTTGTTGTTTAATGGATTTAATATATTTTAACAGTTCCGTTTATGTTCATCTACACGAGTCCCTAAATATCTTCCGGTTTGACCTATATGTACGTTGTTACATTCCTCGCAAGGTATTCTGTAGATATTCTAGTTTGCCTAGGTCTCGCTCAGCATCAATCTCAGAAAATGTATATTTACTATACATACAGGGTGATATAGGTTCTAAACTTAACAGCTGTAAAACTATTTAATTCATTTTCAATACAAGGTAACGCGTCAGAAAGTTTTTGGTGTAGAAATTTTAATTTCCTAAAAGTATAGGCCCTACAAATAAATGTACACATTTTAAACGAGTAGGTATATGCATTTATCGTAATATATTTTGAAGATACAGATCGGCAGAATTAATTTTTTAAGTTGGTATGCTAACTAGTCTTTCAGCAGTTTCATCTATAACTCTTCTAATATTATTAATTAAGGGCGCCGTTTTCTTGAAACAGTGTTTTCCACAAATACAGATAATTTTAGACATCTATATAGAGCTTACCAAATAACAGGATTGTTATCTCATGCCACATGCGACTATTCAAAGATACCGAAGTAAAACGTATATAACAACAGAAAGCGGTTTAAGCAACAAATTTTTAGGCACGAAAATCTTTTAAAATACGTTTTTTTTTAATTTAACTGTAGAGGTAAATATTATTGTTTAATGGTTTATAATAATTTGGGGCTTTCCACTAATAAGTTTACGAGCGTACTTTCTAGTTCAAAGGCTATCTTGTATGTATGTACAAGATGGACTTTGTTTTTTAAGATATAGTAGCTATAGCTTATAAGTTATTTTAAAATATTGCATGGAATGACAGAGACATAAAAAAGGAAGGGTAAGTATGTCCCGAAATTAATGGAACATAGAGCAAGAATAGATTCTTAATGACAAAATAATGCGAAATAACCAAACGTACTTTGGTCAAAAGTTGTTAAAAAGATACAAGGTGTCAAAATAAAAACGTTATTTTCGATATTTGTCAATAACATTTTAAAAAATCCAAATATTTGCATACATTGTGGATAATGGTGTGTTTTGGGACAAGACATTTAAATTTGTTTCCTATTTTGACGAAATAGTAGAGGGCGCCACTTACGGCACATTATGTCTCTTAAATGGCAGAATTTTTTTACGGCTTAATGTATTCGTTTTCATCCAAAAAAGGTATATCTTCTTGAAATCGTTAGAAATAACCGTATTCGAAATAATCTAATTTATAATATTCAGTACACCAAGAAAAAATATTTTGGTTTCAGCTAAAATTTCGTTGAAAATTGTTCAAATTTTGCACTAATGTAAGTTTGACTACATCGCATTATTGTTTCGGCAGGAATCTACTCTTGCTCTATGTCCCATTAATTTCTGAACATCCTGTATAGTCGACTTACCTTATTGTACATTACGAACAACATTGAACTGTTGCCATTTATGTAATCGTCACCATAGCGGTCTCAATGCCGATAAAAAACAGAAGGTAAGAGAAAGCCTTGTTATCGGAGACGAGTAAATCAATATTTAGCGGACTCAGGGGAATTGAAAACGTATCCACCCGCCACAAATCCTAGATTGAGGACAACATGGGCAGATCAAAGAATCACCTAAGATTACTGATGTACAAGTTAATTCTGTTACTGGCAGTGACCAGCACCTAGATCACAGCTTAACAACCCGGAGAATCCTATTGATCAAATAACAGCACAGACCGTGGAAGCCTCACAACAACTATTCCAAATAAACTTTGCCGAAATTTCACCCAATAATTCTTCTATAACGGTTTTTTCTTCTCTTTTCTGTGATAATAATCGAGATTTAAAAGTGTGTAATACGAAACGTTTCCGATTTGAATTATATTCTTCCTCATTCCATAAGTTTTAAATAAAGATCATTTTCTGTCTTCTTCAACCTATATTTAAAAACACATTATATAAAAGTCATATACCAGAATTTATATTACTGAATAAACCCGCATTAAAGTGATCCTCATCAGAAAATCTCATGCCTTTGTACGACACAAAATCAGATATCAACATTTATCGGACGTTGCCATGCTTTTCTTAAATAAGTAATTTTTCCAAAGCATTTGTACTCATATTTGTGTAACTATGTCTACGCATAATTTTTTTAGCACTCATATGGAATCAAACAAGCAGTGCGCAACACGAACAATACCCCAAAAATACATGTAAAGGTGCGTATTCATACAGAGAACGAAGGCAAACGAGCGGTTACAAAAACATTCGTTCGGGTAATATGTACTGTTAGATAATGATAATAATGATATTATAATAAAATTTTGAATTATTGATAATGATTGAACTGTTTATATTTATTATTTTTATTTTATATGGTTGATGGATTTTGTTGATAAATATAATGGTATTTGGAAGATTATTATTTGTTGATTTGTATTTAAAATAATTTTAAATTATTATTTTATACTATGTTAAAATTTTTATATTAAAATTGTTTAAAAATTAAGTTTGTTTTGATATTTATTTTGTTGAGCGCCATATATAATATTTCATATTTACCTTATATTACTGTTTACTTATCTTATATCTTCCTTGAGCTAACTCCATCATCAGGGTGTAGTTTCAAATTATTTGGAGCACTAGGTATATATATTATCTTCTGTTTCTCTGCTCTGTTATTCTTCTTTCTCTTGATTTAGTTCCAGAGTTTTGAACACAAAATTTTCTTTTTTGAAACACGATTTACACTTGATTTAAATTTCACTTAGTCTTTTTATTTGTTTGTAATTGGTATTACTGTATTATTCTTGATTCACCACGGTTCTATTATGGGACTGTTAAAAATACGTTCCAGGTAAATTTTAATTTTATCGAAATACTCTGATTGGTTCTTTTGTTTTTTAGGTGAGTTTCCACGATGTGACTACTACAACATCAAATGGATAAACTGAGCTCTCTTCTCAAGAATTTGCTTTTATATGAACGGAGACAATTGAATGCGTTACCATAAGAACTAATAAAATGTCAATTATGGAATTTTAAATTTCGAAATTTTGGATTTATGTATAATTTAACTTGAATATAAGTCTTGTTTCCTGTATCAGCACATTTTTCTGCATCTTTTGATATATAGAACTTATTATTCCGATCAAAATTTGGACTGATTACATTTTAATACAATATTTGGTTTTTTACATTTTATATGCCTTTTTAGTAGAATTTATACTTGCATGTCCATTCATTGACCTCTTTAGTAGTCCTTTCACATATTTTTGCAGTCTGCACTTAATTTTATTTACAGCACCGTTTTTGTTTTATTTCTCCACTACCTTTAAATATCTACAAGTTTATATACTATAGGAATGTTTTTATATGAAGCTATATACAGTTTTATGAACTTTGAAAAGTTTTTTCCACGGTGCATACATTTTTTACTAGTCTACATTTACTTAAAACTACAAATTTCTACACTTTAAGATAGATGTTCACTACACATTTTTTTATGTATTTTTTAAAACTTTACAATGACTGAAATCCTATTGGAAATACACTTCAGGTATGTTATTATTTATTTTTTGATACTTTTTATTGCTTGTCCTGATCTTTATTTAAAAATTTCTCCTTCACCCGAATCTATCGATCATTGAATCAAAACTTTTTTCAATTTTCGTCAGACAGGTTAATGAATATTTATTTTGCTGTTCTAGGGTGATTCTATATTAGGTTTGACCTCATTTCTTTAAATTGGCTGTCATACAAATGTTTTATTAATATTTTAATTTTGAATATTTCATATAAATTTGACATTTGTTGGACTTTTGTCAGTTATAGAGCTTTAATTTACATTTTTGTAATTTGATCTATTTATATTTATTATTTTTATAATCTGAATTTATTTTTTATTCAATATATAATCTGTACACTTTCATTAATTAGTATTTTACTTGCTTTAAATTAATAAACTTCAGAACTGAAATTATTTTAGTGCTATCCTAGTTTTATATTTTTATAATTTAATATTTACTTTATTTTAGTTTCATTGAAAATTTTCTTCTTCTACATATTTGTGATTTTCACAGTACGTACTAATAAATGCCACCGAACGCGTTCAATCGGCTTAGCTAGGGTTTGCTCAAGAATTCGTTTAGCCTGTTTTATAGTGTGTAAGGCTTGCAATCAGTAGTCGCTGTTTTATACAGTTTGTTGTTCTGTCAAAATTAATGCTTCAATATCACTGATAATAATATAAGACACATTTACAATTATTATTAAGTCTTCCTCCGACTCCATTTGTTTAACAGAAAGCTTTATATTTATATATACCCGAGAAAAAAAACGAATGACAGAACACATTCGTTCGGAGATTTGTGGGCACCCACATAAAAAATTTTTACCGAACGCCGAAAAAATTCGGGCGAATCTATTTGACCGAATTCGTCCACGCTTGTTCACTGTATGAGTAGGCACCTTTACAAGCATCGATTCGAGTGCAATCGCTGCCGTATCGCTGCCCTATGCGTATAGTGACGTAGCGCCTGGCCACACCGCATTCTCGAGCAGTATGTAACTAATTTTAAAGTACTAAACGTACGAATAAAATTGTCACTTGTACTTTCGATTTATGAATTAAAAAAATGCGAATATTGTGATTTTGGCAGCTCTGGAATTATTTATTTAATCGCAACCACGACGGCCTCAAAGTCGATGAAAAACAGAAGGTAAGAGAAAGCCGAGGTGCTCCAGATGTAGGACCCTCGGAGCGTTCTGCATTAACGCGACCCATTGAGCGATTAAGGAGCGAGATTGTGTTTTCACCCTTATAAACCGTGCTTTAGGTCTCGCCTAAAATCTATTGTAATGCAAACACCCCCAGAGCGCGCAGTAGGTATTCGAGCAAATGCTTACGGCCGCATTTGATAGTCAAAAAGTATCGCGCTCTCCCGGCCCGCCTGCTTGCCCGGATTATTAGCGAAGGGTCTAGTATACGAAGTTATTAAAAGGGATTAGGCGGTTAAACACCTGCCACTACTAACCGCAGCTATATGTATACCGAAAATATCGGGTAATGAGCCAGCTTTTGGTCTCATTTATAGAAAAAACACATTTAAAATACAATTCGAATAGATTCATTATTCACTTTTTAGATACGACCTAAATTTGTGACGTCATCGTTGTTCGAGACAAGACGTCATCGACAATTTTTATAAATACCAACCCCCAAATTTAACCATGCCATTTGAAAGAGCGTGTCATACATATCATGAAAAATGTTGGTGTTACATAACAAAAAATTCAAGGAAATAATGTCTGAAGATTTTAAAATTTAATTTTCACAATACTGAAAATGATAATGATTATGTAAAAAATCGACTAAATTAAATAGCCAAGACATAAATCCTTTTTGGACATTATCAATAACTTCAGAAGGTAAATGATGTATCTCGTGACGAATTCTTGCTTTTAAATCTTCTAAATTAACCGGTCTAGTAACGTATACTTTGCTTATGAGGTATCCCCACAAGAAATATCTAGGAGTGCCAAATCAGGCGATGTGGCTTCTCCTTATCCAACGATTCGGGAACAACTCATCTAAATAAGCACGGACAGGTGATGCATAATGGGGAGGTACACAGTATTGTGAAAATTAATTTCAAAATCTTCAATCATTATTTTCTTGAAATTTTTGTTATGTAACACCGTAATTTTTCATGATTTATGTAAGTAGAATGACACGCTCTTTCAAATGGCATGGGCAAAATTGGGGGTTGCTATTTAAAAAAATTGTCGATGATATCATATCTCGAACAACAATGACACCACAAATATGGGTCCTATATCAAAAAGTGCCTTTTTTAATAACAAAATCGTCGTGCCAGGAGATTTTTTCGAAAATTTCTCAATTTAAAAAATAATGAATTTATTCGTTACTTTTCGAAAGCACTGTATATGAAAGGTACAATTTTTCAAATT
This sequence comes from Monochamus alternatus, assembly GCA_037114965.1. Lineage (NCBI taxonomy): Eukaryota > Metazoa > Arthropoda > Insecta > Coleoptera > Cerambycidae > Monochamus > Monochamus alternatus. The sequence continues at coordinate 75,290,582 of CM073431.1, read as the reverse complement.
TTAGGAGTTAAAAAAAACAAATTTATCCAATTCTACTTGTTCTTCCTGAAAACTATTATAATTCTCTCTCTGCAAATCCCTGAATGATCTTGAAATGCCATTCGTTCTTGCTGATGAAATACACTGTCACGGAATTTGCCCCACTCACACCCAAATCGACGACTGTGGTACCGCGAATTGCCAAGATTGCCCCGATCGCCCCTACACGATTCTGTTAAACAAACAAAATGCCGTGGATCGAGATGGGACTGGAAAATTGGGGAATCGACGAGAAGCATTCGAGTCGTTCGGGAAGATGAATCTAGAGATACTAGAATATACCTGGAATTTTCGTTGGGTCTATAAAAGAAAAATAAACGGCCGAGTTAGTTAATCTTGTATTACAGTCTGAATTGAAGTGTTTAGTTGGAGAGATCAAAGTGATTTAGATAGCGATTAATTAAATAAGTGTTTAGTTGAGTTGTAATTAGTGTCCAGTAGTGTACTGAGTAGCTAATAAAGCTAAGTAATTAATTAACAGATTGTTTTTCTGGCAGTAAGAAAAATTCGGATTAGGAAATCCGTGACAATACTTTTTGAAATTTTATACTTATTGGCGATGCTTCCTCGATAAAACCTTAAGCCACACTAGTTGACTGTCATCCTCCATGTCGTTTAAGTGTTTGAATATCAGCTCCACTGTCAGCGAGGAAGGTGACAGACGTCCTCCTCAAGTATTCTGCAACTCTTTTTCTTTTTGCAAAGCTGTTGATGCCAACTGGTAGTATTGTGCACTTACCGTGATTATAGTAAAAGAAAAATCTATTCTATTTTACTTGTTTAGGTCTCAATCGTAAATAAGTTTTGTGTCCATTGCACTCTGATCCTACGGTAAATACACGTTTCTTTTTGTGTTTGATATGTTATAAAGCTATAACCAATATTTTCCCTGTTTCTTCTATATCATTTACAGTTAAACTGCACAATTATGTACGCCAACATACCCCATTTAAACCAAATACCTGGAGCCTCTTTTAAAAACATAGTGACGTTTTCCATAGTCGAAAGTTTTGATTTCATTGCTTCATATGTTTTAAAAAAGACAGTAGCTTTTTATATTGCGATATATTCATATTTTCGTTTATATGTATAGCACTTTTCAACATGGAATATGTATACCATAAACTGAATAGCTTAAAAAATTTTGCCTAATTTAACGAAAGACAATGTACGAAAAACATTAAAATATGTATAAAAAATAGCTTACCTTCTGAAAAAAATACGCTAGCATTACATTTTGATCAGTTTTTAGTGCGTTTTTTTGATATCCTCCACTTACAAAATATTTCATACTTAGACCTTCTCATGTTTTTCCTTGGATTTTAAAAGAAGTAAGCTCGAAGATGCTTATCTTTGCTTTTCTAAACTTGCTGTTTAATATACAGTATAACTATTCATTGAGTTCTGCTTGTTCTATTTCTCTCGAAGTTGGTACAGAATTTACCTATTGGAGGGTGATTCAGGTTTAATATTGATAACTTCAGGAATCGATAGAACAGGTTAAAATAAGGTTCATTTGTAATATAAACTTATTTCCTAAAACGCATCGTTTCCGAGATAGAGAGCGTTGAAGTAGGAATTTTTTTTTCGTTTTTCCCTCATAACTTTTGAACCACTTATCCGATTTAATTGCAATTCGGAACACAAACACTTCTTATGATCTTACATAAGCTTCTTTAGTTTGAACTACCTACCCCTCTTAGAAGTGTATTTTGTATGCTACCCCCTCTTACTTTAATTCAAAACTAAAAAAAAAATAATAATTTCAATAAAACGTCAACACATCACTTTGACCTGATTAATTTCAAAACTTTTTCGTCTCCTGTTTTTTTTTGACGTTTGGTCTTGTTTCTGAAATATTCAAAGAAATTGGTGACAGTGTAGCGCACCAGCTGCGTAAATTTCGTTTAACATTATAGCAACCCATGAAAACAAAACTCACTATCACCAATTTCTTTGAATATCTCAGAAACAAGACCAAACGTCGAAAAAAAACAGAAGACGAGACGTTTCGAAATTAATCAGGTCAAAGTGGTGTGTAGATGTATTATTGAAATTAATTTTTTTTTTTGTATTTTTGAAATAAAGTAAGGGGGGGGTAGCATACAAAATACACTTCTAAGAGGGGTAGGTAGTTAGAACTTAAGAAGCTTATGTAAGATCATAAGAAGTGTTTGTGTTTCGAATTTCACTTAAATCGGATAAGTGATTCAAAAGTTATGAAAGAAAAACGAGAAAACAAATCCTACTTCATCGTCCTCTTTCTCGGAAACGATTCGTTTTAGGAAATAAGTTTACATCACAAATGAACATTATTTTAACCTGTTCTATCGATTCCTGAACTTATAAAAATTAAATCTGAATCACCCTGTATACCTGCAATGAGTTTTTGGTTCCCATGGTACCTTGAAATTTACTCGTCAGACATTATGTCTTCATTTTATTATCATCTTAATAAACCTAATTTAATTTGTGCAGAGGTTAAGAAGTATACAGGGTTGTTTGTTTTCCAGGGCATCTAGAAAGTCATAAAACATACAGGGTGGCTTAAATTAGAAAAAAGTTACGCCTTTTCATGACCATTAATTTTAACCAAACAAATTCAAGATAATGAGATATATTACTACAGAAAGAGTTGAAATTTGGTACAGAGGGATAAAAATATACGAGAACCCGATTTTTGGTCTCCAGTTTCGTTTATGAAACAATCGTTTCTTTTTAATAGACGACATATCGGATCTTGACACTAGTTAACAGATGGAGAACTAACATATCAATATGTAACACTACTATTCTTTATATGAAGAATAACTCAATTAAGTTTGATATACTAGTCGTAGATCACCCTGTATAATAAAATACCCAACATTATAACAACAATTTCAAATTTTGCATATATGAACTTCACTAACAAACAACTGGTATTAGAATAGTATAAGTATTACGTACCAAAGGTACAGCAAATGCTGCGAAAAAGTGTTTTCAATAGTGAAGACAAAATTATTTAATGTGTTGTAAATTATACATACGAGTACTTAAATCGTTAATGTCTAAGCCTAAATCCTGAATGCTGATCTAGCAGTAAATTTAAAAAATTACTATTAATGTTACATTGCATCATATTTATATCTAAATCTTCAATGCAATAATTTAAAAATGCGACTCTATAGAAATACATTTACACCAAAGTCTACAAATGATTTTTTTAAAAGAACCATTTCAGTCTCTTCTTTCTCTTCACACCCGCTGCCCATTTGCTCCAAGTTTCTGCCGGACTGCGTCGCAGTTTTTTCTTTAAAACGCTTTCTTTAATATATAAATTGAAGGTTTTACTAGCTCCATATAAGCTATTGCCATAAGATGGATGAATCTGCAACACAAATAGATACTTAATGTAGTATAAGCGTAGGTTATCAGTATGGTATAGATATTTTATAGTTAATGCCTCGATTGAAAAATCGATGTTTTCAAAACATTAGCGAAAAACGAGAAAATAAAAATCCTTTAGCTATTTGGATGCTGCAGCATCAGTTACTGATGTAGTGGAAATTGAGAAAGTCAATGAAAAGTTTCGGAAAATAAATACTTCAGTGAATATTTAAATTATTAATGAAATTAATGAAGAAATTGTATTAAATAAATAATAACTCTGTTATTACTCTGCCAAATAAGTAAATAAGGTATTCTACAGGGTATCCCGAATGGCAGGAACCAAGCTTTGCCAGATGATATAACTTTTTAAAATAAGGAAACGAGTTCATACAAATATGGGTGCTTAATGCTTACTTTCCGAGATACAGGGCATCAAAAATGTAGAAAAAAAGTGTAATTAATGAACTTAATTATAAAAATTTGAAAATTGGCACAAATACTTTTTAGTTTTTTCTTTTTTGACAAATAAATCTTCAAAAAATATATTATTTAGAACATTTTCCACTCTCCAAATATGTTTCAATGTACGCTTATGGTTTCAAAAGTATGTTAGCATATGATCGCAAATTTTATTCGCAAACTTTAATGTCTGTTGGAATTTTTTAATTCAATATTTTACATTTTTTTTGTCAAAAAGCAGCGAGTAAAGAATATTTATGCCAATTTTGAAATTTCAGTGTTTTTCAACATTTCTGATACTGTATATCGGAAACTAAGAATTTTCTGACCCATATTAATATAAACTTGTTTTCTTATTTAAAAAATTCTATCAATCTGGTAAAGGTCCCTGTAAGAAGAGTACCCTGAATTTTAACACACGTAAACGTTATTTGAGATATTTTTGTGTTTAAAATATGTAATAATTTCAAGTAAGAAACCAGACGTCAAAGTTTTGTCACCTTTGTCAAATGTTTGCTTGACAGATAACAATAAAAAGTTAAACAATGTTCTACTTCTTCTTTGACCATTAATTGAGTGGTAAAATATATAACTAAAATATTTTTTGTACAGAAAATACTACTTTCATTTAGTAATCAGGTCAGTGGTCGCGCGGTTTAAGGCGTCAGTACTTGAATCGAGGTGACTAGATCGGAGTTGGTTCGAGCCCAGCTGCCGGTAGACCGTATATAAGCTATATTCGTGGAGAGGTTTGGCGCCCTCTCTGCGGTTATGGTAGGGTGGAAGAATGTTGGCTTGGGTCAATGTGAGAGATTGATACCGGTTGATATTTGACTACCCCCCTAATTAATGAGGTTTTCCAGGTTTCCCTCATTCCTGCACTGAATAGTGGTTAGGGCCTACCAACGTAAGTCGTTCCTGGGCGCAAATGCGGCCTGCTTAATAATAATATGCCGCCCCCTCTCCCGCACAAGTCTCCGACTTCTGGGCTAATCCTTGTGATTAGAATGAGGGGTAGAGATATTATTATTATTAATATTATTATTATTATTATTAATATGGATCTTACAGTTCTATGAATAGTATCCTAAGGGCATCTATTACAGTACTAGTGCTGTAATAAAAACGTTTTTATTAACATTTTTCTTTTAAATTAAACACCGCGTTTAGAAGAATGATTTATTATTAAAAAAAAATATTCATTTTTAAAAATTTAAAATTTGAATACTAGAAGTAGATGAAATGCATTTGTATAAGCTCGAATTTCCAATCGTTAAATCTGTGTTTGACCCCATGAACTACTTTATTATATGTTTCATATTCTTTAAAGAATTCTCAATATAGCCTCCTGCCATAGAAGATTGCTAACCCCCATGATGCTTTAACATCTGCACCGCCGTCAACCAGAATGGTGGCCTTCTAAAATAATATCCAATGTATTTTTTGGAGTTCTCCAATTGAATCTTTCTTGCAATCTTTTTTGAAATGTAAAGTATTAACTCCGTCAGGCTGGGAAGTACATTTTCCTTGTCTCTACTATCCCAATAAAAAAAACTCGCCTGTTAGTTGCATTAGCAGGACAAAGTTCAGTATATTTTCGATAAATATTTACCTATCACACCTGCCACATTTCCTTTTGTTATAAAAAATTACCGGACAATTTTTGTTTAGTTAATAGCTAATTGTTTAGTTGTTTTAGTTAGTTAAAATGCCGATTATTATAGTAACCTTTATGAGTAAATGTTTCATCATGTGTAGTACTAAGAAACTTCCTAAAAAATGCGATTAGTTGAGAAAATTTGCTTATATCCTGATTTTTCTTAACTGAAATCTTCTGGGAGCGTTGCTTTCCAAAATAAGCCAAAAGACACCTCCTTTCCATTGTCAAGTTTGTACCGATCGAAACCAGACTTGATATCACTCCGTTTGCCACTGCTTCTATATCAGAGGATAAATTTCCATCAGAATCATTCTGAAAAGCGTTTTTTATGGGTTTGTTTGTCAAAGTTTTGATATATACTAACCATGCAAAAGGTAACATAAGAAATCTTGATCTGTAAACTTAATAGCAAGCACTTGTTTCCGTAATTTAACACTTTTTGCCAGATATACACTTTTTTCGTGAAAAAAATTGCAATGAAAGAAAATAAAATTTGTACAAAATCTTGTTGTAAATTCATATTACTCCACTCGCTGTTTTATCAAGTATGAATCGTTACACTTTTATTGTAAATAACTATACAGTATGCGCCAAAAGTATGGAATTTTGGGAAAAATCCTCGAACAGGTCGATTTTTAATTTAAAAAATACATATTTTAGAGTAAAATGCGATTTTCAAATGTCATTTGTTTTCGAGTAATGACGTCATCGATTTTTTTTAAATGGAAACACCATATTTTTTCCTTGATTCTGAAAGATCATTTAATTCTCTATCAGACAGTACTAAAATTTTGCATCTTACATAGGAAAGTTTTCGAGTAAATGACGATTGAATGTTGTAAATTTTATCCATAAAAAAGTAACAATTCTGAGGTATGTAAAATAAAATACAATTGATTAAATTTTATACTTAAATTAAATGTTCGAATTGCCATCCACCAACTTCTTGACAATGCGCAAGTCTGTGAAGATATTCTTCTTGCACATTATGAATGATTTCTGTGGTAACTCTGCGTATTTCGTCCCGAATGCGATTTTGAAGTTCTTATAAATTACGTGGTTTATTAATGTACACTTTTGACTTCAAGTATCCCCATAAAAAATAGTCAAGAGGTGTAAGATCTAGCAATCTTGCAGGCCATTCTATCGGTCCGCGTCTGCCGATCCACCTCCTAGGAAAACAGTTGTCCAAAAAATCTCGTACAGGGCGCGCATAGTGCAGAGGTGCACCGTCTTGCTGACACCATATGGTATCGTCAGGAATGTCAGGGTCATTATCGTTAGGAAAAATTACTGCAAGGGCTGGAACAAGGTCATTTTCTAGAAACAAATATCTTTGTCCTGTAAGGGTTCCTTCAAAGAAGAAGGGCCCTACTATTCTGTCGTCAACTATTCCAGCCCACACATTTAATTTCTGAGGGTGTTGGGTATGTGCCTCTGTCATCCAATGAGGATTTTCCCGACTCCAATATCTGCAAGTTTGACGGTTTACTGTACCATTCAGACAAAATGTGGCCTCATCTGAAAAAAGTATTTGCCGGTGTAAATTTCTATTTCCTTGACATAAATCCATTAGAATTTCGCAAAAGTGTAAGTGGCGATCGGGATCATCTTCATTGAGTTCCTGCAAAAGTTGAATTTTGTAGGGATGATATTTTTCCTTCCTCAAGATACGTAGCACTGTGCTCTGACTAGTGTCATTGTTTAATGCAACCAATCGTGAACAATTATGAGGATTATCCACCATACTTATCAAAATGTTCTGTTTCTGATTTTCATTAATGCTTGGACGTCCAGGTTTTGGAATATTTACAACATTGCCAGTTTCTCCAAATTTAGACTCTACCTTACTGACTGTTTATTGGATGATAGGGCGATCTGGATATTTTTCATTAAATAAATCGCAAACTTCTGCTGAGTTTCAATTCTTTGAGTAACAGTTAAATGTGCCATAATACTTTAAATTGAATAATAATTTCTATGTCGCTTACAATACTTATTAGAAAGTCAGTTTGACATTGACACTTTGCAAAGATTTTCACCTACGTGATCCATAAAAGAAATATGGAATTCGAAAAACTAAACTTAATAACATTTTTGCCTTATTTTAATTGATTTACGTTTTCTAACATTCAATCCTCATTTACTCGAAAACTTTCCTATGTAAGAGGGCAAAATTTTAGTATTGTCTAATAGAGAATTAAACGATCTTTCAGAATCAAGGAAAAAAATATGGTGTTGCCATTTAAAAAAAAATCGTTGACGTCATTACTCGAAAACAAATGACATTTGAAAATCGCATTTACGCTAAAATATGTATTTTTTAAATTAAAAATCGACCTGTTCGAGGATTTCTCCCAAAAAATAATTGTTTCGTTTTTATTGAATTTATTCAATACTTTTGGCGCATACTGTATAATCCCATTTTAATCTATAAGAAAGGTCCTTATTTACTCTAAAATAAATTATGCATGTTGTATTTCAAGATTGCTTAGGCACTTACATCATCGAAAACTAACGAAACATAAGAGAAAAGGACAAATTCTATTAGAAATTAAACTTCAATTTTCTTTTGTCTACTACTCCAAAAATGCCATCCGATAGTAGCGATATAACTTGAATTATAAAATAAAGACGCAATACGCGCCGGTGTGCCTTAAACCCAAACACATTTTGCAGCGCCCGAGCAAGGGAAAGCACTAAAAACGGGCAGAGGATAATTCCCTCCCCGCACTTTTCCATCAGAAGCAACTGGCTCTTTAAATGTTGATGAGGTGCGCTACATTCGAGACGGCCAGCCATAGGCTGAATTAAACTCTTAAATAAATAATAATCCAAGTGTTGGCCGCCCGTATCACGGAAAGGATCCTGTTCCTTAAAAGAGAACCCGGTTTTACTTCGGGTTATTGAATTTGTGGACACGGCATCTTTAAAGATTGGATTAGTAAAAATTCATGACCTTAGAAAGGAATATAGATTATGTTTAATAAACGCGTCCGGAAATTTCATTAATGATAAATTGAGAGATAAATTTTAATGCCTGCTTAGGAATTATGATGGTATTAAATTGCATCAGTTTCATATTTCTCTTTTAATACATAAAATATTGGACAGAGAAGTTATTAAATTGCATTTAATTTAGGTATGCCCGTTTGCACCGAAGTTAATAAGCATTACTTAAAAATGAGACATGCTTAAGTATGCTTTTCTCATTGCACCATACGTTAAAATCTTCTTAAGTATGAAAACAGATACTTAAATTTAAGCCCCTGTTTGACAGTGACTTATAAAATTCTTTAATTCAGAGTTAGAATGTGCGAAAAACAAGCATAAAAATTTTAAAAACGCGGAAAGTGCAAATATAGTGGTCAATGCTAATGAGTGTAGTATTAAAGTAGTAAAAAAGTACCTATAATGGATATTAGATTATATTTGATGATTTGGATACTTGGATAGATTTTGCATTTATCAATTCAATTATACGAGATCTGATCATTTCCATAGAATGGATGAATTGAATGAAGATGATTTGGCCACTAATACTAACCACAGATAAAATAAAGTAAATTATTATTATTATTAGTTTGTCTCTGATATTAACTAGTCTTAATGAACATCAACAACAACCATACCTATATTACAAATTACAACAACAAAAACAAACACCAGAGACATGAAATTACACCGAAATCTAACCTTACTTCCATGTAACAAACTGAAGAAAAACAGAAAGAACTAAAATATCTAACATAAAGTAACGAAAGTTACTAGATTTGTGCATTGTTGCCAATACAAAGATGTACTTTACTAAGTATGGTTTATAATACGTCGGTGCAATACTCTAAAAAAATAAGCATAACTTAACTTTAAGAACAACTTTATTAAGTTGTTCTTAGTAAAATGTCGGTGCAAACGGGCATTAGTCATGAACATGAAAAGGTCGTTATTCTGCACGGAGAGAAAGCTATTTTTTCCAACGTTAGCTTAGTTTCTCTATTCCTCAAGTATAGCAATATTTTATTGAAGGATTAACTTATTCTTGTATAATATGATTATACATAAATCCTTTATTTAAGAATAAAAATTACTTAAAATCAAGAAAAGTACTATCCTTAATATGAAAGAATTATTTTGTTTTATTTAGATAATATGAATTACATGAGTCAAACATTGTTATTCTCAAAATAATGTTATGTTACCACCTTATATAATAGTATATTATGCAACGATCATGTAATGATGGTTATTAATACACGAGCATTAACCGGGATACGAAACGAGCCGAAGGCGAGTTTCGTATGGTTTATGCGAGTGTATTAATAATCATTACATGAGAGTTGCATACGCTATTTTTTCTACACCCGATAAATAATCAAAAGAAATAAATTTTATATTTTTATTGAACACAATAGGTAACAGTAATTATTCGTATGAACTGCATTTTCTGCTTTCTCCGATATGTGTGGAGGAGTCGATGGTAATTCTTCTATATCGCTGATATCAGACATTTTGATAAATTATCGAAGTTTAGCTAGGTATCTACGAAAATTTAATACGTACTGATTTTGACATCTAAAATAATTACATATAACCTAGGATAAACGTCAAATGCACAGCATGCTTGATTGAAAAATTATGGGTTTCTATTGATTAAAAATCTGTATCGTAATGGGTATCATTATGAAACGGATTATAAAATCTGTATCATAATGAAAAATCTGTATCGTAATGGGTATCATTATGAAACGGATTATGGGCATATAAGTGCACTGTAATAATACGGGTGTAGAAAAATAATTAAATATTACTCAGTCAGTTGAAATTAATTATTTATATAACAAAAGAAAGGCTTTTAGCAAACTGTCTAGTCATTCATTAGCAGCACACCGGACATATACCGCTTTTGAGCTTATTAACTCTCCTCAGTATATCATTGAAGATGAGGCAACCCACGACTTATCTGACAAAAGGAAACCTGTGTAGACATTATGCAACACATAACTACATCTTGCGGCTACATGCTGAATCTGGCAGTCGACCTGCCTCCACTACTTTTAATATAATTTGTAGTAAACAATACTATAATTGTGTCTACAGTTTTGATAATGACCAGTACAAGTGCTGCATTAATATCATCTATAAATATTATTTTGCATTATAGCCAAATTTTAAATTTTAAAATATGACATTTACCACAAAATGTTAATAATTTCAATCCGTGCAAATCTATAAACCTACAATTGAGGGAAGAATAACCTATTCTACAATTTATGATATTTTAACAAAGTATTATTCTTTAAGTAAATCTTAAATTTAGTGCAATTTTAAGAAAGAAAAGCGTTGAATTAAGTATAGGAATGCTTAGATGTTAAGAATATGTAAATATTTATAGCAAATATATTTTAATACTGAATTAATACATATACACATGAATGAAATTTAAAGTTATAAGTGTATTATTCTACTTATACTTAAAGATTAGATTATTTTCTGTGTAGTAATAAAGTTATAGCTAAGAAGATTTATTGTGCCAAGCCATTTTTACCACTGGTCATGGCATTTAATTGTTGCGTACTATTAAATCCAGATATGCGTAGGTACTCTTTGAGAACGTGCGTTCCTAAGAGTATGCATATTTAAAATTAAAAAAAAAAATCTGATAAAAATTCAATTGAGGGTTTAGCTTGCTTCAAAACGGTCTAATTTTATTGTCATGTTAAGTACAGATGTAAAAATAATGTAGATTTTATTTGTAGTTAAAATTAAGTGCGTAGTCTTACTCTACGCACAAGGCAAAAATATGTATCATCAAAAAAAAAGGTAATAGGGCTTTTTTATTCTACCAATGTCTTCGTCACATCTTGTACTATATCTTTTATTATACAAGATGTCTCGAATATGTGTACTTACAACACAGGACAATCAATTCTTGGGTTCAAAAATGATCAATTGAAGTCAACTTAGTTGGCAAAAGACAAAAAAAAATGAATCCAAAATTTCTTGGCTTTGAATGATTGTTGGTGTATAATTTAATAGATACTATAAAATTGAACTTCCAAATGGAAATAATGATTGGCTATAAAAGTAGGGAATTTTTAGAGATATAAGAAATGTTTTCTTTTTGGTTTTTAAATACATCCTTCCATGGGCATCAGCAGAAAAAATATCAGAGGCGAGGGGGCGTCAAAAAAATAACACGTAGGTAGTTTTTTTTCTAAATTTTTATGAAAAATAAAAATAACTTAAAACAAGAAACTTTGAAAAAATCTTTGGTGCTATAGCAGATGACTTACACCCTCTTACACTCCTAAATAAAATAAAATGGAATATTACACCTGCAAACGTGGCCAAATCATAAAAAATCACATAAAACTAATCCTACATTCTAAAAAACATAGAAACAAACAAAAGCAAAAGTAACAAGAAATAACTGTAAAAAAAATTAAAATTCTTAACTCTTCGCCTAATAAACATTTTTCAAGAGGTAAAAAAAACACATACATCTACCTTCCCAATAAAAATATTCGTGTTGCCACAACGTTGATAACATAAAAAATCACGTCACGTCACTTTTAAGTTTCAATTTTGAATGAGTTATCATTCCATACCATTCCATTTAATACTTCAGATAGAAATTGAAAAAAAAGTATTTGACCTAAGGCCCTCTAGCCAGGACTTCCAAAATTACTATTACACGGCTGTCATTTCATTTTAAACACCAAACCTCGCTTTGTTAAACAAAACTGTATCACAATATAGAGTTTTTTATTAGTAAACTTTCCATTATTTTTTTTTCCAAAGCTCCAGGACCTAATGCTTCATATATAGTATTTCATCAAACTTAATAAAACATCTGGCACAGTACGTTTAAAATGTAAAAACTAAATATATCGTATGGTTTGATAGATTATTAAATTTTTTAAGTACGTTCTTATGAAATCTATTCATAGGTATAAATTCAAAACCAAATAAAAGTCAGTTATTAATAAAAATACAATAGAGATGCTAAAACTAAACATTTATCCCGGCAATATCCTCTAGGGGAGGCATAGTTCCATATTCAAGATTTATTCTCCCTACTTTTCCCTGATCGTCTTTTTTAGCACAAACCCCATAAATCTGATAAACTGAAGGCAGTAGTAGGAGCCTACTGCACACATTCTCTTCGGGCAGTGTCACTTTTTATAGTCGTATTTCAAAACTCGACAACCTTTCCGGAGTAACTTTGGCAGGAAATGCTGAATCAATTCTTTTTGATGCATAATATATAACATTTCATATCGAATACCTATAGATTTCAGTACAGAAATAGTGTTTATGCTGACACTTCTTGTTTTACGTTGGCAATAATAAAAAATACAATAATCATTAATATAAGGGCGAATTTTCCATCTCTAATACATTTATTTGCAAATTACATCTACAGGGCGTTTAAGTCATACTGACATTACTTTTAACCACGCATTCGGAGAGCCTAGTAAAGAAAAATTACTCAAACTTTTGAAACAAAAGCACTTCAACCCATAACTTCCAGCACTCCGATACACTACAAATTTTCTGATGACGCAGCTATATGGCGTTTGAGTGTTGAAGCGCAACGCCGTTGCCATATCAGGACCACATACATAATAATATTGTCTAACTAACATTTCTACGTGTTATTAAAATCTGCCACCGTCAATCGCATTATGCAACCTGCCGAATTGTACTCGTGGTAACCTGTTTGTTTATTTCGGATTGTCTCACGTATAAGTCACAACGCAATAGCTAATTTAACGAATTTTAAATATGTGGATATGTGAGACTTTGAATATTTTTGCGACACTCGGTTTTACCTGTACGGTCATTTTAAATAAGTATGTATAAGACTACTTTTTCAAAAACAATAAATTTCTAGGTAGGTACAAACTGAATACCTACCTAATTAATTGAATATTATACTAAAAATTCATATTCAATTATTACATAATGGATATGTTACAAATAAAAACAATTATTCTTTTATATTTGTTTTTATTAACAAATAAATAAATATTTATGGTAAAATATCTTATAAATATGATATTTCACATCTGAAAGCGGCTACCGCAGTACCTTCTAGATCTTAACTGTCTACAAACGTACAAAGGACAATGTTAAAAATAGTCGATTTTTGGCTTATTCGGGGGAACGCGTAAATCATAAAAAAATCAATTTATTATTGTTAATTAACATTAGAAATGGCCCAGAAATACGTCAGATAGCTGGGGAAATGTCGCTACTACCCCTAAACCTATATAAACTACCCTTAAATAGCTTTAAATGGATAATCATTAATTATTGTTATAAAATTCGTGTAAAATGAAAAAAATGCTTGAAAATGATTTGAGCAGACAGTACGTCAATATAAAAAGTGATAAATAACTGTAAAACTGTCCATTCCACCCCTAAAAATTAAAAAAACGACTTTCAAAAGCTAATGGTGAGCTTACTTCGACATCAAAAATAGATAATGCTTAAATGTTCAAGGGAACGCCTATTGCTAGAAAATAATTATAGATTACTGTCAAAAATTGCAAAAACTGATACTAGAATACATTAAGTAAGTGGGGAAATATTAATTGCACCCCTAAATCTATATAAACTGCCTTTAAATAGCTTAAAATAGATAATCATTATTTATTGTTGTAAAATTCGTTTAGAATGAAAAAAATGCTTAAATCACTTTTAAGGTTCATTTATACTATTGCGACATGAAAAATGGGCTCAAGGATAAATTGCCAATTTTTCAGTACGCGCTCGCAAAGTGAGAACAATTGGCGCTATTTCGCCATTGAATGGGCACTTTTACAGTCATTTATCACTTTTTATATTGACATACTGTCTGTTCATTTTCAAGCATTTTTTAAATTTTACACGAATTTTATAACAATAATTAATTATTATCCATTTAAAGCTATTTAAGGGTAGTTTATATAGGTTTAGGGGTAGTAGCGACATTTCTCCAGCTATCTGACGTATTTCTGGGCCATTTCTAATGTAGTTTATATAGGTTTAGGGGTAGTAGCGACATTTCTCCAGCTATCTGACGTATTTCTGGGCAATTTCTAATGTTAATTAACAATAATCAATTGATTTTTTTATGGTTTATGCGTTCCCTCGGATAAGCCAAAAATCGGCTATTTATAACATTGTCCTTTGTAGACAAAACTAACTCTTTAATGTATTTGACAACAAAGCTTCTAAAGATTAAATTTAAAAACAAACATTTTTTAAATTAGATAGATAAGTGATGAAGTTAAATTACAGGCTAAACTATTCTCTTTTCTTTTTTTAATGAAAACAGAAATAGTATTAATTTTTAAAGAACATCCTCTATATTGTCACGCATCAAATATGTTCATTAGTGTTATCCAATTCAGAGCAAATGCTATTATAATCAGGTTATTTTGAAAATAAATGTACGACGGCCTTATGTCTCTAAAAATATTTGTTTTTAAATTTAATGGCAAAATTTACCACAATGTTGTTCTCTCCATCGAATTTAAAAGGGAGGGCTCTTTGATTCTTTAGTCGATTATTTTATGTTAGCGCCAAACCATTTCAATAAAATTCCGAATTTGATCACCAAATGAATTATATTTTTGATTTTGAGTTGTCTCAGTTTTGAAAATCATACTTAATCAAGTCAGGTCTTTTCCGAGTTTAAGAATTATAAAACAATTTCCTAAAACGTTAATCTTTATCATTTTTTATTTTTATGTGTATAAAGAAAATAAAGGAGTTAAATCGAGTAACAATAGTTTATATCTTATAAACCTTATACTGCTAGAAAATACAGTCATAGAAATTATTAATCATTTTTTACATTTGCAGTTTAACGACAGATATAATTTCAAAAGTGTAGTACCTCGTTAAAACAGTTCCGTGCTAATAATAATAACGTGTATGATCTGTCTGAAACGGTTATGAAATCATTTCCTTAATAGATATGGCTCTATTGATGCAACACTGTCGAGTTGTTGACAATTATGTTGAGATTGCAAACTCCACTTTAAACCTGAAACTTCATTATCGATATTCGATAATGCGCTTAATATATATGCGGATATCCTTGTCAAAATTTGTTTGCCTGAAGCTATAAGACCGCCAGACTGACTGTTATTACTTTATAGAGCACAGCGTTAATTGAAACAAACAAAATTGAGTCACTTCGATCGAACATGGAAACTACAATGAAACAAATGTCTCTGAATTCATGGGTGCTAGCGGTAATTTACTCAGAAGGCATAGTTTACTCTCCAGAACGCCTAGATATGTGAAATTAAATAAATCGAAAAGTAACCATTTGAGAAAATGTCATCCGGAGATGAATATATCAAAACTGTTTTAAGGTTTCCAGAATGTACCTAAAGAATGTCCAGAGAAAGATCACCTTTTACATTTTTTTTATTTTTGATGCATTTCTGATTATCTGGACATACGGGTTGGAATGTTATTACATGCATAAAAATGCATATCACTTTCATATATCTAGTACAGTTATTATATACAGGGTGTTTCAGTTTGATATGTCACAAACACGTGAGCATATTTTGGGAATAAAAATAAGAATAAAAGTCTGGTAAACTTTTTTCTAACTTCCTTCATTATGAAGATACAGGGGGTTGAATTTTTTCTATAAATTAACATTTTCTTTCATAAATTTTAACAGATTAAGATATTGTTATAAAAATAATAAAAAAAATATGGCTCTTTAAAATTGAGCAGTGGCTTAGATACAGTCTGTCACTTTGGGCAAAATAAATATGTGACGCCACTGGTTAAATTAAAAAAAGTGATCATTTCATAATTTTACATTTTCAATAAAAATGGTCTTTCATTTTCTTTGTTTCTCTTATAGTTTAGTGGGTATTCATAGAAGTCTGTTTTTCGACGACTGTGTTAACATGCGCCAATGCTTCTGAATTCAGTATGCCGTGAAAACAAAATTCAATTTATTATGTAGTTTTGAATGTGACAGTTCTGTTTATGATAAATAGCGTTTATGCAGTTTATGCTTTAATTGTTATAACAGTAATATTTTAAGTTAATAGTTAGCAATATTTCAATTATACGGATTACTGTGGTTTTTCAATAATGGCGCAGGTTGCATTCACAAATGAAGAGTATGCAGATATGCAATTGATGTATGGTGCAGCCTGGGGTAATGCTGTTGAAGCTAGACGATTATACGCAGAAAACTTTCGTGGGAGAAGAATTCTTGACCGAAGGGTATTTCAGGCAGTTGACGCTCGTTTAAGGGAAAGAGGAATTCGTATGGGGACTATTGAGAGACCGCGACCCCGACAACCAAATTTGGAAGATCAGATTCTTCAAATGGTGGAAAGGAAACCAACGACAAGCACCGGAAAAATTAACTCTGAACTGGGCGTAAGTCATACAACGGTCTGGCGCACAATTCGTAATCAACAGCTGTATCCATTTCACTTTCAAAAGGTGCAAGCGTTGACTCCAGCAGATTATCCACCTTGACAACAATTTTGTCGCTGGCTGCTGAACCGTTGTGCAGAAAAGCCTAACTTTGTAGCACACATATTATTTTCTGATGAGCCCAGTTTTGCAAGAGATGGCATAACCGGCCAAGCCTATAGGCATTTTTTAGAGGAAATCCTACCAGGATTGTTGGAAGAGGTTCCACTTGCAACAAGAGTATTGCTCTGGTTTATGCAGGACGGGGCACCTGCCCACTTGAGTTTAGCTGCCAGGAATTATTTGCAGAACACCTATCCAAATAGGTGGATAGCTCGAAGGGGTCATGTAGCTTGGCCAGCAAGGTCGTCTGACCTGAACCCCCTTGACTTCTTTTTGTGGGGTCACTTAAAAAGTTTGGTATACGAAACAGAGGTTCAAAGTATTGAAGATCTACAGCTTCGCATACAAAATAGTTGTAGAGCAATTTTAAATACCCCAGGGATTTTCGAACAAGGACGACCCTTCGAAGAATTATTGTAAATTTGTATTAAATAGAGGTCTAATATTTAATAATAATAAATTATATTGAAACAATTTTTGATTTTATCTGACATGAAGTTTTCTTATAATAATTTTGATCATATGTATATTATCTTAATTAAATAAAAAAGACAAATAATGTGTTAAGTACTACATACTTCTTCTTAAGATTATGGCAATAGGATACATATATTATTACTGCGCCAGAAATTTTCAAAATAATTAAGCAAAGTATCAGATTACTTATTGTAGTTAATATGTTCAATAGCAGTTAACAATCGAATACCACAATTTTGCTCCACATAAATATTTCAATTTGTGGTCAAACTATGAGAGACAAAAAAAATGAAAGAAACCATTTTTATTAGAAATCAATTGTAAAATTATGAAATGATCACTTTTTTAATTTAACCAGTGGCGTCACATATTTATTTTGCCCAAAGTGACAGACTCATCCTGTATCTACGCCACTGCTTAATTTTAAAGAGCCATATTTTGGCAGCAAATGCAATATCCTCGGCTTACACATTATCTCAAATTTGATAACAATATTTTAATCCGTTTAAAAGTTTTGAAAGAAAATTTTAATTTATAGAAAAAATTCAACCCCATATATCTTCATAACGAAGGAAATTAGAACAAAAGTTTACCAGACTTTTATTCTTATTTTTATTCCCAAAATATGCTCACGTGTTTGTAATATATCAATCTGAAACACCCTGTATAATACAACTGAGAATTTGCTGGCATTGTAATATATTCATCTTTTCTCTATGTTTTTTTTTTTTAATTTAAACTAATTTACGTCTAATAACTGATAGAATCTGATCCCGAATAATGTGCAAAAAAATTGAGGAAATATACATACGATCAATTTTAATAAGGGTCCTTCATATAAAATTCAAATTCAAAACGGATAAGGAGTAGAAGCAAACTGACACAAAGTCAGTTTGTAGAAACTGGATAAAACATATAAAAAATTTTGTAGCATCAGTTACTTCAAACTATTAAACCAATTAAATCCACCACTGTACATTCAAAAATTGTTTTAGTAAAGTTCCAAATCACCCTATGTATTTAAAATTTTATTTAATTTCTTCCAAACGCTTTGAAATTAAGAAGTGAAATGTAGCAGGATATTTAGGCTGATGAAAGTTCTTCTGGACTTATTTTCCTCGTCCTGTCATAAGGCTTTGAAATAAAGTACCTCCTGTATATTATTAATTGCAAGTTCAGTGAAAAAGTGCTTTTGGCGTACTTTGAAAAAAAAATCAAAATATGAAAATCGTTAGGGCTTTGGTCAAATTACTCCGTATTGAAGGTGGTAATGAAGATAAAGGATCAAGACTTAAGCAAATATTACAAGCTTTTATATTGTTGAATTTTTGAAGCGAAACGACGAAGAAAATCGTCAAGTATTGATAAGGGAACAAGCCGACAAACTTCTCACAGAGACGCAGGATGAAACATATCTTATACAGACGGTGGACGTAATTTTAGCTCTGTTTGAAGCCTGGCGTCGCGAAGAACTATGCAGCTTGACATTCAACAATATCGAAGATTTGGGATCTTCACTTATTGTGGATATACGTACACCAGATACAAAAACTTACTTATATATTATATTTGAACTATTATAAAAAGTACATAGTTCTTTGTCCAACAAACATAATCATTCAAGAATTTTTATTACATTACAGTATCAATCGTTTGATGATACGATAAATGTTTGCAATTTAACAAACTTCCTAATACTTATCACCGTCACAGATCTAAATAACTATCATTGTGGTTTAAGATAAAAACAATTTCCAAGAAACACATTTGCGTTAGGACACCACAGTAGCAAGCATATTTTGGAATGAGGATAAATATATATTTTAATTATGGAGAACAGGAAGTAAAATAAATTAATAAGTATTAGCTAGAAATATGACAAAATTTGTTCACAAGTTATTAGAGCTAATTATTTTTTGTGAACTCACCAAAAATAAACTCTAGTTCCGGTGTGTATATTCCCGTTCAAAAACAGGATATCTGCAAATAATATGTCATCTTGGACACCCAAAATAAAAACTAGTGAAATATGATAAGTTTAATTGCGTTAAATTGCTGAAATAGCTGCAACGCGTTCAAAGGCGACGCTATTCTGAATTAAAAATAAACTCGATCACGTGCATGGATTTACATCGGCGCATCCGGCAATATTTCTAAAATGGGTATGTGATAGCACTTACGGTTAGTTTATCAGAAGAAATTTAAACTGAATTTAAAAGATTATACAGGGTGTTACGGTTTGTTTGGAACAAATTGAAACGGTAGATAGAATAAGTAATTTTAAGAGGAAAACTTTATATGAACATGGTCTCTTTCTTAATCAGTAGCGGAGTTACGGGCGCACCACTGTGCCACTCAAATGACTGTACAACCCTTAGTGTTGGTCCGTTTGAGGTGATTTTTTTTTGAAATGTTCGTCATAAAATTCCCTATCGATCACTCTTTCTCAATTTTCGCTTTGGGTCTTCATTTTCGCGGAATTTGACTCCAAAAATGTGTCCAAAATTTCTGGAAAAATTTTTTTTGGATTTCTCGAATGTGTACAAATGATTTTTGTGAGATGAGATTTTTTTCCAATACTTTCCCAGTTTTCAGTAGAACGATTTCTGATATGTGAACATTTTTGGATGATTGTGGCCATTCTAAGGGCAACGGAAAATCTCTCCCCGAAATCTAAGTGGACAGTCTTGTAGGGCTTTCCAAGACGAGGATTCCCCCATAAGTCCGGCAAAATCTCAATCTCGTGTTCCGTAGGGTCATTTTTGTGCGAAAAATCTAGTTTTTTCCATGCAAACCCATTTTTGGAGCGAAATTTCGCGAAAATGAAGACCCAAAGCGAAAATTGAAAAAGAGGGATCGATAGGGAATTTTATGACGAACATTTAAAAAAAAATCACCTCAAACGGCCCAACCCTAAGGGGTGTACAGTAATTTGAGTGGCACAGTGGCGTTTTGCGCCACTGTGGGGCGGCTAAAGTTTCAAAAAAAAAAAATTTTTTTAATTACCAAGTTCGTATTACACACAGCGACTCCAAATTTGATACATGTACTGTCCAACTAGTCTCGGATATTATACAAGTTCAGTTAAATCGTTATACAGGGTGATATTTTTTCAATGATCTGCTATCATTAAACCCTCTTGTACGTTCTTGGCAAAGTTTGAACCGTTTTTTTACTCCCTTGACTCATGGTCTAAATTTTGACTTTTGAATATATTCTTGTAAATTTTGTGTTTTTAAATTAGAAACATAACGGCAAACAACAACGGCAAAAATTGAATTTACGTTAAAAAATTATTTATCTTACAGATGATATGGCAACCTCGCCTTCAATAAATCATATGGTTTCTTTTATTAAGTTACGTCAGTGGTCTATTTTGTCAGCGGTCCTCAAAATGTGGGTATTTTAAAAAAAAATGACTTTCACTAAACTCATCTATATGACGAACTACATCTGCAGTTAAAATATTTGTACTTATTTAAGGTTCACCCTGTATACTGGAGGTCCTGCTTAAATAAAATATAGCCTTCTAGCCGCAGCAATATTTCTTATTTTGTCTTGTAAATTTAGTTTTAAATCTTGTCTTGTAATTCGAGCTGTCAAATCTTGTATTTGACTTGTATTTATTGTCTTGTCTTCAGAAACCGAAACAAGACCAAGAAAAAGCAAGACAAGATTGCCAACACCAAATTTAATCTTTAAGGTCAGGAAGTGTTCAAGGTCAGTATAATTATAGGAGATATGATCAAATTTTCTTAAATTATAAACAAAATGAACATTAAAATTCAGAACTTTCCTAATATGATACTTAAGAGAATTAAGTGAGATGTAAATATAATCATAATAATTAGTAATTCAAGAAGTTGTTTTAAAAGAAGTTCTACAATAGTAAAAGATTTTTTAAACAATAGTATGTCTATAACGAAAATTTGAATCTAAAATAATTTATCAGTTTTCCATAAAATATATAGATCAGCATGGGAATGCCATCAGGCACTCAATCAATAACTGCGTATCTGTATTCTGAGCAAAAGTACACGATCGGTGCAATGGCAATATAGTAGCTGACAAGCGGTTAGGCGTGCATCGGGTCTCAATATTTTCGGACCTGGTCCCTCCAGTATGCTTCCGTTGTCAGCATTTGTTGAAATTATCAAAGAGGACACCCACAAAGAGTTTAGGAAACGTTGGGATGAAACAAATGACTGTCAATTTGCTAGGGAATTCCTAGAGTACCCCTGCAAGGATACAGCCAAGTACCTGCCTATGTCTAGGATAAATTTTCGCCTGGTGACAGGTATTCAAACTGCGAACAGGAACACAAGACAATAATATATTATGCACTCTGTGAGTGCACTGCCATCTCGTCAATAAGAGAATCCCTGTTGGGGAACTATGACCTTATTTGGCCTACATTAGAGAGATCTCCCTGAGTAACGTCACCACCTTCAGGTAGATTGATCTCCTAATGGGAGGAGATCCAAGAAGTCCAATGGGGACTAAGTGCTGTAGCCTTTCTGCTACACTCCCTTCAATTTCATAAAATATAATTGTGTATCGTCAACGGAGGTCTGAATCTAACAATTTGTCGACTTAAGTAGTGCATAATAGAAATAGCAGAGATCTCAATTCTGTGCCTCGTGGCACATCTGAAATAATATTGAAACTATTAAGATAACAATTATTCCGCTCAGATAAGAACTGAGAAAACTAAATTATCAGAAAAACAATACAAATTTAGACGGCATTAGATTAATGATATCAAAAGTCTAAAACATAAAAATACGATATCACATGACTTAATAATATAATCAATAACATTAGGTAAAGCGATGTAAATACTAAAAACCCCATCTCTAAAGCTACAATGAAAGTCGGGTGAAATTTTGAATCAGGTACATGATGATTAATTTAAGTATTAAGCAACTCTTTAAAGTTTTAGGAATATACAACTGATATGCAACCAGTCAAGCTCGATTTAGTTAAATATCATTTGATAAAGTAGCCGTCAGTTAACCTATGCTTTAAATAATTTTACTAGTCGTATATTGACACGAAAGAAACTGAATAAATTATTATATTACCCAATTCTAGTTTTGCCGTCATAAATTTGAAAGATTATGCCCCTGGTGGCAGGTCTTGGATTAAAAATTAAATATTCAAGGAAGGAAATCAGATTTAATATTTACCTATAGATTATAGCCTATAGCATAGTCTCCTTATTGTTTCATCAAAACCACAATTGTTTACTTTTGAGAAATAAAAAATATTAATATTTCTGAGTAAAATAATGTTTCTGGGGCAATGTGTTTACATTAATTAATATTAATTATCTAATATTTCTAGGGAAAGAAACTGTTTAATAAAGATAATAGGAAGGAAATGCCGTTCTTATAATATTCTAGTTCAGCCTCCGTAGTAAATTATAATATCTTTTTAATATGGTTTAATTAAAATTTTGTTAGAAGCGACATCGTTAAAAAGCTTACAGCTTCAAAGCCACCCGTAATGAATATTAAATTTTAGTTTTATCATACTGAGAATGACGTTGTCTACGCTAAGAATAAGAAGACTTGTCAGTACTACAAGGTTCCAGTTGTTAGTGGAAATTTTCAAAGTATTGCAAGCTGAATCAGTTTTAAGATATAATTCTAAGAGCGCCATTATTCTTTAATTTCGTCCGATTTATATGAGTATAATAAAATCTTTATATTATCAAATAAGAAACTGAAAAACAATTTTTGTTTAAAAAGCCATTGAATTGTAATTACCTCATAAATACTTTACTAATATATCTACCATTAATTATCGATAATTATTTTATTAATAATGATTTTGTAAAAATGATTGAGGCACTGTCAGTAAAAAAATACAGCTTTAAAAACATAGAACACTTCTCCTAAACAGTTTATTTTAACGAGTCTATCCAAAATATCCTTTGGTTAACAAATCGT
Source organism: Monochamus alternatus (assembly GCA_037114965.1). Taxonomy (NCBI): domain Eukaryota; kingdom Metazoa; phylum Arthropoda; class Insecta; order Coleoptera; family Cerambycidae; genus Monochamus; species Monochamus alternatus. Next base: position 75,267,047 of record CM073431.1, on the reverse strand, counting down.
TTAAAAAATTAATTTTTAATATTTACATATTATGATTACCATTTTTGAAAAAAATCTGTGTTTGTTTTGAGGGTAATGCAGATTTATTCATAATATCAAAAATTACGATGTGCACAAATATTATCAACTACTTAATTGACAGTGCAATTAAATACATAATTTATAAATTATAAAGAAGAATAAGATTTCAATTTTGAACTTTAGTGGCCTGTAAGCTTTTAACGAAAACCTATATGGAAAATATAGGTACTGACATTATTGTGACCTCATTTACGCACTCCTTATTTTTGTTTCCAGTCCCGAGGTATCCTGTATACAGGGTGTCTGGAATATGAAAGCCTTTATGCATACACTCCAGGGCGATCTACCGACACTGCCCTTCACCAAGTGGTGGGCAGGATCGAAAAATCACTGGACAATAAACAGTCCACCCTGGGAGTATTCATAGATATAGAGGGAGCGTTTGATAAAACAACCTTCCCCAAAATCAACTCAGCCCTTGTGGAAAGAGGAGTCTCTCCTACCATCTGTGGTTGGATATCAAATATGCTCACTAAAAGAGCCATACAAATCAGTGTGGCGGATGCCTCCGTAAGAGGCATTGTTGCGAGGGGCTGCCCGCAGGGAGGTGTTTTATCACCACTGCTGTGGAACTTGGTTCTGGACAGTCTCCTGCATCGCCTCAACTCGGAAATTGGCATCTATACCATCGCTTATGCCGATGATCTCACCATGCTGATTAGTGGAAGGTTTGAAGGGATTCTTTGTCAAAGAATGCAAACAGCCCTAAGAGCCGTTGAAGAGTGGTGTGAGGACCATGCTCTGTTCGTCAACCCCAGGAAGACGGAAATGGTTCTCTTCACGAGGAAGAGGAAAATGGGTCCCATAAAGGCACCAACTCTCCTAAACACTACGTTAAGCTTCGAATCGGATGTGAAATACCTAGGAGTCACACTTGATTCGAAACTAACATGGAATCTTCACTTAGAGAGAAGACTAAAAAAGGCGTACATATCCTATGAGCAGTGCCGCAGAACCGTTGGTAAAACCTGGGGAATGAAACCAAGGGTGGTCATGTGGATATACACTGCCATTGTGAGACCAATGTTAGCCTATGGAGCTGTCGTCTGGTGGCCGAAAGCTCAACAGATGACAGCTAAACAAAAGCTCACCCAGGTACAAAGGATTGCCTGCCTAAGCATAACTGGAGCTATGCGTACGACACCTACCATAGCAATGGAGGTGATGCTATGTCTACCACCTTTGGATATTTATCTAAGAGAAGTGGCTGTGACAACTATGCTTCGCCTCAAAAATACTGGTATTATACCTGAGGTAGGATGTGGAGAAGCTAGAAGTCGCCTGTGGAGTGGGGTCGTCAGAAAGTTGCCCCTTTTGCAGGCAGACAATGACAGCATTCCTCCCAAGTTTGTGTTTGACAGACCCTACACGGTACGTATCAGAATCGAGGAGACCGCAAGTGAAGATGTTATTAACATCTACACGGACGGGTCAAAAAAGAAGGAAGGTGCAGGATGTGGAATTTATTCCGGATCCTTGCATATTCGTTATCAGTGGGCGATGGATAGGCATGCTACCGTAGTACAAACGGAATTAGCAGGTATAACCATAGCCGCCAAAGAAATTGCCCGTAGAGATATAACTGGCAAAATCATCAGAATCTACACAGATAGTAGACAATCACTACTGATCCTACGTAATCATAAGATAATAACTAGATCAGCATGGGAATGCCATCAGGCACTAGTAGTGGCCTCAGCTAACAACAGCGTATCTGTACGCTGGGTAAAGGGACACGACCGGTGCAATGGCAATAAAGTAGCTGACAAACTGGCTAGGAGTGCATCGGGTCTGAATATTTTTGGACCCGGTCCCTCCAGTATGCTTCCGTTGTCAGCATTTGTTGAAATTATCAAAGAACACACCCACAAAGAGTTTAAGAAACGTTGGGATGAAGCAAATGGCTGTAATTTGGCAAAGGAGTCCCTAGGGTACCCCTGCAAGGATACAGCCAAAAAGTACCTGGCTATGACTAGGACAAGCCTCCGTCTAGTGACAGGTATTCAAACTGGACACTGCTGGTTAAGAAAGCACCTCTATAACATGAGGAAGTGTGATACACCTCTTTGTAGGGGCTGCGAACAGGAAGACGAGACAGTGCTCCATGCACTCTGTGAGTGCGCTGCCATCTCGTCAACAAGAGAGTCCGTGTTGGGAGAGCGATGGCCTTCTATGGCCTACATTAGAGAGATCCCCCTGAGCAGCGTCACCACCTTTTTCTCCTTATTAGGTTGGCTGACGACTTAGGTGGACTGATCTCCTAATGGGAGGAGGTACAATGGGCCCAATGGGGCCTAAGTGCTGTAGCCGTTTCGCTACCCTCCCCCTTAATTCCAGATTCCAGATGAAAGCCTTTATTTTGCTGTCATATTTTACTTTACAATTTTTTTTCTTTGGCCAATGGTAACAGAATTATGACCTCAGACATGTCTTGGATATGTGACAACGTTGCTCCCATACCATGTCAAGATGTCAGGTGTTTGTACACGATAATTACAAATAAACCTAAACATACTTACTGGATGGTTTCCTTAGAGTTCTTTTCACAATACAGAAAAGTTCAAAATAACTTATGTTGCTTGCAAAAACGTTTACCGTATAAACGTCTCATAGCCAGAAAGTTTGGCCATGTTTGTTTATGTACACTCATAAATGTCAAGCACTAGAGAAAAATGGAACGCATCCGCCACAAAACTACTATGACTAATAACACATTTAGGTTAACAGCAGAAGCTGACATATTGCAATGTTGTCGGGCAGTGCATTACAGTTTTATGGATTTTTATGGAAACTTCAATTGTTTACTTCATTAATACTGATACAGAAAATAAAATCCGTTGTAGGAGCTTTTACTTAACCTTAATTTTGTGCCTTAGTTTGTAATTTCGTAACTCAGTTTTGCACTTTATTGCAGTTGTAGTTTTATTTTTGAAATGTATTTGTAGAGAAGCTATTAGTTTTAAACAATTTTTTCATAAAAGTTTTTGTTGCCCTTGTCCTTTAGTATCGGCACTTATATTCTAGACACCCTGTACTAGCAAAATTAATCGATAAATTTACTTCCTTATAGATCTACGACATCAAGTCAATGGAAATTAGACAAGATTAGAAAGAACGTTTGTTATTTGTTCCAATCTTATTAGTAATTACTATAAATAAGGTTTATATCGGAATGGCAGCAAATTTTTTGTTTTTTTTTCGTTTTTTTAACATTTCAAGGAAAAAATCAGTTAAAAGCATAGCAAAACTACAAGGTGTTTATGAATTTCATCTCTGTAATTCGCATAAAATTCAAACTCAACTTTAGGAACTATAAACTTTAGAAGTTTGTCTAGGCTATATAAGCCTTAATTATTTCTTTTATGTGTATCATCGTTTTTTTAAATTATATAAACAAAATTCTTAAACATCTATTATTTCAGTACATGTAACATCTCACTTTTTATTATATTACTCAAAATTTATAAACCCCATCAATATTGCATATGAAACAAAAAATTGTTTGATAGTATATTGTTGTATTAGAATTAAAAACGTCACTTTCATAATATTAATAAAATAAAAATATATAATATTTTATTATTAGTAAGCACCATAATTCTACTTTTTTTATTTGTTTGCTTTTGAAATTATAATTCTTGTACGTTTATTGGAACATTCCAGGCTATATTCAATGCCATTCTCGACGACTCAGAAAACGTCAAATTAAAGGTATTACAAAATAGTTATTTATGCAACTAATACAAAAAGTAAGTGTTTATTGCAAGAGACGTGAAATTGTCCAACAAGGCCGTCAGGCCGAGTAGGACAACACGTCGAGTGTAATAAGCACTTTTTGTACGAGTTGCATACAATATTTGTTCTACTTTTATGCAAAAACCAAAACATGTTTTATTTAGATGACACAAGTGTAGGAAAATATGACGTCGATTTGAACGTTTATGTTTGTCATTATGACAAAACGCTGTAGCAGAATGACAGATGAATGCAATAAACATTTACACTAGTGCAATAAAGAACCACTTTTTCCACTAAATATAGTTCAACAAAGTTTTTTGCATTAACGTAGGAAAAATATATTTATCAATATTAAAAATTATGTTATGTAAGCAAACAGTAACATAATTATCAAACTAAAAAGGTAGGTGAGGTTTCATATGAATAGCTATTATACAGGATTAACGGAATTTCCTTTCAAAAAATTTCCAAACTTATTTATAAAGCGAACAAATTTTTTTTACAATATTATATTAAATCCTTATTTAACGCCGTCAATGCGAGAATCAGAGTAGGCAACCTGCAAGCAACCGTCATGCAACATTCGGCAGTCGGTCCAGTCGAGTCAGTGTCGCTCTCATGTTATAATTTAATTCCTGTGTTTACGTTGTAGCTTTGTGTTCTTCTTCAGTTTTTAGTGCCTTCGGGTGTTAAAAGTGTTCTGTTATCTATTAGAATCTACCTACTCATTCCTTTCTTCGATTTTGTTATAATACATATCTAACTGTACCTACGGGAAGTGTGTTTATCGGTAATGAGTGAAAATGTAGTTTTACCAGTTTTAACCAGTAACCAAATAATGAAAAACGAATGCAAAATACTGGTGCTAACTGGATTAACTGTTACCTACCTATCAGGTATTATTACTATAATAAGAATATTAATTTTTGTCGTTTCTGCATTTAGAAACACTGCAAACGACAGCATGGTAGTAGTACATTGTTGACAGATGTAAAGTCAACTATGGATCTAAGCCATAAGCCATCTGAGTCGATACTTATCATAGGCGCCGACTTTCCCTAGGAAAAAAGGGTTTGTCCCATTTTTTAAATATCGAGCTAAAATTCTGGAATAATTTTTTTATTGTCTTTTAGGCCTGAGCACGTGGTTAATTTTTTTGTACTTAGTCATAGTTAACCCTGTACAATGAAATTAATATGTTAATATGTAAAGTTTACACCTTTAATGATACAAATAACAGTGAAATATGTAAAAGTTACATATAACATTTGTTATATTAACACAGTGGATTGTATTAAACGTTTAACACACTATTACATACAGAGAAATGTGTAAAAATATACATAATTCCGTGCAGACTTTTATTAACAGAGTAATAATTTTACGGTATACGTTTCAATATCGTAATTGGCTTGCAAATTGCAATAATTCGAATCCGTTCGGAGAAAGGGAAATGACTCACGATACTCCGTCGTTACCCGCTAATGCAGAAACCGTAAAGGAAACTTTACGACCGCTCAAAAAGTCACTAATATTAGACATTTACTCTAAACATAACCATAACAATGTTACCCTCGCTAATTCGGCAAGCGACTCTGGCCCTTGCGTCGCAGTTTGGAAGAAAAATTTTGTGTAGCTGCACCGAAGACGGCAAAAACAGTCCGAACTGTGTTTATCGGTGGAAACAAATCGGCCGGGGGTGGCGCCACAGCGGATCGGACAAGTTTTGCCAGCGCGCCTGTGGAAAACGCCGAGAATAAGCTGGGGCCGCTGCAAAGAAGTTTCTTTATAAGAGACGGGGATGACCACGAATTTATCTTCGGTCGGACCTTTACTGCACCAATTGAAATTGTAGATTTTTTCTTTACGGTTTTATTGTTTAGATTTTTAGTCCTTGCGCTGTTTTATATCATTTTATTTGATTTATATGTTCGTATTTTTGTCGAGCACCGGTAATAAAGCCCTGGATCTGTGCAGTAAATCTTTTATTCGGGCACATCTTGTTTACAGTGCTTTGTTTCCTTCTATTAAACCAGTAAATTATGCTCTCTGGCGGATTTTTACCCTGTGGCGTACATTATTATATAAAAAGATGCATACAGGGTGTTTCAAAAAAACATGGCGATATTGCTAGGGTTGATTGAAATTGAAAAATAAGTAGAGTTTGTTTAATATAGCCGCATTTCTCGCCGTAAAATGATCAAATGTGTGGTGTTTTTTAAATACAGAATTTTCGAAAAATAAAACACGTAAAGCTAAAGTATGGTGTTTTAGGCAACACGTTAAGTGCCTAAAACACCTATTTCGCAATATGTATCGAACAAAATTTTTCGTAACATCGTCAAATAAATATTGAAAATAGTTTCGACATAATCTTCGATTATGAATTCTGAAATCTGCGAACGTCTGTGAACATTAAACCCCAATAATTAAACTCGGTATTAATTCTTTATAAAATTTCAATGTGTGTGACGAAGATTCTAGTTATACTGAAAGTTCTGAAATAGAAAATGAGGCGGAAGCTGCCTTATGTACACTGATTCCTCAGAAATCATACCAAAATACTTATGCAAAATATGATATTTGGTGTGCCGAAAAAAGGTAGGTATGTAATATTTCGGAGAATGTTATTCTAGCGTACTTTTATCTTTAAAATGTGCACCCTCTCCATTATGGAGTAATTACACATTCCCTGCTGTGACCTACAATTTACTACCCAGAAAATCAAGAATATTTTGCAAGGAATAGATTGAAATGTTAATCAAAGAGGCAGATAATGAAAAGTACTTATTCCAAAAAGTTCTCTTGATTGTTGGTATGATTGGAACCTGTAGGAGAGAATAATTAACTTATTTACGTAAAGAGAACATTGATGATGGTATGTCGTTCATTAAAGGGGCTGTTCCCAATACCAAAACTGATGTTCCTAGATTACAATACCAAAAGGAAATATAGAAGAAGTCATGTTTTTGTAACTTGAGTTTACGTCCATCTATCATTGATCACAACTGATTTTTTTTATCACGTACAGGATTTCAAAATGCACTACACAAGCAATGGGTATAAATAACATAGGTTCAGTTCCTAGAACGATTGCGTTACTGAATATACTGGGCACTGCTTTAGACGATCTTTTGCAACCTTCCTTGCAGATGCAGGAGCCAACAGATCAATGCTCAAGGGACGCGTAGGTTGGCATTCGACTTCTGTGGCAGAGAAGTAGATAGAAAATTTCATACAAAATAAGCAGACAAAGAAAATTCTCGGAGAGAAAGAAATTACCACTTTCATTCCAACAACTGCTGCACCAGCAGCACCGCGATGCAGGTGTTATCTTCTTCCAATATTGAAGTTATACGAGGCGAAGAAAAAAATATTGTGTTATTAATATTTATAATAAATAATTTAAATTTAGTTATTTTACACAAGTGCGTAAAAGATTGTTTTAAGCATTTATGCCTAAAAGACTGTCATTTCGATACTCAAACGACAATCGAAATGCCATTATTATGGAATATACATGGAATATACTGACCATAAAAAAGGTTTAATTTCATGTCTGGAATACCACTTTGGACACTTCTTGAATTTTCTTCGAGCTACATCACCCTTTGAATTCCTTGTAGGCAATGTCGTAGTTTCGAAGAACTTTTGAGGATTAATTGTAAAACAGGACTTTGTGCCACTTCCAATACTACTCCTGGTAAATGCTCGTCCACACTTTTAGAATATGAATTACAGTATATAATTCTGACACTATTTTTTCCAACAACTAATTTTTATTGTTTATTAGGCTGCTATCGTTATGATACTCACGGCACCTAAACCGTCTTGATTCAAACACAGTTCAAACGATTTCAAATATAAACTTTGTTGTATGCAAAACACAATTGTCTTATTTTACTGCAGTTTTCGAAAAAGTATTATTTGTATTTCAAATGCGAACTGCTTTTGCGTTCTCGAATGGATAGTTTGCTTCTATTCTTCAACGCAAAAGTACTATTTCGCATTCTTCATACAATAATAACTATTTTTGCAGCTAGATTAAAAGTATTATCTCAAAAAACGGTATTAACCTCTTGAAAAATAAAACGAAAGCAACCGTATTCATGCCACGTCCGCTATGCCCTGGAATATCGTCATGAAACTGCGCTAGTTTAACAATCAAAACGGCTGTAAACGTCTAGCTGGAGCGCACAGATCCAGTTTCAGAACAAGTGTCAGTTGGAGTCTAATTAAATTATATGGAAAGTCTCATCAGAGTCCCGGAAATAGGAACGTTTGTTGGGAAAGTAAGTATCAGGCAAGATGACACACGGCGCGGCACGTGGTCGTGTCTTGGTCTCGTTTAAGCCTCCGCCGACGAGTAAGCGCCAAAGTCAACACAGACTCCGGAACACTAATACCGAGCCACCGAAACTAAACCAAATACACCCGCACGGCCCACCCTCTGTTATTACTGCGACGGAATTTATTTGGGTATAATTAAAGAGCAGACGCCTTTCCCGTATTCAGATTGCTCGGCCCCTTGTTGTTATCAAAAATATGTGTATATGCTCGCAAAACCAACTGGCGGTCATAACATTTTCAAACAACCGTGTATAAACTGAAGCTATATAAAATAGAATGAACTTAAATATAAACAGTATTTCCAAAGACAACAGGCAGGTTGTCCTGCCAAATATATACAGGGTTTACCAAAAATACATGACAATATACGAAGTTAGTTCTTCTAATGATGATGACTATCCTAAATCATATAACAAAATTCAAAATTTTGTAGGTAAATTTGAGTCCATATATGACTTTTGAATAATTTGATATCAATTGTACTATATTCATACTCTGACTATCTTTATATTCCGGCCATTTCTTTCAGAGTATTTAGATATAAAAATATATTCAGAATTATACAACGTAATTTCATAGGCCATTAATTTTAAGAGAAGCTAAGGAAATATGAGTATAATACGAATACGCGATTTAAATTTTTAAATGCATATTTACGCCGAAAAAAATATTTTGTAACCATTATTTAAACCCCCTTTTCTGACTATTACTTATCGCTATAGACAGTGCAACTAAGTGTTGGCTCGGCGCAGCGTTGTCAAATTTAAGTATTTTTGCAGTACTTATTGTAATGTTAAAATATGTAATGAATGCTGTAAATTATTTTTTGAACATATTACATTTCAGTTAAAAAAAAAAACAAATAGTAAATAATTTACATTTCATTACATTCATAGTAAAATAAAAAACTAATACTCATTAAGTACAACCGAGGCTAAAAAGTTTTTCATATTTGAATACTGATAAAAATACAAGATACAAAAAACAATCGGGCTGTCAACAAAAAAACAGTCCGAGACACATTCAGTGATAAACAATCCGGCAAAAGTGAATCCTGATTTGCCGTATTTAGGTTAATAATTTTGTTTTCAACGCCTACTCATTGACAAACGCTGCAGAGCTAAACCACCAAATAGTAACAGGAACAAACAATTAAATTCACATTTTTAAACACCTGCCGTAATGAAATCATAAGTATTTAACAGATTTGTTCCACAATAGATGTCAAATCAAAGTTGTCACTTTAATTGCCCATTTAATACGTTAACGACAGAATACGAGTCTGTTTTCCTATGCCGCCAAAAACCCGCCGACGATCTGCATCTCGAGCAGCGCAGCCTTTCTCTCTACTCAAAACAGTGACTATCTTCACGTTGTTTAAGAACGTGCGTTTCAATTGCTTGTTTTTTCTTGTTTGTATTGTCAGTGTAGTGTAAAATTAATAATTAAATTAACTATTTTCCTAAATAACAGTGTAATTCAAATTGGGTGAAACTAAATCTCACAAAGTTTTCTACTACGAACAATTATTAATAGTGAAAGAGCGCGATCGTCCTCCACCTAATAATATCACTATTGCAGTTGGTGAACAGAATCATGGAAAAATTTATAGATATTTTAATTTATTTACAGACATAAGTATATATTTAAAAAACAATTGGATTTGTGACAATTCCGAGAAAAATGTTTTTTTTTTCTGTGCATATGTGCTATTCGGTATTGATCAAACTTAGAGGGAAATAGGAGTAATAGATCTGATGCTGATGTACTTATGTGAGAAATAAAAAAACATGAAAATGTTAAAATTCATATTCATAATCATATTATGCGATTTGCATTATTTGAGAATATCAACGTACAAGTTCAACTTGATTCCGTTTTCAGAATAAAAATTTTAGCGTTTTATGTAAACTCATTTACTGTATGCAATTTTGCAGATATTTTAAATTTTTGTGTGTGATGAACACAACGCTTAATGAATTCCAACAATGCAACAATTTTAAACGCATTTTAAAAATTGTCAAAATGCAGACCATAAGTTTGACATTAGTATCGCACTTCAATAAACATGCTGTGTTATATATGTGATCCTTACGTGGCAACGCTATTTCGCTTCAACACTCGAACGTGTGTGTCATAGGAAAGTTTGTAGCGTACTAGAATCTAGGTGTTACCTATTGTTATGGGTTGACTAGCTTACCTTAGCTTTTGAAAGGTCCAGTAAAAAACTTTATTCGATTTTCTCTTTTTATTAGTCCTTCTGAATACATAAAATTTATGATATTCTGACAGAATCACCCTTTATATGTTTACGTTAGTGCTATATCATGAAGCTTCTGAACTTCCTCATAAAACTGAAATTATAGACTTGTGTTATTTATAGTAACAAAATTGTCTTTAAATGCGTCACAAAATATTTTACAAATAAGTTAGTGTTTGACTACAGCACAATTACATTTAGAAATTTATTAAAATTGATGTATATTTCTGAGTCCTCTCCTGGCCGATGTCTGTTTGTAACATTACTGACCAATGTAATTTGCAATTTCGGATTTTATTTGTTGAAATATAGACACAAGATCGAAACAATAAAGCATTTTCCTATAAACTATAATAGAAGAAATGTGTATAAAGACCCTACAGTTACATAGTGCTTATCTATGGGTTACTCTATTACACCAGCTTCCGGTGAATCAAATCAAATATTCTGCTACTAATAGCTGCGGTGAGACATCAGGTATAGACGTGGCAGACAATGCGAGAGGGGCCTCGCGTACTGCGCGTAGTATCAATTACTTCGGCTGTCTATTTCCCCAGCGGAATGCCATCGTTCCAGGTTAATTCACCTCATTATCCCTTATTCCCGGCTCGGGTAATTGAAATGTTAATAGAGACTTTTAGCCGACGATACGGACGGGCCTTGGTTGTTTTATATCGAGTTTACATCTGTCATTTGGAAGAGAGGCACACTGTGTAGATTTAGATTGAGCTTTATACTGGATTCCGTGTGTCCTATTGAAATAGAAATTGCTCTTTGTATTAAAATAAACGAAGACAAACAAATTCGAGTATGTAGGCGAAGGAAGGTAAGTTATTTTTTTCCTTTGATGATAAGATGACGAAAGATTGTTGAAAAAATATATATTTAGATGTTGCTCTATTTTACAAGAGTCACATAACTGACCAATTATTTGTTGACATAAAACATTAGTGTCATGCTTGTTTGCATCCTTTTCATTCCACTTCTTTTCTTTTTGCTATTCGGTTTTTTCTTTTAAATGTCTCTTCTCTTTCGAATTTTCTCTTTTTCTTCTTTATTTTTTGGTTCATGTCTCTCATAGATTGGACGTTATCTTAAATTGGACAATGTACGTCCACTACCATTAAGATGGAAATCGGCAGCTCTACCGACTAGTTACGTTGAAGAGAGTATTAGCAATAAGAAGAATGTTTCAAACATTATTGGGAGTACTATTAATGGAAATGCAACCTCATTTCCCCCGTTTTAAAAAAGTATTAGTATTTCAACAATACCAGCATTTGTTAGTAATATTTCATTTGATACTACAAGGTACTACTGTCAGATCAGTAACTAAAAGGTGGCATTTAGACTTCACGTTTGTCGGGTAGTTGATTTTGCTATGGTAACTATAAAACACGCGCGTTTTTAAAAGTTAGACGAGTTGGAGGCGTGCTTTAAATAAGCAGAATAGAGTACTAATAAAACAAAAGAATATATTAACATAATATAGCTGATTATTTTACTATATGAACGCGAAAGGAAAACTGAGAAGTAAACAAGTAAATAAGAACTGTACCTCTTGTTTTCCTACCTGTGATTTATTCGTAAAACAAGATTAACCGTTTCAAATGTATTTAGATGCAAAAACAAACAAACTTCTAATTGAAAACTCAGATCAATACAACAGTATACATAGATAAGTATCTTTCTTATTATACAGGGTTAAATATGGACTAAGTGAAGAAGGCTGAAAAGATAATAAAAAATGTATTTCAAAATTCTAGCTCAATGTTTAAAACAGGAAGCAAAATCCTCTTTTGTGCTTATTATAATCATTGTTCGAGATGGTTTAGATATGTGAACTACCATGCGGTCATTTTTTACAGCGTTGTCAAATAGAGAAACGACGAAAATAACAGTTAATCCAATTAGCTGCAGTATTTTGCATTTGGTTTTTCCTTGCACCCTGCCAAAACTACGTTACTCATTATAGGTCCATCAAAATTATTTACTAACAGAATACACAGTCCATGTTAAATAAAATATCCATTTTTTTAGAGAATTAAAAGTTATTTAAGGAATACAAAACTCGGACTGCATTAGATTCTGTTACAAATAAAATATAAAACGTGTGGCAGTGTTTTTATTTCTGCACATTTGCGTGTTTTTTGTTACCCTTTGTGGTTTTTACCGATAAAGAAAATCCACCTGGTCGTGGTCGTCGGACCGGGCACCCCGCTTTTAACAAAAAGCACGTTTGAGGAAAGAAGAGGTCACCAGCAAGTACAAAAATATTTGCAATGACAAATTTTAATGTAAGCAAATAAGGAAACAAAAAATGATTAAACATTTTTCAAATCTCTCCAAATATCAACCCCTGTGCTATCATATCGAGTTTCTCATTAGGTAAATGATTAAATGATCATCCACTTTTATAAATATTCTTTTCTTAAAACGGCGTAAATACATGTGACAACGCGGTGCCCTGTCACTACCTTTGACACCTTTGACTTGCGGAATATACCTAACCTCGCGCCTGACAGAAGGCCAGAGTCGGCAATAAATAGGAGTTTAATATAGTCTCGAAAATATTTCTTCTTCGCTTTATAAATTATTAAATTAATATAATAAACATTTTGATGGACAATTCCGTTAATTCTTATTTTTCTCTTTCCTCTCTTAAAATATTTATATTTAATCATAGTTAGCTTTTTATTTATATCTCATCTCAAAAATATTATTTTGAAGTTACAACTGCAAACAATTTTATTATTTTACTTTTTATGTAGGAAACCTCAGAGTTTGTAAAAATATTGAAAACTTTCAGCGCACTTGTCAGACATCTTGGACAAATTCGTGTGTTTGCGATATTCAAATTCCCCCCAGCAGGAAACATTCAGGTAACTGATATTCAGGACCAACTTTACAAATAAACTCGTTTAAAGTTATCGGGCTCCCCTCCCCCGTTGAACAGAACGGAAATTCGTAAGTCTAGAGTGAGGCTAGCAAACACTGCAATAAAACTACCCGCAGGAAAGAATCCGCCGTATTATCGGATAGAGCTGCTGCTGTCAGCACTTATAATGCGGGATTTACGATAAACCATTAGCATAACTCCTATAGAAGAGAAATACAAACGGCAACTGAAAATGAGGAATTTGATAACGAAAAATAATAAAATATAATGGGAGAACCCATTGTCATAATGTATTCCAAATTCTTTAAATAGCAATAATTTTCAATATTTTTTTAGGTTGCTTGGTGTAGGAAAACTGATGCAGATGAAACTTCTTCAACTCTATGCAAATATGACTAAACTGGAATAAATATTTATGGCGGATTGTTTACGTTGTAATATTTTGATAGCATTTAACAAAATTTGATACAGTATTGCGTACATTTAGTACAAAGCCATACTAGTAATTTTGCATTTCAAAGAGTAGTACAGTAAATACGGGGTAACTCGAATTTCTTACAAATTTAGCTATTTTTTATTTGAACTATTTCTTTAAAGAACCTCTACTGCAAAACTAAAGTAAAGTGCAATCACTATTATGCAACTAACTTTACAGTTGAACACAAAACATTTCTTCGTTATTTATTTCGTACAATATCCAACGGGCTCAGCTGCCTAGTTACAGGATAAGGTTAAAAACAGTATAAAAAAATAACGCACAGAAAAACAATATAAAAGATATAAGAAAAGAACAACAAGGCTAAGATTTTAAAGTTACCCACGAAAAATACAAAAAATGTCACAGATACTTAAAGACTAAATAAAATCAAGTAAAACATTGTTTATATCTTTAACTTACGTGACATGCGGCTCTATTTCTGAATAGTTGGCGGCCATCTGATACAAAAGGGAACATAAATTATGGTTAAATATCTTGAACTGAAAAATGACCATATGCGCCTTACACCTCTTCTATAAACTACTCATTCCAAAACCTTCACAAAAAGTTTCTTGGGGGAAACCCTTTGGTGGATAAACACCATTAACAACAAATAGGTTAGCATAAATAGGGCTCCAAATCAAACTGGCATATTCTAGCTTCGGTCTAACAAAACCATTATGTAAAACACATAAGATTTCAGAGTTTTTAAATTCTTTTATGTTTCTGATAACAAAACCCAGATTTGTATGAGCTCCAGTCACTATATTGGTAATATGTTGAATAAAGGTGGGCCTGGGATTAAAAGTTACCACTAGATCGCTGGAGAGGAGTCCCATCTACTCTGTACTCCTATGTAATAGGCCGACAGCGCCGGTTAAACGTCATGAGTTATGACTCTATATTTTAAGGCATTCAATAGTAACTTAGGTATTTGTACTGCACCAGACGTTAAATGCATCTAAATTACTCTGCAAAACACCGCATTCAACTCAGTATCAACTTCACAGAATATTTTCATGTCATAGGTTTAAAGCAAATAACGAACATCAAGGTTACAGGCAATATCGTTCAGAAAAATTGATACAAAAAGGAGTCCAAGAATGGAATCTTGTAGAACTCCCGGCGTTTGGACAAACTTAGCAGACCTAACACCAGATATTTGTACTGAGTTTTACTACTTAGGTAGGAATTTAGCAAAGCAAATAATTCTGGACTAAGCCCAATTGAATTAAGTTTAAATAACTAAAGAATTTGCAGTAAACATTTTCATACAGAAGAATTTCAAGATATGTAGAAGAAAAATGAAGGTAGCTTCAAAGAAATTATAACCTACAGGTATTAATTCTTGTCATGTGATGTATACAGCTATTAGATAATAATAATAATAATATCTCTACCTCTCATTCTAATCACGGGAATTAACTCAGAAGTCGAAGACTTGCGCGAGAGGGAGTGGCATATTATTATTAAGCAGGCCGCATTTGCACCCAGGAACGACTTACGTTGGTAGGCCCTAACCATCATTCAGTGCAGGAATGAGGAAACCTCATTAATTAGGGGGGCAGTCAAACGTCAACTGGTATCAATCTCAGCCAAGCCAACATTCTTCTACCCTACTATACTCGCAGAGAGGGTGTCAATCCTTTCCAGCAATATAGCTTATATACAGTCTACCGGCTACGAGAGTCGAACCCACAGCGATCTAGGCACCTCGATTCAAGTACTGACGCCTTAAACCGCGCGACCACTGACCGATAAGATCAATCATTTTAGCAATTTTATGCTTTAATCTAAAGTCTACATCGTGCAATTACTATGTGAAAACTGTTCCAACTCTCCAAAGCATGTGCAAAAAGAAAAATAAATAAACTTCCCGAGTCGAGCAATAAGACAAATGTAGTCATCTGAAATTCCAATGTAAAGTTAGATAATTTAATTAAATAAGATAAATATAAACACAAAATCATACAGATAAGTACCTATGTACTGAAAAGTGACTGAGATTGCGTTCTACTACTTGCAGCTACCGTTTGTTTGTGACAATTAGTATCCTATTTTCATATTGAATTTTTTTTATGTATTGTATAAGCAAATAAATAATGATTGTCAACAAAATTGTGATTTTTTTATTGCCTCAAATTGGTGCAACTTCCTTCTTTTTGATCTGATATAAGTACAATTGGGGTTTACGAAAGTTCTAATTATGGGGTAAGTTTTTATTTAAATATGTTTCCAAAAGTCTTCAATATTTAACTTTCAAAAGAGAGCATGATGTAGATGTATAAATTTGTACCGAGGAAGTTTTTAAATAGTTTGTACGTCATCAAAATTTCCAGATAAGAATAAAATTGGCAGAGGCGTGCATCCATCGTGCCAACATTTTTAAGGGCCTGAATTTTTATTTTTTTAAAGGTGTAAAATATGGTGCTTCTCGTACCTACATGGTGCTGCCCTAGTAAAAATAGCTTGCCCGTGCTGTGGGGAAGTCATAAATTTATTATTTGTAAGGTAAACGTATCTGAACCTAAATCTTGAGTCATATCTTGTAGCAGTATATAAAACACTTGGCATACCTAACTACATAATCATAGGTTACAGAGATTTTTTGATATATGTTCTTAACTTTTTTTTACTGTTTTAGAAAGGTATTTTAAGCTAATATAAATCAAATCTCCTATAATTCCTATCAATGAAGTCATATGTATGTTCCCTGATACCAAACATCTAGGTATGCTAATGAACAATTCCACAGACAAAGCTCTATTCAATAATTATCTAAAGAAAATAATCTAATTTACTCACTCTATAAAAATCTAACTTCACTTTTTTGGCAGTGGGAACACGACAAATTCAACCACAATAGATGAGATCTGACCTATTTCTGCATTTTTAGGATTGCTTCTTCAGGTGGTCTCCTTTAAGTTGAATCAAATATCTAACTATAAAAATTATTATAAAATTAAAATTATTAGAAGTTAAATATCGACAATGACAAAAAAGTGACATCCTATCAATGAATTAAATATGACAATACCTACTTGAAAAATATTCACCTTTTATCTAAAAGTTTTTATATATTTTTAGGTATTAATAATATTGTGTGAAACTAACTACTCAGTGGACAAAAGCCCCAACCTGCGTTGAATTACACCCACAATATCTACCCATATATTCCTTATTATTAGCTTTTGTAACATTTTTTTACTGTTTTAGAAAGGTATTTTAAGCTAATATAAATCAAATCTCCTACAATTCCTATCAATGAAGTCATATGTATGTTCTCTGATACCAAACATCTAGGTATGCTAATGAACAATTCTAATAATTTTAATTTTATAATAATTTTTATAGTTAGATATTTGATTCAACTTAAAGGAGACCACCTGAAGAAGCAATCCTAAAAATGCAGAAATAGGTCAGATCTCATCTATTGTGGTTGAATTTGTCGTGTTCCCACTGCCAAAAAAGTGAAGTTAGATTTTTATAGAGTGAGTAAATTAGATTATTTTCTTTAGATAATTATTGAATAGAGCTTTGTCTGTGGAATTGTTCATTAGCATACCTAGATGTTTGGTATCAGAGAACATACATATGACTTCATTGATAGAAATTGTAGGAGATTTGATTTATATTAGCTTAAAATACCTTTCTAAAACAGTAAAAAAATGTTACAAAAGCTAATAATAAGGAATATATGGGTAGATATTGTGGGTGTAATTCAACGCAGGTTGGGGCTTTTGTCCACTGAGTAGTTAGTTTCACACAATATTATTAATACCTAAAAATATATAAAAAATGTTCTTAACTGTTAATAATATTGTTTAGCGACATATATCCACAGAGAAATTAATAAATCGACTGAAAATTTAAATATAAGTACAACTAAGTTCGATGGTGAAAATCAAATTAAAAACCATTCTATCTCAAAAATACCGCAATTCTATTAGACGAAAGTTTGTAGGTACCTCCTCTGTTTAGGGATCTTACCTTCAGGGTACTAACTGTAAAAAATGACTTGCGGAAATTCCACAGGCTTCTCACAATTCCGGAGGTGTTAACTTGAAAAAAAAAACGGAGCATACTGCATAAAGGATTTCTATTGGACAATAATTGATTTCATTAATCTGGCTAAGAAGAGATGAAAAGAAAAACATAAATATAATCAAAGTGTATAATAGTCCATGTAACTTTTATTCAAGTATGTTTCTCTCCTATTCCATAATTCCCCTCATTTTTCAGGCGGGAAATCCAGCGAGAGGAGCATTTGTCGCGTCTCCTGGCACGCCAATTTTCCGGGTCAACGTCGAACAGAGCCAGAATAACTAATGAACGATAAGTTTATTCCTCTACCTGTTTTTTCCCGAGGGCCGCCTCCGGGGGTGGCCCAATTCCGACGGCACCCCATCGGGCCCGCAGCCGTGCCGCTGAAAGCTGTAAATTGAGAAGAATGGCAGCGATTTTTGCCTGTCCCGCAGTCGACAATTGCGGTAACTGTTATTGGCATTCGCATTTGTCAAACTGATGGCGCATCTATGAGTTATCGCATTTTTCTCGACCGCTTCGAATACCCGACGTTTATGCGCCCATGCCAATTGCATTGTTCTTTCCACGCTGTTATGTTAATGGTGGGCCATAAATCTGGTATTATAAGTGCTGACACTAGCGGTTCCGTGCGGTAATGCGGTAAAAATGATGGAAATCCGGCAGGTGTAGACCATGTTTACTATGATCAGACCATGTTTACTATGTTTTCGCTGAATCTGAATCGGATGACCTCAAAAAACCCAATAATTTGGGCTTTTCAGCCCTATTAAACTCATGTAACCCTATAACTCAAACTTTAAACACAAAACCCAAGCTGTCAGCACCCAAACCCATAAAGCAATCACCCCATAACCGAGTTACTCAGTACTTGAACTTAGTATCACGCGATTTGTCAGTGGTTTTTAAACGAAACATGTACTACCCCACAACCTTTTAACCCAATAATCCCACAACCCAAACACCCCATAACTCCACAATCTCATAAACAATAACAGTTCTGAACAATTTGTTAAATTAATTCAGATGATAAGTGGGCTGTATTTTTAGAAAGTAAGTTTATTTGCCAGGTGCCTGAACCTATCGTGGGGTCATGAATGCTTGAAAGTTACCTAAAATATTAGAGGCTACTTTCTTCTTATTTTCTTTGGAATTTTCTATATAGCTTTCTGCCACTGTGTTAAAGCGCCGATCACCATGTCGCTTAACAATTAATATTGAATTGACTTGACTACTGAATGTAAAAGCAATGACACAGATGATCTGCAATCTTTGTAGTATATAGTTGAGGATCTGGAAGACCCAGAAACAATGCTATATTACATGAAAGATTTCCAAAATGCCAATTATTATTAATGCCAATTTCCACCATATTTATTCCTTCAATGTTTCCATTTGTGATAAAAAAAATATCGTGATATCTTTATTTCTGTAAAAAGAATAATAATAGAAATGTATTTTCCTTCCTGCAAGCCCCACTACCAATTCAACTTCATAAAATGACTTGCATCGTGGGTTACCAGCAAAAATTAAGTTATAAATTTCTTTTGCCTAAATCTTAGATCTTTTTTTCCGAAATCCTTACGATTTTATTTTTTGAAACGCAATTAAATCTACTAATATTCGTATTTTTCTTTATTGATATAACTGAAAATAGCATAATACAGGGTGAGACAGTCATAATGTCATTTAACCACGTATTCGGGAGGCCTAATAAAGGCAGAAAATCGAAAAAAAAAATTTTTGCTCGACCTTTAAAAAAATAAACAAATCACACTATAAAAATCAGTAACACGACGCTCCTGGTGCGCTACGAACTTTCTGTTGATGCACCCGACGACAATCTAATGCCGTATCAAACCATCAATGCCACATCATGTTTACATACATAATATCGTCTAACACATCAGTGTGTTACAAATTTACCTCCATTTAGCACTCTGCATTTCCCACATTTCTTTCCCCCCAAATTTGTAGGTCATGCCACACATTTGGAGGGGGGATGGAGAGAATACAAGCAGTAAGAAGTAGTTTGTTTATTTCGGTCTCACCTCACGTATTTGGCGTAAATTCACAACGCATAATTTTACAAATTCCGAATATGTGGAAATGGTAGTGTTATACGGAGAATGTTTACGAAATGCGACTGACCCTAATTTTATTAATAAAGTGCTATGGACGGATAAGTGCAGTTTTACGTGAACTGTGAGCTGTAAACAGGTTAGTACCATACATAAAAACAATAAATTTCTAGGCTAGATGTACGTAACTACAAACTGAACAATTAATTGTACTTACGAGTAATACTAAAAATTCATATTTATTTGTAAAACGTAGTGAAAACGTAATATCAAAATTATTAAACTGTAATAACCTAACATTCGAAAACATTTATTTATTATCTACATTTGTTTTTATTAACAAATAAATCAATATTTAAGGAACATTCATTCATGTATCTAGATTTAAAAAAATAATTTTACTCCTTGTCGTTAAATAACACAAAAACTAGGTAACTAGGTTATTGACCTAATAATACGGTAGGTCAAGATTAGTGGCGTGCCATTTCCGTCTTGGACAGTTTTCTGTCGACAACACGATGGTTTTTTATTACTTAGTATTTAAACACGAAACACTTTTCAGCTTCTCTTAATAATTTACCCATTGGGTATAGGTTTTTTATGTAATGTACGTAAATGATTTATTACTCGGTTTATAATTAGACATGTTGGAGTTTTGTTGCAGTCATAACAGCTACATTTGCTCAGAGAATTATTTGATTATTATTATTTGAGTTTATTGGATATTAACATTTTAAATTATTATTGGCTTAAGTTGAACTTAGCAAGAAAAAATGATATTCTAAAACAGTCAGTACAACCGTTTATTTGTGATGTCTAAAATCTAGGTTGGTAGGTACTCTATAGAAAAATATTACGACTTAACAACATTGCAGGTCAACATCGAGTTGAACTGTGAGCTGTAAACCACCAAGGCTGTCAGCGGTCAGTGACAGTCTGAAAAGGGGGTTTAAATAATGATTTGAAAATATTTTTTTTCGGCGTAAATATGCATTTAGATTTTTTTTTAATCGCGTATTCGCATTATTCTCATTATTCCCTATCTCCTCTTAAAATTAATGACATTATGTCTGACTCACCCTGTATACCCAAAGAGACGAGGGCTTGCTATCTTTTGAAATATATTCGAAATATGCCAGATAAACATTTTCATTGCTGTTATTCTTGATTCCTTTCCTTTTACACCAAGTTTTGCATGACTGCTCGTGCGTCTGTCTTGATTTTTCGGGAAATAGGGAATCAACAACACTTTGCCCAATGTCTTTAATATCCGAAGGTACACTCTCGGATTCAGAATCATCCATATTAATAATCTTTTTTACTAAAACTGAACGTATGACAAAAAACTGGACGCCAATAATGAAGTTGTAATGAAACTTGTGTAGTTAAATCACTCGGCTAACTCCACGTAATTTAACGTTAACGTAATAATAATAGTAATACTAATCTTTATTATTCCAACAGGAAAAAACCCAGTTACAGGAATAAAAAACAGCAAAAAAATACAATTATTTGTGGTGCATATAACTTTATACATAAAAATCTACTACAAATAACAATAAAAAACAATAATACAAACAAGATGAAATCATCCAAAATGTAATTAACAGTTAATACAACCAAATCACGTTAAACAAACTACTCAGTTAAAAATACTCTCTAATGAATCACTATATATATATATCACAGTTACAAACAATTTTGCAAAAATTATATATTGTTTAAAAACTGTCTCTGAATTGATTCCAAACGCTGACGTTGAACTTGATAAATAAGATACCATATTATCGAACCGAAAACAGGGGCCATACGATTTAAAGGCACTAGAAACAAGATTTTTGATATGATCTATTAAAGTAAGTTTACTATCAAAATATATACCTAAATCCTTGAATACATCAACCCTACCAACGGCACTATCACCAATGGAGTATTCATAAATATGACAGCTATTCTTGCGAGTATAAGTCATTACATTGCATTTAGAGATATTAAGTTTCAGACGATTTATAGTCGACGTCCAAAATTGTAGAGGGACTCATAGATAATATAAAAACACTATTACTATTAAGCGTATAATATTTTTATAAGAGATTACCATTATTTACCTCATTATTACTATGCACAAAGATACTATATGCAAATGTACCCCACCACGATAAAGACTTAGTCAAACCGAAGCTCTATGTATTCTCTATCCTTGTTTATTGCATTTTAGAAAACAATATTTTGGTGTGTGTTAACCGTGAGCGTTAGTGAATGACTTCGCCAAGGTTAGAACGATATTAGAATATGCGTCCGTTGAGGAATTAGCTGCTATTCGCGGGGTGTTATTTCTATAGTTATACTAAATTATAAAAATAAATTATTGCTACCGTGAAGTTAACAAATAACAGTTAAAAATGGATCAAAGTGTTGGTTCTAGTAAACCTATGTAACGGACAATTGATAATAATAAAAAACGTATACGAAGGAATTCGAGCGCGAACTCTAAGTGTTAGTGAAGCTGTTGACATGTGTAGTTCGTTAACACAAGTGTCAGTTTCTAATTTATATCGTGTTATAAAAAAGAGTGTGGAAGTAAATCCAAAGAAGAAATAGAAACACATGGAAGGACAAAAATAGAAGTCAATGATGATGTAAAATATGCCATTCGCAGAATAATTCATGGATTCTTCTTCAGAAATGAAATACCGACGGTAAACAAAAATACAAGCTACGATAGCTGATTATGAGGACATGCCTCAATTATCTGACAAATTTCTTAGAAGAACAATGCATGACATGAATTTTCGGTTTTTAAAACGAAATCGTAAAAGTATGCTCGTTGAAAAAGATGAAATTGTACTATGGCGAAGATAATATTTAGAAAAACTAAGAGAATTTCGTGCATCGGGCAAAAAGATATATTACATGGCTGAAACATGGGTAAACGAAGGTTATACGGTATCAAAAGTTTGGCAGGATGGTAACGTTCGAAGTAAAAGAGAAGCATTTTTAGATGGATTTTCTACATGATTAAAGGCGCCTTCTGTTGGTAAGAATCTTTTCAGTTTGTTTTGATAAAATTTCCAAATTAACTTAGGTACACCGATATGCAAGATAAAAACTTTAAATTTGAAAATAATTCATCATTTTTATTATCTAATGTTTCGAAATTGACAGAAACTGTTACATCACTGAATCTACTAAGAATAATAGATGTTATGTAATATAATTATTTTTGTTATCTTATATGTATATTTTCTATATCTGAGTTCCTTTAAATTTAGTACGCCTCTGAAATGTTGCTCCTCGCACGCTTCGTCCGTCGCGCTAATCTACAAGCTAGCGATGAGTCACTCTACAATTTTGGACGTCGGCTATAGCTCCCACCATGAAGACATTTGCTTGATACATTCATGCAGGTGAATAGAATCAATATGATATTTAATTTCAAAATAAAGTTTAAAATTAGTCGCAAATAACAAATATTTGCAAGCAATGACCTTAGGAAGATCGTTAATAAAAAATAAAAATAGTATGAGCCTTGCGGAACGCCTGGTGTTGGAGAAAATGACTCTGAGGTGAGATTTGTATATCTTACTATAAAATGTCTGTCGCTTAAGTGAGAAGTGAATAATTTAATAATATAAAAGAAATGGAAAGTTACACTTTACACTTCAAATAGAGTTGTAACATTACATTCTGGTGTATTTTGTAAAAATGTATCCGTATTTCTACTAAAAGAATTATACTTCACAAGAATCAAGACCAGAACAGCACCAAAATCTCTTAATGCATTGTTCCCCACTGTGCAAAAATGGAGTTGCTGGTCTGTGGACAACATATAACCCTCGAGTTCCTTCAATTTTTGTCTGCGTTCGCAGTAGCTGTACGTCACCAACGTTTATATACGACCGGCAATTTAAACTTGAGGAGCATCGATTTTTAAGCATGGGGGTCTGCAACAGCCGGCATGGCGACGGTGGCGATAAAGTTTAACGGCACCACTTGGGCGACCATAAAGTGCACTTCCGTCCGATAAAATCAATTACATTTCCGATTTGCCGGCCGCAATCAAATCCAACGCGATCATGCCCATCGCTTAAATGCAATTGCGTACCTAGCGCCGCCGCCGGCGGACTTACTTCGGTCCGCCCGCTAAGTGGCGGTTTTAGAATACGAATCGGCACCAATTAGGGTAATGTTACGCGAATACGGAGCGACTGCTATATTTGAAACGAAGAGTGGAAATATCATAGGTACTTTGGTAAAAATAAAATAAATAATACCAAAATGTTAAGGTTACAAAAAAATGAATACTCAAAATTTCACTTCCTCAGAAGAAAAGATATCCTATAGATCTGCTGTTCTTTGATTTGGTTGGTTTAAAGGCAGAAATTGCATGTATCCTAGATTGTATGGTTTATCATGGTGACAGAATTAGTCAACCGCAGAATATTGTTGACGAATCTGCTGATTCTTTTTATTCTTATCATTTGTGTTCTCAATTTGCTGTTACTGATTATGACTCTTGTAGTCTTCCTTGCTTGCCCGTGCCTAATATATTCGAAGATGTGTAACTAAAGTACTTAAAAAACTTAAACCTAAAAATACTAAGAGTTTTGATGGTATTCCTGCGTATTTATTGAAAAACTGTGCTACAATTTGAGCTTATCCGCTTTCCATTTTATTTAATTTACCATTTAAATCTACAACTTTCCCTGATATTTGAAAAAAAGATGATAGATAAGTTATAGTATTATTATTTTAAATAATTTCAGTAAAGTTTTTGAGACAGTTATTTATGAAATACTCTTTAGTCACGTTAAATCATAAATTTCTATTGATCAGTATGGGTTCATGCACGGTCGGTCTACAGTTACTAATTTACTCTGCTTGACTCAGTATTTGTGTGAAAAACTTGAAAATGGAGGCCAAGTTGATGTCAATTATATAGATTTTTCGAAAGCTTTTGACAGGCTGGACCACGATATTTTGTTACGTAAATTAACTACTTTTGGATTAAATACAAATTTTTTGTGATTTTTTAAATCATACTTATACCATAGACATCTGTCAGTGCATTGCCGTGGTTTCAGTTCTGGCGAAATTAAGGTAACTTCCGGACTACTTCAAGGTTCCGTACTTAGTCCCTTATCGTTTAGTGTTTTTATAAATGACATCACATACAACCTATCTTGCTGCTCGTTACTGTATGCTAATGACTTCAAATTATTTATGACAATCGAATCTCTTAAATAATGTATCCTGCTACAAAGTAATATTTCAGTGAATAATCAATGGTGTTAACATAATAATTCATTTCTTAATATAAATAAACGTAATTCAATGATATTTACTAAACAACTAGCTCCTATTAATAGTATATTATTTAACGAGCGGTAATGCAGGTCATAACTCGCGCAGATGAAGTTTGCATTCATCAAGTGAGTTATGACCATTACCACAAGTTGAATACTATACTTTATCTACGACTATAACAATAAATACTAAGATACAAGTATCGAGAAAGAAAATTGATTTGAAAACGTCAAAATTATTTTGTTAAAATATCAAATGACATTAGTCCCCTCAATGATAATAATTGACAGTTACGCCTACTGAGAGGCGTTGGCAATTTAATAATTTTAAAATATTTTAATTATTCATTCCTTTCCACTTGTTAAAAATTCTTTCCATTTTACACCAATGGAATCGGCTTAAAAATTTCCAAGAATTTACTGCATACACTATTTACATACCGAAATATCATTGTAGAAGCCCAGTTATAATAAACTCACTATAAAAATTCACGGTATTTGTTTATTGATACTATTAATTGCTCAAAATCAGTTGAATAATTAATATATACATTAATAGGAGTAGATAAATTTGATTACATGTTAATTAACCAGAAACTTAACTCTGTTACGCAAAATCTCGGAGTGTGTTTTTAAACTAAATTATCATCTACTGATCATATTGACAGCAAAACCAAAGCTATCAAAAATTTAGAGTTTAGGGTACGCAACAGTCATCAATTTGAAGAGCACGGTAGGCTGGAATATGCCTCTGTTGTTTGAAATCCTTCTTATGAATGTCATTTAAAGAACATTGATAGACCCCAAAGACGATTTGTTAAAATATTTATGGTTTAAGTATGATGAGGTATATCTCCCAGTTGGATTTTCCAATAACAAGTGTTATCCAGATTTAATATGTTTGAACTTTAGCAGGGTGTTAACGTTAAAAAAATATTTTCGATTTTTTAAATATATTGAGCGTCTTTGAACGGATTGTCTTGAAAGTTTGTACACCTATGTTTTCTGAGGCGATAATTACGAAAATGGTAACTATATTGCAATCACATCTAGGAGGCGCTAGTTGCAGTGTTCCGTGGGAATAAACATGTCAAACTTTTTTGTCCTTCAAAATAAGAAATTATTAAACTACGTTCAATTCTAAATAAAAAAGATATACTTGTTAAAAATTGATAAACTTAACCGCTTTCGAAATAAGAACGATTTACTATTTCTTTACAAAATTATTTGTTTGAACGTACGCCTTTAAATAGGAAGATTTAATTACGAATTAAGACAAACACAGCAACAAATTTTATTATGCTTAAGTCTGATTACAAAAGATTCTCAAAGTGGCGACCATTTTCAATACATTCTTTTATTCTCTATACTAAAATTAGACTAGGTCGCCTAAACTAAAACAGTAATTTCAATAGTAGTAATTCGCATTTTGGACGTAATATTTAGTTGTCTTATTTAATTTCCTAACGAAGATTGCGTTACGAGATTGTACAATATATTTCTGCTACACAATCAATCGTTGGCCCCCTTATGGAAGTTTCTTGGAAAGTCATTAACCTTGTGTAACAACGGCAAAACAAAAACGCTAACGAGCTACAAGAACTGCCATAAATAAAGGCCCTTAATCGAACTTTGCTCCATAATCCGCTATTTTATCCCTTGAAAGGCTTTACACCCGTATTAAGTTATAAGATTTTCGTCGGTAGGTTGTAGGTGTTGAAGAATCGATATGGGCTAAGACATTTGTTATATTCTGAACCTGACTGTTAAAAAAACACAACGAACAAATCATTTGGTTTATCATTTGAACCTAATACCTACATCAAATATACATAATACGCACAAGAAATTGTAGAGAAATCTGGCTGAAATTGTGGTAAAAGTCTAATAAATGTAAATTTGCATTTATAATAGTACATTATACTATAAGGGAGATAAATGTGTTCTTTTGGTAGAGGTGCAATTTGAATCCCGAGGGCTCACAAAATAGCATCTCTCCCGAATGGTATATACTATTTTTTCCACGGTCTCATTAACTTAAAAACACATATTTTGTCATTATGAAGTAAGTAGGTAGCACCTAAATTATTGTATTCGGATTTTAGCATTTATTTAGTAGTCGTTGAGTTATTGTCATAACTATAAAATAAACAAACAAAAGGAATTGTCAAATTAAGGTGCTAGTTTGGTTTAGTTTAAAGTTTGTTTAGTGCACAATGAATAATTGTGAGTCGGAAAAGATTGTTCAAGTATACAGCGAGAATGTTTTGTTGGCATACTTCAGTGAAAATGCAAAGAATTACAAGTCTTCCACATTATGTGGTGTGTGTGTCGATAATGAGCGTAACGAATCGAAGAAGACGCCAGTCGAGCAACATTGGAATTATTGCCGGCGAAATCAAAGGAACAATAGAAAATCGCTTATAGACGCTTTTCGGAATGGTGCAACATTAAAAAGATCCCTGGGAAATGTAACGAAAGTGTTTTACTGGCATATTTTGAGGAAAAAGTCAAGATACGGAAATCGTCAACGCTGTGGTCAAATTATTCCATGATCAAAACTATGTTAAAAATAAAGCAAAATCAAGATATAAGTAAACATTATAAACTTATTGCTTTTTTAAAAAGGAAGGGTGAAGGATATCAAGCAAAAAAGTCAAAAGTTTTGACGAAGACGCATATCGACAAATTTCTCACAGAAGCAGAAGAGAAAAGTATCTGATGATGAAAGCCGCAGCAATAGTGGGTGTCTTCGGGGCGTGTCGCCGGGAGGAATTGTGTCAGATGACCATCGTCAATATCGAATATTTGGGCACTTCGGTTGTTGTGATCATACCAGATACTAAAACGAAAGTGCCTCGGACTTTCAGTGTTGTTGGTGAATTCTATTTAAACTTTTTTAGAAAGTATATGGCACTCCGGCCACCCAACGCTGACCATAGACGACTTTTTCTTAAATATATCAAGAATAAATGTGTGAAGAATCCAGTCGAAATTAACATGTTTGGTAAAATGCCTGCCGACATTGCAGAGTTCTTGAATCTACCAAATCCTCAACTCTACACCGGACGCTGTTTTCGTCGTTCATCGGCGACATTGTTAGCAGATTCTGGTGCAAATCTTACTATCATCAAGAGACATGGAGGATGGAAATCTTCGACGGTAGCTGAAGACTACATTGAAAATTCACTGGAACAGAAGAAGTAAATTGCGTGCCAAATACTTCCTACTGCTGCAACTACTAGCAAGACCACCAGTACTACCAGTAGTATTTCTACAGAAAATAGATGTGTCACACATGTTGACAGTAAAACCAACTTAAGTATGATGACTCCGCAGGGAATTACAATTTCAAACTGTTCTAATTTTACTATAAATGTTAATAGTAATAACTAGTTAAAATGTTGGTTTATACTTATTTAAAATAAAAAGTTGTTCATGTATTTGTTAAAACGTTTGATTAATATTCAAAACAAAATTTAAATAAACTTTGATTTACTTTTAGCACTAGTGTTAAAAGTAACTTACTTTTAACATGCGTGTCAAAAAATTACATTTTTAACATCAAAATTGACAATTAAAAAGCCCACTTTTAACAGTTTTGTAGAAAAACATTTTTATTGGAAAGAGCATATTTTACACTACTTCTCAACATAATCTCCAAGCAAATTTAGGCATGTGTCATAACGTGTGACGAGTTTTTGTATTCCAGCGTCATAGTCCTCCGCCGCCAGCGTATTGAGATACGTAGTCACGCCTCGTTTAAGTTCTTCATCACTGTCAAATCTTTCTCCCGCCAGAAAGTCTTTAAGCATCCTCATTCACCAACCAAACCAAAAGAATTCAAGACAGTTCTGTCCAGCAGGAAACTCATGACAACCGTTTTCTGGGATCGACGAGGTGTACTGCTCATTGATTTTATGGCCCGTGGAGACACAATTAATGCTAATGCGTATTGTGAAACATTAAAGAAATTACGGCGGGCAATACAAAAATCTACAGTGAGGTCTATTGTCTACAGGCGTCATTCTCCTTCATGACAATGCCAGGCCTCATGCAGCTGCGATAACACAACAACTTTTGCAGCAATTCAAGTGGGAAACTTTTTCGACCATCCACCATAAAGCCCGGACTTGGCCCCTTCGGATTTTCATCTCTTTACAAAACTTAAAGACTTTCTGGTGGGAAAAAGATTTGACAGCGATAAAGACTACGTATCTCAATACGCTGGCGGCGGAGGACTACGACGCTGGAATACAACAAGTCGTCACATGTTATGACAAATGACTAAATTTGCTTGAAGATTATGTGGAGAAGTAGTGTAAAGTATGCTCTTTCCAATAAAAATGTTTATATTTATATTTGTTAATATTTACTTTATTGCACAAACGGGTACCACTTTCCGGATGGCCCTTGTACTTTCGATATCGTGCAATAAATGCGAGAATTCAATAATTTCCGAATATTTCATCATTTGAGAGACGCGTGCTGACCTTCACTGCATCTCTTCCGGACCGGAGTTTTCTCTGTGAGTCATCTTCATATATTATCGGATGTCACGAGCACTCCGACATATATCAGTGCTGCGTCCTGGTTTGGACGCTGAATGCGGAATGCAATAGGCAGAACGCACGCGGTGAACCAGAATATCGTGACGCAGCTACCCTGCGGATTATTTGGTTTGTAGCTGAAACAGTTATTAGTGTTTGCTATTGCAAGTATTTCTTGCGAGTTAGGCAGCGTCAGGAGCTTATAAGGTCTGTTTGCTTGGTTCATGATCCAGAAATTAAATAAATTCAACCACTAGGCTATGGTCAATACGAGCAGTCTGATGTTTGGCGTTTGAACTAATGTCTATGTAAACAGAATTTGATACAGAGGGGGTTTCGTAGATTATAAAGCGGACATAGGAGGTGAGTTGAAACAAAAAAGTCTTAAGCCGGGTACAGATTAGGTGTAACATAACATGCAATTCAACAAAAATCAATTTGAACTGACTGCGCACACAATGATGATTTCATTATCACCAGTAAACGAAAAAGTATGCAGACGACTATTATTAAATTTTTTTAAATTTGGAGAACTAAAAGCAGACAAGAAGTATGAAATTCCGAAACTCGTTGTAGATAACGAAGATAATATAATAGGTTATTTTAGTGGATATCCACAGAGTTCTATAGGATTGCCTTCAACAGATGTAGGATTATCTTATTCGTTTATTCAACGAGTCGGTTGGTCAGTGGTCGCGCGGTTTAAGACGTCAGTACTTGAATCGAGGTGACTAGATCGGTGTTGGTTCGAGCCTAGCTGCCGGTAGACCGTATATAAGCTATATTCGTGGAGAGGTTTGGCGCCCTCTCTGCGGGTATGGTAGGGTGGAAGAATGTTGGCTTGGGTCAATGTGAGAGATTGATACCGGTTGATATTTGACTACTCCCCTAATTAATGAGGTTTTCCAGGTTTCCCTCATTCCTGCACTGAATAGTGGTTAGGGTCTACCAACTTATGTCGTTCCTGGGCGCAAATGCGGCCTGCTTAATAATAATATGCCGCCGCCTCTCCCGCACAAGTCTCCGACTTCTGGGCTAATCCCTGTGATTAGAATGAGGGGTAGAGATATTATTATTATTATTATTAAAAAATACATAAAATGCATGATTTTTCGTTTATTAAATCGCAAGCACTTCGTTCTGGAAATGAAATTTTTAATAACAAATTTTTGTGAAAGCGAGATCCAGAACTTCCATATCTGCTTTAATTTTTTCAAATCTAGAAAAATTTGACGATAGCCATCCTTCGTTTACAGGTGGTAACTGCGAACATTATCGTTTGAATAATCATGTTCATTGCTTGCCATTATAAATGTGCAAATATGATTAGACGTTTTGAAAAAACACAGACAGGTAATAATAATTCTCAGCAAAAAATGACGCATTCACTTAATTTTAACTAAAATCTTCATTTACAAATAAAGCAAGATATAGCATAGGAAAGTGAATGGATTAACAGAGTTTGAAATTCTGAACTAGAAAATGTAAAAATATACAGGACATTCATTAAAAACAAATTATTTTGAGGGTTTGAAGTTAATAAAATTTGATTTTTCACCACCTTGTATGAAATTAAGTCATCTGTAAAAACATTGCTAAAAACCTAAAATATTCAAGTATTTCTTTATAAGAGTTATACTCGTAAACCTATACTTATAATTGTTTTTTTTTTAACTTTCATATCATTTTTCCGAAACATCTCGAAAACGACAAGAATTAGGTGTAGGAACGTCATATCTTATGAAAGTCTCGTTGAAGTAACGCAGAGAATCTAAAAATTGGAAAAAAATATATGATTCCATTTAAAATAACGGAATTGATGACTACTTATGGTTCCAGAAGTGACAGCTTCTTGAAAATATTTTCATTGGAAAGATCATACTTCAGAAGAAAAAATTACTACAATCATAAAAACTTCTAAAGGTTCATCGATGCGAATCAGTCTATATTATTTACGTTTTCCAGTTCTTTGGAAATTCTTTTTCTTTGCCTTTTCCCACCTATATGAAAAAAGTAAATTATGAATTTTATTTATACAAGAATATTTAATATTTCTATCCACGCATCTTGCTTTACATTTTTTTTAAATTGTTTGCATCAGAGGGGTTCCACAATAATATGTCGTTTTTGTAAATTTCTAATAATAGTAACGTCTTTTCTTCAGTCCAGCCGTCATATTTGCGATTACGTTCTAACTGCATTAACATTCACGAGCAACATCCAAACTGACATTTCCTTCGTCTTCGCCGCAAGGGCCGAAAATTTTCGGGTAACTTCGAACATGCTGCGAATGCGCGCTATATACTTGCGAGCCACCAACAAACACGTCCAAATTGACTAGCCATGTTGCATTGCATGTTTTGTTGGATATTGTGTTGAATGTTGTGCTGCACCAAATCTGTACCTAGATAGAGTTCTGGGCAGAGTAAGACCTTGCTGATGTATTGTGACAAAGCGCTGAAATATGTGCTGCTCAGGAGTTCGTACCGGCTATTTCATTCAAGATGGCGATAGAATAAGGAATACAGTGAGACAAAATACCAACAAAAAAACCAGACCACCAAAAATGTTACTAAAATGTGCTACTTTATATTTTTTTATTTCTCCATAGATTTAGACGATTCCTTTGTTAAGTTGAAGGAAAGATATACATGGTAGCGCATAGGAAAATATAAACTTAGATAAAAGGATGTTGTCAAATCTTAAAAACATATAACATAACAAAATAACTGAACAAATTTAAAGGCAAATTGAATTTAGTTAAATGTTAAATTATAAACTACTTACATGATAGGTTCCTGGACCAGGACCAGAACGAAGCTCTTCGAATCTTGGACTAACTGGAATGTAGTAGCCTTTGTCGCTTAGACTTGGTTGTTTGCAATAATCAGCTGGACCTATGGATTTTTTTTATTATCAAACAATATTAAATTTACTATAATCATTAAATAGTTACACAATATGGCAGAAATATATATATTTTAAATCGTTTTATTATCTAGTACTTTTTTTCACTTTGCAATAGTTTATGCACTTATTTCATAAGTATTTAGGTATAGTAGTGACAAGAATTCAATGATCATACGTCATGACGTTACAACTGTTTTTATTGCCAACATAATTTTCAATATATTATCGCATTAAAAACAATAATTTTATTTAATTTAGTACCTATAGTGCACAGATTTTCACCCGAGTTTCAAAATAGTAGAGAGTGACTTTACAAGAAATAGGTGGGTATGGGAGATGAGAGTTCCAGGGGACAAGACTCCATAGGCATGTCACAGGATTCAACGAACACAAAATTAGCAAAAATAAATTGACGTTGAGTAGAACTTTAACTGTTTACTTTAAAAAGCATGTAAACTTCCCGGTATCATCCTCTCCACAATTGTAGATGAAGGCGATGGTCCACCATCATCTAGGTGTACTACATAACACACTACGCAGATATCACACTATAACACTTACAATACACTCCATTCCACGTCTGCCGATCCACCTCCCAGGAAAACAGTTGTCCAAAAAATCTCGTACAGGGCGCGCATAGTGCGGAGATGCACCGATAGAATGGCCTGCAAGATCGCCAGATCTTACACCTCTTGACTATTTTTTATGGAGATACTTGAAGTCAAAAGTGTACATTAATAAATCACGTAATTTAGAAGAACTTCAAAATCGCATTCGAGACGAAATACGTAGAGTTACCCCAGAAATCATTCATAATGTGCAAGAAGAATTTCTTCACAGACTTGCGCATTGTCAAGAAGTTGGTGGATGGCAATACGAACATTTAATTTAAGTATAAAATTTAATCAATTGTATTTTATTTTACATACCTCAGAATTGTTACTTTTTATGGATATAATTTACAACATTCAATCGTCATTTACTCGAAAACTTTCCTATGTAAGAGGGCAAAATTATAGTACTGTCTGATAGAGAATTAAACGATCTTTCAGAATCAAGGAAAAATATATGGTGTTGCCATTTATAAAAAATCGATGACGTCATTACTCGAAAAAAAAAAATGACATTTGAAAATCGCATTTTACGCTAAAATATGTATTTTTTAAATTAAAAATCGACCTGTTCGAGGATTTTTCCCAAAAAATAATTCTTTCGTTTTTATTGAATTTATTACATACTTTTGGCGCATACTGTATGTACACATTATTCACTATGGGCACTACTAGCACTGTTAATATAATATTAACATATTAACACTTATTATATATTAGACTATAGCGGACAGCCTTCCGTATGGCCTTCATTTACCCATGTTTCGTCAAATTGTAAAATGTTTAGTTTCTTTGCCATATCACAATTTCATCGTTTTCTATCAACACACTCTTTCGATTTCGTTTCATAAAACGGAAATTCATATATCTATATAGTCTAGGAAAAGTGTCATCTTCTAAGATAGCAACCTAATTTTTGTATTATTGTCTAAATCTAATTTTTAAAATACCATCCTATAAATGTTCCACGAGTCACGTGGTTGTGTCATCAACCTCTATGTTCTTCCTTTCAATGATTCCAAAAATTGTACATAAACGTACATAAAAGCTTATCTACTTGCCAACTATTTAAACAGTTATCTACATTTCACAAGTTAATACATTTTACACTGTTAGAAAGATACACAAATTATCTCCTTAAATTATTTTATGAAGAATAACAAAAAACTATGATTTTCAAACAACACTTTTTAATTTTCGCCACATAACCTCAAACAACGTGTCAGTACTAACCATTTTGTACTTTAGTAGTAGTTTAGTAGTGAGTGAAACAAAGGCAAAGTAAAATATTTAAATGCAGTGTCAAGCAAAAAGAAGCTGGTGTCGTAGGCACAGGTAACAGGTAGGTGTCACGGGCAGTAGGTGAAATGTCCGACACTAGCTCTATCCTCTGGGATTATTGATAGTCAAAGTCAGCGACGTTGATGAACAGGTTATGTTGATACCGGTGCGCTGGTCCAGAGCAAAGGAATAAGCTGTGACAAAAGCAAGGCACACGTGGAAACAAGACATGTAATATTTGTAAAAAGAGATTTGATAATTTCAATATAAGTAAATTGAAAGTTAATATGAGATACTTTTGCATCTTCTGAAACCGAACTAAGCTAATGGTTTCTTTAAGAAATGCACTGCTTGACGCATCTTTTTAAGAGTTGCGGCACTAACGTATAAAACACATTTAAATCATTTCATTATTTCCACGGGTAGTATTTTTCTACTAAGTGTCTTGTGTATTTAATAAATATTTTTTATGAAATACAGTATGATTAAGAAAATATGGCACATTATTCAAACTGAAAAAGTTGACATGCTAAAAGCATATTTGTTAAGCAGCGATAATCAGTGGTAGTGATAACAATAGTATGTACTGTGATAAATGAGTTGGAATATAGTAAAAATGGATAATGACCAAAATCTAGATAACTGAGACTGAGAGTAGAGAATCTAGATTATATTTTCAATTTATTGGTGATATATGGCAAAGGGGAGGAGATGGCCATTAATATTTTCGTAAATAAACATATTTCAAATATTTTTTGGCCTGTCTATAAATTCTAGTTATTACTTTGTTGGAGCCTATTCCAAGACATTGGTGTAACACTGGCAACGCTGTGGAATACAAATTTACCATGATTCTTAAAAATATTAGTATCGGAGTTGGATCAGCGGTACTCGACAAGTTTTTGATTGAAATGTCACAAAATTTATTGAAAATTTGACTCTTATAACCGATTTTTTAGAAAAAATTATTAATTATGTGTTTTACACAGTGGACTGCAGTGCTGGTTAAAATATTACTATGCTTATTTAAGTTTCACCCTGTATATTTTGATAAAAAAAAATCATTGAATGCCCTTCGTTACTACTTGTGTGGCTACTAATACCTAATATTGCATACCTGGAGTCACTTCTTCAGAGACTATCCCTTTTCTAGCAGCAGTGACATTAAATGACACTTCCGTAGCTTGATGAGATATCTTTTCTGTAGTGTTATTGAATGCATCCGAAATATCGTACGTCGCTGGACTGATTTCGTTCTGAAAATATATCCTTGTAGTAGAATAGAATAAAATGATTGTTTTAATATAAATTTATTGGACTGAAGTGTACTCCACTTGAATGGAGATATTTAAATATATTTATCTATATATAAAATAGCGTTTACTTTAAGCCCCTAGCAAAAGTTTTTATTGGTGTATTGTGACAAACTGACACATATAGAAGTGCATGAATGGAAAAACAATGTTGTGCTTAATCCAAGACTTCAACACTCTCAAGAAGTCTTTTATTGGAACCCTAAAACAATCAATGCGTAAGCGTTACAGAGTTTCAATTTAACTTATAAACCCATATAATCCTGCAGCCAGAAATTTCTATAGACATAGGCGTCCACGTACGTGATTTTATGGGGGGAAATTACACACGTTTGAAAATTGTTACATCGTAGTTTTTATAATGATGTTAAGTACACTATGTTTCCATAATTAATAATTGATCTTTTTTACTTTTTCATATTGTTTTTAAATTGTGTTAATTTTACAATAATTGATATATTTCTAGTAATACCATTTTAAAAAATCTTTAGTAATTTCTTAAAATATTTCATACAAATGATGTTTTTAGATAAAGTGCAATCGAAAATAAACAATTATTATTCTGCAAGATGTTGCACAGTTACAAAGGAACTATTTACTCGACGCTCGAAATTGTTTCTAGAAGCTATAATTATTCTTCTGAGCGGCGGTGAAAAAAATTGTCCTGCATATGTGGTATTATTCCCGGTGTCAGTTTTAAAGGATGCAGTTGACACATCGACAGCATTGGCAATAAGCGCTAATTCTATATTTAAAAAAGACTTTTTAAATAAAAGAGCGCAAGCCAATCTACAGTAAGTTAGATATGTGCGCTCATATTCCACTAACTACACTGAAATAATGAAATTGACCCAATTTAAAGAAAGAAATGAATTAAAGAAAGCATACGTTTAACACATATTTTTTTCTAACATATGATTATCCGCGAGTTTAAACTATTTTGCATTTCGTAATTGTATGTTCTTTGCCATTCTTTATTGCACGATATAGACCATTAACAGACACTCTTGTTAATGAATATTTTGGTCTTGCGCCCTAATCCCTTCATACTTTTTTATCATCTAATATTCCTCATTTGTTAAATTGGGATGATAACTATTTTGAGAATACGCTACAAAACTTGAATCCTTAAGAACACAAAATCAGTACCCAATTAAAAATTAAATTACAATAACAATTAAATTAGTGGTAATATGTACTCAAACGTACGTACGCTCACGCCCTTAACAACTCTGCAGATGGAGTAGGTTGATCCAGCACGGCGTTATTATCAATCAACCAATACATGCGTATTTGCTGTGTAATCGAGAATGCTCTACGAGGTATGTGGAACATATAATTCTATAAAATTTACGAATAGTATGTATTTCTCTTTATATTGACTGCTAGAAGTCATGAGCGGGTTTATATATGAGTCACTCTTTCTGCTATTTTGAAACCCAACTACAAAGTGTTTCTTAAGAAAAAGGTAAAAAATAAGTGTCTATTGTTATACAAATATGGGGTCTTAAGACAGTCATTGTCCAGCTACAGCGTATCAAAAATAAAAGCCAAAATACTTTCAGATCTTAAAACTGCAGCTCGAATACATGTAAAAATTCCAGGAGTACCTCTTATCACATCACAACCAGCTATAATTTGTTGATGTAAGTACTCTTCAGACGCAATGTGATCCTTGTAAACTGATATTTTGAGATGTCTTCAAACAAAAAAATCAATAGGGTTCATATCGGGTCATATGGTTCTTGAGTGCCTTGTCAATTATGTTTTTATCAATTTATCTTTCATTTCAAAATTCACGAACAGTCAAACTAACGTGTGGGGGAGCCTCGTCGTGCAAAAACGACATTCTTTGTCGCATAGGGAACAGTAGTGCAGGTAAAAAGTTTTCAACAAAATGTCTGTAGGAGGCACCAGATAGTACATGGTAAAAATTAAGGCCCAACTAGACAATTTCCAATAATATCCATCTATGCATTCAAAGAAAACTGATTTTGATATCAGCACTTGTGGAAAAATTAGCTTTTTTGGTAAACAATATGCTAGCGGTAAAATCAGCATTTTGTAATTTTTTTTTTCAAAATTCGGTGGCAAAATTGTAAACGAGCAGGATAGTCTTGCGACAGTAAGAGGTGAACCCTTTGTATGTGATACAGATAAGATTTGCAACGATCTTCCTAGTACTAGTATTTGGGTCTTTTTCAATTTCGTATAGAATATCTTCCTCCAACTCAGGCGTTTTAACACTCAAAGTCTTGGACATTTCTGAAATGAATCTGTCTCCGAAAGACGTTGAAACACATTTCTGAAAATTCTTGGATTTAGCCTACCATTTTCAAGACAAGACTATAAATGTAAACCATATTGGCCATTTCAGCATTTGAATATACATAAGCCATTATTAAAACGTATTATTCTTTACAAAATAAGCTTAATTTGACAATACACAATATTAAATAAAATGACGACTTCTATTATTATTGTTTTGCAGAGGCTCCCTAAGATATTTATTTATTTATTTATTTATTTATTTATTTATTTATTTAGAAGTACTGCTGCCCTGACAGAAATCCAATTACAGGGCAAGAACAAGCCTAACATTTAAGAGAAAAAGATAAAATAAGATAAAAAATAAAAAACTACATGTATATAACAAAAATTGCTATAAAAACAATATATAGTAATAGTAATTTAAAAACAAATTAAAATAAAAACAACAAGATAATGTAACTGTATAAAAATGAACTTAATCAAATAAATCAATTTTGTTAATAATCGGCTTGGAATACAAAAATGTGTAAAGAAACAAAAAGTGCAGATTATACCATGACGCATATGATGACCTATTTTTATTTGTAATATTATACACGATATTATTTTTTGCAAAAAATTATCGATTATACCTTTCATACCTACTGTCATACTAAATATGCACACCGAATTTGATTTAATTATCTCTAGCGGGTTAAAAATTTAAAACGGATTTTTATTAAATTTTTGACAGGCTGTTGCTGGACAATGTCATAACACCTCACATTTATATAACAAAAAAACCCATATTTTTGGCCACAGGATACGCTCCATTGTTTACATCTATTTAAGAAACACCCTGTATAATAAGAATACACGTAAAAGGGCGCGCGCAATGTGTACGTACTAACAAATGCCGAAAATTCGTTTGGCCTGTGTATCGAGCCATTAAATCTATAGATTAATGCTTCACTGTCATTGATAATAATATAAGCCGCACTTATAATCATTAAGTCTTCCTCCGATGCCATTTTTTTTAACACAAAGCTTTGTGGTTGTATATATCCGAGGAAATAAACGAATGACTGAGAAAGCATTCGTTCGAAGGTCTGTAGACACAAAACAAAATTTTACTGAAGCCATAAGAAATCGGGCGAATTTATTCGACCGAATTCGTTCGCCTTCGTTCACCGTATGAATATGCACCTTTAGCTTTTGTGCGAGCAGTTTCATAAAATTTTAAATATTTTAGGCGCATCTCCATTTCTAACGCGTGTGAAATTGAAACAAACTCCCGAAAGAATCCAATTATGGAAAGTGCCCCGGCCCCGACGCCGTCCCCGTCTATGCCGTCCTGGAGGGGTACGCCTAGCTCCGTCGCGGCACACAGGGGTGTAAACAACAGACAAGTAGCTAAGTGACAGTGTCGCGTTAGCGTTTGGCATAGAGCGGGGCGTTAATTGAAATATATTGTCTGGGCGCTGATTGTGCGGCGGTGCGATGTTTTGATCAGTGCTGTGTGTGCTAGCATGACGTTTTGTAACCACTTCACACTTCAAGTCCTCCTCGCTCTTGATTCATGTTTATGGTTTTCAATTTTCTGGAAGCCGTTTGCCTCCCGAGGGGCACTTGCCAACTTGTAACAAGCTGGAAAGCTTCATTATTATGCCACAACGTTTACGTTATAATTATATGTGGAAATGCGCCGACGTCTTTGAGTGCTGAAATGTGGAAAACAAGAGGAGGTTTAGAGCTCTTCCTTTTATCCTATTTATCCTCTTTGCCGGAGCATAACACCGGAATAGGAAAGATACACTGTTACGTATACGATTAGACGCCAATCATTTTAGTTCTTAGTTAAATGATACTATAATAAAAGGTTTTCAATGTGTTCTACTTTTCCATTGAACTGAAACGAGAAATGTAAATGATATTGATACTTTTTTATTTACGTTTAGGATTTGGCAGGCAAATGACTGTAACGGCTTTGACTAATAGAGTGAAGTCAAGATGTTAAGTTCTATCTCACAATATCGCATAAAACCAATAAAATTTCATCAATAACTCTAAATTTGTTGTTTGTGATTCATTGGTATAGATTGGAGCTTTCAGACAACCCCATCAGAAGAGACAGTCGTTAAATTGCGAAACCTTGATAACTAGCTCAGCAATTTATCAACTTTTTTTTGCAAAAATTGTCATCAAATGTAGAAAAGGAGTCAGTATAAAAGCATTTAAAGTTCAATCCATATCAAATCAACCAATTTAATTTGAAAAGGTTGCTGTCTAAATTTATTTACATTTATTTTTTTGTCTACTATACTCAAAGAGTTGAAAACGGGTATTCATAATTTTTTTAGATATTTGTTTTTTATAAGCCACCATTTTGTATAGGTGTGAACGTATTTTGCATTTTACAGAGGTTTGTGTTAAACGCTGTATCTTCTTGGTTTTTAAAAATATTCAATTCAAACCAAAACCATATTAAAGAGCATAAAATGCATAATATTTTCTGTCGATAAAGAAAAGATGATCACAAGTTAGAAAATGGACAGCTAGAAGAAATATAATATTCATGGAGGAAGAATTATGAGACAATTATTATACGAATAATGATGCTAGGAAATCAGCCCTAGAAAGAATAGTAAATAACATGAATATACCTGACCACATTGCTACTGATATATTGAAAAAAATTAATGTCATGTGAACCACTTAATATTTTTAGTTATAGATGGTTGTCTAATGCACATGTGTCCTCAATTCCTACTTCCCAAAGGAACTTGGGAGAAAGCTCTCAAGGCCCAACACCTAAGAATCCACTTTTTTGACAAACTCAATGTCTTCTATATATATCAGCGACTACTTGCACACTTTTCAACAACTCAGCAATTTTTCTATATGGTTCTGTTATCAGTAATATCATTGATATTCAAGTTAAAAAAATGCCGTGGTGATAAACTTATACAAGTACACTCCAAGTATTCATTCAAGTTACATAAACCGTGTCAACCAATCTTAAGATACAAGGTATTTAAAAAAGTGGTTACAAACTTTGGGACTTAGTAGATAGAGAAGGTTAAGGCAATATGTAGTTAAGGCATGAATATACATGATAAAAACTTCGATCTGAAAATGTGCTAGTCTGGCGTCGCAACTTTTGTAAGTGTTAAGCATTTTTTATGCTTAAACGGTATTTCTTTTAACTTGGACGTCAATGATACTATTGACAACAGACCCACATAGAAAAATTATTGAGTTGTTGAAAAGTATGGAAATAGTACTGATATGTTCATAAAAAACATTGAATTTGTCAAAAAACTGGATTCTTAGGTGTCAAGCTTTGAGAGCTTTCTCCAACTTCCTTTGTGAAGTAGCAATTGAGGATATACTTACATTTGGCAACCATCTACAACTAACTACACTAAGTGGTTCGCTTAACCAGGCCGGTTCATGGGGGTCAAGGGTCTATGTGCACTATATTTCTTCCGCCCCCTTATGCGTTTAAAATATTAATTTTATACAATTTTATATAAAGTACCTAACAAAATAATAGAATTGAAAACTCGAAAACTAATCTCTTTATCATTTTATTATGATCGTTAATTTCACAACTTTAGTTTTCAATTGAAATTATAGCTAGATGTGATATACGCTCTTTTAATTTGCAGCAATTTTTAATTGTCTTTAATTTTGAAAAAGTTATTTCTCCCGAAGCCACCGATATGGGCAAAGATATAAATATTGTTAAACCTATAAATAAATTTGGAAACAACGATTTTAAATTATTAAGTTCCAGACAATTTTTTATTTGTACATTTCTAATTTGAAAAGAAAACACAAAATATTCACTTGTTGCGTCAAACACAAACTTTTGATTAAAAAAAAAACAAAAACATACCTTTTTTAATAAAAACCCTGCAGTTATTTACACTGTACCAGAACACTTCATTTTGAGTTTTTACTTTTACCATTTATTAATTTAGTTTGGATCAGGTGTTAGCTGTAGAGCATATAAATGAACACTAAATTAAAAAATAAGGATGATGGATAAAAATCTATAATTTGTTTTTCCTACTGATCACGGCATATAAATTATAAAATATATAGAACACTAGAAGTCTTTCCATTAGGCACTCAAAAATAGTCAGACTATGAAGGAGCTTAGAAAGCAACCATCTAGGAAAAACTTATTGTTGATTATACAGCATTTTAATCTCAGTATACAATTAAAACCAAAACGGAATGTTTGTAATTGGACCACAGAAATTATATGTTTTTATGTATTGGACGTAAATTTTTCATTTTTTGAAATTTCTGCCCATTAGTGTGAGGCTATCTCGTTAGGGCAACCAATTCACAAAAGCTAAGTTAGAGCAATATTACCACTCTCGTTTTCTCCATAAGTTGACTATTTTCGGTACCCTTTTTGGCGTTCTACATATTTTATGATTTCTATGGTCTGATGACGATTTTAGCTAATCCGAGGCGGCATTTTTTGCAACCTTTTTTATTGCCTTCTGGTGGGGCAAGTTGAAGTATTTACAATAGGACGGACGGTTGTAGGTGCGGACAGTTTTTTAATAGGGCAGCAGTCAGCCAGCTTAGAATAGACTATTTTTTCTCAAATGAGAATGACTTTGCCCCTCAGTAAGAGCAAATATATCACACTTTTTGCTAAGGAAAAATAATGTTTTAATCTTTTTAAGTTTTATTACGTTTTTAATATCTTAAAATGATTATTATGTCAGTACAAAAACTAAAACTTTAAGCTTTTTCCCGTTTAACAAATAACTATTTTTACAATATTAAGTAGATTTTGTAATGTAACTAATAGAAAGGCATATTTATATTTCAGATTTTTACAAGGGCCATATTTCTTTCGGATAGCGATGTCCTGGTATTTGTGCCTCAGTGAATGGTTCTGTTTTTTAGATCACAGGCATATTTGACCCTGTTTCTAAGAAGGTAACCATACCGTATAAGTGCCATGTACCTACCATAGTTATATTTTGCTACTTAAGTAGGTTAAAAGTTGTTAATGAAGTCGTCTTCACATTTAGTTATAATAAATAAAACTCAAAAATAAAAACAATCGGAGCACTTAATGTCGAGGAACTTCTTCGAATTGGCGCCCCTAACTTTTACCGCCTGCGTGCGGGGCATTCGCTGCATACCGCTAGGAACGGGCCTGCGCTTAACATTCATTTTTTTCAATATATCACTAGCAGTGAGGTCAGGTATGTTCATGTTATCTGCTATTCTTTCTATGATTAATTTTCGAGCATCATTATTCATATAATCAAAAAATGATAATTCCATATAAAAATATGTATGTACGAATATTCACGTCAAGATATCGTCCTTTAGGAAGATTTAGATACACGATTTCCATAGGAACCGACGCAATGCTTTCGCAAAAAGTAACCTTGGTAAACCCGTTTCCCCATTTTCTCCCGCAGGCGGGGTTCACCCCTATACAACGTGGGAAAAATTGACACATACACGATCCCGACAGCTTATATAAACAGACATATTTACATTTTAAGCTAAACGCAATTTCGGGCGAAATATCGGCCCGGCTCGTGTTTATTAAATTTAACCAACTATGATGACCTGTCATGTGCATATCGACGTGTGTGCAGTCGGTAGCCACACGTGTTCCCTTAATGAAGTTTATTTAGTAGCCGAAGCAATTACCTTCCCCGTTAATTGAAGCAGAGGTAAGTACACGGGGCTGGGTCAAGACTTTACCTGTGACTGACTATTGGCGTTAGGAACGAATAATTAACGTTTTACTTTCACAACTGACATGAACATATTGAACCGGTCTACAACTCATATTTACTTTAAAAAATACTATCATTGTACTCTTCCATATTTTGCAAAGAAAATGTAATTTTAGCTTTTGTACAGGGTGAGATGACTGCTGAAAGTAGATTTACTAGTCATAGGACATGGTTAATAAAAGATCGATAGGTTTTGGAAGATCTAATCTGTGCTATTAGAAAAATATATAATTTTTTAGTGCCAATTAAAATTGCATTATACAGTGTGTTCCGTATAAAAACCCACACAGAGCAGATGCATGTAGGGAGTGCCAAACTGTTGCAATTTAACTAAACATATCTATATACAAAGGCGGAGTCACAGGCCTTTAAAGTGCGACCCAATATTTCGTAAAAATTTATGTCTGTATTACTTTAACTTAGAATAACCAAATTTGATACATGATTTAAGTTGATTGTTGGTCTTCTTTGATTATTAGTTCAAGTAAATTTAAAAACGGTATCAATTAAAGCTCTCACCACTAAAATTACACCAAACTATTTTCCATTGATCGAATTTAAAAATAATCATCAAAATGAGAGAAAAATAAATTTATGTTTCATCGAAAGTGGTGCCCATTTGAACAATTTCTTTAGTTTTAATTTTTTTATGTTTATTTTATTTTACAGTTTTATTAACCGTCAAATTTTAAAGTCAAAGCCTGCTACTGCCTATTTGATTTCTTCTAATAAACACCATTGAAATCTTGTTGTTGGAATTTTTCTTTAAAAACTAATATTTTTTTAAAATTTAACAGTAAAAAAGTATTTTAAATGCTGCGCAAGATATTAACATTTTTTTTAAATTCGATAAAGGGAAAGAAAGTTTGGTATAATTTTAGAGGTTAGTCACCCTCAAGTCATAGTCAAAGAAGGCCAATAATAAACCTAAACCATGTACCATATTTGGTACACAAGACACCCTACATGCACCTGCTCTGTGTCAGTTCTTATGGGAAAC
Organism: Monochamus alternatus; assembly: GCA_037114965.1. Classification (NCBI taxonomy): domain Eukaryota; kingdom Metazoa; phylum Arthropoda; class Insecta; order Coleoptera; family Cerambycidae; genus Monochamus; species Monochamus alternatus. Next base: position 75,222,106 of record CM073431.1, on the reverse strand, counting down.
ACCCTGTATAGTATTCTTCCGTAGGCATTACAGTAACTTGTGGCAAAAAATGGTCTTTTAATTCTTAAAAAATAATGATGATGCTACAATTAAATACAGGTGCAAATATACGCTATTTTTCTTTAATACCAATGAATTCAAAAACTACTAAGTTTATATATAGGAAACTTAAATCAAAACGTCGCATATTGCAGGTAGACACAGGGTAATTAATTGAAATGGGCAATATCTAAATTGGAGATAAGCAACACCATAATATGGTAATAAATAAATAAAAGAAATAAATAAATATTTATTGAGCTAACAATGTAATGTCGCAGGATTAAGAGAAACTGGATTTTCAAAATGGTAATTTTATTTTAAAATATCGCAGTAATTTAAAGCTAATGCCCTGATCAGCAACAATCTTTCATTGTATGTACAGGGTGCCTCAATTTTAAATGGTAGGACCTTATTTTGAGGCGTTGAATTTTATTTTTTATTTATTTTTAACAAAATAACCGCATACTAATTCCAGCGGTCGAGTATCTATAAATCTTTTTATAAAAAAGTAAAAGGTCCTCTTGTTCGAAGTCGGTAAGACGTGGTGTTTTCAATAAAAACTGAAAATACTGTTTAGAAGTCAAATCAAAATTTTGAAACATTGTTTTACAACTAAATTACATAGTTTGAAAATTCAGTCAAAATTGTTTTTAATTAATTAAATGTAAATAAATATAATCGAATATAGTAAAAGCGATTGATCGTTTTATTGGCAAAACAACGTTTAATACTCATTTACTAAAGACAATTTAAGTGAACAGTTTTGCATAAGGTTTAATCTTGCAAACAAAATAGTCATCTTCCTCATTAATCTAGTAGGACTAGAATATCCTGTTGCTAAATGACAGGGATGCCACCCAATAACAATTTAATTGAAATGAATTGAATTCTTTTTTAAAGAACTAGATTCTGCAATAATGAATAAAGTTGCATCCGTTAGTCTTATAAATAAGTTATTTCGTTATCTGAAAACTGTACTAAAAATATCTCATTTATTTATGTTCTTGTAATAATATAGAAAGAATTGTTTACTTACTTAGTATTAATTATAATACTGATCAGAACAACTTTACAAAACTTTTAAGTATTATAATCATAAGAGTTGAGGCAAATCGTAAAAACTTTTGTTAGATTAGATAAGTGTACTACTAATAATAGATCTGTTTTGCCAAAATGTCAACAATCTTTTTCTTGGGAATATAATGTATTTCGATGAGATAGATTCTGTATTAAATTAAAAAGTAAACTAATAAAAATATTGCAATATATTATTTGATCTGATTACACGAAATCCATATAAGTGTTTTATCTTTTTTGTGAGCACTTTTCTGATATTTAACACTTCCTACTAAATTTCTGAAGTGTTTTTACGATATTATACTGATTGAAATCTTAAGTTTAAACAAATAAATATAGATCCTGAATTTTATATATCAAGCATTATATAGTTATTTACGTTACAAGGCCGGGAAGTGGTATATTCCGAGTCAGGAATTTCTAGACGAGTACTTTAATGACATTTCACGGCCGTGTATCGTACAACGTTTTATTTAATACTGTGTTGTATTAAAAATTAAATTTTAATGTTTTATTTTACATAACCTGTCTGTATGTAGGTGTTAGCGTGGTTTCGATTCTTGTTTTATCGCATAGCTTTTGATTTAGCTTAGTGATGTAAAAACAAAAATAACAAATTTGACAGTTTGTCATCCCATGCGTATTTTGTGATAATTTTCGTAAAAAATTGAAAAAATCGAGCTAAAATGTACTGAAGCAACCAGTAAATTGGTGCCTACGAAGTCTTCTGCTCGTTATGAGAAGGATTACCAGCAGCAACGTGTGGAGAAAAACGGCCTGACTGAGAATATCCTTTTGGCGTACTTCTTAGATGTCTCCAAAAAGATTAATCCTGCGACAATGTAGGCAAAATATTCGATGCTCAAGTCTATGCTGATGGTAAAAGAAGGAGGTGATATTTCAAAATATGCAAAACTGGTGGCTTTCTTAAAAAGGCAAGCAGTTGGTCATCAGGCAAACAAATCAAAAGTTCTAACAAGAGAAGAAGTTAATAGATTCATGAAGGAAGCCCCATCAGAAGAGTATCTTTTGATGAAGGTAAACAAGTTTAACCTTTTCATTAGTTTTGAATTAAACAATGTGCATCTTGAATGATATAGATACTCAATATCAATTAATTACAAAATATACATTTCTTGGTTTCGTTAGTCGAAATTTCATCAATTTGACAATCAGTTTTAAACCATTTTCTTTATTGTTACAGGTAATTGCAATGATAGGCATTGCTGGTTGTTGTCGGCGAGAAGAGTTATACCATATGACCCTAAAAGACATTGAAGATTGTGGCACCAAACTAATTATAACCATTCCCATTTCTAAGACGAATACAAAACGGGTATTCACTGTATTGAGTGACGACAATGAAGGAATAAACTTTCTGGAAATATTCAGAGAATACGTTAAGCTCCGACCTAAAAATATGAAGGAAGATTTTCTTTTTTTGGGTTATAGAAGAGGAACATGTGTTTCCCAAAGAGCGAGCATACATACCATTGGGGGGGCACCCAAAAAAAATGGCGGGATATTTGAAGTTGGAACACTCAGAAAAATATACGGGGCATTGTTTCCGCAGAACATCTACCACTTTTTTGGCGAATGCGGGAGCTGATTTATCAACACTGAAGCGTCATGGTGCATGGAAAGGCTCATCTGTTGCGGAACAATACATTGAAGATTCCTTAGAAAACACAACAAAAGCAGCAAGGATGATTCAAAATGGAGAAAACTTCATACAGATTCTTCAGACCAAGCAACAAACTATATCCACCACCACTACCGTGTCTAGTGAAAATTCGGTCCCTAAAGGTATTCCTGCATTCAGCCTGCAAGAAAATTCACATTGCACAGTTACTGTTAATTATAATTATAAATAATTTTTATAGGCTTGATTTTGTAGTTTTAAAGATAAAATCTTTTAAAAATGTGAATATTGTGTTTTTTTTAAAGCAGTCCAGGAAGTAAACATTTTCCGGACTCAGTACTGTAATGAGTTATTTCCTGGACTTAAATGAGTCCGGGAAATACCACCTAAAAATCACATTAGCGGTGGAACAATCAAATAGTCGTTGGAAAATAATTGAATGTTCGTTGTTTAAAGTGCATAAATGTCATTAAGAATAAATAAAAGGATTAAACTCGATAATTCCTTCATACAGTTAAAACAAAAGGTGATAAGGCAAACGCCCTCATACTACAATATTCTCTATATGAACTGCCGTTTAATTCATTGCAACCGTTTGTATTTTTTTCTTTTAAATGATTTATATCTCGCGAAGATGTTTTGTAAACCTTATTTTTAAAACCAGCCATATAAAAATCGAGGGGTGTTAGAACTGGTGACTTTCCGGGCCACTGAATAGGTCCATTAATCCCAATCCATTCTCTGGGAAAGTGTTATCTACATTTTGCTGCACAATCCTGGCCTTGTGGGGTGAAGCTCCGTCTTGCTGAAATCATAGATTTCTCTTTAGCTGCAAAGACATATACTCCAGGAGTTCCAGGAAGTTCTTCTTGTAGAAAATTTAGGTAACTTACGCTGTTCAATTTATGTTCATAAAATTAATTCCCAATGAAGTACCTAGCTATGATGCCGCACCATACATTTACTCCAAAATGACCTTCGTTTTGGAATGGATTTACAATGTGGCAGTGATGGGCAAAACCGTTATTTTCAAATAACAGTCGCAACTGTTATCGTTGTTTTTAAATAATAGTTCAAAATAACAGCTAACTTTTATTGACTTTCAGAATTCAGCACGTTTCTGTGAATGGTAGCGACTGGTCACAAGATCCCCCGTACCCGTTAATCACAGCCCATAAAACTGAAGAGAATTGTTGACTGCATAATTATTTATTTAAAATGTTAGCAATTTGTTACACGTATGTTTTCTAAATATTTATGCAGAATTATTTTTATTGTTGCGATGAACTGAAACTGTTATCGGTGATCGTCGTTGTTGAGAACCCTAAAAACTGCGATCTATGATTTACCGTCGTTTTCAATCCACTGTTAGACAGTTACATTATTTTGCAAACGCCGTTGTTGTAAACTGGAACTGTTATCGGTTATCGTCGTTGTTGAAAACTCTAAAGACTGCGAATGGTTGTTCGTTACTCTACCGGACAGTATACTAAGCAATCAGTACGGAATCTTAGACAATTTATGAATGAAATACGTCTGGCAGTTTTTAAATACCCCCACTCTAGAAAAAGTCGCCAAGAATATGGCGGATCACACAGAACATACGAAAAAATAGCTAATAATTTGACGTAAACATAACCAAAGTTGTTCGTAGTTTTAATACTTTTGCATTAATTCTTAATTAACTGTTGTAATCCAGTGTAGTTTCATGTAAATTGAGGTTTTGATCACATTTTGTCTTAATTTAGGTTTCTAGCAGATATAATTTGAATTTGATTATAAAACCGGTATGAATTTAAATTTATTTAAAAAAATTGCGAAAACATGGAAACTAGGTCGACTAGTAGTGTAGTTTTATTTTATATTTTGTAGTACTTTTGCCTTTATGTCAAGATGTATACGTTTACCTTATTTTCTTAGCAGATTATCAAATTTAAGCCCAGTGTAACTTTTATATTTTTACTCATTTTTTTTAGGAATGTACGAAATGAGATTAAAATGTGAATATTAGGTATAATTTATTTTGAGGTTTACAAAATATATATATATATATATATAGGTAACATAATCAAAAACTCCCGTTGCTTTATTAGGTGTATGGAGTGGTTTCTTTCATCCATGTATAAAAGCAGTCTCTTTCCTATTTGGAGTTAAATCCTTTGCCTTCTTGTTGTATTGTATGTTTTAATTCTTCTTTAGGATTTTCTCAATTAAGCTATCATGTCTAACTTGGTCTCCCATATATAAAACTGTTTACAGGCCTTTTACGCCCAGAGCTGCGTTATGCGTTAGTTTTTTACAACACATTTATTTCCATTTATTTAGTTTATTTATTATTTACTGGGTATAGTTCCACTAATAAATAATCACTAATATATAAACACAAATAACTAAACACTCAACACGACACACAAAGCAGGAATATAAGTACAATAACGATAACGAGTGGATAACCATGTAATAATGTAAAAAATTCAAAAAACCTAACTGACACACAGAAATTATAGTAATAACTGTCAGTCGCCAACAAGATGGCGGATTTTTGGAAGACGCGGGAAAGCTGAGTTTCCCTACTGATTGCTTAGTATACTGTGCTCTACCGCGACGAATATTCCAAAAGACGGCTTCGCGTTAGTTCGCATGCTCTGCGCAGCTGTCTCCCAGTGGGACTGTGACAACTGATACCTGTTATTTTGACAGACAAATAAGTCATTGTCGTTGTTGAACAGATAACAGTTATAGAATAACAGATATGCAAATAACAACCCATCTCTACAATGTGGGCATTTTCAATAGACCAGTAGTATTCGTTGCGCCTGTGGTAAACCATTACTGACAAACCGACTTTTGTCCGCCCAAAGAACGTGCCGAAAAAGGTTCTAATCAACAGTTTCTACATTTACTATAATTTGAACTATAAAATTTAGTCTGTTTTCAATGTAACGCTGAGGCAAATACTCCAAATTGTGAATTTTGTAGCCATGATAACCATTGGCCTTTAAAATTCATTGAACGGTTGATTTGTCCAAATTCTATTACCGGCTAGCCTATAGAATATAATTTCGTGGATTTTGTTTGAAATATTGTAACAGTCTAGCTGTATTAACATTGTTTCTTATCCTTCGGTCAATTATTTGATGATTCTGGTCGCAAGGTCGCCTTCAATATTGTAAAAGTTCTGATTAGGAATGAGGCGCTCTAGATACCTTTCTTGATATAACTCTACAACTCTTCCTGAATTTTTTTGACAGAAATGAGGAATATATCAACTTTTTCTGAATAAGAAAACATTTTATAAGCACAAAAGTTGACATTCGCATTGAGTAATGACAAGTATTTTATGACATTTATGTACTTTTATTTAAATTTTTTATATCCTACACGCCCATACTATCGAGTTTGAGGCACCTACGTCAACAATTAGAGGAGATGTGGTTGTTACGTTATACTTTCTATAGTACATATCGATTTACCAAATAGTAATGAGAATGAGTAATGTATTAGAGTAAATAGAATAGTTCGCCCCTTCAATGTTTTTTTATACCTATACTGTTTTTGCAAATAACGGCTGAACCCTTTGTGTATCAGTAATGCAAGTGACTAACTGGTTAAATACATAAATGTATTTTTGAACCATAAAGGCCTGTGCAAACGTATGTTTCACATAGATTTATTTCACCCCCTCCCCCAGTCACATTTGTGCATTACATGCATTTGAATTAAGGAAATGTAACTAAGGAGACTTACCTTTTTACAAATTGGTTTAAATCGAACAGTTTTAGACTTAAAAACACTTGTCACAAATATTTTGCAATGACCATCACATTCCTTATAATAGTCTGCGGGTGATGGCGACGAAGCGGCAAATGGACTAACAGCTGAAACGTCTCGCTTGGCCGTGTTATTGAATGGTACTTCCATTAGTGAATAAGGATTTTTCTTTTTTAACAATTTCTCAATTAAAGGACTCTTTATGTTGTAGGAACCGGGACCTAAAGCAAATAATTATTTTTAACGATATGTATATTATACAGGGTGACAATTCACAAAGTGTTTCAAATGAAAATCTGAAGGAAATAGAGCAACAAAGGCGTTACAAATTTCCCTAATAAACGTATATTCAGTTATTAATGGCTTACAAGTTTCAATGTTGTAGTTACTGTAAATGTACTGTAATCATTTATATCGATAACTAAATCCCAATAAACAAACCCAAATTTGGTCGCGCTATGGTAAAAATAATAATTTTACTTTTATACAATATATTCAAGTACAGTAAATTTATATTTTTCATGTAAAATTACATATAATATATAATTAGTTACATATAGTTAGTTACAGTTGTTTACTGCAATATCATTTATAGATTTAATGGTGCGTCGCTCAGAGCGAGAGATCTGCGGTTAATTACCTACGGCAATGTAGGTAGCTTCCTGCAAATCGAGCCGCTTAGGTCGAGCAGGAAGAAGCAGACCACTTAAATCTCATCTGCACTCGATTTGTATGTGAACATACATATGAAGGAACAGCCAGTTTAATTGTGGGTCATCTCACCTGTGGCATAGTGATGAGGGCTAACAAGCTCGAAACCGGTCTATGTCTGGTGAGGTGGCCGACAAGAGTTCTTGGCTGTTCACACAGATGCTGCAATTGTAATTCAATGCCGGTCAGGGTATTACCCCGTGGAGTAGTTGTTTCCTGCAGTATCATTTATAGATTTAATTTTGAGGTCCTTTTTATAGTCTCTTGGGGATAAAAATATTAATATACATGCAGCCTGAAAAGAATAAATCACCTCGTTTTAAGTAGTTTTCAAAATGTTCAGTGGATTGAAATCTGGAGAACCTAGAGACCATGCAATAGTACTTAAACATCTTATTTTCTTGGATCGAAGAAAGTACTATACCTACATGAGATTTTTCAATTAATTTTAATTTGAAGTTAACTGATTTTCAATAAAGATTGTAAAATGCTTTTTTCCACGGTCGGGAGTAGAAATCAGTTTCTATGACATCAAAATTAAAACAGAAGTAGTCGATTATTCCCAAGGGAGTATAATGCTCCCAATGGATTTTACATTATGGAGAACGTTTTTCATGCAAAAAAAAGATAACATTGAAATTATTTATTGACATTTAAATTAAATCTTACATTTGTACAATTTTCAAAATTAATATTAGAAGGAATATTACTTTCGCTTACATTTACAGTTTTTGTGATTGTGCTAGTAGTGGTACCTACTAAAACCTGATTAGCAATTTTGGTCTTATTTTCAATGGAGTTATCGACATAACCCTCAGCGGCTGTCGTTGATTTCCAACCAGCATGACGCTTTATTGTCACGATATCCATACCAGCATCTGCCAGTAATGTCGCTGAAGATCTTCGTAAGCAGTGACCAGTATAACATGCAGCATCAGGTAATTTTAAATACGAAGCTACTACACTCGGAATTTTTCCCATGGTATTCTTGCCAACTGGCTGCTTTGTAGTACAAAAAAAGGCTCTTATGCTTGACGTGGGGAGGACGAAGGGACAGGTATTTTCGAAAGAATTCAAGCATATTTCCCACTTCGGTAACCAGAAAGGTTCGTGAATCTTTGTCTTAGTGTTTCGAATTTTTATAATCAAGGAAGAGCGTACATCCTCAATATCATCTACAGTTAAATTGACTATTCATCAGTTCGACAAGCTCCGGCCATCCCCAGAATTAATCCAACCTATAAAATATCAAAATACTTAATAATTGAAATACCTAACAACAAAATTAATCTTACCTTAATCATTAAGAATTCTTTGTCATCTGCACTTGATAGAAAACGGTCGATTTCACCCTTTGTCAATATTTTCGATTTTTTAGCTTGATATCCGTCACCGGTTCCTTTCAAAAATGCGATCAGCTTGGGGAATTTGCTTATATCTATGTTGTCGTAAATTATCAAGCATGACTTAACCATAGAATATTGCGCCCATAATGTGGAAGACTTGTAATTCTTTGCATTTTCACTGAAGTATGCCAACAAAACATTCTCGCTGTATACTTGAACATTTTTCTCGGCGCACCACTTTTTGAACCGATTGTAGGCTATATCGTATAAAGATCTTGACTACGTAGGCAGGAAATTGCTTATTGCAATATTTGCAGCCTCAACAATCTTTTCCTAGTCACAATTATTCATTGTGCACTAAACAAACTTTAAACTAAACCAAACTAGCACCTTAATTTGACAATTCTTTTTGTTTGTTTATTTTGTAGTCATGACAATAACTCAACGACTACTAAATAAATGCTCAAATCCGATTACAATAATTCAGGTACTACTTACTTTATAATGACAAAATATGTGTTTTTAAGTTAATGAGACCGTGGAAAAATAGTATATACCATACAGGAGAGATGCTATTTTGTCCTCGGTGCATGTAGCCCTCGGGCTTCAAATTGCACCTCTGCCAAAATAATGCATTTCTCTCCCTTATAGTATAATGTACTATTTTTGCACCTTACCATATTTTTTCTCAAGAAACAAAATTATCTTTGATCGTAAATAAATGGATACGAGGTAGTGTTATCGCATGATTTCCAGAGTTCGAATCTATTGAAATTTAAAAAAAAAATTTCAAAACTTCAGAAAAAAATTGAATACATATCCAGTCTCCGCAGAACAAGTTACACATTTTTAAATAGCCCTCAAAATGATGAACGGATTGAAATTTTAGGGCTTGAAGACAGCAATAAGATTTGTTCATTTATTTGAATATAACATTAAAAAAGAAGAGTTATAGAGGCGAATTTTTTAGTAAGTAAGTTTTCTAGATAGCGAAATGTCTTTGATACCATCGAAGATACACATTATTTTGCTAATCTAAGCTTACATTTTAATAATTATTTTCACATACTTATAAACAAAAGTGAACAAACTTATAATTCTATACAATTTGTCAGTATAGGATAATCAAATACGATTGGATTTTAAAATAAAGTCGACGTTTCGTTTTTTATTTTATCATATCATTGCTTAAAACAATTTTATGAAAAAATAATCATTCAACATATAATAAAATTTAAAATACAATCAAAATACATCATAATTGTATTGATTGCGCGGCAGCAAAGTTCCTTGGCCTGCACGTAGCTCTGATTTAAATCCGCTGGATTTTTACTTTTGAGGCTATATTAGATCTTCAGTTTACAAAGACATTATTAATAGAAAAGAACAACTGTGGGGAAAAGTTCATGAACCCGTTAATATTATCAAGCAACATAGTCAACGTCAGACAAATTTTAAATAAGAGGCTAAGAAAGTGCATTGAAGTCCCTGGTGGTCACTTTGAGAATCTTTTATGATTAATAATTTGTTAAAATATGCATAATAAAATTTTCAGTTGTTCTAATGTTGATCTTACTGTTAATTCAGTTTTGATATCTTAAGACTTCCTACTTTTCTAAGTTAATTCCCACCGAATCTCAAAAACTTAAAATCGCCTGTTTCTCGAAAACGGTTGAGTTTATCGATTTTCAACAGGCATACCTTTTCTATTTAGAATTAAAATTAGTTTAATAGTTTGTTATTAAAAAATTCAAAAGTGTAAAATACAAAAAGTTACATATTTTTATATCGAAAGTACTGTATAACTAATGCCCCATAGTCGTGACCTCAACATTGTTTACATATTCATAATTGCCGCCTCAAAAAACATAAGACTACAAATTTTCAAAATAATTGGTCCATACGCAAAAAATCATCAAAATTTTTTCAACTAAATCTGTCCTTAAATATACCATTATTAATGACTCACTTTGTATAGTTAAATTTAAAAAATACGAATTTTGAAAGATTGGTTTGGAAATGGGTGAGTAGAGATCTGTTCCTCAACAAGTAGAGCTCAGGATACCCCAAGGGGCAATTCTTGCATCTTTAGTTTTTTTATTATATAAATGATTTACCACAGTATGTAAGTGCAAAGCATCTTGTTTTATTTGCAGATGGCACAACACTGGCAACAGATGAAAAATCCTCAAAAGAGCTAATTAAAAACATGAATCTCCCTACAGAATTCCCGTCATAGTGTGAAAGGAACGCTTTGTTGGTTAATGCAAAAAAAAAACTATGCATACGATTTTTTAACAAAGCTGGAATTGTAGGTGACAATTTAGTGTTGGTTAAAGATATTAATAGGTATTAATTTTTGAAAATTCAACCTTTAATTGATAATTTTCAAATTAAAGCTTTAAATAAATACCTGGAGCTCCATCCATTTTCCTTTTGGCGAACCTGGAGGACTCTATAGAGAATGGTACTTTTCTTTTCGACACTGGATATTTTACTACGTTTCTAACATCGTATTCTGCTGGTCCTGGATTGTCGGAAACTGTTATAGTGACTCTCTTGCTAGCACAAATGAACGGGCGTGGTTTTATGCCAGGACATACTCTACAAGTATTCCGGAATTCACTACTATAATGAGCCGGTCCTGGTAAATTCTACAAAGTATTATTATAATCAATAGTGTGTTTTAAACAGACCGGTGGTAAATACAATCAATTTAATTCAGTAGAGCGTTTAAGGTTTTTCAGTACCGCCACCCTTCCTAATCTGAAATTCCATCCGTGGGAGAGTTAGGTTTACTTTCACTATAAATAAAAAACGAAACGATTCTTTTTACTGTCTCGAAATTTTATGTATCTGATTCTCTAGCGGAGCCATAAAAAATGTTTCATACATTTGGAACCGGGGCTGGGTGCTGAAAAAATAATGATCCGGCAGTTAAGTCCCAGTCCAGCTGCAATATTGCCGCGAGGTTTTCTTCTTGTTTATGTTTTTAAAATGAAAGTTTATGTTGCAAGTTTGGATGAGGTTAGTTATCCAAATTTACTATCATAATTTTATTACGTGTCATTCCAAATGTATATGTTACATAATTAATATAAGTTTACACTTCAAATATCTTCATACAGATAGAGTTCATGCAGTTGTACAGGGCGTTTAGAATATGAATATGCAAAGGGCTTCGTATCTGTCTAAAAGCAACAAAATAACTCATGAAAATAATGTTCAAAACGAATTGTTTTTCTACAAATAGATCCCAGAAATAAAAATACAACTACTGTAAAACGTAAGGTACAATTAAGACTAAGCTAAAGTAGGTGAGATATAAGCGGTCTGCTACTTCCTGCTTGGCCTAAGCGGCTCGACTTGCAGGAAGCGACTTACATTACAGCAGGTACTTAATCGCAGACCTCTCGTCCTGGGCAACGAGCTATTAAATCTTAAATGTACTGCAGGAAACAGCTACTCCGCGAACTAATGCCCCGACCGACATTGAATTACACCTGCAGTATCTGTGTGAATAACCAAGAATCCTTGTCGGCCTCATCACCAGACATAGACCGGTTTCGGGCTTGTTAGCCCGATGTTAGGGTTCTTGCGCGTTCAATTTGAAATAGTTCAAACTTAATTCTGTTGTGAAAAAAATTCTTAGAAAACTGATACGTACATACGTTTAAGGGCATCTGTGAACATTGTTGCTGTCATATCTTTAATAGCGTTGATGAGAAAAAAATTGTTGTCAGTTATGTTTTACTTGGCGTAATTTATCATACAGCAAAATAAAAGCACTAATATTCCGGATACACTATAGATAAAACAGTTACAGTTTTAAATCAATGTAGGCATCACATAAAGCTAGTAAGCGCCCTCTATTTTTTATAAATCTTTTGCAAAAATAACATAGCTAAGCATGAAATATCTAATTACAATATTAATTACAGTTTGAACACAGGTTGCACAAAAAAAGGCATGGCAAATGAAAGTAACAAACTGTTTGTAGTATTTTGACAATTATTATGACATTTTTCTAGTAAATATTACAAACTTTGAGTGACAATTCCAAAATACTTCAGAATTGATTTTCATGTTTTGTAGTAATTAATCCTAGCTGATTGCTACATGTGTTGCACAATTGTAAAAGGTAGAGAGGAAGAGATTTGTTATAAGCACTAAAATGCAAAACTTTCTCAATACGATTACAAAATACAACAAAGCAATTATATACATTATTACAAAAAAAAACAGGCACCTCGAATGTTTAAGATTAATAAGGTTTCAGTTTAACCCTAAATATCTTAAAGTTGAAGTAAACAATTATTTCGCAAAGATCAGTTAGGTAATTCGGACAGAGATCAAAAATTATAATGAACATTATTCTTTCTTCTGCATCAACGTTTCTACTTTTATTAAATCATTATCAGAATGTGAAAATTGTGTCTCTTTTGTCAATAATTTGTAATAAAACATTTATGTGAAAGCAAGAAATAGACAACAAGCACCTGCTAAAGTACAGAATACTAATTTTAAAATATGTATATGTAATTATAATTACAATATTATAATACTCTTATCGATCGATGAGTCGTAAATGCAGTATCAAATTATTAAATTGTTTATTAACGCCGCATGTGCAGAAAAAACAATACTTAACCTACAAGCATGTCAATGAATTATGGTTATGTCGATGAGATCAAAGTGTAGACCATTAATTTAAGTCTAAAGATTGCCATCAAATCTATACTTCACCTTATGAAATATAAATAATATTTTCAATCGAATTCTGATAAAAAATAGGGCAACGAGATTAAGTTTAATCTTATTTTATCTAGAAGAATATTGATCTTTTGTGAATCATTTTGGAGCTGTATGTAATTTGATACTATCATGTAAGACAAAATAATAAGTAAATTCTGTTTTGAGACTACTGAGAAAGAGAGAACATCTCCAAATGCCTGTCTTTCTCGAATTCTACAGCTCAACTTTATCTTAACATGTCAGTCGTTACTACATTTCTTGAAATACATGTAATTTATAAGAAATATATAATATTTTAAATATTATGAGTAGGAAAGAAAGGGTTACTACAAAAAAGTTTAAAAAAATATGGGAGCGCAGGATTTTCTAAAATGTAAATATCTCGATAAGGGTGCAGTGATACAGATATGAAGAAATTTCCCTTTTTGTGTTAAAAAATAATGGTTAAATAAAAAATTTGCAATGAAGTTATAAATGAACGAAGAACAACTTGCTAAACCAAGAAAGCTTAGGTAGCGCCCTCTATGCCATGGTAGCTGAGTTAATGTCAAAATTTATTTTCTTATATGAACATAAATCCGATTTGTTTTTGTTTAGAAGTTACACGCATTTAAAAAACATAATTTCATATCTCAATGAAAGTAGCCTGTTAAAAGTGATGGTTGTTGTAACAATAATTATTATTTATGTCATTTTGTTCATTTATTTGGCACTTAGCGTTAAAGTACTAAATAAAAAGTGCATTTATTTACAATATGGGTATTCCAGTGGAAACATCAGAGAAGCAGCCCGAGAACACCGAAGATACCCAAATATACATCAACCTCCCACACAGTGCATCATTTCTTAAACTTTGATATGAAGGTAATCTCGCTCCAAAGAAGGTCACGCCTACTGAAGTGTATGTATAAAATGAAGAATATATAATAGATGCTCTCATTGACAACTCTTCGATTAGTGTTCGGCGTAATCGTCACTTAATCACTGAATTTTGTATCGAGTGTATTGAACAGAGAAATGATACATCCGTTTCATCGCCGAAACGTACAAGCGTCACATGCTAGATGAAGCAGCTATTAGAATCTTCATTGGTTGCTTCAACAACATGCACAAAATGATTCATTCACTTGACATGTGGTCTGATTAAGTGTATTTTATTAGGGATGGCATAAATAATAATCGTAATGAACCTATCTGAGCGTTACAAAATCCGCATGCACTTAAATCAAGACGTTTTCAGCAACGTTTCAATGTCAATGTTTGGGGTAGCATTGTAAATAATATTTTTTAATTTACGAAATGATGCACTAAAGGCTGTGTGGGCAGGTTGATGTCTATTTGGTTATCTTCGTCGGTATTTCCGGGTTGCTTGTCTGGCGTTCCCATTGGAATACCCATATATAGGGTGATTTTGAATAGAGTAGCACAAACGCTACCAGTGCATTTATATGAAAAAATAGGGCGAATGAACTAAATATACCTTAGACAAAAGTAGCACTTCTGAGGAATTACAGGGTCTTGAATGTTGTAGAGCCAACCAATATTTCCTTCAATTTATCCTGAACGATAATAATACCCGTTCTCTAGGCATCATCCTAAATCCGCTTGTACATAAATAGGTACCTACTATAAATGGCATATGAAGCTACCTCTTTCTTATTCCCTAAGCCCTAAGCACGCGCCTATAGATAGTGGCTAATTATATCCACTCTGCCTTTCGACAATTAACTTGAACGGCGGGAGCATGTCCACATTATTAATTTCGATATGTGGGCGCGAGAATTATATTTTCCTTTACTTAATTTGAATGCAAACAACTCCGAGAATGCGAGCCCGGTCTCGAGGGTTTTAATTAGGATATATTATGATATATTTCACTAATTCACCGAGTAAATGCGCTGGTAATTGCCTCGAAAACAGAGGAGGTGTACACGAATTAACATTCCTTGACGTGTTGGTAAATGTCCTAGAAATTCCACAAATGCGGCCTAGTGAATAATAATCTACCGCCTCCTCTCCCACACAAGTATCTAAGTTTAGGGATAATCTTCGTGCTTATAAAAAGGGGTAGAGATTTTATTACTGTACTATTTATTATTAATTCCATCGATCGATAACTACTTTTTTTGTATAATTGTAATGAATCTAAATCGATTGATTGATTGATCGATCTACACTGGCAAAATTATCAGTTCTGATTAGATATCTTGAATACATTTATTTTAGTCTAGAAAATTTAAATACAAATAACAATAGATCTGCTATTATAATAATTTCTTTTGGAAGAATTATACAAGGTGTTTCTAAATGAGGATTCAAATTTTACTGCATGAAGAACAAGATGACGAAAACGTCCTAAAGGAGCCTCGCTTCCGCTCTTTTTTAAATAACTTTAAAACGATATGATATTATAACGAAATTTTCGTTTCCTGAACTTTTTGTGCTTAGCAATACATAATAGAGAGCAATTCAAAATTTTTGAGTGACAAAATTGCTTGATCGAAGGTAAAGTTCACCTTTTAATACTCTGTTAAGGGTGTCGTATTCTTGAAATAGTGTGTTCTATAAGTACAAATAATTTTAGACATTTAAGAACTGAATAATATAGAGCTTAGCAAATAACAGGAATATTTTCTCATGTCACCTGCAATTATTCAAATTAACAAAGTAAAATGAATATATAACGACAGAGAACGGTGTAACCAAGATATTTTAGGTACACAAATCTTTCAAAATATGTATTGTTTTAAATTTAACTGTAGATGGAAATATTGTTGTAACACAAACTTCTGCATATTATATAAGATTATCCACGTTTGTTCATCAGTATGTGAAAATTATTGTTAAAATGTGGGGCTAGAATAACAAAATAATGTGTGTCTTCCAATCGCTTTTCCAAAGTTATTATTTTATTTGACGAGAATTTATGAAATAGTATATAAAAGTGGATAAACAAAGCATCAAGAATTTTATTTTTAATATTACTTTTGTTTTACGCGTTTTATTTTTCAGGATTTCTGTATCTAAAAACACCACAAATTTGATCATTTTACGGTGAGAAATACGGTGACCTTGAGAGAGAGATAAGTCATTAACTACTTGTATCTGTTAACTTTAATACTAAATTATTCCACATTTTATGACATGTGGAAAGATGCCAGAGTTACATCTATGCCAAAAAAAGTTGATCCGGTTATACATATTGCAAAATTATAGACCAATATTAAAATCAGAGTGCCACAAAGCTCTACCTTAAGACTTCTTTTGTTTCTTATCTTTATCAGTGACATTGTTGCTGCCATAAATTGATGTTTGCAGATGGTCTTAAAATCCATTGTGGGAAAAATTCTGTATCAAACTGTTTAATGTTGTGAAACAATGTTACTTCAGTTGTCGAAAGATGCGCAAAAAATCTCCTCAAAGCTACTGTTTCACATTATTATTCAGAGATCTGGGCATTTATCTTGATTCACAATTATCATTCATAAATCACATTAAAAATACTGTATCAGACATAATATAAAATGTTAGAACTTCTCAGAAGCTGTAAAGATCTCCGTAGTTGTGCTACTTTAAAATTATTGTAATTTAGCTATGTCAGATCTAAATTTAAGGATAGCATTATAATTTGGTATCTTTGGTATGAATGCCATAAAGCTAACATTGAATCTGTTCAGCAAAGGTTTTTAAAATGCTTGTTTCGGATGGCGTTTGCCCAATGAGGGGCATTAATAACACAGCCCCACAAAAAAAAAGTTCATACACAAGAGAGTGACATATGTATTCCCATGTATTTTTCGATGCTGAATCCGATCCCGAGCTCATAATTGGGCCTACACGTCTGGAATTGGCCCCAGGGGTCGAAAATGGCCTAAAATCCGATTCCCGGGATAAGGCGAAGTCGACGCTGAATTTTGGAGCTAAAACCGTATTTGTGCTCGAAAAGTTTATGGCCAACTGAAATTTCGGGTTTGGGTCCGGGAAAATGACCCCTGTTCCTGTTTTAACAGGATTTTCCCGCCCCGGTACGTCCCGGTAGCGACTGTGGTATTTTCGTGTGTTTTTCAATTCAGGACCTGAGACTGGGTGTGAAAAGTTCTTGGTCAGCTGAAATTCCCAGTTTGGGTCCGGGAAAAGGGCCCATTGGGACCGGAAAATCATATTTCGGACGTACCAGTCGCAAAAGTGGGATTTTCATGTATTTTTCAATCCTGGCCTATGAGTATGCTCAAAAAAAGTTTTTGTACAGCTAAAATTCCCAGTTTGGGTCCGGGAAAATGGCCCATTGGGGCCGGAAAATCATATTTCGGACGTACCAATCGCAACAGTGGGATTTTTATGTACTAATTCCTGTAGCTTAGACTGTGCTTGACAGGTTTATGGCCATGTGAAATTCCCTGTTCGGGACCGGCAAAAAGACCCTTAGGGGCCGGAAACTCTTGATTTTAGTGGTCGTTTAAAAAATATATATGAAAATGATATTCTGTATACCTTCTTATAATATGCAGGTTCTTTAAAATAAATTCTTTTTAAAGGTATCCTTTAAAATTTAAAACTGAACATAGTCATTTATTGATAATTGGACCTACTACGATGTTAGTTCAATATCTATGGTTTTAGCAGTTGTGCTGTAGATACTCTTTTACATCTTTATCTAACGTCGTTGCGTTGCTCCATTCTGCTGGTGCTGTATCATTAATCTATAAAATTTATTTAAATTAAAAAACCTAAAAGAATTTCCTTAAAGGGAATTAAATTATTTTAGGTGGAAAAATAAATCCATTACATTACTAAGACGAATAAAACATGGGAAAATCGCAGTATCATGAGAAGAACCTGGAAACCTAGTATTCATATTTAATATTCTGTAGTCACTATCTACGATTATTTGGCAATTAATACTGTGATAACCTTTTCTTAAATAATATGGTAAGGCTGGGTAATTCTTAGGGGGTATATAACTACAGCATGTGTTCAGTCCATAGCTCCCAAATAAACAAGATGTTATATTTTTCCATAAATCTTTATATAATCAAATTCATTTTTTTATTAGGAAAAGCAATCCAGTTTTTTAGCAGCTGATTATTTATAGTATTTGTAATCAGTGTATCTACTCATGCTCGATTGATAATAATTGCAAAATAATATCCCTGACTACAACTTAACTGATAACTTTCAGCATAGAAATTTAAACATGCAAAAATTTTGAACTGCTATTGCAGTATTTCTATACTTCTTCATGCATCATTCAATAATGAAAAACACTTTTAAATAATCTATATTTGGTAAATTAAATGAATTACTCATGTCCCTGATTATTTTGTGATATAGTCTGAGTTCAACTCTAAATAATAATAGGTATTTAATGTGACTAAATTAAAATGTATGTATTACGTTTCATGGTTTTCAGTTAATTCTTCAATTAAACAACGTAAAATGTCATACTTGACACTTTGAAATTTAATGTCAACTTTTAACATCCAATAGGGCTATCCAACGAACTGTCAAATCACTTTAAAAATGGCGGCTGTAGGGCAAACAACTCGACATATGACAAGCAGAAATTTGTGATTTTGTGTAGAACTGTGTGTTTGGCTCATTATATTTTATACCCATTTCGGAATACCAAGGATAATTCAGACTATCATAATGGTTTTGTTTTGTTGTGTTATGAATTGTTGGAGTAGAGGACAGCGAGAAGATCAAGTTAGATTTTTTAGGATTCCTGCTGCATTGAATTTATAGACATAGAACTGATTTCAATGAACGCTCTCATATAAAACGGCAGAAGTGGCTTTGTGCAATATAACGGCAAGACCTAACACAAGAAAAAATTAAATACAGTGTCGTTTGTTCAAAACATTTTGTATCGGGTTAGTTAATAAAAAATTATATACAACAATTTAAAAGCATATATTTCAGGTAAATCGGCTGCTTTAACAGATAACTTACATCTTGATTGGATTCCTACATTGCATTTGGGTTATCAAATTACCACTGCAACGTTGTCAGATACCAAGATGGGTAGATATAAACGAAAATGTAGTGTTATGTTTTCTGAAGTTTTAAATATCTGCAATATTTATATGTAAAAGTAATATATACCTACCTATGCAGGCCCCTATTTTCCATTGGGCACTGGGCAGGGCCCTGCGATTAGTGGGGCCCCCAGTTCCTGCCAGATCAGCAACTCTTTCATAACTCATATTAGAAAGGGTAATATGAAAAATTATTATTATTCTCAGTTTTTCTTTCAAATGGGCCGAGGCAAGAAATAGTTGACTAATCAAAAATGAACTTGGTGCATTAAATTTTGATTTTCCCTGCTGCTAATGTATTTTATTGTGCTGTAACAAACTTTAAATTATTATTGCAATTATTTAAAATATCAAAAAACCAATTGATTATTAAACATTTTGTACTATTTATCTATGTACCCAATTTTTTTAGAATTGTATATATAGCTTATTTTTAATATTTTTTATTAAATATATTTTAGATTTTTTCTATCAAATGGACTTTTATTTATTATTTTTAATTTTTGTCAAATATATGTGAATTGGAAACAGTGGCATTATTAAGAATTTCAAGCCCCCGCAGAATTTTTCTTTAACTGAAAATAAATTCTGTCATGTATCTATGCATAAATAATTGTTAAAATCAAATTACGTACCTCTGTAATAGTTTACTAATTAATTATATATAACTGCCAATATTGTTATCA
The DNA here is from genome assembly GCA_037114965.1 of Monochamus alternatus. Taxonomy (NCBI): domain Eukaryota; kingdom Metazoa; phylum Arthropoda; class Insecta; order Coleoptera; family Cerambycidae; genus Monochamus; species Monochamus alternatus. The sequence goes on along the minus strand of CM073431.1, from coordinate 75,202,038 downwards.
ATATATTTTTTTATTAATATTATATATAGTATTCTCCAGAACCCTGAATTGCTAGGGCTGGCGGGGATGTAATTATGCTACTAGTTGGAGAGAAAAAAGAACTTAGGTACCTATTTATAAATAATATATTTAAAACTTGTACACTGTATTTAATTTTTTCTTGAGATGGGTCTTGCTGTTTTATTGCACTAAGCCACTTTTGCCGTCTTATATGAAAGTTCATTGAGATCAGTTCTGTATATAATTCAGTGCAGCAGGAATCCTAAAAAATCTAACTTGATCTTCTCGCTGTCCTCTACTCCAACAATTCATAACACAACAAAACAAAACCATTATGATAGTCTGAATTATACTTGGTATTACGAAATAGGTATAAAATATAATGAGCAAAACACACAGTTCTACACACAGACCAATAACTAAAAGTTCTACACAAAAGCACAAATTTCTGCTTGTCATATGTCGAGTTGTTTGTCCTACAGCCGCAATTTAAAGTGATTTGACAGTTCGTTGGATTGCCCTATTGCTTAAAATTTTAGCTGAAAAATTTTTACAGAATACGAAAATAATGTTTGCCTTTAAAATTGCAAGTCCTTAAATTTTAGTTACAGAATAAACCTCTAAGTATATTTTTATTAATTTAGTAATTTGATATCCTGAAATAGAAGCGACTGAGTGAAAAATTTCATAAAGAAAACCCTATTATTGTTGCCTGTGAATAGTTAATCTACTTTTTTGTAACTCCCTGTATAATGGACTGAAATTTACATTTAGAAAAAAGTGTACTTAAATAATTTTTATTTCATTGAAAATTTGATTCAAGTACCCTACCTCTTTAATATATCTCAGTTCCTGAGCTTCGAGATACCTCGGCACGAAAGAGAACCGTCGCGCCATCTCCCGGACTTCCTCTTCTTCTGAGCGTTTCTGGCACTTAGGCAACTCTACATCGTAAGCTGCTGGGCCCGGACCGGGATCGATACTGTAAAAAGAACGCTTTTCCGTTCTACTTGACCATCGGCATCCCTTGTCTGACTGGGAAAATGTATCGCAGGGCTGTACAACAGAAAATATATTTTAGTTCGTTTGACTGCTAAAAGATGGTGAAAAATATTGTTTAAAGTTGAAAAATCGTAGTTTTTATTGAAAATATAGATACATTCTAATTAAGGAAATACAAACAATTTAATCCTATGGAGTTATTTTAAAAATCTTGTAAAATTGCATGTTCCGAGCAACATTAATAGTTCTTCCACTCAATTCTTTCAAGTTTACGTTACGTTATAAAAATAAAGTACCTATACAATCTGTTGCAACTCTTTAAATCAAATTTGGCAATTTATTTCGAACTGCCGGCGTATTTGTAAATAAATCAACAGTAGTTCATAGATGGTTTATTCACCAATAGAGATCTAATGAAATGTCTACTCTGAACTTCCAGTGGTTCAAAAGTTGATTTGAGGGAGTACTATTATTACTTGTATCGTCACATGAATGACTCAATTAGCCCCAGTGTTCTAACACCATGTACAGTAAAAACATATATTAAAATAATATTGATAAGATTAGTTTTGTTCTTGTTACATAATTTTTTTCTTTCACTGATTTCATTCTCTTTTCCCATCATCCATGTGGCAACTTTAAATGCTAAAGTTTTAATTCTTTATTAATTTCTTAATATTCTTGTGCCCATTTTCAATTCCATTGATCAAGAGCAGTAGGCTGTATATTTTATATGTAGATATGTATTAAGTCAAATTCTTATTAAACAGTTATATCTAGATATAGAAACTAAGTTTAAATCACAAATTTTAGTATAATAAAAATGATAACTTAAGTAGCATTCCTAGATACTTTGTTAATATTACTATTGTAATGGGCATAGGCGCCGATTTAACGGGGGCAAGGAGGGTCATTAAACTTAATTTGTTACTACCTTTGCGCTTGTCTAAAAACGAAAAATCAAATATGACCGCTAAAAACAGATCAGAACATTTTACAGTGATCTTGGTGCCGATTTTGATAAAAATGATGGGTGCTAGCCTAATATTGCGCCAGTAGACCATATAATTACCCTGCAACGAAATACGATAGCAAAGAGATGTTTGTGTCATATTTATGTTGCTCTTCGAGTACTCTCAGAAGGTGTACAGTTTTTTTTTTTCAAAAATAAAATAATTCAAGTCATATTTAGTTAAAAATTTGTTGCTGTTTTATATGTTTGTTTAAAAATAAAAAATCAGATTCGACCACCAAAAACAAGTATAAATATTTTGTCTTTCCAAGTGCTTTCAGAAAGGTTTCTCAAACTCCATAGTATAGGCCTACTGCAAGAATACAAAAAAATTAAATACAATTTGGAACACGTGGTGTTAAATGGGATGAAGTAAGCTCCATTTTAAATAGAAAGTGTTATCTTTTTGATTTGACAAAAACGACTAATAACGTCATCATTTATATTTTTTCCAGAAATATTTTTTTCCTGGTAAAAAGCGCTCTTTTTTCTAATAAACTTTTATTACAGATATTCTTATGTATTACTTCTCGTTAAAAGTTATAAGTAATATTGTTCTAAAGAGTCTCAATAGAAATACCTACCACCTAAAAATCACATTAGCGGTGGAAGGATCAAGTAGTCGTTGCAAAATAATTAAATGTTCGTTGTTTAAAGTTCATGTAAAAATAAAAAACAACAATTTCTTAGATTCCTTGTTGAGAACAGTTTCCAGATTCGTTTTAATGGTGCAGAAAATTACTAATATTACTATAATTTAACTAAACACCATTTGATTTTTCATTTTTAGACAAGCGGAAGGCAGTAACAAAATTTCAACTGACTGTCAGGCCCACAGTATACTAAGCAATCAGTAGGGAAACTCAGCTTTCCCGCGTCTTCCAAAAATCCGCCATGTTGTTGGCGACTGACAGTTATTACTATAATTTCTGTGTGTCAGTTATATTTTTTGAATTTTGACATTACATGGTTATCCATTCGTTATCGTTATTGTACTTATATTCCAGTTTTGTATGTGTTGAGTGTTTAGTTATTTGTGTTTTTATATTAGTGATTATTTATTAGTGGAACTATACCCAGTAAATAATAAATAACCTATGGGAGGAAATAAATGTGTTGTAAAAAACTAAGGCATAACGCAGCTCTGGGCGTAAAAGGCCTGTAAACAGTTTTATATATGGGAGACCAAGTTAGACGTGATAGCTTAATTGAGAAAATCCTAAAGAAGAATTTAAACATGAAAGGGGCCAAAGGATTTAACTCCAAATAGGAAAGAGACTGCTTTCATACATGAATGAAAGAAACCACTCCATACACCTAATAGAGCAACGGGGGTTTTTGATTATGTTACCTATATATATATATTTTGTAAACCTCAAAATAAATTGTACCTAATATTCACGTTTTAATTTCATTTCGTACTTTCCTAAAAAAAATTAGGAAAAATATAAACATTACACTGGGCTTAAATTTGATAATCTGCTAACAAAATAAGGTAAACGTATACATCTTGACATAAAGGCAAAAGTACTACAAAATATAAAATAAAACTACACTACTAGTCGACCTAGTTTCCATATTTTCGCAATTTTTTTAAATAAATTTATTAAATTCATACCGGTTTTATAATCAAATTCAAATTATATCTGCTAGAAACCTAAATTAAGACAAAATGTGACCAAAACCTCAATTTACATGAAACTACACTGGATTACAACAGTTAATTAAGAATTAATGCAAAAATATTAAAACTACGAAATAACTTTGGTTATGTTTACGCCAAATTATTAGCTATTTTTTCGTATGTTCTTTGGGATCCGCCATATTCTTGGCGACTTTTTCTAGAGTGGGGGTATTTAAAAACTGACAGACGTATTTCATTCATAAATTGTCTGAGATTCCGTACTGATTGCTTAGTATACTGTGGTCAGGCCTATGATTGAACATTCAGGTTAGCGTAACCGATGACAGTTAAGCTACGATAACTGGGTGGGCATAGCTGAACTCTTAACCGAAATGGAAAGATCGCTATGATCGAACAACCAGTTATCTGTGTCTGTTATTTGGCCAGATAACCCTGTCATGGCAGTTAATTCTTTAACGTACGTCATCTCTCATCACTCATAGGCCAAAATTTAAATCATAGGTACTTAACAGTGGGTACAAGTGGCAAGAAGTTTAGGGCACATGAACTAATGCCAATATGAAGAAATGCTAAATTTAATTAACTGTAAGAAAATATTGTTGGGAAGCAAAGCAAACCCAACGCACGTTAATATAAGTAGCTACTTTGGCAAATTTTTGAAGTACATATAAATTCTTTAGTGTAAGCAAACAAATCCCCAACAGTGGTGGTAGGTAAGTGAAATATTTCATATTAACTTATTGATACAATTATTTAAATTATTTTAGATTCATGCAGAGTGGAAGCAGAATGTAAAAAGGAAGAGCAGAAAACTTCATCAGGATCAAAAACTAGTAAAACCTGGATGCACATATTCAATATTTATACACAGTTTACGTGGGTATTCAAAAATGTACCTTTAGGCATGCGATCTGTGCTACTGTGCTAATTACAATTTACTACGCCTTCGTGGAGTCCATGTCGCAATATATTATAATTATAGGAGTATAGTATGGATGCAGCATAGTAGTGTTTATAGTAATCCATTAGAAATTATTGTCAAAAACACATAACTATCTAATAAAAATAATATTTAAAAAAGATAAAATGTATTATTTACACCTACTCTTTATAGAATCTAAATTATTACCAATAATTAAAAACTAGGTACCTAACTTTTGTCATTGTGGCTTTCTCCTATTCATAAATTAATTATTAATAATATATTAGGTAACAATATACATATATTTCTTCTTGTTTGTTAATATTCATTTAGGTATCACTATCATACTCAGAATAGCAATCTTAACTGTATAACATTGTAATCCCACTTAGAACAAACTTTAGTTTTTTTAGGTTGTATTTACTGTCAAACTATTAATACCGTATATTACTAATTATGTAAAACTATGATATGGCAATAAATTGATACTGAATTGTGCTATAGACAAATAATAATAAAATTATACATTATATTAATATGCCAAATGTCATACGTCAATTGCCAGAAATAAAATTAAAATTTGTGACCAATAAAAAGTTCCAGTTACATTTAACGGCAGGTTATTTCAAGCAGTTTCATAACTGGGTCACGTGATCATTCTCAAGTTAAGTAACTGGGAAAAATAAACTTGACAGGTGTGTCAATCATACGAATTTCTGATTAACCTATCAGTTACCGTTAACAGGCCTGTTAATGCTAACTGGATGTGTTCGATCATAGGCCCGTAATGTATCAGTTGAATGGCCAAATTTTTGTATTTTTTAAATACCTATACCTACACCTTCTGAAAGCATTCGTTGAGCAACACAATATATAGCAAAAATCGGTTTGCAGTCGGTCTTAGCTGCCTAGTAATTCAATGGTCTGCTAGCGTAACATTACGTTAGCAACCACCATTTTTCTCGAAAACGGCACAAGCTGCAAAATTGAAATTGGTGGTACAAATTAGAGCAAAATATCCACCATTTGTTTTTGGAGGCCACCGAAGTTAGCTTGTCCACTTCACTATTGTTAACAGGATAATAATAGTAAAGTGGAGTTTTATTTAATAAAGCAACAAGCTAACGTAATATAGGACTTTTTATGTCACTAACGTTTGGTGCCTATGTATTGTGGTACTGTCACAGTACTTAATATTTTATTATATTATTTTAATTATATTTTTACAAGCAAATTATTATATAGTCACAAACGTAGAAAAATTTTTCAACAAACATTGCAGGTATTCATACGTACCACATTATAAAATGCCGGACCAAGAGTTGAATCTGTTTCCTTCTTCGGTATTTTAATCAAACTCTCGTTTCTAGTCAAATTATATCCATAACAATCAATGGGCATTGAAGGAGCAGAGCCTTTGACCGAAAAAGGAATTCTACACACATACAGTTTCTTAGGTCGTACGCCACAAGGTACATTTCTTTGACATTTTATATCGATTTTCGGATCGTAGTCGACAGGAGATGGAGTATCAGATTCCTTCCACACAAATCTGGGTGCCTTGTTTCTTGGAGTAGATCCACCCTAATTGTTTTTATACGGAATGTATCTCAATATACAGGGTGTAACTTTAAGTGGATGCTAATATGAAATCAGTTTCTTTTTTAATGAAATAAATAGTCGAATAGCAGGAATCGCTAATAGCTATTTATATAATCAGTTTTGAAAAGTACGTAAAATCATGTTTCATAAGATATAAGATTTTTTCTAATTTTGACGAAAAATAGGAAATACAAATTTTTAATTTTAATCACTTACAAGAAGTATAATTTAAATAACAATTATCTAGTAGGTCAGTGTCAGTCTAAATTTTTTTGTCATTTGGCTTGACATTTAATAGACGCTGATCTATTATGTGACGCTGATCGTTACTATTATAATTTATTAGGAAAAATGTGTGATTTACATTTAAATTCTGATGATATACCGAGCGATATCGAAGAAGCGGCAAGAAATGCCGTATGTTCATCACCCCGGGAGATACAGAAGGACTAAACTTCGTTGACTTTATCAGGAAGTATTGAAACCTACGCCCGGAAAATATTAAGCACAATAAATTTTTTGTTAGACATAATAATGGTAAATCTAGTGTACAACCAGTAGAAATTAATACTATTGCTCGGTTACCAAAGCTGATTACTCAAATGATTGCTTTGCCGTATTGTGTATTATTCACGGGGCATGGTTTCAGAAGATCTTCGGTTGCAGATTCTGGGTCTAAGATTAGATATGTTGAAAATTCTATAGAAAATATAAAAACAATTTCCGGCGATATTCTTGGAGAACCGAGTAATACCAATAACATATCACGGAATATTACTGCAAGTACAACAAATACAAATTTTTTTGGAATTAGTTTTCCTAACTGTACCAACTGCGTTGTGAATATTTATAATTAAATAATAATTAATAAATTAGTATATTATGCAACGATCATGTAATGATGGTTATTAATACACGATCATTAACCGGGATACGAAACGAGCCGAAGGCGAGTTTCGTATGGTTTATGCGAGTGTATTGATAACCATTACATGAGAGTTGCATACGCTATTTTTTCTACACCCGATAAATAATCAAAAACCATAAATTTTATATTTTTATTGAACACAATAGGTAACAGTAATTATTTGAATGAACTGCATTTTCTACTTTCTCCGATATGTGTGGAGGAGTCGATGGTAATTCTTCTATATCGCTGATATCAGACATTTTGATAAATTATCGAAGTTTAGCTAGGTATCTACGAAAATTTAATACGTACTGATTTTGACATCTAAAATAATTACATAGGAACCTAGGATAAACGTCAAATGCACAGCATGCTTGATTGAAAAATTATGGGTTTCTATTGATTAAAAATCTGTATCGTAATGAAAAATCTGTATCGTAATGGGTATCATTATGAAACGGATTATAGGCATATAAGTGCATTGATATAAAATGGGTGTAGAAAAAATTAATAACGTGTTATTTATAAAATTACTGACTTAAATAAAAGTAACTTTATTATTTTTCTGTTGTATTTTGTTTAATTCTTTTTTGCAATTAGTGCATAATGAAGTTTTCGTAACCAGTTGCATAATGGTTTTCATTATATTACATAGAGTAACTAGTTATATAATGAATAATGTTGACACTAGTTTCGATAACAAAAGATGTTACTTTATATTTCAAAATTAGAAAAAACAATTTACGAGTGTTATAAAAATGTACTAGGTACAAAAGTACGTAAAAAAATTTGGGCGTATAATTAGAAATTGTTGTTAAATAACAATATTGATGGCATATAACATGCATTACGAATTATTATTATTAAAGCTTGCATTTTAAAGTAGTTATTTTTGCTATTTTATAAAATATTCATAATTATTCTATTCTATTTTGTTTTTTTTTTTTTGTAAAATATTTTTTTAACTTATTTTCATAGAGAAGAGACTTGCATCTGAAGAAACTTTAACGCAATTGGTTACCAATGGATGCTCTACATCTCTTTCTTACTTCCTCCTTATTTATCCTATTGTGCTTATGAATGTATTAAAGATTACCTGCACACATTATTGCAGATTACAAAAATATGACAACAATGCTGGGGACGCTTTGACTAGATTATATCGGCGCTGATCTACCCAGTAACGCATTATAAAAATTCCGAAGAAGAGTAACAAAATAAAAACACTTATGACTTTGTGTGTAAAGGTCATAGTTACCTCCCCCCCTCTCCAAATCGAACCCCCATTCAAAGTTACATCCTGTATGTCAAAAAAGTAGAAAACAGAGTATTAAAATTATTGCAAGTTTGCCGTATAAACCCGTCAAATAATAATTTTCTCTAAATCACACGATAAATCACTCTGTATAAATAAAATTAACTATCAAATATTGAAAATAAAATGTATAGTGAATCAAGCAACTATCTTGTTAACGAAAGTCGAGAAGAAAATGCATAGTATTTGGAATCAGTTATAATCAAAATTACTTTAAGTAAAACAATAATGTATATCAACTTCACCAAAAAATTATAATGAATAATCTATCAGTACTAACATACTGACAATTGCACAGTTACAGTAAATGATAACTTATTTAAATAATTGATTATTATCTGTTATTATCAATATTTTGTAGAAATAACATCGGATTAATAAAATACTGGGAATTATTACAAATATATCTTATCAATAAAAATTAGTTCCGGTTTAAAAATTTATGAACGACAAATAATTCCGAAAATAAAAGATTTCATCAACATTATCAGTAACCAAATAAGTGTCTCCAACACGATGCTAGGAAAATGTAGAGTTCGAGTTTAAATATAAATGCAATAATGTGGCAGAATGCTCTTTATCTTTAGATGAAAAATTCTGTAGTTAGTTAAAGAATAGATTTAAAAAAATACATTTTCTAATCAACAAAGTATTCGATTGCTTTATATGAAGTAATATATAGAAATTGCGAATTACCTTAGCAAGTCCAACACATCCTGGTACGTCATAAAAAGCCTCGCAAGCAGATTTTCCATAAAATTTTGGAACTTTTTTTTCGCTACTTAGAAAAGGCACAACATTAACTGCAAAGGAACAGTATTAATTAATATGCGGAATATTTAATATAAAGAAGGAAATCACCAATTTTAACACCTCCAGCGTCTGAACACAAAGTAAGTTTGAATAATAAATTTAACTAGGTTTAGTGTGTTTTGTACTATTTTTTTCAAAATTACCCTATATCATCCCCTACAGTTCTATTTATATCTCTGTTTCACATATACAATTATCTCATGGAAAAAATCGTTTACGGTAAGTAAACTTTTCAAAAAATTCAATTGCTTGATTAAAAACATAATCGTATATTAAATAGTCCAACCGAGACTCAAAATATCGACACTTAATGTTTCTTTTAAATAGTTCGTAATGAATACACTGAGGAAAATCGACCAATAGAAAAGTTTTGATTAAGGAATCTGCATTATCGTTGGAATATTTCTTTACATCATGTACCAAGCATAATAAAAAATATTTTATTAACATAATTTTTCTACCATAAATCGATGTTTTTCTAAAATAATAGGGCCCCTTCTTACGTGTAATACGTAGGTACATATTTTCTATTACTTTTTCATGACATAGAACTAGTCATCCTAGAAAAGCCTAACAGCCCCAATGTAGTTAATATTGGGTTGGGTTTGCTTAGGTGAGAAATTGCAGAAGGTGCTATAAAAAGGTGGGATTGCAGCAATAAATCAAAAGTAAAAAAACTTTATAACCGCTAGTAGATTTCATTAGGAAAATAATTTTTATTATAACAGCAACGTAATTTTTCTGGAGTCAATTGAATACAGATTTTTTGCTGGGAATGATCAATATCTACTAATGGCTAAAAGATATTTCCCTCAGTGTATGGTTTACTTTCAATACACGAAAGAAAGAGCTATCAGATAATTTTTGCATTTTTTATTTAAGCTTTGTGTTTTTAATAATCGATTTTCATAAAGCTTAAATAGAGGCCAGTTATGTAGATAGTTTCTTACCTCTTGTGTCACGGTCTTCTGGTAAATAATACGTCGCGGGGCCCACATGTGAAGTGGTCTGGCTACTAGCCAGTTCAGTTACTCTTGGGGCTCGGTTGTACATTTCGAATAAATTTTGGATTTAAAAAATACGTCAAATATAATACATGACATTTATGTCACAATTTTCTTTCGTTTCGTTGGCGTTTCTTTCTCACAAGGTTGAAAATCAATTTCATAAAAAATTTTTGCTTTAAGAATTATCATTCTAAAATTACAACTTTTAAATAAGAGAAGTAAAAATTCGATCACAAAGAGCATATTTTGAGCATATTTATTTAGAAAATTTCAAGAAGATCGGCGAGGTTTGATTTTGAAACCATTTTTCAAAGCACGTCTCCATAATTTACTGTTCTGAACAACTTTTTCAAGTAACATTTTGCTGTATTTTCAGTAGAAACGGTACTTTACCTGAAACGATAACAGTTTTCAATCGCTGCACTGAATATTTCAAAAATGGTTACTCCTAACGACTTCAGCAAGGTACACCTTTGTCAGATATAACAGGTAGGAGAATCGATTGTTTCAATAGACAGATGGGTAAACTAAACAGCAAAAAAGTTCTGCCATTTAAAAGAAACATGCTGTGCCATAAGTAACGCCCTCTACTACTGACGTCAAAATTAGTTCTTATTTGCCGTACCAAAAACATAATTGTGTCAATTTTTTTTAATACTCCGACAGGTTTCAAAGTTATTGAGATATTTCAAAATAAAATTCTAGCATTGAACGCCCTATATTTTTGAAACCAGCAACATTCGGATAAGGCATATTTGGTTCAATCGACTTTTTTTGGTCACCAGTATCTCCAGCTCCGAGATTTCCCAACCGTTCACAGACACTCCTGTATTAATAATTAATAATAATAGCGGCAAAAGCAGTTAAATCTTCTGCATAAAATAGATGTTATAAAATGTTATTTATTTCTTCCCTTAGGAATTTCTTTAATTTTTTTGTGCAATCGCCGTGCGATTGCATGCTTTGCCTTGTTAGATTATACAGTGCACCAGTTTCCAGTGCTCATGTTGAAGCTATTTTTAAATCATTTTGGAACTGCTCTTTTCAATTTTTTCTTTACAAAATTGTATTTGTAAGAGTCCCCTGTACACCCTGTACCCTGAATCACCCTGTCTGTATTTCAAATAACATCCACACATTATTTTCAATCAGATAACACATTTAAAAATTATTTGGAAAAAAAACTAAAATGTATTTCCAAATTTGATATCCTCTAGCGGCTAATTGTAGCAATTTTAGTTACAATTAAGTAATTAGTTAAGAAGGATGGGAATTTCATAATTAGTTTTTTATAATTAATTAATTAATAATAAAAGTGCATGGCCAACTGTGCACCACGCAGACATCAGTTTTATCAGTTTAATTTCCAAAATATAAAGTAACGACTATAACACATAATTATCAAGGAAAAAATTATGCAATTGAATGACAAAAATATACAGGGTGTTCCATTTAAAACAATGAACGTATGAGTCTATTTTAAAAGAGATTCTGTAGAGAAATACAAATAAGTCACTGAACTCTAGGTAAAAAACTTTATCAGAAGCAATTTTTACCATTCTGATATCTCAATTATTCTTTGAGATACAAAAAATCTATTAAAAGCAGTTTTTTTTCAAATTCCCCTGTATCTTAAAAACGAAGAGGTACCTATATGAAAGTTCTGATTGCAGAATCTCAAGGTTCTCGAAAAAATAGTCCAGTGGTGCGGAAACTGTATCCATCTATATATCTTGTAGTGTCCAAGGTACCCTCTACTCACAATGTGTCCCATTATGGATGGTTTTGCAATAACCATTTTGGACTATTTAAAGTAATTTCCGAAATACCCATAGAAAATAGGATACCCTGTATAGGTACATATTTGTTGAGCAGAGACTTATTCGAAAAAATGTAGAGAATATTACAAAATTTGCATTTACAACTGAGACAATGGGGAATTACAAAAATATATAAGCAGTACTAACTCCTTTATTGCAAAATAAGTAAATATCTACATGATAGGAAATGTGTATGCTATTTCTAGGTAGGCAATTTATCAAAACCGATAAATATCTTTGATAGAGTAAATCATATAAAAGGAGATCAAGACTAATTTGAAATCAGTGTAACAGAAGTACAATAATATAAAACAATGACAAATCTAGTCATAAATTCAGTTATATTGGTTATCCTCGCTAGAGGTAAGTTTATTCATTTTTTATTATACTGGGTGTATCAGTTGTAAATGCAAAAAAATCAGATAGATAGTACATAGAAAGAGGAAAATTTTTCACCTATAGCATTTTCTCTTAAAACAGTTAGTTTTGGAGATACACGGAGTTGAATATATATATATTTTTTAGCTTACGTAGCTTAACTTTAGTTCAGTTTCATATAATATATTTTTTTAAATTTTGGTATGGTTCATTTATTGGCAAAAGCGCTAAATAATGTAAAATCTTGTCCATTATCAGTCACATGGGCGTAGTTATAGGGAGTTGGATCCGCCATTTCAAAAAGAAAATGTGCACCTTTGAATATTTGGAAATAATTTTTCATATTTTCTTATTCTTCATAACTTTCTTGAGAAAAAATGTTACTCTTTAATTTTTGAAATTGTTATTAGCTTTCTAGAAAATCGAATTTAAATAGTGTAGTGTTTTTAACAGTACCTACATCATATTATTTTCATCAATACTAGAACTAAAACATCTTAATTTATACGCAGTACGCGAAACAACATTTATTTTATTGACTTTTTTCTTAACATTTTATTTAAAGTTGCAATCCAATAGGAGAAGGACTTTAATCCTGACATTTTTTTAGTAATTATCATGTTGGCCATACGCCAAACGCCCATATCTACACCCATGTGATTGACAATGGGTAAGTTTTTTACTCATTTTGTGCTCTGTCTACCAAATTAACCATACACAGATTAAAAAATATATAATATGAAATCAAAGAAAAATTATGCTAGGAAACATTAAAAAATATATATAAAATTTAATCCCCTGTACTTCAAAAACTAAGCGTTTTAAGAGAAAATGTTATAGATCAAATAATTATCTTCTATCGATGTACTATTAATTTTGTGTATTTAAAACTGATACACCCTGTATATTATACATAATATGTGTACCTACATATACAAACTGTACCAAATTATGTGAACACTACTACTCTCTTATAATTGAAGCTTACCGATTAATTATGCAAAGTTGTGTAATTTTTTCAACTGATTGCGCTGATCAAACCAGAAAAACGACTGTACATCACGTATATTTTTAAGCACCATTAATTTTTTTTCCCAAAATTAATATTAACGAAAATGTTTTGATTAAAGTTGAAGAACAAAAAAGAAAAAGGAGTTTGAAAATAATTACACAGATGCCAAATATCAAAATTAAGGAATGAAATTAAAAATCTATTATTTACTATACTGACTCTAATTTCAATGTGTGAAAATGTTGCCTTGTTATTTCATGCAAGCTCAGCATCTAGAATAGAAAATTTAAATACTTAAACAGTGTTGCTTTCAACAGTGTTCTGTCGAAAACTACATTTCTGATATTTTGCCGTAGCGCAGAATTTTAACATCAGTGTAAACTTTTTCCAAAGCCTTCTCTCACTTTTATACTTGAAACTAAAATATTTCCGTTTTTTTTATTAATAAAAAAATTGAGAGTTGTTCATTTATTTTTGTTTTAATGTTTGATCCAGTAACTGAATAATATACAGGGTGTTCCATTTATAGTTACAACAGTTGCTGTTGTTAAACAATTATTTATTTTTCCAGTTTCTCTAGCTGAGGATTATTCAACAACAGGGTTGCCGCTTCCTACCGGTAAGTATATTAATAATTATTACCTATATCTAAAATTGCTAGATCTGTTGATTGATCACTCATGTTGCAAAGCAGTTTGATATCTCTATTACTGAAAAATTCAAAAGGACTGATAGTATAATTATCCCATATTTTTAATTTTTAGATTGCAGCCTCGATGGCATAGATATATTTTCCATACCAGAAGGAGATGCTTACATTGTCAACGCAACTATTTATGACAACATGAAGTACGATACAATGGTAAAATTTTCACCAGGAAGTAAGTTCGTGACAATGTAGTTATAATATTTTAAATTAAGGTACTAAACAAGACGCAAGTGACAAATTTTCTTATACATTCAAGGTCATCACACAGCAAAATAGATTCGACTGTCTTTACAGTGATTGTAAAAGTCAAATCACTTACTATCTACTAATTTATTCACAAGCAATAATTTTAACTGTAAAGAATACATTTTATTAAATTAAATTTCGATCATATAATTTGTTCAAAACGTTGGTTAAGATATAGTTACTTTTGGACGTAGATCTCTATATGTCACGTTCACAAATTATTTTTGGTTTACAAAACCTTAATGCCAGTAAAATACTTACCCCTTATTAAGTAAATGATCAGCTGCAAGATTAACTGAAAACTACGACCTTAAACGTTATGAAAGCAATGAGCCAAAGTCGTTTGCATTCTTTGGAACAGCTGTGGTTCCCGTTGAATATAAGTACGTACAGTAAGCACCTAACCAATAAGTTATACTCGCGTCTCATGAACCATTGACTTCATTTAACCTCACAGAAGAAAATCCGTCGGTGTTAAATCAGCACTTCGGTTTGGCCATCTAACCGATTTATATCTCCCTATTCATCTATCAAGATGCTTCATATAGCTACAAACGCACTTCAAACGGACAATATGCTTTTTACATGTGCGTCCGATGTCGGTATTATACACACATAATTTCGTAATGCCTGCCACATTTAGTCATAGAGAATATGCTGATATTATTTTTATTTATGGGTATTGCAACGGTAGAGCTGATCGTGCAGTTGATGAATATTGACGTCACTTCCCGAACAGAAGAGTGTCGGATAGAAATGTATTCCAGTCTTCAACAATGCACGTAAAACTGTTTCCCAGTGTGAAAATTGCGTCTGAAAGGTAAGCTAGTCCTGGTCTAGCAGTGGAAGAAGAAATTCTAACTATGTCACTTACTAACTAAATCAAATTACGGCATGGGAAGTCATTCACAAAAATGGTTTAAAACCTTTCCATATTTAGCGCTTCCAGCATCTTAAGGACGGTGATAATAATTTGCGGTTGCATTTTTGCAATTGGATAAACGCAAGCCAAACACTTTACAAATACATTTTGTTCACTGATGAGGCTCAATTCACTCGTGATGTAGTAAATAACTGTCACAATGAACATCGTCGTGCGTTGTGCTATATGGTCACCTTATTAGAGCTAGATATGTAGAATTTTTAGAAAATAATTTGACAGATCTACTGGACGATGCTCCATTGGATATTAGGCAAAATATTTACTTGTGAAAACCATCAGTGAAATTGCTTCCTCGATTTGTAGTCCGCAACCGCGAGACATTATGCTCCTTGGAATAGCGGTTCGTACATAACACGGCAGCTGGTGAAGTAGGAAGCACCTGATAGCAATTGCTCGGGAACTCATCGCAAGCTCTTCTTCGGTTTGATTAAAAACTTTTTTTCAAAATATACCGAACACACATATCTTGGACAAATAAAACTGTTGTATTCCCAGAGCCTTTGGTGAACTATGGATAACATTTTATGTGATGGATGATCGCGATCTAGAAATGCTTGGTGATAAATATATCATATATCAGGTAGTTCAATAAAAGAAAATTGTCAATCATTTTGACTAAAAGAATTATTCTAAAAAAGTCACTGATGTTATTAACACAAATTTTCGTTTTACGTTTGTTAATGATTTAGTTATATTTTCTTTGAAAACTAGATGAACATGTATTATTTCCCTGACAAACTGAATATACTATATCTTCTTTCGTCTTTCAACAATATTTTGCATACTTTTATTGCAAGACATACAAATTACAAGATAAAAGCATATCATAATAAAGCTTCAATAGTTACATAACGGTTTATTTTCCAATAAAAATATAGAAGCATAACACTTTACATTTAGAATGAATTATTAGTTATGAAACTAACAAATTTAAAATATGTTTCATAATCACAACTTAACTATACGTTAAAATAAAATTGTAACACTTACACAGTCCTTACCGCGTTGTAAAACAAAGTCATTTATATTTTTAACTAGGATGAATATTAGAGAGTTATTGGGAATTCCTTTAATACTGCCGATCAATATTTAGTACGACTTTATTTAAATACTGCTTTCTCTTATTTTGCCCACAAAGAAATAGTTACTGGATTACCTTATAGTTTTGTTTATTTCTCTCAATTTTGACATGTTAATGGTGAATCAGAAAAGAAGTATAAATCAATATTTTGGGAAAATGAGAATACGCTTACTTATCCTCATTTAACTTTTCCTCAAATATGCAACTGAAACTAATTAAAAAAAACACATTTTATTTTTGTTTAAGGTTAAAAGGATGTCACAACGGGTATAAGGGATTGTTCGTTGTTACCTTAATCTTGCTGCTATGGTCAAGCACTATCCTTATTACTGCTTCCTTAATGAAACAGCACAAATACGCATGCTTAGATGTCAACATAAGGGAAACCTAAATACTGCTTAACAGTTAGCTCAATAACTGTCAAATATTTTTTTTATTATTAATATTATTATTACTTATTTAAATACAAAATCTATTATGTACAATAGATAAATACAAAAATAACTTAACTGTTAATGCGAAAACAATACAGACAAATAAAATCATATAAAACACTATAAAATAGTTGTAAATGCACTGAAAAGTTAAATAATAAAAAAGAAATGGAAACAGACCATGCCCGCACACGGAATAACAATTAAACTCACGCAATCAAGCCACCATGGTGACAAATCATAACCATTCTTGATTGGTGCAGCAAGAACAGAATCAGATTTAATTGTGAAATTATACTGAAATATTAACTATCGAATAATTTAGCAACATAGTTTACTTGGACTAGGACTTTGGTGCCAAAACCGTATATTTTAGAACAGAAGAACTTATCCTATATTTTCATGTCTTAACGACTTTACTGTCTCCTAAGGTTTATAACTCTGTCCAGTACACAGTGACATGTTTAACATTAAATCTAAGCATACCTTCCTGGCTAATATTTAGATACCAATAAAACCGATAAATGTTTTTCATCTCAGTGTGTTAGTTGGATGTATTTAAAATATACATACATATTTTGTTACTTTTAGACGACGCTACGTATCTCACCGTGGACCCACCCAACAGGTATGTGACAAAGGAGTCTTGGGTTAACTATTTTCGTGTTCAACCAATAGACGAAAAGATCGAAATTAGTCAACCAGGCCACATATTCTACTACAATTTTACCTTGCAAGTCAGATGTGAGGGAATTTACTATCCAGTGGTAAGTAAAATAAATAATTGCAACCACAATTTAGTGACAATTTGCCATTTTTAGGAAGCTCTCATTCCTATCCATGAAACCAATACCTACACTCCTGTCTTTTCCAACAAAATCTATGAATATGCTCTGTTCTCCCCATACTTCGAAGACTTGGAAAGACTCATCGAACTTAATCCGATTGTGGCAAATGATAACGACATGTCGAATACAGAAGTTATATTTTCAATTGAACCTAATGAATACTTCGATCTGCAATATGAAGGCGTAGTACCAGGCTCTCTCAATAAGAATCATACTGCCAAATTAATACCAAAAATGTCGAATCTGGAAGTTGCACAAAATTTGGAATTTGCCATATATGTCACAGTGAGTAAAACTCAGTATAAAAATTTTATTCTGTCTTTCAAACCAAAGAGTTGAATCCATGTCAGCAGTTAAAAAGTTGACGATAAAGTCGAGCTTACGTCGAAATTATTATTTTATTTTTAGGACTTGGGATATCCGCCTAAATCCAGCAACGCTACTATAAAGTTAAAACCCTTGAATGTAAAGGTTCCTACCTTTAAAGAACCTTACTACATAGGAGACTACTACTTGGACAATAACTTTGAAATGAGATCTCAACCGGAGCTAGACATCATTGGTATTGGCAATAATTATAAAATTGAAGCTGCCATAACAGGAGAACTCTGTGAGTATATTTGGAAATTGCTTTGTCGGATATGTAAAAAATATCGGTATCTTCAGGTGTCATAAAATAAGAACTAAAAATTTGACATAATTTTCAAACTTATTTTAGAAGCATATTAATTCCATTCGTCATGCCAGGCAATCATAGTGTTGTAAAGAAAACGATTCACCTTACATGTCCTTCATTCAGTGACGTTGCAACTAAAAATGTACTTCATTAAGTGTATTTTGTCCACAACCACTATATTAAAAAGGTTTAATACGCCTGTTCTCTGTGGATGAAAGGCCTTTTAACACACTAGTGGATTAGAATTCATAATACCACGCTTCGATTTTATACCATTTTATTTAGAATTAGTATTATTAACATTAACATTAATATTTATCTCAATAATGTTCTTGTCATTTTGATCAGGATTATTTAAATTCACTTGATAAAGAGTTTCTGAAGGACCGAAGGGGCCCAAAATCTTCAATATAATTTTCCGCTACCGTAGTCGATTTCAAACCACCATGACGTTTCACAGTAGTCATGCATCGGTCAGTCATGTTGTCGAACAATACCTCATTCTATGTCCGGTAAAACTTTCTGAATCAGAGAACCCGGGAAACGCAGCCACTTTTGTAAACGTTTTCAAAATTTTGCTTATGCCTACATGTTATGTAGTATATTTCCCAGCCATATATCACAAAGAAAATCTCCCACCGGAATTTTTATGTCACAGATTGATGTATTTTCAACATATTTGTACAGCATTGACTGAAAAAGCTTATTCCATGATCGTAAAACTTCTTGAAATATTTGTTTTCGTATCCGGAATTAATACATATAGCTAACTGCTTTTGTTTTGGATATGTCCCTATCCAAAAAGGTTAATTCATTGCAACGACAAGCACTTGCAACTTCCTTGATTAAACCTGCAAAGAGTTCAAAATAAAACGCTCAATGTACAATTTGAAATATTAAAATCGTGTATTTTCTATTTTAACTTGTAAATATTCCTCACCGGCACTTTTTTCAAAAATTCTTCGATTTGGCTTCTCTCCAGTATCTTTGTCTTCCTTGGTTTATAATGTCTTGATTTTACTTTCAAATATGAAGTAAGTTTACCGTACTTCGAAATATCAATACCTTTGTGCAATTTCAACATTGACTATTTATATGGAATATTTTCGCCACATCGAAGAAGCAGCAAACCCTTTATCCATATTGAAAAAGTACGATAATAGCATGTCTTCTGTAATTGCTCCTTCTCATATGCCCCTTTTTTCACCAATTATCGAATTCCACCAATCCCTTCTAGTATACACTTCTCCTTTTCGCTGGTAACAGATGTAATGTTGGTTCTTGGGCTTCTTGCTGGATTTCAGCCGGAATTAAGCAATTCTGCATTCTCACTCATTTTTGTGTCGATTTTACAATTTTTTTCACTCTTGTCAACAAATAAAGAAACGAATGTCCCAGAAAGGATTCCAAGACCAGTCCAAGACTTGGTTAGTATTCAGCTGACAATCAATATTCTTGTTTGAAATAAATTTGTCAAATATGACAAAACTATAATATTTTACCTGCTGTCACACGACTTCACTCTCTTAATTGATCGGTTTTGGCCGTGGTCGTGGATAAAACGTTGAATTACATTCGGGAAATTAACCAGTCTTTAATCCTTTCGAAAAAATTAATAACTAAAATAAACTTCCACAGAACATAATACTCGTATACTTTATTAAATATTATGGCCAAGTATTAGGTAGTTGAATTACATACGCAAATTTTAAACTTATTCATAAAATCTATTCAATTTACTTATTAACTTACCCTACAAACTTCACTCTTACCCGTGCGCAATATTTTTCTAATATCTGATTTTTGATAATAAATTAACATTTCTTGAATATGTTAAAAGAGTTAGTTTGTCTGCTTTTAAAAATATGGGTTTTGTCATGAAAAATTCTTGAAACTTCATAAATTATGAAACTTTATTTACCCTTTTTATCTTCTTTATCAACAATAAGCTACAGTCAGTGCATTTAATGAGATTTTCACCTCAAAATGTTCAATATTTAGTTAAATTTAGCATCGTAACAACCTTTGCTGTTATATGTAATAATTAAAAACAAATATAATTATCCAGAATTTGATATTATGTCACACTTACGTACATCTTCGTCATCATAGCAACATTCCAATATATATTATGTATACAACTGCAATAAATTACAAAATAGCATTATCTTTTACTGAAAAAGATACCAGTAAAAAGTAAGTAGGTTTTTATTTTTGATAGTAACAATTGTACTTATACCACTTATGTTACAATGGACCTATTTTATTTCAGCTGAATATGATTATGATTTCTTTGAAACAGACGTTATAGGAAATGGGACAGTGGCAATCGTTAATACATATGGTCTGCCTGAACTTACTATCTACAAATATAATTATTTAAGATACATATTAAACGTTACCTATACGGATACATCTTTAAACAATTACATCACCAATGGATATGCCACAATTTTAATAGAACTACATCATTAGATATAGATTTCTGTAGATTGATTTTTTTTATTAAAATAAAGATTAAATTATTTTTAGAAATGCTGTTACTTCATGCAGTTATCCTACGTTCTATCATCATCCTTGATTTTATTTAATTTATAATAAAATTATTTCTAATATAATATGGTAAAAGAGAATTGTATTTTGTATTTATTATTTCAGCTGCAGACGATGCCATATTTTATCCAATATCTATAGAAAATGGGGTGGTGACTGTTAATAGAAGTGCTGATTTACCTGAAACCACAATGAACAAATATAACTATTTACTGTATATTTTGACAGCAACTTTCATTGATACATCTTTTAATGATTATATGGCTGAAGCAAAAGCTACTATTGTAGTAGAACTACATCTCTAATTAGATAATAACTAACAAATTTTGTCTGTTATACAAAATTCAAATAAAATTATAACAAGTATCTGACCATTTTAGGATGCCTATGTTCGAATCATTAAAATAAAATAAATTAAACAATGTAAAAATTAACTGGTTTTATCAATGTTCTTACACTCATAATGAGATAGAGGTATAAGAAAGCAAACCACCAGTGCTATTGGCAAATCCAAATATATTATGCATCTTAAGTAGTTTTAACTAGATTCAAAGTAAGGTTATACAATCAACCATGAATATAGTACCGTGTACATATGGTTGCCTATACTGTAAAACTGGCACCTCCGGCAGTATCTAAGATATCACGGATATTTTATATATTGTATATGTAAATTTTTGATTCTCTATTGAATGGAATAACATTAAAGGATATATAATACACATATTTACCACTAAATTACAAATGTATAATTAAAAAATACTCTGTACTATACTTGAAATAATATACAAGTATTTACAATATTATACTTATTCTATGAACGCTAAGCAAATAGATCAAATATAAAAAATATTCCATTTGATGACCTAGGAATAAAAAATAACAGCAGTAAACTAATTAATTAAAAATGACAAATATACAGGGTTAACTATGACTAAGTACAAAAATTTAAACAAGTGCTCAGGAAGGTCTAAAAGACAATAAAAAATTTATTTCGGAATTCTAGCTCGATGTTTAAAAAATGGGGCAAAACCCTCTTTACCCACGGAAAGTCGGCGCCTATGGCAATCTATCATCATCCGTCATGGCTAGATATGTCAACTACTGGTCGTTTTTCAACATTGTCAAGTGTAGAAACGACGAAACGAAACATTTGTATTAATAATAATAATGTCTAAGTACCTGGTAGATAACAGCTAATCCGGTTAGCTGCAGTATTTTGTATTCGTTCTTTCGTTGCACACTGCTAAACTACATTTTCACTCCTTGTAGATTCATCATAATTATCCACTAACATATCCGACATAAAATGTTTTATTTAATTACTATAACACGTTTAAAATTAGTCCCTTAGCTGATTTAAAGTAGGTTATGCCATACTGCATTGCTAATTTCATACCCTCCATGCTCCAAACCATCCAGAACAGGCAAAGTTAGTTATAATCTAAGGGTCATATTTACAGAACACTGTAAACATCTTGGGATGTTATAGTTTAAAATATTACTAATTATTTTATGCAAACATCGTCGATTACTGTTAATATTGTTGCTATTATTAGTATTAACAGAATTTAATGACACACCAACACATGAAGTTTAAAAATTTATCGGCGTTAGTGCACCTTGTATTAGTGACAGATGTCGTCTGTAGATGTCAAATAACGTAAATTTACGGTTACGGTACTCTGATTAGTTTGAAATAATTTTTCAGTACTTGATTTTCGCAAATTTAATTTTTCGCCTACTTTATGTGTATTTACAAACATGTCGTACTCAAATGCCTAGATGATGGATAAGGTGCTGATTTAGTGTGACAAGTGCATATTATCGTGCGGTAGCCTCAAAGACGTTTCCCGAGTATAGAAAATATTTTACTGAATACTTTTTGAACCACATCGAACAGCTGTTTTATGCCGTGGCGGTAAACGTGTGGTAGTGTTTTTATGTATTTGTGTATATTTACGTGTATTTTGTTGTTATCCTTTGTGCTTTTTTCCGACGTAAGTAATCGACCTGGTCAAGACCGCCAAACCAAGTAGGTACCCCGCTTTATATAAAAAGAACGATCGAGGGAAGGAGAGGTCCACAGGAAGTACAAAAATCTTTAATTTAAACAAGTAAGAACACAGAAGATGATTCAACATTCTTAATATCTTTCCAAGTATCAATCCTGAAAATAAATATTAGTAAGGTAGGTGCTGCCTCTCTGTGATACCATACCGTATTTCTCATTAAATCATTAAATAATAATCTACATTTTGTAAAGATTTTTTTTCTTTCAAAGCGGCTTCAATTGATACACGTGTCAATGGACCTGTCACTATATTTGACACCTTTGACTGGCAGAATATACCTAACCTCGCGGCTGACAGAAGGTCAGTGACGGCGATAAATAGGGATTTAACATAGTTTTGAAAATATTTTTTTTGGCTTTATAAATGAGTTTGGAATTTTTTTGAAGGATGATTCCATTAATTCTTATTTTTCCCTATCCCCTCTTAAAATATTTGTAGTAAGTCATAGTTAACCCTGTATAATAATTATTATTCGAAATTTGATTAGGTTAAATATAATTATTAAAACGCAATTTTTTTACTAGATGATATGTTACATACTTTTCTACTCTACGCAACAACTGTATGATAAAGATTTTGAATGTATGATAAAACTTTAGGTTTAGCTAGAGATGTAATTTAATAAATTACTAATCTATTTTTTCATAGATGTCCTTAAATCGTTCCCAACAGGAGCCGAAATCAATATATGAGCGATCCCAGAGATATCGATAGTGGGTCTGCCTCCACAGAGCCTAGCCCGAGAACAACCAGGGCAAGTAAACGAATCTCGGCTAAATCTAAAAATATGCACAATAAATTCTGGCAGCAACCAGTTACCGAGGTAACGGCATAACAACCCGGAAAATTACTATAATATATCAAATAATAGCCCCGGCCATGAAAGCCTAAAACCACTTGTAATTTTAATAATAATATTCAGATAATCTCAAAATATTCTATTTGGATTAAAACATATGTAAATACTTGGCAAACTCAGAAAGATTTAGAGGTTACCAATAATATGGTTATTTCATTTATTGGTATTTATCTGGAATTTTTGACATTTTATGGAATTTTTTAAACTTTTTGGAAATTTTCTGAAATTTTCTTTTTATACTTTCTGGCATTCCCTTTATAACATTTGGTATTTTTCTTACTTTTTGATATTTAAAGTAAATTCTTTATCTACTTTGCTTATCAGAACTTAATACTTTTCAAAAAGATACTTAGAAAATAAATTATAATATCTGCTTCTATTGATAAACAGATTGAACGATAAAGTGGCTATTACTACATAATCCTCGTATTTGGCTAAAGATTTTGGCTGTCAATCAAAATATATTATTAAGCATATTATCAAGATTAGATCCATGCTGTTCTCGGTAGTACGTACTGTGATTGAAATTAATAAGACGCTATTTACAACAATAATTAGAATTAGTTCTAAGATCTATATTACTACTAACCGTTTTTCAATTTAATTTTTAAGACTATGTGACGACATATATGCTCAATGTAATTCGAACTGATTGAAAACCATTTACACAGAAAATTCATAGCAAACACTTTTATTTGTTTGCCGCTGCTGATTTGCTAAAAGACGGCTATAATAATTGCCAATATAGTTACTTTAATAGTAACATCTTACTAATGCGACAAATAAAAAAAGATTAGTTGACGGTTATTATGATAATCTTAATTTTAAACTGCGCAATAACAAGTATAAGATGGGAAATAAATTTCATGGTTAACAAACAGCCCAAATTATTTAATAAAAACAAATAGTTGCCAGATAATTAGATAAACACCAAGGGTAACAATGTCAAAGTTTAGTTGTGATAGTTCTTTCAAATAACGCTTAGACGAAGTTGGCAAAATGAAGAGTTTGTTGTATTTCTTGTTGCTGTTATACAGTGCGAAGGGAGACGAAGGTAGCTGTGAATTAAACGCGTGCGAAGCTTTGGAGCAAAGTCAAATGAATTTGAGAGAGTTTGCAGACAGTCTAGAAGAGAACAACACTAATCACTACTTAATTAAGTTGGAAAGAAGACTCAGGTCACTAGAACAACCAGGTAAATGTATAAATTTATATTTGTATATATAATAATAATAATAATAATAATAATAATAATAATAATAATAATAATAATAAATAATAATAATAAGGAGAGGAGGCGGCATATTATTATTAAGCAGGCCGCATTTGCGCCCAGGAACGACTTACGTTGGTAGGCCCTAACCACCATTCAGTACAGGAATGAGGGAAACCTTGAAAACCTCATTAATTAGGGGGTAGTCAAATGTCGACCGGTATCAATCTTTCACATTGACCCAAGCAAACATTCTTCCATCTTACCATACCCGCAGAGAGGGTGCCAATCCTCTCCACAAAGTCTCCCGGCTGCGGGGCTTGAACCCACACTGATCTAGCCAGATTGATTCAAGTACTGACGTCTTAAATAGCGCAACCGCTGACCGACCATATGTCGTAGCATTTGCAATATGCGGGGCGTCTCTTTTAAACGGCCTCAACACTACATCTGTTAAATTTATTTACCTATTTAAGGATGTAGGTACCGGTTGAAAGATAGTATATCTGCTTTTAAATATACACTCACATGCAAAAAATGCAACAGGTTAATATTTATTAAAATGTGAGGTCTTATAATTTTTTTATTTTTAGTTCAATTTTTTTATCAAACTGCAGATAAAATGCCTAATTTTAGCTTGCATATCCTGTCTTTTGTTATATGCTGGCGTTTTGGTCACTATACAGGGTTAATTAAAAGATTGTTGTATAACCCTAATTTTAAAACACCCTGTGGAATAATTTCGCAACAATTCTTTCAAAATATCAATTTTTGCTAATAACCATTCCTTGCTCACATTTTGTTTTTTGATTCATGTCTTTAGGTACATTGGTTCATTTTTAAGGGCGAATTGAATAAACAATTATTGCAACACCAAAAGAAACAAATAATAAAAAAAATATATTTATGAAAACTTAAATTCAACTTCAAAATCAAACTCACCTCTAGCTCTTTCTTATAACTGCATGCATATGTCAGTTTATACTGTGAATAAGGTTGCGAATAACTTCTTGAGGAATATTTTGCCATTCCTTCTGAAGTAATAAACAAAGCTTGTTTACCTTAGCCGGTGCTAGTTCACGATCTCTGACTTGGGAACGGTTCTTAACAAAAATTGGCATTTTGAAAAATTTTTTTAAAATTAGGGTTACACAACAACCTATTAATTAATCCTGAGTAAATAAATACTGAACTAAATTAATTAATTCTCCGTAAAACTTCAATGTAATTAAATAAAGTAGATTTAGTTTTACGTATGTACAAATTATACAGATTATTCCAAACTAAACCGGCATTCTGTTGATGAGAAATTTCTATAAACATGAGTCCGCAAATGATTCATTATCAGATAAAAATGGTTTTAAGAAATTAAGGAAAATTAATCTAGAATATATCTTTTTTAATTTTCTGAAATATTCATACATAGAATATAAGTCTTTGTGATGATCGATGGAAGAAAAGATGAACATAGCAATAAGCCACCAATGTTCTAGTTATTATGGTATTAATATCAATTCATTGTATACCAAAACGAATTAGTTATGAGCGAGGCATTTTACCAGTAGGAACAAGAAGAAAAATAACTTCATTTTAAGGCAGCTTTATTCTCGAGTTTGCATTCTTACATACTCCATAAGTTAGTAGTGTTATTAAACTATTGATAGAGAAATTATTAAAGCATAGACAAGTACATATTTTTTGAGAACTTCCATGACAATATTGATGTAGGTACCTATGTAGTATTTTCGGGCAGCTATAAATGCAGCACCAGATAATGTGCATTTATACATGTATTTTCTAAATAAATAAAACCAAACACACGCTTGAAATGTATCGCATGACTTTAATTTCAACTGCAAGACAAGACTACAAAGTTTAAAATTTGTAAAACTAATATTTTCTTTTTTATTGTTATATCTGTAAAATTGTTGATTTAATTGCAGACTATTTTCTGTGTGTCAGTTAAAAATATTTTTCGTTTAACAAAATGAAATTTACCTTGATCTGTTTAAGTTTGGGAAATTTCAAAACTGAATGAAAGATGGATAGACTGCGGTAAAGGACCTTGCAAGTGCAGACCTGAGACCAAAAGTGTAAGCTGCTGGCAGAATCAATTAAATGCTTTGCCTTCTGATCAAGTATTACCGTTTGACGTGAGGCAGATGTAAATATTCATTTAACAATATCTGACTAGTCAGATATAACAACTACTGTTTTTCAGTGACCTAGGAATTAACAGGCTATCAACTTTGAACAAAAATGCCTTCCAAATGCTATACCATTTAACAGAACTTGATCTTTTCGACAATAAAATTGATCATTTACCAGCAAATATATTTGAGCACCTTGACAGTCTAAAATACTTGTAAGTACTGTATTGAATTCTAAACTTTGTTATTTTCTATTAATAACAGAAAAGGCTTAGAGGATAAGTATATACGTGTGCTGCCCCCTGATGGATTTACTTTAAACTTTCTGCAGAAGTAAGCAATAATATAAGCTGAAATTTCCCAGAAGGTTGTTTAAAAAAAATCTGAAGGACTCCTTGTCCGATTTTGACGTTCAAAAACTATATCATAGAACTTGATAAGGCAACAGTGTAAAAAGAACTGTTGGACTTTTTTCAAAAAAGAAACTGGTAAAAAAAATTAAAAATTTTTTAGATATTTGCTCATGGAATATACTACAAATACTATGACCATCTTCTACTATAACCTTCTGTCTAAATATCCTTTGCTTTTGAGATATAAGTGGTCTGCTTACTTCCTGCTCGGCCTAAGCGACTCGACTTACAGGAAGCGACCTACATTGCAAGTGGTATTTAATGCAGACCTCTCGCCCTGGGCGACGAGTCATTATATCTGTAAATGATACTGCAGGAAACAACTACTCCGTGGACTAATGCCCCGACCGGCATTGAATTACTCCTGCAGTATCTGTGTGAACAGCCAAGTACCCTTGTCGGACACACCACCAGATATAGAGCGGTTTCGGACTTGTTAGCCCTCATCAGTATGCCATAGGTGAGATTATCATTATCAGTATCATTTACAACTTTGTTTTTTTCTGAGTTTGTACTAATAGTAATGATAGATGTGACGTTAAACCAGTTTCATTGTTGTACGGTTAGAACATGTGGAAATGATAAATTGATTGAATATGATATATGGGTGGAGTTGGTCCAGTTGCTTGGCCAACTCAATTACAGATTCCAATCCACTGGATTTATTTGTTTGGGTCTTTTTAAAGGAAAAAGTGTATGCAGTGTCGGTGTATAATAGAAAAAAATGATTACCTTCAATGGATTAGAAGATTTTGTGGTGAAATAAATAATGCCATACTAATTCGGAGACGTTTCTAAGAAATCAATGCTATCGTTGCAAAATTATTGGATTTTTCTGGACCAGTTTTTATTTTGAAAAAAAGTTCAGCAATTTTTTTTTAAGCGTTCCATGAGATATTTTTTGGGTATCAAAATTGGACAAGCAGGTCTACAGTAAAAACATTTTTAAATTTTTTCATAGAACCCCCCAAAAAAAACCTTCTAGGATATTTAAGCTTATATTATTGCTGGCTTTTACAGAAATTTGAAATCCGTCAGAGGGCAGCACATATACTTATCCTACTTCTTTATAGCAGTAAGCATATTCTCGAAAAAAAAATTTTTTGAGTGCCTTACCTTAATTTTATATTTAAGGATTTAAGGATAAGTATACGAGGTATGATCAAAAAGTAAGGAGAATGTTGTAATATCTCAGAGTGGAAACTAATTTGTTTCAGAATATTTTGATTTTTTTGTATCCACACATGTATCCTTTGTGGCAGATGACAACAGACTAAACATCCGATATGGCTAATAATGTATAGATATTTTGCAGACACATTTACCAACAAAACAACGAAAATATCGGGCGAATCGGACTAATACAACCCGAGATATTACAAAATTTCCATTACTTTGTGATCAGACCTACAAGTTTGTATATTGCAGACGTCTGCACAAAAACGAAATAGAAGAAATATCTCCAGATCTTCTCTCAACATTAAAAAATTTGCAAACGTTCGATGCATCTGACAATTTAATGCGAGTTTTACCAATGAACTTGTTCAGGGGAACGCCGAATTTGATCCTCTTACATTTGTCAAGGAACAGGATACCAAACATCCCTGAAGCACTGCTTAGCAAATTGGAACAGCTGGAAGATTTGGACCTGAGCAATAATTTTTTAGAAACTATTCCCAAATTTGCTTTTAATGATTTGACATCGTTGAGGCGATTGTTTTTAGCGGAAAATAATATCACTCTGCTACCAACAGGTAAAATATGGGAAATGTTTCTGTTTAAAATAGGTAAGATATCATATTTGTAGGTGTTTTCGACAAGCTAGCCAATTTAGAGCTACTAAATTTGAGGAAAAACAAAATTTCTCATTTGTCCTCAAAATTATTTGATAAGTTACAGAATCTTAAGATTTTACAATTGACTAACAACAAGCTAAGTCAGGTAAGTTATTATCTCTTAAGGTAAGGTAAAACGGCGATGGATCAAACTCATTGTCAGTCATGCACTGGTAAAAATAATTATTAGCGTTATTACACGGTAGATTGTTGGTTATTTATTGCGTAGGTTTACAATTGTAACGGAAAATTACTACTTATGTATATGCATTTTTTAATAGTAAAACCGCGCGTAATTGCTATTCTGCAAATGTCAAATAATTACAATAACATCAAGTTTTAAATACAGCACATATCAGTATTTAGTATTTAATTATTATCAACATTGCTAATTGTTTGCCATAATTAAATTCTAAATATTGATATGTAATGTATTTAAAACTTGATATTATTTAATTCTTTGGCATTTGCCGAATAGTCATTTTAGTGACAGCAGCCTACTAAGAATGAATTGCAGTAAAACTCAGAAGTTGATGATATCGTATTTTGCATCGTTCTAATCGTTTTTTCTGAAAAACTAAGAATAATATAAAATTTTAGAGACAAAAAAGTTTCGGAATAAATAAAGCTACCTTAGAATTTCACTTTGATTAAGAAATTTAAAGCTATACCAAAGTTTGGAAAAGCCAAACTTCGTATGTTTATATTCCCTTTCCTTTAAGAGGCTGTAAGTTTTTCGGAGAAGCTCTAGTTAAAAAATTTTATATGGAACACCTTCCTTAGAATTTGCCAAGGACTACCTCTGAATATTATGTAGATAACAACACCCTGTACAAAAAATATCGAAAAGTTTTGAAACTGATGAAATTCTTGCTACGTCGTGATTTACCAAGTTAATAAGAAGTATATTAAACTAATATTGATTTTTTTTTTTTTTTTTGACGAAATAAGACATCTGTGTCTGCTGCATTGTTTCTTTTTTTATAAAATGAAACATTTTAATTTCAGATCGATGTGAACGATTTTCGAAAACTGACTAATATAGTAGAACTTCACCTAAGTCAAAATTTTATTTCTGATTTCCCAGAGAATGCCTTTGTGGAGAATAGAAACTTGGAGAAGCTTTTTCTTTTTTCGAACAATTTAGAAGAACTAAAGGAGAAAACATTCAATGGATTAATCAGTCTAACGTCATTATTTATCAACAACAATATTCTCCGAGACATTCATTCTAAAATATTTGTGCATACACCTAGTCTACAAAAACTGTGAGTACCTGTTACCTTTCAAAATGGAGGAGATACTTTCTTCAAATGTTTTAGTAAATTTGACAAATTGTGTTCAGCATTTAAAATTTTGTTCTTTTTAACACTTCGTAGCTTCTGATATGAGTTAATTTTCAGCCAATTGGACAGCAACAAATTTCATTTTCTGCCTGCCAAATCGTTAGACTTTTTGACACAATTGGTTTCAATTAAATTAGCAAAAAATCCCTGGCATTGCGACTGCAACATATTATATTTAGCAATGTAAGTAAACTTTAGTATTTAATCATAATATTGTTCAGAATAATGTTCAGAATAATGTACAGTAGTCTGGATTTTAGTGGTAGAAGTTCAAAGCTATATGTTTTGTTTTTGTTCTAATTTTTGTTGTTGTAACAAACAAGAGAACAATTATCAGTTACTAAATAATGTTTCTTTTTTCAGTTGGGTTGATACTAATAAGCAGAAAGTATGGGACTCCCAGCCAACTTGCAGAGGGCCTGGGGATTTGGGAGGATCGCTGTTAAAAGATATGTCATTTGAAAATTTGTGTGAAGGGCAATGGGCCAGCATGACAAATTTGTCTCCCAGGATTCCCATTAAGAATAAACTGAATGAGGAATTGAGAGAAAATTCCACATCATTTTAATATTTGAATTTAATATACGCACTTGATTATGAGAGTATATTATTGTATAATAATTATTATTATAATAATATACTTTATTTTCTAAAAGAACAAATTATACAGACAAGAAAATAACAATAAAATAATAAAGTAATAGTAAAAGTAAAAGTAGTAAAATATAATAATAAAGTAATAAAAAAATATTGCAAATTTCCGATACCTCAAGAGCAAAGTGTACTTTGAACTAATATATAAAAAAACAGCCAGTATTATAGGACTATATAAAAATTGTCTAGTTACAGCATTAATAATTAGATTACACTACATAATGAGTAATCAAAATTCCAAAAAATAAGCTTGTATTCCTGTAAAGATGATTATTTTAAAATAACTCGTAGACATTCTTAGGAACGAACGAGGTCTAGCCCGAGAACAACAAGGGCAGGTCAGAATCTTCCAACTAATGCTAGGGAAGTGTACATATATTCTAGGATGGGTAGCGGTCACTTCCTACATTTTCAGTATAAAAATATATCCTACCTTGCAGCATCCTTAGGATCCAAGAATAATGAAGTTTGGGAAGTTACACTTTCGAGAGAACTTCCCTATATATTTGTATATTTACAGGTTGTTACATGCAAATAACAAATGATGGTTACTTATTCTATACCCTAAAAATGTCACTTAAATGCATGTGTTTTACAGTATCCATTTTTTTTCATTATTCCGTTCTACCTTTAGTTTGATTTAATTGCAAGGCCTCCTAAATAACCAACATAAAATATTTTTTCCAATATGAATAAATTCATCAAATAAAGAGGACTTATCTAGTTCAAGCTTTCGAGTACTTTATTGTCTCTTCATCAGGAACTCTAAAAAGTTAGATTATGAAAAATTTTGAAGAAATTTGCTAAATGTAAAAAACTTCTTTCTTTCAAATTCGAAAACGAACGACCATTTTTAAGAACATTACTAAAAGCCAATTTATTACCCATTATATCTTGAAAAATGTTTTTTTATTTAAAAGTTACATTAGGTAAATGAGGTAAAGAACAAAAGATTAAATTTTGAGTATCCGATACAATTGGCCGATTTGTGGTGGACTTTCTCTGAAATAATATAATAATAAATAACTTATTGACTAATTTTTTAGGATACTGACAATGAGATAAAATTGACCGAAAATGTTTTAAAACCCTGTCGGGTCTTGCTCGGGCGCGAGGTTTTAAGAACCCTAGCTTCATTCCCAAAATAAGATTAATTTTTTGTTGTTGCGGATGAAAGGATTTAAAATGTAAATATCTTTCAGACAAGCCTGGTTTAGTATACCATCACCGTTAAATTAGAGGACATAGAGAAGGGTGTTCCCTTCCTTGACACAAAGGTCTATAGAACTGGTGATGGCAAATTGTTGACATGATATACTTTCCGAGATACCAGTGATGAGACATGAAAAACAGACCACCCTGCATACAAAACATTTGTGTAAAATTGAACAGCTTAGTCAAGTTTTATAAAAGATTTTTTTTTAGTAAAATCTAAATGTCGGTATATAATAAATGCAAAAAATACTACGTATATGATTTCTATCGGCTATAAATAATAATTAGTACCTAAATGATATAAATATTTTATGTTTTAACTAGTGCATTTTGCTTTTTTCATTATTTACCAAATACCAGAATTAGAAGTTCAAAAATAGAATCTGTATCCAACTCGTTATAATTAAGCTGCCGATTGCCATGCATGATGTGGGATCACGCAATATGTAAATAACAAATAAATTCCTGATTAACATCCAAAATTATACGTCAAAGTAGGAAAGTTATACGAAGCTAATTACATAGGTATACCTACCCTATCAAACTGAACTCACCAATCGAAAAAGTGAAAAATAAATAAATAAAATGATAAAAATAAAAGGTATATAAAACAGGTAACCTTTTAGAGAAGAAAGGTAATGCAACAAAAGGAAAATTAAAAGAGACCGCGATTATTTTGTTGAACGGAGATAAGTGTGTGTCAAACTGTTCAGTAAACATTGTTTATTGTTGGCAGTTATTAAAATTATTTAACATCTCTGTGGAGGCAGATAAACAAATTTTAAACTGTCAAACTTGGCGTACTTTTAATACATTTACTATTTTGAGAACGAAAACAGAAATTTTCCGAAACGTCAAAAATATGGAAGTGCGCGATAGTGATGTAATTTTTATATATTTTTGGGTATTAATAATATTGTGTGAAACTTACTACTCAGTGGACAAAAGCCCCAACCTGCGTTGAATTACACCCACAATATCTACCCATATATTCCTTATTATTAGCTTTTGTAACATTTTTTTACGGTTTTAGAAAGGTATTTTAAGCTAACATAAATCAAACCTCCTACAATTTCTATCAATGAAGTCATATGTATGTTCTCTGATACCAAACATCTAGGTATGCTAATGAACAATTCTCAGCTATTGTGGTTGAATTTGTCGTGTTTCATTCATTTTTCGTGTTTCATTACCAGGTTAGTAAATTAGATTTTCTTTAGGTAATTATTGAATAGAGCTTTGTCTGTGGAATTGTTCATTAGCATACCTAGATGTTTGGTATCAGAGAACATACATATGACATTGATAGGAATTGTAGGAGATTTGATTTATATTAGCTTAAAATACCTTTCTAAAACCGTAAAAAAAGTGATGTAATTTTTGTTGTTTGTTGTTAGCATTCATAGGTGGAGACGTTTCTCCAACATAATGATTCAATCATTTTTTGGACGGAAAGTATTAGTTGTCGGAAAAACTGTTCTAATATCAAATTTATTACCACCGATTCTTCTTAATCTTTCAATCTAATAAAATTTGGAACATTTAATAAAACTTTTCTTAATATCAATTTGATGGTTAAATCTAAAATTTAAATATCTGTTAAAGTGAGTTTGTTTTCTATAAATACTGGTGACTACAGAATTTGCATTTTTTTAATTAAAACGTCTGAAAATGGTAGCAGAGTTGTTATTTATTGTTAATAGGTTTGTTTCAACCATAGTAAAAATCGATTCCGAACTGTCCAGAACTATTCAATTAGTTCAGTGTTAATGTACTTTAGGCGAAAGCGACGTAAGACGGACCTAGTCAGACATTTTTGAGAGTTCTGAATCATTTCTCAACGGCGGTTGGAACAGGCCTAATAAAAATTCACTTAATTCCGCAATAGTGAAAGGCCAAATTGAAAAAATGTCATCTAAATACCTTCACCGGCAGTAGGTTTTTTATTTATATTTTAAGTATAGTTTTCTTCAAAAAAAATCAGTAAAGTGTTACTTAAAATTGGTGATAATGACCATTGCCATTCCGAAATTTTGCTGATAAAATTCATTGTTCAATTGAAAATATGTTTATACATAGACTCAGTAGTTTCATTATACATCTTGGTTTAATGTTGTTCTGTTTGCCAAATTTTTCTTTCAATGTCTGAAAATTCTCAATTTTATTTATGTAATGTTTTATACATTTTATTTTCAATAGATGTAGTTGGATCTTTATTTGATTTTATATAATTTCTGTTAGTAATATAATATTATTAGTAATATTTTATATGTTGGTACGATGTTAATTTCACCACATTGTAATTCACAAAGATATATCTACTGAAAAGAAAAGAAAAAACAACCGCATTTACATCTTTTTAAAAATCATGGCAAGTATTACATAGGGAATTTTGAAATCCTTCCGAATGAGTATTCAAGTACGTAAACAGGGAAATCGATTCCTATAAATTTCCGGGTATGATATATTTTTTTACTTATATTATCCGGAATATCCTGAATGTATGTATATAAAATGCATTAATTCTATTTTTCTAAGGAAAACTGATTCTTTATTATTCAGTTTATAGGATAGACATATCGAACGGTCGTTAGTTTCGCATGATTTATTAGAATGTGTAGAAATTCATTTGTTATCTTCGACAACCGTCTTAGATATTTGGCTACATTTTAGAATACACATAGCAAAAAACAAAATAAACGATATTATTAAGTATGTGCCATTGATGGATGACGTGTCGGTGTTTCTCTTCTAATGGGAAAATGAGCGAACCTTTTGCAGTTGGGATAAATTAGTGCCTATCATTTTATCTTTCTAAACGGTATATCATAGTTTAAGGAATATTTTATACCTTTTAATTTAGAATAACAACCAAGAGGAGAATGAGAACGAAATAACAATGTTTGTATGTAGAGATAGTGGAGCGCGGAGTTTAACAGGACCGTAGTCGTTTTACGAATGAACATATTAATATGTTCACAGAAAATATGTCGAAAAGATATAGTAAGATTGAGTCAGAATTGGCTCAAGTCGGATACCCGGGGGTTTTCGAGATCGCTGATCACGATTATGATGTTCAAATTGACCGCCCAAACACCTGGAGCTCAGAAACGCCGACGAACGTCATCTCCGGGGACTATCCCGAACTTTATGCGAGAGAAGAGAGAAACTGGGCACCCGGGCGTTTTTTGGGTCGCTGAATTCGAATATACCTGGACGCAGACGTTATCTTCGAGAATTTTTCTGGAAATATCGACAATAACGAACCGAAAATCGTTATGGGGGGTTTTTTGGCTCGCTGAAATCAAATATGGCAAATTTTTGGTTGGTCTTTTTCAATTGTGTCTGGAAACCCCTCGGGGATGACGTTCAGAGCCAGGTTAGGATGCACCAGGTGTCCGTGGGGTGTTGGCCGGTGCCATATTTGATTTCAGCGATAACGATTTTCGGTTCGTTATTGTCGATATTTCCAGAAAAATTCTCGAAGATAACGTCCAGGTATATTCGAATTCAGCGACCCAAAAAACGCCCGGGTGCCCAGTTTCTCTCTTCTCTCGCATAAAGTTCGGGATAGTCCCCGGAGATGACGTTCGTCGGCGTTTCTGAGCTCCAGGTGTTCGGGCGGTCAATTTGAACATCATAATCGTGATCAAAGACCTCGGAAACCCCCGGGTACCCGACTTGAGCCAATTCTGACTCTTATTTACAAAGTTATTAAATTTGCCAAAAGGCCTCTCAAAAGATGCATTTTTTGCATGCATTTTTGGCTGCAGCAATGCAACTTCCGGTTTGTAATAGGTACAAAGTAGGTACGAATAATATAAATAATTTTTGCAAGCGATTGCAAAAAACCGCATTCCGATACGTCCTTTCCTAAAAGATTTCCTATCTTTGACCTTTTTAGTGATTCATTGCCTCGACTAAATAGACAATATGAGAAACTGTTGAGGCATGAACTTTATATTAATATACAGGGTGTCTTGCAAGTCTTCCAAGTCTTTACAATAATTTTACTATTTGATAGAATACGTGATTTTGAGTTGATTGAAACAAACCAATATTTGTGATAATAAATTTTTTAATATAACCGTACTTATTTACAATTATTGAAGTGAAGAAGAAAAACAAACAAATATTACTATATTTTTTTATTGGGAATGTATGGATTATTTAAATTATTTAACCAATAAAACCAAAATGGCTTTTCATGGTTTTTCTACTTTGTAAAAGCAAAGAGTCAAATTTAAATGTGGATTTTATTTAAACCTTTGTGTGCAGGTTTCTTCACATATTATTAAAAACTTAGCAATGCTTTTTCTTCTTCTTGATTGTTTTTTTCCAGCACGTTAGACGCAAGTAACTGGCTGTCACTAGCAGTGCCACTTTTTAATGCATCAATTAAAAAATTGATGTCAGTACGTTGTTGTAAACCTATTTTTCTAAAAATATACGTAACTTGCGGTTCTTTAGTTTGTTTAATGGAATATTGCTTGTAAGAAAGGCGTCTATAAGTTCATAGAAAAAATAGCGCTTCTAGCGCTGGACGAGGCATGGTTTTTCAAAAGTCTTGTAACTTTAGTTTTGTCAAAAGAATTTATGTGTTCACACACAGCACAAAACAGGTCACTCCCTTTAATACATATGTCCCTATAACCATTACTGGATTACTGTCAAACCACATTTCAAATAATTCCCGTTTATTAATATGTTATTTCTCACTTTTCCCCTTAGTTAATAGTTGTTAATGTAAATTATATTATTATTTATATACACACGGCGAATACAACTTACAGCAGACGTAAAAACCGACACCAACTATTACAGAGTTCCGTAATGCATTTCAAATGACATTGTGAAGAATTTTAGATGAAAATTAACTTCATCCGTATCACGTGCAACACATTCAAACGTTAATGCCACAAAGAGTGCACTTTTGAGAGAAGCTTTTACAGATGAATCAATTTTTGTAACAGGGTAAATAATTTTCGAAATACGCACCTATGAGCTATGGAAAATCCCCACACTATTTGCAGAACTAGTTTCCAACAGAGATTTTCTTTAAATGTTTGGGTCTGTATTGTTAACGGTCGGTTGGACCATTTTTTTGGTTCAGACCAAATGGCTGGCCTGAAACTATTTCCATTTTTTGGAACATAATTTGCCGTAACTACTTGAGAATGTGCTCTTAAATGTTAGGCAAACCATGTGGTTCTTACAAGGCAGTGCACCACGTCATTTTAGACTTGAATACAGGCTAAGTTTTAAAGGTTACTGCAATACTCATTGCTAAGCCTCTTTCATATACAGGCTGATTCAGGTTTAATCTTGATAACTTCAGGAATCGATAGAACAGGTTAAAATAATAAGGGCGTTGAAGTAGGAATTTTTTTCTCGTTTTTCCCTTATAACTTTTGAACCACTTATCCGATTTAAGTTAAATTAGGAAGACAAACACTCCTTATGATCTTACATAAGCTTCTTAGGTTTGAACTACCTACTCCTCTTAGAAGTGTATTTTGTATGCTACCCTCCTCTTACTTTATTTCAAAACTACAAAAAAAAAATAATTTCAATAAAACATCTTCACACCACTTTGACCTGATTAATTTCGAAACTTTTTCGTCTTCTGTTTTTTTTTCGACGTTGGTCTTGTTTCTGAGATATTCAAAGAAATTTGTGACAGTGTAGCGCACCAGCCGCGTAAATTTCATTTAACGTTATAGCAACCCATGAAAACAAAACTCAGTGATTTGTGTAAACTGACGTTTTGGGCGCCGCGATAGCCGAGGTGGCTGGGAGACGACTGCTCGTGGAACCAGTCTGGATGGGCTATGACGGTGTGGCTTCGAATCCCACTGTAGTACCATGGATGTTTGTGCTCGTCGAGAGATGCACAATAAATCTATAGGCTGCGGTGCTTCCGGGGACACTGTTGAATGGCTCTCAAAAAAAAAAAATGACGTTTGAGAAAATCATTGTCAAAAGTATTATTTAAAAAGTGTTAAGAAAAAATGCCAATAACCTCAAACATAAATTTAGTAACAACTACTTATTACAATATTTACAACAAACTTATCAACTACTAAAAAAATTACAATAATTGTTCAAAGTGCATTCCTCCAATACATTTTTGTCATTGACGAACTAGTGTATTAACCGCAGCTGCTATTTGAACAGGATTGTTTTTATGTCATCACAAGCATGTCTTATCCTTTGGATCAATTCCTCACAGGTATGTACTGGCGTATCATACACATTTGCTTTTAGATGGCCCCAAACGAAATAATCCAAAGGATTCAGATCTGGCGAGCGCGGAGACCAAGCCACTGGTCCTTTGCAAGGAATCCACATATTTGGGTGGTTGTTGGGTTGCCGTCAAATCCATCGACGAGGATAATTCTCATCCAACCACTGCCATACTTGCCTTCCGTAATGTGCAGGGGCACCATCCAACTGCATCCAGTTCCCTTGGTGTAAATTTAAGGGGACATGGTCAAGCACGTTGGGGAGAGAGTTTTGCAGAAACTCATGACATAAATCCCCATTTAAACGAGGAGGCAAAATATGCGGCCCACATAGGTTATTACTTAAAACACCTATCCACACATTTACATTAAACTGTTGCTGAAATGAAGATTGTCTGACACATCGAGGATTGTCTTCACTCCAAACGTGAATGTTGTGGTAATTCACAATTTCAGCTATTGCGAAATTAGATTCGTCGGTCCATAAAATCTTATGCAGAAATTGTGGATTAATTTCTGCATAAGGTGAAACCCATCTACAAAAATTTAAACGTTTTTCAGCATCTCCTGGCAACAAACCTTGAACTGGTTGGAGATAGAAAGCCCTTCGATGATCTTGTTTGAGTGCTCTCAGTACCTTTGATTGAGATAAATGGAGTTGCCGAGCTGCTCGGCGTGTGTTTAAAGTTCTATCGATATCAAAAAGATTAAGAATTCGCTGATTATTTCTTGGCGGTACATTACGATTATGATCATTGTAGCGGCGCAAACCATATTCCGAAAATCGACCATGTACATCTACAAAAACTTGTGCATTTGGAATTCTTCTATTAGGAAAGCGTGTTCGGTACTCTCGAACTGACGCGTTGGAATTTCCGTCACAGAAACCATAATCATAATGTATATCGGCATATTCAGCATTTGTAAACGTTCTTGGCATTTTTTCTTAGCACTAAAAATGCTCTTTAAATAATACTTTTGACAATGATTTTCACAAACGTTAGTTTACACAAATCACTGAGTTTGTTTTCATGGATTGCTATAACTTTAAATGAAATTTACGCGGCTGGTGCGCTACATTGTCACCAATTTCTTTGAATATCTCAGAAACAAGACCAAACGTCGGAAATTAATTATTTTTTTTTTGTAGTTTTGAAATAATGTAAGAGTACAAAATACACTTCTAAGAGGAGTAGGTAGTTCAAACTTCAAACTTGAAAACATCTTTATGTCAATACTTCTACTTTCCAAATAGAGTGGAATAACCTACCTTCATCTGTTGTTGCTGCCCCATGAGTCAACTCTTTCAAACACAGATTGGATGCGTAGATGACATCACAATTTGTGCAGTGAATGCGCGTCTAATGTATTTTCATGTACGGTTTATGACCTGTCACGCTAGTGATCTATGATTTTTATTGTCATTGTATTCTGTTGATGTATTTGTTCTTTTCCTTTTGCATTTGTTTATTTATTTACTCTTAGTTTACGATCTGGTAATTGTCATTTTGTATATTTTATTAAACTAATATGCTTTGCCTCTGTCCTTGCTATATGTAATAATAAGTCCTAAACCAATATGATTTTAATCTGTGAGGTTATATGTAAAACGGAACTCAGATACAATTCACCCTGTATGTTTCACACAGCAAAATTCTCATCGTTTCATTATTTTCACTGAGAGATAATGCCGTACAGAGCCAGCCATTCATTGCAAAACTACAACTGTCCCCAAAGTTTAATTTTATCAAGTTTAAATTTGTTTTACCAACAGTATTAGCCACTGTTCTGTTTTTGTGCCCGATTTATGAACTTTATGAATAAGCTTTGTTTGGAATATTTCTACACCATTTTCCGTTTATTTAGGGAGTACGAAACTTTGTTAATGAATTAATCAATAGGATGAATGATTGTTATAGTCATTGTCTGAATACTGCATGAATGGGCATGATTTCGTTTTATGCAGTTGTTATTTAGTTCCAAACATGCAGTTAATAGGTTGTGTAAACGTGAAAAACCAAATAAAATTCGATGAATTTCCTGCCACATTATAACAAAATAATTTTTTATTAATAGCGTGTTTAATCAATTGCTTTTTACTATAATTTCATCCTCGGAATATTGTGAATAGAACCTAACGAAAACACCGTAAAATTGTTTACAATGAAAACGTCAGACTGTAAAAAAAATTAACTAAAGTTTCACTCAAAATCAACGCAACTGACTGTATGTCGAAATAATAACACAATTACTCGAATTCACCTAGTTGTTTAATGTTTTATTATAAGTATTTATAAAATAAATGCGCAAATTTAATTTCGAAATATTCTGCTAAGAAGGGATTATAGGCAAATGGGAACTTTCTTCTAACTATAAGTACAAATTTCAATTAACTGCTGTTAAAAGAGCTGTAAGTGTA
Organism: Monochamus alternatus; assembly: GCA_037114965.1. Taxonomy (NCBI): domain Eukaryota; kingdom Metazoa; phylum Arthropoda; class Insecta; order Coleoptera; family Cerambycidae; genus Monochamus; species Monochamus alternatus. The sequence continues at coordinate 75,160,686 of CM073431.1, read as the reverse complement.
ACCCATACACCCTGTTTACTTGCAGCATAATAACTTTACCTGTTATAAGCAAAATCTGCATAGAATGATGTACGCTTTCTGGGCTGTTTTGCCGTGGCCGATGCTTAACTGTGGACGTTTCGACATACTTAATAGATAGCAGCTTCAGTGCTTCTGATATCTGTGTAGCCGTGCTTTTGTACTAATCAGTGCGTCAAAGTTAACAGTGTTTAGGTTCACTGGTTTGGACATTTTAACATACTCGAAATGTCTTGGGGATTGCTGTCTTGGTCAGCTTCGATGTGAAATCATCATTCCGATTCAAGACAGCCTGCAACTGTTGAATAGCCACTTCACTCCTGAAGTTTTCTCTTTATTTAATCTATACTTGACTTCAACATACTTCATCTGGAATGGACAATTCTACGAACAAAAAGAATGGTGTCACGATGACTAGCCCACAGAGTCCTATAGTGGCTAATTTCTTTATGAAGAACTTTAAAAAGAAGCGCTTCTATCACCTCCTAAGAATCCTAGTTGTTGGCTCAGATACGTATAAGACACTTTCATCGTTTGACAGCATGGAATAGACTCCCTATAAGAGTTTTTGGTTCATATTATCAAACAACACAACAAGATTAATGTTACCGTAGAAGTAGAGCAAGGCTTTACCGTTTTAGACATTCTGATTAAAAGAAAGGCCTCTGGAGTCTTGGGACACGGTATCTACAGGAAGAAGACATATACTAATAGATATATCCGTGGAAAGTCTGACTATCGTCCGACAAAAAAGCACGCGGTCATGAAGACCCTAGTGCATATTGCATTAATGTTGGCTGATGATGACTATCGGCAAGAAGAAATAGATTCTCTCCGATATGTGTTCCTAGCAAATAGATACTCTAAAAAGACATCGATATAGCCATTAGACCTCGGTATGAAAAAAGACCAAAGCTCAAAGATAATGTCACTACAATCACCACTTTACCATACATCGCCAATGTGATGATAGAGACGAGAAAATATTATGCAAAAAAGGCATGCGAGCTACTTTCACACAAATTTGTAAAATAAGTTCGTAACCTGAAAAATCAATTGAGTCCGTTACAAACTCCGGGAGTGTACTTGGTGCCACGGAGCGAATGTGACAAAGAATGCGTGGTAATGTCCAAATCAACTGTAGAAACCAAGAAAAATGAACACGAGATGTATATAAGGTTATACCAAACTGGAAAATCCAGCGTTGCTAAACATGCTTGGAAAGAAGTACATAGAATTTCACTTGAAGATACTACAGTACTTGGGGGTACCACCAATGGGTATTACAGCTTAGCATGAAGGGAGGCGTTGGAGATTCTACAATACCCGAACAACATGAAGATGGACGATGGATTGAAGATTAGTCGTACTTGGATGCCTTTGCCCAAGAACAAACAAGTTGGCCGGAGAGTACCTGAACTGTCCCAAACACTGAACTAGCGAACCTTAAAGCACAGACTAGTATAAAACTCGGCTTGTTGTTGTTGTTAATAGAGGAGCGGATTGCCCGCAGCACTCAGGTCTGAAGACCCATTGTACATGCCGCTGACTATAGATGGAGACAGAAGAGCCGCCCCAAGATATTTGTCTCTTGTCGCAAAGTCTGCACCTCGCTACATTGCTAAGCCAAAACTCGGCTTAGACAATGCGGTTACCATTCAGCCGTCGCTCAAAATACCAGAAACAATGAAGATGTCATCTGTTAAGTATGACGTAACGTGTACAGTTAAGCATAGACCATGGCAAAACGGCCCAGAAAGTGTACATCATTCCATTGACACCGGTCGTGAAAACCTACGAACTCCAATAATATTTATTCATTTAAAACTGAATACTCTTCTCAAATAAAGTTAAATTTTATATGTACACACGTTAGTTAGTAGAGAACACAACAAAATAACTAACTATAATTATAATCTTAAGTAACCATCCTATCTGTTATTTACTAGTCAACGTATGCAACGAATAAGGTAGCAAAAAAGTATAGCCATTCGTCATTACTTTAGAATGTTCCCAATCTATGCATATGTAATTCTATTACCTATGTTATAATTGTTGCTTTTTTCTACAACAGCTTTATAACGAGTTTCTGCTTTACTTTACAATTTTTTGTTTGCTGTAACTTGAAAAAGTACATATTACGAATTGCCATACTATATTGGTAGAGTTCCTTCTGTACTTTTCGGCAAGAAAATCCCAATTAAGCACCAAAAACTCCCCAATTTTAGATTCTCCCTTCATACTACGAGCCCTAACAACTAAATGTTCGGACGGACTATTATATTTATAATTAAAAATTGTTTTTGAGTACTACATCTGGAATTTAAAAAATCTACATAAACTTAATTATTAAATCAAGTGTTTTGACCAATAAATCATTCATTATTTTAATAATTATCGATTTGCTGGCTTTGGCAAATAGTTTAAATGTTTATTTAACGAAATTTGCTGACAACTTAATGTTCGGACAAAGATTCTTTTCATCAATGAAATACAAGCAAGCTCTGAAAAAAAAATGCCATCTGTCACCATGGCAAAATTAATATATTTTTATGACATTAGCAATAGTGAATTCGCGAACAAAATGGCTCGCGGAGTTGCTACTGATAAAAAAGTGCGTGAAATCATAATAAGACAATATGCCAACGGAAAAACTATGGGAATAATAGCAAAAGACCTCAATATTGCCAAATCGACCGTGGGAGAGGTAATAAAAGCGTATGGGGAAACGGGATCCTTTGATGTCCGCGGCAAAAGTTCTGGGCGACCAAGGATTGTAACAAAAAGGAAAAAAGGGTTCTTGTTAAAATTTGCAAGCAACAAAGAAGGGGTACGGTACGGGATATTCAAACACGATGGAATGAAGAAGCAGATTTAAATGTTTCAAGGGAATGTTGCAGACAGTGGATACACAAAGCTGGATATGGATTTTATAAAGTAAATATTATTTGTGATTGAAATACAAAAAATTGTAATAATTAGCTCAGCGCACTTTAAAGCAATTCACATTTTTAGGCCAAAGAAAAGCCACTGCTCACTGACATACAAAAGAGAAAACGTCTTATTTGGGCAAAATCTAAAGTACAATGGACCAAAGAAGACTGGGCTAAAATTATTTTTAGTGATGAATCCAAATTTGATGTTTGTGTTGGCGATTTTCGGAAACGGGTGATAAGAACGAAATCTGAAGCATTTCATAAAGATTGTATTAAGCGTACAGTAAAGTTCCCACAGGGTGTTATGATTTGGGGCTGCATGTCCACTAATGGTGTAGGCAGGCTTGAGTTTGTAGATGGCACCATAAATGCCCAAAAATATGAAGGCATTTTGGAAAGAAACTTGTTGCCAAGTACGATGGAGCTTTATGAATATGGGAATTTCATATTTTAGCAGGATGGGGCATCCTGCCATACAGCTAAGAGTACCAAAAAATGGTTTGGGGACAATCAAATTAGTGTCTTGTCCTGGCCCTCGAGTAGTCCCGACTTAAATGTCATCGAAACACTATGGCATCACATGAAAAGATCCTTAAGAAATAGCCCCCAGCGATAAATTCCAGCACTTAAGGCCAAAATCCAAGAAATTTGGAATACATTTACCCCACAATATTGTAAATCTTTGGTGGATACTATGCCAAAGAGGATCAAGGCGGTAATAGATGCCAAAGGGGACGTTACATCCCATTAATTTCCCTAAGAACGTTCTTTAATTAAGATTGTCCGAACATTTACTTGTCACTTTATTTTGTAGTTTGTTGTTAGATATTTAAAGAAATAATTTATGTTTGGAGTAAACATTGTTCTGAAAAGATTATAACTTTTGTTTTATGACAATAATTGGTATAGTTTCAGCAGAAAAAATTCTAATTGAATTCAAAATGGAAACTGAATATATTTGGAAAAAATAAACTGTCGTCTGAACATTTAGTTGTTAGGGCTCGTACTAAGAACCGTATAATATTTATAACAAACGAAGTTGTCGTTGCACAATATTTTTTGCCCAGAAATTGTGTTGTAAGCTAATTTCTTTGTTAAACCATTAAATTAATTCAAAATACTAAAATAATTTAGCTCGTAAGTGTAAATAACATTATGTAAATTTGAATTTACATAATGTTATTTTTCAGCTGTGAATGACTTATTTTTTAACATATCAGCACTTTTAATAAAATATTTTATTATGAACTATAACCAATCATAAAAATCATTATTCGAACACTACTAAAATTAAACTCACATGCTGATAATGTTAAATACATTATCGATCATCAATCTCATTTAGCTGACCCATAGTTATACACGTGCCGTGGCTGTCAGTAATGTATCATCATATTAGCTATAAGCAGCATTTTAACGATGAACATAAATATATCGACGAATATATGAGGTGCTTATAGGATTTATTTTGTAGTTAGAAAATTATATTTAGGTATTTAGGACAAAATTTATTTGAAATCTTCTTGTATTATGAACATTTCTTGAGGATGTAGTAGGAAGTAATAGAAATTAGAAGGATTTTTAGAGTTTACTGAGGATGTACTTGGACGTACTTGGTCGAACGCATATTCATTACGTTAATTTCATTTATTGTTCGTAGCGCAAAAATATACGTTAAGAGAAATATAAACAAAAGTACAATAATTGCAGATAGGTATATAAGTGAGAAAGAGATATACAGGGTCTTTCAATGAAAAGAAGCCGCCCTTAGTATCTTTTAAAATTATCTTTTGGTTGAAAATTGCCAAGACATGTCAACAAAGATAACAAAGGGGACATCTATTTAAATAAAATCCAAATTTCTGCTATCAACCTCTCAGCCGTCACAGCCACCCTCTCTAAATTTTCAAATGGCACCATACCATATGTTGCACATCGTTGCAAAGGTTAATTCATAGGGAATGCATTCTACTATTCATTTTGTATATTCGCATGAAATTGAAACATAAAAAAAATAACTACAGAATAATAGGAATTACCGTTAAAGTAATTGTTCAAAATGGCCTCCGTTAACTTCCATACAGTAATACAGACGACTTTGAAAGAGTTCACGAACATTTGCCTAAGATCTTCAATGTTGGCTGGCTGTGTTGCATACACTTTGGATTTCAAATGCCCCCATAAGAAATAATCCAACGGCCATTCGATGGGACCACGTCTTCCAATCCAGGAAACCGATCCTTCAAAAATTCTCGAACGGGAACCGCATAGTGAGGTGCACCTTCTTGCTGGAAAATTAGTTCATTTTCAAGCAAATTTTCGTCATTTTCCAGTAGCTCTGTTATGTGCGGATCAACAGCGGTACCAAGAAGTTCAAGGTAAGTAACGCCAATCAAATTACCGTCAATAAAGAACGGGCCAACGATGTGGTCTCCTAGAATACATGCCCAAACATTAATTATCTGTGGATATTGTGTATGGGTTTCTCTAAACAAATGCGGATTCGTGTCGGACCAATACATACAGTTATGTCTGTTGACTTCTCCATTAAAAAAAATATACACTCATCGCTGAAGCAAATATTGTACAAGTTCAAGTTATTCAATAGATTATTAGACATAATTACGCAAAACTGTAGTCTTCGATCATCATCGTCTTCGTTTAGTTCTTGAAAAAGTTTTGTCTTCAATGGGTGAAATTTGTGCTTTTTAAAATTCTCCATATACTACTTGTTGAAACCCCTGATGCCAGGGAAAGGTGATTTAAATACTGAATGTTATCCATTACAACGTGTCCCAAAACAGCAACCTCAACAGGTTCATTAATAATTCGTCTTTCTGGTTGATGATTTTTGTTTGCCTCTGATCCAGTTTACATGAATTTTTGCATCAACTTTGAAACATATTGATGACCAATGAATTTATCGGGAAGCATTTCATTGAAAGCACGCGCTGCAGCTTGTGCGCAGTCGTTATTTTTTAAGTAGAAACCCACAATTTCGATTCTTTCGGCAGTCGCGTACACCATGTACACTTTTAATTGAAAATGAACTGAAAGATGACTGACTGAAGTAAAAATAGAAGGTGGAAAAAAGTATCGGTATCGTTATCAGTAGTTTGACCAAAAAAAACAGAAAAAGGTTTTTTAATTATTTTCTCTGAATTTCACGCGAATATATAAAATGAATAGTAGAATGCATTCCCTATGAAATAACTTTTGCAGCGATGTGCCACATATGATATGGTGTCATTTAAAAATTTGCAATGTTTGCAATTTCAAACAATCATTAATTTTAAATTTAGATATTGTTTGCGTAAATATGACATCACTTTCAATGACTATATGATTGATGAAGATGTTAAAGAAAATAGGTCCTAGTACACACTAGATGTTGATATAAATTCCTTAGATCAGTATAGATTATAATCACAAAAGTGAAGTAGCACATATACTCATATTTGACCATATTTTCTACCAAATATTAGCAATTTATTTTTTTTTAAAGAATCAGGGTACCCCACAGAAAACAATTAACCATACTGTTATTTCAGTAAAGGCAAACTAGAAATATCACGTAATGTAATGTACTATAATAAAGTAAAAAATAGGATATGAATAGAGTAGTAATTTTAATAGGTTTTCAATACATAACTATTTTATCAACCATAATAAATTATAAGATACGACTATTCTAACAGTCAAGTTGAGGATGAAAGAATAAATATAACAATAATAAATAACAATATAGAAATGAAATAGAATTCTAAAACCTAATTAGGTACTTATGAATATTTATATTTCGTTTTAAATATGATTCGTCCTAAATTATGACTGACTGTCGAATTTCTGTAATTTTCTCACAAGAAGGAACACGTTATTTTATCGTTCCGAGAAAAAAACTGTTGTAGTTTATTTTATTAGTAAATAACATTTTTTAATGACTTATCAAATAGTAATTTGTTATTTTATGACAATTTAATGTTTATAATAGTTCCATATGCCACTTATTATTTGTTATGGTTGGTAAAATTGTTTTAAGTCTACTTGATAGTTTGAAAATTATAAAATGAAAATTGAATGTAAAATTTAGATGCAATTAATATGTTATAATTTTGGAAAATTATAACAAATATGTATTATTTCAGTGATGAACAACCCTTCATTTTTAAGATTTATTTTATTTCAAAAACGGAAAGAGGGCTTAAAATTCACTCCAAAAATATATACTTTACTTATTTATTATTTGCTATGTAGATTTACTGCAACGATATTTAAATTTTCTGACTGAGGTTTTGAAAACAAACATTTATTATTAGAAGCGTGTTAACATAACTAGATTCGAATACAAATATCTACAATTGAAAATAGAAATTTCTTGCTAAGTCTGTCTTTTCATTTCTTAAATTAAAATATTTTATTAAATTATATTTGTCTTAATTTGAGTAACAAGCCATATTTAATTTGTGTTAACAAGCGTCTAATAATCTTAAATGCCAAGCTTGTTTGTTTTCGAAGCCTTCAAATGTCGTTGGTATTTTGAAAATTTAATATTATTCGCAAATCTACACAACAAATAATAAGTAAAGTACATATTTCTGGAATGTATTTTCAGCTCCCTTTCCGTTTTTGTACATAAATAAAATACAGAAACTAAAAATATTATTACATTTATTTTTATATTATCTATCTACGTATCGAATGTATCTGAAAAAAGTTCCTATATAATGTTCAACCCGTTTTAAAATATCTTGAAAATAAAACGAGGTAAAAGGTACCAGTCGGTTTAGCCAAAATTCTGGAAACGCCCTGTAGCTCGAAAAAGGTAACAGAGATAAACGGTTTGCGCCATTGTTATTTTCTCGAAAAAAGGAGCTCTGGACTCGTCTATCAGATTTGCTCTATCTATTTAGTGTAACCCTTGAAAACCGACAAATTTAAACCACCCTGTACACTTTTTAGCCAACATGTTCATCTCTCGAATATTCTTTACTACCATTACTTTATCATATGGAATCACCCCTTTAAGTTGTGAGACGCATTTTAGAAACACCCTGTATGTATAGGACTTGATAAAGATTTAAGATATCTTCATTGCTGTTTTTAATTAAAAGCCGTCATCCCCCATGTATCGGTCCGCACCCTCGTATCGCATCTCATACAGGAATAAGGAGTTGGAGAAACATCCGCAGGGAGCGCTAGGCGCGGGCTTCCCGGCGAACCCTGATGCAGTATTCGTCCGGCACCCGAGCACGATGCACAGCGTCGCGACGCGCACAGTCGTCCCTTTACCTGTAGTGCCAGTGCTAACTATTACCTGTTATGCCTAGTGGTATTGATATCCGGCCCGCCGTTCACAGTTCCAGAATTCTCAAATCGGACAGGTGGGCCTGAGTTTCAGTTCCGTCTCTTCCTCTTCCTACCTGTGACTATCCTGGACGTCGTATGCCCCTAAGGACCCGCTGGGAGAAAGGTAGATCTTCCCAGATTTCTCTTTTGATTGTTCAGCATGTTCCCATCACGCTCTATCCCTAGTATTACCCTGAAAATATTACACTATCAAATAAACCGCTTCGATACAACTATACCTTTCAAAAAATATTTAAAAAGCAGCACTAAAACTGTGCTATACAAATAAATTAAGTATATATTATACACAAATATTTGAATACCAAATATAAGCGGATGTTTGTTACAGACATGATAAAAGCTTGTCATTTGCTACACAATATTCTGAAAAGATGTTAATGATCGACAAAGATACATCAAGTGGCGAAGCTACGATGGTTTATCCGATATTTGTTAAAAACTGTGATTGTTGAAAAGTTAACAACATTTAAGCCGATTAAGAACATATTGTTTAAAATTTGGTAGCTTATGGTGCAATAGTAGATACAGATATTTCAAAAATTGTGCAGGAAATTTTATTTGCAAAAATGTGGAGACATTTTGCTGTCACGTATTTTAGTTGTGTTAGAAATTAAAGGAACATTAAGACATTGTAATGTTGGTCACATGCCAAGCGTATATATATATGAAGGGGAATACATAAAAAAATTCAAATACTTCCTAACTCCATACTGATATTTTATTAGTTACAAATTCTCTAAATATATTTTATTATTATTATTATTACATCTTTGCCTGAAAAGAAAACAAGTATACATATTTTTCATAAATCCTCTCCGTTATATTTGTTACATTTACTTATACTTTGTGGTACTACTTATATCAAAAATATACATCATACACACTTAAAAATAAGAAATGCAATACTTGTAAAGGCGAGAAAATAGTGAAGTATTCTCAATTTATTTCTTATATGAAGAAAAAAGGATTTGAAAACTTCATTTGTATATTGACATAATGAAGTAAATCAAAAACGCTCTAAATATATACATACTCCCAAATATGATGTCTATATCAAGATAAATCAAAATATTTCTGTTGATTTAAAAAACAAATATTTTTCATCACGAACAGCTGCATATGAGGTCAAATATGAAAATGTTAGTTAATTTAAGGTAATTAATGTTTGCTGCATTGTTTATTGCGATTATTAGCCACTATTTTACTCAAGTTTTATATACTAACATAAAAATTACCTAAGTTAGCAGAAAGGGAATATTTTTAACAATTTGGCAGAGAAAATACTTTTTTCAAATGTTTTTCAATATAAAAAGATAGTTAATTTTAAATTTATTAAAAACTGTAATTAGGTTTTTCATTTAATTCCAGTACTATATGTAGTTGTAACATTATTGTCTTTTTTGCAAAAACTATACTTAATTTTAAAAATACAGGAGAAGACTGTAATATTTACAATAAAATAAAAATTACATTGATTTATTAGACACCCAATGTCAAAATTAAAATCAATCAAACAATTTTGAGCTTATTTGGTTGCTTCTGTGCTAGACATTCAATGTCAAAATTAAAATCTTACAATTTTTAGCTTACTTGACTGCTAACTTGATTTTATGGTTCTAAATTCCACAACTCAAAAAAATTATATTTTATTTTAGTTTCTACCAAAAAAAAATCCTAGTTTAATGATAGTTTCGAAAATACTTGGTTTCTTTTACAGCTTTATTCTTTATATGTGAATATATTATACTCGCATCGATATTATCGCCATCTTTTCATTTCAATTGACAATTAACAAAGTATAGAAATTAAAAATGTGAACAAGTGAATCTACCTGATTGTGAAGTGTGTAGTTTTCTAAAACTTGATTTTATTTAAAATTTTAAGTCTAATTGTTTCAACCACTTAATTCTTGATAAGGAAATTGCATCTTCATCTAATTGAAAATCTAAAAAGTCACTAGTGCATGTTTGTACAGGGCGAGTCAAGTTTAATTAGTAAAACTTCCTTAAGAAATTACAAGCAACTCGTTCTTCAACTGTGATACAGGGTAATCAAGTTCGGGGAAAAAATCAAATTTACCCAGTTACCCAAAAATAACTAGAGCCACTTTCCTCATCATCTCGTAAACTAAAAACCGGAATCAAATTTAACTAGTGACGTAATATGAGAGGTCTACAATATTCTTTGAGTAAAGTGTCTGGAATGCTGCTGAAACAAATAGGTACATGCTTTTGCAATAATAATGACATTCTCTCCAAATAGTTTTTGAAGTTGGAAGTTCTTAATAGAAATTTCATAACATCTCTATTGGCAGGTGAAACAACTAATATTCAATGTTAAAAGTTTAAAGTATATTTCATTGTGAATACGTCAGCAGGTCAAAAGAAATCGCAAAATTCATTTTAATGAGTGTCATTATTATTGTAAACGATTGTACATAATTCAGGCAGGTTGCCTTTAAAACAGTCAATGCTCAATGTCAAAGCAGAAAATTTAAAAATATAATTGTTAAATGTCGCAAATGCTATTTGCGGTAGCTGGTTGTATATTTTCCTGAAATTGACCACCCTGTATCACTGTTGAAGAGCGAGAATAAAATGTATGTTGCATGCATATTTTTTATTTAAATTTTTATAAGGAATTTATTCTTGAAGTTTGACTATTTAAACTTGACTCACCCTGTATGCTGCACTGGATTTATTTATATATAATTTACTCCCTATTTAATTATGCTCAGTTTCTTTAAATGACATGCTTAATAAAATATATAATTTTAAATAATAAATAGTTCTTTATCTACATTAATAATTACTATTTATATCTATTGGATATATCAATATAAAGATATTTCAAAGACTCACTACTTTTCACTATTGCAGTATTAAAATAAGCAGGTATATGACTATTTCTAACACAACGTTGCTGTTTTATCTGTTACTTTATCTCACTCAGAAGGTTTCAATTGGCTTTAAAGGGTATTAAAGAACAATGACTGCTTGCTCCAATATCAGCTACAACCCCAAGAGATAGTTATGGGGGTTGCAAATTGGTTTACTTTTCCATGACCATTTTCCTTACGGAAAAGGAGTTCCTATCTGAATAAATTATTAGTCGGTATTCCTTTTCACTAGCCAAACTCGTTGGGGAAGGTTGCGTGCACTTATCGAGCAATACCGCCTCAACACCTTTTTATTTATAAACGTGCGCACAAATATATGAAGAGTCATAGTGGCACATCCCTAGCATTAGCCGGATTCTTTTACCTGCCCTGGTTGTTCTCGAATTAGGCTTTTTGTTGTAATTGTTTAAAGAGCTCTGATGATGATTTTTTCTAAAGAACTTCAAAGCCAGGTGAGTCGAATTTATAAAGTTTAGTAACTGATTTAACTGTACATACTCAGTCTGCTACTATAAACAAAATTTTCAAATGTTTATTAGCAGGGGAGAGAAGAAGGATAAAATTTACTAACTATTTCATACTTTGACTTTTTCCAGTTTTGACTGAAAAATATGCAATTTTTGTAGTTGATGAAATATTACCCCTTATTTTAGCACACTGTATAAAAAAGTTTTCTGCATTCAATTTTAATATCTCTAAACTAAGTGATCGTTTTTACGTACATTCAGTATTTCAATACACAGAATACAGAAGAGAAAAAATACTTTTACTACTTGTGAGTTGTTTACTTTAGCATTTGGGCGTTGATAAAACTAAATTTTATGACTTTTCTTTGGATTTCCATTTTCAGATTTACTAGCGATGACAAGTGGAAAAGAAACCAATAAAAATATTGTAGTGGCAGCAAAATACCTAATCAATACTTACATATTATGTAGATAGAAGGGAATCTATCATTTCTGAACATGAATAAAAAATAGTTCCGCTAGATGGATATAAAAATAATTCAACCATATCCCATCTTTTCTCGAGTAATATTTTTGGAGTTTGACAAATTAAAAGATAATATATTTCTTTTGTATATAAAATGACTTGTTAATTATGTACTATCACTTTTAAATAGTCAAAGATTAATTTGGGTAAACGTTTTTTTTTTTGTTTTTAGTCGTTCTAGGTTACAAGAAAGTTAAACGAATATTTCGCTTGTTGAACGAGGGTATTTCATAAAAATATCTGTTGATTATCAGAATATACAGAATTACATTTTGTGTACGTTCATTATTTTTACTTTGGCCGCAATTAAAAGTTTTTATCTTGTAAAGCATGTGTTGTTTCTTTGCCCGATTGGTAATATTTTCACTTTCATGACAATCTTTGACCTTATTATAATTTTTAGTTGCCTGATTCTTTGAAGCCGCCCATGAAAAACACACAATAGATATTTTTCTATCAAATTTTGTACTTGTGTATATTGATGGAGAGCCTGATAATATTATTTTTCGATAAAAAATGCCTAATACCGTTTTCTGGAAAAAACACCCCTTTTTAAAAAATCGTAGTAGACCAGGCTTTTGTCACATTAATAAACTGGTTAGCAGAATATAACCTTCCATCCGGATACTAATTGTAAAAAAAACTGGCTTGCGGAAATTCTACAGTCTTCTCACTTTTCTAGAGGTGAAAAACGGAACACACTGTATAATTTAACATAACTTTTGTTTCAAATATAAAACTACTCCGTACGGACACATTTCTACTTGCACCTTATAAAAATTCGTACACGGTTCCAATAAATTTTATTTATTGAATAATATATTCTTGTAAAGTTTTCTTACTTTTATTTCGCTCCAGTTATATATCAGAAATTTGCTGGCAGAGATGAAAGATCGTATCATATTGGGCCATTTGTGAGAAATCCATTCAACCCTGAAATTAAATCATTTCTTTTTCAGTGGATTCTGGTGCAGCTTTTGATCGAAAACTGAACAAAATGTGATACGCTATTACCGACCGGCTTCTTAGTAACAAAACGGCTGTGATCTACCTATTTACTTGCCCAAAATGCCACTAATTCGTTTTTTTCTTGTTAGATTCTAATTACGAAAGAGAGGAATGCTCCTCTTCTAGAGAAATTTAAAATGAATCCCTTAACTGCGATAAGGAATAGACGTAAAAAATATGTGCAATACAAAATTGTATTGTTTCTTTTTATAAATTTTCCACAACTAACTTTATCCAATAATTTTGTGTCAGATTCACAAACATTTCTTTTATTTTAGTAAAGGACTATCCTATAAAATGTTTATTATACATGTGTTTCCTAAATAATAATATTATCCATTATTTTTTAGTGAATAATGAGCTCTTTATTCACAGGTTTCAAAACAAAAATTCTCCGGTGGCAACACTTGAACCCCTTGCGTGAAAGCCAACCACTACCCACTATACCAATTACGGCAATATTAACATTTTTCCGAATGATCGTAGAAGTTTACTAATTAAAGTTTTATTTGCTTTTTAAATTTATCAAGTGAACGGCAAATATCAAATTTGAACGTAAGGTGTTTTGACAGTTTTGAATTGTTTGTTATATCATGTTCATGTTATAAGTGTCAAAATACTGTGTAATGCTTTCAGTACAGAGTTTTCTAAAATACTGAATAGGTGGAAATATGTTGAGTGTGAACATAACTCTTAGATATTTTTGAAATAACTTTGAGTAAACGAATATTTTCGGCTTCCAAAAGAATAAATAATTAATCATTTTCATAGCCGTTCGTTTTTTGCTTTCAGTAGAAGAATTAGACTTCCAGCCACCATGCCTGTTTTACTCAAAAAATTTGCTCAAGAATTGGCTAAAAGAGAGATTGAAGGTTGCCGAAAACTAAAAGTTAATGTAGATTACAACACAATACCTTTTGTATTTATTTAACAATTTAATGTTCATAATTCCTTACATTTTTTGTACCTACGTTAATAATTTTTACTGTGGCCGAATTTGAAGTGTTAAACTTATAGTGTATGTGTTCTTTGTCCGATTGGTATCTGTTTTCACTTTCATGGCAACCTTGACCTGATTGTTATAATTTTTAGTTATTTAGTATTTTTCAAAATATGGTACCCCATAAAAACACTCAGTAATTTGTCGATTAAATTTGGTATACGTGGGATTTTAATGGGTGCTGAATATGGTAATATTATCTTTTTGATAAAAAAAAAATTCCTAATACCACTTTCTGGAAAAACGACCCTTTTAAAAAATTGTAGTAGGTCAGACATTCATCACATCAATAAAATGGTTAGCAGAATATAACTTGGTTTACCGTAATTCCATTCCAAAATATCTATTTTTGTATTTAAAAGTCATAAAATTTCAGCTAAATTTCATAATTATATTAGAAAAGCATTGAGAAAAAAACAGCTATGAACAAACGCATACATCCTTCGAGCTTTGAGTTATTTTTTTTGTTAAATACTGTTCCTTTATCTACTGTCTAATCCTTAATGAACTCAATAAAATAGGCAGAAATATGTATTACTAACTATAATTAATTCTGGCTCGATACTTACAAAATGCGTAAACATTTTCATGACATCTCTAAATATTTCTGTCACACATTAAGTGGGTAGAAAAATATCCTCATAACATAAACATAAATGTGCTATTTTTGTATGAGGAACACTTATTTTTGAACTCTCAGATAAAAAAGTTGCTAAATCCTTTACTATGATCACATGGTTAATACTTTTATTTATATCTGACAGCTCAGCACGCAGATATCTTTTCATTTTTGAATATATGAACATTTAAAATACGCTAAAATTTATGGAAACAAACACAGTATAACAGGAACAGTACGTATAGAAAGAAAATTAGACACTTTTCCGGTGTAATAACTAATTTATTCCTCATTATTCATTACTTATATAGTTACATTTTGCTTAACATGAAATATATTTTTTACCGAAGGAAAACAAACAAAAAAATACAAGATAGTATTGTCAACTCTAAGCAATGGTAGATAGTACTCTTATATGGTTAAACTAACGACTATACTAACTAATAATAAATCATAGTAAGCACAAATTATCCACTGACTATTTATGATAAACTATAATGATAGGATATTATTACCATATACATCACTAGTCAAAATTATTTTTGTGACAGAATTATATACCAGAATATTTATTAAATAAAGTTTGTTCTTTCGAAGAAGCAATAGATGACGTGGAAATAAACAATGTTTTATTTGGAAATGCCTTATTTAAATTAAGAATTAGCAAATATTATATTCATGTAGAAAGAATGTGAATATGATTTAAACATGACTTACCGTTTGTATGTGAGTAGCTATCACAAATATAACAACTGAATATCAGAACACTGCTGTGAAACACGGTAGAGTGTACCGGACTTGTGAAAGTTGAGAACGAGAAAGATCGCAACGTGTTTTAAATAGAGAGGAAGGCATTTTACACCTTGTCGAGGATATTATACACAAAATAGGTGTCAGATTCTACAGGTTAGCAGAAGCAGTTACTATTACTACTGTGTGTTAGCAATAATTGTACATATTTACCAAAATAATAATCTGTTTCTTTTAATCAAACAAATCGTTAAACTTTTTATGTTTTAAACTACATTCAAACTCACGTCTGCGCCACCACTGCGTATTTTTGGAAATAAATGTATTTATAACTAAAATCAAGTAATTTTATTGGAGCCGAATTGACAGTTGTGACCGATGCCTAGCAATAATATCAACAAACGCCACATTTAATACCTCTAGTAAAGTGACAGATTTTTTCATATATAACTGGTAAAATATGGATTTCAGTAGTGATAGTAGTACGGAAGACATTCCGAATAGGCCTCCTGAAATTTTTAAAGCGGCGTAGGAAGCGAAAGTAAGCCTGTTGCTGGGAAAATCAAAAAACCTTTAGAACAAATCTTATGATGATTTTGGTAAATGGTCTTCCTTTAAAAACGTGAAATACTACACTGAAAATATGCTCTTACTATATATTTTGGAAAAATGTGGGAACTATAAGCCGTCCCCCTTGTGGTCGTATTGTTAATGAAATGTTGAAAGCGATTACATTAGCAAATTTTCAAAATTAATAACATTCTACAAAAAAAATGATGGATACAAATCGTAGAAGTCAAGAATATTGACTAGAGAGTAAGTTGCAACTTTTCTGAGAGAATATAAAATTAAATGTACCTACACTATTTTTTTATATACATATTATTCACACCTGCACTCAGTTTATATGTGAACATACATATGACGGAACAACCAGTTCAATTGTCGGTCATCTCACCTATGGAGGACTAACAAGCCCGAAACTGGTCTGTGTTTGGTGGGGTGGCCGACAAGGGTTCTTGGCTGTTCACATAGATACTGCAGGTGTAATTCAATGCCAGTCGGGGCATTAGTCCGCGGAGTAGTTGTTTCCTGCAGTATCATTTATAGATTATTTTTTTAATTAAGTTGCACTGATTTTTTGCATATGTGAAGCTTATTGTATAAAATAACAAATAAAATGTGGTACACCAAATGATGTTTTCCTTTAATAAAAATAGAGTACACACCATTATTTAAACGAGTGTATATTTAGTACTTGACAGTAACTACTGTAATTAACTTATTGCCCGAAAATGTTTACTATAGAATGCAATTTAATACCCGTCCATGCATAAAAAATATTTAAAAGTCCCTACATCTTTAATTTTTTTACACATTTTTTTTCGTATCTCGAATAATAACAGAGAAAAAAGGGGAGGGGGAAATTTTCGCGAGACTACCTTGCACACTGCCCTGAATTTACATGAAATATTGAATAAAGGATTCTACAAGCAGCTACAGGAAAGCAAAAGTATATACAGATAAATTCTATTCATACAAGTTTCTAATGGAAAAGAAAATCGCATACAGGGTTAACTATGACTAAATACAAAAATTTTAACCACGTGCTCAGGGAGCCCTAAAAGACAATAAAAAAGTTATTCCAGAATTTTACCTCGATATTTAAAAAAACCCTTTTTTTCTACGGAAAGTCGGCGCCTATGATGAGTATCGACTGAGATGGCTTATGGCTTAGATCCAACAACTACCATGCGGTCGTTTGCAGTGTTTCTAAATGCAGAAACGACAAAAATTATTATAACATTCTTATTAGTAATAATACCTGATAGGTAGATAACAGTTAATCCAGTTAGCTCCAGTATTTTGCATTCGTTTTTCATTATTTGGTTACAAACTGGTAAAACTACATTTTTACTGACTACCGATAAACACACTTCCCGTAAGTACAGTTAGATACAATGCCTATGTATCATAACAAAATCGAAGAAAGGGATGAGTAAGTAGGTTCTAATAGATAACAGAAGACGTATAACACCCGCGGCAGTCTTGCTCCATAACCTAGAAGAACATACCGGCGAACTATATTGTGGCAAATATCTGTACCCGACACATATTCCTTTATTTATTAACTATACAACATTTAAAATTAAAATAAGGCACTAAAAACTAAAGAAGAACACAAAACTACAACTTAAACACAGGAATTAAATTATAACATGACAGCGAACCGACTCGACTGGACCGACTGTTGCATGACGGTTGCTTGCTGGTTGCATACTCTGATTCTCGCATTGGCGGCGTTAAATAAGGATTTAATATAATATCGAAAAAAATTTTTTTTCGCTTTATAAATAAGAAATTTTTAGAAAGGAAATTCTGTTAATTCCTATTTTTTTCTATCTCCTCTTAAAATATTTGTACTTAATCATAGTTAACCCTGTATATATTTTTAATTAATACATTAAGGTACTAGACTGCATATAAACGCATATTAAAGTCCTTAAAGATATATTAGTGACTCCAGTGTAACTCGAATGCAGTCGCCTCTGAGCTTACACAATACAGAACTTGTAAACATAAAGTCTCTAATTACAATTTGTCGAAGCGAAGTTATTTTACACCGCGCGACTGTTAACAATGCATTTTGACGGGGCATTCAATTTGCGTAATTATTACAACATCTCATTACCTCAGGCTTGTAACGACACAAAAGCGTCTTAATAATTGGTCTTTACTTATGACATCGTACTCCCTATTACCACTATCTCCACTTCAAAATGGATTTATTATTACGAAAACTACAGCGATCAAAGCAAATATAATAAATATTAAAATATTAGATAGATGTAGACAAGTAACTACTAAAATTAAATCATGACTTAGTCAGCGCCAAAGCTTTCATTTTCTCTTCGTACAATCCAACTAGCAATTTGGTATTTTATAACAGCAGCAAGAATGTTTTCGAAACAAATCTTATAAAACAGCATGTCACAAAAAAATGTAATGTTTATCCAGCAACCATACAACCAAAATTGGCACCATATTATAAAGCACTTAGTTGCCGTTAAGAATTTGTGAGGTCTGTTGGAAACAATAGTTATATAATAGCAACAAATCAACTAAACAACAATTTTACAGGGGCTCTATTTTGGTATCTTTAGTAGCAATAATACGACATTTTTGTAGCATAAAAATTCATCAATAAAAGTAAATTATTTATTAACTGGTAAAGATATAAAGTAACGAGTATCATTATTTAATCAAAATGTCTGCAACTGGAATGTTATGTGGTATATTACACAATATTATTTTATGCGTATTACTGCACTTTGTGAAAGTAATTTCTATTGCGGAGAAAATTTTATTGAAATTTATATGGCCTATATCTAGAGAATTTTTACAAGCGCCGTGTTAGGTGATTATTTACAATATAATCATAATTAAAATAAAAAAAGTTCCATGGTTTCTGACGTTAAAACTAGCGTCAAAAGCATTATAATTGTCATAACTTTTCACAATTGCTTTCGTTCAATATTAGGAAAACGGCTATAAAGAATTTATCACAACAGGGCCGTATCGAAATGGTAAAGAATATATGGCATATAAGGCATTTAAAATCATTGATTTTTCATAATTTCAAAACATTTCAATGAAATGGGTAAGATAAAGTAGGAATTCTTTCAATTTTGAGGTAAAAGACGTAGTTTTTTGTTTTGATTTGAACATTTCTTTACTTTTCTTCTAAATGCGACATTTATTTAATTTTTTCCGCTAGTATAAACCTGAAATATTTATACAATACAATGATTATGAACGCTAAAGCAAGAGGTAAAACTAAATTTCTACCGTTCTTCCCTATGACACAAACAAAACATAGCCATTTTACTGTTTCAAATTTGTTTTATAGAATACGGTTTGTGAATGTAATTTTGAGTCACAATAAACGTTTTTTGGTGTATTTGTTGTATTAGATAGATACTATTTTTCTTTTACAACTGATAATATCCTCCAAGTATCTTTTAATATAATAATTTCATACGTTGATAACCGTTGATATCATCTAAGAAACATTCATAATTTTTTTATAGCTCTGTTGGAAATACTATACTAAAAATTTGTATACACTTTAGTTTTATTAGGTAAAATATTTTATAAGCTAGTCATAGAAATGTTTATAAAGTAGTTATACAGGGTGTCCAGATATTATGCGTCAAGACTTCAGGAGGAGATTCCTCCAGAAATTAGGGTCACGTCCTATAACAATTTTTCGAAAACTCAATATTAACGGAGATATAGGGTGTTAAAGTTAAAATTTTATTTTCAGTATTTGTAAATAACTTATTAAGAAATCCAAATATTTACATAAAAGTTGTAAATCGGGAGTTTTTGCGGACGAGAAATTCAAATATGTTTCTTATTTTGATGTCACTAGTAGAGGGCGCCACCTATGGCATATCATGTTTCCTTCAAATGACAGAACTGTTTTGCTGCTTAGTGTATCTATCTGACTATTGAAACAATCGATGCTCCTACTTGTTATATCTGAAAAAGTTATACCTTATTGAAGTCGTTAGGAGTAACAGATTTCGAAATAATCTTATTTGAAATATGCAGTGCACCGAGTAAAAACTGTTTTGGTTTCAGTTAAAGTGCCTTTTCTACTGAAAACACAGCAAAATGTTACTTGAAAAAGTTGTTCAGAACGGTAAATTATGGAAATGTGCAAAATTTTTAAAAAATCGGCCTGCTTTGATAAAATCTTTGTGCTTTGTTGAAAAATGGTTTTATCAAACGTCGCCAATCTTCCTAAAATTTTACACGTCTCCATAATTTACGATTCTGAACAACTTTTTCAAGTGATACTTTGCTGTATTTTTAGCAGAAAATGCACTACCTGAAATCAAAACAGTTTTTACTCAATGCACTGAGCATTTCAAATAGAATTATTTCAAAAATGGTTACGCCTACCGATTACAGCAAGGTATACCTTTTTCAAATAAAACAGGTAGGAGAATCGATTGTTTCGATAATCAGATGGATACATTAAGATGCAAAAAAGTTCTGTCATTTAAAAGAAACATGATGTGCCACAAGTGGCGCCCTCTACTAGTGACGTCAAAATTATAAACATATTTGAATTTCTCGTCCGCAAAAACCCCAGATTTACAAATTTTATGTAAATATTTGGATTTCTTAAGAAGATATTTACAAATATTGAAAATAAAATTTTAACTTTAACACCCTGTTTCTCCGTTAATATTGAATTTCTGAAAAATTGTTATAGGACTTCGTGACCCTAATTTTTTGTGAGGAATCACCTCCTGAAATCTTGATGCATAATTTCCGGACACCCTGTATATTTGATTTATAAACTGTTTTATTATTTACCTGCCAAAATGTTCTTATAATAAATTTATAAAATATTTCAGTTACAGCAACATGCCGCTATAATAAAATAAATATGTATTTTGAAACCAGTAATAATACGGCAATAAAATATACTAAAACTGTTTGCTAGTTGGGAAGGAATATAATAGGATGGGAGAATTATTGGAGTCACTCTATAGATGCATATAAATCTGCCCCTATGTGATTTAAAGTGAAATATTTCATAAAATTACACAGTTAAAACTATGATCTAATTTTATAACAATATAATTATTTAGTAAACCAATTTATATTTTATGAAAATTCTACGGAAATGTTATTTTGCAGAACTAAATAATTTTTCATTACAGAGGATGTCAGAGGGGATTAAAGTCCCTATTTTGCATAAAACTGTTATTTAAATGGAAAAACAGACTAAACTGATTAGGTGTTACATCATGGTTGCAGTCCAAAGCATTCCGCGTCGCTTTAAACGTAAATGCACTGGGCGAGGGATTAAAAGCTTTCTGATTGGAACTCACAAAAATACCTATCACTGCACTAAGTAAAGTAAATTACATTTTGCAACTTAAACGTTATACAAGAAATATATTTTTTAGTAAAAATGTAACTATATTAGATTACTAGAATTTTAGAATAGAATTTAGTAACGTGCAATAATAACACAAGTATACACGGTTTTTGACCTGAGCAACCAAAAGCTGTTTATAAGGTAAATTTGGGGGCAGAATCCAAATTAGCAGTCCGTTTTTTAAAATTGGTTCTAGTTTTCGAAATATTCAATAAATTAATTATTTTACTATTTTTGACCATTAACGGCCGTTTATTGAATTAAAAAGTATAAATCAGAAATGAGAAAGGTTGAATTGAGTCTTTTATATTGCTTGGGATATGTTTCACGCATTAGGGTCCAACAGTAGTCGCTCATCATGCCTTTGTCCCAAAATCCTTGGTATCACCTTTCGATTTTCGCTATATCTTGTTGTAGCCGCTCTCCATGTTCTTCGCTGATGTCGCCCAAGTTTTGTGAGGAAAAATCAAGATGTGAATGCAGAAAATGTATCTTGAGAAACATTTAGAGACATTAGATCGGTCAGTGGACGCATGGTTTAAGGCATAGAGGTAAAGTTTTGCTGGTGCGACTGCGGGTGCGACTCGTTGCCGACCAATAAGCAGTCTAAATGCTGCAGTTGATGAGAACATTCAGACTGCCTATTGGTTGGTAAAGAGCCGCAGCCGCAGTCGCACCAGCGAAACTGAACCTTTAGGACTTGAATCGAGGTGACAAGATCGCTGTGGGTTCGACCCCCGTTGCCGGTAGACCGTATATAAGCTATATTCGTGGAGAGGATTGGTACCCTCTCTGCGGGCTCTCCCTAATTAATGAGGTTTTCCAGATTTCCCTTATTTCTTCACGGAATGGTGGTTAGGGCCTACCAACGTAAGTCGTTCCTGGGCACAAATGCGACCTGCTTAATAATAATATGCCGCCCCCTCTCCCGCACAAGTCTTCGACTAACTATTTATTATTATTCTTATTAGAGCTCCAATCTTGTGGTAATTTTGCAAAAAATGCATTTGTCATAATTTTTTACACGTTTCCCGAGTATATAACATCCACAAACGTAACAAAAACACTTTGAATCGACTCTGCAAGGTTTTCTCTGCATTTTCACACGCTCCGAAGCACAATCACAGTACAAAAACAAGTTCCAAAAGATGTTCGATGCAATGTGGTCAGTTGATAGCCGTTATAAGAGCGCAGTACTGCCACCATGCGAACTCAAAAACTAGAACCAATCTTGACAAACGGATTGAAGATCTGAGTGCAGGGCATCAAATAACGTTTATAATCGTTCTCATCTGCTCGGGTCAAAAAGTTGACCCGGATTTGTAAACTTGTGTAATTAGGAAAATAAATCATAATTAATCGAAATATTTTCCTAAACAACTATGTACAGAAAGAAGGATAGCCAACTAAATATAAGCGATTTGAAAAAATATAAATGATGGGGGTTAAGTGAAATTCTAAAGCGAAAATGTGTATAATATACGATTTAGTATAGAAAAAATGCCTATATTATTATTACATATATCACCATATTACCCATCAACATGGGTCAAATTTAAACGGCGTCCCCTAAGATACGTATTTCTTTTACAAAGAAATAAGGAAAAATGCATATGTGTATGTATATAGGATCGGTCAGTGGTCGTGCGGTTTAACGGGTCAGTACTTAAATCGAGGTGAATAGATTGCTGTGGGTTCGACCCTCGCAGCTGGGAGATCGTGTATATGATCGTGTAAGCTATATTCGTGGAGAGGATTAGCACCCTCTTTGCGGGTATGGTAGTGTGGCAGAATGTTGGCTTGGGTTAATGTGAGAGATTGATACCGGTTGACGTTTGACTACCCCCCTATTCAATGAGGTTTTCCAGGTTTCTCTCATTCCTGCACTGAATGGTGGTTAGAGCCTACCAACGTAAGTCACGTAACGTAATATGCCATTCTTTCTCACGCACATGTCTTCGAATTCTGGACTAATCCTCGTGATTAGAATACACACAGATCGAAAAAATATTGTCCGAGATATATTAAAACCATTTTAGCTAAAAGCATTTTCAGATAATCGAGGAGGGCTAATACAGAAGAGAATTATGAATGATGTACAATTTCTAGTCTGTTTTGCCTTGGTCGATGCTTAACTGCAGACGTTTTGCCATACTTACTAGATGACATCTTCAGTCCTTCTCTCATCTCGTATGGTTACTGCGGTTTCAAAGCCGAATTTAGAATAATCATAAAACAGAAGAACCTTATGACCTTTGCAATTTCAGGGATAATGTTCTTTTAATTTCTTCTACAGTTCGGTTACAAAACTATGCTAGTCGGTCGTTACTGTTTAAGTTGACTGATCGGGCGTGTTATGGATGGCTGGTTCAGGTATGTTCCGGTTTATTTGCTTGTTCTTAAGCAAAGGCGTCCAAGTATGACTAATTTTCAAACCTTTGTCCCTATTCATGTTGTTCGGGTACACTAGAATCTCCACAGCCTCCTTTCACGCTAGGTTGTAATATCCATTGGTACTAACCAGCACTTGTGTGTGTCTTTCCAAGTGAGATTCTATGCCCTTCTTTCCAAGCATTTTTAGCGAACGTGGTCGTATTATATTCTCCTGCTTTCTACAGTTCTCTTGGACATTCCCACGTATACTTTGTCACAGTCCCCACAGTGGCACCAAGTACACTCTCGGAGTTTGCAACAGACTCAATTGATTGCGGAGTTACTGACTTATTTTACATGTTGGTGTGAAAGTAGCCCGCATGCCTTTTTTTCGTAATATTTTTGCGATCCTATCTGTCACATTGGGGATTTATGGTAAAGTTTTGGTTGTAGTGGAATCATCCTTGGCTTTTGTTGTGTGCTCATGCCAAGGTCTAATGGTTTTTCGATCTCTCTTTTAGAGTATCTATTTGCTATAAACACAGATTGGAGCAAATTAATTTCTTCCTGTCGATGGTCATCATCAACCAACGTTAATGAACGATGAACTAAGGTCTTTTTGACCGACCGGTGTTGTACCGGATGATGGTTAGACATTCCACGGAGATATCTATTGATATGTCTTCTTCCTGTGGATACCGTATTCCAAGACACCAAAACGTCTAAAAACGATGAAGCTTTGTCTTGCACCACTTCCATGGTAACGTTGATCTTATGTTGTTTGTTAATATGATCCAAAAATTCTTGTAGGGAGTCTATGTTGTCAAACGATGAAATCGCCGTCCACGTATCTGAGCCAACACTTAGACGTTTTTGGAGCTGATAGAAGCAGTACTATTCTTCTGTTAGCTCTGGAAAACTCTCGGGGAAGACGTTCAGAGCCAGGGTAGGGCGCACCAGGTGTCTGTGGGGTGTGCGTCGGTGTTATATTTGAATTCAGCGGTCCGAAAA
This sequence comes from Monochamus alternatus, assembly GCA_037114965.1. Classification (NCBI taxonomy): domain Eukaryota; kingdom Metazoa; phylum Arthropoda; class Insecta; order Coleoptera; family Cerambycidae; genus Monochamus; species Monochamus alternatus. The sequence goes on along the minus strand of CM073431.1, from coordinate 75,135,750 downwards.
ACCCCCAGTAACGATTTTTGGTTGGTCTTTTTCAATTGTGTCTGGAAACCCCTCGGGGATGATTCAAAGCCAGGTTAGGGTGCACCAGGTGTCCGAGGGGTATTGGCCGGTGCCATATTTGATTTCAGCGAGCCAAAAAAACCCCCGTAACGATTTTCGGGTGGTTTTTTTCAATTATGTCTGGAAAACCCTCGGGGATGACATTTAGGGCCAGGTTATGGCGCACCAGGTATTCGGGTGGTCGTTTTCAACATAAAATTCGAATTCAGCGCACACAACGATTTTCGGTTCGTTATTGTCGATATTTCCAGAAAAATTCTCGAAGATAACGTCCGCGTCCAGGTATATTCGAATTCAACGACCCAAAAAACGCCCGGGTGCCCAGTTTCTCTCCTCTCTCGCATAAAGTTCGGGATAGTCCCCGAAGATGACGTTCGTCGGCATTCCTGAGCTCCAGAGGGTCAATTTGAACATCATAATCATGATCAGCGACCTCGAAAACCCCCGGGTACCCGACTTGAGCCAATTCTGACTCTTATTTACGAAGTTATTAGATTTGCCAAAAGGTCTCTCAAAAGATGCATTTTTTGCATGCATTTTTGGCTGCAGCAATGCAACTTCCGGTTTGTAATAGGTACAAAGTAGGTACGAATGATATAAATAATTTTTGCAAGTGATTGCAAAAAACCGCATTCCGATACGTCCTATCCTAAAAGATTTCCTATCTTTGGCCTTTTTAGTGCTTCATTGTCTCGACTAATTCGTACCAATGGGTACTTCGAAGAGATCCTCTGGAAATTCTACAATACCCGAACAGTATTGGAAGGAACGGATTGAAAATTAGTCATTAGTTAGAAGAGAATTATATTTAAGTATAAAAAATTGTTTGAGACAATTTGGAAAATATTGTAACATCGTGTTTGAGGAAAATCTACAATATAAAAGTGAATAACAATATTTGAATATAAAGAAAGGTTCACGAAAATTTTCCCAAATTAAGAATTTAATTTTCAGGGATATCCAGTGTGTCATCGACAAAGCAGTTAAAATTAAGTTTTGTTATTTTTGAGTGTGAGACATCGTCATTACACAAGAATTTTAGAAATATCTGTAACATGCGATGAAGCAATTACTTTTAGTTTGCAAAATCGTTTATTCCTATGTGTGAATTTATAATATATGTATGTAAACAATATTTCCAACTTTCTGACCATGACTTAACAATGTATACAAATTTCCTGGGAATTGGTAAAAAAAAAATGTTGTTAATAATTGGTCAGATCTTTAAACAAAAATGTAAAAATTATATATATATTTTCGGCAAGTCAAGTCATTATGTAGTTTTAAACCAATTGGACCAATTTATAGAAACAAATATGTAAACAATTTAAAAAAAAAATGTTTTTTATCTGAAGATGGGTGCTTTCCCGAAACGATCGTAATAATAAATTTCTATGATTGCATAGTATTTTAAACTATGGTTTTATTATTTTGACCAATTCCCAGGAAATTTTTTATACATTAATATATGTATGCTGAAAAGATCCTAATGAGTCGTATTTGTTTCTGTCGTAGTAATTATTCCTGAATGTACTGAGTATTATATGTTATTTGAGTAAATGTACCACCGTTGATAATTTATAAGCGAAAGCAGTTTGGTAATATAAAACTGTATTTACCCAGTCCTTGTCGTTTACATTTTTTAGTATAAAATTAACTCAAAGTTAAGTAACGTGAAATTAAACGGCATGTCTTTAGTTACCCTCTGTCATTTAAATTTTTTAATGTAAAATGAAAAACTGTGTTTGGTGACGCGAAATTAAATGGCATACCTTCACCCTCGGTCATTTTTTTTAATAAAACTTTTATACACAGACAAACATGAACTTGTTGCAAGAAAGGTTTCATAAGGCAATATTATTATTGTGTCTTTATTTGAAAAACAGGATCAAAGATGAATTTTTTAATAAATTTGTTTAGATGTCCCAGAGACATTTATAATGTAATTTTTTGATATTGGATTTCCTCATCAGATATATAATATCACATTTTGAAAATATATATATATATATATATATATATATATATATATATATATATATTTCATATATATATATATATATATATATATATATATATATATATATTTCATATATATATATATATATATATATATATATATATATATATATATATATATATATATATATATATATATATATATATATATATATACGTATACATAATAGCTATTTATGATATACGTGTTAAAAGTAAGATTTTATTTTGTGAGTGAAGATGATTAAAAAACGAGCGTAGCGAGCTTTTTAACTTCATAAACAAAATAAAATCACTTTTAACACGTATATCATACAATATTTTTTCTACAAAACAATCGGAAGAACTTTAAACTCAATAAAAATAAGAAATCAAAAAATACCATACAGATCGCAATGTTTATGAACCAAAATTTTTGTAGCAACCAGTGCTTTTGATTTACTTTTAACACGCGTGTTAAAAGTAACTTACTTTTAACCCGCGTGTCAAAAAATGACATTTTTAACATCAAAAATGACAATTAAAAAGCCCACTTTTAACAGTTTTGTAGAAAAATGTATTTATATATAGTAATTCTGTCTACAAATACATTTATACAAAGTAATTCAATAGTAAAAGAGGAAAAATATTTAAATTTAATGTATAGTGTGCCTGGAAACTAAACCGACAAATAAAGACAGCAAATACTATAGATTCCATACCGATTTGAAAAAATCATCCTATCTAAAAATGATTCCTGATTTGACTCTGTTTTGATTTAATTGTTCATATCGCTGTTTATCTAGAAGGATCAGACTTAAGTTATGTCTTAACTCTTATATCAACAACCTTTTGATATAAAAATGATCTTTTAATTGTAACCATAGGCGTCACATTTGGGAAGATCAACTAATAGTTTTTATTATATCTTCTTTTATTTTTGACTTTTTGGTACTATTAATATCAAGATCGGAAACTTCAGAGTATTCTAGATTAAAAAGGTACTCTTGTCTAGAGTGGTTAGCGTATACCATATGCGAAAAAAATCTATATGAAATATTTATTTTTAGCACGATAATTACAAAATTATTAATTTTTTGTAAATGTTTAGTAATTGGCTCTGGAAAACAGGTAAAGTAAAATTCTATAAAAAAGTATTGTATTAAATAATATCACAAACTGGCACAAATTATAACAAAATGACGATTAACAAAAAAACTTTAATTGAATAAAAGGTCGACTATTACTTTAAATGCATAAAGTGAACCTTTTCTCTAATTACCAATATAATTTTCCCTAAAAAGCTTACGAGCATTTTTGGACAAGACGATTTATGCAAAATCGATATGAATTATCCCTAGAATTTGCTGTCTTCGTTTGTCGGTTTCGTTCCGAACATCCTGTATATTAATTAAAGCAATAACCGATATTAACAAACCTACATCAAAAATTCAGTGACATCATTGTTTTACATAATTTCTTTCAGTATTGAAAAAAAACATATATTTTTTAGGTTTAGTTTAACAGAAAAACACATATGAAAGATACTTCTATTAAACTGCGAATTTCAAAGTTACAATTAATTTTAACAATAATATATTTAATAAGTAAAAAGTACATTGATAAAATACATCATATATTAATGTAAAAAATACCAAATTTAAACTGTATTAAAAAAATCTTCATGTACATACCGTACATTAACATGTTTTATGTAAAATTACATTTCGTGTGTAGTGAAGTTCTAATATTACATTCTGGTGTGTTATTTCACACTATTAACCTAGGCAATAAATAAATAACAATCCACCATGTAATACTGCTAATAACTTTCTGTGTAATTCTGTAAAATGAATTGAAACAAATATTAGCATGTCCTTTTGCTAAAAAGTCCAACACAATATCATCACCGATTTCACGCGTCGAAACAAATTATCAGAAATCGGATGGCTACAATCAAACAAGCAAAAGTCGTATATGATGAACAATAGTGTACAGAGCATCCAGCCAAATTCATCCGATTGAATGTCATTAGTAAAAATGGTATGTTTTGTTTTCTGCAGGTCGTCCTGTAATTGCGCCTGCATAGTTATTCGAGGACATGAATTTCAAGAGCACTGTAGTTGTACATACTGCAGCGATGAATTTTATTAAGATTAACATCTAGTATTTCATTTGGTAGGCACGGAAATGATTATATATTAGTACCTCCAAGTCACAGCGTATATTATGTGCATCCTTTAGCAAAATTAATGTCTATTACACTATCATGCCATATTAACATGTTGAATGACAACGAATATCTGCCTAATAAATCCGATTTTTTATTATTAATATTAATATGAAACCGTGAATGAAGCTATTTATTTGTGGCATAATTTTAGTTTTTCTTTAGTTTTTTGGGTTATGGCCACACTTCTGAAAAAAAATAAAGGTAAAGGTAATTAAATAAGCCCTTGCGCCAAACGGATCAGTCAAGCGTTATTTTTGAAACTAAGTTTGTCTAACCAAAAAATCTCACACCGAAAAAAAGCAAATAAGTAAAAAATAACAAAAATCACATCACTATCGCGCACTTCCGTATTTTTGACGTTTCGAAAATCTCTCTGTTTTCGTTTTCAAAATAGTAATAAAAATATTACATGTATGTCAAGTTTGACAGTTTAAAATTTGTTTATCTGCTTCAATAGAAATGTTAAATGATTTTTATTTTATTGTTACTTACTTCTTCTTGATACAACTGTAGCCAACAATAATCGATGTTTACTGAACAGTTTGATACACACTTACCTCCGTTCAACAAAATAATCGCGCCATGTCCTCATGGATATTCGATTATTTAATGAGGGTAAAAATCTCAACTTTCAACGAATTTTGTCAACTGTAACATTTTCTATCGTTTTCATCGTAAACCTTCATGGTAGATTGATAGAAGCTCAAGTTAATCTTTCTAACCTCACAAAATTATAATACTAGCGATAGTATTTCTGTTTCGCGGAAACTTACCCGCCATTAATAATTTAAATCTGAGAAATACGCGAGAATTTTCGCGAATTTCGCGTCTTTGAAGACAAGGCAAGGCAAGACAAGGAAAATGTCAACCTTAGAGACTCAGACAGAGACAGTTAAAAAATGTCATAGTTTGAGAACAAAAATATTTCTATATATGTACTTATACAATTACACGAAACGTAAATCTGCAAGTTTAAGAAATGCCTTCTAAGATTAATTAATGTTACAGGTAAGATAAGAAATTTTCATAACTACATATTTTTTAAATCCTTGAATTAAATGTATGCCTGAAAAAACACATATTCTTTTATAATTATGGAAAGCTGTATTCGATTCGCATCAGATTTGAAGTTCATTGTTTGCAGTATACTGATAAAGAATACAATGGTGACAAAAACCTTTTAATTCTACTCAAATATAAAAATCATAGTTTTCTAGATCTGATGAGCGAGCAGGCAGGTGAGCACATGTTATTATGGCATATTTTTCTTTATATTACGAGGTCTTTCATATCTCCAAAGATTTCCCACCTTATCTATAACACTTGGTATAGAAATATTTTAGAAATAGCGGATAATTCGACTGAATTACGTATTTCCAATAAACTGTATATACTCTTAAAGATGTTTACAAGAGAGCTTCTTTTATTCACATCTATACTGTAAAAGTCTTCCTTAATGTTTAACGCACTAAATTTATAACTCACGTAGACGTTTTCTACCTTTCTCACGTAAGAAACATAAAACTCTTTTAGTTAATCTAGCGTCACGAGATTTTATTACAGTAAAAATAAATTTATTTTAAGCAAAAAAAAACATGAGAAATCACGGTACGTGTATTAAAACGAATTTGAATATTTGGCATAGGTAATTACAATCTTTAAGGTTAATATTGTATTTAATCCCAAATCTAAAAAATGATAATACATAACTGGAAAACTCCGTATAAGAGAGGATAAAAAAACTGCATATTTCATAAAATGTCTTTTCTATATTTTAAAAGACTATCTTCAATTTTATGTTCTACCCCCTCATTAGGAATACGGGTATTCCATGTTAAGGACCAACATTGAAAATTCGTAGAAATTTTGTCTTCCAAATTCTTTAATAACCATGTCAAGTGCCAATTTTCGAAATTCAAAGAAATATTGTGCTCCAAATTCTTTAATATTTTTTAAAATAAAGCAAATTAAAGAAGCAGATAATTTTTTAAAGGCTCTGTTGCGTGAAAAACAGCTGGTTTTATCAAAGACATCGTCCCTTAACACTTCTTTAATTTAGAAAATACTGACACACTTTTGAGACTAAAATTAACAAAATAATAGAAATAATCTACTTACTATAAACTAGGCAATTCTACAATTTCTTAGTGAGTTTACTTCAGGTGTATGTCCAAGTAACAGTAACAGTTCATTCGTAGTACCTCTATGTAGGTACATATCCAGGACTAAAGCTATTGTGTTTTGAATTGAACGTCAACTAAGCATCAAAAGTTACACAAAAGTTCTTAACAACTTCATGTTTAGAAATAGGGAAGTCATCGAGTCATACCGGTATAAGACGTATATTATATTTATTGACTTCAAAGGCAATTCTTTTGAAACACACCATTCGTTAATTCTGTTAAGGCTATTCTGCAGAACTTTGCAGTCTTGAAGTGAATTAATTTTCATGAGAATCTTGAGATCGTCAGCGTACAGCAGTTTGTTGACATCAATGTTATCAGTAATATAATTAATAAATATAATGAAAAATAGGACTCAGTGTTGAATCCTGAGTCATCTTAGAGACTTAAAGCCATGAATTTTGACATATTCCAGCCTGATGGAAAAGTAGGATATAAACAAAAGCAAGCTAGTGAAATAAATTATAAGATTCAAGTTTTTTGAGGTGAACTTTATGGTTAATTCTATCAAAAGCCTTAGAAAAATCAGTGCAGCCTCACTTCTCATATCAAAGTTCCAGAGAAACGAGGTTCAGTACTGTGGAGCGATCTGCAATAAAACTATGTTGTGCAAGGTTGGAAAGTATTGCTGCTGGACAATAGTTTGAATTGTGAGCCTGGCCTTTGATCTTTAATGATCATAACTTAATATCTACAGTTGAGCACCTGTCTCCTATTGGCTGCTCTGATCAGTCAACAATTTTTTTTTTTGTTATTCAATATCAAAATCAAGATCTAGAAACACGATAGTGTCGTTCAACAAAATTAATTATAATAAACTAATTGAGTTGATGTTAAGAAATGACTGGAATAACCTTTATGAAGTTAACGACATAAACGATAAGTGGCTTGTTTTTGAGAACTACATAAATTCGCTTTCCAAATTATACTCCAAAACTTACAACAAAGTACAAAACTTTCGTAAACCTTACATAACTAACGATATTATTAATAAGTCTAAAAATAAGGCGCATATTGCGGCGTAGATATAGAGCCACTAGATCTCAGGCTGACCTTTTAGCACACAAATCCAACTCTAGAGTCCTTGGTGCAGATATCAAAGTGGCTCGCAGAGCTTATGAATGTTCTTTGGCATCCAAGGGACCTAAAACGTTTTATAAGTACACTAGACAGCAACTATCTTTAAATATTTCGTTGCCTTTTATTCGTAAACCTGATAGGTCATTATGCGAGACAGACAATGATAGTGTCGACGAATTGGCTCAAGCTTTCAAACTTGTGTTTACCAGAGAACTAGCCGGTCCGTTACCAGCTGTCATGTGCCCAAGAGTAAATCATTCCATAAATTATGTTAATTTCAGTAAATTCAGAGTACGGGAACAACTAAAAAAATTATCTCTGCACAAGCCTCCTGGTCTCTACAATATAACATAATCTTTACTCAGAAACTGATCTGAAGCTATATACACGCCTCTAGCACACATAATGGAAAGGTCTTTTTCCTTGGAAAAATACCTAGCATTTGGTTGGCAGATGCAGTTACACCCATCAAATGGTGACAAACTGGATCCTAACAACCACCGGCCGATTAGTCTTATTCCTATGCGTGCGAAAATCATGAAACGAATTATTCAGTCAACAGTCAACAAATTGTTCCTACTTAATAATAATGTAATCCCTCCTACACAACATGGATTCCTTCCGGGCAGATCAACTTCCACTACTTGTTGACCTACTTACATACGTGGACTCGAATAATGGACAGTGGCGCACCGGTGGATGTTATATATTTAGATTTGTCTAATGCGTTCGATAGAGTCCCGAAACAAACATTACCTTATAAACTGGAGCATTTTGGAGTTCGAGGAGACCTTCTTAACTGGATTTGGGCATTTTTATCTGACAGGAAATTTTCGGTGAGAGTTTCTCAGGATTATTCTCAGTTTCTTAACGTTACCTCTGGAGTTCCTCGAAGATCTGTTCTAGGACCATTTCTGCCGACACCAAAATATTTTCTAATCCTTTAACCAATGCTGATTCACTTCAGCAGGATTTGAATAACATAATCAAATGGTATTCTGATTGGCTGCTTCCCCTTAATAAAGCTAAGTGCGTCCTTCATATTGGAACTCGCAATCCCCTTCTCCCCTGCAGTATAGACGGTACTTTGGTGAAAGTTGTTGATCATCAAAATGATTTAAAGGTAATAATAATAAAATACTTAAGCTGGTCTCATCACGTTAGTATTGTTAAAGAGAAGAGAAGAGAGTTGAAGAAATCTTTTGAACAACTATCCTTACAAAACTTATAAATCATTTGTTCGCCCAAAACTCGAATACAACGAGTGTCTCCATCTCCCTCGAGACATAAACTTCCTGGACTCAGTTCATCGAAGATTGACCAAATGGGTACCACAATTATCTTACAGATCCTACTAAGACAGACTTAATATGCTCAATTTGCATTCCTTACAACATAAAAGAGTTCGTGGTAATCTTATTAAGGTTCATCGTATTCGTCTCAACACCTTTTCTATTAACCTGTCCCAACTATTTCCGCTGAACGACGATGAACGGCTCCGTGGGCACTCCTTCAAATTGCGTAGGGAATACTTTAAAACCACCACTAGGCACAGCTTTCTCCCCAATAGATTATTCCAGGACTGAAACCAACTTCACGACCCTGTCGTCACTGCTTCATTCACCAATAATTTCAAGAATGGCTACGATCACATCGCTAGTTTAAGTGTGTGAGTTTGTGTTTGTGTGTTGAACCGTATGCCGGTTAGGTATTAGAATATTTTTCTGTTGTGTGTTCCGTGTTATTTTTATATTTACTTTGTTTCTTTATTGTTCTGTTCTCATGTTTCACCTTTACTGTAACTGGTTTAAGTTTACCCATTGGGCATAATAGGCCCTTATCTTTTCTTAATAAATAAAGAAATAAATAAAATATTGCTGTGATACCAAAATACATTCAGTCGTAGATATAATACTGGGTGATTCAAATAGCCGCTAACGGAGTTCTGGGGTAGAAAGTATATCAAAAGTTAAAGCAAACATTTCTAATATTAAAGAAACTTTAACGCCCTGAATCTCGTTACGGAGCCGTCTGCAACCCCATGTTATTAGGAATTTTTGCTTTAACTTTTGATATACTTTCTGCCATAGAGCTCCGTCAGCGGTTTTTTGAATCACCCTGTATATAAGTATTTCACTAACACTAGAATATGTATACTCCATCCTAACCAAAAATTTATCAATTATATCATAAATAATATAATTTATTAGTGTTAGGGTAATAATATTTGTGTTATAGTCTGTTTCAAAATAAAAGAGAGTAATAAAACCCCGAGATAAGAACCGGCCATGGGCGTGGTAATATTTTGTTTCAGGTAATTATCGGGTATCACTATTATTGTGACAGATCATGTCTTAGAGCTTAATATACGAAGACGTGCTAGTGCAGTAGAGTAAAATTCGATTTGTGTTTAGTGACTATTGTGCCAGTGGATATAATATTGTTTGGGTAAAATGTCGAGCTTATCAGATTACGTACCTGCTAAACGCGTGAAGAGATGTGCGCTATCTCAGAATGAGAAGATTATTATATTAAATGTATTTAATGCATTGAAACACCAAAATCCTACCAACAGTGTTGATGACATCGTGGAAAAGTGTTCCAAAATGACAGGGATTAGAAAATCGACTATCTACAGACTTTTAAAGGAAACAAAAAATGAATAGATGAAGATACTGTAAATCCCCCAAAATCATCTACAGGGAGGTCAAAAGTCGTTATAGATGATTTCTTCAAAAATGTTATTCGCAGAAAAGTACACTCATTTTATTTTAAAAAAGAAATACCAACGCTAAACAAAATTTTAAGTAAACTTTCAGAGGACAACGATTTGCCAAAAATCAGTAGAAGCAAATTATGGGCCGTCTTATGAGAGTTGAATTTTTGCTGGGAAAAGCAAAGCAGATTTATCTTATCGAAAAAGATGAAATTATTTGTTGGCGAAGATCCTACTTAAGATCAATTAAAAAATTCCGTGACGAAGGGAGGAATATTTATTATTTAGACGAAACTTGGGTCAACGAGGGATATACTGTAACAAAAGTATAGCAAGATAAAAATGTAAAAAGTTTTCGACAAGCATTTTTGGATGGACTTGCAACAGGGTTCAAGGCACCTTCAAGTAAAGGGCGAAGATTAATAGTGACACATATAAGTAGTGCTAGTGGTTTTGTAGATGGCGGTTCACTTTTATTTGGATCTAAAAATACAGGTGACTATCACGAAGACATGAACGCAGATGTTTTCGAAGAGTATTTTACACAGATGTTGGATCTTATTCCTCCGGGGTCTGTAATTGTTATGGATAATGCCACTTACCATTCACGACAGACCGAGCGGACGCCTACGACTGCTTGGACGAAAGCCGATATAATTCAATGGTTATCCGGTAAAAACATTTCTTTTGAAACAAATATGGTGAAAAAGGAATTTTTGACACTTGTCAATCTTAATAAGATCAGAAAAAATATGTTCTCGATGAAATGGCAACAAATCGCCAAATAACGGTACTACGGTTACCACCTTATCACTGTGAACTTAACCCAATCGAATTAGTCTGGGCGCAGGTAAAAGGAGATATAGCGCGAAATAATACGATGTTTAAATTAAGTGACGTGAAACTTTTGTTAATAAATTCCTTGGAACGAGTAACTGCAGATAACTGGCAAAGATGTATACATCATGTACAAAAAGAAGAGGAGAAAATGTGAGAATTCGATAATTTAATTGACGTTACTGTGGAACCTATCGTTATCAATCTAGGAGACGAAGATAATTCATCAGAATATTCAGAGGATGAATTTTAATATACCTCCTTTTTTATTTTCTTTATTGTACATTTATACAACACTACATTTATTCACCATAATTTGAAATATCAAAATACATATATTTTTGTGTGGAATAAAAGTATATTCATTAAATTTAAATAAATATTTTGATAATAATATTGAATGATTTTATTTGGATTACTAAAAGCCCTCATGTTTTGAAATGCTGTTTTTATATTGTTTACTTATAAGAGAAATGAACCGAGAAATTGAAGCGGCATAGACAAAACGGATTGTCGGGGATTAAATTTTAGCTACCTGCTACAATTTAGTCCGGTCCGATCACACAGTTTTTTTAAAAGTACACCTCATCCATACCGATATTACATAATATAAAAATATTGAATATAAGCACCAGTACTACATTGATTTACGATTTGCATACATAATAAGCATGTATTACTCTCTTTCATTTCTAAACAGACTATAGTAATTTAACAGTAATATTCTTATTTTAAAATAAAATCGGTTAAATCATAATTATATTTGTGGCTACAAAAATTTATTAAATACAAAGATTAACATAACATATTTTAAGTTCTAAACTTAGTATCTAAGAGGATATTTTCATTTTAGATGGTAAAAGCAATTTCTTATTTATGCCAAGGAACGTAGTTAAAACGAAAAAACCGTCTTACTTTCTAAATGTGAATGCGCATTCCCGGTGTCTGATCATTTTCTGATTAAAACGTTGAACGCCCAGCCATTTCATTTCATAATAGAATCACAAGAATGCCATAGTATTAACATTCCGGCGCGAAAATCTGACGACAGGTTATTAGAGAATTGCACCGCTAAATTACCGGTAAGACGTGACGTTATGGCATTTCGTTGTACGCCTCAATTTAATATTCAATTCTGGGACGAAACTTTACACGGGAGCAGTTATTCCCGGGGCAAATTCGCCGTAAAATATGGGGGATTTAATTGAACTTGCACATCGTAAGAGCCATAATGTCGGGATGGGTTCCTGGAATACACGAAAATGTATGTGGAAACGGAACAATGTTTTATTTGAAGTACCCACATATTTTGAACACAATTTCAGGTAAATTTTCCTCTGAAAGTGTCTTAATTAGGTTTCTGGCATCTATTATTGTGAATCTGAATCACTATAATGGATGGCTATTGAGTTTTGTTCAAATTTCTTAACAATATATTGCATATTATACAGTGTGAACCATTTTGGTGATAAATGTCTTGGAATAAGATCTATAAGAATATATAGAAGACGAATAATCTATAAAAGATAGGAAACTGGTTAAATGGGGAATATTTTAGATAGTTCTGTTGCTAACTTAGTGGCGATTTTCATTGCGACATCAACTTTTTTGTCTTATGGGTGTCGAAACCGAAACGTCGTAATGAAAATCTAAATATACAGAGAAGTTCCTCAAAAACTTGCTGTGGAAAAATGTTTCCAGCTTTAAAACATTCCTTTAAATAAAAAAGTTGCAAGCGTTTTTCGAAAATTTACTTTTTTTCAAAATAACTAATAAATAGTTAGGACCGGTCTGTAAGGGCCATTAAGTTACCAATAGAACCGTCTAAAATTTTCCCCATTTTGCTATCTCCTATAATTTCCAAGATACCAATACATGAATCATAATTCTTATTTATAACAGAATATTATCCAACGAGCATATAATTATGGCTCTAATTCACGAGGGAAAAGGTTACAGCACGAGCCGTAGGCGAATGTTGTAAATCACCAGAGCTAATTTCAGCCATTAAATAGTAGTAGAATACTATACTTTGCCGACGACTGTTAACAATATTTTATCAAACTTGTTACTGAAAACATTGTACGAGATTTTGACATAACATGAACATGACATAACAATTTAAAACTGTCAAAATACTTTACTTTCAAGTTTGGCATGTGTCATTCGGAACAATGTTAATATTGCCATAACTGGGTAGCGTTTGGCTTTCATACAGGAGGTTCAGGTTTAATTGCTAACATCAGAGAATTTTTGTTTTGGTAATTAATTCCCGATTCTTTGAAACTAGGTAATAATGATATCATTATTCATTAGTGAATAATGAAAATTATTTTTCAGGGACAAAACAATATAATACATTTTAACTCATAAATTCTGTAAATAAAATTCATTTTCAATATTTTCTTGAAGGTAGATATACTTAAATGGATTTCTAATATCTACAGAAACTGCGTTGTAGAGACGTTATTCATTATATTTAGGCCTACCTTTATCATCGTTTTTCTTAGAGATACAAAATAGTTTTATTATTTATTTATGTTATTAAAAAAAGTACAGAACATTTATTTTAGTTATTTATTTCAAACTCAATTGGTTTCATTAAATGAATGTCATATAATAATAGAATATTTGTCACTTTTATACACTACTTTAATAATAATTGTAATTTTCGTTCGTATAATAAATAGCTTAAATACGATTTTCAATGTCCCATAACTTGGAAAAGGTGAAAGATATGAATATCATATGTCAAATTTTAGAAATCAGAAAAAATAACAATTCAAAAAATTAACAATGCACATGCAAAAATATATTATTGCTTCTTGTACCCCTGAATTTCTGCACGCCATTGTACTTCTATTAACTTCAGTAACAGCCCTGCAATTTTTATTCGAAACTTTATTTTATATTGACCTGAATGAATTTTGTGGTATAAATACTTGTAGTGTAGCAGAATATAGCTCATATCGTAATCGCGATTCAACTTTTGTATAATGTAGACTAATAATTTTTTATATTTTAGAATAGTTCTCAATTTTACTTGTAAATTATGTTTTCACAATAAATCTTCCACCTTAAGTATCTGTCCATGAGCAGATATAAAAACAATGTCATTAAAAATGTTTTTTGTGATCTGAATAAATATCTGTATTATTCCAAAACTTCCGTTTATAACAGAATTTCATTGCAACCGTTTGATTTGCGATGAAATGATGACACTATGCTTGAAGCTATACCTTGAAGCTGGTTATTACAGTATTATATGTTATTTTTAATAAATCATCACTTATATTTGATAATGTTATGTATATGTCAATAGCATATATACGAACGGTTAGAAAAATATCAATGTCAATTATACACAGCAAAACCAAAACCGGGCCTAGAATAGAACCCTGCGAGGTATCCATACTACTATTTTTTTTATTTCTGAAATTAAATTCTCTGTAAATTTAAGATACTTTAACAATAAGATAATTAATCATTTTATCCAATGCCTCTTATACCATAAAAATGAAGTTTATCTATTACGTTTAACTCAGTTAAATACCCTACTGAGATCATATGCGAGAAGAATATATATCTGAGAGAAATATGCTTACTGCATTCAAACGATAATGACGATAATATAATCAGCTACATAGGGTCTAATATATTTATACGGCACTTAAATTTATATGTCTCATAAAAAATATATATGCTTTAGTAAGGGACAGACATCCATTTAAATGATGAATAAATGTATTTAGCAGTTGGAAGAACCGACTCCAAGTAATGGAAGAAGTTTCAACACTTGATTTATCTGAAAAGAAATTAATTGTTATGTATTTTAGTAAAAGTAAAAGATAGTTTTAAATGCCTTGTATATATTTTACAGCTCATGCTAGCATGAGTCTCGCATTAATAACGACTATGGCTGGAGATAGTCATCTGATTAAATATGTGCAATCAAAAAAATATATTGAGGATCCATTGTTTAATAAATAGTGATGATTACAAATCTCTTCTCACTTATAAAATTATTTTTTGGTTGTCAACCATGTCAACAATTTTCAAAATTTGGAAAATTTAAAGCTTTTAGTTGCATTCTTAATATAATGTATGTGATACAGTCATAGTGATAACTGCTATTTTGTTACACAGCAATATTTGATATCAAAGAACCATGAACAGTCATCATATAGGTCTCGCACTCGTTCTGATTTTATCACTCACAAAACGTTCTCAAACAACCTATCTTCTGAACTAAAACTACTAAGGCAAGGTTATGAAGAATCTCTGGCAAATGATCATTGCCCAAAAAAACTCTATAGCTATATACGGTTTCACCTAAACTCTAGGGTGTCAATACCGATGCTCAGAAAACCCAATGGTGACCTCTGTGAAACTAACACAGAAGCAGCAGAACTTTTGTCGGAAAATTTCACAAAAGTATTCACCGTTGAAACTGATGGAAATATCCCTACTATTAAAGGTGTCACGCTATCAAATGCCCTAACGAGTATTGACTTCTCCCCAGTAAAAATTGAAAGTTGTATTAAGAAGCTTAAAAAGGGTTCCTCACCGGGAATTGACGACCTAGGTGTGGCTTTTCTTAAAAAATGTTCTGCTGTTATCTCTCAACCACTATCAAAAATTATGAATGCGTCCTTTCAACAACATGCACTTCCCTCCGTTTGGAAAAAGGCTTCTGTCACTGCCATCTACAAAAAAGGTGACAAACTTAATAGTGAAAATTATCGTCCAATTAGTTTACTGCCAATTATCAGCAAAATCATGGAGTCCATAATACGAGATGAAATGCTTCAATTTTTAATGTCGGCTCATGTCATCCCCAAAGAACAACATGGTTTCGTACCTAATCGGTCAATAGTGACAAATTTAGTGCAGTGCGTCAATGATTGGTCTTTATCACTCGATAACAAGCAACCAGTGGACGTTATTTACTTAGACTTTGCCAAGGCGTTTGACAGAGTGCCTAGGAAAAGACTATTACATAAACTCACTCATTTCGGCATTCGTGGTGACCTTCTCCTTTGGATAGATGCTTTTCTCTGTGACAGAACTTTTAGTGTGCGGGTTGGTGACTCTTTTTCATCCCCTCGTCCTGTAATTAGTGGCGTACCGCAGGGTTCGGTGTTAGGCCCTCTCTTATTTTTGGTGTTTGTTTCGGACCTAGTACTTCACATACACTCCAAAGTTCTATTCTATGCTGACGATGCCAAACTGTATGCTAACCCAGTATTGAATCAGGCAACACTTCAACAAGATTTGAACAACATTGCACAATGGTGCGATGACTGGATGCTCCCTCTCAATGCAAATAAGTGTGTTGTACTCCATCTTGGGAAAAACAACCCCCGTTACCAGTACTCTTTACAAAATATCCCACTTAATATCGTATCATCCTATAATGATCTTGGAGTTACTATTACAGAAAATCTTTCGTGGTCTAATCACATAGCTGCAGTTTGTAAAAAAGCAAATTCCAAACTTTACCTTTTGAAGAAGACTTTTGCAAAATCCACGTTTCCCGTATTTGTTCGCCTTTTTAAATGCTATGTCCGTCCTTTGCTGGAATTTGCTGGGCCAGTATGGAATGCCAACCTCGTGAGAGATAAAAATCTATTGGAATTTGTGCAACGATATGCTACACGACTGCCTTTTGGACGTATGCGACCTTGCTATGAAGAGAGATTACTTTCCGCCGGATTGACATCTTTTGCTGATCGAAAACTTCGTAGAGATTTGATCTTTACCTTCAAAGCCTTGAAAACTAACTTTTTTAGTGATGACATTCGCCAACTCTTTCCAAGAAATCCAGATCAACGCTTGAGGGGCCACGGCTTGAAGTTAAAGAAAGAAAATTTTAAATCAACAACCAGGCAAACTTTCCTCTCCAATCGCATTTTTTCGACATGGAACTCTCTGCCATTGCACGTGGTTAATTCCCCAAATGTATCTATATTCAAGAAAAGACTTGATGCTTCGCTGTTTAGAAGAAACCCATGAACATTTATTTTGTTTTTATATTACGCGTACACATTATTTTTTATTTTTGCTCTTGTACTAGTTTTATTTACACTTTTATTGATGTATAATTTTAAATTTGGGCTACATAGAAATTTCTTAGCCCTATTCCATGTAGAATAATAATAATAATAATAATAATAATATGCTAGAAATGATGGAAACCTACTAGATATCGATGTGTAAAGATAAATGAAAGGAGATGTGCGTGTAGAGTTATGAACTTTATTTTTTTACTCAAAAACTGTATTACTTAATTGCAAGAGATAATAAAACATTCCAAATACATTCAAATAATTTCTTTCTTAATTGAAAAAGTTAATCCTAAAAAGAAATGTAATGAATAATATACAGGGGATATTTTATTTTAACGCGTTGTGACAGGACGAGGAGATTTAGAAAAACGCGGTCAGAAGAACTAATGCAACTTCTTCTTTGCCAAATTTCATTTCTTAAATTCAAAGCAAAACTTTAAATTGATCACCTCCTGTTAAGGGGTAGTAACTCCTTAAAGGGGGCTCGTAAAAAAACATATGAAGGATCACTTTTAAGACATTATTCGAAATCACGTAAATCTCTATTTCCGGATGTACACAATATAAATACAAAGTAAAGTACAACCTTATCTTTTGAGTATCAGCTCCACTTTGCCACAAATTCTTGCTATAATTTGGCTCTAAGAAGATTGTACTGACTAATGAAGAAGCATGTCTTCACTAGAATAGAAGAAAATTGTTACGAGTCTGATAATAGCATCTAATAGAATAAAAATCCTCAAAGGTAAACCACACAAAGTGAAAAATTTTATTTCAGTTATATTGATTTTAAAATTGAAGTTTTATTATTTCATATACTGTTACTATTCTCAACAAGTTATCACATTTACAGTTGTAGGTGGTTTTATAGGTGCGGATATGACACATTCGCTGTTCATTATGGATACTAGGAATCGAATCCCAAGAGTAGCTTTTTCTATACTGATATTCTGTTTGAATAATGGACGTTTATTCAGAATGGCATCGTAAAATAAATGAACATATTTAAGTCCAAATAATAAAGCAGATAAATATAATTTTAGTAATAAAATATCTTTCTAATTCAGTAGTCAGTTACCACACCATATATTTTTTAAATAATATTCACACATTTATCTTCTAAATTATTTTGATTAGGCATAGTTGCTACAAAATTCAGATGACTTCGTCATGGCTGACGTCACGCAATTGTTTTTACTGTCAATATAATTTTCGAATTTAGTGTAGTACAAACATTCAGTGTAGTTTGATAAAATCTTTGTGCTTTGTTGAAAAATGGTTTCAAAATCAAACCTCTCCGATCTTCTTGAAATTTTACACGTCCTCATAATTTACCGTTCTGAACCACTTTTTCAAGTAAAATTTTGCTGTATTTTCAGAAAAAAAGGCACTTTACCCGAAACGATAACAGTTTTCAATCGGTGCATTGAATATTTCAAATAGGATTATTTCGAAAACTGTTACTCGTAACGACTTCAACAAGGTATACCTTTTTTTAGATACAACAGGTAAAGGAATCGATTGTTTCAATAGACAAATGGATACACTAAAAGCAAAAAAGGTCTGCCATTTAAAAGAACCATGCTGTGCCATAAGTAGAGCCCTTTACTAGTGACGTCAAAATTAGTTAAAAATTCTTATTTGCCGTTCCAAAAAAAAAATAATTGTAGCAATTTTTTTTAATACTCCGACAGATTTCAAAGTTATTAAGATATTTCAAAATAAAATTCTAGTATTGAGCACCCCGTATTTTTTAAACCAGCAACATTCGAATAAGGCATATTTAGCTCAGTCGCCATATTTTGGTGTATAGTATCTCCAGTTCAGAGAACCCATTCTTAATGAATCACCCTGTATAAGCATAGGTTTTTGCATATACAGAGTGTCTCCGAATAGGATAATGCAAACTTTTTTTATTGTCTATTTTTCGAAAAACGATAAAACGTTTTGCTTATCCTGTGACTCTGTGAGCAGTAATCAGATAAGTAATCAAACATACAGATCGTTCAAAATATAAAATTTTCCATAATCAAAGTGCCTTCATTTTTTGTTTTTATTAAAAACTTTAACAAAGTTGTTTTAAACTTCAAAATATGTTTGAATATGAGCTTAAGAAAAAAAAAACACATTTCACAAATAAATATACACCAATATTTAAAACTTTTACTATAAGCAAGCAAAAATGATAAAAAACCGATTAAACTTTTAATTTAAAGTTAATTAAAATGGTTAAGTATGTTTATTCAAAACGCACACATGGCAAAAAGAAAAAAAGGAATAATACGGCAAAGCTACAATTTTCAACAATTAATTTTACTTTAAATATTGTTATAGATTCATTATGAATGTCAAAGTAAACTATTTATTTTCACTAATTATGTTAAGCATGAAACAATGAAAGATTACTTTATGAAATGTAGTGGAATCGGTAATATGTAGATTTAGTTTTTTAAGGGGATCTGTTTTATAATTTAATAAATATAAATATATGAGATATAGGTATAAGTAATTAAGTACCTGCTGCAATGTAGGTTAAGACCGAACAGGAAGTAAGCAGACCATTTCTCACCTTTAGTTGATTTATATGTGAACATACATGTGAGGGAACAGTCAGTTCAATTGTCGGTCATCTCACCTATGGCATACTGATGAGGGCTAACAAGCTCGAAACCGGTCTATGTCTCGTGTTGTGGCCGACAAGGGTTTTTGGCTGTTTACACAGATATTGCACGAGTAATTCAATGCCGGTCAGGGCATCAGTCCGCGGAGTAGTTGTTACCTGCAGTATCATTTATAGATATCATTTATAGATTAATATAAATATAATATAAAATGAAAGTGACAAACAATAACAGTCACTTAAGAAACATTTTAAATTTTTTGTTTTTTTAACTTCCTGTATGTTTCATTACATGTCTCGCAAAACATTGTATCAAGAATAACTTTTTCTGGAACAATAAAAAAAAAGTTATTCAGATCATTTTTGAACATTAGAAATTCAAAAAAATCCTTTCAGAAAGAACATATTTTAATGATCTCTGCATAATAGGAGAAAGAGCAACAAAATTAAAATAATATTTTGTGGCATTTCTTATTGAAAAGAAAAACACTTTCTTAATGGAAATATTAAAATTATTCATAATTTCCGAAACTTACTTGAACACGCACAGCTGCACCTCAAAAAGCCACATTTCATAAATATCTTTCTTGTCTCTTACAGGAGTTGCTTCACCTTTCCGAGAACACCCTGTATAACTAATATCAGTCTGAAATTGATGCCAAAAAATGACATAAAAATCTATCTCTCTCTTTTGCATAATAATTAATGTGTTTTAGCATTTAAAACAATGTTTTCGTTGACTCACCATGTTTATTGAATTATTTTGATTATTACTGTTTTATTTTTTTCTGTAATTACATCCAGAGTTTTCATTTCTTAAAAAAAAACTACTTTACATAGGGTTTTACAGCCGCTACTTAACTTACATCCACAGTTCCACATCGCTGTCAATATGCCACGAGAGTCATAAAGTAATTGGAGAGCTTATGGATACCCACTCAGTTTTTGTTCTAATTAAGTTTCCACTACATCAGCTATCTATGAAGCCCTGACATTTACAGTCTCAATGTAGCCTCGTAAAATACCATAGCACCCGCAAAAACTTTTCTTATATCGGAGAAACGGAATACAAATTATAAGTCAGTAATAAAAAGGGACGCCAAATATACAAGAAAACCAATAAGTTGATTTTATTATGGCTAATTTAAAATACCTCTCTCGATAGATCAAAACTGTTATAGAGGAAGATTGGATATAAAGATTTCTGTTAGAATATAGTGGCGAAATTTTGCCCATACTGTATTCAGACTGAATCTAATAAATAGTTGATTCATGTAAACTAACAGAACATCTTCTGTTACCCTAATCCCACTATTTTTTTTCTGTCAGTTTTTGATGTCAATATATTTACGCTCGTACCTTGAAGATGAATTTTCTGGCAATAAACTTGAAAGTACGCTGATGGCTTCCATAATAATTACTTCGACCCCATTCATTTTCACCAAAATAAATAAACATACGTAGTACCTAACCGTAGCGCTTCCAAAGCTTACGACAAATTACTGAGGATTTGTTTGTAATTGAAATTTGAATATCGAATATATTTATAAATAAATAACATATACCGGTGCACGAAATGTAACGGTTTTTACTGGCTCCAGAAGATGACATGTCTTTCTCCCTTCCAGTAAAAATCCTCTTACCAGCATGGTAAGTAGTGCTATATACTACAATGCCCGATATACACGAGGCTAGTTTTTCACGTTAGCATTCCGGTGTCATATTCTGTCTTACTATATTGGCTTGGCATAATGCTAGAGCGGTACCTACGATACTGGAAAT
Source organism: Monochamus alternatus (assembly GCA_037114965.1). Taxonomy (NCBI): domain Eukaryota; kingdom Metazoa; phylum Arthropoda; class Insecta; order Coleoptera; family Cerambycidae; genus Monochamus; species Monochamus alternatus. The sequence goes on along the minus strand of CM073431.1, from coordinate 75,114,194 downwards.
GTTGTCAATGTCAGTATCTCTGTAGCCTACCGTGGAGAAAAGTGAACAACTTACGAAGAAGAAACACGATTATTAGATTGAAACATTTACTTGAGATATTATGCTGCGTTGGTTCAGTTAGTAGAAGAGTGGCTGTTTGTCCCTATAGCAGTCAATAGTACCAGTCCAGAGACAATCTTCATTAAGATGCTGAACGAATTTTAAATTAATTTCATTATTTAATTTAAGGTGCGTCTCCTCTATACTAGCTCTACATAGTTAGCTTTACCGTTCACAAGAAGCAAATATGCAAAGCCAGAATAGCAAATTTAGTAGCTTACTAGCTTAAGAACCAAGCTAATTCTATTTACAAGAAGCTTAAGTTGCCAGCTTACTAGCTTACTAGTACTAGCTTGTTATCCTAGCTTGAAAAACTAGCCTTGTGCAAACGGGGCAATATTTTAAGCTAGGAAAGCCACCTAAAGCTAGTAATCTAACAAGCTAGCCGCTCTAGTTCCATTTAAACGAAACTAGCTTAGTTTTTAAGTTAGTAAGCTAGTAAAGCAGCGAGAAAGTTATCATCTAAGCCAGGATAGTTTCAATAGGTTAAAGGGTTCTATTATTTATGCTAGTAGCGCCTTCCACTACCAAATTTACTATCCTGGCTTTATTTATTGACTTCATATGAAGGGCGAAGCTAGTACATGATTTCCCAAATAAATATTTCAGTCTAAAATTGTGTTTCTTTTGATAATTTTACTCCACGATGGAATACAATGAAACTGGCTTTGATGTAACATTTGCAGCATCATATGTACCGCTCTAGCATTACGCCAAGCCGGTATAGCATGACAGATTACTAGTTTACTATCTTAGCTTGTAAAACTAGTCTCGTGTAAACCGGGCATCACACGCCAATACGCAAAGCCAAGACAATAAATTTGATGGATACTACCATAAATAATAGAACCCCATCGTGTTGAAACTATCCTGGCTTAGATGATAGCTTACTCATTTCTTCACTAGCTTACTAACTTCAACACTCAGTTAGTTCCGTTTACGTGGAGGCTAGAGTTGCTAGCGTACTGGCACCAGTTTGCTTTCCTAGCTTAAAAAACTAGCCTCGTATAGACGGGATATAACTTGATTTCATTCCAAATTTCTTGTACTATCATTCCATTCTCGCTGCACAATATACTACTATTTGTCAGTAGAAAAAACAAGTCTTCTATTAATGTTACTAAACTCATTCCAATTCTAGAAACTTTTCTTATATCGGAGAATACAAATTATAAACTAGTAAGAAAAATGGAAACCAAATATACAAGAGAACCAATAAGTTGGTTTTATTAAGGCTAATTTAAAATACCTCTCCCGATAGATCAAACCTGTGACAGAGGAAGACTGGATATAGAGGTTCGGTTCGAATATAGCGGCAAACTTATCCGTATGTTTATCTCCACAAATGAAGGAATTCATTTGATATACGATAATGGTTTCTGTTTTCCGGATATTCGGGACATGAGGATTTTTGTGAGATGTGTTGGAATTTTCGCCCGGGCTTTATACAAATTCGGTCTGATATCCTATCTACACCCTAATATAATACGAACCGGGAGATAACAGAAAACGTTGTTTATGAAGCTGTAATGCGGACATTACGTATTTAACCAATGATAATGTCGCATTTTATTGTTAAATTACTAAGGTTTATTCAGCATTAAACATAAATAAAATAATAACTCTGGTTCTAGATTAAATTGGCAATTCAATGTATACATCTATAAATGAAGCATACTACTTATATCTCACCTAAATATATAAGTCTTTAAAAAATATATGATAAAGTTTTTTTATGACTATAAACACATATATTATGATTCTCATCTATAATATCCCTACGGTATTGATAATGTGATAGCGAAGCTTATAAAACCGATGGATAATGTACTAGACAATTTTATGGCAATCGAAAGCATGTTGCTTGGTAATGCCCCGAGGCCGAAGGATGTTACTACTGTATTGTTACCAAGTCATGTGCTTGAGAAATTTGACATATAATTACGAGGCATTTGAAAATGTCAGAGAGATATTCGGTTAGAACAAGTTTTGACAGATATCAAATAAGTCGCAACACAACAAAACCACTATTTATTTATTAAAAGTACAATTAGTAAAGATACAGTTGTTAAAATTTAACGCAACATTAGATTGGCTCTTTCTTACTATATAAGATCTATTACTACTCATAGTATTTATAATATTATTGTGATATTCTTGGTCGATGTTTAGGTATAGTTTTATAGAATTTGGATTGTTATGACCAGTAATTTTCAGCATTTCCTGTTCTTACACACCATTTCTTGCCCATTCGCTAACACCAGTTGACCTGTTCGAATGGTTTATCATCTTTTTATCCTTTACTTTCAGGCCAATAGCCTCAACAGACGATTTAATCCATCCGTTAATAGTATTTTTTCCAACAGGAACTATTAGGTTTTAAGAATAGTGGTGAAGTACTGTGTTCGCCTCGTTTTGATATCAGATTATGAAAAGGCGTACAGGGCAGCTTTGACTTTCACCATTGGCACTATCAACTGTTATTATTTTTACAGCTTTTTGAACCGCCTTGGCAAGTTTTGCTGAACACAGGAATATATTCAATGCGATTTGTTGAAGAGCCATCGTTATTTTTCTCGATTTGAAAAAAAAATCCAAGAGATAGGCAACTGCCTCGTCTCTATATCTATATTATAAATGAATAAATTACATAACAATGCACGCATGGTAACGGTTTTTTACTGGCTCCAGAAGGCTACTGGCTCATCTAGGACTCTCCAGTAAAAACCCTCTTACCATGCTAGTGTTATTTACTATAATTTGCCAGTAGAAAAAAAACAGTATTCTAATGTTAGTAAGCAAATTCTAATTCTACAAATTTTCATAAAGTGAAGTTTTCTATAGATTACTTTAATTGAATATAAGATATTAGTTTAAAAATATTAGCTTATCCTCAGGAAATTCTAGATCTGGCCTGGCCTAAATCTAAAGTGGGAAATGTCACATTTATTTATCATTTACATTCCAGTTTAATATTAGTTATAGAAATTCACACTTTAGTGCCGAAAATAAAGCGGATTTTATGCCAAAACCATCGGCGTAGTGAGTTATTTAAGTATCTTGGAGGACGACAATGTTTTTATTTATATTCAATTATATTTAATTTCTATATAAATACGTCAGTCTGGTTCGAATATAAATTCGATATGTGATATTGTTAACACATCCATATTACGAGGTATAATTATTGTTAGTGAAACAAGAGTAGGGATGTACATAAAGATATAGGCTAAGATGGAGACAGATATCTATCAGCTCGATATGATTATAGGTATATATTTTCGTTATTGTTAACACCTATACATTACAATGTATAATTGTTTATAGATTGTTTTAACTTATGCTATAAACCAAAAAAGGAAAGTCCCATATTTATAAATACAAGTTTAAAAAACATAGTAAGTGGGAAAAAATTGTAAACCAAACATTAAGAAATAATAGAACAGGTAAGTTAGATTCAATGTTATGAACATACATTGAAAAAGAATACTTTTAAGTCATTATGGCTGAGCTTAACATATAAGCGGATAAAATAAAAATACTTCTAAAACACTATTCGTGTCGCAGATAATTCATGGAAATTTGTATTAGCTATACGATTTTAAATATAATATAGATAATAAAAAAAATAAAAAAAAATAAAATTATTTATTTAGCAAATATAGCATTGTGTCTTTGTGACACCAATTTATTTAAATACATGGTTATTTTTTTGTTAAAAAATTATAATTTTTTCATATTTCGCTGTCTAATAAAGCGTAGACATTTTTTTAGTAACATTATGTCCAAATATCGATCTTTGCAAATTACTCTATTGGATTTTAGTGGTACTAACTTCACGTATGTCCACCACTGGTCGAAATACTTTTAAGCCAGCTAAGCATTGCCTAATTAGATAAACTACTGGCCCAAGTTTCATTAGTCTACGCCAAATATTCTCAAACATATTTGAGCAAATGTAAAACATGTTCATACGAAACTTGTTTAAAATTACTTGTTCTCATTCCTGAGCCCTATTTTAGGAAAGTACTTGTGTACAGGAGTATTTATGTGCAAGTATAATTCTTCGAGACTATTCCTATAGAGACAAACATTAAAAGTTAAAAACATTACAACGATTACAAATAATCACAATTGTATGTGCTTTTGGAAGCACATAGAAAATTGTTTCAATTTCAACAATATATTTCACTAAAATGTATAAATTTGTATACAAATATTACACATATATTTCACAGAAATACTAATGTACAATTTGCAGTAAATTTGATACAATTTATTAAAAGTATGGGGGGTAATTTCTTGAAAGTATATGCATCTACAAACTTGTCAATCCCAGTAAATTTTGACAAGTGTCTCTAAATCTGGCTCAGAATTAAGGAATTTTGTACCCAATTATAATGAATAATTGCAATAATTATTTAAATTTTTAGTGACTTCTGTTTTTCTTCTTATTTTTTTGGAAAAATACTAATCCAAATAAGTATTTTAAATGTGAATTTATTTTAGATTATAACTCTTTTTATAACTACCAGAAATCTGTGATAACCAGGTAATGTATAAAAAAACAATCATTCAGCGCTTAAAGTGAAATTTGATATATGAAAATATATAGGTAAAAGGTATTTTGTGATAAAATTAATGTTAATTACTTGGATACCTCAATTAAAAAAATATTCATATTTTTCATTATCTGACTATCACAGATTCTTCTGGTTAAAGTTAACACTTTTCTAAAAAAAACTCTGTTTCTTGCAAAATGTTGATACATGTGCTGTTTAAACGCAAAAAAATCTTTTTCTGCAGATGTGCTACCTAACCTAACCTAACTTTTATTGTCGAATGTGAATGAACTACATTCTCTTCTTATAAGTAGCGACACATTATCTACTTCAGCGGCTAAAATTGTTTGTAAGAAATTCATGCATCATTTTTTCCGCTCTTTAGAAAAATTCAAACATGTCACAACTTTAGAAATTATTAAGCAAAAACGATTTCATATGTTTAATTTGACAACACGTACCTTTTTTATTATAAGACTTGGGATAGAGATATGCTAGATAGGTACAATCGTTTGCAATAATAATGACACTCCTTAAAATGAATTTTGTGATTTCTTCCTTAGTTGCCAATAGAGATTTAATGAAATTTCTACTATTATTATCAGAAAAGCATGTGCCTATGCAGACAAGTATTTTCATAAAGTAGGACTCTGATAAAGTTTCCCAAATAAAACCTGAACCTGAAGCCTGTATTTTTAAAACAGCGAATAGAATTTGTTCCGTGTAACATTTACAAAGTGGCAAATTTACGATTACTTTAACACAACCGAGAAATATCTCGTTTACAATATTTCCCTGACTAATCTGCCTTAAAAATTTGTCACGCTGCGTGGACACTGCACGCCGCTCCCTATTTTTAAACAATTTGAATTTTAGAGCGCCCACCATTGTGTCAAGGCTCTTATTTATAGTCCGCAATATTGTGCCAAGTGCATGATCTCCGCTCCAGCTTTTTCAGCGTTTCGGTCACTACAAATCGCGTTGAAATAGTCAACAAACCATGGCCCGCACTACTTTAGCAATGCACCACGTCAAATAAATTTTAAGTGTTCTTGACCTCGTAATAATGTATTTAGGTCTATTTATCTAACTAGGTTACGGTAATCATTAACAAAATGTACTTAATTTAACAATATAATTTGGTTCAACTACTAAAGTTGTTAATACGAAAAAGTAAGTATAGGTTTGACCAAGACTATCTTGTATAGCAACAATAAGAACAAGAGACAGATAACAAACATTTCAGTTCGTAATAGGTTTAGCATTCTTTACGTTTCGAGAGCTATCGTTCTGTTCTTCAGATTTAATTAGTGTACTCTAATCTTGCCTTGCTTTTTCTTGGACAAGACAAGATTCTACAGCTCGAATTGCAAGACAAGACAAGACAAGATTCGACAGCTCGAATTGCAAGACAAGACAAGATTTTAAAAAAAATCTTGCAAGACAAGACCAGAAATATTGATCGAGCATATACAGGGTGTCTAATTTTATTTGTGTACAAATCCGTAAAAACTGTATTCTTCATGATATTTTATTTTAAATGACATCGAAAACCGCTTCTTCTGACCCTACCACGGCATTTAAGATGGCGATCCAAGACCTGCTATGATTTTTTGTATACCCCCGAATTCAATAAAAACGTTTAGCGATATTTTGTTTAAAATCTGACAAAGTGGTGTTACTCAGGTCATCTTAGAACCTGTACGTGTGAAATTTGAACAAAAACTATACAGAATGTTTTCTTCTGCACGTTCTTAAAGTTTTATTTTTATAAAATTTTGTAAAAACTTTATTTTCCAAAATAACGCAACAAATACTTTTATGTTTTAAATGACATCGAAAACCTTTTGACAATTCCATGACTCACCACTTGATTTGTCTAGTGCCTTTCAAATTCAATATTTTGTTTTGAATAACCTCAATTTATAAAATTGTAAATCAAAAATTCACTAAACATTTATATCAAATTTCGAGGATATAAGAGATTACATCAAGCCTTGGATCGGCATAGGATCAGAACAAACGGTTTTCAATGCCATTTAAAACAAAAAGACATGTTGGATTATCTTGAAGAATAAAGTTTTACAAATTTGTACACACATAAAACTTTGAGAACGTGTAGACCAAAACACTATGTATAGTTTTTATTAAAATTTCACACATAGGGCCATTGGAGGTCCCTGAGCCTTATCAGACTTTAAATAAAAAGTCGCTAAATATATTTTTTTTTATTCCAGGGGTATAAAAATAATCATAGCAAGCCTTAGATCGCCATCTTAAATACTGTGATAGTATTAGAAGGAGCGGTTTTCGATGTCATCTAAAACAAAAATATTTGTTGCGTTATTTTGGAAAATAAAATTTTTACAAATTTGTATAAAAATAAAACTTTGAGTGGCCTACACAGACATCAGAATATAAATGCTGTCAAAAAATATTGCATACGGTACGGTGATTAATTTGAAATAATTTTTCATTACTTGCTTTTCTTAAATTTAATTTTTTGTGTATTTACAAACATGTCGTATTCAAATGCCTAGATAACAGATAAGATACTGATTTATGGAAAGTGTAACAAGTGAATGTTATCATGTGGCAGCGTAATACCAAAGACGTTTTCCGAATAGACAAAATAATATATTATGCTGAATCCTCTTTGAACCACTTTGAACAACTGTTGTAATGCCTCTGCGGTAGACGTGTGTCAGTGTTTGTATGTATTTGTGTATATTTGCGTGCATTTTTTGTTATCTATTGTGGTTTTTTCCGATGGAGATAATCCACCTGGTCGTGATTGTCGGGCCAAGTAAGTACCTCGCTTTAAACAAAAAGAACGCTCAAGGGAAGGAGAGGTTCCTAGCAACAAAAATCTTTGCAAGGTAATACAAGACATGATCTTGTAAAATCGAGCAAGAACATAACTTTAAAGAAACTCTCTCAATTTGTATTATTTTGCAAGACAAGACAAATTTTTTCAACTTTTGCGATGTTGTACTATGTACTCATAATGTTTTACTATCATTTTGGTTTTTAACTTCCATCATATTTATCTATTGTAAAGAAAACAGTTACTTTGAAAGTAATAATATACTTCGGTTCAAATTATGTGATATTAATGAAAATTATTTGGATATCTCATACTAATTATATCAAACCATTTTTATTGAGTAAGAATATAATGTACCTACTTCGTAGATTAAATTTATACTAATGTGATCCTTTTATAAACAGATCCATCTATTTCTGGTTTTTCCTACCACAATTTAAGTTTTCGTATGATTTTTGTTGTCAGTTTGTATAAATAAGTAGACACAAAATCAGATGTCTAGAATGTCGGAAATGTATACGTTTGCAGAATAAATTAAACATAAAAAGCTTTATCATTCTTAAAATCAATGAAAAATAAGGCCACATAATTCTGCGGCTATATACCATTTATGTCATTTTATTTTTAAAGGAATAACAACGTTTACATTTACAGTACATAAACTATCAATTTCTGTGCTTTTTTTCGTGGCTGTGTGAAAATGATACTTACAAAGCTAGATATTCAGAGATATATTACGTGTATTTAGAGAAAAATTATTATTCTGTAAACCTACAACAGGACATTGTCATTTTTACAATTCTAAAAGAGTAAGCAAAGTTATTCATTACGTTTAACAATATACGAACTAAAAATACCATGAAATAATTTACTGTGTCTTAGCAGCAAAATGAATATTCAAGAAACCGATTTTCCTTAACCAAACAAAAAGATATCTAACAGAACAGGGCATTGCCCTTGTAAATATAAGATTTATAGAGACATAATAATTATACAAAATAGGATTTTTTCACCGTAATAAATCTTGCAGTGAGAAATGGTCACGGCACAGGAAGTTCTCTACTTTCTCTTTCTTCAAATGAATGTAGATGGCAACAGCTGCCTACTTCTACGAACGTATAACGATATTTCTTTATAAACTTCATTTTCATTGTGTCATTAAAGAAATAAGGATAGCAAAATCATTGATATGGATATGCTCTATAAGTATTACACATGCATTTATCCAGAAATGGTACAGTTTATTTCTATATAGGTTGTTTAAAAAAATTGTTACGGACAAAAAATAATCAATCTAAAATTGACTTCAACATTTTTTAAAATGTAAAATAGCGAAACACCATAGTCCAGAAGTAAAAATATTAAGATACTTGTTACCTACAATACTAAAGCGGTTCACAAGAGATTAACTTAAGGACAGACTGTGGGAAACGTGATCTGTGATCCAGGACATAGAACTGTAATTTAGATAGTAGATAGAGACTGTCCACAATACTGTTTATCCCTTTTACTATCAAATCGAGGTACTTTAGGATCATTTCGAATAGCAATATAATCGTCAAACGGTGGATTGATCTGATGTTTCTTATAATAGAGGTATTTAATAAATTTATTTTGAACGGTCTCAATGGTTTGCTTGGACGACTGTTTGGATGAACTCCAAATGACAGCACCATATTCTACTGTATACTATCAATGATTTTAAAATCATAGGTTGCACGTTTAATAAAACCTAACAGTTTATATGCTTCAGTAGTGATAGTTTTAATGTGATTATTAAGTTTTAAATTATTTTGAATAAATCTTTTATCATTAAACATCTAGTTAAATAATACGGAGAGAGGAATTGACAGAATACTTGGACTTGGAATATGAATTATTTTGCATTTATCTAAATTAATATATAATTTATTTTTAACAGACCATTCATACAAATCTTGCTAGCCTCAAAATCCATATCAGCTTTAACTTCTCTAAAAATCTAGAAGTCATCTGCAAAGAGTAAACTCTCAAACTGAGTACATTTAAAAAGTTCATTGACAAAGACTAGAAAAAGAAGAGGCCCCAGATTGGACCACTGCGGCACTCCAGACTTTGACAATAATATATTGGACTTCAGACTCTCGTATGACACAAACTGATACCTACTAGCAAGATAACATTGCATAAACTTTTGTCACCTTGTTTATAAATTGGAATCAGTTTAGTTTGTTTAAATTTAGTAGGGAATATACCGCTATCAATGGATTTTTGAAATAATAATAATAATGAATATGTTAGATAATCTTTGCAAGCTTTAATTACATACCACCAGGCCCCGCAGCTCATTTAGGCTTTAATTTTTTTAAATGCACACTCAACGTCCTCAACCCTTACATTTGTAAAATGGATGCATTCAGATATTACCTCACCAAGAAACATATCATTTCCCAAATTCTTAACAATATCCAAGTCATAAGAGGTCTCCTCTTAATATGTAATTTGTTCAAAAATGACTAACAAAACCTTCCACTATCACAGTGTTAATGTTAATATGTAATTATTCAATAAATTTATATTATTTGTATTAATTATTCTTTCCGAAACAAGTACAAATTTTTACTTTTACCACTGAAGTAAAGCCAATTTTATTTATCTAGCACTCTAGCGAATAAAGTGTAGATTTATATGACTTTAAGGTGTGAATAAAACGTCAACTATCTTGTACTACTTTATAAATTTTATATAATTTTGTTATAATGCTTGTAAATTATAATAAAATAAGTTGAAGAACTATGTTGTACATGCGTTTTTCCATTGCAGGAACATTCTAGAAATGTTTGTATCAAATATATTACTGTTTTATAAACACAACTTCTCCAGAATATCAAATTGCTTGTTGGGTGGTAATTGAGAATTAGATCATAAATAAAAAATTAACAACGCGGATATATAAAGAAAATAATATGCAGGGTGAGTCAGAAAGAATGCGTGAAAGAAAATTACCACAAAATACATTGAAATTTAACTCAAATGCAAATAACTCAGAAACAGATAAATTTAGGTGACCTAAACAAGAATACATGTTTTATGTAGAATTAAGTTTTCTTTTAGATTTTTTTTTAATCATAGTTTAACAGATAAAAAATATGTTTTCATTTATCTAAATAATACGGTAAAACTAGCGCTCTTTAGGAGCAACGTCAAAACAAGCTTCAAATTCGTAATTATTACATCAAAAAACCCAACACTACCAATTTTCAGAGTCTTGCTATCGCAATTATTGAGAAATTTACAAATAAATTTGGCAGACACCGTATTTCTTAAACCAACGACATAAGTATAAGGTATGATGAGCTTAGTGTTGACCCATTATTTCTGACTCACTCTGTACAATAATTAGAGCATATCTATGACGACTTTCCTTTACTAAATTATCAATATCTAAAATTAGCAGCCTACCAAATCGACCAGTTTCGCAATTCAACTTAAAGCACATCTAAACTTTCTCGGTTACCAAACGAGTTCTTTTGTTACTCCAGCTACGATGGAACTAGCTCGTGACAAATAAAATATACACGCAGACCAAGACCATCACGGAGTTAGTTAAAAGTTTGAATTAACTTCTAAGGTAACCGAGAGTGGTGTATTGTTCCTGGCTTGCTTCGTTAAGTTGCGAAATGAGTTCGAGGTGGGCGAACCCACTGATTGCCGAACCAATCCACTTAATGCAATTTGGTTTCGGAATTAGATTAAGGAAAGGTTAAACGCCACACGCCCCGAAGACGGTATTTAGAGACATTAGAGCCGCTGTTCGTTATAAATGAGCTACTCCGATAAAATTATCCGAGCGACAAGAGTTGTCTATCCATGGCAAATTTCCATGAGCTGATGTCGTAAACTACCTTGAATTTACAACTTAAGATCGGGACACACACAACCGCACCGTACCCGAGCGGGTGTCGGCCGTAACATGGACGTACTCGATGTTTGAATTGCACTGTTGAAATAAATGCAACGGTCTTCACTATACCGATTTTCGACCGAGCGCCGATACTGAGCCGAAACCGCACCGTGGCGATTTAAAGGACAATGTTAAAAAAGCCGATTTTTGGCTTATCCGGGGGAACGCATAAATCATATAAAAAATCAATTGATTATTGTTAATTAACATTAGAAATGGCCCAGAAATACGTCAGATAGCTGGGGAAATGTCACTACTACCCCTAAACCTATATAAACTACCCTTAAATAGCTTTAAATGGATAATCATTAATTATTGTTATAAAATTCGTGTAAAATGAAAAAAATGCTTGAAAATGATTTGAACAGACAGTATGTCAATATAAAAAGTGATAAATGACTGTAAAAGTGCCCATTCAATGGCAAAATAGCGCCAATTGTTCTCACTTTGCGAGCGCGTACTGAAAAAATGGCAATTTATTCTTGCGCCCATTTTTCAGATCGCAATAGTATAAATGAACCTTAAAAGTCATTTAAGCATTTTTTTCATTCTAAACGAATTTTACAATAATAAATAATGAGTATCTATTTTAAGCTATTTAAAGGCAGTTATATTGATTTAGGGGTTAATATTTCCCCACTTACTTAATGTACTATAGTATCAGTTTTTGCATTTTTTGAAAGTAATCTATAATTTTTTTCTAGCAATAGGCGTTCCCTTGAACATTTAAGCTTTATCTATTTTTGATGTCGAAGTAAGCTCACCATTAGCTTTTGAAAGTCGTTTTTTTAATTTTTAGGGGTGGAATGGACATTTTTACAGTTATTTATCACTTTTTATATTGACATACTGTCTGTTCAAATCATTTTCAAGAATATTTTTCATTTTACACGAATTTTATAACAATAATTAATGATTATCCATTTAAAGCTATTTAAGGGTAGTTTATATAGGTTTAGGGGTAGTAGCGACATTTCTCCAGCTATCTGAAGTATTGCTGGGCCATTTCTATTGTTAATTAACAATAATCAATTGATTTTTTTTTAAGATTTATGCGTTCCCCCGGATAAGTCAAAAATCGGCTATTTTTAACATTGTCCTTTGTTTGAATTTGAACGGGCTCGGTGCGGTCTTGAGTGGCTGTTGTTTCGATAGTTTTAAATTTCAACATGATAAAGATTGATACTTCAGATTTTTTGGCGGACGTCAAAAAGACTTAAAGGAGTAGTAACGTATCTGGTACTGTATGACCCAACAAGGACGTTACAGAAATGCTGAACACTAAGAAAGAATTTGGAAAAAAATGTTGGTCTTGCACGTCAGAGATGTAGTCTCCTTGATAAATTTTTATGTTAGACAAATCTATTAAAAAAAAAATATTCAATGAGCACAATTCGTGATGCTTTGAAAAATTGAGGCACAGCCGAGTAAAATTTCATGTGTGTCCCTACCTTTAAGCCTATTTTCTTTACTTTAATCTAATTTACAGAGTTATTCGAAAACAAAATTTACGTATAAAGCGGAAACTAGAGGTTAATTTAAGCTTCATTCACATAAGATTAGTGCGGTTGCATTAGTACTGCAGAAAAGTTATTAAAAAAGGCGCCGTATTCTTGAAATAGTGTATTCTCCAAAATACAAATAATTTAGACATTTAATAACTGAATAATTTAGGGTTTAGCAAATAATAGGAATGTTAACTCATCCCACCTGCAAATATTCAAAGATACTGAACGGCAAGAAATACGGGTGACTTTTGTAACGTTCAGATAAACTTAACAGTAACGAATTTGTACTGCAGTTGTATGGCAGAAGCTAAAAGCAATTTAGCTTTTAGCCAATCCTTTTCCAACAATCATACAAGGACCAGTCAGAAAACTGCTTTTTTGACAGTAAATAGAAGATTCACATTTTTGCAGGTTAAGTTTTTAAATTAGATTCTAATTTAGATATTTAGTTTAAAATTGATTTGTTTCTAAAAAATGTATGAAGAGGACTGTTTGGTTTAGAAACAGTTACTTTTGCTGCTCTTATTCGCAGCGACGTCAATATGTATAAAAACTATATATGCAAAAAAAATTAAAAGAAGAACTCGGAGATGGTGGGTGCGACCTATTAACCGCAGATAGCACATGCAAGGTGATTTCTATAATTTATATAAAGAAATGCGAAATGAGAATGCCGATTATTTTTTCATTTCACCCGAATGACAGTGGCAGTGTTTGATGACTTGCTGAAATTAGTGGGGCCTCATTTAACCCACAGTATATTAGTATACTGTGATTTAACCAAACGTTCAAATAGACCATCTATTCCTGCAGATTGTAGGCTTTTAATTACTATTCGACAAATGATAAAAACCAACAATTTCCGTAGATAGGGACATAGTTGACAAAACATAAACATAACCTCTCTGAAGGTCAAGAATCTTGAGTTTTTGCATGTCGCCAACTTACAGCGGATAAATTCCCCAACTTTATGTAAATAGAGTAAATAATATTTAACACCATACAATTACAATACAACAGTACAACTGCAGTGCCATTGCACTAACGTTTATCTGAACGTTACTTTAGATTGTTGGAATCTAATTTACCCAAGATACCAAAATACACCTCTAACCGGACTATGGAGTGTCTCACTTCTTACCTTCACACCCCTCTAAAATTGTAGTGGGTTAATTTTAACGATTGTTTTTTTGAAACTAACTACTGTCCAGGAGAAACTGTACAGGATGTCTGAAACTCGATAGTATGGGCCTGCTGTGAGGACACAAAAAATTTAAATAAAATTTTAGACACGTGATGGTAAATGGGATTTGACAGAAACGACTAACGATGTCATCAATTATATTTTTTTCGGAAAACATACCCAAATTATTTTCCTGTTAAAAAGATCTCTCTTTTCTAATAGATTTTTATTAGAGAAATTTTTCAGTACCACTTCCCGATTAAAAGTTATAAGCCATCCCAAAAAAGCTTCAAAAGAAATATCACCTAAAAATCACATTAGCGGTGAAAGAATCAAGCAGCCGTTAGAAAATAATTGAATGAAATACTTGTCATTACTCAATACGAACGTCAAACGTATAACTTTTGTGCTTACAAAATGTTTTCTTATTCAGAAAAAGTTGATATGTAGCTAATTTAGGGCGATTCACAAAAAAATTCAAGAACAGCTGTAGAGTTGTATTGAGAAAGGTATCCAGAGCACCACATTCCTGATCATAGAACCTTTACGGAAGCGATATTGCGACAAAATTAAAATAAATTTTCTGTTCGAAAGAAAAATAATTTACCGAAGAGTAACAAACAATGTTAATTTACCTGGAGTGTTACAATATTTCGAACAAAATCCATGAAATTCTATAAAGCAGGCTAGGCGTTAATTGAATTTGTATAAATCAACCGTTCAACGAATTTTAAAGATCAATGGGTATCATGAGTACAAAATACACAATTTGGAGTCACCTAAATTTCCTACAAGAAAAACTTTGCATTTTTGGAAAATAGCCTTTGCAGCTAAGGAGAAACCTAGGGTTTCAGCACGACGGAGCTGCATCCCACAAGGCCAAGATTGTGCAGCAATAATAATAATAATAATAATAACAATAATAATAATAATACTTTATTCCACAGATCAAAAACTGTATAAGCTATACAATCATTGATATAGGACATGTCATGTATATAACCATAATAAAATAATAGAATTAATTACCTAAAAGTAATACACAGATATATAGTAGTAAATAATATTATGTACTCATACAACAATGCACACTACACACTATCTATTAAAATATTCATCAACAGAATAAAAAGCACAATGTATGAGGAATCTTTTTAAATCATTTTTAAACTTATTCATCGATATATTATTTTTCAATGGTGCAGGTAACATATATTATAAATTCGGATTCACATAGAATGTGATCCTTTAAGGCATAATTCCGTTCTGCATTGAGGTTGCCTTAAGTCGCATTTCTGTCTAGTGTTGTAATCGTGAGTGTTTAATTGTTTTGGGAATTTCTCTAAATTTTTTTTACATACACTGCACAAGAATAAATATATATACTAGGAGCGGTTAATAAGTTATAACCTATAAACAATGGTCTATTCGATGTTCGCCTAGGGACTCGCGCAATCTGTCGAAAAACATTTTTTTGGGAAACGAAGACGGAGGAAGCAGATGCGGCATTTCTCCAGCAAATCACGCCGTAGGATAATTTTGAGTAAACATACCCATAGTACATAGAAAGTAATGTGGAAACACTAACCAGAGGCCGGAGTTGTCTAAAGATATATGAAAAGGAGTTGATTTTTTTATAAATGCTAGTTACGTGCACATTCCAGAAAAGCTTTGGATCAAGTTGTAAACCAAGAAATTTGCTTTCACTTATAAGTGGTACAGATTTGCCATCATTAAATCTAATAAGAGGACTAGTATCCCGAGTCTTATTTTACTACAATTTAGATTTAGTAAATTTTTATTGGTCCATTCATACATGTTTTGAACTAAATTGTGTATACGGCTATTGCTTTCTTCATCCTTACAGCTAAATAAAAAGTTAGAGTCGTCAGCATATAATACAGGTAAAGTGTTATTATGTAATAGCAGCAATATTTAGATAACACTTTATCAGAAGAATTAATTGGAATTAATGGACTTATTCAGTGACCCGGAAAATCACCAGATCTAACACTCCTCGATTTGTTTTATGGGAGGTTTACAAAACACCTTCGCGAGATATTAATCATTCGAAAGAAAAAATCACAAACACTTATAATGAGTTAAACTGCGAAATGTTAATAATCGCAGACCACAAAGAAGTCAGGCGAAGATTGGATATGTGTCTTCAAATGAAAGGAGGTCATATAGAGAATATATTGGAATATATATGTAGTATGAGGGCGTTTGCCTCGCAAGCAACGACATTCATTTTGAATACATTACGAGCTCAAATTCTGTTGTGAAAAGAGCTCTAAAAAACAATTCACAGAAAGAATGCTTATTAGGTGTATTTGTATTTATTATGTACATACTCCTGACATGGTACGTGTGTGGCGTTGTCGCATATTCAAGACCTGTTTGCTATCATAATTATATTGCTGGTCTTAGAAAGAAAATGTTACGTCAAATATGTTTTGTTTAGTACAATTAGCAAAATAAAAGCATTCAGATCTCAGACTCCTTGTATAATAATTACCATTTTCTTTCATTTTATTACTAATCTAACATTTTTGTTTACGATATATTTATCGGTTGCTGTGGATTTTGTGTTTTTACTTCAAATAGGTCTTCGAAAAAATGAAGATATTACTAGTTATGTTTCCATTTTTCTACACACGACCGGCGCGTACAAATAAACTAAATTTTCATTCTGATAAAAGTGGGTTTGCAGATTTCTGGTACTGACCTGCTTCAACCTGCTTTCACTGTGTACGTGTCCATTTAAAAGTGTGTTATCACATTCAAAGCAAATAAGCGCGTATCGGCGCAGGGTACCAGTTAGCAGATTAGCCTACTTTAAACTGCTGTTTTTATATCAATTTAAATATACAATTACAAATCTCATAGCTTATAAGCGCTAGTTACTAATAATTGGAAAACCTACTCCCACTCTGTCTGTACCCTAACAAACATCTTTGAATAAGAAATTCCAAGTTGTCCGTTAAACTTGCGTGGATACTTGACCGTTTTTGGCTGAACGGGCTCCTGACATGGCGTTCGAATCCTTGTTCCAGAAAGTCCCTTGCTTTACACAAGCTTTGATGTTTTCGTGCGTGGCTGGCTATTGGCTTGTAATATACAGGGTGTTCCGGTTTGTTTGGAACAAATTGAAACGGCAGACAGAATAAGCGATTTTAAGAGGAAAACTTTATATGAACATGGTATCTTTCTCGATCAGTAGCAAAGTTACGGGGGGCTAAAGTTTCAAAAAATAAATTTATTTTTGTTATTACCAAGTTCGTATTACACACAGCGCCTTCAAATTTGATACGTGTACTGTTCAACTAGTCTCGGATATTATACGTTATTTTTTTTGAAATCTTTTTACAGGGTGTTATTTTTTCAAGGATCTGCTATCATAAAACCCTTCAGAAATGTTTGTACGTCCCTGGTAAAGTTAGAAACATTTTTTACTCACTTGATTCATTGTCTAAATTTCGTCTCTTTACTTTTGAATGTATTCTTGTAAATTTTCTTGTAAAACATTAATTTTCGTGTATCAAAGTGAAATTATCAACAAGTATCATATTTGAATAATTATATAGGATAATTTGTAAAAAAATTAAGAATTTTAAAAAATTAAAATTTTAAGTGCAATTATTATGTATTGAAAATACCTACAGCTTACGTCTTCCATAGAGAAATTTATAAATGAAACATAGAAAAAAATTGTTTAGATATTACTGACATAAGCATCGTTTTCTAAAAATTCTTAACGTTATGCATTCAACTCGGATTTTCCTTATTTTAATTAACACATTTAATAAAAACACTTAAACCAGAACAAACGTTAAAATATCAACAAACTTGCATTTCACTACTAACAAGTAACAAGCAAATAAATACATACATATGGTATACATTAGGCTACTTATTTGTACATTATAAAAACTATTTTTACATAAACTCTTCGAAGTGTCCATATAGCAAATATTGCGGTGAAATAGAGTTTGCAGCATTTTCAATTCTTTGGAATAATCCTTTCCGTGTATTTACTGGCGTTGCATACACTCGGTCCTTCATATACGCCCAAACAAAAAAATCTAGAGGATTTAGGTCAGAACAGCGAGGTGGCCATTCTATAGGACCACCTCTGCCAATCCACCCATGTGGGTAATTTGTATCCATCCAGTCTCTAACCGATCTATAGTAATGGGCTGGACATTCGTCCATTTGGAAAAAAATATTATTTCTCTTATTCAATGAAACGTTTTCCAGAGAATTATTGTGATTTTCACGCAGGAAATTTAGGAATATGGGTTTCGTAACCGTGTGGAAGTTTGTAAAGTCCCAAAACTTCGTCACCGATTAATCCCATCCAGATATTAATATTAAATTCTCTCTGAAAATTTCTAGGTCGTGCTTCATGTGGATTTTCTGTTCGCCAAACATGTAAGTGAAAATTTACTACACCTCTTCGGGTAAAACGAGACTCATCACTCCAAATTATTTTTTTAAGAAAATCCCGATCTTGTTTATTTGTTTCACTTAAAAATCTAAAAAATTCTAGTCTCCTATTGTCATCACCAGGGTGTAGACTGTAGAGCCTGAACTGGTGTTAATGTTTGTTCCGGTTTAAGTGCTTTCATTAAATGTGTTAATTAAAATAAGAAAAATCTGAGTTGAATACATAACGTTAAAATTTTTTAGAAAACGATGCTTATGTCAGTAATATCTAAACAATTTCTTTCTATGTTTCATTTATAAATTTCTCAATCGAAGGCATAAGCTGTAGGTATTTTCAATACATAATAATTGCACTTAAACTTTGGTTGTACCCTAAAATAGTAATTTTATAAAATTCTTCATTTTTTACGAATTACCCTACGTAATTATTCAAATATGATAGTTATTGATAATTTCACTCCGATACACGAAAATTAACGTTTTACAAGAAAATTTACAAGAATACATCCAAAAGTCAAGAGAAACGGAATTTAGACAATGAATCAAGAGAGTAAAAAAACATTTCAAACTTTATCACTTTTAAAAAAATGACACCCTGTATAACGATTTTAAAAAATGAACCTGTATAATATCCGAGACTAGTTGAACAGTACATGTATCAAATTTGAAGGCGCTGTGTGTAATACGGACTTGGTAATAAAAAAATAAATTTATTTTTTTGAAACTTTAGCCCCCCGTAACTCCGCTACTGATCTAGGAAGATACCATGTTCATATAAAGTTTTCCTCTTAAAATCGCTTATTCTGTCTACCGTTTCAATTTATTCCAAACAAACCGGAACGCCCTGTAGATATTTGTATCAGAAAATACCCAGTTTATGAACTCCATTCTACTTCATATTGTCACGTAACAAACAAATAACTAGTACCCTAGGACGGCTCAGAGCTTTAGCAAATTTTCACATTAAAACGTGATTAATTCGAGCGGAATTGGTACAACGGCAGCAGCTTGCGATTATTAGTTTAGCTGCTGTTTGCTGTCCAATAGAGTCTAATGAAAATCATAAGTACATATCCCTTAATGAAACTAGAACTACACAGCTAGGACTGAGTTGGGAATTAGGAGTAATTAATATAAATATTCCATTCGAATATCATGTGCATAATTGACTGGTGCTGTGGCGCTGATTATTACAGCAGCGACGTTTGCAGTACTCGTCCTGGAGAACGTAATTAGAGAGTAATAACTCGGTACGGGAATAAATCAAACACTGTCACCGATACACTCGTTCGGTCATGTATAACTCATTGTGCAATGAATTTGAAGCATTGTCAATAAACTATTTCACGTTTAAATTTTAGTCCATAAAAATTAAAACGTGTTTAAAACCACTGAATACAATAAAAATTCAATTTAGATACATATACCACAGAAACCTATTAATTCGACTACAAAACTCCGAAAAATAATAAACCAGACGCTAGAATAATGAAATTAATTGATTTTTCTGAACATAAATTTTTATGTTAAAATAATACCTATCAGAAATAAGACTGAATCGTGGCAAAATTTACAGCTTTTTATATGGAATGCTCCATAACTATCAATCAAGCTGAGAAAAGACATTTTTGTAATTTAATAAGACTATTAATATAAACATTTATAGAACTTATTATGTTAAAGTAATATTAGTTCAAAATTTTTCACATTACTATACAAAGTTATTCAAAAGTTCACCATTCACCAAAAAGATTATAATAAGGGTCTAATAGATTTCGGGTAAAAAATATATAATATACAAAAAAGTAAACAAGTTTTTACCCCTGCCTGGCGAATATAGTGGGATATGATTTCTAGGTGATAAACGATCGAGGTCAGTGATGTTGTTTTATTTATCATGGGAGTGTCAATCTTTAAAATTTTCAAAACGGCTCATGTGTACAGCAATGCTGAGTTAATGGACATGATTCTTATTTATGGTAAAGTTAGACAAAATGCATTGGCAGCTTTGCGCTTGTATTTGGAGTGATTTCCCGATCGACGCACGCCAAATCGTGAAATCTTTATGGCAGTGGTGCAACGTGGATGTGATGCTGGTAATTTACGTGCAAATCATGGACAAGATTATTTTAGTAGATGAAGAGCAAGTGTTGTATGTGGTCCGTGAAAATCCGCAAATAAGTACAAGGCAGATTGCTAGACAGGTGGCTGGAGTATCCGAATCAACGGTGTGGCGCTTACTACACGAAGCCAGCTATACTCATATCATATCTAGCATGTTCAAACACTGTTACCAGCGGATTATCAATTACGAGTAAGGTTGTGTGAGTGGTTGTTGCAGTAAAATGCTGAAAATCCATTTGGATAAAGTGTGCCCAAATGTGTGTACAAGTCAAAAGACAAAATTTCAAATACTTTTTGTAATAAGGTACGTGCTAATTTTTGATAAATTTCATGTTTCTAATAGTGATCAAGTATCGCAATTCTTCTTCAAAATTAGTGTAACAAAATTTTATTTGTTTCAAAAACACGTCACTTTGGTCAGATCTATCTACCTTTAATCAAAGAACTACAGAGTGGACATCGCCAGTTTGCATTGCCACATTACAGTAGACCAGATTCCAGCAACGTGCAATTAAATATTTTTTAAAAGTTATACATTTTTATGAGTATATTACTTTTTTTGTATACATGTTTACATACAATTTAAAAAATAATAAATGTTAATTATGAAATAGTTATATAACAAACAATTATAGCAATTGATAGCAGTTTGTACAACAAGAGTAGATGTGATGTCCATATCGACAAGGACAATTTGCTCGAGTTACAGGGCAGTGCATTTTTCCTAAGATATATAAATAATAAGAAACAGCATTGTAATCAGTGTTAATGACCAGGTCATAAATTTATCGAAATAAATGTCATATTTATCGTTGGTTTTCTGGGGTAATAAATATAATGTATCTCGTATGTTTCGCTTGCCTCTTTTGCCGTAAAAAGGTAGGTAGGCTAATTTGACAACTTATGCTTTGATTTTAAATTTAAAAATAGCATTTAACTGTTTCCTTAACACATACTGTGATTGGTGGAATTGATATTCACACTAGTGTGTCATATTAGTGCAGTAGACTAATATAGCCTACCAGTCCTTTTAACAAGTTGTAAAGAAAATCGTGAATATACGTAATGTGAATATACAGTAGGTAAACATTTTTTTTAATACATCTACTATAAAATTTTATCACAGCTAACATAAAACAATTATATTACCTTCACTACCGCTTTTATGCCATGTACAGCAGCAGCAACAAAAGTTATTGATTTTTTATATGTTTTTGCGGATAATTTTTCTCAGGATAGCTTTTGAAATGTTATAAATATGGATTTTACATATATCACATGGAAAATAAAACAAGATGGCGTTAATTAGAATGACATAAAGGTTAAATCACTAAGAATTTGTCTAGTGATCAAGAATATTTTAAGTTATATATATATTTTTTTGTAAAATATGTGTTATTTATATGTACTATACAACTTTTAAGCTCCTTAAAATAAATAAATGTATGCAAATTTTGTTTTCCGTCCTTTTGTGGATATTACTTAAATATCTTTCTCAGAAAACACGTTCCTCAATAATATTTTGTTTTAAATCAAAATTCTAAATAATTTTATGTTTTTGGCCTGTTTTTATTTTAAACTCCTCTAGTGGATGCTATACAAATACTTCGAACATACCTAGTAACAAGGTTTCCACCTTGTAAACATAACTATGAAAATATTTATGATATAAATACGTATGATAAATTGATATAAAATATATACATTCTTTGGGTAACCAAGCATTTATTATTATTATTTTTATTTTATTAAAGTAATGTTTGCTGTTGTTATATGAAAATTGTTTGCTTACTACGGCCGAGTATAGTAGAAATAATAATCCAAATTTGAGTTTTGAAAATCATTCAATGATTTCATAATGAATATTGTTGACTGTTCATAAAATCAAAGTACATTGAAAAATTAAAGTTCTAGAAGGTTTATCGAAATGAAACAAGTACATCTTTTTAGCTTAAAAATGATTGTGGATTCATCTGTGTCATAAGAACAGGTAATAAACATACCTACAAAAAAGTTTAATCCCAATATATCGTCAAAATACATTGTATGTGGTTATAATGAAAGTGAGCTTCCTCAGAAAACCTCTCTATACCGAAAGCTTCTTGAAATATTGAGAAAAATCAATTTGAAAATGTTTGCTTCTACACCCTGTATCTTTTTTAATATTGACATTCGGGCTAAGACAATATGGCTCACATAGTATATTTTAATATCTACAGTTAGTCAAATGTGATTCAACTGGAATTGATGGAAAATTAATTTGCAATAAAATTTAAATAATGTTTCTTGAATTCAGTTTTGAACTATTATTCCTCTAAGTTTCAGCTCTTCAGTCAAGCAATATAACCGTACATAATGTTTATGGCTTATATTATATGTTCAAAATATCAGCGTATGTAAAACTGAAACATTTAGTTCGCTTCCGAAACAAATCTATATTCTAGTACGAGAAATCTAAAAGTTCCTCAATTTCCTTAGCAAAACACGCACCCTACCGTTGCTAGAAAAAATTTCAAGGCCCATTACTCGCTAAAACACCCTTGTTTTTTTTAACGGCACCTTGTAAGGTTAAAGAAAGCCCCTGTTTCGTGATGAGCCGTGACTATTAAAAAATGTACCACTGACAGAAAGACTGATAGCGAAATTGTTTCGTGTTTTGTTTTCACTACAAGGCAAGTGCGATTAATCCGAAAATTAGTCCCGTGTCGTTCCTTGAATATTAAAATAGCTATTTGTGCAATAAGTCAGGAAAAGTCACCTTTTTCCGCATCAGGCGTCGGTTTTTAAAACCACCATAATATGCGGAAAAGACACTTTTCGAATCAACACATATTTTTATAGTGTTTCCAAAAAAGCTCACAACTATAATGAATCACAATATATATCAAATCTCCTACAATTCCTATCAATGAAGTCATATGTATGTTCTCTGATACCAAACATCTAGGTATGCTAATGAACAATTCCACAGACAAAGCTCTATTCAATAATTATCTAAAGAAAATAATCTACTAACCTACTAATGAAACACTCTATAAATATCTAACTTCGCTTTTTTCAGTGGGAACACGACAAATTCAACCACAATAGATGAGATCTGACCTATTTCTGCATTTTTAGGATTACTTCTTCAGGTGGTCTCCTTTAAGTTGAATCAAATATCAAACTATAAAAATTATTATAAAAATTAAAATTATTTGAAGTTAAATATCGACAATGACAAAAAGTAACATCCTGTCAATGAATTAAATATGACAATACCTACTTGAAAAATGTTCACCTTTTATGTAAAAGTTTTTATATATTTTTAGGTAATAATAATATTGTGTGAAACTAACTACTTTCACAATTTTTTTATTGAAAATTGTGATTTTCGAAAATGCGAATCAAGAATCCTGAGCGAATGTTGATATGGAAACGAGTTTATTTTTCTGCTTTGATAAAATCTTTATGCTTTATCGAAAAAGTGTTTCAAAATCAAACCTCGCCGATCTTCTTGAAATTTTGCATGTTCCCATAATTTTCCGTTTTGAACAACTTTTTCAAGTAAACTTTTGCTGTATTTTCAGTAGAAACGCACTTTACCTGAAACGATAACACTTTTCAATCGGTGCACTGAATATTTCAAATAGGATTATTTCGAAAACTGTTACTCCTAACGACTTCAACAAGGTATACTTTTTTAGATACAACAGGTAGGAGAATCGATTGTTTCAATAGACAGATGGATACACTAAACAGCAAAAAAGTTCGGCCATTTAAAAGAAACATGCTGTGCCATAAGTAGCGCCCTCTACTAGTGACGTCAAAATTAGTTTTACATATTTCGACATACCCCGTACACGACTGCAAAAATATTAAATCTGATTACTTCATTTTGGGTTTTAGGCCATGCAGAACTTTTTATCAAGAATAACTTTTTTTCATAAAATCAATAATAAAAAAGTTTCCCATATGGTGCCGACTTAATTGGACACACTGTATATAAAGTATTCTCTCAGTATTGTTTTATTAGACGGCACCTTGTAAGGTTAAAGAAAACGCTTGTTTTGTGATGAGCGGTAACTATTAGAAAATGACAGAACGACTGATACCTCCCAGCGAAAATGTTCGTGTTTTGTTTTCACAGCAAGGCAAGTGCGATAAATCCGAAAATTAGTCCTGTGAAGTTCTTGAATATTAAAAAATCTATTTTATGAGATGAGAAGGCAATTAATACATGTTATGTAGTGTTGATAAAATAATAACTCTACGAAATATATTTAGCTGCCTTACTAATTCATCCATCAGTGTATTTGGCAACAATTTAAATATGTTGTCTTGTACTTAATTAATATAATAATAACAAAGTAAACGCTTTATAGCAATTAATATTCGAAGATATTAATAAGTAACAGTTTATCAGGCAAAAACGTGATGGCATGACAGTGGAACCGGATGTTGAAGGTTAGGTATAAAAATATAAACCGATGAAAATTATAAAAAATGTACGTTCATAGACAAATAAGTCAGCGTCAAATTGGTTTATGTAGACAACTTTGTAAATCGACAGTAATATAATATATGAAAAAGTATAATCATTTAATAATTTAAGTTTCTTCGAACTAAAATATTGGCAAACATAAAAACTGTAATGAAAAGAAAAATATATGTACCTTATTGCTTGCTAGTTAAAGTGAAGATATAGTATATAATATTGTCTATAATTAAGTCTGTGAAGAAATTCTTCTTGCACATTATGAATGATTTCTGGGGTAACTCTGCGTATTTCGTCCCGAATGCGATTTTGAAGTTCTTCTAAATTACGAGGTTTTTGCTTTATTTTAATTGATTTACGTTTTCTAACATTCAATCGTCATTTACTCGAAATCTTTCCTATGTAAGAGGGCAAAATTTTAGTACTGTCTGATAGAGAATTAAACGATCTTTCAGAATCAAGGAAAAATATGGTGTTGCCATTTAAAAAAAATCGATGACGTTATTACTCGAAAACAAATGACATTTGAAAATCGCATTTTACGCTAAAATATGTATTTTTTAAATTAAAAATCGACCTGTTCGAGGATTTTTCCCAAAAAATAATTGTTTCGTTTTTATTAAATTTATTCCATACTTTTGGCGCATACTGTATAATCAGTTAGAAAAAGTGCGGTTTTGTGTAACAAATGTTTTTCACACAATTTGTCCAAATTGCCAGATGGTCTTCACGGTAAGAGCGTAAATATAGCAATTTCAAAAAGTGACAAAAAAATGATGTGATTGGGGTAACAGAAGATAACCTGTTGGTTTACGTGAATCAGCTATGTATTGGATTCAAATACTTTATGGGCCAAATGGTCTATGCTAAAATGTTCTTTAGAAACCAAGGAAAATGTTCAAGTTTACAGGTTTGTTTTTTTATTTGCCTACGACCACTACTTTAAATACTTAAAAACACACCGTCTGCGATCAATGTAATATTCCTATTACATACGGTAACAAAATCGCACAGCTCGGTAAAAAAATCGTACAGTTTTCCTAACAACCACCTAAGCAACGGCCAATACAAATTTATTCAACAACGGCCATAATCTTAAATCATATTTATATGTGAGGGTACTATTATAAAGTGAAATTTGTTTGATTACATAAAAAATGTCGAGTGACAGTGAAATAGAAAATTTAACTCCGCCCAATATTAGTCAAATTACAGAAGCTGCTAAAAACAACATGTTACCGACGAAATCTGAATATCGATAGAAATTTACTTACTAAAGATTTATGGAATGGAGATTAGAAAACGACGTTAAATCATTTTCCGAGAATGTAATGATGGCATATTTCCAAGAACTATCAAAAACTAAGCCTTCTTCACTTTGGTCATTTTACTCAATGTTAAAGGCCGCAATTAATATAAATCACAAAGTCGAT
Source organism: Monochamus alternatus (assembly GCA_037114965.1). Taxonomy (NCBI): domain Eukaryota; kingdom Metazoa; phylum Arthropoda; class Insecta; order Coleoptera; family Cerambycidae; genus Monochamus; species Monochamus alternatus. The sequence continues at coordinate 75,087,589 of CM073431.1, read as the reverse complement.
ATTGCAAGCTACTACAAATTACAAGTTCTTTTAAAAAGCAAATCGGACGGCTTTAAATCCAAAAAATTCAAGATTTTGACAAGCAAAAATATAAACAATCTTCTAGAAAACGCACCAGATGATAAATATTTGTTTATGAAAGTAATATATTGAGCTTAATGTAATGTTAGATATGTAAATTTATTTCAAATCGTCTTTTAGGTTGCTCTTCTAATTGGTATAAGCGGTGCGTGCAGGAAACAAGAGTTGCGTAATATAAAACCATCAGACATTCAAGACACAGGGAAAAATCTAATTATTAATGTTCCCGATTCAAAAACTAAACGGTAACGTACTTTTGTGGTATCTGAATATTTTTACCCCAAGGTTAAAAAATATATAAACTTTCGCTCTGCAGTAAATACAGCTCCAAATTTACCTTTTCTTCTAAACTATATAAACGGAAAATGTACCAGACAGTGTGTTGGTATTAACAGGTTAGGAAAGATTCCAAATCAAATAGCCATATATCTAGGACTACCAGAAGCAGCGACTTATACAGGACACTGTTTTCGTAGCTGAAGGGTATGTGGATAATTCCCTAAATAATCAAACTAACAATTCGTCTAAAATCATCTGCAATGGCAAGTACTAGTAATAGTACTAACAGTTATAATGAAAATTTTATTGAGGCAACTAATAATGTAAATCTTACAAAACAACAGATATACCTTTAGTCTTCAATAATTGTTCTGTAACTATAATTAATTATTATAATACGAATAAATAATATAATAATAAATAACAATTTGTAAATTTTAATAATCATATTCTGTCATTAATGTACTACTATAGAATTATTACAATATATACCTTCTTGCATGTTGATGTCACATTTAGTGTGAAATGAATATTTCACCAAACCAATTTTGAAGCACAATAGGAAATCTAATGAAGAAAGGTTAGAAGATACAGTGGATGAGAAATAATCATTCCAGTCTAGCCTTAGAAACCAAGAACTGCATCATGTTAAATTTAGAGGAAAATAATCTCGAAACAGTAACTTCTGACTAATTATTCTGGCACAATAGTTTATTTACTTAAATATTTATAAGTATATTTTTTTAAGAAGTGGCAAAATGCCCAGTAATGTAAAACCAAACAATATCACAAGCAAGTCTATCTAACAATAACTGCCACCATGTACAATGTGGAACTCATCTAAAAATATCTATAAAATGTAAAGATATAGATATAAATCTTACCATAGATTATTCCAAATAATTCATGTGTATTAAATATAATACAATACTAACACATACATGATACAAAATACAGAATTTATAGATCACCACATATACTATTCATTTGTAAGAGCATATTAGATTAGTTACTTCATCTGCTTAATAATTAGATAAGTCTCTAAAAGATATAAAGCTTCGATGATGTGATATCTATAAATTAAAATGATTCCAAATGAGAATTGATATGTAGACAATATAATGCACGAAAACAATAATTATCTAACATTATCTAATTGATTTTCTGATACGTTCTGATTTTTTTTGCTTGCTTTCGAAAACTTTATCTTGAAGCAGTTTGTATTCGTCCGGACAGGAAACGTCTGCAATAAATCAAATCTTTTCGGTTATAAATTTGATATTAGCTATGGCGCTAGTTAAGTTATCATAAATTACAACAGACACAGTGGTGCTGGTTTGGCAGCTTAGTTTGAGGAGGGACTCAATTTCGCTGATAGCTAAGGTCCGTACTCCAATAGAACATTTCACAGTTGTATTTTCTTTCCATCATGCATTGTAAACAATAATATTAATATTAATAATAGTAGTCTTTATTCACTGGCAGTAAAGTGTATAACAATAAAGCGAAGGATCAGCCAAAGCTGCTAACCTAATTTTACACCATTAATACATATCGACAAACATTAAAACTACTACAAAATGACTTTAAAAACTAAGGCTTAAATATTAACATTAACAATGTTCGAAACTTTCCGATAATAATAATTTTTCCATCCGAAGGACAAATTCTTTAATTTTTTTTAAAAAAACTAAAAAATGTCTAAAATGTTTAAGTAGTGTGTTATATGTCTTACTAGATATAGAGGATGTTAGAGGTTTGACTGCCATAAATGTAACAATAAAAATACATTAAAAAGTAAACAAAAAAAATCTTATGACATGGGTCCTAAACCCAACCAATTTTGGGAAAAAAATTAACAAATCTACAATTTAATGTGTAAAAATTTGATTAATTAAGGATCTCACTATAATTTTCTGCATTAAATGACCAAAAAATGCAATGTTTACTCCTTCAATTTATTTATGTTGAGTTTTAATAAAATCAAGTCGATATGTGGCAACAGCGCGAGAAGTACAGTGACTACAGATAAGTTGGTATCTGAACTGTGAAGTGTATATTGCTACAAATTCCTTTACATACCACTATATCCTTAAATTTTGTTTGTTTGTTGAAATGTTTAGCGGACGTGAATATAACGATACACTGAAAAAAGACCAGTAACTTTACAAATATACTTTGTAAGAATATCCTTATAATTGTCTTAAAATAATTCTAAAAATAATGATGATATTACATTGAGGCTTGTAATTTTACAAGAAAACTGCCAATATACAACAAAACCGTAAACTTCCTATGTAATTATAATATAATGTGTACATTTATAGAATATATTGTAATAAATTTACAATTAACAATGTGAAATCTATTTTTACATTGTAAAATTACTAAAAAATACCAAATTTACTATATAATTGACTGTAAAAATATGCCTAATGTGTGTGTGAAGCTACTACTAATTTTAAAACGCGCTACCACTAACCGTTGGGAGCGTTAGGTGTGACGTCTTCATTATTTCTTGCTTCATTTCGATCATTGCAACGTGTACCTAGGACCTAGGTACTTACATTATAATTAATTTAGTGAGTAGTAACTAGCAATTTAATCATATCTAGAGTGACAAGTGCGTGTTTTTAGTACTATAAATAATTTTGTCTAGTGCTGGTTTTAAACCTAAATGAGATTAAGAAGTAGGTATGTAAGTTATAGATAATTATTGAACCAAAGAAACATTGGTATCCTTGCATCTACAAAAATTGGATATCCCACTGTTGATTTGTTCATCTTACATAATACATAAAAAATATATTATTTTCTATTAGAATTATATTTTATACATATTTGAAGAACAGGAACTTCTAGACGATTAGCATGATTTTAGTTCTGGGTACTTACTTATCTATGCGCATTTATATAATTAATATTACTTTGTAATAGTTAGTATAAGACCATCATAGATCTCGTTTGAATATTATAAAATGTTAACTTTAGTTCTATGAATATATTTTTATATTGGTATATATGTTTTGTATAATGTTAAGTGTTCTGTTTTGTACAACCACCTAAACAACCTAAATGTGCAGGTACTAAATTTTAATAAAAAATTGCCGTAAAACTATAATACTTTATTACTTCAGTACCTGTATGTACATGGCTTTCTAAACTAAAACAAATAAGCAAAGGGCAGTTAATATATTGAAGATATAATAAAGCTGTAGCTACTAATTAGCTAACTGAGCCATAATCGGAGTACAAAATAGCTATTTATATAATTAGTTAGGAAAAGTACGGTTTTGTGTAACAAATGTTTTTCACACAATTTGTCCAAAAATTTTAATTATAAATTTAAAAAGGATTATTCTGCTGAGTTTAAGGTACATGGGGACTATAATAGAAATAAGTATTATTTTCAATCTAAATGAGTCATAAATTTCAAAGTACTTAATTTTTTGTATATAAATTTGAAAAGCATATAAAAAACGAATCTTTTGCTTAGGAAATGTTTGACTTCATTGGGGATATCATATTAAAAATTCAGTATTACTATTATGGGTGTTTGTTAACATTACAAGCAATTGGCATTCATGTTAAGTAGGTTACTTAATATGAGTACATTTTTCTTTTGAAGTAATATTCTGATGCAGTGATGCTATTGAGAAACTCACGGAAAAGCCTGATATGTTACTTAAGGTAAGTAACAATCGTTAATTCCTTACGATGTTTAAATTTTTCTCATGTAGGCATATTAATCTATGGTATCTTTAGGTATCTATGTCAAAACACTGTTAGTGAATTCGAGTGTTGTAAACAAGATGTTTTTAAAGTAAGTTTTTCTAAAATTGACTGTACGGGTTAGGTCAGTTTCGACACTTTTAGGAGATTTATTTTATTCTCCGAAAAGATAGTCCAAATGTCACGGTAATTTTTTTTGAGTAAAATTGAATAACGAAAATTTCTTTACGATATCTTGATTAGTTTTGTTACAGATTTTTTTTTTATTTTAGGCCTTTTCTATGATGCCCCATATTACATACGTATGATGTTTCATTAAAAAATGTATAAAATATGTTTATTATAGTAACGAAGAACTAGAAGTTACAAAAAAAAATCCTCAAGCCACTAGATACTATACATAGAGAAAAAATGTTTTTACAATGTATAAATATTAATATAATAAGTAGAAAAGTTACCATAAAAAATGACCAAAATTTAAAAACATTATGCAGGTATCTCTTAAACAAATCAAAATATCGAAATTAGATTTACCCTATTCAATTTTTCTCAAAAATTAATCTTGGCTACTCTTTTCTGTCTCCTCGGAAAATAGAAGAAACCTTCTATACCTACGTGCCTAAATTGGACCATCCTGTACAATAAATAAAAAAATTACATTATAGTCATAATATAAAATATATTATTATAATGTAACCATACAACTGCCTGTAAAGTTACTCTGCAATTTTACAAGTAATTGTGCAAGTTACATTGTAAACATACTTTTTATATTGTAAAATCGCAAAGTAATATTACAATTGCAAAACCTAAAATTACACCGTAAAATAAATTTACAACGTAATTTTACATTTTATTTGTAAAGTCACAATCGATAAGAAAATTACAGTAATAATGAGTGGTAAATAAATTGCCATCTATTTTTACTGTAATTATTTTTTACAGTGTATGTTAGTGATTTATGAAGAAGCTTGTCGCAATTCTGCAAGAGCACGACGTATTTTTATTTAAATCGTTTTCCCCAATGGCGTCTTATAGGGACATTCGTTGATATATCTTAACTTATTCTTGATATTGCTGTGCAATGTTTTTACAATTATATTCTTGGATAGTGTTATGCATGTATGGCAAATAATATGAATATTTTGAATGTATGTTGCATGTGTTATGTTAGTTAGATATTTAAAAATGGCATTGCATTTTGATTTTAGATATGTACTTAAATAATTATTGTTTTTTGTACGTAAGTTATTATTATTTCTGCGACGTGAGTCTTCTTATGAGATTTTATACTTATTTTACAAATTTTCATATAAAAAAAAATATTATTAATTCTACCATTCCCTGTTCAAAAATAAAATTGCAAAACAGTTATCACTTATAATACCACTAGAGCTTCAATCATTACTGGAAATTTTTTCGAGCACACGAATAATTTTCTAAAAAATATTCGTGTGCAAGAAAAAATTTCCAGTTTTTAATTGAAGCTAGAGTGGTATTCGGTAAGAAAATTTCACAATGAAGTGTTAAAAAATATCGACAAAAATATAAAGATATTAAAATTTTTTGATTGTTTTGAAGAGACAGAAATAATAAAAAATAAGTTGATAGTAGTTCAATCTTTCAGTTTTCTAAAAATTTAGTGTACTAAAGTTGGTAAAAATATATTTTATTGCAAAAAAACTTGAAGCAGTATATATAATCAAAGTAACTTACATACATATAACATTAGGTTAAATAAAATACAACTAACCGACTTTAGTTAAGCAAAATAATAAAAAATAAGTCAATAGTAGATCAATCTCTCAGTTTTCCACATACTCATTTTACTAAAGTTGGTAGAAATATTTTTTCTTATAAAGAACCTTAAGCACTATGTAATATCAATAAAATTCATATGTATATATTATTAAGAAGGCCATGCAATCCATGTCAAACAAGGTAATCGTGACTTTTGACGTTATTTGACCATTTTCTTTAAAATCGTTGTGTTGTTCAATTGAAAAATGGAGCGGTTTGAGAAATACGTTTTATGCAAGTTTTGCAAAAAAGTTAGTGAAATTAAAATGTATCATCGGAACTTAAAATTTTTAATGTATTTATTACAAGAATGCGGGCCAGAAATTTATTCGCCAAACTGTTTGGGATTATTAAAAATCATTTGCTTCTGGTGTGTAAGAAATATGGAGCTCTTCGTGGATCACAGCAGAATAAGATTGTTTCAAAGTACTACATTTATTTTTTGAAACATAGACATTTTATAAATTTTAGTGAATGTGTGCTTGTTTATTCCCCATTAAGAAAAGAAGACGTGGCTGAGGAATTTTAGCAACATTTGGACGCTTTAATTAAAACTACTAAAAGTACATACTTGGTAAATAATTATTTATAAATGATTTGTACTTATTAAAATATGATAGAATAAATTTGAAGTTAAATATAAATGTCATTTTATTTATAAATGTCAAAAAATTTCCAGTGTAATTTCATGCTCCTTACCCCAAGGAAGAGAAAAATTTCCGGAAATTTTCTTAGTTGCTATAGTAACGCTACAAAATACAGGCCTTTAATTGGCTGAAAAATACTATTGTAAAATTTTCTAAAATAAATTCACTAATTTTCATACTTATTTATCTTTGGATTTTTTTGTCATCACAAAAAAAACAAGCTGGCATGTGGTAGGCAACCCACAAACCGAGCGTCTGGGACAGCGTGTATTTGCACTGTTGCCACGTTGTGATAAAAATCCTTGATAATAATTACTCGACTAATTTTAAGAACGGCCTGAGTTACGCCATTCTACTACTGAACTTTATTGTTGATTTATACTTTATCTATCTTATATTGAAGGTAGTCAAACCTAACACCCTATACATGGAAAACAATTTTTTGTGGAGGCAGAATTTTTAAGTAAAACATGTTTCTTTCTAGTATAAGAATTATTCGAGCGTGGAAATATGAGTTTAATGAATACATATTGAAGAGACAAATTATTTTCTGGGCATGAGTAGCACACGACATTTGTATTATTTGAAAGTGTAATGTAATTTTAACCCAACACGTAGAAAACCCATTTTGCAGGCTAATGTTCCGACCATCATTGAATTACACCTGAAAACACTATAGCAAACTGCCAAAATCATTCGTCAGCGGCACCACCAGACATATACCGGTTTCGAGCTTGTTAGCTCTCATGTATGTACGTATGTATATGTAGAAAAATAACAACAATACTAACATTTTTTATTTTCCTATTTATTCTTTTTATTATTTATAACCGAAATCTTACTTTTGAAATGTCTCTCGTAATAAAACCTAAATTCATCTGGTTGATTCATAAAGACTAGCACGTCCACACAGTGAGAGATGAGTTTTTAGGATATTCTGGTTCGTCGCTTCGCGTTTAAAGGAGGTGCATTAAAGTAAGTTTCGGTTTCCTGCGAAGTTAAATTTAAGGAAGATGTGAAAGCAGTAAGTCGCAAATCAAATGTGGAATCACTTTCAGAATATAATACGGCTAAGGAAACGTCGCACATAAATCATTTGGAAAGAGCAACATCGCGAAATATCTACAAGAGACTGTGAAGGCAAACACTCATCCGAGAGCATTTCACAAGATTTACGGAAATTATAGATGTACCACCGCAGATTTCTCTCGAAGAGGCAACTACACTGTTCATTATTGAATATACAAGTATCTATATCGAATATAGATTAATCCATAATTATTTTATTCTCACTTACTTCATTATAATTAGGATGTTTCAATGAGACAAAATGTAGATACTTGTATGTAAAGAGTAAGCAAAATTAGGATATGCAATTAGAACTGACTGCCTACAATTAAAAAAATCATCATTGCCTGAAAAGCTATTCTGCTCTCAATCTTGTAACCAACAATATTAATCAGTCCGAAATCAAGAGCAGACCTAATATTCCTAAATAAGGCTAAGAAAGTGTATAGGATTTCTATGATTATAGTCTGTTTAGAAATGAAAGAGAGTGATAAAACCCCAAGATAAGAACCGGCCATGGGCGTGGTAATATTTCGTTTCAGATAATTATCGGGTAACACTAATGCTAGCACGTAATGGGTGTACATTAGTATATGTTACTGGATACATCATAGGACAGGAGCCAGTGTATTGTGACAGATCAATTCAGTCTTAGAGCTGAACATACGAAGACGTCCTAGTGCAGTAGAGTCGACTTGTGTTTAGTGAATATTGTGCCAGTGGATATAATATTGTTTGGGTAAAATGTCGAGCTTATCAGATTGCGTACCTGCTAAACGCGTGAAAAGATGTGCGCTGTCTCAGAATGAGATTATTATATTAATATTATATTGAAACACCAAAATCCTACCAACAGTGTTGACGATATCGTGGAAAAGTGTTCCAAAATGACAGGGATTGGAAAATCGACTATCTACAAACTTTTAAAGGAAACAAAAAATGAACAAGATACTGTAAATCCCCCAAAATCATCTACAGGGAGGTCAAAAGTCGTTATAGATTTTATTTTAAAAAAGAAATACCAACGCTAAACAAAATTTTAAGTGAACTTTCAGAGGACAACGATTTGCCAAAAATTACTAGAAGCAAGTTATGGGCCGTCTTACGAGAGTTGAATTTTTGCTGGGAAAAGCAGAACAGGAAGTCAGTTCTTATCCATAAAGATGAAATTATTTGTTGGCGAAGATCCTACTTAAGATCAATAAGAAAATTTCGTGGCGAAGGGAGGAATATTTATTATCTAGACGAAACTTGGGTCAACGAGGGATATACTGTAACAAAAGTATGGTAAGATAAAAATGTAAAAAGTTTTCGACAAGCATTTTTGGATGGACTTTCAACAGGGTTCAAGGCATCTTCAGGTAAAGGGCGAAGATTAATAGTGACACATATAGGTAGTGCCAGTGGTTTTGTAGATGGCGGTTTAATTTTATTTGAATCTAAAAATACAGGTGACTATCACTAAGACATGAACGCAGATGTTTTCGAAGAGTATTTTACACAGATGTTGGATCTTATTCCTCCGGGGTCTGTAATTGTCATGGATAATGCCAGTTACCATTCACAATAATTATGTGGCCCTATTTGTCTCCTGCGTTTTAAATATTAAGTAGATCAATATAAAGAATACATAAAAAAGTGAAAAATATGAATGGCTTTAGAAAAAAAATTTCATAAAACTAATATAAAAAATGTTTCTGAAGCAATATGCGCAAGGGATTTATTAAAAAGAAATCTTAAAATCTAGAACAAGTTTATTCATTTTTAAATGCTAAACAAGAAAGCGCAAGATGTAAGTTCATTGAAGATCTCTTTAACGTAATCGTTTTTCGACAACAGTAAAAAAGAACTCTTCTTATTATCGTTGATAATATTATCACCCTTAAATAATATGACAAAAAAGATTTTGTTTTATAAAATAAACTCTATTTAATCCCCCAGACCATACGTTTATGCAGTTTTTGATATGACGGCTAAAATTGAAAAAACGCAAGTTCGTTCTGATTTCATAACATTTTTAAGGAGGAAACACATTAAGTGGTCGCGGTCTAGACGCATGCTTGTCTCGTCTAGTGAAGAATCTTCTAATGATTTTACATGTGCACGTTTGCACCAAAAACATTTTAGAGGATTTTGGCTAGTTGCCTCAAATAAAAGACGTCATAAAAATACATATTCGACAGAACATATTTTGACACCTAAATAGTACAATAGAATAAATCATAGAACGACATATGGGACTGATTTTGTAAAAGGCCGTGATGAGCTTGGTACAGAACGGTCCGCGATGCGGTTAGACTGCGACCTCTTAGTGCGTTATCTCCTGAATCAAGTTTAGAACTATTATACTAATGAACTTAAATTTTTCAATGAAGGTAGAAAAAATGTACGCCAACTAGATGCCCAAATTTTAATTCACAGAAAAGATCGAAATCGGACAACTTCAACTAAGTATAACAAAGTCTAACTATTTGGACATATTTTCTTTTAAAATTAATAATTTACTTTTTTAGAGATTAGTTAGGCTCCAAGAAAATAATTATCTCGTATTTTTATTTTACTTACAACTGAAAATAACACTGCAGAACAGAACAGTTTGACACACACTTATCTCCGTTCAGTAAACATGAATCACTGTTGGCTGCAGTTGTATCAAGAAGCAGTAAGTATACTCACGACAAGAATTCAGACGACTTACGTCATACGAACAAATGAATGATTCATTATATTTTCGTCAAAATATTTAAGAATCTGCAACTGATAGTAATAAAACTATATACTACACTAAAAGTTTGCATTATATATTGCTCTAAATTGCAAAAAATGATTGTTTTTAACGCGACCAAATATCGAAAATTACATTGACAATAAAAACAAATGTGTAACGTCAGCCGTGACGTAAGACGTCTGAATTCTTGACGCGACTATAACAACAAAATAAAAATCTCTTTGGAAGCAGATAAATTAATTTTAAATTGTGAAACTTGACATACTTTTAATATATTTGCTATGTTGAGAGAACAAAAACAGAGAGTTTTTCATAAAGAAAATACGGAAGTGCCCGATAGTAATGTTATTTTTGTTATTTTGTACTGCTTTTTCAGTGTGAGATTTTTTGGTTAGGCAAACTTACTTTCAAAAATTACCCTTGACTGATGCGCTTGGCGCAAGAGTTTATTTAATTAATATTTATTTTTTTCAGAAGTGTGGCAAAACCCAAATAAAGAGATACATTTTTTAAGATAAATAGTGATTTTTCTTTCAAATATCATATTTTCAAGCACTTCGCCTGAAGGCCGTAATGATTTTTTGTCGTAGCGAAATTGTCCTTCAAGATAACACGAAGTGTCCATATATCAGACACATGATCTCGTAGTTTTCAGTCGTTTTTCGCAGGCTTCTCACAAGAATAACTTTTCGAGAAAACTACATGGAAATGTCCCGATAAATCTGGCTCTTTTCCGGTTAGCTGCCGTCCGCGTTGGTCGGGCCGACTAGAGGACTACTGCATTCTGGACATCCGCCAAATGAATGCTGTTAGAAAAAATACGGGAACTTGTTTCTGAAAAATGTTTTCAGCGTATGTTTTACAAAAATTAATTACATTAGCGGTACGCCAAGTACCTGTTTACTGCGCTATTAAATACTTTTAAAAATTGACAAGATGTTGATGCATAATTTAACGGCGTCTATTAAGCTATTACGAGGGACAATAGAAAGTTTTGCTCCATAAAAATGAAATTAATTTTAATATTGTCCTCTGTAGAATTTAACTTCAAATTAATTTTACACCTGATTTAAACAAAGAAACTACGATTTTCAAGGAAGACTGCATTAACTGAAACAAGATTTTCACAGTGTTTGTCAAATTAGACAATTGGTAAAATAAATTTTGTTCAGTTGTCTGATAATTACAAAACAGTAATTAGGTAGTTTTTAAATAAGCAAATATTGTGTTACCTACGTAAAAAACGTAAATAAATAATTAAAATAGTAATCGGGAAATATGCAGTTACTTATTTTATAGTGATGTGCGGTATGGAAAAAATTCGTAATGACTGTTTGGTTATTAACAACATTTTGATTATTTTCTAATAAACAGTTAAAATGTTTCAGTTCCAGCTCCATGCAGTTGTTTTTTGAGAACCATAAAGTTTTCTAATAAGTGAGATATAGACATTATTACCATACGCATGTGAAGTTACAATAATCACATAAGTGCGGTAATAACATATTGCGTACAATGTACTATAAATGTCGAAGTTAATAATAATTAGTATTATACAGGGTGATTCAGGTTTAATCTTGATAATTTTAGGCATCGATAGAACAGGTTAAAATAATGTTCATTTGTGATATAAACTTATTTCCTAAAACGCAGCGTTTCCGAGATAGAGGGCGTTGAAGTAGGAATTTTTTTCTCGTTTTTCCCTCATAACTTTTGAACCACTTATCCGATTTAAGTGAAATACGGAACACAAACACTCCTGATGATCTTACATAAGCTTCTTAAGTTTGAACTACCTACCCCTCTTAGAAGTGTATTTTGTATGCTACCCCCCTCTTACTTTATTTCAAAACTACAAAAAAAAAATTAATTTCAATAAAAGACCTACACACCACTTTAACCTGATTAATTTCGAAACTTTTTCGTCTCCTGTTTTTTTTCGACGTTTGGTCTTGTTTCTGAGATATTCAAAGAGATTGGTGACAGTGTAGCGCACCAGCCGCGTAAATTTTTATTAACGTTATAGCAACCCATGAAAACAAAACTCAGTGATTTGTGTAAACTGACGTTTTGGGCGCCGCGATAGCCGAGGTGGCTGGAAGACGACTGCTCGTGGAACCAGTCTGGATCAGCTATGTCGGTGTGGGTTCGAATCCCACTGTAGTACCATGGATGTCACAAATGAACATTATTTTAACATGTTCTATCGATTCCTGACGTTATCAAGATTAAACCTGAATCACCCTGTATAATTTATGTTCTAGTACAACATAATTGAAAAATCATCTAAGAAGTTACAGTAGCAACGAGCTTACTTAACTATCACTGAATATTTGTCATAGTTATTGTGAAAGTGTAAATGAAGCAATGATTTGCTATCATATATTGAAAACGAAGCTTCCAGTGTTGTTTCCAATCTCGTGCCAGAGAAATCGAACAAGCATTCGATCGCTATGAAAAATTATGTAGAGGAAAAAAGATTTAACGGGAAAGAATATTTGGTGCTCAATTATAAGAACAGAAGTTTGACTCAGGAATATCGATATAAAAAAAAACTTAAATTCAATTGCACACGAAAATCAGAAAGGTACAAACCTAAAAAATTTTAGGTAACAACATGCTTTTTAGTAAAAAAAAATTATAACCAATTGTTATTTTAGGTTTTTTTTGATTTCATTTTCGTGCCATATACACCAAGGTGCTTACACACGTCAAAAGCAGAACAAAATAAATGGGAAATAATGCAATGAGACACATAAGAAGAGAAATACAATAAATCTAGAAACACTAAAAACAGAAAAACTAAATATTAGAACATACTAACAAATATAGTAAGTAATTAAATTAATTAAAATATGTAATGGTATAAAGATGTTAAATAGCAGAAAAATATAAAAACTGAGGATAACAGATAATAAAATAAATAATTAAAGATTATGATCCGTTGAAGTCTGGAGGAACTATTTTTGAGGTCATTTTTATTTCTAATATTGTAGTGGTGGTACTCACTTATATTATGAATATGAATCAAATTAATTATGAATCAAAGAGATGTGCGGTTTTTAATGTAATTAGAGACACTTTATGTACCAAACTTCTCAGTAGATATAGATGCATAGAAATTTTTTTGCAAATGTAACTGGTATGTTGATTCCAGGATAATTTTGGATCTAAATACCAAGGAACTTGACACTATCTGGATTATTTAAATCATTTGGACAAAGAAGACTGAATTTCATTGTCTCAGTCTTAGACAAATTTATTGTAAGTTTATTACTAAGAAACCAGTCATTTGCAATAGAGTGAGATCGGAGCATGATATTAAGTAGGGTGGATAAATTCGGATTGGATATAGGTATACTTGTGTCATCTGCAAATAAAATACTCTTTACGTTGCCACTGAAAATGTTATTAATATAGATTAAAAATTATAAAGACCCTAAGACCGAACCCTGAGGGACTCCAGGTTTTATTACCCGTGTTGTAGATGTTGAACAATTATAAGTAACATATTGAGATCTATTAAGGTTGTTTTGATGGGCGCATTTCGACTGGAAAAACATAAATTTGCTTGCAGAGAGTTTTTGTAACATCTGGAAAAATTGACTGCTTAAATTTAGTACAACGGGTAAGAAAATACGACAAATTAAGGAATGAAAACTGTGATCATGTTCCCTTCTTTCCTTGTTATAAAACTGATGCCGATTATGGGGCAGATCCTTCGAATAAATAAAGACATGGTGGCTAGAAGTCATCGAAACTTCTTCTGAAAATAAGAGACGAACGGCTATGAAAATTCTAGGCAAAAACGAGAGTATTTCCTCTATAGAAGGGAAGTCTAGGGCTTCCACCAAAAGTCTCGTAATGAGTGACTGTCTTGCACCATCTCTAAACATACGAAAATAATACCTCATTATATTCTTGGAGTACTCGCTTGGCTCCTGCGAGGGACAATGAAAATCAACCTTTTCATACAAATACAAATTTATTAAAACAATCATATCAATAACCATACAATAGAGTAACCTCTGCGCTGGGGAGAATCTCTAGAGATCACAATCAGCTACCGGCTGACCGTCGTTCTTTAGCCATGGACTGGCTGACATTAAACCAGTTTCAATAGTATTTATACGTATTAGAAACATGCGGAGTACATCAAATTTATACTACCTATTGAAACAATGGGAACAACCAGCAAGTCAATCGCTTGGTTCTTAAAGAGAGCAAGAAGGATATACATAGTTTGATAGTAACCTTTACAACTGGACACTTTTAATTGGTTTGAATTTCACTTATGTAACATTTGGTTCAATAAAGTAATTTAATATTCTTATGTACCCCAAAAGGTTATTAATTTAAAATAATTTATTAAAATATGTGTCCAGCTGTAACCATCTCTCTAAGATCCTTTTTGTTGCCAATATTCCCTCAACATTATTTCATCAGCATCTAAAAATTATGTTCACTTTCAAAATATTTCATTCATAATAAGTAGAAGACCTAAATCATGTATCAAATTTGATTCCACTACAGCAAAGTGTTGCATAGACAAGTTAGGTGAGTACTTTGGAAATGCTGCGTTATTTATGAGACATCCATCAACAAGTTTTGAGATAAGCTTGCTTCGAGAAAAGTAGTAATATTGTAAGGGTTCAACAAAAAGTCTTTTTTCTCAAAAACCGTCCACATTAGGAGCAAGAGTATATTTTAGAAAATAAAATTGTACATTGGAAAATTGAACCCAAATGATAAAAAACTTCTTACCCTTAAAAAAATAGAACTTAAAATAGGAATGTACCATAACTAGCGCCCTCTATGCAATATATAATTAAACCATATCTGACATCCTTAAATAATATAATATAATATATAACATATCTACCCCTCATTAGCCCTTGAGGATTAGCCCAAAAATCGAAGACTTGTGCGGAAGAGGGGGCGGCATATTATTATTAAGAAGGCCGCATTTGCGCCCAGGAACGACTTACGTTGGCAGGCCCTAACCACCATTCAGTGCAGGAATGACGGAAGCCTTCAAAACCTCATTAATTAGGAAGGTAGTCAAATGTCAACCGGTATCAATCTCTCACATTGGCCCAAGCCAACATTCTTCCACCCTACCATACCCGCAGAGAGGGTGCCAATCGTCTCCACAAATATAGCTTATATACGGTCTACCAGCTGCGGGAGTCGAACCCACAGCGATTCAAGTACTGACGCCTTAAATTGCGCGACCACTGACCGATCCCCCGGTATACTAAATTTCGTAAAGATATTTTGCACTGTTGGGAATCTGCCGTAAAAATTCAATTTTAAACGTTTTATTTTGTCACTCTGTATCTCGAAAACAAGAGGAAATAGGTGTATAGACAAAAAATACTTATATTTGACAAATTATCACCCCCGGTATTTACTATAGGCCTTTCTAAAACACCCTGTATAACCAATTCCTAACAACCTCAAAAGCTATACTAGTGTGAATAATGCCATAGGCCTGAAAGCCTTAAAACCACTAGTTAAAACAGTTGACATTAATTTGATATATTTTTGAACAGGACGGATGTTCAAATATTTCATTACACAGTCAATATTCCTAGTAAATAAATTATTTAAAAACAATATATCTTCTACTTCACTATATCCCATTTTAAAAATATAGTAAATAAATACTTACTCTCAGACAACACTAAAAACGTTCTTCTGTTCCTGTTGGTGAAGGAAAGTAAAAAGGCAGCGACACAGAGCACTGTCTCAGCGTGCGTAAGAGGTGTTTTTTGCAGGGCTCGCGTACTGGGATAAAGACTATCGATCCAGACCCGTATCCCGGCAACTGTGGCCATACCTTGGCTCTTGGGAAGGATGCCGTGCACTAAGCACAGTCGATCTTAGAAAATCTGGCATTCTACAGGTTAGCGCACTTTAGAAGCATTACATATAAATAGGTATCGGTATGGTAGTATTTTATCAGCTAAAAAAAACAATATTATTAAAAAAAATACTGTTTTTCCAAATAATAATTTAATGTACAGTATGATCTACCTTCGAGTAATGACGTCAATACCGGTTTTTTTAAATGGAACACTCCATTTTTTCTCCATTTCCTGATTTCCCTTGCTGAGCTGATTCCAAAAATGTATCACAAGTTACTTCAAATTGGTACAGGGTGGACAACAATACCAAAATTAGTTATTTACAAATGAATAAATGTATTAAAAATTAAATGAAATTATGTATTCCTATTACAACTACTTTGATACACTATTAAAAAAATCACCCCACGTTTATTAGTGATCTTAAGTCTCAGTCATGAATTAGCTGAAGACGACGTTGACAGAAGAACTGAATTCTGCGCGTATATGATGCACCAAAATAATCGAAATAACAATTTCATTGCTAACGTCTTATTTTCCGACGAGGCAACGTATTATTTGAACAGGTATTTTAATCGGCAAAAACAATTGTTATTGGTCTCAGGAAAATCCACGTTGTATGCAAGAATACCATACGCAACGGCCACAAAAGGTATTGTGAGAAATATAATTGTTGGCCCATATTTTTTTGAAGAAAATTTGACATTAGCATTGTACCTGAATTTAGTAAGGTATAACTTTCTATCAAATTTTTATATACGTCTTTTGTATTGTTGCCCACCTTGTACCAAAAAAATCAAAATGTCCGGGAATTTTTAATAATATTGGTTATTTAGCTAAAAATGAATGTATACCTTACTTTATGGATGCACTGTATACTGTTAAAAGCTACATATGAATCCGGTACATTTTATGCATATTCAGGTGCATAATCCATGTAATTGGAATGGAAATAAAGATTATTGGTATGAATATTACAGTAAAGAAAATAATCAATTTATATTGAAAGTGTTTCTTGCCAATATCAAATTTAGAACTAATTACATAATCATCATATTTTTAATCTAACGTTAGAAAAAAAATTGTGTACTTATGTCTTAACAGTTTTTAAATGTTATAGTGCTTGCCAATATTCGTGACAGGGTAGATGACGTCGGATGTGGGGGGCTGACAGAGATTGTCTTCACACACATCAAATTTAGAACTAATTACAGTTTATACAGGGTGTTCTGCCGTAAACCGACACAGATCATGTAGGGGGTCCTAAAATATTGTATTTTAACCAAACATACCTATATATAAAGTTGCACACAGATGAAGTTACAGACTTTCAAAGTGTGGCCAAATATTTCGAAACAAATTTTATATGCCTAAATTACTTTAATTTTTAATAACCAAATTTGCTACATGATTTAGATTTATTATTGATATGCTTTGACTATACTCGTAAGTTCAAATAAATCGCAACATTACAAGGTATTCATCGAGAATGAGTAACCACTAAAACTATACCAAACTTGTTATGTTATGGCTCAGGTAATCAGTCGTCGTCAGTTACAAAATTAATAAGCACATATTAACCTAAGCTGGAAATATTTGGTCTGCACGTTTTGTTCTCGGACTAGGCTATGACCTTCTTTTAGTATCCCTGAGTGCGCCCATATATTGATTTCGAATTTTATTATTAGTACTACGGCTGAAACGGTCGAAAACGTCCCTCTGAGAACAGTCTTCACTGTCGGCTGCTTTTGCGGTATCAATACTACTAAAAATATGATTGAACTGATTTGCAGCACGGGTTGTGAAAGCCTCTTAATGCCATAACATTCTCATTTCATGTATAATAAATAGTAATATGAAAAATATATTTTTAATATTCTATTATTAATTCTGATTTACGCTTTCCAAAAAATAGGAAAAATAAACCAGCTGATAACAAAATAGAACGAGTTTAAAAATATCCATTCCATTCTGTTACGAATTCAGGTTTCCATTGATCTATATTTTACATGAGGTAGCACCTGTCGCGATTCTATAGCAACAAAACATAACTCATAAAATATTTTCACACTCTTCATAGACCACAGTTTGCTATTCATCCAGCCATAAAAAACTGAAATATTTTTTATCACCATATTGCGCGTCAGTACAAGGATATCAGTTATATATCACAGTTTTATTATTATAGTCAATATGCTGGAATTTTTTTTTATAAAAAAATAGACAAGGAAAAGAAACGAATAAGTTATAATATTAAATCATAATCATTGGTATTTAGTTGTCAGGAATTCCGAAATATGTTATCCGAGTAAGTAACTAATAATGTTAGGCATCACAGTGTAAAAACATATATTAAGTATTTCAGAGCCCTTCGTTTGCTTTATCATCAAGAAAATATAGTGACTTTAATATAAGAAATCTTGAAGTCATTATATTTCTAATGATTTAAAAGTTATGCATATGGTTAGATTAGGTTGAGTTGGAAACAATGAAATGGCACACGTTATAAATTTGGATAGGGAAAAATGCAGTTTGGCTTTTTGGAGCTTCCAGATCAAATACTGTGGGTAGAGATTTTGATATTATATATTTTTCTATATTTCTAATAGTTCAATAGTTATGCATGTAGTTATGTTGGATTTGCATGTTATTTTGGGAAAAATGCAATGTCAAACCTATTTTCTGTGAAAATTCTTATTCGTGAAAGTTACACTATATTTTTGTTGATAATTTAATTACTTAATCTAAGGAAAAAAAATAAAATATGGTCTTTATCAATGTGATAAAATTGCCAGATTAAAGTAATTTTTTTCCGAATTTTTCATAAAAAATGCAATCATTAGCTTAATATTATTTTGAGGTAGATATGAAACATGTTAGACAAAAAAGTAATGTTGCTATTTACTGACTTTAGACTAGTTTATTTTAGAAGTATTTTTATGTATTGCATTTTATAATATAGAATTACTTTATAAAAAATGTGGGTTTAGTCAGATATTTTATCTGCAACTGTCAAATAATGACTATGATTTGACATTGATCCCCATGTGTTTTTTTGCATTTATTAACGCACTCAGTGTGATAACGTTGTTAATTAAATTAGACTAAAATAAGAAACTTTTTATTTAAACAAAATATGTAAGATTATATGAAAACCCATTTATTAAATATATTAACAGTAAAATCTTTACAATTGGATAATACCATATGTTAACATTAATAACGATTTCGGTTTCCAAGGGGTATTCTCGCTCTCCCATATAATTTTCATAGCCGTTCCTTTCCAGTTTTCAAGTTTCTTCCTGTTTCTTATTTAGAAGGTTCGATGTAGCTTTCAGCGACAGAATTAGACTTCCAGCCACCATATTCTTTTATACGCAAAAAATCTGTCCTAAAATCGACTAGAAGGGAGGCTGAAAATCGCCGAAAACAATTCCCATAATACGCATTTGGATTAGGCAGCTTAAGAAATGGGACAATACACATTGCCAATAGTATTTGTACCAATATGTTGGTTTGTACCTTTATCACCTTTATATCGAAGAAAGAGGCAATACTAATCACAGTTTTCAATTCTTAATTTGACGTATTTTCTTTTCTGTTCTGCTAAATTCAAGCTATCAATATTTCCAGATGTTACAAAAAACTCTCTACGCACTTTTGTTTCAGTATTGGGTATCATGACTTGGAAGCATCTTTCACATGTTTTACAAACAGATTTGTAAGTTCTCAACCAATAATCAAAATAACCTAAAATAAATATTGATTATAAATTTATACAAACAATTGGAATATACATTCATGAGTATTTCCTTCTTTCGAGGAATAATTCAATAACATTATGCTTATGCCCGTTGCTTCGGTAACTTCTTATTAGACGATTTTTGCATTATGTCATACTAGAATATAAGTTAGGTAACCTTGACAGTTGTAGAAAAAACATTGCACACATTACGTGGCATACTACATTATTACTGCACTTATGTTATTATACGACTCAGCGTACCAATCGTCGTACCAATTTCACACGCGTGCGGTTATAATGTCTACATCCCACTTACTGCGTAAATAACTGTCACCGAACTGCCTCCAACTTGATCGCATCAGGAAGATTGCTGTAACGCACTGTAAATGTGAGTTTCTTTGATTCTAATGCCCAGACTAACGGGTAACCGAAAAACCATTTTAACTGGCGCAAAACGCTTTGTAAAACAACCTTTGGAAAGCCGATGCAGTGGCAGCGCAATTGCAGCCGCATAAAACAAGATAATGAAGTGTGAATTTGCATTTTGGTCAGCAAATGGATTTAACCATAGCCGAATGGATGTACGTGCATAGGAAAATGTAAATGTGCAGTTAACGCGGTCGACTGGCCACGGACTCTTGGGCAGCCTGCCACGAACGAATTGTCTGCCTGTTAGTTCCACTAATTAGACGAGTAAAATGCCCGGTCGAAGTCAACTGGTGTTTGATGTGTACCTTAATACACAGCTAATAGGGTAGAATGGAAATTTTTCCGCCTTTTGTTCGGAAATTAAAAGAGAAGCATCGCGAAACGAAAAGCAGCCGTGCCTTGCTTTCTAGATTATCTCATTTAGATACTTAAACGGAAAAATCCTATATGTAAAAATGTAACAAAAACGTACTATTAAAAAAGTAAGGAAGTAGTAAGTAAAGATACTACTTTCATTTAGTAATATAAATATTACAGTTCTATAAATAGTTTCGAAACACTAGTGCTGTAATAGATTCCCTTACAGCGCTAGTGTTGTAATAAAAAAAACGTTTTTTATTAATATTTTGCTGTTAAATAAAACCTCGCTTTTTAGAAGAATGATTTATTTATCGTTAGAAAAAATATTATAAAGCCTAAGGTTTATTACAAACATTAATAATACACTTTTTATAATTAGAAATTTGTATGCCAGAAGTAGTTGTGATGCAGTCGTTTCAATTTCTAATCGTTAAATCCGTGTTTGACCTCGTGATCTTCTTTGCTATGTATTTATTATTCTCTAAAGATTTCGCAACATAGCCTTCAGCCGTAGAAGATTTCCAGCCCCCATGACGCTTTGAAATCTGCATATCACACACAGTCATCAACCAGAATAGTGTCTGAAGACCTTCTAAAACAAGTGAACCTATTTTTCAGGATTCTTCAATCCAAGCTTTGTTGCATTCATATTTGGAATACTTTCAATTGCATTAACTCCGACAGGCTGGGAGGTACATTTTCCTTGTCTGTAAAAACCGCCTGTGAGTTGCATTAGAAGGACGAAGTTCAGTACACATTCTAAAAATACTTAAACAGTTGATACTGTTTTCTGTCAATTTTTATTTTTGTACATGAAATGACAAATTTTATATAGAGGATCATTATATTGAATTAGATCCAATATTAGCTTAGTTATTTCTTCTTGATGAAAGACTCCAAATATGCGGATTATACTATAGTGCTGTTGTTTTTATGCAAGGGATGATACAAACGACGATTTAGGGGTAATAGCCATACATATGCCTACATAACAACAGTTATTGACACAACCTAATCATTGATGCTCCCCAAATTTTCTATTAACAGTGCACTGTCTCACCCCTATAATAGCAATAAACGTGTTAGGTTGGACATCTTTATGTTGCAATCACTGTATATATTTAAGTAAAAAATAATAATAAAGAGAATTAAATTCTGCATCTGTTCTAAACGTACATGATTAAGGAGACCAATACAGGTCCACTTTTCTCTTGGCTTAACAGGAAGTGCTGATAAGTTTATGTTAATATTTACTCACCCAATTTATCAGTCTACAAGCACTTGGTTTTAGGGTGATAAAATATTTGAAAAGTCTTACAAATAACGGTAAAGATGTATGTATTATGAAGCGACGTGTCTACGTCTGCCTATTAAGAGGTAGATCTGAACGGCTAGGACATTAAACTACCTACCATGCTGTAGAAACCATTCAAAACAACTACTTTGCAGTCTAAAGCCCCGACCAGCATTGAAGTTTACCTGAAAACCCTACAGTAAACAGCTAAGGTCATTTGTCAGCGGTGCCACTAGACACATATCGGTTTCGAGCTTGTTAGCTCTCATCAGTATACCGTAGGTTAAGCAACCGTCGACTAACTCTTGCTGTTCATATCTGTCAAACCCGACAGAAGGAAAGGAAAAATAAGTACGCAAAATGTAGCACGTAGCATATTGGTAAAAATGTATTACTAAATTTGCACTTAATGGTTTATTTTCAATATTAATTTTATTGGCAATTCAGTTGTTTTAATTTTTTCAGATAAAGCAAATATTCGTCTGCGCTAAAGGTTGTTGGTTAATACATATTCGAAGCTGAAGTTACTTCTTCTCATATAATTATGTTGTCATGTACGTTTCTCGACGTTACAAGTGAATGATCGATCAAAGTTTCAACAAGTAGTTGTTTATTTAAGACAACTACCACTTGCTGTGACACTAACAAATGAAAAATCCGTTATCGAATGGAAATAATATTTAATACCTTCCTAAATCATGAATTTATAAAGTAAATGTTTACTTCCTACATTTTATTTCATTCTAAAGAATTTTAAATAGTCAATAAATTACTAATCCATTTATTCGGATGGAATTAACTATAAGTTAATTAATTTAATTAGAAGTTAGTGAATTAAAGTTATTTAAAAAACATAAATGTACAGATAACAGGAATGTTTTGAATAAATTTAATAGAATTCAAATGTTTGTAAAAAAAATTAAAATTAAAAGAACCATTTTTTTTTATTTTGGCAAACTCATATCTAAATTGTAATATTCGCCTTTACAGGGATTGATAACATCCTTCATCACAAATATTTCCATATCTAGAACTAATTCTGAAGTTGCTATTTTTCTTTAAACAATCTAATTTCATAAATTATCGATTTAAGAAGATAAAAAAGATTATTGGTAAGTATATCTAATATACAGGGTGTTTAAAAAAACATGGCAGTATTGTTAGAACTGATAGAATATTGAATGCAAATTTTTTAAAGCAAACATATTTCATCAAAATTTGACACAAGTACGTAGGTAGTGCTGAACATGCTGGTTTATTAGTTTCTCTGTAAAAGGTAGAAGTCGTTAGTTGCTAGCACTTCCAATGGTATTAGATTCTGTATTTTTTAAAATTAGATATTTCCTTTCTAGGTCACGTGATATTATGTAAAACTTAATTTTACACAATAAGGTGCTCTAAATAAATTTGATAATGCACTATTTTCGAGAAAACCGTAAAAAACTGTGTTACCTAATAAAATGTCAATTTCAGGTGCTAACAACTAGCGACTTCTAATTTTATGAAAAAAAATAAATAAATAATACCAGCAGCGTGTTCAACTACCTGTGTCAAATTTTGATCAAATATTTTGTGCTTAAAAAAAAAATCAAAATTTGATGTTCTAAAATGGCCTTCTGCAGGTAGATACTGACAGTATTTCTTTCCCCAGTAAGTTTGCAGGTATAACCATAGCCGCCAAGGAAATTGTCCGTAGGCGTACAACGGGCAAAACCATGGTAATCTACACAGATAGTAGACAATCACTATTGATTTTACGTAATTATAAGATAACTAGATAAGCATGGGAATGCCACAAAGCACTATAAGTGACCTCAATAATATATCTTTATGCTGGGTAAAGGAACACGAGCTGTGACAAGGCAATAAAAAAGCTGATAAACTAGAGCATCGGGTCTCAATATCTTTGAATCTGATCCAGTTGAAATTATTATGAAGAACACCTACAAACAATTCAGAAGACGGTGGGATGATACAAATAGCTGTCAATTTACTAAGAACTTTCTAGAGTACTTCAACAAGGATACAGCCAAAAAGTACCTCGATATGACTGGGATGAATCTTCTCCTAGTGACAGGTATTCAAACTAGACACTGATGACTGAGGAAGCACCTGTATTATATGAGAAAGTGTGAAACACCTCTTTGTAAGGGTTGTAGTTGCGATACAAGAAGACGAGACGTACTTCATGCACTGTGTGAGTGCACTGCAGTTTCATTAACATGAACATCCGTGTTGGGAGAGCGATGACCCTGAACAAATTTACCACCTTTTTCTTTTTATTTGGTTGGTTAGCGGTGAGAAAGTACAATGGGCCCAATGGGCCCAATGGGGCTTAAGTAATATATATGATGCCTGAAACTGAAGCGAACCATCGTACATTTGTTTTTGTAATCGCTGAATTTGAATCTGAAATTCGTTTAAGCCCATCAAGGTCAGCTTCAAAGTTACTTCAAGGTCAAATTGAAAGACAGGAGAATTGGTATTTTAATGATAGGAAGTACAAGGGATCCAATGGGGCCTAGGTGCTATAACTTTTTAAGAAGCTACCCTCTCACAATGTCAGAATTCCAGATGATGTTCTAAAATAATTTTACATGGTTTATATCTCAAAAATTGGTGGCTTTAGGCACTTATATGCTTGCTAGAACTAATATTCTCGTATTTTAAACACTCTACATATGTATTGCAATGAGAAGGATATTATGTAACAGTTTCAGGAAAAAATATAGTCCAGATATTTTTATTCAAAGCGATCGTATGAAGATAAACTTAAAGGGACACCCCTACACCGGCATAAAACAAGTCAATCTGCCTGTTGAATGTATACCTAATAAAGTCAGTTTATGTTTAAAAGGTCCCATTGAACGAATACAAAAACAACGACCTCCAAGGATTGTAGATCGCTTAACCAATGCAAATATTAGTCTCGAGTTCCTTAATTCCATTTAACTTGATTCCCAATCGGCATGCAACCGTATCGATCCCGCATATCTAATGTCGATCCTTCGTTTTTATCTAAACTTTCCGATTCCGTTCCAAATACCTTGGGATGGATCGGGCAAGGTAAACAGCAGACAGACTGCAAACTCGGCTGTGTTACTCTTAGATTAAATTTTATAGAGAAAAACCAATTTAACTTTATTAAGGGAGTTTAAAAACTTTATTTCGATAAATGGCTGCTAATCCTTAATTAAACAGCATAAATTGGAATACGACCACAGACAAATATCCAATCTTTCTATCAAAATATGGTAATATATATAAGATGTGTTAAACTAAATAAATAAAGAAGCAGGTAATGGGTAAAAGTTATATCAACCTTTCGACAAACTTTCACTAATATTTTCATCAATTCATATATTTGACAAGGAATGGATGAAGTCAAAATTACATTCTTTCTACTTTCCGTGCATTTAAAGTTATACAAAGTACGTTGAAAAGGTTTTTATAGAACTCTCATTTATTCTCTGGATCAAATGTTATATGATTTTTAGCTGATTTTAAAACAGTTTATGTGATTTTGCAAAAATTTGGTATAGCCTTGCGAAAACAGTTCTAGACCAATCCTTATGCGCAGAATTGAATATTTTGAATTTATACATTAATATACGGGTAAGTGCAGGTATGAAACTTAGATTAGGTAACTTATTTCTATACATATAGTAGCATACAACTCGATTTTTCTCTTGCTTTTTCCAAAAATTATATTTTAAAAACACAGTACCACATAAAAGAAATCAAATTTGAGGTTCTTTTAACCTCATCAGCTAATTTGATCATTTTAAGGACAAATTAATAAACATGAAAGTTGTTCAGACTACACAGAGGCTCTATGTAACACAGTGGCGACAATAGTGTGGCAACTTTTTGATTGGTTTGTCATTTTGCATCAAATGTCAGAACTAACCATTCAGTGCGCTTAGAATAATGTCAAAATTAGTTAAATGTCATATCTGAAGCGTTATATGTGCCATATATGTAATACTACTATATTGCGGGTTTCGGCCTACGAATTCAGCCGAGAACTTTGTGCCCTCTTTGTTCGTCTGATGCACTTGTGAAAAATGCGCATGCGCGGAATCGATTCACACATCCAATGAAATTAAACTTCTAAAATGACACCGCCCACCTACCATCCACTTCGTCAACGGCTTGTTTTGAATTTTTAACCTAGAAAAACACTAACCTATTTTTAACAGTGACAGTAAATAGTTATTTGATTTAGTAAAACATCTTTTGAAATGAAAAGAAATATAAAACAAGGAAGTAAATGTGTTTTAATTAGAATCTGGTTACACAAACAGTGAGAGAGTGTTAAATATACCTATAAAAAAATTAATTAAGAATTGAATATGAAAACATAACTATAAGAATGGTGTTCGATACGAGTATTTACAGAAATAACTTTATTTTTAATAAAATACGCTCAACAGTGCAAGAATGCCTAGAAATAGATGAAATAATACATATTTATATGCATTATGATACATGACATGTCGAAGCGTATTTATTAAATGTTTCAGGATGCAATTAATTTAAACAATCTTGAAATGTTCACCTTGTTAGGAGCATAATCATTCGATTTGTAGGAATAAGAAGGTCCGTTTAATTTTTTATATTGCCCACAAATTTCGACGTTTGCAAAATGTCAGAAATGTCGGGCATTGAAATAGACATCGCCAGGTCTCAGAACCTATGCCAGTAAAAGAGGTAATTTGTAACTTATACTATTATAATAGAGTAACAAAGGTACTAAATATAATAAATAATTTTAATAAATACTTAATTTGTTAGATCTGGGGATGTCGATAGCAATGACCTCTGGATTTGGAGAGGCTCATAACTTTGGACAGAATAATATTTGTGTGAATCCCTACTTTGACTTATCTGGTAGCGAAGTTTATAAAACCAATGATATTAATATCTTACTTATTGTTAAAAATGATGACGGATGCTTGAACTCTTACTTGGTGGCACCTCGAGAGACGAAAGGGGAAATACAATAGCCCCTTGATCGGGAGGAATAGCGGAATCAACGATCAAGACACGGCATTCGATATATAGATCCTAACATAGTATCACATTCGATTATTGTTAGCTTATTTACTGCCCAACTTTAAGTAATATACGGCTTGTAATTTTTCTTTTAAAATCTGTTTTATTTCAAGTTTCTAACATTATATTCAGTTATTTTCAAATATTCATATTAGTTTGTAATAAATTAAATACGGTTCTAAAGCACTACAAATTTAAAATACAATTCATGAAAATAAATCGGCTCAAAACCAAAAATTTTATTTTAAATAAATGCTACACTTACCATTTTAAAACAAGGAAAGTGGTTGGCTTCAAAATGTCAGATTTATAAACCACAAGTAAGTGCCTCTTTAACAACTCTTTCAATAACTACTAACAATTTCACTACAACACCAAACAATTTGGAGAATGAAATCGTCTTGATCATAAACTGAAAATTCATCAGTTAATCCCAAAACATATTGCAATTAAATAATAAATTAGAAAGATATTTAACATTAAAGGCACCACAAGTGTTATAGAATGACCCATTCAGGTCAGAGGACTCAGTAAACTCAGTAAAAATATTTTTTTGAATTCTGAAAATTGATCATCTCTATTATTGGTAACAGTATACAATTATTATAAAATAAAAATTACTCCTAATAAATAAATTATCTTACTACAACAGTTTTCTAAGATTATGTCTACTTTTTCAATTTCTACTTGATTGTATTGCTAAAACATATCTGTTTTCGTGCTATGCCTTTGTGACTTTTAAGAAATAGAACAAATTTGCTATATCCTTCCTGGTGTATATAATTACCATTGTTGAATGAATTATTATTCAATCAACATTATATAATATACTTTGCATAATATATTATTTACTGTTCCTCTTAAAAAAGAACACAAACATCATATCCATAAAGGTAAGTTTTCATCTGATATTAATTGCACAATTTATGTCGGACAGAAATTGCAATTAATGGAAACAGCGAAAAATTTCTGTCAGAGAGATACATTTTAAGTGTCCACGATGCGTGTCTACATCTATACGATTAGACATATTTGCATGTTCAGATCTGCAAGACAGAAATTGCTGTAATTGACTAGTTGTCTACTTTTGTGGTAGTGTCGATAGCAAATTAAAAACAATGACTATAAAATTTATATTGCTTTGGTAAATTTTTATCAAAAAGTCAGGTTTACTATTTATTTTTTGTTTTTACTCATACTTTCAAAACAGTTTTCAAATATAAATACAAGGTGTTGCATGACGTACTGTGCAAACTGAGTAAAAATTTTTAAAATATATGTGCATGGGGTCAATTCTCCATGGTTACCGAGCTATAGACCTATAAGACCGATTCTCACTTGACGTGCCGGGCACAGTTCAGTCACTGTCAAATCATGACCCAGGCTCAACAAAAGTTTTGTAGTAAATAAAGAGATCCCAATGGTGATGATTTGGCTGTGACTGGACCATGCTTGGCATATCTAATGAGAATTGGCCTTCAAAGTTTAGAAATAAGTACTTACATGTGCACAAATTTTATTTAAACTTTTAGTATGTTTGATTGTCAGGAATAATAATAACAAAATGACAATACAAATAGAAACAAAAATATTTGAAAAC
Source organism: Monochamus alternatus (assembly GCA_037114965.1). Classification (NCBI taxonomy): domain Eukaryota; kingdom Metazoa; phylum Arthropoda; class Insecta; order Coleoptera; family Cerambycidae; genus Monochamus; species Monochamus alternatus. The sequence continues at coordinate 75,058,898 of CM073431.1, read as the reverse complement.
AGCACAAGCACGTTGACACGTAACCATGTATATTATAACTTCTTTTTACTCAGAATGACCTCTGGAACCTTATATTTTTCCAATATGTCATACAACGCCCTATATATGTTGATTTAGAAATTAAATATAATTATTAGGTACATAATCAACTTGACAAATAATTTGACACAAATTTTAATTCTTAGGAGCTCCAGAGCCCCTTACAATCCATACTATCTTTAGCAAATAAATATATAAAGTTATTAAAATTTTTAACATAACATCACTTGACATCTTTCACTCAATTTGTTTGGATTACTTTCACACCCCTTTTATATTTTATTAATTATCAAGCTTGCTAATCGTACTACAACTAACCCTTAAATGAAAAAAGATACATAGTAAAACTGTGCCTTGTATTCACTTTGAAAAAGATTTGAGAAATACAATCTTAACAAACTAAATGGTGCCCTCTGCGTCATTTGGTGGCATACCAAATTATATTAAAACTGGTTTGGTAGCTTGCTTGTTAGACCAATTTTACAAACAAGTTTCTCAAACTGAGTTGGCTTCAATATAACATTAATTGATTATAAACACCTAATTCTTCGTATCTCAAAATTCACTCTTGAATCCACAGTCAACGCTTTATTCTATTTTTCTGTATCTTCACAATAATCGCACAAGGAACATTTTTTTGTTTCAATATTCTCATCGTTTCACAACTGAACATTGTCTTCCTACAATGAATGGATGTGTATGACACAAGTGTATTTAAGAAATATGTAAACGATTCAATATTTATTGTAAATTTAGAGCTTCTAGACACAAATTTATAGCAATTTCTATCAGAATGTAAACAGTCACTAGCGATATACCTATGTCTGATACTTGACATATATGTACGGATAAAAATGTCAAATGTACCTTAAGCTTTTTATCAGAAATGTCTATTTATTTGCTAAAAATTCACAACAAATATATATTTAAACAAAAATAATTTTCAGTTATAAACATACCTATCTAATATATTACCTAAATTGATCTAAATTCTTAGTTATTGTACATCACATTAAGAATTTAGTAGATATTATAGTTGCTTCAAGGGCTCCTGATGGCAAGAACGATTTTATCAGAAAAGTGGAATTTGAACTGGGATATGCAAATTCAAAATCAGCGACATATAAAACATTACCTAAATTAAATAGATTATATTTTGTATGAAAATCCACTAAAATAAAGTTATAAAACAAATGTTTTGTGACTTTGACAGTTTTGTAATCAAAATAAAAATACGAAGGGGAATGGGGGCGTGGCCACATTTAATCGGCGCATGCGCAGAAGCAACAAGTGCACTAGAAATAAGAAATAGAGATATAGGATGTCAGCTAACGCTTTCCCAAGAGGGAACCCGCAATATAGTAGTATTAAATATATGATATGTGCCACATTTCTTTGACAACTGAACCGCCATTTTGCATAAAATATCTTTATTGTCGCCAATGTGATGTATGGAGTCACTGTAGAGCAGACTCTAGTACACATATGGTTTTGGGATGGATCAATCCGAATTAATTTTCGAATTCACAAAGGTTTTATGGATTTCTATACACGTTTTTCGATTTGGCTTTAAAATAACCTACTATCACCTAGCAAGATTAAATGAACCTCGGATTCAAATTCAACGATCCAAGAATGTTAATGTACCATGGTTTTGTCTACTTGCGCATATGTCTTTCAATTTGACTGAACCCTATATTCGGATTCATTGACTCCAAAAACATATGTATACGATGATACATATACAAATATATCTTTCAATTTAACCTTGGAATGACGGTAGCTAATTTACAGAGGCGTTATGACCTCTACTTGTATGTTTGTTTAGCTAGTGTTCATTTAAGTGGTTTTAAATATTTAACAGAGAATATAGTGAAGCATCATCTTGCAAAAGTCATATGTAATTGTAAAATTGTATTCTTCAATTCCTAATCCTTAACGACAACTCGTCAAAAGTTGTGTTTCACTTCAGTATTCGAAGAATCATAGAGCTTTTACGAATCGGTTCATAAAATGAAACTACTATCGAATTTCTTTTTGAAAAATTTTGTTAACCATGAAATTTTCAGTTAATTAATTGCATGTCAGAGAAAGATTGACATATTGATGTAGTCGAAGTTCAACTTCAACCAAGAACCTTTATCCATTTAAAGCACATATATATTTACACAGGTTTTAAATAAATTATTTGACCAATAAGTAAAAGAAGCATTTTTGAATCATCTCGAAATTTGAAATTAAATTTGGATACCACATATCAAAAACTCACAAATAATACTACTTGTCGCTTCACCTATTTAGCTTCTTGATATTGTTTAATTTACTGTCAAATTCACAAAAGAGAAAAGAGATCTATTAGTTACATATTGTCAGCTTGTTAATGTTACTGAGTTATTTTTCAAAAGATACATTTCTTTAATGCTCCGGGGCATTTTAAGGAATTCCTACGTAAAGCCAGACAAAACAAAGTGGAAAGTATTGTGAAATCTCTAAGGATATAAACTTTTTATTAGCATAACTGGGTTGTGGTAGTGGAAATACTACTATTACAGTTGTCAACACCAAACTTAATGAAACACTGCTCTTAGAAGGATATTACTTGACATTAAAAGAATTAAGCTCAAAAAATAGTTAAAATACTCCAGAAAGTAGGTATTTGAGAACTAAAGAACTAAATCGTAACATATAATTTATTTGTAGTCAAATTATTAAATATTATGAATGTTTATAACCTACTTTTAATTCAGAAAATTAAATATTGTAATATATTATTTTATATGCTTGAAGTCGAAAACCAATTCATTACAAAAATGTTTATCAATTTTTATTCTTTTAAGAAAATATACAGGGTGAATCTTATGTAATGGCATAGAATAGTAGCGTATATCTTATGTAAAAATAATGCAACTGGGCTATATTTATGCGATTTCAAAATTGAAAGGTAATCATACACATGTTTTTTCAGTCGCTGAATCCCAATTTGGTCTCTTTTAACACTATCAAGCAGTGTTTATATAATAATAGTAAATAATAATAATAAATGTCTTTATATAAGTATAGTTATTGAACAGGTCTTAGTTGTGGACCATGTCAGTTAGATGGCGAGACTATGATATGTGCAATATCTCTTAAACGAGCCCTAGAGAAGTCGGTAAATAGGGTTAGACTGACATTTTAAATACAAAGTCAGACTGACTCTGTTTACTGATTTGCCTAATGTTTGTTTAATAGATGTTGCGCATATTATAGCTCCGCCATCTAGCCGACATGGTCCACAACTAAGGCAGGTTGACTAACTATACTTTATATAAATAATGCATCAAGTCATATTCGAGGTCACTCTTAAAGACAAATTGAAAGACATAAGCAAATGCACAAAACCATCGTACAATGTGTCCCAGTTTCAGCGTAATTGCAGAGTATTTTGGAAGTTACAAGAGATAGAAGCATGCGGTTTTTGCAACTCTTTTTTAAGAACCTTAAGATGCCGTAATTAGAACTTCCATAGACTTCTTCGTATTTTGGAAGTTACAAGAGATATAAGCATGCGGTTTTTGCAACTCTTTTTTGAGAACCTTAAGATGCCGTAATTAGAACTTCCATAGACTTCTTCGTTATTGAGATACAGGGCAAAATTTAAAAGCTAAACTACTTTTAAGGTATTTTTCCTGTCTCAGATAGCTGAGATATCACAATGGTGAAAATTACTTCTGATAGAGTTTGTTACATAGAGGTCAGTGTCAGTCAACATCCTGCATATTTCAGTGCCATTCAATTGCATTATTTTTTTTCCTTCATAGTGATATATAATAGTTCCTACCTTATATTTTAGAAACTATCAGAAAACGTTAGATTAATAAAACTGATATTGCATGGCACATAGTTGGCCATGAATTTATATAAAATTGGTTCATGAATTTACTTACACTTTAATAATTCTAAAAATATGTTCTTCATTAATAACTCAGAAGATAATTTTAACAAGAAATATCTTTAACTGAATACCATTTGAATATACATAAAAACAAACATAAAAAAATAATTAATAAGAAAAAATTTGACATTTAAAAAATGAAAATTTGACATTTAAAAAATGAAAACTAGTTACCTAATATTGAAGAAATATTTAAAAACTATTTAAATTTTCCCTCAGGTGGATATTTTAAATATAGTCATAAAAAAATCAGCAAATTATAAATAGAAGCATTGTAAAATTCATTATTTTTCTGACCTTATACTCAAAACATCTGTGTAATGACTGTCTTTTACGTTTTAAATTTATTTTTGTAAAAATTATTAAAGGAAAACGAAAAAAATTATTTAACTTTAGCACCCTATATCTTCGATAATCTTTCATTTTTGAAATAGCATAAATATAGCTCAACTGCATTATTTTTACATATAGAATACGCCGCTCCCAGCTAGCAAAGTAGTTCTATAAATTTAGAGTAATAGAAGTTTTATATTCTGTTAATATTTTATAGTTGTATTTAGAATACAAAATTGTTGCATTAACGTGGCACATGAGACTATTTTGCCTTCAGAAATTGAATTGTTTTTTAAATTTGTTACAAGAACGTTCTTAGAGCATAATTTAAAGAGCATTTATAAGATAACTGCTAATGTAGCCCTATAAGTGTGTACAATAACACAATTTTACAGCACTGGTGCTTATAGAATCAAATTACTGTAAAACCGGTGAAAAATACTGCTTTATAGAATTATATCATCTCCTGTGACACTCTTATAAAATTATTCCATAATGTCGCTTATAGTTTCATTATAGAACTGTTGGCGCTGTCAAGTTACAATTCTGCTGCGGAGAACAAATTACAAATAACTATGCTGTTAACGAATTTAAGAGAAAAAGCTCTTTAAAGCAGTTACAGTTGTTATAAAATCATTATAGAGAAAATAAGTAACAAAAGTCTTTTTGTTCCAGAAAGAAACGCTATAGAACTATCATTTTTTATGTATGTAGGTTTCCCATAGCCCCATCTGACGAAACCTGCCTGTAAAAGTACGAAATATTTTGATCAAAGTATAATGGGAAAATCTGTGTAACATTAAACATTTCATTACGATAGATAAGATTTATTGCTAATATATAAATTGATTTTCTTATAGAAATTTAGTAACATATTTAATTTAGACCATTCCAAACCTCATCCATCCATTTGCACTTCTAGATGTTGAAGTTAAAGAATTTTATTAGATTTATTAAATAAGTCGGTAAGTCGGTCAGTGGTCGCGCGGTTTAAGGCGTCAGTACTTGAATCGAGGTGACTAGATCGGAGTTGGTTCGAGCCCAGCTGTCGGTAGACCGTATATAAGCTATATTCGTGGAGAGGTTTGGCGCCCTCTCTGCGGGTATGGTAGGGTAGAAGAATGTTGGCTTGGGTCAATGTGAGAGATTGATACCGGTTGATATTTGACTACCTCTAATTAATGAGGTTTTCCAGGTTTCCCTCATTCCTGCACTGAATAGTGGTTAGGGCCTACCAACGTAAGTCGTTCCTGGGCGCAAATGCGGCCTGCTTAATAATAATATGCCGCCCCCTCTCCCACACAAGTCTCCGACTTCTGGGCTAATCCCTGTGATTAGAATGAGGGGTAGAGATATTATTATTATTATATATTGAAATACCACAATAAAATATGACAACACTGTGGATATTAAGTGGCATAGAACTGTTATAGTAGTTGCTTACCAAGCATATTTGCTCAATAATCATTGCAATTGACACAAAAATGTCATATTAGTTAGAATCCATTGGAAGTACAAGATAATGCATTTCTCTCTGTCGCCATATTGTAAATATAGAAAAAAATCATAATTAAAAGTATATACAATATTAATAGGTGAAATGATAACAATACTATGGATATACTTACTTTCTGATAATTTTATATACAGTTGGTTGTTAAATTCATCAATATAGAAAACATTTTTTTTATTAAATTTCCAGCAGCATAGGAAATAAATTACCATTATGTACTACATATTTCACGATAAAACTTTTTCCGCATTAAAATGTACTGCTCCCTGATGGAGAAACTAACTAAGCAATTCGTAATCTGAGTACTCCCATGCAGGCTGATTAGGTCCATCGTATTGGTTCTTATTGGCCCATCCATATTATTTCTAACATGTGCGTTACAGAAACATTTTGTTTTTAGAAAATACAATTAAATGATTTTAAAGTTCTCTAAATAGAACACCATGCAACACAAAAATTGTATAACGAAGTGCTATAGAATTTTTATGAGATTGTTTTGTAACTGTGTTAAAAAAATTCTTTAAGACGTGAAAACGTTTATAAGTATTTCCTGCAAACCTTACAGAACCGCTTAAATAACTAAAAGGTTCTATAGAACGTTTTATGGTATAAGTGTTGTAAGAACGTTTCGAAAATATTCTTAGAACAAACATTGCTCTATAAAATTTGCTCAGGAAACGTTCTTACGATTTTTATAGAACAGGAAATTGTTAGCTGGGCTGTTCTGTGTCCCATTGGTTAAGGTTCACATTGTCGCAATAGGTTCAATAAACAATTTATTTAAATAATATTTTTAGCACTTCGGCTACCAATTAAAATTCTTTAAGCTAAATTCAGCATTTTAAAAATGGGATAGGATAATTACATGTAGCCTATTTATATATTTCCGAACCAGACTGGTTAAATTTATTCATTAAACAGTAGTGTTTATTTAATGTCGCAATTAAAACAAACATATTTTCTACTATAACATTACTTCTGTTAATACAGACTAATGACTTGCCACTGAAATTTTATTTATTATTATATCTCTGATTTCCTGACTAAATTCTTAACTTTATGTACTAAGAACTTCCCTCTAATTCTGAAAAATTTGTAAGCTGAAACTGTCCGAAACAAAAGCCAGACTTTAATCAAGATAGAGACTACAGGTTCGCAACTTCCCTTGCAAACTTTGTGAAACTTTGAAATCTGTAAACTTTAAATACTAACTTCGGCTGAAACATAAAAGATCAATGGAATTTGTTCCTGCCCAAATGAACCGATTAAGATGTTTTACGCAATAACCAAAGCTTAAGGAACCTGAAACTTTCTGTGGCGTAGCGTTTTTTTCCAAAGATATAAAAAGACTCAGAAATAAAGCGTGTGAATCTAGTATAGCAGACTTGACAAAAATGTACATCAAATAGATCTTCATTTAACCAGTTATCAGTTGCATGAACAAACGGAAACAGTGACTATAGGTTCACTTTTATCTACAAGAAGTGTTGCACATCGCCGTAGAAACCATTGAAAACTAGCGATCTCTATCGCAAAACTGCGATAACGTTATGTTGCAAACACGGAATTCCTGGAAACAACAAACTACTCTACGGGCTAATGCCCCTACAAGCATTGAATTAACTCTCTAGCAACAGCTAAAGTCATTCGTCGGAAACCCACCAGACACATACTGGTTTCGAGCTCATTAGCTCTCATCAGTATGCCATCGGTGAGGCGATCGATGAAAAACTTTAAGTCTGCCTAAACGGACAGTAGGAATCATGAGTAACGAGTAGCAGTACAGCTACCTCTAGCGGCCATTCGTTGCTCCATGGCGGACTAAAAAGTAATAGACAAGAAGTGTTCTACATCGCCATAGAAATCATAGAAAAGTAGTTACAGGAAACAACTACTCTGCGGGCTAATGCCGCGACCAGCATTGAAAATCTCTAACAAAGTCATTAGGAATGTTTAAAATGTTATCTAAATGAAATGAAACGTGCAAATAAAATAAGAAAAAATAAATCCAGTTTTTGCTCTCTTTTTTCCATACATATCGCAAACGTCTTCATACATAGTACAATCCTTGTCTAACCATAAATCACACTTTGCATATTTAATTCATTCCACCTTTTTGGTTAAGTGGTAAGTTTTCCATAGCTAACATAGCAATTTGTTCAGAATCAACATCGGTTTCTTCATTTTCTTGTTACACATTTCGTTTTTCGTGTCAATTTATTTTCTTTTTGCTGGATTGGACACGATTGCCAAATTCCTAGTATTTTTTTAGCCATTTAAATTTTAACAACGTAGGTGAAATGTTATCCAGCATTTTCCCTGGTTTAAAATATTATTGGTATCATCATTAGAATTTTTATTTCTTCTGACTGTATCTATGATCTTTGAAGATTAGCGTTCATAGTTCTTGTGTTCGTAGCCGATTTTTAGTGGTAGTAGAGGCAACCACTTCTTTGGTTTTTCAACAGCAGTTATGCAATTCTTGATACTAGTGGCTTACACCATTTCTTCCGCATATGGTTTCACCATCTGTCTCTTATGCTGTAGGAGAGATGGTGAACACCTGTAGAATGACAAAGTAAAACTAAATTAGTTCCATGGATCTGATATCAGTTCAAACAGCGATGAACATCAAAAAAATAAATGGATAGTACAATACCTACTTTGAAGATAACTGCCAAAGTAAGGAAGTATCCGCCAACAGTTTTGAGGGATACACCGTGCTAGACTAATAAGCACAGCTTTATAGCATAATATGTGACATGATGGCGATATTAGTGCAATTCACTATCTCACCAGGTTCACCATCTCTTTTATTTGTTCCAAGAATTTTTGTGGAACAGGCCTCGGTATCAACCATTCCAAAACCAAAGTGTTGGCTAAGATATGTTGAAGAAGTTACATCCATCTTATGACCCCAAAATTAATGAAGTTTTCATATTTAATTAAGTTCCTTTTATGCTAAATCGACAACTTGAATAATTTCCTAAAAATTTTCTTCTGCAATCTCCAATAATACGAATAACTTTTTAATATTCTCAGAACTGCAAAGGAATGCTAAAAAAATGTCTTACTTAATAAGTGTGTGCATATATAATTCCACCAAAAAGACACCCTTCTGCATCAACATTAGTTTTTAGTATATCCCAAAGGCATTAAGATTTGACTAATATAAAGCCAAATCCTTCCGTTACAGCTGAACGCCGCAGCCAATACCGGCGGGCTCCGAGATCAAATCTTGGGGGAGTTCAAGCGAAAATAATTTAAAATTTTATTCACACTTCCATTTGAAGGAACGCTTTCAAAAGAATTTTTATCTTGCTTTATTAATTTCTAGCCTCATTATCATGATCCGCGCTCCGAGAATTTTCCTCTTACGTAACAGTAGATTAACTTTCATTCTGCGATTCTGGAGGAAATGGGCTAAGGAATTGCATTAGCGTCTATAGCGCCCATTCCACATTACAATTGCTACAAAATGCACTGAAGGATCCAGTCGGAAGTTACTGAGATAATTGAGTATAGATATACAAGGGAATCTAATTAAAAAATAAGAATACAGTTAATGCTTTAGAACATAATTAGATTAGCACTCATTAACTTTTTTATTGTCAGAAGAGATTTTTTGAGTTATGCCTTTAATTAGAACCGCCTCTTTAACATCTTCTACATTTGATTTTTTATCAATACATTTCCATCAAATTTTGTAAAGAATTAATTTTATTTTTTTTATGTACGCAGAGTAGTCCTATAAAATGTTTCTACGATAAGTAAGTTCTTTTAACGGGGTAATAGAGAGCGTGAAAATAAAGAATTTTCCTTAGACAACACTGAAAGAAATACTATTGAAACAATTAATACAGATTTGTCGTAGAATAAACTACAAATGTAGTGAACTATATAAGTTCGTTGTTGTGGGAAATACACAATATTATAGTGGTTGAGTTGATGTAACTTTTAATATAGCTATAAAACTTTTTGCTATATTTTGTCATAAATGTCATATTGTAAAATTTAAAATGCAAAATTAGTAATTTCTTCCCTTTTTAACACGCTTATATTAGCTTCACCTGTATGTATGTATGTATGTATGTATGTAACGGAATCTTTCAGCGTAATTTTCACCAATTTCAAGAAGTCTGATCAGCTTGAAAATTTGCACAGGGGTCAAAGACTGATGACAATACAATTATTTAATAACTTTGTTCTAATGTCCTGACTAGGATCATCAGAATAAAAACTATTTAGATTACTTTGCAGGTTAAGTGTATACAATCCATCAGTGTTGTTTCCAAGCAGGCAAGGCAGGGGCAGGGGACTGTAATAGATTCGTGCTCTTGCTTTTCACGTATAGATGGCGACCTGACAGAATTAGTTTTCGGTTTTCGCCTAATTTTAAATTAAAAATTTTTATAAATAAATAAAAATTTGATAATTTATAACAAAATTCAAATAAACATTTTGATTTAAAAAATTTCGAAAAAATACAGAATTCAAAATTAAAAAAAAATTCTAAATATAAAATTTTGGAGTTTAAAAAAGTTTTGAAATACAAAATTTTGTAAATAATTTTGTATTGTGGAATTACATGATAAAATCAAATTTAAAAAATTTTAGAAATAAATAAAAATTTGATAATTTATAAAAAAATTCAAATAAAAATTTTTGGAAAAAATTTTCAATTGAAAAATTTTAAAATCCAAAAATTTAGAAAAAATTTCGAAAAAGACATTGAATTTTAAAATTTTGAAGAGCGTAAATTTTCAAATTCAAAGAAATTTTGATTTGAAAATTTTGGCAAGAATTTTGAAGAAAGTTTTGATTCTAAAATTTTGTAAAATTAGAAAGAAAAAAAAAAGATTTTGATACGAGAACGTTGACAAAAATTTTAATTTGCATATTTTATAGAAACAAACAAAAATGAAAAATGAAACTATAACACAAAGAAAGAGGAGACTGGAGAAAAAAAAATGTATAGAAAAACTATATGAAATGGAAAGGTTACGTAAACATGAATGAAATGAATTTAGATTTATTGTCAAATATAAGATATTTTAAAAATTAAGGCTCTTAATTATAATTACTTTTGTTATTGTTTTGAGACTAAAAATTAAGAAAATAAATTATAGTTTAAAAAAACTAAAAAAACACGCTTTAATAGTAAACCGAACTAAAAAGTAGAAAATAATTTTAAAGTATCAAGAGTTTGTTACAGCAATAGAAAATTCCGACAATCAATTACGACTAATTAATTGGGAATAAGATTAAATTAGAAACTAAATTATTAATAAAATAATTCAATTATAGTAAAAAAAAGCGTGGGGTGCTTGATATTAAATGTTACCATTATTTCAGTAGTGCAGCTATTTATAAAAATAAAGTCATTATGAAAATATAGTAAATTGCACCCCACGCTTTTTTTTACTATAATTGAATTATTTTATTAATAATTTAATTTCTAATTTAATCTTATTCCCAATTAATTAGTCGTAATTGATTGTCGGAATTTTCTATTGCTGTAACAAACTCTTGATACTTTAAAATTATTTTCTACTTTTTAGTTCGGTTTACTATTAAAGCGTGTTTTTTTAGTTTTTTTAAACTATAATTTATTCCAATAAACTTTCATATTTCTTCGATTCGTCACCATTTTTGTAATATTTCTTGGTTCTCATTACTACACTCCCATTATTAGCTCTTTTGCTTGGTACAACTCGAAAAATACTTGTCCACGTACAATCAAAACGCATTAAGTCCGTAAAAAGCGCTTTGAAAGTCAATATGCAGTAAAACAACTCCCTTTGAATATATAACGAAGTTTTATTGATACATTTGCATAAAAATGCAAACGTTTCAAATGCCCAGGGTAATGATGGCACAACTGTTAAAAAATAGAACGCCACCTGTAGTTGAAATAATGAGATTTTGGACAACATGCGTTTTGGAAGTCTGCTCCTCGATTGTAGTCATCATTACAAACAGACAAATAATTGTAGTATTATTTCCTACGAAAGTGTGTAATAAATATTTTTTTATTTATTATCTTTAAGTAACACACAAATTTGTGAATCCCATAAAAAAATTTCACGCTTCGCCACTGAGCATGTCTAATTTCATATTTTTGGTACAGACAGACCATCGTTGCTAATTCTTGATTTGGATAAAGCATATTTAAATAAAATAATGTAAATCTACAGATGCCAAAATAATGCCCGTACTACACCACTAAACATAAAGATAAATGAACTAGTGACTTAGGAATAATCTAAATTTTGCGTAATAAATTTGGATTATTTTCTGGAACTGTAATCTATCACCTACTGCTGTTAACCTAATAGTATTATTAGTCATAGGAGCATAGTGGACAGTAGCTAGATTCGTTTTTCGGTGCTTGTTTGATACTTGTATGACACATCAGTTGCATAACATGTTTATGGCGAATCTGGGCAAAACTCTCTGACTACGAGAAGTTTTACGGTAAATGCTTCTTGTAAGCGATATAAGTCATTTTGAACACTTGTAACTATTTCACACTTTATTCTATGTTATAAAAAGAGTTATAAGAAAACCATCCATAATAAGTATGTTAGGTGTATTTATAATTATAATATACAAGAACCTCATAATCTTGACATGGAAAACCATCTATAACAAGTATGTTAGGTGTATTTATAATTATAATATACCTCATAATCTTGACATGGTATGCTAGCGACGTTGTCACTTATACAAGACCTGTTTGCTGTCATAATTATTTAACCGTTGGTCAGAGAAAAAAAATGATTAAGTAAAATCTGTTTTGTTTGACACAATTTATCGTTCACTAAAATAAAGGCGCTCATATTCCGGACACCCTGTATAGGTAAACGTTAAATTTATGATACTCATGTTTTTGTCAAATTTTGCAATATTCCAAAAGATTTCGAAGTAAGTAGGTATATAATGTTTTTTACATTATGTCGGGTATTTTCACAAACTAATTTAAACGGGAAAATGATATTTCGCATAGAACAGAACATAGAATCAGAATAAATTAATAACAATTGTCATAGGTATGTATTTTTATAATTTTTTGATGTATTATTTAGTTGCATTAGTTACTGAAATTTTTTTGCAAATTTTTAAATCTGTTATTGAATGTCTTTCTGAAACGTGTTCATATTTGGTAAACTGACTTTACTTCAAACCCAAATTAAAATGCATCAGATTAATTTTCAGCCATGACGCAATTTATTTACTCGTTCAGCTGGAACCACTAAAAGTTCACTTTATATAAAAACCGGTATGTTAATGACCACTAATATTCATTCCTAGAAATATTCCGATTTAAATTAAAATCTTGGCAAAGCTTCAGTCCACAGAATGGCTATTAACGCAGTTTGTGATACCGTAGTTAAGTAAATATGCCAAACGAAACATATTTGATACCAAAATATGTCCTCGTGTCAACATTGTGACATCTTTGTATTTACCGCGTTATTTTCATCTACTATATTGGATCCAACAATTGGTTCGTTGACACACTAAGCTCTACATGTTTTTGCTACCTATTAATTCGTTACAAGTTATTCGGAATTTATAAGTAATTTGGGATAGACACGCAATAAATATTACTATTATTTTCGAATTCTTTTTCTTTCTTACTTGACGGGTAACAACAGAAACGTAAATATTAATTTACACTAATAAACATATTTGTGTCTGAAAGAAGTTGTGTTCTAATAATCTAATAGTAATACAAGTTAATCATCTTTAACGGTGACCTTAGAATTATTTTTATTCACATTCATATTCTTTATTCCTTATACTATTTTTAACGTATATTCGCATGTGTATTAATTTTGCGAATTATCTATGTAATACTTTTACAAATATAAACTGTTACATATATGTAGTAATGTATGATAAGCACACATTATTTTCCGTACCAAATTAATTATTATTCTTCCTTTATATAATTATCCTGCGACAAGTAGACCGTAGACCAGCTATATTTACAGAGAGGATTGGCACCCTCTCTGTGAGCATGTTAGGGTGCAAGAATGTTGGCTTGGGTCAATGTGAGGGATTGATACCGGTAGACATTTGACCACTTCCCTAATTAATGAAGTTATCCAGGTTTCCCTCATTCCTGCACTGAATAATGGTTAGAACCTACCAACGTAAGTCGTTCCTAGGTGGCGCAAATGCGGTCTGCATAATAATAATACGCCGCCCTCTATGCCGCACAAGTCTCTGACTTCTGTGCTAATCCTCGCGATTAAAATGAGGGGCAGAGATGTTATTATTATTATTTAGAAAATTAAACAGTTTGGCGCAAAAGCTGCATTGCCTATTCCATTATATAACATTTTAAGGGCGACGTATTCTTGAAACAGTGTTTTTTATACAAATGCAAATACTTTTAGACATTTAAGAACTGAATTATATAGCAAATAACAGATATATTATCTCATGCCACCTGCATTTATTCAAAGGTAACGAAGTAAAACGAATATATAACGACAGTAATTGGTCTAACTAACAAATTTTTAGATACAGAAATCTTTCGAAATGCGTATTTTTTTAATTTAATTATAGATGTAAATATTATTATAACATAAATTACATAGTTCTGCATATAACATTGTTCAATTTTGTTTATAAGTATGTGAAAATAATTATTCAAATGTGAGGTTAGAGTAGCAAAATAATGTGTGTCTTACAAACACTTTTTCAAAGTTCTACAAACACTTTTTAAAAGTTATTATTTTATTTTAGGAGTAATTTAAATAGTAAAAGCGGATAAACAAAACATCAAGAATTTCATTTTTGATATTACTCTGTGTTTTATTTTTGGAGATTTCTTCATATCTTTTTAATAAATATAAAACATTTACAAACATAATTTTTTGAATTATATGGAACAAATTGTAACTAGGTGAATTTTCTATAAGTGCCTATAAATTATATTCAATGTAATTACATTTGTTGTGTGGATTATCTGACTGTGTTATCTTTATCGGCTAAAATATGTAATAAACATGTGTCTGAATATCACCACTAACAATCCCCGACATATTCTGCAACGTTATTCGAGCAATATTTTTATATTTTCGGAATAATAAGCACACTAAAAAAATTAACAACTAAAATGCACGTTTTCATTTAAGGAACAACGTTTCGTTTCGTATATTTTATTCAAGACGTCGACAAGTTTTATGGTCGAAGTGGCTTTAATATTAATGAGCCTTTCATTTGAAGTAGACGAGAGCAATTCGAGTCCTCTTCACTCCCTCCCACTCTATCCTGCCAAAGGAATAATGCTTTATTTTAGAACAATTTTCGATCGTTTTCGCATTCTCATGTAATTTTCCTTTGCGCGTGGGGAACTACTAATACCTTCTCATAACAGCCCGAATGGTAGTGCTAAAAAAAAGCAAACAAATCGTTCGACTACGTGTGTCTACCTTACCTTAATTCGCAAAAGGTAACTTTAAACTTAATGAAACTACTCTGCCGATCAAATGAAATTTAAAAGTTAGCAAATTTATTGGATTAGCTTATGTACAGTCCGACTGAAAATGTCACCAAACCTGTAGAGATTTATAAAATAAATATGATATATTGCCTGATTATATGACTACAAAATGACAAATTTGTACTACAACTAAACTAAAAGGAACAATTTATACTAACCATGATAAGCTACATGACATGTTAATTTATGGAGAATAATAATCGAATCTCTCTGGATACGAGACGTTTGTACAGTAAACGCTTTTTGCAAGAAACGGCATTCATTTTGAACACTTGTAACTACTCGTATTTCACATTTTATTCTGTTGGAAGAACCATTCAAAGTATGTGTGTATTTGTGTTTGTTATACAGGATGTCTGGAATATGAGTGCCTTAAGTTGTACTGAACAAAACATATTTGACAACAATTTTTTTTTCTCTGACTAGCGGTAGCAGAATTATGACAGCAAACAGGTCTTGGATATGTGACAACGTCGTTCACCTACTATCTTAGGATTGTTATGTTTTATACATAATTATTACAAATAGGCACACCTAAACATATGTACTTACTGTGAACGGTTTTCTTAGAGCTGTTTTCACAACACAGAATAATAGTTATACGTGTTTAAAATGACGTCTATTTCTTGCAAGAAGCGTTTACATACGCCGTAAATTAACATACGATGCAGCTGGTTATGGTTACTATAAATTGTTTCATTTTTGTTTATGTACATATACAAACATCAAAGAAAAAATAGATAAAAATAAATCGCACTACCTGTACGCACCAAAATGACCAATATTACTTTTAGGTTATCACCAGCAGTCTGACACTGCAATGTTGTCGAACGTTACAGTACGTTACAGTTTTGTCTTCATTACTACCAATCCAAAAATCAAATTATGAACAAATTACGTTACAGGCGCTTTTACTTAACCTTAATTGTACCTTAGTTTTATAACATAATTTTGCGTATTATTGTAGTTGTATTTTTCTTTTTCAAAATGTTTGTTATCGCATTTAGTCAGGTATACAGGGTGTCCGGTAAGTATACATATAAGTATATATAAAATAATTAATCTACGATAACAGCTACTTTTGATTTTGTAAAAAGAATAATAAATCATCTGGATAATAGTTATATTGTTCTTGTTCTCTAACACCTTTGATTGTGTAAGACATGATGTACTTCTTGCTAAATTGAAAAGGATAGGCATAAGAGGTGTAGCTCATGACTGGTTTTCACCATACCTTACTGAGAAAGAGCAGAGTGTGTGTATCAATTCTGAATTAAGAAACTATTATTCAGGCAGTAGTAAAATTGTATTTGGAGTGCCCCAGGGTAGCGTGCTTGGCCCTATGCTTTTCCTAATATATATCAGCTACTTACAAAGATGTAAATGATGACTCAACTTTTGTAACCTCATATACTGACAATACTAGTATTCTAATTTTTGGAAAAGATTATAAGAAAATAGAAGTAAAAGCTCAAAGTGTCATGCAAAAAAATTCTCTATGGTTTAATAAAAAATTATTAGTATTAAATAATGACAAGACAGAATGCATTTTATTTAAACATAGTAGAAACAAGCAAGATTATCCAAAGCAAATAAATATTAATGATATAACCATTAAATATGTAATAAGTTTAAAATTTTTAGGAGTTGTCATTGACGAGCATTTATCTTGGAAAGATCATGTTATGTTATGTGGGTGCCTCAGTACTGTTTGTTATCCCTTAAAAGAATTAAAAAAAGTAGTTGATCGGCACACACTGCTTGCAGCCTATTATGGACAAAATTTTAGTTTGATGTCATATGGGATCATACTTTGGTGGCGTAGGGGAGGGTTTTGCATATTGAAGAGATATTCATTACACAAAAGAGAGTTCTAAGAATTCTGGCAGCATTCAGAATCATGAGTATGAGACCAAGCATAGACATGATCTTTCTTATCCGGCGCATAGCACAGCAGTTCTTGAGAAAAGTTGTTATTATAAGTGCCTCTGTTTCTACAACTGTTTGCCATCTAGTCATACATTAACCTATATTCAGAAATATGTAAAAGAATGTTTATGTTGATACGAGCGGAACCTTATGGATTAAGAGAAATATCTGAGTCAGTATTCAAATGAAATATATGGTGGGCTTTTAATTTCTTATTATTGAAATATGTAACGATTATTTGTTTTTTTGTTTCTTTTTTTTTTGTTATAATTTGTGTCTTAATTTTTTTTATTTTGACTTGTACTATACAAATGTTTTTTGTGCCTAGTATGAATAAAATTCTATTCTATTCTATCCTATCCTATCCTATCCTATTCTATTCTAAAACGATGATTCTTTATATTTCTTTTGGCAACAGGAATCAGTTCCGTTTGTCGCCACATTTGCTACTACTTATTCCGTATTCATATATATTTATAAATTTCAAGACATTACTACCCTTGGAATGGATTAAAGCGTGTAAATAAATCGTAACATTTAATTTAACAACAAAATAAAGGTCAAAAGAAGTACGTCGTAAAACACCTTTAATCGGTTTTTTGATAACCTTCATAGATAAAGTTGGACTAGGCTATTTTTAAGCTCATATCAAGTGTATTACATATGGCCTACCCATGTCTAAGGTTTAGTTACGTTATAAATGGGGTTCACGCAATATTTTCATAAACGTTCGAATTATAAGATTTTTAGCACGAAATCGTGTACCTCGCTCTTAATACGGATTACTATAAGTACCAACTTACATCAACTTAGATTGTGTTAACACCAAAAAATTTTAAGCAATGAAAGTTCAACATACAAGTATTTTACATAAATACGAACACAAATAATATTAAAACCATAGAATGCAACATGGAAGTAAAACTCGAACCTTCTCATCGTAGACAGCAGAGGGGGATTATTTAATATGGTAGCTTAATGAAGTGACAAAGAGAGCACTAGTTGTGCGTAATGCTATTTAGATCGTTTTATTTTTTTTCCTATTTTTTCTTGATTCACAAAAAGTATACCTACATAACTGTTCTTATTTGAAACTTCACTTTCTAGAAAAAGGTTTTAGTTTAAAGTATAGTACTGCCATTGCCAATACAATTAAAAAAATCTTGGTGTCTTTAGGTATAGAAATCTCGAAGAATAAAACACGTAAAACAAAAGTAATATCAAAAATAAACTTGATGTTTTATTTATCCACTTTTACTATTTAAATTACCCTTAAATAATATAACTTTTAAAAAAGATTTGAGAGACACATATTATTATGCTATTCTAACCCCACATTTTAACAATTATTTTCATATACTTATAAACAAAAGTGAAAAGAGTAAATTTATATTATATACTCGCGTCAAGAATTCAGACGTCTTACGTCACGGCTGACGTTACACGTTTGTTTTTATTGTCAACGTAATTTTCGATATTTGGTCGCGTTAAAACAATCATTTTTTTGCAACTTAGTGCAAAATATAATGCAAACTTTTAGTGTAGTATATAGTTTTATTATTATCAGTTGCAGTTTCTTAAATATTTCGATGAAAATATAATGAATTATTCATTTGTTCGTATGACGTAAGTCGTCTGAATTCTTGTCGCGAGTATAGCAATATTTACATCTACAGCTAAATTTAAAAAAATACTTAGCTTTCTGTTATATATTCGCTTTATTTCGATACCTTTGAATATAAGCAGGTGACAAGAGATAACATGCCTGTTATTTTCTAAGCTCTATATATATTTTTTTAAATGTCTAACTTTATTTGTATCTGTAGAAAACGCTATTTCAAGAATATGGCGCCCTTGACAAAATGAAATCCAATTGGTAAGACCAAGGCAAATATTTTCCAAAATGTCCCTGAACTAGTTCACTGGCTACGTATTATTGATTTATTTATACATTTATAACGACGTATTTTTTATATCATTACCAGTAAATACAGAGAAGAATAATTTGTTTTATATTGAGAGTGCCTAAATTTAAAGATGCAACAGTTATTTTACCGCAAAATTTTAAAATTTCATTATTTATTCTGAAGGTATTCAACGATTTATGTGAGCTACCCCTAGATGGATTTACTTAAAATTTTTTGTAGAAGTCAATTTTATAAGCTTAAATTTCCGAGAAGGTTATATCTCAAATAATACATTATACTATAAGGGAGAGAAATGCGTTATTTTGGCAGAGGTGCAATTTAAAGCCCGAGGGCTACAATGCACCGAGGACAAAATAGCATCTCTCCCGAATGGTATATACTATTTTTTCCACGGTCTCATTAACTTAAAAACACATGTTTGGTCATTATGAAGTAAGTAGCACCAGAATTATTGTATTCGGATTTGAGCATTTATTTAGTAGTCGTTGAGTTATTCTCATAACTACAAAATAAACAAACAAAAAGAATTGTCAAATTAAGGTGCTAGTTTGGTTTAGTTTAAAGTTTGTTTAGTACACAATGAATAATTGTGAGTCGGAAGAGATTGTGGAGGCTGCAAATATTGCAATAAGCAATTTGCTGCCTACAAAGTCAAGATCTGTATACGATATAGCCTACCATCGGTTCAAAAAGTGGTGCGCCGAGAAAAATGTTCAAGTAGGTATACAGCGAGAATGTTTTGTTGGCATACTTCAGTGAAAATGCAAAGAATTACAAGTCTTCCACATTATGGGCGCAATATTCTGTGGTTAAGTCATGCTTGATAATTTACGACAACATAGATATAAGCAAATTCCCCAAGCTGATCGTATTTTTGAAAAGAACCGGTGACGGATATCAAGCGAAAAAATCTAAAATATTGACAAAGGGTGAAATCGACCGTTTTCTACCAAGTGCAGATGACAAAGAATTCTTAATGATTAAGGTAAGATTACTTTTGTTGTTAGGTATTTCAATTATTAAGTATTTTGATTTTTTATAGGTTGGATTAATTCTGGGGATTGCCGGAGCTTGTCGAACTGATGAACTAGTCAATTTAACTGTAGAAGATATTGAGTATGTAGGCTCTTCCTTGATTGTAACAATTCCAAACACTAACAAAAAGATTCCACGAACCTTTCTGGTTACCGATGTGGGACATATGCTTGAATTGTTTCGAAAATACCTATCCCTTCATCCTCTCCACGTCAAGGATAAGCGCCTTTTTTATACTACAAAGCAGGAAAATGTAGTTCGCAGCCAGTTGGCAAGAATATCATGGGAAAAATTCCGAGTGTAGTAGGTTCGTATTTAAAATTACCTGATGCTGCATGTTATACTGGTCACTGCTTACGAAGATCTTCAGCGACATTACTGGCAGATGCTGGTGTGGATATCACGACAATAAAGCGTCATGCTGGTTGGAAATCAACGACAGTTGCTGAGGGTTATGTCGAGAACTCCATTGAAAATAATACCAAAATTGCTAATCAGGTTTTAGTAGGTACCACTACTAGCGCAATCACAAAAACTGTAAATGTAAGCGAAAGTAATATTCCTCCTAATATTAATTTTGAAGATTGTACAAATGTAACATTTAATTTAAATGTCAATAAATAATTTCAATGTTATTTTTTTTTTCATAAAAAACTTTCTCCCTTGGGAATAATCGACTACTTCTGCTTTAATTTTGATGTCATAGAAACTGATTTCTACTCCCGACCGCGGAAAAAAGTTTTTTATGAGAGTTATGGGAGTTTTATGAAAAATAAAAAATTTATAATTTCTGTAGAACTACTTGACCTACTTTTTTAAAAAATATATATTGTTTAATTTTGACTAAATTTGGCATACCCACTAACTCGAAACAGAAAAAATGAATCTCGAAATGAACTGAAACATGGAACAGTAGAAAAGTTTTGTATACGAATTAATAATAATATTAATAATCATCGAGTACTGCTTAAAATTAATCTAACATAAACTAGGGGTATTTACCTATGGTCTTGAAAGTAGTTTTGCGATAAATATAATTGTGCCTATACTGCAATATGTAGCAGTATAGGCGCCAAATACACGTAGTAGTAAAATTCCCTCCATTATTGTAGCACATGTACAGTAGCAGTTTTGTAGCAGATTTTCATGTGGGCACATATAGTGGCATAAAGCATAACTATAGAATATAATGCTCGGTCAGTGGTCGAGCGGTTTAAGGCGCCAGTACTTAAATCGATGTGGCCAGTCCACCGTGGGATCTAATCCTGCGACAGGTAGACCGTAAATCAGCTGTATTCGTGGAAAGGATTGGCACCCTCTCTGCGGGTATGGTAGGGTGAAATAATGTTGGCTTGGAACAATGTGAAACGTTGATACCGGTCGACGTTTAACTACCCCCCTAATTAATGAGATTTCTCAGGTTTCGCTTATTCCTGCATTGAACGGTGGTTACCAAAGATCTACCAACGTTAATCGTTCCTGAGTGCCAATACGGCCTTCTAAATAATAAGATGCCGCCTCCTTTCTCCGACTTCTAGGCTAATCTTGGTGAGAGGTAGAGATTATTATTATTATTATTGTTTATGCTCCATCTAGAAGTAGCGGGAACAAACTTGCTACAAAATTCTTCTATAAATTTTATATATAGTATCTATAATAAGAACTCAAAAAATATAGATATTTGTAATTGTAACCTCAATGATCTTAAATCATATTTTTTTAGACATTTTAAATAGTTTTTAATACATGCTTTTTATTTATTTTATTATTGTGTTTAACATAGATTTAATTATTTTTACATTCTGTATTCTCTTTTCTGTAATTGGGTAAATAAGTAAATGCTTAAATGATGTTTGATTTGAGACGTGCCGTCCAATTTGTTTGGGTTATCGAAGGAATTGTAATAGCTGACCTATGGAAATAATATGAACGTCTACTAAACTGCGTACGCGAAATACAGCAGCAGTGGTCATTAATTACCCCATGCTGGACTTAAAAGTCCACAAAGCATTGTCTACTAAACTGGTTGTTACTGCTGCTACAAAATATTTCTAATGAGCTGTGTCAATTATTAATACAATCAGTTCATAAAATTTATACAAAAAGGTTTATTACTTTCCAGATGATATAATAATGCAGTCAAGATTAATATTCGACTATTGTTGTTAACTGCTATCCTTCCTATTCCTATTATTGATTCTTCTAACAGAAAATGCATCTTCATATCGTTCCAATGTCGCCCCTCAATCTTGTGAAAGTTCTATGATCAGAAATGAGGCGCTCTGGATAACTTTCTCGATATAAGGTCTTCTTAAATTTTTGTGGCTCGCCGTAAATTAGCAACATATCAACTTTTCCTGAATGAGAAAATATTTTGTAAGCGCAAAAGTTACTTATAAGTTTGACGTTCGCATTGAGTATTGACAAGCATTTTGTAACATGTATGCACTTTAAACAATGAATATTTAATTATTTTCCATCGACTACGTGATACTTCCACCACTAATGTGATTTTTAGGTTTAGTATCTCTTTTGAGACTCTTTAGGATGATATGGCTTATAACTTTTAGTTTTTTGAAGTAGTACAGAAAAATTTCTGTAATAAAAGTTTTTTAGGAGAAAAGAGCCTTTTAACAGAAACAAAATTTGGTTATGTTTCTGGAAAAAATATAATTGATGACGTCAAAGATAGTAATTTCAATTGAAAATGGAGCTTCCCTCATTCTATTTAACACCACTTGTCCCGAATTTTATTTAAATTTTTATATATCCTCACAGCAGGCCCATATTATCGAGACACCCTGTACATTCAATATCCATTATAAAGATTGATTTCTAACTTTTATTTTAACAGAAAACATTTTTCTTATAATTTTATTAATTTTGCCAGTGAGGCATGCTAAGATTTTTGATAAGCAACAAAACCGTTGTCTTCATTACTCTGCCGTTAATAAAATTAGGTAGCAATAAACTAGAAATATATTACTGACAACCTGAAACCTCGACATTTATGAAATGCCAGATAAGAAACCGTTACTAATAGGTACATAAATCTAAAAAAATCCAAAAATAAAAGCTTTGGAAACGACTAAGCGCCTATTTATAAAGACCGAACGACAGTAGCGATAATTTTGTGCTGAAAATGTTTCTTTTTTTAGAAAATTTAACGTAACATTTCATGTACTCGTTTCATGAGGTAAAGCTGATATGATCTAAATCACTTTAAAGAACATGCGAGTCGTATAAGAGCGATTGCTAATAAAAATGTTAAATTGCTTGAAAGAAGTTAAGAATATACAAAGTGACTTCAGTTAGTAGTTATGAGTCGAGTAATGAAATTTGATGTTTGTTTAAGACATAATTCTTCAGTAAAGAGTAATAAATGAAAAGGGTTCTGGCACAATTGTATTAAATGGAAATAAATAGATATTAACATCGGTTTCAAGTTGTATTAGTCGCAGAACTATGGCAACCGGTCAGAAATTATAAAAAAAGTTACTGTACGTCAATAATTTCAGTGTTAAATATTTCATTGTGAAATATAATATAATAATTCTTTAAAGTTACAGTCTACTTATTCATTAGAAGGTATTGTACCAATCATAACACAAATAATATACATAAGAAACAATATAAAAAAAACAATTATTGATCATTGCACGGCTACAAAATCATTTGTTGAAAAAATCGACCTTCAACCATCATGTACGATGCTAAAATTATCATTGATAATATAATATTGTTACAGGAGCTCACCTTACCTTGTTAGTTTGTTAATGATGTTCCTGTTTGCGTTAGAATTGATAATTTTTTTGTAATACCTTTATTTTGACGTTTTCTAGAATGGGCCAGGCTATATTCTATTTGATTCTCGACACGTTCTCGGTGTCATCGAAACTTCGAGAATCCTAAAAACATATATAACCGGATCGATTTCGCCGCTGGAGTCATATTGAGCAGCCAAACGCGAGTGACATAAACGTCAAGGTAAAGCATTGACAGTTGTGAAATTGATTTGAAGAATATTTCTTGTATAATCAAGAATGACAATTAAGTTTGTTTGTCTACGTGATGTGTTTCCACGCTACCTAATTTAGAGAACAAACGAATCCAAACAAAATGACCGCGGATGTTAATTTTATTAATTTAAACGTAACACTCTGTATATTTTTACATATTTGGACATAACGTTTCCTGCCGAGCATAGTCATACAGAGTTTATTGGATTCATTTCTAACAATAAGCGAGATATTATACACGAACTGAAGTTTTTTTTATTAAAATATCGTTTAATTATTATAGCTATTTTAGGCATTTCTTACAACTGTGTAAAGCTTCATATATTTAGTTGTAATGTATTTTGATATATTGGACATTGATATAGTCCAATATGCGTATAGGTATTTTGACTAAATCCTAGTAATTACACAGTGAGAGGCCTAATTACTAAAGGGCAATGTTGTGACAGGTAATGCCATGATAACATTGTTATTGTTTGAAAGTTTGTATCATTATTATTTTATAAAAATAGAATACACACAAGCTAGAAAAAAATATTTTCTCTTAATGTAAAAAAAGAATAAAAATAAGTAAGTTGCAAAAAGGAATATGTGGCATTACAACCAAATAGGGTCGGTCAGTGGTCGCGCGGTTTAAGGCGTCAGTACTTGAATCGAGGTGACTGATCGGTGTTGGTTCGAGCCCAGCTTCCGGTAGACCGTATATAAGCTATATTCGTGGAGAGGTTTGGCGCCCTCTCTGCGGGTATGGTAGGGTGGAAGAATGTTGGTTTGGGTCAATGTGAGAGATTAATACCGGTTGATATTTGACTACCCCCCTAATTAATGAGGTTTTCCAGGTTTCCCTCATTCCTGCACTGAATAGTGGTTAGGGCCTACCAACGTAAGTCGTTCCTGGGCGCAAATGCGGCCTGCTTAATAATAATATGCCGCCCCCTCTCCCGCACAAGTCTCCGACTTCTGGGCTAATCCCTGTGATTAGAATGAGGGGTAGATATATTATTATTATTATTATTATTATTAAATCGCCCAACACTAAGTCGAAATAAATATATAGTAGATTTACCATCAAAGATCACTAAAAAGGCATCAATATACAGGGTGATTTTGAATAATTTGCAAAAATTGAGAGTAAATTGTGTGGTTGATTTAAATAATGGTTCTTCATATGATTTTTTTATTTAAGTCATCTTTAAGGATAAATTTAAAGTTTTATTTAGTTTCTTCCAAACGTTTTGAAATTATGAAGAGAAATTTGGCAGGATATTTAAACTAATAAAATTTCTTCTTGACGAGAATTTTTTATTTTCCACATCCTGTTGTAAAGCGTTAAAATAAAATACCCCGTCTATATTTTTCATTAGATTTTTTTGTGGTTAACTTTTTTAATCAAAAAATAATTCTTTTTGAATGTATGTTCAATTTAGAATGTTATTGTACCTTCTAATTTTTTAATAAGTAGGTCAGATTTTGATTAAAAAAAGAAACTAGTAGTTTCCTTCATTTTACAATTGATGACAGTTCATGGTTCTTTAAGTCAATGATCAAATATCGCTTTATATTAGTTTTCACTGAATAATGTTTAAGTAAAAATAGTAAAATTTTCAAATGAGGAGTATAGAAGTATGCATTTCATTTATTTAAGCGCGAAGATCAAACTTATATTAGATATCAATGAATCATATAATGGAAAGGATCCACATACATGTAGGGTGGTAAACTTTTATTTTTTATTCAAATCTATACTACTTTTCAAAAAATTACGAGACAAAAACTTTCTAAATTCAACAGACATTCAAACAATATTTGATATCATTGACATAAAAAACCATGAACTATCAAATCAAATGCATAATGAAAGAAACTACTACTTTCTTTTTTTACTCAAAAAGAGAAAAAATCATTCTAAATTTAACAGAAATTTAAAAAAATATATTTTTCAATCGAAAAAGTTAACCCCAACAAAATAATAGAAAACATACAAGAGATACATTGTTTCAACGACTTATACAGGACGAGCGGAATAAAAAAATACTCGTCTGTTAGAAGTGTCATTAACCTAAAAATTCTAACAAATTTGACTTCTTAATTTTAAAACATGGAAGAACCTAAATAAAAGTTTTGATGTATGAGGGGACTTAATCCAAAAAAATTAATGACCCCTGTTTAAATCGATCATACAATCTGCTCTCAATTTTCTGCACATTATTCGAAATCACACTCTAGATCCCACAACCTCATACGTTATTATCGAGGAGCTTACAGAAGATCATAAGCGCAAACGATTAGAATTTTGTCAGCAAATGCTCCAGAGATTGAATGAAGAAACGGATTTATTTAAACACACAATGTGGACAGATGATTCGTCATCTTCCATAGCAGATCTTTTCAATAAGAGAAATAAACTTACACTTACAAATACATTTTGTTCACTGATGAGGCTCAATTTACTAGTGATGGAGTAAATAACTGTCACAATGAACATCGTTGGTCAGATGAAAATCCGCACGCCACCATGGAAAGTAACTTCAGCATCGGTTCAGCATTAACGTGTGATGTGGTTTGATTAATAATCAATAACTTGGCCCAGATGTGCTAGATGGCCGTCTTTCTGGAACTAGATATGTAGAATTTTTAGAAAATAATTTGACAGATCTACTGGACGCTGTTCCATTGGATATTAGGCAAAACGTACTTTCAGCATGATGGTACCCCTGCCCATTTTAGTCATGTTGTGATCAATCATTCTAACAATCGCTTTCCACAACGCTCGTTTGATGAAGGTGGTCACCAGATTTGAATCCCCTTGATCACTGTCTTTGGGGATGATTTAAAACACTAGTATATGCAACAAAAGTGAACACAAAGAGGCGCTATTCGATCGGATTGTCAATTGTGCAATACTCATAAGAGAAAATTACCGTGCGCTTCAACGAGCTACCCAATCCTCAAATGAACTGATGCATTCATCAAGGCGAACAGTGGTATATTTGAAAATTGAATTCATTAATTTTGGTTTATTATGTCTTTAATCGATTTATAATACCTGCAGAGTAAACACTTTTCTCTACTGATGCATTACAATAATTAACTCGGTTAAAAATTACCAGTAAATATGAGTGCTATATAAAAAGAGAAAAACAAAACATAACAAGCAGTGAACCTGCTGCTGATTCAGCATAATTCTCAAATTATTCCATTATCTGCCACAAACAGATAACCCACATCTCCACACACGTACCTTAGCGAAGTCATTTTACCTTTAAAAGCAGCTCTAAAAGCACCCGACATGTCTCTCCGCCAAGGCTATACATGAATGGGTAAATACGTCATCCGCAGAGAATGCATTACTGCGCCCGGAAATGACGTTATGACCTGAAAAGGATCACATGTAGGTTATCCTCAGGCGATTAGTTACGACATGATCCTCTTTATCCCGCGTCCGCCACTTTATATTCATGGTGAGGCATAACAAAACAAGGGGAAGTTGATTCTAATAATGAACCGTTTGGCCCTCAACGGTACATCTGAAGTGTCTTAGATTGAAGTAGAGGGCTCTCGTGTAATTTAGACAAATTGCGCCGATGCCCACCTAAGCAAAAACGGGAACATTTCTTGGCCACGGGATAAATTAAGCTAGGGATTCGGGAGCAACCCACAAAATTTTTACAGGCGTATATCACCCAACCCTAATTTAAGATGTTTTGTTCTCATAATGACCCGGCAAACGGTAGGGTTAAATACAACGTGTTTGAAAATGTTGGTACAAAAATTAAGACGGTAAAAATAGACCTAAAAATGTAAAAAAAATCCTACAAACATTGTGCAACGTTACTGAGATATGGCCATCCGAAGAGGTCTTATCATTTGAATATTTTTAGAAATAACTTTCTTTTGATTAAGCTAATGGATGCAAAATATAGGTAATAATCATACCATAAGGGTCTTTAACTATCACAAGTTTCATCAAAATCGATTGTAAATAAAGGTAGTTGTCTAACTATCGGTCAGTGGTCGCGCAGATTAAGGCGTCAGTACTTGATTCGAGGTGACTAGATCACTGTGGGTTCGATCCCCGCAGCCGGTAGACCGTATATAAGCTATATTCGTGGAGAGGATTGGCACCCTCTCTGCGGGTATGGTAGGGTGAAAGAATGATGGCTTGGGTCAATGTGAGAGGTTGATACCGGTTGACGTTTGACTACCCTCTAATTAGTGAGGTTTTCCAGGTTTTCCTTATTCCTGCAGTGAATGGTTAGAGCCTACCAACGTAAGTCGTTTCTGGGCGCAAATGCGGCCTGCTTAATAATAATATGGCGCCCTCTCTCACGTACAAGTCTTCGATTTCTGGGCTAATCCTCGTGATTAGAATGAGGGATAGAGATATTATTATTATTATTAACTACATTTTTCGATTTTTTTTTTATTTCTTTGAATTATCATTATTTCAAATTTTGCGTAGTTTAGTCAGAAGCATTTATTTTTTAAATCTATGGTTCAGAACAATAACATCTTTTAAACATTTTCACATAATAGACATCTGTCATGGTGACAGTTTTATTGTAATGATTGTCACTTTCTTAATAGAAATAGTCTGCAGGATGAAAGGAATCTACGGAAATACTTACAAGGTTACTAATTAACATAAGAAAGCAAAAGAGTAAAGAAAATAAATTTTTATTTTGAATTTCAAGTTCTAACTTTAATTCATAAAATGCATACAAAATCTGAATTCCGATTGCGAAGGAAAGACTCAAATTGTCTGCCCTCAACCGAAATACAGGCACGTAATCTTCGTGGGAAGTTGAACAAGGTGGCCATGGTATGGGCGACTTAAAAAATCCCGCGCTTTCCGATCACAATGTGGAGGAGCTCCATTTTGTAAAAATAAAAACAATTTTTGATCGTAGTTCAAGAGGAATATCGTCTAGCGGGCCTGGAAGATCATTTTCCAAAAAACTTATATATTCAACACCCTCCAATCGATTGGGTAGAAAGAGTAGTCCCGGAAAGTTATTGCTGACAATGTTCGAAAATCCCCATACCAAGTGGCATGGGGATTTTCATCACACTAGGTATGAAGATTATGCAAATTGATAGCGCCATCCCGTATTAAAAAGCCTCATCTCGGCAAATAAAATATTTGGAGCGAATGTTTAATTATTTTGTTGCTGACCAATATTGTGCGACAATAGCAACAGATACTCCTTTTACACTCGCAGTGCGAATATGTTACAAAAATCTTAAAATTGCTTTGTCTAAATCATGCCTACGCCTCGTTGGACCGTCACATTCACGATATCTTAGAGTTAGGGCTCCTGATTCCATCGCTCTTGCATGAATTTCCCTAAACAATCTTACAGAATGTTGCCTTCTATCAGGGTTACGTTGCCGATACTCTCTTTGAGCCGTCAAACTATTTCCATCACAGAAACCATTAGTAAAAGCATGATGATTCATGGTTGTAAAAAAAAGAATCAAGCACAAACTGAGGAAATACGAGGGGAGTTCAAAGTATTCTCGGTATCGATGTGGGTAATTTTATTATTGCATTAACTATCTACTACACTATCTGAGAGTATGTATATACAAATTCAAATAATTGTAGCCATTTATTTTCTCGTAATCCTTAGTAAAAGACGATCATAATGACGTTACAATGTTGAAGAAAATGGAGCACCGCGCTGTAATTACGTTTCTTACACAACAATACGTGACTGTGGTTTTGAAGATTATAACCATCCACCCTATAGTCCCCATTTAACCCCCAGTGACTATTATCTGTTCCCAAATTTAAAAAAATTCTTCGTAGAAAGCAATTTTCAGATGATGAAGAGGTCAATTTAATACACATCTTTCAGACAAGAAAGAATTGTATTTTTTACAAGAAATTGATAAGTCAATTTCTAGATGCAGTAGACGTATTGACGTCATGGAAAATTATTTTATTATCTCCTTTCCTTTCTGCTGATACAGAAAATATTTTGAACGTCCCTCGTAAAGAAACGTAAGAATTTAAATGATAGCACGTGAAAGTGATAATTATTGCAATGAAGCTGTCACCATGACACATGCCTACTATGTGAAAATGTTAAATCAATGTTACTGTTCTAAACCTGAAAAAACAAAACTACTCTTATTTATAACCGATTTTGATGAAACTTATTACCCTTAAAGACCCTTATGTTGTGATTATTACCTACAATTTTCATACCATTATCTTAATCAGAAATAAAGTTATTTTAAAAAATATCCAAGGGATGAAACCCCTGTGGAAGACCATATTTCAGTAACGCTGCCACCTTATGTTTTGTACCAACTTTTTCAAAAACCATGTATAATACTCTTAAAATATATTGCGTTTATAACCATAATATACTTTTTACGGTCATTTCGCATTCTTTAACAATGGTTTTATATAAAAAATAAACAGTGGATTGATCTGTTGTCGACAATTCGAATTTATGGCGAATGCGCCGTGTCTAGAGAGTATAATAAATGCACCATCCTCGTAACTGCAATATCTAATAGGATATATATCTTTTTTAGAAGTAAGTTCTATATATTATAATAAAGAAGAAAACTTAACTTTCATTCATCTACTTCTGTGTTTATTCAGGATGTTCAGCAAAGAATGAGCCGTATTTTAAGACTCCTTATATAAAAATAACGTAATTTAAATCAACTTACCTTGGTACAATTTCGCTTTCTTAAGAAGTTACAAACTCGAGAAAGTACTTTTTTATTTATTTTTTTACGATAAGTTCCTTATTTGGTGGGTAATTGTACTAACATTTTGGAAAACGATGTTTTCATGTGACATAAACACGAATATCGATTGATTTTTGTGTAAAAGGGGACGTTCTGGGTATCTGTGCCACTATGTTATTTCTTTCCAAATTTTCTTAAGGATTGAGATTTTTGGAAAATTATTGCATGTCGATAAAATGTACCATTGTACAGAAATCTGCGATTAACGTATTTGTTTAAGTTTAAAAATCAATACATAAATTCTTCTAATAAATTATTCATTCTAAAAATTTTTTATATAGTAGTAAGTAGTAGTTAGTAATGTCTAGTAAGTAGCAATTTGGCGAATATTTCAACAATACATTTGTTTCTGCTATTGCGTTTTGGTTTAAGTGGTTATTTTTTTATTATTTTTTAAATGTTGCTTTTGTCATATTTCATTGTGCTATATTTCTAACTGTTCTATAGGAACAGCTTTATTAACTAATTTATTTATAGTGTAAAAAAAGTTGCTGTGTAAGTGAAAATTTTCAGTGTGTAATTTAGGATGTGTAAAAATTCCACTATGGCTAAATAAAATATACTGAATTTGTGTAATATTTACCAGTTGTGTGTTAAAAGTATGTCATTTTGTGTAAACTTAACACGCACACAACTTAATTGTGTTGTGTTGTTTTGGTATTATAAAATTTTGTAACATTGAAGACTATTTATGGAGGAAAGTAGTAAATCTTGATCAATTTAGAATTATTTTTTTGTGTAGTAGTCTATTAGGCTTAAATGTTAGTTGGGTAGCAGTGTTGTGTACAGTTACCTCTCGTTGACTGTGTTGAGGTTTAATCAAGGAAAATGGTAAGTACTTACCTAACTATAACAAATATCACTGATAATTGTAATAAAGCTAAAACTAATTAGAATATAACTATTAAAGATATTAGGAGTTTACTCTGACGTTTTAGATTACTCTTTAATCTAACTTTTTTGTAACTTTATAGAAAGATAATTATATGTTCAGATCACTACCAGTTAATTTTCGTAAACTCCTATTATGTAGTGCCTAAATACATCTTTGTTTGTTGTTTCATTGTTTATGATTTACTAGAACATTATTGGTCCCTTATTAGAATATGTACTATTATACTGTTAATTTTAATACATACATATTTTGTTAGTAGACTTGATTGTTGTTCATTTGAACAGAATTTTATTTTTTTAATAAAATCATAAAAAGTAAAATATCTTTTATTTTATAATTACACCATAATTCAGAAAATTCTTTATATTAATACGGAAGCTCACCTACCTTGTTAATTATGTTCCTGTTTGATTTTCAAATTATAATTTTTAATACATATATTCTGACGTTTAATAGAACATTCCAGGCTATATTCAATGCATTCTCGACGATAGGCAGACCCTCTAGAAAATGTCAAAATAAAAGTATTTCAAAAATTATATTTATTAAAAATTATTTCTCTGGACCTAAAAGGCCTGTAAACAGCTTTATATATATATATATATATATATATATATATATATATATCAAAATTATTTCGAAAGTAAACAGGAACATAATTAACAAATTAAAAAGATAGGTGAATCTTCCATATCAGTACCTATTATACAATAAAATTAACATGTTAATGTGTAAAGCCTACACCTTTAATGATACATATAACACAGAAATGTGTAAAAGTTACACATGATATTTGTTATATTAACACAGTGGATTGTGTTAAGCCTTCAACACTGAGAAAAGTGTAAAAATATACAGAATTCCGTATGGACCTCGATTAACACAGTATTGTGTTCTTTTGTGTTAAAATGTGTAATTATGTTTTGCAGTGTATTATACCTATTATTAATTTATATAGGTTTCAAGTTACTCGCTCTCTTGTAGTAAAAAGCTATATTTTTAGAATTTCTTTATACTAGTAAGACCAAAATTATAGCCCCCACTTTGCAGATCTCAAGTCCGGACTTGGTGACGACTTTATTATTTATATATACTTTATTTATATTAAAACAAATTTAATCTTATTCATGCTAGTTAATCGACAGAAACATCCTATTTATTTACCTGAAGGTGCTCGATTCTTCAGTTTACTGGCACACATTCCATCTTTATTCTTGGGATACGTAATTTGAAGCAACGTCATATTACTACGTTCTTTTTGACGGAATAAAAAGTATTCTACACCGACTACACTCAAGTGATCCTACTTCTATTGTATATGATTAACGGATATTTAACGATCCTAGAATTCGCGAAGATTTAGTATACACTTTAATAATTCACGGATACCTTCAGTTATTCCAGATCCAGTTCTCCAAATTTACCTACCAACTCTCGGATGTACTTATGTCCAACATCTTTCCCCGGATGCGTTCTAGCTGCCGTTCGTGCAAAGCAACAATTTTCGGCTCCATAAATAAAAATCATTACCAACAGTAATGCGACAATTGAAATTGTTTATGGATAACTACCACAGCTTATTTCACCAATCGAAGAAGTATGTATTTCAGATGAATGAACACCACGAATCTGAAATAAGGACCTGTACTTATCTAAATAATATCAGTATGAATCAAAAAGAAACAACGAGGTTCGAAGACGGCCAAAAAATTTAAATTATTTCGTGTTTTGTAGCGGGAAATGTAAATAAACGAAAGAATTTGGTACCTAATTTTTCAACAAATATTTTTAAATTAGCGGTTGCCATTTAAAATTTAAAGGGTAGGTGCCCTGAGGGTGAGGGGGTTGAAAGTAGTACGACAACAAATTCCTCAAAAGTTGTCCCCGTTGATACGTAAATTGTCATGTTTTGCCAAATTTTGATACTGTCATTAGTTTAGGTAATATTAAATGCTGTTCGTTTTCAAATTGATACCCTGTATGTTTACACCTCTGTTTCTACAAATCTTAACTTAACGTCCTAAATCCGCCCCTGATAATGACGTCATCTGAGAACGAAGAGCGAAGTTTAATCATAATGAACTTACTTACGTTGCATTAATCACGTGACATAATGATGTCATTATGACATTCAAACAAATAGATAAATAATTTTTTCCACGGTCGGGAGTAGAAATCAGTTTCTATGACATCAAAATTAAAATAGAAGTAGTCGATTATTCCCAAGGGAGTATAATCCTCCCAAGGGAATTTACATTATGGAGAAAGTTTTTCATGCAAAAAAAAAGAAAACATTGAAATTATTTATTGACATTTAAATTAAATGTTACATTTGTACAATTTTCAAAATTAATATTAGAAGGAATATTACTTTCGCTTACATTTACAGTTTTTGTGATTGCGCTAGTAGTGGTACCTACTAAAACCTGATTAGCAATTTTGGTCTTATTTTCAATGGAGTTCTCGACATAACCCTCAGCGACTGTCGTTGATTTCCAACCAGCATGACGCTTTATTGTCGTGATATCCATACCAGCATCTGCCAGTAATGTCGCTGAAGATCTTCGTAAGCAGTGACCAGTATAACATGCAGCATCAGGTAATTTTAAATACGAAGCTACTACACTCGGAATTTTTCACATGGTATTTTCGAAACAATTCAAACATATTTCCCACATCGGTAACTAGAAAGGTTCGTGGAATCTTTGTCTTAGTGTTTGAAATTTTTACAATCAAGGAAGAGCCTATATTCTCAATATCATCTACAGTTAAATTGACTAGTTCATCAGTTCGACAAGCTCTGGCAATCCTCAGAATTAATCCAACCTATAAAAAATCAAAATACTTAATAATTGAAATACCTAACAACAAAAGTAATCTTACCTTAATCATTAAGAATTCTTTGTCATCTGCACTTGATAGAAAACGATCGATTTCACCCTTTGTCAATATTTTCGATTTTTTCGCTTGATATCCGTCACCGATTCTTTTCAAAAATGCGATCAGCTTGGGGAATTTGCTTATATCTATGTTGTCGTAAATTATCAAGCATGACTTAATCATAGAATATTGCGCCCATAATGTGGTGGAAGACTTGTAATTCTTTGCATTTTCACTGAAGTATGCCAACAAAACATTCTCGCTGTATACTTGAACATTTTTCTCGGCACACCACTTTTTGAACCGACTGTAGGCTATATCGTATAAAGATCTTGACTTCGTAGGCAGCAAATTGCTTATTGCAATATTTGCAGCCTCCACAATCTCTTCCGACTCACAATTATTCATTGTGCACTAAACAAACTTTAAACTAAACCAAACTAGCACCTTAATTTGACAATTCTTTTTGTTTGTTTATTTTGTAGTTATGACAATAACTCAACGACTACTAAATAAATGCTCAAATTCAAATACAATAATTCTGGTGGTACTTACTTCATAATGACAAAATATGTGTTTTTAAGTTAATGGTAATGAGACCGTGGAAAAAATAGTATATCTATACGATTCGGGAGAGATGTTATTTTGTCCTCGGTGCATTGCACCTCTGCCAAAATAACGCATTTCTCTCCCTTATAGTATAATGTACTATTAAAAAACTCCCCAACAAAAAACAATTCAGGTAGTAGGTAGGTAGGCAGGTAGTCAGTCAGTTCTGCGTTACAATGTGTAAACTAAATAATACTGTACCAAATTTATACCGTCTAAATTGGAAAGTTCGTAATAAGTTCGCTGAAAGTGTAATTAGTACTTGTTAATTACTCCGATGTCCCAGGGAACCAAATACAGTTCACACGACGACATAATTTTGAAAACGCATGTACTGGGAGAAGAGTTTCGAAAGTTGGCCTCATTATTAAAGTTCTGCAGTTTACGTAATGCACTAAGGCGCGGTATTAAGATGGGTGATTTATGCCTGCTATTTAGCGAGCTTCTTTACGGCCGGAGTCCGTTTAAATAATAATTTTAAGCTGGGAATTCTCATATAACTTTAAATATGTTTCTTTTCCCAAGATAATTTCATGGAAACATTGTCTTAATGCCAGCATTCTCGCGGACCAATTTGCTTATGTTCTCTTAAGACTGTAATAAATAATGAGGAGTTTAGTTGGGAACTACAGCGCAACGATTACGACGTGAGATAATCTTTAGGAACCAAATAATAAAAACAGCAGGTTTTAGTTGAAACTTCATAATTAGTTCAGTACATGCTGATTATTAACTTCTACCACTGATACTGCAAGAAACAGTTGATTTACGAACTAATGCCTCGACCAGCATTAAATTATACTCTCAATATGTAGCGAACAACTAAAATCATTCATCAGTAGAACTCTTGTTTATATACAAGGTGAGTCAGAAAGGATGCGTTAACACTAAACTGGAGTTACTAAATACCAAAATGTTACGTTTGAGCTCATCATGCTTAAAGGAATATAGCTGGTTTAAGAAATGCAGAGTGTTCTCAAGTGTTGGAAAAATTATTATGTCGTGGCATTTTTTGTTCACTAGCTAATAATTTTGTATGAATAATAAATCATAAGAATCCGATAAAGTTAGGCCACCGAAACAAGAGTACATTTTTTATCTAGAATTGAACGTTATTTTACATTTTTTTAAGCATTGCTCAACAGATAAAGAAAATATAATTTGATTTACCTAAATAATACGGTAAAACTAGCGCCTTTTCTCACACCAAAAAACTCAACACTACCAATTTCAATATCATGCATCAAAACTTTCTCAATTATTAAGAGATTTCAGAGTAAAATTTAAACCTTGAACACCCTGTAGTTCTTAAATCAGCGACACTCGTATAAGGCATGATGAGCTCAGGCATAATATTTTAGTGTCTAACATCTCCAGTTTAGTATTAACCCATCTATTTGACTCACCCTGGATAATATAGTTAGTCAAACTTAGGAGTAAAAATGATAGATGGCGACACTCTTTTAAAATCCAAGTCACCCTTATCTATAGCATAAATAAGAATGACATGAATTTTAAAAGAGTATCGTCATCTGTCATTTTTACTTCTAAGTTTGACTGGTTGACTAACTATATTATACAGGCTGTATCACATGAGAGGGCCACTCCCATGTATCTCGCTTAATATGCGAGACACGTTAAAAATCTTTAATTGTTTTTTTGTTTCATTTTTAGAGGCCTTTATGAACGTAAAAACAAATTTGAGATCCATGGCCAACTTTATGAGTAATAACAAAAAAAACTGTAAAGTGCCCAAACTTTAAGGCTGTCTAACTTTTTTATTTTAAGAGATAGAGAAAACTTATTGGTAATAAATTTTTATTGCAAAATTGATACCTTCCACCTGATATAAACAGATTTTTGAAATATCGTATGTGGTTCGCTGCGCCCTCTAGGCGGATATAAAATTTTTTTATTGAAGCAGGCTATGGCCACAAAATATTGCCTGTTTTTTCGTCTTTCATGCAATATACTACATGTTGCCCTTATCTTTTGTATTTATTACATTTTTTTCAATTTTAGTTAAAAAAAATCCTAAATATTTTCGTGCTGCTCAAGATAATGTAGAACCTGCTTTAAAGATGCCAACTGCAAAAAAATAATACACGGAATGTACTTTTTTATGCAAAATATAAATTTTCTTATAATATTATTTTATTGGTTTTCACATTAGAAGCAATTGGGTCTTTAAAATTATTTTGACGCAGACAATGTAATAAAGTAATATTATAAGAAAATTTGTATTTTTCATAAAAAAAGTACATTCTGTTTATTATTTTTTTACAATTGGCGTCTTTAAAACAGGTTCTACATTATCTTGAGCAACACGAAAATATTTAGGTACATTTTTTTAAACTAAAATTGAAAAATGTTATAAATACGAAAGATAAGGGCAACATGTAGTATATTGCATGAAAGACGAAAAAACAGGCAATTTTTTGTGGCTATAGCCTGCTTCAATAAAAAAAAATGTAATCCACCTAGAGGGCGCATCGAACCACATACGATATTTTAAAAATCTGTTTATATCAGGTGAAAGGTATCAATTTCGCAATCAAAATTTATTACCAATAAGTTTTCTCTATCTCTTAAAATAAAAAGTTAGACAGCCTTAAAGTTTGGGCACTTTACAGGTTTTTTTGTTATTACTCATAAAGTTGGCCATGGATCTCAAAAATGCAACAAAAAACAATTAAAGATGCCTTTCGTATTTATGACATTTTTCAATTTTAGTTTAAAAAAATGTACCTAAATATTTTCGTGTTGCTCAAGATAATGTAGAACCTGTTTTAAAGACGCCAATTGTAAAAAAATAATAAACAGAATGTACTTTTTTATGCAAAATACAGATTTTCTTATAATGTTATTCAATTATGTTTGAATGATAGCAATAGTTTTGCTTGCCTAAAATGTAACTTTATAATGTCTAATATATTAGAAAAACATAAATAAATAAATACCAGTGGCCCATAAGTTATGTTAATACAACAACAGTACAGTCAACATTTCTGCAAATACCTAGCTCAACAAGTGAATCTCAAAAACTTTATATATACAGCTCAACAAGTGTATCTTTTGAGCTATTTGAGTATAATATTTTATTTGATTGATTATTTTACAGCTTCGCTAAACTAGTACAATTATTTGGTTCAAAAATATAATCCACGGTTATGGATGTAGTGAGTGTAATAATATTTTACTTTTTGCTCTTTAGTATGGCTTTTGAGATACAGGAAGTTGAGAGTTGAGAATATTGCTATAATAAAGATTATAAAATTGGACGCAGTTTCGTTTCAAGGAAATCTATAAAAGTATATAAAAAGCCCTGTTAAAAATAATAACATAGGTCCTTAATAGGAGTGTTTGAAAATGATAATGTTATGTCAATTTTGATTTTCTGGTTTAATTTTTTTTTATTTAATTTAAAAAATCAACATCAAGAAGTTATAAAGCTTTACCCATCTATCTCTTCTCAAATAGTTCATCCAATATGGTACTGGTGATACCTGTAGGTATAGTGAAATATATTTTACATTGTTAGGCAATGAATTTTAAAGTTTATCGAGTGCCTGCTCTAATTTTTTGTAAGCATATTTCTCGTAATTGGTTGGTTTATATCTGTACACTTTTCCTTTTGCATCGTGATAAACACCAATCGGATTTTCCGCGAAAAATTTTTGTACTTCCCGTATGTTCTCTCTAGGTCTACAAAACTTGCACCGGCAACAGCAGCAGCACCATCCATACTGACACCAACACGGTACGGCTACCACTACGTACAACACAATCCAGATAATAATGATTCGTAGCACTTTCGCAAATATAGGGTTTTTCATTTTTGGTTTTTTCATCTCCATCCAGAAACATTCCATCGCTCCCAAGCCTATACCCTTCGATTCCTCAGCCGTACAGTTTCTTGGTGTTTTCTTGAAGTCGATTATCGTTTTAACGGAGTCTTTTATGGATTCATCCTCTTTAACCGTCGAATATTTTACGGTATCGTTTGCGTTCTCTGCGGCTCTTACGCTATCCTCATATCCCTTCTTGAGATTATTATAATCATAACTTACACTATCGTTTTTCTTTAGTGTTTCTTCCTCCCGTTTCAGTTTATTGTTAGTAAAGTTACTGTGTGGTTCGTCACCAAAATACATAATGCCTTCTTCTGGTATAAATCTTCCTTTTTCATCTACGAATCCTGCTTTCCACGGTACAGGTTCCGCGGCATCAGGATTATACTCCTGAAATACTTTGATTTTTTTTTCGTTATAACCACGTTCACGTTCAAGTTTTTTGTTATACCTGTCCATTTGTCGGTGGATCCGGAAATATTTTTCATTTTGTGATTTCATGCTTTGTCTTTCAGCTAAATCCTCTTTTTCAATCAGTTCCTCTTCATCATATACATCTTGGACGTCACTGTCTTTCACAGGATCAAATATAACGAACGTTTCTTCATGACTCAAATTTACACTGTACGGTGGAGGCCATATTGCATAGACATCGCTTATATTTACCAGCAACAGTATAACTAGTGCGTTTGAAAAGATATTCATGATGAATATCATGTCAAAATGACATAAGCTAAATGACCTAGGACAAATTGAGGTAATTTACTTAAGTATCATAAAGTGACGAATTTAAGTTCGATGTTTAGATAGAAATCGATAGTTTCTTATAAAGCTTTATCATAATCCATGTTCTGTAAATCATAAAATCGGTAGTGAGTGTTTTATAACTTCATTGTAATATTTAAATGATAAAATAATAAACTAAAACTTGTTATAGTCAAGTTTATCAGATATTGAAAAACCACAACTGGAAAAATATGTGATCATGTTGCACTGAGCAAACGATTTATGTAAATTTACCATGATATTGGTTTTTTTACGTCTATAACTATCATGCTGATTCTTTTTGTAAAGTTATTAATGCTCTGTAAAATTTTAGTGTAATTAGACAGATATTACATATAAACATGATACAGTGCTTTCGAAAAGTGACGAATAAATTCATTATTTTTGAAAGTTTTCGAAAAAATCCCCTGGCAAGTTGATTTTGTTTTTAAAAAAGGCACTTTTTGACATACGACCCATATTTTTGACGTCATCGCTGTTCGAGATATGACGTTATTGATAATTTTTTTAAATAGCAACCCCCAATTTTGACCATGCCATTTGAAAGATCGTGTCATTCTACATACATACATCATGAAAAATTATGGTGTTACATAACCAAAATTTCACGAAAATAATATTTTTAAAATTTAATTTTCACAATACTGTGCACTTCCCCATTATGCAACACCTGTCCGTGCTTATTTAGATGGACTGTTCCCGAATCGTTGGATAGGGAGAAGGGGGCCGATTAAGTGGCCATCCAGATCGCCTGATTTGGCACCCCTAGATTATTTCTTGTGGGGATACTTAAAAAGCAAAGTTTACGTTACTAGATAGGTTAATTTAGAAGATTTAAAAGCAAGAATTCGTCTCGAAATACATCGTATACCTCCTGAAATTATTGATGATGTCCAAAAAGAATTTATTAATCGTCTTGGCTACTGTCAGGCAGTCAACGGTCATTTGGTAATTTAATTTAGTCGATTTCTTACATAATCATTTTCAGTATTGTGAAAATTAAAATTTAAAATTTTCAAACATTATTTTATTGAAATTTTTGTTATGTAACACTATTATTGATCATGATGTATGTATGTATAATAACACGCTCTTTCAAATGCCATGGTCAAAATTGGGAGTTGCTATTTAAAAAAATTATCGATGACGTCATATCTCGAACAACGATGATGTCACAAATGTGAGTCGTATATCAAAAAGTACCTCGACGTGTTAGGGGACTTTTTCGAAAACCAAGGGAATACTAATTTACTATTTCATAATTAAAGAAAAATCGATCTAGAAGAATTTTTTTTCGAATTTTCTGAAATATTGACATAGTAGGTATGTAAGCTTATTTGAAGTATGGAAGATGGAAGAGAAGAAAAACTTGACAATAAATCACCAGTAATCTATATTGGTAATATGGTATTAATAACCGATTCATTAGATGCACTGAAAAAAAGACCAGTAACTTTACAAATTTACTTTGTAAGAATATCCTTATAATTGCCTTAAAATAATTCTAAAAATAATGATGATATTACACTGACACTTGTAATTTTACAAGAAAACTGCCAATATACAATAAAACCGTAAACTTCCTATGTAATTATAATATAATTTGTACATTTATAGAATATATTGTAATACATTTACAATTAACAATGTGAAATCCATTTTTACATTGTAAAATTACTGAACATACTAAATTTGCTATATAATTGACTGTAAAAATATGCCTAATGTGTGTGTGTGAAGGTACTATTAATTTTAAAACGCACTATACCAATAACCGTTGAGAGCGTTGGGTGGTGACGCCTTCATTATTTCTTGCTTCATTTCGATGAATGCATCATGTAGGACCTAGGACCTAGGTACTTACATAATTAATTTAGTAAGTAGTGACTAGCAATATAAACATATCTAGAGTGACAAGTGAGTGTTTTAGTACTATAAATAGTTTTATTTAGTGCTTGTTTAAACATAACATCAATGAGATTAAGAAGTAATAGGTAGGTTATACATAATTATTGAAACAAAGAAACATTGCATCTACAAAAATCGGGTACCCCACTGTTGTTTGTTCATCATACTATATTATTTTCTATTAGAATTATATTTTACACATATTTGAAGAACAAGGGCTTCTGGAGGATTAGCATTATTTAAGTTCTGGGTACCTACTTATCTCTGCACATTTATATAATTAATTTTACTTTGTAATAGTTAGTATAAGATCATAGATTTCGTTTGAATATTATAAAATGTTACTTTAGTTCTATGAATACATTTTTACATTGTTGTATGTTTTGTTAAGTGTTCTGTTTTGCACAAATAACCTAAATGTGCAGGTACCAAATTTTATTAAAAAATTGCCGTAAAACCATATTTTATTACTTCAGTACCTGTGTGTACATGTATTTCTAAGCTAAAAAAATAAGCAAAGGGCAGTTAATATATTGAAGATATAATAAAGCTGTAACTACTAATTAGCTAACTGAGCCGTAATCGGAGTACAAAATAGCTATTTATATAATCACTTACGAAAAGTACGGTTTTGTGTAACAAATGTTTTTCACACAATTTGTTCAAAAATTTTAATTATAAATTTAAAAAGGATTATACTGCTGATTTTAAGATATACATGGGGGCTATAGTAGAAATAAGTATTATTTTCAACTAAATGAGTCATAAATTCCAAAGTACTTAATTTTTTGTATATAAATCTGAAAAGCATAGAAAAAACGAATTTATTGCTTCGGAAATGTTTGACTTCACTGGGGATATCATATCAAAAATTCAGTATTACTATTAAGGGTGTTTGTGAACATTAGAAGCATTCATCTAATTAACATGAAGGCTTAATATGAGTACATTTTTCTTTTAAAACTCACGGAAAAGCCTGATATGTTACTAAAGGTAAGTAACAATCGTTAATTCCTTACGATATTTAAATTTTTCTGATGTAGGCATATTAATCTATTAGGTATAAATGAATTACTTATCAGATTTTTTTAGGTATCTATGTCAAAGCACTGTTAGTGAATTCGAATGTTGTAAACAAGATGTCTTGTGTACGGGTTAGCTCAGTTTCGACACTTTTAGGAGGTTTATTTTATTCTCCGGAAAGATAGTCCAAATGTCAGGGGAATATTTTTGAGAAAAATTGAATAACGAAAATTTCATTTCGATATCTTGATTAGTTTTGATATAGCATTTTTTTTTTAATTTTAGGCCTTTTCTCTGATGCCCATACGTATGATGTTTCATTAAAACATATATATGTTGGCTATAGTACAATGTAACTATACAACTGCCTGTAAAGTTACTTTGCAATTTTACAAGTAATTGTGGAAGTTACATTGTAAAAATACTTTTTGTATTGTAAAATCACAAAGTAATATTACAATTGCAAAACTTAAAATTACACCACAAAATAAATTTACAACGTAATTTTATATTTTATTTGTAAAGTCACAATCGATAAAAAAATTACAGCAATAATGAGTGGTAAATAAATTGCCATCTATTTTAACTGTAATTATTTTTTACAGTGTGCCTATGCGAATGTTCTTCTTCTTACATGCTACCACTACTGTATAAGTTTGAAGTGTTATTCCACTATTAATACAGAAATTATTAAAGTATGCCATATATGAAAAAGGTTAGTGAAAATTAAAAACGAATATATATACAAAAACGAATATGTATATAAACAATATTTTCAAGTAGGCAATAACATTTATTGAACATAAACATTTTTTAACATGTAGGATGTTGCATAAAACATGAAACAAATACATATTTTTGAGAATTTCTGTGATAATATTGATGTTAGTATCTATTTTTGGGTATGGGGAACATGTATTTTTTAAAT
The DNA here is from genome assembly GCA_037114965.1 of Monochamus alternatus. Taxonomy (NCBI): domain Eukaryota; kingdom Metazoa; phylum Arthropoda; class Insecta; order Coleoptera; family Cerambycidae; genus Monochamus; species Monochamus alternatus. Next base: position 75,014,997 of record CM073431.1, on the reverse strand, counting down.
CACCTTCATACAGCCTCTCATACACTATTTTACAGCACAAGTAAACCGTAGACACACTTGAAATGCCTTGTACTACTTTACTTTCAGTTGCATTAGAATATCTATAACGCACATAATTGTATATATAAGCCGACCATTACTGGATCAAGATACTGTAGGCGCATACATTGAAATGTATTCACCATAACTATCTCTGTATACATTCTGGTAGCCTAATGGAAACGTTTAATTGATTCTTTACAACTTTACATTTCAACTTTTTCGATGAACTTAAACTTACCTACTTATTATTTTCAATTAAACATATATTAAAATGGCCCAAACAAACAATGTTATAATGTGGATTAAGCGGAAGATCAGCGTGTTGCCGCCTCTTGGGAATACACAGCTGAACTTCGCCCTTTCATATTATATGTATTATTATATTATTTCTATTAATGTCGATTTAACTGTATTCGTGCTATATGTGAATAAAGCATATTATTATCATTATTATTATTGTAATAGTGGAGGGCTTAACGTTTTCCTTTCGACACGCTTCATTGCCCTACACACACATTTTCCTTTTCATTTTCTGGCACTGCGAAATAATTTTTATTAAGCTATGTATGCTATAGACATTAGGTACACACGTGCCAACGTGGCCTGACGTCACAGGTCATAGATGTGGCGGCCACCGTTTTCTGGGGCGTGGCTAAAAAAAATAAAATAATATATACAATAAGTTTTTAGACAAGAAGAAATCTCTATAAAGATTTAACAAATTATTGGTTTGCGTGTTCAAACCTTGTGCGTTCTTTCCCAAATTCACAGTATTATTATAGTCGTATGTTATAAAAATCATTTCACTCAAACACCGTTTAAAATATTATTTTCTCAATCCAATATCTCCACATTATCAAAATCAAAGTTACGGTTTAGACCATAAAGTGATGTTATGTAATTCATTTCTTAACAAAGCTTATTTATTGGCTTAAACTATTACCAATGGGACCTATTACTTGTACAATAACTGAAACGGTCCTCTTTAGGAATTCAAATAATGCATTGAGCTGTGAGACTTCTCGCAGATTTTCCTAAAAACTGTGTGTTCTATCGAATAGAAACCCTTAATGACTCCTTGAGAAGGATAATACAATATTTTACAGGCGGACAGGTTAAAGTAGGTGTATGAAAGCATAAATCCCGACGAATGTTTCCCTTTTTGCTCGTATCAAATACCCGTTATGATTTATAACTTTTAAATTATCCATACTTCGTGTTTTTGTTGTTGTGAGACCAGGGCTGAAGGTCGCGGCCCTTAAAATATTATATCTGTTCGACGTGCCATCAATCTTTCCATATTTACTCATTCTCTCCTTTTCCATTCCCCACTTAATTGTCTCTCATGCGTGTAGACTGACAGATTTATTTTATAGGTTATTCTATGTATCTGTTACTTAAGAGTAATAAATCAGGCCAGACATGTGAAATTTTTATTTCTTATTTGAATATAGTACATTTATTACTTTTAGTATGATGTGCATATACATTTTTCCAGTTATTGTTAATGTAGAAATATTGAAACGGTAATGGATGAATCAGGTGATTCGCGATGACATAATCGACTAAATCTACATAGACGGCTATGCAAACCTAGTCTGTTGTTAAATCGAATGATCAAACAGAATTCTGTAGTTGTTTACATCACTGTCATGACAGGATGCTAAATGGCGCCTCTGTTTTTGCAGTTCAGAACCACAAGCTCTAAATCGTATATGCTGAAATTTGATATATGTATTTATTTCCGATGTTAAAAGCTTAAAAATAAACAAAGATAGTAGGTACATGTTATCAAGTAGAAAGCACTTGATGATATAAATGCGCTGAATGCAGAATGATTTATTCTGCTCTCAAGTTTTTAAGTATAAATTTTGATTAACACAACCATTGATGTTATAAGCTTCGCTATTGGATAAATCAAAGTAAGGTTTCACTTTTTAGCGACAAATTTCGATGATTGTAGGCCGTATGAATCCATAGACTTATGTGATCAATCTCAGATCTAACAAATTCAGCACTTATTATTATTATTATTACATTACATTATTACTTTTACTACCTGATTAAAACGGTATTAGTAACAAATTCTTTCTTTTTTCTGACAAATGTCCTGAATTCTGGTGGTATTTTAAATGTAAAATGTTATTTAATTTCTTAACAAATGCTAATATATATGTTTGGACTTATTTGAGTCGAAGAATTGAAATATGTTGACAGTTTGGTTATAGTTCATAGAAGGGGCCAGCTACGGTAGATTAAATGTGTTAAACCGACAAGACATTTTATGCTTTAAGGTATCTCATCTTTGATATTAGATTCTTATTTTCCAACTTTTTTTACACAAAAAATTGTATAGCGTTTTGTATAATAGGAACAGTTCTTAAGTAATTAATTAAAAAACGTTTTAGAGAAAAAATGCTTTTCTTATTTTGTTTGTTTCTGAACCAGAATAAACTGTTCTTTCTTCGCTATTATGTATTGTTATAAGTAAAGGTATACCACATAGACATTAACACAACGTCTCATACATTTCCTTGTATTGTTAAAGTTGCGATTTGTTGGAAAATTGAAACTTTCCAAAAACAGTATATATTTTCTGCCGTGATATCAGATTTTCAGCAATATTCCATGTACGTATATGTAAATCACGTGCAACTGCCTAATAAATTTCATTACATTTCATACAAAATTACGTGCTGCTTGAAATTTTGCCAAGACGTCGTTGCTTCACTAATATGATCATATCTATATGTTTTATATCCAGTTTTAAAATCAAAATATACTAATAAAACATTTATATTTTTATATGTACATGCATATGTATTTGTGTCTCACATGGTGTTCATTTTATTGTGCTAAATGTTTTTTTAGAATAACCAAATCGTTAAAAAATATATCGATCAATTAATTTTACTATGAATAGAATCTATTTTTTCTTGAAATTCCGTTTTGCCTTCATTAACCAAAGGATTTTTAATTATTATTCATAATTTTCATTTTCAAATCAAAAATGAACTATAAAATTTAAGTTTTCGCGACGCTAAACTTTAAAATTTACAAAATAGAACAATATTTACAAAACTACATAAAGAAACTTGTCAGATTGATCATCATTTTATAAAATTCTCAACAATTTCATATGAAATATCTCCAAAAGCAAATAAAAGTCAAATTGCATGCTATATATTTTGGCAGTTTTATGCTTAAACGGGCAGTGAAAATCGCATCATTTTTAGTTTTGGAGATACAGATATGGTATTTTCAAAAATGATGCTAACGTCAAGTAAATCAATATAAGCCAATGAACAATTGAGTTGTAATATTTTAATCATGTGCCAAATTTGGTTATAAGTTAAAGCCTTGACTATATTAGGCAATATTAGGTACTAAAATGACATGAATATGGATATATAGTTTTGAAAGCTCCTCCCATCGAAGATGATTGGTTCATACATATTATGTTATGTACAATCGTTTGCAATAATATTGACACTCTTTAAATTCAATTTTGCTATTTCTTTTGAACTGCTGACGTATTTGTAATGAAAGTTGAAATATTTTTATTTGTGTTTTCTTTTTTTGTATTAACGCAAGTATCTCTCAACTGATTGAAATTTAATTCAAAAAAATTAGTAGGTATCAATGAGTCGTTTACTTTTTTTAAATGTCCAGAGTAACTTTGGAAAAAAACTCATATTTGAAAAAAAAATTATCTACATATTTACTTTTATGGACAAAAATAACAGCAGAGCAGTAAAAACAACTTAGCCCTTGAGCAAAATCTCTCTACTTCTACATGTCTTAATTAATTAAACTAATTATTACAGCTAATTACAGAAAATTTTCAATATGGCAATTTTCTAATGCTCCTAAGAGATTTCCTCACGTCGAAAAATACATTTGGTTGTTTTAGATCAGTTTTCTGGAAAACGGTAGGAATTTCGTTAACAAAAAATAAGATAGAAATTGTCATCATCTGGCAATGGTCTATCTGTTTTAATAGGTACCTACTACATAAATTATGATTGCTTTTCTTAAAATATGTTTCTCTACCAAATTTGATGACAATCGGTTGAGTGATCCTAGTTATTAAAAAAAAAAACGAAAAAAAATATGTAAATCTGTATCTTTTTCCACAGCAACATTTTAGTAAGGCATATTTAGCTATATCTTCATATTTTGCTCCAAAACTGTCATTCCTACTCTGGCACATCATTAATGGTTCACCTTATATAAGACTTAAAATAATAAATTTTGAAACACATTCTTTTTTGATGAGGCCTGTAAAGTTCACAAATTATTTTTACTAAAAACATTAGCGCATGTAAATTTATTTAAATTTGCATGCGCAAATAATTTATTATTTGAATTTTTAAATTAATTTAAATTTAATTTTAATTTAAAAATTACTCTTCAAAAAGACTACAAAATAATATTTATTTCACACCATCACAAAATTATACTTAGATCAAACATTGAAAAAAGATACTTGGTGTTTTAGAATTTTTACTAATGAATTTTTCGCAAAATAATAATGCATCTTATGCAGTAAGAGAAACCCACACGATAATCTGCAGTTCTATATGTCTCTTTATAGAAGTAGGTATGTCGAATTCATTTGAATTATCTTAATATATTTAAAGGAAATAAAACAGAAAATGTAAATTTTGGCATATCGCTGAAAACTCTTTTAATAATCCTATTTTTCTGTTTTTTTTTTAAATTAATTTACAGTTCATATTCTTACTTCTCTAACGCAGGTTTGAATATAAGTATATTGCCACAATCTTATTATTTAGGCAGGTATATGAAAAAGGGTCACGCGGCCACGCCCTCGAAACGCCTTCGCAGTTTTTTGCAGATTAAAATAGTAGCGCTTTATTTCCTTCGTTTGAATAAATGCGTATTGTTACACAGTACGACATCTAACAGGAATTATGATAACTATTTAGGTCTTTATTATGGATTCACTCTCTTGGTGTAAATACTCAAGGGTTAAAGTAATTCAAAGATAATTTTTTTTCTAAATATTTGAAAACACTTTGATGGCCTGTAACTCCGCCTGTGTGCAACATCGTATATAAGTATATTTAGTTAAATTGCAATATTTTGAGACCCCCTACATGCGCCTGCTCTGTGTCGGTAATAAACAACAGATAAATATGTTATAAAGATGACTAGTTCTCAAAAAGAACATAGCAACATGTATTTGCAAAATATTAAAGTACTTATAATAGACACAGAATTTGCTTATACCAACTCTGTTGCAAGTCGATCATTCTGAACGAATTCCAGAGCAGGAGCAATCATAAATCTAGAAGGAATTCTCAAGCGCGATGCATATTTTATAAAGTACCAAGTCTCGGGATATTTAAATTATTGGTAATGGATCCGACTTCTGTTTAAAAAAGAAAACAAATTCGATGTTTATGTAAGACGGATAAGTCAAATTTGTTTTACTGTCTTACGCCGACATCGATCGCTGGTGAACTTTAAATTAATATCTTTAACCCCTTTTAGCTGATTACTTTTTGTTACCGGGGATGGAAAGTTGCGAATAGTGTTTGTGAAGTGTTAAATGTGTTAAAGACGTTCAACAGCAATACAATATTCACCATTAATTAATACTACATTAAACAATATTATAGATTAAATCAATATACTCGTACTAATTAGTACAATCATTTAAGAGATAAGAGTGTGCATATTTGCATTTCATAAATAGATTTTCCCCTAAGATCAAAATATTTCTACAAAAATACCCGGAATCTGTCAGATTTTCTCATCATAGCCTAGTCCACCTAAATGTTTTTGGGGTTGTTGAATCCAAACCCGAGGTCTGTTCGACCCAATCAGGTCATCTTCAGGGTCATTTGGAAGTCAGCTTTTGTTTACCATAGGAAAATGCAATAGTTATTTTTGCTACTATCATAACAATTCTAATCAGGCGAAACAGTTTACTGTAATTACCAATTTATAACATTAACAAGTAATTATTTAGTAGTTATTTAAACTAATAATATGTTAACGAAAAACATTTAAATTAAATGTAGAATTTGTGGTATTTTGTAAATTCAGTGCTGAGGCAGTAGCGGCTTGAGGATGTTCTTCTGTCGTGGAATTCACTGTTGTCAAAGTATGTGTTACAAGATTAACAGAACAGATTGTTACTGTTGATGTACTACTTGCTTCAGCGGTTCTCTTGAAGTTCTGATAAGGGATTTGGTGCTTTGAGAATGCTGGCGGCTATTTTCATTTTGTCATCCAAACAATCTTCAAAGGATAACTTCGCTACCACTGTGGACTTCCACCCACCATGCCATTTTACGTTTATAATATTGGACCCGAAATTGGCTAATATGTAGCAGAATAGCGCCGAAAACAATGTCCTGTATACGCTTCGAGATTTGGCAGGCCGAAGTAACCAGCGATGTTAGATGGCATTTTTCCGAAGCTGTTGATACCCACATATTACTTACCACATTTACTCCATTTATAGAATAAGAAAAGCCGATTGTGAGGGGTAGCTTTAGGATTCAAAATAGCATAACTTCGATATATGTCGACATATTTGATTGTTTCTTCATTGTTCACCACAAATTTTTTGAAACATTGATTTCCATGTGTGGCGTTTTAATAATAAGTACATACCCTTTGTCTTCTATATCGTGGTGCACCGCCAATTCCAAATATTATGATTGCTTTGGTCATAAGATATACGTTGTCTGGGTCATTTAAGAGAAAAATTTCTATTTCCTTTCTTTCTAATACCTTTGATGGTTTTGGCTTGTGGCCTTAACTTGAGGTGTTTTCCAATACCAATATCTTTTTCGATATTTTGCAACATCGTGGAAATATGCCAAAAATATCTCTTCCATTAAAGATGTAGTGTTCTTCTCCATACGCCATCGGTTGAAGGTAACAAGCTGTTTTTCATAATGAATTCTTGGTTTTGCAGAAATTAATGCATTACATTAGCGGCCTATCTCGGTCGGAACATCATTGAGAGAAGAAGAATGAAAAGTAAATCAGACTCAATCTTATCTTATAATTCATTATCAAACACTGGAACATTTGCTTATAGCGCAGATTTTCAGCATATAACTATCACATGTTCAGACCGACAAGTTAACATTTTGTTCATAAATAATGTATTTAATAGTTATTTATACAACAATTACAAAAAGTAAGTGTTTATTGCACGCGACGTGAAATTGTCCAACGAGGCCATCAAGCCGAGTAGGACAACACGTCGAGTGCAATAAACACTTTTTGTACGAGTTGCATACAATATTTTTTCTACCTTCATGCAAAAACAAAAAAAAAAGATTTATTTGGATGACACTAAATCTAGGAAAATATGACGTCGATTTGAATGTTTATGTTTGTCATGATGACAAAACGCTGTAGTAGAATGTATATACATTTGCCATAAACATTTTACTGCATTAGTGCAATAAAGAACCACTTTTTCCACTTAATATAGTTCAATAAAGTTTTGTTTTTTGCATGAACGTAGAAAAATTTAATTTTACTGTGACAATAAAAATAATAAAAAATAAATTCCAGCTTATATTTCAGCCACTTTCACACATTTCATACTTTCCGAAAGTACAACTAACGCGTTCTAAAATATAAATGATAAGTTAAAATTAATACGGTTTTTAAAATAAAACCGGCTTATCTGAAATACATCTGACGCTTTCCGTAATACGCGTAGAAAAATTGTAATAAATAAAACATATCTACTTGGAAAACCTTTATAACAGATTATTTTCTAAAAATGTGTTGTTCCTTGAAAAAAAAACATATTGAAATATTTCCATCAATTCCTTTCCCCAGCATTCAAAACAATCCTGAACTATTTATTTGTCTCAATAAAATCAAATGTGTCGAGATAAAGTGGATATTATCATCCCGAAACCAGGAGGAAAACAGAAGGAAACCATTACACTCTGTATTGGATTAAGGGAAAACTTCGCCGACCATGAGATTTAATTAATTTGCTATGGCTTCTCACTGAAAACTGAAGATTACGTTTCAGGAGAGCCACTGAAAAATATGAAGCCAGATAGGCGGTTCTTTTAATTATTAATTAACTATAACTTTCAATTAGTAAAGGAAAATCTGTCCAGGGTGTCTAGTAAAAAGTGATCCAAATTTGAGGGTCGTATTCCGGCCAAAATATAACGAGTTAATCCAACTTACCTCAGTTCTAAAGTTCAAGGTTGACTTACAGGGTGACAGAGCTAAATATTAAATTATGTCTTTTCGAGATATTTGCTACAAAATTGGAAGGTTTTTTGAAATGATAATTGTTTCGAATTTTGTATTTTCTAAGGGGTGCTATGTATGGCTTAAATTGTTCTAAACTTTTTGTGAATTGAAATGTGCAAATAATGGACTCAATAAAAAAGCTATACTTCACTCTAAAGTCAGCCATTAACGAGAACATCGCATTTTGCTATTAGGCAGGACGTAATAATTATTAAAGTAAGCTATGAAAAAGATGTTAAGATATTAATCACAGTCGATTTAAGTTAAACTCATGTATTATAAAGTGCTTTCGAAAAGTAACAAATAATTTCATTATTTTTGAAATTGAGAAGTTTTCGAAAAAAATCCCCTGGCACGTCGATTTTGTTTTTAAAAAAGGCACTTTTTGACATACGACCCATATTTGTGATGTCATCGTTGACCATGCCATTTGAAAGATCGTGTCATTCTACATACATACATCATGACAAATTATGGTGTTACATAACAAAAATTTCAAGAAAATAATGTTTGAAGATTTTAAAATTTAATTTTCACAATACTGTGCACCTCCACATTATGCAACACCTGTCCGTGCTAATTTAGATGGGTTGTTCCCGAATCGTTGGATAGAGAGAAGGGAGCCGATTGAGTGACCAGCCAGATCGCCTGATTTGACACCCCTAGGTTATTTCTTGTGGGTATAAGTTACTAGACCGGTTAATTTTGTAGATTTAAAAGCAAGAATTCGTCACGAGATACATCGTATACCTCCTGAAGTTATTGATAATGTCCAAAAAGAATTTATTAATCGTCTTGGCTACTGCCAGGTAGCCAACGGTGCACAATTTGAACATTTAATTTAGTCGATTTTTTTACATCATCATTTTCAGTATTGTGAAAATTGAATTTTAAAATCTTCAAACATTATTTTCTTGAAATTTTTGTTATGTAACACCATAATTTTTCATAATGTATGTATGTAGAATGTCACGCTCTCTCAATTAGCATGGTCAAAATTGGTGGTTGCTATTTAAAAAAATTGTAGATGACGTCATATCTCGAACAACGATGACGTCACGAATGTGGGTCGTATATCAAAAGTGCCTATTTTAAAAACAAAATCGACCTGCCAGGGGATTTTTTCGAAAACTTTTCACTTTGAAAAATAATGAATTTATTCGTTACTTTTCGAAAGCACTGTATAATAGTACATAGTAAAAATTATGAATGAAATTTTTAAGCAGATGCTCTAAATATCTACCATGTACGTCAATACTTACATTTGTTAACATAAAATTTTCCTCACAGACGAATAAATAGATGTATTATATAGCTCCATAAGTAAAAGCCGTTTAAAAGACATTTAAATCGGGGCTACGGGCAGGCCATGATGTTCACTGCTTGACCCTAAAATGTATTTTCTAAGAAATGTCTCATTTCTATACCAAAATAGAGAGAAGCGTTTTGTAAAAAACCACATGTTTTGACGGATATTCAAGGGTATTTTCTAAGAGACTGAACATGCTGTTTGTGCGAACATTTCAATATTCTTCTCCATGGAGATGGCAGTCCATTCATTTATGTTTCCACGTCAAATATTTACCTTAAATTCATATTGGAAATATCTTTCCCCTCCCTACATATGACAGTGCCAATTTTGAAGCAAAAATGTCGAAAACTGTTTGAAATATTAGCAAAAAATAAAATTTAATTTTTAACTTTGACACCCTGTAAGTCAGCAACTTAAAACTTTGGACTGAGGTAAGTTGGGCTAAGTCGTTATATTTTAGCCAAAGGAATACATCTCTGAAACTTAGACTCTTCTTTAGTGGACACCCTATATAAAAATGTGATGCAACAATTCTATGCCCACACTATTTTCTAGTGTAACGAAATCGAACGTTCCAATTTCATTATATTTTTCCCTCTCGAAGTTAAACGCAGTTTTGTTTATGAATGCCTCGATAGTATCACGCTGAAGCATTCTGGGAAACAGTGTTTCAGGATACGTGACTACCCCCATAAAGGCTGTTTTCATTAAACAGTCTCTCAGAAATTGCAGTTTTTAATTAGCTTAATACTTAATCTTGGCTTTTAATTAATTTTATGACGTAATCAACCCTCTACTAATTATTTATAACATTAGAAACGCAAATCCAATTATTATTCTTAGCTTACAAGTAACTACATAATTTATTGTTCTAAAATGTTCTAGATTGTTTCTTGTCTGATATAAAACATGAGATAGATTTCTATGTTCAAAGGGTATTACATTTATGAAAAAATGATTCAAATACAGTATTATCAAAGAAAAACTATTCGGAGTAATACTACTAGAATTAGTAGAATGTTGTGAGGTTGTGTTTGAACTATCTAATCTAAATAAATCTATAAACATGGCAACATAAGTAGGTACAAAAGTATATAATTTTCTGAAATTTGTACTAGTCGCGTCAAATTAGCATGAAAAATGTGAAAATAGACAACTTTTTGCGGAGAAGTCCAATTGAGATGCGGTTTTCTGCAAAATTTTCAGGGAATTTTTTATAACAAAAGGTACATCTAGCCTCTGTACGCTCGCAAATTTTTAATTGTTCATTTAACAAATGACCCATTTTTGTTGAACATTTGGCAAATGTCACACACAATTCAACGAAAATGTCTGAAAAATGTTCTCTCGGGGGTTTTCGAGGTCCCTCTTTATGACTTTGGCGTTAGCTTTATTATTTATTGCTAAATTGTTGTAACTGGGCTAATTAACAAATTAAAAACTCCACCCCCGAAATCACTAGAGAACCGGAATTTTTTCCAGGATTTCTGGCTTTTTAAGGCAAACCATCGGCACAAGATTTTTGCAAATATAATTGTTTATTGTTTGATTGTTGCAACCTCACTAATTAACAAATTAATAACTCTTCTCCCGGAATCGTTAGAAAATCGAATTTTTTTTGCAATAATTCTGGGATCAATTGAACAATAAACAATTATATTTGCAAAAATCTTGTGCCGATGGTTCGCCCTAAAAAGACAGAAATCCCTGAAAAAATTTGGGGTCTCTAGTGATTCCGGAAGTAGAGTTATTAATTTGTTAATTAGCCAGGTTGCAAGAATAAAGAAATAAACAATTTCGTGCAACAACCTTGTGCCGATGGTTCTCCCCATGATCCCAGAGTTATTGCAAAAAAATCTGTACTACTGAAGCATATAATAAGTCTCACTACGCACAAACTATGAAATGCTAGGAAAGACATTTTTAAAGAACAATTAACTAAATACAATGCATTTTAAATAAGAAAATTTTAAAGAATAATTATTTGTTCAAGATATTCAAAATTTAAAGTATCCTCAAAAACCCCCAATCTCCAAGATGTATGCAAATATTTGGATTTAAAAAAAATATATTTACAAATGTCCAAAATAAAATGTTTACTTTGACACCGTATATCATTTTAACCATCAACTTTTTGACTAAAGTAAATTTAGCTGTACAGTATTGTTTTGCTGTGAACAATTTACTGTTGTCCTATAGTGCATTAATTTCAGGACACCCTGTACTACTGAAGCATATAATAGGTCTCACTACGCACAAACTACGAAATGCTACGATATTTTTAAAGAACAATTAACTAAATACAATGCATTTTAAAGAAAATTTTAAAGAATAATTATTTGTTCAAGATAATCAAAATTTAAAGTATTTTTCGTTTCTACGCTACTGGTGATAATGGTAATATTTAAATATACTGAATAATTACACTAAAAATATCTGATTACAACCTAGAACTATTGCTTTTGATAATGAAAAGATTCCAAGTAAATGAATAATGTAATAAAAATTTCGAAATCTTTGACACCCTGTATCTCGGGAGCGGTGAACTTTTGGATATTTGGGTAAATTTGGGATATTTGGGACTGGATTTTTACATCAGATAATGTATATTTACAACCATTTCGTGTAGAAAACAAATATGCTTCTAACATGTGAATTAGCACAGTTTAATTATTATTTAGTCAATAACAATGGTAGAATTTTGGAACTTGTTCTTTGTAATAAATTCAAAGTAAAATATTTAATTAGATCTGACTTCCCATTAGTGAAGGAAGATACACATCACCCTGCTGTAAATTTTCTGTTAGATATAAAAAAATTTCAAGAAATTAAATAAAAATTATTTTGAATTTTATGACTTTAAAAACGCCAATTCTGAAAATATTAATAATCACATTAGAAGTATTAATTGGCAAGATTTATTTGTTAATACAGTGTGTGGAACTATTTTATAGTCATTTATATAAAGTAATACATGACCATGTGCAAGTTAAGAAAAAAAATGCAAAATTTCCCATTTATTTTACGAAGCCAACTATAAAAGTTATTCAGGAAAAAAATAAATTTCATAAAAGATGGAAAATCTATAATCAACTGGAAGATTTTAATGCATTTAAACTTTTGAGGAAACGTTCTAAGCAACTTATTGACTCTGATTTTAAAAAATATGTTAATTCTATTGAAAATGATATACCGACCAATTTTAAACGATTCTGGAGTTACGTGCCTGCAAAAAAAAATGTAATACCAAATGAAATGACTTTTGATGACATAACAGTAAATGATGGGCAAAGAATTTCTGACTTATTCTGTACTTATTTTGAAAGTGTTTTTGAAACAGAAAAATTTATTTTTGAGGAGAAAAGTAATTTAAATAATAATAATATTCATCTCATTCAGTTTACTGAACCTGAGGTGCAAAATGGTTTAACAAAATTAGATCGTAATAAACCGGCAGGACCAGACTTAATATCATCCTATTTTGTAAAGAATTGCTTCTCGTCTTTATGTGTACCTTGAACAATATTATATAACCATTCTCTTAAAATGGGACGTTTTCCTGAAAAATGGAAAATATCAGCAAAAAAGTGGTTTAAAAAATATGATAAAAAATTATCGTCCTATTAGTAAACTAAATATTATCGCAAAATATTTTGAGTTATTGGTATTTGATCATATTTTTAATTTGGTAAGAAATCTCATAATGCCAGAACAGCATGGTTTTTTTAAGGGAAGATCATCCGAAACAAATCTTGTTACTCACTGTGAATATCTGTATAAACAAATGGATAAACAAGAACAAGTTGATGCTGTTTATATGGACTTCAGTAAGGCTTTTGACAAAATAAGTCATAACATTTTGTTGACGAGGCTTACTGAGGTTGGTATAAATGGATCATTACTAAAATGGGTGGAGTCTTACATAAGGGGACGGTCGCAGTTTGTTACAGTTGGGGGTTATAAGTCTAAATCTTTCATTCCTACTTCTGGTATACCTCAAGCATCACATCTTGGTCCGTTATTTTTCATAATTTACATAAATAATATTAGAGAATGTTTTAAATATAATAAAATTTTGCTATATGCAGATGATTTAAAAGTATATATTAATATAAATAATCCATTATTGTAAGCAAAACGGTTTATTTTTTAATCATTGTAAGTGTCAAACAATAACATATACTAGAAATGTCAATAAAATTACTTACCAATACTTTATTAATGATCAAATACTAAATAGAGTGACACATATTAAGGATTTAGGGGTAATTCTGGACTCAAAATTGTTGTTTAATACTCATATAGAGACCTTAGTTAATAATGCTTGTAAAATGTTAGGTTACCTTAAAAGACAATGTAAACTATTTAAAAATATTAATTCAATTGTGTCCGTTTATAATTCTTATGAATTGAGCAGGTTGAATTACGCGTCTCCTGTTTGGTCCCCTCAATATAATATTTATAAAACCCGTATAGAACGTATACAAAATAAATTTATAAGATATCTATCTTTTAAAACAAATTATTTTATTGAAAATGATTATTGTCTAGCCCGTCAACATTTTAATTTGATTTCTTTGGAAAGTCGTAGAATATTTAGTAACTTAGTTCTGTTATTTAAGTTAATGAATAATATAGTAAATGTTCCTGGTATTCTTCAAGATATATATTTTAACGTACCTTGTAGAAATCTTCGAAATCATGAATTTTTTTATGTGCCGTTTAAACGGACAAGCTACTGCCAGAATTCTCCACTATGTAGAATGTTTGTTGAGTGCAACATATATTGTATTGATATTGATATCTTCAATGTAACTTTGGACAGATTTAAAAAACACTTGAAACATGTACTATTTAATGTGTTATGCTTATTTATGTATATTTGTATTTCTGTGTTTTTTCTTTCATTACTTTTTTTTGCTCCTAAAATGTTTTATCTTTTATTTTATTTTTATTATTTTGAATGCTCTTGTAGGTCTTTAAGACCTGTTGTATTCTATATGTATGAATAAACAAACAAACAGACAAATTTTTAAAATTTATTTTAACTGTACAATCACCCCTTCCAAGGATGCCAATCATACCTGAGACAGCCTGTATATTTCCGCTGTTAGTTTTCTAGAAAATAAATCGACTATCTAGAACTTACCGCAAAAAGACTGCAGGATGTTTACTAACGATACTAATAAATCTCGATTTCAGCGTCACTTCCTCAAATACCTAGCAGGAAATTAAACGACTTTATTGCACCCACTGGTACCTCCCCGGAACATTTGATCCCATAAAATCCAAAGATGAGGCGGCACAAACACCAATAACAAATAGTACATGGAAGCTTTTAAACACAACGGCTGATGCTGCGGCACGACCATACATCAGAAACACTTGTCAATATCCCGCGAATCGATGGAGAATTACGAGAGCGGCATTTTAAATCGACTCTATTTGCTGCTAACAATTTTAAATCCTCACCAGCTGACATGCCGTATACATGATATATTACCCAATATTTTTAAATTGTCGTAATGTTTTCCATAATGCCTGCAAACTGAATTCGAAAGTACGTTCGGACAACGGGAATCGATTCTTGCTTTTAACGGCCCTGCGGCGTCGACATGCCGGAATGTTTGTCGAAGAAGACGAAATAAATGTATTTCTATATACAGGATGTCACGATGCAAAAGTACAAAAATTTGTCGAGCAAAATATTGTTAAAACATTAGTTACCTTAACAGGTTCGCTGCTGGTGGCAGTTTCGATAACATGTTGTCCACACCAGTTTTTTTTCTATAAAATTTGAGATTTGATAGTTGGAAACTATATAAATTATGTCTATTTGAGTTGTAATAGCGAATTTGCTGACTGGACTGTAATTTTAATTTCGACTGCATTTTCCGTCAGTGGCACTGACTGACAGTATTTTACGTCGCAAATCATGTCTGTCTAAATTCTTAGTAAATTACTTTGAAAATTTGGATTCAGGGATTATCTGAGACAAGAAAAACGAATTTGTACTTAACTTTGTTCTAAACGCTAGTGGCCGCTATAAAATGTTGAATTTAATGTTGAAAATAACAGTATGTAAAATTATTTTATTTATTATTAAATTTCAAGTTTAGACTTATTTAGTAAGTTATGTGATAAATAAAATGTAAAATTTGTATTAGGTGTATTAAAACCGACGATGTCATGAAAATTAAATTACAACAAACAGAAAACTGTTAAATTTAGCGACATAATTCAAAACTTTAAATTTGAGATCCTGCATCTTTAGGACTAAGGTAAGTTGGCTAAATTGCATTATTTTGTCGCCAATAACCTACGTATTCACATCATCTGCATCATTTGCCTCATCTGGATACCAAGTGTCGTTTTCGTCTCCGTCAAACAACTATGTTCTGAAATTTGCAGGAAACATTCATCTGTATGGTAACGGTTTTTGAGGCTGATATAGTACCAGGCTTACTAATTTTCCATCCTTATTCTAATAAAAAAAGACAAGGAAGGAATTCGAGCCGAATAAATCTATCCATTAAAGCCTTTTCCGAATGCTTGTACAAACTGCCGTACTAGCACGAAGTACTCATATAGTGCAAAAAATGCATGCATACAACCAGATTTTTTCAGGGTGGATGGAGGACTGTCCAACCAAAAAAATACACTAGAGACCCTTGTGCGTTTTTTGCAATAGGGGTGGTTTCTTATGTACTTTGTTTTTGGAATTTGTTTTCCAACTTATACATAATAATATTAATATATTAACTTTTTTGTAACTCACATATTTGACGCTTCACTGCTCATTATATGAAGAAAAAACGATATTTATTTATTATGGTTCAGTAAAGATACAAGTAAAAGGCTTAGAGGCTGGTTTTTGGAGGGTTCTTAGAGGACTGTCTCCTGAGTGGATATCCAAAAAAATACAGTTTGCCCCTGCGGTGTATTGCGCTGTAAAGGCGGTTTCTTGGTGGTGGTGTAGAAATGAGTTCAACTGACAATTCCCATCACTGAATACACAAAATTACTTGGATATTACATCCCATTGGTTCAAACTGGCGTACCTCAAAATACTTATTTAATTTGAACATCCCTATTAATGCTTAAATATTTTTGAAACAATAGACCCTCCGGAACAGGAGTAATGACTTTTATTAAGTTCATGTACATAAAATATTTTAATGATGACACAATAATCATAAACCACCCCTATTGCGCAAAACGACGAAGGGGTTAGACTGTGTTTTTTTGGATGGAGACTCAGAAGATAATTCTTGAAGAAACCTGCATAAACCAGCTGGTCAGCCTTTTGTTGTATATATACTGAACCATAATAAGTATAGTAAATAAAATCAAAATAGCAAAAAAAACACAAGGGTGTTGAGAGTGATTTTTTGGTTGCCTTTTAACCACTTTAAAAAAATCAGCTTGTCCGCATTTATTTTTATGAAATATGATATCTTTAGTGAGTTAATATTATAACTGATTATTTTACTAATTTAATTAAAAAAAGGCAAGCAAAAATCATAAACCGTACGCAAAAAAATGTCATAAAACCTTTTCATAGTGCCTATGTAAACCACCTTAAGTCAAATGCAGTGCCGACGTAAATAACCCACCTATAAATGACACCAGAGAAGCGACGAAAAATTCTGTCAGTGGCACCAGAGTGATAGCGATCCCGACGGATTTGTCCGTCACTGGCACTGAAGGAATTAATATAGACATTATTACCGTACGTATGTGAAATTTGTAGCCGTAGGCTATGTCGTATAATCGCATAAGTAGGTACGGTAATAATGTAGTATCCCACGCATTGCATTCAATGTTTTATCTACTGTTGACGTTATTGTTAATAATAGCAATAATTAAAAATATACATAATTTATACAGAGTGTCGTAAAAAGTAATGAGACCCAGCTAAACATAGCTTCCTGCGATCAAATAGTTACAGGGCTTCAAAGAAGAAAAAATGATACGCTTGACTGAAAGTCAAATGATGGAAAAATTTATTTTGTCTAGAAAAGCTATACCTGTTCCATATTGATACAATGCACCATTTTCAGTAAAAACGCTTTTGAAAATTTCCACACATTAAAATACTTAGAAATAAATTTTCTAATTCGATCAAGTTATAAAATTTGATCAAAAACTTGTCAGATTAATATTAATTGTTGTACTTATTTAGTAATTATCGTTGTGTAGTCGTGTAATCAAATTTTGAAAATATGCCTCGACATAATCAGTTTTCCAACTCAGAAATGGCAGATATCTAAAACATAACTGTAACAAATTTCAATATGATTGGACGTTGTGTTTCTTAATGTAACAACTAAACGAATCACTTTTGGACTAAGCTAAGTTTGTCTACATCGCTTCTATTTGATCACAGGAAGCTATGTTTACGCTGGGTCCCATTACTTTCCGGACATCCTGTATACAGTACGCGTTAATGTAAAGAAGCGTGTATTAAGAAGTTACCGTAGCAACGGGCATAAGCATAACTGTCACTGAATTATTTCTCGGAATTATTGTGAAAGTATAAATATGAGATCAAGCGATGATTTGCCATCAGATATTGAAAATGAAGCTTCCAGTCTTATTTTTTATCTCGTGCCAGAGAAATCACAGAAGAAATTTGAATTAACATTTGGTTGACATAAAAAATGATGTAGACGAAAATAAATAGTTAACATAACTAACGAAAAATGTTTATTAATATATTTCAACGAACTAAGCAAAACACAGAAGAATTAATCTTTTTGGTGCTATCGTTCAATTATAAGAACAAAAATTTCACTCATTTTCCATTTTTATATCCTAAGAAGAATCTTGAATGGTCAACTGGTGACGGATGAAGAGAGGGATATTTTAGACTCTTTTGATGTTCCCGTCAGAAATAGCAAATTCTTTTCTCACATTCGTCTTTGTATTGGGCGTTTGTATCAATATTCCATGTCTTTTATTTGTTCAAGCTGAAGAAATGTTGTTCACGACGGTATGCTCCACTGATACCAATAATCAGCACTATCTAAAATATGAAACAATTTGAATATTTGGAAAGAAGTGTGAAAATTACACTTTGCCATCATCATCATCAAGTAGGTTTTATCATCTGCTTATTTGACTTTGATTTTCTTAAAATACTAGACTTCCTGTATTCCTACCTATTTACGTTGAAGCAAAGCAATTAAACTTGAAAATACCTTTATGTCAATATTCGTTTTCAACGACAATGTTGTTCTTATCATTAACTAAAGACGACTCCACAGCATAGACCTCTGGTATACTATGGATTTTTGTTCAAAACAGGCTAGTAGAACAGCCTCAGTGATAACAGTTGCTCTCTTTTGATGTCTCCAACCTTCAGATAAGCGATACACTTTTTCATATTTATCTTTGGATAATGATTGAATCGTAATTTTTGACGTTTGTTCTATTTCATCTTCCATATTATCGTTATAAGCAGAAGATTCTGACATTTTTCATAAATCAATGACACAATAATATTAACGAAAACCTAAAAACTCGTTTTTATATCAACATTCCTTCAGGATTCTTGATACACATTTTCAAAATTCACAATTTTCAATAAAAATTATGATAACTATAGTTACTTGAACTATTTTCAGAACACTATTAAAAAAATCATATGTGCAACTCATGGGAAAAGTGGCTGTTCCTCATATGTCGTATTTTTTTAAAAAAAAGCTTAGTCAGATGCGGAGAAAGTAATTTTTCTTAACTTATTGCACAAATATCTATTACTGCACTCAGAAATTAAATTTACTATTTTTGTGTTTAAGTAACTTTTAAAGTTTTATGTATTTTATTTCAAAACTGTGGTGTTTTGTATCCTTGCCAAAAATATTTGTTTACCTATATATTCGAGGATAGGATGTTCTAAGGATCGTTTTTTATTAAACTCAAACAAGGAAGAGATGCCTTCGATAAAAAATCAAATCCTTGCCAAGAAGTTTCATTTACATAATTCCTAAACTTTTTGTGAAATGAGGAAGAGATGTTTTCAATACACTCATCAAATAAACAAAATGGGAGATATGATTCCAAAAATAGTATATTTCATGAATGTGTATCAAGTTGCATTGACGTCAACTATTGTACCCTAACACATAGTGAAATAATGAAAATGCACTGGAAATTAATTGGATACGTTTTCCATGTCACACCTATATTGTGTTTCATAACCTCTGAAAGTAATTAGTTTGCCAAATTTTCTATGTCCTATATTGGTTAGGACAACATGGTTAGACTCGCTGCGGTATTTAGAATTAAAATCAATTTGGATAGATGTGCGAAATGAAAAAGATATTATTTATTACCATTATATTATCTGATAATTTCAATATTGAACGTATATTTTTAATAAAAAAATGTGCAATTAAATTTCAACGCATTTTTACAAGCTAATTATAGGTACAGATGCAAATATACTTAATTGATTTTTAAAGATTTTGATTAAGTCATCCAAAACTACGTATTCCAGAATTCAGTTAAATTAATTAAAGTTTTCATTTAATAAGATCAATAATTTCTTTTACAGTTTACCAGCAAGCTGCCAAGAAATAATATTGCAAGTCCTTATTGCTCGTTATCGTTATTTATTAGAGTCATTAATTATACCTATAAAAGATTTGGAAGTCTGACCATCCCCTTAACTTAAAGAATTTTTATCTCTCACATTTATTATCTATATTTTACAACTAACTTCAAATACTTTCCTGGAAACAACGTCTGAAAAACGGCCAACGCCAAGGAAACTAATAAAACACTTTTTTTAGACAAGTTTTAATTTCCCAAGAACAGGGATAAAAGCGTAAGCCAATTACAAATCGGCCAAAATGTTGCAACTCTTCAGAGAACAAACGCCAAGCTTTTCGCAGACTTGTTTTATTTCAACTGTAATGGACTTTTTTAGATATTGATTTAGTCCTTGTTGATTACGTTAGAAAAGAAGCAATTTTCTAAGGAATCGGATATATATACTCACCGCAATATAACGATTTCTAGCCAGAATAAGTATTCATATTTTGTTTAAGCTATGACGGCTTAACCCCTTGTCCGTGATACATACACCTAGACAAAAACAATTATTGACACGACCTAATCACTGATGTCTCCCAAAATTCCTATGGATAGTTCACTGGTTGTCTCTTTAAAAGTAGTATACCTTTCAGGTCGGAAATTTTTATGTTGCGGCCACTGTGCAATGTCATCTATTATACTTAATAAAAAATAAACTTCCCAAAATTTTCAAGTATCTTAATAAAGCAACGTTTTTAGAAAAATATAATTAATAGTATATAGGGTATTACAAATCAGTAGGTCAAGCCGCTAACTACAATTTATTTGGTCAAAAATAATGGTACTTTTCTTATGCCATTTTTCATTTCGAAGCTCCATTTTCAAAATTCAGGGCGTCAAAATAAAAATTTTAAAAATAATTTTTGTTAGCAGCTTTGATGATTTTAGAGATACTTCTTTGTAATTTAGCACATATTTTTATTGTAGGTCGACACACTTTCTATGCCATTTTGGTCTAAAATATTAAAGTATATGTTATTTAATTTTTTTTCGTTATTATAAGATTTTGATTTGAAACTCGGTTTACGAGGTATTACTACTTTTTGATGTGCTAGGTTTGACATAAATTAAATATCGCTAAGAATTAAATGATTATTTCCATTTCATTCAGTAAATTGCAATAAACAAAACAGTGCAAAGACAAAAATGTAGCTCAATTAAACTAAATGTTCAATATGGGTATACCTCCTTCAGGAATACTCAGACTCTTTTAATAAGAGAATAACGAATATTTTGCCAAATACTCTTGCCAAATTTAAGAAAATTAATGGCTTTTTGTTGAGTCCAACATTCTCACAACGACACACAAAAGCATATAATAATCAGCAGTGTACAGTATTTTTGTGTGTTCTCACAAATTGTCCTAAAGTTGCCTGAGGAGTACATAAATTTCTACACCACAAAATACAAAAATCCGCTTTTCCGACCGAAGTTTGCGATTGAATTGATTGTGACATTTATTACCGTAAATTAATTAAAAAATTATTATATAAAATAAATTTATGTTTGGAATATGCTTTAAAAAGAGTTAATCCCTAAACAATAGGTATGTGTCATGTCTAGACATTCCACATATAGACATATTTAGTTGGGCTGTCAAATCAAATTAAAATATTCTCAATACAACCAAAAAGCAAATTACAAATTTGAAGAGAAAAACTGAGCTAGATAGGATGATTAGGTTATAAACCTTACAATATAGTGAAGTACCTAGTACTCACTAGATGACATTGAAGAGTTAGCATAAAATCAAATAATACGATAACTGAGTTAAATTTTGTATATTAGTTTGTGATTGACTCCTTTCAGAGATAAATAAATAATAATATCAAACTATAATAATAAATTTATTTCTGGGTATACAATTGCCTCATGACCAAATAACATCCATGCAATTGATTATTATAAAAGGCAGGTTGATTTTGATTTTAAATGTGAAAAATTAATTGTTGAAGTTTATGTAAAAACCCTACAAAAAAAGACACTTTCAATAAATATTTTAAGTATGAAATCGCTACATTTTAGCATTATAAACACTAACACTACCTAAGTTGATCTTTCTGTTATCCAATGATGTATAATTATTTTTAGTAACTAACAGGGTTTGAAATTTTTAACTTAAACATTACATCGACATTTCACCATTTTAGGCCACAAACATGGCCAATTTAACCATTTTGACGACGATATGTTTAAATTCATCAAATGTAGAACAGATGTTTTGCAAAATATACTATGCATTTACTTTTAATTTTATAAACTGTGCTACAAATACATTTTTAAATTCGATAAAATGTATGATAGCATCACAATTATCATAAAATTGATACTTTTAATACTTAATTTATATTTTCCGAACAGTCAGATGTAATATTTAATTCAACTGATAAATATTAGAAATAATGAATATGACTCTACTAAGAAAGAAAGCAAAGTCTACTATTAATCCTATCAATATATCCGCAGTAAATGCTTATTCTTATTACAATTTACAAATTGTTAAATAATTACTAGCTTATATCTGCAGTAACGTAGGTACTTTACTGAAGTCGTTTGTCTTTTAATAGCTGAATAGCACCCTCTTAGCTATATTTTGGTTGTATCTTGTATCTGTTCAAACAAGGAATCCAGACAAGTTCTACATTGTCAGAAATATTCGCCCAGTAAAATTATGAATTTGTCTTCAGTAGAGATCGTGCAAGAAGTAGTTGAACGATCGTTTTTGACAGTTTGGATGCCTTGGTTGAACAAATCTAATATCAATGATTTCCATATCTACTAGATACAACCAAAATACTGCCAACGTGAGCGTACGGTGAAATGTTCGCTAACTTAATTCAGACTTTGTATTTCTGTTTAATTCCTTGAAGATCTCCTCAGAATCAAATTGTATTTTGCAGGCTAGAAACGGACGAGCTGCCGCCGACCCCCGAAGCAGTCCAGTCTTTCGTAGCGAGAGGTGGCGTAGAGTCGAGACAGTGGCGGCGAATACGAGTGGCGAGACGGGGCGGATAACGGGATGCACGCCAATGTGCACGCAGACCGGAACGAGTGGCGGCTGCCCCCGGACGACACCTTGCAGGTCGCCGATACAAAGGCCAAAAAGGCCGAGGTAGGTGACGAAGAGGTCAGTACTCCATGGAAAAATACAAGACCGCTGCACTCTGTATGTAACCTATTTAGGACATGGACACGTTTTGGAAGGCATTCTGGCACCAAATACACCAAACCGGTTAATAACAGAACTTAAAAACTACTTTATTATAAACAAAAAAACTTTTAATTAAAATATAAAATGTATGTCGTAAATTTTTTTCACAAATTTACAAAATATTTTCTTCATAACTAATGCAGTAAAATTAAAGGATGTGCTAAAATATACATACAGGGTGTTTTTTAAGTAGAAGTCAAAAATCCTGTGGCCAAAATAAGTTTTTTTTGTTATATAAATGCAGGGTCTTAAGACAGCCATCGTCTAGCTACAACGGGTCAAAAATTAAAAACCGCTAGAGATAATTTAACTAAATTCGATATACATATTTAATATGACAGTAAACCATATTCTTTATCATAACGCATCGTCAAGTAGTTCAGGTAAAACGTTTTCAAGAAAATGCCTGTAAGAGGCACCGGTTAAAGTTCTTGGTAAAGAGTAAGGCCCAACAAGAAAATTTCCAATAATACTCACCCATATATTTAAATAAAACTGATGTTGAAATTGAGATTTCATTATGGCATTAGGGTTTTCATCAAACCAAACGTGTTTATTGTGGAAGTTCATTATAGCATCTCTAGAAAAATTGGCTTCGTCGGTAAACAATATACCAGAGCTAGTCAACATTTTTTTAAATTTTTTGCAAAATCAAGTGACAAAATTATAGATGAGTAGGATACTCTTGCGGTAGTGATACGGGTATAACTGTTGATGATTCAGAACGGCTCAGGCGTCCAAACACTCAAAGTCCCGAAAGATATTGAAAAACATTTCTGAACATTCTTGAATTTGGAGTTGGATGATTTGAAACTCTTTCCATATAAATTCGCCTAGCCGCAGTCTCATGTCCATCTACAAGGCCATAAATGCAAACCATCTTGGCCATTTCAGCATTTCAATATTTATTTACTTATTTAAATACAAACCCAATAGGCAAAAGCCCAATTACAGGGTAGGTTACACAAAAAAATAAATATTTACAGTAACATTGATATGTAACACGGTGACTAAATTAGTAGAAAACAACATCAAATTTAAAAATATAAATAACAGTATTACAATACAATACCAACTACAGTCATCAAAACACAAGAAAAATGATTTATGAAGACACACGTAATAATTATAAATAGGACTCCAAACAAAAAATGCAGAGGCATATTCCAACCAAGATCTTACAATATGCATAAACCATTATTAAAACAACATAATCTTTTTAAAAAAATAAGCTTAATTTGACAATACTCAATATTAAATAAGATGACGCCAACTTTTTATTATTGTTTTACATAGCCTCACTAAGATATGTTTAAATAATTTAGGTTACTGTGTAAAAATGCACTTGATGGTAAATCAATTTTGTTGTCAATCGGTTAGGAATACAATAAAGTGTAAAGAAACAAAAAGTGAAGATAATATAATGGTGCGTATGATGAACTATTTGATTTGTAATATTATACAGGGTTATGTTATAACAAAATAAACCTTTGGCCACAAAATATGCTTATAGACTTGTACCTCTACTTAAGAAACACCCAGTATACAGTATGTCACGTTGTATATCAAAAAGTTATTAGAACATCCCCCGTCTTACATTGGTTAGACGTCATGCAATAAGGTCATTAAAATGCATTTCTCAGATGAAAGCCTGCGGTTTAAACATAATTCAGAAGCGTAGATAAAGAAGATAATTTTTATTTCTTACTTATTTCATATTATGTCGGTGATAATATTTTAAATATTGTGCCAGATTATGAATCGTCCTGCATTCTTAAGCAAAAAGATGCATTTTCAGTTTCTGAAGAATAAATTGTCTTTTTAGGTAATCCTAAAAAAGTTTAGTGGCTTTAAATCTGGAGAAGGTGGAGACAGTGCAATAGAACACTATGAAAAAGTACACTGTCATGCATGAGATTTTCTTAATACGTAGTTATTTGTGAAATAAATCTTTTGCATTCTAGAATGATTTTTTGATAACAAACTATTGTTATTCATCAGTAATAATGAATAAAACGGACATAGTAAACAAGTAATATATTATAAATTCAACTAATTTATGAGTTGGATTACTTTGGTCTTGAGTTATGTGAAACGTATCGATAATATAGCTTTTAAGATTGTAGTAACACATTTAGTAAGCTAATTCAAATATTATTCAAGGTTGCTTATCTATTTTGATATCAAATAGCTGAACAAACATTACTCATAGAATAATTATGTTATTATCGACACAATCAATTTTGACTAAAAATTTACTAATTTTTTTTTTGTAGTGTACGACGAATGTTCTCTCGATTTGAATACACTGATTTTTGTTTATTTTGTAAACTACTTAAAAAGACAATGTATTTATTTGTAAAACTGATTAACTATTACATTCTTTGTTTATATTCGTAAATTTTTATCTAACAATGTAGATTAATCTTATAAATGACCAAACAATAAAAACAATTATAAGTAGTTATCATCAAAGATAATTTAATTTCTTTCACCATGGATTTATAAACCAAATTGGTTACATATTTGGCGGACTATTTTCCTTTGAATTTTTGATACATGTTTGTATATCACCCTGTATAATACTGCATGATATTCCTTGTCTCACAACATATTTAGTTTACCTGTTAATCATAAGCTTGTAGATCCTCTTTGCAAAGAAACTTCTTGATGAAGCTTTTAAATGTCTCATTCTAAACTGTCTCATTAACATTTCCAAAGTTCTGTCTCTGAAAATTTATGAGGATCCAAATAAATGAAAATCGTGACTCATACTCAAGTGTGAAAAGTGTGGACACTACGGTGCATGATTACTGCAATAGCGCCATAAATTTGAAAGCATCATGAAAAATTGTAAAATGAATACTTTCATCACAGAATAATATTATTCAGTATCTCCCTTTCAAATAGTAACATTCCAGCTAAGTTTTGTTGATAGTTCTGTAGAAACACTCCAAATCGATTTCCGTAAGTAAAGCTGAAAACATTTTTTCTGAAGTAATTCTGACAATGATACATTTACTAGATGACCAAGTTCTGGATAATGTTTTTGGTATACTGAAAGCCTTCCAAAATTTACATAGTGCATCCGGAATGGACCTAGTGGTATGTAGAAGGGAATGAGTACTGACTATAGTTTTAGTATATCTCTCAAGTTCAAATTAAGCCTATTGTATGTAATATTGGATATTTAAGAATGAAATATCAGCTCCCTTTAGATTAGGCCAATTTTTACTGCAGAAAGTGCAATTGTCAGAGAAAAGTGTATAGATTAAGTACACATGTTACAAACATATGCAGCTTGGTAATTTATGTTTATTATTTGAATATAAAACTTTCTTGTTAAATTTGTTGTTCTACACAGGGTGCTCAGCAAATAATGGGACATACTCTAAGAGGGGTAGCTTCCGGGGCAAAAATAATTGAAATTAAATTACTTACTTATTTCCCAAAAATTTGTATTCTTAAAACGATCTGAGAAGAATAATATAGTGGTACAAGCGCTCTGTACTGAAAAATCAAACCCAAAAAACCTTCTTTTCCAAAATTGAAGAATTACCCAACTAATAAGGAAATTGTCGTTAAAAATGAAATAAAAAAGTATTTATCAGCCCTATAACTTCATAAGGAAGCAAATTTGTTAATTTAAATCACATTATTTTTACAGGAACCTAGCATTAAAGTGTGGTCCATTCTTTACTGAACACCCTGTATAGGATGAATTAATTTGATAAAACTAGCTATAAATATTGTAGAATACGGTAACATATTGTTACTGTTTTTTGTTTTGCTGTCCAATGCAGCGAAAACTATTACATTTCGAATATTTTTATAGCGACTCAAGAGATTAAGGTGTACCATATCAAAAAAACATTTTTTAATATTGAATGCTTGAGGAGAAATAAAATTGCTAGGGCAGTTTAATCAGAATTTACTTTTATCCCGTCAGCGCCTTATTATAATAATTAAATTTTCTATAACACTATCAAGTTTGAAGTTCATTATCCTAGCGCGTTAAGTGCAACAGCAATATTGCATATAGATGGATGTAATTTTGCTAGAAACTAAATGAAAATATTATTATATGAAGGAACATTGTATTAAAAATTAAAATAAAGTGAACTAAATGAAGCATTGTAAAGTACTTGGATTATGTGTATGTAATTTATGTGTATAAAAGAAGAAGAATAATTTTATTACATACAGGGTGTCTGTGAAAGGTTGGGAAATCTAGCTGGAGATGACGATTCAACGAATTTTAAAGATCAATGGACATAACTACAAATTTACAATTTGGTATTTGCCTGAGCGTCATATTGAAAACAGACTTAATTTTATAGCTCATTTGTAGTAAACGTAGAAACTGTTGATCAGAACCTTTTTCGACACGTTCTTTGGCCGGACGAAAGTCGTTTTATCAGCAATGTTGAATTATTAACGACTACTTGATTCTTCTACCGCTAATGTGATTTTTAAGTTGTATTTCTTTTGAGACTCTTTAAGACAATATTTCTTATAACGTTTAAAAGGGAATTAATACAGAAAAATAAAAGTTTATTATACTCGCGTCAAGTATTCAGACGTCTTACGTCACAGGTGACGTTACACATTTGTTTTTATTGTCAACGTAATTTTCGATATTTGGTCTCGTTAAAAACAATCATTTCTTTCAATTTAGTGTAATATATAATGCAAACTTTTAGTGTACTATACAGTATGCGCCAAAAGTATGGAATAAATTCAATAAAAACACAACAATTATTTTTTGGGAAAAATCCTCGAACAGGTCGATTTTTAATTTAAAAAATACATATTTTAGCGTAAAATGCGATTTTCAAATGTCATTTGTTTTCGAGTAATGACGTCATCGATTTTTTTTAAATGGCAACTCCATATTTTTTTTCCTTGATTCTGAAAGATCGTTTAATTCTCTATCAGACAGTACTAAAATTTTGCCCCCTTACATAGGAAAGTTTTCGAGTAAATGACGATTGAATGTTAGAAAACGTAAATCAATTAAAATAAAGCAAAAACGTTATCAAGTTTAGTTTTTCGTTTTTCCATAGTTCTTTTATGGATCACGTATGTGAAAATCTTTGCAAAGTGTCATTGTCACACCAACGTAGAAATTATTATTCAATTTAAAGTATTATGGCACATTTAACTGTTACTAAAAGAATTGACATTTTAATTCTTATCGGATGCGTGAATATGACTAGAACTCAGCAGGAAGTTTGCGATTTATTTAATGAAAAATATCCAGATCGCCCTATCAGCCAATCAACAGTCAGTAAGGTAGAGTCTAAATTTAGAGAAACTGGCAATGTTGTAAATATTCCAAAACCTGGACGACCAAGCATTAATGAAAATCAGAAACAGAACATTTTGATAAGTATGGTGGATAATCCTCATAATTCTTCACGATTGGTTGCATTAAACAATGACACTAGTCAGAGCACAGTGCTACGTATCTTGAGGAAGGAAACATATCATCCCTACAAAATTCAACTTGTGCAGGAACTCAATGAAGATGATCCCGATCGCCGCTTACACTTTTGCGAAATTCTAATGGATTTATGTCAAGGAACTAGAAATTTACACCGGCAAATACTTTTTTCAGATGAGGCCACATTTTGTCTGAATGGTACAGTAAACCGTCAAACTTGCAGATATTGGAGTCGGGAAAATCCTAATTGGATGGCAGAGGCACATATCCAACACCCTCAGAAATTAAATGTGTGGGCTGGAATAGTTGACGACGGAATAGTAGGGCATTTCTTCTTTGAAGGAACCCTTACAAGACAAAGATATTTAGAGTTTCTAGAAAATGACCTTGTTCCAGCCTTTGCAGTAATTTTTCCTAACGATAATGACCCTGACATTCCTAACGATACCATATGGTTTCAGGAAGACGGTGCACCTCCGCACTATGCGTGCCCTGTACGAAATTTTTTGGACAATTGTTTTCTTGAGAGGTGGATCGACGGACGCGGACCGATAGAATGGCCTGCAAGATCGTCAGATCTTACACCTCTTGACTATTTTTTATGGGGATACTTGAAGTCAAAAGTGTACATTAAAAAAATCGCATTCGGGACGAAATACGCAGAGTTACCCCAGAAATCATTCATAATGTGCAAAAAGAATTTCTTCACAGACTTGCGCATTGTCAACCAGTTGGTGGATGGCAATTCGAACATTTAATTTAAGTATAAAATTTAATCAATTGTATTTTATTTTACATACCTAGAATTGTTATCTTTTTATGGATAAAATTTACGTTTTCTAACATTCAATCGTCATTTACTCGAAAACTTTCCTATGTAAGAGGGAAAAATTTTAGTACTGTCTGATAGAGAATTAAACGATCTTTCAGAATCAAAATCGATGACGTCATTACTCGAAAACAAATGACATTTGAAAATCGCATTTTACGCTAAAATATGTATTTTTTAAATTAAAAATCGACCTGTTCGAGGATTTTTCCCAAAAAATAATTGTTTCGTTTTTATTGAATTTATTCCATACTTTTGGCGCATACTGTATAGTTTTATTACTAACAGTTGCAGTTTCTTAAATATTTTGATGAAAATATAATAAATTATTCATTTGCTCGTATGACGTAAGTCGTCTGAATTCTTGTCGCGAGTATAGAAAAAATAGGGCTTTTAACAGGAAAGAAAATTGGATATGTTTCTGGAAAACATATAATTAATGACGTTTCTGTCAAATCACAAAGATAATACTATCGATTGAAAATAGAGTTTACTTCATCCCATTTGAGACACCCTGTACTTTTACCGCCTTAAGTTTTGTACTCTTTGTACATTTCCAAATACCCTGTATAACATAAAAAATTTTCTTCTGTAGTCATCTTTAATTAATTTCTGGGAAAAATACCTAAAGTTAATAAAAAAGCTGTATAAGAGAGAACTATTTTCTCGTCGATTAATTTATGTCAAAACACACGTAAGCAAATTCCAACTACGTGGCAATAAAAAATGATGGATGATCCAGTACGTATCGCCGCAAAACATAAAAAAGCGAACGTGACGTATTTGCTGAGACCATTAACAGCTTGTACAAAGCCGCAATCAACAGATCCCAAAGTGGTGGATAAGCGTGAAATGATCGTGAATATCAGCCAATTAAATCCGCTGCTCTTCTTACTAATGTTATTCTTTTTCCCGTTGCTTCGGGGGGTAATTCCTCTTCGCTTTGCTCTGACAATTTGCACGCTGCAAGCCGTATTTTAATTAGTTTTTAAAAGTTTTCGAATTAAAGTAATCTTTAAGTAGGAAAGTTTGACTTTAAAGAAGTTTATGCATCAGTTAAGATCACATAGCACTGCACCTTGATTATAGACGATAGGACTGCACATAGCACAAAGGTTGCTGCATATATTTCTTAGTGGAGTCAATTAAGTTCTTATTTTGTTAATTAAAGAAATAATTGTCAATTCTAAAATATTTAAACTTCTTATACAGTTTGATTTTGAAAGTGGGGTAGTAATTTTAGTATACGCCTACTTATTCGAAGTGATATGCAAAATAAAACCCAACAATATAAAAAATCATATATAACTCACCTACTTTCACATTTTGTAATGTATAAAATTGTGGAATTGTGGAAATAAATAAATCGTGCAGAGGAATGAAATCTGTAAGGAAATCTCTATACATTTCGCCTTGAGATGTCGATTTTGAATACACTTACACCAAAGTTTTAACCATAACGCTATTCTTTTCTAACACGTATAATACAATGGTACGGTTGGAATGGAAGTTTAAGAGTTCGTTTAGGGTTTTATTATAGAATCGGCTTCAAAATTTGCAATAACTATAAACTCAGTTATATCAGTTATTCAAAAACATTTATTAGAGGCATATTTTGTAAAATGAGTTGTTTTAATGCCTAATGTAATGAGTTATAATTAATACCACACTTTCAAAATCACCCCGTATACAATATAAATTAAAAAATATATAAAATATGAATGTTAAAATTAATTTTTTTTATAGAGTAAAGAAAACAAATAGTTTATTAACAAATATCACACATAAAATAAAGAAACAAATTTTTAGGATACTTTAGGATACAAGGCGAAAATTTTTTAAATAAAATAAAATAATAAGATTTAACTCAAAAGCGTCTACAAGTATTCCAATATTATGACATCATTAATTTCTAGTCAAAAGAAGGCAATTTAAGTAAACTTATCTCTACCCAAAGTTTAATTCGAGCAACGTCTAGGATAGATGGCCATATAAAATATTTTTGACGGTAGTTCGAGTTTAAATATTGTCCTGGGTTTCCTACCCCGACTTTTTCTTTTACCAGAAAAACAAACAGTTAATTTTTACTGATATTTATTAACACTCTGTACACTACCGAATACTAATTGCAACTCAACTAAACACTATTTAATTAATCACTATCTTAATCGCTCTGAATTCTCCAGAAAATTTCCAACTAAACACTCCAATTCAAGGCAATAATTCAAGACTGTAATTCAATACTGACTAACTCGGCCGTTTATTCTTTTATTGACCAAACGAATATTCCAGGTATTTTCTAGCATCTCTAGATCCATTTCTCGAAAGATTCTCGTCGATTCTCAATATTCCAGTCACGCCTCGATACACGGCATTATTTTGTTTGTTTATCAGTATCGAGTAGGGGCGATCGGGGCAATCACAGTAAGAAGCGTTTTATTATTTAAATAAATAAAAAATAAGTAAGATAATACTTTGCAAACTAAATTTTTTATTATGTATACATGTATGTTAATATTTTCTCAATCCTTATTTAAGTTTTTAATCTTGTCTTTCCAAAGTTTTTCTTGGAATGGCATAACTCGTAGATGCATTTTTAATGAAGGAATAATTTTTAAAGCCTCAGAGCATGGAGAAGAAGTACCTTGAGATTCTCCAGGTTATTTTATGTACTTGTTTGGCATTTTATAAAATAATACAGATTGCTATGTTAATCTCACTCAAAAGATGGTTATCGCACCCGATTTACTAGTAAGAGATGGTCATTTTGGTAATTCGTAGAAAAAATACGTAAACCAAACTGTTTTAAGGTTAGGCAAAATTTCAATGTATATTTTACTTGCATATAGGGTGATTGAGGACTTAACTTAAAAAAATTGAACAGGAGACTCTTACAAATACAATTTTGTAAAAAAATAAAAAATCAGAAAGGGCAGTTCAAAAATGATTTAAAAATGCACTTCTGCACTGTACTGGAAACTGGTCCACTGTAAAACCTGACTTTGTGGAAGGCAAAGCAGGCGGCTACCGGTATGGCAGCAAAGTGTAATAAAAAATGAACGGACAAAAAATTGAAAGAATTTCTTAAAGAAAGGAATAAATACAATTTTTATAACGCCTATTTTATATCAGCAAATTCAACTGCTTTTGTCGCTATTATTATTAATTAATAAAATTAATTTGTGGTTTTAATTACTCAAATATTTTAACATACATGATGTTGCAACAACTGTTTGTTCACTGACGTGTAAATACATTTAGATAAATTAAAACGATATCCATCAACTTCGAGTGGCTCTACACGTAAGTTATTTTTAATACTTGAAAAGCTAATGTGAACACTATCGCAAAAACGTTAATACTATTTCAGCATTCCGAATCACCTGGCACGGAGTCACATATAGAGAGAGAGCGCACGATGTAAAGGATGAAAATTCTGCAACTTCAATAATTTTTTCTCGGAAACTATAAGAATTTTACAGGAACAGTTTTTACGATATTGACTTAATTTTTCATCACGCATCTGTTCCCAATTTTTTTTTTTTATTTTGTATAACTGACCATATTATGATATAAGCACCGACAATTATCGTTAAATTATTTAAATATTAAGTATGGCTATCTATCCCGGAGGTTAAATTTTTCCTTCTAAGGCTTTTTCCGTAACCAGTTATTTTATTAATTATCATAGACATATTTTCAGTATGCTTTGTAATGTCGATAAACTTATATTTAATTGTTCTTTTGATGTATAAATATTGAAAATGTTTACTATTTTCACTAGATCACAAATAATTTAGTCAGAAACGTTAATGACACTTATCAAAGATTTTTCTTATTATGTAAATTTTAATTTATTAATACAGTTTTTATTAGGATTAACAATTTACTGGAACTGACGAAAAATTCCATAAAATAAAAATAAATTAGTATTGTTGACGGCCAAAAGTATAAAGAGTGACTTATATTATAAACCTGCTCACAATTTATAGCAGTCAACACAAAGGATTATACATGCAGCCCGTATATTTTTCCTATAAAATCGTGTGCCGCATATCTCTGAGAGCATACTCGATTACACAGATTCTGCTGCAGCTTTTGATTGGCTGCCACGAATTGTCCAATAGTAAATAGTGTGTATGTATTCT
The DNA here is from genome assembly GCA_037114965.1 of Monochamus alternatus. Lineage (NCBI taxonomy): Eukaryota > Metazoa > Arthropoda > Insecta > Coleoptera > Cerambycidae > Monochamus > Monochamus alternatus. Next base: position 74,981,130 of record CM073431.1, on the reverse strand, counting down.
GAAGCCTTTTGTTCTTTTGAATGCGGAATTCGTAAATATTTTCGCGATTTAATTAATGTTGAAAAAATCTCTATTTGTAACAAATGTTGTCAACTGCCTATAACATTTTTTATCATTTTCATCATAAACTGCCATGGTAGATTGTCAGAAGCTCAAAACAAATTTATTAACACTACATAATAATGGAAGAAGCAATAATATTTGTAGTGTTTCACTGTTTCACTAATTGCAATTGTCAAAAATTGAGATTTTCCCACCATAAATAATTAAAACAGAAGTTGCAAAATTCGTGCAAAAATCCGTGAATTTCGCGTCTATGGACACAAGGCTTAAATGTGGTATCAGCGGAGTGCGCATCAGGTAGGTGTAAGTGGGTGGTGGTGGGCAACCTCCGTCCAAAAGAACGGCATTCTAATTTGTAGAGAGGATGACGCAGGTGGCACATTTAAAGCAAATTGTTAATATGCTAGGTTCAGCTGACGTCAACTTATATCTGATAGTTTTGTGTGCTTTAACAATTCTCAAGTGGCACGCTTAGGTAATCATGCCACTCGTATCTTCCGTACTCATCTCTGTGTTGTGAATTAGTCACTCTATATTATTTTCGACCTCGGGTAATTGATAATACAAGATGAAAACTTTAAATTTTGAAATAATTCTTATTACTTTTATTATCTAACGCTTCGAAATTGGCAAAAAATTATATATCACTGTTTCTACTAAAATTAATTGATTTTATGTAATGCAATTATTTTTGTCATTTTTGCATATTTTTTATATCTGATCGCATAGTACACCTATGAAATGTTGCTTCTTGCACGATTCGCCCGTCTCGCTTGTCAACAAGCTAGCGTTTAGTCACTCTAGATTTTTGGCCGTCAACTATAATAAGTTTCTGGATTTCACAAATGTTTACTATTTCCATGAGTGGCAAATATCTAAAAATATTACTTTGTAAGAAAGAAATAATAGAATATTTTGAACAATATCAGACTTAGCAACCCCAGTGCGTGAATATAAAGCTTCTGACACTGGACAAAAGATTTGATTGATACCACTAACAAATTTTAAAGGTACCCGTAAAATTATTGACAATTAACTAATGTTTCAGTTATATAATTACTTAAAATTGTTTAAAATACTTACTATTAAACTAATAAATATGAATTTAATTGACTCTATGTTAAAACATCAATTTCTACTTTATTAAATTAGTGTATATGCAACTAGAACTAGATAGGTATGAATAATAGTACAATTGGCTTGGTAATTTCGAAATAAATTTAGAAATTTATAAATTTGAATAGGTAGAGCCTATTTCGTAGAAAAACAAATTTAAAATCGTAGATTCCGTAGACACTATTTTCCGTAGTTTTAGGTATTCATTTGACACATACAGTATGCGCCAAAAGTATGGAATAAATTCAATAAAAACGAAACAATTATTTTTTGGGAAAAATCCTCGAACAGGTCGATTTTTAATTTAAAAAATACATATTTTAGCGTAAAATGCGATTTTCAAATGTCATTTGTTTTCGAGTAATGACGTCATCGATTTTTTTTAAATGGCAACACCATATATTTTTCCTTGATTCTGAAAGATCGTTTAATTCTCTATCAGACAGTACTAAAATTTTGCCCTCTTACATAGGAAAGTTTTCGAGTAAATGACGATTGAATGTTAGAAAACGTAAATTTTATCCATAAAAAAGTAACAATTCTGAGGTATGTAAGATAAAATACAATTGATTAAATTTTATACTTAAATTAAATGTTCGAATTGCCATCCACCAACTTCTTGACAATACGCAAGTCTGTGAAGAAATTCTTCTTGCACATTATGAATGATTTCTGGGGTAACTCTGCGTATTTCGTCCCGAATGCGATTTTGAAGTTCTTCTAAATTACGTGGTTTATTAACGTACACTTTTGACTTCAAGTATCCCCATAAAAAATAGTCAAGAGGTGTAAGATCTGGCGATCTTGCAGTCCATTCTATCGGTCCGCGTCTGCCGATCCACCTCCCAGGAAAACAGTTGTCCAAAAAATCTCGTACAGGGCGCGCATAGTGCGGAGGTGCACCGCCTTGCTGAAATCATATGGTATCGTCAGGATTGTCAGGGTTATTATCGTTAGGAAAAATTACTGCAAGGGCTGGAATAAGGTCATTTTCTAGAAACTCTAAATATCTTTGTTCTGTAAGGGTTCCTGGGAGGTGGATCAGCAGACGCGGACCGATAGAATGGCCTGCAAGATCGCCAGATATTACACCTCTTGACTATTTTTTATGGGGATACTTGAAGTCAAAAGTGTACATTACTAAACCACGTAATTTAGAAGAACTTCAAAATCGCATTCGGGACGAAATACGCAGAGTTACCCCAGAAATCATTCATAATGAGCAAGAAGAATTTCTTCACAGACTTGCGCATTGTCAAGAAGTTGGTGGATGGCAATTCGAACATTTAATTTAAGTATAAAATTTAATCAATTGTATTTTATTTTACATACCTCAGAATTGTTACTTTTTTGTGGATAAAATGTACGTTTTCTAACATTCAATCGCCATTTACTCGAAAAAACTTTTCTATGTAAGAGGGCAAAATTTTAGTACTGTCTGATAGACAATTAAACGATCTTTCAGAAGCAAGGAAAAAAATATGGTGTTGCCATTTAAAAAAAAATAGATGACGTCATTACTCGAATACCAATGACATTTGAAAATCGCTTTTTACGCTAAAATATGTATTTTTTAAATTAAAAATCGACCTGTTCGAGGATTTTTCCCAAAAAATAATTGTTTCGTTTTTATTGAATTTATTCCATACTTTTGGCGCATACTGTATAATAGCAGCAAATTTTAACTGCTACGTATTTCTATAAACTGCATAGCAAACTAGCATTTCCACCCTTGTCATTTCAATCAAACCTCATGAAATGACACAATGGTATGTTATAAAATTTCATTTGCATTCATGGGGGCGTGTGAATGGAATGGGAATACAACGCCGACAAACACGAACCTGTATTTTTTATTCATAAGGCAATTACAAAATTTACACAAATAGTGATATGCAATGCTCGCCACTAATTCAGTTGTCGGAGTAATGCACCGATTGCGATTCTCGGCAAAAACGGACAAAATTATGCCATTCAGCGCCAAATGTGGTTTATAAATTATATTTTTATAGGAACAGCATAAAAAATGTTGATATAAAGAACTGATAATAATAATAAATTAAATAAACGTATGAAAACGCAATAAAATTGCGCGTGACTTATGTCCCTCGAGTATATTATGATTTTATGAACAAATTCAATATTTTTTTAATTAGTTAATCATAATAACACCTTTTAGTTAGGTGAAATGTGTACACGTTTTAAAGTACAATAGGCGATTTACGTTATAAAATTCTGCAAATTTTATAAATCTCATTTTCTAAAAAATTATTAGATTTGTAGAGATGGTGGTAAATTGAATAGTCTACAGATCAATATTATACTGGGATTTTCTAGGTAATCTGACATGCTGAAGGAGATACATTTTCAAGAAGAAAAGGTCATAAATAATGTTTTCTTAGATGGCTTAGATTCTAAGATATGGACTGTAAGTATGTTTGGGTAAAAATTACATCGGCATTCAAAACAAAAGTGGTCTGCAGTTTTTACCAGACTACCCTGTTTTTATTTTGACGCACTGAATTCAAATGCACAAATTTTGCAAAAAGCGCGAGAAATAGCTGGAAATATAAAAAAACCCTTAAAAATCGCGATAATCACATTAGTAAACGCTATAATTTTTGTTTCTAATCTCCACCAAGTATATTTGTCATGTATTTTGAAGCGCTCAATCAAAATTTGGAGCCTGTTGAGCCTCTTCATTACAGATTTAGCAAAAATCGCAAAAAAATTATTCATCATTCTTGGTATCTTCCTCACTTTCTTCTTCAGATGATTCATCAAATTCCATTTCTTCCGCCTCGCGAGAATGATCCGCATACATAGGTTCGGGAATTACACTTTCATCCACAATTGCAATTTTGTCTAGTTTTACGACTGATGAAACAGTTACGTATGAACTGTTAGCTTTTGTAGTCGTGATATAACCTGAGATGCTTGTTATACAGAAATAACAGTTTTCATATCATCGACTTTGTCATCTCACCTGCTCTCATTTTGCAGTAGTTTCCATCACATTAACATTGTATAATGCGATCACAAACTATGTGTAGCATCCATTTGATTCAAATTCGATTCGGCAAAATATATAACACACTTGATTCTATCTAGAAAACATTTATCTAAAATTTCGCACTCTCATTAATACATTTTTTTCAATTTTCCTATACTTTTGCGATTTTTGTATTTTCTTTTTCACACGCATATTAACGTGATTTTCGCGATTTTTCCTTTCCAACTATTTTTGGTGATTTTTGCAAAATCTGTGGGTGGTGCCGCTTAATAGACTTTAGGTTTGAATTTAGTACAACGAAATACATAAGAAATAGACCTGTCAAATTTTTGCGCTCACTAACATAATTTTTTGCAATTTTCGCAATTTTTTGTGATTTGCGTAGATAGGTGGATCTGGTCAAAAGCACAGACAACTGTATACTAATTAGTATACTGTGGCACAGATCACCTTTTTTGTGCGCCGATGTTTTCAAACCTTTTATCGAGCGAGGGTTAAAATATGAGACTTTCCCAATGCTGCCGGATGCTATCTTGAAGAACAGAATGAGGGAAAGGAAAAGAGGGAAATTCTGTTATAAAGGTTTTGGGTGATCGATATTCTTGGCTCTCGCTAGTTATCCGAAATAGATGTTATTCCTTATTACTTAACCATTTGCACAAACAATTTGTACTTAGGAATTAGGGAAAGAAACTAATCCTTAATAATTAATGGTATTATTAACAAAAATAGTTTTTGAAAATGTAACTTTAACACCCTGTATATTGAAACAGGGACGCCCAAAGCAAGAAATGGCATAAGGAAAGTCGCATTATTTTTGTCGAAAGAATATGTGGCTAATGTTATGGCCTTCTATTTTGGCACACCCTGTATAGAAGCTACGTTTTTCGGATTACTAAAATAAGCATTAGATAATATTTTGTTATTTGCTAAGCTTTAAATAATTCCATTATTGAATTTTTAACATCATGTGTTTTTGCAGAAAACACTATTTCAAGAAGACTTTTGTGTTTTCACATTAATTTTCTTTTCTTTATGAATGATACTAAACATAAATTATCTAAGAAAGCAAGTACAAAAATTTAGTAAATAAATGAACGTAATTAGCAAGCTTAGTCAATTGCTGCTACATATTTCAAAATTAACTTGTGATGCAAGAATAACACAGAAGTTACTGTGCATTTAGCGTGCAGCCGTAATGTGGATAATAAACCAGTCGATAGCAATAAATCGACTGAAAATCGTCTAAATCCAATAAAAAAGAAAAAACATACGTTCCTGCACAATAAAAGATTTTATTCAAAAATGTTTACATTTGACTAAAAATAATTTGTTGCCTATTTATTATTAGCCTTAATACTGACACAATTATAGCAGAATAGTAATAAAAATGTAGTACCTTTAAAACAGGCACGTTATGAAAATATGTTATTTTTAGAAATTGAACTTACTAATTACTTTAATCCCGTATGTTTGTTTACACTAATCAGTACATAAAATAAACCAACTTCAGACGAGCTTTAGTCAGTTCCCTACTCTTTGAAATAGGTATCCGTATGGAAAATATTCTTTCTTCTATTAAATATTCTTAGGTATTATTAAAATAATTTAATTCAGGTAAGATTTTATTGTATCAAATATTTGTGAACTATTTTGGTAACATATTTAACCACTTTTCATTTTAATAATTTTGCATTTAAAATGCATTTCAAGACAGATAAAAGAGGCACAATCAAAATACAAATAATTCTTATTCAATAAATAAATACTACCAGTAATAATTTGGAGTACTGTATGAACTAAAAATACTACGGAAATATAAAATTTTAACTATAACCAGCGAGCATAGTCGAAAAAAGTTTTTAGACACATCCTTGGATATTACATTTATTTTCATTGGTAACAGTATTTTCTTCATAATAGTCATTGTTTTCGTATCTGTCATAGCTTAGGAATGAATCGACACGTTTATATTGACAAAAATTGTTGAAATCATTCAACTCTAACCACTATTAAATACCTACTAAGTATCTGAAATTTACCAGAATTGTTCAAAGTGATGTTTTTGAACTTTAATACAGGCTTGAACTATGCTTAACAATGATCCCCAAACATCATGTAGCTTATTCAGTCAGGTCGCCAGACTTAAATCCTCTCTTATTTCTGTCAAAAACTTGGTGTAGACTTCTGAACAGCCGAAATATGAATAATTATTAATCTTAAATATGCTGGAGGAAACACGAATATTATATTGTACAATCTATTGCAATAGTAATGACATAATAATTATTAATCTTAAATATGGTGAAGGAAACACGAATATTACATTGTACAATCTATTGCAATAGTAATGACATTATTTAAAAAAAAATTACCCACTTATTTTGAACTGGTGACCTATTTGTATTGAATTCGAATAGAAATCTAATGAAATTTCTGCTCAGAACTTCGAGTAGTTCAATAACTTTTTTTTATTATTGCAATCATCTCAGCAAAAAGTATATCTTGGATTATTTCGTATATTGCACATTTTGACTACAAATTAGATATCTTTCTTGATTTGAATATCGACTCAATACTATTTTTGTACTTGAAAATTTATAAATAAAAAGACAGTGAAATGGTGGAAAGCATTTCATTTTTTAATACAAACAAATGAGGGGATATGAAATGCGTAAAAAGGAATTCACTCTTTAGTCTTAAAGAATAGACGTATGCTCTAGTGCCACATATTTTTAAGATACACGGCGTGTAAAATAATTTTAGAAAATCAAAACTTGGATCTAATTTTTTAATGTACAACATATTTCGTAAAATTTGATTAATAATTTTTTGGTCCTAACGTTATCACGTTTTTTATTTAAAAAAACGTGATAACGTTAGGACTACATTATTTTTGAGAAAAAAAAACATACTTGTCATTAGTGACAGAAATTCGTAATTTTCGAGAAAATAGCTATTCAACAATCAGCTGCATAGTTCATTGTACAATATTTAAACGTGTGTGTCTAACAAAATGAGCACACCAAACTTTCCGTTATCCAGTTCCTTAAAGAAGTCATCTGTTTAAAATGTCTAAACTTTGACTGTGTATATGCAAGAATGTCATATTTCTCAATATGATCACGTAGTTGTTTTTCTACAATTCTCTCCAAAATTTTTGAGAGAGTCGGAGGAATAGTTATAGGGCGAAGTTCATTTAAATTTTCTGGACAAGCAATTTTTGGGATGGGGATGACTAGACCTTCTTTCCACGCATTTGGAAAAACTAGATTTTTTAGGCAGAGATTTATGAGGTATGTTATATGGGAGAATAAATAAGGACAGAGAGTGTAATATTAATTCCATCACTCCCATAAGCTTGAGTTTTAATATTGAAAATTGTCTGCATAAACTATATTCATCAACTTCATTTAGTTTAAATAAATTATCAAAATTCCTTTTAGGGTTGTTACTATAAAAATTGAGAATTTTCATTTCATGTTTGAATTAACAGTATTGCCGTTTATTTGCAAAAAATGTGTACTTATATCATTAGCGTCTACATCTGAAGTAAGCTGAAGATCATTACTGTTTTTAAACCCTGCGAACCTATTTATTATACTCCATCTCTGTTTATTACTGGCGTTGGAAAATTTGAGCTGAAAATATGTCTTTCATTCCGTACGTATAACTTGTGTAATATAATTTCTAAAATTTTTGTAATAATGCCAATGCTCTTTCTTTTTAGTTTTTTTATACTTATGTAACGCTTTATTTCGTAGACTAATCATAAATTTAATATTGTCAGTGTAGCGGTCACCGACCTACATCTGTGATCCCTACAATTTACGACATTTGCACTAAGGCACCAAACAAATCAATGCCAACAAAAATATAAAACTAACCCTCAGACCTGAGCCCATTTATGAAAATAAACACATGGCCAGACATTAACCAGCCTCCCGAGACCTTCTTCGAGAAGTCCGACTGTTCGCTTGCCTTCAGCTGAACATCCGTCCAGACTTCTATATTGGTGGAATATTCTTTCCCAGTTGTTATATCTTTATTAATATATTTAACGTGTTACAAACCGTGGACTTGTTATTTCTAATCGAACAACCCCACAGTCAGTAATCCAGGGTTTGTAGTTTCTTTTTTTAAAAGTTACAGTTTTAAAAGGTGCTCGTAAATTACAGAATTGGGTTATTAGATTGTTAAATATTTTTAATAATACATAATACATAACGTTAGGACCAAAAAATTATTTATCAAATTTTACGAAATATGTGACGTTACAATGCCGCCCTCTAGGGAATACGTCGAAATAGACATCAGATCAGATTTCTTATATCCAAAAACATCTATTCCCAAATTTTGAAGATTATACATTCAAAGACAGTGTAATTATTATAAAAAGAAAAACACTTTTTAAATTCCAACTTTGACGCCCTCTATTTTTGTTATTATCAACATTTTATTTAGACAAGTTGGCTTAAATTGTAATATTTAATAATAACAACAATGATCTTTATTGCTCAACAGATAAAATCCATTTATAGGACAAATTGTTTATAAAACAAAAGTGAATTGCTTAAAACAACAGCATCTGATGCAGTATGTAGTGCACAAAAGGCTCTTAACAGTATGATACAAAGAAGATATAGAAACCCTAACATAAATAAACCTAAATATTATTGCTATTAAATCTCAGACCAACAGTTTTAACTATCTGATTAAGGGTGCAAAAATTAATAATAATCACACACATCTAAAATTTTATTGAAATTACGACACATAATATGTACTGGAGACATTTTAAGACTTTTATTTCAATTGAATGTACAATTCTGGCGAGAATTTAATCGAAGAACATGAAAGGAAAAGTTTTTTATATATTTTCAGTTATTAATAATATTGTGTTAAACTAGCTACTCTGTGGACTAAAGCCCCAACCAGCGTTAAATTACACCCACAATATCTATACATATATTCTTTATTATTAGATTTTAACATTTTTTCTACTCAATAATTATCTACAGAAATTAATCTAGCTAAATTTACTAATCTAGTTTAATGAAAACACTCTATAAATATCTAACTTCACTTTTGAAACAGTGGGAACTCGAAAATTCAACCACAATAGATGAGATCTGACCTAAATAGGTCAGATGCATTTTTAGGATTGCTTCTTCAGGTGGCCTTCATTAAGTTGAGTCAAATATATAACTATAAAAATTATTATATAAATTAAAATTATTTGAAATTACATATCGACAATGTCAAAAGTGATTTTAGTCTGTCAATAAATTTTAAATTAAATATGACAAAAGTGAAGTTAGATATTTATGGAGTGTTTTCATTAAACCAGGTTAGTGAATTTAGCTAGATTAATTTCTTTAGATAATTATTGAATAGAGCTTTGTCTGTGGAATTGTTCATTAGCATACCTAGATGTTTGGTATCAGAGAGCATGCATATGACTTCATTTATAGGAATTGTAGGAGATTTGATTTATATTAGCTTAAAATACCTTTCTAATACAGTAAAAAATGTTATAAAAGCTAATAATAAAGAATATATGTATAGATATTGTGGGTGTAATTCAGCGCTGGTTGGGGCTTTAGCAAAAGAGAGCATACATATGACTTCATTGATAGGAATTGTAGGAGATTTGATTTATATTAGCTTAAAATACCTTTCTAATACAGTAAAAAATATTACAAAAGCTAATAATAAAGAATATATGGGTAGATGTTGTGTGTGTAATTCAACGCTAATTGGGGCTTTAGTCCACAGAGTAGTTAATTTCACACAATATTATTAATACCTAAAAATATATAAATAACGATTACATAAAGAGTAAACATTATTTAAGTAGGTATTTGTCATATTTAAAATTCATTGACAGGCTAAAATCACTTTTGACATTGTCGATATGTAATTTCAAATAATTTTAATTTATATAATAATTTTTATAGTTAGATATTTGACTCAACTTAATGAAGGCCACCTGAAGAAGCAATCCTAAAAATGCAGAAATAGGTCAGATCTCATCTATTGTGGTTGAATTTTCTAGTTCCCACTGTTTCAAAAGTGAAGTTAGATAATTATAGAGTGTTTTCATTAAACCAGGTTATTAAATTTAACTATATTAATTTCTTTAGATAATTATTGAATAGAGCTTTGTCTGTGGAATTGTTTATTAACATACCTAGATGTTTGGTATCAGAGAGCATACATATGACTTCATTGAGAGGAATTGTAGGAGATTTGATTTATATTAGTATAAAATGCCTTTCTAATACAGTAAAAATTGAAAGTAAAACTGGCATAATAGAGACGACATTCTAAATTATTATGGAATAAGTTGTATAAAATATTTATACTTATTGCTAGAACCCTGAGATACTCTAAAGTAGGAAAATCAAATCTATTATTTTAAATTTTTAAAAATTGTCTCTGTATACTTTTTAAACAAAGCTTCAGATAATCATAACGTGAATACCACACTAATGAACAATATTCCAATTTAGATCTTACATACGAGTTATAGAGACATTTTAAAGCTGTTTCATTAGAAAACGACTGTTAACTGCGTATGATACAGCCTAGCATATTTAATGCAGATGAAGTAATGTCACTGATATGTTTACAAAACGTGAGTTTCGAATCAAATAAGACGCGCAAGTCTTTTATCGAATCCACACTGTAATTATATTCTATTAGATGCACTATACGAGTGTAACTTAAGATCTTCAATTTCATTACATTTAACTGCAGTCAATTATTAGCGCATTGAAGTAAAAAATCTAGTATGCATCCATGGTCCATTACTTACGGGTCACACTGTATAAAAAACTGAATAATCGACGTCTAATAAAGGACGCGTTATTTAAACAACCATAACTTAAAACTAAACAAGATATGATTTATATCCCCACGTAGAAATTCGAAAAACACAATGCGCTAAATTTAAATAACTCGATTAACTATACGTAGAGCCCAGACTATGATTAATCGAACATATGTAGATTACTTTTTAGTTACGAGAAAATCTGACGTTGGTCGAGGTGCTCGCGATCGGCTCCACGTACAGATATACACGTAGAGCCGTGATTTTCCTCAGTATCGGTAAATCATCTTAAGATGTCTGTTAAAAATACCGAGGTGGTTCACGCGCACGCCAGGGGCAATAGTGATAGTGAATTCATCGAACTGTTGCACGGTGGCGAAAAGAACGGTAATAACAAAGAGGAAGGTGGTGCGGCAGCTTCCGCGACTCCGGTAAGGGTGAGGAAAATAAGCTGCAGGCAGTGCGGTGTCAACCACGAAGGGAAATGCGAAGTGAGTCACGATATGTAAAATAGTGACGCTATTAGCTCTCAAAAAAATTCAAATTACTTAAATTTAGGGTGCACAAGCGACTCGAATTCTAAGAGATATCAGAAACTATTAAAACAGAAAATATAATATAATACAGGGTGATTCTTAAGCTATACTCATAAATTTAATTGCGTTTTCTTTACCTCAAAATAAGATGAACAGTCTATATAAACAAACATATCCTAAAATGGTTCGTGAAGGGGGAAGTTAGTTTTTGATACGGTTTTTAATTAGTATTTCCCAAACGATAATCCCATATTTTTTATGCTCTTTGAAAATCTAAAAAGAAATCAATACAGCGTCGAGTAAACCAAGGGGGGGGAGGGGGTTGTGCTTCAAAAATACTCACAAAATATCGGTACAACTTTTTTGTATACCTATATTTTTTTTAATTTCGCAGCAATATTTAAAATATGGATTTTTACATAAAAAAGAGAAAAATGAATCTTAATATCTGAGCGCACGCTAAATCACATGATAGATGTATGGAATTCATAGTTTTCTTTTAAATGAAGAGAAAGAAACAATATTGACATCAATCATAAGTACTGATTGATGTCAATATTGTATGTATGGAAATATTTATTTTTTAGTTTTACAAAAAATTTCACCTGATAAATGTTTGTAAACTTAACCGGAACTAAAAATATTTTACTATATTTTTTCCCTATTCATCATAATTTGTCAGTTATAATTTCTCAAGTGTATGGGTAAAGACTAATAATCACCTTGTATACACCTCGGATTCTTTATTCATCCTTCAATGCGTTCCAAATCTGTCACATTTAGATGCAGTCAGTAAGAATATACATATTTTTAATTACTTTTTCCAAATTAGTTATTTTGATTAGGCACCCAAGTGACAATATCAGTATCATAAATTCATATCAATCAATCAATAAATAAAGAAATGCTACATTTAACCCATTACTTACGTTTCAGTGTAATTTAAGACCATCCTCAAGGCTCGAAATTTGATGTGTTTGTTGTCGAAAATTATAATTCTAGATATTAAAATGGAGCAATACATTCATTCTGTAACCATCTCATTACTATAATCAACGCAAGGTGAGTGTCCTGTGGGAACTTTTTATGATCTAAGGAGGGCATTTGACTGCGTTGATCGTGATAAAGTGCTTCATAAATTGCTGTGTTATGGAATTGATGGCGTTGCACTAATATGGATTGACATATTCATTTCTAAAAGGTCGTAATCAGTATGTGAGTTTACAGGGAAATAATAATAACACTATGACTGAGTTTTTGAGTTCCACAAGGTTCAATATTGGATCCAATATTATTTCTACTGTATATAAATGATCTTGACAAGTCAGTATCTAATGTCCATTTTACCATATTTGCAGACGACACATCGATTTTAACCTCACATAAATTAGATAATCACTTAGAAATTGAGTGTGAAAACGTTTTGAAAAATACGTAATTGGTTTAATCAAAATTCTCTACATCTAAATAAGGAAAAAAACTCACTGCTTGACGTTTCATAATTGGAAATAACCTTGCAATAATTTGATGTTAACAATTGATGATAATTTGTTAAATAATGAAAGTCATGTTTACATATAGATCAGTGTTTAACTTGGAGAATACATTGTGAATATCTGGTTTCTAAGCTTCACTCGCAGTCGTATGTTTTTAAAAATTTATGCACAGTTCTTAGTATAACACAGTTGGTCATGGTACACTATTCTCAAGTAGAATCACGCCTTACATATGGTGTGTTTCTGGAGTTGACCATCTTCTGCTACAAATGTGTTCATTGCTCAAAAGCAAGTTTTAAGATCCATAATGGGATTATCTACTGCTTGTAGCTGTAAAAATGTTTTTATTGATTTAAAGATTTTGACACAACCTTGCTTGTACATATACCATTTATTTATTCACATTTTTCAAAACCGTGATAAATTCTCTTTGAAAATGAATGTTCTTGATAAAAACATGAGGCAAAAATATTATTTTCATGTCATTTAAAACGTATAATATAACGTACAAATATCCAGTAAATATAGTCAGTGGATATAAAAGAGGCAAGCACCTTCAAATGTTTTAAAGAAAGTTTAAAATATTTCTTAGACAAAAAGTTTTATTGTGTTAGTGAATACATTAAATAATAATGTCTGTGTTTTTATATGTAGTTCTTTTTTAGTGCTAATTAGTTGTAATGCATATTGACTTAATCCTATACCATTTTATATTGTCTAAAGAAAATAAAGCTTTCTATTCTATTCTATATCTAGATATTAATATTCATATTCATAATTCGAATCAGTCTGCGTTTTTCTCACAGCAAAATTAGTATTGTCACGGATTTCCTAATCCGAATTTTTCTTACTGCCAGAAAAACAATCCGTTAATTAATTACTTTATTAACTACTCAGTACACTACTGAACACTAATTAGAACTCAACTAAACACTTATTTAATTAATCGCTATCTAAATCACTTTGATCTCTCCAACTAAACACTTCAATTCAGACTGTAATACAAGACTAACTAACTCGGCCGTTTATTCTTCTTTTATAGACCCAACGAATATTCCAGGTACATTCTAGCATCTCTAGATCCATTTCCCGAAAGATTCGAACGCTTCTCGTCTATTTTCCAGTTTTCCAGTTGCGTCTCGATATCCCGGCATTATTTGTTTGTCTACCAGAATCGCGATCGGAGCAATTTCGCGTTTCGCAGTCGTCGATTTGGGTGTGAGTGGGGCAAATTCCGTGACAGTATAAATGCTTTACTGTGATAGCAGGATGACAATCGACAAAATATTATTATCATCTTCTTAATATGTAAAATTGTATTGTTCAACAAAAGACACATTCAATTTTGAGCACTAAGGATGACTTTAAATTGCACTTGAACGTGTGTATCGAATTAAATGAAGAGTTCTTTTATTTATTAGTTTTTATCCCACAAAAAAATATTTTCGTGCAAAATGTTTTTTTATCAATCACAGCCTACGGAGATCGAATAGACTAACTTAACTTTTTTAAAAAACATTGTAATAGTATATGCTAAAAACAAAATTTCTAATATTGTTTCTATAAAACTAGACCTGTTATGTTTTTTTTTCAAAGAATTCACTTTTGGCCATAACGGATACTATAATAAGTAATACTTCCATTCCATGCCAAGTAATCGATCTCCAGATAATAAATGATCAAATTATCTAACTTGAGACTAATTGAGTTTATCTTGAAAATGGAGCTTGAAACTCAAATTGTTTCTATAGATTTCTTGAAATTTCATTGAATTTTGTTCACTCTGTATACATATTTTTAACACATTTTTAATATTGTCACAGAATTTGCCCCGCTCGCACCCATTCCGAGGACTGTAGTATCGCGAAACGCTAGATTGCCCCGATCGCCCCTACGCGAGTCTGGTACGCGCGACTGGAAATATTGGGAATCGACTAGAAGCGTTCGAGAGTCGTTCGAGAAATTGATCTAGAGATGCTAGAAAATACCTGGAATTGGAGTGTTTAATTGGAAATTTCGGAAAGAATTCAGAGCGATTTAGATAGTTATTAATTAAATAGTGTTTAGCTGAGTTAGTATTCGGTAGTGTACAGAGTGTTAATAAATATCAGTAAAAATTAACTGTTTGTTTTTCTGGTAGTAGGAAAAGTCGGGTTGGGACCCCGTCACAATATTTAATACAACGACAATAAAAAGCACATTATTTTGTCTACTTTCGGTATGCATTTTTCAATTTTATGACAGTAAATACATGTAGCATACTTTTAATAAGTACATAAATTTCAATTAGAAAAATACGCAGATAAAAAAGAATCTAAGATAACATGCTAACTTTTTCTTATTATTGACAAAATATATTTGCCTGGAAGTTAACATCAAGTTAATGAAAACAATTATATTATGTATGTTTTTATCACAATGCTAATATAGTAGCATGTCAACAAGTGGTGTTCATTGAAGGTAAATCAATGTTTGGAAATTTTCAACGACATTCCAATGTCGTTATGAACTTTATTCGAAATTCAAGAATAACCATTGAGGTCTCGGAAACTGTTAGAGATACAAAAACGCTTAAATTTTGGCACAGTTTCACAATTTAGTGCTCAATCAAAAGTCGTTTAAAAATTGAAGATATTCCAAATACTTTCGTAGATATAAGAAATAAAATTAAAGTTTAAAATATCGTTTTTATTTTACAAAGTGAAATCAATTTTTGAGCTCAAGTTCATTTTTGTAAATACCGACTTGGATGTTTTATTACAAATTTCAAAAGAGGTTGTCTTTGTAAAAATAGCCATGCATGAAACTTCTTATGTTTTTGAACTAACGACGTAGTTACAAATCATGCAAAAATGAGATTTAAAAATTAAATAAATTTTAAACGTTATAAGTTATTTATGCGTTTCAGTCCTAAGAGTTTACAACCATTTCAAATTTGGGAAAACCACACTTTTAGGAATATTTGCTAGAATAAATCAACAATATTTTACATTATATTTTAAAAATTAGTTAAATTTATTCATATAAATATTAATGTGAAAATATCAAAAACATGTTTTCGTTATTAACACTAATACGTACATTATACACTTTATTGACAGATTTATTGGATTCATTGCAGATCTACAAGTTGTTTATATTAGTTCTATTTATATATGAATTATAGTATTTACAATAAAAACAGAACACTGGTCTACGATTCCCATTCCATTTGATTCAGTTACTCATAATTTTATATTTACTCAAAATATTTCATGCTTTAAGCATTTGCTGGACACCCCATAATTTTCCATAATATTCATTACATTTAAAACTATAATACTTTTAAATAATAATCTATAAACTCCTTTGTAATTAACATTTAACAACATAAAAAGCTATTTGAAACTGTTCTTGAAAATTCAAAAGATGCGTGAAATTATGTTTGAATATCAACAATGTAGCGATTCAGTAAATTTAAAAATTTCGAGGACAAAAATCTTATCCAAGATTAGTTTCAACAACTGAAAATTAAATTCAGAGACAATTTTATAAACTGCATAGTACAACGAGCAAGATGAGATTTATCTGTCTAGGAATATTTTGACAGGAGCTAGCACTACATGAAGACGAAGGACACAACTGGTGGTCTATAATTTTCTCTCTGCTCGTCATTGGTTTGGTGATATCTGGAATTGTGGCAGCCATATTCCTGGTGGGGTACGTCGATGAATTACTTTATTGGCATGGTCAGAGAATGCAGTTGGAGGAATTTTTACAGGTAAGAAGCATTCATAAATAATAGAACAGTTTTCTTTGCTTGTGCACCTGTAATGCCCTTCCTCTGCGACCCTTTCGGTAATACAAACTTTCATTTCTTACATTTTGTTTTGAGTAGTACCTACGCGTTAGGACTAAAGCAGAAATTGTAGTGGTAATATTATAATAAATGCGAATCGAAACGAAACGAAAGAACTCTTTCTTACAGCACATGTACAGTTCAAAGGCAGCAAATATTTTCTGAAGAAATATTTAAAAATATTAAGCAAAAACATGCAAAACTGTGACTGCAGATCTACCATAGTAATTAGTTATGATCAATTGAGGCAGAAGTTCGTTTATCTTCCCCTGTTTTGCACTAAAATCCTGAAAATAATATCAACATAATACATATGTATGCGAGTAGGAGACGCATACACAGAACAATGAATTAGTCTTTTTATTTGATCTATAGTGATTTTTCGGGTTGTTGCCAGTAACAGTAACAACTAACGTGTCTAGCCTGAGCTAGGGTTTTGTGACCTGCCCTTGTTGTTCTCTGGTAAGGCTCTGTGGGGACTGAGGTGCAGAAAAACTTTTGCAAAGTCATTACTGAAGATACTGACAGTGAAGAGCAACGAAGCGTTTGGAAGCATAGAATGCGACCAGTTACAGAGGCGACTACGAAATGTCTTGGAAAATCATTGTTAACCAGAGAGCGGTTCACACTGTAGCAGCTGTAATACCAAAAAGAATCAACGGGCCCCGGGGTACTGAAAGCAGATCAGCCCTTTCACATAGCCTAGGCCAAGAACATCAAGGGTAGATCATAGAATCCTAGTTAGTATGTACTTTAAACATCGAATCGGAATCGCTAGGGAGAGAGAGAGAGCGCGTGTGCCTGCGCACAGCATACCACGCGAGAGACTACAGTAGTCCAGCGATATAAAGGTTGAAAAAACTATAACTTCAATTCATTTTTTTCTCGGAAGCTATAAGGATATCACAAAAAATTTGACTCCATTTTTCATGATGCATCTATTCCCACTTTCTTTTAGATAAGTTGTGAATCATCCTGTATATTATATTATTTGTACTTGTTATACGTAAATAAATCGATAACAAAGTGAACATTTATGAATTGTAGAAATTAATAAATACCTCCTTTCAAATAATATTAATATTGTCTATATATGTTTAACATACACATGTGTCAAGTTTAAATATTCAAATTTCAGAAACAGATTCCTTACGAAATATCAGGCAAAAAGTGTAAATACAGCATACCTTTTATTTGGCTCTCCACAAGACATGAGTGATCATGTTCAGGGGAAAAATTAAATTTACCGAGAATAACAAGAGCAACTTTTCTAAAATGTTGTAGGTTCAGGTAGAACTTATTACTTAGCGTGAATCACCTCATGAACTTAAAACCGGAATCAAATTGCGTAAATGGGTGGCGCACATATGAGGGATATACAACACCTTCTGTGGAAAATATTTAGAACGCTACTGAACAGGGCAAAAAAACATGGATCTTTTTAATGCCCAATCCCTTCAGTACATGGAAGGATTATCCTACAAAATTTGTCAGACACACCGTTTTTCCGTAGAAATACTTTTAGCAACTGTGCATTAACTGACAAAATTTTTAAAAATACATAAAATATCCAGGCAGACTATAATAGTTGGTTGTATTTTTTCCTGAAGTTTGACTATTTAAACTTAACTCACTCTGTAATTGTGTCACATATAGATAAAAAAATATGTGAATAACAAAAGGAAATTGGAAAGATTTTTGTTGTTTATCAAATTAATATTTTGAAGCCACATGTTACCCTTGAACAAGCATTTTGTAATATTTTAACCTTTTAATTTCAATTACGTTATCAACGGTTGTCACATAAAAAAAGCTTCAGAGATTAAGGATCTGGGTGTAATTTTTGATGACAAATTAATACTTGATTCGCATGTTAATAATTTGGTAGCTAAATGTTTTCAGTTGTTAGGCTTTATAAATCGACAGACGAGACCTTTCAGAAATGTTAACTCATATTTACACTTATATTATGCATATATTTATAGCAGAATAAATTTTGCATCTACAATTTGGAATCCTATGTATTCTTCATATATTCACAGAATTGAAACTATAGATGCTGTGAGACACAATTTTAATCTATTAAGTTTAGAGAACCGGAGAATTTTAAATGATATCATATTTATGTATAAACAAGTCACTAATGCTATTGATGCTCCTCAAATATTGGCCAGTATTAATTTTAATGTTGCCCCTCGGCACGTTAGATCCACCTATCTCTTTAATATCCCTTTTAGGAGAACAAATAACTCACAAAATGCACCTTCTTGTAGAATGATGAGATTGGCGAACCGCTAGTGTTCTGATGTTGACTTTCAAACAATTTCGTACGCTGCCATTAAAAGCAAATTAAAGAAAGATCTTATGTAACATAGAAAACTAAATATTCATGTTCTCTATTCATTCACATTGCTTAGTATAGTAATTTTTATTTCTGTTAGTTGCAATAATGCACTTTTTCCTTTCTTTTCTTGTTTACTTTATTTAGAATATTAATTTAAATATGTTATTATATGTTAGTATATATGAAATAACTTTTATATTATCTTAGTGGATACTATTCATGGGCTTGTCCTATAAGTATCCCAAATAAATAAATAAATAAATAAATAAATATAAATGCTAACTTCATATATGTATTAATTATGATTATATTCATTTGTCAACGATAGAATAATATACTGTTTTGCATGATTATATGATTAGAATTATGATTGTTTTCTGCACAAATGGAATACGGATCTATAATATGGTATCGAATTTATAATATACATCATACATCTTCAAAGGTTGGAGTCCGATCGAAGGCGTTTTTTAAAGTTTTTAGTTTTGTTTACAAGATGGTGTTTATGCCCCGCAAGGCTTTAATCATAGTGATTTTCTGAATCGTTTTGATATGAATGCACTGGAAATGCGTCGTAATGTCTCATTAATTCGTTATTTGTATAATATTCTAAATAATAAAATTGACTGTTCGGTTTTGTTGAACATAATCTGATTTCGAGTATCACGTGGTAACTCATTCAGCAAACTTTATTTTACTTTAGTAACTTACTATTCATTTATTTTCAACTTAAATCATTTCCTATCATTATTATAAATTTTAACGGTAATTTTTTTACAATTGGTTACGGAAAGCCCTGCGCATGTATTTTATGAAGTAGAGACTGAGTTTGTATTTATATTGATCTCTCTTTGACCTAATATTTTTGAGGCTGCTTGAAGTTTTTGTTGATCAGAATCCTCTATATATCCTTCCTCACGTTCGTTGCTCTCCACCATGTCTTTTAAGAGTGATGATGCCTGCTCCTGCATCAGCCAGTATCGTAGCAGACATTCTCCGGAAACAGTGACAGGTGTAATTGTCATCATTCCGCAATTTCAAATATTCTGCAATTTTTTTAGGAAACCCCCCTATAGAATTTATATCAACGCATTGTCTTGTACATTTTCCGTTTCTATATCCTAGAAAAAAACTTGAATGCTAAATTTGCTGACGGAGAAATAGAGGAATATTATCGAAACATTTCGACGATATTGACTCCTTCGATGTTCTACAAATAGTAAATTGTCTTCTCACGTCTTTGTGTTAGGAATCTCTATCGATGTATATTCTCCTATGTCTTTTATCTGTTCAAACTGAAGAAATGTTAGTTCTTCACGACGGCATACTCCACTGATACCAATAATCAACACTCTTTGAAATAAGAAACAATTTTAATATTTGGAGAGAAGTGTGAAAATTACACTTCACATTCATCATCAAGTAGGTTTCATCACCTGCTTCTTTCAGAAATTTCTCAACTTCTGATTTTATTAAAACACTAGACTTCTTGGATCTATGTCGTACCGACTTATGTTTAAGGAAAGGAATTAAACTTGGGAATCTCTTTATGCCAATATTCAGTAATAACAGTTACTCCCTTTTGTAAATTCATTCGTCAAACAAGTATACGCCTTTTCATATTTATCTTTGGATTTTGTCGGCAATAATGAGAGAATCGCGATTTTTGACGATTCTTCTATATCATCTTCCATATTATCATTGTAAGCAGAAGATTCTGACATTTTTCATAAATCGCTGATACAATAATATTAATGGAAACCTAATAAAAAAACTCGGTTCTATTTCCTCAGAATTTTTGATTAACAAAGCACTGTTTGAAAAAAATATAAAATCATGTGTGCGACTTGCAAATAAAGTGTATTTTCCGCATATAGCGTATTTACCTACACCTGATGCGGGAAAAAGTCACTTTTCCTAACTTATTGCACAAACAGCTATTACTTTATCCTGTTTGATATTGCGACAAATTCGCTTAACCGCCTAGCAAGAGTTGAACAATTTTTCTTCGGGGTAAAATATGAAACTCATTGACATTTACAGCATGCCGTGGTCCAAGAAAAACTCCGTGTGCAGTAGATGTAAATAACGAGCAAAGTTCCCGAAATCCAGTAAACATTCCGTAGCTTAGGTTAGAAATAAATTAGGAAAGCACGAGCCATAAAGTTGGAAACATTTGAGAAATTCCTTAAATATCGTATCTTGAAATTAGAATGGTGAGAGTTAAATGCGAAATTTCCTAGTGGGAATTACATCTCTTTTACAACGAGATAAGTTCTACGCATACATCATATATCCCAGAGTCGTTACCAGGATAAAAAGAGAATGTAAAGTATTTGGAATCCTTGTTAAACATTTTATGTTTGAAGTTACGATCAAAAGTTATAACTTTATAAAGTGATTTTCATTTTTACTGAATTCCAATTTAAGCACTCCACGCTTGTAATACAGAGTGAGTCATTAATAATGGTACATAGTACATAAAGCAGATTGCTAACGTCAAAATAAAGCGATTGAGCCCAATATGCCTTATTCAATTGTTGCTCCCTTTCATTCTACAGGGTCCTAAAGTTGAAAATTTTTTGCTATATTTTAAGAAAGTATAGACCGGTTGTTCTGAAAATTTGTAGTCTTGGTTAAGGTGCTAGTTATACTGTACTGTCGATGTAAAAATATGTCTAACTTTTTGTATTTTACACTTTTGAATTTTTGAATAAGAAACGAGGTATTTAGAATTATATCGATATTACCGACAACCCGATCATAGACTATTTAAGAGATTCGCCCGAAAAGAAACGTTGAAAGGCCGAAAATATAAGCAGCGGACCAAGAAGATGATGTTTTAGTGCGAATTGCTGAAAACACACTTAAAGCACACGCCAAATTTCGGCAGCTACTGGCATCGGTCAGTCTTCCGTTAGCAGAATACTCCGCAAAGAAAATTTGTATCCTTATCATTTTACTCCAGCTCAACATTTAACGCCACAAGACCTTCTAGCTAGGTTACGGCACAGTTTCTTCGTCAACATCAAAATGATGACCCAACATTTTATAATAAAATATTATTTACGGGCGAAGCCACATTTATCAGATGAGGTATTTTTAATTGGAGAAATAGTCATTATTGGGAACTAGAAAATCCTCATCTGCCAAGAGAAGTACATTTTCAGCAATAGTTCTCTATCAATATTTGATGTGGAATTCTCTCCGATAATATTGTTAGGCCGTACTATCACATCCACTTAACGGAGAAAATATTTAAATAATTAACTGACTTGCCACCGCTTCTTGAATATATTCTCTTAAATTTACGGCAGAACTTCTGGTTTTGCATGATGGTGCACATTACCCCCGACGAGTAAGAGATTATCTCAATAGAAATTTTCTGCACCATTGAATTCGACGCGACAACGAAGTTCCTTAGCCTGCACGTAGCCCTGATTTAAATCCGCTGGATTTTTATTATGGGGCTTTATTAAATCTTTAGTTTACAAAGACATTATTAATAGTCAAGAACAACTGTGGGAAAAGATTTAAGAATCGGTTAGTATTATCAAGCAACATAGAACTTTATTCAACGTCAGACAAAATTTAAATAAGAGGCTAAGAAAGTGCATTGAAGTCGCTGGTGGTCACTTCGAGAACATTTTATGATTAATAATTTGTTAAGCATAATAAAATTTTCAATTGTTGTAGTGTTCGTCTTATTGTTAATTCAGTTTTGATATCTTAAGACTCCTTAACTTTCTAATTTAATTCCCGCCGAATCTCAAAAGAGTTTATTGATTTGTAACAGGTATACCTTTTCTATTTAGAATTGAAGATAGTTCAATAGTTTCTTATTAAAAAATTCAAAAGTGTAAAATAGAAAAAGTGAGACATATTTTTACATCGACAGTACATTATAACTAGCGCCCCCTAATCGTGGCCTCAACATTATTTGCATATTCGTAATTACCACCTCAAAAAACATAAGACTACAAATTTTCAAAAAATCGGTCCATACGTTCTTAAAATATAGCAACAAATAGAAAAAAAAATTCAACTTTAACACTCTGTAGAATGAAAAGGAGCAACAATTGAATAAGGCATCAATCACTTTATTTTGACGTTAACAATCTGCCCTTAAGCTATGTACTATTTATTAATGACTCACCCTGTATAACGATTGCTGCAACATTTAAACATTTTTTCATTTTCAAGGGAGAGAAATTAAAACATAGCTATACCCTAAAGGTCAGGAGTACAATTTTAAACATTTGAATAGCAAATTTCTTGGTAGATATATCAAATAATTGTTCTAGACTTAAAATTATTGTAATGAAAACACGAGTATGTTGAAACGACTTTATTTTCTCAGAGTTCCAACTACATTTATCTCAATTTCAGGCAGTGTAACGTCATCATTACGTTATATTTGTGCTGCGCTAACAACCTTATTTAATGAAATTATTATCTTGTGAACACGGTCAGAATTCGTTTTATGCACAATTCAGGAATATCATTTTTAAGTAGATAACATATTTTTTATATATGTATACGTAAAACGAGGTTAATGCTTTAAGTCAAAGTACAGGGTGTTTTTCATAAGGACCTACATAGAAAAGTGCTTATAGGGGGTTCCAAAGTATTGAAATTTAACCACCGTATCTATATACAAAGTTGCACATGGGTGGAGTTACAGGCCTTCAAAATGGGGCCAAAATTACTTTAACTTGGAATAACCACGTACATGAATTAGTTTTATTATTGGTCTTCTTTGACTACTTATGAGTTCAAGTAAATTAAAACCCCATAAAGTGTTCATTGAGGGTGAGTTACCCCTAAAATTATACCAAACTTTTTCTTCATTGATCGAATTTATAAATAGGGATAATATCCTGAGCAGAATTTAATTTAAAACACTTTTTTACTCTTGTTAAATTTGCATAAACTTCTAGAAAACATGCATTAATTAAAATAAAATTTTAATAGTTTATTAGAAGAAATCAAAGAATCAGCAGTAGACTTTGTCTTTAAAGAGTAGTAATAAAACTTTGAAATAAAATAACATTACAATTCCTCTACGAATGAAACAAGTATCATCAATGAAAAGAATTTTCTTGTGAAAATTAATATCCTGATGCACGATAAACTCGATCCAAATATTGAGGCAATAGCTCTTTAATATGGATGTAGTAGATTACGTTTAAGAATTCGGTGAACAGAAGTTCTTGATAATCCAGTTTCTCGAAATAAACGTTCTAGGATATTTTTCCTTTCTCTCGAGTCCGTTTTTCAACATCAAAAAATATTTCTCTATAGGTAATCATTCGATTTGGAAATCTCCTACGATATTCTTCCACACTTCTACAGTTTCCTTCACAGAAGCCTAGCGAACATGTCAACTTGTTCGTTGAATGTAAATTTTCCAGGCATTTTCAACAACAAACAGTAGCAGAAATAAAATAGTTTTATTACTAGCTGTTAAATTTCGTTGTAATTAATGCATTTTTTCTTGAAAACCTTAAAATTTTTTAAAATTTAACAGGAGTTGAAGTGTTTTAATTTAATTCTGTTCTGTTTGATATGATTTTAGAGGTAACTCACCATCAGTAAATATCTTATAGTACTTCAATTTACTTGAACTCATCGTAAAAAAATACCACTAATAAACCTAAATCATGTACCAAATTTGATTATTCCAAGTTAAAGTAAATCAGAACTATTTTTTTTTCCAAATATTTAGACCCAATTTGAAGGTCTGTAACTCCGCCTGTGTGCAACTTTATATACAGGTATGTTTAATTAAATTGCAATACTTTGGGACCTCCTACATGCTTGTACGCATGTACATACAGGGTATAATTTTTAACATTATAACAGATAGAACATAATAAGAACACAAAAATATAACAGATATCTTTCCTGTAATATTTTTTCTATAACATTTCATTTTTGTAAGAAGAATATTTGATTTTCTTTATTATCACTGAAACCATAGTTTGGTAAAGGAAAAATTTGAATATTTTGTAATTTTCTGTGGTGCTGTTTAATAGCCATTACAGTCCTGCGACTCAATGGGCTTAGATATTTTCTTATGGAGTTATTGATAAAATTCCACCTACTTTATGTAGGTGGAATTTTATATCTCAATTTATAACTCCGTGCTAAGTTGACCCTTGTTGAAATTAAGTTACAACTACATGTATCTTTAATTCAGGGCGACTTAACACCCAGAAGGCTGCCTTCCTCGTGGATCTCCTCCACCCACTTCGTTTTCCAAGCGGACGACGGAAGCCTTTCCATCCTGGACACTAGCAAAAACTTCACCGTTACGATTTTAGTTACTAACCACACTTTGGTAAGTTCAGCATCAAAATTATCTTTACTTTAGATACGATAGTGTTTACAAAATATCTTATGACAATTACTGTATCAGCTATTACACTGTGACGGCTAATAGATTTTTATGCACAAAAGAAGTCGAAGTATGCAAATAAAATTTTTTGAAACGATTCTGCATTTAGCTATCCCTTTTAGGGTACTTAGGGAAGTTATTACAATGACCAAATTGAGAATATATGACCTACTATGATTTTTTTCGAAGTGACATAAATTGTATTAGTTATTTTATCTAAAATCTGACAACAGCAACATTATCTACGTTCCTTAAATGCTCTCACAAATCAAATCACAAATATTATAAAATTATTTTATCAATAACTTTTCTACAGAACCTAATTTAAAATAAATTGTTTTACTTTGATTTTTCTTGGAATTAAGAAACGTGTAGACACCCCCTACTTCAGTAGATGTCAGCAATGGGGAAATATTTCATTAAAGGTGTTAAACAATGAGCAAGATGGAACTCGATATGCCAAAATTTTAAAATAGGAATGATTTTATTTGGTGGAAAAAAGTACAGTACATGTTTGTCTGACTTGTTAATGTTAATCTAATAAAATTGAAATAAACTAATGTATAAAACTTCTTTATTTTTAACTATAGTTTTATCTCTCAGATATCGATCAACTTAAAAAAATAAAAAAAAAATGTTTCCAATATAATATAATCAACCTTATGTCTATTCTAAAACTAAATACAAAACTACCTATATTTAGGAAAAAATTGTGTCTTCAAGGGACATTTTAAACTTGGGGTTCGAAAGTAGAAAAGTTTCAACAAGTACAAAGTTTCAATTCATTAAAATGATAATTCCAGTCCTCATCTGAATGAGGCAATATACATAGAATGCAGACTCAAACACACGCTCTCTTTTCGGATATTCCTTCCGCAATATCTAGGAAGTATTTATCAGACCAATGCTCCTCTTGTTTACATGCTCTCTGACGTAGGAAATATTTATGGCTAGCGGCACTAGCTGTTTTAGACAGAGGCAGATTTCTTTTTTGCTATACGCTGTATTAATAACTGTATATAGCGAATCACAAGAAATATGTCATAAATTGCTTAATGGAAATGTTAAACTGAAATCGGATGCATTTAGAGTTCAAAAATGTATAACCAGATATTAGCCCAGAAAAACTAAATTTATGAGTTCATCTACTAGTTTCATTCTCAATACAGTTTGGCTTAGAATATCAGTATAATATCTTTCATGTGAATATACCACAAGAACTGGTAGGCAAAATCTAATTTTTATAAGTTACTATTGCCGTTTTCGGTTTAAGCTTAGCATTAGCATAAGTTTAAGGTTCTTCTCGTTTAATAAATCTATCGTGTATATAAATTGCCAAATTTAAATTTATTACTGAGAATTAAACACTTGGTTACTTTGGAATTGAAAAAGAATTATTCATATTTAAAATCTTTTACAAAAATTATGATTCTAAACACAAATGCCTCTTACCTAATTCAATTCCCTATTATGATCAGTAACAAACTGCGAACTTACGAAGTTTGATAAGTTATATCCTTGACTATATACACTACTCAAGGGTTATATGTACCCCATTTATATTTTGTTTGGGCTTGAACGAAGTGAGGTATAGATCTGAAAATTGACATGCAGGACATTTTAGATACAAATGTTTTAAAGAAAATATTTTTAACTTTCAGCTATTTGCAGAAGTAGTCGTCAACTTTCTTATTTCAAATGGAACATTCTATTTATTTTTACGTTTTTGAAAAGGGCTTGAAATCCAACTATTTCAGTTATGTTTGAGCAAATTCCTAAAAAATAATAAATTTAATTCCAACAAAGTGTACAGGGTGTGCAGAAAAATAAAATACAGATATTAGGGAAAATTTGGAATAATAAAAAATCTTATGTCGAAAAGTTCTATATTCACATTATACGACCTTGTATAAAATGTTATTATTTAGCAGCTGTGACCTAGCGATTGCCTATCACTGTTGCCAGATGGTATAATTTTACGGAAATTGGTAAAACGAGCAAACAAAGAGATAAAGGATTTTCATACACTAATTAATTTTGAACTGTCGCTGCACTTATTAAAAAGCAGCTTTGATATAAATGCCAACTACTTTTTGTCACTTTTTGTATTTATTTATAAAACATATTTAAATTCAAATCCCATAATCGAGCTGTGAGGACCTACTTTATTTACTATCAGTAATCTAGGTTTTTAATATTCTGCATTAAAGACGCCACATCATGTATATCAGAGGAATAATTTAATTTTTTACAACGCGAAGCAAAAACATACAGGTTCTATTTGAAATAAGTTTTCAATGTGATAAAATGTAACCAGAAAAATAAAACACTATTTTAGAACCTTGAAATTTCCTGGTATATCAAAAATTAGATGCTTAAATGTAGCAAGAGAAAAAATATTCGGATTCTTACAAACCGCGATAACTCTCATTTTTTAAATGTGAAATAACTTCAAAGCAGTTGAGTTTGGATATAGGTTATGCTGTAAAAATTTCATTGTCTTTCTAAAAGTGCAATAATATATAGGGTATGTAAAAAATAGTTATGAAGAACGCCAATGATAATCTGTACAGTGTACAGAAAAATAAACTTTTATTGAAAATTTATTACTATTTGAATCAATAAACTTCCTCTTCTTTAAATGTAACAGCCAATAAAACTAAAATAAAATCCTAGTGTTTATTAATTAATCTATAACCGATTTATTTTATTTTCAGAGGCAACTGAATGTCAGAGGATATCAGTGCTCAAAGGACCTTAGATATGTGCTCTTCCAACATAACCTCAAATCAGTAAGTATTAAGTAATTTTTAATAAAATCAATTATCAAAATCCCACCTTTTTAAATTTAATTTGATAAAATACTAGTTAATATGTTCAACAAATTAGAAGTAGAATTTTATGATATTACTGTAACTTTTTTAAACTAAAAAGATCCTATATTACACTTTCAGCTCTGTATCACACTAACAGCAGTTATTATAGGATATACAAAAATCAGTGTCCAATATATGGAAAGAATAAGATCAAATAAATGAAAAATGTGTCTGGTTATACTGTCTTTTGTTTTTTGTAAAATAACATCCTGTATAATTTTACAAGATAATACGTAGTCGTCTTGTAACAGAAATAATTAAGTCAGTATGTAGGTATAAGCAGATAAATTAATAGGAAACAAAAAAAATTTTTGTCAAATCAAGAAAACGTACAATTCAATCATGTCGACTGATACGATTGAACGTTAAATATGGACGCCAATATATGAAGAGATAAAAAAACTACTATTAATGGGTGAGAAATAATATGACTAATATACCGGGTGGTCCACTTTGAAAAGCGGAAACTTTAGAGGCAGACACAGAACAACAAAATAATATCAGTTTGTATTATAAATTATATCCGAAAAATGCTTCATTACAAAGATACAGGGTGTCAAAATTTTTATGAAAAGTTCCAAATTTATTAATATTTTTAAAACTACTTTAGATATTTAAATCAAATTTGGAATCTTTAAATAAGTAATCTAGATACATATTTTTACGTAAAAAACTACTATTTTTCTTCCACCAGTGGCGTGCGTATGGACAGATGTTCGGGAAATTTTAATAAAAAAAAATGGTACGCCAATGCTTTTTAAAAACAAAAACTATTTCTAAAATCCTTGTTCCATTTACAACAGAAAAAGGCTCCTTACTTTTTTCATTTGACACACCGTTTGCCAGTAAAAAATTAAATTACCTAATGATTTCTGAAAAACAATTAAGTAAACAAACACGAAAATGAGAAATTTAATTAGTGGCTTTCAACAACAATGACAAAAAGAAAGAAAATTAAGGCTAAAATCACAAAAATTTCTCGAAATGTAGTCCACCCACCTCAATACATTTTCGACATGTTCTCACTAACGCATTTATTGCAGCAGATACTTCATGCGAATTTCGCCGCATATCATTGCAGACTTGCTGAATTCTTAACATTAAATGTTCTATCTGCTGCAACTCTCACCTCCTATACTCATTTAACTACTGCAAATTAGTCACTTTCTACTACTTTGGGGGTATAAAAAATACTGGATAATAGTCCTGTAGAAACGCGTTGAAAAATTTTGGTTTAGTGTTCCAGTATCCAGTTAGTATCCTTGAATAATGGGGAAATTGCATGACTGCAAAATTGAAATGGTGTTTGACCTAGAGAATTTCATGGAAAAATAAGTCTTAAAACGATATTTAAAAATGTAGTCTGGCCACACCCCCACAAAACGGTTTCTGTCACAAAGTAGACGCATGACGTCAGACGCCTTTCGCACGTATATAGCTCAATACAGCAGTGTGCTTGCTTTGAGGAAGAGAATGATATGTCTCTTCAAACGTCAGGAAATCTAAACCGATGGCATGGTAAACAGTCCTGAAATTGTTCAGTGGGTACTGTATATTCTCCCCACTGTTATCTGTAGAATGGCATTTGCCACTAAATGGTTCCTTTTTATTTTGCTTAAATCGTCGAACATTCGTTTGCTAACACACAGTTGCTAGGCATAAATACAGCTTATCATTACCGTTATTTTTTCGGCACTAATTTGTACGCGATAATTATCTGCTGTCGCACGAA
The DNA here is from genome assembly GCA_037114965.1 of Monochamus alternatus. Lineage (NCBI taxonomy): Eukaryota > Metazoa > Arthropoda > Insecta > Coleoptera > Cerambycidae > Monochamus > Monochamus alternatus. The sequence continues at coordinate 74,950,881 of CM073431.1, read as the reverse complement.
ACCGGAGCCCTATTACCGGAAAATTTACGTTCATCCCCAATAATCCGCAAAGCAAACGCTATCAAAATAGAACATTCTTATCGCTAAAATGCACCGGACTTGCCCCACGGAATTATATGAGGTTTTCCAGATAACACCGTCGTATAGAGTGAAATGTGAACAGTGAAGAGATGTTATTAAGATACAGCTGGAAAGCTTGAAGCGCTTATATTAAGTTTAAAGAGCTATGGTAATCGTGGGCCTTGGCTGCTGTTAACTAACTGCCCTCTGACACGCAGATTTTGAGTGGATCGGCGTTGTTGCTAGTGCGAATCGGCCCACATGCTAGAAATATTGAACCGCCGACACGGGCGATGATAGTGGGTGAACGTTTAAACGCATTCCGAGGATGTTCCGCAACGCTCTATTCAGTAAACTAATAATTGTCACGAGCCCCTCTTACAAACGTTGACGTAAGCTTTAAATAATATTTTAAGGACGCCGTATTCTTGAAATACTGTTTTCTACAAATTTAACATTTAAGAACTGAATAATGTAAAGTCTAGCAAATAAAAGGAATGTTATCTCATGCCACCTGCGAATATTCAAAGGTATCGAAATAAAACGAATATACAGAGTATTACAAAATGATGTTAAGAAAGACTAGGGGTAGGTTCTATGTTTAAAAATAGGTTTATATAGACGTGGGTCCAGATATACTTAGTTTTCGAGTTGTTTAAAATATTTTGTCCTCATCGTTTGAGAGATATCTCCTCTTAAAAATCGGTAACTCAAAAAACAAAAAATTTAACACTTTTTTATCACAATTCTCCTGGTAACTCTTCGGCCGCTTTTTTATACAAAAATCCCATAAGAGAATGTTTTAGAGCAATAAATTTTATTCAAGAATACATATAAATATGCCAATTTATCTCCAATGGGGCAGAAGTTGCAGCAATTTGATTATTTTGGTTAAAAGAAATGACTTTTCATGAGAACTCCCTAAAATTATATTATCTTCTTTATTACAGAGTTTACAAGCTAATAGATTGTACATTCATATATAAATAGGCAAAAGTTTACTAATTTTCAAGCTAATTGTGAAAAATGTTAAACCTAAGGAGAAGGCGAATGTGTAAAATATATAAATTTTATTTTTATTTTATAAAAACTAATAAGGAAAAAACGCAGCAAATGAAAAATCTTAACAAAACAAAATTAACTGGGCATGTTTCTTTTGGGCCGGGAAAATTCTGGCTGCAACGTCAATACCAATTGTAACACAAATTGCGAATCACCCTTGTATTCGTCATCAGTCTCCGCAACAGGCGCAGGTGAGCTCTAAGTCTTCCTCGTCATCTTCGTTTAAAATGGAGGCACTGTTTAAATAGTGATCCTAACAGTTTTTGCATAATGGAGAATAACTCATCGCTGCCTTTTTGCAACTGCACCTTCCATTGCTGCAATCTTTTGATGAGGTCTAAAATTTCTCTAGGTGTTTCTTTATTTCTGGTTTTCACAGAACCTAAGTTATTGCCTTTGCGTTCTGAACTTCAGAGGTCTGGAGGTAATTGGTTTCCCAGCCAGAGCTGCACCTGGTGGAATTTGCGTAATGCGTGTAAGTAGGACAGTGAGGTCGAATTTTTCCCCTATAACAGCCACATTGGTTGCTTCACTTACGGACTGGTCAATAGCGGTGTTTACAATCAATACAACAGTATTATGTGATACCTGATATGTTGTACTATCGTTTTCTAGGAGTTTAGAGCTCAATAGGTTGATCGGTGTATCTGTGTTCTGGTAGTTTGAGAGAAATAATTCGTGAGTCCCTGAAGTTTCAGTTTCCAGATGAAGTTAATGTCGACATTTTTTCATTCGATAACGTTTTTCCTGTTCTACAGACTTAATGATGTTGGGAGAGCTATATCTATCAAAAACAGTGGTACATCTTCTGCCTCATGTTTCTATATGTTAGTTGTGGAAACTGAGGATCCTCTTTGCCAGATGACTTTATGTAAAAAGAAGCCTTCATCAATCACATTTCGCTAGCTAGTTTAAACAGCTTGTAAAGTACGGATTTTTTCCTCATATCACCCTTATTGAATAAGGCCAAGGGAAATGGACCCAATTCTTACCGAAAATTATCCCTCAAATCAACGTCACTCTTTTACTGATGCAAATCTTTTGGAAAAGCAGGAAAGAGTCTACTTCATCGCGGACTGACAGAGGAAATTAGGGAGTGCTTTGTCTGTAACACCTTTGTTTCTTTTTAATTATCAACATTTGTCAGCAAATATCTCGGAAGAAGCAGATACAAATTTAACGCAGATTAATTTATTAATCATTACAAAAATTAATTTATTAATCATTACACTAGACCAACTTTGGAATGTTCATTAAAAAATAATAATATAGGTGGCATGAGTAATTTTGTCATAAATTCCATGTTAGACAAAAATATATAACACAAAGCGTCGAGTGATTTGTTTTGAATTGTTTAAGTTAACTTTTCATATATTTTTTTGAAAATAAGTAAATATGGTGAATGATTTCTTTGAAAAATGCATCTTCATAGAGACGCCTTGCTTCATTCGAATTTCCGTTCCATTCTATTCCAAAAGTGTATGTCAGCCAATTATTCAAAGGAAATTCAGTTCAGTTACTAGTTAACCACAGAAGGGATACCGAATTCTGCTTTATCTAAATCTTTCATTCACAAAAATCACAAATTTTAATTTAATTTAAGGAACTGAAAAAAGGTTACATTTCGCGAAACATTATATTCTTCATGACGTGCTATATTTTCAGCCACCTGTTACCATATTGGGAATTGGGTACTATATGCTGAAGGAATGATAGAATCTAATAAGTGTACAATAATGTATACAAAAATATTCCTATGAAACAGAATAATACGGTGCATAATGTGCATTTCGTTATTTATACTCTATGATTCATATTTCTTAAATATTACTATCTTTTTTTATTTATAAGTATTAATATATACATCAATAAAATAATTTTTTAGATTAACATTCTTTGAGTTTCGTAAATTAAAATTTGAGAAAAGATTCAGATAAAGCAGAATTCGGTATCCCTTCCTCCCCTAGAATAGCGTAGAGTATGTTTGATGAAAAATTCTTGGAGTCACCAGAATATGCGGGGCTACTTCATGAATTGTCAATTTTCTAAATTTCTTCATTAATGTCTCTTTAATGAGACATTTACAAATTTTTACATATAGCTTACAAATGTTCGATTACCTCTTCGAGGCAAACATAATTTGTAATTTATCCTAATTGAGACCTCGGGAATTTAGCCATTAAAATGGCTCTATCAATATATCCTTAATGAGCGGCTTACAAATCTTTATTTTTGACTTACAAATAACTTACTAATTGCTGACAAAGTGATTACAAAATGGTCAACAAAGACGGGACTAACTTCACGGAGCTTTTAAGAAGTGTTAATTGGAGTAGGTTCTAAGCTGATGTAAGAGGGAATAGATGCCTGAATCCCTATAAAACCTTTTACGAAGAAACGCAAATTGGTCAACGGAGGAAGGAAAAATTTAAAAATTGTCCAATATAAGACGCCTAACTGAAACTTCTATCTGGAGAAAGCCATGCACAAAACAAGAATGTTCATAAGTCCTTAGTTATACTTACCGTACCGTATTATATCTATGATCATTTATGACTCAATAATTTGGTGGTTGAAGAGTCTTCCCATGATAACTAGGGACTAGGGTTAAACTCTCTAGACAGTATATAATTTGAAGTAAGATCGCACAGAAGAATAATATCATGGAACACAACGGACTGCTGAAGGATATAAAAAGCCACTGCACTCTACCGATTATCTGATATGTTATACCTATAAGAAATCAACTATAAATTGCAGTTTGACTTTTTCCCTGTGAGGAAGGTGGAGCGGCATACAATCGACTTTTCAGCAACAGACAACAGATGGCTCCAAAACTGCTGAAGCGATTAGAACTGCATCATATAGTTACAATTTAAGGACAAGCCTTTTAACCCTTAGTACTTATGCAATTGTCTTCTATATATACCAATAAGTTGTGCGTGTAAAGCTGTTATTCATGTTTCCAGAGGAAACTAAGCTACTGACTTTATAGCTGAAGAAGAAGAACTTAATTGATAAAGATCCAGGTTTTGGTATAGCTTTGACTAGGTACTGCTAAAATAGCAAAGACGATTATTTATGTCAGACATATCCAAATAAAAAGCTAAAAACTTGAAAACTTTAAAATAACTTATACGTAAGAACCTATAGTAATTTTTTAAATTTTCCATAAATATTTTAAGTCACAAAAGTACATGGCATGTTACAGCTTGTCATTATACATTATCATGACACTATCTTCTGATCGCGTATGCAACCGAGGCACTTAGTGGCATGTTGTAGTTTATTTATTTTATTCTAGTTGAATACAATTCCAAATTTGTCTTAAATCTCAATGGATGACATCAGCGATTATGCCTTCAGAATATGTTGAGTGACATTCTATATGATATAATCCCTCTTTTCCAAAAATTCTTATCAATGTCTATAAAGTGCAAAAAACATGTCCACACTAACTGTAAAACATATAGAAGACAATCGTGTGTTTTTTACATCCTTGTAAGAGTTTACAGAATTTACAACTAAAGGTGTTCCGCTGAAGACAGTAGATAAAATGACTATTGTCACGAAGGCGTATCGCATGATTAAACTTACTATATCCTAAAGTTTGTAATAGGATAGCAAAACACCAACTTTCATGTTCTTAATTACACTACTCATAACACTCTTCACGTTGCAACAACTGTTTAAAATAACCGGAACAAAATTTATAACCATTCTAGACCATATTTATTGAGCTTACACAATTTACTAGCTAAGTAATTCTAAAATAAATAAAATAGGAGACACAAGATAATATGTGAGTTTGTGGTTCTGAGAGAAAGCATTCTTATATCTACTACCTTTTTACATTGGGCTTTTTTTCTGGACTGAATTTTCAGTTGTGGTATGTGTAATATGAATGAATACTTCATTTTTGCGAGTAGTAGTAGTTCTGACATCAAGTTTAGATCAAATGTCTTCATTCAGCCGTCCACTGAATGTGCTGCTGATATATTCAGCTAGAGTTTTCAGTGGTAGTATGGCTAATTCTAAGATTGTTTACTTTGACAGTGTTGCTTGCCCCTATTTTGATCAGATTTCAATTCCCATTTTAATTATTGTCGGTATAGGTATTGTCGGTTGTCAATAATAAAATCGTAATCGAAATATTAACTTTAACTTCAAGGAAGAGACACATTAGTCATTTTTTATATACCTACATTTTTTATCAGGTACAATATTATGTGAAATTAACTATGATGCGGATTAAAGCCCCGTCCAGCCTTGAATTACATCCACAATTCAATGTATGCTGTATTCAATAATAATTATTATTTTATGTTGGGTGTCTCTCGCCTCACTTTTTACACCATTCAAATTTTTCTACATGAGCCACCATCCCATTTAAGACACTAAGGTGATTTTGTTCGAATCAATACGACAATTCATACTTTTCGATTAGTCATCGGGAAGGGATAGTATGTCACTTGACAAAGAAAGGATGCCGTCATCAATTTCATCCCATCGTTATACGCGTACTCCCTGCAGGCATTGCAGAAGCGCGCGTTCCAAGGCATCCTGCCAAATCCTGTTGAGCGCCAACCGGTCTCCGACGTGGTCAATAATTGCTAGCAAGGGAAGATTATCTCAGCTGTGGTAAAACTGTAAATGTTTGCTAGAGATTTGTAAACAACAGCCAATGTTTTAATTTGGTTTATACAAGGTGATTCAGAAAAATGTTTGGATGTACAGGGACTCTTAGAAATACAATTTTGTAAAAATAAAATCAAAAAGAGCAATTCAAAAATGATTTAAAAAATACACTTCCGCACGACGCTGGAAACTGGTCCACTGTAAATTGAAAAAGATTCACAAGAAATGAAATAAATTATATTTTAGAACGCCTATTTTTATACAGAAATTCAACTAATTTTGCCGCTATTGTTATTAATTATTAATAGAATTAATTTGTGGTTTTAATTGGTAAAATAGTTTAGCAAATGATGTTACAACAATATTTTCAGCCCGTCTTACCCAGTTTCTGCAAACTAACACAAATGTTTCTGCTTTTTGTCCGTTTTGCACTTGTAAGTTATTGGCGGCAGCTATGATACGTTTACGTACAAATCATCAATAGTGGATACTTTTACGAAATAAGATCAAATGATTTAAAGTCAGGAAATCGTGGCGGCTATGGTACCGGTCCTCCTCGCCCAATCCCTTGGTATTAATGCTTGGGCCACTGTACATGATACGAATATAATTGAGCCTCGTGTATGATACAGCACACTGTTGCAATACGCCGTGGACGCCCTGGACCTTCCACGATTCGGTTACAAATTTCTCGTGTAACGCCAGCGTTTGCACTACACTTGCACTCACTGCACACCGTTGTAAAAGTAGCTGCATTTCAAACATGTTTACTGGAAAATCGTTCTTTACTATAAATTAAAACGATACCCATCAACTGCGAGTTGCTATAGACGTAAGCCATCTTTAATATTCGAAAAACTATTGTAAATACCTGCGTTACAAAAAAGTTAATACGATAAGTAATCGGATATTTGAAATCGCCTGGCTAGAGACTACAGTAGCCATGTACTAGAACTTCAATAATTTTTTCCTCGGAAATTATAAGGATTTTACAAAAAAAATTACAATATTGACATTTTTCATAATGCATCTATTCCCAAATTTGTTTAGATAAGTTCTGAGTCACTCTATACGGGGTGATAAAAAAGTGTAAAATATTTCAGGAGGTAATAGTATGAACCAAAATAAGCAGAAAAGTCTTAATAAATATGGGTCCGCAAAGTAACGGTTGTGGAGACAACAGCAGTGCAGTTCACTGTGTAAAATACATAATAAATAGTTTTTTTTACAAAAAAAATCAGGAATAAAAAAGTCAAATTTTAAATATATTTCGCGATTTTTCATTAGAAAACTTGTTGAGGACCGCTGATCTGCGAGTCATGGTGGATGTGAATTCCACAGCGTTGCCAGTGTTACACTAATGTCTTCGAATAGGCTCCAACATGATGTTTATTTATGAAAATATTATCATCTCCTCACCTGTGCCATTCCTATACCTCACAAATAAATTGAAAATATACTACTAATATCTACTCACAATCATAGCTTTCCAGAATTTGTTCATTATCCATTTTTACTACACTCCAACTGATTTATCACAATACGTTATTGTTATCACTATCACTGATGATCACTACTTGACATCCTTTTAACATGTCAACCTTTTCACTTTTGGAATAATGCGCCATATCTTATTTAATCACACTGTATTTCACAAAAACTATTAATTAAATATACAAGAGAAAAACACTACCTGTTAAATAATAAGACGATTTAAATACGTTTTAAACGTTAGTGCCGCAACTCTTAAAACAGATGCGTTAAGCAGTATATTACTTAAAGAAACCATTAGTTTAGTTCTTGGAGTTTTCAGAAATATATGCTAACAATACATTTTCCCTTAGATCTTGTATGTCCTTTGCGTTCTTTTTCATAAATCAATCGAGATTTTGATGATACAAACTTGCAGATGGATTTTGACGCCTCAGCCCGGATAGAAACAATTCCTCTTTCATCTCATTTTCCGCCCTTTCTGCCTTACAACAATCTTACATAAGGTCCCAAATAAGAAATAAATATTGAGTCCACAATGACCGCATATATTTTGTGTCAACCAAATTCCATAGAAAGCAGTGCTACTAATTTTGTTTTTTTAAATATCGCCAGCTATTTTTTTGTTCTTATTTGGAATCGATCATTTTTTTTCATATAGGCATGTAAAATGGATATAGGTTGCATTATAAAATTTAATAAATAGCTTAGCATTTCAGTTAAGAAATACAAAAATCGAAATTCAAAAGCGTTGCCAAAGAAAGGAAGGTGCCTAGTAGATCTTATTGTGAAAAATGTATTGATATATTCTGAAATTCTGACTGACAGTAACGTAAAAAATCTCCACCACAAAAACCAAGATGTAACTTGGTAACATAGTTCATTCAGACATTCCTATCTAAAATAATCCTAGGAGCAACTTCCTAAAGTTATGACAAACTTAAAAACACCCTGTCCATTAAATGTAAAGGATGCTTAGGTAGGAACTGAGTACTGATCCTTATCAAGGTTAATACCAACATAGTTACGTTTATAGTGTTTGCATATTTCGTTTGATATGCAGGACACATGCTTGTTGAATTTATTGTCCGCTTAGTGGTAAAATTAAATTTCGCGAAGCAATTTCGGGATTTGCTGCAGATTCGGTGCTTGCAAGTGCTATTCTATAATTCTACTATAAATATGTATGAGGTTAATTGCCTCTTTATGTTTCACTGAAGCATTCATGAGCAAAATATAAGGAATCCTGTAATTAATTGCCAGTCGCGAGGATTAAAAAACAATAGTACCGAATGCAAAATGAATTTTACTAAATTTTAATAAACACAACAAAGAGCTGATCTATAACCATTTCACTACTAGTGCATACTGAATAGAATACAGTGCTATCGAAAAGTAACGAATAAATTCATTATCTTTGAAATTGAGAAGTTTTCGAAAAAAATGCCCTGGCACATCGATTTTGTTTTTAAGAAAGGCACTTTTTGGCATACGACTCACATTTGTGACGTCATCGTTGTTCGAGATTTGACGTCATCGATAATTTTTTGAAATAGCAACCCTCAATTTTGACCATGCCATTTGAAAGAGCGTGTCATTCTACATACATACATCATGAAAAATTATGGTGTATAACAAATATTTCAAGAAAATAATGTTTGAAGATTTTAAAATTTAATTTTCACAATACTGAAACTGATAATGATTATGTAAAAAATCGACTAAATTAAATGTTCAAATTGTGCACCGTTGGCTGCCTGACAGTGGCCAAGACGATTAATAAATCCTCTTTGGACATTATCAATAACTTCAGGAGGTATACGATATATCTCGTGACGAATTCTTGCTTTTAAATCTTCTAAATTAACCGGTCTAGTAACGTATACTTTGCTATTTAAGCATCCCCACAAGAAATAATCTAGGGGTGTCAAATCAGGCGATCTAGCTGGCCACTCAATCGGCCCCCTTCTCTCTTTCCAACGATTCGGGAACAGCTCATCTAAATAAGCACGGACAGGTGTTGCATAATGGGGAGGTGCACAGTATTATGAAAATTAAGTTAAATTAAAATTTTCAGACATTATTTTTCTGAAATTTTTGTTATGTAACACCATAATTTTTCATGATGTTCGTATGTAGAATGACACGCTCTTTCAAATGGCATGACCAAAATTGTGGGTTGCTATTTAAAAAAATTGTCAATGACGTCTATCTCGAACAAAGATGACGTCACAAATATGGATCGTATGTCAAAAAGTGCCTTTTTTAGAAACAAAATCGACTTGCCAGGGGATTTTTTCGAAAACTTCTCAATTTAAAAAATAATGAATTTATTCGTTACTTTTTGAAAGCACTGTATGCTGACTGCTTTGGCTTGAATCGAATTGAATTTGAAATCTATAAATGTTTTTTAATTTTATCAAATCTAAATTTTTCCTTCAATTACCTAAATGAATAGAGCCTTCAAAAAAATAAAACCACTATGTTATTTGTTACAAATCAGTATATTGTTGATTATAACTTGCCAAGTGCTGCTATAACGTCCTATAAAAAGTAAGAATAAAGTATTATAAAGGATAAATTAATAGTCTTTGTATCAAAAGAAATAAAATAAATTAGCAATATTCTAACAACAACATTCTAAAGTAAAACCATTTTTTAGAATATTTCATCTGTGTTGAATTATTATTATAAAGTTGATCAGCGTCAGTGTTCTAATCATGTCAGCTGACTACCATATGATTGATGAACGAAATATGTAAGTATAAAGTGTAGTATGTTACAATCCACAGCAATATGTTACACTCAAACCATCAGAGTCCATCTTGAGCAATGAAAACTACAGATTAGACAAAGCTAACTTAGGAATTCCAAAAAATTAAAGGTAGATAAGTATGTGTATTCAACAGTTATGTAGCGGGCGATTAATATTTACTGACATAAAATATGTAGATAATAGAGGTCACCTCATATGAATATACAACGTGTCCAATAAAAAATTGTATCAATTTCAGAACTTTATTCTTCGAGTCAAAGTATAGGAATTTAACCCAATTTACCTCAGTCTAAAAGTTCAAGGTTGCAGACTTATAGGGTGTCAAAGTTAAAAAAACTTCGTCTTTTGTTTTGCTTCAGAATTATGAATGATGTATATCTCTTTTATTGATAATACTTCGAGCATTCACACTTCACAAAAAAAATTGGGACAATTGCATACAACCTCTACCTCTATTTAATAGCTAACATTCATAATAGTTGCTTATGTAAACACAAGACACCAAATCAGTGGCGTCACCTGATTTATTCCTTAAAGAACATCTAATACACTTACCCAATTTTTTGGATGGATCTTTTAGGGCAGTTTTCGCGAAAACTATGGAAGTTCTGGCAAATGTACCTTTTTTACGTAGAAATGGCGCCCGAATAAGATTTTGTAGTCAACCGAAGCAGAACGTTTCGTCAGCAAAAAATAGGTGAGATTCATCATCAGGCATTGCTAATGTGGCGCCCCCTAACGCCGAAACTGATTTGATACATAAAGTATTTTCCTTTTCTTAGAAAAATGTTTCCCTACCAAATTTGGTGACAATTGGTTGAGCGATAGTCGAGTTAGGCATAAAAAATGAATAAATAATTTCAACATTGACAGCATATCAATGGCTTATTATTAATGGTTCACCCTGTGTAGCCAAAATGTAGAGATTCCTCATTATTCTTCCCTTTGCCACTCGAAGAATCGTGGAATACCCGAACCGTTTATATCCGACTCAGAAAGGTTTTCTTTCCAATTTAATTAATTATCGCAAAAAATACGGAATTATAGATATCTTCAAATTGTTTACCATGCCTTTGCCTATTCTTTTCAAATCAAACCGACTTTTAAATTTACAGTGTTTTTAAATATATAATATAAATACAGGGCGTGTCAAGTATTACTGGCATCCTTGGACAGTTAAAATAAATGAAATGTATCCATATATACCTAATATATAATTTAAAAGAATATTTATTTGTTCAAAATAATTAAAATTTATTATTTTACTTGTTTATAATTTAAGACAGAGGAGTATCATTTTTATTGTAAATAAAAGAATAGTGCCACAAGGTTTCTACGCCACTGGTGATAAGGGTAATATATTTAAATATACTGAATAATAATTAGTCCAAAGATATCCCATTACAACCTATAACTGTTATTGTTTTATCACGAAAAGTTTCCAAGTAAATAAAAAATGTAATAAAAATTTCGAAATCATTGGCACTGGATATATTTGATAAATCTCATTTATTTTGACTGTCTAGTCACCTCTTTCAAGGATGCCAGTGATATCTGAGACATCATGTACAAATAAAATAAAGTAGAAATTGACAAAAATTAATTCAAATATAAACTTAACTTTTTTATGAATGAACTGCTCTACGTGCAATTCTTTAAGAAAAACCCTTCCCTCTGTACATATTTTTATATTTAACTCTTAGCTTTATCCGACGCAGCTATATAGACCGAAGTAATAGAAAATAAAGCCTAGGTCTCTCTAAATGAAAATGTATTACACCACAACTAAACGGTGCTATATTCTAATAAAGTATTCCTTTTCCAGGTATTCAGACAATCCTTCACGGCGCACTACACCATCTATGACGTCAGTAAAGAGTGAGTATTTCATCTTCTATTGATATATAGCGGTACGTGTTCTGTTAGGTCATATTTTAGTAGGTTATATTTTACGATTCCTAAGATTTGCGACCGTATATCCACATAAAACGGTTGCGCAAAAATCAATTTTAGCCGAGATTTTTATAACTTACAAGCATAATATAAATTTTTACCAATCTCCAGCTGAATTTACATGTAATGGAATTCTTGTTACGGAAGCTTACCTAACTTTTTACTTTGTTAATTATGTTCCTGTTTTCATTAGAATGTATAATTTCTGAAGTGCCTTTATTTTGACGTTTTCCAGAATATTCCAGGTTATATTCTATTTGTTTCTCGACACCTTCCCGAGATCGAAAAAACTTCGAGAATTCTACAAACCTGGATAAGCGGATCGGTTTCGCCGTCACAGTTGAGTTTATATTGAGCAGTCGAATGCGATTGAGAAAGAGAGAGTTGACAGTTGGGAAATTTGTTTGAAAGATATTCTTCGTGGAATCAAGAGTGAAAATAAAGTTTTTCTAATTTTGACATAAAAAATTAACATCTTTCGTTATTGAAACAAGTGTCAAAACGTTTTACTTTATAAATATCAGTTCATTAATTGTTTATTAATTATTATTATTTAATTAAAAATATTCCCAACGCAGTTGGTACAGTTAGTGAAACTAATTCCAGAAAAAATCTTATTCGTTGAATTTGCAGTAATATTCCGTGATATGTTATTGGTATTACTCGGTTCTCCAAGAATATCACCAGAAATTGTTTTTCATTTTCTATAGAATTTTCAACAAATCCTTCTGCAACAGAATTTGACTTTCAACCACCGTGTTGTTCTATTTTTAAAATATTGACCCCATTTGAGCAATCATCTTTCGTAATTGACCAATAGTATTAATTCCATTGGTATATCTAATAAAGAATCTATTGTGTTTGATATTTTACGGGCGTAGGTTTCTATACTTCCTGATAACGTCAAGTCAAGTTTAATCCTCGGTTTAACACGGTAACAAGATCTAGAGCAACAGAAATGGAGGAAACATTCAAACAATTAATGGAGATGATGAAAGATATGAAAAAGAGTCAAGAAAATATATAACAGCCAGGACGAAATGAAGGAAGGTTTAAATAAAGAAATGAAGAACAGCCAAGTTGAAAGGATGGAACACTTGAAAAAGGAAATGAAATACAATCAGGAGGAAGCAAAGAACAGTTTAGAGGAAATGGAAAATAGTAAAGAAGAATTAAGAAAACAATAAAACAATAAAAAGTTGGAAGAGAAGTCAGGTTAAACTTAATGAATTTAAGGAAACTGCTGAACGACGAAATCAATCAATTGAGAAGTGAGGTACAAGATAAGTCAAAGTCGTAGATGAAAGTGTCAAGTGTCAAGTTACAGAATAGTCACCAAAGTCGTAAAAGAAAATATAGTAAAATTAGAACATGAGGTTACAAATCTAAAATCCCACTTCTGACACCAATGTAACCTCTACCTTGACTTAGCGTGGAAACACATCACGTACAAACTTTATTGTCACTCTTGATTACACGAATGACATCTTTCAAACAAATTTCCCAACTGTCAACTCTTTACTTTGGCGTTTATCAATCGCTTTCGACTGGTCAATATAAACTCAACTGTGACGACGATACCGATCCGTTTATATAGGTTTTAGAGTTCTCGAAGTTTTTCGATCTCGAGAACGTGTCGAGAGACAAATAGAATATAGCCTGGAATATTCTGGACAACAGCAAAATAAAGGCACTACAGAAATTATAAATTCTAACGTAAACAGAAACATAATTAACAAACTAAAAAGGTAGGTGAGCTTCCGTAACAATACTTAATATAATTTTAATATGTTGAGATATAGGTACATCGAGACTATACTACTGCACACTGGTGATTTAAACAATTCACTATAGCGAATATTCTCAATTATCATCAACAGGAATCCTCAAGGTCCTAAGAAATGACAATTTTTAATTATACATTTTTAACACTCCATTGTTCTGTTTCTTATTTGGATGTGGTTAAAGTCTTGTGTTATTAATATAAAAGATATATGTCTATAGGCATAGGGTGTGCCAATATTCCGTGTACATGAAGCTACCACAGTTTCCTGCGATTAGAATAAGCAGCGACGCGGTGGTCCAATTCACCACGTTCCCCTGTCTTAAATCCCTATGATTTTTTTTTATTTGAAGTGGCCGCAGTACTTTGTGAGTATGGATAATGAAAGACCTTGACAAATATGGTGCATTGTAATTTTTTAAGTGGAATTAATTGAGTATTACAGAAAAGTGATCATATTATAAACAGTTCTACCCCCAAAACTTTTACAAATTAAAAAACATTTTACAAGGGAAAAAATTGAAGCTATAGACTCGATAAAGCTATGAGTAGATTAGTTCAAGAGAAGGAGTTCACTAATTAAAAATGTGTAAATTTACACGATGTTCACATCACGTATTACTGTAAAAAATACCGAAAACTACAGGTCAATACAGTAGATTTGCATTTTATGCAAAACGACATAATTTTTATTAAAAATATATAACGATGCTGTAAAATTTCATTTCATTCGCACTAAAATACGGTTATACTCCGAAAAATACATATTCACAAGTGATGATGTGTATTTATATAATGTCTTGTGGATTTACAAATAAAATGCAATAACATTCAATAGTACGAGAGTGAGGCGAAAAGTTACGTTTACGTTGGTATATGTTATTGTCATTTGATCGCTTTTTGTGCTGTGGTGCGACTTTCTTTATGCCATTTTTTATTTGGGCGCCTGTTTCAATATACAAGGTGTTAAAGTTACATTTTAAAAAACTATTTTTGTTAATAATCCCATTGTTTTGTGAGATACACACTTGAAATTATGCACGTACTTTTATCGTATTTCAGCATACTTTTCATGTAATTTTGATGAAAAAAATCGAAGGATTGTAATATTGTAATAACAGGTATATCCACAAAACTTCAGTTTCACTTGAAAATGGTAGTGAATGCTAGATTTATGGGCACTAGAAATTGACGTTTTTCTCCAAAACGAAGCATTTATACAAAAAATTACAAAAGAGGTAAAATAATCAGAAGAAAATTCTACGTTTGATATTTCAAGAAAAAGCTGCGTACTTATATATAATTGGAGGGGATAGAGGGTACTGCATCCCTCAGTTATCTCCATTCATACTTCGATTTTTTTCACCAAAATTACATGAAAAGTATGCCGGAATAAGATAAAAGTATGTGCAAAATTTCAAGTGTGTATCTTACAAAATAATGGGATTATTAACAAAAATAGTTTTTTAAAATGTAACTTTAACACCCTGTATATTGAAACAGGGGCGCCTAAATAAAAAATGGCATAAGAAAAGTCGCACCACAGCACAAAAACACAAGTATGCTTCGTTGACAATAACATATACCAATGCAAACGTAACTTTTCACCTCACTCTCGTACTATTGAATGTTATTACATTTTATTTGTAAATTCACAAGACATTATATAAAAGTACGTGCATAATTTCAAGTGTGTATCTTACAAAACAATGGGATTAAAAATAGTTTTTTGAAATGTAACTGTAACACCCTGTATATTGAAACAGAGGCGCCCAAATAAAAAATGGCATGAGGAAAGTCGCATTATTTTTGTCCAAAGAATATGTGATTAATGGTATGGCCTTCTATTTTGGGACACCCTGTATATTATTTCATATACTTATTCATTACTGTACCTTTAAAACTGTTGTTTCAATTTTGAGAAATCAAGAAACCACGTCGTGGTATGTAATAGTGTTGCTTCGTCTTTAATTTATGTTGAATTTAAAATTTTCAAATGAGGCAGCAGTAACGCTGGAAATGCTACAATGATTCCAATCAAAATCCATCCGGAAATTGCTGTATTAGTAATATATAGTTGTAGATTACGTTATGTTAGTTTAAACAAAAAAAGACATATAGTTTTTATCTTTCTTACAGAAAAACATTTATACGAATGCAAAGCTACTAGTTTTGCTAGTAATATAATGAGCAAGCTTGTTACATTAATGTCATATTCACATTATAAGGCAGATTGAAAAACATTACGAGTTAATCAAATGAAATTAGAAGAATAAATGTAAATTTTACATGAAAATTACTTAGTAAAACCGAAGATAATAATACAAAAACTACAAAGGAAATGGAAATTTACATATGAATTTCTCATAGAGCCTATAACACTGCGTTACACAAATATTGATTTTTCATTAGAGCTGTAATATTATATTCTGGTTATTTCACACTATTAACCTAAGCAATAAATAACCAATAATCTATCTTCTAATATTTCAAATAATTGTTGTCAGTTCTATTAATTAATTTATTTTGTTTGTTATGACATTTATATAGTATTAGCGGACCAAATTTCAAAAAAAAGTATTAGAAAAGTTTTTAAAACAACATATTTTCTTGTGAAATCTGGCGGTTAAACGAAGCAGCTTAGAAAAGAGGTAAGTTTATTTTGACCATATGAAGTTGTATTCCATACACACGGAATATTAGAACACCCTATATATGCGACATATGAATTATATAAGAGGTTTACATAGTACCTAGATATTAAAATGTTTGGAAGCCTACATATTTACGAAAAACGTGCTTTACAGCACTTTGTGATCAAGTAACAGTAAATTTTCAAAAAGAAATAAAACAAAATCCATATATTCCTATGTATAACAAACAACAGCTACTGCTACAACCAATTCCAATAATACCATTATATTTTTAGATCTGATAACGGTGTTAGTTACTATTTGATTCCACAGAGCACAATATTATCAAATAATTATCTGCAAACAATCAAATCAAAATTCAATAAGCTTTAGTATCACACACGATAATACTGTTTGTTGTTTCAGGTCGAGCCAATAATATTGTACGTTCTAATAATTTACATTTCAATCTTAATTTAATTTAAATCTGTATCGGAATTTACACATTCCTTCATTACTTTATCATTATCCCCATCCAAATGGTTTATGAATTTAAAATATGCAACCAGGAAGAATAACGTAATTACAATATGAAAAGAATAAATCAGTCCAGTAAAAAAGCGCTGCAGTAGGTAATTTTGTGTTTGTCCATAATGTACTAGTGGTAATTTTACAGGTCTGTAAGTCTATATAACAAAAGTTAATTATTAGTCTACAAAGCATTTTTAATTGTGCATTTACCATAGTTTTATGAATACGAATTGGAAAGAAATGTGCAGTTCTGAAAAAGTGCCCTATGAAAAACTAGTTTTACATATTGTTTAAATTAATCCACTGGAAAAAGAGAAATATGTCAAATAAAATGTTTAAAAAAATCACTTGGTAAAACTAATTATATCTGCTCAGATATACCAATATATACCAAGTAACATACCAAGTCCTATTAAAATTGACTTAAAATTCAAAGAAAACAAAATTTTGGGCTAAATCTGAATTCTCAAAAATTAGAATTCGAGAGGAAATAACAATGCCCCAATGATACCTATAAACACCTTGCAGCTCTTTAATGATAAGAAATAGTTGCAGCTTTTGTCATTGTTTTTTTTTTATTGAAAAAAGAACTGAAGACTCTTTCATCAGCTTTGCTTTATCTATGACAGATCCACCCGTGACCATCAAAAACATACCAGTTTGGACCATAAGTATGTAGTCCATGGATGTACTGTTTATATTTTCTCTCTAATTTTTATAAATGATATCTTCTCTAGATGAAGTACCGAATGTGGATACATGCAATAAGCAACATGGAAAAGCACAAAAATCATAAATTGGGCACATCGCATCCAAACAATAAATGCTTTAAATAATAATACTGCGTTTCCAGCTTTGTGCTACTTATTTATTTTGTATATACACAATTTTTTCTTCGGCAACTAACAATGTATTTAATAATTTTCAGACGTCTCATACCGATAACATTTTCTGAGAAACTGATGCCGCACGAGGACAATCATACAAGGTTTAAACTTTGTGAAGTTTGACAATTATGTAACATACACACCTTCTGCTTGATCCTTTTTCGCACTAAACTACTAACCTATGGTTTTTGGATTTTTGCATATTTTTTGTAGACACTGGAAAAACAATTTTTCTACTTGTAAATTATCATTTACTTTTTTTCAAATAAAGTTAAACATTAACATATATAGATGCAGTAGGAGTTCATCAAATACATTACGTTCTAGAGGGTTTTTATTGTAATTGTAAATACCTATATGTATACCTACTAATTGTATACGCATTTTTTCTAAAAACCAACAACAATTAGACATCGATTCAGTTAAATGATTTTGTACTATTGTTTTTGAAACTATTATCATCAGAGTCCATTTTATTCATTCTATATATTCAAATATCAAACTTCTTATTCAAATATGTCTACTCCATTGGTTTAAATCAGTTAAGCAATGAGGATTTTGCAGAGATTAGTAAAAAATCTGGCCCTATAATAATATTTATTAGCATATTTTCCTCCATCAAATTTTCAAAAATTGTTAAATTATAATTTTTGGTAGGAAAAAATGTCCAAATCCGTGTGTATTATACATAAATGATTTGGTTTTTCTCGTTTTCTTTTTTTTTTGCTGGTATTAAAATCAAATCTGGCAGTCTACCTACATTAGAACGCTAATACCGAAGAATATAATAGTGCCAAAACTTCATAACATTTTTTTTTAAATTAAAAAAATATGAAAGGTAAAAAACTTTTTCATGTTTCACCGCTATTTCAGGAACTACGTCAAAACTGTCATACTTCTTTGCAATTGAAAGGCCTAAATATTCAACTTCTTCCTAATTTAAACTCTTATACTTTGGCTGCTTACTTTAAAATCACCCTGTATAACTATAAAAGTTAGGAGTGCGGACCCCTTTTTATATCACAACCTAAAGGGATCGCAACTCTATTATAGTTATTAATGATACGCGTGCTCCAAGAGATCTTAGATCAAGGAGAGTACGGAGCAGTGACATCGCAGATCATACATTAGAGCAGTCAAATATGTTGGTGTAATTCAGAGTAATTTGCCTGTGTTCGTTAAAAGGAACTTAACATAACCAATTTTTTTAATTTTTTGTTTGTTGTAAGAAGTGTATGTGTGTTTTAGAATTTTTTTCTTCTATTTGGGTATACAAAAAGCAAATGTGTTATACACCATGAAAAAAGAAAACGTATAAGTTTTATTGGCGTAATTAGTAGTGGAAGGAGAAAAAATCCTTCAAGTCGTAAACATGTTCATGAATTTCAGTAATTTTGCTGATCGGAAGCAGAAATCAACACTTCAAATTCGGTGATGGTGCCACTACTAATATACAAATACATAAAAAAATAACATAAGTAAATATCTAACAAAATTATTGAATATGAACAGAAAAAAAGATGTTTACGGACAATTACGTCAGATATATCAACAAATAATAAAATCAGCTGACTGCTCTAGCTGCTCTACTCCCTTTGCTCCAGCATAAATGACAGAGTATCCAGAGCAGTGATCTTATTGATTGCAGTGAAATACTCCTGCATAGCGAACAACATAGATTTCGTACTCGGCCTTAACAAACGCCGATAAAATACTCCGATTGGCTTGGAGTACGTCAAGCAGACACAACGAACAGGGCTTTAGTTACACAAATTTGATTAACAAAGTTCATATCGAACGTGCATCATTCAAAATTTAATCTAGGACGTTTTCATAAATTGAAATTCAAAATTATTATAGTCGTATAAGAATTCAGACGTCTACGTCATGGCTGACGTTACGCAATTGTTTTTATTGCCAACGTAATTTTCGATATTTGGTCGCGTTAAAAACAATCATTTTTTGCAAATTTAGTGAAAAAGAATATTAATATGAGTTCTGATTCCCAGAGCGCCCCTTCGGGTATCAAAAATATTGCGCAAAGCGTTGTCGATTCCCTACTTCCTGAAAAATCAAGACATACGTACGCGCAAAGTTATGCAAAATTTGACTGGTGTAAAGGGAATGGAATCAAGACGTTCAGTTACATCAGTGAAGAAAAATACGGATATTAGTATTTAATTGCGTTTCTAAAATGAAAATCGGATGGATTTAGGTCAAATAGATCTAATATTTTAAAAAAAAAAACATTACTCAATTTTTGCTGGAAGTCGACGATAGAATTCGTTTTACGATAAAAGTTGCATTGATAGTGGTGCTTGCAGGTGCCTATAGGCGTACTAAATTGAGAAATATGCACCTTCAAAATGTTAAAGATAAAGGACAATTCATTCATAATAAAATTCCGTTTAGGAAAACAAAGATGTCACGAGATTTCTTTTATCACAAATGGAAATATTGAAGGAATAAATATGGTGGAAGTGGTTCGAAGTTATATAGCGATGAGGTCAAGCAACTCAGATCGTACTCGATTTTTTGTGGGGTATACAAAATCGAAAATGCATATAATACAGGGTCTTTCAAATCTTCAACAATATACTGGCATTGTTTTCGTAGATCAGTTGCGTCGTTGCTTGCACATTCAGGAGTCGATTTGTTAATTGTTAAAAGGCATGGTGGTTGGCGCTCTAACACAGTGGCAGATATAGATATAGATAGATTAAAAAGAAAATAAGAAGAAAGTGACCTCAAATATTTTGGATAACGTTTCAGACATTGATGGCCCTTCAACAAGTTCAAGCACTTGGGAAATAAACTTACTTTCTAAAAATACAGCCCCCTTCTGCCCATCTACTGGAATTAATTTTACAAATTGTTCAGAAGTTATAATTACGGTTTACAATAAATAAATTTTTAAAATAAAAGTGATGACTAACTTTATTTTTGTTCTTTTTTTTTTCAATTTAATTCATAATGACACTGAGTGTTATTATGAAGACCATAATGGCATCCAAATGAGGATGTAAATTTTTCATACCGTGGTAGAATAATATTATAAAACCTGCACCCTGACGCAATGAGAAGTAGTTAGGTTGACCCTGAAATTGTTGCCTGTCTATATTAATTCCTCATTTCGATCAAGGATGAAACAAGGTAATCAATAAAATACCTATATAAACACCCTTTTCAGCGTTCTATCTGCACTTCCCTTAATAATCCGAAAAGGATATTTTGGCACTTAGCCCCTTCCGCATTTCCACTCCTCAATTTATCTCCAGGGTCTTGACATTAAACCAAAAACAATTCATGAAGCATAAATGAGATGAAAAGTTATTCCTATACGAATTTTCTCCCTCGGGGAGGTCGTATATCATGGATTTCGAATTCCCCCAAATGATATTCGACTCGCGAGTGCTTCAATAGAAATTTTACATTTTTGTATCTCTTCGCAGGCTATTTCAAAACGTGTATGTTTATAAAAATGGATTAAACTCAAACAATATATTGCGATGACTTAGAAATGTAATTCAAACGGGCATAAAGTATCATCTGAAATCATTTATTTATTGCAAATTTTATTTTATTATGTTCAGACTGTCTCTGTAGATATGCATATACAGGGTGTCCCGAAATTAATGGGATATAGAGCAAGAGTAGGTTTCCGATGACAAAATAATGCGATGTAGCCAAACTTACCTTAATCAAAAGTTGATGATGATTATTTTCAGGACACCATATATACAATGTGTCCCACTTTTTATGGAGCCACCCTGGTATCTCGCTCACCTGATATCCGAATACTTTAAGACTTTGGTGGTGAATATATACCTATAAAGTGAATCTTTAGACATAGCCATATTTGATTATAGTCAGAGGCGTTCGATTGATAAAGATGGAGAAAAGGGGTCGATTTTTCAAAAAAAAAAAAGTAAGATATTCTTAATCAGCACCTTTAGAAACCCCCTTGTACAAGATTACAATCTTTATGGGTTCAAAGATGTTTGAGATATGGGCCGTCAAAAAAACAATTTTTTTCAATTCAAAATAATTTGTATCTTTAAAATGGGCTCTGAAATAAAAAAATGTATTCTATTCTCTAACAAATAATCTTCAATAAAAACCTAAGAAAGCCATGAAAGCAAAAGTTTGTAATATCATTTTGTTGTAGAACCATTCCATACCGGTAGATACCATTATTCTGAACAAAAATTAAAGAATACATTTTTTGCATTTGAGAACCCGTTTTACAGAAACAAATTATTTTAAGTTGAAAAAAATTGTTCTTCGACGGCCCATATCTCAAACACCTTTAAACCCACAACGATGTAATCTTGTACAAGGGGGTTTCTAAAGGTGCTGATTAAGAATATCTTACCAGTTTTCATCTAAAAAAATACTAATATATAGTTTTTAAATCGACCCCCTTTCTCCATTTTAGAATCGGACGCTTCTGACTATAATCAATATGGCTAGATCTAAAGACTTACTTTATAGGTATATATTCACCACCAAAGTTTCAAAGTATTCGAATATCAGGTGAGCGAGATACCAGGGTGGCTCCATGAAAAGTGGGGCACATTGTATATAGCGTTTTCAACGTATTTAGAAATTATTCAAAAGCAAAAATTCCATTCTAGGGATTTTAGACACTGCTAAGTTGAAACAAAAAGCTTACAACGACATGGCACTTCCGGTTGCACCGGAACTCGACGTCAATTCGCTTATCTGAAATAAAACACGATATTTTATATATCGTTTCTCTAATTTTAGATCAACTTTGTTAAATACTTAAATATACAGGGTTAACTATGGCTAACTAAGTACAAAAATTTTAACCACGCGCTCAGGAAGGTGTAAAAAACAATAAAAAATTTATTTCGGAATTCTAGCTTGATGTTTAAAAAATGGGGCAAAACCCTCTTTTCCCACGGAAAGTCGACGCCTATGACAATCTATCATCATCCGTCATGGCTAGATATGTCAACTACTGGTCGTTTTTTCAACATTGTCAAGTGTAGAAACTACGAAACGAAACATTTATATTAATAATAATACTGTCTAAGTACCTGGTAGATAACAGCTAATCCGGTTAGCTGCAGTATTTTGTATTCGTTCTTTCGTTGCACACTGCCAAACTACATTTTCACTCCTTGCAGATTCATCATAATTATCCACTAACATATCCGACATAAAATATTTTATTTAATTACTATAACGTTTAAAATTAGTCACTTAGCTGATTTAAAGTAACAGTAAGTTCTAGGTTATGTCATACTGCATTGCTAATTGCATACCCTCCATGCTTCAAACCATCCAGAATGCGAAGTTAGTTATAATCTAAGGGTCATTTTTACAGAACACTGTAAACATCTTGGAATGTTATAGTTTAAAATATTACTAATTATTTTATGCAAACATCGTCGATTACTGTTAATATTGCTGCTATTATTAGTATTAACAGAATTTAATTACACAACAACACATGAAGTTTAAAAATTTATCGGCGTGAGTGCACCTTGATGATG
Source organism: Monochamus alternatus (assembly GCA_037114965.1). Taxonomy (NCBI): domain Eukaryota; kingdom Metazoa; phylum Arthropoda; class Insecta; order Coleoptera; family Cerambycidae; genus Monochamus; species Monochamus alternatus. The sequence continues at coordinate 74,927,542 of CM073431.1, read as the reverse complement.
TCAAATAACGTAAATTTACGGTTACGGTACTCTGATTAGTTTGAAATAATGTTTCAGTACTTGATTTTCGCAAATTTAATTTTTCGCGTATTTTATGTGTATTTACAAACATGTCGTATTCAAATGCCTAGATGACGGATAAGGTGCTGATTTATGGGAGTGTGACAAGTGCATATTATCGTGCGGTAGCCTCAAAGACGTTTCCCGAGTATACAAAATATTTTGCTGAATACTTTTTGAACCACATTGAACAGCGGTTTTATGCCGTGACGGTAAACGTGTGGTAGTGTTTTTATGTATTTGTGTACATTTACGTGTATTTTGTTGTTATCCTTTGTGCTCTTTCCCGATGTAAGTAATCGACCTGGTCAAGACCGCCAAACCAAGTAGGTACCCCGCTTTACACAAAAACAACGATCGAGGGAAGGAGAGGTCCACAGGAAGTACAAAAATCTTTAATTTAAACAAGTAAGAACACAGAAGATGATTCAACATTCTTGATATCTCTCCAAGTATCAATCCTGGAAATAAATATTAGTAAGGTAGGTGCTGCCTCTCCGTGCTACCATACAGTATTTCTCGTTAAATCATTAAATAATAATCTACATTTTGTAAAGATTTTTTTTTCTTTCTAAGCGGATTAAATTGATACACGTGTCAATGGACCTGTCACTATATTTGACACCTTTGACTGGCAGAATATACCTAACCTCGCGGCTGACAGAAGGTCAGTGACGGCGATAAATAAAATAAGTTTGGAATTTTTTTGAAGGGTGATTCCATTAATTTTTATTTTTCCCTATGCTCTCTTAAAATATTTGTACTAAGTCATAGTTAACCCTGTATTTTATATCAAATCACAATATTTTTTAAGTTAATTCTGTTTTTTCATTTTTCTTTTCATTACGACTACGAATCATCCTCTCTAACTCAGGTAACTAACTATATAAAAAAAATAATAATCAAAATAATACTGAGACCGGATAGAACATCCAGAAGAGACGCGATCTTCTCTGATTACACAGGGTATTAAGAACTAATGATCAATTATAATGACAATTTCAATAACTCATTTTCTATTTTAAATAATAGATAATTAATTCTATATTTATTTTACCCTCCTTATCTATATCTTATTTTCCTTCAATCTGAGTTGGTAAAATCGCGGAAGTTAAATTTGTCACTATTGGCTGGCCATTTTTCAGTACGAAACAACACAAATGCTGTTGAATTTTAACATATGATAGATATATAATTAATAACACCACGCGAAAGATGTAAGTCTGTTGTATGTCTGCACCTTGTAGTCACTGGCTACTCAAAACTGCGCATAAATACAATCACAAACAGAGAGTGACCCAATATAGTGTGGGGTTGCATCGCTCGCCATCAAGTCAGGGCTTGTACCCACAGTCTAGTGGGCAATTTCCTGGTTGTGGCCCAGCTTGGAGTAGTCAGTGGCCACGAGATGTAGACACTTGCATTTTGCGCATTCATGTCCATCTGGCGGCTATGACAAAGAGCGAAGAGGCAGGGTTATTCGTCGCTGGTCTCATTTATGCAATACTGATGAGAACTAACAAACTCGAATCCAATATGTCTGGTGCCACCATGACTGTTCGCTATAGGTTTTTCATGTGTAATTAAATGCTGGTGAGGCATTAGTCCACAGAGTAGTTATTTCCTTAAATTCCGCTTTTGCAAAAATTATCATATTCCGGTTAACATTTGCGTGGTAAAGTCTACTTAGTTATTTCCATATAACGATTACTACGAGCTCGTAAATATTTTGTGTCAATTCAGTGTCGTGATACCCAAGAAAAGGAAATTCAGATTACGGTAATTTCTGGTTTCCCAAACACGTCTAATGCACGCTGGTTATGGTACACTCTGTATAAAAATGTGGTCTTACTAGCAGCCTGTATATTTTAGTTCTCAAACACTAATTATTACGCCGTGAGTTCTAGAAATTTAATGAGGAGAATATAAAAAATTCAGTCAGTTTGCATTTACCTACTAAACTAAATTTTAAGTCTTAAAATGTTAGCTTATAAGGAATATTGTATACTGAAACTGAGATTATGAAATTCAGAGCCATTAGGCTATGTATGTATTGAAATTCTTGATGGATTCTGGATGGATCTCGAAAAGTCGGCAATAATTTAAATGTAAATATATGGTAATCCCTAGCCAAGAAGTCAATATTCTGTAGGAATAGACATCCATGAAAGATTTTACAAGGAAAAGGAATTACTAGGCCGCTGCAGGTTATATGAAAAGATATATTTTTCTTATTGTGACATATAAAGTAACACCTTTTGTTATCGAAACAAGTGTCAACATAATTGTGAATATGCATCAATTGTTTGGTGTCCTAATTATGCTCTACATGTGGATGCTCTTGAAAATGTTCAACATAAATATGTTTTAAAGCTGATTGTGAGTATCCCTCTGTTGGGTTCCCTCAATTTGAAATGCTTCATAGATTTGGCCTTGAAACTTTGGAAAATCGACGTAAAAAGGCTTATTTAATTTGTTTACATAAAGTAATGAATAATGCCATTGACTGCAGTGCCATCTTGAGAATGTTGAGCTTTCATGTTCCCAGAATTGAAGCTAGACAATTTAACATGTTTTATTTTCCACCTGCTAGGACAAATATTGTGCAACACTCTCCACGTCATAATATGTGTGATTTATGTAATGAAGTTATCTTGCCCGTAGATTTTATGGATTGCAATATTTCAACTCTGAAAAAACTTGTTTTGTAATTGCTATTGTCTTTATCTAGATATTTAGATTGATTATTTTTTCATATTTGTTTACATGTGTTATGTCTAAGTATTGTGTAATTTACTTCATGTATGCTTTTTTGTGTGTTTTCCTATTCTCTAACTGGGTCTTTGACCTGTTGGATAGTGTAAATAAAGTAAAAAACAATAAATAAAATAAACGCAAAAACCTCCCTCTTATTTGTTTAAACAATATGTTGCATATTAAATTTTAGAGGCCATTTTAAATTTTTCATTTCTCGCGGATATAAACCAGTGATCAAAAAATAGAAGCTATTCCAAGAATTCGGTGATTTTCAACCTCTGGCGCCTCGATTATCGTAATTTCTTATAGAAAGTACTTTTGAACTCAGCAATTCGAAATAAAACAAGTTAGTATGAAACATTTAACATGGTCGTAATGAAAACTAAATCTTCGTAAACAATACAACGGTAAAGTTTTGTAGATTCTAGGAAATTGATATAAATGATATAAAAGCGGACTTTAAATTTATGGACCTAATTGCTGTACCTTATAATTTTCTCTTTTTGAGCTTTATACACAGCAGACGAATATTACTTATCTGTTAAATAAATGGTAAGCGGATATCGCGTGCAATGGGAAAATGCAGCAGGGTTGCAATCTTAACATATCTGAGAGAAATTTATCAAGTTTAGTCCTGTATTCCCGGCAGATGTCTTGAATATTTATGCTACGATAAATTAGCCACTCGGTATACAACGCAATAATATACTGCTCGCTAGCAGTAATTACCGACAACTTAGCATGCAAAATTTGAAAAAATGAGCTTTGCATGACGCGGCTAAACGGTTTATTAAAAAATCGAAGAAGACCTCACACAAAGCTTCCTTCTCAATATTGCTGGCAATTCATTTATATTTATGTAAATACAACATAAAAGTTCAAAACAAATTCTAGTACATATCTTTTATGTACAACAGCGATGTTATGATACGTTCTGGGCTGATTTCTACCGCCAAGATAAGCAAAAGATCAGTATACTAATTTTGCAGTTAGTACAGCGTTAACTATGACTAAGTACATACATTTCAACCACGTGTTCAGGGAGGCCTAAAAGATAGAATAGAATAGAATAGAATAGAATGGAATGGAATGGAATGGAATGGAATGGAATGGAATGGAATGGAATGGAATGGAATGGAATGGAATGGAATGGAATGGAATGGAATGGAATGGAATGGAATGGAATGGAATGGAATGGAATGGAATGGAATGGAATGGAATGGAATGGAATAGAATAGAATAGAATAGAATAGAATAGAACAGAACAGAACAGAACAGAACAGAACAGAACAGAAGAGAATAGAATAGAATAGAATAGAATAGAATAGAATAGAATAGAATAGAATAGAATAGAATAGAATAGAATAGAATAGAATAGATAGATAGATAGAATAAAAAATGTATTTCTGAATTCTAGCTCGATGTTTAAAAAAATGGAGGAAAACCTTCTTTTCCCCCGGAAAATCGGCGGAAATGGCTGAGATATCTCAAGTACCTAATAGATAATAGTTAATCTAGTTAGCTGTAATATTTCGCATTCTTTCTTCGTTGTACACTGCCAAAACTACATATTGACTCATTGCAGGTTTCTCAGAATTACCCACTAACAGAATACATAATCCATATTCAGTTAAATGAACTAAGAAAATTGAAATTGAATGTAAGGAATATCTACTAATAGGAAACTCGGAAAACACCCACGGCAGCCTCTAATTATAAAATCTTGTACGATTGCCGTAGCTCCGAAATATCTGTAGTCGACATAAATGTCTTTATTTAATTACTATAAAACTTTAAAACTAAAAATTAGTCACTAAAACTGAACCGTAACCTAGAATTTCACAATATATGCAACTACTCTACAAACATCAAAGAACTGATCAAGAATATTAAATTATACGGGTCAAAAAAGGATTTTTACAGAACACTGTAAACAATTCTGGATGTTATGGTTTAAAATAGTACTAATTATTTTATGCAAATATCGTCGATTATTATTAAATAAAAATGTATCGGTATGAAGTACACCTTGCACTAGTGGCCTAATGATGGCGACTGCATCAGATTCTGTAAAAAATAAAATATCGCATACGATGTTTACTTTCAAATAATTTACTGATTCAGTAATCATGTTTGCTATTCCATAAGAAGTGAACAAATTTACTTATCGCCATTTTAATCGTGGGTAATATTTAAAACCCTCATACCAGATAAAAAAATATTTACAGTAGTTATTTTTTTAGCAGTATAGTTTACTTAGGTGTATGAATCGCGGGCATCTAGCTGTGAAAACCGCTGTATCTGCCATAAATCGCCGCTGTGTCTGTATCGCCCTTCCTTAGGAATTATTTTAGGAAAAAATGGCCCAATTTTTATCTTACAATAAATGCTGAAGTTGGTCACTATCTCGCTGTCATACGTTTTATACAAATAAAGTAACAATAAATTTAAAAAATTAATCAATTAAACAGAATTCAATTTCACTTTCATTTAAAATGAAGAAACTTAATGATAAAATCTAAAATAACTAGAAGCACTAAGAACTTTCAAATATCCATTTCTCCCTATATTAATTGAATCAGTTATTTATGCTGAAAAAACTGATAAAGCCGATATTTTCTATGAAATACTGAGACAACCTTTTAAAATATAGGAAGTGAACCTGATGACAACGCCTCGCTATCAACATAGATCCGTAATTACATCCTTATGGGCCTTCTTCCTAGTTCCTATACGATTTCTCAACTTATCAACTCGTGTTTAGACTGTCCGTAAACAGAAAGTGATATTTATTTTACAGGTGTGTCTAGCTCGCCATAAATTTTATCCGTTCAAACAAACACACTAAGAACATTCTTAATGATAGCAGGAATCAATCAAAACCTGAAGAAAATGTATTTTATTGAAACATTTTAGTAATGTGAGCACAAAATGGAAATGTTTTCATTCAAATTGTAACAATATTGTTGTGATAAACTTAAAAGATTGAACATAATGAAACATTTATTATTAAAGGACGTACATGACTTTATGTCATAAGAACAGGGCAATCCAACGAACTGTCAAATCACTTTAAAAATGGCGGCTGTAGGACAAACAACTCGACATATGACAAGCAGAAGTTTGTGCTTTTGTGTAGAACTTTTAGTTATTGGTCTGTGTGTAGAACTGTGTGTTTTGCTCATTATATTTTATACCTATTTCGGAATACCAAGTATAATTCAGACTATCATAATGGTTTTGTTTTGTTGTGTTATGAATTGTTGGAGTAGAGGACAGCGAGAAGATCAAGTTAGATTTTTAGGGATTCCTGCTGCATTGAATTATAGACAGAACTGATCTCAATGAACTCTCATATAAGACGGCAAAAGTGGCTTAGTGCAATAAAACAGCAAGACCTAACTCAAGAAAAAATTAAATACAGTGTACAAGTTTTAAATATATTATTTATAAATAGGTACCTAAGTTCTTTTTTCTCTCCAACTAGTAGCATAATTACACCCCCGCCAGCCCTAGCAATTCAGAGTCCTGGAGAATACTATATATAATATTAATAAAAAAATATATTGATAGCAATATTGGCAGTTATATATAATTAATTAGTAAACTATTACAGAGGTACGTAATTTGATTTTAACAATTATTTATGCATAGATACATAGAATTTATTTTCAGTTAAAGAAAAATTCTGCGGGGGCTTGAAATTCTTAATAATGCCACTGTTTCCAATTCACATATATTTGACAAAAATTATAAATAATAAATAAAAGTCCATTTGATAGAAAAAATCTAAAATATATTTAATAAAAAATATTAAAAATAAGTTATATATACAATTCTAAAAAAATTGTGTACATAGATAAATAGTACAAAATGATTAATAATCAATTGGTTTTTTGATATTTTAAATAATTGCAATAATAATTTAAAGTTTGTTACAGCACAATAAAAAACATTAGCAGCAGGGAAAATCTAAATTTAATGCTCCAAGTTCATTTTTGATTAGTCAACTATTTCTTGCCTCGGCCCATTTGAAAGAAAAAAATTGTAGATATACCGAAGTGCAGTAAATACTGAGAATAATAATAATTTTACGAATATTCAGCAACTAGAACGTTTTACCTAAAATATAAACCCACTTTTTCTTATTATAATGAAAATATATGAGAAATAGGCTCATATTACACTTTCTAATATGAGATATGAAAGAGTTGCTGATCTGGCAGGAACTAGGGGGCCCTACTAATCGCAGGGCCCTGCCCAGTGCCCAATGGATAATAGCAGCCTGCATAGATAGGTATATATTACTTTTATATATAAATATTGCAGATATTTAAAACTTCAGAAAACATTAGCACAACACTACATTTTCGTTTATATCTACCCATCTTGGTCTCTGACAACGTTGCAGTGGTAATTTGATAACCCAAATGCAATGTAGGAATCCAGTCAAGATGTAAGTTATCTGTTAAAGCAGCCGGTTTACCTGAAATACATGCTTTTAAATTGTTGTATATAACTTTTTATTAACTAACCCGATACAACATGTTTTGAACAAACGACACTGTATTTAATTTTTTCTTGAGTTAGGTCTTGCCGTTATATTGCACAAAGCCACTTTTGCCGTTTTATATGAGAGAGTTCAGTTATATGTCTATAATTCAATGCAGCAGGAATCCTAAAAAATCTGACTTGATCTTCTCGCTGTCCTCTGCTCCAACAATTCATAACACAACAAAACAAAACCATTATGATAGTCTGAATTATCCTTGGTATTCCGAAATAGGTATAAAATATAATGAGCCAAACACACAGTTCTACATAAAATCACAAATTTCTGCTTGTCATATGTCGAGTTGTTTGTCCTACAGCCGCTATTTTTAAAGAGATTTGACAGTTCGTTGGATTGCCCTATTGTATGAAAATTTATTGTATTAACTTAACCTTGAAAGTAAGATATAAAATCTAATAAAACATCTACAAATTCGGAAAGTGCAAACGTTCTTCTGCTTTACAATAAGAAATAAATAACTTTTGTGTTAAGCCAAACAAAGAAAAAATACATACAACGTTGTCAGATTATTAAATTATCTGTTGTCTTGATTTTATTTTGTACACTCCATCCAAATAAAAATGATTGTATCAAAAACTGTGTTCATTTTTATTAAAGCTGCTTATAGCATGTTTTTAGATATGCTGAATGATATTAATAAATCAAAAGGACATCGTCTGGTTTTCTAGTGTAGCTGTGTTCAAAGCTATGAAATCCTTAAAAACTATCCCTTTGTTTCAGTCATCACATTCCAGTTAGATTGGAGTCGTCCCCCAAAGCGCAGCCAGAACGACTTCAATACGTCAGTTGGTTGGGCGATACGACGTCCTTGTTGATAGTTTTTAATAACGACATCTACCACAGAAGCTCTCCTACCGACGAAACAGATACAAGGCTAACCTTCACTGGAAAACCTGACGTCGTCTACAACGGAATACCAGACTGGTTATATCAAGGTAACGTATTTTGTTTACTTTGATAAGATACTCTAATTAATTAATAATATGCCTATTACCTAAGGAATGCGTAACGTGGAAAAAGTCTTTAAAACTTTAATGCAAATTATGCAACAAAATTATTAACGATTTTCCTTTTCAAAAATAAAATTGAATGGCCTACTTAATTAAAATGAATAATTAGAAAGAAAATAAAAAACTTAGATATGGCATCTTCACAACCTACTAAGAAAACTGATTGAGAATGTGATAGGACCATAACGAAAACCAGGATTTTCGTATCTAAGGGTTTTCAACACTGCTGAGTTGAAGCAAAATATTTACAGTGTATCTACTTCCAATTAGACTGGATATCAACTCGCTTATTATAAATGAAACATAATTTTTATCTCATAATTATAAGTCAACTTTGTTAAATATCTAATATATCAAAACTCGACAGATTTTGAGTTATTTCGCTTCATTTTTTTTATCATGACTACGAATTATTAAGTTTAACTAAAGTAATTAGTGATTTAAAAACCAAGAGTTTTGTGGAAGTAATACTGAGATAGCACAGAATATCCAGAATAGAAGCTAGTTTCTCTAGATTATACAGGGTGCTGAAACATGTGCAGCCAATATTGACAAATACAAACCTCAATAATTCAAGTTACAGAGATTTGAACTTGTCTCTATAGACACCAGACACTAGTAGTCTAAGAGCCAGTGGCCGGCAACCTATAAGTAAATGATTATACCTGAAATTTTGCACAGTGAGTCTCTTATACCTATCACTCATGAGGTGGGGACTCGCTAAGCCCGGCGAGGCCGACTCAAGAGTTACTCAGGTGCGAGAAATATGAAAATGTAATCAATTTCGTTATTAAATGAACAAAGCTGCTCTTTGAAAATTTGAAAATATACAATTATTATTATATAAAAATAACAAAGGCAGACGATTACCGTGCTTCCAAGGTCATGGCAGACACTTGTGAAATTAGTAAAAATTATAAATTTCAAAAGTTTTGATTAAATCTGATTTTTGACGTTAAAAAACTGTAAGAAATGTCAAGCATTGTAATCGACATCACCAGATCGCAGAACCTGTGCCAGAAATAGAGGTAATTTGTTACTTATATTATTTTAATATTAAAAGGTGCTAAATATAATAAATAATAAAAATAAATGCCTAATTTGTTAGATGTGAGGGTGTCGATCGCAATGCTCGCTTAAAAGACCAATGGTACTATATCGAAGATAATAAAAAGATGTGACTATATGCCACCTATACATAGGTACGCTCGGGCAGTAGGTAAGGTTTTGCTGTCTGCCGGCATGTTATACTCGGAAAAAACGTCTGCCATGATAAATATAGGTTTCTAATACTTTAATGAACAACATATTAAAAAATCAGATTTAATAATACTTTAGAAATTTATAATTTTTGTCAATTCCACAAATGTCTGCCATGACCTTAGAAGCGCGGTAATCGTCTGCCTTTGTTATTTTTATCTAATAATAACTGTATATTTTAAAATTTTCAAGCGGCAGCTTTGTTCATTTAATAACGAAGTTGGTTAAATTTTCATACTTCTCGCACCTGAGTAACAGTTGGGTCGGCCTTGCCGGACTTAGCGAGTGATAGGTATAAGAGACTCACTGTGCAAAATTTCAGGTATAATCATTTACTTATAGGTTGCCGGCTACTGGCTCTTAGACTATAGAGAAATATTTGACATTTTGTCCTGTCTCAGTACTACTTCCACAAAATTGTCATTTTTTAAATCGCTAATTACCTGAAACTAAATAATTTATAGTTATGATGTAAAAAAATGAAGAACACGAAATAACGAAAAACTGTTGAGAGTATACATATAGCATATAAACAAAGGCGACTAAAAGTTACACGTAGAATCTGAAAATAAAATAAATCATATGAAGGAAAGGAACTTAATGGATCATAATCTTAATAATAAATAATTAATTAATTGATTGATGTGATTAAAAAAACAAAATGTTCACAAAGATGAGGCTACCGTGTGACTTCCGTTAGCAACAGTGACTGTAGCTGCACCCCACAGGGTGTTACAAATTTGGGAAAAAACTTCGTCTTTTTGTTGCACCCCGCATATGCTCAGTTAAATTTCGAAAAAAAATTTCCGACATAGCATCCGTTCCTGAGAAATCAATATACAATTTAAAAAAAGATTGTCAAAATCAAATGAGCGGTTCGCGAGGAAGCCAACTTTAAAATTGGGGCTAATTTTTAGTGGCTGGTTTTTTTGCCGGTGAGTTTATATACAGGGTGTCCGGAAATGATGAGAAAAAAATTCAGGGGATAGTTCTAGACCGAAAATAAATGCTACTTCTTTCTGTAACATTTTTTCCGAAACTGATTATTAACGGAGTTACAGGGTGTTAAAGTTAAATTTTATTTGCAGTTTTTTTTCAATACCTTTTGCCACACTCATAATATTTTGACGAAATTTCGTATATTTTGCCAACGTTTTTTCGAATTTTGTAGAGGGCGCCACATACGAGTCTTTATTTTGGTTTGAAAGCACTTTTTGTGCTACACTTTATGCGACTTTTGACTAAATATTTTTGTTCTGCTAACCTTTTGACATAAAAAAGGTATACGTTATATTTGTTTCGATAAATCTAACCGTTATCAAGAAAAACGCTAAAATAACATTGCTTGCATGTGATGAATACGAAATCATTTTAATTTATTTTCTGTATTAAACATATCATGCTTTGGAAACAAGCAGTTAGTTGCCTTAGAAACAAGTTTGTGGAGAATTAGTTTTGACAGATAGTAATTTTTGTGAAAATTTGTTGTTACGCTGATGGTGGTTAATGATAAATAATAAAAATATAACGTCCTCAAAATCATAAGGTTACAATACATAAGTTACTAGAACTACACAAATACGAATTAAACAATCAAATCAAAAGTTCAAAGTGACGTCTTCAATGCATAAATTAATTCTTCTTAAAAAATTCCGACGAACTCTATGAAATATTCCTTCCTTTTGCTTAATTACCTCACAATTAGCAACAATTCTTTCTCTCAGTTCATCGACAAGCATCTTCAGATAGCCCCAAAAAAAGAAATCGATTGGGTTTAAGTCAGGGGATCCAGGGGCCCACTGTACAAAACCACCGCGTCCTATTAAGAATTCTCTGGCCGTTAAACTAAAATGCGGCTACATTGCATTTCCTAATGCGAATGGTACATTTTCCAAGAGAATACGTAAGTGGTTTCTCAAAAATTCCAAATAAACTTCACCATTGAGTCTTTGTGGAAAGAAATGTGGCCCAATTAAGTAGTCCCCTACAATACCGGCCCACACGTTGACGAAAAACTTTTTTGATAACCACGCTCTATTGATAAATTAGGATTCTCATCAGACCAAAAATGCTCGTTGTGGAGATTTATTAAGCCATCACAGCCAAATCCAGCTTCGTCCATGAAAAGGATATTACAAACAAAGTCTTGGTCATCATTATAAAGTATTCTAATTGTGTTGCAGAAATTCACACGACCAGCAGGATCTACGGCAGATAAGGATTGCACCTGTTGGTAGTGGCAGGGATGAAGATTTTGTTCGCGCATTGTTTCATGTACGGAGCTCTTTGGAATGCCCTCTTGAATAGCAATTTTTCTTATACTTACATTGGTATTATTCTCTATCGAAATCAAAATACGAGCTTCTGCTTCTGCTGTTCTAGTATTCCGTTATCGACCTACATCAATAATCCTAGTTTTGAACGATCCAAATTCTCCCAGCCTTCGATGAATAGTACTCAAGGATAGTACTGAACATTCGCGATTGGGGTAGGTTTCTATTTCGAAATGCTTCGCGATACAAATGTCGTGCTGCAAGAGCATTGCCAGCAGCTAAACCGTAATAATAATATCCCGCACTCCACGTTAAAGTAATTGTTGTTCATTTTTATTACTATTATTATGATAACAATTACTACAAAAGAACTTGTACAAAATTACTATCTGTCAAAACTAATTCTCCACAAACTTGTTTCCAAGGCAACTAACCGCTTGTTTCCAAAGCATGCTATGTTTAATGTAGAAAATAAGTTAAAATGATTTCGTATTCATCACATGCAAGCAATGTTATTTTAGCGTTTTTCTCGAAAACGGTTAGATTTATCGAAACAAATAAAGTATAACCTTTTTATGTGAAAAGGTTAGGAGAACAAAAATATTCAGTCAAATTTCGCATAAAGTGTAGCGCAAAAAAGTAGGAATCATTCAAATCAAAATAAAGGCTCGTATGTGACGCTCTCTACAAAATGCGAAAAAACGGTGGGCAAAATATACGAAATTTCATCAAAATATTATGAGTGTGGCAAAAGGTATTGCAAAAAAACTGCAAATAAAATTTAAATTTAAAACTTTAGCACCCTGTAACTCATAGCATAGCATTTTTTGCTCGTCATTTCCGGACACCCTGTATATTAGCACCACCAGAGTCAACGCCAACAAAAAAAATAGGGCCTCGCGACATCGACGTCTGAATCATCACGATGGTCTCTGCATAGAAAACTGAAGCCATTAACGATCTCTAAAAGCTGGATTTTACAGACCAACACTATCTTTTTTAATTCCTTTGTAATTTGTCTATCGCCTTGTATTTGATCTTACGTTAACTTCTCAGGTTCTGTATACATTTTTCAATATATTATGAAGAACTCGTAAATAGCGTTGTTTGCACTGGTCAACACAATTTAAAACGATTCATTAAATTGTCGAAAACACATAGTAATAAATACATAGTTATGAATTATTCATACATCAAACCAGCGATGACATTTAAATCTGTACCCAACCGTTTAACAGTTACGTGCCATATATTCCCATAAGCGAATATGAATTTATTTAACCTTAGGCAGGATTTGATTTGTGTATCGTTAAATACAAATTATGTTTTGCATTAATATCAAGCCACTTTCTATCTATTATGCAGCTAGTAATTAATATTTCAATATAAACTGCATTGAAGGGTTTATACAGATAAATTACATCAACGGTGCAATCAGTATTAGAAGCAACATATCTAAAACTCGTGGAAAGTAAGGAACAATATACGGGATAAAGGAGTTTCATACACTAATTATTTTGAACTGGGATTTTTTATGGAAATTTAGGCTGGTTTTAGAAATCTGGTCCCCGACATCTCTATTAGTTAAAGCTAAACGAATTACTTTGAAGACATTACATGCTGAACAAAAATAATAATTCAAATTTCTCAGTTTGTTTCGAATAATTTTATTTATATTCTAATGAAAAAATATTTTCTTGCATTTGTATTTTTACAATAATTTTTCAAACATCAAATTAATTCATGGTATTTACTAATTTGACAATCCAAATAATATGAAGCCTAAAGTACTCGTAGAACTATACCACAATCCAGATAAAATGAAACAGATTAATGTCTTTCGAAATATGCGTTTAAATAATATGATAAAATATCTTATGTGATATTAGAAAACTTTTTAACATAATGTTAGTGTGGATAGCGTCATCATAAAATGAGCATGTTCCGCAATTAATAATTTTTAAAAAGTTAAGCTGCGACGTAAAATGAATTAATAATATTGTGCAGTAACATGTATACAAATTTTCGATTATAAATAAACAATCTTCTGAACAATGGGTTAAAATTAAATCTCATTTAAAGACGTTATGTATGGTATGCATCGATGATATTAATAAAACAGATATAAATAGGATTCCACAGTAGTGAGTAATACTCAGTAACATACTATGATTGATAGAGCCTAATAAGAACATTTATTTTATTTGAAGTCAGCTCAATATGTGAATAAAAACTAACTTTGCTGTCGAAAAACGCACCTAGATAATTTCATCTCTCGCGTTAAAATCTCGGTCAATTTGGTAGTCATAAATGTGACACTAGTTTTACTCGAGAATGTAACAGTTGTGCGTTTAAAAATGTTTGCACTTGCACTGGTGTAATTTGAAATGCACTAGTGTAATAATTTTTCTAAATTAATTTGTAAACAGTCATAATCATCTTTGGACTCCATAGTCATAGCTTTTGGTAAAAAAAGTGAATAGTAGATTCAGGATAAAGTCTTGTATCACTTCTGATGTATCATAAGCAAAATATCTGAAATAGTTAAACGTGACGTATTGAGAGTGAGTGATTAATAGAAGGCAAATAATTTAAGTAAAGACGCAGAATATCCATTATTTTTCAATTTCAAATGTTCGTAATAGTTTCTGATCAATTCCATCAAATGCCTTCGAAAAATCAGTGCAAATCACATCCACCTGCTTAGATAACAGTTATATTTTATACAATACGATAAAATGTTATTTTTCGTCGACCGAAAAAATTTTATTAATTTCGGGAGACGATGAAATTTTATTTTTTCTATAGCCGAGATATAAATGCAATTAGTATAAAAAAAAATAGAAATTATTTGCGATTTTAAATTAGGAAAAGTTTTGTATAGTTAGTGGTGAATTCTATGGAATTTGATTATTAAACAAGATTTTTGTGACAAAGTCATCCATTTGGATTGTCATTGTGCAGTCATTGTAGTGTCAACATTTATTTCTTCTTTGGTGTCATGTTGTGTGGTTGTTGGAGGTAGAAATGACTGAAAACGAAATAGAAGAGGAATGATTACCATCGGATATTCCAACTGAGGCGTCAGTGAGAATGTGTTGTTGGCATTTTTCTGAAAAATCAAAGAAAATGCAGCCTTCATGGTCGTACTATTCAATGCTTAAAAGTACCATACTTACTGGTGAATGAAAATATTGATATTTCAAGGTAAGGATCAACTAAGGAGCTATTGATAATAGGGTAGTATCAATTGAACTTTATAGCAAGCTCATAACTTATAGCTTTCCTAAAACAATCAACTAACAGTTACAAACCAAACATGTCCAAAATTTTTAACCCGGAAGATGTGAGAATAGTTCGACAACCTACTGATGATTACAGCTTACAGGCTTACAGGCTTGCAGGTTTACAGGTTGTAGCTATAATGCGTTACATGGAGTGTGCCGCTTAGATGAGTTACACAGATTAAAAATTAGAAATATTGGCGGTGGACAATCTGTAATGCTTGTTTCTTTTCTCGACACCAAAACCAAGAAATACTAGTCGTTCTGTATTAAGAATAAAAAATCTGGAGACAGCGTCTTAAATATTATACTTATACTATCGACAGAAGAAATGCATTGTTCAACCTGTAAGAATAAATACTATATAGAAAACTCCACAGAAGGTAACTGAGTTTTTAAAGTTACCAGATGCAGAAATGTATACTGGACATACATTGAGGAATCAGTGACCAACAAGATTACTGTATCAGATTGTATAAATAACAGCGTGGAAAATCAGACCATTATAAGTCAATACATTGGTATTCTGGTCGATACAAAAAAGGATTCTACCATTCCCATGAATATTTCTGGGAATGTAAAGGCAACTTTAACATTAGCTATAGAAACAATATAATAATAATAATATCTCTACCCCTCATTCTAATCACAGGGATTAGCCCAGAAGTCGAAGACTTGTGCGGGAGAAGGGGCGGCATATTATTATTAAGCAGGCCGCATTTGCGCCCAGGAATGACTTACGTTGGTAGGCCCTAACCACTATTCAGTGCAGGAATGAGGGAAACCTGGAAAACCTCATTAATTAGGGGGGTAGTCAAATATCAACCGGTATCAATCTCTCACATTGACCCAAGCTAACATCATTCCACCCTACCATACCCGCAGAGAGGGTGCCAATCCTCTCCACGAATATAGCTTATATACGGTCTACCGGCAGCTGGGCTCGAACCAACTCCTATCTAGTCACCTCGATTCAAATACTGACGCCTTAAACCGCGCGACCACTGACCGACCCGACCGATATATAAACCATAGTATGTAAAACAAAAATCAAGTTAGTATTAGTCAAGCGTTCTCCATCATACTAGGCTATAGAAACAAATTAACGAATAAGGAGATAGATGTGATTATGCAAAGATGCCTCCATAACTGTAGATTAAAAGATAGGTGTTTGATAGGAGTGTCCTATTTTGCCTTAAGAATCTCCCTGTCAACTGTGTAAACTCGAACAATCGGTACAGGTACCTACATTTTTGTACTAGTACAATAGTAACATGTATTTCGTAATATGAATAGATCATATTATTTCCTATCAGTAATTTAAAGACACAAATTATTATGGATTTTATTCTGCATTTAAATGTAATCTGTTCCGAAAATTCTGAGATAAAATAACCATGAAACTGTACCGCTGTAACACACCCCAATTCCCGACTCCTTTTAAAAGTATAAAAACTCATTACGCATTTTAATGAGAGTTCCACGCTGGTCAAAAAACACCGGGAACTTCTCTGTGCTCTTAAATTATCTTTTGTCCTAATACGTCGCTAACTCCATTCATGAAAGTTTCCTTTTATTCCCGAAATTTTTTATCCCCTCTCGGAAATTATAACTTGTCATCATTAATAACGGTAACGACGGATATTATGACCTCATACATTACTCAAAGTTAATTGAATTTTTATTTAAAAAATAAAGTTGATTAAAATAGATATGTTAAAACAATATTTTTTAAATAAATCTATAAGAATTGTTTCATTGTAGCATGTGTTTATTGTTGTACAATGAAAAAGAAAAGAAAAAAAGTAATGTTTCCGCCCGGGATCGAACCGGGGACCTTCCGCGTGTTAGGCGGATGTGATAACCACTACACCACGGAAACGTTGTTACAATTATGTTTCTAGTCAGATACAACAACATTAGTTCACTACAATGTTACAAAAATGAATGATGGCTCATATAGAGTAAATTTTTGATCTTGAATTAAATTCGATATAATCGTACGAAACGGACATTTTTAAATAATCAGTGGCGTGGAGGTGTGGCTGTTGTTGTTACTAGCGGCACTCAGGTCTGAAGACCCATTGTACATGCCGCTGACTATAGAGTTCAAAAGAGTCCCGTGCTGCGTGCAAAAGTGAGCACCAGCTCTGCTGGAATCTCTCCAATGTCTTGAGGAGACAGAAACGCCGCTCTAAGGTATTTGTGTCTTTTTACCACTAAACAGACACAATTACAAAGGATATGAATCGGATCCTCATCTGCGACATTACTTAAGTCAATCCTATGTAGGTGCTTATTCAGATGTCCGTGGCCTGTTAGGAGACCAGTGACAATCCTGATATTGTTTCTATTAAGCATAATGAACTTTCGGTTTGCGTCAGCCCATGGGCATCCTATAAGTAGCCTGGCCTGACGTAAACCGAATCCCACCGACCAATCTTTGATTGATTGCTTTTTGATCCAGTTATCAATGGACCATGCGAAATGGCATTGTGGTAACTCCAAAACTGGTTCAGGTCCCACAAATTGACTGCTCGAGCCTTGTCTGGCCAACATGTCAGCCCTCTCATTACGTCACACCACTGTGACCCTGAACCCAGAACAGCTTAACATGATTGTTCCTTCCCAAGAGAAAGAGCTCTGACACATTCCAGAACCACACGAGAAGCGATTCTGAAGGACAGAAGCGCTCATAAAGCTGCCTAGCTGTCTGTACTTACTTGAACATACTGATTTACATATATCCTATCTCCTCTCTTAAACACAGGCAGAGATAGCAAATACTTCAGCCTGAAAGACCGTGCCGTGTTTCCCCAAGGAGTGAAATAAATTCACTCTTGGTCATACTCCATAGATCCCCGCTCCTGAGCCTGTCTTGGACCCATCCGTGAACCAGACGAATCCTTTTGAGACCTGAGCGTCAGGATTAACGAGCCAGGCTTCTCTAGTTGGAAACTCTACCTTAAAATTTCTTTGAAAAGCATAGGTGAGGATATCGGCGTGGAGGGGTACACGCGCTTATTTTTTGCTACAACTTTTTTTAGTATAAAATTTCAATATTTAAGTGTCATATCCGCAAAGAGCAACATAATTTTACAAGCGAAATGATTTTTTCCAGTGGTTTTAAATTACCGTTTTTGAGAAAAAAAACCTGTAGTGTCTATTAAAATGTGGTTTGGTTACAATTAAAAATTTAATTATATCAAATTTTTAATTTTCATTACATTTATTTTTGCAAATTTGTAAATTGCTATTAATTGCATTAACAAAAACAATCAGAATTAATAAAAAAATCAAGATAAATGTTCAAAGTTATCCTCTGTTGCCTTTCATTTCTTTGAGTATCTTTTAAGGGATATTCTTACTCTTTTGCAAATACCACGTCTGTTGCACATCGTCAACAGGTGTATAGTAGACAATTTATTTATCCCTCCACACTCCACACCACTGATTATTTCAAAATTTATGTTTCGCAGGATTATGCCAAATTCAATTCTTTTCCTGCTTGCCGAATTTAATGACTTACCGTTTATTATCGCATTATTATCAAAAAACAACCTTACCGACGAGTCTTTGACTGGTTATATCTTCCTTAATAGGTAATTTGGAAAAAATATATTTAGACCTTTATCTTAAATTAATGTGTGTAATATGTCCCTGAAGTACGGCCCAGATTTTTGTAACACCCTGATTTAAAAAAACTCAATGGTTTGCCCATAATAAATAAAGGATAATTACGATTGTTGTATTGCGAACTTTTTAATGCTATTTAATTTTATCTATTTATTATTTATTTTTATAATAGAATTTTTGACTTTCACTTTTAATCCCAGGAGCTAAAGTTGATACCTTTAATTCTTACATTAAGTGTTAATCAAGCTTTAGTCTATAAAAGTTTATTCAACAATATTTACAATAATTTTTGTTTATCCACATTGATATTAAATACACAGTTTGAACAAGTATTAAAATTAAATAAACCACCGGACTGAAACACGTTATATTATTTTCAGATGTTATGAAATCAGAAATGACAACGGTGCTTGGTTTGTCATTAGCACTATCAAGTTTCAGTATCCTTTTCGCAATATTTTCTGTATTCAAAAAAGAGTCTTAAACGTAACCTTCCGCCACAGGGCTCGATCTCCATCCTCCGTGTCTTTTAAGGCAAGTGAGGTCACCACCGCCGTCAACTAAACAGGTAGCAGACGTTCGTCGTAATGAGTGTCTACTGTACTCTTTCCAGTTAACTTCTTGCGAGACGGCACTGATTTTATGAATACCGACCACCATACGATTACAATTTCCAGTTCCACTTCCACTAGATATCTTAGAAATAATCGACATTCTACCAATCCGGGTGGACGTAAGGCAACGTATTTTTCATAAAAACTTATAATATACTTATATATAAAATAATTTTCTCCCAGCACAGTAAAAGAACTTGGTCTTTTGGTGTTGGTATTGGGAATTTTTATAATTAACACGATTTCATATCTTCAACATTACCGATTTATTAAATTGACTCATTCATCAGCGACATGTCTCTGCAACCCCTAATATTAGGGCGACCTATAAAGGAGCATTTTAAAAATGTTGTTATTTTATTTTTAAAACGTTTACCTTCATCATCAAATATAAATTATCAGGTACATTATTCAAAAAGCAATAAAATTGCTTCTTTATAAATACTCGCGAAAAGTACATAACTTTGAATATTTGTTTATATCAATCATTTTCTTTATATTCAACGTTGACTGCAACACTGAATATTGTCACCAAAGCGTTGATGGCTTCATTTTATTAATATTGAGTTTGAGAATACAACTTATTTTTTTTTCTTTGCACCAATCCATAAAACGTTGGTATACTCGCGTCAAGAATTCAGACGTCTTACGTCAAGGCTGACGTTACACATTTGTTTTTATTGTCAACGTAATTTTCGATATTTGGTCGCGTTAAAAACAATCATTTTTTGCAATTTAGTGCAATATATAATGCAAACTTTTAGTGTAGTATATAATTTAATTACTATCAGTTGCAGTTTCTTAAATATTTTGATGAAAATATAATGAATTATTCATTTGTTCGTATGACGTAAGTCGTCTGAATTCTTGTCGCGAGTATAGACGCATTTGTAAATTTCTCGATATTTCTTTGGAAGAAGAATCAAAGAAATCTCTTTCCCACACTCCAGTGTCTCCTCAGGTATACTTACCTAAATCTTCATTAGATTCCATTTTTACAGACTTTTCAGTAAATTGAACCAAAAACGATCATAAATATAGCGACTAATATTTGACAAAGCATCCATGACTACATCAATATATCCTATTTACCTACTTTGCTTTATTATCCAAATATGGTTTCAGTAATTTCAAAGCACAAATTAATTATTAAATAGGGGATTTCGGTTGGAGAAAAAATAGCATGTTTTATTCGGTTAAGCTGGCTCGTGTATGGCCACCTTACAATATTATTTTTCTGCAAAACTGTTAAAAGTGGGCTTTTTAATTGTCATTTTTGATGTTAAAAATGTCATTTTTTGACACGCGTGTTAAAAGTAAATCAAAGTTTATTTAAATTTTGTTTTGAAAATTAATAAAACGTTTTAACAAACACATGAACAACTTTTTATTTTAAATAAGTACAAACCAACATTTTAACTAGTTATTACCATTAACATTTATAGTAAAATTAGAACAATTTGAAATTGTAATTCCCTGCGGAGTCATCATAATTAAGTTGGTTTTACTGTCAACATGTGTGACACATCTATTTTCTGTAGAAATACTACTGGTAGTACTGGCGGTCTTGCTAGTAGTTGCAGCAGTAGGAAGTATTTGGCACGCAATTTCCTTCTTCTGTTCCAGTGAATTTTCAATGTAGCCTTCAGCTACCGTCGAAGATTTCCATCCTCCATGTCTCTTGATGGTAGTAAGATTTGCACCAGAATCTGCTAACAATGTCGCCGATGAACGACGAAAACAGTGTCCAGTGTAGAGTTGAGGATTTGGTAGATTCAAGAACTTGGCAGGCATTTTACCAAACATGTTAATTCCGACTGGATTCTTCACACATTTATTCTTCATATATTTAAGAAAAAGTCGTCTATGGTCAGCGTTGGGTGGCCGGAGTGCCATATACTTTCTAAAAAAGTTTAAATAGAATTCACCAACAACACTGAAAGTCCGAGGCACTTTCGTTTTAGTATCTGGTATGGTCACAACAACCGAAGTGCCCAAATATTCGATATTGTCGATGGTCATCTGATACAATTCCTCCCGGCGACACGCCCCAAAGACACCCACTATTGCTGCGACTTTCATCATCAGATACGTTTCGTCTTCTGCTTCTGTGACAAATTTGTCGATATGCGTCTTCGTCAAAACTTTTGACTTTTTTGCTTGATATCCTTCACCCTTCCGTTTTAAAAAAGCAATAAGTTTATAATGTTTGCTTATATCTTGATCTTGCTTTATTTTTAACATAGTTTTGATCATGGAATAATTTGACCACAGCGTTGACGATTTCCATATCTTAGCTTTTTCCTCAAAATATGCCAGTAAAACACTTTCGTTACATTTCCCAGGAACCTTTTTAATGTTATACCATTCCAAAAAGCGTCTATAAGCGATACTTATATTATTTCTAGAAAATGCTGTCAATATTTTTGCGTTTTTTCCGTAACTAACAACAGCACTGGTTGCTACGAAAATTTTGGTTCATAAACATTGCGATCTGTGTGGTATTATTTGATTTCTTATTTTTATTGAGTTTAAAGTTCTTCCGATTGTTTTGTAGAAAAAATAGTGTATGATATACGTGTTAAACGTGATTTTATTTTGTTCGTGAAGTTAAAAATCATCTCCACTCACAAAATAAAATCTTACTTTTAACACGTATATCATAAATAGCTATTTTCTAAAATTATCTGAAATACAAATTGCGCTTTCTGAGAACATATTTATAATCTCTGAAAAATTTTATATATACAATTTCTGGATTTAAATTAATTTTTTCTGAAATAAAATTTACTAATCTGAAATTACGCCTTCCGAAATTAAAGTGAGTTAGTTTAAAGAGCTTTTGGAGAAGGTGTGGTAAACAAAAATAAAGCAATCATTATAAGTGATATTTTTGCAACTTGGAAAGCTATTAACCAGCACTTATAAAAGCGATGGCAAAATTCTACTGGAAGCAGTCAACCGTCAATCGAAAACACGCCATGATTAATGAACTTTCTGTTTTTCAGAGGACGTACTCCAAAGTCCAGAGGCCCTATGGAGTTCCCATGACGGGACCCATCTTTTGTACGCCACGTTCAACGACAGCGAAGTGGGGATACTAAATTTTCCTTGGTTTCAAACGGGGTCGGTGTTGGGGGCGAGCAAAGCCGCTCAACGGACCCCATCCTTTCCTGGGTCTAGATCTGTAAGGTATCCTACGGTAAGAATATCGAATTTGACCGAAATCCTTACTGTTATGGACATGTACATGGTGATCATGCGAAAACGTTAGATTGTAACTTTGCTACTCTAGAGTATATTGGAAAGCTGAAATGTATTTTTTGATTAATTTGTCACAAGATTTTTTTTTATTTTTTTTAAACAAAAAAACCATCCAGGATCGCATCGTTTTGTCTTCTGTATAATAAAAAAATGCAATTACAACTCATGAGTCAAGTCAGTATAAATATCTCCGTAGAGCGAAACTCGGCTGTTTTTGCTTTTTGATAAGAAACCGAAATCCTTGTGAAAAGTTGGTCAAGAAATAGACGTTTCGGTTTTCTGAAATCTGAATCTAACGTTTCCACGTTATCACTCTATACTGTTTACTAATTGTAGAAAATAAATACAGTGCTTCCCAAAATATACATATAAATTCTATAAAATTACTGAGAGAAATTAAAAAAGAAATCTCGAATATGTCGATTTGAATTTTTAAATTGCCATTTAGAGATTCAATTGTGAACATCTACTCCTCAATTTACATACGTAGTAACCACAACTTTGAAAATTCGAATAACAAAGGACCCCTGGAATACGTTAATAACTTTTTATACTGAATACAATAAAAAGCATTTCGGTCAATATAAGAGAAAGATAAGGAAATATACAGGCAAGAAAGGCGAAAGGTAAAGAAAGTGTTTACCAAAAAAGAACAGAACAGGTTAAGAAAATAGATTAAATGAACTTCTGCAGAGAGATAAAAAAGGAAAAAGGTGGTAGTAATATTTTTCAAGGATGCAAGTGTCAATTTAATAGGAGAGGAAACAGAAGTGAGAGAAAATTGAGGCAATATTTCACAAAGATTTGGAATGAAGAGAGCGAAAAGGAAGGAGAAAATCAAAAAGATGATACTGGAAAGGAAAGAGGAAATGGAGTAACGACAAAGAACATTAAAAACGCAGGAAAAGCAAAGCACATACGAAATGATACTAAAGATTTGGAGAAGAGAGTGTATGCCTAAAGATTGCAGAAATGCTATGATTATACCAATTTGAAAAAAGGGAGATGCAACAGACTGTAGAAACTATACAGGCTGTATCACATAAGAGGGTCCCTCCCATGTATCTCGCTTAATATGCGAGACACGTCAAAAATCTTTAATTGTTTTTTGTTGCTTTTTTGGAGGCCTTTATGCTCGTAAAAACAAATTTGAAATCCATGGCCAACTTTATGAGTAATAACAAAAAAACTTGTAAAGTGCCCAAAATTTAAGGCTGTCTAACTTTGTTATTTTAAGAGATAGAGAAAACTTATTGGTAATAAATTTTGATTGCAAAATTGATATCTTTCACCTGATATAAACAGATTTTTGAAATATCGTATGTGGTTCGCTGCGCCCTCTAGGCGGATAAAAATTTTTTTATTGAAGCAGGCTATGGCCACAAAAAATTGCCTATTTTTTCGTCTTTCATGCAATATACTACATGTTGCCCTTATCTTTCGTATTTATTAAATTTTTTTCAATTTTAGTTTAAAAAAATGTACCTAAATATTTTCGTGTTGCTCAAGATAATGTAGAACCTATTTTAAAGACGCCAATTGCAAAAAATAATAAACAGAATGTACTTTTTTATGCAAAATACAGATTTTCTTATAATATTATTTTATTACATTGTCTGTGTCAAAATAATTTTAAATACCCAATTGCTTCTAATGTGAAAACCAATAAAATAATGTTATAAGAAAATCTGTGTTTTGCATAAAAAAGTACATTCTGATTATTATTTTTTTGCAATTGGCGTCTTTAAAACACGTTCTACATTATCTTGAGCAACACGAAAATATTTAGGTACATTTTTTATACTAAAATTGAAAAACTGTAATAAATGCGAAAGATAAGGGCGACATGTAGTATATTGCATGAAAGACGAAAAAACAGGCAAATTTTTGTAGCCATGGCCTACTTCAATAAAAAAAATTTGTATCCGCCTAGAGGGCGTAGCGAACCACATACGATATTTCAAAAATCTGTTTATATCAGGTGAAAGATATCAATTTTGCAATCAAAATTTATTACCAATAAGTTTTCTCTATCTCTTAAAATAACAAAGTTAGACAGTCTTAAAGTTTGGGCACTTTACAATTTTTTTTGTTATTACTCATAAAGTTGGTCATGGATCTCAAATTTGTTTTTACGAGCATAAAGGTCTCCAAAATTGCAACAAAAAACAATTAAAGATTTTTGAGTGTCTAGCATATTAAGCGAGATACATGGGAGGGGCCCTCTTATGTGATACAGTCTGTATATCACTTTTGGATATGGGATATATAATTATGGCAACTTTAATAAAACAGGTAGTAGAACCTATAACAGAACCAGAAATAGGAAAGTATCAAGGTTTTAGAAAGGGAAGATCAACAACGGACCACATCTTCACGATGAAAGAAGACCTTACTACATGCCACGAATATGGGATTAAAGCAATGGTCTTATACATGGACAGTAGGAAAGCAGATTATTCATTCAAAAGAATTATTTCTTTTGATTGGGAGACTCACTCTCAACGTTTATCTTTAATTTAGTACTAGAAAAGGTCATAAAGGTCAATCAGTTAAACAGAAGAACACACACCCACATATTTTTTTATACTTAGCAAATAGTAAAGTTATGCAGATGTGGCCATAATTACAAGAGTTAGTAGAGAATTAACAAAGGAAATACTTGTGAGATAATTGTGGAGCAGACAGGTAAAATGGGATTGCAGATAAATCAAGAGCAAAGTAAGCTTTCGAGAATAGAATAAAAAATACAAATTTCAAATGAAATGAAATGCCATACACAAATCGTCAAATAATATAACATATATATCATAAATATACAAAACTGCGGAAAATTTTACAATTGATGAAAATACTAGGAATTAGTTTCGATGAAGTATAACCTCGATTTGTTATCCCATAAAGTTACACAAACTTTTTCATATCACTGCGTACGTTATAAATATTTTGATTAAAAGATTTACACGAATTTTATTATTACACACGATCAAAGAGTTGTTAAAGCGGATCAGTTATAAAAAATTAACTGCTGAGAACCGATAAATCTGCCTTCTAAAGTGAAATAAAATAATAAATTCGTGTTCGCACCTTGATTTTATTAATTGTTTTTTATTTTCTCAGCCTGGGACTACAAATCCTACTGTTCATCTTTGGGTGGTGGACATTACCAATCTGACAAATCTGGAGTACCACGCTGTGTTGCCGCCCAAGGTTTTAATAGGACAGTGAGTATTAATTAATTTTAGTATTTATATCGGTTTGATTTATTTAAAAAAAAAAAGTTATTCATGAGTGCTAAACATGACAATTAACAAAATATAATCATTTTTAACATATACAGGGTGTCCGGAAATAATGAGCAAAACATTCAGGGGATAATTCTAGACCGAAAATAAATGCTACCTCTTTCTATAACATTTTTTCCATAACTCACAACTCACAATCTATTATGACAGTCAATGACTTTTATTATGATCATATGATGTAGACCTTAAAAATGACCACCATGTATACCTATTAGCATAAATGGTAATAACGGGCGATCCCCTCCTCCGAATTTATATTTAAATAGGGTCCCTGCGGATATTCTTTCCTTTGCCATAAAAAAACGCAAATCCGGACCGTTTCGATGCGCCCGAAATAATCCTCTCTGTTCATTTCAGGGATTATTATTTGACGTCAGCAGGATGGATCGGCCAGAAGAACACGCAAGTGTCCGTCGTTTGGATAAACCGAGCTCAAAACCTCAGCATAGTGTCGGCCTGTCTGGCCCCCAACTGGACCTGCATTGAGGTCAGTATGTGCGGTGCGACACTTGCAAAACAATGTAAACCGCTCCACAAAAGTTAAGGAAGTTCACAAATATCGAGATTTCTTTTAAATGTTGTCGTTTTTAGTTTTCCAAATGGATCTAGATAATAAATAAAATGTTTACTTTCTTATCTGATTGGTTTTTTTCTCATCATTGAGTGACTTTTTCAGTTTTCGGCTAGTTCGTATCTTTGATATTTTTAAGAATTGTGGATCAGTCGTTGTTTCGAGTTTATATAGTCAACTCTTATTCAATACCTAGAAATTTTGTTTTACAATAATGCCTAAACGTAAACTGAGTGCAACTGAAGCCAATAAGGTTATTGGAATGATCGGGGCGGGACGTCCTCAGAGAGAAATTGCTAACTTCTTTCAGGTCAGTGAAAGCGTAATTTCAAGGCTTGTGCATTGATATAGAGAAACAGGAAATGTCATTGAGAGATGCCCATGATCTACTGCCTCTGCACAAGACCGATTTCTAACAGTATCCACCCGTAAAGAGCCTCTGAGTACTTGTCGGATAGTCGGTGTGTTCAAGTATGGACCCTTTCTTTGGTACCCAGAAATAGTAGAACTATCCAGGAAGTTCATCCATTCAGAGGTAGTACAGTTACTGTTTGGAGAGGCATTTATTTTAATGGCCGTACAGAGTTGTTGGTGCTTGATGGAAACAGACCTACGTAGAATAAGTCATCAACAATATCATCCCTATGTTTCATGCTGCAATTGGGCCCAATTTTTTATTTTTCGACGATAATGCGCGACCTCATCGTGTGAGAATTGTTGTCGATGCCCCGGTATTTCATGGTATTCCGCACTTGGCAGTGCTGCGTCTCCCGCCAAACCTCAATCCAATTGAGCACGCATGAGACCAACTACAATGAACCTTAGATTCGTATCAACCACCCTTACATACACTTCAGAAATTCAGAGGGTTTTTACCACTCCTGTGTTGAGAAATTGATCAAGGCTACTTCAAAAACCTGATAGACAGTATGCAAAGGCGTTGTCAGGCAGTCATTGGAAGGAAGACATACCCTGTATTAAATTTTTTTTGTAATTGTTTTAAGAATTTGAATTTTGTATTAAAATCACCAGAAATAAAACTTTGCCAAACACTGAAAATGCTTTCGAAAAAGGAATAAAAAAAACCACTCGTATAAAAAAGCAAACATGATAGCATATAAAAAATATTTTTGGACAAAAGTTCTCAACCTTTAAAAAAACTCAAGATTTGTGAACTTCCTTAACTTTTGTGGAGCAGTTTATTTGGTTTATGTTATGTGCTAATCGCCGCGGTCTATTTGTATCGGGGCCTGGATTGAAACCGGCGGTTGGCTGAATGATTTAATTTAGAACAAATTGAATTTTTGCTATATTTCAGCAGTGATTGTGGCGAAATAACCGATAAAGTATCTGCATATTAAAACGTTTTCTGCCTATTGTTACATGCTCGGCGTAAAATTGGATAATGAAAACTGTAAACCTGAAACGTAAAAATACGCAGATATAAATTAAAATCTGTATAAAATACTTGTAGACTTTAAATTTTGTCTATCTTTTCCTATTTTGTATAGACATACAGTATGCGCCAAAAGTATGGAATAAATTCAATAAAAACGAAACAAATTATTTTTTGGGAAAAATCCTCGAACAGGTCGATTTTTAATTTAAAAAATACATATTTTAGCGTAAAATGCGATTTTAAAATGTCATTTGTTTTCGAGTAATGACGTCATCGATTTTTTTTTTAATGGCAATACCATATTTTTTTCTTTTATTCTGAAAGATCGTTTAATTCTCTATCAGACAGTACTAAAATTTTTCCCTCTTACATAGGAAAGTTTTCGAGTAAATGACGATTGAATGTTAGAAAACGTAAATTTTATCCATAAAAAAGTAACAATTCTGAGGTATGTAAAATAAAATACAATTGATTAAATTTTATACTTAAATTAAATGTTCGAATTGCCATCCACCAACTTCTTGACAATGCGCAAGTCTGTGAAGAAGTTCTTCTTGCACATTATGAATGATTTCTGGGGTAACTCTGCGTATTTCGTCCCGAATGCGATTTTGAAGTTCTTCTAAATTACGTGGTTTATTAATGTACACTTTTGACTTCAAGTATCCCCATAAAAAATAGTTAAAAGGTGTAAGATCTGGCGATCTTGCAGGCCATTCTATCGGTCCGCGTCTGCCGATCCACCTCCCAGTTGATTGGCTGATAGGGCGATCTGGATATTTTTCATTAAATAAATCGCAAACTTCCTGCTGAGTTCTAGTCATATTCCCGCATCCGATAAGAATTAAAATTTCAATTCTTTGAGTAACAGTTAAATGTGCCATAATACTTTAAATTGAATAATAATTTCTATGTCGCTTACAATACTTATTAGAAAGTCGGTGTGACAATGACACTTTGCAAAGATTTTCACCTACGTGATCCATAAAAGAACTATGGAATTCGAAAAACTAAACTTGATAACGTTTTTGCTTTATTTTAATTGATTTACGTTTTCTAACATTCAATCGTCATTTACTCGAAAACTTTCCTATGTAAGAGAGCAAAATTTTAGTACTGTCTGATAGAGAATTAAACGATCTTTCAGAATCAAGGAAAAAAATATGGTGTTGCCATTTAAAAAAAATCGATGACGTAAGTACTCGAAAACAAATGACATTTGAAAATCGCATTTTACGCTAAAATATGTATTTTTTAAATTAAAAATCGACCTGTTCGAGGTTTTTTCCCAAAAAATAATTGTTTCGTTTTTATTGAATTTATTCCATACTTTTGGCGCATACTGTATAATTGCTTGCTGTATATGTCAACTTTAGAACTGTAACTGTAAAGAAATGTTTTTCGCCCATTATTTATGACAAGTTACTATACATTTTAACAGAAATATAATTTCAGAAAGTTAGTTTTTAGGTGAAGTGGGATATTATACAGAGTGTTCTACAGGCTCTATGACAATCTTTGGCAGATGGCAGCTGGGTTAATGTGAAACATTTTTTCTTATATGAACATAGATCCGATTCGTTTTTGTTTAGAAGCTACAAACATTTTAAAAAATAATTTAAAATTTCAAATGAAAAAAAATCAATTTTAATAAGAAAAATTAGTTTTCATAACAATAATTATTATTTATGTTTAAAGTTTAAACAGTAGTTAACCTTCATTAACCAAATTAACAAATCTTAAGACTATACAAATTCTTCTAAATTTCCATGACCGCCATGCTATTGGACCTTGACCTATCCATTTATTCAGGATATGATCATTTAACGAAGCAGTTACTTACCTGACTCTATGTGGTGGTGAACCAACGTGTGGATACCACGTATTTTCACAGACAAATCTGCACTTGACATAAACAGGCAGTAAATTATTATTGAAAATGCTACCCCAAACGTTGACACTGAAACGTTGCTGAAATCGACTTGAACACAACACATATTGAAGAGTTATCAATTGGCAGCATCTATTATATCATCTTCGTTGTATATATTCTCTTCAGTAGGGCGAATGGCCTGAAAGACTGTGTAGGCAGCTTGATGTTTAAGATGTCGAGTTGCTTCGGTTGTAAATAAATAAATGCAGTTTTGATGAAGTGTCAAATAAATTAACAAATTTTAATTATTATTACAGCAACCATCATTTTTGCAAAATTGAAGTTCAACTTTCTTGGCAAAAAGTGAATACAGCATTTTTTTGAATAAAACCTATTTATTCCGAATATTCTCAGATATTTGTGTTTTATTTTTTTCTGCATTAAAGACGCCACACCCTGTATAAAGTTATAGCAAAGCGCACATGCAGCTTCCGCGGACATGAACTGTAACAGGAAAATTTTAATAGTTGATCCATCACGATCCAAATTCGTCTGTTCTGTTTCCATTCAAATTATGATCCGAAAACTAGTTGTCTGGTTGCTCCAAGACCTAATTCAAGACGTTGTTGCTTTTGATACTTGAGATATACAATCATTCAGTTTTCCAGTCTAGAGCGTAGTATATTTGACAACCATGAGTAAAATAGAAATGCAATTTCCTAAAACAATTGTTACCCTATTTATCCGCATATATGCATAATTATTTCTCTCTTTCCAAATAAATTCTGTCTTAAACATTATCGGAAACATAATCGTATTATTATTCTTCAGACTCATGCCGAAAGGGCTCTTGAAAAGGCCTGGCTGGACATCCAGGAGCACCCGATGTTCTCGCCGGATGGGGACAGCTTCCTGATGTTAGCTCCAGTGCAGGAGGGAAGTAGGGAGACCTATACGCACATCAAGCATGTCACTGTCACACAGCAGCACATTGCTGTACTCAGTCATGGCAGGCATGAGGTCAGCAAGATATTGGCCTGGGACACAATCAGTCACGTAATGTATGTTGCTACGTTTTACCACAAAATAACGATAACTTTTTAACACCAGATACAAACTGTTTTGCATTATTTTCAATTATGTGCGAAATGGTAGAACCATTGAGTTTATATATACTAACGCTTATAAAACCAATGGTATATCTTTAGTAATAAAAAATGCTGCATCAACGTCATAAGCGAGATATGCATTGAATGATAAAAAAATTGTCAAATTCAGATACAGTTGATATCACCGAATATAACCTTATCAACAGTTGGTGACAACTGTGACAGTAAAACACAATAATCTGTTGCAAATATATTTTAATAAATTCACACATAATTAATAAACATGTCCAAATTATAATTAATTTACTATATGCTCTTCATTTTATGGACGATAACGTGAAAATTTCTTCTTTGGTTCATGCACAGATTATATGTAAATTCTTGTTTCATAAGCATCGCATGATTTATAAAAATCAGTAGATACTAACAGTACCTACACAAACACATTCCCAAAAAAACATTGCCTTCACTGAGCGCAACTACCGATTTCATAAAAATCATAAGTTTCCAGCAGTTGCTATGATAACGTAGACGCTTATAGGCAACCAGTATAAAAATTTTAACATTTTTTTTATTAGACAGATATAATTTGACAAATGAATCACTTTGGCGTTTATAAAATAAAAATATTTTGAGACCTGGTCGATTGTAATAAAATCAAAATGAATTTTTAAAAAATACACATAAATTAATAAATTCAACTATAGAATTTTATATTTCAATTAAAAATTTTTGATATAATATTCAAATGAATTCAGACATAGTGTCATTATTTTTAAAAGATGATAAGGAAAAATGAGTATAATGCGAATACGTGATTTAAAAAAAAATTAAATGCATATTTACGCTGGAAAAAATATTTTCATATCATTATTAAAACCTCCTTTTCAGACTGTCACTGACGATTTGACAACTCGGTTCAGTCTCAGAATCAAGTAATAAACGTATTTAGCTGTATTGCTATGTGATTTTCAAGTGTAAGTCAATGCTGGTCGGGGCATTAGCCCGCAGCGTTGTTTCCTGGAATTCCATGTTTGCAAAATAATAAACCAATTATATTTCATTATATAAATAGTAAGTTAAGAAATCAATAGCCACTATGTAAACTATTAGGGGAGGCTGAAAATATGCTGTTATGAATTACTGATGTGGCAACACTATTTCGATTAAATACTCGAACGCGTCATCAGAAAATTTGTAGCGTACCAGAACCGCCGTGTTACCAATTTTTATGGGTTGTTTTGCTTATCTTTTGGAAAGTCGAGTAAATTTTGTTTTCAATTTTCTGTCTTTATTAGGCCTTCCGATTAAGTGGTTAAAATTAATGATATTATGATTGGATCACCTATATATAGAAAGCAGTAGATGTTCTTTAAAAATGTGTAACAAAGAAAGCCTAAAACGTCTTATATCATTCTACCAGTAGTAGTAGCATGGGTTACTACTGATTTCAAAGATATTGCATAATCGACTATTTTCGGTAGCACATGGTTGATGCCCTCTAGCAAGTTCAACCCTCTATTTTAAATGTTTTCGTGTGATAATTGTAACGATTTGTTTAATAATACGAATCTAGCTCAAATCTTGATACATATGTCACTTTCTGTTTCAGATATTACCTGGCAACAGAGGAAAACAAACCAGGACAAAGGCATTTGTACGTTGTACGTGATCCCAGTACGGATGACCCTCGGCGGTTAGAATCGCACTGCATCACGTGTGACCTGGGGGACGTCCTCTGGAGCAGCAGATTTTTGTATGGGAACTGCACTCACTTCAGTGCTCAGGTTTGCATTCGATTCAGTGTTTACTCTGTACTTTAACTTATTCGTGATTTCCTTTATTCTATCACGGAAAAAAATTGTATAAATATGTGGTGGAATCGAATATAAACCGGATTTTTTATTGTAAATGTATCTAAATAAAATACAAACAGGAAACTTATTATTTTTCTTAAGTAAATATTTATTTCCAGAGATATGGACTTTCAAAATATATCTTTTAAAGTAAAGTGACCTGGAACAATTGATAACTACAACATTACAACTACATTACAGCCAATTTTTGCTATTGTTGTGGTACACGGTTTAGTATCGTCAACGATAAAAATATTTGGAATTAATCAAGTATCTTACTTTGATAAGCGTTTCCTAAAGCTGCACGCCCACTAAGAAAAAGCGGCGCGATGAGAAGGGAAGAGTAATTTTGATCCTATGCTCACGTACTGGGATAAAGCAACGGAAGAGAAAATACTACATGGATTTTGAATCTGATCCATGTGTGTGTATAAAAACCAGGTGGTATTTTCTCTTTGGTTGCTTTGTACCAGTACATGAACCTAAGTTCAAACTGATGTTTCGCGCTGCTTCTCCTCAGTGGACGTGCAGCTTAAAATTTGGCAACAGTATAAAACATAGTAATTATAGTTATATCATCACGCTGGATAAGTCTCCAATAATTTAAATGTGGAAAATGAATGCTATTTTCCAACATCTTCTCCTTCAGTCAAATAATATTGCATTCCATAGATTCGTATTGTTAGAGAGAGTAGTTAGATTAAACCTTCTTCAAAATATTGATTAGAATTATGAGAAGTTACTTGAAAATAATATTTTTTACTCTCGCAAAACTTGTAACAATAATTAAAATGCAAATATCGCATTTCCACATCTTTAAATGATGTTTAAAATAAATTATAGTCAGATCTATTTTTATTACAGTTGTACGAATTATGATATTCTCTGATATTCCGAATATTGTTTCCGTGTAGTATTTAAAAAAAAAACAAGTACAGTTGACTGAAGCATTCAACCAACCTAACTCTATTTTGCACCTCTAATTATTGATACAATAAACCCATTATTACTTTTCATAAAGTACATTGACCCATAAATATATCTTCTTTTGATAATTCATACAGCACGATAAAAAAATGTATTCGCCAGACCAAATTGATCAACTTATAACCTCAGCATCCAGATTTGTCCCTAGAACCAAAATAACCTTAGAAAAGACCCGGAAACAATCATATTTGTGTATAGTTGGCTGAAGCATTCAACCAACCTAACTCTATTTTGCACCTCTAATTATTGATACAATAAAACCATTATTACTTTTCATAAAGTACATTGACCCATAAATATATCTTCTTTTGATAATTCATACAGCACGATAAAAAAAATGTATTCGCCAGACCAAATTGATCAACTTATAACCTCAGCATCCAGATTTGTCCCTAGAACCAAAATTTTGCACCTCTAATTATTGATACAATAAAACCATTATTACTTTTCATAAAGTACATTGACCCATAAATATATCTTCTTTTGATAATTCATACAGCACGATAAAAAAATGTATTCGCCAGACCAAATTGATCAACTTATAACCTCAGCATCCAGATTTGTCCCTAGAACCAAAATAACCTTAGAAAAGACCCGGAAACAATCATATTTTAGCAAAAGATCAGAGCAGACCACTAATATGTTTATGAAGTTATTAGGTCATTTTCAAGGTCATTTGAAAATGAACGTGTATTTATTAATCGGAAGTGCATTTTAGACTTCGGATTCTGAAAAAGTTAAACTCTTTACGTTTGGATACGTTTTGATGCATGGCTAAAGTAGCCTCTAGAGGTCATGTGAAAGTCAAATATCTCTCTCGAATTGCATAGGTGTTTGGACCGGATAGCCTGATATCTGATTGAGAATTACCTCTATAAAAGTTATACAGTTCATCGACAACCACCATCAATTCTTTTTTTCTCATAAAGAATTTCTCTTATACTTTGTCGATTTAATTATGGTTTCACTCTGGAACATCACTAAACATATTCCAGCATGTTCTCATCCACCTGCCTTGTTATTTTCATTATTTCTTTTATGTCTTCGTGTTCTTTCCTAAACTGGCAAACGCTACCCGGAAAATAATCCAAATAAGAATCCATCATATGCAGGCTTC
This sequence comes from Monochamus alternatus, assembly GCA_037114965.1. Lineage (NCBI taxonomy): Eukaryota > Metazoa > Arthropoda > Insecta > Coleoptera > Cerambycidae > Monochamus > Monochamus alternatus. Next base: position 74,892,594 of record CM073431.1, on the reverse strand, counting down.
AAATTCATATTGCCGCCCAATTTCTTAAAGTTCTCAACCATTTCATCTACTATCTCTAAGTATTTTTCTGACCTGAAATTCATCGAAAATCCCTCTTTGTCATCTAGAATTTTATACACCTGAAAATTGTTCTCCCATGTAGCTGTTACAATAACCTTATGTAGAAGGTTCTAATCTACAGGTCAATCAAAACGTGATGCATACTCTGATTCTAGAAAGTCTGTTTTATCTCGCAAATACGTTGGCCAATCTGGTCCGGAGGACATCACCTTTACCTTTTTTATACTGTGTTGAAGAAGAATCCGACTTACAAATACTCCATTTGGCACTACAAATTAACGTCAATACCAAGCAGTTTAGTTCAGTTCAGTTGCATATCAGTATTCCGTTTATGAATTTTCACATCATTTAAAATAAAATAGGTATTTAATTAAACAATATATCTAATATACAGGGTGGTCGCGATGTAATGGGCCAAAATTCACCTTAGTCCGTATACTTAGAGAGATACAGGGTGTTTAATGCAAAATATCATTTTAGTGTTTTCTTATTTATTTAATAATAAATGCTCATATCGAGATGAAATTGTGGTGTAAAAGAAGTTGTAAAATCAGAATTTGCTACCTGAGAATTAGATTTTTGAAAGATAAAAAGTTCTGTCGTTTTCAACGCATTCCACCTAGCGCAGGTGGCGTCCTCTATGAGCTACAAGCAAACCATGGATATATTTCAACCTCTCACCCCAGAAAACCCCTAACACCAAAATTTCATCTCGATATGAGCATTTATTATGAAATAAATAAGAAAAAACTGAAATAATATTTTGCATTAAACACCCTGTATCTCTGTAAGTATCAACTTTTGGACTAAGGTGAGTTTATCTAAATCGCAATATTTTCACGTCAGAAATCTAGTCATGAATTTTGGCCCATTACTTCGCGACCACCCTGTATACTTATTTCTTACTGATACTTTAAACACTAATTGTTTAAGTAAATGTTTTCACTAATTGTGTGTCGAAATTGGCGTTTGGTACCTCACGCACACACTCACGCCATATCTGCCAAATCTGAATAATACACTTCTAAATAAAATAATGTAAATCAATATATGTATAGTCAACAGGACAAAAGAATATTTTGTACACTAGGTGAGTCCTCGTTCCGAATCTTCAAATTCATCCTTCTACGTCCTTCACTGCGAAGGGCCAGGGCTTCCATTAGCAGCAATGCACAACGTGAGCACGCACAAGGTTGTAAGAATCCTGTACGACACGCGGCCGCAACAGTGGCCGTTACTGGAAAAGTACGCCATGCCCATGAAAAAGTCTTTCGAGGTGCCTTTGCCCCAAGGTAGTAGGGCTCAAGTACAACTACTGCTCCCCCCTTCCTGGAGGGAGGAATTAAGAGACGCCGCCTATCCTGTCCTAGTTGAAGTGTAAGTGATTGATTTAATGACCAAATATCTTACGGAAGTTGAATTTTTTAATTTCTCTTTCAGTAATGGCAGGCCAGGCAGCAAATCAGTGACGGAACAATTCAAAGTGGACTGGGGTACATATATGTCCAGCCATTGCGACGTTGTCTATGTCAAGCTCGACGTCCGGGGCGCTAGAGGTCAAAGTGACCGTTCCATTTACCACCAATTAGGGGGTGTCGAAGTACAAGACCAGGTTAGAGAATATAAGAATCGTTTGATTCATTAAGTTATTTATTTTGTTCTTATATATGTTAAATACACAAAAAGTATTTGCACACATTCATGTTTAGAGAAAAACAAATAAAATAATTAAATAACATACCAAATATTAAATAGTAGCTAAAAGTATAGGTTAAAATGAAATAAGTATAACAGTTACAAAAGAAAATGAAAACAAATAAACAAAAACCATATAAAGTCATTAACATCGCAGGTTAGAAATTCATCAAAAGAGTAAAACGTTTGCTTTCATAGAAAATTCTTTGCTTTATTTTTAAATACTTTAGTGTTAAGTTCCCTCACATATGAAGGTAATGCGTTGACAAACGTAAACCTAAAAATGTTCCCTTTCTCTTTGGAGCCTAAAAAATCTACCATGAAGGTCATTTTTCCTTCTAGTATCATGACATTACACTGACCTCTACTATGAAGGAGGTGCTGATTATTTTTCACGTAGAGAAAACATTGGAAAATATAAATAGATGGGACTGTAAAAATGTATGAATCAATAAAAGATTCTCTCCAATGGATTCTGTATCCTAAGTCAGACATACGTATGGCCTTTCCCTGCAGGAAAAAAACTTGCGCACTTGCCCCCATATCAGGATGGCATAAAATATTATGAATGAGGCTGTGATATGACGTTTTTAATGTAGGCAGTGAAACTGTGGTCCAAATTGCGGAGTAGATACAGGTGCTTGGATATTTTCTTACATAAATATTCAACATGATGATTCCAAGATAATTCAGAGTCCAAATAAACTCCTAGGAGCTGAACAATTTCTGGATTATCTATACCATTGAAGCTGCGAAAACTAGAGATCATAGTTTCTGTCCTCAAATACTGATATCTATCGATTAAATAAGAAGATAATAGAGATGCACTATCCATCGAAAACCCATAGTAAAACAATTCATTTAATAAGACCTCACGCAAACTACAATCGAAAGGTTTACTCATATCGAAAACCTGGGAACTTACATACCTTCTTTCTTCAAATCCGTTAGCTACATGAGATACCAAACGATCAATTGCTAATTCATTTGATAAATTTTTTCGAAACCCGAATTGTTGATGGTTGAATAATTGGAAGGATTCTATACGAGCTGTAATTTGAGTTTGGACAATTCATTCGAATACATTGGTAAAGGAAGGAATGACAGATATAGGTCTGAACTTAGACGAGTCATTAATAGGTGAGATATATAAGGATTCTTGGCTGGTCACACATATATTGCAGGTGTAAATCAATGCCGGGTCGGGGCATTAGCCCGCGGAGTAGTTGTTTCCTGTAGTATCATTTATAGTGTCACTAATATTTAATTATGTATTTATTTGTAAATAGGAATAACTTTGAATAGTTTTGAACACAAATACATTACGTGAAATGAATGCTTATTGGGTGAGTTAGAGGTATGACTTGGTACAGTACGTTTTTTAAGTGACCCCCAAAGGAAAAATTCGAATTAAAATATACTCGGGCATAAAGCCACTAAAGTAGGGATTCTGTTAAAACTGAAAATAAGATTGATTTAAAGTACCATCGAAAAAATAGAAACCGATTATTCTATTTGTAACTATTCCTGCCCATACATTTAGTTTTCCTGAATACTTCATCATTTGATGTGAAAATTAACTCATAAGTTATATTTTTTACTTGAACAGAGTGGCTTTCAACTTCGTTTTGCTGAATCTGGGACAAACAGGAACAAAGAAGAACCAATTCTAGATTCATCGACGTTTCGTTGTCTTACAAAATCTTCATTTCTACTTTGATTTATAATCATGTTATTTGAACATTCATTCTGTTTTAATAGATCGTACGGATTTTTCTTTTCATGCTAATTAGAAATCAATACTGATAATTTATATTAATCTGTAATAAATATCTTTATTTGTACTAACTAATTCTACTAATTTTTAAGGTGACGGTGTTAGAACATCTCTTGGAGAAGCACAAGTACCTCGATAAAACTCGTGTAGGACTCTGGGGATGGGGCTATGGCGGCTACGTTACCGCCATGGTGCTGGGACTGGGCAACCAGCAAAAAGTGTTTAAGTGTGGTATCGCTGTCAGTCCTATAGCTGATTGGTTATACTACAGTGAGTACAAAATTTTTTTTATTAGCAAATATACATTTCTTCTACTCAATGTTAGGGCCTTGAAGTATATCTAGGTACTTAAAGTTATTACAAAAATATATTCTCGAATCTTCCCAGAATTGAAAGATTCAATTAAAAAATAATATATAGTACGCCCTGTGTACTATTTTTTAACTGAATCTTAAATGGAGGTCATATTTACATGGAAGCTTCCTTCATCCTTTAAAAACATATATCAGAAATAAGTTTTCTCAAATTATACGCTTTAAAAACTGAATTTTTGTTTATTTTTTATCGCTGCTGGAGAGGCTAGTGTGAATAAAAAAACACTCGCACTAAACAAAAGTGCAAGCAGACTTACAAGATGTACAGAATAGTACACTTCTGTAGCTGTAACTGGCAATTTTTGGTATGCCCTTGTTGTTTTCGGGTTAAGCTCCATTGCAGTTACGCTCTCCTTTACGTTAATGTCATATACTTTTATTTAATAAGCTAACAACGGGCAACAGTGATAAGTGTCCTTTCAACTATTCTGCAGCGACAGACATATGTTTAAAAAATGAATATTTAATAATTTCAAAATATTATTTACTTTAAGAACCTGCCTCTAGATAAAGTTCCAGTCTGTATAAACGTTTATATACAACGTTTGTAAATAATAAATATTAGGTACTTTGTCTAAAGTTAAGATGGATATAATCTAAAAATGCTGATTAAAATGGTATACAATATCCAAAAATATTTTTGTTTTTAAAATGGTAACATTAATCGTTGTACCTATGTCTTATAGCAACAGTATTAATTTTTTTACAAACATGTTAAGTGTACAAATTGTTCTTTAAAACAGTAATTCAAAAAAACGTGTGTACTATATATCAATAGAGTAGTAGGCTGTGAAGCTAGCCATAGCCGTCAAAAGTAGTTGCATCTTAATCTTCTCTTAAAACATTTGTAAGCAAATGTGTTGTTCCAACTAGACTCGTGGCACATTTATTCTTGATGTATTTTGTGGAAATTCTTGAATTAGTGTTTGCTGGACGAAGGGCTATGTACCTTTTATAATAGTTCAAATATGAAGAACCAGTACCAGCAATAACGAAAATTTGTTGCACATTAGGTTTTGTGTCCGGTACATGCACTACTATTGAAGTTTCCAAATCTTCGATATTGTATAAATATGAATATGTTTCATCCTGCAAGCTTGTAATACTTGCTTATGGTCTGATTCTTTATGTTATCATCGTCTTCACTATGTAATTTGACTAAAGCGTTGACAATTTGTATATTTTGAACTTTTCTTCAAAGTATGACCGAAGCACTTTTTGACTGAACTTGCCACACATACATTTTTCCAATCACACAATCTTTAGAAATAATTGTATGAAAATTCATATTGTTGTTTTGAGTTACTAGACAATAACTCATCATTCAAAAGTGACTTTACCAACAATTTTCATTTCCTTGATCACTTTCTGTCACGAGATTGGAAGTTACTTGTCAAGAAATGATTGAACTTTCATTACCTTACAATAAACTTCATGGAGAATTGAATTTCAAAATGATATTTTATAAATTTATTAACTATATTTAGTGGAAAAAGTCGTTCTTTATTGGACTAGTGCAATAAAATGTTTATTGCATCCATCTGTCATTCTACTACAGCGCTTTGTCATCATGACAAACATAAACGTCCAAATCGACGTCATATTTTCCTACACTTTGTGTCATCTAAATAAAACATTTTTGGTTTTTGCATGAACGTAGAAAAAATATTGTGTGCGACTGGTACAAACGACGTGAAATTGTCACAACACATCGATAATATCGATAATAAACACTTACTTTTTGTAGTTGTTGCATAAATAACTATTAATGATGTTTGTAGAAGAAATAGTGCAATAGCAATATATGTGCTAAAACCAATTTTATGTTGTTGGAAGGGATGGGACACAAAATAAAATGTAACTTTTAGCACTTATATCATAAATTAAATATTTTACTATTTTTTATCAACTTTAATGGGAATTATTCTAGTATTCAGTTGAATTAAGTTCTTACAAGCAATTTTGATTTTTAGTTTTCGTTGTATTATGTTGGCTATATAATTTATAATCACCCTGTGTAATTAAGCTTTACACAAACACGTTTGTGGAGTCGTATACTCACAGATTTTTTTGTTTGTTATAATTATGTTTTGTTCAGTAAGAATCACCTGCATAATGTAATAATATTAACCTAATTGTTTTTGTTGAATATTGTAGCACCCTGCATTTTTTTTATTTTGCAAAATTTTAATTTAAGACGATTATAAAGAGGTTCAAAGAACTCCTAGCCAGGATAAGATGCGTAACCTAAGCCGGGTTATAAAACTGTAACGGCCTTAACTTCTACACCATTAAACCAGATCCGAAATTCCAGCGTGCGGCCGTAAAAAAATCACATTCTTTGCATTATCGAGCTGTTTTCATATATCAACCCCTCTGGCGCGGTGCCGTAAATGAAATCCTGTTCCAGACTCGGCGTTCACGGAGAAAATCCTGGGCCTGCCGACCGAGAATTACAAGGGCTACGTGGAGGCGGATGCGACGCAGCGTGCGCGGAACATCCCCAAGAAGTCCTTCTTCCTTATGCACGGCCTGGCCGACCTCACGGCCCCCTATCAGCACGGGGTGGCGCTGGCGAGAGCGCTCGCCGAAGCAGGTATCCTTTTTAGATATCAGGTGCGTACCAATTGGTTTAAATAGCGTTTTAATTTAGTAACTTATAAAAGTGAATTAAAAAAAAACTATAAATATTATACAGTTATGTTTATATCTAGAAGGATAAAACGATATAACCGGGATATACAGAGTGGGCCATGAAAACTTGTCATTTCGAGCCCGTCAACTTTTATTTCAAGAGGGACATATTTTATGAATGTATTTTATAATTTTCTTCCCTAAGAAAGTAGTAATTCTATTTTTTTTAATGCCATCTGAAACGTGAACAAATTTCTAATGAATTGCCATAGGATGGATTGGCCCACTATATCTGATAGAGGGCTGCTGCAATCTGCTTGCTTATATCATAAAGATGTAAATTGGAAAGCTGCTTGTAGGCCATTTATGTCCAGAGCTGTGTTATTTTCATCCACTCTATTTTAGTTATCACCTTTCTTTTTCGGTTCGTTACATTTTTCTCTCTTAGATCTATTGCCAATGGCTCTCTCCAACAATTCCTTGGTCTACCTCTTTTTTTCTTACAGTTAGGTTTACTTCCTACTATTTTCTTGTTCTTTCATCTTCCAGTCGTTCCAGATGCCTTAGACACTGCACTCTACCCAATTTTAAACTTTCTTGGCGCCTGATACATTCACATATTTCTTCATTATTTCTTCTTGCATAGCCCTCTGTGTTATTTCTTCCTAGGATTCTTCTTAACATCTTTCTTTCCTACCTCAATAAGTTTTCTCTTGACTTCTTACTGAAGGTCCAAGTTTCACTGCCATATAGCACCTCGACCTTAAATGCATTTTGTACATTCTAAATTTTACTCTTCTGTGGTTTACTGCTGCCGAACTTATGTTTGTTTTTATTATTCTCTTACTAATTTTTTGCTCCTCGTCACATTTGGTTGTTATCAACGCTCGTAAATACACATGTTCTTGAACATTTTCAAACTCCATCTCCCCTTGCTGTATCCTAAATTTGAAATTTGTATTTTTTGCTCTTGATTTATCTGCAATCTCACTTTCCGTTATATTTTCTAATTTCCTACTATATCTTGCAATTATGGCCACATCATCTGCATAACTTAATATTTGTTGACTTTTAAATAATATGTGTCCTTTTCTGTTCAACTGACCTTTTTTAGTACTAAAATGAAAAGAAGTGTTGAGAGTGGGTCCCATTGTCTCAGTCCTGTGTCAATAATAACACCTTCTGAACATTCACCTTTTATTCGTACTTTGCTTATGCCAATAGTCTAATCAGTTTAGTTGGTATCCCAAATTGTTTAATTATTCTACTAAGTTTATTACTTTTGACATAATCATATAGTTTCCTAAAGTCCACGAAGGCCATTGCTTTAAACCCATATTCACAGCATGTAGGAAGGACTTTCTTCACCATGAAGATTTGGTCCGTTGTTGATCTCACCTATCTAAAACCCGCTTGATACTCCCCTGTTTGTAGTTCTGCTATAGGTTTTATTCTTTGTTTTATTCACGTTGCTATAATTTGATGATAATGATATCAGCATGTTGCAACTTCCTTTTTTAAATTAACTGGGATAATCATAGCATCTCTCCAAGCATACATTATCTTCCCCAAATCTTTAGTATCACTTGATATATTCTCTGCCTTACATTATCTCCTGCGTACTTAATGTTCTCTGCCGTAATTTCATTTTTGCCTGGACTTTTTATATACTTTAAAGCTTATATCTGTTTTCTTTTTGTGAACTCTTCTACTTCCACTCTCTTTCCTTTACAGTATCACCTCTTCTTGATTCTCTCCTTGCCCTTCAACATCTCTGTGCGATTCTGCATGCAATGATTCTGATGCATCAACTGGTTAAATCTGTCCCCAGTTGTATATTTAAATTTAATATGCACTAGGTGGCACAATCTTTCCACAATACATAACCTGAATCATTACAAGGCTTGCGACAACGCATTGTATACCAGTGTAAGTACCTTATTACTTCCAGAAATATTGTTATAAATATTGCACCGCTGACAATAATTCAGTAGAGAAATCAGCAGGTTAGGGACAAATAACATATAACAGTTATCAGTTTAGTGTTTCTCTTTCAAGGCCATTTAAAACATTCTCTTTTCTACTTTGAAAGTCATTGTCACCATAGAATAAATAAAACCTACTTCAAATATGTTGCACATGAAGATCACCATACTGATACAAATAGTAGTTATTGGTGTTCCTCAGGTGCAATATATTTGGAACTTTTTTTATTTATGGCGACAATGACTACAAAGCAGAAAAGAGAGTTGTTTATATACCCTTGAAAAAGATAATAAAGATATACAAACGTCGGCAATTTTAAGGAATAAAAGTGAGTGAAATTATACAGTGGGTCCGCAAATTTTACTGACAACGTTTGGTTGTATATTGACGACGATAAATAAATAGGTTGCTGCACGTAGGTAGGTACAAATTTCGACAACGATTCATCTACAAAAAATATGTCCCCTTCAAACTAGAAGTTGACGGATATGAGCGTTTTCTAGTATTTGCATCAAAACGAGGAAAACCTAGGTGATACATTTTCTTTTGACGTGTTAGCTAAATAAGAAAAAGCATTTTTGTTCTAAGGCTACTCACTATATGTGACACATCGTTTTCTGAATTAACCAAATTATTATTGCGAAAGTTTTGCTCACACTAACTGTGTATTTTATAGAGTTATGCTAACGAAGGGCATAAGCTGGAAGGTGTGATAGAACACGTGTACCGGTCGATGCAAACTTTTTTTGAAGAGTGCCTTAAACTTGACACTGAAGAGAAAATGAAGGAGAGAGAAGAAGCGAAAAAGGAAGAAGCCAAGAAATAGTTCTGGGAACGCTCCCTTACCATCACCCGATGGCCTTTTAAAGACTGTATCTCTATGACCACCGTCTCTCAAACAGAAATCCATAGGTTTCGTGTGTGGACAATGAGGCGGACGTTTAGTGAAAAGTCAGCTTCCCGGTTGGCCAACACAATCAATTGTTTATATCAAAAATAGCGCAACATAGTGAGTTGACAGTGTTTAGTATGAAAAAGGAATTAGTTTTAATTTTTTTCCATGTTAAAATTTGAACTGAAATCGTATTTTGTAATGTAGTTTGGATAGTCTAAGTCTTTCCTCCTTTTACTAATCTAATTCGAAAATATTTTAGTGATATGATTATAAGGCGGGAACAGTGCAAGTGCAATATATTGCTGATATTAATAATACGTGGAGAGTTAAATCAACCAAATTTTCTTCTTTCTAACTATGTAGGTAGGCCTAACTTTCAGTAACATTTTACTCTCCCCGCATTAACGTTTTTTAAAAATTAGCCTTATGATACAGGGTAATTCTTCGTGGCACATTTGTCAAAATCATTATGTAACTATTTTAGTGTCCAAAAGCATTTAATATGAATTACTCTAGTTTATTTTTTAATCTAAGAGCATAATGCATAACGTTCATCTATCATCCAGTGTTACAAATGTTTCAGTTATATTATAAGTATCCAGACGTTTGCAGCCAAGAGCTTATCTAAAAATGATTAGATATTTGCTGTGTCTCTAAACAAATCTATTTACTGTATGTTTCCTAACTATTGAACTTCGAATTACACCAAAAATAAATTTGCATATTACAATATTTCAAAGGATGTAAGTTCTACATTTAATTCAAACTGGCGCCTCCGCCATTTATGTGAAACGGTTTAGTAAAAAAAGTTTGAGTGCAACCCAACGGTATAATGAATTCAACTAATGTATACTTATAAATCAATACAGAGTGCTCTACTTATAAACCAACCACGCCACGTAACTTTTTTTATTTATCAATTGATTCAATTAATTTTTTTACTTTCTTTAAAACTACACGAACTCTATCTAATATTAACCGAGATACAGGGTTTTGAAGTAAAACATTTTTTTTACCAAAAAATGCAATAAATTTTACAATTGTTGATATATCGATGGGTTTTTGGGGATGACAAATTTAAATATTATGTCATCTATCTTATAGCGAGCCTAACCACCAAGGTATCATGTTTTAGGTCTGTTCAAGACCTTCTAAGACAACTAAAATTTTAAAAATCAAATTTTTGTTAGAAAATAGCCGCCTTCGAAAATTTATTTTTCCGGGATATTTTTTTGTTTAATGTATAAAAAAAATTATGATGAAAAGAGCAAAATTTATAACGTTTTATTAGTAATTCTGTATTTACTACATTTTCCAGAACATTTTCACGAATAACAACAGTAATCATAATCATAATATTAAAAAATTGAAAACAGGGAATTAATTAAACCTTTGTATTCCTGAAAATGGAAAAAAAACTTCAAAAAAAACTTATTATTTTATAAAAATAGGTTTTGTTTCATTTTTAAAATAAAACTTATACTCTCTATATAAAAATATATTTTTTAACTTTAATTTAGAAGACTAGACTCTGATATCATAAATATATACTGATTGTGCTTTATTTTCATGGCATTGTACTTTGAAAGTAAAACATGATTTTACCATTTTTAACAAAACTACAATAACAAAAACGGGGCGATACCGTATATCAAATTAAAGCTCTCTTCATGGCCTATTCGATGATAGATATAATTTTTGTACAGTGCATTAAATAGAAAATTATCTCGGGAAAACAAATTTTCAAAGGCGACCATTTTGTAAAAGTAACTTATTCTTTAAAATTAAATAGTTGGTTTAGAAGGTTTTGAACAGATATATAAAATGCTACCTTGATCGCTAAGGTATCTTAAAAAATAACGAAGATATAGGCCTGGAGAGTTTAAAGTGGCTGATTCTGTATATATGATATAAAGATATAAAAAAAGTAAATTTAACATGACACCAAATTTGGAATCGATACGTTAACAATTGTAAAAGTTAATAGGTTTTCGTAAAGAAATGTTTTATTTCAACCACGCATACAAGTGTATTCATAGTATTTTGACTTAAATTATAAAATATGTTGGTATTTTAAAAAACTAAAGCATGTGTGTTGCATGTTACGCCAAGCAAGGATTCGTTAGATTTGTTTCTTTGCAGCTCTCTAACCAGATCAATTAATTACCTAATAGCATATCCCGAACTTTTGCACAAAGAAATGGTGGCACTCAAATGTTTGAGACGATTTAACAAAATAAAAAGTTTAAATCGGTTAATAAATAAAAAAGTCACGAGGGTGACGTATGCAGAATACCCTGTATAACTTAATGCATTTATAATAAATAGCATGATTATAGTTGTATCTAAAAATAAAACTATACATTAAAAACGAGATTATTAATTTAATATTTTAACTAAGACACCTCGAAATGCCAGTTTTAAGCAAGGTTGGGTAAATATTATATTCTTATGATATATTGCTAATATCCTTAAAAGTGTATTTAGAAAGAAATAATCGGAAAACAGGACAATACAACAGGTGGCGCAAAAGTCATCACCCTATCGGAAGTTGTAAAATTTTTTGCAAATGGTGGCAAATTTCAATTATGCTTCGACATTTGTGAAGTAAACAGATACAAAATACACATCAACAAGACATGAATCGCTATACTTCTCAAGAACGCGGAATAATTGTTTCGATATTTTTGAGAACTAATTCGTCGGTGGTGTTGGCGCAACGTGAATTTCAACGCAGATTTCTCGGTCGTCCGCCACCAACTGGACAAACACTACGACGTTTAGCCGCTCGCCTTGAAGAGTATGGGACGGCACGAGATGCTGGCCGGCCCCGGAGCAGCCGTTCTGCTGAGAATATCGCGGCTGTGGCTGAAGATGTCGCAGAGGCAACGTTTCGATTTTATTTTAAATCTTCCTCACGGCTGCAATAGAAAATAAGAGATAATAATTATAAAACAATATTAACAATTTAAAATTTAACACAAAAACAAAACAAAATAGTTATACGTACATATGAACAATTTAGAATTTATATTAGAATACTATTAATTATTATGTTGTTTAATTAATAGTATTCTAATATGTTTTTTTTTTCAAATTTTTCATATGTGCGTATAACTATTTTTTTTGTTTTGTTTTAAATTTTAAATTGTTAATATTGTTTTATAATTCTTATCTCTTGTTTCCTATTGTAGCCCTGAGGAAGATTTAAAATAAAATCGAAACGTAATCAGAAACTCTAGGCCATTAACTATATTATCCTGTTTTCCGATTATTTCTTCCTAGATATTATATTCTTTTAAAATATATAAAGTTTACAATCTTAGATATATATTATTACTTCTTGTATTTATGCTTATTATTTACTATTTATAATCCATTTGATTTTTTCTTGTCAACAATATGTTGCACTGGTACACGACCCAAAAATATCTAAAAATTCCTCTTATCTAACACTAAATCTTATTTCCTGTTGCTCTTGCGTTTAAAAATAGTACAGAAAATGTCAATTATAACTGTTTCAAAATTATCGTCGAATAATGTTAAATAGGAAAAGAAAATGTAAATTAAAATACGACTTACAAGTTAATTCAAATTTGAGCTTCGATATTAAAAAACTAATCAATAAAATGGTTGTGAAAAGTGACTAATGAACAATTTAAGCATTTAAATAATTAAAGTATATATAGTGTAAATTTTTGCTTAGGTCTATTAAAATAGAGCTGTGCTTTGTCCACGGCAAAAAAGAGACAATCTTTAAATTGTTGAAAGTTCTATGTCTATGTACAGGATAGCCCAGTTTCGTTGTAATTTCAGGCTTTTTGGAAATTACAAGAGATAGAAGCATGTAGTTTTCACAGTACTAGCCTAGTTTTTCTAGAACCTCAAGATTCCACAATCCAAATTTTCATAGCACTCTTCGCTTTTGGGATACAGAGCGAAATCCAAAGAAATAGTTATTTATGCAACAAGTACAAAAAGTAAGTGTTTATTCGAGTGCAATAAACACTTTTTGTACGAGTTGCATACAATATTTTTCTACGTTCATGCAAAAACCAAAAAATGTTATTTAGATGACACTAAGTCTAGGAAAATGTGACGTCTATTTGAACGTTTATGTTTGTCATGATGACAAAACGCTGCAGTAGAATGACAGATGAAAGCAATAAACATTTTATTGCACTAGTGCAATAAAGAACCACTTTTTCCACTAAATATAGTTTTGTTTTTTGCATGAACGTAGAAAAACACTTTTAAGGGATTCTTCGTATCTTAGAGAATAGCTGAGGTATCGGAATGGCAAAAATTGCTTTTAATAGATTTTTTTACGAAAAGCTCAGTGGCGTATATGAAATTTCTCTACAGAGTGTTTCTTTTAAAAATGTGACCGAAACATACACTTTTTAAATGGAACACGTATTTTCATGCAGTTCAATTGCATTATTTTTTTACTTTTACTTATACAAATAACAGTAACAATATCAAATTACGTTGAATTTATAAAACTGTGTGATGCATAGCTAGCCATGCATTTTTATATAATTATACAAAATTGGTTCAATCGAATTAATTCACTTTAATAATTAAAAAAAATGATTTTAACAAAATAATTTTATTAGCCAATTAAGTAATATAGAAATATCTTTAATTGGCTAAAATTTGAAAATAAACAAAACAAAAATAATAATAAGTAGAAGAAAAGTAATCGGTAATGTCATTTAAAAACTGAAAATTATTTAATATTGAAAAAATATTTAGAAACTTTAAATTTTCCCTCTGGTGAAGATCTTAAATATAATCATAAAAATAATCAGCAAAATAAACAGAACAACAAATGTATTTTGGGTTTCTATTTTTTAAATATTAATGAATATTATTCTTGACACATCGTATTATTATACAGAGTGAGTCAGTTTTTTGTAGACAAACTTAAGCAGAAGACAGAACGTATGTTATTAAGAAGAAAAGTTCCTATAAACATATGTCGTAGAAGGCTTTCCGACATACAGGGTGTTGAATATAATTTTTTGTTCTCGAATTTTCATTATAACTTATAAAGAAATGCTTAGATTTGTTCATATTTGGGGCATAGCTTATTAATTAAAGGGCATAAGACAAGCGATAAGAATGTTTAAAAACATGCACAGTGGCGGAGTGGAGAGGGTGCTCAACCCCTTTCTTCAACAGAACTTTTACGCCAATGACTATTTAAAAAAAACTATTATTTTCAATATCTACATACATTTTACCAAAAATAATGTGTTTTGTTTCGAAATTCCTGTGTTATTTTGATTAACAATTGTTATTAATTCCAGAATTTTTAATTAAATATAATGTTCATTCAATGTAAATTTTTCTTTTTTTGTAATTTAGTTGCAGTACATTAGTATTTACGCAGCACAAATTGATGGGTACTAAACATAGGCTTGATATAACAAATATTTAATTTGACTACATTGTAAAGATATAACGAATAAGAGATTCGGCTTTTCAGAAAGGAAGCCATATTTAAGTAGGTTTCGTTGAAAGAATTAAATATTTAGCCAATAATTGATAACAAATAAATTAAATTAGTACCACATCAAACACTAAAAATCAAAATAACTCGAAAACGCACAGGAATTTCGAAACAGAAGAAGGGGAATTATTTTTGGTAAACTGTATGTAGATAATGAAAGTAAGAGTTTTAAACATTCTTATAGCTTGTTTTATGCCCCTTAATTAATAGGCATTATCCCGCAGATATAAAAAAAATCTAAGCATTCCTTTATAAGTTATAATGAAAATTCGAGAACAAAAAATTATATTCAACACCCTGTATCTCGGAAACGAAGCCTTCTACGAATATGTTTATAGGAAATTTTCTTCTTAAAAACGTGTGTTCTATCTTCTGTTAAAGTTTGTTTACAAATAACTGACTCACCCTGTATAGTATTATTAAGCATGGCGCTGAAAATCCGCTAGAAAAACAATAATACAGATGAATTGCATAAAATTATACAACGTGTTTCATTTAAAAAAATTGCATGTTAAGGTCATATTTTAAATAAGACATCCTGTAGATAAATTGCAAGTATGTTACTAAATTCTACATAAAAAAGCTATGCCCTGTGATACAAAAAAAGCAGTATTTTTTAAAATATTCGCCCTGTATCTGAAAAACGAAAAGGTCTATGAAAGTTCTGATTACGGTATCTTAAGTTTCTCGAAAAAATTACCCAGTCTTGTGAAAAGGGTATCCATCTATCTTTTGTAGTTACAACGAAATTGAAACACCCTGTAAACATTCTCTATATGACACTGATTTCTCGCAAAACTAAAATTATTTTATATTTCAAAAAAAAAAACAATTTATTTGTAGATTCTCGATCTTAAACCGAGATGATCGAAACAGTTTTAAAAAAAATCGAATTTTAGTAATATTTTGAAAACCATAAATTTCTGTTGCTATTTTTGGAAAGGGAAATTCCAAAACAGTTATATTTTGTGCTTATTGATAGAACTATAATCACACTACAGTTAGAGTAAATATGGCCTAAAATTTATTGAAATTCACATATTGATAATTCATATGAAAAAAAATAAAACTGATTAATTTCTAGTAAAATTGGCACAATAGTTGAATTTGTAAGTTTAACTTGACATTATGTTACACTTTAACTCGTACTAAAATATTCTTGCCTGTTTTTTTTTAATCCGATAGTAAAACTTTCCTGCATATAACATACTAAGCAGGTATAATATAAATTCGCATAGAAATATAAAAATTTAAACAATATATGACAAAACCCAAATTTCATTGTACAATTAAATACACAAACCACAAAACTTCGACTAAAATTTCATAATAGGTCATTATGGTGTTAAAAACTAAATATATATAATTTACATCTCACTAGTGATCTTTTGTTACAATTTAATTTTTTGTAAATCAAAATGGAAAGAAATAGAACTTTCAACGGCTTTCATCAGGCTATACCCTTGTAAAAAGTTGTTATTACTTTTTAAATTTGTCTATACAATCAAAAATAACAATACATTTGTACAGATTATTTATGCAGGTTGTTTCAAGACTTTGTGTCCAAATAAATGGTAGGTACTATAGGTAGGTATTATGTATCTAGGTGCCTACTTTACCTACGTTTTCTAAATTGATTCAGATAAGTACGATTATGAAAATATACGCACCTAAAAATTAGTTGACATCAATATCATCATAGTTCCTCCTGTAAGAAATAAATGGCAAATAAAAAAGGTGTAGGTAGATAGTTTTCTGAATGATTTAAAAAAACACTTGAACAACGTATAAATATGAGTCAATTCAACTAACTACACTACAGTTCATCTATAAATTATAAAAAGTTGAATGACTTCTGAAAATGAGAAATTCATCCATTATGACCTGAATTTTTATGTTTTTATTATAATATTTTTATAGTTATATGCCAAAATGCATACTTACAAAAAACATAAGCATGACTTTGTTTTTGAAGTGTAATTTTTATTTCCTTAAAATAGCTGTTACATATATGTTGTACGCTGCAATGTCTAATTTTCACTAATGAAGGAAAATCATACGAATAATCGCATATTGTCAAATTTGTTTGATATAGTTAATATTTTCATAGTTTTAGTCTGAAGTAGCTCATAAAATACACGAAATACAGAGGACAATGTCACATATTACAGATCGTCCGATACTCTGGTAAAAAAAAACGGTCATCCAATAGGGTTTATGCCATGGCAAGTAGAGTATAGTGACCACATTATTATCTCTCCACCTGGCAAAGATAATGCCATGATATTATGACAATACTAGAAGCATGACATCCCCTATCATATTTTTTCAGTGGGATAAGGGATCTCATGTCACGATGCCGTTCGTAACTAACATTAGAAAAAGACAAACTAACATTAGAAAGAGATAATAGATTGTAAATAAGCTTCCACAATCCAGTTATCTTCTCACTAGGACAAATTATTTGAGGAACTTTCTTTCCTTTTTGCAGGACAATGGCACTCGCTTTTTCGGTTTTATTTTCGTATCCTATTCTCTTTCATAGTTACTGCACAAGTGTACATATTCTTTTGCAGTTAGACAGTTTTATTTCGACAATGGAACGGAGTTGATGACCGTTCAAATTGTCCAGCGGTCTCCCATCATATCCAACTGAGTTGTCGACTGTCAGAAAAGCAATTTCCAGGGGTTCATTAAAAGTTTCGTCTACGCCGCCAATGTGAATGTGTGAATAAAGTTTTCTGAAGTACGGCAAATAAGGCCTGTCGGGTAATAAAGCCTTAAAATTAAAAACACTTCCTAAAATCTTCATTTGAGTTCATAAATCGAAGCATACAAACATAAGAGAGAGGTAAAACCATAGCTGTACGTAAAAATTTTATATTTGTTCTGCTATTTTGACAGTAGAGTATGTTGTCATTTACTACGAAAATCATAACTATTTTCTTTGTTAATGAATTAAGGTAAAAACTGTGTATATACAGTAATTCCATATGTATTATATTTCATAAAAATTATGTTTACTTTTTCCTGTTCATCGCCTAATTTCAATTTTTTAACTTTTAGTAAGGCCTGTTGACTTAACCCACAGGACTTACATTATAGAAAGGACCCCCCCCTACAATGACCCAAAGAACACACAAATTTTAAAATAATATGGCTCCCAAAAAAGAGCTTCATGATATATCGATCTTTTGAACAAAGAAGAAGAAGAACTTTAGATCAAAATTCCCAAAAAAATACCTACTAAATTTCATTTCAATGTTATGTTATCTAAGGTATGGTCAAAATGCATGACCCACAACAATGGAAGCAGAGGTTACTCAGAAAAAGATGTGTTTCCCTTGAATCCTGACCTCAGAAACTGCTTTTGCTCTATCTAATCTCACTCAGATGCCTGCTTTCGAACAAACATCAGCAGATAAAGAAAATCATCATCAAATGCATCTAAGTTCAGTTCAAATAGGCTAAATATATTCAACACAAATTCTCCTCTAGTTTCTCTAACATCATAAGAAACTAAATGTTCAGATATCAGATGACTTCGAGTATCTAGATAGATGCTACTAAACGTTTTTGTTGAAGGATTAGATGATGATTATACTTCTACTATTGAAAGACCGTGAGCAAATGGATGGACATTTTTTTATTTCCCAATTATTAAGAAACTTCATAACTAGATGTGACAACACTTTTTTATAACTTTGATAGGTCGTTCAACTTTTTACCATTTTTAGATGGACTATAATTCATATTTACCAACGAAGTTCGAACGTTATTTTGGCGTCTGCTAATTTACGTTTTGTTTAAAAATATCCACCTTGTTCAAGTCAAGAATCTCACCAAACGTATCGATGCCTTATTTTGCGTTATTATAGAACAATTAATTAATTTCTTTGAATGTTATAGTTAATTAGAATATTGTAAATAAGCAAACATTCCATATCAACGTTATAAGTTATAATCTTATTTTTCACAAAAGAGATCAACGCATGATGATAACTAGGCTTGGTGTAAAGTATGAATTACCTACTAACTTTAAATTTAAGCATTTTGCGTTAACAGTGAATTAAATGAGACAACCTGTATATTTACATCTTCCAGTTTTACAAAACAACTGCTGGTAAAAAATGAAAAGGTCACTTCTGTCTTTATAGTTAGAATTTATTTTTATATATAGCAATACCACAGTATAAAATTTTATTGCAAAACGGTTGCCTAAGAAAAATTATTGTTGTACACATCAATGTTTGTATAAAGTTTAAGAAATAATGTGCAGAACACCAATTAATTATTAATTTTAGACAGCAATGTTAGATAATGGAATGTTACATGTTTCGTTTTTGTATTATTAAAATAAAAAGCAAAGAAAATGTTTACAATAAATCGTTATTTGGAAATATATATTTTTTTTTTTTGGAAGTATCTATACTCACTATTCATAAACGCAGCCATCCAGGAATACACAAAATTTACGAGTAAAACTGTATACACTAAACACTAAAATTCACATTTTAAAAAGGTTAAAACTGGAAAACTACCTAAATGTCAAACGCCAAACAAAACACTACGCGATTGCCGAAAATCACGAAGTGACTGACACCCAGCGTTGCCAGTCCTAGTACAATTGTACTAGATCTAGTACTTTTTCGCTCAGTCTAGTACGCTAATACGCCCAAGCCAAAATCTAGTACTTTACGAGAGAAACTGCATCTACACTGAACTTTGAAGGAGTTGATAGTTCTGTGGCCTGCGGGGTGGAGTTAGTGAACATCTATTAATCTGTCATCAACTCTCTATTCTTTCTTCTTTGGTCATGTCATGCCATGTGCTGTATCTATTATGGTTTGTGGATCACAATAGACCCAATAGACACATAAATTTTATTAAAAGTACATTTTAGGATCATCTCTATAGTCTGTATATTCTGTGACTGTACCTGCCAATAATTTACTTGGTGTTTGTAATGGCTGTGTGTTTCAGTTAATTATAGAGTTTTATAGTTTTTAATACATTCTTTATTGCTGTTTATATTTGAAATATATGAAAGATTTTATTTTGTGTTATTTTGTATGCTGTATCTATGTTTTTCTAAAATTCATCTTTCTGTTAGGGAGAGGTTGAGGCTGGGAGCGTCTTTGTAAATCACACAATATTCTATAAAACTTTCTTTCGTATATATTTCCTAATAAAATCTATATATGTAATAGGTACAAAAAACATGTCACTTGATTATTATTTCTTTCCGCGTGTTAAGTTTCTTCTGTCTTCTATTATCTTTAATTTCAAATCAATTTCGAAATTTCCTACTAATTTCAAAGTGATGCGCTTGCGCTTGTGTCATGTCCTCACTCCCCATCGATAATGTAAAACTAGTTTCTCATAACAACTTCTTGCTTCTTGCGTCTAACATCATTTATTTTCTATTAGTGGTTCAGAAATTTGAAAATAATAACACGCCAATCTCGACCAGTTTTATGATTTTCAAATTTCTCACTCACCAATAGAAAGCAAGTGACGTCAAACGCAAGAAGTTGGTATCAGAAACCAGCTTAAGTCTTCAAATCAGCTGCATACGTCACATTTATGACGTCACGTCACAAAAGAAATTTAAGCCACATAAATATATGGGAAATTTAAAATAAAAGACTAATTAGTTTAGACTACCTACTAAAATTAATTTTCATGATCAATAAAGATTACTTTTGTCTCTATTGAATACTCATAAATATTTACTTCCATTAAAATATTAACAAATGGCTTCATTATATCAATCAATCAAATCTAGTACGTTTTCAGAAATTCTAGTACCTTTTCAAATGAGCTTCTAGTACTTTTTGAGTTAAAGGACTGGCAACACTGCTGACACCTGTTGGTAGATTTCGGAACTGCTATACGTATGAACGACAATTTCTTGCAGAAAATGCAGACAATAACAACAATTCAACAAATCGGTTTTGTACGTGTAGGTGAAGTGGAAATTTTCTATATATTTTTATAATTTTGCAAACGTTATTAATATTTAGTTATAAAAATATTAATTTGCACAAAATCTCGAAAAATCTAGACTGTTCTCTACTGCTCCTCTGTATTTTTGATATTTCCCTGCAAACATTTCCCGTAGACCCAAAATTCTGAAACCTTCTAAATTGAAAATCGTAAAACCGATAAGGAAACACATGAAAGTATGTAGAAAATATAATAATTATAACAAGGTTATGTTGTGAATTATTTAAGGATGTTTTTAAATCTGTATTACACATTATAATGCCAATTTTATCCACTACTTAAAGTAGATATTTCATGGGGTGGCTGATAAACAGACGTCTGTACGTCTATGCCTGCAGAAAAAAAATCTGGGGGGGGGGAGTCAACAAAAATAATGCGTGAGGTAGTTTTTTCTAAATTTTAATACAAAATAACTTAAAACAAGAAACTTTGGTTAAATCTTTGGTGTTATAGCAGATGACATACACTCCTAAATAAAATAAAATGGAATATTACACCTACAAACGTGACCAAATCAACTGCCCCCCCCATGCCTCCCTGCCGGCGCCCTTGCATCTGTAAGCACAGTGTTTTTGCAACTTTGGGGCTGGTCACAGAAAAGGTCGCACAAGATCCTGCATGTAGTCAGAGATCAGAGAATAACAGAAGAATGCATGAGTATCACGAAAATATTTTATCCTGTTAATACAGGATGCTCCCAAAGATTGGTATTTTTCGAAGTTTACACCGGAATTATAAACACTGTATAAGATGCAACTTTATTGGAACTTGGTGCTAAGGGTTTCGAAGCATGGCTAAATCTATTGGAAAATATAGTTTTTTTGTTAAAAATATGCCTAATACGATTTTGTTATTTTTGGGGTTACATTTTTAATGCCATAGCAGGCTATGCAAATGGTCTAAATCACTGTGTAGAGCTTTTTAATTACAATATATTTTAAAAAAGAGAAAATTAAATCGATGTTCCATTAAAAAATACTGATTTTTCAAGTATCAAAGTGAGACAGACTGCATATACACCCTAGGAATTTGTCATACATTAATTAAAATAATCCCTTTTTTCACCTTAAAAATTACAGACCTAAATACAAAGAATACACCATAATACACTTAACGCCAATGTAACGAATCGTGTTTAACAACGCTATCTAGTAGTGCATGAATTTCGCGATGC
This sequence comes from Monochamus alternatus, assembly GCA_037114965.1. Lineage (NCBI taxonomy): Eukaryota > Metazoa > Arthropoda > Insecta > Coleoptera > Cerambycidae > Monochamus > Monochamus alternatus. Next base: position 74,870,472 of record CM073431.1, on the reverse strand, counting down.
GAAAATAAAACGCTAGATGTCAGTTGGTACCTACTACCAACTTAGACATGAGAAAAATTGAATATAAAATAGTGTATCAAAATACATACATAATTGAATAAAAAAGTATTATATTTGTAAATATCCATTTGTTTTGAAAGTTCAGAAACACACTTTAAAGCTTGTCCTCATGAAAGCGACATTCGCACGAATTATTTAATGGCGGGAAAAGTTCCAAGTTTTAGCGAAATTTGTCAGAAGCTTTATACAGAACAGAAGACAAACTTACTAACTCCACATAATGATGAAAATAACGATATTTCAGGTGTTTTGCAAAATTCGCTAATAGACAGGTCTTTCCTGCCTGCTTTCCTGGACTTTAATGCGATTTAAATCAAAAATTGTGAAATTCCGTGTCCATGAAGACGAGGCTTAATGCTTCTCAATTCATAATTCAAGTTCACACCACTTAGTCATAGTCAAATTTGTACATAGTTGGCTTTGTGTTTAAAAAACGTCAGTTAAATGTAAATCAAATTCTTTAATTTTGGATAAAATCACCGTGAATAAATAGCGTAGAGGTTAATTTACTCTAGTAAAATATGAATAAAATGGTAAGCTCTTGTAGAACCACTTCAAAATATGTTCTTATTTCTGCTAATTCAAGGTAAATAAGAAATCTGTTTTAAAAAATAGCATTTCTGGTCCCACAGAAAAGAGGCAGAAGAAAAGAGAAAAATGTGCGTGCTCCCCTATAACCAGAAAAGGAAAAAATTTAAGAAAATCAGTAGCAAAAGTCAAAAAGGTAGTACGAAATGCCAACTTGTTAAACGAGTGGGCTGAAAATGAATCCAGCAAACCTGAAATATATGAGGCTCCAAATATTTTAAAAACTCTACACGCTGTTTCATCAGACGACTCTGTTATTTACATTGGGAAGTATTCTGGCAACCGACTACACACCACAACTCCTGTTATAGACCTCACTCAAAGTTCGTCAGAAAATGTTCATGAAAATTTAAATTTTGTACGTTCAAAAACCCTAAAGACAATTTATTTTCCTAGCAGGAACTTCGACAGGAACATTAAACTTCGAAAATCGATGGCCACTACATCTTTAATCACTTTACCAGTCATACAAAAGCAAAAGCTTCCCAGAAAATTAAACAGTACAACCATATTAAGCTGTACAGATCAAAGAAAATTAAGTGTCTTAGACATACCACAAGAATACCTAAATTCTCCCGACATATGTACAGATTCTAGTAGTTTTTTAGAAAAGTCAAAGCTGAATCTTACCGACTACAAAATGATTGACTGGATTCTAGACGTTGAAAGAGATATCGATATCTCATTATCCCCATCTACTTCTGGGTACAGTTCTTCGCTGGACACAGACTTGTCTAGGGATAAAATAAGCAGTGTCTACAGCTTCGATTCTAAAGAGACAATTAATGAAAATACATAGGATGTATTTTTGTACTGTTTTTGTTTATGAGCAAAATAAATTTTAGTTCAACTAAATACTATTTTTCAAACGTCAGTAAAAATATATAATTTTTAGCAGATGCTATCAATATCTAAAATGTCATTCTAAGGCACTGGTGTTAAAAGTAATTTACTTTTAAGACTGGTGCTAAAAGTAAATGAAATAAATAGAAATCAATTAAGAAATTTTAAATCAAGGATATATTTATTTACTATAATTAAACGTACAGTTAGACACTACAATCATCCAGCTAAGCTATATAACCAAGAAGAACAAAACCAACTTTATGAAATGCCTGCTTCATAGAAATAAAACTAATGGTGGGGATTTTGCCAGCAACACTTCATTGTTCTTTGAAGGTGGCTTTATTTGTAATAAATTTGCCAATAAACTAGCCAAAAATCGTCGGAAGCAAAGTCCATTATAAAGGTGAGTATTAGGCAAATTTAGAAATTCAGCAATATTGGCAGGCATTTTACCAAATGTGTTGATTTCAACTGAAATCGTGGCACATTTATTCTTAACGTATTTTATGAAAATTCTTGAATCTGGATGAAGGACTAGGTATGTACTTTTTATAATAGTTCAAATATAATGTATCAGTAATAATGTTACATTAGTTTTTATGCCTTGTATATGCACATCTAGTGTTCTCAAATATTCGATATTACTGAATGTCAAGGTGCACAGTTCTTCACGACAACAGACTATGTGAGAAATTTGAGGTTTTGTTCCCTGGTCAATGTTTTTAATTTTTTCAGACAATATCCTTCACCCTATTGTTTCAAAAAAAGCAACAAAATTGTAATATTTGCTTATGTCCTGATTCTTTATGTTCATCATCGCCTTCAACATGGAGTAATTTGACCAAAGCTTTGGCGATTTCCATATTTTGAACTTTTCTTCAAAGACTTATTAAGCAATATCTAAAAAAGTTTCAATAAACTTCATGGACATTCATTCCTTCTCGTAACTACAATCTGTCTTAGTGCCCAGAGGAAACCTTTTTCATTTTGTTTTTTGAGAAGTCTTTAACATACAGGGTGTTCAGGAAATACCTTCCCCTTCAGATCCCTTCATTCATCCTTATGGATCTTTACCACCTCAAAATCACAATTTGGCCATTATAGATTTTTATTTGTAGTTCCTGAAACAACTATGAAATGGCCATTTCTGAAATAATAATGAATTAATATAAAACAAAATTAGGTACAGTATTGGCAACTTTCCCTAGATGAGGTAAACAAATTATTACAGAGGAGTTAAAGAAAGACAACATCTGTTTTTAATACCTAAAAATAAGATTATTAAATCTAAATTCAGTCTTGAAAGTAAAGCTACTTTGCTCTTCAACTATTTATTTTCTGAACACCTGTATGTCAATATATCATTCTTCCTACACTAATGACATTATTTTGAAAAGCAGACATTATTCATAGAGAATATTTTTCTCAAAAAAGTTTTAAGAGCTAAATATTATTAGTTTTTTTTTTCTGAACAGTAATCTGTGGACACATTGCATATATGGACTTCGTATCCAAGTTTCAAAATAACAGTGTTATCAGTTTCCACAATTCTAAAATTTTATGTGAGTAGTTATGACATATTTTTGTACAACAAATATAAAACACATTAAATAAAATGAAAACAACAAAATTTTATATATTTGGAATAGGGTTTAATATTATTAATGAACATAATTGTACAATAAACATGGTTATCTGTAGTGCAATTTAAACCCATAATAATAATTATTATTATAAATCCATAATAAAGTAGGTAATTTAAACGTAAAATTCAAGGAACATGAACACCTAAAAATACAATAAACGTCCTGAAAATGTACATTTAAGAAAGTACTTTCAAACTTTTTTTATAAAACACATATTTCAAAAATTTATAAATGGTACAAGGTGTCCCTTAATTTGCCACCAAATACTATAAGGTATTCTTTCATGAAAATTAACACCAAAAGTTCTAATATACTAATACATTAAAGTATCTTTATCAAATTTAGTACCAATTATGGCTATTGATGACTTGATGTTTATAGTTACAAAAATAAAAACAAGAAAAAAAATTCAACATAAAATAACCAAGAATCAAAATTCACCCCTAGTTCAATTCCAACCTTATTTTGACCAAGGAACTTCTTGCGACAATCAATCGTAATCGGTAAGAAATATTTATTTAGTCCTTCATAATGTAACTAAATTAACAATAACAGCATTGATTTAATAAGCAAAAATATTCATTATTTTAATTAGAAATTTGTTTCGTGAAACTCTTGTAGCTTCTCATATCTACAATAGTATTAAATAAAATTATGTGTGAAGAATTTATTAGGCAAGTACACTTCACTTAAATAATTATCAGTTTTTATCAACCCTTCGATACCCGCCTTAAATTTTTTTGTTAATAAAACTGTAAGTTCATCGATCAGCTTGGAACTAAACTCCATATAAGGTGTTCCTAGCATATGGTTAACTAATTTGATCTCCCGTTTGTTAAGAGGTTGTCGTGCAATATTCAAATTTATGATTTCGGAAGGATATATCCCCAGCCATTTTGCCTTTGGCACTGCTAAATGCCGAGATACATGAGCATTGTTCTGAAAAGGATTACATATATCAATATTTGCAATTTGGTACTAATATAAAACACGGAATGTTGATGGTTACCTACTTACCACCGAACCAAATCTGTAGTTGAGCATTATGTTGATTCCGTGGGGATCGGCATCAACTAATATGAATACTGGTATCGACATTACCATCCACAGTTTTCTTAAAAATAATTGGGTGTTTAGGTCCGGAAACCCCTTACCAGTTATCATGATAAAGGGCCTGGTCAGTTTATTGGGTAAATCTTCCTCGATTAACTTGTGGAATATCGATTCTTTTTCCACGACAAGTATAAAATAAGCTGTGGAGTGAACTTCTACTATATCGTTTATGTCTTGTGGAATTAATGTACCTAAAAGAGCGTCCTGATGCATGAAAATGAAATTAGTTTTACAATTATTAAATGGTGGTCTAACATTTTATAAAACATTGCACTTCAAAAAATAATAAATAAAATAGATAAAGTCAAAAGTTAATACAAATTTGTTTAATAAAATGTTAACACATTATATTCGGAAATGATCGGAGCAAAGAAAATTTAAAAACAGATTTTTATTGCAAAATAAGGACAATTTTGCTTTCAAAAATACTCTTCAATTTTAATAACAGAAATGCATTTGGCAATATTAGAGCAAAAGTAGGTATATTTTAAGAATAGTATATCAGTATTATTTGACAACCAATATCTTCCAAACTTCATGAAAAATAAAATTAAAACATCACTAATATACATTATACGAATTTTATAAATGTTAGAGCAATAAACATAAGACATATATTTTTACCTGGTATGTTGCAGTTTAACATTTCTCCAGAAGACAAAAGTAACTTCAAATCTCCAAATACAAGCCCTTTCTGAGCAATTATATTTAATGCCCACATTCCCACATCCAATAAACAACTTATGGCGTTTATAGCACGATCGCTTACTCGTTGGTCGCTTATTAATTCTTTAAGTTGATAATACAGTTCTCTGCAAAAAAGATTAGTATTCGATCACACACACTCACACCATATATGCAAATTTTTTATTATAATGAGACATTTTTAAATAAACCGTGCCATATCTCTTTAGAACTAATATGTTGCCTAATGAAAATTGTTAATTTTGATGTTATTACATCTTGGAATAATAGTAATACAGAAAAATAGATAATTTGTTACTTATACTACTTTAATGGGGTAGTAAAGATGATAAATGTAATAAATATTAATAAATGCTTAATTTGTTAGAACTGAGGACGTTGATGGCAATGCCCCCTCTGTATTCTTATGGCCTCGTAACTGGACAACCTAAAATTTTTCCCCAAAAGTGAATCCCTACTTTGACTTATTTCATAGCAGGTTTGAAGGAAATAGTAAATACCTTTTTGTAAGTTTAGTGTCCGTTTCTAATAAAGTTTGAATTTTTTTCAGAATATACAACATTAATTGGAATTTAGCTTTGCTCCTCTGAGCTCCAGAACTTATAATAGTCATGGAAGACTCAGTTCTAGGTTTAAACTGTAACCTGAAACATTTTATAATAAACTATTTGTTAAATTTGTATATGTACAAACTTACCGACCATCTTTAAAAATGCAATTATCAAAGCTTTGCCTTCTGTGTCTGAGATATGAGTATCTTTTATTTTTAAAGTCCTCGAGAATTTGAAAAAATATGTTTTGTATCTTCATTTTGATAGCATCTTTGTCGTGGTCTGGAATATCTTCCCATTCGTTTCCAGAATAACGAAGGGATTTATCCTTTGATAGTTCATTGAAACCGTGACGTAGTCTTTGCTGAGGTGATTTTAATTCTATAGAACCTGTTGATAGAACATCTGACTTGGTGTCATCAGGAACATAGGAAGAAGAAGTGGAAATGGAACTCCCACTTTTGAATCGTGACAATCGGGGTTGACTCTCACAACCGTCAATAGTAATTTTCTTCAACAGATCATTAAAAGTTAAATCTTCATCATCTTCAGTTTGTCCTCTCCTTGACCTCTTTTTCAATTTCTTTAACTTGTATATTTTAGTTTTTCCTTTTCTGTATCTTTTTACCCGAAATTTGCATTTGTGACACTCATTGTTTTTATACTCTTTTTTGTCAATGCTGGAAAGTATATTTTCCAGAAAATTCTCTAATTTAAATGAATCCACATTCTCATCACTTTTCTCGCTAATTTTCTTCTGTCTGTAGGCAGCAGTTAAAATAGACTTTTCCAAATCATTATTTAATAAATTAATTTCGGTTTCAAGAGCATTTTCTGAATTTATTTCATTCTGACTACAGTTAGTATCTACACAATTATACAAGTCTTCAATGTTGCATTCCTTTTCAACAGTTATATATTTATCTTCTATCATATGATTATCTTTCTCTGAAATTAAATCTAATCTATTTATTTGACTGGTACTCTCATCTTTTTTGCTACCTATATATTTTTGGGTAAACTGAGAGCAATATAAATCAATATCTTGACTAGTATCTTCGAAATAACTTTTACAATTTTTCTGTTGATCACTATCTTCATTAAGTGCAGAAAAATTAATTTCAGAACATAATTTAATATTTTCGTCTATTACAGTAACAGAGGGGGCAAGTTCAGAGTTCTGTAATTTTTGCTCGAACTGCAATATTTGAGATTTGTTCTCGCAGCTAGAATTATTTGATACTGAAATAGGTACATTCGTTTCTTCATTATATTTCTCCAATTTATTAGATGTATTTTCTTCAGTTCCTACTTTTAAATAATTTGCTTGACTATGATTACAACCAACTTCAGTATTATCGATTATAGATTTAGAATTTTCATTATTAATGTTTTTCAAAACTTTTTCAATGAAATCATCAAATGTCGTATTGCCTTCTAATCGTTTCTCAACTTTTCTCAATTCACAGCGCGTTAAAGGTATACTATCTGTATCTTTAATGTTTTCTTTCTCTGAAATTATATTTCCGGCACTCAATGACTTGGTAAGAGTCATAACGTTATTGCAAAAATCATCAACAGTCCTAGTGTATGTATTTTTATATGCAGTTTCATTTGGATAGTTTTTTTTCTGAGTATCTGCTCTATTAACTTGCTTTAATTTATTTGTTGCTATTTTCTCCCTATTTGTATTTGTTACAGAGAGAAAATTAGTTTTTTTAATATTATGAAATATGTCCCACACTCTTTTCTTTCTTGATTTTGGATCATTTCCTTGCAACGGTGGTACATATTCATTCACTTTTTGTATAGATGTATGAAATACTGTTCTATCTTCATTAAAATCAATATTAGTATTACTAATTAATACAGTTGGAAATGACTGACCTTTTTCAATATGATTTTTACACTTAATATTACCGACACATTTTGATATACAAGATTCACAGGAATATTTGTCATCATGATCGCCTACAAATTTTACCACGTTATAAAATTCTGTCAAATGAGACTGTTTACTGCTATTAATATGATTTGATTTAAACCTTTTATTTGGCTTTGGCGAATAATTTTCACTTTTATTTATATCTCCATTTTCATTAACTTTTTTCGTATATGAATTGGTAAAATTATCACTTTGTATAGTATTAAGATTACTAATAGCTTCATCAAATTTAAACTTTTGTTCTTTTGTTTCCTTCAAATTTCTTATTATATTTCTTATTTCGTCACTCTTATCTGATACCGACTTGTCATTAGTGTTGTGCTGAAAATTATCACATGATTTTTGTGAAATATGTAATGCATCAGCATACTGGACACATGTATCAATCGGACTTATCAGTAAATGGTTGCCCAATTTTGTTTGGGCTGATTCTTCGTTTTCCTTCTGTTCCTTTAAATATGCAATAATTTCCTTAGCTTGTTTTAACTGGTTGGGCTCAACCATAACTTATTGTCTATAATTTTATTAGCTATCACTAGTAGAAGCTTTTTTTCACAATTTTAATTATAAAGTTTCACAAAACCTTACATAATTTTCTACCTAAAATGGAACGATCCTATCATAATTTAATCTAACCTCAATAAACACATTCAAAATTTACCTGTTTACCAACATGATATAATAAAAGTGTAGCCAATGTCAACATCGCTGTTTCCCTATTGACAGATATTTAAATCGAATCCATTTTAACTAATATTCCTATCATTATATAATTCGGATTTAATTTATGCTTTAAAGAATTCAATATTTAATTATAATTTGATTAATTCACTTAAAATTTCATATTCTACTTGTAATACTGGTTGCCTATTCTATATATGAAACTTTAAGAAACTAATTTCTGCTCTGATATAAATTTTACTAATTGTTCTTCATATAAATAAGTAATAATATAATAGTATTTCATTTAACTACATTTAATTAAGTAATAAGAAATTGCCAATTATTTCACAAGTGCCTTAGCTTCAATTGTAATATTTGGGTACGTAGGTAAGAGATAAAGTACATACCAAAGAGCTCTGATACACCTATAAATGAAGTATATGAAACTTTATATGTATTTTGTAATACACTTTTCTCTACCGATGTTAGTTATAGAACTTACAGCACTTAATATTCCATTAGTAACATAAAACGATTTCAGTTATTTTCACTTCGTGTTACGGCGGTCTCTTTAAAAGTAAAGGCAATATTTAAACTAACTAATGGTTATTTCTTTCGTTCAGTAACTTCTTGCTTTGCAACAGTTGCCCGCAGAATTCTTTGAGTTTCTTTTTTTATTGTTTCGGACCGAAGAGTAGATTTTCTCAAGAAAAAATAACACATGGTAGGTATACCTACAACAAAAATATACACTCGGTTCAAAAAATTTCCAGTTCGAATCAGAATCGTATTTTATTTAAACTATGATTTAACAGACACATGTGCTACATGTGTTATTTATGGTACAAGTACTACAAGTGTGTTATGTTATCACGCTGGGAAATGTTTAGCCTAATCTGTTTAACAATTCTACATAGTAGAATAGTTAAACAGAAAGGAAAGAGGTAGTTAATTAAATTCGATTTATCACTTGTCAGTTTCTATTTAAATTCAGTTATCTCCCACCACCGCTGCTGCATTCACACTACCTTTTCTAAAATAGCAATTTCAGCCGAATATAGCAAACCAATATTATGCATAAAGATAGTATATTGACATTTCTACAGCAGCTGTAAACTTGGAAAATTTGTTTTCGGGACGAAAAAATTAGTCCTGACAGTGCTCTCAGCAAATTACGGAACACACTATATGAAAAAATTAGTCCTGACAGTGCTCTCAGCAAATTACGGAACGCACTATATATTATCTCAAAACAATGTTAATTCTTGCTAGCAGTTTATTCAAAATGTCATTGTTGCACATTCACAAATTATCAAGGTGATTTTGTGTTGCTATGCGTTTTTTTTTCAATAATTAACAATTAACACTGTTATTTTTTTCTTCCAAGTTTTTGTTTGACAGACCCTACACAGTACTCATCAGGAATGAAGAGACCGCCAGTGAAGATGTTATCAACATCTACACAGACGGGTCAAAAAAGGAGGAAGGTGCAGGATGTGGGATTTATTCCAGATCCTTACATATTCGTTATTAGTGGGCAATGGATAGACATGCTACCGTAGTACAAACGGAATTAGCAGGTATAACCATAGCCGCCAAAGAAATTGCCCGTAGACAACGGGCAAAAATGTTAGAATCTACACAGATAGTAGACAATCACTACTGATCTTACGTAATCATAAGATAACAACTAGATCAGCATGGGAATGCCATCAGGCACTAGTAGTGGCCTCAGTTAACAGCAGCGTATCTGAATGCTGGGTAAAGGGACACGACCGGTGCAATGGCAATAAAATAGCTGACAAGTTGGCTAGGAGTGCATCGGGTCTGAATATTTTTGGACCTGGTCCCTCCAGTATGCTTCCGTTGTCAGCATTTGTTGAAATTATCAAATGAGACACCCACAAAGAGTTTATGAAACGTTGGAATGAAACAAATGGCTGTCAATTTGCTAAGGAGTTTCTAGAGTACCCCTGTAAGGATACAGCCAAAAAGTACATGGCTAGGTATGTCTAGGACAAATCTTCGTCTGGTGACAGGTATTCAAACTGGACTTTGCTGGCTAAGAAAGCACCTCTATTACATGAGGAAGTGTGATACACCTCTTCCGTGTTGGGAGAGCGATGGCCTTCTATGGCCTACATTAGAGAGATCTCCCTGAGCAACGTCACCACCTTTTTTTCTCTTATTAGGCTGGCTGGTGGCTCAGGTGGACTAATCTCCTAATGGGAGATTTTTGCTACCCTCCCCTTATTTCCAGATCCCAGAACACTGTTTTTTTGGTTTTCTAATTTGCTGACGATAAATAGTAAATTTTTAATAAGAAAACCCTATTTTTAAAGAAAAAAGGAGGTTTACGAAGACTTTGAGAAAAGTAAACGTGTTAAGGTATAAATGAAAAATGTTTTGCTTGCTTATTTTCTTGAACTACATAAGAAATTTGTTGCATCATCATTATGGAAAATATTCAATGCTTAAGTCAACTTTCCAGCTTTACATAAACACTGATGCCTCTAATTTTCCGAAACTTCTAAGCTTTTTGAATACCGAAACAAAAGATCGCATGCCAAAAAAATCAAAAACTCTTGAACGCAATGATATTAACAGGTTTTTGAAAGAAGTATCTGATGGTGAATTTTTGCTCATGAAAACAGCTTGGGAATTACAGGAGTTTGCAGATGTGATGAATTAACTAATTTGAGTGTGGTAAATGTTCAGTACAAAGATTCCTATTTGTACGTAACTATACTTGATACAAAGGCCAAGGTATCTCGTAATTTCACAATAATTGCAGGAAGGATTTTCAATCAATCCTGTAGAATTATGCAAAAAATACATATCTTTATCAAAAAATACCAGCCATAAAAGATTTTTTATTATTTTATAAAAATGGCAAGTGTACGACACGATGAGTTGAAATAAATACTTTGTCAAAAAATTATCAAAAATTGCTTCATGCTTGGGTTTAGAACACCACTCACAGTATGAGAGGATCATCCGCTACGTTATTAGAAAATCTAGGAGCAAACATCATAGCATTAAAACTACATGGAGGGTGGAGATATGCAACGGTAGCGGAACGATGTAGGTATAGAAGAATCCATCAACAATAAAATTGAGTTTGCAAAAAATTCCAGGGTGCTGCAAGTGCTCCAATCAGAGCCTAGTTCAAGTTTCAAGTACTGGAAGCGTAAAAGCTTTCACCATTTATAAATCCTCAAACGGCATTTCATTACTGTTAATATTATTAGTTTTTAATTTAAGTATATAAATTATATAACTTGAGTGTTTTTAGAAATAAAGGTTCAATTTATAACTCATAATATCCTAGAGTATTATGACTTAAGTCACGTGTGTCATTCTGCCCTTTATGTGCATGTATGCATGCGAATAATGACTGTATACTCTGACTGTAAGTAGTGGATAAAAACAGTTATTGACACCTAATGACACGATCGAATCAGTGACGCCTTTCTAACCACAGGCAAGGAAACTATTAGGAAGCTATTAGAAATTATTCTGTCGATGGCGGGGAGTTGCTAGAACGATTGTACCGGCCTACAACGTTTTTAAGATGAACTACGTAAGTATTGTATAGATCGCTACATATTGTTTCAATTTTGACGCTTGTTCCCAGTAAACACACATACGTTATTTAAACGTATTGTCAACGTACCATTGGTTGATAATTCGTGTTACGTTACAAAATCAACCATTATTTTATGGTTAGAAAAGTAACGGTCTAACATAACGTTTAAAATACGTACTTTTTTAACAAAAAATGTTAGCAAACCTTTTGTAACGTTAAATGAACGTTATTTCAAATATTTAAATAAAATTATTTATTTAAACTTTTATAAAACGTCTGTGTCAACTGATTAATATATGGGCATTGAACAAAAACGTGTTTGTAACGTTTTAGAGTAACAGGCATTAGTAATACTTACAAAACGTATCATAAACGTTTATCACTTAATAAATATTTCTGAATAAAAACAATCCAAAGTAAATTTAATACACTATAATTTAATATAAAGATATTGCATTAAGAATATAGGTACTTAAATATACACATAACTTGATAGTAATTATTTTTTAATAAACCTCACAAGTGTTAAAAAACAGTATAATTCAAACGTGTATTATACGTTATAATCATTCGTTATAATGAGGTTAAACGTTATGTACGAATTTAATGATCTTATTGGTAGATAAAGATCACGTGTTACACACATACCATTTCGAGTTATTTCTTGTAAAAGTTTGCCAGTTGCATATTCATCATTGTACGTACCTACCGTGATCCATGAAATATTTCCCTATTTTATTTTGGTAAGTATAACTACTTCTATAAGCATTTAATTTTATTTTATTAATATAAGAGTATTAGGGTTTTTTACATTACATATTACAAATAATTATATAATGGAATATAAATTTATTCCACAAAAACTTTTCCTAGGTACTTATGTTTCAAAATACTTACAAAGGCGATGACAAAATATATAAAAGTAGGCGCGTGAATTTTATACTCGTACATGCCTACGTTAAATTACTTTTTTAAAATGGGTAACAATTATTATGACTTGGTAATTTTTTTACTTTATATTGAAATTTAAGATACACTGATATATTTCTAATCATTATTGGGAATGATTTAAACTATTTTATTTCCTTTCTTGACTATCTGCTTCGTGGTCATTTTAAATATATATTAGGTTATTATTATTATTATTAACATTATTATTATATTAATAACTATAATAGATTAAACTTAGACATGTTTAAAGTTTAGACTTTCTTTAAATAATCAATATTATCTAATGTAAGTGAAGTTATTAATATGAAACTTGTTCAGACCTAATTTCATTGTTTTTAGGTTCCAATCAGTAGCATAAATAAGATATATTATTTCGGTATTTTTATATTTTGTTTGTATTATGTACGTATTATTATTTATTTAATAAACTATTACTGATATTAAAACCAATTATTTATTATTACCTACCCTAATTTGAAATTTAACAATAGGTATTATTGATATTTTTTAATACTCTTATTTATAGGCATATAGTGAATTCAACATTTGAACCACACTATTGGAATATCGATAATAATTATTAATAGGAACAAGATTAAATGATTAGAAGATTTTGTAACTATTTTATTTATATTATATTAATTCCCTGATAATTATTTATTTAATACAGGGTAGTCCAGAATGTACCGTAAATACTAGAGCATATGGCACGTTAAAAAATAAGGGTACTATTTTACATAAATTTTTGTTCAAAACCCAATAATAAGAGAGATACAACCCTCTGAGGGATGAAATAAAAATCATTTTTTTTTAAATGTCTTTCAGATACTTTTGAATAATGGGTCCATGGGTGAGTATATGATATTAGGATAATTAATTTTTTGTTACCACTTATTCAATCACTTATGATTAAGGGGTAGTTTTGGATAGTAAGTATTTTTTTTAATTTGAAATTATGTATTTCAAAAAAATACTTACCACTCAAAACAACGCTTTAATCTTAAGGGATGGAATAAGTGGTAACATAAATTGTACTAAAAAAAAAAATTGTACTAAAACCTAAAAAAAGTAAATTCATTATAAAAGTATTATAGTTAGTTAAGTGTTATAGACATTTAAAGAAGTGGTTTTTATTTTGCGGTTTTACAGGATTAAATGTCCCTTATTATTTAGTTTTGAAATATATATATATAGTATCCTTATTTTTTAACATACTATCTAATCTAGCACTTATGGTACATAATTCTGGACCACCCTGTACAATGCCACCAGAAGGATCGAAAAACAACATTGTAAAATACGTTAAAAACACGTCTCTAAAACATCTTTTTGGGCATTAAAATAACAAGGTTTAATTTACGTTAGTTAAAAACCTTAATAAATTATCATTATTAAACGTAAAACTTAAAGCTTATTAATACTAAAAATGATAGTTCCACTAATATTAAACGTTTGTACTTTGGTTACCAGAAACGTGTAAAACCGCGACATTTTTAAGTTGATTGTACGTAAAAAAGACACGTCTTTTTCAAACGTTGTATGAACATTATAAACGTTTTTCTAACGTATATGTGTTTACTGGGTTAGGTCATGCCAAAATTGTCAATTCTGTTTGTAGTTGATACGGGTTATTTCAAGTAAGCCGCATTTCATATGTTTCTGTGTTAAAATAATTTATTGATGTGCTCAATTGATTGAGCCAAAAACAATCAAGATTTGGATAAGTAGACACGTGGTGGTATCCAAATAGAGTACCTACTACCTATTATAGTTTTATTTTATTTAAAACTAATAAATATATAATAATACCATTAATACTGATATTTTATAGAATATAAACCAAAATTGCATTAGAATTAATCATTGTTGGCACTGTCAAGAAGAAAAAGTCGATTTTTTTATATATTTTTAGATATTAACAATATTGTGTGAAACTAACTACTCTACAGACTAAAGCCCCGACCAGCATTGAAGTACACCCACAATATCTACACTCTATAAATATCTAAGTTCACTTTGTGTTGTGTCCCTCTTCAGTGACCAGGATATCTCCGAAATGGAACAACGATATCAAGGAAGGTGGGATATCAATATGATGGCGGATTTCTGTTGGTCACTGAAGAGGGACACAACAGAAAGCCATAAACGCCAGGCTGTGCGGCGATTCTTTGAATATAAAGTTCAAAGATACTACAAAAAGAGAGTGACAGAATCCCACCTTCACCCTCCGGTAGCATGGCAATGACTTGAGATCCAGCGTTGAGAGAAATATTAGCATCCCATCGTTACGATTCCGGTGTCCCAAATTCGTTTTGTTTTTGGTCATTTTCCCGGTCCCAAACGGGAGATTCCAGTTGGCCATAAAATTTTCAAGCACACTCTGAGTTCCAAAATTTAAAAGTACATAAAAATACCACTCTTGCGATTGCGGCATCCGAAACGCGATTTTCCGGCCCTTAAGGGATCACCTCATCCCGGAATCCATCTTTCAGGCCCTATAGAGGCCATTTTTGACTCCTGGGGCCAATTCCAGACGTGGAGAGTCATTTCTGAGCTCGGGATCGGATTCAGCGTCGAAAAATACATGGGAATACATATGTCCGACCCACAAGTCCGAATACTTTTTTTGTGTGGAGCTGTGTTATGAGTACAATCATTATATGTAGCATATCATCATGTACATTCTTCAAAAACGCCGCATTGTTCTCACTGGATAAAGTGCTTGACTTTTTGAATACATAGACTTTGTTGTTTCAAAAATGCAAACTAAAAATTTTGAAATATCCATTTTATCTTTAATATTTACAGTAGTACGCAACATTGAGTTTGACGGCTTTTTGATTTTCGCAATTTCTCTAAAATATAATTGCTAGCACCAACTTTTGAAAACATCATAAACTTTGTCGTACCTTGCAAGACACTTCTTAGGTAACAAATGGCGGCTTAGAAAACATGCAACTAATTTAAGTTTGCATGTTTGACTTTTTAGTACCGTAGTAACCATTGTCAAAATGCCAACTTGATTTTTTTTTATCTGTAATCTGATTATACAGGGATATTACTTTGTTAATTTCTCACGTAATAATTTTTATTGTTAAAATAGTATACAAAACTCGGTGAAAAGGTTCATTATTTTTCTCTCGACAAGAATGGAATAATTTCCACCTCATTATTACGTCATTCTAGATCTTTCTGTATAAATAATTATGAATGGTATTTCGTTCTAGATCTAGTGCCAGAACTTTTCTCAGTTGGGAATCATTGCCATCTACAGATTTTATTTGCAGGAGAGACTTTCGTTTTTTGCTATATATTGAAATATTTTATTTAAATTATAACCCATAACCGTCCATTTTGTTTACGGTACGTTAAGTTTCGCCGCAGTTCCGAGAAAAACTATTTCGCATAATAATTAGCCATTAAATCTAGCCGCACTCGACCACCGCGCACCCAGAAAAATAAAGTAACCTCACGTAATGCATGGAACTTGAATATTCTATGATATGGAAGGTACACCTGCTAATTTTATGTCCTTGGTGCGATAAAACTAAAACTATACGCGCCAGCACCTGCGTAATGAAGAATAGGCAATTAACTATTTACTGCTTAATAAAATGATAGTTTATTTTAGTTAAATCCACATATTTGTCTATAATAGCAATTCTTCTAGAAGTTTATTAAGGAGAATATAATTTATTAGATAATTAATGACAGCGTTCCAGTAAAGATAATGAAATTGGATGTCCAGTAAAATAATCTTTTTTGACTTTTATCATTTGCGCTTGTCACTAACTAGGCTTGCAGAAAAATACTTTTACTAATTTTATTAGGGTACTTACTGTAAATGGAACGTGTTGTTAATTAAAATCTATTAATGGACTTTTACTTTAAATAGGTACTAATGTTAGGTAGGTTTCTGTAACAACATCTACAGACCTTTTTATCAATATTTTGGAGATTGCTTATTTATTCTCGTTATTCAAATTTATTGCATATTTTTTTACATCCTTATTACATTATTTTATAATTTTTAATGCATGAAACAAAAAAAGGTTTATAATAAGTAAAAGCATGGTCATGATAAAATATCATGATCAAATTATTTGTACTTAAATTATTTGTATTATTGCAAAATTTCCCAGTACTGACCTGTCTCTTCAACTGTAAATTGGTTTACGCTGTTTACAGCGGAATTTTTATGTACCTTCGAGTTCTTACAGTAATCGGTTTTTTGCATAAAATGATGAAAACAAAACCAAATATTGAATATATGTTCGAAAGAAGAATCAGTTTTCTTTGAATGGTGGATATTATTGGAAATTTTCTTGTTGGGCCTTACTTTTTACCAAGTACATTTACCGGTGCCTCCTACAGACATTTTCATGACGTTTTACCTGAACTACTTGACGATGTTCCTTATGGACTAAGACAAAGCATGTTTAGGCACGATGGAGCTCCCCCATAATTTCTTTGACTTTTTAATGAAAGATTCGGTAATAACATGATTGGAAGAGGCACTCAAGAACCAGGTCTTTTACTAACTTTAGTTTCCCAGTTCACCCTATATGAACCTATTGATTTTTTTTTTTGGGCATCTCAAGACAAATTATGAAGCTGATTGTGATGTGATAATCGTGGAATTTTTGCACGAGTTCAAGCTGCAATTTTAAGATCTGAAGCATGTATTTTGGCTGAAGGTGGCCATTTTCAAACTTTGTTATAATAAATCACAGTAAAATAATTGGAATACATAAAAGTTTAAAGAAACAAAAAGTGATGATAATACAATGATGCATATGATGACCTATTTTATTTGTAATATTATGCAGGGCGGCATTTTTTTTTGGCAAACAGTGATCGAGGATACCTCTGCCACTGGCAAGTTTTTAAAGCTGGTAATTTTTTGCTGCACACCTACTGTCATACTAAATATGCATACCAAATTTTGTTAAATTATCTCAAGCGATTTAGAAATTAAAAGCTGATTTTTATTTTTATTTTTGACACGCTGCAGCTCGCCAATGGCTGTTCTAAGACCTTACAAATATAACAAAAAAATCCATATAATTTTCGACCTATACTTAATTTGATAATATTTTTAAGACAGCATAATAAAAGTATAAAGGAAATAACTGATAACTATATATACCTATAACATTTCTATCAAATATCTAACCTTTATTTTATAGCAAAAATATCATTTTCTATCCACTACTAAACCCACAATTTGCTACCAGATAATTTCAATGTATTGCTATTTTAAAGTATTGATTACATCGGTCACCAGTTAAACATTAAAAACTAAATAACTGCCTACTTCAATCATTCAAATTTTTTCCTGTTAATAATATCTTCACATATTCCACTTTTATGTTTATTAAATTTATACGGTGAATAAAAGGGTTATTAAATTTCTTGAAAAAAAAACAAACTGAAGTGCATACAACCCCTTCCCAAACAACTGATGTATATGCGATTCCTGAATGTTTAACTATTGTTTTATAACTTCATTTTAAATTACCGTTATGCTACATCCATATAAGCAAGTACATACTACATAGGTGGCAATATGTAATGATATTGTCACGTTGTGGGAATCATTATTATTACTGTAATTTAACGAAAAAATATAATTAGTTTTAAACACCATGAATAACAATTTTTGTATTTAACACCAAATAAACTGGTTATTGGTGTAAAAGCACGAGTACAGAATGTTTAAATAGGTTGCTTTGGAATATAGTAGACGTGGTTAAGACATAAACATACAGTATGCGCCAAAAGTATGGAATAAATTCAATAAAAACGAAACAATTATTTTTTGGGAAAAATCCTCGAACAGGTCGATTTTTAATTTAAAAAATACATATTTTAGCGTAAAATGTGATTTTCAAATGTCATTTGTTTTCGAGTAATGACGTCATCGATTTGTTTTTTAATGGCAACATCATATTTTTTTCCTTGATTCTGAAAGATCGTTTAATTCTCTATCAGACAGTACTAAAATTTTGCCCTCTTACATAGGAAAGTTTTCGAGTAAATGACGATTGAATGTTAGAAAACGTAAATCAATTAAAATAAAGCAAAAACGTTTTCAAGTTTAGTTTTTCGAATTCCATAGTTCTTTTATGGATCACGTAGATGAAAATATTTGCAAAGTGTCATTGTCACACCGACTTTCTAATAAGTATTGTAAGCGACATAGAAATTATTATTCAATTTAAAGTATTATGGCACATTTAACTGTTACTCAAAGAATTGAAATTTTAATTCTTATCGGATGCGGGAATATGACTAGAACTCAACAGGAAGTTTGCGATTTATTTAATGAAAAATATCCAGATCGCCCTATCAGCCAATCAACAGTCACTAAGGTAGAGTATACATTTAGAGAAACTGGCAATGTTGTAAATATTCCAAAACCTGGACGTCCAAGCATTAATGAAAATCAGAAACAGAACATTTTGATAAGTATGGTGGATAATCCTCATAATTCTTCACGATTGGTTGCATTAAACAATGACACTAGTCAGAGCACAGTGCTACGTATCTTGAGGAAGAAAAAATATCATCCCTACAAAATTCAACTTGTGCAGGAACTCAATGAAGATGATCTCGATCGCCGCTTACACTTTTGCGAAATTCTAATGGATTTATGTCAAGGAAATAGAAATTTACACCGGCAAATACTTTTTTCAGATGAGGCCACATTTTGTCTGAATGGTACAGTAAACCGTCAAACTTACAGATATTGGAGTCGGGAAAATCCTCATTGGATGGCAGAGGCACATACCCAACACCCTCAGAAATTAAATGTGTGGGCTGGAATAGTTGACAACAGAATAGTAGGGCCTTTCTTCTTTGAAGGAACCCTTACAGGACAAAGATATTTAGAGTTTCTAGAAAATGACCTTGTTCTAGCCCTTGCAGTAATTTTTCCTAACGATAATGACCCTGACATTCCTGACGATACCATATGGTTTCAGTAAGACGGTGCACCTCCGCACTATGCGCGCCCTGTACGAGATGTTTTGGACAACTGTTTTCCTGGGAGGTGGATCGGCAGACGCGGACCGATAGAATGGCCTGTAAGATCGCCAGATCTTACACCTCTTGACTATTTTTTATAGGGATACTTGAAGTCAAAAGTGTACATTAATAAACCACGTAATTTAGAAGAATTTCAAAATCGCATTCGGGACGAAATACGGAGAGTTACCCCTGAAATCATTCATAATGTGCAAGAAGAATTTCTTCACAGACTTGCGCATTGTCAAAAAGTTGGTGGATGGCAATCCGAACATTTAAGTATAAAATTTAATCAATTGTATTTTATTTTACATACCTCAGAATTGTTACTTTTTTATGGATGAAATTTACGTTTTCTAACATTCAATCGTCATTTACTCGAAAACTTTCTGTTCGAGGATTTTTCCCAAAAAATAATTGTTTCGTTTTTATTGAATTTATTCCATACTTTTGGCGCATACTGTATTAAATAAAGCAACTGAGTAATATCACAACTCTATATTTTATACACAGTATATACAGCAACAGAACGTACTAATCATCAATACGTAATACACAAGAATGAGAATCATTGAAAGCATTTATTTACAGTGAACAAGGCACTCAATTAGTATAAAAGTACGCTAAACTACT
This sequence comes from Monochamus alternatus, assembly GCA_037114965.1. NCBI lineage: Eukaryota > Metazoa > Arthropoda > Insecta > Coleoptera > Cerambycidae > Monochamus > Monochamus alternatus. The sequence continues at coordinate 74,850,153 of CM073431.1, read as the reverse complement.
GATGCGATATCACATCGAAAGCTTCGTGGTTGTAGTTATGCACGTTGGTTAAACTAGGAACACAAGAATTGATTCTGAAATCGAGATCACCGAACATAGCACTGTCATTTGCCATTTTATTATCGCACACACTTAGAAAACTGTTATATTCGTTGAATTGTCCCAAGTCTATATACTCCTCCTGATAGTTGTGTTTGTTGTAAATTTTTGTATTTGGATACGTTTCGAAATTTTGATAGGCTTTGTCTTCCATTAAGTACGACGTCTTGTTATCCATTAAGTCGAACGAAGAGTTATGTTGATAGTAGTGGGACTTTTGCAAGGAAAATGGCAACTCATCGATTTTCGATTCCATATAAAAGTTTTGATCCACTGGTTGCGAGTTATTATTAAGAACTAACTGATTTTCTGGACTCTGACTTAAGTTATATCTACTGTTACTATTACTACTGTTGTTGCTATCATCGTTGATCAACATGTTACTAATGTTTGAATTCCAGTAGTCTTCCGATTTGAACTCTCTGTGTATGGTGCCGCTTCCTAGATCCAACAGTGTTGGGGGACTTCGGGCTATATCGTTGTTTTGACTGACATGCACGTAATCTGGTTTAACAGGTTGATCCATTTGGAATATTTCTTCGGGTTGGAACAGATCCGTCGAAATGTTAAAGTCGTACTGTTGGTTCAAACTTGTGCCTATTTCTGCTGGGTATGCCTGACCAGATGTTGGCTCTTGCGTCCAAAACGGTTCGAGTTGGGGTTGCTGATACGTTGAAGGTGATGGAGGAAACTGATGCAGAGTCGTTGACAGAGGTTGCTGATAGGTACATATGCACTCAAAAGGAGGACATGAGCAATAGCCTGAAAGAAAGATTTAGTTAATATGGATGTACATTTATATGTATTTGATTTAGATTTAGAAATGTTACTTATACTAATTAAAATTTATAAAAGAAAATCTGCTAAGATTGTAATCAACTTTTCATTCCATGCCAATTTTTTATTTGTGCCAGAAGTACAAGGTGTCTCAATTTTGATGTAGTTGCAGGATATCTCAGAAACTACAACAGAGATAAGGATGCGGTTTTCACAACAGAGGGCTGCTATTTTTTCGACAAATTTAAGATGCCGCAATCAGAATTTTTACAGACTTTTTAATTTTTCGTAATCAGGGCGTTATTTTTTTTTCTAGTATTGTGAACCGCAATCTTCTATCTCTTGTAGTTTTAAATAAGTGAAAAATGATCACACCACGAAAGATTTTGTAGCATTTTTACTATGATTCTAATATGAAGGGACATTATAATATTTTAAATTAAAACCGAAAAGTAAAAATTTACCTTTATCCGTTTCAGAAATAATAGAAGTTGGATTCAAACTCCTTGAAACTTGATTTGTTATTTCTCGACATTGTCGCTTTGGTTCTCTTAAGGACATAAGCTGTAAATAAAAATAATTATTTTATATAAAATTATTTAATACTATTAAGCTTTATATATACTTTGTATTAAATATAAAATTGATAATTATAATACAATAAAAAACCTAAAAACACACAGATTATACAGGGTGATTTACAACTTATCTAAAAAAATTTGGGACGCATCTAGCGTCATGAAAAATAGTCAATATCGTAAAAAAAAATTTTACAGAATTTTTATAGTATCAGAGAAGAAATATTGAAGTTCTAATATTTTCAACCTCTACATCGCTGGGTTGCTGTAGTCTCTAGCCAGGCGAATATTAAAATCCGATTACTTATAGTATTAATATTTTTGTGATGCGAGTGGTCACATTAGTTGTTCATGTGTCAAAAATGGCTTAATGCTTTAAAAGATCGATTTAATTAATTTAACAACATGACAAGATGTTTATATAGTCTGTGTATTTGAGTTTTTTTAAATTATATTATAATTATCATAGTCTGTGTATTTGAGTTTTTTTTATTATATTATAATTATCAATTTTGTCCAGAATCCTGAAGATGTTGAAATAATACAACGAAACGTCGACGATTATAAAATTAGTGTTTTTGCTTTCCAACTGACATATATCCAGCTAACAAAAACAGTGCAAGCAGCAAAACCCTGACCAGCGTTGAATTACAACACATATCCCATATATTATTTTTATTATTAGCTTTTGTACATTTTTTACAAAGGTATTTAAGCTAATGCAAATCAATTTTGTTACAGGTGCTATCAATTAAGTCAAATGTTTGTTATCTGATGCCAAATATCTAGGTATGCTAATAACAGATAAAGATAGAAAAAGATAATAGACAAAGCTGTATTCAATAGTTGTCTAAAATAACAATTAATTTAGCTATGTTCACTACAAAAAGTCATACCTAGATATTTGATATCGGAGAATATACATATAAAAATTTAAACTAATAATGTAATGTAGCTTTTAAATATTTTTCGGTTCAAAAAGAGCACAGATCCTACATGTTCCTGCGAAGTTTTTTAAGTTTTGCTAATCCGGAGCAATCAATATGAGAAACCTCGAAGGCGTCAGGCCATTTGTAAGTGTTAATCTTACAGATAACATCAATGCGGAAATGGAAAAGAACAGGCAAGAAATATCTTCTTCGCCATTGTTATAATTTCTCACAGGCGTGCTATTAATTACCGCATACCTCAACCTATATAATTAAATATCTGTGTGCGCGTTTGATTTATCAATTGCAACTCATATTTTCAAAATATTGATGACTACCGATGCTTAATCTGTAGTTGGAGTAACTAGTTATTACTGGACAGCGTAACCGTAGGTTACGGGTGCATCGATTACTTGGTCTGATTCTTTTCGAAGGAGGAAGATAACAACTTCTACCACCACACGTTAAAAAAGTCGTTGAAGATATCTTTTAAATCAAAAGCACTACGAGATTTTTTTTGGAATTCGTGGCTGTTCAAAGTTATTGACTTATGCCATCGAAAAATGGCTTAAGGTCGCCGTATTTCTAGCCGTAAAATGATCATATTTGTGATATTTTTGGGTAGAGATATTTCGAAAAATAAAACGCATAGAACAAAAGTAATATCGAAAATAAAATTCTGAATGTTCTGTTTATACACTTTTACTATTTAAATTCTCCTCAAGTAAAATAATAACTTTAAAAAAACGAATGTAAGACACATTATTTTGCTATTCTAACCCCACATTTTAACAATTATTTTCACACTACCTATAAGCAAAAGTGAACAATCTTATATGCAAAACTATGTAAGTTTAAGTTATAACAATATTTACATTTACAGTTAAATTTAATAAAATACGTATTTTCAAAGATTTCTGATACCTAGAAATTTGTTGGTTAAACCGCTTTCTGCTGTTATATATTCGTTTTACATCGGTATCTTTCAATAATCGCAGGTAGCATGAGATAACATTCCTGTTATTTGTTAACCTCTATAGTATTCAGTTATAAATGTCTAAAATTATTTGTATTAAAGTTTTCATTACTTTGTACTTAAAAGCAATAAACAGACGACATATTCTTTTGTCAAGGCTTTGTCTCAATATGAATACTTGGTCTGTTGTTTCTGAGATCTATGTTTTCTGAAATCACACTGATTTCATAGCCAGATCGAATTATGGAAGAAATACGGATCGAAATGGTTCTCCACGTTCAGAAACTCCATCCAATTTTAATGAAAACCATTTAAGCAGTTTTCCGATAACTTACATCACCAAATAGGCTAATAATTAGCTAAAGTTAAGCTAAAGTTTAGCATATACCTCTCACCGCAAAGGCAACGGCACGAGCCACAAAGTATTGTCCACATGATGAAGAATAATTTAATTTAATTGTTTCTATTCAATGGTTAAACATTGGTTGCAAGGTTATGCTCAGAATTAATATATAATATTCTATTACCCTACATACCCCAAACATACATTAAATAAACAAACAAACAAACAACTTTTGTTTTTCATGAACTGAACATTAATAACTACATTCCGTAAAGTTGTTTAGTAGGAACAATATACCTATACATATCGTTAATATTAATAAACATTCAAAATTTATAGAATGTTATTTTCTTTAATTACTGTTTGCTGATGATTGATTTAAATGGTACATATATTGGGAATAACCAACGAAATAGTTATATTGATAAAATATAATTAAATTTTGTACTAACTTACATTTAAGTCAACTCAAAAGCTATTCAATATTCTATGACAGATTTGTTTTGCTAGCAAATAACTGTGCCAACATTACTCAGCAAATCCTGTTGTTATTTCAAAACAATTTGAACTCATTTTATCAGGCAATCACGTTGATTATGAGTGAAAATTTTTCTTTTTACATACACAATTACATTTCAAAACTTTGCTTACCTTATTTCCCAAGGCAGCCTCTTTAGCTAATAGAACTGCCAACCCCCTAACTCTTCTTCCGCTTCCTAAAGTCCTTCTCGCTTCAGACGTACTTTTAGCTTCTGGCCTAGGATGATCATGTACTCCTTTTGCTTGAAAAAATATCGCATGTTCTGTGTGCCTCCAGAAATGAGTAACAGGATAACCGCAGTGACCTCTGCATGGTAAAATTTCTAGGCGTCCGGTGCATTGTCTATTTGGACAAGGTTTACCTAAAAAAAAAATATAATTCAATATACGATGTGAACTTTTGTCTTTAATAATTTTTTCCTAAAAATGATTATTAAAGATCTCCTAAAGTAACATAAGTACAAAGTTGATTAGGTTATAAAAAGTAGCATATTTTTGTGATATTTTGGAGAAAAACTGGAACATGAACTGCTTTTGGTCCTTTATAAAACGTTTTATTAATTTTCTTCTCTAAAATACTGCAAATGTTTCAGGTTTTTTTCCACAAGTATAAATCAAAATTCATTGTATAATGCATTTAGTCAAGAATTTATAATTATTATTATAATATATGGATATTAAACCAAATATGGTACGTATTGTAATGAACAGAAATGGAAAAATGAAAATAAAAAAAATTAAATTATTAAAATAGGGAAAAAGAGTAAAATTAATTTGGGTGAAACAAATAAATTGAAAATTTAATATAGAATTAAATGTAAAATGAATTAATATGGTTAAGGACTTTAGATTAGGATGAAAACTAAAATGTAATAAGAGACAAAATAATAGTAAGATTTAAGAAATGAAATTAAGTAAGAGTTAATTGATAATTAATAAAATTAATATTTTGTCCTTATTGACAAATTAAACTGTGAATTTAAATTAAAAAACATAATGGACGAAAGGGGCTACAAGAACATGGATATGGGAAAACAAGGAATGAAGTTTGAAAAAAGGAGAAAAGAGAAGATTACAAAAAAATTTGCGGAGGAAATAATTTTGTAATTTTGAACGAAAAAATATAGCATAAGAGCATATTATGAATGAATGATCTAACAAGTGAGATTATAAATGTTAGCAACCAAGCGACAAGGAAGGTATTCAAGAAGAAAAAATAATGAAGAAGAATTCGAAGAGAGAGAGAGAGGCAAGCAGCGAGAAAATAATACAATCGCTGAAAGAAAAAGACATGATAAGAGAGACTTGAACTGTGAAGGCAAAGCATTCATTAGAGAGCGTTGATATTGAGTTATTGAGTAATAATGTTCAATTATCATATCATTAGTTTATTTAACTAAAATAAACCTCTTTTGTAACCCGCCTCGGGGAAGAGAGATCATGCTGATTGTGTTATATCATGTCAAAGTTATAGAGCATTATTATTATTTTGGAAAGTTTATATAAGAATTAAATTATTTAAAACGTTCATAAGAACTGGCGCCCAAAAATTTAAACTATCAGCAAATTATAAGAAGCTGAAAGGTAAGTTAAATCATAGTGAGACAAATGAAAATTACTTAAATAAAAATTATTAGAAATAAACAAAATAAGTACACAATTTCATAACAAGCATATCAACAGAATCAAGAGAAAAATACATATTATTACACATTATTTTTTATTTTACTAGGCTGTTCAAATTTTATAAGCAAATCGGGAACGGTTGAAAACAATGCATTTCTTCAAATACCGAAAACGAAAGCATTTTTAAATATAAGTACATTTATTAAAATATGTTTTACATCTCTTGAAGTAAGACATCCAGAGTAACAAAAACTGATAACATCTCAAAGAGTAAAAGAAAACTGTAACTTAAAAGTAATATATAGTTTCTTTCATCCCACCAGTGTCGGGGGATAGGGTTTCACTAACATAATCATTAATAGAAAAATCCGCTTTATGAAAAGTTATATTTTCAAACTTCTACTACATTTTGCATATAATAATTCATCTAAGTAAAATAGGTTTCTCGATGATTTGTTGACAAACGTTCAGTTATCCTAAAAAATCATATCAATATTGTCTTAATTAAAAAGTTACGTTAACTTGATATTCTTAGTGGATTTTTATAGTAATTCATATAACAATACTAAATACGTATTACAGACGTAATAGCAAATGTAGTATATATACTATAATTTAATAGTTGTTTAAGCTTAGCTTCAACATAGTACATCAAATGAGAGACTTGTCTTAAATCGCCGCAGGCTTCTTGTATCCGACTAAATTTTCCTTTAGAATGGCTCTAAATAGTAAAATCTGAAGCTGTAACGTTAGACGATTTCAAAAATCAAGCCACAGGTTAATTTCCAAAATATTTTGCCACTTGCATTTGCAAAGATTACCAGTCTATCGGTTTGCAATTTTCGTATTCTTGCTAGGTAACAGTTTATTAGGGATAACCTACAGTTTTATTAGTATAAATATGTATTTAAAACAAACAGATTGATAGATTTTTTGAGGAGAATCAACAAATCGCTAAGAGAACTTTTCTAGTAATATTAATTGCAATATATTACAGCTTTTCTGCCCCTAGAACACTGTCGACCTAGCTGTCTTTACTGCAGAAGAAAACAGAAATAGCTAAAAATTGTGGAAGTGTGTTGGCAGTTTTTTTAGTCATCACGTATTCAAAAGTTTTTTTATTTGATAAAATATACTTATTTAGACGTCTTCTATCAATTTTTAAAATTTTGCTCATACAATTTGAACCACATTCTGTATTTATATTTTTGCAAGACTACGTAAAACACTATTTACCCTGCTGCTTTTTCCTAGCCTTATCGCAAATGGCAGGCCTGAGATGCACCCTGTCCCCGTTAGGCAGGGTGCACCTCAAGGAACACATCAGGACCCCCAGACAGCTCTTCTTCAGTATGTGGACGTTGTGGTTGTTGGTGTTCCGCATCGCCCAGCCGGACGAGTGCCTCTTGGCCTCTTCGTTGTCGGCGCGGTAGACCAGTCTGCAGTGTCCGTCGGCCCACTCTGAGAAGGGGTCATACTCGTTGATTCGTGGGATTGCACTGTCGTTGATGTCCCAGTCTGTGCTGCTTGAGTAGGCCCGGCACGACATGCCAGGTGAAGAGGGGGTGTGCCTGTAACAGAGAAGGACATGTCAACTGACTCAGATATTCAAAATTTCAGAACTGAACAGCAGCGTATTTTAAAAGAAATCATCTTTAAATTAAGGTGATAAGAATTAGTGTAATAACCGTTCGATAACATTTAGATTTTCTAAAATTTTATATCGCATTTGTTAGTCATAAAAACATAAAACCGGTATGAAACTAATTACTACTGACCAGTTTGTCAGAAGCAATTTAGCGAATTAATGAAAGATTGGGTAGTAAGGTAGGTATGAAACGATTCGTGCTGCTATGGAGTGTAATTAAATTCAGTTTAAATTTATTCATCGTTCAAATCGCTTCCATACAATTTCCCATTCATATGATAGAAACCATAAAATTTATAGAACTTCGAAAGAGGTATCGAAAAGAGTCAACCTATGAAGAAAACGCGAGTCTGGTAATTTTGCAGTAACTTACGTTTTATAAGTTGGTTACACTAACAAGGTAGCTTGACACTATAATGGGCGGAAATTTCAAAATATGAAAATTTTACGTCCAATTCATAGAAACATTTTATTTCAATGGTCCAATTACAAACATTCCGTTTCGGTTTCTATTCTACGCTGGGATTAAAATGCAGTATAGCCAATAGCTTATATTAAATATTTCCTAGATGGCTGGTTTCTAAGCTCCTACATAGTCTGACTATTTTTAAGTGTTTAATGTAAAGACTATTGACCTTCTATCAGGGTGATTCAGAACTTATCTAAAGGAATTTAGGAATAGATCCGTCATGAAGAATGGAGTCAATATCGTAATTTTTTTTGTAACAGCAGACTTTATATTAGTTTTTAAAGGGTAAAAAATGGATTACGTGTATAGATTCGGCAACTCGGAGTTGATGGATATCGTTTTAATTTATTACGATGTGAAATGCTTTAGCAGAACTAACATGTGCCAAATGCAGCTACTTTTACCGCGGTGAGCTCCAGGACTTCCATGGCGTATTGCAGTATTGTGGCTTATCATACACGAGATTCAATTATATCCGTACCATGTACACGTTGTACATGTCCAAGTATTAAACCGAGGGATTGGACGAGGAGGACTGGTACCATTGCCGCCATGATTTTCTGACTTTAAATTATTTGGATTTCTTTTTGTGCAGATATTTAAAAAAATGAAGTGTATCGCACCGAAGTGGATACATACTATTGACGATTTACGGAAACGTATCATAGTTGCTGCCGATAACTTTCGAGTTCAAAACGGATAAACAGCAGAAATATTTGTGTTAGCTTGTAGAAACTGGGTAAGACGGGCCCAAAATGTTGTTGCAAAATCAGGTATGTCACTGTGTGACTATTTTATTAATTAAAACTACAAATTAAATCTATTAATAATTAATAACAATAGCGGCAACAGCAGTTAAATTTACTGTATAAAATCGGTGTTATCGGTGCTCTTTCCTTGAAATTTTTTTTCCAATTTTTTGTTCAGTCGCAGATTGCCACCTTATCAGAATTTACAGTGGACCAGTTTCCAGTGCCGTGCAGAAGTGTATTTTTAAATCAGTTTTGAACTGTTCTTTTTGATTTTTTTTACAAAATTATATGATTGAGACGGAAAATAGTATCGTAAAATTATTTTGTTTTTACCTGATAATAGAGGACCTGATAAATCTACCTTTACCATGATACTGTTAAAAGATTATACGGGTCCTCCACTATACACATTTATTTATCTGTAAAATATATATACAAGGTATTACAAATTAGAAGTTCAACCCGTTAACTACATATTCTTTAGACTGAAATAATAGGGCTTTTCTTCTCGGAGCTCCATTTTTAAAATATAGAGTGCCAAAATTAAAATATAAACGAAATCAAAAATTTATTTCAATTAAACTAAATGTTCAATATTGATATTACCTTCACCTGTGGCTGTTTTGATGAAAACATGTAGTTTCAGCCTAAAGTGCTCTCCACCTTGTATAATTCGTGCCCGAAGCTGTTGTTTAGTTGGCACTGGAAACATATAAATGAACTCTTTCATAAAACCCCAGAAACTAAACTCCAACGGGTTGAGGTCGGGGGAACGACATGACGATTTAACAGGTGAAAACTGTCTTCTACCAATCCATCCATTAGGAAAGATTTCATTTAAATGGCTCTAAATATTTGTAATGGGGAGGAGCCAGGCGCATATCATCAGATCCATAAAAGAGTTTTGTAAAAAAAATAGTATTTATAAAAGATTTCGTTTATATGATTCTAAGGACTATGAACTAAGTAAACGACAGCTAAGGGAATGAATTGTACAAAATGAAGAGCACTATAGGCTGATATCACATATTTTCCAAAATATTCGTTACTCTTTAACTGAAAGAACCTCAGGTGAGGTGAAGGTGGTACACATATTTAACATTTCGTTTGAGTTACATTTTTGTATTTTCTTACTGTTTGCTGTTAGTTGCGCCGTTGTATTTATTTCAATTTGCAGAATAAAATGCGAATGATCATAGCATATCCCAAATTTTTTAAAGTCAGTGTAATTATTACAAAAAATAATAATAAATTTCCAACTCTAACACTCTGTATCTTTTTATTATCAACATTTTATTCAGGCAGGCTGGTTAAAATCGTAATATTTTGTGTTCAGTAACATAACTGTCATACCTCAAAGTTGATCAAGTTACTTTACTATCTACAATTTTGTTTTTTTTTTAACAAGTATCGTTTGTATTTCATCCTATTTATTTTTCAGTTAATTAATAACCATCACAATTCGAAAAATATATCTGATTTAAATATACCTACATTGGAATCTAGATGTTAAATGTATATCTACTTATTAGTTTTATTTTTCTAGTTATAATTTTGTTTTTTACAGATGACCAAATAAAGCAATTTTAAATATTACACATCAATAGCAATAGGAGAAAAACGACTAAAGATGGCACTAATTTTGCTGTATATGACTAATTTTTTCAATTTAAATATAATTTTACAGGACTCTTAAAATGTTTAGGTATTTCACTAATAAATTATTTATAAAAAAATCAAAGTTTCTTAAACTTTATATGATAATATATTATTATCTAATGGTTTTAAACAAAACAAAACTAACAAAACTAAAAAATTATTAAATTCTACAGTCAATTAAACATAAACAATAAAATTTTAATTATTTTAAAAATACTTATTTGTGTAACTAATAGTAGAAATACTATTTTAAATTGCATATTCTTAAGTTAAATAAAAATAAAAATATGTAAGTACTATACTTTCTAGACGTAAATAATATATAATATTTTAATTTTAATAAATTGTATTATTTGAAGTATATAAATAACGTTAGAACACATGTTTGGGAATTTGAGTGTCCAAAATTGCAAAAAAACTGAATCAGCTACGTAAATAAATCAAAACTAGATTTTATTGATATTTATATCACATCCAAGCATGCACGTTTTATGATTGTTATGAATTAAATAATCGCCAGCTCACTTGATGATAAATTCACTAACAATTCCATATCCCACGCAAACGTTGTTCGTTTGAAATCTAAAATGAAAGCTTATAAAATCATATCTAACTATAAATTTCATTCGTAAGTTATCGAGTTGTTGCAACGAATCGGTCGTAAAGCGCCCTTAGGACAATGGTTATTAAACAATCGTAATTCTGCGTTGTCACTAGACCGGTAATTATTCTGTTCGATTAATTATATGATATCTGATCTCTGAATCGTAAATAATTCACTAGTAGGCCGGCGAACTTGCCGTGCAAGGTATACAAGTGGAAAACGGCACTATCGGCGCTAGTATAACATCAAGATAAACAAGTATTATTCCTGTCTTGACTCGGAGATCTCCGATACAGAAGAATCATAGCAATTGTTTTAATAAAAATAAACACGGCATAATCTCATCTGTATCAGCATCACGCAACAATAGATACGATTTTTCTATGATAAAATATAAAGCACATTGGCGGGTCTTTTGAACTTTTTAAATCAAGTAGGCATGCAACAAATAAACATGTAGATATAACAAAGTGTTTAACATAACCTCATTTAATTCAAAAGTGGATTTAAGAGGTTATTTGTTCGTTAAACGATGAGAGTAAAAGAGACATCGATTCTCGATCAGACAACGAGCTCTACAGATTTTTCTGTAGAACGAGTAAAAGAAAGTAATCTAAACGCTTAGTTGATAAAAATTGGACAACTTACAGAATTACCATATCTTCCAAAACTGGAGGTGTTAAGTCCAGAACACTGAAATCAACGAAAATCAAAAATCCATTTCACGCACAACTTAAACAGTCTTCTACGCTATATCAAAACTAAACTTTCAGGATATCAGTCGACGTACTCGCTATTCTAATTCTATAGATGAACTAACACAACCGAACGTTAGAAACTTGGAAGGATAACTGGAACAGCTAGCGCGTGTGTACCCCTAAAATAGAAGACCCCGCCTTTTCTGCCCTTCCTCCGATAATCTAACGCTTCGTTGGCCAATAGATTCGTGTTCTAGTTACAGGCCCACCCCCATATTTCCGGTATCTAACACCTGACGGTAGTGAGTAGGTTCATTGGCTGAAATACTTCAGGAAAGAAAGTTTTCAGGATAAGGTAGGTTCGATTTTGAATTAAGGATGGAGTTTTTACGTTTGCATTTAGCTTGTTTGTGTTGGACTAATATTTACGTTGAGTTATTGAGGAAGTGAAAAATCGGTTTTCTTTTCCGTTTCAAATTTACTAATAGGGAAGAATAGGATTAAACATCCTTTTTATTCTATTAGATTTATTGTGTTACAATTAAGTACTACATTTTTAAATTTAATACATTAATCTTTCTATGCAGTATTTCTTTATGCCATAGTTTATGTTTCACTGAAATTAAAAAATATATATGAGTGGATGTTTTTATGTAAAATTAGTTTATTGTCTGAAGCTATTTATTTGTGGCATAATTTTAATTTTAGTTTTATTGGGTTTTTGCCACACTTCTGAAAAAATAAAGATTAATTAAATAAACCCTTGCGCCAAACGGATCAGTCAAGGGTTATTTTTGAAACTAAGTTTGCCTAACCAAAAAATCTCACACTGAAAAAAGCAGATAAGTAAAAAATAAGAAAAATCACATCACTATTGCGCACTTCCGTATTATTGACGTTTCGAAAAACTCTCTGTTTTCGTTCTCAAAATAGTAGTAAAAATATTAAACTGTCAAACTTGACATACGGGAAGTTCAATAAAATACTTTACAAGTGACGGAATCGCTTACCACTGATATAAGTACATGTAAAAATGTTATTTTACTTGTGGATACTATTTAAGACACGTACACCAGATTAAAAAAAATATTTACGGCAATTATTTTTTTTCTCAGTGTAGAAACAGACAATACAAACCTATTAGGTACAATTATAATTGTGATAATGATAAAGAGAGATTTCAATCTCTCATTAACATTGTTAACAGAAAAATAAAAATTAAGTGGTATACAAGTAGAAAAGCGTAATTGTGAATAAATATACCTAGTAGGTTTAGGTTACCAGGACAATCTATACCATCTTTATATAATAGTTTACATTTAGAATATAAAGCTATAAAAATGTAAACTATAATGGGTTAAAATTAGAAGATAATTTTACAATGGTATTTAAATGCAGGAAATATGCTATACCAGCGAAATTTAAGAAATTCTAAAAACTTTTATGCACATACCTAATCAAAGTCGAATGAATACTGTACTTGATGACTCAAATCAAACACCAATATTGTATCTTAAGATCGGAAAAGTATAGGTATATATTAAATAATACAAGCAGGATAATGTTATCACAAAAGTTACCCCTTTGTTTTACAAAATTAAATTTTTTAAGAGTTAAAAATAACAAATATTGAATGTGACTCAAAAAAGTGAAATCAAAGTAAATTTCCAAATTCTTTAAAATATCCGTGCCATTTTTATGACTGAACACAATGAGCTTCATTTGGTAAATAATATATTAATTTTGAAATGTTTTGGTAAATCTAAATTATTTGATTCATTCCATATAATTATCTTGGTTCGTTCAAAAGATAAACACAGTCATCAATATCTGAGAATATTGAAATTGAAAAACTACAATCAATAACATAAATTGATGTATGGCATTTAAAACAAACTGTAATGACATTAACAAAAATGCAAAATATAAATAGACTCAAATGAAAAATTTAAATGAAATAAAACATATATTTTTTGGTAACCTGTATTTTGAAAACGAAGCATTTGCGGATCTAGGTTTATAGAATTTTTTTCATATTTTTGGTTGTTGAATCCATGATTTTCTGAATGACATTTTGCAACAACCTGACATCTATACTCGAAGAGTTGTGTTACAAATCAGTTTTAGTCTGGTGACATAGATAATCTTTGTACCCCAAAATTCTTTAAGTAATCAACAATTGATCACAATTTTTAAGTTTTGGGCAAATGTTCTATGTTCCAGGAAAATTTGCTTATGAAGTAATAGATTAGAAATTATACCTATTACGAGTGGGCCAGACGTTAATTTGGACATCATATTTCTTTACTAGATCAATGTATGTTTGTGGCATGCAAGTTAACATCATTAAATATATCATCTATGTTTCTAATATTCTGTAGAATTATTTAACAATTATTTAGTTAAATGTATCTTGCATTATTTTCGTCTCATAACAAAGGCATATTCCACCCCCAATCTAGTATAAAAACAAAACTGCAACTACGCTATGCTGCTGAGGTAAACCCTAACGATGTAATAATTACTTAAGCTTATAAATAGATAATACTGTGGATTTTATAAACAATACAGCTTTAGAGAAACAATAATATATTTAGTTATAGGTATACGAGTATACCTCACAATTAAAAATTAAATTTATCTATAATAAGATCTCGGCAGGTTCTATAGAGTATGTTAATGTTATATTTATGTTTCATATTAATACTTACGCTAATAACTCTTTATGTTATGGCGGTACACACCAGTAACCCATTACAGTGATTTATTGTCTATCCAATTAAAAGAAATTTTCGCCCACGTAAGCATAACCTGTTTGTTATAAATCGAATAGGAATTTTAAAAAACTGGAAGTGAGATATTGCATGGGTAGTTACCTACCTTTCGAATTCTTCATTTTATTGATATCTAGTTACGCCCGGCTTCATCCGCGTGGATTTTAGATTTATACTTAGAATACAATTTCAGCATTAGACTTTTCCAATAACAAACTCAATATTTTGATATACAGGGTGTTTCAGTTCGAGTAAATCGAATTTTAATCACAGATAGAACTCGATAAGTAATAAGAATTGCCTTATAAACCAAGGTTCTATGTCTCACCGTTTTCGCTCTACAGGGCCGTATTGGTCGGTTTTTTTACATCATATTATTTATGATATTTCTGGTATGGTTATAACAATCTGATTCAAATCTGGTATGATGTTAATACTTACGAATGTCTAGAATTGATTGATTGATTTTTGTAGGTCAGTGGCGTAGAAACGGGTAGAGTAGCGGGATTTTTTTGCTCCAACTTCTACGCCAATGACCTAATACTTATTTGGGGTAAATTTTTAGATTCCTTCGACAATTTGGCATAATACTTGTTTAAAATCGGTAAAGTGTCTTGTTCTTCCGGAAATCTCAATAATGTGGGAGGCCGTTCTTCTGATATAGCATTTAGTTTCGTAATGATAGCAAATACATTTCAAAGTAATATTACTTTAATATTATGTATTAAATTAAAATGGAACGTTTCATGTAAAGCAAACAATGAAATATTCTTTTTCTTATTGCTGTATCTTAGATGCTAATAATAAACATAATCCCTTCTGTGTTATTTATTGCATCTGTAGGATTGTGGATTCTTTCTCTAAGATCATTTTCATCTTGCGCGACAGTGCGGTAAACAAGCTGTTATATATGACCCCATACAAACAAATCAATTGGATTAAGGCCTGAGGATCGCTGTGGCCAATGCATTGGTCCTCTATTTCCTATCCACCTATGTCCATAGCTTTCCGGTAACCATGCACTAACATCTCTTGCATTGTGCGGAGGTGCACCATCCTGTTGGAAATAAACGTATTGTCTTTCATTTAATGGCACCTCGTTTAGAATTTCATGTGTGGAATTCTGTAGCAATTCTAAATATCTTTGCCCATTCAGTATACCATTTATTTCAAAAAGAAATAATTTGTTTCGAAAAATTACTCTCCACATATTAATCTTAAATCTGCGCTGAAAGGCCCTTCTTCTTGTTAAATGGGGATTTTGTAATGACCATTGATGTAAGTTTCTAAAATTATTCAGTCCATTTTTAGGAAAAAGGCTTTCATCGCTCCAATTAATATTTTGTAAAGAGAGTGGATCTTCCGTCAAATTTTGGAGGATTCAGTTGCAAAATTGTAATCGTTGACGGTTGTCACCTTCTTCTAAATGTTGCACTTGCTGGTAATGATATGGATGTAGCAGCTCTTGATGAAGGACCCTCCATACAGATACGTGGGGTATCTGTAATTCGCGTCCGATTTGTCTCACACTCAATTCAAGAGTATCAACTACCCGTTCGATAATATATTCCTCATACTGTTGAATATTACGATATCCTCTACCTTCTAGATTTTTTCTTACTTGCACAGAACCTGTTTGTCGCAGTCTTCTAAAGGTTCTTATAAATACGCCAAAAGAGGGATGACGCCGACGATTTGGAAACATTCTCCGATATTCTCTTTCTGCTTCTCGAGCACTACCATGACAATATCCCTACACAAAAATCATGTCAGCGTATTCTTCACTTGAATATTCATCCATATTTTGGCAAATGGTAAGTACTGTTGCAAATATTTATAATTAAATAACAATTCCTGATAACAGATAATGTCATTATTGTTATGTTTTGCATAGCAATCTTTGTGAATACATACTCCCAAAGCGCAGACTTACAATATGAGCCTCATATCAATTGTCAATGAGGGGTGTAATTTTTTTAAACAAATTATATCTAATTTGGCATAAATAAAACGTTAAATTAGCAAAAATACTTATAATAGTTTCAGAATAGCATAAATGAAATGTAAAGCAGGTATCATTGAATGTGTATCGCACTGTAGTGCAACATAAAACAGAGCTCAGAAAGGAAACTCACCACACTATAAGTGCTATAAAAATAATACACGAAGTGTAGAGACGTATTGTTTAATATTGTTTTCAACCGTAATTTAATAACTGCTAAACTGAACTAAACTTGATTCCTTATCAGAAGAACGGCCTCCCACATTATTGAGATTTTTGGCAGAACGAGACACTTTACCGATTTTAATCAAGTATTATGCCAAATTGTTCAAGGAATCTAAAAATTTACCCCAAATAAGTATTAGGTCATTGGCGTAGAAGTTTGGGCAAAAAAATCCCGCTACCCTACCCGTTTCTACGCCGCTGACCTACAAAAAATCTATAAATTTTGCAGTAAATTATAGACATTCGTAAGTATTAACATCATACTAGATTTGAATCAAATTGTTACAACCATACCAGAGATGTCATAAATAATATGATGTAAAAAAACGACCAATACGGCCCTGTAGAGCGAAAACGGTGAAACATAGAACCTTGGTTTATAAGGCAATTCTTAATTACTTATCGAGTTCTATCTGTGATTAAAATTTGATTCACTCGAACTGAAACACCCTGTATATGGTAAATTTCTGTGTTTTTGTTTAAATTCTAGAAAATTCAATTTAAAAACTTCAAATGCCACATTAGCGAGTAAGATAACATTTCGAGCCATGCCATTGTCAACTGATCCAGAAATGAATTCCAAATGATTTTTTGATCAGAAGAAGATTTTGCGAATGGCTTTTAGATAACAAATATGCATTTTAAATGTATTGTAAAGGAGTTTTAGTTCTTATAAATCAATTTTCTATTAATTGATATATATGTATGTTGTATTGTATGTATATGTATATTCTATGATACCAAATATAGCTGAATTTACTAACGAAAAAAAACATACCTGGCATACTAAACTCACTAAATGATTTTCAAAATTCTAATTCGCTTTTTAACATATTCAATGGCGCAATCAGTTACAATAGATCTTAGAAATGCAGAAATAGATCAGATCACATCTGGTATATCTGTTTTCGTTAGTAAATTTTGATTTCAACCTTATATATGGAATCGTTCCTTTGCATACCTAAATATTTAATATGAAAAAACATACATACAGGATGTCTGAAATATAAGTGCCAATATTCAAAGGTCTTGTATATCTATCTTCACTTTTTGTTTTTTACACTTTTTTATTCCAAACTGATTTACAACAAAATTACCAAATATTATCAAATAAATCATATGATAAAGTGCATTTTTACACAGTTACTTAAATTACTTAAATATATCTTAGGTAGGCGATGCAAAACAATAATAGTAAGAAGCCGTCATCTTATTTAATATTGTGTATTGTCAAATTAAGTTATTTTAAAAAAATGCATACTCAAATACAGAAATACTTACTTACTTGTAGCAACAAATCAATGTTAGAGCGAATAAGGCAAATGGTGTTATTCTTGGTATAAATATAGAAGGCTTTATAACGCACAAAGAAGAGTTGATACAGTTAATATATGATGAAAAACCCTTGATTATATGTTTAAATGAGACACATATAACCACGGATATCGATGAAAGTGAATTATACATCGATGGTTACAGCTATATAGTATGTTATTCTAATAGTAGACATACAGGTGGAACGTTAATTTATGTAAGAAGAGGCATTACATAAAATTAATAAAATAGTGGAATGTCCATACAATTATTGGTTTTCATCTGTACATGTTGTAATCAACAGGAAAACATTATGTTATAGGATGTGTGTATAATTCACCAACAGGCAAATAAACACTTTTCTTGATTTCTTTGACAATATTTTTAATGATAATACTTTTATTTCCCAGAAAATCATCATTTTAGGCGATTTTAACATAAATTATAAAATTAAAAATTATTGATTTTTTTGTTTGGGGGATATCTTAAGACTCTTTTTACTTATTTTAGTCATATAATCTTATAGGTTACAGTTTAGTTGGCTTATTTTGGGATATATAATTTTATTTTCAAAGAAAAATCTAAACATCTCACGACTGCAACGCCTCTTAAACTTTTATAAAAAACTTTTCTTTCGTATTTAACTTTCTAATAGATAGAGTTTACAAGAACTTTCTTAAAGGTTATCTACGATGTAAAAACAATTAATATACTGCCAAAAATTTACAATTAATACATATTGTTAAGATTTAGGCATATTTTTTATATTAAATTATAGTCTGTTTGGAAATGAAAGAGAGTAATAAAACACCGAGATAAGAACCGGCCATCGGCGTGGTAATATTTCATTTCAGGTAATTATCGAGTAACACTAATGCTAACAGGTAATGGATGTACATTAGTATATTTTACTGGATACATCATAAGGCAGGAGCCAGTGTATTGTGACAGATCAATACAGTCTTAGAGCTAAATATACAAAAACGTGCTAGTGCAGTAGAGTAAAATTCGACTTGTGTTTAGTGACTATTGTGCCAGTGGATATAATATTGTTTGGGTAAAATGTCAAGCTTATCATATTACGTACCTGCTAAACGCGTGAAAAGATGTGCGCTGTCTCAGAATGAGAAGATTATTATATTAAATGTATTTAATACATTGAAATACCAAAATCCTACCAACAGTGTTGACGACATCGTGGAAAAGTGTTCCAAAATGATAGGGATTGGAAAATCGACTATCTACAGACTTTTAAAGGAAACAAAAAATGAACAAAATACTATAACTCCCCCAAAATCATCTACAGGGAGGTCAAAAGTCGTTATAGATGATTTCTTCAAAAATGTCAGTCACAGAAAAGTACACTAATTTTATTTTAAAAAAAAAGTACCAACGCTAAACAAAATTTTAAGTGAACTTTCAGAGGACAACGATTTGCCAAAAATCAGTAGAAGCAAATTATGGGCCGTCTTACGAGAGTTGAATTTTTGCTGGGATCAGGAATATTTATTATCTAGACGAAACTTGGGTCAACGAGGGATACACTGTAACAAAAGTATGGCAAGATAAAAATATAAAAAGTTTTCGACAAGCATTTTTGGATGGACTTTCAACAGGGTTCAAGGCACCTTCAGGTAAAGGGCGAAGATTAATAATGACACATATAGGTAGTACCAGTGGTTTTGTAGATGGCGGTTTACTTTTATTTGAATCTAAAAATACAGGTGACTATCACGATGACATGAACGCAGATGTTTAGAGTATTTTACACATATGTTGGATCTTATTCCTCCGGGGTCTGTATTTGTCATGGATAATGCCAGTTACCATTCACAGCAGACCTAGCGGATGCCTACGACTGCTTGGAGAAAAGCCGATATATTTCAATGGTTATCCGGAAAAAACATTTCTTTTGAAACAAATATGGAGAAAAAGGAACTTACTACGGTTACCACCTTATCGCTGTGAACTTAACCCAATCGAATTAGTCTGGGCGCAGGTAAAAGGAGATGTAGCGCGAAATAATACGATGTTTAATTTAAGTGACGTGAAAAATTTGATAAAAAATTCCTTCGAACGGGTAACTGCAGATAACTGGCAAAGATGTATACATCATGTACAAAAAGAATCGTTATCAATCTAGGAGACGAAGATAATTTATCAGAATATTCAGAGGATGAATTTTAATATACCTACTTTTTTATTGTCTTTATTGTACATTTATACAACACTACATTTACTCACCATAATTTGAATTTTCAAAATACATATATTTTTGTGTGGAATAAACGTCTATTCATTAAATTTAAATAAATATTTTGATAATAATATTGAATAATTTTATTTGAATTACTAAAAACCCACTTAACCCGGTTGTGATGCTTAAAGTAGCCTCTAGTTTTGAAATGCTGTTTTTATATTGTTTACTTATAAAAGAAATGGACCGAGAAATTGAAGCGGCATAGGCAAAGACGAATTATCGGAGATTAAATTTTAGCTACCTGCTACAATTTAGTACGGTTCGATCACACAAGGTTTTTTCAAAAGTGCACCTCATCTATATCGTTAATACATATTATAAAAATATTGAATATAAGCACCAGTACTACATCTGTTTACGATTTGCATACATAATAAGCTTTTGTTACTTTCTTTCATTTCCAAACAGACTATAGTCAGTGTCGTGAGGTGTACTTTTAAAGATTAACTATAGCTATACAAAAATGTTGACAATTCACAATTTTGCAACATCATCTCAGCAATTTTAGTAATCGACAGTCTTGCTAATAAACAGAGAAACCGGTACCGAGCTAAATCTTGGATTCAATTTTTTACAAGCGCACGGTCTTTAATTAATGAAAAGTGGATCCAGTCTCAAGTGAATTAATAATTGAAGTGAACGGATGAGGCGCATCAATAATTTTCTGAATGAAAAACGCAGCGCATGGAAGCGTTGGCACCCTTTTAATAAGTTTTATGAGAATATATTAATTTAAGCAGTCTAACCGGTCGCGCATTCTACAAGTGCCTTTAATATCATTTATATTTTCCAGTAGCTCTCCATAACATCAGGTTCCATCACTAAGTATATTCGACAAACGTAACAAACGTAATGCACACAAGAAGGTATGCATGCTGCATTCTGAACCGACGTATTTTTACGTACCAATTTATGTATTTATCTTAGAGATTGTTTTGTTATGTTGTGTTGTCGATTTACAAGCTGAAGGTATCTGAACTATTTAATAAACGATGTACATATGTGCTGTACCTTCTTTTTCTACTGAATAGTTATATATTGCATATATAGCAATAATAAAGTCAATAAATGCCACTATTTGAGGTTAAGAATGTATGCTATCTCTATTCCAAAATTTAAAAGGTTAGCATGATTAAAATTTTATCCTTGACTATGACCAAATTTGTAGGTATGCCATACAGTACATAAACCAATACCAGATTCCATACGTAAAATTAGTGCTATTTAGATAAACTTAATGCGAAAAATGATACAAAATAAAAGCTATCGTTAAAATTGTATATTCAATGTGTTTAAGTAATCTTTAAAAAAGAATGAATATGCACACAAGTTTTGAATATTGTGAATTGTATTTTTATTATACAAATTTAAATATAATCATAGTACTGGTGTTACTTACAGAGGGCGGCACTTGCAACGCTTTGTTTGTCTTCTCAATGCCACAATTTTAACATAGGAAATATTTAAGAAATCCGTGTAATGTTAGATATACGAGTATTAATATTAAACATTAAATTTAACACATTGTGTCGCAATTGCTGAGAGTGAGGGTTATTGGACCTTTCTGTGTCAAAGTAGTACGGCCAAGTACTAAAAATCACGAGCATTTAGATAGATTTATTCAATTACATTCAATTTCCGTGTGTGAAATGTTTGGGTGAGGGGATATATGTTTTTTATAGGAATATATGTATATTTTCAAAATAGGCTTTAAATCAAATTAATAAAATTTGTATATAATTTAAAAACAACATTAATTTAATAACTGTTAAACTAACTCGTTTAGAAGCATTTTGGTGCATTGTTTTGTGCAATTGCAAAATTATATTTTCTAACGTACAGATGTATACAGGGTGGTCGCGATGTAATGGACCAACATTCATGACTAGATTCCTGACGTGAAAATATTGCGATTTAGACAAACTCACCTTAGTCCAAAAGTTGATACTTACAGAGATACAGGGTGTTTAATGCAAAATATTATTTTAGTTTTTTCTTATTTATTTCATAATAAATGCTCATATCGAGATGAAATTTTGGTGTTAGGGGTTTTCTGGGGCGAGAGATTGAAATATATCCATGGTTTGCTTGTAGCTCATAGAGAGCGCCACCTGCGCTAGGTCGAATGCGTTGAAAACGACAGAACTTTTTTATCTTTCAAAAATTTAATTCTCAGGTAGCAAAGTCTGATTTTACAACTTCTTTTACACAAAAAAGCTATACTTTTTGATAGTCGCTATCTTGCACCGTTCTCGTAAAATTTGTCATTGAAAATTCCAATGTATTTGAATTCAATTACAAATCGGCAAAAATTTTCAAGGAGGTTTATGTTAAAATCCAATTTTGACATTTTCCACTTATCTTAGTGCTGTCAGTAATATTACGGTATTATTCGTGCCTTATTAAAAGTATTCTTTACTTTATGATCTAAATAGTGTAGTGCGAGATAACATGCCACGGCATAATTTATTTTCAAATGGAGAAATGCGCGATATGGTTTGCGTTTATACGCAATCAGATTATGTTGGACGTCGAGCGCTTCGTCGGTATTCAGATTTGTATCCGAATAGAAGGCAACCAAATCGGAAACTATTTCAAGAACTTTTTAATATACTTGGAGAAACTGGAAGTTTTCGTTTTAAAAGAGACAACGCAGGGCGTACTATTACAGTTCACCAAGAAGAAGAAATTTGAGTAAGAGTGGCAGGAAATCCAGCAGTTAGCAGCAGGCAGGTAGCTAGAGAAACCGGTGTTAGTAAAACAACAGTTCTCAAAATCTTTCACAAGGAAAATTTATATCCCTACCATTTTACACCCGTGCAAAATCTTTTAGCAGCAGACTTACCAGCTAGATTACAATTACTCATTTTATGCGCAATCAGCTAAACCTTGACCAGGAATTTTTGGATAATGTACTATTCGAATTCCAAGCGAGAGGCATCGGCCATCGTAGAGGAACCACAGAGCATGAAGATTGTCAGTTGCGATTTTTAGTTCTCAGAGACAGATTTAGCAACAGCCAAATCAGTGATTTGAAGAACATGGGGGGGATGGACGGTACGGTGTAGAGAGAGGATTCAGTGAAACCAAGAATGTAATTGGAACATCTTTAGAGACGAATCTCGTTTCTGCCTAAGGATCGTGCAAGGGTGAGAAGGCATCATGGCGAAAGACGCGATCCACAATTTGACAGATAGCGTCATGTCCATCACAAAGTAGGCGTTATGGTATGGGGTGGTTTCGCGTATGGTAGCAGATTGCCACTAATCATTAGAGGCAACCCTACATCCAGAAGGTGGTGGAGCCATATGTCATTCCATATCTTCCTGCCATCCAAAACATCATTTTCCAGCAAGACAATGCATCATGTTTCCAAACAATTGTTTACTCTGGCCACCAAGACCGCCGGATCTGTCACCTATTGAACATTTCAGGAATGATTGGCAGACTTTACACATACTTTGGCAGCTCTAACCCATGAAGATCATATAGCTTGGAATGAGATATCCCCAGGAATTTATTGACGACCTTATTAGAACAGAGCCCAGGTGTATCAATGAGTGTATTAGGAATCGTGGGTTCTCAACACACTATTGAACCAATTTTTGCAGTAGGTTCTCTGATCTTGCTTAAAACGTAACCGTTGACTAAGTTAATGGTTCTGAACATGTGTGCCAAAAGATATTAAAATCTAATAGACATATGTAGGTGTTTATCTTCCTTTGTTAGTGTTTATCTTTCTTTGTCACGTAGTATCTGATCATGAAAAATTATAAAATTTACTAGTTATTGTGAGAATTCTGTATATTCAATGGATATATTTAATTTCCCATGATAATTATTCGTTTCGAGTCATAATATGGAAAGTAATTTGCCTTTCTGTTGGAATACAGTTTATTTAATTAGAAATTATTATGTTGCTAATAATGAGTCGGAACAAGTTATTGGTCCATTGCTCAATAGCTACAAAAAATCAAAAAATAACTTGATTTTAATTGAAATTGATCATCTATAAAAAACAGAACCAAATTATGCTGCACGAGAAGAAGTTTTCTCAGTTTGAATTAGATTTGATTCAGTATTCAGTAATAGTATAGATATTCCTGAACAAATTGAAAAATATTTTGTGGACAGTAAGTGATCCTGAACCTGTGTACTAAAATTAAATAAAATCTAATGAACATGCAGGTGTGCAAATTTCTTTGTCACGTAATATATTTTACCGCAATAAACAAGTACAACAAAAAGTAATGTTGCAAAAATATTAACCTTAAAATGTATATGTTGAACATTTTATGTCTGCACTAACGTAAAATTCAGTTATTTAATAAAATATGTAGAAAGGTACGTCATGAAAAGTAATGCAGACTGAAATTGCTATTCTAAAAATATCTGGTTGCTGATATTCCTTTTACAACTTACACGCACCTGAGAATTTCAAATAATTTAGACCAGGCAAGTGTAGGAAGGTGCTACATTCAGCTACTATAAAAACTTATTAGATATAATTTAAAGTATGTAATGAACGCATTTCAATAAAAACAACTTTTTTGCCATTTGTCGATGCCTCACAATGTTGTTCCGTTCTTTTGCTTTCTAACTATGTATGGGTTCTTCAATACATTTTTCTCTATTGTTGAATGGCAATTTGCAATAGTTTATTTGTTACAGTAACACAAATAATACACTGTATGTACATATCTGTTTATTTTCTGTTGAATCATTTCACATGCCGTGCAGTCTGCTGCACTAGTTAATAATAGATAAATATCGAACGTCAAATCAAATCCAATATATGGTCTTAAGAGAAATATTTCTTTTGCTTTTAATAGTCGATCTAGATCTTCAGCAGCAATACTTCGGAATGCGGTTTACACATTTTTTTTTCAATTAATACGTTGTTGTGTTATGCCTATGTAATAACGTGAGAAATCAGATTTCCATACAATAGTAGAAATGTATTCATAATAATTCTTCTATCTTTCAAGTCCCCTTTTAATTATTATACAATATCTTTTTATTATACAGTGTGTTCCATCCCAATTTGCAATAGTCGTCAGTCGTATTTTTTTATTTATCTTCCAATTCATTTCAATTTTTTTCTCATAAGTCAGTAGGAGTTCACATATTTTTGTGCAAAATTCTTTTCATTATCAATCACCGGTTACTAAGAGTGAATTTAATAACAAAATGTGTGAAATAACACACTATAATTACTATTTATGAATATGGATTTTTTCATTTAATGTAAGATGTTAACATTGTGTAAATTTACAATCATTTCTATTAGTGTGGGCCTATTCTTATCGAAATATGTGACTAAGATCAGGAAATGATCCGGATTCTAGATACATCCGATCGAGTGATGTATCACTTCGCACCTACTATATTATACAGGGTTATTCCGTCATTAATTTTATTCGGAGGACCAAATAAAGACAGCATATCAAAATAAAAACTTACTTAACCTTTCAAAGGATAAGCAAATTAACCTATAATATCGCACTCCTGCTACGCTACAAATTTTCTGAGAATGCGTTCGAGTGTTGAAACGAAATAGCGTTGCCATATCAGGAGCACATACCTACATAATAATAGCGTGTTATTAACATCTTTCATTCATTTACGCAATTATTTCCTGCAAATTTGGAGATCACATCACACAAAATAACTACTGCAACCAGCAGTACTTGCGATAGGTGCAAGCCATTAATTTATTATGAATAATCTCATGTGTAACTCGTAACGAAGCGTTTCAACGTCAACACCCGTTTTTGTATATGGTAGAAGCTGTTTTGAATTTATTTTAAATTTACAATTGATTTCAAAATCAAAGTGTAGATGATCCCAATTTTATTAAAAAACTGATATGAGCGGATGACTCCGTTTTATAGGTGCTGTATTTTACCCAGGTGGTACTAAGTTACTTTTTGAAAGGCAATAATTTGCCAGGTATAGTATGTATACGTAACTACAAACTGAATAATTAATTGATCATAATAGATACTAAAAATTTATATTCAATTATAAATACGTAATGGAGATCGAAAACAATAATTTCTGCTATGTAGTTATTTTCCTGCAGCTCATCGACGGCCATCGGCGATTTTCTTTATCTACTTTATTAACAAATAGACCACTATTTAACGTAAAATATCTCATTCATTCACATATCTAGGTAAAAAAAAATATATAATAAGAAAATAAAATAAAAGTTATTGACCTAATCATACAATTGGTCAAGATTCACTGTTGCCGTATTTCTTACCATTGCATGTGCCTCGAACTATTTTTTTTGTCAAAAAACTGTCGACAATGTGAATGGTTTATTATTTGATCCGTTGGACTTTTGTATGTTCAATATTACATATTTTTTCAGTTGAAACTTGCATACTATAAAAAATAATATATAGCATTCATTACATATGTTATTATTTTAAATTATTAGTTTGGCTGAAGCGAATAAAAAAAATCTCTAAAATAGTCAATAGAACCGTTTATTTATGATGACCAATACCTACTACTTACCTACTATGTAAATTTGGCAATGTCGCAAAAACCTATAACAGCAACGGGCAGTCGTTAGCGGCGCTAACAGACATATACCCGTTTCGAGCTTGCCAGCTCTCATCAGTATGCCAGCCAGTACAAAAAGCCAGGGTTAGTCATCAATTTCCTCACCTATGGCATACTGAGCTAACAAGTTCAAAACCGGTATACGTTTGATGGCGTCGCTGACGACTAACCATGCTGTAGGTTTTTCGTGTGTAATTCGATGCTGATCGGGGCATTAACCCGCAGAGTAGTTGTTTTCTGATATTTCACATTTGCAATTAAATTGGCAACTAAAGGATCTCTTTAATTCAAGGGGAATATTATATTGGATATTTGTAAAATAAAACCTGAAAGATTATTTTTGTTTATCTAAGCCACTTATCTTTAAAATAATGCCTTGTGTATCAATAAAATAAAATAATTGATTGGACTGTTGAGTAACAGTTGGCAAACACGCTAGCGTCTGTAGGAAGGTGTCGAGTTAAGAAAACATTCCGACAATACTTGACTATATATAAAATGAATTATATAGATAATCTTTATCAAAAATAAAAGTATAGTATATAGTTACAAAATTTTATACTATACAGTAATGAACATTAATGACTTCATTACAACTACTCGCTATAATACGGAGGAAAGGGATAGAAAATACAAGTCCTTAATAAAAAGCAAAGAAAGTTAAATATTGCGTTGTTGTGAGTACCCAAAAAAACAGGATACAACCGTAAAAAGACATAATTGCAGAAGTCTTTTGCGTCAAACAATCGTAAAAATACTTCTCTTCTTCAATTAATCAGTACGAAAATTACGTTTTTATTATACTTCTTTGAAAACACCTTATTTTCACCTGTATTAATAATAATATAACATAGGCCTTTTCGGGCTAGCCACGGAAAAAGTTTTCCCGATTTGCAATAATTTCCGTGCGCTGAATAAAAATACCGAATATAAAACTTTAAAATGAAAATATAGAGCAAAGTAAACTCAATGTTTGAACATTTAGATAGATTACAATATTTTTTGACGTTTTTTTTCACCTTTGAAATAATTTAAAGGTAACCATGGAAACGCATGAAATAAAGATTTTATAGTCAGTTTGTTTTTGCTGGTTATGTTATATACGACTGTTGCTGAACTTCACTCGGCTTCAACAGCGAAAAGAGAGGAATATGATTAATTTCATTGACTGAAAATCACGTGACTTGTCGTTCTCTGAAGGTAGCTTTATTTTATGTTAATTAAATTTATGCTGATAAAATGCACTCAGAAGAAAATCCCGAAATTCCCGATAACATCCTATAGCAAACTGCACAAGCGAACACGAATTTATTACCAGTAAAATCTAGGTCCAGATCACAAATATCAATTTCATACTGAATAGCAAAATCAAAACTGTAAGTGGCGATATTTTTCTAGTTTACTTTGTCGAATAAGCTAAGTCTATGAAATCTTCCACGTTACGAAGTCGATTCTAAATGCTAGAGTTGTGTGCCCATAAAAGAAAATACTAGCATCAGCAAATATCCAAATACTATTCTTTCTTGAAGCATCAACCTGAAACCCACATCTGTACAAACGAGCCTGGCACGCCAGCGTTTGAGACAAACTGACGGGTAGCGGAGGCCTTTGCACCCTGTAATTTCAAAATATTTATGACCTCGAAAGAATTTCCGGAAATATTTATACACTAAGGAGATTATAAGTGACAGGATAAATATATGTCTTTCTGTTAGAAATAAGTCCGATGTTTCCAAATTTTTTGTACCCACCTCCTCACCCTCTTTCCAAGTAACGCCACTGATAATGAACACAATTAGCCCACCTTTTCACGATTCGCCATCATTGGCACTGGCCTTTCCAAATATGCAATAACTCATATGTTATTCCATTTTAAGAAGCAAATTGACGAATACTTCCGTTTAGATTTTGTAATTTGAAAGATCCGGGAAAATCCAGACGCCTAGTACAGCGCTAATCCGATAAAGTACCACGATCCTGCTGTGTTGCAGGAAATAATGTTTCAGCCACTTGTAACGATAAATCATTTACAGCTCAAATGCGGTCTAGTAGTAAAACGGCACCAGCAATCTTTGGCAGTTAACTAGATCGTTCTTGTAGCCTACCTCAGCGAAGGTATGAGCGGCTCGGGCGGCACGTGGACGCGATCACCAGGCCATACGGGTATCCATCCGTCTCCATGCGCGCGGCGGACGGCTGTTAGCTCGTGCCCGGGGAAGGCACGCTTGCAGCGGCGGCCACCGGCACGGGGAGCCGCACTCGCGCCAATCCCTGTCCCTACCTGACTTGACTACCTCACGGTCAGTTCACTCTAGAATGGCTTCATAGGGGAGCGGTCACAGGCTGGAATCTCGAAAATGAGAAATGTATGAAGAAATGATGGCTAATATGATGAAGATGTAATTGGACTGTTGTTTGAACGAGCCTAATACAGTGATTGAGAACTTATCCGAAAAAAAATGTGAATGGTCAATTGCTGCAACTGCTGCAACTCACAGCGCGCGTCATTACTGTACAGCACAAATGACGTAGTCGGACATAGTCGTCAATTGTTTTCATAGAAATTATGACACCGAAGACAAAATAGCATCTCTCCCGAATGGTATATACTATTTTTTCCACGGTCTCATTAACTTAAAAACACATATTTTGTCATTATGAAGTAAGTAGCACCAGAATTATTGTATTCGGATTTGAGCATTTATTGCAAACTGCAAAATAAACAAACAAAAAGAATTGTCAAATTAAGGTGCTACTTTGGTTTAGTTTAAAGTTTGTTTAGTGCACAATGAATAATTGTGAGTCGGAAGAGATTGTGGAGGCTGCAAATATTGCAATAAGCAATTTGCTGCCTACGAAGTCAAGATCTTTATACGATATAGCCTACAATCGGTTCAAAAAGTAGTGCGCCGAGAAAAATGTTCAAGTATACAGCGAGAATGTTTTGTTGGCATACTTCAGTGAAAATGCAAAGAATTACAAGTCTTCCACATTATGGGCGCAATATTCTATGGTTAAGTCATGCTTGATAATTTACTTCAACATAGATATAAGCAAATTCCCCAAGCTGATCGCATTTTTGAAAGGAACCTGTGACGGATATCAAAAAATCGAAAATATTGACAAAGGGTGAAATCGACCGTTTTCTATCAAGTGCAGATGACAAAGGAATTCTTAATGATTAAGGTAAGATTACTTTTGTTGTTAGGTATTTCAATTACTAAGTATTTTGATTTTTTTATTAATTCTGGGGATTGCCGGAGCTTGTCGAACTGATGAACTAGTCAATTTAACTGTAGATGATATTGAGGATGTAGGCTCTTCCTTGATTGTAAAAATTCCAAACACTAAGACAAAGATTCCACGAACCTTTCTGGTTACCGATGTAGAAAATATGCTTTAATTGTTTCGAAAATACCTGTCCCTTCGTCCTCCCCACGTCAAGCATAAGCGCCTTTTTTGTACTACAAAGCAGGAAAATGTAGTTCGCAGCTAGTTCCGAGTGTAGTAGCGTAGCTTGGTATTTAAAATTATCTGATGCTGCATGTTATACTGGTCACTGCTTACGAAGATCTTCAGCGACATTACTGGCAGATGCTGGTGTGGATATCACGACAATAAAGCGTCATGCTGGTTGGAAATCAACGACAGTCGTTGCTGAGGGTTATGTCGAGAACTGCATTGAAAATAAGACCAAAATTGCTAATCAGGTTTTAGTAGGTACCACTACTAGCGCAATCACAAAAACTGTAAATGTAAGCGAAAGTAATATTCCTTCTAATATTAATTTTGAAAATTGTACAAATGTAACATTTAATTTAAATGCCAATAAATAATTTCAATGTTATCTTTTTTTTGCATGAAAACGTTCTCCATAATGTAAACTCCCTTGGGAGCATTATACTCCCTTGGGAATAATCGACTACTTCTGTTTTAATTTTGATGTCATAGAATCTGATTTCTACTCCCTACCGTGGAAAAAAGTTATTACAGTCTCAATATCTAATGTCAATTTCTGACATTCATGGCCTGATGCATATGTTTCCAAACACTTACATTGATGTCGTCACAGTACAACACATTACAGAATTCTATATTGAAATTCAGGTGATTCGACAGACAAGCATTACAAAACCGACACGATTTAGCAGACGATGGCTCAACATACGCATTCTGAAAACTATTTCAAAATATTTAATTACACGCCGCTGGAATCTGTTCTACTGTAATGAAGTGACAATGCAAACTGGCGATGTCACATATTGAACGTAAAAAACCTCCCAAGTTCTGTGATTAAACCGACACCGGCGCAAGAAAGATTTGTAGAGTTTTTACTTTAAAATAAACTTGGAGTGACGTGACTTTAACGTGAATCAAATTTTCTTACATTAATTTTGGAGGAGGATTGCGATACTTGATCAGTATTAGAAATATGAAATTTATAAGAACATTGCACATACCTTATCAGAAAAACTATTCGAAATTTTGTCCTTCGACTTATACACACATTTGGGTACGCATTATCCAATTTTGTCGTAATGCTCCTTCTGGATGCTGTTCTTGTAAACGCAAATTATTCTAGGCAGTTATGATACGCTCGCGCAAATCCTCGACGGTTTTCACTTCGGTACGGTACACCTCATTTTTTAAATGGCCCCACAAAAGGAAGGCAAGAGTCCACCATACCCCGTCATTTCGAGTAAATAAAGGTTCATCTGTAACTAGTACATCAGCAGTAAATTGGCGATTTTCAGCATTTTGCTGTAACAACCACTCAGAAAGCCTAACTCCTAATGGATAATCTGCTGGTAATAGTGCCTAAATACGCTGGATATGATTCGTGTAGTAAGCGCCACATCGTTGATTGGCATACTCCAGGTATTTATCTAGCAATCTGCCTTGTACTTATTCGCGGATTTTCACAGACCACATTCAACACTTATTCTTCAGCTGCTGAAAGATGTTGCGGTCATCCAGAGCCACCATTTCGTCAACAGTTTGAACATAAATTACCAGTAATACGTCCCCGTTGCACCACTGTAAATGTTTCGTGATTGTGTTGATCAGAAAATACTGCCAATGCATTTTGTCTAACTTCACCATAAATAAGAATCATGTCCATTAATTCAGCATTTCTGTCCACATGAGCCATTTCGAAAATTTTAAAGATTGACACTACGATAAATAAAACAACACTACTGACCTCGTTCGTTTATTACCTAGAGAGTATATCCCCGCTACAATTCTATTCGCCAGCTAGGCGTATTGACACACGTTCCAGGCATAAGAGCTTGTTTACTTTTTTATATAGCAGATGTATTTGAAGTTATCCAGCTACGTATTTATTTATAATATTACAACTTTAAACATTTTTACACAAAATCTATTAGATTTTTATTATAATTTGTGTGATTAAATCAACTTCTTATTTAAGGGTGCATATATCCTTAAACTTTTTCGGATAAGTTCTAAATTATCCTGTGTAAACAGAATATAAACAGGTGTGACACAAAATTACAAACTAAAATACAATTATTGAGACCAAACGCTATTAACATTATTTGTTTCTAATTTGTTCTTTGTATCACCCTGTATAAAATAATACAATTTTTTCTTAATATCCTTTAAACTGTAACGTATGATAACATTGCGATCCATCAGGATAATTTCAGAAAAATTAGATCCAAACAGTTATGTTTCAATTGACATTTTAGTAACCTATATGTTTCCTCAATTCCCAAACCTCAATCCTCTACATTCTTATCTGGGATATCATAATTAGTGTCGTTGAAAACGTTTTAAAATAAAAAATTTGGGCAACTTTCAGTATAAATGAGAAAACTGGACTAGAAAATATAGAGCATATGTTCAAAGAAACAATAGTCATTTTGAATACTTGTAATAATGATTTCAAACTTAATTATTTATGTGTGAGAAGAACCCTTTAAAAAAACAATCACGGTAAGTATGTTTAGGTGTATCTGTACATAGAAATACTTAATGTGATAGATGTGTGACTTTGCCACACATTCAATCATCATCATCTATGCTCAAGAGTGGTAACAAACGTAATTGAAACAAAAGATCAAGTTAAAAGTCGGATCACGATCGTCGCCAATTCAAGTAAGGAAGTCATAACTTAAACAAAATAAAAAAACATAGATTGTCGATTCCTACGTATGTTAAGCATCTGTCTTTAAGCAGTACAAGAAAATATTCGTTTCGGATATCAATCAAACTGAGAACAAGTGCATCATAAATAATTCAGCAACTTCAACAATAATAATGAATTTTCTTTGGCTTAGCGCATATTTCCGCTCTTCTACGATTCTAGGTTTACCACTTGTAAGCACTTCAGTATTACTTCTCCACAAGGTAGGTTGCAAATTTGCCAAGTGATGAGAAAATAAGTTTAATATATACAACTATGGACAATTAACTATACTAATTACCGATTGCATGATTTGTCACGCATGTGGTACAAAAAAAATGGAATCAAGTATATGTAAAGCTGTTCACAGGCCATTTAGGCCCATAACTGCGCCATTTTTCTCCACTTTGTTCTATTTCTCGCGTTTCTTTTTCAGTTAGTTTTTTCCTATTAGATCTATTGTCAGTGCTTCTCTCTAGCGCGTCTACTACTACTACTGTCCTCTCATCTCCCATTCGTTCTATATACCCTAGCCACTGCAATCTTTTGGATTTTACATCATATATTTTTTATGCCTAGCATATTTCATATATCTCCTCATTATTTCTCCTTACAATAGCCCTCCTCCGTCGTCTTCCCCGCTAGGATTTTTCTTAAGATCTTTCTTTCCTACCTCATCAGGTTTTCTCTGTGCGTCTTATTGGGCGTCCAGGTTTCACTACTATATAGCGTCTGTCTTAAAATTGTTTTGTACATTCAAAATTTTTGTATTTCAAGAAGTGGTTGACTGCAGCCGTACTTCTGTTTCCTGTAACTATTCTCCAATTAATTTATCGCTTTTCGTCACATTTAACTGTTATCAGTGCCCCAAATTACACATATTCTTGAACTTCAATCTCCATCTCTCCGTGCTGTGTCCTCAATTTTAAATTTGTGTTTTTTTGCTGTTCTATTCTCAGAAGCTTACTTTTCTCTTGATTTATTTGCAATTCCACTTTACTTGCACAAATTTTTTCGTTACCGTTTCTAATTGCTGACTCTCACTTGCATAGCTTACTATTTGGTGACTTCTAAACAATATGTGTAGTTCTAGTACTAAATTAAAAATAAACGTTGAGAGTGAGTCTTCTTGTTCCAATCCTGTGTCAATAGTAAAACTTTCTGAACATTTACCATTTAATCGTACTTTACTTTTGGTATTTTCCTTCACCATCAATCAAGCTTAACTATTGTGAAAGTTCCAATCCTACTAAATTTATTATATTATTACAAATATGCTTAAATTCTAAATACTGATTACATTATTATGGTCCATTTGTTATATTTTATGCCAATGTTATATTTATGGTCTGTAACTAACTTCCACCGATTTTGATGCAAAAGAAAACTAAAACAAAAATTGAGAACTGCTTTTCAAAACCAACAAATAAGCTAGAAGGGCGATAATTATTGACGTGTATAGCAGAAATGACAGTTATTAAGTAAATTTACCAACATTCCTGCAGAATTATTAAATATAACGACATGTAATTATTATTCCATCTGTCAAATCCGAGGAAATAAAAAATCGCGGAATAATCAATTACCAACCAACTGTTTTGAAAGAATTAGTATGATTGTGATAAATTATTGGGCGGGGATGTGCTTAGTGCAAGAATTATAATGCAGGCGGCTGTCTCAGTGGATTAAAAATTGATGTAAACTCCTGGGTATTGATTTAATAGCAGGTACAACAGCCTGACGATGCTACGTAGCGATGTATTCTTTTTCTTGTGACAGCTAGTGATCGGTCGCGGGCTTGTATTCTTCCACCGACTCGACAAATAGCTGCTCCTTTGCTCTTTAATTAACTCAAAATATTTGCGGAGCTGAGACAGTGTTGACGAATCTTGACGACAGCGGTTCCCAAAATGTTTCAGCAAATGTCTTCGCTAATTCAAAAATGTTATTGTAGACAGTTTGAAATTAAATATCGATAATGTCAAAAGTGATTTTAGCCTGTCAACGAATTTTATATTCAATATGACAAATACCTACTTAAATAATGTTTACCCTTTATGTAATCGTTTATTATATATTTTTAGGTATTAATAATATTGTGTGAAACTAATTACTCTGTGGACTAAAGCCCCAACTAGCGTAAAATTACACCTACAATATCTACCCATATATTCAAATAATTTTAATTTATATAATATTTTTTATAGTTAGATAATTGACTCAACTTAAAGGAGGCCACCTGAAAAAGCAATCCTAAAAATGCAGAAATAGGTCAGATCTCATCTATTGTGGTTGAATTTTCGAGTTCCCACAGTTTCAAAAGGGAACTTAGATATTTATAGTGTTTTCATGAAACCAGGTTAGTAAATTTAGCTAGATTAATTTCTTTAGATAATTATTGAATAGAGCTTTGCCTGTGGAATTGTTCATTAGCATACCTGGATGTTTGGTATCAGAGAGCATACATATATGAATATGACTTCATTGATAGGAATTGTAGGAGATTTGATTCATATACTACTTAAAATACCTTTGCAATACAGTAAAAAATGTTACAAAAGCTAATAACAAAGAATATATGGGTAGATATTGTGGGTGTAATTCAACACTGCTAGAAAGTCTCACTTACATCAACTTTTTTTACAGCGTATTGATCCTTATTTAAAAAAGTCTACGGAAGACTTCAATTAAATAAACCAAATAAATTTGGGGCATCGTTGTCAAAGTAATTATTAGTACATAAGACATTTTGAACCGTACAACTATGCATCAACTAACACCCGCCTTCTCTTGAAAGCTGCATTATCTATTGCTAAACGAAAACCTGCAACAGCCACAAACACAGTTTTGTATTGCAGGTATGTAAAGTCCATCACCTTTAATGTATTCGTTAAGATAAGCCAAGTCAATAGCCCTTGTAATTGCCTAGTTGACTTCAATATTATCATACAAATCATCCCGCGATGGAAAGTAATTCTATATACCTACACCTGCTCGAAAGCTAGCAAAATACCCTGCACTAAATATAATTTATGGATATAGTTCCTCTTGCTCTTGAATGGATATCAGATTAGCAAACTTATTAGAAACCTGTTCGCGGATTTTTTACTTTTCTTGAGCACGGACCAGTTTTTTAATTGGAAGCTGTGATTATAGTTCAGCCCGTGCTCTCGATACGCGAAAAATGCATTTTCATGTAATGCTTTTATGCAAATGTTTAACATCCGTGTTAATCACGCTTAAATATTGCAGATGCATCTGCTCGACGCTCAGGTGGAGTTTCCTGCCTACTATGGAAAGAAAACGTTCCTAAACATTATAATTACAGCGATTGCTCAATTTATAAGAAACTACTGAAACTGAATGATGTGCGTCTTCCTTCTTCGGTGCAAATCGACTTAATTATCGGAGAGCAGATGAAAGTGTTGTGTTTGCGACGGTCTCAGATAGCAACCTGAAAGAAAATAAATAACTGAAAAACGAACTTTGCAAATGCAATACAATTATCTGCTCTGCTTTTCATTAGCAGATACCTACTTGATAATGTAACAGCGTCAAATGTTCCAATATAACTAATATTTTATCAATTCCTTCCTGGCATTATGTTCTTCCTTTTGCAACATTAGTAGTTAATACAGAATGAACCCAATATAAAGTATCATTTGTTTTTGCACAAACTCTTACATGGCAAAATTGATAGTCCTGTGTTACTATCCTATTTAAACATTCTTGTTCCTAGAGTAAATTCTAGATATCACAATACTTTCTTGTGTGAAAGGGCTCATACTAATATTCTATTAAAAGCACCAATTAATATGATGTGCAATAATGCTAACAGAGTTTCTGATATGTGCGATATTTTTTGTTGCAGTATTTCGGAGCTGAAAAGCGTATGTTTTAGCTATTCATAATGTAGTGTTCAGCATTGCTGTTATTTATAAATTCTGTCTTCAATTATTTATGTTATATACATATAGTTATATATAGTTTATAGTATAGTTAAGTTATATATGGTTATATTCAGCAAATTCATAATTTATATATTCTGACTTAAAAATTACTTATTATTTAGATAATTATTCTAGTATAGCCTTGTGTTTTTGTTGTTTTATGTTTGTATAAGATATATTTTTCACCCATGTAATTACTAGTTACTAAAGATTTGTACAATTGCTCTGTAAATGGATTACTGTTGGGCAATAAATGCTATTATTATTATTATTATTATTATTATTATTATTATTATTATTATTATTATTATTATTATTATTATTATTATTATTATTATTATTATTATTATTATTATTATTATTATTATTATTATTATTATTATTATTATTATTATTATTATTATTATTATTATTATTATTATTATTATTATTATTATTATTATTATTATTATTATTATTATTATTATTATTATTATTATTATTATTATTATTATTATTATTATTATTATTATTATTATTATTATTATTATTATTATTATTATTATTATTATTATTATTATTATTATTATTATTATTATTATTATTATTATTATTATTATTATTATTATTATTATTATTATTATTATTATTATTATTATTATTATTATTATTATTATTATTATTATTATTATTATTATTATTATTATTATTATTATTATTATTATTATTATTATTATTATTATTATTATTATTATTATTATTATTATTATTATTATTATTATTATTATTATTATTATTATTATTATTATTATTATTATTATTATTATTATTATTATTATTATTATTATTATTATTATTATTATTATTATTATTATTATTATTATTATTATTATTATTATTATTATTATTATTATTATTATTATTATTATTATTATTATTATTATTATTATTATTATTATTATTATTATTATTATTATTATTATTATTATTATTATTATTATTATTATTATTATTATTATTATTATTATTATTATTATTATTATTATTATTATTATTATTATTATTTTAAATTTGCTTTTCATTTAACATATCTAAAAATAAAAAATTCTACCAAAACATGTTTTTCGTTATGATATTTAAACTCAAACTACCGTCAAAAGTATTTCCTCATGACCATATTCCAGACTTACCCTATGTTCTCAGTGTGCAGTTAGCACGTTGTTTTCATTGTTCTAAATGTCTTGTCAATCTGTAAACTATAATAAATTCTTGAACAATCTTGTTAAGTTTTTTCAGCAATTTATTTAAACATCTTTTATTCTCGAAAGACAAATCTTTTTTGCTGTAACACTCACTTTTTTCTCAAAAATAAATTAATTTATTTGGCAAAATAATGTCATTATTTTGACGAGTATTTATTTAAATGAAACAAATAGTTATTCCATTTGAACATCTTATGAAAACTTAATTTTAAAAATTAATTTTCAATTTTTTTTTTCATTATCTTAAACAATGTGTTCAAATCTGTATAAAAATAACGTTTTGAAAGGAAAAACTGTTTTTTGTTTAAAATAAATGTGATTTTCGAATCAAATAATGCATTTATTTAGTTCAAAAATGCCTATTTTCAATTGTGGAAAAGGAAAATATGTAACAGTTTTTAAATGAATTTTTGACTAGGTGTTATAATCTTTTGAATAAAGGTAAATTTTAAAAAACTCAATTTTCTAATATAGTCATATTGTCAAAAAAAGTATTTGTTTGAAAGGAAAATTCCTATAAACAAAAAATAATTGTCAATAAGCAATAAGACTTAAATAAACATTTGTTTAATTGGAAAAATACTCTGACATATATAAGCATTGTTTTATAATATAACAACAATTAAATCAACACCAAAAGTGTATTATTGAAATGGAAATAATGTTTTTAATGGAAACAAATTCCGTCTTTACACAAAATAACTGTATTTTTTCTTCTTCAAAAAATAATTTGATATCAGGAAATAAATGTTTGTTTGGCCCTATACAAACAAACAAATTTTTTAACTGCCACCAATTTTTTTCAGTGTAGAGACTTTTTTTCTGACTTGCTTAGATTTTTTTAAACTACGTCTAAAATATCTATGAATTTGTTAAAAATTGCGTATAAAAACAGGATGAAGTGTCCGATATAGGTATTGCAAATTAAGAAATATTAAAAACATAAAAATAAAAAAGAAAATGAACATCCAGTAAGTAAAGTGGCAGTAACATGACAGAATCATATTTATATTCAGCCAAATTGTAACATAATAATAGTTTTTTTGCAACTCTACATAAATTCTCAAATACTCATTTAATGTAACTTTAGCAAACTTGTAATAATCAATAAGATATATATTACAAATTTAAGTGTGTGGATGAATGTGTTACAAAATGATATATTATAATAATACATTTGTTATTATTATTTCTACGCTGAACGAATCGCACAGTTATGAAGAATATTGTCCACTATGAAAAC
Source organism: Monochamus alternatus (assembly GCA_037114965.1). Classification (NCBI taxonomy): domain Eukaryota; kingdom Metazoa; phylum Arthropoda; class Insecta; order Coleoptera; family Cerambycidae; genus Monochamus; species Monochamus alternatus. Next base: position 74,810,719 of record CM073431.1, on the reverse strand, counting down.
TATCTTCTGTATCTACAATGTTACAGTGTTAATTATTACAAATAATTATTTTATTTTAATATGGAAAGGGTACATGAAATTACTGCATGTATATGGAATTGCTACAGAAACATTTTGAGTGTCACTGCTCACCCAAAAAGCAAAGGATGTGATGAAAGCAAAGGAATCAAAGGTTGCTACTAACTGCTTCGTTGGATTTGCAACTGACAATTCTCATGTTTACGCCGTGCTTCTTCTGTTTTCTACACACACATCAAACTAAACAACAGACGTCGTTTCACAGCACCCTCAAAAGTGACGACAAGAGGCTTGCCTTATATGTGCATTTCAGTTTCAAACTATGTACTACTGTTCTGTTCTACACGAGTCGTTACAATTTTCAGATTAATTTACCTCAAAACAACCAACAAAATGTTCTAAACAGGTATCTTAATAATTTGTCTAACAGGATATATATTTAATTTTATATATTAAAGTTGCAATTTTTAAGAATTTTTTTATTTTAATTATGATCAATATTACAAGCAGTTGTATTGTTAATGCTGTACAAAAACAGTATAAAATTTAAAAAGAAAATAAATTTAAAAAATACTACACTAAAAAGTGGTTTCATTGAAGCGATGGAGGCTGATACAGTCATTTTAGTTTGGACATATAATACGGACATAAATTGCTAACTTATCATATCCTTAAAATTTTGTAATGTACAGGGAACTGTTAAAAATACAATTTTGTAAAACAATTCAAAAAAAGTAGTTTAAAAATGATTTAAAGATACACCACCAAAAATTAACAGACAAAAAATTATAAGAATTTCCCGAGAAAGAACTAAATAAAATTTTGTACCACCTATTTTATATCAGTAAATTCAACTGTTTCTTCCGCTATTGCTATTATTAATGAATAAAACTAATTTGTGGTCTTAATTAATAAAATAATTTGACATATCTAATGTTATAACAACTGTTCAAAATTTTGTCAACCGGCGTGTATTTGGGCTCGTCTTACCCAGTTTTTACGAACTAACACAAATGTTTCTGGTTCTTGTCCGTTTTGAACGCGTAATTTATTGGCAACAGCTACTATATGTTGGCGTAAATCATATACAGGGTGTTAAAAAAAGAGTGTAAAATATTTAAGGAGGTAATAGTATGAACCAAAATAAGCAGAAAAGCCTCAATAAACATGGATCCGCAAAGTAACGGTTGCGGAGATATGCAATGTTTTATGTTTTTTAGCCCCTTTTTTTATTTTGTAAAAACGTTGTGTATTTTCTTATAATAGTTGGTTGATGTTTAGTGAAATAAACAGTATGTATTTGACAGTTGTTCTCAGTGCACAAGTTTTCTTTCGCTGTGGCTGGTTACTCTAACGCAGAATAAACAGACATGCATTTCATGTATGGTCGTGCTAATGGGAACGCCACCGAAGCACGACGTTTTTATGTTGACGCTTATTCAAATCGCCAGATTCCTTCACAACGCATGTTTGGAAGAATTCATCAAAGATTGCGTGACAGTTCCTTGAATAAACAGTGTCATTTATCCGGAAGACCAAGGTCGGTATCCACTCCTAGAGCAGAAGAAGAAATTCTAGCACTGGTAAAGCAGAATCCAGGTACGAGTGTGCGGAGAATATCAGCCGAGGTAGGAATTAGTGGTCCTCTTGTTTGGAGAATCCTTCACGAGCAACTGCTTTATCCATACCATGTGCAACGACTACAGGCTTTAAATCCAATAAATGATCATCAAGCACGTTTGATTTTTTGCCGCTGGTTTCTACGTCATGAGCAGAAGACTCTCGTTTTCTTGCAAATATTCTTTTTACTGATGAGGCCGGCTTCACAAGAAATGGAGTGTTTAATTTTCACAATACGCATATTTGGGCCGACGAAAATCCTCATGCTCTAATAGAATCTGGACATCAGTCACGTTTTTCATTAAACATTTGGATGGGTATTGTAGGTGACAGGTTTCTAGGTCCTGTTGTTTTACCAAACCAATTAACAGGCGCTGCTTACCTCAACTTTCTGCAGAACACACTGTATGAGTTTTTGGAAGACATTCCTTTGAATCAGAGGCAACAAATGTGGTTCCAGCATAATGGTGCTCCAGCTCATTTTTCCATGGCCGTTAGAGAGCATTTACACCAAACTTTTCCACATAGATGGATAGGAAGGGTCGGACCTGTTTTATGGCCTCCACGATCGCCTGATCTGAACCCCTAGATTTCTTTTGGGAATATTTGAAGACATTATTGTATGTTACTCCTGTAAATAGCCTGAAAGAGCTGCAGCTACGGATTAATAAAAAGTGTCAACCAAGGAAGGTGTTTTTGAAAGGGTTAGAATATCGTTGAGACGAAGATGTTATGCCTGCTTGGAAATGGACGGAGAGCACTTTGAATATCTTCTGTAACTTTTTTTTTGTTTGTTAAAAACTTCCTTTGTCGGTTTATTCCTAATAAAATAAAATGTTTGAAAAACTTATAGTGGTCCATATCTCCGCAACCGTTACTTTGCGGACCCATGTTTATTAAGACTTTTCTGCTTATTTTGGTTCATACCTCCTGAAATATTTTACACTCTTTTTTAACACCCTGTATAGTGTCCACGTCGGTGCGATACACTTCATAGTGGCGATCCTCCTCGTTCAATCCATCCTACCCATTGAACTTCATTAAGGTAAGCTTTTTTGTTTCAAATGAGTGGGAGTACCATCGTACAAAAACCATATTTGGAGTCGGACAGTTAAAGGCATATCTTCCAGAAATCTAGGCAGATTATTTCCTATCCCTTCTATTTGGTAATATGAGTGGTTCAATCAGGCGATCATCGACAATCCCTACCCAAACATTTAAGGAAAAGCATTGTTGTAAATGATCCCATTGAATTGCGCGCGGATTTTCAAAATCCCAAACATGAGTATTATGAATGTTATCCCATCCCATTCCATGTAAGAATAACTTCATCTATAACTAACACGTCAGCTGTAAATTTGGGATTTTGATCATTTTATTGCAGCAACCATTCACAAAATCTAATTCGAAGGCGATTATCTCTTGGTATTAATGCTTGCATACGCTGTACATATTACAGATATAATTGGGCCTCATTTATGATACGCCACATTGTTGATTGGGACATATCTTGTACTTGTTGAACGATTTGCCTAGTATTTATTCGCGGTAAAATTAGCTGCATTTGGAACATATCTTGCTGGAAATCATTCTGCTTACAGACAAAAAACTGCTAAAGCAACCCAGCGATGTATAGGTTGAAAATACTAAACCTTCAATAATTTTTTTCTCGCAAACTAGAAAGGTTTTACAAAATTTGTTTACGATATTGATTCTATTTTTCATGACGCATCTATTCAAATTGTTGTGTAATCACTCTCTATAATTACAAAATATTCCTTTGACTAGATAAATTGTCTGAAAATTATTTGCAAATGATTTGCTTACTACATATTTGCAGAATATCATATTACTAAAAATATTTTGAATTAGACTAATTAGATAGTAATTTCTATCATACAACAATTTTTGTTAAAAAATTACTCCACACTAATTGACCGCCATAATTCCTTAATAAACTTCCATGTTGTGGTGACGAATACAATCTCAATAAGACATCCATTTTATTCAACTCATGATTACGTCAAACACATAACGAACTTGTATTAGACATATTCACAAAGTGTACTTTATGGACGTATTCAGGAAACCTGAAATATTAATTTTCGTTTCTAGGGGTTTTCAACACTGTTGAGCTGAAGCAAAATAATTACAAAATATATTTTTTATTTTATTTTCAGATCCTACGTGTATTTTAAATCAATTTTGTTAAACATACCACATGTACCCAACAGAATTTGAGTTATTTCGCTTTCTTCATTTTTTTTTATTATGACTACGAATTATTCAGTTTAACTAAGGTAATACTGAAGTAGGATACAATTTCCAGAGTGGGTGCAGGTTTTTCTAGATTACACAAGGTGATGAAAAATGAGAGACCGATAGTGACAAATGCAGTCCTCAATAACTCTTATTATCTTAGCTTATTTTAAATAGAACTCTGTGTTTCATTTTACCATATCCTTCTACATTTTATTTTCTTTCGATACGTAAAAAAAGAAAATGGTAAAATAGAATACGATTTTTTCACTAAAAATAAGTGAGTTACCTACTGTGATTTGAATTTGTCACTCTAGGCCGCTCACTCTTTAGCATCCTGTATATTTTAGAGAAACTCGGGCATATTATGGATATAGATGTTGGATGGTATGGATCACTGTTACTTTCGCTAAATCATTATTTTATAAATTGCTAATTAGCTACCTGAGTTAGACTAAATAATTCAGTCACGATAAAACAAAAAAAAATTGAAGAAAATTCAAAAACTATTTAGTTTAGACATATAGTATATACTTAGTTGACTAAAAATTACACTTAGAATATGAAAATGCAATAAAAAATATCATGATCCATTTAAAATAAGCGTGTTGACATTCATTTCAGATATAACCGGAAATGCCAGGTCACTGTAAATATTTTGTTTCAATACAGTAGTGTTGAAAACACCTAAAAATAAAAATTCATATTTCTATCATTTCCTGTTTTTTAAACACTCTGTATACTTGTTATTACACCATTTTTGCAAGGATTCATTTTGTAAGGATTCATTTATTCAATTCTTATATAATTTTTAATTATTTCTTATTGGTTTTTTTCTCTTAACAAGTTATTTTTAATTAATTTCTTATTTTCAATCAATTAGAAAAAAACAACAATAATAATTATTATTAGTACCTAATGTTAGTTCTCATAGGACCATAGGTTCGCATTATTTCGGTGGTTGAAAGGCATACAGCATCACTTACACGCCCTAATTTTATTTTAAAAAAATCCCGCCTCCAAAATTAATGTCACATTAATCAATCTCCGGTCACAATGTTGCTAAATCAAACCACCCCAAATAATAAACCACCCTCCGCCCGAGCATATGTAAAAAGAAAAAACTACGTGTCATTTTAATAGATGAACCCTCATTAGCTTTTTTATCCGACTACTAACAATTGAACATCGAGACCGGAGCGTGTGAACGTTCGATGCCATCAAGTGGGCCCAGATATATTTATAACAGCACACAATTAAAATATGGTAATGCCGAATGCGCTCTTGATTTGTAACGATTCCTGGTGGCGATTCATTCGTTTGTGTTAGATGTGTATGCCGATTTTTAACCGTGTGAATGTAAGTTTAATTGTGCAAATGATACTAATAGATTTATATTTTTAAATTCTATAAGCTATTATAGACCAAAACTTTCAGTAATAGCTACTAGCATTAGGTATTGTGTACATGCTGTTTCTTAAGCAGACGTCAAAAATCCAAGGGTGTTTTCTGTAAACAAAAGTAAGGGCTTTTTGTTATATAAATCTGGAGTCTTAGAGTAGCGACAGCGTGTTAAAAATAAAAAAAAATCAGTTTTTAATTTCTAAACTGCTTGAGATAGTTTAGCCAAATTCGTTGTGCATATTTAGTATGAGACTAGGTATGAAATAAAAAATTACCAACTTTAGAAACTTACTAGAGGTAGAGGTGTGGGTATCATTATTTGCCAAAAATTTTACAAATAAAATAGGTCATCATATGTGCCATTGTATTATCTTCACTTTTTGTTTCTTTACACTTCTTTGTATTTCAAGCCAATTAACAACAAATTTGATTTATTTGACCAAGTGTATTTTTACACAGTTACTTAAATATATCTTAGGCAGGTTACGCAAAACCATAGTAATAAGAACCCGTCATCTTATTATTGTTTATTGTCAAAGTTTTAATAATGGCTTATGCATATTCAAATGCTGAAATGACCAATATTATGGCGAATTTATATGGAAAAATGTCCAAATGCAGGAATGCTCAGATATATTTTTCAACGTCTTTCAGAGTCTGGCTCATTTCAGAATGGTCCAATTTCTAGACTTTTGAGTGTTAGAACGCCTGAGTTGGAAGAAGCTATTTTACACGAAATTGAAGAAGACGGTGTTCTATGCGCTTTCTAAGACATAGAATGTGGTTTATGCACGACGTGGCTTCCCCACATCTTAGTTTAGCAGCTTGTGAATTTTTAAATGAATAATTCGGTAATAACGTGATTGGACGAGGCACTCAAGAACCAGGTCAACCTTGGCCACCCATATCACCCGATATGAACCCTATTGATTTTTTTGTTTGGTGGCATCTCAAGAAATTGGTTTACAAAGTTCACATTTAATCTGAGGAGCACTTACGTCAACAAATTATAGCTAGTTGTGATGTGACAAGAGCTGCTACTGGAATATTTGCACGTGTTCGTATTTCATGAAGATCTGCAGCATATATATTGACTGAAGGTGGCCATTTCCATCGTTTTTTATTAAGTAATTTCATTGTTAATTAATTATTTTAAATGATGTAATGAGTATCGTTTATTGAATTGTATTTAGTGGAAAAAGTGGTTCTTTATTGCACTAGTATAATAAAATGACTTACTGTCATCTAAATAAAACATTTTTTAGTTTTTGCAGGAACGTACAAAAGATATTGTATGCAACTCGTACAAAAAGTGCTTATTGCACTCGACGTGTTGTCCTACTCGGCCTCGTTGGACAATTTCACGTCCCGTGTAATAAACACTTACTTTTTGCATTTATTGCATAAATAACTATTGTTGTTAATCGATTTGTAATACAAAAATATTCATTATACTAGCTTTAAAAAAGTTATGCTTGTTTCATAGAGAAAACTGCATTTATAGTTTGAGTTATGATTTACTCTTCAACCAGTACTTTAAGGCTAGCTTCTTGGACAAAAATAAGGTGATTTAAGTACTTAGTATAACTTTTCTTCCTTAAGAAGTTATAGGTCTGAGAAAGTTTTTTTAATATTTTCTCAAGACTATAACTTTTTAAGGAAACAAAGTTGTACTAAGGGTAGGTTGTAAGTAAGTCTGGCAATTTTTCGTTCAAATTGTTAAAGAAAAGGATCTTAGAAAAGTAACTATGGGCGTCTGTCACAAATTATTTGCAAGAAATATACCAAAATTAGTTTTAATAATTTTTTGATACTATTATATTCACATATTTTTATTATTACCATTTGCAATGTATTACTTTATTGCAAAGATATTTGAACTAATTCAAAATAGAAGCAAAAATATTTAGAAGGCACTCATTTAGTCAAGTAATCTTATAGATCATACTGTTATTACACTTCTCTGCAATGTCATATTAACATTTACAACTCATTGCAAAGCATATACTTACTTGTACTCTTAATTTATGATTCCTCTAGATCATTTCACTGTCTGGTCTTGCTAGTCGTATTAATTTTTGAAATAAAAATATACACTCAAAACGTTTACTAATGATAATATTCCATTCCATATTAAGAACACAATTTTAACATACTGGCATTTTTCTGTGTCACTGCATGTACCTCATTGTCGGCCATTTCGTAAAAGGAAATCCTCATAAATTATCATCCACTTCTATTTGTTCCCATCGTGGTAGTGTATAAATATATAATCAGCAACGAACAGTCGATAGCGAAATCCATAAATTAAATAAGCTGAACATATTTTACAATGTTTTGCCTGCAAATATTTGCGAACACATAAAAGTGTGGCATTTTGGAAGGGCTCGTTAAGGGCATTGTTATGGTCAGCGCACCTATTCAGGTTCCGATGTCCGCCAAAGGTTATTTGAATAGGATTCGGAAGTATGGGGCTATCGGAAAACGATCTGTCTTGTAATTTGGCCGATTACTGACGTGGGGCGCGCGACCACTGGCTTTTGTGTAAATTGTGAATAACAAATGATTTTCAATCTGATTATTTACACCCAAAGAGAGTAAACAGATGTGCGATTTATAATAAATTTATTATTAGGATTGACGGTTAGGAATACAAGGGACAAAAAATTCGACATAATCGAATTATTTTTCAATTTGTAATTTAACTGTAAGTACTGTAAATAACGTAATATTGCAGTCGACACTGTAAAAATTCAAAAAAATGTGATGCAATATTGCATTGGTTTATTCTCTCAACGTTAAGACTTAAATGTCATATTTACGGCCGGTATTTCAATTGATGGTTGACTTGTATGATAAGTAACACGCACCTACAAGTTGACTAATGGTTAATTTCCAAATGCGTTTTTCATTACTTTTTGTTACTTCAGTTAACTATCTGGAGGTTTGCAATTTATTTATTTATGTTGGCGAAATTGCTGGCACATTTTATGTATTTTGCTACGATTTTTATATAAAATGCACTACGTTGGCAACGAAAACCCAGAAATTGGTAACCTAACTTTTTCAAATTTGTTTATGACAACTGTCAAGTGTCACAGGTTGCAACAACTGTCCACGGTGACAATCTAAGTCTATTAAAAAAGTCTTTACCGTCATATTCTTCGAAGTAGTTTGGTCTAGCTCGTATTATTTTAGGTCTTCTAATATCTTCTTCGTCGCTGCTTTATGCATTAATATCGTATTCCATAATAAATAGTAACAAATTAAAGACTTTAAATATTTTATAGGTTAAACTTCCGAATTAACTGTCACATCCTTAGTTAACCCCTACTTCATGGACAGGTTATCTTAACCAAAAGTTAACTACTAAATTTTTGGTAACCAATAATTGAAAAACTGAATTTTTGATGTAACTATCGGTTTACTATTAATCACAAGTTAACCATTAATTGAAAAACTAGGCCTTAGTGAAGTATACTTAACTTATAATGTATCTCTGCCAGATATGGCATGGTGTTCGTATATTTTGTTGTGTTCAAAATTACTGTCGAGAACAATTTGTAGGCATAAAACACATATTGCCTCAGTCCTTACGGTTTTAATTATTTTTTTGGGATATGTACGTGGTTGAAGTTAGTTTAGTAACAAGTCGAAATTTTCCCCAGCCCAGCAAGTAAAATCCTTATAGTTCCGAAGAAGAAAATTATTGAAGTTGTAGTATTTTCAACCTTTACATCGCTGGGCTACTGAAGTGTCTAACGTCATCGGAATGCAGCCGATTCTGAACACTAAAATCCGATTTTAGTATTAACGTTTTTGCGATAGTGTTTACATATTTGTTTATAGTATATAGTTGTTTTCATTGCCAACATAATTTTTGATATTCGGTCGCGTTAAAACCAAACACTTTTTGCAATTTAGTGCAAACATTTAGTGTAGTATATAGCTTTATTATTTTCAGTTGTAATTTCTTAAATACTTTGATGAATTCTTGCCGCAACTATAGCAACTCTGAGTTGATGGACATAATTTTAATTTATGGTGAAGTAAGACAGAATACTTTAACAGAATCTCGTCTGCTCGCTTTTCCGGTAAACATGCCAAATGCAACTACTTTTACCGCAGTAGTGCAATGCGGGTGTGACACGGGAAATTTGCAAACGAATCCAGGAAGAGATGGAGATCCAGGGCGTCCACGGGTATTGAAGCTGCTGAGGAACACATTTTAGATATTGTTGAAGAGAATCCCGGAATAAATATCAGGCAAATCGCTCCACAATTACAATCAACAGTGTGGTTCATACACGAGCCTCGATTATATCCATACCATGTACCTACAGCGTGTCCTAACATTAATACCAAGGGTTTATCTCTTACGAATTAGATTTTGTGAATGGTTGCTGCAACAAACTGCTCAAAGTCTCTGCTGACGTGTTAGTTACAGATGAACTTATTTTTACACGGAATGGGATCTATAACATTCATATACTCATATTTGAAATTTTGATAATCCGCACGCAGTTAAATGGATCATTTCCAACATCGATTTTCCTTGATGATCGCTTGATGGGACCATTCATATTATCAAATCGAATGGATATCCCGAGCTTCTTCGAAATGATCTTCCTGGAATGTCCAGCTGTCCAACTAGGAATGTGGTTCTTACACGATTGTATTTCCTCTTATTTTCGAGAAAATGTTCGGGAGTATCTTCATGATGTTCAAGGGGTACAATATATTGAACGAGGAGGACCAGTACTAAGGCCGCCAAGATCTCCTGACCTAAATCCTTTGGATTTTGTTTCGTGGATATATTTAAAAAATAAAGTGTATCGCACCAAAGTGGCCACTACGCGAACGTATCATAGCTAACTTACGAGTTCAAAATGGACAAGAACCAGAAACATTTGTGTTAGTAGAAACTCATCCAATTATATTTAAGCATCGGTGGACAAAATTTAGAATAGTAATAACAATAGCGGTAAAAGAAGTTGAATTTGCTAATATAAAATAGATGTAATACAATGTTATTTATTTCTTTCCTTGGGAAATTCTTTCAAAGATTTATCCTTTCATGTCCGGTCACCGACTGCATGCTTTGCCTTGCGGCAGATCAGGTTTTACAGCGGATCAATTTTCGATCTACCCTTTTTAATTTTTTAGGAAAATTGTATTATAAGAGCCCCTGTACATTTAATTTAATTTATTGTTAGAATTAATGGTTAGAAATACTAGAAAAAAAACAATATAATGGAAATACATTTGCAATTCTACTACAAGTATAGTAAATTATCAAGTATATTGCAGTCAACATTGCCCAAATTCGAAAAATATTACGCAATATTGCCTTGGTTCATTCTCTCAAATTTAAGAAACTTAAATGAGTTTTAGAGTAGCATGCTTATACAAATACATTATCTGTCATAATTTAGCTGAATTTACACAATTTTTGTCAGGGTAGTACATGTGGTATATACAGATTTCAAAAAAGCTTTTGAATCATTTTATTCTGAGAAAGAAATTAGAAATGTACGGTTTTGTAACCAAATTGTTTCATCGTGACTGCCTCGTACAATGGCTTTAAGTTTAAAACATTTATAGCAACATCTGGTGTACCATGTAGAACCATTTTTATTTACCAACGATCTATCTAAATGTTAAACATAATCATGTTTTTCGCAGACAATTGAAAATTATTTTGTAATATCAATTGCATTGATGATTGTTAAGCGTTGCCATGAACTTAATACGCGAAAATAAGCTTGGAACTATACAATTACCGAATGTGGCACTTCAAAATCTAATGGCCACAGCCAATTTTCTCCAATAATGTTTGTGAGCACGAAGAGATACATGAAATGAACAAGATAATATTCAAGAAGATAATGATATTGAATAGGGTGACATATTATGCAACGGTAATAATGACAAAGGGAAGTTTCGTGATACACAATGTTCAACGATATTTCCATTGTGCTTATACCATTTTTTATCAAATCAAAATAATAATTTTGTATCTAATATAATATGTTTTCCACATTGTCACTTCCAACTCAGTCAAGTTGCTCAATTTTGTGCTTAACAACAAATAAATGTCAAATCTATACAGGGTGATTCAGGTTTAATCTTGATAACTTCAGAAATCGATAGAATAGGTTAAAATAATGTTCATTTGTGATATAAACTTATTTCCTAAAACGCATCGTTTCCGAGATAGAGGGCGTTGAAGTAGGAATTTTTTTCTCGTTTTTCCTTCATAACTTTTGAACCACTTATCCGATTTAAGTGAAATTCGGAACACAAACACTCCTTATGATCTTACATGATCTTCTTTGAAGCTTATGTAAGTTTGAACTACCTACCCCTCTTAGAAGTGTATTTTGTATGCTGCCCCCCTCTTACTTTATTTCAAAACTACAAAAAAAATAATTAATTTCAATAAAACATCTACACACCACTTTGAACTGATTAATTTCGAAACTTTTTCGTCTCTTGTTTTTTTTTTTTCGAATTTTGGTCTTGTTTCTGAGATATTCAAAGAAATTGGTGACAGTGTAGCGCACCAGCCGCGTAAATTTCATTTAACGTTATAGCAACCCTTAAAAAGAAAACTCAGTGATTTGTGTAAACTAACGTTTTGGGCATCGCGATAGCCGAGGTGGCTGGGAGACGACTGCTCGTGGAACCAGTCTGGATCGGCTATGTCGGTATAGGTTCGAATCCCACTGTAGTACCATGGATGTTTGTGCTTGTCGAGAGATGCACAATAAGTCTGCGGTGCTTCCGGAGACACTGTCGAACGGCTCTCAAAAAAAAAAGTGACGTTTGTGAAAATCATTGTCAAAAGTATTATTTAAAGAGTGTTCTTAGTGTTAAGAAAAAATGCCAATAACCTCAAACATAAATTTAGTAACAACTACTTATTACAAGATTTACAACAAACTTATCAACTACTAAAAAATTTACAATAATTGTTCAAAGTGCATTCCTCCAGCCTCAATACATTTTTGGCATCGACGAACTAGTGTATTAAGCGCAGCTGCTATTTGAACAGGATTGTTTTTTATGTCATCACAAGCATGTCTTATCCTTTGGATCTACATATTTGGGTGGTTGTTGGGTTGCCGTCCAATCCATCGATGAGGATAATTCTCATCCAACCACTGCCCTACTTCCCTTCCGTAATGTGCAGAGGCACCATCCAACTGCATCCAGTTCCCGTGGCGTAAATTTAAGGGACCATCGTCAAGCACGTCGGGGAGAGAGTTTTGCAGAAACTCATGGAATTAATCCCCATTTAAACGAGGAGGCAAAGTATGCGGCCCAAAGAGCTTATTACTTAAAACACCTATCCACACATTTACACTAAACTGTTGCTAAAATAAAGTCTGTATTGTCTGACACATCGAGGATTGACTTCACTCCAAACGTGAATGTTGTGGTAATTCACAATTCCAGGTTTTGTGAAATTAGATTCGTCGGTCCACAAAACCTTATGCAGAAATTGTGGATTAATTTCTGTTGAATCTAACCCATCTACAAAAATTTAAACATTTTTCAGCATCTCCTGGCAACAAACCTTGAACTGGTTGGAGATGGAAAGCCCTTCGATGATCTTGTTTGAGTGCTTTCAGTACTTTTGATTGAGATAAATGGAGTTGCTGAGCTGCTCGGCATGTGCTTAAAGTTCTATCGATATCAAAAAGATTAAGACTTCGCTGATTATTTCTTGGCGGTACATTACGATTATGATCATTGTAGCGGCGCAAACCATATTCCGAAAATCGACGATGTACATCTACAAAAACTTGTGCATTTGGAATTCTTCTATTAGGGAAGCGTGTTCGGTACTCTCGAACTGACGCGTTGGAATTTCCGTCACAGAAACCATAAACATAATGTATATCGGCATATTCAGCATTTTTTTCTTAGCACTAAAAATGCTCTTTAAATAATACTTTTGACAATGATTTTCACAAACGTCAGTTTATACAAATCACTGAGTTTTATTTTCATGGGTTGCTATAACGTTAAATGATATTTACGCGGCACAATTTCTTTGAATATCTCAGAAACAAGACCAAACGTGGAAAAAAAAACAGGAAACGAAAAAGTTTCGAAATTAGTCAGGTCAAAGTGGTGAGCAGATGTTTTATTGAAATTAATTTTTTTTTTGTAGTTTTGTAATAAAGTAAGAGGGGGGTAATTCAAATCGGATAAGTGGTTCAAATGTTATGAGGGAAAAACGAGAAAAAAATTCCTACTTCAACGTCCTCTATCTCGGAAACGATGAGTTTCATGAAATAAGTTTATATCACAAATGAACATTTAATCTGTTCTATCGATTCCTGAAGTTATCAAGGTTAAACCTGAATCACCCTGTATGTAGATATATCTATTGGCATTTAGATTACTATTTATCAATAATAATTGTAGAATTCCAGATGTAGTTCTTATAATTAAACAGTCGAAGATATTTCTCTCCGAATAACACTTGGTGCAGTGTTGTTGCAGAAGTAATTTAATCCATGAAAAAAAGCAGAAATTTAATTAAAAAACTGGACAGGCCGGTCATTACATAGCTGCTACTTTGTAATCATTCAATGTACAAAACCGATGGTAATGATATATTTTCTGAAAACGAAGCTACTTTAGAACACAAATTTAATTCAGGATAAGGGTCACGCAATATGCAATTGTGTAAAAAGCAATTAAAAATTAACCCCGCGTGAAGTTATTCCTAAACAACAGACGTGCCGTGAATAATCTAGAGTGGATCTAAAACGCAACTATTTTAGATAAAACGCTGGATAAGGAGGGATGACGCACCACGCTCAATTAAAACGCTGAAAAAGGGAAGCCCTTAATTATTACCAATTAAATTTACATATTAGGACGTAGCTGTAAAAATTCATTGTGCAATATGGTTTTCCTACTATTGCTGATATCGTCATATTATAATGAATATTCATTGTGTGTGTCGTTTTCGTATTTACCCGCATCGTGTAGATATATCGTCGACGTTTCTAAATTTCTACACGTAAATAAATTTATCTGGTTTTTGACCTTTCATTTATTGGGTGAACTCGGTAATTAGTCTTTAAGATAGACAATGCAACTGCGACACAACAAATGTTCTAGTTTTCATAAATAAACTAGATTCTAGATTATTCCTCTAAATAATATCAAAAGTAAGTGGTGAGCTATATACATGGTACATTTTACAATTGGCGTTATGAAACCCGTAAACGTGGCTCAAATTGGAAAAAAGTTGCGTCTTTTCGTGATCGTTAAATAAACCAAACATATCCAAGATGTCTGCTGCCGTTGCTGAAATATTATGAAAAAACTGAAAATAATGATTTTAAAAGATGCCATCTAGCGTCATTATTTTTCGACAGAAATAGCTAAGAATATACAAAATATTTAATAATAAAGGAAAAAAATTGGTAATTCTACAATTATTGCAATTTATAGGTTTTAAAATAAAAATGCTTTCTCATCGATACCATAAAAAACAGAGCTGACGTATTAATATTGAGTTGTTGTATAATTTCGTAAAAGAAGTATTACTTTTTAATTAATAAATAATATGCAACGATCATGTAATGATGGTTATTAATACACGAGCATTAACCGGGATACGAAACGAGCCGAAGGCGAGTTTCGTATGGTTTATGCGAGTGTATTAATAACTATTACATGAGATTTGCATACGCTATTTTTTCTACACCCGATAAATAATCAAAAAAAATTAATTTTATATTTTTATTGAACACAATAAGTAACAGTAATTATTCGTATGAACTGCATTTTCTGCTTTCTCCGATATGTGTGGAGGAGTCGATGGTAATTCTTCTATATCGCTGATATCAGACATTTTGATAAATTATCGAAGTTTAGCTAGGTATCTACGAAAATTTAATACGTACTGATTTTGACATCTAAAATAATTACATATAACCTAGGATAAACGTCAAATGCACAGCATGCTTGATTGAAAAATTATGGGTTTCTATTGATTAAAAATCTGTATCGTAATGAAAAATCTGTATCGTAATGGGCATCATTATGAAACGGATTATAAAATCTGTATCGTAATGAAAAATCTGTATCGTAATGGGTATCATTATGAAACGGATTATGGGCATATAAGTGCATTGTTATAATACGGGTGTAGAAAAAATATATTAATTAATCAACAATGTACTCTCCTCTGGTGGTGCGGAAGTGAAGAAATAGCAAAGAGAATTTGGACGTACGACATCGTCATTAAAGCACATTTCTCGAAGATTATTGGGTAGACAATGGAAGAGACGACAATCTATGAAAACATCAGGAAAATAGCCTTCCACCTGAACTTCTCAATAATGGTTACAAGATCTGAAGAATGAAAAGATGCAACAAAGCAACGACTGATAAGTGAGATATTGTTCTTAAAAACAGAAAAGAAAAGGAAGGAAGGGCGAAAGACACGAACGCAGAGGAATTAAAAGCAGCAACCTTTGCAGATTCATGTCACACGACCTCAGTTTTAAGAACAAGAACAACAGTCACTGTGGAAGAAAATCCAGCAACTACTGTCAGGGTCTCAATCCAGGCAGAAAGTTGTAACTTCAAGTCACAAAAATGGATACCAGTTTCGGTGCGAGAAGTTATCTCTCTCTTAGGGTTAAGGTAACAATTTTGTTAATGAGCTAAACGATGACAAATCAGCCATACATGTTGACAAGCGAATATTTATTGTTTTTCCATGTTTTCGATTTATTTAACTCTGCATTTCTTTTGCAATTAATTTACGCAATATCTACACACATTTAAGATACTTTAATAAAACTAAACAACAGAATGATAGTAAGACAACTTTGACATTTGTTTAACAAGCCATCATCCCAATACAAATAAATCATCGTACAAATTCTACCAAGTTTTAAGACAGTTAAAGCTGTGTAAGTTCTGAAAGCGGACACCTTCCATTTTAATAAAAGTTAATTTCAGTATATTATCAACCAATCAGTGGGTGCCAGTGCTAGTTAAACTTAATTGAATGAGTCATACACAGACGGAGGGTATACAGAGAAGCAACCCTCGCATAACATCACACACGTGGTCAAAAGCCCAATTCATCCGTTTTCATAATCACTCAAGTTTAATTGTAGTAAATTCATGCCCCGTCAGTTTCCTTTATGCTAATTTTAATTTAACTTTGTGGTATTTGATAAGAAAATTCGTTAGATATAGGGTACTGTTCTTTTGGAAAAAATATACGTCCCATTGTTTGGAACACGTGTAACTGAACTTGCCCGTGAATTGTGTTCTATTAAACAGAAACTCGACAGAAATACTGGGTGGTCTGTTTTTCATGGCTCACCATTGTTATCTCGCAGGGTTGCTCAAATTAGACAAAAGTTGCGTTTTATGATAGCCATTAAGATGAACTAAATAAATTAAAGATATCTACTGCCGTCTCTGAAATATCGTGGCAAAACTGAAAACAGCGATTTTAGAAAATACCTGTAACGTCATTATTTCACAACAGCTGAAATTTGATAGAGAGAGATAAGAATATACAAGACAATCGATTTTCGACGAAAGACAATTTCTATGATCACTAGTTTCAGTTATGCAACATTCAATTGTTTTTTTTGTCATGGACGCCATATTGGACCTTGGTAGTAACAGATGTAAAGTAAAATTACGAATACGTCAATATATAACCTTATAATTTTATTTGAAGAATAACTCATAAAGTTTTAAAAATACAATAATTTAAATAAAGAATCTAGTCGTTCTTGATGTGTATATCTACTAGTTTTTTTCTATTTATTTCCTTTTTATATTATTATTTATTTTCCTTTTGTATATGTATTATACATATACGGGGTGTAAATAAAATTTGGGACACGTGGTGTTAAATGGGATGAACTAAGCTCTATTTTCAGTTGAAAGTATTATCTTTGACAGAAACGACTAATGGTGTTATTTTTTTTCTGTTAAAAAGCTCTCTTTTTTTTAATAAACTTTTATTAGAGAAATTTGTCTATATTATTTCCCGTTTAAAAGTTATATAATAATAATATAAAGAAATACCACCTGAAACTCACATTAGCAGTTGAACGATCAAGTAGCTGTTGGAAAATAATTGAATGTTCGTTGTTTAAAATTCATAAATATCATTAAGAATAAATAAAAGGATTAAACTCGATAATTCTCTAATACAGTTAAAACAAAATTTGATGAAAACAATAACTAAATTTGAATAATGAGGCAAACGCCCTCATACTACATACATGTTACAATCTAATCTCTATATGACCTCTCATTTCTAGAAACATAGCCAATCTTCGCCTGACTTCTGCCTGCGTTTATAAACATTTCATATTTAACTCATTACAAACATTTGTGATTTTTTCTTTCAAATGATTAATATCTCGCGAAGGTGTTTCGTAAACTTTACTTTTAAAACCCCCCATAAAAAATTCAAGGAGTATTAAATCTGGTGACTTTCCGGGCAACTGAATATGTCCGTTAATTCCTATCCATTTTTCTGGGGTGTTATCTAAATATTGTTGCATAATACTGGTATTGTGGGGTGGAGCTCCGTCGTGCTGAAACCATAGCTTTTTCCTTAGCTGCAAAGGCACATTCTTTAGAAGTGCAAAAAAATTAGGTAACTCATGGTGTTCAGTGTATGCTCATAAAAATATTTAGACCAAAATGGCCTTGGTTTTGGACTGAATTTACAATGTAGGGATTTTCAATGGAATAGCGAACGTCCAAAGAACGTGTCGAAAAAGATTCTGTTCAACAGTTTCTACATTTTCTACAGTTTGAGCTCAATGTGACACTCAGGCAAATATTCTGAATTGTAAATGTTGTAGTCATGATACCCATTGATCTTTAAAATTCGTGGAACGGTTGATTTATTGATATTTAATTCCCGGCAAGCCTGCCGTATAGAATTTCGTGGATTTTGTTCGAAATACTGTAACAGTCTAGCTGTATTAACATTGTTGTTTACCCTTCAATCAATTATTTGATTCTTCCGAACAGAAAATTCGTCTTCATTAGGTCGCTTCCAATCTTGTAAAGGTTCTATGATCAGAAATGAGGCGCTCTGGATACCTTTCTCGATATAACAATACCTAACTCTTCTTGATTTTTTTTTGTGACTCGCCGTAAATTACATCATATCAACTTCTTCTGAATGAGAAAAGATTTTGTAAGCATAAAAGTTATACATTTGACGTTCGTATTGAGTAATGACAAGTATTTTATGATATTTATGCACTTTAAACAACTAAATATTATTTTTATATATTTTTAGGTATTAACAATATGGTATGAAATTAACTACTCTGTGTACTAAATCCCCAACCAGCGCTGAATTACACCCACAATATCTACCCATATATTCTTTATTATTAGCTTTTGTAACATTGTTACTGTATTAGAAAGGTATTTTAAGCTAATATAAATCAAATCTCCTACAATTCCTATAAATGAAGTCATATGTATGCTCTCTGATACCAAACATCTAGGTATGCTAATGAACAATTCCACAGACAAAGCTCAATTCAATAATTATCTAAAAAAATTAATCTAGCTAAATTTACTAACCTGGTTTAATGAAATCACTCTATAAACATTTAAGTTCACTCTTGAAGATCTGGGAACTCGAAAATTCAACCACAATAGATGAAATTTGACCTATTTATGCATTTTTAGGATTGCTTCTTCAGGTGGCCTCCTTTAAGTTGAGTCAAATATCTAACTATAAAAATTATTATACCAATAAATTAAAATTATTTGAAATTAAATATCGACAATGTCAAAAGTGAACCTGTCAATGAATTTAAACGTCATAACGACCTACTTAAGTAATAACAAAATTTTACCCTTTATGTAATCGTTTTTTATATATTTTTAGGTATTAACAATATTGTGTGAAACTAACTACTCTGTGGACTAAAGCCAACTAACTTAAAGGAGGTCACCTGAAGAAGCAATCCTAAAAATGCAGAAATAGGTCAGATCTCATCCATTGTGGTTGAATTTTCGAGTTCTCACATTTTCAAGAGTGAACTTAGATATTTATAGAGTGTTTTTAGATAATTATTGAATAGAGCTTTGTCTGTGGAATTGTTCATTAGCATACCTAAATATTTGGTATGATATGACTTCATTGATAGGAATTGTAGGAGATTTGATATATATATATTAGCTTAAAATACCTTTCTAATACAGTAAAAAAACTAACTATTAATTATTTTCCAATGACTACTTAATCCTTCCACCACTAATGTGATTTTTAGGTAGTATTTCTTTTGAAACTCTTTAAGACAATATTGCTTATAACTTTAAAAATGGGAAGTAATAACAAATTTCTCTGATAAAACTTTGTTAAAAAAATAGAGCTTTTTAACAGGAAAAAAAATTGAATATATTTCTGGAAAAATATAATTGGTGACGTTTCTGTCAAATCCCAAAGAAAATACTTTTGATTGAAAATGAAGCTTTCCTCATCCCATTGAACACCACGTGTCCAAATTTTATTTAAATTGTTTTTATCCTCACAGTAGGCCCATAGTGTCGAGTTTGAGACACCCTGTATTTTGTTAAAAGACAAAATAGGATATTCCTTTGCCAAGTTTATTTGTAATAATAATAATAATAATAAATATATTCATAATTATAACAACTGATTTATGAAAATTTGTTCAAAATTTTATACGGTATAAGAATGAAACTTCATATTTGTCAATTCTGTCTCATTATTTTTCAAATGCACTGATTTATTAGAGACCTGATTGAAGTCCGTTCCTGAAAGAAATGACATGGAACATATTGGAAGAGTTACCAGTATACTAGTAGCGAAATAAATCAGTGCATGCGTATTGATGTGCTGCCCTTTTTGCTTCTGCCCCGACAACAACCATAATGGTTGTCAAACAAATGAATATCAAAGAGAATTACTCAATCTATAGAGCGCGATGAGCGCGTATTAAATTATAAAACGTGCGTCGGGATAAAGGAATATAAATAAAGGGATATCCGATACTGTGCAGCAGAGGCTAATGTGGAAGCAGACAACGGCAGCAGTTTGTTCAGTCAGGAACGGTATTATGGGATTAAGGAAATAAAATAAATCGACAGCGGCGCACAACGGACAGGAACAATGGTGGATGTACGCGATTGGTTTTGAGTTGCAAGTTGGTCCTTATTTGTTTTTCAACTTATTTTAATTGGGCTTAGAAGGAATAGGAAAGTATAGGTGTACAGACTTCTGAAAATTATGAATACAAATATTTGTATGTCTGAAATACTCCAATAAAGATTGTAAGTCACAAATAAACTTGTATTCAGTCAAAAATTAAGCTATCGTTTAAACAGTATGCTGCCTTCAGCAAATACATCGTATATTTAATAACTTTTCATTTAAAATCAGCAGATTTGGTTGGTTGATAAAATGAGTCATCTCACCCGATTGTACTCAAATAATAACACAATCATGTATTGTTCATTCAATTATTTGCCAGTTAAATTAATATTTTATGAGTAACTTTTGAGTCAGTTTACTCAACTATGTGTTACACAACACTGACTTATTATTAACTATATATTTCGTTGTTTTTCATAATACAGGGTGTCACAATTTAATTTAAATGATGCTCAAAGTGACAACCATTTTCTTCAATACAACGATAGCACCGGAGTTGCTTATTCTTTTTCCTTTAAGAAGCCCCAAAGGAAAAAATCTAGTGGGTTAAGGTCGGACGATCGAGCTGGTCAAGCAACTGGACCACCTCGACCAATCCACCTTTCCCCGTAGATCACATCTAACCAATTATAAACTTGACATCCGCAATGTGCAGGGCAGCCATCCAATTGTATCCACGCATTTCTTCTCTCATTAAGTGGTACTTCCCACATATCATTATGATTAGTTTCCAAAAATTGTAGAAACGTAACGGCGTCAAGTCTGTCGAGCTCGAGGTATATTAAGAATACGAGTAGCTCTGCGACCACTCATAGATCTTGTTTCTTCGAATAATCGAATAACACGTCTAGTTCTATTTCGTACTATAACATTATTGTGTCTGCCTTGTTCTCTCCTAAGCACAAGACCATTTTCCGAAAAATGTTGATGAACTCTTCTATATACCGCTGGAGACGGATGTCTTGCATTCGGAAATCGTCTTCGGTATTCTGTTGCAGCTGCGATGAAATTTCCGTTACAAAATCAATAAACAAAATGTATATTTGCATATTCTTGACTCGTAAATCTAAAAGGCATCACTAACAGTAACACTTCGACAAACTTTGATCGCACAGCAAACAAACTGATTTGACATGACATCTATCAATATTATTGTTACAAACTTGCAATGCCAGCTAAATCGTAAAATTTTTGTAATGCTTAAGATAGCCCTGATTAGAAAAAGACTCAATATCTCAAGAACGAAGCTTCCTAGCGAATTTTATTAACAGCAGTTTTTGCATAAAATTAAAATAAGTTGTTAATATTTGTACTGAAAAAATACTTTTCACCACTGGCGTTAAAGTTTAGGGGGTTCAAAACAGAACAAAATCCCATATCTACGCCACTGGCCATAGCCGGAAAAAGTTATTCACGTCAAAATATTAACCTTTTATTATGATTACTGTATACGAAGTTTGAACAAAAAATATTTATTTGTTTAGTAGATAATAAAGAAAATAACATATTTTTTTGAGAGTTGAACGCCCTGTATCACGAAAACGGAGCGCTATAGGGAAAAATGTTATAGGAAAGATTCCTATTAATTCTTTACGCTTTATCATTTGTCAACGTTAAGAACGAAAAAACGGAGACACCCTGTATATTCCCAGTTATATTCCTTTAACCAAAAATTTATTGTTTTGTTTCAGAGATAATCACGAATCATGCAGTTATATTAACATTTAAGAATACCAGTTTACTTTAATAAAACTTATTTAAATTTATAATGGTCATATTCTATATGCTATATGAAATTTGAGAAACTGAATGTAGCTATACTTTCTTCATCTTTCTACGTCTTATTACTATTTGTGAATCCGCATTTACTGCGTTTTATTTCACCCATTCTGTACTTAAAAAATCTAATAGAATCTTCTTTAATATTAAAGCGACTTTCAAAATTATTTACTTTAAAGCCCATTGGATTTGTTCAAGCAATAAACTGCTGAAATATTAATATATTACAACCTTATATTTTTAAGAATACTACTTAGTAAATGTATTTAATAATCTCTTCAAAATCTTTTCAAAAACCATTCTTCTATTGAAGAATTGTTATCATCAACTTTCATCTATTAAAAATTGTAGATAAAGTAGTACTTCAACCGCAAGAGTAGATAACAGTCGCTTTTCTTACCTTTTTTTATCTGAAAAAGGTATACCTATTTGAAATATTTAGTACACCGAGTAGAAACTGTTTTGGTTTCAGGGAAGAGCGAAAATGTTACTTGAAAAAGTTATTCAAAATGCTAAATTATGACTACATGCAGAATTACAAGAAGATCGGTCTGCTTTGATGGAATCTTTGTGCTTCGATGAAAATTCAGTTTGATCACACCTTGCCGATCTTCTTGTAATTTTGCACGTCTACATAATTTACCATCCTGAATAGCTTTCTCAAGTAAAATTTTACTGTATTTTCAGCGGAAAAGACTCTTTATCTGAAACCAAAACAGTTTCTACTCGATGCACTGAATATTTCAAATAGGATTATTTCAAAAACAGTTGCTCCTAACGACTTCAATAAGGTATACCTTTTTCAGACAAAAAAGGTATGTCGACTGTTTCAATAATCAGATGGATACACTAAACCGCAAAAGTTCTGTCATTTAAAAGAAGCATGATGTGCCATAAGTGGCGCGCTGTACTAGTGACGTCAAAATTAGCAACAAACTTGAATTTTTCGCCTCCAAAATGTATGTAAATATTTGGATTTTTTCAAAAGTTAAGTTTGACAACATAGCATTATTTTGTCGCCAGAGATCTCCTCTTGTTCTATGTTGCACTTATTTTGAGAGACCCTATAGTTAAAACTAGTTATGACCAATACATGATAAAATATAAAATTTAGGTTATAATGATGCCTGTAAGTCATATTCTTTGCATTATGGAATTCGATAACGCTATTCCCCATTCGTTACACTTATTAGCTTATTAGCTTAGAATTTCAAAAACCTTGCAGCATACCAAATGGAATTACTCCCCGGTCGGTATTTACGGTCGACATGAAGAGGCAAGCAAATAAAAGATTACTGGCACGTTAAGCCTCAACACCCTAGCACCTACCCCTTTATTTGCAAAGGATATTATTTGAGGATAAGGCGGATTACCGTGATGAGTCTATTAAAGGGTTGGAGCGCCAAATTAAAAATATTACCCGGGCCGTTCGCAGTTATTAAATTTTTCAAAACCAAAGTCGTGCTCTTGGAATTATTATTAAACTAAGAGTGTGTAATTTCACTGGTATCTTCCGAAGAGTGGAATATTTTTAAATTGGAATTTACATGCATATTGTTAAGTGGCTAACGATTTAACACTATCTGCTCTACGTGAAAATTCCTTTAACCTCTACTTAACCCAATATCAAATTAACAAATTGTAGTGAACCACATTTCAGCACAAACCTGCTACACCAAGAAAAATGTTCGCATATCCAATAGACAACATAATTTATAACTGTTTATACTACTATCAAGCAACTTCGAAGTATGATCAAAAATAGATAACTAGTTTTCTTGTAAACTGCATTCCTTGAGCTTATCTAATGTAAAATTTTGTTTTTATTAAAGAAAGTTGTTATATTTATTCAGTTTAAGTATAAATCGTCAAATTTGTTACTAAATTTAAAAAATTATAAAAGCACTATTAAAAAATGCATTCTGCGGATATTTTGTATAAATTTTTCAAGTGTAATAAAATGCTGGTCAGGGCATTTGTCTGTAAAATAGTTGTTTACTGAAATTTCACTTCTGTTAGAGTATCGTACATACAGTCTCCAAACTATAGCAAAATTTAAATATCATCAGTGGATGATGCTTTTTTAGTTGGATTTTCTACGGGAATAAAAGGAAAATGGCAGTAATTAATAAGGATTTTTAGATATTGGTTTAGATAATATGTGCCGTGGAAATTACCAGGAGTATATGGACAGTGTCAAGAAGAACTTTTTGTATTAATTTTGACCAAATAACATTCTGAAAATTGTTGCAGTAAAATTAAAGGACACTGTAATATTTATTTTTATTAAGTAAATTAAAAGATTTTTTCTGTTATATGAGGTTTTGTTAAAACTACAGAACAACTCCTCTCAGTGTAAACGTTTGTAAAACGCTTAACTGTTTATTACGTTTAATTTTTTTAATTATGTAATCGGTGTAATGAAACCGAACTCATGTTCAACACATTATCTTGAGCTATAGTGGTGGAAGGCGTTGAAAAAAATTAATAATCGGTTGAGTATTGAAATGGATTTTATTTCAACACGAGTCGTGATATACCAGATATAATTTCTTTCGACTTAGTAACATACCACACCACATTATAATTGCATTTTTTGAATACCGAACCGCCAATTAGGTGCAGTTGTGGATAATTACTGCACAACACTTTAGCTTGCTTGTTTAGAAGCAAACTACTAGTTTATTTCCACAGTGAGGTGTATAGCAGTTTAAGTACTTTTACTTGTTGGAATTTCTAAATGTAGTGCTTTATGTTGTGAGTAATTATTTAACCACATAAGACCACCCACAAGATTATGTTAGTATTGACCAAATGGTATATATTTTTCATAAATATGTCAGCAAAGAAAATTTCTTGAATTTTGTCGATGATTTTGTCTCTTTGTTTTTTACTCTTCTGTTTATCCTTATATTCATATTCTTATCAAACTATATAAAATGTAACTTTAAATGGAGATCACTTCCTACTGCTGATAATACTTGTTCCTCAGAATACTAATGAATATAAATTCTTAATTAAATGAAGAGTCGTAAACCCCAAATAACTCGTCAGCTAGCTAATTTAATAAAATCGCTGGTAGAAAAGCTCGAACATCATGTAAGAATTTCATCTCCAGGACATCTTGCGCAGCTTCGATGTGGAGTCGCCTTTCACCAACGTTCCAATCCAGAACAGCTTGCAACTATTGGACAAGCACTTCACCCCTGCAGTTATCGCTGCAGTTATCTGCTTCCACATACTTCGTCTGGAATGGGCAATTCTACGAACAAAGAGTGGTGTCTCGATGGGTAGCCCACTAAGTCCTATAGTGGCGAATTTCTTTATGGAGAAAAAGAAACGCTTCTATCAGCTCCTAAGAAACCTAAGTGCAGGCTAAAATATGTAGACGACACCTGCATCATTTAGGACCCTCTACAAAATGTTTATATCATATTAACAAGCAACACAACAAGATCAACTTTACCATGGAAGTAGAGCAATACAGAACCTTATCGTTTCTAGACATTCTGGTCAAAAGGAAGACCTCTGGCTTTTTGGGACGCGGTATCTACAGGGAGAAGACACATTAATAGATATCTCCGAGGAAACTTTAACCATCATTCGACACAAAAACGCTCGATCATGAAGACTCTAGTTCCAGACCATCAACCGGAAGAAATAGATTCGCTCCGATCTGCGTTCCTGGTAAATGGATACTCTAAAAAAGACATAGATAGAGCCATTAGACCTCGAAGTGAGCAAACACCATAGCCCAAGGATGAAGTCTCTACAACCACCACTTTACCATATATCCCTAATGTGGCATAGATAGAATCGCGAAATACTACGCAAAAAAAGCGTGCGGACTAATTTTACACACACATATAAAATAAATCAGCAACTCCGCAAACATATAAAATAAATCAGCAACTCCGCAATTGATTTCGTTACTAATTTCGGGGGTTTACTTGGTGCCATGCGGCGACAAAGTATATGTGGGAGCGTCCAAATGAATCGTAGAAGCCAGGAAATAAGAACACCTGGGTGGAGGAGGCATAGGTATACAGTTATGTCGCTCAAGATACGAGAAGCACTAAAGATGCTATCTGTTAGGTATGGCGAAACGTCTGCAGTTAAGCAACAACCACGGCAAAAGAATTCCAACTCCGTTTCAAGAAATAGTTTCCAAAAATGTTAATTTTGGGAGATTAAAAACGCGGTATATTTTCCGCAAATAATTTTCTATTTATTATATTTATTATTCATTTATTTATAGGTCACTCACGTTCATGTTTTAAATTTAGAATACAAATGTTTAATCAATACCTACTGTTTTCTTAATTATAATTTATAATTAGAAAATAGGTATATACAGTATGCGCCAAAAGTATGGAATAAATTCAATAAAAACGAAACAATTATTTTTTGGGAAAAATCCTCGAACAAGTCGATTTTTAATTTAAAAAATACATATTTTAGGGTAAAATGCGATTTTCAAATGTCATTCGTTTTCGAGTAATGACGTCATCGATTTTTTTTTAAATGGCAACACCACATTTTTTCCTTGATTCTGAAAGATCGTTTAATTCTCTATCAGACAGTACTAAAATTTTGCCCTCTTACATAGGAAAGTTTTCGAGTAAATGACGATTGAATGTTAGAAAACGTAAATTTTATTCATAAAAAAGTAATAATTCTGAGGTATGTAAAATAAAATACAATTGATTAAATTTTATACTTAAATTAAATCTTCGAATTACCATCCACCAACTTCTTGACAATGCGCAAGTCTGTGAAGAAATTCTTCTTGCACATTATGAATGATTTCTGGGGTAACTCTGCGTATTTCGTCCCGAATGCGATTTTGAAGTTCTTCTAAATTACGTGGTTTATTAATGTACACTTTTGACTTCAAGTATCCCCATAAAAAATAGTCAAGAGGTGTAAGATCTGGCGATCTTGCAGGCCATTCTATCGGTCCGCGTCTGCCGATCCACCTCCCAGGAAAACAGTTGTCCAAAAAATCTCGTACAGGGCGCGCATAGTGCGGAGGTGCACCGTCTTGCTGAAACCATATGGTATCGTCAGGAATGTCAGGGTCATTATCGTTAGGAAAAATTACTACAAGGGCTGGAACAAGGTCATTTTCTAGAAACTCTAAATATCTTTGTTCTGTAAGGGTTCCTTCAAAGAAGAAAGGCCCTACTATTCTGTCGTCAACTATTCCAGCCCACACATTTAATTTCTGAGGGTGTTGGGTATGTGCCTCTGCCATCCAATGAGGATTTTCCCGACTCCAATATCTGTAAGTTTGACGGTTTACTGTACCATTCAGACAAAATGTGGCCTCATCTAAAAAAAAGTATTTGCCGGTGTAAATTTCTATTTCCTTGACATAAATCCATTAGAATTTCGCAAAAGTGTAAGCGGCGATCGGGATCATCTTCATTGAGTTCCTGCACAAGTTGAATTTTGTAGGGATGCTATTTTTCCTTCCTCAACATACTGTGCTCTGACTAGTGTCATTGTTTAATGCAACCAATCGTGAAAAATTATGAGGATTATCCAACATACTTATCAAAATGTTCTGTTTCTGATTTTCATTAATGCTTGGACGTCCAGGTTTTGGAATATTTACAACATTGCCAGTTTCTCTAAATTTAGACTCTACCTTACTGACTGTTGATTGGCTGATAGGGCGATCTGGATATTTTTCATTAAATAAATCGCAAACTTCCTGCTGAGTTCTAGTCATATTCTCGCATCCGATAAGAATTAAAATTTCAATTCTTTGAGTAACAGTTAATTGTGCCATAATACTTTAAATTGAATAATAATTTCTATGTCGCTTACAATACTTATTAGAAAGTCGGTGTGACAATGACACTTTACAAAGATTTTCACCTACGTGATCCATAAAAGAACTATGGAATTCGAAAAATTAAACTTGATAACGTTTTTGCTTTATTTTAATTGATTTACGTTTTCTAACATTCAATCGTCATTTACTCGAAAACTTTCCTATGTAAGAGGGCAAAATTTTACTACTGTCTGATAGAGAATTAAACGATGTTCAGCATCAAGGATAAAAATATGGTGTTGCCATTTAAAAAAAATCGATGACGTCATTACTCGAAAACAAATGACATTTGAAAATCGCGTTTTACGATAAAATATGTATTTTTTAAATTAAAAATCGACCTGTTCGAGGATTTTTCCCAAAAAATAATTGTTTCGTTTTTATTGAATTTATTCCATACTTTTGGCGCATGCTGTATACTTCACATATCTCAAGATGATAAAATAATTTCCCTTAAGTAAAAATGATCTCAACAAATAATTTAATACAAATTAACACATATGAGTAATCACAACCATTGACATTTTGATTTGTTTTATTGATTCATAAAAATTTAGGACTCATACTACAGTTTTCTATTCTTTTCTTCAGTATAACTTAAAAATTTACATATTTATAAAAACTGTAGAATTTTGTATAGATGGAATAAGATAGATACAAAAAGCATTTGTTATTGATCGAAAAAACTTGTATTATTAAATACGTACATATGCCTGCTTTAAATCATTAATTATTTATAAAAATGGGAAATCATTGGTCACTAAAATTCTTAAATACATCCCTGATATTTCCCCCACCTAAGTCACCCAGTCTCTGGAAAACAGGCAGCCTTTACGCAAGTAAAATTTAGTTTTTGTTACATAAATCTTGCAGCCTCTATGGCGAGAGCCAATAAAAGAAACAACTAACTGTGCAACCGTGATATTCATTCTATTATTTTTATTTTAGTTATCAGTTTACTAGAATGTATTTGTAACTCGTTCCAGGTGCAAATTCCTCTCTGCCAAAAATAAATGTGACAGCCGCGATAGTATTTCTATAATACGAGTACATGTAGCACACTTTTTATTACCGTAAAAAATCAAAGCAAAGTACTTAAAACGTTTGGCTTTTTTATAAACCGCATAAAGTGTGTGCCCGGCATTAAACGTTATAATGCCAATTAGACACAAAGGGCAACTGCCACGAAAATTATCAATCCATATCGAAGCTGACGTTCAATCATTTGAGCCACCCTCTCTGACGGGTGTTAAACTAAATTCCCACCAAAGTGGGCCTTGGGGGCCAAACAATTGAGTACCCTAGTCTCTTCCGAACGGAAAGGTTAGCAACATCGAGGTCGGCTCATTCTAAATAGTTACCTATATTAGATAATTTTTTGAAATTATATTTTACGCATTTGAATAAGATTGTACTATTTTATACAAAGGTGTAGAGAGTTATTATTCTTCATGTAGAATCGGATGAGTATATTTGCACTTCTTTATTAAAACAGTATACCTTTTTATATACCACCTTGGCTATTTTGTTAACTAAATAGTACATCAATCAATGTCGATGATATTCATCTATTTGAACTGGTAATTTTGTGATACTTTACTACGTTTCCTGCTATATGATATCTATAGTAAATGATGATTTTGCATTTTTTCGTGAGAAATTTGAATATTTTTATCATTTATTCTGGACCAAATAAGATCTGCCAAAACAACTTTGTTTTGCGATGTATATTAAATATTATTTTCAAATAGATTTTTCGGAAAGAAATATGAATTTGTAAAATAGTTTAAAAGCGAAATGGATTTGTTTTCAATTTTACTTAAATCTAATAAAAAAGTAAAAGCAAAGTTTTGTGTTTATTATATTAGTTTAAAGATACCACATACGTACAGCTACGTGTAAGTTCAACTTTTTTCATATTCTCAATTTTGTATTTCATCTAGTGAAAAAGTGAAAATACTATTTCTAATATATAATTATTTCCAAAATCAACATCTTCATAAACTTTTCGTTTCAAATACGCATATAATAAAAAAAACTATAATGGTCAAATCAGGATTTCGAGGTGGCTGAGAGCTAGATCTCTCTCATTTTAAAGATAAGTTATATGATGCTATATGTTAACAGTAAGCACGTAATATCTCGAAAACCATAAAAGATAAGCATAAGCATATTTTTGAAAAGCTTAGATGGCGTAAAAAATATTCAAAACAAAAGTGAGGTCTACATCTCGGAAATACGATATTCAATTATTTCTGTGATATATGCTTTAAAAAATATTTAAAACTCAATTTTTGAGTGACCAAGCTGTGTACGTGTATGTCAAAAATTTAAATTTTATGTTGCTCTTCACATTTAAATATTCTCATAATTATTGAGCACACTGTAGGTAATGGATCTCTTAGCTATCTTGAAGATCAGACTTAAATATTATGGATTTTAACCTACTGATGTATTCCAACATCTTTATAAAGATGCTGATTTCAGAAATCACCAATTAATTAAATCAAGGTAATTATTATAATATTTATTATTTGAAAATGAAATTATGCCATGAAACTTGATTTTTTTCCCATTTTTTTATTCAAATAAACTTTTTGAAATTACTATTTTCTAAATTTATTTAGTATTGCCTATAATTTATATTCAATAATATAGCCACTTACCACTTCAATCTTCAATTTTTTCATTTTCTTATCACCTTGTAGGTATATCATAACCTATATTTTTTTACGTAATGCAATTATTTTGACCAGCAAAACGTTTTTACGAAGAGTGATTTTTCCGGAAAAATTCAAAATGAAAGGTTTTTCCTTTTTATGTGATACAGTGATACAGAGTGTCCCATAAAGTATGTACAATTTCAAAAGTAATTTGTAACTCTTTGTTGGAAATAGTCAGTCAGCTTTAGAAAGTCAATAAATAATGTGGATATGAACAAACCTAAGAGAGCGGATGTTTTTTATCACTTTGTACTCTATTTTCCGCTAAAAATAATTCTACAAAGATATTGTCTGAAGCTATTTATTTGTGGCATACGTTTAATATTTTTACTACTATTTTGAAAACGAAAACAGAGAGTTTTTCGAAACGTCAATAATACGGAAGTGCGCGATCGGAATTTTTATTTTTTACTTATCTGCTTTTTTCAGTGTGAGATTTTTTGGTTAGGCAAACTTAGTTTCAAAAATAACCCTTGACTGTTCCGTTTGGCGCAAGGGCTTATTTAATTAATTTTTATTATTTTTCAGAAGTGTCGCAAAAACCCAATAAAACTAAAGAAAAATTGTACAAAGGTATAACAAATATTGCAAGATTTTTAAAAAACTATTGAATTTAGACATTTCTTTGTCTCGTGTTTTTTTATGTAAAAAGTTTTCTAATAAATTTACAAAATGCAAGGGAAATAGTAGAAAGTGAGTAATTTACAATAATTAGATGAGTAAGGAACGTGAGGATTGCATATGACAAAATTTCATTGGCGTACCACTTGCGAAGGATTCAAAGAACACAAAATTACCAACAGTAAGTAACAGTACTTTAATAGTTTATTTTTTTGTTTTACTGGTTTTTTTAAAGCTGACTAGTCCCTGAAAGTTTCGTTATGTTTTCTTTTCCCAACAAAGAGTTACTTCATAAAAACTACTTTTGAAGTTGTACCTTTTAAGGCAGGTGTCACCAACCCAACGATCGCGAGCTACCGGTAGCATGGTGACTTCTGGTAGCTCACAAATATAACCAAAAATTTCTGTAAATATCGTAACTGTTTTCTGTAAAACAAAAACTTCGAAAGTGTTTGTGCACTTCTGCACTACAGGTTTAGGTGGCTTACTTTTTATTTAAAGATAACTAAAGTAGCTCAACACAATGAACAGATTGGCGACTCCTATTTTAAAATCTGAAAACTGCAAAATGGTACGTTTCAGAGGTTATGTTTATTAAAATTTCATATCATATCAACATATCAACACCTTGTATGGACTGAACCTCTAACAACCTGTTCCCAAAAAAGAAAAAAATAATGATAATAATTTATTAATCTGGAGTATATCAGATAGGCTATCAATTATTTTAATTTGTTAAATGGTTAAAGATATAATAGAATAAGCATATAGATAAGATCATCACAATTTTGTTAAATTCGGTAATTAGTCATATGTAATAACAGGTAGGTAATTGTTTGGTCCAGTAGCAAATTTCTATTAAATGATTTTTATATTATCTCTCCACTGCAGAACTATAGTACAGCTTCTGCCCCTATCTATAAATTTTCAGTTCAGTACAGTTTAGTATTAGCCATGTTTATGCACTTAATAAACAAGGCTAACTCTATAGAGCTAAACTATCTATAGCTTAATATAACCAGCCACTTACGATCATAACCAGAAATTATACCCATAAAATTAAATAAATACGTGTAGAAATGGCTATTCAACAATTAACATAACGATGTACGGCCAATTTAGAGTACGCCACCCTTCCATAATAGAGGGTCCCTCGTCGAAGCGACGTTTATTTGCATAAGAATTAACGACTCATATTTTTAGGCCACGTGTTGCCGCATTAACTAAATTATTCTCTTTTGTTTATCAAAGCAGTACGTGCTGATGTCCAGCCAACTACAACAAAGATTTTAAAAATTAAAAGTGCCATAAACACTGCCATTATATTATAAGGGCGATTTTATGCTTTCTAATAGTCGTATATTAACTGGCTGTCTCTCAGTTCGCCATTATTGCGAAAGTAGAATCAGGCTCAAAGTAATAAAACCTTTTTAATTTGAAAATGGAAGCATTATCGAAGTATAAATCCTAAACCTATATTGATAATTTTGTTACTAAGTTTTCTTCAATGCGACCAGTGAATACTACTTTGTTGAAATTAATTTTCTGTAAAGATAAATGCTAAATTCATTCCTTTAAGTCAATGAGAACAAATATATACAGAAATCTGCAAGTAAAATACAGTCATTTAATAGCAATAAAACTGGATTTTTTATTTGGTACAATTCAACACCCGTATGGAGTCGATACCAGCTTGATGAAGGACAAATGGAAGACCGTTTAGATCAACAGAGCCATTTTATAAAAAAGTGTATGAGCTTTTGTGAAATGATTTCAGCAAGCAATTGTAAATGTTTAACATTTGCAATGAATAAATATAAGTTGTGTTACAAATTAGTAGGTCAAGCTGTCAACAACACATTCTTTGAACCAAAATAATATGACTTTTCTTATGCCACTTTACATTTTGAAGCTCCATTTTCAAAATACAAGTTGCCGAAATTAAACTGATTTTTATAGATAGCTCCGGTGATTTTAAAGATATGTGTTTGAAATGTGGCACATATTTTTATCTGAAGTCGACACACTTTCTGTGTAATTTTTGTCTAAAATATCAAAGCATGAACGGAAAAAGGGGGCTGTAGTACCCACGGACCCCCCTCAATTTTTTTGAGTACGCTTATTCCAGAATTTTTTTTTAGATAGATCGTGTTTTAATTCTATTTTTTTCAGTTTTAACGTTACGTAACGTTAACTGAATTAATTATAAATTTCTTGCTACTTGACTGAAAGATCTATTCTGTTTCACCTATTTCGTCCATTATTTATAACTTATGATCGTGTTATCCTGATTTCTGGAAGTTATCTAGAGTTTGTCCAATATTCAAGAAGGGCTGCAAGAATGAACTCTGTAAGTATCGGCCAATTACTATAATCTGTAATTTTGAAATTTTGTTACACAATGTTTTGTATAGTTCTCTGTCTTGTTTGATATCTAGTGAGCAGCTTCGTAAAAGGTAAATCCACTGATACTAACTTAGTCCAAAAAACGCAATTTATCAATGAAAGTCTTAACAGGATGAGTCAGGTGGATGTTATCTACACTGATTTCACTAAAGCTTTTGACAGACTAGATCATGATATTTTATTAACTAAACTAGATGCTTTTGGATTATCTGACTCCCTTTTAAAACTTTTTCATTCATATTTAAGTAATAGGTATCAGTTTGTTCAGTATCGTGGTTTTAAATCTCACATGTTTCATCAAATATCTGGCGTACCGCAGGGTTCCATACTCGGACCTTTACTTTTCGTATTATTTATTAATGACATTGTTGAAGATGTGCAGGTGCACTATCTGATGTACGCTGATGACCTCAAACTTTTATGTGAAATTAACACCATTGCTGATTGTAACAGGTTACAGAGTGATTTATTTATAAAATGTGATTATAATTTTTACCTTGTGGTTTTGGAGTTATCGAGTCGCGCTATAGAGGTTAGAAAATCACGCTCGACCCTCGTACCAGCTGCCGAGCGAAGGGCTTAGCGTATCAGTTCCCTTGAACAGGTGACCTATCGTACCAACTTAAATGAAATCATTATCACCAACCTTAGAATTTACATATTTATGTGATCCATACTGAACTGATAATAGATAATTAACTTGACACATGTGTGAAATAAATTACGACCAACTACCTGAACGAACCAATAAGATTTAATATTAATTAATTATTCTTAACCTGATACTGATATAATCGCTGACAGAGACAAAACGCGTGCCGCTTAAGATGATGTGTAACATAAAATAAATATTTTTAAATAAAATTCTTAAAAAATATCTATAATTTACAGTAAGTATCATAAATAATATTTTACACTGCAGATTATTATATAGGGGAACGTTCCATGTAAAAATCAACGTTATAGTAGTCGTGATATGCGTAACATATTGGCAGAAAATTTCCCTACAAACGGAATTGAATGTGAAAAAAATGTTGAGAATCACTGGTATAACTAATCTCATTTATTTTCAGAAAAGATTGTTAATTTACCATGATAAAATTAAGAGAATTTAATATCTAAATATTTAAAAATATATTTTTGTATTTTTGGGCTTCTCTTTAACTTTTTAATTAAACGCTAAACCATTCAATATTTTTTTATTAAAGATGTTAAAATTGTAAAAGATCCTTAGTAGTTACATAGAATCAATTTTTGTGCTAGAATCAATCAATAAATCATAAAATTGAAAAAGTTATGTTAACATTAATCATGTATGTGTAGTTCTTCAGGTTAGACATCCACGGTCGTCTTTTCTTGTTTATTTTGAAAAAGAAGTAGTTACAATTTAAAGAAGCATTATTAATCCACTACAGTATAATACTACATACTGTTTTTTCTTCAGTTATACTTTATCAAGCCGTTTCTTTTTATGTTATTAGATATTATGGTAAATCAACCTCTACAAATTATACTTCAGTTAAACGAACGAAGTAAGTATCATAAATCAGCATATGGTCAGATATACAAAAAAAAAAATAAGTAAATCTTTTAACTAATTTTATCCTCTCACTCAAAAACACTATGTCGATCAAAAACAT
Source organism: Monochamus alternatus (assembly GCA_037114965.1). Taxonomy (NCBI): domain Eukaryota; kingdom Metazoa; phylum Arthropoda; class Insecta; order Coleoptera; family Cerambycidae; genus Monochamus; species Monochamus alternatus. Next base: position 74,775,184 of record CM073431.1, on the reverse strand, counting down.
ATAACTTCTTCCAATATTTGATAGACCTTCATAGTTTAGTTAAAAAACTGAAATTTGATACTTTATGAAATTAATAATTCATAATATATTTTTATTTATGAAAAATTAAGGAAGCTTTATCAGGAGCAAAACATTATTTTCATTGTAGGAAATATGTTTTTTTCATTATAATTCCAAAAATTGTATGGAGTGAATTGTGTTCAGAATATGTATTAATGGTGTATTTCTCAGACTTAGCAAATAAAATAAAGCCGTCCACGCTTTGGTCACAATATTCAATGATGTGGACAACGTAGGATATAAAGGGGATTTATAAGCAAATATTCAAAGATCCGTGCGTTTCTCAAGATACAAAATTAGAAATATAAACCGAAAAAATCGCGAGTATTGATGATAATTTATATTTGATGATGTAGGTAAACGCTTTAAAAATAAAAGAACAACATATTTATGCGCATGCATTTCTGATGAATTAGTTAATTTAACGATTGATAATGTTGAAGATATGAAATCCGCCTTAAATATAAAAATTCCCAATACCAAAACGAAGAGACCACGTTCTTTTACTGTGCTGGAAGACAATTATTTAAGTTTTTATCGAAAATATGTTGCCTTACGTCCACCCAGATTGGTAGAACATCGATTATTTCTCAAATATGATAGTGGAAAATGTCATCGAATGCTGATCAGTATTCATAAAATCAGTGCCGTCTCGCCAGGAAGTGGCAAAAAACAACCGGAAAGAGGACAATGGATACAAATTACGACGAATGTCTGCTACCCTTTTAGTTGACGGCGGTGGTGACCTCGCTTGTCTTAAAATACACGGAGGATGGAAATCCAGGACTGTGACGGAAGGCTATATTGAAGACTCACTTTTGAATAAAGAAGATATTGCGTAAAGAATACTGAAAGTTGATAGTGGCAATGATAAAGCAAGCACCGTTGTCATTTCTGATTTCACAACATCTGAAAATAATATAACTATTAATGAAAACGTGTTGGACTGTTTTGGGAATGCTTCAAGAGTAAGAGCAGTGACAGTTTCAGTGGTTTATTTAATTTTAGTACTTGTTCAAACTGTGTATTTAATATCAACGTGGATTAACAAAAATTATTGTAAATATCTTGAATAAACTTGTATAAATTAAAATTTGATTAACACTTAATCTAAGGATTAAAAGTGTCAACATTAGCTTAAGTTAATACTTTTGTTGCTAAGATGTCATTTTTTTCTCAGTAAGGAAAATGCAGAAATACAGAGACTTCTTACAGTCAAAACATGTTACAGGTTTGTGACGGATGGAGAAAAATGTTTTTTTCATGATCGCATGTCTTTGTTTCCATATCTAGCGATTAAAACTGACGTCTTTTTGACAGTTGGATCAAAAATCCATTTAAAATTTTTATTATTATAAATCTTGCATTACATTGCATACACCAATTGAACACCATCAGCTGCTTGATGGCTAATCCTTTTTGCTAGTCACGGGCCTGCCGACTTATACAATTATTATCTATTCCCGAGCATTGTCCCCGCTGGTATTGGGTTTCCAGTATCGCCCTCACTTTTAAGGGCAAAACCGCTATTATACCCCATAAACACCTATTGTCGACGTTGTATTGAGGCCCCTGCAACATGAATGTTTATGTGTCTCTGCCTCCGGTTAATCCAATCAGTATATTATTTTCTCGTTTGCTATTTTGACTGCCGGTGAGGGTGGCTTGTTTCGACAAGGGAGGAGAGCCATTGTAATGACTTACCGTTGGAGTATGCAAAGGCGAAGTTATTCAATAGCCCATGAGAACGGAAATTTTATGAATGTGAGGAATTTTTACGTAATTCCAAAAAATATCAGTTCATCCAAAGACTGCTACCCTCCAAAAAAAGTTGCTATGTAAATGAGATTTTGCCATGTGTAAATATTTAGCATTTTCACATTTTGGTTTTTTATACGCTTTACGCAAATTGTGTTAAAATAAAATATACTGAATAATGTGTACACCATTTCGTGTTAGCACTGTTTTCTACAGGATGATTCAATCTTAGTGTCATGATTTTTAAGAGAAGATAGGGAAAAGTATAATACGAATACACGATTAATAAAATATTAAATTCATATTTACGACGAAAAAAAATATTTTCAACTCATTATTTAAATCCTATTTTCAGACTATCACTGATTCAGCTGCCAGTGGCGGCTTGACGCGACGTTGCCAAATTTAAATATTTTCCTGGTACCTACTTATTGTAATGTTAAAATATGCAATGAATGCTATAAATTATTTTTTAAATGTATGCAAGCAACATATTAAGTTTCGGTTTAAAAAATAATTAATATTGAAGTTATAAAACTCCGACGGATCAAATAATAAACCATTTACATGTCATTATATAAATAGTAAGATAAGAAACAATACCCACTAGCAATACAAAAAACCTATGTGATGTCTACAAAAGGCAGTCCAGTGACATATTTAAGTCAATAACCTTATTTTTAATACCTACCAATGACAAGCGCTGCTGAACCGCCAAATAACAACACAATTAAATTTGCAATAAAGTAAACACCCGGTGTAATGAATCATGAGTATTTACTATTTAGTAGATTACTCATTAGTCCCATAATAAATGTTCAACCACAGTAATCACGTGTTGACATCGGGCAAACTGTAATCGGCACACTCGACACAGCTAAACAGTTGGCAGTTGTAATTCCCGTTTAATACGTTCACGGCGGAATACGTCGAACAACTTCGGGTCCTTTTTCGTATGCTAACCGTTGAGCTGCATCTCAAGCAGCGAGGCCTCTCCCTTCCAGTGTTGCCACCCCTATTACAATTGTACTAAATCTATTACAATTTGATAATTTTGATTACTCTATTACCCAGGCCATAATATCTATTACAATTTTACAATTTGAATGTCATCGTAATTATTGAAATGAAATTACGGATTTGTATTCTGTTGTTCTCCCACGTGACAGGTTCCGCGTTTCCTAGAATCTTACGGTCCAGAAAATGGATATATTATTTGCTTTATGTTGGCGGTTGTGCAAATATGATGGCTGCATTGTAATATGAAACTAACTAGCTTACTGTCATTTTAAATGTCATTAAAGAATGTGACCAATCACAGTAAACAAATGAGCTTCACGCTACAATACAACCAATGTAAATTGGCATAAAACCCAAGTTTTAATGATTCAGGACCTTTTATGGTAGCCATGAATTAGCGTTCACCGACAATTTGACATTGGCATAGTCTATATTTTTCTAGGTTTGTGAGTGGTACGCTACGTTGGTACGATTCTAATTTGGATTGTTGTCTGTCAAAACCTTTATATTTTGTGGTCAAAACAAAGCTACTGTTATGTATTAGTACTGTTACTGTAGCAGTCGACACAAACACAAATTTTTTTGAAAAATTTTGATAAATTTCCAGAACAATATCTGTTTGTTTTCCACTTTTCATATTTTTTCTGTAAAAAAAAGTCCCTAAATATTTTTTTTAACGAAAATTAATGTGCCTTCTTTAAACTAATCTACAGATACATGCTAACCATTTTCAAATTTGACTAAAAACGGGACGGTAGTTCACATAAAAAATTTTATTTGTGTTTTATCGTCTGTTACTAGATCTATTACTATTAGTGCCAAATCTATTACAATTTTTATGAAGATCTATTACCGAAAAATTTTTCAGGGTGGCAACACTGCTCCCTTCAGTCAGTCTCTTCTCTCATCAGTAACAATGTTCGCGTAGGATGGTGGGTTTTGTGTTTGTCGCCAGTTTGTGAAGTTTATAATTATTAATTAAATTTACTATTTACCTGATGATGGAAATTGGCCACTGTGGCAGAAACCTACATTGACGAATTTATAACAAATAAAATGGAAATTTCAAATAAAATTTTGAATACAATAAATGCACTATATTAACTCTCGACACTTTAAAAACAGGACCGTGTTTTCCAAGTGAAGCAGAATCTTAACAGTCGTTATGTCACATTTTAAACATACAAACATTTTCTCATCTAATTGTAACGTAAATATGTGTATATAGTATTATGTATAATAATGTTCAAACAGCCTCTTATTAAAAATTGTTATTAATTTGTGTATCAGAGAGCATTAACACACTAGTGTGATTGTCACACTTTTCCACGCTCGGTATGTAATATACTATAACACACTACTACATACAGAGAAACATGTAAAAATATAAACATTCCCGTGTGGAGCTCGAGTAACTCAGGGCTATGTTAAAATATGTAATTATTTTTTAAAGTATGTCAAAGAAAATTATTTTCTTTATAGTGCAAAAAAGTTTGTGTCGCACAAATCTATAAATATATCAGAATTAGCTAGTTAATTCAAGGGATCATACATATGGACATAAACAATAAACATTGCAGTGCTTCTCGTAGTTCAGGAGTAAATATTAGTAACGATACAAACTATTTTTTAATTTCTGTAAGCACTCTTGAAATAATCCTCTTATTGTGCCTTTTCCTCCTGTAAATTTTATGCCTTATGTCGAATTTCTGAAAATATACATTAACAATAATACGTTATATTGCTTGAGTTGAATATAAGCACTGAATAGAAAAATGTAATCGCTTCATACGAATCCAGATGATGTATGTCTTCATTCAAACCATTATTTATTCCATTCATTATTTCTTTTATTTCAAAGCTACCAACTGTACTTATCATCGCTACGTACGGATTACACTGGAGCAAGGCTGATTAACAAAACTATACACTGTACAGAGAAAACGTTTCTAACAAGTAACATACCCAAAGCCTCTAATCTACTCTCACTTCATAAGAATGTACGAATCAAAGCAATTATATATACTTATGCATTAATTTTAAACTTCCACTTTGGCTGTATTGCGCGAAACTGTTTTGCGCCATACATTTTTTTATTGTGGGGCAATAAATATATTCGCCCTATCAAATCCTTTTCTATTCATGATATCATTTTTATAACAATGTTTATCGTTAAAAACCTTATGCAACGTTTAATACTAAAGTGTTACACTATAATGATATTATGTCTACACTGTTTACCTGAACCCCAAGGACTCTGGAAATCCTTTCAGAATATAAATTTTATTCAAGGTCAAAGATTCCTGACTATCTCTAAGTGGAAATGTTTGTTGTTTTTATTTTGCTATTCAGTACTGCTCATCATCAAATATGCAAGATTGAAATACTCCTCACATGTAAAACTTGTAGGAGAGAATAGGTCTTAGAAGAACTTAGACACTAAAATAATAGGATAAACTATTGCTTTTTTATACAAAATCTTGGCTATTATATGTAAGTTAGAGTAGGAAATCAAGACAATGATCCTCACTATATCTTGGATATCAACACGAGGGTCAGAAATGCAACAAGAAGCCTCGTATATCATCCAGAACAGATTTTTCTTTAGTCTTATTGGGTTTTTGCCACACTTCTGAAAGAATAAAGATTAATTAAATAAGCCCTTGCGCCAAACGGATCAGTCAAGGGTTATTTTTGAAACTAAGTTTGCCTAACCAAAAAATCTCACACTGAAAAAAGCAGATAAGTAAAAAATCACAAAAATCACATCACTATCGCGCACGTATTATAGACGTTTCGAAACACTGTCTGTTTTTGTTCTCAAAATAGTAGTAAAAGTATTAAACGTATGTCAAGTGCGACAGTTTAAAATTTGTTTATCTGCTTCCTTAAAGATGTTAAATGATTTTTATTTTATTGTTACTTCTTCTTGATACAAATGTAGCCAACAATGAACAATGTTTACTGAATAGTTTGACACACACTTATCTCCGTTCAGTAAACATTGATCATTGTTGGCTACAGTTGTATCAAGAAGAAGTAAGTAACAATAAAATAAAAATCATTTAACATCTCTATGGAAGCAGTAAACAAATTTTAAACTGTCAGACTTGACATACGTTTAATACTTTTACTACTATTTTGAGAACGAAAACAGATAGTTTTTCGAAGCGTCAATGATACGGAAGTGCGCGATAGTGATATGATTTTTGTTATCTGCTTTTTTCAGTGTGAGATTTTTTGGTTAGGCGAACTTAGTTTCAAAAATAACCCTTGACAGGTCCGTTTGGCGCAAGGACTTATTTAATTAATATTTATTATTTCAGAAGTGTGGCAAACACCCAATAAAACTAAACAAAAACTAAAATTATGCCACAAATAAATAGCTTCAGACAATATCCAGAATAGACTCATGGATAAAATAGCCAAGTTAACGAATTCTTGAATAGATCAACAAAGTAACTGACACCAACTATAGACCAATAGAATTAACAGAAGGATATTGTAATCTTAGTAAATATCTGAACTATATTGATCCGATACAACTCAGTTTGTGACGATTTTGCTAGAAGAAAGAGAAGAATCTGAAAATTACTGCTTGAAAAAGCCATTGCCAAAGATATTATTACTAAATTAAATGTAGTATATGCAGGTGAAATCTTGGAAAAGGAATATCGGTTGAAGGTGATGAAAGTATATTTTTTATTTCTAGAAATCTTTAGATAATAAAATCATTTAGAAGTTTTGATGAAATTTACAAACGGAGTTGTTCAAACTCAAACCTTATGCACCCGGTTTATATTCAAAGAAACTATTAATATGTAGGTAAGACATTCTTTAAGGATATTTATCTCATCATAAAACTGAGCGAACATGTAGCAGAGTCGCATATTTCTACGGATATTTCGTTTCATTACCAGCAATAGTTATAAATGCATATTACCTACATAGCAATGAAAATAGCTACGGACGATTTATCCGCAAATATTTATTGGCCGAATTATGAATCTGAACACGTTTTCTTTGCGAAAAAAACGAAGTCATATCTTCCATTAAGAATATATCTTGGAATTATATACTTTCTACGGTCTTTCCCAAATATAGAATTGTGGAATGACATATCGTAATGGACGTTTCAATCCAAAACTATTTCCAGAGGCGTACTAACTGTAAAATTTTATTCTCACTGGATATTTCCAATATACAATTGCTTGCATCAGAAAAGAATTTAAAAATACATCTTTGCAAAGTTATTCTCGACCCCCATTTATTTTCTTTATCACGAAAGTTCTCTTTGTGACCATAGAAGAGTAGGTATGCATCCTATGCATATTATAAAAAATTACCATTGTAATAATAACATCCACAGCTGCATAATCAAATAAAATGCCACTTCCTGCTTTTCACGACCAACCAGAATTCGACTGACTGACTGACTGAATCCTCTTTATGTAAATTTTTTTATATATTTTTAGGTATTAATAATATTGTGTGAAACTAACTACTCTGTGGACATAAAGAGTAAACATTATTCAAGTAGGAATTGTCATATATAATTTATTGACAGGCTAATGTCACTTTTGTCATTGTCGATGTTTAATTTGAAATCATTTTAATTTATATAATAATTTTTATAGTTAGACATTTCACTCAATTTAAAGGAAGCCACCTGAAGACGCAATCCTAAAAATGCAGAAATAGGTCAGATCTCATCTATTGTGGTTGAATTTTCGAGATGCCACGGTCAAAAGTGAAAGTTAGATATTTATAGAGTGTTTTCATTAAACCAGGTTAGTAAATTTAGATAGATTAATTTCTTTAGATAATTATTGAATAGAGCTTTGTCTGTGGAATTGTTTATTAGCATACGTAGATGTTTGGTATCAGAGAGCATACATATGACTTCATTGTAGGAGATTTGATTTATATTAGCTTAAAATACCTTTCTAATACAGTAAAAAATGTTACAAAAGGCAATAATAAAGAATATATGGGTAGATACTGTGGGTGTAATTCAACGTTGGGGCTTTAGTCCACAGAGTAGTTAGTTTCACACAATATTATTAATACCTAAAAATATATAAAAATTAAACTATCTGTTTTAAGATGAATATTTTCCTCCCTATTTAGGTTATGTTGCGATTTTTTTTGTTCATGGCAATCATAGGTTCGCTCTACTAAAATCAGTTAAAGCGAAACTTCACTACCTCTTACCCTTAGAAATTAAAAATTTTGATTTGCCTTTTGTAAACAAAAAAAAACTAGAAAATTTCACTGTTCTTTCTTGTCTCAACTTGTCGTAAATCTTCAATAATTAATTTTAATCTTTATCTTAATTTTAAATTTGACAATAACTGCAAACTTCTCGAAAATTCAGTTATTCTAATATTCCAGTAGAAAACTATGAAAAGAAACCTTTCACAAATGTTTAATTTAACACCTGCTGCCAAGCAATCTTAAAAAACATCACGTGCACGTTTCTACAGATGATTTAGCTTAACATGAGGTAAAGAATTTTTTTTTAATGCGAATACTGTAAAAAATCATTATTTCATGTTGTCTATCCAAAACCTAATTATATCTCCACTAATTGCATTAGTTTCATTTAAATAATTGCAAAATTATAAATAAGTGGCAAACTTCCCGCCGTCTGCTTTTTCAATCGCCTTCAATACCCTCCCCTTGATATATTTCTTTAATGCGCTACTCAACAGCATACTAGAAGAGAAACTGGTTTATTTTCTCCATTCCGGGCACCTGCTATTTATGAATTGTCAGTGCGAGGCACAGATATGTTTTATTTATTCACCAGTAATTAAATTGTTTTAGTCTTGTTGTCTCCAGAGCAAGAAAAACTACGTTATGTACACCTTTATGGAAATGTCTAATGGTGTACGTATGCTCGCTAAGTGCTGGACGCTTACTTTATTAAGACATTGATTAAAGCATTATTAGTGGCTTTCAGTTGTTTTTTCAGGTGCTAATGAGCTAAATGGAGGTTCAGTAGCTCTTTACTTCAAGATATTTGACATTGTAAAGTTATGTGAATGGACTATTGTGCGAGTAATAACCTGGTCTGCTTGTATTTGTGCAAATAAAACTGTTCATTATTTTTATTATTGCCGTAGAAATTTCAATCTTGTTTATATTTGCATTAATTTCATCATGCTAGAATTCAAGAACTGTAAGACTGTTTATTTTAATTAGATGTTTGTAATAAAAGAATTTTATCTTTTACCATATCAGAATTGATTCTCCAGATGAATTTCATTAAAATAAATGTCATTAATCTGCATGTTATGACTTTAAATAATGCAGCTGCGATTTGACGAATACTTAATAATAGTCAAGTTTTATAACATTTTTGAGAAATGATATAACATGTACTATGTACTAGATTTTATCTATAATTCGTCATTCTTTTGGAATAACATTTTAATATTTCAGTCCCAATTTAATATTCAAATTTAAACTAATATGCCGCAAATACAAATGTCACGCTGTATATCGGCTTGCATAATTTAATGACGTCACTTACTAGTTTTGTGGATGATCACTAGTACAATTTAAAGTACCTACAAGTGATTTCATTCAGAAGATACACATGCACATTATGTGCACTCTACAGGTATCTAGTGTCTACAGGTATCAGTTACAAATCGCATAACATAATGTGGAATCTTATCCATGTTTATTTTTATAATAGCTTTGTTCGCGGTAGCAATCCCGAACTAATTCAGACATTAAACTGGATCTAGATGTCTTACATATTCGGACTACTTTCAAAAATATTTATATGTAGAAACATTATATTAATCTATTAAAATGATTTCATATAAATGACCCAACTTCATTAAATGCCTCTATACAGGGTGATCTCGAATAATATGCAAAAAAAATTGAAGGTAGATTGTACGACTGTTATATAACTTTACGCTGGTTATAAATTGTCAAATTACAGATACACTTTTATTAGTGTATTAGTCTATAATAAATAATTATTGTAATAAATTTCTATAACTATATCTAATTATGTAAACTATCCAAAGGTACAAATTTTTAATCATGCAAATTTATTTGGTAAAATTTATTAATGATAATACATTAGACTCCTTTTTCACATTTCGTGGAAATTCTTCTCCATGTGTATCCATGATTTTATAGATCCAGTAATTTCGATTTTGCTTTTCGCCTATGCTTCAATTCGTACTATAACCACTGTGAGTAATTATTAAGTTAATTTCAGAATGGGACCAACTTCAGTCTGGAAAACAAATTTTTCATAATCTTTCCACGTAAAAATAAACATTACTAAATATAATTATAAACCATATCAAAGTTTTTCTATTAGATGGCTAGCAGCAGATAACATAAAACAGAAATAGCAGCATATGTTCCCTGCAAGTGTAGGAACGCGCCATCTAGATCCTGCAGCTGACGCGCCGGCCAGCACACGACGCCTGAAAATTCCTTTATCTCGCTCTAAACAACTGCCGTCGATACGGCGGAGAGAAACGAGAGAGGGATCATTGCAGAGAACAAAGTGAGAGGACAGCTCCACAACTGACACCGTATTCAAATTACTCAATTATATTAGTCATTTCTGTTCTACCATCCACTACTAGTAGACAGATTGTAATTAGTTGCGCTTTCATCTGATCTTGTTTTTGATCTGTGTAGAGTGCTTTTATTGTTCGGTCAATTTATATTAATTATTGGTGTGGGGTGTTGCTCGAAATTGTTTTTTAATTGTATAGCAGGAAAGCATGCACAGACAGCAGCTTATGCTACCAGGAAAAAGGACACATTATTGGAGAATTTGCAATAATTCTTTATCTATGTACAGGTTACTATATGTTTAAAAGCATGATAGATACGATATTTTACACATAAAAAATAATATATGTAACTAAAAAAATGGCAATATTAATGCAGTTAATAAAATATTAGAAATAGTCTTTTAATACATTGCACTGTAATAATTTCTTCATAATTTAATATACATTTTAGGAAAAAAATTGAAAAATATCTATTGTAATCAAAAATAACAAAAATTCATATCGTTTATTAAAAAGACAACTTATTATAAATTATAGAAAATAAATTACAATCACAAGTTGACTACGAGCAGAATTTCTCCCTGGTAGTACTTATATGGTAGGTAGAGGGAGAACTTATCCGAAAAAAAATTTGGGAATATTTAACATACATGTCCAAATAGAATAATGCAAAAAAACCAATTCATATACGCATTCTGCTATTTAAAAACATTTAGTAAGCCCTGGTCCGGAATTGGAGTGACAATGGAAACCGGTGATGTCACATATCGCACGCAAAACACCTCCGAAAAAATTACACTTAATTTGAAGAAGAATTGCGGCATTATTAGAAACATAAATTTTAAAAAAAATAGAACATACCTTATTACAAAAACTGTTCAGAATTTTATCCTTCGACTTGTACACACATTTGGACATAAGTAGCAAAATTGATTACGTTTACACCATATAGACCTACGGCCTGTGCAAAGCTGAAGATAAAAATAATCATACACAATTTTTCACACAAGACAACATCGGAAGGAAGCGGTCTTCGACTAAAGCCTTGGCCACACTTGTTGAAAGAGAAGAAGAATGGCAGTTACAATAATTTTTGTCAGTATATGAGGTCGGCATGCAGTCGTAACACAACCGGGACTAGCGTCAGTTTTTGTAATTTTGTATTAAAAAATAATAATATTTGAACAGTGCTGCCAGCCAGTGTGTAACTACGCGAAATACGTGTAATTTCAAGAGTAGGTGTGTAAAATTCTAACACTCTCAAAAAGTGTGTAATTATGGATATTTTAAGTATTTTAACACAAATTCTTCTTAGATGGTAATTCTGTGCGGGTGAGAGTATTCGGTGATTGTCACTGTAACCACCATGTGGAGTTTGCGCGACTTGGTTTATCTTTAATTTAAGCAATTTTAGAAAATTTATGAATGTTATGATTGTATCAGGATTGTATGTATACTATGTTCTGTCATTATTGACTGTGGTTTGATCATAAGATTTATACAGGGTGATTCCAAAATAGTTACGGTAAATAAAACAATGGATTCCTGACCTATTCCACTCGTTGTCACCTCACACATCTCTTTCACACAAAAATTTTGAAAAAAAATATCTGAATAGTCTTATTAAAAAAAAAACTTTTTTGTATCTACACACATTACTAAATATCTTCTAGTTTGCATACAAAAAAAGTAAAATTGAATTAAAAGCCAGCATCTTAACCCTAAACTTCTGCAAACGATACTTTCTGTAGTAGGTTCCTATCATTATAGATGTCAACCGTTATTACCGGTTTATTGAAATGCTTTTTATCATTCTTATGATAAATTTAGCTGTTGTTTCGACACTAAAAAAAACATGGAAACTTGATTTCAGAACTTGCTTTTAAAGGGTTGTAATTTCTTAGGGGATACTAAAATTATTTGCAGAGTAGTTGTGTTATATCTGGTCGCCTGTGTGGTTGCCTATACCCAAAATTTATTATGAAATTCTTGGCCTATGCCTACACCATCATCTGCTACATCGCGTCGCCTTGACAAAGCACGGCCGCTGCGATTTGAATGAATATTGAAAAGCGTCAATTAGCCTGAAGTTATAATGTAAAATAATTTTCTCTAATTTTTTAAATTAATTAAAACAATTCAATTTTGAAAACAGACCTAATCAGTACATAATCGTGTAATATTCTTCAAGTGCGTGTAATGTCATGTAATTTGCATGTGTTCAGAGGATATTTTTACAATATGTCATTGGCAGCACTGTATTCGAATCTCATAATCCACATGATTATCTATATCATTTAATTTAATTTGCTGTCAGTAATTTAGATTCTTAATATTCTGCATTGAGGATGGCACATGCTCATTCTTAAGGGGATGGAAAATTGAACATTTTAGAATACGGGAAATAAAATATTTGACTAATGGCTTTCTCACAGTCCTTTAAGAAAAAACTTGGGAGGGTTTTTGTTCACATTTATGGTGAAGAAGTCATTTGCTCATGTAAGAATCTGTAAGACTTTTTTCTGCGTGAGAAATACATCAAAATTATCCATATATGCAAATTTCTAGAAATCCAATGACTGAAATTGTATAAAAATACTGTCAAAATATTCATCAAGAGCAATTATTATTTCAATAGAAGTGGAAAGCTCTGTATCGCCAACTAAACAGGTGGAAAGCGCCATACGCCTCTCGTGAAAATCACGATAGTTTTATGATAAATATAATAATAATGCATTAAGTTTTAAAATAATACTGCGTGTGGTTATGCCATCGATTTTATAAATTAAAAGTATCCTGCCCTTTCCCCTTGCAGTAATGAATACGCTAACTCAAAACATGCGGAGCCTTAGATTCCAGCCCCGCCTCTGTAAACAATATCCATTCAGTTGGAAATTAAATTACCGACATTAGCTCTCATCTCTCACAAAATATCTTGATGTAGATCATAAAGAAACCATAATTATTTAGCAACTGTCTTCAAGAGAGTACGGCCGGTTCATAGGTCACAACTCTTTCTAGTTTTCAATAGTAATTGCAAAGCAGGGATTTTTTTCTATTACGCCAACCTGCTAGTAGAAGCCATGATAAGCATCTCGGCGTGTTATTAATAAGAGATTTTTGATGCTGCGCTGGCGGCAAAAAGGTGGTACGTGTTGCAAGGAAGACAGGCGCTATGAGAAATTAGACCTTCTAGACAAAATGCGGGACTAAGTACGTTATTAGTCTGATGGTACAACCGAAGCTGCAGCGAGTCATGTACGGGTTAATGTATTATACTGATTTGCCTAAACGCGACTATGGTCTTAGATGAGATGAGAGGTAATTTTGTAGCACACAATGCACTGACCCTGGAGAAGCGAACCAGCTGATTTGATTGATTTTCTCTGAAGTCAGCAGCCACGTTAGGATCCATACAAAACAAATGTGCATAGCTTATTTCAATGGTATATTATAACTCATCTGTAAAATCCATGTAAATGTTTATTCTAGCTAAGTATTTTCTAATATTAGTGACTTTTGTTTGTCCTTATCCTCAGAAATGTCACACTGCTGTTTCAGAATATAATAGGCAAACTGAATACAGAGTGTTTTTTAAGTAGAGGTCAAAAATCCAGGGGGGTATTATGTCGCTAAAAATAATTTAAATTTATAATAAAATAATTTTATGTTATAAAAATGTAGAGTCTTAGGACAGCCATTCGGCTGTCCCATACAAAAACACAGTAACTGCTCCGAACTGTTTCTGAAGAAAATTTTAATTTTGTAAAATTGCTTAGCACATCAGAATCAATAGCACTAGCGGTTTTAAATTTGTGCATGACGCAAAATAAGACAGAAAATAAAAAGTAAAAACCAATATTTTAACCAGTTTAATTTTTATCACAAACGGAAAACGTTAAATTTAAGTTACAAAAATAAGAAACTTTATCGAAAAAAGAACAACACGTTGTCTTATAAAACACAAATAATAAGCAAAACAAAAAACATAAACACAAAATTGAGCCAGAACAACAATAACAAGAACTTAAACTAAAAAGTAGGTACATAACTAATCGTTGTCACTTTCAATATTTTGTTCCGAATTCAGCAAGTTAAGAGGCATTGTAGGTACTAATGACTTACAAATAAGTTCCTTTTTTGAAACAGAAATTCCTCTTGGGGGAACCCCAGGACAGATGGGTAAATTGATTTTCTTTTGAAAGAAATCAAGTTCTTTTGCCTCGTTATCCTCATCAAAATCTAACTTATATTTTATAATTCTACTTCCTTTAATAAAGCTTGCTTCTTAGTGGTTCTTTTTTTATTTTGCCATAAGTGAAATTAGTTAAGTTGAAGAACTTCAATAATTTTTATTAGCTCCTGAAAGTCACAAATCGTACGTTTTCTTCCTATTTTCCTTTCTATATTTCCGTGTATTCCGTCTGCGCTCATATGGATGTGACCTTTCGTAAGGAATCGGATTGTTATCTTATTTGGACCAGTAGGTTGGTTGACTGCATTGACAAGACTGGTAAACAACACCCAATTCTTGTTTTGGGCCGTACAATTGTCGGCCCAAAATAAAAATTCGGTTACATCTCTTTCTTCATTAGTCAATTTTAAAATTGCATCATCTATGGCTTCTGCTTTCCTACCACCAATAGCTTCGTGCCACAAAACGTAATAATTATTTTTACAGCTATCTTTAGTTAATGTTGCAAACGTTTCATTAAATAATACTAGCCTGCTAATCAAAAAAGAACTTTTACAAGCAGGAATCATGAGAAGAAGCATAACTTTTTGTAAGTCCATTGAAAACGTACGTTTAAACGTATCGTTTTCATTGGCATCTGCTTCTATTGCATCTTTCTTATACAGAGCTTTTAGCGGCTTTTAGTTTATGAATTTTCAATTTTTTTCTTGATTGATCATCATCGATCGCTTGCATGATCTCACAATCTTCACATTCATTTGATTTAGGAGGACACATGGATATGTTCATATCTCTTAGAATTTTTTGTAAGTTTCGACATATTTTTCGTTAAAATCGTCGTACATTTTTTGAATAGTTAATTCTCTAGGGAGATATCTACGGAATGGTGCATGTTTTCGACGATAGTGTGTGACAGAAGGATGAAATGATTGAATATGGTGTTTAATAATTATTGGGTAGATAGACTTCTTATAATTTCCACTACATTTCCTTACCATTTCTCCACAAGGTTTTCGTTTCATAGTTCGCACCAGTTCAGTTATTATGAAATCGTTTGTATATCCCAATGTATTTAGGAATGTAAGTAAGGCTACAAACTTCTATGAAATCAACACACGGCAAAGATAATAGTATTGACTCAGTTCTATTCCTAGTTGCTGACAATACTCTACGCTTGACAGAAACAAGAGATATATGTTTGCTTAGCCACTTTCGTCTACTTGTATATTCAAATTCCAGTAGTGATCCCATATCTTATTTCGATCAGCATCGGATAATTTATTGCAATTGCGTCTGCATTTTCCTAAACACCGGTCTTTTATAGGATACTTTGATTTACCATTTACAACTTTTTCTTGCTCTATACGGCGACATTTTATTTTTCCGTTGATATTGTTCAGGGGTATATTTACTTTAGCAGTAAGTGACTAAAAAAATAAATAAACAATTTCGGAAACAGGCAAAATTTAACGTAATACCTTTTCTGCATTTTCATTTTCTTCAAAATTATTCTCTTCTCCAACATTTTCTTTCACATTTTCATTTTGTGCACTTAGTGGCTCAGAGAAGGTCCTCTGCTATAATAAAATGATTAAATAATGTTTAAATTTAAGTAAAACTAGTAGTTACATTTTTTTTTGTTCTGGTGTAAATATTTGGGAGGTGTGTAACTTTTTACGATTTCTTCCTCAGATTCACTACTGCTACTACTAGGCTGATAATCCTTATCAAGGTCACTGTCATCGCAAGGACTGTAATCGTCGGCTGTTTCATCTTCTCTAGAAAGATCGTATAAATTCTCAGTACCTTATTGATTCATCGAGTTCTTTATCAGATATTCTATAGAAATTAATCAACCTTTTTAGTCCATCTTCTTTATCAGAAATCTTTTCGAGTGTACTGTTAAAATACGACATGGTCTCGTACCTTCGCAATTCGTCGATTTTCTAAAAAGGTAAACATTTATCAAACAAGGTTTCTAGTTGTATTAATTTAGACATTTTTCCTTGTACTTGTTCAGCGATTGGCCTGGTACATATTTAACGATTCTTTTCAACAATTTATAAAATGTGAGACTTCCATGTCTTCCCGTATCACGCTCGCGTTGCACTACCGTGGAAAAAGTAGATGCATTTGACACATGTCTACCGGGAAATCGTTCTGCGTACAGACGGGACATTTTGTGTTACTTTACCATAAATTAAAACAATATTCATCAACACCTAGTTGCTATCGAAAGTCATTTTTGACATTTTAAAATTTAAACAATCCGGTACTTCTTTCAATACATACATCTCATCACAAAATAGTAAATGAACTGGAACGACCATGAAATTAGAATATGCAGTCATCTCTGATATACTATTTAATGAATACAGCTGCAAAACAAATGACGAACACAGCATCCTGTTCTGAAAAAGGCTTTAATTAATTATTTTCATCTTAGCTTATTCGATTAGTCTTTACACTCCTTTCCTCATCAACATACATCAGGTCCATTGTTCTTGGAATAAATTATTTTTACTGCAGTAATAATTTGTTTTAAAGCATGATTCATTGTTATATATTACTCTTGCCTCAAACTCAATAATTAAAAGCAGCACATGAAACACTTAGCGTGAATATTACCACCATGTTTATTTTTGTTCACGGTATTTATTTTCTATATACCTTTCGTAATGAGATGAAGTGCGGTTAGTGAACAACGTCCGCGAAAAAAATTGTTCGAACATTTTCTTTAATTATCTGTCTGATGATACGGATCACCGAAAATTTAATACCTCATTGTGATGCACAAACTAAAAAATTTTCTGCCTCTAACCGAGAGTGTCATTCATCCTTAAAATCTACAAAGCAAGAACAGCGGAAATTTACGAAACAGATGACATGGAATCTGCTATTTATGTATGACAGTCATCACAGATTCTAACTTGATTACTAAAGTTTACAATTCATACGTAAATGTTTCTTCAGTAATAAGACCAGAAAAAATAACAATAGTAGATGAAACTGTGGTACCTGAACCTATGGACTCTCGCGATGAAATAGAATTTGGTGAACCATCCTAAGACGTGAAAACGATACCGAGGATGGTGAATACTTTTTTGCGATTTTTGCAGAATTTTTGGGTGATGGGGCTCAACAGACACATTCAAATTCGACTTGCCAAAGAATATAGAAGTACAGTAGCTCCAATGTGCACTGTATCTTTTACACATTTCTGTGTTATTTGTATCATTAAAGGTGTAAGCTTTACAAAGTTAACATGTTAATTTTATTGTATAACAGGTATTGATATGGAAGACTCATCTACCTTTTTAGTTTGTTAATTATGTTTCTGTTTGCTTTCGAAATAATTTTTAATAAATATAATTTTTGATATACCTTTATTTTAACGTTTTCTAGAGGTTTTGCCAGTCGTCAAGAATGCATTGAATATAGCCTGGAATGTTCTAGAAAATGCCAGAATAACTGTATTACAAAAATTATAATTTCAGAAGCAAACAGGAGCATGATTAACAAGGCAGGTGAGCTTCCGTATCAATATATAGAATTTTCAGAATTATGGTGTCAAGTGATTAAAGAATAAAAGATATTTTACTTTTTATGATTTTATTAAAAAAATAAAATTCAGTACAAATGAACAACAACCAAGTTTGCTAACAAAATATGTATGTATTAAAATTAGCAGTATAGTATAACATATTATTCTAAGGGACTAATAATGTTCTAGTAAATCATAAACAATGAAACAGCAAACATTAAACAAAGATGTATTTAGGCACTACATAAATAGGAGTTTACGAAAATTAACTGGTAGTGATCTAAACATATAATTTTCTTTCTCTAAAGTTAAAAAAAATCAGATTACAAAGTAATGTAAAACGTCAGAGTGAACTAATATTTTTAAGAGTTATATTCCCAATTAGTTTTAGCTTTATTACAAGTATCATCAATATTTGTTATAGTTAGGTAAGTACTTACCATTTTCCTTGATTAAACCTCAATTTAAATTTAAATATTCCCCATTTGAACACAGTGAACAAGAGGTAACTGTACACAACACCGCTACATGACCAATATGGCATAGTGACGTGTGTTGGATCAGCTGATATACTGCAGCTGCGCAGTTGTGCTCAAGTAGTCAGGAGTAGAAATACAGACCACAATTAAGTTGTGTGCGTGTTAAGTTTACACAAAATGGTGTACTTTCAACACATGGTAAATATTACACAAATTCAGTATATTTTATTATAATACTAGTAATTTTAACACATTTTGTGCAAAGCGTATAAAAAGCCATAGTGTGTAAAACTATTAACACGGAAATTTTACACATCCTAAATTACACACTGGATAATCTCACTTACACAGGAACTTTTTTTACAGAGTGGAAAACATTTTTCACTTTCATTAATATGACTTTTTATCATTTTCAGCAATGTTTTATGTATTTTTTTTTTATAAAATCTATGGTGATAAAGGTGAACAGACGAATTTTGATTGCACGCTTCCAAATACATAAGAAACCTACGAAACTAATTTTCCAAATTGTCTCACGCTCACTACTTAACGTTATTTTCTCCATTTTTAATGAATTTTCGCTTTTTTAGTTATTCCTCGCAATTTTTTCAAATTTTGAGGTTGATGCTGCTCAATCGACTTCAGATTCGAATTCAGCGCATCGAAATGCATAACACTTGATCAAAATAATTCCTGCACTGAATAGTGGTTAGGGCCTACCAACGTAAATCGTTCCTGGGTGCAAATGCGGCCTGCTTAATAATAATATGCCGCCCCCTCTCCCGCACAAGTCTCCGACTTCTGGGCTAATCCCTGTGATTAGAATGAGGGGTATAGATATTATATTATATTATTATTATACAGGCGTCCAGAACAGGGTTATCCTGGTAAGTAAATCACATTTTAAGAATTTAAGAATACTACTCGACATAATAATTAACAAACAAACAATAAAATAACAAAAACACAAAAATACATCATAACAATATATACTTAAATACAGATTTTTTTTTGTGTGGATGGGAATGAAGAAACAGAAACTAAAACGCCAGCAGCCAAAGTTATAATTTTAAGTATTTTATCAAAATTTCTGGTTCATCGTCCCTCTTATCGGCAATCTGGATACGGCCCTCCACGCTTCAAGAAGGTCCAGATAATCCGGCGTGTCGCAATCAGATATGATCCAACGGCAACCCTCAAAGTTGTGCCGATTTCAGTAATTAACGGATATCGCAGGGAAGAGCTGATATCTCGTTATATAGTTAGGTGCCTGCGAACTCGGCGCTCCTTTGTCAGCCAATTATGCCGGCCTTTAGAGATAAACAGCGCGGATAATCTATCAAATTAATGTTTATCCAGAACAATTTGTTATCGGGTTGGGAGCGCGCATCGCCGATCACGCATAGTTGGGCCGCATTTTCCACCAGGTGGACCGTTCCTCTTCGTCGGCCGGATTTATTAATCGAATAATTAGTCCCGGATTAACCGGACTATGTTAATATGCGACGATGGAATGAGTTACGGTGGCCATTTTGCTTTATCTGATCGACAACATACGATTTGCCTTGATTAGATCTTAATATGTCAAAACATGAGGCGGTGTTTGAATTTAAATGTGAGCCGATATAAATTTCAATATTCAAGATGTTTCTTAAACAGACTTATTTATTTATTTCTGCTCTTATTAATCTGGTATTACCTACATAGTCAATTTTCTTAAAATTAGTACCCTGAAGGAAGGTTATATATAAGCTGGCCTACTGCTATTGCCGGAAAGTGGTATTAGGCATATTTTATCAAAAAAACGATATTACCAGGCTATTCAGCACCCATCAAAATACACATATACCAAACTTGATCGAAAAATATCTATGGTTTTTTTATGAGATACCAAACTTCAAAAGAATCAGAAAACTACAAATTATAATAAGGTCAAAAGTGAAAAGAAATACTAATCGGACGAAGAAGAAACACGTGTAAATGATACTACAGGAAGCAACTACTCCGCGGATCAATGCCCCGACCGGCATTGAATTACTCCTGCAGTACCTGTGTGAACAGCCAAGAACTATGGCATACTGATGAGGGCTGACAAGCCCGAAACCGGTCTATGTCTGGTGGTGTGTCCGACAAGGGTTCTTGGCTGTTCACACAGATATTGCAGAAGTAATTCAATGCCGGTCGGGGCATTAGTCCGCGAAGTAGTTGTTTCCTGCAGTATCACTTACACGTGTTTCTTCTTTGTCCGATTGGTATTTCTTTTCACTTTTATGGCAATTTTTGACCTACTTATTACAGTTTCTAGTTGTCTAATTTTTCTAAACTTGGTACCCCATAAAAACACTCAATATACAATGGTCGATCAAATTTGATATATGGGTATTTTGGTGGCTGCTGAATAGTCTGGTAATATTACTTTTTTGATAAAAAAATGCCTAATATCACTTTCCGTAAAAACGACCATTTCAAAAATCACAGTAGTCCAGGCTTTTGTCAAATAAATAAAATGGTTAGAATATAACCTTCCATCAGTGTATTAATTATTAAAAAATTGGCTTGCCAAAATTCCACAGCCTTCTTACATTTTCAGAGGTTAACCTGAAAAAAACGGGACACACTGTATATTAAATTGCCTACATTTTTTGTGTGAAACCCCATTTTTCAGGTGTCACATTATTATTATATTATGTTATTTGTTTATTTAATTATTTAGGAAGACTGCAGACAGAAAGCCAATTACAGAGCAGGAACAAACGTACCATTTCAATTTACATAGGTATTTACATTTAAGAGAAAAATTGAAATAAGACAAAGAATTAAAAAATTACGTACATATAACAAATACATAAAATAAAACAAAAATTGATATAAAAATAACAATAAATAAGTACTTAAATTTGGAAACAAATTAAAAAAACAAAAATTAAGTTAAAAAAATAAAACTATCATAATGATAATACAATTTAAACTTACTTTAAAATGTATTGCTTTATAGTAGCAGTGGAACAGTTAAAAATTTCAGACACATTCTATAAATAGGAGAATATTTAAGTGAGTTAGTTCTTGCAGTTGGCAAATAAAAAAGTGCATGGAAACGAGGGATACAAGGAATATTGAAATTAAAATTACTCAAAATATCTGGAGAATCAATGACGTAGACAATAGTTTATATAAAAATAATACTGAAAAGTTGGTGGTACCATCAAGTCTAAAACTAAAATATTTAACATGTTTTCCAAATTGTTTATATGAACGTCATACTTAGAAGCCCAAATAATACTACCATATTTCAATTTTGGTCTGACAATCGAGTTAAGAAGTAAATTAAGGGTAGGCATCTCTATAATGTGACTTTCATATAATAAAACCCAAAGTTTTGAATTCATTAGACATTACCTGCTCAATATGTAGGGCAAGGTAGACAGTTTTGCATCAAAAATGACGCTTGAATCCTTAAACTGAGTACATCTGTTTAATGAAATATTATCCACTATATAGTTATATTGAATAACAGCAATTTTGTTAGTAAAACTTATAACGTTACACTTGTATATATTTAACGGTAATTTGTTAGTTTGACACCAGGAGTTAATTTTTAACAGTTCTTGCTGTAAATAGTAACAGTCCTGAACAGAATCAACAGATGCAAAGAATTTGAAATCATCAGCATATAAAAGGGCATGTATCTGAATGCCACTAAATATGCCATTCATAAATATTATAAATACAAGGAGACCAAGTACCGATCCCTGTGGAACACCTGATGTTGCCAATAAGTCATTTGATCTATAACTGCAATACTGGCATTTAGAGTTTTATTGCTTAAATATGAACAAAAAAATTTAAGAAAATCCAATGTGCATCCAAAGTTGGATAATTTATGTAACACCAAATGATTGAATCTATTCTTTAATAGCCCCGTATTTATAATGTCAGTTTGACCACCTTTGTCCATAGTATTAGAGATAAATTGTGTGATACTTCTAAGGCTAGTTGTAGATCGACTAGAAATAAAACCATGTTGTGAGAATGACATAACTGATTTAGCATGTAACCAGAGAATAATCATTTCAAACAATTTTCAATTTTTATTGCTTATTTTCCAAATACAATGCTTGTAAATAATGCTAAAAATGAAAACATTCACGTGCAAATGCGCTAATGTCACTTAAAACATATTGCTGCTGGTTCTATAGTAGAAGTTAGTGTTATTGTTTTCTTTAATCATAATATGTTACAAGAGCAGGTAAAGCTTCATAGATAAGTTAGACGTTACTTAAGGGTTATCTAATACAACGGCGTATAAAATTAAACAATATAAACTAAATGCTATTGTGACGTGCCTACATCGTGATTCCGGTACGACGCGGTGTCACTATAACGCCTGAGCTGCGGTGGCGGTAACCTCGGGCGTCAGTTTCTGTTTACAGTGCAGAAACACCACTACTCGGGCGGCTACAGTAAAGACACGGTATGTCCAGAGGGTCGTGAGGAAGGAGTTAAACTTTTCCAGGAATAAAAATCAGAATAAAGTAATACACATATATTACAATACACCTAGTTTACAAAACTAATACGGTCGGTAGCGGAATAAGCAAACTACAAAGTCAGCTGAACGGTTACAAGCAAGCAATACAAACGGTTAATCTATGCTAAATGTGAAACCAAGTAAAAGGAAGCGATCAAGCGAGCAAAAAAAACTAAAATTCTAAAACTAAAGACTTGGTCATTATTTAAAATAGATACATAAATAAAAAACAATATATGATGATACAGCTCCTCTCCTGGAATGCACGGCCGGACAGTTCCTCTGCTGGTCACGTCTAGCTGGCAGGAGCGGTCGACTGGTACTGACTGCCTGCAGTAGAGATGGGTAGTTCGCGAATGAACTAGTACAAATGAACTATTCACTTTACTGAATGAAATGAATCATTCCTTCTTGTCGAACTGAATCATTCTCTGTGAACTAAAAGCAACGTTGATTCTAAAAAATTTAACAATGTAATTCAGGCGAGTCAAATTCAGTCCCTCTATACTTATTCAGTAGTTCACTGAATTAAATAAAAAATTGCAGCTGGCGATTAGACATAGACGGTATCGGAGATGTGACTCAATGACCGGTTTCAGTCGGATCACCTATATAGAATAGCTAGTTCGGTGTCTTGCGACAGAATATTTTCTTAAGCAGAGTAACAGAAAAACGAGCTCCATTAAAATTAGACAAAATTTCTAAAATTTTGTTTTTAAACGCGAATTTTTTAATGTTTAGAATTTATTTATGAAATTAGTTTTTTTTTTATTTTAAATATTACTTCTTTTGTTAATTTAATACAATATTTTCACACCTAAAATTATATTTTATTACCTATATTTAAATGCTTACCTATAAATGTTTTAATCTAAAATCTAGATTTATCTGTAATCTCAAAAGCATTATATGTTATACCTATGCCTCTAAATTACGATACCACGCGAGTCATGAAACAGTGCCAGTGTTGAACGTCGAAACTGAACGATCGGTGGTCGAATTACAAAAATACAATTCTCGACCGTACTGAATCAAATGAATTACTCAAGTGAATGATACTCTTAGGTGAATGAGACTGATAGAATGAATTCACCAAAATGAACTAAAAGTTCCATCTCTAGCCTGCAGTGCTCGCTAGGTCTTAACATCGTAGCAGAAGACTTGCGCAGATGGCTACTGCTACCTCGCTTCGGATGGCTGTAGCGGAATAGAACTGGTCTCGATGCTGGCGGCTCAGGAACTGAATCTTCCACTCCAAGTTGGGAAGGCCTAATCACAGTTTATACAGTTCGTCGAGTGAAGATTCCAGAGGGTGTGGCTAAATCGCGGCAAAATGCGCAATGAACAGCAATGAAATTCATTTGTACACGACGAAGAGAGAAAATATACTTCTTGACAAATCATCGTGCCCCTTGAACGTGCAAATGTGTGCGGCTAAATGTGCAGTCGTGTTTTGATCGTCTAAAAAAAATCGAAATCTGGGACCTCAACATCAAAGAAGCCGACGTGAAGACGACGGACTGTTTAATAGACTGTGGCCTAATGCTGGTTCGGAAGTGGCGGTTGCGCACTGGACGGTTTTCGGACTGTTTTACTCAAATGCCACTTTTGAACTTGAATTCACGGTTCATCCACTTATAATTTTCAGACGGTTGCCTTACTTGTCAGAAACACTGAAGACACGACTGCTTCGTCTGGCAGCTTGGCAGGTACTATTTCTGGTGCATAGCAAGCCTTTCCTGGTGAAACGGTCTCGCTTACGCACTAATACGGTTCTTCGCAGATCTGCTGGGCGAACTACTGGACGACGCAGTTACTCGGTGTGGGCCAGGACAAGTACTGAATTTTCTGTTGACATGGAATCGGACGCGCTGGATCGAGTGTGCATCCTACGTCATACCTCCACAGTGGTAGAGTCTCTGGTGCGCGGTTCGATGCGCGTTTGGTTCTCGCGGTTTCCCTCGCGCTCGCTGGAGTTCGAGCGTCGGCCGGCTTTAAATGTTTCATACGGGGCGGTGAAATATCACTTCATTACACTATAGTGTGATGTGTACAGTGACCCTCTTGATTCCTTGGTTCTGACAATTTTTTCTAAATTTTCCTTTGATATAATTTTGCTCCAGAGATGGCATACAAGCTATTTTGATTTTACCTCCTTATAAATTCTATTATACTATTCTTGTTAATAAGGTTTGAAGATTACTGTTAGAAATACTCGCGTACTGCTTTCGGATACCCATATATCTACAAAATTATCGCTGTTAGGGAAAATTTCATTACTGTTGTGTGTATTTAGTTACACATTAATAATATTATACATATGTTTTTGATATATATTCGTATTTTAAAACTTTGGATAGATTTCTCAGTAAGAATAGGTTATAATAGTTGTATGTTCATAACGAAAAGTTATTTTCTCCATAGTTCTGGCATAAAAAGTAATTTAAGTTATAACTAGATTTGGTCCTAATTTCATATACTCAAATTTACCCAATTACAGTATCCGAAATTAGGAAATCTAAATCTTTTTTTTATTACAAAATTTTGTTACATAGGGAGCCATGTCCAAAGACAAAGGGAAAAGATACGTTTGTGATTTTTGTCTGAATGGTTAAGTTTTATTTATGAAAACCTGTAGGTACTCTAATTTCGAATGGGTACCCTTTCAGAAATTAGGATACCATTAGGATTTTATAATTGGCAAATTTGGTATTTTTTATTTTCTATATTTACTTAAATTGCTTTTATGGCTGAATTAGAAAACCTATCCAAAATTAGGTTACTTTCCTCTACGCCTTCTATTTTCTACATAATGCAGTTTGTAAACGTTTTTCTTTTTCTTCTAGTTATTCCTATATTACTCTAAATGATATTTCTAATTTTTCAATACATGAAAAAAATATTGTCTTGAAAATTCATACAACTGTAGCTCATATATACTCGCGTCAAGAATTCAGACGTGTTACGTCACGGCTGACGTTACACATTTGTTTTTATTGTCAACGTAATTTTCGACATTTGGTCGCGTTAAAAACAATCATTTTGTGTAATTTAGTACAAAATATAATGCAAACTTTTAGTGTAGTATATAGCTTTATTACTATCAGTTGCAGTTTCTTAAATATTTTGATGAAAATATAATGAATTATTCATTTGCTCGTATGACGTAAGTCGTCTGAATTCTTGTCGTGAATATAGCTCCATATACAAATTGTATCAGAACTTGCTAGACTATTACTACAATGTACTATACTAAATCAATTTAGCACTTGTCAATTAACGTAGACTGATCAATAAATATAAATCTAAGTCTGTCTTGTCAGCATGAAACATTTCTCGGTAATAATAATGAGCAGCTGCAAATTTGCTCAATTATTACCGGTTTCTATAAAGTTCTTCTTCGAGTATCACAAAGGTTCATATTAATAAAACTTAGTCGATTCATAGCTGATTACCTGACACTATATGTCAATGACAGCTGACAGCAGTGTTAAGAATCTACGTATTGGAGTGTAGTATTTGTGTTTGACGCCAGTGTTTATTGATGTAATAAAATACATATTAGAAGTGTCTGATTTAAATTTATTATTAATAAATCAAATTGACTATTAAAAAACTAGATTACGAAATTAGGTTGTAAAATTTGTTTCAATTAAGTTCTAACGTACTGAGAAAAAATTGAGAAACCACTTCTGTAACAGGACAAACGAGAAACTGGTTTCCATATTTTTTCTTAAACTTCAATGCATCTAAGATATATTCCGTTTAGTCTATACCCTTGGATGTCTCTGATGATAAAACAAAAAGGATGTTAAAAAAATCATAGTCAGTATTGAGATTGAATCTAAAAGGTTGAATAAAAAGCAGTACCCTTATCCTAGTAATAAAATCGGAATACCAACTCGGAGCTATATAATCTGTAAAACAAATTCTACTAGGAGATCAGAGTTTCTTAAACTTTTTTTTATCTGGAGCTATAGTTTTCTATAAAAACTCATCATGTGTCTTATTGAAAAGCTATACACAGATAATGAATGTTATACTATAAGAAATAGTACTTTAATCAATGATTATGAGGAAAATAACTACTGTTACAATGCCCTCAACAGCACACAGTAAGAGAGCAAGTAGCACTATCAGACATAGATCGGTTTCGAACTTATTAGTTATCATCAGTACTTTTGTCACAGACATATAGTTAGCTTATAAGAAACACTAGCATCGTATAAACAAAACAGTTGTGCAGTATATCCAGATACAAATATAGATACACTTTTTTTTACAGTATCTTTACATTTTTACTGACTCGAGAATTGCAATGGTTTGAGGATCACTGGTCTAGCAATTCATCGAAAGATACAAGGTGAATTGTATTTCAGATATAAGAGACATGTTGAAAAGAACATGCCTATCGCTATTGAGTAAATAATTCTATTCAATATATTCTACTATCTATAAAGTAATGTGTTACCAGACAAAATCAAGGTTCTATAATCAAAGCAACCGCTGCAAAATGTATCATCAACGAACGGAAAAATTCAATTATTCTTGCTTATTTTCAAATTCAAATCACAAATTACAACAATTCAAAATAAATATTTTCTGTATATAAAAAAAATTTACATACTTTGGAAACAGAAACAGAAAATTTAAAATAAGAACAATAATATAATTTTGTAATTATCAATTTTCTCCAGAGTCCTGAAGATGACGACGAAACATTGACGATTATAAAATTGGTATTTTTGTTTTCCAACTGACCTATAATCCAGTCTAGTAAAAAAAAACAGAGAAGAAAAAATAAAATTATTACAACAATCTGAATATTTTTAACGACGTTTTCTCATAAGAACTTTTTATTTTCTACTTCTTTAGATTCTTCTATCCATGTTTAAAAGTTCCAGCAATTTTAATGTTGTATCAAGGAAATACAAACAAATAATGTATCAGATACTTGATAGTTTTTTAAGATATATTCAGATGTTGATACAGTGTGTTCAAATTTGAGATTCCGATCAAAAAATTTTTGTATATAGATGTAACAACAAAAAAATAAATATATACAGTTTTGACGGCATGGCCAACTTTGACATTTTGCACTCAGAGTTTAAAAATCTATAGAATTTTGACGGTGTTGCCAACTTTAACATTTTGCATTCACAGTTTGATACCTCTATTGATTTCCTACAAAAAAGCTATACTTATCTCTATGGAAGCAGATAAACAAATTTTGAACTGTCAAACTTATTATACCTTTAATAAATTTGCTATTTTGAGAACGAAATCCGAGTTTTTCGAAATATCCAAAAAGTACGCAATAGTGATGTGATTTGTGTTATTTTTTACGTATCTGTTTTTTTCAGTGTGAGATTTGGTTAGGCAAATTTAATTTCAAAAATAATCCTTAACTGATCCGTCCGTGGGTTTATTCAATCAATCTTTATTTTTTTAGAAGTGTGGCAAAATACCCAATTAAACTAAAGAAAGACTAAAATTATGCCACAAATAAATAGCTTCAGAGAATATGTAAATCTTATAGTATAATTTCATAAATTTGTTATACAAAGACATTGCAATTTTACTATAATATATTTCAATGTTTGTTGTGCGTCTCATGCTGAGGTATTAAGGGTTACTTGCTTTAGTTTTAGAACCATCATTATGGGAAAATATTTACTAGTTAATAGGTCACGTGCCGCTTCGAAATTTCGATCCCGGCTAATAGCAATCTAATGGTGTGAAAGGAGGGTCTCCTCCTGGATTAATAAAATATCATCACGAACCTTTTTTGTGCCTTCTACCTGCTGGGACAATGAATTAAACGCCATGAATGACTTTGTCGAACATCTGAGCAAGTTTTCTTCAATACAATGAGTTCGCTTGGTCGTAAAAACTGGCTGTTTTATAAAGCTCACATTTGTGTCTGTGTTGCAAATCAATAATGGATGATGTATCAGACAAGTTTTTGATCTAATGACCTGAAAACATCGTCAGCCGTCTAAATGCAACTTTACGGCGCCTTGTTATAAAAAGCCAATCATACATTTAACAGCAACTGTTAAGATGCTACACTATTTTCAATTGAACTTAGATTGACATAGCTGTATTGCTCAGTTGCGCCAATGTCTTTATTTTCTAAATGTACAACAAAAACTTAAATATGAATTTATGAATTCCTTAACACGATTTTTCTTAAAGGTGTTGGTAATTAATATATTTTTAAGAGATTCCAGCGTGATGGAGATGTTCTATATCTTCTATTATAAGATTTTCATAAAATATGGAGAATCCAAGGCAGTTACTTTTTGGAAATATTTCCAAAATATTCTTCTGGATCAAATATTTTTCATAAATATAAATGTTGCTGGAGAATATTTCTTTGCAAATTTTCTAGAAAAATATTTCCAAGGGAAATTTCCAACAACATTTATAAATTATCTCTTATATTCAACTTTTTAAAGAAATATCAGCCAATGTTGGTGAATTTTTACTTATTAATTTATCAATTTCAAATGTCCAAGAAAAAAATATCATTTTTTGGTATGACATCTCCCCGATTTTAACGTTTTTGCTTTCTATTTGTTGGATACTGTTGACCTCAGTTTCCATCGATTCATCCATTTAACACAGCTTGTAAAGTTCTGAGCATAAAGAGAGTTTTTAAATTGTATGAGAGAAATGCTGCCACATAATCCTCAGGCCAAATTTGATAAGAATTCAAATTACTTTAGTTAAAAATTTGATTGTTTCCGAGACATAGGATGTTGAACTTTGAAGTCTCAATTTTAGTTAGTTTTTCCTCAATAACTTTATTACTAATATAAATTTGATATAAATTATAGACAGCGCTAACTACACTACTTTATATGCATTTAATATGTCATAACTTTTTTTGTACCTTGTACCTAATTTTTAATCAGAAATTATTAATCTTTGGTGCTTTTTCGAAAATAAAGGAACACTTGGTGAATGCCATTTTCAACAGTCTTTTTTTAAATCCATGTTTCATTTTATAAACTCGTCATTGCCTTCCTTCACACATTATCCAGGCTAAAGACTGGTCCAAACTAGTGCTAAATTTTTGCTTTAACGAACCAACAGCAATAAAATTTAAAGACTAATGGAATGCAGAAAAATTGGCCACGGATAATACAAATTGCAAAAGAAACAATGAAAATAAGAATAAGAAGAGAAACAGGAAATGTAATAATTTACTTAAGTTAAACGTTCAAAATAACCTTCGTTTTCATGAACACAAAGACACTATTAGCTTATTTTCTGCAAGGAACTTTAAAATTCATGATACACTCTACATTTGTAAACACCTAGGTTGTAGGAACAAAATGCAGGTCATACTTTAATGACTGATGAGGACTTTTTTGTCCATGCAAACTCATTTTTGTATATTTACTTTCAATACATTTATTTAACCTACTCTAGTTCTTATTCTTTAGGGTAATCGACTTCACTGATGATAATTTAACAACATTATTTATTGAATAGGCCGCAGTTGGTTGTATTGTTGGCAGTGTTTTGATATATCTGGCGTTCCTCAGGGTTCAAATCTGGTTCATTGATATTTTTGTTAATGATCTTAACTCTACGGTGTATCGTCTTGCTGTAACCAAATTGTGTCATTGGGTAAATCTGGTTCTTCTTCATTGGGGAACAGAACAACCAAGGAAGGGACAAATTGAAGAACATCTAAATATCTTGCGCCATCTAAATCTCCTTCAATAAAATGCGGCCCCAGAATTCGATTACCAACAATTCCGGACCAAACATTGACCTTCTGGGGACACTGAGTGTGTGCTTCCATCGTTCAGTGTAGATTGTGATCTGACTAGTACCCACAATTCTGTTTATTAACGGTGACACCCATATAAAGACGCTTCGTCCGAGAAAATTATGCGTTTGACAAAATCTAGATCTGCCTGACATTCTTCCATCATCATCGTCTGTCGAGTTCGTCGTCGGACAATTCTTGCACATAGTAAACTTTGTAAGGATGGTACTTGTTTTTGTGAAGAAATCTACCCAATGTGCTTTTACTCACACCTAAATCACCTGCTAAATCTCTCATAGTGGAATGCGGGTTCTCATGAAGTGTCAAAAGGGCTTGTAACTTCATTTAGTATACTTGGTCGATCAGATCTGGGCAGATCTTTAACATGACCATGGTTTCGAAACTTTTCTTCAGATCGACTTATAGTGGATCGATTTTATTGGTGGACGATTCGGATGTGTTTCATTAAACAAAAACAAACTTTCTCATGAATTCGAATTCTATCACTATGCTCGATCATCATGAGAATTTCAATCCGTTCCGTTTCATTTAGATTCATGTTTTTACAAAGCGGAAACAAGTTAATTAATTCAAAAATACTTAATACTTTAAGAAAGAACCAGTTAAAGTGGATTCACTCGTACAATCTTAACAAACTGTTTAAAAAAATTGATTGCCTGTAAAAATGTACGAACGCCATTAAAAAAGCATAAAAGAAATTATGACAAAAACTTTGGTATTTGTAAGTAATTTGGATATTGTTACCCACCCTGTAACAATTAGGAGCAACTTGTGATATATTTTTGGAAACAGCTCAGCTAGGATAATCCGGAAATTGGAAAAAATGTGGTGTTCCATTTAAAAAAATGTGATGACATTATTACTCGAAGGTAGATCGCCCTGTATATTAAATTATTATTTGAAAAAAAGTTAATTAAAATTAAAAATAGACCTATTTCAGTAATTTTCCAATAATGTATTTTATTTACCTAATAACGAATTTGTGCGTGACTTTAGGGACGCACTGTATTTCTACAATTGTTAATAAATCTAAAGTTGCTATTACAAAGTATATTTTATTCGTAAACTGCAATAGTCTACAGTATGGGAAACTTTCATCTTGCTTGTACAGGTTGATCAGAAAATCAGTAAATATAAGAATCGTTCAAGAATAAACTGCCTTTGTATTTTCCATATTGTTCACCGTGGACATACTGTATATTACCATTCCTGTAATGGACGACGTAAAAGTGACCAACATCTGTATTATTCTTTGTAATCCAAACTATGAACTAATTTCTGACAACATTCTACTAAGTGTAAACCTGTTGTAGAAATAAATGAAATTATTGTTATATAACGTGAAAATAATCACCGTTTAAATTTGCGCCAGCGGTTACCAAAACCGGGACCAAAAATCTCACGCCCATTAACCGCCTAACCCTTAATCCAATATCAGCGACTCATCAGCTCTTCCCCTCGCAGACAACACCTGGCAGAAAGCACAAGACGAAATTTACGGCTACGCCACCGGCCCATCAGCCCATCCATCGTTCACGAAGCCGTGCCGCGAAGCGCGACGGTGCCTGTCAAAGCGGCAGCGGGTCACGTGACCCACACGGCCCGCACGTGGCCGCCGCTAATTCACCGGTCGGTGCGTGACGCAGGCCAGCCTAAATCCTGAAAGCGTTCAGCGGTAAAAAGCTTTATCTCGGAGCCGTCATCTCGCAAGTCGAATTATTGTCGCATCACTACGGTCTGATCGGACATGATTAAAAAGTATGCAAGTAGACTAACCACACGTGTTGGATTGATGTTAGGAAAACCAAAGAAATTAAAAGGGGTAAAGGTAACAAAGACTAAATTGTACTTGCGCAAAGATAAAATTATAGAATGAGCCTTAATTTTTTAAGAATGAATAAAACAAATCAAAATCTCAACTATTATCATTACTGATTTGTTTCAATTTGTATTAAATTATTTCTTGAAGATACCTAATTATTTTTATCTAAGGCTAAGCGTTTTATCATGAGAAATGTGAAGTATATATATATTTTATCAAATGTAGCAATATATTTTAAGTTTTTAAACTATAATTAAGAAAACAATATGTTAGAAATAATTTCCGGGCTGAATGCCACATCGTCGGTTCTGGTAGCTTTACGTTTCCGGAGTCATGTCCTTCCTTCAGAAGGAAGATGCTAGGTCCTCTATTCGGTGCTGATACAGGGTGATTCATTAATAATGGGACAGATGCCTTATCCGAATGTTGCTCCTTTTTCATCTACAGGGTGTTAAAGTTGAAAAAATATTTTCGATTTTTTAAATATCTTGAGCATCTTTGAACGGATTATAAAATAACTTTCATGAAAGTGACAAGAAAATTAAAGTCTTTTATCATTGTGCTACTTTTTGTAACTGAATGAAGTTTGTATCTATTACCGTTTCAATAGATCACTTGTTTGCATTTTAGATGATTGGCCTCATACATTTGTCAAGTTATAGGAAAATAAAATATCTGCAGCTGCATGGAAGTTCTCCTGGTTTAAAAAATCTGACATCCTAAAACACATGTAATTCTCTAAGACTAAATGGGGAAAAAATAAGGCTATATGGCTAAGTACAGATGTTTTACGATGCCATTAAAAAGATTATGTCTATAACTCTATATTTCAAAATGCAAATAGTGCAAATATGGATAACTTTTAGATGACGTAAATTTGTACTTTCTGAAAATTTACTACAACCGATCCTGTACCTGCCACATGCAATGGATTGTTTTGTGTCACTTTTTTCAGCGTATTTTTACTATGCTGCTACTACGCTTAATAACCCTGTATGACCGCAAATTAGAGAAGCAAATTACTGACACACTTAACGACATCTTGAAGACATCAAGCAAGGCAACTACTGCACTTTTTATTATTTTATTTTGCAAATTTATACATTACACTGACATTTTTTGTGCAATGTCCTTCAAGAGGACTGAACCATATGAGATTTTCTGATAATTCCTCTATACAATTGCATTTTAAGAAAGTCATTATCATTTTTATTTGTGAATCAATAAACTGGTCAAGATATTTATCTAATATATATTGGTATGGCTAATACAGTAACTGTAGCAAATAAATTGGACAATAAATAGAAACAGTAGGACAGGTTACAGTTTTTGAATTTTTAATGACGATATTCAGCCAATATTATCAATTTCAGTCAAATTTAACTGGAACTTTGGTATCAGTTTAAATATTTAAAAAAATAATTCGTATGAATGATTTTGTTTATGCAAATCTGTTAGTATGGCATAAATTATAAGTTATGGCTGGTCATAGGTCGGATTTTCTGAAAAGTTTCGAATACCTATAAAAATCAAAATTTACGTTTTATTAACGGATGTACAACAATAAAAAACAACCTCTCTTATTTACATACATCATTACATAAATGATTTAATGATTTAATGTAAGTATGTTATGTGAAATAAATAAATCGGTAAAGAAGTCAGGCAACCAATAAACTTAATTATTTTGAGAGATTCCTTCAACAGCTTGCATTCTGATATATCTAT
The DNA here is from genome assembly GCA_037114965.1 of Monochamus alternatus. Lineage (NCBI taxonomy): Eukaryota > Metazoa > Arthropoda > Insecta > Coleoptera > Cerambycidae > Monochamus > Monochamus alternatus. The sequence continues at coordinate 74,740,684 of CM073431.1, read as the reverse complement.
AAATTACTTGCCATGTATTTTTTATCTTAAACAAAAGTTGACGAGTTCTAGAGATTTTTAGGTTCTATCAAAATGAAAATCGTTGGAAAATTTTCAGAAGCCCACACTGTATAGAGTTAACAATATTTAACATAAAAGGCATTTAAGCTATTATAATCACACAAAAAAATGGTGAATACTTCACAAATTCGTCTTTCACTTAGCAAAGGTAATATATTATGGTCAATAATGAATTCTTTAAGACCTTTGGTTAATATACGTTCCATTGTTTTAGCACAAATTGAGTTTAACCTAATTGATCGATAATTCGATGCAGAGAATTTGCATCTTTTTTTAAATATAGTAACCGATGCTGTACACCAAATAGTAGGAAGAATGGTGTTAGACACAGACATGAGAAAACGTTTCGTAAGAACTGAATAATTCAGGAAAAATCTCAGCAAGATTTGCGCAACATATAATCATTTTATCATAAAAAAATACGATGCGTCTGTAGTTTTCCATCAAATAATTCTAACCTGGCAAATTTCTGTTTTTAATTCAATTATTGCTGCAGAATCGTTATGCAGGAATGAAAATTCTGCAATATTAAGATAATTTCATTTATCCTGACCACCCAAATTTGACGTGAGTTGAAGAAGGACTCAAACGGATCATATATGCGAAATTCAATTAGCAGGATCCAAAGTCCTCCTTCTGTAGTGAACATGCTCCCAACCTCGGTTTTCAGATTAATTAAAGAGATAATTCCTTTGCCGCTGCTATTTCTGCATGAGAAGTTTGAATTAGGAGAGCACATATCAGCGCACATGCTGCATACCAAAGATGGATGTACTTACTTTTTCTGATAAATCACGGAGGACGTACGGTATTAGAGCATATATCAGCACCTTGTAACAAGCGTTCAGTACTGATAAATTACTGCTGCAAGCCGGCATTGCTAAGTGACGTTTTATCCATGTTACATGGAATTATTAACCATAAATTTATATATACAGGGTGAATCAACTCATCTCTGCTTAATGTAAATTTAATCCGGATTACTAAAATTTATCAAAAAATAATTTCTACAGGTCACAATTTTAAAATATTTTGGATATACGAGGTGCTTCAAAAATTTGTAACGAATCAAACTTATATTATATTATATTTTTAAAAATTTATCGTACATTATATTATTATATTTTGTATGCTACAAAAAACATCTGTTACATACAGGTACAAAAATGCACCGTATTGTGGCTAGTGCGTTCGTTTATGTCTAGTATTTCTTTGATACTTGCGAGTGTACATAAACAGAAATGGAATAATTTCTAGTAACCATGGCCAGCTGCAAAACATGTTAATTTATGGCGAATCTGACTCAATTCTCTGGCTACAGAACATTATTACACTGAAAGAAATACAAATATACTTTGTAAGAATATCCTTATAACTGTTTTAAAATAATTCTAAAAATAATGATGATATTACACTGACACTTTTACAAGAAAACTGTCAATATACAACAAAACCGTAAACTTCCTATGTAATTATAATATAATGTGTACATTTATAGAATATATTGTAATACATTTACAATTAGCAATGTGAAATCCATTTTTACATTGTAAAATTACTAAACATACCAAATTTACTATATAATTCACTGTAAAAATATACCTAATGTGTGTGTAAAGGTACTACTAATTTTAAAACACACTGCCACTAGCTGTTGACAGCGTTGGGTGGTGACGCCTTCATTATTTCTTGCTTCATTTAGATGAATGTAGCGTGTATTTAGGACCTAGGTACTTATATAATTAATTTAGTGAGTAGTGACTAGCCATATAATCATATCTAGAGTGACAAGTGAGTGTTTTTAGTACTATAAATAGTTTTGTCTAGTGCTGGTTTTAACATAACCTAATTGAGATTAAGAAGTAATAGGTATGTAAGTTATACATAATTATTGAAGCAAAGAAACATTGCATCTTCAAAAATTTGATACCCTACTGTTCATTTAGTCATCTTACACATTATATAAAAAATTAATCATTTTCTATTAGAATTATATTTTATAGATATTTGAAAAAAGGGGCTTCTGGAGGATTAGCATGATTATAAGTTCTGGGTATCTACTTATCTATGCACATTTATATAATTAATATTACTTTGTAATAGTATAAGATTCTATGAATATATTTTTACATTGTTATATTATGTTTTGTATAGTTAAGGTTAAGTGTTCTGTTTTGTACAAATAACCTAAATGTGCAGGTACCAAATTTTAATAAAAAATTGCCGTAAAACCATAATATTTTATTACTTCAGTACCTGTATGTACATGTCTTTCTAAGCTAAAAAAATAAGCAAAGGGCAGTTAATATATTGAAGATATAATAAAGCTATAACTACTAATTAGTTAACTTACTTATTAGTTAACTGAGTACAAAATAGCTATTTATATAATCATTTAGGAAAAGTACGTTTTTGTGTAACATGTTTTTCACACAATTTATCCAAAAATTTTAATTATAAATTTAAAAAGGATTATTCTGCTAATTTTAAAGTACATGGGGACTCTATGTCAAAACACAGTTAATTCGAGTGTTGTAAACAAGATGTCTTTAAAGTAAGTTTTTCTAAAATTGACTGTACGGGTTAGGTCAGTTTCGACACTTTTAGGAGATTTCTTTTATTCTCCGAACAGATAGTCCAAATGTCACGGGAATATTTTTTGAGAAAAATTGAATAACGAAAATTTCATTTCGATATCTTGATTAGTTCTGATATAGAATTTTTTTTTAATTTTAGGCCTTTTCTATGATACCCCATAATAGATACGTATGTTTTATTAAAAAATATATATGTTAGTTATAGTAACGGAAAACTAGAAGTTATAAAAAAATATTTCTCAAGCCACTAGATACTACACATAGGGAAAAAATGTCTTTAGAATGTATAAATATTAATAAAATAAGTAGAAAAGTTACGATAGAAAACGACCAAAATTTAAAAACATCATGTCAACAAATCAAAATATGGAAATGTGATTCTCTCTATTCAATTTTTTTCAAATATTAAGCTCCAAATATCTGGCTACTATTTTCTGTCTTTTCGGAAAATAGAAGAAACCTTCTATACCTAAGTGCCCAAATTGGACCATCCTGTACAATAAATAAAAAAAATTACATTGTAGTCATAATATAAAATGTCGATAAGAAAATTACAGCAAGAATGAGTGATAAATAAATTGCCATTTATTTTTACTGTAATTATTTTTTACAGTGTACGCTAAAACCTTTTCGCAAGCAACGTAAGTCATTTTGACTATTTCACATTTTATGTGTTGTGAAAAGAACTCTAGAAACACCAAGTAGCTATGTTTAGGTGTACTTATTTGTAATTATTATGTGCAATTACATGACAGGATATGTGAGCGACGTTGTCACATATTCAAGACCTGTTTGCTGTAATAATTCTGTTACCATTGATCAGACAAGTTAATCCACATTATATTTTACTGTAGCATTTCCAGTAAAATGGTCCACTATTAATTAATGCAACACTTTTTTTTAGATTTACCACTAGCGTTGATTGAACGCCACTGACTTTTAGTATCTTACTGGTTCATCAGAGAATAATAGCGATCTAGAGTGACATCAAATTTCAAAATAATCTCTTAATTCGTTCGAGAAATTAAAAAAAATATATTTTTCCATCTTGATCCAGCCATTGCAACGAGGCATTTCGAAACAAAGTATTATTTGATCAATTATTTTGATTTACCGAAAAATTTTGGTATATTTTTACGTCTTACATGACTCATTCTGCATATTAAATATAACCGGAGTCTTGCGAAAACCTTATAGTGATACAAAATGACAACTTAAGCACGTAAATATCAAAAATTAATTTGCACAGGCACAACTTTCACAAGGCAGATTTTAGAAACATCTTGAGAATACTAAAAATGTTAATCTGATTAATAGTTCCAATTTTATGGGATAATTCTCGAAGCTGTACAAGAAGTGCCGCCAAGTGCTGGAGTGATGGTATGAAATTCCAGTCATTCGACAAAATGTATGTAGAAACATACTGTAAAAATATAAATTACAAATTATAGCAGAACTATTTACTGTGCAGTTTCAAAGTATGCGATGACAATAAATTGTCTATGCCGACAACTCTCAGAGACAAGCCAGTAAAGAAGAGAAAGACAAGGAGGCAACTAGCGATCCGCTGAAGAAATTATTAATTAAGTTAATTTAGTATAAATATCTATATCTATATGTAGATTCTTAAAAGATTGTTATATTTACAGATTCTTTTAAGAACAAGTAATTTTAATCAAGAATGTGTTTTTCTAGTAAAGTGAAATATAAAAGTGTTTTACTGTCCGCTTCTATCAAAGTAGGCCGATTCATACACAAATTGTTAAATGTTAAATGCCAAACCTGTTTATTTTCAAAGCCTCTCAGTCAGAAAACAGTATATATTAATGGAATGTATTTTAGTCTTCTTTCCGTTTGTGAAATAAGATACAGGGGGTTATACAAAAAAACACAAGTTGTGGTCATATCATAAAAACTAAAATTATTATTACATTTATTTTTATGTCATCAGATGTATCTCAAAAAAGTGCCTCTAGAATTTTTAAACCATTTTAAGATATCTTGAAAAGAAAACGAGAAAAGGGTACCAGTGGGTTTAGCGAAAACACGAGAAACGCCCTGTAGTTCCAAAATGGTAACAGATAGAGACGTTCGGTTTGCGTCATTGTAATTTTCTCGAAAAATGAGCTCTTGACTCTTCTATCAGATTTGCAGTAACCTTTGAAAATCGACCAATTTGGACCACCTGTACATATATCGTAGACGATTTTGTTGATCAGATGTTTAACAATTTTAATATTAATATAAAAAGTTCATAAATTAGCTATTTATGCCATCAATTACGAAATGCCTAATTTTGTGTAACGCGTGTATTGCATACAAGATTTTTTCTAATTTTGAAGAAAGTAATAAAAAAATAAAATTTAATATAATTGATAAAAATTTGGAAAACGTAAATTTAGTTTGTTGCTGTTACTTCATGTTAGTTGTCAGTTTGACATTTTGTAAAAAAGTCTAGACGGAAGGTTTTTAGCGAGATTGATATATTTTTAGTTTTATTTTTAAAAAATGAGTGATTCAAGTTCTGAAGAGCTACCAAGCGATATTGAAGAGGCAGCAGATAATGCTCTATTATCAGTAATTCCCAAAAAGTCAAAGGCAGTTTATGATTTGGCATACGAAAAATTTGTTACGTGGTGTGATGAGAAGAAAATTAAACATGTTAATGAGAAAGTTTTACTTGCATATTTTGAGGGTAAGAAAGATCTAAAAGTTTCCACATTATGGACACTTTACTCAATGTTAAGGTCTGAACTAAATCTGAAAAGGAATATTGATATTAAAAAATATACAAATTTGGTAGCATATATTAAAAGGCAAGCGGACGGGTACAGTGCTAAAAAGTCAAAAGTTTTTATTAAAGAAGATTTTGCCAAATTTTTAGTGGAAGCTGATGACAAAGAATATTTAATGGCAAACATAACAAAAGTTATACGGCAATTTGCAATTACCACTGGAGACATTGAAAATACGAATCTTGTTGAAATACTAAGAAAATATATTAAGTTGCGTCCCCAGGTTCTTAAACACAACAGATTTTTTGTAAAATATGCGAATGGAAAATGTTCCAGAAATCCTGTGAGAATTAACACATTTAGCAGTCTGCCAAAAGTTATTGCACAATTTCTTGGTATTTCAAATCCTATTCTATATGCTGGCCACTGCTTCAGAAGAAGCTCTGCCACTTTCCTAGCAGACAGTGGCGCTGATATTTTAAAATTAAAGAGGCACGGAGGTTGGAAATCTAGCTCTGCTGCGGAGGGATATGTTGAAAATTCCATGAATAATAAAAAACTTATAGCGCAAGAAATATTTGGTGAAACATCTAATGCAATGTGCGCCGCTTCCCAAATAACAGCAAGTTTGAGCAATGAAAAAAATATGTCGTCGGGAATTAATTTGAATAATTGCAATAATTGTGTTATCAATATTTATAATAATTAATTAATTTATAATTTATGTTTTTAACTTGTATTATAACAGTTTAATAAATAGAATCTTTTTGTCACTAATTTTGAAATACATTTTTCGTCACCAATTGCATAAAATTTTACTTTATGCAACTAGTTACAAAAAGTAAGACGTTTCATAATGTCAATCAGTTTTAAAAAGTGTCACTTTATATGTCAAAATTAGAAAAAATAAATTATATGACTGAATAATATCAAATTTTTAAACTATTTTTACAAAATTGTATTTATAATAGTCCCCTGTACATTCTTTTTTTTCAATAAATTCTGAATCACCCTGTACATACTCAAATTTTTCCTTCAAAAAAACATTTATTAATAACATTTTGTCGCATCTAATTAATACATAACGGACTTTAACAAAAAATCAAAGTAATCATGGATTATTTAAATTTTACAAATCTTGTTTCATCAACAGGCAGAGCTAAATCTCAAAAGGCTATGGTGTTACAAATTAATATAAGTTAATGTACATATGTCTCATGAATGTTGATAACAATTATACTTATAACACTTGAGTGTTGATAAATACAAACCACTCTTGAGTATCATTTCAGTGTCTCTGAAATTCTAATATATCTTCTAAATTAATATTTAACTCCCATTTGGTGGCAGCCTTACGTTCGGTGGTGTGTTTAATTGAGAGCGTCCCACCGCATAACAAAAGAGTGACGTAACTTCCGTTATCTTGTGTTGATCTGTCGGAAGTCAGAATCTTCACTAATCTACAGGTTCCCACACACATTAAGGGTTGCGTCGGCCAACCCCTCTCACACAACAGAAACCCTAGACTACCAACATGCAATCCCGATATTTATTATTGTGTCTTTGATTAGATTACTGATTTTGGCACGCTGGCTATGGGAAAATCGGTGGTACATTTAATTTAAACAATAATATACCTAAGCAAGATATGCCTTTATTGTTTCTTTTTTTTTAATTTATAGTAATTTGTTATTATTCAGGCTGTAACAAAAAAGTAAGTCATCCCATCAACTGCGTATTTTTGGCGGCATAATATGACGATTTAACCCTACTTACCTATATAAAAAAATACCTTTTTTACAGATATAGGGATTTATAGTTGAACTTTTAAAATTGTTTTTTTCGCTATAATTTCTTCAGATTTTCACGTATCACTTTGAAATTGTAAAAAAGATATTTCTTTTTAATAACTAAATCCTCAAGGATATTATTGTAAACGACTCCTAAAAAATAAACGTAGGAACGGGGGGAAGGGGTTATTTTATCTCCCTACATTTTCTGACGTATGCCTATAGACAATTTTTTATAACATCATGATGCAGAATTTTGTTTAAATTATTTCATTGCTTTTGATAATTTTTAATAAAACTTATTTTCGAGATAAATTCAATTTTTGAGCATACAACGTTAGAGATAGTCGTAGCAAAATTAATTGCGCTTGATTACAAAAGAACAATTTGTAATATTCCATAGTCTGAGTAACACTAATGCTAACAGGTAATGGGTGTACATTTTACTGGATACATCATAGGGCTGGAGCCAGTGTATTGTGACAGATCAGTCCAGTCTTAGAGCTGAATATACGAAGACGTGCTAGTGCAGTAGAGTAAAATTCGACTTGTGTTTAGTGACTATTGTGCCAGTGGATATAATATTGTTTGGGTAAAATGTCGAGCTTGTCAGATTACATTCCTGCTAAACGCGTGAATAGATGTGTGCTATCTCAGAATAAGAAGATTATTATATTAAATGTATTTAATGCATTGAAACACCAAAATCCTACCAACCGTGTTGACGACATCGTGGAAAAGTGTTCCAAAATGACAGGGACTGGAAAATCGACTATCTACAGACTTTTAAAGGAAACAAAAAATGAACAAGATACTGTTAATCCCCTAAAATCATCTACAGGGAGGTCAAAAGTCGTTATAGATGATTTCTTCAAAACTGCCATTCGCAGAAAAGTACACTCATTTTATTTTAAAAAAGAAATACCAACGCTAAACAAAATTTTAAGCGAACAGAGGACAACGATTTGCCAAAAATCAGTAGAAGCAAATTATGAGCCGTCTTACGAGAGTTGAATTTTTGCTGGGAAAAGCAGAACAGGAAGTCAGTTCTTATCGATAAAGATGAAATTATTTGTTGGCGAAGATCCTACTTAAGATCAAATAGAAAATTCCTTAACGAAGGGAGGAATATTTATTATCTAGATGAAGAGCATTTTACACAGATGTTGGAACTTATTCCTCCGGGGTCTGTAATTGCCATGGATAATGCCAGTTACCATTCTCGGCAGACCGAGCGGGCGCCTACGACTGCTTAGAGGAAAGACGATATAATTCAATGGTTATCCGCAAAAAACGTTTCTTTTGAAACAAATATGGTGAAAAAGGAACTTTTGAGACTTGTCAATCTTAATAAAGATCAGAAAAAATATGTTATCGATGAAATGGCAACAAATCGCCAAATAACGGTACTACGGTTACCACCTTATCACTGTGAACTTAACCCAATCGAATTAGTCTGGGCGCAGGTAAAAGGAGATGTAGCTCGAAATAATACGACGTTTAAATTAAGTGACGTGAAAATTTTGTTAAAAAATTCCTTGGAACGAGTAACTGCAGATAACTGGTAAAGATGTATACATCATGTACAAAAATAAGAGGAGAAAACTCTATACTCGATAATTTAATTGACGTTACTGTGGAACCTATCGTTATTAATCTAGGAGACGAAAATAATTCATCAGAATATTCAGAGGATGAATTTTAATATACCTACTTTTTTATTTTCTTTATTGTACATTTATATAACACTACATTTACTCACCATAATTTGAATTTTCAAAATACATATATTTTTGTGTGGAATAAAAGTCTATTCATTAAAATTAAATAAATATTTTGATGAAATGAACCAAGAAATTGAAGCGGCATAGACAAAGACGGATTGTCGGGGATTAAATTTTAGCTACCTGCTACAATTTAGTACGGTTCGATCACACAAAGTTTTTTAAAAGTACACTTCATCTATACCGATAATACATAATATAAAAATATTGAATATAAGCACCAGTACTTATTTACGATTTGCATACGTAATAAGCTTTTATTACTCTCTTTCATTTCTAAACAGACTTTAAAGTGTTAACTTATTTTATACAGAGTATGTCTGAACATAGGGCTAGCCAGATGTATAATTTTTACACAAATAAATATTTTTTATTAATGTAAATTGGTTTATTAATGGGCAACGCTAGATGCAAGTCAACTCGACCGTTCCACTAAGCGCATTGCAACCGTCTGACTTACCTTACATCATCTGTCTTTACCTGCCTCATATCTCATCGCCTAATAATATTTGAACATAGCGGCTCCTTTAGAAGGCTTTAACTTAAAATGCACTTTCTTAGTTCCAAATTTACAAAGTTATTATCAATCATTTTCAGAAACAAACTGTATATAAATTAATAAAACAATTCGCCGCTTCTACGATGCCCATTTATTTTGTTCTCTTTACGTTTTAAACCTTAGTTTACTCGTGTCAAAAATATGACTAAGGGCATCCACAAAACTAGATTTTTTTCTAAGAAGACTGGTGCGTTAAATCTTTTAAATATAAATTAAAATTGTTTTAACCGATAGATGTTTTTATGATCTTAATGAGTTTTTGTTGTCTTAGTTTTAAGTGGTTAATTGACTATTCCTATATATGTATCTGCATATCTTAAAATATTATTATTATTATTATTATTATTATTATTATTATTATTATTATTATTATTATTATTATTATTATTATTATTATTATTATTGTTATAAAAAATTGTTCATAGTCGCACGTCAAGAAAAAGTGGGGGGATAAAACAACCTACTCCCCCTGAAGAAACTATAGCGAAATAACAATTCAAAAACTTTAACTTTAACACCCTGTAACTTTTTCATGGTGGCATATTTGTATATAGGTGAGTATACAAATAACAATATAATAATAATAAAATATATGCATATTTTATAGTAAAATATGTATTATATTATCATATTATTAACTTCATTTACAATAAAAAAAATTGCTCTTAGTCAAAATTAGCTTCTACATGTATCATTGAACGATTTATATCCAGAATATCATGCGACACATTTTCCAATTCATATTCGCATTAGCATAGCCATGCCCTCTTCAGACGTCGAAGCTCAGTGAGACAGAATAAGTAGCACTTTGTAACTCACCCCTACAATTATTATATTCCTAAACTTTGTTCTATTCTTCACCGCGATTGTTGAGGTCAGCGGGTGGTTTTTTGATACGTTTTGTGCTTTCTCCATTATGCCTCTGTAAAATTTGTTTCCAATGTTCGAAGTGAATCGATAAAATGGCCTAACAAAGACACCAAAAGGATCGTTAGGGAAATATGGTATCGACAACGCAGTAAGTCTGCATACACTCAAAATTTAAACGTGGTGCATATAAAAACTGCTATTATTTCAAATAATATGCACCATGTCTATCATATTAAGAACATCTGTCATAGGAACTCTGAATATGATAAGAGAATTAGTAAAAAATTACACTATTTCTAAACCACCGGTTAAATTGCTTGAACATAGAGTATTTGTCACAAATTGAGGAGATCTAAGGCCATTAACTTTTAAGATGGTGCTAAAATTTAAAATATATGTATCAAATTTATTAGAATGTATCTAATAATGTTTAAGTCACACTGATCAAACTTGACTTAATCATACATATTTGATATAAAAATTTGGCAACCAGTTGAGTAGTTTCTGGATAGCAATCACTAAGCATCGTAGAATTTTTTTTCTAAAAGTTGTCCAAGTTTCATCAGTTAAGTGAAACGTTTGAGAAATATTCAGATCAATAAGATTTTCATCTAATAATGTACGAGATAATTTTATGGGGATGGAAAATACGTTGCTTGATAAATTTGATATAAAATTATGAGGCATATGTCAATGTCAGAGGAATGTTACGTCAGAAAATTTAGTAACAAAAAAATCATTTTTGCCAATTATCTTTTTATCCTTTACATTCAAGCCGATAGCCTCAGCAAACGATTTAGTCCATTACTAGTATTTTTCCAAGAGGGACATTGTCGTACCAATTATCCGTTTCCGTTTTCCAGTGTCGAGGTTTTAAGAACAACAGTGAAGAGGTAATACGTTTGCCTCATTTTGATATGAGTTTATGAAAAATGTGTACAGGGCAGCTTTGACTTCAACTATTGGCAATTAACCATCGTTATTTTTCCCGATTTGAAAAAAATCCAAAAGACAAGCAACTACCTCGCCTCCTCTTCATGCTAATTCTACAGCAGCTATATGGCAGAATTTACACATAAGACTTTCAGGGGTATTTTCATCTCAGAATTATATTATTCGCTTTATTTCTGACAAACTTAGCTAAACTGAACTGGTCTTACGTTTACATGGATCTATTTGCAGTTTCTTCTTGGTTGCATCGCGGACATCTCGAACAGATTTAAATACTATGCTGTTAAATAGGTCAATCATAATAATTATAGTACTTCTATAAAAATTTGCATGAAACGTTCCTCATAGTCTTTACAGTTGCTTCTTTGAATTGTACCTCATCTTTCTTCCTCATGTTGATCGCCCAATCTTTTACTATCAGTACCAGTTCGCTTCTATGCTCATTTAACTCGTAATTTCGTTTACAGCAAAACTATTTCCCGCATGTATTTCTCTCTAAAGCTCTCAGTTGTTGATTTTCGTGGTAACTTTTTAGCATGGCTAATGTCATATCGCAATGTACGAAAATCTATGTAAAATTAAATAATGGAATGCCTTCTATAAAAGAAGTTGAGGTGGGAGTCCCTCAGCAGTCAATACTGGGACCACTTATTTTCCTAATATTCATTAATGATCTTCCATCGCATGTTAGTGCAGAGTGTACAATACTATATGCAGATGATGCTACTCTTAAAGCAGCGACACTCGTTTTTTTTTCTAACTTTATAGAGATAATAGGTACAAAAATAAATGGCTTATATCGCACACATTTGTGTTGTATGCAAAATTTTTCGGTCTGTAAGGTGGCAAATAACATATTAATATTTATTTACCTTAATCAATCCAAAAAGTTATAAGTAAATTATATTAGTGTCTCAATGACTATTTTATTATTATTTTTAAGCTTGCATAACACATAAAGTATGTCTATACAACAATACTATTCTGTAGAAATAGACGCTTATTCTACAAAAGATAAAAAGTAGTACACAACGATTTACAGTAAAAATTATAAAACAGATTCAAAGAAAAGGTTTAAGTGACCACTGAGTTTTATTATAAACGCTCCCATATCACTAGTATATTTAGATATTTCGTTTAGAAATTTATTTGAAACCCGTTCTTGTAATTGCAGTTTTTTTATTGATTTTTTATTTGTAACAACTTTATGTTTGCATCTTATAGTTATCAAAAATAACACACATTTAGTTCTGCCAGAGAAAGTTATGGAAGCTCAACAATTGGTTATGTGCAAGTTAGAATAGTAGAAAGTCAATGTAATACGCCAGCTGGTGGTCTGTTCCGCGGTGTGACATCACAAGCGCTAATTTCGCTGCAGGTACTGTTTGCTAGCCTCATTTATTTAATTTTAAGCAAAACAAATTTTTAGTACTTTAAATAGTTACTACGTATTTCTATGGCCGTTGAACTATCATTTCTTACTCTAATTAAAATATAGTGAACAAACGTATTATTGTTTAATTTCTCAATTTGATTTTGTCATAATGACCGGAACAGTGGTAAAGCATATGACATAATTCTACTATGTATCACAAACATAATTCCTTATTTCGAAAGTGTGGTAAATTTTCCAAGAGCATATGTTTTATTTGTTAATCCACCGGCCCTAGGATACTTCATACTCACCTCTCAATAATACCAAATCGCAACTTATATCCAATTTGAATGCAGCAAAAAAAAATCTAACAATGCCAACAAAAAAACTGCGGAAACTATATGAATATTATTTGTACATACCCCCTAAACGTCCGAATAAATATTTATCGACTGCCACTCGAAAAATACAAAACACATACAAATAGGATTAGGTCAAGTTACAATGTGGCCACATCGTGACGTAATTTACAATGGAATTATTAAACTAGGGGAGGGTTTCGCTCATATTTTGGGCCCTATGTCCCTTCCGAGTACGGTCGTAGGTGCGTCCGCACCCCTCGACGCTTATCTGGTACGTCGATCTTCAGTTGTCTGCTGCAATGCCAACTGCGGATGTACGTTTTTAAACTTTATTAGGCCTTTGTCATGTTTTACTGAAGCTGAATTGTTCATTGTTCTCTGACTTTATTCAGGAGTTATATAGTCTAAAGTGTATTGCTTGTAAAAGCCACTGTAATGTGTATTTGTCAGTTCTCTTCTACTGCGTACTTAGAAACGGTGAAACTGAATCTGCTTAACTTGATACCTATACATTCCAAATAGAAGATTATATTTGAAATATAAATAAACGCATTAAATTTTTTCACACTAACTTATTTTAATGTAATCCATTTTATGGTCTACATTATAGGTAGAAAGGTACTTACAATTAAGGTCATATCAATCTTTGAGGCTACTGCTGCATCAAATAAAATTGACTCAATTTGATATGAATAATATTTAGTGCTCTGTTTACGAGAATTTTAAATTAAATTTGTATTGTAAAAAAGGTGTATGTGTAAAGCGTGATTGTATAAAATGGTCTAATTTGAATCTCAGCAATTCCAGAAAATGTTAGTGTAGAACCTGGCCTTAGTTATTGTACATAAAATGAGTTACAGCAACGTTACTTGGCTATGGGTTTCAAATGTTTTATTTAAGGACCAAAAATGCTTACGGAAAAGGAAAATGAAAAATGGAGAAAAAACTACGTTGAAATCCTTAACATAAATGATTTGAAAACCAACGCATACTTAAGCGGAACCCAATATAAGGTTTATTTCGTTAAGAAAGAAAGGGTATATGGCGTTACAATGTTAAAAACCTTGGACCTTAATGAAAACTCGAAAGAGAGTGACGACAGAATCTTAGTGCCACCTTAAAATTTATTACTTTTTTCTATGGGGTTACATGAAGTCACTGGTCCAAGAGGCACCAGTGGATCCCCAAGAGTCGTTTATTAATCAAATTCTTCTCTTTTCATTCTACAGGACCTACAGCTTTTTCAAAAAATACCAGAGGGTTAATATCATTCTAAAGTTTGTAATATTTTTTAAACACTGTATATTTTTATCATCTAGGTACGGGATTTTGGATCTATTTATGACCAGTTTTTCTCATCATGCTTCTTCAAATCAAGCGTTGATCCATGTAGGCAATTTGAATCCCTATTCTGCTTGAGGTATCTTAGTGATCAAGAGCTATGCTGTTGAAGCCCTGGTTATGGCATTATAGTGTTACAGGTTTACGGAGTTTCAAAAGCTTACCGTTTTGTAGTTTTTGATAGCTACTATGTAAATTTTCTGTATTTCAAAACTGAGCCCTCATTATAAAGTTGTGGGACAATGTTTTTATAAGTTATCTATGTCTGGTAAAATTAGTTCTGAGACTATAGCTAATTTCCCTCTGGATGTCCAAATTAAAGAATGATTATAATACATATTTACCTAATACGTGTTGGTTCTATAAATGCAGTTGGAAATTTCATACCTCCAGCTCTTATATTTTTTCCAGAAAAAAGGCATGAATTGATGAAGTTTGGGACTTTACCCAAAAATTTGGCTGCTTGACAACTGAGCTGTGGTTGGAACATTTTTGTCATTATGCTAAACCGCCACCAGAGAAAAGAACAGTTTGCTTCTTGATAAGTATGCTACACATAAGTCTTTGGAAGTTGTCAGTTTTCTAAGAAAAATTGACAAAATATTATGTGTTTTCTGGCACTTTGTACCCATAGCATACAGCCCCTCAACATCACATTTGCTGGTCCTTTAAAGAGCTTTTATAACCAGATGTGCACTACTTAAAAAAATCACCTAGACAGTACCAGTGTACTAAATAAGTGAACTTTTTCTGCTGCATACGGTAATGCTGCTACAGATCAATATGCGACTAGTGGTTTTTCTGCAACATTATGTCCATTTAATGCCAACACATTTCAAGAACACTTTTTTACCTATAGACACAACAAACAGGGTTAAAGAAATATTGCAGACTGGCAATAACGATGATACTAATCCAACAAAAATGGTCACTTCTGAAAATCTTTCGCCATTAACAAAAGCAGCGTCCCAAGCTAAGAGAAGAGTATCTAACATCAAAAAAACATTTTTTGCCTACTTCTTTTCCGAACTTCATTCTACTAAAAGAAAAAGCTGAACAAAAAGGCAAACTGAAAAAATGAAGCAACCAAAACAGAAAACGTGAAAAAAATATAAAAAGGTTATTCAATGAAGGTTCTAGCACTGTTGGCACCAGCAGACAGACCACGAAGTAGACACAGAATTTCATATTGTGAAAGCAACCATCAGTAGGAACCAGATCCCTTTAGAGAAGAAAGCGGTGAAGCGTTGCGTTGCTTGCTTGTATTGTAACGATTTGTATACCAACTCTAGATCTAATAGAATGAAACGCATGAGCTGCTCAAATTGAATGCATGCTCTATGCGCTGGGTTATCGGCAAAATATAAAATCTACAGGGTGTCCGGAATACGGGTGCCGTAATTTTAAGAGTTTATATATCTGACCATAAATGACTAAAAATTCTTATGAAAAACATATCAAAAACAAATAGTTTTTATACAAATATATTTCAAGAATAAATATATGACTGCAATAAAATGCAAAACTGTGATGCGAAATTTCAAACTAAGATACAAAGAAAACAAAAATAGAACAATCTGGGTAAAACAGTATGGCTACGACACGTTTACGTTGCTTCTCGCAAGCAACATAAGACATTTCGAGCACTTGTAACTATTTCATAATTTATTCTGTGTTGTGAAAAGAGCTCTAAGAAAACCATTCACAGTAAATATCTATGTTTGGGTGTATCTATTTGTAATTGTTATGTACAAATACTTAACAATTCTGATATGGTATGTGAGAGAGATTATCACATATTCAAGACTTATCTGCTGCCATAATTCTGTTACCGTTGGTCAGAGAAAAAAATTGTTAGATAAAATGTGGTTTGTGGTACAATTTATCATACAGCAAAATAAAGTCACTCACACTTCGAACATCCTGTATGTTTGCAAATTTTGTTCTTAACTGTTTTACTTATTTTTAATAATATTTTTTTGTTTTATGTAGTTACATAAAATGAAATGTTCTAAGTCGTTTTAGCCAACACCGGTTGATAAAATGACATAATGAGCAACTTTTAAGGATATATTTTTCTGTATTTGTAAAAGATTAATTATTTTGTTATCCTATTGTATACAATGTGGTTGGCATATAAGTTTTAAAAAACATTTAATTTTAAGAGACAATATGATTTTTTAGTTTAGTTTAGTATGTAATTTTAAACCACTTTCCTCTATGTATTTTCTTGGATTTTTGATGTACTTCGTACATTTCAGATTAATGTTCAGCGGGATAAAAATTTGTGTATACTTTAAAAAATTAACACTTCTGATCTTCAGTGAAGTTCATACAATTTGAAATGAAGAATCTCGACAGCCTGGTTGCCTTATCCACGCCTGGCAAATACAAAATAAAAATTGGGCGTACATCGGCGGTAAAACCATTCATTATAAAGCATTCCCCGAAGAGATATAATTGTAGTAATGTAATGTTAAACGTGTCTACAAAAGGGGTGACGCTTCACATACGGGGTCGCGTGCAACGATACCAATTTATCACCTACGGCACACTATTAGTCTGGAAGCATATGTCGAAATGTCGAACCGAAATTTAATTTATTGCACATACTCGATCTAACACACCTCCGTCTCGCTCACCCCCTTTAAACATTCATTAGAAAAAGAGACGGAGAAAAGTGATGTATGGAAATCCGCCGTGAATAAATTAAAAATTATTTAAATGTGTTGATCGTTCTATTCGTCGTTCACGCTTGGTGGAGCCGAAGTTACCATTTAGAGGGCATTGTAGCTGTTTAAGTACTTCTATTTATTTAAATTAGTGATAGTTAGGGGTGAATAAATTGAATATCGATAACTGACGAATAAAAGTTGTGTTTAATGATGCCAAAGAAGTATTTTGGTATTGAACAGTACAAAGCAAAACTCATATTTTGTACAAATATTTGTTTTATATGATTTTAATTGAAATATGCAAAGAAATAAGTAGCCCATTTTCACATAATTGTAAGTAAAAAATTTATCTACAACTTATAGCATTATACAGAGTGTAAGAATCCCGTCATCCCGTTAACTGCGTATTTTTGGCGGCCTAACAAATAATAAATAACAATATAACAATATCTCTGCCCCTCATACTAATCACAGGGATTAGCCCAGAAGTCGGAGACTTGTGCGAGAAAGGGGGCGGTATATTATTATTAAGCAGGCCGCATTTGTGCCCAGGAACGACTTACGTTGGTAGGACCTAACCACTATTCAGTGCAGGAATGAGGAAAAACCTCATTAATTACGGGGGGCAGTCAAATATCAACCGGTATCAATATCTCTCACATTGACCCAAGCTAACATTCTTCCACCCTACCATGCCCGCAGAAAGGGTGACAATCCTCATAATTGATAAAAATTTAGCTACAATAGTATAGCAAATCTAATTAAATTTATTTAAGTGCAGAAAAGGATGGAAGACGAATAAGAAAAGAAGATAGTGAAAGCATATCGACATGAAAATACAACACTTTGTATTATTATTATCAAAATCAATACTAAAAATATTTCAGTAATAATTTCTAAATTTGTTCTAAACTGTACATTCATAAATAATTTAGAAAAAATATATGGTTTCCGTCATATTAATAGTCTCACTCACATTTACAAAAACAAATACCAAATGAAAGAACTTTATGAATATAGCGTGTTTCAAAAATGTGTGCCCTCTTTCATTGAACAATTTTAATTAAAAAATCTTAATATTCCTATCAGTACGAATCCGTTCTTCATTTGCAACATAGAGAGTATTAATTTTTCTACCTGATGTAATTACATACTATTGCAATAGTAATGACACTCTTTAAAATGGATGTAGTGGCTTTTTTGACCTGCTGGCGTATTATCAATGAACTTTACTTTCCATTTTTAGCATTCGTTCTCAAAGCCGCTTTACAGCCCGCAATTCTTGCCTAAAGTACTTTTCCCAAAAGTTTGACTTGCAGTTTCTTTGACATTCGTCAATTAACAATTGCAATAGAAGTGATACCGACACTTTAATCTGAATGCACACTAAAAACTAAGTGATAAGTAACAATAACAAACAACGTAACAGAAGGCACTTTGAAATTGATAGTTTAGTCTAGGAATTTTTGCATATGGTGGTAACCATACAAATCATTAAACTATTCTCCAAAATTGTAGAGAAACTGCAATAAAAATGAAACAAGACCTGTATGTTCAAGTGCAAGAGTCTTTCAGATATTACAGATTTTGCAATACGCTACTGCCTTGCAACTTGCAGAAAGAATTACCGACCATAAAGCGGCTTTAAAGTGAAGGTCAAATCATAATTAGATGGAGTTACATTGATTACAAATACATGTGGTCTGCTAAATTGATTAAAAAGATCAAATACAATAATCTGAAACTTTTTTTGAGATTAAACTTTAATCTAATGGGGTTAAATCAACAAACCAACAAATTTGGTTCGACTTTCTAAAAAAACATATGTTTACACTACTCTCACCTGCTGGACCAATTTTATTTATTTTTTGTAAGTAAAACACCAAACTTACAAATTTCCACGTGCAATTTCTCCGAGTAGAAACGATTCATTTGAAATATTGAAAATGCGATTTGATGAAAAATTTTATGAACATAGTATTGTTGCATTTTTAGGTAAGGATGCCTCGAAAACGTAATATGAGGAACAATTCTAATGTAGCATTCGGATTTAGCGCACAAAAAAATCTTCGAAAAGGTATTATCTTGTTTCTAAACTTTCATTAAATTTTGTCAGTCTGTGTAATTTTCAAACATAAATCTATTCATTATGTATATAAAAAACTGTAATATAGGTATATTTTCAGAAAGAAAAAGAGATATAAAAATATAACTCAAGAGCAAGGAGTTATTTATTAATATTTTTATATTTCGGTGGCAGGAATACCCAATTAAATAAAAAATAATAATAACATTTCATTTTAATAAAGAAGTAATTTCAATCATTTAATTATCTTAGTTTCCAGAACAAAAGGCGCTTTATTTTTAATTCTGAAAATAGACAAAGTTACTTTATTACACATTCCAATTTTTTAAATATATTTAAAAATTTGTTATTAAAACGCGCAGTGCTTAAAACCCTAAAATAATGCAGACTCGTTTTTATTTTTTTACTTTTAGACCAAAAAATATAACAATCATAAACTAAACTTGAATATATCGCAAATAAAAATATAAAATTTTGCTTGTAATTGTTTTAAAGTGATTTTAAATTAATTAGAAAAACATTTTACCGTTAAGTTTCACACGAATATAATCCCCTTTAACAGTTCACAAAGAGCCGCTGGCGTTGAACGTAAATAAAACCATGGCTTAATTTTAATCAAAATGACCTCGCCAAGAAGATTTTTATTTTATAGTCTCGCTCCACCCTCCGTTTAACTAATTTACTTTATGAGATCTCCGTTCTGTACTTTAATTGACGGAAAGTACCAAAGCTCGACCCTCCGTCTATGAAGGGCTTTGGTCTGCACTGTCTGACGGTTAAATTGAAGCAAGTACAAGCATTGAACAGTAACAATCAACGAGCCGAACTCATCAATTCGTACAGTTCATACAGAATACTGAAATGATCTAATATTATGGAATATAATTCTCTCAAATGTATGTATGTATGTATCCTAACAGATTCATCGACATTTAATAAAAATATCAATAAGTTTGTTATCAACAGATTGGAATCTAAGAGAAATACACAAAAAGACGAAAAACAATAAAGAATGTTCGATATATACCTACCTAAGTATGAAATAATATCAAGTATACCATTTTATAAAAATGTAACTATACAGGGTGTCTGGAATATGGGTGCCTTTATTTTGCTGTATGAAAAATTGTAAATTTTCTCTCATGCCAAAGGCACTAAAATTATGACAACAAAGAGGTTTTGTATATGTGACACGCTCCATGTCAGGTGTTTCCAAGGATCCCTAAACAGAGGAGGCTGCCTACAAACTCCTGAATCCCTTCGCTCCGCCCGCCCACAAATTCCCGAGTGACGTCAGTGGTATTTGAAACGAAAATGTCAAATATTACTTGCTAATAAATTTTCTTTTATTTGTATTTTAGAAATATCACTGTTCCGTGTTTTTGTTTTTACTGGAATTATTTTCGTGTTTTGGCTTAATAATTTTTGTTTTGGTATTTAATATCGTTACGTTTTGGTTGTTATTTCAGTTCTGTTCAGAATACATGCCTTTATGTCAAATCTCAAATTATGTTGTATTATAATTCTGGGAGCATTATTTACATTGTGGCTTCTTGTAAAACTAAAATGAAAAAAGGAAACTGGCCAATCTATTACTTTTCATAGTGTCCCAAAAGAACCTTAATTAAGAAGAAAGCCGAATTGGAGGTGCTAAGATGCAATCGAAAATATACTTTTTTTCTAGATAACCAAAGAATTTGCATTAAGCATTTTCAAAGGAAATTAAAGATATATGTTGAAGAATAAAAATGAACGCAGATTAAAAAAAAATATAACCTACAGATATAAATTCTTGCCATGTGTCGTATACATCTATTACATTAGAACAATCATTTTAGCTTTTTTAGCTATGCTCAGAAATAATAAAAAAAGATAATAAGTGAACTGCCGGGGTCGAAAGCAACATTAAGAAAAGTATTACCACTAGAAGTTCCAGTTACCAATGCAATTTCTTTAGATGCAGATCTTAGATTTGGCACTCATGTATCTAATCTATTGAGAAGGTACTGAAGATATGAAGATATGAAGTTGAGTACTGAAGTTAAATTAAGACTTTGCGACTCTTTAATATTATCTATCCTTAGTTATTGTCTTGTAGTTTACTGGTCCGTATTGTTAGTGAAAGATAGAGAGCGCCTACAGAAAATTCAGAATTCTTGTATTCGATTTGTTTATAACATTAGAAAATTTGATGAACTTCAATTAGGTACACTGGTTTATAATGTATTGACCATAAGTTGTCAATATACCTTTATGATAATCTTATTAAAGGTCGAGATATACATGAACATATTACGCGTCATAGAGATCACCTAACTGTTTCCTGTCATACTTTAACGATGTCTCAACGTAGCTTTAGTTACAATGCTGTTAAAATTTTCAATGCTTTACCGAATAACATCGTTGGAGCTATTAGTTCTGTCACCTTTCTGAGAAAGTTTAAAACATTTCTGGGTAATCAGAGAGATTGTTAAGTGTATTTCTTAATTTGATTTTTATATTCTTGCATATACGTACTTATCTTATGTACAAGTTGTGGTTATGATCACTTATTATTATTATTATTATTATTATTATTATTATTATTATTATTATTATTATTATTATTATTATTATTATTATTATTATTATTATTATTATTATTATTATTATTATTAATATTATTATTATTATTATCACAAAAAAATCGTACAGATAAATAAGAATCTACAAGTAACTGAATTAACGTTATACCACTTGTAGTTACTATTTGTTTGTGACAATTAATATATCTATTTTCATATTGCATTTTTTTTATATGTTACTTAAGCAAATAAATAATTATTATCAAAGAATTGTGATTTTTTATTATCTCAAATTGGTGCAACTTCTTTCTTTCTGATCCGATATAACTACAGATGATGTCTACGAAAGTTCTAATTATGGGATAAGTTTTTATTTAAATACGTTTCCAAAAATCTTCAACCTTTATCTTTCAAAACCAAGCATAATGTTGATGTATAAATTTAGTACGATTGAGGAGGTTAAATATTTTTGCTTCATAACAATTTCGATGTAGATAAAAATAAAATTGGCAGAGGCGTGCGAACCAAAGAAGACTAAGATACTGGAAAGAAACCAAATCGAAGGTTTTTTCAAAAAAAGCAGCGGATAAGAAATATTTACAAGTTAAAGTAGAAAATACACGATTTTAATATTTCAATTTACACATTGGGCGTTTTATTTTGAACCCTTTACAGGTTGCATCGATCATGGAAGTCGCAGGTGCTTGTCAAGAAGTTTCACGATCATGGAAGAAGCTTTTTCAATCAATGCTGTAGAAACGTGAAACCTAAAAATGCCAGTGGGAGATTTTTTTGTGATATGTGGCTGGAAAATCTACTACACAACATGTAGGCATCAGCACAATTTCGAAAACGTTTTCAAATGTGGCTGCATTTCTTGGGTTCTCTGATTCAAAATGTTTTATCGAACATGGAATGAGGCGTTCTTCGGCAACATTACTGGCCAATGCTGGGGGTGATATTATCACTGTGAAGCGTCATGATGGTTGACAGTTGACTACGGTAGCGGAAAGTTATATTGAATATTCACTATCCAGCACGACGATAATTGCTGAATAAATTCAGGTCCTACTTGGTGAAGTTATGGGCTCTTCGTCCTTCAGAAACTCCTTATCTAGTGAATTTAATCAAAGTGACAAGATCGTTCTTGAGATAAATGTTACTGTTAATAATAATAATTCTAAATAAAATGCTCCAAATTGTAGTGTGGTATTATGAATTCTAATCCACTGTGTGTTAAAGGACCTGTAATCCACAGAAAACAGATGTATTGAACTTTCTTAATATAGTGGTCATGGATCAAATAATTAAGACATATTATAGATAGGTAACTTGATTTATATATTAGTTATGGGCGTTTTGTAATAAAAACTAAGACTCAATGATTTAAGTAGAGTTTGAAGGTCAAATTCTCTAGAGATTTTAGAAGCCACTGCTTTAAAATGCATATAATTTCACTAGGTGTATTTTAAATCCATGTCATAATTTAAAGGGATGATTTCTTCGGTTATTTTCCAACCAAAAACTATTAATAAACCAGAATATGTGCCTCTGGTTACTGTTTTCCAAGAAGGAATCTGTTAACGTTTTTGAAAGTATCACATTCTTTCAAATGTCTCTAAAGTTATTTGCCGCAGATTGACAAAACTTGGAAATGAACTTGGAAATGATGTAACTAGTTAAAGAATTTCTATCAAAGTAAAAAAACGATGTCTCTACATTTTGAGAAAAGTTAAAAAACTCATTTAATTCCTTGTCACATTTACAACACAACATATCTTATCTAAAAAATTATTTATTAGGCCGCTTCCCCATCAACTCGGCAGCAGACATAAACAGTTTACAAAAACAATAGAGAATGTGGAAGAGCAGTAACCAAGTAAGTAATTTGTTACATTTACAGAATTCTGAAAATGTAAGTCGACAAGATATCGTACACTGTATTAACACTTTTATATACCCATTATTTGAAATTCTTTAACCGTTTTAGCCACTGACTAATTAAAATATCTTGTAACCCGAACCGCGCCCTGAGAAGAAAGAAAGGATTCCTAAGCGCTCATCGTCTTCTTGTTTTGTTTTGCCCATGCTATTCACTAAGTTCAGCAATGGACTGGAGGTACTGAAAAGATATTTTTAGAAGCTCGACATCACCTGTGTCATGTCAGGTTTCGTAAAGAAACACCTCCTTTCAGAGAGAACACTGAAATGCGATCGTGTTATAAGGGGAAATGTTGGTGGTCTAAAATATAATATTTGAATTAACGGCGGTAGAGGTAGGTAATATTTTACAGGAATCAGAGTAGCAGCATCTGTTTCAGCGATATTCAGAGTGAGTGATAAATAGTACTACATTCTTTACACTTAGTAGTTCTAAAGGATCCAATTTCAGTGTTTTATGTTTTCTTTAATAAAGTATTTAAAAATCAAAACATAACACTATTTTAATTGGTTATAGTTGTGTTTTCGGCATTCATCTGGAAAGAAAATAAGTGAGGTAAAATAAATCACTCTTTGTCAAACAAACTGGCGTTATAGTTGCAGCAACAATTCAGACGACTTATGTCATACGAACAAATGAATAATTCCTTATGTTTTCATCAATTATTATTATATTTTATTTAAGAAGCTACAACTAAGAATATTAAACTATACAGGGTTAACTATGACTAAGTACAAAAATTTTAACCACGTGCTCAGGAAGGTCTAAAAGACAATAAAAAATTTATTTCGGAATTCTAGCTCGATGTTTAATAAATGGGGCAAAACTCTCTTTTCCTACGGAAAGTCGGCGCCTATGACAATCAATCATCATCCGTCATGGCTAGATATGTCAACTACTGGTCGTTTCTTCAACAATTGTCAAGTGTAGAAACAACGAAACGAAACATTAGTATTAATAATAATAATGTCTAAGTACCTGGTAGATAACAGCTAATCCAGTTAGCTGCAGTATTTTGTATTCATATTTAATCTGTGTTGTATTCGTTCTTTCGTTGCACACTGCCAAAAATACATTTTCACTCCTTGCAGATTCATAATAATCATCCACTAACATATCCGACATAAAATACTTTATTTAATTACTATAACACGTTTAAAATTAGTCACTTAGCTGATTTAAAGTAATAGTAAGTTCTAGGTTATCTTCTTATTTCTTCTTCTTATTTTTAAAGCCTTCGTCCAGGGAACATGCATTGCTAATTGTATACCCTCTATGCTCCAAACCATCCAGAATAGCGAAGTTAGTTATAATCTAGGGGTCATTTTTACAGAACACTGTAAACATCTTGGGATGTTATAGTTTAAAATATTACTAATTATTTTATGCAAACATCGTCGATTACTGTTAATATTGTTGCCATTATTAGTATGAACAGAATTTAATTACACAACAACTCATAAAGTTTAAACATTTATCGGCGAGTGCACCTTGCATTAGTGGCCTACATATGTCGTCAGATGTCGTCTGTAGATGTCAAATACCTAACGTAAATATACGGTTGCAGTACTCTGATTAGTTTGAAATAATTTTTCAGTACTTGTTTTTCACAAATTTAATTTTTCGCGTATTTTATATGTATTTACAAACATGTCGTATTCAAATGTCTAGATGATGGATGCTTTATGAGAGTGTGACAAGTGCATATTATCGTGCGGCAGCCTCAAAGACGTTTCCCGAGTATACAAAATATTTTGCTGAATACTTTTTGAACCACATCGAATAGCTGTTTTCTGCCGTGGCGGTAAACGTGTGGCAGTGTTTTTATGTGTATTTTATGTATTTGTGTACATTTACGTGTATTGTGTTGTTATCCTTTGTCCTTTTTCCCGACGTAAGTGATCGACCTGGTCAAGACCGCCAAACCAACTAGGTACCTCGCTTTACACAAAAAGAACGATCGAGGGAAGGAGAGGTCCACAGAGTACAAAAATATTTGCAGGTTTTAATTTAAACAAGTAAGAACACAGAAGATGATTCAACATTTTTAATATCTCTCCAAGTATCAATCCCGGAAATAAATATTAGTAAAGTAGGTGCTGCATCTCTGTGCTATCATACCGTATTTAATCATTAAATCATTAAATAATAATTACATTTTGTAAAGATTTTATTTTTCTTTCAAAACGGATTAAACTGATACACGTGTCAATGGACCTGTCACTATATTTGACACCTTTGACTGGCAGAATATACCTAACCTCGCAGCTGACAGAAGATCAGTGACGGCGATAAATAGTTTTGAAAACAATTTTTTTTAGCTTTATAAATAGGTTTGAAATTTTTTTGAAGGGTGATTTCATTAATTCTTATTTTTCCCTATCGCCTCTTAAAATATTTGTACTAAGTCATAGTTAACCCTGTATACTACACTAAATGTTTGTACTATATACTATACAGGGTAATTCAGAAATACTAGGAAAGAAATTGGACATATAACTGCATGAGATGTTATTTGACTTTATTAAGAAAGTGGTATTGTCAAGTATCACAGAGGGAGCTAGTTATGCGCAATGTCATTTAGTTTTTTAATTCAAACAGATTGAGTGACAGATGTCGATTCTTGATTTTTTTTTTCAAGTAACTTAAAAAATTACGTAATTTTAAAAATTTTCAATTATCTGTTTTAAGATACTATTAACCTCAGATTTTTTTTAGAAAACTAAGCCTTAATAATAATAATAATAATAATAATAATAATAATAATAATAATAATAATAATAATAATCCAGAGATCCATTTACAGGGCAAAACTTAAAAATACATTACATAACGTGCTCTAAATAATATTACTAAATAGAAAAAGAAAATAAAATAAAATCTACACTTGGTTTAGAATACACAAAAGAGAAAAAATGAGTATATGCTTAAATATGTATAAAAATTATTATACTATAATTCATTACAATATGTTATTGTTGCATTAAGTAACAACGATTTCAATGTAGAGTTATGAATATCACACAAAAAACAGTATTTATTGAAATTTGTACACATAACATGAATAGGTGACTTGAGTAAAATATTCGTTCTAGGTTTGTTACATCTGAATGTTATATTAGATCTGGAATTATAACTTGATACCAAAAATTTAATATCTCTAATTATATCAGAGCAATCAATTTGATTATGTATTATTTTATAGAGAAAACTGAATGATGTACAAATTCTTCTTAATTCTAAGCTACATATGTTAAACTGGGAAAGTAAATAAGAATAATTTATTCCTCTTTCAGGATACACTCCATCAATTTTGCATGACAAATATTTCAAAAATTTTCTCTGTACCTTTTCGATACCAAACTTTTGATTATTATAAAATGGATACCAAATTAAAGTAGCATATTCCAGCTTAGAACGAACATATGAAAAGAAAAGTGCAGTTTCTAACAATAAATCCATACAATTGCATATCCTCACTTGATTTCATTGCTATGTGATCATCAAAAGTAAACTTCACATCAAAAACTACACCTAAATCTTTATGAGTGCTGCACCGAGATAATATATCACCGCCAATACTATAATCAAATTGAATTGGAGAAAGTTTCCTTGTATAGCTGAGCACTTTACATTTTGATATATTTAACAATAGTCTATTTTTAACACACCAATCTCTAATATTATCCAAATCATACTGCAAATTTAAACAATCATCTATATCATTAACAGTCAGAAATATCTTTAAATCATATTGAACAGAATTATAACCATTATATGACACATATTGTACTCTTTTCCATAAATATGACCTAATAAAATTTAGCGTATTTGGATGAAAACAAAGACATTGCAATTTATTAATTAAAATTTGATGATCAATTTTATCGAAGGCCTTAGAGAAATCTGTGTAAATTACATCTGCCTGGCCACCATTATCCATGATATTTAAAACATATTGAGTAAATACTGCTAAATTTGTAACTGTAGACCTGCTAGTAATGAAGCCATATTGATTTTGTGAAATTTGATGATGTACAGAAGAATAAATACGGTCATAAATTATGATTTCAAAGACTTTAGCAAAATTTGACAAAATCGATATTGGTCTATAATTTTCAATACAAGCTCTGTCACCATTTTTAAATATAGGACAAACCTTAGCTTCCTTCCATCGGTCGGGAAAAATACCATGCTTCAAAGAAAGATTAAATAATGTACATAACGGCACAGCCAAAACTCCAGCACAATCTCTGACAATGAAAGATGGTACATTATCAACTCCCGAAGTCATTTTATTCTTCAATCTTTTTATTGTTTTGAAAACGTCTTCTTCAGTTATATTTCCGATATAAATATTGGGAAAATTTTCAAAAGAATGAGTTAAGTTACCATTAACTGTTTGAGGTACTTGATAAAAACTTTTAAAAAACATTAACAATTTCTTGAGGTTTATCGTAATTTATGGATTCATATGATACTCTGCCGGGAATCCCAGATAATCCCTTCTTGGAATATAGGTATGACCAAAAAAATTTAGGATTGCTAATAATTGATGACTGAACATTCTGTGCATAAATGTAAGCATGACGGATTTGTTCTTTAATTAAAGACCGCAATCTTTTAAATTTATTCAAATAGCAGACATAATGTGTTCTTTTAAATTTCTCAAGAACCTTGGCTTTATTTTTTATATTTTTTATTATAGTGGAATCAAACCAGGGAGGGTACTTATGTTTGTAGTTTATATATAAAGGAACATATCTATCAAAAATTTCATAAAGTTGTTTGTAAAACTCATCCAGCGCTAAATTAATATCATTTATACGTGTTAAATATGGCCAATCAACAGCAAGTAACGAATTATACAAAGAAATAAATTTGGATTTACGAAAATTATATACCTTTTCATTTGAGTTTGGCAGAAATACAGCATTCTCAATGCCCACATCAGCAAACTCGAAAATTAAAGGTGGATGGTAAACATCATCCTTCACTAAAGGAACATGATCACGAGTTACTTTACAATAAACATTACTGATGATTAAATCAAGTAAATATCCAAAATTGTTATTAACATTATTGAACTGATTGAGACTAAAGAAATTCATAAAGTAAAATGAAGATAACATTTGTTCTAGCATTTAGAAAATGATCGTCTTGTGATATCTGGTGCAGAATAATAAAATTTGTTTTCCGTCTTCAAGACCTACTTCAAATTTTTTTTCTGACAAATTTTACAAAAACTAGCGATTTTTCTTATTCAAATCTAACTACTGCATGCCCTATAACGGTTATATACCAAATTTGGGAAATAAATATGAATGATTGTTAATTTATAAAAATTCTAATAAAGGCTTAATTTTATTAAATACATTTATAATAATTTTGAAAGAGAATGTTGGCTATGAAAAATTAATTAAAAAGTGATAAATTAATTTTTCGCTTCACATTAAATGTAAAAATTTATAATTACCGGTTAATAATAATTAGGTATTTAAATAAATAAGCATATAATAAACAAAAACGTGTCAATAGGAAAGTGCAGAAACGTTCAACATAACATATCTTTACCATTGATTTTATGGAGAAAATCTCACTTTTCTTAAAAGTTCGTCATCTAGCGGTAAAATTTAAAAGTGGAAAATAATTTTAATTTACTTCTCGGTGTCACTTTTGTCATCAATATTTTTTGTCCGAAGCTGAAAGATACGTAGTTTCCAAGATACAGCCGCTAGCCAACCTTAACGGAACACCCTGTACAGCATTTAATTACTCATGTATTTTTATCAAATATTTTTATAATACCTGCAGGGTGTCCCAATATTACACGTGCATGGAACTATAGAGAATAAAATGGTTTAACTAAATTTTCTTCTATCCTTCCAAAATTACTTCATTGGGCCTATAGAGAGCGTCAGTATTGGAGAAGTTTTAGAATTTTGAAAAACAAATCTACAAATTCTAATATCTAATTAACATTACTCAAATAGAACGAATTAATCTACAATACAAATAACATTTGGAATTAAATTTGGTATTATGGTATCCAATAAAATTATAAAATTATAAATATTCAAATCTTGAAACATCTAATCATTAATGAGTAGAAAAATTAGATATATGTAAAACAATGTACATAATATTTAATCAGCATAACCTAAATAAAAAGAATATACAAAAATTTGAATTTTTTGGAGAAAATCCTCTTAAAATCACTTGAATGTGTTATAGAGGCAGTTAATTTGAAAATGTGTATTCGCTAGGCATGACAGATTATATTTA
The DNA here is from genome assembly GCA_037114965.1 of Monochamus alternatus. NCBI lineage: Eukaryota > Metazoa > Arthropoda > Insecta > Coleoptera > Cerambycidae > Monochamus > Monochamus alternatus. The sequence goes on along the minus strand of CM073431.1, from coordinate 74,710,708 downwards.
TTTTCCCAATAAATCGAAAATACTGTCTCCCGTACAGATATATTTTACGATTACATACCCAACATTTGACAATAAATGCAATTACGATTACAAAACAAGTTATTAGCAAATATTTTTCCGTATTTTACTTCGCTATGAGGCAAGTGATATATGGGCTTGATAACAATATAGTCTAGCGTATTATTTCATTTACAACGCGCTGCAGACTCTAAGCGCGAATTGAAAGCTGTGATGGTGAAATATGTACTTGTTGGGTGATAAATTATGTAGTAATACTTGAAAATTGCTCAATGCCTAGAATTTTTCGTGTATATGATAAAAGAAGTGTCAGAAATTTAAGCAGTAAATAAAGATGATCTTTTTTATTTCAGTCAATAAAATATTAAGCTTTATCAATCGAATGCCCTGATATTTCTTTCATTCTTCCTTTGGTTAGTCCAGTGAACATCATTAGTGAATTATGATTTTCTATAAATCATTGGTTATTAAAATAAGTTTAAAGGGTTCAGGATTAATTAAAACAAAATAAGACAAAAACATTTTGTTTCCAATATAAAGAATAATGAAATTAAAATAAACAGTATAGAGTGGCTTCTTTAATGCAAAATATTAAAAATCTAGTTTCCTGACATTTCTGATCGGTCAGTGGTGGCGCGGTTGAAGGCGTCAATACTTGAATCGAGGTCACTAGATCGTTGTGGGTTCGACCCCCGCAGCCTGTAGACCGTATATAAGCTATATTCCTGGAGAGGACTGGTACCCTCTCTGGGGTATGGTAAGGTGGAAGAATGTTGGATTGGGTCAATGTGAGAGATTGATACTGGTTGACATTTGACTACCCCCCTAATTAATGAGGTTTTCCAGGTTTCCCTCATTCCTGCACTGAATGATGGTTAGGGCCTACCAACGTAAGTCGTTCCTGGACGCAAATGCGGCTTGCTTAATAATAATATGCCGCCCCCTCTCCCGCACAAGTCTGCGACTTCTGGGCTAATCCTCGTGATTAGAATGAGGGGTAGAGATATTATTATTTAATTAATCTTAAAGTTTTTTGTTTTCCATATATATTTTATTCGACTTAAAAATATCGAATATCACGCTCTTTAATGTATTATGCCATAGTAAAATGTTATTAGCTTTATTTAGTGTAGAGTATACGATCGATTCGTGATCTTTAAATGACATATAATATTATTTTGAACGATAGGTATTTATAGACTATATACACTCAAGTTATGAACATTTATATCAAAGCTGCTTTTTAATGGTTTTTGCTTTTCCATTCAGATTTTTGTTACGTGAAGAAATGTCTAAATTGTCAAGTCAAGTTCTGTGAAAAATAAAACTAGTGAAAATTTTCATTAAAAAATAAATTCAAAACGAATTAGTGTACGAAAGTCCTTTATCTCTTTATTTGTTAGTTTTCCGTAAAATTATACCATCTGGCACTCGGGTTTTGGATAGACAACCGATAAGTTTATAGCTGTCAAATGGTAACATTTTGGCCAGAGCCAACCTATGTGCATGTTTTCCACTACAAACTTGAAGATCAATTTTCTTAAACAATCAATCAATTCTTCAGTAAATCATTAGTCCAAATTTAACTACTCTAAATCAAACCATTTCAGAGATACTAAAGAAAATGCAATTATTTTTAAAATCTTGTATTTCAAAAAAATTTTTCATGCACTCTTTCGTAAGACATTTCTTCTTATTTATATAACTGTATAATTGTCGATTTTTTTGGAATAATCTCTTTTCCTTGGCTTATTTCAACCTAACTACTAATATAAAAATGGTATAACAGAAGTCAAACCTTTCATAGAACAGCTTATTGCTTCAATCAATACGGAGTCAATCTGTTTGATATCTAGTGATTTTCCGAGTTGTTATGCCGAGACGTCGATAATTGGTCGCTGCCAGTAACAATATTAAATGTACATCCCTAGGATTCTTCTGGGATTCTTTAACCTGCCGTTGTTATTCTCGGACTGTGTGGGTAAACTTGCTATTAGTATCTCTAGGCCTTTCATGTATTGATTTCGGTTTCTGTTGTTGGTATTACGACCGATACGGTCGAAACCGTTCCTCGGATAATAGTCTTCTCTGTAACTGGCCGCATGCTTCTAAACGTTTCGCCGCTCCTTGTGTTGGCATCTTCAGTAGTGACTCCGCAAACGCAGCAACAGGGGCTGAAATCAATATATATCAGAGATACCGATAGCGAGGTTGCATACAGGTCTAAGAATTCCAGTTGTAGCTAGGGATGTGCATTTTAATTCTGATACTAGTCACCGAGGTCACGGTATAACAACCTGGAAAATTACTATATATCAAATAATGGCACCGGTCGTGAAAGCCTAAATACCACCAGAATCAATCTTACTAACTAAATCTATGATTCCTTATGCAATTGGAAAAAGGGAAGAAATGCCTAAAAGAGGTCTAATAATTGCAAGATATTTTCTTAATAGAAAAACCATCATTTAGTTTTTAATAGTAACTCACTTACTGTTAGATATGGACCCAAAAAACCATATAACTATGCTCGATAGGAAACGTTCTGTCCAAATATGTAAAATTATACAGGATGTTCTATTTAAATTGTCAACGTTAACATCCACTGTCATTTTGTTTGAACTTTATTTATTTCTCTATTATCGTTTTTCACATTTTTTTATAAATCTTAAAACAGTAAAGTTAACATAGGAGATCAAAATATCGTGAACCACCCTGTACTGAGTCGTGGATAAAGGGAGCAAAAAATGTATGGGCGTTACCTTATGAATTTGCTTAGTATTTTAGTCTATGTTGTGTCAAAATAAAACCCCTGTATAGCCAACATATATCCTCTCAGACAAAAACATTATTAAACTTTAATATCTGATTTAAATCTACGCTTCGACAAAGTCAAGGTCTCCTGCGTTAATACTGAAAGCAATTTGATATAAAAACAATGTATAATAAGGGCATTAAAATTCACAATTATTTAAAAAGTGCATCATCGTGTTTAAGAAAAAGTTACGTGCCACTAATAGTAACCTAAGCATTGATTGAACAACAATTACAGGATGTCGGCGATTTGAAAAGCAAAATAAAACCCATTAACATGAATACTACACATAAAACCGTATTAGATACATATTAACTTCGAAGCTAAATATATCTTGGATCTAATTAAGGGATTTAAGTCGTATTAATAGTTACTCTGTCACTTATTTTGTAACTAACTACACTGATTAAGTATTTTAAAAAGTTTTTCTTCTGTTATCAGTGCAGTACCAAACAATGCCACTTTTTTATAAATAAGTAAACGTCATAAATGCAAAATTATGTTGAAGGGCCGGTTATACACTGAAAAAATTATACAACTTATAATATATACAAACCCCTTATTCAGACCATATATATTTACCAGTAATATACTAAATTATAATTAACAAATTTTATTCAATATGAATAATTTTTTTCTTAATTTTTTAGAATGATATCTTAAACAAAAATAATTTAAAATAAATATATGTTTCTAGCTACTGAAATATATTTATCAATATTGAATAATAATATATTCTCTAAGAATATTAGTTTTTTATCAGAAAGCCTGTTTATATTAACGAGAATTAGTATTTCGACCTTGAGTAAGCCCAGATATAATATTTTATTCGCGTAGTCACAGGACAAGATCTACGTCATTTGCTTACACCTGAGAAGATCCCTTTACTTCTTCTTCTAGTTGCTTCTTGTCAGTTTAGCACTAGCCCAGATTATGTGGTGTATGGATGTAAGGAGTACGTTGTGTGTTGTATAAATAAATTTCATAAAGGAGTATGGTAAAATGTAAGTAATTACATATACATACATAGAAATTTTAATGTAATATACTTATATTAAATATAGGGAAATACATCGAAACGGCAGCTCTGTTCTATTTTGCAAGATCTTACATCATTAGATATGTAGGACCTATTTTAGTAGGGTACCTTCTATGATTTTTTATATGATATAAGACCTTTTATCTTATAGGTATAGACAAATTTCTATACCATTGAATATGTGTGTATAATTAATATTTACAACATGCATGAACATATCAATGGTTGACTTATATAATTTTATTTTTTCCGAAAAAAATTCATATGAATATTGTAACCTCTAAGTTGGGTTAGCGTGGAAACACGTAACGTAGACGAACAAACTTTATTGCCACTCTTGATTACACGAGAAATATTTTTCAACAAATTTACAACTGTCAAATTCTTTACTTTGGCGTTTCAGTCATTTGCGCTCGACTGCTCAATATAAACTGACTCCAGCGGCAAAACCGATCCGTTTATATAGGTTTTTAGTGTTCTAGAAGTTTTCGGCGGTCTCGAGATTCAAATAGAATGTGACCGAGAATGTTCCAGAAACGTCAAAATAAAGGCATCACAAACTAAAGAGGTAGGCGAGCTTCAATTATAAATTCTAACGTAAACAGGAACATAATTAACAAACTAAAAAGGTAGGTGAGTTTTCGTAACAATATTTTACTACAGTAAATTTTTTAAGGAAATTCTAACGTAGTTAACGTTATTATGCCGTAACCTAGGTAACTGATCACTTTTAGTAACAGAATTCAAATTTATTCCTGGCCCTACTTAGAATTCTTAGACCTTCCTTTGCTGTTCTCGGGCTAGGCTCTGTGGAGTTAGACCCGCTATCAGTATCCCATATATTAATTTCTGAACTGTTTGCGCTCTTCAGATAATAGCGATCTTCGAAGACATCCCGTAGTCTGCATCCCTTGCTTCCAAACGTTTGGTCTGTCTTCACTATCAGCATCTTCCGTAGCTACTATGCAAAAGTTTCGATGTGACCGAGTTCAAATTGTAACATGCTGTACCTTTGTCCAGAAATACTTTATATAAGTGACGTATTAATATTACATATTTCCTCCCTATTAATTTTATAGGGGTTGTGAACATTTAGATACACTAAGTAAAGATTATAATACCTATTATTTAGGGCCTACTAGATTTTGTACTTTCATGGCATCATGAACGTTTTGTATATGTTACCAAGATGTTTCCTAAATGCATGCAGAAAATCCAGGGTTGTATTCTATGGTTAATATTAAGGTAATTGGTAATATTAAGGTAATAATAAAAAGGTAAACTATTTAATAATCATAAAATCGTTTGTGAGATATAGGATTTACAAAGTTAGAAAAAAAATCAACAATGAATCATTGGTTACAACCTAAAATTTTTTCGTCCATTTTTGGGTCCTATGCAGCGTTTTTTGTTCAAGACCAGGGGGCACAAATATTCTGGTACTGAGGTCCTTACTAATTTTATTTGGGCAATTGATTGGGACCATCAGATTTTGGCCCGATGGGGTCTTTAACAAGATATAAATTTGAATTTGGGCCTCAAATTTGAATGTGGGCCTCATATTTCGTTAAAGGCCCCATCTGGCCCAAAATCTGAAGGGCCCAATCGATTGCTCAAGAAAAATTACTAAAAACCTCAGTACCAGAATATCGATTTATGCCCCCTGGTCTTGAACAAAAAACGCTGCATAGGACCCAAAAATAGACGACAAAATTTTGGGTTTTAACCAGTTCGAATGTAAAATTTCCCACTGAATCCGAATCTGCAATAAAAAAGATGGGTTTGCATTTGAAATTTCAAATTTGGGCCTCATATCTCGTATAAGGCCCCATCAGGCCCAAAATCTGATGGGCCCATTCGATTCCTCGGGCGAAATTACTAAAGACTCCAATATCAGAATTCCGATTTTCCACCCGTGCACGAAATAAATTCACCGTTTCCAGACTTTTGGACCACCTTGTATATAGGAGGTACTAAATTTGGATAAAACCATCGTTTTCTGCTAATGAAAAACATATACTTTAACTTTTAATATCCTCTATAACAAATTTGATTAATTTATGAATATCTGAATTATAATTTTTCAATTAATTTTTATATAGCAACTTGTTATGCATAACTACCATATCATATAGCCTAGTCTATAAATTTTAAATATCATTTTTTTTACATTCTAGACCCTACCTCTATCCATAATCCTTCCATTTACTGTACACGCTGCGCAAACACAGCCACCGATGGCAATTAGTACCCGCCAAATGAAGTCAAACATTGGAGACCGAAGCGATGGGTCAGACAAGTAACCCGTTAAGCTGCACATCAACAAACGTTAAAGCCTTTCTCTTACGCGTACAACACTCTCCCTTCCGAAAGGGTGGTCTCATGCACTCAAAGCGGCCACCTAACCCTTCATTATAGATAAACGCCAAATAACAAGGGTTAAATTACGCTATTGTGTGCCTCTTGAAAGTTCCAGTGTATATACGTTTTAGAACCGTTATGGGAGAATCGCTCTGATGTGTAATTAAAACTCGTTTGATTTATGGATTCAGCCCTTTTATTGATTAACGTTTGGGTCTGGTTCAATATTTGCTGTTTTAATTATCAGACATGTATTAATTCACTAAAAATTGGTTTTCCTAGTACTTACACATAATGGATATGAAATACAGATTTTAGAAACACAGGTATTTTCTTAACGTTTTTAACTTTTTTGTCTCTATAGTGCGTCAAATAATCACGCACACTTACAACATATACCCATACACTGATAAAAAAATTTCTGTAATTTCACACACACAACTTTACGTTGGCAATTTGTGACCAGTGTAAAGTTATGTAAAATTACATAATAATTTTGTAAATGAATAAGTACACTATAATATTACAAAAATTCCTTATTATTTTATGTGGTTTTACAACTACTATGCTAAATTCCATCGTAAATTTCCGTCATTGTAATTTGATTTATCTATACATCGTAATATTTAGGTTCATAATATTGAGTAGACAATTTAAATTTTCTCATATTTTATATACACTTACCTTTATAACTAACATTGAAAAAAGTGCATAGAAAAAACTTTTTCAATAACTGTTATTTGACTGAATATCATTGGGTAAAAAAATGAACAATATGTACATGTTAAAAAATCTATATACCAAAGAGTTTATCAATCAGTTCAAATGTTTTCATTTTGTTTAACCTGAATAGTGTAATAGACGCCAATTTAAAAATGTATTAATATTGTTTTTGTAGTCATATAAAGAGTGTGTCGACAGAGTTGAAAAGTTGAAAAGAGGAAAAAGTTTTTACTGTTAACGCCGTGAAAAAAGTTAGCTTGTTAAAATGTACAAAAGTACAGGTTTAAGCTAGTGAATATAACATGCAAGATATTTTTTACTAACAAATTATTAGAAATACAGTAGATTTTATTATTAGAATTCAGTAATAAATACACTATGCGAGTCACACTCAATCACAATTTTTTTAGTGTTCATCCATTCTCTAAAATGTGAATTAGGTATCCATCCTTCTCTGTAAAAGTGTATTGTTCATCCATCATATAAAAATGTAATGCAATGTAGGTATTACATTAGCATTAGAAAATATGTTGAATATTTTCGCTGAAAATACTACATAATTATTCCTGAAAGTTATCTTGGTTTTTGCAAATATTTGTAGATATACGTATAAATGTGTGAAAATAAATATTTTTACCTTGAATTTTATTTACAGTAAATTTGTAATTAACGTAACTACAACTACTGTTAATATCAGTTGTAAGCAATTACTGTTTTTACTGCCATAAAGATAAATATGTTACTTGAAATAAATGTTGTATGGTTTAGAGATACATGTAATGGCGTAGTTTTGATGCAAGCATCTAAACAACGTACCGTTTCAGTTTATTTGATATTTATGAATTGTATAATATTTCAACTGGCACAGCTGCAAGTGCACACGTAACAAAATATAATCTTATATTTACCCTTTTACGAATATTCCACAAAAAGTCCTTATTAATGAACTGTATAGGTTTGTCTACTATACGTTAACAATTTTTTTACTGTTTTAGAAAGGTATTTTAAGCTAATATATATCAAATCTTACAATATTTATTAGCTTAAAATACCTTTCTAAAACAGTAAAAAAATGTTGCAAAAGCTAATAATAAGGAATATATGGGTAGATATTGTGGGTGTAATTCAACGCAAGTTGGGACTTTTGTCCACTGAGTAGTTAGTTTCACACAATATTATTAATACCTAAAAATATATAAACACGACTAGAACGTATTAGGTTAGAGGTTAGGTGGATGTGCATTTGCGCATGTGCAACAGAAATCATATGAAAGTTTCTGTAAAATTTCATAATAAATTGAGTAAAACTAAATAGGCCCATTATATTGGGAAAACGGTCATTTGATTCAATGGGGTTCGGCAAAAATTTTAGAGAAGGAGGATATTGCAACAAAAAGAAAATTAAAAAGGGCCGCTATTATTTTGTTGAACAGAGATAAATGTGTGTCAAACTACTCAGTAAACATTGATCATTTTTCGAGGTATGCTAATGAACAATTCCACACACAAAGCTCTATTCAATAATTATATAAAGAAATTAATCTATCTAAATTCACTAACCTGGTTTAATGAAAACACTCTATAAAAATCTAACTTCACTTTTGAAAGTGGGAACTCGAAAATTCAACACGCAATAGATGAGATCTGACCTATTTCTGCATTTTTAGGATTGCTTCTTTAGGTGGCCTCCTTTAAGTTGAGTCAAATATCTAACTATAAAAATTATTATATAAATTAAAATTATTTGAAGTTAAATATCGATAATGTCAAAAGTGTTGGCTGTCAATGAATTTTAAATTAAATATGACAAATACCTACTTAAATAATGTTTACCCTTTATGTAATCTTTTTTTGTATATATTTTTAGGTATTAATAATATTGTGTGAAACTAATTACTCTGTGGACTAAAGCTCCAACCAGCGTTGAATTACACCCACAATATCTACCCATATATTCTTTATTATTAGCTTTTGTAACATTTTTTACTATATTAGAAAGGTATTTTAAGCTAATATAAATCAAATCTTTTACAATTCCTATCCATGAAGTCATATGTATGCTCTCTGATATTTATACAGTGTTTTCATTAAACCAGGTTAGTAAATTTAGATTAGCATACCTAGATGTTTGGTATCAAAGAGCATACATTGATAGAAATTGTAGGATATTTGATTTATATTAGCTTAAAATACTTTTCTAATACAGTAAAAAACATTGATCATTGTTGGCTACAGTTGTATCAAGAAGTAAGTAACAATAAAATAAAATCTCTATGGAAGCAGATAAGCAAATTTTATACTGTCAAACTTGACACATTTGCAATATTGAGAATGAAAACAGAGTTTTTCGAAACATCAAAAAATACGAAAGTACGTTATAGTTATGTGATTTTTGTTATTTTTTACTTATCTGCCTTTTCAGTGTGAGATTTTTTGGTTAGACAAACTTAGTTTCAAAAATAACTCTTGACTAATCCGTTTAGCGCTTATTCAGTTAATCTTTATTTTTTCTGAAGTGTGGCAAAATCCCAATTAAACTAGACAATATTATAATTTCTTGTACATATATTTTTTTTACATCAATCGTATCAATTCCCAGGAATTTATACGATGTACAAAGATAAATAGATACACACAATAAATAAACCTTAACAAATAGCTACACACGTTGCAAAAACCTGCAATGAACGTAGCAATTTAAAAAAAACTAGGCGTAAGAAACCACCACAATCACATGTTGCATTCACAAAGAGATTTATTATTTCTCAAGCACTTATTTAACATAACAAAGTAAGTTTTAAGTAAAATTAATCACAGTTTATAAATAACGGGGTAATAGCTTTACTTCTGTATTTGGTTAAAATCGCACACTTCAAAGGACGCCTTGGCGACCATATAAGGTGTGATTAAGTGCACTCAATTTAAACGATTCTTTTTCTGAGACGCCTATTTAAATGTTCAGTGCTTAAGGTACACGGTGAGAAGATGCTGTAGTTGAATAGTTTTGCACCAGAGAGAAATATATGCACATAATACATATCTGTTAACATTAGAATTAACAAAAATTCAAAGTATACACTCTAATAAATGTTATAAAATTATTGTTGCAGTAAAAAGAGTTAATAGAATTGTATTTTTCCGACAATAACATTATTGTTGCACTAAATATTTGGAAAATATTATATTGGTTTATATATCAATGATATGAGTTGTGGTAAATATAAAATTTTCTAAAAAAAAAATAATTAGCAAAGTAATATGATGTTTTGATCTTATTGCGATGGTCAAAACAGAAAATAAATTGCAAATGCACATTTATTCGGTATTGAATTAAAATTAAAGCGTTAAAAACCGACTAAAACTGCTTCTATCAACATTTTTCAAAATTTATGTCCAAAACAAGATATATAAAGAAAATAAATAAATTATTGCATTATAGATATAATGTATTTGATTAAATAATATTTAGTAATAGTAACAGTAGTAGTGTAACAAAAATATACAAAGAATAAACACATCCTTAAGAATAATTACAGATAATTTTCAGTTTGTCTGTCTCTTCCATTGTTATCCAAACAGTAATTAAATCTTTTAAATAGATTACGTTTTGTGGCTTTTTGTATTACATCTACTGTCAATGCTAATCTTATATTTTGTTTCAACTGATCGATATTATCTGACCTTTGCTTATAGATAACGTTCTTAAACGCTCCCCATAGAAAATAATCCAGACGGGTTAAGTCCGGCGATCTGGGTAGCCACTGTATTGGACCATCCAATAATTTGAAAACTACTGGTTCAAATAATTTCTTACAATTACAGAACTATGACTAGGTGTACCATCTAATTGCAACCATCAATGTTTTCTAATTTGTAATGGAATATTCTCCAGCAAACCTGCAAGCTCTCTGACTAAGAACTGTAAAAACTTTTCACCTGTGAGAGTTTGTTAAAAAATAAGGACCTAAAAACCCATACAACTATGCCGCATCACACATTTATTCTAAAATACGCTTCATTTAATCTATACGTATTTTCATTAGCCCAGTAATGGGTATTTCGGTGATTTGGTATGCTATTATTAAAAAATTTCCTTTCGTCGGTCCAAAGGATATGACTATGTTATTTTCATCGTCAGTAGTTACCATCATTTGAGTAATAAAATTTAACCTTCGATGACAGTCATCAGTTGCACATTTTGCATTTTGTAATCATGAAAGTGAACACTTTTCAACACTCACTGAATCGTCGATTTAGAAATACGAAGAGCAGTCTGTCGAATTGAATTTTTCAAATTTCCTTAAAAATAGCCAAATAATATTAGCAATATTCTCATCATGATTATACTTATTTTTAAATTTTTATACTTTCTTGAAGAAAAAGCGTCTTAATTATTTCATAAAATTGTTTCCAACTGTAAAACGTTTTACGATCTGGCGTTACTTTCTCGGAGACCGTAGAGTATCCTTGCCAAATGTGATTCTCTGCTTGCTTCTTCAAATACCATATCCACTATTTCATTATAAATAAACATATAAGAAAGGTGTTGCTAAATGTTTATATGATAGAGCAAACTTAATTTCATCAAACAATGACATTTTTAATAACGAACTAAAATTTATTAAAAATGTTTTAATAAATAATAAATACCCTCCAAATTTTGTTGATAGAACATTCAAAAATATTACAGATAAAACGAACACTTTAAGACAAACAAAAGAAACTAATTATACAATAAAAATTACACACATTCCTATATTATCAGAAAAGTTAAGAAGAATCGGTAATAAATTTAATATTCGAACAGTTTTTCAGACAACTAATATTTTACGATAATTTTTGTCTAAAACGCGTCCAAAAAATGATATACAAAATCCAAAAAATTGCATCTACAGTATACCTTGTAAATGCAATAAATATTATGTTGGAGAAACGACTCGGCCTATGAATGTTAGAGTTGAGGAACATAAAAATTATATAAAAAGACGGGAATTTGAAAAATCCAAAATTTTCGAACATGCTTAGGAAAACGGTCATTTAATTCAATGGGGTTTGGCAAAAATTTTAGAGAAAGAAGATAACGCAACAAAAAGAAAATTAAAAGAGACCGCGATTATTTTGTTGAACGGAGATAAGTGTATATCAAACTGTTCAGTAAACATCGATCATTGTTGGCTACAGTTGTATCAAGAAGAAGTAAGTAACAATAAAATAAAAATCATTTAACATCTCTATGGAAGCAGATAAACAAATTTTAAACTGTCAAACTTGACATACGTTTAATATTTTTATTACTATTTTGAAAACGAAAACAGAGATTTTCAAAACGTCAAAAATACGGAAGTCCGCGATAGTGATGTGATTTTTGTTATTTTTTACTTATCTGCTTTTTTCAGTGTGAGATTTTTTGGTTAGGTAAACTTAGTTTCAAAAATAACCCTCGACTGATCCATTTGGCGCAAGGGCTTATTTAATTAATCTTTATCATTTTTCAGAAGTGTGGCAAAAACCCAATAAAACTAAAGAAAAAATATAAATTTTTAATGAAAGATTAGGTATTTGAAATACTAGACACAAAACTTTACACTTACAACTGACAATAAAACTCAAAATTAGCGCTGCGCCTGTTTGCAAAAAGCAATAAAGTTAATAAAACCGTAATTTATTTTTCATATATCTTGTTTTAGACATGACTTTCTAATGAGTGCCAATAGGTGAATTTTATAAAGGTATTAGATTAGAATGCAATGTATTTGTCAATGAATCACAGAAATAAATATGTTTAGACATCAACAAAGCTTAGGCTTTTGCCTAAAAAATATCACTTGTTTTCGTCTACTAAAAATATTTCTTCCAGAAAAATGCCCGAGAAGGAAACTTTGGGACACTTGTAGTTGGCGCTAAATACTTGGTAAAGTGGTAAATATTGACATTGATATTTAAAATTTGAAATTATTGTAACATTTACCGAAAAGTCATTTTAGTGGCAGCAGCCACATAAATTGCACAAAAATTCGCATTGTTCTAAAAAATATTTTTTTCTGAAAACCTAAGAATGATACGAATTTTTTGTAAGAGACAAAAAAGTTGCAGAATAAACAAAGTTACCTTAGGATTTCACTTCGATAAAAAAATTATTATTATAAGAAAATCTAAACATGAATGGAATACCCATATAGCAAACCACCAAAACTATCAATATACCAGTAGAATGTCATTTTGTAAGTATCACATGCCTGCCAAAATTAGTTTGCTTATATTGAACTGTTTTTGGAAAAAATACTCCCTGCTTTAAAAGGCCGTAACTTTTTAGGAAAGGCTCTAATTAAAAAAATTGATATGTGAAACCTCCTTAAAATCTGCCAAGGAAGCTACCTCTGAATTTTTTGTATATACTTATGCAGCACCCTCTATATAGAACAAATATCTACTGCAAGGTATTTATATATTGAAAAGTCATTGTCATTCTAGTCTTTTCAATTTTTTAATAAAACTGTAAGCAATTGATATCCAATTTACATTTATAACTGTTAATAACATACTCGCTACTGCATGCTTGCAAATTAATCGGTATATTATTAAAGACTATAGAGGTTGGTATAATTTTTGCGACATCAATAAAGTAGTTAACGATAATTGTCATATCTCGTTTTAAACTTTCTTTTTGTTTAATCTCCGGTTTCCAAACATTGCATTATTATAATAATAATACCTCGTTGTATTTGTAATTTTAATCACAACGATTAACCCATAAGTCAAATTGAATTAATAAATAATACTAGTTGGTCTTTTAAATATAGGTGCAATTTAAACAATAAGAAAAATAAATAAAAACCCGTAAAATATATCCTCGATATCATATATTGAAAAAAAAATATATTTACAATATAGTAAATGTACTTGAAAATTAGTGGAAAATGTTGTATGTATATGTTTTTCATTATGAAATGTATTGTATCTGAAGAACTTTTATAAACATACAGCTGGATTGAATAGTTGCATTGTAACCGACATGTCAGTTTTAAATTGAATTGTACTTGCATTATTATTCTACAGATCAGAACATATGTAGAATAAAGTAACATCACCCAACAGTAATTTTATTTTCTTACTCGAAAACACATTCACATGTTGTCTCTGTAATTTTTTATAATTTTATAAATAGATTCTCAACACACTTTGAGTAAACTGAAACCCTACGCATTCTTATGTGCGAGTTTCTTATGTTGTAGCTTATTTGAGTTATTTATTAATGCTTATTCGCTTCTTTTTCATTGTAAAATTTAGATTAAATTTTGTTAGAAATTGTTTTATTCAAAATTTGATTACGGTACTGCACTCAGAACGTCTTTCTACTGGGTTTATAGATTAGTGATAAACAAAATGATTTTTATTATTTTTTTCTAGATCGTTTACGCGAAATATAATTATTAATTAAACTAATGATATATTTATAAAATAATTAAATTCAAACAATTTATTAACCGTATACAATAGACGTTCCTTCCAACAAATACTCTATTTATATAAACTTATTAACTATATTGTGAAAGATGAAGTGTTATTAGGCAAAATTAATATATCTATTCCCTGCCAAAAAACTCGGCAATATCGTATATTTCATAATGAGATTGTTAGAACAAATTACCAATTAAGGTCACCTTTAATCAACATGTGTCAATATTACAGTACAAAATAAATGTGATATATATGCTGATACCTTTAAAGTTTTTGTTAAAAATTTAAAATCTTGTTTGGATTCTGTGGCTGCCGTTGGCCCATTAATTTAACTTATTTTATGTCTTTTGTAATCTTTTCTTGCTACTGTTTTTTTTTCGCTGTTTTGCTTACTTTATTTTTACTGATGTTTAGGTTAGGTGCATACTATTTTAGGATAAGTTTTTATTTTATAATAAACAACAGTCTGTAATTGGATCACTATGATCTGTAGATTGTTTACCAATAAATAAATAAATAAATAAGCGATAGCGATTAAATTTTAATAAACATATCATTTTTAATTTAAAATCATACGTTCGATATTGGAAAGTATCTGAAATTAAAAGCATTTTTGAAACGACAATCGGATGGATATCGCGCTAAAAATTCACCCGTTTTAGAAAATGAACAAATTAAAAAAAAACTAATGGAAACTCCTGATGATATTTGGGTACAAAAGTAATTATAAATAAAATATTTTGGAAACAAAGAATACTGACTATTATTATTTTAGGTGGCAATGAGTTCTACCTTATCTGGTACTTATCGATTTGATAAATTATTTCAAATAAAAATTATGGGAAACTATCCATTCGAAATTGCAAAATATGTTGGGGATAAACAAAGAGATTGATTTAAAATCATTTGTGAAAGTGCATGCATTCATGAAAACAATTAGCAAGAATGATGTAACCAAGAGCGCATATGCATTCAAGGAAAACGATTTGCAGAAGTTTTTCACAGATGCACCGGACGGATTTATTTTTGAAGGTGGTAGCCGTTTGCGGTATATTTGGCTCTTGTAGAAGATGTGAATTATGCGACTTACGGTTACATGACATCAAGGAAGAAGAAAGCGTATTGCTTATTACTATCTGACCATCTAAGCACAGTGAAGGTTCGACGTTTTATGGTCTATTTACATACATCAGTACTGTGTCAGGTCCGTATCAGTATCAGTAAAAAAGAAAAAATCGTTACTTACTTACAACAAAGGCGAGAAATTTCAGAGGGTGATTCCTTGTTGAAAATAAAAGGTAGTTTTTTATATAAACGTTGGGTCACAAGTCAACCATTAGGGAGATATCGCGTTGCAAAGATGGCGGGAAAAACAGTGTTTTTATTGTTTTTCTCGGAAACGAAAACCGTGGGAAGGGTAAAATTTTGTGGAAGTGTTACCATCATCAAAAGACACTTGTGACATATTTTTTCACTTTTTGAAATAATTGGAAAGGGTTGAAATAAACTACCTCTTTCAGTTTTTTTAACTATACTTTCAAAACACTTCCTTAACGACGTAGAAAAGAATAAATTAGATTAAGCCGATTCATTCATACTTTTTCTCTCTCATATTTTTAGAATAAAATTAACTGTTCCGGCATTACAAAATAAAATGTAAAGTATTGCACGTCGGGAAGAGGCAGTTTTACTACACCCATTATTAGGAAAAACTCTAGTTGGCTGCTGTCAATTTCCGGATGTTTCCATTGTTGCTTTGACAGATAGCAAATGGTTTGTACTATTTTAACATTTTGAGAGTGTCACAAGTGTCTTTTGATGATGGTAACACTTAGACAATTCTTACCATTCCCACGCTTTTCGATTCGGAGAAAAATTATAAAAACACCCTTTTTTCCGCCATCTTTGCAACGTGATAGGTACCTCCCTAATGGTTGACTTGTGACCCAACGTTTATAATTTATTAAATATATACACGGTGTTTTCTAACCACTTATAAAATTGGACATATAGGTACTTAAGAAAAACTTTGTATATACATAACTTATAAAAGTTGTATTAAATTAAATATAAACAGTTCTACATAGTAGGACACGAAAATTACAATTAAGTACAAATTTAATTTGAAGATTTTTGAAGAATATGAAGAAGATTTCTCCTATTTTCGAAAACAATATATAAAAAAATCATTAAATAATAACAATAATAATAGTCTTTATTAAAAGTTAAAAAATTATAGAAATACGTAGTAATTACAAATGGGGCGAAGTTCAACAGTCGCTGTTCCAGTTAACCATACCTCATACCACTAAACGTGTACTTATTCTCCACATACTTTTAAGAATGCAATACCTTTAGAAATTGCTGATTAGTGTATCCAGGCAAACTTCAGGAATGAATGCGCGTGCATCGTACACCTTTCTAACGAGTATATATTAGATATATTTAATGATAGACCATTTTACAGGCGTGTGCCGCGCATGAGGGTACAGGTGATAACATTTTTTCCTATAATAGTAACGTGTAACGTGTGCGTCTAGTTTAACGGTTTGCAGAATTGATTGATAAGAAAAATAACGTTTTATTTTACACAAACGGCTGCATGGCTGGACTGCGTTCTGCACGTATGCTCTTTTTTGCAAATCAAAGAACAAGAATTCATCACAATACAATGCAGATGTTAGTGTATCCTTATGAGCAATCTACGTGCAGCTTGCAGTACAATAGCTTCTTATTTTTGATTTTGTTGCAGTATTTTTACAGTAACTTCCGCTTTCATATTCATTTTAGTCCAATATGTGTGTGATAACAACATATTTAATTCTAGAAGACAGTAAACTATATGAAAATTTTTAGTGGTAGTTAATTAGAGATTCATTATACCTTAGGTTGCAACAAATAGATTATTGCTGTGAGTATATACAGAGTGGTCTAGAATTAATAGGTGACTGAATTTTATATTCAATCCTTCTGTGCGTGATTGAGGTTTTACACAATCATCTAGAAAAAAATTAATATGATTTGCAACGAATACAAGGTGCTTCTAAAATAAGTATTCCACTTTTTACTTTTGAACGAGAAGTTTAAAATGCTCCTTGAAAACGCATTTTTTTCTAAATCTAAATGGTTTTGTATCTAGTTTTAAAATAAACAGCTAAAGGATGGCTAGACAGTGTGTTTCAAACGCAAATTTTAAAGAAAAAAATAAACAGAAACAAAGTTAGTTACTACTTTTACTTATTATTATTATTAAGTATAAAAAATTCAACATTAATTGCAACTGTTGTTAAATTGATTCCAGCTGATGATAAAGTGAGCTATATTTTTGGAACATAAGTTTATTGCCCGAGTTATTGAACTTGTTGAAGAGCCATCAATGCCTGAAATACCCAAAATATTAGAGGCCCCTTTCTTCTTATTTTCTTTCAAAACTTCTCTACAGCTTTCTGTCACTCTGTTAGAACCATCATGTCTGTGTTGAAATCGACTCCTGAATCTGGAAACAAGGGCGTAGATTTACAGAGACAATGCTCAGCATATTATTGAGGGTTTGGAAGACCCAGGAACAATGCTATATTACATGTCATTTTCGCAAAAGTATTAATGCCAACTGGCTGTTTGATGCATGTTTAACTTCTGCATCCCACAAAAAATCGACTATAACCTGTGTTACTTGGTCTCATCATTATATATCTTCAAACTATGTCCACCATATTTATTCCTTCAATGTTTCGGTTTCTGATAAAAAAAAATCTCATATCTTTGATTTCGCAAACGGAATAATAATATGAATGCATTATCCTTCATCTTTTACATTTTGTAGGTGCAGATTTGTCAGTTCAGGTACCTGCAAGACCACTATCAATGCAACTTTTATCATAAAATGAGTTATATCATTGGCTTCCAACAAAATTGAGTTATGTTGTCTTTCGTTAAAATCTTAGATCTTTTTGACCGAAGTCCTTCCGATTTTCTTTTTAGAAACACAATTAAATGGACGTACCTACTAATATCTGCATTTTTCTTCATCGGTATAACTGAACGTAGCATAGAATAATATACCCAAAGCGATGAAGACTTGCTACGTTTTGAAAGATATTCGAAATATGCCAGAAGATCCTTTTCATTGTTGCTATTCTCGATTCCTTTCCCTTTATACCAATTTTCAAATTTTGTATAACTTTGTACGTCTATCTTGATTTTTGAGAAAGCATTAGCCGAGTGATTTAGTTACAAAAGTAAACACACTGAATCACGTCAACGTTACACGCATTTCATTATAGCGTTCGTATCGAACTAGTATCATGAATAACCATAAACATTGCATCAGAATTAAACTTTAAATAATTAAATTAAATTAAATAATTAATATTAGAAAGCGTTTATAAAATTCCATAGGACTTATTATTTAGTTATTTGTGTATTTATAGTTTACCGTTCAAAAAAATATATACATCGGTTTTAAATATTCTGAATAAATAATATAGTTCATTTTGTATATAACTTATTAAACAGTAAATAAATAAAAAGCATACTAGTTACAGTTAAGTACGTTAAATTTTTATGCACAAAATTTTGCATTTATATATGCAGAAATTATTTATTTAGCTACTACAGGCATGAAAGCGGTTTTACCTCGGAAGGAAAGAAAAAGGAAATGCTACCACCATTTAATACAACCTGAATTGCTTTTTAAAATAAATTGAAAAACAAATAAAAAAGAAAAGAAAGGGGAAAATCTAAAGAGAAGAGGAAACCAAAATAAGAATTAAAAGTAAGAAGAGAAGAAGGGGATCGGAAAGTATATACAGAAATATTTTGTGATAAGTAATGAAATGAAAGAAATTTGTAACCATTCGTCTAAAGACGAAATTTGGTATACTCGCGTCAAGAATTCAGACGTCTTACGTCACGGCTGACGTTACACATTTGTTTTTATTGTCAACGTAATTTTCGATATTTGGTCGCGTTAAAAGCAATCATTTTTTATAATTTAGTACAAAATATAATGCAAACTTTTAGTGTAGTATATAGTTTTATTACTATCAGTTGCAGTTTCTTAAATATTTTTATGAAAATGCAATGAATTATTTATTTGTTCGTATGACGTAAGTCGTCTGAATTCTTGTCGCGAGTATATTTCTGTTCTTTTCGAAACGTAGGTAGCAGCGCCTACTTCGACAATGCAATAAAAAGTTTTAATTCTATCTTAGTTCTACTCAAAAAACCAGTGTCAGGTAAAAATAATACAATATCCAAACAGTATTTATTAATAAAATAAAGATTATAAAACTGTTCTCAGATGGATTAATTTTGTCAAATAAAGAAATGATAAAAATAGCCCAGAATAAATCTAAATTGATTCTGAGATACTCTGTATAGGCAAAAGTACAATTTACGCTCGTGGATATTGGTCTATCCCGAACGATATTACTCCAATTAGAAACATCTTATAAAAAGGTAATATACTCATTAATTCGTTTCCAACAAAATTGTAAGCCACCTGCAATGTGGTGCTTATTAATCAACAACTTTTTAATTTTGCTTTATTAATTAATGAGAGTAATAAAAATTGTAATGCGCATCTGCAAAGTAATTCATATATTTATCAGGTTTGCTGATTATTTTGCATCTGTTTAAACTTTATGTAACACTGAGATTTTATATATAAGTTGGTCCTTAACTACATCTTGTAGCCACATGCTGAAATTGACGGTCTACTTACACACACAATTGTAATACAATTTGTAGTAAATACTTGTGTCTCTACAATTTTACTATTTTGCACTATAGCCGCATTTTAAATTTTACAGTATAACATTATTTGCAAAATATTAATAATTTTAATTCCTGCAAATTTATAAATCTATAATTTAAGGAATAATAACTAATTTAATAATATTTTATTAATAGTTTAACAAAATATTATTTTTTTAAATAAATGTTAAATTTAGCGCCACTTTAAGAAAGGAGAGTGGAATTGTATATAAGTTTGTATGTCAAGAATATGTAAATATTTATTTGAATCGGTCAATCGTCGCGCGGTTAAGGCGTCAGTC
This sequence comes from Monochamus alternatus, assembly GCA_037114965.1. Taxonomy (NCBI): domain Eukaryota; kingdom Metazoa; phylum Arthropoda; class Insecta; order Coleoptera; family Cerambycidae; genus Monochamus; species Monochamus alternatus. The sequence continues at coordinate 74,690,235 of CM073431.1, read as the reverse complement.
CTTGAATCGATGCGGATAGATCGATGTGGGTTTGGCCCCGCGGTCAATTGACCGTATATCATCTATATTCGTGGAGAGGATTGGCACCCTCTCTGCGGGTATGGTAGGGTGGAAGATTGTTGGCTTGGGTCAATGTGAGAGATTGATACCAGTCGATATTTGGCTACCCCTGTAATTAATGAGGTTTTCCAAGTTTCTGTCATTCCTGCACTGCGGCTGCTTAATAATAATATGCCGCCTCCTCTCCTGCAAAAGTCTCGTGCTTCTGGGCTAATCCCCGCGATTAGAATGACGGGTAGAGATATTATTATTATTGTTAAATATACTTTATTACTGGATTAATACATATTATACATCTGAATGAAGTTTAAAATTTTAGGTATATTATATAAAGCTGTTTACAGGTCTTTTAGGTATATTATTATACTTAAATATAGATCATATTTTTTCCATACGGTTGACAGAATTTTATACATATCCTCACAAGTGACCAGCTGTTTGTTGATTGTTCTTATGCCAACACTTTGTGAAGATATATTTGTTTTTGTTAAAGCATTTTTGTGTTTTGGCGCTTTTTCGAGTTCCATTGAAGCATCAAGTTCTATGTGAAGTAGGGAAAACAAAAAATTTCAAATAATGCAGAGTGTTTACAGGATAAAGTGGAAAATGACAACTGTTCTGAACGACCTTCAACATAACATGCATCGAGTTGCAGATAAAACAAAAATTGCTGGAAGAACTACCTACAAAAAAATCTGGATAATGCATTTCATTTGATTAGTTGACCTTAACTGAAACTCAAAATATTGGCGCTAGGGCAAATATAGTTCACTGATAATCGATTTCGTTATTACATTAAGATCTGTATCAGTCAACCAATAGCCATCAGTTTTCTTAACTTCCTTTGGACAATTAATTTCATCAATTAATCAGCGATCTCCGCTAAAGCATTTAATTTAATCAGTTGTATTTATGGACCGTTCGTTTTTGCCAACGAGCAACCAACAGCCATCAGTAAGTGCGCAGTTAATTCCTCAGCTCATTATCGTTACTTACACTCGATCAGTGAAATCCATTAAATGTAAACCCAGTTTAAAAATTAACGATATCTTATCCTTTAATCTCCGAAAACCACCGCGTAGTAATTACAAGAAACATATAAATTAATATGTCATTAAAAACAAATATCGTAAATATGCAAAGATGGAGAAGATTTAGAACGTTATTGTAAATTCTCTTTTCAATGTCATGCAATAGAAACAAAAATAAATAAGTATAATACAGCAATGGAGCAAGATGTACAGCTTATGGATTGATATGGCCCACAAGGCTCTTGAATATCTGTAGTACGCCAACAAGGAATTGAAATTAATTAAAACCATAACAAATTTTTTAAATTTGTTATAATATTAAATAACAATACATGCAACAGATGTATATTTTCTATGATCATAATAAAAGTTTAACTTTTTAAATAGCAAAACGGCAAGAATGTATTCTGAATTTGAAGAGATTTGATTATTTTCTGTGCAACAAAAACAGCTCTTATATTAGAACTGTTCCTCCAACATACAGTGCTTTCGAAAAGTAACGAATAAATTCATTATTTTTGAAATTGAGAAGTTTTAGAAAAAAATCCCCTGGCACGTCGATTTTGTTTTTAAAAAAGGCACTTTTTGACATACGACCCACATTTGTGACATCATCGTTGTTCGAGATATGACGTCATCGACAATTTTTTTAAATAGCAACCCCCAATTTTGACCATGCCATTTGAAAGAGCGTATCATTCTACATACGCATCGTCAAAAATAATGGTTGCCTGGCAGCAGCCTTAGCGACCGAGAATGTTTTTTATTGCTGTCAGATAAAAACTTCAAATCGTACTTTATCAAATAGTATTTGTTTGTTTTTTGAATTATTTCTTTAGTTCTTATCTTTTGTTTGGCAAAAGCAGTGTGTTTGAAGTGTTTATTGAGTAGTAACTTTGTCATTTTATAAAAAAAAAAAAATGGTTAAATTAACTGAACGAGAAGGAATTGAAATTCTTTGCATGATCATATTTGGAGACAGGATGCGCAGCCAAAAAGAAGTAGTTGAATTGTTTAATGAAACTCATCCTGATCGATATCCCATTAGCCAAAGCATGGTAAGCAATATTGAGTCTAAAAACCGTAACTTTGGACACGTTCGTGATCTTCCTAAATCTGGTCGACCGTCAAAATCAGTAGATGATGAGCTTAATGTTTTGTTGGCAATACAAGAAAATCATCACTCAACACTTAATCAATTGGCTTCTGATTTCAATATGGCAGCGTCCACAAAATTATGAAAAGAGCAAAGTATCATCCTTATAAGGTATGCTTTGTTCATGAGCTATCCGAAGACGACTTTAATCGGAGAAATCAATTCTGCGAGCAAATGCAAGAGCTATGCAATAATGATAATAATTTCGTAAAACTTATTTTTTTCTGACGAGGCTACATTTGTTTTGAACGGCCATGTCAGTAGGTAAAACTGCCGTTATTGGGCTACCGAGAATCCCCGATGGATGATGGAGTATCACACTCAAAGTTCCCAGAAAGTAAATGTGTGGTGCGGCATAGTCGACGGAAGAATTTTGGGTCCCTATTTCTTTGATGTCAACCTAACTGGTGCAAGATATTTGGATTTTCTTCGGGACGACCTCATTCCTGAACTAATAACTTTATATCCAGATATAGAGGGACATGATCTTCCAAGAAATGATATTTTCTTTCAACAAGATGGTGCGCCTCCCCATTATGCAACACCTGTCCGTGCTTATTTAGATGAGCTGTTCCCGAATCGTTAGATAGGGAGAAGGGGGCCGATTGAGTGGCCAGCCAAACCGCCTGATTTGACACCCCTAGATTATTTCTTGTAGGCATACTTAAAAAGCAAAGTATACGTTACTAGACCGGTTAATTTAGAAGATTTAAAAGCAAGAATTCGTCACGAAATATTTCGTATACCTCCGTAGACTTACTCATAATAATATGTATTAAAATTTAGATATTCTCTCAAGTTCCAATAATTTTGTTTAGCCAATCTGCTACAGACCATTTCAATGTATAAATACCAATTTAAATTCTTATCCAAGATAATACCCAATGATTTTATTGAACAGCTACCTTTTAATAATTTTTTCAGCGCTATCATTACAATTATCAATTTGTGTGTGGCGGTTTTCAGCAATAGTTCGATATTAGTAACAGTGAAATAACCTTCTTTATGACTAATGACGTATATATGGTGTTGATTTATGGAGAAATCTGTAAAAATTCTGCCTTAGCAACTCGTATGTATGCACAGTAATTTCCTACCAAGTTTCATCCCAATAGAAAATCTTTTGTCCGTGTGGAGACAGGATAGTTATCACCAGGACGTGAGGATTTTACTAACTGAAAAAATATCATGCACACCATGTAAGAAAATCCTTCAGTAGGCACTCGTTCAATAAGAAAATATTTCCCATTATATTCTATGGCATATTCTCCAAGAAAGCAATAATTCATAGTATTCAAATCAATCAATTAGGTGTAATGGATAGATTCCATGATTTCTCAGGGGCTCCGATTTTAATCTATTTTATTTATATCTGTGAAGTCATATGAAACAATTAGTGGATGCCAGTGAAGTGAAACTGAAAGGCAAAATGGAATCAAAGTAAAATTTGTCATAGTCATTAAATATTACCATCTAAAATTAAGCTTTTAATAATAAAAACACAATATGCATAATTTCATATGTTTTGATGTTTTAATTCATTAGATTTTACAGATAAAATATAAAGAATATCTACCTTTTATTTAATAAAACAAACGCCATATTATCTGCATACTGTTACCACAAACAAAATAATTGAAATAGATTTGACAAGATTATCTAAATTATTGCCTCATTAAGACCACATAAAATTTACTGTCTCGTTCCCCAGTAGTAACACACAGAGGTATTAATTCTACATTAAATTAATTACTCGTTAACTAATGAAAAGCCAATTCTAAAACTCACTTGATTATCGAAACCACTCTTGGTGGAAGACATAAACTTTACGATTATTACTTAATATTTCGTTCTGTGGTTCTGTGAGTTAATAATTTTAAGCTCCCGTTCTAAGGTTATAAATAAGCGTCAAAGCACTAAGGACAGGTGTATTTCCTATAGAATCTGAAACTCATTTGCAGGTTTATCTTATCGGCAGCTAGACGAGCTGAATCGTGGGGAAATACAAACATAACCAAGTTGAATAGCAACTGCTGCAAAGTATTCAATATGCAAAAAGGGGGGAATGTAACTTGTGAATTTAATTTTGTACCTGAAAACTAAACGAATTAAAATACCGACATGTCGATAGTTTCGAAAAATAGGGCAGATACATGGTATTCGATAGATCTAGATTAAATAAAAATTCTAGTGACAATTGAGAGTGCTTAAAACTGCCTGGAAACTGGAAATTTTAAATGACGTCAAACCAGACTAGTGACAGAACTAAAAAACTGTCTAAATAAAGTACAAATCATTAAGAACTATTTTTTTCTGTTGGTTCATAGAGAACATTGTAATACCAATGTTCACATTTTTTTTGCTCCTGAAGTTCTTAAGTTATAGGAAGGCTTAAAGACCTACAACACTTAGGCACCATTGGGCCTCTTGTACTTAATCGATCACAGACAGTGCATGCAATACTGTCTGTCTTCTTGCTGGCAACCTCTATAGAGAAATATTTCAAACTTCCTCATACAGTAAAGTGTTTCTTTAAGGGCGCCGTATTCTTGAAATAGTGTTTTCTACAAATACAAGTAATTTTAGACATTTAAGAACTGAATAATACAGAGGTTAGCAAATAACAACAATGTTATCTCATGCCACTGGCGAATATATTCAATGGTACCGAAGTAAAATCAATATATAACGTCAGAAAGCGATCTATTCAGCAAATTTTTAGGTACTGAAATCTGTCAAAATACGTATTTTTTTAAATTCAACTATAGATGTAAACATTTTTATAACATAAACTTACATAGTTCTGCATATAAGATTGTTCACTTTTATTTATATGTCAAAATAATTGTTAAAATGTGGGGTTAGAATAGCGAAATAATGTGCGTCATACAAATGCATTTTAAAAGTTATTATATTATTTGAAGAGAGTTTAAATAGTAAAAGTGGATAAACAAAACATCAATAATTTTATTTTTGATATTATTTTTGTTCTACGTGTTTTATTTTTCAAGATTTTAGTACCTAAAAAACATCACAAATTTGATCATTTTACGGCGAGAAATACGGCCACCTTAACCAACAGTATCCAGTTGGAATACTGTTTGTGTTGGCATTTGCTGTGTTTCGCTTATTTTCTTATATATTCCTTGAAAAAGTTCATTTTCCTAAGATTCGCTTTCTTAAGATTTGTAATGCATAAAGTAAAATTGAAATCTCAAATCTTAAAATTCCTTCTGCCTGTGTCGAGACATAATCGAAATTATGTTTCTTGACCTCCTGCCATTAGTACACGCCATTAACTTACACAACATGTACATAAACTAGTAAAAATAGTAATACGTGTTGTGATTGTACATATACTTAACACAAGTATTTTGTATTTTATTATACCACTTAACCTCGGAGTATATATCGATAAAATGTTCTGCAACTGGAATAAACTGCCGTTTTTACCTACCTTAGACAAGTTTATTTCACATAGCTCTCGAAATAAATTATCTATGATGATGCTGTGATTAGTTTATCTTTATTTTGTATAGAAAGTTTATAAAATTTATTGCCAATGCGAAAATTTATTTTCTTTGAATCGGTACGGAAAATTACACCGGCACACAAATTAAAACCAGACCCACCTATATTTATGTATTTTGACACACTAAATCAAAATCTCAAGTCCGTTTAGCTCAGACAAAATTTCGAGTAATCGTAAATAATAGCAAAAAATCGCAAAAAAAAACACGTTAGTGAACGCAAAAAATGTTTTGCTGATCTTGATCAAATGTGTTTCTTACGTATTTTGATGCATTAAGGTCTATTGAACAGCATCACTCAATAAGCAGGAGAAAATTCTTAATTTTTTTTCTGATCTTGATCAAGAATGATTCTTATGTATTTTGATCTCTGCTGAACAGTCTCAATCAAAATTTTGAGACTGTTCAGCTTCATCACCATAACCTTTGCGATAATCGCAAAAAAAAATGCTGAAAATGACATAAAATCATATTAATGAGTAAATAATTTCAGAAAAATCTTTTCTAGATTGGATCAAGTCCCATCATCCATAAATTTTGCAAAAATCACAAAAAAAAACTGGAAATCGTGAATACCAAAAAATCTTGAATAAATATTACGGATATGAATAACTTACTTCGGAATAAATTTTACCGATACGATCAGGTTTTCTTTGATTTTGCTTTTACACTTTTTTCTCTTATAACGAACTCTTTTCTCTTCGAATGACCTAATGTAGCGCGTTCCTCTTTCTCTTATCTCTGGTCTGATATGTTTCTCTCTTTGATATTGTTTAGTTTTCTGAAATTACTAAATGGAATGTAAACTGGATGATATATATATATAGTTTGTGGATCATGGATGTTAAGGAGATGGGAAAAGACAATAAAACCAGAGCATCTGAGATTTACGATAATATGGTTTGCACCGTCATCTCGATAAAATTACTGTTTCTGTATAATAGACATGACAGGTTTTATAACTGGACAATTATAGCTAACATTTCAGATGCATATGTTTCTTCAGTTTTAAAAAAAATTACAGGCATGGTTGAAACTGTTGCTCCCGAACTTATGAGCGAGAAGGCAAAAATGGTATTTGACGGATGATGAATATGAAAACGATACCAAATATGGTGAATACTTACCAGTTTTTTTTTGCTTCAACAGACTTCAGATTCAAATTCGACTCGTCAATATATATAAAAAGAACACTTGAGACCTAGAAAACATTTTCCGAAAGTTTCTCACTCTCAATATATTTCGCCGTTTTCAGCTATTTTTTACGATTTCCGCAAAATCTATGGTGATGAAGCTGAACAGACTCAAAATACATGCTTGACGATGTCAGAAAAATTATTTCCGAATTTTCCCGCACTTACTAAAGTATTTTTTTGCCCTTTCCAGTTATTTCTCGCGATTTTTTCAAAATCTGTCAATAATGTTGCTCAATAGACTTCAGATCCGAATATAGCACTTTGAAATGCATAAGAAATACACTTGATTAAGGTCAGAAAAAATTGTTTCCATTTTTTCTGCTCTCACTGACGTGATTTTTTAAAATTTACTTAAAATTTTAGGGTTGTTCGAACTAAACGAACTTCAGATTCGGATTCAGTGCGTCAAAATACATAAATATCTGCTGGATCTAGTCAAAAGAACAGACTAGCTTTTTATTTTGAGTGCCAGTGAAAAATTCCGTTCTTGAACGTTCTTACATAAATCCAACAAATATATATTAGTATTCCATTGGCATATAGGTACACATAATAAAAATTTCTTCCATTAATTCAGTGCTGGTATTAATTATACATTTTTTCGATATTATACGAACGCTGGTGGGCACTGGATTGACTGCATTGTAAAGAAATCTGCAGTTTATTTTAGAACAAATAACTATTATTCAATGAATAATAAATAAAGCCAGAAGTAGCTTTGCTATTATAATAATTATCGCGTTTAAATATATAGATATTTATCTCGAGACTCGTACTCGCCCAGCGACTTATTTTCTGTATAAATCGCAAAACTTGCAGCATTTTAGATAAAATCTAAGATATGTTTTTCTTATATAATAAAGCAGCAGATGTAAATATGATTACTTTTCAAGAAAAATATTATGTTTTCTTTGCAAAATAAAATGTCACCTGCCTGTACAGAGTGTTAAGTAAAGAATGAATCATATTTTAATGTTAACTACTCTGATGAAAATAAAGTGATTTAAACAACTTATCTTAGTACATTTTTGCTTCCTTAAGAAGTTATTGGCTTGAGAAAATGTTTTTAATGCAGTTTTCTCTAAAATGGTACATTATAGGTATATGCAACAAGTATACCTGATTTAATAGTAAACGAAGGCTATTTCAAAATGACTAATCAGTTTCCAAAAATATCTATCTTTAAAAAAATCTGATACCAATAATATAATGACACGGCGCTGAATATACCCTGTATATTTAGTGCAAAAATCAATCAGATATTTGCATTTATCACACAAAAATACTTTCTTTTCAAAATTTGAGTACAATTCCCAACAAATAAGAAAATTATCGTAAAAAATAAATAAAATGAATTTTCCTCAGACCTATGTAAGTATAACTTAAAAAAATCACCTTATGTTCGCCCAAGCTAGCCTTAAAGTATGGCCCATTCTTTAATGGACACTCTGTATAGGTTTGTATTTATAGTTTTGACGTTAATAATATACAGGGTAGTCTAAACTAAGTACACACTATCGATGACTTCATTATTATCAGAGATACAAAGTAAAATAAAAAATATTTTTAATATTACAAGTCAGGTAAATTAACGTTAAATGTATACCTTACCTATATATCTTTCAAAATTTAACAAAAATTCAGTCGCGTCTTCTAGTCTTAAGGGTTCTCCAATATAACGATGACTCATTTGCAATAAGACGTAACCCACATTTTTTTCAAATAAGAGATTTTCGCGTCAATATATAGACTAATTCGTTCTGTACTATATAACTAAAACAACAAATTGAACAAAAAATTATGTAAAATATAGCCATTAAAAAGGTGAAAATCCAAATCTTAATATAATCTTTTACACTTTTATTTTTAACACGTTTTTTGTCCGTCCTGAAAACTTGGCAAATAAGCCATCGTTAAGTGAACTTAGCGGGGAAAATATTCCATTCCAAAATACATAGAGTAGAGGCTAATGTTGGGTGTACGAGAGCAAATCAATAGCAAGAAAGGAAAAATTTGCAACAGTGACATAGTAAAGTGTCGTGCAGTTGGAGTAACTTTGGCGTTTTTGACTGCTTTCAGAATTCTTTTACAATCACAAATTAGTCCTTAATGTTGAACAAAATAAACTTTTTATACCAGAAAGGTATTTAAGATAAATATTCTACAGGCATTTTTTTGAAATACGTGTAATGACAAAGTGATGACACATTTTCAAGTAAGCCGTTTCAAAATTATCCAAAATGCTAATTCTCTCAATATTTTGGTGGAGATAGGATTCCAACTATGTGGCTCATGACTGCAGTGACGATGTTACAGCAACGTAAATTGTTCAAAATATCGATGAATCTGTCTTCCTCAGATGATAACAATTCTTATCAATTGCCACCCCTTCAAGCTGGAAATCATAATAAACAAAAACACATAGAAGGCTTGTGTCATTTTAATGTTTAATTGTTGTGGAGTCTTATTGAGAGTTCCATAGTTTTCAATTCCTTCACCGGTCTTGTTAAACGAATTGTGCCTAATCTAATAACCGTTGTTAACAAGATGCAGAACGTTTTTAGCAATATGCAGATATGCATTTGAAAACTATAGGACTGTCAATAAGATTCCATAAATAAACATTAAAATGACACACGCCTCCTATGTGTTTTTATTTATTATGATTTTATTTATGAACAGTTTGAAAGGGTGGTAATTGATAAGAAATCATTTTTTTTTTACTAAGAAAGTATTAATTATTTAGAAAGTTTGAAGAAGCAAGAAAAGTTTCTAAATTCATAGGTCCATAATACCGCAATTTTAATTTTGATCCACAGCCATCTAGAAAAAAGTTCTGGCCAAAACATTTGGAAGGGTTGTTTGTTTCAACCACTTCGAAGTGAAGGGTGAAAATAAAAATTTATTGCTAAAACGTAATTCCATCAATAGAACACTCGTACCAAATGTAAAAATTTTAGGTTGAACTGTTTTTTAAAAGAGAAAATGAAAACCGAATTTTAGGTTAATCCCACCAACGCGAATATCTCTGCAGGGAGGACTCAAATCGAAAAGAATATTCGCCTTCAATATTTACGTTAAATTACGAGACACCCTGTATACCAGCAAGTTCAATTCACGATAACTTCGTACATTCATTTTTAAGTTATTCTTGGTTGATTCATAATGTGGCTTGGGTATGTTGTTGTTTAGTGGGAACTCATTTCTTTTCACTTTATTGTAATAATATGTATATAAAGATATGCCCTAAATGAAATTTATTAGAAAAGAGACCACCACATTCTGGTGGTTTGGAAAACGGTGTCATTATTGTAATTTTGCAAAATTGGTCTATGCAAATATGATATATTAAGGACGCGTTTAGTTTATAGTGATCGCAGCATAAAGGTTTCCAACCTATACTACTTTTGAAGGAATAAACTGATTGATTATTAATAAGAATTTTGGAAAGCACCAATAGTTAGGTAGTGCCAATAGCTGTTTTTGTCTAGGCACATGTGTGACGGACAAGCGGTGAAGCAGTCATAATTTAACAAAATATGGCACTAATTCGGGCTGGAAACCTTTTTGATGCAACGAGGGCGAGTGTTTCTATATCTTATAAATGGCCATCAATTTTGTTTAGTCTCATTTTAAAAACCTCCTTGTTGATTTACAGCAATTCGATGTATAACTAGTTCATTTAATTCGACAGAAATAAAAAATGTATTTATACCGCAAAAAACAGAAATATTTCGAAAAATATTCATGTCAAATTCTTCTTTGGAATTTAAATATCTAATATTATGTATGCAGAAATAATTACGCCTTTAGTTGCGCACAAGTTAGGCTCGTGCTAAGGGTACCTCCTTTATTTTCGTAAAAAATCGATGGGTTCAGCTTTGTTAGCATATACAATGGTGTGACGAAGTAGTGGAAACAGAAACTGACAAGTGTGAAGAAGACATCTTGGACCACCAATTGAGTCAAGTTGGTTGAATCATTTTACAGCATATTTCTAACAAATTATTTGTACTGTATAAAATTAGAATACTAAATTAACTAATTTTGAGAGGACAACTTGCAAAAATTTAGAACAAATATATACAGGGTGTTCCAGAATGATGGTCAAATATTTTACCAGTGTATTCCACAGCCATTTTAGGGAGGATCTTCATATAAAATTTTTCAATTTGGGTCCTCCCTGTTGAGATATTCGAGTCTCAAAATGGTGAAAAAAAAGAGTTTTTTTAATTTTCTTAAAAAACCGTTGCACTTAGAAATTTCATTTTTGGTACACATTATAAGCTAGTCAAAAGCTATTTTATGGTGGTGTCTATTCCTTGGCTCATGTATCTGGAGGGCGGGAATAAGCAACACCTAGATTTATTTCTTTCATAACTTTTTCCTGCAATGACCGATTTCAACAAAACTTTTTTTTTAAATACTACATATAATTTCACAACTTTTTTCCATCTTGTAATTTTTTCATACAACCAACAGTTATGCGCGGAATAAAATAAAAATAGTTTTCCTTACTCTAAACATCTTTTCGTCACCGGTTACTGATAACCGCAGTAGGCGGTTGCTATGTTGATGTTTGTCTGTTTTGTCGAACAAATCAGTCTTGATAGTTTCTGCAAATATTTGTAAACAACTGACTCTTCCGTACAAATATTAGCGAATAAATTGACAGAATATGCATACGGCAGGATTGGCAACAGTTACAGGAATACCTTTGTTTAAAAATATTTGCAAAAACTGTCAATTATAGACCTAATGGCGATTTGTTTGACAAAACAACAGAGAAACATCAACATAGCAACCGCCTAGTGCGGTTATCAGTAACTGGTGACGAAAAGATGTTTAGAGTAACGAAAACTATTTATATTTTTTCCGCGCAAACTAATGGTTGTATGGAAAAATTACAAGAGGAGAAAAAGCAGTATAATTAATTAATTGGTCGGTGGTCGCGCGGTTTAAGGTGTCAGTACTTGAATCGAGGTGACTAGATCGGTGTTGGTTCGAGCCCAACTGCCGGTAGACCGTATATAAGTTATATTCGTGGAGAGGTTTGGCGGCCTCTCTGCGGGTATGGTAGGGTGGAAGAATGTTGGCTTGGGTCAATGTGAGAGATTGATACCGGTTGATATTTGACTACCCCCCTAATTAATGAGGTTTTCCAGGTTTCCCTCATTCCTGCACTGAATAGTGGTTAGGGCCTACCAACGTAAGTCGTTCCTGGGCGCAAATGCGGCCTGCTTAATAATAATATGCCGCCCCCTCTCCCGCACAAGTCTCCGACTTCTGGGCTAATCCCTGTGATTAGAATGAGGGGTATAGATATTATTATTATTATCAGATGTAGTATTTTAAAAAAACTAGTTTTGTTGAAATCGGCTATTGCAGGAAAAAGTTCTGAAAGAAATAAAACTAAGGGTTGCTTATTCCTGCCCTCCAGAAACATGAGCTAAAGAACAGACACTACCAAAAAATAGCTTTTGACTAGCTGATAATGTGTACCAAAATTGAAATTTCTAAGTGTAACCGTTTTTAAGGAAAAATAAAAAACTATTTTTTCCCGCCATTTTGAGACTCGAATATCTCAACAGGAAGAACCGAAATTGAAAAATTTCATATGTAGATCCCCCCCTAAAATGGCTTATAAATATAAAATATTTATTATAATTTTTCTAAAAGTGTAAATGTTTGTGTTTATTTTTGTGACTTAGCTCAGCCCTGTACTTACTCAATATTTCTTATGATTTTCTGGCAGAAAATTTGGGCTGCACTTCCTGTGAACATTTTTTTAAGTTATGAACCTTCCAAGAAATCTTCTAGTCCGTTGGTCTAAGTTGACCAATTTACATGAGATTGTCTGTTCAGTTCTGAGACCGTGCGCTTAAAATTATTTTGCTTTTGTATGCCCGATATAGATATTTTTTAGTAATAAATTTATTTAATAATTTGATTATGAAATTTATAGATTATTTAATTTTTTAATTAGACAAGTTTTTTCTTCTAATGGTTACATCATTTTTTTATTTCTACCCAACGCAATCCTACTTTACTTTTTTAAATTAATGTAACAATAAAACACTCAAATAAAATAGAATAAAGATAAGACACTTCACATTGAAGTCTTTTTGGTTGTGATACATCATTTTCATTTTTTCAGTCAATCCTTCTCATCTCCTTCGTTTATGTTCCTGGTTGCTTTCTTCCATCGTCCGTAGCTAATAACTGTAAACTTATTCGTCCCTGTTGCGCTATTCTATTAGAAGTCGCCTACTTTGCTTCAATTCTCTTCCCAAATGATAGTATTTGATACTATGATAGTACTTTTAATACGCTTAGAAAGCCTGTTTTTGAGATTTAACATTTTTGATTTATTTTTTCTCCATGATTCACACTTAATTTACATTTGACATTTCTTACGCTGTGTAATTTAAGCACTTTTGGTTGCCTTTCATTGGTTTTTAAATATATTTTTTTTATATATTTCCACCATACATATGTAATACTTCATTCCCACAATTTTTATATGAGAGTAATTTTTAGGTAGCTTTCCTTTTTACCCAATTATTCACAATCTTCCTAATCACTGTGCAATTTCTATTTAAACACTTTTTGGTCTGCTTTCACTGTGTTTATACCATTGCTATTCATATTTTTAGCTACTTTAATTAAGTAATATCATATCCCACATACTGGTAAATCGTCATTAGAAAATATTAACGTTTATCAATTTTATATAATAATTTTAATTTTCCAAACTCAATCTCTCTAGCTCAATATTGTGACTAAATTTATTATTGATATATTTCCATTCTTCACAAATAATATGACGAGATAGAAGCCGCTGTATATTAAAAAATCTGATATATCTTGTAAATTCTGTTATTGAAGAATTATTCTATTTGCAACCACACATATTCTATAGTAGGTATAGAACTCTCAGTGATAAATTGAGTGAATCGACTTTAGACATACACCATAAAATTTTCCTCAAATGTGATTCATATAGAATAATATTAACTAAAGTATATGCTTATCATTTTTGTACAGACTGCATTGTGCATGCTCAGTAGCGTTAAATCTCCATTTTATCTAATAAGTAGCCTTATCCCATACCTATTATACCATATAGGGTAAAACCCTTATAACGAATTTTCTTCCAAAGATACCATCGTCGATCTAAATACACGCATTCTTCCTCTCATTCCACTGTTCTTAGAATACTCAGATAAATCACGTTCCATAACGAACTTCATTAAACCACAAGCTGTTATTTTCTACCCAATAGTATGTATTAAGGCACTATCTGTATCAATTTATCATCAAATTAAACTGAATTAACTTCTATTCGCACTAATGACAGCGGAGAAGCTGGTAACTTATTGGATGTGATTGTTTACTGCTTTAAAAAATATCGTCTGCTTAGGTGATTACGTGCTGCCGAACATTGCCGTGATTTAGTAAAAATAAATTTTATAAAATGTCATACTATAATTCCTGATAACATTGTACACTATGGAGTATTTGTAATATATAAATTACATGCTTATGATGATTTCAGTATACTGGTTTATGCTGATGATTTTGTGATTTTAACGAAAACAAAGGTTTATAATTAATAAAGGTAGTATAAGAAAAAAATTCAGAAATAGTAGAATATAAAGGGTTTATGTTAACGTCACAAGAAAATTATAAAATTTTGAGAAAGCATGTACTTAACAAAGAGGCAGAAAAAGATTAAATACAGGAATGGATAGATAAAGAAAGAAAATAACTGAAATAACGAGAGAATAAGAGTAACATATATTTCAAGAAATATATCAAGAAAAAACATATAGAGATGAGATGATATTCTATGAGGTATAGAAAGAGACCATTGTGGCAGAGATAAATAAATTATGAAATAATAGAAATGGACGTTAGTCAGAATATAAATATAACGTGACTTGTATGTAGAAAATAACAAACAGGTAAAAGAAGAATGGCAAGGGGAATAACGGAATATTCAAGAAAAGACAAACTACTGATCAAGCGAATATAAATCATAGATAAAAAAAGGAGTGAAGGAAAGCATTAGAAAATAAAAAGGAAAAGAAAAATATGTATAGCCAAGCAATTGAACAATTCGTTTAAGTTTTTAGGAAATTATTATCATTACATTTTCTTAGTGTTCGTCTGTTTCTCCTTCTACAAGTTACATTCTCATAAGCTTAACTTTATTAAATTTATAATATCATTGGTTATACAAACTTTGCTTTGTCAAAGTAAGCATCATTTCTGGCAACAAATTTTGACGTCTGGAATCAGAAGACAATCGACACCCTTAGATCTAACAAATTAAGTATTTATCGTTATTATCTATTACATTGATAGATTTTTGCTGTCTTATTATAGATTTAAGCAACAATTTGCCGATTTTGTGATACAGGTTCTTAGATCGCTGGCGGTGTTCTCTGGACCCTGATGTACCTAGCGGCTTACAAACAGTAAAAGTAGTGTGTAATATCAACAGACGAGCCCTCTTAGTTATACGTATATCGTTGTCTCTCTCACAACGTGTCGTATGTAGAATTTTTTTTTATGAAATGCAGGTACATATATTTTTTTACAGCTTATTATACGTTTATTTAGCATTGGGATATAATGACCTCGCTGAAACCATTAACGATTTTTTTGTAAAAAAAAATGGCAGATACAACTGTTAGTGTTAGATAATTTAATACTGAAATCCAAGAAGATCCTGAGCCGCAGCCAGGCCTATCAAAAAGACTGAAAACGCAGTTAACAATCTCATTTTAAAATTGACCGTGGATTATGCCTACTGGGGATGCCACGTAAAAAAACGCGCCTCCAGACTCTACCTCGTAGGTGGTGGGGAAAAGGGTCAATAACTATTAAACAACATTATTGAAATGTCTATAATAAAAAACATTATTATAAAAATAATTAAAAACTATACCATATCATTGATATAAATTTATACTTATCAGTAGGGAAAGTTAGTGTTTACTTCACAGTGCTAAAAACCCAAACTAATGCATATTATAAAAATTCTTCGTTGAAAACCACTCTACAAAAATGCTCTGATGTCATTTTTTAAATAAAAAAAAATTATGGCGTCCAAAAGAAAATTTGTCCAAAAATTTTGATTGTTTTTCTTTAATATCTTTGTTATTTTTGATTTTACAACAAAAAGTTATTGAACTAAAATTGTAGAGGATTCAGTTTGCAATAAAAAAAAATTTGTATGACCAATAGTTTACCTGATAAATGCTAAAAACTATTTAACCCTCTTTTTCCAAGATGGCGGCCGAAGTTGGAGGGTTGTGACCCCACAAACTTCAAGTTAAGCTTTTTTTGACCCCCCCCCTCACATCTAAACAATAAAATTGCGTCCTCTAAAAAATGCAGCCCCAAATGTAACTTTTCAATGGACTACTTATACACTCCCGAAGTTTGTAACGGACTCAATTGATCTTTCAGGTTGCGGAGTTGGTGACTTATTTTACGTGTTGGTGTGAAAGTAGTCGGCAAAACTTTTTTTGCGTAATATATCTCCAATTCTATATGTCACATTGAGGATATATGGATGGTTGTAGTGATTTCCTCCTTGGGCCTTGGTGTTTGCTCATGCCGAGGTCCAATGGCTCTATCGATGTTTTTCTTTAGAGCATCCATTTGCTAAATAGACTTTCTATTTCATTTTTCAATTTTTGTCAGATAGACTTCTTGAGAAAGGCGACGATATAATTATATAATGTATCACTATTGGTTTTATAAACTTGACTAACAGATGCGTCAAAGTAGGATTTCACTTTTTGTGTCAAATTTAGGTCGTTCAGTGTTATGAGGACGTCTAAATCTAGGGGATATTGCAATCGACGCTCTCAGATTTAACAAATTTAACATTTAGTATTATTTATTATATTTATTACTTTACTCTATTAAAATATTATAAGTAACAAATTACCACTTTTTCTGACAGATGTCCTGAAATCTGGCGATGTCGATGCCTGACATCTCTAACGGTCTACAAACGCTAAAAGTTGTGGATAATATCAACAATTAAATTATGTTACTACAAACAATAATTATTAAGGTAACCCAAATATAATAGTCAATTCCACATATGTTAAAATTTAACACTTTTGTTGACAAGCTTTTCCTACGTTTCAGATGTTAATTATAACATGTTTTTATATATTTAATGAAATAGTAAAGATATTATACAATTTATAGAATTATCATTACGATCTATTCCTCGGAATATTTATTGCAAACACATCATTGTAAAAACACACAGACATTAATACATGTTTAATTAAAATATATTACCATCCTTGTAGTTTTCGACCATATTATAATTAGCATTGCTAATTATTTAAATTATATTTTTTCCCTACTTTCGAATGTTGCCGCTTGAAATTAATTTTCGTACTGCCTTGTTAAATTCTTCAGAGTACCTGCGTGATTTACACGTCCTAGCGATTTAAACGCAAACGTGATATAAATCGCTAGCAACTTAACTGGACGCTAAATATGTAATAAATTGTTGAATGTACCTGTTATTAAAAAGACTGTACATAAATTAGTACCTATTAATTTACAACTTGTCAAGTAACAACGTTAACACCTTATAACGTCCAGCGTGAGGAAAACGAGAAATAACGTTCTTTATTGTGCCTGCCGCTAAAAATGAAATGAAACTGTAAAAAAACACTTTATTAATAATGTGAGGATTACAACATAAGAAGGAAATTACCTATAGAATAATTTCAGTAATTTGATAAACTATAAATATTGCACAAAAACGCTTAATCTGATTTGTGTTATATGTCTGTGATGTCACTTGGTTTTGAGATATGACGTCATATGTATTTTTTGAATAAACTATAGTCTAGGTCCAAAATAATAGAGAGTGATTCATGTTATAAACCCATTCACCATTTAAAGCAGTCAGCACAAAGATAAATGCAGCTCCCTATATGTATGTATCGTATATAATTTAAGTGCCGCATACCTCTGAAAACATAGACAGCTTCCGCTACATCAAAAACTCAGGCGCCAGATCGAAATGCTCGATTTCTATTGCCGCGATATTCCCACCACGCACAATTTAGGGTATACCTTTCCGCTAATTTAATTATGAATGTAATTAATTCATTAGTGGTATTCTTAGGAATGGAAAATAATTCAAGCTCATCGGTGTATTCTCAAAATAGTAAACGCCCTAATCTAACAACTGAGCAATATCAGATCATGACGTGTATGAAAGGGCGCGAGACCAAATTATGAGTGTAAGTGATGCGATTGAAATATGTAGTTCATTTTCAAGAATGTCCGTGAGTAGTGTACATAGTGCAATAAAGAGTGGTAAAGAAGAACTTACAACGGCGAAACGAAAAATAGCGGGAACTCCCGGAAAAAAACCATGCAGCGGAATGTTATGGACCACTGTGGAATTAAATATAAGCACTAACCAGAGAAGTCAATCTCTAATTTCTGAATTATTTCTGAAAAAGAGAACTGTTTAATTCTAGACATTATTCAATCAGTTAAATTATTAGTCTAAGTTTCATCAACCTATGACAAACATCTCTGAAGATATGTCATAATATATTAAACAACAAGGTTTGAAAACGACTCTTTGCACACGAGCAAGACGTTGGTGGACCAAAGGCGAGGTCCACTAGTCAAGCGAGTGTGCAAAGAGGTTTTCAAACGAGTTTTTTACAATATACGACTGCAAACAGAGACCACAAAAATCAAATTTTAATTTAAATTGTTTTTATTATTAAAATTGCCAATGCATTAACAAAATAAATTAAATACATCTTTTAATTTAACTCGTTTTTATTAAGAAAATTGCTGACGCATTAACAAAAGAAACTAATATTTAATATTTATGGTAACATTTGAACATTCCTTCAATATTACGCTGGGAAAAGCAGTATTACTGTGCATCTTGTTTTCAGTAATAGAGAATATTTTTGGTGTCGTATTTTTAGTGCAGTTTTTCAGCATGCGGTCCTTGTTTTCTTTTTGTATTCCAGTAGACGATCGTTGTTCTGGTTCTGTAGCAGCAGAAGACACTGAAGACTCTATCTTTTTCGAAACTTCCATTTTATTTCTCAAACAGTCATCAACGTAGCCTTCGGCAACTGTACTGGATTTCCACCCTCCATGGCGTTTGAGGGCAAGCAGATTTGAGCCAGAATTGACTAAAATTGTGGTCGGCATAATTTGGGTGACAGCATCAAACAAAAATCACAATCTGGGGAGGCGTGTGCAAAGATGACATAACCGTGTGCAAAATACCGTTTTCAGAGCAAAATCCCCTTTTGCAAGGCAGCCGTATAAAAATAAATTTTAAGTATATTATCATTACAGTACGTGCAATGCTTTTCCGTTTGCTCCAATTTTTAAATTTCAAAGCCTGGCAACCGTGATTCAGTAACAATGTTTCGCAAACACATTATGCCACCTAGTTTGCAATAAAATTATCTTTATTTTAATATATATTTCAATCAGCAAGCAGATGAGTACAAACTACAAATTACTAGAATCACCTCACCTCTTCATACTGGGCAACCCGGTAATATTGAAAAGTAAAAAGTAGGCAACCTAACTTTTGCATGTTCCTCATGCTTTATACTCTCAATTCATATTAAATTAGTTAGGTAAACAAGTGAGCGTAATGTTGAAAAAAGTGAATTTCGGTATTATTTAATTAAGAATAACCTTGAACATATCTCATTAGGCAACCCATTTGGTTACATATTATGTCTAATAAAAATTACTTTTGATTCCATCAGCAGATGAGTGCAGATCGACCTTAGATCGGATTTTAAACTATTAGGAAACATCCATGTATTTATTTATTTATTTGCATTACACCACTCGACAGTAAAAAACCAATTAATGGGTGGAAAAAAACAAGTGATAATAATATAATAAATACATAACTAGTGTTAAAATATAACATAAAATTTTGTAGCAAGCAGTCAACAAGATAAAAAATATAACAAACAAATTTTACAAAACAAAACCAATGAAAGACACAGGAACATAGAAACAAATATACCATAATTAAAACTAACAAAGCATGACCAGTAAAAAATCTTTTAATATGCAAAACATTATCGTGAAAAATGTCAACAAAGTTCCGCATCCGAGAATTATCAACCATAGTGTAAGAATATTTTAATAAATTTGTTTTGGGCGTGGCCAGATAAAATAACAACGAATATCGGATGGCAAACCGGGAAACGTAAAGGTGCAAATTAGCTAATAGTTCCGGGCAGTCATTTAATCCAGTAACAATTTTATGAGGAAATATCAGTGAATTGCACATACGTCGCGATGCTAGGTCCTTCAATAGGAACCGTCCAAGTAAAGTGTCCAAGTGTCCTGCGATATCCCTTGTGGTGGATAAAATTGTCCGATTTAAACCAAAGATATTTCACATATTTACGGTGAATACTTTCCGACTTTTTAACATAAACTTGGCATGTTGAATTCTTTAGCAAAGCGGCATATTCTAGTTTAGGAAAAACAAGAGCATTAAATAATATGGAAACTGTTTTAGTTCCTGTAAAATGCTAAGAGTTTCTGAAAATGAAACCAAACTTTTTGTATGCTTCACGTTGAATGTTGTTGATGTGCTGGATAAAGTTTAATAAATTGTCATCAATGGAGTAATCATATACAACAGAAATAGATTCTCATATACGAAAGCTTCAAAAACGAAGGATTGCTAATAATAGTAATCGGGCGATAATTTTCGATTTCAGTCTTGCTGTCTTTTTTTAAAATCGGACATATTCGCCCCAATTTTCATGTATAAGAAAACTTACCAGTCTTTAAAGATAGATTAAATAAAAAACACAATGGTTTAGCAAAAAATGAGGCAGCTGTAATTTTAGGCTTCAGTTTTTTTTAAAGCACATTTAACTTCAAACTCCGAAAAGATGGGAATATTACAGGAGATTGGAGCGGAAGATACAATATAACTCGATTGGAAGCAACCAGCAATAGCGTTTACAATGTCCTGAGGGTCGTTCATACATACATTGTTATAATTCATGCAGTTAATACTACTTATTTTCCTCTTAGAAGGATCAATCGTAATTTGCTGTTCAATATTCATAATGTAATTACAATAACTTTGGTTAACATCCATAACCTTTTAATTTCGGCCAGTAGATTACTAAATTCTGTATAGATATGAATGTCATTTTTTCTCTTAAATTGAACCCAAAAACGATACTTCTGTTTCAACCTTCTGATTATATCGCTGGTATACCATAAAGGATATTTCAAATTATTCTTTAGAATACTTTTAGGAATACGAATAGCCATAGTTGACCCAACCTTTGAATAAAATGTAAAATGTATATTCTAAGCAAAAATTTCAATGAAGAGAATTAAAGATGCACGTCAACCTGTTAACACTTTTACAGCTCAAGAATTACACTTTCGTTATTCAATTCAAAAACACGCGAAACGAAGCTGGGGGGCAAACGCGAGCGGTCGCTCACTTCATTTACGAGTCCGTGCGGCTGAAAGAAGAAAAGCAAAAGTGGGAACAGCTGAGCAGATCGCCGCCGTGACCATGGCAAACCGCTTGGCACTTGAGGTAGGGAAGACACGAGGAGCATTACAACTCGAAAGGAAATAAAACTGAACCGCATGTAAAATAAAACTTGCATGGAATAAAACCGCGCTTTGAGGATGTGCCTACATCTGCGCTAGCTGTCGCTATGCGTTTTTCAGCGCGCGTGTTGTTTTTCAGACCACCTGATTTGACGACCATCGTTCGGGCAATCCACTGTAATGACTCGTGTCCCAGATTAAAATCACATTTATTCGAATTTTTTGCGGCAAGCAGAGGTAAATTATGGTAGTATGTCTCCATTACGCGTCCGTAAAAATCTATGCAAAGGCAATTGTTGCTCACTCCAATTAAGTCATGTAACATTTTGGTTGCATTTTATTGTTTTTACTTCGTACCGACGCAATAATAAATATTACTACTTACATTACAACACAATTTGTGTAGAGGGAAAAATCTATGATAATAATTTATTCGTAATACTAGCAAAGAATGGTCCAAATTTCAAGGATGTATTCTTCGGGCCAAAATACAGAGTGAATCATAAATAAGTACAACTAATTTATCTAGCATTACAGTTCACTGTTTAGAACACACAATTAATAGTATCTTTTATAAAAAAAAATCAGGAATAATAGATATTTATAGAATGTTTTTATTAAACCAGGTTAGTAAATTTAGCTAGATTATTTTTGAATATAATTATTGAATAGAGCTTTGTCTGTGTAATTGTTCATTAGCATACATGTTTGGTATCAGAGAGTATATATATGACTTCATTGATAGGAATTCTGGGAGATTTGATATATATTAGCTTAAAATACCTTTCTAATACAGCAAAAAATGTTACAAAAGCTATAGTCTGTTTGGAAATGAAAGAGAGTAATGAAACCGCGAGATAAGAACCGGCCATGGGCGTGATAATATTTCGTTTCAGGTAATTATAGGGTAACACTAATACTAACAGGTAATGGGTGTACACTATATTTTACTGGATACATCATAGGGCAGGAGCCAGTGTATTGTGACAGATCAATCCAGTCTTAGAACTGAATATACGATGAGAAGATTATTATATTAAATGTATTTAATGCATTGAAACACCAAAATCCTACCAAGAGTGTTGACGACATCGTGGAAAAGTGTTCCAAAATGACAGGGATTGGAAAATCGACTATCTACAGACTTTTAAAGGAAACAAAAAATGAACAAGATACTGTAAATCCCCCAAAATCATCTACAGGGAGGTCAAAAGTCGTTATAAATGATTTCTTCAAAAATGTCATTCGCAGAAAAGTACACTCATTTTATTTTAAAAAAGAAATACCAACGCTAAACAAAACTTTAGGTGAACTTTCAGAGGACAACGATTTGCCAAAAATCAGTAGAAGCAAATTATGGGCCATCTTACGAGAGTTGAATTTTTGCTTGGAAAAGCAGAACAGGAAGTCAGTTCTTATCGATAAAGATGAAATTATTTGTTGGCGAAGATCCTACTTAAGATCAATTGAAAGGAGGAATAATTATTATCTAGACGAAACTTGGGTCAACGAGGAATATACTGTAACAAAAGTATGGCAAGATAAAAATATAAAAAGTTTTAGTATTTATTATTATTATTTATTATTATTAGTATTTATTATTTATTATTATAGTATTTATTAGTTTTGATAAGTATTTTTGGATGGACTTTCAACAGGGTTCAAGGCACCTTCAGGTAAAGGGCGAAGAATAATAGTGACACATATAGGTAATGCCAGTGGTTTACTTTTATTTGAATCTAAAAATACAGGTGACTATCAGGAAGACATGAACGCAGATGTTTTCGAAGAGTATTTTACACATATATTGGATCTTATTCCTCCGGGGTATGTAATTGTCATGGATAATGCCAGTTATCATTCACGGCAGACCGAGCGGACGCCTACGACTGCTTGGAGGAAAGCCGATATAATTCAATGGTTATCCGGAAAAAATATTTCTTTTGAAACAAATATGGTAAAAAAGGAACTTACTTTTGACACTTGTCAATCTTAATAAAGGTCAGAAAAAATATGTTATCGATGAAATGGCAACAAATCGCCAAATAACGGTACTACGGTTACCACCGTATCACTGTGAACTTAACCCAATCGAATAAGTCTGGGCGCAGGTAAAAAGAGATGTAGCGCGAAATAATACGACGTTTAAATTAAGTGACGTGAAAATTTTGTTAAAAAATTCCTTGGAACGAGTAACTGCAGATAACTGGCAAAGATGTATACATCATGTACAAAAAGAAGAGGAGAAAATGTGGGAACTCGATAATTTAATTGACGTTACTGTGGAACCTATCGTTATCAATCTAGGAGACGAAGATAATTCATCAGAATATTCAGAAGATGAATTTTAATATACCTACTTTTTTATTTTCTTTATTGTACATTTATACAACACTACATTTATTCACCATAATTTGAATTTTCAAAATTCATATATTTTTGTGTGGAATAAAAGTCTATTCATTAAATTTAAATAAATATTTCGATAATAATATTAAATAATTTTATTTGAATTACTAAAAACCTTCTTAACCCGGTTATGATGCTTAAAGTAGCCTCTACTTTACTGTTTACTTATAAGAGAAATGTACAGAGAATTTGAAGCGGCATAGACAAAGACGGATTGTCGGGGATTATATTTTAGCTCCTGCTACAATTTAGTATGGTTCGATCACACAAAGTTTTTTTAAAAGTACACCTCATCTATACCGATAATATATAATATAAAAATATTGAATATAAGCACCAGTACTACATTTATTTACGATTTGCATACATAATAAGCTTTTATTACTCTTTCATTTCTAAACAGACTATAATAATAAATATTATATAGGTAGATATTGTGGGTGTAATTCAACGCTGGTCGGGATTTTAGTCCGCAGAGTAGTTAGTTTCACACAATATTGTTAATACCTAAAAATATATAAAGATAGATTACAAAAAGGGTAAAAATGTTTAATTCAGTAGATCGTTATAATGTTTTAATTCATTGACAGGTTAGTCACTTTTGACATTGTCGATATTTAATTTCAAATAATTTTAATTTATTGGTATGATAATTTTTATAGTTTTGATATATTTGGCTCAACTTAAAGAGGCCACCTGAAGAAGCAATTCTAAAAATGCAGAAATAGGTCAGATCTCATATATTGTATTTGAATTTTCGAGTTCCCAGTTTCAAAAGTGAACTTAGAAGGTTTTCATTTAACGAGGTTAGTAAATTTAGCTAAATTATTTTTTTAGATAATTATTGAATAGAGCTTGGTCTGTGGAATTGTTCATTAGCATACCTAGATGTTTGATATCACAAAGCATACATATGACTTCATTGATAGGAATTGTATATTAAAATACCTTTCTAATACAGTAAAATATAAAAAATGAGTAAGAAAGAAAACTTGTTGTGGACCGCTAAGGCTTTTATGAGTCATAATATTCAGTAGATTTACTGCAAATATTTGAAATAATATTAAAGAATTTTGAATAAAATAAATAATAACATTGTATTAAGAAAAAATAAAACTGTACATAATTAGTATTTCAGTATTCTTGCTATAATGTATTCCTTTCTAGAGTAGTTGCTACTCTACCCACTTTATACAAACAATTAAATACTCCTCACTCACACACAGTAGTATTTAATTATTTATATAAGGAAAGAAAGACTCGCAGCAGACTGTCATTCATTAGCGACACACCCGACTTATAGCGCTTTTGAGCTTGTTGGCTCCAGTCTGTATACCATAGAAGGTGAGGCAACCGACAACTTATTCGACAGAAGAAAACCTGAGTTGACGTGATGCAGCACGTAACTGCATCTATATCTGTAATACAATTTGTAGTAAATAATACTACAGTTGTGTCTATAGTTTTGGTAATGATCACCACAAGTATTAATATCATCTATAAATATTACAGCTTTATATATATAAATATTATTATTTTATTACAAAATATTAATGATTTTATGCAAATCTATAAACCTATAATTTAAGGAAGAATAACCTATTTCATAATGAATAATATTTTCATATTTTAATAAATTATTTTTCTTTTAGTAAATTTTAAATTTAATATCATTTTAAGAAAGAAAAGTGTTGAATTAAGTAAAAGAATGTTTGGATGTCAAGAATTTATAGGGTGATTTACAACTTTGTAAAAAAATGTTTTCAAAATCCTTATAGTTTCTATTAATAATTAATAACAATAGAGGCAAAAGCAGAATTTGCTTATAAAATAGGTATTGTAAAATGTTATTTATTTCTTTCTTAGGATTTTTTTGTCCGGTCGACTATTGCATGCTTTTTCCTTGCCAGGTTTTACAGTGGAATTTCTAGTATCGTACAGTGTATTTTTAAATCATTTTTGAACTGCTTTTTTGATTTTTTCTTTACAAAATTGTATTTATAAGAGTCCCCTGTACATTCTAATTTTTTTTTAGATAAGTTCTTAATCACCCTGTTTTAATATTTATATCAAATATACTTATTATTACTGTTTAAAATTACCAGATTTTCATTATATAAAACAAATTAGTTCCTATATTATCATCCTTTTAATGTTAACAAAATATTGAGCTGAATATTGAGCTACTTCACCCCTTATAACTACCTACTTAACAATAATCTATAGGGCTTGCTAAGTCGACGTTATTGTGATACCCGCACTTTAAAATCCCTCAATTAAAATTTAAAGATCGATACTTTACGATAAGATTATTCTGCCGACACCACCACATTACCAATATGACACTTTGTAAGGCTTATCGAGAATCTTATATTTAAAAATATGTATTGCAATTGTTCGTGGTCTGTCTTGTGTTAATAATTACCACCATTTGTTTGTAACGATGCCTACTGTAAATGTCTGAGGGTTGGTGAAATTAACTGTAGGTTTAAATTATTTTCGAACGTGACACAAAGCTCACTTAAGATATATGCCCTTAAATCATAAGGGCTTTAAAAGGGACCCAAATTGTAGATGTCCCACAGAAACTCTTCTGCTATTTAAAATCTGCTACTATGTGTCTCAATTTGGATATTGTTGATATCCTGCAAAACTTTTTTATGCAACATTTACAGCATCACAAGGCTCTAAGGTCAGTCCATTACGGGTTTTGTTCTTTATTAATAACCTCGAAATTGATATACGAGAAAAAATGTTTTATCCAACAGCCACTACTTATACAGTGGTTATTCGTATGCGTACATACACATAAAGGGGATAATAGCACACTAGTGCGTTATGACTTATGTCACGCCTCATTTTTTCTAGAAACACTCAAACTTTATTTATAAATTCACACAATTTATTTACTTAAATTAATATTAAATGTTAATGAATATTTTATATTATTGTTGAAGTTCGCCACTGCATTTGCCAATAACATAGCGGATGATCTTCTCTCACAGTAACCGGTATATGAGTATAACTCAGGGTGGGTACACAACCCAAGTACAAAGCAATTTTTGATGGTATTTTTGAAATGTTTATTCGAATGCATTTTATTGTACACTTGTCATTTTTATAAAATACAAAAAATCTTTTATGATTGGTATTTGTTGGTCTTAAAGGTATGTATTTTTTGCATAATTCTACAGGATTATCTGGAAAACCTTCCGTCATTATTGTGAAACTACGAGATTTTTTGGTTTTTTGTACCAACTATAATTACATTCAAACAGGAATTTTTGTCTTGAGCATTTTCCGCACTCAAATTAGTCAGATTATCACATCTGCAAGCTCCCGCAATTCCCATAATTAAAACTGTTTTCTTGAGCAAAAATTTTCCATAAGAGGCTTTTTTCAAACACGTGTTATATCATTGCGTTCAAGAATTTTTTATATTTTGGCTTGTGATCTTTGGTATTGGTTTCAAAAGTTTCTTGTGCAGTTCAAGGAAGTAAACAAGCAAAATACTTTCATTTATGATGCTTAATTTTCATCCAGTCTTCAAACGCCATGGTCTCCTTATCATAAACGCCTCAAGATTTTTCCGATAAAATTTGTCTCTGCCTTATCAATAATTTCTTAAGGAAATTGTTCCTGATATATTTTTTAAAACTTGTTTTTCGTATTAAAAATTTTCTATTTATCCTCAGCAAATTGCAGTAACTAAGTGACGTCTAAATGATAGTGTTATTTGTTATTTAAAAAAAAAACGCACATTCGTATTCCATAGTAAAACAAATGCTTCTTGATAATATATGAATCGCAGCAATGGCATTCCAAATAAACTAATAACAAAAAAACTAAAATTCTTTTGAGATAACGTAATTCTGCAGTTGGATCAAATTTTGCATGATATCGTATGATATGGTCCGATATGACAAATATGATTTGCATTTATTAATGCCGATATTTTTTTCCTGAATACAGTTATACAGAAAATGTTTGTATTTCATACATAAATTCGTGCTTAATGGACATTAGAGACGATTTTTGACCTCGACCTAAGGATCTTGACCCAGTTGATGCTTTGTCCCATTAAAAAATCATTAATTATGAGCATTTGATTCAAAAATAACTAAGTATTTACCAATAAACATAAAATTTATTAATTGTCCTATAAAGTCTATATCAGGAAAAAAATATATATTGCTGAAATCAACTGAGTGAATTACAACCATTATATGCAAGTAGAATACCATACTGTTCATGAGCATTAACAATATTTTAGCAAACATTTTACTGAAAAAATTGTACAATATTTTGGCATTCAGAACTTGAATATAACATATAACAATTAAAAACTGTCAAAACACCTTACGTTCAGGTTTGACATTTGTCGTTCAGAAGATGAATTAAAAAGAACAAATAAAACTAAAAATTAGTAAACTTCTACCACAATTTGGGAAAATGTAAATATTGCTATGACTGGTATAGTGGGGAGCTTTCACACAGGAGGTTCAGATTCAATTGCTAACACCGGAGCATTTTTGTTTTATTAGTCCATTCCCTATACTACCACATTAAAGAATTTAATTAGAAGAAAGAAATTAGTTATTAATCACAAGTGAATAATGATTAATCAGTGCTATAGTGCATTATGTACATCATTAAACTTGACAAAAAAAGACGAATAATGTATTTATTATAATATAGTTGCCATTGTTTTTTAATACCAGATAACTCTGAAACAGCTGTTTTTTATACATGTTTTGAACGCAAAATTTCATACCGTTTCCAAATATGCATTAATAGAGAAAATCCTATGTTTGATTTAAAATAAGGAAGTTGCCGACTAATACCAGTATTTCCGGATGTGACCAAAAGTTAAAAATATTTTCTTTAAAACGTGCACTTCTGGAATGGCATAGCATAACAATTAGCACTTGTTCCATATAGATAACTTTATTGTAAAGTCGTCGTGCCTGTATAATTTAATTTAATAAGTTTACAAAAATTTGAGAGTTAAATTGAAATGGCCTGCTATTTTTGCAATAAGGCGAATACAAGTTAATTTTAAGTACCAACAAACCTTTTTTTTAATATTGTTTTGAAAAGTTGTATATTTAGTAACTAATTTGAGTTAGGAAAAATTCAATTTTTCCTAATGCGGGAAAAATTTTCTCGCATGCCAAACATACATCATAATTCTTGAACTAACTATTCATTTATCGTCAACTTAAATCATGTCTTATCATTATTATAAATTTTAACTGCAACTTTGTTGAACAGAATACTCTATAAATCTTTCTACCACGTTTACTGCTTTTCGTCCACTATGCCTTTTAAAAGTGGTGATGCCTCCTCCTTCATCGGCCAGTATCATATCAGACGTTCTCCGAAAACAGTGGCCGGTGTAATTCCCAGTAATCGACAGTTTAAAAAATTCTGCAGTTTTTTAGGGAAACCCTCTATAGAATTTATACCAACGCATTGTATTCTACATTCTCAATTTCTATATCCTAGGAAGAGTCCTAAATGTTCAATAGGTGACGGACGAAATGAATATTTACGAAAGATTTCGACAAGATTGACTCCTTCCATGCTTCAATTAGAAATAGTTATACTCACTTCGTCTTTGCGTTGGGAATCCCCTATGCGTTTTATATGTTCAAGCTGAAAAAATATTAGTTCTTCACAACGGCATGTTCCAGTCAATAGTCAGCACAATCCAGAATAAGAAACAATTTGAATATTTGAGAGAAGTGTGAAAATTACACTTTACCTTCATCATCAAGTAGGTTTTTATTTACTTCTTTCAAAAATTTCTTTGTTCAAAATAGACTAGTAGAACTGCCTCAGTGATAACAGTTGCTCCCTTTTGATGACTCCAATCTTCAAATAAGCGCTTTTTCATATTTATCTTTGGATTTTGTCGGCAATAGTGACCAAATCGCGATTTTTTTATGATTTTTCTATAGTCGCGGCAAGAATCCAGATAACCTACGTCATAAGAACAAATGAATAATTCATTATATTTTCATCAAAATATTTAAGAGACTGCAAATGGGACTAATAAAACTAAACAGGTACTATACACAATGTTTGCACTATATATTGCACTAAATTGCAAAAAATGTTTGTTTTTAACAAGATCAAGTATCGAAAATTATGTTGACCATAAAAACAATTGCGTACGTCAGCTGTGACGTAAGTCGTCTGAATTCTTGTCGCGACTTTATATCACCTATATTATCGTATCGATTTTGACATTTTTCATAAATCACTGACAATAATATTAACGAAAATTTCCAATAAAAAATTATGATAATTATAGTTATTTGAGCTATTAGGCTAATCAATGAATGACCGAAAAAGGAGTATAGCACACATTAAAGGAGGGAAAATTTTTCGGTGCAGGAATATGTTGGGGGTACTTAGGACGTAAACATATTAAAAGTACCCGCTCTTAGCTCGTCCGCTTCAGGGAGGGAGGAGGGTAGAAAGGTAACTTTTTTTTATAAAATCTTATAAAATTTTCAACAAGATTAGTTTATTCCATTTTATTCGCTACAATGTACGATTTCCAAAATATCTGCTGTCAAAAGTTGCCAATAAAAAAAATACACATGTTTTTTGTCACATTTCTACTGGTAACTCCTTAGTCGTTTGTTTTACACAAAAGTTCCATAAGGGAATGTTTTAGAGCCATAAATTTTGTTCAAGAATATGTATGTATATATGCTAATTTATCTCCAATGTGTCAAAAGTTACAGCAATTTGATTTTTTTTGTTAAAAGTACTGATTTTTCAAGAGAACTCATTACCTTCGTTATTACAGAGCTTCTGAGCTGATATAATGTGCATTTATACATAAATAGTGTATACTTGGCGTACATGAAGTAGCAGTGAAGTATCATGTATACATAAGTAAAAGTTTACCAAATTTTAAGTTTTTTTGTAAAAAATTGAAAACCTAAGAAGGCGATTGTATATCAAATGAATAAATTTGGTTTTTATTTTATAAAATCTAAAAATGAAAAATCTTAACAAAACAAAATTAACAGGATCTCTTGGGCCGGCAGGGTCCTGCTTTTGGCTCCACCATTGACACCAATCGCAGCACAAATTGCGAATCACCCTCGTCTTCACCATCATTGTCCGCAAGAGATGTAGGAGTGGGCTCCAAGTCTTCTCCGTTCTTCTTTTAAAATGGGGACGCTGTTTAAACAGTGACCTAGGTCGTTTTGGCATGATCGAGAGCGACTAATCGCTGCCTTTTCGCAGCTACATCTTCCACTACAATTCTTCCAGCTACAATTTTTCGTGTATCTACAAAATATGAAGTCTATGGATGCACAGCTAGTGAATGAATGTATGTATGAATAAAATGTTGGTTTGTGCTTTTCCTCTGCCAGGTTTTATGAACTGGATGTTGTGGTCAGGTGGCAATTTTGCTGTAAGTAGCACATCGAGGTCGGCATATTCCTTTATAATCACTACTTACGAACTGGCCAATAGATGTGCTTACAATTAACACGTCAGCATCATATGTTGATTGATATGTTGTGATGCCGTTTTACTGGAGCTTAGAGCTCAATAGGTTGATCAGCCTATATCTGTTCTGGTCGTTGAAGAGAAATAATTCTTGAGTCACTGAAATTTCAGTTTCCAGATTAAAATTGACGTCGACACACTTTTTTTATCAGATAGCGTCTTCCCTGTTATGCTGAGTTAGTGCTATTGGGAATGCTACTGTACTGTCCATCAAAACCAATGGTACATCTTCTGCCTGGATAGTGGGTCTTGACGAAATTCACGTACGTATCGCAAATTGTGGAAACTGGGGATTCTCTTTGTTAGACGATCTTATGTAAAACAAAGTCTCCATCAATCAAATAAAGGTTTGGTAGATATCTTGATTGGTTTAAATAGAAATACTGTAAATAATTGCTGTAACTTCTGACCCATTGGAGATAAATTAGCATATGTATTTATATTCTTAAATAAAATTTATCGCTCTAAAACATTCTCTTATGGGATTTTTGTATAAAAAAACGGTGGAAAAGTTGCCAAGAGAATTATGTTAAAAAATGTTTGTTAATTTTTTATTACGGACTTTTGAGAGCAGATATCTCGAATATGATGCATTACAATGAAAAAATGGATAGAACCAATGTAATAGAAAATTTTATAACCTCAATCTTGAATGTAAACGTAAAGAATATTTCGCTACGATGCACCGTTATCGAGTTATAAGGGGAAAAACAAAAATGGGACCTTTCTACGCCGCTCCTCCCTGAAGCGGACGAACTAGGAGTGGGGACTTTTGTTATGTTTACGTCCTGACTACCCCAAACCCCAAACACATTCCCGCAGAGAAATATTTTCTCCACCTCAATGCATGTTAGAACCCCTTCGTTGCTAAGACTATATTTTCATTACACTATTAAAAAATGTATTTTCCGCATACTCATAGTATAATAACTTACGCCTTCCGCTGATACGGAAAAAAGTGACTTTTCCTAATTTATTGCACGAGTAGCTATTATAAGGATATATTTGCAGTAATAGAATTTTCTTGATAGTATGATTTTGTATTATTCTTACTAATTAATTCAAAGTTCAAAGTGTTATTTCAGATCATAAACCAATATTACAAATTTGGTAGACTTGACGCAAAAAGTCTCACCTTTCCTGTTTTTTCGAAATCCCGGTGCTGTCCTTAATCCTTGCCGAATGAAAGAACTCTTGAAGGATAATAAGAAAAGTTAATTGAGTTCATCAATCGACAGTATTAGCACCGCCAGATAAGGCGCAAAGTACAGCAAGAAACGCACCGAATGGGTAAGAAACTCCTCGATAAAGGCCATTACCGCCCCCAAATCAAGCCATCCTGACTAATGTGGATACGGTAACTCGCTTATCTTCGCTTGATAAGAAGTGACCGTTTGCGCAGGAAATAGATAGGGGTCGTCGATTTCATTAAAGGTTGGAATTTTCAGCGCGTGTAGTCTTTTGCTGTTAACTGCCTTTACATAAACACAAGGTTGTTGTATAATGGCCGGGCATAACCCACGAGCATCTTCCAATGATAAAGCGGAGAAATAACATAAACAAAATACAGTACTTAATATTCCCTAACCAAGTTGTTTACACTTTTTTCACAATATATTCTCCTTTTGCAAATGCAACGCAATGCAAATGCAAATGTATTCGAGAAGTAGGAGACTACATTTACGAGAAATTGTAGATACGGGGTGTTAAGATGTACTCTTTACCATATTTTACGGGTAGATTAGATATACATAATAAAATATAGAGAATATGGGCTCGACTAGTCTTCATTTTTAAGATATTAAAAAAATTACATTTACTTAAAAACTTATGTCTTTAGATGAATGATTTCATTGAAGATCCAAGAAGAAAAATATTGTTCACTGTATTTGAGAAACAAGCCTTTTTTTCAACCTTAAATTGCAAATTCGAGAGGTGTATTGCCTCCTGTTTCTTCAACCTCAAACTGTATATCAGATCCAGAGTGTAAAATACCTTCCTGAATCTTAGTCCATGCTAAAAGTATAGCATCGCATTGTACCCGTATAAGTACTGATGATGTATATCTGTCCAAAAACAACAAAAAAATGTCTAAAACGAATAGTTTTTCTATAAATACATTTCAATAATACAAGTACAACTGCAATAAAATGCAAAACTATGTTACGAAATTACAAACTAAGGCTAAGTAAAAGGTCCTGTATAGTAATGTGCTTTTATCAGCTATTAATCAGAAGGTATTATTATTAGTCAGAGTAGTATTGTCGCTAGTGCGTTTCATTTTCTTGTACATAGTGCTTGCTTGATATGTGTGCGTGTACATAAACAAAAATGGAACAATTAATAGTAACCATGACCAGCTGCATGACATGTTAATTTATGGCTAATCTGGGCAAAAACTATCTGGCTACGAGACGCTTTTCGCAAGCAACATAAGTAATTTTGAACAATTGTAACTATTTCACATTTTATTCTGTGTTGTGAAAAGAGCTCTAAGAAAACCATTCACAGTTAGCATGTTTAGGTGAATTTGTAATTATTGTGTACCTGACAATCAATTTCTCATATAGCAAAATAAAGACACTCTGTTTAGATATTGTGAAGTCTATTGGACCTGTGTCCATATTTATATAATAAAACAATTAAAAAAACATGACTAGTTCTCACAAAACCGTTAGACGTGTCCACCCAAATTTTGATGGGATTTGTATTCCAGTTAGGAAGCGATCAATCTAATTGGTATTGAAGTAAGATTTTATTTTTTTTTAATTAAAAATTAACCTTTATAAAGCAAGAATATTGACTTAAGTTTTTTTTATTTTTTTTATATATATATTTTTTTATTTTGTAAAATTATTCTTTTTTAATAAATCCTTCTTAGGTTTTTGCATTTTTCTTAGTCTGTTTTTTTTTATTCTAATTAAATAAATCTATAAATCCAGATACACCAGTGACTATAACTTCATCACAATATTAGAAAATATTACAAATAATACCTATATGTATAATTAATTTTTTTATTAAATCGGAGACTGAGAGGCTCAAAGTCAATCTAAGTGTTTGGAAAAGGAGTGTCAGTAGTTTATAGCTAATTATCATTTTTTTAATTTACAGTAAGACTACGATATAATTGAATAAATCAAAAATTCCTTCAAAATTTAAACATGTTGACATAGCAATTTTTAAAAGTTCACTATTATTTAGAAAATTAAAAATTCCAACATCAATAATTTTTTGGTATAATTGTATTGT
This sequence comes from Monochamus alternatus, assembly GCA_037114965.1. Classification (NCBI taxonomy): domain Eukaryota; kingdom Metazoa; phylum Arthropoda; class Insecta; order Coleoptera; family Cerambycidae; genus Monochamus; species Monochamus alternatus. The sequence goes on along the minus strand of CM073431.1, from coordinate 74,655,410 downwards.
ATATAAATTTCCTGAATATTGTTGAAAAACGAATAGTTTTTGAGTTATTTTCTATCTGGCCAATTGTGTCGTTTATTAAAAAAATTTTTAAATATTTTCTTTCTTGGAGACATCAAATATACATTTGTACATATCCAGTTTCCAAATCATTTTAATAACGATGAAGTTCTAGGGATTCTTAAAGATAAAATTTTTCTTTATCTCTGCCACTAATTTTGTGCCAGATTTTTTCCCACAATTAGCAAAATTTATGCCAAAAATGAAATGACATACAGGGGAAGTCAAAATAGTTGAAGTACTTCATATTAAAAATTTTCTTCAACGTAAGAAATTGAAAAATAAATTTCAATTATAACTTTTAAGCCGTTGCGATAATAACAATTAAAGTAACTCATAGTAATGCTCATTTTGAAGTTTAAACTGACATTCAATATGCCTCCAATATACAAGAACAGACGAAATTATCCATTTATACATCTTTGGCAGCGTTGCCAAATATGGCATTTTTCTTTCACAATTCGGTTCCTCTCTTACTTTTGTTAAAAAAAAGATATACGATGTTTCAATCGATATCTTGTACTGTACTGTAAGAAGATAAATTTGATACACATATGGACTATTTTGGTGATGCATGTATTGGTATCTTGGAGATTATAAGAGATAGGAAAATTGTTAAATTGGGAAAGATTTGGACAGATCTCTTGCTAACTTAATGGTGCTTTTTGATTTATTCTGAAAAATAAATACATTATCAAAAATCGTCTGTTACTATTTTATTTAGAGGAATTGTTAAAATCTGAAAACATTTTTTCACAGGAAGTTTTTCGAAGGATTTCACTGTATATTTAAAATTTCATTGCGACGTTTCGGTGTGTCAATTCGTAATATATTCAATGTTATTAAATTTAACATTTATATAAATTAAAAAGACAGACCACAACAATATTTGATACATGCCAAGTCAATTTGTTTTTTTGAAACGTTCTAAATATTTGAGAGTGGTACAGATCAAAGTAGAATTCAGTGTATGTGACCTTTTCTCAAACTATTACCTTTTTTCCATTACAGTTTAAATAACATTTGTTTTATCAAAACGCGACAAATGCCAATGTTAGATGCTTTACAATAGAATATTTAATAATATTTGTTTACCAGCCTTGTAGCACTAACAAAAACAAATATTTGTATTTTTCCGGAAACAAAATATTTATTTGCAAATTGTCAGAGAGAAAATTTTGAGAAAACTGTTTAGAGTTTTTTTATTATTTGCACTTCATTTATCGGTTTTACAACTTCATCACTGTGTATATTATCCAACTGCCGTTGCCTATGCTAAACACACCCTCCATAAAATAAAGATACAAGTCTTGTTTTTATAATTTCAAATTTGTAACTGAATAGACATTGTCCCTCGTATGTATTCCGATCAGGACAAACAAACATGTACTGTGTAAACTAAACTTAAAGGATTCAGGGTATAGATTGCTGTCACTGCACGGCACACGACAAGAGATACACATTTTCAGCTGCTTGACTGCGTGACATCTGCCGACAACCTATTCATATTGTCTAGGTTTATTCATGCGATGTGTAGATCATAATTTGTGGCAAACTGCATTTTATTTTTATTAAACTCTATAATGCTTCTCTTTTGGTTGCATATTTACTTGCCTACATAAATTTTTAGACATGTAGGTATTTGTAATAAAATACGGCGGTTATGGTGTATATATTCCACACAAAAACACTGATGATTCGAAGAGTATATTATCGTTGATGTCAGGAATAAATTATAAATGATGAACTTCAAGTTTGTTTTAGTTTTTATTGTTATGTTAACTAAAGAAGTAGGTAGGTACCTACCAAACCAAACAAAAACTGGAATTAAAAAAATTTGACAAATTTTGTTTCGAAAAATCATTCACAGAAAAAAAATAGAATACGTTTCTCTGTGAATCATACATGCATATTTTTGTGCATAAAATTCGCAGTTATACAGGATGTCCCCGTTTATTCGTTTATCGTTTTCGTTTATTTTAGCAGAAAGATAGAATGTGAAAAAATAATAGAGGTCTTCCCTATAACATTTGTCTCTATGACACTTCATTTTTCTTTCAACTTTTTTTTATTATCTACTAAACAAATAAATATTTTTTGTTCAAACTTGAATCATACTAAAGTGTTAATATTAAGACCTAAATAACTTTTTTGAACTAAAGCCAGTGGCGTAAGTATGGGGTTTTGCTTACCCTTGACCCACTAGGCATCCCTTTAAGTGTGTCATTTGTTGGTGTAGCTGATAATGTGTTTTATGTAAAACTGAATGTTTAGTGTTTGTTTTTTGAACACTACTTAGTTTAAGATATATAGATAGAAATAATGTATGAAAAACATCAGCAGTCACAAAAATAAGAAACTGTCGGACTTTTCAGTCCATAGATGCTCTTAAGCTTTAGAAAAATTCAGAATTAAGTTTTAACAACAAAATCTGGAAACCCAGAATTTATAGATGCAAGAAAGCATGGATATTAAGTCTTAAATTTGCAAATCCATATCAAAAAACATCTGTGTCTACTCCATGATTTCTTCGGTAATTAGACTTTTTTGTATAATGTAGTAATTACTAATGTGTAACTGTTTCTAAATAAAATTTTTACTAATAAAATTTTATGATAATGATGTTAATCTTAACTATATTTTCCAGTTGAGCATATACTTTTTGACGGTCCAGCTCCAGAATATATAATATAATATACCAGTTAATTATTGTCTTAAAGGAAGAGCACTAGTTTGTAGACATAAAATTGCCCAATTTTCTCACAAAGTACCACATGACCAGCATTAAAACTGCTTCCTCTTCCGATATATAACGAAAGCTTTCATTGATATTTAAATAACAAATATATTCCACAAAGGATAACTTCATAATTATCTTAAAATATATACTTTAAACTGACAAATGAGAAAATGAGACAAATATAAATTTATTATATTAATATTTGAAATGATTAACAGTTCTGTTTGTGTAAAAATTGAAGGGGATTCTTTTTTATATATCAAACTTGGGACCTCTTTTATTTCTTATCTTTATCAATGACATCGTCGGTGCTGTTGCTAACTGCCATAAATTGATATATGCAGATTATCTTACAATTTATTACGGGATAAATTTAGTATCAGACCGTTTATTATTGCAAAATCATGTCGCTTCAATTGTTAAATGGTGCGCAAAAACCTACCTACTGTAGGAGGAATTAATTAATATTGTTTGATGATAGATTCAGAGAAGATTATATGGTGTTATGAAATTAAAGATCTGGACATTTATTTTGATTCACAATAATCACATTAACAAGACTGTATCAGACGCATATAAAATAATAATAATAATAATAATAATAATAATAATAATAATAATAATAATAATAATAATAATAATAATAATAATAATAATAATAATAATAATAATATCTCTACCGCTCTTTCTAATCATGAGGATTAGCCCAGAAGTCGGTGACTTGTGCGGGGGAGAGGGCGGCATATTTTTATTTTGCAGACCGCAAATGTTTGACTTTCTTCTCAGAAACTGTAAAGATTTTCGAAATTGTGCTAATTGTATGTAATTATTGTATTTTAGTTATGTCCGGTCTAAATTTGAGTATGGCACCATAATTTGGTATTCTTGATAAAAATGGAGGGTTTTAAAGTACCTGTTTTATAAGTTGGATGGTGTTTACCCAATGCATTAATAATTCTTTGCTTACTAATTGTTTTAACATGCTATCTTTGGAAAATAGACAAATGATAAATTTGATAAAATTTTTGTATAATTTATTATTTAATAATATTGATTCTTCTTTCCTGCTCGGTAAAGTAAAATTTTCATACTCGTATGGTTTTATTACGACATAAGGTACTGTGAAAATCATAGAACAAATGTTTTAGCAAAGCGCATAATATACAGACAAAAAAAATTGTGTTAAAAATGGCCTTTTGAGATTCAGCTCTGCTTGTTTATGAAACAAAATCTGCTATGAAATCCATAAAATCCAGTATTCCTTGGAAATTTAGAAAAAAAAATGTTTTTTTCACTATTAAATGATATTTCCATATGAGATACGATAAAATATTACTGAGAAAAGTTACTCGGAATGAAAAACTGAGTATCGTACAAAATTTCACTGTCCTATGCCTAATTTGATTTTTGCTCAATTTTAGATTTTTTTCAAAGTAGACATAGGACCCTACAATTTTGCACAAATCCTCAATTTTTTATTTTGAGAAATTTTTTTTCGTATCTCACAGAAATGGCACTGGAAAATTGAGCAAAAATTAGGCTTAGAATATTGAAATTTTGCACATGTGCTCAGTTTTTCATTCCGAAAAACTTGTCTTAATAACATTTAGTCGTACCTATATCATACAGAAACAACACTTTACTGGTGAAAAAAAATCAGTTTTTTCCAAATTTTCAAGGCTTACTGGGTTTGAAATTATGGCAGATTTTGTTCCTTAAACAAGCAAAGTTGAATTCCAGATGGCCATTTTTCAACACCAAAATTTTTTGTACAAGTCGTTTCCCCTATCCGAAGACACCCTGTATAATGCGTCCCGTCTCACATTGTTTTGTTCCGGATTTACATACCCAAAAACCCGGTAATAGATATTTTCAAGTTCCTGTCATGTCATTAAATGACATTCCACGGAGTAGAATCGCTAAATATGAAGTCGAATATTATTTTTAACAAATTGAAACCCCAGGTCAAACTGCACACATCATTAAGCAGGAAATCTGTTACAAATACCATCGAAGCCAACGAGCCTCCTAGCCAGTGACTTTATCGCTGCTAAAAATCTCTTTCATCGTGGAGGGTTTGCCATAAAAATGACTTTTAACGTAGATTATTCCAGATAACAAGTCATTGTTCGGTCTGGTTCCCGCAAACACAATAAATTTGTCACAATTTTAATAAAGATATTATAATAGCTACTTGTGACTTGAGGACCACTCAACTGGAGGTGGTTATTCTTACGGTTGCCAACGGACCTTTTAGGGCATGCGGTTTGTCAGTAGGAACTCCACAAACAATGCTAAGTGGTGCACGATTGGAGTTGGACGTTATTGTGCGCAGCTGTGGTGCCATGAGATCCAGATTGCTTTTTGTAGAATTTCTATAAATCGGGAATAGCATGCGTGTAATAATACAATGTCAAGTACCCTTATAAATTTATCTTTTTTTTTTCCATGTAAAAATCAGGGTTGGCTCTATTAAAACAAAATGTTATAACCAAGTGTTTTCTAGTTATTTAAAAAACAGATGTCAATTGATACTTATTGTATACGATTGTTTAAAATATCTTTCAGTATTAATTTGTAACAAGTAGAGGAAGAGCGCGAAATATGGAATATGTCCTTTTTATGAAATACAACAAAATTTAATAATCTAAGCTGCACTAACTTGCATTTGTAGCCTCCATCACAAAGCGCTATCAAAAATATTTTATTTTTCCCTAAAATCTCTCTATCATACATATTTTGTGTAATGAAGAGCTTTAATTTAGAAATGCATTTTTTTGCAGCAAGTATATCAGATCACAAAAATGTTCCTTTCTAAAATAGGTTTGTGCAGGATATAAGCTATAAATTTTCGTTTGAAATTTGGGGTTACGTAATTGTAAAAGTATATGTATTTGGTATGCAAAATTAAGATGGGTAGATACCTAATATGGAAGTAAACTGTTTAACTTATGTTAAAATGTTCGATATATATTGATTGCCATTTATTAAATTTTTGAATTTATGAATTTATTATTTATCTGCGAATATTGCAAATAAATTTAAATAAATAATTTTAATTTACACTGGTAGATATTAGTTTTTATAATAGTAATTCTTAAATTAAAATTTTATAATTTTCTCCCTATCCAGTAATAGGTTCGATTCTATTACGATGTATATCTGAATAAATAATTATTTAATTAATTATTAAAAAAAGTGTTATCATAATATGTATACAAAAGTACTTATATATAAACACGACAAGGCAAAATGTTTTCAGGCCACAGAAAAATATTAAAAAAATTATCCTATTTTTAATTGCGGCAAATTTCTATATACATGGTATTCAGGAAATAGAAAATATCTGAAAATGATATCAATAATAGTTATACTTAATGCTATCTATACAGTATATATAATTAGCTATAACTAAATGAATGTAAATATGTATTAATATACCTAATGTCAAATGTAATTCTTGTCATCGTGTCTCTGTTTCTTGTTTTGCAAGAAATTTGCACTCTTAATGAAATCTGGTGGCATGTTCTATATTAGGTGATTTTAATTAATTTGTTTTCCTTCAGGAACTTGAGAACCTTATCCAATAAAGTGTTCTAACATATCAAAAAATAATGAAATAGATAAACCAAGACCAATAAACTGCCTACAATTTGAATCTCAAAATCAATGATACGGACTGGTTTCTACAGCTTTTACTGCAATAGAGAGATATCCGATTTTACAGCCACAACAATTTCACAGTTTTTTACACCAACTGGAGCTAAAATGTAGAAGGCTCTCGTATTAATCAATATCGATATATCTATATCTAAAAATGATATGAGTAGCAGTCCTAATATAATGCTATCTATATAGTATGTATAACTAGCTATACCTATATTAACGTAGATTCCGTCTCTGTTATTTGTGCAATAAAGACATTATAAAATATACATTTACTCTTAATAAAATCGTGTTTACTGTCCAATATGAGGTGATTTAAATTCATTTATTTTCCCTCAGAAACTTGTTGCTACGGGGACATCCTTTATACATTAAGAAAAATACGATGATTAATATTCATAGTGAAATTTACATCAACGACTTCAATAGTAAATACTTGAAACCTTATCCAATAAGGCGTTCTAAAATATCAAAAAATAATGACAAAGATAAGCCCAGACCATTAAACTACCTACAATTTAAATCTCAACACCAATGATATGAACTGGCTTCTACAACTTTTACTGCATTAGAGAGATATCCGATTTTACATCCATAATAATTTGACAGTTTTTTACACCAACTAGAGCTAAATTGTAGAAACCTCTTGTATTTATCAATATCGATATAAAGATCTATATCTAAAAATGATATCAGTAGCAGTCCTAATATAATGCTATCTATATAGTATGTATAACTAGCTATACCTATATTAACGTAGATTCCGTCTCTGTTATTTGTACAATATAGACATTATAAAATATACATTTACTCTTAATAAAATCGGGTTTTCTGTCCAATATGAGGTGATTTAAATCCATTTGTTTTCCCTCAGAAACTGGTTGCTACGGGGACATCCTTTATACATTAAGAAAATACGATGATTAATATTTATAGTGAAATTTACATCAACGACTTTATCCAATAAAGTGGTCTAACATCTCAAAAAATAATGGCATAGATAAACCAAGCCCATTAAACTATCTACAATTTGAATCTCAAAATCAATGATACGGACTGGTTTCTACAGCTTTTACTGCAATAGAGAGATATCCAATTTTACAGCCCTAATAATTTCACAGTTTTTTACACCAACTGGAACTAAAAAGTAGAAGTCTCTTGTGTTAATCGATATCGATATAAAGAAAAATATTAATGTATGCCAATTTAGTCCTTCAGCGAGTTAAGTGTTGGTAACTTAACGATCGCGCGACTAAGTAGATAACGAATTCCGCAGGAGTAGTTGGGATATAAAATTGCCACGTTACTAGATTGTGTTTTAAATATATTGCGGGATTTTATATTCAGGTTTCGTAAAGCAACACAGAATCTATCTATAAATGTATTTAAAATCTACACCTTTTCCATACGTACTTCAAAGAGATGCAATTGCTTAAGATTAATCTAAAAACTGTAATCTGAGTTTCAAATTGATTAAATTTTTTAGAAAGCGAAAATCAAATTAGAACAATATTTTTTCTGTGATGGGAAAAAAGTTTGACACTTTATCTCTCTTGATAGGTAACAAAATGAAAATTAAATTTCCATTTGGATATGTACACAAAAGAACACGGAGATATTTAATTTTAGAACATTTTATTATACAAAATTTATATTTCCTTAATAGCAAAAGTACAGTTGTTAAATGTGCATTGCATGAAGAACATGTTCCTCAAACGATTGGGAATGTCTGCTACAGTGAAATGTTCTTGTGCCGAAATCATGTTTTCTGCCATGAACACAATTGCCGTTGATGGTCCTGGGTCTTATTTCAGTTAATGCACTGCCACATGATCTAAGCACTTTATTAGATATTTCTCGTCTATGCTCCATCGATTCCTCAACATACCCTTCAACGACCGTTGATGACTTTCAACCACCATGTCATCAAATCTCCTCCAGATTCAACTAAAAATGTAGCAGACGAAATGAATGTACCTGTACCGTTTTCATTTTCAAGTAGAAGAAAAATGTCTACTATTTCAAGTATCTTAAAAAATTTTTACCAACAACTTGATTGATACATTTTCCATTGCATAAAACAGGCAGCGATCCTTTGCTTCATAACTATAAATCATTCTTTGTTTGTTTAAGTTTCACAATAACGATCCCAAATCTAATGTTACCTGGCAGATTTCACAAATTCGACAAACTCCTGTAATCCCAAATGCAGCAACAACCTTGGATATTAAATAAACTTTATCAGAAGCATTATTTAAAGAATCATTAATACGCGTGCTCGTAAAAATCTCAAATTTCTTGGCCATGTAACCATTCCCATTTTTCTGCAAACATGTAATTAGTTTGCAGTATTTTTAAATGTCCACATTACTATTGGATTGTAATGTACTTTTAATCATTGAATAAATCGACCACACTGTTGATGAATTTTGTTGTTGCGCCAATTCCGAAAAATAGAGAGAACTGCGTGTCTCTTTGGCATGGAAGCCATAAATCTTGAATACGCGATTCCGTAAATTTTCCGCGATTAAGCTGGCAATAATTTTAGTGTTGCCACTTTTGCTGCTCCTACGAATTCCGGTGGTGTGAGAGAAACTCTGAATCACAAATGTCCATTTTTGAACATTGATTATTCAAAATAACTTCAGTTTGCAATTTTTTAAACCTAATTACAGAATTAAATTGACAGATATTTGATAACTTTAAAGGTTTCCTTAGCAACGCAGACCCAATGTCGCTGTAAATAATGTATTATACACGGGCAAAAATATTAAATTTTAACTCATTGTTTTGTTTCGAGTTAAAATCTAATACTTTTTCCCTTGTATATTAAAAAACTGTTTTAGAGTGGGGTGTTTACCATTATGCTTTGGAAGTACAACTTTTATAATAATAATAATAAATTATTATAAATTTTAATCACAATACTTCGCCGCTTCTATTATGCCTATTTATTTTGTTCTCTTTACGTTTTATACCCTAGTTTACTCGTGTCAGAAAATATGACTTAGGGCGTCTAAGAAACTGGATTTTTTTCTAAGAAAGCTGGTGCAAGCCACATTAAAATCATTACTACTGAAGTTATTTTCAAACTAGTATTAATAAAATACCTAAAGAGGCCTCTTAACCGCTTTTCCGTTACATATGTATAAAACAAAACTAATTATTTACACGTATTGGTGCGACTCACCCTTTAAATGTAGTATACGTGTTACGTTGTAAATCTTTATGTTACGGTCACGGTATCCCCAATTTAATGACAACAACTTTGTTATAAATAGATTATGGAAATACATAGATTATGGAAAATTGAGTATAATTACGGAACAAATTCAAACAGGTACTCTGAAAATTTTAAAACTAGTTCAGTGGTCGTCATTACGCATAACCAAGGCCTCCATTAAAGATCAAGAACGCCACGTTGAATAGTTATTATTGCAAATTCTATAGCCTACCTACTTTTAATTAATGTTTAATAGTGATTACACAATTTTTTCGACATAAATTACGTAACATATAATTAGCAGGTATCTAAACGATACATGCAAAAAAAGGCATCACTGTTGTTAAAAATGAAATCTTATAATTGACCACGGCTATGTTTTTAAAATTTAATCAGTAGGTTATAACTGAAATACTATATTTCGGCGATAAATGCCGTTTCCTTAGTTCATACATTTCTTGATTTACTTACCTGGAACATATGCATGTGTTGGTACCAACGCCCTGTATACAGTCCACTCCTACCCTGAAAGATACCTGGAATAGGTCGTAGATTCGTTTCTTTATAGTTATGTAAAAATACAAATATCTATGCGTAGACACAGATATGCTTGTGCTTGTAAATAAATATGTTTTCTTCAAAGAAATTCCGCAGTGTAAGTTAAGTTATAACACTGGCACTGGGTTAGTTTAATTATATCTTAGCAGGCGTTTTAAATTACCTAGTGTGAGGTAGTACTCTGTCTGCATCCCACGCAATTTTTACCTTAATATAATTACATCTCAACGCGCATGGAAGAATGAAGTGCACAATGAAAGAAACTTCAAATTATAAAATGCCTTAATACACGTAAATAAAATGGGATAAACATTATGACAATAAAATAAAGCTACTTTTTCTATACTAATTTGGTAGTAGTCAGTGGTAGCGCAGTTTAAAGCGTCAGTACTTGAATCGATGTGGGTTCGAGCCCCGCAGCCGGTAGACCGTATATCAGCTATATTTGTGGAGAGGATTGGCACCCTTTCTGCGGGTATGGTAGGGTGGAAAAATGTTAGCTTGGGTCTATGGGAGAGATTGATATATTTAATGAGATTTTCCAGCTTTCCCTCATTTCTGCACTGAATGGTGGTTAGGGCCTATCAACGTAAGTCGTTCCTGGGCATAAATGCGGCCTGCTTAATAATAATATACCGCCCACTCTTCCGTACAAGTTTCCGACTTCTGGGCTAATCCCCGTGATTAGAATAAATTATATTATTATTAAAGTCAACTAACAATTTAATTGTTTCTTCGTTATTCACCACAAATTTTCTTGAAATATATTTGCTAGTTCTTCACGGCGAGAGGCAATTCCAAATATTGTGGCTACTTTGGTTATAAGAAATACGTTGTCTGGGGCATTTAAAAGAAAAATTTCTATTTCCTTTGTTTTTAATGCCTTTGATTTTTTGGCTTGAAACCTACATTTGATTTTGTCAAATATGCCCTTAGCTTGAGGTAGTATCCAATATCAATGTCCTTCTTTACTTCAACATCGAATATTTCGACCATAAGGCTGACGGAGAGTTACGTTTTGCAATATCGTGGATACAGTGCAAAAATGCCTCTTCTTTTAAAGATATGTTCTTCTCCATGCGTCATTGGTCGAAGGCAACAAGCTTTGTTTCATAGGGAATTCTTGATTTTGCAGGAATTAGTGCATTACTTGTATTATTAACGGCCTCCAATATCTCTGTAGGAACGTCATTGAGAGACTCTTCACTCATGTTGGGTAATTTACGATGAAGAGAAATGAAAAATAAATCAAACTCAACCTTCAAACTGAATTGATTGAAAATTTTGAAAGCTTTGGTCAAAAAATATTGACAATCAAAACCGCACGTAGTTATGGAAACGACAGGAATTTTTATCGGTGATTACTTGTGTCCAGTATAACTCAGCGTCGCAGCAGCTTTACTGCCATTTACTGTTAAACGGTAAGTTGCATCGAGCGGTACTCATAAGCACCTTGAGAAAAATCTAGCGCAAACTTTTTCGCTTAATGCCGCCTGCATTCACTGAATTACGTTGAACACAAACATTGTCGCAATAATACTATAGGTCTACTATATAATGTAACAAAAATCGTGCAAAAAATGCCACTTTTGCCACGAAAAATATACTTTCCCATATGATTGTAGGAAACAGTTAGTGCGCGAAATGCTACGTTGGTGATCGAGAATTGAATTTTTTAACGAGGCCCAGCCGAGCCGAATACTTAATGTTAAAGAAAACGTAGATTTTAAGGAATTTACCAAGTTGGTTCCATATTTGAAAAAATTGTCTGTTGGAAATTATCCTAAGAAATCTAAGGTATTAACTCTAGAGGAAGTTAATCAATTCATAAGTCAGGCAGATGATGAAATCTATTTGATGGTTAAGGTACATTTGTAATGATTGTTTCATGTGTTTTTTAAATTACTAAATATCGTCAATGATTTCCTTTTAGGTCGTTTTAATACTGGGTATTTCTGGTGCTTACCGCCGTGACATACTTACTAGAATGACGGTCGATGACATACAAGATAAAGATTTCATTGTGATTGTAAAAGTACCCAATACAAAAACGAATATACAACGAATTTGTACAGTTTCAAATTTAGATTATATTGACATTTACCGAAAATATGCTGCCCTTCGTCCAAGTTATGCTACCAGTCGCCGATTATTTCTTAAGTATAAAAATAAAAGATGTTTTAACCAAGTTGTCCAAATAAATTGTATTGGATAGATGCCTAGCTTAATAGCAAAATATTTAAAATTACTAAATTTTGATATCTATACTGGTCATTGTTTTCGGAGAACTTCAACTACACTTCTTGCTAAGGCAGGGGGCAATATATGTAGTTGGAAGCGACACGGAGGATGGTAATCTTCGACCGTGACCGAAAGATACGTCGAAGATTCTGTCAATAATAAAATTGAAATATCAAATAAAATTTTGGACTGAAATTTCAGGATCAAGTGTATCAGCTCTATGGCAATTGCTTCCACGTCAAAAACGAAAAGTTTTCCAACCCCCAAAACTGCAGTGTCACGAGCTGAATGTGACTTATCTGATTTAGGAATAAATATTGGGTCGTGTACTTATATTATAAATAAAATAAGGCAGTGTAAAATTTTGTCATACTTTGAAAAAGTGTTAATTATTGTTAAACATTTAGAAACAAATGATTTCTTGGATTTTTACTTGATTGAGGATCACAAAGGTTAAAATACAAAAATCTAATATGGTTTACATGTAGTGCACGAAATATATTTCGCACACGGTGTCATGGTAACGCAGGAAAATCAAAAAGAGTGTCATTTCACATATTGTTGTCAATGCGCGAACCTCTTCATTTTTTGACGTTTGTAAATAAAATAAAATACTTAAAATACCATTAAAAACAGTACTGAAACAGATTAAATCTCAGTTATCATCGCAAGTGTGAAAAAGAAGCAATTTGCTTGGACATCTCCTCATTATCTTTTTTAATTCTTTGTTGACTCTTCAAGACAAAGCCTGATACGCCATATAGAAGAAATCTTCCAAAGGTCCAGCCAGCCCTACTCCATCTGTTCAAAAACTACAAAAAAACAGACGTATACATTTTAGCTATCTCCCGCGTGCATCTGTATTCATATTTGTTTTATACACTGTAAAATAATAAAAAACCGCATGCTCCCCATATATGAATACGTCGACCACCTTAAAGAACACACCAAGCTGTGAAATATTATCGCTTTATTATTCTCAGGAATCTAATCGGCGTTAAATCTGACGTCTGAATGGGTCGAGGGGCGACTGAAAAAAGGTGCAAAGGGTTAGCTCACACCTAAGACAGAGAATACCGCATGCGGAGATTTAACGGTAGCAACTTATCGAGATTTGGACGAGAATGTGTCGTATTTTATTCATTAATCACGTTCGTTTAGGTGACACAAGTTTGTTTTAGTTGTTCTATCGGTCAGTTGATTCTATCTGCTGATAAACAGAAAAAATGTCAACTATATACTTAATAATATTAGTATCAATAAAGATATGCATAGAAACTTTAAAAAAATTATATTTTTTAGAAATATTCAATAAGCAATAGATGTAGGAAAGATTAAAAAAAAATCTAAATCTGTATAGTGGTTATAGTGAATTATTGTATTTTGTAGAAAATAATTCTTGATAAAAAACGTTACTTGTTTTTAAAACAATGAATGAGAATTTTAAGTATTTTAAAAAAACATATTAGACAGGCAATAAGTCAACATGCGCATATTTTCATTTATTAAAAAACGTATTTCTAATAAAAAAATCCTTAATTTCGTATCATTCATTTTATATCTTACGGAAATTTCCAACTGCTGCATAAACAAACCTAATTTGAGACACATACGAGTATATGCAAATTCAGTATTAACAAACCAAAATTATTCAAAAACATTATACATGCTGATTAACAAGTTATCTAAAAAAGTTTGAGAATAGATGCGTCATGAAAAATGAAGTCAATATCATAAAAAAAATTATAAATTATTGAAGTTGTAGTATTTTCAGCCTTTACATCGCCGAGCTACGAGTGTCTTGCCAGGCGATACTAAATATTGAAATCCGATCACTTACAGTATTAACGTTCTTGTTATGCAAGTATTTACTTTAGTTTTGCAATTTTCAAAGTGGCTTTCGTGTATAACAATTTGGAGTTGATTTATATCGTTTTAATTTACGGTTAAGTAAAAATGTACGTATGTACAAGCTTTTGCAATAATAATGACACTCCATCAAAACAGTTTTTGAACTTCTGGAAGTTCTGAGTAGAAATTTCATTAAATATCTATTGGTGAATGAACCAACTAAGAACTAATGTTAAAATTTCAAGTATATTTCATTACAAATACGTCAGAAGTTCAAAAGAAATCACAAAATTCATTTTAATAAGTGCCATTATTACTGCAAACGACTGTGCCAAATGCGGCTACTTTTATCGCAGTGTGCAGATAGTGTAAGTGTAGGGCAACGCGAGTGTGACACGAAAAATTTTCAACCGAATCGTGGAAGAGATGGAGGTCTAGGGCATCCACGGCTCAGTTATATCCGTACCATGTACAGCGTGGTCAAGCATTAATTCCGAGGGATTGGACGAGGAAGACTGGTACCACGGATGCCACGATCTCCTGTAAGTAAATTACCGCCAAAAGACTCGATATGGTGTAGAGGAGGAGTCAAACTACCCTTAAATCGTATGTTAACATTATGTACAACTTCAAACAAGAGTTCTATACTGACCGAATTCGTCTGGAGTAAGCAGCATCAACACATGGACCATAAACTAAATCCCCAAAATTAAATTGAGACAAAACCACACACTCACATAGAATTGACTTAACTTTCTTGGATAAAAACTGCCTGCTATTATAAATTAATTTCAAATTACAATATGCCAGTAAACTTCAGGTTCGAGTCAAGTATGAGATGTAAATTTTTAGCCTCCAGAAGTCAAAGACTTGTACGGGAGAGGGGGTGGCATATTAGTATTAAGCAGACCGCATTTGTGCCCAGGACCGACTTACTTGGTAGATCCTAACCACCATTCAGTGTAGGAATGAAGGAAACCTGGAAAACCTCATTAATTAGGGGGGTAGTTAAATATCGACCGGTAGCAATCTCTCACATTGATTCTTCCACCCTACCATACCCACAAAGAGGATGCCAATTCTGTCCACGAATATAACTGATATACGGTCTACCGACTGCGGGGCTCGAACGCACATCGGTCTAGCCACATTGATTCAAGTACTGATGCCACTGACCACTGACGGACCCCATCAATTTTAAAATACAGCATATAAAAGCATAAAATAATTGAATGCCGTCAGCATAAAAATAAATATTTGCCTTATTTATTTTATTAACAAAATCTGAGGTATAAAAATGTAAAGAAGAGGGCCTAAAGTCGATCCCTGCGGAACACCTGAGAAATTTTAATGGGAATAAATTCATTATCATTGATTCTAACACTTTGTTTTCTATTATCTAAATAATTATTAAAAAATATAATGGCATTGTCACTTAAATCAACGAAATGTAAAATTGCTAATAAAATCTGATGATTGATAGTATCAAAAGCTTTAGTAAAGTCAATTAAAACTAGTGCAGTCATGTTCTTATTTTCAATATTTCTCACAATATCATCTATAATGTGCAGTAAAGCTGTTTCACAACTATGTTTTGGACGAAAATCAAATTGAACAATTGGTAAAAAACTATGATGAGTTAAAAAATCTGTTGCACCACTGGTATTTGTTTTCATTTCACGCGAAGTGTCACATATTACTTGTTTTTTTATATAAATTCTGTTTAGATGTTGGTTCACTGCAATTGTGTACAAATAAATGGCGTTTGTTCCCTCTATTTTTATTATTACTCTGAGGTACCTACGTATTCGTATTTGTACGCAAACAGCGGCGCACGAGAGAAAATAAATAAATAAAAGTAGAAATAACTGTGACACGTGCCCGCATCTACTACGCAGAAATTGCATTTTGATAAGGTGTACAGGTGGTTCGAAGCTACTTCAGCTTTATCTTTCTATTTAGAGGGAGCCTCATAGCATATTAATTCCAAAGTCACTAGTCACGACGTGCCTTTTTTTATTTTTCTTATCGTAATTAACTATATCCTGCATAGCAACATGACAATATGTTCTCTTTCTAATTGTAGTGGATGCCAGTAGTAAATTATCGCCGAGGAATAGACAGTGGCGTAAAAGGATATGATGTATTACATGCATGGACCAGACTGCTCCCTGGTGACCACTTAATTGCTATCTGTTGCCTAGAGACGGTTGTTTTAATGCAAAGTGATAATATTTGTCACTCTGATCATTAATAATACAATTAAGTAAATACATTGGCTTAATCTCACAGATAATTATATAGTTCGCTCAAAATACTACCGGTACTTTGTAGCTTTTACGATTAAAGTACGTTTTCATACTATTAACATCGCACGGAATGGACGGAACGTATTTTATTTCTGATACCTACTCTATTAGTCGGGGCAATGAACTAAAAAAGTTCTAAAACTTGTTGTGGTGGACGGATCAGAATGCAGTTTTCTGCATTCTCTTCCAAAAATTATTTGTAAAAGATGTGGCGACATGGAATTTCTGACAAATCGGAAATTGAATTGCTGCAGCCAAAAATGCATTATTTGAGAGGCCTCTTGGAAGATGTCAAAACTTGGTAAATAAGTGTCAGAACTGGCCCAGCTCAAGTACTCGGGGGTTTTCGAGGTCGCTGATCACGAATACGATGTTCAAATTGACCCCCCGAACACCTATAGCTCAGGACCGCCGATGAACGTCATCTCCGTGAGACTCTCCCACAAATCACGCGGGAAAGAAGAGAAACTCGGCGTCCGGATTTTTTTTGGGTCGCTGAATCCAAATCTGGCATCGGCGAACACCCCACGGGCACCTGGTGCGCGGGAACCTGGAAGCGGACGTCATCTCCGAGAATTTTCCTGAGAAGAGTGCCAAAAACCACCCGCAAATCATAATAGGGGCGTTTTGTGGGGCTTTGAATCCGAATTTCATGTCGGAAATGACCCCCCGAACACCTAGTGCACCAGAACCTGACCCTAAACGTCATCTCCGTGGCTTTTCCTGACACAATCAAAAAAGGCGAACCGAAAATCGTTATGGGGATTTTTTTGGGGCGCTGAATCCGACTTTCACGTCGATAACGACCCCCCGAACCCCTGGTGCACCGGAACCTCACCCGGAACATCTTCTCCGAGGGGTTTCCATACACGATCGAAAATGACGAACCGAAAACCATTATGGGGGGTTTTTTGGGTCGCTGAATCCAAATATGACATCGGCGGACACCTAACGGGCACCTGGTGCCCCGAACCTGGACGTACACGTCATCTCCGAGAATATGCCCACCAAGATCGCTAAAAACGACCCAAAAAATCATTACAGGCGTGTTTTTGGACCGCTTAATTCAGACACCTGGTATACCGCGGGTTATTTGGGTCGCTGAATTCAAATACGGCATCAGCAAACACCTGGTGCACCGGGACCTGGACATGGACATCATCTCCGAGAGTTTTCCTGACAAGATTGCCAAACACAACCCGAAAATCATTGTGGGGGCGTTTTTTCGTGCCTGGAAAACCCTCGCAGAAGACGTTCAGGCAGAGGTTCCGGTGCACCAGGTGTCTGGAGGTACGTTTTCGGGGTGAAATTTGGTTTCAGCGCCCCAAAAAAAACCCACAACGATTTTCGGTTTGTCTTTTGCGATCGTGTCTGGAAAACCCTCGAAGACGACGTTCAGGCCCAGGTTCCGGTGCACCAGGTGTCCGAAGGTACATTTTCGATGTGATATTTGTATTAAGCGCCCCAAAAAACGCCCCTACAATGATTTTCGGGTTGTTTTTGGCGATCTTGTCAGGAAAATTCTCGAGGATGACTTCCGCGTCCAGGTTCCGGCACACCAGGTGCCCGTGGGGTGTTCACCAATGCCAGATTTGGATTCAGCGACCCAAAAAAAACCCGGACGCCGAGTTTCTCTTCTTTCCCGAGCGATTTGTGGGAGAGTCCCACGGAGATGACGTTCATCCAGGTCCTGAGCTCCAGGTGTTCGGGGGGTCAATTTGAACATCATATTCGTGATCAGCGACCTCGAAAACCCCCGAGTACCCGATCTGGGCCAGTTCTGACTCTTATTTACCAAGTTTT
Organism: Monochamus alternatus; assembly: GCA_037114965.1. Classification (NCBI taxonomy): domain Eukaryota; kingdom Metazoa; phylum Arthropoda; class Insecta; order Coleoptera; family Cerambycidae; genus Monochamus; species Monochamus alternatus. The sequence continues at coordinate 74,636,962 of CM073431.1, read as the reverse complement.
GACATCTTCCAAGAGGCCTCTCAAATAATGCATTTTTGGCTGCAGCAATGCAATTTCCGATTTATCAGAAATTCCATGTCGCCACATTTTTTACAAATAATTTTTGGAAGAGAATGCGGAAAACTGCATTCCGATCCGTCCACCACAACTAGTTTTAGAACTTTTGGACTTTTTACTAGTTTATTGCCTCGACTATATAGTAATTACTCCAATGCGATGTTGTCAAATAAAATCCGTTCTGTGCGATGTTAATATAGCATGCGCTTAGTTTAATGGGGAAGTTGCATGAATTTTATATGGATTTGAAATGTATAACATTAATAAATTGCCATAGATTGCAAACAAAATTATGTGACCAAAAACGCGATATTATTGGCGTGACGTTACACGCCGTTCAGTGCGATTTGTTTCCGTGGATACAGGTGCAGGTTACGGTATTAGTAATGTAAGCAGGTGTTTTTTTCTTGTATTTTTGCATTTTTAGGTAATCGATAATATAAATACTGTAATGCCAAAATTATTAGTGGTGATACATACAATATTTTCCTATTATAACCTCACATTTTTTGCTGTATTAGACAGATATTTTAAGCTAATCAAATCAAATCTCCTACAATTTCTATCAATGAAGTCATATGTATGCTCTCTGATACCAAACATCTTGGTATGAACAATTCCACAGACAAAGCTCTATTCAATAATTATCTAAAAAAATTAATTTAGCTAAATTTACTAACCTGGTGGAGTGGGAACTCAAAAATTCAACCACAATAGATGAGATATGACCTATTTCTGCATTTTTAGGATTGCTTCTTCAGGTGGCCTCCTTTAAATTGAGTCAAATATCTAACTATAAAAATTATTATACCAATAAATTAAAATTATTTGAAATTGAATATCGACAATCAAAAGTGTTTAAGTAACTACTTAAATAATGTTTAGCCTTTATGCAGAAGATTTAATTTATATTAGGTTAAAATACCTTTCTAATACCGTAAGAAATGTTGCAAAAGTTAATAATAAAGAATATATGGGTAGATATTGTGAGTGTAATTCAACGCTGGTCGGGGTTTTAGTCCGCAGAGTAGTTTCACACAATACTGTTAATGCCTAAAAATATATAAAAAAATAACCCCACATTTTATCAATTACTTTCATATATTTATAAACAAAAATGAACAAACTTATATGCAGAACTATGCAAGTTTATGTTATAGCAATATTTACATTTAGAGTTAAATTTAATAAAATACGTATTTTGAAAGATGTCTATATCTGGTTGGTTAGATCGCTTTCTGTCGCTATATATTCTTTTTACTTCGGTACCTTTGAATATTCGCAGGTGGCGTGAGATAACATTCCTGTTATTTGCTAAGCTCTATATTATTCAGTTTTTAAGTATCTAACATTATTTGAATTTGTAGAAAATACCGTTTCAAGAATATGTCTCACTTAAAAATAATTTATTGCCTTGTTTACAATATAGATCCGCTGATGAAAATTACGACGAGAACGCTTTTTGTCGCAATTTGAACATTAATAAATAAAAGCAATGAATAATTGATTTTTAACATTTGTTATTTTTTTTAAATTGTGTTTTTTATTGCTATTTACTACTGATTTAATTTCTCCTTAAACATTTTTAAAAAGTCCTTGTTTATTTTTTTTATTTTTATTTTTTTTTTTCAGAATAAAACAGGTAATTTAATGTAGTGATGTTATATAGCAAAATTGTATAAATGTCTCAAATAACATCTCGTAAATGTTAGAAGCAAACACAGAACATGTTATTTGAAAAAAAAACGTAAGTTTGCTTCGCCATTGATTCGTCGCCATGCACACATTTTGTTTTCATTTTTTGACATGGTAAAATAATTTTTATTAAGAGCTCTATTTTGTATTCATACATAATGACATAGTGCAGTCCTTTTTTCATTTGCCCGGTAAGATGCACTTTCTGTGCTTATTTTACGGAAAATTTATATTAATTGAACATTTGGTTGAATTTTATCACAAAACTGGCTTATTTATTTGTTTACTTTTATTCATACTTTCTAGAAAATGTAAAATTTCAAAGATATTATTTATATTTGTATAATGTTTGCCATAGGTATTAGTTATGGTTATCTCTATAAAAAATAAATGTAAAAAATAAATAAAAAAACACTTTCTCAGGCCTTATTTTCGTTAAAGGAAGCTAGCCTTAGACTTCTTAGAGTATGTCTCAATCTTTAATAAACACCCTGTATATATAAAGATTATCCTATTACAGGTACTTAATAATAGTAATCAGCAAGATTGTGACATTGTAAGAAATAAAAAAGTTACATAAAAGGTAGGAAGAATTAAAATATATGACGAGATGACCCTTTTTTAGTAAAATGTTTGAATAGGTTGTTTAATAAAAAATATTTTCTTTTCACTGGTATTATGTTTGGTTATATTGTGGCTGAATTTTATTAAATATTGTCTATAAAGGTTTATTATTCTCTCAAGAGTAATGCATATCATCGACTGCACTGCAGGAGGAGAGTAATAATTCATCTGAGGTTCTAATATCTATAATAATTTGTAGAGGAATGGCAAAAGCTCCAGGCAGCGCGAGGCATAACATCTGCCCACAATTTGCTTCTGTGGCAATTTCACTCAATTGCTCAGGAATTGCACTGATCGAACTAAAAACTTGTGCTCCTTTATGTACAATGTCAGATATGCCATTGTTTAGGCGAGAACCTAACAGATGGTTTAAATATCTCGGCAAATAGAAAAGCCCCATAAGCAGATCCTGGATTTCGCAACAATTTACGTAATATAATGTGCTTAAAATAGTTTGTTGCTATGCTATGTGTTTCTTAAAATTGTAAGATATTTGAAATTACCTATTTTGTAATATTAGCGATGGGATTTTTAAAATCATTAAATAATATTGTAAATCTTAAAAAAATCATTTAATAAGACTGAGTTATTGTACATCCTTCATAATGTCCCTGTACTACTTCTTATCAAAATGAATTTTATTTTTAATTTATATTTTTAGTTCCTTCGATAATTTTATTATGTTTGTTTTATCAATTCAGTTTTTTCTGAACTAATGTTCAGAAAAACTCCTTGGTATGAACAATTTACACTTTTTATTTTAGTAAATTGTAGTAAGTCATTGCAAGATGCCAGATAATAGTATATTGTGAGATTTCGAGTAAAAAAATAAAAAATTCTATCGAGCATACTTCTGCTTAATACAGATGGATTGAAATAAAAAAAACAAAAGAATATAATAATAAATATGATCGTAATAACATTGATATTCTCAAACAATCGTTGGCATAAACTGGAAAGCTCGGCCGTATTACAATGACGAAGATTGTCATCATCTGAAGAAGATGAATCCTTCGACATCTTGAAAATTTACATTTCTGTGATATGGTTCCTGCAAAGGTATGACTGCTGTCGTTGGAATTCTATCGTCATATTCGATTAAATTTTGCAATTACACACTTGTAAAAGCAATATCGTATACACATCATTTTCTCACTGCATGCATTTAAAAAAAATATCTGTAGAATATTCAAACCGATTTACGATATCTACTATAAAAATAGTACTGTAATCTATATATTTCCATCACCTATACAAACAGGTCTTCAATATGTGATTACACACCTACCATGTCAAATGTTTGTACATAATAATCTAACAATGGTTTCTTACAACACTTTTCCCAACAGAAAATAAAATGACAAATAGTTACAAGTGTTCAAAATGACTGATGCTCGCTAAAAGCGTTACCGTACAAACGTCTCGTAGCCAAGGAGTTTTGCCTAGATTCGCTATAAATTAATATGTCATGCAGCTGGTCATGGTTACTATAAATTATTTAATTTTTGTTCATGCACAGTCACAAATATCAAGCAAACACTAGGTACAGAAAAGCAAAACGCACTAATAATAATTTGAGGTTAATAGCAGCAGTTAATGAGTACAATCATACTCATTACCTGCGTGCGTTTAGTATGTTACAGTTAAGATTTTTTGAAACCTACACCTTAGTTTGTAATTTGATAACACAATTTTGTATTTTATTGCTGTTGAATTTACGAGTATATATATCTTTATATTTGTAGAAAAACTATTCGTTTTAGAATTTTTTTCATAGTTTTTTGTTGCTTTTGGTCAAATATACAAGCCCTTTAGTATCGGCATTTATATTCTGTGAAAAAAGTGGAAAATGGCACTTCCAACTTGAGATACAAATTTTTGTCATTTATAAGCTACACAAGTAAGAAATCGTATTTTGTAGTAGCGACTAGTAAGACACTGCCTCGTCTCAGTAGAAGGAAGTAATAAGTAACAGACATTATTTTTATACCACAGGCACTTTTGAATTTGCCTCTATGTGTCATAATATTAATCTATAATAATATGTGCACGTAATCTTTATTACGTCCATAAAAAGAATAAAGATAAATAAGAAAACAGCGCACATGCTTTATATCATTTAAATATATAGGTAAGAGAGAGATAGACAACATGCAGCAAATCAAATGTGAGAAAAGCTCTACGAGGAGCGTGACCGTGACTAATAGTTTAATAAAATCTGTCAAAATGTACGGTCAATTTGTTATTTCTCATTTGTTATTAATATTTTAAAGCTTCAAGTTTCTAATATTTCTAGAAACGAAAATTCAGATTTCTATAATTTCCGGTTTCCTAAATACGTCTATGGCACGCTTGTTGTAAGACACCCTGTATAGCAACAGCAGTGGAAAATGCTCGTAAAACAGAAATCGAAATACGAAAGTTATAAAATATCGTCAAATTGTTCAAAACTCTTAAGGTTTCCGTATTTCTCGCTGTAAAATGATTTGTGCTGTTTTTAGATACAGAAATCTCGAAAAATAAAACACGTAGAACAAAAGTAATATTAAAAATAAAATTCTTAATGTTTTGTTTATCAATTTTTAGTATTTAAATTATTTGATATACCTATAGTATAGTATAGTATAGTATAGTATAGTATAGTATAGTATAGTATAGTACAGTGTTTATTAACAACATTATGCTTTACATAAGCATTTGAAGCAGGTCATAATTTTAATGTAAAAAACTACAAAAAGCACTGAATTTATAAAAGTAATAATTAGAAACACAATATAAGTGTAAATATACGCATACAGCACAAATAAAATGTGACAAACAATTGAACAAAAAATAATAATAATAAAACAATAATAAAAAATAAAAATATATATAAAATAATAACTTTTAAAAAGTTTTTGTAAAACATACATTATTTTGTTTTTTAGCCCCACTTTTTAACAACTATTTTTTTCACATACTTATAAATAAAAGTGAACAGTCTTATTTGCAGAAGTTTATATTGTAACAGTATTTACATCTATATTTAAAAATATACGTATTTTCAAAGATTTCTTTACAGAAAAACTTTGTTAGACCACTTTCTATCGTTATACAGTGCTTTCGAAAAGTAACGAATAGATTCATTATTTTTAAAATTGAGAAGTTTTCGAAAAAATCCCCTGGCACGTCGATTTTGTTTTAAAAAATGGCACTTATTGACATACGACCCATATGTGTGTCATTCTACATACATACATCATGAAAAAATATGTGTTACATAACAAAAAATTTAAGAAAATAATGTTTGAAGATTTTTAAATTTAATTTTCACAATACTGTGCACCTCCCCATTATGCAACACCTGCTTATTCGTGCTTATTTAGATGAGCTGGTCCCGAATCATTGGATAGAGAGAAGGGGGCCGATTGAGCCGCCAGCCAGATCGCCTGATTTGACACCCCTAGATTATTTCTTGTGGGTACTTAAAAAGTAAAGTATACGTTACTAGACCGGTTAATTTAGAAGATTTAAAAGCAAGAATTCGTCACGAGATACATCGTATACATCCTGAAGTTATTGATAATGCCCAAAAAGAATTTATTAATCGTCTTGGCTACTATCAGGCAGCCAACGGTGCACAATTTGAATATTTAATTTAGTCGATTTTTTACATAATCATTATCATTTTCAGTATTGTGAAAATTAAACATTATTTTCTTGAAATTTTTGTTATGTAACACCATAATTTTTCATGATGCATGTATGTAGAATTACACGCTCTTTCAAATGGCATGGTCAAAATTGGGGGTTGTTATTTAAAAAAAATTGTCGATGATGTCATATTTCGAACAACGATAACGTCACAAATGTGGGTCGTATGTCAAAAAGTGCATTTTTAAAACAAAATCGAAAACTTCTCAATTTCAAAAATAATGAATTTATTCGTTACTTTTCGAAAGCACTGTATATTCGTTTAGATACCTTTGAATATTGGCAGGTGACATGAAATAACATTCTTATTACTTACTAAACTTAATATTGTTCAGTTAAATATCTAAAATTATTTTTATTTATAGAAAACACTATTTTAAGAATCCGGCACCCTTAAATTAATGTTCCTAAAAATATTAAACATTAAATTCATATTTGAAGCTGTAGATATTCCAACATGCCTGCCTCATCAATTTAAAAAGTCACGAGTCACTGGTATTTTATTGCAAGATTGATTATTATTTTATTTGTTTCCTAACATACAAAAAAAATACCACCACAATGACATCCGAGTATATTTAAATCAAACTGACCATACATACATACTTGCAAATCTACATTTTTCGTCACGTACCTACTCCGTCCTCTCAGCTCTGCGTCCGACCCTGAAGAATCTTCGCTACATATGCGGCGAGTGTATTAAATAACGTTTAAGGGTTAACAGCCTACCTCACCTAGAAAAATAGGGGCGCGTGCACGTTGCCGCACACCTTGTCATTTTGTATTCAATGGTGGGCGTTTGGGGACACAATCATTGCGACAAGCTTATGTAACACTATTATAGCAATATAATCGTGTAGTGGCGGACGTTGGTATCGTATTCAATTTGGTGGTACCTCACAGTTTGTATGTCGAGCTTGTTTTTGACGGAATGTCAATTAGATTAACGGACAAAAACATGTTTTAGTCGCTTAACACAACGCACGTATTTTATTATAAATAATTTATACCTAAAATGTGATAAATAGTATAATACAAACAGCAGGGGGTTGATTTTTTTTAAACTGTTAACTAATGCTTGAATATAAAAAAATTGCCGTTCCAATAAAATAAGAACATCTGTGTTCTGTTTTTTTTTTGCAGAGAAATACATTTCTATACTATTTTTTTGTACATCTTACAGTCTGTTTCAAATTAAGTGTACAAGGTGTAATTGCAGAGTATGTCGGAAACTACAAGAGATAGAAGGGTGCGGTTTTCGCTACACGGAACTACTTTTTTGAGAAATTTGAAATGTCGTAATTAAAATTTTCATATACCCCTTAATTTTTGAGATACGTGAAAAAATTTAAAGAAAGCTTTTAATCTTCTTTATAAGAATAGTTGAGATATCGGAATGTTGAAAATTGCTTCCGACAGAGTATTTTACGTTCAGTGGCATACTTGTAATTTCTCTATAGGGTACTTCTTTTAAAATATGAGCCAAACATACATTTTTTAAATAGAACACCCTATATGTTTGTATGCCATTCAATTGCATTATATTTTTCCTTCATAATGATATGGGTGTTTCATAATTAGCTGCCAACCCTGAACAGACCGATATGAGCAAAACTAAGTAAAAAAGTTCATATGAACATGGGTCCGGAAATGCTTCCTAAGGGCACAGGGACCCATTGAAGAGGGAGGAATGGAAATCATTTTTTTGCAATATCTCTCAATCGCGTTGTGATAAATGAATGAAATTTGGTATACACAGCTAAATTGATGAGCAATTTAATGGACTAATCCATTTATTTCCACAAGGTCCATTGGGGTGGGTACGGGGGGTGACCTTGGTATTTTGCGTGTGTGACTTTTTCATCTTTGACTTTTTAACAAATTGGACAGCAAATTACGTTTTCCCGAACTGTTTTATGTTGAAAAGATACTCTTGTTTCAAATCGTTATCTTTAACGGTTTCTGAGAAAATCGCTCTTGAATTCTTATGTCAAAGTATTGTCAACCCGATTGCCAATTTAATAGTTCTAAGCGAAAAAAATGGAAGAGTTTACGGGACAAGTTAGTTGATACGCGAGTACGGGAGCAAATTCCGTTTTCCTGAACTGTTTTAAGTCAATTGAAAAAACTGATGTTGCCTTCTGGTTCCATGCATTTTTACCTATCTGCAAAAACATACCAATGCTCAGATAGTAAGTGAGCTATGTTGTCATATATTCAACTGTTTTCTGGTTGCTGTCATAATTCTGTTACCGTTGGTTAGAGAAAAAAAAATGTTAAGTCAAATATGTTTTGTTTAGTACAAGTTATTATATGGAAAAATTAATGCACTCATATTCCGGCCATCCTGTATAATTATACAAAATTGGTTCATGAATTAATTCTAAAAAATAATTTTCTTGTTGCCGCAACATTACCAAAATATTAAATAATACAGACTACTTGGAACAAGTTATAAATTATTTTTTTTTATCTGCAGTTTGTCTAGATAATTTAATACATAATTACTTTTTATCTGTGTCTAGATAAAGTTTTTAGATTTTATCTGTTATTTTATCTAGAAAAAGGTTTTGGAAATAACACTGATGTCAGATTATTGAAAAACTACGACAAAATATCAGAAAAGTAATTCTTGGAAAAGAACAATCCATCTAATCGATAGATATTAACGCTATTTCTGAAGCTCCTCAAGGGTCAGTCTTCGACCTCTTGTCATTTTTAATCTGTATAAATGATATCACTTCAACTCTAAACTATAGTGCACTTTTTTCTACCTGACCTCAAAATATATTTATCCGCGAAAGACTTGAGTGACGGTCTCTTGCTTGTCAAATATAAATTAATTCATTATTGGTGCATTAAGAATGTATTGCCTTTAAACTTCTCCAAGTGTATTCGATGTCTATTAATAAGAAAACTATCTATATTATATGTAATTACATAGTGGATCATAAATTAATAAGGAAATATAACAATTTCAAAGATGTCAGGGCGACATTTGGTATTATATTAAACTTTGTAGATCAGTAAACACCAATTTGAGGCATACAGAAATCATGGTTTCATTTTGAGGAACTCACATGAATTTACAATATTTTCATGATAGTAAGTTAAAGAATACAACGTAAATATTTACCTACAATACCTATGGTTTAAATCTAACAGTCGTTATCCTTCCTAAGAAATTTCTCAAGATACTTTGCTCAAACGGTGCAATCAATGATCTAGCTTCACAGCGTTTATCTAATTCCTATTAACGCTACACAAAAGTCACACCGGAAAATACTGACTACCCGGATTTGTTAATAAATTACTTATGTTTCCGTATTTCCCGCTGTTCAGTCTACCTACTATTCCTATTTGTTTTATCTACCCACTACTAAACAATTTTATATTGAGATATACATTGTTGTACTATGCTCAATGAGTAAAAATGTTTCTTTATAACTATAGTCTAGTAATTTATTTTTGTATTGCCATATTTCTCAATAATTACATCTAGATATGTCATTTACTTTACTATTGTCATTATAAACAGAGCTTTCTGCTGAGATATATCTATTTGGCAAGAAAAGATAAACATGAATAATACATTAGTTATAAATTATAACTGTGGCTATAAATGAAATAAAAACTACAACAAAAAGAGATGTACACAGTAATGTTATCAACTGCTGAAACAGGCATCATATCCTTCTCGACCATTGACAGATTGCATTAATCATTGAAGCGGGGAATGAATTTTATTAGGAGAAAACTTGATTTTGGTAGGAAAAATTGTTTAGCAGTGATCCTAAAATTTTCTCTTTTTAAGCTTTATTTATTGATCTCTGCATCGTGAGCTAATATGTAAGCATAAAATGTATATAATCTCTATCCACAATAATGTCACGCGTTTCTGAAAAAGGGATAAGTGATCGGAGGATGTAGGGTTGTAAATTGACAATCCACGCAGATCTTTCAAATTCTAACAACATACTAACATAACACTTATACAGACGTATGAAATTACTTAAAGCCCATTTTAAAGTAGCTTTTAATAAGCAAGACACATAATTTTCCTACACACTGATGCAAAATGGTTAGGTCATCTTGAAGAGCAACATAGTGCATATCAAGATTCATGTATTGCTTTGTATCATCTGCATAAAAGAAAACTCACGAATGTATGTAGCAGACATGATCAGAAACGCATACCAAATTAACACTGGTCCCAAAACAGATCCATGAGGACTCCATTAATGACAGAATATAAAAAGAATGAGCCCGTACACTGCAATTCTTGTCATTCTTCATCCCATATTTCTTTAAAGAAGCTAAAACAGATGTTATACTTTTATTTTTAAAATGTATTCTTTGTTATTGAAATTCCGCGTGGTTTCATAAAAAGTAGCTTCACCTAAAGTGTTTTCCATAGTATATGCCCCATTTTCTCACGTCTTTAAATATAGCCTTATAATTTCATAAATACATACTCGCCTGTGTTATTGAATATATTTAGACCTTTCAGATTCATCACTGTTAATTATTCCTGGCGGCTATTACTTATCAAAAGTATTTGCATAGATCCTTGTGTTCTTTCATTGTACAATTATAAACCACTTAATATATATAATTTGTAACCAGTTACACAAACACAAGCTGTGGAAGGAAACTTGTAGTTTATAAATATGGAAACGAATTTAATGGGAAGAGAGATTTTATAAAAACATACAACAGTTTAAAATCATGAAACATTTATATTTTCAATTTGAAATATGTACAATAGATTCTTATTTTCAACTTATTCTTGATTTTTTTCGGTTCGGGTTCGGATTGGCTATTATTAATTAATTTGGAAAATAACAGGAATTTGATAAGCAAGTTGATAAACCTTAACCACCTACCAAAAAACAAATTATATTTTACAGAAATCAAGTGCCTCAAGTGACTACATGGTACAAGAGTAGATTGCTAACGACAAAATAATGCGATATAGCTAAACTTACTTTAGTCAAAAGTTGATACTTAATGAGATACAGGATGTCAATGTAAAAATTTTGTCTTCGACATTTGTAAATAATTTTATTAAAAAATCTAAATATATGGGGGCGAGATATTCAAATTTGTTTCTAATTTCGACGCTACTAGTAGAGGGCGCCACTTATGGCACATCATACTTCTGACTGTTAAAACAGTTAATTGTTCTACCTTCTTTATATGAAAAAGGTATACCTTGTTGAAGTCGCTAGGAGTGACCATTTTCGAAATAATCCTATTTGAAATATTCAATATACCCAGGAAAAATTCGTTTGGATTCGGGTAAGGTGCCTTTTCCACTGAAAATACAGCAAAATGTTACATGAAAAAGTTACTCATAATGGTTAATTATAGCGATATGTAAAATTTTAAGAGTTTCCTTTACTTTTTGATACAAATATGCACAAGCTACAAAATGCAGAGATATTTTAAATGAACAGTTGCTTGAATACAATGCATTTTTAAGAAAGTTGCAAAGAATAATTATTTATTCAAAATAATCTAAACTTAAAATATCTTACGTTTTTTTATAATTAAGACAGTGGCGTACTACTTTTATTGTAAATAAAAGAAGAGAGTCACAAAGTTTCTACGCCACTGGTGTCATTGGAAATGTTTAAACATACAGAATAATTAGACCTAAGGTATCCCATAACAACCTTGAATATTGTCGTTTTATCACGAAGGGTTTCCAAGTAAATAAAAAATATAATAAAAATTTCAAAATCTTTAGATGTAGGTATATTTGGATAAATCTCATTTACTTTCATTGTACAATCACCCCTTCCAAGGATGCCAGTAATATCTGAGACACCCTGTATATTAAAACTTGTTTATCTAAGAGATGTTTTACTAACGCTAGAAATTCGTTTCAGACAAGCAGTATATCAAAAAATTGATATATTGAACATAAATGCTCCCTATAAATGGGTTATTGTTTCATTGCCTTAGAATCTGAAGTAGACTTCAATTTAAAACTCAAAAGTACTGAACTAAAATAATGCACTGTTACATTTTTGCGTAGAAACAAATGTATTATTATCCAAATTTACTTTACAATTACATTACACATTTTGAGCATTAGCTCGCATTAGACAAAACTATTACAAACCCTCGCCCTCCATAATTTTTCTTGCGCAACGTCATGGTATAATTTATGTTCTTAATTTACAATGCAAGTCAGTAAGCGAAAGCGCAGCGAATATAATAAAACGTATAGTTTATAGATAATTGGTGTACTCTGGTACAGCTACACGGTTCCGAAGATTGCTGAAGATTGTATGATGATGGTGGCTGCAAGAATAGACTCCAGCCAGACAGGCACATGGTCTAGGTCTCTAGGTTAGCTACATTCCTTCTTGTCTACTTGTCTAGTCTACTCCTGCGAAGCCAGTGCAGCAGGACAGTGCACATAACTCTTCGCTGTCGTATACAAGCATGGTTGGGATGCTGAGGCTGAACGCTTTGTAATACGATTACGGACAAGAAGTTGCAGCAAATAAAACAAGGCATTAATTCTATTATCATTATGTCTTCGTTCGTAGTATTTATATTTTAGATGAGAATTAAATGTTTGTTCGTTTCGATAGCGTTTTATTCTTTGTAGGGAGATATTTTACGTTTTTTATAACAGTAGCAGTATACTTAAAGTATGAAAGTTTTATTCTCATTTCACTGTATTGTATGGAGATACTTATGTGATATTTGTTGTTGATATTTGTGTCGGGTACTTCTATGAAGAGTTCCAAGATATACGATTCTTTATAAAACCTGGCTCAGTTTACAAATGTAAACGTGAATATGTAGCAACACAATCATATTGCATTAATACTAAATAGTAACGATAAATTTCTATCAAACTTAAGAAAATGTCTAAAAGTGAAAATACTTTAAAAAGTTTACAGTTCCAAAGTTTCAATGTCATATTAGATATGTATTTTTAAAATATACCTACATGCTTTTCAAAGTTTTAAATTGCCTTTAGCGCAAAACAGTTTTATTTGATGGAATGAATGGGAAACAAATCCAAAATGTCACGAGTACTCCATATTTTCTAAAACTCAAGCGTAAGTATCGTTCATTTGTGTCTACCGAAATTCTATTATTTTGTTTAATTAACAAGTCTTTTCCTCTGACATCGGTGAAAGTATTATTATTGTTATAGTGTCAGTATAAAACTTTAAATTACATTTTTTAGAAAACGATGGGCATTTGTAGATTTGGTTTTAATTTTTATTTAAATTAATCCACTAATATCGGCTAAACGATTACTGAAAAGTATAAACGTTTTGTTTTATTTCCAAGTCAGTGTTATAAAGTATAAGCTTGAACAAGTATTTTTACAAGTGAAGCCATTATAGTGTTACGGAAGCTCACCTACCTTTTAAGTTTGTTAATTATATTCTTGTTTACGTTGGAATTTATAATTTTTGTAATACCTTTATTTTGACGTTTTCCAGACTATTCCAGGCTATATTCTATTTCTTTCTCGACACGTTCTCGAGATCGCAGAAACTTCGAGAACTCTAAAAATCTATATAAGCGGATCAATTCCGCCGTCACAGTCAGTTTATATTGAGCAGTCGAACGCGAATGACTGAAACGTCAAAGTAAAACATTTGACAGTTGCGTAGTTTGTTGAAGAATATTTCTTGTATAATCAAGAGTGACAATAAAGTTGTTTCACTAAGTGACATGTTTCTACGCTAATCCAATTTCGAGGTTACATTGGTGTCGGAAGTGGGATTTTAGATTTGTAATCTCGTGTTCTAATTTTACAACTACGACTTTGACCTTATCTCAATTGATTGATTTCGTCTTCAACAGTTTCATCAAATCCATTAAATTTAACCTGTCTCTTCCAACTTCTTATTGTTTTCCTGTAAACTGGTTTTCATTTCGTTTCTTAATTCTTCTTGGCTATTTTCCATTTTCTCTAAACTGTTCTTCACTTCCTCTTGATTGTATTTCATTTCCTTTTTCAAGTCTTCCATGATATCTTTCATCATTTCTTCTTGGTTAGACTTCATTTCATCCTGACTGACTTTTATTTTCTTTAAATTTTCTCCCATTTTGTCTTGACTCTTCTTTATTTCTTCATTCATATCTTCATATCTTCTTGGCTCCTTTCCATATGTTCTTGGCTCCTTTTTATATCTTTCACCATCTCCATTAACTGTTTGAATGCGAAATCAATCAACTGAGAAGTGAGGTACAAGATAAGGTCAAAGTCGTAGAAGAAAGTATAGTAAAATTAGAACACGAGGTTACAAATCTAAAATCCCACTTCTGACACCAATGTAATCTCGAAATTGGGTTAGCGTAGAAACATGTCACTTAGTCAAACAACTTTATTGTCACTCTTGATTATACAAGAAATATCCTTCAACAAACTTCGCAACTGTCAAATACTTTGCTTTGACGTTTCAGTCATTTGTGTTCGACTGCTCAATATAAACTGACTGTGACCGCGGAATTGATCCGCTTATGTAGATTTTTAGAGTTCTCGAAGTTTCTGCGATCTCGAGAACGTGTCGAGAAACAAATAGAATATAGTCTGGAATATTCCGGAAAACGTCAAAATAAAGGTATTATAAAAATTATAAATTCTAACGTAAACAGGAATATAATTAACAAACTGAAAAGGTAGGTGAGCCTCCGTAACAATAGTTATTTATGTATTAAGAGTAAAAAGTGATACATTATTGCTCGAGAGTGACAGTTAATCACTCGAGAGCAGTAATGTCACTTTGTGTATCTACAATAACTCAACAAAATAAAACTTTTTAATTATTAGCTTTATTACAACGAGAACTTAATTATAACAAGTAGAACAAAGGTAAGAAATTCAATTTCTATTAGTATTTTAATGTTAAAGGAACAGTCTTTACAATCTTTAATAATAGTTCCTGATCCAGAGAGCATATTAGGACTATATTCTGATATGGTAAAATTTTCATCACTGCAATTGCTACATTCAATTCCTTGTAGATTATTTGATGGCCTAGTTAAACTTTTCTAACTTGTTTCAATTTTTTTCAATGTTATTATCTACATATGTATCCTTCTGCAACTGTAGAACTCTTCCATCCCCCGTGTCGCTTCAATTGTATAATATCACCTTCACCATGAACCAATAAAGTAGCCGAAGTTGGGCGAAAGTACTGCCTGTGTATAAATGAGACTCTGATAGGTTAAGATAATTAGCAATATCGTTGGTATTTTAACAAGAACATTGATTCCTGACACTTAATTAAAATACTTGCATTTATTAAATTTTTAGAATAGTGGTGTTGGTGTTATTTCTAGGTCTCAAGACTACATTCTTCCTATAGAATGACAAAAAGTTAATAGTTATCTTGAATGTTATTTGTGACGGTAAAAAATCGAGTTCTTATTGTCTTTGAATCAAAAATAGTAACTATCAAAATCTATTTTTTGTTCTCAACAACCTTAACATTCATTTTTTCCTAATTCGATATTCCAATAATTGGAACTACCTATATGATATTTCTATTAAGCTGCAGATTTTACAATAATCAATATGTAAAGAATTTACCTTTTTTTAATAAGTCTGTTTCATCAACTGCTTCGCCCAAAAATCTGTATAATTCCGCTTGCGAAAAAGTTTTTGCCGTCAACTTTTTGAACTTGCTTAAGCCAATATCATTCTTGATAATGTGAATTTTAGCATCGAGTAAATCGACCGTACTGATGACGAATTCAGTGTCTTTGCTTTCTTACAAAAATAGGTGAAGAGTACATTTTCTGAATATTTATAAATTTTCCTCGATATGTCACAAATAGGCAACAAACCTAAAGTTACAGTTTTTGCATCATTTCTATTTTCCGGTGGTGTATTCGGGATATCTGTCACTATTTCCAATTTCTATAATTTTGTAACTAAAATGGCCTCAACTAAACCGCGCAATTCTCCGAAATCATGAATCAACATTCAAATACAACCGCAATATGTATTGATATTGAGAGGAACCACGTTGGCGTTACTAGTTATAAAATCAAGTGCCGTATTTCTTGTATTAGTTCTTTATATAGTCAATTTACAAATTTTCAAAACAGATCATTTCTTAGAAATTCTCGTTATTCTAATCACATTTGAAATAACTTCCTTTCCCTTAATTTCTCCTTAGTATTTTAATTAACCTATGTTTTCATTAAGCACAAGTTGAGGATAATGTTTAATAACTACGTATATAAAATAACAAAAAAAAAGTAAACTAAGTACGACTCTGTTAAATTACTGGTTCCGAAATCTATCATATCATATAAATAAGTCATTCTGACGAAGAATAAAGGAGAAAAATGGTTTACACACTTACAGTTTCTAATAATTGAGTAAATTCCAGAAGTAGAACAATTTAATTTTACTTGTACAGAAAATAGTGACATTATATTTTCTACCCAATCAATGGGCATAATAGAAAATATAGATATCCTTCTATTTATGCTTCCAGAAGTTTAGCATATTTTTTCCAGTTACCGTTATCGGTAGATAATTTTTATAATGTATGCGGGTTATAATGTGCTCTGTGACATATGTTATTGATTTTTTGAAAGCCTCTGAACAGTTTGTTAACCTGCGAAAATTCAGGGCAACGATAATGTAAAAGTTTTAATTGCATTTAAATGCCAACGAATGCCTATGAATAGTATAGTACTTTGATAATGGTAAGGGAATAGAAATGATGCAAATATGAAATATTAGTTCACTTACACTAGTAAAGAGAAAATCGAAGTAATAAAATGAGGATAAAGAAACGTCAGTAGACTAAGCCCAAGTAAAGATATTATGACTAATATAATAAAAAAGGGGTTTAACCCTCTTTTTCCTTCAAATCGCAATTTTCTTTCAACTGATGACTCCTAGAAGTCATCGATGGAAGTAACTGTTTCTCACAGGCCAAAAGCGATGGGCTTGATACCCTAAATTGCGTAACCGTAGTGGTATCCTGCGGCGAAGATGGAAGAGCGATAAGTGCCCCCGGACCACCCCGTTCACACGCAACTGCTCTAGGAACAATATGTCCTTTGACGCACTACATCTGTATTCTCCGCATATTAGAGAGCATACAGTTTTGATATGTTTATTATGTTACTTTCGCATAGTCATGTGGTATTTGGTAACTTTAGAACTCTTTTATGGGAAGGACGATATAACAGCATTGTAAAATAAATTTAAGCTGGAAAAGTCCCAAAACCACAATCTGTTAATAAAAAAAAAGTATCAAAATATTTTACAAAAAATATATGAATCAAAACATTTAAAGTTTTATGACGAGTTGCAATACAATTTGCATTCTTCTCTTTGAGCAATTTAAATAAAACAGAAAACAAAACTTGTTCTTGACTATTCTCATTTTTATTCAGAATTAAATTAGTTTTTATTTGTTTGTATATATAGCAGTTGTTATAGCAAGGAGAGAAAAAAATTAATGAGCATTACTGACTGGAAATGATTTCATTTCTTCTCTTAACTTTTTTCGATAATATTAGAGCCCGACGCTTATTCGAGAAGTACTTTCATAGAATAGACTTATAATATAAATTTTTTCAGTCTTTAAAATAGCTCAAGAAAAGCACCAACCAAACTGGATAACGATAAATAAACAGAAAGACAGACTAAATACACTTATATCAGAGCATTGAGTTTTAATATTTGTAACTATATAATTGTATATTACTGTAGTTTTATATTTACTAAAATTGTTGAACTGCTTCTTCCGGAGTGTCTCAAGGCTCTGTCTTGAGACTGTTACCTTTTAATAGTATAATAGATAAATATAATGCCATTTATGATACAAAGAAGAAGTAATTCAGATTGAAAATAACTCTAATTATTATAAATAAACATAATCATATTAACACGAAGTAGCAAAGCTAGCTAGCAGCCATTCGTTTCTTCATGCCGGACTAACAAGTCACAGATCAAACCACAAATTTAAATGTAATTCAATGCTGGTCGAGACATTAGCCTACAGACTAGTTGTTTCCTGGAATTCTGTGTTTGCAACATATCGTTATCGCCGAATAGTGATAAAAGTTGCTAGCTTTCAATGGTGATGTAGAATGCTTCATGTCTGCGGCTTGTTAGTCTCGCATAGAGTAGATAATGACCGCTAGATCTAGCTTTGCTACTTCGCGTTACTCACAGTCTGTACTGTCGGGTTAGACAGAGCCACTTGACTGCTGCTTTAACCAGATATTGAAAATCAAATCAGTTTTGTCACTGTAATTTTAGTGCCATTATTCTTGAATATGGGCCTATATTGAAGCGCAACTGTTTATTTAATTAATTTTTCTACGCACAAGCAAAAAAACAAAACGTTGTTGAACTAAATTTAGTAAAAAACTGATTCTTTATTCCACTAGTGCAATAGAAAATTTATTGCACTGATCTGCCATTCTACTACAGCGTTTTACTAGTTTTTTACCATGACAAACATAAACATTTAAATCAACGTCATATTTAGTCCATTTTCTGTTTTAAAAAATTGCATATTTTATATTATTATTATTTATTATTTTCAATCATATTTATTACATACTGTATTATGAAATTATTAGAAATGCAATTTATTAAATTAGTTTTCTTCGAATATCAACTGAATTATAAAAAATATTTTTGTATTACTTTAAGTAGCTAAAGTTAAACAAACAATATCTTCCTGGGATAACTTCATAATCAAAATATTTTTTCTACAAAACTGTTAAAAGTGGGCTTTTTAATTGTCATTTTTGATGTTAAAAATGTCATTTTTTGACACTAGTGTTAAAAGTAAATCAAAGTTTATTTAAATTTTGTTTTGAAAATTAATAAAACGTTTTAACAAACACATGAACAACTTTTTATTTTAAATAAGTACAAACCAACATTTTAACTAGTTATTACTATTAACATTTACAGTAAAATTAGAACAATTTGAAATTGTAATTCCCTGCGGAGTCATCATACTTAAGTTGGTTTTACTGTCAACATGTGTAACACATCTATTTTCTGTAGAAATACTACTGGCAGTACTGGTGGTCTTGCTAGTAGTTGCAGCAGTAGGAAGTATTTGGCACGCAATTTCCTTCTTCTGTTCCAGTGAATTTTCAATGTAGCCTTCAGCTACCGTCGAATATTTCCATCCTTCATGTCTCTTGGTAGTAAGATTTGCACCAGAATCTGCTAACAATGTCGCCGATGAACGACGAAAACAGTGTCCGGTGTAAAGTTGAGGATTTGGTAGATTCAAGAACTCTGTAATGTCGGCAGGCATTTTACCAAACATGTTAATTCCGACTGGATTCTTCACACATTTATTCTTCATATATTTAATAAAGAGTCGTCTATGGTCAACGTTGGGTGGCCGGAGTGCCATATACTTTCTAAAAAAGTTTAAATAAAATTCACGAACAACACTGGAAGTCCGAGGCACTTTCGTTTTAGTATCTGGTATGGTCGCAACAACCGAAGTGCCCAAATATTCGATATTGTCGATGGTCATCTGACACAATTCCTCCCGGCGACACGCCCCGAAGACACCCACTATTGCTGCGACTTTCTTCATCAGACACTTTTCGTCTTCTGCTTCTGTGAGAAATTTGTCGATATGCGTCTTTGTCAAAACTTTTTTGCTTGATACACCCTTCCGTTTTAAAAAAGCAATAAGTTTATAATGTTTGCTTTATTTTTAACATATTTTTGATCATGGAATAATTTGACCACAGCGTTGACGATTTCAATATCTTGGCTTTTTCCTCAAAATATGCCAGCAAAACACTTTCGTTACATTTCCCAGGGACCTTTTTAATGTTGCACCATTCCGAAAAGCCTCTATAAGCGATTTCGTACTGTTCCTTTGATTTTGCCGGCAATAATTCCAATGTTGCTCGACTGGCGGCTTCTTCGATTTCAGGAGGGATGGATTCGTTACGCTCATTATCGAGATTATTCATTATACTTATAATATTACTAGAAAATGCTGTCAATATTTTTACGTTTTTTCGGTAACTAACAACAGCACTGGTTGCTACGAAAATTTTGATTCATAAACATTGCGATCTGTGTGGTATTTTTTGATTTCTTATTTATATTGAGTTTAAAGTTCTTCCGATTGTTTTGTAGAAAAAATAGTGTATGATATACGTGTTAAAAGTGATTTTAACACGTATATCATAAATAGCTATTTTGATTTTTGCATGAAGGTAGAAAAAATAGTGTATGCAACTCGTACAAAAAGTGTTTGTTGCACTCAACGTATTGCCCAAAATTTCGCGTCGAGTGCAATAAACATTTTCTTTTTGCACTTGCTGCATAAATAACTATAATCAATAAATAATAATTTATTAATAGTTCGGTTTTTTAATTTATTAGCTATATTGTTCGTTTATATAATTAAATCTTTTATATTATACGTGTTTTCTGGCCCTGTAATTGCGTCTTATTGGGATCAGATCCTTTTTTAAATCAACCACGGACGGACTACAATTCAAAAACGCTCGCACGAGTGGTCATTACAACCATTAAAAAAATCACCCTTGGCCAGTAGCACGCATATCTCAGCAGGATTCCAAACCAGCATATTGCGCTACACTACAATCCAGAGGGTTGAAATACCACCGACACTGACAACCCTGGGCCTTATGTCCTCTTCATTAAAGCACAATAATCGCAGACTCTGTCTCCCTAATAAGTATAATAGACGAAACACTGTAATGATTCACTTTTGTTTTTTGAAGTGCCATAAACAATGGGTAACACTAAACCACTGTTTAGTATAATGTGCAATAAATAAAAAGACATTTTAGTTCGTGGGAAATACAGTTCAGGCTTTGATGCTACATTGTTTTGATCATTTCACGGCTACGATGGATTTATATGTGCATAATGAACCCATTAAAAGGATTGTCTCAATGCCAATTATTCAATGGAACGGTGGACAAAACGTACTTCAAATTCATGTATTGTTTTCAGCCGTGCTACCTACAGTAAATAACTTTACTGCTATACATTACATTAAAGAAATTTCTATAGAAATTAATATTTTTTTAGTTTTAAGTTAAAAATATATCATCTCATTACACAAAAGGATATAATAGTAATATGCATAATTAAAGGTATAATTGTAATATAAATATTATAGGTCTGATTATAGTTCAATCAAATCTACTTTAAAGATTTTAAATAATTCAAGTTACCTAATTCAAATTTTTTCTTATAGATTTAATGAATGACTTTATGCAAAAATCAATAAGTCAATCAGCTACAATGGCATTACAAATGTTCTGTAATTATTTATATACTGTTTTATTTACCATTCTGAATAACTTTATCAAATAACATTTTGCTGTATTTTCAACGCAAAAGCACTTTACCTGAAACCAAAACAGTTTTTATTCGGTGCACTGCTGAATATTTTAAGTAGGAATATTTCGAAAACGGTTACTCCTAATGACTTCAACAGATAAAAAAACGTAGGAGAATCAATTCTTTTAAAAGTCACAGATACACTAAACCGCAAAAAAAAATCTGTCATTTAAAAAAACATGATAAGATAAGTCCTGTCCTCTACTAGTAACTTCAAAATTAGAAACAAATTTGAATTGCTCACCCCAAAAAACCAGGGATGTCCAAACTTTATGCAAATATTTGAACTTTTTAAAAAAAGTTATTTACAAATATAAAACAAAATTTTAAGTTCGAGACCTTATATCTTTTTAACCATTAAGTTTTGACTAAGGTAAGTTTGGCTACATCGCATTATTTTGTCGTCAGGACTGTATGCGCTCTGTATTTTTTATGGTTAGACAAACTAAAGTTTATACAAGTAATCCTGGCATTTTATTTAAAATTTCTCTTTTCAGTGTAGCAATGCCCCAATGGGATCAATATACACCAGACTATTAGTCAGTGTTGCCAACACTCTTGAATCGGTTTCGACGAAATAGAAGATAAAATCCACTTGAAACGGTTAAAAAAATGAATTTTAATTTTAATTTATTGTCATAATAAAAACTTATTAACCTTCATAAACGTAACTCTATACAGGGTGTCTCGAAAATACACAGGCATATAGCAAAGAATAAATTCCTGACGACATAGTAATGCGATGTAAACAAACGTACCAAAAGTTGATGGTTAAGAATATACAGGATGTCAAAATTAAAATTTTATTTTAGATATTTGAAAATAACTTTTAAGAACATTTTTTCGTTTTTGACGATCTTCAATTACGTGTTATTCAAATTTATAAAAATGTTCAAACAAAAAAGTCATTATTTGATGGCCAAGGACAGTTTAAGCCCTTTGACGTAGGATGATATGAGTCAAATTAAGAACATTGGTACAAAAGAACTCTAGTGGTACGTGAACAGAATTAGAAAAAAATCGGTACACTCACAAAAGTTAAAGAAAAAACAATTTTTTGATACCCTCTAACACCGCCGCTAATTTTGAGTTTTGGAATAAATGTTTTCGTGTAGAATCATCCCGCATTCCACGGTATAATTAACGATTTCCGAACACTCTGTATATGCTACCACGTGAAACAGACCCTTTGGACACATCCAGTATATATTAATTCAAATTTTATTATTTTAATTTTACTGGATCTATTTTCATAATATTTTCATCAAGTGCTTATTCGTTTTTCAATGCATGTATTTTCATTTTTTTCATTTTATGATTGAACACTTGCTACTTTATTTCAATCACTGTATCTACTTACCTGCATTATCTTAGCTAATTTCAAAGGTTGTCGAATATTTATAATTATGGATTTGCGATACTATATCGATAAGTGCAGCACAAATTTACTGGTGAATTCCTGTAACGTTATGTAAAGTATCCATTTATTATAAACCAGTTACCTACCGCGAACCCCTAAGATAAGAATCTAATTATTCTTTACAAAACGAAGATACGCAAATAGTCCAATATTTTTCCGCATACTTCAGCTTTAGAATAAATTCTGTATAAAAGAAATCAGATAGCTACCTACAGGTAAATACCACATGACTAAAAAAGTACCTGCTCTATAACCACAGTGGTAAACACATTTACACACTACGCTATTTTCCACAATTAATTAGATTCAAATTTGTATCAGCTTGACAACCAAGAAAAAAATTTTTTCAGTTATGAATTCAAAGACCCATGACTATTTTATTGAAAAATATCGTTAAGAAATTTGTTTTCAAATTATACACTTAGCTCACAATCTTCATTTAAAATATCCCTAGTGCTAAAATTATTTCTGGAAATTTTTTCGACGTCATGAATATTTTGAAAATTTGTAAAAATACTTATGAACGAGAAAAAAATTCGGGTTATTCATTTAAACTCGTGGCATCTTTAGTAAGAAAATTTCAGAGTAAACTGTTTATCAATTTGAAGTTAGAAATGCATCCATGTGCCACAAATACACTTTGCAATTGAAAATAATTACACAACAAATGATATAAATTTACTGTGTTTGTTTGTTTTAATCTATATAGACCATTAAAGCAATAGAATAAAACATAATTAAAATATGATGTTCAAACTTTTAATTACTTAGAAAACATTGGTTGGCTTACGAAATTTTCGCTTATAATATCCCTAGTGTAAATTATTTCCTGAAATATTTTCAAGTCGTAAATATTTTAAATATTACCGCATTGCAATTTCCGGTTATTAATTTAAGCATCTGGGATATTTGATAAGATAAAACAGAGTATAGCTTTTAGCAGCAAACTGAAAGGGCCTGGATTTTGTCAGTAATTGCCATCTTACTGGACAGTCAATATAACTTTCCGCTACCGTAGTCAATTTCCAACTACCAGGACGCTTCACAGTGGTAATATCATCCCCAGCATTGGTCAGTAATGTTGCCAAAGAACGCCTCATTCCATGTCCGAAACTTTCTGGATCAGGGAGCCCAAAAAATGAAGCCACTTTTGAAAATGTTTTCGAAATTGTGTTGATGCCTACATGTTGTGTAAGACATTTTCCAGTCACATATCTCAAGAAAGATCTCCCACCGGCATTTTTAAGTTGCAGATTGATGTATTTTCAACACATTCCTACAGCATTCATTGAATAAGCTTCTTCAATGATCGTGAAATTTCTTGTTTTCGTATCCGGAATGGGTACGTATAGGTAACTGCCTTTGTCTTGGACATGGGTGATATCCAAAAAGTTTAATTCATTGCATCAACACCTGGACTCCCATGATCGTTGCAGTCTGTAAAGTTGCAACGTAAATTGAAATATTACAATCATGTATTTTCTATCTTAACTTGTAAATATTCCTCTTCCGCTGCTTTCTTAAAAAATTCTTCGATTTTGTTTCTCTCCAGTATCTTTGCCTTATTTGGTTTGTAATTTCTTGATACTGCTTCCAAACATGAAGTAAGTTTACAATACTTTGAAATATCAATACCTTTGTGCACTTTCAGCATTGATTTAAGCATGGAATATTTTATCCACAAGAGGCAGCAAACGATTTCTCATTCTCCACATTGAAAAAATGGAATAGTAGCACCTTTTTTGTAATTGTTCCTTCTCCTATGCCCCTTTTTCGCCAGTTATCGAATTCCACCAATTCCTTCTTATACACAATTTTGCTTTTCACTGAGAAGAGACGTAAAATTTTCAGCATTCTTACTCATTTTTTGTATCAATTTGTTTCCTCTTGTTGACAAATAAACAAACGCATGTCATAGAAACGATTCCTTTCTAGTATTCAGCGGACAATCAATATTCTTGATTAAAATAAATATGTAAAATATGACGTTTTTCAAAACCATAATTTTTCACCTGCTCTCACACAGCGATGTTTAAAAAATGAGGCAAAACCCTCTTTTCCCACGGAAAGTCGGCGCCTATGACAATCAATCATCATCCGTCATGGCTAGATATGTCAACTACTGGTCGTTTTTTTCAACATTGTCAAGTGTAGAAACGACGAAACGAAACATTTGTATTAATAATAATAATAATGTCTAAGTACCTGGTAGATAACAACTCATCCGGTTAGATGCAGTATTTTGTATTCGTTCTTTCCTTGCACACTGCCAAACTACATTTTCACTCCTTGCAGATTCATCATAATTATCCACTAACATATCCGACATAAAATACTTTATTTAATTACTATAACACGTTTAAAATTAGTCACTTAGCTGATTTAAAGTAACAGTAAGTTCTAGGTTATGCCATACTGCATTGCTAATTGCATACCCTCCATGCTCCAAACCATCCAGAATGCGAAGTTAGTTATAATCTAAGGATCATTTTTACAGAACACTGTAAACATCTTGGGATGTTATAGTTTAAAATATTACTAATTATTTTATGCAAACATCATCGATTACTGTTGTTACTATTATTAGTATTAACAGAATTTAATTACACAACAACACATGAAGTTTAAAAATTTATCGGCGTGAGTGCACCTTGTATTAGTGGCCTACAGATGTTGTCAGATGTCGTCTGTAGATGTCAAATAACGTAAATATACGGTTACGGTACTCTGATTCGTTTGAAATAATTTTTCAGTACTTGTTTCTCGCAAATTTAATTTTTCGCGTATTTTATGTGTATTTACAAACATGTCGTATTTCAAATGCCTAGATGACGGATAAGGTGCTGATTTATGGGAGTGTGACAAGTGCATATTATCGTGCGGCAGCCTCAAAGACGTTTCCCGAGTATACAAAATATTTTGCTGAATACTTTTTGAACCACATCAAACAGCTGTTTTATGCCGTGGCGGTAAACGTGTGGCAGTGTTTTTATGTATTTGTGTACATTTACGTGTATTTTGCTGCTATCCTTTGTGCTTTTTCCCGACGTAAGTAATCGACCTGGTCAAGATCGCCAAACCAAGTAGGTACCCCGCTTTACACAAAAAGAACGATCGAGGGAAGGAGAGGTCCACAGGAAGTACAAAAATCTTTGCAGGTTTTAATTTAAACAAGTAAGAACACAGAAGATGATTCAACATTCTTAATATCTCTCCAAGTATCAATCCTGGAAATAAATATTAGTAAGGTAGGTGCTGCCTCTCTGTGCTACCATACCGTATTTCTCATTAAATCATTAAATAATAATCTACATTTTGTAAAGATTTTTTTTTCTTTCTTTCAAAGCGGCTTAAATTGATATACGTGTCAATGGACTTGTCACTATATTTGACACCTTTGACTGGCAGAATATACCTAACCTCGCGGCTGACAGAAGGTCAGTGACGGCGATAAATAGGGATTTAATATAGTTTTGAAAATATTTTTTTTTGGCTTTATAAATAAGTTTGGAATTTTTTTGAAGGGTCATTCCATTAATTCTTATTTTTCCCTATCCCCTCTTAAAATATTTGTACTAAGTTATAGTTAACCCTGTATAATAATTAATAACTATAATATCGATCGACTACAAAATAGGAGTGTGATATTTTCAAAAATATTATCTCTTCTCCATATTAACGGACGCTTATGGATAATTTTTGCAAATGGGATAAATAAATCTCATATAACTACCGGTAAATTCATTTTGTTTTAATTTCCATCTGTCTTGCCATATTACACAAAGTGGAATAAGTTATGCTAATTTCCGCGTACCGTATCCGACACTTCAAATAGTAAACGTTTAAACGACGGCATAACTAGTGAAAAGTGGCTTTGTTTTGCCTTAAACAACAATCTATATGAGTATGCAGTACGCAAAAGAACTTCATGCACGAGACGCGAGACGTGCTGGAAGCTATCATAACCAAGATATAATAAAAAGCTTTCAGCGGTGGATCTATGGAGTTTGTCATGTATACAATAGGAATTCTAAAAATGAGATAAATAGATAAGAATAATATAGTACGTTTCAATAATATCTGAATTTGTTAAAATGAAAAAGCTCAAAAGAGATAGAGGTAAAGGCGCGTTTACACATGTATAGATTTAGTGGCGCCAATGGTTATTGGCGTGACAGTAAAATAAAATTGCGTGCACTGATAAAAATGGCATGCCAGTAGAGGTTTACATATGAAATTTTATTTTACTAGCACTCCAGTAACCACTGGCGCCACTAAATCCATGCATGTGTAAATCTGCTATAAAGCAAAAACTAAAGTTTACTTGTACAAAACCTGCCTCTTTTCCGGAGACTGGGTGACTTAGATGGGGGAAACATCAGGATTGTATTTAATAATTTTATTGACCAATGATTACTCATTTTCATTAATAATTAATGATTTAAAACAGGCATATTTAATGATAAAACTTTACATTCATTTTCATCTAAACAAAATTTGACAGTTTTTATTCAATATCGGTTATTAATATGTAAATTTTAAAATTATACTGAAGAAAAAAGTTGAAAGTTGTGGTATGAGCTTTACATTTTTAGGAACTTATAAAAAACAAATCAAAATCTCAAAGATTATGATTACTGATTTGTGTTAATTTGTATTAAATTATTTGTTGAATTTACTTTTACTTAAAACTAAGCGTTTTGTCATCAAGAGAAATGTGAAGTATATAGGACATATTTTCTTATATGTAGTATATTTCCAGTCCATAAAATTATAATTAAGAAAACAGTAGGTATTAATTAAACATTTGTATTCTAAATTTAAAACATGAACGTCAGTGACCCATAAATAAAAGTAAGTAGTTTATTTTACGCTGTTTAAGCTTCTAATTTTATCACTTACATTTTTATTTTAATATAGTGATAGTTATATAATATATAGCTGAAATTGGCTTAGTTAGATTTGAATAGTGACAAGCAAAATACATTTAATTTTTTTTAAATAAATATTTAAATTTTGATATTATTATGTTTATTTTGTCTATTTGAAAGTGACACACATTAGAATATTGAAAAATATTATGTTTCCTTAAATTTAGTGCAGTTATCCAAAAGTCTTCTTCTTGGAATCTCAAACTACACCAACCAACAATGTTAATAAATAATCAAATAAGCGGCATTATTCAAATTGATGTCTATGATTGATTGACAAGAGTGGGAAATTTTCCTAAATCTATGATTCTGGCCCATTTGTGACCATGTTATTGGCCATAGGTTTGTTAGAAATAGATGTAAATCATTTTGAAGCAATTGAATGTTATTCTACTTGTTAATGTGGGCGACAGGAAGGAGATAGATTTTGGCAGTTGCCATATTTTTATTTATACCGCGATTTGCAGTTTTTTTTATTAGTGCTTGGGACAAATTAATTACTTAATGAATTCTAGTAACTACTAACATATTGTAATTATAATTTAAATATAATTATATTAACACTTTTTTGCATAATTTCTCATATGGGTGTGAATCCTTCGGTAATTTTAAGAAGAAAACTTAATATCAACATATGTCCTAAACCTCTTAATTTTTGAGCTACAGGGTGTTAAAGTTTTAAGAAAAAATTTACTTTTTTATTATAATTTTCTTATCACTCCAGATATTTTTATGAAATTTTGTACACACCTATTAATCATTAAGGAGCATTGTTTGATGTAAAAAATGTTTTAAAATCTTTGCCAATGACGTCCGTACGAGGCTTCAACTAAACATTTTTCAAGAAAAAAATGGTACGCCACTGCCTTATCTAAAAACTAAAATTATTTTTAAAATCTCCATTTATTTTAGAGTAAATTCGGTGCCTAGATTTACTCTCGTACGACGCACCATTTTCACGTAAAAAAATTAAAACCAAAAAAAGTTTTTTCTCCAAGTCATTTTTTACTTAGGCTCGTCAACGTTTTGAATTTTCTTAAGTCAATATCATTTTTGGTAGAAAATGTGGATTTTGGCATCGAGTAAATCGACCATAATGATAACGATTTTATTGCCTTTCTTTCTCACGAAGCTACGCGAGGAGTACGTTTTCTGAACATTTATAAATTTTCTTCGGCTTACACCATGTCAAAATAAGTTATTGCTTCTCATATAACTTCTTTGATTTCTTTGCCAACAAACCTAAAGCTACAGTTTCTGCAGCATTTCTAATCTCTGGAGGTATATTTTGGTTATCACTGTCACTATTTTCAATTTCCATCATTTTTTTCAACTGAAATTATCTCAACTAAACTGCACAAATTTGACAATTGTTAAATTTACTACGAACGTTTGCTAAATTTTATCGATCGGCAAGCAATAAAGTAACACTCCTCAATAAACGTCGTTTGTTATCACTGTCAAGCAAAAAACCCTACTTTAATTAATGATTGTAGATAAACATATTTAAATAACTACTATTATGTTTTTCGGACGCACCTTATCCAATGATTCTGATACGTTGCTCAAGTTTGCCAAAAGGAGCAATGATCCCATATGCAATTTTCAGTGAATAAGACATTCATGCGCTACCACCTGGTTCAATAACATCGCCTTTTGTTATTTTCCTGTTTTATTATTATTCGCTTAAAAATTAACGGCCCATAATAAACATATCAACCACATTCTCACGAAAACACAAAGCACTGTTGTGACACTTTTTCGCACGCGAGAAAGACAACCCTTACGTAATAAAACTTTACGACGGTTTTTATGAGGTGCTACTGGTCGCGTTCTATTTACGTAGTGCTCCTGTATCGACGACAAAGACCGATCTATTAAATTTATTGGTCCATAAAGAACCGTGGTGAAAAGAAGACGTTTTGCTGTGAGCATTGCACTTTTTAGTAGCTTATGCAGATTCGTACCACCCATCGAGATGGATGCTTTTGAACGGCGCGGCTGTAGCATCAGCTAATTTGAATTTCCATTGAAAGATAATTTCCTTCCTTGTTCCTTCAACAAAGGTTCGGAAGTCATAAAATGGGTTGATATTGAAAATTGTATGAGTACAAAAAGATATAGAAACATAACAAAACTTTGCCGGAATTCAAATGAGGTACCAATATCATATTTATTCATTACTGATGTTAATAATGAAAACGTACATGAACTGATTAAGGATATACTGTCTCCCATTATTCACGATTGGGTAGAAAAAATAGAAATCCGGTGGGGCAAGATCAAGATAATAGGACGAATGTGGAACCCAAATATTGTGGGTGGATATTACAATACACTCTATGATATCTTCCCGTTAAATTTTTTTTGTACTACGGTCTCAATACGAAGGTTGCTGGCAGTAAGCATCAATAATGAAAGAAACATTCCTCGTAAACAATTCACAGTAGGTGACATATTTTTTCCTCGTTAAGAAACAGAGTAGCTTTTGCTCAGGGTTGTTCTTCTTTTGTTTAAAAAGTATGTACCTGTACATCCAATTTGTGACTCGTACTATAGTCGACATCTTCATCAAAGTCAGATGATCATTCTGAACGTGAAGAATTGTTCATATGAAAATGGTATCTTTAAAAGAAAAAATATCTTTTCGTGTTGTACATTCCCCAAGAGGATTCTCTTCAAAAAAGGCGCATATGCGGTCTTACTTTAAGTCCTTCATTGTACTATGAACAAAACTAGGAAAATGTAGAGAATAAAGTGCTCCAATATCATAAATCTTTGTTCTATGATTTTTAATATATTGTAGTAAATGTTTTCTTTGTAACCCTTGGTCCAATATTTGTAAGAATAAGTACTTTAATAATATTAGCTAAGTCAATAACTAATTCAGACATAATGTTTCATTCATAGTTTTAATTAAGCCTGTTAACAGGTTCGCTGCCGGTGGCAGCATGTTGTCTATGCCAATGGTTCTTTGGACTGTAATTTTAATGTCGACGGCATTTTCCGTCAGTGGCACTGCACATTTAACTAAATTGGAAGCTATCCTCCAGTGACAGTATTATACGTCGCAAATCCTGTCTGTCTAAGTTCTCAGTGAATTACTTTAAGAATTTGGATTCGAGGATTATCTGAGACAAAAAAAACGAATTTGTACTTAACTTTGTTCTAAACGCTAGTGGCCGCTACAAAATGTATGTAGTCTTGGTGGATAAACATAACATTTTTCTCATTGTATGTGTCAAAGTGCTGAAGGCAAGAGTATGTAAAATTATTTGATTTATTATTAAATTTCAAATTTAGACTTATTTAGTAAGTTATGTGAAAAATAAAATGTAAAATTTATATTAGGTATATTAAAACCGAGGATGCCAACAAACAGAAAATGGTTAAATTTAGCAACATAAAATTAGTAATGATTTTCTTTTAAAACTTTGATACATACAGTGAGAAAAAAGTTATGACCAATTTTTATCCCCGAGTACATTTTTTGCGCCTTTTAGCGTTTAGAACAATGTATGGATTTGTTTTTCAAAGCAATTCATTGAAAACATTTTAAGAATTTTAATAATTTTGAATTCGAAACCTTAAATTTGAAATCCTCTGTCTTTTGGACTAAGGTAAGTTGGCTAAATTGCATTATTTTGTCGCCAACAACCTGCTTATTCACCTCATCTGTATCATCTGCCTCATCTAGAGACCAAGTGTCGCTTTCGTATCCGTCGAACAACTATGTTCTGAAATGGGCAGGAAACCTTCATCTGTATGGTAATGGTTTATATGGGCTCTTTTTTGAGGCTGAGCTGGTCCAGGCTTGCCAGTTTTCCAGCCTTATTCTAATAAAAAGACAAGAAAGGAATTCGAACAGTGTAAACCTATCTCTTAAAGCCTTTTCCGAATGCCTGTATAAACTGCTGTACTTGCACGAAGTACTCATAGAGTGTAAAAAATACATGCACACAACCTGATTTTTTTAGGGTGGAGTCCTACCAAAAAATTACACTAGAGACCCTTGTACGTTTTTTGCAATAAGGGTGGTTTCTTATTTACTTTATTTTTGGAATTTGTTTTCCAACTTGTACATAATAATATTAATATATTAACTTTTTTGTAACTTACATATTTGACGCTTAACCGCCCATTATATGAAAAAAATACGATATTTATTTATTATAATTCAGTAAAGATACAAATAAAAGGCTTAGGAGTTAGTTTTTGGAGGGTTCTTAGAGGACTGTCTCCTGAGTGGATACCCAAAAAAACACAGTCTTTCCCTTCGGTGTTTTCTGCAATAAGGGTGGTTTCTTGGTGGTGGTATGGATGGTTGTGTGGAAATGAGTTCAACTGACAAATCACATCACTGAAGACACAAAGTTACTTGGATACTACATTCCATTGGTTCAAACTGGCGTACCTCAAAATACCTATTTAATTTGAACGTTCCTATTAAATATACTTAAATCTTTTTAAAACAATAGGTCCTCAGGAACAGCGGTAATGTCTTTTATTAAGTACATGTACAGTACACACAATATTTTAGATATGACACAATAATCATAAACCACCCCCATTGCGCAAAACAACGAAGGGGTTGGACTGTGTTTTTTGGATGGAAACTCAGGAGACGGTACTTGAAGAAATCTGCAAAAACCAGCTGGTCAGCTTTTTGTTGTATCTTTACTGAACCATAATAAGTATAGTAAATAAAATCAATGGTGTCCAGAGTGATTTTTTGGTTGGAAACAGCCTTTCATTCACCCTGAAAAAATCAGCTTGTCCGCATTTATTTTTTTTGAAATATGATATATTTACTGGGTTAATATTATAACTGATCATTTTACTAATTTAATTAAAAAAAGACAAGCAAAATTCATAAACCATACGCAAAAAACTATGACATAAAACCTTTTCATAGTGCCTATATAAATCACCGTTCGTCAAATGCAATGTTGCCGTAAATAACCCAGCTATAAATGACACCAGAGAAGCGACGGAAAATTCCGTCAGCAGTACGAGAGTGATAGCGAGCCCGACGGATTTTTCCGTCACTGGCACTGAAGGTATTAATTAACACTACATAATATGTTATTCAAATCAGACAAATGTATCTTCATAGTATATCATATTCCTTTCTACAAATATACAATAATTATTCAATATCAGTTTTAAGATCGCTAACAGGTCAGTGAATAGTGCCTCCAAGTTCTTAAAAATCTTTTTGTTTATAGTTAGCATTAGTGTTATAAGCTACGCTACTATATAAACTTAATGTAGTTAGTAACATGGATGCATAGACCTTATTTATAAGGTCTATGCATGGATGCAACTAAAGTAATCTCTATGTAAACCCAAAAATTTGGTTAAGAGTCAGTGTCAGAATTTGACATATGGGATTGACACTTACGACTTGTATAGTCATGTCAGCTTATCTTTTAATAGTACTTATATAATTTGGTTTATATGAAAGAGGTATGTGTTTTTATCTACTATTTAAAACAGTATACAAATGACCTAACATGTTATGTATATTATGTTATATACTTATTTATTCATTACTATACTTTTAGAACACAACAGTTGTGAAAAATACATAGAACATTAATGACGATTTCGATTTACATGCACTTTTGCACTGAGTGCGCACTGTATCCAACTTCTGTGTTTGATTTACATTTTGAGTGCGCACTCTGCTGGTGGAAAGTGTTTAGAAGTCAGTTCGCACTGAATTCGGTGAAAATGCAAATATTCTTGCACTGAGAAAATAGTCCGTTCAATCGTGGAGTGCAAGTTTAATGTGGCGGTAGTATAAGATTTTTTGAATGTAATTGAATGTATTTGAATGAATAACTTATTTTCTTCATCAGATAGTTTATCTGAAGAGGAATATGTTATTAATAATAGTTATATAGAACAAAATAAAAGGAAATACATTTTTATGGAATTAGTAGTGCATCGGAAGATGTAGCAAATCAATAATAATTAGACTTATTTAATTACTGCTTGTACTACTTGTTTTGTCTTTAGTTAAAAAAAAAATGATTACGCAAAAAAACTGGTGTACATTATTATAATTGACGATTTTGAGAAAACAGTGTTTATCCAAAAAACAAATTTGGAAAAAAACTATAACAACTGAAACGCATACATTCTTACATTTTTATAGTAGTTTATTATAATCAATTGATACTTCTGTTTTCCTTTTGCGTTTAGTGCCTATTTTTTCAATTTTAAGCGTTTATAGATCCATATACTTTTTAATTTTAGTAACATTTTATCAAATAATGCGGTTATGTAGTGTGCATTAAAATCTGATGCGTATTCGATTTATATATTTTTAGGTATTAATAATATTGTGTGAAACTAACTACTCAGTGGACAAAAGCCCCAACCTGCGTTGAATTACACCCACAATATCTACCCATATATTCCTTATTATTAGCTTTTGTAACAGCAAAAAAACGTATTCGATTTAGTTGCATGCTCGGAGTATTCCGGGCAAAATTTAATAGCACTCGCATCAAACTTTGCGTTATATCAGTGCGCACTACACGTTATCAGTGCATATAAATCGAAATCGTCATAACAAAGCAATGTCGCAGCATGTAATAGTGTCTCGAAGAGGCAGAAATATTGCTTCCTCTTTATTTTATGTTAAATTTAAAATTTTGATATGAGGTAGCAGTAACGTTGGAAATGCTTTAACGTTTTCATTCAAAATTCATCCGGAAACTACGGTTTTAGTTATATATTGTCGAAAGTTTCATTACGTTAATATTTGGGAGAATTATTTAAGGGTGGAAAGGCCTCAATTTTTAACGAATTTCGCCAATTGTAATTTTCTATCATTTTTATCATTGACTGCCACGGTAGATTGTCAGAAGTTCAAAACAAACTATACTAAATTATATTTTAACTACTTTACTGCTTTGCGAAATTCGTTCACAGTTGACACTTTCCCGCCATTTAGAATTTCAAAAGCTACGAATTCGCCTCTATGAGAACAAGGCTTAACAATAGATTTCTAAGGCACTCTTGCTATAAAAATCAAATCTGCTACGAAATTTAGCATCAACTCAATAGTTAAAAAATATATCATGAAGGTCGTTAACTACATACTAATAAAGTTATTAGTAGCCAAGAAATAAATTTATAATTAATTCTTTCAATACTTTTAATGATCACAGGAACTCATAAAGTTTTACCCTGCACGTCAACTTTTTATTCGGCAGAATGAGAATCCTTTGGAAATATTTCACGATCAGTCGACATTTATTGCTCTTGAAATACATAATTCGTCGTGCTGCCATGCTTACCGCATCCAAGATCTTCTCATATACTTATTGTTAATTAATAAATGCTAATTAGTGTTTTACGGCACGTACAACAGGTACTTGCGTTAATTAAAACTGAATTATGTCAGTATTCATTTCTGATTTGGATAAGTATCCATTGTAAAATAAAAAACAGAACTACGATTTTATCTGAAGTTATTAAATTGAGGCCGTTTTATTTTACTTTGTCGTTTTGAAAAAATACAATAAATTAAACAAACCTTGCGTATTATACAGAGTGATTCAGTCATACAATACATCATTTTCATTGTTTAGGTTTGCTAGTCCTATAGAACAAATATATTAAAGTGTTCTCCTATTTATACTGTATGTACCAATTATATGTGCTATGAATTGAATCTAGTTATCTATCTTTTCTTGTTCTATTAATGACATAAAATTCGTTTGCAGTCTAATTAATCTGTTGTGATTTGGATTTTCCCCTGCCCTATAATTGGATTTAGTCTGTCTGGGCAGTGTATCCGTAAAATAAAATAATGCCATTAATTTTAAGAAAAGATATGGAGAAAATAAATATATTGCAAATCAATAGTTTGGTAAACCTCTTTTCAGATTGATACTGACCGCTCTCTGCCTGGATTTTTCACAGCTCCTAAATCAACTTGGTGTCGGCCTGATGCGACGTTGTCAAATTTATATATTTTCCTGATATTAGACATTATAAATAAACGGTTGTATTAACTCTTCTATATTTGTTCTTGTTAACTTCAGCCAATAATTTGAAATATTAAAATATGTACTGAATGCTTAAAATTTTGTACTGAAGCGGCACATAATTTTTAGTATTTATAATAGACTATCTTCATATAAAATCATTATACCACATACACACATAACCAAAATATATATTAGATTATCCATTTATATTTACTTCATAAGTTTAATAGGTACACATAACTATTAAACATAAACTGAACAAAAATAATAACTATAAAACAAGAGAAAGAACAATAGAACAAAAATAACATAACAAAGTTACAGCAAGAGGTCGAATTGACCTATTTCTGCATTTTTAGGATTGCTTCTTCAGGTGGCCTCCTTTAAGTTGAGTCAAATATCTAACTATAAAAATTATTATACCAATAACTTAAAATTATTTGAAATTAAATATCTGGTCAGATCTCATCTATTGTGGTTGAATTGTCGAGTTCCCACAGTTTCAAAAGTGAACTTTGATATTTATAGAATGTTTTCAGTAAACCAGGTTAGTAAATTTAGCTAGATTTTTTTTGTCTTTCTCTTTCTCTTTCTCTTTCTCTTTCTCTTTCTCTTTCTCTTTCTCTTTCTCTTTCTCTTTCTCTTTCTCTTTCTCTTTCTCTTTCTCTTTCTCTTTCTCTTTCTCTTTTTCTTCATCTCCTGGATGCAAATAATCAACTTTTCTTATAGTATTTGGTCGAAACTTGTGTTTTTTAAAATTCTCAATGCCTTGAATTTATCAATTCCTATCGTCCTTTGAATTTCTCTGCTGGACACATTGGAATTTGCGACAACAAAAGTTAATGTATTGCTTTCATCATTTTCTCTATTCTGGATATTATAAGATTCAGCTCTGGATTTTTTAAAAGAACTAAACTTACATAAGTTATCATTGAATAGTTTTAAAATTATCTTTTCTGGCTGACGACGCTCTAGCTATATCTCTAAATATAAGTATAAAACTGCGTTACTATTTTCTTTTTTCACTTTCAGTGTAACACTTAAATATTTGAACTTTGTAAAGATACATACATACACCATTTTTATACCTTCCAGAAATTATGAAACCAAGTAATAGTCGTTTAGCAACCTTTCAATCAGTCAAAAATAAATTAACTGACAATAAAGAACAGAAGAGGGGTTCTAAAGAAATCACATGGCCAACTGAAAAGACACCTAGGTACGCCAATGGCTTCCTCATAAAAAATAGAACAAAAAAAACCTGTATATTTAATACTAATAAAATTAGATCTTTTGGTACCAGCAAAGTAAATTCAATAAAGAGAACGAGACATCGATGTCAGATTTTTTTTGTATCTATTACAGTTTTGGCTGTACCCTATAAAACTATTCAACCGTTTACTACTATACATTACTATATATTTTTTTAAATTTCTTATTTAACCTTCCTCAATATCAATTAATATACCAGCAATAATTTTAAATATCCTTGTCTTTCACTTTTTCAATCGATAGCACATAATGGGTCTGATGAATAAAAGGTAGCAAATGCTTCTACTACATATTTTTGAAGCAAAACCTTCGATATATATGATTAATATTTTGGGTGCATTGAAATCATCCTTAAAGTAAAAGCATTTGCTTTGTTAGAAGCAAAAGCTACAGCAAATATGAATAAAACCATTTATATGAATAAAACTACCGTGTTACCATTAGTTTAGCATTTTCTATAATAAATTGAAGGTACCTCATTAGTAGACTTCGTGTATATGAAGCAGCATCTCTGTCAACAATTGTGAATTATGTTTTTAAATCAAATTAGAGCAGAAAAATATCATAAAAACGAATAGAAATATTATCAGGCGATTATAGAAAACTCTTCCGTTTTAATGAAGGAAATGTACATTAGTTAGTCAATTCGAATAAGAAATCACTGTGCCAATTACAGAAGTGATAAATAAAAGTCAAATTTATGAATTAAATTTCCTTGTGCTACGGACAAATATAATTTTCCTAGAACAATAGGAGCACTGGATTGTACACTTATGCGAATTCCGAAACCTTTGGACTATGGAGACGAATATATAAACAGAAACGGCTTTGCAAGCTTCAATGTCCAGGCAACTTGTGATGCATCGAATAGATTTACATCCAACATATGTTGTCATGCGCCGCAATACAAAAAATGCTATACTTCTAGCAAATGAGGAATACGGCTTAAAACTATGTTTAATGACTATTTGCAAATATCCCAATACATCACAGTATTGAATGTTGTTTTGGACAATTAAAACAACGATTTCCAATGCTACAGTATAAGCCTTTTCCCACTTATTTAATCTATTTTTCTTATTTCCAGTTTTATGCATATCGATTTTCTGTTTAATTTCTGTTTTCATGTTGTTGATTTATTTACTCAGTTGATTTTCAGTAATTGCTTTTCCCGTTTTGATTTCCCAATCTTATTTTAGCTTTTTCAACGCCTCATCTTTCGCCAATTTTACGGCCGGTATTTCTGATTTTTGTAAAATAACTTGTTCTCCCTGATTTTCCTCCCGACGCTGTTTTCCTCATCAGAACTCATTTTTTTTAAATATATATTTTTAAGTTTACATCACTAATGCTCTAATACTACTGCACTATGCGATATCTATCTGCTTGCTTTTAAACTGACTGTAAAAGGCCCTTGCAACAGATACGTGTGAGCTTGTTAGAAAATAGCATTTGCTGCGGAGCGTAAAGGATTTGCTATAGAACAAAAGCAAAACATTATTAATTTAACACGAAACAAATGCTTTTGCTACAATCTTCTACTTCGAAGCATTTGCTTTTGCTTTTACTTTTTACTTCAAGCAAATGCTTTTGTTTTATTCATCAGACCCATTATCTTTCTAAAACTTAATAACTTATTACTTATTTTTTCTCGGAGGAGACAACACGTAGTTATCTAGATATAACAACAACTGTATCATTTTTCTGTCTGTGTTGTCAGTTACATTGTTATGTGGAGCATATGTAAGTACCCACGTATTTTAATGGCAGTATCATGATGTAGCAAGCAATCCGAAATGCTTATTGGTAAGATGAGTATCAGATGAAACTTGAAACCGTGGTACATTTATATCAAGTAGATACCATCAATTCATTACGTAGAAACAATGCTAATTTCTTCTTGATGAATCTAAATTTAGATTGTGTGTTCACCAGCGCATTCGCCATTTTCTAGAATACAAGACTATTATACAGGGTGAGTCAGGGGTAAACCACTGCTTGAAATTTGTACAATGAAATACCATTTTTTTAAAATATTACCCGTAAATACCCAAAAAAATACCTCATCAAATAAGCAAATACCTCAAAAATACCCAAAAATCACGAATTACCAAATGCCCAAAGAATACCTATGACTATTACCCAATAATATCCTTAAGTACCTAAACATATCGTTAAATACCGAAAAGTACCCAAAAACACCCTTAAATACCCAGATATCTTAATATAGTTCACTTAATATACATTTAATTTTCCAAAACTGTCTCATATTTCTTTAGAAATTATTCCATCTACAGATCTACGTAAATAATATATAACTTTTTAAGGGAAAATTAGTTTCTAATTCTTATTCAGTATAAGTAAACATATCTAAA
This sequence comes from Monochamus alternatus, assembly GCA_037114965.1. Classification (NCBI taxonomy): domain Eukaryota; kingdom Metazoa; phylum Arthropoda; class Insecta; order Coleoptera; family Cerambycidae; genus Monochamus; species Monochamus alternatus. Next base: position 74,597,498 of record CM073431.1, on the reverse strand, counting down.
CTTGTGTCCAAGTTGGTAGGATATTGCGGATTATCATATTGCGACTGATCGTGGAATTGATACCTTAGATCGATCCCTCAACTCGATCTGAATACATCTGAAACTAACATTTTAGATTACATAAACTGTATCATAAACCCATTGGCGCACCCAAGAAGGATGCCAATATCTACCCTATGCCCACTTCAAGCTAACTAAAAACAAACTTCATCCTCACGTATGAAATCATAATATTCGGTCTAAACGGTCTAAAATTATTATTATCCGGATCCCAAATACTCATCGGCTACAACAAAATTCTTTTATGTATATATTCTTTTTAGGTATAGAGGAAAAATTCAATTTTAGCCCTAGCTTTTTTTTCGTCATCTATCACTAGAATTAGATACTTGTTGTTTAACAAATTATACCATATTAAAATTTGTTAACAGACGAGAGGAATGTGCTAGTATGTGATATTCATATGATACTTGCTTATATAGGGTACTGTACTGTTGCAATACTATTGCAATAATAATTGGAATGTTTAATTGCGAATTGGCGATTTATTTCGAACTAAATTCGTAATTAAATCTACTTTAAATTTTAAACATTAGTTCTTAGTTGTTCCACTCACCCACAAAAATCTATTGAAATTTCTACACAGAACATCCAGTAGTCAAAAAACTGATTTGAGGAAGTGGCATTACTTTTGCAATAGATTGTCTTTAATTCGAATCACCCTATATTATTTTCTAAACTAGAGACTTACGAAGACTGTAAAGGGCTACATAGTGGTTTAACAGTGCCTCAGAAAAAATTTACAGACTATTTAATATCTAGAAAATATTTCTGTATATATTTTTAATAATTTTTATATTTGCCATTGGTCAGTTATATTCAAACTCTGCCATCGTCATAACGCATGCGCGATCGCCATTAGTTTTAAAAATTGGCAGGAAAATGCTAATTTTCTCCGAAAATACCCATTAATTACCTTCGTAATACCCATTAAATACCCAGTGAATACCCATTAAATACCCAATAGATACCCATTATTTCCTTGATAGTACCCAAAAATACGCAGAGTACCTAAAAATACTGGAAAAATACCTATAAATACGCACAAATACCCAAAAAATTCAAAAAGTATCTTTAATTACCTACAGCTTGTACAGTAAAATACCCCAGTGGTTTCCCCCTTGATTTTTTGTAGACAAACTTTAACAAAAGTAACACATGTTTTTAAGAAGAAAAGTTCGTATAAACATATGCCGTAGAAGGCTTCGTTTCTGAGATACAGGGTGCTGAATATAATTTTTAGTTCTCCAAATTTGATTATAATTTATAAAAGAATGCTTAGATTTTTATCATATTTGGATAATAATGGCTATTAATTATGGGGCGCATAAAACAAGCGATAAGAATGTTCAAAAACTTACACAGTGTCGGAGTGGAGGGGGTGCTCAACCCATTTTTTAAACATAACTTCTACGCCAATGATTATTAAAAAAACTGTTATTTTCATTATCTAAATACAGTTTACCAATAATAATGTCCCTTCTTCTGTTTCGAAATTCCTGTGCGTTTCGGAGTTATCTTGATTTTTAGTATTTGGTGGCACTAAATTAAGTAATTTATTTATTTCAATTATAGGCTAAATATTTAATAGAGCATTTGCATGTAGGCGGCGCTGCGATCAATGTTAGGTATTAAATCTAACCTCACAAACATTTGTTATTTAATTTCTGTTGTGTTTCAATTGTGTAAAAAAAACATGCCATATAACTAGTGTATCGTAGTGTTTATCTGTTGCTAATAAAAATAGAGATTTCATGTTTCGCAAATTCCCCAGTATACTGAAAAAAATTAAGGATTACCAGGAAATTCTTTAGGCACTCCCACGTTAACAATTTCTGTGTTAAATAACGTTTTATTACTTCTCTTTCCAAATTACTAATGTAAAATGCAAATAAACAAGGTTATGAGAGGTTAACATAAATAAGATTTTAATACTTTTTGTACTTGTACAAGTTTAACTTTGATAATAGGTATGCAAATTAGATTTACAATCACTATTTATCTCACATGAATTCAAATCAAAAATTATCCAACCATAGACTCGTAAACTACACCATAGAACATTAATATTAATACCTAACTTTGACGCTAGCGCCCCTATCGGAATTTAATGACACTGAGTTAATGTAAATGCTCTATTGTTTCAACGAAACCTACCTAAATATGGTTTGTTAAGGATTCTAAATAGCCGAAATCTCTTATTCTTTATCTCTTTCCAATGTAGTCAAAATAAATATTTGTTATATCAAGCTATATTCAAATACAACACTTTTATAAGTTGAAATCTGTTTAGTACACAAATTTAATAATTCTTATTTATTTTGTGCTGTGTCAATACTAATGTACTGCAACTAAATTACAAAAAAAATAACATTGACATGAACATTGATGTTAATGTTTACGGAGATAATTTTTGAATTTATAACAATATTTAATTAACAGTTGTGGAATTAATAACAATTGTTAGCAATAACACATCAAACACTAAAAATCTAAATAACTCGGAAACACACAGGAATTTCGAAACATAAGAAGGAATATTATGTTTGGTAAGCGGTATGTAGATAATAAAGTTTTTTCTTAATAGTCATTGGCGTAGAAGTTCTGTTTAAAAAAAGGGTTGAGGACCACCTCCACTCCGCCACTGTGCAAGTTTTTGAACATTCTTATCGTTTGTTTTATGCACCTTAATTAATAGACATTATCCCCCAAATATGATAAAAATCTAAGCATTCCTTTATAAATTATAATCAAAATTCGATAACAAAAAATTATATTCAACACCCTGTTTCTCAGAAACGAAGGCTTCTACGGCATTTGTTTATAGGAACTTTTCCACTTAAAAAAATGTGTTCTATCTTCTGTTAAAGTTTGTCCACAGAAAACTAACTCACCCTGTATATTTAATACTATTTGTGAAATAGTGTTTTCTACAAATACAAAAGTTTTAGACAGCTTAGCAAATAACAGCAATGTTAACTCATGCCACGTGCAAATTTTCAAAGATACCCAATTCAAACAAATAAATAACTAGAAATAGTTATCTAACCAACATATTTTTACATATAGAAACATTTGAAAATTCGTATTTTTTCAATTTTTATTGCATCAATATTCTGGGAGGCGATTCTAAATGAAAAATTAATTCCATAAATCCCTATAAAATTTTTTCGAAAATTCAAAATTATTGAGGTTACAACGCGTCAAAAAAGAAACAATATTTTATGAATTTCTACAAGTAATTTTTTTGTGAGTCTCTCAACGCCAAAGGGCTTAATAAAAAGAAACAGAATAATAGGCAAATTTGTTTTACTTTTAATAAAAAGGGTCATGATTTATATATTTTTTTTTTCGACAACAAAGTGCGATACGAGTAGTTCAAACAACAGGAAAGTTTAATTTTAAGATGTTTAATTCGAAAAATTACAAAATTTAAAAAAACCTTCAGGGACACATATCTCCGTATGGAGGGCCTGTAGGAAAAAATTTTATAGGAACACCCAAGAAATTTCCCACATTTTACCGGACACCCTGAATATTTATATCTTATAGTAAGATATATTCTTACAGACACATAAAGCCAGTTACGTTCGGTGGGCGATAATATTATATATATTTATATCATTGTAATGAGATATACCAAAGACAAGTAAACCGCATAGATATAAATATATATTATTATGGTAAATTATCAAGCAGTGGCTCCTCGGAAGTGTTTCTACAGGGTGTCCGGAATATGAGTGCCGTAATTTTAAAGGCTTATATATCTGACTGAAAGCAATAAAAAACTTATGAAAAAATAAATGTTTAAAACAAATAGTTTGTCTACAAATACATTTCTTAAATAAAAATACAACTGCAATAATATCCAAAATCATGTTCCGAAATTACCATAGACCTTATCAATCATGGACGCGCCCGAAACCGTTTTCTGCCTGTACAAATCGTTGATGCTCAGATGTGTGCGACAGAGATAGAGCTAGTCCGGGCAAAAACCCACAGATCATTGGCAGAAAAAAACAAAAACCGTAAATGACAGATGTATGACAGACGTGTGACAGACCGAATTATATTGGATATTTACTCATTTATTCAGAAATTTAATTTATAATTACATTTTGATAATAACAATTTGTAAGGAAGGTTTTAATTATTTAGGAAAAATTTTTTTTCAGGTTATGTTTATATATTTTTCTGTCATAGAACATCTGTTTTTGCCCGGACTAGCTTCATCCCTCTTATACACATCAGGGCAGCGGACCTCTCTTTCTAGAGCCGGTCCATAATTTATAAGGTCTATGGAAATTACAAACTAAGGTACAATTAAGGTTAAGTAAACGTGCCTGTAACATAATTTGATTTTTGGATGAGTATTAATAAAATAAACAATTGAAGTTTCCGAGAAACTCGTTAAATCTGCAACGTACTGTAACGATCGACAACGTTGCAGTGTCAGACAGCTGTTGATAACCTGAAAGTAATATTAGTCATAATGGTACATACAGCTAGTGTGATTCATTTTTGTCTAGTTTTTCTTTGGTGTTTGTGAGTGTACATAAACAAAAATGGAACAATTTATAGTAACCATAGCCAGCTGCATGGCATGTTAATTTATGGCGAATCTAGGCAGAACTCTCTGGCTACGAGACATTTGTACGGTAAACGGAAACAAGTCATTTGTACCTATTATTCTGTGTCGTGAAAAGAGCTCTAAGAAAACCATCCACAGTAAATACCTATGTTTAGGTGCACCTATTTGTAATTTTTAGGTATAAATACATACCAATCCTAAGATAGTATGTGAGCGACGTTGTCACATATTCGAGACCTATTTGCTGTCATAATTCTGTTACCATTGGTCAGAGAAAAAAAATTGTTAAGTCAAATTTGTTTTGTTTAGTTCAACTTGTCATATGGCAAAATTAAGCCACTCATATTCCGGACACCCTGTATGTGTTTTGTTTTATATTATGGATACGTTTTAATTTCGAAAGTACGAAAAGTATCGTAGATACCTTGCAACTGAAGTAGTACGTTTAATCCATCAGGTAAAATTTACCTGAGGGATTAAAATATAATATACTATTTCAAAACATGTATTTTGTTCTCAATAAAAAATTCATTAACATTTTATTTTTATTCTTATACAATATACAGGGTGTTTATTAATTGAATGCCGATACTTAAGGGTGTGAATCTTTCGGTCATTTTAAGAAGAAAACTTAATATCAACATATGTCCTAAACCTATTAATTTTTGAGCTACAGGGTGTTACAGTTTTAAGAAAAAATATGCTTTTTTATTATAATTTTTTTATCACTCCAGATATTTTTATGAAATTTTGTACACACCTATTAATCATTAAGGAGTATTGTTTGATGTAAAAAATGTTTTAAAATCTTTGCCAATAACGTCCGTACAAGGTTTGAACTAAACATTTTTGAAGAAAAAAATGGTACGCCACTGCCTTTTCTAAAAACTAAAATTATTTTTAAAATCTCCATTTATTTTACAGCAAATTAGGTCCCTAGACTTACTCTCGTACGACGCACCATTTTCACGTAAAAAAAATTAAAACCAAAAAAAGTTTTTTCCCCAAGTTCATTGAGACTGCTTTTGATATTTTGTTGCCATGTTGTAGACACCCACCATGCATGGAAACACTTTTTGTGGGACAAAAATTTTCTACTTTCACAAATGACGTTCACGTAGGCATGATATTGAATATTTGAATAAAAAAAACGGTAAGCTCATTAAGTGCCCCCTTAAAGCAAATGAAATAAAAATTAGTTAGTTTAGGACATATGTTGATATTAAGTTTTCTTCTTAAAATGACCGAAGGATTCACGCCCTTAAGTATCGGCATTCAATTAATAAACACCCTGTATATACAATACTTATAAAATACAATAGTGGTTTTGGAGCAAAAGCAGTTAAATTCAAAATATATTTTTTCTACAAAACTGTTAAAAGTGGGCTTTTTAATTGTCATTTTTGATGTTAAAAATGTCATTTTTTGACACGCGTATTAAAAGTAAGTTACTTTTAACACGCGTGTTAAAAGTAAATCAAAAGCACTGGTTGCTACGAAAATTTTGGTTCATAAACATTGCGATCTGTGTGGTATTTTTTGATTTCTTATTTTTATTGAGTTTAAAGTTCTTCCGATTGTTTTGTAGAAAAAATATTGTATGATATACGTGTTAAAAGTGATTTTATTTTGTTCGTGAAGTTAAAAAACTCGCTACGCTCGGTTTTGAATCACCTTCACTCACAAAATAAAATCTTACTTTTAACACGTATATCATAAATAGCTATTCTAATTACGCCTGAACCAAAAAAATTGAAATAGATCATTTTTAGCACATTTAGTTCACTGTAACAGGGACATTTTGTTCGATTTCGAAAATTTAAAGACCAAAGAATGAGAAGTTTTTTACCTTTACTGAAAAATTTATAATCTTAGATTTAACCGACTTTGCACGCAACCTCCAAGTTGTACCTTAGTTTGTGATTTCATAATACGGTTTTGCATTTTACTGCAGTTGTATTTTAATTTTTGGAATATGTTTGTAGAAAAAACTATTCGTTTTATACATTTTTTTCAAAGTTTTTTTGTTGCTTTTGGTCAGATATACAATCTCCTTTAGTATTGGCACTTATATTTCGGACACCCTGTATAATAATTATACCAAGTGAGGCAGAGAGCACTAATTATGCGTATGTTATTTATTATTTTTTTTAATTTTATATATTTTGTGTTTCTAATCCATGAACATAATCTTAGATATATGTTTTCTTTTTTTCGTCCAATGGTCTGTGATGTTTACTATTATAGTTTATTATGACTGTATGCGTAACCATTTAATTTTTGTTCGGATATGTTAATTGAACTGAACGTGAATTGAACAATTTTAAATTTTGTTATCCTGTAACTTCTATTTCTACTAACAAAGCGACCTCTTGTGAATCCTTAAAATATTTGTTTTGTTCTTCCATCGTCTATTAAATCGCAGCGGCCGTACGTTTCGTTTTCAAAGACGACGCGTTTAGCAGACGATGTTTGTTCGAAGAAAAAATCTCAAACTACAGACACAGCTTAAATAACAATCAGCTCACAGACTCTATGGCGGCACCTTTGAAGTATTAAAACCTGAAAATTTGTCCTTGAAGCTTGTTGTCTCTCTCTCGCTCGGGATACATGTCAGAACCGGATTAAAAATAGTTGTCCCAATTTAGAAAGTGTTTTAACTGCAATTTTTTTAACATACGAAATATAAATTTGTTTTACTTGAAATTGTTTAAAAATAAAATAACATAACAGTATAAAATACAAGAAAATCAACAAATCACAAAATACAGCACTCGTGCGCCAATAACGCAGTCGTCGAACGGTATGGCTATAAGGGCATAATTTACAACCACACGTCCCTGCAATGTTGTATCCCCAAATGGCGGCATGCGCGAAGATCTGCGCGAGACGTTCCCGCTCATACGAGTCTGTGAGGTGATTGTTGTTTAAGCTGTGCTACAGATCCCCAACTAAATTCTGATCGCACATGCGTATTGTAGAATTCGCAGGGCTACCTGAGACGTTGCTTGAGTCTTGAGTTGGAACAAAGAGCTAGTACTTGTTATTCTTGTTGTATGTGTTGTGAAATGAATCACAGTTTAAATCTGAAAACGTTTGAATTAACACCTATTTGAAAATACTAAAGGTAGGTAAAAACATCACAAGTAGCGACTAAAATTAAAAATCGAAAATATATGCAGGAAACATGAATGAATTTCAATTATCTAGCAGCAAAAGGTGGAAAACTTATATTGCTCGACTAGAACAAGGAACGTGAAGCTCGTAAAAACCATCTTTAACCAGAACCATCCATAATTACAAAGGAATAAATATTGTCAACGGTGTCAAGAAAAGGGAGAATCCATTACACAATACAAGGCGCACTCAAGAATTAGCTAAAACATGTGACAAAGAAAAGTTGGTTGAAAATTTATAAGACCAGTTTGTGTCAAGGAACATGGATGCAACAAAAAGCAAGTTACTTTCGTAGAACCTGTTCGCAGAAGTCATCGTGGTTCCCGTTTTCAAGATGGAAGAATGTCCATGTGGAAAGTCCTAGTTCTCATGATGGCAGCACCTCCGATTCTCATGATGGCGGTACCTCCGGTTCTCATGATGGCAGCACCTCCGGTTCCCATGATGGCGGCACTTCCAGTTTCCATGACGGCGGCACTTCTGGTTCCAGGAGTTTAAATTTCTACCCTGCGCAGGTTTTCTGAAGCACAGGATTTGACGTCACAACCTATCCGTCAATGTCAGATGCGCAAAGGTCCAGGAAAGGGGAAGGAGAAGAACTGTGGAGTGGAGAAGAAGATAGCGAAATAAGTGCGTGGTAGACGTAACCATACACAAGGTGAGTGTTTATACAAAAATGTGGTTTGTTGCCAACTTTAAAATATATAATTCTGAGTTTTCGGTTATGAAAATCCAGTACAAAATAATATTAAACGGGACGTATATATTTGATAATATATCTTCAACCCTACGTTATGGCGACAAGGCCGTTTCCTTCCGACTGACAACCAATAAAAAAGGTTTATAAAGCGTGAAAGCAGTACTAACTTTCACGAGTGTATTACAATAGTTCTTTTATTTTTATATATTCTACTTCTTAAGCGATTTCCGAAAGAATTGTGTGTTTCGCACTGGGTTCTTGTGAGACGGGTCCAAAGTATCCTTAAATTCAAAACAGTTGGCAACCCTATTTGTGACAATTGTGGATAAAAAGGTCATTTGAAATAGGTACGTTTACGTTTACAAAAATATTAAATTTGATAGGAGAAGAAAAACTAAATATTTCTATTAGAATAATTCTAATCAAACTGTATCGCAATTAAAATCTGTTCTTATTTACGTGGATTTACAATAAACTCACCGATTCCGAGATATACTCTTTTTTTTTGTTTTTGTACACGTATATCCATATATCATTAATATTAGCTACAGTGCCTCTCTAGATAAACACAGTGGCAAAACCGGCAGCCATGTTTAAGCAAACGAAGACAACGTTCAGAAATAACTAAATGTTGACTTATGTAAATTCGGAAAACAAATTATTCATTGCTCTGATTATATGCGATAATATTTTTATGCATTATTTGTACATGTATGTATGTATTTGTTGCAATAAATACTTTTTAAACATAATAGCAGTGTTCAAAAATAACAAAATTTAACACATTTAAATTCACGAAACGGATAAATAATATATAGCTAATGAAATCGATATGGGATGAAAACTTGACATAACTATTAAATCAAACACTGTAATAGTTGAGTTCGGCAAAATAGATAAAAATGCTCTAGATCTATCTTTCTCTACTGTTATCTCATGAAATTGAAAAAGGAAAAAACACATTTAGAGCGTCCAGATCTATTTGGCGAACTTGCCTAGCTACTTTAAAGCGCTAATTCAATTTTTGTCATATGACATCAGTGGCGGAGATTTTAGGATTGCGTGAGATTTTTTTGCCACTATTTTTTTCGACTGGAAAAATAGGTATTTTGAAAGCATATTTTAAACCGTCAATGTTTTTATACAAAAAAACACAGGTACAGTTTATTGAAATTGAAATCAATAAATTGTAGCCAATTTCTGTTTTACACTACTTAAAATTAATTAAAGGTCAATTTGTTTAATTTATTGTTCAATAAATTATTGTGTGTAAAACAGCTATTAGAATAAATCAAAACATAACACCCTTCATTTTCTGGCACATGCTTTGGAACACAATGTATAATAACGCAGTTGACATTGTTATTCAAATTTATAACAATCATATTTATTAATAAGATTATAAATGAAACATATAAAATTAAGATAAGGATAATGCAAAATTTACTGAAAAAATATCGAGATATTGTCTGTATTTATCTGTGGCATTTTTTGTTGCTTTTTTGTTTAATTAGGTATTAAACAAAAAAAATATATATTTCAGTTACAGAAATACAATATACCAATAAAATAAAAAAAGGTATCAAATTTGCAATGAAAAAGGAGGTCATATTGAACCATTTTAATATATAAATTTATTTTTGATGAGTAACATGATGTGATATGATAGTGCAAATTAACAATAAACATATAACAGTATTTCGAAAACTGTAAAAGATCCTGCACAATATATATTTGAAAAGCTCAGTTGATGGTCGTTCCAATGCATTGCCCTTAAAATATTAGGGGTGTTCCATTTAAAAAAAGAAAAATTTAATGGTTTTTGCGATATATGTTTTAAAAGGTATTTAAAACTTTCTACAACTTTCGTTTTTCAACCTTCTTTGCATCTTGAATAATAACGGAAAATAGGGTGGGAGCCCACCACTGTATATTCAGCAGAATTTGTGTCTACAATATTCTACTGATTAATCTTTTGACTTTTGCACTTATTTTCTATAATTACCAAATCTTTCTCCTTAGAAAATAGTTCACACAAATTTTCAGTAGTGTAATTCAGTTAAATCAGCAGTGGAAGCATGATAAAATAGAATTCTATTTTGTCACATAATAAGCATGAGCAAAATATTCTATGATTTGTGACCATGTTACCATACCAAAATTGCTTTATGTATTGAGGAAAGATCAGGTACTACTAAATATTCTGAAAATGTGGTAAAACAAATCATAGAAATATGTATTTTGCTAATGCTTTATTATGTCACAAAATAGAATTCTATCTTATCGTGCTTCTGCAGCAGTATACATGATAAGCCACCGAATGAGGCTTTTTTAGTTGATTTGAATGTATTCTTTCTTAATGTTCCCTCTACCTCAATCAATATCAAGAATGACTATGCCTATTTGACTAACTATTTTTCCAGGAATCCAAATATTTTCAGAATTTGATTGACTAACAAAAATAGTCACCTAAATAAATATTTCATTCTTTGCCCTTAAAATTATAAATTTGTTGCTGATGTTGTTCTTAATTTATATTGTATTTGAGAAGGCCTAATTAAATCAAGCCTTGTTTTTAAGAACTGAAGAAACCGACAGTGAAGAGAGGAGAAAAGGTTTTAAGCATGGGATGCAACCAGTTGCAGAGACAAGTACAAGACACCTCGGAAGACCATCACTATCTGATCAGCGGTTGTGACAGTAGCAGCCGTAACACTAACAGGAACCAAATTCAATATACATACTAATTTCAGAATCGCCCTGTTTAAAAGTTATCCCAACTGAAATTGCCTTACCAGTCCTTCGAGAATAAAAATTGTAGGTACAGTAGTATCGTAATAATCTGGATCAATTAAAACCAGGGTGATTCGAATTACTGTATATACTTAAACTAGGTCCATATTTATTATGTAGTTGTGTCTTTTTGTACAGGCTGAAAAAAATTAGTGATTTTAGCCTGATGACTGCTGCGCTGCTGTTTCTTAAAGGCAATTTCTTTCAGTTATTGCACCGTCACAATATCTGACAAAGGGACGTCATTTTCTGCCGCTCACTGAAAAGTTCGGTGGTTCTTTGAAGTCTGTGGCTGCCATCAGAAATACAACATGATAAGAATATTATTCGTTTGTCAATTTTTCTGCCTGGGACGGTTCTTTCTTTGGAAGTTACAAGTGTGAAGTCCCGAAGCGATTTCCAAAATAGGGCCGACTCATCAGCATTGTACATCTGGGAGGGCTGTAAGTCTAAGGATTTTATTGTTTCATCCAATTAACTGTATGGTTGAATAGCTGCTTTGTCATCAGAAAATTTTTCTCCACAAACCTTATTAAGTCGCTTGATACTTTTTCTGAAAGTTTGCAATTCTGCGTTAAATTTGTCAAAACTATAGTACTTGACATACAGTTGTTTAGTTGTTGCTACTAAAAATTCTGACAAAACATGCCAATTTCTAAAATTTACCAACCAAGAATGTAATTTACTTTACATTCTTGGATCCTCGGCTTTACTTAAAATTTTTCCTTTTCCAGGTACAAACACACATTAAATTTAAAAACTCACTCTTCTTTTCGGATTATATATGTATGCTCTACAGCTCTTTTCCATCTTTTTTAGTCTAACGCCTCGTTATTCCATTCCCCAACTCCTATTTTTCGTAGATCTGTCACCACTTCATCCAGTTATTTTTTCCTTAATCATGCTCTACTTATTCTTCTTCCTATTATTCCCATAAGTATTCTTTTGACCGATCTTTCATCGGGCATTATTACGATTACAATTATGCTAGGTATACAATATCCATAAATAATCACCACATAATATATATATATATATATATATATATATATATATATAGGTACTCAAATTTTTGGGATATCAAATCTTACAGCGGAGAAGATTTTCGTATTCGACCGTCTTTGGAAATTAACTCTTAACATGAAAAACACTCCAATATAGATGTTAATACAAATGTATTTATACCTGGTGGTATCAAAAGCCTTAAAACAGATTGTATACTTCAAACATCATTGAAAAGCCCTTCTGCGCTCATCTTCAAATTCTGACCTTACACTTGAACTGCATACAAAACAGGTCTTACTTATTTACTCCATGATTTAAGTCCTTAATAATATTCAATTTTTCATTGGGAGGTATTTTGTGATTTTGCTCATTAAGGGCCATTTTAAGATGTATGTATTTATTATACACTTGGACTTTCTGTATTCATTCCAATTTTTTTTTTTTAATAATCAACATGTCCAAGCATTTGTTATTATATAATTGTGCTTTATATACTGAGTTTATTCCAAGTTAGTGATTCGTGCTGTCATACATATAGAATTCCTCGATTACTACTACTTCATCCTCTTTAAATTTTCCAGATCCATTGATACTGGCAATAAAATTGTGGACAACTGAATGGATAATTATGAATTTGTTTAGTAGGAGCCATCACTATCATATTTTCTTATCACATTGTATTCATTTATTAAAAAAAAAAAACCTAATATATCAAAACTGATGATCTGCGTAACTATAAATTGTAATTAATTATGATTTTTTAAAATAATGAATCTTACGTTTTGCAAAACATTGTAAAGCAAGCATATAGTTGTGTGTGAAGTTCAAACTTTTAAAACACTAGATCTTTAGCTTTGTTAGTTAAAATTTTGGTGTGAACACTTTTCCGATAGAAAAGTTTTGTTAAGCAAATGACATTTTGATCAACTGGTAAATTTTAATTCGCCAGAAGCTTCCTCACTTTCCGAATATAAGATTGATCAAACCATTGCTGCAGTCATTGAAGCCTAAGCTATAGCCGTATAAGCCATGGATAGCACAGCATTTTTAAAAGTCCGGTGGTTCTTTGAAGTCTGTGGCTACCATCAGAATTACATAATAAGAATATTAGTTGTTTTCTGGGATGGTTTTTTCTTTAGAAGTTACAAGTGTGAGGTCCCGAAGCGATTTCCAGAATAAGGCTCTCATCGACATTGTACATCTGGGAGGGCTGTAAGTCTAAGGATTTTATTGTTTGATCCAATTAACCAATGTATGGTTGGACAGCTGATTTCTCACAGGACAATTTTTCTCCACAAACCTTAAGTCGCTTGATACTTATGTTTTTCTGAAATTTTGCAATGCTGCGTTAAATTTGTCAAAACTATAGTATATGACATACAGTTAAGTTTTGCTACTAAAAATTCTGACAAAACAGAAACATGCCAATTTCTGAAATTTACGAACCAAGAATACAATTTACTTTTTATTCTTGGATTTTTTTTTTTTTTCTTAAAATTTTTCTTTTTGCAGGTACACGTTTAAAAACTCACTCTTTTCCATATTTTCGGTATAACGCCTCGTTATTCCTAATCCTTAACTACTAATTTACTTAGATCTGTCACTTCATCCAGGTATTTTTTCCTTGATCGTCCTACTTATTTTTCTTTCTACTCCCATAAGTATTCTTTTGACCAATCTTGCATCGAGCATTATTACGATTATCCTAGGTATACAATATCCTTAAATAATTGCCACATAATATATATAGGTACTCAAATTTTTAGGATATCAAATCTTACAACGGAGAAGATTTTCGTATTCCACTCTCTTTGTAAATTAGCTTTTAACATGAAAAACATACTCCGAAATAGATGTTAACACAAATTTATTTATACTTGGTAGTATCAAAAGCCTTATGAAACATTCATCATTGTAAAGCCCATTTGCACTCATCTTCAAATTCTAATATTACACTTGAACTGCATACAAAACAGGTCTTATTTACTTTACGTTGTATGTATTTATTGCACAGTTTGGACATTCTGTATTTATTCCATAATTGACATGTCCGAGCATTTGTTTTTAAATAATTGTTTATTCCAAGTTAGTGATTCATGTTGTATATCTCTCATACATAGAATTCTCCGATTTTCCCTACTTCCTCCTCTTCTATAAATTTTCCAGATCCATTGATACTTGCAATAAATTTTGGACAACTGAACTGACAATAATGATAATTTGTTAAAATATTTCAAAGGAACCATCATATTCTCCCACATTGTATCCATTTATTCCATAAAAAAAGTAATAACAGCAATGCTGATGATCTGTGTAACTATAAATTGTAATTAATTATGGGATTTTCTAAAATAATGAATGTTACATTTCGCCAAACATTGTAAAGCAGGCATATAGTAAATTTGAGGTTCAAACTTTCAAGACACCAGATCTTTCTCTTTGTTAGTTAAAATTTTGGTGTCAAGACTTTTCCAATGGATAAGCTTTATTAAGGAAATGGCATTTTGGTCAATTTGGTAAATTTTGATTCCTCGGAAGCTTCCTCACTTTCAGAATATTAGATTCATCAAACCATTGCTGCAGTCATCGAAGCCTTAACTGCAGTCATATAAGTCATGGATAGCAAAGCATTTTTAAAATCTGTCACTGCCATCAGAATTACATAAAATAGTTTGCTAATATTTCTACCTGGGGCGGTTTTTTCTCTGGAAGTTACGAGTGTGCGGTCCTCAATCAATTTCCAAAATAAGGCTGATTCATCAGCATTGTACATCTGAGAGGGCTGTAAGTCTAAGGATTTTATTGTTTGATCCAATTAACCAATGTATGATTGGACAGCTGCTTTGTCACTGAACAATTTTTCTCCACCAACCTTAAATCATCTGATACTTATTTTTTCTGAAAGTTTGCAATGTTGCGTTGAATTTGCCAATTCTTTAATATTTGAAATACACTTGTTTAGCTTTTTATGCTAAAAATTCTGACCAGAGGGACGTGCCAATTTCTGAAATCTCTTCTCTCTCTCTTACTCCTATAAATATTCTTTTGACACCCTTCTTTCATCAGGCATTATTACGATGTGCCCCAACATATTTCATCGGCGTATGCTAGGCATTGGTGTCTGGTGCCATATAACAGTCCCTTAGTGTTGATACCATTTTCTCTCAGGATCACTTCTTGGACTAGATTAAACAGAACTGTAGACAGTGGCTCTCCTTGCCTCAGTCTTTCCTTTACTGAAAATTCTTCAGACGTTGCCCTCATAGATTATAATCTTATTATCTGCTCTAATGGTCTCTATATATCTGTATCTCCAGTAACTTCCTTAACTTTTCCGGGTCTGTTCCTAACTGTCTTATTGCTTGGAATAACTTTCTCCTACTAACATAGTCATATGCTTGTCAATAATCTATAAACAGCAAATGTAAATTTAAGTTTTGCTCAAAGGTATTCAGTTGCATGTTTTATAATTAATATCTGGTCTATGGTTGACTTTCCTGCACTGAAATGGGATTTCTCAAGCTTATCTTTTATTGTTTTTCCTATTACTTTATATGTCACTTCCTATAGGGCAATTCCTCGATTTTTGCTATATTCCTCCTTAACATCTTTTTTGTGAAGGGATATCATCAGTGCTTTACTCCATTTCTATGACATCATTCCCCAATTTTTTTCTTCACTTTTCAAATCCTTGTTATCAATGTATCACCCACCACCACCTTTTAAAATTTCTGCTGTTGTTTCCTCATATACTCTTGTTATTTCTTAGATGCATTATACATATCTTAAAGAACAGGAATTGAATAAGGAGTGTGTTGCTATTTTATTTCCATTTATTGCACCTGTCGTTTTTATACGATAACAAATCTTACGACAGAGAAGATTTTCGTATTTGACCGTCTTCGTAATGCGATCATTTCGACAAGCAAAAATTTTTATAACTTCACAAACAAATGGAAAATAAAGTTTTTACTTTTCCTGGACACACTATATACAAGAGAATTTGAACCGTTGAAAATTAAGAAATGTCAGTCATTTCTATGGCCTTTTTGTGGTTTCGACACGAAGCTAATGAAATTTACTTACACCACGGTTTAAATATTCAATTTTTCTTTGAGAGATATTTTGTGATATTGCTTGTTAGGGATCACTTTACGTTGTATGTATTTATTATGCATTATTCAACTATAAGGTACTTAATGGGTGTATGAATTCAGTCTGGATTATTTGGACATCCAGTTAGTCATATATTCGAACTATCGTTTCATCACTAATAGAAATTTTATATCATGGACAGGACTTGGATACGGGGTAGTGTTGGTATTTTATTTTCATTTATTGCACCTGTCTTTTGTTATAAAAAGTTTTGCGAATATTGTACATTTTACTAAATCAAATCCGTTACTTATATGTATAAATGCAATATTAAAAAACCAAATTCTATACAGTACCTTAAATAATCACCACATAATATAAATTAGGTACTCAAATTTGTTGGATATTATATCTTACAATGGAGAAGATTTTTGTATTTCACTGTCTTTGTAGTGCGGTCATTTCGACAAGTCAAAATTTTTACGACTTCACAAATTGAAAATAAAATTTTTACTTTTCCGTGGACACACTATATACAAGAGAATTTGAACCGTTGAAAATTAAAAAATGTCTATGTACAAATGTCTCATTTCTATAGCCTTTTTGTGGTTTCGACACGAAGCTAATGAGATTTATCACTTAAATTCCAAACATTAAATTAATTGTTAACATGAAAAGCATATTCCAAAATAGATGTTAACACAAATTTATTTATACTTGGTGGTATCAAAAGTCTTATAAAATATATTGCATACTTCAAACATCATTGTAGAGCCACTTGTGTTCATCTTCAAATGCTAAAGTTACACTTGAACTGCATACAAAACAGGTCTTACTTACTCCTTGGTTTGTCGTCAATATTATTCAATTTGTCTTTGAGAGATATTTTGTGATTTTGCTTGTTAGGGTTCATTTTACGTTGTATGTATTTATTATGCACAGTTTGAATGACGACGCTTTGCTGCTACTTATTGTACAACTAGAAGGTACTTAATGGGAGCATGAATTCAGTCTGGATTATTTTAGCATCCAGTTTATCACAAATTGGAACTATCGCATCACTACTGTAGTAGATATCTCATTTCAAGGACAATCGAATAAGGGGTAGTGTTGGTATTTTATTTTCATTTATTGCACCTGTCGTTTGTTATACAAAGTTTTGCAAATATTGTACATTTTGCTAAATCAAATCCGTTACTTATATGTATAAATGCAATATTAAAAAACCACATTCTCTACAATACCTTAAATAATTACCACATAATATAAATTAGGTACTCAAATTTGTTGGATAAAATATCTTACAATGGAGAAGATTTTCGTATTCCACCGTCTTTGTAGTGCGGTCATTTGGACAAGTCAAAATTTTTACGACTTCACAAATTGAAAATAAAATTTTTACTTTTCCGTGGACACACTATATACAACAGAATTTGAACCGTTGAAAATTAAGAAATGTCAGTCATTTCTATGGCCTTTTTGTGGTTTCGACACAAAGCTAATGAGATTTATCACTTAAATTCTAAACATTAAATTAATTGTTAACATAAAAAGCATATTCCAAAATAGATGTTAACACAAATTTATTTATACTTGGTGGTATCGAAAGCCTTATAAAATAGATTGCATACTTCAAACATCATTGTAAAGCCACTTGTGTTCATCTTCAAATGCTAACGTTACACTTGAACTGCATACAAAACAGGTCTCACTTACTCCTTGGTTTAAGTCGTCAATATTATTCACTTTTTCTTTGAGAGATTTTTTGTGATTTTGCTCGTTAGGGGTCATTTTACGTTGTATGTATTTATTATGCACAATTTGAATGACGCTTTGCTGCTACTTATTGTACAACTAGAAGGTACTTAATGGGAGCATGAATTCAGTCTGGATTATTTTAGCATCCAGTTTATCACAAATTCGAACTATCGCGTCACTACTGTAATAGATATCTCATTTCAAGGACAGGAATTGAATAAGGGGTAGTGTTGGTATTTTATTTTCATTTATTGCACCTGTCGTTTGTTATAAAAAGTTTTGCAAATATTGTACATTTTGCTAAATCAAATCCGTTACTTGTATGTATAAATGCAATATTAAAAAACCTCATTCTATACAATACCTTAAATAATCACCACATAATATAAAATAGGTACTCAAATTTGTTGGATAAAATATCTTACAATGGAGAAGACTTTTGTATTTCACTGCCTTTGTAGTGCGGTCATTTCGACAAGTCAAAATTTTTACGACTTCACAAATTGAAAATAAAATTTTTACTTTTCCCTGGACACACTATATACAAGAGAATTTGAACCGTTGAAAATTAAAAAATGTCTACGTACAAATGTCTCATTTCTATGGCCTTTTTGTGGTTTCAACATGAAGGTAATAAGATTTATTACTTAAATTCCAAACATTAAATTAATTCTTAACATGAAAAGCATATTCCAAAATAGATGTTAACACAAATTTATTTATACTTGGTGGTATCAAAAGCCTTATAAAATAGATTGCATACTTCAAACATCATTGTAGAGCCACTTGTGTTCATCTTCAAATGCTAACGTTACACTTGGACTGCATACAAAACAGGTCTTACTTCTTGATTTGTCATCAATATTCTTCAATTTTTCTTTGAGAGATATTTTGTGATTTTGCTTGTTAGGGATCTTTTTACGTTGTATATATTTATTATGCACAGTTTGAACGACGATGCTTTGCTGCTACTTATTGTACAACTAAAAGGTACTTAATGGGAGCATGAATTCAATCTGGATTATTTTAGCATCCAGTTTATCACAAATTCGAACTATCGCGTCACCACTGTAATAGATATCTCATTTCAAGGACAGGAATCGAATAAGGGGTAGTGTTGGTATTTTATTTTCATTTATTGCACCTGTCGTTTGTTATAAAAAGTTTTGCAAATATTGTACATTTTGCTAAATCAAATCAGTTACTTATATGTATAAATACAATATTAAAAAAACACATATTCTATACAATATCCTTAAATAATCACCACATAATATAGATTAGGTACTTAAATTTTTTGGATAACAAATCTTACAACAGAGAAGATTTTCGTATTCCATTGTCTTTGTAAATTAACTCTTAACAAAATTATCACAAAAAATTGTTACAAATTACGTGAAGTAGTGTAATTAATAACTATGTTTTATCACTTAATTCTAAGACTATGCAATTTAAAATGTATGTGTGTGGGAATAAACAACCTTGAAATAGAATAAATTATTTTATAAATATCAAAACTAATCCTACAACTCTATTTTGTAAACGAATATGAAAAATGTTTTTGTAACAATTATTAAGGCCATAATACGAGGGACAGAATATTTAACAGATTTATCGATTTATAAATAAGCTTACTGCCTAACGAAAATTAAATATTCTGTCAGCTAGAAACATTTTTTGATTGAAGCGATTTTTTTTTTTTTAATTTTAACATAGCTGAATAAGGAACGAATAATGGTAACCAATAATCAATACCCATATTTTTTATTTCATTTAAAGAACACAAAAACTTAGAAAGGTGATGATTTAAATGTATTTAAAAATATCACATTAAATTAACAAAAATAATTTTTCGACTCACAAATTTTGGATTATCACTCAAAATTAAGAGATAAGTAAGCAGAACAAAACAACCCTAAGACATTTTTTTAGACAAACACTCAATTTTCCACGGATGCTAAAAAGACCACTAAAGCGATTCACTGAAACCTAAATTATGATTTCAGTTTATTTGGGATAACGGGTGGTCACTTTTACAACGTCCAGTAGTTCCAGTACAAGTATCCCAGGAATGGGAATATATACAGAGTGGCTTAAATTAAGAATGCATATTTATGCCTTTCAATTTTATGAAATGAAATATAAGATACTTTGTGTAGTTCCTGAAATAACGGCTGAAAACTGGGATAGCGCATTTTCTTTTTCTTTCCATAACTTTTTTTAAGTAAATATTATAAAATTTGGTATCCTTATTTTACTAACATAAGCAATGAAGGTGAAGATTCGTCCCGTTTTGCTCTCTTCGGTGATATAAAAATCAGTCATAAGAAAATCAAGTCAACTACGAAAATTTGAAAATCTAGTAGGTGTAGAATTTTGTTTCCACTTTCATTGGAAAGCTTAAGGCAAACAATATACGAGTAAATTTCATTTTTAAATTAAAAATAAAAAAGTTAAAGAAAATGCACTTTTTCAGTTTTCAACTGGTGTTTCAGGAACTATCAATATCTGATAATTCTTTTCGGAAGGACATAGAAATGGGCAACTTTCTCATAATTTAAGTTACCCTGTATAAACTACTGTTTCCGAGATCCCTGTACTGGGCGTAGTAAAAGTGATCACCCTGTATAACTAAAAATTTTAATGCAGAAATTTATAGGACTTGAAAAACATACTCCAAAATAGATGTTAACACATATTTATTTATACTGGTGGTATCAAAAGCCTTATAAAATAGATTGCATAGTTTAATCATTGTACAGCCACTTGTGCTCATCTTCAAATGCTGACATTCCACTTGAACTGCACACAGAACAGATCTTAGTTAAATTCTTATTATTGCGGTAAATCTTCTATGTGGCCACTTTTTAAAAATTATATAAATTTTTAAAAAGAGAAAAATTAAATAAATTTCTAAAAGAAAGCTACTTAAAAAATCAATCCTTACATTGAAGAAATAAATTATATAATTTATTGTAGCTAAATTTCCTATTGATCCATCAAAAAAAAAAAAAAAAAAAGATATAAGTGATAAATATTTAATTGGCCAATCATTCAGAAAAGATAGACTAAAAAGAGGGAATAAGACTTCAAATTTTAGAAAGGTAAGTATTTGAGAGGTTTTTCTATAATAATTATATAACTGTAGACAAGAAAAAGATTCCAGTCTAAATTTACGTTCTAAAGAAAATGGGCGTCTATGGACTATAAAAAAAATTTCTTAGGTTCTCCTCTTAGACTTTTCTCCGAGTTACTTCATAACTTAAACTGACTGAATAAATTCAGTACAACAAACACTGTAAGTTTAACTAAGAATAAGAATTTGTTTTAATTTTCTTTGAGGAATTTTGAGTAGCTGGTAGTATTTCAAAACCGAGAAAAGACAAAGAAACGTGGAGGTGTTTAAAAAAAGAAACAATGTATGAACATCAATTAAAACAACATTTTTGATATTTACTAAGAAATGTGAAAAATAAAAATTTTACTTATTTTTCTAAATCTTTTTTTTTGTAATATTGTGGAAACCGATACAAATACATTTTAAAATTTAGTTTGTGATGTAAACTTTACTTTCCGTTCAAAAAACAACCAAAAAAATTATAGTTACTATTTGGAAAAATCTTATCTCCTAGTTAGGACATCCTGTATTCATTTGTGATGCTGAGTTTACTAGTTAGTGATTCATGTGGTCATACATATAAAATTCCTCCATTTTTGCCTACTTCCTCCTCTTCTCTAAATTGTCAAGATCCATTGATGCCTACTTGCAATAAGTTTTGAGCAACTGAACTAATAATTATGAATTTGTTAAAAATATTTCAAAGGAACCATCACTATATTCTCCCACCACATTGTATCCATTTATTAAAATAAAAAACACCATGAATGCTGATGATCTGTGTAACTATAAATTGTAATTAATTATGAGATCTTTGAATATTTGTTTACACAGTGAGCTACATCAGCCCTTCGGGGAACTTAAGCATGTGTTTGTGCCATATGAACCTCACGAGATTATTCCTATACACAAATTGTAAAATTACTATTGGCACTTAGATTCAAATAAAGCTTAAACTTCCACATTTGCAAAATCAGGTATAATAAAGTCTGCTTATGTTTAACTTAAATACAGTGTATTCATGCAATACTGCTTGCTGAGAAAAATCATTTATACATATTTAAAAAATTTTTGAGAAGTCTATAAAAATTGTTGCTTGTCAAATTATCATAGGTAAATTTAGATTTTAATATACATGGTCCAAAAAAAAAACAAAATCTGAAACAGCTTTTTGTAGCACTTTTTTGAAAAATAAAAAAATTAAAGCATTGCGTTTTTCACGTGGCCTGATTTTTTTTAACACTTTGAATGTCAACAGGGTGATTTAGATTTTAATGCAGAAACTTTAAGAGTTGGTAAAACTTCAAAAAATAGTGACAGTTTATTTTTTTATTTTGGAGCTTTGTAAATGAAATACAGGGTGTTGAAGTTTTCAAAAAAACTTTTTAGTATAGTTGCCAAAGTGGTGGAGATATTTAAGCAATATTTGGTACGCAATGGAAATAGTTAAAATGTCACAAAATGTGTTCGTATCAAACACTTTTAACAACCAATGGCGGAGCTATGCGCACTTAATAAAAAAAAGGTGTACCATCCTGTATAGTATTAAAATTGAATAGATGTTTAAATGTAGAATTTAATTTCAAACAAAAAGTATATTTTGACCTATTTTCGTATATATTGTAATTGCATAGTAAATTTGACTTATTGCAAGTAATTCAATGTTCTTGTCAAAAACACTGTAATAATATATAATAATCAAAGGAGAAAGTATATCTCTGGCAAAATTACAAACAAAGAAATATCTACCGTCACTTATATTTTTCGGAACGCATAATTGATATTGCAGTTTACTTAAAATTCCTTAACTCCTTATTATTAGCTTGTTAGCCTGAAGGTATTTTTACCATAGATACACACTTTCCCCTTTAGCTATTTGGCATCAAGCAATAATAATATTAATAATTGTTAAAACTGTCCAAATGAAAATAGGTCCAAATTCTATATTTGTTTAACCTTCACCTGACATGCTCATCCTGAGTAACATACCTGGACTCGTGGGGTACGAACCCCAGTGATAAATTCTAATTTTTGTAAAAATTGAAATATTGATTATTTTGTCTTTAAAAAAATGAGAGATCATCTTTAGATACCACTTTAAACTGTAGAATAGTCGGAGTTGAAAAAAATAAAGATCAGCATTCATAAAAAATCCGGAAACCTGGAAAACTTGAAATGCGTTTTTTACAAAAAAATTCATAACTTGACTACCGATAGATGTCATTACGAGTTTCGATTTCGAAACGTGGGGTATGTATATACCCCACGAGGCCAGGTGAAGGTTAAAATTAAATTCTATATTTAGAAATGTCTTCAATTTTAATATACAAGGGGTCAGAAAGAATAGGTCAACACTAAGCTGGATATACTAGACACCAAAATATTATGTTTGAGCTCATCATGCCTTATACGAATGTCACTGGTTTAAGAAATACAGGTTGTTCAACTGTTGGAAAAATTATTAGGTCATGGCATTTTTTTATCACTAAAACGCAAAATACGCTAAAATATATTTATAAGAAAATATAACACAACCTACTAAGAAAAAAAATAGAAATATCAGTGCCTAAAAGAAAAGCACCACAAAATATATTAACTTTTAAATGTAAATAATTCAGAAACTGATAAAGTCAAAATAACCTTCAAATTCGTAATTTTCATACCAAAAAAACTCAACATTAACAACTTATATATATATATATATAACACAAGCCTACTAAGAAAAAAAATAGAAATATCAATGCCTAAAAGAAAATCACCACAAAATATATTAACTTTTAAATGTAAATAATTCAGAAACTGATAAAGTCAAAATAACCTTCAAATTCGTAATTTTCATACCAAAAAAACTCAACATTAACAACTTTCAGAATCATGCTATCAAAACTTTCTCAAGTATTGAGAAATTTGTCAATAAACCTTGTATTTAGTGAAATTTTTTTTTTTTTTTTTCTAAATGAATGGTACTAAATGCCCATATCTTCCACTGGTTATTCAAAGTAACTGATACTAACACATTTTGTGACACCTAAACTAGTTATATTGTATACATCCTGTATTTCATTTATAGAGCCCTAAAATTATATATATATATATATATAAGCTCTACTAACCCTTGAATTTTGTGCATTATAACCTAAATCACCCTGTACATAAATTTATCTATGGTAGTGCCGTAATTTCAGCAAGCAAACATGTTTGACCACAAATAATTCGAAAATAAAGTTTTTACTTTTCCGTGGACACACTGTATACAAGGGAATTTGAACCGTTGAAAATTAAAAAATGTCTTAGTCATTTCTATGGCCTTTTTTGTGGTTTCAACACGAAGCTAATGAGATTTGTTACTTAAATTCCTAATTAAATAAACCTACAAAGACTTAAACTAAGTAAAAATAAAACTAACTTTACATTTTTATCATTTTATATCTATAATATATTTCGCTTAAAACTAAAAGTTGACTGAACAGTTACCATCGTAACATTCAAGAAATTATAATCGACTAACAAATGTTCTTTCTCACTACTATCTCACTAACGTACGCAAACAAAACTAACGATCGATAATCTACGATTTAGATCACATTTAACTTTTCTTAACGGTACAAGACATTTTCCGCCCTTATAGATCTACCTATAACTCTGCTTTTAATTTACTAAAGGAACTAATCGACTAATTTATATTTTAATAAACTTGTTAGACCTAAAAACTAATATCTTTACACATCAAATATTCCGCCTGTCCTAAAAGAGAATCCACAAATATTCTATGAACACAGACAATGAAATTGATGATGTGTTGAGTAGTTGAGTTAATAACATGAATATTATTAGTTTACGTGATGATAAAAACTAAGACAGTTAGAACTGTTAAGACTGAGGGAAAAACCAATTACATACTATTTTGTGCCACCGTTTTATTGGTTTTGATAACTTTTATTAAAAACTCTGCTGATCATCATTTCTAACCATGTACTGCTAATATATGCATGCTGCTCGTCTAATTTCGTTGAATAGGACCTAATAATAACTACAATTAATATTAAACATAAACACAGAAACTGCATGTCCCAATTCAACGCCTGCCGTTGTCTCTTATTAAACGAATATTTGGTTGGGACACGCAATAAACTATCGAAAAAAACGTCTGCTTACTTTTCTCGGCGCAACTAAACTCTTACAAACTCATTTCAAAAAATCAATCATACTTTAAACTCTTCCTTTACACTCTAATTAATGAATATGTACAAATTTTAAAATTCCTTACAATATTTAAGTTCTAATCGTAAAACTATAATAAATTTGTCGGGAAATTTGACTGAACAAGAAGTGTTACACCTACCGATCACTACTCTCGATATTTTCTGTGGTAAAAGTTGCATCAAGAGCTGCCGCTACCTGCTCGATATCCACGATGCCGCTGTCCTCAGCAAAGCATTTCTCAACACTCACAACGTCGGCAGTGAGGGGATCCAATCCCTCCATTTTACTTTCTACGATGGTAGGGTACTCTGACGTGGGCGATGGAGGGAGCGAATGAGAATCTGTTTTGTCCTCCGGAATGATTTCTGTAATAGTGGAGATGGTAGAGTGACTCTGGGACATGTGAGAGATGTCCGTAGCTGTGGATCTCTGATGGTATAGGCTTCTGGTGACGTCTTTGGATGTGGTGGCAGATGGCGCAGGTTGAACTTTCACCCTGAAGAACTTTGTACCTTTCGGCACCTTATACCTGTTTTCAGACTGAAAAAAAAGTATATGTCAGTGTTGCTACATTTTTAAAGTAATTGTTTGAAACATAGATTATGTATATTACACACAACGTCAAAAGTCTTGAACCTCCTGTATATAAAATGATTGGATTAAACCTAGTGGTTTTTCTTAATGTGATAAAAAAGTACATGTACTTAGGGAGCAAGAATGACTGCTTTACATGATGCAGGACATTCTAATCATCAGATATCGAACATGTTGGGCATTCCTAGTTCATCTGTTGTACGAATAGTACACAGATATGAAGAATTTGATACAGTGGAAAACAGACCACGTAGTGAACTACCTCGAGTATTTAATGAAAGGGAGGATCGGTATTTGGTGCAATATGCACGTAGACATCGCACATCTTCAGCTTCAGCTCTCAGGGCCCACCTTCAAGGTACATTTTGCCGTGTTATATTGACACCTACTATTCGAAGACAACTCCACAATGCAAATTTATGTGCTAGAAGACCATTACAGGTCTCCACTTCTAAGGCATTGTGCTGCCCGTCTCCAGTGGGTACGAGAGCATAAGTGTTGGCTTTTACACCAGTGGTGGTGGGTCTTATTTACAGACGAAACTAGAATTGGGCTGGTTACCAATGACAATCGACAATCAACCGCCGCACCCTATTAATTTGCATACCACAGAATATGACCAGTCAAATTAACATCGAACAAGTTATTACGCCCATTATCTACTCCCTACGTAATGAATTAGGTGAAAATTTTCTGTTTATGGATGACAATGATCGACCACATCGTGCAAGAAGGGTTCAAGAGACACTCGAAGCAGGACATATCAGACAGATTAGATTGGCCAGCCAACTCTCCTGACAAGAATCCTATTGAAAACATATGGTATTTCATTGCTAGAGCCATTCATAATCATATTCCTACACCTCAGACTGCAGATGAGTTAGTCGTGGTGGCAGAAGAGGGATGGAACAATATTCCGCTTGATTATCTCAATGCACAGACGTATCAATATGCTATTGGAACGTGGTGGAGGTCATACCGACTATTAGTCAAGTAGAGAACTTGCTTTGTTACTTCTTTTTAATTTAATAAATTTCGTCAAAAATATCACACATTTACTGGTCTTTAATTTTCTAAGTACTCAGTTTATCAAAAATATTCTTTTTACAAAAAAAAAGATTGAGAAAACAA
The DNA here is from genome assembly GCA_037114965.1 of Monochamus alternatus. Taxonomy (NCBI): domain Eukaryota; kingdom Metazoa; phylum Arthropoda; class Insecta; order Coleoptera; family Cerambycidae; genus Monochamus; species Monochamus alternatus. The sequence goes on along the minus strand of CM073431.1, from coordinate 74,570,273 downwards.
TATACTTTTATAAATGTATTTGATTTTTCTGACAAAAAGATTTCTTTAAAAGAATGAGGGGGAGTCCAAGACTTTTGACGTTGTGTGTATATGAATCTGACAGGGTGACAAAGTAACTGCAGTGCAAAGTCTATAAGTTATGTTGTTATTTTAAAGTCTGCTATGAAATGTTAATAAGGTCGTAAACAGGCAAACAAAGGGCCAAACATTAATTCGGCACAAGGAGAATGGTCAAAATCACCGTTTGATGTTATTACATTAAATTTAGTTTTCAGTTTGAGACTGTTGGGCGTGGTTGCTGAACTCACATCAGCCTGTCTAGCAGTGCGATACACAATTAAAAAATCAGTTTTCACAACAACATTTGAGATCACAAATTTATGACATATATAAGGTTAAAGGTCTTCCATATAAATCAGATCTCCATTTAAAGTTACACTTTGTATATTCACTGCTGGGATATTAAACAATTATACACCTATACACCAAGTAAGTTATAATTTTCAAGCCATATATGGTAGGAAACCTGCTTCCAATGTGTTTTTACCGTAAGAAAGAAATAAAGAAATATCCACCAAAAAACAATCCAGTATTGCAAAAACTTGTGAATGAATAATTCATACAAGGTAGACCATCTTAGGACAAAATATGGAGTTATAGCTAAATATGTAAGACACTCGTTGTGAAAAAACACATAGGTAGTCAAAGCAGATAGTCAAAGTTGAAATTATTTTTGTAGTTTTTTTTTTGTAATAAGTTGAGTACCACTCAACCGATTGTCACCAAATTTGGGAAGTGAAACAATTTTTAAGAAAAGCAATCATAATTTATGTATTATATCAGGTTCAAGCGCCATATTAGCACTGATTTAATTTGAGTCATCATTATCATCATCATCTTCATTAATCGTCACCATTGTCATCATTATCGTTATCATCACGATTGCCATCTTGACTGTTCTTATTCTAAACCTGTCCAATTTTATTAAACACTATGTATATATTGTTTCAATCTGGTTAATAAACATTTTTTTCACAAAGCGGTTTCAATAAATAAAACTGAAAAAAAGTAAAGAAAACTGGGTCAATTAGTTATTGGACCTGGTCTAATTTTGTTAAACACTATATATACAGAGTGAACCTTAAATAAGTGCAAATATTTTAACCAGCAGTATAGTTCTCCGTGTAGAACACATAATTAATATTTTTTTACAAAAAAATCAGAAATAAGTCAAATTTTAAATAAACTTTGTGATTTTTCAATAAAAAACTTGTCGAGGATCGCTGACCAGACGATGTTTATGAGTCACAAGTGTTGCAGATTGAATGCGTGGTTTACAGCGTTGCCAGTGTTACACTAATGTCTTGGCTTTAAAAAAGTTGTAACCTCTATTTATACATTACACTAGTAAAGTTGCAATACCTATAACTCCCTATAGAGGTTAGAATTAAAAAAAAAAAATAATTAATGCATTATTTGAAAACCATAGTTTTTTCTCATTCTTTATGCATGTTTATATATAATTTTTTAAATCTATGAACAAAGTAACGTCATTAATACTTTAATTGGGACTTGCTATCAGATGTTGAACTTGTGAAACTTCATTTTTTAACTGTTTATGGTAATGTCAGTTAAAAAGTTAGCATTTTGGTTTATATTAGTGCGTAGTGTACTACCTACCCAATTTTACTTCTCTTACTCTTACTTAAAACAAGTATTTTTGAATTCAATCTATGCAGATTAACGTTAAAAAAAATATGTATTTTAAAAAAAATTATTTTAAAGACGATACGGCAACCTTGCCTTGAATGAATCATCTAGTTTATTATATTATGTCAGTGCTCTATCTGATCAGTGACTCTCAAAATGTGGGTATTTAAAAAAAAATAATATCTCCGTAAATAATAGAAATTTTTAAAAATGACTCACTAGACTCATCTATATGACGAAGTTAAAATATTTGTACTTATTTAAGGTTCACCTTGTATGACGTCTCAAAAGAAGATCTAGTAAATTAGCAAATATATTACTTTTTTTAATAAATAATTTCTTCAATAAAGTCTTCATTTAAGCCTGGTCTAATTTTGCGAAACAATATGTAGGTTAAGTTTCAGAACGGCATATTGTAATTTTGTAATAAGCACTGTGCGGTTTGCACTGATAATTCTTGACCATCTGGTCAGAAAAAAATAAGAATTTCCTATCAAAATATTTCAGTAAATATAGTAGAATTTTATGAAACACTATAGGTCTGTTCAAGCAAGGAATCCATAATAGTTTCAAACTGTCAGAAATATTCGACCAGTAAAATTATGAATTTGTTTTCAGTAAACATCGTGCAGGAAGTAGTTGGACGAGCATTTTTGACAGTTTGGAACCAGTCCGGATTCTTTGCTTGAACAGACCTTATGCATACAACAGCAAATAGCATCTCATTAGTTAATATAAAATTTTACATAAAAAAACAATGGATAGAGAAAAATTTGCTTTGTAGTCAAAACCATACGACCTTTGCCATTAAACTCTTGCTATATTGACATATTTGAACGTCAGATACACGATAGACATAAACAATAATTCTTTCGTCATAAAACTATACATAATAGACAGACCACAAATGAAAAATAATCTAAACGGTCCAAAAAAGGTGCCCAAGAGCAAAATTCATTTTGATGTTTCAATCGACATGAGTTGATCTTTGTCTAAACAGAGGCTATACCACAGTTTATACAGTTCGTCGAATTAAGGTTCCAGAGGTTGCGGCTAAATGCGGAATAATCACCAATGAAATTCATTTGTACACGACGAAGTGGGAGAAGCAGCAGTAGTCTAAAAAAAAAAACGAAATCTGCGACCTTGACATCAAAGGAGCCGACGTGAAGATGACGGACTGTATAGACTGTGGCTATACTTCGGACATCTCTCTCGCAGAGAAAATCATCAATTTTAGGCGAGGAGGTATTTCTAAAAGAAAATTTACCATAAAAGATATGAAAAAATCTCAACAAAAATACGTCTATTAGATAGAGGAAACACTGATGGGAACTATGCGTCCATCGACCCTCTGTTCATGGAAAAATGCTGTTTTTAGAAGGTTGGTGTGGGAGCAAGAATTACCTTCAGCATTTAATATAGAGTGATTATGATTTAGTTCCTTAAAAAATGTTTCCCTTTCAAATTTGCCAATTGGTTGAGGTGTTAGGTTATTACAAAAAAATAATAATAATAATAATATCAACTTTCACACCATATTATTATATATTTTGTCCCAAAGATGTCGCCCCTGCTCTATGACCCAATATTAATGGTCCATCCGGTATGAAAGAACTTGTCTTGTTTAAATTACATTAAAACACTTACCTTCCTAGCATGGCAGTATTCTTTGTCGACGACAACTCCAGTGCAATAAAATTTATTAGGTTTTCCGTCAATAACTTCGAGACCCAAAACTTCTAAATAATCAGAGTGTAAAAAGTACATATGCTTATTTTCTTGCAAAACTTGGAAGCTTTCGTGACTGGGATCCCATAAAACCACGACTAGATCTCCCGCTTTGCATGACTCTATATTAACTTTCCCAACTTTCGTCAAAGAAATTTCGCTTCTGGACATTACTTCCTTTTGTTTTATGGGGCTAGTTGTTGCATCTTTTCCTACAAAAACAACAGTTTAGAATTGCAATAGAAAAATGTTATATTATTCTCACCTTCCACTACTGCTACAGAGGCGGTTAGGTCGACTGCTTTCTCAGTTTTAATTTTCTCTAGTTCTATTTCTAATTTCTCCTTCTCTGTTTGTAAAGTATTGATGCGATCTAACAAATCCGAATCACGACTTGTACTCTCACCCTCAGTGAGCTGTTGAATGGTATTCTGATATTTGATACACTCGGAATTTAAATTTCTCTCTCGCTCTGACAAAATTTCGATTTGCTTGTCTTTCTCCTCAGAAACTGTTTTAATCGCATCCTGAAGTATGCCCTCCTTTTCTTGATTAAATCTAACTTCCATGTCCTTAATTTTGTCTGTCAAAAGTTGTTCCCATTTCTCATTTTCTTTTTGTATGGCAGAAAAAACGGCCTTTTCCTTGTCTATTTCAAAGTTCTCTGCCATTTGAGCCAGGAGAGTACTCTGATGGGAGCTACTAAACTGACTAGTCCATTCTAGGGACGAATCGGTTGGGGATCTTTCCATAGTCATTAATTTAAAACGAGATCTAATGTTTTGTAATTCTGTGGTATGTTCCCTGTTCAATCTCTCAGTCGTCTCCTTTATAGTTCTTTCCTTTTCAAGTTCCTTTTCGCTCAGTTGATTGAGCAATTCCTGAATTTTTTTCTCATTTTCTTCCTTGAGTTTGTTTAAGGTTTCTTGTAGATCACTAAAATTTGCACAGCTCTTCAACACCTCCGCTTCCAGTTCGCTCTTTTCCATTAATAAATTATGGATTTTCTCATTCTTCTCTTGTTCGATCTTCTTATAATCATTTACAGTTAATTCGTGATCTTTCTTTATGCTGTCGACTAGCTCTTTTTCTTTAAAGTCTCGTTCTACAATCAAATTCTCCCATGAACTGCCTAAACTTTCGTAATGTTGACTAACGACAGTTTTATCTGACAGCACTTGCGTCCTTAAGTCACTTAACTCAGACCTAAGTTGAATGGTAGCCTCTTTCGCCAGGTGATGCATTTGGATCAGAAACGACTTCAACTTCTCGTGCTCGCTCCTTGAAATTTGAAGGTTATCCTAAAAAGTAGTTTTGTTTGTGGATTTCTATAGTAAATTCATTAGTGTGAGTATGTGTATGTATGTTATGTACATGCAAAATAACATTAATGGATTACTTCGCAAGGGTCAATTTTGGGCCACCAACTGATTTAAAAATTACCAATTAAAAATTAAAATAAAGTGCAATTAAAAAAAAAAATAAGTATAAATAATAGCGTACTTTTCATATACAAAAAAGAAAAATAACCAATTAGTTTACAACACAAAAATTATAAAAAGAAATAGAAAATACTAAATAATTACAAAAACTGGAAAAACAAAATTTCATAAAAAGGGAATGCTATTACCGTCACTTAAAAAATTATACTTCTTTCGTAAAATTGTTAATATATTAAAATCTACAAAGACAAAATTAATATAGTAAAACCCTATATATCTCTTTTTGTTTCAGGTGTTACTACGAGATATTCAAGAAAAATTTACAAATTTTACACAAATGATATATAAATTCTTCTAAAGCTATATTATCTTGTAATGCTAGGCACAATGGGAATATATTTGATTAAATAATCTATACAGAGTGGTTTAATCTTTCTTCAAACTTTAGGAACAGATAAATTATCAAAAAATAATAAGAGTTTGTTATACATATTGTATTCAAAATATGCGTCCTTTCCCAGATACGAATAAAAAATATTGTTAAAATTTTCTTCAAAGAAAAAAATTTGTTTTAAATGTTTATGTTGAAATTATAGACTGTTTTTATGTTAAAGCACATTTTCCATATATATTTTCATTTTTTTTTTTATTTATTTTTTTTTTTTTTTTTTTTTTTTTTGAAGAACCAAACTGAATACTGCGGATATCTTTTCCTAATCCTTAAGTTTGTTAAATCTGACCAATATGTATTTATTACAAATTTTTCTTGAATGATTTCATATTTTTAATCAAATTAATATTTATAGTGCATATGAAAATTTTTTGCTAAAACACGATATTTAATAACAATATTTGTTTTACTATAAATTGAAGTTGTTCATGAAATGTTTATATTACGAAAACGATCAGACTGATATATCGAAACATTAAAAACATATAGAAGGCCAGAAGCCTTTACATTAGCCAACAAAAAATAGTTAGACTATGTAGGAACTTTAATGAAGAAAGAAAATTTAATGTACGCTGTTGGTAATACTACATTTTAATCCCAGCGTACAATTGAAACCAAAACGGAATGTATGTATTGGACAATAGAAATATTTTTCTATAAATTGGACATAAAATTTTCATATTTTGAAATTCCCGCCCATTAGTGTGAAGCTAACCCATTAGTGCAACCAACTCAAAAAAGCTAAGTTACTGCAATATTACTAGACTCACATTTTCCCCATAGGTTGACTATTTTCGGTACCTGTTTTGGTGTTCTATATATTTTACGATTTCTCATCTGGATGCTATTTTAATTTATAAATGTTTAAAAAACAGTAAAATTTCAATGATAGAAAATTATTTTAGTTATGTTAATATTTATGGAAAATATATTTATGCTGTAAATTTTGAAAAATTCTGAAAATATTTGCATAAATGTCATAAATTCTTTCCTGAAATAGTATACATAGTTGTTACACCCTGTACAACAAACTATTATTTTTTGATACTCTACTTGTTTTTAAAATTTGATAATACAAAAATTTTAAATTTTAGCAAATTTATAAGTACTATTTCTTAAATAAAAAATATCTAGAATACAAACAAAAATCCTAATTACCAGCAAAACTAATAAAACATAGTGCCATGCGGAAAATCAATGAACCAATATAAATATGTGTGAAAAAACTATAATGCAGACCAGAAGCAAACGAAAGATAATCTTTAATCGAGAAAACAAATTTAAAAAAAAAATAACAAAACTGTGCTGAGTTCTGTAATAATAAGTTTTTTCATAGATATACCTGCAACAAGGCGACAACGTTATTGGCCGTATCGAGCTGCTTAACAAATTCACCCTGACTATTTCCTGTTTCGATACTTAAGCTTGAGGGCAGACTTTCGTCAATGTAAAACTCGTCATTGATAAAGTCGCTGCTGGGTTGGTGACCCAAAATGGGCGAATTAGGGCTGACGGCTTGAAGATCTTTGGGACTTTGAGGAGTATGGGGAGAGATGGATTTAGATCGTATCGGTAAATTATTAGTATTGTAACTCTGCATTTGTTGGTAGTGAGAGTTGAAACAACTCTCTGTGTTTGAGGTGAGATTTTTTAGACTCGACAGTTCGTCTATGGACTCTAGGGAAGGATTTTTTATGTTTGTGAAGCTTTCGGTGTTGCTTGGAGTGCTACTGACACTTAAAGTACGTTGTAGTGAGATGGAGGGGTCGTCTGTGGAATGTAGGTGAGATTTAAGAAACATTCGGGGGGGTTTTTTAGGAGGTATTGGACTTCTCTCACCAACCTCTGTGGATGTCGAGGCATCTTGGGTGCCAGGACGGGAAGACGGAAGCTGCTTGTCAAAATTTAATTCCATGGGGCTTTGACCGACTTTCTCAAATTCCTCGGTGTCCGTCTCAGACTCACAGCCTCTGAAATAGGTTTTAATAGGTTTACCAGCAAACTGAATGTCCCAATTTATGGCCGTAAAAGCTATTAATATAATAAGTTTAAAACTAAAGTTAAAAAATAGTTAAATTAAGTATTAATAAATCATAAAACAAAGAACAAATTTTGTATTTTTTTGTAATTTTGGCATTATTCCTCACAATTGACCAACCACTATTATAATAATAAAAACATATTTGAAAACTATAAGCTCTTTAAAAAAATCATTATGATTTTTGTGCCACGTTTTGAAGAATTGTATTAGTAATTATGTTTATCCAAAATTTAATAATACAACATTGCAATTTTTTACATATTATTAATCATGCCATTATCATCTAGATGACCAAGGTCTAATATCTGATGATTTGTTGTTTAAAGACATCAGAACCAAATGTTTAATCAATCTTTAATTGTAAATGACAGAAATAAACATGTAATTAAACATCATATAATTTGAAAGTTGGATCACTCTCTGTTGGCATCTTTAATTCTTACAAATCAAAAATTACCTGGTAAAACAATTATATAGGCCACTATATATTGTCATAGAATGTGGAATTTCGCATGCCAAAACCTGCAAGATGCAAGAGATAATGAGGCAATGAAATAGAAAATCGGTGGGTAATGCAACTCAAAGCAAAACTATGATAAGTTCAAAATTTAGTATTTTAAATCACTTAATTGTTTTATTATATTTCTCCTGTATTATTGTATCTTTTAAAGTCATGAAGCTCATACCAATATTCAATTTATTCACACACAATTTTAGAGAAACACAATTTTTGAAACTTAAAGTTTAAATTAGGTACTTCTCTTGTAAAAATAATGTTTTGGATTCAACATAATCTGCAAAGTACAGATGTAACAGATATATTCTGTAAACTTTGACGTTAAGTGCAAAGGCATATAAATATATTAAATCAAACAAATGAATCACTCAAATCAGATGTTTTAGCATGTACGATCGCTTGCCTTTTATTCTTATGTGTTAATAAAAGCCCCGGATTACTGAGTGTGTCGGAAACAGGAGCGGGTTATCAAAATTCTACCGTATTTGGGAAAATTGAATACACATTAAGTACTCCCTTGCTTTTTCACTTTCACAATGGGAAACAAAATACTGCGGAATGAAAAATATACCTCAACAAATATTTGACATTTGACATAACTTCTAAGAAACTTCAGTTTTAACATTAAAACAATTGAAACCAATGTTAAAATACCTGTAGTGTGATGCTACTTGTGGAGAAACATTGCAACAAGGCTATAGAACAGCTAGATATAGCAGGTTACCACAATTCATCAAATAATGGTTGTGGTCTTGATCTTTGATGGTAATGATGTACAAGCAGGAGTCCCATAATTCATCATTTATCGTGAAATATAAAGATTTTATAGTGAATCACACGACCTCACAATAAATGTGCTGTGCTAAATATCACATTATTTTAGTTACTGTGTAATAATCACAAATAATATATCTAATTGCATTATTAAGAACAGTAAAATCTTGTACGTTCGTGGATTTGCAAGTGTCACAAAAATATGTTAATAATATAGTAAACATAATTTTAAAATATGCTGGAAGACTGTACTCTTGGCTATGACATACACATTACTGTTAAATCTAAAATAATGTATTTATACATGATCTCGCAGTATGATTTTGCTTTAATAGGAATGACAGTTGGTCTGACATATAAAGAACCAAAGAAAAAGTGGAAACATTCTAAATGGGTAAAACATTGGTTATAATATGTATTCTCATATGCACCTAATAAATGAATTACTACTGGAGCCTCATGATTATAGAAATTATATACATGTGGACAAAAATTTATATATGGAATTACTTAAATATGTTTCTCAATTACTTCAAACAGATGATACTGCGCAAAGATGGTGCCAAAAGTTCTCATTCGTGAACAGAAAAACATGCGAAAATCGATCTGCGAGGATTTGTTGTCCCACATTCGGAGCGATGCTAGAGACTGGATGAGTTGGGTAGTCACTGGAGGTAAAACCTGAATATTTGAGTATGACCCTGAGACCCGTAACAAATCTGGTGAAAAACCATTGAAATTCCTTCGAAAATTGCAGGTGGTGTATGGAGACGAGTGCATGTCGAAAATACGCGTGTTTAAATGAGCAAAAGGGTTCAAGGAGCAGCGTGAATCGGTAGAAGACGATCCACGTGAAGGAGCTCCCGTCACCTCTCGTACTGACGCGAATGTTGACCATTTGCGTGCACTGATCAAGTCTGACCGACGCCTAATCATTCGTGCGTTATCTGACGAGTTAAACATCAACAAAGAAACCGTTTGCAAGATGTTATACGAAAATTTGAACATGCAAAAGATTTGCGCAAAGATGGTGCCAAAAGTTCTCAACCGTGAACAGAAAGACATGCGAAAATCGATCTGCAAGGATTTGTTGTCCCACATTCGGAGCGACAGTAGAGACTGGATGAGTCGGGTAATCACTGGAGATGACACCTGGATATTTGAGTATGACCCCGAGACCCGTAAATAAAATCACCAGTGGGTGGAAAAGGGTTTAGAGCGGCCAACAAAAGCGAGGATTGTCCAAATCACGACTGAAGGCAATGTTGATTTTTTTTATATCCACGGCATCATTGATCTTGAATATGTTCCTGCCAGCCAGACAGTGACTGGACAGTTCTATGTTGGCATCCTGGAACGACTGCGGGCTCGCATTTTGCGTGTGCAACTCAAACTCGCCGAGAACGGCTTGCACCACAACGCGCCAGCCCATTACGCGTTCAATGTGCAAGAGTTTTTGACAAAAAAAGGCATTTTAACGTTGCCGCACCCACCCTATAGCCCCGATATTGCCCCTTGAGATTTTTTTTTCCCCAAGATGAAGTCGCACCTCAAGGGAACTCATCATAGCGGCGTACAGGAGGTCAAAGAAGCTGTAACCGTGGTGCTGAACGGGTTAACTGCAGAGGGTGCTTCCAATCGTGGGAGCAACGTTGGAATCTTTGTATAGAGTTAGAGGAAGATTATTGTGAAGGTCGAAAAATTCCCAGAACGTAATTGCCACACCTCGTACAGTGTGTAAATAAGTGAATCGTAATGTTACTGTAATAATAATAATAATAATGTTGAAATAATTGACCAAAAATATTTAATAAAAAAAAACATTATTAAAGTATGCTGAATTTAAATTTTCAACATCTTTCTTGGAGTTAACCGAGTAAATTTTTTTATTTTAACCAATTCCTGACATATACGTTTTTCAAATTCATAGTTTAAGTACTGAGTGTTCAACTATTGAAGTAACATTTAATTTATTTTTATTTTTTAGGTCCCTAATGTTTCTTTTTTTATTTTTAAATATCCATCTTTTTGTTTTTTTTTATTTTTTTCTACTTTTAAATAAATATGTGAACAATATCAATCTTTTGAGAGAAAGCCAACCGTTATTTTTGTATGATAGAAAATATACATTTAATGCAAGTTGTTATATTATAGAAACAAAGTGAGTTTTCGTTAAGTTGACCTACAACCCAAATAAGTACTAACAAATTATTAACAACTCATCAAAAATAACAAGGATTAAAAATATTGATATTCGCGAATTTGACAAACCACTAGATGACGCTGTAAAATTCAAGATGTCAGATTTAGGGGGTGATCAAAAAGTTGATCAACAAGATGTTGTGTTTTATGGTGCAATTCTTTGTATTTATGTAATTTTTTGGATGAAAGTGTATTTTAGGACTTTTCAAAAGGATTATTTTAACTTTAATGTAAGACAAATTTCTAGTGCATATATATCTTGAATTTCTAATATGCTCGTAACCTTTCAGATTCAAATATAATGGTTTGCTTAAAGATATCTTAAAACTACTTGGGGGATCGTGTGCGACCTCTAAAAGATGGTGAGGTACATAATTTTGGTCTGGGGTAGAATGCGAGAAGCCCCATGTTGTCAAAAGTCTGTGTTTACAGCGCCTACTTTCAGCCACCTCATGAAATATCCATCTTTTTATTAAATGGAGAAAATTGTCAGTGTAATGTGTAATACAGATTTAGAAACATCTTTAAATAATTCACAACATAACCTTGTTATAATTACCTGGCATAAAATCGTCTATAAGGAGAAGTTTGCTACATACTCTCATGTCTCACTTATCGGTTTTCCGATTCTCAATTCAATTTTCCGCAGTTCCAAATTAATAAAATAAATGGCAATTTTATGTATAATAAACATTCATATTCGTAGGGATCCCACAGACCCACTTCTAGCAACGTGCTTGTAGAAAATGTTTCATGTTTTTAGAAATGTTAAATAAATAATGGCGGGTTATTAAATTTCAGTTAAAAGAAATGCTAATACAATTTTTTAATTGTTGGCACAAAAAACATAGCTTTATAAGTTTGAAGAAGTTACGGTTTCAAAATATGCGTGTTCTTAGAGAGAAATTTGAAATTCATTTAGTTTTTAACTGATTATCTTCATAACTTATAAACCTGTAAATCAGAACACCCTGTAGAAAACATATTTAAAAATGTAATCTCGAAATAAAAATGCAATACTTTATATTCTATTAAATAACTTACCTATCCAAATCTTTAAGATGGGGCAGTCCATGCGCTGTAGTCAAGCAAGGTTCGCTCCCGGTTCCTTTCAACAAATTTTGGTCTAAATTACTAGCTAATCCTACGTCACTAACAGCCTGAACCAATTTCTCTTCCACAGCTACCGTTTCGTCCACTTTGTCTTCCTCCTTCTTCACGAGCGATTTTATTAGAAAGAAATTAGTAATCGCGGATGTGTCCGGTATGTTTAAATTATCTGCCAAGTCCGGTAGTTCCTTCTTGAGTCTATCTACATCATCGGCGGTTATTTTCGGCAAACTAGTATCGAACATGGAAGGCGCCTGTGTGGCAAACGACGGAGGCAGATCCTCCATGCCAGGGAACAGGGAGGTTAAGAAATGACCTTCAAACTGGGCCTGGAACTCTTTTCTTCTGGTCACCTCTTCGTTGTGTATGGTTAAGAGATGACATGCCAATTCCGAAGCCCACTAATTTAAGGTGAATAATTTAAAATTGTTACATATAGATATATTGTAGGTAAGTAGCAGTCTATGTTCATTTTTATTTTAAATACATTTATGTACTATTATTATAATACATAATATTACTATAAAAACAACAAACGTTGCTATTACTTTTAAAATATAGAAAAAAATTATGTATCTCAATGTTAACTTGAAAAATTACATTTATATGATTTTTTTCAAGACATCTCAATATTTATTTTATCTACTCAAATTGTCCCCTCTTTTCATTCTCAGTTTTGGTAAAAGATAAAGCATGAAAAAATAATAAAAATCTTCAATTAAATATTTTTCTCCATGGCATTTTATTTTCATTCATTTCGCCTCTATCCCAAAGCACATAATAAAAAAAATATGGGATGTCAAAGTGAAAAATAAAAAAAGGATTTTTGTAAATAATTTCTAGTTTTAATCAGACTTGTTTCAAATTTTCTAGTGAGAGATTGTGAATAAGTTCAGTTCTATTCAATTTACTACAATTTTAAAGAAAAACTTTTATTTACAAAATATAGACGATTACTTATCATTTGATTAGAAACATGCAGAACATAGGCATAGGATATTTAGGCAAAAAATATCCACTCACATGTACCAATACATTTCCTTACCAGAAATATGTATTGTTCACATTGGCTTAATATTTTCACATATTTCTATAATAAATTCATTTACAATGGTGGTGTGGTGTTATGGCAATTAAAATGTCAGAAATTATCCTGCACTTTAGCTATGCAACCATCAACACAACAATTTAATGTCTTGCTATAGTAATGAAATATTTTTATTTTCCGTACTGTCAAAATTCCCCTGTAAGTCACGGGCAGCAATGACCCCTCATCGTGTAAACGGCTGGAAAAGTGTTCCCAAATACAAAATCTTTTTTCATCACTTTTGACGTTTCGAGTGACATTTGTTGAATTTCATTAATTAAAAAAAAATTAAAATACTTTTGACTATATTTTGATAGGCAACCTAACAGAAACGTATACTTCTATTAATAATAATCTATTAAAATTTTAATTAAAAAACGGATGTAATGATCACATGGTCCGTATTGACTAAAAAATTCAATTCATAATAAAAATTTGTAACAAATTCATTATTAAACAGATAATAGCCCTGTAATTTGTATCGTTTAAAACGGGAGTATAAAAAAGTAATTAATGTGTTTTAACAAAAGCATCTTATTAAGGCAATTAGATTAAAATTTTTTAATATTTGAACTGAAAATATACTTTTCACCATTGACATAAAAGCTATAGAAGACAACAAATTAACCTTTTACTATGACTACTGTGGACCAAGTTTAAACAAAATAATTTTATTTATTTGATTTGTTTGTTTTTTCAATCCAACCGAGTATCATGCAAATAAAATGTCATAGAGAAAAATGTTATAAAAAAGATCGATATTTTTACATCTACACTTTATCAAAATTAAGAGAAAAAAAGACATTATATTAACAAAAGCTAAGTCAAGTCCATAACAAATAATAAAAATCGTTATGGACTTCACCCCTGACCATTCATACTTACAAGTAAAAATGACTGCGAAAAAGTTCTTCTCCTGACAACCTCAGCAACCGCACACAAATATGTGGCGGGAGCCAAATGAATCTGCTGCAGAACTTCCAAATGCCTCCGGAGGCGCTTTAAATTTTCGTGGTATATGACGAGCTTCTGATCGATTTCTAGAATCTGGTCTTCAATATACATGACCCACCTGAGGCGATAGTATAAATTCACGTTTAACTCTTCCTTGGCTTTGGCACAGCGGCGCCTTATGTCGCACAGCTTTTGGTGGTTCTCCGCAATGAGCTGCAGCTGCTTTTTGTGCGAGGCACAGAGATCGGGAAGAATTGATTGATCTTTCAGGTTACTTGCTCTGCTTTGATTCTACAACAAAATATTTTATGGGGCATTGCCGTTGTAATTCCTGTTGCAATTTGAATAAATCAGTAACAAGATGAATTAAAAAAACAAATTCAGAATGAAAAGTGAAAAAGAAAACATGATGTAACAATAATGAAAATTAAACTAATTTTATTGCAAAAATAAAATAAGTTTATAAGTGAGATTAACACACAAAATGTGACATTGTTGCTACTTAATGTATAGTCTTTCAACCTTCAGTACAGCTCGGCAGAGAGCGACCTACTATTTTGGCAAGTACAATGGAAACAAAACCTATGTCGCACTAAACACAATAAAGTTTATAATTAATGATGATATTGTGGGAAACAAATACTCTTAAGTGGTCTGTAGTCTCTTATGTTAGTGGTTTCACTTGACAATCTTACCTGTATATTAGATTTTACGGGTGGTCATGCTGGTCATGTCATAATCGAAAAAGTACTTCTTCCCACAATATAACCAGTAATTGTATTTAATTTAGTTGTTGAATCACTTAAAAATAAATCTCCTTTACCTAATAATAATTTATTTAAAAACGTAATCAAAAATTATTACATGAAACTTAGGCCAACCTGGTATCATACCACTTGTTCAACTGTTTACAATACGCAGAGGCTCTCATTGACTACAGATTGATTTATGTTATTTTATTTCAAATGCCTAATTCAAATCAAGAATAATCAGGTATGGCAATTATATGAAAAAAATTAACTTTTTGAAAAAAGCAAATATTATTATCTACATTAGAAAGCATATGGAATTAATAAAAGTTACCAGTTGTAACAATAAACTGCTGATAATGTTACTGTTCTAATTCCTAAATAAATAAAATTTAATTTAGGTCAGACAAATAAAATTTATATTTTATATGTTTGTTTTACTTTTGAATTAGAAATCGATTCTATATTAAGGTAAACTATTCAATATTACTGGGTGATTCAGTCATAATGTGATTAATTTTAACCATATATTCAGAAGGTCTCATAAAGACAGGAAAAAAAATGTTTATTTGACCTTAATTATTAAGCAAAACAACCCATAAAAATCGGTAATACAGTGCACCTGATACACTACAAATTTACTGATTAGGCATTTGAATACTGAAGCGAAACAGGTTTGCCACGTTAGGACCACATAAATAACAACTGGTTATTCAAATCTTTCATTCATTCTCATTTTTCTTTCCCGCAAACCCCCCATATCGAGGAGAGATATGTGGAAATTAAGACTATACTGCAACCAACAGTACTTGCCACCTGAGTCGCAACCCATCCTATCCCAAAAATATCTTATTCATTCATGTATTTAGGCAAAAAAGTGTGTTTACTCCTTGACGTTGAGTACGTAGTAAAAATTAATTTATTGACCTAATAATACGGTAGGTTCACTGTTGCCTGATCGTTTATCACTGAATACGTCTCGGACTGTTTTTTGTCGACAATACGAGGGTATCACTCGGTCAGTATTTAAATATGAAAAACTTTTCAGCCTCTCTTAATAATTTACCTAGTCTCTAATCTCTATTGGTATTTTTATATTACTATTTATATAATGAAATGTAAATGGTTTATTATTTGATCCGTTGGAGTTTTGTAACTTGAATATTGCATACTTTTAAAAAATAATTTATAGCATTTGTTACATATTTTAACATTTTAAATTATTATTAGCTTAACCGAGAAAAAACATAAGATTCTATATAGTCAATACTTCAAAAATATTTAAATTTGGCAAGGGCACATCATCCCGACATGAAGTTGAAATGGAAGCTGAGAATAAACTTGACTGTAGACGGTCAGTGACAGTCTCGAAAAGGGGTTTAATAATAATTTGAAAATATTTTTTTTCAACGTAATATAAATTAAATTTATTTATTTTATCGCGTATAATGCTCATTCTTCATTATCTTCTCTTAAAATTAATAACACTATGACTAAATCAACCTGTATAATAATAAAAATGTCGCACAGTAGCAATTATTAAGGTAAAATTTTATGACTACGACAATCTTACTAGTTTATGAACCATTAAAATGCAATCAGTGCTAAACTTTAGATCATCTTTACAATTTTCTCTACATTTTTTATAAAAGTATATTACTTTTTAAACATTTTTCAGAATAAATGTTTGGAGAAATAAGAGTTAGTCTGCAAGTTTTTTAACTAGGCCACAAAATAAAAACTTTACCATATTTTTTGCCTCTATTTCCTTTTGAAAAACAATCCTCACACAATAACATAATGAGAGAATCATCTATCATTCTAAATATGAAATATTTATTATTTCACTTCTATTTTATTTGAACTTTACCTTTAAAAATGATTGTGCTAAGTCAGCTTGCTGTTGAACATATTTTTTGGCCTCCCTCATCAGAGTCTCCAGGCCAAATAGTCTCTCTCCGAGACCTTTCACTTCCTTCATCTGGGGAACATCGGCTTGCTTAAAGACGTCCGCTATCTCATTCTTTATCACTCTGAACACTTCAGCATCAAACTAGAAACAAGGAAGACCTAAATTTGATGACATAAACTTTTGTATTTGCTACACACCTGTGATAGCCCTTTCGAACAATGCTCATACAGCTGATCCATAGTGCTTTTACTGTCCGCTGAAGATATCCATTCTAGCAACGTGATTTCTTTTGCACTCTCAATGCCTTGCGAGATATTCGTATTGTCCTCTGAAGTTTTAGACGTTACAGTTTCAGAGTTTTGTTTTTCCACTTCAAGAAGCGCCGACAGAATAGGGATTTTTTGTAGAACTACTAAATCGTCATTAAAACTGAAAGAAATGTATAACAATCAAGGAATAAAAATTTTTCCAGGAATTTCACTCACTGTTTCAGAAATGCAAGATAAGATTCTCGCTCCGTCATGTAATCATTGAAGCTGTTTTCAAAAATTTCAGTTCTCTTCTTGAATTCGGAGGTAATATCCTCTAGATTTGCTACAACAGCGGACCAGCCCTGCTGCTGCAAATGTTGATCAAGAACAAGATTCTCACAAATCTTCGTTTGTTCTCTAGCAAGCTCGTGAAATTGTTGCGCTAACTGTGCCCTTTTTGTGACAGTACTTAGAATCGCTGGTAGATCACAACATTCTTTCAGTTTATCTTTTAAGCCTAAAAACGATATTTCATTTGAACTCGTGCAAATACAGGGCGTAACTATAACAGGAGGGGTGGTCAATTTTTTTAAGGGCAATAAATAGTATATGTTCCCCAGAATACTAATCTATTTTTGTTTTATTCAATGAACAGTTATAATTCATTTTTTAAACTACACTCAGTTTGACAGTGTGTTTAAGAGCGTTTGCAGTTTAACAGTTTTAAACCAACTATAAACTAACTGCAATGGAAAATAATTTCATAAAAACAGATTGCTTTTCTGTCTTTACAAGTTATTCGAGAGTGAGATTTAGTAAAGTATAAGAATTGTAGTTAATGAAATTTGAAAAAAATTCAAAGGTATACTCCATGTAAATCTGACTTCTACTCCATTAAATTGTTTAATACAAAATAAAAAAAATACTAATTAGACATTAATTCAACTCAAGCTAATACAAAAATTTCAAAAACAATCTACTTTCAATTGTCCCTCGACCACTTTTGTTGTTAAAATTAATTATTAATTTATAAGAACAACTATAGTAATAAGAAATGATATATAAAAACCAAAGTTACTCATATATCATATAATTTCTCCAAACAGCTTATTTCAAGTTTAGTCAAGTGAAAAAAAATCATCTCATTTAGACTATGATTCAATTTAAAAAAAATATTTATGTAATTAAACTATTACATACAGATAAACTTTATTAATTTAATTAGGGTGAAACCAGAAAAAAATTATAATGGCAACATTTACCTAATGAGGTCAATAATGTATCCACTAATCAACATAAATTCAAGTAAATAAAATCAGACCATGCCTATATAAATTCTGCAGATAAACAAAATATATTATTAACATAATATTTGATTTATATCAAGTAATTAGGTACTCATAACATTTTTTATATAAAATATCCTCCATAAATAAGTAATTGTAGTGTTTCTTCATAAATTGATATTATAGGAAAAATTACAGCAATTATAATATATTTCTCACTTACCTCCGTCTGACCCATAGTCTACGCTAGGAAGTGGTGGTGTAGCGGACTCTATAACAGATTTACTAAACAGAAAAATGGGGTTTGTGTCTGTACCCGCCGAATATGAGCAGACCCTCTTTTTTGGATCTAAACATTCACCACCACTTATAAGTAACACTTGTTTATTAGTTGGTATTTTGCAAGCTTCTTCCACATATGACTTTAGGTTCTCGACGCTAAAAAGTTGTATGCTTTAAGAAACATTAACATTGTTTTATTGTTAAAGATGCATTTTTTTAAGCAAGTAGGTGTTGTATGTATTTAATAACAAATTATTTTAAAGCCAATAAAAATATTCAATAAAAAAAAACAATTTAAAATCTAATTAAAGACATGTTTATAGTACATTATTATTCTATAGATACACTTGATTAGAGTTAACATAAACTGAAAATTAATTCGATTTAATTCTAAGGAAAAGATGTTTAGTTTCATATACAAGGTGATTCACAAATGGTGACCAAAACTGAAACCTCGTATTATTTGGTGGATTTTAAAGTCTTTCATATAAAGTTTTTCATATCTTTCAATGCTTCATTGAAAACATACAGAGTGTTAAACTTACAAAATTATTATTGTTTTTAATATTTTAAAAACTAGTGCATGTAATAATTTGAAAATGGGCACATGGATTTATGTAAATATCTCTATTTACATTAACCAGGCACAACAACTTTTTAGTAATGAAAATGTTATTTGTTTAAAATTTATTGTTGCTTAAATCTGAAAAAATGCATTATTAATTCTATCTTGTAACTTTTAAATGACATCAAGCCACTGAATTTTTTTCAGTGGATACTGTTAAACAGCTGGTATACACAATGAACAAATTAATACATCTGAGCAATTATAAGAAATAATAAAGAATTAAAGAGTAAGAGATGAAATTTTTGGTCACCATTTGTGAAACATCCTATATGTATATGTAGATAGGTGCCTAAGTATGGGTATTTGTTTCCTTTAATGCAAGTTTTGAATGCTTAACTTGAAAACTCAAATATGATTTTATAATTTTACATTTTTAATATTCAAATATGTCTTTCACGATTTTATGGAATAACCTTTTTTATTCCTGTATGAAATATCACTCGGTGGGATTTCCCTAAAATTAAGAACTTAAAGTTTAAACTTCATTAATAATAGAATATTTCTACCTAGTCCTAAGGATTTACAATTAGATATGTAAATTTTAAATAGCCCATGCCATAAATTTTGTAAATTTGCCTGCTTATAATCTACCTCAGGTAGTGCTATATAAGTACAAAAGAATCTCATGTCAACATGAAATTTTAATCACTAGGTAGCAAGTATTTAAGAAAAAGGGACAAGATAATAAATCAAATGGACAAATTTCAAAATAATTCTTATGGCATGGGATGGTCCTAACAAAAATAAAACTGAAATTGAAAATTATTAAACGCGAAGTAAAAGAATCTAATTTAAAAAAAAATGAGTAACATGTAACATCAACAAAGATTCAATATTGGAAAGCAAGGTAAATTATTTTTAGATAAGATATTATTAGAATAGAAATTAACCAAATATTTTACGAAGATCTATACAAATTTATTATATAGGAACCCCACATTCAAATACATGGAAAAAAAAACAAACTACAAAATAAGCATTATGAAAGTCACACTATTCTTTAGAAAATGAAGAGTAAAAATAAAAATTCATAAAGAAAAGTATGGCACGTGCTAACTTATTTCATCTTAGTTTTAACCTTGAAAAATTTAAAGTTGGAGAAATGTTTACAAATCCAGTACCAAAATAAAACCAAACAATATAATTTCAATTGAGATTAGGTATATTAAAAAATAAGATAGTTTTTAAATAAAAATATTAGTACTAACCTTTCTAGAGCAAGACTCATGTCGAAAGTCATCATTGTACCAAAGTCTACGTGAAAAACGTACAGCATTTTACTCGCTTTTTTTAAAAAAAAAAACCTTAAACAAACAATATTGTCCTTTGCATACCTGCAGAAAATTCAAATTATTAGTAAATGTAACAATCCAAGTTAAACTTATATAAACCTGTACCTATTAGCTATATATAAAACATATAATAGGTATATGATTGCATAAAATTAAAAGATATTAGATCCATAGACAATATTTATATTTTAAAGATGGAGTAAACTACTTGCAACATTAAGATTATACCAGGTAAACAAAAATAATGTCAGAGATATAAATAAAATAACTTGAACGTCATTTTTCTTTTAGGTATGTTTACATTTTACAGTAGTAAACAAAGAAATATTTTTTAAAACGCAAGTAAAATAACCACAAACCTTATTTTATCAGCAAAAAACAATAAAAATGTATTTTTAATAAGAAATAAGTGTTAAATACTATGACACACCGTTCACAACGAATTTCCCAAGTTTTTCTCGATCATCGTCACGACAGTTAACTGACATTTTTACAGCTGATACTGATAAACACTGTATATTCTTGTTCTCATTATTTTCACATACAAAAGCACTAAAGTCTTCTATTAGCTGAGGATGCTAAAATTAGACATTGTGGCCAAAACGCAATTTGACCATCAGCTGACGAGGAAGTGTTTTGCAAACTCTAAATACGATGTGCAATTCATTAAAACCCAAGGACATTTCCTTCTATCTTCTAGGGACTTCTTATATTTTATTACAACCATTGATACCAACTTCTAAATATTAAAAATATATAATATAACTGTGGGACATCTATGCTTGTAGAATCAAATTAATACTTTTGATTGCACCTATATTTAAATTTCAGTAAACTGTAATATAAATTTTTAGCACACAACATTTACAGCACAAATTCCGCACCTTTATTAAACTAATAAAATATTCCCGACTAAAGATTTTTATAAATTTGAAAAAAATATCATTCTTTGGGACTCTCATTTATCATTTACTAATGATATACATAATCCACTTTTTAAATACATATAATGGATATATAAAGACATTAGAGCAACAGTTGAAAACTGTTGTGAGAAATCCGTCCGTCCGTGGTAATTCGTTCTCAACTTAACTGACCGAATATTTCAAATAATTTCAAACCGTTTGAAACTATATCAGGAACAAACCTATTCACTCAATAGGTCTGTTCCCACGATAATCAGGGACTAGTTTGAAACTGACAGGAATGTTTTTTCCCTAATCCCACATTAACCATATATCACAAACCTAAAAAAAATATAGACTGTGCCAGTGTCATATTGCCGGCGACCGCTAATTCATGGCTGCCTTAAAAGATCCAGAATCATTAAAACTTGGTTTTTATACCAATTTACGTTGGTTGTATTGTAGCATAAAGTCATTTGTTTACTGTAATTGGTCACATTCATGTCACATTCTTTATTGACATTTAAAATGACAGCAAGTTAGTTAATTTCATATTGCAATGCAGCCATCATATTTGCACAACCGCCAACATAAAGCAAATAAAATATCTATTATCTGGTCCCTAGAAAACGCGGCATTTCTCATGTGACCTATGGCCATGTTTAATACATAACACTTACAAATATGTGATGTTTAATGTTACCAAGCGAAAGCGAGCACATGCAAGCCGCTTTCTGCTCATGTTCATTAGACAATTGCGCTGGATCTCATGCGCTTAGAAGCAAACCAAGCTTAAAATAGTTTGGCTCGGTAGCTTACGCTTTATCCATGCATATGTTCTGCGCCTGCGCTGAAAAATTAACAGAGAATCAATTTGAATTTAAATTTTAGGTTAGGTTGTATTTATATGATTGTGGTTTTTGGTAAATTGTATAGCCGGAAGTCTTCAACCTTCCTCAAGCGGAGAACAAAAAAACCCATCGTTTAAACGAACCGCAACGCTTGCCAGCGAACTTTCAAAGCGCTACAAGCCAAGCGCTTAAAAAGCTTGGTAACATTAAACCACGGATTTCTTAAATTAATTTAAGAAATCCGTGCATTAAACACAAGCAATATCATGAACCGACGCTTTCTATATTTTTTTTAGGTTTGTGCCATATATAGGCCGTGCCACAGATTAGCCGAAAAAAAATATAGGGCACTGAAAAACGTATGTAGTTCGCAACTAGCAACATCCGCGGCGCTGAAGTACTTTAAAACGGGAAATTTAATTGAGGTTTATTTCTAATGTGCTATAGTTTGCAATAATAATGACACTCATTAAAATGAATTTTGCGATTTATTTAGAACTTCTGATGTATTTGTAATAAAATCTACTTCACATTTTTAATATTAGTTATTAGTTGTTTCACTCACCGATAGAGATTTAATGAAATTTCTACTCAGAACTTCCAGAAGTTCAAAAACTGTTTTAAGAGAGTGTTATTATTATTGTAAACGATTGTACCTACTACATTAATAACAAATATATTAAAAAATGCAAGATAATAACTTAGAGCGATAGTTGTCAATAACAGATTAATAAAAATACTTTTGACACTCTTAAGTTTTTATATTGCATTTGAAAAAACAGAAATATAAAAAATCAGAGTAGTTTATTTGAAATTTAAAGCATAGATATAATTGACTAATTGCAACAAAATATATTGAACAAAAGACATAAAGGAAAAGGGTGTGCTTTGTAAATTTAAAATCAATGTCCAAAATGCTTAAATCATGATCATTTCATAAGTTGTGCAGTGACGATACAGTTTAAAGTGTTATAAAAGTAGAAATTGAGACCCACGAATAAAAACAGTATGTGTCCTGATCCTTGCGGCAACAAGCCTAATGCCTAATGGTTCCTCAACCAAATGCAGGCTATCTTTTGCACAGAACGGTTAGTTTAGATCAGTTCATATGGAAAAGGAGAACCCTGTGCTACTGTTTTGTAGTTCCAAGTTATCTCGTAATTAATCTACGCTGCGCGATCTGTTTCTGATTTCTGATTTTCCGTGTTGGTCGTTGGTCCGTGTTTGTACTGTTTGTTTTGTTTATTAATCAGGTGACATTACTGACATTTATAGACAGGTAGATATTATTTTCTTTTATTTTAATTATCTCTTATTCAATACTATTGCAAAGTGAAGTAATCCATATATTTTTTTATATTTTAGGGTTTATATATTAAAGGTAATAAAAGTAAAAATATTTTTTGACACGTCAACAGATGTTAAATATTGTATATTGATAAACATATTTGTAGGTATAAACATTGCAAAAATATAAAACTTCAAGATGTCCCAGACAGTCCCTCTTATCTTAGAGGAAGATGTTGAACAAGGTGGCAAGGAATATGATGAAGGAATTGAAAATGATTTTTTATATCGGAACAATGTAGCGCAAGCCACAAAGTCGATTCGTATGGCATTTATTCGGAAAGTTTATGGACTACTTACAATGCAAATATTTTTGACCATTGTTATCGCCAGTATATGCATGTTTACTCCCCCCATCAAGAATTTTGTACATTCAAAGTAAGTGAATGCTTTTTTATAACAAATATTTTATGCTGGTTATACATGCAAAATTTTTCAAGGTCAGTCGAAGTTTCACATATTTAATACCTCTGCATCATTTTTGTTCACATCGACAGTTATTTATGTACATAATAAAAGTTGGAAACAAACATTTATCAGATCAGTACCATTCATAAAATTGTCAAATTCGTTTAATTCAAGTCCCCTTTTCTGAAACTTGTCAACATAGACAGTGATATTAATTATAATCTCAGCAATAATGATAACGGTTGTATTGTCCTGGTCCTTTTAATATACTTTGTAATATGTGTAATGAAATAAAGATAATATGTTGTGAAATGTGAAAGGCTTTTAAAAATATGGGAATATAAATTTGGCTAGTTATTCTTTACCAATTATTTATAGATCAGAAATAAATATATTTGATAAGGATAGGGTTATCCTTTAATACAATTATACAAGGTGTAGCTGCAAATTAAGGTCGTATTTATGCGGCCTTTAGAAATACTTCTTTTTATCTTGTTTTCATAATTTTTTTCATAGAAGGCGGATAATTTTATTATTAGAAGGTACATTATTTGTATACCTTCCGGTTGGTGTCGCACAAACACACTTATAATAGTGTGCTAAAAAGTACTGTCTTACATAGAAAATTACTTAATTAGCCACATTATTACAGATGTCTTCTCGTACACTAAAATAAATGTGATGAAATAATATTAGGCAATTCTTACTTTACTAAATTAATGTAGGTTTTTACGTTTTTGCTCACATACCCCTCTATTGGCATATCATAGCAGTTGTTTACATAAACTAGGATAATGTAATGATGTCATCGACATAGACCTTATAATAATAATAATGAAAACTTGGTAGAGTTGATTTTAAAAGGTAACAACGGGCAACATTGGGTATTGTATAGTAACGGTGGAGACAAAAGTTCAAGTACAGATTAAAAAATGCATTATAATTTGATCCCCCTCCTTGTTAATTCTAGTAAAGAAATAAATATGAAAAATACTAAATATTTTTCTGTTACATTATTAACTTATTGAACCAAAGCATATTTTATCCTTTACAGACTAATTCAAAATAAACAGGGTAGATCCATTCGCTTATCATTAGGCCAATATACTCATAGATTGAGAATGTATTGATTGCTATACATTTATCCATCATGTATTAATAGAAAATATATTTAGAAATTAAAAAATGATAATATTGTTGCATATGAACAAGCCTATTATACTATTTTCAGTGACTGGATGTTGATGCCCACGTTCCTCGGTAGTATTGCATTATTACTTGCTTTACATATTAAAAGAAAGGAATCACCTACTAATCTAATACTTCTTGCTGCATTTGTAAGTATTATTTATTATTATTATTATTATTTTGTAAACCAGAGTAGAGGCAAATTGTTATGCTCAGACGTTATTAACATATTTTCAGAAACAAAAGTACGGAATAAATTATATAGAGAATTTACTAAAGAACAAACAATTCAAATTAATTTAATTCAAAATTGGAATTGTGTAAAATTACAAATTGCAATAAGACATCTATTGTAATATTTGAAAATGATAAAAATGTTATTAATTTTAAAACTTAAAAAATGTTATTAATTTTAAAACTTAAAAAAGGTCTCATCGTGTAGTTTATCAGTCTAAAATGAAATTTTTTTCTCTTTATTTTTGGAAATTTAATTGATTTTTTGAAACTTTCAGACCATTGTTCAGGCTTACACTATAGGAGTAATCGTTACATTCTATTCACAAGCTGTTGTGTTACAAGCATTGTTGCTAACATTTGTAGTACTGGCAGGTTTGACGTTGTATACTTTTCAAACCAAGCATGATTTCTCCACCATGCATTCTGCGTGAGTATTTTTACGTTATATATTATTAAATGAAAATACAGTATACTTACAACTATCCAGATAAGCGGAATATTACTAATTATGTACGTAATATGCATATATGCAATGTCTTATGTACATATATTTTATTTATTCGATTATTTATATTCTTACGTTTAATGTTCATCACGAAATAAATCTATTTTCCAAATAACATACTATTATAACGACACGCTTTAAAATGCAATTAGCGACTTGTTTTGAACTGCTGGCGTATTCATAATGACATCTATGGGTGAGTGGAACAACTAAGAAGAAGTAAGTAACAATAAAATAAAAATCATTTCTATGGAAGCAGATAAACAAATTTTAAACTGTCAAACTTGACATATGTACTTTTAATACATTTACTATTTTGAGAACGAAAACAGAGAGTTTTTCGAAACGTCAAAAATACGGAAGTGTGCGATAGTGATGTGATTTTTGTTATTTTTTACTTATCTGCTTTTTTCAGTGTAAGATTTTGTGGTTAAGCAAACTTAGTTTCAAAAATAATCCTTGATTGATACGTTTGGGGCAAGGGCTTATTTAATTAATCTTTATTTTTTCAGAGGTGTGGCAAAAACCCAATCAAACTAAAGAAAACTAAAATTATGCCACAAATAAGTAACTTCAGACCTAAAAACTAATACTAAAAATTTAAAGTAAATTTTGCCAGCAGTTCAAAATAAGTCGCTAAATTCATTTTAAAGTGTTATATTATAGCAATAGTATGTACATATATGTATACTATATACATCATAAAAATTTTGCACGTCTTTTTCAAGGTAAGGTCGGATAACTCAAATTTCGGATAACTGTGAGTCAGATAGTTGACAGTCTAGTGTACTTCTTGATTACATGCAATATTACTGTTTTTACTTAAAATTATAAATGTACTTTTTAGATTATTTGCTGGTCTCTGTATATTGATAATAGGAGGATTCATGCAAGTTTTCCTACAATCCTCCATTTTTGAAATAGCAATTGGATTTGGTGGTGCATTGGTATTTTCACTTTTCATCATTTTCGACACCCAACTTATTATGAAAACTCTATCCCCGGAGGAATACATCTTGGCAACTATTAATTTGTACATGGATATTGTTAACCTGTTCCTGTACATATTGCGTATCTTACAAGCCGTTAATAGGCAGTAACTGTATATAAATTTAACCCATTTTGTGATATGCCACAAAATTGTATTGTTTTGTATTATATTTTCAACACCGCACCCTATCTGTGTTATTTCATGTGTGATGTATAATGGTTTCTTCAATAAATGAGTCAATATCAGTGCAATCAGTAGGACATAAAAAATTTAAAATGTAGGTGTGATAGTGAAAATCACTGATTATCTTTTTTAACTACAATTTTTTTTTTTAAATAAATTATTCCACATTCGTTCCTGTTCTTTATATTCCTTTTGTCAAACCACAGCGTAGATCTGCAATTTCACCCCGTTGTTGGCAGTTTGAAATAATTCAGACGGATTTGGTGACCTTTTTTTTATTTGTGAAATATTCTCTTGTAATATAATTGCATCAGTGGCATTCGTGCTGTTACATACACATTTTTAGCAAAAAAGTTAGTTCTGCTTAAAAAGTGTCTCTTGGCCATTTTCATTCCGACACACCAATTTTAAGATAAAAATTAATTTATTAATCATTACAGTACAGAAATAATCTTCAGAAACTTACATAAAAAATAGTTGTCTGTAAATATTAGTCTTAAATTCTGTGTCAAAATTCAGGAAGAAAAAAATATAACTGAGTGAAGAACACTTTTCGTACATTCGTTTTTGACATACAGAATAAAATTATACGTAGCAAATTGTTTTTTATTTTATTGGTTTAGAAAAAAAAGTGTATTAAACATAGAATTTAAATTAAATGCTGGAAATAGCTACCCTGTGCGTCAATACATGCTTTTAACTGGTCGGATTGTCCCAGGTGTTTGGCGTATTGTTTCACAAGCATTGGTAATATGTTCTACTAATGCAGCTTCGTGGGTAGAATACACCAGTTGAGTTGCTTTAGATGCCCCCAAAGGTAAAAATCGCACGGATTTAAGTCAGGTAATTGAGGTGACCAAAGGAGTAGTTCCGCTCTGACCAATTCAATAAACTTTAAATAGTCTCTTACATTGCGACTAAAATGAACAGGTGCCCTGTCATGCATAAACCATAAACGGCAGTGAACATTAAGAGAGACAGCTTCTAGAAGGATAAGTAGATTTACCAGTAAAACATCCAGGTATGTTCGTCCATCTAATCTTCTCTGCAAAATAAAAGGTTTAACCAAACAATTTTCAATAATTCCTGCCCACACATTTACTGAAAGTTGCTGCTGGTTTTGCGATTCATGAATAATGTATGGATTTTCATCCGCCCAAATATGTTCTCCGTGACAATTAAAAACACCGTTCCTGGTAAATAAAGCTTCATCCATGAACAAAATTAAAGAAATAAATTGCCGATCTTCTGCATTTTTTTTGACTTGGCCATTGACAATACTGTAATGTGACTGCAAATTCAGCTTCACAGAGGGCGTGAACTCTCTGCAGATGATAAAGATATAGTTACTGCTCTTGGAGGATTCGCCATACATTAACATGGTTCATATTCTATAATTCATTTGCCAGAGGCCTTGCGCTTATTGCAGGACTTTGTTCAACCGCTTGTTAAACATTTTCTTGGTTTTCCACTGTTCGTGCAATTCTTTGCACCCCACAATCCACAAAAATCCCTGTTACTTTTCCCGCTTCCCTCAAACGTCTATAAACATTCGAAAAAGTGTTTGCACAAGGTAATTGGCGGTCAGGGAATGCATCTTCATAGAGACGCCTTGCTTCATTCGAATTTTCGTTTGCTTTTCCATACATAAAAGGTCAGCTAATTCTTCAAAGGAATAATTCACCACATTTACTTATTTTATAAAACAATGCATTAAAAACACTTCAAAAACAAGTCACTCGACATTTTGTGTTATATTTTTTGTTTAAGTCTGACATGGAATTTATGATAAACTGACACATGCCACCTAGATTATTGTTTTTTAATTAACTTTCCAAACTTGGTCTATTGTAATTAATAAATTAATTTTTATCTCAAAAATGGCGCATCACGAAGAAAAAGTCCAAGACACTTTTTAAACAGAATTAACTTGGCTTTAGAAGAGCGATATCAGTTTGTTCAAAAATCGATGGCGTACAATTTTTTTTGTTAAAAATGAGTATTTACCGGCACGAACAGCATTGGTGCTAGTATATTACAAGAAAAATGTATATACATAAAAGCAGCCCTTCACTATACACTGTTGTGTACCTAATCTCATCTCAATATCTCGATAGGTTTTCGAGAAATGAAAACTAGAGTATTTAAGACAGATAATTGTAAATAACCTGTATATTGAAAACAAGGCATTTCCGGATTCATATTTATACTTTTTTTCTTATTTTTAAACATACAACCTGCCCCTAAATTTTATTAACATCATTCTGTAACACCCTGTATAGCGGAAAAAGTGTTGCACAGCGACTCATTCCTCGATTTTGATGTAATAGTCTTTGTACATACAGTGTTTGTGGTGAACTAGTATTTGACACAAACTGATGAATAATGGAAATAGATGTGCAACATTTTATTATTTCTAAGCTGTGCAACCATTAACCCATGAAAAGTAAAAAATGAAAATGTCCTAAGACCAACAAAAATAAAAAAAAAGTAAATTTGTTTTCTTCTAAATGTATATTTACCTGTTATTACAAGTTATAAAAATACATGCAAATATTTTATTTCCACCTAAAATCGATAAAAGTAGATAAATGAATGATACAAATTAATATCAAGTCTTAATATCGATAAATTCATGAAAATGACATTTTACATACATTTCTCTAAAGTTAAAGTCATATTCAACACAGTTTTATTTTTTGTGCGGCATGATTAAAGGAGTAAATTTACAGAGTATGGAGTAGTATTCGATTAAATTAAATTCATAAAATCATGCTATTAAAGCTAGGCTTACATAATGAACATGCATCAAATTTGACTTAATAAATATGTTACAGTCTTTAAAAATTAAGGCAATAATCACTTTATGAATATCAAATATCTCTAAATAAGTTAATAACAGCAAATAAAATATCTCGGTAAGTTAGCAACAGCAAATAAATCACAGAAAATTACTAATAGAATTCAGTTCATTAACTACATAAAGGCGTTAATAAAAACTGAATTCAAATTGGGACATTTTTTTAGATTTCTACGTCACATTATATCACTTTTCAAATAGCTTGTAAAATATCCCTCAGATCACCGGTTAAGTATGCTGAATGTCCCAATTTAGCTGAAAAGGCCTTAAGATTCATTAAATAAAGTTAGTCACGAGCTGCGGAGCCTTAAAACATCTCTTTAATATCCTGTATGCAAAATATCACAGATAAAAAGATTAAACCTATGTACAGGGTGGTTACCATCTCCTATTTTCTACTTTATTTTTTTACAGAAAAAAAACCTAAGGTTAAAAGTTATAGGAAACTTTAAATACTCTAAAATGCTTCTAAATGGAAACTAGGTATATATTTACATGTTTTCTTATAATTATACAGGGTGTTTGGAAACAAAACCGACAAATAAAGATAGCAAATTCTAAGGATGATTTCATCGATCTGATTGTGTCATTCAGTCGTGCTATGGGAAAATTACAACGTAAATCCACGGACAATCTGAAACTCGTACTTAGCATTTTTATAGATACTATTCTGCTATTATTTCATCTCTTATACAAGTTTTACATAAGCACAATATTCTAAAATCTATTTTTACCCCTCAGTATCATATTCTATTGTAAAAATACAAATTCGCCTTTTATTTCTTAATAAAGCAGAAAACTAGTCACAACAATTAAATTTAATTAACTCGTGATGTTTTCAATGGAAATATTTAGTGATTACAGAATTAACAAACACTCCGAACTTTCAACATTGAACTTTCTCAAAAATCCTTCAAAATTGATTCTATGCAATCATGGCTTAGAAAACAAATATAATTTTAATCTAGAATATTCTGAAGTTTTCGATTTTGATATTAGAAATACTAAAAAGTTGAAGATAAAAGAAAATGAAACTAAAAATATCAGTTGAACCTGAAGATCATTTTTCATCTTTTTTACCAGTGTTGACTGGTGAGATTTCATGTATACCATATCTCAACCAGACATGGGACCCAAACTGAACTTTAAAATGTATGTACTGTGGCCATATAGACAATTTTTATAGAAAGAGAACGTTTTTGCAGTTTCCAAGAAAAAGTTAAAAAAATTGTGTGCCCACCCTAGGAATTATCAGATTGGCTTCCTTAATTCTAGTGAAAACATTTTTTCCCATATAGTAGATGTAATTTTATCGAGGTACGTATTTCAAATTGTATTAAAAAGTACTGATATTTGTAGAATTTATAACATTTTAAAATTTTTATAATCTGTTATAAATATATAAAATTCAAATTCAAATCGCTGTAACTTTAATAAATATTATAATTTTTCGATATACATACTTAATTTGTAATTCTTTGATAGAATTCATCTATAAATTAGAAAAATGTTTCACTAGAATTAAATAAGCCAGTCTGAAAATTCCTAGGGCATGGACACCAGTGGCGTAGCCAGAAATTTGACAGTGAACAAAGTATTTCAAATTAGATTTTTTTAATTAAAAAAATAAATAATTTTTAATAAATTGAAACAATAAAAGTAAATAAAAAACAATCTCATCATAAACATGTAAATAATAAACAGGTTTGAACAATATTTGTTATAAAAATGACAAAAATAAAATTAGAACTTAGTTGCAGGTGAACCCTAATGTAAGGCAAGGCGCGCACTAAAGTGGCCAGCAAGTGACGTGGCAGTGGCGTCACTCACTTCATACCACTTCGCCGCTATTCCATACCCATACCACAAACCATTCCAATACCTCACCACTACAACACTACTTCAGTGCGTGCCTTGCCTAAGGTTGCCGTAGGAAATCTAGTTCACTGACCGCTAAATCTTGGCGAATAGAGTGATTGCAGGTTTGTAGTGAGACATTACCTATATGACCCAACCAACTCAACCCATGGGGGGATACTGACCCCCAACCCCCCCGTGGCTACGCCACTGGTGGACACACAATTTTTTCAATTTTTTTTGCTGCTAAAACATTCTCCAACAAAAGTTATCTATATGACCACAGTACATTTATCCTAAAGTTTCGTTTGGTTCCTGTCTGGTTATTGAGATATAGCATACTTGAAATCTCACCAGCCGCCACTAATTTTTACATCAAAAAGTTGTCCGTATAAGAGTTAACATAAAACCTAAGATGATCCTTCTGGATAAACAGTGATCTGAACAATTAAAAAATCAACCTTCCTTAGGAAACAGTTTTGGATGAGAAGATTTATATCAAATCATCCCTAGAATTTACTTTCTTTGTCGGTTTAGTTTCCGGACACCCTGTATAGTATAAGATTTGGTGGGTTTAATAGTAACAGTGAGGAAGATATGGTCAAAACAATATGCTGCAAGCTTTACATATATTAGAAATTATTATTATTTTTTGCCAAACTATGAAACCCATGTGACAAATTGTGAGTTGTTTTTTTGACCGTTCTATATTTCCCTATTAAATACATCCCATCCACAGCAGCATACACAATTATGTAAAAACTATGCAGTGTTCTATATGCTGACGACGTTTGTAACCTTATATTGGTTACATTTTGCATATTTTAACCCTAAATTGCAGAGGTAACAGAAAGTACCTCATATAAAAAAAATGAAGAAGAAAATAGAGGTAACAATTATGGGGACCACTCTGTATAGCTGTGAATGAAAAAAGATTCCCACTTAAGCATCTTATGGTCCTTTAAGAGAAAGAATTTTATTAGCTGTTCTTCTTGACGTTTTACAAAAACTCTTTTTTCGTTCACAGCTGTATAACTGAACAAGTACATAATTCGAGTTGGAGGATAAAAGTGTTTAAGTTGGCAGTACATATTCATTGTAAAGTTCAGCACAAATTAAATTTACTTTAATCAAAATAAATCATGTTTAATCATAATTTTCAAATAAAAATTTAAGCATGAGTCTTGCAGATGCCTTATGACACATATTTTCACAGAGCTTAAATCACTAGTTATGAATTTAAAATAGAACAGATGGCATCAATATATTTTATATTAGATTCAAATGCATTAATCTCAAAATATAATTTGATCTCTTTGACTGAAATAGAATGAAACATCTTTAATTTTTTATTTAAGAAAAACATACCCCATTGGTATCTAACACAATGTATTTTATGCTTAGTTGTCCTTTACTTTTTATTTAATTGAAATAAAATTACTTATTTACTTTTCTATTTAAAAAAAAAAAAAAAACAGAAAGTGTTAAGAATACCTAAGTATATGCTTAAAAATATGAAAAAGCTGCAAATGTTGGTATAACACAAAATATACCTCAAAAAAACACAAGAGGACTAAATAGATGAATGTTTTGTGTAATATTATGAATGACGATGAAAATAACATTGGAGAAAAAATATTTATATTTCTTATTCTGAAACCCATATCTTAAACATACTGTGAGACTCACTGTATTGGTAATTTCTGTTTCAAAATATTTTCTCAAACACATGAAAATTTTATATCATGTATATCATTTCAAATTTAACTAAATAAATTACATTATGTTTAAGATAGAATCATAAATTAGAATGTTCGAAACAAATTAATAACATTTCTATTATCATTACAACGCTTTCTATGAAAATAAATCGGCCATTATAATTACAACAAGTGTTATATGTATATAAATGTAACAGATTATATTTTCCAACTAAAACAAAAATAACTAGATATACCGTATATATCTCCATAACATTTAACAACTTAAGTAAACTGGTTATTGCACTTGCAGTAGGTACAAAATTCGTACGAAGACTAGATTTAGGAACTTAAACTCATACAGACGAAGGCGATCGTATTCCTGAGGGTCCAGAATTTTCATGTTCTTTATTATGAACCAATAAATCAAATTCACTACCTGATAAAGACTTGCTAATTAGTCGATCCCATTGTTCTGGGCTGGCCGGTGCTTCGGTTATATTCCGTATCTTTTCAATTTTCTTAGGTGAAGGATCTATAATATGGAATAATTTATTTTTTCATATTTTGTCATCCATTTTCTTTTAATTAAAGCCATTAAGGCATAAAGGTTATGAATTTGCAAAACCCATAATATAAAAAAAATTAAATCCTCAAATATTTTGTTTTTGAAATACAGGGTAAAGAAATATTATATTTTAATTATTCTACTTTATTTCACATTTTGTTGCTAAATGGATTGATGCTAATGGTACTGTTTGCTGGCCTACAAATAGATCACCTAAAAAATGTGACCACGCTAAGACACGATAAATGCTATCTGGGTTGAATAATTCATGGGATCATAAAATTGAAAAATAAGTGATAAACTATATTTTCTCAAACAAGCCAGTGTTGTGGCAATAAAAAATTTAGTTGGATTAGAGAGGTGAATTGGTTCTAACAATTCATTCATTTCAATGGTTTTCACGTAAAGTAAACTCTAAATTCCATATTAATTTGCATTTTTTTAATGACCATCATTTCAAAAATTTTTGTCATTATCCATCAAGAGAATATTTAACAAGTTGTGCAGCAGAATTAAAAAAATATATTGCATAAAGAATAGAAAGTGATATTTTTCAAATTTCAAATCAACATGAAAATTTTAATTTAGTCAAAATAAATGGATGATACTAAAATTTGGCTAATTAATATAATAGAAATTTTAAAAATTTATCTGTATTTTACAGGAATTTCCGAATTAGTATACAGAATTTTTGAATATACTGAATTTGAGTGAATTATTTATTCTCAAAAATAAATGAGATATTTTTTTCTCAAAAATGTTCTTATTAGAAAACTAGAATGTAAAGAAATTTATAATGATTGCTTATACTTACAAAAATGTCCATTTTGAGCCCTGATCATTTCCTGCTTGATTATTATTTCATTTGTAACATAATTCTCACGTCTAATTTGATCGCGGAGCTCTCCCGGCACGTCTGGAATACACCACTTCACAACTATCATCACAAAAACCACAATATTTTCAAAAATGACCACAAACGTTAATCTCGCTGCTAAAATTTGCCAATACATTGAAGTCCTAGCATATTCATTAGGTGTTCCAGGCGGTTCTCGGTAATCTGTATATCTTAAAAAAAATAATAAACATCAACGTAGATCTTAGCAAGTTTTTATGAATAACCTTACCTACAAACTTCCTCAAAGGAATTTTGAGGTTTGGAATCATTTTGAAAATCTTCTGTTTTAAAATACGATAACGAATAGTTCAAATAATTGTCTAAAGTATGGTGGTGGCTTACGTAAACTAATTTAGGGATGAATTCCGAAGTAAAGGCTATAATAAAACCCTAAAATATAACATATGAAAACTATTAATAATGTAACAAAATCAAATATATCCTACATTAGTAACAACAGAAAGTTTGCCAATGGAATCTAGAATCCTATACCATACGCCTATGTCTTTAACTCTCTGAGTAACTGGTCTTCTATAAAAAGTTAACAGTTTCTTCGCATCCAATCTCATTTCTAGAATGTTATTTAATAAGGCAAAAAATGGGGCCAAGGGGAATGCAGCTACAAATATCGTTACAAAACCATACTGAAGAACTAAAATAAAAATGAAAGAACATAAAAAAGCAAGAATTACAAAAATATGTATGAATAATTTTTTTCTTCAAAAGCATACAGTTAAAATAGATACCTATATACCATGTTTCATTATATCATACATTAACATAAGCAAAAAGCTATGCAATATGGATAAGAGCATGTAATTAAAAGTCGTTAGACAACAAATATCTCACATTTATGCATGTTCTGCTAAATCACGTCGCCTGTGTAATACTTGTCTGTTAAATCAGCTGAATTTCAATCTAGAATTCTGGAATTATTTGGAATCAATTCAAAGGGTTTCTGTCTAAAAATATTTAAATTTTTGAAGAAAACTAATTATATAGAGAGCCTAGTCCTAGAACAACAAGGACAGGTCATAAAATCCCAGCTAAAATTAGGAGTGTGTGCTTTAATTCTGCTACTGGCAGCAAGTAGTTGCCTAGATCACTACATAATCCGGAAAGCTACTATAGATTAAATAACAAAACGTGAAAACCTTAAAACCAAAAATGGTATTAATTTAATAAACAATAGTAAACGTCCCCATTAACACCTTATTGGTGTAGCAAATAAGATTTTAACTTATTTACTCTACACACTGGTAAACATAATTAAGTTAGTAAATTTTTAGCGTCATCCGTAAAATGATGAAATATTTCCAAATTTAGATTTTTTTTACATTTGAGCCCATGAAGATTGAAATAGAGCTATATATAGTTAAGGAATTTTCGACTCGATTGCTCTATTTTGATTTCGGAAATCTCCCGATAGCTTTGAGTGTATCCCCATGCTTAATGAAACACCTTGTACAGTCGGTACCTATGAGTTTTTTTCTTATTTGTACCTACCCATCTCTAAGTACTCAGGAAATAAACTTCTTGGTCCCCATTCTACTAGTTTATAATCTTTCACCCATTGTGGTCGATAACCCTTACTAGACAATTTGTCCTTAGATAAACCAGTCTTAACTCTCAGAGTATTTAACCATTTAAAAAACAAAGGAAACAGCATCTCCAACACAGTATTCATAGCCTGTTTACCAATCATGATAATCCCTAATTGTATGCAGAGTTCCATAAGACAACCGCCAGGACCACACTGAAATTTGTTATGAACTGCAGATCTACTTTAAAATTAAAATTCTATTACCTCTTCTTGACGAAATCCAAACAAGGTGATATAGTCTTTTGGATATCCTACAAACCTTCCCTTGAAGAATGCTATATAAAAAATTGAAGCATAGTAATTAACAAATTGAAGCAAATAGATTTTTAAAGTCAAAGAATCATCAAATTCTGTCTGAGTCCTCAGTAATTCAAATTCCGTTAAGTATTCCGCAACAAAAGTATAGATCTAAAAATAAATTTTGCAGTATATTCACATTTAAAATTAATTTCTTCATTGCATACATAATTAAATATGAGAATGAAAACTAAATTTATGCAGGCTGCAGTGCAAGTTGTGAATAGCATCACTGAACTGTTGTTGACCACTATAGGTGATGATTTATTAAAAGTTTTCAAAGACACCAAAACCGACATCCTATAGAGAACTACCGCCACCACAGTTGCTAAGGCCAAAGTAACCTGAAAGTTAATTTTTATTAAATGTCTAGTATTAAACTTTCAATAGTAAAACTTACTAACAAAAGAACCACAGAAAAACTGAAAATTGTCATCGGAACACGCAGTCTCCAAAAAGGCACATGAGGTTCCATGGTATTAGTAACGACATTGACCTGTTTTCGTTTTACGTGGGAAAGACGGGCTAAATATTGAGGTCTTGGATGTTCCTCTTGTATATCAAAACCTGTTAAATCCCAACGATGGGTAATTTCTGCAGAGTACCTTTTCCACATTTCCAGAAATAATGTAGCTAAAATGGACATTTTTTTCAGATAATGAAATAACTTATGCTACGCACAGTGTATCTAAATAATTGCAAAGAAATTTAAGAATAAGAAGTGTTTTATACTTATAACGTTCATGAAAAACCTCTCTACTACCCTCAAAATTTACACCTCTTCCAAAATGGAGGGAAAATTTTGTTTTATTTTTTCTTCCATGTATATTAAGCTTGGCAGACGAGACTTAGTGAACATTATCTCCTATATACAGATAAGAAAAAATTAAAATTGAATTTTTTCCTTTTTTTTTTGGACGGCCTTAAATTTTGAGAGAATTTTTCAAAAATGTTATATAAAAAACCTTTTTCACATTTATTTAGAAACAGTCTGTATATGTCAATGCAAATAATATTTTAAGTTGCAATGAACAATTTAATATATACATGACAAAGAAATGTAAACACCCATTAAATATAATTTTACTTTGATAATTTTTTGCATCTCAGGTTTATCTGTTAAGTTTTTTCGAGTTTGCATAAGTCGTACTTTGATAATATAGCAAGGTGTTTAAAAAATGTCTGTTTCATTTGTGTTGACAGTGTTGTGAAGCTTGTTGCAAACGACAATTTTTTACAGCTTATTATATCTAGAGTACATAGATTTGGGCAAATTTCCCGGCTTAGTGACTTTGGGAGGGGACAGATTGTTGGGTTGCATTTCTAGAAAGACTAACAGCCGTCGTAGAGAAACCACATAACGTGAAAATTGTCGATTGCGACTTTTGGCTCTCAGATACTGATTTAGCAGCAGCAAATTAGTGGTTTGAAGAACATGGGGGGGGGGGATGATTAGTATGCGTATAGTATATCGCCAAATACAAAGTTTTATCCTCTTATCGTCCACATTGGGTGCTGTCTTTGACTTGACATTGAGCTAACCACTTACAATGATGTAGAGAAAGAATTCAGTAGAACCAAGAATGGAATCAGGTGATCTTTAGTGACAAATCCCATTTCATCCTGGAGATATATGATGGTCCTGTAAGGGTGAGAAGGCGACGTGGTGAAAGACACAATCCACAACTTGACAGAGAGAGTCATGTCCATCACACAGTAGGTGTTATAGCATGAAGTGCTATCGCGTATGGTGGCAGATCAGCACTAATATTCATTAGAGGCAACACGACAGCCCAATGCTACATCAGAAAATGGTAGAGCCATATGTCATTCTATATCTTCTCACCATACAAAATGTCATTTCCAGCAAGACAATGTTAGGCCTCACTAATGAACCTATATAGGTGTTAAGATTTCTTTGTCACATAGTATATAAAATAATACCCAATACGATAAAAAGTATAAACTAAACATCCATTTTAATATTCAAACAAACAGCAATAAGATGTCATAACTCAGTAATTATATTCCATCCAAAAGTTACTACACTATTTTAAGAAGATAAAAACAACTTACCCCACACAGACATAAAAACAGCAAAAAACACTGTCGTAGCATTGTCAAAGAGATATGTAATTCGAGCATGTACACAAGATTCCTTTATATCCCAATAGTCACACCAAACGTTACACAGTGGACACATTTTTTCTTTAATTTTTTGGTTACAAATGTCCTCACTACATCGATAATACAAATTAAGCTTTAGAATTTTATTACATTTTGATATATACATGGTGTATCAGTGTTAATCACCGAAAATATCAGAATCGATAGTACATCAAAAGAGGACAATTTTTAGGCCTATAGCTTTTGTTATGCTCCAGAAACTTTTAAGAAAATTAAAATTTTACCCTGTATCTCAAAAATTAAGCATTTTAAGAGCAAATGTTATAGACCAAAAAATTATCCTCTTTCAATGTACTTACATCAATTCTGAAATTTTTTATATTTAAAACTGATACACTATGTACCATCTGGTGATAATGAAACTAAAAAAATATATATTAATTGATGCATTATATGTATAGAAAGGTATATGATAACACTGGTCAGTGACGTAAAACAAAAATATTATTCACATACATATACTTAACTAATGTTATTTTAATAAAATAAGTTTTAATAAAAGTTTTCGTGATTGAAACTCCCACTATATTCTGCAATTATTATTGTCGTATTAAGTAAAGGTTATGTGTTTGCCCATCCACTTCAAAAAGCTATGAGCCGCCACTCATACCAGTATTAAATAGCAAATTGATTTTCTTTGAACTCTTTTATAGATTATTCCACCAAATAATTTCAATGATATTTCACTAAACATATAAAGAAGCAAAAATTTTCACAACTTAAATTTATTAGAACAAATGTGTACTCACCTCGGCTGATTATTATACAGCGTAGCGCAGGAGTAAATAAAGCACGCTAAACCAACCACTGCCGCAGGCGTTAGCATATGTGTGTAATACCCTAACCATGCGAAATACAGTGCTATTTTCACTCCAAAGTATTCCTTCACATAATCGAGAGGTTGGTATCTATACCATTTAGTAATAGATGCCCATTCTGTATAAAGCAGGTTACGTGTGGAACCAGGTATTTTCAAATCACCCTAAAAATGTATACATATTATAGCCAAGCAGATTTAAAATTGATTTTTTTTTTTTACTTTGGGGATAGATTACTAACAATTGAAATATTAATTATTGTTACTGGTTCCTTCAACTATTTCTCCTATTTAACAACTAATTCATTTTACAGGTTATATTAATCACACCAACATCTGTTAATACGCAGCAACCATGCTTTATCTAGTCTGTTCCTTTGCCCAATTGCAGTGCCAAGCCACGTATGACACCCCACTACGGTACAAATGATGTAGTTGTCAATTGTTTGCACCAGTAATTTAATGTTTGTTAGAAATTATGTCAAATATCAAATATCTGTCAAGGTGTACATTTCTGTTTAGATATCCTTTTTAAATTTATAAATTGATACAACCTAAAATATTAAGTAATGTGTTTTTTATGGTGAAACTGCAGAAGTGGCAGTCCATTAACACGGATGTGCTTAGTTTTGTTAAAAATAAAAAATATTTAGACAGAAGCACTTCGTGGGGAGCAAGAACAGATCAGTGGTGTAATTTTAGTCTTAAAATAGTAGATAAAATATATAAAGTATTTTTTCTAAAGTAAATTAAACAAGTACTCTATTAAGAGGTAAGATATCGCAATGTCAATATCAAATGTCCCGTTCTGATATTTCGATCAGTGGTCGCGCGGTTTAAGGCTTCAGTACTTGAACCAAGGTGACTAGATCGCAGTGGGTTTGATCCCAGCAGCCGGTAGACTGTATATAAGCTATATTCGAGGAGAGGATTGGCACAGTCTCTGCGGGTATGGTAGGGTGGAAGAAGGTTAGTTTGGGACAATGTGAGAGATTGATACCTGTTAACGTTTGACTACCCCCTCAATTAATGAGGTTTTCCAGGTTTCCCTCATTCCTGCACTGAATGGTGGTTAGGGCCTACCAACGTAAGTCATTCCTGGGCGCAAATGCGACCTGCGTAATAATAATATGCTGCCCCCCTCTCTTCGACTTCTAGGTTAATCCTCGTGATTAGAATGAGGGATAGAGATATTATTATTATTATTTCCAAACCTAACATTTAATTCCAAATAGTAATACTGAAGTCGTCACACTACAGTACATTACAGAATTCTATATCGAAATTTGGCTGATTCGACAGACAAAGGTGATGCGATTTAACAGACAGTATCACACTATACATTCACAATCTACGGAATTTCTTAACTTAGTCACCACCGATATCTCAACTAAACTGACTCACTCGAACCTCCCTAATACATTTACTTACATCGTGAAGTGGGTATCCGGCTACATAGGCTTTTTCATCTAAAAGCCTTTCAATTCCAAAAGAAAAATCGCTTTGAAGATTATTACTAAACTTCTTTCTATCTAAAATAAATTGTATAATTCTTGAATGGATAGCTGGTGTAAAAAAACATGGAGAATTTACATCAAACCTAAAAGAAATTAGTGAAGCATAATGTATTATTAAATCTGTACAGCCCTTACAAGTATTCCCTGTCTCGGCTATAAATCGCAGTGAACCGATGTCCTTTATCAGGAAATGTCTTTTTATCTACAAAAATCCAAGATTTTATTTTGTCCCACTGATTATTTATCCCTTCTACTAGAAAATTTGTCTGAGTTGATACTTGTCTAAGTGCTGGAATCTACAATAAATTCTAACCGGTTGCTTTTTCTTCTTTCACATTCAAAAAAGTTCCTTGGCCACTAGTATTTACAACTTCTATAGATTACATATGTAAGAAATGAACTTTTCGCAGCTAAATGTAAAGTGGATTGAAACATCAGTTTCCAGTGAAAATTTTTATTTGTTTGAGAACACGGTTAATATAGAAGTATAAATCAGTTACCAAGATTTAATAACAAACCTAAGCATAGTACTTGCTATTTTCAAAAACACATTTGACCAAAATATAATTTTTGATTTTACATTGCAAAATACGTCTTTTGCATTATAGAATGTAAAGCGTTTCACAAATTGTAGAATCAAACAGTTTTTTGAAAATCAAGTCCCAAGATGTAAAAAGAAATTTTGAAAGTAATTATTCATTCATTATAACATTATCTATGATTACATTAGATCTAAAAACTAATGTTCCGTAGACAAAAAACATTAATTTTGACATGTTATACCTATGTTATAAAAATCTTCTTATTATAGTGTTCAAAAAAATATTTTTCCGCAATTGTTATTCTCTGCTTGTTACTTTGGAAAATTCTAGTATATGAAGACATAAAAAAAATCATTTGGCACAATTTTTTAAACAAATGTAGAAAAAAATGTATCATTCAAACCCCCTCGGAAAGTTCCAGAATAACCAAATATTTTCCACTAGAAAATGTAAATATATATAACGAGGTATACAGTGTATCTCAAATATCATGTGCATTTCGGAAACTGGTAATTTTTGGGAAAATCGCTCGGACAAATCAACTTTGTTTTTTTGAGACATGATTTTTTTCTTTTTCAAAAGAATAGCTGAGTGTAGGCCACATGAACACAACCAATTTCTGTTGAAATAGCTCTTTTTATTTGATTTTGGATTTTTTGATCAATGTTTAAACCGTTGACAGTCAGGAGCTTGACAATGACCCTGTCGATTTTCTCTACACATTCTGATTGTTTCAGGTGATATTTGCTTGATCTGATGGCAAAATGCATTGGCCTGAGGTCTTCAATGTTGTCTGTCCTGTCAGAATATATCTTGCTTTTCAACAAAAAGTCAACAAGGGTTAAATCAAGACACCATGACCGGAGCCATGACCATTCAATTTCACCTCTTTTGTTAATCCAATGATGTGGAAATTGATGATGCAAATAGTTTGTTACGATGGTTGTGTGGAGACGGTTCCAGAAACTGACAGAGAAATTCGGGATTTACAGCTTATTCAATTTTCCTCCAAAAATTTTCCCTGCCAACCCCCAACATTGTACACACCAAATTAATCAGAAAGATCTAAGCTCGTAGCTTGCAATAAAATGATGGTTTTCCTTTAAAATGAAAACGTATCTCCCTCCAGCTGTCACTGGTAACATTTTTGAGAATTGTAGTTCATCATTGTTCATGCCCCAAAAAAAAAAAAAAAGTGACCTGTCCGAGCAATTTTCCCAAAAATTACCAGTTTCCGAAATGTGCATGGCTTTTGAGACACTGTACAGATAGTTTTTAGATGATTTAATGCAAAAATAAAAATTTTATGTGAATACTACACTGCACTGTATAAAAGCTAATGGTTATTCAAAAATTAAAACACTGACTTCATTTCAATCAGAAATATTTGATTACTCTAGGAATTTGTACAGAGTACTTAATAATTAGTGTGAGATAAAACCTGGTACCAAAGTAGATTAGTTACTAAAATTAAAGTATTTTACTTGTCAAAAAAGAGAAAAGCATAACAAAAAATTAGCATCATATCAAAAATCCACAAACCTCTGGCACTTGTTAGTAAAAATAACCCTAATAAGATATAATTAATACCTTCTTACTAATATTATTTAACACATTAGAAGATTGGCATTCCCTTGGATTACTACATAATTCCTAAACAGAAATGTTTTTCAGTGTTTGCAAAAAATATTATCGTTATCAGAATTTCATTGTTAATAATGCTGTATAAATCTTATAGCAAACATTATTTCTGTAATTGATATCTTCTACTTATACTAAAACAAAACCACTTCACAACAAAATTACTTACCTCTCTCATAGGCATTCTTAATTTCAAAATTTCACTGTATCTTCTCAACACTTCTCTGGGGGCGTGAATCTAAAATTTAATCGATCAAAATTTTGCAAAAATAAACTATAAAAAATATTCAGACCTTAACAAAATTGAGTCCATTCTCTTCTTGTGCTTCATATTCAATTTCAAGCCCTTCTTTCATTAAATTATTTTCAAAAATTTGCCTTTTAA
This sequence comes from Monochamus alternatus, assembly GCA_037114965.1. Lineage (NCBI taxonomy): Eukaryota > Metazoa > Arthropoda > Insecta > Coleoptera > Cerambycidae > Monochamus > Monochamus alternatus. The sequence goes on along the minus strand of CM073431.1, from coordinate 74,526,367 downwards.
CATACGCTTCAAGAGTTACCGATTCTTCATCAAAAGCATCCCAAACTAACACAAAATCAACAGATCTTATCCCATCATTAAAAAATATCTTTGGTTTTGCACATTTAGTTGCAGCATACTGACTAGATTCTTTTCGATATTGTGCCTCGATATTATTTGATAAAAAATCTTCACTTTTGGAAGAATCTTGCTTTATCACAATTTCTGGTTTTGATTGAGTTTGTTCCATGAAGTCCCTAATAAATTCAGACATAATCAAATGAAGAATTACAAATTTCAGTTATTTGATGGTATTTGACACAAAATCCTTTTAAAATTCTAGTAGCAATGTTTTAACTGTTATATGTTTTAACGAAAATGGTCTACAGTTCAATTTAATTAGTTCAAACATGTTATTCACATGGGAAAACTAAATAATAATTAAAATAATTAAATTAATGAATACTTAGTGATCTACCTATGAAACATCCCATTTTCAGCATTTATAAAAGATTACTAAATTAGTGGTGTATTACATATTTCTTTTGTATCTAATATCAAAATGTTCATTTGAAGGTTATAAAAGAATTCAGAGATAAATGAAGAAAATGTAAGGTCTCTAAAGTAAGAAATTTGATTGTTTTTGTCCTAACATACTCACTTATCAGTATCTAGATCAGATTCCAGATCTTCTGCACTTTGGTACAAGCTTCCTACCGACATAGCGGCTATATCTTCCTGCTCATTTTTACAATCATAAAGAAATATTTTATTCGAATAGTTTGTAGATTCCCTTTCATTTCTAAAGTCTTTATATCTGGACGATGATGATGATGATGGACGAGTGCAGTTTGCAGAACTTGCATGATTAACTAAAAAGGTATTTTTATTCTTCACGTATTCACCATTTCTATATAAAATTCCTTCAGGGATTGAAAATGTACGCAACAAAGGAGATTTATCTGAAGAATGTGGAACATGCTTGATTTCATTTTGTTCTTCTAAAGACATTCCCAACTATCAACTACACTGCATCTATACCGAAAATAAAGAACAAAATCCATCACTTATTAGTTTAGGTGTATTGCAAACAACAAAATTTAAAAATTATACTCGCAAATACCTACTTACTATTTTCATTCAAGTAATGAATATGCTGGAATTGCACCGTTAAAATAAAAATTATTTTCATCCACCTTTACCTATTTATAACACTCGCATAAATTTAAAAATACATTGTTTGCTGCCAAAATATTTGAATATTTCAAAATGGAAAGTACTTTTGAAAATTATCTTTTAGATGTTAAATATACTGTTTTCTTATTGTGTAAGTTTAGTAAATTTATATTTGAGACATTGAATATTTATACAATTCCGAGATGACTAGACTGGATACAGACGGGACAAAAAAAACACTGATGATGACAGATGAGTCAAATGAACTTCTAGGAATACTGCTTCTTTAGAACTACCATTGAATACACCTACAATATTTAAAATGTTTATCCCATAGACTTGCTTATCCACTGAAAGGGTAAAAATTAAATACTTTTTCTAAATTCCATAGCAAAAATGTACAATAACTATACTATAATTGGTATATTGGTAATTTCAACACTCACTCTATATTATATACAAAGTTTTATTTTGTTCAAGCTGTGCAGGTTCTGTGCTGAGCAGTTTTCATTCGTTATAATCATTATGGTAATCAATAACTTTTTTATATTTTTTGTATGATTATGAAAAAATAATGTACTGTATTATATTTATTATTAAAATTGTTTACAAGAATTCTAAGCATATATCTGTTAAATATTAGGTACTATAGACGGTCGAAAATCTAGAGCACAGTATACTTAGAAAGATTAATCAATCGCCAGCTTTTGACAACCGCAACGGGTGAAGCGTGCGAGAAGCAACATTTCATAGGCGTACTAAATTTGAAGGCAATCAGATATAAAAAATATACAAAAATTAAAAAAATAATTGCATTACATAACATCCATTATTTTAAGTAGAAACAGTGATATAACAGGTTTTGCCAATTTCGAGGCGTTAGATAATAAAAATGATCAGAATTATTTCCAAATTTAAAGTTTTTATCTTGTATTATTAATTACCTAAGGTCGAAAATAATAGAGAATGACTAATTCATATAACAGAGATGAGTACAGAAGATGAGGTGGCATGATTATACCTAAGCGTGCCACTTGAGAAGAGTTCAATGCACACAAAATTATCAAAAATAAGTTGACGTCGACTGAATCTAGCACATTAACAATTTACTTTAAATGTGACCCTTATGCCATCCTCTCCACAAATTGCCGTCCATTTAGGAGGCGATTGCCCACCACCCACTTTACACCTACCTGACGCACACTCCGCGGATATCCCACTTAAGCCTTGTCTTCATGGACACAAAATTCACGGATTTTTGCTCGAATTTTGCAACTTCTGTTTTAATTATTTATGGCGGGAAAATCTCAACTTTTCACAAATTTTGCGAAACAGTAAAACACTACAAATATTTATTGCTACTTTCATTATTATGTGGTGTTAACAAATTTGTTTTGAGGTTGTTATAGATACATTAAATTGTATAAATTCAAAGCAATTATTTATTCTCAATTAGCTTATAATAACATGGAAAGTGCACTGTAGTAACAGTTTACATAAATTGATAAAAAAAATTACATTACGTTATGTTAGTTATTATTAAATATTTGTGTATAATTATTAAATTTAAAAAATAGGTATATATAGCATATTTTATGTTGTGTATTTAATTAAATCGAGATGAATTAAAATGTCACTTACTAAAATTTACAACTCATAAAATTTAAAATAGTTTAAAAACACATGTTCATATATGTTTATCCTAATTTAAATACAAGGTGAAGGATAATTCACAGTTTGAGGAACAGGAGATAAATAGATATTACCTGAATTTATTCTAGCATTAAGAAAATCATTAGAATTATTATAATAACTTGGTACTGGACTTGCACCGTAAACTTGATTTGGTGAAAATTCAGGTGGGAAAAACATTTGGGGTTGGGGTATTAAGTTTATAGGAGTAATGGGTGTCACATTTGGAGTTGTAAAATAATAACCTGGTGATATAGTATTAGATGACGTTCTAACGTGTGAAGTATGACTGGGAGGTAATTGATAAAATGACGGATGTGGGCTGATCACAATATACGGGGGTGCGGGAGTTTGAGGTGGCTGCAGATGTTGGCCATTTGTTATCAGAGTTGGAGGATTCTTGGACAAGTTCGTTTCACTGTATTTTGCTTCCAGCTTCTGATTTCTGAATTCTGTAATTCCGCGTGCAGTAAAATCAAAACAATTTTTCAATGTGGTATCTGCGCCTTTAGAGATAAGTAGAGTGAAGGCCTCACAATTTTCCATAGCAGCTGCAAACATTAATGGTGTGATGCCTAAAACATTTATTTAAATAGTTATTTATTGTAAAAGTGTTTTGGACAGCATTTTATTCATGCAAAATTGTTCAATTTTTTAAGTGGATAAAGAAAATGATATTTTTAAACTTCAAAAAGAATGTTCTTCAAAAATTCAGTGAGAATTGAAGAGCCGTGACGAGACTTGCTGGTTGCTGTGATAGTTTATTTTTTCATTGTTATTTTACGACTTCTTTATTTCACTAGTAAAATTGATAAATCAATTTTATTCCTCTAGTGAATAAAGGGCAGTTTTTTGTGACTCAAAAGTGTGAATAAAATGTCAATTATTGGATAATTGTTGATGAAATTATTTATTGCATTTTACTATAATTTGATTAAATTGTTTTTATATTAACAGGAATATGTTTCTTCATTCTTATATTTAGTACTTAGGTAGATTAATAAGGTTAATCATATTCAACTGTTGTACTAACGTGTTAGTGGTGTAGTAGCATTCAAATCAAAACTCTGCTCAATCAAATACTGCAGGATATCTTGATGGCAGAATAATATTGCTAGAGATAGAGGTGAAAACCATTTTTGCATACTTTGTCTTGAAACACCTCCACACAGAAGATGTTGTAATATCACATGTACAATTTCGACAACCCCACTACTTATACTTACAAGAAACACAGACATACCTGAAAAGTATTAAAAGTCATTACAAAATTATTACTTGGGAAGTATATGTATACACAGGGTGTCCGGAATATGAGTGCCTTAATTTTGCTATATAAGTTGTACTGAACAAAACATATCTGACATTTACAAATTTTTTTTCTGACCAACGGTAACAGAATTATGACAGCAAACAGGTCTTGAATATGTGACAACATCGCTCACATACTATCTTAGGATTGTTATGGTTTATACATAATTATTACAAATAGGTACACCTAAACATATGTACTTAATACTGTGAATAATTTTCTTAAGGTTCTTTTCACAACACAGCATAATAGTTACAAGTGTTTAAAATGACTTCTGTTTCTTGCAAGAAGCGTTTACTGTACAAAAATATCGTAGCCAGAGATACACCGTAAATTAACATGCGATGCAGGCTGGTTATGGTTACTATAAATTGTTCCATTTTTGTTCATGTGTACTTACACTCACAAACACAAAGAAATAGTAGACAAAAATGAATCGCACTAGCTGTATTGTATTATGACTAATATTACTTTTAGGTTATCACCAGCAGCCTCACACTGCTACATTGTCGTACGTTACAGTTTTAACGAATTTCTCGAAACCTTCAATTGTTTACTTCATTAATACTAATCCAAAAATCAAACTATGAACTAATTACTTTACAGGCGCTTTTACTTCTTAACCTTAATTGTACCATAGTTTGTAATTTCATAACATAATTTTGCATATTATTGCAGTTGTATTTTTATTTTTCAAAATGTATTTGTAGACAAACTATTCGTTTTAGACATTTTTTTCATAAGTTTTTTATTGCATTTAGTTAGATATATAAGCCCTTAAAATTATGGCACTCATATTCCAGACACCCTGTATTTTTAAAAATATATACAATGTGGAAATATTTTTTACAAATCTACTTTAATTCTGTTATTTAATCAAACAAAAAAACTTAAATGTGTGTAAATAGTTAAAAAATGAGAATGTATTTTAAATCCAATTAGTAAGACAATATAGGTACACAATATTTTTGTAACCTATCGTGTTTTATAAACAAACTTACCATATTTATTCTTCTTTGTGGCATCAGCACGATGGTTCAGTAGCAACTGAACAATATTTAAATGCCCGTTTCTGCAAGCCATCATCAAAGGTGTCCAACCAAGATAATTTTCTATATCAATTTTTGGTTCATTTTCCAAATCCTTCAGCAATTCTTCTTCATCCCCAGCAGCTGCTGAGTAATGTAGTTTGATATTTTTGTCATCATCTATAATCACTGCTGAAACCTTTTTTAAAGGAGTTGTTTCATTGTTTTCGGTCATTTTTACTAAATAAAAAATTTATTCAGTCAAGAGATGTGTGTCAGTATGGGTCTTTGCACACACTAGTCTAAATGTGTGTTGAAACATTTTTTACCAATTTTTTTTTAAGTATGGTAAAAAAGGCAAGTTCTATTATTGACTATCCTTTATTACCTGATACTGAATATATTTATTAGTATTTTAGTAGTTTATTTACACTACATTAAGCCATAAACCATATTTGCAATTTATATCTGATTCCAAGATTCAGTATAAAATATGAGAAAATTATTTTTTTCAAACATTTCCCTTGATAAAAAGTACAGTTAAATGTTTTATATTCAGCAAAAATAACAAAATCTAAAAGAAGTAAGAGCCAGTTTATGTAAAATCAATGGAAAATCAAGTGGTTTAGTATATTTTATGTTACTCACCTTACATAAAACTTTTCTTATGTTACAAAATAAATTGTTCTATTTCTTCCTCCTCTTTTTAAACAAAGTTGCTGGCCAATAGCTTACTGAAGATCTGTTGTAAGGTAAAAATTACTAAATTTATCATTAATTTATTCTCGTTATATAATTTCAAATGCACACCCTTCTTTTCTTTATAAATATTTTCTTCTAGTATTCGCAAATATTTACCATTAATAATTTTGACTCTTTTACACACTCCGCTCATTTTCGTTCGTTTAAGGAACCATGTGATGTCAGTTCGAGGCAGAAGTAAACTTGTCTAATTAACTTACCCAATTGGAACATTCCTGGCTTCTCTACTGGCTTAATAATTGCATATAATATGTTTTATATTATGGAATCATCAACAATGAGTGCAGTGGAAATTAAAGTGATTTTAATTTAATAATAAAACACGTTGACCCATAATGAAAAATGAAATTAACGAAATGAGAAGTTTTAGCACTACCAATTTTCTTTCAGCATTCGATTCCTGGAATCATAAGAAGGCCAGAAAAAAAATCCACCGTAATCCTTAGAGCCGTTTAAAAAAAAAAACACCCTTTTTCAACGAAGAAAAATTCACTGTTCGAGATATCAGGACTTTTCTATCTTTCGCTCACTTTTAGTTGCCAAGCTTGACCAAGTTGGCAAAAATGACGTTTTCCTGAAAGTTTTGCACTAGCACACAAACATTTACAAGCATATTTTTCAAATTGACCCTTTTACTAAGACCGCAGATACTCATTGACGATTCTCAGAAACAGGTTAAAATAGAAAAAATTTGAGAATCATGTCATTTATTTCCATCCTTGTTTGATGTGCGAGGTCATTGAACTATCGCCAACCCTCACCCTCGATTGTTTGTTTACGTTTAAACAAATAATCGAGGGTGGGTGTTGGCAACTAAAAGTGAGCGAAAGGTAGAAAAATCCCGATATCTCGAACAGTGAATTTTTCTTCATTGAAAAAGGGTGTTTTTTGTTTTAAAACGGCTCTAAGGATTATAGTGATTTTTTTCTGGCCTTCTTATGACTACAGGAATCGAATGCTGAAAGAAAATCGGTGGTGCTAAAACTTCGCATTTAAGTCATGTTCAAGCCCACCATGATGGAGATGACCAACTTTGAGATCTTAATAAACTGCACGACTGTTTGCAGAATATATTTTTTTAATAACTATCTGAGATACAAACATAATTTCATAATTTTTTCTTTTCGTAGGCTGAAATATACAGAGTGTTATAAATTCAAGTGAGAAGGTGTTTTTTAAGAGCAATGGTGTTCAGTAGGATCCAAGTCTTACATATTTTTGTAATCAAATAAATTGTCGAATTATAACTCTTGCCCACACTGTCACTGAACAGCATCTAGACTTAGTTGCATAAAGCTTACTTAGCAGTGTTGCGTGTTGTTACTCCTTTAAATCTACTATACAAAAATAATGAACTGCAAAGCACATAACTACTATGGAAAATAATTTTATAAATGATAAATAGGATGACTGGTTCCTATTATAAGTCTCACATTCGCCTTTCTTTTTATTATACTTTCCCGCAGTTACCCGCATCACCTTATGCAGAGGTACTTTAACATACCATTTAAAAGTTGTGTTATTTTGTATCACTATATAAGTTTGTATGTATATTCAGCTGATTAATTCAATGCTGTTCAGTTTACAATGGCATGGGGGCAACCTAAGAAGTGCAGCACCGCAAACTTTAGCCATTTCATTCACAACATACGTATTTAGCTTTTTTTGTGCAATTGCTAATAATTGTACTTACTTCATTCTATCATTATATTCAGTATGTTTTCCATTCATCTATCCCAAGATTTCTCCGTTGACGGTAATTTTTTTATTTGTCGAGTATGGTAAGATGTTTTATCCATGACTATCACTGCACCAGATTCTACGAGACGCAAAATAAATTTAAACCGTTATACATTATACACAGTCCATATCTTCATGGTATTCCATTTATTAACCATTATTCAAAAATCCGTATTAACTTTCAATGTGTAGTTATTAATGGCCTTCACTTCCTTGAATCTGCCTTTAATTCTGCAGAAAATTCATCTAAAAGTCCTGCTAAAACTTGGGGAGGCCGTATGTTCCTTATTTATCCATGTCGGCATGATCAACATGTAAAATTTTCCTCTTTGATGTACGACACTTTATTTTTTCTAAATATTCTTTCCACCATACTACTATTTTGTTCTTTTCTATTAGCAGAGATTTCGACTTCATTTTAAATAATAAAAATGTATTTCATGCATAGAAATTACATATATACCTAGTAAAACTTTTCCAGACAATCATCTTTTGCGATTACAGTTTGAATTTTGTTTTTAGCACTGCTATTTCATTTAAAAAAAAGTAAGTAAATCTGCCTATGGTGCCATGTAATACAATTCTACCACTATTTTAACGCTCAATAAACACTTGTTACCGAGATTTTTGTTAAAAAACTCACCTTTCCACAGCATCAATCACGGACATATGCGCGTTTAATTCTCGATTTCTCTAATACACATTGTTCTTCATGTAAATTCTGTATCTGAAAAATTTGGTTGTTTATGGCTATGCTAATTATTATCAATTTGGCCGCTAACACTCAACCAACTTTATGTTAAGAAGTTATTGGCATATTTATAATCCAAGAAATAAAATCTATTTCCCACTTGCCAGTCTATGGCATATAGTAAGCGCAGTCATTTCTCTTTTGTTCACGATAAAACAAAGATGGATATTTAATTTTGTTGTTTGTGTCATCAGATTATGAAAATGTCTATTTACATTTGAGGGTAGGAGAAAAAGGAACAGAAGGAAAATAAATAACACTCACTTAATACAAAAATCGAAAAGATATTATAATTTGCGAACCTCAAATATATACATAAATGTCAAAAATATACACATTTCATCACAAAATACTGTTCAAAATTCGTAGAACGAATAACTATAACACGCTACCCTTAGAATATACATTGTCTTAAGTTACTTTCAACAAGGGAATTAAAATATTTGTACACGGTTGGCACAGAAGACACAGGAAATATCACATTCCAGTCATATAAAAAAATAAACTTTTATTACAGTAATAATAATATACAAATATTACTGGGAAGTTTAAAACTTAGATTTACATGTATAAATAAAAATATGAAAAACAAAAGAAGGCGGGAAAAAATATGATTTAAGTTAAAAATGGCAGGATATTCTTGGTCAATTACAATGACCTAAAAACGCACGTGGAACATTTACATTTTATTTAGCACATCACTTTCTGAACCCGAATCCAAATTAGCTTTCGCCTTACGCAACACCTGACTCGTTTTGTGGATTTGCTTGCATATTGTCTTTTCCACTTGTTTCTTTCGTTGATTGGCTAAATTGAGCTGGTTCGCAGTCTCTTCCAAGGCTCGCCTCATTCGCAACAGTTTCCTTTTCAGTTCACCGTTTTCACGAGCTATTTCCAAAGTTTTCTGACAACAATGTTCACTTCCTGCAAAATACAAGACATTAGACATAACTTTACATCTTGTAATTAAAAATTTTTCAGATAAAAATGAAACGCAATTGAAATCATTTATTGCCTAAACAAGATAACCCACTTAGACAGTTAACCGTTCATAAGCAGCGTAAATTTATGAGCATTTAAGAGTGATTGAAATTGTCAGAATAGTTCGATCAACTACTGAAAACACTCTGGTTCACTGATATCTACGAATATTTCTGACACTTTGAAATCAATCGATAACCCTTGTTTGAACAGACCTTTATGTTTATTAGGTGACTAATTGATAACAACAAACATATCTTACAGATACATACAAAATAAATTGAAATTTTTAGATGTTCACTACAAAAATATTCTAGACACAAATCTGAAGTTTCCTACATTCAGATAACACGTCAAATCTAGCCAATAATGCCATTATTATCGATTGACCTGGATAAATTCTATCCAATTTAAGTGCTATATACTGCAATACGCGTTGAATTCAAGCTGTTGATATGAGACCATACTTTGGACATTACTAGACAAACATATTCAAGGCAAGAACAAATATATGCAAATGTTTGCATTATGTATTGCACTAAATTGCAAAAAATTATTGTTGTTAACACGGCCAAACAATTGCGTAACATCAGCCGTGACGTTTGAATTCTTGCCGTGAATATAATCAAAACTGAAATTAGAAAGATCCCTCAAAAGTATCCATCTTATCAAATGCTTTGTAAAGGTCTGTCTAGATCTTGTTGCCCTGTATGATACTTAATGCGCTGCAAACTAGTTGAGAAAAGTAAATCAAATTTATAGTATAAATCCATGCTGTTCAGAAGATACAAGTCATTTCACCTTTGAAAGTAAATATTAAAAACCAAATGCTTACCACAGGTAACGTTGTCTACTTGGCTGTCTCCATCCAGCAAGTTGCTCATAGACTCCGTCAGCTCAATGGTCTGCAGCAAGGGTCTTGGAATATTAGCAGCTGTCTCCAAACTAGAAAATCTTCCGTGATCGCTCTCGATACCCAAGTCTGGTGAGGAATTAGCTTCGTGTCGTTCCATATCCACTGGCTGATGATCTTGCATTAAGGGGCGGTTGAAACTAATGTTTTCCTCGGAACTGTAGTTTTGATCAGAAAATTGTCTTTTAAAGGGCACCATGTGTATATGTCTGTTCCCAATCATAGGCACAGTTACATTGAAATCACCACGACCGGCTTGGAATTTCACCAACCTATTGTGCAATTCCGCGTTCATGGATTCCAATTCGCTTATTTTTATTTCAAGTTTAGATCTTTGCTTTTGTAGCATTGCTATTTGTTGCTGATAAGTGTCATTTACATTAGTAAATTCGGCTTGGATATCACTAAATTGTTGCTTCATTTCCACTTCTTTCATGTTGAATTTGCTTAGTTCTTGCTCAAGCAAGGTTTTTTCATTGGCCAATTTGGTTTTCTCCAAGACTGCTTCGGAATATTGAAGAGTTGTATTGTCTAGATCTTTGCGCAATGTATTGATTTTGTCCTGATATTCATGCGTACGGGTTCTTATTTCGTTCTCTTTTTCTTTGTAACATTCAATCGTTTCCTCATAAGATTTGACTATTCTTTTTACTTCACCTAATTCTATGGACAACTTTTCGACCTCTATAAGTTTTTTCTCTACTTCAGCTTTTCTTATGAAATCTTTTGAATATTCCTCTCTTATTTGAGCAATTTTTTTTTCTGCTTTCTCTTCTACTTCTTTAAGTTGTTTTGAGAATTGTTCTTCTGCGTCTTTGAGTTTAATAATAGCAAGTTGTTCGTATTCTGCTCTCAAATTTCCTTCAAACTGGTACATTTCTTGTTGCATCTGTTTCAGTTTAGTTTCTACTGATTTTATTCCATTTTTGGCATTCGCGACTTCTTTTTCGAATTGCTGAGCCATCCTTGAAGCCTCCTCTCTTTCTATTTCTAGACGATTTATTTTATTCTGTGTTTCTTTATCTTTCAAAGCCACAGATTCTTCTAGATTTTGTTTAGCTTTACTTATTTCTTCAATAATTTGTTGAAGGTTTTTAATTTGGTTCTCGGCTTCGATTCTTCTTGTCTGAGCCTCGAGCAACTTATTTTCTGTTTCGGCAAGCTTGTGCTCCAAATCCTCCAGATTCTTTTTACTAACATTACTACTCTCAAATAACTTTGTTTGTGTATGCATGAGTTCTGCAGTTTTTTTCTTCAGTCTATCTTCTAATTCGTAAATTCGTTGGTGGAGTTCCACAACAACTTGGCGTTTCTCAGGCCAGTTCCTTTTCGTTGGTGTACAACTGCTGCCAGATTCCTCTTCGGTTGATTCATGTATATTTTCCTTTGTTTGCCTTACAGTTATAGGTAAAGTATGGCTTAGTCCTATTCGAGCACGGGAAACCATACGATCGGGCTCGGACCAAGCTTCCGACTCAGACTGACATTCACTCTGATATTTGAGAGTCGTGGAAGTTGTGTTGCATTTGTTTGGTGTTGCAAACAGCTTAGAAACATCCTTAAAACCAGCGTATTTATCGAAAATGTCCTCATCATCAGTTTCAGTGGTTTTATCGCTGACCTCTCTATTATTCAAAGTGTTTAACCTATTTAATTCATTGTCTCTCAGTTGTAGTTCAGATTTGAGATTAATTATTTGTTCCCTCAAGGCGGATATTACTTGTTCGTTGTTTGGCTCGGAACTCTTATTTTGTTTGTATAAGTGGCTTTGATATGTTAAAGTTACATTGGCAGGTATAATGCTAAGAACAGCTTGAGGTTCATCTTCTTCTTGAGGCAGGGGGTCCAGGGTTAGATCATTGAAAACGGATCCGTTAAGCAGAGTGGTTATATTCGATAATTGAGCTAGACTCTGGTCGGGATTGATCATCATGCTCATAGTAAAAGATCTGGATAAGTCTAGGCTGTTATCAATAATTTCACGTAACCTCCGATTTTTTTGTGATCCCAAGAACCCAAGTATGGACTTCTGTTTAAGTAACGAATCCAAAAAGATCGCTAATTCTTCCAGACGGCTACTTAATATCGAACAGATTTCATTGGATTCGTGCCTAAGTTTTTCACATTTCTCTATGTCGGTCTTCAATCCTTGATTTTGGGCTTGTAATTTTTTAATTGCCTCTGTTTTAACCTGTAATTCCTCGGATTTCTCCTTAAAATAATTTCTTTCTTCTATGCATGCCTTCAACTGTTCCTGAAGAGATTTGATATGTTGGATATTTTTCGAGGGGGATGATAAGTCTTTGCCGTCAAATGATTCTTCGGCAGGAACACTAACGTCCAAACCCAACTCAGATATTTTCTCTTTCAATAGTTTCAGTTGTATCTCTTTCTCCGATAAGTCTTTTCTTAGTTTCAACACTTCTGAGGAATTAGCTTGTTTATTGTGTAATTTCTCAATTTCTTTGTTTTTATCCCATAACTCTTTATTAACGATCTCCTGAAGATAACAAGTGCACTTCTTCAGTTCTACACTAAGCTTTTCTATTTCTTTATCTTTCTCTTCAATTTCGTGTCTGTAGAAACTGCTATGTTTCTCTGAACCGCTATCTCCTTTTTCAAGTATCACCTTGTCGGTGTTATTGTTAGTGTTGTCTTTCTGTACCGACAATAATTCAAATTCCAAATCAACTATTCTGTTTTCCTTGTCCTCCAAACTGGTCAGTATTTCTTCATATTGCTGACGAATTTTTTGCATTTGGATATCTTTTTCATTTAGAGTTGCTACCAATATCTAAAAATTATGGAAATTTCAATAGGATTAAAAAAATTATTATTAGCACTTTTTAATGTTATTAGTTACCTCAATTTTGGCTTCCAGTTCGACGGTAAGAGCCTTGTAGTGCTCTACAATTTCAAGATCTTCTAGTTGAGATTCCTCCATTGAGTTCTATCAACAGGAACATAAGGACAATTAAAACGTTGACAAATCATAATGAAGGAGTCTTCTAATAACACCATCTACATGAAATTTCAAAGAAAATGGAAAATTTACAAACTAATCATGACGAATATTGACTCCTCCATCGAATCTATCGAACAAACTTCAAAATAAAAAACCAATACAAAATTTGTAAGCTTTATTATACACAAAATGAAACTTACAATACACTTTTACAAAAATCTGTTACTACAATGAATTACAAATTTTGTGCTGGTTTTCATGCGAAAAATGGTTGTGCTTAGTACAATTTTACAGGTAGCCAAAATGTCTGAAATCCTGTATGATGTACACTAAATGTTAAGGTCGTTTTGGTTTCAATAGGAAAGTGATCTAGAATAACTGACCATTTCATTAACAACAACTACTAAGCCATAGCAAGGGGAGAATTCAACAAGATGACTATTTACAACTCTCTTAGGATTCGAACCAAAACAAGCCTTTAGATTAATTTGCAGTACACTTCAACTTACATAGAAAGCAGTTATTTTAAAAAATTTAAAAACTTTTCAAAAGACTTATGATTTACTCGATTGTCTGAAATTAAAATAATGAAAAAAAAAACATAAATTATAAGTCCTTGAAATAAAAACTACAGTGCAATAAATAAAGCAATTTAATACAGCTTAACTAATAGCGTATTATCACAGCATTTAAGATAAATAGTAACACTGGTTACAAAGAACTGAACTACATTTTTGGTAAATGCAGAATTTCTAGGAATCCTTGGACTAGTGTAATTTTTTTAATACTGAATTTATGATTTAATATGATAAAACAAAATTATATATTTGCATCCATATACCTAATACTTTTGGTTATTATACTACTGTTCTATGAATATTATAATACTAATACTTTTATGGTGTGCAAAAATTGAAGTCACGTTACATAAAGTAATAAATATTAAATAAACTGTTTTTACCTTTTTGAAGGAACATATACAAGATGAAAACATAATTTAAAACAAATACATTTTTAAATTCTCTACTTAATCTGGCACAAGAATAGGAACACAAAGTTGTGTAGCAGTGCAACAGCAAAGCCTGACTGAACTATGCTTGAGGCAAAGCTAAAAATATATCAGTCACAAGTAAACACATATATTCTGAAATAACATTTTCGTTCTCTTATTCTGTTCGACACATTCAAACACAATATGTTTCTCTTTATTTAAAGCGGAAGCTTTAATAGGTCTATCACCCCAAATTGTTTGTTGGTGTAAAAATCGAGGAATTTTGTATAAAGGAAGAGAGAGACGGGTATGCCAGTTATTTTATAAGCAAAATGGGTCACACCTGAGAGATATAGTTGTATATTTTGAAATGGCATATTTATAGAAATTATGATTTCTGTAAAGTTAAAATAGATAAATGAAACAATACAGGAAATAGTATCTTATTTTTAGGAAAAAGAAGTGTTGATGAATATAGTTGCCACACAGAAATACACAAAATATTGGTAAATAGTTTCTTCATCCTACTGTTTTAGTAACAACAACTTTTTACTAACGAGTCAAACAGAGAGTGAAACAAATTTTGCATTACTTGATTTTAAAAACACTACACGAATTTACTATATTTTAGGGTTGTCACTTATAAAACTTTTTGTGTTGAAAAATTTTTTGATTTTCATGGACAAAAATAATTTTTTGTGACGAACAAAAGACATTCATTAACACAAGTAAAGAGCATTTTACTGTATTACTGCAAACTCTCATTTTTAAATTATTACAAAATATGTAAATTACCCTTTCTTCATCATATCCTCCAAGATGAAAAAAATATACAGGGTGTCCGGAAATTATGCGTCAAGACTTCAGGAGGTGATTCCTCACAAGAAATTAGAGTCACAAAGTTCTATAACAATTTTTCGAAAACTCAATATGAACAGAGATACAGGGTGTTAAAGTAAAAATTTTATTTTCGATATTTGTAAATAACTTCTTAAGAAATCCAAATATTTTCATAAAATTTGTAAATTTGGGGTTTTTGCGGACGAGAAATTCAAATATGTTTCTAATTTTGACGTCACTAGTAGAGGGCGCCACTTATGGCACATCATGTTTCTTCCAAATGACAGAACTTTTTTGCTGCTTAGTATATCCAGCTGACTATTGAAACAATCGATTCTCCTACCTGTTATATCTGAAAAAGATATATCTTATTGAAGTCGTTAGAAGTAACAATTTTAGTTTCAGTGCCTTTTCTATTGCAAATACAGCTAAATGTTACTTGAAAAAGTTGTTCAGAATGGTAAATTATGGAGAAGTGCAAAATTTTTAAAAAATCAGCCTGCTTTGATAAAATCTTAGCGCTTTGTTGAAAAATGGTTTCATCAAACCTCGCCGATCTCCTTGAAATTTTGCATGTCTCCATAATTTACGATTCTGAACAACTTTTTCAAGTAATATTTTGCTGTATTTTCAGCAAAAAAGGCACTTCACCTGAAACCGAAACAGTTTTTACTCGGTGCACTGAGCATTTCAAATAAGATTATTTCAAAAATGGTTACGCCTACCGACTTCAGCAAGGTATACCTTTTTCAAATAAAACAGGTAGGAGAATCGATTGTTTTGATAGTCAGGTGGATACATTAAGACGCAAAAAAGTTCTGTCATTTAAAAGAAACATGATGTGCCACAAGTGACGCCCTCTACTAGTGACGTCAAAATTAGAAATATATTTGAATTTCTCGTCCGCAAAAACCCCCGATTTACAAATATCGAAAATAAAATTTTAACTTTAACACCCTGTATCTCCGTTAATATTGAGTTTTCGAAAAATTGTTATAGGACTTTGTGATCCTAATTTTTTGTGAGGAATCGCCTACTGAAGTCTTGACGCATAATTTCCGGACACCATGTATATGTAAAAAAATAGACACCAATATATTTTTTAATTTAATTAGGTACCTAATTTTAAAAACAAATAGGTCTATAGAAACTTAAGCAATTTTAAAGATCATTAACATCAAAAGTTAAAAAAGATACATGTAAATTATATCAATTTTGAAAAAAGTCCATTATTGAACATATACGGTATCCTAAATTTAACCTGTTAAATTTCAACCTAATATTCTATGAAGTAAAAAAATGTTTTTACATGGTATCCGAGAAAATTTGATAAATCTTTCAGGTGCAGATAGAACATGAACAAATAAGCTGACAAATTCCTACAAAATGTTTTCCTACAGGCCCTCCCTACACACATATAATGATGAAGAAATAATGATTTCCATTTTTTTTTTCTCGGCAACAAAATACGATACAAAAGTCATTCAAACAACAAGAAAGTTTAATTTTAAGATGTTTAATCTAAAAAAATACAAAATTTAAAAAAACAGTGGTATCCTAGGAGGCAAAACTTCATAAGAGGGAACATAGGTCGAACTTTTTCTCATAAACGATTCATTTTATTGACAATAAGGAAGAGTACCTTTTTTTAGTCTAAGGCTGAAACTACCCAGATTTATTATTTTAATGTCTTTATCATACAGGGTATTACAAATGTGAGCATTAAGTTGTAAAGCTTAGCCCACCCCTGGTAAACTAAAAAAGCTAAATATGATTCAAGGACACTTTTTTAAAAGGTCCTTACTAGTGTCCATCACATTAAATTTTTATTAAATTATATTAAGTACTTTAAAAGTTATTCAAGAAAAACAGATTTCCAGCGGCGTCCTTCAGGGACACATATCGTAGGGAGGGTCTGTAGGAAAAAATTTTATAGGAACTTGTCATCTTATTTTTTAATGTTCTATCTGCATCCGAGAGATTTCCCAAATTTTCTCAAATGCCCTGGTTACAATACAATTGCTCTATAATGTATCTTAAACATATTAAAGGTGGCATCCAAGTATGACAACTAAGGTGCCCCAACCTTTCTCCTGTTGTATTCTATTTAACTTTCCATTCGAAAAAGGTAAAAGGGCCCATCGCTTTGGAAGTTTATTTAACATAAATACTTCCTAAATAATTTTTAATTATTATTTCTCTTTATCACACACAAGGCTCTAGAGTTGAAATTTGAAATTGTGGGAATTAAAATCGCCATATTTACTGAGGTTGGAGGCTCATATTGTTTTTAGGGAACCGATGAAACAATTTAGAACATTTATGAAATAGAAAATTAAAATTGTGTTTATCAAACACGAAGTCTTGGAGATGTTTGTAAAAATATTTTTGTTTATTATCAACTGACATATTAACGGGTGTATTAATTTACAAGCTTTCTTATAGTTATAGCATTACAAACAAATAAATGTGTAATGTTGACAACTTTGAAGACATTTAGATTTTATTTAAAAAAATTCTTATTTTGGTTTCAAGTACTAAAACTTTTTATATATTTTTAGGTATTAATAATATTGTGTGAAACTAACTACTCAGTGGACAAAAGCCCCAACCTGCGTTGAATTACACCCACAATATCTACCCATATATTCCTTATTATTAGCTTTTGTAACATTTTTTTACTGTTTTAGAAAGGTATTTTAAGCTAATATAAATCAAATCTTCTACAATTCCTATCAATGAAGTCATATGTATGTTCTCTGATACCAAACATCTGCCAAAAAAGTGAAGTTAGATTTTTATAGAGTGAGTAAATTAGATTATTTTCTTTAGATAATTATTGAATAGAGCTTTGTCTGTGGAATTGTTCATTAGCATACCTAGATGTTTGGTATCAGAGAACATACATATGACTTCATTGATAGGAATTGTAGAAGATTTGATTTATATTAGCTTAAAATACCTTTCTAAAACAGTAAAAAAATACTAAAACTTTGCCACCATAGTAACACGATTGCCATTTATTTTGTATATTTTTTTGTGATCCAGTCTGAAAAAGGTTCATTTTAGGGACTTAATGAGTTCGTAAAATAGTTATCTTTGTCTCTGTCAATCATGGATCAAAAACAATTTCTTTCCACATCTTACGGTCGGCAACTTCTACTTTAATT
Organism: Monochamus alternatus; assembly: GCA_037114965.1. NCBI lineage: Eukaryota > Metazoa > Arthropoda > Insecta > Coleoptera > Cerambycidae > Monochamus > Monochamus alternatus. The sequence goes on along the minus strand of CM073431.1, from coordinate 74,508,067 downwards.
TTTTATTTCACAAATAACTCAACGATCAATTTCTTTTATAGTGTGAAACAGAAATTACGCAAATTATTGAAATCAATAAATTGCAGTGTAATTTTTGTTTTAAACACATCAGTTTATGAACCAATAAATGCGAAGTTCATAATCAATTTATTTTATGAAAAATAAAGACAGAAATTGAAATATAATTCACCGACTTCAATAAATTAAAATAAAGTTGTAGTCTAATTTCTGATTTACATTTCATAAAAAAAATAGAAAGTCAGCTTATGAACTATTTACTTGTGAATAAATTGGTGTGTAAAATCTATTCCAGGCTTTACAACTTTTCAATCTTGTAGTAAATTTAAGAAAATTTTAGATGTATAGAAAAAAATTAAATATACAGTGTCTCCGGATCGATATATACCTATAAAAATTTATATTTTCATTTTTCAGCAAAAATTACTTTATAAAAATGTCTACTTGTCTTGAAACTTCCAAAATAGCTGTATATTTCAAAATTTGTACAAAGTGGAAAACTCAAAAATATCTCTGAGTAAAATGAACTCAATCAAATTTGATCTTAACAGTAAGCAGAATAAAAGCCATATTCAGGAACTTTTAAATAACTAAGTAAAATTCTTCATAAGCTTCAAGTAGAAAAATTCCATGCAATAATTAGATTTTTGCTACAGCATATAAGAGATAGCAGAATGACTTTAGCGTGTATACGTTGATTCGATTCAGGTAGGCTAGTTTCGAATGCTTGGAGGGAGAATGACAGTATAATTGGACTTTCTTTGTCTAAAATTTGCAGGACCATATTTACCAATTTAATACATCCAAGAAAATGATTTTCGTTGCTTGAAACATTTTTAATATTAAAGTCAATTTAAAAATAGTTTTTTTTTTCAAATAACTTAGAAATTTAGAGACAGTTGTAATAAAAAAAATACTGATGACATCAAAAAGACGACACTGGCATAACAAAAAAATAATAGCATATTAAAAACTATGAAAAATGCCAAATAACAAAGAATTTTGAAAAATGAAAATGGGGTATAGCTTTATAGCAAATTTAAAACTTGACTAGTGTGGTAAAAATCTAGTTCCACATATCTGCAACATATACAGGGTCGGAAACGTTGATGGTCTATCTGAGTTTACATGAGAGCGACAAAGTAAAGTATAGAAATCCGTGCGATAGACAAGGATGACTATATTGACGTTTTAAAATATAAATAGTCACCGCTCGTTTCGTCATTCAACAAATAAAATCCATTCCCACTTATATCTCAGCGACCAATCGTCATCTTCGCTTGGTTAGAAGTGGGAGCGACTGCTCAGATGTAATTCTAATTTATAAATCGTCTTCAATATAGTCATCCTTGTCTATCTCACGGATTTCTATACTTTACTTTGTCGCTCTCATGTAAACTCAGATAGACCATCAGCGTTTTCCGACCCTGTATAATATTAATTATGTCTGCACATAATATTTTTTCGGTTGGTATTGGCCATTTTAATTCTTATTTACATATTTTATTGTACCGTATATTCTTAATCTGGCATGTCACGTTAAAATAAACCATTTTAAATTTACAGAAATCTGTGTAATACCTATTGAAGTTTAGCCACATTGTATTTGTTATTGTAATAATTTAAGTTCAGGTAATATCCATACAAAAAATATTTGGAACGCTGTGCTGTAACTTAAATACATAAATTAATTATTCTCCGGAAGTTCCGAAACCTTAGCGACTATACCATTCTTATTTTGAAAATGAGTGAGTAAGAAGCTGTTCATTTAATGCACATAAATGTTTAGTCATTTTTCGCGAAACTAGCAAACTGTGATATAAAACGAGAATTGTTTTTTAAAGGGGTTTTAATGATCTTTAATTGTATTCTATCCAAATTTATAAAAATGTTCAAACAAAAAAGGTCTAAGTCATTATTTGAAGGTCAAAGACAGTTTGGGCCCTTTGGTGTTGGAGGAAATGTGTCACATTAAGAACGTGGATACAAAAGGAATACTAGTGGTGTGTGTGCAAAATTAGGAAAAAATCGGTAAAATCACGAGTTAGCAGAAAATCATGAAAAAAATTGTTGACGCCTTTACGAAGACCCTGTATGAGCATATTTAAAATTTTCTCGCAGATGTATAAAATTTAGACATTTGAAAAAAGTTTTTACTGGTATTTTGCCACCATTTTGCCGCACAATGCATTTGTGCGGCATAAGACATTTTTAGTAATCAATTTGCACGCTCCTGATATTTAGATACTCTCCCACTAAACCCAGGCATCAGACTGAGGTATATTCCCAGCTTAGCAAAGTGAGAAAGAGGCACGATGCGTTTATGCGCGTCTGATTATTTTTGGCCAGTCATTTTGCCGTCTCTATATATGTTGTGGTTTCGCCTCATAATAGGAAAGAATATGATATTTTTAAAATTCAACCAAATTTCTCCAAATTCGGTATTCCAGTCCTTACAATTCAAAAGAAATTATATTAATAACTGTTTTTTACAATTAATAAGACCATTTTACTCACAGTGTTTTTGAATTTTTAAATTTTTTTAACACCCTGTACAAATATTTTGGGATTATAAAATTATTTTCGATAATTTCAAGATACACACAAAATTTTACAGGTATAGTTAAGCTAATCAGGAAACACATATACTTTCGCCTGAATGATTAAAATAAAAACCAAGGTATTTTTGAATGAAATAAAGGTTTTAATGTAAATTTAAATGTGATAATTAATTTATAATAGATATTAGTAACATCAACAATAAATAATTTGCAAAGTTAGGAACTACATGCGTGAGCAAAAGCAAAAAGAAAGCATAAGCGGAAAATTATTTTGGAAAGTGGTGCTTGCCAAACCTGTTTGCCGTCTTATTATTTTTAAGTACCTCGTCATTGGGATTGGCCGCGGTGATGTTCATGTTAGCCACACGTTGCTGGAGCTGCAGTTCGCTTCCTTCCTTTGTCGGCTTCGACACTACCGATTCCAATTCACGCTCGAGTTCTTCGGTGCGTTTCTTCAGTTGACTAATCTCCTCCGTTGCCTTATTTCTGCACTCAATCATATTTCTTATTATTTCGCAAGCCTTCATCTGTTGACTTTTGAGTTTTAGGATCTGTTGTTTTAACGTATCATTTTCACTAATAAGTAACTGGAACTCACTACGAATTTTATCGGTGCCGACTTGTTCGCCAGCACCCTGCAACAGCTGTTCAAAATTTTGGATGTTGAACTTTTCCGGCGATAATGGTGATGTAATGGTGGCTTTCGAGGAGTGATTTATCTGTACATGAAGTGTGTCCTTTTTCGGAGTTCCTGCAGGTGTTGTTGGGTTCGAAACTGAAAAGTAATTATCGTCAGTATTTGAGCTGTTTGATTTTTGCACCGGACTCTTAGACACCGCAAGATTTTGATTCTTCTTTATTTCGATCAGGGCAGCTTCTAATTTCCCCTGGAGGTCACGGATTTTCAACTTCTGCTTCTCGTTCTCCTCCTCCAGCTCCGACATTCTCATATCGTTCATCATTTTCACCCTCTCTGCCCTCTTATGCTCTCTTTCCAGATCTGATTTAGCCATGGTGTATTTTTTCTTTAAGTCGTTCAGCTGGCCCATTACATCGTCAAATTTCTTATTTTCTGCTTGGATTTTCTTTTGCATTATCAGGTTTTCTTTGTGGGAGGAATTCAATTTGTCTTCTAAGTCTTTCATTTGGTCCGTAAAACCCAGGATCCTTTCGTTGGCTGTCTCAATCTCATCTCCGAGATTTTTTATAGTTTCGTCTTTCAATTGGAACTCCTTTTGCATGGTCTCGTATCGGCACTTTAAGGTCTCCGCCTGTCCTAATATAATTTGAAGGGATGCGTTGTTTTCTTTCTCTAATTGCAGCTGAAATAGAAAAAAATTATGTAAACAAACCGTCACTACTATCAACTATAATAATATCAACTAATACTAAGTCTGATTTGTAAAAAGAGAGCCCTCCACCTGATAAAAAAAAAGAAACAAAAAGTAACAACAAGAAAAGTGTACACAGTTTTGTATGACAAGATACAGGATGGTACTAAGGTGATTTTGTGCTTTGGATATACCTCAGTTTCCAATATTCTTATTTTTTCTTGAAGTTCACTTATAAAACTTCCACTGTTCGTCGCTCTACTACTATAAAATCCTGTAGTGTCTGACTTGATCGATAATCCATCAGAATCTAACCTTGTCTCCTTAAAAAATATTAAAATATTATTTGTAATATACAGAAATGTATAATATTATTAATAGCAAAAATTTTGTTTAAAAAACTTTTCAATTCAAATTTCCCAATTAATTTTTAATTTTTCTCCCCATATTATTATTTTGTTTTCAATTAATTGTAAAAAAAAAACTTTCATTAATTATTGCTTTAACAAGGTTCTGTGTAATGCTTTAGTTTCTTTGAAATTATTTTTTACCTGGAGTTGACTTCTAAGATCATCAAGTTCTTGTTGATATTGCTGTAATTCGTCTTCCTTCATTGCCACAAATTTTTTGTGTTCCTCATCTTCTAATTCCATCGCCTTCACGGCCTGACACAGAAGCTCATGTTTTTCTTGCACTTCCTTTTGTAAATTCGCAATTTCCACCTGAAAATTAAAGATTTTACAATATTATTTATTATTCATTACATTATTAGTTCTATAAAGTTATCATTCTTATATTTTTCCAATAAAAATTACCTATTTTTGGGAAAGAACATAAATTCTTTTCAAAAATAAATTTTACACAAAACGTAGTGCCCTGAAAAATAAGTAATTACCTGAAGCTCTATATTTTTCTTAACGACGTTATCCTTATCTAATGTAAAATTGGTTCCCATTTTCTCCTCTAAAAAGTATATCCTAAGTTTCAGATTAAAGTTCTCCTTTTTCAAGTTTGTGAGTTGTTCCTCGAACTCTTTGACCGACCGCCCTCGCATAGGGCCATTCGGCGAACGAAGCCCCATTGTATCTGAAAAAGAAAAAAAAATGTTAGACTGAAATATACTAACCATATTTCGTTAACTATAAGTAACAAAATTTGTGTTTGACCAACTGCTGGGGGTAGTCTTACAATGAGATGAATCTGTGTCATAGTCTTCCTCGTTAGAACTATTGGAGTTGCTGTAGCCGGACGCAACTGAACAGGTGCTGTCTTCGTTGGCGAAGTGATCCATCACGTTATTCTTAAGGACTGCTTTGAGGTAGTGATTCGCCATGGCACATATTCAGATCAGTTGTGCTTCTAGACACACACCTTGTTATTGTTCTTTATCAGCAGCGCGTAATGATTAGCTATCGCAAAAGATGACGTTAATGAATTTACCAGTTAGCGACTACTTTAGCGGGGCTAGCGCAGATTTTGAGCATTGGGTTGTTACGCTAAATAGCCACGGAAAATTTTATGGTAAAATTTCAAAAATATTGTAGCTGTCGATGTGACATTCGCTGCCCGTTTCCGCGACGTCTCGCGCCTTTGATCGTCCGTACGCGGCCGTTTATTTTCATCGCATCAATTTCAAGTGGTTCTCGTTTTCTATTAGTCTCCGAGTATGAACATACGTATTATATAGTGCTCCTCAAGTTCCCACTTATGTTACTCTTCTGTATCAAATCTGTTTTGGGATATAGTATTGCAAGTGTTAGCCAAAATATTAAAATGTTCCAATCCATCAATTTTTATTGATTTAATACCTTACAAAATGTTATGTTTGTGTAAGTTTACTATTATGTCACTGAATACTATTTGCAAAATCAAGATTTTTATTCAATTATTATTATTATTAAAAATTGTAAATTTCGGGAAGTATCCAGCTTTTAAGAAGTATCTGTCAGTGGCGGCTCGTCGTGATTTTTTAAACTAGTTAGCAAGCAAGCTGGGATTATTCCAAATCTAACTACAGAATTAACATTTTTTGTAAATTTTTTTCTTAATCATTATTTATAGATAAATCAAAAAATACAAATGTAGGATTATGTGTAATTGTTCTACTTTGTTGGGCGAATAAATTCAATTAAGGGCGCCGTTTTAAACGCAAATTTTCAACGAATTTCATAGCTGTTTGTTGAGAGTCTAAAAAAAATTGAGAAAAGTTAGAAAGAATATCTCTTCATGTCAATTATACAAGTTTTCTCCAGGATGTAAAACAATTTCCAGGCTGACAAATCATTTAGAATAACAAAAAAGGGCATCATTTTCACCTACTATATTTTATCATAAAATCTCTTGATTTTTACAAGTCAACTGCAGATTGAGAAAATTGTATACGACATTATAAACATTATCACATCCCGCAGAATTCTTTTAAAAAACTAGGGACACTTGAATTTATGTAAGTTATCAAGTATTTTTCACGGTGTATAGAACACAGGGATAAGGTACAAATTCAAGGTTTTTCATGTTTTCTAGCACATTTTCCCTTCAAAAGCTAAAGGAAATGATTCAATTTCAGTATTATATTTTAGTATTACGCTAATAAGAACCTCCACTTACTTGGTGTATTTTTTTTGTGCATATTTAAATACGATTACTTGTCCTTGAAACGCCAGCCTTACGTAAGAATTTTTTATTTCTATTTTAAGCGCATCCTCCAATGCCGTTGTAATATTTTATTTACTTGTTGAAAAAGCGCACTTATTTATTGAATAATAATAATATCTCGACCCTTCATTGTAATTATGAGGATTAGCCCAGAAGTTGAAAACTTGTGCGGGGGAGGGGGCGGCTATTATTATTAAGCAGGCCGCATTTGCGCCCTGGAACTACTCGCGTTAGTAGGCCCTAACCACAATTGCATTGCAGGAATGAGGAAAACCTCATTAAATAGAGAGGTAGTCAAATATCGACCGGTATAAATCTCTCACATTGACCCAAGCTAACATTTTATCCACCCTACCATACCCAGAACAAAAAAACGAAAAAGGGTTGTTTACTTAAAAAAATATGTAATTTTGTTAATAATAACTAATTATTTTCTCAATTTATTTTACGACACTATTTGAAAAAGTTGTAAACAGGACGAATGAAATATATCACAGAATTTTTTAAAAATGAAACATCATACACAATGTCTTATACAGAGTATTTCCTAAATACGCACAGAATATTCGGAAGGGTATTATATGATACAAATTAAGTTTATTATACAAAATATAGGGACTAGAATGAGTATTTTCTAACCACAGGGTGCCTAAATATGCTAAATTGGATTGTATGTGTTTATTTTATAAAAAATATTGTACTTATACTTAATATTTTTTTAAATAAGATAAATTATTATCTTAATCATAACACAGTGATACATAAACTATTAAAATTGATAGATAGCCGCAATTTTATACAGTGTGATCCCTAATAATGTGCAAAAAATTAAAGGTATATTATAGGATAGATTTAATAAAGGTTTTTCCAACGAATTCTAACCCCTAGAAGGACCTTTGTGAATGTAGTATACTACTTTCATTTGTTACCAAGATCTAGATAAAGAACTACCAATATTACCGATTGATAAGGACAGAGTATATCTACTCACGTCACGTTGTCCTCATGGTCGCAAAATTAAATTAATTAAATTAATTAATGGCGCGAAACTTTTCGCAAGTTTCGCAAAACAGATATATTATCGCTATTTTCATCATTATGTGGAACACCCTGTATAATAAAGTTACTTTTTAACAAAGAATGCGAGAGGAAAATATTCTTATAAAAATTAAACTAAAGATGAAATTGGAATAAAAAATCTACAAAGACTTCAATAAGATTTAAACAATCCAAGTAATTGTGTTAAAAATGTAATAATATCCATCAAGAGAAGATGAAACCTGGATCACTTTCTTATCTAATCAAATGTAAAAATTCCCTTAATTTTATTACAAATGTCAACAAGTACAGAATGATGCCAGACGCTGCTACTAGGGAAATTTCTATGACATCAGCATGCATAAATTCTGCTCAAAAATATGAAAATAAAACTTTTACAAAGCGTTACAGTTATCAATTTTTTCTAATTTTGTAGGCTTACCATGCAATTGGATTATTCAAAAATTATTCATTTCGTAACAGATATATTTTTTAGAAATATGGTTAAAAATAAGCATTTTCTATCCAAAGTCCAAATGCCCAAAAACTGATATTTTAGAAGATGGAAAAAACTGTTTGGTTTAAATTTTCCTGAACCGCCAGAATTTTGCATCAGATCAATCATCATTCTTATGATTTGCAGAGTATAAGGTCTAAATTGACTCTTTTAGTCATACGAAACAGACCCATCAAATCCTACATCACCATTTCATTAAAACAAAGAAATATCTTATATCTTATTGACACATTGACAATTTTTTTTTTAAACTTTCAAAACAGCCATATCATCTTTACTAAAAGAGAACGTTCTAGTTTTTGTGTAAAATTCTACAGGGTGTTACATTAAAACAAAACAGGTCTGTTTATTTTGATATATTTCTGAAGTTCATTTGTTTGACTTATATGTCTCAAGAAATGCATACAAATTTAACCAGATATTTAATATTTAAAAATAACAGCAGTGAGATGTGAAATGTAAATAGAAGGAAAACACTGCATGCATGAAATAAATACATACATTTTCTGCTCATACTGTAGAAAATAGTTATATTTGTTATTTGTTAAGTACCTACCTAAAATAGAGTTTTAGATACCTATATGTTACAAATCACATTATTTTATTATAGCTCCCCAAAAAACATATACAAATCTCTTGTATGATTAATGTGATCGGAGCAAATATTTTTCTAAATTGTGAGCTTCGGATTTTAATTACAGTTTGACCACAGTAGGTGACTAAATTGCTTAATGTAAACACAAAATAACTTGACGTTTATTTTGTATAAAATAAAGACTCATTTTAAGGATTCAAATGACTCCGTAAAAAGATATTCACGTAAACAAAGAACAATCTAGAAAATTATATTATGAAATTTTTAATTAACAAGGACTCGACATGGTGAATAAACTTTATTTATTTGGGCCATGTGCTTCTGTTTATATTTAGGTTACGTTGCACAATTTGACCGGTCCCAACAGTTTATTATTACAATATATTTCCCGCTTCTGATTCGGATGATTTCGCTTTATGGTTGATCTGTTTGAAAAGCGTTGCGGTGCAGATAAACGCGCCCAAGAAAAATCCGGAATTTTCTATTTTGGATCCACGTGGAAGTTAGATGAATTCGAGGATCGCCCATTCGCCGCACGAAAATTAATCTTCTGTTCTGAATACAGCCGATGGAAAAAAGCCAAGAGATACCATGCCAAAGGACGAATTTAATGTTTTATTACAATACATAACGCGTCGTCTTTGACAGGATTGCGTGGGTTTTAACATTCAAGAGTGTGCTGATATATTAGAATTCTCGAAATACGGAGGTGATGAAGTAATACAATATGTAAAATAATACTTGTGTAAATATATTGTTTCCGATAACATCAATAACACCGTTTCGATGCTTACTGAACCATGTTGTCATTTATGGTTGCTCGAATATTAGATCTTTGGAAGAAGAAGGTTGCTGGGCAGCAAAATTTTACATACAGAATGCAGAGAAGAATAGATAACATTTATAGTTGCGGCAAGAATTCAGACGACTACGTCACACGAATAAATTATTAATTCATTATATTTTTATCAAAATATTTAAGAATCTACAACTGAGAATAATAAAACTATATACTACACTAAATGTTTACATTATATATTATACCAAATTACAAAAATTGATTGTTTTTAAAGCGACAAACTATCGAAAATTATGTTGACAAGAAAAACAATTGCGTAACATCAGCGGTGACGTAAGTCGTCTGAATTTTTACCGCAGCTATATCCTTAAAACGATTCCTAATTGTTCTGAAATCCTTTAAAAGTGGTATATTTTTAATGAATTGCTCGAGAAGATGTGAAAATACTAACTTCACATTTGGCCAAATGGCTGAATCTACTGTTGAAGATGATGATAAATTAGAGCAAAAAACACTAACTTTCGTCCAAAACGACAATTTTGATGATAATCCCTCTAAGACTTTCTTGGTCTTTGGAGTATTCACTTCTATTGGGGGCATTCTACGAATAAAATTCAGATATATAGAAAGTTACTCTGAAATGATCTAAAAAATCTGTAAGTAGGTATAGCTGATGGTTTTATTGACAGCTTTTCAAAATTCTAATTTTAAGTTTTGAAATGATAATATAAATACATAGAATCCTGTTACCAGCCTTTATAAACGATTTGGTTTCCTCTCTTCTACTCATTTTATCTACAACTTCCGCAGTCGAGTCCATATTGTCACAAAATGATTTAGCCCTATCAAAACAAACTGCGCGATCAAAATAAACTTTCGTTTATTTCGGGAAATGTTACTTCTGCAAATTTAGGTCGGCACGAAACTCGAGAATGCCATTATTTCAAGTGAATGGTGCAAAGAATATAATAAATGTAGAATTATATCATATTTAAAAATATATATTGTTCTATACTAACTGACGTAAGAGTTTTATAAGAATAGATTTTTTTACAACATAACTATAGCAATTTGTCACATATACATACCCATAACTAACTATAAGAATTTCATCACTTAGAAACCTTATCATACTTTCATCTATTTTTCTATGTCCTATTTTTAAAAATAACCAAAGCTTTTTATTTATTAATTTACCGTTCATTTAAATATTAGTCACAATGAAAGAAAAACACAAATATGATATGAAGTAAACATCAATTTGTAAATTATCTATAGTTATTGTGATTAAGGGCGCCGTATTCTTTATATAGTATTTTTTACAAATACAAGTAACTTTAGACACTTAAGAACCGAATAATATAGAGTTTAGTAAATAACAATAATGTTCTCATGCCACTTGCGAATATTCAAAGGTATCGAAGTAAAACGAATATTTTAACGACAGAAAGCGGTCTAACCAACAAATTGTTAGGTACAGAAATGTTTTAAAATAAGTATTTTTTTAAGTAGAACTGTAGATATAAATATTGTTGTAACATAAAGTTACATAGTTCAGCATGTTAAAATGTGGGGTTAGAATAGCAAAATATTGTGTGTCATACAATCGCATTTTAAAAGATATTATATTATTTGGGAAGAATTTAAAAGTAAAAGTGGATAAGCAAAACCAATAATTTAATTTTTGATATTACTTTGGCTCTACGTGTTTTATTTTTCAAGATTCTGTACCAAAAAAAAACACCATCAATTTGCTCATTTTACGGCATTAAACCGTGACATTAAAAAAAATCTGCAAAATTGCACGGAATATGCGTAAAGAGCTGCCTAATCTAGCTATTTAATCATAATTAGTACGTAATTTGCATATACAGTGTGGTCACAATAATCCGTATCAATTAAAACCACGCAGTTTTTATTTCCAAGTAAAATAATGTGTTAATTTCAATCTGCCTTTAATTTGCTCTGTTTTTGCAGTATTGTTCCTTCTTAGAAATTATGAAAAGTTTAATGACAGTATAGAAAAGTTGACTTTTGTTTGAAATTTGTCAATAATTTTTAAATGTGTTAATTTTATCGTTTATTTGTTTTATGTGTGCCTAAATAATGCAATAATATAAAATAAAAGCTTGTTACATTCGGTAGTAAAATGTTAAATGTGAATTAATGCTAATGGAACTTAACTAATAAATACATTTCTCATCCATTTATTCACCATTTTCGCTGATTATTTATAATACAAAAAATAATACGCTTCTGCTTAATGACAAGTTTTTATATGGTTATTCAACTTTTTATCATTTATTGTTAATTCTACACAAGTTCTCGAAGTTATGTTCTCTTGTCGATGTCATTTGCGCAACTTATAGCTAAATTATGATCGTAGGTCTCTATGTGAAATGTTCGTATATACTGGAAAAATATATGACTTAATCGTAACAAAATAGGTCCTTATACTTAGTTCCACCCTGATTTTCACGTTTTAGTACCTAAGCACACGTCCGGCGATGTTAACTCATCAACATCTCATTTAGAAATAAAGTGGCTTCGACAGATACCTATTCCACTGTTAAATTTTATGCTTTACTTCGCCAGCAGACTAACAATAAGGAAACGAGAAGCCGACGCCAAAACACTCGTACTTGACTTACTCTTTGGTGAATATTAATAGAGCGCGATTCAAAATCTGCGATTTCAAATATGTAGTAACCGCGTCAACTCTAGAATGATATAACAGTCAAAGCCTCTCAGGCGAACAGGTATAACTAATATTTGTTTTAATCGTCATTGTAACCTTAAAAGACAATCACAAAATAATTATTATCATAGTATTTTTTTTTATTTTTACCTCTACTTTCAATCACTATACTGACAGACGTTTACCACAAACTTGCCTGGAGAATCATAAGCGAAAAATTAAAATAAAATACTCACGGATCAGAATAGTGGCAACTACAGAATAGTGGTCCAACTATTAGTTACAAACTTCATCATAATAGGAAAGTCAAACTGGAAAAAAATACAAGCAAATTGAACCAAAAAATCCAAAGAAATGGTACCGTTCGATTGCCAACCGTCAATTTATCAAAACAATAGCCCGCATCAGACCAAATCTTGCTTTATATCTCAAACAAACATAGAATAGGATTTGTCGAAAGCCCAAACTGTGCTTATTGTCACGGGTTTCCTAATCCGACTTTTTCTACCATAAAAAACAAACAGTTAATTTTTACTGATATTTATTAAACACTGTACACTGTATATTGATTACAACTCAACTAAACACTATTTCACTTTGAAACTCCAGGAAACTTCGAACTAAGCACTCCAATTCAAGACTGTCCGACTCGGCCGTTTAGTCTTCTTTTATAGACCAAATGAATGTTCCAGGTATTTTCTAGCATCTGTAGCTCCATTTCTCGAACGATTCTCGTCGATTCTCAATATTCCAGTCGCGTCTAAATAACGGCATTATTTTATTTGTTTACCAGCAACGCGTAGAAACGATCGGGGCAATCTAGCGTTTTACGATACCATAGTCGTCGAATTGGGTGCGAGCGGGGCAAATTCTGTGACAATATAATGAAATGGGCGATTTGCAACATATTATCTTGGAATGTCCTCAGTTTTCACTACAACGAGAAACATTCTATCAAAGATCAGCGCAAAATTTACTCATTATTCTTGTGTACTTATTTGCTAAAATAAAAAAAAAACAACTAATATACGATGGAAAAACACAAGGATAATAATGTGGATGACAAAGAGGTGGAAAAATAGTGTACTAAATAAACAAAATTAAATGAAACATTAAAAAATATCTACAAGAAGAATAATCAGGAATCTCTAGTTTAATACTACTAATACTACACTTATTAATCATGCAAATACGTACAGTATAATGTCATTTTACATAACTAAGCTAATATTCAATAACATAATGCATATAAAACAGAAGCTTATTAAATTTATCTAAACAGTACTTCTGGCTAATTGACAGGACCAAAGCCATATTCCACACATACACACACACGAATAAGTGCTATGATATGACCGAGGATATGACTCAACTAATGCTATGAAAAGTTCAACGAGATATATTTTAATTTTGCAAATCGCGTCATATATCGAAAAATCCTCCTTGACATTGAATACTTATTCGACTTGTAAATATAACACGACATTTATTTTGGCAATTGTAAGGCACTTTGTTGCTTTTTGGCAAATGTACTCGATCACTATCCAGTATTTCGTTCGTACACCAGCTATAGGTTCGTTCCAAATTATTTAATATAAGATGCACAAATTGATTCGTTATACATTCCATCTGAAGCAAAAAATCGATAACGATATTTTTTTATGGAAATTTCTGTCTGTATGATAGAATTATTCGTAAAATAAATTAAAGGGAATGCGAAAAATTCAACCAAGCATATTTTTTAACCGTTGGTTGACACTTAATGAAAAAATTTGCAGTTTCAATCTAACTCCAAGGTTTATAAACACAATCTATTTTTTTTATGATCCATTGCGTGCCAGAAGATACGACAATACAGAATTAATAATGAAAAAACTACAATTTTTGACGATCAAATGATCAGATAATTAATAATCAAAATTATATTAAAATTAATGTACATAGGTTCTTTATACAGATAAATTTTGTCGTACACTGTTGTGGTATACCTATAAATATCAACTAGAAATTGGACACAGAACTAAAAATTTTCACCTTCAGTGTTTCTATTTTTAAGCTCCAAACAACTCATAATTTGTCCTAGATTTTACTCAATAATTGCCGCAGACCTTGCAAAATCTTAAGAAAAAATCTGTTATAGTAGTTTCTTTGAACAACATAAAAAATATATACAGGGTGTCTCATAATTAGCTGACAACCTTGAACAGGCCGATTCTATGATCAAAACTAAGTAAAAAAAGTTCATATGAACATGGGTCCGGAAATGCTTCCTAAGGGCACAGGGACCCATTGAAGAGGGAGGAATGGAAATCATTTTTTTTTTCAATATCTCTCAATCGCGTTGTGATAAATGAATGAAATTTGGTATACACAGCTAAATTTTGAAGAGCAATTTGATGGACTAACCCATTTATTTCCACAAGGTCCATTGGGGTGGGTACGAGGGGCCCTTGGTATTTTGCGTGTTAACTTTTTCATCTTTGACTTTTTAACAAATTGGATAGCAAATTCCGTTTTCCCGAAGTGTTTTACGTTGAAAAGGTACTCTTGCTTCAAATCGTTATCTTTAAAGGTTTCTGAGAAAATTGCTCTTGAATTAATCCCACTTTGGTCAATTTCATAGTAATTTAAACAAAATTATCAAGGTATTCTTATGTCAAAGTATTGTCAACCCGATTGCCAATTTAATAGTTCTAAGCGAAAAAAATAAAAGAGTTTACGGGACAAGAGTTAGTTGATATGATATTTATTTATGGCTTATGGCTTGCGATGGTAATGCTGCAGCGGCAGAACGCGATTGAAAGATATTGCAAAAAAATGATTTCCATTCCTCCCTCTTCAATGGGTCCCTGTGCCCTTAGGAAGCATTTCCAGACCCATGTTCATATGAACTTTTTTACTTAGTTTTGATCATAGAATCGGCCTGTTCAGGGTTGGCTGACTGTCAATGCACCCATGACAGTCTTTAATCATAAAATCTTGTTCGATAACCTCGAACAACAAATCGACGAACTTTATTATAGACAAATATCTGTAGATGACACAAATTTCATTATTTAATAAAATAAAACGTTTAAAATGGAAAAATAGACACTAAAAACTGAATAACAGAAAATCACAAACGTAAACACACAGGGTTCCAATTACGACAACAAATTGTTGGTAGCTGCCTGTTTCTCTAAATGCCAAACGTGCGCTCACGGCTGTCAGCCACCAGAGTCGGCGATAAATTGGGGCTTAATATAGTTTCGAGAATTTCTTTTTAAAAGTTTGGAAATTTTTTGAAGGGCAATTACATACATTCATATTTTTCTCCATCTGCTATTAAATATTTGTACTTAGCCATAGATAATCCTGTATATTTAAGTGCCCCAAGAATTTGTTGCTCTCACAGAACCTTTTACTATTCAAATATATAATTGAGTAAGAATGCCTAAGTATTTCTATTTACATAAAAGGACAAGGGGAAATTCTAAATTTAGCCGTTATCGACATTTAAACAGAGCAAACCATTCCACGGAACTGTTAATGTAAATCACCATGAATAATTTTAAGACTATATTGCTCATTTGTTGATTGAAATGCAGGTAGATATATTATCACAGAAACTTCCAATGAGGGCAAATGATTTATTAAGCTTCAAGTAACATGGGACATAAAATTAATATAAAAAAATGAAAGCTCGTTACTGTGCTTTAAAATCAACTGTTCTCGTAAATATGGAATATGGGGTCGTGAACTTAACGTTTGCGTTCAGTAAGACAAATGAACTTTCTGATATGTTATTTAAGCAAATGTTACCAACTATTATCTATAAGCATTTCGACATTTTATGTCGGCGGCGAGAACAATATGCAGTTAGTTTACTTTTGGTTTAGTCAGAATTTAATCCAGGAATTTTGCTCACTCAGAATACCTTGCAGAATACTTAGCGAAGTTTAAATCATATTTTATTGCAGCTATAAAACTTAAATGATCTACTTCCTCCAACAAGGCACTAACTTTTAAGTAAACATTAATCATCGACAATATTTATTCAGAAATAGGTATGTAACTGGCAAAAATTTAGAGATGAAAGTGGCAAAATAGGTACTCAAATAAAAAGAAAATACATATGTTTCAGCCGTAACCTCATCATAAAAATAATTTATATAAGGCATTTTGAAAATTATCTTGATGAAGATCTCAATAGATAACACTAAAACTTAAACTGCTGAATATTCAACATTTTTTTAACAGACCACAGGTTGATGTTTTGCTCGTCAATTTTTTGTATCACTTTGCTAAGAAAAAATGTATTATTCCAATACAAATGGCGTTTGCATTAGAAAATTTCCTGGAAAAATAAGCCTAATAACGGTATTTGAAAATTTAGTCTAACCACACCACCACAAAACAGTCGCCGCCACAGTGTAGACCTGTGACGTTAGACGCCGTTCGCACGTGTATTCTTAAATACAGAGTAGCAGAGTGCTTTAGTTGATATCTGTAAACGATTTCCATGCTTTCGGGCAACGCTGTACATACGTTTAGAAGAGATAACTTGTCATTTGTTATATTATTAGATGTTACTGATAATAGACATTGATATTGAATAAAGTTGCAAAAAGACACATAAAATGGGCACAGAAAATGCATCTCACCGGGCAAATGGAAGAAGTATTGCATTATGCCATTATGTATGAATACAGCATAAAAAATATTTCACCGTGTCAAAAACTGAAGAAAAATGTGGTATAGGGCGAAGAAACGCGACGAAAGGAAATATTGTAACATTATTTGTTTGTGAAGACCATTTTAATGTAGGTAAGTTTAATTGGAAATACAGGTAGATATAAGTTCAGCGAAATTAAAATGTCAAGGCCATACAAGGCGATTAGAAAATCAATGGTAAAGCAAACTTTTTCTCATTTATTGTATTCAGTGCTACATTGCGATTTCAAATAACATGTTCTATATTTGCTCCTACTATTTACGTGATGCATGTAGAATGTTATTTGAGGCATTTATAAAATTTTGCTATCTGAATTTACTACATTAAATTAGGTATCTGTTTCATTTTGAAAACATAATAAACAAAAGTAATAAGTAAGGATTTTTTTTAATGTTTTGAGGAGAAATGAAATCAGTAGGAAATAGCAATAAAAATGTATTAAATTAATTTTTAAAAAAATAATAAATGTTGAATATCATTATTCATTACTTTTACTTATTACTTTTCAAATTAAAACACGTAGTTCAATGTGAAATCATATGACATAATTTTATAAATACCTCAAATTAAACCATCTGGTACTTACCCAACAGCATTGTCGCCGTAATTGTCACAAGCGGATGTATATTTTAAACAAAGGAATAAGTTATGTTTAGCAATACCACCACATCACCATTAATAATTATGGCATACATACACTGTATTTACATGTATCTATGAGCCATAAATGTCACAAAAACGCAAAAATGCAAAAAACAAACGCTTGTTTACATACACCATACCCTATCCACGGAAACAAACCGCGCTAACGTCATCAACCATATCGCGTTTTCGGTCACGTGGTTTTTACATTCTATGGCAATTTGTTAATGTTAATATTTTAATTATTATGTGATTATTGCCGCTAGACACCTGACCTTTCAATATGTTTGAAGGATTGCCCTGTAATACATTTCAAACATAAAATTCATGCAATTTCCCCATTATGTGGAAAGACATACACCTGTTTCCCTGATTATAGAAGATTATTTTTGTTTTCAATTTCATATACCTACAATTTCTTTAATAAACAAATCACAGTCTATTACATCATACGATTAATGACAATGGGGTACTAGTCCTTAAATATGAATGTATATGTGGTATAAAGTTATTTGTAAAAATACAGTTTGTGTTAACTTCCATAGCACTAAGATAGTATCTAGAAACAAAACAGTTATATTTATATTAACATAAAAATCCTATTGCTAGAGCTTACAATCGATGTTAAATAAAACGGAGTTTAAATAAAGTCGATCGGTGGCACTGTGGCGCGGTTCGTTTCGTAATTTTTTCGCACGGTGATACAAGAGATACAACATTTAAAAAAATCTCTATATCATCCGAACTAATAGAATGAGTTATGATACAGTTTTGTTGAACTAGAGTGCAAAGGACATATTGAAAGTCAAATGTCTGTATGTGAAACCTAATTGGGCGCGTACATCCCACACTAAGTGATTTATTTTGTTCTATCAGGGTTCAAAAGTCAGTCGGATACGTGTACAAGTGTAACGCACGGATTACCAAATCTCAAAAGATTTATCTGAGCCCTCGCCGTGAAAGACAAATGACTGCGAAGCTCAATGAGCGGTGTACGTACAAAACCTGAACATGGCTGATATCTTAAAAATAAACTTTGACGCGGTTAAAAGAAGACGCGACACCGACACAATGCGACTTAAAAAAATGCAAGCCAAATTACGTATAATGAGGTGTGCCCGTCTCGAGGCTTATAATTAGGACAAAACGTCGCAGGGCATTATACTTTCGAGGAAAGGAAGTTATTAATGTACCATTAGATCACTTTTCTGGCTGAAAAATCAGTTTCTAGAACGCAGCAGTGACTTACGTATGTCCTTAAAGCCGCTTTGCAGTCTGCAATCCTTTCTGCAAGTTACAAGTCTCTTGCACTTAGACATGCGCACCGAACGGCAGTTCTTGCTCGATTTTTATTGCAGCTTTTCTGCAATTCTAGGGAATAATTTAGTGATTTGTATGGCTGCCACCATACGCAAGAATTCCTAGGCTGAAATATCAAATTCAAACTACCTTCTTCCGCTTCTACTTGATTATAGATTGTTGTTATGTTATCGGGTTGTTGTTATTTGTTAAATTTGGATAAATAGTTTAGTTTTTAGTGTGCATTCGAATTGAAGTGTTGGTCACTATTATTGCAATTGCGAATTGACGACTGTAAAACAAACTGCAACTCACAACTTTTGGATGGCTGCAAGCCATCGCAAAAGGAATTAAGGACTGTAAAGTAGCTTTTAGTAATCCTGAAATGTAAACACGGCAAAAGCAACTAAAAGTTGACATGGATTTGTTTATACAGGATGATTCTGAACTTATCTAAAAAAATTGGAGTCAATATCGTAAAACAATTTTTTGAAAAGTCCCTATAGTTTCCGAGTAAAAAATTATTGAAACTGTAGTATTTTCAACCTGTACCTACATCGCTGGGCTACTATAGTCTCTAGCCAGACGATTCCGTATATGGAAGTTATTTTTTGTACGTATTAACCTTTTTTGTGATGCGTGTCTTTACAATAGTTTTTCAAATGTCAAAAATGACTTACGTGTATAACAAGTCGGAGTTGATGGATATCGTTTTAATTTATGACGATGTGAAAATGCTTTAGCAGAACGACGTGGAAGAGATGGAGATCCAGGACGTCCACGGCGTATTGCAGCAGTGTAGCGTATCATACACGGGACTCAATTATATCGGTACCATGTAGAGCGCATGCAAGAGATTGGACGAGGAGGACCGGTACCATGGTCGGCACGTCAGGAGATCGTGACGGCCTTTAAATCATTTGAACTTCTTTTTGTGGGGACATTTAAAAACTGAAGTGTTTCTCACCGAAGTGGATACTTACTATTGATAATGTACGCAAACGTATCATAGTTGCTGCCAATAACTTACGAGTTCAAAACGGACAAGAAGTAGAAACATTTGTGTCAGTCTGTAGAAACTGGGTCTGGGGAAAGACGGGTCCACAATTTTGTTGTAATTACTAACAATAGCGGCAAAAGCAGTCGAATTTGCTGTTTAAAATATTATTTATTTCTTTCCTTGGGAATTTCTTTCCCTTTTTTGTCCAGTCGCGGACTACATGCTTTACCGCCTTATATTTTCGAACTGCCTCTTAGATTTTTTTTTACAAAATTGTATTTGTAAGAATTCAATCATCCTGTATAAACTGAAAATGACTACCAATTAAAAACTGTATATAACAGGTCTACAAGATTTTTATCACATCTTTACATTACGATTTCGACATATTCTAACTAACCTAAAAGTGTAAAATTGCTGTTTTAGGATATCTTTGAGAGATTACTGCTGCTTGGAAATAATTTTATCGGCAAAAGCTAATGGAAATATTGTGTCTTCAGTTTGAGGGATCAATAGAAAGTTTCATGCACTTAAAAATATTATTTCAGACCTAAGAAAAATAACTGGGTGTCTAGCCATTTTTTATTGTATTTCAGATTAGCCACATACAGGGTGATTCTTAACCTATATTCATAAACCTGTGAAATCATAGCTGACAACAAATATTGATGAATAGTGAAAAACTGTAATAAAATATTTTTAGTTTCGTAAGTTTATAAAAATTTATGACGTAAAATTTTTTGTTGAAAGAAGTAAACAAGTCAGCACAATATGTTTAATATTTGTAGTTAACAACCACATGTTTACTCGTAGCAAAAGATCTTTTGGAAGTAAGGCTTCATAGTACTACTAAATATTTTACTAGATAAAGCTATAACGGCGTAAACATCCAAATTTATTATATTAACTTCATCGTTCTGTATTCCTAAAACGAAAAATTTGTGGCGACAGGCTTCTAGGAACTTTTATTATTATTTTGACGACACCAACACGTTCCTAAATTTTCTACACGTCTTAAAGAAATACCGTTTATATCGGAAAATGTGAATTCAGTAGTCGGTTATAATTCAGAAAATGTAAATTATGAAGCCATTTATCGGTCAGTGGTTGCGCGGTTTAAGGCGTCAGTACTTGAATCGATGTGGCCAGACCGCTGTGTGTTCAATCCCCGCGGTCGGTAGACCGACTGGCACCGTGCGCGGGTATGGTAGGGTGGAAGAATGTTAGCTTGGGTCAATGTGAGAGATTGATACCGGTCGACGTTTGACTATCTCCCCCTAATTAATGAGGCTTTCCAGGTTTACCTCATTCCTGCACTGAATGGTGGTTAGGGCCAACTAAAGTAACGTTCAGATAAATATTAGTGCAATGGCACTGCAGTTGTACTGTTGTATTGTAATTGTATGGTGTTAAATATTATTTACTCTATTTACATAAAATTACTGTAGACTTAAGAAGTTGGGGAATTTATCCGCTGTAAGTTGGCGACATGCAAAAACTCAAGATTCTTGACCTTCAGAGAGGTTATGTTTATGTTTTGTCAACTACGTCCCTATCTATAGAAATTGTTGGTTTTTATCATTTGCCGAATAGTAATTAAAAGCCTACCCTAGATAAAATATAAGCCTACAATCTGCAGGAATAGATGGTCTATTTGAATGTTTGGTTAAATCACAGTATACTAGTATATCAAACACTGCCACTGTCATTCGGGTGAAATGAAAAAAATAATCGTCATTCTCATTTCGCATTTCTTTATATAAATTATAGAAATCACCTTCCATGTTCCATCTGCGGTTAATAGGTCGCACCCACCATCTCCGAGTTCTTCTTTTCATTTTTTTTGCATGTATAGTTTTTATACATATTGACGTCGCTGCGAATAAGAGCAGCAAAAGTAACTGTTTCTAAACCAAACAGTCCTCTTCATCCATTTTTTAGAAACAAATCAATTCTAAACTAAATATCTAAATTAGAATCTAATTTAAAAACTTAACCTGCAAAAATGTGAATCTTCTGTTTACTGTCAAAAAAGCAGTTTTCTGATTGGTCCTTGTATGACTGTTGGAAAAGGATTGGTAAAAGCTAAAATGCTTTTAGCTTCTGCCATACAACTGCAGTACAAAGGCGTTACTGTTAAGTTTATCTGAACGTTACAAAAGTCACCCGTATTTCTCGCCGTTTTACTTCAGTATCTTTGAATATTTGCAGGTGGGATGAGGTAACATTCCTATTATTTGCTAAACCCTAGATTATTCAGTTATTAAATGTCTAAAATTATTTGTATTTTGTAGAAAACACTATTTCAAGAATACAGCGCAGTTTTTAATAACTTTTCTGCAGTACCAATGCAACCGCACTAATCTTATGTGAATGAAACTTAAGTCGTTCCTGGGTGCAAATCCGGTCTATTTAATATTAATATGCCGCCCCCTCTCTCGCACAAGTCGACTTCTGAGCTAATCCTCGCGATGAGAATGAGGGGTAGAGATATTATTATCATTATTATTTAGTGACAAAAATGTATGCCACACAGCCCGTATCATTGCAAAACTTACACAACGCGTTGTATACGAGTGTAACATTATTACACCACAAAAGCACCATAATGTGTGAAGAACATTTTGAACCCCTACTGCAACATGGAGGTTCATGGTGGTAAGTGTAGTTGATAATTAGAAATTTTCACCTTTAATTTTTCGAGAAATTAAAAAACTGGACGGTAATGAAAAAA
Source organism: Monochamus alternatus (assembly GCA_037114965.1). NCBI lineage: Eukaryota > Metazoa > Arthropoda > Insecta > Coleoptera > Cerambycidae > Monochamus > Monochamus alternatus. The sequence continues at coordinate 74,485,466 of CM073431.1, read as the reverse complement.
TAACTGACCACTTTTTATTTAAGATTTTAAGAATGAAAGTCACCTCTGCCTAGGAGTAAGATTTGGTGAATAATTACGTCTTAAAAAGTATGTCCCCTCGAAACAAAAGTTGACGGGACCGAGCTCTTTTTTTAGTTTTTGCATCAGAACGAAGAAAACCTAGGTAGCGTATATCTAAGTTAATAATAGTGACGAAGAGTTGGTAAATTATCCTAAATTCTTCATGCAAATATTTTAAATTTAAAAGAAATTTTGAAATGATTATTAAACATATATCTTTGTTGCGTATATACAATAAAAAATATAGTTTAGTTTCAGTTGTCATCAGAATTTACCCCTTGATTACTTTTTGGTTATGGCTTTTTCAGGACGGATAAACCGTTTAGTCGATGTACCAACTACAAAATAATTTTTTTCTCGATAAAATATTAAACAGATAGAACTAAAAAGTTATACAATTGTTTTCTTTAAACGACGCTACCGATGTTTGACATGTTTTAAGAAAAAGAGACACCATGTAATTGTATAAAGTAACCTAAATCAATCAGTTCCTAAACGAGGAAGACCGTAACATAAATAAACAACAAGACATGAAGAGTTAAAGATTTTAAAATTATATGAACTTAAATTTATGAAATCGAGTTAGTTACTATTTTGAATGATAGGGAACGGTTCAACAATCTCAATAAAGCTGACATATTCATATTATTGCACATTTTATTTTATATTGCAATATTGTCCCATGTCATCCCGTTTTAAGAAACGTAAACAAAATGAGAGTATATTTGTAGCTCGATTTGTAGTTATAATTTTTAATTTCTAAACAGATCGAACATATACATACGAATAAACATAGAATTTCGAATAATTTCATTTTATTCAAAAATAATATATCTTACGTTATTATCCAAAATGTTTTTTTACCAGAACCTCCAGTTACTCTCAATAATAGATAGTAATAATAATATAGTAAAATACTAATAAAATTGAACAGATATTACTTTATACTGTTTACAGGAGGAATGAAATATAAAAGTTTATGCGTCTCAGATATAAATATAAATCACACAACATCCAGCAATAACGTCATTGGCATCTTTTAGCGGTATATCGTTACTTATTTTTCTATTTTTATAGATTGGAATCATTTCAAAGAGTTAGTATTGTATAATGTACTGAAAGCTTATACAAAAACCAGATGTTTTTAATATACTTACTTGAAAAGGTCACATCCTGATCGAGAGTGACTTCTTGAAGCTGACTGGGGCTCGTACTGAAACAAAATAAAAATATTGTCAAAATACAACTAAACAAAGTTACCGTCTCATTATGAAAAAGGTACATATCCAACTGTTTTTGTTAATGGTAAAAAAGTGGATTGTTATTCATTCAAACTATGTTGCTCCCGCTTTGCCTAGGCAGACCTGCTAATGGAATTATGGGCCACCCTATTGATATCAATTCCTATTATTGGTTCTAAGGCTACTATGGTAGGAATCGCGCATCAGATAACGGTGACACAAAATGTTTATTTCAAAAATTCAGCTGGGAATATGACATAACGTATGACTAACTTTGAATTAACAAGATAATGCTTTCAAGCAAAGATGTGTTTTTTCTGTTCGTACAACGTTAATAATTCAGTGTTTAGTAATATTACTTTTGGTATAAATAAAAATGTACCTAATAATTATTAATTTCTGGGTAATAAAATAATGTAATTGGGAATTAAAAAAAAATGTGATTTTTTGCAAAAATTTGCTGCTTGCTTGCTGAAGTTTTCTTTAGAATTATAATTCTGAATTTCCTAAAGATGAAAATAGAAAGGGCTTTTGGAAAACTGCACTAAATTTATGAAAAGAGGATATTTTTCAATATTTTAATGTGTTCTACTTTCATATAGTCGAAATAAACAAAATTTTAAGGATAATTATTTACCAAAATTTAAATATTCATTTTAAAGAACAAAAGAAAGAAAGAAATACAATGGTTGAATATGGAGAACAGAAGAAATTATGATTTTCTCACCTTTTGCCATAAGATAATCGTAAGCAAGAAACCTTCTTACTACAATCGCAAAGTAACTTACCGTTCGGATGTCCATAATATAAACATAAGAAATAGGGGATTACTAACTGTTCCTTCATTTACAACAGAACTCTTTAGACGCTCTTTTAGCGATCAAATTTGTGACTTATACAACATGGTTTCGTCAGAGATGATTGATGAATCAGAACAATCAGAATTAACAAGTTATGTGTTTTTTACTTTCAGTCATTCTGTTATCATTAAGTTTCTCGCTTTGAATAATTATTATCATGTCTTATATGATAAGCATTGGTGAGCCTTCTTCAATGGATGCACTGTGATTTACTGTACTCAATATGTTATTTACATTGCATTTAGTTAATTTACACAGGTTTCTTGTTAGGGTTAAGTGGAAGAATATCTTTGTACGTTGTACAATCAAAGATAAACTAAATAATATAATTTCATTTATATATTATGTAACTATCAGAGGTCACTATGTTACAATAAAATGGATAAAAGTAGAAGCTTAAAAACAGTATAATAAATGACTTACTTTTCACTGACTTTCATGTTTTAAATTTATAATACAAATGTTTAATCAGTACTTACTGTTTTCTTAATTATAATTGTATCGACTTAAAATATCCTCGCATTACATGCGAGAAAATATATACTTCACATTTCTCATGATGACAAAACTTTAGTCATAATTAAAAATATATTATACAAATTAACACAAATCAGTCATCATAATCGTTAAGATTTGAATTTGTTTTATTAATTTCTAAAAATTTAAAGCTCATACTACAATCACAATACAGCCTAGATGTTTCCCCACCCAAATCACCCAGTCTCCGGAAAACCAGCCTTTGTGCAAGTAAAATTTAGTCTGTGTTACCTTCCAACGTCTTTGCTCGCAACAGAATTACATATTTGACAGAGCTTCATCAATTATAAAACTAATGACTCGCACTGCTCCACAAGAAAAATATATCAAAGTATGTTTTGACTATAAATACTTTTTAGAGTAACTGATGTTACAATTGTATTGCATAGATTGTATAAAATTAGGTAAACTAAAAATTTGTAAATCATGTAAACATTTGAATTTTGGACCTGCAGTAATAAATCATTTTTATGTCTAGAGTGCCGTGGACTCAGCAGACACAAACAACCGGCCAGATGAGAAGACGAGCTGGAGGAAAAAAAGAAATCGGAACAAATAAGAACAAGTGGATGCACACGTTGGTCTAAATTTAAGTCGACGCCAAAACCCGGCTCTTCCTGCTTCACGTCGCCGCGGAGGCAAAAGAAATGGGCTCTCAAAACAACTACTAATTTTATAGGTTTATACGCATTCCACGCAAGTTTATTGTAATGCCTTCACAGGCTGAGTTATGCGAAAATTTCCGACTAGCGCCCATAACATATTTAAATGTCACTATGAGCACCTACTGCTTTAAGTTTATGTAATACTGCGACGACTGATCTACAATATAACATTTCTTTCAGTGCTTACGCTGAAGGAATTGTTTCTAATAGGAGCCCCAATGAAAATAAATACACATGCAGTCAGAGTGTCTTTGTTTACCAAATGTTTCCTTCAAACAATAGCAAAACGTATGGTCGAACCACATGGTCCCAGACATTTGATATCCATCAGTCAAATTAACTGTTGAAATTTTATGTACGTAACACGATATTTTACAAGAAAAATTTAGATTCGGTTGCGATTGAAATTAGAAAAATATATCACATCTTCTGGAATACATTTGAGGATGTTTGGAGCAAATTGATGAGACATTAAGTTCAAACAGTAAGGCTCATACATTTTTTGAGATTAACTTAAGTTATTCGACTCGGTAGTTAGTTTATTTTAAAATATAACTATAGAATATTCAATATTTCATATAAAATTATAGATATCTTTAGTACGATTAAGAACTAAATTCACTAAATTCAATTAGCAAATTTGAGGGTTTTTAGTGACAATGGATTCTAGTATCAGTAACTGCATTTGTAAATTAACTCAGCAAAGTCTGTCATATATCGTACAAATTTTAGAAAATGTGTTTCTACATTGTGCAAAAACATAATATGTATAAGATTCTTTGCCCTACATCAACGTGAATCTTTTTCTCTAAAATAACTTCAACTTTCCCTATTAAAGTCTAATTCCTGTAAAAACTATTATGGGTTCAGTTTGGTCCTTTCATTTCATTAGGATGTTGTATTTCTTGATAATGAATCTTTAATAAATATATATCATTAATGAAGGTTTGTAATTAATCTAATCTTTAATAAATATACATCATTAATGAAGGTTTGTAATTAATCTAAACAGTGTCCAATACAATAGGTTACACTTTTTGGCTCCAATAGTATAGTAGAAAGACCAGATGTCCTACAATCATTTATTTACAGAGGCAACTGAAGGTAGTGATTAATCTATACGTTATTCTTACCACCCAATAAGACACCACACTCTTAAAGCAGAGTATGATGTGGTGCTACTATTCCCATTGTCGCAACTAAAAATTTAATTCATAGGGATATACTTTAATATGACTATGTGTTATGATTTATATTTCACTCTTTCTTCAGAATTGATTTATTCTTGATAGAGATGTGCTTCAGCTGTTCGTCACACAATTCACGGGATTTAAAAAAATACGTTTATATACAGGGTGAGTCAGTCATAATGTCATCAATTTTAACCACGTATTCGGAAGGCCTAATAAAGACAGAAAATCGAAAAATAAAAATTTTTACTCGGCCTTTAAAAAAATAAACAAATCACCCTGTAAAATTCGGTAACACGACGCTCCTGGTACGCTACAAACTTTCTGATGGCGCAACCATACGACAATCGAATGCCGGAGGAAACATCGTTGCCACATCATGTTTACATACATAATCTCGTCTTAACATTTCAGCGTGTTATTTAACTTTACCACCATTTATTTGCACTTTCTGCATTTCCCGCATTTCTTTCCCCCCAGATTTGAAGATCACACCACACATTTGAAGGGGGGATGGAGAGAATACAAGCACAAGCAGTAGTTTGTTTAGTTCGGTGTCGTGTATTGGTTGTATGAATTAGTCCATCAAATTGCTCATCAAAATTTAGCTGTGCATATCAAATTTCATTCATTTATCACAACGCTATTGAGAGATATTGCAAAAAAATGATTTCCATTCCTCCCTCTTCAATGGGTCCCTGTACCCTTAAGAAGCATTTCCGGACCCATGTTCATATGAACTTTTTTACTTAGTTTTGATCATAAAATCGGCCTGTTCAGGATTGGCAGCTAATTATGAGATTATGAGACACCCTGTATATCTTTGATGCGTAGCCTTCACAAAAAAATTGCTTCTAACTGGATAACTCGTTTAAGGTGATTTCTCTGTATTAACTTATATTGCATTTTATTGATTTCATCTTGTTAGTATTATTGTTATTTGTAGTAGATTTTTATATCCTGTAATTGGGTTTTTTCTTGTTGGAATAATAAACATTATTTAGAGATTTTTTACTTTAATAATCTCAAAACCTTTTATTGTATTTATTATTAATTAGATATTTCCTATAAAATGGTTTCCTTTATTTGCTATTTACACCACTTATGGCTAAATAAAAGCGCATAGCTGATGATATGTATGATATTCTCCAACAGAAAACATGTAGCCAAATATACAGGATGTTCAGAATCTAGTCAAAATGATAGGGAATGCAGGGGGAGCCATAATAATGTTAGAACTTCATATACATTTTTGTCTTATCTGGGGGTCTATTTTTGATTTTCGAAGAGTAATCCGTATGCGAATTGCATGGTTTTGTCTCTCTTAATTGCCGTTGTAAGAAGAAGGATAAAAGTATCTAATTGGAATTAAATAAATATGCTTCATTATATGGATACAGTCAAAAGTTCTAGAATTTATATAATTTTGAGTGTTGCCAAATTTAACATTCTGCATTGACACTTCCTTTATGCAGTATCATGGCCACTAGTTTCCGAACACTGTATAAAATAATTTATCTTGGACTGATTTCTGCTGAAACAGAAATATTGGTAAATTCGAAGATAAGACGATATAATATCTTACTGTCACCGATACGATAAACATCGTTTAGGGAAAACCATAGATAATAAAAATATATAAATACATAATATACATATAAATACAGTATATACATGCGTTTGCTCCGTCATGAGGAAGAGTAAATAATAAATTAGTGAAATATTTTATTTTTTTGCTAAAAATTATATTCAACTATTCTGCGAAAAAAGCACTTAGTTTTAAAATTACAATACTGGAAATACATCAATCAGGTTATTTAATATCACAATATTTTCGAGTAGAAACTGGCTTTTCTCCAAAAGCATATTTCAAAATTAAACGAAAACAAACACCACGCTTCACCAATATTAACTGGCGAAAAATATTTTCTCAATCACATCCCTATAGCTAATTCCATTAATATGACATGACACCTTCAATTAGTGTACACACATAAAAAGACCGGATGACACAGCACGCCATTTTCTGTAATTGAATTTATTGATGATTTGACTGATTTGACCTGGGGCAAGAGTAACTGTCTAGCCGAACAATTCCAAGTGTTCAACTAATCGACACCCAAATCCTATTAACACGATTCGAAAGAATCGCCAAAATCAACTGGAGTAAATTAAAAACATATGCTTTAGGTACACATTGGAAGAATTCAGACTCCTACGAAAACGATAAATCAAGCATATGTTTATCATCTAATATGACGAAGAATATTTCCTTGTTTGCTACTTGTATGTATATGTACGAGAAAAACAAACATGTTACACGACCTTTTTTTTGGAAATGCACGGTTACAAAATACAGCACTCGAGATGAAAGTGAAATGCGTAAGTCATAGAATTTCAATTCCGTGATGGTAAGCGTGGTAATGAGATGCAGCTGTTGCAATTAGGTTCAAATTTAATAATTTAGACAACACAATAAATGGACTCGCTAGACTAGGGGTTACTCATTTGAGTAGAATGTCCTCGTAACACCTGGAGGAAGCTTTCTGAATAGTCATACGACACTATTTACATCATTTACGCATTTTTGGTAATGTAAATAAATAGAAATAGGATAAACTTGGTTGTCTTAAAATAAAAGAGACTGGATGTCGCTGAATGAGTGAACAAAAACAGGGATATACAGGGTGTCCTGAAATAAATGCAACAAAATTTGGTCAGAAATTCTTAAGAGAAATTTAAGGGACCCGTATTTTTTACTTTTGATAAGTGCGGCCCCCTTTCGGAGATATAGCCCCCTGAAACAAGCCCCTAAAAATTTAATTTTTTTTTATATCTCAGAGCTATATCGCACAAGAACCACCAAATTTGGTACACAAGGATTTTATGACATGTAGAATGCGATGCTGATAAGCTTTTTGGCAAGGGGCCCCCACAAGACACTTTTTCGGGGGCCCCCTTGCCTTTGGGGCCACCGAACATTAGTTGCATATTTAATTTAAAAAAAAATAAGTAGGGAATTTAAAAACTTTTTTGTCTCTTAAAATTTTTTCGAAAAACGCAGCGTTTTTCGAAAAAATGGCAAAATGTGATTGGATGCATATCGAGGTTCATATGAAATTTTAAAGTGTTAATCGTAGGTGGCTGGCATTTGCAATAAACAATCAATTTTATTCTGTGACAGTTGTCATTAACCAGTGTCAAATTGTAACCATTAATAGTTGTCAGTAATCATTGTTCCCGAAAAAATGGTGAGATTTTCTGTCCAAGAAAGGGTACAAATGCACCTAATTTACGGGGAAGCTCGTGGAAATTCACGTCTCGCACGCAGATTGTACGCCGAGCGATTTCCTGCACGCATACTCCCATACCATTCAATGTTTGCACGAGTACATCGGCAGCTAATGGAGACAGGATCCGTAGTTGTAAAAAAAACCTAACTCAGGGAGAAGTTATTTATTAACTCCCGAACAGGAAGAAATTATCTTAAATTTAATTGAAGAAAATTCCGAAATAAGCATAAGACGCGCGTCATCTCAACTTGAGATTCCCAGAACAAGAATACACCGCTTTATCAAACGACAACTGTTGAAACCTTTTCACTTTCAAAAGGCCCAGGAACTTAAAGTAGAAGATTTGCCACGAAGAAGACATTTTAGCTTATGGGCTCTTCAACGTTACAACTTAAATCCGGGATTTATACGAAATTTTTTCTTTACCGATGAGGCGTGCTTTACAAAAGATGGCCTAATAAATTTGCACAATCTTCATTATTGGGCTATGGCAAATCCATTTGTCTTAAGGCAGACTCATTCGCAAGAAAAATTTTCAATTAATTGCTGGGCTGGAATTGTCGGAGATTGCATCATCGGTCCATATTTATTGCCTCCACGATTAAATGCTGAAAGTTACCTTAATTTTTTGGAGCATGAACTACCGCCTCTTATGGAAGATGTTCCTCTCGGTATTAGACGCAATTTGTTCTTTATGCACGATGGTGCCCCACCACATCGGGAGCACTTCGTAACTGAGTGGCTGAATGAAAATTTGCAAGGGCGATGGATAGGTAACAATTCTCCTCATGTAACATGGCCCCCCCGTTCTCCTGATCTAAATGCCATGGACTTTTTTTTCTGGGGGGGCATGAAGGATCGCGTCTATGCCGTACCAATTAGAACCCGGGAACAATTACATGAACGAATCCTTGCTGCGGCTGAAGAAATTAGACAGATTCCCAACATTCACACGAAAATACGTCAAAATTTCGTGTCACGTTTGCAGGCTTGTGTTGAACAAAACGGTTCTCACTTTGAACACGTTTTACGGAACTGACCAGTGTGATTTTAACAAACTTTTTAGAATTAAATTATTTAATCATGAAGTACCATTAATTTTGTTATTAATTTCCAAGTTTATTGTACCTTATTTTGATATTCACATTTTCTTATTAATTGTTAATGTTTAACTTGTGATTTCTTTAAATTAAAATTAAATTTCTTTAAATTGTGATTTTTTTACAACTACTGATCCTGTCTCTATGAGCTCCCGATGATGGTTAATGACAACTGTCACAGAATAAAATTGATTGTTTATTGAGAATGCCAGCCACCTACGATTAACACTTTAAAATTTCATATGAACCTCGATATGCATCCAATCACATTTTGCCATTTTTTCGAAAAACGCTGCGTTTTTCGAAAAAATTTTAAGAGACAAAAAAGTTTTTAAATTCCCTGGAGTTTCTAAGAGGCTACTAATTTTTTTAAAAATTAAATATGCAACTAAAGTTCGGTGGCCCCAAAAGCAAGGGGGCCCCCGAAAAAGTATCTTGTGGAGGCCCCTTGCCAAAAAGCTTATCAGCATCGCATTCTACATGTCATAAAATCCCTGTGTACCAAATTTGGTGGTTCTTGTGCGATATAGCTCTGAGATATAAAAAAAATTAAATTTTTAGGGGCTTGTTTCAGGGGGCTATATCTCCGAAAGGGGTCGCACTTATCAAAAGTAAAAAATACGGGTCCCTTAAATTTCTCTTAAGAATTTCTGACCAAATTTTGTTGCATTTATTTCGGGACACACGGTATATTATAAAAAATGAGGTGGCTCAAATTTTTATGAAATACTTGTGTAACAATCTCGTGGAAGTACGAAATTAATTAATTAATTATTTGAATGCAAACTAGACTTTTAGCCATATTTTGACTGGATCTACTGGATCTATCCCTATAAATTTTTGTATACTGACTCAAGGGCATCTTGTATGCGATAGATATACGTAAGTTTAAAAAAATGTGAAATATATCTATTTTTGCTGTCTTGTTTGGTCTTTCATTTTTGTTCCAATGTCCTTATTATTTATGTAATAGGCTTATGTCAGTGCATTAACGTGGTTTCAGTTCTGTACAGATAAAAGAGACTTTAGGACTACCTCAAGGTTCTGTACTTAGTCCACTATTGTCTAATGTGTTTATAAACTGCAACTCTAATCGATCATTGTTTCTGCTGATGACTTGAAATTACACGATAATTTAATTTGATTATACACCAAACAAATAGAAACTTATCTTTGTCATTCAATATAAAGATGTCGGCAAGTGTTTCTCATATAAATTATCGTTTTCTAATCATATTGATAACATAGTATCTAAATCTATTAAGAATCTACGGTTTATAATACGCAACAGTCATCAATTCAAACTTATAGTATTGTGTAATGTATTTGTAAGATCTAAGCTTGAATCTGCATCTGTTGTTTGGAATTCTTGCTATGAATATCATTTAAAGAACGCTGAAAGACCTCAAAGACAATTTACTAAATACTTATGTTTTAAGTATGATGGGATACATACAATAAATAACTGTTATCTGGATTTAATGTTTGAATTGGCTTTATGTTACAAATATTACTCTGTGGTTTTTCCGTTTTAAGTTGTCGTTGATTGCCCAAAACTTTTTGTTTTATTAAAATATCACCACCAAATTTAGTAAGAGGCTTCCATTTCCTGTGTTTCATATAAGTACCTACCTGTAAGACTAATGCTCATAACAACACTCTTACAATTATTTCTCAGTTCATAATACTTTAGATATATATTTTTTTATAATGCTCAAATTAAAAATGCATCTTCTCTTAATTTTTAAATGTATGGACAGTGTATTGAGAATAACAGGGTTCAAATATTTTAAGAGGGGATAGAGACAAATATTTACGGAATCGCCCTTCAAAAAATGTCCAACTTAAAAACTAAATTGAACCCCTATTTACCGATGACTATGGACATCTGTTTACCGCGAGGTTATTTAGATTATTTTAGCACGTTTGATGCTTTAAGAATGCAGCAATCAGCAACACAACTGCGGAAGACTAAATGATAAAATTCGTTGTCATCAGACACGATTTTATAATTAAAGACTGGCTGTGGATGCATTCCGGGTTTTCTATTATTTATAATCGTTCGATTTTCTTAGAATAAATTGGCATTTTATTTAGCTGTACGCGGATGATGGTTTGTTGTTAGTGGGTAATCCCGACGAACTTATAATGTAGATTTGACAGTTTAGAACGAAAGAACGAAAATCGGATGCAAAATACTGCAACTAATCGGATTAAATATTATCTATCAGGTATTATTATTAAAAAAAATCCTCATTTCTAGAATTGACAACACTATAAAAGAACGACCGCATAGTCGTTGACACTGTTGACAGATCTCAGCCATTTTTTAAACACCGAGCTAAAATTCCGAAATATTTGTTTATCGTCTTTTAGGTCTCCCTGAACACGTGGTTAAAATTTTTGTACTAAATGGTAGTTAACCCTGTATAATAAATAATAATTCATCGCTCAGGAGATACCATAAAAGACTCAAATTAGCGACAACTGCCTAGCCAAAAAAAAACTTAAGTAGTTTCCCTATCTAACTAAAATGATTGTTAAGTGAGCAAATTTAATGGGAAAGGTTACAAATGACACTCACACAAGTCACAACAATACATATTTCTAATTACACTAATTAATTACATTTTTTTTTGTTGTGGAGAAAGATATATGAGCTTGTCTGCACCATGTGTCTGCGGTAGCATACAAACACCACCTTGCTAAATTTTTTAACTGCCGCCAAGAACGTGTGCGTACGCTGGGATAAAGTCTATTTTTGTTTCGTAAATATGTACACTTAGGTGCAGATGTTTTAATGCGACGTCTGTGCTAAAAATATTAAAACACCTTAAAGCTAATGCCACTAACGAAGTTTTATAGTTAGCACTTGGTACTCTTTGATATTATTTACCTACTGCAAAGAGGAAAATATCCTCGTTATAGATCTTGTTAGGAAATGAAGTATAAACGGGTTAAAACATTTTGGCATATGATACTTATAAAATTGGCGATTCAGACAGCAGTTTTGTAGGGTAATACTATTTCTATTAATTTAAAATGTCGTTATTTAGTTTACTTTTTATGCAATTATAAAATTAATTCCTGATATTCACAGTACTCTGCATAAAAACAACAAAGGAAATAAATAATTAAAAAAAAAACTAATATATAATACCAATAATTTACAAAGCAAGAGAAGATTCCTAACGAGAAAATAATGCGATGTAGCCAATCTTATAAATATAATGTGTGTAATGTGATATAATGTAGCATAATCTCAAAGTGAAAATTTTGATAATTTTTTGAAAGTTCAGAATTCAGTTCAGGCGATCTATGCATCAAATTTTTAGGTACCGAAAACTTTCAAAATACGTATTTTTTTAAATTCAACTATAGATGTAAACATTGTTATAACATAAACTTATATAGTTCTCCATATATGAGATCGTTCACTTTTGTTTATAAGTATGTGAAAATAATTGTTAAAATATGGTGTTAGAATAGCGAAATAATGTGTGTCATACAAATGCATTTTAAAAGTTATTATGTTATTTGAGGAGAGTTTAAATAGTAAAAGAGAATAGACAAAACATCAGTATTTTTATTTTTGATATTACTTTTGTCCTACGTGTTTTATTTTTCGAGATTTCAGTACCTAAAAAACACCACAGAGAAACACGGCGACCTTAAGAAAAACAAACTGTTTTTCATAAATGTCCGTGATTGAGGCTACAAAATGCAATTCTGTGGTATTCCACAAGCGGATATTCCATATTGATGATCTCCTTCAAAAATATGATAATTAAAATAAAATTAATAAGACATTACAAAAGTTTAAGCAAAAGTCTGAGATATTCTACAGAGTTCATTACACTACAAAATCTGCCATGTGGCTTATGCATAGAATATCCTGTATGTAAACAAAAGTAGGTAATTTTAAAGTATATACAAAATCCCCACGCAACACCAAATGGTTTATTAAACGTTTCGATTTCGTTTATACAAGTAGTATATATCACGCTTACCACAACATATATTTAACGTTCGAATGTCCGCGCAAAAAAACGTTTATATTTCGTATATTATATATTAGATATATATGATTACGAAAAACGTATATATTTAGTGCATCATATCTAAAATACGTACGTTTAAAAATGGTATGTATATGGTATACAGTATCCTACATATATACATCCAAAAAACGTATATATTTCATATATTATATATTAGAAATATACGATTATGGAAAACGTATATATTTGTTGTATCATATGTCAAATATATGCGTTTATATAAAAGCGATAATAAACGTTTTTAGTATTAGTATATATAGTGTTTTTTATTATTTTCAGTTTTGTATATCTTTCAAACTAGAAAATATATGGAACCTCGTTGGATCAAGCAAAATTACGCTATGAAAAACACATAACACACTTGATTTAATGGCACTAACACACGTCCTGGAAAAAAAAAGAATGCAGTTAGTTTTTGAGACATTAGATGCCCATTAAAAATAAAAATCAACTTACCTTGTTACGGATCATGATATAAAAATATTTTATGTTTGTATATGATATTTATAGGTAAACCTTTGAAGTTGAAAAAAGTAGAAAAAATTACATACACACACTTACATGTATACTACCAGACTGTGTGTTGCACAGATTTATTAATTATTAAAATATTTTATTACATACAGGGTGTCCTCAGATAGGTGATTTTACATGTCATTGAAATATGGTCTTCTAGGATCTAGCTCTTTCTTTTTATGAAACTCTGCCATGATTTCAAATCTGGAAAATTCAGTGTGCCTTAGAAATTAAGAGAATTTTATTCACTAGTAAAATGTATGAGTTACTACAAAATGCTACTGAGATTTATCAGAATGAAAAACTGAGCATTTGTGCAAAATTTTAATTAGAAAAAAATTAAAATTAAGCAAAACATTTTGTAGGCCTAGGATATTAGAATTTTCCACACGTCTATTCAGTCTTTCTTCCTGTTTTGTTTAAATACTGTTTTATTATTGTTTCGTATTACATAATATATCCACATTTGTTACCAAACTATATGAAAATAGGCAGGTTGGATTGGTGGCCATTTTGTAACAGTAGATCAGTAAATAAAACAAAACCTATGTGAATAAAACTGTATAAATGCATAAGTAGATATGTGGCATCACAAATACAATTCTTTACCCATTTCGTAGGTATGAATATAATGAGTATTGAAAAATTTAAAGTTATTTCTATTCGGAACTTACCTACAACACACAACTCCTAACTTATATTAATTCAATGAGGTTAACTTGTTTATAAAATATAGACATTAACGTTTATTATCTTACCTACCTATATTTCTTGTATTCTTATTACACGGTAAGCACAAACTAAAACGAAACCTAGTTCCAGATTACAAACAAATTGGGAATAAAAATATATAATGGCGATTATTTTGCTTTTATGGCAGTGCGAAGGAGCGAAGACGAAGTCCAAACAGCGATGTGCGAGCAGAGTTCAGTATTGCTAACTTTGATCAGGCCGATTGTACCAACCTGTAGAAATAAAATTACTAGAATTGTACCAGATTTTATAAATGATGTAAACCAACATACATAAACATTTTTTTTTTCCAAAAAAGATATTTTATTTTCTATTAAGGTTTTATATATCCATTTCGCTTACACGTTTCGAAAGATAAATACAAAGCCTTAAGTAATTTCTGGGGAATCATGTGATTTATTTATTATAAATTTAAAAACTTAAATTCCGTTACGTTTTTTTTAAGATATAACACACACATAACAGACAAATCTTCAAATTAGAAATAATAGACATGTATTTGATTTATTTACGCTAGGTGTACGTATGGATGTACCTAAAGTAATGAAACATTTGTACCTACTAATTATTATATAACATGTTATTGTCATAGAAAATATGATTGTTATAAAGTATAACTAGATATTTCAGTGCAAATAAAATATAACAACTAAATAAATCACCTTCTATTAAAATTTACATAACATATTTGTCAAGATTGAATTTTCACCAAACATATCAGTATGTTTACATCTGGAAGTAGTCATTACAACATTGGCATTGGTTGGAAATGAATAGCTACTAATAAATAAATTCTCAGATATTCTCTGCATTTACAAATGTTTATGACATACCTATAAAAAACGTTGCCTATATATACAGTTAGCATATACGTTTAAAAAACATGAAAACTACAATCATATATAAAAAACTATAATATGATATGAAAAAATGAAAATACCGTTTTTAGTTAATTAAGTTAAGATCAATGTAATTCTACAACCAAAATACAGTTTTAATTAAATATTACTCAAGTATTGTGTTACTCATACAAGTTTGAAAGAAATACGTTTAAAGCATACGTATAAAAAACATTTAGAAAATAAATGTTACCCATAAACGTTTATTAAATAAACGATAACGAAATTTAAACCATTATTTCGTATAATAAACGTTTTTCAGACTATCATGTGTTGCTTGGGTCACCATTGAACATGGAAAAAATATTGATTATCAAAAATTAACAAATGTTTTATCTTCCCAGATTTTTCATAATCTATCAATAGCACAGAATTTAAATCATATTTTTAGGCTGCCTTCCAAGGCAGATCTGCATCGAAATTTTGTAAACGTTTCGCAATTGACCTATATCCACAATTAAACTTTTCGATATTAACTCCAGATGTACTGGTCTTATACATACTCGTATATATCGACATGTCAGTAACTCATAATTACAAAATTTTACTCTGATAATCTCAATTATTCGAAATTAAAATGGTAAATAGTAAAAATACGTTTTATTCTTTAATTTAAAAACAAATGTTTAATGAGGATAACAAACACGGTGATCAGGATGGCAGAAAAATGAACGATGAAAATGTCCGCCAAAACGGCTAACGCAGAAAGTTTCTGTATCATCTGGAAATTCAAAATTTGCAAAGCTCAAAATCCTATCAGATCCTTCTTGCGAATTATGGGCATTTGTATATATGTAAAAACGAACTCTCCAGATCTTACACTGCCCATCGATCGCTCGAAGTTCCCAGCTCACCTATTCCATGTTATGGGCCCACAACACGTTCGTTTTATATATGAATAGGTTTTCCTAAGTCTTATCTTGACGATAGTTTGGTGCAAACAACATTATTTAATTTGTTAATAACAATTTACAAATGAAAATTTGACTGTCAGGGTGCAAAAATTATAGAATTTTAAAAAAATATTTCTTATGAATATATATACAGTATGCGCCAAAAGTATGGAATAAATTCAATAAAAACGAAACAATTATTTTTTGGGAAAAATCCTCGAACAGGTCGATTTTTAATTTAAAAAATACATATTTTAACGTAAAATGCGATTTTCAAATGTCATTTGTTTTTGAGTAATGACGTCATCAATTTTTTTTAAATGTCAACACCATATTTTTTTCCTTGATTCTGAAAGATCGTTTAATTCTCTATCAGATAGTACTAAAATTTTGCCCTCTTACATAGGAAAGTTTTCGAGTAAATGACGATTGAATGTTAGAAAACGTAAATCAATTAAAATAAAGCAAAAACGTTATCAAGTTTAGTTTTTCGAATTCCATAGTTTTTTTATGGATCACGTAGGTGAAAATCTTTGCAAAGTGTCATTGTCACACCGACTTTCTAATAAGTATTGTAAGCGACATAGAAATTATTATTCAATTTAAAATATTATGGCACATTTAACTGTTACTCAAAGAGTTCTTATCGGATGCGGGAATATGACTAGAACTCAGCAGGAAGTTTGCGATTTATTTAATGAAAAATATCCAGATCGCCCTATCAGCCAATCAACAGTCAGTAAGGTAGAGTCTAAATTTAGAGAAACTGGCAATGTTGTAAATATTTCAAAACCTGGACGTCCAAGCATTAATGAAAATCAGAAACAGAACATTTTGATAAGTATGGTGGATAATCCTCATAATTCGTCACGATTGGTTGCATTAAATAATGACACTAGTCAGAGCACAGTGCTACGTATCTTGAGGAAGGAAAAATATCATCCCTACAAAATTCAACTTGTGCAGGAACTCAATGAAGATGATCTCGATCGCCGCTTACACTTTTGCGAAATTCTAATGGATTTATGTCAAGGAAATAGAAATTTACAACGGCAAATACTTTTTTCAGATGAGGCCACATTTTGTCTGAATGGTACAGTAAACCGTCAAACTTGCAGATACTGGAGTCGGGAAAATCCTCATTGGATGGCAGAGGCACATACCCAACACCCTCAGAAATTAAATGTGTGGGCTGGAATAGTTGACGACAGAATAGTAGGGCCTTTCTTCTTTGAAGGAACCCTTACAGGACAAAGATATTTAAAGTTTCTAGAAAATGACCTTGTTCCAGCCCTTGCAGTAATTTTTCCTAACGATAATGACTTTGACATTCCTGACGATACCATATGGTTTCAGCAAGACGGTGCACCTCCGCACTATGCGCGCCCTGTACGAGATTTTTTGGACAACTGTTTTCCTGGGAGGTGGATCGGCAGACGCGCACCGATAGAATGGCCTGCAAGATCGCCAGATCTTACACCTCTTGACTATTGTTTATGGGGATACTTGAAGTCAAAAGTGTACATTAATAAACCACGTAATTTAGAAGAACTTCAAAATCGCATTCGGGACGAAATACGCAGAGTTACCCCAGAAATCATTCATAATGTGCAAGAAAAATTTCTTCACAGACTTGCGCATTGTCAACAAGTTGGTGGATGGCAATTCGAACATTTAATTTAAGTATAAAATTTAATCAATTGTATTTTATTTTACATACCTCAGAATTGTTACTTTTTATGGATAAAATTTACGTTTTCTAACATTCAATCGTCATTTACTCGAAAACTTTCCTATGTAAAAGGGCAAAATTTTAATACTGTCTGATAGAGAATTAAACGATCTTTCAGAATCAAGGAAAACAATATAGTGCTGCCATTTAAAAAAAAAAATCGATGACGTCATTACTCGAAAACAAATGACATTTGAAAATCGCATTTTACGCTAAAATATGTATTTTTTAAATTAAAAATCGACCTATTCGAGAATTTTTCCCAAAAAATAATTGTTTCGTTTTTATTGAATTTATTCCATACTTTTGGTGCATACTGTAGAATTGAGAGACAAATATGAATATTTAACACACATTTAGCATATTGTCACGGAATTTGCCCCACTCACACCTAAATCAACGACTTTGGTACCGCGAATTACTAAGATTGCCCCGATCGCCCCTACACGATTCTGTTAAACAAACAAAATGCCGTGGATCGAGACGGGACTAGAAAATTTGAGAAACGACGAGAAGCGTTCGAGAGATGCTAGAAAATAGATCTAGAGATGCTAGAATATAACTGGAATATTCGTTGGGTCTATAAAAGAAAAATAAACGGCCGATTAAGTTAGTCTTGTATAAGTCTTGTATTACAGTGTTGAATTGGAAGTGTTTAGTTGGAGATATCAAAGTGATTTAAATAGCGATTAATTAAATAAGTGTTTAGTTGAGTTCTAATTAGTGTTCAGTAGTGTACTGAGTATAGTTAATAAAGAAGTAGTTAATTAACGGATTGTTTTTCTGGCAATAGTAAAAGTCGGATTGGGAAATCCGTGACAATTTGGTGTCGGAAGTGGATTTAACTGGAAGCTTTAAAGAACTTTCTGGAACCCTGTCCACAAAGTGGGATTTAACTGAAAGTTTGAGGAGCTTTCTGGAACTCTGTGCGTGAGTGGGTTTAAGTGGAAGTTGGAAGAACTTTCTGGAACCCTGTGTGTGGGTGGAATAAAGACCCAAGTGTGACATATCACCGCACTCGTCGTGACTCAAGGAAGTGAACGGTGCTATTTGCGAAGGACATTCTCGAACATTCTAGAACTTTGTACGCGAGTGAGACAAAGACCCAAGTGTGACATATCACCGCACTCGTCGTGACTCAAGGAAGTGAACGGTGCTATTTGCGAAGGACATTCTCGAACATTCTAGAACTTTGTACGCGAGTGAGACAAAGACCCAAGTGTGACATATCACCGCACTCGTCGCGACTCAAGGAAGTGAACGGTGCTATTTGCGAAGGACATTCTCGAACATTCTAGAACTTTGTACGCGAGTGAGACAAAGACCCAAGTGTGACATATCACCGCACTCGTCGTGACTCAAGGAAGTGAACGGTGCTATTTGCGAAGGACATTCTCGAACATTCTAGAACTTTGTACGCGAGTGAGACAAAGACCCAAGTGTGACATATCACCGCACTCGTCGTAACTTAAGGAAGTGAACGGTGCTATTTGCGAAGGACATTCTCGAACATTCTAGAACTTTGTACGGGAGTGAGACAAAGACCCAAGTGTGACATATCACCGCACTCGTCGTGACTTAAGGAAGTGAACGGTGGTATTTGCGAAGGACAATCTCGAACATTCTAGAACTTTATACCGGAGTGAGACAAAGACCCAAGTGTGACATATCACTGCACTCGTCGTGACTTAAGGAAGTGAACGGTGCTATTTGCGAAGGACATTCTCGAACATTCTAGAACTTTGTACGGGAGTGAGACAAAGACCCAAGTGTAACATATCACCGCACTGGTCGTGACTTAAGGAAGTGAACGGTGGTATTTGCGAAGGACAATCTCGAACATTCTAGAACTTTATACCGAAGTGAGACAAAGACCCAAGTGTGGCATATCACTGCACTCGTTTCATTGTAAGGAAGTCAACGGTGACATTTACAAACACATTCCTGGATATTCTAGAACATTCTAAAGAAAATAGAGTGAATGCCTGTAACTAGAAGTCAAGTCAACATGGATGCACAACTAGCAAAGCTGTTAGAAATGATGCAAACGATGCAGGAACAGGGACGGATGATGCAAGAGAAATTAGAAGAACAAGGACATAAAATGGAAGACCAAGCGAAGACGATGCAAAAGAAATTAGAAGAACAGGGACAGGCGATGCAAGAAAAATTTGAAGAACAAGGGCATAAAATAGAAGATCAGTCTCAAACGATGCAGGAGAAATTAGAAAAGAAATTAGAAGAGCAAGGGTATAAAATGAAAGATCAGATACAGACAATACAACAGGAAATGAGGGACCAGACGAAGGAAATGCAGACAAAGTTAGAAAAGTTGGAGAATACACTAGAAGAAAAACTAGAGGAGCAGTCTCATAAAGTAGAAACACATGTAGAAGAGAAACTGTTGGCACACAAAAAGGAAATAGACGAAGAAATAAACCAGGTTAGAGAAGAACTTAGACATAAATTAGACAAGATAACAAAGGAAGGCGTAATCAAATCAGAAGGACCTGTTATCCGAACTCAGAAAACGAAACCCCCCGAATTCGACGGCAAGGTCTCCTGGAATGTCTATCTGCGTCAGTTTGAAGCAGCAGCTGCGGCAAACGAGTGGTCTGATTGTGAAAAGGCTACTGCTCTAATAGTTGCTCTACGAGGGGAAGCTCTTGACGTCTTACAAGGAGTTCCTGCTGGGCAGCAGAGTAACTACGACATTCTAAAACAGCATATGGAAATGAGATATGGGGATAAGCACCTGCAGCAAGTTTACCAGGCACAATTGAAAAATCGTCACCAACAGAATGGAGAGAATTTACAGCATTTTGAGACCGATGTTGCCCGACTGGTTCGATTGGCTTATCCAACAGCCCCGTCCGAATTCTTAGATCAGCTGTCCATCCAAGTTTTTACCGATGGCCTAAGAGATTGCGAAACCCAGCAGGCATTACGACTAGCTAGACCTAAAACTTTGAATGACGCCCTTTCGTATGCACTGGAATTCGAGGCAGCAAAGATGGCATCCGGTAGACATGTTAATGTTCAGACCATCAGTGATAACAGCGATAATACGGCAAATGGAGACATAATAAAAACGCTAAAGGAGATTATTGATAAATTCAGCCCATCTACTAGGACAAAGAAAGAACAGTCTGATAGTCGAAGGGATCGCCTTGTTCAATGCTGGAACTGTGGGCAGATGGGACATCTGAAGAGACAGTGTAGGGCCCCAGTCGCAGATCAGCAAAGACGCGACTCCCAAGCGGCAGCCTCCAGGGAACATGTTAAAGTGCGGACTATCAGTGATAATAGCGATAGGATGGAAAATGGAGAGATAATGAAAACACTGAAGGAGGCCATTGATAAACTAAGCCTAACTACCAGACCAAAGAGAGGACAACTCGATAGACGAAGAGAACGCCCACTTCAATGTTGGAACTGTGGGCGGACGGGTCATCTAAAGGGACAGTGTAGGACCCCAGTGGCAGATCGGCAATGGCGCGACTCCCAGGCAAGAAGGAGACATGGAAACTCAGATGCTCTTTCTAGACTTTGTCCGACTAACGGCAAGCACTGTAGTAATCTTGAAAGAAAAGAGGATATATCATTTGTTCCGTGCAAGATGGTGGCAGCCCAACCTGAAGACCGATGGAGTTCAGCAGCGATTCGGGAAGACCAGCAAGCTGACTGTGACATCAAGCCTTTAATAGACTGGAAAGAAGCCAACAACCGACCCTCTTGGGCAGAAGTCAGTAGTAAAAGCCCAGCATTAAAGAGCTATTGGGCTCAATGGAATTCTCTGGTATTGGACGACGGTGTCCTAAAAAGAACATGGGAGAACAATGACGGAACGGAGGTCAAGAAACAAGTACTACTCCCGAGGTCCCGAGTTAAAGAAGTGTTGCAGGAAGTACATGGAGGTACTGGTGGTGGACATTTCGGTATCAATAGGACTCTACAGAAGATTAGGGAGCGTTTCTACTGGTTGAGTTGTAGGACGGATGTAGAAGATTGGTGCCGAAAATGTGACATATGTGCAGCAAGCAAGGGACCGAAGACCCGTTCCAGAGGCAAAATGCGCCAGTACATCGTAGGAGCACCGTTTGAGAGGATTGCCATTGATATTGCTGGCCCCTTTCCGAAAACCCAAAGTGGGAACCGATATCTGCTAGTAGCCATGGACTACTTCAGCAAATGGCCAGAAGTATACCCCCTTCCCAATCAAGAGACCACAACCGTAGCAGAAGCGCTAGTCAATAACCTGTTCTGCAGATTTGGTGTGTCCATGGAACTACATTCAGATCAGGGCAGAAATTTCGAATCAGGTGTGTTCCGAAAGGTCTGCGAGCTTATGGGAATCCGGAAAACCAGGACCACCCCACTGCATCCCCAGTCAGATGGTATGGTGGAACGCTTCAACGCCACACTAGAAACCAATCTGAGGATGTTTGTGAACGAGAACCAGACAGACTGGGACAAGCTCATTCCACTCTTCCTGTTAGCTTACCGCTCAGCTGTCCATGAAACAACAGGGAAGACTCCCGCAAGGATCATCTTTGGAAGAGAGCTTCGACTTCCAGCAGATTTGGTATTTGGTCGTCCTGCGGAACAGCCCACAGATCCAGACACTTATATACATGACCTAGAACAAAGACTAGCAGCAGTACACGACCAAGTCAGATCTCGAATGCGACTAGAGAGCGATCGCATGAAGACTCAATACGACGTCCGGGCCAATACAGTAGGATTCCAACAAGGTGACCTGGTGTGGCTGTACAACCCCACGCGGAAGAAAGGAAAATCGCCTAAACTACAGAACCGTTGGGAGGGCCCGTATACCGTGATTAAAAGAATCAATGACGTCGTCTACCGGATACAGAGGACTCCCAGGAGTAAGATGAAGGTCGTCCATCTGGAGCGTCTGTCCCCGTATAGGGGTGTATCCGATCGGGACGATCGGTCCTAAGGAGGGGGCAGTGTCACGGAATTTGCCCCACTCACACCTAAATCAACGACTTTGGTACCGCGAATTACTAAGATTGCCCCGATCGCCCCTACACGATTCTGTTAAACAAACAAAATGCCGTGGATCGAGACGGGACTAGAAAATTTGAGAAACGACGAGAAGCGTTCGAGAGATGCTAGAAAATAGATCTAGAGATGCTAGAATATAACTGGAATATTCGTTGGGTCTATAAAAGAAAAATAAACGGCCGATTAAGTTAGTCTTGTATAAGTCTTGTATTACAGTGTTGAATTGGAAGTGTTTAGTTGGAGATATCAAAGTGATTTAAATAGCGATTAATTAAATAAGTGTTTAGTTGAGTTCTAATTAGTGTTCAGTAGTGTACTGAGTATAGTTAATAAAGAAGTAGTTAATTAACGGATTGTTTTTCTGGCAATAGTAAAAGTCGGATTGGGAAATCCGTGACAATATTTTCTTCAGAGGTACATTTTTTTTTTACAAAATCAGTAGCAACTTGCTCTGGGGTTTTCTCCGAGAGCTTTTCAATAATTTTCATCAAATTATCTCGAGAATTGTTACATTCGTCTCGTATACCCCGGCCAATCCGCTGCAAACATTTCCCGCATAGATGCAGATGATCTGACGATCTTTTTGGGGTTATTCCTTTGAATAAGGAGGGTTCTTTTGCAGGAGATTCAACACTTTTGGATATATCGACTTTATTGCCAATGCCTTTAAAATGGCCTCTTCCTTTTTGAGTTTTGACATGTCCTCGGAATCTAGCTGTCGAACAAATGTAACATGTTTCGCAAGAGCTTGCAATGGGTTGTGAAATTATATCAGCGTAATTAGGCATACACGGTAATTGTCTATTATAAATCATATTCTCGTAGTGTGAATCTACAAGATCCACAGATTGCCAAAGGATATTTCAAATCATTCTGATTGAAGTCGGGGGATAAGAACTGTTTTATCAGTTTTTCTAAGTTCTCATCGATGACATAAGAGGATTTATGGGTAAAGACAATTTTGTTACCACACGGGGTACATACTTTTACTATTATCCTCATGGGTACAGTTACTCATCTTGAAAGACAAAATCATATAGCCTTATGTTTGCATGATTATCACCGATTATCTGTGGTTGCAATATATATTTCAAATAGTTTTTCGCTTGTGAGGGGACTTTTTTCCATCATGCGCCACCTATTGGAAATATTCAAAACAGACATGAAATGAGCTGTGAGACCCTCAAAACCATTTACCTCTGTAGCCTGATAATATTAAAATGAAAATTTTAAGATGGGATTATTTTGTTTAAACAATTTCCAAATTGTTTATTGAATAAATAAGCAAATTTGTGGTTTAAATATCCTTATTTATCTATCAATTCCATGTATATTTACGATAAGAAATAGTATTCAAAATTCTCTAATTTATGCAACCTGAAAGTCAAATTTTCATTTGTAAATTGTTATTAACAAATTAAATAATGTTGTTTGCCCCAAACTATCTTCAAGATAAGACTTAAGAGAACCTATTAATATGGAATAGGTGAGCTGGGAACTTCTAGCGATCGATGGGCAGTGCAAAATCTGTAGAGTCCGTTTTTACCTATATACAAATGCCCATAATTCGCAAAAAGGATCTAATAGGATTTTGAGCTTTGCAAATTTTGAATGTCCAGATGATACAAAAACTTTCTGCGTTAGCCGTTTTGGCGGACATTTTCATCGAACTTTTTCTCCCTTCCTGATCACCGTGCAAAGTATTCAAGAAGTTTATAACTACTGATTTAATAACTTGCCAAATTTCACGATGAAAATAATAAATAGTACAAAATAGAAATATGTAAATAAGATTAAAATTATTCATCTACATTGTGTTTTCATCTAATCAAGCACGCTGAAACAGCCTTCCTGATATATCTGACATCCGGAGTTCATCATCAATAAAGTCCGAACAACATAAAAACTGTAACTAAGTTATGTAGGTCAAAAGACTCAGCTACAACTGTCAACGCACCCAAAATTTCCTAACACTTTGTTTATCGATCACGAAAATATACGTTTAAGTTTATTGACATAACAAACCAAACAATAAAAGTCAAATATTGGAGACTTGGCGTAATATAAATATTATAATGGGAATATAAAAGCTATTGCGTATTTTTGTAAACGGTCAGTTTCTTAATGCAAGAATAATAAACATATTATTTTTGACATACAAAAGCTTTATGAAAAAACATCCGCTGCTATTATTTACACATAAAGCTATTACATAATATATGTATTTTATATCCTGCGATCCTTATTTAAATTTGTGGTGGTTTTAGATACAAAAATCTCGAAAAATAAAACACATAGAACAGAAGTAATATCAAAAATAATATTGTTGATGTTTTGTTTATCCACTTTTACTATTTAAATTATCCTCAAATAAAATAATAACTTTGTTAACCAGTTAGAGCAATCGATGTTAGTCGAGAACAGTGTATCCTATCGATATTTCTTAGGAGTGTCCTTTGCATGCAAGTTTTCATATTTTTCATTCAGAAATTAAAATAGTAATATTGTTAAACAAAAAAATCTGCCGAAATTTTATAATTTAACCTCGTAGCGTTTTAAATTTATTTATTTTGAAAAAGCAATTTCGGGTCCACCTCTTTCAGGGGCGATAAATTGCACTGAACACTGTATGCACGGAAACAAACATCGTTGAACGGCGTGTAACGTCACACCAATAATATCGCGTTTTCAGCCACGTGGTTTTGTTTACATTTCATGACAATTTATTAATGTTAATATTTTAATTATTATGTGATTATTGCTGCCAGACACATGTTCCTACCTTTCAATATGTTTGAAAGATACATTTCAAACCAATATAAAATTCATGCAAATTCCCCATTATCTTGGAACGGCTTTTCTTTCTCATCAAAACATTAGAGATTCCAGCAGATCAAGCTTATATATAAGCTTATTTTTCTTCTATGTTGCTCTATTTGACATTTGACACTACGGTATACTAGTGTCGGTGTAGGTTATTACAGGAGAAACATTTTCTTAACGGAAGACTTTCGGTAGTGTATTAATTTATATAAAACAAGAAGTGTCTCTGTAGCTGCTAAATATAAATTAATACAGTAATGCCGTTTGAAACTATAAAAATCTATTTCTCTATTGGTCGGTCAGTGGTCGTGCGGTTTAAGGCTTCAGTATTTAAATCAAGATGACTAGATCGGTGTGGATTCGCGCCCAGCTGCCGGTAGACCGTAATATAAGCTATATTCCTGGAGAGGATTGGCACCCTCTCTGCGGGTATGGTAGGGTGGAAGAATGTTAGCTTGGGTCAATGTGAGAGATTGATAACGGTTGATATTTCAGTACTCCCCTAATTAATGAGATTTTCCAGGTTTCCCTCATTCCTGCACTGAATGGTGGTTAAGTGGTTCCTAGGCGCAAATGCGAAATAATAATATGCCGCCCCCTCTCCCGCACAAGTCTCCGACTTCTGGGCTAATCCCTGTGATTAGAATGAGGGGTAGAGATATTATTATTATTATTATTCGTGTCATATACTGATTATTTGTAACTTTTCCAAAAAATAACACGCAGGTTTCTGCCTAAGGATGATCGAATCCCTGATTTTTAAACTCTATAATTTTTAGATGGACTGTAGAGAACGACATCCAAACTATCCAGATTAGTACTTATTATATTATCGTCGGGTCAGAAAAAGGTTAATCGGCAAACAAAAATTACGTACACACAGCCTTGTCTGTACCCACCCACATCACGTACCCAACCTCGTAATTAGTTGTAATTGTAAATGGCAGTCATGCAAATTGCACTATTTATGCATTGAGCTTAAACCCAGTCATTTAGGGTATCCCATTATGCAACCATGTATGGGCAGTACCACCAGGTAAATATTAATTACAATCACATTGCTAAACGATTGTTTAAGCTGTACATACACCGTTTAATTCGAGATTTATCGTTCATTTGCAGAGAGGGTCAAAGTTGACGAACATAAAATCTAATAGGTTTCCTGCTACATATTATCAGTCACATTTATATTTAGCTCTCTTTATCTCTGTCACCAATTAATTTCATTAATAAAGCATCCAGCAGCAAACAGTGGAATTGTTTCACTTTTCAAAAAAGTGTTACAAAGGAAATACAGTATGTAGACAGCTAACAATTAATGTGTTTTATATTTAATGCATCAAGGATACAAAATATAAAACAATCTATACGATACAGCATTTATAAAGCTCTTTAGAATGGAATGTACCTAATTACAACACCTTGTATAACTTTAAATTTGCGTATGTTTTTCAAAGGTGCAGTAAAAGGTGAAGGTCTAGCGAAAAATATTTATTCAAAGATTTCTAACCCCTAGAAACTTTATTAATGTAATATATTAATCTTATTTTCATTTTTTGTAGCCAACGTCTATAGATAAACAACTACCAATATTACCAATTGATAAGGATAAGGACAGAGTATACTCACGTATACCCAAAGAGACACAATGGCAGTACCAGTAACGGTATGCATGAAAATGATACATAAGTGATACTTTTTTATAGTTTTCTCAGTATTTAATGTTGAAAGCCTCTCCTTTTTCAATATTTATGTAAATACAAATATTGTAGAATATTACCCAATAAATTTATTCCTTTCAATTCAAAATTACCACTATTATATTGTTTCAAAATGCGCGCGCTACTGACCGCCACATCCAACTATCTCCGACCTCTCGATTGTACGATTGTCCTTTGTTGATATTTGTTTATATATATGTAAATTCGCAAACAAAGCCTGAAAAGCCTCCTTCTAAGGGATAGAACTCGTTGGTCACAATCAATTGAGAAGAATATATTATCTTCCAAAAAAACTGGCTTTTAATAGTAATATTTTACACTTTTACTACTTACTCCCAATAATGCAAATTCTAAATTTAAATAAAAAAATATATAACATTTGAGTACAATATTATAAATCTTCTACAAATTTTAAAATTCGATATTTCATTGATGAAATTAAAGTTAGTTAAAGTAAAAAGAAAAAAAGGAATATAAAATTAGCGCATGGCAAAAGTTAGTTTGTCAAAGAAAACGAACTACCACAATACGTCAATTTAGTTACAGAAAATATGTATTAGTTCGTATAAACGTTTGTTAATGTCTTAAATATGATATCAATTTTGTCATTTGTCAAAGTCTGTATAAATATATAAATAAATTCATTTTATGAGATGTTCTATTTTATTCATAACTCCACTGTCAAAAGTTAACTTCAGATTACGTCAGACTTTAAAAACAATATATAGTACATTGAAGTTATGTACATGCACTGAAGGTAACTGTACTGATCCTATTAATGTGGGTATGTTGACATTACAATCATGATTCATAAAGGAAAACCAAAATTAAATATGTAGTTACGAAGGATTATCTCTGCTAACAAAAGCCTCCATAAAGATATTATCTTAATAAGCTAAACTATTTTAAGGTCTAGATTTGTCGTTTGGACCCGAATTAATCTGTCCTACAAATTGAATTCGAAGATTATTAAGAAAGTTTTCTTTGAATTTAATATATGTTATCACAAATTTATTGGACCACATATCCATATTATTTTTGAGTTTATATTGCGTCGTTTTTTTTTCATTATGATATGGAAAAGAAAATTTCGAAAAAAATTTTACATGCCCCAATAATTAAATAAAGAATATCAATAATAGTATATTATGCAACGATCATGTAATGATGGTTATTAATACACGAGCATTAACCGTATGGTTTATGCGAGTGTATTAATAACCATTACATGACAGTTGCATACGCTATTTTTTCTACACCCGATAAATAATCAAAAAAAATAAATTTTATATTTTTATTGAACACAATAGGTAACAGTAATTATTCGTATGAACTGCATTTTCTGCTTTCTCCGATATGTGTGGAGGAGTCGATGGTAATTCTTCTATATCGCTGATATCAGACATTTTGATAAATTATCGAAGTTTAGCTAGGTATCTGCGAAAATTTAATACGTACTGATTTTGACATCTAAAATAATTACATATAACCTAGGATAAACGTCAAATGCACAGCATGCTTGATTGAAAAATTATGGGTTTCTATTGATTAAAAATCTGTATCGTAATGAAAAATCTGTATCGTAATGGGTATCATTATGAAACGGATTATGGGCATATAAGTGCATTGTTATAATACGGGTGTAGAAAATACATACAATACAATCTATTTTGATAAATTTTGTTGAATTCCAAAATGATTTTAAATATACTGTTAAAATTGTTTTTATTTTTACAACTTTCACGCCGTGTATATGGAATCAATATTTATAAAAGAATATTTTCGACCGATCGTTTTATCCTGACATCAGACATTTCCCATTTTGTTTAATGAAATACTTAGCGCCCTTATATTTTAAAGCTTATGATCATTAAATTTTCTTTCAAGAAGCATCGAGTCAATTACCACCAACAACAAACATAAATATTTATACCGTCACTGTAAATTTAAAATCCATTTCAACCCACTTTGAGTACGTGTATTAAAACCTTTGAGCCTAAAGTCAATTAGTTACTTGTAAGTTTGAAGACTTACAACTATGTACGAGTGCTGCTTATTAGCATTCCTTAGTTCTGGAGATAATATTAAATATTTACCAACGACTTCAATGATACATCTTACTATTTATATTTTTCAGTTATTCCCGATTTTTATACGTTCGCCAATAATTGCTGCTTACTTTATCTATTATATTTTATCATTATCATTAGTTTACCTGAAACACAACTGTTCCAGAATATTACGTGATATGCTATTAACTTTTTACTGTATTTAAAGTAAAGCTAATCAAAATGAGATATAGGATAAAGTGATGAAACAGAGTATTTCAGTTCAGCATACACCCTTTAGCATCTGATTTTTAGAAAAAATGCTAGATAGTACATTCAAAGAAAATTTTATGATAATGTTTCACTATTGTAGAGTTTTACACAATGCAAACAATAAATACGAGTAGAGAAAGTGACTACTAATTACTTTCAAAATAAACACTGGATGTCCCACGCAAAATGTATTTTTCTTTTTTTTATTACTACTGCTTAGAAATTATACATTCATTGGTTAAAATTCGTGTAGGTAGATACCTATTTCATTACTTCAATGCAAATTTTATTTCTGAAATGAAAAGGGTAACATTAACAGCCTTAAACATAAACTTCTTCACATATTTCACATATTACTGTTATTTCCTTTAAGAAAAAAAGTGACACATACAAGATTTTTCTAAATTGAGTAAAAAACAATACCTAAACTTATGGTGTTTTAAAAGGGAATGTAGGTATAGTTTGCTATATTTGAAATCTACTATTTTATTGTTCATAAGGATTAGAGAAGGCATGAAAATATTCAATTTTCATTACACAATGCGTAGCCTTAAAAAAGTGTTGTGTTTCAAAAATATATTAAAAAATTATTACGCGATTAAGTCTGTGTCACCATTATTATTAATCTGTTACAATACACTGAGAGCGGACATCTCTTGACGACTGTGATATACAGGGTGTCTGTGAAAGGTTGGGACATCTCGGAGCTGGAGATACTGGTGACAAAAAAAAGTCGATTGAGCCAAATATGCCTTATCCGAAAGTTGCTCGTTTCAAAAATACAGGGCGTTCAATGCTAGAATTTTATTTTGAAATATCTTAATAACTTTGAAACCTGTCGGAGTATTACAAAAAAAAAATGGCACAATTATGTTTTTTGGTACGGCAAATAAGAATTTTTAACTAATTTTGACGTCACTAGTAGAGGACGCCACTTATTTGCACATCACATTTCTTTTAAATGGCAGTTTAGTGTACCCATCTGACTATAGAAACAATCGATTCTCCTACCTGAATCCTAATCCTATTTGAAATATTCAGTGCACCGATTGAAAACTGTTTTCGTTTCAGGTAAAGTGCCTTTTCTATTGAAAATACAGCAAAATGTTACTTGAAAAAGTTGTTCAAAACGGTAAATTATGGGGACGTGCAAAATTTTTGCCATTTTTCAACAAAGCACAAGGATTTTATCAAAGCAGGCCGATCTTTTTGAAATTTTGCACGTCTCCATAATTTACCATTCTGAACAACTTTTTCAAGTAACATTTTGCTGTACTTTCAGTAGAAAAGGCACTTTACCTGAAACGATAACAGTTTTCAATCCCTGCACTGAATATTTCAAATACGATTATTTCTAAAATGGCTACTCCTAACGACTTCAACAAGGTATACCTTTGTCAGATATAACAGGTAGGAGAATCGATTGTTTCAATAGACAGATGGATACACTAAACAAAAAAGTTCTGTCATTTAAAAGAAACATGCTGTGCCATAAGTGGCGCCCGCTACTAGTGACGTCAAAATTAGTTACAAAATTCTTATTTGCCCTGCCAAAAGACAGAATTGTACCAATTTTTTTTAATACTCCGACAGGTTTCAAAGTTATTGAGATATTTCAAAATAAAATTCTAGCATTGAACGCCCTGTATTTTTGAAACCAGCAACATTCGGATAAGGCATATTTGACTCAATCGACTTTTTTTGGTCCACAGTATCTTCAGCTCCGAGATTTCCCAACCTCTCACAGACACCCTGTATACCTACCTTCTTTTATTTAAAAAAGCCCAATTCAAATTAAGAATTAGCAGAGTGGATACCAAACGATTATTGTTGACGCCAACGATCGTATAGTAATCGTCGTAGTAATGTTTCAACACATTATAACCTAAAAATGTGCTTAAAATAAACATTTTAATTGGCAAAAAAAATGGGAGGTGGCGTCTTTCACATTGCCGTGTGCATTCTGTACAATAGAATTGGATTCAACATTTTGGAAAATGATGAATTATACAGGGTGTCCGGAATATGAGTGCCTGTGTCATGCTGAATGATAAATTGTACCAAACAAAACATACTTTACCTAACATTTTTTTTCTCTGATCAATGGTAATAGAATAATGACAGCAAACAGGTCTTGAATATGTGACACCGTCGCTCATATGCCATGTCATGATTGTTTAGTGTTTATATGTGCATAATAATTACAGATACACCTAAACATATTGACTAAATGATTTTCTTAGAGCTCTTTTCACAATACAGAATAAAATGTGACATAGATACAAGTGCTCAAAATGAGGTATGTTGCTTGCGAAAAGATTCGTCATAAATGAACATGTCATGTAGCTGGTAACGATTACTAGAAATTGCTCCATTTTTGTTTATTGACACTCACAAATATCAAACAAGCTCAGAAAAACGAAACGCGCTAGCCACAATGCTATGACTAATAACAATTTTAGATTACCAGCAGCAGGTGATAGATACAATGCTGCCGTAAGTTACAGTTTTAAAGATTTTCTAAGCAATTTCAATTGTTTACTTCATTAGTACTGATACAACAAACAAATTACGTTACAGGGGCTTTAACTTAAGCTTAGCTATACAGTAGTTTGTAGTTTCTTAACACAGTTTTACATTTTATTCCAGTTATAGGTATTTTTATTTTTGAAATGTATTTGTAGAGAAACTATTTGTTTTAGACATTTTATTTATAAGAGTTTTTTGTTGCTTTCGGTCAATATACAAGTCCCTTTAGTATAAACATGTATTTGTTATTATTTTCTTAAATAATTAATAAACAATACAATACAATATTACAATACGGCGGATAGATGCAATACTATTATTTCTAAATATATTTGATGACAACTTCAGAATTGCCCACTTTGAAGCAGGGTAAATATACAACTTCAACTTACACAATAACTTATAGTATTTCATTACAATACATTATCATTCGAATATTCAACAAATTATAGTACAGGAAGTTCAGAGGTGATAAGATAAAATATAATTGATTAAAGAAACCATTGGAATTTAAATTAGTCACACTTGGTTCCTTTTGTTGCACTGGATGTTCTGCTTAAGGATCAACCACCCACTAACATTTTATTTATTGACTGAGGTTAATGATTTTTTGGTAACAGATCTCGAACCCCAATACACTAATTTGCACATTTGCGTTTCAAATCACTG
This sequence comes from Monochamus alternatus, assembly GCA_037114965.1. NCBI lineage: Eukaryota > Metazoa > Arthropoda > Insecta > Coleoptera > Cerambycidae > Monochamus > Monochamus alternatus. The sequence goes on along the minus strand of CM073431.1, from coordinate 74,452,572 downwards.
GATAAGAATTCATTAAAAAAATAATACTTTTCCAACTTTCACACCAAAAAAAAAGGTCGCAGTGGACGGTGGAATTGGAAAAATGTTCGTAACAATCGGTCATAAATAAATAAATAGAAAAGTTGCCCTTACTCTTACGAGATTGTAACCTGTTGCTGAATCTGCCACCCGAGTTTTAAAAATTAAATTTTTTCTTTGTGATTCTTATAGATTATATTTTGTAGTAATATTTTTTCGTTTCCAGTTAATTACAAACAAAAATATATGACCTTGAAAAAAATAATCTCCCTATCTTTTACAGCAGTAAAATCTGAGGGTTGTTTCTTATAGAATCGTTTGTAGTGAAAAAAATTTCATTTCTAGTAGCAAGGAAAAAACGATAACTATTTTTAATATTTTCAATATATTCTCGTGTGTAAAATATATAAAACCATTCAAACTAAGTGTATTAACAGCAACTTTTTCCATTTTACTGGTGCAGGGGTGACAATTTTGAGAAAATAATATAATTTTGACTTTGACTCGATTTAAGGAAGAGAAGATATATCCCCACCGAAGGCTACAAAATCGTTTGTAGCAACCTTCATTTCGTTTGTAGATAGTGTCTCTATTTTAAATTTCGAGGAACTACAAACGAAATTAAAATTACTTCAAACGATTCTTAAGCCTCCGCTTGAAGTATAGTAACTCTACATTAAAGGTTTGTTAAAAATTCCCAATACGTCGCAAAATTATTACAAACATTTTAAAGCAGTCACTTCTAAGTAATATGTAATGTAAGTGGCATGGCTTGGTTGCCGTTACCTTTAATATCCACTTTAAAGTTTCGGCAACTTTAAGGTGCTTTTGCTTAGTTTTCATAACGTTCCAGACATCAAACCGCCCCACCAAAAATTACAAAACCATGAAGTGATTTTCAATGATGAGTATTACGTACTTACTAAGTAACAAATTGGAGTTATTTTTGCTATATGGTGGTAGATTTAGTAATCACTACGTCATTGCCACTTAAATGAAGTTGCGGTACCAGTTTTCGAAACTATAATGCCAAGCAGACTTCGTTTTTGTTTTTCATCCATTCTTATTGCAGTGATTCGAATCCAGTACTAACAAATTTAAAAACCGGCGTGTGTGCTGAAAAATCGCGAACGAATTTTGTGACTGATTAAATAAGACAAACCCTTAGCCGCTGCATCATTTAGGATTTCTTCTCAAGCACATTATCTAATTTTACATATAAAATCAATATTAATTTAGGCTTTACTATGAGTTTTATATACAGATTAGTTTCTCAATTCAGCTTAATTATGTACCTCGCCCAGTTGATAGAAGCCAAAGAAAATTAACTTTGTTTTATACATCAACTCATCACTTTTACGACCTTCCGTGTCCTATTTACAAAATGAAGATGATCGACAAAACATTCCAACGCGCGCCATTAAATAGGTATTTGTGAAATTCGCGTTAAACTCAATTTCAAGCAAACATACATTACAATCAAATCACGCGTTTTTCTTCGAGATCCGACACGCCTAATAAAATTTCGGCCATTTCTAGAATGCACATCTGCACCATCGCAAAGATATACTGGGTAAACAAATGCAGTGTTTATAATTCTAAACTTGCTTTAATATACAGTGTGCTTCTTAAACAGAGGTCAAAAATCCAGAGGCTTAATCTGTGACCAAAAATAAAGATTTTTGGTTATGTAAATGTGCGATCTTAGGACAGCCAATGTCCAGCTATATAGAGTGTCAAAAAAAAACAGTTTTTAATTTCTAAACCTGTTAAGATAATTTTAATTTGGTGAGCATATTTAGCATGACACAAAAAATTACCAGCTTTAGAAGGTGTGGGTAGCATCGATTATTATTTGAAAAAAATATATATTTTACCCTGTATAATATTACAAATAAAATAGATCATCATATGCGCCATTTCCACTGTTTGTTTCTACCGGGTGTTCCCTCTTAGACTTTCAGTGCGAATATCTCAGAAACCATCATAGCCAGTGCGACGAAATTTGGTATACAGACACTAGATGGCGCGTAGAATCTGATGATAACATCAATTTTTATACAGGGTGTTCCATTTTCCAAGAAATCGATTTAATTTTGATTTTTTGGTTGTCAGCCCTGCTAAAACTTATGTTTAAATTGAAATATACTTAATTATGAACACATTCTGATAAATAAACATTCAAAAATTTCAAAATTTAACATAAAAAAACGCCTCCAAAAAGTACCCAAATTTCATTGTTTTGTCATGTAAAATGTGTATAGCCTTGAGCCAGACTTACACAGAAGAAACTAACATCGGTGAACGTCAAAACTATGAATTGTCAAATATTAATGGCATAAAGTATTTTATTTTACATAAATAACGCTAAATAATGGATTTAATGCAATTTACGTATGCACAATGGTGTTATTGAGACTTGTCGATAAAAATTTAGACTTGAGTTGAGGCTTTTGGAGCATTGTGGTCGCCGTGCCGGCGCAGTCTACCGCTACAGCTAGAGTTACAGCGTGAAGATTGTGTAAAATATCTGTGAAAATTTTTAAATTATTCCATTATAATGTAATAAAACTTCAGTAAATTGTTTTTTTTTTATGTTACTACAGTGTACAATAATAATTAGGTACACGTATTTTTTATGACAAAATAATTTACAAAATTGTGTAAGTACTTAAAGAATATCCCTGTTTTCCAACTGCTGTAATAATTATTGATTACTTATTTAACAACAAATAAATTCAAACAAAACCATTTCTAAAACTTTTAATTATAATGTGAACGTGTTTGTCGTTGAAAGTCAGATCTGAACCTACCCTAGCCCCACAAAAGAAAATATTACGAAAGCATAACCTAGAAATGATTGATTCTTGTATCCACATATTTCAGCACTGTACTTATGTACTTATGTTTAAGAAGAACTCTACATCTGTAAAATAGTAAACAATGAACTACAATTTCTGTATTTCATGATACAGAACTGAAATAAAGCAACTGGTTTTTGCTAGGGAGAATCACCTGCAAATGTACTATACCCAGTAGGTAGGTACCTATCAAATAGTCGTTTAAAGCTAGATAATAATTTGTAATTCTTGTTGTAATTGTTTTTATCTTTCAGTTATGTGTGTGCAGTGCCACAAATTACATTAAAACAGACACCAGAAAGAATAAGCGAAAAATATTACGGACATTTTCTTGGAAATAATTCTAAACATGGATAATATTATAAACAAGTCTGTAACTCACATTCTTTGAAGAGTATTCTATAAGACATTAAATTCAGTTGTCTGTCGTGGGTTTTAAAATTTCTAAACGAATAAAATTAAGAAAAATAAACTAATTTCATAATTCTATGTACAGTATGAAAACATCTTGTTAGAATATCTTTAAAATGTTGAAAGCTAACTGTTGTTACAACATATACACAACATAACGTAATAAGGTAGGTATTGAACGATGAAATGGCAAGATTTGTTTCTAATCGTACATGCATGTACATTCCTCAGATTGAACGTTGCTCTGTAAATGAAATTAGAATACAGAATAAGTGTTTAATATAAAATCAGATGTAATAATGTAAATTTATTTTATTGTTAATTAATCAAGAATTCATTTAAAGCTAGACAGTAATTTGTAATTATTGTTTTTATCTTTCAGGTATGTGTGTAGTGCCACAAATTACATTGAAACAAAACGATTTGTAAAATAGGACACCAAACAGAATGAACGAAAAATATTGCACAGATATTTTGTTAGAATTAATTTTGTACATGGAATGGTGGATAATATTAAGAAGTCTCCTAACTCACATTGGAGAGTATTTTACAAAAGAACAAAATTTTCAAAAAAGACCAAAGGAGTGATTTTTTATATTTTATTATATGATTCAGTTGTAACCAGCATAATTTTAATTAAAAAGTAATATGTACCTACATTGTGGCTTATTTTTTAATTAGTAACTAAATTGAATAACTTGATCCTTCATCTTTAAGTATTAATTAATTTTATATTATTTCTGAAACATTTTTGTTTAATAATTTGAGTAGAATAAAAAACAACAAATACAGACTTTAATTTATTAACAATAAAATAAAATTACATTAAGTATCTACATTATTACATCTGATTTTATATTAAACACTTATTCTGTATTCTAATTTCATTTACAGAGCAACGTTCAATCTGAGGAATGTACATGCATGTACGATTAGAAACAAATCTTGCCATTTCATCGTTCAATACCTACCTTATTACGTTATGTTGTGTATATGTTGTAACAACAGTTAGCTTTCAACATTTTAAAGATATTCTAACAAGATGTTTTCATACTGTACATAGAATTATGAAATTAGTTTATTTTTCTTAATTTTATTCGTTTAGAAATTTTAAAACCCACAACAGACAACTGAATTTAATGTCTTATAGAATACTCTTCAAAGAATGTGAGTTACAGACTTGTTTATAATATTATCCATGTTTAGAATTATTTCCAAGAAAATGTCCGTAATATTTTTCGCTTATTCTTTCTGGTGTCTGTTTTAATGTAATTTGTGGCACTGCACACACATAACTGAAAGATAAAAACAATTACAAATTATTATCTAGCTTTAAACGACTATTTGATAGGTACCTACCTACTGGGTATAGTACATTTGCAGGTGATTCTTCCTAGCAAAAACCAGTTGCTTTATTTCAGTTCTGTATCATGAAATACAGAAATAGTAGTTCATTGTTTACTATTTTACAGATGTAGAGTTCTTCTTAAACATAAGTACATAAGTACAGTGCTGAAATATGTGGATACAAGAATCAATCATTTCTAGGTTATGCTTTCGTAATATTTTCTTTTGTGGGGCTAGGGTAGGTTCAGATCTGACTTTCAACGACAAACACGTTCACATTATAATTAAAAGTTTTAGAAATGGTTTTGTTTGAATTTATTTGTTGCTAAATAAGTAATCAATAATTATTACAGCAGTTGGAAAACAGGGATATTCTTTAAGTACTTACACAATTTTGTAAATTATTTTGTCATAAAAAATACGTGTACCTAATTATTATTGTACACTGTAGTAACATAAAAAAAAACAATTTACTGAAGTTTTATTACATTATAATCGAATAATTTAAAAATTTTCACAGATATTTTACACAATCTTCACGCTGTAACTCTAGTTGTAGCGGTAGACTGCGCCGGCACGGCGACCACAATGCTCTAAAAGCCTCAACTCAAGTCTAAATTTTTATCGACAAGTCTCAATAACACCATTGTGCATACGTAAATTGCATTAAATCCATTATTTAGCGTTATTTATGTAAAATAAAATACTTTATGCCATTAATATTTGACAATTCATAGTTTTGACGTTCACCGATGTTAGTTTCTTCTGTGTAAGTCTGGCTCAAGGCTATACACATTTTACATGACAAAACAATGAAATTTGGGTACTTTTTGGAGGCGTTTTTTTATGTTAAATTTTGAAATTTTTGAATGTTTATTTATCAGAATGTGTTCATAATTAAGTATATTTCAATTTAAACATAAGTTTTAGCAGGGCTGACAACCAAAAAATCAAAATTAAATCGATTTCTTGGAAAATGGAACACCCTGTATAAAAATTGATGTTATCATCAGATTCTACGCGCCATCTAGTGTCTGTATACCAAATTTCGTCGCACTGGCTATGATGGTTTCGGAGATATTCGCACTGAAAGTCTTAGAGGGAACACCCGGTATACACTTTTTTGTATTCCAAACCGATTAACAAAATTGATTTATTTATTCAAGTGCATTTTACGCAGTTACTTTAGGATGCAAAACGATATTGTGTATTGGCAAATTAAGTTTATTTTTTAAAAAGATTAAATTTTAATAACAGCTTGTGAATATTAAAATGCTGAAATGGCCAATGGTTTACATTTATGACAGATGAAAATGGTACTGGGGCTAGGCGAATTTATATGGATTTCCAAATCATCCAACTCCAAATTCAATAGTTTTTTAACGTCTTTCGGAGTCAGATTCATTTCAGAAAGCTCCAATTTCTGGAAGACATTTGAATGTTATAACACCCGAGTTCGAAAAAGCTATCCTACACCAAATTGAAGAAGACCCAAATACTAGTACTAGGAAGATCGCTGCAAATCTGAATGCGAATCATAAATTAGTTTGGTCCGTTCTGAAGCATCACCAGTTATACCTGTATTATTTTTCCACTGGCTTTTGGAAAAAAATGAACAAAATGTTGACTTTACCCCGGTCATATTGTTTACAAACAATTTTTTCCAGATATGCTATAATGAAGTTACACAAAAAACACGTTTGGTCTGATGAAAACTTTAATGCCATAATGGAATCCCGACATCAGTTTTTTTTAAATGTATGGGTGGGGATATTATTGGAAATTTTCCTGTTGGGCTTTCTTTTTACCAAGAACTTTAACCGGTGCCTTCTACAGACATTATCTTGAAAACATTTTATTTAAACTACTTGACGAATGCATTAAGACAAAGAATGAGGTGAGCCTGGCTGTGCATAAGCATAAGTATAACCAGGCCCCCCACATTTTAGTTTAACTGCTCGTGAATGTTTAAATGAAATATTCTGTAATAACGTGACTGAACGAGGCACTCAAGAACCAGGTCAACCTTGGCCACCCAAATCACCCGATATGAACCCTATTGAGTTTTGTTTGGGGACATCTCAAGACATTAATTTACAAGGTTCACATTGAACCTGAGAAGCACTTATGTCAACAAATTATAGCTGGTTGTACAATGTGATAAGAGCTACGTGTTGGAGCTGCAATATCAAGAAGATCTGAAGCATGTGTTTTGGTTGAAGGAGTTCATTTTCAACATTTGTTATAATCATAGTAAAGTAATTCTATTGTTAATTAATTATTTTGTTATTATTTTAAGTATTGTAATGAGTATCGTAAAAATGCATTTGATCAAATAAATCAATTTTATTGTTAATAGATTTGGAATAGAAAAGTATAAAGAAACAAAAAGTGAAGATGACGCTTATGATGACCTATTTTATTTGTAATATTATACAGGGTATTTTTTTGCAAATAATGACCGATGAGACCCACACCTCCGCTACTGGTAAGTTTGCTAAGTTGGTAATTTATTGTTTCATACATACTGTCATAGTAAAACTACACACCGAATTTGGTTAAATTATCTCAAGCAGTTTAAAAATTAAATATTAAATCTGATTTTTTTTTTAATTTTTGACATGCTGTAGCTGGACAATGGCTGTCCTCCTAAGACCCACAGTTATATATCAAAAGATCCTTAAAAACACCCTGACGGGATTGTGTAAGTAATTTTTCCAAAAATCATATTAGTAATTTTTTATAGCAAATCTGGAAACGTAACATTCTTCCGAATCCGTTAAAATCCTAATGTCTCGAATTTTGTAAAATTATCCTCACTAATAACTTTTCTATAAAACATTAAAGTTGAAGTTTTCTGATATAGGAAAAACGTGCGCCTTTGTCTAATGCCGCATACATACTTGTAAAACTTGTGTAACTTCGTCTTGTACAGAAGTATGTCGTGATAGGCGTAACTTATTGTTAACGAACTCAACTTCTCTAAAACCGACTGCACACGTTCCTCTCCAGCTTTACCAAAACGTACGTAAATAAATAAATAACAAGTAGTTCCTAAATCATTTCACAAGTTGTCTAATCCTAAAAATGTCAAAACAACGCAAAGCTGATGTCGCTTTAGTTGCGAAATTGGTGCCAAAGAAAGTAACTGCGAAAAAATAGCAGATGATAGGCTCAATAGAAATGCCCTTGTACCCGCATTGTCAACACCGCTGAATGACCGACCTCAGTGAATTAAGAATGTAGAGAAGGATTAACCACGGGTGTAGTAGTAGTATATTAAAGTATAAGTGGATATTAAGTTGAGCACGGCGACGCCAGAGTGTTCGAAATGGAGCAAGTGTTTTAAAGACCAGTTATCCACGAATGATACACGATTTTTTTATTGATACACTTTAAAATCATAAATCCTGATATTAATACTACAAAAAATGGAAATAAAAACTAATAATGTGAGTTAATGTAATATGTATCTATCTGTCACATAAGATTAATTCTTGTCACGACAGTTGTTACTGGTTTACAAAATTAGTTCTAACATTGATTACTTATATAGTAAAGTAGAATCGCGATTATTACTGCAAAAATCGGAAAATGCTTATAAAAAAGAATACAAGTTCATCAAATGGATGGAAGAGCAACAGATGAACGAGTCGGAGCAGTACAAGGCGTGGACTATATGGGCTATCCATTCGATATTGCAAAGTATGTTGAGGATAAACAAAGGGGTTGATTTAATATCATTTGTGAAAGTATACAGAGTGTTTATTAATTGAATGCCAATACTTAAAGATGTGAATCCTTCGGTCATTTTAAGAAGAAAACTTAATATCAACATATGTCCTAAACCTCTTAATTTTTTAGCTACAGGGTGTTACAGTTTTAAGAAAAAAAATTATTTTTTTATTATAATTTTCTTATCACTCCAGATATTTTTATGAAATTTAGTACACAGTTATTAATCATTAAGGAACATTATTTCATGTAAAAAATGTTTTAAAATCTTCGCCAATGACGTCCGTACGAGATTTGAACTAAACATTTTTGAAGAAAAAAATGGTACGCCACTGCCTTTTCTAAAAACTAAAATTATTTTTAAAATATCCATTTATTTTACAGCAAATTCGGTCCCTAGACTTACTCTCGTACGACGCACAATTTTCACGTAAAAAAATTAAAAAAAGTTTTTTCCCCAAGTTCATTGAGACTACTTTTGATATTTTGTTGCCATTTTGTAGACACCCACCATGCGTGGAAACACTTTTTTGGGGCAAAAATTAATTTTCTAATTTCACAAATGACGTTCACGTAGGCATGATATTGAATATTTGAATAGAAAAAACGGTAAACTCATTAAATGCCCCCTTAAACCAAATGAAATAAAAATTAGTAGGCTGGGTAAAGTGTTATAATTTTTGACGCTTCTTTTCGCAATAAAGTTGACATTGATTTTTCATTATTAAAAAATTATTATTAGAGTAGCAGGTAAAATTACATAAAAAATTGTAATCGGTGAATTAGCTGACGTGCATTTTACTTATGGGGTTGCCGACGGAAATGCATACAAAGCCAGGAGGATATACCAAGAGCGGTATCCAAATCGTGTACTACCCGATCCGAGAACATTTTCTGAGATTCATAGACGTCTTCACGAACCGGAAATTTAAAAGTAGACTACAGTGCTAAAGGAGTCTCTGAAACAGTAAGAACACCGGAACTTAAAGAAGAAATTTTACATGAAATTGAGGAGAACCCCGAAACTAGCACGAGGAAAATTGCGGCAACATTTAATGTTTCACACGTACAATCGTTTGCAATAATAATGACACTCTCTTAAAACAGTTTTTGAACTTCTGGAAGTTCTGTGTAGAAATTCCATTAAATCTCTATCGGTGAGTGAAACAACTAATAACTAATATTAAAAATGTGAAGTAGATTTTATTACAAATACATCAGTTCTAAAGAAATCGCAAAATTCATTTTAATGAGTGTCATTATTATTGCAAACGATTGTACCTGTTTGGAAAATTCTTATCGAAAATGAAATTCAAAGAGTCCAGGCATTACTCCCTAGAGATTTCCCGTTGCGCCTTAATTTCTGTGAGTGGTTTCTTCAAAAGCTGCTGGAAAATCCGTTATTTGACAAGTACATTCTTTTTACCGATGAGGCTAGTTTCTCTCGAAACTCAATACGAAATTTCTATAATAACCATTTGTGGGCGGATGAAAATCCTTTTGCAATAATTGTTGAATCAAATCATCAAGAACAGTTTTCATTAAATGTTTGGGCTGATATTATTGACGATTATTTGATAGGCCCATTTTTTCTCCCAAGATTAGATGGACAATCGTATTTACACTTTACACTTTCTTGAAGAAGATCTACCGCCAATGCTTGAAGACCTTCCTCTTTTATTAAGAAACCAGATGTGGCTAATGCACGATGGTGCGCCTCCACATTTTAGCTTACGGGTGCGTGAATTTTTAAATCACAACTATCACGATCGGTGGATACGCCGCGGAGGAACGCAGTCATGGCCGCTCAGATCTCCCAACCTTAATAGTTTAGCCTACTTTTTCTGGGGTTATCTGAAAAGCTTGGTGTACGCAGTGCCAATTCAAGCCGAAGAAGAGTTACGAAATCGTATAATAGTATGCTGCCAAACCATAAGAAACACCCACCGGTGTGAAATCATCCACAGCCACACATTTAGGTAGGACTATAATCGATAAAGTCGTGGTCAGAAAATGAAGTCGAATTTTACACAATTTTTTTAAATAATTCATATGGGGCTGATCACACAGAATATTAAAAACCTGAAAAATAAAAAAAATCCACCCACCCTTCCTATTTCTCAGGCTGTTAGGGTTGTGCAAAGGGGCTGCAATTATTAAAATAGAAAATATTCAAATAAATAAAAATATAACTTGGTCGCTCACCATAGTCACAGAAAACATAACACATAAACATATTAAGAGATTTCACCCACCCGTTTATTTTTCCAGGCCGCTACGGTTGGTGAAAGGGGTAGATTTGATAACATTTTTATTTGGAAATATTCCAAATAAAAACAAATATTTCTTGACCGGACACCATATTTACAGAGAATGTTAAAAATTAGCATATTAAGAGATCCCACCTACCCGTTCCATTTTCCAGGCCGTCAGGGTTGGCGGTAAGGGGTGGATTTGATAAAATACGAAATATTTCAAATAAAAAAAACTATATCTTGACCGGCCTCCAAACTCATAGAGAATGTTAAAAATAAGCATATTAAGAGATCCCACCCACCCGTTTCATTTTCCAGGCCGTCAGGGTTGGCGATAAGGGGTGTATTTGATGAAATAGGAAATATTTCAAATAAAAAAAACTATTTCTTGACCGGCCACCAAATTCATAGAGAATGTTAAAAATAAGCATATTAAGAGATCCCACCCACCCGTTTCATTTTCCAGGCCGTCAGGGTTGGCGATAAGGGGTGGATTTGATAAAATACGAAATATTCCAAATAAAAACAACTATTTCTTGACCGGCCACCAAATTCATAGAGAATGTTAAAAATAAGCATATTAAGAGATCCCACCCACCCGTTTCTTTTTCCAGGCCGTCAGGGTTGGCGATAAGGGGTGGATTTGATAAAATACGAAATATTCCAAATAAAAACAACTATTTCTTGACCGGCCACCAAATTCATAGAGAATGTTAAAAATAAGCATATTAAGAGATCCCACCCACCCGTTTCATTTTCCAGGCCGTCAGGGTTGGCGATAAGGGGTGGATTTGATAAAATACGAAATATTCCAAATAAAAACAACTATTTCTTGACCGGCCACCAAATTCATAGAGAATGTTAAAAATAAGCATATTAAGAGATCCCACCCACCCGTTTCATTTTCCAGGCCGTCAGGGTTGGCGATAAGGGGTGGATTTGATAAAATACGAAATATTCCAAATAAAAACAACTATTTCTTGACCGGCCACCAAATTCATAGAGAATGTTAATAATAAGCATATTAAGAGATCCCACCCACCCGTTTCATTTTCCAGGCCGTCAGGGTTGGCGATAAGGGGTGGATTTGATAAAATACGAAATATTTCAAATAAAAGAACCTATATATTGACCGGCCACCACATTCATAGAGAATGTTAAAAATTAGCATATTAAGAGATCCCACCTACCCGTTTCATTTTCCAGGCCGTCAGGGTTGGCGGTAAGGGGTGGATTTGATAAAATACGAAATATTTCAAATAAAAAAAACTATATCTTGACCGGCCTCCAAACTCATAGAGAATGTTAAAAATAAGCATATTAAGAGATCCCACCCACCCGTTTCATTTTCCAGGCCGTCAGGGTTGGCGATAAGGGGTGGATTTGATAAAATAGGAAATATTTCAAATAAAAAAAACTATTTCTTGACCGGCCACCAAATTCATAGAGAATGTTAAAAATAAGCATATTAAGAGATCCCACCCACCCGTTTCATTTTCCAGGCCGTCAGGGTTGGCGATAAGGGGTGGATTTGATAAAATACGAAATATTCCAAATAAAAACAACTATTTCTTGACCGGCCACCAAACTCATAGAGAATGTTAAAAATAAGCATATTAAGAGATCCCACCCACCCGTTTCATTTTCCAGGCCGTCAGGGTTGGCGGTAAGGGGTGGATTTGATAAAATACGAAATATTTCAAATAAAAAAAAAAACTATATCTTGACCGGCCTCCAAACTCATAGAGAATGTTAAAAATAAGCATATTAAGAGATCCCACCCACCCGTTTCATTTTCCAGGCCGTCAGGGTTGGCGATAAGGGGTGGATTTGATAAAATAGGAAATATTTCAAATAAAAAAAACTATTTCTTGACCGGCCACCAAATTCATAGAGAATGTTAAAAATAAGCATATTATGAGATCCCACCTACCCGTTTCATTTTCCAGGCCGTCAGGGTTGGTGATAAGGGGTGGATTAGATAAAATACGAAATATTTCAAATAAAAAAACTATTTCTTGACCGGCCACCAAATTCATAGAGAATGTTAAAAATAAGCATATTAAGAGATCCCACCCACCCGTTTCATTTTCCAGGCTGTCAGGGTTGGCGATAAGGGGTGGATTTGATAAAATAGGAAATATTTCAAATAAAAAAAAACTATTTCTTGACCGGCCACCAAATTCATAGAGAATGTTAAAAATAAGCATATTAAGAGATCCCACCCACCCGTTTCATTTTCCAGGCCGTCAGGGTTGGCGATAAGGGGTGGATTTGATAAAATACGAAATATTCCAAATAAAAACAACTATTTCTTGACCGGCCACCAAATTCATAGAGAATGTTAAAAATAAGCATATTAAGAGATCCCACCCACCCGTTTCATTTTCCAGGCCGTCAGGGTTGGCGATAAGGGGTGGATTTGATAAAATACGAAATATTCCAAATAAAAACAACTATTTCTTGACCGGCCACCAAATTCATAGAGAATGTTAAAAATAAGCATATTAAGAGATCCCACCCACCCGTTTCATTTTCCAGGCCGTCAGGGTTGGCGATAAGGGGTGGATTTGATAAAATACGAAATATTCCAAATAAAAACAACTATTTCTTGACCGGCCACCAAATTCATAGAGAATGTTAATAATAAGCATATTAAGAGATCCCACCCACCCGTTTCATTTTCCAGGCCGTCAGGGTTGGCGATAAGGGGTGGATTTGATAAAATACGAAATATTTCAAATAAAAGAACCTATATATTGACCGGCCACCACATTCATAGAGAATGTTAAAAATTAGCATATTAAGAGATCCCACCTACCCGTTTCATTTTCCAGGCCGTCAGGGTTTGCGGTAAGGGGTGGATTTGATAAAATACGAAATATTTCAAATAAAAAAAACTATATCTTGACCGGCCTCCAAACTCATAGAGAATGTTAAAAATAAGCATATTAAGAGATCCCACCCACCCGTTTCATTTTCCAGGCCGTCAGGGTTGGCGGTAAGGGGTGGATTTGATAAAATACGAAATATTTCAAATAAAAAAAAAACTATATCTTGACCGGCCTCCAAACTCATAGAGAATGTTAAAAATAAGCATATTAAGAGATCCCACCCACCCGTTTCATTTTCCAGGCCGTCAGGGTTGGCGATAAGGGGTGGATTTAATAAAATAGGAAATATTTCAAATAAAAAAAACTATTTCTTGACCGGCCACCAAATTCATAGAGAATGTTAAAAATAAGCATATTAAGAGATCCCACCCACCCGTGTCATTTTCCAGGCCGTTAGGGTTGGCGATAAGGGGTGGATTTGATAAAATACGAAATATTTCAAATAAAAAAAAACAATTTCTTGACCGGACGCCATATTCATAGACAATGTTAAAAATTAGCATATTAAGATATCCCACCCACCAGTTTCATTTTCCAGGCCGTCAGGGTTGGCGATAAGGGGTGGATTTCATAAAATATGAAATATTTCAAATAAAAAAAACTATATCTTGACCGGCCTCCAAATTTATAGAGAATGTTAAAAATAAGCATATTAAGAGATCCCACCCACCAGTTTCATTTTCCAGGCCGTCAGGGTTGGTGATAAGGGGTGGATTTCATAAAATATGAAATATTTCAAATAAAAAAAACTATATCTTGACCGGCCTCCAAATTTATAGAGAATGTTAAAAATAAGCATATTAAGAGATCCCACCCACCAGTTTCATTTTCCAGGCCGTCAGGGTTGGCGATAAGGGGTGGATTTCATAAAATATGAAATATTTCAAATAAAAAAAACTATATCTTGACCGGCCTCCAAATTTATAGAGAATGTTAAAAATAAGCATATTAAGAGATCCCACCCACCAGTTTCATTTTCCAGGCCGTCAGGGTTGGCGATAAGGGGTGGATTTCATAAAATATGAAATATTTCAAATAAAAAAAACTATATCTTGACCGGCCTCCAAATTTATAGAGAATGTTAAAAATAAGCATATTAAGAGATCCCACCCACCAGTTTCATTTTCCAGGCCGTCAGGGTTGGTGATAAGGGGTGGATTTCATAAAATATGAAATATTTCAAATAAAAAAAACTATATCTTGACCGGCCTCCAAATTTATAGAGAATGTTAAAAATAAGCATATTAAGAGATCCCACCCACCAGTTTCATTTTCCAGGCCGTCAGGGTTGGCGATAAGGGGTGGATTTCATAAAATATGAAATATTTCAAATAAAAAAAACTATATCTTGACCGGCCTCCAAATTTATAGAGAATGTTAAAAATAAGCATATTAAGAGATCCCACCCACCAGTTTCATTTTCCAGGCCGTCAGGGTTGGCGATAAGGGGTGGATTTCATAAAATATGAAATATTTCAAATAAAAAAAACTATATCTTGACCGGCCTCCAAATTTATAGAGAATGTTAAAAATAAGCATATTAAGAGATCCCACCCACCAGTTTCATTTTCCAGGCCGTCAGGGTTGGTGATAAGGGGTGGATTTGATAAAATACGAAATATTTCAAATAAAAAAAAACAATTTCTTGACCGGACGCCATATTCATAGACAATGTTAAAAATTAGCATATTAAGATATCCCACTCAACCGTTTCATTTTCCAGGTCGACAGGGTTAGTGATAAGGGGTAGATTTGATAAAATACGAAATATTTCCAATAAAAAAAAAACTATTTTTTAACCGGCCACCAAATTCATAGAGAATGTTAAAAATAAGCATATTAAGAGATCCCACCCACCCGTTTCATTTTCCAGGCCGTCAGGGTTGGCGATAAGGGATGGATTTGATAAAATACGAAATATTCCAAATAAAAACAACTATTTCTTCACCGGCCACCAAATTCACAGATAATTTAAAAATATGCAGATTATCATCCGTTTCATTTTCCAGGCCGTCAGGGTTGGTGAGAAAAAAATGGGAATAAATAAATTAAATTTGTTGACTGTCTATTATTAGGGATAATATGAAAAAATAATAAAACGAAGTTTCCCGACCAATTTTAAGGCAAATAAGTTTCGGTATCAATACGAGTGGTAGGGGTGATACTTCCTAAAGGTATTGTTTCGAAAATGTTTTACATAACTCGCAGAATTTTTTATTAATATTTCTACATCCTTTGTGGTAAAGCCTATGACATGATGTACAATTTTCATCATTAGCATCTGCATCGTCACCACAAGAATTAATTTTTTATATTTGAAATATTTCGTATTTTATCAAATTCACCCCTTATCGCCAACCCTGACCGCCTGGAAAATGAAACGGGTGGGTGGGATCTCTTAATATGCTTATTTTTAACATTCTCTATGACTTTGGTGGAAGGTCAAGATATAGTTTTTTCTATTTGAAATATCTCGTATTTTATCAAATCTACCCCTTATCGCCAACTCTGACGGTCTGGAAAATGAAACGGGTGGGTGGGATCTCTTAATATGCTTATTTTTAACATTCTCTATGAATTTGGTGGCCGGTCAAGAAATAGTTTTTTTTATTTGAAATATTTCCTATTTTATCAAATCCACCCCTTATCGCCAACCCTGACGGCCTGGAAAATGAAACGGGTGGGTGGGATCTCTTAATATGCTTATTTTTAACATTCTCTATGAGTTTGGAGGCCGGTCAAGATATAGTTTTTTTTATTTGAAATATTTCGTATTTTATCTAATCCACCCCTTATCACCAACCCTGACGGCCTGGAAAATGAAACGGGTAGGTGGGATCTCATAATATGCTTATTTTTAACATTCTCTATGAATTTGGTGGCCGGTCAAGAAATAGTTTTTTTTATTTGAAATATTTCCTATTTTATCAAATCCACCCCTTATCGCCAACCCTGACGGCCTGGAAAATGAAACGGGTGGGTGGGATCTCTTAATATGCTTATTTTTAACATTCTCTATGAGTTTGGAGGCCGGTCAAGATATAGTTTTTTTTTTATTTGAAATATTTCGTATTTTATCAAATCCACCCCTTACCGCCAACCCTGACGGCCTGGAAAATGAAACGGGTGGGTGGGATCTCTTAATATGCTTATTTTTAACATTCTCTATGAGTTTGGAGGCCGGTCAAGATATAGTTTTTTTTATTTGAAATATTTCGTATTTTATCAAATCCACCCCTTACCGCCAACCCTGACGGCCTGGAAAATGAAACGGGTAGGTGGGATCTCTTAATATGCTAATTTTTAACATTCTCTATGAATGTGGTGGCCGGTCAATATATAGGTTCTTTTATTTGAAATATTTCGTATTTTATCAAATCCACCCCTTATCGCCAACCCTGACGGCCTGGAAAATGAAACGGGTGGGTGGGATCTCTTAATATGCTTATTATTAACATTCTCTATGAATTTGGTGGCCGGTCAAGAAATAGTTGTTTTTATTTGGAATATTTCGTATTTTATCAAATCCACCCCTTATCGCCAACCCTGACGGCCTGGAAAATGAAACGGGTGGGTGGGATCTCTTAATATGCTTATTTTTAACATTCTCTATGAATTTGGTGGCCGGTCAAGAAATAGTTGTTTTTATTTGGAATATTTCGTATTTTATCAAATCCACCCCTTATCGCCAACCCTGACGGCCTGGAAAATGAAACGGGTGGGTGGGATCTCTTAATATGCTTATTTTTAACATTCTCTATGAATTTGGTGGCCGGTCAAGAAATAGTTGTTTTTATTTGGAATATTTCGTATTTTATCAAATCCACCCCTTATCGCCAACCCTGACGGCCTGGAAAATGAAACGGGTGGGTGGGATCTCTTAATATGCTTATTTTTAACATTCTCTATGAATTTGGAGGCCGGTCAAGAAAAAGTTGTTTTTATTTGGAATATTTCGTATTTTATCAAATCCACCCCTTATCGCCAACCCTGACGGCCTGGAAAATGAAACGGGTGGGTGGGATCTCTTAATATGCTTATTTTTAACATTCTCTATGAATTTGGTGGCCGGTCAAGAAATAGTTTTTTTTATTTGAAATATTTCCTATTTTATCAAATCCACCCCTTATCGCCAACCCTGACGGCCTGGAAAATGAAACGGGTGGGTGGGATCTCTTAATATGCTTATTTTTAACATTCTCTATGAGTTTGGAGGCCGGTCAAGATATAGTTTTTTTTATTTGAAATATTTCGTATTTTATCAAATCCACCCCTTACCGCCAACCCTGACGGCCTGGAAAATGAAACGGGTAGGTGGGATCTCTTAATATGCTAATTTTTAACATTCTCTGTGAATATGGTGTCCGGTCAAGAAATATTTGTTTTTATTTGGAATATTTCCAAATAAAAATGTTATCAAATCTACCCCTTTCACCAACCGTAGCGGCCTGGAAAAATAAACGGGTGGGTGAAATCTCTTAATATGTTTATGTGTTATGTTTTCTGTGACTATGGTGAGCGACCAAGTTATATTTTTATTTATTTGAATATTTTCTATTTTAATAATTGCAGCCCCTTTGCACAACCCTAACAGCCTGAGAAATAGGAAGGGTGGGTGGATTTTTTTTATTTTTCAGGTTTTTAATATTCTGTGTGATCAGCCCCATATGAATTATTTAAAAAAATTGTGTAAAATTCGACTTCATTTTCTGACCACGACTTTATCGATTATAGTCCTACCTAAATGTGTGGCTGTGGATGATTTCACACCGGTGAAACACCCCAGGAATTTTTGAAAATGTACGTCAGTCTATGCGAAGAAGAGTAGATGCTTGCATACGTGTGGGTGAAGAACACTTTCAACAACTACTGTATATAATATATAGATACATAATTTGAGTTCTTTATTTTGTTTGTATTTTCTTGTCTTGTCGTTTCGTTTTAGGTTTAAGAATTTGAATTTATCGTTTTACAAAATAAATCGCGATTTTTAAAATTAAATTTAAAAAAATCAGAGGCGTACCGTTTTTTTCTATCCAAACATTTAATATTATGCCTACGTGGAGGTCACTGGTTAAAGTAGAAAATTAATTATTGTCCTAAAAAAAGTGTTTCCACGCATGGTGGGTGTCTACAAAATGACAACAAAATATCAGAAGCAGTTTCAATGAACTTGAGGAAAAAACTTTTTTGGTTTTAATTTTTTTACGTGAAAGTGGTGCGTCGTACGAGAGTAAGCCTAGGGACCAAATTTGCTGTAAAATAAATGGAGATTTTAAAAATATTTTTTGGTTTTAGAAAAGGCAGTAGCGTACCATTTTTTCTTCAAAAATGTTTAGTTCAAACCTCGTACGGACGTCATTGACAAAGATTTTAAAACATTTTTTTGTCGGTCAGTGGTCGCGCGGTTTAAGGCGTCAGTCGAGGTGACTAGATCGGTGTTAGTTCGAGCCCAGCTGCCGGTAGACCGTATATAAGCTATATTCGTGGAGAGGTTTGGCGCCCTCTCTGCGAGTATGGTAGGGTGGAAGAATGTTGGCTTGGGTCAATGTGAGAGATTGATACCGGTTGATATTTGACTACCCCCCTAATTAATGAGGTTTTCCAGGTTTTCCTCATTCCTGCACTGAATAGTGGTTAGGGCCTATCAACGTAAGTCGTTCCTGGGCGCAAATGCGGCCTGCTTAATAATAATATGCCGCCCCCTCTCCCGCACAAGTCTCCGACTTCTGGGCTAATCCCTGTGATTAGAATGAGGGGTAGAGATATTATTATTATTATTATCAAACAATGCTCCTTAATGATTAATAGGTGTGTACAAAATTTCATAAAAATATCTGGAGTGATAAGAAAATTATAATAAAAAATTACATTTTTTCTTAAAACTGTAACACCCTGTAGCTCAAAAATTAAAAGGTGTGGGACATATGTCGATATCAGGTTTTCTTCTTAAAATGACCGAAGGATTCACACCCTTAAGTATCGGCATTCAATTAATAAACATCCTGTATACAATCATGAAGTCAATTAGCAAGAATGATGTAGCCAAGAAGGTATATGTAGACGGTTTGCAGAAGTTTTTCACAGATGCGCCGGACATTACGATTGTGTGACTTACGCTTACATCTCATTGAGGAAGAAGGAAGCATATTGCTTAGTACTATCCGACAGTGAAGGCTCGATGTTTTACTGTAGCCGACAGTGATGGAATTAGTTATGTGCATTTGGTGAAGAAGTATTGATCATTGTGTTCCCAAAATGTAAGTACAAATCGAGTTTTCTTAAGTGCGCCGATCAAGTGACTGGCATTAATCCATTTGAATCACGTCCCTTGCAAATTGCACGTTATTTTATATTGGACGATCCTGAGGAATACACTGGACATGCGTTTCGACCTACGACCACTACCATTATGGCGAATAGTGGCATAACAATAGATCAAATAAGTAGGATGGAAATCGGCAGCTGTGGCGAGTGGTTACGTTGAAGAGAGTATTAGCCATAAGAAACATTACTGAAAGTGTCATTAATAGAAGTGCAGCCTCATTGACTTCTGAGAATATTAGCAGTATTAAGTTGAACAGTATTTCCTCCGATTTAAAAAACCGAAGTATTAATATTTCAAACAATACCAACTGTACTTTTCACATTCATTTAAAGAATTGGATTGTTGAATAAAGCTTTTAAAACATTTGTTAGTAATATTTCATTCGGCACTACAAGGTACTCCTTTCAAATCACTAATTAAAAAGGTGACATTTAGACTTCACGTTTCTCTGGTAGTTGATTTTGCCATGGTAACTTTAAAACGCGCTCATTTTTAAAAATTGGATTTAAAAACGCTGAGACGTGCTTTAAATAAGCAAAATAGGGTACTAATAAATATATATAAAAGCAACTTCTGAAATAATAATTGTTGAATACTAGTTGCAATTGAACTAAGTATATAATATTTAAGCAACCGTAGTTAAATATATACCCAATGATGTATTAAACACATGTGCACATAAGACAAAAATATAAACCACAATCAAACAAAATAGTATATATAGTTCAGCTGTATGATCAAATATACAAACATTAACAAACAATTTATTACCCCATCAAACAAACTAAAGGTCTCCTGTCAAACCTACCAATCAATTCTAAATTAAATCCATCACTTCTACTCTTTTTAATTCATTAATGGATATTAAATCAACAATCGATAAAGACATAAATCCCCTCTGTCTGATAAGTCCGCTCTATCTCTAACATCCTTATTTCTTTCCGTCTGCAAATGAGGCTAATAAACTTATCATTTAGTGTACACACAGCTGTGTCTGCTGAAGTTCTACAGCGTCACAAAGAACATCGCTGCTTGTTAGACAGATACCACAGACGTTGATAAAAAGCTCCCAGTCTCGGAGAAAAGCTATCGAATACAGACAGTAATAATTGCACTTTACTTCCTGAGGAAATACCGATTCAGTAGGAAATGCAGATGTATTCGTGTTCGTTCGTTGACCGTATTTGACTTCTACGAAAATCACGTCACGATATAATTACTATACTTAGGCGTGAGGTACACAACGTCCACATAAAAAAATACATTTTTCTCATACTCAATTTTTCCTAATCCTAATAAAACTAGCTTTAAGAATGTGCTGATGCATCATCATACTTAATCATTAAAATAAATTACCTGAAGTTGTTGATAATGAAATAGAAATTGTTACATTTCTGTTAATTGTTAATACATTCTATCTCATAT
This sequence comes from Monochamus alternatus, assembly GCA_037114965.1. NCBI lineage: Eukaryota > Metazoa > Arthropoda > Insecta > Coleoptera > Cerambycidae > Monochamus > Monochamus alternatus. Next base: position 74,431,298 of record CM073431.1, on the reverse strand, counting down.
TTTCATTGTAATATCGACATAAGATGCAGCAATTTTAGAGGTGATCAGCATTTTTACATAAATCTATTTATTATTCTATACACGGTGGCGTCTTTAATTGCTAGGAATATTCTTAATAAAAAAGTCTTATATCAAAAAGTTCTATATTCATGTTATGCCGAGAAATTTGAACTTCAATTTTGTAATCGAAAAATATATCCTAGCGCTTGATGTGTCTTTTTTTACTTAATGTAATTTACGATAACACTATTATACAGTCTTCTGCTACTCAAATCAAAACAGCAAAACAAACACAACACAATGGAACAAAAGGAGCGTGATATCTGACTATTTATAAATCAAATAAAAATATATAGAAAAAAAAACAACTTTAAAACCAAGTTCATAAAATTTAGTGATTTGAACAAATATTTTCTTCATAGAGAAGAAAATTTTTCAATGTGAAATCTCCATCGAATTCCACTCCACATACGGCCAATACCGGTGCTAACTTTTTGTAAATTTTGTATTCAACATTTTTAATATTCAAATCTCTTAATCGACCTATATTATTTTACTTGATTTGCTGTCAGGAAACTAGGTTTTTAATATTTGTTACGCGTTCAAAAAAGGCTCTAAATATAAAGTATGCCATCATTTCTATATAATATGAGATAAAATTATGAAAAAACAGTTTACCACCCACCACAAAATATCACCGCCACTGCTAAGGCGACACTTGAATTAATCACTAACATACAGGGCGGTGTCTAAAAATTCATATTTGTTAATATTTGCAACCTGCTGGACTTGTTTCATGTTATTAAACTAGTAAATATCAAATCAAGTAGATAAAAAAGTAAAGTGGGTACTCGAAGAATCAAGTGGTTCTTCAGGAAATTTATACTTCTAAAGATAAGAAGTCTAATAGAGGATACACTTCAAATCTGCAGTATATTTTAGGTAAGACAGACGTGTCAAACATGAAAAAAATCTTGAACTGGAAAACATCAGATATTAGAATTAAGCAACTCAAGAAAACTATCTTAAAAGACCATACTAAAAAATACGTGTAAAAATATTTTATAAATGAGTTAAATTTCATACAGGGATCAATTAGATAAATTCACCAACAATTTCTTTAACTCAGTTCTACTGCTATTATACATACACTATGCAGCATACTTTACCGTTATTTTTATAAAAAAAACAATCGTTCAACTTAATAAAACAAAATTAAAACGCTCTAAAATCAAATAATTGCTATTAAATACTTTATCATCTATTAATAAACGTAAATACATCGCCAGTCGAACATTTATTTATTCCGATTCCACTTCAGTTACAAAAAAGAACCGGCGCATTCACCATTATCTCAAAAAGCAACAAAGTTCCTTGTAATGGGAAATAAATTTGAATTTCTCGCCTCCAGAAAAACCCCATATCAAAAATGTATACCAATATTTGGGTTTTTTAAAAGTTATTTACAAATATCGAAAATAAATGTTTAAGTCTGACACCCTGTATCTTTTTAGCCATCAACTTTTGAGCTAGGTAAGTTTGGCTACATCGCACTATTTCGTAGTCTGCAATCTACTCTTGTTCTGTGTCCCATTTTTTAAGGTTCACCCTGTATAATTATGTCAAAAGAACAACAAACAACACTTTTCTCTGAACCATAAAAATCTCAATAACACATTACATTCTACGCCTACCTAAGCAAAGTTTGGCAGCGTTTATACTTAAATCGTGTTGATATGATGACATTACTGGAATCTGTTTGTTATGCATACATATATAAAAGATATTCACACACCTACATGATGGTACTTTAAGGAAATTAATCTATTGAAACGAAACTGAGTTATTTACATATTAAAAATTATAAAGAGCTAGTGTATCCGACTGTCGAATACATTAATTTGTTAATTAAATCTACGTCTTACTTATGCATATAACTTTTATAAGATTAAGCATATGTAATTGTGATTTTCATGATAACTGATGAATATTAATAATAAAAACATCAAAACAAAGTTGCGAATGAGTAAATGATAAATAATACATCAAGTTTGCCCCCGTAAATGAATTATTGTTTAGGTTGGCGTTTTACTATTGCATAAACAATTTACACATAAATTCACACTTCGTAATTCACAACATATGTACAAACATCGTCAACTGTGAAGCCTTCACAGAGACTTTCTGGAGTCTCTAGTGTTTTCTACAAATACAAGTAATTTTAGACATTTAAGAACTGAATAATATAGAGTTAGCAAATAAAAGGAATGCCACCTGCGAATATTCAAAGGTACCGAAGTAAAACGAAATATAACCACAAAAAGCGGTCTAACGAACAAATTTTTAGGTATATTTTTAAATTCAACTGTAGATAAAAATATTATTATAACATAAACTTACATAGTTCTGCATATAAGATTGTTCACTTTTTTTATAAGTATGTGAAAGTAATTCAATATATTAAACCTGAAACATTAAAATCTTGAAGACATAATCTTTATTGCTTAGAGTAATACAACATAAAATAAAAAGGATAAAAAATAATTTTGCCAACAAGATTAAAAAAGGGGGTAAATGCCCTATTCCAAAATCGTGAATTTTTTGTAGAGATGCTTGTGATTGAGGTTTTACAGAAAACGTAACATGATTTCTACATATTTTTTTCTTATTATAAAGTCGTTGTTTTCTTCAAATCCTAAAGTTTCTCCTTTATCAGAACGGTATTTGCTTTCCTATGTAAATCATACACCTGGGTGATTTTAGTCAACGTTAATATGAATTGCTTTGCTGATATACCCGCGACAAGAATTCAGACGACTTACGTCATACAAACAAATAAATAATTGTGAATTATTTTCATTAAAATATTTAAGAAACTGCAACTGGTAGTAATAAAATTATATACTACACTAAAAGTTTGCATTATAGATATATTGCACTAAATTGCAAAAAATAATTGTTTTTAACGCGACCAAATATCGAAAATTACGTTGACAATAAAAACAAATGTGTAACGTCAGCCGTGACGTAAGACGTCTGAATTCTTGACGCGAATATATTGACATTTTTTAAGCTCAAAATCGAGTCACCAGAAAATTGAATATAGAAAAATTTCAACTGTTTTATGTTGACAACTGAAAGGCGAGGGATAAATCATTCGAAATCATAGCTTTCATTTACTTTTTACGTTTCTTAATAAGACTGATAAAATGGCACTTAACCCCTTTGTTATTTCCACGCCTCAATTTGTATATTTTTCGAATATTCTTAAATTACCAACCGTGTTCGGTATTGTTAAACACAGTGTTCTCTTCAAGTACATACGAGTACCTAATTATCTACTTCTACTTCCAACACAGGGAGAAACGCAACAAAATAATTTTCACATTTTTTTTACTAACCACCCCGTACATTCATATACTACAATTATAGAATTATTAATGCATCTAATAACTATATATCACTGTTCTCAACTAAACTGACTCACTTTGATTTCTAATGCTGCTAACGCCGCACAGTGGCTCAAAACGCAACTGTGCCACTCAAATTACTGTACACCCCTTAGTGTTGGACCGTTTGAGGTGATTTTTTTTTAAATGTTCGTCATAAAATTCCCTATCGATCCCTCTTTCTCAATTTTCGCCTTGGGTCTTCATTTCCGCGGAATTTGACTCCAAAAATGGGTTTGCATGGAAAAACTAGATTTTTCGCACAAAGATTTTGCCGGACTTTTTTATAGGGGAATGAATGCTCGTCTTGGAAAGCCCTACAAGACTGTCCACTTAGATTTCAGCGAAATTTTCCGTTGCTCTTAAAATGGCCACAATCATCCAAAAATTTTCACATATCAGAAATTGTTCTACTGAAAACTGGGAAAGTATTGGAAAAAATATCATCTCACAAAAATTATTTGTACACATTCAAGGAATCCGCAAAAATTTTTTCAGAATTTTTGGACACATTTTTGGACTAAAATGGCTACACAGAGATTTTCCGAATTTTCCCGTAATTCTGAAAAAGGTCAGAAAGGTTCCATAAATGATTTTGGGAATTCAATTTTTTGACAAAAGTGGGCATTTTGGATACAATAGTTCTTTGTTAATGAGAACTGATTAATTTGTCCTAGAACTGTTCGGATGGAAATGTATGATAGTGAAAATTTCTCCCCGAAATCTAAGTGGACAGTCTTATAGGGCTTTCCAATACGAACATTTCCCCATAAAAAAGTCCAGCAAAATCTCAATCTCGTGTTCCGTAGGGTAATTTTTGTGCGAAAAATCTAGTTTTTCCATGCAAACCCATTTTCGGAGTCAAATTCCGCGAAAATGAAGACCCAAAGCGAAAATTGAGAAAAGGGGAATTTTATGACGAACATTTAAAAAAAAAATCACCTCAAGCGGCCCAACCCTAAGGGGTGTACAGTAATTTGAGTGGCACAGTTGCGTTTTGAGCCACTGTGCGCCGGGAATGTCTCAAATTTTCTACACAACTCCAAGACTACAACGCGATTCATTCAGTCGGTTTGAGAGAAATCTGATGACAGGATATTTTGAGTTTCTTACTGTAAATCTAACCTCATACCTACATCGAATAGTCTTAAAACAGTAAAAATCCGAATCATTCAGTTTTATAGGAATTGAAATATTGAAGAAAATCTATTTGCAACTTGCACCTATGCTGGGCACAGCAAGGGTATTGCAGAAACAAAATTAAGCCTCTGAATATGTTGGAGAAGTGCGTAACAAATCATATTTTTGAAGAAAAAAAATAACCTCTAATTATAGATCATAATAAATGTTTGTACAACTTACATCTCCGAAAGAATTTAAATTCTAGAAATTCCTAACATACCTTTAAGTGAAAATAAAAATCAGTGGTATGAATATATTTAGCTGTATGTCTATTTATGTCAATGTGCTTATGAGCAAAATGAATAATGATGAGATAATTGGACTGTAGATACATTAATATACTTACCTACGAATAACAACCACTTTTGAAGCGATTTAAATTTTTTCTACGTGCATTGATATACATTTATAATAAGTGAGAAACAAAACAAACTGAAAATGAGTAGATAAAGCTGACTATCAAAATTATTACTCGTTTAATTTAGATACAAAATTAAATTTGATATATGTATAGTCTAGGAATTGTAGTTTAAGTATATATAGAGTGACCCATTTGAAAGTGAAGCGCTTCTCTAAGAAAAAGGGTGCGCCACTGGATTTGGAATAGTTTTAAAATTTAAAGAATGTACAGGGTGTCCTCGAGACAAAAAATGTTGGTGCCTGTTGAAACAAAATCTGCCATGATCAAATGCATAAAATTCAGTTAAGGCTTGATTATTTACTGAAGTGATTGTTTTTTTAATACTGTTCCTACACGAGATACAACAAATTGTTACCAAGTTTGATTATTTGCTTGATTTCAGATTTATTTTAAAATAGGCATATGGGACTACAATTTTGCACACGACTCAATCCTTCATTCTAAGATCTTTTTCTCAATTATATTTTGTCGTATTGCGCACACAAATGACGAAGCGAACAAAAATCTGAAAATTGTACAAAAAAATCAAAGTAGGCTTTGAAAAACAAACATTTTATCGTCTCATACAGAAACAGAACATTACTATAATGGTCCCAAACTACCAAGGCTAACCGAGTTTTCTGGATTTTGAAATCATAGCAGATTTTTTTTCTAAACAGGCTGAATCCCAGAGTCATTTTTTCAACATCAAAATTTGTTGTGTCTTACAAGAGTCGTTTCATATATCTAGGAACACCCTGTATATTTATTAAAATTATTACACAGTGGCACACTCAGATTTGAAATAGCAAAATCGTTAATCTTTTTTTTTATTTTTGCGGCTGAAAAAATTAGATGTAGGCCTTGAAAATTTAATTTTCATTCTGAAATATGATTTATTAAAGTTCTATCATTGAAAAACGTGTAAGTATACATACATATTTTAAATCAAATAAAACTTTTAGAGAAGTGCCCCTTTACTCTATAGGTTTTTTTAATGTCAAAGTTAAAAATTTATTAAACGTGATGATTTTTTCTGTTTGAATTTTTCTACCACATTGTAAAGGTGACCTTATGAACTTAATTTGACTAAATGGAAATTTTTCACATCATGAAAATCGATCGAAAAAATTAACTCCTTGCTTGATACTTTTGGCGCAAGGGGTTAATTAAAATGTCTTTCACTTATTTTAATGTGACGAAAAAATGGCAAAAATAAATAATAAGAATAAAAAAATAGTTAGCTATATCTATAAAGTTGCCTAATTCGATGGTATATATTGCGAAGTTTTTTAAATAAGAGAATTCAATTCATGAAACCCTAGTAAGATCTTACGCTGTGTACATATTATCAAAGTAAACCGTGGTTCCCTCTCACAATTCTAAATATCCGGTCAAATATAGGTTAACATTTAAAATTAAATTTGTATCAGAGTCCAATATGCCGTCCAAAAAGTATTTTCACTAAATATTATATAAATTTACTATGCGAAGTGTCCCTGCAACTTTGTTTTGTTTCTTAAGTGTTTTTTATGTTTCCGACCGGTAGCTAAGAAAACAGAGCTCTTCCGCTTCCTGTGGAGGACCTAAAGAGAGGCAACCCATATCGGGACCGCCAATTATAAATAGCTTAATTATTTTGGAACACTATAGCAGAAGGAACCGGCGAAAATAGGGGACAGTTCGGCACCACACTTTTGTTTTTTTTTTTATCTCCAGTTCGACCATAGTTTCTTTGATCTTTTAATCGGCGAATCATAAACAGAAGAATCGCACTTTTGACCATATCTCATATATTATTAAAGATGGATCAAATTTCATATGACTGTAACATAAAAAGGCGTTATATCAAGTAAAAATATTGAGGTAAAAATGTCTCTTAATATTAATATTTTATATGGCTAGAATTTTAAAAATAGAGTTCAGTTCGAATTTATCGATAAAAGAATGCTTGTTAAGCGTACCATACTGAAGAATAAATGAGGAAAAAAACTTTCAAAACATGAATTATGAAATTTTTATTTAAAGCATAAAGAATTACCTCTTCATGAATTTGTGAAATTATATTTAGAACATATCATTACATCACACTACAAATAATTATTGAAGTGCATTTTATCCTGAAAATCCTAGTTTATTAATTTGCACATAATTAATAATAAAATAAATGTGGTAATTGCAAAACTGAATCGTGAGCAGGATATAGTCGAATAGAAATTTAACTGGGAAAAGTTTTGATTATTATTATCAGAAAATTAGATTTTGCATTCGAAGTTAGTTTTTTGACAATCGAAATGCGTTTTATATATAGATTTATTAGTAAAGAAAGATGTAATTCATTAATCACTACATTAGCTGGAAATTATTGTCAGTAAACTTGGAAATTATTTACGATAAATAAGCTGCTGCGGTGCACGCTATCGAAATTTTCAAATTCTCTCTGTTTTCTTTTACATACACATGCACAATATTTGATACAAAATAAATTAAAAATTGTTAATGAATGGTAAAAAAGTGTGTAATTACGAATATTTGGAGTATTTAAACACAATTCCATTTTAGATGGTAATTCTGTACTGGTGAGAGTATCCTGTGATTGTAACTGTAATTTGGTTTAACTTTAATCTATGGTTCTATGGATTTTAGAATTATGTTTTATGAATTACGAATATTATGATTGTATGTTTACTGTGTCGTGTCATTGTTGTACTATGATTTGATCATAATATTTATACAGGTTGATTCGAAAATAGTTGCGGAAAATGAAACAGCAATCTATTCCACTCGTTGCACTCGCAATAAGGGATGAAATAATTATACCACTTGTACGTTTATCAGATATTTTTCATACAACAAAATTTTGAAGAAAAAAGATGTCTCTGCATGAATAGTTCTATTCAAAACAAAACTTTTTTGTGTATACACAAATTACTAAATATCTTGTGGTTTTTGTACAAAAAAAATAAAAAATAAATTAAATTAAAAGCCAGCATCTCAACCGTATGATTCAAACGTTATTTTCTGTAGTAAGATAATCATCATTAATAGTTGTCAACCGTAATTATCAGTTTATTGAATTGCTTTTTATCATTCTTATAAGTTTAGCTGTTAGTTTAACACTTAAAAAAAACGTAAACTTAATTTCAGAACGGACTTTTAAAGGGCTGTAACTTCTTAGAGAATGCTAAAATTATTTGCAGAATAGTTGTGTTATATCTGGTTTCCCATCTGTGTGGTTGCCTATGCCCAAAATTTATGTATTAAAAAATTCTTGGCCTATGCCTACACCTTCGTCTGCTAAATGCCTACACCTAACCAAATCAAATGATGAATATCAAAAATCATAAATAAATTAACCTTAACTTATAATGTAAAATATTTTTTTTCTATTTTTAATTTAAAACATTAATCCAAATTTGAAAACGGGAGTGTACCTAATCGTGTAAAATTCTTCAAGTGCGTGTAATGTCGTGTAATTTGCATGTCTTCACTGAATATTTTTACAATATGTCATTGGCAGCACTGCTCTCAAATTCCTTCGAAACAATCAGCCTGGACTTGTGGAAGATGTGCCCTGAGCTGTCCGACTGTGAATGTGGCTCTTGCACGACGACCTTAATGAAGTTCCAAAGGGACGATGGATTGAGCGAGGGCCGGTACCATAACTGCCACAATCTCCAGACTTAAATCCTTTCAACTTCTTTTTGTAGAGATATTTAAAAAATGATGTGTATCACACCAAAGTGAACACTATTGATGATTTACGTTAACATATCATAGCTGCTGCCAATTACAAGTTCAAAACGGACAAGAACAACAAGTATTGTTATTCCTAATACATTTTTCCATCCTGGCGAATCAAAGTGTATTTAAGCTCCATCATTGTCGGTAACAGGAGGCAAACAATATAGACATACTTTCTACAAACATCTTTTCTTTGCGAATGAATTGTGGTGTGATAAACTCCGATCTTGCGTATTTTTTTACATTCCAATTTTTGTTTGACTGAAATTTTCATGCTAAAAATATACATAGATCCATATATCTTCAGCTGCTGTAATAGTTTTGAAAATATTGACAGGATTCGAACATATATTTTAACTTTGATTATTCCCTGTGGTGATTGAAATCTAATTAAGGACGCCGTTTTTATATCTTTCGATGTGATGCTTTGTCTACAAAATCCAGCCTTAAGGCACGTCATTAATAATTCGACATTCTGTATACCATAGTATTTTATAAAAAATTGGTTTTAAACGATTTTAAACCTGTGACATATACACATATATTAAAATATTTACGAAGTTTTAGTGAAGAATTAGAACTGCCGAATTTTTCTATGAAAGAATTTTAAGATTTTTTCCAGATGGTCGCCCGAAGCTTGTCGGGGTCGTCAACCTGACGAGAGCACTAGGAAGACTTTGCACTAGAGTAAAGCACAAATTAATCTACGGCCGTTTCGGAAAACATCTGATTAAAAATAAAATATCTAATATTAGCCTACCCTCAGCCTTTCATACATCACTTCCGTCAAATAATAATGACGAATGCGATTCTATTGTTCAATCAGTTGCTGACTACTTTTATTTACATAAAGTTCGGTTTAATTTTTTTAATTTTATATACCAGATTATGTATATCATATGAGGACAATTAGAAGAAAATTACACATTTTAGTAGCAGGAATGTGTTGGGGTTAGTTAGGTCCTAAACATGTTGCTTTTTTGCAGCTGACCCTTGACCTGACCACTGCTACAAAACTTTTCTGGGTGCTGCTTCGTTTTTTGTCATCACAGGTGCTAACATATTTTCTTTGCGTTTCCAACCTCACAGATCTGAAGGTAGTTGGTTTTCCAGCCAGTACTGCACCTGGTGGAATGTGTGTAATACGTGCTGTTTCGTTGCCCCCTCGCTGGATGAAAGTGATGCAAGATCTCGTTTTATATTCGACGCAGATTTCAAAAATGAATAGTACTTGAAAGTCTTCAGATAACTTATCTTAGCAGGGACACCGTACCATTTATTTGCCCAGCATTCTCAACATCAGCATGTGAGGAAGACGAGTTGTGGAACACTTCAGCTGCTCTTGATGTTGTTTTTAGTAATATTTTTACGAAATCAAGTTTACTCTTTCGGAATGTCATGCTAATAGAATCGCAGCCAGTAAATGAATTATAAGAATAAAATTTTCTTGAGTCCCAGCTGTTATATTTGATGAGTGGGGTAAACGTTGGTTTGTACTTTTCCTCTATCAGGTTTTATGAACACGATGTTATGATCAAGTGGCGTTTTTGCTGTAAGTAACACAGTGAGGTCAAGTCTTCTTCTGTAACCGCCACATTGGTTGTTTCACTTACGGATTGGTGCTTACAATCAACACGTCAATATTATGTGATGCTTGATATGCAATGGTATCGTTTTCAGCCTATATTTGTTCTGATGCTTGGAGATAAATTATTCTTGAGCCACCGAAATTGAGTTTCCAGATTGAAGTTGATGTCGACACAATTTTTCATCCAATAGCGCCTTTCCTGTTCTACCGACATAATACTGTTGGGAGAGCTGCTATATCCATCAAAAACAGTGGTATATCTAATGCCTTATGTTTCTATATGATAGCTGTCGAAATTGAGGATCCTCTAAGCCAGATAACCTTATGTAAGAAAAAGTCTCTATTGTGGAGCTTGATAGATGAACTGACAAAGGATATTAGAAAGTGCTCTCTCTGTAAAGCGGCAGTGTTTTTTTTTTTTTGAATTACCGATATTTGACAGCATATATACCAGAAACAGTGCATTGTAGCAAAAAATGTGTTAAATTAGTGTTATAGAAAATTTTATGAGCTCTCATTTTTATGTAAAACATTTTCACTACAAGGCACCGTTTTCGAGTTATAAGTGAAAAACTAAAAAAGAAGACATTTGTACCTCCCTCCTCCCCTGAAGCGGACAGACTAGAGGAGAGGACTTTTAATATTTTTACGCCCCAACTACCTCAAACACATTCCCGCAGAGAAATATTTTCCCCCCTTCAATGCACGCTGCAACCCCTTCGTTGTTTAGACTATAAAGAGAGTATAAAATGAAAGAAGTATACAATATATGTATAAATATAAAAAAATATGTAGTCTAAAATTATTTTGAGTAAATTAGAGAGGGCATTATCCGATGCACCTCCGTCTACAAACTATACAAATTATTGAGATTTTAATAGAGACAAAGTAGGGCAACAAAGCGAGCGAATCATGATTTGCAAGAGAAGTCACCTTTAATCCCAGGTAAATATAGAACAGATATGAAAATAGATCTATATTGTTTTTCTCTACCATGTTTTGAATATCCTCAGTCCTCACACTGACAACTAAGTAAGAGTCACAAAATTTATTTCGGCTAGCTGCTGCCGTCTCCGTAATATTTACACACATCCTTGTGCATAAACTATACGGTATATTAATGTGCACAATGTAAAGGCAAAAATCTAAATGGATGAAATAATATTTAATTTAAAACTGCAATGTTTATTGACTAAAAAAGTATAGCATATACATTTTCTTTCACTATTTGTTTGAGACCAATAACTATTTTAATTTTCTTCTTGTCTTCACTTCCTGTTTCTTTTTTCTATTCTGTTTCATCATATACGATTCCGGAAGGTTCATTGTTTTGCGTAAGAGGAAGTAAGTCTATAGATATATGTGCAGTGAGCAATGATACTTGCATTGGCAAAGTTTCACAGTCTAAATAATACTGTCCATCTGTAGTGGTAGGATCTCAATTCTTCCTCCATAAAATCAAATCTTTCACATTCATTGCTAGACATCCAAACTAATGCAACGAATCGCAAATTTAAATATTCTCCTATAGTACCTACTTATTGTAATATGTAACTAATACTATAAATTACTTTTTAAAAGTATGCAATTAACATATTAAGTTTCAACATAAAAAATATTTAATATTGAAATTAAAAAACTTCAGCGGATCAAAATAAACCATTCACATTTCATTACATAAATAGTGAAATAAAATCCAATACTAAATAGGTAAAATTATTAAGAGAGGCTGAAGCGTTTTTTGTATTTAAATACAGACAATAATAAAAAAAAACCCTCGTGATTTCAACAAAAAATAGTTCGAGCCATACCTATTCAGTGATCAACAATCCGCCAATCTGACTCGTGGCCTATCGTATTTATGCCAATAACATTTATATAAGAGCGTGTCATTCTACATACATACATCATGACAAATTATAGCGTTGCATAACAAAAATTTCAAGAAAATAATGTTTGAAGATTTTAAAATTTAATTTTCATAATACTGAAAATGATAATGATTATGTAAAAAATCGACTAAATTAAATGTTCAAATTGTGCACCGTTGGCTGCCTGACAGTAGCCAAGACGATCAATAAATTCTTTTTGGACATTATCAATATTTTCAGGAGCTATAAGATGTATCTCGACGACGAATTCTTGCTTTTAAATCTTCTAAATTAACCGGTCTAGTAACGTATACTTTGCTTTTTAAGTATCCCCACAATAATCTAGGGCTGTCAAATCAGGCGATCTGGCTGGCCACTCAATCGGCCTCCTTCTCCCTATCCAACGATTCGGGAACAGCTCATCTAAATAAGCACGGACAGGTGTTGCATAATGGGGAGGTGCACAGTATTGTGAAAATTACATTTTAAAATATTCAAACATTATTTTCTTGAAATTTTTGTTATGTAACACCATAATTTTTCATGATATATGTATGTAGAATGGCATGATCAAAATTGGGGGTTGCTATTTAAAAAAATTGTTGATGACGTTATATCTCGAACAACAATGACGTCACAAATATGGATCGTATGTCAAAAAGTGCCTTTTTAAAAAACAAAATCGACGTGCCAGGGGAAAACTTCTCAATTTCAAAAATAATGAATTTATTCGTTAGTTTTCGAAAGCACTGTATGTATGTGATCCTGAGTGGCAGCGCTACTGTACTTCTACATAGCTTCAATACCCGTACGCGTCATCAGAAAATTTATAGCGTGTATTTAGTATTGTAACTAAAAATGGGCAACATGAATTTCAAGAAAGAAGTGATTAATTATGATTATTGTTTAAATAAATGCATGCAAATTTAGCATATTATATTATATTTTCATAATATATAACTTAATATTTTAAACGTAAGTAGACTGAAAACATTGGGTTCATCCAATTTAACAAATATTCATTTAAGGAATATTTTTGCACATCGTCCCACGTCCGGCGAGTAAAAACTCCGCCTACTTAGGGTAAAGCGGACCAACATTTAAATTGAATACCTGACAAGATATGTAAGAGTAATAGGTAATTATTGATTAATAATCTATTTGTTATTACTTGTATTCAATTTATCTGGATGAGTGTACTTGATAAGAGCATTGTGATTTGTGACATAAATTAGCTGTTATAACATTTATTTTCTAAAGACATTTAAAAATTGTGTTACTCTAATCTCTCCGTATCACACTTGTCTACTATAAATTATAAGTATGAAAAGACCTTTATTGCTTTCCTTTTTTCCGTTGTGTTTTCGAGTATTTTCCTCATTCTTTTATTTTCTACATTTTTAAATTTCTTCCCTATATACGTGAAAAACATAGTTTTAATTTCGCATTCTGTTTTCTTACACGTTTTCTTGCATTACTTAAATTGCACCTCTTCAATGTTTTTAATACGATCCTTCTATGGCTATTTCTGTCTAATTCCCACCAATTTTGCTTGAACAGCTTTTGTAACTTAATAATAAATACATTTATTTTAATATTTGCAGTTGACGTTCCACTATAAAGTATATTAATGTAAACAAGTTTCAATTGCTGGCAATATTAAGTGACGTAAAAGTTTTATTAATGTACAAAAGCTGCGACGTTTCCATTACCTCATACAAATTGCTGTTCTAAATCTAACATTTTATTTTAGGACTCGAGATCCTCTTTATCATATAGATATTTTGTTATTTCTTGATTTACAATACAGTATACTCATATCTAATTAAACAAATTATGAATACCTTCTTATTTCCAAATTATCTTTAAGTTTAATTTTTCCTTCATTATTAAGCTGTTGTGAAGTAGATATTACAAAATATATTAATTTTTCAAAAGCTTACTTACTTATGCGTGTTGACATAATAAACTTTGTGTGTGACTCTGAGAAAAACTGTAGCAGATGTTGACTGACATATTAGATCATATGTAATCCTAATAAGGAAGATCTGTCAGTCACATCCGCTCCTCAAATGAAGTTTTATGCGTGCCTCTGCATTTTATACACATACTTGCTTTTCTGGACAGTAAAAGAATCACATAGATAATGTATGTTTCGTATATCTAAACTTTATACCTACATAATGCAAGTACCTACTATTTTGTAACAAATAACAACTTATTTGGAAGTACCTACTTGTATACAAAAAATGTATTCAATATAGTATGAAAACAAAATGTACCTAATAAAATTTAATTATCAGCAGTGTCAGCAATTTACTGTGAAAAAATATATTTTACCTAATAAAATAATAAGTAATTCAAAATTAATTAATGTACCATAGGAATTCATTGAAGAGAGATCACAAATATTTGACTGATAAAATACGTTTCAGTATAATGTTGGCTGTGGAAAAACATACGTGCCCAAATAAATACAACTCTTTTTGAATTTGAATAAAATATTCAAAACCAAAAGGTTCTTGAAAAAACTAAAAGGTCCTTGGAAAAACCAAAAGGTACTCTAACCATTTGTGAAATGATTCAGTTGTAGATTTATCTGAAAAAATATATACCATACATCTTTCTAATAAGTTGAAATCTTTTAGAGCAAGTAGTGTTTTTGAAAACTGTAGGAATTATCAAGTTCTAAATGTATATACCTTTATATCCTTTATATCCGAATAAAATTCTTTATCTTAAAAAATCGTTGGTTATTACATTTTTGGCAATTGGTAAAGCGGTAAGTACTCTAGTTATTACTAAAAAACGTGCTCATATGCCCCCCCCCCCCCTTTGTTGCGCCAATGCAAATAGACATACAAATAAAACTGTATACTGTATTACCTAATACAATTTAGGAAAACAGATAAGACACCAAATGATAATCTTATGACAAATTTGTTTATAAATGCGGTTGCATAAATTTTGTAATTACTTTACAAAGATATAATGTTATTACACCAAACAACTAATTAGTATATAATGTCATGTTATCCAGTTAATTATTGAGCATGATGACAGTAATAGATTGAGAGATACATAATAGCAACAAAATTCATATCGTTGAAAAATTCACAGTCCACTACGAACTGTATCCATGTCTAAGGCATTATCAAATTTTCTGGAAATTCATAGGTACAATCGTTTGCTGCAATAATGACACTCTTTAAAATTAATGTTGAGATATCTTTTGAACTGCCAACGTATTTGTAATGAAATCTACTTTCAACATTAGTTCTTACTTGTTTCACTCACCAATAGAAAATTAATGAAATTTCTACTCAGAACTTCCAGAAGTTAAAAAACTGTTTCGAGGAAGTGTCATTATTATTGCAAAAGCATGTACATGATACAACAAAACAGTGTTCCCTGTATCATGTGTATATGTAAGCTGCACTATACTTTCGTGTTACAGTTCGTATGTTAAATATAACTAGAATTAAATTACCAAAAATATTTAATTCACAATTTACACGTACATGAAAAAATAAAAATATGTATTGTAGTAAAAATTATACCTAATACAAGAATTTATTACACGTACTACATTATGACAAGGGCCAAATTCCACTGTGTTATTTAATAAGCAACTAGTGCCTGCTTCGAACAAACGTCAGCACAATATAATATGCCACACAGAAAAAAATTATACAAGTATTCCAATTCATCCACCAAAAACTATGTACAATCTTATGCACTCACCAAAACGGACTCGTTGGACTTTTGGCGTTGGGCGGCCTCTTTGGCGGGTTCAGGTAATCATTGAAATTAAAAAACGACATCGCGACGTTCGACTAACGACCGGAAAGAAAAATCGCGCCGTCAGCGTCTTTCAACAACAAACCTCGTGCTAGAATTTCATTCTAAAAAGCCGATTCGTCTATCAAATCTGTTCATAACAAACGCGCGTTCACGACCCCACATTCAACACTGTACGTACACACTGCAGTTTTACAGATAACGAAATCCGCGTCTTATCTACCAAACGCTTTGATGCGAAATCCAGAAACGGCGTTTCGTCCCGCCGACGTATCAAACTCGCGTGACTGACGACGCTCGACTGAAAATCTGGATCAGCCTCTGGCGACAATGGACCACGTTGCGATACGCAACGAGTAACGACGCGCGTCGCTGGTACGACGAATGGGACCGACAAAGATGGATGAGCAGTTATAGGTCGTTTCCGTCTTCTTTAGATGATGGCAGGGATGGAATATCGATTACCGAGGGGTAAATAGAAAACACGTGTCCGACCTTTCGGTGGGGGATGCCTGGATGCTTCTGAATGGGATTCCTTCCAGTGTTGCCACAGCACTTTTTTAAAATGTACTGAATTTTTTATAAAAATGTACTTACTAAATATAAAATATATACTGAATTTGAAAAGTCAGATATCAGATGAATAATAATAAATGCTTTATTTAATAACTGCACATTTCCGGCAAATTTAAATTTGCTATTAATTATTTTAGATTTTTTTTTTAAATTTGTCCAATATATTTAAAAATAACCAGGTCATATTTTAATAAAAAAAAACAAACCATATTTAATAAACGAGTTTAATAAAATACAGATCACATCTAATATTTTATAACATTGTTATAAGTACAAATAAGAAATTATCTCATATTTATTGCCAAGTTGCAATAAATCAGTGACATACCTGAAGATGGTTTTATAAATAAAAAACCGAAACGTTGTCCAATGCTATAATTGCCGAGTTGTTTTATTTTATGATTTTGACTGATGTACCCATCTAACTAACAATAATTGTTCTACTAAAATTAATTATACAACTATACAACTTATTACTATAGCAAGATGGAGGAAAAACAACAAAACCTTAAATTATTTTACATTTTCAATATTTTTACATTACTCTTTTTTAATAATTTAATTATTTAGGCATTTGGCCGGTGCCCATACGACACCGGTAATACGACCTAAAATACGATGTGCGACGTACCATCTATCGAAAATATATTCATTTGACTTTGGTGATTCCCCAAACCAGACCTGTATACCAGTGTTGCCACCCCTATTACAATTGTACTAAATCTATTACAATTTGATAATTTTGATTACTCTATTACCCAGGCCATAATATCTATTACAATTTTACAATTTGAATGTCATCCTAATTATTGAAATGAAATTACGGATTTGTATTCTGTTGTTCTCCCACGTGACAGGTTCCGCGTTTCCTAGGATCTTACGGTCCAGAAAATGGATATTTTATTTGCTTTATGTTGGCGGTTGTGCAAATATGATGGCTGCATTGCAATATGAAATTAACTAACTTACTGTCATTAAAGAATGTGACCAATCACAGTAAACAAATGAGCTTCACGCTACAATACAACCAACGTAAATTTGCATAAAAACCAAGTTTTAATGATTCTGAACCTTTTAGGGTAGCCATGAATTAGCGGTCGCCGACAATTTGACATTGGCAGTCTCTATTATTTCTAGGTTTGTGAGTGGTACGCTAGGTTGGTACGATTCTAATTTGGATTGTTGTCTGTCAAAAAATTTATATTTTGTGGTCAAAACAAAACTACTGTTATGTATTAGTACTGTTACTGTAGCAGTCGACACAAACACAATTTTTTTTGAAAAATTTTGAAAAATTTCCAAAACGATATCTGTGATTACATATTTTATTTTGCACTTTTCATCTTTCTTCTGTAAAAAAAATCCCTAAATATTTTTTTTAACGAAAATTAATGTGCCTTCTTTAAACTAATCTACAGATACATGCTAACCATTTTCAAATTTGACTGTAAAAACGGGACGGTAGTTCACATAATAATTTTTATTTGTGTTTTATCGTTTGTTACTAGATCTATTAGTGCCAAATCTATTACAATTTTTATGAAGATCTATTACCGAAAAATTTTTCAGGGTGGCAACACTGTTGTATACGTTATGTTCAATCCTTCAATCTAGCAACCGCTAAAGGGTAGCTGACAATTTAATGAACCTTATGTTACAGCCAGTGTCAGATGTTTTTTTTAGTTTCGTTCTATAATATCTTTCTTGATTCAATTTCGTACAGAATTTCATGTTTTTCAAAAAGTAGTACCATAGTACTGAATTAAATTAGATTGTACTGAATTCAATACAAATGTAGCGAAACGCCAACACTGATTCCTTCGGACGTGAGTTTGGAGAGTAATGGGCATAATGAAGAAATTAAAAATTATGCGATTCGAAGAATAACGATAATGATAATGTGGAAGTGATTGATAACTATATACAACAACCAGAGCAAGATGATAAGCATAAGCTATGAAAATATTTTATTTGCGTATGGAGTCAGTGGCGTCATTTAGAAATTCAAATATAATTTAACTCAAATATACAGGATGTTTATTAAAACGATGTCATACTTTAAGACTAGATTCCTTTGATAAAAATAAGGCGATATACAGGGTGTCCGGAAATAAATGCAACATAGAGCAAGAATATATCCCTGACGACAAAACAATGCGATGTTGCCAAACTTACATTAGTCAAAAGTTGATGGTTAAAAAGATACGGGGTTTCAAATTTTATTTTCGATATTTCGTTATTCATAATGATAAATTATGACGACGTGCAAAATTACAAGAAGATCTGCAGGGTTTGATGAAACCGAATTTTCAATAATCATTTCATCGAAGCACAAATATTTCATCAAAGCAGGCCGATCTTCTAGTAATTTTGCACGTCCTCATAATTTACCATTCTGAACGTTACTTTTTCAAGTAACACTTTACTGTATTTTCAGCGGAAAAAGCTCTTTACCTGAAACCAAAACAGTTTCTACTCGATGCACTGAATATTTCAAGTAGGATTATTTCAAAAATGGTTACTCCAAGCGACTTCAAATTAAAAAAGTAATAGAATGTTTTAATGTCAAATCAATAAGTACACTAAGCAGCAAAAAAATTATGTCATTTAAAAAAGCATGATGTGCCATAAGTGGCGCCCTCTACTCGTGACGTCAAAATTAGAAACAAATTTGAATTTCTCACCCCCCAAAAACCCCCGATCTCCAAAATTTATCAAAATATTTGGATTTTTTAAAAAGTTATTTACAAATATCGAAAATAAAATTTAAACTTTGTCACCCTGTATCTTATAACCATCAACTTTTTACTAAGGTAAGTTTGGCAACATCACATTATTTTATCGTCGGGGATCTACGTTTGATCTGTTGTATTTATTTCGGCACACCGTGTACATCGACTTACCTTAGTACCATCTGGCGTCCTTAACAAGTTATAACTAGGGTAAGTTAACTTAAATCACCTTATTTTCGTCCAAGGAAGCTAGCCTTAAAGTAAGATCCATTCTTTGATAAACACCCGGTATATTAAATTCAAATTTTTATCTCAATTTGTAGCCAGAAAAAGATGAATCTTAACTTATCTATTTGTATTATTATTATGTAGTAATCTCCTTCTATATCGTAAAGAGGCGTTAGAATGAATGCTAGAGAATGCCATATTTTATTATTTTTCCAATCCATAATTTTTTCCACTTAAATTCGACCGCACATTAGTTTCAATTTTTTCTTTTAAACGATGCACGAGACAAAAGAATCTACTGTCAGAGACACTTTAGATACATATCTTTGTCAAAATAATCGAAATTATTGATTATTGTCCACAGACCTCGAAATTATGATATTGCCGTAAAAAAATAAAGATCGGTCTCTTTTCTCCATTTGGGTACAATAGTTAAGCCAGAAAATCGTTTAATAATTCATTAATTTTATAGGTATTTTTTAAATTTCTTTAGATATATCAACATTTAAACTGAACCATTGAGTAAAATAATAGTAATTACTCAATGACTGAACGAAACTGTTCGTCATTGAGTTCGTTTTCATTACGTTACTTACAATGGATCTACTTCATACCATATTACTTCCAGAGTACCTCGGGGTTCCAATCTGGGCCCACTCTTTAACCACAAATTATATTGATTGTCGTAAACTGGTTTATGCTGATGATTTAAAAAAAAATCTTCCATATCAACTGATGATGATTGTGTTCACCTTCAGAGTCAGTTAAATAAAATACTTTCTTGCTGTGAGTTAAATAACTTACAGTTGAATATTTCTAAATGCATTTCATTTACACGTAAATTGAAGCCCATTGGTTCAATTACAAAATTACCGCGGATGTCTTTGAGTGCACGGATAGCATAAACGATTCACGAGTTTACTTTGATAGTAACTTTTCTTTCTTAAATCACGTTCAATATTTAGCTCCGTCAACAATTAGAACAATGTTTTGTGATAAGACAAGATCGTGAATTTCAAGATAAAGCCGCCTTGCTCTCATTATTTTATGCGTTTCTTCGATCTAAACTAAAACACTGTTCCCTTATTTGGGTTATCATTTATAATAGGTAACCAAGTTACTTGATTCAGTACAAAAAAGGTTTTTAAAATTTATTACATATCGTTCGAATAGTATGTTTCCTGCACGCTGATGTGAGTATAAAATATTATTAACACGTTTTGAATTCGATTTATTACAGTTTACAAAGCACTTCCATAGCTTAAAATTGTTTACATAATAATAGCCCTGTTCGAACAGCAGTTGGAAACCATTTCCAATCGTCCGACGCACGCGCAGTTTATTTATAATGCCTCCATAAGATTGAAATTCCATTGTTTCAGTCGGAATGCGCGCGCTCCGGACAATTGGAAACTAATAATTTATTTACTATGCGAACAAAGCTAATATCGAGGGTAATATTGACTGTCCCGATATTTTAAACCAACTGAACTTTTTAACAGTTCGGTCTGCAAGTCGCACTTTTTATACTTCTGCTGCTAACACTAATGTGTGCATTGAAACCTGTTTCTTTTATGACACATAATTACAGTTCAATTCCTGTGACATACTTAATTGTAGCATACATCAATGTTATTTAGTTTTTAGAGGTATAACCAATTTGTGAGCTATAAAATAGGGAGTAGTTGTCTTGTATTATTGCACTATTTTGTTGTATCGGTGTGTATCTTACATTTTTTATTTATTTTATGTTATACATATATCCTAGCAGGAAATGTCATACCTGAACAGGGAATAGCTACAATAAAATACCAGTAATGGGGCAGCAATATCGATTAAACTCATTTAGGAATTGGGGTAATATAGCAATTTATGCAGGCTATAGGATTAGACATTTATGATTTATCAGAGAGAGAGAGAGAGGTTCATGGTATAATCAGTGAATATAATTTCTAAACCAGCTAAAGGAAAAGGTTCCAGACGAATAAATTCATGTTTATTATTATTTTTTAAAAGTTTTTCTGTTTATTAAACATACAGCAAAAATTCAAGGTGTTATTCACTGGATTATTCTATGAATATTTATTATTTTAGTAATTTTTGGAAAGCCACATCGTTTTGAAGATGCAAAACAATTTTGATATTTTTAAAATTATTAATGTAGTCGAAAATGGTCGAAGATTTAAGTATTCCGATCACTGATGAGTATAATTCAATAAGATACTACGCTGTTGTTTTTGAAAGAGTTAGGAAATCTGAGAAGTTTGGATTCATGCATCTTAGCAGGTGAAATTATTATTAACAGCTCTTCTAAATTAAGAAGTTTATTAATATTTAGATAATAAAATATTGTTATTGTCGAAAAATGTTATCGCCTTGTATCTTCTAAACAAAGCGGCTTCCAAAAATCGTCAATGAATACAATGTTCCTGGAATAACCTCTTAAAATTTGCCGTATGTTTAATAAATATCCGATGTATATTTTTTTTCCATATATATACCTACCTATATTATTCAATCATAAAATTGAAACCGATTACTTGGATATTCTAATCTAAATTACCAGATCAGACAATTTTTGTCGACAATAAAATCTTTTATTATATCTGCTTTAACCCTAAATCTACAGCTGGTAAGCAAATAAAAAAACCGGAGGATTACAGAAATAATATCAGAACAATCGATCAATTAATTTGATTTTGAATTAACGTAATTCCATGAACCTAAATGACAATTAACCAAGTCTACTAAGAACAGAAAAATAAAACAATTTTAAATATTATGATAAAAATACAATAAGGTAACGAAAATACACAAAAAAAGATATATTTTTTGTATGTATCCTGTCCACAAATGAGGAGCATCATTAACTCCATTCACAACAATTCACGTAATTTCCTTCAGAATGACTGCCTAGGGCGCTTAGCCATCGAAGCAGTTAAACATAAATAGACGTCTGACCAGGGCAAAATAGACGAAAAGGAATTTCAGGTTGGAAAATTTTTGTCTTCACGTACGCTCGATCCATTATTAGTATCAGATTTATTTTTACTTGACGATGCTCCTCGGAGTATTTCGCAATAGTAAAAGAGCATTCAACTCGATTCTGATAGAAATCTAATTACAATGTGTTAGTACTTCACAGGTCAAGAATAAAGTTGCCATGAATATCAATAAGACACACAAAGTGGCAAACGTCAAATGGTATTTTTTATGTAATTATACAATGAAACCAAAGATATATTCACAAATCAATTTTCAGGAATAAAATGCGTACAAAACATTTCAAATAAAACAACAACAGACCCAAATGACAGCATTATATGTATAATAACTAAATTATACAGGGTGTACCGTAATTCCACGTAAATATGGAAGAGGGTATCTATGGCCTAATTTAGGGGGGGGGGCTCTTTTCTATATTTTTTTCCGCTTTGAGCCCTCCCTGCAGAGATATTCGCGTTGGTGGGGTGAACCTAAAATTCAGTTTTCATTTTTTTTTTAAAACGGCTCAACCTAAAATTTAGAAATTTGGTAGGCGTGTTCTACTGATGGAACTACGTTTTAGCAAGAAATTTTTATTTTCACCCTTCACTTCGAAGTGGTTGAAACAAACAAGCCTTTCTGATGTTCTGGCCAGAACTTTTCTCTATAGATGGATATGGATCAAAATAAAAAAAATACTATACTATATCCCTCTTCAATATTTACGTGGAATTACGGGATACCCCGTATATGAGATCCTCCCTTGCTTTAATAATAAAAAAGAGATACAAAAAATGAACCAAATGTTGCTAAATATATAGGGCATTCCACGAGTTAAGGTAGAAAATGTGAGTGGATCCAGCCTGGCTATACGAACCTGGCAAAAATTCAATTTTTTCTTTGTAAATCTTATAGAATATCATTTGTAGCTGTTTGTAGTAACATTTTTTTGTTTGTAATTTAGAAAAATAAATTATATGACCTTGAAAAAACTCATCCCCCAACTGTTTACAGCACAAAAATCTGAGGATTGTTTCTTCTAGAGAATCGTTTGTAGTTGTTTGTAGTGAAAAAATTTTCGTCTGTAGTAGCAAGGGAAAAAAGCTATTTTTAATATTTTCCATATATTCTCATGTGTAAAATACATAAAACCATTCCTATTTAAAATAAGTACTAAACAGTAACTTTTTCTATCACTTTCATTTGCTTACTGATACAAAGGCAACAATTTTGAAAAAGAAAATAGTATAGTTTTGCCGGGTTTTGACTAGATTTGACGTAGAGAAAAGATATTACTACAAACAATTGTTTTGGTTGGAGTATATTTGACTCTACCATCCTCTACCTTTTCCGGAACTACAAACGAAATGAAAGTTACAAACTAAAACGATTTTTCAGCCTGCGCTTGAAATATAGTGAATCTACTTTAGATTTCGTGGAACTACAAACAAAATTATACTTACTACAAATAACTACAAGCGATTTTTTAGCTTTCTTTTGAAGTATAGTGAATGCAGTGTGTAGGGTTTTAATGAATGAATTTTAAAGGAATAAAACCCCTATATACAAATTCCTCACAAACCGCGCTACAGACTATGCGTGAATTCGCTATTCGGGATGCGTGATTCGTATGAAATTCGTGCATGTGTGTAGAGTTTTTATGGGTCTTGTTCATTAAAAATCCATTTATAGAAACCCTACACACGATGCACGAATTCCTTACAATGTAAAAGAACATTCCAATTATAAAATATCAATGGAAAAAGACTAGTAGATGATCAAAACCTATCAGCAGGGACATATTAAAAATTACCAATAACCTATAAGAAATTTCATTCATCCTCTGCCATATCGCAGCAGCCGTGCTCTATCAAAAGGTGAAGCGATTTAGCAGACGATGTTTGAATCTAATAGATAGGCACATTAATTTAGAAAAAATAATAGAGTATTATAGCTTTAATATTTCATTTCATAAAATCAGTATTTCAAACAAGATAGTTTTAATAAAAAAATAAATAATTTTTAATAAATTGAAACAATAAAAAGTAAATAAAAATATCAATCTCATCATAAACATGTAAATAATAAACAGGTACGAACAATATTTGTTACACAAATGACAAAAATAAAATTAGAACTTAGTTGCAGGTGAACCCTAATGTAAGCTTGCCGTAGGAGATCTAGTTCACTGACCGCGTTGCTAAATTTTGGCGAATAGAGTGATTGCAGGTTTGTAGTGACATATTGAGTACTTTTCTAAATTCACCGGTTAGTCCACCGCTCTCAACCGGTGTCTCACCGACGCGTTTCAAAATTCACCAATGACCAAAAATAAATTGTTTCTAAATTCACCGGTGTGATCAGCTGTTTCAATCGGTAGGACACCGGATCCACCAGGTTTTTAAGCTGGAATTTCGGTGATTGTCGTTTGTTTTTTATAACCTCAGTTTTTTATTTTGTGTTCTTTGTTTACAATTACAACAATCATCTGGTTATATTTATTAAGTTATTAAAATGAAATATAAATCACATTTAACACAAAACACCAATACTTAGAGACCGTATATGCATAAACAAGGGAACTTGTTTGTGCGTATATGTTATTATGTGGATTGTGGAGCTTTAAACCGGACGAACAATGTCGTGATAGCAACAACTTAATCTTTAAAAAACACAAGAAAGGTTTATAAATATAAACGGTCGTTTCCAATATTATTGAATTGACAAAATAAATGTCAAAGTTGTCAAAAAACACGGGAGACAACACCGAAACGTTTCAAAATATTATCCAACCGGAGATCTACCGGGAAAAAATGCTAGTTAACCATTATGATCCAACCAACCCAACCCATGGGGGGGGTCTGACCCCCGACCCCCCACCCCGTGGCTACGCCACTGGTATCAACTATATACTATTATATGCTATTATCACAGTATAGGTGCTATTATGCTTAAAGTTTTTTTTAGTACAATTATTCAAACTATGTTAAGAATAACCAAAATAATCTCCACACAAATATGTAGGTATATAGGTTACTGCATGTGAAAAGTATATATAAACTATGTCCAGAAATCACTATGCATTGAGAAGCTTTTTGTTTTTAATTGGATATCTCTAGACTAGAGTATCACATAATAACTAAAGTTCTGCATTTACAGTAATCAACAAACTCTTAACCTTCCTTAAAAAAAATCGCCAGATTATCTTCATTTGTGTTCACAAACGAGTAGATAGTTTTATTTTAAAAAAATGATTATAAAAAATCAGATGTACCTACTTCTAGTACAAAAATTCTAACAGCAAACCCAAAGAGAAATTTTATAGGTATTCTCTTAACAAAATTTTAATGTAGGAGCGGTGGTGTAATATTTTTAGTTAAATTTTACAGATATAGTCTATAAATTATGAAACAAAGTATAAAAATACAATTAAAATAATTTTTAGCTTAATTTCGTACGATATTTAAATCATCCAATAAAGAATAATTGCTAATTAGTGCAAAATAAGTAAAATAAACTAATACCTTGGCATACATCTGAATAAAACTGGAAATGATACTTTCAGATACTCATAATTTTAATTAACATCTTCAACAATTATGTGGACTAATATATGCAAGTAATTTCTTATAAAATAGAAATATTGAGAAAAAATGTAGGTACCTTATAGGTAGAGATCACTGTATAATAGTATAAGAATTGAACCAAAAGTGAAAATTTTATACGTAGGTATATACATATGTTTTAGGTATATGAAATTCGAGGAAACTAAAACTAATATATGTGTAGGCATCACTTAAAAATATTAAAATAACATTTTAATGTTAAAATTGTTTGACCAAACTCGAAATTTTGTTTAAGCATATACTTACGGTTTACACGAGACATATCAATAATTGTGTATCTAACAATTTTATTGTAACAATTTATTGAAATATATAGCATAGGCCTGAATAATTCGATAAAAGGCGAAAAACATTGTATAAGCAGAGCTTAAATGTACTAATGTACAATTATGTAGTATAATATGTAAAACAATATTGTACTTACAAATCAGCTAAACTAATAGAACAATCCGTATTATCAGGTGCACTTCCTTCCATCTTTTAATAAACAGAAATTCTTAAAAATTAAAAAATACACAGACAACACAACACAGCAAACCGTTAACGGATGACATTTAAAACAATTTTATAGGAATAGAAATGTTTTGATTGGCGGTTGCTTGGTTATTTTACGGTACTACCAAACTAAAAGAACAAAATATTCTAAAAATGTCAAAATTTCAATTACTTATATTAACTATACAAAATCAAAATTCCTAGATAGTCACTCTAGGGACTTTTAACTAAAATTCAAATTAATATTTTATTTACACAGAAAATTGATTATATTGTTTATCAGTTTGATAGAGTAAACTTTACATCTTTTCTCTAAATTTAAAGGACTTTCCATCTCTAAACACAGTAGCGTTCTATTTGTATATTTAATCCCATTTGACTGGCCAAGTGGCCAATCAGCATTAGAACAGCCGAGATCTGACATATACCATATACGCATTAGTCAAGAACAGAGAAATGGACCTACTCCATTTCTCTGGTCAAGAATCATAAGCAAATAAAGTGCGGCTACAATTCGCCAATCAAAATTTTTAAAATATTTGTTTACCACTTTGGCGATTTTAAATGGTTGAATAGGATTTAAAGAAAATTAATGTTTTATTTATTATTAATTATATTTAATAAAATTTCCATTTTTTCTTGCTCATCTAGTTTTTTTATCAATTGATCTAGAGGTTCACCCCCTTCAAAAAACACTTTCAAATTATGAATATTTGAACCAGTAAGCCTATGATCAGTAATTCGGTCTTGATTGTAATTATAAGTCCTAATTTTTTCATTTCGATTCTTAGTTTTGACTTGACTGTGCTTTGTCGCAAGCGTTTCTGTTATCTGATTATCTAATTCTTTTTTATACAAAAGAGCATTTAACCTTGCCATAGCCATTTTCCTATTTTTTATTTGAGATCTATCTACCTGGCACTCAACGCTTATACCACTTGGCAAATGTGTAATCCGGACGGCACTATCCGTTGTGTTTACGTGCTGCCCACCGGCCCCTGTGGATCTTTTTGTTTCAATTTTTAAATCTTTTGGATTTATATTTATTTGTATATCTGTGGGTTGAGGTAGAGCAGTTACAGAAATAGTGCTAGTGTGAATTCTTCCGGTTTTTTCAGTCACAGGTATCCGTTGAACTCTGTGAATGCCAGCTTCATATTTAAAATGTTGAAAAGCACCGGGTCCGTTTATTAACGCAACTGCATGTCGCACACCGCCAATATCAGTTGTAGGGTAGTCAGCAATCTGCACTTCCCAACCTGTAAAACAGATTTGTTATTCATAAGTACATTATATTTCATATTTTCATTACACCTTTGTATTCTGCGAACCCACAGTACATGTCAAATATTTCTTTTGCAAATAACATGGCTTCTTGTCCACCAACTCCGGCTTGAACTTCTAAAACTATAGAATCACAAGTGTCTTCTTTGTTAACTGGTAATAACGCTTCTACCAGTTTTTCATCTATTACTTTTATTTCATCTGCAAACTGAAGCTTCTCTTCTTCAGCTAATTTTCTAATTTCGTTGTCACTTTCTTCCAACAATTCTTTCAAGTTTTTAATATTTTCTACAAATGTTTGGCGTTTTTTCAGAATTTGTACTATTGAATGCAATTCCATCCATCTTGAACTTGCAGAATAATTTGTAGATTTGCATATGTCATTATATTCGTTTTCTAATTGTTTTATGTAATTGTTTAACGGTATACCATTTATTTTCAGATCAATATCAAAATTATCTTTACACCTGGATGAGGAGCTGCTGTAAAATTTCTTGTATACTTTTTTACCATTTGACAAGACCCCTAAATTAAAATTATTTCTGTACGTTTTGATGCAAGCAGCAAAAATTACCCTTCTTAAATAGCTCATCGTCTCATTACAATGAGCGACATGACAAAATACCTATACAATTATATTTTTTGCAATGTTAATTTATAATAAATTTGTATTTTTCGAATTATTTTGACAAAAATGAAATTTAAGGTTATTTTCGGCTTCTTCTTATTATACATTATACCAATATACCAATCACCACGGATTACAGGAAGACCAATGGCAGCGTTGACTGTTCTATGGTGAGAGTGAAGTGTCACCAGTGCTGCCAATGACATATAGTAAAAATATCCACTGAACACATGCAAATTAGACGACATTACACGCACTTGAAGAATATTACACGATTAGGTACAATCCTGTTTTCAAAATTGAATTGTTTTAATTAATTTAAAAAATTAAAGAAAATTATTTTACATTATAACTTAAGGCTAATTTATTGACGCTTTTCAATATTTATTCAAATCGCAGCGGCCGTGCTTTGTCAAGGCAACGCGATGTAGCACATGATGGTGTAGGCATAGTCCAAGAATTGTATAATAAATTTTGGGCATAGGCATCTAGTTTGCATACAAAAAAAGTAAAATTGAATTAAAAGCCAGCATCTCAATCCTAAAATTCTGCAAACAATACTTTCTGTAGTAGATTACTATCATTATGGTTGTCAATCGTTATTACCGGTTTATTGAAATGCTTTTTATCATTCTTATGATAAGTTTAGCTGTTGTTTCGACACTAAAAAAAAACGTGGAAACTTGATTTCAGAACTTCCTTTTAAAGGGTAGTTGTGTTATATCTGGTCGCCTACCTGTATGGTTGCCTATGCCCAAAATTTATTATGAAATTCTTGGCCTATGCCCAAAATTTATTATGAAATTCTTGGCCTATGCCTACACCATCGTCTGCTACATCGCGTCGTCTTGACAAAGCACGGCCGCTGCGATTTGAATGAATATTGAAAAGCGTCAATAAATTAGCCTTAAGTTATAATGTAAAATAATTTTCTCTACTTTTGTAAATTAATTAAAACAATTCAATTTTGAAAACAGGAGTGTACCTAATTGTGTAATATTCTTCAAGTGCGTGTAATGTCGTGTAATTTACGTGTGTTCAGAGGATATTTTTACAATATGTCATTGGCAGCACTGCATATAAGTATAATCTGTATTTTGTGATCACTGATCAGTGACTAGTGTCAAATTAATCAAATGTCAAATGAACGATGAAGTTTAATGCGCGGGAGCAAAACCAATTCTAGATAATTTCAATCATGATTTTATGAATTCTGTTTTTAATAATATCAATTAACAATAAATAATAATGTCACGAGTAAGTAATAATAATAAATTAAGAATATATCATAATTAATATTATTTTGAAGGATATTAGGTCATTTTTTAAAGTGTTGCCATCAAAAAATTCTAATGGTAACAGCAGCCGACCCCAAGAAATAAAACCGAAAAAATCAAAACTGGCTATAATTGATTCTGATGACGATGATGTAATTGAAAGTACTCCAGAGAAAAGCCAGCAAAAAGTACATGTAAGTAAACGTAAAGGTATAGTCATAAGTTCAGATTCAGAAGAAGATTCAAAACAGAAAGCGAAACCTCTAAAAAAATTCAAAAATAAAGATACTGAAAAGTTAAAACCCATTAATATTGATGATGTTTTTGGTAATACACCAATAAAACAAAGTAAAGTAGAATCAAATTTTGTCATCGAAGATGACAAATCCAAATCATCTGAAAAGAGGAAAAAGAAAAATCGAAAACTTAAAACTGAAATAGGTGTACATAATGATGAGGATTTTGAAAAAACTTTATTAGAATTAGATGATGATGTTTTGTTACAAAATGCTGAGTTGCTAGACAAGACAATTGAAGAAGCTTTACAAAAAGATGATAATAAGAATAAACATACAAAGGAGAAATCGAAACATGAAGGAGAGAAAAAAAGACAAAGAAAAAGTTCATCAGAAAGTAAGTACATAAAGGTGTTTAATTAAAATTATTTTATAAATGTCTCCCTATAAAATGTTTATGATACATATACATTTTTATTGTTAGTAATGGTCATTAGTTAAAATGATTTTTTTTTTACTAATAAGTTCTTACATGTGTAACTTGATGTTTCGGTATATTGCTCTATTCTGAATAAAGTGATATGCCTCTAAATGTCATACTTAAATAGTAAACATATAGTAAAATCTCTTCCCCTCATTCTAATCATGAGGATTAGCCCAGAAGTCAGAGACTAGTGCGGAAGAGGGGAGAAATCTTTATGTTATGAAAAATATAAGGGGTAGAGCATTGCTTCAAGCCTCGACTCAAAACGACTCCATTTTCCATACAAACCCACGCAGGTATGTGTGCATGATGCAAGACTTTAGTCGCTACTTGAGGCGATGCTCCACTACGTTTTTACCTTAGTTGTCTTAGTGTACGATTTTACTTATCTACTATATTTTAAGATACACCTCACAAAAAGCCAAAACTTGAACACTCCGATTCCGGAATTGATCCTGATCAAGAGGCTTTCGAGAAAAAAAGATATTCAGCTATGTTATATCAGAAATACAAAAACCGTGGTGGGCCTAAACATCATGGTGCAAAGGAATTACCACAAGTATAGTTTAATACTTATAGCAGTTTTTATAATGCTCTAATCTGATCATTTTAGGGTAAACCTGATTGCTTGAAAAATCTAACATTTTTGCGCACTGGAGTATTAGATTCTTTGGAAAATAATGAGTTTGAAGATCTAGTGAAAGAGCATGGAGGAAGAGTAGTACATGCAGTGTCGAGTATTAAACAAGTTGTTTTTGAATTTCTTTGTTTAACCTGATAATTTTTCAGAAAAAGTCAATTATATAGTCGTAGGTGATGATCCTGGACCAACAAAATTAGATAAAGCTAGAGGTCTCAATATTCCAGAAGTTTCTGAAGATGATCTTTTAGATATGATTCTAGTCAAATCTGGCATGAAGCCTAAATTTTCTAAAACTAAATCAAATGTATCGAGTGAATCAGGTATAGCGACAGAAGATGAAACTTCACCAAAATCAAGAAAGAGGGAGAAATCACCAAAAGCCAAAAGTGTAAAAAAAGAAACGGAAACAGTCAAGCATGAGGTATCAGTAAAAAAAGAAGATAAATCTGACAGTAAAGTTAATTTTAAACAGCTTTCAAAAGTGAAGACGGGCTTGAATAATGATATTACTCATGAATCAAAAGTCAAAAAAGTAATAGTTAAAAAAGAATTACCTTCACCTGAAGCAAAACCTCAACATAGTAAGGATATTAAATCTGAGAATTTGACCCAAAGGCAACTCCCAAAAACAGAAACACCAAATTCTGCAAAGACGTGGACTGAGAAGTATAAACCGAAGGATATTAAAAGTATAATTGGTCAACAGGGTGACAACAGTAATATGAACAAGTTGAAGAAGTGGCTCCAAAACTGGTATAGGAATCAGCAGCCTGAAGTTCGAAAAAAAATCCCCAGGCCATCCCCGTGGGCTAAAAACGATGATGGTGCTTACTACAAGGCGGCATTGTTAAGTGGACCTCCGGGAGTAGGTATGTTGAAACTTTTTTTCACAAATGAAGCTTTATAAATTGTTTCTTTCTAGGCAAAACTACAACGGCAACATTGATTTCTAAGGAGTTGGGATTTGATGTGGTTGAATTTAACGCATCGGACACGAGGAGTAAGAGATTATTACATGAAGAAGTAGCTCAGTTACTAAGCACAAATACAATTGCGGGATTTGCTGCAGGTAATGTTTAAAATAATCAGTATTTCTTTTAAAATTTCTTTTTGTTTGTATATAACATGAATGAAATAATTGCCAAATTGCAATATATACAGAATGTTACATTAGTAAAAGAAATATTTATTTCATTCAAGTCTCGGAAATTATAAGAGATAGGAAAACGCTTAAATTGTAGCAAAGCTGTGCATCCCTTTTAAATCAAAGGCTGTTTAAAAATTAAGCAAATGCCCAGTACTTGCGGAGATATCAGAACAATTAGTTTAAATAAATGATTGGTTTCATTTTTTTTTTTTTATTTTGTTGGACCCAAACTTTATATTGCAGGGGGGCATGAGATTACGCCACTGCTAGTTGCACTTTCTTATTACTACTTTTTTCTTCAGTTTTTATTCAATGTTTTGATTCTTCAAACTCATCATCGAGCGAACCTGGATGTTTTATTTGTGAAGAGCTTGTCTTCTAAAATTACTAATTAATGACATATGTTGCGACATAACAAAGCAAATCGGACAAAATTTAGATAAAATTGAAGGTACATATACGTTAACCATTAGTCAACTTGTATTAACGTTACGTTAGTTATTAAATATATATAAAAAATTGATTTACTCTCAAGCTATTTCAAATTAGACATCATAATGATACAGAATTGAAACCTTTACAAAAATATATTATTTTTACTGTCCAAGAATGCACCGTTTTTAAGATATGGCAAAATGTCAATTTGTGTATAATTAATTACTTGGTTAATTAATACTAGAAGTATCGTAACGTACTAGTTAATTTTGAAATAACAGCAGTTTTTGCATCTTAGAATAACCAGTATATTTTTTATTAATTAATTTTGAAATACAGGGTGTTCAAAACAAACAACTCATGAACATACATTTATACGGATTTTCATACTTTTTGACATAGAATGTGTTGTTAAAATTTCTTCAAATATTTTAATTAAACCTGTTGTATAGTTGCGGCAAGAATTCATACGTCATATGAACATTGAATAATTCATTATATTTTCATCAAAATATTTAATAAACTGCAACTGAGAATAATAAAACTATATACTACACTAAATGTTTGCACTAAATTACAAAAAATGATTGTTTTTAATGTGACTAAATATCAAAAATCATCGCCATACATGACATAAGTCGTTTGAATTCTTGCCGCAACTATATCTACAGTGTGGCCCATTTGTAAAATTTTTATTTGTACGATTTCAACCAGATTTGTTTTAATTTGTAGAGCTTGATAAACTGTTTTTTTTTTAAGTGAAAAGAACTGCATTCATACAATATCCAAAACTTGCTACGCCAGACTATAATTTTAAAAATGTACTAACCTTTATCAAAAAGTAATTTATTTATATATTTATTTTCAATACACTGTCCAAACAGAATCCAATTACAGGACAGGAAAAAACAAACGAGTAATAACAGATATATACAAACAAAATAAAATCGGGTATACAAAATTTACATACATATTAAAATTTATGAAAAATTGCATTTTTAATATTTTCAACATTATAAAAAAATAAATCTAATGTATTATGCACTACTTAGCAAATCGTCTTTGGGGGTCTTTCAATGTTTTTTAAATGACATTCATAGCAAGGATTCCAAATAACAGAAGCATATTCAAGCTTAGATCTTACAAATGCATTATATAATACTATAAGTGTACCGTGCCCTTCAAACTGATGACTGTTGCGTATTATAAACCCTAAATTCTTGATAGCCTTACATACCATGCTGTCAATGTGATAATTTAGATGAAAAACACACCCCCAGATCTTTATATTGCGTAACAGAGTTTAGTTTCTGGTTGTTTAATGTGTAATCAAATTTAATAGGAGGTAGTTTTCTAGTAAATATCATGGCATTACATTTGTTAATATTAAGAAATAGGTTATTATGTAAACACCATTGATTAATCACTGCAATATCAGATTGTAGCAAAATACAGTCTTCAAGAGATTCAATTGTCGTAAATAATTTTAAGTCATCAGCATACAGTAATGAGCGGCAAGATAGATCGCAGGTGATGTCATTTATAAAAACATTAAACAATAAGGGACCAATAATAACAATTTCTTAGTCAAACTAAGAATGTATATTAGTTATCAATTTTCTTTCAATAAAATTTAGTTTGGTATTTTCTAAAAAGAGTGTCACTGTATATTTTTAAAATTTTACTCCTAAAACTTAACGTGGCAGGCCTTGAATTTTGTATGAATGTGGTTTTATTTGATTAAAAAATTAAGTTCAACAAGTTCTGCAATTTAAAAAAAGTCCTGTTAAAATTGCACAGTTAACAAATATGTTACGGGGTGACTCGCAAACAAAGGCATACTGTATGTAAAAATTATATTTAGGTAAGAAAACGACTGATAAAAAAAGAGTACTACTAATGGACGAAGTAGATGGCATGGCAGGGAACGAAGACAGAGGAGGCATGCAGGAGCTCATAAATCTTATAAAAAGTACAAGTATTCCAATTATCTGCATGTGTAACGACAGAAACCACCAAAAAATGAGATCTTTAGTTAACTACTGCTTCGATTTAAGATTTACTAAACCTCGTGCAGAACAAATCAGAGTAATAAACGTAACAAAACGAATTAATTCGTCGTATTAGTAACAAATTATTTTTTAGGGAGCGATGATGTCCATTTGCTTCAAGGAGGATATCAAGATCTCTCCTAGTGCTCTAACGGAACTCATACAAGGCACAGGCTGTGATATCCGTCAAACGTTGAACCACTTATCCATGTGGTCGGCTGCAGATAAGAACTTATCAGGGGAAACTGTACATAAAGAAACGAAAGCATCTAAGAAGGACACGGTTTTAGGTCCGTGGGAGGTCGTAAGGCTGGTCTTTTCTAAGGAAGAACAGAAATATATGAGTTTGCCAGATAAATCGAAATTGTTTTTCTACGATTACAGTCTAGGCCCGCTCTTTGTTCAGGAGAATTACTTGCATGTGACGCCTGGTTGTGACAGGTAAGAGAGTATTTATTACAGTCTAACCTAGATTACCTGAAATAATTATTTGAAGAAATGGATTGTTTCAATTATGAGATTGTAAAATTATTCTGATACATACAGGATGTAACTTTAAGTGGAAATCAGTTTTTTTTTTATAGGGATACTAATCAGAAAATATAATTTTTTTAATCATCATTAAATAGTTATGTTATCACTCACTTGTTTTGTAAATTGCACTTTCCATTTCCAATTAGGTTAAAATCGATGAAGAATATTTAAAAAAACGTTACTTAATATATGAAATAAAATATACATTAGAAAGAAAAATACTGCTACCATAGATTCTAATAATTGCTACAGTATTTAAGCCTTGTCTTCGTGAACCCAAAATTTGCGAATATTGCGACGAATTTTGCAGTTTTTCATTTAAATTATTGTTACAGAAGCTCACCTATCTTTTTAGTTCGTTAATTATGTTCCTGTTTGCATTTAAATTCATAATTATTGTAACACCTTTATTTCGACGTTTTCTAGAACATTCCAGATTATATTCGATTTGGTTCTAGATGAATTCTCAAGACCGTGGAAACTTTGAGGACCCTAAAACTGTATATAAGCGGACCGGCTCTTCTTCACAGTTCAGTTTTTGCCGAGAAGCCAAACATAACAGAAATATCAAAGTAAAGATTTTACAGTTTGAAGTATATTTGTTGTGAGTCAAGTAGAGGCAATAAAGTTTTGATTTCTTACATGGAGTATTTCAAGGCTAAGCCATTGTAGAGGTTACATTATCTAATAGCGAGAAACTGCCAACTTTTAAACCGTCTTACATTTCAAAAGTTTTCACTCGATGCAAATTTCTTATCTTAAGCCATTTTACACTCCAAAAGTTTTGGCTCAATCCAGATTTTGCCTTAAGTATGCACAGTGAAAACAAAATCATGATCAGTTGATTGTTTTTAAGGTCGGTCAAGAAACTTGTTAGTTCGGACCAAAGAGTTCAACAATTCTCTTGAACAAGTCTAGTGAATTCGACAATGCCAACCATTACAAAAATTGGTAGTCAGAATTGTTATTTTACTTATTCTGTAGTGTTTTTTAGTAGAAATTATGGAAAATCAAGTAAAAATTACCTACAATTTATGAAAAAAAGGCCCATCTAAAACCACTAGAGTACTTTCAATTTCAGACTTTGGCTGCAATGCACTAAATTCAAGAAAATTGTGAACTATACCGATTTGACAAGAAAATTGTGTCAAGAAAGACTTAACTATAAAACGGGTTTTAAGCAGGCACAGTGAAGACAGAATCCGACGAAATCACAATCAGCAGATAGTCTTCAAGTTTAAATCCAAATATTTGCATACATTTTGTAGATCGGGGATTTTGCTGCGAGAAATTTAAATTTTTCCTATTTTTGACGTCGCTAGTAGAAGGCATCATATGCACCTAATTATTGAAACAATCAATTCTCCTACCTTTTTTATGTAAAAAAGGTATACCTTATTGTCATAAGGAGTATCCGGTTTTAAAATAATTCTGTTTGAAAAATTCCATGCACCGAGTAAATACATTTATTTTAGTATTTATTTCAAAAAATAATTATTTGGGAGTGATCTCTATAGGTCGGTTTTTTGTTATGAAAAAGGTGGCAACTCTACTCAGCAAGCTTGTCAGTGTTGCCTGTTGTTGCCTTTTTAAACCTACTGTATGAAAAAGAGGGGAGCAGGGTTAGGTGAAAGGTAGCATCCCTATAAATTTTACCCCGAATCAAATTTGCCTTGTTACCTTACATACAGAGTGTCCAGGAAATGGTGTTCAATCTTTCAGATTTAGGTAAATCTTATTAATGTCGCAAGTTTATATTAAATTTTTTTCTCAGACTTCACTTTGTACAGTTATTAACTTATTATTTAAACTTTTTTCTCATTAAATTTGTCTTTTTGAAAAATCTCGTGTTAATTGAAATTACTTTGGCTAAGATGTTTAATTTAATTGCTATTTTGTAGCCTGAAAGCACTAAGCAGTCTTTGCTTGTAATTTTTGTCACATATTTTGAATCAGTCTACCTCGATATTTCAATGCTATATAATTTATTTATTCTGATCGTTAGTTCACATAAAGTAGTGTTTGAATGGTTAAGGTTCCAGGATATTCTAATATTTAAACTGGCACTATGTAGAAATTATTATTTATTTCTGTTTTTTAGCAAAGAATTTATGAAGAGAGCGGCACTTGCCGCAGACGCGATCAGTCTTGGCGATTTGATCGATTCAAAGATAAGAAGCGGAAACAACTGGGCACTATTAGAAACCCAAGCCATTTTCTCATCCGTTTTACCGGGATTTTATATGTCTGGTGACATAACCGGTAGAATAAATTTCCCGGGATGGTTAGGAAAGAATTCGTCTGCCAATAAACGTAAGAGAATGTTATGCGAGTTACACGCTCACACAAGAACGAGCACTTCGGGTAATAGAATGGGATTAAAATTGGACTATTTAGTACCCTTGAGAAATGCCATTATAACCCCTCTGAGGAAATACGGTACAGACGGTGTCCATCAAGCCATTGAAGTTATGAAGTCTTACAATCTGCTACGAGAGGATTTGAATAACTTGATTGAGCTCTGTCACTGGAAGGACATGAAAAATCCATTCAATGACATCGATTCAAAAGTACGATTTTCAAATAGATAAATATCTACGAAATAATTAATAATATTTTTGCAGGTAAAGTCAGCCTTTACGAGAATTTACAATAAGGAATCCCCCCTTCTGCCGTTTGCTGCACATGCTGGTGTATCAAAGAAGAAAGTGGCTGCTGCGGAAACAGATATGTTGGATGACGAAGAATTTGTTGAATCTGATCAGGAAGAAAACGATGATGTAACTACAGATGCCATGATTAAGGTCTGAAAGATTTTCATTTTGATGAAATTTTGCTCATAAATTTCTTGTGTTATATAAAAAAATACAAAGGGATTCATAATTTTGGTAGATTTTGTATTGATCGTTGTTTAAAAAAGGGGAAAATAATTAATG
Organism: Monochamus alternatus; assembly: GCA_037114965.1. NCBI lineage: Eukaryota > Metazoa > Arthropoda > Insecta > Coleoptera > Cerambycidae > Monochamus > Monochamus alternatus. The sequence goes on along the minus strand of CM073431.1, from coordinate 74,392,966 downwards.
TTCACTTTTTTATTTGTATAAATTGGGATATGGCAGTGTTACTTTTGAATAGTATTATTAAAAATATTCTTGTTTCTGTGATTTTCTACTACACGTTACATTTCTCGGTTTAAATGAAAAGTATATAAGTTTTTTTAATATTGATTCCCTTAAATTTTGTAATGCAGCGAGACAATAAAGTTGTGGGTAAAACAAATTTAACAACAGAGAGAACTTCATATACTTAAAATAAAAGGTATAAAAAATTGAATTTTGAGTGTTGGATTAATTTTTTGTTCAAGGAACTATCCAAAAAAATTAAATTTTAAGCATCACTCCTATATCAATATCTCGTATTTTGTCACGGGTCGTTCTTTTTTGTATATACAGGGTGTTCCTTAATGATATGCAAATATTCAAGGGTGTGATTCTACATGGAAAATTAATGATAGTTCGCTTTGTAAACTATGGTTCAGAAATGTTCTATTGTGAAAACACGGGGTGTTGTAATTTTAGAAGAAAGAAGGAAATTAATTATTTTGAAACCACTTGATATATTTTAGTACGTAGCGATAGATAATAAAGGTGTTTTTCAATACAAACATAATTTTTAGTTCTAACACTGGCATGCACGCACACAAACTGATATTTTGAAAGAAAAATGGTATGCCAATGATTTTATCCCAAATAAAATTATTTTTTAAATTCCTGTACAATTCGAAAGATAAGAGTTTATCCTGCGATGTATCGTTTGTAAAACTTACAGTATTAATAATTTAATAGCAAAAATTAATCCAACGATTTGGATAAACAGTTTGTAAATAACTGTGAACCGTTACACTGAACCTGTGTACCATCATGCATGTACCACATTTGGTTTCTTATTGTTATGGGAACATCCTCAAGTAGCAAAGACAATTTTTCTTGAAAGAAATGTGGTAAGATTGTCCGTTAAGTTATTCCGGCAGAAAGAATTGTCGAATAAAGTGGTAACCAATGATTGACCCATACGTTGACCGAAAATTGGTGTTGGAAATGGGTTTCCGTTATGGCATGTGGATTTTCATCTGCTCACAAATGGTTATTGTGAAAATTTTGAATAGCATTTCTTGAAAAATTAGCATTGACCATGAACAGAATGTGTGATTCAAATTGTGATTTTTGCGCAATATTATAAAGATACCACTGACAGAAGGTCACAGACTATGGGAAATCTCTAGCAAGTAATGCCTGTACTCTTAAAATATGGATATAACAAAAAAAAAACACTAAAATTCTCCAATTTTGTGGCACATATTTAATTATCTAGGAATCTTCCTCATACTTGTTTCAATGTTCCTCAACTTCGTACAGCACCACTTTCTCAATTTCAGGCGTATTTACATTTCGAGGTCTACCTTCAGATGTACGGTTTTGGACACTACCAGTTTCAATAAAACCACAACCACGATGAATAATCAAAAAGGTTCGACTATTGGGATATCTCTAGTATAAAAACGTTTGGATTGCTCTGCATTACCATTAGCATGGCCATACACGTAATGCATTTGCACCATTTCACCATTTGAATAATTCACCATTATTAAGAAGATTGTAAAAAGATATTCACAGCAAACATATTTAAGCGACAGATAGTTACTTCAAAATGTCAGAAATGCAAGTGACACATTCCAAGCCAACTAGATTTATTGCAAAATTGCATTCAATAATTACGGACAATACAACGGATTTTATTTTACTCAAAAACGGCACACCGTAGGACAAAAACTCAAGAGGGCTTCTATCTTCTTTTTCCTAATATTTTAACACCCCGTATTTTCACAACGGAACATTTTTGGACCATAGTTTATAAAGCTATCATTAATTTTCCATGTAGAATCACATCCTTAAATATTCACATATTAAGAAACACCCATTGTATATTATCAATGATATAATTTTTATTCGACCCGTGGAACTAATATAGATATGTACATTTTAGTGTTTTCCATGGCACTTTTGGCAATTTACTAAAATGCCCTTATTAATATTTGCAACTATTTTTCTTTCTTCCTGGAAATATGTTTCTAATCGAAAAATAATTGATCTATATTCTATCTTTTCTAGGCGTTGAAAAAACTGAAAGAATAAGTTTTAAAGCCATTATTTCCAAACTTTGTTTTTTTTTTATTGTATATAAACTATGTTATATGTTATAGCTTGCTGCAATTTTTATGAAATATTTGAAACAATAGATTAATTTTTTTTTAGGTTAAAGCTAACTCAAAGGGTAAAAAGGAGACCAAAGCCTCCTCGAGTAAAACAAAGAACACACCTAAAGCTACTAAAGGAAAAGGGAAAAAGACAAAATAAATCACCTTTATTCATCACCAGTTTTATTGATTTTTATTAAGAATATTTTTCTTACATGTATAATTTTTTTATTACTCATTCTTGATATATATTGTTTGCCTCACCTGAATTGTAAATATTTTGTTTTTGCGTAATTATTTAGATCATACTTATTTAAATATTGATTAAACACATTTATATATACCCCTGTTTGATCAATAATCTGTTAGTAGTATTTTTGTGAAGCATCTTTTTTTAATAAAAGCATATTTTGAACTGGTTTTCTTATCAAACATTTTTTTTTAATAAAAGCGCGTTTTGAACTGGTTTTCTTGCTTTACGGCAAACTGTATTTCCAGAGAAATACAAACAAAATGTTTTTTCACCAGAAAGTGATCTTTATCTGGAAGAAAATTAGCAAGTCTGTTATGTCTAAACTTTTAAGACGTAATAAATCGATTAATTAAATGGCAATCGTAAATTTTTTAAACGGTGATTAAGTGGATATAAATCGAGATGGGTAATACCGAGAGCAATGTTACTAGTGGTGTTAAGAAGCAGGCAGGTGCTTCTATGCAACCTATTTACAAGTTATGTGATCTAAAAGGTAAGAACTTGTAATCATATGAATTTTTATTTTATACACTTTTTTAAGATAAATATAACTTTTTTAATCAACTATGGTTTAAAGATAAAATAACAGACATTACAAAAATGAAATAAAATAATTTGTTTCCTTCTTCCCAGTCAATCTGGAGAATTGGAAAAACCTGAATCGGAGAATTTCATAAATCTGGAAATATCAGGCAATATTTTGAAGTCCCAATTGTATTCTGTTTAATTACCTGGTCCTGCTTTTTAGAAAATACATTTTTCTAAACATCTTAAATATCGCCTGGTATGGAAACAGAAATTTTGTTCTAAGTTTTTTTTTATTAATCGGAATGCTTTAATGTTTAATTTGGGCTTCCTAGTGATTGTACATACAGATTCGAAAAGTGCAATACATAGTACAATAAGAAAAGAAAGTGAACTCTTGTGTTAGCAGTCAGACAGAAAAAGAAACACATCCAACGTTGCCAGACTAAAAAATTTTTTGTTTGAGATTATTTTGTTTACTTCATCTCCGATATTCACAGAAATAGAAATCAAACAAAATGGGATGTCGTATTCAGGGTGTTCTGAAATTAATGCAACATAGAGCAAGAGTAAATTGCTGATGAAAATAATGCAATGTTGCCAAACTTACCTTAGTGAAAAGTAGTGTAGTAGTGAAAAGAAAATTTTATTTTTGATATTTGTAAATAACTTTTTAAAACACTCAAGTATTTGCATATATTTTTGAGATGGAAGGTTTTTGGGAGCGAGAAATAGTCTACACTAAGCCGCAGAAAAGTTCTGCCACTTAAAAGAAGTATTTTCGCTCCAAAAAACCCCAGATTTTCAAAATGTGTGTAAATATTTTTTAAGTTATTTACAAATATCGAAAACAAAATTTTAACTTTGACACCCTGTATTTTTTTAACCATCAAGTTTTGACAAATGTAAGTTTGGCTACATTGCAATTTTTTATCGTTAGAAATCTACCCTTGCTCTATATTGCATTAATTTTAGTACATCAAAAGTGAGTGTTTTGCAAAGGATTTGAGTTTATGGAGTAAGGATTTGAGATGTTTCCAGTACAAATGGACAGTATTATTTATATTGCGAAGCCTTATTGATAAATAACCATCTTTATCTAATGCACAGACATCGTTTGACTTTGTTTCTTTTACACAATGCAAAGGGAATACATGAGCTTTCCAAATCCGTACAATTTTCAAGTTGTCTATATACATTATGATTGAACTTAATGTTTTTTTCACATAATAATGTTCTTAATCTTATGAAAGATATTTGACGATCTTTTTGGTTTTAATATAAAGGTATTTAATATAAAAATAAACGATGTGATTTCCTTTTCTTTTTTTTTATAAGTATATAAATTCAGTCAAAATAATATTATTTCCTAAATAGTCAGTTTACCAAATATTATGACAAAAAGTTTAGTAAATAAATAAAATAGTGGTTAAATGAAAAATAGAAACAGCTTACAGTTTTCACAACCTGAAAATTTTTCCAAATTTACCTTGGAAACATTGAAATATTACGGAATTTTTTAACAAATTTGGTGTACAATACACCATGACTTCTACAGAAACGTTTAATATATTCGTAAAATGGTGTAGTTACCTGTATTAAACTGTAAATCACTTTTAGGTGGAGGACTACTGGTTGAATTAATGAAACGAGCAACTCAAAACAAACAGTTTGCAGAAATAGACCATGCAATTAAAACAAAGGTATGTAAATTAATATTTCAAATAAAACAATCTACAGTGATTACATTTTAGGTAGAACAATTTTTATATAACAAAGGGGCTGGCAGGTATATTCCCATATCAGACTTAGTTCTGCTTAGGAATAAAGAAAGGCCTAGACATAAACTAGTAAGTTATGTTTTATTGTTATATACAAGGCGTTTCATTAAAAATGAGGACATAACTTAGAAAATGTTTCTTCTCGTGTAATTAAAACAATATATTTTGAAAACCAATCGATATGAAAATTTAAGTAAATGTTTTATTCAACGGGAATGCCAAAAATAGTATTTGTTTTGTATTCATTGGTAGATGGCGCTAGTTACGCAGGTGCCCTGGTGGATAGGCTTGTAATATTTTTGTTGCATGGGACAGTATCTTCAATTTTGCTATTGTCTTTTGAACAATTTTGTTTAATTTTTCATATATTTTAATCCTAGAAGTATGTATTTACATTTTTATCTTAATTGATATGCTTTCTCAAAATAGAACATCAGAATAACTAATACAGGTGTGTTAACCATCTGCTCAATAAAAATGTGACAAGTGTATTTAGCAATTCTAAGTAGTACGTAACCCAAACTACTTCAAAAATATAGGCTGGGGAAATGGATAACCAAAACAGCATCATGTGGATAAAAAGTTAAAATCATATTTATTCCAGCAATACATTGTAACTAGCGCCATTGAGTAATAACTAGTATATTACTCAATGCTGGCACCCTCCAATAGTCAGCACAAAATGGATATTTTTGATATTCTCACCTTACAAAAAATGCATGCTAAAATTTTCCGATATATTGTCCTGTCTGATACAGGTTAAGCTGAATTGGAGCAACAACTCATTAAAACATGTTTGCCGAATAGTCACATTTTTACTTCCATTAAGCTGTGTTCAATTTCCATGAAAAATTTTTGTAGTTGCCATCTTTAAAGGCGATGGAGAACCCTGATGAATATGAGATTAACGATGAAGGTCCTGAAATTACTGAAGAAGAGTACAAAAAGAGTAAGATAATCCCTTACAACACCAACTGAATATTAATTTTTCATTTAATTTCTTTGATTCCACTATTGCAGATCCACATCTCTACAGACATGTATGCTGGAAACTAAAAGACAGAGGCGCAGTTGGAGAAACTATATTACATCTTTGCCTTCTTAATGCTACTTCGTTACATGCGGACATTGCTAAGCGCCTGTTAAGGTTTTACCCGAAACTTATAAACGATGTTTATATTTCAGATGAATATTATGGTACATAAATTCAAAATTTGGAACAATGATTTTGTATTTAGTAATTTTGTTTAGGGGAAAATGTTCTGCATATTGCCATTGTTAATGAAGATCCATCGATGGTAAAATATCTGTTGGATGCGAACGTTAACTTCCAAGAACGTTGTTTTGGAAATTTTATGTGTCCTGAAGATCAGAAGTCGTCAAGAACAGATTCTTTGGATCACGAATGGGTTAATGTTTATCCAGAAACAAACTATGAAGGGTAATAAGCATTATTTAAAAAACTTATATTTGCCACTTTATTAGTTTCATAATTTTTATTATTATTATTTTTTTTTTAGTTATGTTTACTGGGGCGAGTATCCTTTAACTTTTGCAGCTTGTTTAGGTCAAGAAGAATGTTTTAGACTGATGTTATCGAGAGGTGCAGATCCTGATGCTCAAGATACTAACGGCAATACCGTTCTACATTTACTTGTTATATATCAGAAACTAGTAAGTTTAAGGCTTTTAAATAGCAATATTATAAATATTTTAGTTAACTGTTGAAATTTTAGGAGTTTTTTGATACGGCTTATGAAGTTGGATCAAGCTTATCGATCAGAAATGTTTTAAGCTTAACACCACTGACTTTAGCTGCAAAATTAGCTAGAATAGATATGTTTTTCCATATTTTGAATCTAGAAAGAGAAATATACTGGCAAATAGGTACTATTTCCCAATAATAATCATATAGTTATGAGTAAAAGTAAAATATTTTAGGTAGTATAACATGTGCGGCTTATCCTTTATCGCAAATAGACACTATTGACATGGAAACTGGTCACATTAGCAAAACATCTGCTCTAAATTTAGTAGTTTTTGGTGTAAGCACAACATTCGCTAATTATTATACAAGGTGCCCGGAATATGAGTGCCTTTATTTTGTTGAATTATAAGTTGTACCAAACAAAATATATTTTATTTCATAACTTTTTTCTTTAACCAACGGCAACAGAATTATAACAGCAAACAGGTCTTGCATATTTAACAACATTGCTCACAAACAATGTCTGGATTGTCAGGTGTTTGTACATAATAATTACAAATACATTTAACATACTTACTGTGAATGGTTTTCTTAAAGCTCTTTTCACAACGCACAATAAAATGTAAAATAGTAACAAGTGTTCACAATGACTCATGTTTAGCGTACAGACATCTCGTAGGCAGATAATTTTGCCCAGATTAGCCATAAATTAACATATTGTCATGCTATATATTGTTCCATTTTTAGTATTGATATCACGAGAAACAACTACCCTGCGGGCTAAAGCCTTGACCGGTATTGAATTACTCTCGTAATATCTGAGTAATAGCTAACATCACGCATAGTTGGCTCAGTTTATGTACGCTCACAAATATCAAGCGAGCACAAAAAAAGGAAACATACTAGCCACAATACTACTATGATTAATAATAATTTTAGGTTAACAGCAGCATGTGATAGATTGCAATGTTGTTATACATTACACGTTTGTTTTTCTAGGAAACTTTCAGTTCCATTAAGACTGTTAAAAAAACAAATTACATTATAGGAGCCTTTATTTAACCTGTTATACCTTAGTTTGTAATTTTGCAATACACTGTTGCGTTTTATTACAGTTATATTTTTATATTTAAAGTATGTGTATTTATTTAGACATTTTTCTTCATAAGAGCTTTTTGTTGCTTTTGGTCAGATATACAAACCTATTTAGTATTAGCACTTATATTCCAGACAGCCAGTATTTTTCTCTACTTTGATTAATTTTAGGATAAAGACGAACATTTGGAACTTATGGACGGCGTATTAATTGATTTGTTAAATGCAAAATGGAACACATTCGTAAAATTCAAATTTTATCGTCAATTCTTCACCTTTGCCTTTTACTTTTTGATATCCCTGGTAGCATTCACCTTAAGGCCAGGACCACCAGTAAATAACGCTAAAGCTGCAAATAATACAAATGCAACTGTTCCGCATGCAGTAAACAATACAAATTTAAAAAACATTTCTGTAGAAACCGTAGCTTTGCTTAATGATACTCATATCCATACAACCCTTAAAGGTATTGTAGCTATGAATGACTTATAACTTTTTTGTCTTACATTTATGTTTAGTAGACAATGATGATGATGAATACGATGTGGAAGAATGGTGGGATAATTTGCAAGAAGAATGTCGTTTAATGCAATTAGAAACTCCCGAAGCAAAAATTAGATTAGCTGCTGAAATAGCCATAACTGTTGGAGCTTTTCTGTATTTAGCGGCTGCTATTCGTGAAGCTAGATTTTTAGGGACTAGGATGTTTTTTGAAAACCTGGTTTGTGAAAATAATGTTACTTTGCTTACTCTTAAACATACAGTATAACTAAAATACTTGACCAAACTTGAATAACATATTCTACATTAAAAAATATTTGTTACCAAATCTTACATTTTGAGAATAAAATTAAATTTGAAAAATTAGTGTGCGATGTTTGTTAGTTGTTGCGAAATTTACCCCCATGCAGAACTGGTTAACTATAATAAGCTTTTGAGATGCTGGATAAAGCACATTTTCATCCTAGAATTGTGTAGAGGATTATAAATGATCCTGATCTTTCCATTGTGATTATTCAAGCAATATTAACGATAAGCTACTTTGTTAGAATAAACTGTTATTCATTTTCCTAAAACATATTTTTAATTATATAGTCATATTTTCTCCCAAAGATGTTACCCCTGCTCTATGGCCCATTATTAATAGTCCACTCAGTATTCTGAAAAATATGTTAATAAAATTTAAAAATTAATTTCAAAAAATTATTAATTTCAGAGAACGTCTCCTTCTCGTGTCATGTTCTTGTTTTCCTGTATTTTGATGCTTATTATACCATGGCTAAGACTTGCTTGTGAAGATGAAATTGAGGATACTGTAGCAGTCATGGTTATGTTAACTACGGCTCCATATTTTCTATTCTTCTGCAGGCAATTATTTCATTTATTTACTTATATCTTCCTCTACGACGATTTATATTGCTTTTCAGGGGTTTCAAAACTGTTGGACCTTTCGTGGTAATGATATACAGGATGGTTATGGGTGATTTGATCAGATTTGCTTCGATTTATTTAGTATTTGTAATGGGTTTTTCTCAAGGTAATAAAACGTTCTATTCTTTGAAATGTACTGAAATAGTTTTTTAGCGTTTTACATTATTTTTCTGTCATTTGACAATCCATTAACACCTGAAGATGTGGACGATTCAGCGACAAATCCTATGTCAACACCAAGCGAATCTGTCATGGCTATGTTTTTAATGTCGATGACTAATTTTGGAGAATATTATAATGCTTTTTCACGAACAGAACACGAGTATGAAGCTAAGGTAAAATTATTTGCAACAAAAACAAATTTCTATTCTTTCTATATTGTTTTCAGATTCTTTTTGTTATATTCATGGCAATTGTAGCTATCCTGCTTATTAACATGTTAATTGCTATGATGGGAAACACTTACCAAAAAATTGCTGAAACTCGAAACGAATGGCAAAGACAGGTACAAAAAATATACAGCAAATATTCTTAATAACATATTTAATCTAAATCTGTAGTGGGCAAGAATAGTCCTAGTAGTGGAAAGAGGTGTGAGTCCTCCAGAAAGACTGAAGCAATTAATGGTATATTCTCAACCAATGTCTGACGGAACAAGAGCTTTAGTCTTGCGTTTAAATCAATCGGTAAAATTATTTATGTTTGGATAACTGTTTGTTAATTTTTGATGTTGTAGGATGAAGATAAAGAAGAAATGAAAGAAATTTTGGAAATGAAAAGAAGACATGAGAGAAATATAAAGAAGCGACAGGAAAAAATTCAACAAAACTCAAATTTAAATGCACCAATTCCACCTCAAATGAAGCTAAAGTAGTAAAATTATTAATAAAAATACTTATCAATAGAATGTTCAGTTTATTTAACAAATATATATATATATATATATGTATATATATATATATATATATATACCTATTACAATATCAGAGAAATCGTTAATTTCTTTCTCTTCAAGCTCTTGTATATAGAGGCTGTAGTTAGATAATTTCAGTATTATTTCTTTAGTCTGTACGTAAAGATCAAACGTACGATATTGCAAAGTTGCATTTTTATTTTTAAAATGTAGGGATTTGTAGAAAAGTATTCGTTTTTTTTCATGAGTTTTTTATTGCTTTTGGTCAGATATACAAACAACTTTAGTATATCGGCATTTATATTCCGGACACCCTGTATTGCAGAATTATAAGATACTCGAAATTTCTTATTCAAAGACAAGCCGCTGCTGTAATAATAGCGCCTTTTTTGTCGCACCAGATTCATGATGACTAGCTTTATAATGTGGACACAACTCGGATTTTCAACATATATATATAGTGACCAGATTTCGCGGATTGCAATATGCGGGACAAAGACAAAACTCAAACACAAATTTCTAAAGTTTATGTTTTTACATTAACAATAATATGGTTGGCAAAAAAATATATTACCTCAAATATCAATAAATTTCAACAAATACAAAAATTCGGAAAACAAAATTAATATTTAAAGAAAACAAATCAAAATCTTAAATATCAACATACTGGTAACTATATTTTGTGCTGGTAACTAGTATGATATATAGCATATAACTTGTTAAATAGCAGTGCTATACAAGGTGTCCGAAAATAAATGAAACAAAGCGAAAGCAAAATAATGCCATGTTGCCAAACTTACTTGGTCAAAAGTTAATGGTGTAAAAGATACAGGGTGTCAAAATTAAAATTTTATTTTTGATATTTTGTAAAAAAAATTCAAATATTGGAACGATCAGGAGTTTCTGGGGGCGAAAAATTCAAATTTGTTTCTAATTTTGACGTCACTAGTAGAAGTCGCCACTTGTGGCACATCATGCTTCTTTTAAATGACGGAACTTTTTGGGTCCATCTGACTATTGAAACAGTCTATTCTACTTTTTTTCTTCTTGAAGTCGTTAGGAATAACCGTTTTTGAAATAATAACTATTTGAAATATTCAATGCACCGAGTAAAAACTGTTATATAGAATATAATATTGTGAGTGCTTTTAATGCAATAATCGAAAATCAAACTGTCAGCTAAATCGCAGCTGTCGTGCTTTATCGCAATGATCAAACATCATGGAGTTTGTTCTGTGTCGAACATGGATCAAACTCAATCAAACTTATGAATGTTTAGTCATGCTCGTGCATCCGTCTGCTAAATTATATCCTATAGATATAACCCTGGACGAAGGCCATAAAAAGAAGAAGAAGAAGAATAACCTAAAAAACTTGCAACTGCTTCAAACACAAAATAAAAGCAGTGTAGGTAGTTACTTCAGGAGAACTCACTTCGTGAGCGTCAAATGCAGGCAAATAAAATGAGCTGAAATATGCGCTTTAAGCTTTTCAGTTGTTAGTGCGTCTGCTAAATTGCAGCACTAGATTTGTGTTTATAAGACTGCACGATTTAGCAGACGATGGCCAGCTGGATTGTTAACTGAAAAGTGGACTGGAGGGCACATATGCATTTTATAAGCATATAATCGTTGGCTAAATTGTAACAGCGATGCTTTTTCGGCGACGCGATTTAGCAGACGATGATCTAATCTAATGCATATGCGTAGACTTGACTAGACTACCTATATTCCTCATCTGATTATCCAGTTCCGTTTAGTTCACATCAACTTACGGAATACAAAAAGAACCTAGCTATATTTAATTATGCAACCCTGCCGATGCAAAAAACACTAGATAATTAATTCCAAATTCCCTAATATTTTGAAATGTAAATCGATGAAGGAAAGTGGAAGGTGTTTAAATAATAAATAATTTCTTTGTGAAACTTCTTTAATGCGGAATAAAAAAATGACTGAACATGGAGCAGCACTACAAACTTACAATCAGGAATTAGTAAAATGTAAGTAAAGAAATAAGCAGTTGATTGTTAAGTATAACCTCAATTTCAGGCTTGGAAGATTTAAAGTTTAAGAGGAATGAAATAATTGATATAATATATAAGGAGGAAGCTGAAAAAGTGATTTTAGAAAAAAAATTAGAAGCACTGCAAAGTAGGTTAACACAATTAAATAAAAATTTAGAACATTATAAATGTGTATATGAAAGCTACGATAAAACGATTAAAGATACTGAAGATGGTTTCAGAAAGGTATGTAAACCAATATATACAACCCTAATAAAAAGCAAAGTTTAGTTTCATTTTTAGATTTTGGAAAGCAGTCAAGCACTTCTACATTTAGCCCAACATGAAGCTAATAAGTTAGATTGCAGTACAAATTCCAAAAAAGAAATTTTTCTGCAATATTGTAACAATAATGTAAATGATACTACTAATTACTAACAATTCTTTTATTTAAAGTCAATTTTTTTATTTAATTATTTTTATATACTTTTTATATTAAATAATAAACAATATTTAAATATTTTTATTTCAAGAATACATAATATCTTAATACTGCAAATTATACTCGTATAATCAAAAAAAATTCCATACAATGTTCATGCATTTCCTAAACTTTTTTGTTCTGACCATATTCTGAGTAATTCCTCTGGATCACCATACCCATGGGAAGCAATGGTATATTCAAAATCGAATTTATTATACGCTTTTCCATAAAAGTAAAATTCATCACAATGCAGTGGTTCAATGTTGGCTTTATATGCTAATAAGCCAACATAAATGTCATCAAATCTGAAATGTTGTGTATAGAAACTAGAGTAGTACATATCTATCGAGGCAGATTTTGATATGACAAATGCTCCTGCTGTTACATAAGGAGGCCACATATGGTAAGGGTATTCATTTAATGAAACATACCACTTACTAAAATAATGTCTAAGAGGGGACGATTTAAAAACGTAACCTGCATATAGTTTTACATCATCTGGTAGTTCAAAATCCATGAATTGTAAAGGTTTTCTGTTATATTTTGAGAAGTTCTTTACATTTGCCATGGGTTCTTTGAGGTACTGAGGATATTTTGTTGGAAAACGTAGAAATCTTAAAACGTTTTTAGTGGAAACATAATAATCATCATCGACAAACATATAAAATTTTGAGTCAGGGCAAAATTTTACTGCCCACTGCATACCCATCATTGTCTTATATGTGTTATTATAGTACGTGTCATAAAAGTTAGCTTGAACAATATCAGAAAACTTATGATGCTCTTCATTAATTAATTTTTGCAATGCTTCAGACTCCCTTACACCGATCAGGAATACGGTTCTTATTTCCACATCAGAAAATCTGTGTTCGTACCCCCAAGATTTACGTATAGTCATCCTACGATCAAAATTCTCTGGAGCAGATTTGATCAAATACACTAATCGTAGGTTTTGAATATTACTACATTTTTTACTGCAGTTCTTAGAGTACTGAAAATGATATGTATTTATAGGCTTCACATCTGGTGTAATATCGTTTTTTAATTTTTGTATAAATGTTTCGATATCACCATCATATGGATAATGAAAATCGTTGTAGAAGTCACTTTCGAAGGCATGGTGAAACACTCCAAAGAGATATAAAAGAGAAACTATAATTAAAACAACCAAAGCACATTTTAATCTTCTACGAGTTGAGTAAAACATTTGTTCTTGATAAATTTCCAGTTTTCCAGATAATCACTATGACACATTGCTTAACTAGATTAAAATTAGAATAGTACTATATAACCTATAAAGCGTTCTAAATACGGAGGTAAATACAAACAATAATTTTTAGTAAATACTCTTTACTTTGATATACACCTGTATCTTAACTAGTTTCAATAATTAGATATCATAAATGTATTATTTACAATTACAATGCAGACTTCAAAATTTATCAACATATTGACATATCGTAAACATATATTCTAACCTCAAAAATTTGAGATACGCAAGAGTGGATGGTGGATTTGTTTGTTTTTGTTGTTCAGGACAAATTGATTTGTTTGTTGTAGGTATTTAAAACTTTATTTACTAATTACATAGGTATCTTTTAATGACTAGTCAATATTCCCCATTCTCATATTATAGTACTTTATTTTATACCTACTATTCTAGTTAATAATAATTCTAAATTCCTATTATAGTTGAAAATAAATAGGCTTTTTGGAAAACTTTTGTTCTGATGAGATACTTATAATAATATGTGGATTATATAAGAATTGCAGAACAAAAATGTTTTGCATGCTTGTGTATCTATAAATCAGTAAAATTGTATGATATACCTACCTACCTCAGAACTTATTTAAGAACACTTTATCTTCCTACGTTGAGTATTTTGGTTCATATCAATTTAACATGATTTTAAATTAACCATTTATCCCCCTCTGTTCGCCTTTCTATCTAGAAAAAATGATAAAAGACTTACTATTTCAAGAAATATATCTGTATAACTTAAATTTTGGTTCAACATAATCTGTTTAAATACCTATATATGTAATTCGAAAAACGCCAAATATACAGAGTGTTTTTTATAAGAAACACGAATTTGGTTTATATTTTGGAAATTTAACATATTAACAATTAGGTATAATACGAAATTGGCATGTACAATCTATTGCAATAATAAAGGAATGGCCCTAAATAGTAGCTCAAAATAAGCCAGAGTGTCATTATTATTGCCAACAAAACATACATACCTACATAGGTATAACCCTTGACCTGTGCCTTGACTATGTATAACTAGACCATTCTTTTTACCATATAATTTCTACATGTATTTTATAAGGTAAGTAGAATGCTCTATAAAGTACATTAATACAAAAGCTTTCTAGTAAATAGTATGTGATAAGTAATATTTATTCGAACTAATAATATTTATTATTTATACCACGTCAATTTCATTTAAAAAAATTTGGCAGGTGCTGCCATCTGTAAGAGAGACCGGGAATATTCCTTTCTGGGTGTTGTGACATTGTTTATAAAATTTGATAAATTTTACTGACTATAGTGCAATAACTTTTACATATTAGAGGCTTGTTTGGAATTTAATTCAGTTTCGCTGTGTAAGTAAACTTTACCCATTAATAGTTCTACAGACGCTATAAAATATGCCATGTATTCGGCCATGTTTACCGTATTGAAAGTAGGCTGTGTGTTTATTTGTACTTTTTGAGTGAAAACTTTTCTTTGTGGTTCTCAAAAGAGGCTGTGTCTTTTCTGGCATAACTATGGATACTACGGATAGAGGTAAGTGATAAATTTGTGTTAATATTCGTCACAAAAAGTAATGTCATAAACCGAAAGGGCAATGGCAAAGTCAGGGTCGACCTATTTGGTTCAGTGACCGCATTTCCCAACATCGGGACCACGGGGCCTTTAAATTGATATAATCAATTCGGTCTCAATTCATTATTTGCATTATCGATCGTCAAAACGTTGTTTAAGTAGTATTATTATAAGTTATAAGAAATAAGCTTGAGGTGTGGCGCCTAGCCCTATATTTTTCATTAAATTATATTTATAAATTATAAAATTGTTCAGTTTTTATTTGAAGACTGTAAGTTCAGGTCACGCTTCTTTATATGAAATATAATATGTTATATAAAAAATCAGTCGAATCTGAGAAATTACTTGTTTTGAGAAGTAGTTTTCTATAATTTTCAAGGGCTTATTTATAATGTCTCGTGTAAGACGATAGGTGTCGCTACCATATAAATTTTAAATTATTGACAAAAAGAGCACCTATAGTATTGACTGTATATTTTATTGTTTATACCTATATTTATTTGATGGCCATTGATTAATTATTCCTTTATTTTTATAGTCTTATTTAGAGTGTTAATTAATTAAATCAGAATTGAGTTTAAAATTCAGTTAATTATCTCACGAATGGTTGATCTAATTATTTTTATTGTAAATTCAATATTTAGTACTTATAATGGAAGGTGACAGCGAATAATTATTTTATAGAAATTTGAAACACTTTGTACGATAAGCCAGCTAAAATAGTTACGAGTGCTTAAATTACATCTTTTCGAAACATTTGTTTTTAATAATCACGTCATTATATCTGTTATATATCTAAAACTACATATAAAGTTGCGTCTAGAATTGAGACGACTACTGTCAACATAATTTTCGATAGTTTGTCGCGTTAAACATGTAGTGCAAACATTTAAGTGTATTATATAGTTTTATTATTATCAGTTACAGATTCTTAAATATTTTGCTAAAAATATAATGAATTATTCATTTGTTCGCATAACGTAAGTCGTCTGAATTCATACCGCAACTATATTATGTATAAGTATAAATTAAACTGTACTAGTTATTTTCAAAATTTAAGACCTACCTATAAAAAATATTCTTCATATTGTTTTATTGTTAATGTTATTACTATAACTTAAGCAAAGTTCTTAAATATTTGCAATAAACTGGTGATGGTGCACTTATCTACCTACCTAAATCCTACCTATCTAAATTAATAACGGAGATATTATAGTGGTTTTGGTTGTTACACCATAACCTAGATAACTAGTCGCTGCGAGTAACAGAATTAAATTGCATATCTGTGGCCCAGTCTCTGGCTTTAGCTGACCTGCCTTTGTTGTTCTCGGGCTAAGCTCTGTGAGGGGGAGGGGGCGAGGACTCGCTATCCAATATCTCTGGGGCCACCTATATATTGATTGCGGTTCCTGCTGTTGGTATTACAGTAGCTACGGTCGAAGCCTAGCTGCCTCTGCAACTGGTAGCATCTCATGCCTCCAAAGGTTTCGCCGCTTTTCATTGTCGCGGCTGAAAGCGAAACTTTTGTGCATTATTAAGATATTAAAATATAAACAATGCGAAATTTATTTTTTATCTGCAAATTTTCTATATATGTACGTATATTAGAATAAATATCTTTAAAATGCAATTAATATTGGAAAAAGTAAAAGAGTTTCCGATTTTCATCTATAAAATAATGAAAAATTCGATAAAGTTAAGTAAAACAAATATTATAAAAGTTTTGTCAAATATAAACCAGTTTTTCAATGATAAATCGTTTACATCTAGTTCATGAGATCCAACACTCACTCATTTCTTTTTTTTTTTGCAGTAACCATCTAAAATATCTTAGAATATGTACTCTGTCCTTATAAGTTTCTAACTATACAAGCGATTAAAAATTATTAGGTAATAATTTAGATTCATAGCCAACTTGAAAAAGTTGGCTATGGTCACTACGACGCCCAGTAGTCTCACTACAGGAATCTCAGAAACGGATTATATATACAGGGTGGCTTAAATTAGGAAAATATTGCGCATTTTTATGCCTCAATTTTCTGAAAAGGAATATGAGACATGCACTTTGTGTAGTTCCTAAAATAACGGCCGAAAACTGGTGCATTTTCTTTTTCCTTTTATACTTTTTTTTTAATGTAATGAAATTTGGTTGGTACCCTTATTTAGTTCGACATAGCCATAGGAAAATCAGGATTACGAAAATTTAGGCAACCAATAGTCTAAGAATTTTGTTTCCACTTTCATTGGAAAGCTTATAGCGAAACATTAGGCTTGCTACAGGCTGCGTGTATTCGCGATTCGTTATGCGGGATGCGGTTAAAAATTCATTGATAAAAACCCTACACACTATGCACAAATTCCATACGAATCACGCATCACGAATCACGAATTCACGGATAGTGTGTACCAAGCAAAAGAGTACAAATTTTATAACATTTTCTATAAAAATAAAAAAGTGACGAAAGGAAAAGGAAAATGTATTTTTTTGCAGTATTCAACCGATATTTCAGAAACTACACAAATATATCATATCTTTCAGAAAATTAAGACAAAAATTTGCAACTTATCCTAATTTGAGCCACCCCGTATATAATCCCGTAAATAATAGAATATTAAGAAACTTCTTTTGTTTTTCCCTGTACCACTACTGTATTAAGCATTTTAATCAAATGTGTACTAATAATGATATTAAAATCATAAAATTGAGAAAAATATACTAAATATATTGGTTATTCCTCTGTACTTATTTATATGCTATTTTTAACATCCTGTTATATCTACTTCAATTTTAACTTGAGTTTTAACTATATGTGTTTTCGTGCTGTTATCACATTTTATAGACTTTTTATAGTTTTAACTATTTTTAGTGTTTATTGTTCTTAACGTTAGTCTATTTTACTGTAGTTTGTAATTTTTTATTTTCTGTTTCTCCTTATTTGACCTGTGTAAATAGATTATTGTATATTGACACCAATAAATAAATAAATATAATTTATATCGCGTGAATATAATCTGGAATGAATCGTTGCGGTACAAGCTAAGATTGCTGTTTAAATTTTTATTTTTTCAATAAAACATAATTTGCGATATCTGTTCTCGTTTCTGCTTTTCAAATTTTGTTTGCCAGAGTATCGATTCCTGCACAAGGTTGGAATCCTTTTGCGTGCTACTAAAACAAGTGCAACCAGCAGCAATTCCTAAAACATATTTCGTGTAACATAATAGTCGCTTCTAAAATATCAGCCCTCCCGCTCGTTTGAGCGTGAGTATAGCAGGATAGAAGGGTGTGTACTACTTGTCTACGATGAGACCTTGACACGCAAGCCAGGACGTGCCAAGGTCAAGGACAACGCGACCGACTCGATACTGCAACTGGGTCAGATGCGCTTTGCCGTCGAATATGCAGCGGGCTCGTAACAATGCAGCAGGAGTGGGTTCTTTTTATTTTTGATGGCTTTGTCCGAAGTGTTTTGTGATGGAGAATAGTGTCGTGCGCGATAAAGGGTCTCTGTTGTGTCTAATCGGCATGAGAACCAGAGTCCTGCTCTTATGGCACAATGCAGAATGTAATTGCGAATTTGGGGCTTATAGAATTTGCATTGTGTTGGGTATGGCGACAGAGACTCCTTCGAATTCGTTTAAAGACCGGTATTTGTGGCAGCAATTTTTGTATTAGCTATTTCTTGTACTAAGTACTTGTTTACAAAGTTTGTCTATAAGAATGTATCATGTATCTGCCTTTTAAGTACATATTTTCTTATTATTTATACAGGTAGTAGCACAAATGGTACCGGTGAATTTACAGCGTTTGCATAAAAATTGCCTTAGTAAAATGTTCACTCCTTAGGAGATACGTTTTTCAAAGTTTCCAAAAAAATATAGAGTAGCGGCTGTAATTTGAAAACCAAAAAAGGTATAATAATCAACTTTTACACCAATTTTCTACTAATACATGTGCAATATCTCAACTATTTTTCGAAAATTTCTGCCTCTTGGAAGGGGTTGGAATAAGCACCCCTTAAGTTATTTTTTGTTACAACGTATTTGTTTAAGAAAAATTGAGTATTTAAAAATATGTATCAGATAGCCTGGTTTATTTTAAAACTTTCATCTCTCTTACTTTTTTGCTTTAAAACTAACCCTTTATTAACAAAATAATAAAATTCGATATCATTCGCATTGCAACTCGCATAATTGCAACTAAGAAATATGTATATAGGCGGTTGTCGTGTTAATTTCTTTCATTATACCTTTTTATGACTTATGTGGGTGCTTCATTAGATTTGCTACTTAAAAATTTATTTTTTTGCGATAACGAAAAACATTATAACAAATAATTTTACTAATGATGAATATGTTGACATGCTGCTAGTATTTTTTGAATGTTGGAAATACAGTGCTGCAGCAAGAAGGAAACTCACATGACAGCAAATAAAAATAAAGGTTGGTTTAGTTTTCCATATTATTTCATTTTAAAGCAATATTAGAAAAGGTGGCGATTATCCCATTCTGGATCAATTTGTTGTTTATAGTTGTGTTATAGAATCTAACCTGAGAACGTAAATAGCACACCCATTTTTTGCTCTGCGCGCCATTTACGCTGTGCACTTGGGATTTCTAAAATCATGATCATCGATCTGTGACGGCACTCGTTCTCAAGGCGAGCAACAACCCATCATAACTTTTGCTGCTTGAAAAACACTACTGTATCGTTACTATTCTAAAGATACAACACCAAACGAATGCTTCTATGCTATTTGTATATCATTTGCAAGATTTTGTCTTGAATTTTCAAGTATGTTTAAAGTACCACTGACTTATTCGTACCAATGATTTTTTGATGGTCAAAATTGAAAAAGATAACAACTAAAGCTATATATGTCTGTGGTTGTACCGTATTCTCCTAATTTTTACGCTTTTAACGATTTGGGTGTGTCTGATGGTAGGTACCTACATTTTTCTTACCTCGACACAGTTTTTCCAATATTCAAAACATAGTTGCAGCACACCAGTATATTCATCATTAGTAAAATTATTTGTAATAATTCTTGTCGGTAAAACTCGTTATTGAGTAACAAATTCAATTTTTCTTAGTGCCAATTGTAATGCGAATGATGAATTTAATTTTTTTAATAATAAGCATTTACAGTTTTAAAGCACAAAGGTGAGAGGTAAAAAATTTAAAATAACCCAGGCTATTCGATATGTATTTTTGAAGTCAGTTTTCGTCAAACAAACATGTTTAAACCAAAAATAGCTTATAAAGCCTGCTTCATTCAACCTTCACGAAGGACTAAAATTGTTCGAAAAATGATTGAGTACCTGTATAGTAGAAAATGTTAGTAAAATCCTCGGTATAATTTGACATTTGTACAGTTTTCTGCAGTAGGATTTTAACAAATGGAAAATCAGTTTTTAATAAAAAAAGTTCCTGTAAGCTTAGGTGTGAATTGTATATTCAACAGAACGGCCCAAATTTTGAACAATTATTGTAATTTGTTTAACTTTTGTTGTTGGTTTGTTTGTTCTAGTTAGTTTTTCACGTTGCATTTTGTCAGTCTAATATTTATTTAATAAGAAAATTTATGTTTTGTTTTATTATGGACTAGCTAGGCCACGGAAACTCATGTAATAATAAATACCATAAAACTTTCTAGTCTGGATGGGTATTAAAATTTAGGTACAGGTCGTCCATAATAATAATGTTGCCTATTATAGTTATTTAAGGACAGATTAGTAGCTTAATTACTTAAAGGATATTAAGGTAATTTCTTTAAAACAGTGTTTTTTCAACACTCCTCACAAACGAGGCGTTATAAGACCTACATTTACAGGAATTTTTCTTATTAAAAAATGATTATCTATCAATTGTTAAAATCCTTCTACATAAAACTATCTCACCCTGTATATTCACTGATATAATAGATGTGAGCAAGGCAAACAAAATTCTTTCTATTAATTTTGCATTCTTTGCTCTTTATATTCGCAAATAGTTGTTCATGATAAAATCAAACGCAGAACAGTAGCTGACGCCTGCTGACTTCCAATTTGTCTGTAGTATGTGTTTTGAATATAAATATTGTCTGCACGTGTCAAAATATTCGTGTTTTTTAGGCAGGTGTGATTTGCATTAATTTTATTGTATCGAGAGATAATTGAGCATCAAATATTAAAAGCAATTTGTCAGTAACAATACATGTGTCTAATTTTATTTCTAGTTTTTAAATAGTAAAATCTGTTTTACATTTATCATTATTTGATTCAACAAATGGTTCAAGAAGCTTTCTTCCGTGTATAAATGTACTCCTCAAATGGTTTCTTCATATCATATAGGCGTCAGTTCTTGTTTTGTCCAAATATTATAATTAATTGTTAGTCTTATGCATGAATTTTAAATAGTTCAAAAAATAATTTACATATGTTCAGATGCCCAATGCTTTAGTATAAAACATAATTGATTATATAATAATTAAAAGTGAGAGATTAAACCTTGAGAGCAGGAAGTCTTTGGCTTAATTAAAATCGGATTGAAGACTAATATTTTGTAAAGTAGCTGTTTGTGCACATACCATTTAAAATCCTGAAAATATTTTTACATAATTTCAGTAAATTTGATAAAAATTTTACTCTGTGGTGTATACAAGTACATGCAATTTTTTACTTATAAATTAAACAATTTGGTGGATGCGCCGGTGACGATTCCATAACTTTTTTTTTCGTTTTAATTTGTATTCTAGGTACTTATGCTGCCATAATTTTTTACTTTTACAATTGTTCTGTTTGACATGCATCGAATCCGGATCTCAAATGCATGAGTACTAATCGGTACACTATGTATAAACACACTCAAAAAGCAGACAAAGTTGTGTACTACTCGTAGGTATGTCTACTCGCATTGGAATTGGCAGCAACACAAAGCTAGGTTACTTTAATTTACATACTTCGACATTTTTCAGAATTATAGACAAGCGTTTGCTGGTACCGTGCATACAATCCTTGGGTACCGTGGTCATAAATACAATCTAATTATATAAAATTATCGTGTCACAGTGTTAGACGCCATACTCCTCGGAAACGGAAAAAAAATTATTATTAATTTGCTGGCTCATAATTATTTATTTCCTATTTTATCAATAATTAATAAAATTATTAATTTTAAGTGTAGTTCTCATTATTAGTTAATTAAGTGATCTACATAACCTCAAAAGTACGCAACATGTGTCACGAGCTCCCGCCAACAACGGCTATTATTTTACTATATGGCTATTTTTTTGTACAGTGAACAATGCCAACAAGACGTAAAGGAGCTAATTTGGGCCGTCAAACAAGTAAAATTGCAGGCACGCGAAATAATTCGAAAAATGAATGTTTCGTGTTTTATTATTCTTATATAGGCCGTTATCATTCACAGTGCTCCATTCCTCTTTTAGTCATATGCCATATCTCCACACACTTACAATAAGTTAGTTATTTTTTATTTAACTGCTAAAATATTCACTAGAAATAATTCATTTGGCAAAACAACGTTTGCTGGGTCACCTAGTTTTCCTATAAAAATAGTAAAATTTATTAACAATTACACGTTTCAGAAAAATTTTCCATTGAAATAGATAATTTTTAATAGGTAATATTACTTTCGCTATCAACTGCATATTGAATTGAGCTGGATGTTGTTGAATCGTAAAACGATTTAAACAACGGGAACCAAGCAAGGACAAATATTGATTGGAATGTGTGTAAATTCTAGCAAGAACATGTTTCTTTAACAATATCAAAACGGAAATAATTTAGAAATATGAAATACTCTTTTAAACTCCATGCATCCTTGTTTATACTATGGACATCTATATTATTTTCACTACTAAGTTTGATTGGTTGACCGACTATGTTATACTGGGTGTTTCAGGTATTATTGGCATTCTTGCAAGAATTGATTGTACAGTGAAAATAAATGAGATTTACCCAAGTATACCTATATCTAAAAGGTCATCGTTTTCGAGATGCAGAATGTCAAAGATGTTGAAATTTTTATTATATTTTGTATTTACTTGGAAACCCTTCTTGATAAAACAACAATAATCCTAGGTTGTAACGTGATACCTTAGGTCTAATTATTCAGTGTTCATGTTTAAATATTCCCATTATCAGTGGCGTATAAACCCTGCGCCACTCTTATTTTATTTACAATAAAAATAATACGTAAGAACAAAATAATCAAAACTACTTCAAGTTTTGATTATTTTGTTCTTACAATAAATAATTATTCTTTGCAATATCTCTGCATTTGGTAGTCTGTGGTAGTTTGTGCATATTTGTATTAAAAGCTGAAGAAAACTTCCACTCTTAAAATTTTGCATACGCCATAATTTATCATTTTGAGTAACGTTTTCAAGTAACATATTTTGCTGTATTTCCAGCGGAAAAGGCGCTTTACCTGAAACAAGAACAATTTTTCCTCGGTGCATTGAATATTTCAAATAAAATTATTTCGAAAATGGTTAGGTACTCCTAATAACTTCAGCAAGATATACTTTTTCCACATAAAGAAGAGAGTAGAAGAATCGATTGTTTTAATAGTTATATGTATACAATAAACCGCAAAAAAGTTCTGCCATTAAAAGAAGCATGATGTACCATAAGTTATCTACTAGTAGCGTCAAAATTAGAAACAAATTTGAATTTCTCGCCCCCAAAAAACCCAATCTCCAAAATGTATCAAAAAATATTTACAAATAACAAATATCGAAAATACAATTTTTACTTTGACACCCTGTAGGAATGTACTCTTGCCCTATGTTTCATTAATTGGGGCACCCTGTATTACTGAAGCATAGTGGGTCTCATCTCACACAAACTACGAAATGCAGTGATATTTTTAAAGAACTTACTTAAATACAATGCATTTTACAGAAAATTTTAAAGAACAATTATTTGTTCAAAATAGGTAATTAAAATTCAAAGTATCTTACGTTTTTTTTATAATTAAGACAGTGGCGTATCATTTTTATTTTACATAAAAGAAGAGTGCTACAGGGTTTCTACGCCACTGGTGATAATGAGAATACTTAAACATACTGAATAATTACACTGTAAAAAATAATTACAGTAAAAATAGATGGCAATTTATTTACCACTCATTATTACTGTATTCTTATCGATTGTGACGTTACAAATAAAATGTAAAATTACGTTGTAAATTTATTTTGCGGTGTAATTTTAGGTTTTGCAATTGTAATATTACTTTGTGATTTTACAATACAAAAAATATTTTTACAATGTAGGTAACTTGCACAGTTACTTGTAAAATTCAGAGTAACTTTACAGGCAGCTGTATAGTTACATTGTAATACATTTTATATTATGACTACAATGTAATTTTTTTTATTTATTGTACAGGATGGTCCAATTTTGACAGGTACATTCACATACACATTAGGCATATTTTTACAGTCAATTATTAAATTTGGTATTTTCAGTAATTTTACAATGTAGAAATGGATTTTACATTGTTAATTGTAAATGTATTACAATATATTCTATAAATGTACACATTATATTATAATTACATAGGAAGTTTACGGTTTTGTTGTATATTGCCAGTTTTCTTGTAAAATTGCAAGCGTCGGTATAATATCATCATTATTTTTAGAATTATTTTAAGACAATTATAACGATATTCAAAGTATATTTGTAAAGTTACTGGCCTTTTTTTTTCCGTGTAGACTAAACATATTTCATTACAGCCTAGAAGTATTGCTGTTTTATCCAGAAATAAAAAATATAATAAAAATTTCTTTGACACCCTTTATCTCGGAAACGATGAACTTTTAGATATAGATATATTAGGGTAAATCTCATTTATTTTTACTGTACAATAACTCCTTCCAAGGACGCCAGTAACACACCCTGTATACATGTAAAGATGGGTGAAAGCTAATATTGTTTAATAGTTTTTCTTAGCATGAAGTTATTTATTAACCCTATATTTCCCTATATGTCCTATGTGAACATCTGTTTACTGTTTTAAAAAAATTCTCTAAAACAAAGCTAAATGTGTTTTAAGATAAATTGCACCGACCTTAATTTCATTTGTAGAAATAAACCACAAATTGATTTATCTGTAGAAACTCTAGATCTCCTTAAACCAAAATAATATTTATTTTATTATATCCTTTATTATAAAAATAATATTTATTTTATTATATACTTTATTATAAAAATCTGTTTTTCCCAGCAATCAAATTAAATCTTTCTCTGTATGAAAAGTCCGCATAGTGACGTCGCCCACGCCTAAAGACCTCTGTTCCCGCTTTTTCCACGATTCAGTGTAAAGCCAAAGGTTATGAACGTTCCTTTGTTCCAATTTCGAACCGTGGCACATAAAACTGCGACCTAGTTTAACGGGCAGCATCGTCGAGGACGCAGCCTTGGAATGTCCAAGGACGTAGCCACCGCTGGGAGCGGCGGAACGACGCCGCTTCCAATAACATCGCTGATGTTTATATTGGATTACAAACGGCTCCGGGAGTGTTTCAGAAAGGCCTCGGATGGGAAATTATTTGTGAGGTGCGTTTGCTCATAGGCAGTTTTGTAGCTTACTGAAATTGATGATTCAATACATATTCAAGGGCCGTTTTGTAGTGACAATTTAATTTATATATAAAAAAGCCCACATGCCACAGAGTAATTGTCACTGACTTGACAGCGGCAAAAGTTGCATGCAGCTTTTATAACGACAAATGCACTGCTGTTTTTTCACTTATTCATTTTTTACCAATTATCTCGGTGTCCGTTGCCAAAATAAAACACATGACATTTTTGTCAACAACTTATTGAATTATTAATTAAACACTAACAATGAGTCGATTCAGCGGGGGTCTACTAACAACGAAATTAGTCAGATTGTTAATATTTGTCTATGCTAATACACACTGACGTACAGTTTAATTCATTACGAGCTGCACGTAATGCTAAACGTAAAATTCTACAAGTACAACCCGCAAAGAAAATCCAGTGCATCAGCTCTTAGTAAATGTGAAATATTTGCAATGATCAGATCATATGAAGAAAATGAACCGGAAGGACTTCAAAAGAAATTATATCACATGCTGGCGTTTGATTTAGTTTGGCGCGGAGGAGAAGCAGCTGAAATTGAAAATAATGGAAAAGAAACTGGACGTATCGAGTATAATCCTCTATTTTCGAAAACGAGACAAGGCGGTGACAATAAATTATGTGACCACAAATGGTTTACGCCTAATATTTTAGAGGAAGGTATTTGCCCAGTACGCTTATTTAAAAAGTTGATAGAAAAACGAGGCACTTCTATTGGACAGAGGAGTATTTCTTACAACAAATCCCTTTAGGAAGAAGAAAAATTCTAAAGGTTGGTATAAAAATATACCGATTGGAATTAATGAAATTTCCAAATGGACTAAATGCTCATAATAACGCATTGGTATAGATGTCAAACGTGTAAAAATTACAAGTGACTCAAATCGAGCGGCAGTAGTTTGCGAATTAAGTAAAAGCGGAATTGAAGAACAAGCTCTAATAAAAATAATAGGACGGTAATTCATCATCAATAAAACCATACTTATAAGTTTACAATTACAAACATTCGAGCATTATTCAATCGATTCGTTTGGAAAAAGAACAACCTTTAACATCTACTACAGAAACGATTAGCTGTGGCATCTGTAGCGACATTAGTAGTCCTTGTATAAATTTCAATAACTGCGTGTTTAATAATTGTATGCTCACATGAAAATGTATTTCTTTTCAATGTTTCATAAATAAAGTTTGCATAGACATGTTTCTAAATTTATTATTCATTAAATTGCTCTATACCGTGTAAATTTGTGTTGTTTAAATTCTAAACTGTTCCCTTTAGCAATTTGACTCAAAAAACTATCAACCCAAAAAGGATCCACCTTCGGTGTCGCACTTTTAATAGTTGACAGTTTTTCTCGTCTAATTGCTAGGCAACAGTTTCTGATTAAACAACCCAAATTTACCCGGTAAAATACAAACTTCCTATGCAATTATAAGTGATAATATATTACATAGTGGCATTCAATATATCATTTAGATTGATCAATTATATTCTAGGAAGTCAGTTCACTCTCCATTTAGTGTTCCTTCTTTAGTGCACTTCTCTCTGCCTATACCAACCCAATATCCATGGCCAACTAGACGATGATTCGTTGCGTCAATTTGATGTTCCGCAATGGGTGTGTAAAGCTTGATTTTATCGATTAGGGATTTGAGATGATCCCATTACAAATGGGCATTATTATTGAGATTGTAAAGCAAACGACATGCTCTATCATCTATCGTAGTGCAAATCAGGAAATTATTTAATACATTGATATGAAAAAATATATAGATATAAAAATAAAATTTACCAAAATCCAAGATAATTATGGGTAACAGAAATTTTTAATAAAAAAAAAATATTGAAAAATATTGCTAAAGAACAATTTTTTAGGAAGGAAAAATTGTTATCAAAAGTAACGTATCAAAGAATGTTGTACTGGTTTTCAAATAAGTACCTACATACTTATAAGTAAATGTCTGTCCAACACCGGATATTTCTAAAGGGTTGTGGATACTTTTAAGGAAACAAAATGTTGACATATCTTAAATAGACATTTTTAGTATTTAAAATCATTTATTTGTGTGTGACGTATTATTTTTCCATTCACTATCACCTTCATGCTACAAAATGAAAATTTACATTTTCCAAGAAACAACAAAATTTTGATTTTTTATTAAGATAGTTCTGTATAAACCTTGTAAAATACTTTTAGTGTTAGTATTTGTTTTTTAAAAGGATTCTACGGGGCGTGATATATAACGCCTTATACATTTTCTCTCTGCAGTTGTGGTGTAAAATTCAGGAAATATAAAATTTCCTGAATAAAACATAACAGGTTTTACAGGACTTAGCCTATAAACTGTTATACATCCTGGAAAAGACTTGTATTATTGACTGAGCTGCCGAGAGCTAAAGCATGCCTTGGGGTAAAAGCTTTTGTCAGGCATCATAATGTGATTTTTTTTCAAGAAATTCAAGGTCATTGAATGTTTTCTTTAAGTTTATGTAAGGCTATATGGTATCATTATGTTGAAC
Source organism: Monochamus alternatus (assembly GCA_037114965.1). Classification (NCBI taxonomy): domain Eukaryota; kingdom Metazoa; phylum Arthropoda; class Insecta; order Coleoptera; family Cerambycidae; genus Monochamus; species Monochamus alternatus. The sequence continues at coordinate 74,364,632 of CM073431.1, read as the reverse complement.
CTGGACGGACGCTTGGAAACAAATTATTAAACAAATATTACCTATTTTGTCAACTACACGGAAAAAAATCTAATCTGTATAAGTATAGTAATATACATAAAATATAGATGATATTAATACAAGACTTGTGGTGATCAATACCAAAAATGTAGACACAGTTGTGCATTATTTACTACAAATTGTATTAAAGTTGTGCATGAAGGTGGACCGCCGAGTTCAGTGTGTGGCCACAAGATATATTTACATGTTGCATCACGTCTAATCAGGTTTTCTTCTTCGGATAATTCATCGGTGTATAAAAACGGCGTTCTTAAGAAATCGGAATTGATATGTAATTTAATTACTACATACTAGAATATTCAAAATCCTTAATTATACAAATAATAGGTTATGGCTTCGAATACAATCGATTTAATTAAAAGGACTTTAGCGTTCTACCAATAGAAGGCGTATCGGCTGTTGTAGGGCTCCTCGCGACTTGTAAATAACATTTATATCAACCAGATATGACGCTATCGATTTATTTCAGTCTAGCCCGCGGTCTAGCCGGCGATAACGATTTGCAGAAAAACGATAATGAAGGAATTTCGTCCGTTTCCATGTCTGTCCTGCGAGTATTGTTTACGTCAACCCTGATTAATTTTTGTATAATAAACATTTAACTAACTGTGAGGAGATAACTTATACGTATAACCATTGGGTACTATAGTCTGTTTAGAAATGAAAGAGAGTAATAAAAGCTTATTATATATGCAAATCGTAAATAAATGTAGTACTGGTGCTTATATTCAATATTTTTATATTATATATTATCGGTATAGATGAGGTGTACTTTAAAAAAAACTTTGTGTGACCGGGTTCTACTAAATTGTAGCAGGTAGCTAAAATTTAATCCCCGACAATCCGTCTTTGTCTATGCCGCTTCAATTTGTCGGTCCATTTCTCTTATAAGTAAACAATATAAAAACAGCATTTCAAAACATGAGGCTACTTTAAGCATGATAACCGGGTTAAGAGGGTTTTTAGTAATTCAAGTAAAATTCAATATTATTATCAAAATATTTATTTAAATTTAATGAATAGACTTTTACTCCACACAAAAATATATGTATTTTGAAAATTCAAATTATGGTGAGTAAATGTAGTGGTGTGTAAATGTACAATAAATAAAATAAAAAAGTAGATATATTAAGATTCATCCTCTGAATATTCTGATGAATTATATCTTCGTCTCCTAGATTGATAACGATATGTTCCACAGTAACGTCAATTAAATTATCGAGTTTCCACATTTTCTCCTCTTCTTTTTGTACATGATGTATACATCTTTCCCAGTTATATGCAGTTACTCGTTCCAAGGAATTTTTTAACAAAATTTTCACATCACTTAATTTAAACGTCGCATTATTTCGCGCTACATCTCCTTTTACATGCGCCCAGACTAATTCGATTGGGTTAAGTTCACAGTGATAAGGTGGTAACCGTAGTACCGTTATTTGGCGATTTATTGCCATTTCATCGATAACATATATTTTTGAATTATATCGGCTTTCCTCCAAGCAGTCGTAGGCGTCCGCTCGGTTTGCGGTGAATGGTAACTGGCATTATCCATGACAATTACAGACCCCGGAGGAATAAGATCCAACATCTGTGTAAAATACTCTTCGAAAACATCTGCGTTCATGTCTTCGTGATAGTCACCTGTATTTTTAGATTCAAATAAAAGTAAGCCGCCATCTACAAAACCACTGGCACTACCTATATGTGTCACTATTAATCTTCGCCCTTTACCTGAAGGTGTCTTGAACCCTGTTGAAAGTCAATCCAAAAATGCTTGTCGAAAACTTTTTACATTTTTATCTTGACATACTTTTGTTACAGTATATCCCTCGTTGTCCCAAGTTTCGTCTAGATAATAAATATTCCTCCCTTCGTCACGGAATTTTCTAATTGATCGCCAAGTAGGATCTTCGCCAACAAATAATTTCATCTTTATCGATAAGAACTGACTTCCTGGTCTGCTTTTCCCAGCAAAAATTCAACTCTCGTAAGACGGCCCATAATTTGCTTCTACTGATTTTTGGCAAAACGTTGTCCTCTGGTAGTTCACTTAAAATTTTTTTAGCATTGGTATTTCTTTTTTAAAATAAAATGAGTGTACTTTTCTGCGAATGACATTTTTGAAGAAATCATCTATAACAACTTTTGACCTCCCTGTAGACGATTTTGGGGGATTTACAGTATCTTGTTCATTTTGTGTTTCCTTTAATAGTCTGTAGATAGTCGATTTTCCAATCCCTGTCATTTGGGAACACTTTTCCACGATGTCGTCATCACTGTTGGTAGGATTTTGGTGTTTGAATGCATTAAATACATTTAACATAATAATCTTCTCATTCTGAGACAGTGCACATCTTTTCACACGTTTAGCAGGTACGTAATCTGATAAGCTCGACATTTTACCCAAACAATATTATATCCACTGGCACAATAGTCACTAAACACAAGTCGAATTTTACTCTACTGCACTAGCTCGTCTTCGTATATTCAGCTCTAAGACTGGATTGATTTGTCACAATACACTGGCTCCTGCCATATGATGTATCCAGTAAAATATACTAATTAGATAATTACCTGAAACGAAATATCACCACGCCCATTGCCGGTTCTTATCTCGGGGTTTTATTACTCTCTTTCATTTCCAAACACACTATAGTTATTTATTACTCAATGGCATAACTTAATCCTAAAAATACTAAAGAATTAGTTCGATATTTTTTGGAGTCTCTACCGAATGAACTGAAAATCTGTCGTTTCAGTTTGAAGTGTCTTCTATATGTTTATTTAATATTGAAGCCTTGAAAATTTTTCATGAAACCAGAAACAAAATTTCACAAGGTTGAGGTCGGGCGAACGATGCATCTTGCCGTTTCAACGGTAAGAAGAGATTTCATTTAAGAAAGCCGTTTTTATACGCAAATAGTTAAAAATAATTTTTCTTTCACTGTGTCAACTATACAAGTTTTCTCCAGGGCGTATAACAGTTTCCAGGCTGACAAGTCATTTAGAATAAGAGAAACAGCATTATTTTGACCTGTTGTATTTTATCATAAAATCTCCTGAATTTTGCACGCCATCTGCACATTGAAGATAATGTATACTGTAAACATTGTTACACCCAGAATTCTTTAAAAAAAACTATCACTTGAATGGATGTAAATTATTAAGTATTTTCCACGGTGGATGGTACACAGTGATAAGGTGCAATTCACGAGGTCTCTAGCGCATTTTCCTTGAAAAGTTAAAGAAAATGATTAAATTTCAGGATTATATATCACCTGCACCTACTGGGTGAATTTTTAGATATGATTCTCTGTCCTTGAATAGTATCATTTTCGCCATTCGGTGGTGAGAAAATTTGTATTGTTTTCCTTAAAATAAAATATGTATATCAAAATAATAATGTTTGTATCTTTGTTATCTAGACGGCAAAAAGACCTTAACCTATTCTGTGCTTCTCTTTAAAAATTTGTTGTTGACGCATATTTATCAAGATAACCTTATTGACTTTATCTGTAGTAAGGTAGTGGTATCTAATTGACCATTTTTTATACCAATTACATATTTATATGCATATCCGCACCGTTATTTGCTATTTAACTCATTTTGTCAATATGTTCGTCTAAATTTTGTTTAGTGAAAGTGAACTATCGTAGTAATCCTCAGTGTTCCAAAAAATATGGTACAGGGAATAGATGGCCATGAAGAAATATTTTTGATGGTAGTTCGAGTTTAAATATTATAACGAGAAAAATGTTCTGGTACATTAAAAAAAAATAAATAAAAATTATATATTCTTTGAAAATACATGAATGCAATTAGTTTGTTTTATATAGTTTTGTCGAGAAAAATGTAAAAAACATTTAAAATTTCAACCAGTATTAAAAAAAATAACGAAGTTACTAATAAACATTGTTTGTAAAATCTTAACTTTAACCCCTGTATATCGAAAATGAAGCACCAAATAAAAAATTACATACTAAAATCGCTGGTGTCTTTAAGTATTGAGTAATAAGTAGTACTATTCTCTTACTCAATATTTTAAGTATGAAATTTCGAAAAATAAAACATGTAGAACAAAAGTAATATTCTTGATATTCTGTATGTTTATCTATTGTTACTTAAAATTTTACTCGAATAAAATAGTAATATTTAATAATAATTTTTAAGTAGCTATCCTAACCACACATTTTAGCAATTATTTTCTCATATTTATAAATAAAAATCAACAATTTCATGTTTACGTTACATATGCAGTTATTTATACATTTTTAGGTATTCATAATATTGTGTGAAACTAACTACTTTATGGACTAAAGCCCCAACCAGCGTTGAATTACACCTACAATATCTACCCATACATTCTTTATTATTAACTTTTGTAACATTTTTTACTGTATTAGAAAGGTATTTTAAGCTAATATAAACCAAATCTCCTACAATTCCTATCAATGACGCCATGTGTATGTTCTCTGATACCAAACATCTAGGTATGCTAATGAACAATTCCACAGACAAAGCTCTATTCAATAATTATTTAAAGAAATTAATCTATCTAAATTTACTAACCTGGTTTAATGAAAACACTCTATAAATATCTAACTTCACTTTTGAAACAGTGGGAACTCGAAAATTCAACCACAATAGATGAGATCTGACCTATTTCTACATTAGTTTAAAATACCTTTCTAATACAGTAAAAAAATATGCAGTTATTTTTAAAAGTATTTTAGAAAATTTCAGTTCCTAAAACCTTCTTAGATTACTTTTTGCAGCTCTTTATGAGTTTTACTTCGGAATCTTATTTATTAATTATTTGCTAAACTTTAGAAATATTTAAAATTATTTGTCTTTGTAGAAGACAGTATTCGAAGATATGGCACCTTTAATTAATGTTTCGGTATTTTTATCCATGCATGTTAACGGCTTGATCTACTATTGTAACATCCTGTATAAGAGTACCTGTTATTTGTCACGAGTCATATTTTTGTTGGATACCTGACCATGATACTTGGACCCATGGTTTAAAATTATAAGTAAACATATATGTATTTTCTATTTTCATAAATTCCTGCAATGAATAATAGTCACGAAATCAAATGAATCTCAAACCAGAAAACCTTTGATCTGTTTTGTGATCGGAACCAATAAGAAATTAATACAAACGCGATATGTTTGTAATTTGGACAATGTAGGTGACATTATTTATTGCGTTCCATTAGTCGAATTAGTCACACGTATATTTTTGTTATTAATAACGCGAAGCTAAAACAAGTTGCAGTTGAATGTTTTATTTCTTGAGTTCGTGTTTTCATTTTAAATATTGTTAAAACTAGGTCGCAACCTACGTAAACTATTTCATAACATTTGCATAGTTTTTCGTGATTGAATACATTCAGTTCACGTGCATCGTTTTATAGATACACCAAAAATAGAAGAATTCGGAAATCCGAATTTTAATTCTAGATCGCCGGGGACAGACACGTGGATGGACTTTTGTTTCTGCTTAAATATGCTAAATGGAAATTCAATATGCAGTTGCTATTTCAAGGGTAGATGTTGTATAATAAACGTATTTTATTTTGCATATCGTGACAGGTCATGGAATTGAAATTAATGTTCAGGTGTCTGTTTTAGGAAGCATGTAGATCTAATCGGAAAAATGTTAAAACGTGTAATGTGATATCCGGAATATTTTTTATCGAATGTTTGAAATAATGCAATTTATGCTATTTTACATTTAGAGAAAACGCGAATACTTCATTGTCTGATGATAGTTTCAGTCAGAGTTGGCGTGTTTTAAACAAATGTTTTCTATTTGTTCAAAACACAGGTAGTTGTTGTATACACAAATGTTTGCATGTTTTTTTTATTTAAAATGGGATATCGACATGCTTTATTAATGAATAATGTATAGTATAAAAAACTAGATATAATCATCCAACTGACAAAAATATAACATAAAAAATAGTCCTATATCCCAGCTAACAATTTCATGTTCTATAAAAATCGTGAGAACGTTTCCAGAGCAAATTTTATTCAACAATGTTTGTTCTAAGAACATTTTCAAAACGTTCTTACAACACTTATACCATAAAAATGGGCACCGTTCTATAGAACTTTTTAGTTCTTTAAATTTTTCTGTAAGGTCTGCAGGAAATACTTATAAAATTGTTGAATAAACGTTCTCACATGTCTTAAATAACACAGTTACAAAGTAATCTCATAAAAGTTCTATACAGTTCTAAAATTTTGTCTTAGAATTCTGGTACGGAACAAATAAAAAAAACTCTTATATAATTATTCTTTAGCAACGTATATTGTTTTGTTATACAATTTTTGTGTTGCATGGTGTTCTATTTAGAGAACTTTAAAATCGTTTAATTGTATCTTTTAAAAACAAAATGATTCTCCATCGCATCACCACGCTGTATATATCAGAAATAATATGAATGGACCAATAAGAACCAAGATGGACCTAATCAAGCTGTGTAAGAGTACTCATATCATTATGAATTGCTTAGTTGGTTTGTATACAGTTCGTCAAGGACAATACATTTAAATGCTGAAAAGTTTTATCGTGAAATATGTGATATTATCACGCTCTCAGTTTACTTTATATTTCCTATGATGCTGGAAATTGAAACAAAAAAATGTATTCTAAATTGATGAATTTAGCAACCAACTGTACATAAAGTTGTCAGAAAGTAAATATATTTTAAGTTGTATTGTATATATTTTTAATTGTGATTTTTTTCTTTCTTCACAATATGCCGACAGAAAGAAAGGTTCTATCTTGTACTTCCAATATGGATTCTCACTAATATGACGTTTTTGTGTCGATGGCAATGATTATAGAGCAAATAAGCAGCTAGTATAAGAGATCTATACCAATTGATATCCACAGTGTTATCATATTTTACGATATTTACTGAACCATAAGGTTGACTATATTTGAAAATAAGTTAATGTATTGTGGTAACTTCAATTATTTTAATCTTGTTTAATAAAGCTAATAAAATTATTTTACTTCAACATCTAGAAGTGTATAATAATAAGGTTTGGAATGGTCTAAATTAAATATATTACTAAATTTCTATAAGGAAAAATTTATTAGTAATCAAATAAGTCTTATCTATCGTAATAAAATTTTCGTTCGCAAGCAGATAATAATTTCTATGAGTCACGACCATCTTATACAAATTTCCTCAATATACTTTGATCAAAATATTTCGTCCTTTTACAGAAAGATCTCGTCAGATAGAGGCCTAGTACCTATACCTACATATATAATTTATTTTATGAAACAAAAAGGTTTATATTACTTATTTACTCAATAATGATTTTGAAACTATTATTATTCTCTATAATTGCCTTAAAGAGTTTTTTTCTCTTAAGTTCGATAGCAGCTTCCATTTTTTTTAATTGTCCGCAGCAGAATTGTAACTTGTAATTTATAGAATTACTTTGCTAGCAGAGATATTCTAAAGGTATAATACGTTTCCATCTGATACTTATATTTGGACATATATGTCAAGTGTCAGACATACATCGCTGCTGGTGTTTACATGTTACAGAAAAAAAAGAAAGTATGTTAGGTGCTTTATAGCCAATTAATGTCCGAAGTCATAAAACCAGCTCAGTTTGAAAAACTTATTTGTATAATAGGTTATACATAATATAGAAAACAAGCAAATTACCGAACCAGTTTCAATATGATTTGGTATGTCATTGTAGTTAGTCTATCTGAACATGATTTATATACCAGTTTTACCAAATAACACAGAGGGCACTAGTTATGAGTAATATCATTTAGTTTTTTCAACAATTGTATTTTCTGTTTTAAGTTAAATGTTTTGCGGAGCGAATTGAAGCAAAGTTTCATGGCATAAAAAATATTTTTTTTTATTTAAGGGTTAGTTACTATAAAACGGAATTGTAGTATTATCATTGCCAAGCTTAAAAATTATTAAAATAGAAAAAGAGAATACGAAAATAATTTAAACAGATCGAATGACAATTGTCAAGTAGTGTTATACGTTGCTGCTGTATTATTTTTCCCAAAATATTAACATGGTATCAAAACAAATAGTTAAGATCCGTTTATTTGCTAAAGATAATACGAATTTTAAAGGGAACAAAAAATTCTCAGTTTAATTATGTACTTTATTTATGTTTTTATAGTATTTCTCTACCAAATAACCCTGTATACAGGGTTAACTACCACTAAGTACAAATATTTTAACCACGTGCTCAAGGAGACCCAAGAGACAATAAAAAAATTATTTCAATATTTAAAAAATGAAATAAAACCGTCTTTTCCTCCGGAAAATCGACGTCTATGATAGCCATCGTCCGAGATGGCTTGGATCTGTGCAGAAATGGTGGAAATGAATATTTTTATTAATAATAACCCATTAACAACAAAACACCCTCTGCGTACAGTTAAATAAAATGCCCATTTATTCGAAAATCGAACTAAAGGGATACTAATAGATAATAGAAAACTTCGAATGCACCTGCGACAGTATTTAATTATAAAATCTTGTCCGATAACAACGAATTTTACGTAGTTATGTTTCTGATTGCCGCATTCTTAAAGCGTCAAACGTGCCAAATAAACAACCTCGCGACAGACGGGCACCATTAGTTGTCGATAAATAAGGGTTTAATATAGTTTCGAAAAAACCTTTTTTTGCGCTTTATAAGTTTGGAAATTTTTTAAAGGGGAATTTCGTTAATTCTTATTGTTCTCTATACCGTCTTAATGGTTTGTACTTACTTAGAGTCACCCTGTATAAAATATAAAATTGTTTTGAAACTATGTTTACATCTATAGGTACATGCTTTTGCAATAATAATGACACTCCCTCAAAACAGTTTTTGAACTTCTGGAAGTTTTGAGTATAAATTTCATTAAATCTATATTGGTGAGTGAAACAACTAAGGACTAATGTTAATATCTGTGTAAAATACTCTTCGAAAACATCTGCGTTCATGTCTTCGTGATAGTCACCTGTATTTTTAGATGCAAATAAAAGTAAACCGCCATCTACAAAACCACTGGCACTATCTATATGTGTCACTATTAATATTCGCCCTTTACCTGAAGGTGCCTTGAACCCTGTTGAAAGTTCATCCAAAAATGCTTGTCGAAAACTTTTTCCATTTTTATCTTGCCATACTTTTGTTACAGTATATCTCTCATTGACCCAAGTTTCGTCTAGATAATAAATATTCCTCCCTTCGTCACGGAATTTTCTAATTGATCTTAAGTCTTCGCCAACAAATAATTTCATCTTTATCGATAAGAACTGACTTCCTGTTCTGCTTTTCCCAGCAAAAATTCAACTCTCGTAAGACGGCCCATAATTTGCTTCTACTGATTTTTGGCAAATCGTTGTCCTTTGAAAGTTCACTTAAAATTTTGTTTAGCGTTGGTATTTCTTTTTTAAAATAAAATGAGTGTACTTTTCTGCGAATGACATTTTTGAAGAAATCATCTATAACGACTTTTGACCTCCCTGTAGATGATTTTGGGGAATTTACAGTATCTTGTTCATTTTTTGTTTCCTTTATAAGTCTGTAGATAGTCGATTTAACAATCCCTGTCACTTTGGACATTTTTCCACGAAATCGTCAACCCTGTTGGTGTTTCAATGCATTAAATACATTTAATATAATAATTTTCTCATTCTGCACCGCTTCGTCGTATATACAGCTCTAAAACTGGATTGATCTGTCACAATACACTGGCTCCTGCCCTACGATGTAGGTATGCAGTAAAATATACTAATGTACACCAATTACCTATTAGCATTAGTGTTACCCGATAATTACCTGAAACGAAATATTACCACGCCCATGGCCGGTTCTTATCTCGGGGTTTTATTACTCTCTTTCATTTCCAAACAGACTATAAAATTATTTGTCTTTACATAAAATGCTATTTCAAGAATACGGGTTCTTACGTCCTGAATTTTAATTATCAATATTATTATTTTTTATGAAATCGATCATCAATAAATTTAAACACATTGTTTGATTCAATGCTTATTGTATAAATATTTGTAAAAACGTTATTGTTATTATGAAACGTAAATCCTTGTTTGTCTACTTACTTTATTTGTAATTCGCTTGGAATTTTTTGGTGGGCAAACTTAAACGTAGTATATGTATATCGTAAATGCTAATACAACATGCGAAAACAATTCCTGTGTTCAAATATAACCGGCCAAACCGGCAGGCATTATGTTACAGACGTCCCATCTGCTTACAAACAATCTAATTAAGATTATTTGGCAATGCCCTTGGGACGGTGCAAGGGCACACATTTTCGTCGCTGCAGTTTGCAGCGGGTTCTTTCCGAGAACGCCGCCTAAAACGTTTGGAAATAACCTTGCTCACTTCCGCCACGCCGACAATTTCGAAACAAGAGATTAACCAGGCCTCCTGCGACCAACCCAATAATGACCACTGCTGGATCGTTGCGAGGCAAGCCATTGGTGTGGCAAGGCGTGGCCGCGAGATACAAATCATAACTTTCCGTGCTATTCACAGCTATATGTAATTGTAAATAACTGTATACAAACTTGCCCATATTATGTATCAACTATCTATAAAATTCCAATTGTATCGGCTGTATAGCGACACGTTCGGCTTGAACGTTGCACTATACAGGATGATTCTTAACCTATACGCATAAATTCAACTGCGTTTTCTAAGTCTCAAAATAAGACGAAAGTGTGTATAAACATGTATCCTAAAACGTTTTATTTTCCACATACAGGGTGTGAAACGTTAGTTCTTGACGACTGTTTTAGTATTTCTCAAACGCTTGGAGCTAAATTAATGACATTTGGCACAATCCGATAACTTTTTATGCTCTTTTTGAAATTCTAAAAAGAAATTAATACAGTTTGTCCAGTTTAAATTCGTTGTCGGCAATAGTTATTGAGTAAAATGAATTTTAATATCTGGGCGTATGATATATCTCATTAAAAATCTATACAACTTTTACCTTAAGTAACATATCCGTGAGTTTCTTAATAGCATCACTGCATCAGAATGTTATTTCAAAAGAAAAATATACTCATATTAAGTAACCTATTTAACATGAATGCCAATTGCTTCTATGTTAACAAGCACCCTTAATAGTAATGCTGAATTTTTGATATGATATCCCCAGTGAACATTTCCGAAGCAAAAGAGTTGTTTTTTATATGCTTTTCAGATTTATATACAAAAAATTAAGTACTTTGGAATTTATGACTCATTTAGATTGAAAATAATACTTATTTCTATTATAATCCCCATATGTACCTTAAAATCAGCAGAATAATCCTTTTTAAATTTATAACTAAAATGTTTGGACAAATTGTGTGAAAAACATTTGTTACATAAAACCGTACCTTTCCTGATTATACTATAAATAGCTATTTTATACTCCGATTACGGTTCAGTTAGCTAATTAGTAGTTACAGCTTTATTTTATGTTCAATATATTGCTGCCCTTTGCTTATTTTTTTTTAGCTTAGAAAGACATGTACATACAGGTACTGAAGTAATAAAATATTATGGTTTTACGGTAATTTTTTAAAAAAATTTGGTACCTGCACATTTAGATTATTTGTATTATATATTCATTAATATTCAAAAGGGATCTATGATGGTCTTATACTAACTTTTGCAAAGTAATATTAATTATACAGATAAGTAGGCACCCAGAACTTAAATCATCCTAATCCTCCCCTGTTCTTCAAATATGTATAAAATATTATTTTAATAGATAATAATATAATAATATATTTTTTTTATATTATGTAAGATGAACACATCAACAGTGGGGTATCCAATTTTTGTAGATGCAAGGATACCAATGTTTCTTTGCTTCAATAATTATGTGTAACTTATATACCTATTACTTCTTAATTTCATTTAGGTTATGTTAAAGCACTAGAGAAAACTATTTATAGTACTAAAAACACTCACTTGTTTGCTGTAAAAAAAACGGCTCGTACATGCACTAAACATGAAAATAATAAAACAAGTGATATAGTCATTTAAAGTTGAAGGTAAGAACAGTAGATTCTGTGAGTATCAGATTTTTATCTCGCGGTCAACACGCTTGTTTCGTAGCCTGAATATTGGACTTTTTAAAAATTTCAAAACTTCAAGCAAAGTTTTCTTCTATAAAGAGTGGGCTACTCAGGTCAACTTGTGGCTGAATTTCGTCTATGATATGTATACTTAATTCCCGCGGAGCATGAATTTTTAACTCTCAACAGTTAAGACGCTAGAGTCGATTGAAATTTAATGACTAAAAAACACTCATTTTCAGCACACTACTATTATTCAAAGGGATCGTCCGAGCCAATTATCTTCATTTACACTGAAACTATTATCTTTCCCACTCTGAATTCCGTCTTGATCATTCAAATATCTTCAAACAGAAAAAATTTGACAGCAAAAATTAATAAAGCTTACAAATAGCAATTTTTAAGAGTCTTTATTTAAATAGGCGGAAACAAGCGCTTGTAAAAATCAAACTCGTGTAAATTTTGTTGTTTGTTAGAGTAGAGTTTTTCAAAGTTACATCAAAATCTAAAATGGGCCGGCAACAATTTTTTTATTTTCAGGCTATTTTATATGGAATACCCAAGTAAAACTAATATATAACGACAGAAAGCGGCCTAACCAACAAATTTTTAGGTACAGATCTTTCAAAAATATAATATTTTAAAATTTGTATTATACATATAAATATTGTTATAATATAAATATACATAGTTCTGCATATAAAATTGTTCACTTTTGTTTAGAAGTACGTGAAGATAATTGAGAAAATGTGGGGTTAGAATAGTAAAATAATGTGCATCATACAAACGGGTTTTAATAGTTATTATTTTATTTGAGGAGAGTTTAAATATAGTGAAAGTGGATAAACAAAACATCAAGAATTAGTTTTGTTCTACGTGTCTTATTTTTCGAGATTTCTGTACTTAAAAAACACCACAAATTTGAATCATCTTGATCATTTTATAGCGAGAAATACGACGACCTTAAGCGCCAATATATGCTACTTATTTATTTATTTTAAATAGTCTAAGTGCCTTAATTTCACTACATTGTTATAAACTAAAAAAACAATGATTTTCTGAGGTAACTAGATGGTCAGAACATGATTTATTTCGTTGAAGTAAAAATAAAACAAATTCAGAATATCACAGTTAGCACAGTTTTTGAAAGCTTTAATATAGTGTACTTACCAACAAATGATGGCTGTTTTTATTATAAAAATTGTTTTATTTGATTTAATTTTGTGGAAACCTGACTTTACTTGAGACACAACTTTGTTTTTTTTCTTCTGCATTACCATAAAAGGTTTAATGCTTCAAGCAACATTCAGTTATTGTTCATCAGGTATATTTTTCACTTGTCTCTATTGTAGTCCTAAAACAATTTATCATAGAACGCAAATTAAACTAATACAGAATTAATCTAATAATATAATCAGTTTATTTATTACAAAGTTAATGCGTTGCAAATATTTTTATAAATATCTGATGAGAGCGTAGTCAACCGTTTAATATTATTCATAAAAAATGCTTAACATTATAAATTCAAATTTCCGTATCTTTAATCTTGTCGTTATATTTTTCTTAAATACTTTCAGATCAGATACGTCTCCGAAGCCTTGAAACGGACATAAATAAGTGGCTATAACGTTAACACTCAGTATTTGTGCGTGTGAAGTTAGCCCCCCCAATGTTTGATTTTTGTTAAAATTTTTATAGTGCTGGATTGTATATGAATAGTTCTGAAGTGCTCTATAAATTTAAACAGTAGTTCTATGACGTTTAGTGATTTTTTTTTTAAATATGGGGGGTCAACTTCACGCAGCCCCCCATTTATGAGTTCTGTCATATTTTTTGCTCGTTTTGGGATGTACTTCAATAGTTCTACAGTTCTATGTAATTTTTAGCAATAGTTCTGTACCATAACAGGTTTAATAATCAACATGTAGTTATTAAATAAGATGATTTCCAAAATACGTGTTCTTGTGAAAATAGCGGCGATATTGTATTCCAATAATCCCACTATTCAATGCAAATCGCATCGATCTAGGTGCTTTAATTTCGGAAATATTGAATTTAATTAATATAAGAATTTTTCAAAATTTTTTAAAAAGGGAGTTCTGGCGAGTTCTGCATTGTGCACCAGTAGTTCTACTATTCCATGCAAACCGCATGGATCTACGTGCTCTAGTTCCAGAGTTATCGAATTTAATTAATATAAGGATTTTTCAAAGAATTTGAAAAAGGGAGTTCTGGCGGATATAAAAACAGTTCTGTATTGTGCACCAATAGTTCTACAATTACATGCAAATCGCATCGATATAGGTGCTCTAGTTCCGGAGTTATTGAATTTAATTAATATAAAGATTTTGCAAAGATTTTGGAAAAGGGAGTTCTTGCGAAAATAAGAACAGTTCTGTATTGTGCACCAATAGTTCTACTATTCCATGCAAACCGCATCGATCTAGGTGCTCTAGTTCCGGAGTTATTGAATTTAATTAATATAAGAATTTTTCAAAAAATTTTAAAAAGGGAGTTCTGGCAAAAATAAGAGCAGCTCTGTTACATGTTGACTTTTAAACCTGTTATGGTACAGAACTATTGCAAAAAATTATATAGAACTGTACAACTATTGAAGTACATCCCAAAACGAGCAAAAAATATGACAGAACTCATAAATGGGGGGCTGCGTGAAGTTGGCCCCCCCATATATATAAAAAAAAATTGTCACTAAACGTCATAGAACTATTGTTTAAATTTATAGAGCACTTCAGAACTATTCATATACAATCCAGCACTATAAAAATTTTAACAAAAATCGAACATTGGGGGACTAACTTCACACGCACCAGTATTTTGATAAAATTGCATCTAGCCCTCGTAAAAATATATCATAGCCAGACTTTATTTCAAGCCATCTGGAAATGTAGTGTATGTTTAAGAGTTTCAAGGAAAATAACTGCGTTTATAGATTTTTATTGTTATTCGGGAAGGTTGCAATAAAGATAAAGCTATTTGCATAAACTTATGTAGCTAATTGTTCTAAAAATGTTTGTATGAAACGTAGGAAGGACGATATGCTAGGGGTTAATAATTTATTTTACTCATACGTTACTTATTTTGATAGCTTTTCTAAAAAACGCGTTTTTAAATCTCAGTTCTTAAAATAACCATCAAACAAATATATTTTTATCTCTTTATCTTCGAATGAAAATAAAAATACCTGCCTACTGAACCTATTTCCATGCGAGTATAAATATACATATGAATAATAAAAACATGATTATGTTGGAAAGGTCCAGCCCGCGAATACGGTTATTGAATTAGTTTTTATCTTATACAGGTTGTCCCGTAACGAATAGATCATGAAAATCTGAAAATTGTAGACATCAAAATAATAAGATTTAACCAAACATGCCTTAAAAAAATGTAACTCGTTTAAGAGATGGGTGTTGAAAGTGAACATTTATTTTTGAAAATACGTAATAAACTAAAACTAAGTTTCTCATATAGTCGCAGAGTAAAAAATCAAGAGGGTTGATGTCGGGGTGGTACATACATGCAATACAAAATTAAAATGCATATATTTATTTCGAAAACGAGGTAGTATACCTTCTCTACTTAGAAAATTCTTCTGTTTCATAATTTATTATCAATCATACCTGAGCATATGTCGAAAATGAAAAACTACAGGGTATGTAATTGGCGTCTCTATAAGAATCGGGTAATAGTTACTTCTCGTCCTAAAAAACATAATGTTACTAATTTTACCTATTTCTAATAAAACATGTGTTCAAAAATAAATTTTCACTTTCAACACCCTATATCTCTTAAACGAGTTATATTTTACCAAGGAATATTTGGTTAAATCTTATTATTTTGACGTCTACAATCTACAGTTTCTCTATTACCCAATCATTACATTACACCCTGTATACATATTATGATAATAATGATGAAGTGCATAGCAATAAAACTTACCTATTTTATAACAGCAACAAAGCAATATTTTAAAAAGGATAATAAAATTGCTTATAGTTGCATTTTTTTCATTTTGAGAAATGTAAAAAGTTTTTGTATCTATATTTCACAATACAAAAAAAGATTTTGTTAACAACTGACCAATAAATTAAAATAAATTTGTTGAAATTATAAAATTTCTGAATTTCCGATATCAATAAGTATCTTGACATTTATTTATTATTGACACTAAAATTATACCATTTTTTCCCATTGATGGAATATAAAAATAATGATATATAGCTACTATCCCACGCATAATCGAATTTAAAATACTTTTTTTTACTTTTATTAAATTTTAAGAAACTAAGGTTTTCAAGAAAAAAAATCATTAATTAAAACAATATTTTATGAGTGTTTATTAGAAGAAATCAAACAGTTAGTTGTAGGTTTTTGTCTTTAAAATTTGTCAGTTAGTAATGAAACTTACGCAGTAACTTCTAGGCATTTTCATTGCGAGTTTAAAATAAATGTTTAATTTGACTTAAATTAAATTCTGCGCGGGATATTGTCATTCTTTTTAAATTCGATAAAAGGAACAAAAAGTTTGGTATAATTTTAGGGCTTAATGAACACCTTGTAGTGTTTCAATTTACTTGAACACATAGTCAAAGAAGACTAATAATAAACCTAAATTATGTGTCAAATTTGATTACTCCAAATTTTTTTTCGAAATATTTAGCCCCACTTTGAAGGTCTGTAACTCCGCCTGTGTGCTTAAATTGCAATATTTTGGTACCCCCCTACATGCACCCCTCTGTGTCGGTTTTTATGCTGAACACCCTATATAACCAAAATGCTAGTAGTATACATAATTGTAAAACTTAATTTCTTCATCGTAGACATCCTACCAAACTATTTCGTACAATGTGATCATCATTCATTTATGGAGTTGAATAAATACATCTATAAATTATCCATGTCGATCCAAAAATTGTTAAGTGTATATAAAACGTAATGAATTTAATATTTCGGGTGACACATTCATGCATAAATACACTCGTACTTCTTAGTGTGTAAAATTATTAACTTGTTTATACATTCAGTGCGTTTAATTACGTGTGGTAGCAGTGTTTATATTTGTAGTAACTAATTAACAGTCAATATATAATTTTATCCAATAATTCAATTCTGTTGCATTGAAATACCGATGGCTGGTGCATATTTATTCAATCTCACAAGTAAATTTCAATTTAATTGGCCAATAACTGACTGTTAATAAAAAAAAATTGCCAATAAACATCGCGTCTTTGCATTGAATTCGTTTCCATTTTATTGGGATATCGATTTTTAAATTTGGCGAACGCGCCCGTTACAAAAAGGCTTACTCGATAATAGAGATGGGAAAAAATGATTCAAATAACCGATTGCACATAAAGAAAGTTATTAAATGTAATTTATTCAGTTTGCTTATCCGTAAATTTTTTTTAGTCGCACGAATAAATCAAATCCATCTCATCCGTTATATAGTCGATTAAAGATGAATGATGCACTTAACAATTAAATATAATATAAAAGTACATTTACACAGCTATTCACAGCTCATCGCTCCATAAGTTTTAATAATTTATGGTTTTATATTTTCTAAGAAATTTAAAGTTTTCAGACATTGAGGTGCCTTGAAAGTATCCGAAAATGTTAAACTAATCTATTTTAAGCCTTGTTCACACTGAGGTACATAACACAGTGAAACTTCTTGTTTTTCATTGTTCGAAATTTGTTCAATAATTTTTAACTTTTGAGGACATGTCGCAACAGAACATTTATTACATTTTGAAAGTTTATACGTCGGAAGTCCCAATACATCTATTGTTTTAAACCTTGTCCACACTGAGGTACCTACCGCAGTGAAACTTCTTGTTACTTGTTGTTTTTCACTGTTGGAAACTTGTTCAATAATTTTGAACTTTTTGCCTGCACTGAAGAATTGAGTACATGTATTGTTTCCACTTTCTATTTTCGGTATCATTTTGTTCCTAGTCCATACTGAATATACTCGTAATAATAAAATAGAAATGGCTGAAAATATGCTTCTAGCAACTCACACCAAAGCGCATTATGAGAAAATGGAAAAAACAGTTTACTACTGTTTAGAATACATTTTGCTTCGTTAATAATAATAATATGAAGTATTTCTAATATAACACTGATTTTATTTTACAATGTTTTTAAACAATGGACATGTGACTTTTCTGCATAGTCTAACGTGGAAGTGTAATATTATTTTTATTTTAGAAGTTTCAAAAAAATTCTTAACATTTAATCAGTTCGTCAAAGAAATATTGAATTGTAATATTCTTGATAAGCTTCTTTTAAAATTTTTACACATTTTCGTATATGTTCCTTTTTCGTCGATTTGATGGGGACTTATTTCAATGGATAGGAGTATTTAGATGGTAATTGTATGGTATTTTTTTATGTGTGTAATTCTCAGGAATTAAATTTGACTTCCCTTGGAAAATTAGTTTCCAGTCACCTATCACGCAAACTACACACTATTTAACATATTACGAGTTTGCCATAATAGCAAGTGTTTCACCAATTTGATAATGTGTTTGGTTGGCGCGAATGCACACCTTATCGAGAATGTCAAAAGTGACTTTAACCTGCCAATAAATTTTAAATTAACCATGACAATTACCTACTTAATTAATTTAAAAAAATGTTTACCCTTTATGTATAATAATTTTTATAGTTAAATATTTGACTCAAAGGAGGCCACCTGAAGAAGCAATCCTAAAAATGCAGAAATAGGTTAGTTCTCATATATTGTGGTTGAATTTTCGAGTTCCCACAGTTTCAAAAGTGAACTTAGATATGTATAGAATGTTTTCATTAAACCAGGTTAGTAAATTTAGATAGATTAATTTTTATTTTAGATAATTATTGAATAGAACTTTGTCTGTGGAATTGTTCATTAGCATATGACTTCATTGATAGGAATTGTAGGAGATTTGATTTATATTAGCTTAAAATGCCTTTCTAATACAGTAAAAAATGTTACAAAAGCTAATAATAAAGCATATATGGGTAGATATTGTGGGTGTAATTCAATGTTGATCGTGGTTTTTGTCTGCGAAGTAGTTAGTTTCACACAATATTGTTAATACGTAAAAATATATATATAAAAAAACATTGCCATTTTGAAGAATCATGGAATCACAAAATGTTCCTCATTGTGGACAAAAACTTAACGCTATTGATTCCTTACACATTTCCGATGATAAAAGCTTCGCCGTAATCATCGCGAGCTTTGGATGCCAGATCTGAATGGTGTCATACCTACCATAGAGCATGGCGGAACTCCAAACAGGTGAATCAGAGGAGGCCGACGGCGGCGACGTTCGACCGATGTTTTCGTGGCCGGCTTCGACCAGACGCCGCGCGACTCGCGAATCGCTAGCACGATTCGAGACGTAGTTTCCCGCTCGGTTGCCAGCCACATGTACTTTGTTTATGGGCTGAAACTCCGGTCCATTTCGTGCTGAAAATCCGAACGGTGAGTTTCGCGGAAGAGTCGTTCCGGGAAACCTGATGTAGTGCCAGACGGACAGAAAAAAAGTGATAGGGACGGCAGAGGTATCGTCTACGATGCATTTAACATTTAGTGGGTACAGTAAATATTTGCAGCGTTTTAAAAGCGTTTACCCAGGCTTACAAATCAAGTAAATAGATTCTGTTGTCTCTGGCGAAGGCGAGACACGGAGTTTGTGTTATTTTTATGTATATGTACGATAAGTCAGTATTGATAAAATTTATCTGTGTTGTTGCAATTTTTGCAGTTTGTTGATGTTTTGACGGGTAATATTGTATTTGTTAACCAAAGGTTTGGAAGTAATTTCTTTGTGATATTCTGTGCATTGGTCTGTGATAATCTGTGAACGAAAAATGATGAAGAAGGAAAAGCCAATGATGTCGGTTACTGCTATCATACAGGGGGCCCAGGCGCAACATTGGGGCCGGACGCTGGCAGGATTTGGAGGCCCACACGTTCCTCTAGGTAATGAATGGTGCTCGTAATTTACGAGATATCATGGCCAATGTGTTTAATTAGCTGATATTTTGAACAGACGTGTTATGAACGCGTATAAATCTATTCTCTCATTGTTTTGCCACCGTAAAATATCAAATAATTGAATTTTTACATCACAACGATATGGCAGAGGCTGTTTATATGAAATTATTTTTGCGTAACCACACAGAGAAATATACCATCTATCATTATATGCATACAGAGTAATCAGTAATAATGAATAGAATATAAAAATTAATTTTGAACAACGTTTTATGTGAATATGGGGTGTGAAGAGCTTAGTTTCCGAGTTGTAGAATGTTAAAGTATCAAAAAAAGAGACTGGAAAATGTTATATCCCCGATATAACTTTCATGGTGTTTAAAATTTTAATTTTTTAGTACGACATTTTTCGATAAGGTAATTATTTACAACAGCGTAAAACTCCCCAATCTTATCAATCTTATTTATTTAATTCATAAATTTCATATATTGGTTGTAGGTATATGAATAACCAATAGGTATAATATTTAAAGTATCCTTGAAAAATCTAAACGTAAATTTAATATGTACCCAGTTATCGTTCTTAATAATTATAAATTTATTGTAATGCTTAATAATATACTATAACTATTCAAATTAGTTTCAGCTCACGGGGAAAAAATCAGACCCTCTGTAATGGTTATAATGAATGCAATCGTGACGTGAACTTTAAATGCATTTAATTAAAGATTAACTATCTTTGTGTCGCTAACTTTATACCAACCTTTGTAAATGTTACTTTCAAGAATTTAACTGATATTTTTTTATGCTTCACGAATAAATTCAGAACCAGTAGGTGTTACCTACATTACTTTTTTAAACAGTTATTGCTTCTATTGCTACTGTTCGTCTTTATTTTGAGTGATTTTTATAGTCGTTATTCAAGTGACAATTTTAATTAATATATTTTTTCTTTGATTTAAGGCTATCCTTGTACAAACGGTGAGTATTTATTGCTAGAGCCCGCTTGAAATTTGCTTATTATAAATATGCTTTATAACCATTGAAACTGATCATACACTGTCATGTTACTCATCAGAGCGCACTGGTTTTGTAAATTTTCCATAAACATTGATGTTTCCACTTATTGTTTATGTTTTCTTCGATGGCTAAAATGTCAATATATGGACACATTTTGTGATGTGTTTTAAAAATGTTTAGTCTTTGCCCGTATTTGTCTTAGTGTTTTTTTTTTGTTATTTTTTTTTATAAATTCATCATTCGATAAGTGTGCTTTTCTGTCATGTATAAACAGCTTATATGCGGAAGAAGTTCTTCAACAAGAATGAGCAACGGCTGTACACTACTTTCCTAGGCGATTTCTGAAATTGATGGATGAAACAAGTACATTCTCCTTTAGATGTAATTTGTATACAGGATGATTCAGTTATAGTGTCATTAATTTTAAGAGAAGATAAGGAAAATGAGTACAATACGGTGTCTTCCTAACGCGTTGTTGCCAAGTTTAAATATTTTTCTAGTATTTATGGTAATGTTAAGATATGTAATGAGTGCTATAAATTATTTTTTAAAAGTATGCAGTCAACATATTAAGTTTTAGTTTAAAAACTATTTAATATTGAAGTACAAAACTCCCACAGATCAAATAATAAACCATTTATTTCATTACATGAATAGTGAGATAAAAAAATAATTACCCACTATATAAATTATTAAGAGAGGCTGAAAAGTCTTTCGTATTTAAATACTAACAGTAATACACAAAAAACCCTTGTGCTGTCAACAAAAAAGCAGTTCGAGACGTATACAGTGATAATAATCCGACATCAATGAATCTTGATCTACCGTATTTAGACCAATACCTACTCAGTAACAAACGCTGCAGAGCTGCAGAACCGCCAAATAATAACAGAAACAAACAAATTAAATTCACATTTTTATAAACACCCGATGTAATGAATGGTGTAATCATGAGTATTTAACAGATGTCCCATAATAAAAGCTCAACAGCAATAGCTAAAAAGTTGGCAGTTCAAATTCCCGTTTAATGCATTAACGGCAGAATAAGCCGAAGCTCGTCCGTTTTCCTATGCCCGCTGTCGAACTGCATGGCGACCAGTGTTGCCAACATCAAATGGTTAAATTATACATTGATTAGATTTAAAATATACACTTTTATACACCGATACACAAATTCTAAAAATGTCCTTATTGGAAGAGGAAAAGTAAACGTCTATTTATACGACCTACCATTATGAATCATATGATACAAAGAGAGAAAAGAAAGACTAGAAAGAGACAAATATAAATGCAGATGTAACCATAGCAACTACGTTGTATCATGGATACAGGATATCATGGATGGATGGAAGTATAACTTTTCTGTTAAAATGAAAAGTTACACCATGTTAAAAGCATATTTGTCAGGTAATGATAATTAGTGATAGTGATAACGATAACGTATTGTGATAAACCAGTTGTAGTATAGTAAAAATGGATAATGAACAAATTCTGGATAACTATGATTGTATAAGTAGAGAATTGGTGAGGCATAGGAATGGCAAAGGGGAGGAGAGAAGATGGCCATTAATATTTTCATAAATAAACATATTTCAATCATTCTTTGACATGTCTATAGTTAACTTTGTTGGAGTCTATTCAAAGACATTAGTATAACACTGGCAACGTTGTGGAATTCACATCCATAATGACTTCCGGATCAGCGGTCCTCAACGAGTTTTCTATTGAAAAATCACGAAATGTATTTAAAATTTGATTTTTTTATTTCAGATTTTTTTATAAAAAAAACTATTATGTGTTCTACACAGTGAACTGTACTGCTGGTTAAAATATTTGTACTGTATATACCAACGAGTATAAAAGATTTTTTTTAACATACATCTATAATTTTATACACATTGTCCAATTGATATCAAATTTGACATGTAAAGGGGAGAATATGTATGTGTTTTTACATGTTTAGGTACGCATTTTACGATTACATTGATGCAAGATTTGCTGGGATGTTTCTAGTAACCTTGGTTTGTATATCAACTAGTTAGGTAACTAATTAAGCTTATAGGAATATAAGTATGTAGGTACTAGATTACGAAGCTCCCAAAAAAAAAAACAGCAGGGATTTTATTCTAGAATCGCAATCTAGTAGTTTCATACCTAAGTTCCACTGATTGTTAACAATTTTGATACAGGGTGTCATATCTTTAGGGAGTTATTTCTCGGGTCATTTCCTACAAAATTTTATGAATTGAGAGGTTAAAATTACTATATTTTTAAAGTACACGGTGTTCCAATTTTGTTGTAACTGCAGGATATCTTGGAAACTACAAGAGATAGAAGGCTGCGGTTTTCACAACATTGGATTACGTTTTCGAAAAACTTAAGAGGCCTTAATCAGAACTTTCATAGACCTCTTTGTTTTTAAAATACAAATTTAAGAAAACTATATTTAAGAAATTGTTTGTATCTCAGAGACGTAGAGTTCAGTGGACTACTTGTAATTTTTCTACAGGGTCTCTTTTTTAAAATATTACCCAAATATTCATTTTTTTTAAATGGTACACCTCTTTGTTTTTGGAATTGTTTGTATCTCAGAGACGTAGAGTTCAGTGGCCTACTTGTAATTTTTCTACAGGGCCTTTTTTAAAATATTACCCAAATTTCATTTTTTTTTAATGGTACACCCGGTATAATTTTATTCCATTCAATATAATTTTTTTTTGCTTCGTGATAATAGTTGCTATTTTATATTTTAGAAATCGTCAAAAAAAAGTTAAATTGATAAAACTGATGTTGTAAATAATTCTATATAAACTTTATTAGTAGGTTGTGTGCTAAAATATACTGTGAGGAAACGTGCAGTATTTTATTTTAAAAACACAAATTTCTGTGTATGGAAGTAAGTTTTGTGAAATCGAGAATAATAACTATTAAGGTTCTTATATCATTTAGCATATTAATTACACTATTAATATAGGATATGGTAATTAATCTAATTATTATTGGTTTTTATTAATCGTTGTAAAACGATAATTTCCATTAGTTGGCAGACTATTGTGGTGAAATACCTAATAATTGCAATTGAATATCAATATTAAAAGCAAACGGTTGCATTGATTTCGTAATATTTTATTAAAATATCGAAATTTCGATAGGTAATTTATAATATACACTAGCGGAAAAAATTAAGGGATCAAATAAAAAATTTAAATTTTTTGCGATTCTTCAAATGGCTGTATCTTTGGTAAAAATTGTCGTATGTGAGTGAAAAAAAGCAATTTGAAGCTTGAAGTGTCTAGTTTATGGATCTTGCTATAAATAAATTTGCTAGCAACAATTAGCGCAAAATCCTAATGAATATGATGAAAAGAAAATTGTTCGAAATTTTTTGCACCCTTATTTTTAGTATACGGACTTCAAAAAAAAAATTTTCAACCTAACCACTATATGGATTGGATAGGTTGTTCATTTAACGTCAATTTATTTTTTTGTTGGCCTCGATACGACCATTCTTCGCTGAGTTATCAGCCTTTGAATGAAAATACGTCATTTTCTCTTCTCTCAGCAATATCTCAGGAACCAATGGTCGCTCAGAAAATGGAACGGGGGTTTCAGAAACTTTGATTCATTCTCTACAAAGTTCTGGCATGTTTTTTCATTTTTCTACAGATTATGAGCTCTAAAGGCAAAAAAACGCGGTCCTTCACTTTTTTCAAAAATTCAAAAATTTCAGGTTGAAAATTTATAGGGTTTTTGAGGGTACAATGGCCTATAAGATGCACACTTAACTTTAGTCGTTTTCCCAATATTCTGACACGTGATTTTCTGAAAGACCTCAAAAAGTCCTGTTTTTCTAAATTTTTCAGTCATGTTAAGAATGAAAAAAAAAATGTTTCCTGAAAAAACATACCAGAACATTGCAGAGAATGGATCCAAGTTTCCGAATCCCTCCTTCATTTTCTGAGCAACCAGTGGTTCCTGTGGTTGCTGAGAGAAGAGAAAATGACTCATTTTCATTCAAAGGCGGTATACTAATGGTCGTATCGAGGCCGGCAAAAAAAGAAATTGCAGCTAAATGAACAACCTATCCAATCCATATAGTGATTAGGTTGAAAACATTTTTTTGAAGTCTGTACACTATAAATAAGAGTGCAAACAAATTTGAAAAGTTTTCTTTCCATGATATTCATTAGGATTTTGCGTTAATTGTTGCTTGGAAAATTTTTTTATCGCAAGATCCGTAAACTAGACACTTCAAGGTTAAAATTGCTTTTTTTTCACTCACACACGACCATTTTTACCAAAGATACAGCCATTTGAAAAATCGAAAAAAATTGAGATTTTTTTTGATTCCTTAATTTTTTCCGCTAGTATATATTTTTATGAAAATGGCAGAGCTTTTTACCTATACATATAAGAATAATGAGCTGAAGTAAAACGGTAGAGGTTATTAAAACAACGAGAATAGAAAGAATATAAAATTAAAGTAGTAAAATATTTACAATACAAATGTTACCAACAGAGGTCTTACCGGTAACATCCGAAATTATGTTTGTCAAAATTGATATTAAACCATTAATATTTATTTATCGTGTGTTGCATATTAAGCGGAATTGCAAATATAAAATATGCTAATTTTATGGAGGTCTCACATCACTTCACAGATTCATGGCCCCCCGGCATTTTATTAAGTTGAGGCCCCATATAGGAAAGCAGCCTCCTATCAGTTTGCATTTTTACATGTTTTATTTACTCACCGGGTGTCGTGCGACAATGCGCAATTATAATTATTTATATAAGATGCAAGTTTGAAGACGAACACAATGATGTTAACTAAGTTATATGTATTTTATTTTTTAAATTACAACATCCAACAGTTTACACTAATTAAAGGATGAGGTGAACAAAGAAAATGTGCTATATTACTGCAATTAACAATAAAAACTTGAGTAAAAGTAACCTAAGAACACTTTTTTAACTCGAGCAACAGTTGTGTCAAATATATCAAGCATACTTATTAAATTTTAGTTAGTGCAACACTGAAATAGATCGATATGGTATATATTTTTTTAATATAAACATATTTTTAAAAAACAAATAAAAATATTTTAAAAATACACAATTATTTTTGTTTCAATGTATAAAATAAAAAAAACATTGGTGTAAATAAGTACATATAAGTATAATTTAATTAGTTATGCACATGAAATGATTATAAATTTCAGATTCAGAAAGATTCAGGTCACGCGATTTTGGAGGCCATAAAATAGGTCCGGCCCTTCCTACCCATCTATGTGGAAAAGTTTGGTGTAAATGCTCTCTAACGGCCATGGAAAAATGAGCTGTAGCGCCATCATGCTGGAACCACATTTGTTGTCTCTGATTCAAAGGAATGTCTTCCAAAAACTCATACAGTGTGTTCTGCAGAAAGTTGAGGTAAGCAGCGCCTGTTAATCGGTTTGGTAAAACAACAGGACCTAGAAACTTGTCCCCTACAATACCCATCCAAATGTTTAATGAAAAACGTGCCTGATGTCCAGATTCTATTAGAGCATGGCCATTAGAGAGCATTTACATCAAACTTTTCCGCATAGATGGGTAGGAAGGGCTGGACCTGTTTTATGGCCTCCAAGATCGCCTGATCTGAACCCTCTAGATTTCTTTGTTTGGGGATATTTGAAGACATTAGTGTATGGTATACATGTAAATAGCCTGGAAGAGCTGCAGCTACGGATTAATCAAAAGTGTCAAGAAATCGAAACCAAGGAGGGTGTTTTCGAAAGAGTTCGAATATCGTTGAGACGAAGATGTCGTGCCTGCTTGGAAATGGACGGAGGGCACTTTGAACATCTTATGTAACTTTGTTATTTTGTTTGTTAAAAGCTTCCTTTGTCGGTTTATTCCTAATAAAATAAAATGTTTTAAAAACGAATAGTGATCCATATCTCCGCAACCGTTATTTAGCGGACCCATGCTTATTAAGACTTGTCTGATAATTTTGGTTCATACTATTACCTCCTGAAATATTTTACACTCTTTTTTTAACACCCTGTAGTTAGTACAACACTTAAATTGATTGACATATTAGTTAGAGGAATAGGAAGATGAAAGGTAACAACAGAGCGTGATAAGGACCTGTAACCATATCTTTTGTAAAATGTCAGAATATTCTGCAGTATTGTTCATTACTCTAAACAAAAATATAATTTTGCGTGATACTGCCTACGAACACTTAAAGCTTTTAAAACCATGTATCTAAAGAATCATGAGGTATACAACTCTTTGTTTGTTTGAGTAAACGTATTTGAACAGTTTCTAATATAGTGAACATACCAAACTAATAAGACATACTATATAGCTTTGGCCTCACATAGGCGTAGTAATATATTTAAAGTGTCAGAATTAGAAAAGTTCTTACTGTAACGCACTATAAATCCATACATGCGGATTTGGAAACGATGTTATCAATATGGGCATTGAAAGACAGATGGTTATCAAATATTACCCCTAAATCAGATATGGTTTCCGGTCTTACAATAATAATGTGATTTATCTTGTAATCATAATAGATAGGATCTTTTTCGAAAGATGCGACATTAAGCTCAAGAAGATCTAAAATACACCACTGTTCAATGCGTTTCAAATTATCATATAACCGAATACAGTCGGCTTCAGAGTGAATTTCACAGTAAATTTTTAAATCATCTGCATAAAGAAGGCGTCGAACATCTATAACTATGTAATTTATAATTATATTAAATAACAAAGGTCTCAGGTTGTTTCTTTGAGGTACACCAGATGAAGCTACGTATTTAGATTTAGACCCATTGAACATGACATATTGTTTTCTGTCCATCAGGTAAGGAATGAAGAGATTAATTAAATTTAATGATAAATCACACGATAATAATTTCCGTAACAATATGCATTGATGAAGTTTGTTAAATACCTTCGACATGTCAATGTATACATCAACCAGAGACTACTTGTCCAAAGTTTCATAAATGAATTGTGTGACATTTACTAAATTAGTGATGTTAGAATGTTTAATTAGTTGTGCTGTCATAGAAACTGTTTATTTCTTATTTAGCCTTATAAATAACCGAAAAAATCTTAATGAGCAAATGTTTCGTCTTTCTAATCGGCTTTTTGAAAAAGTTATTACGCAAGTGCAATCCTGTGAGAAAATTGAATCAACTGGCTATTTATGCAGATCTAACTGATATTCAATACTTTGATTTCTACGACATCTCTCGAATTGAACAGTCCAACAGCAATTTTAAATACTTACGATTTTTACTAAATGGTTAATTTGATATTCAATTCACAACGTTTTTAGTTTTATTTCGCTTTCTTTCAAATACTGAAACCATTTTCGTTGATCCAATAGATTCGTAGTGCTATCCAAATACATTGTACGTGCTGTATAAGACATGCATACAGACCTTGGAACTTCATATCTAAAACAATTCGTCTTGAACATTAAATCTGTAAGTTGCGCTCGACTATAATTGAAAATATACGATGACAACATACATAGTTGAAATGCAAATTTTAACATTTATAAAATAGTCTTCATGTATGAGTAAAAATAACATTAATTTCTGACATTCCTGAATTTCCATATATTTCTGCATAGATATGTATTTTTGTAAATAATATTCAAAAATATTCTAGTTATTGACTTTTGTTTCTTTACTATTTTTTTCTCAAACCCATGTCTATGACGCATTACCCTTCTCTTCTAACCCAACCACAAGTTATATGACGGATGGCTAAAGCACTAGTGTATCTGCGAAAAATGTGGTTAAGTATGATGACAATGAATAATTCATAACATTAGTTAGTTAGCCTTCCATATTAGAAGCGGTCAATTCATTGCCCCTGCAATAATTATAACACTAGCTATGAAATGGATTTAATTTGAACTGTATGATTCGAATTACAATACATATACCCACATAAATGTCTTGAGCCTACAAATCAAGAGTGTGTTCATCCTGTTGTACTTTTACAATTTCAAGGGCATCTACCTTCGTTGCAAAAAAAACGGCTGATTTATTTAAATTCGGTACACAGCTTGGGTTTTTCATTTTTTACAAACATATGTGAATATTATGCACAATTTTTTATTTACAGGGCGATTGTTACGGGGGTGGAAGTAATTTCCGCCTATTAGTTTTTAATTTTTTGTATAATTTTTATAAAGTTGTGTCTAACATTTTTAATATGATTTCGTAATTTTTGTATATTTGAAACAAATATGAAAGTTAATATAAATTTATCCTTGTATAAATAAATAGCAAAATGTCATATCGTGTAGGTATAAGTATTTATTGCTAAAAATGTCATAATATAAATTATTTATGAAACAATAATATTATGTTACGTTTATGAACGAAGTAACGTACAGGGTATCCGAAATAGGTTGACATCCCGCTCGTCCATAGACCATTGGGATCAAAATAAGACGATTTACGGGTAATCTGTCAAATGAAGATAAATCTGCGATTTAAGTAAATTGAATTTGGTTACTAAATTAAATGCGATTAATAGGCGACGACAGAAAATATGCGTTTATTTATTTAAAAAAATGAAATATACTTATCTATGTATGCATTAGAACGCATAGTTATATTATTTACTGGTGGCTGAACTTGTTTCATACAACTGACCAGCATTCAACAGTTACTGTTACTGTTTTGTCTGTATTATACGTTGACGTTACATGCCAAGTGTCAAAATTTTCCCTAGACACCGCCCTCTCTTCGACAATGCTCTTGAATTCGGATTTTTGCGTTTTACTGAAACTTTTTAAAAAAATTTTGTAATACAAACCCGCATATACATTTTACACGTTTGTATGGAAAAAAGGGTTGGCTCCAAATTAAAATATAAAATAATGTGAGTCGTTTAAAAATACAAAATTAGTTACCATGGTAAGGAAATTACTGGCCCTGAAATAAACTCAAAGGTATGACAAAAGATGCAAAAAAACATTTGCCTGAACAATTTTTGTATACAGGATGTTTTTAAATGGTTTTATACATTATTCCATACTGTGTGTTTTCCTTTCATCGCTTTATCTCAGTTCTTGTCTGCCGTCGTATTTCGGCCTTACTCTTTTTTCGTTAATTTTTCGTGAGTTTAAAAATGTGATTTTACTCTAATAGGTATCTATAAAGTTATCTAATTTATAGTTGCGGCAAGAATTCAGTCAACATAATTTTAGATAGTTTGTCGTGTTATAAACAATCCTTTTTTAATTTAGTGTGGTATAGTGCAAATATTTAGTGTAGTATATAGTTTTATTATTCTTACTTACAATTTCTTATATTCATTAAATGTTGATGAAAATATAATGAATTGTTCATTTGTTCGTATGACGTAAGTCGTTTGAATTCTTGCCTCAACTATATATATATTGATTTTTATACGTAGAATGTGCGCAAAATATGTTCATTCACATCCAAGATAAAAAAGATCGTATAACATGAACAGGTTTTGAAATATGAAACACACGACTATTTATAATTTATAACGTAATGTGGCACAAAGCAGTGGCATATTCTCTATTTAAAGATAATGCAACTGGGCTATATTATTTGAAACATGAAAAATTCAAAACTACCTATGCGGTAGTTCCATTATGTTTAAAGATCTGAAAGTTTTTTCCCGTCAGTAAATTCTTAGTTTCATTTAAAATTCATGTAGATTTATGCTTTTCCAAGTAAGGTAAGAGCGTGTAAGAGTATGCACTTAATTACAAATGATATCCGCAAGTCTCTAAAAGCATTAAAATAAGGCAGTGCCCATCATGCATAAACGAAAACCCGCAGCGGTAAATCTCCGATTAAATCTAGGAGTGTATTTTGCAGATATTTCGATAACTTTCGTTTAATTGATTTGGCAAAACAAGTCGTCTAATCAAGTAACGATCAATAAAGAATACCGTCCCAAACATTTTTTATCTTCGCGTTGAAAATGTCTAGGAGTTGTTGCTCTACGAGTGAAAAAAACTTAACAGTGAAAAGAATATTCTCCTGAAAATTAATATCCTGATGCAAGATAAACTCACAAAAGGTCATTCGTCGATCCAAATAGCTTTTGCACTTTTCATTGGTAGATTACGTTTAAAAATTCGGTGTACAGAAATTCTTGATAATCCATTTTCCCAAGATAAACGTTTAGGACCTTATTTGCGGTTCATCTTCAATTGTTTGTAAAATATTTTCTTTATTTCTATGGATTTCACGCGATCTGGAAATCTCCTATGATATTTATTCTTCCACATTTCTATAGTTTCCTTTACAGAAACCTAGCGCAAGTAATATGTCGACTTATTCGCTGAATGTAAATTTTCCAGCCATTTTCAACAACAAGCAGTAGCAGAAATAAAATAGTTTCGTTACTAACTGTGAAATTTTAAAGACAAAGCCTTCTACTGACTTTTCTAATAAACACTATTAAAATCTTGTTTTAATTAATGGATTTTTTTTAACACCTTAAAAGTTTTTTAAAATTTAAAAATAATAAAAAAGTGTTTTAAATTACATTCTGCGCGGGATATTATCATTCTTTTTATATTCGATCAGTGGAAAAAAGTTTGATATAATTTTAGGGTTGGTGAGTCAATGAACACCTTGTACTGCTTCAATTTGCTCGAAGTCATAGTCATGAACAGCAACTACGTAATTGTAACAGCTTACCAATAAAGTCGAAAATATTATAATATTTACACTACAAATAAAGTTTATGCTGTCACTTCGGATAGCGCGCACGTATCGATTTTAACACACTGTTTCACGATTACCTTAAATTTTTGGAATAGCATAGATATAGCCCAATTGCATTATTTTCTACATAGAGAATACTGTTCTGTGTCCTATTATTTAAGATTCACCCTGTATATAGAAAGAAGTTAAATTAATTGTGCTTGTAGCACTAAAAAATGAATATATTCAAATTAGACAGGCCTAATTATAGCCATTTATAAAAATATAATCATTTATTTAAGACGTAGTATTCTTCTAGATATTTGCCACATGCTGACACTTCGTATGATGATTTGTTCATTATATTTAACCTGTGACATCATTGCACCTTTTTTAACACTCGTTTAAACCACTTATTAATCAGTTTATCCATGTTAGTTTTGGAAATACCAGATATTATATTAATTGAAATTTTTCATTAGCGTCGTATGTAAATATTGAATGTTTTTTTACTTATTTCAATCGGTTTTGGTTAATGTACTTTCAAAATTCATTCAATTAACAATATGCTGCAAAATTATACCTCACAGTCATTAACTACTGGGTCAAAGAGATATTGAATTAATAATGAATAAGGGTTTGTTTAGATGGAGCGCCCTGTAAATTTTTACGCATTTGGATGTATAGTTGCGTCAAGAATTCAGACGACTAACGTTACGCACTTGTTATATTATCAACATAATTTTCGATAGTTTGTCGCGTTAAAAACAATCGTTTTTGTAATTTAGTGTAGTATATAGTGCAAGCATTTAGTTTAGTATTATAGTCTCATGATTTTCAGTTGCAGTTTCTTAAATATAATGAATTATTCGTATGACGTAAGTCGTATGAATTCTTGCCGTGACTATAGACGAGTTCTTGCGGTTACAGTGATAATGGGTCTATCATAAATGTTTAAAGTAGTAAGCAAGTGAAGTTCTATAACAAGCATAAACAATATTATATGTCAAGTAACCAACATTAAAAATTATTTTTTTATACTTTTAATTGTAAAATAATTAGTAATAATATACTTTTTATTTTACAAGTAATTTCAGAAAAATCTAAGTTTTTATAATACGATCTTACTTAAATTAGCAGTATAAGTTTTACATTATTCTAACATTTACATATTTCCATCTTAAAAAAAAATTAATAATATTCACACTTATTTCTATAAATTTGAAATATAATATTAGAAAATCGAACTGATTATGTTTAAATAACGAGTATAACAATTATTGGATACAAATTTAACAACTAAAATACCAAAATGAATTGAACCCTTTATCAATTAAAACTGCGTAACTAAATAGTGAGGTACTAGGTATTTGTGATATAAGTTTATTACTTTTTTCTTTGAACTGGACGTATTTTTATATACCTAATTCTAAAATACAGTATGTTCGCTTAGCATATATATTGTAATGATTAGAACATTGTATTCAAATATGCAAAACAAACAAAATTCTAACCTAATGCCCAACTGTTTCCGCTATAAAGAAAATTTGAAATATTATAACACTTTTATCTTAATATTTGGAAGAATTATTGCGAAAGGAGGATGTGACACTTGTGGTCGAACATCCTGTGCAGATGACTTAATTTTGAGTTAACTAAAGGCGCACTTACACGTGCCACTTTGGATTGATCATTGATCATCGCAGGTGATTCATCCAAAGTGAATGTAGTCGACATGTACGTATAGGCGAATTTACATCTGCAGTGAATAGATGGTTATCATCTGCATTTCATCCAATGGTTACTGTTAACGATGATTTACAGAACACTGTTTTGCCATTACGTTGGTAGGTCTTAACCACCATTCAGTGCAGGAATGAGGGAAACCTGGAAAACCTCATTAATTAGAGGGATAGTCAAACGTCACCCGGTATCAATCTCTCACATTGACCCAAGCCAACATTTTGCCACCCTACCATACCCGCAGAGAGGGTGCCAATCCTCTCCACGAATATAGCGTATACGGTCTACCGGCTGCGGGGGTCGAACCCATAGCGATCTAGTCATCTCGATTCAGGTACTGACGCCTTAAACTGCGCTACCACTGATCGATCCAATATAAGGCGAATTTTATTCAGCATCGGTTTACTTGAAGGTCAACCAAACTGATACCAACCGCATTCTATTGGAAGCTCATGGCGTCAAGGCAACAATTCGGTTTGTCAATTTTAGAACCACTCATATCGGGGTGGTTCTAATTTGTGGTTTGTTTACATTACAATCAAAACATAACCTGACTTAATTGTGATGTAAATATACGTAAGAGAAGAGGTATAAATTAGTTACAATGGACTAAAATTTACAGTTTTTCTGACTCCCTACGAAATTGCCAAAGTTGAAAATGGTGAGAAAAAGTATGCAAGAAAACTAGTACTACTAGTCCCATCACAGTAACATATCAAGTTTATTTTAATGGAGGATCCATCACTAGCAATTAACAAATAAACGTAAAACGTTTATTATATATTTTGTGGTGTGTGTAAAAAGCACAAACACAACTAATGCATTCAATTGGCAATAATGATATCGCCATGAATTTAGAACCAAAGTAAAACCACTGTCAAAATATCTGTCAATTTTATGTCAACCGATACCAGAACCGAAGCTGAATAAAATTCACCTATAGAAATAATAATTCCTTTGGAACTAGTTTAGTGATTATAAAAACACGTAGTACTTGACAATTTTTATCGATTTTCAGAAAGCTTCCCTAAACTATGTACTTATACGTGACGTTAAAATACTATATTGGAATTTATTTTCAGAAAATCAGTATTGTGATAATTTTATTTTATAAATGTTTAGAGTAACTTAGGGGAAAAACTATGCATTTTCTAATTCTCTAGATAAGAGAATTCCTCACATCCAAAATTACATGTGATTGTCCCCTAATAAATAAATAAAAATCAAGTATGTAGTTGTTATTGTTACTCTTTTGATCTGTCTCTTACAAACTTTGTTATGTTGTTTTTTTCTTTGGGGTATTAAAAAGATCATCTGAGAATAAATTTCAATATCATTTTTGAAGTCGCACGTAATCAGAATCTTTTAGGACAGTTTTCTCGAAAAGATATGAATTATCAAGTTCTACCAAATGTACCGTTTTCACGTACAAATGACGTCCGGATAAGATTTTTGTAGTCAGTCAAATCAGAATGTTTCGTCAACAAAAAATAAGAGAAAATTTTTTTATCAAGCATTGTTAATGCGGAACCCTTTATGACCGAGTCTGGTTTAATACATAAATTGAGATTCCTTGTGTTTTGCACTCGAATTATTACAGAAAAAAAAAACGAAAAAAATATTTGGCTTGAAACCCTGTACCTTTTTCCACAACATTTTATGTCGCCTCTGCTGTATGGCATATTATTAATAGTACACCTTGTATATGTTTGTGTGTGTGTGTGTTGTTTGGAGCAAAATATTTGTACGAAACACCTCTATTACCTATTTTTTTAATTTAGCTTTTACTAAGGTTATGAACCAAAAAACTAGGACACACTGTATGTATTTTCAGTGATTCTTAGGCCACTAGGCTTTAACATTGGACATTAAATATGTATAGGTATACTTATTCAGTTTGATACAACAGTGTGATGTTTTTGAGGATAAAGACAAAAAAAAAGTATGTAGGGGCGTATGAAAGGATATTTAACGTTTTTTTTTCATAAATATCGTTCTAAACCACAATTTTTTCTATTTCGACCCAACTAACCTCGCCTGGCGATGAGAAGTGGCTGTTTTTAAAATTTTAAGTACGCCAATTACCATTTCCGCTGCTCAAGGTTCCGGTGACCTTGAGTAGTTTTTCACATGCGGAACCAATGAGACGCGATGAAAAGGAATGGGTTCTATTATTAATTAACCTTGGACCAGCAGAATGCCCATTTACTCAACCGAAATATTATTTGCCTCACATTTTATGCCGATTATTTACGGCGAATTATCAGATTAATTCGATAAGTATGACTTCGCTGCCGCGAAGATGTTTTCGATTGAAATCCAGTTAAAATATGTCCCAATTAAAATTAAATATCCACAATTTTAATCTTTTAGTCCTTGGCTTTTACGAATTTGGCCTGTGGCTTTTAGATAAAAAGTATAAAAAATATATATAAGGTCTAATATTATTCACCGCTTTCAATTTCATTATAAAGCTGGTGGAAACTTACGGTTTGGGCGCTAAAGAGGACGCACTTAGTTTTTAATTACAAATAACATCCCATTTATTTATTATACACCTGCACTTACCACGATAGTAAATTAAATCTTTATTAAGCAACGAAAACTCTCCATAACTTTTTAGTTTTATAAAAAAAATAAATTTCTTTTGAATTTTAAATATGCGTACTCTTAGAATTACACGTTGTCAAGAGTACACATATGTAGATTTAAGAGTATATAACAATTAAGAATCATGAAAAACGTTAAAATGACTTGACGCAATAAATCTTTAATAAAAATCAGTTATCTTTCGCGCTTTTTTATATTTTCGTATTGTAATTAACTATAAATTAGGGCATCTTTCGGTACGTTATTTTGCACGTCATAGCTGTCCTATGTTGCAGTCGTTACCTAACCTCCAATATACTTAAAAAGTTAAATACAAGACTCTGAGTTACACATCGCGTTATTTATTGAACAACAACTACGTAATTGTAACATTACTAATGAAGTTGAAGGCACGCACACTATTTCTAATTCTAGCTAGCAGCTACAGCAGCCATAAACACTGCATCAACTCCCTTTGCAAGATTTGTTGATTAATGAAAAAAGAAAACAAATGCGTACTGTACCCTTAAGAGACGCATACTCTTAGAGGTTCCTACTCTATGAATCTATGTATTTGTACAGAGCTATCAATCCTTTATCTGAGAGAGAAAAAAACTATACAAAAGTTTGAATTGAATTATTATCACTTAAATAATTATTACTGTTTACATGTATTTTGGCGTATAATGTTGCTTTTATTTTGATATTCCGCACCTTCTACCAATTTTTAAGGACTAGATTTCAAAGAGCTTATTCTGTATCGTGGAAAACTGTTCTTTCTCTTTGTGCTACACGAACATAAGAGCGCATTGGGACACAAAGAAAGTGGCTTGTACATTTGACGAAACCCGGCATCTTTATATATTTTGACGCATTGAATCTGAATCTGAAGTCCGTTTAGATCGAACACCTTCAAAATTTTTTTTTACTGTTTTAGAAAGGTATTTTAAGCTAATATAAATCAAATCTACAATTCCTATCAATGAAGTCATATGTATGTTCTCTGATACCAAACATCTAGGTATGCTAATGAACAATTCCACAGACAAAGCTCTATTCAATAATTATCTAAAGAAAATAATCTAATTTACTCACTCTATAAAAATCTAACTTCACTTTTTTGGCAGTGGGAACACGACAAATTCAACCACAATAGATGAGATCTGATCTATTTCTGCATTTTTAGTATTGCTTCTTCAGGTGGTCTCCTTTAAGTTGAATCAAATATCTAACTATAAAAATTATTATAAAAATTAAAATTATTAGAAGTTAAATATCGACAATGACAAAAAAGTGACATCCTGTCAATGAATTAAATATGACAATACCTACTTGAAAAATGTTCACCTTTTATCTAAAAGTTTTTATATATTTTTAGGTATTAATAATATTGTGTGAAACTAACTACTCAGTGGACAAAAGCCCCAACCTGCGTTGAATTACACCCACAATATCTACCCATATATTCCTTATTATTAGCTTTTGTAACTGCCAAAAAAGTGAAGTTAGATTTTTATAGAGTGAGTAAATTAGATTATTTTCTTTAGATAATTATTGAATAGAGCTTTGTCTGTGGAATTGTTCATTAGCATACCTAGATGTTTGGTATCAGAGAACATACATATGACTTCATTGATAGGAATTGTAGATTTGATTTATATTAGCTTAAAATACCTTTCTAAAACAGTAAAAAAATGTTACAAAAGCTAATAATAAGGAATATATGGGTAGATATTGTGGGTGTAATTCAACGCAGGTTGGGGCTTTTGTCCACTGAGTAGTTAGTTTCACACAATATTATTAATACCTAAAAATATATAAACACCTTCAAAATGTTGAATAAATACAAAAAATCGTGTTAGTGGCCTTAATCAAGTGTGTTTCTTCTGTATTTCGATGCACTGAATTCGAATCTGTTGACCAGTATTACCCACAGATTTAGCAAGAATCGCTAAAACAGCTGAAACTTTTAAAAAATCATATTAATG
The DNA here is from genome assembly GCA_037114965.1 of Monochamus alternatus. Classification (NCBI taxonomy): domain Eukaryota; kingdom Metazoa; phylum Arthropoda; class Insecta; order Coleoptera; family Cerambycidae; genus Monochamus; species Monochamus alternatus. Next base: position 74,326,408 of record CM073431.1, on the reverse strand, counting down.
AGAGTGAGAAACTTTAGAAAAATGTTTTCTAGATTGAATCATGTGCTCTTCTCATATATTTTGGCGAGTCGAATTTGAATATGAAGTCTTTTGAGCCTCATAACCCAAAAATTTTGCAAATATAGCAGATGCTTTGTCATATTCTATGTCTTCCTGGCGAGAATGAAACCTCTTTTTATAGAGATTGCATTGGCTTTGGAATTACCAACCAGATTGTGAACAGGGTGTCACGTATAGTGTATGGCCAGTGTAATACGAAATTAATACTGTCACGGATTTCCCAATCCGAATTTTTCTATTGCCAGAAAAACAATCCGTTAATTAATTACTTATCTTTATTAACTACTCAGTACACTACTGAACACTAATTACAACTCAACTAAACACTTATTTAATTAATCGCTATCTAAATCACTTTGATCTCTCCAACTAAACACTTCAATTCAGACTGTAATACAAGACTAACTCGACCGTTTATTCTTCTTTTATAGACCCAACGAATATTCCAGGTATATTCTAGTATTTCTAGATACGACTCGAATGCTTCTCGTCGATTCCCCATTTTTCCGGTCCCGTCTCGATACACGGTATTTTGTTTGTTTAACAGAATCGCGTAGGGACGATCGGGGCAGTCTTAGCATTTCGCGGTACCACAGTCGTCGATTTGGGTGTGAGTGGGGCAAATTCCGTGACAATACAATGGAAAAAGACTGGAAAATCAGAGCACCTGAGATCTACGAAGCTGATGAAACTGTTATTTCAGTATGATAAACATCACAGGTTATATCACACCTAACATTTCATACGCAAATAATTCGTCAGGCGTAAGACCAGAAAAAAATAGGAGTCGTAGATAAAACTGTGGTTCTTGAATCTATGATGTATGTGGCCTCTTGAAGAGGAATGGAATATGATGAACCATCCTGAAGAAGATGAATACTTACCAGCTTTACTGCGACATTTCACGATTTTTGCAAAAATTTTTGGGTGATGGGACTCAACAGACTTCATTCAAATTCAACTCCAAAGTATATGAGAAGAACACTTGACTCAGTCTAAAAAACATTTTTCTAAAGTTTGTCATTCTTATTAATATGATTTTTTCAAGTTTTCAGCTATTTTTTTTTGACAATTTCGCACAATCTGTGATGATGAAGCTGAATAGACTCCAAATTTTATTTGAGAGCACCAGAATGCATAAGCAACATTTTTGATCCAGATCAGAAATAATGTTTCTGAATTTTTTCGAGCTTACTATTTTCGTTATTTTCAACGACTTTTCACCAAAATGTGTGGGTGATGCAGCTTGATAGACTACACTTGATTAAAGTCAGAAAAACATTTTTCGAATTTTTTGCGCTCACAAATGTGATTTTTTGCCATTTTCGCTATTTTTTGCGATTTATTGAAAATGTCGAGGGTGTTTAAGCCAAACAGACTTCAAATTCGGATTCAGCATAGACCATTTTTTGTGTGTGCCGGTGATATCTGTGCGGATGAAACCCAGCAGGATAACGCAATGCATATACAGGGTGTTTCAAGAAGGCTACAAATCTTGGAGGATAGTAGAGGAGGTTGTCATGAAAATGTTCTGTTTTGGCACGCAGAACCAATGTTGCCGTACATTACTTATCAAATTTAAAATTTTGAATCCAAAATAAGGAAAAGACGAAATGTATAATTGATGTGTTACCTAACATGTATGACATACTGAACATGTCTAGCAAATTAGCAAATTACACCGCCAAGGTTTCCGGTATCTTTCTTTAGTATCTGGTGCGACCTTAAACGCGCAAACCGTAATTTTTTATAGGCGCCCTTCCGTTCTTACTTTTATTTAAGTTTACGACCGATAAAATTTGTCGTTAAATGCCTTCTGAATTGCCGCTGGGAACCGTTTTTGACTTGTGTAAATAAACAAAGTGTTATTAACGCACTGCCGTTTGTCTGTTCTAAAACAAATAAATGATCCAGTTCGAGTGTTTCTAATTTTTCCGTGATGTCCGAGCTTCTAGTTCATTGTGATTCATTTAATATGAATTCTTTCAATCAGCTGTCAGCGAGATATCCTGTATCCTGACAGTCGATTGAATCACTCCTTTTTTTGGAATAGCAGGTAATATGGGTTTGTTCCTACGTGGCGGAACTTAGGCGTCTTTCAATATTTTTTTCAGTTGCCTTCTACGAAGGTTAATAATAAAAACCAATTAGAAAGAATAGAAAATGAACGACCGCAAATCTATTTTCCTTATGTGTGTTATTAGCAAAACCATTTGTGCATGACTTGGGGCAACTGCCACGCCAGTACCTTAGTATATGAAAAACTTAATTGTTTATACTTTTTTGTGTAGCACATTAACGACATATGGTCTTTAGAGTAATAGTTTTGCAACACATGTCTCCCAGTTAATGTGGGTATAAATTACTATAGTTTTTTTGGATAACATTTCTTTTAAACTATATTAGAAAGGATCTGATGGTAAATTATAAGGTGTTTGAAATTTATTAATAAATAATAAAATGTGAAATATTTAATAATTCAAATAAAATCTAGGTATCTACTTGGGCGCAATACACTTCATCTTTTAAATATCCCCCCACAAAAAGAAGTACAAATGATTTAAAGTCAGGAGATCGTGGCGGCTATCAATTTTCATGACGCATCTATTCCTAAATTTTTTTAGATACGTTCTGAATCTCCCTGTGTTTTTCTATAAAACTGCATTGAATTGTATGTTCCATATATTTGACAGAGCGCATCTGATTGCACAGCTTGTGCTACAACAAATACGCATATATGCTCGACTTCTATTGGTAGAGACGGATCCATCTGTTCCATCTGCAGCGCTACCAAGATTTCGCGTATATCTTTCCGCTAATTTAATTTTGATTGTAATTAATGTATTAGTGATTTTGTGTTCTTGAGAATGAAAAATAATTGAAGCTCTACAGCGTGTTCTCAGAATCGTAAACGTCCTAATCTAATAAAAGAGGAATGTCAGATGATAAAAAACGCGTATGAAGGAATTAGGGCTCGAGACCAAAATATGAGTGAAAGTGATGCGGTTGAAATATGTATAGTTTATTCACTTTTTACTATTTTGAAAATAGGGTATAGGGGTACAGAACAAAGTAGTACACAGAGCTATATTGGTAGATCAAAAATGAATAAGTATACACCTAATATTGTATTTATTATTATTCTTTCCTTACCATTTTCTTGTTCGATTTCCGTTTTATTTCGCTTAGGAAATTGAAAATTGTTCCTTTCAGTTCTCAAATGTTTAACTATAAAAATTGAATCTGTTATAAGAAGCATATTCTGATTCAGTGGCGGCTGGTGAAATTTCAGATATGTCATATCGTAATAACCAGACATGGGACCCAAACCAAACTTTAGTATATATGTACTGTGGCTATATAAAGAACTTCAGTAGAAGGAGGACGATTTTGCAGTTTCCGGAAAAAAAGTTAAAAAAACGTGGGCCTCACCTAAGATTTCCAAATTGGCTTGTTTAAATTTCGAGAAACATTTTTTTCATAAACTAGACATAATTCTACCGATAGGTTTCAGATTTTATTAAAAAATTTTAATTTTTGTTAAAGTTACAGCAATTTGAAAATTAATATTGTATTTGTGATACATTATAAAAATTCAAAATGCTATAAATTCTAAAAATATAGTTATTTTTTAATAAAACTGTAAACATATCCGTAAAATTACATATAGTTTATGAAAAATAATGTTACTCGAAATTTAAAGAAACCATTTTGAGAATTTGAGGTGAGGCCCAAGTTTTTTTCAACTTTTTTTTGCAAACTGTAAAATCGTTCTTCTTCTACCAAAGTTCTTTATATGGCCACAGTACATATACCGTAAAGTTTGGTTTGGGTCCCATGTCTAGCTATTGAGATATGGCATACCTGAAATCTCACCAGCCGCCACTGTTCTGATTGCTTCCGCTGGTATTAGTTATCGAGCTACAAAGGAAATACATTCCTAGATACTCAAACCATGTTGGATCAAATATCAATTTAAATATACATCTTGTGAATATTCATGTAAATATCGCTATTAATTTATAGTAATTGTAATAGAATGATTGCAATCTATAATTAAAGCCACCTTGATATTGACATTAAGCGATGGGTTCAGAGAGGACTAGTTCAATAGGAGTATGTGACTCATGAACTGATGGGTGTTGTTAAATCATATTTACAGCTGGAAATAGTTAGCACTGTAATAAACTTTTCTCACGCGACTCGTCTACGCATTGTATTTATATCGGCAACTTATGTCAGTCATATTTCTAATTTTGTATGGGGTACAGCAAGGAAAACATTTTTATTTTGATGATGCTACAAGACCCAGGTATTTGTTTCTTTTAGTTTCAATTATTTCTTCTTTCTTTTGAAATATAAATTACTTTTCTAAATATCGAATAGTACTTTTGGCAATGTATTGGACGGACATCGAAGCTTAAACAGAACTTGCCACATTGTATTACAACAGAAAATTGTTGGCAACACTTAAAATATGTTGGCAGTAACCATTACAATGATGTTATTGCAAAATGAAAAAAAGTGTATGCACATAGATAAACCATATTCGATACAAATAATAGAAAGAGTAGGTACTAAAGGACACGGTGAGCGAGTGGTTTTTATTTTCAATTAGTTTTAACGTTTTTTTTACTCCATGACAAATTTTCTGTCAGTAAATAAAAAAATAATTCTTAGTTTTTCATGTGGCTTCCGGTTATCCTTGCTCCTCCCTGGCAAATTTTCAGTGAACGAATGATAAAGAACACTTTATACATATTTTAATGTCATTCAGAATTATTATTTATATCAGTAAGATGTTTGATCTTTATATTCAAAAGACGAGTGAATATAATTTGGTTCAGCTTTGACAGATGAAGTCAGTTTTTCAGTTATATAATTCTTATTAGTTTATATGAATTGGCAATCAATTGTACTTGCTGCTGTCTTACAAATTCTCTGTAAAAGCCATGCTAAAGGATATATTTTAGTGCCGTTAAAAATAATTTATGTCAATGATATTTTTTTATTTTGACCTATATTCAAAAGATGAGTGAATATAATTTTGTTCTGCTTTGATGGATGAAGTCAGTTTTCCAGTTTTTTATTTACCCTTACCTTTCTGAAAACTGTTCTGTAAAAAATTAGAAATGTATAATTCTAGTTATTGCATTGGAATTGGTAATCAATTATATTTGTTCCTCTCTGACAAATTCTCTGTGAATACCCATGGTAAAAGATCTTGTGATATTTACCTATATTAAAAACGAGTGAATATAATTTAGTTCACCTTTGATGGATGAAGGCAGTTTCCATGCTTTTTATTTACCTTTGAAAACTGAAAATATATAATTTTTATTAGTTTATATGACTTGGCAATCTATTATTCTTGAGCCTTTTTGGCAAATTCTCTGTGGATACTCATACTAAAGGACATATTTTAATGCCATACAAAATTATTTATTTCAATAAGATGTTTGATCTTTATATTCAAAATATTTGTGAATGCTAAATATAATTTTGTTTAGCTATGATGAATTGCATGTTTATTTCTATCTTGTAAAATGAATATCGTGAGAATCTTAGCCTTAACGTGTCTTACATGTGTTAAATTTATCGTAACGCTTTAAATGACATCATTTCCTTTAACCAAACGATAAAAATCACACATTATCTACCTGATTACCAGATCACTAGTCACCGACGGCTCAATGTCATCAGCTGACCCATTTTTTTTAAATAGCTTAGTCGTTGCAATAATAATTAAAAGAAGTGATAGAAGCAGAATTCATTTTTTCGAAATTCGAAGATGTCTTAGATTTCCCAAAAATATATAAATTATTAATAAAGAAAAGATTAAGTTAGATCTTAGTCTTTATTTTTATATACAGTATGCGCCAAAAGTATGGAATAAATTCAATAAAAACGAAACAATTATTTTTTGGGAAAAATCCTCGAACAGGTCGATGTTTAATTTAAAAAACACATATTTTAGCGTAAAATGCGATTTTCAAATGTCATTTGTTTTCGAGTAATGACGTCATCGATTTTTTTTTAAATAGCAACACCATATTTTTTTCCTTGATTCTGAAAAATCGTTTAATTCTCTATCAGACAGTACTAAAATTTTGCCCTCTTACATAGGAAAGTTTTCGAGTAAATGGCGATTGAAAGTTAGAAAACGTAAATTTTATCCATAAAAAAGTAACAATTCTGAGGTATGTAAAATAAAATACAATTGATTAAATTTTATACTTAAATTAAATGTTCGAATTGCCTCTTCTTGCACATTATGAATGATTTCTGGGGTAACTCTGCGTATTTCGTCCCGAATGCGATTTTGAAGTTCTTCTAAATTACGTGGTTTATTAATGTACACTTGACTTCAAGTATCCCCATAAAAAATAGTCAAGAGGTGTAAGATCTGGCGATCTTGCAGGCCATTCTATCGGTCCGCGTCTGCCGATCCACCTCCCAGGAACCCTTACAGGACAAAGATATTTAGAGATTCTAGAAAATGACCTTGTTCCAGCCCTTGCAGTAATTTTTCCTAACGATAATGACCCTGACATTCCTGACGATACCATATGGTTTCAGCAAGACGGTGCACCTCTGCACTATTCGCGCCCTGTACGAGATTTTTTGGACAACTGTTTTCCTGGGAGGTGGATCGGCCCGGAAATTGCCCGTTTTTTCGCCTTTCATGCGATATACTACATGTCGCCCTTATCTTTCGCATTTATTACAGATTTTTCAATTTTAGTATAAAAAATGTACCTAAATATTTTCGTGTTGCTCAAGATAATGTAGAAACTTTAAAGACGTCAACTGCAAACAATTAAGTTGATAGATGACTTATCACTGGAAAATAGGCGAGACTTCATCTATTCTCAGCAAGATGGAGCACGCCGACACAATTCGGAAACTGTTCAGAATTACCTTAATCAGCAATTTCCACATCGCTGGTTGGGTACACATGGTCCCATTGAATGGTCAGCCCGTTCACCCGATTTGTCACCTCTTGATTTTTTCTTTTGGGGTTTTGTAAAAGATAAAGTTTTCCAAACGGTACCAGAATGTAGACGATCTAAAGTTAAAAATAAGAGAAGCCTGTGCATTGGTGCCTCCTGAAATCCTAAGGAATGTAATAAATTCTGTACCAAGCAGGGTCCGACTATGCATCAGGAATCGAGGTTTTCAATTTGAGCATCTCACCTAATTCATTATTATTTGTCTGTATTATAGGTACTAGTATTAGCTGATGCTCTAGCTTTAAGCTTATCTTTTCTGTTTAAATTAAAATAAAAATTCGTTTCTAATTCAGAACTACTTATTTTAGTACTCAACTAAATCATTGAATCGATTAAATTAATGTTTCGAGAATTAAGAGCATCTCAACTCAAACGTAAAATCGCTATGGAGGACTTTAATTAATGTGTAATCCTCTCCCTCAAGTGATAACACATTCAAAGTGATAGTTTTTCAAACCACAATAAACTTTAACAATTTTCAAACTAATGGTTATGCATAAATTATGACTATTGAGTATAAATACTATGACAAGAACAAACGATTTGTCAAATGGTGATTTTACTGAGGTAATACATTTATTTTCACAGCTTGCAACATTTAGCGTAAGCTACATTGTTTGTGTTAGAACAATTTTAAAGACTCAATTGCTTCTAATGTGAAAACCAATACATAAAGAAATCTGTATTTTGCTTAAAAAAGTGCATTCTGTTTATTAATTTTTTTCAGTTGGCGTCTTTAAAATAGGTTCTACCTTATCAAGAGCAATACGAAAATATTTAGGTATACATTTTTTATACTAAAATTGAAAACACTATTAATACAAAAGATAAGGGCGACATGTAGTATATTGGATGAAAGACGAGACAATAGATAATTTTTTGTGGTCATATAGCCTGCTTCGATAGAATTTTTTTTGTCCGCCTAGAGGGCACAGCGAACCACATACGATATTTCAAAAATCTGTTTACATCAGGTGAAAGGTATCAGTTTTGCAATAAAAATTTAGACAGCCTTAAAGTTTGGGCACTTTACTGGTTTTTTTGTTATTACTCATAAAGTTGGCCATGGATCTCAAATTTGTTTTTACGAGCATAAAGTCCTCCAAAAATGCAACAAAAAACATTTAAAGATTTTTTATGTCTCGCATATTAAGCGAGATACATGTGAGACAGCCTGTACATACATGGTGATTCAGGTTTAATCTTGATAACTTCAGGAATCGATAGAACTGGTTAAAATAATGTTCATTTGTGATATAAATTTATTTCCTAAAACGCATCGTTTCCGAGATAGAGGGCGTTGAAGTAGGAATTTTTTCTCGTTTTTCCCTCATAACTTTTGAACCACTTATCCGATTTAAGTGAAATTCGGAACACAAATACTCCTTATGATCTTACATAAGCTTCTACCTACCCCCCTTAGAAGTGTATTTTGTATGCTACTCCCCTCTTACTTTATTTCAAAACTACAAAAAAAAAAAATTATAATTAATTTCAATGAAACATCTACACATCACTTTGACCTGATTAATTTCGAAACTTTTTCGTCTCCTGTTTTTGTCGACGTTTGGTCTTGTTTCTGAGATATTCAAAGAAATTGGTGACAGTATAGCGCACTAGCCGCGTAAATTTTATTTAACGTTATAGCAACCCATGAAAACTATACTTGCCCTTACTTATTATAGTGTGCATAATTATTTTTATGAAAAAATCACAGGAAAAGGTCTTGAAGCTAGTAGGAATATAGGAGGAATTTGTAGCCAACCATATTATACTTAAGTCTTAAGTATATAGGATATCCCACGTAAAAACTTTAGTAATTATTATTTATTCATAAATATGTTCCAGCTACACGTCAATTTATTCTAATTGATTATGATTACGTTCATTACTATAAAAACACGTTATTAAAAATGCTGATTAGCTTGCCATTATGATTTATTATAAATGGCAAGTGATTCGTTTATCCTCTGTGTGTTCCGAGGCATCACCGACCTTCGGTATTTTTTCTGTAAATTGTTTGCTGCGATTGAAATGTACAAGGAGGGTCTCCAAATCAATTTAGTACTTTTACTTAAAAACTACAAAAATTATTGCGATCTTTAGATAAGTAAAAATCAAATTGTGGAAAACCTGCACGGATAAAAATTTGTCTCTAATTTCACATAACTTTACGTTGATAATTTATAACCGGAGTAAAGTTATGTAAAATTACATACTAATTTTGTAAGTGGAAAAGACACTGTAATATTATAGAAATAAAATTCCATATTATATTATGTGATTTTACTATTTAGTTAAATTCTAAATTTGTATTGATTTATTTATCATTGTAATTTTTAGGTTGGAATTGTAAAATATAGATAGTAATTTTACTGAGTAGATAATTTCAATGTCTTACCTTATATATACCTACCTTACCTTTATATCTACAGTAATTGAAAAATATGTATATAGTAAATTTTTTAATAACTAACATTCTTTCACGTACTCAGGGCGGTCTAAAAGATAATAAAAAATTTATTTCGGAATTCTAGCTCAATGTTTAAAAAATGGGACAAAACCCTCTTTTTCTACGGAAAGTCGGCGCCTATGACAATCAATCATCGTCCGAGATGATTTGATATGTCAACTACCGTACGGTCGAATTTTGCAACATTTTTATGAATAATAATAATGCTTAAGTATCTGTTAATCCGGTTAGCATATCCATTAGCCATATTTTGTATTAGTTCTTCGTTCTTTCGTTGCACACTGCCAAACCTATATTTTCACTCCTTACAGATTCGTCATAAATGTCCACTAACATATCCGACATAAAATACTTTATTTAATTACTATAAAACTTTTAAAATTCGTCACTTAACTGTTCTAAAATAACATAACCTAGAATACTACATTGCTAGTTGCATACTCTCCAAACCTCAAAGAATATTTAGTATTTATACATAACACTATAAACATCTTGGGATGTTATAGTTTAAAATATTACTAATTATTTTATGCAAACATCGTCGATTACTGTTAATATTGTTGCTATTATTAGTATTAACAGAATTTAATACCCCAACAACACAAGAAGTTTAAAAATTTATTGCCGTGAAGTACACCTTGCATGAGCCGACAGATGGCAGATGACGTCTGCAGATGTCAAAAAAATACGCACACGGCTAGGGTGTTCTGATTAGTTTGAAATAATTCTCCGGTATTTGCTTTTCGCAAATTTAATTGTTCGCGTATTTTTTAGTGTATTTACATGTCGAATTCAAATGCCTAGATGACGGGTAAGGTGCTGATTTATGGGAGTGTGACAAGTGCATATTATCGTGTGGCAGCGTAATACCAAAGACGTTTTCCCAGTACAGAAAATATTATACTGAATACTTTTTGAACCACATTGAACAACTGTTATAATGCCTTGGCGGTAAACGTGTGACAGTGTTTTTATGTATTTGTGTACATTTGCGTGTATTTTTTTATTATTTGTGGTTTTTGCCGACATAAGTAATCGATGGTCATGACCGCTGGACCAAGTAGGTACCTCGCTTTAAATAAAAAGAACGGCCGAGGGAAGGAGAAGTCCACAGCAAGTACAAAAATCTTTGCAATGGCAGGTTTTAATTTAAATAAGTAAGAAAACAGAAAATGATACAACATTCTTAAAATCTCTCCAAATATCAATACTGGAAATAAATATTAGTAAGGTAGGTGCTGCCTCCCTGTGCTACCATATCGTGTTTCTCATTAAATCATTGAACAATAATCTACATTTTCTTTCAAATCGGGTTAAACTGACACGTGTCAACGCGGTGACTTGTCACTACGTTTGACACCTTTGACTTTGACCGAATATACTTAACCTCGCGGCTGACAGAAGGCCAGTGACGGCGATAAATAAAGATTTAATATAGTTTTGAAAAACATCTTTTTTCGCTTTGTAAATAAATTTGGACATTTTTTTGATAGATGATTTCGTCGAGGGGTGGATAACTCAATAAAAAATTGTACACAGATTTTAAATCTTAAGTAATTAGGACTCATTTAAGTACTATTTTTAAATTGTCCAGATTTAACATGATTTAATTGAGATGTAAAGATTTAAAAAATTATTAAATTAGATTTAAGGAGAATTAGTTAGATTTAAAAGGATTTAGTTAGATTTAAGGAGTTTTAGTTAGATTTAAGAATGGTGATTTATATTGATTTAAAAATGAGTAAATTAACTGGATTTAACTTAATTATTTATTTAAATTTGGACCAGAAAGTTAATATACATCTATATTATTGACATAGTTTTTTCATTGGTGTTTGCTATAGTTAAAACGATTTTACTAATCTGAATTACCAAAGTGGAAGCAAACTTCCAATTATCAATGTTTTTTTTTTGTTATTTGTTTACACTATTCTCGTGAAAATGAGCTACAAAAATAAAAAAATTTTTAACGAAAGTTTATAATATATTTCTATATATTTCAAATAATTGTATACATTTTCTCAATGTTTAGTCTTTCATTTCTTTAATGAAATGCTTATGTTTCCATTGGCTATTGTGTATTAAGGATGGAAGTTTATGGATTTATATAGATCTAAGTCACGATTTAATAGATTTATAAATAGTTTTTGGCGATTTATAGTGATGTATATGGATTTAAAGGGATTTCAATAGATTTAACACTTTTAAAGGTGATTTAAACAGATCTAAATTGATTTAAAGGCAACTGTATTGATTTAATAAAATTTAAAGAGATTTAATTTGATCTGAGCTGACACGGATTTAAGGGAGTTGTTCCCCTCGGATTTCGTTAATTCTTATTTTTCCCTATTCCCTCTTAAAATATTTGTCATAGTTAACCTGTATATGACTAAATATCAGTGCGTAAAAAAAATAAATAATGAACAATATGCACATGTTAAAAAAAGTATATACCAAATAGTTATCAACCAGATCAAATATTCTCATTTTGTTTAGCCTGTAGAGGATAACAGAATCCACAAATTTGACTAAAGACTTGTGTATATCAAAAGCCCTTTAAAGTTTACTGGCACCAAATAACGTTTATAATATCTTAAATTTTGTGACTGATATTTCATTTTGACAGCTTATTTTACTTAGACATTACGGTTATTTGTTTGCATGCGTATTAGATTTTGGATGACCCACGTATTTGCCGCTTTATAAATACTTTGCAACATAGCGTGAAGCTAAACATAGAAACCTTGAAGAAAAGTCGTCTGCAGGTCAGATCTGTATAAGTGAAAAAAACAAGCAGAATGAATGGAAATTATTTTAATGGGTGTTGTTACCTGATGTCACAACCCTATTTGGATATTTGGTTGGAGATTATTGCCGCTGACAAGGTGATATAGCTTTTCCATTTAGGTTAGATAAAAAAATAATACAGATGAATTTTATTGCGAATTAGCCCACGCGTTTGTTATTATTTTTTTTGTGTATTTGTAATCCCAACTTGGTTATCTAGATTCAGTGTTTGGTTAATCTATTCTTCTGCGACGGTTTAACATATCTTCAGTTTTTTTTATACATGAAATGATGAAAGTTGATTCATACCATTAAGTTCGTTCACAGCTTGAACGAATGTTTTAAATCTGTCTTTCCGAAAGCTTTAAGTGTAATCTGAAAAGATTCACGAAATTTTAGCGAGAGAGATCAAGCAATAGATTTTTTTATTAGTCACGTTGGAAACAAAAATGTTTTTTATATAGGTATACATATATATTTTTTTATTAAATATTAACAATATTGTGTGAAACTAATCTGTGGACATATATTCTTTATTATTATTATTATTATTATTATTATTATTATTATTATTATTATTATTATACATAGAATAGGGCTAAGAAATTTTTATGTAGCCCAAAAAAAAAATTTAAAATTATACAACAATAAAAGCGTGAATTATACTAGTACAAGAGAAAAAAACATAATGTGTACGCGTAATATACAAACAAAATAAATGTTCATGGGTTTCTTCTAAAGAGCGATTAGCTCTTGTATTTTTTTTACTGCCACCAAATTTGCTACTTTGTCGTATAAATAACTTTATGTAACAAAGTTGCAGTCACTGCTACGGATTTTCGACTACTCCTGGTTACTTTACAGTTATATGACTTCTAAGTACCTCCCCTGGTTTTGAGGACGCCTTAGTTATCAGTGGAACGACCTTTAAGTTTACATAACTTAAAAGTGGCAAGATTGCCAACACTAGTACTGGTCAAAAACAAATGTTCATGGCAACTGTTTTTACTTATCACTTAAATTAAAAGCATATTTTGTTGATACATAGACCTAGAATCAGAGTTAAATTAGTACTCAAATAGGTACCTACTTATATCGTGATATATTATAGGAATTTTGTTTATTTGGTAGTTGTGTAATTTCCATTGAAATTGGAATAGTGGTCTTGTGAATTTTGATAAACTATTTCCTCTTATTTTCAATCTGGCAAAGTTTCAGGTCAACTATTTCCAGATTTCATTTTACCACATCCAGTTTCAAGCGTTGTGAAGCAACAAAGTCCATATGAATATCAGAAAATATTCTAATTTGTTAAAATAATAAATATATTGATAAACAGTGGGATAAAAAAATATGACAGTACCGTTTCTTTAATGCTGCGGCAAAATACTATTAATTATTTTGTTATAAATCAAAAACTGAACTGGTTTCTACTAATATTACTTTGTTGAAAATAACTTTCTATAAATATTTAAACCTTGACTTTAGTATTACATTGCAAAGGACATCATAATCAAAATTGGGAGATATATTAGTGAGTAAAATTGCAGATTTTGAATATATTTCTTTTATATACAATTTTTATTAAGAATATTAGGAAACTAACTACTCTGCGGACTAAAGCCCCGACCAGCGTTGAATTACACCCAAAATATCTACCCATACTGTCTTTATTATTAGCGTTTGTATATTTTTTACTGTATTGTAAAGGTATTTTAGCTACTATAAATCAATTTTCCTACAAATGCCATCAATGAAGTCATAACATGTATATTATTATTAATGTCTAATAAAAATTGTATAAGAAAATAGCATAAAGAGCAAATGTTGAATGAAATAGGGGACTGTTTTTAATTTATATTTATCTTGACAGATTGTCAGCACTTTTGACATTGTCGTTTCAAAATTTAATTATTTAAATAATTTTAATTATATATTCATTTTTACAGTTAGATATTTGATTCAACTTAAATGGGACCACCTGAAGAAGTAATCCTAGAAATAGGTCAGATGTCATCTATTGTGGCTAGATTTACGTGTTCTTGATGTTCAAAAGTGAATTTGTGTTTTGTAGGTTTTTTATGATGTCAGGCACATATGTTTTGTTATTAAGGTAGAAAAATTGCTGTAATATCTTTACATGATAATTTTTTTGCTATTTTAAAGGACTTCATTTGCGTGTGAAGTGAAAAATATATTTTCAGTTAACCTGTTCACTACTTTTCTAGTACATATTTAGTACAAACTTCAACTAAAATTCATTATAATTCCTTTGCAAATACCTTTAAAAAAAATATTAGTGATTTCTACAGGTAAAAAGATGTGGATTCCTATATGTTAGAAAATATTTTTTAAATTTCAAACTACAGCAGTGGAAACTTATCAGTCATCATTTTTATAGCCTTGAAATCATGCATATTTAACATCATAGGCATATTTCAGCTCAGTTGCAAAGGTATCCTTATTTACGTAGATACAAATCGCCAACTATCTGCATTCTGTATGTTAAACTTATTTATGTATTCCAAAAAAAATGTGTTATGTGGGTCATATGTGAGAAATAGAACATAATAAAAATTCAAACAGCTGTTTCAGGATTCTGTTCTTATAATAAGCTTGTTTGTAACCCGGCAGGAATTTGTTAATGTGTTCAGCAGAATTTTTCCACAAATTTTATGATAATAATGTAATGGAGCTGGATATTTTTGGTCCTACTACATTAATCCTCTAGTTAATGGCTATGAAACCAGTTCTGACCGACCAGTTCTTACGATTCAAAAATTGCGTTGTAGCTAATTGACTAATAAAAATGTTAAATAGAATTAATTGTATAATGTTCTTCAGTTGAATGTAAATTTATTAAATAACTTTATCAAGCAGTAAATTGAAATTTTCAAAATTTGTCGGCATTCTTATAGATATCGAAGTCAAAGAGAACAATGTGCTTATGTTTATTATTTTCAGGCAATGAATTTAGTGGCAGTTGGCCAAATGTGTCAGATGGAAATGAAATTAATGAAAATATTTACGTTATTTAATGCATATTTTATTATATTTACAAGTATCAAGTTCCCATATATTTCCTAAACAATCGCAACAGGAAGCCTTTATGTCACCGGAGATAGTCATTATTTTAAACGAACAAAAGTGAACTATGTAAGTGTATAACAATATTTACATTTTGAATAATGTTAATTCTGTTGTTCGTATTATTAGTTTTAAAAATCATGAGGCGCCACTGATTTTTTCTTTTATGACCATAGATCCGATTCGTTTTTGTTTACAACTTAAAACCGTTTTAAAACATATAATTTCAATGACAGTAGTCTGATAAATAAAAATGATGGTTGCTATAACAATAATTATTAATTGTGTCATTTTATTTATTCATTTGACACTTAAAGTGCTAAATAAAAAATGGTTTCATTTACAACTGAAGATAATGCAGATATTGTCTTTGTATATAGCTATTCTGATGGGAACACCAGACAAGCACCCGATAATAGCAACGAAGGTACCCAAATAGACATCAACCTGCCCAAACAATCTTTAGTGCATCATTTCGTAGATTACAAAATTTTGTGTGGCGTTTAAAACGGAGACATATTACATCCATTTCATCACCAAAAGGTACAAGTGTTACATGCTGGAGATGCTTCTCAGCGATTAGAATTTTGTCGCTGGCTATTTCAACAACATGCACAAACAAATCAACAACATTTCAACAACAAATGATGAATTTTCTTGGAAAAAAACCATTTTTGATTTCATTGATGACGTAGGGCTTAATATTATTCAAAATATGTGGCATCACGATTATGCACCACCACATAGAGAGAGACAAGTAACTGGTTGGTAAAACCATCATTTCTCGAATAAATGGATAGATCAGCAAGGTCCAAAAGCATTGCCATTCCCCAGATCTAAATTCTTTGAATTTTTATTTATGAGAATATATGAAGCAGCTTGTCTATCATGTTTAAATCACTACTCGTCAGCAGTTATTTGACTGCAACTAATCAAATATAGGTATAGACAAGCCGACCATTACTGGATAGGGACGCTGCAAGCGGATGCGTTGAAATGTAGTTACCATAACTATCTGTAAAAATACATAATATTGGTAATTTTTAAAAAGAATTCCGATTTGCTCCTAAAATTACAAAGTGAAATATAACTATTACAATATATTCTACGAATAACAAGACTGTTACAGGCTTTACGTCAATTAATATTGTAAATTTCCTTAATATTTGTAAAATTACATAAGATGAACCATGAAATTGCTATAACTAATATGGTAAATATTATGTAAATATGAAAAATTTCCTTGAAATTTTTTACAGACATTTTTTGGAGTGCACAGCGTTGAGTGAATATCAACTAAAGTATTACTTTGAGTGTGGCTGTGTAAAATTACGCTTATAAAATAAAATCGGTAGGTAATAATTTTAATAAATTCGTTCCCATTTGTTAAACGGAAATCATTTGGCAATTTATACCCACGCGTAGGAATGTTTAAGTAAGAAATGAATTTAGAATATTGTTATTGAGTTTAAAGATGATCTCAATGGAAGAATAATTTTTGTGTAAGTCATTAACTTATCAACACCCACAAGACATTTACATTAATTTAAATAGTAGATAGTATTTTATATAAAAAAATATTCAAAATAAGTACTCATTGAGCATGTGATCTTTGAATGTTGAGTCATTGTTAAACTATGATCCTAAATGGCATAATTTGAACTAAAATTAATCGCTATAAGGCGAACTGAAACCTTACTGTCTATCTTACTTCATCAATTGGTTTGACTTTGATTATGATCCCAAATGGCATAATTTGAACTAAAATTAATCGCTATAAGGTGAACCGAAACCATGCTGTCTGTCTTATTTCATCAATTGCTTTGACTTTGAAGCAGTCAAAAATTATAAATTAAAGATAAAAATGTACCATTATGTTTAAAACATGATTGAAGAAGTTGGCATAACAAGAAATGCAACCGACTGGAAAACGTTTCACTGAATTTTACTTAAAATTTGTTTGATTTATGCCGTCTCGTTAAAAATAATTTTGAGACATGATCAAAGACAAGATAAAATTTTACGTGTGTGTATACATATCTCGTTAGGGAACAATTTTTATTGTATGACGGGCTAAAAATATTGTTGGCAAAACATGATCGTCGCGTTATATTTGACAAGATAAATACACAAATGCAATGTCACAATGTTGGAGCAATAAAGCAAATGCATTGCCAAGGAAGTTTTTCCGAAAATTTTGAAACTAACAACCAGATTCGTCAAGTTTCTTCCTCGGTCGAGCAAGTTTTATATGCACATGTTACTAAAAAAAGAATAGTAATTGCTTATGCAATTGTAGATGTGTGTACTAAAATTTGTTGTGATCATAATTCCATATACGAGGTGTGGCAATTAAGTTCCGGGAAATGTTAATTTTTGTCGTTTCTACATTTAGAAACGCTACACAAAGACGACCGCATGGTAGTTGACATTGTTGACAGATGTAGGTAAGCTTTATCTATGAATCTAAGCCATCTCAGTCGATTCTTATCAGAGGCGCCGACTTTCCGTAGGAAAAAAGGGTTTTGCCCCATTTTTTAAATATCGAGCTAAAATTCTGGAATAATTTTTTTATTGTCTCTTAGGCCTCCCTGAGCACATGGTTAAATTTTTTGTACTTAGTCATAGTTAACCCTGTATTTCAAATTATGTTCACTGCATGGATCAAGTTATAAATCTCATATAGCTACGCCACTGAATTATTATATTTATATATAAGTGAATTTTAAAGACATGAACAAACAATCAAACAAATATCTGTTCTATTTATAATTGCTGTCAAAAATAATATGTTGTGTATTATGTCTTAAATTCAACATTCTGTAATTTCTAAACCTTGTAGTTTGTAGTTTTAAATAGCAAATTTTAAGAAAAACTTGCAACATTTGCATGCAGATGCTCTATCTTCCTGTGAATATTTTAATACACGGTTATTAATCCTGTATAGAACTTGTTCGTTTTACAGAAAATGGCCATATAAATAAATCATCTGTTCCTATATTTTAATACTTAACAGAATATTGCTTATAAAGATTAGCACATTGTTATGTACTTATTAACAGCAAATTGCCTCTTAATAGGAGTTATATACCCGTGCACAGTTTGGCCTCATATATTTTAAATATTTACGTGCTACTGTTACCAATAAATTGATAAAAATATTTATTTTAAAAACGACCTTCCCTTGAAACACTGAGATAGTAATCGAATTATATTTTATACATTTCTCTCGTTAGACGATAATTTTAGATATGGCTTATTTTATTTATGTAATACGGCGGCATGAATTTCACAAACAATTGACCTGAAAATATCCCGCATATTACGGATTCCAAGATTTGTCGCGTAAAAATTCGTAATTGGGTTGGTAACAGGAATGAGGGATTTATCAGTGAATTAAAACAAACATAAACGTTTTGTAATGAGTGGGGCTTTCGTTTGAAGGATGTGTTTGCTCTGCACAGAAAATTAATTTATACATGAATTTAAATTAATATTCTAGAAATGTTAATTTTAAGTTCGTGTTAGTTGGAATTGCATTTTGTCCCTTGGTGGCATTGTGGCGGGACTCGTTTGGTTAACTTATTTTACATACTGATGCGGGGTGCTACATCTAAATAAATTTTAAAATGTCGGATCGAACTATGCTTATCACAATAGTAGATATATTTATTATGTATGACATTTTTTTGGACTAGACTGTAAAATATATATTGTCAAATGTTCAGTGTGTGTAATAGATATAAATATTTCAATTTATCTGGTTGACAGTGAACAATTTGGATTTTTGGATTATTTTGACAGAAACATATACCTAAGTGGCTATTTACTCAAAAAACAACGATTATATATTGTTACAGGTACTGTGCAGTTACAGACATCTGTTCGGCGGATAGGAGGAGGGAGATGCTTGCTTCCTTCTGTACGGTGGAGTGCTTGCTTCCTTATATGTATAACCCTCATCTATCCATTTTTTATCACAAGTGCGCAAAATTAGAATATTACATCACTTCTGATATACAGCTTTTATTTTAAATTGTTTTTATATATATTTTTTATTTAGACAAGTGAAACTTGAATATACTGTATGCCTTAATTAAGAAAAATATTCATTGAATTGGTTTTCAAATTTTGTATTTATTTCTAACAGTTAAGGATACAAAAATTTGAACTGACATTTAGTATTTTAGAAATCCAAAATACATTTAATTAACACTGACATTTCTAAGAAATCTTCAATTTATATTTTTTTAAATTAAGTTTATTAAATTTAAAATACATATATCCAATTTTATTCGTTGGCTGTAGAAAATAATGATACGAATTTTTTATATAAAATTGAATGAACTCTCAAAGTTAAAAAATTTTTGTTTTTATTTTGTTTTGTGGAATAGAAATGAAATTTTATATTTTAACATTGAAAATCAATTGCTTTAGTTACTTATTTCATTATGACACAAAAATAATCTAAATGATAAAGTTATAACGTCGAAAGCACCCTGTATACATAATAAATAAATACTTACTTAATTCAGATTTAGGAATAACAAGTAGGGAATGAAAGCTTTTATACTATTGAAAGTGCACAAAACCACACTTTTGGCGAATGCGCTAATGTCAATATTACGTTACTGTTCATGTGTACAACTTTTATTACGAACGTCTGAAAACTTTCCCTTCCACTGTTGTGCCACTCCTGCTTTATTAAAAAACTGATATTTCAAATCCTCCAGCATTGGTTGATCCTGATTATCATGTTTGAGAATCATTAGACCACATTTTACCTTATAAGTAAATGATGTTTCTAAATAAATAATTAAATAAAATAATTATGGAACGGAGTAGCAGGTATATTGTAGAGTTGGAAAATACATTTGGATCGCTAATTGAACACTTTTATTTCAAAACATTTATTTTCGGAAACACTGACTATTATAAGTGAACAGTTCTTTCCATACTTAGTAGACATAAAAATCATAATGCTTTTATCAAGTACACTCATCCAAATAAATTGAATACAACATTAATTAGGAATAGAGTGATATTAATTACATATTTTGTCAATTTAAAGGTTGCTCCGCTTTACCCTAGGTGGGCGGAGTCTTGATTCGTCGAGCGTGGGCCTTGTATTGTTGGTATATAGAAATAATATCTACATAAATAATTGCTAAATTGAATGAACCTACTTTCTTCAGGTACTTACGTATAAAATATTAAGTTATATTATGAAAATATGGGAACATGTTGATTTTACATACATATTATTAGAATAATCATTTATTCATTTCATTCTTGAAATTTATGTTGTCCATTTTTAGTACAGTACTAACTCGAAACATTTGGCCACACAGCTGGACTGTTTTTTCCGTTGTTTACAATATAAAAGAGATTTTTCTTTGTACGATAGATATATGAAAAGAACAATAATATCCTAATTATTTTTTATTGTTTCAAATTGAGTATCAAAGTGTGTATATTTTGCAAATTTTTAAAAACATACTGGATCAAAAGTACTAATTCATGATCCTATTTAAACAAAAATCAGCTTTAGGTAGATGAATGTGAATATACAAGGGTTAGAATCGTTGTAAATGAAATATGATACTCTTTTCAGTTTTATATACATATACATACACAAAAATGTAAAGGAGTAATTTTTAAAAAAGTTTGTTATTGTAACTTTGTTATACATGGCAAACGACGCTATAGAAGATATACAAACATTTTGTTTTCCCTTGATGATCCGTCAAATTTCGCATACACATATTATTTTAGTGTTGCAACGTTCTGTTTCAGTTCGGTTGATTTAAATGGTTTATATGAAAACAGTATCTTAAATATATTTTCCACACACCATTTCAGCATCTTATTTTTAAATCTTCGAAAGATATAAAAACGATTTAATAACTGAGGTATTGGAGCGTTAAATTTATTATTAAAATATGTTATGAAATTGTTCATACGTGACACCATCTGAGTTTTAATGAAAACAAAAAAAAAGTAAATAAGTGTTGGTACGGCAAGGACATTGTTCTTAAAATCTAATTTAGAAGTCTCCCAGGTTATATTTTTCTCTGTACAGGGTAATAGAAATAGAGTCGGTGGGAGTAAAAATTAAAAAGTTTTAAACTTTGCAGTTTTATTATCGAAAAAGTGTAATAAGTGTAACTTATTCTAGAGAATACAACATTGCATTTACTGTTTATTGGTACTTAAAAGTACTAAAAAAAATTTTTGTTTCACTTTTAACCTGTTGGGAAAATGTGAAACGCGTATGGAAAAATATGAAACAGTTATTTATTTGCTTATCTTGAAAGAGTTTGTTACTGATACTGGTAAAAAGTGATCTTCAAGAAAAAATGACGCAGAAGAATTTTAAAAATGTTTTCTTGTTTTCCTATTCAACTAAGTTCCACATGTTCGCTATAAAATTTTAATGCAAACATATATTTTTCAACATTAATTAAAAACTCTAACAATGTTAGTATGCAGTTTATATAGCTAATGGAAAATGTGATTAGTAGTTATTTTTGCTTGTATGTGTATATGTCAGCAGATGCATAAAAGCTGAATCTCGTTTCTCATCTGTATTGAAGGAAATATATCTTTTGAAACTTTTGTGCATTGATTTTTATCGAAGTAAGGGCATTTTGAATCCACTATTTCGATTTTATTAGATTAGCATGTCAGACAAATGTATACTGTACTTTTTTCCATAGAATGGAATCATTCTTTTTTAAAGCTTCAGCAGATCGAGTTCCTTCTTGCTCATATGTGGTTTACCTTTTTTTATATAACTTCGCGGATTTTCGTTTAATAATTATGTTATAGATTATACTGATTTTAGACAAGTTGCTTTTGAATTATATTTCGCAATTTCCCAACAACTTTTTTTTACTGTTTTAGAAAGGTATTTTAAGCTAATATAATTCAACGCAGGTTGGGGTTTTTGTCCACTGAGTAGTTAGTTTCACACAATATTATTAATACCTAAAAATATATAAAAACTTTCCCAACACCTGTTTCAAATTTTCCCCACGGCTTGTTTCATTATTGCTTTAGGTCTTTATCGATACGATTGTTCAAATTCACTAGACTATTAACTGAAACTGCACATTATTTCTTTCGATCATTCGAAATATCTAGGATAAATAGCGTTTTTGGACCTTGTTTCACATTTACCCAAATAATTTATGTTTCACTTGTACCTCGTTTGACTCGACTAGGAAAAAACGAGTATATAATCTTCTTATTTCAACCGTATTTTTTTCCCTAAGTTTTGGGGCCGCTTGAAACGGGACTTTGTGTCACAAATACCGCTTGAACTTCTAAACCGATTTTAATGGAATATGATTGATGTTGTAGATAGTTTATTTGAATATTATTATAAAGTAGTTTTGACAAGTATCACTGAGCGCTTTAGTTACACGTAATGTCATTTAGTTTTTAGTATATGTTAATTATAAATGCAGTTTAAAAATCCATAAACAAAATGCAGCGCCCAATTGATAATGATAAAATAACCCGAATATTTTTCGAAATGCACGAACAAACATTTTCTTTATGTCAGGTATGATATTCTACAAAAATCTCAAGTTTACAGTGGTATTTTTAGCAAATGAAAGGATCTTAATTGATTTTTTTAAATTCCGTAATTTATTAAAATCCTTGCGAAAAATTAAATTGCAGCAATGCATATCATAACATCTGCCACTCAATCTGCCTGTGAATTATCTGCTCAGCATATTATTTTAATAATTTTGCAAGTTTGCCAATAGTAATGCTACAGCTTTAGCAACTTTTTTGTCAGAATGAACCGATTCTTCAAATACATAACGAAAAAAAATAAAAAATAAAAAAATGTTTTTGAAATAACTAAGACGAAAGGCACACGTATTGCTTATTACATTTTATGTCGAATTTAAAAAAGTCAAAACAAATAGCTCGTGTAGTTTTCGAGATTGCGATGTATATCTGAAAAAACACAAATTGTTAATATCTTTCTACCCCCGTCCAGGGCTGATTTTTGTACGACTTGTGATTAATAATGTATCAGTGCGTCAGTAATTATTTGACATGGTTCGTAGCATTTTATCTGTGACTTCAATGTAAACGATACTCACTCGAGATACCTTAACACAACTTAGTGAGAAGAAGACGCGAAACTCGTCCAGCGTGGATCATTATACCAAACGAAGCGCTACCAAAAAAATTACTATCTCGCGAAATAGTTAACGATAGAGTCCTCATTCTTTTTTAAAAACTCTTATAACTGTGAAAACACAAATAATGGGAAAAAAACAAATTATTAATTTGCTAATTTTTTAGAACCATTTTCAGTGGAACTTTTGTACAACCTGTGGAAATTGATGGCTCTAATTATAACAATTTGGGGTAGGCCGTAACTTTACACCTTCAAGTGACTTCGAACTAACGATACACGTCCAAGAGAACTGTATTATTGTTTGCTTTAGTTACTTTTCAAAAATGCAAAGCTTTAAGGAGGAAAAGCACTATGCGGTCGCGGTCTAGGCGCATCACGGACCATACGAGTCTCGTTCTCGTTTATAGTCTGTTTAGAAATGAAAGAGAGTAATAAAAGCTTATTATGTATGCAAATCGTAAATAAATGTAGTACTGGTGCTTATATTCAATATTCAAAACTTTGTGTGATCGAACCGTACTAAATTGTAGCAGGTAGCTAAAATTTAATCCCCGACAATCCGTCTTTGTCTATGCCGCTTCAATTTCTCGGTCCATTTCTCTTAGAAGTAAACAATATAAAAACAGCATTTCAAAACTAGAGGCTGCTTTAAGCATCATAACCGGGTTAAGAGGGTTTTTAATAATTCCAATAAAATTATTCAATATTATTATCAAAATATTTATTTAAATTTAATGAATAGACTTTTATTCCACACAAAAATATATGTGTTTTGAAAATTCAAATTATGGTGAGTAAATGTAGTGTTGTATAAATGTACAATAAAGAAAATAAAAAAGTAGGTATATTAAAATTCATCCTCTGAATATTCTGATGAATTATCTTCATCTCCTAACTTGATAACGATAGGTTCCACAGTAACGTCAATTAAATTATCGAGTTCCCACATTTTCTCCTCTTCTTTTTATACATGATGTATACATCTTTGCCAGTTATCTGCAGTTACCCGTTCGAATGAATTTTTTAACAAAATTTTCACGTCACTTAAATTAAACATTGCATTATTTCGCGCTACATCTTCTTTTACCTGCGCCCAGACTAATTCGATTGGGTTAAGTTCACAGTGATAAGGTGGTAACCGTAGTACCGTTATTTGGCGATTTGTTGCCATTTCATCGATAACATATTTTTTTTAAATTATATCGTCTTTCCTCCAAGCAGTCGTAGGCGTCCGCTCGGTCTGCCGTGAATGGTAACTGGCATTATCCATGACAATTACAGACCCCGGATGAATAAGATCCAACATCTGTGTAAAATACTCTTCGAAAACATTTGCGTTCATGTCTTCGTGATAGTCACCTGTATTTTTAGATTCAAATAAAAGTAAGCCGCCATCTACAAAACCACTGACAATACCTATATGTGTCACTATTAATCTTCGCCCTTTACCTGAAGGTGCCTTGAACCCTGTTGAAAGTCCATCCAAAAATGCTTGTCGAAAACTTTTTACATTTTTATCTTGCCATACTTTTGTTACAGTATATCCTTCGTTGACCCAAGTTTCATCTAGATAATAAATATTCCTCCCTTCGTCACGGAATTTTCTAATTGACCTTAAGTAGGGTCTTGGCCAACAAATAATTTCATCTTTATCGATAGGAACTGACTTCCTGTTCTGCTTTTCCCAGCAAAAATTCAACTCTCGTAAGACGGCTCATAAGACGGCCCATAATATGCTTCTGATTTTTAGCAAATCGTTGTCCTTTGAGAGTTCACTTAAAATTTTGTTTAGCGTTGGTATTTCTTTTTTAAAATAAAATAAGTGTACTTTTCTGTGAATGACGTTTTTGAAGAAATCATCTATAACGACTTTTGACCTACCTGTAGATGATTTTGGGGGATTTACAGTATCTTGTTCATTTTTTGTTTCCTTTAAAAGTCTGTAGATAGTCGATTTTTCAATCCCTATCATTTTGGAACACTTTTTCACGATGTCGTCAACACTGTTGGTAGGATTTTGGTGTTTCAATGCATTAAATACATTTAATATAATAATATTCTCACTCTGAGACAGCGTACATCTTTTCACGCGTTTAGTAGGTACGTAATCTGATAAGCTCGACATTTTACCCAAACAATATTATATCCACTGGCACAATAGTCACTAAACACAAGTCGAATTTTACTCTACTGCGCTAGCACGTTTTCGTATATACAGCTCTAAGACTGGATTGATCTGTCACAATGATGTATCCAGTAAAATATACTAATGTACACCCATTACCTGTTAGCATTAGTATTACCCGATAATTACCTGAAACAAAATATTACCACGCCCATGGCCAGTTCTTATCTCGGAGTTTTATTACTCTCTTTCCAAACAGACTATAGTGATAATGGAGAATTTCGGGAACTGCATATAAATTTTACGTGAAAATTAGACAGTAAAGTTAGTAAAACTCAGGATAATGATAAAAAGGAAATGGAAGTTATATGAGTTTTACATAGAACCGGTAACAGTATTTTTGCCTTCAAATGGGAATATTCCATTAAAGTTGTACCACTACATTCTAGTGTGTTATTTCACACTATTTACCTGTGCAATAAATAACCAACAATCCATCGTGTAATATTATAAGTAATTGTTGTCACTGTAGGTTGGTGCAAATAGATAATATTCAGTAATGTATATATTAACGAAACTTAAAAATCATCACACCAGTAGCCCCATTTTATTTATATAATGGATAAGAACCTTCGATAATGATCGCTATATTGACAAACTGGCAAAGACATACTTTTTCGAAAACGTTAACATGAAATTTGTTGTCCACAATTGGTCGTTTTGTTGTGTCTATGCCCCCAATGAGACAACAAAAGCAGTTTAGTTAGCATGATTTATTAATGGAGCTACAATAAGGCCTCGAACGTTTTTATTAATAATCAATATCTCCCCACAGTTTGAAAGTTAAGAGAGTCCCCGAACTTGATTGAATAAAAATGTCATTAAACTTTAAACATGAAAAGTTTATATCATTACAACCTTTAAAACAGAATCCGACTTCCTTATAATAAAGGTGAAATGCCAGTTCTTCATCACGGTTGGCCGACGACGACTGTTTCATGGCCGACTCGTTGTTTAACGCATCGTTGAGAATAATTTTGGAGGTTGCTTTTACGTTCTAATGGTAGTGACTTGTCGTTATTTTGCTTGGTAATTATTTTATTAAACCAGTTTAGTGTGACATTGTCGGGTATAGTGATTCTTGCCGACTGGGGTCAACGAAAATATGAAAAAAAAACACGGATTGTTTACTTCTTAACAATAATGTGTGTAGGAAACACGACAAGTGATGAAATTAACGAGTAAACAACCTAGAATCACATCACGGTATGCGCTGAGAACGTCACATGAATTTTGTTTTTCAGATTTATCAAGCTAATTCCTGACAAATAACAACAGACTATCTTAATTAGTATCGGCTCAGCGTCAGTCGGTCAGGTTGCTTATTGCAAATATTATAAGAAGGGCTGATCTGTATGTTCCTAGTGTATAGTATTTTCAAAGTCAGTTGACAGACTTTACTGTATATACGTAATAACTAATAAATATACAATACGGGGTATCGAAGTAGACACTACTGATCTTAACGTAATTATAAGATAATGACTAGGTCACCATAGGAATGCCACCAGGCACTGGGTTAAGCAAGTTAGTCAGAAGTACATCGGGTGTCAGTATTTTTGGACTTGCTCCCTCCAATATGCTTATCACAGAGCGGAGAAAAGAAATAAGCTAAGAATTAAAAGTTCATCAGTACAAGAGGAGGATAAGGAAATATACAGGGAACAGTGATGAAAGGCAAAGAAAGTGTTTAGGAGAGAGTAGAACAGATTAAGAAAAGGAGGAAGTAATATATGTGAAGGATGAAAGTGGCAATTTAAATTGAAGAGGAAACGGAAGTGACAGAAAGATGGAGGCAATACTTTGCAGATATGTTGAATGAAGACAGCGAAAGAGAAGGAGGGGATCAGGAGGAAATGATACCGGTAAGGGAAGAGGAAGTGGAAGAAGAACCTAAAAAAATGAAATAGACATAATTATAGAAGTTTTAAAGAATAACAAAAGTCCAGGGAAAAACGGATTAATGGCAGAGAACATTAAGTATGCAGGGGAGGATTTAAGACAAAGAATATACGAAATGATTCGAAATATTTGGAGAAGATTGGAGAGATGCTATGATTATACCAATTTTAAAAATGGGAGATGCAACAAACTGCAGAAACTTTAGAGTGTCATTTCTAGATATAGAGTATAAAATCACGGCAACATAAAACAGAGAATAGAACCTATGACAGAACTACATATAGGGAAGTATCAAGCAGGTTTTAGAAAGGCGAGGTCAACAACGGACCAAATCTTCATGATGAAGGAAATCCTGACTACATGCTATGAATATGGGATTAATACAATGGTCTTATTTGTGGACTTTGGCATATGATTCGGTCAAAAGAAATAAACTAAGTTCCTAGAGTATTCCTGCGAATGTACAGTACTCGGTCATGTCTAGGTCTAGGATATATCCTCATCTGGTGACAGGTATACAAACTGGACACTGTTGGTTATATGATGTGAAACACCTCTTTGTAGGAGATACGAACAGGAAGAAAAGACAGTATTTCATACACTCTGTGAGTGCACTGCTATCTCATCAACAAGAGAATCCGTGTTGAGAAAACGACAGCCTTCTTTGGCCTACATTACAGATCCCCCTGAATAACATCACCACCTTTTTCTCTTTAGGTTAGGTTGTTTAGTTGCTCAGGTGGATTGATCTCTTAATGGGAGGAAGTACAAGGGGCCCAATGGGCCTAAGTGTGGTAGCCCTTTTAAACTACCTTCCCTACAATTCCAGATTCTCCAAGAAGAAAATAAGAGCACTCATCAAAACAACATCATGATGTTCTAATTTTTTTATATAGCAGAAACGTTTGTACGTGAAGTCTGAAACATTTGACAATTTTGTACTCAGAGTAGGTTCCATCGCAGTTTAAGCCAAAACAGCAGCTTCAACTAATTTATTTTTTACTGGATTATATATAACCCTTTCTTTGTATTATGCTCTAGCTTAACGAACCGTATTTATGGGTAAGAGGCATTATAATTCTTCACCGGTAGCGAATATGATTTTATACGTAACATATTGCTTTTGTCAGCAAAAAGCATTAAAATATCTTCTGCAGATTATCATGAAATTGTGACAGCAGAATTACTCAAAAAATGGTTCTAATACCCACCTCTAACAAACTTGCCTTACCCTCCTTTAACAAAAATTTCCCGATGGTTTTAGTTTTCACTGATGGGTATACTGATAAAATTTACGAATGATTAACATACACCCTTTCTTTGTATAATGCTCTAGCTTAATGAATCGTGTAAACTTGCCTTACCCTCCTTTAACAAAACTACCGCTACCGCTTCGTAACCCTGAATTTCCCTCCGATTTACTTTCATGTGGTGCTATTTGACGGTCCTTTGAATGCTTGGGTTGGTTTGCACTCATGTCATATTTAATTATAAAAGATGTGAATTGAGCGGTTGAAACCGTGATAGAATTGCGGAAATTAAAATTATTGTATTAAAAAACCATTAGATTAATGGTTAAATGTGGGTATAATACATCTAATAAGAGTATGCTGTTTTGAAGGCAGCTGTAGACGTAAAGGTTGAATATGGGTAATATGGCCCCTTTTCAAAATTTGCGTTTTATTTCTATCAGCTACCTTCACAAAAACAAAATGTAAGTGAATTTTATGTCTACAATTCTGGGATATAGTGACCAATAAAATATATGATTAATTATTACAAAAAATATCGGAATTAAACAATATCAAATGATTCAATTTTCTTATTTTTAAATTGCTATTATGGTAAAAGTAAATTATACAGGGTGTAATAAAAAATCACCATCAAACTTGAAAGAAGTATTCCACAGCACAAAATAAGAAATAATATATATCATTACTAGCATGGTAAAGAGCGTGTTTACTGGCGGACAGAAGCTTTCTGGAGTCACTAAAAACCGTTACTTTGTGTGTATTGTTATACGTTTTGTTTGTTAATCATTTGCAAATATATGAGATAGATATTCAAATTTCGATTACAAAAAACGTCCTTAATAATTTATCGTAAGCTTTGGAAGCACCGTAACTACGTATGTTGTTTATTATTTTGTTGAAAATGAATGTGCCCGAAGCAATTATTAAGAAAGGTACCAGAAAAGTTACCTTCAAGGTACGAGAGTGAATATAGCGACTTCTGTTGGTTTTCATTAATCAGCTATCTGTTACATTTAGTTGACATTTGTAGATTTCTTAAAGAATTGCATTCATCCAACGAAAGAATGAGCGCTATTTTTCAAAAAGGCCAACGTTTTAAATAGAGATTAGGTTGGATATCTGTTGGACATATGATTGCTTGTGAAAATTGTAACAATATATGGTACTAATAAAATTGATAGTTAACCTGCAAAAATTCGTAGTACCTCGTAAAAATAAGCTTTCTTAATTAATACGGCATAAATTGACGTTTATAAATTAGTAACAAATAAAAAGTTTATATAATGCCTGCAAGCGCTAGCATAGATACAGAGAGATAAAAATAACATAATTTATTTAGCAAAATACATAAAAATTAACATAAAATGCATCAACATCTTTAAAATGAACATATTGGTATCTACAGCATGTTTCCAAAATGTGAACCTCTCTCCCTTAGGCAATATAAATTATAAATAACATAAAATGCATACTCTCCTGGAATTTAAACTCCATTATTACGACACCAAAACACCACTATTGTTACTCTGATAACTTACTTTCTTTGGCAGTAAAACAATATCAAATTTCTGATTTATGGGCAATGTTGATAGAAACTTTTGTTCTTGTTCTGTGCCGTGGAATATTTCCTCCAACTTTGATGGTAATTTTTCGTTACACCTTGCATATTTTCTGCAAATGCTCTTGTTTATTTGTAATAGAATCCCTATTAGCATTGCTCGTAGCATAAAAGGAGTATCAATAGGTGAGACAGGGATTTTATAACACAGTCGCCATCTAATATTTTCCTAAGTTTATAATTACAGTTTTATTAAAAAAGTCCTGTATAAACACAGATAATAATTGCTGGTTGCAATTGAAAAACCAACTTATATTGTAAAAAAATATATAATCTTGCCTTGCCTGGAGGTAAATGTAAAAAGTGACGCACCCTATTCCTTCAATGAAATCTCATTTGAACTAGTCATTATGTTTTTTGCATTATAAAAGTTTGTATTTAATCTGTTTTTTTTTCATTTTAGAGCGGTATCGATTTTGTATTAATAATGCATACAACAGATTTTTTTTAGATTGACAACCAACATTCATGAAATGCCTACGCGTTTAAATATTCAACTAGAGCGTAAGACATTAATTATTATTGCGCAAATATCATTCATTATTTTATCTAGGTATAGCTCATACAAACAAAATTAAATGCGTTACTGTCTATATGTAAAGTAAGGCCACGTGCTCTTGAACAAATTGGGCATACTAATTAGCAAAGTGGTAAATCAGTTCGTTAACCACATAGGCTGATGTTGAATATAAAAATATAATTAATGACCGCGATGTTCGTTCTTTGTTTGTATCAATGTCCTTGCAGACACTTCTTGCATGTATATCGATTGTTACGATACCGGATGAGCGAGTAAAAATAATGCTTAGGTCTTTAGCTCTATAACGACAATGTTTCTTGATTTAAAGAGATGCACGAATCACGACTAGTAAAAGTATCTACATTGAAAATCGCGGACATTATGCCTCCATGGACCTGCAAAGCCTGCTCATGAAGCAGGAGCATCGCATACTAGACCAGCACCTGCATATACCGTCACCTGAAACGACCTTTACTACAGGTCGCATCGGTGGTCTACAATTTTTATGCTAGGTTGCACTAGTCCGACGTAAGTTCTGTTCCCACAAAAGTTAGGGATTGGTTTCAATCTGTTACAAATATCCGAGAAGTTAAATTTTGAACAACCCTATTTACTTACCTTAAACAAACAGCAAGTCTTTCGTCAGATGCTACTTTCCGAAATCGTGTATTTTGGTGCTCCTCTTCATACAACATCGCTAAAATAAAAATTTTTATACCTCCGAGCACCTAAAAGTAAGCTTTTGCAGCTTGTAATGTAAATAACTATTTCATTCTCCCCCCTCCCCTAAGAAAGTATAATTTTTTATTTTAAAGAGGCAAGCGGAAATCTGTTGCTAGGTATGAAAAACTTTCGTTGCCTGTGCGATAAAAAAATGAAAACGTCAAATTATTAATGTCAAATGGTTGGAAATTAAATGTAAAATTACAATTGTTGTATGTCCCTGAAAGATTTAACGGCAAATGTTGAACTCCTGTTCTAAAAAGTCATTGGAAATGTTGACTTGCGCAACATGATTATTAAATTATGTTTCTGCATGTTTGCTTTGCTGAATGGATATCGATTTTTCGGGCACGATTTTATTAGCAACATCTATTTTATGGGTCACTGAATCTGCTATATATCCTTCCGTTAGATCTGATGACTTCCACCCCCTGAACCTTTTCATATCTAAAATGTCCATACCTGGGGCATCTGCTAGTAATGTAGAAGACGTTCTTCGAAACGAGAAATTTTAAGAAATTTAGCGACGTCGGACGAAATTTTTGAAATTATATGCTTTCCAACCACCTGATTTACACATCGATAAAAGAAGCGGACGAAAGTTGTTCATACTTAGCAACCGATAACCTAGCATGTTTTACTTTCGCTTTCGCGAAAAATATACTTTCGTAGGGGTGAGAATGTAAAATATATTAGTCGCGCCTCTGCGATATACGAGTGTGTCAGAAAATCAATTGTATGAAGCACGCCACCTAATTTCTTAACTATTATAACCTTCACCTCACCATCACCTAGCTGATTCTTTACGTGTTGTTGTCAAATAAACTCTGTTATGATTCGACCAATTCCTAAACCAAAAGAAACGTTATTTTTCCTCTAACTTAAGTTAATTGAAGCATCAAATATCACTCAACAAAATGTACAGTGCATTAATATTATTTACAAAGTTTAATTAAAAAACTTTTCTATCATTACTTTTTTTTAATTGTTCACAGTTTTACATTTATTATGTCATTCTTGCTGTTAATTTCTGGATACTCTGACTAATATTTCTATATTCTATCGGTGTGACATGTTACTCAAATTGTTGTTTTTGTTTTAGGGCTCAGCTTAGACCAAAACCTATCCATGGGGCCCCTAGGGCCGCAGTCGCCGCTGGAAATGAAACCTGATGCTTCCACTTTAGGCCAGTTTAGTCCCCAAGGGCCGAACAGTCCGGGTTCGTTTTCTATAGGTCATGCCAGTCTGCTCAGTCCTTCATCTGGAGGACAGAAGGGTGCTACCTCGCCATATCCCCCCAACCATCCGCTGAGTGGTTCCAAACATCTGTGCTCAATATGTGGGGACAGGGCAAGTGGAAAACATTACGGAGTTTATAGGTTAGTTTTGATGTTTTCCTAAACATTTAATTGAGGCTATTAGCAGGAAACTGACCTAATCCCGAGAAGCTAGTTTTATATAAATTGAATAATTAAAATATGGGGAAGAAATATGCAGTTTTGCAAGCACGAACTGAACAAACTCTTATCGATTAACCAAAACTGGACTAACAGATTGGGTGAAGTTGAAGAAAATTTGCAATTTTTTTTGGGACAAAATAGAGGTCTACTAACTGATTTATTTATGAATCATCAGCTAGGCAACAATGTTATCTAGAATTTGGTAGCTTGGGCTGATTTGCATCTAAAAGTACTAATTTTTGGAAATGCATTTGCATGGGTTAAGTCATAATTTCCTATTTGTGGGTTAGGAAATTTTTTCGCTCATAGCCGCAATTTCAAGAGGTTATTCGCTAACCAAAAATTTGTCAGTAATGTAAATTTCATTTAAATATTTGGCGATGTAACTAATGGAAATGCCATTTTGAAAATATTGTTGTATCTCATTTGAAATCTTTTATATATCTCGAAAGATCTAACTCAATTTACCTTAGTCCAAAATTTAATAGTACCTACTTAATTGTATAAAGTATGAAAAAAGACAATGGGTTTATGTGTATGAAATAAAACTTTAAAATCCTATCCAAAAAACGGTTGTTCAAACCTTTCTTTGAGAAAAAACGTCAAAGAATTATTGATTAAACAATCAATACACCAGAGCACACAAAATTTATAATGATTTAAATGCATGTAAAGTACTGTAGGTGGCACCCTCTACAATTGGCAGCAAATTTGAGGCCATATATCTATTTCTTTAGTCAGAAAACTCGCCACTACCAAGTTTTATGTATTTACTACAATTCATAATAAAGTTATTGAGAAAAAACTAAAAACGTTCAACATTTCAAATTTGATTTAGGCCATCACAATTGATAGATGACGTTTACTCTTAAAATGGAAAAGCAGTATTGTATGATACATGATATTAAATGTTATTCAATTATTTGTTCAACTTCATCTAGTTTTTTAATTTTGAATCATGAAAAAAAGTCCAACGGAAATAAATTTGGCGAATGTGTAGCATAATATGGAGAAGTCCCATTTGTTTTTACATAAAATTTAGAATAGTTTACAATTATTTTTGTATTTTCTCATTGCTATTTAAGTGCCAACACCACCTGATGTATAAAATCGGTTGCTGTGACTCAGCAATAGATACTAACGATTAGACTTATATGTAAAATAACCTTTAAAAGTCATAACTGGCATCCCTAATTTTATGTTGTTATGTTTATATTATCAAGGACTTAATCAACACCTTGGAAATAACAAATTGGTTTTCCAATCCTTAATGAATGATTTAGGCGTGTAGTCATACATTTGCCTTTATTTTCGTTCCCGTTGGCCATAATTACAGCGAAGATGATAAATAAAATTATAATGAGGCAAAGCTGACAGCCGCCTTCGCTTTGGTGTAAAAAATATCTACGAGAAACAAAACACTTCCGACTTAACAAACAACTCCCACTAAATGACCGATTCCTTTAGCTTTTTTGAAATAATGAAAAAAATATTGATGAACGTCGAATAAATTATGTAAAAATATCTGACGAGGGCTTGGTGTCGTCATTCGTAAGTGGAATATACAGGGTGTACCGATTTTATTTCTATGACTCATCTGTTTCAGATATAAAGTGTTCAACAAAACCAGTTTTAAATCAGGGAGTTGTTGTTCTATTAGAGTTAAGCCATTATTTTCTGTTCTTGCATTGACGGTAATGCCCCATTTTTCGTTGAGCTAGCTAAGGGGCATTAATATTGACATGCGTACACCCAATTTTTGAAATTTATCCATATAATGCAACTGTCGTGATCAGAACCCCATTCTGACCAATTTCGGAATTGATTGACATGGACCATGAATTAAAGCATAATTTTTCATCAAAGTCAGGTGTACTTTGAGATGAAAAAATCAGTTTCATGCTGCGCCCCTTCATACACGGTATAAATGATTTAATTGGTATGCAATGCCTCAACTCTTGAAATAATATACCGAAAATGCTTGTCTTTTTGTATGAATGGTTCCATATAATAATAATAATAATAATAATAATAATAATAATAATAATAATAATAATAGTTCTACTTCTCATTTTAATCTCAAGGATTAATCCAGAAATGTGCGGGAGGGGGCGGCATATTATTATTAAGCAAGTCGCATTTGCGCCCAGGAACGACTTAGTTGGTAGGCCCTAACCACTATTCAGAGTAGGAATGAGCGAAACCTGAGAAACTTCATTAATTAGGAGGATGGTCAAACGTCGACCGGTATCAATCTCTCACATTGACCCAAGCTAACATTCTTCTACACTACCATACTCTCTACGAATACAGCTGATCTACGGTCTATCCCACAGCGGATTGGCCATATCGATTCAAGTAGGCACTGACCGAATAATAAATACATAGTTACGTTATTTTAGTCCCATGTGATTCAAAGACCTTTTGATACCTATAGTGGAACAAGCTTTTTAGAATTCTTTACATAACATTACACCGCATGGGATTGTAGCTAATTTTGTATTGAGGTTTAAATCAATCAATCAATTTTCTGTATAGTGGCTGGTTAACATATAATCTTACATGGATTATACTTCATTAACTTACAAACCTATGCAAACCTACGTTATCATAAACCTGAAGTAATTAGGGACCCCTTCATCTTTTCCTGCAATCCAAGAACTGAATCAACCATTCGATTATGTGTTTAGAACTGTTATACATTTGTTTTTTAATAGAGATAAAGTGCGGAAATAATATAAAATATGTTGGTATCGGTTACACCCTGTACAAATTGATATGAAGGAACGTTTGAAAGACGGTAATAGATAGGCAGGTATCAGGTACTAACCGCAGAAGTTGAATTATGTAAATGGTATCCTGGGTCCGATCCGCTCAAGGTCACTGGTCACTCGTAACACGTGAAGAAGGTTTATTAGGCTTGCCAAAGTAATTATCGCCGGCAGAAAATATTGATCACGTTTATGAATGTTTTATGAGATAATAGATTTGTTTTTAACAATAGAAGTGCTTGTGTTATGTCATTCAGAAATAATTGAATAAGTTTACATTTTAATTAACGCTTCTAGTGTGGATACAAAGCGATGACGTTTTTTTTTTTGAGTTGTTGGTGTAGGAATTCTAATGCAGACAATCGCGACAGTGTTCGTGTTGTTTCTTTGTGGCGATATGGTTTATGGCTAATGGAAATGCAAAAAAATAAATGAAGCTTTGCGTAAATGTAATTACCTAGTGGTTTCTGAAGGTAAAAGAGAAACAAACTAACATGTATTTGTTATCGGTTTCATTCGATTTAAAAAAAAAATAATAAAAATCTGAATTTAATAAAAAAAAAACATTAGAAAAAAGAAACCACATTACGAATAGTCAAAATCAAAAAGAATTTCACACATATATCGCCCAAAGATTGAATATATTTAGATTATGCACATACTAAAGATGACTAGATAATATTTCAAGATTAATAATTGATCTACTGCCGAAATAACAAAATAAATTTTGTAACAAAATGTACAATGATTTTGTCTGAAGCTATTTATTTGTGGCATAATTTTAGTTTTTCTTAACATTCCAAAACATTTTATAAAATATCTCTTGAAGATGCTAGACGTAGAGAGATGAAATAAGAGATGACTGATTTAATTAAAGGTAAAAATACCTTGAATAAACCAAGTTACCTTAGTCCAAACTTTATAATTTCCGAAATTACTATAGTGTGTTGAAGTTACAATTTTATTTTAGTTTTTCCTCAATAACTTCATTATAAATTCTAGTAAATACATAAAACTTGCTTGAGGGGAATTTTCTGGCATGAGAAATTAAAATATGCCCTATTTGTTGTCAATTGTAGAGGGCACCACCTACAATACTTTACATGCATTTACTAGATCTATAGCATGTGTGTAGATGTACAAAGTGTCTAAAAAATCAAAAATCAAAATGCTATAACATGTCCCTGGGGCCAAGATATGATGATCTAACCCAATTTGCCTTAGTCTAAAATTTGTAAGAACGTAATTGAATAAACTGTGAACGAAGATATGGGTTTATGTTCGTGAAATAAAACTTTAAAATCCCGATACAGAAAATGGTTGTTCAAAACGACATTTACCAAGTATTCAAGAAATAAGAATTATTGATTAAAAAATCACGGCACAAAAGAGTTGATTATTCTCTACCCAGTTT
Organism: Monochamus alternatus; assembly: GCA_037114965.1. Taxonomy (NCBI): domain Eukaryota; kingdom Metazoa; phylum Arthropoda; class Insecta; order Coleoptera; family Cerambycidae; genus Monochamus; species Monochamus alternatus. The sequence goes on along the minus strand of CM073431.1, from coordinate 74,288,978 downwards.
TATGTATTTACTACAATTTTGGATTAATGTAAATTGATTTATATCACCACATTTTGACCCCTGAAATGTGTAGTACCATTTTTCCCAACTCTTTACAAACCCTTTACACACTCCCTGTATGCTTTTCATTTAGACTGTAGTCGTTTTTTTATTATCTTATCTTAAAAATTGCCACAATTTACAAGTAACTCGTTTACAAATGCAGATGAATAAGAAATGTATTTCGACATTCTCGAAATGAGGACTGCGGTAGTTTTTTTATATAAACTAAATAAAATATGAGCTTTTTTTCATCAGTTTTTACTGTGTAGGTAGTTCTTTTGCCAACACCAAATAGGCATAAACACAGTCCACATTTGTAATAACAAATAATAATAGCGAAAGACCACATACGTTTGATCTTTGTACCGTAATTACTCGAGCAGAATTAATTATAATTGATATTAAGTATTCCTATATAGCCAGACAGTGATCAACAACGTTTAAACTGTAAAATGCGTCAAGGTATTGGCTCGCGATGAATTATATTTCAGGAAACTGGATGTATCCACAGAGAAATACATACTTATCAGTTGCCAAAAACCCAGGTGTATAATTGTACTAATGGTAGGAGCTATTTACAACTCAACAGGTCACAAATAGATTCTCTGATAGAAGTCTCAGTAAAAATGGAAGCAATTTTAGAAAATATGGGATCTCTTCAATTAATATGGTCATTTATGTCAATAACCATTTATGATATATAAGCATCAAATTTAAAACGTTTGTAAGTTTGTTTATCTATTTGTATTTAACGAAAGAACATTCGGTTTTGCAGCGTAAGCTGTATTATTACTTAACGTTTTCTTAAAAGAAATGAACAAATATTATTTTAAAAATTAATTTTTCCAGTACTTTACCACCTCACCCGACTCTGTGGTGTGAGATGGTAGGATCAGTAAGGGTGAAATGGTGAATGTAATATTCACATTTTAAACCAGTTTTTGCTTTCTGTTCTTTCCACAAATATCGCAAACATCTTTATAAATAGTATAATTTTCGTATAGCCATAGATTACACTTTACACATTTAATCAAATCCACCTTTTTCTTAGTTAAATGCTTCTCCACATTCCACACAGAATCAGAGTCAGTGTCTTCGTCGTCGTCGAACTGGATTTCTCTTCGAATTTTTTATCAACTTTAGTTTCTTCTTTGGCTTTTTTGTTGCATATTTTCTTCTTTCGTGTCAGTTCTTTTTCTTTTTAGATCCATGCTTTCTTAGATTGTAGATAAAATATTCTCGGGAGTGTTAAGTACGGTTGGCAAATTACTGACACTCTTTTAGCCGTTTCAACTTTAACAATGACAGCAACAGAATGTTATCATCCTTTTTTCCTTACTGTGTTATCAACGACTGTATTGGTATCATTATTAGAATTTTGTTGTCTCCTAACTGTGTCTTTGAACAGCAATGTTGGGTTACATAGTTCTTGATGTTAGTAGTGGTAGTAGAGTAGTGGTTTTTGAACAGCGGGTAATAGGAAAATTGCTTGTCACGATTCAATTAAAACCGACAGTCAGTTAGCGATGACAATCTGTTTAGACAACCATCAACATCGACTGAGAAGTGTCATGCTGCGCGAGTGAATGAACATTTTGTTTGATTTGTGCAAAGAAAATCGCAGCGAAACAACTGGAAATGAGTTTTGTTGTAGCAAACTCTCTCTGGTTGATGACGGAGGATCAAAAACAAGATTGGTTGAAGTCTATGAGGGCTTTTTTAAGACGGTAAACAGTGGCAATATATTCCTTAAGACGAGCTGACGAAACATCAGTTTACGGTTATGATTTGGAGACTAAAACCCAGTCATCACAATGAAAAATTAGAAGCTTTTGAGACCTAGAAAAGTATGTGAGTCAAGATTAGTCAAGGTTGTGTTTTTCATCATGAATTCCTTTCACAGGGTTAAAAATAAATTGCGTTTACATATTTAATTGTTTCTTCAACGTGCAAATAAGTGTGAAGATTTGGCATAAGTGAAGTATTGTGTTTTTTTTCTGATTAGTATAGATCAAACTCAGGTGTTCCTCTATAATATAACTTTTACTCGTAATAAACAAATAATATCCTATTCGTATAAAATGAGTATTGAGTTAAGCAGAAAAGATTATGTCTAGGATTTAGGTGTAACTATAACAGAAAACATAACTGCCACAGTCTATAAAGCGTTAGGTTTTGTAACAAAACAATCAAAAAAATTTCGGAACATTAGTTCAATTATATCATTATATAATAGTTTATTCGTACCTAAATTTGAATATGCTTCGCTGCTATGACATTCACAACCTGAGATATATACAGTACACATAGAAAAAGTGCAGAAAAAGTTTCTAAGAGATCTTTATTTTAAAAAATATAACAGACCTCCATACTTCAACTTCACTCGAAGTATTCATTTATGTAGGGACTTTATAATTATCATACTATGGAATCGACGTGTTATTGCAATGCTCGCGTTTGGATACAAATTACTAAACTATCTGATTGATGATTCTTATTTTGTTGTCACTGTTGTTTTAATAACCATCCGAGAAATAATAAAATGCATGAACTTCTCTATATTTCCATTCGTAAGACAACTCAGTTTGCACCCTTTTTGTCGATATTTCAATTAATTAACCTGGTTTGTGATACAAATAGCATATACCTCTTTAGCCCTTTGGTTTACTTTTAAAATCTGTCAAAAATATATATTCAGTTACAATTTATTAGGCACTGAAGTCTGTTTGGAAGTAATAAATAAATAAATAATTGAAAACATAAAACAAATAGCGCCAAAAGAACTGCAGAATATTTTGAAAGATGCATTTTCTACATGCTCCCAACAGTACAGGCGCTGTTGGAAGAAGTGTGACTTGACGGGAAAAATTTTTATTCACAATTCAGTTATTCCTCATGAATAAAATTATCTAATTTTTGTCTACAGCCCTTGAATATGAGATGATCATCACAAATTTACCTAAAAATTAAAAGGATATGTATAAAGGGTATTACTGCTCTGTTAATTAAAGAGAATATATTTTCCCAACATGTTAACACATTTATGGAGCTGTTGTTAATTGAGATGACATTTACAAAACTAAACATTTCGAAATTACGCCTGCTTAATGTCATATAATTTAAAGTCTGCGCTTTAATGCTATTAGCTTTAAATTATTATTCCATGGTGCGATTATATCGTTAGATAACAACTCTGCAGATATAGACAAAAGCGCATCGCGTAAACGTGTATGATTTTCCGCGGTTGGAGGTTAGAACAACACAGGATTCACGGAGCGTGGGCAGGCCAACATTCATTTGTCGTAATGAGCGACTGTTTATAACAATACCAAGGCCACTATGATGCAACACTCGTGCACGAGGCCATGGTCACGGTGTAGATCTTTTTGTCATTGTCAGGGCAATAATTTCAAAAAATTACGTATAATGGCGTTTTTATTCGACGACTATCCGCGCCATTGGGTGTTGGAAGGTCACCAACTCTGTAGATGAAAAAGTTCTTTAACAGAATCAGTTTGTTGCTAGATTTCCAGAAGAAAAATGTTTCAGATCAAAATAATTATAAGTATATTAATTAATAATAACGAAAATTTATGATTGAACTGAAAAAGGATGATGCATTTTCCTTTCTGTCACTAATACTGAACTAAATAGATTGGACATTTTGTAGTAATTTTATAATGGGATTCTTATGATTAAAGAGCGAGTTTCAAATGATGCGAAAGCAAAATTACTAAATGTTTGACAGCTGAGAAAATAAAATAAAGTTCATACACAGGTAGATCCTAAACTTGTTCGATTTTGAGATAAAGGGCGTTGAACTTTTCTAAAAATTGTTATCTTTTATTTCCTGAACTTTTTTGTGATAATTTTATTAGCACTCGCCTAATGCTAGCAAAATATCCGTATATTCAGCGTTTCAAAAAGGATTCATTTTCGCAATAATTGCTTCTCGCTGAAACACACGCTGTTTATATGTATGAAAATGTCAAAATTGTTTTTTTTTATAGATATATAGTTTTATATGGGGTTCTAATGTCCATACTTAACATTAAGTTAATAATAATATTAACAAAAAATACACTCTACACGTGATCAAATAGACATTACACAATGACGAACAGCATGAAGGTGTTCAACTTTGGAAAACTACATGGTAAAATTTACTTCATGGTGAATAGGCAGAGGACATGTTTCCCACGGGATCTCTGATATGCTACACAGATGGGTCCCGGGTAGGAGATGAGTTTTCTGGGGCAGGAATATATCTGCAAAATTGGGATATCCGGCAGAGCTTTTCGCGGGACTGTTTTGATGGTAGCAGGCAAGGAACAAATAAGGAATTGCGTGGAGGAGAAAATCTTCATCTGCTCCGATAGTCAAGCTGCTCTCCAAGGACGAGATCTAGTCTTATTCAGGAGTGTGGAGATGCCCTGGCTATTCAAAGGGAGGTGGAGTTGGTCTGGGTTCCTGGCCATAAAGGAATCCCCGAACCTATTCTCAGAATTACACGAGTTAGTATTAATAGTGCCCTTAATAAATGAGTCTATCAAACACTAGGAGGGAATTGGAGACGGAACGGAGGATGTAGATAGGCCCATGGGATGGGAATCTAGGACGATGTGACTACTGAGACTTAGTCGAAGATTCCTGAACCAATGGTGGAAGTCCTTTCATGCCACTGAAGGCATTTAAGCTTGATAGGCATAGAGAAGACTAGAACCTCAGTTTCAGTTACTCTTACTTTGGCGTTAGTTGGGTGCCAATCTTTCATATCATCGGTCTTTTCACGTAAGGGCGTATCTCAGTTTTGATGATTTTTCAGGGGAACGATTTGAAATATTTTACGTTTTTTCATTGTGAATAAGTCCTGCAATTATTTTTATAGCTTGGTGATTTTTATTATGTAATATATGGCATTGTAGGGCTTAGAGAATTTGTCAATAAAACAATGTTTGGTGCTGTAAAAGTAAGGGAAAAAAACATTTTTAAGAGTTACGCCTTTACGTGTGACATGCTTGGCAGGACAAAAATGAGATACGTCTATTGGAGTAACACAAAAAGATTCAAAATAACGTTAATTATTGCTAACAGTGGAAATAATAACTTACATTATTGTAAAAAATAAATTTAAAAAAAAAATGTAACTTTCACAGTTACAAAAAAATGTTAAACTTTCAAAAAACATAAAAACGAAGATGAACCAGATATTTAAAAAACCAAATCTTGATACTTGTCTTTACTTGTTCTGTTTGGTCCTGCATTCATCGTCTAAGCTTATACGTTTTAATATTATGCTGTTGGTTTCGTTTTAGTGACAAACTATCATAATTTTCTTCATTGTGGCTCTCTTTAAAGAATATCTGATCAGGAGAATCTTTCTTAACTTTTATTTCCATAATATTTGTCCACTTCACCTGGTTTCCTAAATCAATTTCCTCACGGTCAAGTTTCTTACATCTTTTGAAAGCTGTTTAAAATCAAGAAAGTGTTCGTTATTCAGAGATTTTACTTTGTACAGCTGTTTCTGCCTTGCCAAAGAAAAAACTGGGTGTAATTGAGAAGGAACGTAGATATTCCCGAATGTTTCATGGTTGCATAGCCTATTGCACTATGCGCAGAATCGCCTTCATTCTGTCCGTGAAAGGACTCGAAGAATCTTAAAGATATTTCTTTCAAATTATCGAAGTAAGCCACAGCATAAATAAGCATCGCAGCCATGACAGTATTTTTATGTTAATGTTTATTGTTTTTTTATGGAAAAAGTTATAAGTATCTTCTAAATAGTTTTGTACTTACATTAAAATAACTCTTAGATATCACAACTTCACAAAAACAACCAGGAAACAAGCAATACGTTCATTTACGAAACAAAAACTTGCGAACTAAAAAATGACTGCTAGCATCGCCAGCATATGTGAATCACACGTAACGCCGTAACTAAAGATACGCCTTGAAAATTATGCGTATGCATGTCTTTTAAATCACACGTATGGGCATATGACAAGTTAGGCCTATACGTAAGATTCAAATATTAATTATTTTGAGATACGACCATAAAAATATATGGGAAATAGCCAAAGTATAAAATATTGAGATATGCCCTTTCGTGTGATAAAAATATGAGACTTAAGTCTATTGGCGGTCTTAACTCAATTTTCATGTTTCCTGAGATACGCCCTTACGTGAAAAGACCGACGATATGCATGGAAATGTACCTTTTTATGTAAAAATTTTTGCTATGAGAAAAAAATGTACACAAAAGAGTTTGGGTATTTTTTTTAACACAACGCCTTTCAAAAAGAGCATAACAAGTTATGGGATTGTACGAAATTTCATTAATTTTTCTCAACGTGTTTGGAAACTACTAATTAAAAGCCGTGCACGCCCTGTATATCGAAGCCCTTTATTTTGAGTTCTATAAAACGCAGTTAAATTACGGTATAAGTACAATCTATTGCGATAATAATGGTACTTCCTCAAAACAGTTTTTAAACTATTGGTAGTTCTGAGTTGAAATTTCATTCTATTTTTGTAAGACTTAATGTTGAAAGTAGAAGGTATATCATTACGAATACGTTAGCAGTTCAAAATAAATTGTTAAATTCATTTTAAAGTTTTAGAGCGCTATTATTATTGCAATAGATTGTACCTACTTCTTTTAGAATCATCTTGTACAAACAACGATTACAAGACAAATTTTTGTTTGCATATTGAATAATGTATGTAAAATTCAGAAATTATTTTTTTCATTTTGTTCAATTCAATGTCTAGGATTAACGTATATTAATTGTTTTCCCATGAAAACCACAATCAGTTTTTAACCACCACTTTTCTTTGGAAAATAACAAAATGACAGTAATAGTAACAACAGTAATAATTAATTGCACGTTTTGTTCTTAATAAATAACCCACCAGTACTTATTGTTAATAAAATAAAATATACCTACTTATTCACTCTCGAATGTGGGAAAGGTGTACACACAATGCAATATATTTAAAATTCGTCGGACGGTGATGATTTGGCAATCAGAACGGATTTACTCAAGAAAATGAAAATAAATTTGTCATTCAGATATCCTCCGTGAGCGACGGCGACTAAAAAATCTAGTGGAAATGTAAACGGGCAAACGGACAAAAATATTACAAGCTGTACCGGGTAGACGGATATCGCACAGGTGAAAATTTCAAAGAGGGGAACTTGACTTACTGAACTATTTCTGGTACGGTTCCAATAGAGCGGCCTCCTCTTTGATCCTCGTGCACATGACATTGACTTAAAAAATCCACATGGGCGTAGGAGACTTTAATTTTAAAGTCATCGCGTTGGTCTTGAAAACGATTGACAGATGATTCTTTCCAACATGGATGTCACAAGAAAGTGCCTTCATCCAAACTGACATTTGCGTGCGAAGTCAACAACGTCATTGCGAAATTAAAACTTGCTTAAACTGTGTTAGGTTTTATAAATCAGCCATAAAATACGTAATTAAACATTAACCATCATTTCGGTCAGTGGTCGCGCGGTTTAAGGCGTCAGTACTTGAATCGATGTCGCTAGACCGGTGTGGGTTCGGGCTCCGCAACCGGTAGACCGTATATCAGCTATATTGGCACCCTCTCTGCGAGCATGGTAGGGTAGAAGAATGTTAATTTGGATCAATGTGAGAGATTGATACCGGTCGACATTTGACTACACCCCTAATTCATGAGGTTTTCCAGGTTTGCCTCATTTCTGCACTGAATGGTGGTTTGAACCTACCGTAAGTCGTTCCTGAGCGTAAATGCGGCCTGCTTAATAATAAAACGCACAAGTTTTCGACTTCTGGGCTAATCCTCGTGATTAGAATGAGGGGTAGAGATATTATTATTATTTATTATAATATATCTTCATATAATTTTTGCATTGAGTAAGAAAATTGAAGTAAATATGGAAAATAAAACTCACAAACTAAAAAGTGGCTAAGGACAATGTTAAAGTAACCGATTTTTGGCTTATCCGGGGGAACGCATAAATCATAAAAAAATCAATTGATTATTGTTAATTAACATTAGAAATGGCCCAGAAATACGTCAGATAGCTGGGGAAATGTCGCTACTACCCCTAAACCTATATAAACTACCCTTAAATAACTAAATGGATAATCATTAATTATTGTTATAAAATTCGTGTAAAATGAAAAAAATGCTTGAAAATGATTTGAACAGACAGTATGTCAATATAAAAAGAGATAAATAACTGTAAAAATTTCCATTCCACCCATAAAAATTAAAAAAACGACTTTCAAAAGCTAATGGTGAGCTTACTTCGACATCAAAAATAGATAATGCTTAAATGTTCAAGGGAACGCCTATTGCTTAAAAAAATTATAGATTACTGTCAAAAAATGCAAAAACTGATCCTAGAGTACATTAAGTAAGTGGGGAAATATTAATTGCGCCCCTAAATCTATATAAACTGCCTTTAAATAGCTTAAAATAGATAATCATTATTTATTGTTGCAAAATTCGTTTAGAATGAAAAAAATGCTTAAATCACTTTTAAGGTTCATTTATACTATTGCGACCTGAAAAATGGGCGCAAGGCTAAATTGCCATTTTCCAGTACGCGCTCGCAAAGTGAGAACAATTGGCGCTATTTCGCCATTGAATGGGCACTTTTACAGTTATTTATCACTTTTTATATTGACATACTGTCTGTTCAAATCATTTTCAAGCATTTTTTTCATTTTACACGAATTTTATAACAATAATTAATGATTATCCATTTAAAGCTATTTAAGAGTAGTTTATATAGGTTTAGGGGAAGAAGCGACATTTACCCAGCTAGCTGACGTATTTCTGGGCCATTTCTAATGTTAATTAACAATAATCAATTGATTTTTTTATGATTTATGCGTTCCCCCGGATAAGCCAAAAATCGGCTATTTTTAACATTGTCCTTTGCCAGTTAAAAAAAATTATAACGTAATTTCGGATATGGTTTCCGAAATTAACGCACCTAAAAAATTAACAGATTTTCTTAAATAAAACTTAACCATTCAAACAAAAATCACTTTTGCCATCTCTTTAAAAATGTCAAATTACTGATACAAACAATTGACAACTTCATATGTACTGTATAGGATATATTAATATATTTTTCGAGAAAATGAAGCGGCAGAAGTAAATTCAAATATATGAACTTGAAAACTTTTTTTCGAAGTACAATCGGAACACTCTGTATTAAAACACTTACCAACATCCTGTTGATTCCAGGTGAAAGGTTATATTTTGATGCTATCTGGTTAGTTTTTGTAACGACTACGGAATAAATAGAGGGTACAGGGAAGAATTAAAGTAGCCACAAAGATACATTTTACAATAGAGCAATAATTTTAAATTTTAACACATAATAACAGCCATAAAATTCACCAAACAACATCTAATATTTAACTGATTATTTGTCGAAATACCAAAATTATGTAATAGTTCGAATTCTGTAGTTTTCTGCGAATTGATACCCACAAATTGCAGTTAAAATTGGGGAAACAGCAAAAAATTTTGAATTTTCTTTGTCATCTGGAAAGTAATGGAAAATGAGATGAAGTTTATTGGTTGTTCCTTTGTATGAATATATTTCAAACATAGGTAATATTAAGGAACTCTTTCTGTTTCCTTGTTTTGGTTTAATTATGCATTTTAGTCAAATCACAAAATTGAGAAAAATAGTCTATATTCACTCACACATAATCCTCAAATACCATTCAAACGTCAATATTTCAAGTAGGGTGAAATCTGTCTTTTCCAATTTTTGAATTATTATTTGTTACAGAATTTTATTAAACAACTGTAATAACTGTCGACTAAAATTTCAGTTTAATATTGTATACTGTATTGTATTGTATTGTATTGTATTTATATTATTGCTCAAAGTTTTGGTCAGTCTGATTGCCCCTATTTTCAGCAAATATTAAATTTTCATGTATGCAGATTAGCTACGCACGAAAACAAGAAGTTACCTTTAAACAGTATATTTTGTACAAATGTTGATAAATTCTATCCTCTAATTATTATTATCAGTATTATATGGTCAGCAATGCAATATAGTTACTATGAAAAGACTTCTTTATTGTTGCTGTAATTTTAACTCTATATCCAAATGTACACAGCAGACAGAAACTTATTAAATTTCATTTTTTTTTCTCCGCTTTTATCAGCAAACCTACACAATTCTGCTTTAATGCCAGAAAATTGGCAGCTCTATAGATTTCATGAAAATATTAGCCATTATGAAAGCGAGCCTTTGCTGTTCAGCTTTCACTCAGGCAGTAAAAATAGACTACTATTTTTAAGGTCATGATGACAACATTAGCAGAGTCCAACGTCAAACGAAAATTCGTGAAATAAAAATACAACAAAAATGTGTTGGGATGAATTTAATGTACTTTGTTGTATTCCTGTTTTAATTTCGTGCGATCAAATTATGGATACGAATACAAAATTTGACGTATTGAAATTATTCTTGTTCTGTTTGCTAAATATAAATGTTGATTTCAGTGAAAAAAAATTATAAATATTAGTTTTAACATCTGAGTTTTCATGAAAGTTGGTCAGTATTATATATATTTTTGATAAACTTTATAATAGTAATGTTGGGGCAGAAATATACTGTATAACCCCTTTTACTTAAAAAAAAATAGATAGAACAACTATAACAACAGTCGATGAAAAATGTCCAAGTAAGCGTGTAAAGTGAATAATCTTGTATAAAATTCTACATAATATCAATTTTCTTATCATATCAAGGTCTATATTAGATACCTACTTATTAAACATGAAACAAATTTGATGATTAACGGTTTCAACAAAGTTGGAAAATACACATTTCAAGTTTGATACATTGCAGTTCTCCAAAATGTGAACAAAATAATTCAGTGGCGGCATCAATGGGGTTTAAGAATTTTTACTGTATGTGTTTTAGCTAATATAAATCAATTTTCCTACAATTCCCATTAATGAAGTCAAATGTATGCTCTTTGCCAAATATCTAGATATGCTAAGGAACAATTTCAAAGACAATATTAGATTCAATAATTATCTAAAACAAAAAAAATATCTAGCTAAATTTACGAACAAAAAAGACATCCTGGCTTAAAACATCTAATAACTTTCAAGACATAAATTTATTTTTGAACATTATGAACGCGTAAATTCAGCTATATCTACAAAAATTAATATACAGGGTGTGTCTCGAAATTAATGCAACATAGAGCAAGAGCCACACTTGCCTTAGCCCAAAGTTGATGATTAAAAAGATTTTACTCAAAAATGGAGCATTCTATCAATATGAATGGACAGGACCGTTTTTTAATAAAATATTCATTCATTTAACAATCGAAAAAGTCGAAGCACAAAAAGATAAATTTTACAAATTAAGCCAATTATCAAATTTATAGATTTATTACGACTGGTGTGGTTATAACTCCTTAGAATTTTTGGGTCCATGTATGAAGAAAAAGTAAAATCTTTTTTGACAGAACACCCTGATTTCCTTCCTCTAATTTCGAGACACCCTGTGTATAAAGAAATCTAATGCTCTAGTCTGACAATTTGGATAAACATCTCACCGTTGTGCAAACACTGATTTTAATTAAAATAATGAAATAGAGTGTTGGAAATCTCGCCTCTCCGCGCCTATGGCCCTCCATTTGGCAAAAGACGTCCATTGCAAATCGTCAGGTTTACGTGGGCGCAGCGATTTTTCGCATAGCCGGCGGGAAAGGACACAGCGAGGTCATTTTTTATGACTGCTCAATTACAACGATTACAAATTAATTGCTCCCTTGACTTATAAGGCTTGCGGTTCATTGTCAATGGCGGGAAAGCCTATAAAATTCTCTTTGTTTATATCGCCGCGCATGAGATTTTTCTATTGTTGTAAAGTGATTAATTTTCAAATTGGAATTTGTAGGCGATATCTTTAAATACTTGGTGACATAAAAAAGGCAGTTATTTGAAATTGTTTTATTTTAGACGGTTGCTAACTCAAAGGCTTTTCAGATCTTTTGAGTTATTATGAAAAAAAGTAAATCTGGCGTTTTCGAAATCGTCTGTAACTTTTTTTATTTAGAGGAATTTTTTAAATCTAAAAACACTTTTTCGCAATAAGTTTTAGAAAATGCAACATTCAAATAACTCAAAAACCTGACAACCTAGAGCAGGTCTGCAAGCACCATTAAGTGAGCAACATAACTCTAAAACTTTCCTCATTTAATCATTTTCCTATCTCTTATAGTTTCCAAGATACCAATACATGCATCACCAAAATGGTTCACACTGTATATAAAGAACTATAAAGATATACAGTGTTTTGCATAATTTTACCATTTTACACAAAAAGAGGTTTGAGCATAAGGCCCGCTACAGACTATGCGTGAATTCGCGATTCGTTATGCGCTATTCGTGATATGCGAGGAATTCGCGAATAGTGTGTAGGGTCTTGTTCGGTAAAAATTCATTCATAAAAACTCTACACATGATGCACGAATTGGTTACAAGTCGCGCATCGCAAATTCACGCATAGTCTGTAGCGGGCCTTATGCATCGTGTGTAGGGTTTTTATGAATGGATTTTTAACGATCAAGACCCACACTATTCGCGAATTCCTCGCATATCACGAATCGCGTATTCACACATAGTCTGTAGTGGGCCTAAGAACTTTGTCTGTTTAGGTATATTTTAATATTATTGCGTCCTATTGCACTGAGAAATACTTACAGAGAACAGATGTCTGTATACCTCAACTCCTTAAGTATTGTCCAAGCAATAAATAATATTGAAAACGTTAAGAACATTAACGACCTCCTTCCCTTGACAATTCTGTGAACGTCAATGAATCTTACAAATCTTGTGTTTTAACAAATATTTAGAAAATTTAATTCATATGAATGAATCTTACAGTATATATTCATTCAGTGTAATTTTCGAAAAATAATTAATTAAGATTTATGTAAATTTTCATTATTGTTGTGTGACCATTTTAATTCAGTGTAATACTGACCTGGATTGCGTGTAGGGTTTAGGTATTGTGCTTCAAGTAAAACTAAATATGGAAATGGGTAACTAAGGGAAAGATAAAAATAAAATGTAACAGAAAAATTATATTTATGAAATATATTTTTTTACATATTTACTTGGTAACCTCAGATAGGTAACTGTTTTTATCGGAATTACGTCAGCAAATACAACGAAAAATTGCAATATTGCTTATAATAAATATTTTTCTATTATAACAATTCCTAATTTACCAACTATTTGATACCTTGCTAATTGAATAGATGTTTTACATTATATTACGCACTACTATAGTTCCAATTTTATGAGCACACCTTATTATACACCTAAATTACACCTTTAATAAATTATGCAGCTTTTATGTGGCACCTGTTATGGTTTTTGTTGGCACGAGTGACATTGAGATGTTCTCATTTAAAATATGGGCTTTGTTATAAATAAACTTATTGAATATTTTAATATACTAACCAGCTTTATCTTAACCGACTTAAAGCCTGTAATTAATATCTATTCAATTAGGTGCCCTTGAATTTTATAATGTAGTTTTCAGCTCCATTAAAATTATCATATAACTTAGGAACTTTTTTATCCAAAATCTTCTCATTAATATCATAATTTTCACGAATATATGCATAGCCAGCTTAATATAAAATTAATCTTAAGGCTGGTGTTTTAAGGACAAAGAATCACACTTTTATAATTATGTACAAAGAAAATCCTCTCAAGAGATGACGGCTTATTAGCGTAATGCCAAATTATAACGTTGAAATTGAAAGACTGAATTGTACTTGTACATTGTTACTTTGTACCTTAACATGTGAAAAATCCTTAATAATTTATACAACCGTTGTTAATATATTTAAAATTTCAGTGTACTGTAAGTAAAATTGTATTATACTTTCTGATTCGTTTTAGTTAACATTCATATGTGTGTACTGTAACTGTGTAATGTGACATGTAATTCCCAGGGCGTCAAATGCCACTGAAGAACAGGAAAACGTGTGGAATATGCTAACGATATTCAATATTTAATATATTATTCAATAAATAAGCACGCGTTTTCAACATTAGCAAAAATTAATATTTCGAGTTATTTCGAGTTTCGAGTTGCCGTGAGATTTATTAATATTTCATAATAAAATTAATCATTGTATTTGTTCAAACTGCAAATTAACATTGATAAGTACAAGTAAATAAAATATTACAACGCCTTGGATGATGCGCGTAAAATAGAAGTCAAAAAGTAATTAATTTGAAAGTTCGGAAAATAGTTTAAAAAATCTTACTTAAATGAATTTGTTTTCCTAACAAAGTAGAACAATTTCAAATAATCTTGTATTTGTATTTTCAAATTTACCTAAAAATAATGATTAAGAAAAAAGTTTTAAAAAATTTTTAATTCTGTGGGTCGTATTTGGAATAGTTCCAGCCTGTTTGCTTGACTAGTTTAAAAATCACGAGCCGCCACTGTAATATTTATAATGCCATATATACAATTTTCTCAGTGTGTTGTTGGTGTCCAAAATTTAGTAGACTTTATGATGAAACATAACAGATGATAAATTGCATATTTTCTTATTCTGAATGACTCATCAGCTTGTAAATTGTTGTACATCCTGGAGAAAACTTTAACATGATTCGGCCTCTAAAAACAGCAATGTATTCGTTGAAAATTGCGTAAAAATTAATCTCTAAACCTTTTCAGAAAAATTGTAAAATATGACTATATTTAAACATAATTAAATACTATTTTACAACGACGACTACTACTACTACTATTGGTACTAATACTATTGTTTATTTCTTTTTCAGTTGTGAGGGTTGCAAAGGATTTTTCAAGAGGACTGTTAGAAAAGATTTGTCATATGCGTGTAGGGAAGAAAAAAATTGCATAATTGACAAAAGACAAAGGAATAGGTAAGTTCAAACAGGCAATGGCTTTCGTTTCGAAAGAACTAAACGCAAAATTCCATCTCAATTAAAATAAAAACTGGGTGGTTGATAATATTTTTTATCTGTCTAGGTGCCAGTACTGTAGATATCAAAAATGTTTAGCAATGGGTATGAAGCGAGAGGCTGTGCAAGAAGAGAGACAAAGGACAAAAGACAGAGATACATCAGAAGTAGAATCCACATCAAACATGCAAACTGAAATGCCCATCGAAAGGCTATTGGAGGCCGAAAAGAGAGTTGAATGTAACGATCCTCCAGTACCGTTAGAGGTAACGTATCTAATAAAAAAAAATTTGAGTTAATACCAAAAACATTTGATTTTTGGTTAAATAAATTTTCATCAGAGTACATTTAGATTCCTTAAAAATACTAATCCTTTTCTATGTCAAAATTTAAGAGTAAAGATTTAATAAGTTGGAATAGCTCATATACCATTGACACTATATGAGCACTTAAAAACTGATTTAATATTTTTATTACTTAATAAATTAATTTATTTCTAAAGAACAATAATTTGGTTTGAACGATAAATTTAATCATTCACGCAAGCGAGTTTAAACCATTACTATTTAGTGTGCTTGTTTTACAATAAGCAAACTGGCTTAAATTTAGAAGTCATAAAATGTGATTGGAAATAATCTTAAGGCAAGGTCATCAGTGCATTGACGTTTAAAAACAGTGCACTGGGTAAATGCATTATTTATTATGTTATCGTTTTTGTGTCTGTGAGTACTTATTACAATTGATTGAGAGTATTTGTTTCTTGAAATGAATTAAATCGTAATCTTGAATTATGTTAAAAACAAGTAGAGGAAGAAAAACATCTTGAAATATATTTAAGGGATTTCATATTTGTTAAAAGATGATATTTATAGATTTATCATATTAAATAAATTATGAGATATACCACAAAATTTTGTTTTTTAGATATAGTGACCTTTCTCATGGCTATTTATTTTATATTTTTCCTGGTAATACATTAACACTATTTTCCGACGACTGGTTGGGCGACCAGACTTAGAATGAGTGTAGGTTTACTTAAAGCTAGTCAACTAACCACACAAATGATCATATTTTAAATCACATTTTGATAAATACTGCCCAAATAGTGAAATATGAAAAACTTATGAGTTCAGAAACTTAAGGATAAAACAGAAAACTTGTATTTTCTCAAACAAAGAGTGTCTGTTCAATAAAAAAACTCAGAGGGACTATATCCGAGGTCTAAAATAATAGAGAGTGATAAATTTACGGTATTTAGATGAGTACGGGGGGTGAAGGTTGCAGGGGATAAGATTCCATAGATGTGCCACTTGAGAAAGGTTTAAAGAACACCAAATTACCAAAAATAAATTGAATCTAACACTTTTTGCTGTAAAAAGTTTATATTCACTTGTAGAATGCCGTGCCTTTAGACGATGATGGCCTACCACCTACCTGATGCGCATTCCGCAGATATCACACTTAACAAATGTAATAATACACTGCATAGACTCTATGCACACTAGTGATAGCACTATCATTATAACAGTCACACACTAAAACTTATCATCAGCTTTTATAGCAATGTCCATTACAACTACAATATCAGGTTCCATATGTAGTAAACCAATTCAAACCATTTTTCAAATACTTGTGTACTTTCAATGTGCATTATTATTAGGCGCCGTTCTTTTCCAGAAAGTGGATTTAATAACTCGAAATTTCTTCAAGAAATACCTGCTATTTGCTTTAGTATGGCCTTCATTTATCCATGTTCTGACAGTCATATATTTTTAGATTCAGATTTCTTTCTTTCTTCTAATATTTTTCTTAAATAGTTTCTTTGCCATATCACTATTTCGTCTTTTTCTATCAGCATAGTCTTTCGATTTGGTTTTATAAAAGGGAAATTAATGTCACGCATTATTCACAAAAACACTGTTACATATATTCTAGGCAATGAAACCTGAATATTTTTATGTCAGAAACTGATTTTTAAATTAACATCCATGAATTATTCTATGAAATGCATATTTTGTACGTCTATGTTCTTCCTTCTGCGAGTTTCTACCATTTTCTGTTTAGCAGTTGTATATTCTTAGGCATTCTTTATTGCCCGATATACACTACTCACAGAGTAGTTATCAGTGGCATAGCCACGGGAGGGGTTTTGGGGTTCAGAACCCCCCCCCCATGGGTTGGGTTGGTTGGGTCATATAACCTGCAATCACTCTATTCTCCAAGATTTAGCAACGCAGTCAGTGAACTAGATCTCCTACGGAAACTTTACATTAGGACCTGCTACTAAGTTCTAATTTTATTTTTGTCATTTTTGTAACAAATATTGTTCGTACCTGTGTATTATTTACATATTTATGATGAGATTGTTTTTTTATTTACTTTTTATTGTTTTAATTTATTAAAAATTATTTATTTTTTTTATTGAAAAAATCTAGTTTGAAATACTTTGTTCACTGAACCCCCCCCCTTGTCAAATTTCTGGCTACGCCACTGCTTGTTATTAAGCTAAATATTTCAACCACATTACTTACATTCATATTTTGGTCTCAAGCCCTAATTCCTTCATACAAGATTTTATCATCCGATATTCCTCACCTGTTAGATTAGGGTGTGTACGATTTTGAAAACACGCTATAGAACTTGAATTATTCTTCATTCTTAAGAACACAAACACATAATCACTAATAAATTAATTGCAATCACAATTAAATTGATGGATCAGTCAAGGCATCTCTGCCAATAGAAATTAAGCATCGGATATGCTCTGTAAGATATGCGGCACTTAAATTTTATACAATAAATATACGGACTGCATGGATTTATCTTTGTGTTGACTGCTTTAAATGGTGAGCGGTTTTATAACATGAATCACTATAGAAGGTTTGTAATTCCAAGAAAACTATATCTTGCTTTTTTTTCAAATACTAGTTTCATACATTGTGTTTAAAATCGTCAAAGTAGTATAATTGGATGAATTAATTAAAAGAAAATAATAAAAGCTTTTTTTATCTACAGGGTGTCCGGAATATGAGTGGCGTAATTTTAAAGGCTAAGAGAAATAAAAAACTTATGAAAAAAATGTCTGAAAGAAATAGTTTGTCTACAAATACATTTCAAAAATAAGAATACAACTGTAATACTACGCAAAACTACGTTACGAAATTACCAACTAAGGTACAATTAAGGTTAAGTAAAAGCGCCTGTAACGTAATTTGTTCATAATTTTATTTTTGGATCTGTATTAATGAAGTAAATAAATTCGTTAAAACTGTACCGTACTATAATGTTCGACAACATCGGTGTGTCAGGCTGCTGGTAACCTAAAAGTAATTTTAGTCATAATGGTGCGTACAGCTAGTGCCATTCATTTTGGTTTACTTTTTCTTTGATGTTTGCGGCAAATCTAGGCAAAACTCTCTGGATACGAGACGTTTGTACGGTAAACGCTTCTTGCAAGAAACATAAGTCATTTTAAACACTTGTAACTATTATTCTGTGTTGTGAAAAGAGATCTAAGAAAACCATTCACAGTAAGTACCTATGTCTAGATGTACCAATTTGTAATTATTATGTATAACTACATAATCCTAAGATAGTATGTGAGCGACGTTGTCACATATTCAACACCTGTTTGTTGTCATAATTCTGCTACCGTTGGTCAGAGAAAAAAAATTGTTAAGTCAAATATGTTTCGTTTAGTACAACTTATTATATGGCAAAATTAAGGCAGTCATATTCCGGACACTCTGTATAGTCCTATATCTCACAAGGCAGTATTTATAGGCATACTTCCATTTTTTAATTTTTTGGTCAAAAAATCGTCTGTAAATTTTTTTTGCTGTAATATTGCAACACTCGTATAAAATTAATCCATTTGCAGAGTGCCGTAACAAACATTTGCCAAGCTACGAACAAACAACTTCTCCAGTTGGTGGAATGGGCAAAATTGATACCTCATTTTACATCCTTACCAGTGTCAGATCAGGTGCTCCTGCTACGAGCAGGCTGGAATGAACTTCTCATCGCCGCTTTCTCACACAGGTCCATACAAGCTCAGGAGGGTATAGTTCTTGCCACCGGTCTCACAGTTAATAAGTCAGTATTATCTTTTTTTTTAACTTGAGATTAAAGTATAAAGATAATTTTATATTTCAGATCCACAGCTCATGCCGTCGGAGTGGGAACTATTTATGACAGAGTTTTGTCCGAGCTGGTTAATAAAATGAAGGAAATGAGAATGGATAAGACGGAGTTGGGATGTCTTCGAGCCATCATTCTCTTTAATCCAGGTAATTCAACTATATATACTACATTCAAATCAATCTGAAAGTGAATTGAGAATAATCATTTTTTATTTTATGATGGACCAGGTTTCATGTTTTTAGGGGATTTGTCGTATTTACCAGCAAAAATCTTGTCTTTCAGTGTATTTGTTTTAATAATTTTTCATATCAGAGAATTTATTAAGAAACTTCTTACTATTTTTTTCTATAATGTTTGTTGTTTAGTTTGTGTTTTTATTAGGGTGTTTCACTTTTAAATATCAGGACTTCAAAAGCCTTTAGACCTCATTCCGACACTAAATGTTCCTATAAATAGGGGTCTCAAACTGCTTCGTTTTCGAGATACAAGGCGTTGAATTTTATTTTTTTTTAATTTTTTTAACGAAATAATCGCTGACAAAAAAATCATCATGTTACGGTGAAAGGCACAAACAAAAGAGAATAAAAAACTGGGCACTGAAAAAATCACATATTAATTCCAGTGGTGGAGACAGAAAGGTATCTAAATCTTTTTATAAAAGAAAGTATAGGCCAAATTGAAATTTTGCAAATATTTTTGAAAAAAAGTCATTCATTTTTACTCAGAAAAGGCCTCTTGTCCGAAGCCGATGGAATGTGGTGTTTTCAAGAAAAATCGAAAATACTGTTTAGGAGTCAAATCATAATTTTTAAAAACTGCGATATATGTAAATTAAATAGTTCAAAAATTGTCATAATTGTTTATAACGAATTAAATGGAAATAAGTAACAAAAATCATATTAATTCTAAGTAAATGTTACAAATGTAAATCATTTGATATATAACTGACACCTATTCTAAATAGACCATAGAACAGTTTTGATTTAATATGATTTTTGTATTTTTTTTATTTAATTAATTTAAAACAATTTTGATTAAAGCTTTTAACTATTTAATTTAGTTATAACGCAATGTTTAAAAATTATGATTTGACTTCTAAACAGTATTTTCGGTTTTTCTTGACAGTGCCACGTCCTATCGACTTGGACAAGGTCTTACCTGAGTAAAATTAAACGCTCTTTCATATTTTTTAAAAGCATTTGCAAAATTTCATACTTTCATACTATTTTTTACAAAAGGATTCATATAGATACCCCTCCACCACTGCAATTAATACTAAATATTTTGCCACAACCTGACGATTATTTTCGTCAGCGGTGATTTCGTTATAAAATAAATTACAAAATAAAATTCAGCGGCCTGTATAGGAAGAAATATGAACGTTTTTCAATGATTTCATTTATTAAAGCGATAATTTTATTTTTGCATTTCCTCTTCTCTAAATAGCTATACGTTGGTTTATCAATGTGCCTATAAATTGTAAAATTAACTTATTTTGCATGAAATGAATTAATTGGAATGTTATTATAGTTTTATTTAGCTTAATATGAATCAATATCGAGGATGTTATTAAGGTTAACGAAACACAGCACGAAAATAAATTCAAGTTTGTGAATTCTAGTGAACAAGGCTTTAAATGTGTTGTTTTAACCTAATAATGGCTGTAATGTGTATTTTCATCCACAATGAACTTTAGAAACGTAAATAAACCAAAACAGAAATCATAAACAGGAGAATTTTATTTCTACTATTTATTTGCTTCATCTGCTAAAGCTACAGGGGTGATGTGCAATATTTTTAGGATGAACTACTTAGGTATTATACAGATCGCCATAATGGGGAATACCACTAAATTTGGTATTTAATTTGGATACGTGTAATAGGATTTGAACTAATATGCAGTTTTATGAGAGATATTAATTATTTAAGACAGCATGACGTCACACGTACATTTTTACCAGCTGGCAACAATGCATGACAATCAGAGAAAGTGAAAGTGTGACATACATGACTTCAAGATGGCAGCGACCGTAGCATCCTAGTGAAATGTGGATGCGCACTCGTCGAAGCTCGTTCTCCTCTCCTCTATTTCTCTGGACGAAAGTGACAAATGATGTTTACAGGCACTATATCTGTCTCTATTTATACAGTACTGCATTTCATTTATTTTATTCTAAGACAAGTTGCATGCTATTGCTCTGTTGCCGCATGTTAAAAATGTACATCTGACGTCACATGTACATTAATTTGCCAATATATTTTTTAAATTTAATTTAATTTAAAAAACAACGAATATGGTCTTCACAATGTAATTTACTGAGTTTCCAAAAACTTTTCCAACATACTGGCATTCCCCATTTATCAATTTAAATTACATGTTGTATAAAATAACTTAAAAATACGTCATACTTCAATCTCTTCCAATTAATGGACGCGTTTAGCGAATACATCTTCTGAAAGTTAGCGCTCAACCCGTTTAGTTTTAATTAGGCTAGCGAGATAGGTTTTAAACCTGTGTGTGGTGGTTATTTGTCATTTAAACATCTATTCATAGGAAAAGTTGCAAACTTACAATTGGAGAAGACCGGACGATTTTCTTCATTTAAAACA
Organism: Monochamus alternatus; assembly: GCA_037114965.1. NCBI lineage: Eukaryota > Metazoa > Arthropoda > Insecta > Coleoptera > Cerambycidae > Monochamus > Monochamus alternatus. Next base: position 74,267,171 of record CM073431.1, on the reverse strand, counting down.
TAAATAGTATTCACATTATTCTTATTTTGGTTCTTTTTTCTCCGATGTGAAGCAATCAAAAACTAAGAACCTAACCTATATTTGTGTCCACAACTTGTGTTGACTACATACAGGGTGTCCGGAAATGATGAGCAAAAAATTCAGGAGATAATTCTAGACCGAAAATAAATGCTACCTCTTTCTATAACATTTTTTCTAAAACTGATTATTAACGGAGTTACAGGGTGTTAAAGTTCAAATTTTATTTTCAATATTTTTAAATAACTTCTTAAGAAATCCAAATATTTACATAAAATTTGTAAATCGGGGTTTATTGCGGACGTGAAATTCAAATATGTTTCTAATTTTGACGTCACTAATAGAGGGCGCCACTTATGGCACATCATGTTTCTTTTAAATGACAGAACTTTTTTGCTTAGTGTATCAATGACTATTGAAACAATCGATTATATCTGAAAAGGTATATCTTATTGAAGTTGTTAGGCATAACAGTTTTTAAAATAATCTTATTTGAAATATTCAGTCTATTATTTTCGGTCTGAATTTATTGCTCATCATTTCCGGACACGCTGTATGGATCCAGCATACAAATTTATCACTTGCAAAATTGAACAACAGTTGAGACATAGCATTATGCAACTGCCTCCTTCAGCAAACCGCTGCCGTCAGCCGCTGCCAACAGTTGTGTTCGCTAAACGCGCTCAATGTTTTTGAAGTGTAGAGAAGCATAGCTGTATTTAATGAAATGTGTAGTACTTATTTTTTAATTTATTTTAATATATAATTCATAGTTAATCAACTTCATTTTTGGTCTTTACAAATAAATTAATGATTAATTTTTGAATTCAAGTCATCATAAAAAAATATAGTTCATTATTTCATGCACGTTTTTGTAGTATGATATTTCAAAAAGATTAGATTTACAGCAAATATTTTGATATTTTGGCGCTGCAGTCGTTTGATTAAATTATCTTTCTCCACTACTTGAAATTCTGGTTTATATTAGCTCTTCTGTGAATCTAAAAAATCATTGGTCCGAGCTGATTGTACAATTACGACATATTCATTTGATATTACTTAGAAAAAATCAAGTCACGTGTTTGCTGCTCTATGATTGGTCATATGGAACATGCCACATTATAAATCTCAATTACAACATGTGTTGTGTTTTGCACTTAATCACAATTTTTAATGCATGTTACAAAACGTGGAGTTGTATACAATATTTTTAATTAGCACTATCGATTTGTAATGAGAAAGTTAGGAACTAATATGTTAGGAACAATTTAACTCAAACTTTATTTTGACAGAAAATTTACTAAATATGGCGTCGTTTTGAACGTTTATGTTTGTCATGATCACAAAACGCTGTAGTGGTGTCAGTTGAGTGCAATATTTTTTTTTGCACTAGTACAATAAAGAACCAGATTTTTCACTAAATATAGTTCAATAAAATTTTGTTTTCTGCATGAACGTAGAAAAAAATTATTTTAATAGAAAATGAATATGTCGCATTTTGCATCTATACTCCTCAATTGACAGTCAAATTTATCAATTTAAGATCATTTTAAAAGATAAATCATTAGTAAAACATTAGGAATTGTTTAATATTCATATAAAATATTCTGATCATTAAATAAATTAAACACCGTGTGTACAAAAAATGTGTTATGCATTTCAGATGTGAGAGGCCTGAAGTCTATCCAAGAAGTGGAAATACTAAGGGAAAAGATATACGCAGTATTAGAGGAATACACAAGGACAACCCACCCAAACGAACCCGGTCGATTCGCCAAACTGCTACTCCGTTTACCCGCTCTGAGGTCAATTGGTCTTAAATGCTTGGAACACTTATTCTTCTTCAGGCTTATTGGCGACGTATCCATAGATACGTTTCTTACCGACATGTTGGAAAATTCAACGGATACTTAAATCTTGAATACTTACATCTAAACGGTCATTGCCTGCCTTTGAGCAAGCAACTTATGGGGTATATCTGAGTTTCCCTCGTTTTATCTTTACAAATCTGTGATTTTATATTAATATCTTTTTGGATGATGGTATTATTAGCTATGTATTTATATTTTAAAACGTTTTCTTAATGGAAAGACTTTTAGAAGTTGTATAAAAAATTAATTTTGCTCGTACGGTTTTTATCCAAATTCGTATTTATTTTTATTTATGTATGGTTTTAGATGGAAATTTTACCTTTTTACTCAACTACGATGTTATCGATGTAAAATTGTTTTCAATTGTATCAGTAGGGTTAGATATCATGGTTTTAAAGTCTTATTTTTGTATTTCGCTATTGAGAATTTATAGCGTGTTGTTTGGGATATCGACAGATGTGTTATATTTATCACTATTAAATTTTCGGTTGTTTTGAGTAATTTTATATACAAGGTGTCCCAATATTCCTCGCACGTGAAACTACCGGTGAGTCTTCACATCCGAATAAAACGGTTTAACTAAACTTAACCTCTATTCTAAGTTAATTTAGCTGCTAGATGGTGTTGTCTAAATTACTTTAAATGAAATTTGGTGTCCTGCTATTTGTCCACAGATGTCGCTTTTTGACATATTTTATTTCCTAATTGCAATCACTTTTAGTAAAGAGACGATCTAGGCGCATAAACGGTGAGTAATAGTTATGTATACAATCCAATCAATCGTTCTTATTTAGCTGTGGACGGTTAAGATTTGTTAAGAAATGAATAACATTCATCGGGAAACGTAAGTCTTATCAACAGAATGGAATAAAATGTTTTCTTGTCTTCCTTTTAGTCCTTCTTAAACTGTGTCAATGTGTTCGGCGACCAATTGTACAGCAACTACTACTGATAACTGTACATATAACACATGGACCTTTGGTAGAGAAGGAAAACTACCTTTTTTTGACTAATTGCAATCAACAATATGTACCCTGACAGCATCGAATTACATACAGAGCAAACAGTCACGGTTAGTCATCAGTGGTACCACCTGACATATACCGGTTTTAGGCTTGTTAGCTCTCGTCAGGCCACCAATGAAAAAATTTGGCTGTTCGCTCTCAGTCATAATCAACAGAAGGACATGAATACGTGTGATGTAATATGTGTCTACATCTAACCTTTGACACTGTCGACAATTAACCATGGCTGTTTGCTGTGGGTAGTTTAAGTACCATTTAGTGTTGGTCGGAGCATTAACCTGCAAAGTAATTGTTTCCTGGAATTTTGATTTTGCAAATATCGCAGTTGTCATCGATGGCGTTACAAATCGGGGCTTTAAATGGTACCCACGGTATAGTGAGTCACTCCCTGCTTGTGGTCCCAACATTGGGACCACAAGCAGGCCCAACATTGAGTAGCCAGTAACCACTAGATGCAGACGTGTACTACATGCATAATTCAAAAGATTCACGGAAGATGAACAATAATAAGAATTTGAGTTGTTAATATTTAAATGACAAGATTTTAAAGAACTTGTAATGTGTAATAAGGATCACATAAAATTAACTTGTAACACCCAATTCATGTTCGCTTTGTTGTATTTGACATAACAATATTAAAATTGAAAGAGACAAGTTTTGAAAATTATCTAATTATAAAATTTTCGTTCTTTGCCTGTGTTTATGACGGTAAAGATAGCTCAACATGACCAGATTTCGCTCCACTAGAAATCACATAGTTTTTGCCAACAGTGGCGCCTTCTAGCGACTAATGGGACAACTTTGCATAGACATAAGTTCAGTTAACTGTCTTTATTCTAATCTGACAGTTCTGTGGTAGTTCCATTTACACCATATTGGAACACCTTGTGTGCGCACCTATTGTTATTTCTATTTTAACAATATTTGTGTTGATTCTGTATAAATGTTTTTAAATGTTATATATTTACTAAAGCTGTATATAAGTATAAAATAAAAATATCATCCTTAATTTTCAACTAAATATCATTTAAGAACTGGAAAATTTTAAATTTATCAAGAGTTCATCGTTTTATATCAGACTTAAGAAATATTCATAATTACCAGAGACGATGTAAAATATTTAGTTGGAAATGTAATCGTAATACCTTTAAATATTTACTTATATAGCAGGAAAGAAAAAGTACCTACAAGATATTGAAAGTGATGGAAAAGTGCCTGTTGGCGTTATAAGAAGTAGTGCGGATTAATTTTAACGGTTTATTTTTTAAAAACATTTAAAAAGCTCAAATATATTTACTGTATCGATACTTTTATTTTATAGATGAACTGAAACTGTAACACTATTTTTTTAAATGAAATTGAGCTAGATGTTATTTTAATTTTTAAGTTAATTGTTTAGGCAGCTTGTCCTCTAGGTAAATATGTTTTATATTTTACTCAGTGAATGTAGATGTATAAATGTATTCACTTCTTCAAATTTGACTAGATTTGTTTTTAATTCGTGCAATAAGAATTTTTTACAAAAAGATCCAGTATAGGAAACAAATTTTTGAATTATGGTCAAATTCTCCATTCAACAATTGCAATACAAGTGGAAGAAGAAAAAATAACATAAACATTTTTAAAAAATTTGATAAAATGTGATGACTTCATTATTTTTACAATAAATGATGTACGAGCCTACTCATAATTTACCTCACAAATATTTTATCTGATATACTCTCCAATTTTATAGCATAATGTATTTAAAGTTGAGAATAAGAGTTTAGTACTAAGTTTTATTAATGAAACTGAAAAAACAAAACAATAGAAATTCAACAAGAAACAACTTAATATACCATTAATTTTTTTTTTTTTTCACTGAATATTTTATTCTTAGTGTTCAATTATAAATCACTTGGTCCAAATTATATGATTTAGGGCTCATATCACTATTCATTTAAATTTAATTGTAGTGTGTTAAATGTAGAGAACATTTTGGTCGTTATTAAAATTTTCTCTCTCAAATAAACTTTATACATCTATTTGCACTGTTTCCACATTCCACAAAAGTTATTGTAAGGGATGAGAAGAAAAATATACATTTTGGCCTATATATTGTTGAGTAACAGATTCTATGAATGGTTAGAATACTTCGTCTATAATGTCTAACAACCTGTTGACTTTTCAAGATTTTAATTGTTAAATAATCATAACAATTTATAGTTTATAGTTACTGTCAAGTATTCTCTATATGTACAATAATAATGAATATTAAGACATGTCATATTTTTAATGAGTTAATAAATTTTTTCTCATCATTGGTTATAAGTTTTTGTTTATCCTTTCCTCCCAGCACAAATTCTAAATATTGGACTTGAATATTGTTGGCACCCTCTCTGTGGGTGTGGCAGGGTGGAAGAACGGTGGATAGTGTCAATGTGAAAGATTGATACCGATCGGCATTTGACTACCTCCCTAAGTAACGAGGTTTTCCAAGTTATTTGAAGAAAGCGCAATAGATAACAGAATCATCAGCATGCTGCGACAAGTTAGAATATTCAATATTCATACTCACATTCACATCATAGAAAAAGAATAGTAAGCGTTCAAGAATGGAACCTTGAAGAACATCTTTATTTAATACAACTGTTTTGTCTAAATAACATTACTATTTGACAAGCGTAGTTGTTAAACTCCATGGCTTAAATAAGATTTCAAGAACTTGATGGCCTTTGTAGAAAACCAATAGTAATGTCACTTTGATAATAATAATGAATGGTTTAATGATCAAAGACGTTGCTGAAATCTAGAAATGTTAGGCACATGCCTAACTATCATCTATGTCAGAGCAAACAATTACAGTAAGTTATATGATATATAGTGAATTAAAATGCTCATCCCTAGTTTTAGCTGGGACTCTTTGACTTGCCCTTGTTGTTCTTGGGCTAGACTCGCTATCGGTCTCTCTGGGCCCATCCATACATTGATTTCAACTTCGTTTTCCCATGACTAAGCGATCCTCAGTCATGGGAAAACCTAAAAAATCACTACAATTACAGTCAGATTAATTGGTGACGTAGATGATATGATTTTTTCAAATTTTGAGTAGAAGGCGCCATTTTATTGTGGCATAAATATCCATATATTTGATCATATATATTTATTTCAAGGATTTTGGGACTAGGTAATATGGTCGTCGAAGATCATTTTTTGCAAGTGATTTTATGATAGCCATTTTTCATAAAAATAGGGGTACGTTTTCTAGTTCATTTCTGCATTTAAAGTGGTTGCTAGGCTAATCATATCCCAGTAAAATTATCAGCCACTTTAAACAGAGAATATCTGATTTTTTAAAAACACATCTGCTAAACTAGAAAATGTACCCTTACTTATAAGGGAAATGTGGTTCATGCACAATGGTGTTCCTCATTTCACAATAAATGTTAGTCAGCATGAACAGAATATTTTGTGGCAAAATAGTATAAATTTCCGAAATTTTGGAAGACAAAATTTAAGTTTTAGTTTTTACCAGGAAAAAAATTGTGACATATTGTTACTTCTCTGTCAACACATTTACACACGTACTTGTATTCTTTATTTGAATGATTGGAAAACTCATTTCTTTCAAAACTATATTTATTTAATTTTACATATATGAACATTGTGCTATAAACATAAAAATGTACTATGATAGATCTTCTCTTAATAGCGTCTAGATGGTCTCTCTAGCCTAGTGACTAGTTCACACTTTCACCACACGGCACATATTCAGCGAATGTGCTGTAACAGATAATACACAAAAAAATATGATGTATTTTTTAATTGATTTATCCAATTTAAGGCATTTGTGCAAGTGGGTAATTTCAAGAAAAGCTTTTTACCAATATATTTCCATATATCAAATTTGATGCACTTAAATGTACCCTAACTTCCCTAGCACTGCTTTTTTGCATATGCAGTGTAGACTTGATATTCCGAATCCTCTATAATTCGGACTCATTATTTCAAAGACAGTGTATTCTGTAATCCGGTTTTTTCATGTTTCGGTAATCCGGACCCAGAAACCCGGCGCACGGGACTTCGCGCATCACCTCCTCTCTTTCCATTCCTCCAAACAAAAATTACGGACTCCCTTCGTTAATGTACAAACATACGTATTTATGAGTTTATGTTGTGTTTTTTGAAGTTTAAGTGTTTATTTTATGAAATTAAGATGAATTTATATTCTGTTTTATACAAGCTGTGTTCCATAAATAAAAATAAGTCCTAAAATAGAATTTTATTACATATCAGTCGTGAGTTGCAGTAATCCGGATTTTTCGGTAATCCGAATCAGGCTGGTTTTAATTAGTCCGGATTATCAAGTCTGCACTGTATGTAGATTTACTTAAATCGAATTTTAACTCTAAGAATCTAGGGCGACCTGCTGCTCGCTAGTACATGCATTTCAGGGAGACCCTGTATAATAATAATATGTCTATGTCACTTTCTAATCACAAAGATTAGTCCAGAAGTTGGAAACTTGCATGGAAGATAGGGGACACTATTATTAAGTAGGCCACATTTGCGTCTAGGAACGACTTAATTGATGGGCCAACACCATCATTCAGGAATGAGAGATATCTGAAAATCTCATTAATTAGCGGGATGGTAAACACCAACTGGTATCAATCTTTCACATTGACGAATGCCAACGTTCTTCATCTTATCCATACCCGTAAAGTGTTAAATGTAGCTAATTTACAATCTGTTATTTTTGATGTATGTATGCAAAATTGAAGTTTCAAGACAAACAGATTTTTTATAAAGAATAACTTTTTGTTATAAAATTACACGTGGACGCTGCGTAAAAAAATAATGCAGTAATGAGGGGCAACAGTTCAATAAACTACCACAATGTGATTTAGTTAGAATATTATACTGATTTGAATGACAAATTCAATTTTAGCTTGTTCAAGCAATAAAAATATTCAATATTATGAAATATTGACGTTACCCAAGTATTTTGCAAGATATACTTGATGGTGTATAGTCATCTTAAAAGTTGATTTATAAATTTTCATTGACTCATCAGTGTCTCTAACTATGAATGAGAGCAATGAATACTGCATTTTCTCGGTGACGTGAACAAGAATAGCAACAAAAAAAATTATAAATTGTCCACTAAGAGAGGTGTTGTAATAATTGTAACAAACAGGACTACATTTTCTCCTAATATTTTCAGATGGACAGGATAATAAAGACATACCTTTTAAAAAGAGAAAAAGTACATGGCTTTTTTGCAATATATCTTAAAAATCTTTCGATATAATCTTATTCTCTAAATTATTGGAGAAAAGTAGTACATAATTCTGATACCTTTTTGAAAAATTTACATTTACATATGATGTATTGTCAAACTCAAGAAAATTTTAAAAAATTAAAAGAAATCTTCTGTAAGAGACACATCTTAACTTATCGGCAATGTGCATTGTTTATGGAAAAACCACAAAACTCCATAGATTGCGGTAGAATAATTTTTAACAATAAAAACTAATTTATTGACGAAATCTGTCCGACATTGCCTATTCTCCAAATTTTTTTTATGACTTCATAGGGCAAAATTATAGACCATCAATTTATTTGATTGTGAATTAACGGCTAATCTCTAAAAATTATATTGGATTCAATCAAACTAATTCATAAGGTAGACCAAATATGTCATTAGATAACACTGTTAAAAGCACTTATGTATGTTATCAGTGGATTATACTGTCTGGAGTGTAACAGACAGGTTGATTAATTCCTGATTATAGAATGAAAGAAAATAAAAATAGAAACTATATTTTATCTTTGGAAACTTAAAACCAACAAATAATGATCTATTATCTAAGGTAACATAACATATAGGAGTTCGATCATAAATTAATAATTACCACAAGTTTTGTTTCAGTTCTGAACTTGGTGGAACTTTGGAATGCCTAAATACTTTTTACCAATTCTTTAAAAGAGGAACTTAAAATATTCCTTAACAACTCAATTTATTGAAGTCACTTAAACAGTATTAAATAAATTAGAAAATGTACAAAAATTGTTCTATATAAAAAGGTCTACAACTCGCTATGCGCCGAGTGTGTATGTTTTGCCGCTATATCAGGTGCATGTAAATATACCCCTTCCATAGCTTGCCAGTGTACTGAACCCGTTGATGAATGGACACCGATTACCTCCATTTGACCATTTATAGGTCTACCAAATGTTCTACCTGAAGTGGCGAGATACATTTGAGTATCAACATGTTTTAACATTATACTGTCATCTTTCTGCCAGGCCTCTCCTGAAATAGTAATGTTATTCAAGTTTTGTTTTTCTGGTATCAGTAAAGTTTTACCTGTGCAAATAACCGTCCAATTATCCCCTGAATCTCCCTCTCCATTATCTCCGTAACAACTAATTTCCTGATTACTGCTCAAAGGACTTTGAAAATGGTGTGAATGTAAGTTTTTCTTTGTTTCCACATGTTCCAACCTTATAGTTGATCCACATTTAATGGGTTCTCCTCTTAAACAATTTTTGCCAGTAGCTCCCTTTATTAACCAGTGGCTATTGATATCTTCTTGTACTTCGGTAGCTGTTACTGATTGTTGGCCACTACCAGTACCATATTTCACATCATGAGAATGCAACCGTACTCGGTAGTCCGTATTCATCAATTTAATCACTGATCCACATGTTACATATTTTTGTTTTGAGGCTAAAAAATTTAAAGCATTTACATATTTTGATGTTGTCCACAACTTTAGACCAATCAGAAATCGACACAACTTGGTATATAGGTATATATATAAATTATATATTGAAATGAATTAAATAATGTATATTTATTATTTATTTAACTTATTTACCTTCTAATATTTGAAAATTTTGTATTAAACAAATTATGAAAAATGTGTATATAATATTTTCTAAGCACATTTTGAACCGCCTTCCAAAATATCAAACCACCCACCAGCTGGAAATTTGACTTTTGTGGTGACCATAGACCTTTTAGGTCTATGGTGGTGACCAGTGACCACTGACCACTGACTGAAATTAAATTTTATAACAGTGGTAGTGACTGAAACTTGCAGTGCGTTCCAGTAGGCGATCGCAAGGCTCATTCTTATCATCGCAATTTTTCCCGTTCCACTAGGTTGAACCGCTCTTGTGAGCATTGTTCACGGATGTGATTTGAATCCTAAGTGGAACAGAGTGAGCAGTTGAGATCCATGTTTGATTATATTTGTCATTTTTTAGTTTGAAGGTTAGGTAGAAAAGGTAATTATGGCTATGTAAATTATATATATATTTTTTTATATATGTTAGGTAAAAAAAAGTTAAATTGGTTTTACTAATGTAACTAAGAATGTAATGTATGAATATATAACTATAAGCTGCATAGGTTTTATACATTAATTACATAAATATACATATTTCAGTATAATATATTAATTATTTAGGTCTTAAAATGAATGTAAATATAAATGCAGTTAAAATGATGATTATGCGTCGTAGATATGAGTCTGAGAAAAGCTCATTCATTTCTTTATTTGACTTTCCCGCCATTTATAACAAATGAATCTTCGGAAGCGATGGCCTGGGATGACTCATAACGTTGCAAGCCCAATTGTAACGTCGGTGGTCGCTTTGTGGAACGACCTATTGGTCGTTGAAGGCGTTGCGATCGCCATTCGCTTAGTGGAATACGCTCTTGGATTTGGATGGTCCACAACCCATGATTAAAGACGAAATATGGATGTCCATGCAAGACATGAGAATGGGAGCAGCTTTCGAATCGTAATAACAGGGTAGAAAAATCAGTATTTGACATTTGATATTGAACCGCAATAGCTTTAATAAAGAGTACTTATCTAATTTGCTTGCTTAAGAAAGTTTTATATATATGTTACTCTTTTAAGTCTAAAATTATGCCACTGATACTATTCTTTTGCTCCACATAAAGTGCTTCTAACTAATTATTTTTAATTTTTAAGGAAATTGGGTACATAACGTATTAATATTGTGCTGTTCTTTCACTATGGAAAACACAATACAATATTATCTTAGGATAATATCAATTAATAAATTAAAATTTGTACAGACACGCACAGCTCAACAATATTTTATACGATTGTCATAATGTCAAAATTACTGATACAAACAATTGATAACTACATCATATGCACTGTGGTGATTCACTGCAACCAGGCAATGGAAGAGGCCAGATAAAGCATGACTGTACGATTTAGCAAACGGTGGTAAAATACTCTAGTAAATAAGGAGTAATTGAGTAAAAAAATTGAATTTACCGCTTAATTTAGTTCAGTACATATGTAGCAGATGGTGGAAATTTTATTTTGTTGTTACTACAAGGAGGCTACTATCACTGATTATAATTTGGGAGTCTATATTATGTGTTCTGTGCAGCAAAAGATAAAAAATATAGAAGTAGAAGATAACCAATACCAATAGAAAAGAGATATGTACCTACTTACATAATACGTAGTAAAAAGGAAATTTTGATTAAAAATTATTTATTGGATATACCTATTATAAATTAGTCTGTCTATGAAAATTTTCTTAAAAATTAATTCTGATTGGTCTAATATTTTTCCTGCACTGAAAAAATAAAATATCCCTGAAATAAACAAAATGACGGTGTGGTGTCAGCTGTCATCCTGAAGTTTGTAATCAAATGATGTCACAGTCTTTTTGTTCATAGTACAGTTTTTTTAAGTTAATGTAATAACACTTTGTTTTCATTTGTAATATTTTCAAATTCTAGTCAATTACCAATTAGTTTTAAGAAAATATAAGTTAACAGAATACGTTAGGTTAGCTCCTTCCATATCAGAAAATTAAATGCTAAAACTCAGAAAAATATCTATTTCGGGTAATGAGTGCGAGTGAGACTCTTCCCATTTTAGTAAATGCTAGTGGATCCGAAAACGAATCGCGTGGTGCCTTGTCGATAGTTTGTAGTGACGGAGAAGACGTACCCTTGGTACCCGAAGTAGTATTTGAACCAGCGTTGGATTCCCCAGGTGTCAATAGAGAATCACAGCCTCTTTTGGGAGGGCTTGATGTCTCTTATAACCAGTTCCCAGGTAAGAATCTTCAATATATAATATCATTTGTTATATAAATGTATTTATTGTTTCTAGATGATCCTGCCTTTAGTGATTTGGTTTGGCAGGCAGAGGTGGCTATCGATAACGGAATATTTCCTGAAAGAATTTCACAAGGTTCTAGCGGTTCCTATTTTGTTAAAAATCAATCTGGAGTAAGTTACAATTTTTAATTTTACTTTATAGTCACCAATTAAACTGTAAATTACAGACTTTAGTATATTTACGGAACTATTAAGATATTGCTCCGATCCTTTTAATAACTGCAGTTAATATATCATTTAACTGTGGTAGATGTTGAGCAAATATAAATTTTGAATCTAAGGAGGGGAGGTTATTCTGAGGAGTTTATATGGGTGGACCTTTGGTTAGATTCATACATACCTATCCATATGTTTACAATAAGTCATACTATTGATCTATAGAATGCTAAAGTGTTTGCTATCACGATGTTTATCAGATTAGGAGATTAGTAATATAAATAACTTGTCTCTGAATGTATTTCCCACAACAAAGTAATAACAAACTAACTGACCAACCGGATTTAAGTTAAATTAAAAAATATATACTAAACAATTTCTTTAGTTTTAATTTTATTATTTTAATTTTATTTTAAAGTTTTATTACTAACGGTAAAATTTTTAAGTCACAGCTTACTGAAATCTTGTTTTAATTAATGTCAATTTTTCTTGAAAACTTTAGTTTTTTTAAATTTAAGGAGTAAAAAAGTGTTTTAAGTTAAATTCTGCACGGGATATTAACATTTTTTTTTTAAATTCTGTCAATGGAAGAGTATTATAATTTTAAGGGAGGCTCACTCTCAATGAACACCTTGTAGTATTTCAATTTACTTGAACTCTTAGTCAATGAAGACCAATAATAAACCTAAATCATGTACCAAATTTGGTTATGCCAAATTAAAGTAGTTCAGAGATATTAATTTTTTTCGAAATATTTGCCCTCACCTTGAAGACTTGTAGTTTCGGCTTGTGTGCAACTTTATATGCAAGAAAAGGTTAATTTGCAATATTTTGAGACCTCCTATATGCACCTGCTCTGTATTGGTTCTTAAACGGAACACCCTGCATTTTAGAAGGTAGTTAAAAAGTGATTTGTTTTAATTTCAGTAAATTTTAATACTATGAGAAAATATTTGTATTAATTTATCTCCAAATTATTGACATGCACAATATTGATGTAATTCTGTGAAAGCTTTGTAGTAAACAAATGAGTCATTTTATTTAATTCTATTTCAGAAGATCATTGCTGTGTTTAAACCAAAGGATGAAGAGCCTTACGGTCGGTTAAATCCAAAATGGACAAAATGGATGCATAAATTGTGCTGTCCATGTTGTTTTGGTAGATCTTGTCTTATTCCGAATCAGGGTTATTTATCAGAGGCAGCGGCTTATTTAGTCGATCACAAGCTCAACCTCAATATAGTACCCAAAACAAGGGTAAGAATAGTACAATGCATTCAGGCACAATCAGAAATATATATCTGAATGTGTTCAGTACTTTATTATTTGATAATTTTATTTATGTTTTCTGTAGGTGGTAAAACTAGTGTCAGAAACGTTTAATTATTTAAGGATAGATAGGCAAAAGGCAAGAGTAAAGAGAGCCATTATGGAACAGTTCCCTAACGTCGGTTTAAGATTTAATAGAATAGGTTTACCTCCAAAGGTAAGGATCTATATAACTTTTACTTTTTGTTTGAACAGGAGTTTCGCTATTCTGATCTTTCTTAGGTATCATGCTTTAAAATGTTTTGAAACACTAATTAACAAGATTTTTAGTAATACTTACTTGATTTTGTTAAGCAAAAGGTTTTTTTTATATTATACACACAGGGGTCGGCTATTGTTGACACGTTAACTCGTCATACCATACCAAAAAATTAATTTACCAATATTAAGTATAAAATAATATCAGTTATACACGGTGGCTTTCCAGTGGTCATAAATTTCAATATTTTAGCAAAAGTTGAAGTTCACTTTTTTCTCAAAATATAGTTCCCTGGCTTTTGTTTCTAAGATAAAAGGTGTTTCTTTGATAAAAAAAATATCTAAAGAAAATCAATTGAAATTTACAGTAACATCTTTTTTTAGTATAACGCAGGACCATATTGTTTTTTTAAGATGGAATCTCATTACTTATTACCCAGTTGGTTAATTTGTTAATTATGAAAGTTGATGTTACATTATATAACACATATATGCTTTCTGTGTAGTTTATTTGAGATATCTTTGGTTATTTGGTAGTAAAAAAAATGTTTTTTTTTTTATTAAATTTAAATAGCCTGTATCTTCGAAACAAACCTTAAGGAACTTTAAATGACCCGACTGTCTCCTCTTGAATTTATGACTATGTACTTAACATCTTGTATGAAACAATTAAATATACCTAATATTTGTTTTTTTAGTTTACACATGAAATTGCACTTCCATTAAAGGTGTGTAAAATGTACAATATAAAAAAGAAATGATTTTCAACATTGTTTTATTTTTTTAATCATTTATTTTCACTAAACCTGTTAAAAAGAAATAACTTTCAATGTCACATTTTTATCATTGTTAATATTGTTATCGTCATCATCGTAATTTGCATTAGTTTGGTTTGATATGTTCTTGTTTTAACACAAAGATGGCATAAATATGACCAAATGACTAAAATTGGCGATTTAACAGAAAAAATTTCCTATTTCAATTGTGCATTTCAAAAATAAAAACTAGAATAATATTTTACCAGTCTACAGATAGAGTTCGAAAGATGGAACACTTTTTTATTTGTAAGTAGAGGAAATAATAATTCTTTATAAAATTGTCTGCTTGTTTTGAGACTACAATTTTGAATACCAGATTTGAGACTACTATACAAGGTACATCAAAAATAACATTTTTAATATTTATAAAATATTAAAATTGAAAAAAAAAGAAAGAAAACGAAGTAATTAAAAATATTATTTTTGATGTACCCTGTATAGCAGTCTCAAATTTGGTATTCAAAATTATAGCTTGAAAACAAGCAGACGTTTTTATAAAAAATTACTTTTTCTTATATACTTGCAAAAATTTTCTCTCTTCCGCACTGTATCTGTGGACACACTGTATATGCCTACATAATTCAAACTTACTATTCATTTTTAAATTTTTAAGCCCACAAGATTTTAAGTTTACTTAAAATTTAAATTAAATTTTCTATGGTTTACTTCGTAAAACTTCTACTGTTTTTAACGCTCGATAAAATTTTTCATTGTTGTAACAGATGGCAGTTGACTCAGCAAAACTGCTGGTAGAGCACATGATTGAGGACCAATCTGTGATTTATGATGCGTGCAATATTAGTTGGCAATCAGTTCTGAACAAAGCTATAGCATCTATAACAAAGCTATTTATCTAATTATTATTTTTTGTATGCACTGTAGATAAAAATGTATTGTATATTCAAACTAGTGTCATCTATCTGTAAGACTGAGAACTTTTAGAACCACCCCTTTTATTACTGTGCTTTGTAATCCGCATAGTATGACTAGAATTTTATGGAAATAAGTAAAATGTGTTTTATCAAAAAAGTTTAAATGTTATTTTAAATAAATTATTATTATCCAGGTAGGATCATTCCAATTATTCGTAGATGGTTATAAAGATGCAGATTATTGGTTGAGGCGCTTCGAAGTGGAGCACCTGCCTCCAGGGATAGCTCAAAAATTTCAGTTACAATTTGAGCGATTAGTTGTTTTGGATTATATTATAAGGAATACAGACCGCGGTAACGATAATTGGCTGATAAAGTACGAACAACCGTCGATAGTAAACGGTAACACTGTCAGTGCCCAAGTGGAACTAACTGATACTTCCGACTGGAATTTAGTTCAGTTACCCGAAATAAGTATAGCTGCGATAGATAATGGATTAGCCTTTCCGTACAAGCACCCAGACAGCTGGCGGGCTTATCCTTATCACTGGGCATGGTTACCTCAGGCTAAGGTTCCGTTTAGCAAACATACAAAAGACTTGGTTTTGCCACTTTTAGCAGATATGAACTTTGTACAGGTGAGAAATTGTAATGTATTTATCCTATCTTTTTTTGTGGCAATTTTCTATAATTTCACCGTTTTTGGAGAAAATTAATACCAAAATATATGAAAGCCTATAATTATTCTGTTTACATACAATTCGAATTTCAGTAAAATTGGATACTGAGAAAATGTCAACCTTAAATGACCTTTGATAGGTGTTTCCAAGATCGTTTGATCATTTCCAAAGGTTAAAGGAAATAATTCAATTTCAGGATTACGTGAACCTTATTGTACCAGACGAATTTTTTTGTGCATGTTTTGATGTGATTCTTTGTCCTTGAAATGTCAGCTTTAGGAATCAGATATGACGTTGAATATTGATCGAAATCATCATCCAGAGTTCAGATATATGATACTTACAAAAGTGAATTGAAGTTGATTTCAATATCGAGTAGTTATACATTGAGTCAGTGTCTAAACAACGTAAAATAATTGTTCAATAGTTATTGACATATCTGATATTTGTCAAATCAATGTATCGTCAGCATTGAAACTTATATTGGATCATTTTCAAATTACTTTTGTTTCAGTAGTATTGACTGAATTAACCTATAAGAGATATTGAAACCAGTAATGAGTCATTTACAAGCTATCGTTTATTTACTACGCTCAGCACTGAACCAATATATAAACAATACTTATATCAGCATTAAATCATTGTTAAGCTGTTTTCTTTTTACCAGCGTTGAGCCTGAATTAACAGAATCAACAATCATTCGATTTTGAAATTAACTTTATCTCGTAACTCTGACCAAAGGTTGGATGAATAGTCAACGCTGTATGTCATTCTTAACTGGAAAATATTATTTCCTGATAAAACGTACATTGATCTTTCAAATGACCCTTAAAAAGAGTCCAGCCCCTGGATTCTGATTACTAGAATTCGTCTCGCATTGAGTCTTGACAGTCAAGTAACCTTTATATATATTTGCAATAAGGATCACTACACTTACAAACAGACTTGGTACGAAACGAATTCCATTAATCATAATTCGGGGACAGGTCACATCTAAGGTCAGCATCCGTTGACTTTCCTGTCCTCTACAACTTTGTAGAGGTCATTTTTTAAATATCTGGCAAATATGTTGGTTTACAAGTCTATAAATGTTGAAATAAACACCTTATTTATTTGCTAATTTGTGACCTCATTTTTTACCGACTTAGACAGTTTTTTTAATGGGGTGTAGGGTTGCCACCTATCTTATATTGGAAAGACAGGTTGCAGTCTCTGTATCTTCCCATCTTTACTTGTATTATAAATATCCTTAGTTGATGGAAAATAAGTATGTTACATTAAAATGTAATCATCAGAACACAAATTAACGAAACATGTAAAATGTTTTTTAATGGGAAAATAATGGTATAAATTCAGTTAATGTATATTTACTTTGGTATGTAAAGAATTGGAAGTATTGTGGCTTTTCCAGACCTTTGGAAGAATGCTTGATCAATCAGGATTTCTATTGCAAACCAGATTATCAATATTCTTATGGAAAAGGAATATTTTCAGAAATATGTTTGTACTGTTCTAGGATCTTTGTGATGATTTATATTTACTTTTTAAACAAGATAAAGGTTTTGATAGAAATTTATACGAGCGGCAAATGTCAGTAATGAGGGGCCAAATTTTAAACCTAACACAAGCTCTCAAAGATGGCAAGTCTCCGGTACAGCTAGTGCAGATGCCTGCCGTTGTCGTTGAAAAGTAAGTACATTTTTTTCCAATGGTAGTCATAACTTACCACAATATTTTAGGTCCCAGGGTCAACATACATCTAGGTTTTTCAATTTCACACAACGCTTCCAAGATAAAAGTCCTTTCTTTTCTTGGTGTTAATGTTTTACATTTACATTCAGTTCTCGAAGGATTTTTTATTAATTTACCATAAAATTTATTTCTTGTCATATATTTTTATAATTTTTATTTTAACTAATACTGTGTAAAGTTATGTAAAATAGTTTTAATTGTGTACATTTGAATATAAACAAAACTTTATGAACATTGTATTTATTTAAATAAAATTTATTTAATAAACGGTACTACGTATAAATTGTTTTCTTAGTCTTTACGAACTTTAGCGACCCTTGGATCATCATGCCTGATAACTGTATAGACTGTTTTGTATCTTCTGTTATCTCCATCCTTTTCGTAATACATGTATACTGAAGTAGCAGCTAATCCAATACCAAACAGCCCTAAAAAGGAACTTCCGACGACTTCTGGAATTTCATTCCATCCCTTTTTGAATAAACCGATAAGGCCTCTACTAGGCGCTGCAGCCATAATCAAAATGAAACCTAAAAGAGTAAAATATATTTTTCAGCAAGTGATATAGTGCCATTAACCTATACAATTACAATTTCCACAAAATATTTCTTATGCAACAACAAAACGGGACAGACGAGTCAGAATGCTACAGAGCCAGAGATTTCGGAAGATAAAGAAACCATAGACTATAAATTTGTGGTTGACATCTGTTAAAAAGTTTCTGAACTGGAAGAGTTGAACAACAAATTGAAGCGCGTTTTTTATAATTTTCTATCATTTTTTTTTTGTACAAATAGTATAATTTGATCTTGAATAAAGCAGGATCTAGACAAAATAATTTGTAATAAATTGCGTAAAATGTATGCCGTTTCTCAAAGCAAAGCTATGTTACGGTCTTGCTATTAACTATATTGTATATTCTGTGCTATTAACTATATTGTATATTCTGTGCTATTAACTACACGGTCGCGGTCATCAACAGGTATGGGCGCCGTTAGTTAATATTCTAGTTAAAAATAGTGATTAAGAGGTAAAATTTTAATTTTTTTTACAGTTATTTCTTGCTACTTTTATTTGTTTCTATGATTTTTTTAGATTGTAGGATTAGTTTTATGTGATTTTTATATGATTTAATTACGTTTGCTGGTGTAATATACCATTTTATTTTATTTATGAGTTTTAACCTTGTTCTAATGGACGCAAAATTCATGCGAATTGTTTAATGGCGGGAAAAGCCTAGATAAAATATACTTTTAGCCAATTTTGACCACGGTTTAAATATAGGGTCGAGGCCGGGTGACGTCACAAAATTCCCGTAAATAAAGATAAAATATAGTCTTTCTCGAAAGATGGACTGGGATAGACAGTCTACGTCACAGAAGTTCAAAATTTTTATTGGCTACCTTCTGATGATCCCAACCGTGTAGTTACTTCTCAACTGGTATTGAACAGTTTTAAATCTGTTTAAATCTAACTTAATTGGACTACTGCGCATGACGGGTAATATTTACCTGCCGTCTCGGGACGGGTAAAGAGTTGTACGTTCGGTAGTTTTTATCCTTAAAATTGAAACAACTGAATTTAAAGTCTTAACTGACTTTAACCAAATATCAACACGTAATTGGTTGTACGTTCGGTGAAATATTGAAACGCACCCCATCAGGAGACGTGATTTAGCAGATGATCCAATCATCGTCTGCTAAGTCGCGTCGCCTATGCAATACGGAATCACATGAATTTCACTCTAGAATTCTGCAATGTGCTGTAGTATGCCGACACCTATGTTAGTATTTGGAAACATACACATCAGGCCATAAATGTCAGAATTAGACATTTGATATTGAGACTAATAACTTATATTTTAATAGAACCTACTTATTTTGTTTAGTTTGTAAAAATGTATGTATTTCTACTACTTTAAAACATGCAACATTAACAACATTTCTGAACTCCACACAACGTATTATTGTCCTAATACTGTAGATTATTATAAAATATATAAACAATAATATACTGCTACTTCACTTTCACCATGAAAAACACAATAGTTCATTATTTTAAGCTGTAGCAATTTTTAAATTTAAAAATAACATTAACAGAAATGTACACTCAACAGATATTTGAAATATGTCATAATTTTTAAGAAACGTCATACATATGTGCTGTAGAGTGCTGCCATGCGCGGTGAGTCACTACAACCGGGCAAAGAAACAGACTAGAAAAGCGCGGCCATGCGATTTAGCAGACAATGCTCCGGTTATTGATCCCTGTTGAAATGAACCAAAATGGCGAACAATAAAATATATAGAAAAAGATAGATAAAGAACGAGTTTAGACGTCTGCAGACATTATCTATTAACTATACTATATATATTATACAATAATGTGCACTGTAGTTTAAATGTATCTAATTGTGTTTTTCTAGTTACAAAATGTTTAGAATACTACACAAAGTTTTGAATTTATGTTTGCTAGTCTACCCATTTTCTACATCAATGGTAATTTTGTGTTAAGTAGTTGGCATCGCCATTTTATCACGGAATCATATAATTCAGAAACAATGATCTCCGAGTATTGCTCCTTATGTTCGGTTAGTCTTTTCTGTGCATTCGGAAGTTTTCGGTCACCTTTTCGGCACGTGTACGTATACGTCTCTGTTTACGTTACGCAAAGACCCATGAGCCCACGTACATCCTTATCACGTAAACGTGGAAAATTCTAATTTGAGCATGCGCGACGGTCAAATTCTACGTACACGTTTACGTATCGGACACAAACTCTCTATTATAAAATGAACAACAAATCTTCCAGGAGCCATGTTTAAGCAAACGAAGGCAGCGTTCAGAAATAACAAAATGTTGACTTACGTAAATTCACAAAACGGACAAATTATTCATTGCTCTGATTATGTACAATACTATTTTTATTTTTAATATGTACATATATGTACACACAAAGGCAACGTTCAAAAACAACGAATGTTCATATATGAATTTACAAAACGGACAAATTTCATTGCATATACGAAATTTGTTGCAATAAATACTTTTTAAATAAATAAATATTATCATGTATAATACACTGTACGATTTGCTGTTCATTTTATATTAATTTATTTTACAATATATATAATTTTTGGTCTATCTTTCAACTCGGTTAAGGCACTAAGTTTATTTGGTTTTCAGGTAAATCTTGTTTCTTTTTTTTTATTTCCTTCTAAATTTACACTATTTTATTCTATTAGATAGGTACTTACTA
The DNA here is from genome assembly GCA_037114965.1 of Monochamus alternatus. Taxonomy (NCBI): domain Eukaryota; kingdom Metazoa; phylum Arthropoda; class Insecta; order Coleoptera; family Cerambycidae; genus Monochamus; species Monochamus alternatus. Next base: position 74,246,022 of record CM073431.1, on the reverse strand, counting down.
GTTAATTGTCTGTTTATTGTGTACACACTATTGTTACATTATATGATATTATCTATAGTGCACCCTGTAATTTGTATTGTTTATCAATATGTTGGGTTTCCAAATTTGAAAATAAATAAATAAATAATAATATATGTATAAGCAAAGGAATCGATATGGGTTGAAACTACATAACTATTAAATCACAATTAAGGTGCATCAAATCAAAGAAGAACCATTTTGGTTATAAATTTCTTAACAGAACAGCTATAAGAATCGATATGGGTTGAAAACTTGACTACATAACTATTAAATCACAATTAAGGTGCATCAAATCAACGAAGAACCATTTTGGTTATAAAATTTTTAACAGAACAGCTATAAACGTGGAACAAAATGTGGACAGTGTTGATATGTGTCTAATTTCACACCCTCTTGCTTAAACATGGCACTGACCAATCAAAATGGAGGGAGACATCCCGTGTCGCCACTGTGTTTATTTCATCTAGGCACTGTAGATGGGGATACGTGACGGTAACTTTTCCTGATGTTGCTATTGATCTATCTATAGTGTGGTTCTTTGGTGTTAGGTGTTCTAATTTTGCGTGTTTTGTGGCTTCTGGCTTATGTCATCCGTCATCCTGTAATCTGTGGCTTATGTCAAAATAATTTCAACATAACCGTCAATAACCGTGATATAACCTAAATAATCATAATTTTTTTGGTTGCTCTAGAAATAATATTTTCATAATGGATATTGGTGAATTGCTGGATTATAAGGTATGAAAATTTTTCTAATTACAATATATGTACAACTATTATTTTTTACATTCATTTTCACAGCCTCCTCAAGCTCTTAAGAGACCAGTTGAAACCGAAGATGATGAAGATGAAACAGAAAAAACACGTAAAATGAGAAGAATCGCAAGAGCTAAAGCTAATAAAATGACTAGATCTTCATCTCCTGCTCCCTCAGTACAGACATTAGATCAAATATCTGAAGAGGAGAGAGCAGAAATTTTAAAATTTGTTGAAACTGAGCAAACACAGGTAAGTAATTTATATTTATACTAATTCGTGTGTAAGTGTAAAATTTGTTTCAGGGTGAAATTGTCGATGAAACTGCTATTAAAAAAATAGTTTTAAACTTTGAAAAAAGAAGTTTAAAAAATAGAGAAATGCGCATAAAGTTTCCAGATTCTCCTGAAAAATTCATGGAGAGTGAAGTAGAATTACATGAAATATTACAAGAAATGCGAGTTCTATCAACAGCTCCTGATTATTATCCTTTACTAGTAAAGTTACAGATCATACCTAGCCTTTTAGAATTGTTGTCTCATGACAATACGGATATTGCAGTAAGTATCACCATATTTTTGTATAGTTTTAGTAATAGTATTTTTAACTAGGTATTTAATACTTTAATTAATTAATTGCAACTTGATTGTAAGTAAATTAGTAATTTAGATAAAAAATATTTTTCATAGGTTGGTACTGTTGAGCTGCTGCAAGAACTTACAGATGTAGATATTCTAAATGAATCAGAAGAAGGAGCTGAAGCTCTAATTGAAGCCCTTTTAGAACATCAAGTGATTGCTTTATTAGTACAAAACTTGGATCGTTTAGATGAAACTGTAAAAGAAGAATCAGACGGAGTTCATAATACATTATCCATTATCGAGAATCTTACAGAATTAAGTGCAGACATAACTAATGAAGCTGTGAAACAAGGATTGTTAGCGTGGCTCTTAAAGAGATTGAGATTAAAAATCCCTTTCGACGCAAATAAATTATATGCGAGTGAGGTATTGTCCATTTTACTTCAGGATAACGAAAAGAACAGAGTGGCTTTAGGAGAACTTGATGGAATCGACACTTTGTTACAACAACTTGCTTTCTACAAACGCCACGATCCAAACAGCGCGGAAGAACACGAACTTATGGAAAATCTTTTCAATTGCCTATGTAGCGCTTTAATGGTACTGGCTAATAGAGACCGTTTCCTGAAGGGAGAAGGTCTGCAACTTATGAATTTAATGTTGAGAGAAAAAAAGACTTCAAGAAACGGATCTTTAAAGGTGTTAGATTACGCAATGTCTGGACCTAACGGAAAGGACAACTGTAATAAATTCGTAGATATACTGGGACTAAGGACGATATTTCCCTTGTTCATGAAAACCCCTAAAAAGAATAGAAAACGGGTATTATTAGCAGAGGAACATGAAGAACATGTTTGCTCCATTATCGCATCAATGTTGAGGAACTGTCGAGGTTCGCAAAGGCAAAGACTTGTTAGTAAATTTACAGAAAATGATCACGAAAAAGTGGACCGTCTTCTAGAGTTACATTTCAAATATCTTGAAAAGGTTGAGGCTCTGGATGAAACGATAGAGGACAATGAAGAAGATGAAGATGCAATTTATTTGAAAAGATTAGAGGGAGGACTTTTTACTTTACAGTTAGTTGATTATATTATAGTAGAAGTGTGTGCCGCAGGTCCTGCTAGCATTAAGCAGCGTGTAATGCAAATATTGAACCTTAGAGGAGCATCCTTAAAGACAATCAGACATATTATGAGGGAATATGCAGGAAACTTGGGGGAGGAAGGAGACAAGGATTGGAGAGATCAAGAGCAGCAGCATATTTTAAATTTAGTGGACAAATTTTGAAGATGTAGTTGGTTGGCTGTGTTGCAATTTAAAAATAATTATTAAAATTACATGATAATTTTCATGTATTAAAAAACATATTTTTGTAATATTGCGATCATTTTTTTGTTTTTGTATTTGAGAATTCACAACCGTTAAGTATTAAACAGAGTGGCTGTTGAAAATTTAAGTGGCTTTACATTTTGAAAATATAGCATGAGATTTATACCATTTTTCAGGGGATAATTTGTAGATTCAAAATTAAAGTCACGTTTGCTACTCTGACCCTGTTTATTTCATAATAATGATATACATAAGTGTATCTCAAAAGTCATGCACATTTCAGATATTGGCAATTTTTCAAAAAATTCTTAGGACAGTCCAATTTTGTTTCTTTGGAGTATGAACTTTGGTTAATTTTTCTCCAAAATTGTCTACTAATTCACTACATGCACACTAAATTAATAAGAAAGACCTTGCAATAAAAAAAGGTGTGCCATTTAAAAAAAATAACCTTAAACCTCTCCCGTCGCCGCTGGTTACATATTTGTAAATTAAACTTCATCAAAGTTCATGCTCCAAAAAAGCAAAATTTATTTGACCAAGCGATTTCTCCCAAAATTGTTATTTGTCGAAATGCACTTTTGAGGCACACTGTATACATTTTTCTAAAAATGACATATGAAGTTTGAAAAGTGTAACAAAATTTAATTTTATACTTATTTCAAAATCACACCTTCAAAGAACAGTTCCTTACTTCATTATCAGAATATTTATATTCTCATTTTCTTTAATAAAAGAATGTCTTGTTTTTTTTTTAAAGCAGTGTTTTATTTTTTAACTCAGTGTTGAACACCTAGTCAGCTTTTCCATTAATAAGTGGTTATGTTTTGGGACCGTTAGTATTTTTTAAGGGATGATTTCTGGGCTCACACAGACGATTTTCGTTATGAAACAATTTTGAGTAAAATTTGTTAAATTAGATTACGCAAAAATTTAGAGACATGACGGAGACAGAAATATATTTTTTATAATGGAATAAATTCAACGTTATGAATGTTTCATAAATGAATTGGTATCAATATGAATCCAAAATAAAAAAAATTATTGTGTTTTCTGTTTGTTTTTTAGATAAAAATACATGGTTCATGTTTATTGCATGATTTATCAGATACGAAAAAACAATAATTACCTATAAAATATAGGGTGGTGAATCATCTTAAAAAACAAACCGTTTCTGAGCGGGAATGCCTACTTCTTACATGGCAAGTAAGAAGTGTTGCAAAATCAGCATCAGTCAAAATTAACTACTGTTCATCAGCTTTACTTACTGCCGTTAAAAAGTGCTAAAAATTAAATTGTGTAACTCAAGAACAAAAACCAGCCAGACAAATTTGGCAAAACTTTCAAATGAGGAAGGACTAAATAAACTTATACAGGATGTCTGGAAATGATGAGCAAAAAATTTAGGGGATAATTCTAGACCGAAAATAAATGCTACCTCTTTCTATAACATTTAACGGAGTTACAAGGTGCTAAAGTTAAAATTTAATTTTCGATATTTGTAAAAAATAACTTAAGAAATATTTTAATAAGATTTGTAAATCGGGAGTTTTTGCGGACGAGAAACTCAAATATGTTTTTAATTTTGACGTCACTAGTAGAGGGCGCCACTAGTGTATCCATCTGACTATCGAAACAATCGATTGCAATCGATTCTCCTACCTGTTTTATTTGAAAAAGGTATACCTTGCTGAAGTCGGTAGGTGTTTTTCAAGTAGCATTTTGCTGTATTTTCAGTAGAAAAGGGACTTTAACTGAAACGATAACCGTTTTCAATCCCCTTTTTTAGATATTACAGGTAGGAGAATCGATTGTTTCAATAGTCAGATGGATACACTAAGCAGCAAAAAAGTTCTGTCCATGTTGTCATTTAAAAGAAACATAAGTGACGTCCTCTATTAGTGACGTCAAAATTAGAAACATATTTGAATTTCTGGTCCGCAAAAACCCCCAATTTACAAATTTTATCTAAATATTTGGACTTGGATATAAATATCGAAAATAAAATTTTAACTTTAACACCCTGTAACTCCGTTAATAATCAGTTTTGGAAAAAATGTTATAGAAAAATGTAGCATTTATTTTCGGTCTAGAATTATCCCCTGAATTTTTTGCTCATCATTTCCGGACACCCTGTATAAGTACAGGACCATATTATTAAAAACAAATTTAACATGAAATTTATTTCATAAGTCTACAACATTTGACAACAAAATCAATAAATTTTTATTGATAGCTGAAAACATAATTATAGGTCCAAGTCAATGTTTTTTACATACATGTAATAAATTTTCTTAATTAATTTTATTATTTTACGGCTATTATGATTTTAAATTCATCTTAATCCTTGGAATACAATTGGAACATGTATAAAATTCAACAAGAAAGTTATTTAACAATTCTTCATAAATTCTCTTACCATGGCTTGAAATATATGTTCTAGAAAGTTGTTAAAAAAAATAGTTTTAAGAAAAATAAATATATCGACTAGAAAATTTTGTAGGTTAATTTATAAGCTAGAGAAGGCTTTGGAATTACTGTACAGGATCGAGTACATTTTAAAAAATAATTTTTAAATATGTTTGCAATATCAATATCAAAAACATGATAAAAGGATAGTCTATTTTTTTTAAGACAAATTTGGTTAATAATTTTAGTGTTATAAAATTTATAAGTATTACAGTGCCATCCTTGAATTATGTAATGTGATATTTTTAAGAAAACAAATTTCTGAAATACGTGATAATCCTTTATACCTCTGGTTGCTTAATTAAAATTGTATATTTTCACATCCTCTATTACCTTTTTCAAAGGTCTATTTCAGAAACACCTGGAATATACAGGGTGTTTCCTAAGTAATAGGTCACATACGACCTGGTAATAGTTTAAGCCAAAATATTAAGAATACACATATGTGTGGGTGCAAATGATACAGAATGTTGATTTAAAACATTTTTTTTTAATGAAAACTTCTAACCTTCTACAGTTGTTGATGTATTGATTTCAAATTTGGTGTCGATGGGTTTGTGGGGATGCTAAATTTAAACAATGTATAATTTTTAAGCTATATTATAGGGGGCGCCATATAATTAATATCTGTGATGCAAAAATTCTTGGACTTGGAAAATGAACTTTTTCAGTGAAAAATGTCATCCCTTGTGGAAACCCATATGTTTCACCATTTTCAAGGTATTTACTTTGAAAATTTTGATACACAAACTATTTTTTATTTTACTACACAATTTTAATCAATAGCATGAAAGGCATGAGCTAAATTCAAGTTATTTTATTTGAACAAGTACGTTAAAAATTAAAATATTATTAATTAAATAAAATCTGTTAGTAAATGAAATGGTAACCATGTCAAAATTTAATACCGTGTTATACTTGTTCTGCTTCAAATATTCAATTTCAATAATCGTTTAAAGTTGTGTATTGTAATTTACAAAGTATTTTTGAAACTAATGAGTTATTATATGGATCTAATAAAAACTGTGTAAATAACAAATAGTTTGTGTTGAACTTTTTAAATGCAAATGGGTATCTTAAAAACAATTAACGATATGGATTTCCATAAGATATAACATTTTTCACTCAAACAGTCCAAATTATTATAATTTTAAAGAATTTTTGCTCCAGTGTTAGGTAAAAAAGCAATTTTTTTGCTTCATATACATTATGCGGTGCCCTCTATAAGAGTTCAAAGGTGAACTCATATTTAAATTTGACACCCCACCCAGTTTGAGTAAAAAAATGTTTTACTTCAACACCTTGTATCTATTTGGCTTAAACTATTACCAGGAGGTATGTGACCCATTTCTTATAAAATGTATAGAATTTAAAATATATTTTTTTCCTTATCAGCGTATCAAATTATAAAAAAGTTTGATGGTGTGAGACGTACCAGACCCTGTACCTATATTTAATACACACATTTCTTATTATAATTAAAATGTCATTTCAACATTCTTGACGACATTAGTAAAGTCTACTTTGGAAGGAGTTAAATAGAAAGCTGGTGCAACTTGAACACCACAAGGACACTGACAACCCATAATCCAACTGAAAGAACCTAACTTGGCAGAGCATTTTGGGCAATGTAATTTTCCATTTGTTACCAAAGTTACGTGCATCCAAGCCATGGGTTCAATGAAGTATGTCTTTGTGCAATTAACACCTTTATCTTGATGAACAATCAAGTTTGACTCTGATGCCAATATCCTTCTACATTTCTTGCAGCGGTAAACATTTGGTTCTGGCTGAATTTGGGCTAAATCCGGATCCGGCTGTACGAGATCGAGAAAATTCTGAGGCAAAATTTTGACTTTTCTTACTCTGTCAGCTGCTACTGTTAATTTGAAAATTTTGAAGTGCATATTCCTAGGATTAATAGTGTATCCCATTTCTCTATAAAGTTTCAATTGGGACACAAATCCCTGGTTGGGGTAAACTATACTCCTTCTGGCTTTAACTCGTTCGAATGCTTCATGGTATGTTAACTGATATTTTTTCATAATATAGGCAATCACTACAGTGGCACTTCTTGAAACGCCAAAATAGCAATGTACTAATACGGCTCCTCCAGATAGTCCTTCCTTTATGAATGTGTCTGTTTCATCAAAATGTGACAAAAGGTCTTCTTTTGGTTGGTCTGATAACTGAATGTACTTTGTGGTGATATGCTTTAATTCTAATATATTACGAGGTAAAGGGCAGGTGTCAATAGTTATTATGTGACTTATTCTGTACTTATTTAATGTATCTATATCTTTTGCTGCAGCTAGTCCACCAAGATATAAATTATGTTCTATTTGATCAATGCTAATAGGGCCTAAAGAAAAATTAGCTCTATGTAAAATATCCATTTCATTCCTACAAATGTTAGGAATTCTAATTATATTAATTAACTAATAAATATTTTCATAATTTATTACCTCAGTTATAACAATATTTTTAATATTTAAATACACATTCCTTTTAAGATATGCAAGTTTTTGGATTCTATATCACTACATAGCACTTATGTATGAATCTTTCCTGGATAATTTCCTTATTTTAGAATTTCAATTTCAGTTTTATTTATTTTTATTTAGGTACATTGTTTATGCGTTTAATGTTTTTTAAATGTATGACATTGACATTACCACTAGCAATATAATAGATTATAGAGACAGAGTACAGAGTATTCTAATCTGATCTGATCTTTAAGAATGCTCTTCATAGGGCGCCATCTTGTAAATTTCTATTTTTCGAATTTTCATCTTAATATTCAATGAATTGGGCTCATTTTCTGTATGGAATTATAAAATTAATATATAAATGGTGGACGGTCCCTAATTTTAAGAAAAAATCAGTAATAAAGAAAAAAAAATTTTTATCATCCAAATTGAAATAATAAACCGTCCACTATTGTGTATAGAAATACAAACAAGAATATCCTGAATATTTTACTCAAAAAGTTTTTTTTTTTTAAACAAAAAATGGCAAAACATTTTTATTCCTCCAGGAAGTCCTGCCATCTAGCAAAAACTTTAATACAGCCAAACAAATATTGCTGTTTTAAATAGGCAACTAAATATACATACATATACATCCGAAGAAAATGTGTAAAATGGGCCCAAATGCAAATTAATATTAGATTTTATGAATGAACTAATGTAATTTATATTTAAGGGTCAACATTAAAACATGTTACAGAAAATATTTTATCGATTCTCTATTGGCTGTGTTTACTGGGTTTCGGTCGCGGTAGCATGCATACATATAGAAAAATGTGTTTGTGTGTGTTTGAACACCTGTGTTTAATTTTTTGTTTTTGCGCATCTTCATAATTTGAGTCGTTCTTATTTATGATTTGAGTCCTTTTGAGTTTCAGTATTTGAAAATTGAGATTACGCTTCTTTACCTTTGCTAGGTGTATGCTAAGTACTGATTATTTTTAAAAAAATAAAGGAAAATCAAGGTACGAAAAATCGTCCCAAAAAGTACTAAATCAATAAGCAAATATACCAAAGGCGCCCAGAGTTTCCCAATACGAGTTTTTGATCCTTTATCTATGTATAAAATTCTTTAATACATGTTTTGTGCACAAAATCTTCAGACGTAAAATGCTTGTTAAAAACATATGTATATTTTGATATTTATCTCCCAATTTTTAAAATAAATCCAGTATTTATAATATTTATTGGGAGATAGAGAGCAATGAGAAACGGCACACATTTTGCGTAATTTATTACAAATTATCTTGTGAATATTCTGCATTTTTTAAAAAATTTTGACCTTTCTGTATACTTTCGATTTGAATTTACCTTTTTAGAAGTTCAGATAGATGTCGGCCACTTCGTATATTTCTGTGTTTTGTGATGTCGACTGTCAATTTTACTAGTTTTGTGATGTCACCTGTCAGTTAAAGTCCGTCAAATGTAAATAACATGGCTCCCAAAAGGGTTTCGAAAAGTGTGAAAAAATCAAAAGTATTAGATTATAACGCTTTAATTTTAAAAGACGTATTGTGCCCGATTTGTAGAAGTATTTTAATTGAACCAGTGACTCTTCCCTGCAATCATGGATTTTGTTCTTCTTGTTTTGATAGTACTATGCAAAATGCAAACCTAGTTTGTCCGCTTTGCAGAATCAGAATAGGATCTTGGCTCAGGAAGGCGAAAAAAGAAGTCAAACTGATAAATTATGAATTGTGGGATACCATAAAAAGCAAATTTCCTCAGCAAGTAAAAAATAAAATCAATGGGGTAGATGAAAATTTAGAAGAAGGTAAGTTTGTTTGTGTGACAGTAAACGTGAAATAACGTAAACAAACTTATTTTAGAAACGGACGTAATAGTTTCTTATCCTGGGGAGATTCGTAAAGAATATGAAATGCAAAAACAGAAAGAAGATGAAGAATTTAGGAAGAAGTGTCAAGCTGATTTGAAAGCTAGTGAAGATCTTATTAAAAAAATATGTGAGGAGGAAGAGTTTGAACGTGCTGTGATGGAAGAAAAACTAAAGCTTGACGAACAAGTTGCAAAAAAGTTAGCTGAAGAGTTATCATTGACCAATCCTTCCACTTCAAAAACTAAGCAGACCAAAAGATTTGGCCCAATGGACAAGTTTGTGAAACAGGAAAATGACAGATTACAAAATCTTCAGAAGAAGCAGTTAAATAATTTTGCTACCAAGGAATATACATGCAGAGTTCTGTGTCTAGATAATAATGCAGATAACAATCCTTATAAAAAAATATTTTCTCCAATAATTCCGAAAAAAGTTCAGCAAATACAAAAGATTGCTGATGCCGATGTGACTAGCGATAGTAGTGATTGTATAGAATCAGAGTTACGGTATTTTAAACCAATCGATTATAGAGGGAATCCTCCTTCAGAAAGAAAACCTGCCATTAAAGTTCCAACAAAAAAACCACACCAAAATACATCAGCTAGAATATTGTAAGTTTAATTTTATATTGTGTGCTTTATTTACACTAGACTTTATAAAAGTCCATATACAATTATTTTAATCAATGTTGAAATTGACAGTTTAAGGAATGCAAAGTGCGCACTTTTTTATATAGGCATACATACTTCAGATATTTTTTTATCTCTTCTAAACATTGAATAGTGATAAAATTGCTAAGTTGACAAGTTATTGGGTCATTAATGTCATTGTTTTGTTTTAATGAGGTGAAAAAGAAATGTACAATTACTATTGGATATTAGTAAAGTTTGTAGTTTAGGATGACTATGTTTATAAGAAAAAAATTAGATAATAGCATTGAAAAATTAAGAGAATGTTAATAGTTTCGTTTTCAAAGGATGCAAATGGCCAAATCTATGAAATGAGTGTTATAAATCGCATATATTTGTATCAAGGAGTACTCTAATATAAAATTTAATTTATTATTCATAAAAAAATTATTTCTAATTTTCCTTTGATGTGCGTTCATCAGCATTATCATGTCCATACTAACTATCCATTGGGGAATAAGTTCTTTGAAGTTCCCGTTTTCAGAATTTTTGGATTAGCTTTCATGAACTGGAACATTTCAGTACAAGTTTCATTCAAATTTGTGTGAATTTTTATCAGCTTCAAGGGTGGGTATCAATATTTGCAATATCTCAACTCCAATAATTATTAATATTGAAGAATAATTATTACTTGATGGAAGAACTTGTTCAAGAAAGATAATAAACTCGCATAAAATATACAACCATTTAAAATTATTTCTATTTAATACAGTCTAGTGTTAATTTTAAATACATCTAGTTTCAGTATAAAAATATTTTCACACAAAACAATGTGACTTTTGTGTGCATTAAAAAAGTACATCTAGGTGTACCTAATGAACCTCTGAAGTTCAGTAGAACAGTATTCAAAATGTAACGTTATTAGTACGTATGATCACTCTAACTTCCGCATGTTATATTTTAGAAATATTTACTAATAAGTAGGTATCTAGATTAAAGGTGGGCACTTGGCGTGAGTCACAGCAGGTCACGATGGGTCACGCGTGATGTGAGTGATTCTGCGTTTTAGTTTTGAAACCGCCACGTGAATGGGCATGAGCGGGTCAGTGATGGGCACTTAACGTGAGTCACAGCAGATCATTGCTTACGACGATTCTCGAATGTGCGGCGATAATCCCTAATTGCAATTTTGTTTTCCCCTATCTGCATCATGCGAGAAAGATAGGCTTATATTTGTAAAATAAGGATAAATATAATGCATCTTTGAAGATCTGTCTAAACCAAACAGTAAAAATGTTTCCATTATTTTATTGTATCATTTTCAATAAAGCAACAAAACTAAATAAAAGACACATTAGGTTTCAAGATGATTATGCTTAACCATAAAGATATGTTTAGACTGAGCAAGTATCTGAATTTCCATTAATATTCATTCATGTTTTAACAATAAAAAAGGCTAACCTTAAATATGACAAACAATTTTCTATTTTTAAATGCATATTCTGTTATTATTTTTAAATTAAAAAATAAGTGTCACAAAGATAAACGGTGAACATACATTTCTGAAATACATATAAAATTAAGAGGTGTACAATTCAATTTCAACATCTATGTCCGAATAGGATTTGATGATTAAGAATATCTATTGCAATATCGCACCACTTATACTGAAAATAGTATATTACGTAACGAATGTGACATTTCACACGAGGATAATTTATATAAATTAATAGCAATTTTTAATAAGGAGTTGTATGGGAATTATTATATATGATATTATACGTGCTGAATATTTTATTTAGGCTTTTTGCCATTAAAAATATTTATGGTATTGTATTGTTGTTTCAATTAGAAAAATTTGCACCGATTTTTCGGGTAACAATTGATAAATTTTTAGCTGATTGAACTACTAAGGCAGAGTACAATCTTTGGAATCATCACTACTGCAATCCATATCCATGTTATAGTGCTGATATTACTGATATTAACGCATTGTATATGAGCATACAAAATGTGTACGCAAAAGTAAGACGATTTGTATCACAATTTGGCAAATATTCAAGTAACTCATCAAATTCTGACATTTTTGCCCAATGTAAACATAGCATAAGATAGTAAAACAGTTTTTGATACCTTTTACCAGTGCATAAAAATATATAATCATTTGGCAGATAGTGTTAAACAGAAGAAACCTCATAGGTAAAAAGAAATTGCTCTGGCATGCCTTTTTGTGTGCTATAGAACCGTATACAATAGCCAAATTTTATGCATAGCATTTATAAATGATTTTAATGTATGTGAGATATAGATAGATATATACTATCATTTACTGATTTTAATGTATCTTTTTATGGTTTATGAGAGGTGTGTATTGTGGTTTGAATGAGTAAGTGAGAAAGTTAGGTGGTGTGTTTGTCGATTTGTTTCACAGACTTGAAGCCGTATGACATAGTATAAAATTGTATATAAAATTTTGCACAGAATTATATAAGCATTTTTTTATATATTTAGTTTTTGTAATAATTATTGTTATTATAACCAATAACCTATAAATTAAGTAAACATAGGAAAGGTGCACTGGAGATTATATTATTGCTTACATAAAAATGTATTCAAAATTTTATAAAAATAGAACAAGTTTTAGTTTTCAGTTTTATATGTAGAAAACTGTGCATTTTGCTTGTATGATACGGGACGAACCACTTTAATTATAATGTCAAATAAAAAGCTATTTTAAATGTTACACCGTGTCATACAATCTTTAAGACATGGTTTACTTTATTATTGCTTTTCTTGGTAAACAAAAAATAAAATGAACACATTTTCCTAATTAATGGAGAATTTGGTTATTTAACCAATTTTTGACAATAGTAATTTGTTTTTGCAATATGTGTTTAAATAAATACGTTTGCTTTTGCCTTATATTTCTTACAAAAAAATCTTTAATTTTTAGATCTCCAACTGGTCTGATAAACTTCCACTCGAATTTCCTTGAATCTGCGTTTGCCAGAATAGCTTTGTCAAAATCAACAGATGTGCACAAAAGTAATACATCCCCATCCAGTGATAACACTACAGTAGTTACAAGTAAATTGAAAAGGACACATACGAATGACGAAATCGACAGTCCCAAAACTAAAATCAAAAAGAATGATTCAGTTGAAGTAATTGAGGATGAATCTCCTATATTAAATAATTTTAGTAAAACCAGTAGGAAAAAGCGACAAATATTTGGAAAGGCGAACAATATTGTACCGGAAAGTTCTTCAAGTCCGCCATTCTTAGGATTTGAAAAAATATCGGATTCCAAAGACAGTAATTCGAATATTACAAATAATAAGAATAGTATTATTGAAATTATGGAGGACGAAAAATCAAAGAAGCTTTTACAAGAAATGGCAGATTTAGAATTTGCCAAAAAACTACAGGATGAACTGAATAGAAGTGCCCATTACACAAGAAGTTCTCGAAGAAGCATAGGAAGTAAACGACAAGCTACTCTCGACGAAATCATGAAAACTCCTTATAGAGTTAAGTAAAGATTAACGTACAATTTAAAATAATATATTTATCCCAACCATTCTATGTAAGTTACTAATTTGGATTTTATTTTATCAAAAGAAGTTTATATTAATTTTTATACTAAACACGCTGTTTAGATATTTTTGTATAATATGCTCTAAGTTAAGTGGTAACATGTTTGTGATGTTGGGTTAAAAAAATCATAAAATAGCGTACGTTGACATAATTTAAGTTTTTTTTTCGTTAGAAGTTAATGAACTAAAATGATTTGTTATGAAATCGATTATGTCTCTGTAAAGCTCATATCATTGTTGATATAACAAGTATTAAGAACTTAAAAGTTATAAAATTTATAACTTACCTTTTTGTTATTTCGTTTTAAAGAAATTACTTATGATTTATATTACGAGATATCTATGCTGTGATAAAGCAGCTGTTGTTTTATTTTTTAAATAAAATCCTTTGTATAAAATTGGTATGTTTTATTTATATACACTTGCTATTTTTTTTTAATATATTTCTTCCACCAATAAGGGATTTTTTCAGTTCAACTAATTGGGTTTAGGTACCTGAAAAGTAAACGACAATTAATTGTACTGTAACTGTAAACAAATCTCGTGCTGAAAAAAGTTTTAGAACTTGAAAAAAGTGAAAGTAGGAACAGTATTACAATAACTGCATGGATGCAATATAAGGGTATTCATGGGGAAAGATATGGGGTACTTCAAATTTAAAAAAGTATAATATAATTTTTAGTTTTTGAGATATTTTTGTAGATTTTTTTTTTTTTTTTTTTGATTTTTTATATCAGAGTTGATTGTACAGGGTGTTTCAAAACAAGGAAAAATCAGTGGGGATGTTTGGGAAAATTATTATTTTGGATATTTCTTCATAATTTAACACAGCCACATTTTTGGTAATGCTCAAAACACGGCTGTTATCAGTTTTTCTGTATAAAGTAGAGAAGAGCTACTTGTTAGCACTTCGTTAACAGCTAAACTAAGCTAAGTCAAAGTAGGGTTTCAGTTTTGGCAACGAATTGAGTAGACCATCCAGATTCAGAGAGCATTGCAATGGATACCCAGAAATTAACAAATTAAGCATTTATAATTATTATTTATTGCTTTAATAGTTTAAAAAATAAATTGCACAGAATATTATCTTAAATTATAAGGCTGTACGTTACAATTTTTACAGTATGTGAGTAACTAACATTGCAAGATTATTTTGAGTCGAAATAAAAGTTTTATAGACATAAATCACGTAGAACTTCCCTTGAATGCATCATTTTACTAACACAAAGTGTTATGTCATTCTAACCGAATTTTAGACATGATTATTGAATACGAAGTTCTATGTTATGCCATAGTATAATATATACTGTGGTTATATGTAAAACACTGCACAGTGATGGAATTTTAGGAAAAGTGTGGCCAAAACCCCCTTTTTCATCTTTTCCGAAATTTTTTCGGAAACGTCCAATAATAATAATAAGATTTATTAGTCCAGCGTGAGCAATACAATTCTTCTTCAATCTTTCTATCCTCTTAGGATAATGTACCATTTTAAATTGTGTAATTAGTCGTTGAGAGTTAATTTATGTGTCTTTTTTGTTGTTAAAGTTTATAATGTATTATTTATTTGTTATCTGGCAATATAATTCAATTTTTTCTTGTTTAGTAATAATCTTTCCTTTTATGTTTATGAATACTAAGTGTCACTTATTTCATAAACTGTACCTCTAAAAAATAATATTAAATTTTCTTATATATAGGATTTTTTGCGAGTAACCATTGAAGTACCGGTAACTGTTTTTTAGTAACCGTACCGTTTTAGTGTGAAAGTGGTTAGTGAGGGGAAGAGACATGACGTAGCTGTGATGTCACAACAATAACACCGGTTACTGAAATCAGTAACATATTCAGCAAGGTAGGTAAGCCAAAAACGGTTACGAATATTACGAAAATTGTGAGATTATAATATAAATTCTTCTACACTCTGCAGAGGACATTTCATACAATACGTCTTAATAAAATGATTGATTATAGAATTAGTTAAAAATAACATTGTTTTAAAGGAACTTTTCCTTTTTTTGTAGTACATTTATAATTTTCTATAATAAAGTTAATCAACTTATAAAATGTTACTTTTTCCATTTGTAACAGTTGATAGAATACAATGCGGTTATATTTTTCTAGCCATTCAAATGTTGACTTGCCTCACTCTGGTGGAACAGAGTAAAATTTTACTATTAAAATTAAAGTGTAATAAACAATATATATTAAAAATAAATTCAACAAGCACACAAAAAACAAACACTTCTGTGCTACTGTTACTTGTTTACAAAATTATGCGTTATGATTATTTATTAATTTATAACAACCACAGATTCAAGACGAACCATAACCGGTGTATTTTAGCGAGCCTACGTTACCAGAACTTAATCTAGGAGTGGGGGTTCATGTAAGAGATACTGCTAACTAACCGTTATTCTGACAACGGTTACTTGTAAAAAAATCCTAATAGTTATTCATCCATTTGTGAACTTAACAGCCATATAAAATAAAACAACACTTTCCCATTCCTTTTAAGAAATCACTTGGCTAATAATTATTTTTCCTGTGCTGTCTCAGTCTAGCATTATATCCTCGAAACATTTTGTATAATTATTTAGTTAAGTCGTATGTTTGTAGGGCAAATAAAATTAAGCAATTTTTTAAAATGAATTCATTGTATTTGCATATTTTAATGAAGGATGAAATATAAACAATCTCAAAATACTCTTGCTGGCCACTGAAATTTATCCAAAATGTAATTTACTGCTACAAAAAAACTGCAAAACTAAAAATAATTATTTAAAAAAAAATCTTTCTTTATAAAAAGGTAGCTGATGGGAAGTCGAGAATAAATGTTGGACCTTGGGGAGGTATAGAAAAGTTTCGAAACAAATTACACTTTCATTACTAAAAAGATATCACATTGTGTTAGTGTAAAGGGAGGCATTTTTGTGCACTTACTCAAGTAAATCATTGATATGATAATTGATGTATTTATTTGATTAACTAATTGAATAATTAAAAAAAGTGTTTGTAGTGTCACTTAAATAGAAGCGCAGAAGTATAGAATTTCAGTTAGTTTCACTCAAAAGCTAAGCTTTTTCCAAGAAAATAGTAAGTAATGATTTGTAGAAAACTCAAAGACAAATTCTAAAATATCAGCGGCATCTTATTTTATTTAGAAGATGCCACCAATATGTTTTATCTCCGTCACTGAAGCATTTAAATTTTTGGAAAAGGATTCAGATTTTGGACAATGATTACATATCTGCGTCCAATTTCAAATTGTTGCGCCCACTAGTTTGTAAAATATTAAAAAATCAAAAATAAGTTTAACACTCTGTATCTTTTTAATAAAGCATCCTATAGCCAGGTTTCAAAATAGTTCCCGCTCACAATTAATAGCCATCAACACAAAGAGAAATACATACTGTCCATATATTTTACTATACATTACATTGAATTGTGTTTCAAATATCTGGCAGAGGAAATCCAATTACACAGCTTCTGCTGCAGCAAATAGCATGCGCCACATCAGAATACTCGATTTCTATTGGTTATGACGAATTGACAGATGGACCTGCAGCGCTACCATCGGTGTGTGTGGAAACATTTCGGGTAAATCTTTCCGCTATTTTAATTGTGATTGTAATTAATTATTATTAGTGACTTTGTGTTCTTAAGAATGGAGAATAATTCAAGTTCTACAGTGTGTTCTCAAAAAGAAAATACCCTAATCTAACAAGTGAAGAATATCGGATGATAAGAAACTTGTATGAAAGAATTAAGGCTCGTGACCAAAATATGAGTGTTAAGTGATACGGTAGAAATATATGTATAGGCCATTACCAAGAATGTCAGTGAGTAGTGTATATTGTGCAACAGAGAATAGAAAGAATATACAACTGCCAGTGGCGTAGCCAGAAATTTGATATGGGGGGGGGGGGTTCAGTGAACAAAGTATTTCAAACTAGATTTTTTTAATAAAAGTAATAAATAATTTTTAATAAATTAAAACAATAAAAGTAAATAAAAAACAATCTCATCATGAACATGTAAATAATAAACAGGTACAAACAATATTAGTTACAAAAATGACAAAAATAAAATTAAAACTTAGTTGCAGGTGAACCCTATTGTAAGGTTGCCGTAGGAGATCACAGTTCACTGACCGCGTTGCTAAATATTGGCGAATAGAGTGATTGCAGGTTTGTAGTGAGACATTACCTATATGACCCCCAAAACCCCCCCGTGGCTACGCCACTGACAACTGCCAAACAGAAAATGGTCGAAGGCGGAATGCTGAAAGAAGCAGATAGAAGTTGGTGATACAAAATACACGATTCGTAAAACAATTCATGGTATGATGGTATTTTAAAAATGAACTTCCGACAATAAAATAAATTAAGGTTGCTATCTTACTGGATGAAATTTTGCCTAGAATATCCAGATGGATGCTTTTACAATTCATGTGGCATAAATTTTCGTTTATAAAACGAAATGGAAAGAATATATTCATACAAAAAGACGAAATAGTGATATGGCAAAGAAACTATTTAAGACAAATAGTAGGTTGAAATCCGAATCAAAGAATATATTACACTGGAAAAACATGGACAAATGAAGGCCATTATTATGATGATGACAAAAGTGTGGCATTGTTTTGACCTGGTGTAGTGATTGTAATGAATAATGCACCCTATAATAGCCGATGATACTGTTAATATGTGACAGTGCTAGTAGCCAATACTGTGCATGTAAATAGTGTAGTATATTATGTTTTAAAGTGTGATATTTGCAAAGTGTGCATCAGGTAGGTATAAGTGGGTAGTGGTAGGCCATCGCCGTCTAAAAGGATGGCATTCTACCAGTGAGTTTAAACTTTTTAAAGTAAACGATTGAAGTGCTAGGTTTACTCAACGTCAACTTATTTTTGGTAATTTTGCGTTTTTTAAAAACTCCTCAAGTGGCAGCGTATGGATTCTTGTCATCTGCAATCCTCACCTACCATGTTCATCTCAGTGAAGAAAGAAATATTTCAAAGCCAATACAACTTTTTTTAATTCAGATCGTTCGTTTTTAATGTTTTGGGACAAATTTTTTTAATAAATTTGTATTAATATGATTTAATCTTAATTGCAAAAATTCCAAAAAAAGTGTTCTAGATTACGAGCAGGGTATTGTATTTTAAATCTGTACATAAAAGAAAATTTATCAACGCACAGCTGAAAGTAAACAGAAATGGTTTGCACCAGAACACAATCAACTAGGCATCACATTTGGATCTTTCGTACCTTCTGCAGGTCTTGGGGACTGATTTGGGAGGCTCTCTTCGGGATGGCCAAGACAGGCACCGACAGGACAATGGCAGGACTTAGACAAGGCGATGTTATGGGATTCGGTAACGATTTCTAAGGGGTCTTTAAGATCTGATTTCTCCACTTTCAATTTATTTACCTTCTCTGCTGCTGCTGACACCGGTTCTGGTTTTTTCTCATCTGAAACAAACGAAGTAGCTGTTGATTTTACAGTGTCCCAGGCTTCGGATAAGCTGGACGGTAATTTTGGTAGAGACGGCAGTTCCAGTGGTGGATCGTCTTTCTTAACTGTAAACAACAAGGACAGCGCATACCATTTGAAATACTAATTTTAAGAAAAATATAGTCGCTTGTACACTGAGAAAAATTATTTTATGTTTTTCCTAATTAACATATATTCCTACTTCAAATGAGAAATTATTACTTAAGTACCTCCATAAATAAAGTTGTATGCAATAGTAGCATATTTCTTTGTCTCTGTAAGTCCAATTTGCGTGTATACTGCTGCTTCTTTTGGATAACACAAGGCTGCCATACCTACAGCCCCCGTTGTTGCGTAGAGTGTTCTCTTAAAAAAACCACCACGTAGCCCAAAAATTAGACCTGTGAGTGCTCCAATTCCTATTGCTCCTGCTTTTGGTAATGTATTGTTTTCTTCTTGTAGATAGCTAACAACCCCTAAAAGTTTTTCAGTTAGATTAAACTTTATAAATATGAGAGGTTAAATAATATAATGAAACTGTGATGCTTACATTCTACATTCTCCCTGCTTTTCTCAAACTGATCAAGTCCTACTTTTTTATAAGCCTGAAGTTCTTCATTGTATTTAGTTAGAGTTAATCGTACATTTCTAAATGCATCTTCAATGAATCCTGGTATTTCTTGTTCCTTGAAGACCGTCGCAGATTCCTGAGTGGCCTCCGGGATATAAATTGGGAGTTCACTAGGTCTGCATAATCGTTCTTCTTCATTTTTTACCGGCGCGTTAACCGTAGCTTCAGCTACAACAGCAGCTGCTGGTATTAAACACCTTCTAATAAC
Source organism: Monochamus alternatus (assembly GCA_037114965.1). Classification (NCBI taxonomy): domain Eukaryota; kingdom Metazoa; phylum Arthropoda; class Insecta; order Coleoptera; family Cerambycidae; genus Monochamus; species Monochamus alternatus. The sequence continues at coordinate 74,225,932 of CM073431.1, read as the reverse complement.
CTACAATGTTTCAAACTTTTGTAAAAATTACGGCTTTATTTTTATTTTTTGAGCAATTTTTAAACTTACTTGACTAGTAAACATTATGAATTATTATTTATTTATTTTTTTACTATTTTTTATATTAATTACGTAAAACTTGACAAGTGCGATGACATATGTGACGTCCCCTTGTTTTCCCTTGCGCATGACCGATATATGAGCGCGAAATTAAAAAATGAATAGTAAAATACTTTCATAAAATTTATAACATTTATTCAAGTAAAACTTACCTTTAGAAACATAGTATATAACATATTCCATATTATTTATGTCATATCTGTACATACAATTTTGTCAGAATTTTTAGTAGGTCAACGGATAATTTGTTTCATTGACTACCTACCTATACAGGGTGATTTATTATATTTATACCGGGGGTGTCCCAAGTTTTATTGAGCACTCCATATACAAGGTGCTTCTAAAATTATTTAATTCAAACTTTTATATTACTTTTAGGGTAATTATTTACAACAGCAGAAACTTCTCCAATCTTAATAAGAAAATTCCTACCCCCCTTATTTTCGAGGGCACAAATCAAATTAATTTTTTTCTGTCTGTGGTAAAGTCAACCAGGCGATCCCTGTAATAGTACTTTTATTAAGTGTGCATGTGTGAAACCCTGAACTATTCGATTGATATGTCATATAACAGAAATTACAGTATATTGTTTATTTTCTGATTTGTATAGTTTTTTTACACAAAATGAAATTTTATATACTCGCGTCAAGAATTCAGACGTCTTAGGTCACGGCTGACGTTACACATTTGGTCGCGTTAAAAACAATCATTTTTTGCAATTTAGTGCAATATATATAATGCAAAGTTTTAGTGTACTATATAGTTTTATTACTATCACTTGCAGTTTCTTAAATATTTTGACAAAAATGTGATAAATTATTCACTTGTTCGTATGACGTAAGTCGTCTGAATTCTTGCCGTGACTTTATAATATTAGGTGCGCCCTCTACTTTGTACAAAAAAAAACTAAAAACATACCTAAGTAAAATTTGGATTAAATATGTTATTCTTAAAAAAAAATAACATAAAAAATTTGATTTCACACACACTCCACTGTATTTCAAAAATGAGGTGGTTCTGGAATGGTTCTAGGACATATGTATTTATTAACAAACCTCACTAATTTTTTAATGTTCTATCAGTCGTAGTAATATTTCCATGTCATTTTGAAAACCCTGTAAATGAATAAGAAGCTTATACAACCAATGGCTGTATAAGAAACTCCAGAATTTTACTGTTCATTTTAGTCTGAAAAAAATTACTCGACAATATTTTGGTTGTGTGAAGTTATCCACACTTTCTCATCCACACTTTTTGTAAATCCTATCGGAAAGGACGTATAAACGCAGTCAGTGACCAGCTTCTTATTACTTGATATATGAAGATACTAACTACCCTTGAACAGATACACTAAATAAGTCATTTTATATTTAATATCAGACACATACAAAGGGTGTATGAAACTACAACCCCAAAAAAAAATAAAAATCACCGAGTTGAGACGTATTATGTGAATTAGCTGCTCTTTTTCACACCCTTCCCATGTAGATGCACTAACAAAACTTGGTGGATGAATAATTATACATAAGGCTTTCAAAATGGCACATACGCCGTTTCTTGCCTGCCCATCTGACTACCCCAAAAAAATTAAAATTCACTGAGTTGACACGAATTATGTGAATTCGCTGTTCTTTTTCACACAATTCCCATGTAGACGCACTAACAAAACTTGGTGGGTGAATAGATATATATAAGGCCTTCAAAATGACATATACGCCGTTTCTTGCCTGTCCGTCTGATTAACCCAAAAAAATTAAAATTCACCGAAGGCCTTGTATATAGCTATTCACCCACCAAGTTTTGTTAGTGCATCTACATGGGAAGAGTCTGAAAATGAGCAGCAAATTGACATAATACGTCTCAACTCGGTGAATTTTAATTTTTTTGGGATAGTCAGACGAGCAGGCAAGAAACGGCGTATATGCTATTTTGAAGGCCTTATATATAGCTATTCACCCACCAAGTTTTGTTAGTGCATCTACATGGGAAGGGTGTGCAAAAGAACAGCGAATTCACATAATTCGTATCAACTCGATGAATTTTAATTTTTTTGGGGTAGTCAGACGGGCAGGCAAGAAACGGCGTGTGTGCCATTTTGAAGGCCTTAGCTATTCACCGACCAAGTTTTGTTAGTGCATCTGCATGGGAAGGGTGTGAAAAAGAACAGCAAATTCACATAATACGTCTCAACTCGGTGATTTTTAATTTTTTTGGGGTAGTCAGACGAGCAGGCAAGAAACGGCATATGTGCCGTTTTCAAAGCCATATGTATAACTATTCACCCACCAAGTTTTGTTAGTGCATCTACATGGGAAGGGTGTGAAAAAGAGCAGCTAATTCACATAATACGTCTCAACTCGGTGATTTTTACTTTTTTGGGGTTGTAGTTTCATACACCCTTTGTATGTGTCCCCAACTTAAAAATTTCAAATGCAACTACCCCACTTGTGGCACATCATTTTAAAGCCCTTTTCATTGCGAATACAGTGACGTACCGTTTTTAGAAATCGGTTGAGATTTGACAGAATTATTGGTTACAAACGAAAAGATGACAAACCAACTTACGCGTAGTAATTTCTACACAAATGCCCACCACTAATAAGTTTTGCATCTACTACACATGACCGCATTACCTAATTGTTATTGATGTGTCTATCAGTTTACAAAAAAGTCAGAAATGAAATAAAAAAGCTGAAGCAAATAATAAATCAGATTTATTTGATGAATTGCTCAAAATGACCCCCGTTAACTCCCAAACAATAATACAGTCTGTTTTCAAATTCTGTTCGAACATTATTAAAGACATCCGCAGTTATTAATCGGCATTCTTCTACAATTCTCTGACGTAGCACTTGCAGTGTTTCCGGCTGAGTGGCGTACACTCGTGATTTTAAATGACCCCACAGAAAAAAGTCCAAAGATCCGGAGATCTTGGTGGCCATTCGACGGGACCTCTTCTGCCAATCCAATGCCCTGGAAAATGGTCATCCAAAAATTGTCGCACAGCAGCAGTATAGTGCGGGGGCGCACCATCTTGTTGGAAGGTTATTTCATTTTCTAGTAAATTGTCGTCACTTTCTAAAATCTCTGTTATCCTAGGATCAATTATACTTTCCAATAATTCTAGATAGGTCTAGGATGGTCCAACAAGATGGTCGCCCAAAATGCCTGCCCAAACATTCAATTTTTGAGGTGTCTGAGTATGAAATTCCCTGATTAAATGCGGATTAGTATCACTCCAATAACGACAATTGTGTCTATTCACTTCGCCATTCAACATGTTCAAAATGTGCATTCGTCGGAGAAACATGTATTGTAGAGAAGATTTGGATTCAGTAGAAATTGTTCACTAAAGTATTCTCAAGATTAGTTACAGCGATCAAAGTCATCTTCATGTAACTCTCGAACCAGCGTCATCTTAAATGGATGAAACTTGTGTTTTTTCAAAATTCGATGAACACTGGAACGGGATACGCCAGAAGCTTGAGACACACTTATAATTGATTGCTTATTATCCATCTGTACATGACCCAAAACTGCCACTTCAACTGCTTCATTTCGAACTGGCCCAATTACTTCACGTTTCTTGTTTAAAAGCGAACCTGTTGCAACAAATTTGTCAATCAGGTGTTTAACGTACTGGTGGTTTACATTTTTTTCAGGATGATTGGCATTAAAAATTCGTGCTGTAGCTTTAGCGCAATCGTGATTTCGATAATATATTGCAACAATTTCTACTCTTTCCGCGATAGAATAAACCATTTCGAACACACGTTAATACTTTCAATAACGGTTGAAACTAACGATTTCTTGGTCACAAGCAAAAAACAAACAAAGACTTTTTTTGTAGTACTGATTTTTTGTTATTTTGAAAAGGTCTGAATTCCTATAAACTTAAGTATCTTCTACTAATAACTATTTTAGTATCTAGTTTTATTTGCTTCAGCTTTTTTATTTCATTTCTGACTTTTTTGTAAACTGATAGACACATCAATAACAATTAGGTAATGCGGTCATGTGTAGTAGATGAAAAACTTATTAGTGGTGGGCATTTGTATAGAAATTACTACGCGTAAGTTGGTTTGTCATCTTTTCGTTTGTAACCAATAATTCTGTCAAATCTCAACCGATTTCTAAAAACGTACGTCACTGTATTCGCAATGAAAAGGGCTTTAAAATGATGTGCCACAAGTGGGGTAGTTACATTTGAAATTTTTAAGTTGGGCTTGCTAGGCATTAGGGGGATGAACATATCGAGTTGCTTGACTGTCAAAAAAGCTCCCCCCAAGAACAAAAATCGACGGGTCTCGGCGAATTTTGAAATATTATTCGGTTTTCCAATTATAGGGGGGGTAAAATTTTCGTTGGGATACCCTGTATACATGTTACATATTAGAGTAGGTAGTGATGTATACCTGATCTCGTAACATCTTGTTTTAATAGAAGTGACAGTTGCTTTGATGTATAAAGAACCAAATATAAACCGCAAACGTACAATAGGCAAAACTATGTTTAAAAAATCTATTATCATATGCGTCTAATTACTGCTGGAGTGTCATAATCACAAAACATATCTCATAATTATAGAAATTATCTGCATATAGATCAAAATTCATAGACGGAATTATTTAAACATATTTCTCCATTACTCCAAAAAGAAGATACTGCATCTACTGTTTTACATTTTTTCTTGTCTGTTCCATTGCCCGTTTACAGAACTCACTGCACGCGGCAGCACACCACAGCACGCATGACGTAGTCGGACATAGTCGTCAATTGTTTTCATCGATAATTTTACTTTTCATAGAATTATGACAAATGCCAAATATCTGTTAAGCATACGTTTCTGTTTACGTATCATTTTTAAATTGATACAACCCAAAATAATAACTGTTGTGCTTTTATGGTGAAAGTGTAGGATTAGCAGTCCATTATTAATATGTATGTACCCATCAGTTTTGTGAAAAATGTAAAATATTTAGGCACAAAAGCTTTGTGCGAAGTATTGGAATGATATCAGTGCCGCATATTTTAATGCTTTGAAATAGTAGATAAAAAATACGTTCATTTTTGCAAAACAAGTTAAATAAGTAGGTTATATTAAAAGATAAGTTGATTTAAGAACTTCCAGATATTCAAAAACTGTTTTCAGAGAGTGTAATTATTATTGTAAAAACATGTACATTTAATATTCCGATTTTTGTAAATTTTGCTTATCTGTTTTTTATTAAATGCTTATAGACAGGCAATCTTTTTTAATTTATTTTCTTGTTGCCAAAACTATTGTTTTATAGACAATTCAGTTTGTCAGAAGTTTTAAGTCCTTGCAACTTGAAATGATTATTTATCAATCCACCTTAAACCAGATTGATAGATATTTAACCTGTTTATAAAATTCCAAGTTGACTGAATATTATTTAAGAAATCAATCATAATACATCTGCGTTGAATAGCTACTCTATTTTTTTAAAGTTTTTATCTTTGAGATAGGTACATACATTATCGGATTAGAAAAAGAAATAAAAAACATTATTTTATTTAGATATCATATTATTGTTAAATCAGTAATGGATAATGAAAAATTACATTTTATCAGTCTGCATATTAGTTCACATTATTCGCCGATAAGTAATACAATAGGATTAAGAGAGCTCCTAATAAGAATAAAGGTTGTGACAGTTGAATAGACAATCTTGCATATTTTTTTAGTCCGCATCCATATATCGAAGAGCAGAAATTACCAGATAGTCGTTTATCTATTTAATTGTTTTGTAAATGGTCAACGTCTGAAGTCATAGATCAAATAATAATATTTATTATTTCCATTATTCGTATTCCGCCAAGCGTATCAAAATAGGACCAACAAAATAGATACGATAAAAATGAGTTACAAAAGAAAACTGTCAAGAGCGCTACTTACTATTTCACAATGCTTGTACTTTTTTAAAACATAACTGTACCAAATTTCGACATGATTGGACGCTTCGTTTCTTAATTATGCCCATAATAAGAAAACAATTTTTTTAAGCCGTGTAACTTCTAAATGAAGCATTTTTGGACTAAGCTAAGTTTGTCTACATCGGTTCTATTTGACCACAGGAAGCTATGTTTACGCTGCGTCCCATGACTTTCCGGACACTCTGTATTTGATTTTCATAGTCAAATGACAGTAACTTTACAACAATATGTCCCAATTGTACGGTATCTTGGAAACTACACGGAACTACTTCTTCGGGAAACTTAAGATACCGTAATCAGAACTCTCATAGACCTCTTCGTTTTTGAGATACAACAAATTAAAAAAAATACTTTTAAGGGATTACTCGTATCTCAGAGAATAGCCGAGATATCGGAATGGTGAGAATTTCTTCTGATAGAGATTTTACGTAGACTTCAATGGCGTACTTGTAATTTCTCTATAGAGTGTATCTTCCAAATTTGACTCACACATGAAATATCCTGTATATTTTTCTGCCAAGATAATTACCTTAGTCAATTGATAAATAATTCATTTGAAGTCAAACATAAAAAAATATAGAAATATATAATAGAAATCAAATTCATCGGCAATGTTAGTTTTATCAATTTATCGTTTTTTGACAATTTCAAAAATACAAAATACACTTATTATATCATTACGAAAAAAATAATGCAATTAAACTGATGCATAAAAATATAAAGGATGTTCAATTTTAAAACCTGTATGTTTGGATCATATCTGAAAAAAAGACACCCTGTAGAGAAAATTCAAATACGTGACTAAGTAAAATTCTCTAGCAGAAGCAATTTTCACCATTCCGATATCTCCGCTATTCTCTGAGATATGCAAAATTCCTTAAATGTAGTTTTTAAATTTCGTCTATCTCAAAAAACGGAGAAGTCTATGAAAGTTCTGATTATGGCATCTAAATGTTTCTCAACTTTTGTAGTTTGCGAAATATCCTGCAATTACAACGAAATTGAACACACTGTACAATTGTTAGGTACATTATTAAAGGAAATAAGATATCTACCTTTGCTAACTCCTACTGAAAGCTAAGAAAGTTCGTTACAGCTATAATTTTATTGTAAAAGGGAACATTACAGTTTAAAAAAAAACTTTCCTACTCGATTCGCTGCAGCGTCCACCGATCGTAGCTGCTTCCATCTCTTGCATAACCCACTACGCTATATCCACCCTTTGCTAGCCCATTTAGAATGTGAATGACTGATGTCCCCGGTATAACTAAGAATCCTCTCCCAATTTCATATTTAGGCGATCCTAGACTATCTATTAGATCGTCGATATCATCTAACTCGTAATAAATCCTCACTGTTATATTCTTTCCTAAGTTATCGGTCGATTGTTGTGGTTCTAGTACGATGAAATCGTAAGAAATTACTAAGTTTATAAGTATATATTGCAGGAAAATATACAATGCAAACACTGGTTTCATCTTCGGAAATATCAATGGGCCTTGTTACTTCTTACTGAAATGGAAAGTATGGTAGGTATACATAGTGATTGAGGGGGAACCCCTAATATTCAAAAGAGGTGTTCAGGGGGTAAAAATGAAAAAAAAAAACATATGGTCTAAGTTCATATTATGAACTTTGCATATACTAATGATTTAAACCATCGCCAATGGAAGTAATCAAGAGTTTCAAATCTGGTGAAGTTGGTGGCTAATTTTGGAAACCTCCTCGGCTAATCCAGCGATTGGCCGCAGGAAAGCGATTGTTAAGATGATTGATCACAACACGACTAAAATGGGCAGCGACACAATCATGCTGAAAGTACATGTTTTGCTAATATCCAATGGAACATCGTCTAGTAGATCTGTCAAATTATTTTCTAAAAATTCTACATTTCTCGCTCCAGAAAGACGACCATTTAGCACAACTGGGCCAAGTAATTGATTATTAGTCATACCACACCACACGTTAATGCTGAACCGATGCTGAAAGTTACTTTCTACAGTGTCGTGCGGATTTTCATCTGACCAACAATGTTCATTTTTATTCCATCACGAGTGAATTGAGCCTCATCAGTAAACAAAATATATTTGTAGTGTTTTGCGTTTATCCAATAGCAAAAATGCAACCGGAAATCATTATCACCACCAATGTGCCTTGTCCTTACACCCGGGTTACGTTCTACCATATTTAGAATTTCTTCTTCCACTGCTAAACCAGGACCAGCTTGCCTCTCAGATGTAATTCTTACACTGGGAAAAGTTTCAGTTTCACGTGCATTGTTGAAGACTGTCTGTCGTCGATATTCAGCAACTGCACGATTAGCGCTACCATAAATAAAAATAATATCAGCATATTCTCGACTAAACGTGGCAGGCATTACGAAATTATGTGTGTACAATACCGACTAAACCAAGGCACATGTAAAAATAAATGCAGCAAATATTTTCATTGCTATCTCAGTAACCGTTGATATTCGACCATATGTTTATTATTAGGCTTTTTTGTTCACTTTTGCCCCCTAAACACCCCTTTCGAATATTAGGGGTTCCCCCCAATCACCCTGTATATTACTGCATCTCAAAAAAAAAAAGTTCTGACCGAGAGAATATAGTGACTAATGATGATTAATAATTAACATTAAAGCTTTATTAATTGCAAAGAAATTATTAATAATAACAAATTAGACAAAACAGCTTACCTCTATGAATAAATAATCTGTCAGGTACTGTGGAACTGCGATACTGTTATATTAAAACATATCATATACGATCAATTAATCATTTTCATTAATCCTTTTAATCAGTGTTTGTTTATTTTTATATAAACATATCAATACTCATCGTCTACTGTATTACACAGGGTATTCAATATTAAATATTGAAGCTATTAGACTTATTAGAGTATAAGAGTCAAGATTTTGTAATAAAATTTGACATAAACTGGGTAGAAAATGTTCTTCAAGTATTTTCATAATTGATATAATTCATTTATTTCACGATATTTTAAAATTATATTTAGGTACAGATCACTTAATTTTTAATTTCAAATAACATCCACATTTAATTATTTTTACATCTGCACTTAAAAGGTACCTAATTTCTTAAAGTTTAAATATGAGTACCCTTAAGGAGAGAACACAGTATGAGTTCGCGGTCTAGACGCATCGCGGGCCGCTCTGTGTCGAACTAATCACGGATTTTTACAAAATATGTAGATATATTATGTAGATGTCAAAATATGTTCTGGATAATATGTATTTTTATTAGCCTTTTATTTGACGCGACTGACCGAAATTCTCCAAAAAGTTTTCGGAAAGACCACGGCGTGTACATTTAAAACCATTAAAAATCCTTCAATAGATGAGAAGAGACTAGCCTGGTCTGCGGTGCGCCTAGACGGTGACCCCCTAGTGCGTTTTTTCCTTTAGGAACAACGTTCCCAAAGAGTACGAATATGTGACTTTAAGAATAAACAGCAATTGCCAGGATTAGTGATAAAAATGACTTGATGCAATAAATTTTAAGTAAATTTTAGTTGTCTTTCACTCTTTTTTTATATTTTGCCTTATAATTAACTATAATTTTAAAAATGAGAACGGAAATACACAATATTAGTAGAATTTCCGCACCTTTTCATATTCTCAAGTAAAGACATTCTTTGTTGCTTTGCCGTATAGAGGGTTAGATCCTACATCAATTTAATATTGTCACTATTTTCTCACTGCATTTAAATATATTTTTACATATCTCGTTACTTATCATACTAATCATTAAATTTTAATATGTACTTATTAATTTCCATCACGTAAGCTCATTTCTAGTAAAAGTAAAAACGAAAAAAAAACAGACGCTGTAGCAAGGAATACCTTTCCGAAATAAGAACGGGTAGCAATCCTGGTATAGGGTATAGTTAGGGAGGGCAGTTAACCAGGGAAGTTGATATTCCAGTTAGAAATAACGGTAAAAATTTTAAATTGCCTACAGTAATTTCGTGTTACTTTTTTTGTTTGTTTCTATGTTTATTCCTGTTCATACCCTACATATAAAACTTCAACTACTTTCACGCTTTATTAAATCGTTTTTAATTTGTAACCCTGTATTATGTAAATAAAATATTTATTTATATGATTAAGGTTTTATAATCATAGGATAAAGATTGTTCAAGTGAAACGATAACATTGTACACTATAAAATTAGCAGTACATAGATATTATCTGAAAGTTTTACTTAATTTATTATACAAATTTTATAAATTCTTTCCGTTTAATAAAACTTGTGTTTAATGTAAGTACATATAGTAAAATATTTTATTTCTGCCTTTTTTATTTTATAATATATGCCACTACAATCTTTTGAAATACGTTTTTTAAATAGTCAGTTTATTTGGGTTTTATCTTCGAAAGTTTAATTTCAGGGGATGTTTTTGAATTTCAGATTAGTCAGTTGGTAAGAAAATATTGAAGTTTTTTGTACTTGATTTCAGTAAACTTCTAATAATTATCGAATGTATAAATTGTTTTTCAGAAAAAATCACATATACATATTTCAAAAAGCATTAAATATGGTTTCTTATTAGTTTGACATGAAATACGTTTAAACAGTCTTTCATAAAGATATGCTAAAAGCATGAATGCATATTTCCACAAAAATGTAAGTATACCTACCATACCCTATCCTTAAATGAACATATATACAAGGTGATTAACAACTTATCAAAAACGAGTCAATATCGTAAAAATTCGTATCTATAGTTTTCCAGAAAAAAAAAATTAAAATTGTAGTATTTGCAACCTTTATATCGCTGGACTACTATAGTCTCTAGCGTAATCTGAATACTGAAATCCTGTATAACTCGTGTACATTTTTTCTTGATATACTTTAAACGAATTCTGATATAGGTTTCATATTATCGGAAATGATTTTATGAAATATCACTGACTAAAATAAATACAGTTCATGTTTCTGAATTATTGATACTGACTACTTTGAAGGACATCTGAAATAAATGCTATAACCTTAAACACAAATTACGATTTTTCAAATAAATTTGTACCTTGATTATTTCTAGATTTAAGTACCTTAATATAAATATGTGCTTATCTAATATTTACAGAATTAAAAGTCAGAAACCAGTCATGAAAAACGCTATTCGATACAGCATTCCAGTTCTCATAATCCTTTTTGCAAAAACAGTCGTATCTCAAGACTTCGTCATAGTCGAACCCCAAACAAGGACGTACAATATGAACGAGAATATTACCCTAAGGATTTATCATGACTTAGAAGACGTGGACGAGCTAATAGACGCACTGAACTGTACAGAGTACGAAATAGGGAAGGGATATTTGAGCATAGAAATGACGTCTGCAATTCACAACCTAAATGGTCTAGCACAACTAGGATATAAAGTGGTTGGTTATGGACGAGATACTTACTATTTCGATCGCTGGACTCTACAAAGAAGAGTTGCTGAGAATGAGGAGGAGGATGATGTTGAGGATGATGATGATGATGTTGAGGATGATGTTGAGGATGATGATGATGATGATGATGATGCTGGTGGTGGTAATTCAGCTAATGCTTTAAAGTGTTTTTCAAAAATGTTTAGCTTCATAATAGTTTTAATGTTATTACTAAATAAAGAACTGATTTAAAATTATTTTTTTATTATAAATTCTATAATTATAATAAAATGTTAAATGTTTAAAAAATTTTTAATAAATATAGAAAATAATAGGTACTGTATTTTTCGAAAAAGGCCCATATGTAACATTCATTTTGATAAAAGTAGTTATTGTAACATTAGTTTTAGCCTGTATAGTTTATCATGGTTACATTTTGTAGCAATTTAACCGAAATTTGTCTTCAATATTTTTTCCACGTGAATATCGCTTTAGTTTCTTTGTTGTTTATAATATCGATAAATGAAAATACTGGTGTGAGAGGTGCAGGTCCAGAGTGTCCACGGCGTATTGCAACAGCCGAGGAACACATTTTAGAGATTCTTGAAGAGAATCCCCGAATCCTGTGGCGTTTCATACACGAGGCTCAATTATATCCGTACCATATACAGCGTGTCCAAGCATTAATTCCAAGCGATTACGAATTAGATTTTGTTGCTGCAACAAAATTCTCAAAATTCCAGATTTTCAGCATACGTGGTTAGTGACAGATAAAGCTATTTTACAAGGAATGAGATGTACCTATAAGATTCATATTTGGGATTTTGTAAATCCACACTCGATTCAATAGGATCATTTCTAACAACTCTTGCCCTTAAATGTTTCAGTAGAAATTGTCGATGATCGCTTGATTGGACCTTTCTTATTACCAAATCAAATGGATGGGGTTCAGTATCTCGAGTTTCTTCGAAATAATCTGTCTGGAGTTCTGGTAAATGTGCTCCTAGCTGTCCGCCTCCTAATGTGGTTCTTGCACGATGGTGCTCGACAAAATGTTCGTGATGAGTACTTTAATGAAGTTCAAGGGGTACGATGGATTGGACGAGGAGAACCGGTTCGATGACAGCCACGATCTCCTGATTTAAATCTTTTGGACTTATTTTGTGGGGATATTTAAAAATAAATTGTATCGCACCGAAGTGGACAGTAGTGGTGATTTACGCGAACGTATCACAGCTGCTGCCAATATCTTAAGAATTCAAAACGGACAAGAACGACGTAGGATGGGCTCAAATGTGTTTAAACGTCAGTGGATCAAATTTTGAACAGTTGTAACATCAGGCATGTCAAATTATTTGATTAATTATAACCACAAATTAATTTTAATAATTAATAACAACAAAAGCGGCAAAACCAATTAGTTTGCAGATATAAAATAGGCGTTATCAAATTTTATTTATTTCTTTTTTTGGGAAATTTTCTTGCCTGTTCTTTTTTTATTACACGCCGTGCTGGTCGGCGACTCAGTGCTTTGCCATACGCAAGGTCAGGTTTTACAGTGGACTAGTTTCCAGTGTCGTGGAGAAGTGTATTTTGAAATCATTTCCGAACTGTCCTTTTTGATTTTTTTACAAAATTTTGCAAAAGTCTCCTGTACACTCAAAAATTTCTTTTGTATACATATATGTAGATACGGTACAGTAATTTTTTATTTCTCTTAACTTAAATATTACACGTTTACTATGTTTTACATTTCAATTTAGTTTTACATCCTGAAGGACACTGCCGACCACACGTTCTAAATTCTCTAGGAAGAATGAGTTTTTTGAAGGTCTGGAAACAAATTAATTCAGTTACACTTTAAGATACCTACTGGAAATGTAAGCCCAACTCACGTATACCCAAGAAATGCCATAATCTAAGAAAGGGCCAGATTCAAAATCCATTTCCTCGAATTCTTCCGTAACCTTGTCATCTCCAAGGAGATATCCAATTGCGTCGTAAAAGAATGACAACATGCTTTGGTTAACCACATAACACTTCTACAAATTTTAATGCATTGAAAATTTTGACAAGATGGTATCACTTCGACGTCATTTACTTCATATTGACATAAATCAGTTATAAACAAGCGTCATTTTAAGACTGGTTGATACGGTAAATGTATTATTGGATCAGCACTTGAATAAAGAGTACTTATAGAAGTTTACTTGATCCAAGTTCGTTTCCATGACATAAATAGGACATCAGATACATATAGAACACGGTAAAGTAACGTTCAGATAAACGTTAGTGCAATGGCACTGCAGTTGTATTGTAATTGTATGGTATTAAATATTATTTACTCTGTTTGCATAAAATTACTGTAGACTTAAGAAGTTGAGGAATTTATCCGCTGTAAGTTGGCGACATGCAAAAACTAAAGATACTTGACCTTCAGAGAGGTTATGTTTATGTTTTGTCAACTACGTCCCTCTCTACGGAAGTTGTTGGTTTTTATCATTTGCCGAATAGTAATTAAAAGCCTACCCTAGATCAAATATAAGCCTACAATCTGCAGGAATAGATGGTCTATTTGAATGTTTGGTTAAATCACAGTATACTAGTATACTGTGGGTTAAATGAGGCCCCACTAATTTCAGCAAGTCATCAAACACTGCCACTGTCATTCGGGTAAAATGAAAAAATAATCGGCATTCTTATTTCGCATTTCTTTATATAAATTATAGAAATCACCTTGCATGTGCTATCTGCGGTTAATAGGTCGCACCCACCATCTCCGAGTTCTTCTTTTCATTTTTTTTTGCATATATAGTTTTTATACATATTGACGTCGCTGCGAATAAGAGCAGCAAAAGTAACTGTTTCTAAACCAACCAGTCCTCTTCATGCATTTTTTTAGAAACAAATCAATTCTAAACTAAATATCTAAATTAGAATCAAATTTAAAAACTTCACCTGCAAAAATGTGAATCTTCTGTTTACTGTCAAAAAAGCAGTTTTCTGATTGGTCCTTGTATGATTGTTGGAAAAGGATTGGTGAAAGCTAAAATGCTTTTAGCTTCTGCCATATAACTGCAGTACAAAGGCGTTACTGTTAAGTTTATCTGAACGTTACAAAAGTCACCCGTATTTCTCGCCGTTTTACTTCAGTATCTTTGAATATTTGCAGGTGGGATGAGTTAACATTCCTATTATTTGCTAAACCCTAGATTATTCAGTTATTAAATGTCTAAAATTTTTTGTATTTTGTAGAAAACACTATTTCAAGAATACGGCGCCCTTTTTAATAACTTTTCTGCAGTACCAATGCAACCGCAGTAATCTTATGTGAATGAAGCTTAAGACTGTCAAAAGAAGTTTAAAAAAGAAAAAAACTGACTCAGAACTGGATTCATAGGCCTTAGGCTGTTGGAGTTTTCTACATAAAGTAGCAATGAGGGCAAAGATACATTTAGGTACAAATGATCTAGAACTGACTACTGTACAATTTGGCATATTATTGGATATTGTAAAACCAAAAATTCAAAGAACTACTACAAATATGAAAACTGGTTTACCTTCAAATTTGAAATACAAATTATCCTTGGCAAGTCGTTGTTGTTTTCGTATGCTAGAAAGTTAGTTCTAGTTACAGTTCCGAAATCTTTAATATCCAAGTTCTTGTCCAAAGTGCTTGATGCAATTTACGAAGCATTGGGAAACTGTATTCTGTTAAGTTATGAATCTTTTATTTTTAATTTTCTATGCGTATGTGAATGAAATTGTAAATATGAGTTTAAGCGATGATTTTCCATCAAATACTGAGAATGCATGAATGAGAATGAGTTGTTTTACGTCGCGTGTCTAAAACACTTATTTCGCAACTTGTATCGAACAAGATTTTTCGTAAAATCGTCAAATAAATATTCAAAATAGTTTCGATATAATCTTCGATTGCATTTGCTAATATGATCGCTAGACTATTTTATTTAAACAGCTGTAAGTTGCCTATACGGCTGTTGCTATGAAAAATTCTGAAATCTATGAACATTTGTGAATATTAAACCCCAACAACTGAACTCCGTATTAATTCTTCATAAAACATTAGTATGCGTGGCGCAGGTTCTACTGATACTGAAAATTCTGAAATAGAAAATGAGGCGAAAGGTACCTTAGGTACATTGATTTCTCAGAAATCAAAGAAATTGTACCAAAAAACTTATGTAAAATTTCATATTTGATATGCCGAAAAAAAGTATGTAATATTTTGGAGAAAGTTACTCTAGCGTCCCATCTTAAAAATGTGCACTCTCTACATTATGGAGTCATTATTCAATGCTGCGAACTACAATTGAAGGGTGGAAATTAGAAAGAGTCTAAGTGCCAAAAACAAAGTTTTGAGATAATCAAGAAATACTAAATAAAACTCAAATAACTTTAATAAGTAAACGTTTATGAACATAACAAACTAAAACAATGAACAATGAAGGTTTATTAACAAAACTTGGCAAACTAAAAATTATACTACAACATATTATACATGTTTAAAAGTGTGTCATTAGGAAAAGACGGTAAAAGGCCAAGTGCCATAACTACTGATGTTTAATAAAGAAACATACATAAAACACCTTTACGTTCTTCTTTTGTTATACTAAATCATTGTCTTCAATCTAAAGTAGCTGTTTATAGAAGCGTTGATGTTCTGGATTTTTAAGATAAGAAATCATGCCTCGAAGAGATTTTTTTTTATTTTCCGATACGTTTCTTTCTGACGGCAACTTCATTATATTAGTCTGTCTAATACCAGCTAAAGTTTTCCCTTTCCTTAAAACATTAGCTTGCACTCTTTCTTCAAGATCGGAAAATGAATTTCTTATCCTAATAAGTGTAGGATTCTGATATTTAACTTAGCAATGTTAATATATTCATCTGCTGTTCGTTTTAAGTCCCAAAAGCCGTATGGGATCATGTCAACAACATTGAAAGGTGGAGTGTACCTTGCCGATTCCACTATTCTGTGGAGGTCTGAGGGTACATATGCTTTAGTTATTTTCTTGCGTTTTTCTACTAAAGCGATATCTCTATCGCAGGGTATGAAACTATGGCCACTTACAAGAAATTTCTGTTCAATAGTATGGAAAACATACAAATGTCTAGACATTACTGATATTGACTTAGAACCTTTCTAAGGAAAATGCTTGCTCACATGCAACTATCGACATACACGAGTGGTTGCTATAAGGTTAAATTTTATTCTTGGCACTTAGAACCTTTCATACATAAAGCATGATACATAGAACGTTTCTACGTGAAAAACTTGATTTCGGAAAATATGGCACTTAGGTCCTTTCTAATTTCCCCTCTTCAATTTATTTGAATAAAAATATGGGTATTAGTAAATATACCAATGTTCATTGTTTTCCTCAAAAAGAAGCCAAGAAAATCCAGACTATTTTCCAAGTAACAAGTTGAAAGGTTTATCAAAGAGGCAGATGATGGAAAGTGTTTATTCCAAAAAGTTGTCTTGATTGTTTGTATATTTAGAGCCTGTAGGAGAGAAGAATTAACTTATTTGTACAGAAAACATCGAAGATGCTAAGAAGATATAGTAGTCAATTTTTTGGAAATTTTCCGCAAATATGCAAGTCTACGTCCATGAATCATTCACAACCGATTTTTTTATCACGTACAGGAATTCAAAATGTACTACAGAAGCAGTGGGTATAAATAACATATGTTCAATTCTTAAAAAGATTGCCGAATTTCTTAGATTATCCAATGTTACTGGGCACTGTTTTAGACGATGTTTTGCAATCTTTTTTGCAGATGAAGGAACCAACATATTGATGCGTAAAAGACACCGAGGTTGTCGACTTCTGTGACAGAGGGGTACATAAAACAATCCATACAAAATAAACAGGCGATAGCAAGGAAAATTCTCGGGGAGAAAGCAGATGCCATTTCACCCCAAAAACTAAGTGCACCAGCAGCACCGGGATGCAGGTGTGCGCAAAAAAAAATACAGTTTTAAGCACATATGCATAAAAGACTGTCACGTAAATATTCTATCAACATCTAAAGTTATTTCAACATCTGAAAATTATGTTCACACTGAAAAAGTTTCCACCTATTGAAATAAATCGTTAGGCATTCTAGCATTTGGTATTAATTTATGCATTTGTAAAGATTTTATTGTCAATATATTCATTAAATGAATATCCACATGGTCGTACATATTTTTATTTATTTAACAAATGTCTAATTTGAGTCTAATTTAATTTACAATGTCATTATCGCACTGAGTGCGATTTTGGTAATGGCCTCCATATTATTTTTACAGCAGCGTTAATATGAAAATTTCCTGCCAATAATAAATAACACTTTTTTATAAAAAATATTTTATTAATATGTACAAATATTGTATAGCATAAAGCAAAAGGTTTGTTCCAAGAGCAGCAAGAACCGATTCCGAACTGTCTAGTTCAGTTGCAGAAAACGCAATGTAAAGAGTTGGTCAAATATTTCTTATAGTTCTAAACCAGTTCCCTATGGCTGTTGGGACAAACCTATAATATCCTAGTCTAGACTTAACTAATCCTGGAATTAAGGGGGTTGACGATCTTCCCCGCCATGAGGGTGACGTGGATATCGGAGTCGATGACGAAGTACAGAAAAGGATGGTCAGCCTTGAAGTGCACGGGGTCATATCGGTGTAAGTTTCCTGTGAAAGAGGGTAAGATTTAATTGTTTCCTTGACTGATGACTAAAACGTGGGCACTTATTTTTAGATTATTTGCGAGTGATGGTTGCTTAAACTTAATGAGACGTTTCGACAGTCTTGCTTGGTGTTTAACCTGAACAATATCTACAATTATCAGACAATTATTCAGCGAAGGAAGCGAGGCATTTCTTTCATTTTAATTGTTTCGCAACGTGTTTGGGCCGTTCTGATTTTTTTCTAAGGTTAATTGCTGCAATGTTGGTGCTAATTAAATGGTCAACCTATTTTCCTTGCGTACAGACGTTTGATTTATGGGGAGAAAACATTATGTCATTTTAAATTAAAAAAATTACCTTAATCATACAGGGTATCTCATAATTAGTGTGCAATAATTTATATGTAGATTACACAATTAAATATAGAAGTAAAATTACGTTAATAAATTTATCGAAAATTCTAAATAAGCCTTGAAAATAAAAAAATGGCTTTGTCAAAAAAGTACCCTGTCCACTTAGAACTACGTCACTGGATATACAGGGTGTTCCGTATAAGAACCGACACAGAGCAGGTGCATATAGGGGTTCCCAAAATATTATATAGAATTATATATTATACAGAACATACTGTATTTTAAAATCTTATACCCATGGAAAACTGATTTGGCCAGATCATCAAATCAAATTTTACTACGATTTATCTAAATCGAGTTTGGTTGCGAAGCTATGAAACATTTGCCTGTTATTAAGAGATATAATTAAATCCAATTAAAGTTTTGATGAATCAATTATATGAGGAAAGCAAAATGTGATTACTTTATCTTTTTTACTAGCCAACATTACTTACCATGATTTTTTTATATAAATGTTCAAATTGTAATGTACTAATCTAAACCATGACTAATTTTAGCTATACATAATATTTATAAATGTGAATTTATACGTTATTCCGATTTTAAAGTACATACCTACTTATGATCCGTTGCTAACAATGCTAGTGGTATTGATTTCTATACTACTTGAATTGCTAATTTTTAAAAGACGACAGAAGTTTTAGTTCGAATCAATTTATACGTTTTTCTTCCCCAAATTCCATCTCCATCTGATATGATATTGTTCAGTCTCAAGTTTTAAACAAGTAACTTCCATTTGTATGAATTCTTATCGCAGATTGGATTGTATAAGATGAGATGATGAAAAGCTTATAATAAAACTATGAAGGTAGGTAGGTATCTAGTTTGTCATTATACTTTTTTCGTTTTCCTACATCTTTTATAATTAATTTATAAAATGAGTAACTAGTTATTCAGATATTGCTTGTTTAAGCCAATAATCACACGCTTCAAAGAGCACAGAATCTTTCATCTTTCAGAAGAAATTTGACTAATGCATTTTGTATACATAATATTTAATGTTTAAAACGATCCGCGATTGTTGACCTGTGCCATTGAACTTTTATGTGGTATAAAAAAATGTAGTGGTTACATATTTTGCTACCTAAATGGTTATTGACTTCTAAGAAATATCTGACAGTAACTCTTCTTATAGTTCAAGCGACAGTGGCACTAAACCTTAATAACTCAGGATAAAATGTGATTAAATCATTGTATAAAGTTCCCAGAAAAACAAGCCAAGATTTTTTTTAAAAACTGGTATGACTGAAACTATCAAAAATATGTTACTTCCAGTTGTATTTGTATAGAGTGATAATGGCTAGTAGTCACTTTACATAAAATAACATTTTTTATATTCTGTTCTACTTTGGCACATTTTGAAAAACAATTAGACAGTTTCTTTATTCCCGATTCACTCACAAAGATGCAGTCTGACAAATATGCGTGATCTTCATATCAGTGAGAGGCCAATAGAGAATCATTTAAGGCGGATTTTTCTCCTTTAATTTTGATATTATAACCTGAAATCAAAACAGTAGATTGGTTGAATTTGAAGATTTATGGCAAGCTTTTAAATTCAGCCAAACAGTTATTCTGATTTCAGTCCATAATATAAAGATCAGCGAAGTAATGTAGTTCTACGTAAATTTGACTGCTTATATGACGTAGTTTTCTCTTAACTACCTGGTACTATATAGGCATAGTTGAAGCAACATTTCAGCGGAATTGACATGATAGTTTCTACCATACAATGTAAAAAAATTCTATAGGAATGCTATATAAGGTTAGCATTGCTTTATCAATAAAACTTATTTTATTGACACAATTTTACTACTTTAAGTCGGTGTTTTTCTAAAATTTCACTTTCTTGCGTTGATTATGGACACATTTTCTTCATATCTTCTACCAAAGATAACTTATTGCAGTACCTAACTGACTTTAGTCGAAGCCTACTTATTAACAGCTATGCGGCTAGAAAACTCGAAAATGCGACAAGTAAAAATTTGATCATAGTATTTTGCTAACGTATACTAATCGTAGGTTAATATAAGAAGTGCTTTCGAAAAGCAACGAATAAATTCATTATTTTTGAAATTGAGAAGTTTTCGAAAAAATCCACTGGCACGTTGATTTTGTTTTTAAAAAAAGCAGTTTTTGACATACGACTCATATTTGAGACGTCATCGTTGTTCGAGATATAACAATATGACATCGACAAATTTTTTAAATAGCAACCCCCAATTTTGACCATGCCATTTGAAAGAGCGTGTCATTCTACATACATACATCATGAAAAATTACAATTATGGTGTTACATAACAAAAATTTTAAGAAAATAATGTTTGAAGACACCTGTCCGTGCTTATTTAGATGGGCCGATTAAGTGGCCAGCCAGATCGCCTGATTTGACACCCCTAGATTATTTCTTGTGGTGATACTTAAAAAGCAAAGTATACGTTCCGGTTAATTTAGAAGATTTAAAATCAAGAATTCGTCACGAGATACATCGTATACCTCCTGAAGTTATTGATAATGTCCAAAAAGAATTTATTAATCGTCTTGGCTACTGTTAGGCAGCCAACAATGCACAATTTGAACATTTAATTTAGTCGATTTTTTACATAATCATTATCATTTTCAGTACTGTGAAAATTAAATTTTAAAATCTTCAAACATTATTTTCTTGAAATTTTTGTTATGTAACACCATAATTTTTCATGATGTATGTATGTAGAATGACACGCTCTTTCAAATGGCATGGTCAAAGTTGGGGGTTGCTATTTAAAAAAATTGTCGATGACGTCATATCTCGAACAACGATGACGTCACAAATGTGGGTCGATGTCAAAAAGTGCCTTTTTTAAAAACAAAATCGACGTGACAGGGGATTTTTCCGAAAACTCAGTTTCAAAAATAAAGAATTTATTCGTTACTTTTCGAAAGCACTGTATAGTCACTTGTGTCCAACACTGCAACACGACACACTGCACATCTTCGTATACACTAATGTATTGCCATAGACTATATATTCAGTATATAATATTACAAAGAAGGACTATACTATATAAGTACCTAATACTATATAATATATAAAAAGATGTAATACAAAGTGTCCGGAATATATGTACGTTTATTTTGTTGTATCATAAATAGGTCCAAACAACACATATTTGACTTCAAAAAATTTCAAATAATTCATTAATACTGATAAAAAGAACAAAGAGTTTGTTGTTGCTGAGAAATATAAGCTCTTAATATTACGGACACCCTGTATGCCTATGCCTATAGTGTTCATTAGCTATCAACGAAAATTGTTAATTTATGTTAAAATAGTGACAAGTAATAAGCGAGGAATGGTTGATTCTCTCCAAATAGTCCAAATAGGTAGTAGGTATCTTGTATTTTACTTGTACCTTTTTTAATCAGAACCAATCTATGTAAACATAGTAAAATAATTCAATAGTGGCTGTAAAGTCACTCATATGAAATAAAAAGAAATATTTGCTGGTACTGCTACAGAATTAAACAGTGGAAGGCTAGCAGTCTCAACATCATTTTCTGCTAGAGTCAAAAATTACAAAAGCTTCTGCAAAAGAGAGCGTATTACTTAAGTTTTTTATCTACTACCGGATATAAAAGCATTTTCCTCACTGGCAGATTATCAAGTAAATTTGGTACGATCAGCGCTTGGACTATTAATGAATTTATCACTGCATTTCTTAAAAACCTGTTTGTCCATTAATGTTTATTTGGAACTTTCTTCTGTTTTAGTAGTGACAAATCTTTAAATTAAACTATCCAATGTGATGGAGTGTTTTTCTATGCAAAAACTGTCATAAAACTAAAACAATGTACCGTAGTGTGGATAAAATTATTTCTGGCCTTCCCAGTTAAATAATTAAAACACTTTTTTGTAATCTCTTAATAATAAAAAGTTCAGCGTCTAGAGGATAATTCATCATCAAGCAGAATTGATTAAAGAATTTAATGTTGCAAAATATACAAGGTCAATAACACTGCTAGACATTCCAGGTGTCAGTAGCTGAAACCGTGGTTTTAGAAGATAGTCATCGGC
This sequence comes from Monochamus alternatus, assembly GCA_037114965.1. NCBI lineage: Eukaryota > Metazoa > Arthropoda > Insecta > Coleoptera > Cerambycidae > Monochamus > Monochamus alternatus. The sequence continues at coordinate 74,203,284 of CM073431.1, read as the reverse complement.
TAGCCTTTCAATGCTATTCACCACAACTGATTAAATATTAATACCTTTACGATACCTGAATTATAAAAGCAAAGACAAATGAACCATCAATTAAGGGTAATAAACTGAAATTTATTGTTGCGTTTGTTATCGTGACAACGGTTATATTAGATTTTTTGTCCATGCTTTAAAGTGTATAAACATTTTGGAATTGTCACACTGAGCATTGTACAACAATTATTACAGTGGGTTTAATACTTACTATGATCTGGGATGGCGCTCGGATCTACATAATTTCTTATATTTACGGTAATAGCTTGCTCGATATTGGTTACGTATATTCCCCTCTGCGTTGTCATCGGTGAAAAATCTGCTTGTCTTGGTTCAAAAACTTTTCTTATGCCTAACTGCAATAATGAACAATATTTCAAATGCAACGTTAAATACTCAAACCCTTCCATTACCAAAAGCTTATATAGGGCGTTTTTTAAGCAGGGATCAAAAATCCTAGGGCGTATTCTATAGTCAAAAGTAAAAAAGGTTTTTTGTTATATAAATGTGGGTCTTGGGACAGCCATTGTCCAGTTACAGCCTGTAAAAAAACAGTTTTTATTTTTTGATTTCTAAATAGATTGAGATAATTTAACCAAATTCAGTGTGCATATTTATTATGATAATAGGTATCATCGATCATTATATGCGAAAAAACAACAAAATTAATTTATTATCAATTGCATTTTTACGATACTCATTGCATTAAATAAAATAATAAATTAACAATGAAATTACTTTACTATGATTTATTAAAACAAATGTTGGAAATGGCCGCCTTTAGCCAAACACATGCTCCAGATCTACTTGAAACTGCAGCTCGAACACTTGAAAAAATTCGAGGAATAACTCTTACCGCATCACAACCAGCTATAATTTGTTGCCGTAAGTGCTCCTCAGATTCAATGTGAACGTTGTAAACTATGTCTTCAGATGTCACCAAACATTTGAATCTTTCATTAAAAAATTTACGAGCAGTCAAACTAAAATGTGGGAGAGCTCCGTCGTGCACAAACCACATTCTTTGTCTTAGCGCATCGGGAACATCGTCAAGTAGTTGTAAAACGTTTTCTAAAAAATGTCTATAGGAGGTACCGGTTAAAGTTCTTGGTAAAAAGTAAAGCCCAACAAGACATTTTTCAATAATACCCACCCTTACATTCAAAGAAAACTAATGTTGAAATCGAGATTCTACAGACCGTGTTCATTATAGCATCTCTAGAAGAATTAACCTCGTCGGTAAACAATATGCCAGCGGTAGTCAACATTTTGTCCAATTTTTTGTAAAATCTAATGGCAAAATTGAAGATGAGCAGGATAATTTTGCGACAGTAAGGCTTGAACCCTTTGTATGTGATACAGGTATAACAGTTGATGCTTCAGAACGGTCCAAACTAATGTATGATTCACATTAACATTTGCAGTGATATTCCTAATACTATTATTTGGGTCTTTTACAACTTTGTGTAGAGTAGCTTCTTCCAACCACCACGTTCTAACACTAAAAGGTCTTCCAGAAATTGGACCTTTACGAAAGGCGTTAAAAAACATTTCTGAACATTCTTGGATTTGAAGTTGGATGATTTGGAAATCTTTCCATATAAATTCGCCTAGTCTTAGTACCATTTCCATTTGCAAGGCCATAAATGTAAAGTGACGTTGATTTGAACGTTTATGTTTGTCATGATGACAAAACTGGTAGTAGAATGACAGGTGAATGCAATAAACATTTTATTGCGCTAGTGCAATAAAGAACCACTTTTTCCACTAAATATAGTTCAATAAAGTTTTGTTTTTTGCATGAACGTAGACAGTGTAATTTAAGAAATTTGATCAAATAAATCCATTTTGTTGTTAATCGGTTTGGAATACAGAAGAGTGTAGAGACAAAAAGTGAACATAATACAATAGTGCTTATGACGACCTAATTTATTTGTAATGTTATACAAGGTAATATATATTTTGTTGGCAAGTATTGATATCTACACCTCCACCACTGGTAAGTGTCTAAAGCTGGTACTTGTTTGTTTCATACCTACTGTTATACTAAATATGCACACCGAATTTGGTTAAATTATCTCAAGCCGTTTAGAAATTAAAAACAATTCTTTCTAACTTTTGATACGCTGTAGATAGACAATGGCTGTTGTAAGACTCCATATTTATATAACAAATAACTCTTATTTTTGTCCACAAAATACGTCCCTGGATTTTTGACCTCTACTTAACAAACAGACGGTAGACAGTTACTAAATAATATTAAAGACCGAACTGATTTTCAGAAATGTGGAACTTACCTTTTGAAAACTGGGAGTCAGCGTAACATAACCTTTGAGCATGAAGCTAGGTATCGTAGCGACAACATGCCTATACTTTAGATTTGCAATAATATACTTTAAACTTCCGTTTAAACGCAAATCACATATCAACTTGTCGATACCAGTTTCATCCACGGGTAGTAGCAGCAAGAGGTAGTATTTGGTACTGTCCAAAGGAAAACTTAAAGCCAAGGCGTTCAGATGCGGTTCGTAATGAAAAGGAAGTATGGTATTGTACTTCATAAAATTAATATTGTATTCCCTGTATTTACCGTAAATAAGGAAACTTGGTTGCTCATCTGGAACGTAGGGCTCAGGATTATTATTAAAATTGAATTGGTCGTCATAGTATCTTGCTAGAATGTAGTCGACAACAGATCGACTGTTCCTTTTAAAATCGAAATTATTGTCTCTTATGTTAAGTTGTATCACGTTGGTTTGGTTCGTTCTACTTGCGTCAGATCGAACCCTTCGCTTGGAAATACCACCAAATCCTACCTCATCTACAGAAGAATCAGTACTGTCAATTTCATTATCATTATTATCTTTTTCAGTACTGATGTCATTTGGAGTGGTATTAATTGTTGTGGTTAAGCCTGTAGTAGAAAGAGTAGTATCTTCTGTCATAGCAGAAGGAATTGTGGTACTCTCTGTAACTAAAGTACTTGTATCATCTCCAGTTGTAGATGTGGCCGGAGTTACATCAGCTATGTTGCCAACAGATTCTGTTGCTGTGGGCAAGTCAACTGTAGTGCTATCGACAGTTGTCTCCAAAGGTAAAGAAGTACTGCTCTGCGTTGTTGTGATCAAGGTTGTTGGAATGTTAGTGGTACCTAGAAAAGTAAAGATTTATGGAAAGATCACCAGAAAGTTCTATGTATGCTTGTACCTGCTTGAAATGGTTCTGCAGTACTCGTTGGTAATACAGAAGACGTTGTGATTTCTGATGTACTAAATATTTCAGTTGTAGAAACTTCTTTTGTAGTACTGACTGACTGTATCATATCCATTTCAAAAGTGCTTTCTTGAGTACTCGGCAACTGAGTAGTTACAAAACTCACAGAAGTCGAACTTTCTTCAGTTGTTGGAAGTTCACTGACAGTCGGTCTTTCAGTAGTGGGTTCATTTGTTGTTATCGGTATTTGTACAGTTGTAACAGGCATTTGTACAGTTGTTACAGGTATTTCTACAGTTGTTACAGGCATTTGTACAGTTGTTACCTGGGTTGTTTGTACTTCAGTAGTTTGTGGCAGTTCAGTAGTTGTACTTTGTTGAATTGTTAATGTTGTTTCTTCTGCAGTTCTTTTAGTAGTTGTTACAAGCAGTGTCGTAGTCTTCTCAGTAGGTAATACAACCGTCGTCGTTTCTGAAGATAACGTAGAAGCTGTAATACCTTCTGTTGTCATTTCCACAGCATTGCTTCTTCCTATTTCCGTTGTGACTTGCGACTCCGTAGTGGTAAGTCCTTCGGTTGTCGTCTCTGGCATTCCAGAAGTTTCTGGTTGAGGATACAAGGCATTGTTGAATGTTGCGGTATCATATCCATAAAACCTCAAAATATCTTCATATTCTGGTCTTAGAGTGACATTTTCATGATTTAAAGTTAGTCCAGCTAGAAAGCCTTCTTTCGGTATGAAGTAGCTCTAAAATTAAGATAGGATAACTTAGTTATAACTAAGTTTAAATATATCAATGTCTTTGTTTCATTTTATAGTCATACTCGTAGTACAAATATGTCCATAAAAGTATCTCTAATAGGTGCATTGTATCATATATGATACGCCCAAGACACAATGCCGTGAATTTAAATGAAACAGAGTTGACTGTAGTCATTACCATGAAGGTCAATTTATACCAGTAGTGCATCGCAGGCTAATATAATTTATAATTCTGTGCGAAAATGAGGTTAATCTATATGAAATATAAAAGTATGTTTCAAAATTTTAGTAACTGTTAACAAAAAGCGGAAAAATGTTGAGTAAATGTGGCGTTAAAATCCAAATGAAGACAAATTTATCTACATCCTGTTTTTAAGAATAACTGATGTAAGACCGCAACGTCAAAGAATAACATCATCGTAGTCTTCTTTTAATAATTATCTTTTTTCATAACGTGATTAAGCAAATTAAATTTATCACCTTCTTGACTGATTTATTGCGCGCAAGAGTTATTTAAATTTTTCAGAGTAGCAGAAATTCTAAGACCGTTTTTGATCATAACAGATAATTATCTATGTGTTTAACCACTTGCCATTAGCCCAGTAGGTATCACAAATCAACATCAACAAATATTACGTAATTTTTACATTTACTTCTACGCTTTATAAAAAGGATAGTGCATGTCTTGCCCCAAAAGCAATTGCGGTACGTGGGTACAATTCATTTAAAAATTCTATGATACAATAGGCCATTTAATTATTACTTTCTGGTAGAGTACCTCATTAACCATCCTTTAAGTTATCAAGGAGACCTATTATTGTGTTACATTGTTAAAGAAGTGAATCATTTGTTTTATGAAAGAAAAATTAACAATGTTTCACACTTTGTTTTACAGGAATTAATTAATATTCTATTTTTTTTCCATCGAAATATCAATTAATTATGGCAGCTTCTTCAACTGCCACCGAATTTTAGGAATTTTGTGATTAATCCTTGATATTTTGTATTGAACTATACAGGATGTAACTTTAAATAGGAGTCAGTTTTTTAGGGGCAGGACCCTAATTTAAAAATTGTAGCAGCGCTCTTATTTATCGGTATTGCTTATTGTTACTTTTTTAAATCAACTATCTGCAGTGGCAGAGTGTAACTACAGTAAAATATGATTTTATACAAAAATAATTTTCTGCCAGCAACATAATTAAAGTGCACAGTTTCAGCTGGAATTATTTGATCTGCCCTTGTTATTCTTGAGATAGGCTCTGTGGGGACAGACCCGCTAGCGGTACCTCTATATATGGATTTCGGCTCTTGTTGTTGGTATTACGACTGTTACGGTCGGAACCGTGTCTCGGATAAGGGTGGTCTTCCGAGAGGTCCCATAGCTGTCTCTGTCACTGGTCGCATCCCATGCTTTCAAAATTTTTGCAGCTCCCCATTGTCGGTATCTTCAGTGGTGACTTCGTCTCTGAAGACCACGATTATCCGAAGAACGATTCCGCCCGTAGCAGTCGTAATATCAAGAATAGTAGCCAAAATTCATATATGGTGGCCTAAAGATACCGATAGCGGGTCTATCTCCACAGAGCCTAGCCCGAGAACAGCAAGGGTAGGTTAAAGAATTACAGCTAAAGCTAGGTATGTGCAATTTAATTGTGTTACTAGCAGCGACCAGTTACCGAAGTCACGGCACAGCAACCCTACTCACTATATTAAATGATAGCACAGGTCGTGAAAGTCTAAAAACCATTATAGCTATTTACCTAAATGTAGATGCAATACCTTTAAATGCCTGTGGATATCCCTAAGACCTACGCGTATGACGGAAATATCGTTTGGTATGTGGGTGGCTTGTTGAATTTCGTGTACCGAGTCTCCTTCAAGTCCTTCTCCCAGTGCTATAATAACGCTAAGTGCCCCATAAGGCGATATGGCTATATTATTTTCGTTGTATTCATTATGTATCTGAAAAAAAATATATCAATCAATATTGTCATCTTCTATATAACACACACAATACAAACTAAATTTGACACAAAATAAAAAATGTTTCCATAGAATTATTTAATGTTGAAAAAACTATTCGCATTTCCATTAAAAACTGTATAAAGGGAATGATGATTCGTTGATTCTATTCATATTTAACATATAGATTAGTACGAGGAACCTATACAGGGGGTACTATTATAAGAGAACGATTGTAGCAAAACGCAGTGAATTTATAATTAGTTCAGTATAGCAGACCCTAAGACTAGCGTTTTATGAATAAATAATCGTACTTTTAGTAAAATAATTACGTATTTATAAAGAAAATCAGTCTATTAGGCAGCAATTTTAATTATACTCGCGACAAGAATTCAGACGACTTACGTCATACGAACAAATGAATAATTCATTATATTTTCATTAAAATATTTAAGAAACTGCAACTGATAGTAATAAAACTATATACTACACTAAAAGGTTGCATTATATATTGCCCTAAATTGCAAAAAATATTGTTTTTAACGCAACCAAATATCGAAAATTACGTTGACAATAAAAATAAATGTGTAACGTCAGTCATGACGTAAGACGTCTGAATTCTTGACGCGAGTATAGCATAAAAATCAAGTTATAGTACCAGAGTAACACTAAACTGAGACTGGAACCATCAAAGAGTAACTATTACGTAACCACCACCAAATTTGCTGCTTTGTTGTATAAATTACAACAAAATTAATGCTACGTATTTTCAACTACTTCCGGTTACTTTACAGTTATGTAACTTTTAAGTAACCATCCTGGTTTTGGAGACGTCTCAGTTACTAGTGAGACCACCTTTACGTTTTTAGAATCATAAAGTGGCAAATAATCATAGCTGTGAGCAGCTCATATTACTAAACTATAACTTCAAAATTGCAATCACTTTCAAGTAGTTTTGGTAGTTGCCGCGGCGTTCAGGGAACCTTTATTAATCCAAGTAACGTTATCATTACTTGTATAAAACTAAAATTATCACGCACAACCAGTAAAAAGTGCGTGTTACCTTTAATAACCTTATTATTATATATTATATTACCTCATATAAAACTACATCTGCAGTAAACTATAAAGATACTACTACGGCTCGACTCAGAAGACCACCGTTGTCTGAGGAGCTGTTCCAACTGTAGAAGTCATAATACCAACAATAGGATAGCGGGTCTGTCCCCACAGAGTTTATTCCCAAAAAAATAAGATTTGCAACTAAAGTTTAAGTCCACATTAATTCTGTGATTGACGACAACTAGTTACCTAGACCATGGCATACTTAACTATACGAAAACTACACTGATAAAAATTTGTCTTTAATTTCACATAGCTTTGCGTTGGCAATTTGTGCCCACTGTGAAGTTATGTAAAATTACAGAAATAAACATGGATAAAAGTCCATATTGTATTATGTGATTTTACAACTATTATGAATTCCATCGTAAATTTCCGACACTGGAATTTGTATTGAGTTATACATTGTAATTTTTAGGTTGTATTGTAAAATATATTTAATTTTACTGAGTAATTTTAAATTTCTTATATATGTACAAATTTATACTTATTTTTACAATCAAAATTGAAAAATATTCATAGATAAAACATTTCCAATAACTAACATTAGGTATTTCACTTATATGACTGAATATTGTATGTAAAAATTTAAATAATGAACAATATGCACGTATATATGTCGATGTCATTTAAAATATAAAAATATTTGTTGCGTTATTTTGGAAAATAAAGTTTTTACAAAGTTCTATAAAAATAAAACTTTGAGAACGTGTAGAACAAAACACTGTGTAGTTTTTGTTAAAATTTCACTCATACGGGTTCTGAGATGACCTGAGTAACATCACCTTAACAGATTTTAAATAAAATATCGCTAAACGTTTTTATTGAATTCGAAGGATATAAAAATAAACATAGCAGGCCTTGGATCGCCATCTTAAACGGCGTGATAGGATTAGAAGTAACGGTTTTCGATGACATTTAAATAAACAAAATTTTTGTCTTATTTTGAAAAATAAAATTGTTACGAATTTTTACAAAAATGAAACTTTAACAACGTGTAGAAGAAAACAGTCTGCATAGTTTTTGTTCAAATTTCACACATTGAGGTTTTGATTATCACCACCTTATCAGATTATAAATAAAAAAACCCCTAAACGTTTTTATTAAATTTCGGGGGTATTAAAAAAAATCATAGCAGGTCTTGGATCGCCATCTTAAATGCCGTAGGGTCAGAGAAAGTGGTTTTCGATGTCATTTAAAATTAAAAATTTTTTTTGATTATCTTGAAGAATAAAGTTTTTACGGATTTGTACACAAATAAAAGTAGACACCCTATATATATATATATATATATATATATATATATATAAGGTAAAAGTAAGCCGAACGTAGTAACGCGAAGCAGAAGTAAGAAGACCTGAAGATGGTAAATGAGATTTTACCGAAACGTTGTCAAACAAATGGTTCTTTTGAAGACCATGCAGATTCATCGCGGAGAGGAACCCGGAGAAATTTTACAACCACATGTAACACCCGCGGAAGCCTACGAACTAACATATATATATATATCAAAAAGTTCATCAGTAAGTTCAAATATTTTCATTTTGTTTGACATAACGTAACAGAAGCCAATTTAAAAATGTATTAATTTTATTTTTGTAGCCATGTAGAGAGTGTGTCGACAGATTAAGTTCAAAAAAGGGAAAACTTTTTACCTACAATGTCAAAAGTTGTTCAAGTTAAAAAATTTTCTTGCTAAAATGTACAAAAATACAGTCAGTATAATATGCAGGACATTTCTAACTAACAAATTATTTATTAGAAATGCACTAGATTTTATTATTAAAATTCAATTATGCACTATGCGAGTTGAGGAGTACATAAACACCTACATTTTTATTTCTAATTAGTTTTAAGGCTTCGTCAGGAGCAGGAAGATTTTTTCAACGGAATTTGTCCATCCATCCTCTAGAATGTCCATTTTTTCATCTAAAAGTGTATTGTTCATCCATAATCTAAAAATGTATTGCAATGTTTCTCATGCGCATTAGAAAACGTGTTTAAATGTTTTTACTGAAAATGACATCTTATTCTTGAAATATTAATATATATTCTTTGTTTTTGACAAATATTTGTAGAAATACGTATATGTGAAAATAATCATTTTTAATTACAGTAAATTTACAATTCACGTAACTACAACTAAACTTAATATCTCTTGTAAACGGTTACTATTTTTAATCACAACGATAAATATGTTGTTTGAAATGAACGTTGTATGGTTTAGAGACATATAGTAGAACGGGTTGTGAAAGTATTCTATTGTATCGAAACTGAAATCTGTACTTTAATAATTGTACTAAAACTAAGCCAGATTTATAGGATAGTAAATCTTCAATTTAAATTTCACTTCTATTTTTTTGTTTATTATTGAAAAATTCTGTGATGGTACTGTACAAGTTATAAAGTTATATATCATTGCACGGTTCTATAAATGATAAAAAATATAGCATTTGGGGATAGAAGAATAAAAAATCTAATACCTAATAGGTAACTGTCAGGCCAGTGTACTAATATTTTTTTATTCCATTATCGCTATTAAAAAATATTCAAATATATGCACACTGTAAAAAATAATTACAGTTAAAATAGATGGCAATTTATTTACCACTCATTATTGCTGTAATTTTCTTATCGATTATGTAAAATAAAAATAAAATGTAAAGTTATGTTGTAAATTTATTTTGCGGTGTAATTTTAGGTTTTGCAGTTGTAATATTATATTGTGATTTTACAATACAAAAAGTATTTTTACAATGCAACTTGCACAATTACTTGTAAAATTGCAGAGTAACTTTACATGCAGTTGTATAGTTACATTGTAATAATACATTTTATTACTACAATGTGATTTTTTTATTTATTCTACAGGATGGTTCAATTTATAGGCACTTAGGTTTAGAAGGTTTCTTCTATTTTCCGAAATGACAGGAAAAAGTAGCCAAAGTTGAATAGCGAGAGTCACATTTCGATATTTTGATTTGTTTAAGAGATACCTACATGATGTTTTTAAATTTTACTCGTTTTATATGGTAACTTCTACTTATTATATTAATATTTATACATTGTAGACATTTTTTCTCTATGTGTAGTATCTAGTGGCTTGAGGAATATTTTTTTATAACTTCTAGTTTTTCGTTACTATAACAAACATATATATTTTTTAATGAGACATCGGCATCGTAGAAACAGCCTAAAATTAAAAAAAAAATCTACATCAAAACTAATCAAGATATCGAAATAAAATTTTCACTTATAATACCACTAGAGCTTCAATTATTACTGGAAATTTTTTCGAGCACACGAATATTTAGAAATTTCTAAAAAATATTCGTGTGCAAGAAAAAATGTCCAGTTTTTAATTGAAGCTAGAGTGGTATTCGGTAAGAAAATTTCACAATGAAGTGTTAAAAAATATCGACAAAAATATAAAGATATTAAAATTTTTTGATTGTTTTGAAGAGACAGTAGGCTTTGTATGTTAATTCAAAAAGGATAACAAATGTCATTTTATATGCACGGTGTCAAAGTGAAAAGTTTATTTTTTGAAACATAGACATTTTATAAATTTTAGTGAATGTGTGCTTGTTTATTCCCCATTAAGAAAAGAAGACGTGGCTGAGGAATTTCAGCAACATTTGGACGCTTTAGTTAAATATAAATGTCATTTTATTTATAAATGTCAAAAAATTTCCAGTGTAATTTCATGCTCCTTACCCCAAGGAAGAGAAAAATTTCCGGAAATTTTCTTAGTTGCTATAGTAACGCGACAAAATACAGGCCTTTAATTGGCTGAAAAATACTATTGTGAAATTTTCGATTAAATTTTTCTCAAAAAATATTCCCGTGACATTTGGACTATCTTTTCGGAGAATAAAAGAAACCTCCTGTATCGAAACTGACCTAACCCGCACAGTAAATTTTAGAAAATCTTACTTTAAAGACATCTTGTTTACAACACTCGAATTCACTAACAGCGTTTTGACATAGATACCTGAAAAATAATCTGAATAGTAATTCATTTATACCTAATAGATTAATATGCCTACATGAGAAAAATTTAAATATCGTAAGGAATTAACGATTGCTACTTACCTTAATTACCATATCAGGCTTTTCCGTGAGTTTCTCAATAGCATCAGAATGTTATTTCAAAAGAAAAATATAGTCATATTAAGTAACCTGCTTAACATGAATGCGAATTGCTTTTAATGTTAACAAACACCCTTAATAGTAATACTGAATTTTTGATATGATATCCCCGAAGCAGAAAATTCGTTTTCTATATGCTTTTCAGATTTATATACAAAAAATTAAGTACTTTGGAATTTATGTCTCATTCAGATTGAAAATAATACTTATTTCTATTATAGTTCCCATGTACCTTAAAATCAACACAATAATCCTTTTAAATTTATAATTAAAATTTTTTGGAAAAATTGTATGAAAAACATTTGTTACACAAACCCGTACTTTTCCTAACCGATTATATAAATAGCTATATTGTACTCGGATTACGGCTCAATTAGCTAATTAATAGTTACAGATTCATTATATCTTCAATATATTAACTGCCCTTTGGTTATTTTTTTAGCTTAGAAAAACATCTACATACAGGTACTGAAGTAATAAAATATTATGGTTTTACGGCAATTTTTTTTATTAAAATTTGCTACCTGCACATATAGGTTATTTGTACAAAACAGAACACTCAACGTTATACAAAACATATATAACAATGTAAAAATATATTCATAGAACTAAAGTTAACATTTTATAATATTCAAACGAGATCTATGATGGTCTTGTACTAACTATTACAAAGTAATATTAATTATATAGATAAGTAGGTACCCAGAACTTAAATTATGCTAATCCTCCAGAAACCCCTGTTCTTCAAATATGTATGAAATATAATTCTAATAGAAAATATATTTTTTATATATTATGTAAGATGAACAAATCAACAGTGGGGTATTCAATTTTTGTAGATGTAAGGATACCAATGTTTCTTTGCTTCAATAATTATGAATAACTTACATACCTATTACTTCTTAATCTCATTTAGGTTATGTTAAAACCAGCACTAGACAAAACTATTTATAATACTAAAACACTCACTTGTCACTCTAGATATGATTATATTACTAGTCACTACTCACTAAATTAACTATGTAAGTACCTAGCTCCTAGGCACACGCTGCATTCATCGAAATAAAGCAAGAAATAATGAAATCGTCACCACCCAACGCTCTCAACGGTTAGTGGTAGTTCATTTTAAAATTAGTAGTACCTTCACACACATTAGGGATATTTTTACATTTAATTATATAGTAAATTTGGTATGTTCAGTAATTGTTCACATTGCTAATTGTAAATGTATTGTAATATATTCTATAAATGTACACATTATATTATAATTACATAGGAAGTTTACGGTTTTGTTGTCTATTGGCAGTTTTCTTGTAAAATTACAAGCGTCAGTGTAATATCATTATTATTTTTAGAATTATTTTAAGACAATTATAAGTATATTCTAGCAAAGTATATTTGTAAAGTTACTGGTCTTTTTTTCAGTGCAGCTGCCTCAACGGTTGAATAGACTATTTATTAGGTGCAACTAAACACAATAATGCAAACAAAGCCATTTGTTCTACATACGTAGTTTGTGCACAATTAAACGCCCGATTTTTATTGGACGCTGTGCCATGCTTACCGGAATCAAAATTTGGATCGCGTCCGAAACCTCTATTATTATAAAATTATGGCGAATAGTGTGAAATCGGATGATCACTTTCCCCCGTTGTCGATATCCAACTAATTTTACCGTTATCAAAAATTGCAGGATGGATGCAAACTATCATTATTATACAGTATTTCATAATTAACTGGCAGATATTTCCATTCTGAGAACAGTATTAGTCTACAGAATTGTTGATTCGATAAAAATTTGTAAGTGTACAACTGCGTTATGTTTGCACTATTAGCTGCAATATATTTTTGCAACAGTATCATTTGATAGTTATAATCGCACGCTTCAACAAATTTGCATTTTTGAACAATAAAAATGCGAAAACTATAAAACATATTCAAGATCATTCAATAACACTGTAGAAAATAGGATATATTAATAAAATCAGACACTCTTTTCTGATTTCATGTGTTTTATAAAATTAATAACTGCAGATATTAATTATTAACAAATACGGAGTGATTCATTAAGAATGTACAATTACCAAAATATAATGATTGAATTTTACATGCCTTATATAAATGTTGCAGGTTTACGAGATACAGGGTGTTCAAAATTCGAATTCTATAGTTTGAAATTTCTCAATAAGAAACTTTAAAAAAATCAATTCGAAAATAGGTTGTTTTATTCTATTTTTGTGTGAGAATTACGGATTTAATGCTGATTTTGCTATTTGATATCTGTACAAGGCGTTAGTTACACCCTGTTACTTCAGTAAATCAGAACACATTTTATTTCGATTTTTAATATTCCTCATAGTAATCTTTATTTTATTTCGCCTTTACTTTCTATATCTAGGGATTATAAGGAGTAACAGGCATGCTGATATTTTTTGTGGAAAATATTCAACATTTTTGCGAAATGAAAAGGATGCACCGTTAACTAACTTAATATTTGAAACGAAATATCATTCTCTATTATGTGTATTTTTATTTTTCTTTAAGATCTCGCCGTAAAATAATCAAATATGTGATGATTTTAGATACAGAAATATCGAAAAATAAAACACGTAAAGTAAAAATAATATCAGAAATAAAATTATTGATGTTTTGTTTACCCATTTTTACAATTTAAATTCTCAAATAATATAATAACTTTTAAAATGTATTTGTAAGACACCCATTATTATGCTATTCTAATCCCATATTTTAACAATTATTTTCACATACAAAACATAAACAAAAGTGCAGAACTATGTAAGTTTATGTAACAATATTTACATCTATAGTTAAATTGAAAAAATATGTATCTTGAAAGATTCATGTACATAAAAATTTGTTGGTTAGATTTCTGTCGTTATCCATTCGTTTTACTTCGGTACCTTTGAATATTCGCAGAAGGCATGAGAAAACATTCATGTTATTTGCTAAACTCTATATTATTCAGTTCTCAAATGTTTAAATATACTGTATTTGCAGAAAACACTATTTCAAGAATACGGCGCCCTTAAGGTCAATCATTTATATTTTGGTGTGTAGTATCTCCAGTTGAGAGATTGTCTATTCTTAATAAATCACCCTGTATATGTTGAATAGAGCAAGGTTTACCTACTGGAATTGGTATTTTAAATAATAGTATTCATTTATTTAATAAGTGATTATTTTTATTCGAAAAATCCAGCTTGATGTTTATTTATAGAGTAAAATATTTCTTTGAACTTTATTATTAATATGAAGAGCTGTGTTATATCATTTTGTAATGTAGAGGCACCTATGTTACACACCGTTGCTTTATTTAAGGGTTACATTCTACATGCATGCATATTTTCACCCTGATAAAGTGATGTCAACGTTGTAATAAATTAGTTTACATACCCATGTCCGCTATCTTTTACCATGAAATGTTATTAAAATAGTTTCCTATGTTCTGCACACTAAGAAGTGTTTAACAAACATGTAATTAAATAGTTTCTGAACATTTAAACATGAGTACTTAGTGTCGTATAACACTATTTTATAACCATTTGCTAAATGTCTGCCATTTTTCATTTACGGCATGTGGCAGTATACTAGTTTTACTGTTGCAGATACATGCTTCGAAAATACTTGTAATTGAATACAAGAATATAGATATTACAGCTAGTTTTGTTAAAAAAATTCCCGGAGCCTTTTGCGCCCGGTAAATTAAACATTATAGTATTTGATAACGTAATGTGTTCCCTAGTTATGATATCGCTATTATTATTCTAGGTATATGCATCTGTATTTGTTTAAAATCTCCCCAGAAATCTCCATAATACAAAACAATGCAAAAATGATGATATTATTTTATTTGATAGTGATAAGCAAAACAAAATCGTAATTAACTATACAGGATGGACTGTTTTTTATGGCTTACCACTGGCATTTTTAAAACCGTACAATATACAAGTGTACTCAAGTGGCTCAAATTAGAAAAAAGTTGCGTCTTTTGCTGACCATTAATATAAACTAAACAGATCCAAGATGTCTGCTGCCGTTGCTGAAATAGTGTGAAAAAACTGAAAATTACGATTTTGGAAAACGCCATCTTGCGTTAACATTTCTCAACATAAAGAGCTGAAATTTCATACAAAGTAATAAGAATATACGAGAAATTGATTTTCGTCGAAAGACAATTTCTACGACCACTACTTTCGGTAATGCAACATTCAATTGTTTCTTTTTTCCTGATGCCATATTGTATACAGACAGTAACATATGTAGAATAAAATGGCGGAACGTTAATATGTAACAGTAGTAATTTATTTGAAGAATAACCCATAACATTTAAAATAATAAATGATGTAAGTGAAGAATCTAGTTGTTATCGACATTAAATGCAACACTGGCAAACAAAATATACCAACAATCTTGATATTTTACATAAATACTTCCAAGTGGCACCCCTTTTCGCGCGCACAGAGCTCAGTTCTTAATCCAATGTTAAAAAAACAAGTCCATGAGTATCACTTCAACACCACTGCAGAATTATAAAACACTGCGCCATTTTGTTGCACTATGAAATGTCTAATACTTATAATTTTACGGAAGATTATCAGTGCATTCTCCATTTCCATCCTTAATTAATAAGCCTCTAATCCACGAGAAAAAACGGACACTCGAGGCGCAACCGAGGGTTATATTTTTTCGAGAGGGTTAAAGGCTGGTTAATTTCCCGAATGTAATTCAACGTTTTGTACATGACCACGGCCAAAACCGGTCAATTAGAAGGGTGAAAGCTGTGTGAGAACAGGTGATAAATTATGGTTTTGAAAAACGTCATATTTGACAAATTTACTTTAATAAAGTGGGTATAGGTATTGATTGTCAACTGAATAATAGAAAGTCTTTGAATCGTTTTTATGGCATGCGTATTTCTCAGCAAGAGTAAAAAATTGCAAAACCTTCAGAAATAAAGAATGAAAATGATGAGAATTTCTTCATTCTGGCTGAAATTCAGCAAGAAGCCCAAAAGCAATATTAAGTCTGTTACAAGTGAAAAGCAAGTACGACAAAGAATTCGTGGAATTCGATAATTGGAGAAAAAAAGGGGCATAGGAGAAGGAGCAATTACAGAAGAGGTGCTACTATCCTAATTTTTCAATGTGGAGTGTTTACTCCTCTTCGATGTGGACAAAATATTCATGGTAAAATCAATGTTGAAAGTGCATAAAGGTATTGATATTTCAAAGTATGGCAACTTACTTCATAATTGAAAGTAAAATCAAGAAAATATAAATTAAAGAAGGCAAAGATACTGGAGAGAAACTAAATCGAAGAATTTTTGAAAAAAAAATACCGGATGAGAAATATTTAAAAATTAAGGTAGAAAATACACGATTTTAATATTTCAATTTATACATTTAGTGTTTTATTTTGATCTCTTTACTGATTGCAATGATCATGGGAGTCGCAGGTGCTTGTCGATCCGATACGTACTCATTCCGGATACGAAAACAAATATAAGAAGCGTCACGATCATGGAAGAATTTTTTTCAGTCAATGCTGTAGAAATAATAATAATAATAATAATAATAATAATAATAATAATAATAATAATAATAATAATAATAATAATAATAATAATAATAATAATAATAATAATAATAATAATAATAATAATTTATTTACCCAAAAAGATACAATAAGTAATGCATAATTGGAATACAAAAGTGAAAACATATTGTAGAATTAATACTACTCGTAAATTGATATATATTGTACATACACAATCACATAATATTGAATAAAATACAATGTCAGGCAAATAAATACAAATCCACTGAAGGCATTGCCTTGTATGTGGAAAGTAATATTATATATAAAGCTACAAGCACGTTGAAAAGAGTAGGCATACAAATGTACAAAATTATATAGTATTTTACTATTTAAACAATATGAAAAAAATTGAGTGTTAAATGATATTTTTAATATAGTTATAAACCTGTATTCTAGACAAATTGTGTATCCATTGTGTTACCTTATTTTTAAAAAGTGTTCCAGAGTTAATGGCTTTCAGCTGTGAGGGTAACAAGTTATAAAATTTAGGTCCAAGGTAAGTATAATTTCTTTGCAAAATACTTTTTTCTGGTCTAGGGACCTGCTTAGAACCGATTTTATATCTAGTGTCATAATTATGTTCAATATTTAATAGTTCGTGTCTACATTTATATTGTCTAATTAAAATTCTTAGGAAAAACAGCTGTCTTGAATCCAATATTCGTGTTTCTGCATATAATTTTTCAGTGGAATACATATATGGTTTTTTGAATATGATTTTAATTATCCACTTTTGTATAACTTCTAATTTATGCATAAAGTTATCAGCTGCTCCACCCCAAACAGTAATACCGTAAATGAGATGAGACTCAACCAATGCATAGTACAATGTACGCATTTGTTCTATGTCTAAAACGTTGGCAAGGTGTTTAAATTTATATAAAATACATCTAATTTTATTTATAACATAACTAATATCATTTCAGGTGACTATCAATATAAAAACCCAAGTATTTAATATATGGCGCTACAGTTATAATTATATCTGGGGAAACTGTCAATGAGGTGTAAGAAGGTAAGTTATTAGAGTATGAGGTGAAAGGAATGTAATGAGTTTTTTCAGTGTTGATTGTTAATAACCTCTGACTAAACCAATCAGTAATTGTTAGAAAATCTTCTTCTGCTAGTTTTTTCAATTCTTTCCAATCGTTTGCTTTATAAAATGTGTCGAGAATACATCAATCTGCGACTTTAAAATGCGGGCGGGAAATTTTTCTTGCGATATATGTCTGGAAAATGTACTACACAACATGTAGGCCCAACACAATTTCGAAAACGTTTTCAAAAGTGGCTGCATTTCTTGGGCTCTCTGATCCAAAAAGGTTTATCGGACATGGAATGAGGCGTTCTTCGACCGCATTATTGGCCAATGCTGGGGATGATATTACTACTGTGAAGCGTCATGGTAGCTGGAAATCGACTACAGTAGCGGAGTTATGTTGAAGGTTCACTATCTAGCAAAGATGGTAATTGCTGAAAAAATCCAGGTCTTACCTGGCGAATTGTGGGCCACTCCAGTCCTTCAGAAACTTCTTATCGAGTAAATTTAAATAATCCCGGTCAAAACGACAAGATCGTTTTTGAGTTTTTGAGATAAATGTTAATGTTAATAATAATAATTCTACGAGTAATTCTACATATAATGCTATAAAATCGAAGCGTGGTATGATGAATTCTGATCTACTAGTGTGTTTAAATGCATTTAATCCATGGAAAACAAATGTATTAAACCTTCTTAATATAGTGGTCGTGGATAAAATAAGTACTCAAATACTTCTCAGAAGTGAGGCTTCCAACAATAAAAACAAATTTAGCAAATATTGAATCTGTCAAAATGTTTATTGAATGTTGTTTTACGTTAATACCAACAAGATTTTTTATTTAAATGATTGCATTTTTTTCTATTTCATGGGTAATTCTTCAAATAAAATAGTTGTGTTACATATTGACGTGTTCATAATTTTTATTCTACATCTGTTACTGTCAAGATCCAATATGGGACCCATAAGAAAAAAATTTAATGTTGCCTAACCGACACTAGCACCCGTAAACATTTTTCTCTCGACAAAAATTGATTTATTGTACCGCCTATATTCTTATCCTCTGTACCAAATTTTAGCTCTCTTTATTGAAAGGGACACTACAGATGGAGTTTTCTAAAATTGCTATTTTGTTTTATCACAATATTTCAGCAGATATCTTAGATCTACCAATTTTAACGGTCATCAAAAGGTAAATTCTAATTTGAGCCACCATGTATATTTTACGATTTTTAGATGCCAATGGTGAGCCATGAAATACGAATTATCCTGTATAGATAACATCTCTAAATTGGTAATATTGTTAAATTGCCAACTATATCTACTTATTTTTAATTATAATAATTATAACTGTTTATTAATTAAAAAAAAGATTATAAAAACAATATGAAATAAAGCACTATCCCTTAGTTCAAATTACAGTACTTGTTTATATTCCAACTGTAACGTCACCTACCGGACGAAAATGACTCTTAATTATTTTATATAGAGAATAAATGTCTACTTTTAGTTTTATAGTAAGTTAGTAGTTTTAGTATTATACGAATTAATTTTATTTGCCATTATGACAGAACATAAAATGTAAAACAATTTGATGGATATAAAGATATACTGTATTTATGTGAATATCATTTGTTGATGAAGATTGGTGCAATAATAAGTTTATTAAAGTGTATATTTGAAGCTGATTAATCAATAATTTCATTTCAACAATAGATTGACTTGATCCACCACAATTACCCTTGCGTTAATATGAAGGGCTCAATAATTTTCGGCCTACATTTATTGACAGCCAACTGAACTAAAAATAGATGTAGAAATTGTAGTACCTAAGTATAAGCAACACGCAAATCCCTTGGATAATATAATGCCAAAACGTTCAATAATTAGAATCGTATACGAAATGATAGAAAAAAATGTGTGTATACAAAGCGATATTTTATATCCACATTTAACATTGGCGCCTTCGCCATATTTTGAAATAATTCTTTAATAATATATAACCAAGGAATGCAGAAACAAATAACGAGATGTTTAGCTATTTTTCTTGCTTTTGAAGTAACCTATAATATAATTGCGTATTTCATCAACAAAATCAATGATTGAAACGTTTCTTAATTATATTGTACTAATTTTGTAATAAACATCCTTAAGCTAATTTTGTTTTCAATTTACGTCGTAAATATTGTTGAAAAAAAGTGGGCAGATCATCTTTTGCAGTAGCAATATCCTTGTAGATCTGTTAAATAAATTATGAATTTCCAGGTACTAAACAATGTGAAATATAACAATATATAAAATTCTCCTAAATTTGAAGTGTTTAATTAAAATAATGTTTTAAGGTTTGTAATCTACAATAATGTATAATTTTCACCTCACATTATTACTATTGTGCAATAGAATCATAGTGCATAATAGCATTATAATTATTAATATTTATGACCTCTAGTATCCGCGATGGTATTTTATTATTGTGTGTAGATATAAAGTTAGGTGTCCCAGTATGGATAATTATATTGAATAATTATACAAATTTGTTAAGCACTTAACTAAACTAAACTTAAATTTTTTGGGTGTAAATTTTATAATAAATTGGGGCCAAAAAAAATACAGACCATAACAAAGTACCTATCAATCTGGGATTATTGTTGTAATTTTCAAATGCATTCTATGAACTGAACTAAAGTATATAAGTTCATTATATTGTACCAATCTGAGTATTATTTATTATACTACAATGTGTTCAAATTGTTTGATATTATATTTTTATATACATTTATTGAGACTGTTACATATTAATGGAGCAGATTGATTATATCTGTCGCTAAATTCGCACAAGGTCATTTGAAAATAATAATGAGATGTAAGTACCGATCTACTGCAAATAAACAGCTAGTAATAAATATTGCTAACACAAATTGTAATTTATACATTTGCATTCTTCTACTTAATGTAAATAAAATATTCCAAAATGAAACATTATTTTAAAGCTGCCAAGATAATCATTCTGAACAACTTTGTACCTATACAGTATTATCTTAAAATAAGTCATTGTATTATTTTCCATGATGATCATAAAATTATCCGTGGCGATTCTTGTTAAAATTCTGTTGTGCATGTATTTTATTTAAACAAGTATCCCATAATGACCAATATTCTTCATACCATCGATACTGATTAATATTTTTGGGATATTTTGGACACAAGATAAAACTTGACGAGATTCCCCATAATTTAAATAAACTATCTGTATAAAATAAAGTTACAAACTAGCAACAATAATGACTGTAATTACGTTTAAAACAACACATTACGATCAGTTAAATGGAATATTTATCTTAACGAACTTGTAGAACGTAATATTCTCACTGTTGAACATGATATATATCTTCGTCTTTATTGTCTACACCTGATTCACGAAGAAACTCGCATCTAATTAACTATTCTTAAGGTTACAAACTCAACGAGCATAGTATAAACTAAACCTAGCTTAATAAATACTTGTAATTTAGCACCTAGTTAAAAATTAGTCGCATTTGTACATTTTTAGTGTTTTTCCGGGGTAAAATGTTTTAAATTTTTAACTTAAACTTAAACTTACGTTATATATAGGATGTAACTAAAACATCACAAACATCACAAATTAACTTATTCTATATATAAACCTCCTATGAAAATGAACTCGATATACAGAGTGCCTTTTAAACTAACCAATAACAGCTCAAAAATTTCATGTGAATTCCATTGAACAAAATTTTCTTTTCATATGTTTGTTTGATAAATTTAATAATTGTTACTTTTTTACTATTTGACTATTTTGATTATCTTAATGGTAAATGATATACTAATTAAAATAAAGATATTAAAGAAACAATGAGAATATTAATTTTAAATCTATTTTAAGTATAACAACTACAGAGCTTCCTAAATTTTAATAGGAGTTAAATATGATTGGTAAGGTTTATGTTTCTTTAATTAGTATTCGATATCATTTGTAAGTATATTCCACTAGTACTTTTAATTTTCGATCCTTTAAGATACCAAAAATGTGTTTTTGGCAGTGTTTCCAGTTAGAAACTTCATGTTTGCATATGATATCGGCTAAAAAATACGATTAATGTGACATTTTACTGTCAAAATAGAAAGAGCAATGTTATACAAGGTAATTCTAAAAGACCTAGACCCAAAAAAGACGAAAAACCTATATAAACATGTAACCCAAAACGCTTTCGGTTTTGATGGTTTTATATGCTACGCAAAATCTTAAAAGGAATAAACATAGTGTGTCCAGAGGCGTGTAAAACAAGGGGGTAATGTTTCAAAAATACTCCAACTTTTTTCTGTATATATATTTTTATATTTTCATAACGAAAATAAGAACTCTAAAGATTTTTATGCAAAAAAGTAGATATTCTTGCTAAAAATTTGATGTCGGCAACAGTTTTCGAAAAAAATGGATTTTAATATTTGGATGTATGTTAAATCTCTCATTCTCATTAAATATCTATGGGACTTACAATATCTCTCAATAAGACTTTTAAATGAGAGAAAATGAACAATTTTGACATTTTCATATACCTACGTACTTATAAATTGAGAATGATGTCAAAATTATTATATTTTATTTCATTTAAAAGCCGACTATATGTTTGATTGGTTATACTCTGAGGAATACTATTGTATTTTTTAATTGAGACGCACGACACATTGTATATTTTTACGTATATTGGATTAAGCATTAAACATCGATTAATATAGCTGCTTTGAAAATTTCTCCTAAAACTAGAAATAACAGAAATATTTTCGTTTAATATTCAAAGTACAAATATTATTTAGAGCAATAGAGAACAAGGTTTTAATATTTTTATTTTTTAAACGATTCAGATTTTTTCTTTATACACAGTTATCGGTTTCCTAAATTTATTTTTAATCCGGTACCATATAGAAATGAAGACTCACTATATCTTTCTTTTTAAATTATTAAACAATCTGAGTAAACGTTTATATGAAATAGAGTAAACTGAAAGAATCATTTAAATTTTTTTTTGCTGATTTAGGATCATGCAGACTTAATAAAGCTCTCTAACAACAAACTAGCACAAATCCCTAATTAGAGCATAATTAATCATGTTTCCCTCAAAAGTGCTGCTGGCTAATGACCGGACATCATCATCTCGGCAGGACATAATTAAAATAAACGGACTCACCGCTAACAACTTCAACCCTACGTTGTTAATGACGTCTACCATGATGTCCCGGGGGAGCGCCGGTTTTTTGGCGGGATGGGGGTACGTGTGGAAGTTGTACCCGTTCCAAGACTTGCCGTGCCTGTAGATGTGCCCGTTAAACCCCATCACGTGCAGGAAGAGACACCACCATGGTACCAGCGTCATGGTTTGCTCACACTGCCGCGGTTGAGCTAGAACTGATTTGGAGTGACGCGGAACGGAGGATGATACACCACGCCATGCATATCTCAGGTAAAGAGACGCTAATAGCAGGTGAAGTATTTGGCAGGTTCAGGTTGTCTTTATACAGGGTGATTTGACAGTAATGGTCCATGGACACACTACATTTCTTACACCGAATCATTCCGATTGGAGTCATTATGTAACAATTACTGTTACACTATAAAAAAACAATTACACATTTTAATACAAAGGAACACAATACAGTATATTTTTACACATTTCTCTGTGTTAATATAACAAATGGTATGTACAAGTTTTACAGATTTCAGTGTTATCTGTATCATTAAAGGTGTAGACTTTACACATTAATATGTAAATTAAATTATGTAACAGGTAGGAGAGGAGGGGGTTTATTGTCTCAAGTACCAGTTGTCCCAAGTGTCGAAACTTCATCTTGCGATATAATGATGAAGTAAATAATTCGGCCGGTAAATCTGCATGGTAGAAGGGCGCACCTCAGAAAATATTGTTATAATACGACTATTGTTGTGCATGCGAGGCATCCTTAATACTTAATACTGGTACGAATAAGAATATTTGTTAGAAAATTATTAATCATCATTTATCTCCTCTTAATTGAGTATCTAAACATAATAGTAGTATGGTCGTGTAGGTAGCATTGTGCCCTACTAAAATACAAGTATATTTTTAATTTTTCTTTTGTCGCGTTTTATTGTCTAATTTCAAAATAAATCATCAACGCCGGGGGCCTAATTGTCACAGTGAACACGAAGTAAAAACAGAATGTACAGAAAACAGTCGTAGAAGAAAGGCACTGAGAAGGAGAAGCAAGCTCTGATGAAGAAGAAACCGAATTATAATACTCTCCTAAAATTTATTTTCCATTTATTATTTTTTATTTATACTATTTCACAAATATGATTAACCCCGACTATTGTGACAACTAGTAATTTTCTCAGGGTAAATTGTCACATAGTTATGCATTGCCTATAAAATAATGAAATAAAATTTTTTGTGTAATATTCAGTTACTTGTTGTATACATGTTGTTGACGACTTTATTTTAATAAAAATATTGCGATATTATCTTATTTATATTATTTTAAGTGGAAATATTCCACTTAAATTTAAATTTGTGACTTGTCCCTTTCTGGGGGTAAGTTGTCACATATGAATCACTAATAAAAAAATTGAATGACATTTTTTCTTTAATGTTTAGTTCCTTTCTATATACATACTGTTATTGACGAATGTTACTTTATTTTAATACAAACATTGGGATATTATTAATATCTATAATTTTAAAAATATTCCACTTACATTCAAATTTGTGACAACTAGACCCCCCCCCCCTTCCCTATTTATATGGAAGCTGACCTACCTTTTTAGTTTGATAATTATGTTTCTGTTTGTTTTCGAAATAATTTATAATAAATATAATTTTTATAATACATATATTTTAACGTTTTATAGAAGTTTTCTCAATTGTCGAGAATGCATCGAATATAGCCTGAAATGTTCTAGAAAACGTCAAAATAAACGTATTATGAAAATTATAATTTCAAAAGCAAACAGTAACATAATTAATAAATTACAAAGGTAGGTAGGTAGGTAGGTAAGTAGGGTAGGTAGGTATCAATATAATAGTATTTTCAGAATTATGGTGTTACAGTATGTATCTAATAATAAAATAAAAAATATCTTACTTTTTTGGTTCTATATAATTCAGTTCAAATGAACAACAATCATGTTTTCTAACAAAATATTTAACAAAATTAGTAGTAGCAGTACATATTCTATTAAGGGATTTATACGCTAATAACGTTCTAATAAATCATAAACAACGAAATAAGTAAATAACATATATTAAACAAATATATATTTAGGAGTTTACAAAACTTAACTGGTAGTTACATATCATTTTCATTCTCTAAAGTTACAAGAAAATCAGAATACAGAGTAATCTAAAATATTAGAGTGAACTTCTAATATTTGTATAGGCTTAATTAGTTTTAGCTTTTTCAGTAATATTTGTTGTAATTAGGTAAGTACATACCATTTTCTTTGACCAAACCTCAATTTAAATGTTCTCCATTTGAACACACCGAATGAGACGTAACTGAACACAACAACGCTACACGACCAACATAGTGTAGTGACGTGTGTTGGAACAGCTGGAGTAGGGATATATAACACAGAGGTGTGCTAAGTTTACATCAAATGATGTCCTTTTGACACATCACTGGTAAATATTACACAAATTCAATATATTTTATTACAACATTAATAATTTTAACACGTTTTATGTAAAACGTATAAAAAAGCCATAGTGTGTAAAACTATTAACACGGGAATTTTTCACATCCTAAATTACACACTGGAAATTCTCTCTTATACAGCAAATTTTTTTAAAGTGTTGGTATAAAGTTATAAAATCTGAATTTTTCTTCTTTGGATGAATTACCTAAAAATGGGAATATACCTACAGGGTGTCCTTCTGGACTAGTAGTCAAAAATAATAAGACATACAGGGGGAGTCAAAATATAGTCACTACTTCATATACATTTTCTTCCTTAATAATATACAGGGTTTCCAAGTAAGAAGTTAAATATTGAATTTCAGTCATAATTTCTAAACAGTTATCTTAGCAACCAAATTTGGGTGATAGTAGTAACTCATAATAATACAACTTTTACTATTTAAATTGGAATTAGATATTAGATAGATATATTATACAGGTACGGTCAAAATTAAGTTTTAGAGCTTGAATTTTATCATAACACTGCCATTAACTGTCATAGTATATTATCAGAAGCTCAAATTAAACTTACTAATCCTATATAATGACGAAAGTATGTAGTGATAATATTCCTGTGTTGCGAAAAGTTCGCCATTAATAATTTAAATCTGAAAAAAAAATTCGCGTAAGTTATCGCGAATAATTTGATATTAGTTGTACTATTCCCAAATTTCTGACACATTTTTATATAATCATCATTTCTTTCACAGCATTTACAAATAAAACTATATTTAGAATAAAAGATAGGAATATATCTTGAAGCTTCTGAATTTCTTCGTTCACACCTAAATAATAGAGAATATTGTATTGTTTTCAGCATAGCAGATTTTATAGGTAAGGTTATTATATAATTACGAAATTTCAAAATATTACAAAATTCTAAAAGAAAATATATGTTCCCAAAAATATCCTGGGTGTAGAGATGGCATTTGCATATAAAGTTAAAGGCGTAATTAAAAATAGTAAGTGTTTAATATATTAGCTAAAATAAACTTATTAATGTCTTATTTTGCTGCAAGGGAATGGTCCTATGATTACATTTTTGTTATCTATTTTACTTAATTCCTCCTCTAAATTTATCTAAAGTAATAAAGATAAAAAAAATAAGTTTTATTTTATTGTTTATTATAGACTCAAAGATGAAGAAAACAATAAATATCAATGAAGAACTAGGCCATCTTTTATACTTCATAATACAACTTTTTGTGCAACCATATCTATGAACTTTTTCTAATTTACTTTTTTCTGTTGTGTTGGTGTGTCTATTGCATCAATCGTAGATTTCCCTATTCTGAATCCTTGAAATTTTCCTTAACTTTTTCCATGTATTTAGTTTAGTCGATTTCTTATTATTATTATGGAGGTCATTAACTTGTAAGCAGTATTCAGCAGCATAATTGCTCTATAGTTATTACAATTTGTTGTCTCCTTTTTTTGTGGATTGGTTTTATCTGCCCAATGTCCCAGTCCGTTAGCATTTTTTTTTCTACTCAGATGCTAGTAATTAAGTTATAAGTACTTATTAATTATTCTCCACCTGTTTGTATTAATTCATTGTTAATTTCATCTGGTCCTGCTGTTTTATTCAGTTTCAGTAGTTTCACTGTCCACATAAACTATTCACCTTTTCTATCATCTACCTATTATTTCTTCGGCCTCCTCTTCTATTTCTGCTACATTATATGTATAGTTCATTAAAGTGCGTTTCCCAGTCTCTTCTATGCATATTAAATATAAATTTATTACTCCTTGCATTATTTTGTCTTCAATTATCTTTATTGTCGTTTTCTAATTTAACATTTGTTCTGATATCCACTCTGATCGAGTCTGAGGCGCTTCCTGATTAAATTTCTTATATTTATTTAGATCTCGTTCGTTCGTTTCTTGTTTCTCTAACCATTTCTTTCTTGACTTGGCTTTCCTTTCTTTCATGTTTTCACATTCTTTATCAAACCACTCTTGTACCTTCTCTCGTGTTTTTAATCTTACTGTCTTTTCTATTGCTTCAATTATGCTAGTTTTTATATTTATCCATTTCGTTTCAATTTCGACTTTTTCGTTTGTTCATAATTTGTTCTGTACATTCGTCGAGAATTATTTCCTCCTTATTCAGTTTCTTTAGGTCCTTTCTTCTGTTACTCTTATTTTTAATTATTTTTATTTTAATTTTTGCTATGATTTGTATATGATACGTATCAGCATTAACTCCCAGATCAAAACGACCAATTTTCCACGCTGTGTGGAAACAATATCGGCCAGTCGCGTCAAACAAAAAACTAATAAAAATACATCTTCCACAGAATATATTTTGACATATAAACAGTACAGTAGAACAAGTCGGAACCCTATAGAGAATGACATATGTGACTGACTTTGTAAAAGTCTTCATCTAGGCACAGAGTGGTCCGCGATGTGCCTAGACCGCGACCTCATGGTGCGTTCTCTCCTTTAATGTATAATGTACAATGTACCTTGTGTAACCCATTGTTTTTTACAAATGTAGTTATCTACATGGAGGTAAACAAAGAACAAGAATTTAGATAATTTTAATAACTGCATTAAATTGTTTACAAATATTTTTATATTTTTCAACAGATAATACTAACCTAATAATAACATTCTCTGGGCCTAAAAGGCCTGTAAACAGCTTTATATATAATAATAACATTAATTTTAGATTGTAAATTCTAAAAAAATACAGGTAAGTGGGACATTTTGAAAAAAACAATTTCCTTCTATGGGTTTTCTTAATATATAATGTATACATATATGTATGCAAATATATTTTTTCAGTGGAAAAATCACTTCATTACTAAAACTTGTTTCTTGTAAACATATAATAATTATCATGATAATTCAAATAGTCAATTAATGCAAGTGTAAATGCAACATTCCATTATTCTTTTTATACTAATTTTACAAAGTATTTATTACAGAGACATCCAATGATATAGTCTGTATGCAACCTTTCTATTAGAGTGAAAAGTTATATGTACGGGCGTATTCTATTATACAGGGTACTTCTGAAATAAGTGTCTTTCAAAGAGGAGGTGAAAATAACGAATTTGTATAGGCGTCCAAACAAATTATTTTCGTTAATATTTTATCGAAATCATTTTTCTTTGAGACATCGGTGATAAAACTTAGTACAGGACAGCTGTTAGCTACAGGAGTATCTAATAATAAGTTTGTTATTTTTTCGTACAATATAGGTCACTTTTACCTTATGGTAGTAGTTATTATTTGATGATTTTTTTTTCGTTGGCGGAGATGCTACGACAAAATAAGTAGCAAAAAGGTAGATTATATTTAAATCTGAAATTGATATCTGCGAGTTCATGTTACCTACCTATGTTTTCCACTTACCATGAGGAAGTCAAAAAGTTTTGTGAAAGATTTATAAGACTTTTTGACGTCTACATAGTATATTTATTTTATGTCGCTAAAATGGACACCTAGTTCCTGAAAAATTGGACTTCAAAATTGTATTGCAGTTTTCAGTCACGCCATTTTATTATATTAAATTGGAACACCCTCTGAGTATTGGAAACAAATAATGTATTCCCTAATCCTTTGTTTATAAAACAAATAGATAAAAAGCCTTAGTTTTTGTTCAACTGTCACCTTCTAAAAATGAATAATTATTTATTAGAAAACATATGTTTTTTCTATTTACAATAAAATAAAATATGCATATTTACAAATTGAAACCTTTTTCCTTATTTTGGTATCACTGTGTCGCAATTATTATTTTAATTGCCAGTCTCGTTTTCCAAAACTTAAACTTAATAAATTATAGTAAAATTTCAAATCAACATTTCTATTTGATCTATGATTATATCGTGCCAACCATGCCAAACCAAGCTAAACAAATGGGATATGAAAAGTGAAATAATTACCTATTAATTGCTCAAACATTGCGAAATTTTTAATATTAACCTGAAAAGATATGCAAAGTATTTATTATGAAATGATTTTGAAAATAACTGTTTTATTCTACGCATCGATATGGACGATGTAATGGCATAATAGGTACATAGTTGAAACCTAGTAATCAGTTTAGGAGTACGAGTACAATTGATGTAAAAAATAAATTTTATCCTTGAATTTTACATTACGTATCCCATTAAAATATGTGACAAAAACAAATTTAAACTAGGTATACTAAAAATTTTGAAATGTGCTCCTCAGACAGAAAATGATTAAGAATAAGTACATTACTACAGTTACATTAGGTAGGTGTACAATCGTTTGCAATAATAATGACACTCTCTTAAAATAGTTTTTGAACTTCTGGAAGTTCTGAGTAGAAATTTCATTAAATCTCTATCGGTGAGTGAAACAACTAATAACTAATATTAAAAATGTGAAGTAGATTTTATTAAAAATACATCGGAAGTTCTAAAGAAATCGCATAAATCATTTTAATGAGTGTCATTATTATTGCGAACGATTGTACCTATAAATAATATATTATTGGTTCCTGAATTGATTTTTTTAGTACCTATAATATAAGTGTGTAACAGTAACTATTGCATATGTACCTACTTAATTACAAATTACAGTACTGATAGTGACTAAAAAGCAAATAGGTATATATGTTTTTATTTTTCTATTTGATTATAAATATAACTTTTGTATATATACTTACATGTGTACAATACAATATGTAGGTAGGTGATAGGTGACAAAATACATACACACCTTTACATAGTTATAATATCCAATTTTTTTATATAATTCAAATGTGGGCAGGTATATTACACGAAGAAATCTAATAATGTAAGTCTGTATCATATATATAATTTGAGTAGTCATTTAAAACAAAAAATTTCCTGAAAATGTTTTATACCAACACAGGTATACATTCCCGAAGGTGGAGGATGTAATGTTGGTTGCGGTATTATAATTTTACAGCCGTTTTGAGATGCGTGCGCACTACTTCAAAATGGCGAGCAAGTTGCTCAGATATTGCTGTCATTTTTAAATCTCTTAACATCATCCTGTATAAATGGCGTAAATCGCGAATCTTGTATTTATTGTAAATTGTAAATAGTTTATTGTATAGTTAGTGATAATATTTTGTGTTGTGATTTCAAAATAGTGTACAAATTGTGATTGAAAATTGTGTTTGTGTATAGTGGAAAAATCTTTATAAAGCCGACGCCGACGTATAGAACGACCAGAACAGTGAATACTGCAGAAAATTCATTTTGTTAACGCACAAAGACTTTATCAATTAAAAACAGGTAGATTGTTACTTGTCAGTAGTGTTGTTTTTGTCAAAATTGAATTACTTTATCACGATTCTCTTTGTGTCTTGGTGCAAGTTGTCAAACGCCATTATTTTGTTTGGTACCGGGAATATGAAATGTCATGTCGTAAACAACTGTCATAAATCCACTCCCATTTTGAATTTGATGTAAAGTGCCTGTCTCAACAACGGTTAAATAGTTTTCGTATTGTTGAAATACATTAATAATGCAATGTTGTTTCATGGATAACAATAAATATAGTGAGTCTTGACAGTTGATCTTAATCTTTTGTTTAATGTTAATGCATCACCTAGTGTACTGATTAAAATTATAATTATTGGTTGGATTATTGATTATCCAGAAAATGAACGCGTTTGTTGAAACAGGGCTTTTCAGAGGACCTATTCTGTATTTCAGTGACACCAATGAAGTGGTTGGGGAGTGGTGAAGGAGATGGTTTAATAAAAGTAGAAATGGATCGAGGGCCACATCGTACTCAAGACGATGCAGCAGTAGGCTATGTATTCCAACGACCTCCTGATCCAGAATTTCCCTCTTTTGGACCAAAACAGTTGCGTTGGGCTCATGGAGACGACAGTATTATCGATGTTAGTAATTTATTTCTCTGTATTATGACGCTTCATTTGTTTCAGTTATAATTTCGCCTGTATTTGAAACTGTTTGTATGCGATGCACATATTACTATATTATTTTGGTGTGATTAAGTCTAGAAGGCAAATATGAGGTTATGAAAAAATTTCAAAAAATCATTTCTAAACTAAAAAATAATATTAATTCACAGTGTCGTATGCATTTCCTCATCAGGTATAATGAAAATCTTAATCTTTAATTATGTTTTATAAAATACATTTCCAGATTATGACTGCGTATTGGTAGTTCCTGATAACAGGACAACAAATTAAATTATAATAATTTATTTAAATGGTTACATATAAGACAACAGCTAAAGAAGTTTCTAGTAACACATAATACAGTTTTATAATTCTACACATAAATATACTTACGATAGCTGTAACATAACCTAACTTTTATTGTATTTAATTTTTCCACTATATTGTCTCAATTCTTCCAAGATGTTCATATTTTGCATTACATATGGCATCAGGCAAGGGTGGAATTTACTGAATATGATTAAGAAATAATTATTGGCATACCTACTTAAACAATTTATTTCTAAATGTTATCACGTCTATCAGTTTATTTGAGAAATAATCTATATCTAATTTTGTTATAAATATTTGTTTTTGTACAAACCGTTTTAAGTTTTATCCATTTTGATAGAGAGGGTAAATAAATACAAACAAATATTTGAATTTCAGTGTGATACTAATCTGTTTTATGATTCACAAACTACCTTCGTTTTGTCATATTGCAGTATTATTTGTACCGCGGTAAGCGAATATCCAAATTAACTTTATTTGTTTTTTTATCACTGCAAAAATATCTTTTATTTTAATAATTGTGTACACAGTTTGTATGTAGATATTTTAGATATTGTGGCGTGGGAAAAACCAATTAGTGAGATCAATAAATTGTTTGTTTTGAAATATAAAGCAAAAATGGAGTATCCTATTTTGAGAAGTAAGGGAATACCTCACAATCATTTGGCGTAGAATTTGGAATAAAGCAAAGTTAAAGTTTTCTGACGGAACTGATATTTAAGTGAAATTTTTTAATTGTTACCGTCTTATGTTATAGAATCATGACAAATGGAAGTATCCAGTGGTAAATAACAAAGTAGCCACTCCACCCAACAGCATGTCTTACATTGGACAGAACACGACAATGCCAGGTCTTTACGAAATGGGACAAAGCAAGTCCATCCCTCCTGAACATTTGGTCTATATGTCAAATCAGATTCCTGGAGGTATGACGCTACACCCTCAGCAGTATTTGCCGCAGTCCCTTAACCAACAGCTACAACCGATGAGACACCAACAACAGGTGAGTGTTTACGCTTGAATGTCAAATACTACTTTAAATTTTTTATATACACAATCGATGCGATTTTTATACTTTATATGTCAGTGAAATAGTCTTTTTTAAAGTTTTAAAGAAAAACTGATGTGAATAATTATTTCCACAATTATTTTGGCAAAACAATAACTAGTGTTTATACAGGGTGATTTTTAAATACATGAGAAAATCGAGGCATTTCTATGGCTAAATTGCTACTGTCTATTTCTCCACTAATTTTTTCCTTTTTATGTATATGTTGAATATCATGTCAGCATACTTTGTGCTTGGGGTGAAGATCAGATCATTGCGGCCACCCTATTGGACGAAAGCAATATATTCACATGATTTCCAGCATTAGATATATTTTAAAGGGAAAAAAGGAAGAAATGTACCACATAAACCAAGATACAGTTCATTTAGTTTATGAAAAATTTCTGGGCAAATACTGATCTGAAAACTTTGAAAATTTGGAAATATGGTAAAGTCTCTGAGGCAAACATAACAAAAAATCTAGAACTCTCCAAAACTTCCGGTCATACCGGAAGTCGCCACCAACTTCAATATTTTAAATGGGACACCTTGTTACATTTTTGAATTATACGGAAAATTTTGAGGTT
This sequence comes from Monochamus alternatus, assembly GCA_037114965.1. Taxonomy (NCBI): domain Eukaryota; kingdom Metazoa; phylum Arthropoda; class Insecta; order Coleoptera; family Cerambycidae; genus Monochamus; species Monochamus alternatus. The sequence continues at coordinate 74,169,797 of CM073431.1, read as the reverse complement.
GCTTTATATAACTTCTTATTTCTAGTATTTATAGATTTTGTGACATTAGGTAATTTATTAAAAGGGTGGGTGGAGGTGTCCGCAACTTTTTCCTGGAAATATACCGTGTGTTTCACTTTGATGCTGAAAAATCAGTATTTTTTAATGGAACATCCGATTTAATTTTTTCTTTTTTAAAATGTATTGCACTTAAAAAGCTCTACATAGTGATGTGCATTTTTTTATTTAGGCCCTTTGCATGGCCCGCTGTGGTATTAAATGTAACCTTCAAAAATAGCAAAATCATATTAGACATTTTTTTAACAAAAAAACTGTTTGTCCAATCGATTTAGCCATGCTTCAAAACCCTTAGTACCAAGTTTCAAAGTTGCATTTTATACAGAGTGTTTATAATTTAGGTGCAAACTTCAAAAATACCAATGTTTGAGAGCACCCTGTATTAACAGGATAAAATATTTTCATGATAGTCATGCATTCTTCTGTTATTCTCTGCTTAAGTTGAGAACATTAATTATTTAATTATGTTGGAAGAAAAAATTGCGAGTGATTTGTTTATCATAAATTCCGCACCTTACATTAATATTCTCATAATATTATTTTTTGCAATTAATAACCCAGTTAGGGTTTACATCCGAACAGAATTTTTTATTTAAGACATCACCAAACTTTGGTGGAATTTATTAGTATTTCGCGAAATTTGTCTAATGCTAGCGCTAGTGAAGCAGGCCATGAGAATAAAAATGTATTGAACTTGCAAATAATTTGACATTTGCTGTTATATTACTTAAAACTTTATTGTGTGTACCATTAAAGTTGTGTAAAAATGGTTAGAAATAAACTAACTTTACAACATATACTTTTTGGAAAATCAATTGTATAAAGAATAGGATTGTATTGAACATATATTTTTTTTTATTCAGTATTTATTTTTATGTTCTGAGGGAAATGAACTGTTCCTCAAGTCAAATAAATCAATTTAGATCAAGTTACCTTAATTCAGTTTTACTGCATTATAGGAGTGAATGTCTTCCAAAATATTGTTTTATTTAACTGTTTTGGAGAAAAGCTATTTAAAATATATTGTCATGAAGTTGGGTACAATTTTGTTTGTCATTTTTTTTTTTTTGGTATTTATACTGTATTTTTAAATTAAGAAAGATGGGTAAAGTAACTAGATCATTTTGGCGGTACATTTTAAAAAATTCAATGGAAATGCAATACAATTTGTTGCGAGTTATGAAAAGAACTATTTTATTTGCTTTTGGATTAACAAGAGGCAAGAATAAAAACAAAATAAATCTACGCAGTGACAATGTTAATCTTAGACTAATATAACTGAAATTTTAAAGGTTATTAGTTAACAGTGTTGTTGACAATAAACATAAATTTATGTGGGGCTATCTAAACTTGGCGACAAATTAACCAATAATAAGCTAGTGCTTAACCGCGAGAAATTTGAATCACCTCTCTTAGTTTAAAAATAGAATATAGAAACAGTTTTTTTAGAAATCACTTTATTGCAAAAAGTTATAAAACAAAAATGTATTTCAATCATATCCTTTCAAATCACTCTAAAATGTTGCTGGTGTTCTCTATGTGATAACAGCAGTAGATAATTAAATTTTTCTTTAGAATGATGCATTTTAGTAACACAGGACTTTATATTAAGCAAAGTAACATATTCGAAATAATTGTCCAACTAATTCTCAATAAAAAATGGCTATATGGAATTTAATCAAAATAAGCAGTAACATTTTTTGTTAACTGGATCTAAATAGGTTTATTTTTGTACAACGCGACTTTTAAGTAATAATCTAAATTGACTATCCATTAAAGACAGTAAATATAATAAATATTCACATTTAGGTACTTAAAATAACACTCTTTAAACGTATGTCAATGTATAGTTGTACAAAAATATCGGGCGTTGTATGAACATTCGGTCGAACGTTTCCGAAGTATCACGGCATGTTCTGTAAAATGCGGACTTTTGGTAATCCTAACTAAAAGTAACCATGTGAAATAACTATTTATCATGGTATTTTAAAAAATTTTGTGTGCAAATGAAGGAATTTGTAATATTTTCATTGGTTCTATGTTTGATGTTTTCTTTTTTTAAGGTAAGTAATTGGAGTTTGTATGGAATAATAATAGTTAAGTAGTTATGCGAATTTCTTGTACTTATTTCCATCTCTACCGTTTGAAAGGGTTGGGCTTATGTTTTAAGAAATATTAAGCAGTTGCATTTTGTCGACTAGAAATGTCAGAATAAATGTTTTAGGAGTAGGTATCATGTTTAAAAATTCTCTATAATAATGTGACACACCATGACCTGAAGAAGAATTAAATAAGGCGACAGCGAAATAAATATTCTTATTATTAATTGAAAGGGAAGCATTAAACCATAGCTGTATTTAAATCGCCCACATTGTTTTGCAATTCGAAATAAGTATGTCCAATTAGATAAGTTTTTGACTAATGTTGGTAATTTATTATTCTATTTTATTTGTTGCATTAGAATATTTTACTGGCAGTTGTGTTGTTGCTGACTCACAGAATGTGTTTAAAATAAAGTTAGGGACATCAGTTTTTGATATATATCGTAAAATGATCAAATTGGCCGTTTCCAAATTATTGAGGGGTCCCGCAATATTTTCTGAAAAGGTCTAATTTTCTAGGAAAGCCGAAGCGGCATCTGAAATTTTTTTTTTAATTTTGAAGTTATCATGAGAAGTGTTCCTTCTAAACGTCGCGTCATAGGTGCATATAGTACTTAATAAAACCGTACAATGTGAATAAAAATTAGGTGTATGTTAAAAACATTTTTTTATTCAATTTTGCATGAACAAATTCTGTGTCTTGAAAAATTGTATAAAAACCATAAATGACACATACGTTGAGAAGACAAGCTAGTTACATATTTAAAAAACCGAAAAAATTGGAGGATATCAAATATGCTTTGTATCTTAATTTTGAGGTGTGATTTTCGCCACTTCATTTTTTTTTTTGAAAATCTCAGAAGACAGATTAAGGTCGCTGTATTTCTCGCCGTAAAAAGATCAAATTTGTTGTTTTTAGATACAGAAATCTTACTAAAAGATGTAGAGCAAAAGTAATATCAAAAATAAAATTCTTGATGTTTTGTTTATTCATTGTTACTATTTATTTTTTCTCAAATAAAATAATAACTTTTAAAAGGCGTTTGTAAGACGCATTATTTTGCCATGCTTTAACAATTATACGCAGATCTGTGTAAGTTTATATTAACAATATTTACATTTACATCTACAGTAAAATTAAAAAAAACGTATTTTGAAAAATTTCTGTACCTAAAAATTTGTTGGTTAGACTGCTTTATGTTGTTACATATTCGTTTTACTTTGGTACCTTTGAATATTTGCCAGTAGCATGAGACAACATTCCTATTATTTACCAAGCTCTGTATTATTCAGTTCTTACATTTCTAAAATTATTTGTATTTGTAGAAAACATTTTCAAAAATACGGTATCCTTAACCGTTTGTGTATATTCAAGAAATATTTCAATCATCACGTACTTCTTCCTACAAGAGGAATAAGTAATATTATTGATTCTGATGTAAATATTACGTTTTTTTAATGTGTTCAAATTGCTCGAATTGTAAGTTTTTATTGCCAAATTAGTATTTTATTTGATATTCTCTTTATGATTGTACATGCTTAGATCAAAATATTTTGTCTTCTTTTGCGTGCGCGCAAATAACTACCTAATATTTATAATTTCTTGTTATTATTGAGTAATGTTGCAAAACTATTTGGTGAATATATATCTGCATTCTAGATTTTTAAAGAAACATTTTAATTTTATTTTAGTATTTGCTGAAACGTTGTCCATGGAAAGATAATATTTTATTCGACCGCTCCCGTCTTTTAGGCCTTTTTAACCTTCGAACTAGCTCTGCGAATTACACGAGGTGTTTCTTCGCGAGGTTTGCTTTTCATTTGCCGTTTTGTTACAACCCACAATCGAGATCGTGGGAGTATAGGGCGTAAATTGCAGCCTAGTCTCTTCTTTTTCTAGGAAGTCTGATTTTTTTCAAGCTATAGATTTTGTTAGGTCAGTTGCACACTAGTAAAACGAAATAAGAACAAGCTAATGTGCCCCATATAAGACACCGTATTTTTCCGAGATTATCGTGAGACAAAGGGCAAAGGGTATCTAAAATTTAGAATTGGGAGTTTCTATGTGCTGCAATTGTATTAGTAAAAATACAAAAACGCAAGGTGATATGTACCGTTAACGCATTGCCAAATACTACACTAATAATATAACGGATATAAAGATCTATTTTCTATTGAATGTTAGGTACCCTTATATTCAACGAAATCACAATTGACCAACGGTATGATATAGGTCAGTGCGCTATAATCTTAGCGCTTTTCCAAAACGCATTGGTTTTCTATGGTAATGTTTTTGTTCATACTCATAAATACTAGACCATTTGAACGATTTTGACCAATAGAATTCTGTAAGTAATTTATTAATTTTCTTAGATCGTTCTGATGTAGTCATAGTTATTGGTAGGGTCGATAAGACTTTAATGAGAAAGAATACACTTGGAATTATTTCTTTGTTACAATTATTTAGTGCAGCATTAATAGCATTTTTTGATGCGTATGTAATGTTTAGGGAGGAGAAATAAATTTCCACTTATTTTGTCAAAGATTAATCCAATCTGTCATCGTTTATATGATTGTACTTATTAATTGTATTGGTAGTTACTGTATCGTTTGCAAAACTTGTCTGGTTGCAGTTTTTAGGTAGAAGCTTGTGTAAGGAGGAAGTAGTAGTTTTGTGAATCTTCATTAAAAAATGGAACTGCTTTTTTAAAATAACCTTGAGGAGATTCAGTGTTAATACTTTCTAAACCAGTGCTGAAGTCTTTAAAAATGGTAAAATGTGAAAAAAAAAGAAAAATAGTAGGATGAAACCCATTGAAAAAGGAAGAGAATACAACAGAAATGAAAGGAAAAATAATTTACGGACGATCTGAGGTTGGGAAGTGGAAGGGGGTGAGTTTTTAAGGGTAAACAACGTTTTGTCTTGATTTCCGGCAAAACTACGAGTCTTATGGAAAAAAGGCAAAGTTGTAGGTAATAAAAAGATCTACAACTTCTGTATTTACACTTTTTTCACATAACCTCAAAATTTATGTGAAAAATTCAAATAACCAAGTTTTTGGTTTTTTATTTTTTTACAAAAAAAAAATTCACAAAATTTGGTGAAAACTTTTTATGTCCCAAACACACTGTAATTTTTTTTATTTAAAATTTTTATTTTTTCACCTTATTTTGACTTAATATCGAAAAAGCACCCTATATAATTTTGAATCAAAAATTGTCACGTCAAAATATCTGCTTTTTTAAAGAAAAGTCGGTGGGCTTTTTGTTCATTAAAATATCTACTTTCTGATGGTGTAAAAAATATATATTACTATGGTAAATGTTCTCAGAAAATGCAAAGAAACGAAAAAATATTGTAGATGTCTTATTAAATATTAACTTTAGGTATTAACTTATTTGGTTGTTAATTATAGTAGTATATTTCGACTTGCAATTTTTTTGTTTATCAATGTAACATGGAATCTCACGTTTTTCGAGTAATTAAAGTATAAATTGTAATAAATAGCTCAAAATAATTTTTAAAAAAATTTTTTGGATTCGAGTTTGTCGCATCGTTTCTTTGTATTTTCTCAGAACATTTATCTTAGTAATGTATATTTTTTACACCATCAGAAAGTAGAGATTTCAATGAACAAAAAGTCCACCGACTTTTTTAAAAAAGCAGATATTTTGACGTGAAAATTTTCGATTGAAAATTAGGGTGCTTTTTCGATATTAAGTCAAAATAAGGTGAAAAAATAAATATTTTAAATCAAAAAAATTTCAATGTGTTTGGGGCATAGAAAGGTTTCACCAAATTTCGTGAACAATTTTTTTTTTTTTTTGTAAAAAAAAAATAAAAAACCAAAAACTTATTATTTGAATTTTTCACATAAATTTTGAGGTTATGTGAAAAAAGTATAAATACAAAAGTTGTAGATCTTTTTATTACCTACAACTTTACCATGTAACTTTTTTCCATAGGACTTGTAGTTTTGCCAGAAATCGAGATAAACCGTTTTTTACCCTTAACAACTCACCCCTTTCCACTTCCCCACCTCAGATCGCCCGTAAATTATTTTTCCTTTCATTTTTGTTGTATTCTCTTCCTTTTGCAATGGGTTTCATCCTACTATTATTTTTTTTGGTTTAAAAAATTATTGACCCTGGTCTATTCACCTTTAACAGAATTTAAAATAATCAAAGACTTCTCATGAAACGTAACCTTTCTGAGTCTGTTGTGAGCAACATAATTTTTGCTTCTCACTTCGGGGCTTATTTGAACACACTTAGAGCATAACTTTCCAGTTGATTTTGAAAAGAATATACCACGAGTACGATATCTAACATTATTTGTGCGTGACTGTACAACGCTGTACAACATAGGTATTAATCGTATGTCAAGTCCGCATTAGCACCCCATAGGGATTAGCGCTTTCCCCGTTCACTGCTGCATTGTTTGCCGTATTTACTTACGATTAATATACATAGGTCTGGTATTACGAATTAATTAGGCTAATGCAAAGTGTCTTTCGTGTTATAAGTCTCATTTACACATTTAATTTAGAAAGCGTATCTAACAAAAATGAACCAAAAAGACGTCGGGTGTCTTTAGAACCCCAAAAATTGTGATGATATGTCACATATTTTTTTGTTCTTAAATGTTCGTTGAAACGATAAAGGGAATGGAGAAAAAATAATATAATTATACTAATAGATAATAAAATAAATTTCTTTGTTCCATTATTATGGCTATACTTATTAATTTTGGGATACTAATGACATTGTGTAAAACAATTTCAATACTTTCTGAAATATAGATATGGTTATGTGAAAATCAGTTTGTTAAAGTTTTTCTGAGATAGAAAAGTCTCATATTTACGTAGTACACCACAAGAAATTGTAGAAACCTATTTTTTTGTTTGAAATTTCATAGATACTGGATGTTTATAGTGTAAGGAGCATATACCAACTTTTTATTATGTATTATATTGTAGGTTTTTCTGGTTTTTGTCGATCTTAACTTTTGAAAAATAATAAAGCATGAAGAAATAATAGGGTCTTTCCTATAATATTCTTCTCTATGACACTTTGTTTTCCTGGTACAGGGTGTAAAAATATTTTATTTTCTTTATTGTCTCTACTAAACAAATAATACATTTTTTGCGTTCAAACTTGGTATCATAATAAAATGTAACTATTTTGACGTGAATAACTTCTTTCAACTAAAACCGGTGGCATAGTTATAGAGTTTTGTTCTCCTTAAACTTTTATGACAATGGTCAAAAATTTTTTCAATACAGATATTAAAATTTTATTATATTTTCTTTAAAAAGGTGCTCTTGGGGAAAGTCACTAGGAAGCTTTTATATGTAGCCAAAATAATCAAACATTAATGTTCACTAAATTAGAATACGCCTCTATTATATGGTTCCCATATTTTCATAATCAAATCAATCGAATAGAAGTGTCCAAAATAAATTTTTAAAATTTTTATATCATAAAAATTGTGGAACTTAGCCAGAAAGAAGTTTTCATCATCAATTATTATTGGATCCAATTAAAGTGCCATCTTTACAAGTGAGATGAATTGTGTTTAGTACAACTTTTGGTTATAAACTACTGCACATTGAGATCGACTGAACAAGCAGAATAAGGGGTTTATACTTTCAAATACCCGAGATCATCGCGATATGTTTAAATATTTAGATTGCCAATGGTCAAAACCAACACTTTTGCATTCACCTTTATATATAATATGTATTAATTTGAATAAAATCTCATTGTTATGTGATGCAGATTGTGTAAACTTAAAAGCAAGTTCGGGATGTTCTAATTGAGTCACCTTATTTGAGCTGCTAATATCTTTATTTATCCGAAGGTTTATGTTTTCATTTCAAAATTTTCGCTTTTTTGTCTGTTAATTAGGTAGATATACTTAAATGTATATGTTTTTTTATGTAATATGTTGGGCAACAAATTGATTATTATTATTTTTTTAAAGTAAATGTTATAGGAAAGACACCTTTTATTTTGTCATGGTGTGTTTTCCCAAAGTTAAGAACGAAAAAAAACGAAGTCACCCTTTATAAAGACTTGATTAGCTAGGTTAGGGTTATGGTAGACCATCGTCTGCTGAATCGCAGCAGCCGTGCTTTGCCTAGTTATTTATTGCGATTTAGCAGACGATGTTTAGTCTGTTCGATTGCCCTGTTTCAGTACCCCACCGCGCATGGCATCACAATACAGTACATGTAACTGTTGTCAATATCTACTAGTACTTTAACGTTTCTTAGAAATTATGACAAATATCTGTTCAGGTCTACATTTCTGTTTATGCATCATTTTTAAATTTATGAATTGATATAACCCAAATTATTAAGTACTGTGTTTCTAGGCCTAGCTAATTCGACCCTCTGCTAAATCGCATCGCCTTGATAAAGCACGGCCGCTGCGATTTAGCAGTCCATGATTCGAACAGTGTTCTTGGATGTGTCAATTTTAAATATCCGCATGCGTTCTGAAATAGGTCCGATTTTATTCAATATTATCCGCTATATTAGAGGTTAACAGTAAACCAGTACAGCCACAGTATTCACACACGCCAAGACCTGGTTATAGCACAGTCAATTTATACAGTTCGCCGAATGAAGATTCCAGAGGTTGTGGCTAAATGCGCAATGAACACCAATGAAATTCATTTGTACACGACGAAGTGGTAGACAATCTGTTTCTTGACAAATCACCGTGCCTCTTGAACGCGCGAATGTGCGCGGCTAAATGCGCAGCCGTCTTTTGGTTGTAAAAAAAAAACGAAATCTGGGACCTCGACATCAAAGGAGCCGACGTGAAGACGCCGGACTGTAATAGACTGTGGTTATAGTTATATTTTTCCACGCCATGTTACTAATGTTCCCAAAATATCCGAAAAGATCCGAAGTATAAAAAAATTTCCGAAAATCGGACTTTTATCCGCCAATTAACAACACTGGATTCGACAGACAAGTATTGCAAAGGCAACGCGATTTAGCAGACAATGGATAGTCTTTTTTGGCCAAATATGTTCTGTACTATTAGAACTAGAAAAAATCATATCATTGCAATCCTAAGGAACCAATAATATGCCAAAATATTTGTAGATTGTTCTACTTATTATTTAACAAACACGCAAGATTTGTTTGTAAACTCCAGAATGTAATTATTTTTTCTTACTTCGACATCACAACAAAATTTTCTAGTTTTGCTTTATATTAATTTAAATTATCTTTTAACTGTGACAAGTACATAGGTACTTAAATTATTCAAATAAACAAATAATTTGATATTGTGTTATACATTTTTCTATAAAATTAAAAGTTTTTTTATTACCACCTACTGATATTTGCTGTTGTTTGTGCTGTCATAAATGTAACAAGATGTTACGTATTTGCAACGATATGAAGTGATTTTAAATTTAAATTTATGACCCGCTGGACATTGAAATGAAAGCTAATAAAATTCACTCACCATGGAAAATAAATGCGTCCGCATAAATTATGCAAATTTTAAAATATCCATTAATCTTCCATGAAACGATTAAAGAAGACTCGAGTATAGTGGCAGTGGGGGTATCATTAATTATTAATCTTAATAGATACGAAAAGTTCCCGTACGTTTAGCTGTTTGGCTCGCTGTGGTGGTGTATCTTCCACATTATTACACATCCTTTGTTTGGTAATAATCGCTTGTGTTTACTTTTGCAAAATGTGTTGTTTGCTTCAAATTAGAGCGTACGCCCTACCAACAGTAATTACTGTTGAAAAACAAACACGAAACTTCGTTGTTCGCAGTCTTGTCGATTCCTGAAATCCGTTTTCAAACAGTTTCGGGAGAAATTCAGCGACTTCACAAGAAGGAAATCAATTTTTTTCTGGGCGAAATGGTGTCTGTTATTAATTTTTGGACTGCACAATTTTAGTGTACTTTTAGATGTACTTTAGTTTTCATCGTTTTCATTTCAGTCGTCCTTTGGGCGTTACAAAAATATATGCCCTCGTTGTACTTCAAAAGTTCCTATCGGAAAAATAGTAGAAATACTTCATAGACATACAGGGGATTTAGAACTTCCTACAAAAATGTTTGCATTCCGTAGTTTGTGCATGGTGAGACTTAATATTCCTCAGTAGTGTTGCGAAATTAATTCACCATAGGGCAAGAGTAGATTCCTGACAAGATAATGCGATATAGCTAAACTTTAGTCGAAAGTTGAGGGTGTCAAAGTAAAAATTTAATTTTCGATAGTTGTTAATAATTTTTTAAACAATCCAAGTATTTGTATACATTTTGGAGATCATAATATTTTTGGGGACGATACATTCAAATTTGTTTCTAATTTTGACGCTGTTAGTAGAGGCCGCCACTTATGGCATCATGCTTTTAAATTGCAGAGCTTTTTTACGGCGTACATCTCACTATTAAAACAATCGATTATTCTACTTTCATTATGTGAAAAAGGTATTACCTTGTTGAAGTCGTTACGAGTAACCGTTTTCGAACTAATCCTATTTGAAATATTCAATACACTGAGGAAAAATTGCTTTGGTTTCAGGTAAAGCGCCTTTCCGCTGAAAATACAGCAAAATGTTAGGTACTTGAAAAGTTATTCAAAATGGTAAATTATGACGATGTGCAAAATTTTAAGAAAGAAAAATCAACTTCCTTTCTCCATATTAGAAGTGGACGCCTATGACTATAATCAAATATGGCTACGTCTAAAGACTCACATTATAGATATATATTCACCACCAAAGTTTCAAAGTATTCGGATATGAGGTGAGCGAGATACCAGGGTGGCTCCATGAAAAGTGGGACACATTGTATAGAAAGTATTTTGTCTCTTGGAATAATATGCTTTATTTATTATACCCACTGGCATTCACGTCACTGCTATCGGGTAACTCACAGTTTGTACGGTTTTCTCAAGACACAGTTACTAACTGATGACAAATATGAATTGGTGTACAAATTTTGATACTTTTATCATTAGCCGATTGACAGAGAATTAAAAAAAAACTTTAAATGTAACAACTTTAAAACAGTGTATCTCAGAAACGTAACGTTAACAGAGGTTTTTTTTTGAAAAAAAAAAAATACCGTTTTTGTCTGTCAGTTAATTATGGGAAAAAAGTTATTTTGCACATAGGTACATGTCGATCCTCTTTCGAGATTTGAGGATAAGCTACCCTTATTTCACTCTTAATTCGCAAATTTTTATTTCGCAAATGTTTTTTAATATTTTTACCATATAAATCGGAGTATAAATCATTCCCTAAAACGGTATGGGTTCCATGCATTATACATTTAAAAATGCGCATTTTTAATATAAGGGAAAACAAGGTGGTATATACTTAGCAACTTTGTTGTTATTAAAATGTGGAGTTTATTTTCTAATACGTACAGTAGTAATATTAATTATAATAAAAAGAAATTCTTCCCTTTGGAAATAGTAAAGCTACACTGAAACAAGTGAACAAGTACAAGTTTTCTTAGATTCGCGAATTCGGCTAATTTTAAAAATTTATTATTTGTTTTGCGACATTGGAAAATTTTAATTTGTATAATGTCTGGCTAAAAGTTTTATAAAAAAAATCATTTTTGATTAGATTTTTCATGTAGCCACAAATTAATGTTATGATACGTCTACACAGTTACATTTGACTTAGCTGTATATGACCCTGTCTAAAATGATTTGAGTTGAATGACTGTTGATTCATATTTTATGCTATTACAAAAAAATATTTGGTATTTCAATCGTCAGATTAAAATTCCTATTAAGAATATTCAGTACCCACTCAACCCACATGCACGCAATTCTAGAATATTCTGTGATAGTAAATGCAAGAAGAGCAAGTTATTTTATCTAACCTCGCATGACGTACGCCAATATTTAAGGTTTTTCTTTATCTTAATGAGATTCCAAAATTGCGTGTATTTTGAGATTTCTGTATAGGACTTGCAGCGTTACAGGTCGAAGAATAATTCAGCTATCTCCGGCGCTGATATTTCTATTTTGCTACATAATAACTATTTGGAATACTTTACCCTACAATAAAATCAATTTTGAAAAGCACAGTACTTATGGTGGCCATTTTGATGCCAAAGTCACAAGGTTTCCTATTTAACCTCTTAGGATAGAATAATTGTACCCACTTTTTGAATTATTTTTTTAATAAGCACTGCACATGCTGCTTTTTTTATTTTTTATCTTTAATTCAGTAATATTGAGTGTTCTGTTATGCTACATCATTACATATATCGATTTTTTATTTTGATCCCTTTGACAATACTTGTATTGCTGTGTATTCTAAATGTTATCAATCATTATTTTCGGTTATGTTTTGGTAAGGAGTAATATTATTTAAAGTAATGATCTATTTATACCACTCTATACAGGGTGAGTCAGTCATAATGTCATTAATTTTAAGCACGTATTCGGAAGGCCTAATAAGGGCAGAACATCGAAAATAAAATGTTTACTCGATCTTTAATAAGAATAAACAAATCACCCTATAAAAATCGGTAACACGACGCTCCTGGCACGCTACAAATTTTTTGATGACAAGGCCATATGACAAGCGAATGTCGAAGGAAACATCGTTGCCACATCAGGATTACATACCTAATATCGTCTAACATGTGTTATTTAAATTTACCACAATTTAGTCATACTTTCTGCATTTCCCGCATTTCTTTTCCCCCAAATTTGGAGATCACACCACACAGTCGGAGGGGAGATGGAGAGAATACAAGCTGTAGTTTGTTTATTTCAGTTTCGTGTATTGGTCGTAAATTTACAATGCCGAATTTTAACAGTTTCGAATATGCGGAAATGGTAGTTTTATACGGAGAATATTTACGACATGCGAATGCCGCTGTTGCGGAATATCGGAGACGTTTCCCTAACAGACATTTCCAGGTACGTGAACTTTGTGCAAGTACTTCAGCTCCTTCGCGATACGGGTTCTGTGGGTCCGCGTCGGGAACTTGCGGGTTATCAGCAAAATTACTTAAATGGTGATAGAAGCTGTTTTAAATTTAGTTGAGGAGCAGCCTACTATTTCTACAAGAACCATTTCAAGGCGATTGGAGATATCCCAAAGCAAGGTCTGCAGAATATTACGAGAAAACTCACTGAACCCATATCATGTTTAGAAAGTTCAAGCTTTAGAACCTGCTAATTTCCCCAGCCGTCTGGAATTTTGCAATTGGCTTCATAATAAAATTACAGCTGGCTCTAATTTTATTAATAAAGTGCTATGGACGGATAAGTGCAGCTTTACTCGAACTGTCATTTTAAACAGGTTGGTACCATACTACTTACTTAAAAAACCATAAATTTCTAGGCTACATGTATGTAACTACAAACTGAATAATTAATTGAACTTATGAGTAATACTAAAAATTCATATTCAGTCGTAAAACGTAGTGAAACGTAATATTAAATATAACCTAACATTCGAAAACATTTATTTATTATCTACATTTGCTTTTATTAATAAATCAATCAATATTTAAGGAAAATTCATTGATTTATCTAGTTAAGGAAGTTAGTTTTACTCCTTGTCGTTAAATAACAGTACAAAAACTAGGTAACTAAGGTTATTGACCTAAAAATACGGTAGGTCAAGATTCACTCTCGATAACTTTTATGAGCATTAGATCAGAGGCGTGCCGTTTCGGTCTTGGACAGTTTTTTGTCGACAACACGATGGTTTTTTATTAGTATTTAAACACGACGACACACGCTTCTCATCGGTTGAGTTTTCAGAGGCGATTTGTTGTCAACGTAAGTGTGTACGGGGATCGTTTGATTGGACCGTATTTTGTACCAACGAACCTGAATGGACCGCGTTACTAGCAATTTTTAATAGAATAATTTGATTATTATTATTTGATTTCATTGGATATTAACATTTTAAATTATTATTGGCTGAACTGAGCAAGAAAAAATGTGATATTCTAAAATAGTCAGTACAACCGTTTATTTATGATGTCTAATACCTAGGTAGATACTAGGAAAATATTTCAATTTGGCAATGTCGCATCAGGTCGACATTGAGTTGAACTGTGAGCTGTAAACCACCAAGGCTGTGAGCGGGCAGTGACAGTCTGAAAAGGGGGTATAAATAATGATTTGAAAATATTTTTTACGACGTATTATTCCTTATCTCCTCTTAAAATTAATGACATGATTGACTCACCCTGTATATGAATTATGATTCTTTAGTAATGACTAGAACATGGATTTTAATTATAATTTCAAACGCAGTGTTTATTTAAAACATTTTGTCTTTTTGCTTTAATAATAGTCTGCCAATTAATTTATTTATGTTTGTTTAGCGGCAAGTACTAGACATTCATGCAATTCAAGAAAGATTAAAAGAAAAACAAGAAAACATTTTCTTTTCATTTTGTTGATAAAACTACATTCCCTGTTGAATATTATTGTTATAAATCTTAAGTGGATTATACAGGGTGTTACAAAACGCAGGTCATCCCGTTAACTACGTATTTTTGGCGGTAAAATATTGCCTACTTACCTATATACAAAAATGCCTTCCCTAAGAGTTACAGGGTGTTAAATTTCTTCAGATTTTTCACTTTGAAATCTTATGGACATACTTCTTGTTATTAATCAAATCTTCAAGAATATTATTGTAAACGACGCCTAAAAAACAAACTTAGAAATGGGTAGACAGTGTTATTTTATCCTCCCACTTTTCTCTGACGTACGCCTATAGACAATTTTTTACAATGTAGAATTTTGTTTAGAATATTTTATTACTCTTTATAATTTTTCGTAAAACATTTTCAAGATAAATTCGATTTTTGGGCATGGAACGTTATAGATAGTCACATTTTTAAATTTCAAATTCCAAAGGAACAATTTACAATGTTCTAAGGTTGTTTATTAAGGAAAAACAGGGATATAAAAAACATTAGTTATTAAGTAGAAGATTTATACCAAAATTTAATCAACTGTAATTTTAACATTGTAATTCACATTCAACATTTTCTTGCTTGCATAAACGAGCATATATATATAGGAATATCTGATATTTTGAAAAACCTGTGGTTATTACGAAAAATTATCAAGGGTAATAACAATATTCTAAATAGAATTCTACATTATGACGTTATACAAAATTTTCCATAGACGTACGTCAAAGAAAAGGGAGGGGAAGGAGATAAAATAACCCCTTTTCTCTGTTTCTACGTTTGCTTTTTAGGTGTCGTTTACAATAATACCTTTGAAGATTTGGTTGATAACAAGAGGTATCTCTATAAAATTTCAAAGTGAAACAACAATTTTGAAAGTTCAACTTTAACACCCTGTATCTTTTAAGGGAGGCATTTTTGTATATAGGTACGTAGTATTAAATCGTTATGTCAAAAAAACGCATTTAATGGGGTGACCTAATTTTGTTAATATCCTGTATATCTACATAACTATTTTTCAAAAACTCGCCGTTTACCCGCCAATGTGTCGTCGATCTCTTTCTATTTACAAACCGTCCGTCCTTCAGTTTTGATCAAGAAAGGTTTTCCTTTTCAATATTTGAGGGATCATAGATCCCTTAGGAATCGTTGTAGGAAATAACGATATTTTATTTTGTCGAGAGGAATAAGCTTTAAAACTTTGTCGCAATATTATTACACACTGTGTATATCAATACAGATATGCTGTTAATCCAGCAGACCTCCATTTGAAAAACCGGTGCTAGGGACCTTAAATTTTGGACCACTCTTGATATGTCAAAATAAGTATACCCAACACTTAAGCAAATGCTTTAGAATGGGGTAGACCTTCACTTCATTCGAAATGGAAAAGTGACGGTTTAACAGTAGAGGCACACACGCTTAGACGTTTGGCAATGTTAAGGAGGTTAGTAAGTCAAGGCGCAAGGTCAGGAGCAATTATTTAAATTATCCGCTTTTGTTATTTATACAACAAATGCATTTTTAGATGTAATATCCTTCGAAAAAATAGCAGCGGTGGAAATGTTGTAACAAATGGATTTGAATTTAACGAATCATTTATTCTTGCCCCTTTTCTATAAGTTTCCGTAAATAAAGTTTGTTTCATGAAGACGGTTGCAAGAGGTGTATTCTCCAACAAATTGATGAGAAATATTGTATCTTCTATGGATTCATTCACCAGGTTCGGTTTGTAGATTGAGGTAGTTAATTCATTAATCTTTTCGCAATTAAATTTTTATTTTAGTTTCTATTCTATGTTTATACAGTATGCGCCAAAAGTATGGAATAAATTCAATAAAAACTAAACAATTATTTTTTGGGAAAAATCCTCGAACAGGTCGATTTTTAATTTAAAAAATACATACTTTAGCGTAAAATGCAATTTTCAAATGTCATTTGTTTTCGAGTAATGACGTCATTGATTTTTTTTTAAATGGAACACCATATTTTTTTCCTTGATTCTGAAAGATCGTTTAATTCTCTATCAGACAGTACTATAATTTTGCCCTCTTACATAGGAAAGTTTTCGAGTAAATGACGATTGAATGTTAGAAAACGTAAATCAATTAAAATAAAGCAAAAACGTTATCAAGTTTAGTTTTTCGAATTCCATAGTTCTTTTATGGATCACGTAGGTGAAAATCTTTGCAAAATGTCATTGTCACACCGACTTTCTAATAAGTATTGTAAGCGACATAGAAATTATTTAATTTAAAGTATTATGGCACATTTAACTGTTACTCAAAGAGTTCTTATCGGATGCGGGAATATGACTAGAACTCAGCAGGAAGTTTGCGATTTATTTAATGAAAAATATCCAGATCGCCCTACCAGCCAATCAACAGTCAGTAAGGTAGAGTCTAAATTTAGAGAAACTGGCAATGTTGTAAATATTCCAAAACCTGGACGTCCAAGCATTAATGAAAATCAGAAACAGAACATTTTGATAAGTATGGTGGATAATCCTCATAATTCTTCACGATTGGTTGCATTAAACAATGACACTAGTCAGAGCACAGTGCTACGTATCTTGAGGAAGGAAAAATATCATCCCTACAAAATTCAACTTGTGCAGGAACTCAATGAAGATGATCCCGATCGCCGCTTACACTTTTGCGAAATTCTAATAGATTTATGTCAAGGATATAGAAATTTACACCGGCAAATACTTTTTTCAGATGAGGCCACATTTTGTCTGAATGGTACAGTAAACCGTCAAACTCGCGATATTGGAGTCGGGAAAGTGCTTATTGGATGGCAGAGGCACATACCCAACACCCTCAAAAATTAAATGTGTGGACTGGAATAGTTGACGACAGAATAGTAGAGCCTTTCTTCTTTGAAGGAACCCTTACAGGACAAAGATATTTAGAGTTTCTAGAAAATGACCTTGTTCCAGCCCTTGCAGTAATTTTTTCTAACGATAATGACCCTGACATTCCTGACGATACCATACGGTTTCAGCAAGACGGTGCACCTCCGCACTATGCGCGCCCTGTACGAGATTTTTTGGACAACTGTTTTCCTGGTAGGTGGATCGGCAGACGCGGACCGATAGAATGGCCTACAAGATCGCCAGATCTTACACCTCTTGACTATTTTTTATGGGGATACTTGAAGTCAAAAGTGTACATTAATAAACCACGTAATTTAGAAGAACTTCAAAATCGCATTCGGGACGAAATACGCAGAGTTACCCCAGAAATCATTCATAATGTGCAAGAAGAATTTCTTCACAGACTTGCGCATTGTCAAGAAGTTGGTGGATGGCAATTCGAACATTTAATTTAAGTATAAAATTTACGTTTTCTAACATTCAATCGTCATTTACTCGAAAACTTTCCTATGTAAGAGTGCAAAATTTTAGTACTGTCTGATAGAGAATTAAACGATCTTTCAGAATCAAGGAAAAAAATATGGTGTTGCCATTAAAAAAAAAGTCGATGACGTCATTACTCGAAAACAAATGACATTTGAAAAACGCATTTTACGCTAAAATATGTATTTTTTAAATTAAAAATCGACCTGTTTGGATTTTTCCCAAAAAATAATTATTTCGTTTTTATTGAATTTATTCCATACTTTTGGCGCATACTGTATATTTAAATATGTTTGTAGGTTGTTTCAAATTCTAAGCATAGTACAGATATAACGAATATCGATTATCCTTTCCTGTGTTATCACAATCACTGATAAAATATATTTTTTCCAAATATTATTATTGAGATTTGAAACTTATCAGTAATAATGTCGCCTTGGTCGCGTTTGTCTACATTGGCATAGTTTTATTTTAACGATATCCGGACATTAGAAAAATCTTCATTCACTTTTGATAACATTGTTATAGTATTTTTTACATTCAGGTTAATATTAACCACAGATCAGATATTGTTTTCAACATTATTTTACGATAATTTTGGAATAGTTAATTTATTTAATATTTGAATATGTTTACCGGCATGTAGTATTTATCATTTTTTCTTGTGGAGTTTGATGTTGGTGCCACACAATTTTTTTCACAAATAATAATAATAATAGATTTATTTTTCCAACAGAATATTTCCAATTACAGGACAAAACAAGCAAAAGAAACAAAAACACTTTAATTTATATTATACTATAATTGATGAAAGATAATGACTAAACACTAATAATGTATTGAAGATTAATTAACTAGTATTACCAAAATAACAGAGTACGGGTTCATTACAATCTCTAATGCTTGTTACAGACTATGCGTGAATTTGCAATTCGTGATGCGCGCTGCGTGATTTGTAAGGAATTCGTACATAGTGTGTAGGGTTTTTATAAATGGATTTGTAACGAACAAGACTCTCTCAATTATTCACGAGTTCCTCACATATCACGAATCGCGAATACACGCATACTCTGTAGCAAGCCTGAAAGCGACAAATAATGATTGAATATTACAGTGAAATATATCACAAATGTTAGATATAAGGTTATAGTTACCGCACATAAAGTTAATTGAGATTTTTTCAAAATGTGTGTGGGCACTCGAATAATAAAAGGTTTGCAATAATCGACTGTTGAGTCTTGGAACAAGAAAGTTGACCCAGGATATTTGTGGAATCAATAATATTGTGCAATAACATGTATAAAAATTTAACACTGTAAAATTTTCTAAAATAAAGTGAATTAATAATAATAATAATAATAATAATAATAATAATCTTTATTGCCCAACAGATAAAATCCATTTATAGGACAAATTATTTACAAAACAAAAGTGAATTGCGTAAACATATTATATAGTATCTGATGCAGTATGTAGTGCACAAAAGCGTCTTAACAATGTTGTACAAAGAAGATATGGAAACTATAATATAAATAAACTTAAATATTAAATATTATCGCTATTAAATCTCAGACCAACAGTTTCAACTATCTGATTAAAGGTGCTAAAATTAATATCACATACATCTGAAATTTTATTGAAATTTTGACACATAATATGTACTGGAGACATTTTAAGACCGCGAGACCTTGCTCTAGTACAAATGAAAGTACAATTTTGGCGAGAATTTAATCGAGGAACATGAAAAGAAAACTGACATAATAAAGACGGACATTCTAAATTATTATGGAATATATTGTATAAAATTTTGATACTTGCTAGATCCCTGCGAAACTCTAAAGAAGGAAAATCAAATCTGTTAAGTAAAGTAGCATGGTCATAACCTCTTTCTGGATAAAAGCCATCAGTTTTAAGTGAAATAAATTTTAAAAATTTTCTCTGGACACTTTCTAAACAAAGCTTCAGATAATCATAACGTGGATACCATACTAACGAACAATATTCCAGTTTAGATCTTACGTACGAGTTGTAAAGACACTTTAAAGCTGTTTCGTTAGAGAACGACCGACAGTTGCGCATAATACAGCCTAGCATCTTTAAAGCAGATGAAGTAATATCATTGATATGTTGACAAAATGTTAGTTTCGAATCAAATAAGACGCCCAAGTCTTTTATGGAGTCCACTCTGTCAAGTATCTCCAGATCTAATCTGTAATTATATTCTATTGGGTGCAATTTACGGGTGTAACTTAGGGTCTTACATTTCACTACATTTAACTGAAGACAATTATTAGCGCACCAGTTGTTCAATATATATAATTGGTTTTGCAGTCTTTGACAATCCCCAATATCTGATATTTTACTAAAAAGTTTTAAGTCATCAGCAAACAATAGTTTCTTACACTCCAGCTCAGATGTTAGATCGTTAATAAAATATAAAAAAAGCAAGGGCCCCAAATTGGATCCTTGAGGGACTCCGGAAGTTGCCGTGAAAATTTTAGAATTGTGTCCAAGATATGTAACGTATTGTTTTCTGTTAAGAAGGTATGATTCAAAGAGATTACACAAATTGGAACTAAAACCGAAGGTCTCCAATTTTTGTAAAAGAATTTTGTGATCGACACGATCAAACGCCTTAGCAATGTCTGTGTAAATCACATCTACCTGCCCTTGCATATCAAGTTCATTGGAAATGAATTGTGTAAGTAGGCACAAGTTAGATACCGTGGATCGGCCCTGCATGAAACCATGCTGATCCCATGATATTACGGTTTTTGTAGCAGGGTAGATGCGATTATAGACAGCTATCTCGAATATTTTTGAGAAATTACAGAGAATTGAAATCGGTCGATAGTTCTTAACTTCGGAATTTTTACCACTCTTAAAGATCGGACATACTCTCGACAACTTCCATGTGTCAGGAAACGTGGACGTTTTTAGTATTAAATTAAATATAACAGATAGGGGTTGTAAAAGAGCTCTTGAACAATCTTTCACAAAAAAAGCTGGGATCTTATCATGACCCGATGTCATTTTGTCTTTTAAACGCCTAATGGCTTTTAATATTTCTTCATCAGCTAGATTTATTATATGCAAAGGAGCTGCATCATGGCTACATAATTGCTGAGCTGGATGGTCTATGTCACTATTTGTTTCTGAATACACAGAATTAAAATAATCAGCAAAAGCGTTCACAATAGATTTAGGTGACTGGAAAGTATTATTCTCGTAAGTAATCAAATTAGGTATTCTAGATGTACCCTTTTTTTGTTGAATATATGACCAAAATTTGGTAGGGTCACTTACTATTAATATTAAATCAGCTTAACAGTTGGTTGTAATCATAGCCTTTAGCCGGGACGTACCATCAAGTCGAGATGATAGAAATAATTTTTTTTTGTACTACGTCAATCATATTAATATGACACTTATAAATAGGTTTCCATATCAAAGAACAATATTCTAATTTAGATCGAGCATAGGTAAAATAAAGTTTCTTAAGGACATTAATATCTTGAAATTCTTGCCTCAATCTAAAAACGAATCCCATTTTTATCATAGATGAACAAACGGTTAATTCAATATGTGACATAAAATAAAGCTTATTATCAAAAAGCACTTCCACATCTTTAATTCCACTTACCTGAGTTAAAACATCGGAACCAATTTGGCAATCAAAGGCAATATTGTTAATTTTGTGAGAAAATGTTAGATCTTTACATTTAAAAATGTTCAGGTTGAGATGGTTCAATCTACACAGAGCTATTTCATTAATATTAATCTCTAAACTTACAGTCGGCTTTGGATGTAATAGGTATATTTTTAAATCATCGGCGAAATATAATTTTTGACTCGTAATGATAGAGTTTAAATCGTTTATAAAAATAGAGAAAGAAGCGGACCAAGATTGGAATCTTGAGGAACGCCTGACGTGGCAGTGAAAACATTTGATTTAAAACCATCAAATGTAACATATTGCAAACGATTGGTCGGATAAGAAGTTAGTAATTCAACCAAGGACACGGAAAAACCATCTTTCCAGTTTCGGTAACATAATCTTGTTTTGCTATAGAACCTTGTTGGGCAATGGTCATGATATGCTTAATAAGGGTATAGATGCGATTGTACAAAGACATCTCGAAGACTTTTGCAAAATTGCGAAGTAATGTAATCGGTCTATAATTAGTTATGTCGGTAGAATCACCCTGTTTCAATATCGGGCAAATACTAGTAGCTTTCCATAAATCAGGAAATAGACAATTGATGAAGACCGCTAAATCTTAGTTGCAATAGAGGGCATTGAGATCGACAGTGGTCGAATCATTAATTCCATGCTTCAAACTATAAATTGAAGGGTTAGTATGTAATTGGCGTAACGAACTAAATTTTCCAAAGGAAGCATTGACAAAAAATCTTCAAAAAATGCTAGAAGTGAATTTCATCTCTTATGCTTAATTTTCTGTTTTACCACCCAAATTATATCGATTATGTTAGACTAAATCAAATATAGCTGTTAAGGGTTAGTTAAATATAATATGAGAAACAGAATAATTGATATGCAATTTGGGAAGAGGAGGTTAAGAAAACTATAACTGGAATGGCGTTCCTAAAAATCAAGTATGGGTAACCCCAAAAAAAAGGATAGCATCGGCGGATCAAACTTTGATTTTGTCTTATTGAACATTTATGAAGTTACTGGCATTTTTTAGGATCGCATCGTTAAAAGGCATCCATACGGAAGATTTACCAAATATGTTCTGTAGGGATGTGCCTCGACTCAAAGTGTATCGATACGTATCAAACGATCTAGTATCGATACTTCCAAATATCGACTCTCGAAAATATCGATACTCGATATATTGATGTCATATATAAATTCTTGATAGGTATATGAAGTTGACCAAGAAAAAGGCAATTTCAAATATAAAACTAACATTATTTTATATATATGTACTAATTTACACAATAATCTATCCAATTTAAGTATATATATATATATATATATTTATATATCCTAAAATAATAGAAATATGGTTAGAAAACAACAAATAACTATCAAAAAACAATGCAGATAAGTGTCACCACTGAAAATGAAAACAAAAAATGTTTAACATATGTACTAATTCACACAATAATCTATCCAACTTAAGTATATATATATATATATATATATATATATATATATATATATATATATATATATCCTAAAATAATAGAAATATGGTTAGAAAACAACAAATAACTATCAAAAAACAATGCAGATATGTGTCACCCCTGAAAATGAAAACAAAAAATGTTTAAAAGCTCTTTAAAAATGCCAGTCATCTATATATATACTTTCCAAATATCTGAATTTTTCGGATATTTGTAAATGTTTAAAAAATCGTATGTCCAACTTCCATGAAATGGATACGAAAACGAAAATTCGTAACATAACTCTAATGATCAACCAAAAACCAACCAATCATATTACTATACTTTCTTAAATTTGTTTATTCAGCTACTCAGATCTCAAACCCTGGTCTACGAGTAAAAGAAAACGATAAAAATAACCAAGAGTCACTGTTAATAGCACGATGATACAGTCACTATTAATATAAGAGTAAATTTTGGCAAACGGTTTTCCATTGGAATTTGACATAAACGGTCAAAAATCAAGAAATCTTGACAACAGTCATAAATTTTAATTCGGTATTTCTCGTATAGAAACGTTCGATATTCAAGATTTTTTGGATGTATCAATAATATCGCAACGATTTTTGCCGATGCAAAATAACGAATATCGGAACATCCCTATGTTCTAGTCGAGACGAGCATCTAGCATCGTAGACGATGTACTCTCCCGGAGAGTAAATCCAGTTCTGTTTGTCCAATAAATTTGAAGAGGACAGGCGGCGGCTGAATATCATCGTCTCCTCCATGGCGTGCGAGCCCCAGCAGCAGTAGCGGCGGGCAATACGCGCACACACTGTAGCCAGCGAGCGAGGCCGGTCAACTCGCATTGCAGCGCCGCGCACGCGCGCCCATCTCCATGGTTCTTTGTTAGCTCAGTTAGACGCCGAATGCCGCACCTTCTGTTATGAATTCTGTGGTTCGCGACGCCGGCGACCGTGTTGTGTGAATTGTGAACGTGATTTTTGGTGATACAAAACAGTGGGAATGTACCATTCGGATAGGATATGAAAGACATGGGACCCGACATGGTAAATTCTGATTTAGTAGCTATATTCCTCCACCCCGGGGGTTTGTTTACATTTTTAACCAGCCAGAGGGGTGTGTTTCGACAAGCCCAACCACTGCGACGTCGCTGCTCGTAGCTGTTATGTTCTTATTTGTACATAGCTTTTATTCATCAAGATCATCATCAATTATTCATACATATTTAAGAATGGTACTGTTACATAGTAGGTACCTACTGAAAAACTTTTTTTTTCTGGAGTGGGTGCAACAGGTCTGAGTGGGTATGGTTTCCTGTGGCAGGTAGCCATTTTCAAGGTGGGTTGGGGTAAGAGCCAGGCGGCCGAGCGCGGTCTCGTTTGTTTTGTGGAGCGGTCATATCTGTTGTTTACTTCGGAAGTGGCTGAGACGATAGCGTTGCCGCTACAGCATCTTGTGTACCGGACTAAGGCTGAGCTTTCACGACGTTGCCACGACGTGCAGGTGCTATTGCCCCTGATCATTGTTTATGTTTGTCCAGAGATATACAGAGACTCCTCTGGTCGAACAACGAGCATCGGCGTGCACATAAAGCTCGTGTCTTATGGTTGCTGGCTGGCAGTCTGTTCGTTTCCTTTTTTGTAAGCGCGCGTTTATTACGGGGGATCGCTGGGAGCTGGAACGGATCTGGGGATGGGGTTTTTGATGGAACGAGGAGCGGAATCACTTATCGTGCAGACGATATTGATTTAATTTCCCTGCTGCGAGTGGTCTCTTTCATCATCATGAGGGTAGTCTAGTGTACAAATAGTTTTGTCTTTGTTTTGGTCCTTCGTGAATTACCAACCAGCCTTAATAAGTGGGGCCACTTATAGTAATTCTTGTTACAAGTATCTAAAATACAGTTTCTTCGTACGAATCGTTACTGTTGCTGCATATTTTTGTTAAAGTTTCCAAAAAAAAAAAAAAAACACATTCAAACTTCTTATTATTTATATATGGTTATGAGATCAGATCAAATATTTCTCGAAATAGTGAGTTACGGATTTTATTTAACTAGAATGTTTAATGTGAATACAAAATAAATATTGATTGAATCCGAAAAAGCCTCATTTTAGGGACTCAAATAAAATAGGTAGCTGTTTTTGGGAGCGTATAAAAAAATAATTTTTAATATAAATACTAAAACATCCACTTAAATCTCATAAAAGAAATAGCCTTCTTTGCCACTTGTATAAGTTACTGTATTAATTAGTTATTTATATTAAAACGTGTCCTTATTGAAATTATGTCTTTATGTAGCAAGAATGACTTGTACAAGGTACATAATGGTAAGACTTAAATAAAATGCATTACGCAAACAAGGCTTGTATTCTTTCCACAAATCATCATGCTAGAAGATTGGACTTGTGAATTAGATCAATCGTCAACTAGTTCCAATGATGCTTTTCACTGACGAAGCTAATACATAATTAGCACTTTAATACAAAATTTGCGTGCATCATTATCATCTTTGGATGAGTTTTTAACGGAAACGGCTGCTCCTGGATACTTCAATAAGGTATACATTTCTTAAGTAGAAAAAGTAGGGGAAAATGTATATGTATTCCGTGACATACACCTTGGCACAAAAAAGTTGCAGCTATTTAAAAGGATCCTAATGGTCGCTTGTGGCGCCCTCGGGGAGATAAAGCCAATCGTACATAAAATTTGAATTTCCCGTCCCAAGAATCCTCCGCATTGAAAATTTCATGAATTTAACTCCAAGTAGTCGAGAGTTATTAAAGAAAATGTAATTAATATTTTTTAAACTTGATATCTTTTATATCCTAAACGAAGCGTTTCCAGACCTAAGTTCATAGGACATTTTTTGCTTAAAATTGAACGTAGAATAACATCCACATATCTGAATACATTCTTGTATATAAAATTCATTTTTAAAAAATTATCTCTTGTGAAATATTAATACCATTTGAAGTAAAGTGGATTTATCTTAGACAAGCAGTATCCAGAAATATAAGGCATTAGAGAAAAGTACGTACTTAAATGTAGTTTTGAAAAGGCTTCCTAAAGCTTTTGGGCTATTAAAATAATAAGAAGGATTATTTTATATCCTTGAAATCGATATAGTGTCCAATATTTTAGGGAACATATTAGTATCAACTTTGGAGCACAAGATGTCTTTAGCTCACTAATCAAACTGTTAAATGAGAAGATATTACTTCGTGATACCACAATGCGCGCTTCTCAATTTTAAAATTAACGTATCTAATATTACGTAGTTGTTTTTTTTGTTTCTATTTAATACGTGACTTTGGGTTACTTATTTCAAATATTTTATTCACGACTATCTTATAAAATGTTCATTTTATATGTGTTTATTAAATACTAATATTAATATCCATTATTCACTAGTGAAAAATAATATTCATTATTCCTTAGTTAATAATGTAATCATTATTTACTAGTTGTCAAGAATCCGGAATGAACTATCAAAACAAAAATTCTCCGGTGTCAGCAATTGAACCTAAACCTCCTGTGTGAAAGCCAAACGCTACCCACTATACCAGTTAGGGCAACATTTCTGCGAATGATGATATAAGTTTACTAATTAAAGTTTTATTCACTTTTTTAAATTTATCAAGTGAGTGACAAATCTCAAACTTGAAAGTAAGATGTTTTGACAGTTTTGAATTGTATGTTATATCATGTTCATGCTATGAGTATCAAAATAGTGCAGACGATATTGCGTAATGTTTTCAGCAGAAAGTTTGCTAAAATATTGTTAATAGTCGTGGACAAAGTATAGTATTCTACTTGCATATAATGGCTCACTCGGGTGATTTATCGTTAGCTTCATCCTCGTGAATTACAGCCATAATTATATGCTCGTTGAATAATATACTATGGGCGACTGTTTCTTTTAAATATTTTTTGGTTTCGTATTTTATCTTAAATATTGATGGAGGCCTTGGAAGAAATGTTTCAGTAAATCGATCAGGTCTTGTTTATTTAAGTCTATTTTGGTATCGCATTCATAACTATTTGTTTTTATTAAGTGCACGTGCGTGCTTTATTGTTTAACCTTCGTGGTTCTCCATGCATCGCATATGAATTGCGGGCACCATTTCCGAAGACACATCCGTTGGATCGCCCCACGTTTCCAATATTTTTTTTATGTGTAAAATTCCACTTGTCTGTTACCACTAACACCATAGAGGTTATTAACTTTACAATCTGCTGACGTAAATGCGTGGCACTATATTGTGTTCAACTGTTAATAATCCTAATTAGTTTATCCGAAGCTAAAAGTAATCTCGATAAAGCAAAAACTGGACAACAGATTCGAGCCAAGTTGTTGACCATGAATTTCGTTTAGTGAACTCGCATACTTATGACGTATAACTCGTTAGCCGCTCAAGGACTTTGCGAAAATAATCGCCTGTAATTTGAATAAGACGGTTTCGTACGCATAGCTTGTTTTTAATGTTCATAAAAAAAAACATTAACGAATCCATTGTTTTAAATTGAAATAATATAAGACGTTTCAAGTGAAACACGTTTAATTACTTTTGTACCTAACTTAAATTGGATATATAAAAAATATATTCTTACAAACATCCTTTAAAAGGCGTGTTCTTAATTCCAAAATATGACAAAAATTTGTTTGTTTTGCCTGGTATAAGTTAACAAAACTCTTAATATAAGCCTGAATAATAAATCAACAATGCCGGTATATTGATACGCCACTGAAAATATGTTTATGGTGTGAAAAATAAATTTAAATTTTCAATGGATATAAAGAGCTTATATCTATACCCGAGGCCCAAAATAGACAGTGTGTTCGCAGCACTTGGATGAGTACGGGAGATGAGGGTTACAGGGGACAAGATTTCATAGGCGTGCCATTCAAGAAGGGTTCAAAGAACGCAAAATGACCTAACTGATAAGTTGACGTGGGTGAGTCTAGTACTTTAATAGTTTACTTTAAAAACTTTATACTCACCCGCAGCACTCGTACCGCGGATATCACACTTTAAAACAATACACCTATTTATCACATTTTTATTACACATTTATCCATGTTGCGTCAGTGTTTATATAATATATAAGTATCAAACATTCTTCTATTCAGACAATTTTCTAATATTTGTATTGAATAGTTTCTTCGCCATATCAGTATTTCGTCTTTTTTATCAGCATACTATTTCTATTTCGTTTCATAAATCGATAATTGATATCACGCGTAATTCGCAAAAACATCCTTCTAGATATTTTAGGAAATGTTTCATTCTGTGCGATAGAAATCTGACTTTTTTTATTGTCAGAGGCTCATTTTTAAAATACTATCCATGAATTGTTGATGTATTTTGTATCAACAACCTCTATATCTTTCCGCGACTTTCCCCTATTTTCCGTTTTGCAGTTGTATGTTCTTTGCCACTCTTTATTGCACGATATACATTACTCACAATCATTCTTAACAAAGAACTGCATATTTAACCACATCACTTAAATCAGTAATGTATTGTCACGGATTTCCTAACCCGTCTTTTTCTAAGTGCCAGAAAAACAATCCGTTAATTAATTACTTATCTTTATTAACTATTCAGTACACTACTGAACACTAATTACAATTCAACTAAACACTTATTTAATTAATCGCTATCTAAATCACTTTAATCTCTCCAACTGAACACTTCAATTCAAGACTGTAATACAAGACTTACTAACTCGGCCGTTTATTCTGCTTTTATAGACCCAACGAATATTCCAGGTGTTTTCTAGTATCTCTAGATCCATTTTCCCGTACGACTCGAATGCTTCTCGTCGATTCCCCATTTTTCCAGTCCCGTCTCGATCCACGGCTTTTTGTTTGTTTAACAGAATCGTGCAGGGGCGATCGTGGCAATCTTAGCATTTCGCGATACCACAGTCGTCGGTTTGGGTGTGAGTGGGGCAAATTCCGTGACAGTATTATATTATTATATTCTGCATGTAATTAAATGTCGACCATTTGTATTTGTAATTTTCCGAATATTCCACGAGCACAAATTAATTCATGACCTCGACAAAATTTCGGGAGATAATTTAAGCACTAGGAATATTAGTGAAAATTTTCTAAAAATAAATGTTTGCAGTGATACACAAATCTAAGTTGGCTTTTCTTGTGAAGCCAATGCCAATGCCACCGACGAGCAACAAAATATGGTGCAAAAATCACTTCGCTATCGTTCTTACTTAGGGAGTAATTTGATGGCCTGCTAGCGTAATATTACGCTGGCAGCCACCATTTTTCTCAACGGCACAAGGTACAAACTTGAAACTGGTGGTACAAATTAGCAACAAAATATCCACTACTTGGTTTTGGGGGCCGCTAATGTTGGCCTGCCAAGGTAATAGACGTAATATTTTTTTTTATTTTGCTATAACAGGAAAATTAGCACTGCACTTATTACAAAAAAGTTTGGAATTTCAGATAGCAAAGTGTTTTTATCAATTGGATTTTTAAATTTTATTTTAGTGGTTCTGGGAAATATTTGTTGTACTAGTATGTTTTACAAATAAAATTATAAATTGTTAATATATTCGAAATCGTAAGCAGCATTGCAAATAAAAATTATTTAACTATTACTCGTACTGCTTACCTTTGTTCATTTGAAGTATATTTAAATTATTAATTTGTTTGCAGAGCTTAAGCGCTCTTTATGTAAATATTAATTTCACTTTTTTCCACATCTGTTTTCGATTTAATGCTGTATCAAAAAGAATTTACATAATTATCGGCTCACAGAAGTTAAATCACTTTTATAGCGGCTTCGTAGGTACTACCTATCCTACCAATTAAAATTAAATTAAGCATTCAGACAGTAAATAGCTTTCTACTTGATATTTCTGTTACAAAATATTTATATCTTCCGGTTCATGGTATTTTCCTGAAAGAAAAAAACTTGTCAAATGTAATAAAATGCCATAACACAGATCTTGGTTCAGTTTCGTAATCGTCATTTCATCGTAAATTTATTGTTAAAAATTTGGAGCGGGAATTGAAAACTTAAAATTTTGTTCTTTATTAGGTTTAATCAAGCGATGATACTATCATTTCATATACCCTTTATTTGCAATCTATATCGGCTTAAATAAACGAATCGGTAGATTAATACCCACAACTATTGAGATCCTATTATCATATATTAATAATTCGCACTATTGCTGTTTTCAGGGATGATTCATTTATATACAGGCTGTATCACATAAGAGGGCCCCTCCCATGTATCTCGCTTAATATGCGAGACACGTCAAAAATCTTTAATTGTTTTTTGTTGCAATTTTGGAGGCCTTTATGCTTGTAAAAACAAAGTTGAGATCCATGGCCAACTTTATGAGTAATAACAAAAAAACCTGTAAAGTGCCCAAACTTTAAGGCTGTCTAACTTTGTTATTTTAAGAGATAGAGGATAGACGGATAAAAAAAAATTTATTGAAGCAGGCTATGGCCACAAAAAATTGCCTGTTTTTTCGTCTTTCATGCAATATACTACATGTTGCCCTTATCTTTTGTATTTATTACATTTTTTTCAATTTTATTTAAAAAAAATGTACCTAAATATTTTCGTGTTGCTCAAGATAATGTAGAACCTGTTTTAAATACGCCAACTGCAGAAAAATAATAAATAGAATGTACTTTTTATGCAAAATACAGATTTTCTTATAATATTATTTTATTGATTTTCACATTAGATGCAATTGGGTCTTTAAAATTATTTTACACGTAATGTAATAAAATAATATTATAAGAAAATCTGTATTTTGCATAAAAAAAGTACATTCTGTTTATTATTTTTTTGCAATTGGCGTCTTTAAAACAGGTTCTACATTATCTTGAGCAACACGAAAACATTTAGGTACTTTTTTTTTTAACTAAAATTGAAAAAAATGTAATAAATACGAAAGAGAAGGGCAACATGTAGTGCATGAAAGACGAAAAAACAGGCAATTTTTTGTGGCCATAGCCTGCTTCAATAAATTTTTTTTTATCCGCCTAGAGGGCGCAGCGAACCACATACGATATTTCAAAAATCTGTTTATATCAGGTGAAAGATATCAATTTTGCAATCAAAATTTATTACCAATAAGTTTTCTCTCTCTTAAAATAAAAAAGTTAGACAGCCTTAAAGTTTGGGCACTTTACAGGTTTTTTTGTTATTACTCATATTGTTGGCCATGGATCTCAAATTTGTTTTTACGAGCATAAAGGCCTTCAAAAATGCAACAAAAAACAATTAAAGATTTTTGACGTGTCTCGCATATTAAGCGAGATACATGGGAGGGGCCCTCTTATGTGAGACAGCCTGTATATCTAATGTAAAATATAGGAATAATGGAGATACAATAAACAATCTATATCTCACAGATGCAGATGATGATAGATCCAGTTGATGATTCATACAATAATATTTCAACTACAGTTTGTAGATACACGATTATTCTTTTTACAGTAATTATTTTTATAGGGTTGCTATTGGCGATTGTAATAATTGGCGGAGGATCTAGGATCAGTATTAGTATCTCACCAAAAAAGTCGTGTACCTATATTAAATTTATCTCATAATTCAGTAGAGACTGACATTTTTTATGAGGTGTTTAGTGATTCCACACAGACTCGTATTCCTACCTTAATGTGAAACGGGGGGAGCAATAGATGGTGTCTAACGTATCAGCCGGAAACTCAAAAGTACATCCTGCCTTTCTCCATTGTACCTCACCATGGTAATGGAGTTTTTATCATTTATTAATATTTATTGCTTAGTCATTTATTATAACCGAGATTTATAAATAAATCCTATATTGGATCTGATGTTTGTGAAAGATTGTCTGCATTTTTTTGATATTAAGGTTTGCTTAATAATAAATCCTTCATATAGCGAGGAGGAAATTGGGAAAAATGTGATAGATATGACGAATTGTTTTCATCAATGTCAATATTTATTTGTATCATTAGTCGTTTTATTTATTTTCAAGATGCCCTGTCTAGATTTCTTTCTGATTGCTGTAGCATCCTACTCACTCACTTAATTTAATTTGCTAAAAAATTAGATACATTAAGAATGGGCAATCTCTAAAGTAGAGATATCTACTACTCACCAAAATAAATATGATGATTGGGTTTAATGTGTACCTTATACAAATGTAGCTTTACCAGGTAAAGGGTCTTCGAAGATGGAATTTTAATTTCAAATTTCTCAATAATTTTGGTATTTTTAGCAGAATCAACTTAGAAATTGGTAGCTTCATGTTTTTTTTGCTATTTTGCAAATTACGAATTTGATGCTGAATTTGTCGCTATCTATACAGGGCGTTAGTTACATCCTGTTACTTCAGTAAATCGTAATATATTTGTTTTGGCTAATGAACTATGGTTAAAAATCTAAAAGGCAGTTCAGTTTGACATGGAAAAGGGACTTTTATTTAATTCATGTGACTCTCGCCTCCTTGAAAAAAGACACAGCAATAACGCTTTATTCCACATGTCAGTTTTTTTTTGTCAACAAATATTTGATAATTTTGCATTAAGTGGAACTTTAGAGAAAGACAATCTTCGTCCATATCACTAAATTACTGTCACTGTCCAAAATTTATTACCTCAAGATTTACCAACTCGCCTACAGTTTGCTCAATTTTTACTAGATAAACCAATAAAACCAAGATTTTCTTAATAACGTCCTTTTCGCCAATCAGGCAATGTTTACTAGACGAAGTGTTATAATTGGATGAAAAATAATTTGTGGGAATCCGAAAATCTACATGCTCTTAAGGAAAATACATTTTCAGCATGAATTCAAGGTAAACATTTGGCGTGATATGATATTTGACTTTTTATTGGTTCCTTTCAACTCCCTGCTAATCTGAATAAACCTGTCTATTTGAACTTTCTTCCCCAAAATTTAAACATACTTCTAGAAGCTGGGCCAGTAGCTGCTTATAAGAAATTGTTTATGCAGGGTGGGGCGTCACCACATTTTCCTCTACCAGTGCACCAAAATCTGAGGTGAATTTGTTTGGCCACCGAGAGGTGCAGATTTAAACCCTCTGGACTCTTCTCAATATGGTGACAAATGAAGGAAATGGTTCAAAAAAATAATTCCATCGAGGAGTTATGACAAAAAAATTCCAGAAACCGCGAATACAATAATTAAAAATAAACGATACATTTTATTTATTGTGCAAATGTCTTTAAGAAAACGCGTCGCAACGTGTACTGAGGTGAGGAGCGGACATTTTGAGCATTTATTTTTAAGTGTTCTAATTTACTGAAGTAACAGGGTATGCACAGATAACGACAAATTCAGCACCAAATTGCATACAATATTGTTCACTTTTGTTTATAAGTATCTGAAAATAATTGTTAAAATGTGGAGTTATAATAGCAAAATAATATGTGTCATATAAATGCATTTTGAAAGTTATTAATTGAGGAGAATTTAAATAGTAAAAGTGGATAAACAAAACATCAGTAATTTTATTTTTGATATTACTTTTGCTCTACGTGTTTTATTTTTTGAGATTTCTGTACCTAAAAAACACCACAAATTTGATCATTTTCAGGCGAGGTATACGGCGACCTCAAGCTCGATCATCATATTTTGGTGTGTAGTACCTATCTCCAGTTTAGAAATTGTCCATTCTTAACGAATCACTATGTATGTTTTATTATGGACAATCGTCTACTAAATTTACGAAAAAAGGTACGAGTACTTGCATATTTATTGCTGTAGACTACGTGAGAATACGAATAATCGTACGATTACAACCAAATTTCACACCTTGAACGTTGGAAACAAATTAACCTCATACTTTGAATTTTAATACTGAAATTGAAATGAACATCTTTGATGAGTTTTCGATGTCCGACCAAATAATGCCTTGAAGTTATCCAGTCTTCGACGCAACCAACATTAACTTGCCCAACGCTTATGGTCAAGGTACCAAGGTGGCATAACTTAACAGATGTTCAAGAACACTGACAGGGACAGTGCTCGTGAGAGGGGAATATGTTTACAGCGTTGCCAAGTGTTCGCCTTCGCGTATCTGTCTATCCACATAACATTGGTGTTGGTGTTATTGATGTTTCGTTCAGTTTTCCTTTGATGGAAGTGTCTAAGATGTTTTGGTAAGAAAGGGAAATATTTAAAGACGTGTTCAGAAGGTTAAAACAATTAAATAAGGTCATAACATTAATATGGTTCGGGAAGCGTTTCCAGAGAGATAGAGGATGGCAAAAGATCACAAAAAATCTGACTTTTCCAAAAATACCGAAAACGATTAAGAATTTAGTAATAAGCAAAGTTGTTTTTTTATTTTACTTTAATTTTGTTCAGTGTAACTTTTCCAACATACTACAGGTGGTCACTTTTACGACGTCCACAGGGTGACTTAAATTAGGAAAAAGTTGTGCATTTTTATGCATATAAATTTTCTGAAAAGCGATATGAGATATTTTGTGTAGTTCACATCCCGTTTGAGATAATTTAACCAAATTCGATGTGCATGTTTAGTATGACATTAGATATGAAATAAAATATTACCAACATTAGGAATTTATCAGTGGCGGAGGTGTGGGCATAATAGATCGTTATTTGCCAAAAAAAATCACTAATATTGCAGATAAAATAATGGCGCATCATATACCCCATTATATTATTTTCACTTTTTGTTTCTTTACACTTTTTGTATTCCTATCTACTTACAAGATTATGATTTTGGGACGCCATAAATGCATGAAACATAGTTGGGAATGATATTTAGAAGTTGAAGGGGAGGCCATATTAAAAAAAAATAACGTAAAATAAAGACACTACATACCTAAATAATGACATTTTTTCATTGTAAGGCTAATTTTTCAAGTTGCTCGTTGTTATTATTTGCTTATATGGAATCAGTTTGTAAAACAGAAAATGTTAATTTGTCGATTGATTGTCGCAATTTTGGATCAAAGTACAACCGAAACAGATTGTTTGTAAAATTACTAATACGTAAAATGTTTTGTTTTTCCTACGATAAGGGTAATTACTAAACTAGCGTGTGCTTTTACATTATACGTTATATTTTTCAAAGTTCTTTCACTGGCACCATTGAATTAATGTATACCTACAGATATAGATAGCTATATCGTCTATAATTGTTCATAATTACTAGGACAATTAAACTACTATCGTGTGTTAGACATTATCCGATTTATTCTCAGACTGCAGTACCTGATCAAATAGGAAGTAGATGTGTGCTTCAAAATTTGAAATCGTGTACTATCGGAGTAAAAAGTCCAGACTCCTGGGTTTGAAAGCTGATATTGCCAAAATGTAGGAGCAAAAAAAAATGAAATTTGGACCATAGGTAGCCTCAATATTATTGTTATGCACAATCAAATCGGAATTTGTTTTAGAATATTCGTTTTTTAGTTATTAGAAATAATGTACCAAGAAACACGATTTTCGGGCGGCGAAACGTAATCCTGTCACTTCAACTCGTCATAACTTTTTTATTTATAGGCTTTAAAATGTGCAATTTTAACTGGTAATACATTAAACTGTGCTTTTTGGAACTGTGTAAGTCTCTCTTCTTAGAATTCTTTTTTTTTTATCTTTCGTAAAACAGAAGTTGATGGTGTCTTCGTAAATACAGCGTCTTTTTTTAAAATACAAAAACAGTCATAGAACATATAAAAACCTTAACAAAGAAATGTAACAGTTTTGTGAATTAATGCATCTGTAAACAGTATATGGGTAAGTAAATATAGTTCTCAATTATTTCTTACGCGTTCCGTTCAAGCGGGGTAAAGTGCGGCGTAGCGGGGTTCGCACTGTGACCAGTGTTGGGAGCTTTTTTATTTCAGCTTTGTTAAGATCTTAGAAAACATTTATTTGATACATACTTCTGTATAGCATTTAATATTGTAATTGTTATTTTCTTAGCATTCTTGACAATAATAATAATATTATTCTTGTGGAATTCTGCCTATTTGTGATTTTATTAACTATACAGTTTCATTTTATTATTTATATCTCATATACATTGTCAAAGTTGATCATAATATGAGATTCTTTCGCATTAGCTTGAATATAAAAACGGGAATCGTATATTTTACATGCATATGTCTAAGTCGTCGTCATCATCATTCCTCCCACCATCATTACTGTTATCGTCGTCTTCGGCGTTCAAATTTACCACTAATGGCTCTACAGCAGTATCCAGTAAATGTTCTTTTTCCCTGTATTTCTGTTCCACTTTTTTGGCATGTTCAATCCAGTTGGGCCAAACAGAATTTGGTATATTTTCCATGGCCGATTGGCAAAGGTTTAAAACATCTTTTATTTTAAATGTAGAATTTCGTTTAGAAACGTCATTTTTAACATAAGCTCATATTAGTTCAATAGGGTTTAATTCACAATGAGCCACTGAAAAATAACAATAACAATTTATATTTTAAAGATAAATATGTATGAAATAAGTAAATATATTTCTAACATCTTATCAAAGCTGAACTAATAAAGTACCCGAAACTGGTCACGGCGCGATAGACGGTCGAGTGCAACCCCGCAATGTCCCACTTTACCCCGCTTGAACGGAACGCATAATAAATAATTGAGAACTATATTTACTCATACACTGTTTACAAGTGCATTAATTCACAAAACTATTACATTTCTTTATTAAGGTTTTTATATGTTCTATGACTGTTTTTGTATTTAAAAAAAGACGCTGTATTTACGAAGATACCATCAACTTCTGTTTTACGCAAGATAAAAAAAAATATTTCTAAGAAGAGAGACTAACACAGTTCGAAACAGCACAGTAATGTACTACCAGTTAAAATTGCACATTTTAAAACCTATAAATAAAAAAGTTATGACGAGTTGAAGTGACAGGATTACGTTTCGCCGCCCGAAAATCGTGTTTTTGGTACATTATTTCTAATAACTAAAAAACGAATATTCAAAATTCCGATTCGATGTGCATAACAATAATAATGAGGCTACCTATGGTCCAAATTTCAATTTTTTTCGCTCCTACGTCTTGGCAATATCGGCTTTCAAACCAAGGAGTCTGAATAGTAGGTATGTACGCGACATAATAATAATAATCCTATTTAGCTGGTGAATATGCAGATAAGAAATGATTTACGTATGTGTTCAGTGCTTTTCATGAGCCTGAAATATTGATCGAGCCGGTTATTTAAAGGTGTTTAACCTTAACTGCTTCGACCGCATTTGAACGGTGATGTGCGAGATTAGCATCGCGGGTTTTCTTTCTAGGAAATGCAAATATATTAATTAAATTAAATGATTTTAAAATTTTTTGTATATATCGTCAGTTTTGAACAAGACAGTCTTAACTCAAAATTTTCATTTTTCAAGATTTAGTGGTGTATCAACTCCAAATATTGCACATTTTCGTGTAAAAGAGTTACAAGTGAGCTTTGCTTAATAACCGTCGAATGGCGTTGCGTCGAAATATCACATCTCCAACATTGGTTTTGTGCTTTAGCCAAAACTGTCACAATTAGTCGTGCTGTGACGTTTAATGAGATGAGATGAGCAAATTTTGGAAAAGAGTGTCACAAGTCGAAATAATATCAATAAGAAACTAGATTCTTTATGTGTATTTATATGCAAAACTCACATCTTTAAATAGACCATTCATTCTCATAAGCTAAGTACCTTTTTTTGTTCCCATTTCATACAATAAACCGTAATATTTTGCGCAGTATTATAAATATTTTTGTAATAATCTTTAAAATTGTATTATTTTAGTCTACTTTAATAAAATAATTTAGTTTATTAGAAATGTCTTTAATTTTATTACCAAAACTCATGTTAAAAAACTTGTAAAAAAATATGTGAGAGTTACAACTC
This sequence comes from Monochamus alternatus, assembly GCA_037114965.1. Taxonomy (NCBI): domain Eukaryota; kingdom Metazoa; phylum Arthropoda; class Insecta; order Coleoptera; family Cerambycidae; genus Monochamus; species Monochamus alternatus. Next base: position 74,131,752 of record CM073431.1, on the reverse strand, counting down.
GGAATTAGTTAACAAAAATAATCATAACAAAGTGCCAAAAACCAAAGCAAACAAAAAATTTTATTAAAAACACTAAGAACTATCCACACAAACATTTTAACCACTCAAACATTATATATTTATTTATTTTCCAATATTTAGAGTAAGATTATTTATAAAACTTTACCGAGCTCTCCTGAAAATTTACATTTTTTGAGTTATGACAGTCTTGTTCCAAACTGACGATATATTTTTCTTTATTATTACACCCATGTACACTGATAAAAATTTGTCTGTAATTTCGCATAACTTTATGTTGATAATTTGTGACCTGCCTAAAGTTATGTAAAATTACATATCACATTATGTAATGAATTTACATCGTGAATTCCGATACTATAATTTGTATTGATTTATATATTGCAATTTTTAGGATGGAATTCTAAAATATGTAATAACTTTACTTTTATTTTATATAAACTTATCTTTATAAGTATATAGAATAGAAATATGCATGGAGAAAACTTTCAATAATTAACATTATTTCACATCTTGACTGAAAATGATTTGATACTTTGGCCATTGAACATCAAATTTCACAAAAAGTGCGAATTCGTAATGAACTGAGTATATTTCCTTAAATTATCTTAATCAAATGAGTTACAATGCAAAATGTTTGTTATCTAGCTGAAACTAGTTGAAATCCAAAGATGCCAGACAAATATTGCGCAACTCTTTGCAGCTTGAGGTAGGTACCTTAAATCTCTTAAGTCTATAATATTAGACATTAAACAGTTTTATCCCGTTAAACAATTTGAAATAGCTGATGTTTAAAAATTTCTGTAGTACAAAATAAATGTTAAACTGATTTAAATTCTTATTTGGTCTATTAATCTGTATTTTGAAAGTTTCAAACCATATTTAAAAATAATTTTTTATATTTATATAACTGATGTATTTTATTATAGAATTATAGTAGAAACAAAAAAAGTTAAAGACTTGTTCTTATGCTTGTTTCAAATTTTTAGCGGGATCATAATTTTAAATTAAAAAAGTTTTAAATTTACCACCCATTACTTGTAAACTTGTTTTTGATGTTTCATTCCAATTTATCGAATTATTCCAATCATAAATAAGCTTGTAACACATAGGTATTCCTTGGCTAAAATCAACTTTTATGAAAACATATGTTTCGTCGTTAAGGCTTACGGTGAGCGCTCGATCCAAAGGGATATAGTTTTCGCTCAGTAACTCCTCAACGAAAAATGATAAAAATATGCGGTTTTTCATTTAAAAAAAATTAATTTTACACATTTTCAAAATTTCAAAACACAGCGTCGACGTAAAATAATATTTATAGTTTATTAAAAAAACTGCATATTTTTATCATTATCCGTTAAGGAGTTACTGAGCGAAAACTATGGGTTTGTCCCAACACAGCAAGAATCGATTCCGAACCGTTCAGAATTAGTCAGTCAGTTCAGTTGTTGTTAATGTACTCTCGGCGAATGCGACGTAAGACGGTGTTGGTCAAACATTTTTCACGGTTCTGAACCAGTTCTCGACGGTTGTTGGAACAGACATTATATATCGTTTGATAGAGCGCTCACCGTAAGCCTTAAATGAAAACTTCATATGATTTTGTGATTTCGTTTTCAAAAATTGATAATTCTAATTCTAGCAACCGAATCAACATCCGGTTATTTGTTTTGACAGCTGAATTTTATCTAAAACATTGCAACTTATCAGTATTAATTTTGAGTTTGTAGCAACGAAAGTGTCATCGCAATCTGTATCTGTAGTTTGGTTGATAAGGATATAATGCAATGCGACTTCGTATCTTGTGGTTGAAATACAAGCTCAATAATATTTAAGGTGACCCTCATGCATTGACAATAAATTTATGTCCCTAGTTACATATTAATAGTATTTCATTGTAAATAGGTAGGAATCGCATACCTATAGTGAAATATACAGGACTAACTATAACTAAGGACAAATATTTTAAGAGGGCATAGAGAAAAGAATTAGCGTAATCACCCTTCAAAAAAATTCCAAACTTATTTATAAAGCGAAAATAATTTTTTTTTCGAAACCCCTATTTATCAGCGACTATGAGAATAGTCCGCCGCCGCTTAGGTATTTATTTTACACGTTTGACGTTTAGAGAGTAGGCAACTAGCAATACTAAACTTACTATAATATAATAAATATAATAATAAAAATTTTATATATCTTGACAAGTCATGTTTTTTAACCAGTTGGACTAATTTATTGAAACAAACATGTAAACAAAATTTTTTTGAATAATGTCTTATCTGAAGATGGGTGTTATCCCGAAATTTCTATGATTGCATAGTATTTTAAACCAGGTTTTTTTTTATTATGACCAATTCCCAGGAAATCTTTTATACTTTATATATTGCAATAAATTATTTTTTCTAACGCGACCAAATATTGTAAATTATGTTGACAATAAAACAATTACGTAACGTCAACTCGTTGGACTTAGAATAAATGGGCATTTTATTTAACCGTACGCGAAGTGTGTTTTGTTGGTAATGGTTGCAATGAATGAAAATGTAGTTTTGATCGAAATAGCGAAAAACGAATGCAGATACTGCAATTAACCGGATTAACCATTACCTACCAACCTTGTTTATATATAATATAGTTAGTCATCCAGTCAAGCTTAGGAGTAAAAATAATAGATGGCGATACTCATTTAAGATCCAAGTCACCCTTGTCTATAGTGTAAATGGATTTTAAAATATTATCGCCATTTGTTGTCCTTACCTCTAAGTTTGGCTGATTGACTAACTATATTATAAATGAACAAAGCTATCAGGTATTATTATAAATAAAATTGTTAATTTTCGTCTTTCTACATTTGGAAACGCTGTAACGCCTTATGCTAGTTGACAGATCTAAGCCATCTCAGACTATGCTTATCATAGCCGCCGATTTTCCGGTCCAGGAAAATTCGCACGGCAAAGAGTAAAATATACTTCACCTCGATTTGGTAAATTTTACAAAGAGGCTTGAGTGATGTATTTTACCAAACATTTGACAGATTTACTTGCATTGTGTAAATCTCAGTGCATGTAAGTATGTTAAAATCCGATGTAAATCAATTACTATATGTGGGGTAGATTTTGAAACTATAAATTGGTGTAATTCAATAAGTCAACTGTCGAGAATTTTCTGAAAATTTCCATTTTCAAATATATTAATATATAATATATAAATTGAAAAGTTATTTCTATAAAGATAGCCATTTAATCCAAATAGTATTATAAAGAACTTATCATCAGGTAAATCTGCCAAGGACAGCAGTATAGGTATATTTAAAAGTATGTGTCTAAGAATCTTTTTTTGAAAGATGTTTTTTTTTATCACAGAAGCATACATAATAGGCACAAACATTCTATTACACAATAAATTAAATAATTTGTATTAAGCGTTAGCACTATGAAAACGAATTGCTATTCGTTCTGGTATGAAGCGTAAACAATAGCAACAAGTGATCACTAGCCCGCGTGATCGTAACTCGTATGCGTATTGGATAGTAAACGGTGGTTATAGTTGGGAAGGGAAAACGTGTAAAGTTTTAGGTCATATTATATTACTTCTTCTAAAATAACGCGTAAAATCGAGTTTTTGCTGTGTATTTTGATTTGTTAATCTCTCACGAGGATCTTCGAGTACCGTCAACAATACATATATGCATGTCGAAATCCTTTTTGTATTCATTTTATTCCTTATCCACCTGCGAAGCAGTAAATTATCATTAGCAAATCCTCGGGCTGACCTTCCCGGCCATTTCGTTGACGTACAACCGCGTTCGTTGTAATCTCGTTAGGATTTGGTATTATCTAACGGTGGACAGTTATTTCGAGACGTATTCGGTGACCTAATATTTCTTGCACAGGGTTTGTGGGAACGTATTGTCGCGGGCAACTGAACTCTGTTATAAATCCACGTTTGGAGCCAAACTCCAACAGGAGTTTTCCCGGTTAGAGAGCCACGTTCTGATTTATTTGTCCGAAGGTGTCGCGCGGTGTTCTGTAATTTGAAATTGTTTTTTAATGCTTATACACTAAGAAATATCCTACGATAATGTGCAAAATTATATTTTTTAATTTTGTGGATGCAACTGAATTGATATTCAGTTAAAATTTGAAAGAGTTTTGTTAGATATTAAGTCTGCAAGTGAACAGGAATTAAGACTACACTACGAAGCAGTAGTACTGCTTCAATTGTTGATTTCAGCGTCTCCACCAAAAGTTTAACTGTTGGATGTACAAGGTGTCTCAAACTCGATAGTATAGTAAAAAATTAAATACAATTTGGGGCACGTGGTGTTAAATAGGATGAGGTAACCTCCATTTTCAGTCGAAAGTATTTGGGATTTGACAGAAACGTACAGAATTTCGTGGATTTTGTTCGAAATACTGTTAACACTCTAGCTGTATTAATATTGTTTCTTACCCTTCGGTCAATTATTTGATTCTTCCGAACAGAAATTGCATCCTCATTTCGTCGCAAGGTCGCCTTCAATCTTGTAAAGGTTTTATGATGAGGAATGAGACGCTCTAGATTATCTTTCTCGATATAGTTCTACAGCTTTTTTTGAATTTTTTTGTGACTCGCCGTAAATTAGCAACATATCGACTTTTTCTGAATGAGAAACATTTTGTAAGCACAAAAGTTTCTTATAAGTTTGACGTTCGTATTGAGTAATGACAAGTATGTTGTGACATTTATGCAGTTTAAACGAACATTCAATTATTTCCCAACGACTACTTGATCCTTCCACCGCTAATGTGATTTTTAGGTGGTATTTCTTTTGAGACTCTTTAGAACGATATTGCTTAGGTATAACTTATAAACGGTAAATAACACAGAGCAATTTCTCTAATTAAAGTTTATTAGAAAAACGAGTTTTTTAACAGGAAAAAAAATTGGTTATGTTTCTGGAAAAAATATAATTGATGACGTTATTAGTCAATCCCAAAGATAATACTTTCGATTACCTCATCCCACTTGACACCACGTGTCCCAAATTTTATTTAAATTTTTTGTATCCTCACAGCTGAGACATCCTGTATATTGAAAAAATGTGTTTACCATAATTATCATTGACTATTTTATGTCATAACTATCATGGTTATTTTACCTATGATTTGTAAGGTTACTAATGTTCTGCAAAATTTCAAAGTAAATGTACTTACCTATAGTGTAAATTAATTAATGCTTCTTAAAACTCTAGTGTAATTATTTAATAAAGTATACTTATGTAAAATCTATACAGGGTGTCCTGAAATGAAATGGAATTCTGTTAGAACCTTATCACACTTATAAAATAATGAGTTAGCAAATGTTTCGTTACCAAGAAAATTTTCGAATTTTCTAAATTTTGTTTAAGATTTCATGAAATATTGGCATACCTAGTATGTATGTCTTACGTAGGATATGGTCGATGTAAAACGACGCACCTGGCAATTAATCACCTCTAAGATGAGGCATATCCAGATATTATGGTATTAATATCAATTCATTTGATACACATGCGAATTAGTTATGAGTGAGGCATTATATCAGTAGAAACAGAGCTGTTTATTTTCTGTCGAGTTCATCTTCTTACATACTACTATGTTAATTTAGAAGTGTTATTGTACTATTGAAGTAGAAATTATTAATTATTATTATTATGTAGATATAAGAAAAGTTAGGGAAAAACAAAACTGAATATATAACATGTAGACAATTGCAAGCAAACACATTTACATGATATTTGAAAGTTTCTTTGATAATATTCACACTATTTTACAGCACAGCTAAACCTTACACACACTTGAAATGTCTCATACCACTTTAATTTCAACTGTCCTACAATATTTTATAATGCAAATGATGAACGCAGTCGAAGCATGCGTTTGCCATAACTATCTCTGTAAAAATACATAATATTGGTAATTTTTATTAAATTTACGGAATCTCACATTCCTCTTCAATTATTACTTTTTCTAATTTTTTAGAGCTCAAATATATTTTGGGTCATTGTATAGATTATTGTAAGGAATTATCTAATTCTGTACTATTACTGTTACTTGTGTGTGTATGTCTGATGTAATGAGTCAGGAAAGTTACATTTACTCCTTCGTGTTTTATTTTTAGGGTTATAATTTTAGAACTAAATTAGACAGTTCAAAATTAGACGCACTTCGTGTGTTTATTTTGTTACAAATAATTTCTTAGGCTTCGAGTGAAAAGCTTTTCATGTTGAATCTGAAATTGTTCATTTGCACATACAAATCGCAAAATTCGCATCCCTTAAGTGATCGGTTATGTTCACATCATAATTTATAATTCGTTAAGTCTGAATTCTTTTTTCTCTCAAGTTGCTAGAAAATGCAATTTGAACATATGACCACATACTTCTGCCTAAAATAGTTAGTCCTTAATTGTTTGGGAGGAAATAACATAAACAAATTTGAATATGTGCCAAAAATTATCTTACCTTGTACTTATAGCAGGACGAATATTTGTTATTCAATTCTACGTAACAATTGTAGGTACATCAGTCTCAGAATTGTCAATAAAATTTAAAGCATAAATTTATGCAACTATCGAAACTACTAACTATAATAATATGTAGACAACTCTAGGACTCACACTTGATGCGCACTGTACCAGCGCTTACAACTTTGTATAGTTTCACAATACGAGTATATTGTGAAATATTATCTAGATAAAAAATAGACATATACGATTGAGATTTTTTACCAAATTTATTTGTATTAAACACTTATCCTAAGGTATGCATGAAATAATCCACTGAATTATTACGTAAAAATCCATACCAACTAATTAGAAAAAAATATTTTCAATTTAATTTCCGTTTAAATCAGTCTAAGTTCCTGAAGGAATGTTTAAAGATATTTTTTATTGTCCGAAACAATCTAAATCTGTCACTCTAAAATGTGTCACCTTATAATATGCACATAAACATATATTTTGTTTCCCAAGTCCAATCTGAAATAGTGCATGTTTTGATGTAACCAAAACACTCTCCCATGGTCGATAACAAAACTAACGGTGAAACACCAAAATAACCGAAAGCTTCCTCGTAGTATCGTACTCTATTTTTAAACTTTCCTCCATTATTCTACTTTCTACTTTTACTTTTTGTCTGCGTCGGCTGAAAGAAAATGTCGGGAGCGTTGCAGGAATTCTTGAGAATAGTGTATAGAATAGGTGCAGTTGGCAGCCAATCGTGAATCCTGACTATTGATATTTGCTGAAACTCCTGCGTTGCAATTCGTACTGTTCGCAGTCAAGCTAATAAATTAATTTACACGTGGAATACATGTTTTTTGTTTAGTAATTGACTTTTCAAGCCCTCTATGTTTTATAGTACTTTAGGATAAAAGCAATGTTTAACGTAATGTAAAAAATCGATTATTCAATTACGTACCTGCTTTCTGTTGAATATTCAGGTTCTCTAATTTCCAATTTGTTTTTTTTTGTTTCGTTCAGAGATGATGAATCGACGTGATTGTCGTTTCAATGATTTTTTTATGTCTATTAAAATTCCGTAGATTGTGTTAATCTTCTAAGATTTAGGCAGTTTTACTATTAATGATTGTAACGAAAATAAAATAAAAAAGCAGTGGCACTTTCTATTTAACCATGTCTAATATTAATTAAATTGTCAAATTTATTTATGTATTAAGGATTTTAAAGAAAATTAAGTATACATTTATCTGTTTTTTCTTTCAATTTTTACTGCTACTAATTTGTAATCATTTAACAGAAAAAAAAGTTCAATCCTTACCTATATCATTTTCAAAATTCTCTTTGCATGAAATTTATTTTGTACTATAGTATAGTTTGGAAATTTTTGTTTATTACATTTGCATGCAAATATAAAAGTACCTTAGAACCTTAGAAGTACAAATATTTTAACTGCAGGTGTAGGTCGTCATATAGATGAATCTAATGAAAACGTTTACGGATATATATATATATATATATATATATATATATATATATATATATATATATATTAGTTCGTAGGCTTCCGCGGGTGTTATATGTGGTTGTAAAATTTCTCCTAATATATATATATATATATATATATATATATATATATATATATATATATATATATTAGTTCGTAGGCTTCCGCGGGTGTTATATGTGGTTGTAAAATTTCTCCGGATTTCTTTCCGCGATGAATCTGCATGGTCTTCAAAAGAACCATTTGTTTGACAACGTTTCGGTAAAATCTCATTTACCATCTTCAGGTCTTCTTACTTCTGCTTCGCGTTACTACAGTAAGCCGAACGTAGTAGTCAGCGGTCCTCAACAAGTTTTGCATTGTTTAAAAAAAAACTATTAATTTTGTGTTCTATACGGTGAACTGCTCTGCTGGTTAAAATATGTGTACCTATGTGTTTAAGGTTCACTCTGTATAATAAAATGATGAAAAAATTTATTGTACCCCAGTTATAAGTAATTCCAACCCAACCAACTACATGCGTCGTATTATAGAAGTCGTTAACATTTTATTATAATACATTGTTTTAGTTTGAATAAAAATATAGTAAAAATGCGAAATAATATATTGATAATACCTAAAATTTATAAACAAGGCAAACATTTGTTTTATTGTCGTTTTATGTATTGGTTTTTAATGCATTTACATTTTAAGTTGTTTAACGTGATTCTTATAAAGGAGTACCTAGTATAGACGGAATTTTAATTGAATGTTTAATAAATAATCTTTACATTAAATATTTGATCCAAAATTCCTCTTTACATCATTTCTAAAATTGAATTAAGCTTTGTTTCGGGGAAGTGAAATTTGTCTAAATATCGTTTCATTTTTAATAATGAAATCTACCTCTTAGTTTAGTATATTATGTATATAAACTTAAGACATTTGCAAATTAGTTGGCATTAAATAGAATTGGTTCGTTCGCATTAAAATATTTAAATCGGATAATATTCACAATTCCTCTCAAGTTGAATTCAGATTCCATTTCGACTTGAAAACCCATTTTGTCGTGGAGATGTTTGAAATAAAGCGATATATAACTCGATTATGATGAATGAGGACCGTGAGAGCTTCCGCTTTTAAATGATATCATTACAGTTTGTTTTGCTACGTTGAGTTTTGTTTATTAATTTTATATAAAAAACCGGATTTTCTTGATGAATGTCTATTTACGTAGAACCATTTCGTTATTGGAGGCATTGCTCTTATTTGGAAAAAATGTTGTTCAAAATATTCTTAATTTTATCGTTGCATATTAAAACTAGTTTTATTTTTTATGAGCTATTCATATGTCTGTTCATTACAAGAAGACAACAAAACCAATATCGTTAATAGTGATTTCCATCTCCAAAAGTCATTTGGTACTGATGCCGACGATAAATAATAATTGGTGTAGTTTTGTAGTCGGACGATGACCGTCTGTTAAAAAAAATCTTGATGTACGATGACATAAGAATATTTGGCGAATGACGCATCTGTAATAATATCTGAATGGGTAATACGGAACCAGGACCAACAATTCTTATGTACACATAGAAGGAATTCCTAGAAGTTAAAATCTTTTATGCCGGTAAGATAAGAATATAATGTGGAAATTAAATACTCGTGCATACATTAATCTTTCGAAGTGACAAACGTCTATATTTATCTTTTATCTAAGATATTTTTTAACCGTTATGTTTGGATTTGGTTGTTATTAGCAGTGCAAAATTAATAAAATCACAGATTTTTTCCAAATTGAACAGAGAAAATTGGTAAAAATATATTTATTTTAAATTATTAATTTTTTGTATACAATGAATGTACGTACGTTTTCAAAGGTAGGTTTTTGGTTTATTCTATAATAAATACGTGCTTTGTTTGAAAATAAGCTAATAATACCTTTATTTGTTACTCTTTCGTAAACGTCAATTTATCAAAACATCATATTAATCAAGAAAGTTTATTTTTACAAGCTACTAACTTGTAAAATTTTTACATGTTAACTGTCAATTTTACAAGTTAATAGCGTTATTTACATTAAAAATTGTTTTATTTGTATTATATGTATGTTAAAAATCATAGTGCAATTGTTATTTCCGGAAATACAATATTTTAACGATGAAATAGTTGAAATTGAACCAACAGATAACTCATTATATTTTCAACCATAAATACTGAATATTCTTACAAATGTTGCAATCAACCAATGGTTCATCCTCTTCTTTCGTTAGAACCTTGGTCTTTTTCGGAATATAACGCTCATTATTTCGTTTGAGAAATGCAGTTACCTTTCAAAATCTACAAAGTCAACTAAACGTCACATTTGACCATATAATTTTAAATAAAAAACAAACCTGCGAACTTGAACATTTTCCATGATTTCTAAACAACTTTTTAGCACAGACCATTTTGTCGACAATGTATTCGGACTGAATCTTACAGATTTATGTAAACCAACAGAATATATTCTGTTACCCCAATCACATCAATTTTTTCTGCTTCCAAAGCTAAGTCAATTATAAATTATTGAGTTTTTTCTTTGTAATCGAATAAATATCTAATATATTTATTTGCAAATGAATAACAAATAAAATATATAACAAGGTAACAGTTTTTACTGGCTCCAGAAGGTGACAGATTCGTCTACGAGTCGTCAGTGATGTCCTTCTGTACGTCAGTAAAAATCCACTTACCATGCTAGTAGTATTATACTCTATTTTATGTGTTATATCGGATATCTTTTTTTTGTGCCAATTTTCGTATCGATGATATGCTAATTGAAATTGCTTCAGCTGCATCCTCGATAGGTATCCGAAAGCTAGCTTCGATTTCAGTCATGCTTCAAGTATTCTTTATTACACCTCTATATTGTTAAGCCAAATCGCAGCTTGATATTGTTAACATAATAATTTTTGTAAAATAGCATGGTTTTAAATTGTTTATATATATCATGGCAATGACTCCATGAACGCATTTGATGTTGGTATTTGTACATTTTCATTGATATTTTAGGTTTTCCATATAACTAATTGTTTTTTTTTGTTTTCTAGAATAGGTCAAATATTGTATGTGAAAAATGTACGATTATCTTAATGTGCAATAAGCACTTAACGTTAGAAAATCTTGTATTTTATCCATTTATTACATACAATACCATTTGGAACGGCTTAATATATGGGAAGGGAATTATTTTTCTAGAAAGCATAACTATAATTACGTACATTGTTCATATAAGTGTGTTCTTGTATTATTTTCAACCGTCTTTTGAATATTATCATCAATATTCATTAATGCATGAAATCCGGCACTTGTAAGCCTAAATACAAGCTGTGCCTGTGTCTGAGAACACCCGAACCCAGTTGGTGCGGCAAAAACCGATTCGACTCCATCTCGAAGGAGAGTCCGCAAACTTGCGGTCCGTGCTGAATCCTGGCGATTTCTTAGAACCGCGTTTCGTGCGTGGGGGGAGGGGGCGCACCGCCGGCAAGACACGACTTTCGACCTTGGCAGTGGGGACAATGACTCGCGAGCCATCGTCGATTGCAGAACGTCTCGCCTATTCATGCTCGGGCGTCACCTGCGGCATCGCTCGCAGAATTGCGATTGCGGTTCAAGAGTTGTTGGGCTGCTGGGCAGCAAACTGGTATAGAACAGTATTTATTTATTAGATATTTGTCAATTTGTATACAGGCTGTTTCTTAAGTAGAGGTCAAAAATACAGGGATGTATTCTGTGGCCGAAAATAGTTTTTTTTTGTTATATAAGTGTGGGGTCTTAGAATAGCCATTGTCCAGCTACAGCTAGTCAAAAATTAAAAACAATTCAATTTTTAATTTACAAACCACTTGAGATAATTTAACCAAATTCGGTGTATACATATATTTAGCACAGCTTAAATAACAATCAACTCACAGACTCGTATGAGCGGGAACGTCTCGCGCAGATCTTCGCGCATGCCGCCCTTTGGGGATACAACACTGCAGGGACGTGTGGTTGCAAATTATGCCCTTATAGCCATACCGTTCGACGACTGCGTTATTGGCGCACAAGTGCTGTATTTTGTGATTTGTTGATATTCTTGTATTTTATACTGTTATGTTATTTTATTTTTAAACAATTTCAAGTAAAACAAATTTATATTTCGCATGTTAGAAAAATTGCAGTTAAAACACTTTCTAAATTGGGACAACTATTTATAATCCGGTCCTGACATGTATCCCGAGCGAGAGAGAGACAACAAGCTTCAAGGACAAATTTTCAGGTTTTAATACTTCAAAGGTGCCACCGTAGAGTCTGTGAGCTAATTGTTATTTAAGCTGTGTATTTAGTGTAACAGTAGGAATGAAACAAAAAATTACTAGCTTAAGAAACTTACCAGTGGCGGAGGTGTGGGTATCGTCGATCATTATTTGCCAAGAAAAAAACATATATTACCTTGTATTATATTACAAATAAAATAGGTCATCATATATGTATTATCTTCACTTTTGATGAAGTGCATTTTTACACAGTCACTTAAATTACTTAAACTTATCTTAGGAAAGTAATGCAAAACAGTAATAATCAGAAGCCGTAATCTTAATTAATATTGTGTACTGTCAACAGTAATACCACTAGCGATTGAATTTTTACGATAAGTTTGTCGATTTATTTCTAAAGGAAACTGAGTTGCTTGAAAACATCACAAGTCCGCAGGTCGAGTGGTATATATTTAAGCTTATTTTTTAAAGAGATTAAGTTTTAATAATGGCTTATCCATATTCAAATGCTGAAATGGAAAATATGGTTTACATTTATGTAAACTTGCACATGAGAAGGGTACTGGTTAGGCGAATTTATATGAAAAAATTTCCAAATCATCCAAATCCAAGAATGTTTAGAAATGTTTTTCAACGTCAGGCTCATTTCAGAAAGGTGGTCCAATTCCTGGAAGACATTTCAGTGTTAGAGCGCCTGAGTTGAAATTTAAAAAGACCCAAGTACTACGAAGATCGCTGCAAATCTTAACGTGAGTCATAAAATTTTTTTGAAGGCTCAATAGTCATACTTGTATCACATACAAAAAGTTCAAGCCTTATTGCCGCAAGACTATCCTGCTCGCTTACAATTTTGCCACGGGATTTGACAAAAAAATCGAACTAAATGTTGAATTTACCGCTCGCATATTGTTTACCGACGAAGCTATTTTTTCCAGAGATACCATGATCAACTTCCACAATAAACACGTTTGGTCTAATGAAAACTTTAATGCCGCATTGGAACCATGATTTCAGCATCAGCTTTCTTTGAATGTATGCGTGGTTATTATTGAAATGTTCTTGTTGGGTCTTACTATTTATCAAGAGCTCTAACCTGTACCACCTATATACATTTTCTTTTTTATCTGAACTACTTGACGATGTTCCCTATGCCCTAAGACAGAAAATGTGGTTTATGTACTACGGGGCTCCCCCACATTTTAGTTTGTCTTCTTGTGAATTTTTAAATGAAAGATGCGGTAATAACGTGATTGAACGAGATACTCAAGAACCAAGTCAACCTTGGCTACCTAGATCACCCGATATGAACCCTATTGATTTTTTTGTTTGGGAGCATCTCGAGACAGTTTACAAGGTTCATTTTGAATCTGAGGAGCACTTACGTCAACAAATTATAGCTAGTTGTGATGTGATAGGAGTTACTCCTGGAAATTTTTCACGTGTTCGAGCTGCAATCTTTTCCGGATAAACGATATGTTTGTTCTTTTGCGGATATTTATAAAATAATTGTTGCTTAGAAGGTAAAATTTAGGAATATTCATATAATTTTCACAATTTTCAAACATTTTAAATCGTTTTAAAATAATATTGTAAATGGTATTAATAAGTATATTATTTTGGAAACTGGAATGTTCAACTCGGCAAGTATTTGTGTTAGAAAGTGATAATTTTATATGAAAAAGTTGTTTTTTTTAATGAAATTCTCATCTTATAATCAGATCGTTATATATTCAGTACAATCCAAATAGCTAGTATTATATAGAGATCTATTTTTAACTGTTATTCTGGAGAACATTAAAATTGCCATTAAAACAAAGAATGTTGATATTTTAAATTTTGCAAACGTTACAATAGTTTCCCACAAATAGGTGGTAATAAAGTTAATTTAGCTTACTTGATTCCAGACCATTTTCCTGCTGCGCTTGTACTCAACATGTTTTCGCATGCACACTTTTAACAGAACCTCAACGTATAACTTGCATCTCGAACAAGGTCAAAGTAGGTCGTGATACGCGCAATATATTGACGGACAAATTCTCAATTTCCATGTGTTCCGTTCGGTCAGTTGTGTTAGGAAAAAAGACCCATGTCCACATTATGTTTAACTGCATAGAAATATCAAGTGTTGGAAACGAGGTTTCCGACAAACTTTTATTATAAATGTGCACACGGTTTTAGATTGTGTTGTCGCACACATAGTAATTTTAGAGAGTTGTGAATGTTATACATCCCATTCTGTGATAACATGCATTCATCTGTAACTAACATGTCAGTTGTAAATCTGGGATTTTGATGCATCAGCCATTTACAAAATCTAATTCGTAAGGGATAATCCTTTGGTATTAATGTTTCGACACGCTATATATAGTATGGATATAATTGAGCCTCATGTTAGGCCATACTGTGAATTGGGACATTTCTTGTACTTGCCGAGCGATTTGCCTGGTACTTATTCGGGGATTCCCTTCAATAATCTCTACAATTTGTTCCTCAGACGCACTGAACCACTATCTCTTCAACGATTTGGTTACAAATTTCCCGTTTCACTACCGCGGTAAGGAAGCTGCACATGCCTACCAGCAAATCGCATTTTTTTTTAGATGTTGACTTCGCTTTTCATAACGTATCTATTCGCAATTTTTCTTTGGATAAGTTGTGAATCATCTTGTATGGCTTATAAACTGTTGTATGAACTGTCTATGAGAATAATCTAAATGGGTATAATCTGTAAATAAATGATACATTGCTTCACATACTCACATACACGTGCAAATAAGACATCAGTGTGGGTAGTTGATTAAATTTAATTATATTATGTATATACATACTTATTGTCAGCATATATTCTATTAAAATGTTTGCTCTCTCTTTTTTTTATTGACTAATTTTGAAATTTTGACGAACAGTTGATTGTTTTTATAAAAAAGTAATTAGTGGATGTCAAAACAATATTTGGGAGTTTCATATTTATATCGAAAAAATATATGAAATACTTTAGCTGTTAACAGTTTGTAATTCTATACTTTCAACACGCTTTCCCATAATATACCATTTCGAATTTAATAAGCAAATATTAAAATATCTGTTTTCTAATCGGTGGGAAAACATACCTTTACTTACTTGAAATTGAATTTCAATGTATAAATTTAATAACTTTTAATGACGAAAACAAGCTTGGTAGAACATCAATGTTATTTTTCGTCTCTATTCTACATCCTAAAAATAGTTTTTATTTCTAACTTCAACTTCAAAAAACAAGGATATCTTATATTACATATTTGTTTCCTTTTTATAAAATTACATTTTATATACGAATGTCCTGTTGAAACTATTCGACACGGTTTCGAAGTAAGGATGTGCCTGGACTCAAAATGTATCGATACATTGCATCATGTTCTAATGCACACAATTAAACTCTCCAATGTAAGTATCTATATAATTCATTATATATCCTAAAATAATAGAAATATGGTTACAAAACAACAAATTGCTGTCAAAAAACAATACAGATATGTGTCACTACTGAAAATGAACACAAAAAATGTTTAAAAGCGCTTTAAAAATATCATTCATCTATCTACATACTTTCCAAATATATTAATTTTTCGGATATTTGTAAATGTTTAAAATCTTATGTCCAACTTCCATGAAATGAATACGAAAACAAAATACGTAACATAACTCTAATGATCAACCAAAAACCAACTACTACAGTTTCTTAAATTTGAGTAATCATCTACTCAGACCTCAAATCCTGATCTACGAGTAAAAGAAAACGATAAAAATAACCAAGAGGCAAACGGTTTTCCATTTGAATTTTACATAAACGGCCAAAAATCAAGAAATCTCGATACAAAATATCGTAAATAGTTGTATTGATATTCTGAATATCGATGTGTATCGGAACATCCCTATTTCGAAGACAAAGTAAAATTTAACTTATTTAACTCTATTGAAATATATATTTTTAATCAATAGATGATAATTGCATTGTTTAATCAATTACCTTGCTCATTGTATTAGTCACTGAAATATAAGTGGGAGTGTAAATATTAATTTGTGATTATTAGACGCGATGATTCATTTTTACATTTTGATGGGAATTTTCCTATTCCTCGATTATTTAAGGTGTTCAAGAAACAAGAAACCGTTATAATAAATATAACGGTTAATTGGAGTTGTACCATGTACAATTTTTGTTGCATTTTTATTAGCAACATTGATGGCTCCAATATGACGTAAAGGGAATTTAAATTTAATTGATGTATTTATGAATGAACTAAAGTAAGTTAAGAAAATTGATTGTGTTTTTTTCATAATGTACATAATTTTTTTACAAATGTTATGATATAAACCGAAGAAACACCAAAACTACTTATTGTAATTAATATTGTATTATATTAAGCTGCTAGTTAAATTTAAGGGAAGTTAGGAGAGTTTCAAAGGATTTGGTGGTGATTATCAATTTAAAGTACCTATGTGAGACATTTGGAGTGCTTGGTTACTTTTTAATTTATACACTCGTCCGTTATCTAGTAATAAAATTTATATAACACATAAATATTTCCTTGAATATCGCGTCGTAAACAATTTTTATCTATAAATAGATTTATGCGGATTCCTTGGTAATATAGTTATTAATTGATTTTTTTTTATTTCAGGTGAGTTGCCGTACCGACAATGACCATAGAAACTTTACAGTAAGTGTTATTTTTAAAGTATTATTCTCCGACAATTTTCCACGCTAGTTTATTTCTTCTTTGTCGTTCCTCGCTTCTTCTATTAGCATAATTTTATAATCAGGACGTCTGCCGTTGCGCCGCGCTCTCTCATTTTAATATAGAGCCACAACTGATTCTCGGAACCAGCAGATAGATTGATTAAATTCAACTTGTATCCATTGTATAGTTTCTGAAACGAAACAAAGGCTTTTCTGACCTTTCAAGATACAGTTAACATATTCATATGTGTTTGTTTCCTTGAATTGTTTACATCTGATATCCGTTGGCTGCATATTGCGATACGCTTCATTCCCATACGGATTAATGTCAATGCGCCCTTATGTTCAAATTTTTTAAAGTCCCTAAAATAGTATCTGGATCTTCGAGGGAGCCTTATTAGTTAAAGGTGTTACAAAGATATACATACTGTATGGAAAATACTAACGAAGAAAACCACTTAGAATAACTTTTACGCATTTTTACGCATTTCCATACATATATTGACCGATTGTTTCAAGTCCCTTAGATTTTTATGAGATTTAGAGCATGTTCCTAGATATTAAAATTAATTTTTCTCAAAAACTGTTACCTACATCGATAACGTGTGTTTATTTCTTTTTAGATTTTCAACGAATCGTTTTAGGATACATGTTTATATATTCTTTTCCATCTTATTTTACGGTCTATAAAATGCAGTTAAATTTATGGTACCTCTTTTAGAATCACCTTGTATATTCTGTATTGTATCCACATATTATCACGCAACATTTTATTTTACAGAAAGCCAAAGTGAACCAATTTCTCTCTTTAAATATTGCTTTTTTATTTAATATCTACGTTCTCTCCAATAGTAAATTTCTAAGAATGTGATCTTATTAACAATAATTTTGTGTTTGATTAATCTAAAAGAAAACATTATTAAAAGGTCATTTTTGAAAAGTTCTTCGTAGAATCAGTCTTCCTCTTATCCTTCTCTATAAATCATCTCTAAGTATCTTCTAATAACCGTTCCCAACAGTTTGCACGATTACTTAAACAATGATTAAATTGCATAACAGATTAAATAGAGAAAGTCTTTTGTTTTCGTGTCGATCCCACAGGTAATCAATTATCTGCCTATATGAAGTAATAAAATTTTCAAAGGCGACGAATAAATCGTCATCGCCAACGATATCCTCGGGGTACGCCGATGCATATTCATGCACTTGTGTCGTCGGAATTAATTTTTACAATTTATGTATTGAGATGTTATTAATTGCTCTCTTACGGATATGTGCTGTTTATAGCTTGGATGGACGTAATGATTTGTCGCAGAAAGTTGGCGTCTTCAAGTATCTACAACTATGTAATATATAGATACATATAAAAAATAAGTTCAGTTATTCTGAAACAATTTTAATATTATGTGTAATCTATCTAAAAATGAACCTAAGACTTGTTTTGGTTTCAAATTAGAATGATACTAGAACAATTCTAAATAGTCATCCAGGTGCGCTCTCATGTTGTTATCATCTCTTAGTAGTTCTTATTAATGAAATGCTCAGTTATTTTGAATCGTTCTGGAACAATTCGCTATGGAAATTAAGTAAACAAAACTCTAGGATAACACGTCAACACAGTTTCATATCTAGTTTTAAAATTTTTCATTAAGGGTAACCGTTTTTAAACACAATTTTCACGAATTTATATAGCTGTCTTTAGAGGCAGTCTAAAAATATCTAAGCGAGCTAGAGAAGTTCTAGCTTCATTGCACATGAAACAGTACAATTGCGAGTACAATTCACTGTCTTTAAATGAGTAGCCGTGGTTGTAACGCGTGTTTCTCCAA
Source organism: Monochamus alternatus (assembly GCA_037114965.1). Taxonomy (NCBI): domain Eukaryota; kingdom Metazoa; phylum Arthropoda; class Insecta; order Coleoptera; family Cerambycidae; genus Monochamus; species Monochamus alternatus. The sequence goes on along the minus strand of CM073431.1, from coordinate 74,112,918 downwards.
AAGTTAGGAAAAGGAATAGATTCAGTTTCAGCAAAACTAAATTACTAATTTTATTTTTTAATTCGTATTTACTTAAGTAAAGGAGCAATACAATATAAAAATTGAATGTATAGTTTATTCCTGTTTCACAAATACCTACCTGTCTGGCACACTGATCTGTTCTAGCAGGGTATATTTGACATTTGCTTTCACTAGCGTCGTACATGAAGTTTTGATTCATGTATTTGCCACAACTGATTATTTGCAGCATTTTTTAAAAACAATATGCATGTTTCTGCTTACCAATGAATCTCTGACTCAGAGGTCATTCAACTCCTAATTATTTTTAAATAGACTGTAGGTGTCTATTGTATCGGCTGAGTGAGGTTATCCAAGGAAAGATTTTAGTATAACTACTAAATTCTGATACAGACGTCGAAAGTTTTATTTTGTACGGGAGATGTTTTTCTATAAATTTATCTAATTTTCAGAGATCTTTGTATACGTCATTAATCCCGACAAAAATTTCTCATATTGTATAAAAAACGTGCAGGGTGTTAGAGATTTAACAGAGGATAGTACATCAAAATAAACAAAAAGTATCCTATATAACATAGATCCTAATCCCAACCGTTTTCGAGAACAAAAATGCTTGAGGAATCTTTCTACATATCATAAAGTGCAATGTTCAGTACCTACCTATGTTCTTTACTTTTACTTAAAATAATTTATTTCTTAATCAATAAAATTCGATAAAGTTCATGTCGCGCAATATGACAACAGCAAGGCCGAATCGCATTTGTATACTTGATTATAAAAAAAATATTACTAAAAGTAAATAACAGAACTAGTAAATATTGCATTTTATGATATTCTAAATATAATCTAAATTAACTGAAATTTTGCACATTATGCCCGATATTTTGATAATTTTTTTCTCGAAAACGGTTGTAATTAAGACCCATGTTATGCAGGCTGATTCTTAACCTATAGGTACACATAAACTTCGGAAATTATAGCTGAGGACAAATGACGAATGGTGAGAATGAGAAAAATTTAGTAAACTATATTTAATTTCGAAAGTTTCCAAAAATTTACCAGGTGAAATATTTTGAATATTTACATCTTACAAGTATTGATTGATGTCAACATTGTTTCTTTTCTTTCACTTAAAATCCAACTATGTTTCAAGTTCCATAGATTTTTAACGAGATTTAGCAAACTGTTACCAACATTGAATTTCAACAAAGGTACCTCTTTTATGTAAAAATTCTTGTAGTTTTCATTTTTGCTATGAAATTATCAAACAAATATACACAAAAAAGTTTAGAAAGTTCCCCTTTGTTTTACTGTATTGATTTCTTTTTAGATTTTCAAAAAGACCATACAAGTTGATTGTGCCAAAGTTCATTAAATTATCTCTACTCGTTTGGGAAATACTAAGTAAAAAGCGTCATCAGGAATTAACCTTTAACACTCTGTATATCGAAAATAAAACGTTTTAGGGTACATGTTTATATAGACCTTTCGTCTTATTATGAACTCTAGAAAACGCAGTTAAATTTATGTGTAGAGGATAAAAATCGCTCTGTATAGGACTTTTTTGTTTATCTTGATGTATACTATCGCCTGTTATAATTATGGCAGTCAAACCTCTAACGCCCTGTACATAAATATTGCCTTCAATTTTGTCAGTGTAGGAAATGTTATCTGAAATTGTATATTTTTATTTCGTTTTCTTTATTTTCAACGAGGTTTCACTGCTGGTGTCAGTTTTATTAAAATATTCTTCTCACAATAGGAATGTGACTGATTTTTTAGCGTTTGATGAATTCCAATTTTTATAATGAATGGTCTGTTTAATTAGTGATTCGAAAATATATGTTAGATACTTAATTTCTGTCGCTAAACGCTACTTCGTTCTGTATTCAGTTGAAGTTTCGAACGTCCAGTCCAGCTCACCCAGTCGAAGCTGACCGCAGGCAGCTATTTGATGTTCCTCCGTGGCATCGACGGTGGCGTAGTGCAGGTGGCGGCGTGCCGCGTGCTCGCGTTGCGTCGATACCGCCGCCGCCGTCACCGCCCCCTTCCAGTGCGGTGCGGGTGCAGTGCGACGTTGGTGCGGTGCCCCGATACGGCGGCGGTGGGGTATCGACCGGCAGTCTGGCCGGACGACGACGGTGAGGTCTAGGCCAAAGACCTCCGGGTCATGACCTTTCTGCTGGGATCTACGCGGCTCGCTAGGCCACCACTTGCAGTTGCAACTTTTGGCGGAGGGGCGGTTCATTTTTTAGGTTCCGGAAAATTGCTGTTATCTATGGGTGATTCTCCTCCAGGCAGTGCGCTTTATTGAGAACGTTTTATCAATTTTCTACAGCTCGTCTCGTTTTTTTTTTGTCTATAGTTTTGTTCTTTTAAATTATATAGTATAAAAATTAGTTTAGTATAAAATTAAATAGGTAGGACTAAATATGTTTTTACAGCAACAATAATTAAGGGCACCGTTTTTATACACAAATTTTCAACGAATTTCATAGCTGTTTGTTGTGGCAGTCTAAATACCTAACTTAGAAAGAATATCAATTCATTGTGTCAATTATACAAGTTTTCTCCAGGTTCTATAACAGTTTCTAGACTGGCAAGTCATTTGAAATAAGATCATTTTGATGTGTTATGTTTTATCATAAAACTTCCAGAGATTAACATGTTAACTGCACATTGAGAAAATTATTGTATATAACATTATAAACGTTACCACATCCTGCAGAATTCTTTAAAAAACTGTTAACACTTCAATTGATGTAAATTGTGGTGAAAATGATGCTCTTTTTTTCTTATTCTAAATGACTTGTCAGCCTGGAAATTGTTTTCTATCCTGGAGAAAACTGGTATAATTGACTTAGTGAAGAGATATTCCTTCTAAGTTACTCAGATTCTTTTCAAACTATCTCAACAAACAGCTATGAAATTCATTGAAAATTTGCGTTTAAAAACGGCGCCCTTAATACATTAGATATGGTCCTGTAACATATGATATTTACCAATAATAACTCTTCCATTTTCTGGCTAGGGAGTGTATTCATTTATTTTCTTATCGAATAATTCATATGGATAATTTATGCTTCACAGCTTATACTTTTCTCAACATGTGGGAAAAATCTGAGATTTGTTTAATGTTCAGGTTTAACTATGATTAAGTACAAACATTTTATCCACGTGCTCAAGGATGCCTAAAAAACAATAAAAAAAATTATTCTAGAATTTTGGCTTACCTAATATTTAAAGAATGGGGCAAAACCCTTTCCTTCCTCGGAAAGTCGGCGCCTATAATAAACATCGACTGAGATAGCTTAGATCCATACATAAAGCTTACATCTGTTAACAATGTCAACTATCATGCCATCGTTTTTTCGCAGCGTTTCTAAACGTAGAAACGACAAAAATTAGCATTCTTATTAGTAATAATACCTGATAGATAGGTAACAGTTAATCCAGTTGGCTGCATATTTTTGCATTCATTTTTCATTTCGTTACAAGCTGACAAAACTAGATTTTCACTCATTACAACCACTCACTACCGATATAACACACTTCGCGTAGGTACAGTTAGATACAATGCCTATTTATTACAAGAAAATCGAAGGAAAGGAATTGGTGCTAATAGGTAATAGAAAACTTTCAACGCACCCGCAGCAGTCTATCCCATAACCTAGAAAAACCAAACCGACGAACTATATTGTGGGAAATATCTACCCGACACAAACTCCTTTACTTAATAACTATAAAACGTTTAAAATTAAAAAAGACACTAAAAACTGAAGAAGAACACAAAACTACAACGTAACACAGGATTTAAATTATAACATGACAGCGAATTTTACCGTTGTGTTGCTGGTTGTCTACTTTAACTCTGTAAACGTCAAACGTGCGACGGATGGGCGTGAAATAAGGGCTTAATATAATATCGAAACAAATTTATTTTCACTTCATAAATAAGTTTGAAATTTTTTTGAAGGGCGATCCTGTTAATTCTTAATTTTCTCTATCTCCTCTTAAAATATTTGTACTTAGTCATAGTTAAACCTATATGTATAAAAAAGGCGATAAGTTTGACATCGGTTTTTATAATTTGCAACAAGTAGATATGAAAATGTTACATGATATTACCTACTTTAGCATCCAAATATTCCTGCATGTACGGATTTATGGAAGCTGTTCGACAAACATCTATTTTTACTTTATATGAATCAGTTTTTTGTCAGAATCTTTTGATACCCAGACATAAACTGATGTATTGTATATAGATTTCTGGAAAGCGATCAAAAAACTTAATTATAAACTTTTGTTAAACCGGTAGTATTATTATTATTATTATCCGCATTTGCAATTACTTAAGTCATATTTAATCATTCGAAGCCGTTGAACAATGGATATATAAATGAGTGGATTTTTATCCCATTTTGATGAATCTGACGATTCAGTTTTGGAATGATTTTTATTTAATATATTTATAAATAACGATTTATGTATTAGATGTAGACTGTTTACTTTAAGCTGAAAAATTTCACCATCCTCAATACAACAGAAGATTGCCAGCGAGATAAATAATTTATATTATCTATTCGTGCGTGGATATAATGGATTACCACTAAATATCGATAATTGCGATGTTTTTATTCGGAAATCTCTTTTGTTTAGTTACAATCTGAATAACATAAGTTTTCCTTGATCTCAGTCTTTTCTGGTGAAATAAACACTTCGAGCATTTGATTTCATTGTACTACGTACAGGTGCTCTGGCCATGACGTTATTAAAATAAACACTTTGAAAATATTTTACTATACATTTGTTAGAAGCAAACTAGAATATACGTCACAAGTTTGGTGTTAACAACTACGAGAATAATAAATATTTGATCTATATCCGTTTCCCATATCACCAACAGGAGCTGAAATCAATATATGGCCATATGAAGGGGTACTGATAGCGGATCCGCCTTCACAAAACATAGTCCAAGGACATATCAAAGAATCTTAGCTAAGGTTGAGAAAGTGTGCATTAATACTGTTACTGACAGTGAATCAAATGCAGCAGCACCGGCCTTGAAAGTCTCAAAAACCACTACCACATTTTATAAATATCTTGAGATAATAATATTTGATTATCTGTTAAATACATAAAAAATTAAGGCGCTATTGTCCCTTAAATATATCCAGAATGAGAAAATTCTGTTTACTTTGAAAGAAACTTTCAATTTAATCATTGGTTTTTTCTCTATGTTCGTAATTATCTGTGATTTTCGGTGATTATGTTTTACAGAAGGAGAAAGTGTGTGTATTGATCGTCAGCAAAATCGCAAGCGGTAAACAGTTCTTTTTCACAGTTCGAGTATTTTATAAACTTTAGGAATAACTTTAATGTATCGTCTGAAAGATGTTACTTATGATCTGACCCATAACTTTCTACTTAAGAAGATTTTTATACAACTTGATATATAACTTCAGACTTCCACAGCGGACTATCTTATCGATATATCCTGGAAAAAATTAAACATTATTGTGAGGTTCTAGAATAGCAACTTGTACTTATGAAATTATAAAGTAAGATTATTCTGTGACGGATGAACCATCGTAGTGATATTGTATCAGTGCACTATAGTAAATATAGGCTGGGGAAAAAAATGTAGTATTGAACTTGACTATGTAGCTGTGAAAGTTCGTTTCCTTTAGAAAAGTAATTCAGAGCACGTGTACACACGGTAATATAGGTATTGACATTTGCATAAGTGGTTCTAGTCTAGTTCAAACCATATGATAAAATAGGTACAAGGTAAAATGTGCAAAAACTTTACAATTACAGAAGTAGCTTAGAATGCATACGGTGCGGCGATAAAGTCTTTCAGGTCGATTTTTATTATCGAAATAACCTCTTTTTAAGTTATCAACATTTATGTGATACTTCCGGTTTTCCCGGAAATTACGTTTTCTCTCTTATTTTAAATGGAGCACTAATATTTTTGTTACAGATATCGAGTCTAAGGTAAATTCTGAATCAGATGATATGATCAAATCTTTACGGATCCCTCAAAAACGAAGAAAAACCTCTCGTTAGACTGAATAAATATTTAACAATACGTATGATAATAACAAGTGCAAAAAGACATTTTATTATTGTCAGGAGGTTCAGAGCAGATTTCGAATATTTACTCCATTAAATTAGTATTATTATTGTCATTAAAGAAAAATTAAATCATACGTATTGTTAAATATTTTATTCAGTCTAGCGAGAGGGTTTTGAACGATCCGTCAACGTGTGACAGACATTGCCGTATCATCTGACTCAGAATTTACTTTAGATTCGATGTGTAACAAAAAAAATAGTATTCCATTAAAAATAAGATAAAACCAGAGGTTCCACATAAATGTTAATAACTTTAAAAGGTTGTTTAGAAAATAAAAATCGACTTGTTTTTTCCCAGACATCCTACCATCTGTTTACCAGTTTCAAGAAGGGGCAAGACTTTATCGGCGCACTGTATAACGTTGAGTATATAGTGTTCCTTTCTAATGAATAAAAATGACCAAATACGAATCTCAACAAGCAATCCTGGAAAAGTGTATACAAAATCGTTCAGTGAAATACAAGGTTGGACTGTTTGTAATGCAATAAAAAAAGGAAAAAGATGAAATCAGGAAAATACCCCTTAAACAGCTTGAATCCAAAAACAACATATCGAAAGGAAACCTGAAAAATTTGCAAATATGCAAAATTTGCTTGATGACACCTTCAAAAACACCTAAGATTTTATGAAGATCTCAAAACAAGGTTTTGCCGTGGGCGCCTATCCCAACAAGACCAAATAAAATTTTTTAAGGTTCTTACTTAGACCATTTCTGAGTGACATAAACTTGGCACTGGATTGACTTTTAAATAAATGTCATTTTGATGGTTTTATTTAGCTAGCTAAATATGTAAATTTTCAAATAGATTTTCTTATTATAACCTTGTAGTTTTATATACATATAAAAATAATAAAGCAAACAAATACATATTTGTATTGTATTTAATAACGTTTTCTTGAATAATTTTGGCTTTCAAAGCTATGTTTTTCAATTCTTGATTAATTTTTCCACACTGGCACTAGTCTACAGATTGCTTAATGGAAATCATTTATTTCTACGTTGTCGTTGTATATAATCGTTGTCTATCTTTGGAGAAACATACTGACGATTACAAAAACATGCTGTCCAAGAGAGTTCTTTAAAGGAATGGTCTCATTTTAGAACTTATATTGAACCAAACAAATTAGTTTCACGGCTTGACTGAACTTTGTCATCGACAACAAAACGGTATAGCAAGGTAAGGAAGGCATCTGAGGAAATGAATTATTTAGATATCCGCGTTAGTATTAATGTGTACGTAAGGCGGCAGCATTTCGCTATTTCCTTTCTGGAGTTTTGAATAATTACGTTGCAGAATGGGAAAGCCGGAGCTCTCCAGCTAATCTGAAAATCTCGACCTCATCTGGGGAAATCTCGGATAAAGTCGAGTAATTAAGATCTCCCGGATGAATCATGGTATAACGTAGGTGAATGTAAGAGAGCGGAATGGCGCGAAATATATCAAAATCGACAGCTTTATTGCTATTGTAGAACTCGACGTTACAAGTAATTGCTCCTTACTTTGACAAGATTCATTTTTCTTCTCCAGTGCACTCACACTTCAAAACTTATTAGTTGGAAGGTGTTTACTAAAATGTATTCATGTAGAGTGCAATATCAAGGACGTTACCTGGCAACGCTTTTTGCTTGTCGAAATGTTTACTTTAGGATTGGAAAGGGTTGAAATTAATGAAAAATTAATAGAAATAGATTACTTACCGTAAATCGATATTAGGTAATTCTACAAACAAATATTTCCATGAGCGTGCTTCTAAGCGGTTTGCTAGGCGTGCTACTACTATAGACTGTGTAATTTCATTGGGTGCAGAAAATATAAACTATTGAAATAGGCGCTATCGATCGCTAACACCGTATCTGCTAATTCTTGATTTAAATAAGGCATTTTTAAATAAAACGCAAATCACTCGAAAAAACCTAATCTACATTTAGGTTAAACCGAAACTTTAGAAATAATTTTTGTTACAAAAAAAATGTTGAAATTTGAATAAAATATACAACAGATAACTATTATTCCTTAAATTATTTGTTTATAGATTTGCACGAATTAAAATTATTAATATTTTGTAATAAATACCATATTGTAAAATCGAAAATGTGTTTATAGTGCAAAATAATATTATTTAATATAATAAGATAAGCTCGAAAACAGTATATGTCTGGTGTGTCTGTTTTGTGTGCCTTACCTCCCACCTTATATAAATAATTACGTACTACTCTGGAAAAGATATATGTATTTAATGCAAAAATGCTAATTATATAAGTACTTCAGTTTTATTTTTTCGGAATGCAATACTATTATTCAAAATTATTTGATATTGTTTCAAATATTTACAATAAATCTTTTAAATCACTTAAAAATTCAATGAAAGAAAACATAATTTTATTTTGAGAATAACAATTATAAAATATAACAAAAGTATTCTTTATACAAAGCAAAGAAGAATATACTTACATCATTATCCAAGAATAAGTCAATATTTCAATAAAGTAGGTATTACTGTACCTACTTGAGAAATAGTGAAACTAAGCTAATATTGGAATAAGTGTATAGCTTTTTTCCGAGCAATCTACGATGAGCAAGAAACGCCTGCTCCTTTAACTTCCATGAACTAGTTAAATTAACCTAGTCGGTGCATTGTAAACAGTAGAATAAGTGGGGTGGTACAGGGTCGGCCTAAGTTTTGCGTTACATTATTAATTTTATGGTAGACCACAGATTTTTTATTTTAACGGTCTCTGATACCATTTCGAGGTAACCTGTAAGGGATCAAGATGGCCTGTCTAATTGTTGAATTTCTCACAAATGGTAAAATTTGTAGACAGTTTCATTTTTAGTTAATAATGGATTGATAACATAACATATTCTTATTGAAAGATAAATGGTAACATTTCCTGATTTAAATTTAAAACAACATAAATATTCACATTCAGTCTCCTGCACAATTTTCCCACATAATTGAATAAGAATTCACATTTGTGGAAGAAATATTTTTGTTAGCCGTAACACAAAAACCTGAATGAATTTTCCTTGTTTCTCTCTCAAGACATTTATTTCAAGGTGTTTGTAGCCGATAAATCAGATTTAGAGACGCTATGGGCAAAATCTGCTTTGGGATAGTTATTGATGGTGGAAAATGGAGTATCAATAAATCGGACCTCATATAACCCTCGTCGGCCTTATAAAGGAAACAAAATATTTTGTCTGCGCCGTTGTCCATAAATAACATTGCCGGTTTAATGGGCTTTATTGTGCGAACTTCCAACTTTATGGAAGTTTTTTTCCCACAAGTAGTTACACCGATGGCAGTATTGGCGAGGTGATGAGTCATGTTATGTTCATTGTTTTTTAGAGAGTATGAAATATGAGTATGTGGAATTGCGTCGTTAATTTGAAAAAGGGTATAGCTTTATATCTCTTCAATATTTAAAGTTTTTTTTTTCATTTTTTAGTTGATAATAATTTGTGTAATATTTACTCAAATGTAATTTGAGTTGAGCGGGATTTGTTATCTTAAAATACTATAAATGAAATAATTGAAGAACTACAATTTTTTATGTACACAAAATAAAAAATATCATTTGTACATACAGTTTTTAATTTTAAATTCTAAATCTTGAATTAAGAAACTCATCTTCTGACAAGATTTATTGATTTATATATGAAGTAATTTTGCTTAGGTAGATAAAGTATTGTACAGGGTGTCCGGAGTATAAATGTCTTAATTTTGTTAAATGATATGTTGTACTAAACAAAACATATTTGACTTAACAATTTTTTTTCTCTGACCAACGGTAGCAGAATTATGACAACAAACAGGTGTTGAATATGTGACAACGTCGCTCACATACTATCTTAGGATTATATATTTATACATAATAATTACAAATTGGTACACCTAAACATAGGTACTTACTGTGAATGGTTTTCTTAGATCTCTTTTCACAACACAGACTAATAGTTACAAGGGTTTAAATGACTTATGTTTCTTGCAAGAAGCGTTTACCGTACAAATGTCTCATATCCAGAGAATTTTGTCTAGATTCGCCGTAAATTAACATGTCATGCAACAAACATTAAAGAAAAACTAGAGAAAAATGAAAGCTATACACACCACTATTACTAATGTTACTTTTCGGTTTTCAACAGCAGCCAGACACTGCAACATTGTTGAACGTTACAGCACCTTACGGTTTTAACGAGTTTCTCGGAAACTTCAATTGCTTACTTCATTAGTACTGATCCAAAAGTCAAATTACGTTACAGGCACTTAACCTTAATTGTACCTTAGTTTGTAATTTCGTGACCTAGTTTTGCATATTATTGCAGTTGTATTTTATTTTCGGAATGTATTTGTACACAAACTATTCGTTTTAGTTTTCATTAGAGTTTTTATTGCTTTTGGTCAGATATATAAGATACGGTATTCATATTCCGGACATCCTGTATAATATTTATAAATACAGGACTGACTATGAGTAAGTACAAATATTTTAAGAGGAGATGGAAAAAATGTGAATTAATTTCTTATTATATTATTTGTAAAGCGACAAGAAAATATTTTCGAAACCATATTAGTCCCCTATTTATCGCCAACTCTGGCGGCCGGCAACCGCGAGCGCTCATTTGACGTTTAGAGAATCAGGCAACCATCAGCAATTTGTTGTCATAATAATTGAAACCCTGTGTGTTTACTTTTGTTAAATTTTTAGTGCCTACTTTTTAAAAATGAAACTTGTGCCGTGTACAGATATTTTCCAATAACAAAGTTCGCTGGATATTTTTCTAGGTTATAGAACAAGATTTTATAGTTAGACTGCCGCAGGTGCAAGTTTTCTATTTTCTATAAATGGGCATTTTAACTATATACAAAGTGTGTGTTTCAGTGGGTAATGCTGACAGACCTGTAATGAGTGAAAATGCAATTTGGAAAACGAATTTAAAATATTGCAGCTAACTGAATTAACTGTTACTTATCAGGTATTATTATTAATAATACTTTAGTATCTGTTTTTTAATTTTCTGAAATTTTGTTTCTAAACGAACCACGTATTTATTTGTTGCATTACGGTCGGTACTTACACCATTCTTACTGTAAATTCCATTATGTAATACAAAGGCGGTTTAGTCAGAATTTCGCCAACGAAACTATTTTTATTAATCTTTAAAAAGCTTCTCCCGTTGTGTTTGAAGTGGATTGTAAATATTGTGAAGTTTTCTAGAGACATTCATCGTTCCAATAAGTGTATATAAATAATTTTAACAGTCATAATTTAAATAATCCTTCACTCAGTGTTATTTAAGCAAAATGACTTAACAAAGTTCACCAACTCATCGTGATAAAATTCCTATTAGGTTTATTGTTGTGTTGCTTCAAAATTCTGTCACTGTTGATGTTTTTCATCTTGCTAAGATATTATTTTCTCTATTATCGACAATTAGTCATTGGAAAAAATTATTTGGTCTTTTGTGTTTAACTTTTCATGCGATTTCATGCGACTTTTCATGTTTGCTATTTGGAAGTACATAATGAAAAAAGTTGAGTTCATGTGCTTCACATGTGGTACCTATATAATTTCGAAAATTGTTTCTGTTGCTTATGATGCGGTAATTCATCATTCAGTTTCTTCCAAAATTTGTTATAAAGGGCAGACGCAGAGAATGTTATAAAGGAATTAAGATAATCAAATTTAGATACAATGTATATGTAGAGCGCTTTCACTGTGATGACTTCTTATTGGCAGACTGTTTACTATTTATTTGTTTACTATGTTATATATACTATATGCTGTACAAAATTATAGAAGCATCTATGATGTCATTTACTATTAGAGCGTACAGGAACATCGTTTGTAACTATAATAGTGCACTCCTACGCATTGTATCTCTTATACGCTTTTAACAGTTCGTAAAGTGCATGTAACTCGTTTAATTGGATGTCACATAATTCAGCAGCCGAGCACATATGGTTTCGAGCATTTTTAAAATTTGGGCAGCAATTGTTCTAAACAGAGGGGGAATGCGGAACTTCCATCTCAAACACATCTGAATTTGGCTGGAAGTGTAACGAAATATACCTAATTATATAAAAATGCATGGCCAACTATGATGCACCATCCAACCTGAGTTTTATTAATTTGACGTTTTTTGACAATTTCCAAAAAATAAGTAGCAACTAAGCCAACAACCGGATTGACACCGAACTCATCATGTCTTTCTGTTTTTGAATTTGAAGATGACATTGCAAAAGCAGCATCGCGCAAAGGCCAGTTTGTGAAAACAGCATCCTTCTGTTCCTAGTAATTTCCGAGATGCTCTGCAATTTTCGTGAATAGCTCTTTCTGAAAAAGAAATTGATATTTACGAAAGATATGACGAAAATAATTTCTAAATGGATATTCCAATTTGTATTATGTATGTTTTACTTCCAGTGCTCTGAATTATCGTGAGTGCATTTTGCGAGTTCTTATAGCTACTTCAAAAATTTCACTTTTATTGTTTAAACTATTGAAAAAGCACATACTTGATGTTGAAAAGTCACGCCTGATTTGAAAAGTAATTATTAATTATTTACTTAAACCACGCGCCGTCTTACAATACTTATTCATTAATATACAGGAAGTCAACATAGAACATTACATAAGTCAGCTACGAAGTTGGACAGTCTTGAATTTAAATAGTTTATACCAGCAGCAAAAGACGAAACAGATTCAAATATTGTTGTATAGGATATATTCTTCAATACTATAGTAACATTTAGCAATTAGTAGTTTTTTCAACAACTTTTTGAAAGAAACATTATTCAAATGTTTATAACTATGAGGCAATTTGTTAAAGACGCCGTTTTCACGCCACAATAATTTACAGACAACTCAATTTTTTTAGATTTGTGCATGGGAACACTCAACAATACACAATTGCGTGTAGGATAGTCGTGAAAATCAGAATTTTTGAATAAAATATGCAGGTTATCTTTGATGTACATTAATGACTTATAAATATAAATACAAGGTAGAGTTAGTATTTTGTTGTATTTAAAAGAGTTTTTGCATGTTTGACGGGATTAAGTTTAAATATAATTCTAGTAATGCGTTTTGGAATAAAGAATATTCTATTACTACTCGTATTAACAGTATTATCTCATATTATACGATAGATGGCTATAAACTAAACTATATTGTAGATTCAAAATCTTGGGGTAGTAGGTCATTTAAAAAAAAAACACAACGAAAACTTGAATTTAACCTACGTTTCGGGTTTATTTCATAATACCCATCTTCAGAATATATATATTCTTATGCTAACATCGTATACGAAGTAGGTCGTTAACATACAATAAAAAAATTAGTAGTCTCAGCACAGATCCCTGGGGCACCCCCGTATTAACATGGTCACACTTAGAAGCAGTATTGTCAATTCTAACAACCATAACTCTGTCCTACAGATAATTAATTATCCACTCCAAAAATATTCCTCTAAACCCAACATTATATAATTTATTTTTAATAAAAGAAATACTAATGCAGTCAAATGCTCTAGTCAAGTCAAAGAAGATACCTGCTACAAGTTAGTTATTATCCAGTAGTCTATATACATATTCGGTGAGGCTACAAACGGCTGTTTTAGTAGATTTGCTCTTTCTAAAGCCATGTCGGCTATTAGTTGTAATTTAAAATTTATCAAGAAAAGTAGTCATCCTATTGAAAATTGCTCTTTCAAATATTTTGGAGAAAATTTCACATCTCTACTTTAAAACCAATAAGATGCCTTTATTTTGACTCGTTACCATGACAACCAGAAAAATTTCCGGAAATTTTTTCGAGGCGAGGCGATAATTAAGGCTGGCGTTTCAAGGACAATGAATCATATTTACAGAGACACAAATAAAATTCACTCAGTACGTGGAGGTTTTTATTAGTGTAGTACTAAAATATACTGCTGAAATTGAATCATTTCAGTTAACTTTTTGGGGGAAATGCGCTAGAGAACTTGAAAAACCGTGAAATGTACGTTATCACTGTGTTCCAGACACTGTGAAATATACTTAATAATTTACATTAATTCAAGTGTTACTAGTTTTTTAAAAGCATTCTGCGGGATGTGATAACGTTTATAATGTCGTATACAATTTTTTCAATGTGCAGTAAAATTTAGGATATTTTATGATAAAACATAGCAGTTGAAATAGATACTTTTTTTTCTTATTCTAAATGAGCTGTCAGCCTGGCAACTGTTATACAACTTGGAGAAAACTTGTATAATTGACATAGTGAAGAGATATTCTTTCTTATTTACTCAGATTGTTTTTAGACTGTCATAACAAAGAGCTATGAAATTCGTTGTTCGTATAAAAACGGCCACCCTAAGTGGAAATTTTTTGACAGTTGAGAAGGTAAACATATATGATTTACACATTGGCATCTTATCTATATACGAAATATGGTGGATATACCTACATATGAATTTCTTCGAAATTGCGTCGTGTTACTTGTAAAAAATATATTTCTACCACCTTTAGTGACCTAAAATTGTCAAAGAACGATAGATTGAACTACTACCCATCTGAGTTTTAGCATTTGTTGTAACTAAAGTTGGTATTTTATTTATTTAACGAAATATAGTGGATATACCTGCAAAATTCAACAAATTGTTTCCATACACTTGTTTTCTAGTGTCTTTTTGATTTTCTTTATCAAATCGCGACATTTCAGTATACATTCATTAAACTCAACGTACATACGCTTCGAACTAGGAATTGACATCTATCGTGGCAGAACCGTTTAAATAAAAATATCAAATCAGCATATGAAATTTTCTTATCGAATACCACAGGAGCCTAAATTATTCCTGGAAATTTTTTAAGCTCTTGATGTTATAAGTAAAAATACTTAACAGTGATATGGGCCTGTAATTTACTATATCCTCGGGATCATTTTTTTAATAGGTACAACAACATAGCGTGGAATGTTTTGGAATTAAATGTTTGTATAATTGATAGGGGCCTAGCTAACTGATAAATTTACGGGAAACCCTTGTGTACGTACACCTTTGGCCTTTTGCTTCGTAAAATTTCCATAACTCGACCAGAGCGGGCCCGATCGTAAAATATTTACTACCTGAGGGGCTGCACGGTACCGTTACCCCAACAGACCTCGTCGCTCAGCCACCCCAATTTAGTTCACCAGAGCATTTCTACGCGTATCGAGGCCATAAAGGCATGTCTGGACACCCTTGTATATAGTGTACAGTTTTGTATATAGTGTATATTTGTACCTTCTGGCTGTCTAAGCCTTAACTGAAACGTCGTAGAAGTGAGAAAATAGATGTTGCGTTTTAAGTGTTAAATATTCTTGATCAAGTGAAAATTTCTTTAAGGATATGCTAAAATGGTAACGTAATAAGTTTTTATTGGAAGTATGTGTTATAATTATAATACTGTCATATAATCAGACCGAATATGTATTAGGGCTGTTAATCCGAATTTTCGGGATCCCAGGATTCTGCTAATTTTCAGCCTCAAAAATTCCTGGATGCTGCCAGCTTGGTTCCCGGGATTTTCGGGTTTGACCTTGCCAATTTCCGGTTCCGGTCTAATGTGAAATACGAGACCACAGAATAATTAGTTAATACACAGATATTATGTTTAGTTTAGTGCCAAGAACTAAAAAAATCAACATTTATCACATTTTTGCAAAGTAATAACTGCTTTACAGTCTGAATATTTTTAATACGGCTTTATTCAGTACATAAAAGCAAGGTCTGAAATATTTTATCTAGCCATTTCAGCCAGATTCAAGTATAAAGTTTCGCTATTTTCTACTTTAACCAAAGAAACGGAATATATAAAAATGGTGTATCCTACAATTGTTTTATTATCAATTTTACCTACAATTGTAAAATAATTTTTTCAGAATATAGTTATAAAATAAATTCGATGATTATTTAACGTATATTTACATTTACCATTCTGTTCTCTTATCCGATCTAGCGAAATGCGTTATGTTACAAATAAGTAACATATGCGAATAACGTATAATATAAATTAGTATCTTACGTATCCGCAAAATAAACGTAGTTACGTTATCACTATTGTTAAAATCCAATACGTTATGTGTAAATTAATTTTAACATCGTAATATATTCATACATTTATAGTATTTTAATTGTAATGAAATGAGACAGAAAACGACCATAATTTTATGTGGTACCTACATGTTATTTGTATTGAGTTTGCATTGCGCAGTGTACAATCGTTGGCAATAATAATGACACGCTTTACAATTAATTTTGCGATTTCTTTTGAACTGCTGACGTATTCGGAATGAGATCTACTTTCAACTTTTAACATTAGTAATTAGTTGTTTCACTTACCAATACAGATTTAATGAAATTTCTACTTCCAGAAGTTCAAAAACTGTTTTGACGGAGTGTTGTTATTATGGCAAAAGCATGTGCTAGATAATTTAAATGATTGTTAATAATTCGACACTATTTTTTTTAAATTTTAATATGATATAAATATGATTAATTTAATTAAGATAAAACTAAAACTGTTTAAACAAAACTATTTTTGATACAGTTTTCTCAGTTTTTATTTTTAAGAATTGAAATATATGTAGAAAGTACAATATACATTTTCGTTCGTTACTGCAAATGAAATAGGTAAGCTTCAAAATTGATAATGGGTTTCAGACATTTCAATTTCTGCGAAATTCTCAAATTGGTTGAACGTAATTAATAACAATACTATGTGACAGAAATAATAACTTTCTGATAAGCTGTAGGATAAATGAGACAAAAAGTAGAACAAATTTGGCTATTTTTCTCTCCATTTGTAGATGTTCCTAGGAGATTCCTGCCTAAAATAATTAATTACAAATTGTTTACAGGGCATTACCCAAATTACTAAAAGGTTAGAAAACATTTCTTACGAAAGGTGTTAGTTCTTGGGTACTAGCTATAATATGTACTTAATACTTATTTCTACCGCAAATAACAAATTGAAATCAATTCCATAAATGATGTAGAATGTATCTAAATTTAACAGTATTCACAACTAGAGTTTTTCAGGATGCATATCGTATGTACTTTTCAATTGAAATGAAGTATACAGTAAAGCTTGGTTACAACGTACACACTTCCGGCATTATTATAGGACTTCTGTTGCTGCTTTTGTACACATGTACATACATGTTTGTATTTTTGTTAAGAATTAATAGAAATTTTAAAAATTGAATATATATTTTTAAAACGTACTTCTGATATAACGTAGCAATTTTTTAAGTCCTCACTGGTACGTTATAACCGAGCTTTACTGTATGTTGTATTTATTTTTAAGTACAATCGATGGATGCATGAAAAAGGCAAATTAACTGTAAGTATGTGCTAATTTCACTGGTCACGCGCAAGCGAAAATAGGATCCTTCTTGAAATACCTTTTATGCTATTACATCATTTGTAGACTTATAATTAATTTTGTAAAATAGCAGTCACGTCAAGTTGATTTAACCTAACATACCTATCTCATACCTATAGAAGTAAGTCGGGGTGTCAAAGTGAAAGATAAAAAATATCTTTCTTTCCTTTCTGAAGTGTTTGTTTCAAATTTTCTAGCGAGAGATTTTTTAAGGGTCGGAAAATAATGTAGTAGTCATTCTTGAGTTGTCGAGTACGGGGCGCCCTCTGCAGGCAATGTTGTGCATTAAATAAGTATTAATTTTTTGCCAGCCTTTATCTAAAGCTTTTAGGAACAAAATATGAAATGCTGGACTACCAAAAAAGGTATACTTGTTGAAAATTGCTGAACTCAACCGTTTGGGAGATATTTTTAATTTTATAAATTTGTATTACGGATTTATACCTACCCCCAGGAATATTAACGTACCGACATATTTAAATAAGTTCTCTTTTGCCGCATTATTTTAACATGCATTAATACACCCGTTTAGATTGCATAATTTCTGTAACTACTGTTTCTTTGGGTCATTACTTTCCATAAAAAATTCTTTCTTGTACGTATGAAGTTATTTTAACCTGTACTAAAGAAAGTTGTGTGAAAAATATAAAATTCATATTTAAATTTAACAGCATATTTGAAGAAAGAACAAAAATAGCTATAAAATACCTATTATAGCCAAGTCACATTTAAGGTAAACGTACACTAGTAACATCGGACAGAACAGATTTTATTTGGCAACATTGCATACAATTCCGCATATGCGGCTCATTCGATGTGGATAGTTAGCTAATTGCTTAATGCGATGTTGCCAAATAAAATCCGTTCCATGCGATGTGAATAGTATGCGCCGAATTTAGGCATTTATAATTTTAAAATGCAAATACTAATAAATGTTCTGAATCTTACTAATATATATATCTGTCTAAAATTCGGCTAAAATGGCTAAAATCTACTCATTTGTTGATTTTAGCCATTTTCAATAAGAATACTTTTTTGTTTAAAAAAGTCCAACATTTTATATTTTGTTACTGAGAGGTTGGCAAAAGGTTAAAGCATATTTAATGTAAAACATTGCCTGCAGAGGGCGTTCCGTACGTGACACTCAAAAATGATTTTTTTTCAAAAATCTCGCTAGAAAATTTGATTGTACGACATGTGCGACTAAAACTTTGAGCATTATTAAGAAAAAAACACTTTTTATTTTCACCTAAGGAATATCTGGTATGATATGTACCTCTTCATTTGAATGCACCCTGTATATTTATATCACCTGCTATGTCACGTTCCAATTTACTTAAAACTAAATAAATAAGTTAAAATTTGGCTCATTCTAATTTCACTGTTCTCGATTCGATTTCTGTGGGTTATACCTAAGGTAATACCAAGTATAATAATAATTACCGAGTCGTATTTGCAATTTGCATAAAGTTTATGGTTTAATAAATTTAGATGGGGTCAAATTCCCGCTTAGCAGAGGTTTTATTATTAATAAATTAATATTGCATGAATGAATTAAGTCTATTTTAAAAGAAAGTAACATAATACGGGTGAAAATGAAAAGTAAGAGATTGGGTTTCATTATATTAATATTGTAATCTTTAAAAACATGCTGCTGGGAGACAAAGAAAAGGAAAGTATTTTTCTGTAATATTAAATGCCTTAAAATAGACGCATCATGTAAAAGTAAATTTACATTTTGTTTTAAACTGTACTAGGTATTGTTTATTTCTCGTGTCAATGAAGGAAACAGCATTCTTCGTTTCGTCTGTTTTAGATTGTATGTTGTCTCATAAATGGTATGAAGATGCCAGATTCTTTTTGTCGATATTTTTCTAATTTCCATAAGTTATTTCTTTATTTTGTACTCATTACGCCCATTAATATAATTTTTCAATAGTCAAAAGGGTGAAACAAATGAAATATTGTTTTTATTTAAAAAAAATCGATTTAATACAGGGAATTTGAATCATTACGGAGATCATCAATGTTAAAAAGTGTGCTGTTTTGTTTTTCAATTTAGCGAATTGACCATTCAAAACTTACATTTACACTACATTTGATTTGTGCCAAACCTAGCACATCCAAAAAAGTTGCAATATCTTGTAAACTGAATATCAAATCAAAAAATTATAAGACAAAAAAATTGTATGTGGATACTGCAACCCTCCCTTTCCTCCGTTCGTACTTTGATATTTTAGAACAAAATTACACAGAAAGTGTGTTGACATAATATAAAAATATGTGCCATATGTACAAAAAAAAAATATCGCTAAAATCATCGA
This sequence comes from Monochamus alternatus, assembly GCA_037114965.1. Lineage (NCBI taxonomy): Eukaryota > Metazoa > Arthropoda > Insecta > Coleoptera > Cerambycidae > Monochamus > Monochamus alternatus. Next base: position 74,093,019 of record CM073431.1, on the reverse strand, counting down.
AGTTACCAATAATTTTTACCATTTTTATTTTGACTCCTTGTATTTTTAAAATGGAACTCCCAAATGAAAAGTGACACAAGAAAAGTCCAAAGAATATGTGGTTAACGGCGTGACCTACTAATATGTAACACCCTCTATATTTCAATAAGAAAGCAGATGGGTACAAATTGCTAGTACCAACTCGCCGACAATAGTACTTTTGGACTGGTATTAAATTGGTTTGGTACGCAAGTGAGCGTAATATTAAAATAAAATTAATTATAGTATCTATTTTTCATTAAGAATAACCATGAACATATTTCATTAGGCAACCCATTTGAGATATATTTGTTTATATATTGTCTTTGATAAAAAATATTTTTCATTCGGTAAGCAGATGGGCGAGGAGCGACCTTAGTTCGGATCTTGTACTAATATATGCATCTACTTTAAGAGGCCATTTCGTCTATTACTGTAATTTTTTGATAATAGTAATTGATTTCTTAAAAACGCACTAATGTCTTTGTAAAATAACACATAAACTGGTTACGTATCTAAATAGTGGCATATATCAGTTAAAAGTACTATTAAAATAATTATCCTAAACACAGCACAGAATTTAGAAGGAAATTTCAAGCGGTTTTTCTCTCTGGAAAACAAATATGACAACAAAAGGATTGACTTATTCACCACATAGGTAAAAAATTCCTTTTAGTAACATCTAACGGATATTTTATGGACGGTATATAGGAAAGAACGACACGTTGTATTCTTTAGTTCCCAGCACGACTTTATCGAACAGGAATTTAGGAAATATGGTCCCGGCGCCCTAAGACATCCCTTGTCTCAGTCGGGGGTAGGCATGAGATTCTTCGGTAATCGGTTACCCTGTTTCGATTTTGTTCGATGGAGAATCTCGTAGCTCTCGAAAACGAAGGCTGTCTTGTATTTCGTTCCTTGTTCATTATTTCTGTCTCAAGTATCTTTATTTTGCCTTGGAAAACTCAACTAACAGATTCCTGTAAATAAAATCGATGTGATTCGTCAACTGTTTCAAATATATTTCATGTCATGTTTTTGGAATTGTTTTATAATTGGTGAGTAATGAATGACTGACGTTTTCTTTACTTTCAGGAAATTAAGTGAATTTAAATGCAAAGTATTTCGTATGACAGTGCTGCTATAAATTATAGAAAATCGTGAATACCGAGAAAAGTCAGGGAATTTTCTAATATTCAGAGAAAATAGGCAAATGTCAGTGAAATAATGACATTTTCGGGAATTATTTTGCATGGAGCTGTCAAAAATTTAAATTTATCGCCTCGCCGATTTGTAATGTCAGTTGCATATATCGGACCAAATATGCAAGTTTTTGAATCTTAGATTCAACACAAAAACTGAAATAAACATGGGCTCGATTCTGCTTTCAAGATGGAAGGTGTTAAAATTTGAAAATAATTATAAAGATTATTTCTGAAAAATTGCATGAAATTACTCTATTCTTGGATTAGAATTTCGAGAAAACACGTGAAGTGAGCATTTATCTTGTATGATGTTTTCTATTGATTCTTCTCTCTTTTCTTAAATTTGTGTTTCCTCATAATATTGGAGTTGGAGCTATCAAATTTATAGTGTCTTTAGGTACAGAAATCTCGAAAAATAAATCTTGTAGAACAAAAGTAAGCACAAAAGTAAACAATTGTCTTTTCTATATATTTATTTTTATTATTTACATTTTGGTTTTACAAAATAATCTATTTTTTAAAAAACTCGCATTTGTTACTACCTTAATCTCATATTTTAACAAATATTTTCAATTAATAAATAATGTAATAATAATAAGATATAAGAATATCTACATCTTTTGATAATACCAAGATGGCATGAGATAACATTATTATTGTTTGTTAAGCCTTGCCTTTATTCAGTTATAACAATGGTGTACTTAAATGAACATTTTTTGGAAACTGCAATATAGCAAAATATTTTTGTGTGAGATAAGAGGCGAATACCTAGGAAACAATTTTGTAATCATATTGTTATCTTATTGTCATTAAACTTCACATTAAAGTTATCTTGTTCGATGCTTTCCTCGATCTGATATTTTTCTATTTCGTAACAATTTCATTTATCTTTTAGGTAAGGATTAAAGGAAGTGTAATTTAGAGTAATATGGAATCAATACTTATTATTACATTATTAATCTTAATCGTTTTGCCTGTGATTTTATATTTACACTAAATTCTTATATAGTTCAGTGGTTGTTAATTTTACTTGTAATTATTGTAGACGTATTATTATATTTCTATAAATTGTATGGAATTGATTTTTTTTATTGTCTGGCATAATTTATTATTTTGGTATAACTTAATACCGTTTGATTTTAACTGTGATGGTAATGTAGGTACCTAGAATCAGGCCATTATCACATATTTAATTTTCTATGTTATATTGTTAATATCCTTAAGCTTGTATTTAGAAAGGAATAATCGGAAATAGGACACTATAATTAATGGTCTAGATTTTCTAACTAAGCCAACGTTTCGATTTATTTTAAATCTTCTTCAAGGCTACAATAGAAAGCAAGAGATAAGAATTATATAAAAAAAACAATATTGACAATGTAAAATTTAAAAACAAGACAAAAGAATAGTTATACATACATGTGAATTTTTTTTTTTTTTAAACATATTAAAATACTATTCATTAAACAACAAAACATTAGATTAAAATATTAGTTTAAAATTTTATTTAAAAAATTAGTAGCACCCTTACCTAGTGAGACAAAACCAGAGTCAAAAACAATAAAATTGTTATTCATCATATAATGAACAAGTCAGTAGGAAATGCTTTTACTAAACGATATAAATATATAGTGGTAAACTGTAATGTTTCGAATAGTCTTCTAAATTAAATATAAATATCAGACATCGAGATACTAATTAATGAAAAGTAAAAAACCCAGTAAGAAAAAGCAATAAAAATAAGAAAAAAAATTTTTCACATGTATGTATAACTGTTCTTTTGTCTTTTGTTTTGTTTTTAAATTTTACATTGTCAATATTGTTTTTTTTTTATATAATTCTTATCTCTTGCTTTCTATTGTAGCCCTGAAGAAGATTTAAAATAAATCGAAACGTTGGCTTAGTTAGAAAATCTAGACCATTAATTATAGTGTCCTATTTCCGATTATTCCTTTCTAAATATTTAATTTTTACACAATATATTTACCTAAAAATCTCTATATATGAAAATTGCACATTTGGAAATCGTTTTGCATTGTAAATTAAAAGTAATCCTTACGTGTTCATAAAGTATCTTCAAATTTTTAAAGCTTGCAAATCTTAAGTAATGCAAGGGTTTCCTTTATAAAATCAATACTTCTATAGATCCATGACGTAGGGTCTTATATAACTTACTGAGAGTTGCCTCTTTAATTTAGGTACTGAAATTGGGTTTTCATGTACCGCAATTGTTATCATTTAGCAGGTATTCCTTAAAGTTTTGATATTATCTATTTTAATATCACTATTTATTATCTGTTCATGGTATTATTATTTGAGTAATTTCGCTGTAATTTAAAAATTATTGTATTTTTGATTTTTTTTATTTTTATTTATAGTAACAAAAAATATATAAGTAAACAAATGAGCTTTCTATTTCTGATTTTCAGTAATTTTTATATATTTTGAAGATAAGTTTTCATTGAGTTTTTATTATATTCTTACATGGTAATTTAGAAATATTTGGGGATTTTCCTACTTTAAATGATAACTCAGATTGCATAGTTGGAAACTTTGCAATTTCCGAAGTAGTCCTTCTTAACATTTCTCAGAAATGAGATTGGAAACTGATTTTTGAAAGTTATGTTGTAAACTACAAATCGTCGTTATACAGGGTGTTTCTAAACTATGGTGCCAAATGAATATGACAGATAGAGAATGTCATTTTGAGCAAAAAGTTTCATGTAAACATTGGTCCGAAAATGCATAATAAAAAAGTTACAGGGTGATAAAGGTACAGTTTGAGAAACAATTTTTCGTCATTTTCTATCATCATATTCATTTGGCATCAAAGTTTAGAAACACCCTGTATATCGTGCATATTCTATTGAGTTACAGTTATGTGAATTTACATGACAATATTTTTTCCGTGTGAACCATAGAAATCATAAAATATATAACGCCAATAGGTACCGAAAATACTGCTTTTATGAGTTGGTTGCACTAACGGGGTAGCTTCACACTAATGAGCGGGAATTTCAAAATATGAACATTTTACATCCAATTTGTAGAAACATTTGATTTATATGGCCCAATTACAAACACTCCGTTTTTATTTCAGTTGTATGCTGGGATTTAAATGCAGTATAACCAACATCTTACATTAAGTTTTCCCTAGATGGTTGCTTTCTAAGCTTTTCTAAAGACTGACTATTTTTGAGTGCCTAATGTAAACGCTTCTAGCGTTCTATATATTTTATGATTTCTGTGGTATGAACCGGTAGGTACGATAGACGGGGGACGTTGGAAATATCGATACCATTCAGTAATATACTAGTTATTATTCAATATCAATACGTGGTCGAGTGAAGCAACTTATATTGTGTAAACATTGATCATATTGGGGTTGGCCAACACAGCCGAAAGTTTTATATTAGCATTCTTTTCGTCCAATTTTCTTAGAATAAATGGATTTCATTTAACTATAGGCGGAGTGTGGTTTATTGTTAGTGAACGAATGAACGAAGAATAAATGCAAAATCCTGCAGCTAACCGAATTGACTGTTATCTATCGGGTATTATTTTTAATAAAAATGTTAATTTTCGTTGTTTCTACATTTGGAAACGCTGTAAAAAACGACCGTTTGACAGATGCCAGATCTATGCTATTGCGGACGTTGGTCATCATAGGCGCCGATTTTCCAGAGGAAAAGAGGGTTCTGTCCCAATTTTTAAACATCGAGCAAGAATTCCGTATATTTTTTTTTTATTGTCGTTTAGGTTTCTCTGAGCACGTGGTTAAAATTTTTGTGCTTAATGGGTCAACCCTGTATAACACTAACACTAGCTAACGTCATTAAAACTGTTATACTTTTTACATAAGTATGGATTGTGTCTTTGGTCAGTACCATTGAATTTTAAAATATAATAAGAACTATAAGGTGGTCGATTCGATTGGCAAAGTAGAAACTTACAGAACATAAGAGAAATTATATTTTTACAGTGCTCTGTTAGTTACCGTAGTAAAGTGGTTTCTTTCCCATCGAGCATTTCATTCCACTTGTTTTAAATATCAAAAGCAGCTTTGGTACCGTTTTTTGTTTGTAGAAAATTCAAATTATAAATTGCTAAAATGGAATTCAATACAATAACTAATTTTGAAGATACTGAAATTGTTTTATATTTGTTATCATTTACACCAATAGCTGTTTATGCAATTTTGCGTTTATGCTTTGTTTTGTTTCCATAAAAATTTAATAAATATAAAATAGTGAGATAAACATAAACAATATGTTTTAAGGGATAGTCGCGTATTTATGAAGAAAAAAAAAACATTCCTCATTTCAGGCGAATTTAAGTAGAACGTGATTTAAATCAGACTAACACCGATGATTGTTATGAGTCGGAGATTCTAACTCAGAACTGTATTTTTACTAGGAAAAGTATAATTCTGGTATCTTGCCACTGGTATCGGTGGGTGTTCACTAGTGTACTATTTGCGTGTCCACTGTCTTTGCTGACGGAAAACTCGACCCAGTTTACGAGTATACGCAAATGCTCTCTAATGGCCGTCGTTGTCGAGAATATGTTTCTCTCCGGAACACGGCGCGGCGTACGTAGCAGACCTCATTACGTTTTATAAGGGCCTGCATTAGGGGCAACCTCAGCTGTTGTAATATAGTCGGCACGGTCTGTTGTAAGCTAGTTGAGGCGGAAGCGGCTTCTGATCTGAAAGGAAATTCATATCAGCACATTATCAGCGCAGTAAAAACCGCCACTTAGTGCTCGTAGAGAATTAATTGGTTCGTAAAATGCAGAAATTTTGAGCCGGAGTTGAGACCGTGGGGTATCTTATTCCTACAACCATGAATGTCTCTTATGTTGTGCAGTCGTTACTACTTTGTTAACAGGTACTTTTACATCAACGTTGAGTGTGTTATGCTGTAAGGTTACTTTTGACAATATATTTACCCTGTTTTACCAACTTTTTTGATTGAAGTTATATTGTCGTTGTTTATGTTCCTATTAAAATTTGTACAGTAGTATCACTTATCTAGGCTTTTTGTTATAAAACTTTTGGATGACTGTATCCTGTAGGTATCTAGTAGTACTTACATGAACGAAACTGTATCATTGGATTATGATGACCTCTATCATATTAATTTGTAATTAATATTGTGTATATAATTTAAAATTAACGACGCATTGTAGACTTTATGTTTGTGTGACAAACAACTTCATTTTTACCATAGCATATTCTAATAAGTTTCTGTCCATATTTAGGAAACACTGTTTACAGGGAGAACCAGAACTTATCTAAAAAATTTTTTTGAGTGAACAGGAGACTTACAAATAAATTTTATAAAAAAAAATCAAAAAGGGCAGTTCGAAAATGGTTTAAAAACACTCTTCTGCACGGCACTGGAAACTGGTTCACTGTAAAACATGATAAGGCAGCAAAACATGTAATCTACGACTGGACAAAAAAATGGAAAGAAATAAATTAACATTTTTTAACGCCCATTTTATAGACCGAACACAATGTGAAACTTATTCTAATAACCCTCATTTGAAGCTAATTGTAAAATTAAAAAGCAGGATTTGATCTTTTTACGAAAACTTTAAATTCTGATCTTTCAATATCATACATATTACATACATTATACATATGTATATGATCTAACATGTATTGCACTCCGAAAAAATAGTCCATCTTTGAAGATGGAAGAAGAATGCTACAGACAATTACTGAAAAGCGGTATAGTTACACAAATTTTCAACACTTAATCATCCAAGTTCATTTAATTTTTGGGAGACGTGATCTCTTTCAATGTGTAGACAAAACGACAACAGCAATTTTACACCTTTTTAGTCGATGCCTTGTTATCTAAACATAAGGAAAATACACGGTATTGCAGTAACTCAAAATCGACATTACCAAATCTTCACAAAGCTCCTTACTTAATTTGTAATTAATTGTACTTATATTATTGTAAAGAAATATCAAAACAAAATAACACGTCCTTATCAACAATGAAATAAGAGAATTAAATTTCAACGTCTTATCAAAAAGAACTCCCAGATTTTTAGAGTTACTTACATGGTCCGGCATCAATCTTCAATATTAGATTGTTTACGACATATTATCTCCTCTTTTTCTAATGAAAAACCATTATACAGCTCACTTAGTTGGATTCAATTTGAAATTATTTTTAGCTGCTCGAAAAGGCAAGTCTACATTAATATTTTCTTCTGCAGTTGGAAGCTCTTTGGGTTGAAAGGAATAAAATAATTGTGTATCATCAGCATACGATACTGACTGTAAACTGTGTGAAATAAAATATATCACTAGTTTATATGTGAACATACATATGAAGAAACAGCCAGTTTAATTGTCGGTCATCTCACCTGTGGCATACTGATTAGGGCGAACAAGCCCGAAACCGGTCTATATCTAGTGGTGTGTCCGACAAGGGCTCTTGGCTGTGCATACAGATACTGCAGGAGTAATTCAATGCCGGTCGGGGCATTAGTCTATGGAGTAGTTGTTTCCTGCAGTATCATTTACAGATATCACTAGTGTAAATTTTAAATAGAAGGGGCCCCAAAACAGATCCTTGTGGTACCCCAGAGGTTATTCTACCCAAATTAGAGGACTAACCATCTATACTACTTGATGTCAAATCCATAATATTTTAATTTCGATGCACATCAACAACATTCTTTGTTATTTTCTCCCTTTTTTATTCATTTGGCCACATGTGGCAAATGAATAAAATATAAAAAGACATCCTGAATTAATATGATATAAAAATATATTTATCTACATAAAGTTAGGTAGGTAAGTATACTAAAATAAACTTGACTTAACCTAACCAAACTTTATGTAGATAAGATATATTTTTTATATTAAAATAAATTTATCCAAACTCAATCTAACCTAATTTTATGTAGCTAGATAATTTTACATAAAATTAAATTAAATTCATGTTCATGTTGTACTTTGGGTTAGATTAGGTTGAGTAAGGTTTATTTTAACGTAGAAAAGTTACACCTGATTTAAATATGTGAACTTAGATATATATTTTTTTATAAAGAATAGTTTTGGAATTATAATATGTATATATTATTCTTGTACTATTTTATATATTATTATGGATAAATGAACATAGAAGCTAAATGAATATAATCGTAAATATTTTTAATCGATCTAGAAACAAACTGGCTGTATTTCGTAACCCTATTTCAAAGGATAACAAACAAGAACGAGGGGGGAGGATTCGAGAGCATGCTGTTGACGTCTATCGTCACTCGTCTGGTTACGAAATGGAAATGACGGATTGAATAGCAAGGAATAATATTTTAAATAAATATATTTCCCTTCAAATTTATTAAATGAATTTTCCAGGAGCTATTAGATCTTTATTTACGCTTTTTAAAATAAATTTTTACAGAATGTACAGTGTTGCAAATAACAATTTTGTGAGGGTTGTGTGAAATGTATATGCGGCAGTTATATTATTTTTCTTAAAACTTCTTCTACCGCGCAAAAATAACTATAGATTCGTTTTAGTACCCTCGAAAATAAGACTAAATATTAAAAATTATTGTGTTTTCCGCTGAAGTAAATAATCACCTAACATTTTAGAGTTTCGTCACTGATTTTGATTAATTTAATACTGGTAACTTTATTGTTTGTTTTCAAATTAGATTATTGTAGACTATTCAGTCCCACGTTCTTCAAACTAAATAAAAGTGATTCAATAGATTCTAAATAATAATAAATTGTCTTTCCAATAATACTAAATGCAAATATAAAAATAATGGTAGACAGGGCGAAGTGTCAGTAAAACTGCTTTTCAACTTAACCCTGTTAAAGTATACAAGAAAATTACATATTACATAATGAATACAATAATTAAATAAGACGAAAAGTAAATATGGTATTAAGAATAAGTTTGCAAATAATTAAGAAAATACAACAACATGACTATAGAATGAATTTTGTTTGAACAATTATACCATGACCAAGAAAAGAGTAACAAAACAAACTTTGATTGAATTAAATATAAAGCAAACAATATTAATTTTTCTGAGAATACAATACAAGCTTTAATTTCTTTTTAAAATTAAATAATGAAAATTGTATATTCGCCAGGCAATTCATTATACAGCTTAGGAGCATCATTGTAAGAGAAGTTTCTGGTACGCAAGCAGTGGTGTGTTGTTTTATTTCCAGTAAATGGTAATGTCGAGATTTAACATTTGTAGATGTGTGAAGTTTGTTTAATTAAGAGGATAAATATGACGGTGTACCAGTTTTTATTATCCTATGGGCAATGCATAAAAGATGCAACTGTCTTAATATGTCAGCTTTAAATTAAAATTTCGAGAATCATGAATGCATTTGCTAATCTCACTGTTATATTTCCTTATTTCAGAGGTTTTATAAGTTTTCTTACTTATTTCAAGGGGCGTACGAACGTTTAGTCTAGTTTACAAGATAGAAATAAATAAACTCGTATGTTAGGCAATGGGACAAATTTACATTTCCGTGGTTACCAGAACTTGGAAACGTATGTTTACTTAATTTTATTTAGACTGTAGCGTCTATAAATGTGCAGAATTATTTAAATCGCGAAGCGTCGTAATATTGCAGCAATAACCGTCATGTTTATCATAGTCTATTGACTGACTTATTTTGTTCCTCTTATGCAAAATCAGTGGGAAACGTGAACTGTCCGGTACTATTATATTCTTAGGGTCGGTTTGTTAAAGAAGTACTGGATTTAGTTAACTCAAGTGCCTGTGAATTGTGTGAAATTTTACCTACAACTTTTAGCTAATCATTTGAACAATATACTTCAAACGCATTCACTGTGCGGCAATATAAATAAAAGAGTCTCTGAAGTGCCAGTGTAATCGCCAGGTCGTTTTAGTTCATTAACTAGCCGTTATTAAACACTGACGCGCAGCTCAATGCATGATTGTGAATGGTTTAACGACTCCTCTCCGAAGTGAATTGATGACAAATGAAAAATGCTTTTGAAAATTTGAATAGGTTCATACTCGGACATCGCTTCTCGCCATAATCAATCATCTGCCGCAACGAATTGCTAACCGAATCGTGACCTGGCAGGGCTAAATGAGTTTTGTAGAATCTCCATACCTTTCAGTGTAATCGTGTGTTAAATAAATTTTAACCAATTGTTGAATACGTAAATCTCGCATTTCATTGTTGAGAGAGATGTCTTCTTCAGAATATCTTTCACGAAAGAAAAATTCGTTCATTATTTTTTGGGGTTGTACACATACCATCAAAAAGTGATCTCTTTTAACTCTATCAGATAAACTTCAAGGACACTTCAAAGTTAAATAGTAAGTGGACCAAACCATCGTACATTCATGTTTTTCAAGACTATTCCAAGCCTATCCAAGTGGACCATCGTACATTTATGTCGCTGGATGTGAATCCGGGTTTTTTAAATCAAGTCAGCTTAACCTGATGAGTGTTTTAATACCCAATAACACATAACCCTGTAACTGGTAAAAGGAAGCGGTGATAACCACATTACTCTTAATGATAAGGAATTTTGTGTAGTATCATACATATTAAGTCTTGCAGTGTGTGTGATTATGTTTATCCCATCTGCATTCGTAATGTCGCTTGCATCCTTGATGTCCTTTATGATAAAAACTTTCACATTGATCTTCACTTCAAGATTTCGTGAGTTCCAAATTTATCAAGCAACTCCTTTGCCATAATTTTCCAGAATTATCGCTACTTTTCCTTAACGCACAATTGTCATTTCTCATCATTCCAATGTTGTATCAAAATAAAAAATTACAACAATCCTTTGGTTTTGAAATCATTTAACGAGAATACGATAAAGTTACAGTAATATTTAATTGTGGAGATTTGGGTAAGGTAAAACGAACTTGACTGAACTGATTATTATTATTGAGTAAATAGCTAACATGATTACGAAGTTGAAAATTATCAATGTATGGATGCGACTTACAATGACTGAATATTTTAAAAACGAGCTGTATACATACGATAGTATAATAAATCCAACATACTACCTTAGGTATTCCCCTTTTCATTTTTATTTTATGGGGCATATACAGTTCACAATTACACAAGTTTGATTTTCAAAACAATATGAAGAATCAAAGGGTGGCATTACTGTTATCTAATAAGCATTGAATAAAATTGCAGTCATTGTCACAATGCTTCATTATAATTCGGTAGCCACTGATAAAATATAACTTTTTTTCAAAATAATCGGTCAATTCGTAAGTAAATTCAAAATCAATAAAATATTTGTCACACGGATTAGATATAAAGTAAATAAACTCCAACTCAATTCCAAGACTTTTAAAGTTTAAGTCCATTAAACGGAAGTAATGCAGTTTTAATATGCACATAGAAACCGTCTCGGAAGTTCTTCCGAGCTCCGTTCTCCCAGCTTTGATCCGCGTACGACTGCTCGGTCGAAAGCTATTGCTATGTACCTAACCGAAAACTCGACTTCCACGGCTTACCTGGAGAAATCCGAGCATTTAGGAATGGAAAAATAATGCACACCCCCACGTTGAGGTATTCGGTTTTGTCAGACGCTATTCCCTTGTTATCGATTTGGTCTCGAGTCGTGGCAGGGTAACTTTGCGTGTCGTTTCGAGACTAATTAAGAAATCTCTGCCGCTTTTCCGACTGGTCGAGTGGTGCTGAGGACGATGGAGCCATGGGATTCTTATAAGGTTGCGTGGGAGCGTGCAGGTATTAAATATTTAAGAAAGGTTTACTGAACTGTCACGTGAACAGGGTGTTCTAATGTCGTTGTAATTCTAGGGTATTTTGGAAATTACAAGAGATAGAAGGGTGAGGGTTTCGCAACACTGCACTACTCGATAAACTTAAGGTGCCGTAATCAACTTTCACAGATACTCTTCGTTTTTGAGATACAGGGCAAAATTGGATAACAAACTTCTCGTAAAGGGTTTTTCTTATATCGGAGAATAGCTGACATATCGGAATGGTAAACATTACTTCTCATTTTTTTTACATAGAGTTCAGTGATGTAGACTTGTAGTTTCTCTACAGGGTCTCCTTTTTATGATCCAAGCATCAATTTTTTTTTAAATATATTTTTATGTTGTTCATAAATTTGCATTATATTTTCTCTTCATAATGATATATAGTAATTGCCACTTTATATTTTGGAGATTGTCGAAAATCGTTAAATGGATAAAATTGATTCGAATTGCTTTGATAGTTCTAGTTCTGAAATTTCTCAGTAATTAGAAAACATTTTACACAACATTACAACAACAACATTTACAACATTTTACAGATATGTATCATCAAAACACTCTACATTGTTTAAATTTTATATAAAAATAATCAATAGGAAATAAATTTAAATCTAATCATTATTTTACTAAAATAAAGTTATCAAAGTGATAATTTCTACAAATAGGTACATTTAAGAACTGAATAATATAGAACTTAGCAAATAACAGGAATGTCATCTCAAGCCACCTGCAAATTTTTCGAAGATACCGAAGTAAAATAAATACAGAGAAAAAAGCAAGCACAACATTTTTTAGGTACCTACAGAAATCTATGAAAATACGTATTATAAATAAAACAATTGTTAAAATGTGGAATTGGAATAGCAACATAATGTGGGTCTTGCAAACGCTTTTTAAATGTTTTTATTTGATGAAAATTTAAATAATGACAAACAAAACATCAAGATTTTTTTTGTTCTACTTTAATTTAATTAATCTAGTTATGGCACTAAGATAATCATTTTAATTATTGATATTAAAGTGACTCGAGTATTTGATGCTCATAAGAAACAGGATATATTATAGTGATTGTAAAGTTCAAGAATTTGAAAAAAAATCTTCTAAATTTAAATCTTTCTAAATACTAATAAGGGTTATAAATAAGGACAATAATACTCTACTCTACTCTACTCTATTCTACCTTAGAATGAAAATAACGAAACATTATATTGGTCGCTGTATTTCTGGTTGTAAAATGATCAAATTTGCGGTGTTTTTTGGTACAGAAATTTCTAAAAATAATATACGTAGAACAAAAGTAGGTAACATGAAAAATAAAATAATAACTTTTAGAAAGAGTTTGTAAAGAACACATTATTTTGCTATTCTAACCCCACATTTTAACAATTATTTATAAACAAAAGTGAACAATATTGTATACAGCACTATGTAAGTTTATGTTATAACAATATTTACATCTACAATTCAGTTTACAAACATACATATTTTGAAAAATTTCCGTACCTAAATTTTGTTGGTTAGACCAGAATTCTGTCGTAATATATTCGTTTTACTTCTCTACCTTTGAATATTCGCATTTGATAACTTTCCTATTATTTACCAAGTTCTATATTATTCAGTTTTTAAATGTCTAAAATTATTTGCATTTGTAGAAAAACAATCTGAGGAATACGGCGCCCTTAAAGGCAAGCACATTATCAAAACTAGAGTTTTCCATGGTAAATAAAGTGATCGAAAGTATAGTACTTTTACTGTAGTTTAAATAGCACTTTACTTTTTTATATCGATAAATATTTTTGGATATTAACTATTGATATGTAATCTGTTATGAATTCTATTATTTGAATATTTTATTTTTATTACGTTTTTCAACATATTTTATGAAATTATATTTTTTAAATAATAAATATTTTCAAAAACAAATTACGAATGCTTTTTGATAACTAAAATCTCTTAATGGATAATAATAACCGAATCTCCTGTGGCAAGATGTTTACTTTGTGGCAATTGACCGTGACTAAATAAAATTATTATCTATATTTAATTAATTTATTTGTCATGGGTGTGTTTATCTTTGTGCTGCATATATTTTGTAGTAAAAAGAAACCACGCATGTAGAATAAATGTTCTTTTGTACTTTTTTTTTACATAATTCGCGAACACGCGATTGCGGTCTTATACAGGTTGTCCGGTAAGTATATGGCATACTTTCGTTTGTCATAATTGTTTTTTCCTAAAGTGCCCCTTAACGGAGATACAGAACCCCTAAGGGGTACCCAGCGATTTACCTTTTCGGCTCTAACTTTTAAACCGACCTGTATAATTTAATGAAATTTTAATATTTTATGTAGGCCATAAAGGCTCATAAAACCATACTACAGTAGATGTTTTATACTGTCAGGGAAGTCAGGAACGGCCTTGCCACCATTCTCGTTGGGCGAAAATTTTGACAGGTGTCATTTTATAGAGGTGAAAACTGAATTTTTAAATACGTTCGTCATTCCTCTTTAAAAAGATACTCTACATTTGTTTCGATAAAATTAACGGTTTTCGAAAAAAAAGTTTTTGTATAACACGTTAAAACATTGACTCGAAATTTATTTAATTTTCAAGTTTATTAACATACGCTATTTAAACCCAATAACTAATGGAATTTTTATGACAAACTAGTGCTATTTTGACCTCCCCTATACACTCACGAAAGTATTCCATATACTTACCGGACACCCTGTATACTTACATTTAACCTATTTGCCAGGAATAGATATATTAGTCATTAGTTGGGTAGATATTTTAGCTTCTTATCATCTATTTACGTTTTATATAAAATTAATCTACATGTTGGCTAACAGACAAAGATAAAATGGATTAAATTTGATTATTCATACACATCATGCATGTCTTTCTTTCGGCCTACCTCAATAATAACGCAATGTTTTAAAAAAGTACATAGCGTTTTAGAGCGGATCAGTGTTGCTGTGATATGAGCTTCCGTCAAGATAATATCATTAGTTGTCAATAATTAATATTTTTATTATTAAAGTTTCTTACAATAAGGATTGCTGTTTCAATGTGGTATTAAAGACAGAATGCACTGTGATGTCGCGGTATGTATTACTCTGTCGCGCTGATCACAGACTTACAAAATCAGCAGCATATTATGTCATTCTTTATGAGCTTTCAAATTGTTCTATTGTACTATTTAGATGTCAAAATATGTTCTGTGGAAGATGTATTTATATAAGTTTTTTTTTTAATTTACGTGACTGGTAGAAATTATCCAAACAGTTTTCAGCGAGCAAGTCCAACTCCCTACCTACTAGTGCAAAGTACACCTTTGCACTAGTAGGTTGGGATTTAAAATCATTCGAAGATTCTCCACTAGATGAGATTAAGACTAGCATGGTCTGCGGTGCGCCTAGACCGCGACCGCATAGTGTGTTTCTTCCTTAAATCCGTCAACTAACTGATTCCGGTTATCTGTCTTTTAAGAAAAGGATGATAATAAAGAAAAAGACATATTTTATTAATGTTTACTAATTATTCATAATATTACGTAATCTAGGATATTATGAAATGAATGAAAAATATATTTTTTAATTTGTACTTACCTGAATTCTTATGAATTTGAACATAGATATTTTTAAAGATAAATTGTATTATATTTAGAAAATTTATTTTATTTTGGAAATTTGATTAAACTATATTAATTAATCGACTTATACAGGGTGTCCCCCTTTAATTTCAAGAGTTTTTTAGATTTCATTTTGAGACTGGGTCCTAAAATGTTTTGTTTTGTGAGATACCTGTATCTGTGTTGAATTTTATTTTGATTTTTTTTTTAATGAAATAGCCGCGGACAGAATGCCCTTTCATATCTTCTTAAAACATTTGCAAAATTCCATTTCCACTATATTTTTTTTACAGAAAGATTTATAGATCCACTATATCCACCACTAGAATTAAAATACTATGATTTTTGGTGTCGAATTATTTGCTCTCAAATACAAAATCTTTCGCCGTGTTTAAACATAAATAAAACAGAACAATTTAAGATCGACCCTTTAGGAACTTTTATTCACAAAATGAGGTTTTTTTCCCTACACTGAGAAACTGAATAAACAATTTGCAATTCTATTATTTCAGTTTTACATTGTAGGAAACATTTTAATAGCTATTCATATATTGAATTCCATTATAATTTAGATGTGTAGTTTTTCTTGCAATATTTGATTGCGTTATATAATACTAACACTGACCATTACTGGATTGTACAAATGAACAATATGACTAAATAGATAGGTACTATACTACTACTAATAACTAATGATAGAAATGGCAAACAAGGTCCAGTATTTATCTGTTCGCAATAACAAATCAAATGGCTCACCTCAGCAACCGAACGTGATTTTACTTAATTCGTGTTTTAGTTTTATTTGATAAACCCACCGAAAGTAGTCAGATATACGTTGGGGTTTATTTAATTTTCTGAATTTGTTGCAGATTGCTCCAGCAGCAAAGAAATTATGGGGCCTCGAATCAAAAGACGCGTCGAGCAAATTGGCTTTGAACCACTTAAATCACGAGGGTGTGTGGAGGGATCCCACATGGGCAGCACCAGGTAAGCGATATCTATATTGACAACGGTTTCTTAATAAAAATATTAGTATTTGAATTTAGTAATTATACAACAATTACATGGATTTCATATTACGTGAAGCTATTGTTTCAACAGAAGAAGTTGCGCTATAAATATTTGGTTTAGAACCGAGGCTGGCGATATCTATTCTAGGTCTAGGTAGACTTGGTATTTGACATAAATTTGTGCTGGGACAATTATGATTTCACATGTGTTAGTTACTGTAATCATTTGTATATTATTAATCATTTAATTTCCAAGGTTTTGTAGATATATTGTGGATCAATATTTCAATAATTGCTAACACGCGAGTTTTCTATTGCCTGTTGTACCTACCTATGCAGGGTGTTTTTAAATGAAGTAGCAAAAATGAGACAACAGATTCCTTAGGTTTTAATCTAACATACCTATATCCCAAGTCGCATAATAAAAAAGATACAGGGTGTCAAAGTTACATTTTTTTTTTTCGGTATTTGTAGATAACTTCTTAAAAAATCCAAATATTTACATAAAATTTGTAAATCTGGGGTTTTTGCGGGTGAGAAATTCAAATTTGTTTATAGTTTTGACGTCACTAGTAGAGGGCGCCACTTATGGCACATCATGTTTCTTTTAAATGACAGAACTTTTTTGCAGCTTAGTGTATCCATCTGACTATTGAAACAATCGATTCTCCTACCTGTTATATCTGAAAAAAGTATACATTGTTGAATATGTTAGGAGTAACAAAATAATTCTATTTAAAATATTCATTGCACCGATTGAAAACCGTTATCGTTTCAGGTAAAGTGCCTCTTTTTACTGAAAATACAGCAAAGTGTTACTTGAAAAAGTTGTTCAGAACGGTACATTATGGAAACGTGCAAAATTTCAAAAAAATCGGCCTGCTTTGATCAAATATTTGTGCTTTGTTGAAAAATGGTTTCATCAAATCGCGACGATCTTGAAAAAAACATTTTGCTGTATTTTCAGTAGAAAAGGCATTTTACCTGAACAGTTTTCAATCGGTGCACTGAATATTTCAAATAGAATAATTCCATTACCCCCAACACCTTCAAAAAGGTATACTTTTTTCAGATATAACAGGCATCAGTATAGATTGTTCAATAGTCAGATGGATACACTAAGCATCAAAAAAGTTCTGCCATTTAAAAGAAACATGATGTGCCATAAGTGGCGCCCTCTACTAGTGACGTCAAAATTAGAAACAAATTTGAATTTCTCGCCCGCAAAAACCCCCGATTTACAAATTTTATGTAAATATTTTTTACAAATATCGAAAATAAAATTTTAACTTTGACACCCTGTATCTTTTTTATTATGCGACTTGGGATATAGGTATGTTAGGTTAAATCGATTCATTTTCGCCTATGGAATCTGTTGTCTCATTTTTGCTACTTCATTTAAAAACGCCCTGTATAATATCCTAATATTTACAATAAATATCCAAAACTTTACTAGCCTATGAATTTTAAGTAACAAATGTAAGGGAATGTACATTATTATACTAAATATATATTCTAGAAGGTTTAATTTATTTAAGCAATTACATTTCTTGAAATAAATGAGTATTTTTTTTTAAGTTTCATAATTTTGTACTGAATTACTATTTTACTGAACTGATTAGTTTCTAAATCTGCTATATAATGCATTCCATTTGGATCTATCTTATTATTAAAAATAGAAATTAGAATATCTTAGCATGACATTCAAAGTGGGATGAACTCATTGCATTGCTACAGCGAATGAAAGCGGTACCGTCAGAGATTATACAAATTATAATCTATTAAGTGCATATCTTGTTTTTGGTAGTGCCTACGCTGAATAGGAAACTGTGGTTAGATCTAGTTACCAATTACTAATTAGTACAACCTGTTAAAAAAGTGGGTCACGCTTCTTACTGCTTTTTTAAAGAGACAAACGTTAAATTTGACCAAGTGAAACTATACTTCCTATAAGTGAATATAAAGACTTTTTCACAATCCGTAACTTTTTTTTAATTTATCCCCTGGTCAAAAATGCTTTAGTAAATTGAAACTCAACAGCAAATTTAATAATATAATTTAAAATTACGTGATATAAGTTCTATCAAAGATATAATTAAATTACGGCCATTTAGGCGCTGCGAATCTTAAAAATGTTTATTTAATATTTAAAATGCTAATAGATATAGTATGTCTGTTTCTGAATTAGATTTCAGGGCCAAAGAATATCAATTGCTGAAAGATTTAAATTAGAATAAATTCTCGTACCCATTATATCATATAGTCGTCACAATCACAGAAACTGGTATGTGTAATGTTTCCTTTGCGCAATTGACTAGAATACGAATGAATTGCTTTGCAGAGATGAAGTTATTATAATACTCGTGTCTTCGATTGTTTAAAATTAAATTTGTTTAGGCAACGACCTTGAATCTAAAATAGATTTCATAAAATATGAATTATTTATGTTTTCTCGCTTCGAAGCTTGTTGTTTGAGGTGCCAAATCGCAGCCAGTAAACAATAAAGTCATTGTTTAATGGCTCGCACCCACTATCTTATTAACCTACAAACTAGAAGTATGGATTTGTACAGTTTGTATTTGATTAGCTTTTTTAAATACATGTTTTCATTGTTTATATTTGTCGATTAATATGCGGTCTAATATTTAATTAAACACGGAGACCAACTGTGACTAACAATGTTCACGATTTATTTCTGACGGTATCTGATTTTTCTGTTTATGTAAAGGAGAAATTTGCTAATGGTTGGATATTTCCGTGGTTCATGCGTGTCATAAAAATAAACCGGGCTGCTGCTACTGGTTTCGCGTCAGCATAAATTTGGACGGAAATAAATACTTATTGCATGCGGCTAGTAAGGTTCTTGACCCCTTCATCTTAATAGTGCCGGTAACGATTATGGTAAAAGAAATATTTCTATTAATTTCGTAGAGGTTTTATTCCTTCGTTTTTTCTTAGTGACTGTAGATACACTAAAATGTATACATATTTTGTAACAAAGCAGGGGCTTACAAGTATTACACTTAAATATAAAAATGAAGAAAACTAGCTGATCTTAAAATTATAGAAAGTTGAACGATCTGAAAGTCGCAGATTTATGCTGGGACAGAAGCCTTCATTTTTGGAAAAGTTTTATAAATCAGTATACGTATGGTAAATAAATGGATGAACACTTTTTGTTTATAAAGTTTCACTGATATTAATTTATTAATTCACAAGCAGCAATCACAGAAACATTGGTTAAATGATTACTTTGTTACTTTGTCAAACAGAGTAACTCGGGACATGTACATTTGTAAAATAAGGATAAACAAAGCATCTTCTAAATTGTTCTACAGTGGTTGTCACTTCTTTCGATATCAAAAATGTTTTCAAAATGACCAGCAAATTTTAAAATTGGGCTAAATAGAAGTTTGCATTGAGTTTCCATTTTTTCAATATTAATTAATAATATCAACACACACATAGGATTATTAATTATGGTGCTGAAGATCCGCAAGATATAACATAAAAAATATCGACTTTTTATTATATAATTGTTTAAAACTTCATTTTTTATACATCTTTCTTTAAACTGTTTATTTTGTAAATATTTTTCTTGAAGTAACTAGAGTAGACTTTATGAACCAATTTTATATAATTATATAAAAATGCATAGCCAAATATGAAGCACGCAACATCGGTTTTATTAATTTAACGTTTTTTGACAATTTTCACAGAAGAGAAAAAACAGAATAATGCAATTAAATTGCATTTAAGATATACATGATATCCAATTTGAGAAATTCTGTCATATCTTAAAAGAGACAACCTGTAGAGAAATTACAAGTAGCCATTGAACTCTACGTAACAAGGTCTATCAGTGGCAATTTCGACCATTCCAATATCTCAGATATTTAACGAAAAACGAAAATCAAATACAAAAAGAAGGGACCTTATCTTTATTTTTACATCTTTCATGTAAAATTACATTTTTTTCTTCTAAAAATATATAATAACGTTGCAGTTTGTTTTGCAGTCGTCAATTCGCAATTGTAATATAAGTGATACCAACATTAAAAACAAATCTGTTTATCTAAATTTGACAAATAACAATAACAAAGAGCATAACATATAAAATAAAGGTTTCAGTGAATATATTTTGCAAGCTCAACAATGAAACAACAATCAAGTAGTATTTCGAAAACTGCATCCTTCTAACTCCTGTAGTTTCCGAGATACCCTGGAATTACAACAAATTTGGGACACCATATACATAAGTTGGTATTCTGTTATTTAAAAAAAGAAGTATCATAAAATTTAGCTTTAAAATACTTCTGTAATTTCATAAAATCACTCATATAATTTTTTTCCTTACTCTAATATAATGTCGACCTAACCTATCCAGGATTTTCGTATATTTACCCAGCCGTGTTCTTCTTTTCATGAACATAACCTGGCCTGCATTAGAGTAATTAAAAAGTTGAAAATTGTATTCATAACATATTCAAAGTTATGTCTGTGGTTCGTGGAACCGAAGCTTTTACTGATTATGATTAATTAACGGCTGACCCATCTCACTTGACTCGGTGGACCAGTGGCGGGCGGACGAGGTGTGTATTAGACCGTGATAGTGGTGATAAATCCAATGTTCGGTCTCATTCGCGGTGCTATTAAATTAAATGAAGACTGACGCCTCCGCTAAACCAACGAGGCGTGTCTCGAAATAGACGGTATCTTCATGGGAACACGGATTTGGATTTAGGTGCGATTGTAAGATCATTTAGATGCCTATAAAGCTACATAGGTTTAGATGCTCACCACTTCATCTAGGTTTATGTCGTGTGAGGGTGTTGTAACCCATAATAAACTGAAATTAATATACGAGATGTCCCACTAATAATTGACTTAATCTAACATCAACCGTTGCTTTTTATATATTTTTAGGTATTAATAATATTGTGCGAAACTAACTACTCAGTGGACAAAAGCCCCAACCTGCGTTGAATTACACCCACAATATCTACCCATATATTCCTTATTATTAGCTTTTGTAACATTTTTTTTTTACCTTTCTAAAACAGTAGAAAAATCAACCGTTGCGTCAATAATTCTCTACCGGATATTTCTGAAATATGGACCGGGTATGCCGTTAAGTTGACCAGTGGCTCTATCTTGGAAACTACTCGTTCATAAAAGTGACCCCGAGAAGTCTGTTCAAATTATGTTCCACTTGCAAGATTTCCGCTCGATCTCGAAATTTTAAATCCAAATCTAAAAGTGAAATTTTCTAATAATGAAGATAGCATACCTTCATTGAACAGTTTTGGAGCCATCTATTGACACTTTAAAAATTGATTGGTTGACATTTTGCTCTGTCTCTTAAAGTAAGGGAAGGGCAGAATCGTATTGCAAAAAAATTTAGAAAACTCTCGTCTACATTAACCAATGTTAGTAAATTTGATTCTGTTTTAAAACTCTTTAATTGCCGAATCATAATGTCTAGCAATATTTTAGTTTTCCTTTAAGCCTGTACCGCCAAATGACGTTATTTGATATCCTTAGAAGTTTATTCAATTTTATATATTTTTTATTTTAATGTCATAAAATTGTTTCAAAAACCGGAAGCAGCTATCATTTTCCAAGCTTATGCTCTGAGAGAAAATATTTTGTAACTTCTAAAGATACCAAATTATGCCATCGGGTGGTTCAGACTTAAACAAAAACTTAGGTATTGGTATAGATAATGATTCGGCTATTAAACGAGTTAACGTATAATCGGTAACTTTTTCTGCAATACGATTCTCCCTTCTCTTACCTCAAAAGATAGAGCAACATGTCAAATAAACAATTGCAGGAGATTGCAAAACCCTTCAACATAACATACTATTGATTTTATGAAGAAAATCTGACTTTTCGATTAGAACTTAAAAGTTCGCCATCCAGCGGTAAAAATTGAAAGTTAAAAATAACTTTAATATACTTCGCGTTGTCACTTTTGTTATCATTATTTTTTCCGGAAGTTGTAGGACGAATAATTTCCGAGATATAGCCGCTAGCCCACCTTAACGGGACACCTGGTACAAGGTCTCAAAGGTATAAGAGGAAAAGCGAAAATATATTTTTTTGTTAAGTGACCAATGTCATATTTTCAAAATTCAAAAATTGTTAGGTAAAGAAACAGAAATTGCTCCTACTGTATAAATGCAATGTTGGCTGTCGAAATGTGTACTTTTAAGGGCGTCGTATTCTTGAAATAGTGTTTTCTACAAATATAAGTAATTTAGAACAGTTAAGAACTGAATAATATAGAGTTTAGCAAATAGCAAGAATGTTATCTCATGCCACCTGCGAATATTCAAAGGTACCAAAGTAAAATCAATATATAACGTCAGAAAGCGATCTATCCATCAACTTTTTAGGTACTGAAATCTTTCAAAATACGTATTTTTTAAAATTCAACTATAGATGTAAACATTGTTATAGCTTAAACTTACGTAGTTCTGCATATAAGATTGTTCATTTTTGTTTATAAGTATATGAAAATAATTTAAAATGTGGGGTTAGAAGAGCGAAATAATGTGTGTTATATAAACACATTTTAAAAGTTATTATATTATTTGAGGAGAGTTTAAATAGTAAAAGTGGATAAACAAAACATCAGTAATTTTATTTTTGATATTACTTTTGCTCTACGTGTTTAATTCTTCGAAATTTCAGGACCTAAAAAACATAACAAATTTGATCATTTTCGGGCGAGAAATACGACGACCTTAACTTCTTTTTTAGTTTAACCCCTTTTTTAGGAGCTTTCAGTTCGAAATAAACTGCTTACCATATACCAATATTAGATAATTCTACAAAAATTATTCGAAATTATTTCCCAAATAATAAGCATGCTTTTAAGCGACGCTGAGAATTGTGTCGTTTGTATGCCAATCCATTTATCTAAGGCAGACGCAAAAATTTACTGTTGATCGGCGGCGTCTATAATGGATGGTCACACATTCTCACACCATATTAATTCTTGTATAAGAAATTTTTTAACAAAACAATAAATCAATCTACAGTTGCAAAAAATTTCTAAAACATTTGTTTTCGCAGTTTTTTAAAAATATGTTCGATATTTTTAAAAGAATCGTAATTTTTACCAATCCTGATCCACAAACAATTCTTTCAAAACAGGACGTTACATTTTAAATATAAAAAAATACGATAATACACATCATTCGTCTTGTTTCATTTGGTATTCAAGGTGTTTCTCAAATGACTAGGAAATTTCAGTGGATGTAGAACAAGTCAAAAGATGACGAACACTTTAGTAGCTATAATTTTTTTCTGAAACCTGATTTAGCTACCGCCCTAAAATGTTTTGAACTTTTATATTTAACAATATGCAATTTCTATTCAATTCAATTTTTATTGCATATTGTTAACTAGAAAAGTTCACATTTAAAATGTATGCTAAGGTTGTGAGATAATATAGCTGGATCGATAGTAAAGTTCACTTTAATTTTGTTATATGTGAATTTTTATAATTTCTGAATGAAAAATATGAAAAATTGATATTTTGTACGTACAAAAGGTCTCTTATAGAATATCGATACGATTTGAAAATGTTATAATACGCTTTAAAATGCAACTCCCATTAGATAGCAATTTAAAGATTTCCCAGAACATTTATATTCATTTTTATTTACATTTTAAATTTATTTAAAATTTATGATTTTCAAAAGTCTAGTTCAATTATTGCGTTTTCAGAATTGTTCAAATTTTTATTATTCAGATTTTGTATTAGAACTTTTTTAAATTTGTTTATGTAATAGTTGACGAAATAATTTTCTTCCTGAATATTTCATTACGCACAAAAGGAAAAATCGAATCGAAATAAATTATTATCGTTACGTGAAAGTTTTGTCAATATCGATTAAATTTAAGAAGTTATTTAGTTTTAACGGATCGATTTTAATTTGCACAACGAAGTCATGCTCTGTTTCCCAGTACCCGGGCTTTTCCCCTCTAGTTTTCCCACTGTTTGATTTAGAAATCTAATCGTAAGGCCTAAGAAGCAAAAAGTAATAGTCGTAATAGAATTCTGATATGTAACCCTACTAACAGAAGTACCGTTTGTTTAATTTATCGGCAATAAAATGTATTTTATAGCGCCGTTATGTATCGTTTTTGGTCAGCATTTATAATTTTGGTTTGTTGCCACTTAAGGCTATAAATAACGGATAATTTATCTGATTTCATTTATTGATGATGGACCTTAAAAGACAGTTTGAAATAATCGAAATGTTATTGATATTCATCATTTATTTAATTTTAATAGATATAAGTAGTACTAGAAAAATTTGGCTTTGCAGTCTGTTGGAACAAAAATTCATTTCATGGAAGAGTTTCCTGCAAATCCAAAATATTTTAAATATTTAACAGCATAAATTGCACGACTCGATATACATGGTGTTAAAAAAAGAGTGTAAAATATTTCAGGAGGTAATAGTATGCACCAAAATAAGCGGAAAAGTCTTAATCAACATGGGTCCGCAAAGTAACGGTTGCGGAGATATATGGACCACTATTCGTTTTTCAAACATTTTATTTTATTAGGAATAAACCGAAAAAGGAAGCTTTTAACAAACAAAAAACAAAGTTGCAGAAGATGTTCAAAGTGCCCTCCGTTCATTTCCAACCAAGCACGACATCTTCGACTCAACGATATTCGAACTCTTTCGAAAACACCCTCCATGGTTTGAATTTCTTGACACTTTTGATTAATCCGTAGCTGCAGCTCTTCCAGGCTATTTACAGGAGTACCATACACTATGTCTTCAAATATCTCCAAACAAAGAAATCTAGAGGGTTCAGATCAGTGCCACCGAGCCGAGGATTGCATTATTTTTTCTCATTTGGTTTAAAAGTGACTTAATTCTTGAAGTTCAAGTTCTATGTAAACCGTTTTCAATGTGCATGTGGCCCCCTAGGTCATTTTTTGTGGCCCACGATGCTCAGAGGTAGAATAGAATCGTTTTCGGAAGGCGAAGTAGGCAATAAAATGTTGGTGAAACCCGTCATATACATAACTCAGAGCCCTTTCCACTTGTTTGTAATATACCTAAGTCATGCTCCGGTATGCTCGTTATTAAGGTACGACTAACGTTATGGAGAAATTACCTGCTCTAGAGATGGCCAATAAGATGTACTTCTTGTCAAAAACAAGCGGTTGAACAGAGTCGAATAGTTCGAAGGTGATGATTATTATATTGTGTTGTGTTTGTGATACAGTTTTAACAAAATTTCAAAGTGGTTCATCGTGAAGGTTTGAACGAGCAAAGTAGGAAACTTGTGTTAAATATTTTGGAGCTTTTACTATCATTCATTATGGGAAATTTTCCCAGCTGACCCTGGCAATTTACGTCTAGAGATAATTGAGTACCGACGTACCTGCACTACTCTAATCTTTCTACCGCACATGCATTCCTAAAGACGTCCTTCCTAACATAATTTGGGCTGGTCCGCCAGCTACCACCCTGTTATGACATGTCATAAGCAGGTATAAGTTGAAATGAAATAAATTTATACATTTCGTCTCACCAACGTTATATTCCCCGAAAACAATTGTACTATAAAATGAAAATAGAAAAAACTGTAATAAAGAAAATAGCGCTTAGGGGCAATACTGTACACACAATTCCCTTATTAACCCTTTAACTACCCGAATCCTCACTTCAGAATATAAATTGAACAAATTTGTAAATGTGATTTGACTCGTGTGAAGCTTTCCTATTGTATCAAATGACCCGTGTTTTAATTGAGTTTGGCACCCCTGCAGTGAAGTGTCATTATTTAACTATGTTTAAATTTTGTAACTTTAAAACTACATCGATATATTTTCTTCTTCTTTCACATTTATACACCCACCATGAAGAGAAATAGTTTATTCCTATATTCTGTATGTCAACGACTAGCATCGTCTTAAATTTTAACCAATCGACATGATTATTTTATAGTGTATCTCCTTGTTTGGATTGAGTTATCGATTGTTTACTACTTTTAAAAAGGAAATGCACTTGCCAGTGTATAACATTGACATACAATGCATTTAAATGACTTGTTTATCTGCAACGAACGTTCTCTGTTGTTCTTATCGGCAGTCACTCTGTCGGAGAATTAACTTCCATGATATTTTTGGCGGAAAATTTAAACGTGTCCGTGTGTTTTCCTTTTGTATGCATTTCCGTAAGGGTAGTGTAACTGACGAACAAAAGCTGTGGCTGTGTTAGTTACGTAACCTACCAAGTGACCTACCTAGATCAAAATGAAGTTGACAAGGTACCTACATTTTGTTTTCGTTATTGACTATAAAAAAGTTGCTTATTTTATGCGTTTAAGCGCCATTTTACTTTGTATATTTACTGTCTGTAATTTATGTGTACCATTTTTGTTAAATAAGAGACGGCCGTTTAAAAAAAGATATTATGTTACATTTTTCTATAACCCAGAACTATTTTTTATTGTAAAATTTAAATGAAATGCCCTAAATTGTGTAACGAGTGTGGAACTAGTTTCATTGTTAGATTTCTCGTTCTAGATACATAGTAAATTGTAAACTGATGTCCAATTATTGTAAACAACTTGATTGTCCTAAAACAAACATATTTGGCGAGGCTTTTTTATCTGTAAACAATCACCTGTAGCTATTATCCTAATAGTCTTAGTCATAGTAGTATTGTAACTAGTGCGTTTCATTTTTCTGTGCTTGTTGGATATTTGTGAATGTACATAAACAAAAATGGAATAATTTATAGTAACTATCACCAGTTGCATGACATGTTAATTTATGGCGAGTCTGGACAAAACTCTGGCTACGAGACGTTTGTACGGTAAACGTTTGTTTGCAAGCCAATAAGTCAATTTGAATTCTTGTAACTATTTCACATTTTGTTCTGTTCTGAAAAGAGCTCTAAGAAAATCATTCAGAGCATGTTTAGGTATATTTGCTATACTCGCGTCAAGAATTCAGACGACTTACGTCACACGAACAAATGAATAAATCATTATATTTTCATCAAAATATTTAAGAATCTGCAACTGATAGTAATCAAATTATATACTACACTAAAAGTTTGCATTATATATTGCACTAAATTGCAAAAATTGATTGTTTTTAACGCGACCAATTATCGAAAATTACGTTAACAATAAAAACAAATGTGTAACGTCAGCCGTGACGTAAGACGTCTGAATTCTTGACGCGAGTATATACACAAACACCTAACAATTCTGACTTGGTATGTGAGCGATATAGTGACATAAAAAATTGTAAGTAAAATATGTTTTCTTTGGTACAATTTATCGTTAAGCATAATAAAGCCACCGATATTTCTTCGTATAATTTTGTGATACGTAACTGCAAAACCACTTTTTAATTTTATTTAAGAATAAAGAATGGGATGAACCCTAATTCCAGCGGGATTAACAAGGATGGTTATATAGTTTTTTTTTTCTCTTTAAGGCTCGAAAGGGAATTCACATTAAGTTTTATAACTGCACGGATTTAGAGGTAATCTTGAGATAATTAAAGGGTTAGAAAGGGAAACCGCGAAAGAAATGTTGATGTATTAAATTTATAGATTCTTTTTATTTTTAAAACCTAGTTTTGCGTCTACTAAGATATGTCGTTACGCGAAATCCTCTAAAACTCTGAGAAAATTTTGGAATTTGAAAAGATAGAAAACAAATTGAAATTAAAATGACGGATTGTTCATTTCCGTTGAAATTATAGAGTTAAATGTAGAAAAAAGACAGTTATAGCTATTTAGATTATACAGAATATTACTTATTTCTACGTCCCAACGAACACTTGAGGCTAGATTAGAATAACGTTTGGGAGCAATGTATATGTTTTTAATTTTTTCATTATAATTGTTTTTAGCGGCCTGTGCTATTATTTAAAACTACTATAGCTTTCCAAGTTATACAGAATAACTTTCACCCTTTAATCGATTTGGCAAAATAACTGGTTCAACCAAATAACGATTAATAATAGCGGCCCATACATTTATCTTAAACTCGTGTTGAAATAAATGTCTAGGGGTCATTGCATAGGGATTTACATAGGATTTCATGAAAGTTGTGAACATTTTTGAAATTCCTCGAGTGAAACAAGCCTCATCAGTGCAATTTCTTGTCAAAATTAATATCCTGATGCAAGATAAACTCGAAAAGGTCACTCATCGATCCAAATCCTGAGGCAATAGCTTTTGCGCTTTTTAAATGTGATGTCGATGCAGTAGATTATGTTTAAGAATTCTGCATACCCTTGTTGATAATCGAGTTCGAGATAAACGCATAGTACTTATTTCCGGTTTAGCAACTGTTCGCATAATATTTTTTCGTCTTCTACCCTTATTGCCCTAGGAGGTTTTTGAATATTTGTCTTGGTACTATGAATTACACTTGAATAGCTTACCAGATATTTTTGTTCTGTTTTCTATTATTTTAAATTTTGTAGATAGGATTGATTTGCTCTAATAAGAGAATACTTAATAGGATGTTTTATCTATTTCAGTAGTAACATCAATAATTGTCGGCGGCATACATTTTGCCTTCTCGTCGTTGTAGTAAACTGATAAATTCGTGTCACATTTTCAGTAAATTAATTATTTTCGCATTTTCAGTAAATAAATCATAATTGCCTCTTTGTTTAGCAAATCAGTATCTTTTTTTCATTCGCGCCCGATAAATTTATGAAACACCTTTTGTATCGATCAACAGATTCACCGCGTTTAATTTCAATTACCCTAATGGAGACTAATTACCACGCCTTCCTCTGCGGAACGTTCCGATCCGCGCAACATCGAATCCGACATTTCCTCGACCTCGGGATACGCGCTTCGGGGGAAAATGTTCCGTGGCGGAGGTTGTCAAAATGCCGGCGAGCGGCCAAAAAGCCCAAAATAGAGCCCGTCGCCGTTGCCGCGAACGGAGACCGGCCGGGGTGGTTGCCCGGGCAACAGACGCCGCCGCCGCCGTAACCATGGAGACGGTGCCGTCGCTCGGCACGCCCAACTTTTGCAGCCGCTCCCAGCGGCGTAGCAACCTGTGGGCCAGGCGGTACGCGCGCATATATTATGTTGTTAAGGTGACTGCAATAAAGTTGTAATTAAATATTTGTCGACTAAGTCGGACGAATAATTTTAATGAGTTACTAAGTGTTTGCGAGCAAAGAGAACAGTATTGAACAGAGAATATAGGGTGTCTCAGGTTTTACTGGCGGCCTTGGAAGAGGTACAGTAAAAATAAATGAGATTTATTTAAATATACCTATATCTAGAACTTCACCGTCTCCGAGATACAGGGTGTCAAAGATTTCGAAATTTTTATATATTTTTTACTCACTTTCGTGAATGATATATCTTTAGTCTAATTATTCAGTATGTTTAAATATTTCCATTGTCATCAACGGCGTAGAAACCTTGTGGCACTCTTATTTAAAATATAAATGGTACATCACTGTCTTAATTATGAAAAAACGCAAGTTACTTTAAAATTTTAATAAAAAATCATTCTTTCAAATGCATGGTATTTAGGTAATTGTTCTTTAAAAATACCTGCACTTCGTAGTTTGTGCATGGTGAGACCTATTATGCTTCAGTAACACAGGGTGTCCCGAAATTAATGCGCTATAGGCCAAGAATAGATTCTTGACGACAAAATAATGCGATGTAGCTATACTTACTTTGGTCAAAAGTTGATGGTTAAATAAATACAGGGTGTCAAAGCAAAAATTTAATTTTCAATATTTGTAAATATATTTTTTAAAAATCCAAATATTTGGATACTTTTTGGAGATCGGAGGTTTTTGAGGGCGAGAAATTCAAATTTGTTTCTAATTTTGACGCTACTAGTAGAGAGTACTTATGGCACATCATGCTTCTTTTAAATGGCAGCGGCTTAGTGAATACCTTTGACTATTAAAACAGTCGATTCTTCTACCTTCTTTATGTGAAAAAAGTATACCTTGTTGAAGTCGTTAGGAGTAACCGTTTTCGAAATAATTCCTATTTGAAATATTAAACGCACCGAGGAAAAATTGTTTTGGTTTCAGTAAAGCGCCTTTTCCGCTGCAAATACAGCAAAATGTTACTTGAAAAAGTTACTCAAAATGGTAAATTATGGCAATGTGCAAAAGAGTGATATTTCAAATTTCCTTTAGCTTTTTATACAAATAATATGCACAAACTATGAAATGCAGAGATATTTTCAATGAACAATTACTTGAATACAATGCATTTTAAAGAAAATTGTAAAGAATAATTATTTGCTCAAAATAATCAAAACTTAAAATATCTTACTTTTTTATATTTAAGACAGTAGCGTACTATTTTTTTGTAAATAAAAGAAAAATGGCACAGGGTTTCCGCGCCCCCAGTGATAATGGAAATGTTTAAACATTCTGAATAATTAGATCTAAGGTATGTCATTTAGTTATTACAACTTAGAATTATTGTTGTTTTATCACTAACGGTTTCTAAATAAAAAAAATATAATTAAAATTTCAAAATCTTTGACACCCTGTATCTCGGAAACGATGTAAAGGGGTAAATCTCATGTATTTTCATAATCACCCCTTCCAAGGATGCCAGTAATACCTGAGTATATAGGTAAATCAGGACGCGAGAAATTGATTGGCACAAGTATCTTTGCAAATTGCAGAATATTTTTGCTTTATAAATATCGACAGACTTCGTCAATAGCTCTGTCTATATTTACAACAAATGGTTGAACAGCCCCTTTCATTTTTACAGAGCTGAACTGAACGTAGCCAATTTTGGTGGAGACGGGTAAATATATGAAATCTATCCCAATTGGTTGTTGAAGTTCTACTGCAGAATTCACTTCAGTTTTGTTAGCAGAATGTACATAATATTGCAATAATAATGTATTACTTATGTTGAACTGCTGACGTATTCGTAATGAATCTGTTACTGAATGGAACAACTAAGAACTAATACTAGAAATTTAAAGTAAATTTCATTGCTAATACGCCAGCAATTCAAAACAAGTCGCTAAATTAATTTTAAGGAGTGTCATTATTATTGCAATAATATATACTTTCAAAAACAAACATCTAAGGGATTTAAGTAATTTAAGAGTACATCATTTTCTTAGGTATTTGTTGTAAAAATTCTAAATATTCAACGGGAATAACAATCGGTCCAACTAATGTGTCACGGAAAATTCTTGATCATAAATTAACTGAGAGTTGCTGTTTCCTTTTATCGAGTGGAATACGGATCTTCTACGGCCCAGTGATGGGTATTGTGGAAATTAGATAAATACTTAGTTACGACTGAAACAAACCTCGTTCATTCCAAGTATTTTAGTGCGTCTATGATGTTGATTTAGTAGCCATTTCTAAAACGCAGGCTTTTGAGGATGATCTGCAGCTTGCAATTTGTACTCGCTGCGTGTGGAATGGATGTAGTTATTGTTCTTAGCGTAATGTACGTCGCACAAGGGGATTGGAAACATTGACTTGCTGGGCGATTTGTTCAGTATTCAAGCTGGGATATTCTTTAGTACTTAAATTACGTTTGGCACGTCCAGGACATCCATTGCGCTGTGGCATGTTTGTAAATATCCTGTGTCGCGTTTACGCTGTACTACAGCTAAAAATCTAGCCGCTGCATGCCTATTTGGAAATCGCTATGAATAAAGATGTGCAGTTTTTCATTTACTGTCTCATACGTTATTGTTACTGTACTGATGAGCTACTTATTACTCATTTACTTCTTAAGACAATCAAAACTAAATCACTTTATAACATAAGTATATATTTTTAGGTATTAATAATATTGTGTGAAACTAACTACTCAATGGACAAAAGCTTTGTCTGTGGAATTGTTCATTAGCATACCTAGATATTTGGTATCAGAGAACATACATATGACTTCATTGATAGGAATTGTAGGAGATTTGATTTTATATTAGCTTAAAATACCTTTCTAAAATAGTAAAAAAAAACATAAGTATACTTAAAACAATACCTATTATTAGGTATGTTGATATCAAATTGAGGTTACATTAGTTTAGATGCTGCGATAAAATATGTCTTGTTAGTGTGTTTAGATACTTTGCACATCAACAACAAATAACATTTGTGAAACATTTTTATACTAAAACAATTCGTATAGTAGCAAAACTTGTATGTAGGACTGGCAATAGCTTCATCATGAAGCTGAAAAAAAAAGAAGAAATTGATAATGCAAATCGGTAATGGTAATAAGGAAAGTTAAACATGCAGGCATCCAGTATCCAGTCACGAAAAGGATCATTGTATCTATACTTTTACTATGCGGTGAAAACTGAATCTGCTTTTTTATTCTTTGGTCACATGTCATTTTTTAAGTAGGATTTCCGAGCTCAAATGAAGAATAAATTGTTATATTAGATAATACTATACAATACTTATGGTCAAAGAAACAAAAATTGTACTAACAGTAATTTAACATTGAATTAGTAGGTATATCTTATCGACAAGGTTTTGTCTAATAGTAAGTGTATAAATACGTGATTTAGTTTAAAATCTACACTATATGTGTATTAGTAACCCAAATTTAATTAAAATGAATCTGTAACAATAAACTCCAATATTCCTAATCTCAAAAACATTTTAATAGACAGGGTGCCCCTAAAAGATCTTTACAATGCTCCACCAGATATAGTGCGGCTCAAAATAAGTCGATTTAGCTAAGCTTGCCTTAGTTCAAAGTTGCCCTGTTTAAGCGTTGTACGACCCTGAAGCTGCAATTTTGAAATCGCTTTTTTTAAAAATTTAAAATGCCTTATACGATTTTGCAAAAATTTGGTAAGTTGACCTCAATCCCTTGGCGTGGAATTTGTTTTTTTTTAGTAATTACGCCTTCGATAATTGTACGTCAATGGAACAAAAGATTTTTCAGTATAAAATTTAGATTAAGTAAATTATTTCCTACAAAAAAGGTACTCTTGATAAGACTTGATTACACTCGTCATTTATTCGAAATTTGAAATTTTAATCATTGGCAGCAATTTTGACACAAAAATTAATTTTAATTAGGAAAAAATTATTTATTTGCAATTGTTCCTGATATTCTTGAAATAAATATGAGACTTTTTAACAAACATGCTTATTCGTTTCCGCTTATTCCATATGGTATATACGGTTTTTTCACAAGTTACTTGCCTTTATTTTATATTTATTTTATTTACATTTTTGATTAGCTGTTCATAACCACTTAAATCAACAGTACCCAAGCAAATGGATAGGTAGAGGTAATGACGCTGCTGTAAATTGGCCACCACGTTCTCCAGATTTAAATTAATTATTTTTTATGGGGTTATCTTAAGTCCGTGGTTTATGAGACATCGTTGTAAATACCTTTTAGGGACACCCTATATATTGTTTTGTAATGAATAACAATTTTGTAAATCTTGGACGGAAATTAGTTTTGATAACTATAATTAATCTTATTCATAGTATCACTTTGGATCTTTCTGTAGTTTTGAATTCTAGATACAGAGAATATTTATATAACTGTGGATGACTTTGAGGACTGTTTGAATGAACAATATCAATAATTCGAATGTAAATAAACCACAGTTTTATTCAGGAGTGTGGTTGTAAAACTGTCGAAACGCAAACTCGTAAATAGAAAATGGTTTTCCAACTTCTTTCTATATTTAACTTGTTCGTAACGATTTTTGCTATTATCCCACACTAGTACAAGTTTAAAATGAACGAAATCATAATAAATTACTCTATTTATATCACGTATTTTCCTCGATTTCACCATACTGGCAGATGTAAAACGTCATGTAACATATGTGTGTAGAATAGCAATAGTAAACATAGATATACGTAAAAACATGATGAACAGTTTGTATTTGTAGTACTACCTTAACAACAGCTGCAAGTTCGTGACTTATTAAATGCATTATATCTTAATTAATTATTTTTTGATAGCATGAATAAGCACATTATTTAAGTACAAGGAATAAATAATATATTTTAAATCTGCGGGTTGGTTTAAGGGCAATAAATAAAACTAGGAAGGTCTGTTCAGCAATACGTTTATTCGATAAATGCTTTCATAGGGAGAATTAACTCGGAAAAAGCACGGAACAAGCTGCATAAAGATAAATAAACGAAAAGATAAACACCTTAGATCAGTCTCATAAGTGTTAATTTTTCTAATTATACAGGGTTAGAACTATGACTAAGTACAACAAAAGACAAAAAAAAATATTCCCTAATTTTAGGTCGATATTTAAAAAATAGGGCAAAATCCCTTTTTCCTACGGAAAGTTGGCACCTATGATAAGCATCGATTGAGATGGATTAGATCCATAGATAAAGCTTATCTGTCAACAATGTCAACTATCATGCGGTCGTCTTTTTGCAGCAGAGACGACAAAAATTAACATTGTCAATTAGTAATAATACCTGATAGATAGGTAAGAGTTAATCCACTTAGCTCCAGTATTTTGCATTCGTTTTTCATTATTTCGATCTGGCAAACTACATCTTCACTCATTACAGCCACTCACTACCGATAAAACACACTTCCCGTAGATACAGTTAGATAAAATGCCTATTTACTATAAGAGAATCGAACGAAAGGAATGTGTAGGTACTAATAGATAATAGAAAACTTAATGCATCCGCAGCAGTCTTGTACCATAATCTAGAAAAACAAACCGGTGAATTATATTGTGGGGTGTACCCACCACATATTGGTTTATTTAATAACTGTAAAACGTTTAAAATTAAAATACGGTACTAAAAATTAAAAAAGAACACAAAACTACAACGTAAACACAAGCATTGAATGACATGACAGCGAATTTTACTGTTGTTTGCTGGTTGCATAGTCTGACTCTGTAAACGTGCCTCCGACGGGTCGCATAGACGGCGTTAAATAACGATTTAATATAATATCGAAAAAAAAAACTTTTTCGCTTTATAAATAAGTTTGGAATTTTTTTGAAGGGCGATTCCGTTAATTCTTAATTTTTTTCTATCCCCTCTTAAAATATTTGTACTTAGTCATAGTTAACCCTGTATATTATTGATCATTTTTAACACTTCCAGTCAAAAAGTAAAGCGAAGGTTTGAAGTATAATTAAATCAAATCAGTATAACGTATTTAAATTATCATACATTATGCAGTTTATGTAAATAGATATTTACTGTTTCTTTGAACGTTCTTCCATTTATACATTTTTAATTTTTCTATTTGTATCTACTCATTTGAAATATGCCTCGTATGTGAATCTCGGTGTGTATAAGTTAATATATTCTAAAAGGAAATGTCTCTTCTAATACAACATACATATTTAATATTCTGTACGCCGCCGCCGCTGTCTACAAAGCTGCTTAACTAAAAGCAATATTTTCCAGTTTAAATCGTGGAAGACAAAATCTGTTACAGAACAGCACGCGACACGAAGGGATGATTTGCTCTGGACGAAAAGAACATTGTACTTCTCGTTGAATAGCAAACAGAGACAAAGTTTATTTACGATGTACGAGTGTTATATCCAATACCCTGCAGCATTCTTTTTTGTATGAAGGATAATGAACTTGCTGTCTTTAATTTTGTAATTAATTTTCTGGGACATAATATTGCGATCGATAGACGTGTGTGGCTTAAATCTTGCTATTGTTTTCACACGAAGGCGTCTTTCGTAATTTTCATGAATATTAATGAAATTCTTAAGGACTGTGCGGATTGTGTAACCTTATTTTGAGTTATACAGGGTGATTCAGGACTTATCTAAAAAAAATAATGTACAGGCGACTCTTACAAATACAATTTTGTAAAAATAAAATCAAAAAGAGCAGTTCAAAAATGATTTAAAAATACACTCCCGCGCAGCGCTAGAAACTGACTCACTGTAAAACCTGATAAGGCGTATAATCGGCGACCGGAAAGAAATAAATTACATTTTACAACACCTACAACTGATTTTGCCGCTATTGCTATTAATTATTAATAGAAGCGCCATGGTAGCGGTCCTCCTCGTTCAATCCTCTGGTACTAATGCTTGGACATGCTGTAGGGATATAATTGAGCCTCGTGTATGATACGTCACACTGCTGCGATACGGCGTGGACGCCCTGGACCTCCATCTCTTCCACTATTCGCATGCAAATTTCCCGCGTCACGCCTGTGGTTGCACTACACTTGCACTCACTGCACACCGTTGTAAAAGTAATTGCATTTTGGCACATGTTTACTGGGAAATCGTTCTGCTAAAGCATTTTCACTTCACAATAAATTGAAGCGATACCTATCAACTGAGAGTTGCTATACGGAAGCCATTTTTGATATTTGAAAAACTAATGTAAATACTTGCATCACAAAAAAGTTACTACGATAAGTAATAGAATATTAGAAATCGCCTTGCTAGAGACTACAGTAGGCCAGCGATGTAAAGATTGAAACTACTAGAACTTCAATATTTTGTTCTCGGAAACTATAACAGTGGTATTCATAGTCCGTATCCGATCGCCAGAGGGAGGTCTCCGTACTGAAATTATGGGAATTTCATAATGAAAATCATATAATTTCGAGAAGAAGATATAAGATACCACTGTTGAATTTCATTATAAAATTTTCATAATTTCGGGACGGAGATTGCTCTCCGGCGGCCGGAGACAGACTATGAATACCACCGTAAGGATTTTAAAAACATTTTTGTTATGATATTGACTTCCATTTCTCATAACATCTATTCCCAATTTTTTTTAGATAAGTTCTGAATCACCGTGTATGTAGGATGATTCGAAATTTAGTGGGCAATATTTTGTCAACCCATTTTAGGGTGTGAGAAAATGTTTGTATTGAAGTGAAGTGTTTTTTTTATAGATGTCTCCGAAATCGTACAAGATAAAACAATGAAATTTGAAATGTATGTATACCATTAAATTATTAATCCAATTAAAGATAAGTATCTTTAAATTTTCAATACCTTTGATTTTTTATAGGAATTAACATTGCTATTCTGTTTTTTTGTCCTTGATTTTCAAGGTCGAACTGATTGTGTATTGATATTGTTATGGGTAAAAAAGTTATCATCTGTTAAACTACCTATAAAGTAGAGGTACTTTGTGATTATTAGTTGTGAAGTGAATACAAATATGCTTATCAGGTAATTTTATTTGAATCTGCCCGAATTTTTTCTATGATTCTTGTAACATACAATTCTGTCTATAATCAAATTTGAAAATGTTACTCAGTTATTCTTACCTCAGCTTAGATGAGTGCCGTTCCTTTTGCAATAATGAAGTAAGTCAAACTGAGAATTTTTACCTCCTCCCTTTCCGATGCAGCACAAACCTCTTGAACTTGGCTTGTAGTTGAGAAATTTGGCTCAGATCATATACTTAAGACTTATACCGCATTCACAAGTTATTTTTATTAAGTTCTGTCTGTTCTGTGATTTTTTAAGTTAGTTTATTGTTGTTAAACCAATTTATGTTAAAAAAAGTTAATTTTTTTTAAGAAAACTACATGCGAGAGCCGAAATCTGACTTCAGATTCGTGATCAGCACCCTCGAAAATAGGGGGTAGAATTTTTTTTGTAAAGATTGTAGATTTTTACGCTGTTGTAAATAATTATCAACATTTTTTTAGACATTCTGAACTTTGAAAATTCTCCGATTTATGTTCCTTTTACATGATGAGCTAAACTGAGTGGCTTAGATAATCTTATCTCACTTCAGACTCGCCTCACAAGTAAAAGGAAAGTACTAATAGTATTTTGAGATCAAATACAAGAAGTTCCAATTCCAAAGAAGCAAATTCCAACATGAGATAAAGTCCAACAAGTGAGGGAAACCAATTGCCTGCGTACCAAATTCAGAATTACAGTAGAGGCTAAATTTGTCATATTATATTCGCAAGCCGCTTCAATAGAATTAGGAAACTTGGTCATATATTTTAACTACAACAATAGTGCACGTTTTTTGCCTGATAAAAAATGTATATTATTGATACATAACAGCAAAAATGTATAAAATAATGCGTTGTACTGATAAGCATACGACTAGCGTTATGGGTTGCAGTTTACGATAAACAAGAAATCGGTGCTCGGCAATCATTCTGTACCAGTGGGAAGTATTTTGTTTTAATAAAAACAATTGCACAAAATTCAGACCCGTGCCTTTTCTGATTTAAACATTTATTTTTTGTAATGTCTTATCATTTATATTAAAATATTTTAATATAGTGTAGTTAAAGATTGTGTTTTTACTTTGAAATCTAAATGATTATTCTAAATTAATTATTTGTATTGTACGTATGGACGTGAGTATTAATGTTATGGTTATTGTTTGACTAATCGTATTTTATAGTAGCTAACAACGGTTTAAGTACCTCAGTTTGCAACAATTATGTTTATTACGTTTATTTGTTAATTTATTTTTGGAATAATGTAAAATTATTTATTTTTTTAATACTGAAATTTCAATTTATTTTTATAGTATTTAGGTATTATCAGAATCAAATTAAGAAAATACTCTTCCTTTGTACACAACAGTCAGAATATCGACAAGTTAAGTAGTTCCATCTAGCTGGTGAAAATTTTTCAAAACGTTTCGTGCACTCTTGTAAATTTCCTTCAGGATAGCAAAGTTTTAATTTACACTTTCTCCGAGTGCCTTAATTTTAAAGGAGCACCTCTCTAGAAATTCTTTCCATTCCGCTCCAGTTCTTCACCTAGATTTTAAGGGGATGATAAATTGCGATCGATTGTGTGTTTGACGGCGAGTCTCCTTCTAGAAAATTATGTCATTTGCGACGTGCTGAATCACGGATTCCCTCCAGAGCGCGTAGCCAGAGGCAGCCCCGGAAGCATAGAGATTGTAATCGGCCTTATCAATCTTCCTCAAGATGCGGTGCAGCGCCTGGCGTTTCCCTCGCGCCGCGACGTCGCACGACGCGCTCGTTTCTTCTCGAAGATGTTTGTAAATTGCCGGGCGATTAATATGTTTCCGTCAGATCGTTTGCATTCAATAAAGGATGCAGGACTGCGATACCGCTTGTGTTATTTATTATATTAAAACTTAATTTTTCTTATGTGAATAATTTTGCACGATGTGAAAGATTAGTTATAGCGGTAGACGGAGAACGATCAAGCGGCAGGCATTGATGTATCGAAATATAATTTTATTTGTTCGTTTAATACTTATACAGGGTTAACCTGACTTAACCTATGGCTGAAGTACAAACTTTTAACCATGTGCTCAGCAAGGCCTAAAAGACAATAAAAAATTATTCCAGAATTTTAGCTCGATATTTAAAAATCGGGGCGAAACCATCTTTTCCTGTGGAAACTCTGCACCAATGATAAGCATCGACTGAGATGACTTAGATCCTGTCAACAATGTCAACTACCATGCGGTCGTTTTTTTTTCCAGCGTTTCTAAAAAATGTAGAAACGACAGAAATTAACACTTTTATTAGTAATAATACCTGATAGATAGGTAGTAGTTAATCCAGGTAGCATTCGTTGTTCATTATTTCGTTACAAACTGGCAAAACTATATTTTCACTCATTATTACAACCTATTTATTATAAGAAAATCGAACGAAAGGACTAGGTAGGTAGTAATATATAATAGAAAACTTGTAATGCAACCGCGGCAGTATTGTTCCATAACCTAGAAAAACAAACCAATCAATCAAACTATATTGTGGGACATGCACGCGACGTAATAAAACGTTTACAGTTTAAAAAAGGAATTAAAAACTGAAGAACACAAAACTACAACGTAAACACAGCAATGAAATTATAACAGGACAGCAAATTTTACCGACGCGTCTACTCTGACTGTAAACTTTAAA
Source organism: Monochamus alternatus (assembly GCA_037114965.1). Lineage (NCBI taxonomy): Eukaryota > Metazoa > Arthropoda > Insecta > Coleoptera > Cerambycidae > Monochamus > Monochamus alternatus. The sequence continues at coordinate 74,052,479 of CM073431.1, read as the reverse complement.
CGTGAGGCAGACAGAAAAAATCAGAATAAAAATTCAAATTTTAAAAAGTTTTCGTTATTTATCAATGGAAAATTTGTGGAGGATCGCTGGCCTCGTGTTATGATATTGTGGATTGTTTATTTATTTATTTAGAAGTACACCACCCAACAGCCTAAGCCATTAATAGGGTGGGAAAATACAATACAAAAAGACAAACAAATACAAAATACAACAAAAATATTAAATGATTTGCGAATATAAACAGCATACCAAAATGAATGATCTACAAAATCAATCAGTAAATATGTTAAAAAATATTATTAATACATTGGACGGCCAAGGAATGCCTTCTTAATATCACCAGATCTACAAGTACGATACTAAAATCATTTAAAATCTTATGCATCGGAGGAAAATCTAAAATGTTAATATGTGCTAGCGGAGAATAAAACACATTTAAGTTCCTGCCTCGTAATGTTGGTACATGGAAATTAACTCGGAAATTAATAAGTGATACACAGATAGTAGTTGGGCAGAATCAGTTATATTATTTAAAATTTTATATAAAAATAAGACTCCAAAATATTTTCGACGTGTTTCCAACAACTGTACATTAAATCTATTGTTTAGCACGTCCACCACGACATAGATAGACACCATCAGCAGCACAATATTTCACAAAACGTATTTGGACGGACTCAATATTATTTACATATAACATATAGCCAGTGTTCCAAACAATACTGGCATACTCTTACTTAGGTCTAACAAAAGCATTAAAAATGAGTTTAACTGAATCCGTTCGTAAAAGCCACTTGGAGTTCCTTATAGCAAAACCTAAAGTTCGAAAAGATTCTGAAACAATCTTATTAATGTGATAAGAGAACGTTAATTTACTATCAAATACTACTCCAAGGTCATTAAATTGAGAACATCTGTTCATGTTAATGTCATCAATAGTATAGGAAAAATTGGTTAATGTTTTTTTGCGGGTAAAAGATAAAATATTATATTTAGAAATGTTTAAATTTAATAAATTAATATTACATCAATGAACCAGTTTATTAATATCCTCTTGAAGGATTAAGCAGTCATCTAAGGAGAAGGCGAAACAGTTTGCAATCATCGGCATATAAAAGAACTTCTGAATTCATCCCAAGGCAAAGGTCATTCACAAACAAGTTAAAAAGAAGGGGACCTAGGACAGATCCTTGCGGTATCCCAGACTTAGCAATAAAAGTGACAGACTTGAAACCGGGATATTGAACAAATAATGACCTCTTGAAGAGATATGTTTGAAAAAATAAAACAAAGTTGTTAGATAAACCAAAGCTCGAAAGTTTTCCAAGAAGCAAACCATGGTCAAGTCTGTCAAAAACGTTAGAAAAATCAGTGTAAACGAGGTCTACCTGGGATGATACATCTAAACGGTGAGCAATATATTGTGTGATATAAGCCAAATTAGAAACAGTTGACCTTCCCTTAAAGAAATCATGCTTGTTTTCAACAATCTGTGATTTAACATGAGAGTAAACCAAATGATACAATACCACTTCAAACACCTTGCTAAAATTGAACAGAATTAACAATTAGTCGATAATTTTCAATTATACTTCTGTTCCCCTTTTTGAAAACAGGGCAGACCTTTGCTTTTTTCCAGATCTCAGGAAAAGACAGCGTTCTGAGTGCTATATTGAAAATAGTCGAAGCAGCAAAAATTGACGCACAGTCTTTTAACAAAAAAGAAGGAATTCCGTCTGGACCCGTAGTCAATGTTGCACTAATGTCTTGGAATCTAACTTTTTATATAAAATAGGCTCCAAGAAAGTTAATAACTAGGATTTTGAAACATCTCACATAATAATTGAAAAATAATGATTATAAACATGTTTATCTTCTCTTCCCCTTTACCATTCCTATACCTCACAAATAAAGTATATCTATGTACGTACATGAAATTGAAACAACACATAAACCATCAGATTCTCTACTCATAGTTATCCAAATTTAACATTGGCATCTCAACCTAAAGCAATAATGTCTGCATTTTGTTGAAAATTTGGATGACAAAATCAATTTTTCACTAAATCACACACAATATAACTGTATTAAAATGTAAAAATAGGAATTCAGAAGAAGCATTGTTTATTGTTTCCCTTGCTTCCATGGAACATGGAAAATAGGTGAATTAGGCATTATTTTTTATATTATTGGGCTATATATTGCATATAGACGTAAAATTATTATCCCACTACTCAAAGTCACCCTGTACATTTTAAGTGAAATATAACTATTTTTATTGTATTTTTAAGAGAAAAATGTTAATGCATGTAAGTAGGTATGTTAAAAAATTATTCATATCAAGAAATTATTCCTCCACTTGACTTGACAATATATTAGTGAATGGTCCATTTCACATATATTTTCGGGCGTCAGTCATATTATTTTACGGTTGGACACACTGTATACGAACGTATTAAATTTATACTTTGTATGCTGAACGCTTGTGACTGTGAATATGTCTATCAGAGAAGGAAAAAACAAGAAAAACTGCATTTTCAGGATGAAATATTCACTGTGCGTGCGTGTTTACAGCTTTATTCCTCTCTGCTTTTTTATATCCTAGTTTTGTAAACGTGATATTTCCATAGGAACGGTGTGTTTGTAAAGTGTGGTAAGCTGCAGCAACTTTCATGTATAGGAGAGTTTCCGAAATCGATGTGAAATTAATGATTCATGTAAAGGATTTTGAAGCTGCTGGTCTGTTCTCAAATTTAACTTATCTGAGTGATTAATTTATTTAATTATTTACATATCTACTGCAACAGTTTTTTAATTTTATTGTAAGTGTATTAAAATATTTGAAACTCAGATAAACAGGGTGATTCAGAACTTACCCCCCCAAAAAAAAGTAGAATGTACAGGGGACTTTTATAAATACAATTTTGTATAGAAAAATCTATATAAGTGCACTTCAAACATGATTTATAAATACACTTCTGCACGATACTGGAAACTGGTCCACTGTAAAACCTTACAAGGCATGCATGCAATCGGCAACCGGACAAAAAATTGAAAGAAATTCCCAAGGAGAGACAAATAACATTTTATAAAACCTGTTTTATACAGTAAATTCATTATTTGCAGCAGCTATGATACGTGCGATACATTTCATTTTTTAAATATAGTCTAAATGATTTAAAGTTGGGAGATCGTGGCGGCCATGGTACCTGTCCTCCTCGTCCAATCTCTTGGTATGTTTGGACCCGTTGTACATGGTAACGGATATAATTGAGCTTCGTGTATCGCCACATTGCTGTAATACGTCGTGGACGCCTTGGACGATTCGGTTTCAAATGTCCCGTGTCACGTTGGCGTTGCATTACACTTGCACTCACTGCACACCGCGGCAAAAGTAGCTGTATTTGGCACATTTTTACCGGGAAATCGTTCTGGTAAAGTATTTTCGCATCACCATAAATTGAAACGATATCCATCAACTTCGAGTTGCTATACACGTAAGCTATCTTTGACACTTCAAGAACTAATGTAAATACTCGCATGACGAAAACGTTAATATATATAAGTAATCGGGTTTTAGTATTGGGAAATTGTCTGGCTAAAAACTACAGTAGCCGAGCGATGTAAAGATTGGAAATACTATAACATCAATAATTTTTTTCTCATAAACTATAAGAATTTTACAAACATTGTTTTTACGATATAGACTCATTCTAACAATATATTTATATTTTGATTTATTATTAAGGTATCACGTTTTAACTTGAAAAATCAATTTTCTCACATTTGCTATCACCTGTTATATGTTAAAGAAATGATTACACTAGCCTTCGAATCACTAATTATGTAAATTACCTAGGTATAAATAATTCAGCGAAATACTAGAGGAAATAAAATTATCTTAGTATGAAATAGGTTCCTAATTGAGACCAGTCGCGAGTTGGCGTGCCAGTTGAGGTTACCAGTCATTGGATGCCAGGGATTCGTACCATGTAAACGCTTCTTACTTGCCATTACTGACAGCTCCAGTTAAGCAAATATTTTTGATTTGCTAGCGCCCCAGTTTCTCCCTGTATCACGTTCCGGTACTGGCGCCAACCGACTGGAGCAATGTAAACAATAATTATCTCCTGCCAGTTACTGGAAAGAAGAAAATATACATTCAACCAGTCGACAGCACTGTGTAAACGATAAAGCGCCAGTAAACTGGAATTCCAGTCACCACGTTCGACTCGGCCATTGGCAACGTGTAAATCAGCCTTTACCCTTTTTCTACCACATATTGTTTTGCCGTCTTTTTAGTTTGTTTTTTAAATGTTATAGTGTTATCACGCGATAATGTGATATATTCTTTTTATCGGTTGAAGTCTGCTCACTATAATGCTAGAAGTCTGTAGGATTTTTATTGATGGTGTACTTAACTTACATAGGTATGGTAAATCTTGGAGAAAAATGTGTTAAATAGTGTACCAGATGGTGTATTGGATTTGTATGTGTTTGTATAGAACATAGCATGATTGTTCCATATAAGATTTGTGTTAGGTAAGGCTATATCTACCAATATTGATAATCAAATCATTCCTATATCTTTGCCGACTTTCTTATTGCCATGCGTTTGCGAAACATCAAGCTATAGGGAGTTGTTTGTTTTTAAAAATATAGCTGGTGGGTAAGTTTGTCCTAAAAAAATTTTTGCAATGAAATAATTCAATACACAAACAATCTTTTATTATAAAGTTTTTATTAAGTCTGTATGTAATATAACTCATTAGTTTCATGAAAAATTTGCAAATTACAATACACAAAATTAATGAAATTCTCAACTATGTAACAAAACAAGTATAACACAGTAATTAATTTTCGACGTGTGTACTATTTTGTTTACTGACTGATTTTATTTCATTAATATTGTTTTAATTCTTAGCCTATACTTGTTTAAATACGATAACGTGTACTTAGCTCATTCCTTTTAATTGATAAAAGTTGCATAGTAAAATAAAAAATACATGTAGATATTGATTTTTTTTCAATGTGAATATCACGAAAATAGTTAAAGGTACGGGTTTCCACAAGGTATGACATTTTTCACTAAAAAAGTCCAAATTATTGTAATTTTATATAGAATTCATTGCTCTAGTGTTAGGTGAAAAAAGAGTTGTAACAATTTATTTTACAATCATGGCGCATGGCATCATTTAATAAGATGGTTCAAAAGTAATATGATATTTAAATTTGGCATCAAATTCGAAATAGTTACGTTCACCAGGTTGTTGTCCGTTAATATTAACATTCACTCCCATGGAAGGAGGAGTTTATTGGTACTAGAAATTCGAATATGTTGACGATTTTGGTGTATCTACTAGAGGGCGCCGTCAACGATGGTTTGAACCCCTTTAAATCGCTACGACTTTTTTGTGCTACATTGTATCTCATTTTGGACTGGAAAAATTCTACCCTATCTTTTCTAGTTAAAAAAGGTACACCTTGTTAATGTCGTTAGAAGCAATGGTTTCTGAGAAAAACGCATCTAAATCTCATGATGCATGCAATTTATCTAAAAAGTCAAATTGTTGCGTAAGTAATGTGCCATACTGTATCAGCATAATAATGTGATCATGCATAATTAAATAGATTGTACTCATACTTAATTTATTTAGCTTTAGGATACCTAGACAATTCTACACCTAGAATTAATACAACTAAATATTCACCAATTCACCAGATTTGTGAAAACTATAATAAATTGGAAAATTACTTTAATATATTTGCACAGTGGCTTCAATAAAATCTCAAAATTTTGATGTTTTTATTAATTTAATGTAACATATCTATAGAACATTTAAGTGTTAATTTAATTTTTACTACTTTTTTGTTCTGCATTCCGTTAATTGTAAACTGTACTTCCTAACCTGTAATTGGTTGTGTATTGTATGGTAGTGTATTTGTTAAAATAAAATAAAAATAATCATATCCTACATTTAAAATTAAATTAATTGAATTTATTAAATGTTAATTTTGAAGTCCATCCCTAGCACGTTCTTAAAGGGTGCGGGGTCTAATGATTTGTAATTCTCACTCGTAAATCGGCCATCAAAAAATAAATAACAAAAAAACTAACAAAAAGTTGCAAAGGTATTCGCCATGCAAAGACGGAATGGTACTCGCACAATTCAACAAATAAAATTGTACTGCTATCTTCCGCACATAGGTCTAGATATATATATATTTTTTCAACGCCTTAAATGCTTGTCGATCTCAACGACGTTCCGTTGTTCCAGAACACGCGGTGTCCGCTCCCCTGGCTATGGGTCGTCGGCCGGGAGGGTTCGCCGGCGGAGATACGGGCAGCATCCTGAGCCCCCGGGGCTCGGACAATGGCGGCCTCGGCGTCAAGATGGTTGAGTACGTGCTGGGCACGTCACCCACCGGCAAAGAGACCATGAGCCTGGAGCCCAGGATGCGGGCTCTCCACCTGGACGAGAAGGACAAGGACAAACCGCAGAGTCCCAAGGAGGAGTGCAATGGGCAACCGGTGCAGAACGGCCAAGTGGGGCCAGACGAGGAGAAGGGGTTCAAGTAAGTCGAGCTCAATTATTTTTGTTGTTGTTTGTTTTTTTTTGTGTTTGATGACACGCATAATAAAAAATCATAGCAGAAGCACAGCATAGGTAGACCAGCAGTTTCACTCCGTTGTCGGCACTTTGAACTACTTTCAGTTTTCTGCGGTGACCTCGAAATGTGAGTGCGATAGCGCATCCGATAGAATTTACAGAATCGGTGATCAGGACCGGAATAAGAATAAGAGCGTAGTTATATGTACCACATGAAAGTTTACGTTATATCTATCCACATTATGTAATAATTCATTATACAGTTATAAATGGGTAATTCAACATGTATTATAAATGGGTAATTCAACATGTATTATATATATCATTTAGTGCTACTAACATACAGTGTGAAAATTCGATTTACTTCTTTGGACTCTTTAAAAAAAGAGTTTAAAATATCTACATATTATTGCACTACAAAACATTTATATTTATTTACTTACTTTTTTTGTTATTAGTGATACATAATTACATTTTTTTTTGATTTTTTTAAATTTAAAATTTGACGTTTGAAGTTTAGTGGACAAATAATTTATTATGATTTTTTTTGTCTTTAATGATCTACGTAAACCAGAAGACAAGTATTTTTCAGAACAGAAAAATTATGTTTACTTAACTTTGAAAATTATTAAATTGGAGATAAAAGTGCTGTAAAATGTAAATTTAGAATAAAATAATTATTTTGTTATTTTGTATTGAGACTTACCCTCATTATAGTGACTACAAGAAATATGATCATCTACATAATTTGAAGATGAGCCGTCTTGTGCAGGAAACGTTGGAACGGCCTCTTTGCGTAATCTATTGCGCGAATCCTTAGAAAACATGTTATTTTAAAAATGTATTTGACATAGTTTGTATGAACTATTACTAATCCTGAGTAGGTTTTCTAATAAATCTTCTGTATTAGAAGCCTCTGCACAGAACTTTGCTCTAAAATAAAAATTTGTATTTGTGAAAAATATAAATATGTATATTTTAAACTTCACTTTTATGAGAAATATTTATATTCCAATGTTATACTTAAGAAATAAGTTAATAGGTAAGGCAATAGCAGTAAAATATCATTTATGGTTTGTACAGTATATTATAGATTACTTATTACTTATTTATGTCTTTAGGAAATTTAAAGAAACTTAAATTACTATTTATAGATGATATATTTAAACATCTAACTGCTGCGCAGCGACTCGTTCCTCGATCAGACTCAAAATATTGCTTTAATACGGCTCTGTATAACCGATGTTCGCACTCCCAGAGTTGGATGTAAACTGAAATCTCTGCAGCTTGAAATGGATGCGCGAGCTGCTATGCGCGACTTATTATTTCGGCCCGAGTGTTTCTACTGGTCTCCCTATACTGTGGCAGAAGTACATAAATACGAGTAACTGGGACATTTTTCCGGATGATTGAATAGAGTATATTAAGTATCAAGAACGCTAAGGAGAGTAAACTCTTTACTGTCCGAAATGCTTATACTATTTTTTGTACGACCATTATATGAATACAAAGGTGTTAACTAACAAAATATCTCGAAAATATTAAAATAATTTTTGTCTCGTATATCCACCAAACTAAGTAGGATATGTCGTTACCATGGATATGCTTGCAAATTTATTTTTAAACGTCAATATATTTGTCAAACGAGTGAGTATGAGCATAAATTTTCTGTCAATACGCTTAATATAAACGATACTGACAGTAAGTCTGCTTTTCCTGTGGTATTAATAATTGTAATACTTACCGTTCAATCCAGTCAAAACCAGAACGGTAAGTAATTAGCTACTTGCCGATGCGTTTTTCCTGGCAATCACTAAATATAACATACTGTCCTAAAACTAAGTATGGTAAACAATCGGAAATAGAATGATCGTACAAAAATTTTTTTTAAGTGACATTAAGATATTGGGTGTTCAAATCGGTAAAAATATCACATTTTCTGAACTATCCAACGAGTGTTCCATGTCACTTGGTAAAAGTTTGGATCATTGATTTATCTCAGGAGGAGTAAATTATTACTATAGTTGATTTACAGTCGTCCAGTGGTGGAGATTAAAACTCGCAAAATAAGTACACAATTGTCAATCATTTCTATACAAATTGTCTTTGAAAATGGCGTCCAATCAAATTTACCTTTACAATTTTGCTTCCTTAAGAAGTCTGAGAAAGTACTTTTTTTATTTCATTTTTTTTTTACTATAATTTTCTTATTTGTTGGTTAATTGTACTAAAATTATGGAAGATAGGTTTTTTATGAGATAAATATCTAATTGATTTTTGAGCTGGATGGAGTTGAGTGAATATACAGGACGTTCTGAGCGGCTTTGCAACTAGGTATATTATTCCTTTCAAATTATTTTAAGAGCAGAGATTTTTGGAAAATTAGTTATGTTGAAACAGCTTTTGATCAGTTTTAAAAAGGGTATATGTACTTGTTGAATCTTGCCAAAATGCACCTTTTTAGATAAAACTGCGTTTAGCGTATTTGTTTGAAAATCAATACATAAATTCTAACAAATGATTAATTAAAATAGGTATTACTGTTAATAATGTCTAGTAATTAGCTGTTTGACGGATATTCAATCAAAATTAAATTTAAAATAAATAATTTCTTTTGTGTTATTGCGTTTAGGTATAAGTGGTTATTTTTTTATTTTTTAAATGTTGTCTTTCTTTGATGTTGTCATATTTATCTGTGTTTTATTCCATTATATTTCATGACAACGACATTACTAACTATAATAACTTTTTGAATTAATAATTTGTTAGAATTTATGAATTGATTTCCAGGCTTAACAAATATATTAAACGCAGTTTTCTCTAAAATGATGCATTTTGAAGACATGCAGCAAGTATACCTTTTTTAAACTAATCAAAGGCTATTTCAAAATAATAATAATAGAAATAACACTGACAGTTCCACAGCATTAGTCGAATTTAGAAAATACTCAATATAAGAGAGGCATCAATATAAGTACTAAGTACTGAGGATCCTCTCCACCACTAGTTCTCGTATACAACATATCATCAGTCATATATCAGATAATGTGGTTAGGCATTCTACGATTCGTTGTCGTAAGACATTTTTTTGCTAAGGAAAATTTATGGTATCATTTGGATTAGAACCTGGAACATCCTGTACTGTAGAAATGGTTGAAAAAGAAAAGATACAAATTATTTAAAACAAATTATACATTCAATTGATTGATTTCGTTCATTTGGTACTTACTAAAATGCTCGTTTCATATAAAAATATAAAAAATAATTATAAATTATGTTTGCGCTAAGAGAGAAAATGTTTAAAAATTATTCATTCATGCAGTGTTATCAACTCTTTTTTTTTTAATGGTTTTTTAAATTACAATAGCTATGACAGACAGCGGTTTTCGTCGCTTCGTTTTTTGAAAAAGGGCTTAAGGTTTATCAGAAGAATCAGGCATTGGTTTCCAGCTGTTAGAAATATTTGACCCGTTGTAAATGTGTTTTTGGTGCATATAACACAAGAAGTAGGTGGACGAACATTTCTGAAAGTTTCAAACTAGTCCCTGACTACTGTGAGAATACATCTTTAGCCAATGATATTGAATCATTGTAATTCATTTGCTGTGTAATTTAAGAAACGAAATATTGAATCATCTTGAAACTTGGTACAGTTATATTTTAGATAAGTACAAGCATTACAAAGGAGTAAGTAGTGCCACATATCATAGAGGGCGCTCTCGCAGTTTTTTGTAACTGATTTTTATTGTATCTGTTTTGTTGGCACTATTCTGATACGCTTGACTGAAAATTATGATGGGGAAATTAATTTTGAGTAGCAATACTTAAATAAATTTTCTAATTCGATCAAGTTACCACTTGTCAAACTGACGCGTTTTTACCAAAAACGGTGAATTGTTTCAACATGGAACAGGTAGTTTATAGCTTTTCTACGCAAAATGAATATCTCAGTCAAGCATATTAGAGTACTGCCAACAAAAAATATACGTTTAAAATGAGTTACAAAAAAAATACTGTCAAGAGCGCCCTCTACGATATGCAGCATTACTTGCTCCTTCGCAATGTTTGTACTTATCTAAAACATAACTGTATCAAATTTCAACATGATTGGATGTTTCGTTTCTTAATTACCCATAATAAGAAAACAATTTTTTTTTGCTTTGAAACCCTGTAACTTCTAAACATTTTTGGACTAAGCTAAGTTTGTCTAAATCGGTTCTATTTGGGTTTCGGTCCCATTACTTTCCGGACACCCTGTATAGTATAAATGCTTTCGAGAATCTCGAGTTATAGTTTTTTGCCTTCGGACATTGAATTAAACGCAATACCTTGAGTAAAGGCAATAAATTTTAATATTTAATACCTACTGCTTACGTGTAAGTAAGTACGATAATTATGTTATTAATACTCCTTACTTTAAATGAGAACAAGTTCTGGCTTTTATTTTCTTACATTTCTTTTGCAAATACATGCGTTGGGAAGACAGATCTTTGCGATCAGACGATGCAAATTGAAGAATTGTTCGCGTCATAATGTAGTGATTGATAGCCCCTTGATTGATTTTTTTGAAAACCTTCATTTATATTTCTTTATTGCCACTGTGAAGTGTGGGCGGAATGAACGTCATTCTTTCGTTTGGTATGGCGAATCAATTTCGAACTACTTCCCGTGGCGCTTACCAATTGTTCACACGGATATTGATTGATTACGTTGAACTAGTCGATAATCGTTAATGTTCATAATGCGGCAAAATTACAGGTATCTGTCGGGATCAATTAAAATGCAATCTAAATGGTTTTACAACTGGGTGTTTTCTGTTTATTAATAAATACATCTTCTAGATAATTCTGAAGGGGCAATGAGGGTAATTAAAATACTTGTATAAATTTTCTATATTATAAATTTATAAAAATTATTTTTTTAAAACGTTTCTTAAAAAATGCCTCGTATTTTTTAAAGTACAGGGTCTCAGACTTGATAGTATGGACCTGTGAGGATACAAAAAAAAAAAAAATAAAATTTGGGATACGTGGTGAAAGTATTATCTTTGGGATTTGACAGAAGCGACTAATGACGTCATCAATTATATTTTTTCCACCCTTCTCTATTGCAGGTAATTTCTCCGTAACGTTAGTCGTATCTTATTAAGGGGCGTACCTGAGTATACGTCTATTACCCTGGCAAGCCAACATCAGTGGCCGCCAAAAAACAAGTACTGGATATTTTGTTGCTAATTTGTACCACCAGTTTCAATTTTGTACCTTGTGCCGTTTTCGAGAAAAAATCTAATTACTCCGCAACTAACAACGACAGCAAAGCGATTTTTGTACTATATTTTGTTGCTCGTCGAGTATTTTCTGCCAGTGTGTAGTTTTTTTATAATATAAAAAAAATCCCATTCAACTCATACAATCAGTTAAAAAAATTGTTGCTGCTTTGAGCTCGTCTAAAATGAAAAATAAAATACCGCCGTCAAAAACAAGTGGTGGATATTTTGTTACTATTTTGTTGCTAATTTGTACAACCATTTTCAATTTTGTACTTTGTGCCGTTTTCGAGAAAAATGGCGGGTGCTAGAGTAACATTACGCTAGCGGCCCATCGAATTACTCAAGGGGGTTTTATTTTTTTATATCATTATTATTATTATCTACCTGAAAATACGTCGAGATAGATTTCTTACGTATAAGACTTATTCCAAATAGTCAAAAAGCTGTCTTCTAATTTTTATACATTATAAACGTACATCTTGTATACTCTGGAAAATATCGCATTTAATATTTAGTTTTTAGATTTTCAATACTTTACGCGTAATAGAAATTGTTTCCACTTTCCGATGGCTGCAACAAAGTTATTTCCAACCCCGTACCCAACCATTCCAGTTCAGCGAGCAGCGGAACGATCCATCGTTGAAAACCCACCGGTAGCGGTTATTTTTAACTCTCACCTTATATATTGGACCTTATCGGCAGTTTTTACGCCTCCGTAATTGAAATTAAGCGAAAGCGTTGTCGTCGCGCGGCTCCGGAATCACTCCTCGGGGCCGGTGATAAATCGCCGGGGTCGGCGGGGTTCGCCGCAACGGAGAGCTGTCTGTTCGAGAGCTGTTTTTCTTCCTGGGAGAGGACGCGCCGGTCTCCTCGGCCCCTTCGAGTTCGTTATCCGCAGTTCCGTACTTCGATGTCGTCTTGTTGTCGACGGAATGGGAGATAAAATTGATGTTAGACCTTCCTGAAGGGGCGGGCGCTGGTTGGAGAAACCGCTCGTATTTTTTGGACCCGAGGCGTTGCCTCACTTGAAATGGCCAAATATTTCTGCCAATTTGCCGCTTCAAAGCCAAAGTAGAGATCTGAAGATTGTTTTAGGAAGGGTTGTTTCGTTGAAAGCGAGTAGGAAAATACAAAGAAGTATTCATGTTGTATGGTCAACCTTGAAAATTTGAAGCCTATCCGATAAGAAATTTTCGAAATAATTAAAGAATTAAACACTCATCCCGGATCGCCAGACGTGACATCAGTGGGAGGCACTGACGTCAACAGCTGGTCCGCTTCGAACTCGAGCAACGGTCTTTCTATGTTAAATTAAGGTCGCCGTATTTGTCGCCTTAAAATGATCACATTTGTGGTGTTTTTAGATACAGAAGTCTCAAAAAATAGTACACGTAGACCAAAAGTAATATCAAAAATAAAATTCTTGATGTTTTGTTTATCCACTTTTACTATTAAAATTCTCCTCCAATAATATAACTTTTATTTATTAAACGCATTTCTAAGACACACATTATTTTGCATTTTGCATATTTACATACTCTACATACAAAAATGAACAATGTTATATACAGAACCATAATAGAATCGTTCGAATAATGTCGAACCCGACATATAGCTCTGAGCCCTTTCCACTTATTTGTAATAAACCTCAGGCTACGCCCCTTAATAAGGTACGACTAACGTTACGGTGAAAAGACATGCACTAGAGAAGGATGGCCAATAAAATGTACTTCTTGTTGTTATAAATTATACAACACATATTTTTTTGTTTCGTGTCCAAGAAATATGTCGCGATTCATTACTTTTTGCCACAAGTTTTGCGTATTAGAATTCCGGAGTAACTAACTAATTTTTCTGAGCATTTTGTCGTTGTACTGGAACAGTTGGTGCAATACAATATCTAAATTTTGATTGTTTTCTTTTAGTATCTCTAATAACACCTTCAATATTTGAATTTTCCATAATTGAAACAAAAACTGCATCCTAACGACACCAATGGCCCCCCTACGCTTTGTATTCTAAAAGCAAGTAAAGGTATAGAGCGCATTCGGCATGCTGTAGGACGCAGTGACGTCACACAGCGGTTTAGGCGAGTTCATGTTCTCAAATTATTTTAAACTGTCCAAATTAATATTTTTGCTAATTTGCAGAGTATTACATGTGGTGTACCCCAACAAACGGTATTATTTAACATGTATTTTAACGATTTATTTGAGATTAAATCAGACGGAACAGTAATAGCAAGATATAAAAAATAAGGTTATTCCAGATTACGATGACGTCACAATCAATAACTTCCATTTTTAATCAAATACGAAACTTTAGGTTATGATCTGTTCGTTCTGCTATTTTTGATAAATTTTAAGAGGTGCTTCCTTTTTCCGCAGTTGAGTTTTACACTTTTTGTTGAATCTACAATTCACAGCGATCTAGCCTTGCTTTCTGACATGGTATTCATCCTACAGAAGTAATAGGATTGTCTTAGAACGTCCTTCTAAGATGCGCTTAGGATATCCTCAGGGCAGTCGTGGTTTAAATAAACAAAAATCTTCCCTTCCCAGTGTCCGGTTTCCAGAAAAAATAACCACTGATTTCCGTCCTCTAAAATCCGTCACAGCTCCTTTTGAGTAGGTACGTTTTCTCAATTTTAGGACTATTAATATTGCATACAGGGTAATTTCAACCCCTAGGGGTTGCTTCGCTCAATTATTGTTTAAAAAAAGTTAGTGGCTCCGATTTTATCATAAAAACTAAGGGGTTGTTTCTGTACATTATGAGAGTAGTTACAGCAGGGTAGGGTGAAAATAATACCACCATTGTGATCTCCACCCTCGAAAATCTATAAATAAGCTTACCGAATCCTTTTTAATTTCTTTATGTGATTTGCTTTATGGGTGGGGATTGCTTAGCTCAACTATAGTTTAGAAATTATTAGTGTTTCTGAATACTGTACGTCCAAAATTCTCTAAAACAGTTCAGTTTGACGATCTTGTTTTCTCTTCCTGCAAACATCAGAATCGGTTCCCTTTAAAGGTTTTTTACTTCTTGGATCTTCTTCAATGGATTTAAGAATCTTCAGTACAACTGTTTTGATCAATATTTTCTTTAAAATAAACTATACTCTGCAGGTCATCGTCATTCGAGTACATTCTCAGTCTGTTCCGTCGATGCATACGTATTTATATATCGTATAATTAAAGTCTATTTCTGCCGTGAGAAATTTAACTCGAAAAGTGAATATATAATGTCGTTATACGGCGTCCGATTTCGGTTTTAATTGAATCCCGGTGAGCGCAGGGATTTCCATTACTAAGGTGTCGTCTGCAAACGTAGCTAATCCGCCACGTCTGACACGCGAGCCATGGCGCAAAATAAAGAGGAAACACGTCGATAACAGGTACGGCGAGCCCTACGTAATACTAATGAATTTTAGGATGTCGGAGCACTTGAAAATTTGCTATTGGAATCATTCGGAATATCTGATGCAGTTAATTATACGTATTTAATTAAGTGGAACGAATTAGCTGGGTCCAGTAAATAAAAGAAGGGATTTCCTTTTCTCGATGGAACTAAATACAGGGTGTCCGGAAACTCCACACAAATGGCACGTGCTAGGTGAAGAAATGATCATAACTTTTTTGGCTTTTATTGCATTATGATTTTGAGGACATTCCTTTAAAGAATGAAAGTTTATCTAAAAATTCTTTTACGATTAAAAAAATATATACTTTAAAAACAATTGAATGATAGCTGTCATATTGTAACCTTGGTAGAACAATTTCCGGACTGGTCGCCACGTCGTCGGTTTATCTTCCTTCCGGACACCCTGTATTTATTTTTGCGTATTTTTCGAAATAAGAAGAAACCGTGTTTAAACATTTTATTTAATGAATCACCCCTCCTCCAGGCTGTCTTAGGTGACGACTCATTAGAATTTTTCTGAGACTACTTCAATTTCAATTTTAAACAAAATAATGCCTTTCCTGTAACACTTGTGGTTATACCGGAAGTCGCCATCTACTTGATTATTTTAAATGGAACACCCAACATTTTTTTTGCATATTTGGATTCTACGTATAATTTTAGGAAGACTCTCTTATACATATCTCTAATGATTTTTGAGATATTTCAATTCTATCAGGAAAAATTGTTTTTCAATAGCCTAGTAGAAAATTACCTGTTTTTTTTTTACATTGTACAAGCTCAAGTAATGATATTTAAAAGAAATATAGGGGAATGCTATCATATGTTAAATAACAACTTTTTTTTGATTGAATTGAAATATCTCGAGACCATTAGAGATGAGTAGGTATAAGAAAGCTCGATAAAAGTTCCCCTAGAATGACGCGTAGAATTCAAGTATGCAAAAATATACAGGATGTCCCTTTTAAAATAAGCAAAAAATGGCAACATTCCACATTATCGGAAGAGCTACGAGATCAAAGTTTAAGTTTTCAAAATTAAAATCGGCGTAGTCTCTGAAATACCCTAATGGACTTGTCACCCTAACACATCCTTTATACTTACATGTTTTAAATTATTAACTAGCACATCATATAGGTACTACTAGAACTTAAAATATACTATTGATTTTGTTCAGTATTAGTATTATTACGGGTTTCCTTCAACTACTCACAAAAATAAGAAACTTAATTCATGTTTTATTAACCACTGTATATCTACTTACAAACTATAGGATTATTAATACATCAGATTAATAACTAATTAACTATTAAAATCACTTGCAAATCTTTCAACTTGAATTTCCACTGAAATATCAACGAAATTGACTACACTAAAAGTGATTAACTCTGACCTCTAATATTACCTAAATTGTGCCAATTAGAATATTTGGAAGTCTAGTCTAGGATGTAGATTCGATTCATCCAGTCGCATCTGGAAGGTACATCTCATATCACACTAAGTAGGGATGCCCGGAGCAAATGTTGTGACAGTATTATGGACTCAATTTTTTATTGTGGCTTGCCTTAATTAACCTTATTTCGTTGTTATATAATGATGCGTCGGTTTATACTCGCACATAAGTTATTTAATAATTTATTCGCTGTGACTATTGAAAATATAATAAAAAGTATATCCAACAGGGATCAGTTAACAGAAAATCAATTATAATAACCAGTTAATATCAATCACCATTTTGTAGGTAATTTTTGCCAGTTAGGCACATCATTACGGGAATAATATGATTTGCCGTAAAAAATCATATTGCATACATTTTTGTAATGGAATCTAAAACCATAGCAAATTCGAAAATACGGCAGAAGGATTAAAAGTTGAGAACTTATTTGAATTTTGATATTAAAATATTTTAAATATGCAGTTTTGCACGTGTGCTGTCATCGTTTTAGGAGAAGAATATTTTTTATATTGCAGTGAATTTTGGGCGGATCTAGAAAAAAAGAGTCGTTCCAACGTGGTTGACATGCATGAATAAATGGGTGGGAAATGAATGTTGTCGGCCGCGAAATGATTTATCATCGTGTGGTGCTGCTGCAACACAGCGGAAATAATAAAATTAAATCGTAAAGTGGCTTTATTTTGTGTTGGCGATATTTTCAAGTGTGTGACAAGTCTTCAGGTAGAACGACAGATAGTAAGATTTTTCATTCTGTTGTCGTGACGTTTATGGTTTTAGTTCAATGTCTTTAATTTTCTCGGGAGAGAAAATGAAAGTAATATAAAACTTTTGTTTGATGATGGATAACTTATCCCCCTTATAGCCTCAGTTCTAATATAAGAAAAGAAGTTGTGCAATGGTTTCCACGCCCATTGTAACATCTTCGGTATTTCATGATGGCCAAATGGTTCAGTTTTCAATAGAATTGCAATGGTAAAAACGCTTTTGTAATTAATTGTTTGTGTTACAAGGTCGTGGGGCAAGCGCAGTGGTCAAAGGTAAAGGTGAAATAATAACTCTTTCTCCATTTTAATAAGAACTTATTTCAAAAATGAAAAGATATATTTACGGAGACAAGTTACTTTGTGTTTTAAGAAAATCAACTTTTTGGATACTTTTACTATTAAACCTCTTTTTCTTTTTTATTCACCCTCGCCTGTTCAAAAAATTTTAATTATATTACAAATTATTTTAAAAGTGTTCTGTTCAGTTTCTCTAAATTTTTTGAGGAGAATTATATCTATCTATATCTTTTTATTTTTGAGATACATGGACGTTTTTAAAATAACACTATACATCATGTACAATTTTATCATATATAATTTGATTATTACCTAACAAAAATAGAGAAATTTTAAAGTTAAAATTTTCTTTTAGGAAAATGTGTTCTACCGTTGGTATTGGTATTCGTATGTGTATTTCAAAATCTGCTCTTAATACATCACACGTTCTTAGTCAAAAGTTATTTCATTTATAAAATCTACATCCTCATTATAATTAAATTTTCTGTAAAAAGTGGATTTATAAAAAACATATATTTATTGATGAACGCAGTGTATTCTATTTTTCAAATTCTCTGAAATTCTTCTGTTCTGTTTTTTTTTCAAATCTTTAACATCTTACATTGTAAAATGAAAATCGACATAATTTGATTAAGGCATTTAGGCCAATCATCTTGTTTTGACCTCAGGAATCTTCTAATACATTGTATATTTTTAACTGGGCGAACTCGAATTAAAATTGACCGTTAATTCGATTATTGGTTTTTATAATTCGAACTATGTGATGGGTCATAAGAAGTTAGATTTCAATAATCAAGTGTCATTATAATGATCCTTATGGAACCTATATTTTGGGAAAGGTTGTATAAATGACTTTATCTGTATTTATACTTCTTAAATAACTGTGCCAATTGAATACAAAAATATAACTTTTACCTGTCTCTACTTAGTACTTACTAAATTCCGTAAATATAATTATTAATTAAAATATCTATTGATATACATACATTTTCCAATGGTCATTCGAAATTATTAGGCATCTGTCAACTTTTATAATATTTCAGTAAATTAAAGCAAATTTAATGTATGCAAAACGATTATATTAATATAAAACTAAAACAAATATTGTTATTAAATCTCTGAATCTTCATTTTCTGCTTAATGTTAATAAGTCTATAGATTTATTTTCAGTGCGGAATGTATTCTAAAGAGAATACCTATGGCAGCATTTAAAGAAATGCTGCCTTCCATTTGTGGTACCCCAAAAGCCTTTTATCTTTATTGGATAATTTACGTGTGGTAAGGTGATTTTTTAAAATAATTCCATATCACAGATTTTCTTTTGGAAGATGAACTCATTTTCCAAAGTACCGTACTCTTCAGTAAAGTAAGTTCTTAATTGCCATAGCTGTTCCTAACCTGGTTTGTTTGTTTATATAGTGAGCTTTCTGGCTGGATTATTTAATCCGATTATTGAAATCATCGTATCGACAGATTCCGATTATGAAATTTGCCGATTATGCCTACTATTTTTAACTTCTATAAATTTTTTTCATCAACTTACAGTGGTTGAGTTCTATACCAAATATTTTTGTGTACTAGAACGGGCCTAAACGTGAAAGTGCCCTCTATTGATTTTTTATAGTTACCTCTTAACTCTGCCCTTAAGGAAGGTTAAATCTGTTCAGATCTTTTCAGACGGTTCATTTCTTATACTTTTCAAGGAGCTTTGTTATTTTTTCCCCGACAAAGAAAACGAACGAAATACAAACGTATTTGTTTTCCGAATACATCCATCTTTCCGAAAGATTTTACCGTCTACGTATTTTTCCAATTCCACAAAACAACTTTGTTGTTTCGGATTGACGGCGTTGTTACCGGGGGTGTAATTCTCGTGGAATGGCGGAATGAAAAACTCTTTTGCACATTTTTATGGTCGTCTCGCCCGCGCGAGGTTTGTCTGCTTTGCTTGTGCTCGCTTTTATGCGGCGATCGTGCAGACTGTACTAAATTGGGGTAGCTTTTATTGAGCTCCCTAATTGAGAGTCACTTGTATTTTTCACACGCCAGTTATATACAGGGTGTTAAAAAAAGATTGTAAAATATTGCAGGAGGTAATAGTATGAACCAAAATAAGCAGAAAAGTCTTAATAAACATGGGTCGCAAAGTAACGGTTGTGCAGATATTTTATTTTTATTTTTTTATTATTTTTTTTAGTTTTTTACAACATTTTATTTTATTAGGAATAAACCGACAAAGGATGCTTTTAACAAACAAAAAATAAATTTGCAGATGTTCAAAGTGCCCTCTGTCCATTTCCAAGCAGGCACGACATCTTCGTCTCAACGATATTCGAACTCTTTCGAAAACACCCTCTTTGATTTGGATTTCTTGACACTTTTGGTTAATCCAGGCTATTTACAGGAGTACCATACACTAATGTCTTCAAATATCCCCAAACAAAGAAATCTAGAGGGTTCAGATCAGGCGATCTTGGAAGCCATAAAACAGGTCCGACCCTTTCTACCCATCTATGTGGAAAAGTTTGTTGTAAATGCTCTCTAACAGCCATGGAAAAATGAGTTGGAGCACTATCATGCTGGAACCACATTTGTTGCCTCTGATTCAAAGGAATGTCTTCCAAAAACTCATACAGTGTGTTCTGCAGAAAGTTGAGGTAAGCAGCGCCTGTTAATCGGTTTGGTAAAACAACAGGAGCTAGAAACCTGTCATCTACAATATCCATTCAAATGTTTAATGAAAAACGTGCCTGATGTCCAGATTCTATTAGAGCATGAGGATTTTCGTCGGCTCAAATATGCGTATTGTGAAAATTAAACACTCCATTTCTTGTGAACCCGGCCTCATCAGCCCGGCCAAAAGAATGTTTGCAAGAAAACGAGGGTCTTCAGCATCATGACGTAGAAACCAGCGGCAAAAAAACAAACGTGCTTGATGATCATTTATTGGATTTAAGGTTGGTACTCGTTGCACATGGTATGGATAAAGCAGTTGCTCGTGAAGGAGTCTCCAAACAAGAACACCACTAATTCCTACCTCGGCTGATATTCTCCGCGCACTCGTACCTGGAGTCTGCTCTACCAGTGCTAGAATTTCTTCTTCTGCTCTAGGAGTGGATACCGACCTTGGTCTTCCGGATAAATGGCACTGTTTGCTCAAGGAACCGGTATCACGCAATCTTTGGTGAATTCTTCCAAACATGCGTTGTGAAGGAATCTGGCGATTTGGATAAGCGTCAACATAAAGACGTCGCGCTTCGGTGGCGTTCCCATTAGCACGACCATACATGAAATGCATGTCTGTCAATTCTGCGTTAGAGTAACCAGTCATAGCGAAAGAAAACTTGTGCACTGAAAACAACTGTAAAATACGTACTGTTTGTTTCACTAAACGTCAACCAACTATTATAAGAAAATACACAACGTTTTTACAAAATAACAAAAATGGGCTAAAAAACATAAAACATTCCATATCTCCGCAACCGTTACTTTGCGTACCCATGTTTATTGAGACTTTTCTGCTTATTTTGGTTCATACTATTACCTCCTTAAATATTTTACACTCTTTTTTTAAGACCCTGTATAGACATCTATAATGACTGAACTTGACGTCATGCTTAAGGCTGGCGTTTCAAGGACAAATAAGAGTGTCTAAAGATGCATAAAAAACACTCAGTAGGTTGAGGTTTTTGTTAACGTAATGCTAAAATATAATACTGAAATAATTATTTCCTTTAACTTTTGAGGGGCTAGAGAACATCAAGGACTGTGAATTGTTGACCACTGTGTACTTATACACTGTTTAAAAATACTTAATAATTTACCACATCAAGTGTTAATCATTTTTGAAAAGAATTATGCGGGGTTATAATTGCCGTAAGCAAATTTATGTGTAAAACAACAAATTTATGTGTGACGGGTAAAATTCAGATAATTTTATGAGAAAAACATAATAGATGAAGCTATGCTTATTTTCTAAATGACTTGTCGGCTGTCAACTGCCTGTATACCGTATCGAAAACTTGACAACCAACAGATATTTTTTCTTACTCAGATTTTTTATAGACCCTCTAAAAAAAGAACAGCTATAAATTTGTATAAGAACGACATCCTTACAAACTAATATCCTTCCCCACTAACCATTAAAAATTACTTTCTATTGTTGGAATATTTATTTGGGCTGATCCTTTCCTTCATTGACAACGAATAGTATGTGTTGCCAACTGTGGAAATAAAATTTACTAATTCAGTGGCACATAAAATTCTGTAGAGGGGTATCTTTAGCAATCTCTTTATACATTAAATCAGACCTGTTCAACTTCCAGTGGTCCAGGGGCAGCTGTAAATAAAATTGCTGTTGTGAGAGCTGCATCATACAATACTTCGTATGCAACTTTATCTGTGTTTTGTAAAAAATAAAATAAAAATAAAACTTCATGTTTTTGTAGTGAAGACTTGAAAAGCTCAATTTTATTTTTAAATTCTCTTATGTGACCATATAAATTGGAATTTCCGTTGCATTCCTTGTAGCTTCAAATTTAATTCGTTAAGGTGAGATATCAGGTCTGTTAAAAATATAAGATCTCATAGAAATTTTGC
Organism: Monochamus alternatus; assembly: GCA_037114965.1. NCBI lineage: Eukaryota > Metazoa > Arthropoda > Insecta > Coleoptera > Cerambycidae > Monochamus > Monochamus alternatus. The sequence continues at coordinate 74,030,060 of CM073431.1, read as the reverse complement.
ATCTACAATTTATTTTCCAGTTTCTTAGTGTCGGACTTCACTTCATTTGAAGGAAAATGGGAATCTTCTTACGTAGGGCGAAGAAACGTTGCAAACAGTTTCCGGCACTTAACCAACCATATGTAGCATCTACTTCGAAAAAAAAAACAACTCAAGTTTCTGTGAGTGATTGCCTCTTATTGTAATTTTAACAATCACTTTTTTGACGTTCATTTGACATAAGGAGTTTTTCCTCATTGGAAAGTGAACAGTGCAGTGTATTACAGGACTGTTGATATTATTTTATTTTAAGAGTCATACAAATCCAATTTTAGTTCCTATCATAACTGCTTTCATTAGTGATAATACAGGAGCATTTATCGAATCCATCATAGGCTGTCTAATACCACCTTATTTACAACTTCAAATATATTCATACCCTTAGTTGTACCATGGAGACTAATAAGATCAAGCATCTCCTCTGAAGTCCTTCAGTCTTTTCATTTAGGCAAAGTAAAAAATATTTACAGTTTTCAATTGTGCTATGCGATTTTTTGGACACATATTATTGATTAATATGGCCTTCACGTCTTGCAAATATTTGATGTGACACTGGACTGTTTAGAATTTTTCGACAATTTTTGTTTCATTGTTTTGACATTTTGATCGCACAATTCTTAATAAAGACTTCATCACTAAAGGGGTTTTCCGCTTCTACAATTACTAGTTCTACATTGTAATAAGCAGCAGAACTGCATTTGTTATCAGTGTCAGACTTTTTGAAAAAATGTATTTCTTGTTTTAGTTCTTTTCTTATAATCTGTAATGATAGCATTTCTAGACTCCCTTGTATACTGCTGAAATTTTTGGAACCAGTCAACCAACCAACTGATTTTGGAAATGCTATAATTTTTTTGTTGCCTAGCAGTACATCTATTAACTCTGATTTTTAAATAATTGGGCTGTTTGTATCATTGAAAGGAAAATTAATTGTTACTGTTAGAAGCTCCTTGACAATTTGTGTAAAAAAACTTCTCTATAGATATATGAAATGTTAATATTTATTACTAGCTGCTAAAGATGTCCTAAGCGAAATGATGTTATAATTTTTTGTGTCGTTAAATTTCTTATAATGTTACTTCCATTTGAAATTAAAGAACCGAATCTGTTAATGTCAATAAGTGGCCTCTAAATTAAAATACTAATCACTGTAGGTATGCATACATTTTAAGTATTTTTGTGGTTACATTTCTGTTCTGTTAGTTTTGTTCAAACAATTTGCCAGTTTAGCTATTAAGAAATACATCTTTAATCCATATATGTACTTTGAATAACAGAAAAAAATACTGCGTATTTAAAACATATTTCATTTTATGAAACTGCAAGTGACATTTTAAAAAGTTTAAAATAATTAAAAACCGTCTAAAATAATTTAAATGTTTGGCCTTCGATTGTAATTTGAGCAGGATTCATAAACCTATATATAAATCATTAATTTATCGACAAAAATACACAGATATATATGACGATTACTTCTCAGTATGATTCATTAATTTATTGAATTGAAACGCAGCGTAGGTAATCGATATACGAATCAAAAATAGAAGTTGTCATACTATAAGTTCTATTAATATATAAGGGTTTAATTCCAACAATCATTATTGCTCACTCATTAAGATAAAAGTTTTTACTCTGCTCGGGGGACCAGAGATAAAGTCACCAAGTTTATCACATTTGATAAATATAGCAGGGGGAAACCCTAATTAGTAGTACATTAAATCAAAAAGTTCCTGCTTGTTAATGCCAACGATTTATAATATTCGGAAAAATATTTAACAGAATAAACTGTTCTAGTGTTCAAAACTTCTGGACACGCTTTATACCTCTGAGAGTATTTTTCCACGTCCACGCTCACGCTCACAAGAAATCATAAACTACCTTTTACGTAAAGGTATAAATGCACTGGATTTCGAAATGCAAAATGTTGAAAGTTTAACTAAAATAATGTGTATTTAAATTTTTTGAAATTTTTTAACTTCAGTTGAAATAATTCGGACTATTAGTATAATTAAAGACAAATTAACTTCCAATTTCTCCAGTGGCGGAGATAGTGTTAGTTATTGTTATTAAAAACCCCAAAATGGTGTTATATTTTCTAATTTATTCAAAAAACGAGCCATGTTCAATCCAAGATATTATGTTTATAAATTTAAAATAAGATTGTTAGTAAAATTCAAAATAAATAATACAGTTTTAACCATGACTAAGTACAAATATTTTAAGAGAGTAGCGAGAATTTCTTTTTCGATATATTAAATCCTTATTTAAGCTATGCGGCCATCCACCACACGTTTACACTTTACAGAGTCAGAGTAGGCAACCAACAATACAACAGTAACATTCGCTGTCATGTCATAATTCAATTCAATGTGTTTACGTTGTAGTTTTGTGTTCTTCAGTTTTTAGTGCCTTATTTTAATTTTAAACGTTTTATAGTTACTAAATAAAGGAATATGTGTCGGATACAGATATATTCCCACAATATAGTTCGCTGGTTTGTTTTTCTAGGTTATGGTACAATACTGCCGCGGATGCATTAAAAGTTTTCTATTATGTATTAGTACCTACTTATTCCTTTCGTTCAATTTTCTTATAATAAATAGACATTTTTTCTAACTATACTTTAACTATACTTACGGGAAGTCTATTTCATCAGCAGTGAGAAAAAAAAAAACAATCGCATGGTATTTAACAGTGTTAAAATTTTTGTACTTAGCTTAGCTAACTCTGTATAATTCTTATAACTATATCTCGAATGGTCTTCGAGATATTTCATTTCTATCAAATAAAGTTGAAGTATTATTATTTAAAAGAGAAACTTATGCTGTGACTTATGACATATTGGTTGTTTTATTTTTTGGTTTACTACAATTTCACAGCCATCCTCGCAGGAATTGGATAATTTTAATTACTTACCACAAAAACCGTCAGTAATAGAAAAATTAAAAGAGATAGGTATGGAGAAGTGTAAGATGGATAAATAGAGGGTATAATTCTACAACAGTTTTTGATTAAATATTTGGCACCCAAATATCACTAATTTGAAACAATTTTTTCGTTATTGATAGCTATCGCGCGGATAATGCAGATGCAATTATGACACTGCAGTAATTAACATCCATTAATCATAGATTCCTGACTTTAATTTAAAGCAACCTTTAATCAGATGTTGCACGCACACTTAGGTATTGCACAGCCGTTTACAAAACTCCAAAATATTACATCAGCCATCGCACAGTTCGTCTTCAAAACGGCCTTTCGCAATATTTTGCAAGTCCTTATCCGTCTCCGTTTTCGCTCTTTCGTCGCGGCCCGGCCATGTATCTCGCGGCCGCGGTTCAAGGCCTCCCGTCTACCTTGGTTTGAGTCAATGACATGTGCGTACACGGCTCCTTGCCTATACACACAATGCATATATCGTTCTTTATCTACGCTCTGCCGCCGCGTCGTTGTCAAGGTGACGGGATGTTCCCCCACTACGTAACTGCACGCGTTGTGCGCGGGCTGACTTCTCGCGACATCTATCGGCTTCGGAGAATAGCTCAAGTTAGCGGTATGTGTCTGTATGCGCTGCGTAGTGGCGACCTCTATCGTTGTTTGTTCGAGTTACTATATACGAACTTCAGAGGAATACAGAAATTGTTTGTATCCCCTACGCGGTTGTCTTAGTGATGGAAATAACTAAGCGATGGCACGATCATGATTATTTTATTCCAGGCTGAATTTCTGTTTAATGATTGTGTTATTTAAAATTTCATTTATATTTTACTCGATAACAATATTATTTTCCAAATGGGTGGTTTTATTACCACATTGTTTCGTTTTTATGCGGCAGCTGTTGTTTAGAAATATAGTAACAGATCGTAGGTGGTTTATCGCCCATGTGCCTATTGTTCTGGGGTAAATAATAGAGATTTGTTCGAATAGAACTGTAAACAGCTATTGCGTTTCATGTTGGTTTTATTGAGATAGTAAAATTTTTAATTTCTGTTACGTTTTCATTTGATAGATTAGTAGATTAGTTTGAAGTAGTTATTGGGATTATATTCTCGGGATTAACTTTTCCGAATTGGCAATGGTTGTAATAATTCATTAATATTCTCGTCATATTTTATAAATATTTATTCGGCTTAATAACTTCCTGTTTACTCAGATCCTTATATGTATTTGGATGCATGGCTAATTGTCTATAGGGTATCTGGGTTTTATTTGGTCAGATAGTAAGCCTAAAATAAAAAAAAAAATGATTATGCATTTATTTTTTTATTTCTTTTTTAATGCAGTTCAATAAATGTTTTTATAAGATATGTTGAAAGTTTGACACTTTCAAGTTAATTAATGAGATTTGTATAAAGTGATGTTGTATGATGGTTCATACTTTCATATTTCTTGCCCTCAGGTTCATGTCACAGCAAATTAATATTAAGCGATAATCACGAAGAGGCTGGACATCTGTTGATAGATTTCGGAATTCCTGTAGGGGTGAACAAACAAATTACTTGTGTAATAGATGTGTGAAGTTTGTGTGTTTTTAAATATTTTTCTATATTTTTTTCTGTATAAATAGTACCAGAACAGTATGTAGCAAACATTTTTTTATAGAGGATTTTGTACCAGGTAATTATAACAAGGTTATGTTGTGAATTAGTCAATGTTTTTAATTTTGTATTATACATTATACTGCCAATTTTCTCAATTTAATAAAATAGATATTTCGTGGGGTGAATGAACTAAAGCAGACGTCTGTAAACATAGGTTTTTGACAACTTGGGGTGTCTCATGTTCTACCTCAGATATAAAGAAATTATGTGCCTCGCCTCATTTTCTCTTAGAATTCCCCCAAGTAGTCCAAGATATCTGTTATAAATATCTCGAACCGAACCATTATAGCTGACTCTGAAAGGTTGAGGTTACGAACATTTCTTCTTCTTCTTCGATTCTGGCCTTACACTATTGTGTATTTAGCCACACAATACTCTTACGAACATTTAAGGAATTCACAACGATGCACTCTAGGAATTTGTCTATTATTATTATTAAAACTTGCTAACACCGAAAATACGCTTTCACTTAAAAAATACAAAGAATTACACCATAAAACAACCTTCCTGGCAATTAAAAGCTTTATAATCTTTAGCGGCAATTGTAAACAAATTGTTGTTCACCCTTACATCCGACATCTTGAATTTTACAGCGCTATCTAGTGGTTCGTGAATTTCGGTAATAATACTGCACCTGTGCACGTTGTGCCAAAGTAACGCATACGGGAATGAAATATCGTTGACAGTGCACTACGTTGTTACTACTAAAAGACTAAGAGACCCAACTTATTGTAGTAGTAGAAATCTAATTCGATTTCATCCATTCCTAGTCAATAGTAGCATCAAATTCTGTAATTGTTTTTAAATGAGGCGCAAATATATAGCGATTTAATTAAATAAAAACTCTTTATTTTTTTTTTAACTATTTTTAATGACGAGTTCTTTGAAAAGTGTTATTTGTTAATTTGTAATTTATAAATGACTATATTTCCTTGCCGCTGAGTAATGCATACGTCTTTATTAAAAACAGTTTCCTTTGCAGTCGGACGCCTGGCAGTCGGCAGCCCTCGCCAGCCGAGGAAGATCTCAACAAGAATGGGATGACTCTCGACCCGGGCACCCTGGTGCTCAAGCCGCCGGAGCAGCAGTTGCCGCCCCACCTGCACCACCTGCCGCCCCATCATCTGGCCCCTCACCTGGGGGTCACCCTCGCCGAGTCGGTGAACCAGCAGTTCGAGCACTTCGCCGAGCAGCAGCAACAGCAGCAGCAGTCGACGAATCCCTACGAGCAACAGCAGCACCAGTACGCTCCGCCGCCTCCGCAGCCCCACCAGGTGGACAGCGCGGTGCTCCAGCAGCAGCAACACAACTTTGACGTACAGGTAGGTGGAATCTAATATCTAAAACAATAAGGCGTTTAGGGAAGTTTTGTCCCATGATTACTAGCAGTTCCTAATCTACCAATAGAAACACGATATTTATACATATATTTTGAAGGTATAAATAAATAAATATTATATATTTCTGGTAATTGTAATAAGACAAATCTCATACAATATTTGGTCCTTAGAGCCGGATTTATTGTATCAATTAATTTTGTCATGTCATGAGTATTTTGATAATGCATTCCTTTTCCATTATAATTATTTGAATAAAACACCGTCATGACTTTTGTTCAAGATGACTATAAAAACACGAAATTTTAGACTGGAAAATAGGGAAATGTCAAGATAAGTTATGTTTTGAAACGTTTCGCCGGTTTCCAACATCTTCAGTGATAATAATGCGCGCATCCGGACGTGCACATTAATGTTGTGACTGACGGCGACCAGTTTACCTGGGCCATGGCGTAACACCATAGTAGATTAAAAATAAATAGTATGAACACTACATTTGTATATGGGAAATACCCTATATATAGTTGAATGGACCCGTTTAGTAGTAACGTCACATGGGCCAAATAATAGGCAATTTCTTATAGTACACAGTGTCGTGGAGAATTTATCAATTTTTTACTAGATCGATTTTCGACCTTATACATACATCGGACATAAGGGCCAAATTTTTCCCTTGCTACTACAAACGAAAAATGTTTTCATATATATATATATAATTCGGGATCATCCTGTATATTTATATTTGTAGAACAATAATGGCTATTATTATTAGTAAACGAAAATAGCATCTAGTGTTACTGAGCATGGGCATTGAAGATAATTTCATGTAAAGCAAAGTAGTCCCGCAAGGAAAGTTTGGTTATATACCAACTTTGTGTTTTCTGTGTTTACTTTCTTGCTCTCCTTAACTTTTGTAAGAATTTCTGCTCCTATATATTTCAATATATTATCATGTCTAAAAGACTAGTGGAAAATGCCAAGATTCAACAAGAGTACATAAAATACATTAATAAAGACAGTAATGACACATGAATAGGATTTCATCTGCGTCTGAGGCTATTCTTTCCAATCGTTTATTAAAATTAGCAGGACTAATGTTTGTATTAAACACGTTAGTGTGTCTATTTTACGAAGCAAATGTTGATTGTTCTTAAATACTTCTAAATCCTCGTAAAACTGAACTAACTAGTTGTTAATTGTTATAGCATCTATATAAATAGTACACAAAGGTCAGATTCGATCTGTTCAATTTCTACTATGACAATTTTTTGCGGGCTGCCTAAATATGCGACGTCACATTAAAGAAGTCTATCGACAAAGTGTAGAATAGGCGTTGATAGAAGGTGAATAAAGCATGCCGTAAATTTCCATGTCCATTTTAGTGTGGAACGGCACGTGCCTTATGTACGATATTGCGTATATCGCGGGTATCAAGAGAAATCACATATTTGCATGTCCAATTTAGAAACGGAACGCGGCGTGCGCCCCTATAAGTTTTTAATATTGCGGCAGGATAATTGCGGCCGTTTTTTTCGACGCACCGAGTCTATTTACCTCTCGCCGTTAATCGATAAATTTTTAATGCGCCGTTTAAACGAGAGAAGTAGGTGCGCACCGATCGTTCTTGAAATAGGAACGTTTTTGTTTACTCCGATAGCGTTTTGTTTCCGGCTGCGAGTGTAAACTCGTAAAATTTCAAAAATAGGGTCGGGGCAGCAGAACTGTATAATTATCCGTCTCCCCTGTGCCCACAGAACGTTTTCCTAATTAAAACAACATAGACATGTTTAAATGCAGTTTTGAGCCGAAATACGTAAAAATGTAGGTTTGGTCACTTTCAGTTAAACCGGAAACGATAGGAAAGTACGAAATTTCTTGCCTATTTTACTAATATCCGATGCTGTGACAGTTAATATTAATGTGAAACTAGATAAGGGGTATTTAGATACTTACTATGGAAGTTTTGGTTAAGTGGTTAAGAAATGCAGAGTTGGTTGAATTACAGAAATATTGTAAAACGATAAGCGGTAAGAATTTCGCCTAAGTTTGCTAACAGCAAGAAATATTATTTTCCTAAAATTATCATTCAAGAGCGTTTACCATTTCCCAATTTTTTTTCTGTAATTTAACTAATTTGTCAGTTCCGAACATTTTCATACGAACGTTCTTCAACGAATCTTATTTATTATGTATTATGCTTTCCATCTTCAGAATCTGCGTAAAGGAATCGTATATAGATATATGCACGTGTGTTTATGACCAAAAATTGCTCATTGTTAAAAAATTCTAATTGACAGTAAATATATTTAGTTTAAGTAGATAGTCGATATTTTGGCGAAGTCGCCGGGCAGTATGACATCGTCAATAATTATTCCGATTTACCAACATTTAATAATATTTTTTCTATCCAAACAAATATAATTCCTGTAGCTACCTATAATTCAATTAAGTATTGCCTCTATACAAAATATTGCAGAAAAAAATCCAGGTTCAATGATGTTAGACATTTGTATGTACATTTATCAATCGTATTAATTTTGGTAGCTTACTTAATTTTTTTAAAATTATTAAGTAACATTATTCGTGGAGGCTTCGTATTCAGAGAAATGTAGATTAAAGTTTATCTTGATATTATACAGGGTATTCTAAGTCCTCTGCCTGAAGTTCAGAAGTTCAAAAATTGCTGTTCATTGTAGATAAATTAAAAGAAATTATTTTGTTACAAAAACATGCAATTCTATTCTCTTTACTACTTATGTGTACTACTGCATGATACTTTGCTTGGTACATTAAGTTCCGGTTTATTAGAAAATTATAGACAGGGTGTATACAAATCTGGAAACCTTGAAAAAAATCAGGAATATATTACTTAGATGAATTTCAGAAATTTGGTACTGTAGGGACTGGACCTCTGTTGAAAAAAAAATGTGTATATAGAGGGTGTTGCTGTCTGGAAAATCTTGAGAAATCGAAAGCTGTTTTTAGTAATTATATTGATCTCCAGTCTCTAAAGAAATAACGTTCCTTAAATATGAGAAATTTTCTGAAACAAAACTTTTAAATTTTAAAAATATGAAATGTGAGCTTACTGTAACAGTTATTTTTTCCTAAGTACTGTAAGAGGGTGAATTTGTGTGTACGAGTGAAAAAGTGTCAAAGGCAGAAACGCAAAAGTAGAAGTAGGTGGTAAAAATATATACAGGATGGCACCTTGATTATTGTTGAGCTACAAAGCAGTTATTTTCTCTTACACTAGACATTGTAAGATTGTTTACCTACATATTTTATAGATGTTCTTGGTTATAAATACTATATGTGTCGTTTCTTCTAAAATAAAGAGTAAAAAACAAAACTGCAAACGTAAGGAAAAACTTCACTACTTTCGTCAGCCCCTTTGCAGTCCAATGTTATCATACTTTTTTTAAATAGTGTTTTGAAAAGTTGTACATTTAGTAATTAATTTCAGTTAGAAAAAGTTCGATTCATTCTAACTAGCGTGAGAAAAATTTTCCTGTACGCAAAAAATTCATCATAATTTTTGAATCAATTATTAATTTATTGTCAACTTAAATCATTTCTTATCATTATTATAAATTTTAACTGTAACTTTTTTACAATTGTTATGGAAAGCCCTGCGCATCTATTTGATGAAGTATTCACATTGATCCCTCTTTGACCCAATATTTTTGAAGCTAGGTGTACTAAATGTACAACTTTTCAAAACATTAAAAAATCGTGTGTGCAGTTCATAGGAAAAGTGTCTTCTTATTGCACAAATAGCTATTATAACATTACGGATTTGAAAATTGATTTTCAAATTCATTTCATATTTTGTCACGCAATAGTAAATACGAGGAATTGTTGATTTTCTATTATTATTCATTAAAATATCCTTTGAATAAAAACATATTTTTTCATGGAAGTGTGGAAGCCGTATTGAAAAATATTTTCTTATATTAGGTTATCTGATGGCAATGTGATGGACGATCGAAAATAATTCTGTGCAGGTAATTTCCTTGCACCTATCGAGTTTCCGCAACAAATAAATTAAGTGCGGCCAAGGCGGCGTCCAATCCTCCGATGGATAACGATATTTTCGGATCACACCTTTATTAAACTTTCATTATCTCGTTTCGCTCGGGCAATCTTATCACTTTGCGCCCGTGTAAATAGGCTCGGGCGTCGCACATTCTGCGGGCTAATTAAATTAGCCCGTCGAATAACGGCCGCAACGTTACGTAAATAAAGCATCCGATGTGACATTCGGGGCGTTCACGATCCCGTCCTCCTCTGGGTCGAACCTCTATCCGCCAATTAATTTATTTTTATATGGGACACGACGGCCCGCGCGTATTACCTCATACGCTCTTCCCAGAGCCGTTGCCAAAAAGCTGACAGCCCTCACGCGATGGTGGAAAGTTTCGTTTACGTGCGACGGGCCAGAAATGCGGGCCGTAAACAAAGTATGACGGAACGGGACAGTTTAAATTTTAAACGTGCACGGTCCTATAAAAAAAGGACAGCGATGTGTTTTGCGAACAAAGTTATTCGTTGGGCAACGAAAGAAATGTGAAATGTATAATGTTTATTTTGAAGTTGACAAAAAAAACATGATATTAAAAACTATTGCACAACAAGACAAGAGTTTCTTTTTAGTCTTGTTCTTGCTCGATCGTGTAAGATCATGTCTTGTCATTTATATGCATGATTCTTGCGAGATTCTTGCATGTGAATGAGAAATATGAAACTTTATTATGAATTTGGTAACAGTGGTGGTTACTATCGGCCGGCTACGGTCCCGCTCGGAGCTCACATGTAACTATCGATATGGTCGAACGTCGACCGACAATGGTCGATTGAATTGGTATTATAAAGTATAAAACTGCCAGTTTTTCGGAATAAATAGTAGACAAAATAGTCGAAACAGAATCGGAGCTTCTTCAATTAAGTGGCAGTGAATTTATTATTAGTTCTAGCTCAGCTGAACTGAAGCTCAATAAACTTTAATTTTAAAATTTATTTTTTATGCGCAGGATGTTCCATTAAATAAAGTATATATCTACAATAAAAATGCAATATTTATTTTTTCAGCTAATGTTCACTTAAATAATACCTCTTATATTTGCAAAACTTGCTGTAGCAATATTTCTTCACTTGTATCGCAGGACTTTTCTTAAATCTTCTCTTGCAATTCAAGCTATCAAGTCTAGACTTGGTCTTGCTTCGCGAGACCAAAAAAACGAGGCAAGATTGCCAACACTAATATGGGTTTCTTCCTCGGAAGTAACTTTGAAACTGAAGATTAAGTTCTTTACGAATGTATCTTTCCGATCTACAGATAGTTCAAAGACCTCTCGTCTCAATTGTGAGATTGTGTCATTCGTGTTTGCTTCTGTGTTGGCCAGATTCTTCTCGTGACTTGTGCAATTGACCTTGGGAAAGCTTCTATATTCATGGAGGTGTTGTAGATGATATTTATACCGTGTCTTAAAAGGTCTATCTTGTGCAGTACATCCTTGAATTTAAGGTAGATAGGTTGTTCCTCCTTTGTATTGATGTTATGGTTTTCCTGATGACGTTTTTATTAGTGTATCTAGGTATTTCTCCTGAGAGCAAATTGTAGATCGTGTAATTCTTCTTCCAAGGGTTCTGGTTCAAAAATGGTTTGTGCTCAATACACCAAGGACGATACTTTATTTCTGAGCCGAGTGAAGACTTCGATTAACGCCGTGTCCTAATGTGCCATCTGGTTTTCATTTTACAAGGACATTTAAGGACGCTGTTATCTTCTTCTAGAAATGTTTGTATACCAATGAGGCCAGAATATCATGCTTGTGACTTCAATATATGGGAACTAATATTTTGGTTTTAGAACCATTCACTCTAAAACCTGTTTTTGAAAGGTTTTCTTGTAGACATTTGCCAGGTCTGTGGTTCATGGTATCTAAAGGAGAAAGGGGTTTATTTGGTGCACACATTCGCTAAATCTACTAGGTTCTCATCCTTGCCTTCCGTCATTGAGCCTTTGATGAAGTTCTCCCAAAGCTTCCCTGATTGACACTTGTGTTGAATGACGTCACATCAAAACCACTAGTATTTATGTCATCTGTATAATTGGACCCTGCAAAACAAACTATGATATTGTTGTAGCAGAACAAAGAACAGAAGTTAATTTGTGCATTTATTTAACTTAATTTAAAATTGTCATTTTGTAATTATATACCTATATTCTCGGAAGATTAGTGTCATCATTCGCCAATTGTATCGTGCAATAAAATTTGGCAACGATGTTAATTCTAGACTGATTTAGTTAGTTGTATTTTCGAAGATAAATATTTTATGAATTATAAAACATGATACTTATATCTTATTTTGAAAGGTTTTCTTGTAGATGTTTGCCAAGTCTGGGGTTCATAGAACTGGCACCTAAAGGAGAAAGGGGTGTATTTGGTGCACACATTTGTTAAATCTACTAGGTTCTCATCCTTGCCTTCTGGATTGAGTCTTTGATGAATTTCTCACAAAGCTTCTCTGATTGAAACTTGTGTCACATCAAAACCACTAGTACTATAAAAAAGGACAGCGATGTATGTTGCGAACAAATTTATTCGTTGGGCGACGAAAGGAGTGTGAAATGTATAATGTTTATTTTGAAGTTGATTAAAAAAACCTGATAGTAAAAACTCTTTCACAACAAGACAAGAGTTTCTTTCTAAAGTCTTGTTCTTGCTCGATCTTGTAAGATCATGTCTTGTCATTTATATGCATGACTCTTGCATATAAATGACAAACATGAAACTTTATTATGAATTTGGTAACAGTGGTGGTTACTCTCGGCCGGCTACAGTCCCGCTTAGAGCTCACACTTAACTATCGATTAGGTAGAACTTCGACCGACAGTTGTCGATACCAATCGACATAAAGTATAAAACTGTCAGTTTTTCGTAGTAAATAGACGAAATAGTCGAAACAGAATCGGAGCTCTTTCAATTAAGTGACAGTGAATTTATTATTAGCTCTAGCCCAGGAGAACTGAACGGAGGCTCAATAAACTTTATTTTTTAAATTTATTTTTTAGACGCAGGATGTTCCATTAAATAATGTATACCTACAATAAAAATGCAATATTTATTTTTTACCCAATGTTCAATTAAATAATACCTCTTATATCTTCTATCGCAGGACATTTCTTAAATCTTATCTTATAATTCAAGCTATCAAGTCTAGTCTTAAAAAAAAACGAGGCAAGATTGCCAGACATTAATATGGGTTTCTTCCTCAAAAGTAACTTTGAAACTGAAGATTTACTCCTGAACTGCTCTGTACTGTAACGTTCCGCCTCTTCCTTTCTACGAATGTGTCTTTCCGACCTGCTTATAGTTCAAAGATTTCGTCTCAATTGAGATTGTGTTATTCGTTTTTGCTTCTGTGTTGGCCAGATTCTTCTCTCTTTCACTATCCGCCTGCAACTTATGCTCTTTCAACCTCGTGCTCACATGGCTTTCCGTTTACCCAATGTACACAATAGAATCTTAATGTAAACAACTCAACAACAATTGGTCTTGAGAAAGGCTGCTTCTGTCTTCATCAAAGTGTTGTAGATGGTGCTGAAACCGTGTCATAAGAGGTCTATTTTGTCCAGTACATCCTTGAATTTAGGTTGAAAATAGGTTGTTACTGTAGATATTCCTTCTTTGTCTTGATGTTATGGTTTTCCTGATGACCAACGTTTTTATTAGTATATCTATTTCCTCTGAGACCAAATTGTAGATTATGTAGTTCTTCCATGTGTCCTGGTTCAAAAATTGTTCGTTTTCAATGCACCAAGGACGTTACTTTATTTCTAAGTCGAGTGATTTGTGTATTTATTTAATTTATCTCCTCTGCGCCTCTACCAGTAATTGTAGTGTGACAAGTGTCATAAAAATAGTCACATCATTTTGGACATATATGTATTCTCGGAAGATCATAGAAATAGTGTCATCATTCACCATTTGTACTATGTAATACAATTTGGTAACGTTGTTAATTCTATACTGATATAGTTACTTATATTTTTGAGGATAAATATTTTATGAATTATAAAACTAATACTCTCTTATTTTGACCAATCGCGTCCTGTATTACCAATTTGTAAGATTGCCCTTATTTCAGAGACACCCTTATGTGAAGGTCAAATAACATAATCCCAAAACCATTCTGCTTAGAAAAATAACATTATTTCTAGAACCTGACTTATTTTCGCCAAGGCGTTAATTCTACACAAACACATTTTATAATGCGGCGGTCGATCTAGTTTCGAGCACAGTTAGCCATGTCATACATCTATGTCACATTAAACCTCGCAAAGTTATTAATTGAATGTAATTGGAGTGAAAAATTAGTAACAAAAAAGAAAGTCGAACAATATTAAAATGAATGGATAAAGTTCATTTATCATTTTGGCCATCATTTGATACGGCAGATTTTTTCATTGCTCTTCTTTTGTAGCGAATGAGTAGAACAGTGAGAAATAGGGTAGTAGTTTTTTTTTTTTTGACGAATCTACCTGACGAATAACGAGGTGGAAGTATAAAATATTGTGTTTGTTAATTGATTGCTTTATTACGCTTTTAACGTATAACTTGCTTTACTTTTACCAAGATATTTTTGTTAATGATCTCTCTGGTCCTTATAAATTTATATTAGCAGCAGAATGTAGAGTACGAAGTGTTTCCGTTTAGGTATTTATTAAAATTTGTAAAGTGCCGCCTGCGTTAGAAGTGAGTAATTTGGAAACGATATGGGAAATCGATAACTTGAGACATGGAATAAATACTCCGCTTAATATTTTTTTTTTCCTGTGGAATCAATTCATGCAAATTACTTTTATTTTTAACCGTATTCGAATATAATATTCATGAAGTCAGAAGGAAAATGTATTGTTTGTCTGCTTCTTTATTTTTATCCATAAGTGTATTTCAGATGGGTAAAATATTTTCGGATTGCGCATTAAAGAGTTACTGAAATCATTTTTCTAGCTCACAAACGCTCTTCGGCATATGAGGCGAGACATTTGTTAAGATAAGGTTGTAAGGAAATGCTTCTAAACTTTTGAATAATCATTAAAAATTAAATAAGACAGTTTGACATGAATTACAAATTCCTAGTTAGTATCATTTAATTATCAGTAAAATGGAAAGCGGTTTTTAACTGGAAAGCGTTGTTACTTCACTTGTATCTAAAAATTGAATTGGGCAACATTTTATTTTAGGCATTGTTATTTTACCTGTAAACCTTTCATCTCGGGGATTTCACACCCTGTATAAAACAAATAATAAAACAACGTGTGAACAAAAGCAATATATAAAAATGTTGATAAAGTTTTTTGAAGAATACCTATTATTTTCTGGCAAGCATATGAACGTTTGTATCGGAGAATGAAAGGCATCATGGCTTGGCTTGTTTACACGATTATTCATAGGCCAGTGAATATTAGTCTTATTCGATAGCTATGAATAATATAGGAATTCCGTGTTGTATCTCCACGTATCTGTTGAATATCTGTTCACAAAATTAGAATTAGTTCTTAGAAAAAAAATCGAAAAAAAAACAAGGTTCTAATTAGTGACTGCTTGTAATAATAATGTTATGCTTTGATCGCTTCTTTGCTTTGGTGATTTCTGTTGTCATTCAGTGTTAACTTGGTAAAATTAATGTTTCAGTTAAATGTGAAAGGAGCTAAATCAAAAACAGGTTATTTTCTCTTTAGGTTTATTTTTGTGGTAAATAATTTTTAAAGTAGCGGTACTTATCAACTATAAATTAATAGTTTATGTAAATGTGACTAAATCGCAAATTTTAGATAATACTTTCACAACTGTAAAAATAAAGTTAAAAAGTAGAAATTTTTCTAATTTAAATCATTAATATTGTACGAAACTGTTGCAAAACTTAATATTTACGAGGTGTGATTAATTAATTCCAGGATTTTTCTTTTTTTATAAATTTGTTGAGAAACAGAATTCAACTTGCTTCTATTGTTAAAAGCGTGTAAAAGTATACCTTCTGGAACTCTCTTTAATTCCTTCAACGAATTTTCTTTCATCTTCTCGGTGTGTCAAATCGTCTTCCCTTGAAGAAGGACTTGAGCTTAGGAAATAAAAAAGTCGGTAGAGGTCAAATCAGGCGAGTCGGGGTGTTGAGCAAGAACTCTTTTTGGATGCGAATATGATTAAGTCACGACATTTCAAGACAATAAAAACGATTAATTGTTGTGGAAAGAATTCATGATGAACTACTTCATTGAATTAAAGAAAACAGTGAGCATGATCTTGTCAATTGATCTTGACTGATAGGCTTTTTTGGATGTCGGAAAACTATTTTTTCAGTGTGATGTGAGTTTTCCTTTTCATATCGTATTCTCAGTTCAATGTTTATTATCTGTTTTTCTTAACGTTGGCAAGATAATCTCTGTTTTTTTTTCTCAGCACTATTGCATTATGCTTGCTACAGACTATGCGTGAATTCGTGATGCGTGATTTGTAAGGAATTCGTGCATAGTGCGGAGGGTTTTTATGAATGGATTTTTAACGAGCAAGACCCTACACACTATTCGCGATGTTTGTCATCTCAAGAAGATCCTCACATGCTTCTACTCTCTGTTATTCTGTATATTTCGTCATGAGTCTAGAAACAAGCTGATACGACTTATTTTCAGATTATTTCTTAGGAACAAACAAAATGACATTGATACAGTTTTCACTTCTTTCTATGATCGTATACTGACGAATTGACAGCACTTTGAGGTTCATTTACTCGCGCAATATATAACTGGTCGGTCGATGTTGGCTATCGTTTTATTCAAAACAGTACTGTTTTTTATCAGACACTCCTATTGTGTGATGTTTGTTTTCCATCTGAATGCAATGTAGGTATTTGTTATTTTAATTTTTTTTTAATTATAAGTGCAAATATATCTACTTAAACAATTCAATATTAGCAACACGTAAAACAGTTAACCATACGGATAACTTAAATGATAATGTACCTAATACGGGGTTACATAAACTGTAAAATTTGTTAGTGGTAAGTTAGTTTACTACACTTAATAGATACATATTTTTTAAAAACATAATAAATGTATTATAGCTACTTTTAGATAAATGTAATATGTGGGAATTTCACGATCCGGACAAGGAAATAATGGTTTCATTTCGTGAACGTGTTATTACTACGACAATAAACTTTTCTATTAAAAACCAAGGTTGAACACGGACGGGCGCACTTTTGCGTCGTGGGCCAAAACTCCTTTCCTTACCAACACGTCCACCGCCGAATTGCAACCCCTCGAGCCTCGGCCAACTCGCTATCCGTTTACGCGCCACTAATTAACGTATTTGTTGGGTCGTTCCAAAATTTGCACAGTTGGCAACATCGGGAATGGGGATAATTAGCTTTGTTTGTTGTTTCGTCGTTTGCTCATGTTACACGGTAGCGTTAACCCCAGACGTTCTAGTTTTCTTCGTTGTGGGTGTCGGCAGAGCATTATTAAGTTATAAAAAATGTCGAATATCTAGTATTTCGAATTGGAATTGTCAATTGTTTTGAGACATTGCTACCTCCATAATTATATAATTTAAATGTGCAAAACACTTTTTCTACACCCGTATTATAACAATGCACTTATATGTCCATAATCCGTTTCATAATGATACCCATTACGATACAGATTTTTCATTATGATACAGATTTTTAATCAATAGAAACCCATAATTGTTCAATCAAGCATGCTGTGCATTTGACGTTTATCCTAGGTTCCTATGTAATTATTTTAAATGTCAAAATTAGTACGTATTAAATTTTCGTAGATACCTAGCTAAACTTCGATAATTTATCAAAATGTCTGATATCGGCGATATAGAAGAATTACCATCGACTCCTCCACACATATCGGAGAAAGCAGAAAATGCAGTTCATACGAATAATTACTGTTACCTATTGTGTTCAATAAAAATATAAAATTTATGGTTTTTGATTATTTATCAGGTGTAGAAAAAATATCCGTATCCCGGTTAATGCTCGTGTATTAATAACCATCATTACATGATCGTTGCATAATATACTTTTAAATTCATGTATATAGTTGAAACAAATTTAAGTTTAATCAGTATCTCATTCTTTCTGGAATGCTCCAAGGCTCTAATCTGGGCCCTTTACTGTTTTTTTATTTTTTGTTAACGACAATAGTTTACCTTGTCATAAATGAATCTATTTTTTAATTTCGAATGCTGATGACTGTGATCGCCCTCAGAACTTAAAAATAACATTTACAAAGTTAATAATAATCATACCTTAATTTATCACTTTTATGTTAATTGCTAATAATTTATTGCTTATTATTAGTAAAAAAGGTTGAATATTTACTTACAGATTCAGTCATAATGTCATTAATTTTAACTCCTTAAAATATATAGGGAAAAATGAGTATAATACGAATACACGTTTGAAAAAAAATTTAAATGCGTATTACCCTGAGACAAATATTTTCAAATCATTATCTAAATCCCCTTTCAGGTTGTCACTGACCGATTCATACAGCTCCGAAACTAACTCGTTGACCACCTGGATGCAACGTTGGCAAATTTAATTATAAATAAGCTCGACTACATAATATCTATTGCTATAATAATGACACTAATTAAAACGCAATTTGGTGACTTGTTTTAAACTGCTGCCGTATTTGTAACATCGTGTACTTCTGTATTTCGATAAAATCAAGGGAAGGGATCTAAAGTTAGAATAAATGTGTAAACTGTGCTTACCGCACGTTTTTCGCAATAGTTTCGCGTCCAGAAGTGCTCCAGACCATGCTTTGTGATATCTGCATTCTGCGATCGTCTTGAAATTGTTCTTGTCAAAGAAGTAGATTTCTAACTCTGTGTGTATTTGAGGTTATATGTTGCATATTCGGGCGTCATTTAGTGTTATGATCTTTTTTTTTATAAAATGCGGTGTGCCGTTTTGATTATACCCGGTGCTTTATGTATTTTATTTTAATGAAAGTTGGGAAGTGTGAAACTTGTTCTTGACGAAAATATTTTGCATGGCTAAATACTATCGTTAAAATCAGTTATAAGAAAATTCAGCATGCTTCTTTATTTTCTTGGATTTTATTGGTTTCGTACATATACGTATTAGCGAATAATAGTGTATGAAAGAGCAAACACAACATTTAGCCTTCATGTGGTAACTTAAAAGTGACCTTGCACTCTGTGATATCGTGACTAGTGAAATAGTTCAGTCAACACGGAGCCCAGTATTATCGGGAGATTATGGGTCGATTTGCTTCAATTTAAAAGATCGAGTAATTTTTTTCTTTCGATTTTCTGTCTTAGGCCTTCCAAATACGTGGTTAAAATTAATGGCATTATGACTGAATCACCCTGTCGATAATTTGCACTGTTATCGACAGTGTTCCTAATGGTATGTTACCCTTAAAATTTGCTCCGATTCATTAAAAATTAATTTTGATAAGGGCATGCATTAATTTCATACCGCATTGACATACGAGGTGTGAGAATTAAGTTCCGGGAGTTTAGTTATAACTCGAAAACTGGCAACACTGCATCGTTCGTCAACGTTTTTCTAGAGAAGGATGACCTTCCTTTTAGTTTCAGTCCACGTTTGATTTGTGTTTTATGTGTATTTTTTGGAAGTAACTTTTTAGTGGCGTCGTGAAAATGACTCAAATTACAGGCAACGTGTTGTGATTCAATTTTTAGTGGTGTATGGGGACGAGTGCATGTCGAAAACACGCGTGTTTGAATGCGCAAAACGGTTCGAGGGGCGTGAATCGGTAGAAGACGATCCACGTGAAGGAGTTCCCGTCACCTCTCGTACTGACGCGAATGTTGGCCGTTTACGTGCACCGATCACGTCTGACCGGCGCCTAAGCATTCTTGCGTTGTCTGACGAGTTAAACGTCGACAAAGAAACCGTTCGCAAGACGTTACACGAAAATTTGAATATGCGAAAGATTTGCGCAAAGATGGTGCCAAAAGACCTCACCCGTGAACAGAAAGACATGCGCAAATCGATCTGCGAGGATTTGTTATCCCGCAATCGGAGTGACAGTAGAAACTGGATGAGTCGGGTAGTTACTGGATATTTGAATATGACCCCGAGATCCGTAAACAAAGTCAGCAGTGGGTGGAAAAGGGTGGCCAACGAAAGCGAGGATGTCCAAGTCCCGACTGAAGGCAATGTTGATAGTTTTTTTCGATATCCACAGCATCATTCATCGTGAATATGTTCCTGCCGGCCAGACAGTGGCTGGACAGTTCCATGTTGGCATCCTGGAACGGCTGCGGGCCCGCGTTTTCCGTGTGCGACCCGAACTTACTGAGAACGGCTGAATCTTGCACCACTACAACGCGTCAGCCCATTCCTCGCTCGTTGTGCAAGAGTTTTTGGCAAAAAAAGGCATTCCGACGTTGCCGCACCCAACCTATAGCCACGGTGTTGCCCCCTGCGATTTTTTTTATTCCCCAAGATGAAGTCGCACCTCAAGGGAACTCATCATGGCGGCTTATAGGAGGTCAAAGAAGCTGTAACCGTGGTACTGAACGGGATAACTGCGGAGGATTACCAAGGGTGCTTCCAATCGTAGGAGCAACGTTGGAATCGTTGTGTAGCGTTAGAGGGAGACCATTGTGAAGGTCAATAATAAAATTTTGACAAAATTTAATTTGTTTATTTTTTCAAATTCCCGGAACTTAATTGTAACACCTCGTTTAGTCGAATTTCGCCAGTTATAAATTTTATTGCCAATTTGCTGGTTCTTTTTCGTTTTTTTTTAACAATACCATTCGGTTGATATAAATTTTTATACCCGCTCACACACTATTTTTACTTGAAACCAACCCTGCATAAAATCGATCAGACGATACGTAGGATATGTTTGTCATGTATTGATTGTATTCAAAAAAACAACGTAAATATCACAGGGAATATTTGAATAAACGAATATATTAAGGCAAAATTATTTTATGGAATTGTACTGGCGACTCCGCCATAATATCGAATGCCTGAAATATTTAATGGAAAGTTTACTGTGGTGTCAATTTCCAAATTTTGTTATTGATTTTGCAATTTCTGTACCAAAATAGTATGAACGAAGGCGTATTTGAATTTTTACCATATGTTTCCTTCTTCTTTTGTGTATTAAACTGTTTTCACAATGGTTTATTGTGAGTATTGAAGAAAAATTCATATCAACAAATAAATACGAATAATGGTCAGCAATGCAGGAAAACTTTTACGTCACCTGTATTCTAGTTCATTATGTTGATTGATTTCGCTATGCTACCGCAGTGTAAACACAATGTTGAAATTATGTTTCAACAAACACGCAGTCACAAAAAGCTTCCAGGAGTGTTTAATTCTTACGAAAAATCATGCTGGAATATAGTATTTTGCTTTTTGTTACCGTGTTACACTTTCACATTGCGGAAGTATTTTAATTTTGACATTTATTGCGGCTTAATATTTAGAGTAGTACTTAATACGTTTAACTGTTATGAAGCTGTAAAGGATTTTATATCTAGGTATATAAAATATTATTAGAAATAATATATACAGCGTTAATTAATTTAATTTATTCTTTTTGGTATGTCCGATCTCAATTTAAGTTAAGTCGAAGTCTTCTTAAGTAAATCTCACGGTCTTTATTTATACAGTTCATGCTGCCACATTCGTTTCCTGTGACGTCAGCCCACATTTTAACATTAAGCGCTCAAAGTTATACGTCAACATTTCAATATCTCAGAGTCGCGAGAGTAACAGATGTTTAGAAAATTTTTCAGGACAACAAATCGATTTATTTGTTGCTTTACTCTCGATACGTTTATAAATTTTAAATATATCATATCAGAATTTTGGCCTGTAAAATATTTTTTTCGTTTACGTAGTGATAGTAAGAGATTTCAAATTCTCTCTTGTAACTAGTTTAATAATTTTTGTGCTCTAGAACGAGGGTAAAAGACAAAAAGAGTAGGTAAACATTTGAAAGGGACATTTCCACAGCCTTGTTTATTTAGGGAGCAGAAAGTAGAGAGAAAAATATGGGACCCGTATTTTTGCTTTCGTTTTATATGTCTTCAGTGAAATGTGGTTTTTACACCCATGCTATTTAAACTCCAAATACAGAATAAAGTATACATTTAACAAAAGCAAATTGCTAGGACGTAAGAAAAGCCAAAATGTAAAAATTAAAAATATCCTAGTAAAAAAATACATCAATAGCAAGAAAATGTGTTTTTTCCAAAAGTTATTACTCATAAATAACTTACTGTTTCAAAATGACAATACAGATAGTTAGTTCTTGCTACCATTCAATATATTTATTTAAAGTTGCAAACATAATTATAATGTAAGTATGTATCATAAAAATAACTGGAATATGGTATTGCCAGCACAAGAATAAATAGTAGAATTTAGTTAACATTGACACATTAAGCAACTGTACTTTTTAATTGTTTTTGAAGGTGATAGCATAGACTAATTTGACATTAAAGTAAAATGTAACGTCGTTAGCAAAAATAAAAAACAGTAGAGGGCTAAGATTTGAGTCTTAGGACACCCCACAAGGACACTGGTTAAACTTCAGTTCATTTTGACCAATATATGTTAATTACGGAATTGCCACGAATACTCTATTCTTCAGACTTATGTAATATTATATTATGATCTATTCGATGCTTTATAGCAGCGTTCCCCAAACGGTGGGTCGCGACCGCTAATGATTTTTTGTGGGAGTCACAGGTAGTTTCCAGTTTTTGAGAACAAAAATCAGTACAAAACACATTTCTTAATGAAATGTTGATATTTTTTGCATTTGGCAACACTAGTAGGAACCGTTTGCTTCTACGTATCTCTATGAAATTGGTTAAAGTGGTTTCTCAACACTTTTGCAAATGAGAAAACAAAAGCCAGAAATAGATTAGATGTTGATGACATGAAATTGACTTTGACGCAAACTCAATCAATCATCTCCAAACTTTGTTACAATGCAAGGTCAGACTTCACATTAATTTGTTTTATTTTATATTTAGTTCGATCAACATTTGTGTTCAATATTTCTACAATAATTTTCTATACGCTTTGTTTCTTTTATTATCGATATTTTAAGGGAATTAAAAAAGTGTTGCGAAAAAAAAGGTTGATAACCACTGCGTTATAGCATGTTATGTAAAGAATGACACCTAATTTTTACGAATGATGTTCGCATTTAAAGACCCTAATGAAACCATAAAAAATGAGAATGTAATATGCCACCTGGATATTTTGAAGGATACAGAAGAATCTCTAATAAATGTTAAGTATTGGCACATTTTTAAAAATTGCAACGAATTCTGCTACTGAATACTTCACTCTTGCGTAAAAGAATATGCATTAGGATATAAACGTTACGTTTTGACATTTAATGGGAATAATACAATACCTAATTTTTACGAATGACGAACATTTAATGGTTTGTTTTCGACGTGCCATTTGTGTCGCAAGGGCCATTAAAAAACTGCAATTTTATCACAGAGTTAATGAACACGATCGAAAATAGAATTAATTGTGTCACATGTGCACAAATAAATCATCGCGCTCCGCTCCATCAAGGTGGCCTATTTATACCCGTCGGTAGTGAAACAAACGGGCCAGAAAGCGTCATAAAATCGGGCCCAGATTCCATTATTCGTCTTCGATTTCGCGTCTTTCGGGGGGTGGCTGGCGAGCGGTCGGGGGCATCCGCGGTCGAATTACCCACCCCCCGGACTGCGGCGGCGAAGGGGTGGCGTTAGCTGGAAAGGGTGCGTCGCGAACACACCCCGGGCTGATTGCGAAGGTGAGGCCTAGGGTGCAGCCGCGGCTGGAGGCCACCAGAAGCGACACGCCACGTCGCGTGCCGGTCTCTTCGCCCATTACTGGAAGTCTCCATAATTAAAATATATCATTGCCCTGCCGTTGTGAATAGGTCGCGTTAACAAACACGCCCGCTATGCCACGTCAAGTTTTCCTGAATTTTACAATGAATTAACGGCGATTTGTTCGACGATATGTCACTTGGTTTCGTTTAATTAAAAATAACAAATGCTATTATTTTTGGTTGTCAGCATATTTTATTTCAGATGCGTGCTCCCTGGTTTCGCGAGAATTTAAAACTAATTGTAAAAAATATGTTTTATTTATGTATCAGACAGAAAAATTATGACACATGGCATGATATGTTTATAGTAATTTACTTTATTTAAGTCCGGTAGGTGACTTATTACAGTATGAGTTGAATATAAACGATTACTGTAATAAGACGTAAGGAAGTCAGTATCTTATATTTTATTCCATACTGTCTTTATAATTCTTTTTAAAATGAATAAAAAGTTATAATTATTAAATATATTAAAATTATAAAATATTAATTGGAAGTTTTTTGCTTGTCGCTGTCACATAAAATAATATTGTTAATTAATCCAGGAAAAAATCATATTACAAATAGAGGTACATACATTCCTATAGTTTTAATACAGTGCTTTCGAAAAGTAACGAATAAATTAATTATTTTTGAAATGGAGAAGTTTTCGAAAAAATACCCTGGCACGTCGATTTTGTTTAAAAAAAGGCACTTTTTGATATATGACCCATATTTGTGACGTCATCGTTGTTCCAGATATGACGTCATCGACAATTTTTTTAAATAGCAACCTCCAATTTTGACCATGCCATTTGAAAGAGCGTGTCATTCTACATACATACATCATGAAAAATTATAGTGTTACATAACAAAAATTTAAAGAAAATAATGTTTGAAGATTTTAAAATCGATTTCGGTTGCCAGCAGTAGATGGAACCCCCGCCTGCTCCCGCCGAGAGTGTGGATGTGGCATTAAATAGTTGAAGAACGAAGGGACCTTATTTTAAATTTTACAAAAAAGTATCATATGGAAATATTGAAATTTAATTTTCGTATTAGTAGATAATTTTATTTTTATAATACTACAACACCAACATGCAATTTAAACCCTATTTTTAAATTATATAATGACATCTTTTGGTTTTGTCAATAGGTCCTATCTCTAATATCCATAAAACTCTTCTAGATAGTTTTTAATCTAAGATATTTTTGTAGTAAATCAAACGCTACATGGACAAAAAAGAATTAAATCTAAAGTGTTACATGGCTAGTGGACATTTTTATTATTCTATCCCTCCTACCGTTTTATTTCTCCTTCGTTTTGTTAGTGTTGCACAAACTGCTGCCTACAAACCTTTTTGGGCACTGTAGAAAGTCATTACAATTAAATGTGATCAGAATGTATTCATTTGTATGCAACATAACATGAATGCGATATAAAAGTGAGTCATAATTAATATTAATCAATATGTGCGGAAAGACTTCATTACAGGATATTAAAGTTTTTGAAAAATATCACAACGCAAATATCTCGAATCTGTTTGTCATCCTTCATCTTGGAAGTAAAGTATTTACGAAAAAAAAACTGCAGAAGAATTTAATATTTAAACGTAAACTCAACTTAATAATGTGGATTTTTTCCTGTATGTGCTCCTGTTTTAATGTCAGTTTATTTAATTTCACCCATTTTTGTAATATAGGTAGCTATGTGTAATTCAAAAAAAAATTGTTTACTTGCAGATTTCGTACTTAGAGCTTTTATTTCTCTCGAGTCGTTCGAGAAAATGGATCTAGAGATACTAGAAAATACCTGGAATATTCGTTTGGTCTATAATATAATAAAGTAGATGTTGCTTTAAAAAAGACATAAATCAGATTCAGTAGCCTGATTTTATTTCGATTATACGTTGAATTGATAATGCAAATATGTCGATAGTGACATAAATTTGCGTTAGACGCATTATATTCTAATTTTTCATGTGTAAAAAACAAATATTTACCGGCTACATGAACAAAGGAAGTTTTACTTTCCATGTCCCACGTCAGTTTTCTTAAAAATAAATTGGATTATTTGGAAACTTTTTGCGGTTCGATCGGATCTTGGTAAATGTTTGAGTCGCGTGTGAAGAGATATTTCTGTACCATATAACCACCATACCTGCTTGGTTAGAGACATTTTATTACCCACACCCAGACGTACTCGTATGACTTTTGTCTTTTTATTACGGCGGTAAAAATGTAGCCGTGTCAACTTTTAAAGTAAAATATTAGCTGTCCTTAAGTAATATCGACCAGATGTGCCCGGTTCACATTATTGGTCAGAAGGATTCTTAGGGAAGCTGTAAATGTCACAACAAAAGAATATTAATTTGTGATGTTATGCTGTTAAAAATATAGCCATGTCGCGACAAAATGGGACTGGAACCTGGAAAATTGGAACTAGAAAGATGCAGTTTTAAAATATAAAACCATTCGTGCCGTTTCTCCAAAGAAGGTCATTTTGATAGAAACGTCATTAAGATGGATTGTGACCACAGTACGACATTTGCATTATACGCTGTCTTCCCCAACTTATCCACTTGCACCTTTATATTTATTCGAAAAATACCTAACAGGCAATCCTCAATTGTAGGGTATGTAGATGGCATTAAATCAATCGAATTAAATATGATTTTAAACAGTCTAAGCTAATGTTAAATATGTCAAGATGTTGAATTGTATTGTAATTTGCACAAATTCTGGAATAGTGGAGATTTCATTATGTAGACTCGTTGGATAATTCGGCATATTTAAACATATTAATGAACGCAATACA
The DNA here is from genome assembly GCA_037114965.1 of Monochamus alternatus. NCBI lineage: Eukaryota > Metazoa > Arthropoda > Insecta > Coleoptera > Cerambycidae > Monochamus > Monochamus alternatus. The sequence continues at coordinate 74,003,327 of CM073431.1, read as the reverse complement.
GAATAATAATAATAATAATAATATCTCTACCTCTCATTCTATTCACGAGGATTAGCGCAGAAGTCGGAGACTTGCTGTGCGGGAGAGAGAGCGGTATATTATTTTTATGCATACCGCATTTGCGCCCAGGAACGACTTACGTTAGTAGATTCTAACCACCATTCAGTGCAGAAATGAGGGAAACCTGGAAAACCTCATTAATTAGGGAGGGGTGGTCAAATGTCAACCGGTATCAATCTCTCACATTGACCAAGCCAATGTTCTTGCACCCTACCAGCAAAATATTTTTTTAAATTGAAATATAACATATTTTCATATGTTTATTGATATATTTTATTCAAATCATTTTGAACTGATACTGAATTTAATTGATTTTCAACTTTAATGTAGATTTTTAAATCGTCCGCATAAAACAAATATCGTTATGTAGTAATAATATCAGTTAGACTATTAATGCAAATTAGAAATAACAGCGGTTCAAGATTAGAACCCTGAGGGTCGCCGGACTAAGGAATGGAATAATTAGAAGTACTATCACATATGGCGACATATTGTTTTCTGTTTTCTAATTAAGATACTATTAATTTAACAAAATTAATCCTTTAACAATGGAAAACGGTAATTTATCAATTCCAATGGCTTTGTTTACTTTTAAATTCTTTACATGTGATTTATTATCAGCTGATCCAATATTGTACACACTACTGAAATATTAGCAAATGCATCTTAAAATTACCTTTCCACTCTTCAATGTTATCTAGTATCATAACTTTAGGAAATACACTCGAATTATTTTTATTATTTATGGATTGCCAAAAAGGTTTTGAATCATGTGTTCTATTTTCTTCAATTTCCTTAATGTAGTTTTTATAAGCACGATCAATATCCGATTTTATTTTTGACCTCAGGTTATTATATTTATCATTTACGTGAGTAAAATTGGAATTACATTTTTTGTTGTGAATGTTGTCTTTCCTATTTTAATCATTCATGTTTGTTGTACCAAACTAGATATTTTTTACATTGTGTCATGTTTATATAAGAAGTATATTAGTTAATAACAGACAACACACAAGGATTCAGATTCAGATTCAACAGAAAACGAAATAAAAATTGTTAAATGTTTAAGAACATATTAATTTGCCGACAACTACGTCGACTTGAAGCTGATATTCAACATTGAGGGATTCCGCAGCATTATAATGCTCGCTTTCATACTTCTAACATCAAAAATGCAGTTATACAAGAGCTTAGTTGGGAAGTTCTATATTTACTATATTTTCCTGGTCTTGATCCATCAGATTTTCATTTTCTCAGGCTTGAAATAGAATAACTGCTAAATCGTTAGGAGGTAATGATAAACAATAGCAGAGCCCACATCATTGATTGAATGGATTTTGTGTATTTATGTTAAATGAATAAAGAAAAAGAAATAAATTTTTAAAGCAATAATAGTGGGAGATCAACCGAATAAATTCGATTTATTTTGTTATTTATAAACATTTCCTTCAACTTCTTTATAGTATCTACATATATATACGGTATTTTAATAAAATTGAAGTAACAACAGTCGATGGTCGATAAAATTTTCAATTAAAGTGTGATTGTTTAGAGAATTCCAATTTCTAATTTTAATTTGTTTTTAGTACCGGAAACGAAACGACTTTCTTAACTCAACGTGAGCTAATTTGATGTTTTTATTCATACTTATACTTGAGGCATACTTCGTTTAAAAATAGGTTGAAAACAAATATCCGATAGGTCATTCTAACGCGAGTTAAGTAAACACTCAAAGGTTCGTTACTCTCATTCGCCGGTGTTATTGGGGAAATATTAATATTTCAAGGTATCAAGGACCGAAACTAAAAGTTTTCTACGCTCTACATGTCGCGAAAAGCGCCTACTATTGGAAAATATATTTGCTCATTCACGTCACATGCGAAAGCGATAAATAACGCGAACCTTAGGAATCCCGAAGATCAACCCATAATTCACTTTCAGGCCGGTGCGAAATCTGAAAGGAGGAGTCAAAATATGTTGCCGCGAAATGAATACTCCATAAGAGAGAACGATAACCTTTACCATAGACTCGATATAAGCTGTTAAGACGGCTGGATCCCCACGAGTGGATTTTCATTTTTATGAAACAATTCGCGACGTAGTAGACTCTCGAAAAATCTTTTTCGGCTCTCTACGATTCGGTGTTTTAGTGTCATCGAGGTTCATTTTTCCACGGAATCGTCTGTCAGGGCGATTATTTCTTTTTCCTCCTTCCACCAAACATATGTTTTATTTTTGTTAAAAGCACAGCACTTAGATTTACGTAATGACGTAAGTATTTGATACACAAGAAAGTACCCAACACATTAATAATAATTGCAGCATTTTGATTGCCTCTGAGAACGTTGATCTGGTTGAGCAGTGATTAATTGATGAATGATGAAATGAAAGTATATGTTGGGATTGGAGAATTTCAAAATGATAAGTAACGAAAACAAGTAAAACATTTAATAGCTGTTTGACTGACTATTAATAATACATCTAGATTGAACCGAATATTTTAACTATCACTTTCCAAATACTATGAATATTATTTAATTTACCTATAAAGATGTAATATTTAGCAAAAGGATAATTATTAAATGTCGACGTTGTTTTTAAATTTGTTTAATTAGTTTTTCTTTCGAAACGTGAAAATGTTTGTTTTAGACTAGTTTTCACAGAAATAGGTTCATTTGAACGAAATATGCTTTGACGTCCTGAAGTTATTTGAAAATAAAAGCATGAGTAACTAATAATAAAATTCTCGTTTCGATAAACCTGCTCGGTAGTACTTCGTTGCAATAAAATTTCTCATAATATTGACCAAATTTTACTTGGCTATTCATTAAGAAGTATGATATGCTAAAACGAAAAGATACGTAATTTGATAAGTGTGTTAAGTTAGCACAATATGTATTGTAACTTTTAAGTTTGTTTTGCGGGATCATGGTGGAGTGGACGTTTCCTTTTTTTAATGAAATGTCTAGGACTCTAAAATAGATAGAATTACGAAAGTTCCAGGCAAACCATATACATAACACAAAAGCAACATCACAGTTCATATTATAAACATATAAGTTACATTAATAGATATTTAATTTTTTCACACTTCGCGTACAGTTATATAAAATGCCCATTTATTTTAAGAAAATCAAACGAAAGGAATACTGACAATTGAAACAAGGTACTAAAAATGAAGGAGAACGCAAAATCGCATCATAACACAAGATTTCAATTATGGCAACGACGTGAAACGCGCGAAATAAATAACCTCGCGGCGGATAGCCACATAGACAAATAGGGGTTTAATATAGCTTCCAAAGTTTCCATTTTTTTCGCTTTATAAATAAGTTTTCTCTTAAAATTATTTGTACTTAGTAACAGTTAATCCTGTAGATCATTGATCGATCCATTCATTCAACTGTCAAAATCTGATTACGTAAAATCATTGCTCTTATTCGACCAAAAGTTTGTTTAATGGTAAGAATATTATAAGGTAGTGAATCTCATCACTTTAAAGGCAATTTCTTTTCCACTTATGGTGATAAAAAATCGCATATAAATAATCTCCGGTCTGTAATAGAAAAAAATCAGGTCCGATTTATCAGGTCTGGAGCAAAGGGCAAACTAGCGGTAAAAAAGATTTTGCACGCTGTGGAGACGTAAGGTAGGGTTTTAAAATATTTTATGTGACGAAAAAATATTGCCCGACGGTAAAATACATTCCCCGAAATAAATATTTTGTACTGAAATTGAATGTGACTGCAGCGGAAAGGGAATATACTTGTTATCGCTAGCAAAATATTTTAGCACGTCAACTCTAATACGACAAAGTAAATTGGGGGAGCGAGAAAAGTGAGGACAAAAAAGAACTGAAAAAAACGACAAAATAATAGTTTACACGAAAGCGGACTTATCTTAAAGGACCCAGAGATGCAAGATACCTAGGGTTAGCTATATATCCAGATTAGATAGCATCTAGAATATCCTTCGAATAAAAAGATTATGGGGTTGTTAACTGGATTCCGTTCAGGACATTTTTTTAAAAATATTATTGTATTAACTTTTAATATACCTACCATGAAGCAAATTGTTCTTAGTTCCAGGATTTCGTTTTATCTTCCGGTTAGGATACAAAATGTCATTAAACTACATGCGTCTTTGTTTTGTGTGGTTTTTAGAAATCATTTTACTTTTTCCCTCGAAACTCATAGAACACAAAGCAGCATTATAGTGTTATCTTTTACAATGGTAATGTACTCAGTTCTTCTTCTGTGATAATCCCTGAACCGAATCTTCTCAGGTGAATGAACCCTTAGCCTTTGAGAATTAACCATTGTCTTGACGTATTTATCTTCCTTCAAGGTCGGTCTTCGGTTCTCATTTGCGCGATAATTGAGTGCCGGTAGGTGTTGTTCACAAAAAAAAAATCGCCTCAGCGGAAGGAGCCTCGTGATTTGCAGAAACGTTAATTAGTTCTCAAATTAATAATATCGAAAACCAACCAAAAAAATATTTAGGTGGAGAGCACCTTCGCATATTAACAATTTTTTTATTGACCAATTAACATCTCATGATTTTCCCATTGGAATTGATATAGGTACATGATATATGGAATTATATTATGAATGTAACGTTGCATTCGATAATTTTCATGGTCATGGCTGTGATTGCCTCCCTATAAGAATTACCATAAGGTACATGTATAGAGTTTCCCAACGAAAATGATGTTTATTTTTGGCTTTTAGAAAAAAATGTGTTTTTATGACGTATGAAAATGTTGTTGTGTTGAAAATTTCAAGAATACAATTGTATAAATTACATACATAAAATGATTTACGTAAATTTCCCATGACTATCATTTGCTTTTTTATGCCCATAACTATCATGGTGATTTTATTGACGATTTGCAGTTACTAATGCTCTGCTAAGTTAAATGAAATTAAACAGATAATACATGTAAACATTGTTTTTGACATGGTAATTACGCATGCTCGAATATATCTAAATTTACTAATAATTAGTAAATTTTACAATTACATAGAATTATTCTTTGTGAAATTATAATGTAATTATTCAATTAATGCATGTAAAAATTATACTTCTTTGTAAAACTCCAATGTAATTAAATAAAATAACTTTATTTTACGTAGATGATTTATTGTTCGTCTTCTTACATGCTACTACTTTATAAGTGTTATTGCACTAGTAATATTGAAATTATTATATAATATATGACATGTAGAACGTTGTATAAAGCATGAAAACATTTACATATTTTTTGAGAATTTCTCTAATAATATTGATGTAGATACTTTTGTTGTATTTTCCGGCAAATGCAGCACCACACAATGTGCATTTCTTGTATATTTTAAGTCACTGTAAGAGAACCTCTAAGAAATTATTTTACATCACAATTAAACCGTACCCACACTTGAAATATATCGTACCACTTTAGTTTCAACTGCTATAATATCTATAATGCACATGATTGTATAGACAAGCCGACCATTACTGAATCGGGACGTTGCGTTGCGTCTCTGTAAAATTACATAATATTGGTAATTATTATTAAATACAGAACTTTACTGCTAAAATTACAGAGAACTATTATAATATATTCTGTGAATAACATGACTTACACGCTTTAGGTATTACATATTTCAATTAATATTGTAAATTTCTCTAATATTTGTAAAATTACATGGGATAATTATAAAATTATCATAACTAATAAGGTAAATATTATGTAGACATAATTAATTTCTTAATTTTAGAAATATTTTTTTAGAGTGTAGATTTGAATAGGTAATCGAAGTATGAATTAAAATATATATTTTGAATACCATATATAAATCATATTTTTCAACTACTAGTCGCATTCGTGATATTATGTGTGAAATTTTAAAGCTCTCATGGGCTTTTGTAAAATGTTTTTCTACACTCAGACACCGAATCATATATGTTGGTGCATTATTTTTTGATTTATCAAAGGTCTTCGATTCGTTAAACCTCAATTTTTAGCATGAAAAATTATTTGCAGTCGGTTTTTGGGGATAATTTTTTGGCCTGGTTAATGTCATATCTGAGGGACAGACAAATGTATGTAAAATTAAATAATAATTTATCAACCATACAGGAAATTGAACTAGGGGTTCCACAGGGCTCGATACTTGGCCCTCTCATCTTTCTAATTTTTATGAACGATTTACCCACATATCTTAACACAGAGTGTGTTATATTATATGCTGACGATGTCACTCTTGCAACACATGAAAATAGTCCAGAAAAGTTGCAAGATTCTTTGGATTCCTTAGCTTGTCAATTTTCAGAGTGGTGTAATAAAAAATTATTAATTGTAAATGCAGGAAAAACCGTATGCATGCGATTTTTTTCGCGTAAAAAGTTTAACGCTGTTCTTCAAGTTAAAGTAAATGACACAAAGTTTTAGGGAACGTTTATTAATTGTGATATGAGCTGGAGCAGTCAAATTAACAATGTATGTAAAAAAATTAACTACGGCCACTATATATTAATACAGTTAAGAACAATGTTTGATACTGCCCAGTTTCTTAACATATATTATTCCGTAATCTATTGTCCTATAATGTTATACTTTGGGGTAATGTAAACAGTCATAATGCTAGCAGAGTTTTAATATTACAAAAGAGAATTATTAATTAATTTTTCGTATTCCGCAAAGAGAATCTTGTAGACCATATTTTGTTCAAAATAACATATTGAGTTTTCCTGGCATATACATATACAAATGTATATTATATGTTGCCAAAAATGAACGTAATTCTGATACACATGAATATAAAACTCGATACGGTAGTTTATTAAAACTTTCACATCATGCTACAAGTTTGTACGAAAAATCACCCTCTTCTATGGGTATTAAACTTATGAATGCATTGCCAGTTGACATAAAAAACGAAATAAATTTTAATTTATTTAAAACTAAACTTAAGGCATACCTTGTGTGTAAGTGTTGCTACGAAGTGTCAGATATGTATTCCTAGTAGGGATGATCCTTAATATTATTTTATGCACATAACATAATTGTTATATTTTACAATGTTTATCTTAATTTAAAATGTTTGTCTAATATCTGTCGATTTTTGTACTTTATTAATGTTCTTTGTAACTGTTGTGTAATTGACTTGTCCAATCTTGTCAAGTTTTATTATTTTAATGGATTAAAAATATTATTATTATTATTATTCGGTGAAAAACGGCACTTATTATTTAAAAATATATTTGGCATCTTTTGACAGCATATATTTTATTCAACAATTCCATGTTTACAGATTTTGCTCTTATATCAGGCGTCAATTATTGAGAAAGCTAGAATATTTCTCATTTTTTGCATGTAAATGGATCCCAGTTTAAGTAACTAATCATTTATTTACGTCTCATAAGGGTCATTCTCCGGAGACTTCTCCGGATTTCGAATTATATCCAAGTTCTGCGATAGACAGCAGTGAGGATAGTAGGAAAATAAAAAGGGCGGTCACGTAGAAAACTATTTTCATTATTTACGGGCTAGAGGAATCGCGTCCGTTTGATTTCTGAGACCCTATAAATTTTTTAGGACTTCTGGGCGGTGGTGTAGAGCTGGTCCGGCTCGTTTTTCCCATTTCCTAATTACCTTCCGTACGCTTTATTTTTCTAAAAAAAGTATCGCTCAGTTCATCAATCATATGCCATGTAAATATCGTTTAAAAATAACCGGTGCGACCTTCTGCGCAAACATGGATATTGTTAAGATCGAGGAACGTAACGGCCTCAAGTTGAGTTATCTCTGCATATTTTTGATGGAAACAGATGGCTGCTTATATTTGTAATAAATATCATTAAATGTTATACAGGATGCCTGGCATGTAAGTCCCGATACTAAAGATGCCTGTATATCTGTTCAAAAGCAAAAAAAAAACATGAAGAAAGTTACAAACTAAGGTACAACTAAGATTAAGTAAAAGCTCCTGTAATGTAATTTGGTTTTTGAACCAGTATTAATGACGTTGAAGAAAATCCTTAAAACTGTAACCTACGACAACATTGTAATATATCATCTGCTGGTTTTAAACTAAAAGTATTATTAGTAGTGTTGTTGGCTGAGATATTGCAAAATTTTAAAAAATTCTTTAAAGTCTTGTTGTTTCTTGATTTTACAATTTGAATTTTGTCTTATTCTTGCAAGATCCTTACATACAAACGAGAAACATGAGACTTTATTACGAATATGGTAATTGTGGTGGTTACACTCGGTCGGCTACGGTCCCGCTTGGAGCTCACATAACTATCGATATGGTCGATCGTCGACAGTGACCGATTGATAGACGTCATAAAGCATAGAAACAAAATGAGCCAAAACAGAATCGGAATTTTTTCAGTCAATTGGCAGTGAATTTATAATTTGTTAATTTCAGCAGGACTGGACCTGGACCTTTGATTTTAAACATAGTTTTATATGCTGGATGTCATTTAAATATATTTACAATACAAATGCAATATTTATATTTTCAGCTAATGTGCACTTACACTCTCATATTTGCAAGATTTCTTGAAGTAGTAATATCTTTTTCCTTGCCTCGCAAGCCGTTTCTTTAAAATCTTGCCTTGCAATTCGAGCTGTCAAGTTTTATTTTGGTCTTGTCTGGTTTTGCAGGACCAAGACAAGTCTAAGGAAAAACAAGGCAAGACGCAAGCCAACACTAATTATTAGTCATAGTAGTATTGTGGCTAGTGCATTTTCTGTATATACTGCTGTCTTGTTAGTGTACATAAACAGAACTAGAACCAATTTATAGTAATTATCACCAGCTGCATGACAAGTTATGGCGATTCTGGACAAAATTCTTTGGCTACATTTGAACAGTAAACGCTTTTCGCAAGTAACATAAGTCATTCTGAACACTTCTGAACTATTTCATATTTTATTCAGTTGTGAAAAGTGATTTAAGAAAACCATTCGCATCAAGTATGTTTAGGTGCATTTGTAATTATTATGTTCAAACAGCTGACATGAGCGACGTTGTCACATATTCAAGACCTGTTTGTTGTCACAATTCTGTTATCCTTGGTCAGAGAAAAAGAATTGTTAAGTAAAATATGTTTTGTTTGATAAAATTTATCATACAACAAAATAAAGACACTGATATTCACCCTGTATGTACTTTGTATTGTAAGGATTTTCTATAAAAATGATGGCTAAAAAGTTTTGCTAGTTCTCGGTAAATGTTTTAAGGTGTCGAATAGAATCAGGACTACATGAAATAATTTAATACCGTTGAATTCTAACCGTTCCGTTTAGATACAGTTAAACCAGCGCGGTTTTAGTCGAGTCTAATGCCTGAACTAACTAAATTTACTTGGTTTTAGCCGTAAAACGCGGTTTTGGTACTTTGAAACATTTTCGTGTTATTCAAAGCCACGAATTCCTCTATGACGTAGGATAGCCCGTCAGGGGAGAATTATTCCTTAAGTCTGTGTCGCGAAAGTGATTTATGCGTTTCCGAATGTTTAGGGAATAATAGTATAATTTGCTGATATTTTATCAAATCTCTTATCTTGCAGCGTATCCGACAGCGCCACACACATTCCATAACGGTCGTCTGATTACAGGATTTACGTTTCCTCAAAAAAATCTTGCCTATAAAAATACCATTCTTATATTTATACAAATGATAAAAGTAGTTAAATATTCGTATGTAAATGTTGAAGGTCAAGATGTTACTTCTTAATATAACTGCTTAAGAGAATGAAGTCCAATATATATTTTTATTTACTTATTAGGTAGTGTTGAAAACTATATTTTAATGAAATAATAAATTTAGTTTAGTTTGTTTATTGGTGTCCAAATATACAAAGTATTGTCCTACGGTTTTCGATGTTTTGTAAATATTTTTTGGTACAATTAGTATATTACGAATTAAAATTGACTATTCTATATTATTCTTAATATTTTTTAAAGTAGTTCTGGGAAAAATATAGACATTTTTTTATGCCTTCGATTTTATTGTGTTCTGAAATGAAATCTGCCGTGAAATGATCAAATATCTGGTGTATTCTTTAGTAGTGAAATTTTGAAAATAAAACAAGTAGAGCAAACGTACCTAAGCGCAAAAATAAAATTCATGATGTTGTGATTATTTATTGTTACTATCTAAATTTTGCTCTTATAAAATAACTTTTGTTAGATTTGTTGCTATCGTAACGCCACATTTTAGTAATTATTTTCACATACCTACCTATAAATAATATTTTTATTCTCAGTTATTAAGTCTTTAAAGTCATTTGCCTTTGTAAAAAACCCTGACAAGAATACGATTCCCTTAAAAAATATCTACTGCAATAACATTTTTGCCTTCCTCGTCTTTAATTTTTAACGGTGAGAAATAAAATATGTAAACTGTCTCATTTGACCTCGTGCAGTTCGCGAATCCCGTTTGCCGGCTACTATCAAACGGTAATTGAAAAATTTTATATCAGACTGCGTCTCCTTTACGAGTCTCTTGCTATATATTAAAGAGATAGATGTTCGCGTAAAACTGGAATGATATATTCATATGTTGCAAGTTTTACTGCTGTTGCAGTTGTTGCTGTACGAGAAATTGCGAAATATTTATGCTTCGAATTGAGCGTACGCATTGCGCTTTTACGTTTCCAGTGGCTGCAACAAGTGAGCTGAACAGAAAATTATAGCAATAGTAGAGTAGTTTCATAAATATTTTATACATGTTTATTTATTTAGTTACAATATCCAACGGGTGATCATTTTTACGACATCAAGTACACGGATTTTGGAAACGGAATTATATAGTTGCGTATTTTTAAGCCTTTCAATTTTCTGATGAGAAATATGAGATATTTTGCGTAGTTCTAGAAATTGAACTGCTAGGATGAAAACAAAAAAGTGCAACATCTGTATCATAAATCGAACAGATTCAAATTTATTTGGATAAATGTGGTATTTCCTTTCATTTCCAACATCTCGCATCTTGAAAATCAGTGGCACTTTAACCGCACTTTCTAGGAAGCATGACGGAGACGGGGCGGATTCCGCGGATGGTCCACAGATGCAAAATATAAGAAATGCTTCCTTATCGTAAGGAAAGGATTTCTTATACAGGGTGTTTCAGGAGGAGATGTACATACTTCAGTATGTTAATCTACGTTCAATTTTAAACAAAAAGTTTCTTATAAACTTAGGTCTGGAAACGCTTCGTTTAGGACATACAGGATGCCAATTTAAAAAAAAAATTACATTTTCGTTAATAACTCTCGATTGCTTTGAGTTAAATTCATGATATTTTGTATGCGGAGGTTTCTTGGGACGGAAAATTGCAGGAACAATTGGCTGTATCTCCAAGAGGGCGCCACAAGCGACCATTAGGATCGTTTTAAATCGCTTCTTTTTAGTGCTACGGTGTATGTCATTTTAGAATAGAAAAACATTTTCCCCTGCATTTTGTACTTAAAAATGTACACCTTATTGAATTCTCTAGGAGCAGCCCTTTCCGTTAAAAATTCTTCTGGAGATGGTGGTGCATGCAAATTATGTATTAGATTGAATCGAAAGTTATTGTCAGGTTTTGTACATTTTGTTTGTGTATGAGATTTAATTTTTGCAATTCTCACAAACAATTTACGCTGTTTTGATTAAAAACTAATAGTTCCTAGTCTGTAATGTGTTATGCCTTGTTTTTTAGATAAAAGTAAAATAGTTAAAGTAAAATTGTAGCTTCAAATTTAATTCGTTAAGGTGAGATGTCAGGTCTGTTAAAAATGCAAGATCTGATAGAAATTTTGCATCTATAAATTTTTCAGTTGCGTACTGTCGGATTTTACTTTATTTTTAAGGAAAATGGGAACGTAGAACGAAGAAACGTTGCTTTGTGAATGTAATATATTAGCCAACAATTAGATATAAGGACAAAGTATACTCACGTATACACAAACGGACACAACAGCAGTAGCGTTTACAGGTATATATTTTGACATGCATAAAAATGGATAATATTTTATTTTGTACGTAGAAATGATATTTTAATTATTTTATTTAGTTTATTTATTATTTAATGTTGAAAGCCTCATCTTTTTCAATATTTATGTTATTGTAAATCTTATAAGATATTATCTAATGAACTTATTCCTTTCTATGCGTACTTTAAAAATGCCATATTATACCTATGTTTCGAGAAAACGGGCACGCTAATGACCGCCACATCCAACTACGTACTATTTCGTCGACGACGCCCGTGCGAACTTAGCATTTGTGTCCATTGTGGACAACTGCTTTGTTTATAATAGATTCACAAATAATAATTGGACAGCCCTGCAATAGAACAAAGTATATACCTATTCAACTTTAAAACAGGGACAATTATATGTTGTGTTGATTTGGTTTAGTTGCATTACTTAATATAGGTACACTGTAAAACCTAAGTAACGGGTCATTAAGTTAGAAATACACACATTTATAGACGAATACATTATGCATGGACTATATTTCTGTGTTCCATAAAATATATTAGTACACTCGTACTTACTTAACCTTTTAGAATACGAGTATGTACCACTTTAACTTATTGTAAAAATGTAAAATGCGATCGCTTGAATACAAACACATAAAAAGTTTAGATAGAGTGCTTATGACATTGTTATTAAAATTTCACGTGGATGCACGTAACTGTAATGCGAACTATTTCCATTGCACATTGAAATACCAATGATTTTATTTAATTAGTAATTAAATTTAATAAAATCAATTATCTTTGTATCTATTTAATTGGATTACTAGATCATTAACTTATTGAAGTGGAAATAACTTTTCTAGTAAAATTAATGAAAAAATTTATACATTTCCAATCAAATCAGGCGTTTATTGATAGATTTCTTAGTTATGAAGCTTTAATACTCTCTGGGAGCTTTCATACTATTATGAAAATGTGGTTTTCTTTAAAAATATTTAGTTTCACTTTTTTGTATACTAGACTGTTATCCCATTGTAGGTTCAAGAGAACCTCAAAGCGGGTAACTTCTATTTTATAAAGAGTAGTAATTGTATTCGCATCTTTGATACATATACAAATACATAAGTGTATATAAATTCGGAAGTACAAATGTTTCCTGTAGTTTATAATAAGAAAGTAAGAAATGAACTGTCGTGTTAAGACAGTTACACAGAGAACAAAATACATTCAATGATGCCAAACTGTGGAATTGTCTGTTTCCTTGATTTTATTTTCCCATGATAACAGAGTTTCTGATTCAGAAAAAAAAAGTCATTTTTACTCCTTTTCGTTCCTCTAAATTTGAGGCAGGGGTTAGATCTGATACACCAATGATGGATTTAATTGTGGTGGGTTTTTTCTCAGAAAAATTTTATATAGTACAGACGAATTGCTTTTAACGAGGCATTAAGCCAGTTAAAGACGATGAGCGAAATATCATACATCTATAATGAGAAATATTCCTACAGACAAGTAAACCGCATAGATATAAATATATTGTCACAGAATTTGCCCCGCTCGCACCCAATTCTCCGACTGCGGTATCGCGAAACGCTAGATTGCCCCGATCACCCCTACGCGATGCTGGTAAATAAACAAAATAATGCCGTGTATCGAGGCGCGACTGAAATATTTCGAATTTTCGTTTGGTCTATAAAAGAATAATAAACGGCCGAGTCAAGTCAGTCTTGAAATTAAAGTCTTTATTAGAGTTTTCATTTGGACGGTTCAGTGAGATCAATTGGAGATTCAGAGCGATTTAGATAGTGATTAATTAAGTAGTGTTTAGTTGAGTTGTAATTAGTATTCAGTAGTGTACAGAGTGTTAATAAATAGAAGTAAAAATTAACTGTTTGTTTTTCTGATAATATATAATAGTCACCGTCCGTAACTAGCTTTACAATTCTATAAGTGATAGTGTTTCTTTTCCCAATTTTTTCAGATAATGTATTAGCATGGAATGATTCACTATACTGATTTATATTTGCAGTAGATAGTCATATGCTCATATGATACATTGTTTTCGGCACAGCATGTTACTTGATGTATAGAAATATTTCTAATTATAGGTCAACTTAAACGCCGCATATTTAATCCATTAATTTTTTTTGTGCACATATTGTTCAACACATTTAGCCAAATGGGTTTCTCCTTCAATTTCATATACATTCGATAGCGTCAGACGTGCAACATGTGTTCGTTTCCCATGGAGTCGATTTTATTTTTTTTTCTTTTTTTTATCTTTTAAACACAAGGGAACACCACATTTATATTTTAGTTCAGACAGTGGGTTGTAGTTGCATGCGTTACCGGAAAAGAAGTCGTTTTTTTTTCTTTTTAACAATGTAAAAATGCATAGATGTTTCCCATTTTAGTAACCATATTGATAAATTGAGCAGTAACAGTGGGACATTCTTTAACGTCTTTGTTATTAACAAAATTTGAGACATAACCATGTTGAAAAGTTTTCATTGGTATGATAAAATTTATTGCATACAAAGTCTTTATACATATTAAGCACATAGTGGCACAAAAAAGTATGTATATAAGTTGTATGAAGTGACAATAATTTAGGGGAATGATGATATTTTTAAATATGCCTGCGTCTTCCATACTTTGTTTTTGGTTTTGTTTTGAGTAATATACAGCCGCCCTATTTTAATTTATATCTACTATTGATAATAAGGAAGTGTTTACGTATTTTTTTCCTGTTTTTATTAATGACAAAAATCAATAATTAGATTTTTTTTCGAAAGTTTCAATATTTATTTATTTAAGTTTTACCTTCAGCTAACATTTTCCAGTTTACTTCAAATTCGGACAAATTGTAATTTTATGTGTGAGATTAAGGGACGATAAAACACGCTGTAACTCGGTAACAATGAATAATGAAGCCACTAAAGATAATTTCTTCCCTCGGAGGTGATTACTCCGGACATTGAAGGTGTCTATAAAGTGTATTAAATCCGAAAATAAACCTGACCGTTATAGACTGCAGTATCTATAACGTACGATGAGATTATCGAAAGGTGTAAAAATTCCGATAACGGATTGTGGGATGTAATAAAGGAAGTTTTCTTTGAAATTTGATGATGAAGTCCGTTGCAGTTAGTTAATCGTTAGTTTTGCCGCCATTAGAAAAATGCATACTGTATAAATTTCATAATTCGTGTTGAAACCAATGGTTTTAATGTTTTTTAGGTGCGGGTTTATTATCAGTGTGAAAAACGCGAAGGTGTTTCAAAAGAAAATCCAGCAAATTTAATACTTTCAAACGTAATTGAATTAGAGCTACACAAATATCTCATTAGTTTACGTAGTTACCCCTCTTTTTTGCTAATTAAATCTGCATCGACTCCTTAATAATTTCATCCAAATTTGTACCTTCTTGTTCTCTCATTTGTCTTTTACTGCAGGTCCTTATAAAGAACAAAGTTCAAATAAAAATTTTCACTGCTGGCTTCAGTGTCTCTAGAAGTGGACTATAACTGTTTCACACTTTTTAACAATGTTCCAATGTTGATCCAAAGTATATGAACAAGAATTTTCAACTGAAAGATTTGCGCTTGTAGTTTTTTTTTTATTAGATTTTACGTACAAGTCCATTTATTGAAGTGTCTAAACCTAATCGTATTATACTTGGTTGTCCATTTTCTTCATGAACATTTGATTTTGTTGTTACTTTTTTTATATTCAGCCTTTGAAATCTAGTTTTATATAATACTCGGTTTTAAGTATGGCGATTACATCTCTCCTCTTGAACCGTTGTGGTAGACGAGCTTGACATATTTAGATTATAACTGTATAAATCGTTTTTCCCACCATTAACATAAAGTACGATAAAGTATGTATGTTGCTGTTTCTCCACGTATGAATTATTGTACAAACGTGGTTAAAACCATAATAATTTTAAAAACAATGTTCATTCAGAAATAATTTTCGCATTCATTATTGTCTGTAACATTCCCACGGATCGGTAGTAAAGGGAAAAAAAATGTTTGTATACTACAATCATATAACAGGACAACCCAGAGGAAGAAGTTTCATGACCATATTTTCTTATTTAGTTTGGTGAAGTAGCTCCCTATTATTTGTCAACATCGTTTAGAGCATTATAAAATGATATCCGAAGCAGTATTGCGATTTTTTTCTAGTTTTTTCAAAGACGTTCATTTATAAATAAATACTTTTTTGTATACGCTCCCAAAAATTGATATTTTACGGACTCATTTCAGGTCCTAAAAGAAGTCTTTTATTTTTTATACAAAAAAAATGTCAATAGTTATTTGTGTTTGCATTAAACAATATAGTTACCATGGTGACATGGTAATTAAAATCCGAAGCTCACTATTTTCGAGAAATATTTGCTCTGATGACATTAATCATACATAATAAGAGGTTTGAATGTGTTCTTTTGGGATCTTGTTATTTTTGGGACTTATCTGCTATTCCTGACTCGGCTTTGCCTCATGTAGAAACGTCATCGATATCTCTGAAAAAAAAACTGAATTTTATGTACTTGTAACAAAGATAACTTATGTATATATCATAATCTTTAAATTTATAATCCACTTAATTTGCTAATGTCTAGACGTAGTAGTAAATGTCAACTAAATTGATTTGATGGAGATGCCATTAGTGTCATTACAAAACCGATACATTTTGTTGTCTCTAGTGCACAGCTTTGTGAATCTGTTTTCTCAGTATATGTAGGGTATGTGCAAATACCGCAACAATAAACCGTTAACATGCACTTATCCAACGTACTTTTCTGCTGACGACGCAGAATCCTACAATGACACGTCAGCTTAACTACGTTTGTTTGCAATTTGTGTTCATCATCTGCGAAAAAATAAGACTTCTCTTCGGCATAATCTAACGTAAATAATTCTTGTTTGTATTGGGTGGCGAAAGGGAGCTTTTTTTATGTGGAAAGTGGTCGCCGTTATCGCGAAGATATCGATTTATCGCGCGGCGAAAGATATGGATAAATCCAGGGCGTATAATCTCTGTATATACCTCACCGCATTGTGATAAAAGTTTGTCCTCTGCAATACTATCGTAATACTGATAAAAATTAAAACGGATCACTGCACACTTTCGTTTGGGTGAAGCGATCCATAGAAATCATAATTTACACATTCGAAAGTCAGAATAGAACGAAGTTCATATATACAGTGAGCGGTAAAAGTATGGGATAAATTTATTTAAAAATCAGTTGTTCGTTTTTTGGAAAATCACTCATACCCGTAAATTTTTATTTTTAGTTGCGCATTTTTTAAACCAGTTTTCATGTATACAGGGTGAAACAAAAAATGTATATGGTCAATTTTTTTAAACGGAACCCTCCTATTTTATATTTTTATTCAATTAGCCATGAAATTCTAAGTACTTTTTATGTAGCGACTGTTTTCGAAAAATTGTCGTCTAAAAATTAACATCCACATTTCGACAATCGCCACTTCATTTTGCATAACAAGTCTGAGGTTATTTAAATGAAAGTCGCGGACAAATAGAGTGACCTCTAAGATCACCTGATCTTACACTCATGAATTACTTTTTAATAGGGTTATTTAAATTCCAAGGTTTAAACAGGAGTCAAAACATCGAAAATGAAGAGGAGATGAGGAAAATTGACGGAAACGTATTAAATAATGTTCAAGATGATTTTGTACGGGATGGTTCAAATTGGTCGATTTTCAAGGGTTATTGCAAATCTGTCATAGAGCACATATGATAGACGAGTCCAGAGCTAGTTTTTGTGATATGAGCAGAATTTGTGCTTTTTTATAAAGAACACTGTATTTTATTTAAAAATGGAAAGGGGTTAAAAATGTATTCCAAGAATATATACTTTACTTATTATTTGTTGTGTAGATTTGCGGAAAATGTAAAATTTTCAAAATACCAATGATATTTACGTTTTCTGACTGAGAAGGCTTTGAAAACCAGCAAGTTTGACATTTAACATTATTAGAAGCGTGTTAGCACAAATTAACTACATTCAAATTATAAATACGTACAATTAAAATAGAGATCTCTTGCTAAACCTGAATTTTCATTTCTTAGATTGTATTTGTCTTCATTTGAGTAACGAACCATTTTTGACTTGTCTATCTATTTGCTTTATGTATGACAGATTTATAAACCCTTTAACAACTTCAACATTTAACTTGTTTCGTTTTAGGTAGTTAATAATATCGACATTTTTTGGCAATTTTTCTTGTAGTTGTTTGCTTGATTGGGCAATCTAAATACCTACTTGTTATTGAATTATTTTTTCGAAAAAGGTTCAAAATAGGTATAGGGTATGTTATATGAAAAGTACTTAGAATTTCATGACAAATTGCCAAATAGTAAATTAATGTTTTTTAATTCATATGAAAATCAAAGTGAAAATGCTCAATTGAGCATAGGAAAAATAAAATGTACCACAAATAAGTAGCTATTAATTTCAGACATTAAAAATAATGCTTCTAAAAATAACTTGATTTTTAAGAATGACATTTTAGTACTTCATTGACACACATACATGCATCTTTTTTCATTAATGAAATTCTTAATCTAAATTCTTATAAGTATATTTTGTTTCTTCATTTGACACACACAGTCTGGATTCATCATTAGGATCATTACTCATTTTGTTGTTGTGTATCTGACAAGTTGTGTCATGGTTTCAGTCTGATTCATGCAGTACAACTGTTCTATATTTAAAAAAATATATGTATCTTTGGGGAAAAAGTACACTTAGTGAAGTTTTAGAAGGTCATTCATTTTTATCTTAATTTTACAGATCATGTATACAGTCTATATGATATTTATGTTAAATTGTAATTTCAATCCCCCTATCTGTTTTTTGACTCGTTGGCGCATCATATTCACTTATGATGACATAAATTTATGAGGCTATAATACTGTCCCTTGATTATAAATACTTGGTTTCCATTGTTTTCGTTTATTAAAATGTTATGTGGTAATTTTTCAGTTTTTATATCCATTTTGTCACATATTTTAGAAATAAAATTTTCTATTGCGTGCTTTAAACACAGTTTTGATATTTGTATTAAATTATTTTGCCATTTTTTATTCACTTGTTTGAAATTGAGATCCGCAGTCGTCCTTATATATTAATCATGCCTCACATAAATTTATGGTGCTATATTTTAACTTGAACATAAATATCGCTCTTTGTTTCTGGAAATACAATTTATTTTCTGTTTTTATTTTAATTTATTTCGTGACATGTTTTACAGAACTTCGTTTATTGATTTATGCCGCAAGAATTCTTCATGTACATAATTCTTAAATTAATCAGCCTGGTAAGGAAAATACTGTAGAGAATTCTTTACAGTGTCGTAATTTATGAATATTTCGTACGTCAAGCAAACGTGATGGATATTTTTTCCTGTAGAAAAATCGCTTTTGTCTACAGAATCGCCTAACTGAGAATAATGTAGGTTAAAGTAGTACGTATACCCTTTAACATGACATAGAGATAAGATAGTTATGCTAATTCGCGGGTTCGTCGAACCAAAGCACGTAATCCATTTCTTTCAAGTGCATTATTCTTCTAGCTGCCTACCTTGATCCAACAAAAGAATACATTTTCTCACATATTATAAACTATTGACTATATTTTATATACTTTTATGACCGAGCAACATGCGAGGTATTTTTGACGTATTTCCTGTCTAAATTTATATGGAATCGATACAAAAATATATTTACCAAACCTTCACATCTTTGCGTTCTCTAGAGAGTAGGTATCCAGTTTTCCGTAAATGAAGACGTGTTAGAATATTAATAATTGTTCTTTGATATTTGAACAAAATAATTCAATTTAGTTCATATAAGAAAATTTCATTATGGAATTGTGAAAGACAGTTTTCTTTTTAAGAATATTTCAGAATTGGAACAATCAAGAGTACCATAGTTGAATTGGAAGGCTGCAGTAAACTTCGCTTTGAACGTTAACATATGCATGTAAATAGAGCACAGTTCTAGTTCATCGGAGGTAGATTTTAGAAGCCTTGCTAGTTTGAACGACGATATTTCTTTCGGTTTTATGAACATGGCCGGTTGCCAACCTCACCAGCGACCTAGTATGTCGATGGTTTCCAATTTAATTGCTATTCTCACGAATGGCGCAAACTCTTCAACGACCGGAGGACGTTAGAGGACAAGCGATGAAAAATCCGGTGTTGCGGAACTTGCTTCCGTTTAGAAAAGTTCTAATTTTTATTTATCAAGCCGTATTTGCTGTAATGACAATGTTTATACTGGGTGAATCTTAAAGAAGTAACTACGTAGGCAAACCCTAGACATTAGAGTGGTTTTGAGGCTCTCACTGTCCATATTATTTGCTCTACTATTATTTTCAGGGTTGTTATGCGGTGGTCATGTAACAGGTTGCTGCTATTAAGATAATTAATGTGCATATTCCTAGCCATACCTTTGAATTTTTGATCTGTTATTCTCGGGCTAGGCTTTTAATGAGGGGGGGGGTCAATTTCGTACTGTTGGTACTATAGTTGCTACAGCACCTCGGATAATGGTAGTCTTTTGAATCGTCTCAAAGTAACCTCTGCAAGTGGTCCCATTCTATTCTTCCAAATGTTTCGACATTCTTCACCATCTTCAGTGTTGACTCCGCAAAAACTAATAATAATGAATTATAATTCAGCTATCCAGATATTTAATACTATTGAAAATACAGGAATATCTGCAGAATTTTCTAAATTTTCAAGAAAATTATTTCTTAGTTTTGTTTCTAACTATAACATTTCTTCAGACAAATATTAACAGTTAAATCAGTCACAATCATGAATTTCGTGTTCACTTTTGTTCAGTGATTTTATAGCTGTTAGAAACAAAAATTTTTCGGAAAATTGACATTGTTGTTAGATATGTTTTTGATAGCTACCTGCTATTTGAATAGATTAATTTTTAATTTTGTTGTAATTTATTACGAAATTTATGCATGGAGTACCCAGATACCCAGATATTTGATATCAAAGAAGATAAAAGACTTGATTTGATGAGTGATTTAGGAATTAAAATGTAGAAAGGGTGATTCACAACTTATATAAAAAAATTGGGAAATAGATGTATCATGAAAAATATAATATAGAGTCGATATCGTATTTTTTTTATAAAATCCTTATAATTTCCAAGAAAAGAATTATTGAAGTTGTAGGTACTATTTTAAACCTTTACATCGCTGGACTACTGTAATATCTAGCCAGGCGATTCTGAAGATATGAAATCCGATTACTAGTATTAACGTTTGTGTGATGCGAGTGTTTACATAAGTTTTTTAATTGTCAAAAATGGATCTTGCTTTAATTTATGGTGAAGTGAAAATGCTTTAGCATAACGATTTCCCGGTATAAATGTGTCAAATGGAACTACTTTTTGAATCGCCTTCTATAATACAATTCAAATACTATAATCTAATTTTCAGAAACGTATGTACTTGTTATGCAATCATCACAGTAATTTTCATAGATGGGTATTCCTAATAATTTTTTTGTTTTTGTTATTAGAAACTCTTAAAAAAAATATATAACCTGAAGGATTTCGTGCATGTGAACTGTCTAATTATATATCCGTACAAGAAAGAATTGTGTCAGTAGGATTACAACATATCTAAACAATGTATCTAATGCCCAGAAGGTAGATATAGTTTATAGCCATATAACGGTTATAGTGCCCATAAACAATTTCCTAAGTTTCAAATATCTGCATTGCAACTGTTTAATTATCGGCGTCAATGGGGAAACGCGATTTGAAAGATTTTGGAACACTTACTTACATAGAAAGTAGCATCCTTTACAGTTGTTTAAAAAGGCCAGTCCAATTGTAAATGCATAATTATCTGAGTAAGTAATTAATACTTTTACTTCATGCGATGAGTGGCTTTCTAAACTTCTAACCAGTTAACTAATGCGTTATCGCTTCGAGGTGCAATAACAAGATTACGGCTGTGGTAGAACGACATTTTGGCCTAATTTTTTGTGTCTCAATCAAAATTTGATGATCCTAGCACAGTTATAAAATTTGTTTTCAATTCTGTATCTTAATGCCCACTATAATTAATGGGTAACAGGAAGGAGAACGTAAGTGATGCTGAAGATTACAGGAAGTGGAACAAAAAAAAAATAAAGAAGGAAACCGTAAACAAATTGTCCCATTTCGTATATAAGTATGCTTTTACTACTTCAGCAGAAATTCTGTTTAATTAATTTCAATTACTTTTATGCTCGTTAACTGAATAAGAGCTCTTTCACTCAACGTTTGCTTCAGACAATTCATCAATGTTTTTGGTGTATTTTGCAGGGTATTGGAGAATTAATGGGCCAAATTGAAAATTTGAATTAAGGTAGTCAAAATAAGAGAATAGGTCCTTTAAGGCAATGTCCGAAAACAATCCATTTTCGAAGAACAGGAAAATAGTATATTTTATTTGAAGTTTTACCTATATATTTTTTTTTACTGAAAAACTAATGAATTTTAATTAGGTGCTCTAGAATTATTCGTTTTGAACAAAAGTTATAGAATTGGGCGTAGAAAAATATGCAAATGCCACTATAACTTTTTTGTAGGCATGCCAATCATGCCATTTAAATACAATGTAGGAAAAGCATGATACTGCACTGATCTACTAAACTTTCTTTATTTTCATATTGTTACAATAAATTGTTCATGAAATAACTGCCTTTCTTCAGAGGGGTAATAGAGGACATGAAAATAAATCAGTTCCATTAAGGAACCTGTATCAAAAAATGTCATAATATTTAAAATTAAACAAATCAATGAAACAATAAATTTCCGAAAAGATACTGTTGTTGTGAACAGTACAGAGTGGGACAGGAACACTCTGTATTTTACTTCAAAAACGGAAAGAAGGCTAAAAATGCATTCCAAAAGTATATACGTTATACTTATTATTTGTTGTGTAGATTTGCGGAAAATATGTATGTAAGATTTTCAAAATGGCGGCGATATTTAAGTTTTCTGACTGAGAAGGCTTTGAAAACAAACAAGATTGAAGAAAATCTATTAAAACAAAAATTATAGACTCTTAATTAATATTTCCAAAACAAAACGGAAATTTATGGTATGAAATTTAAAATTTTACGGTTAAATTAATTATATTATTGGGAATATATTTTTCCAGTAACTTAATTTTTACACAGGCTTATAAAACAAGAAGAACTGCATCATTTTTTAATCGCTATCTCGTAGCCATTTCCTATTCGATTACGCACAAAAACCACAGATTTAAACATTTCGCTGTATTTTTTACTGCCTGATGAAATAGAGGAAGTAAATGCCTTTGTTTTAATGTATGAAAACCGCAAATATATTTTCGGCTCAGGAAGGAAAATTAATTTCTTTGGGTTTATGATGTAATACTTCCTTAAAATTTTAAAATATTTTATAATTAAGTACACTCTTTCGAAATTAATCATAATTATTGAGGAATATATCGTTATTTGTTGTAATTATAGTATGTAGATTGGAGTGCATATCCATTCTCTAAGACACATGCAAAATGTTTACAGTACGTTAACCGGAATATGGAGTGATTTATTTGATGTTACGAATCCAGGATATGACCCAAATTTCACTATTAAATTCCCATGGTATCGTCAAAATTACACGATACTCAATAAATTTGGATTTAACTGTTTTAATGTACAAACTTAATATACCATTACTTGTACCTACAGTATAATAAATTCTTCTTAATTTTTCACTATACGATTGTAAAAATATTTATATTGCTGCCAGTCAGATCATTATCGTAATCAAATAAATATGTGAAAGTATCTAATAATTGTATTCGTAATTAATTCATATTACAATGTCTGGTTAATTAAATGTTTTTGATGAATTCGTGATAACCAAAGTGAATTAGATTGGTAACGAAGAAAAACAATACGTAACGAATTCAGTTTACAAAACGCATTTTTCGATCGGTTGGAAGATTTTGTAACAAATATTTATTATGGGAACAGTTCTCCGTCTGTCAGTTCATGTTCGTTTTAATATCTATTTAGAGTTTAGACAAACAGTTTTAAGAGGAAGCTCATAAATTACGAATTGCAGTTAAATTGTGACGATTATTCTTAACATCGGAACCAATTAATTTTTTAAATTTATTGGACCAGATGGTCTGCCTATTAAGACAAAAGATGAGTCACATTAAATCTTAGTCGGTTAATTGTGTCGTGTAATGTCTGAAAACTAACTTGTGTAGACATAATATACGGGAAAGTTTTAATAACTGTTATGTAATATTAATAATAAATCCAAAGGTATGCGAACGATTTAGTGTGGCATTGTAATGGTGTTTTAATGTTCGGCTGTTATTTTTACTTTTTTATGGTTCTTTTCAGAAGAAATTTTATATGTAATAAATAAATAAACCTATAAAGTATATCGAATTTCAGTCTTATAGACGAGAAAAAGAAGCAAGGTAAGGTTCAATAAAAATAATGATGTAGAAATAGCAAAAGTAAGAAATTGTATAGTCAACAAGGATATCAAGTGTGTAGATACTCTATTTGTTGTTATGTCGAATGTTTTCGAAAATAGGAGGTAAAAGTCACATAGTAACTGTAAAAGCTGAAATTGAAACCCAATTGAATGCAAATGAATACAAAAACCATATACATTTATTCAGGGTGTCCTGAAATTAATGCAATATAGCAAGAGTAAATTCCTGACGACAAAATAATGCAATGTAGCCAAATTTACCTTAGTCAAAAGTTGATGGTTAAAAAGGTACCGGATGGCGAAGTAAAAAGTTTATTTGTAAATAACTTTTTAAAAGATATTTGCATATATGTTCGATATCGGAGGTCTTTGGGGGAGAGAATTTCAAATTTGTTTGTAATTTTTACGTCACTAGTAGAGGACGCTGCTTATGGCACATCATGCTTCTTTTAAATGGTACGACTTTTTTGCAGCGTAGTGTATACATCTGACTTTTGAAACAATCGA
Organism: Monochamus alternatus; assembly: GCA_037114965.1. Lineage (NCBI taxonomy): Eukaryota > Metazoa > Arthropoda > Insecta > Coleoptera > Cerambycidae > Monochamus > Monochamus alternatus. Next base: position 73,978,254 of record CM073431.1, on the reverse strand, counting down.
TTCGCTTACCTAAGTATTATTATTTGAAGTATTCAATGCACCGAGTAAAAACTGTTTTGGTTTCACGAAAGGTTCCTTTTCCGCTGAAAATATAGCAAAATTTGACTTGAAGAAGTTAAGAATGCCTAAATAATGGCGATGTGCATGATTTCAAGATGATCGGCCTGTTAGATGAAATCTTTGAGCTTTGATGAAACCATTGTTGAAAATCTAGATATCATCAAACCATTATATAACATGTAACAGAAAGGTTAATTGCTGTTAAAACAATTTTGCTAAAGAATCCTCATAGTGGTTAAAGGTTTTTTAATTTTTGATTTATTGCAACAATCCAATCCCACATTCTTAACTGCTGAATTTGTGTTGATTATGAGTGTGAAAAAAATATATTACTTAACAATAGATGTACTTATACAAAGAAAGCGCTAATCTACCATATTTCTTAAAAAGTGATTTACATGTTTTTCTCTTTACATTTCAGCTGTTATTAAATTATTTTGCTATTAGTTGCACTTAGCTTGGTTCAACTTTGTTTTTAAGCTTTTATTTTATATTTAAGAAGTTAAAGTAAAATGCAAGATACCTACAATAATAGAATCAGCTATCTCTCGCTGTTTAACTTTTTGAGTATCTATCTAAATTATTAATGTGGCTTCAATTATATTTATGTTTGTACTTAGTCGCTAAATATTTAACAACGTAACGGGATGTCATGGATTGCTACATATTACAATTCTGCACTTAACTCCATTTACTTTGGAATTGGAATAACTTTTATTTGGATTAGATTCTATTGTACGAACCTTTTAGAAAATATTCCGAAATTCAAGGCCGTAAACGTTATTGAATCGTTCCCCTTACGAAAGCTAAGCTCACTCTTCCCTCTATCCCCGATTGAAAGGATTACTCAACAGATTAAAATGGGTGGATTTTATATCTCCACTCTGCTCTCCTGAAAAGTTCTAGGATGAAATAATCATTTATAAACACCGTTGTGGTGTGAAGGAATATAAATTCCAGTGAAAAATTTGTGTACCCCGTTGGACGGCGACATAAAATAATTCTTAAAAAGTTAGTCTCCCCGCGAGAATTAGCGTCCAATTTTCTCGACAAAAATGAAATTATGATCGCCATAAATCGATTTGGTGTTTATTATTAATTCCGTGCTTATAATGCTGTTATAATTTCCCAGCATTATTTTTGTATATGAGAAGAATGTTGCGGCATTCTGTTCGTAAATAGTCATTATAGCCGCCCCCTTGATATTCATTTCAGCCGTTAATATTTACGACGGCCATTTTGTGATTACGCCTGGTCGTGTTTTTCCTTCGTGACGAAGATCAAATTTCCATCCATGGAAGTGGCTGTTACGCTACTATAATATTGTCACATTTTAACTTTTGTTCCTAACTCTTTCAAGATTTTGACATCTACGTGTAGTGTAAGCATCGTGTATTGCTCTTTCTCGATCTGTTCTCCCAAGAAAAGATAGAACAAGATAAATACAAGACTTGGCAGCTCGATTTGCAAGACAAGACAATATTTTAAAAATAAAAATATTCTTACGACAAGAAGTCTTACAAATATCAGAAGGGGTGATATTTAAGCTGAAAGAATATATATCGCATTTCTATTATAGGAATATACTTTATTTAAAGGACATCCAGCATATAAAATTATTTTTAGAATCAAAGTTTGAGTCTAGATCCAGTTTTACTGAACTAGAACTAATTATAAATTCACTGTCACTTGACTGAAAGAGCTTTGATTCTGTTTCATTCATCGTATTATTTATTATGTAAAACTGTCCATTTCTATACTTTATAACGTCAGTCAATCGACCACTATCGACGATCGACCATACCGATAGTTACGTATGAGCTCCGAGCGGGACCATAACCGACCAAGAGTAACCACCAGTGTTACCAAATTCGTAATAAAGTTTCATGTGTTTCATTTGCAAGAGTCGCAAGAATCATGCAACAGTTTCAAAATTACAGGTCAAGAAATTTGCGAGACTCGCAAGAACAAGATTTTTTCAAATTTCTTATTTCAGTCAACACTATTTGCGTTCGAAGTCTCTACAGTCCAACACAATTGTTTCAGAGACATTTTATTACTGCTCTATCAACAGCGTAAATAATGAAAATCGTTATAGTGATAGACATTTCCAATAGATCTTATCAACCTCTGAAATATTATAACGAAACGAGTCACACCACAGATCCACCGAGCGGCAAATCTCCAAGCAACCCGCAGGCATACGACAAACTATTTTTATTATTATTATTACATTAGCCTTTTTATTAAAATTGCATTATGCAATCTTTAAAAATTTCATGAATGTATCTGGTTTTAATTTATTTCAGAATTAGCTGGATATTTGATCCAATTTCTGTAAAAGTCACAGCAAAATGTTGTACAATTTTTTTTGTAATTTATTCCACTTTGTATCTCGAACAGTTTGCGGTATTCATGAAATATATTTGTTCAATATAAGAAAAATAATATTTCCTGTCCCCTAAAATCTAATATTTCACACTATCAGAATCAAAATGGAAAAATAAATTGAAAATATTAATCTGTTTCATTATATTAGGTCCAGGAAAATTATTCTTTAAATAATCTTTTTTTTTGTTTGACAACACAGCTGTTTATTAATTAAGTTTTCTAAGAGGAGCAAAAGGTGATGGGCTACAATGAACAGTATTTTTTTCTTAACACGTTTTGATGTTATGATGAAAGTAATTATTGTAATTTGAAAATATTTTTTTGATGATTTGTTATAAACTTAATTATGTCATGTTTAAGAGGCGTTTTATTGTTTTATCCTATTGCGAAATATTTCGCTTTCGGATATTAATTTCCAAACGCCTCGACTATCTGACGGATTCCAAATAAGGAAAACCAATATTTTAAGTCTTCTGCCTGACAAACCCTCGTGTGTTATCTATCCTTTTCATCTGTTTCGTCAAATAAATGAGCGCCGGAATAATGAAATAAAAATGAATATGGGAAAGTGATTTATATTTCTGGTCTTCCATTCATTTCCACCACATACTGAGAATTCATGCATAAATTAGCATTGCATATTAATTATTCGGATCTATTTTGCGCAGTTATTTTATAAAAATACCATGCTAGTATTTTTATTCTAATGTTATTTTTCTTTTGCAGGTATGTGCAATCTTAAATAATTTGGCTGGGTAGGTAAGTTAAAGAATATTTTCTATACATTATTAAAGATTTTCAGTTGCTTGTAAGATAAAGGAACTGCGGGAAATAATTTTATTTGTACGTAGTAAATGAATTTCAAAATGGTTTAGCTAGACTATGTTGAAATTATTATTTGATTAAACAGTATGTTATTCAATCTTGATGTCGGCGAAATAGAACCAGTGTTCAGTTTACTTCAGCATTTCTGTGTAAAGTAAGATGTTTTTTACAAATAATTCGCAGAGCTAGTAATTCTTTCATAGAAACGAGATATGGTGGAGTGGGATAAGTGTAACTATGGCTGTATTCTTTGTGTGTAAGGTGGGCAATTATCTGTTTAATCGATAATGCAATAGAATGAAGCTATTTCATTGAACGGTATTTTTTTAAATTGTCAAAAAAGGCATGTTATTTAGGTATATTATTGTGACTTGGAATATTCACTTCGCGATTTATATAAATTTAAAATAAAAGGTACAGCTAATAGTAGTTTTTTTTATGAAATTTTCGAATTTGGTATCAACTATAAACCGATAGTTATACTTATCCCTCCTGAATCCATAAGTGAGGCAAATGTAACAAATGTTTCCAAAAAAATACAAGTGAACATTGTTTTAACTCTTTTATAATTTGTGGTTTAGTAAAGGTATCTGTAAAAAAATGTTTCTCATATCGACACTCATTATTTATAGAGAGCTTTTGCAAAGCAACTAAACATTTACGCTGTTGCACTTGCCCCACTTCATCCTATGTAACTGTTTGTCGACAAAGCAATTCATGCGTCGCACTTTAGGAAAGTTATCGAACTTGTCAGAAATCCTTTTTGTGTCATGTAAGTTAAAATTCACCTTTATTTCATTTCAAATTATATCATTGCGTTAAATAATAGATCTATTGCGGCAAAATTGATAGAGCGGATGATGGTGGCAGGTCAATGCCATAGGCTGCCTACTTTTTTTTTTTTTTTTGTTTTAACCGCACTTGGTTCAGATATTGCAATGTTGCTATTTTTGCTGCAGTGCAATTTTTGTTTGCATTAATATAATGAATGAAATATTATCTTATTATATATGTAAATCCCTTAAAAAGGTGAGGTGTTTATATCTAATTTAATATATTTTCAATAGGTAAAAACTTAATCACATTTTATAAATTCACAGTACAGTATAATGTAAGTGACATACAAAGTGTCTTCTATTATTGCTATAATTTCTATCGAATGCAGCAAAACATAATCTTCGTAAAAAGTTGTTTTCTTTTTCTCAAATAAAATATGTTAAACATTTGGTAATTTTGAATATTTTTCGAATACTGGAATATATCTTTAATTCTTACAAAATTCTTATTTCGACAAGCATATTACAATTTATTAATCTGTGAAAAATTTTCATGGGTATCAAAGTTGGCTTTAGATAATATTCCCCAAACTTTTTCAACCAATTAAACTAGCATTAAAATCGAACCGCAGCCAGGGGTTTTGCGTGATCGCCTAATTAAAAAGAAATTACATTGCTCCAGATTTAAATAAATTAAGAAAGTTAGCCACCCAGTCGCTTTCAAATAGCCAAAAAACCTCCGTTTTTACCACAAATTTTCTGCTCAAACTGCCATCATTTCTATTCGCTACAATTTTTCAATTATAAATCGAATAACTGTGGATACATTGCAGAAAGTGTCAATCAAAAAAGCGTGAAATGTAAATGAGCCGAAGTGTTTTATAGTCCCTTTCGCCGAGATTAGGCCTCTGCAGTGGTCGGTTGTGAAACTAAATTGTTTAAAAACCGTATTATTCAATAAAACCGTTATGCCCGTAATAGAACTTTGTTCGTACTATGTTATTAACCACAAGAAAATAATATAAATAACTTTTTGTTCGAAAATATGGAGTAGTGGCCACGACCGTTGCTTTTCCCTGCAGTGGTATTCGAAACATTTATACAGGATGATTCATAAAAATAGAAGTTTTTGAATCAATTAATGTATCTTAAAAATTTCAACTCTTAGCCCTGACGCCAGTGGCAATGCAACCAGTTGCGCTGTCAAAAGAAGTGTATTAATTGTACAAGATCTAATCATAAAGTTACAACACTGATTTCTTATAAATGTATTACGACGTCTCACAAATTTTCGATCTTATCCCCTTCAATTTGCAGATTTAATTTATTCGCGCAACATGACGCAACATGACATCGTCAGGTGATATTGGTGATTGTCCACAGCGATTGCCATCTTCAACTGATTGCGGTGTTTCTTAAGCTTTGTAAACTATTCATGACATCTTGACCGACCCAAGACTTCATTCTCGAGAGCAATTACCATAATTAATTTGTAAAATTTACGTCCAACTTCATAATTCAATAAACAACTATTTACTTGCGAGGTTGTGTTGAAAACAGTGGTGCTCCCGTTTTGAGGATTTATTAATCATTTGAGCCTTTAAAAAGTTTCGTCTTCGACTAGGTACATACTCGGATTAAAACTTTCCTGTCTAAAGTAATCTTAAAGATTTTTTAATTTTGCTCCAGAATCACCTTGTACAATTGTTGTATATACAACATTGTACAGGTAAATATTTACAATACGGTTCTGCTCTGCCGTTACCAATTCTCCTGTGATGGCTAACTACGAATATAATCCAGTGGCTGATTTATGTGTTATTCATTTTTTGTTGCACAATAATGCATGCACATTTTAAATGGAATTACATAACTATATTAGTTTCTAATTACCTGCAGATGTTGGTGGATAAATGGTGAGAAGTTACCATTCTTTAATGATAATTACATATTGATAAAAGTTTACGTATTTAAGGTGTTTTCCGTTTATTGATTTACGCAGGTTAATTAAATAAAGATGAACTCTGAAGTATTATTCATTAACTCCGATGCACCTGTATTGATAACCAAAATTACTAAATAATCTACCTCAATATTTTCCCAACAACTCGTAGCAGATTATGTCATGAAAGATTTAATTATTTATATGCAATACCGCAAAATTTTACCATTTTACCACTCAATAAGCATTTCTAAAGTCAGCTCCGAATTATTCATCACCAACTTCGAAGTTGGTGATGAATAATTCTAAGATATTAAAGTTTTATCAATTTAATTTTAAAATAGTATTATTATTCATTTAAAAAAAATATATATGTTTGGTATTTCCGATTATCCCTTCTTTTAAGAATTACCTATTTACACCATTTTTGAAGCAGAAAATAGCGCATTAAAAAAAAATACGCAGATTTATATGAAAACAATCCTTAGTTACACTAAGTAATTCTAAATTCCATAATTTTGTGCTACGACTTTTTGAAACTGCAGCTTTATACAGTGCTTTCGAAAAGTAACGAATAAATTCTTTATTTTTGAAATTGAGAAGTTTTCGACAAAATCCTCTGGCACGTCGATTTTGTTTTTTAAAAAGGTACTTTTTGACTTACAACCCATATTTGTGACGTCGTCGACAATTTTTTTAAATAGCGACCCCAAATTTTGACCATGCCATTTGAATGAGCGTGTCATTCTACATACATACATCATGAAAAATTATGGTGTTACATAATAAAAATTTGAAGAAAATAATGTTTGAAGATTTTAAAATTTAATTTTCACAATACTGTGCACCTCCCCATTATGCAACACCTGTCCGTGCTTATTTAGATGAGCTGTTCCCGAATCGTTGGATAGGGAGAAGGGGGCCGATTGAGTGGCCAGCCAGATCGTCTTTTTTGACACCCTTAGATTGTTTCTTGTGAGGATACTTAATAAACAGCACAGTTTACGTTACTAGACCGGTTAATTTAGAAGATTTAAAAGGAAGAATTCGTCACGAGATACATCGTATACCTCTTGAAGTTATTGATAATGTCCAAAAAGAATTTATTAATTGTCTTGGCTACTGTCAGGTAGCCAACGGCGCACAATTTGAACATTTAATTTAGTCGATTTTGTACATAATCATTATCATTTTCAGTATTGTGAAAATTAAATTTTAAAATCTTAAAACATTATTTTGTTGAAATTTTTATTATGTAACACCATAAGTTTTCATGATGTATGTATGTAGAATGACACGCTCTTTCAAATGGTATGGTCAAAATTGGGGGTTGCTATTTAAAAAATTTTGTCGATGACGTCATATATGGAACAACGATGACGTCACAAATATTGGTCGTATGTCAAAAAGTGCCTTTTTTAAAAACAAAATCGACGTGCCAGGGTTTTTTTTCGAAAACTTCTCAATTTCAAAAGTAATGAATTTATTCGTTACTTTTCGAAAGCACTGTATATGAAACTTTTAAGATCGACGAGCTGTTTGATTGAGTTTTATTTTAATAATGTTGGTTGTAAATGTTTATCTTCAGAGTTGCGCTTAAAGATAAAAATAGACCAATTTTAAATCATTTCTGAGGTAGGAATTTTTAGTTGGTATGCATTGTATGGTCAACCTCAAATATCTATAACTGTATTGATTTATTGCATGTTTTACGTTCTAATAATATACGAGGAATAATTAATACGTTTTAAAAGTTTTTGGTGATATGTTTTTCCATTATAATTAATTGGGAATGTTTCACGGCCAAGTAGAATGTAATAAATTATGATCTACTTTAAAAAAATGTGTTTCAGTTACGGAGATACCAATTTATTTGAAATAAAAGTGTGAATTTCATAAAATTGAAAATGCATTTATTTTATCATAGTAACTGTTCGAAGTTTCAATACATTTGAGCTCATCGAATTCACGAGTTCTCACACGCACAGCCCAAATCAGGCTGTAGTCGGATTGCCTCAGCTAGCAGCTCGGCAGCAATTATACGATTTTACAACTCTTGTTCAGTGTTAACATATACCATAGTTTGTATGTGACCCCAAAAATAAAAGTCAAGCGGATTTAGGTCAGGCGATTGAGGGAGTCACCCCATTGGACCACCTCGGCCAATCCATCGTTCGAGAAATACAGGGTCCAAATGTTGTCGCAGTAGTTACGCAAAATGTGGTGGGGCATCATCGCGAAGAAACCACATATGCTGTTTAACGTTGAGATTAACTTTTTTAAGGAGTACCGGTTGACAGTGTGTTCGCCGAGTGATATGCAGATTTTCCAGTGCCCAATAATGCGTGTTGTGAATACCGTTACGTGCGAAAATTGCCTCATCTGTAACTAAAATGTTCATGGTGCTGTTGCTGGGTAACAACCACACAAAAATTCATTCGAAGCGGTAGATCCTTTGGAAATAAGGTTTATATTCCCTGCACGCGAAATGGTAGAGTAAGTCCTGCTTTAACGTTCACTAACCTGTGGATTCTTATCTTAAATTGCGCTGCAATTGTCTTAGTGCTTGTGCCAACCTGCTGCTTGACGGCATTTAAAATCTCTTCCTCGGGATTCATCATTTTTCTAGGTCTAACAACTCCCTCATGTTGCCCAGGCCTCGGCCGCAAATTGCCAGTTACACCCCGCTGAACTGCTGCCCATGAATTTGGATGTAATTCCCCGTATGTCCTGTATCATGTCCATAAATTGTTCTTTTAAGAAATTATGCCCCATACTTTTATAATCGTGTGAAAATGAATTCGAATAGAACCACAACTGATAATAAAATACCAAACTGCTGCCAATACCAAACATATCGTTCTGACTTGTGTACGGCTTAGTTTTTATAAACAAAAAAAATCAGCTGACAAATTTTTGTAAATTTCCGAAAATAATTATATATTTTACATTTTTTTTTCATTACTCGTCATTACTTGTCATCAGCTATAATTGAACAAGTGTATGAATGTAGGTCAAGAATCACCCTGCATTTATATTTTTAAGTTTTTTTCTCTCTACTGTCATAACTTTAAACACTAGCACGAATGTATGGATATTCCGCTGAAGGTGTTTAAGCAAGCGAAGAACTTTATTTTTTTATGAATATGTATACCAACTTTAATACATATTTCTAACTGCTTTGATCATAATTCTGGAAGCGGATTCGGAGAATTACATGTGTCCGCCGACAGAATATTTCTCACGAAAAGATTCGCGTAAAAAACCGTTGTAGAAACACGGTTTTATTTATTTTCCTTCAGCAGGAACTTGAGATGTTACCATAGACGTTTCCTCAACCGTTGCATACGTTGATTCAAAACATGCTGGACCACATTTTGATTTATATGTGGCAAAATGTCGGTAATTTATAGATAATAATTATTTATTTACATACTTCTGAAATCTTACCATATTGACTAAATTTCCAGTTGTCCAATTGAGTGGTACCTGCCTCTAATGCACTGATTTTTTCTATTTTCATAGTGCCTTTGAAGCTATAAAAAAATGTATTCATAGATATTGTTTTTCAGTTTTTATTACATTTTGACACATACGTTAGGCCAGGTAAATAAATTTTGAATTCACTCCGGAACTGTCGACTTATTATTAATATCTTCAAAACTAATTAACGAAATGAAATATTACATAGACAGTGCTTCAGATTACTAATACTTGACGAATTATTTATTATCAGTTACCGTGACAACACGATCGTTCTCGAATTTTGCATATGCTTTTCTGAGAATTCGCTGTAGAACACATGTTGTGTAGGGAATCAACGGATTGACTTTTATATTACTTCGAATTTATCATTATACAGTTACATACAAATTGTAAATAGTATGTCGTGTATTTTAAAATATCTGCCACTCATAGAATCTAGGTCTCAAAAGTTTATAAAGCGGTATCAGAATTTCCAATGGAGAAAGAGAAATATATAAAAGTTGAGCCTTTATGAAACAAGGGGTGTCATATCTTATAATAATTTCTCTGTTTCGAAATAATGGGTCTTCATCAGTAAAGCGTGTTCGACGCTCATATTTGAAAGTAATAATCCAGAACAGAATACGTAGTAGAGAGAGAATCACATTAAGTCCGCGTTTGTTCGAGTGTGCAGTAACATTTAGGGCTTTTAGTACCGGTAATAGATATAACTTAATATAATTGGATATCCCAATACCACTTCTCACTAATGAGCAATTACTGCGAAGACACGTTGTCATTGTTTACCTTTGTCAACACATTCCTGCTTTATTAAATTGTGTTTAATTGGATAGTCGGTTCTTGATGCCACATTAAAAAGTGTGCAATTTTTAAATTTCACTTCATTGCAAAAAAAAATTTTTCTGAACCATTATTTTTTTTAATTTATGGATGTTTTAAATTTTTTTAGTAAAATCGGTATTACATGTATCGATTTTTTAAATAAATTAATTAAAAAATTTGTGTAGTGAGATTGGGATATTATGGGGTTACCATTTTTAAAATTGCTAAATTGGGACATGGCGGTATCAATATCCGGCCATACCGGACATTTTCAGCAATGTATGTATGTAAATACTAATTAATATACTGAAAGCTTAAGTCGGTGCCTTCGAAAGCAAGTCAATTAAATCGACTTTTCTTTCTTTCAAATATATTTGTTTTAACTTTTTTAAGTAAACTCTTCTTTTTTATGATATTCAATAAAATTTGATATACAGACTTTTGGGTAGTCTAACGTAAGTACTTATATCATCTATTTATCATAAACCGATATTTTTTGCATGTATTTTTTTGTTTATGGTAAATGGTTGGTTTTATTGAAAATGAAATTTGTTTAAACATTGCTTTATGCATTCCTACTTACTTGAAAATATGGATTGAAATTAGACGTAAATCCTAGTTATCCTAATATTATAACCACCTTATATGCAGAATTAATTTTTAGAAAGGCCTATTTATTCCATGAAACATAGAGCACTGGCAAAATAATATAAAGTAGAATTAGAAAAAATATCGTTTTATCATTTTGGGACACACTGTACACCTAATAATAATAAAGTAGCCAAACAAATATGTAAAGTCTCGTTTCCAAAAATAAGAGTTTTTGTTTATTATATTCCTATATTTTTATAAATCAATATACTCTGTTTTAATGTATTTACTACTTTACATTACATTTTTATCACATAGTAATTAATACAAATTTTAATCATTATTGTTATTATTCTAAAAAATGCACGCATTCTAAAAAACAAATATACAAGTAAACAAAGAACGAAACAATAACAAAAACAACTACTAAATTAACACACTAGACACAAATCGATCGTACTTGTTTTTGAAGGCATAAAATTATGGAAAGGTTATAATGTCATCAAGTAGAGAATTCCAATGATGAAACGTTTCTGTTCCTCAAAAACTGCTGTCTGACAGTTGTTTTGTATTTTTTATGCTGAAGTTTCATAGAATGTCCTCTAAGACGTCTATCTTCTATCTAAAAAAAATGAGCAAGATATGTCAACAGAGAATATTGTGGATAGTAACGGAAGTTTCAACACGCGTAGACGCTCTTCGTATCATCTTCGTGGTTTTTCTTTGAACTCTTTCCTATGCCATAATGTCTAACTATATACGAACACCAAACCGATACACCATACTCTAGAGTCTAGGCGACGCACAGTGGGGCAAGGAACCCCAAGGTTGGTAAAAATTCTGAAACTTTTGTGATTTATGGTCTTCGAAGTCCTGTAACCGGGAAAAATAGTAGAAAAATTCTCAGTTGAAAACGAACCGATTTTTTCAGTGGTGAACATTTTTTTAAATTCTATTGGATAATTTTTTTTATTGTATTAGAAAGGTAATTTTAAGCTAATATATATCAAATCTTCTACAGTAAAAAATGTTACAAAAGGTAATAATAAAGAATATATGGGTAGATATTGTGGGTGTAATTCAACGCTGATTGAGGCTTTAGTCCACAGAGTAGTTAGTATCTATTGGATAATTTAACCATTTGAAATTGTTGTTAATAAAGTGATCCTATTTCCTATTGCACTGAGCCCACTTTTTTAAAAATATAAAAAAACAAAAATTTGCTTATGAACATCCAGTGCGATTTGTAATTAAGTCTTAATTTCCTCGAATATTCTTCGTAATGAAGAAGAGGTCGATTTCTTGATATTAAATAATTTCATTCTAGTTATTCTTATAAAGCTCTGGTCTGAAATGAAATTCTAAATCATGTTGGGTAAGAATTGTTTTTTTTTGAGACTAGTATTTCACTTAAAAAAAGGCGCAAGTAGATACTTCTACTGGGATGATGAAGAAGTACGAATGATCTAAAGTTCAGGAGATCGTGGCGGCCATGGGGCCGGTCCTCCACGCCCAATCCCTTGGTATTAATGATTGGGCACATGGTACGGATATAATTGAGCCTCGTGTATTATACGCCACACTGCTGCAATATGCCGTGGACGCCCTGGACCCTTATCTCTTCCACGATTCGGTTTAAAATTCGTGTCACGCTCTCGCTGCCTACACGTGCACTCATTGCACACTGCGGTAAAAGTAGCTACATTTGGCACGTTTACCGGGAAATCGTTCTGCTAAAGCATTTTCAGATCGCCATAAATTAGAACGATATCCATCAACTCCGAGTTGCTGCTATAACACATATAAGCCATTTTTGATACTTGAAAAACTGTAAAGGCATGACATAAACTTTAGCACCTACAAAAAGTAATCGGAGATCAATATTCGGAATCTGTCTAGAGACTACAGTAGTCCAGCGATGTAAAGGTTGAAAATACTACAACTTTAATGATTGTTTACTCGGAGACTACAAGAATTTTACAAGATTTTTTTACTATATTGACTTAATTTTTCATGACGCATCTATTCCCAAATTTTTTTATATAAGTTCTGAGTCACCTGTATGTTTTATAAAGGCGAAGGAACAAAGTAGGGTTAGGGTAGGATAATGATTTGCTAATTAGCAGCAATAATGTAATTAACTCTCGTATAAGCACTAACTAGTAAAACTTGGTGTGCAACTTGTTGTTAGCCCTCCTGAAGTATCTATTATACGATGCCTGGAAAAAGTAGGTATAATCAAACGCATCCAAGAAATGATTCCATTTATTAGAATATCTCGAGACTCTGGCAGTACGTTGCTCTAGTTCTAGCGAAATATCGGAGCTTGAGATTATCGTTTGACATGTTTTAAGCGCGTAAAGGCAGTATCGTCCGCATTTTTGTGCTCATCTTTCGGAAGTCGGCCTCCTCCTCGTCGTAGCGTCACGGGTGTCGCGTCCACCGCCATCTCACGCCTCACGGACCCATCCAGTTCTTTGACCGAACGAACAAGAGGCGCATAACCGTAGTGCATGCTAGGCCATTACGCCATACGTAAAGAAGAAGGTGTACGTACTGTCGAGGAGGGCGTCGACCGCTGGTCCGCGCACTCTTCTTCATCACCAGGGTACCCCGGACGACTTGGAGAGGGCACGGCTGCCGCTCCGCTCCGACTCCGGCTCTGATTGTCGGCGGTGCCGTTCCCTCGCCCGCTTTCAGTTATGCGCAAGCAGCCGTCGGTCGCGTAGAGCCACAATCTCACGTTCACGGGTCGCGCTCACGTTCGATGACGAGCTGGAGTTTTTTCGCCGCCTCTGAAACGCCGTCGTCGTCGCCGCCGCCGCGAATGACGAGTCCGCCACCCCGCTGCCATCAGACAGACGGTGGTTCTTCCTCGTTCAGACGCGCCCCACAGGAACAAGTGTCTTAATCAAAATGTGTTATAATTTAGATGCCGCTTACATCTGAGAGGATTACCTATTGTACGTTTTGGGAACAGGTCTGTTTCGAGGAGAGATGTGAAGACGTAATTTCCGGGTCTCGGTTTGGGGGGAGGTTGAGGCACCCCTTTGTTTTTCTTTTAATCTGACATACATTGACAGGCCTTACGTTTCAGTCCAACAGTGATAGACGTATTCGTTCCGTGTAATGGGAAAACGTTAAATATTCATAATGCGGTCAATGTACGAAAATATTTTAGGTACATAATGGGTATTTAAGAGGACCCGTAAATGTATTATATACATACATATATATTTGTGAAACAAAACATTCCATAATTTCAAATATGCAAATCCGAGTAAATAGTAAGACATAAAAAACTGACAATTTCTGCAAAATTTCAATGTCTTGGTCTACCTTGAAAAAAATCTAGTAACAATTAAAATGTCAAAAATGCATAAGAATTTAAAATTCTGCACAATTCTCAATGTTTCGTTTTATTTTCATTAATTGAGACCTCAGATATTCAATGTTTCATTGAGAAACTTTTCTTAATAACATTTTGTCATGTCATACAGAAGTAGCACTTTACTGCCGAAAAAACTTACGAAGGAATTTAAGGGTTTAAAATTTTGAGAGATTTTGTTTTACTAACAAACAGGGCTAAATCCTAGATCATTTTTTTTTTTGCAAAAGTTGTTTCACTTATTCTGAGACACGGTGTATGGAGTCTTGCATCTTGCTTTTCAGCGAAAAAAGTTCATTTGAAGATCTGTTCAGTTCTCGACCATTACTTAGATCTAGTTAGTTGCCATAATATTATTCCACTGCAGTTAATCCATTAATATTTATCGTTAATTGATAAAAATGTTTGACTTTATTAGTTGACATTGTTGAAATCTAAACTGTACGAATAAAGGATCACTATGGAATCACTATTGCAAAATTTGCATGATTTTGATAGAACAATAAAATATATATTAACAAAATCAATATTAATAAAGTACAAACTTTAATGTAAGTAGTTGTACTTGAGTAACTATCAAGAATTGGTTATTTATTTTTTGTCCAAGAGTACTATGTATAACATATTTTTACCAATTCTTGTGACACTCCGTACATTCAAACACTATAATTAAATTCTATAGTTAGTATTAGCGTTAACGTTAGCAGTTTTCATTACAAATGCTTTAGAATTAGAATGATTTAGGTGTTTTAAATGCACTGTTTATATGTTCTTAAATAAATTCAATATTTGGTTTTTTTAACCTACTATTGTATGTAAAAACATTTTGTAATCGTATGCTGTAAACGAGTATCAAACGTTTTTCTTATTTGTGAAAACGTCACTGTAAGAAACAAGAAAATAAGGCAGTGGTTTCAATGGCCTTAGGGTTAATATTAACAGCAAAAAGTAATTAAAAGTGATTTCCATAATTAAATACTAAAAAAAATGGATAATGGATGATAAAAAATAATGTTTTACATTTCACGAGCCATAAAAATAATTGTAAGAAAAGGTTAGCGTAATAGAATATTTAAATAAAGAATAGACAAAGGTTAATCAGAAAAACAAATCGGACTCGTAAACTGCAAGACCTTGCGCCGGATCTGAAGGACTGCAAGGTTATTCAAGTTTTCAATATTTTCTGCTAGGCGAAGTTGCCCCTGTTCAGTGGAGCGTTTTAAAATAAACTCTCAGCTCCCCAAACTTCGTATTTGGTCATGCAAAACCGACTTGTCTATTTGCAATCAAACTTTAACTGGTTCCCTTGAAAACAGCATCGACCGCGGGTCGATTTTTGATTTATTGTTGCGCCGAAATGAAATTCGCATCGGTGTTTTGATAGCAGTCCATTGGCCTGTTAATAACGTTGATGAGTTCGATGGAGTGCCTCAATTTTTCGTCCAAACCGGTCCCATTCGGAATGACACGAATCGAACATTTTATAATTGAACGCACGTAGCCGTGACTAATACAATTGCTTTGGGAATTTCACGCCATAATTGTGTACCAGCGTGTACTTATAATTAGAACGTACTGTATTTCGACCGAAAGTGCCCACCAAAGAAAAGAATGTAAACTTTAGCTTGCTCGGAACTCGCTAAGTAAAGCTTTACACAATGTTAGATGTTAACTTCGAATCGTTTATGTTGTACGTTGAGCGACCAAGTTGGAAGATCAACGTTCTCCCATCTTACCTTTTCTTGCATTTAACCTCGATTAGATGAGAGCCTAATGAAGTAGGTTAGCATGTCTTGGTTCCGTAACGTTAAATCTTTGAAAAACACCTTTGTAAAAACTAGGATAAGAATCAGAACACAGAACTGTATTATAGTGACGAAGTAGCTGATAAAATATAAGGGGTTGACATTTTCTTTTTGTTATTAGAATAGATGCAACTGCACGCTGAAAACGTTCGAACTAATAAAACGTGCAACAGAACAAAAGTAACCACAAAAATATGATGTTTATTCATTAGGTATTAAGGATTTAAATTTTGATCAAATAAACTAATAATTTTTCAAAAATTTTCATATAACCCACATTTGTGGGTCGTATTTCTTGCTGTCCTAACCTCATATTTTAACAATTATATTTATTACTAAAGTGTATGTTATAAGAAAAGAATTTTCTTGATTTCTTTCACTATTTGTTTGTTTTATTTTTGTAATTGAAAATATTCAGATGACATGAGATAACATTTTTGTTACTTGTTAAATCTCATATTTTTCAGTTATTAAATGTTTAAAATCTGTTTCTTCTGTAGAAAACACTATATTTTAAACATACGGCGCCTTTAATGCAAATCAAAAGCATGCATCTACTCCATTCTAATATTTACCGTATATGGTATCGTTTTTTTAGTATATATGTATGTATAGTTTTATTATATATCAGTAATATTGACTGGATTTGTTATTAAAGAGCATGCATAACTTCATTGATACGAATTGTAAGAAAATCGATTTGAATTAGCTCAAATATCTTTACAATACAGTAAAAAACTAGAAATAAAAATATCTGGGTAAAATACTATGGGTCTAATTCAATGTTGGTTGGGGTATAAATCCGCAGGGTAATTAGTTCCATATAATATTATTCTAGCGTGCTTACAAAAGTCAAAAACTTTTGTTAGATTTTTCGTCTAAGCGATAAATCAATCGTGGTAATATTTGGTTAGGTTGGAACAGCTAAAACTTACAAAATTTAAGCTATCCGATCGCTAAAAGCAGTTGTCTTTTCGCTGTAAACATTCAATGATTGGATGCTAGCTGTCACATGACTTGATATACAGAAATCTGATTGCTAGGTATTTACGGTAAAACATCACCGACACATATTGTATTAAAAGTGACATTAGAAAACATACTTCTATTGTCAGCTGTTCACTTTGGTCACTTTAGTATAATAACCTTTTTGCGATTTCCTTAATTTCTCGATACGAATATGCTTTAACCGGCGTTTATTTCGTTTCAGCAGGATATGTCGATTCGACGTTTTTGTTGACGGAGGTAATGGCGATATGTCGCGGTGGTAAACTTCCGGTCCCTGTTAGGTATCTTAAAGGAAATAACGTGTTTGTTTTTGATAAAGAACGGTTAATTTATGGTGTTGGCTTGACTTCCTACCATTTATCGCGTTTTTTCTGTTTGATATTTTCGCGTAGATTGCGAAAGTTTCATTGCTCGATATATATTTTTCGTAACACATCCTTCTCAAATTAAAATCGTACTACTATAGGGTTGCTACAGGTATGGAAAACCAAGAATAGTCAGAGATTTTTAAAATGGCGAGTGAAATGCGAGGGAAATAGAGAAATTTTCGGGATATTTCCTGCGTTGCTTTTTAAACATAGTTCAAATTTACCGCCTCATCTATCGGTATTGTGGGTTGCTTTTTTCCAAACATACAGGGCGTTGATTAAGCATGTGTACGGAGTTTTAGGAGTGAATGAAATGATTTTAAAACAAGAATGATATAGACTGTTATAAAAAATTAAAGAATTTCTAATGTATTTTCTGAACAGTAAAATCTATATAACAAAACTTTTTTCAAATTTGATAGCTTGGATGGTTAAGACAAATAAAAGTCCACATAATTTTTTTACTTCCCTGTTTATATACATAGCAATAATTGCTAAAAAGTAAATATAAACATTTTCCTACATTGGGAGCTTGTAAGCAATTTGAACTCCCACTTATACAGAAGCGTGTATCAAAACCAAACTATGAAATTTTGCCAGACAATGTTCATTATATAAAAAGTTAGCAAGAGTCGTTTTTTGTGCATTTTTACGAGTACTTAACTGCTCAAACTATTAAAATCCTAAAAATAAATTAATAAAAATTAATACAATTTTTTTCTTGATAAATCCTAAGAAAGTTGCCCATGGATTAAAAATAATTTAATATTTGCAACATATAGTTTTTAAAAATGTATTTAGATATACCAAGGTTTAGTTAAGTAGATCTTATTATTCAGAAAATACAAAAAACTATAATATATACATATTATTTTAATTTAACTCATTCTATACTCGCGGCAAGAATTCAGACGACTGACGTCATACGAACAAATGAATAAGTCATTATATTTTCATCAAAATATTTAAGAAACTGCAGCTGAGAATAATAATTCTATATACTAAACCAAAAGTTTGCATTATATATTGCATTAAATTGCAAACAATTATTGTTTTTAACGCGACCAAATATCGAAAATTACGTTGACAATAAAAACAAATGCGTAACGTCAGCCATGGCTTAAAACGTTTGAATTCTTGCCGCGAGTATACCTATTTTTTACTGTATTATAGTTATTTACGTTAATTTGATTTTTCCTACAATTCCTATCTAAAAGACAGAGCCGTTGTTTATACGAATTTATTCTCTGAAAATCAACCATTTTTTAAAATTTGTGCACACATTTAATTACCTCCCTGTACACTTTCTAAAGCAAATAACTATTCAGTAAATGGTTGAATATCGGGGGAAAAGAAGAATTTGCGACCAATTAATAGATTTAAAATATGTACAAAAAAAAACCTGTTAAGATAATTAAAAAGAGGCAGAATAAATTGAAGACCATACTAAAAACTTCTGAAGTCGATATAGACATTTTGCAAATACTTATTTCTTTATCACAATAAAATGCGGCTTTAACATCTTAGGCCCGCTACAGTCTATGCGTGAATTCGCGATTCGCGATGGCGATGCGTGGTTTGTAAGGAATTCGTGCATCGTGCGCAGGGTTTTTATGAATGGATTTTTAACGATCGAGACCCTACATACTTCACGAAATTCTCGCATATCACGATTCGCGATGCGTGGTTTGTAAAGAATTCGTACATCGTGTGTAGGGTTTTTATGAATGGACTTTTAATGAACAAGACTATACACACTATTCGCGAATTCTTCGCATGTCACGAATCGCGCATAACGAATCGCGAATACACGCATATTTTGTAGCAAGCCTAACAGTTTAATATAAAAATAGCAATTTATTTTTGAGAGACATATTCTATTTTATTGTCTCTTTACCAATATTATTCTCAAAAATCATTATGATTTTTACTCTGAGTGACTATAAAAAGTTCTTAAATATTTCTCTAGCAACCCTATAATTAGTAGAGACGTGAGGGACGGTAAATTAACATTAATCCCTTTTCCCGCATCAATTCTGCTTAGTTCTATTCTCCGTTTTAGCGTGACACTGTTAATTGCTACTAATATTCGAATAAGGGTAGCAATTTATCCATTACTTTTGTTTATAATTATAAGGTTAAATATTCCCCCTAGAATCCTACGTTGTATCTTAAAAATGATTCATCTGTGAAAATAACTAAAATTGTTGCATAACTGTTCACTACAGATTACGCTCCCCAGCATCTAATTGGTCGAAGATAATGACTCAAAGTAGATGATTTATAATCCCGAATCGAACGAGATGACTAAATTGTAATGATAACTGAAAATATGTACAATTAAATTTAGAATCTGTATATAACGCCTTCCTAAAAGAATCAAAGGTCGTATTTGTGCCGAGTTTGTTTTGTTTATATGAAAAAGTATGAAATTCCTCAAGCAGAAATTTCCTGATTAGTCGGTGGTTTTGATTAGAATCTTTCATCGATTGGAGTCTCGTTACCGTAATTGATAAATTTTTAATTGCATTTGTTAGTAAACCGTCAATAAAAACAAGGGTCTGCTTGTATCAGCAAGTCATTTGTATTAGGTAAAACTTACATATATTGTATGAGCAACGGCTACGTGGCATTCCAGGAAAATGTCCAATGTTGATAAAAAACATTCTATTTTAGCGTTCTTGTCGCAGTTATATATCCCAGACTCTGTGATAGCAAGCTTTGGATAAGGAATTAGGAAAGATTTATCGTATATGGTTATCTGTGTTAAGTGTTCCCTCGGCAGTGCCTTTTTCAAACTGTAGAACCAAAGATAAATTTAGTGTGATAGAAGAAGGTAGATTAGACCCGTGATAACTTATTAGTACAAACTGAAAGGACCAAAACAGAAGCCTTATTTATAAAGTTCTTCCGCGTTAACTTATTTCTACACATATCCTTTCGGCACCAAACCTCCGACTGACAGAGAGAGACGTTATTTTGCTTATTCTTTTATTGTGATATGAACTAATCCGTGTGCAAAACGTCGGCAAACAGCATGGTAGTGCTTCAAGAGAGCGGTTCGCCCATCCAGGCGCCGGCCGCGATTTTGGACCACCTGGATTACAGGCAGACCACGACCTGTCTGAAGATGGTGCCCAAGAGGTACATCAACGTACACCAGTGGCTCGGACCCGTGTGCACCAAGGATCTGAAGGCACAAATTGTAAGTTTATGAAATATAATAGAGTTGCTACAGGTATAGAAAGCTGGGAAAAGTTGGGGATTCTTCTAATGATCAGGGAAAATAGGGTTTTGAATATCGGAGAAGTACAGAAATTCAGACCATTTAAAAAACTAAAATAACATATATAAACTGTTATTAAGTAATCAAAATGACACATAATAAATTGAAGAACATATCTGTAAACTTTTGAAGTCAATGTCTAACAAGATTTTAGAAATTGTACAAAAAAGTTGCTTATTTGTACATATTCCATCACAGTATGTTAACATTCTAACACAGTGTGACAGAATGTCATTCTAACACAGTATGATAGAATGTCATTCTAACACAGTATGCTGGAATGACATGTATTACAATCTAATTTTTAGTTGTGGAACGTGTTCTAAAATCGTGTTGGAGAAAAGTTTTTCTCTAATATCTCAGTACAAGGAAATTATTGAGAGAGATGTACAGAAAATGATAGAAAAAATATACATATATAAATTTTACTGTATGTACTTTTTATGAGTGATCCAAATATCTTGGAGCTTGCCCATTGACTCTTAGGCATCCTATTAATGAAAATAAAAATAATTACTGTGGTAATGTTACAGATTTATGAATATTATTTTTAAAAGTCGGAAATTAGACAGTACGCACATATACAGTGCGTTCAAATTTCATTTGGATCATCCTTATAAAATTTAAACGGCTATGCTATATAGATTCAATGATTGTTTTCGCATTTAAAACTATATTAGACATTTTTGTTCCAAGGTGATTTAAAAAATTCATGCTAGTTAATTATAGTTCTTTTAGTTTGGTTTAATATTTTTTTTATTTGTTCTTAATTGGAATTTCAAGTCGTGAAAGACCAGATATCTATAACTTACTAGTTGCAAAAGGCTTGAAAATATTCTAACAAATGGTGAAAAAGCTATTTAAAAAAAACATGCAGATAATGTAAATATAATATAATAACACTCTTTAAAATAAATTTGGCGATTTATTTCGAACTACTGACATATTCATGATGAAATCTACTTTTATTTTTTACAATTAGTTCTTAGTTGTTAAACCCAACAATAGAGGTTAAATGAAATTTCTACTCATTACTTTCAGTAAGTAGTTCAAAAACATATTTGACGGAATGCCACTATTGTTGGAATAGATTGTATCTAATTGTACTAGAACAACAATTAAGAGAAAAACAGTAATGATAAAAATTTAAATCAGCCGTTTTCCTAACCTCTATAGCGAAACATGTTTACTTCTATTGCCTATCGAGACATTTCTAGGTATAATTTCAACACACTGTAATAATCTATTTTTTATTCAATGTGTACAATGTGCTTCAAAGAAAACTTTAATTTATTCATAATTTTTTTGGCTGAATACTTTAATAATAAAGCAATATGCAAGTCAATCCGGATTTGAAAATACTCGGACATGTGTCAGTTAAAAGCTTACAATAGAAAGAGTTTCTAGTTGGCAGGCGTCTATAATTTGGCTGTTACTTAAAGTAACATGTGTATTTTTAAAAAGATTTGTTTTCTTTCAATATTTAGTAGGCAAATCAGTAAATTAGTAAAATGTATACCTATTTCTTTAAACTTATTTATTTGTTTGATTTATGATTTTATTATTAATTTTGTATTTATGTAATATCAAAAAAAAAAAAAAATCTTTATAGAAATGAGTAATGAGTATATATCTTCTAAAGGTATGCTTTGTTAAGTCATATTTCTGAATATATAATATTAATCGTAAAAGGTCAAGGATATATTATTTCATCGAAACTAGTGAATACCAGTCAAGTTTACATGAAAAAAGTGGTGGATTAGTCAATTTTTTAGCCTGGGGAGTAATATTTTAAAATTAATTTTTATATCGGCTTGTGTAACCTTTTTGTGACGCAAAAGGTTACATTTGCCTCATCCATTTGACATTTGAGCCGTTGGCGGCTGGTATTTCAGCCCTTTATATGAATGCCTTTCCCTTTAGTAATTGCCTGCCGTCTTTGTTTTATTATTGTGGAGGATGTCTTGAGGGAATTCATTATACGGTCTTCCCGGAACAAGAGAAATGTTCCTTGTCGTCTCAATTTTGTTTACACATGTATGTGTTCCTATTATCTCAATGTACCGCGGATCAATACCTGTTTTTAATATACAATTGTCATTTAAGGACATCCTATTCTGGAAATAGTGTTTTCAACAAATACAAATAATTTTGGACATTTAAGAACTGCATGGATAATATAGAGTTTAGCAAATAACAGGAATGTTATGTTATGCCACCTGCGAATATTCAAAGGTATCAAAGTAAAACGAATCTATAAGACAGAAACAGGTCTAACCAACAAAATTTCTTTCTGCGTGTTTTATTTTTCTGTACCTCGGTCATTTTACGGCGAGAAATGCGGCGACCTGAAGGTCCAGGTTTGTTAACGTATTTCTTTATCGATAGGTATTAGCCGTGTTATAATGGTACACCACTAAATCTATCCTCTACAAACCTAAAAATTTACCAGTTTTGCTTCATTGTTTACTCATTACTCAGGTGTTTTACTTTGTTACTCTGCTAATCTGGTGTTTGTATAAAAAATGTATTTGGTTGCTGAATACAATTTTAAATAAAAATTAACGCGAACTGAACAAGCAATTTTCTTAATAATTCCTTATATAGATTATTTTATTTTTTTTTAACAGCAGTACCATCAAACTTATGAAGAAATAGGCTATGACATTTTATTACGGTTTTTTATATTTAAATAAATAAATAAAAAAGAAGTTAAGTGAACTGAATGGTTTGCTTCCACTAGTGCCACTGTCTTTGTATGCGGAGGACAGTGGTACGAAATTTTAGTTCTTATTTCAACATAGTTTAGTACGTGGCAGTTAGCCATGTACTAAAATAAAAAAAAAACACCGCTAAAGTTTTTTCATAATCATTTTCAAATATTTGAGAAGATGGAATATAAAATAAAGAATAAAGAGAAATGGCAAATTAGAAATAATCCGTTTTTGACAATATTTATTATACTAAGTTCAGTAACTTCTGTAACGTGATCTGTTACGTTTATCAGAATAATACATATATTGTGTAATTTAAAAAATTTAGTGTTCTGCCGGTTACACACTTCCTGAAATATGTTAATATTTAATTATCATTTATTCGCTGGAACGATTAATCGATGGGAATTTTAACCACTTTTTCGTAATTTCTTTTTGTTGTAATACACATTCTAAAATAATAAACTCTTCCATAAACATCGGTCAAGGCATATACAAAAATACTCTTCTAGCGTATTTAGATATTTGCTTGAAACCTACGCCACTGTTATCATCATTTTATAGACTCGTCAAATCATAGTTTCCTATTTTTCTTTTTTATTATAGTCTGATTTTGGTCGCCTCTGTAGGTGTATGTGTGATCCATAGACATTTTTAGTAACAATAGACAAAATCTACTTGAGATATCAAGACCTCGTTTAAAGATTTTTATATATTTTTTTCAAATCTTCAATAGTTATCGAGATAACAAGTTCTTGAAAAGTGTTAACTCGTAGACAATGACCCTATACATGTCTACAAAATATATCAGCAGAGTTAAAACTTCCTTTAATTGATATTAACCCTGTTCGCCGCGTCGTTCATTTGGTGGTTAACTGCTCCTAATAAAATATAAATTAGGTTTGCCGATAGGTCGATATTCGTTACATGAGGGTCGTATAAAACAGGCTGTGCCTTAATTGACAACCATTGTAGCGCCAATTGATATTTGTTTGTCCTCTTATTGATGCCAATCGATCTCGTTTATCGCGTGAACCTTCAATTTGTTATTAAATATTAAGGCTGCGTGCAAGCTAGATCCATTTGAGAAAATGCACTTCTCAAGGGAAAACGTTCGTTTCGCTACCTGGAAATTTGATTTAGTCTGTATCATTAAAAAATATACGATCAGATACCGCTGATAAAGCGATTTTATGTTTGAATATTGTTAATATCCTGATAACTGCGTTCCAAATTCAAGAGATGCTCTGGATGTGAAAGAAATACATATGCAATTATTATCGTAAATAATTTTTGTTTTAATATAACTCCAGTGCCAGTTAAATAATAAACGAATATAGTATATTTAAATTTCTTAAAAATTATATTATGTTACCAGTAAATATAGTTTTCAAATTTGGATAACTGTTGCACGTAAAATATAGGTACTTATTTAATATGAATCTTGAATATAGCTCTAGACGACTGGTATTTTTTTTAATGATGTTATTGTTCTCCCATATATATGAAAATTAAAAGAAAGATGTCAGTTTGAGATCGAAAAATACATCGATTTTCGAAACTAAATGATTAAGTCATCTATGTTTTTTATCTATCTTCTTTACAGGTGACAACTTAGGTATGCTTTTAAATAGGACAAAAAATCTAAAATTATAACCATAAATAAATCATGTTAGACAAGAACTTATTTTTTATAAGCAAGTAATCGATTTAAAAAAAATATAATACCAGCATATTAAGTATACATTGGTATTATATATTTATATTATACTATGTATAATGTTATTCGTCATATAATGAAGACTTATGACATGTACAAACGGAATATTTAGTCGATTGTGTTCATTTCCATGAATAGATATAGGTTTTTATTCAAATGCGTTTTTTCTTTCAAATATGTATATCCGCAGAATTCTATCCAACGTACTAGAGACATTTATTAGTTTTATTAATATCATTAATTCTGCTTTATTATAAATTAAATGTTAGCTAGCAACGAAAAGTGTATTACTACTTATTATATTTTATTTGCATGTTTTATATATATTTACTCTATACTTAATAATTTTACTGCGATTTTATAAATTAAAATTCTGGTTACGTCTTGCCATAATTCCTAAACCTTTGTATCTCATACTGTTCTTTAAGGATCTTAAGGCATTATAATTAGAAAGTTATGTCTATGAACACGGTTAACGCATTGGACACTATTGATTATTTCTCCCTTTCTCTGAAAATATTTAAAAACTAGTCAATCTAATATCCAGAAAGAGAGAAAATGACTTTCTAAGAAAAACTTACTGTCGTCGTAAAATGGTTAAATTTGTGGTGATTTTTGAGTACAGAAATCTAGAAAATTAAAACATGTAGAAAAAAAGTAATACCAATAATAAAATTCTTGATGTTTTGTTTATCGACTTTTACTATTGAAATTCTCCCCAAATAAAATAATAACCTTTTAAAAACGTTTGGCACACATTATTTTGCTATTCTAACCCCACATTTTTACAATTATTTTCACATACTTATAAACAAAAGTGAACAATCTTATATGTAAATTTATATGATAACAATACACATCTACAGTTAAATTTTAACAAAATCCGTATTTTGAAAGATTTCTGTACGTAAAAATTGGTTGAGTAAACCGCTTTCTGTTGTTATAAATTAGTCTTACTTCGGTACCTTTGAATGTTCGCAGGTGGCATGATATAATATCCCTGTTATTTGCTACGCTCT
This sequence comes from Monochamus alternatus, assembly GCA_037114965.1. Lineage (NCBI taxonomy): Eukaryota > Metazoa > Arthropoda > Insecta > Coleoptera > Cerambycidae > Monochamus > Monochamus alternatus. The sequence continues at coordinate 73,952,053 of CM073431.1, read as the reverse complement.
ATTATTCAGTTTTTAAATGTCTAAAATTACCTGTATTTGTTGAAAACACTATTTTAAAAAAACAGCACCCTTAAATTTGGAAAGTGTGCACTGCTTATTATACGAAATCAACCAAATATGCAAGCGGAAATTTAAAAAATATGCGCTTAAATATGCAAAGAATTTACGTGAAATATTTGGAAATACAATCTTATTTCACTTAAAAATAAACAATAAAAACAACTACAACAACACTTCACTTAAACAGGAAACATAATCGGCGTGATAACTTCTAAAGCACAACCAGAAATAAAATGTAATCACATTATAATTTACCAAGATTTTGTTTTTATTATCTGAGACAATAACACAACACCAGAATCAGGTTTCCAATCGTCGGGTGGATGCGTATACCGACTAAAACAATGCATCTTCAACTTTATGCGAGCATTAAACATACATTGCGCGTACGTCTGACGTTGCCAACTATTCTGCGAACATGGCTAATAAATCTCAGACAATAACCCCTGACCCTTTATTATCCGACCATCAAAGGGCAATGTTAAAAATAACCGATTTTTGGCTTATCCGGGGGAACGCATAAATCATAAAAAAATCAATTGATTATTGTTAATTAACATTAGAAATGGCCCAGAAATACGTCAGATAGCTGGGGAAATGTCGCTACTCCCCTTAAACCTATATAAACTACCCTTAAATAGCTTTAAATGGATAATTATTAATTATTGTTATAAAATTCGTGTAAAATGAGAAAAATGCTTGAGAATGATTTGAACAGACAGTATGTCAATATAAAAAGTGATAAATGACTGTAACAATAATCAATTGATTTTTTTTATGATTTATGCGTTCCCCCGGATAAGCCAAAAATCGGCTATTTTTAACTTTGTCCTTTATGAACCGTATATTCTGGGTATAGCGATGTATTTCAAAATTAAAAGAATAAAAATGCCTGCCTAATATGTATGTAATTCTAAATTCTTTCAATACAATGGATTTTGTGCAGAATATACTATTTCTTAGAATATGTATATGCAAATATCTTAAATAATGCATATAACATACACAATATGCGCTTTGCATATTTGACTTTGCCAATTTGCTGTTTTTGAAATCCGCTCGTAATGAAAGATAGCGTGAACATACATATTTATGTGCCCAAAGACTTTTAGGAATCCTAAATTTTACACTGTCCCGATGGCGTGCCTTTTAATCATTCAAACGCAAACGGATTGTAACCGAATTTAATGCCCGACTAACAAATCAGTGGAAACTTTATCCTAAGGTTCCGTCTATGTCAGCTTGGGCAACAACGACCCACTCCGAATTGATTTAGGTAGGCTTAAGTAATGAACACGGAGATTTCAGTTGTCACTTATTTGACGTTACGTTTGTAATGGAATTCTGATAGTTCTCGCCCCTCGACTCCCTGTGGATTGCAATAGAAACGCCTCTGAAAAGTCAACAAATCTGGACAAACATATAATTCGAGATTGTTTCGGTTTTATGGATTAACGTGTCGCGCGATGTGATAAAGTCAATTTTGCAAGGTGTTTTGTGTCCATATCGTGCGATCTACAAACAACATACAAATTTAATGAAATACAAAAAAATTGGCCGCCGAGTATGCACGCTACATATTACACTTTTTCGTCGTCGTTTTCGTTTTAATAAAAATGCGGCAGCGTGTCGTAATTCCGAAAGTAATAAAAGTTGTGATAAAAGCGCCTTTACACTGCTGTCTGTTGTTGATTCATGTAGTAATCGGTTTTTGTAAGGAAAATTTTTATATCTAGAAAAATTGTTCCGCCAGAGTGGATAAGATTATCGAAGACATTCCACAACTAGAACTTTAATTTATCATCTTTTGTGAAATGATAATTTTAAAACTTTTCAACAGATATTTTGGAAACCCGTTTTAATATATGCATATATAAGTCATTCTATTCATTTTCATCTTAACATTTCATATACTTAATACTTTAATCCCAATGCCAAATTTATACAAATTTTTTGAGAATTGTGTAAATATGGTCCCACGTACGTATGCTTAAAATTTTATTTATTGTGAAGAATTAAGTATGGGCATTTTCATCATATTTATACTAAAACCTTATTTATACGTTTAGTACCGTTAACTGATAACAAATTTACAGAGATATGTACAAATACATCCAAGATATACCTAAATATTGAAAGTTAAGATCGCCGTAACATGATCAATTTTGTGGCGGTCTTTAGGTACACAAATCTCGAAAAATAAAACACGTTGAGCAAAAGTAATGTCAAAAATAAAATTATTGATGTTTTGTTTATCCACTTTTACAAATTAAATTTTCTTCAAATAATATAATAACTTTTAAAATGGATTTATATTATTTTACTAACCCTAAATTTTAACAATTATTTTCACATACTTAACCGTTACTTTGCGGACCTATGTTTATTAAGACTTTTCTGCTTATTTTGGTTCATACTATTACCTCCTGAAATATTTTACACTCTTTTTCTTAACACCCTGTATATTCGTTTTACTTCGGTACCTTCGTAGATGGCAAAAGATAACATTGCTGTTATTTACTAAGCTCTATATTATTCAGTTCTTAAATGTCTAAAATGATTTGTATTTGTGGAAAACATTATTTCAATAATACTGCGCTCTTAATGAATTAATTACGTAAATATGCATTTCGTAACACAGACAAAAATGTCTGTAATTTTAAATTTATGTGCTACGTCACTTATACTTACTTTGAAAGAAATAAGTTGTCCTTTCTTTTTTTATTATTTAACTTTAATTATTTGTTGACACTGTTCGCACATTCAATTTGTCACTAGACCCAGCCAATAAACTAAAGGATTGGAAGAATTACAGAGGTTGCGGTCACAATACCCATGTTCGTAATTCTTCTGAACGGGTAGTTTATTAGCCTGATCCGTTGAAAATAAGGGAGTGTATGTAGGCGAACCTGCCATGAATCCAAATGCGATCGTTCAGATTCAGAAATCTTTGTTCTTGTTGATGTATCGTTCCAACTGAGAACAATATGTTTTATATATTTTTAAAACAAAGAATGCAGTAATAGTGAAAATAAAATAATTATATGGTGGTTTAGCAATTTTAGCATAAAGAGAGGGATAAATGCTAAACATTTAAGAACACCATGAGATGACGATATGTATTTTTAATATGAATAAAATGGTAGAAAAATTGAAAATTTGCATAAAAGTGTCATTTGAAAATTTATAATTTATTTATTTAAACTGCAATAGTAATTAAAAAAGTACATACGTACATAGGTACTCGTTTCGATAAGATCATATAAAGGTATAGAACATTAATTATAAAATACAAAATATAAGGTATAAAACATACAAGAATTATTAAATATTATGTTTCTGTTTGCGTTGGAAGTTATAATTTTTGTAATACCTTCATTTTTGACGTTTTCTAGAACATTTCAAGCTATATTCGACTTGGTTCAAGACGCGTTGTCGAGACCGCGGAAACTTCAATAACTCGAATATAAGCAGATCAATTTCGCCGTCACTGTTTAGTTTATGTCGAGAAGTTGAACGCGAAATGTCAAAGTAAAAATTTGACAATTTGAAGTATAATTGTTGTCAATCAAGTAATGAAAATAAATTTTATTTTATTTTCCACGTGGAGTATTTCAAGGCTAAATCAACGTAGAGGTTACATTATGAAATAAAAACTAAATTTTAATTTCTAAAGTCAGGTAATGCTTTTATACAGGGTGAATCTTAAATAAGTACAAATATTTTAACCAGCAGTATAGTTTTGTGTGTAGAACACATAATTAATAGTTTTTTTACAAAAAAATCAGAAATAAAAAAGTGAAATTTTAAATAAATTTCGTAATTTTTCAGCAGAAAACTTGTTGAGGACCGCTGGCCTAGACAGACCCTTCATACTTTTATGAGTCATAGTGCTGCAGACTGAACGTGTGGTTCACAGTGTTGCCAGTATTACACAAATGTCTTTGCTTCAAGGAAGAAAAAATCTCAACTTTTATCGAATTTTGTCAAGTGTAACATTTTATATTATTTTTTATTATCAAATTGTCATTGACTGTCATGACAGATTATCGGAAGCCCAAGTCAAAGTTGTTAACCCCACATAATGCATGAAAATAGCAATAAAATTTGCTAAAAGTTGACATTTTTCCCATTTTAAATAAAAAACTCGTGCATAGTTTTTCGTTATTCTTCATAAAATAACTTAAGGAAATTGTGTTTTGTGTCCCTTTCTAACAGTGTACAATGACATTTAACTTGTGAAATGTGGATTACTGATTAAATAGTTAATTAAGGTAAGCTTGTGTGCACGTTTATGTATAATTTTTGAACATTGGACATAGTAATATCACGTAATATCTTCCTAAATATTTTACGGTAGTATTGAACTTGCGGAAATTCATTTTTAATCGTTGAAGTATAGTAAGGTTAGTTCAGATGTTAAAATTTATGTTAATATTGCTGCGTATCATACTACATACCCAATTTTACTGTACTTATGCTTAAAACAAGTATTTTTAAAATAGAACTATTACGTTAAAGGAAACGTAATATTTATATTGGAGGATATATGGCAACCTCGCAACAAATCATATGTTTCATTACGTTGTTGGATGAAAAATCAGCCAGCGGTCCTCAAAATGTGGGTATTTCTTTAAAAAATTAATATCTCCGTAAATATTATAAATTTTTAAAAATGGCTTTCACTAGACTGATTTAAATGACGAACTACACTAGCAGTTAAAATATTTGTACTTATTTAAGATTCACCCTGTATAATTTTGACGCCATGTAGTATTTGTGTGTCTAGTAGTTATTTTTCTGTATACATTTTTGCCTCGAGAGAATATTTCGTGTTTTTATACTGATTATTATTAAAATTAAATTTTAAGACCCATTTATAATGTAAATGTCTGCTGTCAAATAATTTTGCTTCACTAAATAATTTATCGCTTGGGTAAGTAGACGTTTTGTTAAAGACAAGTTTTAAAAACTCTTGTAGAGTTTCCAATGACTTTATATAACTTTTTACAGCAGTGCCCCTTATTTTAGCTCTACTACACAGGAAATAATATTGAACTGAATTTTATTTAATTTATTACGCAAATATTTAAATTTAAATAAAAATGTTTGTATCTTTTAAATATTCTAAATATTTTACGTTTGTTTATTTATTGTACGTACAATGCCTGCATAAGTTTTAAAATGCATTGTTTCATTTGAAATGTGCATACACCTGCCGATTAGAAACTGATTCTGTCGTTGCGCGAACACAGCTATTATTATTATTATTATTATTATATAATATGTAAATGTGTGCAATTGTGTGTGTAATGAACTTTCTGCATTTCTCACTCTCGCTAATATTATTTGCTGCAAATCAGAAAACGCCGCGCTATTTTCGAATTGCTGAAACTTTCAGCTTTAGCAGGCAGTGGCACTAATACTTGAAAACAACTTTATAACTACATCCAGGATTTATATGCAGGTAAATTGCCGGGACGAGCTTTGGAATGATTTAAAAGGTAGCTTGTGACGGCAGTGCCTACTATTCCAGTGATTAATGCGTTGCAACGTTCGAATTTGGCGACAGGTAGAGCCGTTTATAATATTTACGATTTGATTGGGATCGTGGAGAAGGGAACTTGGCCAGAGGAAATGGAAGCAAAACCAGAGTGCGTCGTCTCGTCCTTTGATAGGTAATTTATTAGTGAGTGGATTAATAACCGTAGAATTGGCCGCGTGCACTTGGGATATTAAATAATTTTTTTAATGGAAATCGGTATACAAAAATTACAGGATTTATTACTATGTTCTGGCAAAGGATTCCTTACACACATTGATGATTCTAGATTTTTGACATAATATACAGGAATGACTCAGAGTGTTTTACAGTACACATACTTATGTTGGCGAGATATGTTATAGCCTAGGTAACTGTTCGCTGCCAATCACAAAATTAATGTGCACTTCTGTATTTCTTAAAATAAATAAATAAATAATTCGGCCGGTAAATCTGCATGGTAGAAGACACCTCAGAAAATATTGAATATTGTTACAATACGGTCATTATTGTGCATCCTTATATAATAGTGGTACCGATAAGAAAATTTTTATAAAATTATTAATCATCATTTATCTCCTTAACTGAGTTATCTGAACATGATAGTAGCATGATCGTGTAGGTAGCATTGCGCCCTACTGAAATACAAGTATATTTTTTGTTTTTCTTTTGTCATGTTTTATTGTCAAACTTCGAAATAAATCATCAACATCGGGGACCTAGTTGTCACAGTGAACACGGGGTAAGTTGACAAAAAAAACAAACAACCAGAATGTACAGAAAACAGTCGTAGAAGGAAGGCACGAGGAGGAAGAATACAGCTCTGATGAAGAAACCGAATCGTATCAGTTTCCTACAACTTATTTTCTCGCTATATGTATTTATTTTTTAATTTTCACTGTTTAACAAATGTGACAACTAACCGCGACTTTGTGACTAATCATTTTCTCGGGGTAAGTTGTCACATAGGTATGCACTGCCTATAAAAAAATGGAATAATATTTTTCTTGTAAAATTCAGTTACCTCCTGCATGCAACATGTTGTTGACGAATGTTACTTTATTTTAATAAAAATATTGAGATATTATCAATATCTATAACTTTGAAAATATTTCACTTGTTTAATGTTTAGTTCCTTTCTATAACATAATGTTACTGACGAATGCTACTTTATTTTAATAAAAAAATTGGGATATTCATATCAATAATTTTGAAAATATTCGACTTAAACTCAAATTTGTGACAACTAACACCGACTATTGTGACAACTTGTCTCTTTCTTGGGGTAAGTTGTCACATATGCATCGCTTATAAACAAATGAAATAACATTTTTTGTTTAATGTTTAATTCTTTTCTATAACCTAATGTTAATTGACGAATGCTACTTTATTATAATAAAAAATTGGGATATTATTAATATCAATAATTTTGAAAATATTCCGCATAAATTCAAATTTGTAACAACTAAACTTCTCGGGTCCGACCATATACCTATAGATTACGGATCCTATTGGTTTTATGGTCGATACGGTCAGATTCTCGCTTCAGACAACGGTAATCTTCTGAGATATCCCTTAGTAGCTTCTGAAACTGGTCTCTGTGGTGGTAAATCAGCAAAAGCTTCGCCACGACTGTAACCTGAGTTACGTCAAATTATTTTAATCTTTATAATAATAACTTGAATTGAGTAGTAAAAACTGGAACATATTTGATATATTTGTTATTTGGCAATGTATTTTATGCGGAAATTTTACTAAGACGAAGTTTATTTAAAACTTTTTTCAGTGTTTCAGCTTCAAGCCTTTAGAAATTACTAGGTATAGTAAAGTATTTGTGTTGCTTTATTTAAAAAGTAACTGTTTTAGATAAGTAAAAAAACTACAATTTAGATTTATACTGTTTACGGTCGAACACAGGAATAATTTAATTGGTTCTGCTATTTTTCCTGTATCGTATTTCTTGCGCTTAAACCTCTATTTACATTTCAAATTCGAGCTGTATCCATTGCATCTCGTTAAATCCTGGTGATTGTATTCCTAAGTTTAGATTGTATCTTATGCGCGTTTTATCGGATCGGTATAGAAAGTATAGCTGTCAAAGAAAAACTGATTGACGACAGTAAGCGGATGTCTTGTAATAGATGTGACAGTGACTGTCGTGGTCTGGCCTAATAAATCGATTAATTTATTAACTTTGCGCGTCTACCAGTTCAGCTTCGACTGTCGCGGAATTCTCATTTACTGACAGCTTTGTAAGGTTAACGAACGGATACATAGATAACTTCATGTGTACAAACATTTAACAGCATCACATACTACCGGCAAGTCAACATTTCTGGTTGTTATACGAACATGTCTACCTGAGGAATGCTATCGCACGCATTTTACAGTTTGAAGAGCGGCTGCCTCAATAATTGTTACCTTACGATAAACAAACAGTGCAATATATCACATCCGTTTGTAAGGTATTAAGACGTACCTATATTAATCGCCTATAAAACTGTAATCCTTTACTAGGAATTTTCGAAATAGTCAATTACATTCGTCGATAACAAATATTTTCTCTCGTACCTGTTGTTGTTGCTTATATTTCCTATTGATCGAGCGATAAGAATTATTTTTGCAGTTTTAGTATTGTTCCGCAATACGTAAATAGTGACAATTGGTATTTGCATTGAAAAGAGTTTTGTGGGTTCCATTTTTGCCTGCATTAAATATCGTGTTGTCTTGACACTAATATTCTTAATAATAGTAATTATTACAGTACAAAATAGATACAGTTTCTTAATTTACCTGCTGTAGGTCGCACAGTATATTGTCACTGTAGTGAAAAGGAACTCAATTCCTTGGAATATGTTACAATTTGTTTGTCATCTAATAGTTTTTCCAAAATAGATTCAGTAGTAGTGGATTATAGCATTATACCTACTATATTGTATTTTAATTTTCAACGATTAGTAATAATTGAATATAGTTTTAGTTTTGTGTTACCTACGCATTCACCAAATTTTGCAAACTGTTTGTAATTTCTAGACCGCGAACGTTTCAGTTAATAAAAAAGATAAACATTAAAGTGGTGAATAATATTTTCTTTATTTTTATATGAAAATAGGTGTTACGGTTTAAAATGTATAAAGAAAGTAATTTTACTCAGTGTGAAATGTCTTTTCAAAAATAATAATTTTTTATTTTTTCTTTTAGTTCTTCTCGAACTGCGATTATACGTACAACATCTGGTTGTACAAACTGATAGTCAGATATAGTTGCTGTAAGAATTCAGACGACTTACGTCATACGATCAAATAAATATTATGTTTTCATCAAAATATTTAAGAAACTGCAACTGACAATAATAAAACTGCTATATTGCACTAAATTACACAAAAATGCTGTTTTTAACGAGACAAACTATCGTAAATTACATTGACAATAAAAACAATTGCGTAATGCTGTGACGTCAGTGGTCTGAATTCTTGCCGCAACTATATCTGCTGCGAAACGTATATGAATGATTCGGCATACTATGTATTATTGTCAAAATGAGGCGGCAACGCTTATATTCATACATTTACTATATTTCCTAAGGGTCTCCAAATTGTTAAAACACTGCAATCAATTGCTATCTTTGAACAAAATCCCTAATGCCAATATTGATTAATTAATTTTCAATAACAGAGAGTGAAACACAATATATAGGTATGAGACCGAACGAAAAAAAAAAATTAATAAAAAAAATTGGTCAAATATTTATTCCATATTTTATTGAAAAACTCATTTGGAATAAAAAATTATTTTTGTCAAATCGCTATTTCATGGCAAACGAGAATATTGGTTTTAGTACTTTGATATATGCATGAGATATACAGGGTGTTTGTAATATAAATCCCGATACTTAAGAAGTTTGTATATCTGACCAAAAGCAACAAAAATCTCTTGTTTTTTGTATCAGTATTAATGAAGTAAACAATTGAAGTTTTTCAGAAAATCCTTAAAACTGTAACGTATAGTAGTATTGTGGCTTGTGCGTTTCGTTTTTGTGTTCTTGCTTGATGTTTGAGTCGAATCTGGGCAAAATTCTTTGACTACGAGGCGTTTGTAAAGACTTTTTGCAAGCAACATGTCATTTGAACAATTGTAACTTATTTCACATTTTATGCTGTGTTGTGACAACAGCTCTAAAAAACAATTGTCTTATCTTTATGCTTTGTACTTATAGTGACTAAGTCCGTGATCTAATAATTCGATTCAGTATTATCCTTTCCTCAACTACTGATATTAGTGTTACTGTTATTTGTACATTTTTGTCATCGTCGTATAAAAGACAGTTTTAATTAATTAGGCAATGAAATGAATTAGTAATCATTTTCAGGCGTGGATATCAAAAATGCGACTAAATGAAATCTTTTTAATATCTAATTTTATTTGTTTCTACTTAATTTACTAGATCACTAAAATGAATGATGTTATGCATATGCATATTTAAAAAATAAATAACTCTTTTTTTTCTACAGTATTTCAGTCTTTACAGTAACCCTATTGTACAAACAACCCGTATTCTAGCGAATTAGGGTGTAACATTTTTTCAGCAAATGTTGTAATTTTCATGTTAAATTATTCTGACGATATAACAAAGGGCATTCCTAATTTTAACTTCTCCCGCAGTAAGGTGTGTAGAGTCCATCAATAATAATTTCGCTTATAGGAATCCACCCCTTTCAACTACATTAACTTTCAACTAATTAACTAATGTAACCAATCTACTTGGTTAATTGCTTTCTGTTTTTTTCTCCTGCTAACACAATCAAGGTCTACTCGTATTATATATAATATATATCTATAAAAATAAAAAATAATAAAATCTATAAAAATATATTATATTTTTATACATTTTTCTGTACCTATGTAGTAGTGCATTAAAGGTATAGTAGATTGAGATAATCCATTGTGTTGATATATTAGATGGTATGTGTAACATTGTAACGCATTTCCGTGAAATTTTTAATACTTAAATATTGTTTGTATAGTGTATACATTAAATTGTTAATTTCTGTGTACCTATAATGTTATTACTTACTGTTTTATTTTAAATATATAATTTAATTCAAATGAACAGCCAAATGAACAAAATCGTTCACAGATTCATTGATTAATTATTTCAAATGGTTCATATATAAGGCTATTGGAAAGTAGCAGGACAAACTACAGTTAGTGAGATACGTACTTCTTTAATCAAACCTCAATTTAAATTTAAATGTTCTGCAATTGAACAGCACGAACGAAGATAGGGTCTCCCTCAAATTATAGTATTTGTCTAATTTCTATGAAGCATTTGTGCAGCTCTGACTATTCATCTACTCTACGGATGGTAGATTTAATTACGAGCCCCTTCCCATTTCAGTTGGCCCACCTACTGAAATATTAGTTTTTTGGCCAGCACCAAAACATAACAAATACTACAGGTTGTTTTCAGGCCCCAAAGTAATTAGCAGAGTATATTAAATAATGTCCAGTAAAAAATACCAAAGTCCTTGCTCTCTATTTAAATTTGCAAGGAAAAGCAAAAATTTTGTAAATACAGCAAATCAACCTATGTTTGTTCTGGTACAAAGGATGCCTATAATTCAAAGATTGCTGTGGAAAACTGACACCGTGACAGTTGCTAATATTCATATAGCTGTCAGTACGCATTTAGTATAGCTTCAAGTACTTAAGTAGTTGTGTTTTTTTAAAATGGGTAGAGGAAAGGTTATTGATGAGAAAATTCGTTCACTTATTATTAAATTTTTCAATTCCGGCAAATCAAATTCGGAAATTGCAAATTTATTAGAGTTATCGCGGTATAGTGTAAGAAACATAGTTAGACTGTATAAAAATACCGGCTCAGTTGCTGCAAGGCCCCAATATATTAAAAAAAGCAAAATTACAAATGTGGATAGACGTTCGTTGAAGAGGATTATCCAGAAAAATAGGCGAGCTAATTACTTAGAGCTAAGTGCTCTATGGAGTGACGCTGTTGGGAGACGAATTTCGAGATCCACAACGCACAGGGAGGCTCATAAAATGGGTTTTGGCACTTATAAGGTAAATTTTTTAATAAGCAAAATTGCGGTAGGAAAATAAGAAATGACAATATTTTGCTTTAGGCCAAAGAAAAGCCGCTTTTAACACTGCAGCAGAAGAAAAATAGAGTAAGGTGAGCAAGACAACATAAGGATTGGACAACTCAGCAATGGCGTGCAATACAATGGAGTGATGAGGCCAGATTTGAAGTGTGTGTTGGAGACAGTCGCAGTCGAGTTATTCGAAAAAAAAAATGAGGCGTTTCATCCGGACTGTCTCAAACGAAAGGTGAAATTTCCTGCATCAGTCATGATCTGGGGTAGCATGTCAGCTAAAGGAGTGGGAAAACTTCATTTTATTGACGGCATTGTGAATACGGACAAATATTTAGCCATTTTGGAAGAATCGCTCTTACCGATCATGGAAGAATGCTTGACATCCCGCCAAGAATTTGTGTTTCAGCAAGATGGTGCAGCATCTCACACCTCAAAGAAAGCATTAAAGTGGATAAAGGATAATGGTATTGCACATTTAGAATGGGTTTCTAGCAGTCCGGATCTATCACCAATAGAAACTTTGTGGCATGAGATGAAAAAGGTGCTACGAAAACATCCTGCTAGAAATATCCCTGAGCTGAAGCAAAGACTTCAGGAAATATGGGATTCTTTTACACCGGAATTATGTCAAGGCTTGGTTAATACTATGCCCCAACGAATTGCGGCTGTAATAAAAAATAAAGGCGATGTTACCCAGTGGTGAATTTTAAAATTGTTTTGTTAGTTTTACGCTACTTGTTCTTATTTTCTCTATTTGTCTTTATTTTCTGTTAGATATTGGTTTTCGTTGCTTCATATTTATTTATTATGTTTAAAATACTGTTTAAGAGATAAATAAATTTACAGGTTAATGTTGTACATTTATTTTTGCTTCATAAAAACAAAATTTCTGCCAAATCCTATGGTGGGCCAACTGAAATGGGAAGGGGCTCGTATGATGATGAACTATTTTAATATAATCCACCAATGTGTAAATGCTGAAATAAAAGGTGTAAAAATGCAACGGTAAGTTCTAAAATAAAATCGTTAACAGCATCTAGGGTTTTCAAATAATGTAGATAGGTACTTAAAAAATATGTATTTATCATGTTATAAAATTAATAAAATGCAATGTTTTGGTTTCTAAAAAAAGATTATACAGGTGTAATGTTCCGACTTTAAATATTGAAAATATTATATGAAAGTCAAAATGCCTAAAAAAAATTCTTTATCGAGAAAACTACGCAGACAATACAGCTCTTGTTTAAATTAAAAGAAGAAATTTACAAGTGTCTTCTACCTAAAAGACACCCTCAGTTTTAGACAATAACTATAAAAAGTAGATGTTTAGTTTATAAACCCTCAAATCTAAATTGTATACTAATTTCAGTAGCTTTATTAGAATTTCTTTTATTGGGTCACATTGTAAAACCAAAAATTAAACAATCTATAAACTCTATATTAAAAAGACTAATAAGGAGGATCTACTTAATACGTAGGTATGTTGTTTAGTTTTAAAGGTACGTAGATGTAGGTATATGTATCTAACAATTTAAACTTTAAATCAAGAATAAATTTTACATAAGTTGTAAATTATTATTAAATTAATTTCATTATAAATCTTATTCTGCAACACATATTTATTTGTTTTGGGTCCAAAAAATATGTCTCGCTTTATTGCTTTTTGCCACAACTTTCGCGTATTGGGATTCCAGGGTAAACTAGTCAGAGAATTATAAATTTTTTCAGATCGCAGTAAAAATACAAAATCATTTAGAAAATTACCGATCAAAAGCAGGGATCTAGAATACACTGTATTCAGTTAATATAGAACGGTACTCAAATACATTGTTAATAGATATTACACAGATTCATTATAGTTACTAGTAATTACAACACATTTTCTGTAAAACGTATAAAAACAGAATGTGTTAATACGGAAATTTTATACATCTTGAATCTTATTAAACGGTTTTTGCAGTGTATGTTATCTTTAAAATTTTTAAATGTTTATTTGTAATAAAATCTGGACTGCATTGGTTTATTAATTATTTTCAAATGTATTCGTCAGTATCGGTCTAAATATCTTCCAATTAATTAAACGGTCAGTTTGGGTGGCTGCCACTGCGGAATATGCTCTTTTTTGCGTTCTATCTGACTCACAGGAACGTGATGTTATATTCATAGCCGGGGGATAATAACGCCAATCTAAAGTTCCATTATGGGTTCGAAGTGGCGAGCTAATTCTGGATTATGGGCGAAATTCGATTATAGTACCGGACGTCCCTTTCAAATTATCTGAATTCGCGTAAATCGCGTTTTGATGTTGGAGTTTGCTGAATCGCGGAATTTTTAACGAGTGCGTTTTGTGTATTTATCGTCGACTTTTTTATTCAAACAAATGTATAGAATTCTTTTAAGCGCCAGCTTTTTATGTCGCGTGGTATCATTTCTATACATTCCGCACGAAGAGAATTTCATTTAATTGAGTGCGTTTTCAAATTCATTTAGAGAAATTGTGGAGAAAATTGCAGGCCAAGCAATATAATTTAATATTCTATGGCTGCTGGTAATTTGACTGCTGTAGGGATGCTTCTGTAATGGCTTGCTCGCATAATTTCTATAAATATTATCGTCATAAATGTGAAATTATTTTTATTTTATTAAGTATGAAATGTTACCGAGGGAACATGGACGATAATATACAGTTGTATGATTATAAAGACTCCGAGCTATAACTCCATTACCCTGTTTTAGACATCCTGTAAAGTATATATATATACATACATATATTTTAAATGGGAAGTTATATCCTTCATACTCACGTACACACGCGTCACCCAATTTTTTTGTCTTATATTTAACATGATTTAGAAAGCGAGCGCAAATTAAAGTCAAAGGCTAAAAGATTTTTTAGTTTTTCTCAAAAATTCTTTATATAAAGGCATAACAAATTTTTTACGGTTGGAAAGAGGATACAAAAATGTATCAAAACGAGCAAAGAAAAAACAAAATGCCATTTTAAAAAAACGTTGATGACATCACCACTCATCTACAGTGTGACAAAAAAAATTGTGGGTCAGTATAACGAAAATAACATCCTATTTAAAAATATATATATATTTTAGGGTATTGTAATCGAGTTATAGCTCGGAGCCTTTGTAATCAGACACACTATATATCATCTACGATTGGAAAAATTTTACATGTTTCTTGGTATTTATAATTGTTTCACATTGGTGAAATGTAGTTGTAACATACTTTTGCATCTGAAGCGGATGCTAGATCAGGTACTACAATGTTTTTGATCACATATCATTTACAACACACGAATATTCAAAATGGGACAAATTGGTTAAGCACGCAACATTTTCATAGTTGTTATTTGTTATATTACGAATATATTTTGTAACTGAAGAAATTAATATATGTTATTTTTCCTTTTGCATGCAGTTAATGGTCTGGAAGCATGTGAAAAAGAGACTGCAACAATAAATTTTGATCAGGCAAACGGAGAGGAAGAAAAATTGATAAATTTATCAAATATAGCCTATATTGTACAGAAAACAGATCATTACCACCGTCTTTATTGAATTTTTTAATATAATCTTAAAATATACATAGCATGTTCTTGTGACGTGGAACTTTTTATTATTTGTCTTTAACTCTCGCAATACCTTTCGAGGATCCTTGACATTGATGAGCTTGTCATCAAACAGTTTATTAACACCAGCCAGCTTGTCAAACTGTCTACCTACTCAACTTCGCACTCGTTTCATAACTTAATGTCGTTTAAAAATGGAATCTAATTAGACAGAATCACATCTAGTTCCTATTTTTTGTTATAGCCTCATCTAAACTGGAATTATTCACGTGTTGACCTTGGATTGATCGATTGATCCTCTTAAAATGGCAGGGACTGGAATTGTATAATATGTTATCTTCAAGTAAATATTGTAGGCCGAATAATAAGACTCGTTTTGTTACACCATATTTCACTCAATGGCGACTTAAAATGGATCCAAATATTTGCTTCTTTTTACACTGAACAGAAAAGTGTTTTGTATATTATGCTAACAGTTGAGTAGGACGTAATTTTGGGATACCGTTTATTTCGGGGGGAAAAACAATATTCCCGATTGCGATGGTATCATTCAGTTCAGCGTTTATTGTTATAACTGGCAGTTTTAATTATGATAGTACGTTGTGATTGTTTATCCATCGCCATATTGCACGTACGCTATTAATTTATTTATCGCGTCGAACAAACACCACTCTTACCTTTGCTTATTGATATTTGTTGTGTTCGTTCGTTTCGAAAAGTTGACACAGGCAACACCGGATCTGTTAAAATGATAACTCGTAGGTATCAGACGCATATGGGCGTCATCCAGTAAATTGCTTAATGTTTAAAGAATATTAATAACAAAGGTGTTCCTCTGCGTCACGAAGGCATTGCTTCATTGTCTCCGGCCATAAATAATGGATTAGACACAATGTTTCGTAGACTGCACGGCAGATATTGCTGTGGTCTTGAATCGAAGAAAGTATTTTTTTGTAACGAGGAATCTATTTTTTATTTGTTGTGTTGCTTTGGAGACGTTTCCAGCGAATGGAATTGAAAACACTTCTATCAAGATTGTCGTCGAATGATTTTATATAGCTTCGTTATTCTACAGTGTATGCGAGGGGCAAATAATGTAAACGTAAACATTACCATTTGGTGCTTTAACGACCGCATACTGTCTATCGTTCACAATGCGACCAATCGCGAGAGTGTCGCCGGTTTGCTGTATATAGGCAGTCAATATTTACCTCTCGGTTGTCTTCCTATGGAATATGATTTATCGATTTGTGCATATCCAACACTTTCCAAGCGAACAGACGGTGTAGTAGGCACATGGTGTACCAGAAATTATTTTAATTAGGATCCATTTTTTTTTTTTCAATATTTTCAGCTTTGCTTAAAGGAAAACAAGAGAAAGGTGTTTCTTCCGGTGTCCCAATTTACCGTTAGATGTATATATTATACAGTGTGTAAGTGGTACCACAGGACTAAATTTGCTCGTCAAAGCAAATAAAAATCTAGAGAAATATTTTTCCATAAAACAGTTCCTAATGTCCATGATCGTTTCAGACATTTTTTGAAAATCACTGCACAACTACTGAAGACATATTTTAAATTTAATACACTCTTCTTTTATAATAAAGTGAAATTTTTACAAAAAAAAAAAAAAGAAGAATAAATAAAAAAAACAACAATATAAAGGGTCTATCAACAATAGATCAATGAACGTTAGTTATATTATTCCAGTTTCTCAATAATTAGAAATACATAAATAGCTATAGAATATTGAATTTTCATTCAACTAAACGTGAACTGGTGCAAAAGACTAAAGTTATTTTCTTATTTACCTAATGTATCACGGACAAAAATATGCGTTTCTCATGATTTCTTTACTTTTACTTGAGTATTCCAAGAAAAAAAATGAGAGGCACAAAAGTATTATCTGGACATGGCCTATTCAAATCCTTCAATTTTCGACGCCTCTGATGGAATGTCTTGAATTTGAAACCGATGTCTTCATGATTCATTGTTTTGACGGGAGGATTCAAGTTTGTCTCAAAGTTGCTGTTATACCCTGTATATTTATTTTTGGGATCGCTAATTAAGTTTGCTATGCATCATCAAAATTAACACATTCTGCAGATGTGTATCTCCAACAGAGATCAGTAGATGAAATTTAATTAAATGATTAAAAAGTCTGTTGACAGCCTGACCCTGAAATAAATTATTTTTTTTTTTGGTTCGAACATCTGGTGTCCTTCTGAAATCGCTAATTGAGTTCCTCCTAAAGATATGTGTACCGTACGTTTTCTTCTTATTTTTATATCACCTACTCACGCACATGTTAACGCTCATTAAGAAAACATTTTCAGTAATCGGCCTGCAAGAAATCAAACTATTTGTGAGGTTTTAAGTGTTGTGATGTTTTATTATACTCACGGTATTTTTATTGCACTCGTGAATTTTGCAATGCTTCAAAACATTTACCTGCTTCCTAAAACAGAGTGGTACGTTGCGGGTGGCATTTAAAATGAAGTAGGTAATAGAAAGGTTCATTAGTTTTTCATTCCAGGACAGTTACAAAATAGCGAACAAAAACGTTTGGAGTAATTGAATGATTATTTAATTATATACTACTTCGTTGGCCTGTTCAATATTCGTAATTAACTTTTTTTTTTAAACTAAATTTTCTCGAAGAAGAGGTAACTTGGGTGCCTTGCTATATCTTTTATTTGTCGATGATTTACATTATACAGCCTCGTAAACTTTTTTCCGATGATTTAAAACTATATTTCAAATCGAGTTATTAAATGAATGCAAACTTCTGCAAATTGATCTGGATACCTACAATATAAGAATTGTGTTATTAATAATAAACTATGCTTCTAAATGTAAAGCAGTTAGTTTTCTCATATATATGACTATATCCATCATTATTAACATTGTTTTTTATAAAATCTTTTGAATAATCATATCGATTGATCTCAACTTTTAGCACGAATTTGATTTAACGTACCTAGAATTGGGGTAAGGTCTTTTAAAATCACTAATTGATAGTATGGGTAAAAACTTCAACAGCATTGTTCGTTTATGCGATATTCACAATTGTAAGCTGAAAGGTATTATTAAATTAATTCCATAAGTATTCGGTATTATGATTAATTTTGAATGATTTTGTTATTGCTTCTATTTATATTAGGTATATAATACAGAAATTATGTATCTTATTTACACTATTATTTTAAATTTTGAATGTATTCACTATTACTCTGTAAGTGGTGCTGGTACATTGTTGGGCAAATAAAGCTATTATTATTATTATTACTATTAGGCCCGGGCTGATGATCGCAAAATATTCAATGGACAATTTGTTCCACTATATCGACCGGGTGTAATGAAACGAATGACGTAGCAGATTGGAAACTCTCGTGGAGTCGCTTAAAACTGATTCTTCTTGTAGCTTTGTCAATTATTTAAGATCTCGGAACTCGGTTCTGTTGATTTTGTAAGAGGTTTTTCTTTCTATCAGGTTTCACCTAAGTCGCAATTCGACTTGAAAACAAAACTATTAAGAAAGTTGTTTGATTTGAAACTTGCCACTGAGGACATAAAATAGCTGTTATTCAAGTGTACAAATATATAATCACTGCATGCATTTTTGTTTACGTCAATTAAATATTATAAGAATTCTTCTACATCTAAACCTTAGGAATTCCCATAAAAATCTAAGATTGTAAGCTTTAACTGCAGTGTCGTAAAAGTTTACGAGATTTACCATTTTAAGTTGAGCGTTACACATAATTTAAATTTGGTTATGGAATGTTAACCTTGATTGTATAATTTTTTAGTTCTATGACATAACACCAACACAGACTTGACATTGGGGCTCAAGGTTAAATCTTTGTTTCATTCAGGTTGAACAGAATGGTTTAGATATCGTTAGTTGATCTGTAAAACAATATAGTTTATATTATAATTCGATAAATTCGTACCGTGAGCATAGAAAAAGTGAAAACAAGGAGAACCGCATTATCTGTTGCGTCTCATTGTTTCAGTATCATTGCATACTCAGCTAATATTAAGCATGTCTTCAAGAAATACTCATGAATATTACAAATCAACAACAAGCTGATATAAGTTGGAATGTCTTAACCTTGACTTTGCCTAGAAGCTAAATATAAGGCAGCTAGGTTATGACAAAATCGATTACATCAACTCACGTCCCAATAAGTAATATAAGAAGAAAAAGCTTAGTGATATTATTTTGATTGCTTAAAGACCCATTGTAATCTGAATCCAATAAATAAATTGACTATGTTTCGAATATGACGGTGCTTTGCAAACCTTCCATTGAAAGTCGGTGGACTCCATCCAAAATGAACACATTTCGTTATTATATCACTGCCTACGGCACTGTAAGTATTTGCTGTTGAATTAAACTAATATTGCACACACGAGTGACGCCGTTATTGGTACGGAAATCCAATCACCCATTTCAGCGCTGAAAACGTTATTTGCTGATCTGGGGTGCAGCCGGGATACTTTTTTCAGTCGAACGGATGTGAAAAGGTAGATGAGTTTTTATGGGACTGGCAAACTCTCATTAATTCTGATATCTACCGTTTGGAAGTGCTTTTAACTGATATTTCGTCCTCCAACCCGATTATAACATGTAGACGGTATTAAAATTTCGCAAAAAGCGGCTGAAGATGCAAATTGGACGAATGAATTATCTCTGTCTGGCGCAACTTTTGTTGGAGTTAAGCGATTAGTTCATCTGGTTAAAGTAATTTTGAACAAAGCGACTATTAGATGTGTATAATTGGAGACGTCATGTTTATGCCTTTTACCTCACTAGAATTTGTCAGAAATTTTAACCCATTTAATATGTATTAAATTTCAGCAGTAAAACTTCGATGTGCTTAATGGAATCCAAATGTAACGAAGGTAACGAAGTATTTACGTTTTCAGTTACCTTTTTGTTAATACTTGATTAAATTTTGAAGTGATAATGAAATAATTAAGTACCTATATAAGAGAATTTTCTCAATTTATTTAGATTGTTGTTTCTTCAATATGTCTTTGCTTTTATATGGAAATTAGTGAACTTAAGTTTCAATATATTTTTTTACTTGATAATGTTTACCAATCTACAAAATAAGTTACACAAGTGGATAATTTTTGAGTAATATTCATTATTACCGTAGGCAAATGTTTTCCCGATTCTTTTTTCCTAGTTAGTTGTATTTTCTTGTAATAATTATGTGGTTTAATTTTTTCCCAATGGATTACAAGTTGTATTTCTTTAAACCACAAGACTTACCAATTTTGGATGTTGAGTAACGATGCTCCGTTATGTGAAAAAGGTAAACAAAACCGCGCCG
The DNA here is from genome assembly GCA_037114965.1 of Monochamus alternatus. NCBI lineage: Eukaryota > Metazoa > Arthropoda > Insecta > Coleoptera > Cerambycidae > Monochamus > Monochamus alternatus. The sequence goes on along the minus strand of CM073431.1, from coordinate 73,931,404 downwards.
TTGCGTGCTTTTGATACAGATAATTTTTAAAGAAATTCCAGTAGTGGTCAAAAATAGCAGTAATTGTTATTACATTAACAACACCTCTTTATTGAGGTTTAAATTGATTCAAATTTTTGTGCGATTTAGAATACATTTTACAGTAATTTAATTGATTTATTTCAACATCATCGAAAATCTAGGAAACAAATTAAACTTTTAATTCCCACGAAATTAATTTTCATGTATGGAATTCTACCGATGATTGCATTTCGTGAGGTTAAATTTTCCCTTTTAATAAAAATAATATAATCCAAACAGTGGATATATTGACTTTTTTATGTTCACAGCTACTGGGAGAATGTTAACGTTGTATTGTACCTGCTCTTCTGATCGCATTCCGATTCCTTTATTTAACTACATACATAATTCTAGATAGTACCAAGAAACCAGATATGTTATGCTTCGTATGTCAATATTGCGAATTAAATCGGCATCATAGAACTTTCTCCTCATACAATGTATCCAATGAAAAATAATAATAAAACCTGTGTTTACATATAACGTTTAATCTTCCTTAGTATACAAACATATACAGACTTAACAAACGAATGTAAATGTCGATTTCCATTTCGCCAGCGGTAAATTCAGTTATTTAAATTATTCAGAAGAGGAAGTCACGTTTCGAAGTATTGCGAACCGCTTTATAGACTTTTGTCATTGAGAGTCATGAAATCTTTTATCTGTGTCAAGCTAAATCGTAGTTTCGTAAACATGTTTTAATATAATGAATTTAACATTAGTTAATGATCTGAACGAGCGAACTCAATGCATGATCTTTATTTTTTCTGCCAAAAGTTAATTCATATCCTTATTTATCTTGATAGAGATATATGGTATGTGGAGATGGCCATGATGGTGGTGACGAAACTTATAAGTTTGCATCATACGTAATACGTATCTATACAGGTAGCAATTGGTTACATAAGAAATGAAGCTATACAATACGTTATAAAAAAATTTTTAAGGATTTTTCTCTGGAGATACATCTTTCTATAGCTGTCACTAATAATCTACTTTTACTATTTCAACAACTGAATGCTTTCTAATTTATTAATAAAGAAGGAACAAGATATCATATAAATAATTGTGGGCGTAAAGTATTACGAATCGTGGATATCCGTTTTAGGATAATTGAACTTAAACGTGAAATAATATAGTGTTTATATTTTTTGGGTTTCTTTCCTTATTATATTTTGTGGGTCATTTCCTGTTCCTTTTTCATTATTTCCATTCACAATTTATTGGTAATATAAAAAAAAGATTTAAGTTTGAGTACTTTTAGGAAAAATAATCTTCAGAATGTTAGATTACACACAGTATGATAGTCACAAGCATGAATCATCATTTCATTGAACTGGGTTAAGCAATGTGTATTAATATTTCGAATGTTGTACGTGTGTAGATAATGAATAGGTACAGTTTAATCTCGCACTTAATAAAATAACACAATGATCGATCAAGGGCGGCTAACGCAAACAAAACACCGTAGAAAACCTAAATCACAATAATTGCGCCACCTATTCGACCTCAACTTGAATGATATTCTCTATCCTTAACTTGCTTTTTAGTAAGCCTTATTGCCCTGAATTAAATATAGACCCCGCATTTTCATAATCCTTAAAGTAAATCCTCGTAAAGCCGAGTGTAGATTAAACTGAATTTTAAATGACGCTGGCGTGTTTCAGCGCTAAACAAATATTTTGTAGCTCGGAAGGTACGTTAAAATATTATTTCTACCTATTTATTTTGGAGATTTAGATAAAGTCGAGCCCCTGTCATCAAATGAAGCCAATAAAATTTGTGGAGGAGAAGATACATTTAAACAAATAACATTTTTTATGTTTATTTAAAGGTATATCCATAAGGGCCTTTAATTCTGTTAGGCGTAGTCTAAATAAAATTTGAGTAACTAACTTGAGTAAAGGTAAAAGTTCAGTGAACTTGCATATAATTTTATCAGTATTTGAAATGTACTATATCCGAGTTCCAAAATAGAGAGTGATTCATTTACAGGACTTTGATGGAGTACGGGAGAATACAAAATTGATAAAATTAAGTCGATGTTGCATTAACCTAGCAATTTAATAGTTTAAAAAGTTTCTACCCACCGGTCCGTTTAGATGGTGATGACATACCACCACCCACTTACACCTACCTGATGCGCACTTCGCAGATATCACATTGTAACTCATAATACACTGCATTATTTACATACATACTATACATTACTGGTTACTAGCTCTGTCACTATAACGGCCACACATTAACACTTACTGTCGGCTATTATAAGATGCATTCATTACAACCACAGTACCAGGTTCCATATGTGGCAAAACAATGCCGCACTATTTTTGCTCTCATTAAATGTTTTTTTTGCATAATGTTTATTAGTTTTTTTCGATAACGTTGAAGTTGAACGCTTTATTGGAATCAGCCTTTAGGCTATTAGTTCTTCGTCTTTATTTTGCACCTTAATTTTTATATTAATTCGTTTTTCTTTTTGTTACAGGTAAGTTCCCACCTCGCATTGGTGTCGATGTCATGTCATAACCCTGACGGTAAAGTATTTAGAATTAAAACTGTGTAGCGCAATAATCGTCCTTGACTGAAAAATGCCGAGTACCCAGTACACATGAATTTCAACGAACCAGTAAAGTAACCGAATCCATAACTAGCGTGCAGACGTGTTTGTTTACCTTTTACGGAATTCCAGAATAATATGTGTAGCTAAATTGATTTCGAGTATACGTCTGGAACACAAAAGCGTCTGAACCCAGGATGATGGACGAGCGGACTAGACTAATATTGAGGAACTTTCCTGAAGATAAAACAGTTGTCACATTGTTCGTCCTTTGTTATTTCGCTTTACGGGTTGTAAATTTTGTTGAATTGTATTTCCGCGCACATAATTAATGAAAGGTTCTTGTATCGTGACTAAGGCGATATTCAAGGATGAAAGGTAGCAGTTCGTATGCCCTCGGCAGACCAGCGATAATGCAGACATGTGTTGCCATTTTATGGTCATTAACGCTTAAATGTAGCTAGTAAAACATTATTTTTGCAACTTACAAAGGTAAAAAAACCAACCATAAAAAGCGCTATTTGTATGTATATACAGGGTGTTTACGAACTTACCTAAAAAAAATAGATTGTACAGGGGACTTAGAAATACAATTTTTTAAAGAAAAATCAAAAAAAGCAAAATTTTTGGCTGGGCTTACCCAATTTCTACAAACTAACACAGATGTTTCTGCTCTTTGTCCGTTTTGAGCTCGTAAGTTATTAGCAACAAGCGGCAGCTATGATACGTTTGCGTAAATCATCAATAGTGCACTTCGGTGCGATACATTTTTTAAATATTCCCACAAAAAAAGTCCAAATGATTTAACCTCGGGAGGTCGTGGCGCCATGGTACCGTTTCTCCTCGTCCAATTCCTTGTTATTTATGCTTGAACACGCTATACATGCTAGAAATATAATTCAACTTCGTGTGTGATACGCCACACTGCTACAATACGCCGTGTACGCCCTGGACTTCCATCCCTTCCGCGATTCGGTTTCAAAGGACTGTTAAAAATAGCCGATTTTTGGCTTATCCGGGGGAACGCATAAATCATAAAAAAATCAATGGATTATTGTTAATTAACATTAGAAATGGTCGAGAAATACGTCAGATAGCTGAGGAAATGTCGCTACTACCCCTAAACCTATATAAACTACCCTTAAATAGCTTTAAACGGATAATCATTAATTATTGTTATAAAATTCGTGTAAAATGAAAAAAATGCTTGAAAATGATTTGAACAGACTGTATGTCAATATAAAAAGTGATAAATGACTGTAAAAGTGCCCATTCAATGGCGAAATAGCGCCAATTGTTCTCACTTTGCGAGCGCGTACTGAAAAAATGGCAATTTATCCTTGCGGCCATTTTTCAGGTCGCAATAGTATAAATGAACCTTAAAAGTGATTTAAGGCTGGCGTTTCAAGGACAAGTAATCGTATTTAAATATGCACAAAAAAAAATACACCAAGTAAGTGGAGATTCTTATTAGCGTAGTACTAAAATATAATACTAAAATTGAATCATTTCCTTTAGCTTTTGAAGGAAAAATGTGCTGGAAAACATGAAAAACCCTGAATTTGTACCTTATCCCTGTGTTCTATACACCGTGAAAAATACTTGATAACTTACATAAATTCAAGTGTCGCTAGTTTTTTAAAAGAATTCTGCGGGATGTGATAATGTTTATAATGTCGTATACAGGTTTCTCAATCTGCAGTTGACTTGTAGAAGTCAAGAGATTTTATGATAAAATATAGTAGGTGAAAATGATGCCCTTTTTTCTTATTCTAAATGATTTGTCAGCCTGGAAATTGTTTTACATCCTGGAGAAAACTTGTATAATTGACATAGTGAAGAGATATTCTTTCGAACTTACTCAATTTTTTTTAGACTGTCTCAACAAACAGCTATGAAATTCGTTGAAAATTTGCGTATAAAACGGCGCCCTTAAGCATTTTTTTCATTCTAAACGAATTTTACAACAATAAATAATGATTATCTATTTTAAGCTATTTAAGGCTGTTTATATAGATTCAGGGCTGCAATTAATGTTTCCCCACTTACTTAATGTACTCTAGTATCAGTTTTTGCATTTTTTGACAGTAATCTATAATTTTTTTCTAGCAATAGGCGTTCCCTTGAACATTTAAGCATTATCTATTTTTGATGTCGAAGTAAGCTCACCATTAGCTTTTGAAAGTCGTTTTTTAATTTTTACGGGTGGAATGGACATTTTTACAGTTATTTATCACTTTTTATATTGACATACTGTCTGTTCAAATCATTTTCAAGCATTTTTTTCATTTTACACGAATTTTATAACAATAATTAATGATTATCCATTTAAAGCTATTTAAGGGTAGTTTATATAGGTTTAGGGGTAGTAGCGACATTTCCCCAGCTATCTGACGTATTTCTGGGCCATTTCTAATGTTAATTAACAATAATCAATTGATTTTTTTATGATTTATACGTTCCCCCGGATAAGCCAAAAATCGGCTATTTTTAACATTGTCCTTTCTCGTGTTACGTTCGCGTTGTACTACACTTGCACTCATTGCACATCGCGATAGAAATAGCTGTATTTGACACATGTTTACCAGTAAATCGTTCTGCTAAAGCAGATTCACATCACTATACATTAAAACGATATCCATCAACTCCGAGTTGCTATAAACGTAAGCTATTTTTGACACTTGAAAAATTAAAGTAAATACTTGCATTACTAAAACGTTAATATCTTCTCTAAGTAATAGGATTTTAATATTCGGATTCGCCTGGCTAGAGACTACAGCAGCCCAGCGATGTAAATGTTAAAAATACTACAACTTCAATAATTTTTTACTCGGAACATTTTTTTACGATAATGATTCCATTTTTCATGACGCATCTTTTCCCAAATTTTTTTAGATAAGTTGTGAGTCACCCTGTGTAAGTAGGGGTATGAGAAATCTATTGGCAGAATATTTTTGTAAATAGCACAATGTGTGTTCATTATAAATATCAACTTAATAATGCAAAGAAACATTTTTGTATACTGTAGACTTGATCAAATGCTCTAATTCTTCGTGCTCTAAATAACTTCTTTACGTCTATTACCCGGGCAAGCCAAAAACAAGTAGCAGATATTTTGTTGCTAATTTGTACCATCAGTCTCAATTTTGTACGTTGCGCTGTATTCGAGGAAAATTGTAGCTGCTGGGTAATCAGGTAATCGAATAACTCCGCATAGCAAAGCGATTTTTGTTACCATATTTTGTTGCTCGTCGAGTACTCTCTGGCAATGTATAGTTTTTTGAAAAATAAAAAAAATGGCCATTCATCTCATTCAGCCAGTTAAAAACTTGTTGCTGCCTTGCGCTCGTCTATGATAAATAAAATTCGACCGCCAAAAACAAATGGTGGATGTTTTATTATTTTGTTGCTAATTTGTGCCATCACTTTCAGTTTTGTAGCTTGTACCGTTTTCGAGAAAAATGGTGGCTGCTACTACAAAATATCCGTAACTTGCGGCCACTGATGTTTGGCTTGCTAGAGTAATAGAGGTGACTTTGCATGTCTACACGTAGCCAATTTTGACAAACATAAGGACTTCGTTTGGTCTGCAACTGCCTCATTTCGTTGTTCTACAAAATTCTCCACAATTCTGTAAACAATAATCGTGCAAAATCTTACATCTAATGACAGATCCTCAAGTAACTCCGATATCATTTGTTATAGAAATTCTAAATATACAGCATCGTTTAAACCTGTAGGAACAACAAGCGGTCCAACTAATGTGTTACTGAAGATTCCCACCTACAAATGAAGTGAAAATCGCCGCTATAATGTGATTTTCTATGACGTAGTGATGAATATTGAGGAAATTAGCCTCCTACAAGTGAAACAAACCTCATACGCAGCAAGTACTTTACTTGCAAAAAGTCTTCGAAATTGACCTGCAGGTTGCAGACTTTGTACTCGCTGCAGGTGAAGCAGTTACAGTTGTTCTAGCGTAATGTGTGTCATTCAACGCGGTTTCAACCGTTGATTTGCGGAACGATTTATCAAGTATCTATTCCTTTGAAAATGTGCCTTTTATCAGCTATACTACGTCTTACATGATCTCTATCACGTCTTAGGCGTTATTGTAAAGAACCTGCATCGCGTCCACGTTATAAACACTTATAAACTTGTGCCGGTGCATGTCTATTTGGAAATGGATATGCATGAAGACAACCAACTAATTAGCAGTTTTCATTCCATGCCCATTAATTCATTATTATTGCACGGGTGGACCATTTTAGTACATTCAATCCCAGTTATTAATAAATACACACAAGCAAACTGTCTTTGCATGAAAACATTAGAATACGACTTTAAATTAAATGGATTTATTAATAATTTAAACATTCATAAATTTCTAGGCACACTTTTACAGTTATAGCGAGTTTGATATTTGAAACAACTTGCTATAAATATGTTCTATTTAATATTTAAAAAATGTAGGTATAGGAGTCTGATGTTGTCATTGTGTTTAGGCGCCGCATTACTTTCATTTGTGTTTAACCTCCTCCAATTACCACCAAAAGCATATTTCTTAAAAACTGTTTGTTCTGGTCGAGTTGACCAACGACTTTATGCAACAATTTATACAAATTTCCAAAGCGTGAATTAAATTAAATCAAAAGAATAGTAAATCATTTATACAAACAGATATTGACACTATTTGTTATGGTGATGTTAACGTGTTTGCGTACGGTTTCCAAATATTTAGGATAAAAATGCGTGTAGTTTCAACATGGTCAATATTTTTAGCGTTAGGTTAGGTAATTTTTGATTAGTGCGTGACGATTTCTTAGTTTGAAAAAAGTGATATAAATTACGCATTCTTGTTTCGTCAAAAGATTAGGCATTACAGTTTGTGCGTAAAAGTCTAAATTTTTATGTCGTGCTCTTGAACGAAAATCCGTCAGGCCAAGAAACATGATGCAGAAATTTGAGTACGTCAATAAATAAAACCACTTTATATTGGTGTGTGATGTGAAGATTCTTTCAGTACACCCAAGAAATAGTTAATATTTAGTAGAAGAAGAAACACAACTAGTCTAAAGAGAACTGGTTTTATTTGTAATTGTAGGGCATACTTATTTATCACTTATTTTCAGTTAAAACCTATCAAAAGTGAATCTTGATTTGAAATTCTCATTTCCAAGGAACTAGATTTTGATCGCAACGAGCAATCAAGTACCGGATTTAACTCGATTGATATTTCATGAAGTGACTCTTTTGACTTTATATAATGGTGTATGTGGCAGTTGTAATTTCTTCTTTAAAAAAAATCCAAATTTAAACATTTTATTGGAAATATTCTGTTCTGTATTTTGGTATAGTTGCCGATCTCTTTTAGAATGCTATCAGACGACTGAATCAGTAACACAAGTTACAAAACCTACCTCATTATTTGGATATAATAGTAATAATAATAATAGCGTTTCTTGCCCAACAGATAACCATTTGTATAGAAGAAAAAAAAAAAGATATAAATAAGTGGTAATTTTACAAAAGTGCAAAACAATAAAGAATGAAATATTTGAACTTAGAAATTAAAGATTTGCTCTTCATCGATTCTTTAATTGAACAATGCTGCAACAGAGAATGTCGCATACATCAGATATTTTGTTTGCATTAGTACACGTTAAATGGACTGGCGCTTTCATCAATAAATGTGTTTGTCCTCTTTGGCAAAGAAAGGTGTTATTTCGTCAAGTTTCGAGTGTAGGAACAAAAATATTAATTTGTAATAATAATTCAGAGCAATCAACTTGTCCCTGCAACAACGTATATAAAAACAGAACAAACGCAACCTGTTTACGTTCCTATAAAGAGACAAGATTGTGCCTATTCATTAAATCTAAATAGTCATAACCTCTTGTAGGATATACCCCTCTAACTATGAAACTTAGGAATTTCAAAAATCTCTTTTGGACTCTTTCAATAGCAGTTGAATATTGCATATATATATATATGAGATTCCATATTAAAACTAATGATATTAGCAGCCTTATTTTTGTTTAGTTTGTTGTCGATAGTAGGAAATTAGAGGCCAAATTTCAAAGAAAATACCAAATTTTCTCAATTGTAATGCAATTTTGAATTTATTAAATTTTATAGTGTCCTGAGGATGATAAGTGACGAAACGACAATTGAGAAAATTTGGTATTTTCTTTGAAATTTGGTATATTCTAATTTTGTTCTAATCAGACATAGTTATATAGTATACATAGTTGTGAGAGAAAATTTTTGCAGTTACAGATAACGAAATCCTGTTTAGTGTATGCTGATTTTATAATGCTATTGATATGAATGGTGTTTAAAAGTGAGTTGATGATCAAAATAAACTCCCAAGTTTTTTATAGTGTCAATGCGCGCTAAAATAACATTGTTAATAGGATAACGGTAACGCAAAGCATTTGTCTTACGGCAGAATTTTATAATTTTACATTTCGAGGAGTTCAAATTAAAATAATATTGAACACTCTAATTCTTATACATAACATAATATAATCATCTAAATTTATGATGGAAGAATTCAATTTTAGATCATCGGCAAACAATAATCTATTACAATTTAGTGCGTTTCATAAGTCATGATAAATATTAAAAAAGTAAAGGCTTCAAATTTGATTCTTGAGGTACACCACTAGTTGCAATATAGATATCTAAGCAAAAGCCATTGTAATATACGATTACTTAAATATGATTCTAAAAGAAGTATCAAATATATATTATGAAAGCTTAAACATGAAAGTTTGTTAATTAGAATATTGTGACATCTTGCCAAATGCTTTATATAAATCTACATAGACTACACTCTAACTACACACTTGTCTTACGTTTCGCATAAAAATTCACTCGATGTTGGATATGTGCAACTTCTGTTTGGAAATTGTAGATCCAGCAGCATCCTCCTTGGGTTCTCGGAGGACCCAAATTCCTTTTAAGTTAACACAAGGCAATGACTGGAGTAACAGACAATTGGCATGCCTTTTGTATACGTCCTGAAATATTAACTGTTGTTGTCCTTTTAAATCCCCATATTTAATAAATTCCTAATATTTTATATGAAATATAATAAATGATATAAAGTGTGCAGGACGCATAGTAAATCATTCTGGCAAATAAAACTGGAACGGCTCATATTTCTGCAGTCAACTCCCGTTGTTCGAATGTTCCCGTTCTGGGTTATAAAAAAAGGCTAAATTATTAATCACTTCTGGTGTTTCGCTGACCTATCGACTAGCTCTCTCGGGCCAACAATAACAGTAACTCGTAACAGAAGAGCGTTCGTTTCATCCGAACCGGTTACTAAGCGAGAAAAATGCTGGCCTGATGGCCTAACGGAACACACTTTGGGGCCCACAATCGCTGCCTTCGGCACTCTGCTGGCATTCTCTTTCTTTCGACACGATTTACTGTTATTCCGTATGTGTGTAACTCGAGCCGTAGTACCTGGTGGTCGTAAAAAATTCGGGTCACCGCCGAAACACCTAAACGGGAATAGATGCCAAATAGATTGAATTGGGACCTTGACATAGGCGCAACTAGTATCTAATTTTTTTTTTTTGGAGGGGGTCTAAAAATGGGAGTTCAAATGTGTTTCAGGTGTTTTGTTTATTTTTTTTCCGTCATTTAATAAGAGTAATTTTGCGTTATTATGTTTATTTTAATTCATTCCTTTTTTGTGTCATTTCTAATTTTTGCAATAAAAATATCAGGATATACACAAAGACTAAAATAAAATGGCTCTATTTCTCATTAATTAATATCTTAACATTCACTTAATTAAATACCAAAATATTGTAAAATTCGACATATTTTCCGAAAATAAACATTGTTCAAATGTATCGATTCATCCGAATAAACGATGTTTTTCAAGGTTATTTTTCAAAGTTGACAAATTTTCTTAATTCTAATTTAAATTTTGGGATCCATCGGTCAGATTTAATCTGGTCATCGTTCACAAAAAACACGTTTATGTAATCCTGTGATCTTTAGTTGCTTGTATTAAAAACTATTTTTTTAAAGGCTTACGGGTTCAGTGATTTTTTTATTGAAATGGAAAATTACTCTTCCACGTTTTATGAACAACTCTATCGTGTGCTATTTCTTTATAATTAAGAAAAATTAACGAGTTTGAAATCCAATGATTAAGAGCTGTTATTATTACGATAAATATCTCGCTCATTCTACTGTAAAATTATATAGGATCTATACATAAAATACAGTATTGTAAAGAATTGTAGCGTAGAAAATATAAAATTGTTCATTATTACTTTCAGCTTTAATGGCAAGAGGTTATTTAACAGAATATCGTGTCAAAAAAACATAGGCATCATAGTGTCGATTTTCAATAATTACTGTTTCCAACTGCAGATATTCCATTGTGATATAATAATACATAGATATACAACGTATTTATATTTTGAATCGTGTATATAATAATTACGGGAAAAACTTCATTAAAGTAGATACATACACACGTGTAGAAATCCAGAATATATACATTAAATAAAAAAAATCATGCAGATATTATATAAATTTAACAATGAGGAATCTAATTACTAATATATTAAGCATAGAACGAATAGCCTACTCCATGCCATTTCTGAAACTGTTACATCATTAGTTGCTACAGAATCATTTAAATTGCATACGCTTATTTCATTATATTTTCAAGCATTTTGTGCAGATGGTTCAAGAAGGAAAAAGTTGAATGAATAAGGCAAATTTTATTATTTATTTAAAAACTGTGTTTTCGATTTCATTTTACCTGTTAGAGTATGCTAATTATGGGTTAAAAATCCAGATATCTTTGTGACCGCTATAACATAGCTAAGGGCTTGTTTTTAAACTCAGCAGTTGGTGTGGTGGATTTCATCTAACCCATCAGGAATCATAATTATTTAAACAAACCAATAAGAATGCATTAGTGTATTGCCAAGGGTTTAGGTCTAGGACTACTGTATCTCTCTAGTTTATAGTGATTCTAAGTGGCACATAATCTATTTCGAACAAGAGTTTCTTTTTCGTCGTTTATTTGAAAGGGTATATGTTATAAATACATGCATAATATAGTCAAATAATTAACACTCGAATATCGTTGATATGGAAAATAATCAGTAGAGGAGAAAAATCCAGTCAGTTATGTTTTCAATATATGCAGTTTTTACAGTGTATTGTTGAGCTATTTGCTGAATTCATAACCATAAAGATTTGTGATATAATATTCAGTTTTGCAATGTTTGTACGTTACTAGAGAAAGCTGTCTTTATAAATTGTATTCAATAACAAACGGGTTAAAAGTTAACGGATTTTGTAACTGTTTCAACAGATTACCAGCAAATAAATATTTCGCATCAGTCTTTGGTGTCTCGACTACTTCTGACTTCCCGATTTTCCAGGGGATTTTGGTAGTCGATTTTAATCCGTCAGGTACATTTTTTTCTCTTCATATCGACGTCTTGTCTAGGACCGTTGAAGTGAAAATGATTGATCGTTATGCCGTACCTTCTCCGGAATTAGGTCGATAGTTTTAATAATTACCTGGTTTCATTCCATTTAGCTCATTTCACAGCGAGGTAAAAATATGAATTTAGAAAGGATTCAGGAACTGACCGTTTAATGGTGTGAAGTTTTTTTGCTGGTTTTCGAGTAACTCGGCTAATGTTAAACTCATGTTTGCTATAAATAATAATATTATTGGTAAATATTTACGTTTTTGCGTTTGTTTATGGTAACACTTATTCTTTATTTGGAATGATGTGTGACCTCATTTAATTTTTACGATGTCCCTCATGTAATAAATACCGCTGTTCATTTCCATAAGTGTGTGTTACCATTTTCATAATTAATAAAAAAGATGTAGATTTTAAAGCTAGAGACGTCATAAGGTTAGTCTGCTGTTTTGATTCATCAATTTTTCAGGAATTAGCACGATTACGCATGTTGCGTTTAATATCAACACTAATTCCAGACCACAAAACCATAGAAGTTTTGTGTTGTGAATAACGGTATTACAATACATTAAAAATGCTGTTTTAAATACTGTACAAAGTATAATAATCCATTTCCAGGCGGTACAAAAATTATATCAATTTTTATTATTCGGGGATTTTTCCTGCACTCTAGAATATTTCTCTGTTACTTTGTGGAACTTCTCATTTTTTATTCAGTCTTGGCAACCTGTTATTTAAATTACTTGAACTTTAAAGACCAGCGGAACAATACCTTTTGTTTCGCGAGGTGAAAAGTAAATAAAACGAAATTGTGCCGTGACCCCAGGCCACACTTTGTTTAAAACATTTTTTACGAATCACAGTTCAAAAAGATATTTTTGTTTAAATGGAAATGTGTTTCCAGAAACACTGCAGTACGGTTGCCAAAAACTTTTTCAACTTTGCCGCATTTTGTTGTAGGTGGATTATTTTGAACCAAGCGAATTAATTTTTTACGCACTTTTCGAAACTAGAAAACTTAGGTAAACTAGAAAAGGTAACGTTACGTTGCTAACCTTAACATTCAAATATGAAGCTTTTTATGTTCATGTTTTCATTAAAATGACACAATTTTACACCTGTACAACTACAGGAATGTATTAAAATGTTTCATTACAAAAGAATATCAGATAAACTAATTTCGGACTACAAAATCGGTGTTTTCGATTATGCGCACATCTGTACTGTAATACTGTAATATGAGTCTATTCCATTCGCTAAATAAATCCTAATCATTTTTTTTAACGTGGTCGATAATTACCAATGAACGGTTTATACAATTTCAATTAACATTTTAATTTCGACCCATTTACGTTTCACGCCGAGAGCGCATAATATTTTGCGATTAACATTTTAGCATTGTGAATTATTGTCCCTCTCAGAATTTAAAGCGACCACTGACGTAAGCAACTTTTAATAAAAGAAACACATAACAATAAATAAAGTCGATTTAATTGGCAGTGTTTTCCTCAGTTTTTGGGTAGCCAAATTGCAGACGCGCCCGTACATCACGAGCGAGCTTCCATTTCCGAATGGCTTTAAATATAACCTATAAAATTTATGTTTTGTTTTTCGCCAGGTGAGTATAACGTGACTCATCTCGCACGCATTCCCCCCGATGACAAATTACTATGCGGGGAAAATGTTAAGGGCTCCTTTATGGTCTATTTCGGATTATAGGGCGTAATTGACGCTATAATATATCGTCTTGGACTATAAAGGAGTTTTTTTCTGGGGCGTCGTAATAAAGGCGTTTGATTAAGGCGCTACGAGAGAGAATGAGAAAAAAACGTAGTCTTAAATAGGAAATGTAGTGTGCTTGACATATGTATATTCTGTATTTAACATAATTACTTGGACATATGTATGCTAAGCGACTGTCAGAGGAGTTATTGTCGTGTGGTATTTTTAAATCGATCGGCCATTTTACGTGTCCTAACAGATAATAGAACATTAATAAATACATGTCTACGTTATAAATACCTACATGGATAGAACCTACATCGTTTTACACAAGTTAAGGTTCTCCTTGTATCCTTTTAAATTTACCTTATGTCAGCTTATTATGATAACATTTTGTTGAGATTGATGTTTAGAAATACGTACAAGACTTGCATTTTTTGAATAGTCATATTTGGATATTTATAGGTTGAACACTTAATGGAATTTTCGAAGTTTTACTGTCGGCGAGATGTAAAAATCGAAAAGTAATTTATTTCACGTGGAAACATTTATGAGGGCAATTATTCTGGAATCGTAAAGGGGCGATGATACTCTGAACAGCTTTTTATACATGCGTAGTTTTATGTCGTTTAGGTTCTCGGTTGGTTCAGTTTATGTGTTTTTGATACAATTACATGTTATAGAAACTTTTCTCGTAAGCAACTTTTCAAGTTCAAGTTCTTCGATGCGGTAAATATCGATTTGGAAATGTATCAGAATAAATTCTTCTTGCCTCAACACAATTGCCAAGTGCTTATCCATAAATTAAATGCATGTCAGCATATTTGCTGTAAATAATGCTCCATTATTTAGTTTTGTGTAATCAATCAATCTGATAAGTTTTTAACGACATAAAAACGGCTGATATTTTATTGCAGTATTCTTAATTAATAATATTAATATTTCAATGTTATACAAAAACTTATTTTTTTCGAAATCGGCTAATTCTATCGAAACAAATGTAGACCTTTGTACCTTTTTTAAAGTGAAATGACGAAATTATTTAAAAATTCTGTTTTTACGTCTATAAAATGACATCTGTCAAAATATTGACATAACGAATGTGGTAGCAAGTCTGTTCTTCATAGTGTAAAACATCGACTATAGTATGGCTTTATGGCTAGATAAAATATTAAAATTTCATTAAATTATACACCTCAATTTAAAAGTTAGAGTCGAAAAGGTAAATCGCTGGGTACCCTTTAGGGGCTCTCTTTTTCCGTTAAGGGACACTTTACGATTTTTTTATAATAAACTAGGTATTTTGACCTCCCCTATACTGAGAGTATTGCCATATACTTACCAGACACCCTGTATAAATACATCAAGAAAGGCATTCCAACTCCTAAAATAATACCTATAAAATAGAAATATACTTACCTATTCAAAATTATACTTTCTTGGAATAGTAATTTTATGTAAATAGATGGACGCAAAAGTTCTATGAAAATTTGTCTGCTTAGGTTATTTTAGTTAGGTCACAGAGGTCCTTAAAATTTTAAAGGTGAATGATGTTGATCATCGAAGGAATGTGTTTAGATTATGAGAAAAACAATTTTTTACAGGAACGTAAAATGAATGGGTAAATAAACCGTAGAAAATTTCATGGAAGCGTCCAAAATATTTATGAATGGATTTGTTGTGTTTTTAATTGAAGAACTTTATTTTTAGAACTGGTTTAAAAAGGTAAAATGTAAAATCAAATACCTATTTAACATTTTATTATTGTTGTGGAATTTAATTGTCGGTTTTTCACATTGTCATTTTCAGTGAAGCTTAATTTCTTATCTACTTATCGAGTCATAAATATACATAAAATAGTTAATTTTGGAAGTTTACTTACCCTGTATAGAATCACAGTTTTCTTGTACTCAAAACATGAAATTAAAATAATAAAAGCTTTAATACTCTGTTCGAGACCTTGGTGGTTGACTGATCATTCGTTTTCAGTGAGGTATTACAGACCTTTAAATAAAACCCACACAAATGCAGATGTATTCAAAACAATTCTGTGATTTCTAGGTGAGATATTAACTTAGCTTTTGTACGCCGCATTATTTAGTCAATAGAACCGTTCTATTTTAAAAAGTACATTGTTTTTAAAAATAGCTCCAGAAATGAGCAAATTTAATTATCTCTGTTTCTCGAAGATAAAGAAAAAATGTCTTATATAGTTGCACGAACCTTGTGCTTGTTACAGCGATCTGCTTTATTTCCACTGATGTATAATTAGTCTCTAAACGAAATAAGTGTTGTATATACGTCGCATATAATTACATTTAATTTTCATTGCCAGGGTAATAACATTTTATGCGTCTATTAACGAAATATCACTCACAGTTCGAATAATTATTAAGAAAATTATTAGATTTACTGTCCCATAAACTTTAAATTAACTCCTGCTTACTAATTTAAATTTTCTGTCTAGCGCTTCCTGGTGCACTATTAATTTTATGTCCAGGCATTAAATTTTATATCACCTTATTGAGATATTTTATAGCGAATGCATTAATATTTACAGTAAAAGCAATGGTGAGACTTTATCAAAGTCGTCGGACTGAACGAAAATCAAAAGGAATTGCTAATACTGTACTATTTTCTATCTTGTGCCATACTTTAAAATCTTTTATAGCAATGTCGAAACGAAGGATAGGAAATATTCAAATTGGGCAAAAAATTTAATTTTTTTTTGTAAATCTATAATAGCATGTTCAATTAATAAAATTAAATGTTACTTAAAAATAATAAATATTATAAATGTATATTGTGCACTTTCTACAAAATAAAAAATATATAAAAAATTAAATAGAATGTATCAAATAAAAGTTTATTGGATATCCTTATATCTTTCATCTTAATATATTGCATTTTTATACAACACACACAAAATGTAACGCACAATTTAAAAGATCATACAAGTTTCTGTGTTAAGTAGTGCGTAATCCAGATTAAACATAAAATAGAAACATTACGCATGGGCAGCTATACCAGTTGACCACATGCATCACACACAGCAGGAAAATACTTCTCTGGTTGACTACGGTAGACAAATGAAAAGTTACGTGAAGTAGCAAAGCTACATCTAACGGCCATTTGCTAGTCCATGCCGGACCAAAAAGCCACAGACATGAAGCGTTCCGTATCGCAGTTGAAACTATTGAAAACTAGCGACCTCTATCGCGATTCGGTGGTAACGACCTGGATTACTGATAAGAGCTAATAAATTTGAATCCGGTATGTCTGCTGGGCTGCTAACAACTTAACTTTAGCTGTTTGCTATAGGTTTTCCAGGAGTAATTTTTGTGTGAAATTCCGTATTTGCGAAATGAGAAGATATTTCTTTCACCTGTATATCCAGGGTTATAATTTATTACACTGAGTTGCTTACACGGTCGTAATTCGCGATGCAGTCGCCTGCCGCTGACCACGGGAAAAGAAAATTTGGAAATATTTACCTAGCTATTATTTAGCGTCGCGTCACTCCCGTCGATCTTTAATATATGTATACTTAATTTATTCGAATTTTCTGGAATTTTCTTTTATCAGTCGGTCAGGTAATTAATTCGACCCAGTGTTTTTTTATGCTAATACAATTATGTATTAGAAAAAACAATACAACTTTGTTTTATATGGAAGAATTGCAAGCAACAACCTCTTGAAGTTATTACAGATTTAATCACAGCATCCTACCTTGAGGACGAAATACGTAATATTTTAGGATTTTACGTACGTCAAGCAGGACAAATTTTGCAACAGGGTATGTCTACATATTATGAGCTTACAGCACATATTTTAACCCTGACTGTATCTTCTATTCATTTAGCAGATACAACTTATTGAAAAGGTTCCATTTTAGTTGCAGAAATAATACGCGTGAGGCAGCGTGTGTCAGTCTTAGCTGCTACATTCGACAATAGAATCCACAACTCTTAAGGGCGCTGTATTCTTGAAATAGCGTTTTCTATAAATACAAATAATTTTATACATTTAAGAACTGAATAATATAGAGTTTAGCAAATACCATGAATGTTACCTCATGCCACCTGCGTATATTCAAAAGTACCGATGTAAAACGAATATATAACAACTGAAAGCGGTTTAACCAACAAATTTTTAGGTACAGAAATCTTATTACTTTTAGCACCAATATTTTAGAAATATATATCCATCAAAGTCAAATTTATTTCCATATTTTTCTATTTTAGCTTCAGCTCTTGGCATTCCGCCTGTTCCATATACTGTAGGTATGTTTAATTTCTCGCACTTGAATGTGTCAGCCTCTCGCTATTTATCGATTTTATGTATAGGTATGTTGGCTAGAAATAGATAATGATGGTTCAGTGAGCATTCACATGTATAGTAAATGCACCGTTCGTTGATCAATACGCCCCGATAATGCCATATTTGATAACAAATAACGGATGCCATACTTTTAGACTCGAATTAAGCACAGTTTTTTCAACTAGTTACATTTACAACACTGTTGATAGTAGAAATTAAGTCGCAACGTGAAAATTATGTCGCGTGTAAGGATTTGCTGGAATTGGTTCGTAAATTTCAGCGGCTGTAAAATTGCTGCACTAAACGTCAAAACGACCGATATAAAAATGTTAAATTTATCCTTAGTAGTTTTCTAAGAATAATTTTCATAGTCTATAGAGGTTTCGAATTGTTAGTGGTAAAGTGCGGGAGATGAATAATACTGCAGAATAATAAAAATATTAATAATAATAGCGGAATTTTTATTTTACTGATTTAAGATGTATCTGTTCCGTTCAACTTCTTATTTAATTTATGCAACTTATTTTATTTTTTGTAAATAAACTACCACACTAACTAACGATGTATTTAATAAAATGAAAATATGTTTTCAATTTAAAATATTTTAGTTAATGGGAGTCAAAATAAATCTATTTGTACATACGAACATCCACTTTCACACCACATTTGAAATAATAACATATCATTTATTTTCTCTTTTGGCACTTGCATGGAGTTTATGTCGTCAACTATTAATTAATATACTTGCGTAATCTTTCATATATAAATACATATACAGGGTGTTTCGCGCAAAATATTTAGGGGGGGATTCTACACGAAAAAGTAATGTGTCAAGTTCATGTAACATTTTTTCGAAAAGTCAATATTAAAGGAGCTACGTAACCTGAAAAGTTTTTTTTATTTTGTTTGTTTGTTTTTGACTTTACCTTTTTTAATATTCGAGTATTTTTTTCCAAATTTGGCACACTTGTTACGTTAATTCCTAAAATTGCAGCACCCAAAAGGCCAGAAAGAACACATGCTAGGTGAAGAAATGATTATAACTTTTTTTGTCTTAAATTTTATTAAGATTTTGATGATTACCGTGAAAACAATGTGGCAGCATAGTAAAAAAATGAGAATGATGCAAGTTTAAAAAAATTAAATGTCGATTTTCTCGCAAACGGTTAGTTTTTTTGACTTCAAACAAGAGTATTAAATTTCTAGATAAACTTTCATTCTTTAAAGGTATGCAAATGAATCAAAATCTTAATAAAATTAAAAACAAAAAAGTTATGATCATTTCTTCACCTAGCACGTGCCCTTTCTGTCCTTTAGGGGGCAGCAATTTTTAAAATATTTAACCCGAAACTGCGTCTCTATAAATGTGAAAAATTAATTGTTAAAGTATAAAATCATTACATTTTGGCAATGTAAATACTAACACTACCTAAAGGTCGTATGACACGGTATAAAATTGTATATAAAATTTTGCATAGAATTATATAAGCATTTTTTTATATATTTAGAACTAATAATAATTATTGTTATTATAACCAATAACCAATAAATTAAGCAAACATAGAAAAGCTATGGAAAAGATACACTGGAGGTTATATTATTGTTCACATAAAAATGTTCAGAATTTTATATAAATAGAACATGTTTTAATTTTCAGTTTTATATATAGAAAACTGTACATTTTGCTTGTGTGATACGGGATGAACCACTTTAATTATAATATCAAATAAAAAGCTATGTGAAATATTATACCGTGTCATACGGCCTTAAGTTGAACTTTCTAGTATCCAGTAATGTATCATTTTTTTCGGTGTAACTTTAACGGAATTTAAAATTCCTAACTTTAAAATTATATCGACATTCCACTAGTTTGAGCCACAGATATGGCCACCTTAATATAAATTCGGTTGTTAGCCATTGCTAACAGAAACTCAATTTCGAAACCAATCTATCCTCTTGGAGTAGCATCGCTAATGTACGGGACATTAATTTCCTAGTACGTATAGCCGTCAAAGGGGTGGGCCCCCGTCTAGATACATGTACTTTTTTTTATTAACGGGTGGAGCAGTCGATAGGCGCGGCAGCTATACCATGATAACGACCGCCGCACCCGACGTCCTAAGCGTCGCCGTCACGACGTAATGGACTGGGAAACACGAAACTGTTTTAATGGGCTCTATATCGTACGGTGTCGCATTACCGGACGAAATTCTCTCACGTTTGTAATATGCCCCGGAACGGCGGACGAATGCAAAAAATAAAAGATAAACGCTCCAGGCAGTTTGTGTCTGAAATTCTGTTTGCAGTAACAATCGATATTGAGCTTCTTTGCTTGAAACGGAACTTATTGGTGATGGTGACGCACACATTCGGGGTTGCAGAACCAGACATATAGGGTGATATAGAAATACTTACTAGGAAAAGACTTGGGTCCATAATCAACTTGATAAATTATATGTATTTTTTTTTACTGAATTCTTATTTTTGAATCTTTTGAAATTGAATCCAATGCTGAACGCATAAGCCAATTTAAATAAAATTTGGTAAGTGATTGTAAGTAGTCTAGTCTGTCTTAACGTGATTAACATCGTAGTTTTATTAAATGATACAAAGGACGCTAATTATTCATAATGCTATTCAATTTTTCCATCGTATCTGCTCCATTCGTTGCATTAAAAGTGAACAATCTATAACATGATAGCAAACTGCTAATTATGAAAAAAAAAAACACATTTGAGTTTCTTACTGAACACATTCCCAGTTGTCATTTGTAATTACCACTAAGTACAAAAGACAATAAACATTTTTTTGAATTCTAGCTCGATAATTAAAAAATGGGGGCAAAACACTTTTCCTCCGGAAAATCTGCGCCTATGATAAGTATGGCATGGATCTGTCAACTACCATGCAGTCGTTTCTTACAGCATTTCCAGATGTACAAACAACCAAAATGAACATTTTTACAAATAATAGTAGCTACCTGATAGGGAACAGTTAATCCAGTTAGCTACAGTATTTTGTATTCGTTCTTTAATTCCAAACTGTTAAAACTACTCAGCGTACAGTTAAATAAAATGCCCATTTATTTCAAGAAAATAAAACGAAAGGAATGCCAATAGATAGTCTTGTCCGATAACCTAGAAAAACAAACCGCCACCTATAAAAATACCTGTACCCGATACAAATTTCTTAATTTAATAACTATAAAACAAAAAGCACTAATATCTAAAGGATAACACAAAATCACAACGTAAACACAGAGTTTGAATTATGACAACGAATATTAACGTTTAGTGTTGCGGGTTATCTACTCTCTAAACGCCAAACGTGCGAAATAAATAACGGCGATAACTAGGAGTTTAATATAGTTTAAAAAAAAATTTTTTTTGCATTCTAAATATGTTTGAAAATTTTTTGAAGGGTGATAATGGTGATTCCGTAAATTCTTATTTTTCTCTGTCCCTTCTTAAAATATTTGTAGTACACTGACACTGTAACCACAATTCGCAACAAAACACTATCACTTTTCAGCACCAAATACAATTGTTAACACAAAACAAAAATAGACAACATTTAAACGGAATAACTTGGGAACTGCAGGTCCACAAGTTCGTTGAAACAGACGAAGTTATTAACAATAATATTGTATTTAGTAAGACATAGGTCGATTTTTATTTTTGACCTCATTTATAAACTACTTAGTCTTTATTACCTTGAAATTTGTGACTAGACTTCACCATCAGAAATCTGGAATTTTAATATTATATACTGGAGTGTGTCCCTAGTGTTAGCAATTTTGTCTTGCTTTTTCTTTGTCCTAACTTGACTTGACAGTTCGTACTGCAGGAAAGACAAGATTTTAAAAAAATGTCTGCGCAACAAAACAAGAAATATTGCTACAAGAAGTCTTGCACATATAAGAAGGAAGGTAAGATCGCTTATTTCGACGATTATATACAACATTATGTAAAACTGGCTGTTACTATATTTTATAACGTTACCAATCAACAATCGACCATTATAGATGATTGTCCATATCGATAGTTATGTGTGAGCTTCGATCGGGACTGTAGCCGACCGAGAGTAACCACCACTATAACCAAATTCATAATAAAAATCTTGCAATAGTTTTGCATAATTACAAGAGAATACATTTGTGAGACTTTTGTAGGACATGACAAAACATGACCTTACAAGGTCGAGCAGGAACAGGATTTTAAAGAAACTCTTGTCTTGTTTTGCACAACAGGACAAGACATTTGCAAATTTTGCAAAATTTTGTTGTCCCATCCAACACTAGCGGTCCCATGCTACTAGAAACCATAACTAAAGTTTCTTCATTTTTCTTTCCTGAATAACTCACGTTAGGGAAATGTTACAATATATAGTAGTTATATATACTAAAGTGTACCTATACACTTTTTCTTTGCGAAATTAATTATGATTATGATTAATAACATGCAGTATTATAACTATCTGCTTTCAAATCATTAACAGTACATCGATATCGAAGATCTCTCTAATTTAAATTATTTCTTTGCCAACCAATTTTCCGATCCAGTGGCTCTATTATTGTTCTATATAAGGAACATTCTGTGCATACCTGACCCCGAATGAATTATTATTCGCCGCATTTTATTTTGCTTGAGTCGCATAGTGGGTTGGCGCTGATAAATATTTTAATTATTCGGTTTATTATATCTGAATGCATATAGAACGTTTTCTTGGAATACTATCAATATATTATTATAGTTTAACAGTTTTGAATAATTACTTCCTTAAAACATAAATCTTGGGAATTAAGAATGTTTTATTTTAAATTTGATCATAATTTATTTCTGATGACACGAATTTCGAAGCGTTATCAGAATAATTTCATCATTTTTCCTTCTCCTTCCTAATACAAGATTCCGCAAATCAATCAAATCCCTTCTAGTGGCGCAATTGAAAGTCTTCCGAACTTGCACGGATAGATTTGCAATCGACACCTAAAAAAAATATTTTACGTAAATATTGCAGAACCGCTGTCACAGTTGAAAAGACAAATCAGAGCTTATATAAATCGGGAATTTGGACATTCATCAATATGCAGTAATTTGAATTTTCTACCAAATCTTTTTTTAACGGGACACGAGCGTGTAAAATCGGTAAAATTGAAATTTTACGAATGGTTAAGCACATAGTCTGGTGTGAAGTTCATGTTGTTTACTGGCATTTAATTTGATTTGAAGTTAGGCAGAAAATTTGAAAAATCGACGATAATTGATTGTTGCTAAAAAATATTAAAAATACACAATGTGGTGTTTATAGTAGAGAAAAACTTAAGGGTAGTAAGAATGTTTGTAATAAAGAAATCTTAATCTGAAGAAGTTTAGTATATATTCGTATTTTTTTTTACTTGAATCTTTACAGACTATTGTCAGAGAATTAGACTTTTTTGCGAGCTTTTCAACCGGAAAAATATTTTGTCCTAGAATTTTAAAAATTCTGTAAATTCTAATGTTACTTAACTTTATTTTCCTTTTGCAATAATAAGAAATTTTGATTTTACTTCTCTTACAAGATGGAGCTTTAGTTATCCGCTGCATTGAAACTAAAAATTATATAACATAGTAGGAAATTAAGAACAAATATTACACGTTATTCTTGTCTTGGTTATCCACCGTACAATGCAAAAATAAGCCTGCAATCGTCATTTGACTGTTTCTTTATATGTAGATTAGGTAAATACACTGACACAATTGTACTCAATCTGTATTTTCAGTACTAAATAATGGATTTCAGCAACCTTTTCTTTCACGCATTAACATTGATTGGTCTAAAATTCAAACACTATTTGAATACGAATATGCATCAGCATTGCATCAAATCTGTATTTTCAGCACCAAATTTAATTCAACGCAAAAAGAAAAATGGCGACAACCTTATTTCACGCACTAACTGATTAATCTAAAATTGAAACTGATCTAAAATCTAAACACTATTTGAATATGAATATGCAATAGCAGTTTAGAAATGAAAAAAGAGTAATAAAAGCTTATTATGTATGCAAATCGTACATAAATGTAGTACTGGTGCTTATATTCAATATTTTTATATTATGTATTATGGGTATACCTAGATGAGGTGTACTTTTAAAAAACTTTGTGTGACCGGGTTGTAAGTACTAAAGTGTAGCAGGTAGCTAAAATTTAATCCCCGATAATCCGTCTTTGTCTATGCCGCTTCACTTTCTCGGTCCATTTCTCTTATAAGTATACAATATAAAAACAGCATTTCAAAACATGAGGTTACTTTAAGCATCATAACGGGGTTAAGAGGGTTTTTAGTAATTCAAATAAAATTATTCGTTATTATTATCAAAATATTAAATAGACTTTTATTCCACACAAATATATATGTATTTTGAAAATTCAAATTATGGTGCGTAAATGTAGTGGTATAAATGTACAACAAAGAAAATAAAAAAGTAGGTATATCAAAATTCATCCTCTGAATATTCTGATGAATTATCTTCGTCTTCTAGATTGATAACGATAGGTTCCACAGTAACGTCAATTAAATTATCGAGTTACCACATTTTCTCCTCTTCTTTTTGTACATGATGTATACATATTTGCCAGTTATCTGCAGTTACTCGTTCCAAGGAATTTTTTAGCAAAATTTTCATGTCACTTAATTTAAACGTCGTATTATTTCGCTCAAATCGTTGTCCTCTGAATGTTCACTTAAAATTTTGTTTTGCTTTGGTATTTCTTTTTTAAAATAAAATGAGTGTACTTTTCTGCGAATGAAATGTTTGAGGAAATCATCTATAACGACTTTTGACCTCCTTGTAGATGATTTTGGGGGATTTGCAGTATCTTGTTCATTTTCTGTTTCCTTTAAAAGTCAGTAGATAGTCGATTTTCCAATCCCTGTCATTTTGGAACACTTTTCCATGATGTCGTCAACACTGTTGATAGGATTTTGGTGTTTCAATGCATTAAATACATTTAATATAATAATCTTCTCATTCTGAGACAGCGCACATCTTTTCACGCGTTTAGCAGGTACGTAATCTGATAAGCTCGACATTTTACCCAAACAATATTATATCCACTGACCCAATAGCCACTAAACACATGTCGAATTTTACTCTACTGCACTAGCACGTCTTCGTATATTCAGCTCTAAGACTGGATTGATCTGTCACAATACACTGGTTCCTGCCCTATGATGTATTCAGTAAAATATACTAATGTACACCCATTACCTGTTAGCATTAGTGTTAGCCGATAATTACCTGAAACGAAATATTACCACGCCCATGGCCGGTTCTTATCGCGGGGTTTTATTACTCTCTTTCATTTCCAAACAGACTATAGTAGAGAAAATAGTTTAACAATGGCTCATGTACATTTCCCTCTTTTTATGCAGTAAAGTAGTACAGGGCCGGCCTTAATACATGGCTTCTTTTGTAAAATAATCATCTCACCTCAAAATAACTCCCAATATACTTCATTAAGGTATCTAGAATTTTAATATTATTCCTTATAATTATTCCAAATTTTCCGAGTTATGAATGCCTGCGCAATAACATTTCCGTTTAATTTCTAACTATGCTGTAGAAACTCCGTTTTCCAGCGGTGAAATCGCGAATACTTCGCGGTTATCCTGCATAAAATAGGTTTCCCATATAAAGAGTAGGTAGAACATGAAGAAATTGCGCGTGAATGCATTCCGTTGTACGACAAAAGTATGTTACTGTGTTTTCCGAAGTAGGCTATCTGCGGCCACACCGACCATTAAACTGTACTATTAAAACCTTCTGCCAACATGTCTGCCGAGTACATTGGCAATTTTCCCCTTTGTTGACGGAGAACGTTGCCTCTCACGCATTTAGGACTGAAAGCCTCTTGATTATCTTAAAATGAGGTCTCATAATACGTTTTAAGGGAGGCTTTGCTCGGCATTAGCTTCTGTTAAATCTTAAATAATTGGAAATTTAGCCACGTTAATCCTGGAAAATTGCTTAATTTCGTCGGCATTGAAAAAAAGACATGTTTGAGAAAAGAAAAAAATATAACTGTTTGTGCTTTGAGTGTTGGTTTGTTGTCTATAAATTTTGACTGTGAAAACAGATATTTTGAATTTAATGAAAGTCAGTTAAGGACTGCTATAAATTTATCATTCTTTATTAGGTATTAAGTTATATAAAATTGTTTCTTTTGTTAAGTATTGGGCTTACATTATCAAAAAAGATCTCTACTAACTGTTTTGTTTAGACATGTTTTTTTATCTATACCTCTAACACACGTGTGAAGTGTAGTAAAAATATTGAACCTATAATTGTATTCGATTACAAGCTTAAGATGGATAATGATTGCTGTCTTTTCGGGTATACATATAAGCTCTTCATTTGTAAAATTAGTAATTTAATGGAAGTACTTTAACAATAATTAAAATTGTCAATAATTGAAGAATTGGTACCATAATAGCAAGAAAATTTACAAAAAAATGTTAGAAATTTTAAAATACGTAAATGTTTGCATTGATTATGTTTTAAACGGAAATGTAAAAAAGAAAGAAAATCTAGGAAGGAAATAAGAATGATAAAACTCTATATGTACTGTATTACATAATTTTAGTATTATCAACCTTAATGAAGAACTGTTTCAATAAAAACGTCTTATCGATAAGAAAGGATTAAGCCTAATTTATATTTATTTACAGTCAATAGATAATAGTAACAGAAAAAAAAACAATTTCGTAATATGTAATGGTACAGTACCAGATATTGTTACTGCTGAACTCGATCAGCATTACGAAATTCCAAAATTTTCATACTTCACATTCAGAAGCTGATAATATTATCACTCTGTGTTTGTCAAGGTATTAACCATAATTGGGATATATGATTTTTAATTTCAAAAAATCAATTGGCAGGTGAAAAGGGAGAACGTGGTAGCATGCGGTTATCCTATCCTGTCACTCACTCTATGATTATTTTGTGGTTTATTCATAGCTGTATAGAGAAAGACGTAAATTCATTTGCATGCGCTGAATAGTCACATCTGCATTTGTTATCCTTTAGCTTGTGACATGTCCGCGATACCGTACAATCATGTAATAATAGAGCCATTGATAAATAATATTAAAAGCGAACAACAATGAATTTTGCAATAGCGTCCTAGACAATATTGCACACACACACAGAGTTAGAGTTATGTTTTATATGCAAGTGGGATAAACCAGTTGGTTGTAATGTTTATTATGTATTCTTACGAAATGATAATCTACCTCGTATTCAAACGATTTAAATTCCTTTGCATGTAGCTGTTATCCTTGACACTGGCAGAAACGTAGGTACAACTAGTCCGGCTTTATGCAAGGAATAATTTAACTCAGTTTCATTCATAATTTTTGAAGATCGTCAAATATGGGTTCAGATTCGAACAGTCCTAAGAAGCAACTTGAAGATTTGGGAATTTAGAGTTGGTACCGAATCCTGTTAGTGGAAACTGGAAAATCCTTCTCATTACATAAGTACGATTGTAATATTATATCGATCGAAGGTCGTCTTGTTGTGTTACGAAGATATCTTACAAACCAAAAGTATGCTTGTCTAACTAAACAAGTTCCTTATTTTGAATTGCAATGTTCTTAATCACTGATAAATATAAATATATGGTAATAAAATTTAAAAATAGAGTTTAATAAAAAGATTTACATTTTTATTGAAATTATGTAGAAATTATGTAGAGAAGTAACAGGATATGTTGTATATAAAGTTTTACGCAATACTTGTTAGTTTCAAGTGGAAGTGTATTCTCAGGAAAACTGAACAAAATGCATTCACTTTATTGGATCCAGACATAAAACAATGTGCAATGTAATTGCACCATTCAAATTACTATTTTTCCATGCACAAAATTGATTGCATATTGAACACCAGTATTTTAAAGGAAGACAGTAAAATTTACTTATTTTCACTGTGACATATTTGTGTGGTAAAAATCGTCCATGAAATAATATACGTTTTATTTTAATAAATCAACTCCTTCAATGTGTTAGGAAACAATATTTCATTACCTTAATAATAATGCATGTTACTTACTCGCTACCATATATAATTAAATGATTAGCAATTCAAAATAGCTTCCACTAAACTATTCAAAACGAATCTATTTAAGTATACAAAAATTTATCAATTTGATTGATTTCATTTGTAAGACTGTTTAGACGTAGATATTAAATTCACAAACTTAACTATTTTTTCTTTAGTTTAATTGGGTATTTTGCCACACTTCTGAAAAAAAAAAACAAAGATTAATTGAATAAATCCTTGCGCAAAAAGGATCAGTCAAGGGATTTTCAGTCTGAGATTTTTGGTTAGGCAAACATAGTTTCAAAAATAACACTTGGCATCCTTTTGGCGCAAGGGTTTATTCAATGAATCTTTGTTTTTTAATTAGACTAAAGAAAAACTAAAATTATGCCACAAATAAATAGCTTCAGAGAAACTTAACTGCGTTAATATGTCTATGAGAACTCAATAATTGAGTTATAGAAATGTGAATTGTTCAATTATTGTAGATTATATTTAGAAAGCTGCATCTTCATTTTGTTCATGATTCCCACTAAATAGTGGTAAAAACTGGATTAGTCTGCCATTGCATCTTACTGTCGCTAGGGTAATGTATCTATTGACTAACTCTGTCACTATGGAAATAATAGAAGAATATTGATTTGCTTACGAACAGTAGTAGTGAAATAATCGCCCGATCGACCGCGTCTCGCCTCTTGACGTTTATTTACGTCTTTCACAAGTGAAAAAATAATAGTTCCGTACAAAAATGTTAAATTTTAATCTTATGACGGAAAAAGACAGGCGCGAAGCTGCCGCTATCGAGAAACGCAGGCTCTTCGAGGAAGAACGAAAGAAGAGAATCTTCAATCCGCGCAACAGACTTATAGGAATTGACACCGAAGTTCTACACAAACAGGTCGCTGAAAAGCAGCAGAAGGAATTAGAAGAAAAGAAGCTCGTGAAAATTTTCCAGGAACACTTGAGGAAGTCTGATGAAATCGCCGTGGCTTTAGACCGCAAAGAAAAGGAAGAACGTGCTAAAATACAAATAGAAATAAACAACTTTCGAAAAAACTACCAGCGACCGGAGGACAGGCGAGAATTTGACTTGAACGATCCGGATTACATAAAGAAACAGCTTCCTGCCAGACTGTACGATGATGATCCCAGGCTTGGAGTGTCGTCTGCACAGAAATTCGAAGGTGAGGATAAACAAAACGAGGAACGCGCGAAGGTACAGCGAGAGGAGTTTAGAGCTTGGTTGGACCAACAGGTCATTGAGAAAAATGCTATCGATAAAGAACGCAAATCCGCAGAGGATGCTTATAAGGCTGCGGTAATAGCTCGAGATCAACGAGCTATAGAACTGGATAGGATTGAGAAGGAATGCAGAAAGAAACTCCACCTCTCGTGCTTGAGGTTTAATCAGGCTTTAGCCGAAGAGAAGAAATGCGAAAGGATGAAAAAGCAAAGCGAAACTCTTCAAGATGATATGGCAGAAATTTATAATTCCCTCACCAGTGACTTATTAACGGAGAACCCAGAAGTGGCCCAAAGCAATTTAGGGGCCGGTCGGACGATAGCTTCGCTTTGCAAAGGTATGACTCCGGAGCAGAAGAAGAAACTGAAGGAAGACCAGCTGGCGCAGATTGAGGAGCAGAAGAAGAGGAAGGAGCTAGAAGATCGCATGAACAGGGAAATGGACGATTACATAAATGGGATCCAGAGAACTATTTACCTTATGGACCGCGGTTTGGAAACAAAGCAGATTGAAAGGAATAAACAGTTTGCCGAAGAAAATAAACGTTTGGCTGACGATCAAAACAGCCACAAGAAATATTTAGAAAAGATAGTGTACGCCAACGTCCCTACAGATGACTTTTATGATCAGTTTAATAAATCTTCCAGATAGGTGGTGTGTGTACAAAATCAAATCAACTAAAAAGTTTATGAGAAATTTAAATTTTTATGAAGTTATTGCGTGAGTAAGATGTGATTTTTTATTTTTTTTTCAAATTCTATCTTGTATTTATTGCTAGTAGATAGATATCAATGTGTACAATTTATTTATTATTATATTGTAAAAATTACTTAATATTCTGTCAAATCATGCAAATATTTAAAATTGTGTTTACCTATTGTATTACCTAAAATAAACAAATTACAATGAACTTAATAAATCATTCGTAGAATGAGCTCGAGTAATGGCGTTAAATCAGACAGACGGACTAAAAATTGGTATGTTTAATTTTTTTTATTAGTTTTCCACTTGTAACTAGAATAACCTATGTTTATTTATTTTTATAGTGAGCAATATATAGCATAATTATGTTCAGTTGTAAAAAAGAAAGTATTATGAACGGCATAATATAAACTTTTTCTAAAAAATAATTATCAAGAAGCATTGACTTTGCTGTACATATTTTTTTACATACAATTTTGGGATGTTTGATGTACCTATAAGCTGTTGCCCAAATCAGTGGCTGTAACATTAGTTACATTTTAAAATTGTTTAAAAAAGTATATTTGCAGTTTGAGTCCTATAACTATGAAAAAACTGTTTATATCAAACATTTTTAGGAATAAGTTAAATTTCAGGAGATTGAACAAGGTTCGACAACAAATTTAAATAAAATTTGGGTGTCGAAAGTATTACCTTTCGGATTTGACAGAAACAACTAATAACGTCATCAATAATATTTTTTTCCAGAAACATACCCAAATTTTCTTCCTGTTAAAAAGCTTTCTTTTTTCTAATAAACTTTTATTAGAGATTTTTTTCTGTTCCCGCAATGTCGTCCTAAAGAGCCTGAAAAGAAATACCACCTAAAAATCACATTAGTGGTGGAAGGCCCATGCTTTCGAGTTTGAGACACCCTGTATGCAGGGCCATTAGAATAGTTTTAGAAGTACCTAAGGCCTCATAATATAATTTATTTACAAAAGTAACTGGCTAAAAAATATCTGAATCAATATATCAAACTGTCGTGAAGGATTTACTTTGAAAGGCAGCTGTAGAAAATAAATTCGAATAATATTTTCGCATCTATCACTTTTCTCGCACGTCTGGGATGTTGCCCGTTTGATAGCTTTAAAATTAGCCCACTTCTTCTGTAATATTCTATAATCTATACGGTTCACCTTGAATAACATTAGCCATCCCTAAATATTTTACGTTTTCGTCCGAAAATAGTTTTAGTACGTAAATTGGTCGTCGGGTTATGAGAACTTCATTACGCGAATCCAGTGCAAAAACGTGATGATTGTTTCATTGCTTAAAACGGTCTAATTTGCTCGCCCGGCGGTAAAATTGCAACACAATCGGGCACTTTCATTTGATTCAATTATGTCGGAGTCCCCGAGCATACTTCGCTAAAATTTGGCGGAATGGAATCTTTCACGCTAAAGCTGCTAATTATACGTTCAGGTCCTTTTTAGATAATTTAATTTGAATATAATAAACAGGAAAGTAATTGGGACGATTTCTAAATTGGGCAGCGAAAAATCAAGTGGATTTTACTATACATGGTAAAAGTAGCGATATATATATATCTAGATTGGAATCATTTGCTAAGTGACATATATGTTAATTATAAATTTAAAAAATATCCTGTTTAATAAATAGAATTCACCGTAAGTATTTGATAGGTCACTAGTGAAGCTAATGCTTTATTAATTTCAGTTCTTTTTTTACTGTATTAGAAAGGTATTTTAAGCTAATATAAATCAAATCTCCTACAATTCCTATCAATGAAGTCATATGTCAAACATCTAGGTATGCTAATGAACAATTTCACAGACAAAGTTCTATTCAATAATTATCTAAACAAATTAATCTATCTAAATTTACTAACCTGGTTTAATGAAACCACTCTATAAATATCTAACTTCACTTTTGACAGTTGGAACTCGAAAATTCAACCACAATAGATGAGATCTGACCTATTTCAGCATTTTTAGGATTGCTTCTTCAGGTGGCCTCCTTTAAGTTGACTCAAATATCTAACTATAAAATTTATCATATAAATTAAAATTATTTTAAATTAAATATCGACAATGACAAAAGTGAGTTTAGCCTGTCAATAAATTTTAAATTAAATATGACGTTTACTCTTTAAGTAGTGGTTTTATATAAGGAATATATGGGTAGATATTGGTGAGTGTAATTCAACGCTGGTTGGGGCTTTAGCCTACAGAGTAGTTAATTTCACACAGTATTAAAAACATATAAAAATTCAATTCTTTTTGTTGAGCCGGCATTTTCTAAAATCGCTATTTTCAATTTTTTTACTTTGAGTCACTCTGTATATTTACGGTTTCCGAGATGCCATTAGTGCGCCATGAAAAGTGGACCACCCTGTATATCTACTATACTTATATGTTAAGAAATTGAGGGTTTTAGGTATCTACATTTTTCAGAAAAATATGACATAGAGAAATAAACATGTTATTTCACAAATAGATGTGAAACAGTTTGTTGATATTTATAGAAGTTCATTTTAAGTTAAATGCACTTATGTGTATGATGAACGCTTTGTTGCTATTTCTTAATATCAACAGTTGCTGAAAAATAACATTTTTTTAACGTTCGTATATGTTTTAATAAATTTGGGTAAATATTATTAAGAGTCTAATTATATATCGCCGTGAAACAAGGTTATTTATACTTCTCAGTTTCATCCATATTTTATGAAATTATATATAAAATCGTTCTGGTGTGAGAGACCTTAAATTTTAAAACGTATTCGTGTTTTGTTTATAGTTAATACACATGAGGCAATCTACTGTGTGGATCCAAATCAAAAATAATAATTAACAGACAGCTACGAAAAATTTCATAAAATAATTAATTTTATAGTATTAATTTATTTTTGTTCTTAGTTGATATTCGATATTTAAATTTAGTTTATATCTTTCTCAGATCTGTTGCTTATCAGTATCAAGAATACTGCATACTGGTTTAATAAATATTTTTGAAATATATTATCACCATATTAATTTTGAAAGGGCACTTTGCGATACAGCCTACAACTTTTTCAAAGCAAAAAATGGCCTGATTGTTTTGCATACCCTCGAATGTAATCTTTTTCATCCCACTCTGGCTGCCGGCCTGAACGAAATTAATAACAAGGGGAAAAATAATTTCCGATGAAAAATTAATCGAGGCCTTAGCGAGAGCATGATGAATAAATGATATTTGCAAGGGAACAATAGTGACTAGTACAATCAACGGAGATCGTATATTACTCTCGGCTGATGGAGGAGGGATTTCTAGCAGTGACATTGAACTTAAAATGTCAGGAATTGCGCTTGATGATGGTGCTGAAACTGAATTACAGCGCGCGGTTACCCGGTCTCCTATTACAGGAATCTTCGTATCGTCTTTCGCCTTGCATGAGAACTATGTTTCTCTTTGTTGTGGTGCCGAGATATTCAAAAGGTAAAAACGAAAGTATTTCATCAAAGGGACATTTCAAGCTTTGTTTATATACAGAGCATATAGAGGAAATAAAAATGAACCAGATCGTCCTTCAAAAAAATATCTAAAATTATTTATAAAGCAAAATAATATTGACTTCTATTTATCGACGCTCGTGGCCGCTCGATAGACGCACATTTAAAGAAAAACATATTTTCAAAATGTAGATGATTATTATTTGTAAGAAACATACAGAACATGGTTTATAAGACGCTTAGGCAAAAAAAATCCACTCGCGTGTATCAATGCATTTCCTGTTAAAAAATTGTCATCAGAAATTTGTACTGTTTACATTGGCTTTGTCCTATAAAAGTATGTTTAGACTGCGATTAATCATATGATTTTTAATATATTTACAACATTTCACGCCACCAAGTCATGTGGTAGTAAAAATCATATGATTTTTGTAGTTTTAAGTTCACTATGATTTTTAACAAAACTTGAAGAGGACTGCTTCGACTTTGGACTCGTGCTATACGTCAAAGTACATTCTGTCAATGTTTTAAAAGAATGAGCATTGCAGCGTGCAACCTTTGACGATTTATTTAGAAAAGTTAATCCAATCATTAGAAAACGAAACGCCGTCATTCGACAAAGTACATCGAGTAGAACGAGGCACGTAAACAAATCATTAGTTAGGTATAAAGAAGATTGCAACAAAATATTACATATTTAACTATATTAATTATTTAATTAGTTATCTTTATATTTAACAAATGTCAATCACGAAACATAAAATACACCGCACAAAACAGGGTTGGGTGTATGCAGTAATTTTCCTAAATGTTTATTATATTTCCATAAAATAGCGCCAAATTAAAAAAAATATGTTCGAAAATATTGTCAATTTAGCAACCGTTCCATTATCAGCTATTATTTGGTTATTACTTTACATATGATTTAGTCATAACGTTTTGTACCGTCAAAAATTATATGGAGTAAACACAAAAATATTCGTCATATTTTTTATCACGTGAGAAATCATGTAATAAATCGCATAGACTAAACCCACTTTAAGAAATTCACTTTAACAGCATTCAATTATGGTTTATGACAATCAAAATATCAGATGTCAGATCATGCACCTTAGCTATGCAACCTTCAACACAACAATTCCATATGTTTTGCCAGTTGTAGTAATTAACTATTTGTGTTTTTCGTGCTCTCATTTTTATATATTATTTTCCTTTGACTGTGCTAGTATTTGTTCCAAATATTTTTTGTCGTATTTACCCATATTTATTTTTATACAGTTAGTTTTACTTCAATATATAATGGATTATTGTAGAATTCTTACGATTTCTATATATCAAGTCAGTTTTCAAGCAAGTTGTTTATACCGTGAAAGTAAATTATTATAATCAGTTATTTCAGAGGATTCAATATACCGAAATATATTAAAAAAAATATGAATTTATTACTCGTGCAAGATTATTTAGTTCATCGTTGCCAGTTAGTATTCAGAAGAATGGATTAGTTTTTAATTTTTTGTTGTAACTAAATTATGATTGCTTGTTAGTGTCCAAAGTAACAATTATTTTAAAATGAACTGAATTCAGAAAGATATGACTTAAGTTTATACTAACATAAAAAATTCATTTTTCATTGCCAAAGTTTGTAAAAAGGCTAATGAATTACTCTGTATGAATGGCTTTAATGATCTAAGTATTTGAAAGTCTGTAGGGAAGAAGTTTGCTGGTCGTTCATAGAAAAAATTGTAATATTCTCTAATGAATGGTATCGTACAATGCTGAACAAAATTTTGTTTAATAAAGAAATTTAATTGTTAATTCTATTTTTCCTTTTCTGTAATGTGAAGGGACTTCTCTAAAAAATAAAAATATTCTTAATATCCGATAGTTGAATTTTTGGCGGATGCGCTGATGTTAGTAAAATGGTATACTTATAGGATTTTTTATATGAAGATGTTAATTTTTATTTTAAAAATTTGAAAGCGTAATAAAAAATGTATTTATCAAAGACTTCCATGTTGACATTATAATTATTTTTCTTATATTATCGACACTTTAGTTTTAACTAAAACGAAAAAAACTTTTGCTATTATTAACTTGAATAAATTATTTCGATTTATTGTGACAAGTTATTGTTGTAAATTTAATTACTTAAACTCAACTAATTTTGCAACTGAAACGAATAAACTATTTAGAAGTAGTGGTCTCTGTTCGAAAATTGCAAATTGAGGTACTAGATACTACATTATGTCATGTTTATTCCAAACTCGGAGGTAAGGTTCTTTCTTAAAACCATACATGTTCTTCTGAGAGTCGAATCATGATGCAGGAATTATTTTTCGATGGATTATCAAATATCGATGTCTGCGGAGGAATTGAATCAGAACTTCGAAAGATATTCTATTTGAAATTTGAATTTTAGTTTCAACAATGTACGTCACTAAAGTGAACTTCCAACTCTCATATCTTGATAGAGGTAATGTCTGCTCCAGAATCAGCTCAAATCGTCGGAGGAGAGCGTCTGGAACAGTGGCCCGTATAGTCTTCAGAATGCGACAATATCAAATCTAATGAAAATCTACAATATTTAGTAAACTTAGAACGTAAACTAGAATATTTCCGTTATAGTGTAATATGAAATACATTTGAAATTAAAAATATCCCTCTTGCTGTCAGAAGTTTTAATGATGCTACCATTATGTTTGAGTGGAATTGAACTCGCCAAAATTTCTTTTTCAGATACTCTCATAATCGATCAACGAAAATGCCTTGTATAACTGAAAATTACAATTCTATTAAGGATGCATTGAAAAACTAATTAAATCTGTTCTTCAATAAGCCACGGCGACGGCGTATAAAAGTTCATCAACCCGACGCACTGGCATGGAACCATAACCCCACGATCTCTTCTGGGATCCTTATTTTCGCCCAGCGGTGCTCTATCTCCTTAGAATCTCGCCAACGGCGTGATTTATTTCTCGAGGAAACGTGTTGGGAATAAGCTTACTTAACGGTAAATATTAATTGTGGACGCGAATGTTCTTGTTGTATGAACGAGGATAAAAGAAACAAAGGTTTCGTTAAGGATTGCGCCGTGGAATTTGTCGGTCGAGGATCGGAAGAAGGCGGAGGTTGGGGAAGCGGCTGAAAATGTAAATTAGTTTAGAAAGTGTTTCGATTACTCGAATTGCAGTAATTAAAAAGAAATTAAGGGAAAATAAATGGATTTTCTTTGCAGACTGGGTAACTAGGTACATGCACTCGTTTATCTCGATATATTTAGTGTAATCAAAGCGTTGCTTCCGCTATTGAAAAAGTCAAAAGTGGGTTTATTTGTGGGTCACTTCTTTCTTTATATTGTCATTGGATATTATACTAAAGCAATTTTCTGCTTGAATGCAAATTATATTCAAAGAAATGATATTTTCCACTACATTTGGCAAAGTTTTTTTTTTCTGAAACTATAGTTAAAAATGTCTTGCGATAATGTAGGTACCTACAAATATTATTATGTGACTCAATGCTGCCAGCTCAGGAGGTTGTTCTCGAATTAGTGCGTACACATTTGTTGTATATATGCCCTTCCACTATTCTTGAGGCAATAAAAAATTTCTATGACATTTTGATGACTACATTGTATTTGAAATAAATAATTTTTTGAATAGTACAACTTTCAAGCTGTATAAATTTATTTAACTATAAGTTTGAATTAAATTTAAAGAGATTAATAACTCCAAAATGGCTTATTTTTTAAATAAGACAATACAGAGTGTCCAGAATATAAGTCATTTTATTTTGCTAAGCGACAAATTGATCCAAACAACATATATTTTACTTAATATTTTTTTCTCTTATCAACGGTAACAAAATTATGACGGCAAACAGGTCTTGAATATGTGAACGTCACTCACACATGGTTGTCAGGTGTTTGTACATAATAATCACAAATACACCTAAACATACTGTAAACAGTTTAGTGTACTGATAAATAACGAATTAATTGTATCTTTATTTTTGAAATGCATTTAAAGAAAAAATATTCGTTTAGACATTTTTGTTTTCATAAGAATTATTTGTTGCTTTTGGTCTGCTTCTTTAGTATCCGAATATTAAATTTCTTACTCAAATCAAAAGACTCTTTGGCAGATATTTGGTTAATTGCGGTATTTCTTTGTAAGGTGTTTTTTAATTGAAATTTATCTTGGATTCATTAAAAATGTATTAAGAAATAGTTGAATTATTTCACAGCGTTTTATGCTTGTGTCTTCAACCCAAAAGATTTACCTCTTAGCACCTTTTTCGGTGGTTTAAAAATACTGAAACATAATAAGCTACTATAAGCAGCGAGACGACTAAAAAAATAATGTAAAGACAAAAAAAGAAATAAAATACCTTTGGTATATTTGAACCTCATTCTTTGTATTGGTATGAAGAAGTACGTACCTAAGCATACACGTTTGAAAGAGGTTGGTAAAAATAGTTAAGTTTTGAGCAACGAAAGATGAAAATCAATATTTACTGCAGTACAAATTCTTTTTAAATCCACTTCTACAATAATGCATAGCAGAGGGACTGCTATTCAATACATTACCTTTATCAAGGCAACATTATGTAATCAAAGTATAAACTTTACGATACCGTAATGGGTTGTGTACCTAATACAATGCAAACGTCTCTTTTGTGTACCCGCTCCTAATAATCAGCAGGTTAACTTGCCGTTTTGCTTCATAACATATGCCAGACGCACAAAACGGTAATTTTGTAATATTAATGCGGAGCGTAAGGTAAGAAATAACGTTTCAGATTTGTGTGAATGCGGTCAACGAACTCGATTGGCATTATAACACATTCGAATGAACACCAACCAACATATTTGATCGAGAAACCTGCATTCTCCTCTGCGAATATAAAGTTATAGTGCTTAGAAAAATTCGACGCAAAATCTTACCCTTTGTCGAAATTTACTTGACCTCAGGGGGTATATAAAGTTTTGAAATTGAGTTTGATGTTACTTTTATTAACAAAAGGGAACTCGATAGATGTTTACGGTTTCCTACAAGATTAAGAAGCCTTTATTATTTTATGTTTCTGCTTTCTTCAACTACTGTGTAGGTTTCTTCTGTAATAATTCTCAATTAGTACCTACCTACACCTACGTTCTAGGAACTAGTTAAGAAATACTTTTTCATTCATTAGAACTACTTTGTGTACAAATGAAAATGGGGTTTCCTTGTCTTTCCGAAATGTATCTACTAAGAATCTAACTTGGATTAGGCTGCAACCCACTGCGAGGAAGGATTTCTAACTGCATAATAATTACCGAACTAACATCAAAGTGAAAGTGTAACGACTAAAATAATAGACTTTTGCGAACCACTGAATGCCTGCCTAATGATTGTTACGCAAAAAATAAAAATTTGTAAGCAATTATGGTCTAGTTAAGACAGGGAAGATAAGTTGTTAATAAAAGTAATTATATCGTTATGCAAACCATTTCAACGTAAAAGTTTTAAGATGATCGTTAATAGAGGTATACATTTGATATGTATTTGAAATGCATAATGAAGGATGTTGTATATAACTGTTTGTAAAAAAGTTAATTAAACTTTGAGTTACTTGAGCACTCTGTCTTTTAATTTAATTTATTTTTTGATCGCAATGTATTTCGAGAAATTTTATTGGTATATTTCTTTTTCTATA
Source organism: Monochamus alternatus (assembly GCA_037114965.1). Lineage (NCBI taxonomy): Eukaryota > Metazoa > Arthropoda > Insecta > Coleoptera > Cerambycidae > Monochamus > Monochamus alternatus. Next base: position 73,892,034 of record CM073431.1, on the reverse strand, counting down.
ATTAATCGACTAAAATATTAATGTGATTACAACCTTTTTTCGCGCTTTCCTAGGCTTATTAAAACGGTACTTGGTTTTTATGTAACACTAATGCTGAATTTACGGTTCGTTAATTTTGTATATAACCTCATTAGAGGATAATTTTAAAACCTCTTTGATTACATTAAACATACTTCTGCTATAATATAGGTAATATTTCGCCTTGACTCTCCTTTTACTCAGGAAATTCATATCCGACCGATAATACATAACGTTATATTATAATAAAATGAAAAATATCGATATTTTCTCACGTGTTTAAAATAAAAGTTTCAATTTTACCTTCTGGAAATTCTTTACAAATCTCTAATCTGTAATTGGAAACCTTTATGTAGTCAAACTGATATTTTCAAAATTTCTAGTGGTAATAAATTATTTATAAACAATGGCAATTTTTACTTAATCTAATTACGTTGATTTAGAACAGAAACTATTTAATTTTTAAAAAAGTTGTGTACAGTGGCTAGTTATATAAAACTTCAAACAGAATGTTAAATTATGGTCTTGTAATGAAATGATTATAAAGAGAATGAAGTATATTTTTGAAAATAATAATACATCCAGTAACGATACTACAAAAATAATGTTTCTTGGTGTTCTGTAAGACACGTCAATACAGAATATGAATTTCTGGTAATATAAATATACAATTTATTTTCTTGAATAGTCTGCTTGTCAGATGGGTATCAGAATTATAATTACCTAATGATAATATTGACCGGATATAACTCCAAATCTACATTAACATCGTCATTTTCAGATGCATTATTAATAATGCAAAGTTCGAAATTTTGCAAAGCACATTAATTATATCCAATGTAGAGCAGCGTTTCAACAAGTTTATAAAAAAACCTTACACGGATATGACCAAACAGTGTATACAAATTTGATTAATATATTAGTTTTATTTAAATCATTGAATTTGACCTGAATAAATCGGCTCCAATCCTCAATGAAAGAAAGTTTACACTGAATTTAATTAAAATAGATGCAATAAAAAGAAGCAGTGGCAATTCGGTTATTCTCATTATCTCGCCAAATTAACGTTGGCCGTTTGTTATTTGCTCGTCTACCACCCTGTTGGCATATAGCAGTTGTTCACCTAAATTGGGTCTATATCAGAGGTCAGACATTGATATTTTAGTCACAGAAAAAATTTTTTTTAATAAAATTAGTTGGTTAAAAACGGTAACAATAGGCAAAATAAACAAAAGTTTAAGTACAATTTAAAAAAGATTTGTGTGTAACAGGTTAAACATCCATTATCGTGTTTTACACGAACTGTATAGATTTATAATTGTAACAGCTTAAGTAGATCAAAATTTATTAAATGAGCAACAACCAAAGCAAATGTCTGATACTTTAGCAATCAAACTCGTTTAGCTAAATCGCAGTTAAACTTTATTTGATAAACTGGTGAGTAGTCTAATAGATTTATGAAAGCTTTCTTCTGCCATCTATAAATTTATAGATTCATTGAATCGTGCATTCAAAGAAAGGGATTTCTTGACAAATTAAACAAATGAAATTCTAATTAAAGTTTTACTCGTTTTACGGCTATTTAATCGTGAAAAAATTACACACGAGACATTTCACTCGGGCGGTCTTTTACCTCATTCCCGAGAATGAGTCTCCTTTTACATCTAAACAGGTCAGCAGTTTTCGAATGCGTGCGTCAAGTGCAGACGTATCGAAAATAGTCCATAAAACTGCAACAGTAAACGACTAAACGCTAAAGTCGTAGAATAAATATTAGTTTGCCGTTAACGGTACCCTGGCCCCGAAGAAATGCTTCCTCGCCTCGCCAAGTCAATGACTTTTAGTCCTAATTTAGGTATTTACGCTGTTGGTCAGCTAGAATCTGAGCTGCTAATTAAACAAAGAATATTCGAAAATTACCTCAAACGTTGCAGCAGCGCGACAAAGTATTTTCACACTCCACAATTTTTTAACAACGGCAAATTCGCGATCGGCGTAATTATTACAAGTTGCGGAGACCGGAGGTATTTTATAACGATTTGATAACGACGTTTTCTAGAGCGCCTCTTCAGTAATTTCAGTTCATTGTTTTGTGTTTTATTAATTGCGCTTATCGGCAAACAAAAGCCAAATGACTCCGTGATACAACAAATTTCGCAATTCTTTCCGTTTCGCAATTTTCTTTTTGCCGTTGGGATGGACGATGGCGCAATAAAATTCAATCTGAAGTTTGGTTATTAGTTCCAGTTAGGAAAAATGGTTTAATAAGAAAACAACTTTCTATTTGTTACGCAATCTGAGACATTTAATTAGTTTTCAGTGAGTTACAATGGCCCGTGTAAACTGTAACAGTCTAAAAGTATGTATTTGTTATTTAATCCATGCAAATGCATTATAATAAAGCGTAAAAAAAAATATCTGTAGGTATATTTCAATCGATTAACAACCGTATTCACCATTCTTACATTAACTGACTGATAACTTAGCAGAGGTATATTCTTAAACAGAGTATTAGGGAAAAGTTGTATTGACCAAAAATAATCATAGGTGGTTAGACAAACAGTCTGTTAAATAGAAATCACTAGATTTTTATATTGGCAACAGCAGATTTTAAAGTAATCCACGGGTAATCCCCATAGACAAATAAAGAAATTTCTCTATTTGTATCACTGAAATGTAATTTTATATTATGATGACCGTAAATTTCAGTGATTTGTATCATAGACCTTATAAACCATAGTATTTCTAACCTATATATAGAATATAAATTTATTTATTATCATTTTCAACATTTTCATGAAGTTGAAGAAGTTGATATTTGATAGTAGTTATTATAAGAGGTAATCATTTTGTAAGTACCTAGAGAGATAAAATCAAGAACATTTTCTGATTTTAATTTAAACTGGATAAAATGGAAAAAATAGACAGAAAAGGATCATCCAATTACACAGAGAGAAAAAGAAATATTGCTTTCATTAGTTGAAACGTACATACATGTGATTGAAAACAAAAAAAAAACAATGCTGTATATAACAATATTTATAAATTCAATGTCATTTAATTGTTCATATAAATTAGTTGGCACTATAGGGTTTCTAACAACTTGAAGGGGTTCTTCCTCATTATCTGATAATACATCTGACAAAATATTTAAATTAATTTGTTCAGTCTATCCATTTGAATTACAAACTTAAACTACAGGTTCAAAATGTGAAGGTGCCTTACAACCAAAATACTAGGTTTGTGCTTATAACCAACGAGTTTTGCTAACAAAATCACTGCTTTTAATAACAAACACAAATCCAGGAAAACAAGGCAAAGTATGGATTCCAAGTTACAAATTACCATAACCTAATTTTAAACATTTAACCCTCCGTTAAAGTTGTAACAGGCCAAATTTCTTCAGTTACTTTAACAGTCGTTTTAACAGTTTGATAAGGATGGTGAATACCAAAAAATAATTTAACCGACTGATAACTGACTTAACAGTTTGTTAGAAAGGTAACTTCTGTTGGTGAATACGGCTGTAAATGAAATAATTTTGCAAATAGTAATAGGTTTTTGGGGTATGAGTGGTATAACTTTCTCGAGTTGGTGAAAAGATTTAAGATTTATTATTTTTTCTTTATATGTATGAATCAAATAAAAATTCATAATAAATATTACTAGATATTTATTTTAAATAGTCCTGAATGAGTGAAATAAATTAATAATCTGTCTAAATCTTGGCAACGGCCCATACTTTCAGAATAGGTAAATTCAAACATTTTTTTTATCAATTTTTTTTTAACTGTCATTGTTCTTATGCATACATATCTTACGTTTTTTTAGAAATTAATATTTCTGGAGTAAATTAATTGAAATTAGGTATTCTTTTATCTTTTTTCTTTTTCGGCGATTTTGACAAATATCACTTTTGAAAACATTTTTATTTTTTATTTATTACACTACAAACCCAACAGGCAGAAGCCCAATTACAGGGTAGGCACACAAGAAAAGAAAAAAAAACAGTGCCTTGCCATAGAAAACCTATAGTAGAGGGACATTTGAATTTAAAATGATAAATGGCAGTTTGACAACACTAGTGACATCTTTGACCAACAAGACACATAAAATAATTACAAACAAAGAAAACCCTCTTAATTAACTAAGGGAATAACGCAGGCTGAAATTGTAAAGTAGTGCAGTAAGATATGTCAACCGTGTTCTCAATTTTAGAATAATGATTAATTACAGATCATTTTTTGCAAAAGTGAGGAAAGCTATCAACAAGTCCAATCGGGGAGTATCTATTTTAGAAATATTAAAACAACTGGAAGCAAGTCTAGGTACCCTATACGAAATTAATGGAGTATAGATCAAAATGTTACTTGAAAAAGAAAAGAATGCTAAATGATGGCGATTTGCAAAATTTCAAAAGGTTTGATGTAACCGTTATTTTTATCTTCAACAATGGTTTCATCAAAGCATGCTTATATTCTTGAAATTGTGCGCATCGCCATTATTTAACATTTTGAATAACTTTTTTAAGTAACATTTTGCTGATTTCCAGCGGAAAAGGCTCTTTACCTGAAACCAAAACAGTCATTGTTGTGTTGTGTTGTGTAAAAAGGAGACTCTCATACTCTATCTCTACGCGTTTGCACATCTTTTTGCTTTTCATGTTACGGCATTTTTTAACACAAAATTACCTGTATCGTAAAAACCATGCACCTGGCGAAAAAATTTTATTGGTCAAAGTTTTAGTTTCTACTTTGAAAAAGAAAGCATGTGAATTAATTTTGTCGGCCAATTATTTAATAATCTGGTAAAAAAAATCACTGTTTTGTTACTTTTTTTACTGTATGACACCTTATGTCTATTACGTAACGAATTAATTAATTCAGAATTAATTAATTTAGAACCTTTATCTCGCTCCATAAATTAACCCCAAGAAGGTTGCTTTTAGACCTGTTCCCACTGCATCAGCTCCATCTAATCTGAATCCGAAATCTGGACTTTTGAAAAGCTGCGGATCTCTTATTTCTCCGGCACTTCCAAAAAAAAAATCTCCCCCTCCGACTCCGTAGCAGAACAGCGGCTCCGTTTAATTAAAATTTATCCTCGGGGTTTCGAGGGAAAGTAAATTTTGCCAGTTCGAGCCGGCGGTGTTACGTTTTCGCATACAAATACATGAGCGAGCCCGCGTTCCCCTGAAACTGGTTTCGGGTTAAGCCGTGCGTCTGCTGAATATGGTCGATGGCCTCTCGTCCAAGTTCATTAGGGCAACAGTTATGTAAGATGTAAACCACTTCCGACTGGGAGACACACATATTATACACAGTGAGGCAACAAAGTCGTTTACGCTTCAGGAGAACGGTAGTGTTGTAAACAAGTGACGAAGAATTCGATCGCCTTGTTTTTGTTTTTGCGTCGATTATAAGACGGATCGATCCTTGAGGGAATTAAACTTTTAAATTCGTCAATAACAAAGCACTGTTTTTGTGGGTCGGCTGTAATCTACATAATTTAGCATATCTTCAACGCACTAACCGAATTTGAATTGATAATGTGATCAGTTTCGTTTCGTAATGTTTTGGTGAGCATTTAAATTTCGTTAGTGAGTTGCTGGTTATAGGCTGAATACATTACGCCATAATGGTTTTTGAAATCAGGCTTTCCTTCTAGTCATCTCGACAGTGTTGCAAAATCGAAGCTGAAACTTTAAAGTAATAGCGAATCCATTATGTAAAAATATAAAAAATAAAGGTAGATAGGTACATCATCGTAGTGTAAACTTAAAGTGAAATAATCCGATTATTCATTGTACATCGTAAAATAAAATAATAAAATATATAATTCTGTCAATTTCAACAGTAACTGAAACAATTTTTTAAAACTATTCTAGTTAATTTTTATACAGCGCAGTGTGCTGAAATTCTAGAAACATATTTGTAAAATTTGGCTTGTATAATTTTTTTTATTTTCTCTTGTTTTTTCACTGCAGTTTAAAAAATGTATACATATATAGGGTGTCCGGAAATAAATGCAACATAGAGCAAGAGGAGATCCCTGACGACGAAATAATATGATGTTGCCAAACTTATCTTAGTCAAAAGTTGATGGTAAAAGATACAAGGTGTCAAAGTTAAAATTTTATTTTTGCAAATAATAATATATTCAAATCCCCCCGATCTCCAAATATTTGCATACATTTTGGAGATCGGGGGTTTTTGGGGGCGAAAAATTCAAATTTGTTTCTAATTTTGATATCAGTAGTAGAGGGCGCCACTTATCGCACATCGGCTTCTTTTAAATGAAGGAGCTTTTTTGCAGCTTAGTGCATTCATCTGACTATTGAAACAGTCGATTCTCTTACATTTTTTTCTGAAAAAGGTATACCTTATTGAAGTCAACCGTTTTTGAAATAATCCTATTTGAAATATGCAATGCACCGACTAGAAACTGTTTTGGTTTCAGGTAAATTGCCTTTTCCGTTGAAAATACAGCAAAATGTTGCTTGAAAAAGTTATTCAGAATGTAATTTCGTATCATAGTTTTGCATTTTATTGCAGTTGTATTTTTATTTTTTTTTTTTCAAATGTACTTCTAGACAAACTATTCATTTAAGACATTTTTTTCATAATAGTTTATTGTTGATTTCGATCAGATATTATAAAGTTACAGAAAATTTTGAAAATAATTAATGCAATTTTATAAATTATTGTTTAAGAAAATTCATATTGAATATTGTGAAAATATATACTCACCAATGAAACTTCATTATTTTCTCCTGATAACGAATAATATAATAAATACACAAAATTTGACGCAAAATTTTAAAATAGTCTGTAAGGTAAAATGTACTTTGAAAGAACCACCACAATTCCTCAAAATATATTTAATAATAAAGACATATGAGAAACATTGTATATATAAGTATTTTCGTATACTTTTTACTATGAATTTAGACTTATAATAGATTCTCTTTCTTTCCAGCAACTATTCCGATCTCAGCAGTCGCAAGCGGCTACACCGAGTGCAGCGCAGCTGCAGCTACTGCAGCAGCAGCAACAGCAGTACCTGGCCCAGCAGCAGCAGGCCGCTTTCCCCCAACCGCCCTATCTGGTGAACCCCCAGCAGGAGCCCTACCTGATAACTGCCGGGGTACCGCAGTACTACGGCGTCGGTCCGTGGGTGTACCCAGCGCCTCCGGCAAATCTCATACAGCAGGGCGGCGCCAGCAACGGGGCCAGGAGACCCCTTACTCCAAATGGCACGGCGGAAGCGCAGCAGCAAGTGCAGGTTTGTATATGTTACCCGAATTTGACTAGAGGAAAATAGAAAAACGGTATCGGAAAATGGAATCTGGTAACTGAAAATGTGAAATTATTCTTATTGATTTATTTTAGGGAATGTCACAGCTTTTATTATTCAAATTACTTTTTTTACTTAAATAACAAATACTAATAGGTTTCAGAAGATAAAATTTGAAGGAAATTTTGTTTAGTATTGTGGTGTAAGATAAAATGATGAATTTACTCATTTCTTTGTTTAGAGATTATGTCCATCTTACAATAATAATTATTGTTGAATTTTAAATGAATTGTTCTTCTAAGAAAAATTTTTACGTATTATTAGTTCGTTTAGTAAAATCAGGGCCTCTAAATACTGACAACTCTATTTGAAATGTATTATTATAGTTGTGAATTATTTACGTAAATAACAGAGGCGGACTCAGCATTACATACACTGGGTGTTTTTTAATTGCGTGCAGAAAATCTAGGGTTAAAATTAAGATAATTTTGTTAAATAACCGTAGAGCTCTAGGGCGTCGTTTCCGATATACAAGGTGTTTCATTTCCGGTGTGCCAAACGAACACAGATGATAAAGTAATTTTTAGCAAAAAAGTTCATGTCGACATGTATCCGAAAACGTCTTCCTGTGCGCTATGCACCCTCCCTTTCAAGGGAGTCATTAAGACTCAATTTTATTACAATATAAATGCTTCGAAATAAATTTGCACAGTTACCATTTATTACAAAAAATTTCTTTATCTAAACCAAATTAACACATTATTTTCAGGGGTATCCTCCAAGGTTCAAAATCCATAACTTTTTTATTTATCAAATTCGTAATTCTTTTTTAGACATTGCACTACGTTAAAAATATATTCTTGTTTCATTACGATATTTGCAACGGTTTTCTAGAAAAGGCTGGTTTTAGCTTCTTATGCTTCTACTGAAAATTAATTGTAATAAAATTGTCTTAATAGCCCCATTTAAAGAGCGCCACAGGGAGGTGTTTTCGGATACATATCGATATGAACTTTTTTTGCTCAAAATTACATTCTCTGTCATCTCTGTTTGTTTGGCACACGAGAAATGAATCGCCCGTTATACAGTTGATAAAACGTCAATTTAAAATTCATAACTTCTAAACACTGATATGTTTTTGACATGATTTTTTAGTATGTTGATAGATAAAAATATTAAATTTGCAGCTTACATAAGAAAATCAAATTTGTCTTCAAACGGCTAGAGATACAAAAAAAGTACAGAGAAAAATAATGAGAATGCGATGGAGCATATGAAAACCAATTTTGTTTGAATGATTATACAGAGTAATATACTTCTTGTGAATAAAATCGTGATGGTTCCCATAACCCTGCCTCTGGTACTTTACGTAAACTGCAAATTTTATATTTTTTACCTTCCAAAATACTAAAAAATTATGCCAAATTGGTCAAAAATATCTCGAGGGGTTTAGAAGTTATGAATTTTAAATTTATTTTTTATCATGATTGGAAACCCTATATTTCAGAAATGATGCCCTTGGGATCCTATGCTTATTTGAAAAAATTACCTTAATTTTAACCATAGAGTACGCTCCTGACTTTTTTCTTTACGCAAGTAGGAAACACCCGTTATATTTACCTTTAAGATTGGAAAGAAATATTCAGTGTTTTGTAAGTATGAATGAAAAATGGGAGAGTTCTCGTATTTGTAAAGTTTCCGGAAATTTAAAATTACTGGAACAAGATTTTGTGATTAAAATTTTTAGAAAACATGATATTTGGAACTGAGATATAGATACATAGTGTTCTTATAATTATAACTTTATTGCTTGCAAAATCCTTTACTAATAAAATACGTTTATAGCAATAAGAATAAGGTACATGCATTTAGACAATATATGTTTACCGTTTTTCTATTTTCCAGAATTGAAAATGTAAAATTTCTGTTAAATATTTTTGTATCGATAGCACATAAAACTAAATGTTGTACATATTAACATTATTTACATAATAATCTTAATTATTTTTTTAATTTGATCGGCTGTATATAAATTATGTTCTATGATGTAGTTATTTAAAAATGTAGAAAAAATGCTTTAAAAAATAATTTGTGTAGTAATACTAATAGTTTCTTTTTAGGCATAAAAAATTTAATTAAAAATAATAATAATAATAATAATAATAATAATGTATTTTATACAGTAAAACTCATTTTACAGTCCAAAAGTTTTTCTCGAGTCAGTTTTCTTGTTCGAGTTTCTCAATTTTCTTGACTCCATTTTCTTGTCAAATCACTTTGCAGTTCACAATTTTCTTGAATTTAGTGCAATGCAGTCAACGTCTGAAAGTGAAAGTACTCTAGGGGTTTTAGATGGGCCTTTATTGAAGATATAAAAATTATTGTGATAATCCATCAATATTCTTGAAGTTGAAAACAATCAGTTGATCATGATTTCGGCAGATTTTGTCATTTGTTAAATGAACCAAAATTTTTGAACTATAAAACAGCTTTAAAATATATGATGCAGTTTAAATACATTTATTAGTGAAGATCTAACAGTAAAACTCTTGTTGGGAGTTGTAAAAACTATAATGACCAACTTGTCATTGTATATGCTTGAAGTCTTCTATAAATATTTATGAGTTTAATAGAACAATAACAATTATATGTATTATATAACACCTTTTATTAAATTATAACAGCTTCTAGTATACCGAACTGGTCATGATAAGTATGAAATTATGCAATTTAGATATGTGAGGAAACAGATGTTTATTAATATTGCACCTTTTTTTTGTAATAAAATGTCTTTTAGTTATTTTGAAGACATATTTAAAATTGGTACATCAGTTACATTTCTACGATTATCAAATATCAGAAGACAAGACCATCCGTTGTACAGCATTTAGTATTGTATCTGTAAATACTGTATATCTTGCAGCCGCAAGTCCCCGGAGGTTACATTGTCCCCTATTATGATCAGAACACCCCGATCCTTATGGCACAGAGTGCTGCTATGCGGAATGGCACCCCGATGCGACTTGTCAGTCCAGCACCTGTCCTCGTACAGCCGCAAGCCAACAGGCAGACCCAGGCTGCAGCGGCCGCTGCATCTCTGTATTCCAGCACCCCCCAAAGCTTGTATGGCGCTAACGTCAACACCTCTGTTAATGGGACCACACTTGGAGGTAGGGATGGCGACTTTTTTTTCTGTATATATAAATGTAAATATCTTGTATATTAACATTTTAGAAACCGCGTTTGTGAAATATTCTTGTGTACATGTTGAAGTAACTGTAATTAGTAATATGCTCTGTTAATTATATGAATTGTGGTGTAATTGTAATAATTATCGTTAACTTTTCTAAAAGAAATATTTAAATGTTTGGAACACTTAGTTACATCCATAAATATTTGTTTACTTATGCAGGGCGTTTTCAAAAGAAGTAACACAAATGGTACCGGTAAATTTACAGTTATAAAGAACACGTTTTGCATAAAAATTACCTAACCTAAATTATCTACTAATGCATGTGCAGTTTTTCAACATTTTTTGTAAATTTCTGGCCCTTGGAGAGGGTTGAAATAGCCCGAAGTTATTTTTTGCTACAACTTATTTGTTTGTCAGAAATTGACTATTCAAAAATACGTATGAGGTTACCTGGTTTATTAAAAAAAAATAAATAAATAAAATGCATTATTATTCACACGATTTCAACTAAGAAATATTTAAGTAGACGTAGAAGTGTCATACTAATTTCTGTTATTAGGCCTTTTATGACATTTGTATTTCCTTAGATTTGCTACTTAAAAGTTTAATTTTTTTTATAATAGCTTGGGAAGAATCATGGTAAATAATTTTAGTAATGATGAATGTGTTGACATGCTCAAGTATTTTTTGAATGTCGGAAAAATTGTGCCATAGCAAGAAGAATTTACCAGAGGCGCACGGTTCCCCACAGACAGACTTTCTCAGCAGTATAAAGACCTTGAGATGGAGGCCTCTGGTGGTACCTACATAATTTTTGCTGCAGCGCTGTTTTTCCGACATTCAAAAAAAACCAGTTTATATAATACTGATTATAAGTAAAGCTATTTGCCATAATTCTTGCCAAGTTATAATAAAAAAATTAAATGTTTAAGTAGCAAATCTAAGAAATCACTCACAAAAGTACAAACGATCTAATGACAGAAATTAACACGACAGCAATGAGGAATGCCACTATGTTGGAAATGTTTTGGAAACTCAGTAAATTACATTGTTTTGGAAATATATGAAGACCATATTCGTTGTTTTTTAAATTAAATTTAAAAAATTTATTGGCAAATTAATGTACATGTGACGTCAGATGTACATTTTTAACATGCGGCAACAGAGCAATAGCATGCAACTTGTCTTAGAATAAAATAAATGAAATGCAGTATTGTATAAATAGAGACAGATATTGTGCCTGTAAACATCATTTGTCACTTCCGTCCAGAGGAATAGAGGAGAGGAGAATGAGCTTCGACGAGTGCGCATCCACATTTCACTAGGATGCTAAGGGCGCTGCCATCTTGAAGTCATGTATGTCACACTTTCACTTTCTCTGATTATCATGCATTGTTGCCAGCTGGTAAAAATGTACGTGTGACGTCATGTTGTTTTAAATAATTAACATCTCTCATAAAACTGCATATAAGTCGAAATCCTATGACACGTATCCAATGTTTTTTAGAGTACTCTCTAAAAATGCAAAATACCAAAGTGGTATTTGCATGACATTATGTATCTAAAATTTGTTGGTTAGACCGTTTTCTGTCGTTATATATTTATTAATTTTAATTCGGTACCTTTGAATATTCCCAGTTGGCATGAGATAACATTCCCGTTATTTGCTAAGCTCTATATTCACTTCTTAAATGTCTAAAATCATTTGTATTTGTAGAAAACACTATTTCAAGAATACGGTGTCCTTCAATGTTTCTTAGTATTTTTTTTTAATAAATGGTTATATTTAAAGCAAAACAGTAAGAGGAGAGGTAAAAGTTATAAAAAAAACAGTCTATCAAATGTGTATTTTTGAATGCTTGATTTATATCAAACAAATAAGATGTAACAAAAAGTAACTTAAGGGTTACTTATTTCAATCCCCTCCAAGGAGTAGAAATTTTCGAAACATTCTTGATAAGTTGCACATACATTAGTAGAAAATTAGTGTAAAATTTGAGTATTATACCTTTAGAAAAATATGGAATAGTTGCTATTCCATATTTTTCTGGAAACTTTGAAGGGCGGTATCTTCTAAGAGGTGAATATTTTCTTAAGGTAATTTTTATGCAAAATGTGTTCTTTTTAGCTGTAAATTCACTGGTACCGATTATACTACTTCTTTTGAAAACAGCCTTTATACAGAGCATTACATCTTAACACCCTTTTCATCAACTGACTTTCAAAATTCTATCTAATCTAATCTTATAATTTAAATACATCAGATTTAAAAAAAATATGTTGAAACAAGACATGAAATATGCGTATTAAAATTGAAATTAAAAAATACATGTTCAATTCTTAAGTTACTGAAAACTATGTTTTTTTATTCATTTGTTTTTAAAAAAAAATCAATTATTTAACTGGTATAATTTTTATCATGTTTTTCATAAAGAATATTTGTCACTTAACAAATTTTTGTGTAAAATCACCCTTCCCATGTAAATGTGCAACAGACATTATAAAAATTAGCATCATTTCTATAACTATTAACCCAGTGTGTATACTAACTTCAATCGGTGTGGGTTAGGTGTGGCACAAGGTGTGGGTTCTGGGCTGTTCCCAACATTACATGCAGCACCTCCGTCTGCACCATTCGGCAGCTCATCCTTAGGGAATATCGGCTCATCTGCTACCACAACATCCTTACATACAGGTAGGACTAATCGAATAACCAAATCTCTATAACATTTCATCGGTCATATTGTCATCACTATTAACGATATGATATAGTTGGTGTCTAAATAACGTGCTTGTAAAAATTATAGTTTGTGCCAAATTGAACCAGTTTTTGAAGCGATGAAGCTTGTATTTTGTTGTCCAAATCTTTCAATTCTTATTTAAACTAAATTAGTATTTTCTCTCATTATCCTATTTTTATTTATTTATTATTTTATTTTTTTTTTCATTGTTATATTAAATTAACCATTGGTACTCAATTATTGCTTAATTAAAATAGAGGACGCTGTTTTTAAGTTCTCATAATTTCAAAGCTTGTTGTTAAATCTAAATGAGTCAAGGGTCTTAAACCACTGATTCTTTAGATGTAAGATATTGAAATTAAAAATATATACAGAATGTCCAGAACTGAAGGGCAATTTATATAAAATTTTCTTCTCCTGATATTGAGGTTTTCAACATTATTGTTCTAATTTTTTTTTATTCCATAAATTTTGACAATTTTTTAAGAAAAACTATTATTTGAAAGTATTTCAGTATATATTTATTTAATTTATCTCCTCTTCAAAAATGAATCGAAATTTAATAAGATAATAAAAAAAGTATATAAAGAAATAAATATTCAAGACTAAACATCGAGAGCTAATAATTCGACAGGGTTTAGGAAACAATAAATTGTACATAAACTCATTACACACATTATTTCTGCAAAATCTATCCAAATCCAAAATATTACCCACCATTTTCAGGACACTGTATATCAAATCCTGTATTTGGATGTGAAATATTTTCAAAAATTAAAAAAAAAATTGTTTCAATTTGAGCCATATCAGATGTTTTATTGAAATACTGCAATAATTTATCGTTTGATTTGGTGCACAATGAAACAATATCTGTATATTAAAATGTATAGTGTATAGCTTGTTTGTGTATTTAGTTCATATTAAAAAGTGAACTTTAATTCGCATAAAAGTAATTTTCAGTTTTGTTAAATTGCTGTGTATATTTATAGATTTAGTATCTGGAGATTTACTTTGTTTATGTAGTTATTTCTGGAGACTATATACAGATTCTATTAAGCAGGTAAATCATCACGGTTAATAGACCGTGGAAACTCCTAAATTAATAATTACAGAGAACTTTGAATAATGTGGTTATTTATTTAAAATATGGGTTAAATAGATTGTAAAGGGACTCATAAAATGCAAAATATATCATTTTAAATTAAATGAAATTATTTTAAAATCATGGAACTCTAATCAAAGTGAATCCAATAATTTCCCGTTACAAGAAAATATTTGTTGTTAGCATAGGTGTAATAAAATGTTGCTTTATATGTAAATATGTAAATACCATCTAAAGAAAAAATAAATAAATAAAAATGTTTTGCTACATGTAGACATTTTCATTGAAATATAACTCTTAACTGCTTGAAAAATACTGTTTACCATAACTTTATGGACTTATTCTTCAATTTTTATGCAGATAATCTTACAGGATTGGGCCTGAATACCACGACAACCTCGCGCAGGGACTCTTTCGACCGCAACACTTCGGCTTTCTCGCCCTCGTTGGATTACAGACAGAAGTGGCCGACATCGTACAACATCGGGAGCAGTCCAAGCCCCCTGACCGGCAGTTTGACACCTCCGCCGACGGCTCCTTTACAGCTCGGCGGCCTAGTTAATTCGCGGGTGCTATCAGCGGCTCCGGGCGCAGAAGCCAAGTACAGAAATTCCGTGGCTGCGGGACTGAACACGACTGCTATATTCGGTTCTACCAATTCGCTGTTTACGAAAATCAATTCGTCTCTTACTACGGTGCCCAGCACACTTGACAAAGGACCTCAGGGAAGATCCAGACTGCTCGAAGATTTCAGGAATAACAGATATCCGAATTTGCAACTGAGGTAGGACACAATTTTCTTTAAGAGACGTGTATAAATATTATATCTGTTCTGTTTGACTGAAATAATTTACTTAATGATTTCTTAATGAAACAATTTTTTTTAATTTTTCTGAGTAACAAAAAATCTATATTTCAAAGTACCTAGTGATAATAAATAACAACGGTAATAATAAAAAAATTGTATAGTCATGTACACTATATAGCGTGTTTTAAATGGGGAAATATTTATACAGGCTGTCCAGAGACTAAACCGACAAAGACATTCGAATGATTCCGTATCGATTTAACATATTATGCAAAGATGCTTCCTAAGGGACATTGGGTTTTTTTTAGAGAAGATTAGATCAAACTATTAGAGAAACAAATAACTTTATGCATTGAAAGTAATGGCCGCCATCTTTTATTAAATTAGTTTGTTTTTATAAATCGTCGTTTTGTTTTAAATTTTTACTCCAACTTTTTTATAGAATTTTACTTTATCTGTTTTCCAAAGCCAACTACTAAACATTAGCAAAGAATTTGTAATTTTGGAATTATTGTGAAAAAAAAAAGTTCAAATAGATTTTTTTTGCATACACATACACTGTAGTCACCCAAGACAAAAGTACCTTTTTAATCTAGAATACTCTGAAGCTTTCGATTTTGATATTTATATCAAAAAGTCGGAAGATACAAAATCTATACTTAAAAATATTAGTTAACCCTAAATGATACTTTTTAGATCAAACGACTGTCGGTATAAGAGTTAACAGAACACTTAAATTTGATCCTTCTAAATAAACAACAATCTGAACAATTAAAAAAAAATGTTAAAGGGATAAGAACATTTATGTCCTAGAATTTGCTGTCTTCGTTTGTTGGTTTAGTTTCCGGCACTCTGTATAAAGGCTATCTTTCAGTTTTGAGAAAGTTGTAAAATAACTTAAGTAGTTCTTTCTCATAAACTGATAAACTGAAAACTAAAATAAACGTAATAACATAGCAGTAACTTATTTGGCCACTTTCATTGTACCAAATTAAAGTTGGTCGTTTGTTTCTTTGCCTGCCCCTGTTGACATATCATAGGATGTGTTTACTTAAATTGGATCGATGGTGATTGATACTCAGGTATTAAAATAACATGTCGTAAAGCATAGAAATGCAAATTGTTTTTTTAAATTATTTTCCATTGGATTTAGACTTCCTATTACTCTGTTTCATACAATTATTTTTATGTTTCATACCAGTTATTTTAAAAATGTAACAACAGGCAACACTAACAGTCGCTGATATAACTACCCAGTGGTGGCAAAGTCAAGGAGTTTAGTACGGCTTAAAAAATGTATTATAATTTGACTATAAAAATGATTAAAATTTAAGGTTAGTATTGTAAGGAACCCGTACTATTATCTCTAAAAAAAAAACTGACCCACTTAAAGTTACATCTTGTATATGATTTACTCTTTACAAAGATGTAGATTACACAGCAGTCTAAAGAAATATTTTGATTACTGAAACTGGAAAACAAAATTATTAAATTTTAAGATATTTTTTATATTGCAGTGTTTTTCAATAAATAAAATGATTATAATTAGATCAAATGAGTATGAAGCAGTACTAGCCAAAATTTCAGTGGAAGGTATTTTATTTAGTGTCATTTTTTACTGATATTATTTATTTTGTGATTTTTTCAACAAATTAATTTTTTCTTCGTTATCCTGAATTAAAAAAATTAATATTTCAAATATTTACATGCTTAGTTCAAGACCATATTCAAATAATTAATATTTTAAATACAGTGAAAATGTAAAAATTTCATTAGACAAATTAAAAAATAATTTGCCATTTGGTATAAAACTCAATAAAATCATTTTTATTATTATTTTAACCAGCAGAAGTTGATACGAAATAAATTACAGAGTAATTCTAAATTAAAATTTCCGAAATATATGTCACAAAAGTGACTGAGAATATAATGGTTTTTTATAAGAACGGTTATTCTAAAGGCAGTACTGTCACCTGCAGCACTCAGGTTTTTTTGAGACATTGTACGTGTCGCTATTAGTAGAGTTTAAAACAGGTCCATGTTCCGTGAGAAGGCTAGCAATAACAGTTATTGAGTTACAGTTACAGAATTACTCTGCTGGCCTGTAATCTCATGTCCTCTGGGAATAGGAATACTGCTCTGATGTGTTTGTGTTTTTCTTCATTAAATAAACTAACAGGATTTATATGGGATCCCTGTCTGCACATGTTACTTTTATTTAGCATAATGTTTTTGTTAACAGCAACTGGGTTCTATACAAAAAGCATGGGTTGTCACAAACCAGATTTGTTTGACTGTTTTTCCATTGATGCTTTTTGACAATTTGAGTCTTGTCTGGTCAACATGTTAGATCTTTTGTTGCTCGTCGTGTTCCAGAATCTGACTTTTCTCCTCCAGAAAGAACAGTGTCCTGACACATTCCAAGACTGCATTAGAGATTATTATGTAATACATAAGCACATATTTGTATGTGCTGGTTTATGTTTCTTCTGATTGTTTTTTTTATGCACAAGGAAATATAGCAAATATCGTAGCATGTCTTCCCATAGTAAAATAAATTGGCCTCTGGTCGCGCACCACAGATCCATCCCTGAGTTCTTGTACATTTTGGACCCATCAACGAATAAGTCATGTCCTTTCAAGATCAAATTTTATTCGTTTATGTAAATTACACAACTTTTTTTAAAAAACTAATATCTTGATTTGAGAGATATTTAATTGGGAAGTCTTCAGCGGAACACGATGTATATCAGTTAAATTCATTTTTTTTACAATTTTTATTTTGTTGCAGGGATCTGGCCAACCACATTGTGGAATTCTCCCAGGATCAGCACGGCTCCAGATTCATCCAGCAGAAGCTCGAAAGAGCCACGGCCACCGAAAAACAGATGGTCTTCAATGAAATTTTATCTGCTGCGTACAACCTCATGACAGACGTTTTCGGAAACTATGTAATACAGAAGTTCTTTGAATTCGGTACTCCAGAACAGAAAACAACTTTGGCCCAGAAAGTTAGAGGACACGTGCTTCCCTTGGCTCTCCAAATGTACGGTTGCAGGGTAATACAGAAGGCGTTGGAGTCCATTCCGGCGGAACAACAACAGGAGATCGTGAGGGAACTCGACGGGCATGTGCTGAAGTGTGTCAAAGATCAAAACGGCAACCACGTCGTGCAAAAGTGCATTGAATGCGTCGATCCCAATGCGTTACAGGTAAGGAATCGGTTTCCATCGATCATGAAATACATTTGCGTGCCATACAAATAAGTCGCGTCTTTATTGCAGATACCAGTAAAAAAAAATTGAGATAAGAATTGAAGAAAGTAAAAAAATTGTGTTTCAAAATTATTTTCAAATGTACAGGGTGACATTTAAAGGTGTGGCAGTCAGAAATTTATTTATTTTTGAAAATTAATATTCAGATTTGGTAAAAAGCTTTGGACGGTCTGCTAAAATTTATAATAATTTTGTCATGCTGGTACCCAAATATTTGAAAATGTGACAGGCAAAAGTTAACCAAATACCCTAATTTCATAATATTTTCTTTATTAGTGTTTTCTATAAACATGCTCAATTTTATTTAAAAGACTTATAATTATTTTTGCTAATTCTGTCTTTATTAATTGGTTCAGAATCATTTGTATTATTTTATTATTAATTTTTTTGCATTGTCAAATATTTCAACTATACTATAACTTTTTCAAAAATATTTACAAATGTTGCCACAAAAAATAACTGATGATAAATGACTGATTATCAAAATTTTTGGACAAATTTTTTAAAAATAAATAAATTAAAAATATTTTTTCTCCGTCATTTTTTTATATTACCCTGCGTATTCAAAAATACTTTTGAAATATAGTTTTTTTGATCTCCTTTCTGGATTTTTTTGATATCAAGATGTGAAAAAATTAGTATAATACGAATAAGCTATTAAAAATTGTTTTAAATGCATATTTACATGGACAAAAATATTTTGAAAATATTATTTAATCCGTTTTTCTGACTGTCATTGACTGCTTGCGTGCGTGATACATTCACAGCTCCTAGTTTTGTTAAAATATTTAATGAATGGTATAAATTAGTTTGCTTCACTTTAAATAGTTAATAATGAAGTTAACAAAACGGATCAAATAATAAACCATTTACATTTCTTACACAAATAATGAGATAAGAAACTGACTGAGTAATAACAAAAAACCCTCTTGTTGTCGAGAAAAAAAACAGTCCGAGACACATTCAATTATAAACAAGATGGCAACAGTGAATCTTAACCTACCGTATTGTTAGGTTTAATAATCTAGTTTTTACAGCATTTTTAATGTGTGCTCAATAACAAGAAGTAAACAAACCTTTTTTACCTAGATAGATACATGAATGAATGGTATTTTACCTTACATATTTATTTACCTGTTAATAAAAACTAATAGAGATAAAAGGAAATTATTATTTTTAATTTGTATAATATTGATATTTAGTTCTATGTTTAATTAATTATTCAATTTCTTGCTTCATAGAGCTTAGAATTCTTGCTTTTCAAAAAGTAGTTTGATACCTATCTGTTTAAAATTTCGGCACATATAAATCAAAACAACTCATCCACCTATAGCACTTTATTAATAAAGTTGGCATCATCTGACTTTAATTTTGAAACAAATTGCAAAATTCAACTAAATTTAAAACAGTTTCTATTATTTTTATTTAGTTTAATTGGGTATATCATACTTCTGAAAAAAATAAAGATTTATTAAATAAACCCTTTCCCCAAAAGGATCAGTCAAGGGTTATTTTTGAAACAAAGTTTACCTAACCAAATCACACTGAAAAAGCAGATAAGTAAAACAATAACAAAAATTGTACCACAATCGTGCATTTTCTTATTATTTGACATTTCAAAAAAATCACTTGTTTTTGTTCTCAACAATTTGCAATTTTATGCCACAAATAAATGACTTCAGAGAATAGCTTTCACATTCAAGGCTGGGTTGAAATTCTCGTACATTCGTATTGCGACTGATGCGACACATGAGACAATCCAAAATAAACTAAATATTGCAAAATGTCAATTGCATGTTGAATTTGTATTGCATTGCATTCCACATACTAATCTCTATTTGTGTCTGATGTGATCTCCAAATATGTAGGAAATTCAATTATGAATTTGAATACTCACTGAACTGTTGACAATATTATGTATGCGGTTCTGACGTAGCAACTCTGTTTTGCTTCAACATCAGAAAAATTTGTAGCGTACCAGAAGCACTGTGTTACCAATTGTTATGGGTTGATTTGCTTCTCTTTTGAAAGGTCGAGAAGACAATTTTTTTTTTCGATTATCTGTCTTTATTAGGCCTTCCGTATTTGTGGTTAAAATTAATAACATTTTGACTGAATCACTGTATATACAAAAGGAAATTGTTGAGATACATTAATTTTTTTTTTTCGTTTCCAGTTCATCATACAGTCATTCTCAGGACAAGTGTACACGCTTTCGACACACCCATACGGATGCCGAGTTATCCAACGCATCTTGGAACATTGCACCCCGGAACAGACTGCGCCCATCCTGGCCGAGCTGCACCAACACACCGACCAACTTATCCAGGATCAGTTTGGAAATTACGTCATCCAGCATGTTCTAGGTACGTAAAAGTGACGAACGCGCGCTATAGTTTTTGTGCATGTTTGAATTTTGCTTGCAGAACACGGAAAACCAGAAGACAAATCTCAGTTGATCAACAGCGTCCGAGGAAAGGTTCTAGTTTTAAGTCAACACAAGTTCGCCAGCAACGTTGTGGAAAAATGCGTCACTCACGCTACAAGAGCTGAAAGGGCATTGCTGATCGAGGAAGTTTGTGGATTTAATGACAAGTAAGTGAAATTATACATTTATTTCCCATTATTACAGCCTCAAAAAAAATGTTGATTATTAGCTCAAAATTTCGGCTTTGAACTCAAAATTTTATGTTCAAACACATTTTGAATTGAATCACAAAACTACAAGTTGGAACATGATTGGATCATGAATTCTGAAATCAGAGTCGAAATTTTGAAGTTTTGAGTGGAAAGGTGACATTTTGATTTCTAAAACTAAATTTCATGTTGCAATATGAGCCGAAAAGGCTTTAATAAATATACATGTGAAGCGAATTTCGTCGCTACGTAAATGGCCTGGTCTAATAATTTTATGAAACACTGATAAACGTTCAGTGTCGATACATCATAGGAGATAGGAGCTAGCACTAACTATTGGTTAATAAAAGTGTAGTTGCTATTACAGTGCATTGTCAGGGTCAACATTCATTTGTGAAAATTGACTTAATAATAAACATTATATTTGGAGTTTAGGTAGTTTTCACTTAATACCGGGTAACAACGGAAAGTGGGAACACGCTGTAACTTTATTATGACTGCTGATAAAAATTTGAAATTGGGTGGGTTTATACTAGATGGTGCCATGAATTCTTTGAGGTCATTTCGGATTTCATGACATTTCCGGTTCGACCGGAAATGACCGTAAATTTTTAAATGGGACACTGTATTTTTTTACCAATTTTCTGACACATTTTGTGGATGTAAATTTTTTTTTAATTTTTAAAAATAAAAGTAGAAGGCCGTGACAAGCCGAAATTGTTTTCTTTTTTGACGTATTTTTTAAATTGTACCACAAAATTCAGAAAAAAATCAATCAGTCGAAATTTTTAGTGGTAATAACTAAAAAAATGTACAAAAATATTCAAATTTAAAATTTTCCAAATAATTAAACAAAAAGAAAACAATTTCTACCAGTCTTCTAGTTTTATTTTTAAAAATTAAAAAAATAATACTTACATCCAGAAAATTGTCCTACCATACGTAAAATGATCCGCTGATTCCAAAAATGTCAAAAAAATTACAGGGTGTCCCATTTAAAAATATAAATTTACGATCATTTCCGGTCAAACCGGAAATGTCATGAAATCCGAAATAACCTCAAAGAATTCATGGCACCATTTAGTATAAACCCACCCAATTTCAAATTTTTATCAGCAGTCATAAAAAAGTTACAGTGTTCCCACTTTCCGTTGTCACCCTGTATAATAAATTCACCGATTAAATAGTAAAATTTTTAATTTATTAAAGTACTTTGTACAATACTCTCAACTCAAGGATGTAACATTCACTGATATTCCCACGAATTTCACAGGTTTTAATTTAAATTGTTAATGACAAAAAAAATTTAATTTAGCAAATTTCGCAACAATAAAACATCTAAAATATTATCATTATGTGGGGTTAGTAAGTTTGCTTTGAGCTTCTGACAATCAATGACGGCTTTTTGTTGAAAATGATAGAAAATGTTACAGTTGGTGAAATCTGCTAAGGGTTGAGACGTTTCCTGCCACTAAATAATTCACGTGAATATCCGCGAATTTCGCATTCATGAAGACAAAGCTTATGTTTAAATTGAAACAATTTATGAAGAAGTCGAGGAGAAGTCGACTGATACCTCATTTTGAAAGACCTTAAATTATCTAATCAGTGGTATACATTGAAATATGGATGAAATGAATACTTTTTGAAAAATTGTGAAATATATTAACAAATAATTACTTGATAATTTGTGTGACAATTTATTTAATAAAAAAATATTCGAAATCTGCATTCACTTTTCGAGGATCTATTTTTTTACTATTTCAGTACTCAGTTCTCGATAATATGTTGCCATAACGTGAAAATATTCAGGGTGGATCAAATTCAATAAGTTTTTGGATTACCTCAAAAAATATACAAAAAGAAACATAAGTATACTACTTGACTGATTTTAGCAGAAAAAATTATATTACCAATTATAGCTACGTAAATAGAAAAAACTAAAAGCACTTATATGGAACATCCTGTATTTGTATGATTTGATTAAATTAAAATTTAGATAGCATTCCACTGATTTAAGGTTCAGGTTTTAATCGCAAATTCTTGCCAGGTGAAAGAGAGCAGTTTCATATAAATGTGGTATATACAGAGTGTCTCGCAATTAATGGGACAGAGCAAGAGTAGATTACAAAATAATGTGTAACCAAACTTACCTTAGCCAAAAGTTGATGATTAAAAGAAAATGAAGGATGTCAAAGTTAAAATCTTGAAATTTGTAAATAACTTTAAAAAACCCAAACTATTGTTGAAAATTTAAAGATCATTCTGAATAACTTTTTCAAGTAACTGTACGTTTAATAGAAAAGACTTTACCTGAAACCAAAATAGTGCAGTGAATATTTCAAATGGGATTATTTCGAAAATGGTTACTCTTAACAATTTCGACAAGAGTGTACTTTTTTCAGATAGAAGAAGGTAGGAAAATCGATTATTTCAATAGTCAGATGGATATAAGCTGCAAAAAAACTAATGACATCAAAATTAGAAACAAATTTGAATTTCTCGTCTCAAAAAACGTCAATCTCCAAAATGTATACAATTTGGATTTTTAATACCCTGTATCTTTTAAACCACCAACTTTTGACTATGACATTATTTTTTCATCAGGAATCTACTCTTACTCTGCCCCATTCATTTCAGAATACCCCATAGAATGTTTTATATTTTTCTTGATTTGATAAATTCTTTAACCAAGTTTCACCAGTTTATGTTATTTTTTAATATCAGCACCCTATATTTTGAAAACCAAGCTTTTTATGCCTTACACCCTAATCCTTCCATTTAGAGATGGGAAAAGACGGGGTGTTTTGATTATGTGGGTTTAAACCCATTTGAAAAGACCCGGTTTAAACCCAAACTCTCTTTAACTGTTGTGTATAAAAAAAGGTTATGTTGAGACATTAAATTTGATACCAAACATTTGTTTTTTTCTCAAAACCTGCTTTGCTTTCAGGCTATAAAATAACAAGAAATTTAAATTATTGAAAAGATTGGGTCTAAATGAAAAGACCGGACCCGGTTTAAACCTTCCCAGGATTTAAACCTTCGACACATACTTCTATTTACTCATTTGTTTTATCACCTGATAAACTTGCTCAACTTAGACCACTCTAAATATTATGTGATGTTTTTATAAACTAGAGGGTGATTATGATTAATTAAATCATTATTAAATGTAAATTTTTTATACTTTTAGAGATCAAATCCTATTGAATTTGGTCCAAACTTGAATCTAAGATAGTTTTAAAATGTACATACATTTTCATATAATATAAATATTCAAGATATACTAATAATTTTTAGACAGTCGAAAAAATAATTTTAAGTCCTTTCAAATGAGGTAAGTGTAAGTGTAAGTGTTGTCATGTAGTGGGTGAAATTTTTACACCACATGTTACATTGGATCATTTGAAAAATTTGCCTTTCTGAGTCTGTTAACATTTAATCCCTGCACTGTATTATAAGAATAGTTGTTCCATGTTTCCTTTTTCCAATTGCAATTTTTCCTTCCAGCGCACTCCACGTGATGATGAAAGACCAATACGCCAACTACGTGGTTCAAAAAATGATAGACGTCAGCGAACCGACACAGCGCAAGGTGCTGATGCACAAGATCAGACCACATCTGAACTCGCTGAGGAAATACACATACGGCAAACACATAATTGCCAAGCTGGAGAAGTACTTTATGAAGGCTCCCGGCTCATTGGGCTCCATCGGAGGGGAGCTGGGCCCGATCGGCCCGCCCACCAATGGCGTCCTTTAATTTTAATCAATCATGTTTCATTTAAATCATGCTTATTAATTTAAATAGATTTTTACGTTTTCGACTAATTGTGTGTTAGTTGATCATGTCGGACACACACAGTTCCAGTATTTTCATTTTATTTTCTCTTCAATTTTAATGGTTTATAATTTTTTTTCGTAATTTTTTATCATGATTTTTATTTTTTAAGGTTAGCATAGTTAAGATTATCGTGTATACATATATTGTCTGTATTATAGCTGTAATTTATGTAATTTGTCTTTAGCATCTTATATTCATTGTTGCGTTGATTGGCTTTTGTTTTATAACTTTTCTCTCACCACGTTCATCTCTTACTTTACGTTACGTATTACGTGTATATTTTTATGGTTTATTTGCAGTTATTAGTCGGATTTAATTTATTGGATGGGTTTGGAGTTTTGATTTAAGATTTGGATAAAACAAAAGGCAAGCGCAATTTCAAATAACATGCATGTTCATTTGTGTCTCCTAACAATAATAATACATTAATGGTTGTATAGAAAATTTGTAAGAAACGAATCTCAAATTTTATTTTGATTTTGGAATGGATGAAAAATTTGGAATCACAAATTGTACATAAACAGTTTTTAAAACGTATACACGGAACCAACAGGAAAACTTGGAAATTTTTTAAGTGTCCCCAACTTTTTCAGACAGTACGTTAATAATTGTGATACGGTCCTCAGGAAATAGACTTGAACATCATCAACATTATGAAGTTCATCCAAATCAAATTTTTTCTAGAGCCACACACACTGCACATCATTGACGCTGTTTCTCTTTTCTCTCTTCCCGGTTTTCTCGGTCCCTTCTGCGGATCCTTCAAAATCTAACGTCAGCGTTTCGCTACACACACACACACACATTTACACACACGCGTACACATAACGTTGCATTTATTCTAGGAATTAGGCATTTTTATCATAATAGAAATTATTAGAAGTCGTGTTTTAACGCCGGATTCCATCGATTTCGTCAAATACTTCACGGTCCTGGCAGAGTCGCCCGACCTTCTTCAGCATGGGACGGGGCCTCCAAATGGTAAGCTGCATATATTTATTGAATTTGAAATTATATACACTGCGTTCAAACTTATCCCTTCATCATTTATATTTTTTCAGCTGTTACAATACCGAAAATAGGATAGCAGTTGAACGTCGAGGTTCGTTAGTATTTAAATGTGACATCTTTAGGCATTTGGATAAAACGTTGGTATGATTACAGCGATAGAATATTTTATTGGTCTAGTTCCAATACAAGGGAGGTATGACGGAAAAGGTGTGCCACAATCGTCAGATATAGGGTTGCTAGGCAACCGTGTTGACTAGTTGCTAGGCAACTGAGCATATGTACTCTTATGGTACAGTTTTTCCACCATATCTCCGTTACTATTAGAGGTAGGTCCATAAAACCTTATATTATATTGTTGTAATCGTAAGAATGTTCTATTTCATTACATGCAAATATACAGGGTGTCCAATTAGCTATGAAACTTGATGTTCAATTTTCTTGCGACTAGATGTCTTAGGTAGTAACAAAGTGAAAGGATAAGTATGTGTGCTGTGTTTATTCGTTTATCGTGATTTCATTGAGTGAGTAATTTTAATAAATTGTAAAATAAAGGTGTTTAATCGTGTAAATATAATTTTTATCGATGGCTAGGTTGTATGTAAAAAAAAGTGTATAATTTTCTTGTAAATAGTGAAGTATTTAATTGGAATTGAGAGAATTCAGAGATGAATATATGGTCTGTTTGAAAACTTTAAAAGAATTTCCTTGTAATTTAGATGAATTAACGAGCTGTTATTAATATATTAACATAGGAATTATATAAAGTAGAATTTGATGGCACGTTTCCTTTAATTGATAAAAAACATATGTAAAGTGTATTTGTAATAATTGTAAAGTTCTTTTCATAAATTCCATTATATTAAATAATTATGATTACGATTATGATTTAATTGCATTTATGACTGTTTCTGTGTTTTTGAACTAATCTCTATAAATTATTACATATTTGTATCATCAAGTCGTGTTTCACCATAATTTTTAATAGTATTAGGACAAAAACACTGCTGTGAGTGCTTTTTTACATCAGCGAACGTTCCATTTTCGAATATTTTCACGTGAATCGCACCGGGAACCAAAATGGTTTTTATAAATTGACATATTTTCTGAAAACGTTTATCTTTAGTAATTATCATAATTTGAATGATTTGGTTCTAAAATTAATTAGATAAATGTATTGCTCGTATTACCGAGCATGATCGGACACAATTCTTCAACATATTACAAACTTTTCATGAAATTCTTTTTTTGAAAGTCTCAAGACTGAAGAAATATTTTTAAAGTATAAAAGGAGTGCCAAATATAATTTTTCTGACTTGCAAGGCAACATTTCCAAGAAGCAAATGGAAGAAATAGGAGTTTTGGGGCAGTTGAATTTTTCTCACTTAAAACTCGGTATTTAATTTTTCTGATATAGGAGAATATTTGAATTATAACTCTTGTAATTTGTTCTTGAAAAAATTTTGACTTATAAGTTAGAGGCATTCCAAATATTTGGTGCTTGCATATAGTTTCAAAGCCAAAATTGGTTTTCACTTGAAAAAAAGCGGGTCCACCCAACTTTAAAGATTTCAATGAACAGTAGGGGTTGATAGATAACTATAAATAAATTTTACGTTTCTGCCAAAAATATGTGGTTATAATTTTGAATTAATTTGAAAGGCGGTTTAACCCTCATCGTCATTAAAACGATATTAAAGGAGTGACAGGAGTGGTTTATATTTTGTTCACAATGTTTCCTTTTCGAAAATTATATTTCTGCGATTTTCAATATCAGAATTTTGAGTCGTAATGACCCAAGATGTATTTTTTAAATATATAGTAGGTTGGGAAATAACCTAATAGGTTTTTTCGAAGAATGTTGTTTCAAATGGAATGTCCGTCAGATGTAATGACCAGTCACACTGAAGGATAACATTCAGTCATCTTTGGTATGTGTACATAGAGTACCCAATTTTGTATTATATGTAATATAGTTTCGTTCATAACATTTCCAAACAGCCACTTCAAATGCCATGTTGGTAGCTTGTACACTTATTAAGGATAACTGCGACACCACCACATCTCCCCCACTCCGCTAGTGATATGTATATATGTTAATCATTTTTAAATTGTATCACATGTATTTATATAGAAAAAAATGTTTAATAGTGTAATATTGTAAAATAATCCATTTTGTACTTAGAAATTATTTGTATTGTACTTTTATCATGTGAAATAATTGTTTGCGTCTCTGCCTTTTGCCCGGCTCCTTTCTGATCTCTTAAATTCGAAATTGAAGACTTCCATCCCTCAAAATCTGTAAGCATCTCTCTCCCTCCTATTTCCGAATCGCGTTGAGTAAAACAAACATTTTTTGTATGCAAGAAAGAGTCGGAGGAGAGGCAAAAGCGTTTTAAAATAGTGTGGTGGGGAGTATCGGTAAGATGGCCAATTCCTTTGAAGATGGCAGACTGATGTAAAGATACTAAACAAGATGTAAAGTGTAAATTCCATTTGGTTATCACGTTGTAAAACTGTATAATACATGTGTAAAAATATGAGCCGTTTTGGGTATCATGTAATTAAATTGTAAACTATGTATTCTAAATTGGAGCGATCTGTTTGTTTTATTGTACTTTGCGGCAGGGCGCCAAGCCCTGCCTGCTTGTAGGGTAGCTGGACGGGGATCACTTATGTTCACAACAATATGGCTCTCTGCGGATCTACGGCTGTATATTATATTTATTATGCGATCTGTTTTATGAATGTGTAAATTTAGTTATCGAATGCATGCTAGTTTATTAGGATATCAATATGTATGATAATGTATTTCGATTTTATTATTTTTTACCACGGTAGTATAATAAATAATAAACAAATAATTACATTTTTGCTTTTTTTGCATTCTCTTTCAGTTTCTGTACACATAAGATAGTTGCTTGTTTGATTCTATTAGCAAATGTTGGGATTGTCATTATATATCCCTAGGAATAGACTGTTCGATATTAATTCACAAATAAATGTCAGAAAATTAATCTTGCATTTTTTTCTAAAAATAACTTCGACAACGAAACAATTATACCCAATGGCCGAAAATCTAGAGAGTGACTAATTGCTAGTTTAAGACAAGTGCAACGGGCGAAGTGTACGAGGAGTAACATTTCATAGGCGTACTAAATTTGAAGGGGATTAAATATCAAAAAATATACAAAAATGCCAAAAATAATTGCAATACATAACATCCATTATTTTTAGTAAAAACTGTGATATGCCAATTTCGAGGCATTCGAAAAAAATGATATCTTGTATTATCAATTCCCCAAGGTCAAAAATAATAGAGAGTGACTAATTCACAGCACATAGCTGAGTACAGGAGGTGAGGGTTGCAGGGGACATGATTACCTAAGCATGCCACTTAACAAAGCACACAAATTTTCAAAAATAAGTTGATATCGAGTGAACCTAGCACATTAACAGTTTAATTAGTTAGTGCTAAGTGAGTGGGCCAAAAACTAGTCCTTCATTGTGATCCTATGGTCTATTGTGGCTCACATCCATATTGTACTTCACCCAACAGGTTTAGCCTCTTTATGAAGCCTTATTGGGTGAGATTCTCTCCAGATTTTCTGGCAAGAGATGCATTTTGCCAAATATCTGGTTCCAGGTGAACAGTAACATAATATGTGTTCTGCTGATTCGTCACTCTCCAGTGTATAGGCCAATCAGAGTCTTTAGGTCAAGCCTATTTAACTGGAGCAAATTTTTAGCTCTCTTTGTCGATGTGCCCCCTATGAATGCCTTTGAGTTAGCTAATCTTGGCAAATTTTACCAGTACTCACATACTTTCTCTCCGCCCAGGTCGAGATGACTGCTTTGGTGAAGCTAAGCCAAGAGCCGGTTCTGGACCTATAAAACTGGAAGAGGCACCTCGCCTTGCTAAGGAGTCTGCTGCCTCGTTTCCCTGGATACCTGCATGACCAGGTATCCAAACGAGGGTTACTCTGTTGCTTGTTTCCAACCGTTCCAGAGCCTTCTGACAATTCCATACCCTTCTTAAATTACACCGGTAGGATCCAAGTGCTTTTAAAGCTGCTTGGCTATCGGAAAGGATTTTTATCGACCTGGCATTTCTGCCTGAAATATAGTTGCATACTTGCTCAAGCTTACGGATAGCCTGGTCTTTGGGTTGGAACTATACACTCCAGCCCCAACATCCTCTGAAGTCTTGGAGCCATCGGTGTATCAACAACTATCCGCCTTCAGTAGGTCAGTTTCACCCTGCTCCCACTCCTCCCTCCAAGGAAGGATAATTTCAAAAGGCAGTCTATAGTTGATTTTGGTAGGCATAACATCCGAGACCATCGATGACCTTCTATGTCCTTTCCTCCAGCACTCCACTGTGCTCCATTATGTTGGCTTTCAACATACAAATAGCCACTTGCTTTAATCTGTATACTGCCTACCTGGCTTCTTTCTCCAAAACTATATGGAGAGGTGGTAAATCCAGGAGGACTTACAAAGCAGCTGACGGTGTGGTACTGATTGCATCAGTTATTGCCAGACTAGCTTGTCTCTGTAAACCTGACAGTTTTACTTTGGCTATCCTTTGAAAACCTTTGGACCACCAATCTCTAGAGCCGTAAGTGATCATGGGTCTGATAACCATCTCATACAGCCTATGTAGTTGTTTAGGACATACACCCCAGGACTTTCCACAAATACGACGACACGTCCATAAGGACATTCTGGCCTTGTGGATAACCTTTTCCAAATGAGAGTTCCAACACAGTTGGAATTTCGTAACTTTTGTTTTAATTATTATGGTGGGAAAATCTCAACTTTTGACAAATTTTGCAAAATGGTAAAACAGTACAAATATTACTACTACTTTCATTATTTTGTGGTGTTAATAAGTTTGTTTTGACCTTCTGACAATTTACCATGACAGTTTCATGTTGAAAATAATAGAAAATGTTATAGTTGACAAAATTCGTTACAAGTAGAGATTTTCTATTAAATAAATACTATCTAATGTCGCATCCATAAGGACAAAAGGCTTTAGAATACATTGCACTATATATACACACTATTCACTATTGGTTCCTAGCAGAGTCACTGCAACGGTCACACATTAACACTTATATCATAGAGATGATTCGTAATGCGCGATGCGTGGTTTGTGGGGAATTCGTGAATAGTGTGTAGGAGCATATTCGTTAAAAATTCATTCATAAAAACCCTACACACTACGCAAAAATTCCATACAAATCACGCATTGCGAATCGCGAATTCACGCATAGTCTGTAGCAAGCATAAGACACGTAAATCCTTGTTAATTAACTACATATTTCAACATCACTTACACTCATACTTTGACCTCGCACCCTAAACCCTTCATACATGTCATCATGCGATATTCCTCATTTATTAAATTAGGGCGTTTACGATTTAGAGAATATATTGTAGACTTCAATTATTTTTCATTCTTAAGAACACAAAATTACTAATAAATTAATTACATTCATAATTAAATTAGTGGAAAGAGAAATTCTCGCCCATGATAGCACTAGAGATTTCGGCGGTTGAGCACAAATATTCTGCTGGAGCTAGCAGCGTAAAAATTCATTTTTCTACATTCTGGCGGATGCGCCGGTGAAAACATAAATGTTAAC
The DNA here is from genome assembly GCA_037114965.1 of Monochamus alternatus. NCBI lineage: Eukaryota > Metazoa > Arthropoda > Insecta > Coleoptera > Cerambycidae > Monochamus > Monochamus alternatus. The sequence continues at coordinate 73,860,455 of CM073431.1, read as the reverse complement.
TTAAATTTTTCTAGTGGTGACTGGCAAAGTATTGAGAAAATATTTTTATGTGTTTGGCAATAACAACTATTGGTTTCCAACAAAAATATACTCCAAACATCAGATAGATAGATAGAGAACATCGTACAATGCCCATTTGGTATAACTTTTATTTAAAGAGAGAGATAGAGATATGGTGATCAAATCCGGATGTACACAAAAAAATAGAGTGAGAAAAAAGAGGACAAATATCAAATAATTTTGTGAATTTGTATACATTTCCAGAACATTTTATTTTAAATGCATTCGTTGCAATTGTTGTTACGAACAAAAATAACGCCATCACTACCTATAAAAATATATAAATGAGTAATTTAATAGGAGTTTTGAAATTTGATAACTGCCATGTAAAAGCTTTAATTCACTTAAACTTAACCGAGCACAAATTTCAAACAATTTTCATAATTAAAAATAAAAAATATTACTGATACTGAGAGCAGACTAAAAAAGAGGCCAAAAGAGAACTACACAAAAAAGAGACGACATTAGGCAACACAAAAAGAGAACATGTCCTCAAAAAACGGACGTCACCCTAGGAGCGTGCGATTTCTTAAGACGGGTCCACATATAACGAACGAATATGAACAAACATCCGAATGCGCACAAACAAACTGAAATAAATGCGAATACTGTGTTCGTCAGTGATTCAGTTTAGGTGACAAATATGAGTGGTGTTATTTATTACAACATGTAGTTACATAATTTTACATGAATTATTGAAAAAATAAAAAGAGATACGAAAACAGCGATGGCGGATGGTGTCCGTCGCAAATAAATTAAATAAAACGACAACTGTTCAAAAAACCGTCCACACGTGCCGCGCATAGTCGTAATGTCGCACACGAACGACATTCTTTCATCGGCGCTTCACATAGGTAATTTATTTGTGCCTATTTGTTATTGTCATAAAGTCCACACTCATTTGTTCATGTACGTTCGTATATGTAGATCCGGCTTTACACATTAGATGGAGCGGCTCATGAGCCGCTTAAACTTATAGCTTATGAGCATGGTTTGTGTTATATGAGCCCCACACTGGCGACACTTAGTACGCTTAGTACTTTCCTTTTACTTGTGAGGCGAGTATGAAGTGAGATAAGATTATCTAAGCCGCTCAGTTTAGCTCATCATGTAAGAGGAACATAAATCGGCGAATTTAGCGAAGCGAACGTTCTTTGTTGATAACCTCAAAATTGTCAAAGTTCAGAATGGTTAAAAAAATGTTTTGTTTGTTGTTATTTACAACAGCATAAAAAACTCCAATCTTAAAAAAAAATCCTACCCCCTATTTTCGAGGGTGCTGATCACGAATCTTAGTCAGATTTCTGCTCTCGCATGTCGTTTTCGAAAAAAATGTTTAACTTTTTTTAAAATAAATTGGTTTAACAGCAATAAACTCACTTTTAAAAAGTCACAGAACAGACAGAACCTACTAAAAATAACTTGTGAATGCGAGTCTTAAGTATATGATCTAGAGGCATTAGCCAAATTTCTCAACTACAAGAGGTTGTGCTGCATCGATAAGGGGGGACGTAAAAATTCTCAGTTTGGCTTACTTCATTATTGCAAAAGGAACGGCACTCATCTAAGCTGAGCTAAGAATAACTGAGTATTGTGGCAAATGGAAAGCAGCAACTAGCTCGGGCTCCCGAGCGTGGTTTGAGCGGCTCGTGAGTCGCTCGATGTGATCCTCGGCAAAATCGCAGCAGTCAGTGGTCGCAAAGGTTACAGATCCTTTAATCCTTACGATTGAAATATTTCCCACCAACACAACTGTAAAAACGGTGGCGCGAGCCACGTTGTGTCGCCCGATGAATAGCCTGCCAAAACCTGCTCGGCAAAGAAGCTGGAAAAATGGGACTGTAAAGAGAAATGATTCAACTTATTAGTATAAACTTGGTGCTAGTTTATGTGCAAATTTGAATATTTCCTGAGCAGAGTTTATATTAAAAGTATATCAAACTAAAATGTTGAAACAAATGTATTTAGATTCGTTGAAAACATCAATTGTTTTTATCTATTTCTCAATAATATGGGAGTAAATCGCAAGAAACAATGGAAATAATTGTACCCACACGAATCTTGGTCAATCCGAGCAGATATCTAGAGAAATCATTATTTCCTTGCTTTTAAGGTTTGGCAGAAAACGCGAATGTGAATAAGTTTAAGAGTCTTTATATTCCATCATCCATATATTCCATCCAAGGTATGATATCCACGGATATCATACCTTGAAAGTGCTTAAAATCAATATAAAGTTATTAGAGATTATACCTGTTCATGTTTAATGTCGTAAAGTCACGTTCATTCACTGAAGTAAATTATTGGTTTACATTCACACACATATGAATCACACATGAACGTCCGAGTCACTCATACTCAAGAACTTAGTGTGGAAACAGTAAGTAATATAATTGTCTGTGTTTATTTTACTTATTATTTCTACATATTAGATATAAGGTCTTCGCAGAACGGTAGACTACGAATAAAGTTATGAAGGCTTTCGAACTCAAAACTAGATAGATTACTATCAGCTGATTATAGATCCAGTTTCAAATATGCATGATTCACGTTTCACTTCATCAGAACAACCGTATGTAGGAACAAAAAAACGGCAGGATATACTTTTTTAATCTGTGATCAGTAAATAATATTTAACTGGGCTGTGCGATTTTAGTGTTTTTTTGCGTGCAGGACTCTTAGATTTATAATCTATTGCAATAATATTGACACTCCCTCCAGATGTCCAGAACAGTATTTCTATTACTGGACGTTCTGACTAGAAATTTCAGTAGATTTTTAATTACTGGTGAGCGGAACAACTATTAGAAATAAATGTTGAAAGTTGTAAGTAGATTTTATTACAAATACCTATAGCAGCAGTTCAAAACAAATCACCAAATCAATTAAGTATGTACATGGTGAGGGAAAGCAAAAGATAAACTTGTTTTTTTCTTGAATATGAATATAGTTTTAATATTAAACCAAGTTTACGTAAAGTAAATGCAGTACTAAACTGGTTATTTGTTTTCTGCCTGGTCATGCAAAATTGAAAAACTAATTTCCTCGCAAATTCTCTTTAAAATAATGTAGGTATCGCACAAATCATGCACACAATATCACTTTCTATTTAGGGTTTTAAAGATGAAGAAAATTTGGAAACATCCATCCATAAAATATGCCCGTTTCAAAACAAAAACTGATAGGTCCAAGCGTTTTCTTTTTAGTTTTTGTATCAAAACAAAGAAAACTTGGGTGGGAAGTTTTCGGTAATACTATTAATAATTTATCATCAATAAAAAATAAAACAATTACTATATACAAGATGAAAGTACTCATTATTAAGTTTAGTCTAAAGGGCATAATAAGGTTTTTATGGTTCGAGTTAATATATTAATCGCGTAGTTTTAATCGCGATATTTTGAGATCTCCCAGATTCATCTAAGATGAATGAAATTGAGGAAACTGCCGAAAAGACGAAAAAATATGGCCGGTTAGCGGAAAAATCAAAAGCTTTATACGAGAAAACTTACTTTGAATATATCAAATGGTGTAATATAAGGAAGAATAAAGTCCAAAATGATCATTCCGAAAAAAGTTTAATATTTGTCGATAGAAAGGAAGCCCTTATCGCTATGGTCGATTCGATGGCCACCATTAAAGCCAACCAACCATAACGTAGCTATTAGCAATTACCCAAGTTTATTTGAATTTTTGAAGAGAAAATGGGACGAATACGAACCCAAAAATTCTAAGGTTTTTACGATGGAAGAGATCGAATCTTTTCTGTATCAAGCATTAGATGAAATGTATTTAATGAAAAAGGTAAGATACAGTGTTAAATTTTATAATATAAAACTTTAATTTGAATTTATTGAAATAAGTGGCGCTAATTTTTAGTTTGGCTGGGAAATGCCGAAACCAGGAACTTGTTCAGTTGGAAGTTGATGATATTCAAGATTTAGAATCCTCGTTGCTAGGTTATTCTGCGTGATGCTAAGACGAAGAAAAATCGGATGTTTAGTGTTATTAACAATGATAGACAATCGAGTTTCTTGAATATTTATAAAATATATATATACGTTTTTAGTGAATTTTCACTACACAGGAGTTATACATTAGGCATTCATTTCGTCGTTCATCAGCAACAGTGTTCGCAAACTCCGGAAAAAGGAATTGTTGGGATCAAACAATTGGGAGGCTGGGCATCAACAATATATGGATTCAGTATCAAATAAAATGAGACTGGAAAAAATGTTCAGACTCTGGCGATGCTGTCAATAAATTAGCAAATAGCATTATTATCTGTATAAAAATACGACACTCTTTCACTCTTACCATATAGTTTTAAATCAAATTGTATCATTCAACATAAACATGACTAATTGTAATAAATGTATTATAAATATTAAATAAAGTTTTAAATAGGCTCATAGCTTTGTGCTGTTGGATCATAATAATGTCCGTGGGGCATAAGCCATAAAAAGCCATAAAAAGACGTTTATGTCGCATAAACTAGGTTATAATTGTCATATTATAATGGGTCTGTTTTAGACCAGGGTCGATAATTTTTTAAACCAAAAAAAAATAATAGTAGGATGAAATCCATTGGAAAAGGGAGAGAATACAACAAAAATGAAAAGAAAAATAATTTACGGGCGACCTGAGGTCGGGAAGTGGAAGGGGGTGAGTTTTTAAGGGTAACAAACGGTTTACCTCGATTTCTGGCAAAACTACAAGTCCTATGGAAAAAAGTTATATAGCAAAGTTGTAGGTAATAAAAAGATCTACAACTTTTATATTTAAACTTTTTTCACATAACCTCAAAACTTATGTGAAAAATTCAAATAACCAAGTTTTTTGTTTTTTATTTTTATCCTTTACAAAAAAATTTTTTTTTCACGATATTTCGTGAACTTTTTTATGTCCCAAATACACTGTAATTTTTTTGATTTAAAATATTTATTTTTTCACCTTATTTTGACTTAATATCGAAAAAGCACCCTAATTTTAAATCGAAAATTCTCACGTGAAAATATCTGCTTTTTTTAAAAAAGTCGGTGGGCTTTTTGTTCATTGAAATCTCTACTTTCTGATGGTGTAAAAAAATATACATTATTTTGGTAAACGTTCTCAGAAAATGCAAAGAGACGAAAAGATATTGTAGATGTTTTATTAAATTAACTTTATTAACTTATTTAGTTGTTAATTATAGTAGTATATTTAGACGTTTTTCGATTAACTAAAGTATACATTTTAATAAATAGCGCAAAATTGTACATGATTTAAAAAAAATTTTCGGATTCGAGTTTGTCGCATCATTTGTTAGTTTTTTCTGAGAACATTTACCATAGTAATGTATATTTTTTTACACCTTAAGATAGTAGAGATTCCAACGAACAAAAAGCCAACCGACTTTTTCAAAAAAGCAGATATTTTGACGTGAGAATTTTCGATTGAAAATTAGGGTGCTTTTTCGATATTATGTCAAAATAAGGTGAAAAAATTTATATTTTAAATCAAAAAAATTACAGTGTATTTGGGACATAAAAAGGTAAATTTTCACCAAATATCGTGAAAAAAGATTATTTTTTATAAAAGATAAAAATAAAAAACCAAAAACTTGGTTATTTGAATGTTTCACATAAATTTTGAGGTTATGTGAAAAAAGTGTAAATATAAAAGTTGTAGATCTTTTTATTACCTACAACTTTGCTATTTAACTTTTTTCCATAGGACTTGTAGTTTTGCCGGAGATCAAGATAAACCGTTTTTTACCCTTAAAAATTCACCCCTTTCCACTTCCCGACCTCAGATCGCCCGTAAATTATTTTTCCTCTCATTTTTGTTGTATTCTCTTCCTTTTCCAATGGGTTCCATCCTACTATTATTTTTTTTACTTTTTACCATTTTCAAAGGCTTCAGCACTGGTCTATTTAATCCATATTGGTCACAAACTGTCAAATATTTGCTGAAAACAAATTCATAACTTTACTGGTCGAATATTTCTGAAAGTCGCCGCCGTTGATCTACCTACTCTTATTATCTACTTCCGTTATATCACGCAAAAGTTACCTCAAGTTTATCTTATCAAATTTATATTACCCATTTTACATAATTTATTAACCAACAGTAGTAACAGCAAGTAAAGTATCATAGTACAAAAACTACTGTAATACTGTACAATAGCAAACCGAAATATACCTAGTATATTTTATTTGTTTCGAATATTGAAAAACTTTCTGCAACTTTCTAAGTGTATCTGTATTATTCTGTAAAATTTTGTCACTATATCTGATTACATACAAACAAAAATATATTCAAATAAAAGTGCACTTGAAATTTGTAATAACCACTCTGATGCTTTTGCAATAATAATGGCTCTTTCTCGAAACAATTTTTAAACTTCTGGAAGTTCTGAGTAGAAATTTCATCAAATCTCTATTGGTGAGTGAAACAACTAATAACTAAACTAAAATTTAAAGTAGATTTAATTGCGAATAGGTACGTCAGCAGTTCAAAAGAAATAACAAAATTCATTTTAATTATTATTGCAAATGATTGTACCTACCTAGCTACTATATAAATGGTGCCCTTGATTAGTTTAGAAGCATGTCGTAAGAAAGTAATTAATTTCTGTACAATAACTTTAAAGAATCACAGCTTACTGGTTTCATTACTCTACGCTCTACGCATCGGTTCATGTCACTGAAAGCCTAAAATAAGGCTTTTTATACTTATTATTTATCTTTAGATTATGTCTGCTTCATTGACTTCTAAAGGTGTGATTTCCTAGCGACGTCCAGTGTTCGCGACCCGCCGCATCGTACAGCCGTCGAGCACTTGAAATTCTTGAAAAATGGATTTCAATGGCAATGATTTCTGTTTGGAAATGCAGTAAATTGGGAATTATTTTGAGGTGAGATGATTATTTTACAAAAGAAGCCATGTATTAAGGCCGGCCCTGTACTACTTTACTGCATAAAAAGAGGGAAATGTACATGAGCCATTGTTAAACTATTTTCTCTACTATAGTCTGTTTGGAAATGAAAGAGAGTAAAAAAAACCTCGAGATAAGAACCGACCATGGGCGTGGTAATATTTCGTTTCAGGTAATTATCGGGTAACACTAATGCTAACAGGTAATGGGTGTACATTAGTATATTTTACTGGATACATCATAGGGCAGGAGCCAGTATATTGTGACAGATCAATCCAGTCTTAGAACTGAATATACGAAGACGTGCTAGTGCAGTAGAGGAAAATTCGACTTGTGTTTAGTGACTATTGTGCCAGTGGATATAATATTGTTTGGGTAAAATGTCGAGCTTATCAGATTACGTACCTGCTAAACGCGTGAAAAGATGTGCGCTGTCTCAGAATGAGAAGATTATTATATTAAATGTATTTAATGCATTGAAACACCAAAATCCTACAAACAATGTTGACGACATCGTGGAAAAGTGTTCCAAAATGACAGGGATTGGAAAATCGACTATCTACAGACTTTTAAAGGAAACAAAAAATAAACAAGATACTATATATCTCCCAAAATCATCTACAAGGAGGTCAAAAGTCGTTATAGATGATTTCTTCAAAAATGTCATTCGCAGAAAAGTACAGTCATTTTATTTTAAAAAAGAAAAAAAAGAAAAATCAGTAGAAGCAAATTATGGGCTGTCTTACGAGAGTTGAATTTTTGCTGGGAAAAGCAGAACAGGAAGTCAGTTCTTCGATGAAATTATTTGTTGGCGAAGATCCTACTTAAGATCAATTAGAAAATCCCGTGACGAAAGGAGGAATATTTATTATCTAGACGAAACTTGGGTCAACGAGGGATATACTGTAAGAAAAGTATGGCAAGATAAAAATTTAAAAAGTTTTCGACAAGCATTTTTGGATGGACTTTCAACAGGGTTCAAGACACCTTCAGGTTCAAGGGCGAAGATTAATAGTGACACATTAAGGTAGTGCCAGTGGTTTTGTAGATGGCGTTTTACTTTTATTTGAATCTAAAAATACAGGTGACTATCACGAAGATATGAACGCAGATGTTTTCGAAGAGTATTTTACACAGATGTTGGATCTTATTTCTCCGGGGTCTGTAATTGTCATGGATAATGCCAGTTACCATTCACGGCACACCGAGCGGACGCCTACGACTGCTTGGAGGAAAGCCGATATAATTCAATGGTTATCCGGAAAAAACATTTATTTTGAAACAAATATGGTAAAAAAGGAACTTTTGACACTTTAAAGATCAGAAAAAATATGTTATCGATGAAATGGCAACAAACCGCCAAATAACGGTACTACGGTTACCACCTTATCACTGTGAACTTAACCCAATCGAATTAGTCTGGGCGCAGGTAAAAGGAGATGTAGCGCGAAATAATACGACGTTTAAATTAAGTAACGTGAAAATTTTGTTAAAAAATTCCTTGGAACGAGTAACTGCAGATAACTGGCAAAGATGTATACATCATGTACAAAAAGAAGAGGAGAAAATGTAGGTCGATAATTTAATTGACGTTACTGTGGAACCTATCGTAATCAATCTAGGAGACGAAGATAATTCATCAGAATATTCAGAGGATGAATTTTAATATACCTACTTTTTTATTTTTTTTATTGTACATTTATACAACACTACATTTACTCACCATAATTTGAATTTTCAAAATACATATATTTTTGTGTGGAATAAAAGTCTATTAATAAAATTTAAATAAATATTTTGTTAATAATATTGAATAATTTTATTTGAATTACTAAAAACCCTCTTAACCGGTTATGATGCTTAAAGTAGCCTCAAATTTTGAAATGCTGTTATTATGTTGTTTACTTATAAGAGAAATGGACCGAGTAATTGAAGCAGCATAGACAAAGACGGATTGTCTGGGATTAAATTTTAGCTACCTTCTACAATTTAGTAAAACCCGGTCACACAAAGTTTTTTTAAAAGTACTCCTCTTCTATACCGATAATACATAATATAAAAATATTGAATATAAGCACCAGTACTACATTTATTTACGATTTGCATACATAATAAGCTTTTATTACTCTCTTTCATTTCTAAACAGACTATAGAAACGGCGTCTTGACTATGCTGTGGCCGGCCGTCGACGACTACTGCTCGACTGCTCAGGAACATGTCGAGACGCGGGCGCCAACTTCCAGTACTATTTAATGTAAGCGCAATAATATAAAAATAACCTTATTTGTGCACATATTTTTAAATTAATATCTAGAGTAATATCGAAGTTTACAGAATTAAAATATAACTTACCGCACTCAGTGCGGCGCCTTTGAAAAAGCGAGACCGAGGCGACACCTCCAAACTGTCGTAGGACTGGCGTATACGAGGGTGATTCAATAATAAATATTGTTCCTGGCGTTATGAGGGTAAACTGACAATTATATTGATCGTCATCAATATTAATATTAATAAATTTAAAAATAAATACATTTTTATAACTATTTCCCGTAATATCAGAAATAATGCCTAATTGCTCTAGTATGTAATTTCGTAAAAAACTGGATCCCTACCCATTAATAAAAATCGCTTGAACAACTTTATTTCAATTGCAATAGTTACATATGTGTATCAAGTCTCGAAAAATATTGTTGGAGTGATTTTTTGAAAAATGAAAAACAAACATAGGATTTCTTAAACATATATTATTACATGTAAGGCATAGTAAACTAACTACTAGCACTAACTAGTAACTTTATAATATATTTTTTTATAGATTCTTGAGAATATTAAGTTTTGCAATAACACTACATCTTTTCCCTATTATATTTTAAGCTTTGATTGATGAATTTTTAAAAATAAATAAAATAAATGCGTACTCTTGTATATAATGAATTACCTATAAAATAGTCAAAAAGAAAGTAATTACGCGGGTGACATATTATTTTTAAAAATTATTTGCCAAATAACTCCTGACATGCTAAGTTGTTAAATATGTCGACAAAAACATCCTCCGTTGCTATTATGTAATCCTGAATGTCTCTAGATATATAGTACAGTTAGGCCACCAAATGATTTTTCCGTCTCAAATGTTTTTAATTTGCAAAATAAAACTTCTTGATTCGTCAAATCAGAACACATACCTACAAATGTTTTATTCAAATGTTATTTTATTTTCACTTTAATTTGTAATGCGTAATAATATATAATATATATACAGTTTCCTATAAAAAAATCATTCAGGTTTCTATTTTGTCACCTATCTCACCTATAATTTTTATATTTAGAAAAGGAACGGCATATTTGTGTACGCGATTTCGTTTAGAATTTGCAAAGCTTATTTCATCAAAATGCAAGTTGTATATGCAAGAAATATAGGCATATCTGTATGTATACATGTGTTTATCTCTTTGGACACCGACAAAATGGTAGTACACTATCGCATACAGTAAAACACCCATCCACAGAACAACGATATCAGGACATTATTAAATAAATTAAGTCCACTACGAATAGTTTGAGACACTCTATAAACGTATAATGTGCGGCGTAAGACAAACCGAGACACTGAGTATTGTATTGTGTACCAATGCATGCCCAAATAATAGACGGGGAATTCAATTCAATTAAATAATTCATGAGTTTCGTGTTATGTGAACAGCAAGGCCACCTGCTATCAAAAGCAATGCTATAAATCATTTTGGATCCATTTTTATAAGTACTTTTCACTTTAAAATTTTGAAAACGACTGGTAAGACGCCAGACGCTTCTAGCAAATCATGCGAACGTAACTGCTAGAACGTTACTGCCACACGTTGTGGCGTGCCGCAAACGCTGGACGCCGCTAGGAAATCACACCATTTTTGTAAGATAGTATATTACGCCTCCACACGTTATACCTTGACTAATACTCAAGGGTTATACTTTTCTATTTAAATGAAAAATGAAACAATATTTCGGTTGAAATATCTCAACACAAATTTGCTAGTCACTTTTGAAAAATATTCTTTGGCGGAATTTTGCTAAAATGTGTATAGTACGATCAAATAAGTCAAAGTCAATATTCAGCTATTTGGTATCAAACACGTCTATGTTTTACAATATAGGAGCCGACTTAACGGGGGCAAGGGGCGCTTGTAATCGCTTTTTACTAACTAACTAAGTCGTACAAGAAGTATTTCTTACCTAACTTAGAGATTTTAAAATAATAACAGCGTTGAAAAGTCGTGACAAGCGGTTACGAAATAGTCTGTTTATTTTATGATTTATGACTGTATAAGTTGAATGGCCAAATTAGTTTATTTTTGAAAAAAAAAACCTGTAGACTTGAAGGTACTCATTGAGTAACAAAATATGATGTGAAAATCAGTCTGCTAGCGTAATATTTTGCTAGCATCCATCATTTTTCTCGAAAGCGCTACAAGCTACAAAATAGAAATGGGTGGTACAAATTAGCAATAAAATATCCATCATATTTTTGACGGTCGCTGAAGTTGGCTTGTTGAGGGTAATAGATGTGAAGTGGAGTTTTATTCAGCAATAAGCTAACGTATTATAGGGACTTTCTATGTCACTAATAATGTTTGCCCCCCACCAATTTTCTAGTTTTGGCGCCTATGTTATACAAGATATGATGGATATATTTCTGAGACTTACCTTAAACAGCTATTTGAAGTAATGACCAATGTGGTAATTTGAAATTATTTAAAATTTAATCATCTTACTATCTTCACCTGTCATGTAATGGTGGCACCAGCATTTTTGCTGCAATGCCAATGAGTGAATCCTGAACGTAAATTAGAATATCTTTAAACTATGGTAATACATTTGTTCACATATTTTATTAGATTTCTGTTTGCTATAATAATATCAAAAATATACAGGCTATCCATACACTCTTTTTAATTTTTTTCCTACTGGTACCAATTTGATACTCATATTCCATTAAATAATTTTAAAAATGACATATACCTTGCTACTGATTATACTTAATATGTTCTCTAATAACTAAAACATTTACCATATTTTTCTTTTCTGTTTCCCATTTTTAATTCGTCCTGTGAAATACCTACAAGACAAAAATAATTAATCATACAAAATTATTAAATTTTATGTGGCACGTGAGAAACAGTGGCGTACTGATAATTTTTTAAGTGAAGGGGATGATGTAGATATGAATAATATCACTAATAAATAGAACATTTAAAAATAAAGCTTATAGATCTTTTTTCAAATTTGGATAAACCATATGCTTAAATATAATTAAACTAATAAATATAGTCATATACAAAGTTATACACAGGTGGAGTTACAGGTCTTCAATGTGGGAATAAATATTTCGAAAAAAAAATATTTCCGAGTTACTTTGACTTGGAATAACCAAATTAGGTAGGTACATGATTTATTATTTGAAAAGAATTATCATTCTTTTCCGCGGAGAATTAGTTTAAAACGCTCTTTTACTCTACTTGTTATTTTTATTTAAAACTAAGGTTTTCAAGAAAAATGCATTAATTGAAAAAATATTTGAAGAGTGTTATTTTTTTTTTAATTTGACAGTAATATTTCTTTGTTGTTTGTTGTTTAAAATGGCTGGAAAATTTCTATTCAGCGAACAAGTTACTCCTGCTACATTTATGTAAAGGAAACTGTAGAAGAATTTCCATCGTTTAAATGACTATAGCTCTTTAGGAAGATTTTTTGGGCCCATAAGTAGTTGTTTTTAACAGAACTACCTGAAAAAATGTTGTCCTCTAATTTCTGGATACTCTATATACGAGTACATCTGATAGACCAAAGTATGAATAATTCATATTATTGCAAATGTAACGATATAACTTTTTCTAATATCGCATCATATTCGATAGAAGGATGTTGCAAGGTTTGTTACTGACTCAAATCACGGTGAATGGTTGTCCTAAGAGGCCTTGAACTGCAATCGCCCAACCAGTCAAACTTAAATGTTAAATTCGGATCTGTTTCGGATTTTCTTCAAATAATACTCGTACTAATCTGTTAAAATTGTGCAACCCTGCTATTGCCATCCTCCTCGAACACCAACGAGATTATGATTAGTGGCAACAAAAAATATTTCTGTACAAAGTAATTAGTCTTTATTAAATTATTAAACACACCAGTTTTTTTATTTGATTAGGTTCAGAAGCGATATACAGGGTAATTCACAGCGTGTGATGAGAAAGATAAAGCATCAAATTTGTTGCATGTTTTTTAAATCTTCCAAAAGTCTTTCAAAACAATAATATTGAACTTTAACATATAATCAGTTTCAGTAAAATAAATTGCACCTATTTAAGTACTTCCCAAAAAAAATCCATTTAAATTTGGGCAATGTGAAAATCATGAGAGAACCAATAACTAAAAATATATATATTTTTAACTTTGCTTAATACTACAGCTTCATTTTTTAGCATTTTTATGCTCTGTCTTAATCTATATTTTTCTGTTACAAAAATATCTCAAACTGAAGCAGGATATAGAAAATGTTATTTTAAGCAAAAGGTTTATTATTAATACAGGGTGAGTCAAGTTTAAATAGTTAAACTTATCTGAAATAGATTCCTTACGAAATTTTAATAGAAAAAGAAATATAACATACCTTTTATTTCGCTCTCCAATAAACTTACAGAATGATCAAGTTCAGGGAAAACAATCAAATTTTACGTGTTACCCAAAAATGACGAGTCACTTTCCTAAAATTTTCTAAGTACTTATTATTTAGAGTGGATTATCTCATGAACCAAAAAACCGGAATCAACATATAACCAGTGGTCAAGATATGAGGAGTCTACAACACTCTTTAAAAAAATATTTGAAAAGGTGTAAAGACCATGCGATTTTTCGAATACCCAATCTTTTTACTACACAAAAGAACCCTGGTAAAAAATTCATCAGACTGTACATAAAATGTAAAATTAATCAAATACATCAAATATTCAGGCAGGCTGGTTTTGACACAACTACTGCTAAAGTCAAAGTGAAATTATTGTTAAATGTCGTAGCAGGTTGTAATTTTTTCCTTGATCATCCTGTATATTTTTGCTAGAGAGCGTGTTAAGTATGTTGTATTTAGGTTTTTACTTGAAATTTCATAAGGAATCTATTCCTGAAGGTTGACTATTTAAACTTGACGCACCCTGTATGTGGAACCGAAAGTACTTAGTAAAAGAGTTAATAAGTAATAAAGTGTACTTTCTTAAAAAAATTTAAAATGACTGCAAAGATCCAAACAAAATGTGTCAATATTTTGTTAGATTATTAAAAAAAACACAAAAGAGGGATTGATAATTTTATATCACTTTTGAGAAATCTGACAATAAACTTTTATTTACATTTGCGACCAATTTAAAGTAAAAATTCTTTTAATGCCGTAGTTAGGGCTTACCGAATTTGGGAAGCTAATGAAAAAAGTCATTAGTATATGTTTAGTTGTAGTTTAGATATAGTATTAAATAGTTACTATTCTCTTTTGTTCTTTTTTATGTTTAGCTTTGATTAATACTTCACTTTATTGGTTTTTTATATATTTGGTTTATGATTGTTTTGTACCTACTCGTTCTTATTTATTGGGATGATCAGATTCGCATGATATCTTTATATGTATGTACATAATATGGAAATGTTTTATGTTCTCTGGGTGGTTAAGCTGAAAAGACTGACACTTCGCCCCCTTCCTCATATTTATTTTTCAATTTGTTATGTGATGTTGAAATAATGTGAGGAACCGCGAACATTTTTTTAAATATAAACAACCCTCAATAAGAGTCACTGCATCTCCACCACTTATTTATTATTTTGAATTTTTTAAGGAAATTTTTTGGTATTTTTTTGTCTTCAAATGATTTTTCATTGTCACAGTATTAGAATTAATTTTCTACATGAAAAACTAACTACATATATTTTTTTAACCAATCTGTTCTTCTTTTCAAAACTATAAATGATTTTTTATAGGTTTGCAGTTTCAAATTTATTTGAAATGCTTTAAATAAGTTCAACAGTTTTAAATTTACTTGAAAAAAATGCTGTTTGTAATTTTGAAAATGGGGGAATAGGATAAATTTTCGAAAGTAATACAAATTTATATTTTCTTCATTTGTCTGAATTTCCCATGCGATATTTTTTGATTAGGCAAAAATGGTTAAATAAAAACAGGCTTTGTCTGATTTAGCTCAATGGTGTGTTTAATCATTTTTTAATTACTTCTTTGTTGCAAAATATCTCAATAAATAAAGAAACTTCCAAGGCCCCTTCATATTTATCCTAATATTATTAATACCTTCGATGAAAGGAAGTATAGTTTAATTATTATTTTTTGCCATTTGTGATTCTAAAACAGTTATTTTTCCATCAAATTTTGACAAAAGGCTCCAGACGTTCACTGAACTGGAGAATTTTTAATCTATTATTTTTGAATCAATGATGTTTAACAATTTAATTTCCAGGCACTGAAAGATTAAACCAAGGAGTGAATATAATATTTTCTGCAAAATATTATTATACTGATAGGAAGAGAAAATATTTGAAATTAAATTAAAATAAGTATACCTCTCTCCACTATTATTATATGTATATTATTCGCAATATTCGTAGAAATAGATATTATAGTTCACATTTTACAATTATTTATACAGGGTGGTCCGTTTTTCATGGCTCATCATTGACATCTCAGAAACCGTAAAATATACAGTGTAGCTCAAATTAGAGAAAAATTGCGTCTTTTAATGGCCGTTAAGATAAACCAAACAGATTCAACATATAAGCTGCCGTTGCTGAAATATTGTGGAAAAAACTGAAAATAAGGCGATTTTCGTCGAAAGAAAATTTCTAGGGCCACTAGAGTTATACAACATTCAAATTTTTTCTTATAGATCTTGACAGAAACAGATGTACAATAAAATTACGTACACTTTAACATACAGTGCTTTCGAAAAGTAACAAATAAATTCATTATTTTTGAAATTGAGAAGTTTTCGAAAAAATCCCCTGGCACGTCGATTTTGTTTTTAAAAAAGGCACTTTGACATACAATCCACATTTGTGACGTCATCCTTGTTCGAGATATGACGTCATCGACAATTTTTTTAAATACCAACCCCAAATAATATTTGAAGATTTTAAAATTTAATTTTCACAATACTGAAAATGATAATGATTATGTAAAAAATCGACTAAATGAAATGTTCAAATTGTGCACCGTTGGCTGCCTGACAGTAGCCAAGACGATTAATAAATTCTTTTTGGACATTATCAATAACTTCAGGAGGTATACGATGTATCTCGTGACGAATTCTTGCCTTTAAATCTTCTAAATTAACCGGACAAGAAATAATGTAGGGGTGTCAAACCTGGCGATATGGCTGGCCCCCTTCTCCATATCCCAACGATTCGGGAACAGCTCATCTAAATAAGCACGGACAGGTGTTGCATACTGGGGAGGTGCACAGCATTGTGAAAGTTAAATTTTAAAATCTTCAAACGTTATTTTCTTGAAATTTTTGTTATGTAACACCATAATTTTTCATGATGTATGTATGTAGATGGCGTCACAAATAAGGGTCGTATGTCAAAAAGCACTGTATAATTACTATTTTACTGAAAGAATCAACCCATAAAATTAAAAAGGTAATAATTTAAATAAAAAATCTAGTTGTCCTTCCTACTTTTGCACACATAAAGCTCAGTTCTTAATCTAATCTTTACTCAATGCTAATATTCTCCACAACGTTTTCAACATTTTGTGAAATAGACTTAAAAGTAGCAGAGATTCTATCGCGTAGATTTCCTGTATTTTCACAGCGATTGTAATAAATTTATCTTTCGGACTATCCCAAAGAAAAAAAGAATGGGTTGAGACATGGACACCATGGAGTCCAAGCAACATGCCCATGAGTGCCAATAAAATTACATATTTGGAAAGCGCCGATATAAATAATAGAGCACCATGACAAAATTATAAGGCTCTGCGCCATTTTGCTGAACCATTTCTAAATTTCTAACACTTATAATTTAATGGAAGATTATCAGTGCAATCTCCATTTTCACCCTTAAAATATTTCTGAGAAGTAAGGCTTCCAACAATAAAAACAAAGTTAAGAATTGTTGCATCTGCCAAAATGTTTGTTGTTCAAGGTCAACTATATTTTTTGTTTCTTGTAATTTTAAGTGGTATGGGTTATTCTTGAAACAAAATAGTAGCTACATACTGACGTAATTTTATTTAACATCAATATGGCGCAAATATGAAAAAGAAAGCAATTGATTGTGGCATAACTGAAAGTAGTGGACCTAAAAATGTTCTTTCGACAAAAATTCGTACATTCTTGCTCTCTGTACCAAATTTCAGCTATTTCTATTGAGAAATAATGACGTTGACATTTTCTAAAATAGTTATTTTCAATTTTCTCACAATATTTCAGCGACGGCAGCAGATACCTTGGACCTGTTTGGTTTATCTTAACGGCCATTAAAAGACGCAATTTTTTTCTAAATTGAGCTACCCTGTATATTTTACGGGTTTCGAGATGCCAATGTTAAGCCATGGAAAAACGGACCGCCCTGTATTTAAATTTAGAGAATATTCAACAAAATAGAATAGCAGTAATTGGATTATTCTTTATTATTTTTTTTTAATTTGTATAAAATACTCTTCTTCCAAGAACTACATAAAACGTTATGCTCAATTATTTACTCATTCAGTGTCCGGTATTCCCTCGTCAATAAATTGAATATTATGGTTAAATGATTTAATATCTGATCCTGATCCTGTTTTTAACAAAATGAAAAGTGTTATAAATATATTAGCATTTATATACGTATTGGAAATTGGAATGCACAAAAATTCATGCAAGTAATCAGAACCAGTCTAAGTTACAGCCTTTCATGATAAAAGGTCAAATTGATGAATTTGTGTTTCGAAATTTAATTTTTTGCTGTTTATACAAGCTTTAATGAAGTTTTTTCATAAAATTAGTTATTAACGTTATAATGACAGTACAGGACATAATGAGGTAAATGACCTTAAGCTTTGTATTAGGTAAAGATAGGTTTGTTTAAATATACTTATATTTACAATTTAAAGCAAGAGCTCATTTTTAAAACTACATATTCAGAACGACTATTTTGTTGCTGCATGTATTGCTATGTCACAAACTAAAAAGAAAAACACTTAAATAAGTGTAAAAAATTTACTTACTGAAAAAGAAATTTAATTCTGGTTCTCGAAACTGAAACGTTATTGAAAGATAAATCTGAATCCACAGTAAAATTGTTCACAAAAAGCTTCTACAATAACGTTATTACAGACCATTTCTATGTTATAAGGACATGAAAATCTGAGATTCCAACATTTTCTTACGTCAACATGGCCCATCCTGTACAGAGAAGTCAGAAGTAGGAGTAACATTTTAACTGAAGATTCTTCTCGCTTAAACAAAGTTTTTATTCAAATAAATTTGTTCTAACATGCCTCCTTGCAAAGATACAGGGTGTTGACATTTAGGAAAATGTAGGAAGGTAAATAGACGTAAATGAATATGTAAACAATTGTTTACTAGATTTAACAAAGAATTACTTTTAATGACAGCAAGGGCTTTGATTTGAAATTATGTAAGAATACTTTTTGTATTAAAGTTAAGTAGTTTTAATATCAGTCAGTGGTAAAAACCTTTTTAAAAAAGGTTCTCCATGATTCCATTTTTTTAAATTTCAACACCCTGTATCTTCGTGAGGAGGCATGTTAGAACAAAAGTGTATTTGAATAAAACTTTGTTTTGGCAAGAAGAATCTATATACTTCTGACTTACTCTCTGTACTGTTTTATCAATACAATATTGTACGTATATAGGTGTTGCAGATTTATTACCGATTGTTACTCAAGAAAACAAATTATAACACGAACAGTACCTATAATCGAAGTGCACTTATATTGGTTCAGAGGAAAGATATTTAAATTAAGAAATAAAATATCGGATACCGGCCTTGCCTGACTACATTTCAGTGCTTTAGAAGCTGTTTTTTTTAATTTTAAACGGATGAATTATTGCTTGAATTCCCCGTCTTGTAAAATATTTTAAGAGTGTGTAATAGATAATATAGTTAAAGATTTATCACAGTTATACCTTTATATTTCTAATTTTGGGTACCTACCTATTGTTATTTGAAAATAATTTAAAATATTTATCTATCATACATACGTATGTACTTTATTTTATTATCTATACATACGCAAATCTGGCTGTTTTCGTTCATTTATAAGATTTCTATAAATAAGTAAAAAATGGATTATAATTATAATCAAAGATACTTCAACGGATATACACGGTCATGTGCTTCCGCAGAAATTTTATTTGTCACAGAATTAAAATAAAAGCAAATACTAGCTATAAAAATTAATAGGAACGATAAAAATTGTAATTTGAAATATTTCTATATTTGGTATCTCAGAATGTTATTCTGCCAAACTTGTAGTATCTGCGTTTTCTTTGTCCGATTGTATTTGTTTGTATTATCTTTTTGATAAAAAATATCTAACACCAATTTCTGGAAAAACGACCCTTTTAAAAAACCGTAGTAGAACAGGCTTTTGTCTCATCAATAAAATGGTTAGGAGAATATAATCTCCTTTCAGGGTACTAATTGTAAAAAAAATTGACAAAGCCATATTTCCAGAGGTGTTAACCTGAAATACCAAATAAAACCATATCGCATTTTCGTCATTCTCTCTTACTAAATAGGTCAGAAATTACGTACGTAGAAACTATCATAAATTAATTTTTTTGCTGTACAATTGATAATGATGCAAATTTTTCTATAAATTTCTACTCGTGCTCAGGAAGCTTTAAAATATCTGGTATCTGATAATCGAGTTTTTTTCTTTATTAATTAATACCATTGATTTTGACATTTTAATAAAATAAACATTTCTCTGTCCTATATTTCTGTACTTTAAATGAGGGACAATCTGTACAATATAGTTCCCAAATGAAGTGGCTGTAGTGGTGGTACCAGAAGATATTTTTAGAAATATAACACGAACAAAACAAGTATGTACCTACTCGTGGACCAGTAATATAGCTATTCAAATGTATATGTAAATGCTTCAATACTGACATCTTTTTAAAGCCAAATTTTTACGAATATAACAAATTACCCAAATATGAAGAGTTAATAGCAAGTGATTTTAGTTTAGGTATTTGTCTTTACAGTAACTTGTTTGTCACCTGATTATCATTAAAAAATTGTGAACAAACTGGTCGTATCTTTTTATTAAAAATAAATTGTTAAACAAGTAATGAAAAACAATGGAAAAGTTAAATAAATTTAATAAATGAAATGTTGTTGTGTTTTCAATCAAATGTTTTATTATTAAGAGTAAAACTCTATATAGCAGCGGTTCTCAAACATTTTTTTCACGTAAAATCGTTTGTAATAATAATGGCACTATTTAAAATGAATTTTGCGATATATTTTGAACTGCTGACGTATTCGTAACAAAATTTACTTTCAGCTTTTAACGTTAGTTCTTAGTTGTTCTACTCGTCAATAGCGATTTAATGAAATTTCTACTCAGAACTTCCAGAAGTTCAAAAACTGTTTTGAAAGAGTGTCATTATTATCGCAAAATTTCTACATCTATTTCTCGAACGATTCTCGTCGATTCTCAATATTCCAGTCGCGGCTCGATACACAGCATTATTTTGTTTGTTTACCAGAATCGCGTAGAGGCGATCGGGGCAATCTAGCGTTTCGCGATACCAAAGTCGTCGAATTAGGTGCGAGTGGGGCAAATTTTGTGACAATACTATTACTCAGCCGCGTATCTACATGTAACAATCAGGAACGTGAAGTAAATTTTGTGAGGGTGATGTAAATTTGAATCCCCCTCCCCTCGAAAGTAACAACAAAAAAAAACGTTCACTGTATATATCAACAAAGAAAAACAATCAACAAAGCCATATATTATCAAGCAAAAAAATTAATAAAAAAAAACTACATCCTTTCCACATAATGCCCATTTTAATTTTCACGAACGAGAACAGTCTAAAATTTTACAACAGTTTTTAAAATATCTGTAACAAATGATAGGCATATCCCTCTAATTCCCTTTTAAATAAAAATATTTCAAGTTGCACGATGTAAAAAATAGGTAATTTTGAACTAGGCTATCGAAAAGCAACATTTATTTGATATAATTGAAATATCTCGAAAACCATTAGCGATAGATATAAGGAAGCTTGGTAAAAATCCCCCTAGGTTACGTGTATTATCCAAATATATACAGTGTGTTTCATTTAAAATAAGCAAGTATATGGCGATTTCCGCTATAACCTGATATACTACAAGAATGGGATTATTTCATTTATAGAGAGCACCCTCGAAAACTCTAAGGCCTAATTTTTTTTTAAATTGAAATCAAAATAGTCCGAAATGTTCTAACTGACAGTCACCGTAACTATATCCACGAGCATGTTTCTAAGTGGTGGTGAAAATGGTTTCGTATGCGTGCCATTACACTACAACAGTATATCAAATACAGGTAGCCAGAAGTAAACCACTACATTTATAGGGCGCAGAAAAAAAATAAAATACAGACTGACAAAAAATAAATACTAGTACGGCCCTGGGTAATATGTTACAGTTTGACAGCTATGAACCTAGCAGCTGCCTATCCGAAGATCAAGTCAGTGTTGCCAGATGGTATAATTTTACGGAAACTTATAAAACGAATAAATAAAAAGAGAGATAGAGAGAGAGAGAGGTCTTCATCTACTAAATTATTTTTATCTGGATTTTTATGGAAATTTAAGCTAGTAGTGTCAACAAGCTTAAATTTCCGTAAGAGATAGAGGCTGCCCCCACAGAACCTAGTCCGAGAACAACAAGGGCAGGAAGAATCCCAACTATAGTTCAGTGCAATACATATCAGTATGTGATTTGACATATACAGGGTTAGTTTTGAAAGTGGGGTATTAATTTTAACTGATGAGAGTAGGCATTAAAATAAATCATTTTACAAAATATTAATAAATGTATTTTAATAACAGATATAACTGAATTTAAAGTTGCAAATTTTGAAGCCAGCTCTGTAATAGAACCTTAATTCAACGGCTGTTTCATGAATGTTATCCGATGCGTCATTGATAAGCGACTAACCTTAAACTTCCATTCCAACCGAACCAACGTTTTATACGTGTTAGAAAAGAATCGTGCTATGGTTAAAATTTTGGTGTTTTGTGATGTGTGCGTTGTATCATTTTGTCTTAAATGTAATTTACTGCACTTTCAGAATCACCCTGTATTATGTATATGAAAATTGTAGTTTAATTACACCGTGTTCAATAGGTAAACGGGCTATAAATTCTTAATACCGGTAGCGAAAATGGTTTCATACGTGACTTAACAATATTTCTCTCAGCAAAACACATTAAAGCATCTGCAGATTATCATGGATATGACAGCCGAATTATTTAAAATTGGTTAAAGAACAACTTCCGTTTAATATATGCCTGCAAATTTGGTATAGTAATGAATAATGCTTCTCATCATTCATATATACTATCCAAACTACCAAATAACAATACAAAAATTGGATGAAACAGAAAAATATGAATACTAAGAAAGTTATTAGAAAATATTACTGCTGGCAACCGAAATCGGTTTTTTGGATAGTTCGGTTAACCGGTTTCGGGTTAATTCGGTTTTTTACAAATCCCGAAAACCGGTTATTCGAATCTTCAAATAACCGATGTTAGTGTTGACAATTGAAATCGGTTTTTTTGGATAGTTCGGTTAATCGGTTTCGGACAATTCGGATTTTTACAAAACCGGAAAATCGCTTATTCGATTCTTCAAATAACCGATTATTCAATAATCTGAGTGTAAATCTGTTCATTCGAACCAAACATCCGAATAATCGGATAATCGATTATTCGGTGGTTTCTTTCTATGAAAAAAGAAATCTCGTTTCTCGTTTCTCTCCACTCCCCGTTCCTCGTCATCATTCCACATAGTAGATGTACTCGAGTAGAGAATGTACAAGGTTATTCATGCAACTAGAAGGATTGGCAGATAGCGTAAACATTTTTTTATGAAAATTTGATTCCTTGGGTAATTCAGTACGAACTTTTCAATGAAAATATTTTCATTTTTCGACGCTATACCATTTCCAGTTATACCGGAAGTATAGGAGTGGTATATCCGGTAGTAGGTACCAATTTTGTTATTTTAAATGGAACGCCCTGTATATTTTTGCATTTTTGAATTCTATAGTGAATTATAGTGTCACTTTATATGACATTTATCATCTAAAATGAACTGTTTTGGAGGTATTTCGATTTTTTTTTGTAAAATGGCCATAGCTAACTTTAAACATTCATATTTTAGAAGCAATAAAGGTGATCTTTATTTTTATTAGGTGTTATGCTTCGTTTTGATGTATTCATATTTAGCCTGTCATGTACAGGGTCCTCAAAATTAATTGACAAACTTGAGGAAATTCAAACGTGCTTGTCCTAAAAATAAAGATTCCCACTTTCACTGTTTCTGAAATATGAATTTTTAAAGTTAGCTATGATATATTTGATAATACGGGTATATGCCAAATGAGAAATGTTATATAATTATAAAGTAACACTAAAGTTTACTATAGAATTCAAAAATGCAAAAAGTACAGGACGTTTCATTTAAAATAAAAAAGTTGGTACTATCGTTTGCAATAATAATGACACTCATTAAAATTAATTTTGCGATTTCTTTAAAACTTCTGATGTATTTGTAATGAAATCTACTTCACATTTTTAATATTAGTTATTAGTTGTTCCACTCACCGATAGGGATTTAATGAAATTTCTACTCAGAACTTCCAGAAGTTCAAAAACTGTTTTAAGAGAGTGTCATTATTATTGCAAACGATTGTACCTGCTTCTGGTATAGCAGGAAGTCGTATAGCGTTGAAAATATTTTCATTGAAAAGTGTATCAAATTACCTAAGTAGCCAAATCTTCATAAAAAATTTTTACCCTATCTGTCAATCTAACCGATTATTCGAATAACCGGTTATTCGGTTAATCGAATATTCGAATAACCGGTTTTGATTATCCGGTATTTACCACTATTCGGATAACCGGTTTTATCTGAAATCGGTTTTGACGGATCCCGGTTAATTGGTTTCACTTTTTTCCGGTTTTTGCCAGCACTAGAAAATATATCGATCGAGATAATTTGGATTATGGTAAAGCAACGTTTTGAAAACACAATCGTCAATTTCAAGTGAATTTATAAAGAAATGCTATATTACAATGTGTTTATAAAAACATCCTATATAAATATGTAAAACAAACCTACAGAGTAGGTATCTACCTACCCTATTAAAAAAAATAATTCATTTTTTTTAGGAATAAATTGGTAAACTTGGCAACGTCGCTGATAGTATTAGTGGATCAGGTGATATTTGACACCCCGTATATGTATTAAATTCTTGTGAAAACTAGGTGGTAAGTTTTCAGTGGCCTACATTATACAGGGTGTTTCTTAAGTAGAGGTCAAAAATCCAGGAGCGTATTCTGTGGTCAAAAATAAAGGTTGTTATACAAATGTGGAGTCTTAGACCTACAGCGTGTTAAAAATTACAAAAAAAATAGTTTTTAATTTCTAAACCGCTTCAGATAATTTAACCAAATCCGGTGTGCATCACCCTGTATAATATTAAAAATAAAATATTGGTTTATTTAATCAAATGCATTTTTACGAGTACTCATTACATTACTTAAAATAATAAAATAATTAATTAACAATTGAATTACTTTACTATTATTTATTATAACAAATGTTGGAAATGGCCACCTGCAGCCAAAATACATGCTTCAGATCTTCTTGAAATTGCAGCTCGAACACGTGCAAAAATTCCAGGAGTAGCTCTTATCACATTACAACCAGCTATAATTTGTTGACATAAGTGCTCCTTAGATTCAATGTGAATCTTGTCAACTAACGTCTTAATATGTTCCCAAACAAAAAAATCAATAGAGCTCATATCGGGTGGTCAAGATTAACCTGGTTCTTGAGTGCCTCTTCCAATCACGTTATAACCGAATCTTTCATTTAAAAATTCACGAAGTCTAACTAAAATGTGGAGGAACCCCTTCGTGCATAACCCACATTCTTTGTCTTGGCGCATAGAGTACATCGCCAAGTACTTCAGGTAAAACGTTTTCAAGAATATGTTCATAGAACGCACCGGTTAAAGTTCTTAGTAAAAAGTAAGAGCCAAGAAGAAAATTTCAAATAAAACCCACCCATACATTCAAAGAAAATTGATGTTGCAATCGAGATTCCATTATGGCATTAGGATTTTTATTAGACCAAACGTGTTTATTGTGCAAGTTCATTATAGCATCTCTGAAAAAAAAATATTTTGTCAGCGCGACAATGTGCCAGCGGTAAAGTCTACTTTTGTTCAATTTTTAGCAAAATCCAGTGGCAAGATTGTAGACGAGTAGGATAGTCTTGCGGCAGTAAGGCATGACTCCTTTGTTTGTATGTGAAAAAAGTGAAGATAATACAATGGCGCATAATGATGATCTATTTTACTTGTAACTTGTAATATTATACATGGTGATATATTTTTTTTGACAAATCGATGATCCCACACCTTCGCCACTGGTAAGTTTCTAAAGCTCGTAATTTGTGTTTCATATCTACTGCCATACTAAATATGCACACCAAATTTGGTTAAATTATCTCAAACTTTTAGAAATTAAAAACTGATTTTATTTTAATTTTTGACACGCTCTAGTTGGACAAGACCTCACATTCATATAACAAAAAATCTTTATTTTTCCCTGCTGGATTTTTTACCTCTACTTAAAGAAACACCTTGTATAAAATAAATAGTATTTTTGTACTATACCAATAGGTAAAAATGCTGAATAATTTTATCATAGCAAAGTGACTTGTTCAGTAAGTAGGTAGGTATAGATAAGTACCTATAATTTTATATACCAATGTATAATATTAATTTGCAAATTAATTAACTATTATGAGCAAATGCCACTTTAGAAGCTCGAACACTTCCATATAAACTAAAAAAAGCAAACGATTAATATAAAAAGCATCTAATTAAAAGTTTTTTTTTTTAAATTCATCTAAGCGGTTTAGTCTAATGTGGGCTAATACATAAATTTCTAAAAGTAACGGCTGAAAGAACTTCGACCCCCTCAAAGACGGTGACATAAGAAGGGCTAACCGTACCCGATTACGCTCCGGTTCCCCCGCCTGACAACTGCTCTGCTCCACTCTGCCATATTTGTTTACATTCGATATCTGGCTAGTTGTCACTTAGGTTAGCAGATTTGAATATTTTCAATTCGCACAACCTCGCCTATTTCACGGGGTTAACGATTCACCACCATTCTTTATACTCTGATTTAATTTATTAAAGGTCCTTGCAGCAGCTGTTCTTCAGGTAAAAAGATAATTTTCTTTAGGATCATCTGTAAGATTCTCATTTTGCGCAGCCGCATTCAATTCGCGCCAATGCCCGGTACAGATGGCAGATGTTTTGTAACCAGCAGCAAAGTGTACACGGCGAGGCAAAATCGGGTTCTACTTTAATAATTTTTTGTGGCTAAACGGAAGTTCCTACATTTACAAAATTTGCGCCACGTGAAAGCCCATACTTTGCAGAATATGAAAATCGTTAAAAAAAAGTTATTACTTTAGCCTCGATGTTGTTTGAGATTGTGTTTTTATATCCTTCTCATCGGGTAACGAAGCACCTACTTAGGAAACCATTTTGTGTTTTATTCCGGAACATGTAGGATTTTAGTAAGTGTTTTTTAAACAATAACATAACTTATGTCTAAATTTTGTGCAGTGCATCTAAAAGGCGGGGATTAAATAAAAGGTAAGCTTCGATGGGTTTTTGTTTCCCTTATTCGGGGAGAAAATGTGCATGATGGCGGTTGCTAGGTCAGGGTGGACTGTTATTTTTGTTCTGAAATTTCTACTTACACTTTCAGCATTTATACAATTTCCGGTGTAACTCGCT
Organism: Monochamus alternatus; assembly: GCA_037114965.1. Lineage (NCBI taxonomy): Eukaryota > Metazoa > Arthropoda > Insecta > Coleoptera > Cerambycidae > Monochamus > Monochamus alternatus. Next base: position 73,833,375 of record CM073431.1, on the reverse strand, counting down.
TATGTAATATTTTTCGCCAATCTATCATAAAATATTATTAACATAAAACTGCATGTTCACATATAAATAGCAAGTTCTCAAAGTTAAATCTAATTTGACCCTCCCCTTGCATTCCAACGGTTTTTAAATTCACCTTTGTTCTTCTTAGCGGCGTATTTTATTTTTAAAGGTTTTCTGCTATTAAAAATCCTAAAAGCTATTTAAAGGTCCACTGCAATATAGGAATTTAATTTGAACAATTAAAATTTAACTGGTATATTGTGTTACTTTACCAAAGATATATATTATATTGGTGTTAACCGCATAGGTATTTTCCTGATTTTCAGTTCTAAATACATTAAAGATTTTATTGTAATATTGTAATACTTTTCTATACTTCCATACAATATTGAACATGTGGGATTTATAATGGTAGAAACCGTCATTGATAGTGTTGTATTTCATCCTGATTTTTCCTGCAGATTTATAAAAACAATCACTAAGTGATGGATTAAATTTTACTAAGTATATACCTATGCATTGACAAGAAAGAATAATACAACGGAATAAAATGCCTCGTGCAATTCGACGCAATGAAAGCCCTAGGGGGTACAAAACTATTTCGTCAAGTTCTACCCCTGACATGACCATTGTAAAGTCTGAGAAAACAGAATTCACACCCAGTCCCCATCTGTTGGACCATGGGTATGGGGCAACACCCATTAATCAGGTTATGTCATCCGCCATCCCTTCGCAGGCTCCAACCGTAAAAAGAAAACTAAATTTAGAATCGCAACATTACGTACCTTCGGTTGTACCTATTAAACATGAATTTAAGGCACCACAACCTAAAAGACCTAAAAGGCAAACACCCGTGAAGAAGAACACTAGATATGACACTTCACTGAGTTTACTTACGAAAAAGTTTTCGGATTTACTTGAAAAATCTCCAAATGGTGTAGTGGATTTAAATAAAGCTTCACAGGAACTGCAAGTTCAAAAAAGAAGGATATATGATATAACGAATGTTTTGGAAGGTATAGGCATTTTGGAAAAGAAATCAAAAAACAATATTCAATGGAAGGGTGGTAATGGAGACAGCAGTAATTTCTTGACTCTTACGAGGCAGTTGCAAATGTTAGACGATCAAGAAAATGCTCTAGATGTAATGATTATTTCGGCGGAAACTGAATTACGTAAATTAAACAATGACCGATATGGTTATGTCACGTACCAAGATTTACGCTCAATAGATAGGTTTCGGCATAAAACTGTGATGGCTATCAAAGCTCCACCAAACACCCAGTTATCTGTCCCAACGGGAGAGACGCAGGAGGACAAGTATAGCATTCAAATGAAAAGCGATACGGGGGAAATTGAAGTTTTCCTGTGTCCTGAAAATGTTCCACCCCCTAAGCCTAAATCAGTACCACCCATGGACCCATTACTTAGGGATATTAAACTCAGTCCAGGACTTTTTGATATTACTACTCCACCAGTGCCTCAGCTAGATAGTCCTACGTTGCAACATAAACCTATTTCATCACAGGTAGGTTATACTAATCTTATAATAACCTTGCTTATGTGATACAAATGGGAAGTTGATAGTATTCTTTTTATTACAGTGGATTCCAAAAGATAAAAGTTGCAATGATTTTAACCTTAGTTTTAACTTTGGAAAACAACTTTTGTGTATAATATGATTATCTGATTAATAGGTTTGGATTACTAGATTTTAGTACCTACATTCAGTTTTTTTAAAATAAAATTGAATTACAGTTAAGAAAAGTTTTTGTTAAAAGTAATTAATATATTACTGTTCTCAGAATAATAAAAAAATGTACTGTTTGCATTTTAGCAGTCCTTTTTGTCAACTTTTCAAATTTTGCAGTTTGTACAGTGGGTCTCAATTTTGCTGTAATCGCAGGGTATCTCAAAAATTACAAGACATAGAAGGATGTATTTTTCGCAACACTACTACTTTTTCAAGGAACCTGAGATGCTCTAATCAGAACTTTCATAAATCTCTTTGGTTTTTGAAAATTAAAAAAAAAATCTTTTAAGGGATTCTTTGTATCTCGGAGAGTCGCTGAGATATCGGAATGGTGAAAATTGCTTCTGATAGAGAGTTTTTTACTTTAGAATTCAGTGACGTACTTGTAATTTTTGTACACAGCTCTCACTATTGAAATATGACCCAAATATACATTTTTTTTAAATGGAACACCCTGTATATTTTTATTTATTTTAAATACAACATCTAACGAGCTATTCAGTTGCATTATTTGTTTCGTTCATAATAATATATAATAGTTGCTACTTTATATATTGGAAATTGTCAAAAAATGTTATATTGATAAAATTGGTGTTGCATTGTTTATAGTTGGCGATGCATTTTTATATACCTAATTATATAAAATTGGTTCATGAGCACTACTTTAGTTACTTAAAGAAAATTATGTAAAATAAACAGTTTAAACAATAATTAAGTTATATAATAAATAGGTAATATGTATTTTTTTATGTTAGGATCTATAATAATACTATTAATAATAATACGATGTATGTTGAGAATAATATTAATATATTAATATAAAAAAATGAAAACGCCACCAGAGGGAAAATTTAAAGTTTCTAAATATTTTTTTATAAAAATAAATGATTTTCAACATTGTCGATTAATTTTTTTATTAATTATTTTCTTATGTTTATTTTTATATATTTTCAAATGGTATTCAATTAAAAATATTTATAAATTAATTGGCTAATATAATCATCTTTTTAAATTTTTTGAATTAAAGAGAAAATTATTTTTAGAATTATTAAAGTGAATTAATTCATGAACCAATTTTGTATAATTATATAAAAATACATGGCCAACTGTACACTACACAGCAACAGTTTTATTAATTCAAAAAATGTTAAAGTAGCAACTATATTTTTATCATTTATCATTATGAAGGAAAAAAATAATGCAATTGAAAAATACATAGGGTATTCCATACTAAGAAACATTGTTTCATTTAAAAAAATGTATGTTTGTCATATTTTAAAAGAGACCTTGTAGAGAAATTACAAATACATCACTGAACTCTTCTTTATACTTTGAAACTCTAAACTCTAAAAAACTCCCGATCAGAAGCAATTTCCATCATTCCGATATCTCGACTACTCTCTGAGCTACGAAGGATCCTTTAAAAGTAGTTTTTTTTTTAATTTAAACAAAGAATCTATGAATGTTCTGATTATGGCATCTACCACATAAAAATAGTAGTACCTATTTCAAATATAACAGGCGTTTATATGGTTATTATTTACTTGATAGGTACAAGTGGTTTTATTGATTTAGTGGAACAGAATTTATACTATATTATTATATTAACTGCCTGTTGCAACAATTACCTATCTTTAAGTAAAGTTTTAACTGTTGTTTATCCATTTGAAGGTATTTCCATATATTTTACTAGGCATGTATTACTTATATTACAAGTAAAAATTGTTTTACAGAATGTTGCAAATATTTTATCTAGCTTCTTATAATACTTAAAATACAAACTATATTATCTGATGTTTTACAGACATTGGAAGCATTAGGAACTACTTTTTTAAAAGCTTATCAGCAAATTATGGTAAATAATTTCTAACTAGTAGTAAATACGAGGTGTTGACATACGTTATGGCTGTAAAGCTTGAGTAGACCTTTCCAGATGCCTCTTAACTGCTTATTTATCTTAGGATTTAAGTAAAGTCCCATCCATACTCAATAATACATTTCCCTTTTAGTTGGGAATAATTTTTTTTAAAATTGTATTACATATTCTTTAACAATTTGTATAATCTGGTTTTTATATAAAACATACATATAGGTATGTATTTGATAATTCGCGTCAAGTTTTATTTCGAAATTAAAGGGCTAAGAATCGTTCTGGTAAATACTGTGTTTCTTACATTTTTCTAATTTAACTTGCTAAATTAGTTTAAAGATAATTATAAGTTAATTATTAAGTTTATAAGATAACAAGTAGTAAGGTTTTTAGCATTTTTTGACTAAGCAATTTATCATTTAATCTGTTTGTATGATCAGAGCATGGCTCAAAGAGATTTGGTAAATAATAATGAAGCGATATGTTTTGTATCTTATACTTTCAAACATACAAAACACTGGAAGAATTTGTTAGAGATAAATTGAAATAGTACTGTATTGGATATGGGACATATTTGACACATGAATATTTTGTTTTATCAAATACTTTTAGTTGATTTTTGAAATAGTACATAAAGTATTTATTAAAGAATGGCCCTAGTCAGCAATGAAATGGGAGGGAAATAGGAGTTTACTTTGAAAAAATTATTCTGGTTCTTGATTTTTAATATTTATCAGTGGATCGAATAATATATTTTTTTAATATAAGCTTGAGTCTATAAGTATATGATACAAACACATGCACATATTTATAGGGCTGACACATTTATTTGTGAAGGATTGATCTATTTTCCAAAGAGAAAAAAAAACAAGATGTATTGTGTTTGAAAAATGAACAACGAAAAATGTGTACCAGTATATTGTCCTATTTGTTTGTTTTTTAAGCACTTTCTGATTAACAACTTTTTAATAAACAAATTGTGTATTTTTAAATGTACATTCATTAATTATTGAAATATACAGGGTGTCCTGTCAAACGAAGACAGCAAATTCTAGGGTTTGACAAATTGTTTCATCTAAAAATGCCAAGGGAGATAAGGCTGTTTGAATATAGCTTTTTGATTTTTTAATTGTCCAGATCACTGTTTTTCTAGAAGGATCAAACTTAGGTTATGTGTTAACTCTTATACCGACATTTTTTTGATGTACAAATGTTCTTTTTATTGTAACCATAGGCATCACATTCGGAAGAGTCATTTATTTTTAATTATATATTTTTTTTTTATCTTTGAGTTTTTGGTACTTTTAATATCAACATCAAAAGAGAGATGATGATTCTATATTCTATATTTTAGAGCATACATACATTGTATGTATGTGGACTCTTTTTTTTTTGGTTGTTACTTTCGAGGGACGGCATTTATAAAATTTGCATCATACTCACAAAATTCACAGCCCTAACGGCTACAGGTAGGTGTGCAACTGAGTAATATACATGAAAAAAAAAAGTTTTGAGACTCGCTGTTCTAAAGTATTGTATTAAAAAGGTACTCTTGTTTTGAGTGGCTAGAGTGTACAGTATGTGAGAATAATCTATTTGAAATGGCCATCTTTAGCTTTAGAGCTTAGAGCCTTACCTCCCTTAGGCATAACGATATGAAATAATCACTAGAATTTGCTGTCTTTGTTGGTTTAGTTTACGGATATCCCATATAATACGGTGAATATGTACTGTTTTTTTTTTAACATTGCCAGTTGATATCACACAAATCGCCATTTAGGAAGTTTATACGCTTGTATTTTAAGGTCACCGTTACAGAAAACTTGGAAAATAAAATATGTAGAACAAAATTACTATCATAAATAAAATTCTTGATGTTTTGTTTATTCACTTTTACTATTTAAATTCTCCTAAAATAAAATAATAACTTTAAAAAAATGTTTCTAAGACACACATTATTTTGCTATTCTATCACATTTTAACCATTATTTTCTTATACAGACAAACAAAAGTGAACAATCTTATATGCAGAACTATGTAAGTTATAACAATATTTACATCTACGGTTAAATTTAAAGAAGTACTTATTTTGAAAGATTTCTGTACCTACCTAAAATTTGTTGGTTAGACTGCTTTCTGTCGTTACATATTCGTTTTACTTTGGTACCTTTGAATATTCTAAGATAACATTTTTGTTATTTGCTGAACTATATTATTCAGTTCTTAAATGTCTAAAATTATTTGTATTTGTAGAAAACACTATTTCAAGAATACGGTACCCTTAAGACTGATTTTCTTTTTACCAACATCCACCATTTCTAAGACTTACTATTAGTTTGCAATGATATTAATTTTTGTAAATACCTGATAGGTACTTCTTTAAGATGGAAGCTATAATTGATTAAAATAAACTGGATACTAGACAACATATATGTATTTAAGTTCTACAGAGATATTTATTATACAATATAAATTAGTATACAAAATTGTAGGAAATAACATTGGAGATTTGTGTGGGAGAGAAGGCAGCATATTATTATTTGGTAGACTCCATGAAAATACATCAAAATTACTATTGCCATTATGAATTCATATAATTTTTTCACAAGTGCATTATACCAATAATAACCATTTAAATTTATTATTTTCAGATATGTAGGAGCCTGTCTTTCTCGAAAGACTCGTTCGACTTGGGGGCAAGTACAAGTACCAGCCAAGCAGAAAATTCGCAGCAGTTCAGTTCCCAAAACAGTATGCCTCACCAAAATATAAGTAATCAGTTAGACTTGTTACACTTATCACCTCTCAATATGGGATTCTCTACGAGTAGTACCGGTCTAAGCGGGAGCACCACGAAAATGGATATGCCCCTTATTCATGACAGTGAAGGACTGGGCCCCATGGTTGGGCGATTTCCTTTCAATTCACAGACTGAGAACAGTAATACAGGTATGTTTTTGGTTATTTTGATTCATATTAACCTTAATTTGTATAGTAAAATATACACAAATCAGAATTATTTGATTTAGTAAAATGGTTAAGCTGAAAAAAATCTATATTTTTTTATTACCTAATTTTGATATAAAATTTACAATAGTCTACTTTGTTTCCAAAATTTTATCAATTAAAATACTTGTAGACAAGCAGATGATTCAGTAATAATTAAACTGGATTTAGCATTAAAATGTTACCAATAAAATTAAGTGGTTCCTTACTATTATACAACTTAATGATATTAATTATTTTTTATCTAATCACATTTTGTAAATTACAGAGTATGATGATAATAAACTCCATGTTTACTTACAATAAATATAATAAAATTTAGTGTATGATGCAAAAACCAGAAATGGTTTAAGTATTTATATTATCTATATTTGTTTTGTTTTAGATGTACATATAAATTAATAATCGAAATGTTTTTACTTTCTAAAAATTCACGGGGAAGCGATACATTGCTAATAAAATTAAATATGGTTAATTTTTCACTGTTTCTAAACAGTTTGTGAAAGTCAGATTTTATATACCTAGTCTTTTCAATCGATCGATTATTTTATGTAAAATTTTTTGGATTTTTCTACTAAATGAAAATAGTTTTTACTAAATTTGAATAAGTTAAATGCACGACTTATATCGGGATATCATTAGTTTGCATTGTGGCTAAATATATCCGAAACTTAACAACTATAATAATTGGGTATTGGGTATTTTCTTAAATTTCTTCTCAAATATTTGGATTTTTGAAAAATGGAAATTATGATCGTTATTATTTGTAAAGTTATGGTTTATTAATTTATCTTATATTCTAGCCTTCTAGTCTTTTTTGTTGCTTATTTATTTATTTTTCTGCTTTCTTTTTACTAATAATTTACCCGTAAAACCTGTTTTACATTTAACAATTTTTTGTGCGATTGCAACTTTGACTAAATCGCCAAAGAAGTATAAATTAGGCCATTTTTTGTGATTTTTTGGATTCATCCAATTTAATTATAATAATATTCTACAACACTTTTTTTAATGTAAACATTTAATAGCATGTCTGTGTTTGTTATTGCAGTTGCATTAGTTAATTTGGCATAAGTTATATGTCTATCATGGTTTGTGGTTTGTTGTTATCATGATTGATTTTTATTTTAAAAGTTATGTGACATTAGCTTATTGTAATAATTTCTTGACCATTTCCTCGAACAACAATAAAAATTGGAAGACGCAAAACAGGTTTTATAAAAATCAAAGGAAATTAAAATCAATGATTTTGACAAGTTCTAAATATGTATATCTAATTGTAAATATTTTATTTGAAATAATAAGTACGTAACATAAAGGTCTTCCAACAAGACAAAAATTGGAAGAGGCAAAACAGGTTTTACAAAAATCAAGGGAAATTTAAAATAATTGATCTTGACAAATTCTAAATTTCCATTTCTGTTTAATTGCTTTTTGTTGAATCTATTCAAAGGAAATGTTATTTCATTTTCAATAATAAATATGTAACATAAATCTGTCTTAAAGCAAGACATAAATTTGAAACAGTACAAAGATATAAATGTAATTTTTTTCCTATGTATTATCACCGCAATGTCAAAAATATCATACGAATATTTAACCTAAAGTGAACTGTTAACTCTGATGAATAACTAATTCTATGTAAATGATGCATTACCTTTAAAACAAATATTTTATAATTAGATTCTGTTTTTGCTTTTTTGCACTTGCAAAACTGTGTTTGTATACTTACTCGCTTATTTTAACACACTAACAAGATTAACAGCTTCAAGTGTAGTTGCATTCTGGAGCTCTTTCTGTGACTTGTGTGTTATTTTGTTCACATCACAGGCAGAGTTCTAGCTATGCGGTTACTGCTTACTTCTTAGAGGGATATTTTACGAATGAGGTTGTTTAATTTGCACACTTTTTCATGTTGATGTGTGACAGACTTATTTTCTGGAAAAAGGCATCTTTTATTTCACACTAATTGCAATATTTATTGTGCCATGCTGTTCTTCTAAATAACTTTAAAACATTATACAAACCTTTACCATAGTCCAAGTCATTAATAACTAACTGGTAACTTTTTTCTTGTATGGTTTCATATTTTAAATTATTAGTACGGTACGTGTTTATACAGGGTGTTTGTAATTAAATGCGAAATATTTTAGGGGGTGGTTGCCGAAGTTATTCTGCGAATAAAGTTCGTATAAACGTAGATCGAAATATGCTTCATATTCGAGATACAGTGTTTAAATTTTAATTTTTTATTTATTTTTATTAATTATTTCAAAGAGGTTTAAAGATATTGACTCGAAATTTGAAACACGCTTTGGAGTGATCCGAATATTTCCACTTCTATTTGCACCAGTGACGTTCGTGCGAGAATTCCACAACCTTTTTTTAATAAAAAAATGGCACACCACAGACTTTTTCCCGTTTTGATATTTTTTTAGAAATCCGCCATCAATTTTGGATGAAATTAGTTTCTTCAAGTTTTTTCGTAGGGTGCACCGTTTTTTAGGAAAAAAATAAAACATATTTTATTGTAGGTTTTGTTAATCTTTTATTTAAAGGTTTTTATGGTCAAAGTAAAAATGAAATTAAACATTGAAAATAAAAAGTTGATATAAATGTGAGTAAAAAATTCTTCGATTTTGAGATACAGAGTGTTCAAATTTTAATTTTAATTTTTAATAATAATGTAATAAAAATATTTTTTAATAGTCACAAACCTATAACAAATGACCTCCCTCGCAAATTATAGAAGAGTTAACTCTTTGCCTCATGAAATAGTCCTACTGTAATTCGATTCCTCAGGTCTTCAACATTTTCGACAGGTTTGGAGTAAACTAATGACTTGAGAAAACCCCAAATGAAAAAATCTAAGGGATTTAAATCTGGATAGCGATCTGGCCATTGTTGTGTACCTCCCCTACCTATCCAACGGTTTGGATATACTGTATCTAAGTGACAACGTACATTAATGCTAAAATGGGCTGGGGCACCATCGTGCATGAACCATAAATTTTGTCTGAGCAGAAGAGGAATTTCTGCAAGAAGAGCAGGTAACTCTTCCTGTAGGAAGTGATGATAAGATTCTCCATTTAATCGTAAGGGGAGGAAATATGGAGCAATTAAATAATCATTAAGTACTTCAAGCTACAAGTTTACTGAAAATTGATGTTGATAATGACCTTGAAAAAATCCATGTGAATTTTCATCAGTCCATAACTGATTGTTATGAAAATTTCGTATAGAATCTCTTGAAAAACTTACTTCATCAGTACACAAAACACCATTTGAAAAATTAGGATTTTGAGCGGTTATGTGAAGAATCCAAAAAACTAGACGCGGTAAAAAGTCGTGAGGTAATAGCGCTTGTACGCGTTAACTACGAAACGGATACAATTGCTGCTCTTTCAGAATTTTAAATATGGTGAAGTTGCTTACATTCAATATGTTGGCAATTTTTCGAATGTTAGTTTCAGTGACACCGAACCTGGTTGCACAATTTGTACTTCTCAAGGGCACCAACAGTCAGCAGTTCATTTCATAAATGTACCATTTTCGTGCAAGACATTGGTGAAGGCGAGCAAACATTGTCTGCTTACAGAGCATATCTGCATTTCGCATTTGTAATTTTTTTTTTTTTTTTGAAAAATATTGACATTAATTTTAATTTTGTAGTAAACAAATAATGAAAAAATGCTAATTTGACATTTTGACAAGATGGTTGTATTTATAAATATTGACAGCAACCTATTAAAAATACAGAACTTGCAATAAAATGTTTTATTTTTTTCCTCAAGAATGATGCATCCTACGAAAAAAATTGAAGAGACCAATTTCATTCAGAATTGATGGCATATTTCTAAAAAAATCAATCAAAAATCAAAACGGGAAAAAGTCAGTGGTGTACAATTTTTTTTATAAAAAAAGTTGTGTAATTCTCGCAAACGTCACTGGTGCAAGTATAAATATTTGGATCACCCCAAAAAATGCACATCTATCTCTCCAAAACGTGTTACAAATTTCGAGTCAAACCTCTTTGAAATAATAAAAATAAATAAAAAATTAAAATTTAAACACTCTGTATCTCGGAAACGAAGCATATTTTCGACCTACGTTTATATGAACTTTTTTTTCGCAGAATAACTTCGGCCACCACCCCCTTATTTCACACTTATTTACAAACACCCTGTATGCTGTCTAACAACAACATTGGTTTGGGTTTAAGTGTCAAATTTAATTAACAACTTATTGGACTTTGCTACTGTCCCGCTTTGGATCGCTTGCCCTTACGGTGTGCTGAATCCTATGAGGGCTGCTTAGAAGCCGTAGCACCATGGGATTCAGCTCATTGTTTGGGAAATTCCGCTAACTGCTTCTCGTTTGCTTCAGCGTTCTGTTGCTGGATGACTAACAAACTAATTGTACAACAGTACTACATTTGTTACGTGTAAGTGTCTTTAATATGATTATCCTATTGAACTCCACTACTTTCTGGGAGTCAACATTAGCAGGTTGGCAAATTACGCATAAGTATGGGTTCTATTTTATAATTTTTAAAACGTGAAAAAAAAAAAAACAATTTTCTTTACAGGAACATTGAACTTTGTAAGTATAATAGTTTGAGTGAAAAACATTTGTTGCTTTTATAAGTGCCACAAGAAACACTGATTCGTAAATTTTTAAATTATTTATTGTTAAGATTGCCTTATTTCTCGCCTTAAAATTTGTAGTGTTTTTTATGTACAGAAAAATAAAACTCGTTGGACAAAAGTAATATCAAAAATAAAATTCTTGATGTTTTGTTTATCCACTTTTATTATTTGAATTCTCCTCAAATAAAATAATCACTTTTAATAAGCATTTGTAAGACGCACATTATTTTGTTATTCTAACCCCACATTTTGACAATTATTTTCACATAGTTATAAACAAAAGAGAACAGTCTTATTTGCAGAACTATGTAAGTTTATGTTATAACAATATTTTCATCTTTCGTTTTACTTCGGTACCTTTTAATATTCGCAGGTGGCATGAGATAACATTCCTGTTATTTACTATGTCTAAAATTATTTGTATTTGGAGAAAACACTATTAAGAATATGGCGTCCTTAACTTAAATGGGACAACATGTATCATATTATGATAGATTTCACTATATAGGATATCCTATATCAAAGATTCGGCACAGTCCTTTTATAGGCAATGCCTAGGATCTGTGATTAGCATGTGAGATATCTATTTTCATATTTATTCGAGTGTACACTGGATGGTATTTCCCTAGACATTTCTGTTGAATATTTTAATCTATTAAAAGTAAAAAAAAAACTTGTGATGTGTATTAGTGATGGCTATATGAGGTCTATTAAAAAAAATACCAAACTTTTGATATTGCGCTCTAACTGTCATCGAGTTTCCTGAAAAAGCAGCACTTAGTGGCATACTTTGGTAACGTGACAGCACTCATTACATCAGACTAGCTCTTATCAGTAAATCGGCTGAGTGAACGCTCTGCGAAATAATGAGATAAAGGTGAAGATTAAGGACATTTTAGAGCAGGGTTAAAGTCTTAATATTTGCCACGACTGCTCAGAAACGACCAAAAAATAGAAACATGTCATCAACATCAGTCAAGAATCGTTTGATCGTGCTAACAGTGGCAAAAATAACATTGAAACAAAGACACATTCGTCACAATGGCCGATAAAAACCTACATACCTTCTTGTATATTGAAGAACGTTTATAAATTTTTCTTATCGGAATGATACTTTTTCTATTAGGTTAGTTACATTTAGGGTTTTCAAACATAAATTTGTATTGTTGTTTTTTGTACAGTCGAGAATTTTTATCGCTACCCAAAAATATGTGCTGGGTTAAAGATCGTGCTATCTCTTTTTTTAGTGGAATACCCTATATATTTTATTTACAAAAAATGTCTTTAAAACCATACCTGTTATGTTCAATGATTTATAAAAAATTGACAGTTCAAGTGCTTTTTGTAAATAGTTGTTCTCAATTTTTTAGAATTTTTATCCAAAATTTGGTAGAAGTATATTCACCATTATAAATTGGTTGTAGAAGTAAAATGAATTTTGTTATGCAGGATGTTTTGAAGTGGTGCCAATTTTATTGAATTTTGATCGAGCGTATATTGAGTTTTTACTTTGAAGCTGGAAAGTCAACGAAAATATAGTAAATTCCTTAACTGAATAGTTTTTTAATTTTTTTCATAAAACTAATATAGATACTTTAGCAACTGTACACTTCCTCCAAATTGTAAGTCAAAAGTCCAAAAAATTTGGAATTGCTATTTAAAGAAAACATCCTGTCATCAATTTCTTAAATAATATTGTGTTTCCAATTATGATATTGAATACCCTATATTATATGATGTATGATTCTCAAAATTAAAGTTTCCAAATATGATTGCACATTTATTGCAGGATTATACAGTATGAATGTATTTAAGAAATCACAATAACGGTGTACACTACTATAATTAAAAAAATAGATGGTATTATATTTTGCAGTGTCACACTAAATGGAGTATTTTTTTTACAGGGATGATGGATCCTTTGTTCTGCAGTGAACCTTTTGTACCTTTGGAACCCCTTATGCAATCCGAGTACAACTTCAGTTTAGATGCTGCTGAAGGATTAGCAGATCTCTTTGACTATGATTTCCTTTCTTAAAATTTTGCTCATCCATGTACAAACTATTATAACAAATATTTACTTAGATATCCATCCTAATTATACTTGCAGGGTCCACTATATTACTGCACTGATGTATATTATTTTCCAGTTTTTTGGCAATACATATCACAGTACCTATAGGTAATAGAAAATTGGAGAGGTCCGAACTCTTGTTTTTCTTAGCGTAGGTCAAGTTTTATCATTTTTAAACTCTATTTTAAAATTTTTATTTTTATTATTTTTTTGATGATATAGAGAAGTGACTGATGGAATCATATGGAGCATATGTATATAATTTATAATTTTATTATAAAATCACAGTATTGTTTAAAGTATATAATTTATATTATATTTATATTGTTTTTAAATACATTTTGTAACGTATTTCTGTTTAAATATAGTGCCGGTTTACTGTATTTAAAATTTAAATACCTATTAATGTGTGTGCTTTCACGACACTGTACCAAACCATATGTGATGTAAATTTATTCACTAATCGATGTACTACTAGGGGTTAGGTATGTTTTTTCTATTAAAAGATTGATTGGGCCCTGCTCTTTAAGAACAAAGTTAAGCAAAAATTTCGACTTGATCAAAGGCGGAGACTTAGGTTTATATTTATTTGAAAAATGAGGTTTAATGCTGTTGCAATCTTTGTGAAAAAAAAGTTAAACATTAGAGAGGGATTGGTTTTGCTATTCCAAATATATTTTTTCATTTTGGAATGATCGTAGCAATTATTTTTGCATCTCTTGTTGGCTGTGCACCCTATAGGTACCTACAGGCATCAATCTATCCCTGTCTAAGTATATAATGAAGCGACAATAATTTGTTTCAGTGTATCTGGGAGTGTAAATTTTTAACTAAGTGGCAGTGGTAGAATAACTCGATATCTGATGGAAAATTTTTAACTTTACACCAGATTATTTATGTCTCTTTCATCTTGTATAGGGTTGTTTAGGCCACCCTTTATTATCGTTATTATTTGAGATAGAAAATAAAGTTTCAAATAAAAGTTGTGTGAAGCACAGTGCCGTGCAGAAGTTGAGGGGTAGAGAAAGCAATAATATATATTTTAGTGGAACACCCTGTATATTGCTCAATTTTTTAATTATATTTTTTTCTGATTTCAAAAATATGACATGGTATTCCTGTCTAACTTTAACTATTTTTGAGTTGTATTTAAGCTGTTATACGAACGTAAATTACAATTATTAAAGTAATCGATAAAAATGAAAATTATTCCGTTATTATATGACCTTTATTTAATCAGATCAATTGAAATTCAAATAAATGTTTAAAATGTCATTTATTAATTTTCAATGGTCAATAACTCGAAAACAGTTGAAGACAGGAATGTCATGTTATATTTTTGCAGTCAGAAAAAAAAAATTAAAAAATTCAGCAATACACAGGTGATCCATTAACAAATATATTATGGCTTCTTGCACCCCTTAACTTCTGCACTGCACTGTGTTAGCATTAACTTATTAAAGGGATTCAGTTACAACCCTAAAACTTTTATTCAAAACTATTTTGTATCTCTAATAATAACGACGCTACACTAAAGGGTAAATATAACGAATAATCCTGTAGAAGAATATTTCGAATACACTTCATACGATTTGTGTTTGTCAAATTTTTCTTTTATTGTTTTTTTTTTGTTGCATTTTTTTCTGTTATATTTCATTGTTCTTAAAGCAAGATAAAATTTTCTTGCAGAACTTTTATGTATGCATGTAGTTCTGAGTGCCTCAAAAGTTTGATGAAAATTATTTGAACAAAGTTGCTTATAATTTGTTCCTTAGTAATGTATTGTTTTAATTAATACCAGAGCGTTTCACATCTATAAAATGTTTAATTTCTCTATAAAGGTTACAGTTGCTGGCCTCTGTTAATTTTCCTTTTCATGTATGTAAATATTGTTAAAAATTGTATATATAACTTTCATTATTACAAATATGCAAAATATATTCATTCTCATTTATAAATTTTTTATTGCAAATAATTTCGAAACTGCTGAATCAAAAATTTTGATTTTTGGTAACTCTTAAATTGTTTTACTAAATTTAATATATTAAAAATGTATTTAATAGGGAAGTGTAAAAATGTAAGAAATTGTAAAAATCTACTTTTTTATATGTGAAACATCTTAACTTCGTTTAGCCTTTAGGTGTAAAATAAAATTTGGGAGTTCTTTAGCATTGGATATTTCCTGATGCAATTAGTAGTAATTTAATATTAATTCAAATATACCTGAATTTTTGTACAAATCCACTTGTTATGTAATATCTGTCTTGCTATTGAAAATTTTCTATTTTGAAAGTTTTAAATTTCTCTTATATAACTTAATATATTATTATGTTTTTACACACACTGTTTCATTTTTATGTTAAAATACACTAAATTGCTATGCTGTCAGTATCAACCAGAAAAAAATGGCATCATTGCCGTATATTTCATTTTACTCTTCCAATTTCAAGGGTCGTGTTTGTAAAAGAGGTCACAAAACCATTTATCGAATATAAATTTCCAATGTAAATTTAAAGAAACAAGTTTTTTTAGCATTACATGTTCAGCTGTGTCATGTTTTTGCTGAAATTTAATCTGTCGATGTAAGGAAAGTAACATCAGTTTAAAAAGGTCAAATACATTTTATACAAGGTGTTATAGCAGGAATGGGCTATACTTTACCTGCCAATTCTATAGCAGAAAATATTAATTTTTGGTGGTCAAATTACATTAAAAAAAATAATAATAAATAAAATAGAAAGGATCCCTGTAAAAAAATGAGGACTTTCTAAAATTTAAATGGTAAATGTGCATTTTATGAATGTAAAACTAGTATCTATTTTTTGATTAAAAATGATGAATAAATAAAAAATAACAATGAGATTATAAATGAACAAAATATAAAAAAGTTGGGATGGATTCTGTTAAACCAAGATAGCTTACGTAGCGCCCTCTATGCCATACACCAGATATCATTTATAAGATTTTCTTGCGTCAAAAAACCTAATTGTACCGACTTTTATGTTTATATGTGGAAAATAACTCAAATATAATATTACTGAACTATTTTAATATTTTTAACACCCTGTATCTCGGTAAGTATTAATATTTGACCACCAGTTAAGCAAAAAAATAACGTTCTCTGCTATAGAATCTGCGGGTAAAATACTACCTATTCGTTATGAATTACTCTATTTTGTTAACAAAATAAATAAAAATTGAATTATATGTAATTATAATTACATATAATTCAATTACATTTAGTAATAAACTGAAGATCATTGAGAATATTTAACATGAATCATAAATCGGGGAGAAGTTAAAAAAATGGAAATATTTTTCGTCTAATACTTATTTCTTCCTTAATAATTCCAAAATGAAAATTTTTGCATGGGCCCGTCCCTAGAAACGACAAAAATAAACAAAATATATATAATTAGGCCAAGAAAGATCAACATTAGTCAATAGTTCCTTATTTCTTCAATAAAATATAAACAAAGAACTGAAAATTACTGAAAAAATATATTTGCTGAAATAAAACCTGTTCATAAACATGTATTTGGAGCAGGGCTTTTGAGTCAAGTTGTCCTAAGTTTGTGGCATATCAAAATAATTGTATTTCAACTATATGAATGTAACGAGGCATTATAATTAAACCTGAAAAAAATATTTAAATAAAATTTTCTTACAAAGAATATGGATTGGAAATAATGTTAAACATTTATCAAATAAAAATGTAAATATTTTGAGAATTTTTGATATTTATTGCTGGTTTGTTAGGATATGTATTTAATTGCAGTGAAAAAGGTCTTGAGGTCAATTATTCTTAATTTTTTTAGTCAATTGAGAGAAGTGCATAAGATCTCGATAATGTTAAATGAAATCAAATCTTGTTTAATGCAAGCTAGTAAATAAACTCATTCAACAATACTGATTAAATTACCTATATATATATATATCGTTTCACAAAAAACATTTTGATTTAGGTAGTCCTTTTCATTTTACATTACGAAAGTATAGTTACATATCAATAAAAATTCTAGGTAAAAAAAGTTTAACTCGTTCTTATAATTTCCTTATGAATGGAAAGAAGCATTGTAATACTTGAAAAATTGTGTATTATATATGTAAATAACGTATCGTCATATTTTTCTTAATTCTGAATCTAAAAGGAAGTATTAAAAAAAAATATATTTTTAGTGATGTGATTATTTTATAAAATAAATATTTAATATAAACAAAAAAGTATATTCCTACTAATTTGAATGAAAACGGAATTATTTTAGATTTAATTTCACTGGTTCTTTGTGAGTTTTGAAATAGAGAGCGGCAAAGAAAGTTATAAGATACCAAGAGAAAACTTTAAAAATTTTTATTTTAAGAGCGTATTGAAAGCTTTGGAATTAGTAAGTTAAAAAAAAATTAGCTTCGGAATAAAAATGACGAAGGAATGGTTCTCAGAAAAATTACATATTTTTATAATTTTCATATTTAAAATTAATAATTTGTTCACAATTTGTACTTTTGTAATAAGTGGAATATTTGAAAATAAGAAATTTTGCAAAAGTAAAATGTACCAATTGAAGAGTATGTAGTCGGTACTCAATTTAGAGAAAACGATATATATTTGTTGTGGTAATAAGTGGACTGTATGCCATTTTAATTTCATATTGCATATTTATTTGTTGTAAAGTTGTTTGATAAAGAGAAGAAATACTAGTTTTTTTACAAGTTAGTATATAAGTATGGTAGACCAAAGTGCCTATTTATTTGGTCTTAATTATTTTACACTGAAACCATTTACTTTCATAATTTATTTAAAACGATATATATGAATTATTTCTTAGTAAACATATAAAACCTTCAAATGGAATCAAATGGTGCCATTTATTATTATTTTTTTTTGTAAAAAATATTTATACATGTGCTTACTGGGCATGTTTGTCTGTTTTAATGCTGTATTTACAAGTTTTAAGAAGATATAAATGTTTTACCTATTGTTGTATTTTTTTTTGTTAGTTTTAATTGTTAACACCCACAATTATTCCTTGACAGATGCAAAACATTATTTTCAATTGCTTGGTAATATTTCCACACTAGTCTTTTCATCTTATAAATGCAGTTTTCCTATATCCAGCAATTTGAGGCGTAACCATACGTAAATTGGGAGAATTCAAGGAAGTGTTGATTTTGTATAACTGTAATTAAAAAAAAAACTGGACACTTATTTGAAACTTCATTTTTACGACTGACGTTTAATTGCAATTTAAAGTGGGTGTGTTTATTTAGTACAATTAATTTGTAATTGTTAACTGATTTTTGTAAATACATGGTTATTTTAATGTTTATCTTATACATAATAAATGTCCAAGCCAATAGAGGCCTTATTATATCAGTTCTATCTTAGAAAACATCACAGTACATTTCTACAATGTAAATATTCTGTCTCAAATAAACATTAGATGCACAAAATTGTTGTTTTGATCAATTTTTTTAACTGTACGAATGAAAATAGGTACATAAAAAAATCCATCACTTTGGGAAATAACGGTTTGAGGAAATTTAATAAAAAATAGATAATCAACAATTTTTATGAATAAAGTTTTGTAAACAGAACTATTCAATTCCACAAAATATTTAAATTAGATTATTTTTGATTTATTTATTAAGGTATATCGGATCACAATTTCATATCTGCTTCTGTATCACTCTGTAGATGTGTAGGTATTGTCTATTCCATTTCACATATAAAAATTAAATTAAAAAGACTGACACTATTTTTGGTAAATATTTAATAACTACGAGTTTCAGTATTTTTATAAACCGGATTCCACTGAAAATTAACAGTTTATTTTGTAAATATCTGTAATTTTTTAAAAATATATTGCTTTTTCCAGTTATTCCGACTCAAGAATATACATAAATATTTTATAGATTTACTGTATTATACAATAATAATATATTATACAGGGTGTTCAAATCTATAGATACAAAGGACATTAACGTATTACGTAAAAAATACAAAATATTAAATTGATTAAAGATTAATTGTGCAAGAAAATCGTAAATTTCTCATTAAAGTGCAAAATTCATCATTTTTCCAGAATTGTTTCAGAAAAGACTAAATATCAAATAAGCAATTGTTACTTTGTTAGATTTGTATATACGTATTTAAATCTTACAGATGAATAGATCTTGTAGAAATGGATAGCAATGTATTTTTCAAATATTGTTGTAATTTTTTTATTTGGCAAAACTCATGCTTTTATTAACGAATTACGCATGGTGTAAAATAATATTCTATTATTCGATTTTAGATAGAAAATTGGCAGTAAGGTTTGCGATTTGAAGCAGTTTATGCTTCCAAATAGGCGCATATTTATAGTTTATTAGTAAAAATAATTTTTGACATTCATTCGTTTTCTACTCACATCAGTTTATTTACTTCCACTGAATACAGAGTGATTCAGAATTTATCTAAAAAAATTTTGGAATAGATGCGCCATGCATGAAAAATTTAGTCAATATCGTAAAAAATTTTTTTGTAAAATCCTGATAGTTCCTGAGTAAAACATTATTGAAGTTATAGTATTTTTAATCTTTACATCGCTGGGCTACTGTAGTCTCTATCCAGGCGATTACGAATATTGAAATCGGATTACGTTTTGTAGGTATTAAACGTTTTTATGATGCAAGTCTTATATTAGTTTTTCAAGTGACAAAAATAGCTTACGTGTACAGCAACTTGGAGTTGATGGATGCCGTTTTAATTTATAAGGCCTAATTATATCCGTACCACGTACAGCGTGTCCAAGCATTAATACCAAGGAATTGCACGAGGAGGACCAGTACCATGGCAGCCACGATCTCCTGACTGGAAATTATTTGGACTTCTTTTTGTGGGGATATTTCAAAAATTAAGTGTATCGCACCGAAGTGGATACCTACTATTGTATCATAGTTGCTGCCAATAACTTACAAGGTCAAAACGGACAAGAAGCAAAAACATTTCTGTTAGTTTGAGACACTGAGTAAGGCGGGTCCAAAATTTTGTTGTAGCATCAGTTATATCACAGAAAATATAGCTATATATTCTGTGGTTATATCAAACTATTTTATTAATTAAAACCACAAATTAATTCTATTAATAATTAATAACGATAACGGCAAACGCAGATTGAATTTGCTGTAAAAAGTAGGTGTTGTAAAATATTATTTATTTCTTTATTTTTTGTATTGTTTTGTATGGACAGTGGACCAGTTTCCAGCTGTGCAGAAGTATATTTTTTAATCATTTTCGAACTGTCTTTTTTGATTTTTATGTAGGTACATCCAATTTTTTTTAAATAAGTTCTGAATTACCCTGTATTATTTCTTTAAATTTTTGTTTAAAGAGATTTTTGGAAAATAGTTTTTTTGAACTAGCGTGTCGTTAAAGTGCACCGTTTTAGAGAAAACTGATCGGTGAAGAGCATCTCCAGCATGTAATGCTTGTACATTTTGGCGATGAAACGGATGTAACATTTCTCTGTTAAATACACGTCTTACAAAATTCGATGATAAATGAGGATTATGTGTTATACGCCGAACACTAATTGCATGCAAGAGTTGCATCTATTATATCGTCTGTTTTGTGCATTGACATCAGTAGAAAGTACCGTAGGAAGAATAGCCTTCTTTGGAGCAGGTTTACCTTCTTCTCGAAGCCTACAAAATGATGCACTAAAGATTATGTGGGCAGGTTGATGTCTATTTGGGTATCTTCGTCGGTATTATTTGTAAATGAATAAAGAAAATGACACAAATAATAATTGATTTGAAAAAATATTTAGATAAATCACAATTTGAATTGTTTTCCATGAACGCGATATTTTTAGCTACCGGAATTCTCTACTCTAAAATTCCGTTATTTGTCACTTCAAAATACCCTCCACAGATTAGCTGACAGCCTCACCAATTGTGGAACACCTTGTATTACTTTTAAATGCATTTAATTAAATTTAATCTATACATTATAAATATTGTAAAATGAATATAAGGTTGAGGATTCTAATACTTGAATGTTGTATTCAGGATTCAATTAATCATGAATACTTTTTTAACAGAGTAAGGTACTTACGGGTAATACCTGGCGGGTATTAAAGTCTAAAAATTAAAAATACCTCCTAAAATCTTTTTTTGAGTTCATAAATCGAAGCATACAAACATAAGAGACAAACCCATAGTTTTGTTTTATATATTTTTAGGTATTAACAATATTATGTGAAACTAACTACTCTGTGGACTAAAGCCCCAACCAGCGTTGAATTATAGTGTTTTCATTAAACCAGGTTAGACTTCATTGATAGGAATTGTAGGAGATTTGATATATATATATATATATATATATATATATATATATATATATATATATATATATATATATATATATATATATATATATATATATATATATATATCAAATCTCCTACAATTCCTATCAATGAAGTCTAACCTGGTTTAATGAAAACACTATAATTCAACGCTGGTTGGGGCTTTAGTCCACAGAGTAGTTAGCTTCACACAATATTGTTAATACCTAAAAATATATAAAAAAACGATATCTCGCGACAAGAATTCAGACGAGTTACGTCATACGAACAAATGAATAATTCATTATATTTTCATCAAAGTATTTAAGAAACTGCAACTGATGGTAATAAAACTATATACTACAATAAAGGTTTGCATTATATATTGCACTAAATTGCAAAAATTTATTGTTTTTAACGCGACCAAATATCGAAAATTACGTTGACAATAAAAACAAATGTGTAACGTCAGCCGTGACGTAAGACGTCTGAATTTTTGACGCGAGTATACATCAAGGGTAAAATTTTGTTATTAACTTAGTAGGCCGTTATGATGTTTAAATTCATTGACAGATTAATCAATTTGACATTGTCGACATTTAATTTCAAATAATTTTAATTTATTGGTATAATAATTTTTACAGTTAGATATTTGACCGGCCCAAAATTTTGTTGTAGAATCAGGTATGACAAACTATTTTGTTAATTAATTATTCATAACAATAGCGGCAAAATAAGTTGAATTTGCTGTATAAAATATGTGTTTTAAAATGTTATTTATTTTTTTCCTTAGGAATTTCTTTCCATTTGTTGTCCGATCGCCGATTGCATGCTTTGCCGTCTTATCAAATTTTACAGTGGACCAGTTCCTAGTGCCGTGCAGAAGTGTATTATTAAATCATTTTCGAACTGCCTTATTTGATTTTTTTTACAAAATTGTATTTGTAAGTCCCTTGCAAATAAAAAAAATAGATGAGTTCTAAATCACCCTGTATTACGATGTAAGTAGGTACATACATACAACATGAAAGTTTTAATATAAGATACTTAATTAATATTCTTGTCTTCTCATAAGGATTGCAGCTTAAACTTTTACGGTAATTTAATTCTAAGTTCCCTCATTAACGAGGATGTAGTTGTGAACCACGTATGTTACTAGCTATAGTTTCCCCTCAAGCTTAAGGGCAGATGGATTAAACATGAATTCCTATTATATACGGTTCTATTGTGACTGAATGAATTTTCTAGCTGCCAGAAGGTCTCAACTATTTCATCTACTTATTGTATTAATAAATAATTATAGTTATTTGTAAAATTGTAGGTATACTCGCGATAAGAATTCAGACGACTTACATCATACGAACAAATGAATAATTCATTATATTTTCATCAAAATATTTAAGAAACTGCAACTGCTAGTAACAAAACTATATACTACACTAAAAGTTTGCATTATATATATATTGCACTAAATTGCAAACAATGATTGTTTTTAACGCGACCAAATATCGAAAATTACGTTGACAATAAAAACAAATGTGTAACGTGAACCGTGACGTAAGACGTCTGAATTCTTGACGCGAATATATTCAATTTACAGTAAAATTTTCTAAACAATGAAAACAGATAATAATTATATGAATATTTTTTCATAATTCATAAAATACAGTTTTATTTTTCAGTACAATATTATTTGGGCACTTAGATAAAGGTCCAAATTTTTCTATGTATATACAGGGCGTTAAAGATTTATCCAAAACAACTACATTGAAAAGGTGGTTGTTAGGCAACTAATATTTTTCTAAATAATTTTGCATGATTATTTTCTCAAAATTGGTTAAATGAAAAAAGTAAGTTTTATACAAAATTCTTTGCAATTTCTCAAATATATACCTACTATATAATTTAATGAGATCTACGAGTGTCACTAATTCTTTCACAGACTGAAGTGTGCGTGTTATTCAGAAATGACAATTTTTGACCATATACCTATACACTTTTAAATAAATAAATCTATTTGTTAAAAAATGTAATCCAACAGAAAATAACAAAAAAAAGTTAAAGTTAACTCTGCTAGCTCGTGTATTGTAGTCAAGTGAACACTGCATGAAAAAGTGGCAAAAAGAAGGCTCAAATATCATTATTAATCTGTACGAAATTTGAATAATAAAGGAGAGAACGCACTATGAACGAACTGATCACGGACTTTTACTAAATCAAAAGCATAATATGTCGTTCGCTATGGCCTTCCCACTTGTTCTACTGTACTAGGTATTTAGATGTCAAAACATGATCAGTGGAAGATGTATTTTTATTATCTCGTTTATTTGACACGACTGGCTGATATTCTCCAGAGTTTTCGGCTAGACCATTACGCAAGCGAGGTCTGGATCTTATACTAGCGCAAACGTGTACATTTAAAACCATTAGAAGATACTTCATTAAACGAAAGCGAGACTAGCATGGTCAGTAATGCGCCTAGACAGCGTTTCCCCTTTAAAGAGAGAACGTACTATGATGTCAAAAGAGCCGTGTATTTTGTGTATGCTTCGAACGAATTTGTAAAAAAAGCAAGCACCCACTGAATGCTTGAATCAAGTACACGGGCTACGTTTAAATCGGATGGGTCGGCAGTACTGGACCTCCGCGACCTCCAGATCTAAATTCTATAGATTTGTTTTTATGGGGGGTATTTCAAAAACAAGGTATATCGTACCGAAGTAGAAAATATCGATGAATTGCATGATAGGATCAATACGGCTGCTGATAGTCTGTACATTGGTTATATAAGCTACGCTATATATAAACTTAATGGTCTGTATCGGGAACACCAGGAAGGAGGAACATTGGAAATATTGAGTGGAAATTACATTTGACGATGACAAAATTACTTGCAAATGAATGGAGATAAAAATGGTATGTTATAAATTTAAACAATTTTATTCCGTATTACATTTTTTTCCCGGTATCGATGGAATATTTTTATTTTAATAAAGTTCCAATAAATCAATTAATTAATTCACACTCACAAGCACAATGAAAGATTTGTCTTGTAAGCTACCAAATGTCTGCGGTAAAAAAACTTCCGGAAATAACCTAAATCGACGCTAGTGTACCCAAATGTATGTATGTCAGAACAGAGCAACATGCGAGAAGAATAAGTTTATACATAATTATCTATGTCAAATAAGAACAAACTTGGCTTGAGCTTCAAAGTACTCAGTTTCATAGTCTATTGTGAAGTAAATAATTATATTTTAAAATCAAGAGTAAAACAAAATAAAAAAATTCCAGTACTACTTATTTTTCATAAATAGTATTAAGAAACATCGACCTGAACTATAGAGTTACAAAAGGCGTAGCGATATGGGGCACTAACCTTTTAAAAAATCGTTACTGAATATTTAATTATGATTAAATATGAAAGTACACACAGCCCTAGCGCAATAAAGCATTATCTCTTGCCAAGGAATACTTTTACTAAAATTTGAAAGAGCCAGTCGAGTAAAGTAGAATGTATACGTGCGTTGTTTAGGTAAAATAAAAGAACTCACCGCCATACTCAACTACACAGGCTCTACCTGAATAAATTATAAAACGGCCGAAAAACAACTGTAGATTATTGCAAATACCCCCATTTGTAGCTCCGACTTAGAGCTGCGGAATTGTGACATCCAGGTTCCTCTCGTTTTTTTGTTCATTTGGTATATGACACATTTACAAGCTAATTTAGAATTAGAAGATAAAACGTTTGCACCGAACGAATATTTTATAAAGATTCTTTGAATTTCCATATAGTTATTAAATGAAAAATTCATATTCATTATTTTGTATTTAATACAATGTTTTAATATTTAGCAAAACATTTCGCCATTTATTCCTAGGATGAGTAGTTCTAAAATAGTAATATCATACAGAAAATATTTTAGACACTACTAAATGGTTTTCTTGATATTACTATGTTCCCTTTTCACTTATATAAAATTTTCCGTTTTTTTTTAAATCCGCTACTCCACTTACCTATCTCGGAAACTAAACGTTTGAGACCCATGAGACCTTTTGCTTAAAATGTTTCTATCATCTGAATACCATTCTTTACCGCACACTCTGTATACCTGAGCGAAAAATCAGTTTGATCCGTTGAAGTATGTCAAAGATATAGCTAAAAACAGTTATTATATTAAAAAACAACCTGTATTTTACCAGGTGTGTACGTGATATATAAAAAATATATAATATTATATTGTTCGGACCGATATATTATAACGTTCACACTGGTACGCCCTGTATAACTTTACGGTAATGCTTAACCGGCGCATTCGCCAAAATATCGAATCCATTTATTACGGCCAGTGGCTCATAAAACTCATAAAAGGTTATTCGCGAATTACGAAAACAAAAGCGGATGGAATCTTTAATTCAAAAACGATCGTTGACTTTTTCACAGGTCGCTGGTTTGATACGAAAAACAATAGGACTGGAAATTTCGTTTCAGTTGTATTATGGGGAAACTATTTTCTCTGGTAAAATTATTTGACCGAGATGATAAAAATTGCCGTTTTTAGTCGACATAACACAAACTTTTATTTGTACATGGTGAAATAAATGTGTTTTTCCCAAAGCCTAATGAAGGACGTGAAAATATAGTATATTGTTATATTAGGATTAAAAGAGTCACTTTCGTGGCAAACGAATTTTGTATCGAAATCCCTCATTTAATTATTAATTTGTTTTAAAATTATTCAAACCAAATTTGGATAATAAAGCAAATTAGGTTATAAGTATAGGATATATCGATGTAGTCATGGATACTTTGTCAAACATTTGTCGCCATATTGCTAATTGAGTTAATTTGTGATTGTGGTTCAATTTACTGAAAAGTTTTTAAAAATGTAATCTAATGAAGATTTAGGCGTAGGTACTTGAGAAGATACTGGAGTGTGCGAAAAAGGTTTCATATCTCGGGAAATTTATGAATGTGCCTACCAAGGTTTTATGGATTGGTGCAAAGAAAAAAATGAAGTTGTATTCAGAAGATGTATTGGTGGTGGGTGTATTTCTCGAACTTAGCAAATAAATTGAAGCCGTCAACGCTTTGGTTACAATATTCAATGCTGCGGTCAACGTTGGATATAAAAAGGGGATTGATATAAGCAAATATTCAAAGTTACGTGCTTTTCTCTAGAGACAAAATAAGGGATGTATACCGAAAAAATCGCTAGTATTTGCAAAGATGCGAACTGCTATTTGAATAGTGCACCTGATAATTTATATTTAATAAAGGTAAACGCTTTAAAAATAAAAGAATAACATTTTTAAAAAGCTCATTTATAGGTCGTTCTAATATTGAAGGTTGCAAGCGCACGCCGATCTGATGAATTAGTCAGTTTAACAATTGATAATGATGAAAATGTGAAATCCGACTTAATTATAAAAATTTCCAATACCAAAACCAAGAGACCACGTTCTTTTACTATGCTGGGAGGCAATTATTTAAGTTTTTACCGAAAATATGTTGCTTTACGTCCATCCTGATTGGTAGAATGATGATTTCTCAAATATGTTAGTGGAAAGTGTTATCGAATGATGGTCGGTATTCATAAAATCAATACCGTCTCGCAAGAAGTGGAAACATTTTTGAAGCTGGACAATTGGAAAGAGTACACATTACGACGAATGTCTGCTACCATTTTAGTTGACGGCACTGGTGACCTCACTGGTCTTAAAAGACATGGAGTACTGTGACGAAAGGTTACACTGAAGACTCACTTTAGAAGAAATAGAAGAAGAATGAAAATATTGCGAAAAGAATACTGAAAGTTGATAGTGGTAATGATAAACCAAGCACCGTTGTCATTTCTGATTTCACAACATCTGAAAATAATATAACTATTAATGAAAATATGTTGGACATGCTTTGAGAATTGCTGCAAGAATGAAGGCAGTAGCAGTTTCAGTGGTTTATTTTATTTTAATACTTGTTCAAACTGTGTATTTAATATCAATGTGGATAAACAAAAATTATACCAAATATTGTTGAATAAATTTTTATAAATTAAAACTTGATTAATCTAAGGATTAAAAGCGAATACTTTTGTTGCTAAGATCTCATTTTTTTTCTTAGTAAGAAAAATGTCAACCTTAGAGACTCCTGACCACAGTATACTAATCAATATACCACAGCATAGGTAGACCAGCAGTTTCACTCCATTGTCGGCACTTTGAACTGCTTTCAGTTTCTGCGGTGACCTCGAAATGTGAGTGCGATAGCACATCCGATAGAATTGACAGAATCGGTGATCAGGACCGGAATAATAAATTTTTATTTGCGCATGAAAGCGTAGTTATTCCACATGAAAGTTTACGTTATATCTATCCACATTATGTAATAATTCATTATACAGTTATAAACGGGTAATTCAACATGTATATTTACTGCTACTAACATACAGTGTGAAAATTTGATTTACTTCTTTGAACTCTTTAAAAAAAAGAGTTTAAAATATATATTATTGCACTACAAAACATTTTTATTTATTTACTTACTTTTTTGTTATTAGTGATAATTATATTTTTTTGGGATTTTTTTAAATTTAAAATTTGACGTTTGAAGTTTAGTGGACAAATAATTTATTATGATTTTTTTTCGTCTTAAATGATCTACGTAAACCAGAAGACAAGTATTTTTCAGAACAGAGAAATTATGTTTACTTAACTTTGAAAATTGTTAAATTGGAGATAAAAGTGCAGTAAAATGTAAATTTGGAAAAAATTATTTTTTATTATTTTGTTTTGAGACTTACTCTCATTATAGTGACTACAAGAAATATGATCATCTACATAATTTGAAGATGAGCCGTCTTGTACAGGAAACGTTGGAACGGCTCTTTGCGTAATCTATCGCGCGAATCGTTAGAAAACATATTATTTTAAAAATGTATTTGACATAGTTTGTATGAAATATTACTAATCCTGAGCAGCTTTTCTAATAAATCTTCTCTATTAGAAGCTTCTGCACAGAACTGCTCTAAAATAAAAATTTGTATTTGCGAATAATATAAATATGTATATTTTAAACTTCACTTTCATGAGAAGTATTTATATTCCAATGTTATACTTAAGAAATAAGTTAATAGGTAAGGCAATAGCAGTAAAATATCATTTATGGTTTGTACAGTATATTATATATTACTTATTACTTATTTATGTCTTTAGCAAATTTAAAGAAACTTAAATTACTATTTATAGATGATATATTTAAACATCTAACTGCTGCGCAGCGACTCGTTCCTCGATCAGACTCAAAATATTGCTTTAATACGGCTCTGTATAACCGATGTTCGCACTCCCAGAGTTGGAAGTAAACTGAGGTCTCTGCAGCTTGAAATGGATGCGCGAGCTGCTATGCGCAACTTATTATTTCGGCCCGAGTGTTTTTACTGGTCTCCCTATACTGTGAATATACTGTGCTCCAAACAGTAAAAAATGTCATAGTTTTGTGACAGTTGGAGAAAAAACAATTTTCGTCACGGGGTTTATTAATATCTTGGAACTAATTTCAAAATAAATCCTGTAATAATAATAATCCAATTTCGATGGGGCTTGCACCAGTTCTCTTCAAAAAAATCTAGTTCATATTTTTCGATACAAATGAATTAAAGTTTAAAGTGCAAAGAGAGTAAAATAAATGAGCATCATAGAAGCCGCAAATTAATTTATTAATTTATATACAGGGTCGGAAAACGCTGATGGTCTATCTGAGTTTACACGAGAGCGACAAAGTAAAGTATAGAAATCCGTGTGATAGACAAGGATGACTATATTGACGACGTTTAATAAATTAGAATAACATCTGAGCAGTCGCTCCCACTTCTAACCGAGCGCATCCGATTGGCCGGAAGGTTTAGCAGGCATCTGTCAGCTTCAGGCAGCTGGCAGCTTCAGTGCCGATGTTTTTATGTGTGGAGTAGGACGCATTTGCTTAAAACAAAGCAAATTCTTACGTACCTTTAACTATTTAGAATTATTTCATAAACCTACCCCCTAACGCTGTATGAAAATAATTGCAATTATTTTTCGCTTTTGTATTTATTTAATAGCCGCTCTGGCAGAAAGTAATACTAAAACTCTAAAACGTAAATAAACTTAAAACTTATTGCAGTAAAAACGAAAGAAAAAAATTAATGTTGATGTTTAACTAATAAGTTGTTCAAAAATGCCCCCCCTTTGTGCCTCGCAATACCCTAATCTGTCATAGAATTCAGTTCTTACGTGTTCTAGCATTTCAGGGGAAATATTATGTAGGACGTCTTCAATTCGGGCCTGTAAATTGACTAAATTACGTGGCCTATCATGTGAATGTCCGTAAATGGCCTGTTTTAAATGCCCCCAAAGAAAGAAGTCGTTGGGCGATAAATCTGGCGATCTGGGGAGCCTCTTGTACTAATAAGATGCTGAGAGAATGTGGTTTATAAATATGCTGTTACTTGACGTGCATTATGAGCGGGACAACCGTCTTGTTGAAACCACACATCCTCAAAGTTGATATTTAATGCTCGAACTGGTAAAGAAGTACAACTGTGAAACGGAAAGTGATGGAAACTCGCGGAAGGAAAATTGTATTTTTAAAATGAGTTTTCCAAATAAAAATTCTAATGCTATATCTTACAAGATGAAACTTAGTCCGTATAAATGAAATCGAAAAGAGTATACTGTTAGAAAGGATGAAATAGTGATATGGCGAAGAAACTAATTAAAATAAATATTAAAAAATAAGAATTTGGATCGAAGAATATATTAAATCTTGACAAAATATGGGCGTATGAAGGTCATACGGAAAGCGGTACGATATAATAAGTGCTAATGTGTGACCGTTATAGTGACAGTGCTAGTAACCAATAGTAAATAGTGTGTATGTATTCTAAAGCCTTTTGTCATTTTCAATGCGGAATTCGCAAATATTTGTAACAAATGTTGTCAACTACCTATAAAATTTTCTACCATTTTCATCATGAAACTGCCATGGTATATTATCAGAAGTTCAAAACAAACTTATTAACACCACATAATAATGAAAGGGGCATTAATATTTGTAGTGTTTGACAGTATCGCAAATTGCAATTGTGAAAAGTTGAGATTTTCCCGCCATAAATAATTAAAACAGAAGTTGCAAAATTCGTGCAAAAATCCGTGAATTTCGCGTCCATGAGGACAAGACTTAAGTGTGTTATCTGCGGAATGCGCATCAGGTAGGTGTAAGTGGGTGGTAGTGGGCAATCGTCCATAAGAACAGGGACACATTTAAAGTAAATTGTTAATGTGCTAGGTTCAGCCGACGTCAACTTATTTTTGATAATTTTGTGTGCTTTAACTCTTCTCAAGTGGCGCGCTTAGGAAATCATACCACCCTTACCCTTCCATACTCATCTCTGTGTTGTGAGTTAGTCACTTTCTATTATTTTCGACCTTGGAAATTGAATTGAAATTTGAAATAATTCTTATAATTTTTATTATCTAACGCCTCGAAATTGGTAAAAACTGTTATATCACTGTTTCTACTCTAAAAATAATGGATGTTATGTAATGGAACAATTTTTGTCATTTTTATATATTTCTTATATCTGATCGCATTCAAATTTAGTACGCCTATGAAATCTTGCTCCCCGCACGCTTCGCCCGTCGCGCTGGTCAGTAAGCTAGCGATTAGTCACTGTCCACAATTTCGACCGCTGGTAAAATATCAGAATACCGGAGTTGGAGTTGCACAAGTAGCGAAAGGCAAAGATGGCGATTGGTCGCTGACATATAAGTGGGAGTGGATTTTATTTGTTGAATGACGAAATGGGCGGTGACTATTTAGATTTTAAAACGTCGTCAATATAGTCATCCTTGTCTATCGCACGGATTTCTATACTTTACTTTGCCGCTCTCATGTAAACTCAGATAGACCATCAGCGTTTTCCGACCCTGTATACTATGTTTCTAAAAACAATTGATAACAACTTTATAAATTTGGAATTAAAAAGTGCAAAATAACCGCTTATGTTCATATACAATCAGGCGATGAGAGATACGAGATAGGCAAAGATGGAGATGTAAGGGAAGTCATTTGGTTACAGTGCGCTTACATCTAACGTATCCTCTTAAGCAATGCGGTGTTACCAGAGTGTATCATTTCTTAGCAGGCAACACATTTATTAGGATAATAATATTTTCAATGGCGATAAAAAATAAATAACCATCGTATACTTTTTTGTGTCCTCCTTGCATAAGCAAGAATCTCAGTGATATTTGCATACAAACAATAATTCCCGCCTTTTCGACGGTTTGTTTAAGAAAATCCGCAGCTTTTTTATTGCTTACATAGCCTATTATTAAAAGTTTTAAAGTGGGCATTCTGCAGAATCGTATTAAAAAATGTAAATGCGGTGGCCCTATCTCGATATAAATGAATAATTTTCGCCCTTATCGTTCTAGTGTTTATTGAGTTTTTTATTACACAGTAAAAAATACTACTGAGAAACCTCAAACTTATTACTTATATTTATGAGTGAAATGTTTTAGGTGTTGAATTTTGAGTAATTAAACATTTTTACAAAGAAATGAGCTTATCAACATATTTTTTTTTTTTGTTAGAGAGATGGAAGAAACACCGACATGTCTATATTTATGCACTGTAAAGAAAGTTGCTGTGCAAAGTGAGATTTTCCAATGTGTAATTTAAGATACATAAAATTTCCGTGTTAATACTTTTACACACTATAGTTTTTTTTTTACAACTTTTACACAAAATATGTTAAAATTACTAGTGTTTTAATAAAATATATTGAATTTGTGTGATATTTGCCAGTAATGTGTTAAAAGTACATCATATCCCTATACTTCTGACTGGTTGAGCATAACTGCGCAGGTGCAGTATATCAGCTGTTATAACATACGTCATTACGCCATGTTGGTCGTGTAGCTTTGTTGTGTTCAGTTATACCTCTTGTTCGCTATAGACAAGTAGAAAACAATTAAACTGAAGTTTAATCAAAGAAAATGTTAAATACTTACCTAGATATAACAAATATTGCTGATAATTGCCATAAAGCTAAAATTAATTAGAACTACAACTCTTAAAAGTATTAGGAGTTCACTCTGATGTTCTATATTACTCTGTATTATGATTTTCTTAGAGACTTTAGAGAAAGAAAATTATATGTTCAGATCAGAATTTTTACCAATAAATACAACTGTAAAACCTAGTTCAATTAATGCAATGCAATCCCATGACAGAAGACACCGACTTGAATAATAATAATGACAAATAAATTACATAATAAAATAAAAATAATTGTGTATCCTTATGTTTAATGGGAAATAATGACTTTACCGCTATGAAGGAATGGTAGGTTAATTGCATAGAAGGTATTGAAGAACTGAAAAATTGTAACAAAATAAAAATTCTGTCAGTGGCGTAGAAGTTAGGCATGGGAAACTGCCCTTGTACCCCTGTCGTATGCTTCTGGTAGTAGTCATAATTTTGTAGCATGATTTAGTATGTTCTAAAGTGTCTAAACTTTATGCCAAGTATGATAGGGAAATATCAAATAGGGTTAAAGTAATGGGCGAAAATCATTTAAAATGTTTTAAATAAAACACCCTGTCACTCAGCAAGAAACCATATTTTATCTAAGCTAATTCTTCATATTTTCAGCCCACAATTATCTAGTTAGTGTATGTACAATTATTAATGAATCATCCTGTATATGTATCTAGAACGACAAGTGAAGCTTTAAGGTATGCATAAATTTTATTGAGTATCGAAGTATTTTTAAGCTCCATTTTTCGTCCTAAAAATAACCCAAAAAACGCATCATCATTGAACTGTACGAAATAAATGAAATTATACACGCCGCACCTTGTATAATAGTCTTGGACAAAAATGAATATGATTAAACATATATAGGAAGTCTAAACTACCAGTCCACTGGGATTATTATAAACAATTTCAAATTTTCTATACGAACAAAAGCTAGCAAAAATATTTGGTAAGATTTAAAAAATATGAATGTAATTAACAAATCGAAAAATCAACAGGTTTCTAACGTAATTGGTGATGTGAATGCAATTAATGTTTTTATGGTTAACTCGGGTAAAAGTGATTTTGTTGTTAAAAATGGGATTGTTGAATATTATAAGGAACATGTAAGATGATATTGATGAATTTTCTTTTAGTTTGGTTACTAAGAATCAAGTATTTTTAGTCCTTAATTCTATTAAATCTAAACCGACGGGTGTTGATTGAATCGGTATTGGTTTAGTTTTACATGTATGCCGTTATATTTTGCCATTGCTAACTCATATCATTAACTATTGCATTGAGCATAGTGTACCCTTCTACGATATATGGAAACTCTCTAAAGTAATTTCGTTGCCCAAGACAAATAATGTAACAGATATGATTAATCTTAGGCCAATTAGGATTTTACCAACAATGTCTAAAATTTTTTAATCAATTTTAAACCAATAGAATAGAAAATACATGCATATTAATAACATACTGCCGTTCAATCAGTCAGGTTTTAGAAAAGGCTATAGTATAACAAGTGCCTTATTAGATGTTGTGAACGATGTTGTGTAATCATTTGATAATAATGAGTTAACTATTTTAGTTGTCCTGGATTATAGCAAGGCATTTGACCGAATTAATCATTCATTGCTTTTGACAGTTTTACACTATTTTGGTTTGTGTTTGAAATCTATCGAGCTAATGAAGCAATATATTACTGGCAGGTATCAAAGAGTTTGTATTATTATTTGTTGCCAGTAGAACATGGTGTTCCTCAAGGTTTAACTCTTGGTCCATTTAAATATATACAGGGTGTTAAAAAAAGAGTGTAAAATATTTAAGGAGGTAATAGTATGAACCAAAATAAGCAGAAAGTCTCAATAAACATAGGTCTGCAAAGTAACGGTTGCGGAGATATGGAATGTTTTTTTATTTTGCAAAAACGTTGTGTATTTTCTTATAATAGTTGGTTGATGTTTAGTGAAATAAACAGTACGTATTTGACAATTAATTGTTTTCAGTGCACAAGTTTTCTTTTGCTATGGCTGGTTAATCTAACGCAGAATTAACAGACATGCATTTCATGTATGGCCATGCTAATGGGAATGCCACCGAAGCGCGACGTCTTTATGTTGACGCTTATCCAAATCGCCAGATTCCTTCACAACGCATGTTTGGAAGAATTCACCAAATACTGCGTGATACCGGTTCCTTGAGCAAACAGTGCCATTTATCCGGAAGTCCAAGGTCGGTATCCACTCCTAGAGCAGAAGAAGAAATTCTAGCACTGGTAGAGCATAATCCAGGTACGAGTGTGCGGAGAATATCAGCCGAGGTAGGAATTAGTGGTCCTCTTGTTTGGAGAATCCTTCACGAGCAACTGCTTTATCCATACCATGTGCAATGAGTACATGCTTTAAATCGAATAAATGATCATCAAGCACGTTTGTTTTTTTACCGTTGGTTTCTACGTCATGATGCTGAAGACTCTTCGTTCTCTTGCAAACATTCTTTTTACTGATGAGGCCGGGTTTACAAGAAATGGAGTGTTTAATTTTCACAGTACGCATATTTGGGCCGACGAAAATCCTCATGCTCTAATAGAAACTGGACATCAGGCACGTTTTTCATTAAACATTTGGATGGGTATGTAGGTGACAGGTTTCTAGGTCCTGTTGTTTTACCAAACCGATTAACAGGCGCTGCTTACCTCAACTTTCTGCAGAGCACACTGTATGAGTTTTTTGAAGACATTCCTTTGAACAACAAATCTGGTTCCAGCATGATGGTGCTCCAGCTCATTTTTCCATGGCCGTTAGAGAGCATTTACACCACATTTTTTCACATAGGTGGGTAGGAAGGGCCAGACCTGTTTTTTGGCTTCCAAGATCGCCTGATCTGAACCTTCTAGATTTCTTTGTTTGGGGATATTTGACATTAATGTATGGTACTCCTGTAAATAGTCTGGAAGAGCTGCAGTTACGGATTAACAAAAAATGTTAAGAAATCCAAACCAAGGACGGTGTTTTCGATAGAGTTCGAATATCGTTGAGACGAAGATGTCGTGCCTGCTTGGAAATGGACGAAGGGCACTTTGAACATCTTCTGTAACTTTGTTTTTTGTTTGTTAAAAGCTTTCTTGGTCGGTTTATTCCTAATAAAATAAAATGTTTGAAAAACGAATAGTGGTCCATATCTCCGCAACCGTTACTTTGTGAACCCATGTTTATTAAGACTTTTCTGCTTATTTTGGTTCATACTATTACCTCCTGAAATATTTTACAGTCTTTTTTAACACCCTGTATATTATATACCAGCAAATTTCAAAAAATTCTTAAAACATGTAAATCGCATTTTTACGCCGATGACACTCAGTTGTATTATTCATTTATAGAAGCTGATATTGAACAATTGATTATATAATAATGTTTCTGTTGAAGTAACACATGTGGCTAATAATTTGGGTCTTCATATTGATTCGGACCTGATATTCACAGAGCATTTTAATTAAATTATTCAAAAATCTGTTGGTAAGTTAAAAATTAATTTATTCTAATAGAGATATGTAAACTTAAACTTTACTTTGTGAATCTCTTGTACTTTCTCATATAAATTACACATCTGTGGAATATTATCTTTTTTTTTAGGTCAAGTTGATGCGCCATACGATTACAGAGATTGCAAAACAGTTGCATAAGATTAATTTGGGGAACTAGGAAGTATGATTCTATATCAGCAGGTCTGAAATAAATCGGATGGTTGAATGTCAACAAAAGAATTCATTACTTTGTTTGCTCTTTTTATCATGATGTTTTATTAAATAATTTACCTCCTTACTTGTACAATAAAATTACTTATAAAACTGATGTCCATAACTTAAATATCAGACACAGAACTACTATCACTATTCCGAAACATACTACTTCTAAATTTAGTTCTGGATTTTATTATCGTACAGCTTCCATTTATAATGCTATTCCCAATAAACTCGATCAGCTACCTAGTACTAAATTTAAAAAGCATATTAAAATACTGCTTCTTAATAATAATGCATAGATTTCCTTTCTCATACTGATTGACATAATTTATGTTATGTTCTAATTGATTGGTTACTGTTAAACCACTATAATAATTTACTTTTCTCCACTCTTGGGTTGAGTGGGAGAGCAGGTTTCCACTTGTGGAAAACCGCTGAAGTCTGCCTACCTTCTATATATTATGAATATTTCTTTGTAAAAATCAATATTATTATAATAAAAACATTATTATTATTATTATTTCTCACACAACTTTCGGTTACAACGTAACAAAATAAAAATGCACTTAAATGTATACCGCGGGTTGAATGCAGTTAATTTTTCTTGTTGGACGTTCACAGGAAGCTGGAAATTGAACTGCTACATGTCCGCAAAAGATGAATTGCAGATATGAACAGCGCGCGTCGACATCAAAGCGGACTCCATCCGGTTTTCCTCTGGGCTTCTGATTTGTAATTTAAAGTTCTTATTTATTACAGTAAATATGTAGCGCCTCGCCATTTATGCATTTTTTTATCAACTCTTTAAGGGTCGCGAGGTGATACAGCAAATTGTGAATACTAGAAATTGCAATTTCCTGTGAAGATATGTCCACGTATATTTTAGGCTCGTTCGAGCGATGGCTCCCTTTTTCAATTTCGGATGAGTTCTAAGTAAATTCAGTCGGCTTTAATTAGTGACCTGTCCAAAGTCCTGTCCTGTATCAAAGGTTACATCGGGAGTTTTGGTTTATCGGATGTCTGTTAAGTTTATTGAGTATGCTGCCCATTCCTTTACTAATAAATCAAAAAGATACCGATCAGTTTGCATGTAATTATGATCTACAGGGTGTAACTTTGAATGGGGGTCTGGTTTAAAAGGGGGGTGCTTGTGACCTTTACAAACACATATCATAAGTTTGTTTTCTTAAATTCCGTCACAAAAACTATTTTTTTTTTGGCATACTAGCGCTGAGCATATCTAGTCGTAATGTCCCCAGCGTTATTGTCATATTTCATTATTGTAGTTGAAGATGTGGAAAGAACATCTATGAGAAAGCAAATGTCCAAGCCACCCATGAGGTATTGCTCTTTAACATATCATTTTTATTGAGTAGTTGTTCGCCAGAAGTTCTATTATCTCATATAAGCAAAAACTATATTCTTTTACGTATAATATACTATAAAACAGCAACAAGTCAACTAACAGAAACCTTAATAATAAATAAATAAAAATAAATACATAATCCTTTTTATTTACGTGACTAGAGTCCTCTTCTACGGCGTTTAAAATATTTGGTGCAAGATTCTTACTTTCTGAATTTGTTCTAGTTCAACATTAGCGTACTGATGTTCAAAACTCCCATAATCTCTTAAATGTTGAATCAGTCTTACAAACATTTTCCCATACGGTTCTTGTCGATTGGGATAATTCATCTGACACGGCTCACTAGCTATTTATTTTGCGATTTTGTTAAGGACGCCATAGACGGGACAGATTCACGTATGGAAACATTTCAAGCTATACTTCACATTTTAACTTATATTTATTTTTCTCTTTCTCATATCTGTATCTTTTTTACATAAAACGACACTACACAAAATTGGTTGTATATAATTCTGTACAATAGAATAGGAAACAGAAGTGCAACTTTGATTTTGACCATTGTCAGAAAAAATTTGTGTAAAAGAAATTAACAACACTGAATTTTAAAAGTAATAAACGCTGAAAACTTGCAGCAAGGCGCATTTTGATCGAACGTAAATGCCGTCTATAGGACCCGACATGAACATATTCATCGTCCATCCTTGTCTGGCTTGATGTATTGTGTGAAATATTTAAGAGGTATTTTATAAAGTAGGTCAATGTCAAGGATATTTAAGGGAAATTGACACAGTGCTTAAAAAATAGTAACAAATACTTTGCATTAAAAATTGTAATTTTAAAACATTAAACTTTACTGGCAATAATTAGTAGGTAACGTATAAAAATCTACCTACCAATATTATTATTTAATAATAATTATTATTCACCATCCTTTGTCAGGATTGACATAAACAAGTATGATGAACCGCAATGTCATAAAAAACAGTGTATTTACAAAATTATTAATTGGAACTTTTCCTATTTTGCAGCTCCGTTACTTATAATCGTGGTCACAACTGACAACACTGTAAATATGATCCTACAGTGAAACTCGGACGCTGTTCAGGGGCAACATGGTTATCCACACTGCCCCCGAACAGCATCTAATTTTGGTACAATTTAAGAAATTGATTATAACTCGGCTATTTATTTGATTAAGAAAAATTATTTTCGGATTAGAAATCTAGGGAACACGTACTACAACCCCTCAAAAGGGGACCCCCACTTGAAGTTACATCCTGTATAGTCCAAGTGACACAGCACATTTCATGCTTAAGAAGAAGAAAATTAAAAATTCACCAACACCACCACCACCACCAAAATTCAATGTGCAACATACTGTTTAAACCACTAATAGTGAAATTTAAATAACTTTTCGCAAAAATTTTCGAATGTATCCATTTTAGGAAAAAATATAGAATACAAAAATATCTCACTAAATTCTGCATAAAAAATTCCTGTTCAGTTAATAAACTGGCCAATAAGCCAGTTAATAGTTTTTTTTTAATATTACAAGTGGTGTAAGAAATTTTGACATTGTGCCAACGTTTTTTTTTTAATTTTTCTGTTCTGATGGATGGTTCCATTGCAGTTCTATTAATCTCAATCTCTTTCGTAAGACCCTTTAACTTCTCCTTTTACATTTTGATAATTATTGTACGTTTTTGTAGTTTCCTGATGAAGAAGAAATAAAGGCTTCGAAAGCTTGAATAGAAATAAGGAGTTTTCTTGCCTATGTGACTGCTATACCTGGATTAATTAATTTTTCAAGTCTATTCCTTTACTTACCAGTCAGGTGAACCTCTTCCACTATATACGATGTTTCGTAAGAAAAAAAGTCGAGAGAATTTTTCTCTTCCATCTTGCACAAGCCAATTCAAAAATAATTTTTATTTTGAGAAACATCAGTGACGTATTATTTTTTTCTTTAACAATATTCACAAACCGCCTGTGCGTACGTCACTGGTGATTTTTGTCGCAACATGTATTGTCGTTAACTGTCAAAGCCTGTAAAATTTCATTAAAATATCTTAGTGGTTTCATCAATATTAATAAATTACCATTTTCTTATTAATAATTTAACACCCTGTAGATCGAAAACCAAGTGTTTTTGGAATATGATATATTAAGGAAATATATCACAAACTGTTTATACTATATACAGGAAATAATGCATCGACTTAAACACGCTGTATAATTTTATATACAGTGTGGTCCATTTAGATGGAAACACCTCTGTAAATATTGAATTTATTATCCGATTTGGTTAGGTTGTTTTTTAAATGTTAGAGAATTTAAAACTCTATTTTGGCTTACAATATGAAATTCCATTGGCTATAATCAAGGCCTACTTGGGTTTTATCGATATCAAAATTATTATTGATTATCTGCCCATTTTAACATTGAAAAAATCAAAGTAGGCCTTGATTATTAGCGTAACTTTTGCATTAATAAATCCAATTTTTACAGCAATGTTTCAATGTAAAAAACATGAATATGAATTTTACTGTTAGTAAGTAATAAATACTCTTTTATAAAATTTGATACATACCCATTTTAGGGGGTGCTGAATCAAGTAAATCTGTAGTCAGATTTTCAAATAAAAAAAATCACTAAACAGTTCTTGCCAATTCTCACATCGAAAAAAAAACCAAAGTAGGCCTTGATTATAGACAATGCAATTTTATATTGTGAGCTAAAATAGAGTTTTAAATTCTCTATCTAAAAAAAAAACGTTCATCTTAAATGGACCTCACTGTAGATCAATTATTCTAGTTGTCTTATATTTTCCCAGTAAACACACATACGTTATTTAAACGTATTGTCAACGTACCATTGGTTGATAATTCGTGTTACGTTACAAAATCAACCATTATTTTATGGTTAGAAAAGTAACGGTATAACATAACGTTTAAAATACGTACTTTTTTAACAAAAAATGTTGGCAAATCGTTTGTAACGTTAAAGGAACGTTATTTAAAATATTTAAATAAAAGTTATTTATTTAAACCTTTATAAAACGTCTGTGTCAACTGATTAATATATTGACATTGAACAAAAACGTGTTTGTAACGTTTTAGAGCAACAAGCATAAGTAATACATACAAAATGTATCATAAACGTTTTGCAATTAATAAATATTTCGGAACGATACCAATCCAAAGTAAATTTTATACAATATAATTTAATAAAAAGATATTGCATTAAGAATATATAGGTACTTATATATACAAATAACTAGATAGTAATTATTTTTTAATAAATCTGTATAATACGTTATAATCATTCATTGAAATAAGGAAGCGAATTGCCGTTTATTACACGTGTCAATTATAATGCCGTTAAACCTTCTATATGAATTTAATGATCTTATTGGTAGATAAAGATCACGTGTTACACACATACCATTTCGAGTTCTTTTTTGTAAAAGGTTGTCAGTTGTATATTCATCACTGTACGTACCTACTATGATCCGTGAAATATTTCCGTATTTTATTTTGGTAAGTATACCTACTTCTATAAGTATTTAATTTTATTTTATTAATATAAAAATATTAGGTTTTTTTACATTACATGTTACAAATAATTATATAATGGAATCTAAATTTATTCCACTATAACTTTTTCTACTTATGTTACAAAATACTTACAAAGACGATGACAAAATTAGTAAAAGTAGGCGTGTGAATTTTGTACTCGTACATGCCTACGTTAAATTACTTTGTAAAATGGGTAACAATTATTATGACTTTGTAATTTTTTTACTTTATACTAAAATTTAAGATACAGTGACATATTTCTAATCATGATTGGGAATTATTTAAACAATTTTATTTCCTTTCTTGACTATCTACTTTGTGGTCATATTAAATGTATATTAGGTTATTATTATTGTTATTATTATTAGCATTATTATTATATTTATAACTATAATAGATTAAACTTAGACATGTTTAAAGTTTAGACTTTCTTTAAATAATCTATATTATCCAATGTAAGTGAAGTTATTGATATGAAACTTGTTCAGACCTAACTTCATTGTTTTTTAGGTTCCAATTAGTAGCATAAATAAGATATACTATTTTGGTATTTTTATATTTTGTTTGTATTATATACGTATTATTATTTATTTAATAAACTATTACTGATATTAAAACCAATTATTAATTGTTACCTACCTAAATTTGAAATTAAACAATAGGTATTGATATTTTCTAATACTCTTATTTATAGGCGTATAGTGAGTTCAACATTCGAGCCACACTATTGGAATATCGATAATAATTATTAATAGGAACAAGATTAAATGAGAGAAGATTTTGTAACTATTTTATTTATATTATATTAATTTCCTGATAATTATTTATTTAATACAGGGTGGTCCAGAATGTACCGTAAATATTAGAACATATGGCACGTTAAAAAATAAGGGTA
Source organism: Monochamus alternatus (assembly GCA_037114965.1). NCBI lineage: Eukaryota > Metazoa > Arthropoda > Insecta > Coleoptera > Cerambycidae > Monochamus > Monochamus alternatus. The sequence goes on along the minus strand of CM073431.1, from coordinate 73,791,044 downwards.
CTATTTTACATAAATTTGTGTTCAAAACTCAATAATAAGAGAGATATAACCCTCTGAGGGATGAAATAAAAATCTTTTTTTTTTAAATGTCTTTCAGAAACTTTTGAATAATGGGTTCATGGGGTGAGTATATGATATTAGGATAATTAATTTTTTGTTACAACTTATTCAATCACTTATATTTAAGGGGTAGTTTTGGACAGTATTTTTTAAATTTGAAATTATGTATTTAAAAAAAAAATACTTATCACTCAAAACAACGCTTTAATCTTAAAGGGATGGAATACGTGGTAACATAAAATTAATTGTACTAAAACCCAGAAAAAATAAATTCATTATAAAAATATTATAATTAGTTAAGTGTTATATATATTTAAAGAAGTGGTTTATATTTTGCGGGTTTACAGGATTAAGTGTACCTGATTATTTAGTTTTTTATATATATATATAATACCCTTATTTTTTAACGTACTATCTAATCTAGCATTTATGGTACATAATTTAGGACCACCCTGTACAATGCCGCCAGAAGGATCCAAAAACAACGTTGTAAAACACGTTAAAAACACGTCTCTAAAACATCTTTTTGGACATTAAAATAACAAGGTTTAATTTACGTTAGTTAAAAAACTTAATAAAATGTCATTATTAAAACGTAAAACTTAAAGCTTATTAATACTAAAAATGATCGTTCCACATTTGCTAATATTAAACGTTTGTACTTTGGTTACCAGAAACGTGTAAAACCGGGACATTTTTAAGTTGATTGTACGTAAAAAAGGCACGCCTTTTTCAAACGTTGTATGGGCATTATAAAAGTTTTTCGTTAGAAAACACATATACGTTAGTATATGTGTTTACTGGATTTTAACACAGTATCTCATCCCATGTTTTTCAACCGGCATAAACACAGTTACCAAATTAACGCGGTTAAGGGATAAAAAATTCCTTCGGTGCGAGATTAGTCCGCAATAAAAAAATGTTGATGGTCTCAATTTCATTACAAAATGCGGCGAAGCTAAATAATTCCAGTTCCATTAACCCGAAAAATACCTCTCGGTATCGCCGAACTACGGAGGCACGAAACATCTCCCAACTTCCTACTCACAATATTGAACTTGCGTGACCGCCGAGCCGAGCTGCATTGCGTAAGGGCCCCAGGCAATTGTTTGTAATTCGGGGACAAGAATCTTCCCCGCAGATTCCCTAATCGCAACTAGTAACGTAAAAATACGCCCGTAATGGTGTTAATCGTGTGTCTTATGAATAAATTCGGTAAATATTCATAATGAATTAAGATAAAATTAGTGCGATATTTGAAAATACACGGCGTCACTGACTGATCGTATGTACAGGGTGTCTCAAACTCGATAGGATAGGCGTACTGTAAGTATATACAAAAATTAAATAAAATGTGGAACACGTAATGTTCAATGGGATGAGGTAAGCTCCATTTTTAATCGAAAGTATAATCTATGGGATTTCACAGAAACGTCTAATGACGTCATCAATTATATTTTTTCCAGAAACATACCCACATCTTTTTTCCTGTTAAAAAGCTCTCTTTTTTCTAATAAACTTTTACTAGAGAAATTTGTCTGCAGTACTTTCCGTTTAAAAGGTATAAGCAAAACCGTCCTAAAGAGTCTTGAAAGAAATACCACCTAAAAATCACATTAGCGGTGGAGAGATCAAGAAATCGTTGGAAAATAATTGAATGTTCGTTGTTTAAATTGCATAAATGTCATTAAGAATAAATAAAAGTATTGAACTCGACTATTCTTTAATACAGTTAAAACAGAAGATGGCGATACATACGTACTACATACATATTACAATGACCTCCTTTCATTTTAAGACATATCTAATGAGGGGCCGCTCTAGCTATTTTGACGCCCTGGGCAAAATTACATTTTCCCACCCCCCTTCTACGTAATTAAGATAAAAGTTTTTTATATATATAAGATATTTTTATATATCTTTGATGAATTTCAGTTATTACAAATTTGGTGACGACTAATAAATAAACAATACAGGGTCCGGAAATGATGAGCAAAACATTCAGGGGATAATTCTAGACCGAAAATAAATGCTACCTCTTTCTATAACATTTTTTCCAAAACTGATTATTAACGAAGTTACAGGGTGTTAAATTTAAAATTTTATTTTCGATATTTGTAAATAACTTCTTGAGAAATCCAAATATTCAAATATGTTTCCAACTTTGACGTCACTATAGAGGGCGCCACTTGTGGCACACCATGTTTCATTTAAATGGTAGAACTTTTTTTCATCTTAATGTATCCATCTGACTATCGAAACAATCGATTCTCCTACCTGTTTTATTTGAAAAAGGCATACCTTGCTAAAGTCGGTAGGCGTAACCATTTTTGAAATATTCCTATTTGAAATGCTCAGTGCACCGAGTAAAAACTGTTTTGGTTTCAGGTAAAGTTCATTTTCTGCTGAAAATACAGCAAAATGTTACTTGAAAAAGTTATTCAGAATCGTAAATTATGGAGACGTGCTAAATCGGCGAGGTTTGATGAAACCATTTTTCAACAAAGCACAAAGATTTTATCAAAGCAGGCCGATTTTTTTAAATTTTGCACATCTCCATAATTTACCGTTCTGAACAACTTTTACAAGTAACATTTTCCTGTATTTTCAGTAGAAAAGGCACTTTAACTGAAACGATAACAGTTTTCAATCGGTGCACTGAATATTTCAAATAACATTATTTCGAAAACTGTTACTTCTAACGACTAATAAGGTATACATTTTTCAGATATAACAGGTAGGAGAATCGATTGTTTCAATAGTCAGATGGATACACTAAACAGCAAAAAAGTTCTGTCATTTAAAAGAAACATGATGTGGCGCTCTCTACTAGTGACGTTGAAATTAGAAACATTTGAATTTCTCGTCCTAAATAACAAATAAATAAAAAGAAATAAAAACTAATCCTCAGTCATTTAATAGTTGTAATCGTAAATTTGCTACTAATTAAATGAAATCAACTTTTCTTGTCTTACATGAGCAAAATCATATATTAACTGATCCTCATTTAGATTTCCACTGAGTTCACTTTCTATAGATATCATAACCAATCCGCTTAATCGTTCTTGATACATAGTAGATCTTAAATAAGTTTAATTTTAAAAAGGATTCTTTCGCCGCTTGTCACACTAACAGGCAGTGTTAACAGGGTTCTAAGTGCTACTATAACATTTGGAGTAAAGAGTAATTCAATGGCAATTTTACACCACACACCCTGAAAAGGAAAATGACACATACTACTTACATACTAATAAATACACGGGAACGCAAATGGATCGGCGCTGTAGATGCTGCAACTCCGCATACTGCGCAGTTGTCGGGTTCCGGGTCTACGGCAGAGATGCCGCCCCGAGCGGTTGCTCAGTACGCTCACCATCTGGAGCGGCCTCTGTATCTAATCTTCGTCCGACTTCTTTGTGGACTGCATTTATTAACATTTCGTTGTTTAACTCATTACAAGCGTTTGTGATTTTTTCTTTCAAATGATTAATATCTCGCGAAGGTGTTTTTAAACCTTATTTTTTAAAACCCTCAAAAAAAAAATCGAGAGTTGTTAGATTTAGTGACTTTCCGGGCCACTGAATAGGTGTTATTAATCCCGATCCATTTTTCTGGGAAAGTGTTATCTTGCTGCACAATCCTGACCTTGTGGGGTGGAGCTCCATCGTACTGAAACCATAAGTTTCTCCTGAACTGCAAAGGCATATTCTTCAGAAGTGCAGGAACTTCTTCTTGTAGAAAATTTAGGTAGCTCACGCTGTTCAATGTATGTTCATAAAAGTAAGGCCCAATTAAATGCCTACCGATAATGCAGCATCATATACGTTAACAAAATGGTCTTGGTTTTGGACCGGATTTACAACGTGGGGTTTTCAATGGACCTATAATGTTCGTTGCGACTGTTTAGCAAACTATTACCACAGAAGACCCAGTGGCGGGGCAAGACCTAAATTTGATGTGGGCAAGATATATTTTGAGAGGCCCCCTGATGGATGACAAGGATGGATTTTGTTGAGCGAAAAAATTTTTTGATACTCAAATTTTCATCCAAAAAAATGCAAACTTTATTATATTATTTTACATTATTAAGTATACCTCAACTAACAGTAAAGTAAACAATTAAAGAAACAGAAATTTTCTGCTTTTATCCTTACTGAACTCCCTAATAACTATGTCGTAATCCAGATTAGATGCTATATTTGCCTCGATAGATAAAACTGCCAACTCTGAAAGTCTTTCCTGACCTATTGTACTTCTTAAATAATTTTTTGTTAGTTTTAATTTAAAAAAACTCCTTTCAGCTGAGGCTGTACTTACTGGTACTGCTAACTGTCTTGAGAGATTCTCTGTGACCCCTAAATGCCAGATTATGAGACGCTAAGAAATAAATTATATCAGCGAGGATTCCATGCGTCATACACATCTCGCAACGCCAGCAAATGTTGCCAGACTAGATCTTTAAAAAACGAATGTGGTAGGTTAGTATTGCCAGATACTTGCTAGCCGGTCATTTTATTATTTATTGCTAGATGAGTAATTATATCTATATTTGCGTTCGCCTACGAGGGCCTTCGAGGCGCGAGGCCCCTTACACCGCCTCTGAGAAGACCTAATGGTCCTCTGTGCTGTTACTGACAAACAAACAAATTTTCGTCTGTCCAAAGAACATGCCGAAAAAGATATGATCAAAAGTTTCTACATTTACTACAATTTGACCTATAAAATCTACTCAGACAAATACTCCAAATTGTGAATTTTGTAGTCATGATACCCAATTCCCGGCTAGCTTGCCGTATAGAATTTCGTGGATTTTGTTCGAAATACTGTAACAGTCTCGCTGTATTATTATTTTTTACCCTTCGGTCCATTATTTGATTCTTCGGAACAGAAAATGTGTCTTCATTTCGTCGCAAGGTCGCCTCCAATCTTGCAAAGGTTTTATGATCAGGAATGATGTGATCTGGATATCTTTCTCTAAATAGCTCTACAGCTCGCCTTGAATTTTTTTGTGACTCGCCGTAAATTAGCAACATATCAAACACAAAAGTTATATGCTTGACGTTTGTATTGAGTAATGATGAGTATTTTGTGACATGCAATTTAAACAACAAACATTCAATTATTTTCTAACGACTACTTGATCCTTCCACCGCTAATGTGATTTGTAGGTGGTATTTCTTTTGAGACTCTTTAGGACCACATTGCTTATAACTTTTAAAGGGAAAGTAATACTGAAAAAATTCTCTAATAAAAGTTTATTTGAAAAAGAGTACTTTCTTACAGAAAAAAAGGGTACGTTTCTGTAAAAAATATAATTGATATTAGTCGTTTCTGTCAAATCTCAAAGATAATACTTTCCATTGAAAATGGAGCTTATTTCATCCCATTTAACACCACGTCTCAAATTTTATTTAATTTTTTTGTATCGTGATAGTAGGCCCATGCTATCGAGTTTGAGACAACATGAACAGAATTTTACGGCGTTCGACACTGCTAAAAATGGGTGGAAATTTCCATGTTTTGTTATACTCGTTTTACATAAAATTTACTAGAAAATTTCACAATAGTATTTTTCAGCCAATTAAAGGCCTGTATTTTGTAGCGTTACTATAGCAACTAAGAAAATTTCCGGAAATTTTTTCTCTTCCTTGGGGTAAGGAGCATGAAATTACACTGGAAATTTTTTGACATTTATAAATAAAATGACATTTATATTTAACTTCAAATTTATTCTATCATAATTTAATAAGTACAAATCATTTATAAATAATTATTTACCAAGTATGTACTTTTAGTAGTTTTAATTAAAGCGTCCAAATGTTGCTGAAATTCCTCAGCCACGTCTTCTTTTCTTAATGGGGAATAAACAAGCACACATTCACTAAAATTTTTAATTGCAAAATTCTAGAAACTGCTTCCAAATGCTTATCTTTGATTATTTGGTATTATCTGGCATCAGATGTTGAATTTCTTTTTTTATTATGTCCTGGTTTTCTTCTCCAAAACGAGACATTTTTCGTAAAAAACACTAAACTTTTCACTTTGACACCGTGCATATAAAATGACATTTGTTATCCTTTTTGAATTAACATACAAAGCCTACTGTCTCTTCAAAACAATAAAAAAATTTTAATATCTTTATATTTTTGTCGATATTTTTTAACATTTCATTGTGAAATTTTCTTACCGAATACCACTCTAGCTTCAATTAAAAACTGGAAATTTTTTCTTGCACACGAACATTTTTTAGAAAAATTTCCAGTAATAATTGAAGCTCTAGTGGTATTATAAGTGAAAATTTTAATTTACATTATATAGGGTGTCCGGAAATGATGAGCAAAAAAGTCAGGGGATAATTCTAGACCGAATATAAATGGATGGATAGGATGTTAAAATTTTATTTTGGATATTTGTAAATAACTTCTTAAGAAATCCAAATATTTACATAAAATTTGTAAATCGGGGGTTTTTGCGGAAGGGAAATTCATATATGCTTCTAATTTTGACGTCACTAGTAGAGGGCGCCACTTGTACCACACCATGTTTCTTTTAAATTGAGTAAATTTTGCAGAGTTTTTGAACTTGTGCTTGGGCATGATGAATGCGAAAATTCTCAAAATACTGGTATTTTTCGCAGATTAGTGAATTTCACGTTAAAACTTAACAAAACGTTTAATAAATACCTGGAAATGACAACAACTCTGAAAGACATATAAAGGTATATTTGAAGTGTGTCATTAGAAAAAAGGTACACGAGGTGTGACAATTAAGTTCCGGGAATTTGTCAATGAAAAAACAAGCAAATTAAATTCGCCAAAATTTTATTATCGACCTTCACAATAGTCTAACTATACACAACATTCCAACGTTGCTCCTACGATTGGAAGCACCATTGGTAATCCTCCGCAGTGAACCCGTTCAGCACCACGGTTACAGCTTCTTTGACGAGTTCCCTTGAGGTGCGACTTCATCTTGGGGAATAAAAAAAATCGGAGGGGGTAATATCGAGGCTATGGGGTGAGTGCGGCAACGTTGGAATGCATTTTTTGCTAAAACTCTTGCACAATGAACGAGGAATGGGCTGGCGCGTTGTCGTGGTGCAAGATCCAGCCGTTCTCGGCGAGTTCGGGTTGCACACGGAAAACGTAGGCCCGTAGCCGTTACAGAACGCCAACATAGAACTGTCCAGTCACTGACTGGCCGGCAGAAATATATTTACGATGAATGATGCCGTGAATATCGAAAAAACGATCAACATTGCCTTCAGTCGTGACTTGGACATCCTCGCTTTCGTTGGGCGCTCTCCACCCTTTTCCACTCACTACTGACTTTGTTTACAGGTTTTGCGGTCATATTCAAATATCCAGATCTCATCTCCAGTGACTACCCGACTCATCCAGTCTCTACTGTTGCTCCGAATGCGAGACAACAAATCCGTGCAGATCGATTTTCGCATGTCTTTCTGTTCACGGGTGAGAACGTTTGGCGCTATTTTTCGGATATTCAAATTTTCGTGTAACATCTTGCGAACGGTTTCTTTGTTGACGCTTAACTCGTCAGACAACGCACGAGTACTTAGGCGCCGGTCAGACGTGATCAGTGCACGCAAACGGCCATTATTCACGTCAGTATGAGAGGCGACGGGAGATCCTTCACGTGGATCGTCTTCTACCGATTGACGTCCCTCATTGAACCGTTTTGCCCATTCAAATTCGCGTGTTTTCGATATGCACTAGAGATGGGCAGTTCCCGAGTGAACTGGTTTAAAAGAACGTGTTTCGACACTGAACTGCGAGAATCAGTTCTCGAGAAGTTGACAAATCAGTTCTTTGGGAACTGATTTGTAACGATTGATGTAGAGTGCGAGAGACATTTTCAAGTTTAGACGTCAGAAGGAACTGTTCAGTGAATAGTGAACGAGTGTTCACAGCCTATGTGAGCTTTAAAATCATACAGACGATCTGAATTCTGAATAACTGATTGGTGATCCGATTGCGGAGCGTTAATATCATTCTTAGGCGTCCGTATCAAATTGTTACATTAATAAAAACGATATAGGCATGTGCCATTAATTACAATTATGTGATGTATAAGAATTAAGAACTGAATTTTATTAACAAGTAAAATACAACTTTACAAAAATATATATTAAATTCTGTAATAAAAAATAAATAAAAATCAGTATCTAAATGATTCGAGATATTTTGGAAAAAAGAGGCTTCAAATATTTTGATTAAGAATTTTTATTCTAAAGTCTAAACGCTAATAAACGTGTCGCAATCATAAAACGCGGAAGAAACCGACCGAGTGCGATTGACGGAGATGCGGGATTCGGAGAGAAGCGTATATCTGTGCAGTGTTTGACGAAAAATCAGTTCTTAAAGAGCTGGTTTTAAGAATCAGTTCTTTTTAGTAATTCAGTTCTCGAGAACTGAATCATTAAAATGAACTGCTAAGCCCATCTCTAATATGCACTCGTCTCCATACACCACCTGCAATTTTCAAAGGATTGCCGAGGGTTTTTCGCCAGATTTCACTAAAAATTGAATCACAACACGTTGTCTGTAATTTGAGTCACTCACTTTCACGACGCCACTAAAAAAGTTACTTCTATAAAATATACAAAACACAAACCAAACGTGCTATAGACTTCAACCTTAGATTGAAACTAAAAGGAAGGTCGCCCCCTCTCTAGAAAAACGTTGACGAACGATGCAGTGTTGCCAGTTTCCGAGTTATAACTAAATTTTCGGAACATAATTGCCACACCTCGTATCACTTCGGTACCAATCTTTAATTAATATGCCATTATTAAGAATGCGGTCCTGACGACGTGGCAACAGTTGTTATGAATTCATTTGCTTATATGGTCAAAGATCGAGGAACAATTTTTTTTCCACATCGGTCTTTATTAGGCCTTCCAAATGCGTGTTTAAAATTAATGATATTATGACTGAATCACCCTGTATTGTGAACCAAAAACAATTTCTCGGCCCTTCATAATACACGCCAACTGGAAAACTCCGGGGCAGCGTCATTTGATAGCCCGTACGTATCACGGGTAAAAGGAGACACCCTTTTGATAATGGTCGGGTCGAAACGTCGATAAAAATAGCTTCTTTGTAATTGCAGAACGCTTAAAATAGTCTCCGTGTGCGTTCGGAATACGCGCCCGTGCCCCCTATCCGCATCTCGGCAACACACGGCCGGGTGCTCTGCGCCACCCTTAACATCTTGGTGATGACTTTCCCCCGGTTTTATCTCGAGTCCGGGCATACAGATAGAGCTGGAAGCTGGAGTATGCGCGTCGCGACGCCGGGCGCCGCAGTGGATACACGGCTGCTGCCAGGGTTGCGTTCAGCCGGTTGATCTGCAAGACAGAAATCCTGTGCAGTGCATCGGTTTGTATTTTTGGACGAGAAACTGACACAATCCGGGTGCGGAACGATTCTCGACCGTGTCGGTGGTGGTGCGGTTCGTGATGTACCCCCGAAGACAGATGGGACGCGGGCCAGTGCTCCCTTAATTGTACACCGTGAGTTCGTGCCTGCAATGGTTTTGGTAGGTTCACTTCATAAATTTAATTAAACGTGGACGGTGTTGACCGAACTGTTCAAACTGTACCGAGCCGCAAATTCGAATTAAACTTTAACCTTTTCGGCCGACGCATTCTTCCATATAACCTAAAATAACATTAAACACAACCCTAACAACATTTCGGGGTTATACATTATATAGGATACAATTAGGGCGCTACAAAAATAGAAAAGGAGATTAATATAATGGGGAATGTTCGTGCTAAATGGGTTTTGTTTGTACTTTGTTCCTTTGAGCTGCCACAGTTGCGGTAATTTTTGTATTCCCTATGGAAATTTCCAGAACGGACTTTGCTTCATACCTACCGGTTTATTATTTAACATTATGATTTATTATTCTACTGCTGTGCACTTTCAGCCTTTAAAAGATTGCCATAGACAGTATTTGATAACAACGAAATAAAATTTGTCTATTGAAACAACTTCTATACTTTGCTAAGGAAACAAAAACAAAATATAAATACGTATAATTTCAGTTTCTAATAAATAAAAGAAATGAGAACAATAATACTACACACTGAATAAAATGTTTAGAATAAAAATAGGACAATTTATTTACTCTTAATTTGTACTGTAATTTTTCTATAGATTTTGATTTTACAAATAATTTCGCAAAATTATTTTAGAGTGCATACCTCATAGTAACTTGTGCTTGATTAGACAGCATAAAAAGTATTTATGCTATCTAATAATGTATATTATTATAGTACATTTTATTTAATAACGGCAATGCACTTTTAATTACGTATTTACAAATATATTTTAGTAGTTTATGCTAATATAATTTACTATATGTTTTTAGAAACACCTAACAGATATATACTGTTTTCTGATGTCCCCATAAACATAAAAGTCAAGAATTATTATCAATCTTGTACGTATAAAAATTATTTAATCGAATTACTTGTTGATATAAAAAACAGCAGTCCTTCAATATTTCGATTTAATAGTATTAAATGTATTGCCTACACTGACAAAAATTATCGTAAATGTACACATCATACATTGAAATAAAAATACCGTACGTTTGCATTTAAAATTACATGTTTTCTTTCTAAAAATACATAATAACGCTGCGAAATTACATTTCATGTGAACAAAAATTCGGTTTTACTATAAATAAATTCATATTCATAAGTAGTAATTTTCCTTTTTGTCAAGATTTTTAATTTCTTATTGGCACAGCCAATAAATTTGAACTTAATAGAAAATCAAATTTTTATGGTATTCTTTGTATTTATCTATATATTTCTGATGACATTTTTTAATTTTGTTTTATTACTTAATATACAGGGTTGATCACGATTTCATCAGACAACCGATTACAACAAGAAGGAAAGAAATGGATGATGCAAATCCTTAATGAGCAGAAATATTTCATTTATTTATTTATACAGTGTGACAATTTAAAAACTTGCAATGACTATATTAGGAAGAAAAAATATATCAAGAATCTCTCGAAACTATTTCTGTAACTTCACTGCATTTAAAAGATTGACATAGATAGATAGAATTTAATAACAATGAAATAGAATTGGCCTATTGAAACAGCTCCCATTAGTTTGCTAAAGCAAGGATATTTTCAAAATAGATACACATTTCAGTTTCTAACAAATGCACTGAATAACATATTTAGGGGGACAATTTATTTACTCTTTATTTGTACTGTAATTTTTCTATAGATTTTACAAATAAAATAAAAAGTTCCTTCGTATTTTGCAGTGCAATTTTACGTCATGGTATTGTAATAATTGTGCATTGTTATATTGTCCAATCAAAACCGTATTTTTACCATTTGCAATGCACTTTTAATTACATATACAGTCCATTTTAAGATTATTTCAAAAATATTTTATTAGTTTGTACTACTACTAGAATTTACTGTATGTTTTTAGAAACACTTAACAGGTCTGTTTTCTGATGTCTTTCTAAACATATAAGTCAAGAGTTATTATCAATGTTATACGTAGAAAAACTATTTAATCGAATTACTTGTTGATATCAGAAACAGTAGTCCTTTAATATTTCGATTTAATTGTATTAAATTTCTTGCCTTCAGTAATAAAAATTTAGACGTGTTATTCACGTCATACATTGATGTATAGAAAATACTAAATCCATACTGTATTACAATAATCTCTATGTGGATACCGTACGTTTACGTTTTTCAAGGAAAATTACGTGATAATAAAAATACATAATAACGTTGTAAAATTACATTTCATGTGTAAAAAACACGGTTTCAATATGAAAAAAATGCATATTTATAAGTAGTAATTTTCCAATATGTTTGTAAAATTACATGCTTATGTGATATTTCACTATTGACCTAGGCAATAAATAACCAACAACCACCATGTGATATCAGTAATAATTTTTATTAATGTGTGTGATGTTTGTCGAACAATGTTTCAATATTTAAATATTTGTTACTGTTAAAATGAAACTTAATACAAAATCTTTTTTTTTTGTATTCTTTGTACTTGCATATTTCTGATGAACTTTTTATTTTTGTTATAATTACTAATATTATACAGGGCTTGTCACGATTTCATCACACAATCGATTATGACGCGAGAGAAAAAAATTGATGATACAAATACATAATGAGTAGAAATATTCTATTTATTTATTTATAGTCTGACAATTTTAAAACTTATAATGGCTATCTTAGGAACAAAAATATATCGAAAATTCCTCAAAACCATTTCTATAATATGGAGGAGGGACTCAAATGATGACTAACCCATTCTAACTTTCCTCCTCAGCCTCAGTCATCCCAACTAAATAATCTTAAATAACAATCCGCTTATCTGTCATACCTTATCCTAAAGCTCTTAAAAAATGGTTTTCGATGACACCCCACTAAACTATATTTGATTAAGTAGTTTTCAAAATATTCAGGAAAACCTATCAAAGTTAATTAATTTTATAAATGTTGAAAATTATTTCCATTATTTTGCAAATAATAATAAAGCCCATCTTCAAACTCTTGACATACTTTAGCAAATAAAGGGCATGAAAATTAAATATTTCGAAACTCAAAACAATACCGGCCTGAAAATTAAATTTTGATACATTTTTAGGAAATCTTTAATAGATTGAAAACTACTGGATCAAATGTAGCTTTGTAAGGTGCCTTTAAAAAGCATTATTTTAAGACCCCAGAAGTAGGGTTGCCATTTAAGACTATTAAGTTGGGGTAGCTGGGGGTGAGCGGGTAAATTAGAACGAGAGTTAATACATCATTTGGGTTCCTCTTCTATATTACAGAAATAGTTCCGAGATATTTTAGATATCATTTTTTGTTTCTTATATTTAACCATTTAAGTTTTCAGATTTTCAAACTGTATGACATACAGTCATGTACTAGTACCTTATCCTACAAGCACTCTAAATAAATAAATACGCGTCATTTATATCTATCATAAATTTTCCTATCTGAAGAAGATAATGGCAAATTATTGTTTAATCTGTATAATGATCTTATATCTTATTAACGTGGAAATGTGCATATGTATAGACATTAATTATAGCATCTGACAGGCGGTAATTATATGTGTTAATAATGGATTTCGATAAGGCTTAATAATACATGTAAATTCTATTTTAGACTTACTTATGGAATATTCATTTCAATAATAATAAATTTTCATGATTTTTATTTTTTATAAAATTTCTGTCAAATATACAGAGTATTAAAAAATAAAAAAAATTATATCAAATTACAAAAAAAAAACAGATTTCCGTGTATTACTAATCTTAAATCAAATTATAAAGAACAAGTCATGAATATAAACGAAAATAATGCAATTAATCATGAATAAAAATAAAATTATGCTATTACTATTGTCCACTAGGTCCAACTGGTATAAAATGCATTTTTTCACAAAAAATTGTTTTAAAAGGGACCTAATCTAATCAATGAGTATAAGTTACTCGTCTGATTGGGTAAATTATTGAAAACCACTTGCATACGTAAATGGGGATTTAATATACTAACTAACTAACTAACTAGTAACTCTATCAACATAATCAAGTAATGCAATGCATATGAATCTTAGTGCAATATAATCTTGCATTTTCTTGGTAAGAGGCAAGAGACCACAAAACAAAACGAAGAGAAGACTTAACATCTCGAATTGCAAGGTAATATTTTTTAAAAAATCTTACGAGACAAGACAAGAAATATTGCTACGGCAACAAATCTTGCAAATGTATAAGACGGGGTAATATTTAAGTAAACGTTACTATTGCAGGTTTTGCTTTATTTATAGGACGTCCAGCATATAAAATTATTTTTAAAATCAAAATTGATTGAGTCGAGGTCTCGCTTTGCTGAACAAAACTAATTATAAATTAATTGCCACTTAACTGAAAGAGCTCCAATTCGGTTTCGCCTATTTTGTCCATTATTTATAATTTGTTGTGTGAAACTGGCCGTATCTATACTTTATAACGTCTACAAATCTATTACTGTCGACGATCAACCATATCGACCATATAGTTACGTGTTAGTTCCGAGCAGGACCATAACCGACCGAGAGTAACCACCACTCTTACCAAATTCGTAATAAAGTTCCATGTTTCTGATTTATTTTCTGATTCTGATTTCTGTATGTAAGAGTCCTGCAAGAATCATGCAAGAGTCTTGCAAAGATTTGATCTTACAAAATCGAGGACCAACAAGATTTTTTTTAAATTAGGATAGATATCACACATTTTAGGAAACTGTGGTTTATTTTGATATACTGTAAATTAGTAAATTTAACAAATTAGATGTATATGAAAGTTAAGATATTTTTTGTTTGAATATGAGACGTGAATGATTTTTTTTGTATGATATACCCGTTTACCCTCAGCAGCAATGCCGTAAGCAATAATGTTGTAGTATATTGTCGAGTACATTATAGTACAAGATATGCTGTTAATACATTTTTAATAAAAAATGCAAGAAACTGTTTATTTATATACAGGGTGATTCATTAATAATAGCGATTAAGCCAAATATGCCTTGTCCGAATGTTGCTCCTCTTCGATCTACAGGGTGTCAAAGTTGAAAAAATAAATCACATTTTCTTTATTATTTTTCCATCGCATCGACCGTATTTTATGAAATTTGGTATAGGAGGGTTTCTTGGTAATAGAAATTCGAATATGTCGACGATTTTGGTGTATCTGCTAGAGGGCGCCACCAACGATGGTTTGAACCCCTTTAAATCGCTATGACTTTTTTGTGCTACACTGTATCTCATTTTGAACTGGAAAAATTTTCTTCCCTATCTTTTCTAGCTAAAAAAGGTACACCTTGTTGATATCGTTAGAAGCAATGGTTTCTGAGAACAACGCATTAAATCTCATGATGCATGCAATTAATCTAAAAATAAAGTCAAATTGTTGCGTAAGTAATGGGCCATACTGTAACAGTATAATACTGTGATCAAAATATGCGAAATTTCGTGAAATTTGCTTCAAGCCATCGAAAGATAAGAAATAATTATTTATTTCTTTAATTTTGACACCCTATATCTTTGCTATTATTGATTTTGGTGGATTTTTGAATTTTTTAGGATAAGCTAAAGTAAATCGACTTATTTTGGTCGCAGTATTGTGCTGTTACAGTATGGCCAATTACTTACGCAACAATTTGACTTTACTTTTAGATAAATTGCATGCATCATGAGATTTAGATGCGTTTTTCTCAGAAACCATTGTCTAGCGACATCAATAAAGTGAACTTTTTTTAACTAGAAAAGATAGGGAAGAAAATTTTTCCAGTTCAAAGTGAGATACAGTTTAGCACAAAAAAGTCGTAGCGATTTAAAGGGGTTCAAACCATCGTTGGTGGCGCCCTCTAGCAGGTACACCAAAATCGTCGATATATTCGAATTTCTAGTACCAAGTAACCCCCCTATACCGAATTTTATAAAATACGGTAGATGCGATCGAAAAATAATAAAGAAAATGTAATTGATTTTTTCAACTTTGACACCCTGTAGATCGGATAAAGCATATATGGCTTAATCGCTCTATTTTGAGGTCAGCAGCATGCTCTAAAGCTCTGTCCCATTATTAATGAATCACTCTGTATAACTGTTTACACACGTCAAACAACATGGAAGTTATGTTCCACTAAGTATTGCATATGACAAAATAAATAAACATAAATAAGATACAGAGATAATTTAAAAATTTATACAATAAACAAATATTAAATAAATAAAATAAGATATAAAATACAGGGTGTCCGGAAAATATGCGTCAAGACTTCAGGAGGTGATTCCTCACAAGAAATTAGGGTCACGAAGTCCTATAACAATTTTTCGAAAACTCAATATTAACGGAGATATAGGGTGTTAAAATTAAAATTTTATTTTCGATATTTATAAATAACTTCTTAAGAAATCCAAATATTGACATAAAATTTGTAAATCGGGGGTTTTTGCCGACGAGAAATTTAAATATGTTTCTAATTTTGACGTCCTTCTCTACGTTTTCCCAAACGTGTTCGCAAATTTTTTATTTTTCAAATTCCCGTCTTTTTATATAATTTTTATGTTCCTCAACTTCAACATTCATAGGTCGAGACGTTTCTCCAACATAATGTTTATTGCATTCACAAGGTATACTGTAGATGTAGTTTTTTAATTTTGTATATCATTTTTTGGATGTGTTTTTGACAAAAAAAAATCATAAAGTATTAGTTGTCTGAAAAACTCTTCGAATAGCAAAGTTGTTCCCAATTCTTCTTAATCTTTCTGATAATATAGGAATGGACGGCACTTTTAAGTAGGTATTCGTTTTATCTGTAATATTTTTTAATGTTTTATCAACAAAATTTGGAGAGTATTAATTATTTATTCAAACATTTTTAATAAGTTTTAGTTCGTTGTTACAAATTTTGTTGTTTGCTGAAATTAATTTTGCTCTATCATATACACATTTAACAACATCTTTCTTAATATTAATCAAACTAAAGGAAAAGTCAAGTCTTTCTTGTCTTGTTTTTCGAAACTAATACAAGATCATGAAAAAGCAAGACAATATAGCCAACACTATACCTGTTTGATGAACTTAGCTATCATTATCGCAATTTTATAAGTAATTTTATATCATTATTTGAATTTCATAGCTAATAGTTTGGGAGCAAATATTAAATCTCTCATCGAAACCTTAAATAACGAATTCGAATAAAATCATTACGGTCATTTATTTGTAAGTAAAAACATTTTTCAGCAACATTTATCAAACATGTTTAAATTATATAGATTTGAAAAGTGTTCAACTTAAAATTGTCACTGTTAGTCACTATTCAGAAAATATGGGAGACGTATCTACGTCTATTTTAAGCATATTTGTCACTTTTATTTCAATACCTCGATGCCTTCAAATGGATTTTCTTAGTATAAGTACTTCTATTTTTTCGTTTTAAGCAAAAAATTACCATTATGTGCATAACGTTATTGTTGATAAAATAAATCTGTCTGGAAAATAAATATATCGCTCCATAACGCATAATTTAGGGATAAAGATATTCCGCGTTCGTTAAAATATTCTATTTTTCCGGCGCGGCGGTGATTTTCACGAGCATGAAACAGAAATGTTTAATATTTATAAGAGAAGAGGAAGAAGACGAGGAAAATGGGGTCAGACATTCAAGCCACTTGCAGCAACATTACCACCGATGTTTTTTTTTCTGTTCTGGCAAAGCATCTGTGATATTATTGTTACGTACTTTTTATACTGCTTCGGTCCGCAAGTGCGAATGGAAGCTGAGAGAGGATCCTCTTCAGCGAAGCGTTAACCTCTGCTAATATATGCGTATACATTATCAAGATGGCTTATCACAAGTCTTTATTTACTCTTGCTTTTAGAGAGTGTTGGGTAATGGTATCACTTCATTTGATGTATTTGTTTATACTTGACCCTAATGGTCTTAAACCATTAAGATTTATATGGTTCGTATTCACACAGCCACATGCCAAAGAATTTGGAAAACGGATAGAAACTAATGTAGGTAATGCTTATATTTTTAAGACAATTGCTACCATTTTGGTTAATGCTGGGACAAACTTAATTGCATTGAAGAGATATGGGGGATGGAAATCCTCAAACGTTGCCGAAGAATGTGCAGAGTCTGTTGTGTAATTTTTGCGTTATTACGAAACAAGGTGGGCGTCGACTAAGCTACAGTGGAGTTGGAGTGGATTCAGATCTTATAGAATTAGGTATATATTTTTTTCTATTAATTTCTCTTTATAACAATGGGCGCCAAATGATGTTCTAAGCCAAATTGTTAAAATCTCTAAATCAAAGGCAAACATATTAGAGTGGTTAAAAAAATGACTGGAATTGTAAGTAACTTTAATATTTAAAGTAAATATAAATAAATAGTGGTAAACTAGTTTATAAAAAACACTTAATTACGAATAACACATATAGTAAACGACTAATACAAGATATGTGTTTGTGTGAGAAAATATCGTATAAGAAATATAGTTGCTAACTAGAGAAAACTTTTATGTTAACGTACATTCACAGTACGATAAAAATAATTAATACCTGTGTTAATTAAATAACAAATCACCTTGGTGAAGAGGTAAAAAATAATTTAATCCACAATGTGGTACTTATCGCCGTTACATCAAAGGCTCTGCAGATTTTCTTCACCGGTGTCTCGGGCTCCAATCGCGTAGGATTTTCCTAGTGGAGGTGTTTTCTCCTCGAACTGCAGCGTATCTAATTATTTACTAGGTCTCAGTTGCTGGTAGTTTAAAATCTAGCGGACCCCATAGCATAACCAGGGATAAAATGACGAAGAAATACAACTTTCTAAGATTCCTGGAGAACTTCGCCAAAGGTTTGACTTTGAAAAACACCTAAAATGACACATGGTTTGGATAATTTCTATTCCTTGAAAGGACTTTCGACTGACAACAATTAATAAATAATTCAAATATAAATCTCCAATTGTAGTAAATTACGATGTTTTTTAGTTTTAGTGTTGGGAATATTTACTAAGATTAAATCTTTTATATCATTAACTTTTAGTTGAACCAGTTCATCGTATCTACAGTCTCCTGTGACTCCAAATGTTAGTACGACTTAAAAAATATTGCATATAAATTTTATAAAAATAACTGGTCCAATAAATATTTTTTTAACATAAATAAAAATGACTATAATTGCAATAAAAGACTTGATCTACTTGGATTTAAATGCTTACGATATACACGAACATGAAATTATATTAAATTTGCTCACAAATTGTTTAATGGAAAAATAGATTGTAATGAATTGATATCCTTACTTCCTTTACGTATTCCTAATTATGGTGCAAGACTAACTACTGTTTTACACGCCACTTACCATCGTATTAATTATGGTTTTCATAGTCCTATAAATAATATTGTTAACTGCATTAACAAACTTCCATATGATTTTGATATATTTACAGCTTCTTGGATTCAATTAATGCATTTAATTAGAAGTAATATGCAATAGACTTAGTTAATCTATACTGTCATTATATATATCTTCTTGTGTAGATTTATATACTTAGTTTATTCTTGTTCTTATTCATGCTTTCTGTGTCTTTATTCTTGTATTTTTTTCTTTTTATATCACCACTTGAAATTTATATGTTTTGTATTTTTCACTTTTGGATTGTACCTATTGGGCTAGCCTGTAGATACAATATTGTTAATAAATAAATATACAGGACACTGTTTTCCACCATCATCTTCTTCACTTCTAGCCAACACAGGAGCAAACCTTCTAACTAAAACGGTATAGTGATTGGAAGTCCAACAACCATGTGTGAAAGTTATATTCATACGTCTTTTGAAAACAAGAAAGAAATCGCCACAAAAGTTCTTGGAGCAGAGATTGCCATCATTGAAGCTACTTCAAGTGCTTACAAAGAAAATTTAAGCATTGTTAATACAAATACAGACCAGTTGCATTCATCTGGGTATTAATCTTGCGAATTGCCAAAATTGTGTTGTTAATATTTATAAAAAGTAATTCAATTTAATTCAAGTTAAATTAGGGTCATTCCACTTGAAATCGTCTAATTGGCAAAGTCGACCCATTTTAGATTTTGGTGTAACTTTGAAAATCTTTTCTCTAGGGTCCCAAACAACAAAATTTACACGAGTTTGATTATTACAAGCGCTTGTTTCCGCCTATTTAAATAAAGACTGTTAAAAATTTCTATTTTTAAGCTTTATTAATTTTTGCTGTCAAATTTTTCTGTTTGAAGATATTAGAATGATCAAGACGGAATTCAGAGTGGGAAAGATAGTAGTTTCAGTGTAAATGAAGATAATTGGCTCGGACGATCCCTTTGAATAATAGCAGCGTGCTGAAAATGAGTGTTTTTTAGTCATTTTTCGTGAATTTCAAGCGACTCTAGCGTCTTAACTGTTGAGAGTTAAAAATTCATGCTCCGCGGGAATTAAGTATACATATCATTGACAAAATTCAGCCACAAGTTGACCTGAGTAGCCCACTCTTTATAGAAGAAAACTTTGCTTGAAGTTTTGAAATTTTTAAAAATCCCAATATTCAGGCTATGAAACGAGCGTGTTGACTGCGAGATAAAAATCTGATACTCACAGAATCTATTGTTCTTACCTTCAACTTTTAATGACTACATCACTTGTTTTGTTATTTTCATGTTTAGTGCATGTACGAGCCGTTTTTGGCGTGAGTTGGTTTGCCTGCCTGTATTTACGAGTATTTACTGTATGCCTAGACCGGACAAGTAACTTTTTCGTACTGTTCGCTATTGGTTGCTTAGCATCGAACTAAAATATTAGAATAACTATAGCATTTTGGAGTCTGAAATTAGACAGAATGAATACACATCCCAAACGATTTCACAAATATGACCTTTGTACGTTATTGTTGTTAAAATTAACTTTTAAAATATCTTAAAGAATAATTGATGGAATTAGTTCAAACGAGTGTCGCGTATAAATGTAATTGAAATAGCAATGTTAAGTGAAATATGAGAATTACTTGGAGATAATAGACTTTTATGAAGTTTGCCGTACATTGAACTTGCCATATTGTAATTTTCATTACTGTACGCATTCGTAATCTATAAATTAATATGTAACATATTCTAGGAGCAGTTGTAAAAGATAATGTGTGTGGTTTTGGCGAATTAATAGATAGGGCTTGCGAATGAGTATTTTTATGTGCTTTTTCCAATAATTTGTACAAAAGAAAACTAGAGTACCTATTCTTTGGTAGAAATCATATCTATCTACATATCATTTAACTATATTTTTTGTTCATGTTATGTTTAATAAGTTCAATATTCGCTTTACTGTTTTCTGTGATGTACAAAATTCAAATATACAGGGTGTCCGGAAATGATGAGCAAAAAATTCAGGGGATAATTCTAGACAAATAAATGCTACCTCTTTCTATAACATTTTTTCCAAAACTGATTATTAACGGAGTCACAGGGTGTTACAGTTAAAATTTTATTTTCGATATTTGTAAATAACTTCTTAAGAAATCCAAATATTTGCATAAAATTTGTAAATCAGGAGTTTTTGCGCACGAGAAATTCAAATATATTTCTAATTTTGAAGTCACTAGTAGAGGGCGCCACTTGTGGCACACCATGTTTCTTTTAAATGGATATCAGTCAACTCAAGGTTACTAAAATTTATCATTTTTGTATTAAAAAGAGGTAACAGTAACAATATATTACAGATATTTCAATAACACAGATGCAGACACAAGTTCAGGTTTGAAAAACAAACTGCCAAAATTAATAAAATAGGTATTTATGCAACAAGTAAGGCCGAGTTGGACAACACGTCGAGTGCAATAAACACTTGTTGTTGCATAATAGCTATTTATGATATACGTGTTAAAAGTAAGATTTTATTTTGTGAGTGAAGATGATTTTTAACTTCACGAACAAAATAAAATCACTTTTAACACGTACATCATACACTATTTTTTCTACAAAACAATCGGAAGAACTTTAAACTCAATAAAAATAAGAAATCAAAAAATACCACACAGATCGCAATGTTTATGAACCAAAATTTTCGTAGCAACCAGTGCTGTTGTTAGTTACGGAAAAAACGCAAAAATATTGACAGCATTTTCTAGTAATATTATAAGTATAATGAATAATCTCGATAATGAGCGTAACGAATCCCTCCCTGCTGAAATCGAAGAAGCCGCCAGTCGAGCAACATTGGAATTATTGCCGGCGAAATCAAAGGAACAGTACGAAATCGCTTATAGACGCTTTTCGGAATGGTGCAACATTAAAAAGGTCCCTGGGAAATGTAACGAAAGTGTTTTCTAGTAATATTATAAGTATAATGAATAATCTCGATAATGAGCGTAACGAATCCCTCCCTGCTGAAATCGAAGAAGCCGCCAGTCGAGCAACATTGGAATTATTGCCGGCGAAATCAAAGGAACAGTACGAAATCGCTTATAGACATATACCTTACTGGCATATTTTGAGCAAAAAGCCAAGATATGGAAATCGTCAACGCTGTGGTCAAATTATTCCATGATCAAAACTATGTTAAAAATAAAGCAAGATCAAGATATAAGCAAACATTATAAACTTATTGCTTTTTTAAAACGGAAGGGTGAAGGATATCAAGCAAAAAAGTCAAAAGTTTTGACGAAGACGCATATCGACAACTTTCTCACAGAAGCAGAAGACGAAAAGTATCTGATGATGAAAGTCGCAGTAATAGTGGGTGTCTTCGGAGCGTGTCGCCGGGAGGAATTGTGTCAGATGACCATCGACAATATCGAATATTTGGGCACTTCGGTTGTTGTGACCATACCAGATACTAAAACGAAAGTGCCTCGGACTTTTAGTGTTGTTGGTGAATTCTATTTAAACTTTTTTAGAAAGTATATGGCACTTCGGCCACCCAACGCTGACCATAGACGACTTTTTCTTAAATATATGAAGAATAAATGTGTGAAGAATCCAGTCGGAATTAACATATCGGAATTAACACTAGTATTAAAAGTAACTTACATTTAACACGTGTGTCAAAAAATTACATTTTTAACATCAAAAATGACAATTAAAGAGCCCACTTTTAACAGTTTTGTAGAAAATAGCTATTTATGATATGAGTGTTAAAAGTTCATTTTTAAGGCACGCGTGTAAAAGTTTGCAAAATGAGCGCAGGGAATTTCTGCAAATGCCTTAAAAACACTTTTAACACAAATATCATACAATATTTTTTCTACAAACGGCATAAAAAAGAATTAATCCGGGTAGAAATAAGTTAAATTTTAAATAGCATTGTAGGCACTACATCAAATTTTCGAAGTGGGCACTTGCCAAAGATATATAGTAACCATGGTGGCAACCATTGTTGTATTCATCATTTACGAAAAGTTTGAAAGCTTTGGATTTATCACTTTTAAACGTTGTGTCTTTTTGCCCTTAAAAAGTATAAAGAAAATATGGAAAAGACCAATCCATTTAAAGAAATCGATGAAGCGGCCAACCTAGCTACTTTGGACTTATTACCAAGAAAATCCCAGATTCAATATGAAATTGCATACAATAAGTTTGTGAAGTGGTGCGAAAAAAAAGGCGTTCCTGGAAAATATACTGAAAATGTATTCTTGGTCTATTTTGAGGAGAAATCGAAGGTTTGGAAATCTTCATCTCGATGGTCTAATTATTCTATGATTAAAGCTATGTTACAAATAAATAGCGACGTAGATATCAGCAAGCATTTTAAGCTCATTAAGTTTCTGAAGTATCAAGAAGAAGGTTATCAATCCAAAAAATCAAAGATCTTGACCAGAGACCAAATTGAACAACAAAGTAGCTATTATTTTGGGAATATTTAGTGCCTGCCGTAGAGAGGAGCTTTGCCGGTTGACTCTCAACAACTTGGAAATTGTGGACACTTTCAGTTCAATATTGGTTAAGATATCAGATATCAAAACCAAGGTTCCACGAAATTTAACTATGATTGAAGAATTTTGTTGAGATCCAGCAAATGTGGGACATCGGAGGCTTTTCCTAAAGTATGTGAAAGGCAAGTATATGAAAAACCCTGTGGGAATAAATACGTTTGGAAAATTTCCTGCTACTATTGCTAAATTTCTGCAACTTTCAAATTCTAACCTGTATACTGAACATTGTTTTCGGCGTTCGTCGGCAAGCTTACTAGTGGATAGTGGGGTAAATTTAACGTCAATTAAGGGGCATAGGGGATGGAAATCTTCAACAGTCGCCGAGGGATACATCGAAGATTCATTGGAAAGTAAAAATTCGATTGCCCGAAAAATATTTTCAGTACCATCAATATCAGCGGATTCTGCTCAAACGTCAACCATGCGGTCGTTTCAGTTGATAGTGGCAGAATTGCGAAAGGATTTAATTTTTAAAACTTTGTGAATTGTAATATAGTATTCATGTTAATAAAGAAAATACAAATTAAATGTATTGCAAATTTACTGTCACAATTTGACATTTACTTTAAGGCAATAGTGCTCAAAAATGATCATTTTAAAGCACTGGTGCCTTAAAGCAATATTTTTATAGCTACAAGGAAGTGTTAAAAATTCCATTTTTAACATGTTTGAAGAATACATGTTTGTTTCTACGTTCATGCAAAAACCAAAAAGAGTTTTATTTAGGTAGGACTAAGTGTGTGAAAATAAAAAGCGCAATTTAATAGCAAAATATTAATAATTAATTAGCACTATCGATTTGCATTGAGAAAGTTAGAAACTAATATGTTAGGAACAATTTACACCAAACTTTATTTTTACCATTAATATTAAATGTAAATGTGCAATTTATTCAATTTTCAATATTAATATTTCTTGTAATTCAGTTAATATTCAAAGGAAATTAATTGTATTTTTAATAAATTACATTTTCAAGTAATTTCGTAATCGTAATCCAGTATGTAATAAAAATGATAGAAAAATAATATAAAATATATGCAGTTTCTTAAACCATTGTACAATCAGATAGAACATTGACTAAATATAGCGTCGATTTGAACGTTTACGTTTGTCATGATCACAAATCGCTATGCAGATGTACAGATGTCAGATGAGTCAAATAAAAATTTTATTGCATTAGTACACTATCTGTCTTTCAATTTTCAGGTTTCTAAATAGCACAGAGAATTTAACCCTTGTTCTAGAAAAGACCAACGTTTGGGAGGTTCAAACTTTTAAGCAGGGGATATGATGCAGGTAATCTAAATTATCCTACGTTCCAAATTTGAGCTACATATCCCAGTGCTCGAAAACTGTAGGAGATACAAAGAAAAAACAAAACACTCTGTATCATGGTAACGAAGCATTTATGGACATATAGTATGCGCCAAAAGTATGGAATAAATTCAATATAAACGAAACAATTATTTTTTGGGAAAAATCCTCGAACAGGTCGATTTTTAATTTAAAAAATACATATTTTAGCGTAAAATGCGATTTTCAAATGTCATTTGTTTTCGAGTAATGACGTCATCGATTTTTTTTTAAATGGCAACACCTTATTTTTTTCCTTGATTCTGAAAGATCGTTTATCAGACAGTACTAAAATTTTGCCCTCTTACATAGGAAAGTTTTTGAGTAAATGACGATTGAATGTTAGAAAACGTAAATCAATTAAAATAAAGCAAAAACGTTATCAAGTTTAGTTTTTCGAATTCCATAGTTCTATTATGGATCACTTAGGTGAAAATCTTTGCAAAGTGTCATTGTCACACCGACTTTCTAATAAGTATTGTAAGCGACATAGAAATTATTATTGAATTTAAAGTATTATGGCACTAAATGTGCCATAATACTTTTACTCAAAGAATTGAAATTTTAATTCTTATCGGATGCGGAAATATGACTAGAACTCAGCAGGAAGTTTGCGATTTATTTAATGAAAATTATCCAGATCGCCCTATCAGCCAATCAACAGTCAGTAAGGTAGAGTCTAAATTTAGAGAAACTGGCAATGTTGTAAATATTCCAAAACCTGTACGTCCATGCATTAATGAAAATCAGAAACAGAACATTTTGATAAGTATGGTGGATAATCCTCATAATTCTTGCAACGATTGGTTGCATTAAACAATGACACTAGTCAGAGCACAGTGCTACATATCTTGAGGAAGGAAAAATATCATCCCTACAAAATTCAACTTGTGCAGGAACTTAATGAAGATGACCCCGATCGCCGCTTACACTTTTGCGAAATTCTAATGGATTTATGTCAAGGAAATAGAAATTTACACCGGCAAATACTTTTTTCAGATGAGGTCACATTTGTCTGAATGGTAAACCCTCAAACTTGCAGATATTGGAGTCGGGAAAATCCTCATTGGATGGCAGAGGCACCCTCAACAACACCCTCAGAAATTAAATGTGTGGGCTGGAATAGTTGACGACAGAATAGTAGGGCCTTTCTTCTTTGAAGGAACCCTTACAAAGATATTTAGAGTTTCTAGAAAATGACCAGCCCTTGCAGTAATTTTTCCTAACGATAATGACCCTGACATTCCTGATGATACCATATGGTTTCAGCAAGACGGTGCACCTCCCCACTATGCGCGCCCTGTACGAGATTTTTTGGACAACTGTTTTCCTGAGAGGTGGATCGGCAGACGCGGACCGATAGAATGGCCTACAAGATCGCCAGATCTTACACCTCTTGACTATTTTTTATGGGGATACTTGAAGTCAAAAGTGTACATTAATAAACCACGTAATTTAGAAAAAAAAATCAAAATCGCATTCGGGACGAGTTACCCCAGAAATCATTCATAATGTGCAAGAAGAATTTCTTCACAGATTTGCGCATTGTCAAGAAGATGGTGGATGGCACTTCGAACATTTAATTTAAGTATAAAATTTAATCAATTGTTTTTTATTTTACATACCTCAGAATTGTTACTTTTTTATGGATAAAATTTACGTTTTCTAACATTCAATCGTCATTTACTCGAGAACTTTCCTATGTAAGAGGGAAAAATTTTAGTACTGTCTGATAGAGAATTAAACGATCTTTCAGAATCAAGGAAAAAATATGGTGTTGCCATTTAAAAAAAAACCGATGACGTTATTACTCGAAACCAAATGACATTTCAAAATCGCATTTTACGCTAAAATATGTATTTTTTAAATTAAAAATCGACCTGTTCAAGGATTTTTCCCAAAAAATAATTGTTTCGTTTTTATTGAATTTATTTCATACTTTTGGCGCATACTATATACAGAGTGACCCATTTGAAAGCGGGCCACCCTCATAACATTTTTATTTATGGAGCGATTCTGACGAAATTTTTTTTGAAATGTGGAGAGGGAAAAGATGTATTTTGGGGCAAGCGGCGCCCAGTTTTTTTTTTAAACTAAGACCTACTAGATAACATTCAGAGGCTGAAAAATCCGGAACCCATATTAGCGATTTTTTTTAGAAAAAATATGTTTATATGAACTTTTCTTGCTTAAAATCATGCGTAGATTCACCTCCTTGTATAAAGACATGTTATGAGACACCCTGTATAAAAGACAGAAAGTTAGGCTGGGAAAAAGAGGACATCTTGTATAACCCAAACATTTTTGTACAATACTATTTCAACAGTTAAACATGAGTTTGAATACTTTTGATTATATTTTTTAAATAAATACTATCGTATTTAGATACGAGTCATTTAACATTTTGTAGTGGAACGAAAAATAAGATTTAAGCCTAATTACACCATTTATTTACTTCCTCATTATACTCGAGTTCATTAACTTATACGGATTTTGTTTTTACAGTGATCCTTTATATTTTATTATGACACTCCACGCCTCCTTTGATTTATTGCCAGCTAATGTTTTCTCATAAAATGTTTTTCTGGGATCTTTATGAGCGTCCTATACTTGGTTCCAGAGTACAGTATCGTGTCCGTCACTCCGGCACAGGAGTTTCTGAATAATTTAAAAGAGCCTCTTCTGGAAGATAAAAGTCTACAGTTTCTAAGTAAAAAGGGGCAAGTACTTTGCCAAGACAACATGACAGTTTTACGGGCAGTTTTATTGAATCCTGTATTCCCATAGATTTACATTTAGGTCTATACCAGGGCTCATAAGATAAAAAAATATAATACAGAAAACTTTAAATGAGTCCTTGTAAAACTAAATAAGAAAAATATTTCCGATGTATCTAGCTGACAGTATAAGCAGCCAAATGAACCTTGCATACATTCAAAAGATTTTTCAGGAAAAACATTTCTTTAACAGACTGGTGCAATTTACGATCCGTGGTGATATTTTATACGGCCCTCTACTTCAAAAGTAAATTTCATAAAAAGTATAAAGGCTGTTTCAAATTTGAAGGACAATAAATGGCTGTGCATCTCAGTGAACTTGTAGGAAGTGTATTTACATATTCGGGACAGTTAGTTCATAAACTCTATGGCTATGCCAAATCTATTCAAAATAAACTTATAGGCTTTGGAAAAGTCAATTACGAAATGGTAATACAAATAATTTTACAACTCCTCTCAGTTATGATGATATTGTTTTTGCATCATGGCAAATGGCGCATTTGGAGAGATTCAATGATTTTCGGCAAGAAATTAGTTTAGAGATATTTTCTTCACCTTTCACGACACAATTACACTTCCAAATGGAGGCAATTGAACAATAGAAAACTTCTGTTTTTTTACTGTTTTAGAAAGGTATTTTAAGCTAATATAAATCAAATCTCCTACAATTCCTATCAATGAAGTCATATGTATGTTCTCTGATAGCAAACATCTAGGTATACTAATGATAGGATATTTGTCGATTTATTATATGAAAGTTTCTTTTTATTTTTTGCAAATTTTACACATATTTTCTACTAATGGATATGCAACTTTTCAGTAAATCTTCGAAAATTTCTGCCACCTGGAAAAGGTTGAAATAAGCATCCCTTAAGTTATTTTTTGCTACAACTTATTTGTTTGACAAAAATTGAGTATTCAAAAATATCTGTAAGATAGTTTATGATAGAAATTAGCAGCTGCAGAAGCTGCCCACTCAAATATTTCTCACTTGCGATCGTGTGAAGTGTAATACGAATGATATTGAATTTATTTATTTTTTTATTAATAAACGGTTAGTTTTAAAGAAAAAAGTAAGAGAGGTAAAAGTTTTTAAAAAAACCAATCAATTTTATTGTCAAACAAATAAGTTGTAGCAAAAATAAATTAGAGGATGCTTATTTTAACCCCCTCTAGAAATTTCGAACGTTGTTGAGAAATTCCACATGCATTAGTAGAAAATTTCTGTAAAATTTGACTATTATACATTTTTTTGTTTTCAAATTACAACTGTTATTCCATATTTTTTGAAAACTTTGAAGGACTGTATCCTCTAAGAGGTGGGCATTTTACTAAGGTCATTTTTATGCAAACGTGTTCTTTTTAGCTGTAGATTCACCGATATCATTTGTGGTGTAATAACATTACTGGTCCTGCAGTAAGATAGCCACGTACCAATATAATTTTAGTTGTTGTTACAAAAAATTTTTCCACTCCACTTTAGTAAATAATTAAAGGTGATATATTAATAATTCGGACGTAAAAATACATTGAAAAATCTATCGCCATCGTTTCCGGGGCACCTTTCGTTGAATAATTATTTCCCGCAAATTTAATTTATCAGTTTCTTGTCACATGTCCGCCGCTAGAGCAATTTATTACGGGAGCATTCCTCTTGTCACCGGGGCGAGAAGAAAAGAAGTGTGATAACATCGGTGTAATTATTTCTACTCCACGGGTTTGTTTTAATAAAGCGGTCTAATCGAAATGAGGCCGTGGATTTGCAAAATTTCTGTAATTGGAACGTGATGATTTATTTTAATTGAACGACCTTTGTTTGCCCGAAGTCTGTATGAAAATGAGACTTTCATTAAGATGGAAATTCCAATAACCATTATATTTTCGCGAGTCATTAAAACATTAATTTCGAACGGACCCGAAGGGGCGTCGGTTTATTTATAATTGCGTTACAACAAACATAAAATTTTGTGGGAGAGTTGATCCTTACTGTTATTATAAAGGTGATGAATTCTTCGGTTTTAGAATAAAATTACAAATATTTCATCCCGTGACAACGTTACGATTTATTTTGAAAATCCTCCTTCATAGAAATGGCACAAAATGTTATAAATTTTGAAAATCTCAGTATTTATTCATGTATAGTATATCCGTTACGAGAGTCGATCGTGTATGATATCGGACGTGTTTGTTTTTAAAAATATCGCTTGCCATCTTCGAATTTACGAAGGTAAGATTAAATTTACTTGGCAAAATTTTACGTACTGTTCTAATAAGTGTGTTTTTTTGCAACGTGGTAGTATTATTTAATATTCGTAAGTTTTTTCAAGTATTGTGAGGTTATGTTTGGATGTTTCATGAGATTTTTTCCGCGTGCTATTTTTTCAAGGTTATTGTCTTACCATGACTTTGTTAAATTGAAATTACATTTCTGTTAGAAAAATGCCACGAAAATATCAAAGAAAGGCAAATGCACGCCCAAGGGCCTTGTCGACCGAAGAACAATTGCAAGAAGCCATTAATAAAGTTACTTCCACTGAGATATCCAAAAGAGAAGGTTATAGGCGGTATTAGGTTCCACCATAGACCTTTAAACGCAGAATGGCTAGTGGAAAACTTCGGAAAAGGAGCCTCGGACCAGAAGGTAAGTGATTTTTTAAATTTTATCAGAAATATCCTATAATTTATTTTACAGATGGAAGAAACTAAAAATACCAGTGGAGAAGCTAGAAAAAAAAACTATATAGCGACGACGATGATGAGCTTTTGGTTAAAAAGAAAAATGAAAATCAGGAACGCTACGTGGAATGCTTCGAAGTTTATGAAACGACAACTAAAAAAGTGGATTGGCTGCAGTGCCTAAAATGCTGAAGATGGCTACATGTCACTTGCATCATGTATGGTGAAGTTTGTACCATCTGTTCTAGACTTGACTTAAGAAAAAAAAATAAAAATTAGGCCTTATTTAGACATGTCGATATTGCGGCTCCTTTTTCTACGCGGCACCTCTCCCAGTAGTGTGGGAGAGATGCCGACTTTAGTAAAAAAATGTTTTTTTTGCTATGTTTATGTTTTTCTAGAATTTAAGTCTATTTTTGTATTTTAGTAAAGTTTAAAAAGCAATACCTGTGTATTGATTCATTTTAAAATAAAAATCTTAAAAAATACGAAAATTACAACCATTTTTCAAAAAGTATGTCAACTCTCCCGCATTTACCCTACTTACCTAATTATAACAAATATTGCTGATAATTGTGATAAAGCTAATAATTGTGATGAAGCTAAAATAGAAATATTAAGAGTTCAGTCTGACGTTTTAGATTACTCTGTATTCTGATTTTCTTGTAATATTCAGTTCACTACCAGTTAATTTTTGTAAACTCCTATTATTTTTTCTTAAG
Organism: Monochamus alternatus; assembly: GCA_037114965.1. Lineage (NCBI taxonomy): Eukaryota > Metazoa > Arthropoda > Insecta > Coleoptera > Cerambycidae > Monochamus > Monochamus alternatus. The sequence continues at coordinate 73,759,916 of CM073431.1, read as the reverse complement.
TTTTATTGGGTTTTTGCCACACTTCTGAAAAATAATAAAAATTAATTAAATAAGCCCTTGCGCCAAACGGAACAGTCAAGGGTTATTTTTGAAACTAAGTTTGCCTAACCAAAAAATCTCACACTGAAAAAAGCAGATAAGTAAAAAATAACAAAAATCACATCACTATCGCGCACTTCCGTAATATTGACGTTTCGAAAAACTCTCTGTTTTCGTTTTCAAAATAGTAGTAAAATATTAAACCGTTTGTCAAGTTTGACAGTTTAAAATTTGTTTATCTGCTTCCATAGAGATGTTAAATGATTTTTATTTTATTTTTACTTACTTCTTCTTGATACAACTGTAGCCAACAATGATCGATGTTTACTGAACAGTTTGACACACACTTATCTCCGTTCAACAAAATAATCGCGGTCTCTTTTAATTTTCTTTTTGTCGCGTTATCTTCCTTCTCTAAAATTTTTGTCGAATCCCATTGAATCACATGACCGTTTTCCCAAGCGTGTTCGCAAATTTTGGATTTTTCAAATTCCCGTCTTGGGAAAACGGTCATGTGATTCAATGGGATTCGACAAAAATTTTAGAGAAGGAAGATAACGCGACAAAAAGAAAATTAAAAGAGACCGCGATTATTTTGTTGAACGGAGATAAGTGTGTGTCAAACTGTTCAGTAAACATCGATCATTGTTGGCTACAGTTGTATCAAGAAGAAGTAAGTAAAAATAAAATAAAAATCATTTAACATCTCTATGGAAGCAGATAAACAAATTTTAAACTGTCAAACTTGACAAACGGTTTAATATTTTACTACTATTTTGAAAACGAAAACAGAGAGTTTTTCGAAACGTCAATATTACGGAAGTGCGCGATAGTGATGTGATTTTTGTTATTTTTTACTTATCTGCTTTTTTCAGTGTGAGATTTTTTGGTTAGGCAAACTTAGTTTCAAAAATAACCCTTGACTGTTCCGTTTGGCGCAAGGGCTTATTTAATTAATTTTTATTATTTTTCAGAAGTGTGGCAAAAACCCAATAAAACTTAAGAAAAACTAAAATTATGCCACAAATAAATAGCTTCAGACAATAACTCCTATTATGTAGTGCCTAAATGCATATTTGTTTAATCTTTCTTATTTCGTTGTTTATGATTTACTAGAACGTTATTAGTTTATAAGTCCGTTATTACAAATAGGCAATTTTGGATTAGACTATCAAAAACCAATTTTTTTTTAAAAAGTTGAATTATCTCGAAAGCCATAAGCTTGATAGACGTCCCCTGAAATTACGCGTAAAATTCAAATATACTAAACAGAATGCTCCATTTAAAATAAGCAAGTAGATGGCAAGTTTCAGTACAACCATAAATATTGTATTTAAAAAGAGCACCACCGCAAACGTCATAGCCTAAATTTTCAAAATTAAAATTGAAGTAGTCTCTAAAATATAGACCGTCACCATAAGATTATATAAACTGTACCTATATAAACATTTTTCCATACATAAGTAGTCAATTTTAAATTTTCAGAAACTTCTTAATCATATTTAGCGGTTTCCAATACAAAGCACGCTAGTAATGAGAAATTGAAATTTTACATATTTACGTAATTTTTCATAGTTCACAAATATTTCATTATAATAATTTTTTATTAACATGTTCAAAAACTTGTATAAAGCGCATACAGTTTACTGGTGAAAAAATTGCTACTGCTACTTTCTTAAATATTAAGATATCTTTTATTGACTTATTTTACATATAGTTGCGGCAAGAATTCATTATATTTACATCAAAATATTTAAGAAACTGCAACTGAGAATAATAAAACTAGAAAGAAAGAAGAATGCAAATCGTATTTCATGAAATGGATGCACGTTCTGAATGCAATATGCAGTATTAAGCAAAGAAATATTTTACGAACAATTCTTTATATTTTCTCAAAAAAATGTGCTTATACATATTTATTTACAGAAATTTGTTCAAAACTATGATTGTGCCATACGGGCTTTATACCTGATGAGAAATGTGTCGAATATATGGCGAAGGAACCAGTTTCACATAATTTCTGTTGCGGCAAAAAATGAGGACTTACGTCAGCTGATATTACGCATTAATTTTATTGTCAACATAGTTTTTGATAGTTTGTCACGTTAAAAACAATACTTGTTTGTAATTTGGTACAATATATAGTACAAACATTTAGTGTAGTATACAGTGTAGATACAAATTGTGGAATACTGCTTATATTTCTTAAAATGTTCGTCATATCAAAAACATGTCTTAATAAAAGGGTTAGGGGAAATTATATCCCGTTAGTGATATCAAGCAATCTTTCGTAGCACAAAAATGTAGTTGCCAAGGGAACCGATTGAATTTTTTTAAACGCGCGATATACTTTTTTTGGTGAAAATTAATACATTGGACCATTCTAAATACGATACAATACAATTTTAATGGGGTCACATAAGAAAAAATATAGTAAATTTAAGGTTCCTATTATGCCTTTGACACTGTTTATCAAAATGATTATTAACATCAAGTTAGCCATGCCAAAATCAGAATAATGCGAAACTGTCACTAGCTGTCAGTTGCTTGTAATTGTGTGCATTGTTGCAGTAAATGTACTTTTTTACTCAATTTTCTGTGTACTTAAGTACTTAGTAAGTTATAACGGAATTAAGTGAAACGGAAAGAATACATCCTAGGTTTTAATGATGGTGGAATAAGGTGACAGGAAAAGGACGCAGCGGGAAGTATGAGAGTTGTTTAACGAACTTCATCCAAACAGACCTCAAATAACACGATCTTGTGTTTCCAAATTGTTAAAAAAATTTAACGAGACGGAAAGCGTTAAAGACAAACTACATATAGGGTGACCAAAAACAGCTACTGATGACGATACTACTTTAAATGTAGGGTGCAAGCCATTTCACACTGTTCCGAAACAGCTCCACAAGGAAAAGTATCATCCGTACAAGATGCAGCTCGTTCAAGAGCTTCTGCAAAATGATTTTGCAAAACGTGTTGAATTTTGTAACACTATGTGAGATAAATATAACATGGATCTGGAATTTGGCAAAAATATTGTGTATTGTGCCACTTTTATGCTTCATGAATTTTATAATAAACAAAATTATCGATATTAGTGTCAAGAAGATCCTCACTGGATACGAGAAACTGGAACCCAGCGACCAGAAAATGTCTGGATAGGTATACTAGGAAATAATATTATTGGACCACTTTTTATTGATGGGAACCTAACTGCCGACAAATATCTGAATTTGTTGAGAAAACAAATTGTACCTGCTTTGGAGACCCTAGGTCCAATTCATCAAATGTGGTTTCAGTAAAATGGAGCCCCTCCACATTATGGAATGGCCGTAAGAGAATATCTAAGTGAAATGTTTCCTGCAAGGTGGATAGGTCGCGGAGATGCCATTAAATGGCCTGCAAGGTCACCCGATTTCAATCCGTGTGATTCTTTATCGGGTCACTTAAAAAGTATTGTCTACAAGGAAAGACCAGTACATCTGGAAGCGAGGATTAGAATCGAGTTACGGTAAATTTGACACCACACGTTGGCAAACTTGAGTGATTCTTTTTTAAAGAGACTAAGAATGTGCCTGGACAAGAATGGCCGTCATTTTGAACATTTAATCACATCCGTTCCATTTTTTAAATTATCCTATTAAAATTAGCTTAAAACGTTGATCTTTTGATTTTTTGACTCCTTACTTTAGGGCATAAAATTATAAAAATTGAATTTACCTAATCTTGATCTTATGGGAACCCACTAAAATTGTATTGTATTGTATTTAGAAAGGTCCAATGTATTAATTTTCACCAAAAAAGTGTATGGTGCCGTTAAAAAAAATAATAAGTCAGTTACCTTGGAATTCACATTTTTTGTGCTCCGAAAGATTGCTTGATATAACTAAGCGGGAAATAATTTCCCTCCCTTATTAATACTTGTTTTTGATATGACGAATATTTTAAGAAATAAAAGCAATATTCCACAATTTGTATCCACACTGTATACTACACTAAATGTTTGTACTATATATTGTACCAAATTACAAACAAGTATTGTTTTTAACGCGACAAAGTATCAAAAACTATGTTGACAATAAAATTAATGCGTAATATCAGCTGAAGTCTTCATTTTTTGCCGCAACAGAAATTATGTGAAACTGGCTCCTTCGCCATATATTCGACACATTTCTCATCAGGTATAAAGCCCGTATGGCACAATCATAGTTTTGAACAAATTTCTGTAAATAAATATGTATAAGCACAGAAGAGAGAAAATATAAAGAATTGTTCGTAAAATATTTCTTTGCTTAATACTGCATATTGCATTCAGAACGTGCATCCATTTCATGAAATACGATTTGCATTCTTTAAAAATACCATATTGTGCATAAAATCCATAGAATTGAAAATTTTTTGAGTTATTTATATGTTTACCAGACATTTTAATTCTTTAAATTTTAGAATAGATCAGTCGCCCTAGAACATTTGATTCATAAGTTTTATCGTCGGATAATAAAGGGTCAAGGACAAATTGTGTTAGAGAGTTATTAGCTCCTTTTGCATTTGGAAACGTCAGACTCACGCGCAACGTAGGTATCTTTAATGGGTAAGGTTTTAGTTGGAATACACATGTACCTGACGATTTGAAACCTGATTCTGGTGTTGTGCGAACAAAGCTATTACCTCAGATAATAAAGACAAATCTTGGTAAATTATAAAGCAATCGATTGTGCATATTTTGACTAAATGAATGATTTGGGAATCCCTAATTATAACTTTTCAATATTTTTTAAATTTTCTTTATTAATGTATGAAATTTCAAACTCGTGGCAAACGCAATTACGGATGTTATAAATGTATATATAAAGCAATTTTAATTCATTTGTTTTCATCAAAAACATTTGGCAAAAAAAAGATAAGAGATTGTGCTCACGTAGAACTAACTAGGTTAATCAGAAAACATATCCACATGAAAATATATCAGCGGTGTACTCCTTTCATTGTCAAAAATATCAGAGGACATATTTACCACTGGTGTAGCGATAGAATGACTTTTCTAACTAAAATGTGTGGTTTTTATATAACACAAGCTAAAATTGAAAATAATATAATTCAAAAAAATTAAAAAAAAAACGATATAAAAATTAACGTACTGTAGCAAAAAATGTAAGCGAGTGAGTCACGTCATTAAGAAACACCCTGTAACTTTTAAATTTCTATTTTCAGATAACAATTATAGTAAGTTCCGTAAGTGCAATGATTTTTTATGTATATATGTCCCACGTTCAAAAATAAGAAAAAAAAGTTATATAGCTCTTTAAAGAGGAACCTCAACATTTGATTTTCTCCAAATATTTTCAAAACGGAACGAGATAAAGTAATTTAATTTAAAATTGAGAATTGCATTTAGATTGTGAATCAAATATTGTAAAAACAATACCATAATTAGTCATAGGCGTGCCAAACTGGGGGAGTTATTGAATAAATATTGTTCTAATATTTATTTCTATATGTTGAGGTCTTCAGATCAAAAAATTTAAAATGTTGAACAATTTTACAAAAAAATGGTACTCTTGTTTTACTTTGATAAATTATTCCGTTTGCTAGTAATATTAATTTAAAAATTTTGCGACATCACAAAAATATTCGTAGTAGACTCTGAAAAGTTATTTATCAGTTTATTTGACACATATTACACAAGTAATAATAGACTATATTATAAATTAAAAAAATTACAAATAATTAAATTAGTGACATACAGTTTAAAAGTATTTTAATATGTTAAAACGCTATTTATAGTTTCCATCTTAAATTTTTGTAGTATGTTTCCATCTTAAATTTTTGTGGTATGTCACAAAATTTTTAAAATAAGATTACTCGAAAACAGAGCAGTTTATCGAATTGAAATGGGAGTACCTTTTTCATGTAAAATATACCAAAATTTTTTACTTTTTAAACTTAGGACAAATATCTCGAGGCACAAGAAAGTTAGAGCAATATTTACCCACTGACCCCCCAGTTTGGCAAGCCTATGACCAGATGAGGAAATATTTTCAGAACATTAGATTCACAACTTAATTGTGATTTTCAATTTCAAATTTGATTACTTTATCTTGATCCTTTTGGAAATATTTGCGAAAAATCAAATTTTGAGGTCCCCATTTATCTACGGTAGCCCTCTACAGACTTATGATTATATATAGGTATATATTTTTTCTTATTTTTGATCGTAGAATCTATAGTTAATTTTGAGACACTCTGTATACAATATTTTTTATGAAAATAACTGTATTCGAGTTTGAACCTACGTAGTTTCAATAATGAAAGTTGGTGAATGTTGCTTATAGCTCTGCAGCTATACTAGCAGATTTAACTGTTCCCGATGTTAAATAATAGCATTAAAGGTTTAATTTGCGATAGTATCTAAAGGAAAACTTTTAAGCGAACTTTTAGTCATATTAAAATTGGGTTAGAGGAGATAAAAGTGCAAATTAATACCCAGCACCCGAGTAAATATTTTCACTGCCCCTTTGTAAAGTTTTAAACACTGCTCTCCAGTTAATTTCCGTCGGTTCTCTTGATTAAAAAATAATTAAAATCTTTGTACTATATCCGAAGTTTCACCATTTTCTCTACTCAATGTTTTAACGGTGATCAAGTGAATATTTTATCAGCGGGAAAAATAATCTTCAAAAGCATAATCTTTTTTTCATTATATAGCTCAATACAATATTTATCATGTAATTTGAGACGAGTATTTACAGCAATAAATAAATTATTTAAAATGCAATTTGACAAAATTATCAAATGCCAATTGTTGTAAGTAGTTTGTAACATCACTGACAGATGTCAATATTTGGATGGTTTGTATGTGTTACATAGAAATTTGGAAAATGCGTAGAATAATTCAATTTTAATGTGCAAAATGAAAATAAAACAAATTATATACTGATGATTATTATATTTCGAGTTGTTTAAAAAAAATAACAGAAACTAAAATAAAAATATCTTTAGCTAATTAATAGATTATTACCAGGAAAAATCTGTTACAAATTACTCCATGTTCTTGATCAATACTATTAATAGTATCATTTATATGTATTGTAGTTTTTTTACCGTATAAGCAGACATTAAACTGTAATCCACCTAATTTTGAGGTTTCGGAAAAATGTTATAGGACTGTGGCATACATTTTTGGTTTATAATCACCCCTCCCCCCCTCCGTACTAAATACTAAATAAATACAGAGTGAACCATAAATAAGTACAAATATTTTAATCACCAGTGCCGTTCACTGTATAGAACATATAATTAATAGTTTTTACAGAAAAATCAGGAATAAAAAAGTCAAAATTTAAATAAATTTCGCGATATTTCAATCTAAAACTTGTTGAGGACCGCTGATCCGACTCCGATACTAATGTTTTTAAAAGTCATGGTGGGATTTCCACAGCGTTGCCAGTGTGACACTAATGTCTTGAAATAGACTTCAACAAATAACTAGAATTTTTAGACATGTCAAAGATGTCATAGAATTAATGAAACATGTTATTTATGAAAATACTAATGGCCACCTCCTCCCCTTTGCCATTCCTGTACCTCACCAATAAATTGAAAATTAAAACCAGATTCTCTACTCACGGTCACAGTTATCCCAAATCTGGTCGTTATCTATTTTCACTACACTTCAACGATTTATATACATATACATACTATCGTTATCACTATCATTGATTATCACTGCTTAACAAATATGCTTTTAGCATGTCAACCTTTTAACTGTTTGAATGATGCGCCATATTTTACTTCATCACACCATTTTACCAACAATATTATTTAAATACACAAGACACTTAAGAGAAAAAAACTGCCCGTGAAAATAATAAAACGATTTTTAATCGTTTTATACGTTAGTGCCGCAACTCTTAAAACAGATCCGTCATGCAGGGCATTAGTTAAAGAAACCATTAGCTTAGTTCGGTTTCAGAAGATGCAAAAGTCTCGCATATTAACTTTCAATTTACGTGTATTGAAATTATCAAATCTCTTTGCACAAATATTACATGTTTTGTTTCCACTTGTACCTTGCATTTGACAACTTATTCATTTATTTGCCTCGGACCTGTGCACCGGTATCAACATAACCCTTTCGTCGACTTCGCTGACTGTGATTATCCATCTGTTATTTTGTTATTACGTGTTTATTTTTAAAATCTGTTTCACCCACTACGACGCTAAGAAGCACAAATGGTTAGAACTGACACTGAGGTTATGTGGCGAAAATTAACTCTAAGGCATTGTGTGAAAATCATGTTCTTGTTATTCTTCATAAAATAAGTAAAGGGGATAGATAATTTGTATATCTTTCTAACAGTGTACAATGGTATTAATACAGTATACACAGTAAAAAATATCATTGAGTAACCTGAAACTCATTTATTAGTGAAATTATTTTGGTGTTCAATTTTGAGTATTTAAATATTTTAATGCAGAAATGAGTTTCCTGACACAATTTTTCGTCAAAAAGGTGGTTTGTGGAAAAAACGAAATATATTGATAATAACACTCAATTTTGGGTTTGTAGTAACACATAGTTCGGTAGTAAGTTACTCATAAGAGATTTATTTAGCTAACACATAACTGAGTGAATATTAGTCAATAAATTGTGTTCTTATTTTAACACAATCAGGTGTGGACTCGTTTTAACAGTCAATTGTGTTGATTTCGAGTCAAATTTTTTTACGGTGTAATGCTGTGGTATTAACTTGTGAAATGAGAATAACTGTTCAAATAGTTGGTAGGTAAGTTTTTATGTACGTTTATGGATAATTTTTGGAATCATAGGACAAAGTAACTTAACTACTTTAATTGGTAGTATCGAATTTACAGAAATTCATTATGGTAAGGCCAGTTAAGAAGTTACACTTTGGGTTAATATTATTGCGTAGCGTACTACCTACCCAATTTAATTTTACTTATTGCTAAAAACAATTATTTTTAAATTGGAATCAACCGCAAAAATTGAATTTACATTAAAAAGTTATTTATCTTTCTGACGATATGGCAACCTCCCCTTCAGTAAATCATAAAGTTTATTAGATTACGTAAGTGGTCTATCTGGTCAGCGGATCTCAAAATGTGCGCATTAAAAAAAATAATATTTGAAATTTTAAAAAACGGCATTCAGTTGACGCATCATCTATATGACAAACTACACCTGCAGTTAAAATATTTCTACCTATTTAAAGGTCACCCTGTATACAATTTTGCAAATCGGTAGGTATTTCATCTCTTATTTAATTTATCTAGTTCCTTTAAGACTTCAATATAGTTGTTCTATTAGCAAGTTCAATCTCCGAATATTTTCATCAATTTTATTTTCTTCAGGAATTTTCTAAGCAGTATTTTGTAAACGAAAAATATTTCCCTTAATTCATAATTGTATCAATGACTATTTCTTCATACATATTTCGAATCTAAATGTGTCGTCACTCCAGTACATCTAATAGAGAATTGTATTTTCAATCGAAAATGTAAACTTTCTATTCACTCCGAGTCATTCCGAATCAGGCTTGTTATGGAAAAGCACAATTGCGTAATGAAATTTGTAATTCTAGAGTCTCGAAAAGACATCCTACTATTCGATTTGAAGGGAGCATTTACTTCATTGATTCGGCCAAACTAGACAAGTTCTCAGTTATGCCCCGCTCGTTATTTCATAAAACTTTCGCGTCACGTACGTTAGTTCTTGTTTTAATTCAAGGACGTTCAACCCTTGGAGAGGTCTGAGCCTTTGTATTTCGCGAGGCTTCTTATTTGCATCTGTGCCCCAGCTTTTTAATTATAACTAACTGGGAATTGGTAAAATATGGTTTCGGCATCCTTTGAGAAAATTATATACAATACCGCTTCGTTAAATAAATTAGTAAGTTACTACGTAACCTGGACGATTACTTCAAAACAGAGTAATTATACAGAGTGTTTCAAAATTTATGTTGCATAAAGCAGCGGTCTAAACTTTTTTCAAATAACACTTTAAATCTAAAAAAGCACCGAATAGAGTAAGTATACCGTACAAATTTTGAGTAAAATTTCATTCAAAATCAACACAAATGGTTGTCAAACACAAACTTGAGTTATATTATCAATTTATTTCGTTGTTTTTTCACAATACGTATACAAATTAAATCAGTAACTTTACAAATGTACTTTGTAAGAATATCCTTATATTTGTCTTAAAATAATTCCAAAAATAATTATGATATTACACTGACGCTTGTAATTTTACAAGAAAACTGCCAATATACAACAAAACCGTAAACTTCCTATGTAATTATAATATAATGTGTACATTTATAGAATATATTGCAATACATTTACAATTAGCAATGTGAAATCCATTTTTACATTGTAAAATTACTGAACATACCAAATTTACTATATAATTGAGTGTAAAAATATGCCTAATGTGTGTGTACTAGGTACTACTAATTTTAAAACGCACTACCACTAACCGTCGAGAGCGTTGGGTGGTGACGCCTTCATTATTTCTTGCTTCATTTCGATGAATGCAGCGTGTACCTAGGACCTAGGTACTTATATAATTAATTTAGTGAGTAGTGACTAGCAATATAATCATATCTAAAGTGACAAGTGAGGGTTTTTAGTACTATAAATAGTTTTGTCTAGTGCTGGTTTTAACATAACCTAAATGAAATTAAGAAGTAATAGGTATGTAAGTTACACAAAATTATTGAAGCAAAGACAAATTGGTATCCTCACATCTACAAAAATTGGATACCCCACTGTTGATTTGTTCATCTTACATAATATATAAAATATATTATTATCTATTAGAATAATATTTTATACATATTTGAAGAACAGGGGAGGATTAGCATGATTTAAGTTCTGGGTGTCTACTTATCTATATAAATAATATTACTTTGTAATAGTACAAGACCATCATAGATCTCATTTGAATATTATAAAATGTTAACTTTAGTTCTATGAATATATTTTTACATTGTTATATATGTTTTGCATAACGTTAAGTGTTCTGTTTTGTGCAAATAACCTAAATGCGCAGGGACCAAATTTTAATAAAAAAATGCCGTAAAGCCATAATATTTTATTACTTCAGTACCTGTATGTACATGTCTTTCTAAGTTAAAAAAATAAGCAAAGGGTAGTTAATATATTGAAGATAAAATAAAACTGTAACTACTAATTAGCTAACTGAACCGTAATCGGAGTACAGAATAGCTATTTATATAATCAGTTAGGAAAAGTACTGTTTTGTCTAAGATATGTTTTGCACACAAGTTGTCCAAAAATTTTAATTATAAATATAAAAAAAAATATTCTGCTAATTTTTCTGTTTTTTCTGAAAATAGAATAAAATAGAATAGAATAGAATAAAAAAAAATCCATTGAAGTCATAATATAAAAACCACCCCTAAATTTTTGCAGCGCCAGTCAATTTGACCCTACACACCATTCAAGTAGCTAAAGAGGTATGGTATACTAAAATTTGACTTTGATAGGGTGTAACGTTTTGCAAAAATAATATTTATGTTATTGGGAATGATAGTTACCACTCCGAAACTTTTTTAGCCCCAGTTAATTTGAGTACATATCAGGCGTATTTCTGTCATGTAAAGGCAGTCTTTACGATTCTTATATTGTCCAAAATTGACGAACGCCTATGTTCTCTCGAGCATTTCCGCCGATTTAGCTGCTAACTTGTGGCTGCCAATTTCATACCGGTCAACGTCATTGGGTAATTGATTCCATTGGTTAAACACTCTGCTTGAGTAAAAGCTCTGTAAGCTATGTAACGGGCATTTGTGTTTAATGTCAGCAACTCCTGATTGAAAAAATTTTGTAGCAGCTTGTTAGTGAAAATCGTGTCGCCTCTAGATCTGCATTCGGAAAGTAGTAGAAGAGATTTACGATGTTTCTTATGCATGATTCCTCCGAGTCGTCACTTGTCTGCTACATTTGCACTGAAAATTTTCTAGTAGGTTAATGGTCCCTAACCAAACGAGGTGACCATATGATACCAGCATACTCGACCACAGGCCTTACGTAATAAACGGAAAACAAAGGCTGGGATTTTGAAATTCTTTAAATAGTATGTAGAATATTTGATTAGGTTTTTTTTGTGGTTTTGAGTGAGCTAGGAATAATCTGTAGTTATTGTCACACCTAAATCATTCTGTTCCGTTACTGCTTTAACTCGGGATTCATCTATGGTGTAATACTGACGGGGATATTTTTTGGCCATGTGAAGTATAGCGTATTTATTCGAGTTTAGTGAAATTAACTAAGTTTTGCACCAGCCATCAATCGCTGTCAGATTGCTTTGAATGGTGTGCTGTTCTAGAGAATTTCCATATATAATTTTTGTCAGCATAAAAACTATGAGGGATAGTTATAAGGTCATCAAAATCCACCGAATATAACAGGAACAAAAGTGGTCCAAAAACATAGCCTTGTGGAACCCCGGACCGTACTTGATGCCAAGAAAAATAATCTGACCTAACATGAACAGAAAATGTTCTGTTGCACAAATAGTTGCAAATCCATGAGTTCAGCGCACCTCGCTTTCATAAATGGTCAAGTTTTAAAAGAAGTCTATATCTGGGAACTTTGTCGAAGCCTTGGAAAAATCCAAATAAAGAACGCCCACAGGAACCCATCGATTAAAAGCAAGGAAATAATGATTTAAACAGGACAGCAGCTTGGTGGTAGATCTGCCTGGGACAAAACCATGGAGATGTTGGTAAAAGATTATGCTTTAAAGAAAACTGCGGGTCCCGGTGCCAAATCCACACGGAGGTTATTGAGGTGGTGTATCACATCATCCTGATCAAATGTTATAGACTCCAAAGAGTGATCCTACTTAAGAGTTGAAAATTTTGGAATAGGACCCATAGGTTCTTCTGTAAATACTTCTTGAAAAGTAGTGGCTAAAACTTCAGCACATTATAGTGGGGTAGAAACTTTAGACAAGATAAATTTTCTAGTATATCTGAATACAGCTTTATGCCCCTATGCACAAGATTAAGTTCGAAATTTAGTTTTAACTCAATTTCTTTTTGCAGCGCATTAGAGAAATTTCTGTGAGTAGTGAAATAGTATTGGGGGTTAGATAGTTTGAATTTTCTCCAGAGTCTGCTTTTAGTTTTGCATATAGCAATTATTTCACTAGTAATCCATGGTTTTTTAATACTTTGAGTGATAATTTTATATCTAGAGCATATGTTTGTATTAACTTTCATTACTGCCATAAATTATTGCCAAAGTGGCTTTATGTCATCGAAATTCAAAATGTTTTGCCAACTTGTCTTGAACATAACTTTATATAAAAAATCGTAGTAGGTTAGCGTTAGCAGCCATAGCAAAAAAAATAGTGTCCATGCAGGACTCTACCCACAAAAAAATTGACTCCCTAAATTCCACCAGCCGACTTTCCTAAGAAGTTATAGCCTTTTAAAAATTAGTGTTGCCATCAAGTGGCCATGGCGATGTCAAATCCGGTTCAAATTAAAAACTTCAATGTCTGCATGCATGCCTCTGTGTTAATATATTGTACGGAGAATCGTAGGGTTGTCACCAACAAAAAATATATTTCTTCCAAATTTTTAAATGCGTAAATATTCCGATAATAGATACACAAGGGGTGTGAGGTGGCAACGGATGCAATAAGACAGGAAAGTGACATTTTACTACAACTGCATCCATGCAACAATTGGTGTTTTCAATTTGAGCCGATTTAGAAATATTTGTGGAAACTTGAATTTTAACATCCACTTTTAAAGTGCTGCAATCTCTTAGGGGAGGCTGGTACAAAAATTTGTTATATAAAAATCCTCTAAAATGAAGAATTCACTGTTTCATTTTCTTCAGTTATTTTTGAAACACACTGCACAGTACGAAACCTTTTGCAGTTTGTTATGTAGGGTGTTGCAAATTCAATGTAATAACTTTGCTACATCGCGTCAGAGAAAAGGATACGGATTAAGTTATAATAATATATTACTTAACGAGAGCTAATGCAGGTTATAGCTCACACAGATGCAGCACGAGCCGCAGGCGAGTGCTGTAATTCATCAAGTGAGTTATGACTATTACCGCAAGTTGAATACTATACTTTATCTACTCCTATTAATTTATATATTAATTATTCAACTGATTATGGGCAATTAATAGTATCAATAAACAAGCGTGAGTTTTTATAGTTATTATAACTCACGCTGGGCTTCTACAATGATAATTCGGTATGTAAATAGTGTAAATAGTGTGTAAATTCTTGGAAATTTTTAAGCCGATAAATACGCTCCATTGGTGCAAAATGGAAAGAATTCTTAACAAGTGGAAAGGAATGAATAATTATAACAATTATTAAATTGCCAACGTCTCTCAGTAGGCGGAACTGTCAATTATTATCATTGAGGGGACTAATGTCATTTGATATTTTAACAAAATAATTTTGACGTTTTCTAATCAATTTCTAATAATAGTCCTAAAAAAGATGAGTTATTATCTCCACCTCCAGAAATAAAAGAAGTAGCTAATAATGAAATACAGAATTTATTACCAGAAAAATCAAAAAACAAGTATAAAGGTGTATATAAAAATTTTGAAGATTGGTGTAGCAATAAAGACGTTAACTCGTTTACAGAAAATGTGCATATTTTAATGAACTTAGCAATAAATATAATGCATCGTCTCTATGGACTTTCTACTCCATGCTAAGAAGCACACTCAACATAAATAATGGAATTAATATAGAGAATTATTCAAAATTACGTGCGTTTCTTAAACGTCAATCAGATAAATATATAGCTGAAAAGGTAATAACATTTACAATAGAACAACTTAATAATTTCATAAATGAAGCTCCTGATGAGAAATATCTGGCGACAAAGGTAATAAATAGCTTTTACAAAAATTCAAACGTTTCTATCATCTAGTCAATAATATAATTTATTTTAGGTTGCTTTAATAATGAGCATTATGGGTGCTTGTCGCGCAGCAGAATTGCACTCTATGCAATTTACAGATTTAGAAGATCATGGATCTGTTTTTATGGTCAGTGTACCAAATACAAAAACAAAAATTGCCAGAAAATTCACTGTCATGGGAAATTTTTATACTATAATTAAGAAATATTTAAATCTTCGCCCTACCGATATATCGCAAACAATATTATTCTTTAAATTTCAAAATGGAAAATATCACAAACAAAGAATTGACATTAATAAATTTGGAGCAATGGGAAAAGACGTTGCTACATTTTTAAAATTACCAGATAGTAATTTATATACCGGGCATTGTTTTCGCCGCTCGTCAGCAACTTTATTAGTAGATGCTGAAGGGGATATAACGTCACTGAAACGCCATGGCGGTTGACGATCAACTACTGTTGCTGAGGGGTACATTGATGATTCAGAAAACAATAAGAAAGATACTGCAAATAAAATACACAGTTCTATAACGCCTCAATCAGTTAGTACATCTATAACAAATATACAACAAACACAAAAAGAAACAATAAACTTGCATAATACAGTCCCACATATTCAGTTTACTGGTTGTTCAAACTTTACAGTTAATATCATTAATAAACAAAATGAGTAATTACACCTAAAACTTTTATTTAATTGTTATAACTATTAAGATTTGTGAATAAAGTTTTTTCTCGATACTTGTATCTCATATCTCGTATTTATTGTTATAGTCGTAGATAAATGTAATTAACTGTTTTCGCAGTGCCACGTCACAAACATTAATCTCGTTGCAGGTACCGTTTGCTCGCTTCGTTAATTTTTATATTGAACAAAAAATGTTTTTAGGTATTTTAATAGTTAATATGTATTTCTATAGCATTAGAACTATAATTTTTTATTCTAATTAAAAAAGAGCTAACAAATGTTTTACCTAATATCCTTACTGGATTATTGTTTGAATGCAAGCAACCAACTAAGTTGAAAGCCTCTAGTTAGCCCTTTGCGTAAATAATTCCATTGTATCGTAACAAATTCACAACTTCCAGAACATCTGAAAAATAATAAACATCAATAACTGCTCTGTTGTCTTATATTATGACACATAGGTGAGATGTTCCCTCATTAATCATTTCCTCATAACACTTTTTGGTGTCTGGGGAAATTCCTTGAATAATAGCGTATCGGTAAAGTTATATTTTCAGACGTTGCCTACTCTGAAAATAATAAAAAATAAGACAGTACTCGGGAACACTTTGGATGCCACCTTTCATTAATCAAAATAAAGACAGTTACAGGAGACAGGGGAAATTGTAGGCGAGACATTTACATCATGTTTTATTCCGATTAGTATTATCAAACAAAAACGTCACAGGAAAAAATAAATTATAGTTTAAAAAAACTAAAAAAACACGCTTTAATAGTAAACCGAACTAAAAAGTAGAAAATAATTTTGAAGTATCAAGAGTTTGTTACAGCAATAGAAAATTCCGACAATCAATTACGACTAATTAATTGGGAATAAGATTAAATTAGAAATTAAATTATTAATAAAATAATTCAATTATAGTAAAAAAAAGCGTGGGGTGCAATTTACTATATTTTCATAATGACTTTATTTTTATAAATAGCTGCACTACTGAAATAATGGTAACATTTAATATCAAGCACCCCACGCTTTTTTTACTATAATTGAATTATTTTATTAATAATTTAATTTCTAATTTAATCTTATTCCCAATTAATTAGTCGTAATTGATTGTCGGAATTTTCTATTGCTGTAACAAACTCTTGATACTTCAAAATTATTTTCTACTTTTTAGTTCGGTTTACTATTAAAGCGTGTTTTTTTAGTTTTTTTAAACTATAATTTATTTTCTTAATTTTTAGTCTCAAAACAATAACAAAAGTAATTATAATTAAGAGCCTTAATTTTTAAAATATCTTATTTGACAATAAATCTAAATTCATTTCATTCATGTTTACGTAACCTTTCCATTTCATATAGTTTTCCTATACATTTTTTTTTTTCTCCAGTCTCCTCTTTCTTCGTGTTATAGTTTCATTTTTCATTTTTGTTTGTTTCTATAAATTATGCAAATTAAAATTTTTGTCAACGTTCTCGTATCAAAATCTTTTTTTTTTCTTTCTAATTTTAAAAAATTTTAGATTCAAAACTTTCTTCAAAATTCTTGCCAAAATTTTCAAATCAAAATTTCTTTGAATTTGAAAATTTACGCTCTTCAAAATTTTAAAATTCAATGTCTTTTTCGAAATTTTTTCTAAATTTTTGAATTTTAAAATTTTTCAATTGAAAATTTTTTCCAAAAATTTTTATTTGAATTTTTTTATAAATTATCAAATTTTTATTTATTTCTAAAATTTTTTAAATTTGATTTTATCATGTAATTCCACAATCCAAAATTATTTACAAAATTTTGTATTTTAAAACTTTTTTAAACTCCTAAATTTTATATTTAGAATTTTTTTTTTTTAATTTTGAATTCTGTATTTTTTCGAAATTTTTTAAATCAAAATGTTTATTTGAATTTTGTTATAAATTATCAAATTTTTATTTATTTATAAAAATTTTTAATTTAAAATTAGGCGAAAACCGAAAACTAATTCTGTCAGGTCGCCATCTATACGTGAAAAGCAAGAGCACGAATCTATTACAGTCCCCTGCCCCTGCCTTGCCTGCTTGGAAACAACACTGATGGATTGTATACACTTAACCTGCAAAGTAATCTAAATAGTTTTTATTCTGATGATCCTAGTCAGGACATTAGAACAAAGTTATTAAATAATTGTATTGTCATCAGTCCTTGACCCCTGTGCTGATCAGACTTCTTGAAATTGGTGAAAATTACGCTGAAAGATTCCGTTACATACATAGATACATACATACATACAGGTGAAGCTAATATAAGCGTGTTAAAAACGTAAGATTGATACAATTTTATAGGATTTCATATACAGGGTTTTTCAGTTTGATATGTCACAAAAACGTGAGCATATTTTGAGAATAAAAATATGAATAAAAGTCTGGTAAACCTTTGTTCTAACTTCCTTCGTTATGAAGATACAGGGGGTTGAATTTTTTCTATAAATTAAAATTTTCTTTCAAAACTTTTAAACGGATTAAGATATTGTTATCAAATTTGGGGTACTGTGTAAGCCGAGGATATTGCATTTGCTGCCAAAATATGGCTCTTTAAAATTAAGGGTGAGTCTGTCACTTTGGGCAAAATAAATATGTGACGCCACTGGTTAAATTAAAAAGTAATCACTTCATAATTTTACAATTGATTTCTAATAAAAATAAAGTTTTATTGTTGTTGTTTGAGGACAGAAATCACTATATTTCAATTCTTCAAATTTACTGTATACAGGGTGATTCAGTTATGATGTCACGAATTCGGAAGGCTTAATCTAATATATAAAATTCTCGTGTCACAGTGTTAGACGCCATACTCCTCAGAAACGGCTTGACCGATTTTTATGAAATTTTATATGTATATTCGGTAGGTCTGAGAATCGGTCGTAATCTATTTTTCACACCCCTAAGTGATAAGGGTGGTCCACCCCAATCAATTTTTTTTTAATTTTTGGACATTTTTTATTTTCATTTTTTTATGATGTGACATTAAAAAATACATACAACCCTTTATTTTCATCCTTTTATCACAAAACCCTATTTTTTAATAACCATTTTAGTAATTTAATCATTCTTAACCCTGATCGATAACTGATCGATTATCACTAGATCAGTTATCCCCGCCAGGCATCTACCGGTGTCACTTCTCACCCAGTAAACAGCACTGCCAAAATATTCACTAGAAATAATTCATATTATGGCAAAACAACGTTTGCCGGGTCACCTAGTAAAGAAATAAAATCGAAAACAAAATTGCTAGACCTTTTAAAAGAGAAGCAAATCAACCCATAACTTTCGGTATCAAGGCCCTCTTGGTAAAAGGGGTTTAAATAATAATTTGGATTTATCCATATCTTCCTTTAGAATTAATGACATGACGACTGAATCACACTGTATTTTGGAGAATCTTTGGAAATACGCATATTACGAGGAGAGCTTAATACAATTTGTTATTCTTTAAATCAAATTAAAAAAGTAGTGAATCCACATACTCTACTTCCAGCACATTATGAACACTTTCTTTAGTTTAATTTTTAGCATTTCAACTTGACGGTACATGTCCTGAGAGAATGCGATATTCAACTGTTTTTAAAAATATTTTTTGCGTGACCACTCTGAACATTAAGAGTTCTATTTCTTGTAAAAGTCATCTCATCAGTTCAAATAATTCATGGACGTTACATTGTTCATAATTCACTGAGAAATTTAAATCCTAGGTAATAGTATATTATTTAACGAGCATATATGGTTGTAATTCACGAAGGTGAAGGCACAAGACTTAGACGAGTGCTGTAAATCACCTGAATGAATTAAAACCATTAAATGCAAGTAGAACACTATACTTTTAACAATATTTTTGCAAAGTTATTACTGAAAATGATACACAATTTTTTTAATACTTGTCAATTGTCAAAACAGCTTACTTTCAGAGAATGTTTTCATTCTTCACTAGTGTACAATAGCTGTTATTATTATTTAGGAAACACATGTATATTTTATAAGATAATCGTGGACAAAAGATTTTCATTTTACAAATATTGTACTCTCTAATAACACAGCTCCACAAAAAAAAAAGTTCATACACAAGAGAGTAACATATGTATTCCCATGTATTTTTCGACGCTGAATCCGATCCCGAGGTCAGAATTGGGCCTACACGTCTGGAATTGGTCCCATGGGCCGAAAATCGCCTAAAATGCGGTTCCCGGGATAAGGCGAAGTCGACGCTGAATTTTGGAGCTAAAGCCGGATTTGTGCTCGAAAAGTTTATGGCCAACTGAAATTCCGGGTTTGGGTCCGGGAAAATGACTCCTTGGGGCGGGAAGATCCTGTTTTGGACGTCCCGGTCGCGACTGTGGTATTTTCGTGTGTTTTTCAATTCTGGACCTGAGACTGGGTGTGAAAAGTTTTTGGTAAGCTGAAATTCCCAGTTTAGGTTCGGAAAAATGGCCCATTGGGGCCGGAAAATCATATTTCGGACGTACCAGTCGCAAAAGTGGGATTTTCATGTATTTTTCAATCCTGGTCCTTAGAGTATGCTCAAAAAGTTTTTGGACAGCTGAAATTTCCAGTTTGGATCCGGGAAAATGGCCCATTGGAGCCGGAAAATCATATTTCGGACATACCAGTCGCAACAGTGGTATTTGTGGTTTTTGTGGTATGGCAGTCAGTGGTATTTTTGTTTGTACCTATATGATTTCCTTCTATTTTATTGCACGATATTCTTTTGTTTCGTTTTTGTATTTGATTTTGTCCTATTTTGTTGTATGAACATATTTTTTTTTGTTCTTGATTGTTCTTGGTTGCACCTTGTTGATCCCTTTTTTATTACAATGTACACTTTTTTAAATGCAAGTTTTGTTACTGTTAATTTTCTTATCGCATATATTTTTTGCAAGTTTTCTTAATTTTTTACATATTTCGTTATTGTTTTTTGTTTGCATGTTTTGATATTGTTTTTTGCATGTTTTGTTATTGTTTTTTTGTTGCATCTTCTGCTATTGTTATATATATGAGAGATTCCAATCGACCAAAGGCATTCCAAACACGGTATGAGTTCCGGAATTTAAAAGTACATGGAAATACCAATGTCTCAACTGAGACGTACAAAACACGATTTTCCGGCCCCTAAGGGTCATTTTTACGCACCCAAACTGGGAATTTCAGCTGACCAAAAACTTCTCACACCCAGTCTCAGGTTCAGAATTGAAAAACACACGAAAATACCACAGTCGCGACCGGGACGTCCAAAACAGGATTTTCCCGCCCCAAGGGGTCATTTTCCCGGACCCAAACCGGGAGTTTCAGTTGGCCATAAACTTTTCGAGCACAAATCCGGCTTTAGCTCCAAAATTCAGCGTCAATTTGGCCTTATCCCAGGAACCGCATTTCAGGGCATTTTCGGTCCCTGGGGCCAATTCCAGACATGTAGGCCCAATTCTAAGCTCGGGATCGGATTCAGCGTCGAAAAATACATGGGAATACATATGTCACTCTCTTGTGTATGAACTTTTTTTTTTTTGTGGGGCTGTGTAGTCAAAGATTTTGAGTATGTCGAGATTCGTATGTACGTTCCTGAGATACACACTGAGAAATAAAGTATTTAATAATAATAATAATAATAAAATGTCTTTATTACAGCCAAAAGAACAGTATACAAAAAATAGGTTAAACATTTGTTGACGTTCCCTTTAGAGGAACCGTAGGAAGAATTTTTGACTCAAGTTTATAAAAAAATAAGCTTATTTTTAGTAGGTATCCAGTAGATTCTGCTGGTAAATTACGAATAAGATATACTCGCGATAAGAATTCAGACGACTTACGTCATACGAACAAATGAATAATTCATTGTATTTTCATCAAAATATTTAAGAAACTGCAACTGATAGTAATAAAACTATATACTATACTAAAAGTTTGCATTATATATTACACTAAATTTCAAAAATTGATTGTTTTTAACGCGACCAAATATCGAAAATTACATTGACAATAAAAACAAATGTGTAACGTCAGCCGTGACGTAAGACGTCTGAAATCTTGATGCAAATATACCCTCGATTTGTGGCACGATTTAGATGTACTAAAGCGGCTAAAGGTATTCTAAATGTTGTGAAGCCTCACTGCATTGTTTCAACTTCGATACGTTTCTAGCCATATTAATCATCTTCAACTGATTACCACACAAAGCCAGAATACGCAACTATGTGTTATAAGTTGCCAGGTATACGCATCTGTGTGCAATGCTTAAGCAATAAATAGTGAGGGATAGTTGAACCAAGAGCTGGGAATAATCAGCAGTCCAGTTGTTCGCAGCCTTTGACCAATAAGGCGATCGATAAAGGCGGCCGTACACCTTCATATTTTCTATCAGTCCTTCGAAGAGAATATAATGAGAAATGTTTCAAGTAGTGAACCACGCTAGATTCAGAATGCATTCCTCTAATTAGCTGCTGCAGGTCAAGAAGTTTCAGCCGGGTAGACATACAGGATGTCTCATAATTGGTGTGCAATAATTTACCAGACTGTAAAAAATATTTTACGTCTAGGTTGCATCCGGTTCGGAAGTCTATGTTTAAAGGACAATACAATATTTAAAATTGTTAATGTTATTGGTAGTTTTCTATAAAATTGTAAACTTTGTAGAAAACGATTTAAGCTGATGAGACAGGGAGGTTGAAATATTTATTTTGAATGAGAAACAAACAGATTACATAAAGCACAATTACATGTGTGTAGAAAAAATACATGTAGATATACAAATATGCTCATCTTTAAATATGTAAATATGCCCACATAAACTTTTTACCACATATTTAGCTTAACTGCTAATTTCAAAAGCAAATTGCAGCAATTGTGTATTTCTTCTATTTAGCTTGATCAATGTGAGAGATTGATACCGGTTGATATTTGACTACCCCCCCTAAGGTTTCCAGGTTTCCCTCATTCCTGCACTGAATAGTGGTTAGGGCCTACCAACGTAAGTCGCTATTGGACGCAAATGCGGCCTGCTTGATAATAATATGTCGCCCCCTCTTCCGCTCAAGTCTCCGACTTCTGGGCTAATCCCTGTGATTAGAATGAGGGATAAAGATATTATTATTATTATTATTTTCCAACTTGCAGATTCTAAACTGTTTATCATAATAAACCATGACCAACAGGATATTGATGTTTTTTGTAATAAAGACACTATAAATTTGTTTTGTATTATTTCAAAGTCATCTCTAATGTATTATTTTGAAGGGTTCCAAATGATAGATCCATATTCTAAATGGATATGGATTCAATTCACATTTTTAAAATCACTTGTTACTCTTTTACTGAAACCCAATAATTTATATGAAGCATTAGTTAATTCATTCACATGGTTTTGAAATTCAAATTAGATTCAAACACATACACATAATATTTGTATTCATTGCATAAACATGATCCTCAGGCGTTCTATCTCTACTAAATGTTATAATTTTATATTTTATACAAATTGATGGATAATTTATTTTCTACAGATCAGTTATAAATTACGTTTATATAATTGATTGATTATTGTGAAAAATCATTGAAATTATTGATTTGTGTAAAGAGTTTTAAATCATCTTCACATATGAGACAGCCTGATGTTATGGTTTCTATTAGATCAAATATGAACATTAAAAAAGTAATGGTTCCAAATTTGAACCTTGTGGAGTCCCATATCCGGCCAGGTATGTCTCAGAATCAGGACTCTGATAATAAACAAGTTATTTTCTGTTCCGCGAATATAATGATAAAAATATTACTAGATGGCCACTCAAACTAAGTAAAATTCAATTCAATTTATTTACTGACTAATCAGCTAATGTTTCCAACTTTTAATCTGTGCAACTTGTCTGAACAGAACCCATAAACCCATTATAACTACAACCTGTAAGCCAAACGAGTAATATGCACACTTATTTTAGACGTTATTCTAAGTTTTACCATGATAGTAGTTTGTAGAAATTTTATCACATCTTCCGTTGATTGTTTTAGGAAAGTTATGAGCTTGATGTATCTACAAACAAAAGTTCAGTTGATATTACGTTATTCTAAGCGGCTGCTCAGTTCATTCTTACCTTGAAATATCGATATTTTCAGTCACCAATAAATATGGTACTTTTATGCATTGAATATTACGATCATAAACTTGAAAGTTGTATTTTCTTTGATTTTTCCGAAATATATACTAACAATAATACATTTTCATTTAGATCCTAGATGTTCTTTGCATTCTCCCATTTTTGATTTTTTTTATATTCCTTTTCATAGGCCAATCGAGATTTTTATGTTAATAGCATAGATATAGCCTCCGACACTACAGCCCGAATATCAGATAATAATTCCACTTTTGTCTCATTTGCAGACATGTCTGCCTCCAACAATCACACAAAACGACACCAAAGAAGAAGTAAATGTTGACATTACAACGACAACCCAACGGGATCACTTTGTTTAATAATCAAATTCCATAGAATCCAATGCTAACTATGAAA
Source organism: Monochamus alternatus (assembly GCA_037114965.1). Lineage (NCBI taxonomy): Eukaryota > Metazoa > Arthropoda > Insecta > Coleoptera > Cerambycidae > Monochamus > Monochamus alternatus. Next base: position 73,735,704 of record CM073431.1, on the reverse strand, counting down.
AAGGTTCCCTAATTTAATGTCGCATAAAATCATTTTTTTCATACTAAACGCGTCCATATTTGTACTGTAGAAAAAACACACACTGCAATAAAATTGCATTATAGTCTCTCTCTCTCTGATTAATCTTTTTCGGTCGACGATAAAATAACATTTTATTGTCTTGTATAAAAAATAACTAATATTTGTTACTTATTACTTTCAAATTTATACTGATACACTCTGCCACTGCTTTATCGTATTAGCCGTCACTGCTATGGATGCTTTAGAAGCCTCCGGTCAGTTGGCTAACGTAGATTTTATGGCTTACTGTCAAGAGCTCCTTGTAATGACGGAATTGCACGGCGATGAACTTTGCATGCGGCTCGTTACCACCACGAACAGAGTTGACTACCAAATTACTTGGCTATCTTGTGAAGCGTGTACCGATTTTACATACCTTAACAAGATTCTAACTACTATATTTATCCACTTAAGCTTGAGCTTTATGTAACTGGAGCTTTTAAAGTGGATGGTTATGCACTAATCGTTGTCAGATTTAGTTATTTGACAGCCAGTTACATAATATAAAGTAATGAAATGCTATTATCTTTGTGATATACAGGGTGTTAAAAAAAGAATGTAAAATATTTAAGGAGGTAATAGTATGAACCAAAATAAGCAGAAAAGTCTCAATAAACATGGGTCCGCAAAGGAGGAGATATGGAATGTTTTATGTTTTTTAGCCCCTTTTTTTATTTTGCTATTTTCTTATGATAGTTGGTCGATGTTTAGTGAAATAAACAGTACGTATTTGACAGTTGTTCTCAGTGCACAAGTTTTCTTTCGCTATGGCTGGTTACTCTAACGCAGAATTAACAGACATGCATTTCATGTATGGTCGTGCTAAAGGGAACGCCACCGAAGCGCGACGTCTTTATGTTGTTGCTTATCCAAATCGCCAGTTTCCTTCACAACGCATGTTTGGAAGAATTCACCAAAGATTGCGTGATACCGATTCCTTGAGCAAACAGTGCCCATTTATCCGGAAGACCAAGGTCGGTATCCACTCCTAGAGCAAAAGAAGAAATTCTAGCACTGGTAGAGCAGAATCCAGGTACGAGTGTACGGACAATATCAGCCGAGGTAGGAATTACTGGTCCTCTTGTTTGTATAATCCTTCACGAGCAACTGCTTTATCCATACCATGTGCCACGAGTACAGGCCTTAAATCCAATAAATGATCATCAAGCACGTTTGTTTTTTTGTCGCTGTTTTCTACGTCATGATGCTGAAGACCCTCGTTTTCTTGCAAACATTCTTTTTAATGGAGCGTTCACAATACGCATATTTGGGCCGACGAAAATCCTCATGCGTTAATAGAATCTGGACATCAGGCACGTTTTTCATTAAACTTTTGGATGGGTATTGTAGGTGACAGGTTTCTAGGTCCTGTTGTTTAAGACATTCCTTTGAATCAGAGGCAACAAATGTGGTTCCAGCATGATGGTCTAGCTCATTTTTCCATGGCCGTTAGAGAGCATTTACACCAAACTGTTACGAAAATTTAATACGTACTGATTTTGACATCTAAAATAATTACATATAACCTAGGATAAACGTCAAATGCACAGCATGCTTGATTGAAAAATTATGGGTTTCTATTGATTAAAAATCTGTATCGTAATGGGTATCATTATGAAACGGATTATGGGCATATAAGTACATTGTTATAATACGGGTGTAGAAAAAGCATATTTTAGCGCAAGTTACATGCAACAAATGTTTTGTACAACCACTCAGTAACGATATTAAAATAAAATAAATGTATAAAGCTTCCACTGGAAAAAAAAAGGATAGTAAACGGCAAACGCTTATGCAATCGTAGATCTGTGTACTACAATTTAATGTGATCCGAACACAATTTGTAGTATTATTTCACATACTATTATGCTTACAGTTTTGTAGTAATAATCTCCGAACATTATTTTACTGCAACAAAAATGTTACCATGTTGTATTATTTAACTAAAAGTTTTGTGGGTTTATTGACACAAAGACTGCAACAGTTTACCAGCATTGCTGTAACTCCCACTACAAGGTTTTATAAATATATTTGTTAAATACATTAATAATTAACATTGAATTATGTAAAAAGTTATAAATTTGTATTGGTAAACAATTAGGTTAAACATTTTTGCTACTTCTTAGGAAACAACTACTCTGCGGGCTAATACCTGATCAGTATTATCACCTGAAAGACCTATAGCAAACAGCTATAAGTCTTTCGTCTGTGGCACATGCGATATATACCAGATTCGAGCTTGCTGGCTCTCATTGGCAGCGTTGCCAATATATGAATATGAAATAACTGCGCAGAAATTTAACAAAATTACTTGCAATTGCATATGTAATATCTAATTAAGTAAAGAACATATAATTAGTGTCTCTGTAGTTTTGGCAATGATAATTAAAATTGCTGTATAAATATTGTTATTTTACACTATATCCGCATTTTAAATTTTACAATATGACACTTGTTACAAAATATAGTAAAATGTTTTAAACTGTACAGGACGTTCTGTGCTGCCATATGAATATTATTCCTTGAGAGGTAAACTTGTATATCGCTAAAATGCACCATTTTAATTAAAGTTAAAATTATGTCAAAGACTACATATATTTAAAGCGACCGTGGGTTAGTTGCTGCTAAGAGATTTCAACTACATTCAGTTTAAACTTGCATTTGTAATACTACTATTAATGAATATAAATAAATTTCTTACTCACTTCTAATTAAGGTAATAAACTAGTGACATCCAAATATGCATATCGAAATATTACCAAAATGTAGTTAAAACATGTACAAAATATTGAAAATATGCAAACAAAAAATATTTGGAAAAATACAAATTTATTGTTTCACTTAAAAAGAAACAACAATAACAAACAAATTAAGTACAGTTTCACTTAAACAATTGACGTGATAACTTCAAAATAACTTCAAAAGCACAAGCAGAAATAAAATATAGATATTATCTGAGATAATAGATTTATTCGCACAACACCAGAATCAGGTTTCCATTCATCAGGTGTATGCGCATTTCAATTAAAACAATGCATTGTCAACCTTAAGCGGACATGTGATTCAAAATTCTTTCAATTCCATGGATTACATATAATATGCAAAATATGAGCGTTGCATAATATTTGGGTTACCCTAGTAATGACTATTAATAATATCAACCAAATAGTTACCTGACTGGTAGAAGTTAAGAAATATACTACAAATCTTAAGAATCAGGTATAACAGTCATCGAGTAGAATGATAGTGTAATATGATAATTGGCAATATCAACAATAACACAGGACCGCACTTTTTTTTTGTGGACCTGCGTAAACTTTTGATGCAATTTTTTTATCGTTTTTATGGGTTTTCTCTAAAATTTGCTGTGCGACCCACCATTTTGACTTCAGATTCGTGTTCAGCAGGAAAAAATATAATGGGACCCTCAGCACACACCACTTTTTTTTGTGGACCTGTGTAATTGACATTATTTCGTAGCTTCCTGATGACAAAGCAAATAAAAGCCAGAAAAGCTTCTATAGAAATAAAGAGTAAGTATTTCTTTTTTTCTGCCCGTTGACTGTCATACCTACTTCTTCAGATTTTAAGTCTACGTAATAATATCGATAGGAATATTACTAATACTTCAGTAAGTGGTATATAGGGTATTGGTTACTTTAAGGACAGGTTGTTTGGGTGCTAATTAAAAACGGTTTAGATCAAGAAATTAAGTACCTACTACGAAATTTGAAATTTGTATTTTCACTAAGCTGCTCAGTGAAAACTAATGACATTTTATTACATAAGGCTCAGGTAGAAAAACTCTTGCGGCTTTAGTAACGCGAATTTTAAATGGTTTTGTGAAAAGCAAAATTGCGTTGGAGCTGCTGGTTGGTGTACGTTAATTAAAAACACGTTACAATACATCAAACGCTTGAATAGAGAGGACAATCTGCCATAAAATGCACCGAGAATTCTCGTTTGCCTTTAACGTGACTGGATATATAGATAGAGTGCCCAATATGTATGGAATAATATTTAGATATAACTTTTTAAAATATCCTGTATACAATATAATTGTAACAATAAGAGTTTTTAGTTAAATCTTTTGCTTCCTTTGATAACTTTCAGTCCGGTTTAAAACGGATATCGTTGCCATTGCAACCAATTTAATGTTGTAAATAGCACCGTAGATACTATTTTCTGTCTTTATTATAATTTGGAATCAACTCCACCAACTACCACTACCAACATGTATGTGGATTGCATTACAAAATTTTTTAAGGAACCTAGCGCATTTTAAAAAACAAAATTGGTTGCCATGATTGTGACAATAACATTTCTGATACAAACTCTATTTAAGTATAAAACTTTTGTTCGAACATATTTTTTAGTATAAAATTGTAAATTTTTTTTAAATGCTCATCTTAGTGTCAAGTATTCAAACAAGTAGGTAACTGCCAACATCCCACAAGTCAGTAATTTTCAAATTTATCAATTCGCAGCATCAACTGGCACCCCCATATTAGTACAACCTAAAATATTTCAAAGTACTAACAGAAGAGATATTACCTTAATCATTAAATATTCTTTGCCGGAAACCGCAGTCAAAAATTCTTCAATATGTTCTCTTTCCAATACTGCAGCTTTTTTGCTTTGTATCCTCTTGATTCACTCTTCAAATAAGCAGTAAGCTTGTTATATTTTCCAATATCTATATTTTTGTAGACCTTTATAGTAGCTTTCAACATCGAATGCTTCGACCACATAAAGGAAATTGCATATATATATTTTTTTAATTTAAAAAATACGATAGAATGATTTCTTCGTTTATTGTCATTACGCTTCGTTTTTCCCTCCATTCGTCAAATTCAGTGACCACTATTTCGTAATGTTCCCTGGATTTCGCTGTCAAAAAATGGAAAATTGCTTTTTGAGTTTCTTCGAAAATAGCCACAGGAACACTAATATTTTGTACGTGTTTGTACCAAATTCAGATAGAAGTGTTTATTAAATAATTGATAATTAACAACGTACCATAGCAACCAATAGGTATAATAAAACCTATCACGTTTCATTGAGTATCGAGAAATAGCAAGTCGTGCGAATATTTTTTTATTAAATTGCAATAATTCTGACTCCACAAATATGATTGTGATGTGATTATGGATAAAACGTTGTATTGTATTATTCTAACCACTTTTTATCCATTGTACCAAAATTCTACTTAAAACACAAGTAGGCACTATTAAAAAGTAAGTTATTACTATGAGTGCATTCCAATAAGCAATCGCAACGCTCAGAACGACGAATGAGTCGTTCCACGAAGCGACCACGGGCGTTACAATTGGGCTTGCAACGTCATGAGACGTCATGAGTTGACGTCATCGCAAACGACCGCTTCGAGCTCACAACGCCCACGGTCTTGAGGTGGGTCAACATCATTTGTCATAAATGGCGGGAAAAGTCAAATAAAATAATAAATGTCAAGTCTAAGATCTATGGTTAAGAAGGAGAAAATAACTTTATATAACTGGGAAACAGGAACTGTTATTGAGATCGAGGTCCCAGTTGCTCAGGCAAGACGTGCAAGAGAGTGTAATTCAACTGAATTGCATAACTATGCTTTTATATATTTTTTTTATCAGTATTTATTTTTTTATCAGTATTTATTTTTCTTATAGATATTGCTTTCGCAACAAAATTAATGAATGCTGCTTTACAACGAGTCAAATTCTTTTTCTGGTGAATCTGCTGAATCTATTAAAGACGTTGCATCACCTGTAGTTGAAAGGGCATTCGAAGAGGAAATAAGTCACATATGCAGCTTAGAATTATATATTCATACATTACATCCTTAGTTACATTAGTAAAATCTATGAGTAAAACCAATTTAACCTAGAATATATAATATATATATATAATTACCTTTTCTACCTAACCGTCAAACTAATAACTGACAAATATAAACAAACATGGATCTCAACTGCTCACTCTGTTCCATCACATCCTTGAACAATGCGCACAAGAGCAGTTTTAACCTAGTGGAACGGGTAAAATTGCGATGATGAGAATGAGCCTTGCGGTTGCCTAGTGGAACGCACTCATTGTCAATATTAAATTTTGATATTCAAGAACTGATATGTGTTTTCAAAAACTAACATTGTCGCCACAGTACAGTACTTAGAATTCTATATTGAAATTCAGGTGATTCGACAGATAAGTATTACAAAGGCGACGTGATTTAGCAGACGATGGACTAAGTATGTAATTGTTTCAACGAATTCATGAAGCAATTTTTCTTGAAGTACGTTTTTTAAAAATGCGCCTCTTCATACTAAATGCTACGTGTTGGAAACTACAATCACTTATTATTTTAGATATTTCCGTAAAACCTATAGGGAAAGTGGCTGCACACTGTTGCCTACATTTTCATTCGCCAAGTGCACTCTACGTTGTGATGTACAAAAGTGAAGCTTACTGAAAAATTAATAGTCCTCTAAAGCTTTCTGGTGATAAGTGGATGCTGCCGATAATCTTTTTTGCTTTCAGTACTTTATAAGCAGTGTTTTCAAAGAAAGCTGATATCGTAATTTTACTTCAATAATCTGCTAAAGAAAGTGATAAAATAGAGTGTAATCATTGTCAACATTCTGAAGTTGCTGAGTTTTATATAAGAAGTGGGGGGTGAGTTGCAAAGTCTGAAAATTGGATAGTATGTAAAGAAGTAGGATATCTAACGTTTTATAGACATAAATTAACTTTTGTTTTCGAAAATTAATAGTAAGCTACATACAGGGTGGCCAGATGAAAACGAAACAGAGCCATTTCCAGGAACTACGTCAAAATTGTAGAAAAACGTTCAGACCCGTCGATTATAGATTAAAGAGGGACATTCTTAGCTGATATTTTTGACTCCGCCACTTTCACTCCCAAGCAAGGGTAAGCATCACCTCAAAATATTTAAATGGCATTGGGGGTTGAGTAATATTTATTTTGAAAGCTCTTACAATTCTATTTACAATAGGCTTCAAATTTTATAATTCCGCCCAATACATAAAGAAAAGAAAGAATTTTGATTTTAAAGTTGAAACTTTACAATTAGGAACGGTAAAAATATCACTCATTCGAGTTAAGTACGCCAATGGTATAAATTTAGTATTTCTTGCGTTACATTGGTTTCTGGCGATTTGTAATCACTTTCGTAAAAAACAGAATTGTAAAAAATAGAAATGAATACTATACACACACAACGAACGTAACATTAGTGGATTGCAAATTTATTTTCTAGTATTATTTGGAAGCGTCGGTTGGTAGTATATTTAATTGTATTTTTGAAAATTAAAAACGATGGTTTTATACCCTTGCGGAAAGGGTAGATATCATTTCGCTTTTATTTAATGAACAACATACAGCAACCGGAAAAATTAAAAGTATGGGCTGGAATTTTCAATGACCCGGCTGGTGGGTCCTTTTTTTCTACTTGGTAATTTGACTGGCTAAATGTATTTGCAATTACTAGAAAACGCTATTGACCCTGCCTTGAGTATGATGAAATCATTTGATTTTTCAACAGAACAATGCTCTTCCGCATTATGTGCTAATGTGTTCCACGAAATTGGATTGGGAGAAGAGGCAGCATTGAGTGGCCTCCACGATCACCGGATTTATCGCACCTTAATTTTTTTGTGGGGATACCTAAAAAGTAAAATCTATAAAACACAGCCAGCGTCGCTGCAAGATTTGCGTCAAACGATCGTCGACGAATGCCCTCGAATCACTCCGGAAATACTTCAGAATGTGCGCGAACGCTTTGAACAAAATCTTGGAAGCGGGCGGTCATCAATTTGAATATTTAATCAACTAAGTAGTAAGTAAGTTAAATTTTAAAAAGTATTTTTCTTTCAAAGTATTGAGCGCAATTATAAAATTTAAAGTCTGTTGTAAAGAGAATTGGAAGAGCTTTCAAAATAAATATTACTCACCCCGAATACCATTTAAATATTTTGGGGTGATGGTTACTCTTACTTGGGGGTGAAAGTGGCGGAGTCAAAAATACCAGCAAAGAATGTCCCCCTTTAAGCTAAAATCGACGGGTATGAGTGTTTTTCCACAATCTTCACGCAGTTCCTGAAAATGGCCCTGTTTCGTTTTCATTTGGCTGCCCTGTATATACCGTTACAGGCGATAGATTTAATATTTATAATTTTCTACGGTAACATAAAAATCGCTCGCGCTTGTTTCCAAGTTTTAAAAAATCTATTAAAGAGTAAATTTCTCAATATCGATAATAGGATAAAAATAAAAATGACAATACAAAAATATACAGACCATAGTCCTACTTAAAGTGAATAAATTATGTCGAAAGACCTTTAAGATATCTCAAAAAATGTATCTTATGCTTATTAGGTACACTTATTATTTATCTTAAGGAAAATATTTTTATAGAGAGTTATCCTTATTTTGAAAGTATAAATTCTATAATATCTGACAATATAATTTAAAATCACTCTGTCCATAGAATTAGCAATTACCTATTATAAAGTGAAAATATTTATGAATTTAAAAAATTGTTACGCGTTTTTTATGTATCAAGTACGAAAAACGAATAGTACGTAAGTTTCTTATACTTAGATACAAAACTCGAAATCTTTTATTTTGTTCGCTCAAGTTGTTTCTTTCGGAACGAATGGGTAAAAGTAGCGAAAAAACATATTTTTGTGAAAGCGTTGCGAAATTGACAAATTTTGATATTGATCAGAATTTCGAAATGACATTCTTTTAGGCACTAGTGCCTAAAAGTAAAAATGAAACATTAAAAACAATGAAAATATTTATTTGTTATAAATTTTAAAGGTGCAATTATGTAAAGTGAATACAAGAGGCATCCAGTTTCTCTTCTCTAACAGACATGTGGCCATACTAACAGTCGGAATGAATAAATTGCTAGTACTGCTTCTGGGTAAACATCTTTTAATTTCTTATTTGGTGTATATTTATGACCTATGATTCTTCTATTTCGTTTTTATGTTCAATAGAATTTTCGATATAACTTCGGCAACTGAACTTGATCGCCAACCCCCATGTCGCTTTAAAAGTATTATGTCCGGTGCAGAATCTGCCAACATTGTTGTAGAGCTGCGCCGGAAGCACACGCGTCAGCGAAATTCTTAGTTTTTTCACTTACTGTAATATTTTGATATATATACCAGTTAATATATTTATAGAAAATATATTTCACATACTTAGATTTTCTTAAAACAAATAGTATAATGGTAAATGGGAAGAAAATAAATCGAACTGAAATATCATTTGTCTCTGAATTCTCATTAATTGAACTAATCTTCTATAAAAAGGAAACAATAATAAAACTGTCGCTATGGGTTCAGCAAATTATTTTCTTTGCTTTTTCACCTAATGTGGTTTTCTTTGACGGTCTTTAATGGCTACACATGACAGAAATGCGAATTATTCAAACCATTAAACCATTAAAATTCTGTAAAAAAATTGATTAAAATAAAACATGCGTGTACATTTGTATTATTTGCATTACTATGTTCTCAATAAGAAAATATATATCCATAATACAACATTTCACAGTCTTTCGTACGAATGTAACTTTTACTTTAAGTTTATACCAGCTGCAAAATGTTTCTGTAAAATTTCAGTATATTACGAAACACTTCTAAATAATTTCTCCTCAAAAGTTCAAAGTGTAGTGTAACAAATAAAAGATAAAACAAACAGTTTTACAAAAAGCAGTAAAACAAATTGCAAGTATGGAATAGAAAATAAAAACCAACCAACATAAACTTTCAGACCTTTGCCGAACAATTGCAATATTTTTATTTTGCACTGCTGTCCTTTGAAATTCGGCATGTATTGTTCTCTACGTTCTCTCTTATTCAATATTTGTTGAGACACGTGTCCGCATAAGACGGTATAGTGCTGTTTTAGAAAGAATAAACATTCAAATGCAATAACCGAAACCTTCTCTTTATAGAATGGGTGATACTTAAGTAGATACCTACTATTTTTTCAAAGCATGTACAATTTTCAATTTTATAGTAAAGAATAACTCACGACTTAAGTTTAGGCATTGCATATCTAAATTTAAATGATGTAATCATTTTACAAGTTAGGCATTTAATAGTAGATTTATAAGTAGAATTGATTTAAAAAAATAAAATAACCTAACTAGCAATTTGGTATTTTATAACAGCTACAAAAACGTTTTCGAAACAAATCTTATAAAACAGCTAAGCCATAAAAACATGGTAAAAATCAAGCTATACAATCAGCTATATAATCAATATTGGCACCATATTATAAATTGAAACAATTGAAACCAAAACGGAATATTTGTAATTGAATCATAGAAATCATGTATTTCTACGAAATGAACGTAACGCTTATGCTTCATATATTGAAATGGCAAATATGATTTACATTTATGGCCTTGCAAAGGGAAATGGTACTGAGGCTAGGTGAATCATTCAACTTCAAATTCAAGAATGTTTTTCAACGTCTTCCGGAGTCCGGCTCATTTAAGAAAGGTCAAATTCTCGGAAGACTTTTGTGTTAGAATGCTTGAGTTGAACGAAGCTATTCTACACGAAATTGAAGAAGACCCAAATATTAGTATTAGGAAGATGGCTGCAAATCTTAATGTGAATCATAAATTAGTTTGGTCCATTCTGAAGCAAAAACCCGTATAACATACAAAGAATTCAAGCTTTAGTGCCTCAAGACTATTCTGCTCGCTTACCATTTTGCTACTGGATTTTGTAAAAAATTGAACAAAATGTTGACTTTCATGCTGGTATATTATTTACCGACGAAGCTATTTTTTCTGAAGATTCTATAATGAATTTCCACAATAACCATGTTTGGCCTGATGAAAATCCTAATGCCATAATGGACTTTAATCGGTGTTTCCAACAGACATTTTCTTGAAAACGTTTTACCTAGGCTACTTGACGATGTTCCCTATGCGCTAATACATTTTAGTTTGAGTGCTCGTGAATTTTTAATAAAAGATTCGGAAGTAACGTGATTGGATCAGGCACTCAAGAACCAGGACAACCTTGATCATCCAGATCACCCAATATGAATCCTATTGATTTTTTGTTTAGGGACATTTTAAAACATTAGTTTACAAGGTTCACATTGAATCTGAGGTGCACTTACGTCAACAATGTGATGTGATAGTTACTTGTGATGGAATAAGAGTTACTCCTAGAATTTTTGCACGTGTTCAAGCTGCAATTTCAAGAAGAACTGAAGCATATATTTTCGCTGAAGGTGGCCATTTTCAAGATTTCTTATAATAAATAATAGCAAAATAATTCCATTGTTAATTAATTATTTTATTATTTCAAGTATTGTAATTATTTTTTAGAGCAATAAAATATAATTGTCGTATAACCTCAAAATTATAAAACTGTGTTGCCGGTTGGACTGTACCAACCTTTGCTTGAAAATGCGCATAATTTTCCGCTTTCGGTAATTTAGTTGACCGTACACGTTTGAGTAGTGGGACCTCGCTATTATTTTGTTTGCAGAGTCTAGTTTATGCGACCGAATCTGCAGCACTGCCCGCAGCCATGCTGAGGCAGCGGTGGATCTATAATGACTATTTGAGAGGGCGTTTTATATAATGTGCAGAATTATTTTACCGTGCGGCGGTGCCAGCGAAGCAGCGAGCCCCCATTTAACTGAAATACTTTTGTAATAGCTCTCGGTTTCCAAATTTCATAAGCCATGCTGTACGGGCACAGAAGGTCTCAAATTGCAAAGCTGTTTTTCATCGATTATGATATTTCAAAGAAGGATTTTAAATTGGTATTTGCCTAAAGAGTGTGATTTGTACGAGCATATCTGTAGAAATAGAATGATTCTAAATATTTCGCAGATGCATTAATTATACAACTCCATGGAAAAAACATGTGCTCCCCACTCCAATACGTTTTCATCTGTTTGACGAAGTTCAAGGTCATTTGAAGGTCAAATATCGGGTTTTTGATGGTAATACAATTTCTGTAAGCGGATTCAGAAAGAGGAAAAATTTTCACGTTCAAATATGCGATTGAGTAATTTTTGAAGGTCACGTTCAAGGTCACTTGAAGGTCAATATTTTTTTATAATAATGCAATTTTTTGCCTGTGTGTTCTGAAATACTGAGCAATTTCACGTTTGGATACCCGATAGAGTTATTTTTTAAAGTCAGTTTCAAGGTCATTTATAGGTTTAATTCTTATTTGAACCTTTCATGTTGTTATTCATTATAATGGCTACATATCGGATAGAAATGACCTCTATGAAGGTCATGTGGGTCATTCAAGAGCAAAATCTATCTATCTTGGATTTCACCTTGAAGGTCATATTCAAGAACATGTCAATACTTGTTTTTTATTGGTAATACAATTTCTGATTCCGAACATCATTCTAACTCATCTTTTTTGTTATAACGGACACGTTTATCAGAAAACGGTCTGGGTGTGGTTTCCTTTCACGTTTGACACCTTCTTTCTCCGCTTCTTTCTTAAAGTTCCAACAGAAATGTGCCATCATATTGACATTCTATCTCCCTTGGTATCGTCTTGCCATTTCTTTGATGTCTGGATGGAATCTTTTTCCTTGTTCTTCGCTATAAGCCCCTCATAGGAAAGTAGTAATATGTCAATCAAGAAAATGTTCTTGACTCGCACTTTGAAAAAGGTGTCAAATGTAAAAAGAAACTATTCCTCACATCGTTTTATAATTAACGTGTTGGTTATAACAAAATAAATGAGTGAAAAAGACGCTCTTCTGGAGTACAGAAGAAAAAAAGAAGGATTGACCTTGTCATGCCCTTGAATATGATCTTCAAGGTAAGATCCAAGCTCGACAGATTTTACTCTTGGATGACCTAAACAACTTTTATAGAAATCATTTCCTCTATATCTCACCGCTCTGACGAATGAAAAGTTCAAAAGGAGAATAAGGCGTTTTAAATGGCCTTAAAAAATAACTCAATTTGGTACCCAAAGTGAAATTCTTCGATCAGAATACATAGGCAAAAACATTATAACAAAAAAATGTTGACCTTCAAATGACCTTGAATGTGACCTTAAAAAATAAGTTGACCACATATTTGAGAGTAAAATTTGTCGCTTCTTCTAAATCCGTTATATAAATGAAATATTTGCGAAGAATAATAGTATAACAAGGATGGACAGAATAAAAAATAACAAACCCTGGGACTGTTTCAGAATATTGGAAGTAATTGAGGAACAACAGTTGAGCTGGTGGAGACATCTACAAAGGATGAATGCCACAAGACCGAATAAGAAAGTATGGGAAGCGAGAAAACATAAGAGAAGAGGAAGACCCAGAAAAACGTAGGACCAGGTATTTGGGGACATGTTGAAGAAAAGATAAAAGACAACTGACAAGAAATAAGCAGCAATGGAGAACATTTGTGTCTAGATGAAATAATTTACTACATACACCACAAAGTGATAGCGAGTTTGGAGATAAATAAAACACACTTAAAGTATATCTGCGGATTACTGCCAAGAGAGATTTTTTTTTATTTTCCTTGAACATGCAGATATAATTTATATAGCGTACTCAGTTCAAATTTAAATATCTCCCGCCTTATGAATGGAGGGGACATTTTCCTACTACCAAATGTCATGATATCAATCATATTTCCATTTTTTGTAATGTTGCAAAAAATAAATTTGATCACTTTACTAAATTTAATGCAGCTTGTTATGAACATGCGGCCACACTCCATAGAATACATATTAATTATTTTACCGTTATTGATTATAAAAATTGTATGTGAAGTAAGTAGTAGTGACAAACAAAAATTAATTCAAATAAACCGTAACACTATTATTCAAGTTTTTCTTTAATATGATTGGGTATTTTGCCATACTACTGAAAAAAAAGGTTACTTCAATAAAGCCTTGCGCCAAAAGGATCAGTCAGGTGTTGCTTTTTAAATCAAGTTTGCCTAATCAAAAAACCTCACACTGAAAAAGCAGGAAAGTAAAAAATAATAAAAATCGCATCACTATCGCGCACTGTTTTCGTTTTCATAAATTGCAATTGTATTAAAAGTAAGTCGTTCGACAGTTTAAAATTTGTTTTCTCTTTACATAGATGTTAAATGATTTTTACTTCATTGTTGCTTACATCTTCTTGATACAATTGTAGCCAACAATGGTCAATGTTTACTGAACAGTTTGACACACACTTATCTTCGTTCAATAAAATAATCGCGGTCTTCTTTAATTTCATTTTTGTTGCATTATCCTACATCTCTAAAATTTTTACCGAACCACATTGAATCAAACGATCGTTTTCCCAAACTTGTTCGTAATTTTTTTATTTAGGCCGAGACGTTTCTCCAACATAATGTTTATTGTATATAAAAGGTATGCTGTAGATGCAAAAGGATCGTAAAGTATTAATAAGTTGTCTGAAAAACTGTTCTAATACCAATTTTGTTACCAATTCTTAATCTTTTTGATAATATAAAAATATATTGAATTTTTATTGCCATTCATTTTTCTTAAGGTGTTTGCTTTATCTGTAATCCTTTTGAATGTTTTATCAACAGAATTATTCAAATCATTAAAAAAAAGTTCGATAAATATTCAGTTACAGTTGCCTAATTTTAAAAGTATTTTGTGATTTCTAGCTTTTCGAAATGAGATACAGATATTGATTTTCAGCGGCACATTTAATTTAGTCACAGCCATTGTGCGAAGGCATGTACGACCAATAAAACCATATTATCAAGTTACGATTCCGGCGGGTTTAAAATTATCACATTGTCAATCTGACGCTGGCGGTTTCAATTATTAACGCAGGAAATTTGAATTATTTGAGCTTTATCGAATAAGGAATTTTCTAGTGACAGGGGAATTGTTACCCTCTCAGCCCCCAGTAATCCGCCCTTATGTCGGAGAGAGCAAAGATCGATGTTATCCTATATTTAGCGCAACGCGTACTCCTAGAGGGTCTAACCGCGTGTTGGCCACATTTTTCACCCTTCTCTCTTTGGTGCACCCTTTTAATATTCGACAGGATTATATTTATATTTTCCCTTTTAAATAACTCGCCTGAAATTTGTCGCCAATTTGGAAATTTTAGGAGTAACTTACAATCAATTGTTATACGAAATTTTTTTATCCCACATTCTTTTAAATGTTGTATACTTAAAAATGTTTAGGTTGCAAAGTTTTTGTAATATTTTTTTCTTTAGGTTGCATAGTAAAAATATTTGACTGTTTTATTTCCTATCACCTTTTTACATTTTTAGGAAAATTGATTTAAATTAACTTAAATATCTTTACAGTTCAGTAAAAAATGTAAAAAATCGGATAATAAAGAATGTATGGGTACATATTATGGGTGTAATTGAACGTTGGTCAGGGCATTGGGCCTCAAAGGAGGTAGTTTCGCTTCGCACTATTACTTACTAATACCTTTAAAAAAATTATAAAATTTAAAATGACAAATAGTATTGTGTGACACATCATTTAAAAGGGCACTTAATTATCCTTCCACTGTGAATAACTTTAGAATAGAATTTATTTGCATCTGTGTAGGAACGGTTACTTTAACTATTCCTAAAATATAGTAATACTTTATTGAAAGAAGAACTTATTCTTATATAATAAAGTAAATAATAACATTACATTAAGAAAAAATAAAACAAAAGTACATTTTTATAGTAGTTACTACTTTACCCACCTTATATAATACTCAGAAGTATTTAATTATTTATATAAACAACGTACAGACTGTGAGTATGTTCCACATCAACGTTTCACGAATAAAATTGACAAACTTTTTATTCTAGAAAATAAAAATATATCTCTAACACGATTTTAGAAAGTACACGTTCCACAACTAAAAATTAGATTGTACTACATGTCATTCCAGCATTGTGTACTGTGTGAATGACATACTATCACACTGTGTTACAATGACATTCTATGACAATATGTTAGAATGTTATTCTAACATACTGTAATGGAATATGTACAAATAAGCAACTTTTTTATGATTTCTAAAATCTTGTTAGAGAAAGTATAGACTAAAACACGTTTAGAATGGCATATTCCACACTCGCGAACCATAGTCCTCGCCTTCGGCTCGAACTGCAAACTTTTCGCTCGTGTGGAATATATGCCATTCTACAACTTATTGTAGAATATACTATTCTGTTGTTTGTATCTCTGAATATTTTTTTTATGACAGTGACACCCCATATGTAAAATTGGACAATTTTCAGTTACACGCATATTATTGCCGAAAACTAAAAAAAAAGAGGAGTTGTTGCGACTTTTGTCAGAAATGACATTACGTTTAACAGCTTGTGGCTTAGAATTAGTCTCTGGCAACTTAACTGTTGTTACAGTTTACAGATCTTGTCTTGCCGACTTTGAGATATTTATGTCAAAATTTGAGGGATTGCAAATATATCTTACTGGTAAATATAATAAAATTATTTTAATGGGTGATTTTAATATACATTTCAAAGGTTCCTCAACAATGTTACATGATTTTATGTGCCTAATAAATTCTTTTGGATTAAACGTCGCTGTCTCTGAGTTTACAAGAGTGACCGGTTACATTGATAACTTTTTAACGAATATTGACAGTAACTTTTACACTGAGGTTTGCAACCCGGGCATTTCCGTCATAATTTTGGGCAATTTTTGCATTTTACCTTAACTGCAATGAATAGGAATGTCCTTGAGACATTCTTGATTTGCAATATAAGTCTAATCACTTGATTAATACCTGTAGAGACTTAATACATAAATTTTGTCCACTGAAAAGATGCTTCCCACGTTATAAACCCTTAAACTGGTACAATAATAATTTACGTCATATGAGAAACCCTCTTGGTACGATTAAACAGGTATACAACATTACTCAAACTTAAAATGGTAAAACTGCCTTCAATTTGTATCGAAAAAAAATATAAGAATACAATTACTTTGGCCAGGCACACTGCTTTTAGTGCCTTTATTCAGAAATCTTGTAACAAATCGAAGGCCGCTTGGAAAATCATAAATGGCAAAAAAAATCCCAGTCAACAAATAAAAAATATCCTATTTCCCCAGACAGATTTATCGACTATTTTACAACTATTGCTAAGAGTATTATTTCACAATTACCTTATACTTTAGACAACTCTGATAATTTTCTGAATTGCGTTCCGTCTACGAATGCGTCATTTTTTCAGCTCAAAAATTAATTCTGTCTTCTAATAACTTGACTGTACAGGGTAATGACGTTAAGTTGCTAGATATTACTATCACAAAGTATAAACTAGATAGAGTTGAATCTCTAAGATCGAGTTTGTATAAAAGTTTCAGCGCTCCTGGTGGATGGACTGTAAACTATTTTTTTATATCTTAGCTCTTCATTAGAGGATATTTCATTTAATAAAATAATATACATTATCAGTAAGATATAATGCTTTGTACATACTGTACGTAGGTACCTACCTAATAATAATTATAAAATATTTAATAAATTATTTTTTTTAAACAAGAACTTACATAATATGGTACACAACATTGGTACTTATAGTATCACCTTATTTTTAATACAAATATTTAAAATAATAATCTTCATTTTCTTGGTTCCTCTAATGTTCTTCAGAATTCATTTCAGTAATAAACCCCACAGAATGATATATAATAAGTTAATATCTTAAATAAATAGACTTGTCAAAACCAAAAACAGTCACAGCAAATTTATAATTTCATAATTAAAACGTTGCTAAGCTACACGTAAGTTGAACCTCAGTAAGTAACCAATAAACATTACATTTACTTAAAGTACTACAGCAGCGCTTGCAGTGGATGGAGTTGTCCCTAAACAATATTTATGTTATAGTAATCAAGATACCCCTCTATCGAGTTTATACTTTGTGATTACTATTGACGATACATTAAATTGGTCGTCACACATTAACGCACTTTTCAATAAGATTTCTAAATACATATATCTGCTAGGTAAACTTAAAGTGACTATCAATCTGGATACACTGCTTATAGCATATTATGCATTTATTCACTCAAATTTGAGTTACGGCATTATCCTTTGGGGAAACGCCACTAATGTTGGGAAGGTATTTGTACTACAGAAAAGATGTATCAGGATAATTGCTGGTGTCAATCCTCGTGAACATTGTAAACCTTTATTCATTCGGTTCAAAATAATGGCAATACCGGCGATGTATATTTATTACAATATCTTGCGCATTCATAGTTTAGTTTAGTCACGTTTACTCCAAATACTCAGACTGCCATAATTACAATACGGGGACAAAAGATATGTTGAAGCCACCTAAATTCCGTTTAACCAAATCTGCTAAAAATTCTCCTAAACTTATATTATGCAATAAATTGCCAGAAGATATAAAAAAATAGAATTCAATCACTTTAAAACAAGAATAAAAAATTACATTCTTCAATACGGTTTTTACTCTACCAATGAATTCTTGGATAACCTGTATCTGATCTAACTGCATTGATGTGTGAACACATACTTGTGTCAAGAATTCAGACGTCTTACGTGACGGCTGACGTTACACATTTGTTTTCATTGGCAACGTAATTTTCGATATTTGGTCGCCTTAAAAACAATCAGCTTTTGCAATTTAGTGCAATATATAATGCAAACTTTTAGTGTAGTATATAGTTTCTTTATTATCAGTTGCAGTTTCTTAAATATTTTGATGAAAATATAGTGAATTATTCATTTGTTCGTATGACGTAAGTCGTTATACCCACATTTGATTCTATCTCTGTTTTATTTATTTATTTGTTTTTTTATCAGTGTACATATGTATATATTACTGTACTATTTAACTATTATTCCATTTTATGGTTTATTAGTGATCTTGTCTTTTACTTTTTGCTATGTATATGCTATTTTAAAATGTTTTGATTGTAGTTTTTTTGTGTCAATGTTACTCTGACTTGCTACAAACAATATTTATTTGTAATGTGGTCAAATAAACTTCTGTCTGTCTATCTATAAGGAAAGAAAGGGATATAGCAAACTCTCAGCCAATGTTGCCAGGTCCAAAAGTTGAAAATCCAGAAAAGCCAGAATATGGCTTTAAAAGTTGCCAGATTTAAAAAAAAATTACCAGATTTCATATTTTTTTTGTATATTTACACGAAATACCAGAACTATTAAAAAAAATACATCGTTTTACAAATACATCGTACACAATAAAATTAAAAAAAACATCATAAATCATTACCTACCAAGCTAAACAAAATATCATAAAACAATAAAACTAAACAAAACATTATAATAGGTACTAATTAAAGAAAAACAACAAACTAAAATACAAGTTATTGACCGTGAGCAAAAATATATAATTTATTTATACATATCATTATTGTGTTTTTTAATAATATCGGTGGTTACAGAAAAATTAAAGCAGCTGTTGCTATTTAGCGATATTAATCTCTTACTGTCGCGATCACATAAAATCTCCCCGACTCCCGTCTTGTCTGATCTTATTTGGATTGTACTGGAAATCCCCGGGCCTGAGCGAAACAGTAGTGCTACATATAACTAACATTATGCTACGTTACGCACAATGCTACGCATCTATAATGACTGCCAGTGGCGTTCCTATAGTAAGTGAATATAAAGATTGAGAAATTTGTTATGTCAAAATAAAAAATATGTACCTAATATTTGTGTGCGTATTTAAAATTTAAATGCATCAATGTTAATAGGTCAGTGTCAATAAAATCACCAGAAATATGGATTTTTAGGGGATTTTTCACCATTTCACCAAATTGGATGTATAATCACCAGATCTGGTGATTTTTCTCCAGACCTGGCAACATTGCAGTCTCAACTGTCAGCACATCTCATTAGCAGCACATCAGACATATACCGCTTTTAAACTTGTTAGCTTTATTCAGTATGATCACAGTTTATTATACAGTTCGTCGAGTGACGGTTCCGGTGACGGGACGAAGTGGGAGAAATTCTATTTCTTGACAAATCACCGTGCCCCTTGAGCGCTTGAATGTGCGCGGCTAAATGCGCAGTCGTCTTTTGGCGGTTTAAAAAAAACGAAATCTGGGACCTCGACATCAAAGGAGCCGACGTGAAGACGCCGGACTGTATAATAGACTGTGGTATGATATAGAATGCGAGGCAACCAACGACTTATCCGACAGAAGGGAACCTAAGTAGACGTGATGCAACATATAACTACATCTTGTGACCACATGCTGAACCTAGTGGTCCACCTGCACACACAACGTTAATACAGTTTGTAGATAGTAAATAATACTACATATAGTTTTGGTAATGACTACCACAAGTGCTGTATTAATGTTATTTATAAATATTATTATTTTGCACTATAACCGCATTTTAAATTTTACAGTATAACATTTATTACAAAATATTAATAATTAAGAATGCTTGAATGTCAAGAATATATAAATATTTATCTCAAATACACTTTATTACTGAATTAACACTTGTCTTCAATTTTATACTGTGGTAAATTGGTATCTTTAGCAGAAGCTGTGTCTTTAAAGAAAAAGTAATTTTTATTAATCTTAAATATTTTGTTTTAAAATTACTCTGATAACGGTTCTACTTCCTGGCTTTTGATATATTTCAATTGTGTTATATTTATTTATTGTAGAACACACTCCGTGCATTGGGGAGTGATTTTTGACTCATCATATACCGGGTGACAACGGAAAGTGGGAACATTCTGTAATTTTTGATAAAAATTTGAAATTGTTTGGGTTTATACTAGATGGTGCCATGAATTCTTTGAGGTTATTTCGGATTTCATGACATTTCCGGTTTGACCGAAAATGACCGTAAATTTATATTTTTAAATGGGACACTCTGTATTTTTTGACATTTTTGGAATCAGCGGATCATTTTACGTATGGTAGGACCAATTTTTAGATACAATTTGTGGATGTAAGTATTTTTTTTAATTTTTAAAAATAATACTAGAAGGCCGCGACTGGAAGAAATTGTTTTCTTTTTTGACGGATTTTAAAAATCGTTGACCACAAAATTTAGAAAAAAATCCTTTATTAAAAAATCACTAGGGCCCACCCTCTTTACATTTGAAATAATGAGTTTTTAACGAAATACAATAAATCGAAATGTTTAGTGGTAATAACTAAAAAAATGTAGAAAAATATTGAAATTTAGAATTTTTCCCATAATTAAAAACAAAAGAGAAAACAATTTCTGCCAGTCGCGACCTTCTAGTTTTATTTTTAAAAATTAAAAAAATTACTTACATCCATAAAATGTGTCAAAAAATTGGTCCTACCATACGTAAAATGATCCGCTGATTCCAAATATGTCAAAAAATACAGGGTGTCCCATTTAAATATGTATATTTACGATAATTTCCGGTCAAACCGGAAATGTCATCAAATCCGAAATGATCTCAAAGAATTAATGGCACCATCTAGTATAAACCCACCTAATTTCACATTTTCATCAGCAATCATAAAAAAGTTACAGCACGTTCCCACTTTCCGTTGTCACCCTGTATACATATAACTGAAAGTACTCGTATATTATTAGTATTATCTGTTTATACAAAATGATAGGTATGCATATAAAACATATTTAGTATCATATATTCAATCGTGTCAGCTTTCTGGGATATATATCATGTTACACCACTGTTTATAGCTATATATAAATAATAAAATGGTAATAAAATGAAAATAAAATGGAATCCTGGTTATGACCGCAACAGTTGAAAATCCACAGGTTATCATAAATAGTCAGCTACACGTATTAGCAAATAATGTATATGTATAAAATGTTTAGTAAACAATGCTTGCCTCCAGTAATGAAGCAGATAAATATATTACCTTTTGCAAGTACTATATACGGAGATATGTGGTATGGCAAAGAATTTTGACTGAGAGGAATTTAATCAAAATTCTAGAAATATTTCATTTTAATTTAGTGATAAATTTAACAACAAAGTGAAATTTAATTAGATTACGATCAGAATATCTACTAACAAAAAACAAAGCAAAACAGAAGAAAAAGGTTATTTAATGTGTTTTAGCGACCTTTGTGGTTAGGTAAAATATACGCTTATATAACGTTTCATTCAAACATTATAAAACATGATGAATTTATTGGTTAAAGTTAAATTAAAAAAAACAAGGATATCTCTGAAGCTTGTTTCTCTTTTTAAGGAATCAAAACTGAACTATATAAATTTATTTGAAACTTACTTATTAAGCACGTCAATATACCTTTTTCTTAAATATAATGCTATAGTGCTATAAACATAGTTTAAAGGGATATTGGATCTTTTTACGGAAAATAACTATTTGACTAATCAAAGTTAATGCAAACGAAGCAATTTATTTTATATTACTTAACAATTATTATTTATTTCAAAAAGTGTTTAACGGAGTTTTCTAAGCACTATTCGAGTTAAGAGTTTGCATATTTATAATTTTATTAGTTTTTGTCCTACCTATTTTTTTTTTCAATGCAAAATTGGCTATAGTTACAGGGTGGTATGGGAAAAATATAAATATGTATATCTTAAATGGAATATATCTTTTAGAAAACACATTTGATTACAACTGCTATTTTCCTTTAATTACAACTTAACTTTAACTACAGTACTTGATATGATGAGGGTCCAACTGTACATTTTAAAAAAATTCTGTGAAATTCCAAAGAAATTATGTATATTTACATAATATTTACCATATTAGTTACGGTAATTTTATAGATAACTTTTGTAATTTTACTAATATTAAGTAAATTTACAATATTAATTGGAATAATCTAGCGAGTAATATATTGTTATAGTTATCTTTCACTTTGTAATTTTAGCAGCAATTCGAGTAAGGTTCTACAAATTTAATAAAAATTGCCATTATTGTGTGTTTTTACAGAGATAGTTATGGTAAGCAAATTCCAACGCATGCGTCTACAGCATCCCGAACCAGTAATGGTCGGCTTGTCTATACAATTATATACGTTACAGATATTCCAGTGCAGTTGAAATTAATGTGGTACGAGGCATTTCAAAGGTTTGTATGATTTAGTTGTGCTGTAAAACAGTATATGAGACGCTTATTGTCATTATTTTTCTTCTTGTCCCTACTGGTATAACGCTTCACCCATAACTAGTTCGCATAGGCATCTAATGAATTGATATTAATACCATAATACCTAGATTATTGATGACTTATTACCAAGTTTACATAACATGTGTACTGACATCAAAAAATTAAAAAAAAATCATCTAGATTTCTTCGAAATATTAACAAAATCTGAACATTTTCTTACCATTTTAAAGCTAGTAATGGAACATTTAAGGATTCGTATTTATAGAAATTTCTCATCAATAATGCGGTTTTTTAATTACATCGAGTTTTAACCAGAACTCCTAAAGCAAACATATGACATATTCGTCCTTGAATATATTAAAACACTTAAAAATACAGGGTGTCCCATTAAAAAGATAAATAATTTGACATATTTTTAAAGTATCAATAATATTGACTGAAACTATCTACTCTTTTAACTAACTACGGCTAATGTATGCAATACACAATTTTATTTTCTAAAAATGAATCTTTTCAGATCTCAGTAAATCATATAACCGTTAACTCTTCATTATTTACATTACCAATAAACGAATATTTTTAAAACGACAGACAATTAATTCTCAAACGGATATTAAAGAGTATAAAAGAATTAATTTAATACACAGTAAAACTGAAAAGAAATTCAATCTATACCGATTACTTTGGCATTCAAACCTAATTAAAGCATTTCAAATTTCTTCACAAAATGTTTCTGGGTATAAAACTGCCGTTTAATCAATTTCGTATCTTCGGTTCCCCCAGATTCTAAAGAAGGGATCGAATTCGACTCACCTTGCACATCCCTACGACATCGTTTGCAAACATGAAAATGTCCTTTTCAGCCGAAGAAGACGCGACCCCGAACTAGGAGGCGAAAGGATTAAATTAGGAAGTTTCACTTTTTAATTTTATGTAAATACGCAACACTGTGTTTGCGATTAATTAAATTAGAACTTAACTAAGTTTTTTGAAACAAAGGGAATTGAATGGAACAGTTTGTTTGTAAAATGTTCATTTAAAATTTACTAAATTACAATTAATTTCAAATAATGTCCCTTCTTCTGGAAAACGGGATTCGTTTCGCAATTATCCTGTGTAAAATAAATAAAATTTGAAATCCCAGAGTTCCCAAGCATTTTTAGAAGATTGCATTAACAAAAATAATAAAAAGTGTAACTATAAATTATTCCATTATTTATCAAACTGTTATGTAACAAATGTTACGGCATGAAATACCTAATTTTAGCAAAATTAGGAACATGTATGTTTTAAATAATTTAAAAATAATAACTGAATAATCTTTAAAATTTTATAAATGTAGTAATGTTGTGTATTCTTTTTTTTTTATGGCTAACATAATTCGTTTTGCTATTATTCTGTATAGGTTAATTATATTCGCCAATGAAAGATAAACGTGAAAAGTCTCATGTAGTCTATGGAATTCAATGTAATTATTCCTCAGGTATTTATATTGGATAAACTAAACAGAATATCAAACATAGAATTAGTGCTCATAGATTGTCATGCAATTCTAAATATACAAACAAAAGAGAACAGGGTTTTTGAATAAAATATCGCTAAACGTTTTTATTGAATTCGAGGGGTATAAAAATAATCATAGCAGGCCTTGAATCCCATCTTACATGCCGTGGTAGGGTCAGAGGAAGCGGTTTTCGATGTCATTTAAAACAAAATAATTTTATTGATTATCTTAAAAAATAAATTTTTTACGGATTTGTATACAAATACACCCTGTATGTTTAAGGTTTATAGTTAAGTGGGATCCTATTATCTCCTGTGTAAGTACTATTTTTTAGCCCTGAAGAATATTTGCCTTTATTTACGATAAACACATTTCAGTGACATTATTCTGCATTGAAGATAATAAACAAAATGAAATTCTAAATCCCAACAATCCATAATTTTAAGGAGTTTTCACGAAATAATAAAAAATTAATAATTATGATGTAAGAAAGCATTTGGATAATTTGCATAAAGATTAAAAAATCAATTTTGCAAAGATAGCTTCGTATCAATATCAAATTTTGGATAGGATCATATATTAAGCATCCTTATTTTTTAAAATCTATAAATCTTATTGACAAAATATTTAATAGAATTAATTAAATATAATCCACGGCTATATTTGACAAATGATATTTTGAAATTTTCTTAGTATTTAAAAGATTAAGGAAGCCCACATTTGAGCAAAATACTCGTACTTATATGTATATGTTGTATGTGTTTTCTATTGCAATACTCGCAATTTTTTTGAAAAGAGATAAAATAATATATTATAAATGCACATATGTAAGAAGTCATATCAAACAAACAAATCATAATTTCTACATAAATTAAAAAATAATTAGGGTATTTCTGATCAAACGAAAATCAACGAAGCATTCTATAAAATGGCGAAGGCGCCAGTCTTCAACGTATTGGATACAAATATGGCAACCAAGGTGGGACTTTGAAGTTACATTCTAAATCTCTAATTTTCAATTACTGGGCGAGTTAATCGCAACAAATTTACTGGGTTAAAATTTTTCTAAACATATAGTTAATATTCAGTAACAACAAATTTTTACTCACCCTGTATTTGAGATTTATTTTTGAGATTTATTTTTGATTGTGACAACTAAAGCTTAAAGGCTTTTATGCTTTGAATAAAATATGAGAACGTATTCGTTTGAGACAAACCGCCTACGCGATTTACACCAAATTAATCAGAAACATCTAATCTTTCATACGGTGCAACAAAATAGGCGGCTGTCATATAATTGAAGTTCACCGAAATTCAAGCTCCGAAAAAACAAAATTGATTTGTCCAAAAATGCACATGACTTTTGAGACACTCTGTATATTAACTCAAAATGTTTATATTATTGCTTTGTTATTAAATAATACTTTAAATTTGAGGAAAACTTTAAAATATAGCATTTTATAAGTCAATTTAGCTTCTTTAAGTTTTGAAATAGATTGAAGTATGGCAACGCTAAAAGCTAAAAATATCAGTGCGCTTTTATTTTCCGACCTAGACTGTTTCCCTTTCTTTATAGGTGTTCGACATCTGTTCCTTCCTCTGCATATTTACATAAAACTCAAACGTACAATTGGGACATCAAATTAGGGCCAATTTTGTGGATTTAAACCTAATTCGGGCAATATTTTAAATTTAACATGAGTTTCTTTTTAGATGCGAAATTGCTTTCGATCCCGGCGACCAATTTATTTGATTTATTCATCGGCAGCATTATTCTGCTATCGAATATCGGGCTCACATAAAGGACCTTTAAAGGGTAAAAATTTAAATAAGAACGTTCTGCATGTCTTATCGTGTTCGGGTTATTTCAGATTTATAAGTACAAGGAGTGTCAAAATGGATAAATTATTTTATCAATAAGAGTCTGATTACAGCATTTATTTGGCACTGTTTCAGTTGAATAATGAAGGTTATTACACTACTAGTGGAGTAATGTGATATATTATCCCACTAGTAAAATATAAAAAAAAAGCTGCTTAATGGTTATTTTTATTAAGAATATTAACAACACAACTTTGGTAATTCCTAAGATTAATACCAGATGCATGCAGCTGGTCTGTATTTGTATTAACAATGCTTAAATGCTTTTTGGAAGCACTAGCTTCAACAACGGCAGCCCCTCCTCCAAGAACTTTTGCCTCGATTTTTTTGTTTTCAAGAGACGCATCAATATAGCCTTCACACACGGTGTTGGATTTCCAACCACCATGCCGTTTTATAGCTAGAAAGTTTGCTTCTGTGTCGGCTAGAAATGGAGTAGATGATCGTCGAAAACAGTGCCTTGTATATTGTTGAGGCTGTGATAAACTGAGAAAAAAGCAATCTTCTTTGGCATTACACTAAAAGCATTTATACCAATAGGAAGGTTCACTACCTCTGTCATCAATAAAAATCTTCCATGATCGGCATGACAAGGACGCAGGGCGAGGTATTTTCGACCATATTCACATTTTCGATTTCCCCGGTAGCGATGAAGAATTCTCAGGAAACCTTGGTTTTCATATCCGGTATGAAGATATGAAAAATGTTTCAGTGTTTACGTTTTCTAACAGCAAATTAGTTAACTCGTCGGCCCAACTTTCGTTCAAGGGAAATCAGTTACAAAAGAAATTATTCTATAGGAACGTTCTACACTGTAAAAAAAGTTGCTGTGTAAGTGAGATTTTCCAGTGTGTAATTTAGGATGTGTAAAATTTGTTAATAGTTTTACACACTATGGCTCTTTTATACGTTTTACACAAAATGTGTTAAAATTGCTAGTATTATAATAAAATATACTGAATTTGTGTAATATTTACCAGGGATGTGTTAAAAGTACACCATTTTGTGTAAACTTAACACGCACACAACTTAATTGTGGTCTGTATTCCTACTCCTGACTGGTTGAGCACAAGTGCGCAGCTGCAGTATATCAGCTGATCCAACACACGTCACTACTCCATATTCGTCATGTAAAGGTTTTGTGTACACTTACCTCTTGTTCACTGTGTTCAAATGGGGAATATTTAAATTTGAATTGAGGTTTAATCAAGAAAAATGGTAAGTACTTACCTAACTATAACAAATATTGATGATAATTGTAATAAAGCTAAAACTAATTAGGAATATAACTTTTAAAAATATTAGGTACCTCTGACGTTTTACATTACTTTGTAATCTGATTTTTTTTAACTTTAGAGAAAGAAAATTATATGTTTAGATCACTACCAGTTAATTTTCGTAAACTCCTATTTATGTAGTGTCTAAATACACCTGTGTTTAATGTTTGCTGTTTCATTGTTTATGATCTACTAGAACATGAATACTAATACTAATTAACCGCCGATTATTCACAAAACCCTAAAAAACACGAATATGTAAATGAATTTCTTCAATATTTTCTTTAAAAAAAAAAATTCCGCTAATAAAATTATGTCATTAAAGCGCAAATTAGTAGTCAAATCAAATTATCTAATTATCATTTCTATAACAGATTTTCCTTATACTAAAGTCGAAGGAAAATGGAAATTTTCCGCAAATTTGTACATGTTCACATCAAATCAAAGCAACTATTTTATTAATTTTGTATTTCTAGAGCAGCATGTAATATAAAGACATTTAAAAAAGAAATTTTTGGGACAATTTTCAGTTAAAATATAATATAACAAAAATTCGAGTTTTCCGGAAAACGAAACATTTCCTCATAAAAAGAAAATTGGTTACATACTAGTAATCTTGTGTAGAACCTTCCCATAGAACAATTTCTTTTGTATGTAACTGATTTCCTTTGAACGAAAGTTGGGCCGAATTTTATGTCATCGACATCTTGAAACATCCTCTTTGTTAATATTCTTGACTTTTTTGGTTTGTATCCCACTGATTGCTTTTTCAGAAGAGCAATTTAAATTGCTGAATTTACTGCATTCAGATTGTAGACCGCAGCATAGAATAGAACGCCCAAAAACTAGACGATTTGTACTTCTTGGATAATTAGTAAAAAATTACTAATAATACCTTTTCTTATACTTCATATTTTATATTCTTCGATGCATACCAATCAGTGAATCGTTTATAAAATTGTTCGTACTTGATTCTCGATTTATCTGGTAAAAGTGAAAGTGATTTCAAGAGGGAAGTTTCTGTTTCTGAATCACTCATTATTTCATTCAACACCACTAATTTCACAAGAAAATGTAAAAACGAAAACTCAATTTTGTTTATAAAAAGCTTGACAGGAAATTTGACAGGTTACCATAACAATGCCTTTGCTTCTTGATTTCGAATCAAAACTGGATCTGATTTTGGATTTTTCTCAATTTAAGGTAGTTGTAGATAAAATTGTTGAATTTTTTAATATAGTGCATGTGAGATAATGGCTTTTTTATTATATTCGTGAAATGGCATGTCTCACTCATGTATAATAGTGCCTATATCCCACTTGTACTATAAATAACTACAAGTAAGTGGTTAATATTGATTATCGAAGCAAAAAATTCTCATACAGTCAAAGTGCGCAAAACTAAACTAATTTCAGTAAATATGACACTTAATAAATGAAAAATTTTACAGGAATATTTAGATGTAATATTTCATTTTATAAACTAAAACTCTCACGAAAGTTCTAAGAACTTGAGATCTATTTTAATGGTGCATTTCGCAAATTAATTACTTTTTATAATTACCAGCGGTTTCGCTAGCAGTTATTAATTTGCAGCTGTGAATGCTGTCAACGACCATTACCTTCAAGAATCCGCTTAATTTTTCATCTCAACCCCCAACAGAAGCACATCTTATTCATGATTTATTATTCTAACATAGCATTCGTAATATTCCAAATATATCTATTTAATGTGTATTTATGAAATAGTCAATATTTTGGAGGTGTTTTGTCTTAAAAAGGACGTAGTCGCCAACATAAACACAACATTAAGAAAAACTCTCCAAGTAAACTATGCTGCTAAAAAAACACAAATATTTTTATTTTATACTGTACTGTAATGAGTTATTTCCCGGACTCATTTAAATCCGGGAAATAACTCATTACAGTACTGAGTCCGGAAATTGTTTACTTCCCGGACTGCTTTAAAAAAACACAATTTTCACATTTTTAAAAGATTTTATCTTTAAAACTACAAAATCAGGCCTATAAAAACTAATTATAATTATAATTAACAGTAACTGTGCAATGTGAATTTCCTTGCAGGCTGAATGCAGGAATACCTTTAGGGACAGAATCTTCACTAGACACGGTAGTGGCGGTGGATAGTTTGTTGCTTGGTCTGAAGAATCTGTATAAAGGTTTCTCCATTTTGAATCATCCTTGCTGCTTTTGTTTTGTTTTCTAAGGAATCTTCAATGTATTGTTCTGCAACAGATGAGCTTTTCCATGCACCATGACGCTTCAGTGTTGATAAATCAGCTCCCGCATTCGCCAAAAAATATGTTTTGCGGAAACAATGCCCCGTATATTTTTCTGAGCGTTCCAACTTCAAATATCCCGCAATTTAGTTTGATGCCCCCCAATGGTATGTATGCCCGCTCTTTGGGAAACACATGTTCCTCTTCTATAACCCAAAAAAAGAAAATCTTTCTTCATATTTTTAGGTCGGAACTTAACGTATTCTCTGAATATTTCCAGAAAGTTTATTCCTTCATTGTCGTCACTCAATACAGTGAATACCCGTTTTGTATTCGTCTTAGAAATGGGAATGGTTATAATTAGTTTGGTGCCACAATATGCAATGTCTTTTAGGGTCATATGGTATAACTCTTCTCGGCGACAACCACCAGCAATGCCTATTATTGCGATTACCTGTAGAAAAAATGGTTTAAAACTGATTGTCAAATTGATGAAATTTCGACTAACGAAACCAAGAAATGTATTTTTTGTAATTAATTGACATTGAGTACCTATATCATTCAAGATGCACATTGTTTAATTCAAAACTAATGAAAAGGTGAAACTGGTTTACCTTCATCAAAAGATACTCTTCTGATGGGACTTCCTTCATGCATCTATTAACTTCTTCTCTTGTTAGACCTTTTGATTTGTTTGCCTGATGACCAACTGCTTGCCTTTTTAAAAAAGCAACCAGTTTTGGATATTTTGAAATATCACCTCCTTCTTTTACCATCAGCATAGACTTGAGCATCGAATATTTTGCCCACATTGTCGCAGGATTCATCTTTTTGGAGATATCCAAGAAGTACGCCAAAAAAATATTCTCATTCAGGCCGTTTTCCAGCTTATAGGTTTTTCTCCACACGTTGAAGAGCTGGTATCCCTTCTCATAACGAGCAGAAGACTTCGTAGGCACCAATTTACTGGTTGCTTCAGCACATTTTAGCTCGATTTCTTTTATTTTTTACGAAAATTATCATAAAATACGCAAGGGATGACAAACAAACAAACAAACAATTTGTTATTTTTGTTTTTACATCACTAAGCTAAATCAAAAGCTATGCGATAAAACAAGAATCGAAACCACGCTAACACCTACATATAGGAAGGTTATGTAAAATAAAACATTAAAATTTAATTTTTATTACAACACAGTATGAAATATAACGTTGTACGATACACGGCCGTGAAATGTCATTAAAGTACTCGTCTAGAAATTCCTGACTTGGCTCCTTCGTCGCCTCGTCCGTAAACATCTATACTTGTACTTTAATATACCATTTCCCGGCCTTGTAACGTAAATAACTATTTATCTGGTGTAGGTGTTTTAAATAGTACCCTCGAGTATAATATTATTTCTACACAAGTATACAACTGATAAGCGATAATATCACTTGTGGTCAGTAAAGTATTTTACATTTAACTTCCGGTAAGTCTTTAGTTTACTTATAATTATTTTGCAGTTAACTGTAGTTGGTAAATATGATTACTGAAATTATTGCCAGCACTGAACCTATTATTGTCACAGCGGTAGAAATCGGCACCACAAGTTATTATGTTTCTGTGAACAAGAGAACTTGTTCACTTCTTACTACCATATGCATCACGAATAACAGCGAAATATACCGGAGGATATCGTACATCATTTTAATTCGTCGGCGTCGTTAAATTTTGTGAGGTTATAGTGTGTACTTCGAAGCGGTATAGTTTATGTGTTCTGTTTAATTTTAGTAACTATGGAATGAATATTAAACATTGTTATTACATCAGTGGGATTCAACTTTAAGCGTTTAAATGAAGATTTTGAAAATACTGTTTGTATTCGTTGGCTAATAATTTCTCACTCTATTGTTGCAGCATCATCCATTAATTCATTCAAGAATGACCATGACCGTCTCTATAATCCCTGTTGGTGGAAGTGCGCGAGTTTATTTGTTATCCGGGTGGGGTATTGCCTGTTTCGATTTTTTATTATTTAACTTTTCAAGATATTTTCAAACATTTTGCCGTGTCTTTGAATTATATTATTTATAGATTTCTGTCTTTATACAAGTAGGTATATACCTTTTTTGAATGATTTTATGTGTCTGTTTTATTTTCACATTAGCAATTAAGCTATATTTGTATTTACCTATTGGGCATAAAATAATATATTTGACGGCATAATATTCTTCTCAGTTATTAGTCATAAGCCAGTTTGTTTTACAGCGAGGTTCAAACTGAAAGTGTGATTATAAAACATATTTTGAATATGTTTATGTGTTTCAGATTTTTATTGCAAAATAAACCGTTATGTACTTATTGTACCTTTACTGAAAACATATATTGTGATTTGTATAGATAAGTATGCAAAACAATTATTGTTGAAACACAATTTTGAATACGAAATTATAATGTTGTAGATTTATGTCTTCAGAAAAAAATGCAAGTTCGTCTAGTTTTCAAAGAAAACCAGTAAAAAGTGTCATTTTGGTATATGGTCTACATATAAATATATGTTTCACTTACTTTACTTGTATTTCGAAATAAAAGAATACACTTTTGTGTTAACGCAGTGAGACAGAGAAAATAACATTTCGTTCGTTCCATCTCCATTATTCACTTAAACAGAAACCAAATCAAAGAACCCATAGTCGGTTCACTCTCCACTTTGCGTTTGAAATTTACCTCCTACCGACGCACCTCCTCTTGTCTACCGCCTGCGATTTATTAATTTGATACGTAGAAAATTTGCCTTGAAAATTAGCAGTACTAATAACACTGTCAAACGCTCAATCATTACTTTTAGGATTGCCTAAGATCTGAACAATTAATTATATTTCCATTTATTTTTTTATTGATTTAACAATTTTTCTTGTTATATAAAAAAATTATGTTTTAAAAATATTTTTTCCTGTATTTACAGTTATTACTACTTTTATTAGTATTGAAGTACATACTGATTTTATATATATTAACTTATATTCTGAGTATCACTTATATTAGCTGTTTCGAACCCTCTTAATGACTAATAAATGTTACTATTATTACATGCGGAACATTAGTCTTGTGTTTTTTTTAATATTTATTAGTCTATCATCGACAAATATATGTTGAAAAGAAAGTATAGATATTTTTGCGGATACTTTTGTATATAACTCTTGTAAAATAGATAATTGAGTTCCAGAATGCGTCCAAAACTTTTCTCTGCTCTTTTGAATTATTCATTTACAATGACATATATTCCTAGCAAACAATAGCCTGCATATCGACCTGAGTCGCGCTCATCTCATGAAGTCGATGAGGTCGACATCTCCCAATAAACGTCATTATGTAAAACAGAACATCAGTTTGGAATAAATAAAGTTAATTGAATTCGAAATAGAGTTTTCTTGATTTTATTTTTATTAAAATTCTAAATGAATATTTATTTATGTTGTTAGAAACGAACCTTGAAAAGGGAGTACTGGTACTGAAAATGCGATTTCTTTTAATGAATATTTAACGATTTTTTAACTTGACTATTTCATAATTAAATGTACGAAAATGCAATTATTTTTAATTTAATTCTCTAATATTCTTAGGCTTAAATATGTGTTTTTGTATTTACACTGATAAAAAGAATAATAGTAAATTTTTCACACCGTTTTCACACCATATGAATGTACTGTAAAAAAATGCTAAATACATACTGTATTACAGGAAAATCCAATATAAATGGACGCTGCGCTTATGCCTTAAAAAGATTTTAATACTTAAAGCTTCAGTTTTCCTCCTAGATACATACTTAACTATTATGTTATTTATTCATTATTGTAATTTACTATATAAGTACCTCTAAATTGTATTTGTATTGAAAATATTTGCATTTTCCAGATTTATCCCATAGATGTCTTAAGGAATCAATAAATATTATTATACAATGCAGGGTAATAATACAAAAAAAAAATGGAAAGTAATTTTTCATTAGTGTTGAAACATTACATTCTGGTGTGTTATTTATTTAGTTTAGTTTAGTTTGTTTATTGGTGTCCAAGTGTTAGTATCTTTAATTCAATAAAGTTGTGCCTGCAGTCGTCTCTATATTTAAGACTGGCTATAATTCATATCGGTTTTCTCTGCAGAGCAAATACATCAGCAGATGAAGCAGAGTGACCCCAATTTAATATACTATATGATAATATAGAATGAATGAGACTATGATAAGCTGTTATCAAAATTTGTGATGACACTTGATGTCTCAAACTGCGAAGGAGGTATAAATGTTTTGATATTTTTTTTACCTATATAATTTGTATGACAATCCCATGTTAACTTAGAATCTAGATGCACTCCTAAAAATTTTACAGA
Source organism: Monochamus alternatus (assembly GCA_037114965.1). Classification (NCBI taxonomy): domain Eukaryota; kingdom Metazoa; phylum Arthropoda; class Insecta; order Coleoptera; family Cerambycidae; genus Monochamus; species Monochamus alternatus. The sequence goes on along the minus strand of CM073431.1, from coordinate 73,701,236 downwards.
CTTAGGATTTAAAAAATCTTTAGCCTCTCTTAGAGTAAATATATATATAAAGTTTCTGTCTTACTAGAATTTAAATTAAGTTTGTTAGAGAGAAACCATTAGTACCCCTTGACGCGCCTCTTCTAATAAGTCATCAAATAAAGGACTACGATTTGTTAAATTGGTATCATCAGCAATTTGCTGAACTATTCAATTGAATAGTTAAAACTGAGTTATTCACTGATAGAGGTAAATCATTAACATATAATAGAAATAGAACAGGACCAAGAATGGACCCTTGTGGTACGCCTGCATTGATACCAAGACAGGCTGATGATATATTAATATACATAACATATTCCTATTACTAAGATATTGTTACGGAAGCTCACCTACCTTTCTAGTTTGTAAATTACGTTCCTGTTTGTTAGAATTTGTAATTTTTGTGATGCCTTTATTTTGACCTTTTTTGGAACATTCTCGGCCACATTCTATTTGATTCTCGAGACCGCCGAAAACTTCTAGAACCCTAAAAACCCATATAAGCGAATCATTTTTGCCGCTGGAGTCAGTTTGCATTGAGCAGCCAAACGCGTGTGACAAACGTCAAAGTAAAGAGTTGACAGTAGAGAAAGAAAATAAGAAGAGTGACAATAAAGTTTGTTTGTCTACGTGACGTGTTTCTACGCTAACCCAATTTCGAGGTTACAATATGAATGTATGATACCAACACTGTGAGCAGTGAAACCATAGTATGACAATCTATCAGAATTGGGTGAGATACACAGTCAAAAGTTTTGGTCAGATCTAGGAACTGAGAACAAACAAAACCTTTTTGCTAAAAACCAGTATTGATCTCTGTTACTAGTCTGTCTATGGCTAAAGTTGTCTAGAGCTTGTTTCTAAAAGTATTGGCTAGTATTTAATAGATTTTCATTTTCTATATAATTTATAATTTGCGATATTAGAATGTTTTCAAAATGTTTTGCAAATGTTGGTATAATAGCAATAGGTCTATAATTTGAGGGCCCTTTCTTATGAATAGGTACAACTTTAGAGACCTTTAGACAATTTGGTCCCCTAAAAAATGCTAATATTTATTAATGCTGTAAGAGGCATCAATATAGTATGTTTTATGGATTTTACAATGTGACTATTCATATCACAGGTGTCTTTACCTCTTTTATTTTTTAAGTTATTAATAAACGAATCAATGATCAATGAAAACCGTAGAGAAGTTTAATCTGTTATGAGCTTTAATAGAATTTATATATTTATATTAATAAATAACGAATAATCCAATCCAATAATATTACAAAAAATTGTTATTAGTGGAATTCCAGTTCTTCTTTTATTACTTATTTTATTATATTCAGTTACATTATTTATTCTCTGCTTTGTTCTGCACTTTCTCATATTTAGGTTCTTCCATTTTTAGCTTTTCGTATCCTTTCCTTTTAATTCTTAAATTTTCGTTTTATCTTCATGCTTCTTGGTCTTCACATATTTTTCTCTCTGTTACTTTCTTGCATCTTATGGCTTCTTGGACTGTGTCTTGAATAAATTTCTTAATCGTTTTCAATTTCTTTTCTATATTCTTTCCTATTTTCATAATATTATATTTATCCTTTTACTAACTAATATTTCAGTTTTTAAATATGTATGGATTGAGTCAATATTGGCTTCTCTGAAATGTTACATCCTTGATGACATCTCTTTTTTGACTGGTACATGATCTTCTTGATTTCTTTAGTCTATTCCTGGTATTATACTGTGTTATTATACTTGATAGCAATGGTAAAGGAACGAAATTTTCGTTAGAAATTTTTAACTAACGATTTCATATCAGTATAGAAAAATTTACATCTTTTCTAAATCGAAGAGTATGAAAAGAAAATGAAGGAAAATTAGTCATTTTTTTATAATTTGCGGTTAAAAAGAGAATTATACTTCAAAGGCTTAGGACGAAAGCGAAGAAAAAATTTCAGGTTCATTAACTTGAGAACAGAGCAGAACACTTAACGGTCGAATGAATTTGAATTAGCATGCTGCATGTTTCATACAGGTCAATTATGAAAGCTATTTAGTTATAATACGGCCTGCGGAGTTGAATCGCCCACAATAAAATGCAGCACAAATGTAAAAGGGCACAGGCTTTGAATGTACAAGAAAACGTTTTGCATTTAATCCGTAAAAACTCTAACAAATTAAAGGCTTCCATGTTAAAGCCGAGGTTCATATTTATCAAGCACGAATATCATTAGCTTGTATTCAGGTTTCAGAAGGCCTAGATGCTGCTATTTTACAGAGTGTGAAGTATGAGTGAAAATACGTTGCAAACCATTATTCCTACATTCGTTAGTATTTGTAATAAAAATTAGATTTATGGTTTAAACAATATTGAAGGTCTTAGAAAAAGTTATAATCAATGAAACAGATTGCTTTTTATTTATTTTTCAATTTGTAGAAGCTGTCAAAGAAATTTTGAAATGATAAGTGAAGAATATATTTTTGGATAGACTAATTATGGAAATATATTTGAATAATCTTTCAGAAAAAATTAACAATTTGCGATATCTTGCGCTGATAGTACTTAACGAAGACATTTTCAATAAAATATGATCACTACATACAGAATTTTTTTAAAATATTTCTTTACAATAATATTTTAGGACATGTTCTAAATTTCTTTAAGAAATGCGTAGATTGTTGTCAGGTTATGTTTATTAAGGGTTTTTAAATTAATGTTTATATGATTTTACATGATTTTTTTTTATTCATTGTTCAATGTTTCTTGTTTATTTTAATTTAACTTATTTTTCTTAATCTTTTGATGTAATTATATCACTAATAACGCTACCAACTGATATTTGTTGTTAACTATGGGATTTGTAATTTAATTTTACTTTTTTGGCTTACTTCGGTGTGCAAAAAGCAAATTGCCCTTAAAATATATTAAATGGCCATGCGTTAATAAAAATAATTGCCGTTGGAAACAGAACTTTAAATCTAAAAAAGAAATGTTCACAGAAATGTGATGTCATATATGTCATACTTTTTTATATAAATTTAAGTTACATGTTTCTTTATTGCACTGAATATAGGTGCAAAATAAATGTTAGAAATCCAGACTTAAGTTTTATAAGAAAATTTGTTTGTCTGTTTATTTCATTATTCATAATATGTGATTGCATTTTATTCTAGGTATAATTTTAAAGGCAATAGAAACTAGGTAAATAATACTTAAATAAAAAACAAAAAATAATAAGATTAATTATAAAATAATATACAGAATGCTTTAAGTTTGTGGTGATTAATTTTTTTCCAATAAACAAATAGTCATTTTCTAGCGGTCGTCTATAGGCTGTAAAAAATATTTCTCGTCAATCAGGCTGCCTCCTATTTGTATGTCTCCGTTGTCATTCTCTTTTATCTAGCACTCGGTTACTAAATTGCTGCAATTTTTTTGTTGAGAATTTTATTAGGTATGCAACAAAACATCGTTTGATTTGAATAAAAATAAATCAAGAACCTTTTTTATTGTAGAAAATCCAAATCATCATTATTTTTATGTCGATATTTGAAAATATTAACATGGAGCGGAATTTTATTCAGCAGTTCTCAGATTTAGGGTATACAAGGATTTAATGAGTGTCCAACAATATCAAGGTTCATAATTTGAAGTTCTTTAATTAAGAAATATTTAGGAAAGTATTTTTTGAAACCTGCTTTAAAGATATGAATTTCCTTTAGGAGGCGCTTCACGACCTATATGTTCATAAAAAAAGTAGACCCATGTTTATATGAAAATTTTATCTTATTTTGGTAGTGACACCGGGGCAGAGGAGATCGCTTGAGACAATTACCTTAAAATTTTCTTTAATTATATGAATTTAAGGAAAACTAATACACAAAGTTCTACAACATTTATTTGGCTTCGCTAAATAAAAAAATATATATTTTGAATTTTGTAACAATAAAAAGAAGCGTTTCTGGTCCTACATGCCCCAGACTTCGGGGCGAAAAAGACCAACAATTATTATATCCACAAATTCATTGTCATTTTCATCCACGCTTGCGCACTCATCATATGCCCACTTTCCCTTCATTGACATCTAATCTATCCTTCGTCCTTTTTACATTTATCGTAGAAGTCATTACAGTATAGGCATTTTTCTGATTCTAAATCAATTTTGCTGTCATCATTCATGTTTCTCAGTTCTCATCTCCAGTTTTGCTTGTTTTCAGCGATGTTCACAAGTGTTCTTGTTCCTTCTCTTTTTCATGTTGGTCTTGATTTTTCAAGTTTTGATGGTCTTGACGAAAATGTCTAAAGCATATTTTGCAAAAGAACAATCCAGATTAGAGGAACATAGAGGAGTAATCACAACCTCTAACGATGAAAATACATCAAGAATTTTCATTAATTTTATAATAAATTGACTGGTCCCGTTTGCCTCTCTGCGCTGGCCTGTGTACCCCAGTCTTCCCTACCTGCTGGAAAATTATTGGACACTGGTTTTGAGATATGCAATATATTTTAAAAATGTAGTCCTTTAATGTCGGCTGTCTGTAAAGTTATGGTATTTAATCTAGTAATTTCACGAAAACCTTCTTGTTCAAGCCTGTATATAATTTTATATCTGCCTTGAGAGTCGTCCAATATACTTTTTGTAGGTAAAATGTAGGAATATCCAGGAAAACGAATTAGCAATATGTATTAAAGTAATTTATGTGCTATAATTTGGGATTTCACGAAATTTACATACCTTAACTGCAGCGGAATGCTTTCAGGAAGCCTGAAAATCTTCGTCTAGCATAATTACATCTGTGTAATTGTATGAGAGTACTTTGCAGTTATACGTTTCCTTACATACCAAGAAGATGGAGTTCAATGTTACACAGTTTGCTACCTTGTTGTATTCATATCTTAAAGGTTCAACCGAAATCCATTCCTAGTAAGGTTAGCATTAGAAACAATTCTGGAGTTCGGTAGAAAAAGGGCTAATGTCCGAAAATTACATTTAACAGCCACTGAGCCTCCTAGACTACCCATGTTGCATATTTCCATCACAAAAAGGGCCAATGTCAACAAGTATTATATGCCTAAATTATTTAAATTTTAAAATGACTTAAGTCCATCTTAGGTTAATAGAAAAAGGGCCAATGTATGGACATTGGTCCTTGAAATACATTTAAAATGTTTGACAAACTGCCAATGTCCACTGCAATGGACATTGGCCGTTTTACGAGTATCACTCGTGGACATTGGCCGCAGCGCGCATCTTACTGAATACATCATTAGACAAAGAAAAAAGTAAGAAAGACCGATCTTGTGTTACTGCTTCTTTCGAGTTACAGAAATGCTTGCCGACGCCAAACCTCCGCAATGGTGTTTCATTCTATAAGAGACAACTCTGGACGTACAATCTTACTGTATATGAAACTAACACTTTGGGCAGTGTAGGGATATGTTATTTGTGGAATGAGACGATTGCTGGTCGTGGTGGTCAGAAGATAGCATCATGTATTAGAAAGTTCCTTTTTTCCTTGCCTGAAGAAGTCAAAGTTTTAAATTTGTACAGTGATTCATGTTCAGGACAAAAACGAAACATTTTTATGTGTACCATGCTCTGTTACATAATGCATGAAATGAAAAAAATGGGTCGAAATTTAAAGGACATTCAGCAAAAATTTATGGATCCTGGGCATACTCACATGCAGACCGATACTATTCATGCCGCCATTGAATCTTGCAAGAAAAAAACAACTATCGAAATTGAAGTGCCCCATGACTGACTAATTTTATAAAATCTATTCGTAGGAATACCCCTCTAAAAGTTGTTGAAATGAAGCAAAAATATTTTTTAAATTTAAAAAATTTACTTACTAGTAAATTGGATTAAAGTTTCCCAGGAGAATACATTTCAGTTACTTTATAAAACTAGTCTTGGAGAAGAGAAAGTATTTAAGAAAATTGATTTACGAAGGGGTACCATAAGAAATCGAAAAAATGATATGAATATTGATAACTTAGAACCAATTAATTCGGAACCCTTGCCTCTAGCAGATCAGAAAGTTAGTAATTTACTAGATTTACTTCTTTATATCAGTGAATACAACAAGCCCTTCTTTGAAAACTTTAAAAGATCTACACAGCTGGATGCTGAAGACATTCCTGACATCGACGAATAACTAATTTTTTTATACTTAAAAAAGCTTGTTCACTAAAAAAAATATAAAATTTGCATTGTTAATGTTATTTTATTATTGATTTATCGAGGCCAATGTCCCCTAGCTGTACATTTTTCTTAGGGCCTATGTCCATATTTTTGTTTATAAAAAGAAAAACAAAAAAAAACCTACACTATATTAAAATAATTTACTCTTTTATAAGTATTGATCTTGGAAATTCATACTTGTTAAAATAAACGCACGTATTAATAAACAACGAAATTTAGCGAATCGTTTAATCCAATTTCTCTCTAAACAAATCAAATGGACATTGGCCTTTTTTCTACCAAGCTCCAGAATTGCAATATGCGGTTGTTATAATTCACGTATAGGGTGTCCACAGGCATTTTTCTCGAAGAAATATATTTAGCAGGCAAAAACAAGTGACAATATCTTTTAGGCATAAAACAAAGCTTTGTTTTTTTCACAGAAATTTATTTCTGATTTATTGAAATTTGGTGTTATTATTTTACCTTCCTTACTTCCAGTAAGTTGTCATCAATGAAATGGGAACACTCAAATTCATCACCATCAAATAAGTTTAACGCGCAAATTTTCTGTAGTTTGGATGATGTTGGTATTTTTGCGACCATGAACAAGCCTTGGCAAATTTGAAGATTCTAGAATAATACACAAACTTGAAAGAATTAAAATTTGAACAAGCTTTAACAAACAATAAAACGAAAACCGCCGAGAAAGCTTCTACGTGGTGTAAAAGTACAACACAAAGTATAACTTTGTCATTTATATATTTCTCCACTACACTGAGAAAGAATTCTTCAATAAGTAGCCATAAGAATTCTATAAGCATGATCGTTTGGTGAGACAATGGGATAGGTACCTTAATTGTGGTAGTAATTGTTCATGATTCTATTTACTCTCTACTTACCTATATAAAAAATACCCGCCTTAAGGAATCCAGAGATTGAAAGTTGAATTTTTGATAATTTTTTATCAAATCATTTTATTATTATCATTTTATTTTGTAATCAGTTTGAAATTTAGTACTTAAATATGCCTCATGTAATTAACTCAATATTCAAGAATATTATTATAGAAACGCCTAAAAAACAAATGTGGAAGCTGATTCTGTCGTAACGTTAAAAAATATTTAAAATATTTTATTCGTAATAATGTTTCGCTATAACGTTAGCTATTTAATAATCATAGAGAATTTAAAAAAAAAACTAATTTATGAAGAATTTGCTGACCTTTTTAATGTTCTAACTGATTTTATACAAAGTGTTTAGATACAGTTTCCCCCCAGTGTCTACCTTTTGATTTTTAGACGTCGCTGTCGTTTGAAATAATGGCCTTGAGAACGTGGTTGCTCATAACAAGTATCTATTAAATTTCAAACTGATATGTATAAATTATTGCTAAAAAATAACTTTAACACTCTGTATCTTTTAAGCAATTTTGTATATAGATAAGTAGGGCTAAATCATCATATTTTGTCGCTGCTTGTTTACACTCTGTATAAACTAATGTGAGTTTCAATTAAATGCACTTTGAAGTATAAAATTTAAATTAATTACTAATAAAATTTTAAATAATTTTGAAATTATAAAAACCTGGTCACATTATATCAATATTTGTTGTCGTGTACTTTGTGTTATTAAAAAAAATTATATTTGTTCAATTTGCTTAAACAAGTATAATAAACATAAAATGCTTAACAATTAACATCAACAAGATTTTCGAAATATTATTCAGGATTAATTATTCCTGTTATAATATTTACATGTACCAAAAGTCTATGATTAGTTGTAGAGAATAGGATTCTAAGGGTTGTTGTAATTTCCAGAATGAAATCAATTCTAGGGATTTGACCACCGTGTTCTGTATAATAATGTCATGTAATCGCAAAGTGGCATTCAAGTTACAATATTATTTGACATGGATTGTAGATGAACTAAATCTGTAACATATTCTTAATATAACTAAAATTTACAAAAACTAAATGTAAAACTTTAAATTACAAATTTCAAAAACTTAGGTTTTAATGGGATTCCAATAGATATTGTGAAACGAAAATACATTGTAATATGCATGTAAAAATGTAATATACTTAATAAGAAAATTAAACAAGTATTGCTCGTGCTTTAGTACCTGCTAGCAACAATAAAAATAAAATAATAATAATATAGCAATAACAAATGAATAATATAAAGAAAAAGCTAACTGGATATTTTTTTCTCAAAAATAATAATAATAATAATATTTCTACCCCTCATTCTAATCACGCGGCTTAGCCCAGAACTCGGAGACTTGTGCGGGATACGAGGCGGTATATTATTATTATTATGCAGGCCGCATTTTGCGCCCTGGAATGACTTATGTTGTTACGCTGTAACCGTCATTCAGTTTAATGATTTGAGACATGCGCCGTCGGTGATTGTCGGTTATCGAAAGAACTGTAGCTCGTAGCTGACCTGTGCGAACAATGTGAATGTCTACTAAACAGCGTACGTGAAATGTAGCAAAGCTACATCCAGTTGACATTATTGCAAATAAAAAATATTACCAATGAGCTCTGTCAATTAATGCTACAATCAGTTCATAAAATTAATACGAAAAACATATTCACAACAAAAATTATTTTGATGTGTACTACTTTAAAAATAATGTAATAAAGTAATCAAAATTCATATTTAATTCTTGTTGTTAGCTTCTATCTTCCTTCTACAAAACTTTAGGACTCGTTGCTTTTGATACAGTACGTGACAAAAATTATGCTCAGATTGTCAATAATTCCTCGATTTCTTTTCGTGTAATAGGGATGTAAAACACAGATGTGTGTCAAGTTAACACTGAACTAAGTACTCCTAACACATTATTTGTAAATATTGTACCGATTTATTATTTTTTACTGTTTCTAGTAAGTTTAACACTTTTTGTGTAAAACGTATACAAGTCGGATGTGCGTTAAACTATTAGCATGGAAATTTTACATATCCTGAATTAAATACTCGCAGACATCATTTACAAAGATTTTTTGTAGTGTACTTATCAGTGTGAAATATTTGTGGCTACGCAGCACTAAAACGAAGTATTTTATCAGTGCATGCAGAATCTGATGACAAAATCTAACAAACAAGTTAATCCCCGAGTATTGGTGAAAATAAATGATCCTAGAAGATAATCGAATACAGTATCTATGTTTCGATAAGTACTGATATCTGTTATTTCAATTTCAGGCTCCTGCGATAGTACACATTAAATCGGCGGAGATCGACTACGTACACTTACACCAAGAAATCCGTTTAACCAGCAAAGGGCAAAGCGATGCGATCGTGACGTACATCGAACAAAGATGTACGTTCAGCGTTGCGTAAGGTCCTTCAAAAGCAGTGCTAGACTCAGGGGATTCTCGCGAAGCCGCGTGAGCGAGAGACGTACCTGGAGATCATCTTCGCGGTGAAACGTCCCGATCATCTAGAGCATGGCGTGATGTCCACTGCCAAACGGCTCGTCTTGAGCTGGCGCAGCAGGAGGCAGTCTCATGATAGCTCGGCCGGCCACTTCATAGGTCACCGCTATGGTCCTGGGGGGGACTGCCACGAGCTCGACGAGATAGCTGTTGTGTCCAGTAACGCAGATCCCTGTCATGTGAAGTATGGCAGTGGCACCACGTTGTCTACTGTTAATGGACCGAGGCTTTTACCAGGTATGTTAAATCATCATTTACAGTGGTTTCAATTAAAGAAGGATGTTCAGTAAAGTGATCCCTTTCTGCATTAGGGAGATGGGAACAACAAGTTTCGTAAAATAGTTGAACGTAGACATAAAGGAGAAAAGTGCGTGAGACGTTTAATACAGTGCTTTCAAAAGGTATCGAATAATTTACATTATTTTTGAAATTGAGAAATTTTCGAAAAAATCTCCTGGCACGTTGATTTTGTTTTTAAAAAAGGCACTTTTTGACATACGACCCATATTTCTGACGTCATCGTCAGAGCGTGTCATTCTACATACATAATTATGGTGTTACATAACAAAAATTGAAAGAAAATAATGTTTGAAGATTTTAAAAGTTAATTTTCACAATACTATGCACCTCGCCATTATGCAACACCTGCCCGTGCTTATTTAGATTAATTGTTCCCGAATCGTTGGATAGGGAGAAGGGGGCCGATTGAGTGGCCAGCCAGATCGCCTGATTTGACACCCCTAGATTATTTCTTGTGGGGATACTTAAAAAGCAAAGTATAAAAAGAATTTATTAATCGTCTTGGCTACTCTCAAGCAGCTAACGCTACACAATTCGAACATTTAATTTTGTCGATTTTTTACATAATCATTATTATTTTCAGAATTCTGAAAATTAAATTTTAAAATCTTCAAACATTATTTTCTTGAAATTTTTGTTATGTAACACCATAATTTGTCATTATGTATGTATGAAGAATGACACGTTTTTCAAATGGCATGGCCAAAATAGGGAATTGCTATTTAAAAAAATGTGGGTCGTATGTCAAAAAGTTCCGTTTTTAAAAACAAAATCGACGTGCCAGGGGATTTTTTCGAAAACTCAATTTCAAAAATAATGAATTTATTAGTAACTTTTTGAAAGCACTTACTTTACACTTGCCCACGTTAGCGCACGAATAATGACTGACTGTGTAGCGTCCTGGCAGGACAGATATGGCTCATTTTAGTAGTTTGAAAAACGTAATATTTTTGGGCTTTGCGTACGTCAAGCAGGTCAAATTCTACAACAGCGCATTTTAACCGTGGCTGCACCTCTATTCGTTTAGTAGTCATGAATTTTTCATATTTTCAAGACATTTCAATGAAGCGGGTGAGATATAAATAGCAATTTTTTCAATTTCTAGATAAAAGTCATAGTTTTTTTTTTCTTTTGATAACATTTCTTTACTTTTCTTCTAAATGCGCCACTTCTTTTGATTTTTTCCATTGGTTTAAACTTGACATGTTTATTCTTATAGAATAGACTATAATAGCTAAAGCAAGAGGTAAAATTCGACTTCTACCGTTCGCCTTCATTTTGCTGTTTCAAATTTGTTGTATAGAATAGTTTACCAATGTAATTTTGCGTCAAAATAAATGTTTTTATTTATATTGTAATTGATATATTACTGTTTTTGTTTTACATGTGATAATATCGTTTCTAATAACTATATTACAGGCTATAATAGAGTTATTTGCTTCTATATATAATATATAATAGTCTCATTATCTTACTTTCAACTATTCTTAATTCTTCTTCTTTCTTTCCTGTTAGTGTCATTGTTTCTACTGTATACATTATTATCAGTCTTATCATTGTGTTATAAATTCTTATCTTTGCTTTTTTTGTAAGCATTTTGCATTTTAATAGTTTCTTATTTGCATAGTAGGTCTTATTGGTTGCGAATATCTTTTCCTGCATTTCTGTTCTTCTCTCTCCAGTATTACTTATCATGGCTTCAAAATATTTGAATTTTTCAAATCCAATTTTCCAATTCTAATTTACTTATTTTGGCACATCTTTCCATACCTCATTATTTTTGTTTTGTCTTCATTTATTTGTAATCTCACTCGTTTTACTTCTTTTACTATTTCATTCAGCATTTGTTAATTTATTTTTCTTTTTTTTTTGATATTATTAAAATGTCGTCAGCATAAGCAATTATTTGTCCTCCAGTTGTCCTCAGGTTACCTTTATGTATTTTCCTTATCACATATTCCGATGCCAAGTTAAACAATGTTGCCGACAGAGAGTCGCACCCCTTTATTGATGGTAGAAATGTCTGTTTCTCCTTTATGTGTTCTTATACTACGCATCGTAATTAGTTTGGCATTTATTCCAATTTCTTTTAATGCTAGCATTAACTTTCTTCTTTTTATTGAGTCAAATGCTTGTTTAAAATCAATGAACAACATTTCCACCTCAATCTTGTATTCATGCGTCTTTTCCATTATTTGTTTAATTGTGTGAAATGCGTCTACTGTCGATTTCCCTTTTATAAAGCCTCATTGGTACTGTATGACTGAAGACATTATTTTGTAAACCACATTTAGCAGTGTAATTCCTCTATAATTTGTGCACTCTTGTTGGTCCCCTTTCTTGTGTATGGTAATTATCTGTCCAATTTTCCACTCATCCGGTATTCTTTCCTGTCTCCAATAATTCCTGATAAGTTGATATATTCTGTCTATTAATTTCTCTTCTCCATTTTTTATTAGTTCTATATTTATACCATCCCTACCAGGTGACTTTCCATTTCGGCAATTACTTATTATTTCTCTCACTTCTTCCTTTGTCGGTTCACCTATTTCACGCGTGTCCTCATTGTTTTCTATGATTTCTTCTTTATCATTTGGTTCTTTTTCTGTTAACAGTTCTTTGAAGTACTATGTCGATATCTGTTTATATTGATCTTCTTCTTTTGCCACTTCTACCTTTTAATTTTTTATTCCGCTTACATTATTTTTGAAAGTTTTGTATTGTTCGTTAACTTTTTTATAGAACCGTTTCGTGTTATGATTCTTCCGTTCTTTTTATACAGTTCCGAAATATTTGAAAATTTGGCAACATCGCAAGTCCCTGGGGCGAATACAACTAAAATATCCAAAACTCTCCAGCACTTCTAGTTATACCAGTATAAGTCGATACCAACTTATTGTTTTAAACGGAACACTCTGTATATTATTGCATTTTTAGATTCTACGGAAAATTTTACGGTTGTTTTCTTCATTTCCTATAAGTAGGAGTTATAGATTTTGCTATATTAATTTATTAAGACAAAAATTGACGTATGCTGGGGAGCAGTAATCCATTTGTTGATTCAAGATATAATTAAGTATCTAATCTCTATTTTCTAAGGCAATGTGCTAATGAATAGACAAGGATAGAACTTATACTTTAATAGATAAATGCAGTCTGTATTTAGCAACAAAAGCAGCTTTATTAACTCCCAATGTTCCTTTTAACTTTGTTTACTAAGACTAAGAGCGGTATAAACAGTGAGGAAGGGAATTTTAAAGTAGAGTTTAGAAATGCTCTTGGATGTTAAATTACTAAAAACTTTATTCTACGTGAACATTTAAAATATACCCAAAATGTGACGGCTTCTGTTCATCATCGGGTTAAGGATGGTGAAATCCGTTAATTTTAATTTTAAGCGTCATGCAGGTAATTCCATTAAAGTAATTAATTTTAGGGGTTATGAATTTATAACTTAATATTCATGTTTGTAAGGGATTTACTATCAATGGAACGGAACTCAAAGGCTTTTTATAGCGCTCCCTTCGAATATTGGGTCAGTAAAGACACATATTTTTTTTTTCAATTTATACGAAGAATAATTTGTTGTCTCAAGTTAACTATTGGTGGTACACCTAACGTATACCGCATTTGAGCTTGTTAGCTCTCCGACAGAAGGGAACTTGAGTAGACGTAATGCAACATGTAACTACATCTTTTGGCCACATGCTGAACTTGGCGATCCCTTGCACACATAACAAGTGTTGCATTAATATCATCTTTAAATATAATTAGTTTGCACTATAGCCGCATTTAGAATTTAGAAAGAAATATTAATTATTGAATTAATCATTATTCAATAATAGTTTATTCATTTTTTTAAAAATATTATTCTATAATTAAATCTTAATTTTCGTGCCATTTTAAGAAAGAAAAGTGTTGAATTCAGTATAAGAATGCTTGGAAGTCAAGAATATGTAAATATTTATATTAAATATATTTTATCACTGAATTAATACATACAGTATACGGCAAAAGTATGGAATAAATTCAATAAAAACGAAACAATTATTTTTTGGGAAAAATTCTCGAATAGGTCGATTTTTAATTTAAAAAAATACATATTTTAGCGTAAAATGCGATTTTCAAATGTCATTTGTTTTCGAGTAATGACGTCATCGATTTTTTTTAAATGGCAACACCATATTTTTTCCTTGATTTTGAAAGATCGTTTAATTCTCTCTCAGACAGTACTAAAATTTTGCCCTCTTACATAGGAAAGTTTTCGAGTAAATGACGATTGAATGTTAGAAAACGTAAATCAATTAAAATAAAGCAAAAAAAAAGTTTAGTTTTTCGAATTCCATAGTTCTTTTATGGATCACGTAGGTGAAAATCTTTGCAAAGTGTCATTGTCACACCGACTTTCTAATAAGTATTGTAAGCGACATAGAAATTATTATTCAATTTAAAGTAATATGGCACATTTAACTGTTACTCAAAGAATTGAAATTTTAATTCTTATCGGATGCGGGAATATGACTAGAACTCAGCAGGAAGTTTGCGATTTATTTAATGAAAAATATCCAGATCGCCCTATCAGCCAATCAACAGTCAGTAAGGTAGAGTCTAAATTTAGAGAAACTGGCAATGTTGTAAATATTCCAAAACCTGGACGTACAAGCATTAATGAAAATCAGAAACAGAACATTTTGATAAGTATGGTGGATAATCCTCATAATTCTTCACGATTGGTTGCATTAAACAATGGCACTAGTCAGAGCACAGTGCTACGTATCTTGAGGAAGGAAAAATATCATCCCTACAAAATTCAACTTGTGCAGGAACTCAATGAAGATGATCCCGATCGCCGCTTACACTTTTGCGAAATTCTAATGGATTTATGTCAAGGAAATATAAATTTACACCGGCAAATACTTTTTTCAGATGATGCCACATTTTGTCTGAATGGTACAGTAAACCGTCAAACTTGCAGATATTGGGGTCGGGAAAATCCTCATTGGATGGCAGAGGCACATACCCAACACCCTCAGAAATTAAATGTGTGGGCTGGAATAGTTGACGACAGAATAGTAGGGCCTTTCTTCTTTGAAGGAACCCTTACAGGACAAAGATATTTAGAGTTTCTAGAAAATGACCTTGTTCCAGCCCTTGCAGTAATTTTTCCTAACGATAATGACCCTGATATTCCTGACGATACCATATGGTTTCAGCAGGACGGTGCACCTCCGCACTATGCGCGCCCTGTACGAGATTTTTTGGACAACTGTTTTCCTGGGAGGTGGATCGGCAGACGCTGACCGATAGAATGGCTTGCAAGATCGCCAGATCTTACACCTCTTGACTATTTTTTATGGGAATACTTGAAGTCAAAAGTGCACATTAATAAACCACGTAATTTAGAAGAACTTCAAAATCGCATTCGGGATGAAATACGCAAAGTTACCCCAGAAATCATTCATAATGTGCAAGAAGAATTTCTTCACAGACTTGCGCATTGTCAAGAAGTTGGTGGATGGTAATACGAACATTTAATTTAAGTATAAAATTTAATCAATTATATTTTATTTTACATACCTCAGAATTGTTACTTTTTTATGGATAAAATTTACGTTTTCTAACATTCAATCGTCATTTACTCGAAAACTTTCAAAATTTTAGTACTGTCTGATAGAGAATTAAACGATCTTTCAGAATCAAGGAAAAAAATATGGTGTTGCCATTTAAAAAAAAATCGATGACGTCATTACTCGAAAGCAAATGACAATTGAAAATCGCATTTTACGCTAAAATATGTATTTTTTAATTTAAAAATCGACCTGTCGAGGATTTTTCCCAAAAAATAATTGTTTCGTTTTTATTGAATTTATTCCATACTTTTGGCGCATACTGTATATACTTAAATGAAGTATATTTTTATACTTTTTCTACGTTCATGCAAAAAAACAAAACTTTATTTAACTGTATTTAGTTGAAAAAGTGGTTGTTTATTGCACTAGTGCAGTAAAATGTTTATTGCATTCATTTGTCATTCTACTACAGCGTTTTGTCATCATGACAAACATAAACCTTTAAATCGACTTCATATATTCGTAGATTTAGTGCCATCTAAATAAAACATTTTTTGGTTTTTGCATGAATGTAGAAAAAATATTGTATGCAACTCGTACAAAAAGTGTTTATTGCACTCGACGTCGCACTTCACGTCGCATGCATTAAACACTTACTTTTTGTACTTGTTGCATAAATAACTATTAATTTAGTAGACTCTGCAGAAGTGATCACTACAAAAAAGTAAATCTAAAAGTAGCACCGCCATAGTTCTCGCCAATAAAAACAATTGGTGCGTGGGTTTGACGTCTGGAGTGTCACATTGGTGTTTACACAGAAAATTGAAAGTAATAATCCATAAAAATTGGCTTTTACAAACCATTGCTATCTTTTTCAATTCTCCTGCAATTCCGCTCTTCGAGTTTTAAGTTAATCACCCAGTTTATTAACAAAATACAAATTTTCAATCGTTATCCATACCTTTGGAAACGATTAATGATCAATTATTTGTATTCAAAATATGTTTGAATTACGGTTCTTCATTATTTGTTTATCAGGTATATTCGTCCAAGAAATAATTTTTATTTATTTTGTAAGTTTGTTACAAGGGGGGGGGGGTGTAATTGAGGTAAAAATAACGATTAATCTAATTTAACTGTCATCACTCATCTAAAATAACTTTTGTCCAACTTTGCTCAATGAGCGAGTTATAATAACTAAGTTATTTTGTCAATAAATGTATTATTTAATTTATTAATTATCGTTATCATCACATAGCTACAGACCACTGATATTATATATATATTCATAGTATTGAATTGCTATCCAGCGTGAATATAGAAATTGTTTTTGCTTAACGATTAGTCTAATTAACTGTCATAACTCATCTAAAATAACTTTTGTCCAACTTTGCTCAATAAGCGAGTTATAATAACTAAGTTATTTTGTCATTAAATGTAGGTATTACTTAATTTATTAATTATCGTTATCATCACATAGCTATAGACCACTGATATTATATATACAGACTGTATCACATAAGAAGGCCACTCCCATGTATCTCGCTTAATATGCGAGACACGTAAAAAATCTTTAATTGTTTTTTTGTTGCATTTTTGGAGGCCTTTATGCTCGTAAAAACAAATTTGAGATCCATGGCCAACTTTATGAGTAATAACCAAAAAAACCTGTTAAGTGCTCAAACTTTAAGGCTGTCTACCTTTTTTATTTTAAGAGATAGAGAAAACTTATTGGTAATAAATTTTTATTGCAAAATTGATACCTTCCACCTGATATAAACAGATTTTTGAAATATCGTATGTGGTTCGCTGCGCCCTTTAGGCGGATAAAAATTTTTTTATTGAAGCAGGCTATGGCCACCTAAAAATTGTCTGTTTTTTCGTCTTTCATGCAATATACTACATGTTGCCCTTATCTTTCATATTTATTACATTTTTTCCAATTTTAGTTAAAAAAAAATGAACCTAAATATTGTCGTGTTGCTCAAGATAATGTAGAACCTGTTTTAAAGACGCCAATTGCAAAAAAATAATAAACAGAATGTACTTTTTTATGCAAAATACAGATTTTCTTATAATATTATTTTATTACATTGACTGTGTCAAAATAATTTTAAAAACCCAATTGCTTCTAATGTGAAAAGCAATAAAATAATATTATAAGAAAATCTGTATTTTGCATATAAAAGTACATTCTGTTTATTATTTTTTGCAGTTGACGTCTTTAAAACAGGTTCTACATTATCTTGAGCAACACGAAAATATTTAGGTACATTTTTTTTTAACTAAAATTGAAAAAAATGTAATAAATACAAAAGATAAGGGCAACATGTAGTATATTACATGAAAGACGAACACAGGCAATGTTTTGTGGCCATAGCCTGCTTCAATAAAAATTTTTTTATCCGCCTAGAGGGCGCGACCACATACGATATTTGAAAAATCTGTTTATATTAGGTGGAAGGTATCAATTTTGCAATAAAAATTTATTACCAATAAGTTTTCTCTATCTCTTAAAATAAAAAAGTTAGACAGCCTTAAAGTTTGGGCACTTTATAGGTTTTTTTGTTATTACTCATAAAGTTCGCCATGGATCTCAAATTTGATTTTAGGAGCGTATATATATATCCATAACATTGAAAGAAATTGTTTTTGCTTTAGATTTCCTTGTTTACTGTAAATCATTGCAGAATAATAATAATAATCAATGAAATATAACGGCTTGTTATTAAAAAGACTTTGTCAAATAAGTATAATTTACCTACTTAATTGTTACATATACACATACATGGTGTTAGAGGTTTGACTGCCACAATTTTTACAGATACTAAATAAACAAAAAAAGTCTTATATAACATGGGTTCTAATTCCAACCGGTTTTGAGAAAAAACTGATCAAAATATTTAGTTAATTTAGGAATTGTTTTGTAATTTTCTGCATAGTACATGATAAAAATGTAATGTTTACTACCTCTGTTATTTCCTTTTAGCAACAGAATATTTTTCTTCATAGAGTCAGACTTCATGTATACGAGTGCGATTCAGCCTCACTGTTGTCATCAACTCCATTGAATTTTATTGATTAAAAAATATATTATTCTAACCAAAGTAAATAATATCGCTAGTAAACATTGAATTTTACACTAGTCAAAGCTTAGAATATTATATCTTAAGGATCAAAGAAGGATTTTTACAGAACACTGTAAATATTTCGGGATGTAATAGTTTAAAATAATACCTATTAATTATTTTATGCAAAGATCGTCCATTATTGTTAATATTGTTCTAATTCCCCAATAAAATAAAAAGTTTAAAAATGTATCGGCGTGAAGTACACTTTCCACCATTGGCCTACAGATGGCGACTGCATCAGATCATCAGATTCTGTGTACATACATTGAACAATTGCTGTACTGTCTTGGCGACGGAAGGAATTCACCTGGTCGTGGTTGTCGGACCGAGTACCTCGCTTTAAACAAAAAAATGATTGAGAGAACGAGAGCTCCCCAGCAAGCACTGAGCAAGTACAAAAATCTATACAATGACAAATTTTAAAGTAAACAAGTAAGAAAACAGAATATGATTCAACTTCTTGAAATCTCTCCAAATATCAACCCTTGAAATAAATATCAGTAAAGCAGGTGCCACCTCCTTGTGCTACCATATCCTGTTTCTCATTAAATCATTAAATAATGAATAAAGATGGCAACAAAAACATATTTTAACGTGTTTTTTTTTGTTTGTTGAATATTTTGTTAATAATGTGTCTGTCCTTATTGAATTTAAACAGACGAAACAAAAAAATTAGGTAATAGTATATTATTGAACGAGCGGTAATGCAGGTCATAACTCACGCAGATGAAGTTTGCTGTAATTCATCAAGTGAGTTATGACCATTACCGGAAGTTGAATACTATACTTTATCTACGACTATAACAATAAATACTAAGATACAAGTATTGAGAAAGGAAATTGATTTGAAAACGTCAAAATTATTTTGTTAAAATATCAAATGACATTAGTCCCCTCAATGATAATAATTGACAGTTCCGCCATCTGAGAGGCGTTGGCAATTTAATAATTTTAAAATCTTTTAATTATTCATTCCTTTCCACTTGTTAAAAATTCTTTCAATTTTACACCAATGGAACGTATTTATCGGCTTAAAAATTTTCAAGAATTTACTGCGTACACTACATATTTACATACCGAATTATCATTGCAGAAACCCAGCGTGAGTTATAATAACTCACTATAAAAACTCAGGCTATTTGTTTATTGATTGATTTGTTAATTGCTCAAAAGCAGTTGAATAATTAATATATAAATTAATAGGAGTAGAAAAAATTAATTTTATTTTCATATTCGACTTCGGATCAATTACATTACACTTAGTTTTTTTCTAAATTGCAGTCAACTTATTTGTAAATGTAAAGTTTGTTCTTATCTGATCTAAACGCCAGTGTTCACGATATATTGTATGCTGTTAAATTGGATAGATAGCCCAGGGGTCTATTAAATCGACTACTAAGTGGACCTGGTTTCAAACTGATTAGACCCTAATTTTCAAAAGGGACGTGGTATAAAGTTAAGGTCAAAATTATTTTCTTAAGTCATGGGTTACATTGCGATAGCTGAAATTAGTATGTGTAAGATAAACATTTGAACAGTAATCATACCTAAATCAAATTTTTGAGTAAAATTTAATATAGGTACCATCGAATTATACAATTGTAGAAAATATTCATTGGGTGACAAAATACAAACATTTATTCCAAAGAGATTGGTTAGATATTGATTATCAAATCTTTTGAAAAAAACATTATTTAGAATATCTTTAAAATACCTAACAATAGCCTTTCAATCGAATGGATAATTTATCTTGACCTTGCCAAAAGCTTTGCTAATATCCCTATAGATAATAATATGAAAAGTTACATCTAATAGAATATTTGTAATAATTTAGCCCTTACGAAACCCAAACCTGTTGAAAAGTAAAATACTATTATTATACACATAATATTATATGAAACTATTTTGCAGACTAAAGCACTGACCAGCGTGGAATTTCGCCCACAATATCTACTCATATATTATTCTTTATTATAATACAATTCTCATCAACCAAATATTATGCTGTGCTAAGGAAAAGTCCATAGACAGGAAAGAATGGCCAGTATATTATTCAGGGTCGAGTAATTTTAGAAAAATTGCAATGTTTTTCGGTTTTTCCTAATGGTATTTATTCCTATTATTTGCGTCGTATACTTTTGGTATATGCTACGAAAAAAATTGTATGACTGATATTCTTTCAACGAGGTTTAATATACTTGCTCATAATGTTCGCCATATTTATGTTCTCAATACATCCGTCACAAAAAACTTTCGAGCAACTTTCGTTTTTATCGCTTCTCCTTTAAACGAAAACAGTTACCTTCATCATTCACATTTTCAGTAATTTTAGTAAGATTGGTGAGTTATTCTCAGCGGACAGCACTAGTGTGCATATAAAATAAATCCCAGCTTTTTGATCTTATTCAGTGTATTTGTTTACTTGCGGTTAAGATTTTATTACCTACGTATTGTAAAAGTTTAAAATAACTATATGACAGGGAGTGAAGTTAAAAACTCGGTATTTAGTAATTTGAGTTAAATATAGTGCAAGAACAACCACAATTTTCAGAATTCATGAATAATCCAGTAATTATGAATTCTCAATATTCATGAACATTTAGATATGAATCGATTTACTCTAACATACCTATATCCCAAGTCGTATAATAAAAAAGATACAGGGTGGCAAAATTAAAATTTTATTTTCCATATTTGTTAATAACTTCTTAAGAAATTCAAATTTGTTTCTAATTTTGACGACACTAGTAGAGGGCGCCACTTGTGGCACGTCGTGTTTCTTTTAACTGGCAGAATTTTTTTGTAGCTTAGTGTATCTATCTGTTTTATTTGAAAAAGGTATACCTTTCAGAAGTCGGTAGGAGTAACCATTTTTAAAATAATCTTATTTGAAATGCTCAGTGCACCGAGTAAAAACTGTTTTGGTTTCAGGTAAAGTGCCTTTTCTGCTGAAAATACAGCAAAATGTTACTTGAAAAAGTTGTTCAGAATGGTAAATTATGAAGAAGATCGGCGAGGTTTTATAAAATCAACAAAGCACAAAGATTTTATGAAATAGGGCCGATCTTTTTGAAATTTTGCACGTCTCTATAATTTACCGTCCAGAACAACTTTTTCAAGTAATAGTTTTTCTGTATTTTCAGCAGAAAAGGTACTTTATCTGAAACGATAACAGTTTTCAATCGGTGCACTAAATATTTCAAAAAGGATTATTTTGAAAACTGTCCTAACGACTTCAACAAGGTATACCTTTTTCAGATATAACAGGCAGGAGAATCGGCTCTTTCAATAGTCAAGTGGCTATACTAAACACAAAAAAAGTGTTGATAATTAAAAGGAACATGAGGTGGCATAAGTTATCTACAAATATCGAAATTAAAATTTTAACTTTGGCACCCTGTATATTTTTTATTATGCGATTTGGGATACAGAGGTATGTTAGGTTAAACCGATTTATTTTTACCTAACGAATATGTGGTCTTATGTTTGCTACTTCATTTAGAAACACCCTGTATAGTATTTTAATACTGCGACCGACAAATGTTGTATTGAATACCACTCATGAATACAATGTTTTTGAGTAATACCCAGCCCTGCATCACATTACTGAATTGTTGATTTACACGTAGCGGTGTTAAAAATCGACCTTCCTTGTATAACTTTTCCCAACTGTCAAAGTGCCATTATTGAGATTATAATAATCTCGGAAGTTTCCACTTTCTCTCCGGAGGCATAAATCAAATAAACTGACATCTCATTACTTAATTAATACTGGAGCGTTAATTAACAAAAATACTAGAAACGAGATTTTGTACCGATCGAAACCAATTAATAGCACGGGCACTTATCCTCGTCATAAATAACAGTCGTCTCTAGCGCACACGTCAATTCGCAGCTAATTGTCGACCAAGAGTGTTGGCCGGTTGATGGCTAATCGGCTCAGGCGGCCAATAACTTGTAAATAAAGATTGCGGATATAAAATTAAATTGACCGAAGGCGGAGGGTGGCTATTCACCGTCTCCCCTTCCTTTAAGCGATGCTTGGAAGTCTTGGTGGGTTGCAGCGTAGGTATTATCGATTCATACGACATAAATAAGTATTACTGTAAATTGTAGTTCATTATACAGGGTGATTCTTAACCTATACGCATACACTTGTGAAATTATAGCTGACGAAAAAAAAATGTGGTAAAATATTTCCGTACTGAGACAAAATGCGCTAGTGGTAGATAAAAACACATTTGCTTTAGCAAAAAACTTGCATAAAATGGAGGACAGATAAACAATTCAATTGTAGCAGCTAAATCAAGTTTTTTGAAAACCAATCACTAGCCACAAGAGAATAGATCATCTAGCTGTGGCTACCAACATCGACTAAAATTTCTTGCTGGAGTACCTGAATTGTGTTGTTATAGTGATTCAAACTTTTAACTAAATGTATTTCTGATGCATTAAAAATAATTGAACTATACATTAAAGGTTGACTGTAGTTGAAGTTGACTGTAATGCAGTAATAATTGAACATGCTATATTGCTAGAATAGTATTCTGTAATTGGTAACAATACCAATAATTAGGCCACAATTACAAAGAGTAAGCATATTATGCAATGTATATTATAATGTGAAATAGAAGTAACGTGTTACTGAAATATATTTTTATATACAGATCTCATGCCAAGACGACACTTTTTACTAGTTATATTTTCTTTGAAAATTAGACAAGCATGAATTTTTTCTGACAACATGAATCTGATCAGAAACCAGAAATTTCTTTCAGTAATTTTTTTTGCGTACTTATTTATATAAATCACAAGATAAAGGCAATAAAGATGCAATAATTGCGTAACGGTTTATTATACAACAAAAATATAAAACAAATTCAAAGTACCTATGTTTTATAATCATAATTTAACTCATTATAATTTAACTTTTTAATGGAAATTTTGAATCATTTAACAATCTTCTCGTAACGATATTGATTGAAACTTTCAGTTGTAAAACAAACTCATTAATGGTTAGTAACTAGAATGAATGCTATGCCGTTAAATACATTAACAATAACAGTATGTTAACATTGTTTATTATTATTATAGATAAAGTCTATTATGCCAATAGGTAGGTAAAATACAAAAATAGCTCAATTGCTAATGCTTGCTACAGGCTATGCGTAAATTTGCGATTCGCGATGCGCGATTTGTAAGGAATTCGTGCATTGTGTGTAGGATTTTTATGTATAGATTTTTAACGAACAGTGCTCTAAACACTATTCACCAATTCCTCATTAACTACGCATTGTGCATTACGTATCGCGAATTCACGCATAGTCTGTAGCAAGCCTAATGTGAAAAAACAAGCAAATGAAATCATACGAAAAGGTATATACTTATAATGGTTTTTAGGCTTTCACGGCCAGTGCTGTAATTTGATACATGGTGATTTTTCGGGTTGTTATGCCGTGACGTCGGTAACTGGTAGCTGCCAGAAACAGTGTTGAAATGCACATCCCTAGCATTAGCCGGGATTCTTTTACCTGCCCTGGTTGTTCTCGGGCTAGACTCTGTGGGGACAGACCCGCTATCGGTGTCTCTAGGCCTACCCATATATTGATTTCGGTTCCTATTGTTGGTATTACGACTGCTACGGTCGGAACCGTTTGAAAGCATGGGATGCGACCAGTTACAGCGGCTACGGAACGCCTCGGAGGACCACCATTATCCGAGGAACGGGTCCGACCGTAGCAGTCGTAATACCAACAATAGGAACCGAAATCAATATATGGGCAGGCCCAGAGACACCGATAGCAGGTCTGTGCCCACAGAGCCTAGCCCGAGAACAACCAGGGCAGGTAAAAGAATCTCGGCTAATGCTAGGGATGTGCATTTTAACTCTGTTTCTGGCAGCTATCAGTTACCGAGGTCACGGCATAACAACCCGGAAAATCACCATGTATCAAATTGGGTATATACTTAGTTTTAATCGAAACAGGCCATACTCGCACAGGGAATAACAAACTCACAGACTCAAACTAGTACGATGGCGATCATTGCTTATGTCGGAACATACTCTATGAATATAACAGCCAGTTCCATAATCAAGAAGTAAAGCTTCCTTTAATATTAAAAGGGAGCTTTACCAATAAAATCAGTTCCAGAAAGGCATTTTAAAGTTAAAGTGACGATAAAGTGTACTTTATAATTAAGGCGGGATTTCGGATCTTTATGAGGTTAAAGGAGACTTCAAGAGCACAACATAACCAATATAAATTTGTGGATAATCTTCAAGAAGTTCTTACACCTAGGTACGTGTTTTACTGTAATTATTAACGTTTTCTTGATAAATAATGAATAATTACATACTATATGATACGAGTTCAAGCTCATCCTCAGAAGATGAAGCGATAATTTATTTAAGAAGACCTAAAATTTACAGAGTAAGGCAACATTGTTTGACAAAATATGAATATTTGAAGTTTTTTCACAGATTCCGATTACCAAAATTATCTGTACTAGCGTGATTACCAAGAATAGATCATCTAATTGC
Source organism: Monochamus alternatus (assembly GCA_037114965.1). Classification (NCBI taxonomy): domain Eukaryota; kingdom Metazoa; phylum Arthropoda; class Insecta; order Coleoptera; family Cerambycidae; genus Monochamus; species Monochamus alternatus. Next base: position 73,676,048 of record CM073431.1, on the reverse strand, counting down.
TTTACCAACGAACAGGTAATGATTTTATTTTGAAATTTGTCAAACAGTATAAAATAAATTATAATTTCAGAGGTGGTTTTATACAACCTATGGACCAGCTGCTTCTAACACTCAGCTTTTATGCTACTGGAAATATTTTGTTAACCTCTGCAGATTTTATGGGTGTCTCGAAAACTTCTGTCAGCAGAATTGTACAAAAGGTTTCCAATGCCATTGCATCATTACGTCCTCAATTTATAAAGATGAACAACAACAATGCAGTTATGGAGAGAATGGCTGAAAAATTTTATGCTATAGCAAGTTTTCCAAGAGTTATAGGCGCCTTAGACTGTACATTAATTAAAATAGATTCTCCAGGTGGACAAGATGCAGTAATTTTTCGCTGTCGAAAAGGTTTTTTTGCTCTTAATGTGCAAACAGTTTCTGATGTTTCACACGATCAATTGCAGACAGTGGATACAGTCTTCAGCCATATCTCATGATGAAACTACAGATGGTACAAACACAAGCCGAGAATCTATATAATGAGTCGATAATAAATACTCGTAACGTAGTTGAACGGCAATATGGAGTATAGAAGCGTTGTTTTCCAGTTATTAAGTTTGGGAATGCGAGTAAAGTTAACAACTATTATGAGTATTATTGTTGCTACAGCATGGGATATAACGGTTCCGACCATAGCAGTAGTGATACCGACAATAGAAGCCAAAATCAATATATGGGTAGGCCCAGAGATACCGATAAAAGGTCTGTCCCTACAGAGCCTAGCCCGAGAACAACCAGGGCAGGTCAAAAAATCCCGGCTAATGCTAAAGATGTACACTTTAATTCTGCTTCTGGCAGCGACCAATTATCGAGGTCACGGCATAACAAACCAACAAATTAAAATCGACGTTTTTAATTTCCTAATTGTATTAAAAGTTTTTTATATGATTTGGATCAACTTAATTATAATCAAATGTTCTAATGAGATGTAGACTTTTAAATGTAGTTCTGCCCCAAGCAACATTTAGAGTTCTGTATCTCAGTATTCAAGTTTATTAAAAATACAATTCCATTAAATTAAAAAAATTCAATTAGAATAGAATGTCTCCAAATGGGTACTAGGCTTTTCGTAACTGTCAACTGCAATACAACATTGAAATTCATTTTTCTCTGAACTGTTCCATTTTAGCGATATGTGACAAATTATATTGATTACATTGTTTTACACAGTGGTGTAACATCATTTTTTTATAAAATAACATTGATATTAACGTATGGTAAATAAGAAGTATATAAAATTTTTCATAATACAAATAATTGATAGCTTATATTTTAAAGAAAACTAAGTTGGCCTTGACAAAAGAGTTACATTTTTTCATTACAAAGTTACAATTTCAAGATCCAAGGTGTTAAAATTGTTACAGTTAAAAAGATTTATTATCTTTAAGTCGGATAGAGATAACATTTGCTAAATTTGTGCAAAAACTGTTTTATTGAGGGCTACAATTTAGAAAGAAAGCTGGTAAAAGTCGTAATTATTTAAATTTTCAAACGGTTTTAAAATCCGTTAAAATTATGGGTTTACTAAAGTGACACAAGTATTTTCAAAGCATTAAAAAACTCTTTCTAAGAAATGTCTAGAACGAATAGTTTTTCTACAAATACATTTCGAAACACACTAGCACTAGCATTCGTCAGAGTCTAAATAATGCCGATTGCACACGGGGCCAGTGTTCGAGCCAAGACAGTAAGACAGGGCAGCACTGTCCAAATGTGTATTGACAAGCTGACATAGCAGAATGATGCTAGACAGTGCACGAGACGGCACAATTGACACACATCTGGGCTAACTTTTAAAGACTATAGTCTACCCCCACCCAAAATTTGTTTGGACTGACCACGTGTGCATGAGTAGCCAACCGCATAGCAAGCCAGTTAGTGTCGTTTGATTGATAAAGAGTCAAAATGTCGCCTCTGAATTTCAAGGAAAAACAATAAATTTTACAAAATTATACGTATCTTTATTTTTTATTTTTGTCATAATTAATTCTGAAGAACTTCGCATCGGTCTCATAGCTATTTATTTTGTAACCCAAATTCTATCTTTCTTATTAATTTCATTGTCTATAATGTCCATTATTTCGTTTGAAAGTAATAATGGTAGCAAATGAAACTAGTCCTAGTGCTTAACTGGCATATGATATGAACGGTAAATTGTCTTGGCTTATTGTCTTGGCTCACTGTGCTAGCTCGGTCACTGGCTCCGTGTGCAATCGGCATAACAGTTATGATGAAGCCAGTTGTATGTAGTCTACCTCAATTTTTATGGCATGTCGATGCATTTTTTCCAATTAGCTGATGTAATTTTATTCATCGTTTCTTATATTATCTGTAAGTTTTACTAAATTTTGGAAAAGCATTATTTCTTTGAATGTCAAACTCTTTAATTGACTCCATATTAATTCAATGGGATTAAAAACAGTATAAGATAGTAGTACAGCTTAAATAACAAATTTTAAACTGTGATAGTAGTATGGATGCTGAGCCATAGTCATCTCATCAATAACGTACTTCTTTGCAAAATTATTGCTCTTGATTACAGGGTGAATCTTAAATAAGTACAAATATTTTAACCAGCAGTATAGTTTTGTGTGTAGAACACATAATTAATAGTTTTTTTTACAAAAAAAATCAGAAATAAAAAAGTGAAATTTTAAATAAATTTCGTAATTTTTCAGTAGAAAACTTGTTGAGGACCGCTGGCCTAGACCGACCCTTCATACTTTTATGAGTCATAGTGCTGCAGACTGAACGTGTGGTTCACAGTGTTGCCAGTATTACACAAATGTCTTTGCTTCAAGGAAGAAAAAATCTCAACTTTTAGCGAATTTTGTCAAGTGTAACATTTTATATTATTTTTTATTATCAAACTGTCATTGACTGTCATGACAGATTATCGGAAGCCCAAGTCAAACTTGTTAACCCCACATAATGCATGAAAATAGCAATAAAATTTGCTAAAAGTTGACATTTTTTCCATTTTAAATAAAAAACGCGTGCATAGTTTTTCGTTATTCTTCATAAAATAACTTAAGGAAATTGTGTTTTGTGTCCCTTTCTAACAGTGTACAATGACATTTAACTTGTGAAATGTGGATTACTGATTAAATAGTTAATTTTTTAACAAACAGGTAAGCTTGTGTGCACGTTTATGTATAATTTTTGAACATTGGACATAGTAATATCACGTAATATCTTCCTAAATATTTTACGGTAGTATTGAACTTGCGGAAATTCATTTTTAATCGTTGAAGTATAGTAAGGTTAGTTCAGATGTTAAAATTTATGTTAATATTGCTGCGTATCATACTACATACCCAATTTTACTGTACTTATGCTTAAAACAAGTATTTTTAAAATAGAACTATTACGTTAAAGGAAACGTAATATTTATATTGGAGGAGATATGGCAACCTCGCAACAAATCATATGTTTCATTACGTTGTTGGATGAAAAATCAGCCAGCGGTCCTCAAAATGTGGGTATTTTTTTAAAAAATTAATATCTCCGTAAATATTAGAAATTTTTAAAAATGGCTTTCACTAGACTGATTTAAATGACGAACTACACCAGCAGTTAAAATATTTGTACTTATTTAAGATTCACCCTGTATATGCATCACATATCATCTGTTCAAACTGGTATCGTATGCAATTTTATGGATTTTAAGAAATTCTTGAATATTCTTTTTTTGTGTGCCTGTATCTGGAATATATTCAGAAAGTCTTGAATGGTATGTAGTGTTGTCTAATACTATTATTAAATAAGCCGTTTTTTTAATGCCTTCTGTTCTCATTGTGTTTATCTTGTTTTGTGAAATGTTATAATATAGCAGTTTGTAGCCACCGTTTCGATAAAAGTTTTTATATTCGAGCAGTGGGTTCGATTGGGGTAAAATAATACTGATTTGACGACGAGATATAAAATATTTCGAGTTCGGTGTCTTTTGAAATTTTTTATATTCCCTTATATCGATGAGATGAAGTATACAGATAAGGTTAAATAAAAGCTCCTGTAACGTAAATTGTTTTTTGTATTAGTTAAACTTTCCAGAAAATCCTTAAAACTATAACGTATTGTAACGTACGAACAACATTGTAATATATCACCTACTGCTGTTAACCTAAACTTATTATTAGTCATAGTAGTACTGTGGATAGTGCGTCTGGTTTTTCTATACCTAGTGCCTGCTTGATATTTGTGAGTACACATAAACAAAAGTGGAACAATTTATAGTAGCTATGACCAGCTGCATGTTAATTTATGACGAATCTGGGTATGCCTCTCTGACGTTTGTACGGTAAACGCTTTTCGCAAGCAACATACGTCATTTTGAACAGTTGTAACTATTTCACATATTATTGTGTTGCGGATAGAGCTCTAATAAGACCTTTCACAGCAGGTATGTTTAGGTATATTTGTAATTGATATGTACAAACACTTGACATGGTATGAGACCGACTTTGTAACATTCAAGATCTGTTTTCTGTCATAATTCTATTGCTCATAAATAATGTTTTGTTAGGTACAATTTATCAAAAAAAATAAAAATAATAAAGTAAAATATTCCGGACACCCTGTACACAATATAGAGCATAACTAAAATAACAGAAACTGAGTATTATTTATATTGTTAACTAATGTTAAAAAAGTTGAATTTAGAATCAACGACCTACAGAACTTTTTTGTTTCTGTCTTATGAACATTTTGGTACCAGTATATTTGAATGCACCGGCATAGTTTACAAATATCTAGTACTACTTTTTTTAGAAGGAAAACTGTATTTATACAAACTTGTGTTTTATATGTCTCCTGTCACATGGATAATGAAATCTAATTTGCTTAGTTTACATCTGATTCCTAGCTAACGTGTGACAGGCAAAGTACACAAGCATAGTGTACACATTTCATAACATGTCACTTGCTGTTGCCGCTGGTAATTTTCTGACAAGAAAGTAAACATCGCAAAATAAGCATCATTAGGTTTCCAGATAAATATTGTTTTTTTAAAAGCTGCACGTTTGGTAATACCCGTTATATTTTAGTATTGATATACGAGTCGTTACATACAGCAACGTTAATATCTGACAAACGTTTCCATCCTTTTCAACCTTCTTCAGACTTACTTTTCTTCCCTTCAAAAAACTGAAATTATAAAAGATGTTTAAATAATGCAGGGTAAATTTGGGAATAGATGCGTCATGAGAAATGGAGGCAATACCGCCAAAAATTTTGTTTGTAGAATCCTTTATAATTTCCAAGTAAAAAATTATTGAAAGTTGTAGTATTTTCAACGAAAACACTTTAGCAAAACAATTTCCCTGTAAACATGTGCCAAATGCAGCTACTTTTACCGCGATGTGCAATCAGTGCAAATGTAGTGCAACGCGAGGGAAATTTGAAACCAAATCGTGGAAGACATGGAGGTCTAGGGCGTCCACGGCGTATTGCAGTAGTGTGGCATATCATACACGAGGCTCAATTATATCCGTACCATGTACAAAGTGTCCAAATATTAATATCAAGGGATTGGACGAGGAGGGTTGGTACCATGGCCGCCATGATCTCCTGACCTTAAATCATTTGGACTTCTTTTTGTAGGGATATTTAAAAAATTAAGTGTATCGCACCGAAGTGGATACCTACTACTGATGATTTACACAAACGTATCATAGTTGCTGCCAATAACTTACGAGTTCAATATGGGCCCAAAATTTTGTTGTAACATCATGTAACTATTTAATTAATTAATACCACAAATTAGTTCTATTAATAATTAATAACAATAGGTTCATTTTCGAGCTACCCTTTTTGATTTATTTTACAAAATTTAATTTCTCCTGTAGAGGAGACCGGGTACGAAAGTAACACGGGTTGGATGTAACAGTAAACCTATTGTCTTTCTAAAGAGGTTTGTCTGTGATATTATATCATCATAGAGTCGGCAGTGAGATCTACATTAACTTATTTGAACAATAATGTCCGTGGTGTGTTTTAGCTCAAGTTAAGACCTGCAGGGTGCAAAATGATATGCAAAGTAAGCTTTCATTCTTTATCTTAATCTGTCATAATCCTAGAACTGAACGTTATTTTGAATTATTTTATTGGCTTGTTCAGTTAATACCAATATTGGCTATAACCTAAGCATGATATTTTAATTAAAAATAATAGCAAAAAAAGTTTTCAGCAAGTATCTTGTCAATCGCGTGAAAAATGCGTAATGGGACGAATGTAACAATGCCATAGGGGGGCGATTGTGACATGTTACAACCGTCCCTCATATTTAATACCAATGATAATATTTGTGATATTTAAAATGATAAATCTGTAGATATCCAGATAATTACTTCAGTATTTGTTATACTGTGTGGAATATACAAATTCATTCTCTTTATTTAGGATGTCTAACACAAGACAACGAACAACAGATCGTGGGAAAGATTGTTATGGATTGGGAAAAACTTGGTCCATCCCAAATATGGAATATGGACGAGTCTGGAGTAACAACCGTGCAAAAGCCAGATAGGATAGGATTCTTTGTTATTACAAAAAAAATATTATTATTTTATATTTTTGTTTCATTCTATTTTTTTATTTTATTTTTTTTAAATATAAAAAAATATAATATGTATCTGCACTACAACTTACTTTTATATAGGTATAAACAATAAACAAATACCTTGTAAACTTTTTATACCTAGTTATTACCTATTATCCATATGTTACAAACGTCCCTATGTTCTGTTACTTTTGACCCATACCATTGGGCGTACAGTCTCTATTCTATATATAAAATGCCAAGGAAACGACTTATAGTAAGTAAATTTATATAACTTTGTTAATTTTTTATTTATCCGGCTTTACAAAAATATGTTACTTTCGTACCTGGTCTCCCCTACATTCAAAAATGTTGTTTCGGATAAGTTCTGAATTACTCTGTATATGTGGATACGAAAATTTAGTCTAGTTAAATGTGACTTCATTTTCTCAAAAGAAAGCTGTTCTTTCTAAGAAGATATTTTTTTATCTAAATTGTCTTATAATATTCAATGGTTTATAAAAACGTATATCATTTTTCTGGGCCACAAATAGCTCCTTTTTGAATAATATGAATAAAAAACCCTGATTTGGTGGAAGTACATTCCATGTGATATTATTTTAACATATAAATGTTTTCAGGACGTCTGTAATTGTGGAAGACATATATTTATTTAACAAAGGTTTGCTACCCTCTATTTTGAAGATGTAAGGGATATGTTCAAAATAAATATACAGGGTGTTATAGAATAAAAATCCAGGGGCAGGTTTTATGTTTAAAAATAAGTTTATACAGACATGGGTCCAAAAATGCCTCATTTTCGAGATAGATGTTGTTTAAAACTTTCTCTTAAATACTATAGTCCTCATTTCTCGAATACTAATCAATATATTGGAGATGAGATTTGGTACACAACAGTGTAAGTATAGTGAAATTTTACGTGTTTTCTTAACATCATTTTGTAACACCCTGTATTTTAAGTACTAATTATCTAATTAATACTTAAATTAATTCTACATTTTATTATATAAGACAAATAAATAATGCAATGACCACTAATACACATTATCGTATAATCCGCAGGTAGATGTCATCAGCTACATATGTACCTTTTTGGTAATTTTTTAAATATTAAAACGGGAATAATAGCGTCCATTTAGAAATATTAAAAGTGAATATTATTTCAGTTAATATAAAATATTGTCGCTTTCTGCCTTATTTCCTTCTATTTTTATCGAAAGCCTCTTAGAATTTGAAAGGAACGAACTCCATTTTATTTGCATTGTTTCGGATTTTGTTTATCTAAAGCTATCACATTGGTTTGTAAAAACAAAAGCAAAGCACGAGGAGTCCTTTATCTCTTAAAGAAAGAGTGTAGGGCGAAGGAAAACAAACCGTGATTTTAAGATACTCTGTTCTACACTAAACGTGAGCAGCAACAGAACAATGTTTGCAAAACAACTACAAGAGAATTTTTTAAGATTTCGCAATAGGACTGATGGTTGATTTGGGAAAATTTCGATGTAGCGTGTGTTACATGACCATTGTAATAAGTCCTGTGTTTGAGAAAATTTGAATATGAGAAAATACACGTAACGAAAAATATACACGGTGATTCAGTTTTTAATGAACAGCCTTCGAGGGTAAGTAGAACTTTGAAAAGTTTATTCTATAATAATTATAATTTTGGGGCTTTATAAGAAACATACAGGGTGTTAAAGTTTGAAGAAAAAATTTGATTTTTTAGTATAATAACTAAAGTAATGGAGATATTTAAGCTATACTTGGTACACAGTGTAGCTAGTTAAGGTGTCATAAAATGTGAAAATATCAAGCACTTTGAACAACCAGTGGCAGAGATATAAGAAGTTCGTATCTTTATTTTAGGAAAAAAGTTGTATCGCTCTGTATAATGTTATATTTTATGGCATTTTTAAATGTATATTTTAATTTATAACAAAAACCTTATCTTACATTTTTTTCGTATTTGCTACGGTTACATGGTAAATTTGAATTTAACAAATAACAGGAACGTTATCTTATGCCACCCGCAAATATTCAAAGATACCGAAGCAAAACGAATACATAACGGCAGAAAACGGTCTAACTAACAAATTTTTTGGTACAGAAATCTTTCAAAATACGTATTTTTTAATTTAACTGTAGATGTAAATATCATTATAACATAAACTTACATAGTTCTGCATATAAAATAGATCACTTTTGTTTATAAGTATGCGAAAATAATTATTAAAATGTGGGAATAGGATAACAAAATAATGTGTGTCTTACAAACGCTTTTTAAATGTTGTTGTTTTATTTGAGGAGAATTAAAAGTGGATAAACAAAACATTAAGAATTTCATTTTTGATACTACTTTTGTCCTACATGTTTTATTTTTCGAGATATCTGTATCTGAAGAACACACAAATTTGATCATTTTTCGACGTGAAATACGAGGAGCTTAAAAATGATGTTAAGTGTTTTCTAGTCATAATTTTGTCTGAAATAATAATCAAATTACGTTCGAGTATTTAAATTATTATTTTGCATCTTTAACTGCTAATTCAATTGTAATTACATAACATACATTTTAATAGCAATACGTATAAATCACTTTCCAAAGTTCCTGAAAAACTAATTTATAGTACTATAGGCTGTAATTCGTTTTGAAAAAAAATTTCTTTAACTTTTAATTAACATCATCAAGGAACTTTACCAATTGACTTCTGAAATCAAAGAATCTATTTTCGGTATAAAATTATAGGACAGAAGAGATTTTTGAGAATCATCCTGTTCAAATTTATATCATTCGTAATATTTTTATCGAAATCGTGAATTTCTCTTTACTACGCATATAGTCTTACCCTTCATTATATACTCTTAAAAAAAAGTTACATGCAGAATTTCCTTGTTCCACCTGCAACCGTTCGCGATCTCCAGAGATGAGTTGAAATGCCTTATTATTTTTGTAGCCTGCGGCAGAATACTGACGTCAGCGACTAGCTTCGTATCTACAAAACTCGCAGAGCACGAACCATACACCGTCCTCAAAGTTTCCCGTGCTGCTCTGCTCGCCTTGTTAATTCCCTTTTAAAATATAAAATGTGATCTGTGCATGCTGATCTCCGCTGTACGGGAGAGCCTGATTAGCTGCAAACGTTTTAAATTTCATAATGGAGAGTTGCAATGTAGCAGTTAAATTTAAAGTACCTATTTATGGAACAGATGTTTACTACTCCAAATCTAAATTATTATTAAGAAACTTGCTTATGGGAGAAAGATTAGAAACATTATTTTTTTTGTACACGCTCCCAAAAATTTTTTTACGGATTCATTTGAGTCTTTAAAATGAGTATTTTTTGGATTCAATCCCAAAAAGTTAGCATGACGCATATTATATACAATATACGTCATTGTGCGTTTACATTGAGCAATCTAGTTACTAAGGTAACATGGTAATTAAAATCCGAAGCTCACTATTTTCGAGAAATAGTTACTCTGATCATGTTAATCATTGATAATAAGAGGTTTAAATATGTTTTTATTTACAGCTTATATGTAATGTTGACATTTCAAACTTACAGTAAGTTTAAAAAAATACATTTCTGACTTTAACATAAGAGAGTGGTCCGATAAGTACTTAGCATACACAAAAAGAAAAGCGAAAATTTTGGAAAAGTGGCGATTTATTTTTCAGTATAGTCTCCTTTTAGTTCGATACACTTGACCCAGCGATGCTCCAACTTCTTTAACTCGATTGAAAAGTACATTTTCTCGAGGTTTGCAAAGTAGGCATCCGTGACGGTGACTAAAATTTCTGCCCGGCGAGTGACTTTTCCAACTTTAGAAACAAAAAGAAGTCGCACGGGGCCAAATCTGGAGAATACGGTAGATGGGGCAGCAGTTCGTAGTTCAATTCGACCAATTTGGCCGTAACGAGCCGGTGCGTTGTCATGGTGGAAGAGCACTTTTTTCTTCGCCAAATGGAGCCGCTTTTCTGCAATTCGGCGTCGAATCGACCCAATAATTCGGCATAGTACAGCCCTGTGTCCGTTTTACCCTTATCCAGGTAGTCGATGTAGATCACACCTTGTGAATCCCAGAAAACGGTAGCCATCAACTTTTCGGCCGATAGGACAGTCTTCGCCTTCTTCGGAGCACGTTCGCCGGATGAAGTCCACTGTTTCTACTGTTCCTTGGTCTCTGGTGTATACCAATGTAATGTTTTGTCAACGGCCACGAAACGACGTAGAAACTCCTCCGGATTGCGCTTAAACAGCGTCAAACACTGCTCTGAAGGGGTCTCATGGTTGCACTTGTTGTCCGAAGTGAGCAAACGCGGCACCCATCGCGCCAACACCGTCTCATGTTCAAAATTTCATGCAGGATATGACTCACGCGGTCTTTTAAGATGCCTACTACCTCAACTATTTCACGCACCTACAATCAACGGTCTGTCAATACGAGATCGTGGATTTTTATCACGTTATCCTCCGTAGTAGCCGTTTTCGGGGCACTTGGACGTGGCTCATCAAAAACCGACGTGCGACCACGTTGAAACTCGTTAAACCAATTTTTGACGGTCGCCATCGAAGGAGAAGAGTCACCGTACACAGTATCCAAGCGCTCTTTGATATCACTGCGCGATTTCCCTTCCAAAAATAAGAATCGAAACACCGACCGAAATTGCTCTTTTTCCATTTTTCTGAAATCCGCGGACAGACCCGCTTCTACATGCGGTCAAAACAAAACTACGACTTCGATCTGGCTGAAATTTCGACCGTAGCCGTCTAGGATAATGTACTACATAATAGTAAATTTCTTTTGCGATAGTGGCGCCATCGGGCGGTGAGGCTAAGTACTTATCGGACCGCCCTCGTATATCCAGATGGAAAGTGATTGATTACTTCCATCCATAGACAAATGTCACAACCCATGTAAATGTCAACATTCATTGACTAACCAAAATATCTTATTGTACATTAAAACATTCTCAATCGATTTTATTCACATTAAGAATTAAAAATTATGTTACTAAATTAATTGTAACATTCGATTGGTTATAAGCGGCAACAGAAATTGTTAATCCATGCTGAACATCCTTCGTAGAAATGGTAAAGTGTTTAGTCTGGTTTGCCATTAAACCAGATATTTTTGCGGCAACTTTAACCTGAGAATCTGTAGGCTTGTTGATGTACCCTTCCGCTACGGAAAAATTTCCTTCATCCTAATCTCTTCAACTGGAGAATGTCATCACCGCTATTTACTAATAGTGTGGCTGCTGTTCTTCGGAAGCATCGTCCCGTGTATGTTTCACAATGCGAAAGCTTTAGAAACACTGCAATTTTTTGGAGAAATTGACATCGAATTGTGGTCAAAAGGCTGGTTAGTGATTTCACCGAATCTTAATTGTAAAAAGAAGTTTTCATTTAGAACCTCTAAACGATATGCAATATATGTTTTAATTAACGTTACCCATTCTTCATTACTGACTATAAATACTCTTGACTGGAAGGTTTTTGATGTTGAAATTTCGATGTAAACCTTGTTTCCACGATATTAACATCAGTCAATTTCATTTTATACAATTTGTCACTTCGAAATGCATCTGATACACCAATTATGAGTGCAACTTTTATAGGTAACATATCAGGCGCGTTCTTCAAAAACGTCGCACTGGAGAAAGTGCTTACCTACAAATGATGACATTATATTTTCATCAAAATATATAAGAAACTGCAACTGAGAGTAATAAAAATATATACTACACTAAAAATTTTCATTGCACTAAATTGCAAAGAAGCATTGTTTTTAACGCGACCAAATATCGAAAATTACATTGACAATAAAAACAATTGCGAAACGTCAACCATGACGTAAGACGTCTCAATTCTTGGCGCGAGTATACATGTTCTAGATTTTGTTGTTTCAAAAATGCCAATTACTTGGAACATTTGGAGATATCCACTTTATCTTTAATATTTAAAGTAGTACGCAACATTGAGTAAATGGACCAAATAACTTTCTGAACAACTATCAGTGGCTTCTCTCAGTTCTGGACTTGTTTGTAAATTATATTCCTGTATTGAAGGAACGATTGTATACACAAAAAAGAGAAAAAAATGTGAATGTAGCTTCTAAAATGATTCTTAAGGATCATAAAGGCCAAAACGAATACTGATTCTCTTATTTCATAGCATTGGAAGGACCGTAATAATTCTGAAATACTATGTAGTTCCGTACGTTGAAGGTAAAATATGTCATTTTCAGTTTATAGGAAACATCACACCTTTTAAAGAAAATTTCGCATTGCACAAGCTAAACTAGATAGAGGACAGTTTGTGTGTTTAAGAAATAAGTGTAGTATCTTAAAATAACCAGAGAGTTGTACCAAATAAAAGGAGTGGTTTTACAACGATTGTAAAAACATCGATGAGTTATGAAATATGCATCTGCAAATATATGATATATAAATCAATAGAACCTGCCCATATAAAACATAATTGAAATTCGTATTTGGAAATAAAATTAAATGATTAAAATATAACTCACACTTTCAAAAATGTATGTGGAATACATAATAGTACATTAAAGGCAGCATCTTTATACCTGACCTTTAAGTTGAACCTACGGATAAGTGCATCTAGAATAAATTAGCATATACGTGTATTTCGTTGCTGCTCTAAAAAGAAGGAAAATTACCAAACAGCGGTAGTAACTTTCAATTTGATCTGAGATGTCTATTCCATTTTTATTACTCGAATTCCAATATCCAAAATTATGACATAAAGCTATAGGAATTGAAGGACGCTTACATATTGAAATTCTAGTAGACATCTTGATGTAATCTGATACTCTAAATGGAATTATTACGACTGTAGATTTTAAACTTACATCGCAATCCGCCTTGTAATATTATAAGTCATAAAGTTATATCTGTGTGGGCTTTTATTTCATTGTTTGTTTCTCTGTTCTGCTGTACATAATCTTCGCATTCTAGAAGTTACTACAATATTTTTACTAGCTTTATATAATAAACAAACACTATTTTAACGCATAGCACTGGGATAATCCATAAGTTCGTAGTGTTTTTGATTTCCGTTTCCATGGCAAATTGTTTTAATGCCATACTAACACTGATGAGTGATGCTATTCTGGGAAATAACTTATGTGTGGACAAATGTTACTTAAAAATAAGGATCTATCTAATTTAATGAACTATCGCCCTGTAACTGTGCCTACAGTTTTCTCTAAAATGTTTGAATACTGTTTTTGGATAGATTTGAAAAATTTATCAATGATTCACAAATAATTTCGGAAAACCAACATGGTTTTTGTTATAAAAAATCTGCCATGACAGCAATACATTCCTTCTATAACCATCTCATTACTATAATCGACGCAGGTGAGTGTCCTGTTGGAACTTTCTGTGATCTAAGCAGGGCATTTGACTGCGTTGATCATGATGAATTGCTGTGTTATGGAATTGATGGCGTTGCACTAACATAGATTGATTCATTTTTAAAAGATCGTAATCAGTATGTGAGCTTAAAGGGAAATAATAACTACACGAAGTCTGAGTTTTTGAGAGTAGATGTAGGAGTTCCACAAGGCTCAATATTGGGACCAATATTATTTCTACTTTATATAAATAATCTTGATAAGTCAGTATCTAATGCCTATTTTACCATTTTTGCAGGCGACATATCGATTTTAATCTCACATAAATTCAGTGCGAAAACGTTTTGAGTAAAATACATAATTAGTTTAATCAAAATTCTCTACATTTAAATATGAAAAAAAAAACTCACTGCTTGAGGTTTCCCAATTGGCAAAAGCCTTGCAATAATTTGATGTTAACAATTGATGATATTTTGTTAAATAATGAAAGTCATGTTCGATTTTTAGGTTTACATATAGATCAGTGTTTAACTTGGAGAATACATTGTGAATGTCTGGTTCCTAAGCTTCACTTTCGGTTGTATGTGTTTAATTTACGCTCAAGTAGAATCACGCCTTAGATATGGTATATGTTTTTGGGGTTGGTCTCCTGCTACAAATGTGTTCATTGCTTAAAAGCAAGTTTTAAGATGCATAATGGGATTATCTAGTACAAGTAGTTGTAAAAATGTTTTTAAAGATTTTGACACAACCTTGCTTATACATATACGAGTTATCTATTTATAATTTTCAAAACCGTGATAAATTCTCTTTAACAATGAATATTCATGATAACAACACGAGGAAAATACATTATTTTCATATGCCATTTAAAAAGTATAATATAACGTACAAGTTTTCAGATAATATAGGTTTAAGGGTATATAATTTACTGTCAGTGAATACATTAAATAATAATGCCTGTTTGTATTATGCTGAAATGTCTTGGTGTCAGATGATTATTATCTATTTATATTTATATTTATATTTCAACATAAGTTGCTGTGTGTTTTTATAGGTCCGTTCTTTTTTGCTGCTAATTAATTGTAATGTATATTGACTTAATTCTATACAATTTTGTATTGTCTAATGGAAATACAGCTTTCTATTCTATTCTATTCTATTCTAAATGCCTCCCCCCAATAGCTAATAAAATCCATTCTTTGTGGTAATCTATAACTTGGAATTATTTTGAAATTTGTTTTCTGCTATAAAACAAAATAAATGATCTAAACTATTTTTTTTTGCTAATACAGTAAAGCTCGGTTACAACGTACACGCTTATTACGTACTTATGGTTATAAATATCTGTCAAAAATCGTAGTAGCGGTATTCCTAATATTATGATGTATCACCATGTCACTGCTCAAGGTGGATGTGACGTAAGTAATTTATTCTCAAAATTTTTTCAAAATTCTTTTGAACCATATAGTCAAACTATTTTCGATAATGTTACAAACTTTTATGAAAATTGTACACCTTATTTAGTTGATAATTTATATGCTACTACTGAACAGGTTTTAGAAATTTTGAGTCATTTGGATGAAAATAAGGGTGCTGGTCCTGATGGCATACCGTCGTTTTTTGTTAAGAAGTGTGCGAACAGTTTACATGTCCGATTGACTATTATTTTTAATAAATCTTTTGAGGAATGTGTTTTCCCTAGATTATGGAAGCAAGCTTATATAATTCCTGTTTTCAAAAATGGCAATAAAAATGTTGTCACTAACTATGGGCCTATTAGTAAAATAAATATATTCAGCAAGGTTTTTGAAAAAATAGTGTATAATTTTCTCCTTAGTAAAGTGAAGCCTAGTGTCATTGAGCAACAACATGGATTTTTACCTAATAGATCAATAGAGTCTAATTTAATAAATTACTCCGAACACATTTTGTCTGCACTGGATTCTCAGATATAGGTGGATTCCGTGTACACTGATTTCAGTAAAACTTTTGATAAGTTAAATCATAATATACTCATTGCTAAATTAATGAAAATTGGTGTGCACGGAAGTCTACTTCGTTGGTTTTCGTCCTATCTTTTCAACAGATCACAAATTGTATCGTTAAATGGATTTCATTCAGCTCCTTATGTAACTACTTCTGGAGTGCCCCAAGGTTCACACTTGGGACCACTGTTTTTTATTATCTACCTTAATGATGTACATTTATGTTTTCATCATAGCAAGTTTTTAATGTACGCTGATGACATAAAGATATTTTCCGAAATAAATAGTTTAGCTGATTGTTTACTTGTCCAATCTGATCTTGATAGATTTTTTGCATATTGTAATGTGAATAAACTGTATCTTAATAAATGCTTGTTTATTACTTTTACTAGGAACATTAATAAATTCTCATATGACTATAATTTTAATCAAATTAATTTGAAACAAGTTTCTGTAACCAAAGATTTAGGTATAATGTTTGATAGTAAAATGTTATTTAACACACATGTTGATTATGTCGTTGCAAAAGGCAGTAGAATGTTAGGTTTTATTATAAGAAATAGCACATCTTTTAAATCACCTGAGGCACTGAAAACATTGTATTTCGCATATGTGCAAAGTAAATTAAGTTTTGCTTCTGTAATTTGGTCCCCACAGTATAATATTTACATTTCTAGAATTGAATCAGTTCAAAACAAGTTTCTTAAATTCTTGGATTATAAAGTCAATGGAGCATATAACATGAATTCTATAGCAATGATCAAAAAGAAGTTTAATATCATTTCTTTACAGAATCGGCGTGAATTGAGTGACGTAATGTACCTATATAAAATACTCCATAGCTATGTAGACTCGCCCTTGCTTTTATCTAATATTAATTTTTATGTACCTCCCTGCAATTTTAGAGTACGTCACCCTTTTTCAATAAATTTTTGTAAAACTCAATCTGGACAGAATTCTCCAATTAATAGAATGTGTAAGTTTTTTAATACGAACTTTTCTAATGTGGATATATTTAAATATTACTATAGGTATTTTCAAAAAGCATATTATGAACTTTTTTCTTACAAATTTGTAAATTATTTTTTCTAATTATAATGTAGTTTACTTGATAAATGTATTTATGTTACATTTTTGTAGTGTTGTTATTTTTTCTCTTTCCAACATTGTACACCAATTTCTTTTGTTACCTACTTTGTGGAACACTTTTTTAGGCTACTTTGCCTGTTGTGTTTTTCCTTATTGATAAATAAATAAATAAATAAATAATGTACTGAATAAACAAGTCCCGGCATTATTATAGGGCCTTCTTCTGTTGCTGCTTTTTGTTAAATGTTAGTATTTTTGTTAAGAATTAATAGAAGTTTTAAAAATTTAATATATTTTTTTGAAACGTACTTCTGATATAACGTACAGATTTTTTAAGTTCCCGCCGGTACGTTATAACCTAGCTTTACTGCTTTTTCTTCGTATAACTTCGCACAACGGTAATACCTACACATAATACTTACTAAAGTATGCTAGTATTGTTATATTTACGTATTTTTAAATATTTATTGAAATATTACATTTATAATTATAGATTATATATTTTAAAATATTTTTAGTGTTTGTGTACTTCTTGCTAAGTCAAGTTTAAATAGTCAGGAATATTCTTTTTCTACGTTTCAAAAACGAAATTTTATTGAACTATATTTAGTGGAAAAGGTGGTTCTTTATTGCACTAGTGCAATAAAATGGTTATTGCATTCATCTGTCATTCTACTACAGAGTTTTGTGACAAACATAAATATTCAAATCGACGCTATATTTAGTCAATTTTCTGTGAGATTGTATTACGTTTCAAGCAATTGCATATTTTATATTATTTTCGATCATATTTATTACATACTGGATAACGAAATTAAGTACCAGAAAATGCAATTTATTTGAAATAATAGCTATTTATGATATACGTGTTAAAAATAAAATCACTTTTAACACATATGTCATACAATATTTTTTGTACAAAACAATCGGAAGAACTTTAAACTCAATAAAAATAAGAAATCAAAAAATACCACACAGATCGCAATGTTTATGAACCAAAATTTTCGTAGCAACCAGTGCTTTTGATTTACTTTTAACAAGCGTGTTAAAAGTAACCTACTTTTAACACGCGTGTCAAAAAATTACATTTTTAACATCAAAAATGACAACTAAAAAGCCCACTTTTAACAGTTTTGTAGAAAAAATTAGTTTCCAATATACACGCTTACGATTACTATGATTTGGATAATGCAACTGTAGTTCTAGAAACGTCAGTCAAAAATTAATTCTGACAGTACACAATTCAAAGTTTGAAAATGAGTAATATTATTGGAAAAACAGATGATAGTGATGAAGAATTTGTTGGAACACCACCAGAAGTCAGTGAAATAGCAAATGCAGCGTGATTAAACTTATTGTCTAGTAAATCAAGAAAACAGTATGAAATAAGTTATAATCGTTTTAAAGAGTGGTGCTTCGATAAAAAAGTTGTAAATCTTACAGAAACTGTGCTTCTTGCATATTTCTCAAAAAGATCGAGTGATATTATACCCACATCACTTTGGTCTGAGTACTCAATGGTGAGAGCTTGTCTTTATTCAAAAGAAAATATTTATATTAAAACCTACAAGAAACTAATGGCATTTATGAAGCAGAACTCTGTAGGCCAAAAAAGTCAAAAGTATTGAACAGGGAACACATTTATACATTTTTAAAAGAAGCTCCGGACTCCCAGTATTTGATGGCAAAAAGTAAGTCGGTATTTTTTAGCTTTTTTAAAATATATTAAAAATGCTTGTTGTAGGTAGCTGCAATATTTGGTATCGCAGGAGCATGTCGTAGACATGAGCTCCAAAAATTGAGTATCGGCCACATAGAAGAAGTAGTCTCAATATTAATTGTAAAAGTGCCACGGTCAAAAACTGACAAAGAACGAAGTTTTGTCATTAGAGGTGAGGTCGATGAAGGATTAAATTTGAATTTGAATTTTTGTTCCCAACTGAGATACGGGGTGATCGGAAGTTCAGGGAAAATATCAAATTTAGTTGGTTACTCGAAAATGACGAGAGCCATCATCTTATGAATTAAAAACCGAAATCAAATTTATGACCAGTGGTGTAGATAAAAGGGTCTACAACACCCTAGGAGAAACATCTTTGGTATACCACTGAATAGGACAAAAAAACCTCTTCATTACATAAAAGAACTCGTTTTCCGTACAACTTTTATGACAACTATAATAATAAAAAAACACAAGACAAATAACAATATTTCGCTTGAAATTTACGAACAAAGAACTATATATACACTAAACAAAAAAGTAAGAGACGATTCCTTCAGAAACATATTAAGCCACTTATATCTAAAAATGCAATAAAACCTTGCATGCTATAATTAAAAAATATATCACTAGAGTTAGAGTTAAAAATTAATACGTATCTTAAAATAGCAAACTTCAATCCCACATTTGCATATTTTTGTAGCAAAGAATAAAAAGTAATTGGGGTACAAATAGCAAGTCTAATTGTTAAATTATTCAGTTCATTTAAAGTTTCATAACACTGCACAATTGTGCATGCCAACATTTTCAACTATGGAAATATGTTCTAAACTGTAACTAAGTAAAATTAAGAGGTGTTAATAAAAGTATATAATAGCATACCCGTTCAGCAACATTCCATTCAAACGATTCGAGGAATTTTAAAACATTTATTCGGATGAAATCAATCGTGTGAATAATGTGATCACCCAAGCTTTCTAGGTGAACATAATAGACTTCATTTTACGGGAACAGAAAACAACTTTGCATTCTGAAATATTTAAATTATTATTTAAATAATAAGTAAGTAACTTTAAATTATTATTTAAATAATAAGTCGCTTTATTCACGCTAAGCCAAACAACTATTCCTACTCTATTTTTAAAGCAAGAGGGATAAATGAGTAAGTCATAATATTTTTTCTTTAGTTTTATTTGGTTTTTGCCACACTTCTGAAAAATAATAAAAATTAATTAAATAAGCCCTTGCGCACTTTATGCGTGTTAGGTATGACACGCCACACTGCTGCAATATGCCATGGACTCCCTGGACCTCCATCTCTTCCGCGATTCGGTTTCAAATTTTCCGTGTCACGTTCGCGTTGAACTACACTTGCACTCACTGCACACCGCGGTTAATGTAGCACAATGTTTACCGGGAAATTGTTCTGCTACAGCATTTTCGCATCATTATAAATTAAAACGATATCAATCAACTACGAGTTGCTATACACGTAAGCCATTTATGACACATGAAAAACCAATGTAAATACTCGCATCACAAAAACGTTAATACCTACTATAACTAACCTACTAACCTACTATTACAGATTTTAATGCCATATTATTTTTTCAATTCATAAGTATTCCTCATTTTATAAAATTTAAAATTATCCATTCTGTTTTAATTAGCAAATGTTCATTCAGTAAGTATTACGATTTGCTAAGTTGCCAAGGTATTGTAATAACAGGTATATCCACAAAATTTCAGTTTCACTTGAAAATGGTAGTGAATGATAGATTTATGGGCACTACAAATTGCCGTTTTTCTCCAAAACGAAGCATTTAAACAAAAAATTACGAAAGGGGTAAAATGAACAGAAGAAAATTCTACGTTCGATATTTCAAGAAAAAACTGCATAGGCGTACTTATAAATAATTGGAGAGGATAAAGGGTACTGCATCCTTCAGTTACCTCCATTCGCCCTTCGATTTTTTTCACCAAAATTACATGATAAGTATGCCGAAATAAGATAAAAGTACGTGCAAAATGTCAAGTGTGTGTGTTAGAAAACAATGGGATTATGAACAAAAATAGTTTTTTAAAATGTAACTTTAGCACTCTGTATATTGAAACAGATACGTCCAAATAAAAAATGGCATAAGGAAAGTCGCATTATTTTTATCCACAGAATATGTGGGTAATGGTATGGCCTTCTATTTTGGGACACCCTGTATTACTAGATTAACAGCACGTTTAATGTTACGTTTAAAACGACTTATGGAGCTATTAAAAATATCAATATTTGAACAGTAGATATCTGTCGTAATTCCTACATATTCAATGAAATGGCGAATTTAGCCCTAAGTTGGTTCTACTATGGTCAAAATAAAAAAGAGACAAAACACGTGTGTCCCTAACTGGTACATGAAAAGGTAAGATGGACAACAACTCAGGAGAATCTATACAATTATTCAGTAACTTATACAAAAATATCAGGTCCGCCTGAAACCTACGAAATCCTAAAGATATTTAAGCCAAATCCATGAATCCTGTAATTGAGAAATTTAACAAAAATTTTCCTGTGTTATATGGATTCCATATAACAGGCAAAATTCAATCTACTGTAAATATATGAAAAATAAATTACTTTAATAGCTCGAGCAGACCTAAAATCTTTGCATATTCTTATAAAAAACCTAAACCAACCAACTATAAGTATTTCACAACTTTTTCTTTACGATATTTACTCCATTTTTCACGACGCTCCCTATTTCCAATTTTTTTTAATAAGTTGTGAATCGCCCAGTATAAATTCCTTTGGTGCGTTGATTTGAGCATTAGAACATACAAGGAAATGTATCCTAGATTAAAATCTGGCGTTTCAAATCGTCGGGATCAGGTCCAAATTACGACGATACACGTCGACCTTAATCGGGTTAATGGATTACTGTTTCGAATGTGCCTAAATAATCGCTTTTCCGTTCTCACTTGCCGAAATAGGCTTCTGCTCTCGAGAGGTATGTTTGATATTGATAAACTTGCGGACGGTCTTAAGGACCTTCCTATACTATAAAAACAACTATTCATACTGAAACAATAATAATCTGCGGTTATTTATCTTGAGTTATGTTAGCGTAAAGGCGGGAGCGAAGGTAACTAAAATTTGATCTTTATTATGCAGTATAACCTGTTAAATAGATACCTAAGGAAAGTGAATACAACATTCGCTAAACAAATTTATACCACAGCTCACAGACACGTATGGCAGGAATGTCTCACGCAGATCCTTCGCGCATGCCGCCATTTGAGGATAGAACCACAGTCTATACAGTCTGTCGTCTTCACGCCGTCTCCTTTGATGTCGAGGTCCCAGATTTGGTTTTTCTAGACGACCAAAAGATGACTGCTCATTTAGCAGCGCACATTCGCGCGCTTAAGGGGCACGGTGATTTGTCAAGAAATAGATTTTCTCCCACTTCGTCGTGTATATACGAACCGTATAAACTGTGATAGAACATTGAAATAGGAGCAGGGATATGTGGTTGTAAAATATGCATTTAGCCATACCATTCGACGAATGCGTCATTGGTGTTTTGTAGTTTGTTGATTTTCTTGTATTTTATACTGTTATGTTATTTTATTTTTAAACAATTTCAAGTAAAACAAATTTATATTTCGTATGTTCGTGTGTTGTTTTGTAGTTTATATTTGTACCTACAACTTTTATATATAAAAACCTTATTTATATCTGCCACAGTTCTCGAGATTTATACTGGTCAACTCTATCTTGGACGTTCAGTATATGTAAAAAAAATAAGACTAAAATTTGGGCCTGACTAATTAAATGTATACCAGTAAAATTTATTCTTGTTATTTAGGTAGGTATACCGCTGTAATACATATGTTTTCTGTACTTTGTTGTTTCTATATAATGTAATATTTCGAAAACAAAAGCGGCTTAATAAATTTCACTTTTGTTTTGTTTTCTTTTTTAGTCATTAGCAACGTAATGTTAATCAATTACCTATACGTACTTTGAAAAGTAATTGTACATTTTATGTTAATAATGGATCCACGTAGGTGTGGTATTTATATTAACGAAGCTCCCAAAATTAGGTAACATTTTCTCCTATCTTTTCTCCCTTCTCATTTAGTAAAACAAAAAAAACTATTATGAAATTCAAGTAGGTACACAGTGCAGTTAAAACACTTTCTAAATTGGGACAACTATTTTTAATCCAGTCCTGACCTCTATCTTGAGCAAGAGAGAGACAACAAGCTTCAAGGACAAATTTTCTGTGTTTAATACTTCCGCCGTTTGTTATTTAAGCTGTGTTTATACGATCGCAACTTTTTTGGTAAAATAACACTGTTCTTAAATTTGTTTCGTTTTATTACAGATTTATTTTTTGTTATCCTCAATGGAAACGCTATGTAGTCGAATCCGATAAATTCCACTTTAATTCTTTTTTGATACGAACCCGTATCTGGTGGGAAATCGACTCTGCCTCAAGCATTTTTGCAGAAATGAAAAATTGTTCGAGTGAAAATCCCGATACAGGATAACGAAAGCCGTAAAAAACTGCGCAAAATATCAGATCGAGAAAAGAATTATAAGATTTACTATAGTTATAATATTTTTAATGTAGAGCTAGTAATTTTTATGTCGGTTTCTGAACATAGAGTAAAATAAAGGATAACTTTAATTTATTTACTTTTTGTAATCCAATATTTATTTATCCACATATGTTTTAACTTACGAAGAAATCAAAATAAATATAATAAATTGTTGGCTTTGTATCATGTTTAAATATTTGTTAATACAACATAAATAATTATATAAAAGTCTGTTTATATTCCAGTTAGCGAAAAATGTGAATATAAAATATAAAAATATGTACTGTTGTTTTCAGTATATTTTTGAGAAAAATCGCGAAAATCTCAATTTTATATTTAACTAATACGAAGTGTATAACAAAAGAAAAATTACTTTAATTTGTGTTTGGGAGCTATATACCATTCTATTGAATTCACATACTGTGCAAATTCATATGACTATGTATGTACTAGGACTGTTAAATCAATGACATTAATATCATCGCTAGGTTTTATGTAGCAGTAGTGACTATTAAAAGTTATTATTTTTCAGTATAATAAATGTAATTAATAAAATAAAACTATTAAAACAATGTCCAGAATTTTCTGGACATGTCCAAACACATTATTAGTATTTATAAATATATTTCTATAAAAATAACCACATTTAATTCAACTAGTATTTTCCAAAACAACATCATCAGGTCACTCTATCAACGACAATAGTCCGGTAGGTTATACATAGTGAGTCAGAACTTATCTAAAAAAAATTTGAATAAGTCGTCTGAACTTTTATAAATACAGTTTTGTAAAAATAAAATAAAAAAGAGAAGTTCAAAAATGATTTAAAAATACACTTTCGCACGACACTGGAAACAGTAAAACCTGATAAGACGTATTATCGGCGACTGGACAAAATATTGAAAGAAATGTCCAAGGAAAGAAATATATTACATTTTACATCTATTTTTATACAGCAAATTCAACATCTTTTGCCGCTATTGCTATTAATTAATAATATAATTAATTTATGGTTTTAATTAGTAAAATAGTTTGACATACATAATGTACACGCTGTACATGGTACGATTATATTTGAGCCTCGTGTATGATATGCCACACTGCTGCCATACGCTGTAGAAGCTCTTGATCTCCATCTCCTCCACGATTTCAGTTGCAAATTTCCCTTGTTACGCCGGCGTTTGCACTACACTGGCACTCACTACACACCGTTGTAAAAGTAGCTGCATTTGGAACATATTCAGAAATCGTTCTACTAAAGCATTTACACTTCACCATAAATTAAAACGATATCTATCAACTGCGAGTTACAAATATAATATATAATAAAAATTATACAATATGTTGTAATCATTAATACTATAATCACGAATTACGACTCGTTCACATATGAAGTATAGTAAGCAACTGCAACATGTGTTCACAAGTGGCGTGATCGTAACTCGCATGCTCATTGAATAACAAACGGCGGTTATAGCTGGGAAGGGAATAGGGTTTACCAGCATTCGTTTAAATTTTAAACTAGATTTGGTATATTACTTGTGTTGGTGTAAATTTGATCAAATATTAAAAATTTTAGATTTTACCCTTTAACATTTTTGTCAATATTATAACGCTTTCATCATTTTTACAAATAAAACGTGTAAAATTATACACCACATTATTTTACTGCTTCCAAAACAGTAGCGTGTAAAGTATATTTCCTGCTGTGTAGTGGTGGCCTAGCAGTGTAGGAGAGAAACGCGTTCCACCCATCCGAACAAATTATTATTATTTCCAAACAGATTATTAGTTTCTATAAATAGAAAAAAAATATTTCTATACAAATAACCATATTTAATTCAACTAGTATTTTACAGAACTACATCATTGGGTCATTCTATCAAGGACAACACTAGGATAGATTATATTTAAAAGTATATACAAGAATATACACAACAAACATTTAGGTACTAAAGGAGTAGGTAGAGGGTCGGTTGGGCATGGGAAAATTTCTTGGATCGTGGGAAAATTTGTAACTTGACACCTTTGTTTTGAAATTTGATACCCTGATTTACAATTAGGTAATTACTGTCACGTGCCAAAGTAGGGGCCCCGCCCCTCCCTAACCTATCAGAAAAATCATGCGCAGTAGGTTACACATACAATTTTTGCTAATAACTAAATTTGAAAACTAATTTGATTGGTTCCTCATCGAGACCTATCAATTAGGTAATTACTGTCACGTGCCAAAGTAGGGGCCCCGCCCCTCCCTAACCTATCAGAAAAATCATGCGCAGTAGGTTACACATACAATTTTTAAATTTGAAAACTGATTTGATTGGTGACCTATCACGTGACGTTGTTATTTAAATGAAAAGAACTTTGTGCGCGATTTGAACCCGGGACCTCTCGCATGCAAAGCAGACGCGCTACCACGAGACCAGCATAACTATTAACAGAAGGTTACAGTAACTGCGTAATATATGAATCAGAGAGCGCTTGAAGGCGTCCCCGCCAAGCAGTCTGAGCTATAAAAATGATATTAAATAGAAATATTTAAGATTTTACAGGTGATATTAAATACCTAACCTAACCTAAGTTCAAATTGGCGGGATATTTAAAATTGGTCGGGGAAATTCAAACTGATTTGAAATTTGACAGTAGCGACCTAACCTAAGTTCAAACTGGCGGGATATTTAAAATTAGGCGGGAAATTAAAACTGATTTGAAATTATACATTTTGTTTTAATCGTTGAGCACGAATACGACTCGTTCTCGAATGAAATGTAAACAACTGCAACAAGTGAGATATAAGTGGTCTGCTACTTCCTGCTCGGCCTAAGAGGCTCGACTTGCAGGAAGCTACCTACATATTGAAATAGGTACTTAACCGCAGACCTCTCGCCCTGGGCGACGCGTCATTAAATCTATAAATAATACTGCAGGAAACAACTACTCCGTGGGCTAATGCCCCGACCGGCATCCTACTGCAATCTAGGTCGCTTCCTGCAAGTCGAGCCGCTTAGGCTAAGTAGGAAGTAGCAGACCACTAATATCTCACCCGCATCCTTTAATATATTAGTCAATATAAACGTGTAAAATTTTACACCACATTATTTTGCAACTTCCAAAATAATAACGTGTAAATTTGATTTCCTGTTGTGAAGTGATGAAACTGCAATTCTCTCAGTGTAGGGAAGAAACGCGTGCCACCCATCCGAACAAAAGAAGCCGCTAAAACACGGGCGATGAATGACGAATGCCACCCTGAACAGAAACCGCACACCGGATATTATCGGTTTAACTCCGTCCGCGGTTTGCGCACTACTCAACAGGTATATAAAATACCTGCCCGGCCGAGACCTCCACCCCTAGCGCTACTTCACCTGCCCTATCTGGGGTCGCCGGTATTAACCGCAGTAGTTACCGGGGAACCGTTACAAGTTGGGTCTGGAGAAAGTCACAGCAATCGTAAGTTTTTGTTAGAGGCGATTTAGTGGAGCGGCGCCTGCCCCCATAAAACCTTTTTTATATTGCGCACTGGACCAGTTCTTCCTGCAAATAAACTGAGCTTCGGTTTTTTAATCAAACGGGTCCTGAGGAATTTGTAGGAAGTAGTGGTTTATTTATGTCGCTTGACGATTTTGCCATTTCACTGCCTTAAAAATTTTGACAAGACTAGAACTTTCCAATCTTTACAGAGTGATTGAGAACTTATCTAAATTGCGAATAGATGCGTCATGGAAAATGGAAACAATATGGTAAAAAAATGTAAAATCCTTATAGTTTTCAAGAACAAAATTATTGAAGTTGTAACATTTTCAGCCCTTATATCGCTGGGCCACTGTAGTCTAGAAAACCGATTCCGAATATTGAATCTGATTACTTTTTGCAGGCATTAAACGTTTCTGTGATACGAGACTTTACATTAGTTTTTCAAGTGTCAAAATGACTTACGTGTATAGTAGCAACTGGGAGTTAATGGATATGGTTTTAAATTACGGCGATCTGAAAATGCTTTAGCAGAACGATTTTCAGATAAACATATGTCAAATGGAGTTACTTTTACCGCGGTGTGCAGCGAGTGCAAGTATAGTGCAACGCGAGGAAAATTTGAAACCGAATCTTGGAAGAGACAGAGTTAACTATAACTAAGTACAAAAATTTTAATCACGTACTCAGGGAGTCCTTAAAGACAATAAAAAATGTATTGTGCAGTTCTAGCTCTATGTTTAAAATATTAGGCAAAACCGCCGCGGAAAATTGGCGCCTATGACAATCATCGTCCAAGATGGTCTAGAAATTTCAACTACCTACCTGTTGTTATTTACAGCGTTGTCAAATGTATAAAAGACGGAAATAAACGTTTTTATTAAAAACAATTTTTATTAATAATAGTACCTAATAGATAACAGTTAATTCGGTTAGCTGCAGTATTTTGCATTCGTTCTTCGTTGCACACTTCCAAAACTACATTTTTCACTCATTACAGGTCAGTTAGAATGAACAAGTAACAGAATATACACACCGTGTTAAATAAAATACCCTTTTATTATAAGAAAATTGAAATTTAATATACAGGGTGTTTCCTAACTTGACAGCCAAAATGAAATTTCATATGTAAAATCAAATTTTAAACATAAAACAAAGAGTAACTTTTTAAAAAAATGTAAAACAAGGCAGCTATGAAAATAAAAGTTTTTTATTATTTGACAGCTTGTCTTCAAGTAATTATTTTTGTATAACGTTGAGTGACTTTTATGTTAGTGTTTCTTTTAAAATGCAGTTTAGTAACGAAGAACTTGCTGACATTGTTTACGTTTATGGGTACTGTGATGGTAATACTAGAGCTGCGTGTCGGGAATATAGTATAAGGTATCCAAATAGACGGCAAGCTTACCGTTTTTTTGAAGGCTTCGTGAGTTTGGAATTAATGAACGGCGTAGTGGAGGTCCACATCAACAACACACTGCTGTACAAGAACTTGCCATTATTAATGCAGTACTTGATGATCCAACAACCAGTACTAGAAGCATTTCCACAGTTACAGTTGCCGCACAAGTTTGTTTGGAAAACTCTTAATCGAGAAATGTTATATCCATATCACTATCAAAAAGTCCATCAGTTGCATCCAGACGACGAGGTACAGCGGTTAGCATTTTGTCATTGGCTATTTGAACAGAATGAACAAAATCCTAACTTAATTAGAGAAACACTTTGGACAGATGAATTAATGTTTACGAGGAATGGAAGTAACAATACTCATAACGAGCATACGTGGTCTTTACAAAATCCACACGTAGTTTGAATTAGAGGTTTCCAACAAAGATTTTCTATAAACACCTGGCGTGGTATTTTCAATGGACAATTACTACCTATTCAAATTTTGCCTAATCGGTTAACTAGTGATACATACATGGCACTTTTAGAAAAAGAGTTGCAAGATTTATTAGATAATATTCCTATTGGTCTGCAAAACAGAATGTGGTATCAGCATGACGAGGCACCGCCACATGCTGGAAGAAATGTGGTGGAGTGGCTCAATAATAATTTCAATGGGAGATGGATCGGAAGGGGCGGTCTCGTTCATTGGCCTGCAAGGTCACCGGACCTTAATCCCCTTGACTTTTACCTATGGAGTTACCTAAAACAATTAGTTTATGCAGAACCTATCAACACTATTGAACAATTACAAGGTGGAATTTTAAATGCAGTGCATATTATACAACATACTGTAAATTTTGAAGCAGTTTATAATTGACTTGTTTTGCGTTGCCAGGCATGTGTCAATGTAAATGGTGGCATTTTTGAACATCTATTGAAGTTCTTAACTTTGTAATAATGTTTGTTGTTTATTTACTTTAATAAAATATTTTTATAACTCGTAGTCAAAAATAATCACATTTAAATAAAGGATTGTGGAAAATTAAGACTTTTCTTTAACAATTTCTAACAATGAATCCGCATTTATCAATTACTCAATTATTTTTGTAACTGAATATCTCCTAAACGAAGCCCGATATGAAAAAAGTTACTCTTTATTTTATGTTTAAAATTCGATTTTACATATGACATTTCATTTTGACTGTCCAGTTAGAAAACACTTTGTATAAGGAATACCTACTGATAGAAAACTACTATGATTGCCGTAGCTCCACTCGATTTTCCCTTGACTAGAAAAACAAAAAGTACCTACACATCATACGGCGAACTATGTTATAGGGAAGTATCTGTATCCTATATAAATTCCTTTATTTAATTAATATAAAACGTTTAAAACTGAAAATTAGTCATCAATTCTGAACCAGGTTTCAATTATAACGGCAAGTGACATTTTGCATTGCTAATTGCAAACTCTCCAAATATCAAAGCTTAGAAGAAATATTCTAAGGGATTTTGACAGAACACTGTAAACATCTCCGAATGTTATAGTTTAAAATAGTATTAACGATTTTATGTAAACATCGTCTATTATTGTTAATAATGTTGCTATTATTAGTATTAACAGAATTTAATTTCCCACCAACACGAGAAAATTTATCGGCGTGAAATACATTTTGTACTAGTGGCCTATAGATGACGACTGCACACTGCATCTGATTCATAGACTAACAAGTAAAACAATCTTTGCAACGACAAGTTTTAATGTAAACAAGTAAGACAACAGAAAATTATTCAGCATTCTTGAAATCACTCCAAATATCAATCTTGGACATAAATATCAGTAAGGTAGGAGCTACTTCCTTGTACTACCATATCGTGCTTCTTATTAAATCAATAATTATCTACATTTTGCAAATAAAAGTTCTTTAAAAGCGATATAAATACACGTGACAACGCGGTGCCATGTCACTACTTTTGACACTTTTGACTTGTGGCATATAGGTATCCAACCTCGAGGCTGACAGAAGGTCAGAGTCGGCGATAAATAAAGGTTTAATTTAGATTTGAAAATATTTATTTTTTCGCTTTATAAATTTGGAAATTTTTTGATGGTCTATTTCGTTAATTCTTATTTTTCTCTATTCCCTCTTAAAATATTTGTACTTAGCCATAGTTAACCTTGCATACATACCAAATTTTACTTTGCTATTTAATAGAAAACTCAAATAAAAATAACTTAGTATGCTGAGGCTCACCGACAGATGTTACGAAAAACATTCAATAATGAAAGACAATATTTACACATTATAAAGTACAATACTGTGATCTATTAAACAACGTTGTTGTGTAAAAATTAGTTATGAAAAATGAAAAGTGATTCTGATTTTACAAATATCCCTCCTGAAATTATAGAAAAAGCCAACATAGCGACAATGTACTTCCGCAGAAATTTAAAGGTAGACTAGACATCACAGTTGTAACATTACATTCTGTATGTTATTTCGCACTATTGACTTAGGCAATAAATAACCAACAATCCATCGTGTAATAATTTTCATCAGTGTATATTTTTTCATAATATCTTGTGCAGTAGCAGTGGTTGTTAGTGATGACTAAAATAAATATTTAGAACATGTTTTTTCTTGGCGTGATCAATAGATCTCCTTTGTAACTTGCTGAAATTCATGAATAATAAATCCTTTATCTGCCTGGAAGAACATGTGTACGGGATCGTGTTGCCGTGTGCTGCTGATTTTGTGTGTGTGTTTACACTGCAAATAAAAGGTTACGTCGAGAGTTCCTAGTAGGTATTTGTTCAACATTATAATGCGTGTTAGGTAAGGAGTATTTAAAACAAAATTGTTATTCAAACTTAAGTGAGTTGAACAAAGGAATAAGATATTTTATCGTCTGATAAAATTATCAATTAAATTGCAATAAAGAAAATTGATATGAAAATTTCACACCTCTACTTTAAAACCAATAAAATGCCTTTATATTGACTCGTTACTATGGCAACCAGAAAAAATTCCGGAAATTTTTTTGTGGCGAGACTATAATTAAGTGAAAATTGTTTGACAGTTGAGAAGGTAAACATATTAAATGATCTGCACATTGGCCGAGTCAAATTAATTTAAAATGTCAGGTTTGATTTGTACTTGGGGTGTTAAATTTTTCTACCGAATACCACACGAGCGTAAATTATTCCTGAAAA
Organism: Monochamus alternatus; assembly: GCA_037114965.1. NCBI lineage: Eukaryota > Metazoa > Arthropoda > Insecta > Coleoptera > Cerambycidae > Monochamus > Monochamus alternatus. The sequence continues at coordinate 73,644,585 of CM073431.1, read as the reverse complement.
TTTTTTTCGGTCACGAATATTTTAAGAAAATTATCTATTATTATTTTATTTCAAAATTTTCGTGACCTTAAAAAATTTCCAGAAATAATTTAAGCTCTTGTGATATTATAAGTGAGAGTTATTGATTTTATAAGCTTCGCTATCTGTCTAATGCTGATAATAAAAGACGGTGTTACATATTACTTAATATAAGAAAATTATGAAATTAATAATTTTCTCAAAAACCTATAAAAATCATCAATCATTGGTATCTCGGAAACATATACAGAGTGGTTCAAACCAGAAAAAAGTTGCTTCTTTTGATGGTCATTAGAATAAAGCCGGCCACAGACCTGGTGAGTTTTCATCGGTTACGTGACAAACCGTCGTGATTGTAATTGGCAGATTGTCATTGTGACCAATTGTGACAGGGTATCGAGACACTTTCCACCCAACACACTTCGGTTTTGTCACGATCGCTTGTCACCCTCACCGATGACCGATGAAAAATCACGAGGTCTGTGGTCGGTTTAAATGAAACAGATGCAACATATCTGCTGCCATTGCCGAAAAATTGAAAATAGCTGTTTTAGAATATGCCAGCGTCATTATTACTCAACAGAAAAATTGAAATTTGGTACAGGGATATAAGAATATACAAGAAATCAATTTTCGTCGAAGGGAAATTTCTACGACCCTCTAGTTTCGGTTATCCAACGTTTAATTGTTTCTTTTTCTTAAGGATGTCATTTTGGATCTTGACAGTAACAGATGTAGAGTAAAATTACTGCGTCAAGAACAATTAGATGTGGAGAAATACATCATTGTGGCATTACGATACATAAAAAAATTTAACAACAAGAAGATCTATTATAACCGATGATGACTGCAGTTTCCAGTCCTGCATGTTGCATAGAAAATCAGTAAATCTTCGACTTCCTAGAACAGAAGCTTATGATTTTTTTTATATATCGAAATGGAAAATGCATTTGCCTTAATGATGGTCAGCACAACATTGGCGCTGCCTCAAAGGAAATTGCAAAATATTTAGTTTTAAAAGAACCAGAATTAAAAGCCGTCATTCTTTTTGTCGATTTGGAACAATTATAGTTGTAGATGTGGGCAAGGGATGGAAATTCAGCGAAATTGTCACAAGTTATGTCGACGTTTCCATCAATAACAAAATTGAAATGACGAAAAAAAGTATTTTCTAGTAAAGAGTCTGTAAATTCTACGCCATTGTCTTCTATTTCAGCAGTTTCTGCACCAGTAGATGGTTTAATTTCATCCTCCAAATTTTGTATTACCGGAAATAACCGTTATGCCATGATTTTTACTATACAGTGTATCCCGCTTATAAAAACTCATTCCCATGTGATCCTTTTAAATCGAAGTTGGGCTTTTGTCACATCAATAAAATGGTTAGTAGTATATAATCACCCTCCAGGTCAGTAATTGTAAAGTAATTCGGCTTGCGGAAATTTCACATGCTTTTCACATATCGAGAGGTCCTGAAGAACGGGACACACTGTATATGACACAAATATAATTCTCTGATGTAAATAATACAACTAACTTGTAAAATTGACAGTTAATCTGTAAAATTTTTACAAGTTAGTAGCTTGTAAAAATTAATTGTCAAATGAGTAACAAATAAATATTTGCAATTACTGTGCAAAAGAATAATTATTGCATATAATAGAAGAATGTTCAAGTAAAACAACTCACAATTATTATTGCTAGGGGGAATTTAATTATTTAATTATTAATTCTAATCACAGTTTTGCAGTGTAATTTTGAAAACTCCTTACTATTAATGTTTGCTACTTTGCATTAAAATATCCTCTTCAACCATGAAAACATTCTGTTTTGTCATTCTTTGCATTTTATTTAGTGAAAGCGATTTTGACTTAAAGTTATGGCGAATGTGCCATCTCCAAAGATGTATTCAGACTTGATATGTTTATGTGAAAACAGTTTAGGCATTACTGTACCATATCATATTAAATTAGGTTTTAACTTTACTTACCAATGACTAATCCTTTTCCTAAAAATGAAACTAAGACGTGCGCACTGGAATTTCCATAAGAAGATTTCCCTGAAAAAGAACATCAAAGTTATTAGTGTTGTGGGCGATATTTTAGTTTATATATAGCAACATATTCTTAAGTTGTAAAAATAGAACGAGTAGGTGTTATAACATTAAATCAGGAAAGTATATGGTGTAATGGAAGCCAACCTTGACAGATATAGCTAGAAACTAGAAAAAATTAACTACAAAAAAGATATGATTATATTTGTACCAGAGCCTTGTATTTTCTTACGCCCCTGTAGAAAATTTTGAAATGTAATTTATGAGACTTATTTAGCACGTTAAGGTTAATATCTCACCAAAATTCCGTGACTTAATGTTGAACCGTTTTGATGTTACGCATTAAAAACTGTTTCCGATGTTACCCCTTTAAGGGAGCGTATCTCCCTTAGGAGTCGCCACTGACAAAAGATGTACTAAGGTTTTCGTAATTTTTCGACTTGTTTTACAAGCTCACAAGTTTTGAATACTAACTAGTGTTACACCTTGTATATTTGATGCTTGACACATATATCGGGATACAAGTGTTAGATGTAAACGTACCCTTAGAAATTCAATTCTTCAATTGTTTTCTTAAGCATGAAACTCCACCTTTTGGCGATATAAGTATTATTAACTTCTAAGTTGAAAATTTCAATGTTTAATATTTTGAAATTAGAGTTAATAAAAAATTAATGAGAAATGGGAATATAAAAATGAATTATTGAACTAAGAGCCGCAATGCGGATAATAATGAAGATAATAAATGCACTAGTGTCAAATGAGTATTTCACGTCTATTTTAACAAAGTTGAATATTTAATACATTACAAATGATTTTATATATAAAAAAATGAAAAAAATTAATGCCAAAAGAGTAACCACTTTATCTGTATGCTTTGTTCTTAAATTCTTAAATGAGTATTTCAACTGCTAATGACAAAAACAAATGGCAGATAAGAGCCATTACTTTTTGAAGCTGACAAGAAAATAAAGACCTATTGTCGACGATTTTAAAAGGAAACGAAAAATATCGTGTAAATAAAATTCAATTTTCCCAGAATGCTCGGCCGTTTGTGTGAAATGACTTTTGTTCGAGACGAAAATCAGTAGTTAATAATTACAAGAAATCCTCAAAGCAATAAAACAAAATGAAAAGGATAGAGCGAAGATAACAGCTGTATCACTTAATTGTCAGGGTTGAGTTCGCGATATTTTTCATCGATTTCAGCACACTTTTGTGATGAAATACTGCTGGCAGACGATGTTTATAGGGTTTGTTGAACATGGTGTTACAATGGCAACGATACGAATGTTCAGCTAAAGAGGGAATTGAAGTTTCCCAATGAATTTCGTTTGCATTTATTTTTGATTCACGACAATTGAAAAAAGGGTACCTAATAGTTATCCCGTGGATTGATATGTATATGGTAAAATAGAAAGTAATGTATAAGTTTAATAACATTTACTTATTCATTATTGGACTTTTCCTTTTAAAGTTAGTAAAATTATTTTTTAGATACTTTGGACATTTCTCTTGATTTTCAATTATAAGAAACTGTTAAGATATAAAATGTTAATGTTATAAATTTTTCAAAAACTACATTTTTAATCCTAATATTGTTTTACATTCACTTACAGTTTGGCACGCAGTGCGCACAAGGATGGTTCCATCCATTACTATTAGAGTAGATGGTATAATATCGGAATACAGGGTGATTCAGTTATAAAAAAAAAATAAATTTACAAATACAGTTTTGGAAAAAAAAATCAAAAAAGTGATGAACTCGTAAGTTATTTGATATATAGTGGTTAGTAAGTTATAGGTAGCATCTATGAATACCCAAAAGAAAGTCAAAAGGATTTAAGTCAGGAGATCCTCTCGACCATGGTATCGGTCCTCTTTGTCCAATCCATCGTACCCCTGCTTGAACTTCGTTAAGGTCCCCCGGAACATTTTGTCGAAAATGAGGGGGATCATCATCGTGCAAGAACCACATTCGGAGTCGGACAGTTAAGGACACATTTTTCAGTTCAGTTCAAGTTCAGGCAGGTCATTTCGAAGAAACTCGAGTTACTGAACCTGATCCATTCGATTTGGTAATATCCATGGTCAAAGCAAGCGATCATCGACTTTTGGTATTAAGGCTTTGACACGCTGTATATGGTATGGATATAATTGTGCGTAGTGTATGATACGTCATACTGTTGATTCCTTGTTGAATGCTGAGCGATTTACCTAGTACTTATTCGGGAATTCTCTTCAACAATCTTTAAAATGTGTTTCTCAGATGCTGCAATACGCCGTGGACGTTCTGAACATCCATCTCTTCCACGATACGGTTACAAATTTATCATGTCACGCCTGTGTTGTACTACTGCAATAAAAGTAGCAGCATTTGGCAAATGCCTATCGTTCTGCGTACAAACGAGAACGCTACTAAAGCATTCTGTCTTATCTGTCACTGTCTTATGTCACTATAAATTAAAACGATACTATCGTAAGAACGCTAATACTACAATCTGATTGCAGTATCCGAATTTTTTGCGATATTGACTTCATTCATGACATGTATTTCCAAATTTTTTTAGATAAGCTGTGAATTACCCTGCATATTTAGTGTACATCGAATGCAAACATAAAATTGCAACTGAATGAAAAACACTACTAGGATTGTTGGTTACATCGAGTGAGGCAAAGGTATTAATTGCAGACCAAGTTAAGAAATGCATACTTGAAGTTTAAAATGAGACGTGGTTAGTAACAAATATAATTTTATATATACAGTTTAGTTCCGAGATAATGGGCCAAAATTCATAGGTAGATTTCTAAGGAAAAAATATTATGTAAAGCTAATAGCTAAAGAGATACTAGGTGCTAAATGTGAAATAATATTTTATTTTTCTAAATTTATTTCTTAAAAAATGCTAACATCCATCTACAATTTTGGTATATGAGCGTTTTTAGGTCGAGGAATTAAAATATGTTCACAGTTTGGTTACAGTTCATAGAGGGCGCCAGATGCGGTAGATTGAATGTGTTAAAAACGATAGAACCATTTTATACCTTAAAATATCTCATCTTTGGTATTTTCAAACTTTTTTTTAAAAAAAAAAAAATGGTATACTTTATGTAAGTCGCTGCCTCACACCGTCTTCAAAATATTTGACTTTGAAACTTTCAATATTGATAGTTGAAATGATTAAAATAAGTTATAAATGTCAAAAATAAGGGTTTATTTAGAATTAAGAATTGCAATGAATTGTAAAATAAATGTTTTTTAAAAAATTGTATTTATAAGTAATTATTATCAAGAGGCCATATTTCTTAATAATGTTTTCTGTTTTACTGTTCATTGGAATTCTTAATTATAAATAAACCCTTGTTTTTGACTAAATTATTTTAATTATTTTAACTATTAGCACTGAAAAAAATTTTTACAACCAAATATCTCGAAAACGGTGCGAGACAAAGACTTTCATAAGGTATACCGTTTTTGTGCAAAAAAGATTTGAAAAATATGAATTTGATAGCAAAGATTAAATACCTTAAAATATAAAAAAGTTCTGTCATCTTTAACACACTCCAATCAATCCACTGCTGCTGGCGCCTTTTATGAACTATAACCAAACCGTGAACATATATCAATTCAAAGAAGCCCAAATCAAAATTTCGAATGGATTTTACCATTTATTAAGAAATAAATGAAAAAGAAAGTAAAATAATATTTTATAATTTACACATCTCTTTAATAATAACTTTTAAGGCAGGAATTAAGTTCGGCTAAAATGCTTTGATCAATTTAGTTATGATTGATGCAGAAGATAATTTCCTGTGGGTGTTTTTTTCGAGATAAGATAAATTAGAAATTCGGAAAATTTATCATCCGCTTACGACAAAAGCCTGAATAAAATATACTATTATTTAGATAAATTTAAAAGTAATATAAACATGCATGGATTTAAAAAATACATGATCAGATATTTTGTTACTATTATAAAAATATTAGCTACAATTCAAACAGATTATAAATTTTTATATTTAGTATACAGAACGAAATATAAGTATTAACTGTATTGTAAATGAAAATGAATATTTGTTAACGAGATAATATTATTAACGAGATACTCCTTCACCAAAAAGGAAGTGCAAATAAACCTAACTTCGACCAGTTTTCAAATGAAAATCTATTTTATACAGGAAATTAACGTCAATTAGGCGTTGTTCCCTTCTGGTTTAATCATGGGTTAATCCATTATCGATTTAGAGGTTAAGATAAACCAATTTCGTTATAAAGTAAATTTACTGCATACAAATCCATAGTATTGTATTAATAAGTACTGTATTTGTTTTTGTTCTAATTTGTTTAAATCTAATTTTAACGACATCGTTTCACATATATTTAAATGCTTTAACAAAGAAATGTATTGACTGTATTGGTTGATCGTTTGCATGTAGGTACTATATTTAAAAAAATAAAACTACATTATTTTAAGATGAAATGCAATATAAAATATTAAAACTTTAATTAAAATTTATACAAAATATTAAATAAAAACATGAAGAATGTTTAATTATACGTAATTTTTCAATGTGAAATCTTATACCAATTTTAAACTGATTCGATATACGAACAGACTAATGAATATTAAAGAAATGATTTCATTGTTTTGCTCAAAGAATATTAGGGCAACCTTTACAAAAGGAAAAATATCCTATATTTTAATAAACAACTTTATTGAAATACAGGGAAAATAATTAAATAATATTAATTTTACATTTGAGAAAATATTTATGTGATGGAAGAATATGAAGATGTTATTACTCCACCAGTTTTTATCACAATATATTACTTCTTAATTTTTTCAATTCAAAACAATAAATTTTTTGATTACTTTATAAACGTTATCTGCAAACAAGAAATATGTAATTGTATTATATTAAGAAGGATATTAAGAAGGATATTAAAACACAATTGATTTTTGAAAAAAGTAAAGAACGCAGTTAAATTTTATGTGCATCCAATAAAAGTAAAACTGTTTTGGAACGACAATGCCGAAAGTGTAGACAATCTGTCCAGGTTAATTAAGTGAATAAATTAAAATCATTCACCTACTTCATTGAAACATTTGCCCTTTATGCAATCGTTTTTTTAATTCTCAAATAATTTTAGTTTATATCTTAATTTTTTTTATTTAGATGTATGATTGAATTTAAAATAAAGGATCACCTGAAAAAGCAATTCTAGAAATGCAGAAATAGCTTCCTCATATATTGCGAATTAGGGTTTTTAAAATCATTTAATGATTCATTATGCTAGGAATGTCTTTTTTCATTAATAAATTTAACTAGATTAATTTTTATTTTATATATTTATTGAATTCAACGTTATCTATGGAATTGCTCCTAGCACAGCTAGATATTTGGTATCAATAACATACATATGTATGTGAAATGTAGCACAGCTATATATAGCGGGGTTAACTGCTTTATGCTGGACTGAGAGGCCACAGGAACGAAGCTTTCTACATTGCAGTAGATACCATTGAAAGCTTCATACCTCTATCACGATTCGACGATAACGCTATTTGCAAAAACGGAATTTCGAGAAATAAAGTTTGACATACATATGATTTTATTAATAATAATGAATATATGGGTAAAAATTGTTGGCGTAATTCAGCATAGTAGTATATTCCACACATTATTATTAATAATTAATAAAAAAATGCGTTGGGGAAATAGAAATCCCTGTTCAAGAAAGGAAATCGTTGAGTAACTCGATACTCTCTGGATTAAACAATTTCTTATTAGATTTGGAGTTCATGATAAAATACAAAGCTGTAATTTACAGGAGATTATGTTGAGTCATAATAATGTATGTTAATAGTCATCTTCATTTACTTCACTGCAACGCTAGCATCTATAACGTATGTAACAGACGATTTAGCATATCAAGATGGAACGATGGGTTTGATAATCAACATCTTTAGTTTCAATTATTTCCTAAACAATCAATAAAATAAAGGAAAGGTGCACATGTAGTACACCAAATGCAATTTAATAACTAAGATTCGTTGTGTTTGTAGCAATTGATTGATGCATTTTGTTGCGCAAGCAATTGGTCAGTTAATCTACTATCTGTATACTAACAGAGACTACTCGCCAAAGGAGGCCAGTAATTCATAACTTTGGTACCTCGGTACTTGACTTGGTTGGGAGGTTATTTCGCATTCCTCTTATTATCCCGATCTAGCTCCACTTATACTAAGATTTTTACGTATTCAGTATCACATAAAGCTATTTTGTTCTCTGACAAAGAGGTCAAAGAAGAAAAGTTTTATTCATAAAACCTACCTTCTTGCAATGTTAATGCTAAGTGTATACAGGGAAATTACAAAACTCCAACGGATGAAAATATACCATTCTCATTTCATTACATAAATAGTCAAATAAAATTCAATACTCACTAGATTAAATTATTAAAAAGGACTGAAACGTTTTTTGTATTTAAATATAGACAGTAATAAAAAAAGTGATAAAGAATCCGGCAATGCGAGTCTACACTACACCTACACTATTTAGGTTAATAACCTTGTTTTTAATGTCTACTCAATTGCATGCGCTGCAGAACCGCTAAATAATAACCGAGCAAATGCATTGCATTTTTATAAACACCCAGTGTAATAAATATGAAATCATGAGAATTTTATAATAAATGCCCAGCTGCAGTAATCAGCGCCGACAATAGATAGACGGTAATTGGCACATTTAGTACAGCTAAAAAGTTGATAGTTTCAATTCCCGTTCCGTTTGCATGTTAGCCCGCCGTCGTACTACATTTGGAACAGCACGCAAGCGGTCTTATCACTCTTCTGCATCCATCAGTTATCATTTGCGCGTTTAAATATTATTATAATTATTAACAAAAATGCAATTAAAGTTGAGGAAAATGAAGTAGCAAAATATTGCCGTTGTCCTCTGCTAAACAGAACCGTGGAAAAAATTATAAAAAACGTTTTAATAGACATGTGTATCTGTGTTTTCGGAGTGCGTCTGTGCTATTCGGTACATACATATCATGAGTAATGGACAAAAAATAGGTATGTTTTATGCAAAATTATTTATTGTATAATATTTTAGAGAACTTTTGAACTTGCATACGAGGACATGATGAATGAATTTTACATCGGAACTTAATAAAACGCTTAATGAATGCCTTAAAAATGCAACAATTTTTAAAGATACCTCAAAGAATATACAAAATGCATACATTTTAGATTTGCAAATAAAAAGTTTGTTATTAGAAAAAAAATTCACTTCAGTACTGACCATGCTGTTATTATATTATTATTATTATTACAAAACAAAATAGGCAGAGGAAAATCCTGTTAGCCCATTAATAGATAAAAAAAATACACATCGAATATAAAATAATAGTAATCTTTTAAGATATTAAATATTAAACACTAAAACATTAAAATATAAACATGCGACTTAATTAACCATATAAAGATAACAAGAACAACAAAGAACGAGAAAAAAAATATATCCAATCACTAAATACTCGATTTGAAAAAAAAATGCTGCCGCACAGATGTTCTAAAGTGTTCTTTTTCTAATTTATACCGGTGTCCTCGAAGACGTTCGTCATAATTTAGCACTAAAATATTATCGAGGGGTGGGATCATTCCATGCAACAAACGATATGCCAAAGATAAGATAAGAATAAGATCCCCTCGAGTTTTTCGATCCTCAAAACTATGGAGATTAGATAACTTCAATCGTTCTTCATATGATGGTCTTATACGTCCATAAGGGCAACGCTAAGCTAGCGTGAACGGATTCCACCATGTGCTTGTTCCGTGTTAGAGCAGGATTGCATACCTGTTCACAGTACTTCAAAATTGGTCTTGTGTACGTTGTATATAGTTTCACAAATGTTCCCATCGAAACGTGGAAATACTTTGGCAACAGATCTATTGGCATGTCTCGTAATATTTGTTAATATGTTGTGACCAAGTAAAATCTGTCGTTATAGTAATACCCAAATCAACATGACTATCTCTAGTCGTAAGTTGTTTATTATCGACATAACAATTTAAATTCGGATTCCCAAATGCAAAATAACGCACTTTTCTGTATTGAGTGGGAGTAACCACGTCTCATACCATAGGTATATTTGGTTCAAATCTTCATGTACGTGGTCCTGAGTGGCCACGCTGTTAGACTTCAATATACCTTTAATACTCGAACGAGTCATCAAAAAATTTGTATTATACCAGGAGCGTCGTGTTACCGATTATTATTGAGTGATTTGTTTATCTTTTGACAGGACGAGCAAATGTTTTTTTTTAGATTTTCTGTCTTTATTAGGTCTTTCGAATACGTGGTTAAAATTAATGATATTATGACTGAATTATCCAAGCAGCACAAACCACACCGAATTTAACTAACGACTAGTTTTATACCAAAATTATACAAATTGTGACTACAAAATTGGTATAGCATTACGTCTATGGTCGAATTTTAAGTAATTTTGGTAGAAACCGCTTACGTTAGTATTGCCGACGTCACAACGACGTCGGCAATGTCGACGTCGGTATTTCGACCTGTTCCATGTTTTAAATAACAATAAATGAATAATAAAACAGGTCGGATAAGCCGACGTCGGTGTTTTTAACTGTCTCTAGCCAATGACATACGTCAGTTAATGTCATCCACACCGACGTCGCTACTCTAAATTATTTAATACTAATTGTAATGTCGGATGAGGTACCAACCACACGTATTTGAAACGTTTTGACGCTTGATATGACGTTACCTATATTGTTAGTGAAGTAATGAAAACTGTCAAGTATTAAGAAATCTGATAATGAATAATTTAAGTAAATGGAGACCATTATCGGAGATCACGGCAGCGATCTATCCCCACAAAGCCTAGCCTGAGAATAGCCGAGGTCACAGTTACCGGAAAATCATTATGTATCAAATATTTTAAATACATCAGTCATTTTATTGTCAATAATATAAAACTATTTATTTATTTAGAGTACACCACCTGAGAGTCAGTACTAATTACTGGGTGGGAAAAAAACAGCTAATAATGTTACAGAGGTAATATATAAAAACATAATAAAAAAATATACCACAAAGTTCTGCATCCGAAAAAGAATACTCAACTATAACTGCACTAATACAATCTTAATTTTAACTGCACGAACACGCCTGAAAACAATGGAAAGTTAGGTTAGTCGTAAGAGTTGTATGTTTATACCTCCTTTGTAGATCTACATGCTACAAGTATAATATAGTATACCTACTGTACAGTAAATATGTTGGAAGAGTAGTTTTGTTTACCATTATTATATCTTGATTTTTAAAGTACATAATTAGTACAACTTGGTGAAGCAATTTTGACTTCTTCAGTTAGTATATAGAAATGGGAGTTTATTATACCAATTGAGAAGGCTGGTATATAATTAAGGTAAATAAATAAACTTAATATGGCCTGGTGACTGGAGCAATTATATTCGTTTACACCAAAAATAACTTTAAATCATAGGGATATAACGGATCGGTATTGCCGACGACGACATCTTTTTATAAAAATAATAGGAAGCCATTTTGGAAGAATGCACAATAATTTTCCATTTTTAATATTTGAAGAGTGATTTTACGATTTTAAGATTATATATTGTATGAGAAGTTAGTTCTTACACTTGATCTTTTTATTCTTGACATTACTAATAAAAAAATATTTTCTAAAAAATACAAAATAAAAATATATATTGATAAAAAAGTGTTCATTTAATGGCGCTTAAATTTTAATGGTCTATTTTGTCCAATATAATCAATAAAATTCCATGCGTTTATAATTTCAGTGTTTGAAGGTCTCGAAACTTATATCCTTATAATTATACTTTATTAATATACTGAATCCTATACGAGTAGACGCATACCTTCTATTAAAATGAGCTGCAGGATTATTAGCTACAAAATTAGTATAAACTGAACAAAAATATAGTACTTGTCTGATTTATATAGAAAAATTTGTAGGTAAATTATAGAAAATGTTATGTTAGGTAATATTTGTTGTATCTAATGTGACGTGGAAGTAGGTACAAACATTTACACCTAACGCTACTTTATTAGTCAACAGGGTGACGTCGGGTCGACCGGAGTTTGTGTGACCATTTTCGTATAAAAACTGGTCGGAACGCCGTGGCGAGGACGTCGGCTACCGACTTCAGGCTAGACTGCCGACGTCGGCTCGACGTCAACCCGACCCACAGACTGGTCGGGCTTGGGTACTCTGTATAAAACTTTGGCTCTCCTAAAAAATTAATCAAACTGAGATACGCCCTTATGCAAGGAGAGCGACGATTTGTGTGATATAGTAGACTGTCAGTTTTTCGCCGAACGTTCTTGACAACAGTAATCACATTTAAAATCTGACCAATATTCTCAACCAGCTGATTAGCCCGACCAACTCAATATTGGATTGTTGAATGACTGACGGGTCCGATCATTTGCTAAATGCAGCTATATTACACTTATTGGTTTGACTCGGAAAATGAGTTAAAACGGCTCGTGCCCTTCACCCTGTACATGTTCCGCGTGCCAAACGTTATCCACCTGTCTGTCCACGCCGAGAATTTCATTAATTGTGTCGAGTTTATGGACCCTTTGGCGTCGACCGCCTCGCAAATTTACCAAGGTCCTGATAAATGGCGTAGCGATCAATCAGCGAAGAAAGTTCTCTAATCTGTGGGCCTGCGGCAGTCTTTTCGAATGAATAACAAAAAGGAATGCACTTCTGGGAGTCGCGGTCGGTAATTAATGGACAACTTTTAAAGAGCCTCAGGATTAGAAATTGACATTCCCATGCGGTCCGACCCAGACCACAGCTCGCCCTGTTGGAGGTTTTTCCGACCTAATTACGGAATAATTCTGCCAATGTAGGCTAAATTACTTGAAGATTTCACAGAAGGAGCACCTTTAAACATACTAAAAAATAATACCTGTATTATACTCTTGGGATATTCGCTTGGCTGCGAGAGTTAAAGAACATCAACCTTTTCATATAAATACAAATTTATTAAAACAAACATAACATCAACCATACTTACAATTGGGGGACCTTTGCGATGGGTAGAATCTCTTCTAGAGATCAGAGCCAGCCACAGGCTGACTGTCGAAGTAAGTTTATATCGATTTTAACAAAACTCAGTGACTGTCAGCCTAAAATGATTTAATGATCAAATGAGGTAGTAAAAGCCTTAGTGCAGTACGAAAAGTCACAGTATTAAGGTGTTAGTTGACTAAGGAGATATATCGCGTTTTGATTCTGTGTCAGCATAAGAACGAAACGACTGACAATAGTTACAAGAGAATGCAGAGAGCGTAGTTATTAGTCGATCACTTTTATTAGCTTTGTTCGCACAGTACACAAATTAGTTTCCAATCGTCCGGAGCGTGCGCATTCCAACTAAAACAATTTTAACCTTATGGAGGCATTATAAATAAGAGTTATTATATATATTTTAGAATTTTAGAGATTGTGATTTTGGTGTACGCATGTGTATGACCACACAAATTTACCACAAATAATTTCCAAGTGTGTGTTGACAAACCCAGTTGATTACCTATGAAAAGAGAATGAGAATAAAGAAAATAACTCAATTTTCGACACAATTGACACTGACATTTTTTTAAACAATTTGAATAAAAATTTTGTTAAAAAAACACCGAAAAACCACAAATAACACACATTCTGACTAACAACAACCACATCTAAATTTACTATGTGTAGTGGCGGGACTGGTATATCAATGAATACGTGCCTAGAACGATAATAAAGTAATAATTTATAATTCTACATGCAGTAGACACTACACACTATTGAAAGTTGTCGACCTTTATCGCGTTCGGGAGAAAAGATATTTTGTAGCATTGAATTACACCTGGAAAACCTATAATAAACAACTAGAGTCACTCGTCAGTAGCCCACCAGATATACACCGGTTTTGAGCTTATTAACTCTCATTAGTATGCCATAGGTGAGGTATCTGACAAATAATCCTAGCTGTTTAAGTCTGTCCAACTCGACAGAAGGGACCATGAGTAGGTACATGATACAAAATGTCAGACACGAAGAGTTCTACATGCAGTAGACATCATTAAAAGTCGACCTTTATCGCGTTCGACGAGAAACGATAATTTTCAAACACGGAATTCCAGGAAACAACTACTCTGCGGACTAATGCCCCGACCAGCATTGAATTACACCTGGAAAACCTATAGGCCTAAAGCTATAGGCAGGTTTATAGTTAGGAGAACATTGAAATATATCACCTGCTCCTGTTAACCTAAAAGTATTATTAGTCAGTAGTATTGTAGATAGTTTCTTTTTCCTGTTCTTAGTGCTTGCGTGATATTTGTGAGTGCACACAAACAAAAATGGAATAATTTATAGTGACCATGACTTGTTAATTTATGGCGAATATGGGCAAAACTTTCTGGCTGCATTTATACGGTTAACGCTTTTCGCATGCAATAGAAGTCATTTCACATTTTATTCTGTGTTGCGACAGCTCTAAGAAAACCTTTCACAGTAAATATGTTTAGGTGTATTTGTAATTATTATATACAAACACCTGACATGGTGTGTAAGCGACGTTGTCACATATTTAAGACTTATTTGCTGACATAATTCTGTTACCGCTGATCAGAGAAGAAGAAAATGTTAACTTTTTCTGTTTTTGCTTGGTACAATTTATCATACAATACAAAATAAAGGCACTCGTATTCCGAACACCCCGTATAAAACTTTTTTCTTACTTATCATTAAATAATATTTTAGTTTTGAGGTTCTGAAATCTGATTTACAGCAAATCTTTCCTTCTATATAATTCAGACAGCTTTTCAACAACGTTTCCAGTTTCAAAGTAAATGTTCTATCTAAATCATTCTGTCTGTAGAAGCGGCATTATAACGTTAATTTGGAATTCCATTTAAATTCTATTGATTTTGTAATCTCCAACTGATTTCCTTTAGTAGCCCCCATACATCCCATTTGATTCGTCAAATATATAATTCCTGTTTTCGCGCTGTGAACACGTCCATGCTAAGCGGAATATTTTTTTAAAATGTAGTGGACATTAAGGCATTAATCTATTTTTGAACTAAAGAGAAAAACGATATGAATGAAAACAAACACGATTTAATGTAGAAGCAAACTGTTATTAAAGATGACATGTGGCATTTTAATATTTTTGGAGTAGCTAAGAAAATAATTATTTCATAAACAATTGTTGCTGGCTATCTGTTGTTGAATAACTGAATTACATAGATTTCAAAAATTATTTATTTTATATAGATTGGTTCTTATTATTTAATTTACCGTTTTCAGCAATGTATATGTATACACAGGTACTTTTGTTTTAAAACAAGAAAATGTTATTTATAACATTTTTTGTTTATTTTTAATCTATTGTAAATTTTATAAAATGTTAATTTTGTATTCAGGGTGATAAATTTTTCATGGTCATGAGTCAAAAAATTTTTAAATATCTCAATGTACTAAGAGATTGTTAAGAAATCTAATAAAGTTGTAATTAAAAAAATTGAAAAAATTGTTAGTTGACTTAGACAGACAATTCTTGAAGCTACAATGTAATTAACGAATGATAAATAAAAGCCATTTGTTTCAGACTGGATGATATAATATGTTCTGTCTCTTTATTATGTATACAGGGTTACTCAGAACTTATAAAAAAAATTCTCTTACAAATATAATTTTGTAAAAAAAGGCAATTAAAAATGATTTAAAAATACACTTCTGCACTGCACTGCACTAGAAACTGGTAAAACCTAACGCACGGAAAGCGTGGAATCGGTGACCGAATAAAACACTGAGAGAAATTCCCAAGGAAAGAAAATAAATAACACATTTAAACTTGTCGTTTTATTTTTATTGATTTTATTTATTTTATTGATTTTTGTCGATTTATTTTTTATTTTTAACATTCAGCCGTTTCATTTGCATCTTGTATTTACTTCATAAATTGCATTTTTGTCCTGTCAGATAAAGTTATGGAACTCATCCATTGGTTAGGTTCATGTTAATGTTGCTGCAGATACTGTTTGCTAGATTCGTCTCCTTATTTTTAGTTTATTTTGAAAAAAAAAACTTTTAGGCAATACTTAGTATGTATCTAATTACGTATGACCTTAAACTCATCAGCATATATTTTTTTCCAATAAAAAAAATAGTGACAAACTTACTACACAGTGGCTATATTGTCCAAATAAAATTTGTAACGAATAAATTCTACTAATATTGTGTGCCAAAAATAGAATATATTATTTAGTGGTAAGAAAACAGTTATCCGTAGTTAAATTACTTAGAATAAATTAATGAAAATTGCTGGTGACAAATGGGTTGCATGCATGTCATTTGAATAAAGATCTCTTAGCGTTATTCATAAGTAGTCCCCCGAATTAGGCATACGGAAAGGTCGGCGGACGCTGCTGTATTAACTGCCTTTGTGAAACTGAATAACAGTGCGAAACAAATCAGCCTTAACGAAAAGTCACGGTCTCTTTTACTGAGGGACTGATAGAGGTCTAAACTTAACGGAGCTAAAAGACCTTACTGATTATTTAATAACTATAAGGATTTTACATTTTTTTAATACAATATTGACTCCATTTTTTATGATTTTTTGTTTGATACAATTTGTCATACAGCAAAATAAAGACACTATTGAAATATACAATTAGAAATTTCATAGCTTATAAGTACGTATTCAGCGCTGGTTACTAATAAGCGGAAAACCTGCTTCCACTGTGTACCCATACTTTCAAATGTCTAGACTTGAATATAGGGCCAAGAAAATCAGTGCAAGATGCAAAATATTTGTCAAAATTAAATCAGATAATAGCGGATGAATAGAAACTGAAGCGAACAGCATATTGACAAAATCACGTCTACACTAGAACACATTACAACTAACTTGATATCAGACAAAGGATTTACATTTCCACGTCATCGCTTTAACATATTAAATATCAACCCCACCGAATCTGGCTGAATTGTAGTGCTTCAATAAGTTAGTATTATATCTAATACAATGTATTTAATGTGCAAATTTGTTTTTGAAATAATTTTCTGTATGTTACGTTATAATAATTAATAAAGACTGGAATTGCTGGAAATTACTTTTATGAATTTGTTTTTGTGACGAACAATAGACTACTATGCAGACTGTTTTTCTTGGAAATTAACAGAATCCTGATACTGTATGAAAAAGGGTCTGTTGTATGCTGTGTAAACAAATTCACACTGGCGAGTAAACTATTGTTCTCCGCTATAGGACGTTGGCAGGGCAACTAATGGATTTATTTTTTAATATCAGGAGCTGTGCACTGTAACCTCCTGACAAATATTAGGGTTCAATAAAATTCAATTTACTTTATGTTTTTGTGCGAATTTATAGTTTGTACGTGGCCACTAAACAAAATTTTCCGAAAACAATAAATCTTATACATAGATAAACTCTGCTTTGCTCTTATACGTAAAGGTTAGCCTGATGAAAACACTGACAAATGGAGAAACATTTATTTGTTTTATTTTGAAGATATTAAGCTCTAAAAATTTAAAATATAAAATAAGCTATCTATGTAACAAATACTAATGAAAAAAATCCATATTTTACAAATCGAAATTAAATAATTTTCAAACATTTTAATGACTGTATCATCAATTTGGATAAAAATGAGCAAGAAATTCAATCAAATTTTCGTGAAATGTGCATTAATTATGTTAGAGCATTATTTAAATGATTCTAGTATGTTATTTCTGTTTTAGATAGGTAGTTATTGATTATTAGCTTGTATACAGGGTGGTTCTAAAATAAAATACATTACGTTAGGATTCACCTGCAACTAGGTTCTAGTTTTATTTCTGTGATATTTTTTAATAAATAATACGAATAAAGCAAACACTTTAAGGCAAATGAGAGAAACTAATCACACAATAAAAAATATATTATTGTGATGTGGATAAAATTGTGTTAGGTGTGTTTGTTTGGTTTCAATATAATTTTAATTTTTATATGTGATTATATTATATATTTTTTTTAATTTAAATTTTTGATTTTTATTTAGATAATATTGTTTTACCTGCTTTTTTATACCCTGGCTATGTTTTTACTCTTATCTCTACTGTACATTAATTTTTATTCATGCATAAAATGAAAAATTCTCAATTAAAAACGAAATATTTTCTAACAATTTTATTTTTATTTTCAGTTACCTACCTGCATATTTCATCCAATTTATATAAATTTCTATAATACTATTTCATTTAGGCATCTAGAAATATACAAGTCTGTAATGGAAATTGCCTACATACTATCATGTCTTATATATTATTATTAAATCAAAATGGCTGTCTTAAGTGACAGCGTTATTTCGTGAAACAGCTAATAATTGAAATTTTAAAGTTTAAACTTTTAATATCTTTTGAATTTTAATAGAGGTAAGTTTCTCTAGATATACTTTATATTACATAATTTCAAAATTAACAATTTACCTATATTTTACACTAATAATAATAATAATAATAATAATAATAAATGTTTCAATAATAATTCTTTTATATTTGTTAGTTAAATAAATTTTCATAGCATTTAATTTTTAGTAAATTCTATTTTATCACAATATATATATATATTTCTATATTATCAGAAATAGTAAGAAGAATCAGTAACAGATTTGATATTTGAACAGTTTTTCAGACAACTAATACTTTACGATCCCTTTTATCAAAAACACGTCCAAAAACTGATATACTCGCGACAAGAATTCAGACGACTTACGTCATACGAACAAATGAATAATTCATTATATTTTCATTAAAGTATTTAAGAAACTGCGACTGATAGTAATAAAACTATATAATACAATAAAAGTTTGCATTATATATTGCACTAAATTGCAAAAATTGATTGTCTTTAACGCGACCAAATATCGAAAATTACGTTGACAATAAAAACAAATGTGTGACGTAAGACGACTGAATTCTTGACGCGAGTATATACAAATTTCAAAAAAATGCATCTACAATATACCTTGTGAATGTAATTAACATTATGTTGGAGAAACGTCTCGACCGATAAATGCTAGAGTTGAGGAACATAAAAAAGCGAAAATTTGAAAAATCCAAAATTTGCGAACATGCTTAGAAAAACGGTAATAATTTAACGTCTCTATGGATGCAGATAAATAAATTTTAAACTGTCAAAAATGACTTACTTTTAATACAATTGCAATTTTTGAGAACGAAAACAGAGTATTTCGAAATGTCAAAAATACTTATCTTCTTTTAAATGTGAGATATTTTGGTTTATTCAAGGGTTTATTCAATTAATCTTTATTTTTTTAGAAGTATGCCAAATACCTAATTAAACTAAAGAAAAAATAAAATTCGTTTATTATTTATGTGTTCATGAGATCGTTTCTTATTTACTTTTTAATGTTTTGTTAAAAAATATTATTTTTTTTATTTAACAAATTAGGTCTGACATGGCAAATTTGTGGTTACGTCACTGAATGCAACAAAGTTATAATAGAATTGACCATTTTTTAACTTGAAAATAAAATATAACAATATGCGTTTACAAAAACTTTCTGGTTTGAGCATCCCTACGTTATTTAATGTCAATGATAATCGTAAAAACTTGCTATCATCTAGAAACTTTACCGTTCTACATGAGGTAATGGCTTATACATTGTATGAAATGGCCGTCATACGTATGACAATAATTTAACTAATAAATCTTTTTTTAAACCCACAACTCTCCCACTGCTTTTATAATAGCTGTGCAGTTGTGCAAGGCTTATATTTATCGTAGATTTACGATATTTTCCAAAACGTAAAGGAAATAATGATTCCTCATCATACACCCACGTGTGAAATGGCTTAAATAGTAGTTTCTATACAGTGTGATTCTTTAATATTGCGAAAAATTTCAGGGACAGGTTCTCTGGATAAAAATAAGAAAAAAAGGTCCCATTAGCATATGTCCGGAAACGCTTTGTTTCCGAGATACAGGGCGTTCATTTTTTTTGTAATCTACTTTTAATACTTGTTATTTCAAAAGTCCTTTAACTATACGATTAGGATACCTGTGTTGGTAGATGTCTGATTAAATTATCTTATCGTGTTCAAACAAAATAACCCCGGTTGGCTTGGAAATGGGAATAAATAAGTGCAGAGCAAAAGTTATTAAAATTATTATTTTGTAACATTTTGTATTATGTTATTTTGCATTTTATATTTTGTATTATGTTATTAATGATACAAAAAATGGCTCCTATTGTTAAACATAAACCAGTCAATTTTCAAATAAATCGGTTCAAGGACTTTTGAAATAATAAGTATTAAAAGTAGATTACAAAAAAAATGAACGCCCTGTATCTTGGGAATGAAGCGTTTCCGGACACATGCTAATGGGAACTTTTTTTCTTATTTTTATCTAAAGGACCTGTCCCTGAAATTTTTCGCAATATTAAAGAATCACCCTGTATACCTATTAGCAGAAATTTATGAAAAATTTACAGAATGCGTTTTTAAAATTAACAAGTTTGGAAGGTGTTAGCCGTATTAAGACATTTTGGACATGCTTTTCTTTTTACGTGCATCATTAACAATAATACCCTTGAGAATTAGGTTAACTGCAAGATGCATCTCTATTAAATTTGAATTTATTGCAAAAATAAAAAAAAATTAAAAGTTCCACTTTGCCTTTTAAGAGATGCATTTTACGAATCCAATTTTAAAAATTCAAGCTTTGGGGTTTTCAGAGGTTCTCCCTTAAATAAAATAATGCCATTATTGTTATAACATTCCGGTTATACTAGCATATTTGGATTCTACGAGTAATTTTAGGGGAACTTTTCTTAAGCTCTCTTATATGTATCTCTAATGGTCTTCGAGATATTTCAATTTCTATAAACAAAGTTATTTTTTCTAAAAAACTGTTAAAAGTGAGCTTTTTAATTGTCATTTTTGATGTTAAAAATGACATTTTATGACACGCGTGTTAAAAGTAAATCAAAGTTTATTTAAATTTTGTTTTGAAAATTAATAAAACGTTTTAACAAACACATGAACAACTTTTTATTTTAAATAAGTACAAACCAACATTTTAACTAGTTATTACTATTAAGTAAAATTAGAACAATTTGAAATTGTAATTCCCTGCGGAGTCATCATACATAAGTTGGTTTTACTGTCAACATGTGTGACACATCTATTTTCTGTAGAAATACTACTGGTAGTACTGGTGGTCTTGCTAGTAGTTGCAGCAGTAGGAAGTATTTGGCACGCAATTTCCTTCTTCTGTTCCAGTGAATTTTCAATGTAGCCTTCAGCTACCGTCGAAGATTCCCATCCTCCATGTCTCTTGATGGTAGTAAGATTTGCACCAGAATCTGCTAACAATGTCGCCGATGAACGACGAAAACAGTGTCCGTTGTAGAGCTGAGGATTTGGTAGATTCAAGAACTCTGCATTGTCGGCAGGCATTTTAACGTGTTAATTCCGACTGGATTCTTCACACATTTATTCTTCATATATTCGAAAAAGTCGTCAGCGTTGGGTGGCCGGAGTGCCATATACTTTCTAAAAAAGTTTAAATAGAATTCACCAACAACACTGAAAGTCCGAGGCACTTTCGTTTTAGTATCTGGTATGGTCACAACAACCGAAGTGCCCAAATATTCGATATTGTCGATGGTCATCTGACACAATTCCTCCCGGCGACTTTCATCATCAGATACTTTTCGTCTTCTGTTTCTGTGAGAAATTTGTCGATATGCGTCTTCGTCAAAACTTTTGACTTTTTTGCTTGATATCCTTCACCCTTCCGTTTTAAAAAAGCAATAAGTTTATAATGTTTGCTTATATCTTAATCTTGCTTTATTTTTAACATAGTTTTGATCATGGAATAATTTGACCACAGCGTTGACGATTTCCATATCTTGGATTTTCCTCAAAATATGCCAGTAAAACACTTTTGTTACATTTCCCAGGGACCTTTTTAATGTTGCACCATTCCGAAAAGAGTCTATAAGCGATTTCGTACTGTTCCTTTGATTTCTCCGGCAATAATTCCAATGTTGCTCGACTGGCGGCTTCTTCGATTTCAGCAGGGGTGCATTCGTTACGCTCATTATCGAGATTATTCATTATACTTATAATATTACTAGAAAATGCTGTCAATATTTTTGCGTTTTTTCCGTAACTAACAACAGCACTGGTTGCTAAATTTTGGTTCATAAACATTGCGAACTGTGTGGTATTTTTTGATTTCTTATTTTTATTGAGTTTAAAGTTCTTCCGATTGTTTTATAGAAAAAATAGTGTATGATATACATATTAAAAGTGATTTTATTTTGTTCGTGAAGTTAAAAAACTCGCTACGCTCGTTTTTTAATCATCTTCACTCACAAAATAAAATCTTACTTTTAACACATATATCATAAATTTCGATAGCCTAAGTCAAAATTATCTATTTTTACAGATATTTTATAAAATATTTTATATTTGGTACGGACATAACTGAACCTCGTGTATTATACGCCACACTGCTGCAATACTCCGTGGACGTTCTGGACCTCTCTTCCACGATTTGGTTTTAAATTTCTCTCGCGTTGCACTACACTTGCACTTACTGCACACCGCGGTACAAGTAGCTGAATTTGGCACGTTTACCGGGAAATCCTTCACATCGCCATAAATTAAAACGATATCTATCAACTCCGAGTTGCTGTACACGTAAAAACTGGGAAAATTTTAGAATGTTTCCAAACTGAAGGGAAAGTTAAAGAAAGAAAGTGATAAATTGAAAATAAAAGTTAGAGGTTTAGCTAAGACATTTGCACGGTCTTTTAAAAGACCTCAATTAAAACTTGTGGTAGAATTTTACCTTCTCCATATTGCACTATACTATATTTTTTAATTTTTCTGTTAATGACGGTTTTTGTGATACGTAATTAAAATAATTCAACTTCTTGCGAGTATAGCTATAAAATTAATGGCAAACTTAAAAACCCAACAACCGTGCAAATGAAGACTTATGACCTATTGGTCATTAGAGATAGATATAAGGAAGCTTGATAAAAGTCTTCTTAAAATTACCCATATAATCCAAATATGCAAAATACAGAATGTTCCATTTAAAATAAGCCAGTAGATGGCGATCGACATATTTTTTAACATACCCTATATAACTGTTTTTGCTAAAAATAAAAACCACGTTTCTTTCAGATGAGGTACGTGATCAGTGGAAATCGACAATGAAAAATAAACTAATGTAATAAAAAATGAACGTGCCAGTGTGAGCTTCACACCCAGGTACGCGCCTCTGAAATTTTTCGACTATCCAGAACATTTTAGAGAGGGGTATAAACATTTGGACACAACAAATACCTGCGTTTAATTTTAAACACAAAAAATTTTTAAAAAACATGTTAGTATGATGTAGAATTAAGTTTGAATTTGTTGTAACAAAAAATCAAAGGTATTGTAGGTACGAGAAGGAATATCTTCATAACATGGTGTAAATTACAAACATAAGAAAAATATACTTGTTGCCTAATTTACTTATAAAGTCAAAACATTGAAATTGTGATACTTTAGTTGATTTGATCGATGCTAAAAGATACAATATTTACACACAATGAAACTGACTTCAATCAGCTTGAAAAGTTGATAGTATAAAAAACTCAAGGATTAGATTCAACTTGGAATTATTGGGAACAATAAGTATTAGCCAAGATTTATATAAAATACGTTGCTTTAACATCTGCACAGGAAATGTATCAATAAGATAATTATTCTTAAAATATAAGTTATGGAAATTAATACTATTGTTAAAGAGAAATTGTTAGTAGTATCGCATAATATATAGTAGCTATATATTCTGTGGTAGCATTTTAACCTACCGGACCAGATTAATATAATTTGACTTAATAATTTTTTTCTCTGATCAGTGGTAACATAATTCTGCAAATAGGTTTTGAATGTGACAACGCCGCTCACATACTATATCATGTGTTTGTACATAATAATTATAAATACACCTAAACATACTTTGAATTGTTTTCCTTGTTTTTTTGGCAATGCAGAATAAAACGTGAAATAGTCATACAACTGTTCAAAATAACTTATGTGCTTATAAACAGCATTTACTGTACAAACGTCTCGTAGTCTGGGAGTTTTGTCCACATTCACCATAAATTAACATGTCATGCGGCTGGTTATGGTTATTTGTTTATGTATACATATATCAAGCAAGCACTAGGTACAAAAACGAAACGCACCATCCACAGTACTACTATGGCTAATAATACTTTTAGGTTAATATCAGTAGGTGATACATTACAATGTTCTTGTTGTTTTAAGAATTTGTGAAACTACTATTGTTTACTTTATTACTGATGAAAAAAGTACAAACAAATTTTGTTAGGAGCTTTTACTTACTTTACAACTTTAGTTGTATTTTTATTTTTGAAATATATTTGGAGAAAAAGTATTCGTTTCAGATATTTTTTTCATAAGAGGT
Organism: Monochamus alternatus; assembly: GCA_037114965.1. Lineage (NCBI taxonomy): Eukaryota > Metazoa > Arthropoda > Insecta > Coleoptera > Cerambycidae > Monochamus > Monochamus alternatus. The sequence goes on along the minus strand of CM073431.1, from coordinate 73,619,898 downwards.
TTTTGTCAAATATACAACCATAATATAAGCATTTATATTCCGAACACCCTGTATATTCAGGTACAATAATTTCAAAATAATCCATAATTTTAAATCGTGTTTCGTACCCTAAATATATTTCATCTTTGTTAGACTTGAACAAGGCATCAAGACGTCTATAATATTAAAAAATATTTTTTAAACAGATATCTATCTTAAAAACGATTTTTTAAAATTTGTATCCTCTACTTTTTATTGTTACTGAAGAATACAAATTCTGTAATAATAATTAACAAAATAAATATTATTCTTTGTAGAAGTTACTTAATCATATAACAAATAAAATATTTCTTACAGTAAATAGAAATTATCAAATAGAATTCATGAGTTCTGTGATTATGCGCACCATAATTTATTGAATCGTTAGAAATTATTCTGACCTGATTATAGTTGATTTTTTATTGTAAGTTTGTAATATATTTTATCCACTACCACTATATTAAGAAGGTCTAATGTGTCTGTTTTCCGAGGATTAAAGGTCTTTTAACGCACTAGTGGATAAGAATTCATATCACCACGTTTAGATTTTATAGAATTTTATTTAGAATTATTATTAACATTATCATTTATCTCAAGAACGATCTTGTCATTGTGACAGGGATTTTCTGAAGGATTGGAGAGGCCAGGTAGGACCTGGATTTTTTCAGCAATTGCCGTCTTGCTGGACAGCGAATCTTCAATATAACTTTCCGCTACCGTAGTCGATTTCCAACCACCATGACGCTTCACAGTGGTAATATCACCCCCAGCATTGGCCAGTAATGTTGCCGTAGAACGACTCATTCCATGTCCGGTAAAACTTTCTAGATTAGGGATCTTAACAAATGCAGCCACTTTTGGAAACATTTTCGAAATTGTGTTGATGCCTATATGTTGTGTAGTACTTTTTCCAGCACATATCGCAAGAAAAATCTTCCACCGGCATTTTTAGGTCGCAGAATGATGTACATTTCGGCACATTTCTACAGCATTGACTGACAAAGCTTCTATTTCGTATCCGGAATGAGTACATATAGGTAACTGCCCTTGTCTTGGACATGGGTGATATCCAAAAAGGTTAATTCATTGCATCGACAAGCACCTGCGACTCCCATGATCATTGCAACCTCTAAAGAGTTCAAAATAAATCACTCAATGTATAAATTGAAATATTAAAATCGTGTATTTTCTACCTTAAGGTCGCCGTATTTCTGGCAAAATATGACCCGTATTTGTAGTGTTTTTAGGTACTGAAATCTCAAAAAATAAAGCTCGAAGAACAAAAATAACCACACAAATAGAATCTTTAAAGTTCTGTCTATTCATTATTACTATTTAAATATAGTTTAAACAAAGTTTTAACTTTTAAAAAACGTATTTTCATGTTGGTCTTTGCTGCTAACCTAATGTCACATTTTTATCAATTAATTTATCGTGCTTATACATAAACCTAAACAATTTTATATGTAACACTAAGTAAGTTTATGTTATAGGAATATTTAGAACTACATATCAATTTTAAAAAGTAGTTAGTTTGATAAATTTCAGTACCTAAAAATGTATTAGCATTTTTCCATAAGGGTCATTTTCTCAGCAAGTTCGGTCAACTTCATTATCTAGAAGTCTGTTACAAACTATAAAAATTTGACTCAATTTAACAATAAATAGTTCAGCCTCTGACTAAGAGGTGGCGGTAAAGTAAATTCTGTTTACAGGGCGAGCAAAATTTGGAATTAAGTATTATATTAGAAATCAAGACGAATTAAACATACCACATGCATTTGATTGCATTGTTATTGATATAAATTTTCGATTTTACCACTTCGGAACGGTTATTGAACGTGCGAAAGACGTTCTGTATGCAATTATGAGAAAATTTTGACCTTAAAAAAACCTAAAAATTAAGGGAACTACAAAAATATCTTTAATATTAACTAAGGGCTATTGGAACACTGTTAACGAAAAAATACAGGTGTTTTAAACACCAAACCAAACTCCTGCAAAATTCAGAGAATTAAATCGATCTGATCCAAATTTTAAAATACAGGATGTTAAAAAAAATGTAGTCAAACTTGAAAAAATTTAAAAATTGACAGAATTTGAAAATTTTTAAAGTGAAATGATAACCACTTCAAAATTATAAATTTCAAAAGGAAAATCTTACAGTTAAATTATCTGTCCATTGATACTGCTGGCTATCGTAATATGAAGTATACAGGGATGCAGGAAACAAATGACGCTTACCTGTATATTAGTGTACATTGTCCTCATGCCGCCAGTGATTTTTTTAACATTTACTTTAAAACATTTATTAGCATTCGTCTTGTAAATGACTGTAACTCGTTGGAGGTTGACATTTAGGTAAACTGGATCTCAGCAATATATTTTGACATCTAGTTTTCACCGTATAAGTTTGCTTACATATTTTAAAACCACCACACAAATAAAGATGTAATAGATATCAGGGTCAGGTTGAAACATAAAACGATTGTTTTTATTATTATCTTTTATTTTGCAAGTACACAAATTTTTTCAAAAAGTATATTGCTATTTGTCTTCTGTGAATTGTCTCACTATGTATTATTAAATTCCTATTACAAAAGGGATAAATAATGAAATAAAAATATAATTACATTATACAGGGTTGTTCGGATATGATTTCGAGAGTTCAGTTTACATGAAAAATTAATATCACACTGTTCTATAAAATTTTCGTGCGAGTAAGTATATCGTTTTTCTTTAAATTTTGTACCCTTCACTAATGTAGTAGCTTTTTAACTTCAGGAGCCTTCGAACTGAACGACTGTTTACTGCAATTTAAGTTTCTTTTTTATTTCCGTTTCTTTCTGGGCCTCCAAAATATAATTAGGATCTCTACATTTCAAATTTCTTCCTCTTCTACTTAATATCACTTCTGGAGCTAAACAATGCATATAAAATCTTTCCAACTTTTTAAACATACTTTTATTAAATGTTTTGTCTCGATATATTTCTTCTGTGAACAGGTCATTGTTATCATCTATGTAAACTACAAAATAATATAGGTTTCTCGTTGTTATTGCTAATTGCCCTTGAATCTAAAAGACAAGCAGTACTGACTAAATATGGATAATACTTCATCTTTTTTAACTTACTTGGTAGTAATAGTTATGAGTTTTTTTATAATTTCATTCGATCTTTATCATTATATAAACAAGGCACCATTTTCTTCTCCACAGTTTCTATCAAAGTAATTGCTGATAGAGCTACCTTTTCCAAACATGTAACTTCTTTTATGCTATCATCTCCAATCAAACCTAAAAATGTTATATTGAATATATATATACGGACATATTTTATAGTAAAAATTTTTTTAGTTAACTGCCTTTATAACTATATGTATTATACACAGTGGTTTGATTTTTATTAATCAAAACTTTAGTAATAGTCTATGAAATAAATATCTTGTCCGGAAGCGACGGCAACAATTGAATTTCTATGGCGTTTTTTAGAAGATTAAATTTATTGATAAATTTGTAATATTATGGGAAAAATTTGAGTCCTGAATCGTTTTTAATTTTAAAAGTGCTAATTTATTATGGTTTTATTTATAATCGAAATAGCTTGTACATACTAAGATAGGTATTACATATTTAAATATTTATATGGTTAATATTAAATTAAGTATCTTCTGTCATCTTAATCTTTTAAAATAACTGACAATAATGGTCAATTTTTCTTACAACATTCTCCAAGAGCGCTCTTTTATGATAAAGTTTATGATTCAAATCGTAATTTTTTCGCAAAATGTCTACAGAGCGTTCAGCAAAGGATGGGCCATATTTTAAGGCTAGCTTCTTTGGACAAAAATTATTTCAATTAAAATTGTACATAAATAACTATTATGTATTCCTAAAATTTGATAAATTAAAGATTCGAATCCCCTCCCCTGTTCCTGTTACATATAAATATATAATTATTAAGTACCTATTATTTAATTCAATTTACAAATAATGATATACATACCTTTCTAAATCCAACGAACTTTCATTTAATAAAAATGTCCTATAATTTTCACTAGTATTACACACATATAAAGAATACAGAAAACCACTGCTACTGCAAAGCACAGATTTGCAAAGGATAAATTGCAACTGAACGCTGAAATTTAGAATACGGAAAAATCGATATCCCATGCTAGAGTTGTAAATATTTTGCCGCAGATCGAACGCATGACCTTCAAGCTCAGTTTCGGCATGTTTCGGCTACCCGTTATTTTCTGCACTCCAACTGTGACATTCTTTAAATATTTGCAGTTCAAGTTTTCTCCGTTAGATATCCAGCACTTCCCGGTACACAGTTTTATATCATTGTCAGTCAACGATCGAGGTACTTTCTTATTTAGAATACCGCAACCTTAACTTAAATATTCCTCATCCATTCGTGAAATTAGCGCATTTGCTAATGCGCTAAAATTCACTCATGCCATAATCTTTTACATTACAAACTAATTTCATAATATACTATTATAACATTTATATTTTTCAAGATCAGTTTGATCATTTTGTTGCCCCAAATTCAACATCTACACCTACACTTGGTATATCAATATTGTTTCAGCTCTTATCATTTCTGTAGTAGAATATTTAAAATCGTTTATATTTTCCTTATATCAAAAGGCACCATGTTTTGTTGAGATCACAGCTGCGATAAGAAGCCGCATAAACAGTTTAAGCGCCATAATTTGAAATGCCCCTATAAAAATAGTACCAAGCTATCTCCTAACAAAGACTCTTCGAGCGGTGCATAATTTATGGACATTAGATCCTGTGTAATGCCAACGTTAAAAATTACGGTTAAAAGATAATTCCAGAGCCTGAAATTTAATAACACAGTGAAGCGGGTAGAGCAATTGTGCGCCCTATATACGACGAAGGAATGAAGCGATAAAACTGTTACAAAATAAACGCGGCTAACAAAAGAGTGACATTACACAGCAATTTACGTACCGCTGAAATCAATTACTTTGTATTTCCTGCAACAACTTGTAAATATGTAGCATTCGTTAACCTTCTCCTGCTCCAATTGTGTATGATGAAGAAAAATGAGAAACTGCTGAAAAAATAGATTTACTTAAAATCATTACTTTATGTTTACAAATGACAAAGTTGCATGACTTTTTCAAATACGTGCAGATGAAACAATGGCGGCAACCTGTGACGCAGTGGCGGCTGGGTGAGATTTCAGGTATGCTATATCTCAATAGCCAGACATGGGACCCAAACCAAACTTTAGGGTATATGTACTGTGGCCATATAGATAACTTTGGTAGAAGAAGAACGATTTTATAGTTTGCGAAAAAAAGTTGAAACAAAAAACGTGGGGGGGGGGGGTGTCGGTTATTACGGTTATTAAGATATGATATACCTGAAATTTCACCAGCCGCCACTGCTGTGACGTTAGACGACGCATTGTGCTTTATATCTGTATACGATTTTCATTTTCGGACAACATAGTACAAATTTTTAAAATAGTTAATTTGTTATTTGGGATATTGTTAAGTGTTATTGTGTTAAATAGATATTGATATTATTGGTAATAAAGTTGAAAAATAGACTCGTAAAATGAGCACTAAAGTGCATCTCACCCGGGTAAATGGAAGAAATACTGCATTATGTAAGAACGTAGAATACAGCGCCTAATAAAAATATTTCACTAAAAAATGCAAAGGAAGTAGGACGATGAAGCGCGACGAAATGAAAACGTTAAGTACTCCAGCATTGCAACATTGTTTAATTGTGATATTGTGAAAACAGTTTTAATGCAAGTGTAATTAGAAATACATAAGTAGGTAGGTTTAAGTTCATCGAAAAAAATTAAAATGTTAAGTTGTAAAGAATCATTTAAACTTTTCTATTAAGTTACCAAAACGTATGCAGGGCGTTTAAAAAATCAATAGTAAAGCAAACTTACATTTCTCTTTTCATTTATTGTATTTAGTGCTTCATTCCGATTCCAAATAACATGTTCCGTATCTACATCTCGTATGGTAGTAGTACCATACGAGATGTAGAATGTTATTTGAGGCACAAGTTTTGCTATATGTCTTCACTACACTAAGTTAATTTTTTTATTCTAAACACATAATCAACAAAAGTAAAAAGTAAGAATCTATTTAAAAAGAAATGAAATTAGTAATGAATAGTCATAAAAAATAAATTAATTTTTAAAAAATAAATGTTAAATATAACTATTCATTTTATTTATTAAAATTAAAACAAGTGGTTTAATGTAAAAACATGTGGCATAATTTTATAAATACCTCAAGTAAAACCTTTCATCTGGACATAATCAAGACCATTGTCGCCGTATTCTTTACGAGCGGGTCTATATCATAAAGAAAGAAATAAGTTACGTTTAACATGACTCGAAAATGCCACAATAACATAAGAAACAATCCCCTGTTTACATCATCACCGACGCAACACTGCGCATGTATCTACGCTGGACGTACTGTGACGTCTCACTAATGATATCGTCTTTTCGGCCACGTGGCTTTGTTTACATTCGACACTAATTTATTAAAGTTAATATATTAATTATTATCTAAGTATGTGATTATTGCTGCCAGACACATGTTATGACTTTTCAATAGCTTTGAAAGATTACCCTGCAATATATTTCAAAACAACATAAAATTCATGCAACTTTCCCATTCTGGAGTGGACACAGGGTATAACATTTATAGTGGCGAACATTTTAGGAACAGTTTCCTAAGGACATTTGCAATGAAATAGTAGTGTATAAAAAGTTTAAAATTTACATTTTTATGGAAAATTAAACTTGAAGTTCCCAATGTCAAAATGGTTACGGTTCTGGGTAGAGTGGTTACTCTTTCACCTGTACTTTTCTATCATTAGCCCATCCCTTTGAATTTTTATTAAGACCATCTTTGCCAGATTCTTTTTAAATTAGAATTAGTTATTTATGATATAAGTGCTAAAAGTGACATTGAATGCCCCATCCCTTCGAATAAAATAAAATCACTATTGGCACATATATCATACACTACTTTTTCTATAAAAACTAGTACAAATCAATGCATTTCTTACGTTATTACGTATCTTGCATGTAGACATGCGCGTTGAAGCGTATTACAAAAGCCGCCGTATCTGAAAGACTCTTGCACTTTCAAAGTACAGATCTTACTGAATTTTTATTGCAGCTTTTCTGCAATTTTAGGGAATAATTTAGTGATTTGTTATTGAACTATCAAATTCAAACTGCTTTCTTTTACTTCAACTTGATATTGTCTGATTGTTGAACGTGCAAAATATATTAACTGAATCCTTTATTTTATATGTTATGCTGTTTGTTATTGATACTTGTCAAATTTGGATAAACAGTTGCGTTTTTAGTGTGGATTCGGGTTGAAGTGTGAATTGACGCCTACTGCCAATCAGAATTTTAGGAAAGCCGTTACAAAAGGATTGCGGATTGTAAAGCGGCTTTTAGATGAACTTTTCTAATAATCAGTAGTTTTTGGTTGCTGTTGGAAATTATTACTGGCTTTATGTTTAATGGCCGCTACCTCATTAGAATTTCTTTACAGCTTTCAATCAATTTCACGTTGCTCCTAATTAATGAGTTATACAGGATGTTTGATAATTGCAGAAAATCTAGGGGCGTATGGTTAAAATTATGTTTTTCTTAAATAAGTATAGGATCCCAAGGGCATCGTTTCCGATTTATAGGATTAATAAATAAATAAATTTAAAATTCATAACTCCTAAACCCGTTGAGATATTACTGGCATATTTTTTTAGTTTATTAGTAGGTATAAAATATATAATTTGCAGCTTATGTAAAGTACCAGTGGTGGGGTTATGGGTACTGTCATAGCTTATTTCAATGTCTATATATATTGTAATAGGTATATATAGACTAAATTTTAAAATGATAGTGAATTTTAAATAAGGTCTCAATGGAAGGTAAAAGGAGGGAAATAGAATACAAAAATAAAAGTTGTTTTCAAAATTCAATGAATGAATTATGAATTTTAAGTTGAATTTTTTATCAACACGATACAATAAGAAAAAATAAAATATAACAAAATATTATAATCATTCAAACAAAATTGGTTTTCATATGCTTCATAGCATTCTCATCACTTTTTCTATTGTACTTTTTTTGTATCTCCGTTTAGAGAAAAAAATTGATTTTTTACAGGGTTATGCCACTGGTACTTTACGTAAGCTGCAAATTTTATATTATATACCTATCAACATACTTAAATATTATGGCCAGTTTGATAAAAATATCTCAAGGGGTTTAGAAGTTATGAATTTTAAGTTGAATTTTTTATCATCATTCAGAACCCTAAATGTCAGAAACGACATCCTTAGAACCCTATGTTTATTTAACAAAATAACCTTAATTTTAACCAGACAATATGCCTCTAGATTTTATGCACGCAATTAGGAAACAGCCTGTATAATGCAATAATATATGTCCAATGAAATTCTTTGTATTAAACATAAAACTCAAGTATTTCATTCAACATTTTGCGTATTAAATGAACTTTAAATCTAGATTTTCAACTTACCAACAATGTAACCAACCAATATTCAAAATATACTAAATCTATAAAAATCATAACAAATTTTAATATAATGGTATCAATTAAAAAACTATGATTTGAATGTCTAAAATAAGGGCAAAGTCTTTTATAAACAAAGAAAAGAAAAAGATCCTAATACGGTATTCCGAAAGTTATAGAATAAGAAAAGTAATTATTTAGTTTAACGCATCGGCATCTATTAAGATGCGTCATAGTGAAGTGAAGTCTCTGAAAACTCAGCTTAAAGACTCGTTTATACAGGTTCAGTAAATAGATAGTTACTGGAGCAAGACGCTAGCTAAAAATATGACAAGCCAATAACTTTCTAGTGACTGTTCACATGTGTAGTAATGTTTCGTATTAGCAAATCAGTTTCGAAGTATAATATGATGTGTAAAATTGGACCGACTCGAATGAAATTTAGAAACCTACTACAGCCATTTCGTTTATAGTTTTTAATGAAACTACCTGATGTTTTCTTGTCTGTTTCTGTAACTTGAGATATTCATGTTCCATAAGAATTCATCTTCTCTGTACAGTTCCATGAAACGTAGTTGAGGTTTCATCCAACTTTGACATTTTAAAGATCTAAAACTAAATATATCACGCCGTCTCAAATGAAATTTGCTACTAATAACCACTCAACTGGAAAACAGGCGTCTACAAGAAGTAGATTGGTTTTGACATATTCCATTCGATAATTCCATGGTGGGGGTAAGCTAATGGGTAAGTAATGCCAGGTTTACACGATGCTAGTTTTACGAATTAGGATAGCAAGTTAGTATTCTGGCATTCTATTCTAGCTTACTATACTGGCTTGGTACAATGCCAGAGCGGTAAACACGATGTTGGAAAAGTCAGAGTCAGTATCATTGTAGTCTACCGTGGAGAAAAATGAGTAAAAGAAACAATTTTAAACTGAAATATGTATTTGGAAAATTGTGTCAAGTTAGATTAGATCAAAACTAGAAAAAAGTTTTTCTTTGTAACGATGAATCATGAATGTTTATGTTTATACAGGGGCTAGTGACATTCTACTTAAAATTAATAATTAATTTAGGCAATTCATATGCAGAAAACACAAACGGTGCGTGTTCACCAAATACTAGCAGATCATGTACTAGCAGCTTCCATCTTGTATCACCGTTCACACGTAGCCAATACACAAAGCCAAGATAGTAAATTTGGTGGTAGGAGACGTTTCTAGCATAAATAGTAGAACCTCATCCTATTGAATTAAAATTTAATGTTTTTTTTGTTTGTTTTATTACTGGTTTTAAATCATTAGCGCCAAAATATGTCACTTTTGACAGTAGTTGTGAAACAAATTGTCAAAAATATTGATAAATCTTTTCTTAGGCTACTGGACCTGCCATTTGCAATTTTATATATTAGTTATTATTTGTTTTCCTTGTAAATTTAGAATTACACTTCTTATTAAATTAAATTCTTAATATGTGCCTAATGCACGCAACTCAAAAAGAGCCAAATCTGTTCAAAGAGTCGTTTACTATTCGGTTTCCGCCATTGTACATTATGATGCTTTACATAATCAAGCTTTGATACTGGACTTCATAAAGGCTTTAGCTCAGGCTTTACTATATTCGTGCCCTTATATTAAAAGCATTTTTCCTCCAATCTCAACTGATGAAGAAATCCACCATGGACACAATGTTTTTCTTTATGCAATTTTCAAACCATCTACATACATACTACAGACAGAGTATAACAAAAAAGTAGGTAATATAGTTAATTACGTATTTTTGGCGGCTGACTTGTGTAGGGTTGTGATGGTTCGATTTGAATGTGCCGCGAAAGTGCAGAGAGATCGGGAGTGTGGGGGATAGGCGGTGAGTGCGAGAGGGCAGCGACGGAGTTGAGACGAGAGACGGAGTTGGGACGAGCTCGAAGCAACTGGTGTGTGCTAGCGGACCCTAACCGTTACATGTAAAACATTTTACATATAGTTTTCTTTAGTTGTGTATATTGTGTCAACTTTATATGGCAATATATCTGTATATATAATATATGCTGTTATTATTTTGAAATCTTCGAAGTAAAGAGGGAAGAAGGTATAACCACTACACCATTTGGCACCCAACTAGTGGCTAGTGAACATACGACGTCTGATATTAGAGTCCCTATACTCTACCGATTGAAAACAGAAATTAGAAATTAAGCTGGAAGAAATTAGTGTCTGGTGTCCGGTAAGCAAAGCGAAGAGCGGGAACAGCAAGGCGCGCGAGACAGTGCATGCAAAGAAATTCCGCGGCATCCTGTGAAAGAGAAGGATAGGGGAGAAGGAGCAGCTAGCAGCTACGTCGCAGGTGCAGCGCTGAACAATCGGCAATCGACACAACGGCGGCGATTTACGAGACGAAGCTACATCGACTTCGAGAGGTGAGAGGTAAAGGGGGAGACTGTTGGATATAAACAAAGTGAGTCGAACTACATTTTTTTGCCATCCTAAAAACATTGGCTATTATATTATACTTTTATGTGCATGTTTATTTTAAGCGCTACTTGTGCTTTATGCTCTTATTTTTGAACAGAGGCAGTATTATGTCGGAACAATTTCACTGTCGAAATTTATAAAATATTTAGATAAGGATATTCATTTATGTGTTCCAATAGTTAAACATTAGTAGTTTAAAGATACTGTTCTGTAAACTAAGATTTCATATATTTGTTTTTATGTGTACTTGTAAAAATTGTATATGCCTCCAAAATATAAGAAAAGCCAGAAAAATATTGTAAAAATGGCAGAACAAGAGACTCGAGAAGCACAAGGAAATGTCGAGGTTAAAAAACTAGAATCTGCTTTAGAGCAAATTGCTAGTAATATGATATATTTACAACAAACTGTAGGAACTTTAGCAGATAGTTTAGCACAGATGAAAGTTAATAAAAGTAACTTGGATGTAAATAAAACGTCAGATAGATCGTATATATTAAATTGGAGGGAATTGGGGGGTAGTAACCTCACTTATTATCCTAATGGCAAAACACACCCTATGCAATTTTTAAGAAATTTAACTAAACTTTTAAAGGAGGCTGGTGTGCCTGAAGAAAATAAAATTAGCTTAGCGGTGAATTGTATGCGAGGTGCTGCGGCAGACTGGGTATTGGTTAAAGAACCCCATTTTAAAAATTTTAAAGATTTTGCGGACGCATTTCAGGACAGGTTTTGGGGGCAGGAAAAACAAAGGGAATTATTCTTAGAATTAAAATATGGTAAACACGATACAGGCAACAGGTCTGATTATTTTTTAAGTATGGTCAACCAATCTAGCTTTTTGCCAGAAAAAATCTTAGAATGTGAACTTATTGATAGATTATCTAAGCATTTTTCGGTGGAAGTAAGAAAGGGAATAATAACGCAAGGCCTTAGCACCATTGATGAAGTAGAAAAATATTTAAGGAAAGTCGATGAAATTCAGAGTGAAGAAAATTCGCGCAATAGAAATAATTCACTGGAAAATAGGAGACGGGACTATAGGGTAAATTATAATAGAGACAATAATAGAAATAGTGACGGTCAGAATAATACAGGAGGTAATAATAATATTGAGAGAAGTAATAACCAGGTAAATTTAATAACTAAATTTAATGAGAGTGTTGAAAACTTGTTATCGGAGCCTGAAGAGGGTGAGAAACAAGAACAAAATAATAATATCGCAACTCCTGTTGTTCAAGCTAAGATGTTTAACCAAAATATTGATATATTAGTAGACAGTGGCAGTGACGTATCTGCTATTTCAGAGACATTTTTTGAAAACATTAAAGCTAATTTTAACGTAAATGTTCCGACATTACCAGTTACCGGCGTTCAAATTTCTGTAGCCGTCGGAGGAAAATTACAAAGAGTAAAATGGCAAACGTTTTTAGCAATATCTTTCAGAGAAATCGAATTCGAATCTGTATTTTTGATTATTCCCAAATTAAATAAGGATGTTTTACTAGGATGTGACTTTTTAACTAAACATAAAGCTCATTTAAACTTTGACACATTGCAGCTTACATTTTCGGTTAACAATATAACGTATACGACGGATTTTATTTACAAAATACTACAGTCTGAGTCGCTAGCTATAACTTTATGCAAACAAAATATTGAACTAAATTCGGCATCACCCAGTATATGTTCAAAACATAATTATACTTCCGATGATTTGAAGAAGGTTGTCGACGAAGCAAATTTAGATCAAATAAAGAAAGGCAATTTGTTATCTTTACTAGAAAATTATCACGATTTGTTTTCAGAATGTCCGGGTAGGGTAAACAATTATGAACATGAAATTGTTATGCGCGACGATAGTCCTTTTTATATTAAATCATACCCGATACCTTTTGTACATAGAAATAGTGTAGAGACACAGTTACAAGAAATGTGCGATTGGGGCATAGTAAGCGCGGAAAAAACGGAATACGTATCACCGCTTGTTACGGTTACGAAACGCGATAAATCCGTGAGAGTTTGTCTAGATGCGCGCGTTTTAAATAGTAAAATGGTTCAAGATTACATCCCACCGCCGAATATGTCAGAATTATTGTTTAAATTTAAAAAGGGACAAGTGATAAGTTCTCTCGATTTGACGGCCTCGTACTGGCAAGTTCCAATTAAAAAGGAACATAGGAAATTTGTAGGATTTTTATATAAAGATCAAACTTATACTTTTAATGTTTTACCCTTCGGCCTTTCGACTTCTATGGCCAGCCTTATTAGGTGTTTAAACAAAGTATTGGGAGTGGAATGTGCTGATTTCACACTATGTTACGTATACGATTTGTTAATATATTCTGATAATGAAGAGACACATCTGTCTCATTTGAATATTGTTTTTAATAAACTAAAACAAGCTGGTTTAACAGTGAAGCTACGAAAATCGCAATTCTTCCGCGACGAAATTTCTTTTTTAGGGCACGTTATTACGAAAAGGGGCATATTTATGGAGCCTAGCAGAATTGACTGTATAAATAATTTTACAATACCGCGGAATATAAAACAATTGAGAGGATTTCTAGGTTTGGTGAATTTTGAGCAACGGTTTTGCAAAAACCATGCCGAATTAACGCAGCCGTTATTGAAACTATTGAAAAAGGGTGTCAAGTGGCACTGGGGGGTGGAAGAGCAAGACGCTTTTGACAAAATTAAACGTGCCTACGTAAAAACGACTATTTTAATACATCCAAATTTATCAGAGACATTTTACATACAAAGCGATAGTTCCAATTATGGATTAGGGGGTTGCATATACCAGGTAGATCAGAAAACGGGTGATCGAGGGGTCATCGCGTATACTAGCCGCGTATTTAAAGCCAGTGAATTAAATTATACAGTCTCGGAAAAAGAAGCACTAGCTATTGTACATTGCCTACGACAGTGGCGTACGTCACTGACGTTTTTGCTTCAAACTAATTTAAAAAGCGCTCGCCTCACGCGCTGGGCTATGTTTATTCAGGAATTTAATTTCACAATAGTTCATTGTAAAGGAACGGACAATGTGGTCGCGGATTATCTATCCAGATATCCCGAAAAGGAACCTAGACGGGTTGAACCGGAGCATAAATCAAACATTCAAATTTGTTTAATAAATTTATCACCGGATTATAGACAACTGAAGCGCCATTTCGGTAATATTCGCGAGAATCTATTGGAAGATGAGCAGTTTAAATTAAAAATTAAATTTTTAGAAGAAATAGAGAGAGATGTTAAAGTTATTACGGAAAGGGAAGCTAGAATTTTAAAGTGGTTTATTACACATAATGGTATTTTGTTTAAGAGAGGTACTGATGACAATCCGGGTTTTAAATTATGTGTCCCAGTAAGTCAAAGGGTAGAATTGATTAAGGCTTGTCATGAAGAGTTGGGTCACTTCGGTAAGTTTAAAATTTATGAGAAAATGAAGCAGAAATTTTATTGGCCACGAATGCAACGAAATATAAGGCAATATGTAGCGTCTTGTGTTCTATGTCAGAAAGCGAAACCATCAAAAAGATGTCAGGGTTTAATGCATCCTATAGTAGTGCAAAAGCCAGGGGAATTAGTTTGTCTAGACCTTATGGGTCCATTGCCGATTTCACGTGGTGGGGTAACAATGTTATTAGTCATCGTGGACGCTTTTACGAAATATGTAAAATTGTATGCGCTTAAGCGGGCCACAACAAAAACTATCTTGAATAAAGTTATTGATAAATATATACCACAAGTTCAAAAACCAGCCGCCATTTTGAGTGATAACGGATCACAATTCACTTCTTGCTTATGGAAGACTAAACTACAAGAACTCGGTATTAATGTTAAGTTAATTTCCGTTTATTTTCCCCAGCGGAATATTACTGAAAGATACAATCGCGAAATTGGTCGTTTGCTAAGGTGCTACTGCCATGAAAAACATACAAAATGGGCCTACACCCTCGACTTTATAGAAAAGTGCCTTAATCGAGTCGTTAATGATACCACGGGTTATACACCTTTATTTTTACAATTGGGTATACACGACAAAAGTCCTCTAGATACTTTGGTTACATTTCCTGTCGAGGATAAACAGTACTTGGCGCTAGAACATTATTGGGTATTAGCAGCAGACCGTCTTCGAACCAAAGCGGAAAAGCGCGCAGTTAAAGCTAACAAAGGAAGAATTCCTGAAAGTTTTGAGGTAGGGGATCAGGTTCTTATGCGCACCCATGCTCAGTCGTCAGCAGAAGATCGCACAATACAAAAATTCTTTCTTCTATTTGAAGGGCCCTTTCACGTTGTCAGGCAAGCCGGTCCCAACTCATACGTGTTGGCTGATTCGGATGGTAAAGAGGTTGGTAAGCATAATATCATTAATTTGAAAAAATATAAAGTTCCTATAGTAGAGTAAAATAAAGTAGTTGTTTTGCGACACATTTCCTTGGGTTTACTTAAATCTAATAACTATTGTAAATATCTTTAAGTAAGGGGGGTGATGTGATGGTTCGATTTGAATGTGCCGCGAAAGTGCAGAGAGATCGGGAGTGTGAGGGATAGGCGGTGAGTGCGAGAGGGCAGCGACGGAGTTGAGACGAGAGACGGAGTTGGGACGAGCTCGAAGCAACTGGTGTGTGCTAGCGGACCCTAACCGTTACATGTAAAACATTTTACATATAGTTTTCTTTAGTTGTGTATATTGTGTCAACTTTATATGGCAATATATCTGTATATATAATATATGCTGTTATTATTTTGAAATCTTCGAAGTAAAGAGGGAAGAAGGTATAACCACTACAGGGTGTGTGCAGCAAGTAATGTAAATCTGTTTAAAACTCTCATACACGATCTGTATAAAATAAGTTAGAACACTTCAGAGCAAGTTAGCACATTACAAATTATTCCCTTGTAATTTGAAATTTAAAAATGTTTTTTATTGCAACTCATTTTGCATGCATGGAAAATAAAGAGTTTTATGAAAAATTATCAACAGTAATAAAATATTCTAAAAGAAATTCTACATTATAAAATTATAAAAAAATATTTACGTCTGTTTTTAGACGCCTAAAGAAATAATAGGGGAGAAACTGTTTTAATTGTTATATTATGGCGTTAAAAATACGCAGCTAACGGGATGTTACACCCTGTGTGATACATTGGAAAAATTACAACTGTGGTTTATGGTGAAATATTTAAAAATAAGACGGTTGTATTGCCGCCAAAAAATGAAAACATACCCGGGAACACCCAATATAAAAGAATTTATTTAGGTCCGTCACGTCGAGCTGTGCGTTATGTCGTCATAATAATAAAATCGGTTGGCTGTATTGGTTTCCGTAACATATGGCTGTCCCTAAGGACCTGCATTATTACAATTTTATATTCGTGCCGATCGTAAATTTAACTTTTGCCTTATACAAAACGCCATAAAACTTATTTATATATAGAGTTTTTCGGATTTCGGTACGGACTTTGCGACATGGACCATTTATATATTTATAACTGCCCCGGTCTGACCTCAGTCATGCCTAATATTGCTTCCAAAACCTTATTTTTTGGACGGAAACATATTTAAAACATTCAAACTCGACCTAAAATCTCATCTCCTCTAGAATATACTAAATAATGAGTAAAATATTTAAGCAGAGGAAGAGAGGGTAAGATAGCCGTAGCAAGCTTGTTATTTTTTTTATCTTTGTGTGATTTTTGACCTACCCATTGTTTCTTATCTTAAAATAATCGATATACTTTTAACTTTAAATAACATTTTTGCTATTTGAATATTTTCAAATGTGCCTGTTTTTGTAAATTTATAATTCAATGTTAAATTTGTCACCTAACCACACCACCGAAAAAGTTGGTTCTACTAAGACAATGAAAAATAACAAATAAAAGAAAAATACATAGTACCTCTTCTTCTACAAAAAAATATATAAAATAAAATAAAAAATCTATAAATCTGGCAACGCTCCAGAATTTAACAATTTGTTCTCTTGCGAAAGCAACTATTTTTGTTGTACGTAGTGACATCTGTAGTATAAGCAAGAATAGACAATACATTTTATTACATTGTGTCAAAATAATTTTAAAGACCGAATTGCTTCTAATGTGAAAAGCAATAAAATAATATTATAAGAAAATCTGTATTTTGCATATAAAAGTACATTCTGTTTATTATTTTTTTGCAGTTGACGTCTTTAAAACAGGTTCTACATTATCTTGAGCAACACGAAAATATTTAGGTACATTTTTTTAACTAAAATTGAAAAAAATGTAATAAATACAAAAGATAAGGGCAACATGTATTGCATGAAAGACGAAAAAACAGGCCATGTTTTGTGGCCATAACCTGCTTCAATAAAAAATTTTTTATCCGCCTAGAGGGCGCAGCAAACCACATACGATATTTAAAAAAATCTGTTTATATTAGGTGGAAGGTATCAATTTTGGAATAAAAATTTATTACCAGTAAGTTTTTTTCTATCCCTTAAAATAAAAAAGTTAGACAGCCTTAAAGTTTGGGCACTTTATAGGTTATTTTGTTATTATTCATAAAGTTGGCCATGGATCTCAAATTTGTTTTTACGAGCACAAAGGCCTCCAAAAATGCAACAAAAAACAATTAAAGATTTTTGACGTATTTCGCATATTAAGCGAGATACATGGGAGTGGCCCTCTTATGTGATACAACCTGTATATAAAAGACTCCATAAGGAACATACAAAGTGTTAAAGTTTGAAAATTATATATTTTCATATCGTTCACTAATTAATGTAGCTGCTCAAATCGTATTTGCTTTACATATTACTGGAATACGTTGTCATAAAATGGACAAGTAGGTATCAATCTGATCAGAAAAGTTATTGAACTTTGTAAATAATCAAAGGCAGCTTTGATTTCGGATGCGCCCTTTCATTTTCTACATAAAAGTATTCTTAATATTATTTCGTATGTTACCGTTTCATGACATTTTTTTGAAACTCAAATCTTACACAAGAAGGTATACCCAGTGTCCCCACTTTGATATTACTTTAAATATCATTAGCATCGTTTTAAAAACATTTGTATATAGCGTGCTCAATAAAAGCTGAAACATCCGGTAATATTTTTTTCTGTAGCATTATTTGAATTTCGTTTTTGTTTTTATTGAAAGTTATGAAAAAAAAAAACAAAATCACGTACAATATTGAAAAGAGACAAGCAGTAATAAGTTAAACTTGGTTCAACGCAATTTTTTATTTGACCGGTACTTTACTTTCACAGTAACCAAATCAAAAGACTTTCATCATAAGCAATTCTAGAAAATTTAACAAGTTATCCAAGTTGTCATCTTACCCGCACTTCCCTTATACATTTTGTCAGGAAAGCTACACTTAATTAAATTTTACATTTATTTGTATTATGTCAAGCAGTATTTACTCGTAAAAAAAATATCGTTCGGAAAACATCAGCGACGTATACGTCACGCTGTTTATACATATTTTAGTGTTGCCCTTAACATAAAGATTGAATTCAGTATGCTTTTGATAACCTGATTCATCAAACTAAATTGCTTTCTTAACTTAAAAGTTGATACTAAACTAATTTACAGCTTGTGTACTGTTATTTTAGGAGATATCAGAAAATTGAAACGTTCATTGCCTAATTTTTTTACAAATATTTCAATCTTTTATAAAAAAATAATAATAAAATAGATATATTATTATATTCTTGAATTTTTTACTTTTTCCTGATTGCATTGATTGAAACATGTAATGGGTTACCTTTTACTATGTGCGAGATAATGATAATTAAATAATTCCATAATTAAAATGTTATTTTTTATTATAAAGAATAACTATATTCGAATCCGATTAATGTAGCAATTTAAAGAATAGTTTATAAAAATTGTTCAAATACATTTCTTTGCTTTTCTATGCAAAAGCTATATCATTTTTCCAAATTATTTAAACAATTATGAATAATTCTTGGGTATTCGTTTATGTAATCTATAGCTTCTTATATTCTAACTTGAATTCCTAAAAAAGTGGGCTTTTATAAACACTATTATTTAAATAGCCCCACAAAAATGTATCACGTGGTGACAAGTCTGGACAATTCGCCGGCTACCGTATAGTACCATAATTTCCTAACCATTCTATATAACTATTATTTAAACATTCAGTAACTTATCATTATGTCGATCAAACTGGGCAATAAGATCATTTATTTCGTGACCCTAAAGATCTAAGTGACGTTGGCCGTTTAAATTTTCCTGTAAAAATATAATTCGGCGACTAGAGAGATATTCCCGTTTTTAAAAAAAAAATATTGTGGGCAGATTTTGACGCCTTTACCACAGTTTTATCTTTAATAAGCAAAGCATCACGTTTTGATCAGTGGAGAACCAACGAAAGATTGGAGAAATTAAGAGACAAGGAAATATATCGTTACATGTTTGGTACTAGAGTCAATGGGCCAATATTTGTATAAATTGGATTCGAATATAGTTGTGTATTCTTTATGATAAAAAATAATATTTTAAACCAAGTTGATATCAATATCTCAGTAGTGCTCGAAAAATTAGTCAATGAATGCAGGTAGAATACAGTTCAATCTAACGTTTGCGAGTGATCACCCTACACTATTTTAAATGAAGTTTTATTTAGGTTTTGTGTGTTCAAAAATATATTTTTATTGACATCTATTTCCTTATCAATAATTAATAAATAGGCGAAATATTAAATTAACGTGCTAATAGAAATTGAAATAAAAAAATTTCTATTTGCTTGTCTTTGTTATTTTTAGAAACTATATGGTATAGTCTAGAAATTCCTGACTCGGCTCCTTCGTCGCGTCGTCCGTAGGCATCTAGACTTGTACTTTAATGACACTTCACGGCCGTGTATCGTACAACGTTTTATTTCATACTGTGCTGTATTAAAAATCAAATTTGAATGATTTATTTTACATAACGTGCCTGTATGTAGGTGTTAGCGTGGTTTCGATTCTTGTTTTATCGCATAGCTTTTGATTTAGCTTAGTGATGTAAAAACAAAAATAACAAATTTGACAGTTTGTCATCCCGTGCGTATTTTGTGATAATTTTCGTAAAAAATGGAAGAAATCGAGCTAAAATGTGCTGAAGCAACCAGTAAATTGGTGCCTACGAAGTCTTCTGCTCGTTATGAGAAGGAATACCAGTTCTTCAACGTGTCGAGAAAAACCTATAAGGTGGAAAACGGCCTGAATGAGAATATCCTTTTGGCGTACTTCTTGGATATCTCCAAAAGATGACAATGTGGGCAAAATATTCGATGCTATGGTTTTTATAGGCTAGATTTTGCAGTTTTAAAGACAAAATCTTTTAAAAATGTGAATATTGTGTTTTTTAAAGCAGTCCAGCAAACATTTTCCGGACTCATTACAGTACAGTATGAAATAAAATCTTTTGTCGTATGTTTTTTCAGAATAAAATGTTGCTTTAATTTGACTTGATATCACCGAGAGAAACATTTTTTTTATACTTAGGACATAATTATACCAGATAAGTTATCTTGGCTGGCTATGGATGGAAGTTTCCCGTTGCGGTCAGTAGATAATCATTAAATCATCTAAAGTTTCATACACACCTCATCTATATTCTGCTCATGACTGGGCGACACTTTATAGGTCTAGTTCCGATATTCCGTGATCACAGCTATGATACTGTGTTATCTGCAATTTATTATTTAATAGTGGATACTTATCTGCAACATATCTGTGAATACATTCCTTTACTATTTTCTAGAGAAAACATACCTATTTACATTTTATTCGAAAAGCAAGCCATTTAAAATTTTTATTCCGTTAATTTATATATAATTAGTTAACAGTAATAGATTTCCAATGCCAAAAATAGGGTCACAGAAATATCAGTGAAATGTTGCTTCATTGCAAATTGGTGGGTTACAAACTTTTAAAATATAATATTTGTAATATTTAGCAGTCAAGTGAAAATTGCACTTACACTATTATACTTTACATGTGCAGCAAATATACCTTACATCTTTTCTGTTCTTCATATATATGCAAAACAGGCCAAAGCTATGAAACTTTGATTAATTTTGGGTAAAATTGATGCACTAACAAATTTTGAGATAAAAGAAATGTTTCATGTCACTGTTATACGTGAAAATTCAAACAAATCACATTTCTATGGCTACCTCAAAATTGTTATTATTAAAGAATGGGCCATATTTTAAGGATGATTTAAGTCAAGTTACCTTAATACAACTTCGCTTCCTTAAAAAGACCCAAGAAAGTATTAAAAAAACCTATAACTTCTTAACGAACAAAGTTGTACTAAGGTAAATTAACTTAAATCATCATCCAAGAAAGCTATCCTTAAAATAAGGACCACTGTTTAATCAATATCCGAGATTGTAGAAAAAACAGTGAATTTTAGAAACATGTAACAGATATAGTTTTTTTTAAACTAATAGAATGCTGTTTCGAAACAACTAATTATTTTCCAAAAATCTCCATCCTTAAAAAAAATCTGAAAAAAATACAATGACACAGGAGCTCAGACAAAAAAACCTTCTTGTACGAATTTTGAATGGAATAAAAAAAAATACTTTCTTGGGCCTGTATTCTTGGGCATTCTTTAATAAAAACTCTGCATGTTCATTTAGGGTGGTATATGCTAGATAAATAGAGTATCTCAAAAGTAATGCGCATTTTGGAACTTGGGAATCTAACCAGGGGTGATGGGAAAGGGGATGAGGTTGTTTTTCATTAAAATGCCAATCAGTTTTTTATTACGCCATATAAAAGCTTAGGGTCTTTCTGATTAATTTCGTGTGCAATAGATATGGGGTTGATAGGGAAAATTTTGGAGAAAAATCCAAAAGCCGTAAACTTTGAATTTATTTTTCAACGGAATGGGCTAGCTGAGTCTAGGCGCCTAAAAGAAACAGTTTTAAAAAATAACTCTTTTCATTTTACTAATGGATCAAATGTCAAACTGTTGACAGTCTGCAAGTTGACAATGAGTCGGTCTGTCAATAAAAGCTATCTGCAGATTCCTGACTGTTTCAGATGGTATTTGCCTTATCCCATGGTGAATGCATAGCTTCAGGTCTTCAATGATGCCTGTCACTCTACACCTTGTTTTTCAAGTATCCCCATAAGAAAAAGTCAACAGGCGTTAAATCAGGAGATCTTGCAGGCTACTAAATTTCCCCTCTTCAGCGAATCCAAGAATGTGGAAATTGATGATTCAAATAGTTCATACGATGGCTGCGTGCATGCACTCATTTTCATTGATGGGAGGGGGTTCCAGTAACTGCTAGATTCAGCTGTCCTATTGAAAGAGAGAAATTCTGAGTTTTTTCGATTTTTCTCCAAAATTCTCCCTATCCCCAGCATGTTAAACACCAAATTAAACAGAAATACCTAAGCTTCCATACGTTGCAGTATAAAGTGGTGGTTGCCATTCAAAATAAGAACTGCCACAGGTTATATTTTTGAGAACTGAACTTCATTAAAGTTTATGATAAAAAAAACAAAATTGACCTGTCCGATTTTTTCAAAAATTGCCATTTTTGAAATGCGCATGAATTTTGAGACACACTGTACACCGGGTGACAACGGAAAATGGGAACACGCTGTAACTTTTTTATGACTGCTGATAAAAATTTGAAATTGGGTGGGATTATACTAGATGGTGCCATGAATTCTTAGAGGTCATTTTGGATTTCATGACATTTCCGGTTTGACCGGAAATGACCGTAAATTTATATTTTTAAACACCCTGTATTTTTTGACATTTTTGGAATCAGCGGATCATTTTACGTACGGTAGAACCAATTTTCTGACACATTTTCTGGATGTAAGTTCTGCCACGACTGGCAGAAATTGTTTTCTTTTTTGACGGATTTTAAAAATTGTTGTACCACAAAATTCAGAAAAAATCCTTTATTAAAAATTCAATAGGACCCACCCTCTCTACATTTGAAAAAAATGAGTTTTTAAGGAAATGCAATAAATCGAAATTTTTAGTGGTAATAACTAAAAAAATGTACAAAAATATTCAAATTTAGAATTTTTACCATAATACCATAAAAAGAAAACAATTTCTGCCAGTCGCAGCCTCCTAGTTTTATTTTTAAAAATTAAAAAAAAATACTTACATCCAGAAAATTGGTCCTACCATAGTAAAATACAGGGTGTCCTATTTAAAAATATATATTTACGGTCATTTCCGGTCAAACCGGAAATGTCATGAAATCCGAAAGAATTCATGGCACCATCTAGTATAAACCGACCCAATTTCAAATTTTTATCAGCAGTCATAAAAAAGTTGTTTTTTGTTGTCACGTTGCAGGAATTATGACAATAAATAATCAAGATATAAATTTGCTTAACAAAATAAATGTATTCAATAATTAAATACAAATTATTCAGATGACGTATGTTCAATTGTTAATAAAACACCCTGTATAATGAATTCTGGAATTGCTTCCTATATGGCTTATATGTGGAAGAATTACAATTTTGTAAATTATTCCGTACATATACATATTTAACAAATTCTGTCGCCAGCGGCTATTTTGGAAAAGTAAACAGAGCAGCCGTGCATCTAGAAGAATCCCTTCGTGTGTGAAACACTAAAAATACAATTGAAATACATCAGCCGTGTTCGATTTCATCCCTGAAGATGTGTCTATCAGGCCAGACAATTCTCCTGATTGATATGCGATTTGCGTCAGGCCGCGAGTCATCTGGGCCACTTTTCCAGCGCGGTAACACATTGCTAACCCTTAGGGCCCGTATTATTGCAATTTTATATTCGTATCTATCATAAATTCTATCGATATTACAAAATACATCTCGATATGTTTTATGTAGCACTGACTGACGCCAAGGCACTAGGATGCTGAAAAATGTATAACTGTTTAAATTCGATGAAAGCAATAACCAGTTCAATTAATTTATTTTACTGTACGAGTATAATAAATTGAACCAAGCAAAACATAATTAACTTCTCAAATACTTGAAATTGTAATATGTGAACAACTTCAGAACAACAACAGACAATACTGTCAAGACAATAAAATAATTTTCGGGGAAAACATTCCTGCGAGTCGGCATTGCAGTTAGTGTGTGCGAATTGGTAGAAAGATATCGACGATGGTAAAGTCATTTTGAGTGTATTTTTAGACCTGCAGCGGGCGTTTGAGATAATTGATCGTGTGAGATTGTTAAATAAACTCTGTGTACTCGGTATTAAAAACAAAGCATTACAATGGCTGCATAAATATTTGAGTAATCGGTACCATTGCACAAAGATTAATGAGAAAAGTATCAAGCGATAATGGAGTCTCGCAGGGAAGTGCCCTCGGACCATTATTATTCATTATTTACATAAATAACCTTAGTGAAGTATTAAATAAAGACCTAATAAATTTATTTGTGACTGACATATTGATATCGGTCTCAGGATGATGATCATGCAGAAGTAAACAATGTAATGAATGTTGTTCAATGTAATGAACAACGAACTTAGCAAGTTATATAATTGGTTATGCAATAATAAACTTAAATAAAGCGCATCTAAGACTAAATGTATGATTTTAGGTACAAAACAAAATTGTCAAAACTATGCACAGAGTAAACTTGAGGTCGATATCAATGGTGTAAAGATTGCGATGGTGTCGGAGATTAGATATCTTGATGTTGTATTAGATCAACAATTCAACTTTTGTGAATGTGTGGATTATATGTGAAAAAAAATTGCAAAAAGATCGACATCTTTGGTTGAATATCAGAACATGTATCACGATGGAGTAAATTGCTAATATATAACACAAATTATTTATGCTCATATAACATATTACTCGTCCTTGTTAATTTCTTGCAACAAAACTGAAATAAACAAGCTTCAGATTTTACACAATAAAGCTGTGCGCACAATTCTTTCGTGTGATAAATACACATATTATGAGCAATCATGTTTAATTCTAATTTATAAAATTGAACATAAGTTGATGTCAGAGTATTTGAATAATTTCTTAATTAAAAGGGCAGATATCGTTATGATATTCGTTCAAAAGAAAACTTTGATATTTCAGCATTTAAATTACGAAAAGATTTGTTTCATTTAAAAATATTTAAAAGTGAAATAAAGAAAAACACCCAATCAGATTAAAATGTGCTATGTTAATTTATTGTCGTGTTATTAATATTTTAGTATATGTTCAGTGTTGGATTTAGTAAAGCAGCTCATTCTGTCAATCCATCAGAAGTTGATTTGTTCATGATTATGGTCTGACTATTTTAATAACGATAATGAGTATACAGTAAAGAAATAAAGGGAATAAAGTATAAAGTTATTAATATTAAATATTTTTTCTAGTTCGTGTCATTTTGATTAGGATTTCTAAATTAAATCAAAATGAAGCTGTCACCAATTTTTTTTATTTAGTTGCTGTTATTTAAATTACTGTTAAGTCTTGTTATTATGACTCTATATTTTACTTATTAATTATGCAAATTCGATCTTTGATTAATTTGTATTTATGGGAAATAAATATTAAAAGTAAAATGAGTTATTTTATTTTTTCTCTGAATTTACAGTTTTCTCTATAACATTTAAATGATCAAAATATGAAGGCTGCTAAATTATATCCCTGAAGACGATCGTTATCGGAGGCGCAGTGCCAACCGTAGCAGCCGTCAACAACAATACTAATAGTAACTGAAATCAATATATGAGTAGGGATATTGAAAACAATTCCGCCTGCCATAAAACCTAGCCTGGGAATAACAACGGCAGATCAAGGAATCTCAGTTAAGAGTAGGAATGTGCCAGTTCATTCTGTTACTAGCAGTGATCAGTTACCTAGCTTAATAACCTGTTAAACTATTGATTAGTTACTTCTATTTCTTGAACATTACATACACCATTTACTCTAAAATTAAGATAACGAACAAATCTATTTTGAATCCTTTCTAACCTTATTTTATAAACATTACAATTAAGATTCCAAATAACACAAGCAAAGTTAACTCTGCATAGACATAGTAAAATGATATAAGAGACCTTTCATTTCTACTATACTAATATAATTTACATGGTACCTACTCAATTAAACGTGCTCAATTTTCTTAGAGTTAATACAATAATTAAAAAAAATGATCGAATACAAAAGAATGACTTTTGCTAATATTTAAAAGCAATTTAAACTTTTTACAATATTGTACAATGCTGTTGATATTTTTCTGAATCAATTCGCTATAATTTAAAGAGGAAACCGTGTGATTTTTTTTTAATCATCAGACACTTAGAGTATTTAATACGTCCACCTATGTCATTAATGCAGACAAGGAATAACAATGGCCCAAGATGGGACCCCTGAGGTACACCAGATATAACGTGAACTAATTAAAATAAATGATCATTAATTGCTACCATTTGAGTTCTATGTATAAGATGTGAGCGTAGGGGTTTAAGATGTATACCAATCCCCTCAGCTAGCTTAGCAATTCATAAATTATGGTTACTGAAATCAGTATATACAGAGTCCACTAGTATTCGTTTGTCCATGGCACTGCAAAAGTAGTCACTGTATGCAATTCTTTTTGCAACGGCTTGCAGCAAATACTTGCACCTGCACTACCTTTCCCAAAAGTCTAATTCACAGTTTGTTTTATATTTGCCAATTTGCAACTACAATAGAAATGATTCCAATACTTTAACCCGAGTATATACTAATAACTAAACTGTTTATCTAAATTTGACAAGTAACAATAAGAAACAGCATAATATACAAGGCGGCCAAATAAAAACGAATCAGAGCCATTTTCAGGAACCCGTCGATTTTAGATTAAAGGGGAACATTCTTTGCTGGTATTTTTGACTCCACCAGGTTCACCTCCAAGCAAGGATAAGCATCACTCCAAAATATTTAAATGGCATTGGGGGTTGAGTAATATTTATTTTGAAAGCTCTTACAATTCTCTTTACAACAGACTTTAAATTTTATAATTCCGCCCAATACTTTGAAAAAAAAGTTACATTTTAAAATTTAAATTATGTTTAGTTGCTTACTTACTACTTAGTTGATTAAATGTTCAAACTGATGACCGCGCGCTTCCATACAAGAATAAAGATTTTGTTCGAAACGTTCGCGCACATTCTGAAGCATATCCGGAGTGATCCGTCGGCATTGACGCAAATCTTGCAGCGACGCTGGCTGTGTTTTATAGAATTAACTTTTTAGGTATCTCCACAAAAAAAATTAAGGGGTGATAAATCCGGTGATCGTGGAGGCCACTCAATGCTACCTCTTCTCCCAATCCAATTCTGTGGAAAACGTTGGTCCAAATACTGAGGGACAATTAACGCATAATGCGGAGGAACAGCATCCTGTTGAAAAATCAAATAATCTTCATCATACTCTGGAACATTTTCAATAATATCAGTCAAGGCAGGGTCAATTGCGTTTTCCAGTAATTGCAAATATATTTGGCTAGTCAAATTACCAGGTAATGGGTTTAAATCTGACCAATAGCGGCAATTGTGACCATTTACCGTCCCGTTCAAGAAAAAACTGCATTCATCAGAAAAAGAGATGTCAAAAAGGAATTGTGGGTCAGTCCCTGCTTGATCAATCATTATTTCGCAAAATTGCAAACGGCGGTCATAATCATCCTCATGAAGTTCCTGGACTCAATGTATTTTGTATGGATGAAATTTAATCTTCTTCAAAATGGTTTGTATGCTAGTTCGACTGATCCCAGACATAGATGCCAGCTGCCTCGTACTTAATGTAGGATCAAGATGAACTTGTCCCAAAACTGAAACCGCAACTGAAACTTCACTAGCTTCGTTAATTATAGGTTTTTCAATTTCTCGACTTTTATTGGCTACATTCCCTGCCTCTTGAAATTTTTTTACTAACTCTAGAACATACTTCCACTTGTCGATCTTGATGTTGTTCATTAAATAGCTGAGTTGTTCTTTTCGCACATTTATTGTTCATCAAGGAAAGCGAAATGATATCTACTCTTTCCGCAATGGAATAAACCATAGAGTTTAATTTTAAAAAATACAATTAAATAAACTACCAACCAACACTTCCAAATAATTCTAGAAAATAAATTTGGAATCTACTAATTTTACATTCGTTGTGTGTGTATAGTATCCATTTCTGTTTTTTGCAATTGTGTTTTTTTCACGAAAGTGACAACAAATCCAAAAACCAATGTAACGCATGAAATTCTAAATTTATACCATTGGCGTACTTAACTCGAATGAGTGACATTTTTATCGTTACTAATTGTTTGTACATAAGTTTAAACTTTTAAATCAAAATTCTTATTAGTATTGGGCGGAACTATAATATTTAAAGTCTGTTGTAGAGAATTGTAAGAGCTTTCAAGATAAATATTACTCCACCCCCAATGCCACTTAAATATTTTGGGGTGATGCTTACCCTTGCTTGAGGGTGAAAGTGGCGGAGTCAAAAATACCAGCAAAGAATGTCCCCCTTTGATATAAAATCGATGGGTCTGACCGTTTTTCTACAATCTTGACGCAGTTCCTGAAAATGGCTCTATTTCGTTTTCATCTGGCCACCCTGTATAAAATAAAAGTTTCACTTAAAATATTTTGCAAGCTCAACAATCAAACAATAATCAAGCAGCAGCGAGAGAAGGCAGTTTGAATTTGACAGTTCAGCCAAGGAATTTATATGTAGCAAGAAAACTAAATTAAATATTTTGAAAGTGCAAGAGCCTTGCAGATATGACGACTTTAGCAACAGCAGTTGTTCAGTGCGCATGCCTACATGCAAGAGACATTCAGCAAGTTGAATGTCTCATGCATGTAGGCACTTAAGGGATTAATATTTGAATAGGTAGCAAACAACCCGAATTAAAAAAAATTGAAACATATTCTATATTTGACCAACTTGTGTACTGCATGTGAAAAACAGATTGTAATTCCGCTCCGACGTGCAAAAAATAGGCTCATTGGCAGCTCTGAATGATGACCGAAAGGGTGAAAGGTGCAAAAATATGTTGGGTAAATCTCGTACGGTATTACAGTTCCGCAGATCTGAAATTCCACCTCGAAAGTCCCACGATCCAAGTAAAATATCCTCTTAAGGTTTCTCATTTCAAACTTTTATAAATCGCTTGCGGAATAGAAGTTATATGTGAGAAAGATTTTACTTTGATACTTTAGGAAATATATTTATATATGCGTCGAGTACGTTTTCATAGGGAATTTGTTTAAAATCAAAAGCGAAAAATTATTAGTAGAGCTATTGAAGGATTTTTTACTGTATTAAAAAGGTATTTTAAGCTAATATAAATCAAATATCCTACAATTCCTATCAATGAAGTCATATGTATGTTCTCTGATACCAAACGTCTAGGTATGCTAATGAACAATTCCACAGACAAAGCTCTATTCAATAATTATCTAAAGAAATTAATCTGTTTTTGATAATACCAAACGCGTTGGTATTATTAGTTTCTTTTATACAAGGTAGAGGGCGCTAGCTTTTTTTTGTTTGTTTATTTTCTAATGGATAGTTTTACACTGTATAAGAAATGGTCAACACATAAACTTAGATTCTACATAAAAGTAAATAAATAAACAACACACTAAATCATACAAAATCACATAAAGAAAAAACAAAAATCGCAATTTTTAATGTTGAAATATTCATTTAATGAACATATCAATTAGGTACGATTTCTTTATCGTCTTTTTTTAAAACGCTCAAGTGTACAGCAAGTCTTCATATCAGAAGCAATGGTGTTTATATCATTAATGTGTACAAGAAACAACACAGGACCCAGTACAGAACCCTCTGGAACACCCATGGTTAAACTTTGTATTTCTGAATTTACATATGAAACACTCCAAGAATCTCTATGCATAAGGCTAACATATTGTCTCCGGTCATTCAAAAATGACCTTATCCAATTCATTGAAATACCTCCTAATCCAAATCCAAATATGATAATTTTTAAAGTAATATGCTATGACCGACGCAGTCTAAAGCCCTGCTAAGACTACAAAAGATCCCAGCAGGGCATTCGCTTGCTTCCATAGACTTTAACACAGTCTCATAAAATGAATGGATGGCGCTACAAGTTGATTTTCCTCATTGAAAACCATGCTGATGTTCTATTATAATTCTATGCTTATTCATGAACGATATAAGTCTGTCCAAGAAGGAATATTCAAAAATTTTTGAAAACGGTGGTAATATCGTTATTGGTCTATAATTATTTAAGGAAAAATTATCACCTTTTTTATAAACGGGAGTGACCTTCCCGAGTTTCAGTTTTGATGGAAAGCAACCACTTTCAAAACGATAAGTTTAAAAGACCAAAGGTTTTATAATGCTAGGACATATTCTTTTGAATATTTGCATCGGAATATCATCGAAACCAGTGGACCACTTATTTTTAACTTATTTGTTATAATACCAAGAAGTTCATTAGAAGTTATAGGTTTCAGAAACATAGTTGGATAAGATGTAAGTTAACGGAAGAAATATTGCTATTATTATTTTTAGCCATATTTTGAACAAGTTCAAGGGGAGCTTTAATAAAATGACAGTCAACGAGATTAGCTAATTCCTGGGAATTTAGTATTTGTTTACCATCGTAATTTATTGATATATTATTATGATTCATAACTTTGTTTGATAATTCAGAGGTTACCTTCCAAGCCATTTCAGCAAAATTGTCTGAGGAAAATATTTTATTCTGTTTTATGTTCAAGACAAGAAATTTGTGTTTTGCCAGTTTATAAATATCAATTAACTCTGTGTATTTATTTTTAATAGAATACAAAATTTTTAAATTTGTACTCGACAATTTGACCATTTGGTTCACCCAAATTTTATTTAATGCTGCTAGTATTTCCGTTGACATTTTATGCTCTAACTTTTTGTTTTGTTTTGCTGTTATATTATATAAAATTTAATTTTACACAATAAAGGCGATATTAGTAAATTTGTCAAAAATGCACTGTTTTCGAGGAAATGCAAATGCAACATAGCAACTAGTGTCCTCCACTAATAACACCAGCGTGGGCCAAACACCATAAAAAATGTACCTGTGTCGAATTTTAATGAAATATGTTGTTCTTTTTAAAAAAATACATTCAAAATTTGATTTTTTAATAGTATATTACTTAACGAGCGGTAATGCAGGTCATAACTCACGCAGACGAAGTTATGACCATTACCGCAAGTTGAGTACTACTTTATCTACGACTATAACAATAAATACTAAGATACAAGTATCGAGAAAGAACTTTATTCACAAATCTTAATAGTTATATCAATTAAATAAAAGTTTTAGGCGTAATTACTCATTTTGTTTATTAATGATATTAACTGTAAAGTTTGACAACCAGTAAACTGAATATGTAGGACTGTATTACGCAAGTTTATTGTTTCTTTTTTTGTTTGTTGTATATATGTTGTAGATGTACTAACTGGTTGAGGCGTTATAGAACTATATATTTTATTTGCAGTATATTTCTTATTGTTTTCTAAATCATCAATGTACCCCTCAGCAACAGTAGTTGATCGCCAACCGCCATGGCGTTTCAGTGCCGTTATATCCCCTCCATCATCTACGAAATAAAGTTGATAAATTACTATCTGGTAATTTTAAAAATGCTGCAACGTCTTTCCCCATTGCTCCAAATTTATTAATGCCAATTCTTTGTGATATTTTCCATTTTGAAATTTAAAGAATAATATTGTTTGCGATATATTGGTAGGACGAATATTTAAATATTTCTTAATTATGGTATAAAAACAGTGAATTTTCAGGCAATTTTTGTTTTTGTATTTGGTACACTGGCCATAAAAATAGATCCATGATCTTCTAAATCTATAAATTGCATAGAGTGCAATTCTGCTGCGCGACAAGCACCCATAATGCCCATTATTAAAGCAACCTAAAATAAATTATATTATTGACTAGATGATAAAATCGTTTGAATTTTTGTAAAAGCTATTACCTTTGTCGCCAGATATTTCTCATCAGGAGCTTCATTTATGAAATTATTAAGTTGTTCTGGTGTAAATGTTTTGCCTTTTTAGCTATATATTTATCTGATTGACGTTTAAGAAACGCACGTAATTTTGAATAATTCTCTATATTAATTCCATTATTTATGTACAGTGTACTTCTTAGCATGGAGTAGAAAGTCCATAGAGAGGATGCATTATATTTATTGCTAAGTTCATTAAAATATGCACATTTTCTGTAAACGAGTTAACGTTTTTATTGTTACACCAATCTTGAAAATTTTTATATACACCTTTATACTTGTTTTTTGATTTTTCTGGTAATAAATTCTGTTTTGCATTATTAGATACTTCTCTTATTTCTGGAGGTGTACATAATAACTCATCTTCGCTATCTAAATTCATATTTTTTAGGACTATTATTAGAAATTGATTTGAAAACGTCAAAATTATTTTGTTAAAATATCAAATAACATTAGTCCCCTCAATGATAATAATTGACAGTTCCGTCTACTGAGAGGTGTTGGCAATTTAATAATTTTAAAATCTTTTAATTATTCATTCCTTTCCACTTGTTAAAAAATCTTTCCATTTTACACCAATGGAACGTATTTATCGGCTTAAAAATTTCCAAGAATTTACACTATTTACATACCGAATTATCATTGTAGAAGCCCAGCGTGAGTTATCATAACTCACTATAAAAACTCACGCTATTTGTTTATTGATATTAATTGATCAAAAGCAGTTGAATAACTAATATATAAATTAATAGGAATCAGTGGTTCTATTAAGCAAACTTCACTTATTTTGCGATGCTCTGTCAGCTCTTGTAATATTGTCACGTCTTTTTGAAACACCCTCTATATATATTTTTGGCATAGTATTATTCCATATTTGAATGCTATGCTCTCATAACTGTACACCATTCAGTGACAGTGGTTTGAAATAATTAAAATTAATTATTAATTAAAATCATTCATTAAAATTATTATAACCACTGGTTTGATAGACGTCAGAAACACCAAAATTTGATACCGTATATACAGTAACAATGATTGTCGAATTACTGGTAACCACTTTATTTATATATTTAAATGTAATTTCTGAGGGTTAAAATAGATATTTATGCATAACGTATTACATACGACATAAGATTTTTTCTAATTTTGACGAGAAATGGGAAATACAAGTTTCTAATGTTGATCATTTATAAGTATAATTTAAGTAACAATTATCTAGTAGGTCAGTGTCAGTTTAAATTTTCTTGTCATTTGGCTTGAAATTTAATAGACGTTGATCTATTCTGTGATCCTGTTCTTACTATTACTATTACCATTTATTAGGAAAAATGTGTGATTTACATTCAGATTCTTACGATATACCGAGCGATATTGAAGAAGCGGCAAGAAACGCCGTATGTTCACTGATTCCTGAAAAATCCAAAGCGGTATAATATGAATTGGCTTACGAAAAATTTCAGAAGTGGCGTGAACAAAAGAAAGTAAAACACGTCAATGAGAAAGTACTATTGGCATATTTTGAAGGTAAGAGGAATTTGAAGGCTTCTACGCTACGAACACAGTACTCCATGTTGAGAACTGATCTATATTTAAAATATAGACATTAAAACATACAATAGTTTGATAGCATTTTTGAGAAGCCAGTTCATGCTAAGAAATCAAACATTTTTTCAAAAGTAAATATTGCGAAGTTTGCTTTTATTTGCTTCATTTAGTTGTTTACTAATTCGCATTTTTTGCTTTAGGTTGTGTTAGTTGTGGAAATAGCCGGTGCATGTTGGAAGTCAGAATTAATATTTTTACATGTTGAAGATGTTACAGATGAGGAGACATATTTTCCCCGGGAGATATAGAAGAACTAAACTTCGTTGCCATTAGGCGGCTGGAAGTCAAATTCTGTTACAGGAGGATATGTTAAAAATTCTATAGAAAATAAAAATACAATTTCCGGTGAATATTTATAATTAAATAATATTAATTAATAAATAATTAATAAAGTGTTATATAAAAAATTACTTTATTGTTTTTCTGTTGTATTTTGTTTTATTTTTTTTTTTTAATTAGTGACATAACAAACTTTTCGTAACCAGTTGCATAATGGTTTTTATTATGTAATTAATTACATAAAATAAAACGTTTTGATACTTGTTTTGATAACAAAAGGTGTTACTTTATATGTCAAAATTAGAAAAGTTGTATTTTTATTCGTTAAAGCATGATAAAATTGGGGAATAATGGAGAAGTAAATATTTTGCAGTAAATTTTGTGTGAATCATAACACTTGTTATTTGACTAATATACATTATTCCAATAAACATGTTTACGTTTGCGTTGTCCTTGATTGCGAACATTAAGCCAATTGCTGTATACTTATTTTCAATTTCCCAGACATTTAATAAGGTCGTTACTTGCAGTTAATTTATAAGAAATATGATTAAATTTCACCATTAGACGGTGAAGTCAGAATAGACGTCTTCACAGAGCAATTTAAATTTAAAATTTAAAAATATGGACTTTTAAAGAAGCTTAAGGCCCGCGGGATACTGAAGCCCTGGAGTTTCGTTTCTACTTCACTGTACTTAATGTTCCTGACATTATAAAGTAAAGCTAGTAGTTACCAGTTTTTTA
Organism: Monochamus alternatus; assembly: GCA_037114965.1. Classification (NCBI taxonomy): domain Eukaryota; kingdom Metazoa; phylum Arthropoda; class Insecta; order Coleoptera; family Cerambycidae; genus Monochamus; species Monochamus alternatus. The sequence continues at coordinate 73,585,140 of CM073431.1, read as the reverse complement.
CTTCTTTTCTTTATAGATACTCATTTTTAGAGAATTTTACCATCTAATCAAGAAAACTATGACCTGAATCTAGTTGATATGTTCTTATGAGAGACAGTTTTGTTACTGCTCTTTTTTCTCATCGTTATTTATTTTATTTACCTATATAATTTTCATATGCCACTCTGATTTTTTTTAATTAAGCTACGTAACCTCTTAAATTCTTCTAAGTGCAATTCATCTCAAATGTACTTTAGCCTTTTTCTTAATATTTCTAATAATATGAGCATTATACCAACGAGGATATTTATGTTTAAAGGATCTATACAGAGGTACATTGTCATCAAATATCTTATACAGCTTTATGTAAAATTCGTGCACAGCCAAATTTATATCATCAAATTGCATCAGAAAAGACCAATCACATTCTAACATGGCATTATATAAATTAGGAAAGTTAGCTTTTCTAAAATTGTAACACTTTTCATTAACATTTGGAGAAAGTTCAGGTTCCCTAACAAAAATTCTATTAAACCTCATCAGCAATGCTGGATGATATACATGTTCTGGTACAAGTGGATCACGTTCATGAACTACTTCACATCACATATTAGACATCAACAAATCAAATAACCTATTAAATGAATTCAATACATTATTAAATTGACCTAAATCAAAGAAACTAATGAAATTATGTAAAAAACGCGTTTTAACATTATTTTCATGGTTAACAAAACTTAGCACATTAAAATCACCTATTAAAATGCGTTTTCAATTAGAACGTAGGATCGGTCAGTGGTCGAGCGGTTTAAGGCATCAGTACTTGAATCGCTATGGGTTCGACCCCCGCAGCCGATAGACCGTATATAAGCACCCTATGGCACTATGGTATATGGCACCCTCTCTGCGGGTATGGTAGGGTGGAAGAATGTTGGCTTGGGTCAATGTGAGAGATTGATACCGGTTGACATTTGACTACCCCGCTAATTAATGAGGTTTTACATGTTTCCTTCATTCCTGCACTGAAAGGTGGTTAGGGCCTACCAACGTAAGTCGTTCCTGGGCGCAAATGCGACTTGTTTAATAATAATATGCTGCCCCCTCTCCCGCACAAGTCTTTGACTTCTGGGCTAATCCTCATGATTAGAATGAGGGGTAGAGATATTATTATTATAAACGAAGTGCAACATATGTTTTAATTAACGTTATCCATTCTTCCATTCAGGCATTCTTTAAACACGTTGGAGAAAGTGCTTGACTTTTTGGTTGACATATCCTAGATTTTGTTGTTTCTAAACTGCCAATAACTTCGAAAATCTGGAGATATTCACTTTATCTTTAATATTTAACGCAGCAGTACGCAACACTAAGTAAATGGGACTAAAGGGATGACGCCTTTCTGATTTTGGTAATTTCACTAAAATATGCCAGTACAATAGTTTCAGAAACAGTTTTCTGAATACCAGTAGCAGCTTTTAAAAACATCATAAACTTAATCGTACCTTGCACGACTTTGCTTAGGTAAACAGATCTTTTTCCAAACTTTCAGCGGATTCTTTCATTTGAGGAGGAGTACAAATAATTTTTTCTGAATCACTCGTTGTCTTCGAAAACACTTTTTTAATGACAATGTATCAACAATGCAACTAATTTAAGTTTGTATATTTAACTTTTTTAGTACCATAGTAATCATTATCAAAATGCCATCTTTTTTTTATATGTAATCTGGTTACATAGGAATCTTACTTTGTTAATGTCATGTAATTATTTTTATTACAAAAACCGTCACTTGCATTTAAGACGTATGAAAAAAAAATCAGAAAATGGTTAACATAAAAAAATATAACTTAGTTAACTCCAGGAAAGATGTTAAATTCGGTGCACTTTAATCTCATCAATAAAATTATAAAATAATGATTAGTAAATATTTTTGGTAAATTATTTCAACATTAATACAGTAACAGTACCCCTCATTTATTTACACACTGTATATGATTCTTCATATTTGTCTTACAGCTAAATATGTACAAGTATAGAATTTATAGATATGTGTTTTTCCTTTTTTGTTTTTTTTTGTAATTTTTTTGCCATTTTGCTTTTAAGTAAATGTGAGCAATATCAAAGTTTACTGAATAAATATAAGTTATACCACTCTCTGTCGGCACTTTGATGTTTTGAGATCAAAGCTATACCGCCGCACGTAAATTCTAATTTTTATCGGGTACCGCGTAAAATTTTATATCGTGACCTATTTCTTTATATTAGTTGATGAAATATAAAATACATACCTTGAACAATGGAAAAAGGAAAAACCACGTCTTGAGGGACAATTATTCACAGTACAATATATCTCGGGCATTTTTGGAAGAAATATAAAATAAACACTAACAGATTTACAAGGTTTTTTGTCTCACACTATATCGATCGCACTCAACACGTTACAGTTCTAGCGTTGGCCACCGTGTAGGATCCTGGGTTCCGAAAGGTCCCCGAGACGGGTGAGGAGCGCGGAATTGGTAAAGCGGGGCGCGTTCGAGAGTGAAACAACTTATATATTTATTCTGTAAACTTTGGCAATATCAATCTTTTGAGAAAAAGCGAACCGTACATATATCATTGTGTTATAAGGAAATAGCTTTATTTTTGTAAGTGAAGGTTTTGTTTCTAAAAATACAGAAGAAAAAACAACGGTATTTAGGAAAACCATAAATTGAATGTAAGTTGTTTGGTATGTTATAGAAAGAAAACACTCATAAGTTGTAGTGCCCTGAGTCGGCTTTTTTTTTAAATGAGTTTTCTTTAAGTGGACCTACAACCCAAAAAAAGTACAAACAAATTTAATTGTAATCTTTAACCCTATGGCTGAAAAAGCTATATTCCTATGCTTTCACGTCGATAGAGTGAACCGTCAGGTAATGATCCGGAACTGGGATGATCAATATTAATTCAGCTTTCCTCTGGACATGAGTGCCACACGGAACACAACTAAATGATGCTCTCATTGTCCGTGAATGTGTTCCAAATCCCATTCTGTGATTAATAAGATACTCGTGTTTGGCTAGTCGATACAGTACATCAACTAGGAGCTGTTTAATAAACAATAACTATCATGCGCATCGGATTGACAGTGACATGGGCGATTTTAACGAAATTAAACTCGATTCAAATAGTTAAGGAATTAGTTAAACATTAAATGAAGATCCGATATAAAGGATTTATAATGATAACAAATTTTTGTAAACTGTTACTGTGTCTCATGGTTGACCTGTTTTGTACACGCTTTCCAAAATTCTAACTTTAGATACTAAAACTATCTGCAAAATACTACATTAGCGAACTGGTACTTAAAGTCGTCATGGAAACACTTTAACGGAGTATTATTGTGTAGGTCCTGAAAATGCCACAAAACAAGAAGGCTACTGTTAAAACTGAACGAAATTTTATTAAGGAACAAAATGTACATACTACTTCTTATAGATTATTTATTTTAATATATGAAAACTGCAATTTATGGTATATACCTGAAGTTATTGTCGGAAAATGACAAACCACTTTTAGTTGCTTTCTCTATATACGCATTTATAGGAAAAGTATTCTATATAACTCTCAGTAACTTATGAAGATCATCATTATCCACCCTGAAGTTGTAGGGTCATTAATTCAACATTCACATCGGTAACAAGCGCAGCAGACGTTCGTCAGCACAATACCAGATGTATAGCTCCGGGTTGATAATTTCATATACTTCGCAAGTTTTGTATGGCATACGAAAAAATAATTATGCGGTACCTTTTGTAGACGAAGACGATCATATTTGCTGTAAAATTCCAGAGGACCAGCCTCTGCTTCTGCAGCTACGGAATATATTCTCTTGCGACTAGTTTTGGTATTAGAAAGCGTAATTAAATATTAAGAAATCAACATTTTCGATAATGTCCGAATAGCTATCAATTTAAAATCTATACCACTTCCACTGTTATGCTATTAACATTTATTTTTACAGTCACTTTACAAATTTATGATTCATATGAGATATACTTTTAGAAGGTTTAAGTGTTTCACAGAAACTTTGCAAATTGCTTGCCGGCATGAAGCTCTGAAGTGGTCTAGATGACATGAATGATTCAAAGGGTTTAAGGAAAGTCGAGAAGCAATTGGAGATGACAATCATTCTGGACGACCGTCAATATCGACTGACGAATGTTATGTTGCGCGAGTGAATGAACTTTTGTGGTCAAATTGTCAATTAACTATCCAATAAATAGTTGAATATGAAATATTAAGGTCATGTTCATTATTTTCTTTGATTACAAAGGGGATGCTTGCAATGAATTTTTTCCACAAGTTGAAACAGTCAATCATTTCTAGTTCTATGACGATTGCTTGAAATTGTTGCAATGAAGAGACTTCACTGTGTGGTATTGCATCACCATGATCTGCTATTCAACCGGCGCTTGTTATATTCTACTTTTGCGCAAAAAATATTCTTCTTCAATTCATGTATTAGTATAGGATCTCACTATAAAACGACCTTCACCGAGCTGGTTAATGGATGAAAAGTATTTTATATCCAATTAAATATGTCAATAAATACATTGCAAATGGGTTGTCTAAAAAATTTCAGTCCAGAATATGATTAATTAACAATTAAAAATTATAATTTTTTTAAACATTTCACTGGTTGGGTAATAGACAAATTCCATACCAATCGAAAGTATGAAGCCCATAGAATATGCAAACGTTAGGTTGACTATTTTTTTCCCGTCACATCTCTTCGGTAGGCAGGTATAAACAGGTAAATCGATACTAGCAACTTGTACCGGTGTGCTTAATAAATTAAAGTTAAATTAAAATAAAGATTATTTCATTACCAACACGGTGGTATAGGGTTGTCTGCGAAAAATCAGTCCTAAATTCCGGTTGTCGAGTTTTAAAAAGTGAAATATTCCCAGCGAACCATTCCATCCGATAGAAGAGTACACAGCATTGCAGCTGTGTGTATACCGAAAACGAAGACGATCCGTTTATCAGTTTCTCCATAAAATCGAGTAAAGTCCGGGGGCGGCGGTACCTATTATTATTAATCTGCCCCTAGGAACCCCTAACGCCCTTCAATGACAATAAAACAACATTTTCGACCCTACTAATGATATGTCGATATCTAAAACCCGTAAAAAATAAAATTTTCTAATAATCCATTTGCCGCCCCGAATTACGTTTAAATATTTTTAAGGAAACGATACATATTATAATCAAAAAATTTTATTAGACTTTTCGATAGGTAAAGTGGAGAAGAAGCCACAAAAAATTTCAATGATTTTAGACAAATTTCATGTTTTCAAGGGCCGCCCCGGAGGGGCGGCAGGAACGTCGTATTATCATTTCAAGTCACTACGAGGAAATAATAGTCTATACCGAAAATGAAGACAATCCGTTTATCCGTTTCTCCAAAAAATCTAATAAAGTCCGGGGGCGGTGGTATTTTGCCGCCCAACTCGTAAACCGTTGTTTGTACAGAAAATTCTATAGAAGCATTTTTTCATATTTTCATAAAAAACATTCGCATATGTATTCGAAATAAAACACAAAAGGTCGATTTCTCGAAATCGTGACTTCGAGACTCCACCCCTTAGTTATGAATTCGGGAAACCTCCGATCCCGTCCCACAGCCGCCGTTTACCTAGCCTCATTTTCGTCGTTAGGAGTAAAAAAAAATTCCGTACATCTCACGGCCACAAATCGAATCCGATCGACCTCAAATTTTATGTACGTGTACTTCGCGATAAGGCGGGGGCATATCCGGTAATGAACAGAAAAATTTTAAAAACGGGATGCCGCCCCCGAAGCCGCCCCTCAACCGATCGAATCGAAATTTTAAAGACACGTACTCTTTGAGACGCGGAATCGAAAAAATTAGCCCGTCTTCGCGTTAGGGGTCTTTAGGGGCAGATTAATAATAATACCGCTGCCCCCGGACTTTATTCGATTTTTTGGAGAAACGGATAAACGGATCGTGTTCATTTTCGGTATGGACGAACTACGCACAGATGCAATGCTGTGTACTCTTCTATCGCATGGAATGGTTTGCTGGGGAATATTTCACTTTTTAAAACTCGACAACCGGAATTCAGGACTGATTTTTCGCAGACAACCCTATACCACCGTGTTGATAATGAAATAATCTTTAATTTAATTTAACTTTAATTTATTAACCACACCGGTGCAAGTTACTAGTATCGATTTACCTGTTTATACCTGCCTACCCAAGAGTTGTGACGGGAAAAAAATAGTCAACCTAACGTTTGCATATTCTATGGGCTTCGTACTTTCGGTTGGTATGGAATTTGTCTATTAACCAAACCGGTGAAATGTTGCAAAAAATAATAATTTTTAATTGTTAATTAATCATATTCTGGACTGAATTTTTTTAGACAACCCATTTGCAATATATTTATTGACATATTTAATTGGATATAAAATACTTTTCATCCATTAACCAACTCGGTGAAGGTCGTTTTATAGTGGGATCTTAGACTATATCAATCCTTGAACCACGGTAACTCCTATCTGAAGTTTGCAAGGTTTTTTAATTAAACCATTCTAAATTTGTTACCAAACCTGCTCATGGTTTCTAAATTCGCCTGCAGTCAGGTTTTGCTTACCAAATATTATTAGTAATTTGCATATTTACCTCTGACTGCCCTGACATTTAATTTTAGAGAGAATACCCGACGAAGGGCTTTTCTGACTGATATCTTATGAATAATGATTAATTAATTAACTCTACAACGAAATTAAATCACGTTTTGGGAAGAGGTAAAAAATTGCTAAATATGCGATGAACATCCACCACAAAATATGCAGAATAAATGTAGATAAAATGGCTTCGTGAATACGATACATTGCTATTTGTAGCTTCATGGAAAGAAAAAATCAACAGATGTTCATACAGTTGTAGATATTTATTAAATATCTTCAAAGCAAATTTATTATCTAGATCAGCCGGTAATAAGATTTACTACAGTTTTGTAGTTATGGTTTTGTAGGAATAAACTTTCGATGATCCTTTAAATAAAAAAAATGGAATTCAGTTGTTGCTTGCTATATTTTCTATTGAAATCTGTTTGTGTAAAACATAATATTCCTTTTTTTTACAAAAATACATGTTCTGGAGATAAAATAAAGATCTCACCAACGATTAAGTTTGATAGAGACTAAAGTATAGAAAAGATACAAAAAATTACACCACTCTAAAAATAAGCTGTGGATAGGTGTTGTATGTAAGTACAAATATAATAAAACTATTTGAAGAAACTATCTGAATTACTAAAAAAGGATGCCTACTTTAAATGTATTATTGACCTCCTGAAACATTTATCAAGGTCGCCGTGTTTGTCGTCGTAAAATGATAAAATTTGTCTTTAGGTACAAAATAAAACACGTAGAACAAAAGTAATATCAAAATAAAATTCTTGTTGTTTTGTTTATCCATTTTTACTATTTAAATTCTCCTCAAATAAAATAATAACTTTTAAAAGTGTGTGTCAGGCACAGATAATTTTGCTATTCTAACCCTAACTTTAATAATTATTTTCACATATTTATAGACAAAAGTGAACAATCTTATATGCAGAACTAAGTTAGTTCATTTTAAAAAATACATATTTTGAAAGATTTCTGTACCCAAAAATTTGTTGGTTAGAGAATATTCTATGAGTTAAAAACCCATATTAATAATAACATTGATAAAAATATACATTAAATCATGCAAAGAAAGATGAACCTATAAGTATATGTAAAATTTTATTCTTCCCAACTAAATAGAAATAACTATAAAAAATTTTAAACTGTGTAGTTGTGTAAATGTAGCTACAGAAATACACAAAGCTACAATTAAAACATCTTTCCTCGTGTTTAAATTATTTAAATTATATACATAGCCTCATAAAAGAACTCATTTCATTTTTTAATCACGATTTATCTCATATATGACGTAAAGAGCACAATCTCATGTATTCTTTTTATATTTATTTCTTTTCAGCAATAGAAAATAATTCCTGCATTTTTTGACAAACTCTAACATATAATTTGACTCAGCCTAAATCCTCGAAAAGTCCAGCGTTTATTTCTCCTCTCACTAACGCGTTAAAAAACCAATTAAACTGGAGCCCACGAAAAAATCATCCATCTCAAAGTTAATCCAAACTAATCCAATTAATTTGTTTTTGATGTCCCTGACGATCTCTTTGCAAATAACTTTAACCTATGAATTTTTTACCTGCCAAACCTAGCAATATACAGGCTGTATCACATAAGAGGGCCACTCCCAAAATAATATTATAAGAAAATCTGTATTTTGCATATAAAAGTACATTCTGTTTATTATTTTTTTGCAGTTGACGTCTTTAAAACAGGTTCTACAATATCTTGAGCAACACGAAAATATTTAGGTACATTTTTTTTAACTAAAATTGAAAAAAATGTAAAAATACAAAAGATAAGGGCAACATGTAGTATATTGCATGAAAGACGAAAAAACAGGCAATGTTTTGTGGGCATAGCCTGCTTCAATAAAAAAAAATTTTATACGCCTGGAGGGCGCAGCAAACCACATACGATATTTCAAAAATCTGTTTATATTAGGTGGAAGGTATCAATTTTGTAATAAAAATTTATTACTAATAAGTTTTTTCTATCTCTTAAAATAAAAAAGTTAGACAGCCTTAAAGTTTGGGCACTTTATAGGTTTTTTTGTTATTACTCATAAAGTTGGCCATGGATCTCAAATTTGTTTTTACGAGCATAAAGGCCTCCAAAAATGCAACAAAAAACAATTAAAGATTTTTGACGTATCTCGCATATTAAGCGAGATACATGGGAGTGGCCTTCTTATGTGATACAGCCTATATATTTTATCTGAAACAAGACAAGCATTGTTAAGGTAGATCAATAAAAAAATTTTTAAACTATTCTCGGTGTTCGGAAACTAAACCGAGAAACGAAAACAGCAAATTCTATTAATGATTTTTTCATATGGATTTGACAAAAAAAACTTCCTGAAGGAGGTAGGGAGAGTTTTTTAATATATGTTTAGATCGCTGTTTATCTAGAAGGATCAAATTTAGGTTATGTGTAAATTCTTATACGGACAGCTTTTTGATGTAAAAATCTATTTCAAATGACCATATTCAAAGAATTCTACCTCCTTTAGTACTCATGTGCGGATAAGACGATTTATGTCAAATATCGATATGAAATCATCCCTAGAATTTGCCGTTTCCGTTTGTGGTATATTAGAAGGATCAAATTTAGGTTATGTGTAAATTCTTATACGGACAGCTTTTTGATGTAAAAATCTATTTCAAATGACCATATTCAAAGAATTCTACCTCCTTTAGTACTCATGTGCGGATAAGACGATTTATGTCAAATATCGATATGAAATCATCCCTAGAATTTGCCGTTTCCGTTTGTGGTATAGTTTTCAGACATCCTGTGTGTATAAACCAGAATTTGTTTATATTAATTTTAATGTTTATCTCATCGATGCTTGTCCGGGGTATGACTCGTTTTCCACTAATTTTCGGCAACTTGAAATTGTTTTATGCCAGTCATAGAATTGGGACTTTGAAGAGGTTTTTTTGTCAATCTGTACAATCAAACTAAACAATCTGTACAGTTAGCCATCACAAAGTTTTGGCGGGTTTTATGCCTGTGACAAAATATTAATGTTAAAAATTATACGTTGCTCAACGGACGTGTGTACCTCTTACTCAGACATGGTACTACCAATGATGAATCGTCTTGTCTAAGTAAAAGGTCCCTTGAGCAACGCATTATTATTAATATTAAGATTTTGTCGGGAGACACCGAAACTCTGCGACGACTAAATGTACAGAATGTAAACAAAACCCCTTTAAAGTTCTAAATATATGACTGACATAAGAAATTTTCAAGTTGTCGAAAATTAATGGGGAAAAAAGTATACTGACCCCGGATAAGCATCGATGAGGCGAATATTTGTGCGATCCATGATCTGATTAAATTTAATAAAAACAAATATCGGTTTATATTTATATTATCAATATAATTTAATTTATCTACAACTGGTTTGTATAAGAGTCTCATTACAGCATTTATTTGGCACTGTTTCAGTTGAGTAATGAAGGTCATTACACCACTAGTGAAATATTAAAGAAAGAGATCACTGCCTAGTGGTTATTTTTATTAAGAACCAACAGGTTTATCAATTTGAAAATTAATAGATAATTTAACTTAAATTAAATTGAATTTTTTGTTATAAATATTAACAACTCAACTTTGGCAATTCGTAAGATTATTACCAGATGAATGCAGATGATTTGTATTAGCAATGCATAAATTCTCTTTGTAAGCACTTGAAGTAGCTTCAAGGAGCAATCTCTCCTCCAAGAATTTTTGTGGCGATTTTTTTCTTGTTTTTAAGAGGCGTATATCAATATAGCCTTCACACACGGTGTTGGATTTCCAACCACCATGCCTGTGTTGGTTAGAAGTGAAGTAGATGATCGTCGAAAATAGTGCCCTGTATATTGTTGAGGCTGTGATAAATTGAGAAAAAAAGCAATCTTCTTTTGCATTACACTAAAAGTATTTATACCAACACGAAGTTTCATGCATTTACCACCTCCGTAACCAACAAAAAATCTTCCATGGTCGGTATGACTAGGACGTAGGGCGAGGTATTTTCGTATTACTTGGACCATATTTACGTTTTCAATTCCCACGGCAGTGATAAAGATTTTCGGGAAGCTTTGGTTTTCGTATCCGGCATGAAGATATGAAAAAGTTTTGCTTCATTTTTTGCGTTTTCTATCGGCAAATTAGTTAACTCGTCCACTCTGCATGCACCTCCAAGTCCAATAATTAAGGCAACCTTAAATTATGCATTTATGAATTTCAAATAGCAAACATTTTCTTGTTCCTACCTTTGTTAGCAAGAATTTTGTGTCATCGGCATCTTGTAAAAATTTTTGAAACATCCGCTTTCGTTAACATTCTTGACATTTTTTGTTTATATCCCACTGATTGCTTTTTCGTAAAAGCAATTAAATTGTTGAATTTACTGATGCCAACATTTTGCCGCAAACAAACTGTAGACCGCACCATAGAATAGAATAGTTCAAAGACTAGATGATTTGTACTTCTTGGATATTTCTTCATATTTTATATTCTTTTTCTAAGTTCATGCAAAAAACAAAACTTTATTGAACTATATTTAGTGGAAAAAGTGGTTCTTTATTGCATTAGTGCAATAAAATGTTTATTGCATTCCTCTGTCATTCTACTACAGCGTTTTGTCATAATGACAAACATAAACGTTCAAATCGGCGTTATATTTTCCTAGACTTATGTCATCTAAATAAAACATTTTTTGGTTTTTGTATGAACGTAGAAAAAATATTGTATGCAGCTCGTACAAAAAGTGCTTATTGCACTCGACGTGACAATTTCACGTCCCATGCAATAAGCACTTACTTTTTCTACTTGTTGCATAAATAACAACTATAGATGCACACCAATCAATGAATCGTTTATAAAAATGTCTGTACTTGGTTCTCGATTTATTTTGTAAAAATTAAGCTACTGCAGTTGTAGCAGCTTTTTCGATTTCAAGGTTTAGTTTTCTGTTTCTGAGTCACTCATTATTTCAATCAACACCACTATTTTCACAAGAAAATATAAAAACGAAAACTCAATTTTGTTTATAACTAGTTTGACAGGTTACCATAACAATACCTTTGTTTCTTGATTTTGAATCAAAACAAGAGACAATTTTTGCAGTTTTAGATAAAATTTTATATTTTTTATTACATTCGTGCAAATGTCTCACGCATGTATAATAATACCTATATTCCACTTGTACTATAAATTACTATTACTATGTTCTTTTTAAATATGCAAGACCGAGTTAAAATAAAGTTAACTAACTAATAGATAAAGTAATGAGTGTACCAAGCTATTTCAGTTTGAAGACAGAATCAATACTTCATGATCAGTTTTGTATCCCAGATAATAGTTTGTAAGTTGTAACGTTCGTAAGTTAGTCGAAATATATTAAGTTGGGAAGTTTTCAACACCACCCGAGGACACGTGCAGATGACAATATCTTTCTAATTGTCGATCACGTTATTGGTTCTGGCAAACTTGTTAATTAATTTAGATAATGCCGATTTGTTTAAAGTTCTGTAACTCTGTTCACGCCAGAGTTGTGTTGCTGAAGCGCTCTGATCACTTTATGCAGCAATTCCAACTAAGTAACTATTTGTATTTAATTTTAAACAGCTATATAAATATTCTACTCGACAAACATATGCATGAATTAATTACCATTTGGGGCATCCTTTAAGGAGAAAAGATGTTGTTTTTATTATATGTACTATACCGAATGTTTAAAATTTTTCAAGATATAAAAGTGTAAGTTTCTGTATTATGATTTTTTTAAATTTTATTTTATTTAAAGCCATTAAACGAATTCTAAAAACGTTTTTAAACGTCTTGTCGTAGATACCTATGATAAAAATATAGATAACTAGTTAGTAGTGATTATCAAAAATATAAAATTTATCTGTTCAATAGTAATGATAAAACATATAACTAACATTAATAATATAGCACTACTAGCATGACAAAAGGGTTTTTATGTCCTGTATGCACGAGGCTAGTTTTTCAAGCTAGAATAGAAAGCTAAAGCTAGTAAGCTAGCAACTCTAGCTCCATGTAAACAGAACAAGCTTGGTTTTTAAGCTTGTAAGCTAGTGAAGAGGCGAGTAAACTAGCATATTAGCCAGAATAGTTTCAATAAGATGGGGTTCTATTATTTGTGCTAGTATAACACCTTCCACCACCGAATTTTCTGTTCTGGTTTGCGTATTCGCTTCGTGTGAACAGACAAACTAGTACATGATAGGCTATTATATGGTGAAAATGCACAGTAATGTAGGTATTTTCTGCATATATGTATATGCACTCTTTAGAAATATCTAAATTAAATAATGAAATTAATTTCAAATTCGCTCAGCTATATTGTAAACATCTCTCTGGAATAACATTATTTTCTGTTGTTGACAAACAGATAAACGATTCATCTTTACAATAAAATCCGTTTTTCTAGTAATTCCTCTAATAATAATGGATTCAATGCAACGTGACACAATTTCTCAGTAAATGTTTCAGTATAATAATGGTTTTCTTTTCCATAAGTTGTTAATTTTTCTCCACGGTAGATTACAATGATATTGGCTTTGACTCGCTCTAGCGTTGTGCCAAACCAGTAAAGTAAGCCATAATAGCACACCAGAATACTTGCTTGGTATACTAGCTTGAAAACTAGCCTCGAGTAGATCGGGCATTATTAGCGAGCATCTTCTGTAGCCAGTAAAAACTATTACTTTGCGTGTATTGTTATATATTTTATTTGTTATTTATTTGTAAATAGGTACATTAGATATTCAAATTTCGGTTACAAAAAAATCCTCACTACGTATCTTATTTATTTCACTACTTACTTATTTTGGTGAAAATGAATGTGCCCGAAGCGGTTATTGAGGAAGCCATCAGCTTTCAAAAACATAACAAAGAGGTGACAGAAGTCAGTTGCATAGTTATGTTTTATCCAAACTTATTTACTGTATAACATTTTGCAGGGCTTTTGAACTTTACAGAACGCACAATGAATACCTTAAAAACACATCAATTTTTTAAAAAATGTACAAAATAACATTCTAGCATACTAGAAGTTTTTCATTAAAAAATGACCAATAGGTACATTATTTTAAATTATTTATGGACTGTATTTATTGAGATACTACTATTTATAAAATTAAAGAACCCACGACTCTAACGCTTCTGTACAAACAAGCAAGCCCAGTACGATACCATTATATATATAAAAAATAAATATATAATTATGGTACAATACATTTTAATTGATTTAGGCTAAAATACCATACTGATCAAGTGGCAATAAAAAACTATTTACATTCATTAAAACACACGTGCTCATCCTCCTTTCTATTCAATTGATTTCAATTCAATTGATTTTATATGAAATTTTTGTTTATTGCAATTTTTGTATATTTTAAATTACTTTTTTCCACGGTCGGGAGTAGAAATCAGTTTCTATGACATCAAAATTAAAACAGAAGTAGTCGATTATTCCCAAGGGAGTATAATGCTCCCAAGGGAGTTTACATTATGGAGAACGTTTTTCATGCAAAAAAAAGATAACATTGAAATTATTTATTGACATTTAAATTAAATGTTACATTTGTACAATTTTCAAAATTAATATTAGAAGGAATATTACTTTCGCTTACATTTACAGTTTTTGTGATTGCGCTAGTAGAGGTACCTACTAATACCTGATTAGCAATTTTGGTCTTATTTTCAATGGAGTTCTCGACATAACCCTCAGCGACTGTCGTTAATTTCCAATCTGCATGACGCTTTATTGTCGTGATATTCACACCAGCATCTGCCAGTAATGTCGCTGAAGATCTTCGTAAGCAGTGACCAGTATAACATGCAGCATCGGGTAATTTTAAATACGAAGCTACTACACTCGGAATTTTTCCCATGGTATTCTTGCCAATTGGCTGCGAACTACATTTTCCTGCTTTGTAGTACAAAAAAGGCGCTTATGATTGACGTGGGGAGGACGAAGGAACAGGTATTTTCGAAACAATTCAAGCATATTTCCCACATCGGTAACCAAAAAGGTTCGTGGAATCTTTGTCTTACTGTTTGGAATTTTTACAATCAAGGAAGAGCCTACATCCTTAATATCATCTACAGTTAAATTGACTAGTCCATCAGTTCGACAAGCTCCGGCAATCCCCAGAATTAATCCAACTTATAAAAAATCAAAATACTTAATAACTGAAATACCTAACAAGAAAAGTAATCTTACCTTAATCATTAAGAATTCTTTGCCATTTGCACTTGATAGAAAACGGTCGATTTCACCCTTTGTCAATATTTTCGATTTTTTCGCTTGATATCCGTCACCGGTTCTTTTCAAAAATGCGATCAGCTTGGGAAATTTATTTAAATCTATGTTGTCGTAAATTATCAAGCATGACTTAACCATAGAATATTGCGCCCATAATGTGGAAGACTTGTAATTCTTTGCATTTTCACTGAAGTATGCCAATAAAACATTCTCGCTGTATACTTGAACATTTTTCTCGGCGCACCACTTTTTGAACCGATTGTAGGCTATATCGTATAAAGATCTTGACTTCGTAGGCAGCAAATTTTTTATTGCAATATTTGCAGCCTCCACAATCTCTTCCGACTCACAATTATTCATTGTGCACTAAACAAACTTTAAACTAAACCAAACTAGCACCTTAATTTGACAATTCTTTTTGTTTGTTTATTTTGTAGTTATGACAATAACTCAACGATTACTAAATAAATGCTGAAATCCGAATACAATAATTCTGGTGTTACTTACTTCATAATGGCAAAATATGTGTTTTAAATTAATGAGACCGTGGAAAAAATAGTATATACCATTCGGGAGAGATGCTATTTTGTCCTCGGTGCATATTGCACCTCTGCCAAAATAACGCATTTCTCTCCCTTATAGTATAATGTACTATATTACAAATTTTCGTAACACAGAAACAAGCAATTATTCGTTTCATTTTACTATTCCTTTCCTTCAACTTTATTTTTCAGTAGAGGTAAACCATAACTTATATAGGATCTGAATGTTGAATGCATGCTGTTGAACGTGTTAGACGTGTGTTTTCCTTCCTCCAAACTTTCCCGGGTGATGTATTTTTAAGATGGTTCATTAGATTACTAGCATAGCACGTCTGTTGTAACGAAGGTAGTAATTATTAAGGAGGGAAACTAAATTGAATAAAAGGGAACTACCGTCAAATATAATCCAGATGCCGGCATTTCCACTATCCTCTTCTCCGGCTTTTGTTATTTCTCTGTTTTTTCAGGAGCGAATCAATAAAACCTTAACAGCTACGTATTGTAACACACCCCGATTGTTCACCCCTAACTTCCTGTTCAAATAAACCAAACTTCTCGATTCAACAAAATATATTGATTATTTAATCAGGATTGTAAAATTAAATAAATTTTCCAATGCGCTCCGTATACTACTGTCGCTCATCATCATTCCACTACATAATTAATATGGATAAGTTAATAAACGTATCACATTTTATATCAGAAATATAACAAATTATTCTAAATATTATGATGACTTAATATACGGTCTTCATTAGGGATTATTAGTTTTCTTTGATTACATATTTAACAATAATTTTGAGCTTTGGGTGGTTTTCTAGTATACCCATCTGTCTATCGAAACAGTCGATCCTAACGTTAAAAGTTATTTAGAATGGTAAATTATGGCAACGCTCAAAATTTCAAGAAGATCGTCAAGGTTTACATTTAGGAGAATTGTGTGTTTCAATAATCAGATGTACACTAAGCCAGAAAAATGTTCTATAAATTATTAATTACATTAAAATGTTTGTACAATGACTATATAGGTAACTTAGCATTTGTTTTTGCCTGTAAAATATAGAAAAATCGTATTTATAACATGAACAATTAATTTTTCTAAATTCGAGAATGTATACTTTTCTCATCGATATAAGAGAATGAAAAAAATCTTAAAACACGCCACTAATTAGTGCGATAGAGTAGTGTAATATAATTTCAAGTAAGTGACATAAAAATCATTAGAATGTGTGGATATAAGGATATCTAACTCGATATTATCCAAAGCAGGGTAATTATTAAGGAAACATTTTATATCTCATCGTCAAAGCAGTATTATTTGACTTAATTCGAACATACTGCTAAAAACTTTTATCGGAACGGCGGCTGCAGGCCGCTATTTGAATGCAACTTGTAATATCTCACAAAACAAGTTTTTTGTACATCACGAAAATGGGTACTTGTTTTATAACTTTTTTTTCGAATTATTAGCAATTCGCAGTAACGTTTTGAAGAAATACTTTCATTTTATGAATCGTAGCTAACAAACTTTACAACTATGCAGTCTCTCGTCTACCAACTCACCAACATACGTCTTCTTAAAAACCGTAAGAAAACATACAGGGTAGTTAACGATGCAACTTAGATTATTACTTATTTACTTTGCTGGCAGTGCAGGACAGTACTTTTACAATGCTGGGTGGTTTCGCAAGTTCGAGTGTGTTTAATTTTTGCTTTCCCGATATACCAGGTGTTTTTTAGAGTATTGTGAGTACTCAATGTTGTGTTGTTGTCGGTGAGTGTTTGTTTTAATTTATCTAGTACTTAGCGCCTTTATTGTATTTATTAGTTTTTATGCCTTAAAAATATTGTTGTATTTACTGCATATCTAATAAGATATGGAGAGAATATTGAGACCTTGGAAGGATTTCTCAAACGCATAGTGATAGAGACGATGCACAGGTTAGGACGGATGACGAACAAGCGCAGTTAATTAAGATATAATGTATAAAAAATATAAAACACAATGAGAGGAGACAGAATACTTTCAGAACGGATTCGAAATACTGGCACAAAAAAATATTTAAAATTTCATAAAATCCATAAAATTGCGTACGATGCTATTTTGAAGGACGATGAATTGGTGCATATAGTCAAAAGCAATAATTTTGCAAAGAAATACTGTTCTACGATTGCATCCATACTACTGTGTTTTTAATCCCATTGGATTAATATGGAGTCAATTAAAATGAAATAATATCTTTCCAAAATTTGACAAAACAATTATAGATATTATAAGAGGTGAGGTAAATAAAATGAAATTAGATAATTGGAAAAAATGCATCCTACATGTCATAAAAATTGAGCGAGACTATATAAAGTTGGATCAACTGATTGGGCTAAATAAAAGTGGTTTCATCATAACTGGTGATGAAGAATCGGATACAAGTGACTCTGTTAGTGTTAGTGTATTTCTTTTATTGTAATGTGTAAGTAAATTATTTGCTGTGTTTTTAATAGTCTCGTTGCTGGATAGTAACATGAAATATAATATTTTTGTATAATTATTTTCTGATAGTATTATTTTTTTATTTTGTTTCCGTTTTATAGAGGTATATTTTAACGTTATTTTTTCTCTCTGTTATGTACCCTTACCCTACCCAATTCTAATCCCACCATACTGGAGAACACTCTACCTTTTGTTCATACCTCCCAGACAATGTACTTATCGTTGATTATGTCTTCAATTTTTATAAAATTAGGTTCCATTAAAAAAGCTACATTTATCAAATTCAGTCGAGTGATTCCACTCAAATAGTGAGGGATGACCAATGGAACAAAGTTAATTTTCAGGCAGATCTGCCGCAATCAATTAGGCCACTTTTATCTGGAGGATCCATCACTGCTGCAAAATTTCCATCCCATGCAAAAAGAGGACAATTTGAATAAATACGTCCCGGGGCTACAATCGCTTTGTTAATGGGGTATTCCAGAGTGCAAAAGTCGCCATTCATCGGAAAGCCTGTAACACCCAAGGCATGTATTTCAGTTCCATTAAAAGTTCTGAGTAATTAAGTAAACCAGTCCGTGTGTCCCGCCTCGCTCGCCGCCGGTGGGCTGCCCATTATGGGGCAATTAGTTCAAGCGCGAAAGGAAACAATACCAAAGAGGAATTAATTCGGATGGTATCGAGACTTTGATTAAAAGTGTGATTTGAGCCATGTGTAATAGACGATTCTCTACTCGGTCGGATAATTAATACATTGCTGTTCCGGAGTACACGGAGAGAACAGTATATTTCAAATAATGAAGCACTTTTATCTGACAGCAGTACTTATGCACCCCAAAATATAAATGTTTGAAGAGTAATTTTCAGTGCATGATAAAGGAAATAATGCGGAGCACGACCACTTACCTGGTACATACAAGTATACAGATAGGGAAAATATTTAACCGATCATATGAAATGCTAACAATAATCCCTTCCACTGCTAGCCGTCCAAGCTTGCTTGTAGTTACGTAAACAAACGCGTCCTCCCCTATTTTGGCGGACTAAACCAGTATTCGTATTCGTACGCGACGTTGCGTAGGAGAGTAGGGGAGTACTGACTAAGCCCGCCCTGCCGTGCGTCATCTTCCCACCAATACCCCATGCATTTGAAATGTATGTAATAGAATCTCCCTATGATCGGTTAAATATTTTCTCTATCTGTATACATTCCGATGGTGCGTTGAGAAATATATGGATATCATCTCAAATCAGTCAGAATATTAAAATACAAATCTGTAATAGAAATGTGAAATCTGTTCTGCTGTATGGATATGAAACGTGGTCTATGACCTTATGGGATTACAGCAAAGATTACAGGTCATTACAATCATTTTCAAATCTTCTGGTCAAATATAATAACAAATGTAGAATTATGGAGACAAACTAAGCAATAATCAATAAAAAATTAAATCATGAAACGTAAATGGAACTGGAGAGGACACCCATTAAGAAAACCTGACGATGATATTACCAAAGTTGCACTAAACTGGATAACAGCAGATCAGAAAGGCCATAAACCAGCTGGCGAAGAAGTACTAATGATGAACTGGAAAACGTGGGAAAACGCTGAAGGGAAGTAAAAGCCTAGGCTAAAAACAAGAGGGAATGAAAAAGCTTCATGAAGGACCTATACATATACATTTTGAAGTGGTTGCATTTGACTGTTTTGTCTGCACTAAAACAAGTGAAACCAAAGTTTACTAAAGGACCTACCCTGCATTTGTTATAAAAGACTAATAATTACATTCTTGCAGCACCTTTTACTATCATTTTTAATATGTCCTCACGCATAGGTATATAATTTTCTAACTTATGAAAAACATCTCTATTTACAAAAAAGGAGATACATCTTGTATAGAGAATTTTCGAACGATCACTATAATGAGTAAAGTTTAAGTATCCGAATCAACCTTATATTACATATTACGAACACATATTGAAAATCATATAATAATATGGTGTTATTATTATATAGTCTATGGTAACCAATTTATATAACATAATTCAATTTTTTTTAGAACCTAGATGCCAATGTGCCGACCGATGTTGTCTACATTGACTTTCAAAAGCTTGTGGCAGGATGGTTATTTAACAAATTTCAAAACCAGGTCTTTCATTTTCATTTTTGATTATCTTTAGAAGCTATTTAGGTAATGAAAACAATTGACATCAAGTCCATTGACATTGAAACTGCTTCTGAAATACCACAGGGCTTTGTTATTTGTATTATTTCTCTCTATACTAAGGATGCCAAGATACCTTAAGTGCGGTTTCACACAGGACGCTATTGGTATAGGTATCAGTATCGGTATAGGTATCGGATACAGTGTTCACACATATTGACAATGAGTCGAGTCTGCTTTTAGTCGTTCCTAGACGCTGCACTGAATTGTCTTAACATATTAGAGATCTTGAAGTTATCTTCGATGAAAAGCTTACCTTTAGTAAACATGTGGAGCCAGTCGTTAATTTATTTTTTTTAATATTATTGTAATCTGTTTATTGCCTCTATTTATTGTTTTGTGTTTCCTATTCTGTAATGTATGGTTCGAAGTTATATGCCTGTAACGTTCTAGTCCTAATCCTAGTTGTGATTAGGTTTTTATGGATGAATTCATCATGCATTTCCAACTGCAGATAGTTCTAAGCTGTCGATGTCATCTCAACAGAAAATTCTATCATCCCTCTGTAGAGTCTTGGTCAGAATCCTCTCTATCTCACTAGAAACTTGGTTTTGTTCGAATCTAACGAATGTCCTGCATCGACTCTATGCTTCAAAACAGATAGGTTGTTCCCAGATGCTCTTACCATTCCTGCATTGAACTTGTAATTTTATGAATTATATAACTGTACAAAAGTCCAATATAGCAAACATAGAAGAATCTATGGCTATGAAAGTGTGAAGATTTAGTAGTAAAATTTTAAAATTTTTGAGTCAGGTACATATACAAATAATTTTTAATAAGAGACAATACTGAAAATAAGAAATACCAACTTTATACTTTTTCGATATTTCACGAAAGGTTTCACGTATCTTCAATTTGTTTTTATAATCTTAAATGTTATGACATGTTCTTCTTATATATTAACTTCGTATGTCTTCTAGTTTAGGAGGCTATAACTATGGTATACACTTTAACAATGATTCTTCATTGATTAGAAGAATATTCAATTTGTCATAAACATTTGAAAATGTGGATCCAATACGTTATAAGTTATTATTTCTATAAAATCTGTTACTATCCTATCAATAGCTATTACACTGACACTTGACAGCATTTTATTTGGTTTATTGAGCCATCTTGGAAATTTCCCATTTCAGCTATCAGGTAAGAGATTTTGTGGCTATCTGAAGTGGTATTATAGGCCTCTTGAGGTAGCCTTTCGATGGCATTAACTTCAGTAGAAGCAGACGTGTTTATCGATCATAAATTACAGATTTTATTAACCATAAAAGAAGTCATTAGAAGGTACACGGGAAATTCAATTTGTCTATAAATGTTTCAGTAAGTAACTTATTTTTGTCCCATTCAAGACAAATGTATTTGTAGATAAAGATTCATAAATATGCCGAGTGTTCCGTTATACTTGGCTATATATTGGAAACTACTTGTCCTACAGCTTGTAGAAAAAAATATTGATAACAAACGTGACCCCGAGAAGTCTATTAAAATTATTTTTCACTTTCAAATTTTACCGCTAGATGGCGAATTTTTAAATCCAAATCGAAAAGTGAGATTTTCTCTATAAAATCTGTACTGAGAGTATGTTATATTGAACAATTTTGAACTCTCCTAAATTGTTTATTTGACATTTTGCTATATCTCTAAGTAAGGAGTAGAGAGAGAGCATAATCGTATTGCAGAAAAAATTGGGAGACCCGACTACGTTTACCGATTTTAGCGAACTTGATTCTGTTTTGAAGCTGTCTGACAGCCGAATCATTATATGTTAAGCCGGATCCACATATACGCACATGAATAAACCTACATGAGCATAAACGGACAAACGTGAACATAAACAATTGTAAACGCATCCTAACGCGCAAAAATAAATTGAAACAAATGCGAACACTGTGTTCTTCGGTGATCCAGTTTAGTTGGCTTCTGTTTGTGTCATTTTTGAAGCAAATTTACTAGTAATAAGAATAGTAAAATAAAAACATATAGTCTTCCATTTAATTTTTCACAGAAAATTGAGTAAACTTTTAAATATATCAAATAACGTCATAAGGCGGTACAGGTTTAAAGAGAAACTTAAGTATTGTTACTAAACAGCTTTAAAACAAGACCAAGTTTGCTAAAATCGGAAAGCTGAGGAGTTTTCCAACTTCTTCTGCGATACGATTTTGCCCTCCCCCTATCTCTTACTTTATGAGATAGAGCAATATGTCAAATAGACAAGGTCAATAGGAAGGTTCAATACTGTTAAATAAAACATACCTTCACTATTGACTTTATGGAGAAAATGTCGCTATTTGATTAGGATTTAGAAGTTCGCCATCTAGTGATAAAATTTGAAAGTGGAAAATAATTTTAATAGACTTCTCGAGGTCACTTTTTTATCAAATTTTTTTTAGAAGCTGTAGGACGAGTAATTTTTCAGATACAACCGCTGGTCGATCTTAACGTGACACCCAGTACATTTCACGAATCAGTGACCAAATTTAAATTATAAAATTAACGATTTATGTTGACGTTTATAACAATTTTTACGAAAAATACACTTAAAATAAATTATACAGGGCGATTTTAAATAAAGTAGCAAAAATGAGACCACAGATTGCTTAGGTGAAAGTAAATCGATTTAACCGATCATACCTATGTCCTACGTCGTAGAATAAAAAAGATATAGGGTGTCAGAGTTAAAATTTCATTTTCGATATTTGTAAATAACTTTTAAAGAAATCTAAACATTTATATAAAATATGTAAATCGAGGATTTTTGCGGGTGAGAAACTAAAATTTGTTTCTAATTTTGACGTCACTAGTAGAAGGCACCACTTGTGGCACACCATGTTTCTTTTAAATGGCAGAACTTTTTTGCAGCTTAGTGTATCCATCTGACTATCGAAAGAATCGATTCTCCTACCTGTTTTATTTGAAAAAGGTATACTTTGCTGAAGTCGGTAGGAGTAACCATTTTTGAAATAACTTTATTTGAAATGCTCAGTGCACCGAGTAAAAACTTGGTTTTAGGTAAAGTGCCTTTTCTGCTGAAAATATAGCAAAATGTTACTTGAAAAAGTTGTTCAGAATGGTAAATTATGGAGAGTGCAAAATTTCAAGAAGATCGGCGAGGTTTGATGAAACCATTTTTCAACAAAGTAGGTACAAAGATTTTATCAAAGCAGGCAGTCTATTTGAAATTTTGCACGTTCCCATAATTTACCGTTCTGAACAACTTTTTCAAGCAGTAGAAAAGGCACTTTACCTGAAACGGTAACAGTTTTCAATCGGTGCACCGAATATTTTAAATAGGATTCGAAAACTGTTACTCCTAACAACTTCAATCTACCTACCTTTTTTAATCAGATGGATACACTAAGCAGCAAAAAAAGTTCTGCCAAAAGAAACATGATGTGCCACAAGTGGCGCCCTCTAGTAGTGACGTCAAAATTAGAAACAAATTTGAATTTCTCGCCCACAAAAACTCCTGATTTACAAATTTTATGTAAATATTTGGAATTTTGAGGAAGTTATCTACAAATATCGAAAATAAAATTTAAATTTTGACACCCTGTATCTTTTTTATTATGCGTCTTGGGTTATAGGTATGCTAGGTTAAATCGATTTACTTTCACCTAAGTAATCTGTGGTCTCATTTTTGCTCCTTTATTTAAAATCACCCATGTCTTAAGGCGTTATAGCTTGAGCGCTCCTTAATGCGTATAGTAGAAACAATTTAATTTTATAAAGTATCAAATAACTTCAAGACATTTTAATCTATGCATTGCATAGTAGTAGCAGTATACAGGACGATTCAGAACTTCGCAAAAAAATTTTTTGAATAGATGCGTCATGAAATATGGAGTCAATATCGTAAATAATTTTTTTGTAAAATCTTATAGTTTCAGAAAAAAAAAATTATTGAAGTTATAGTAGTTTCAACATTCACATTACTGGGCTACTGTAGTTTCTAGCCAGGTGATTAACTTTTTTGTGATGCAAGTATTTACATTAGTTTTTCAAATATTAAAAATGGCTGACGTCTATAGCAACTCGCTGTTGATGGGTATCGTTTTAAACTATGGCGAAGTGAAAATGCTTTAGCTTTACCTTCCCGGTAAATATGTGTCAAATGTAGCTACTTTTACAATGCAAGTGTAGTGCAAACGCTGGCGTGACACGGGAAATTTGCAACCGAATCGTGGAAGAGACGGGGCCAAAATTTTGCTGTAACGTCAGGTATGTCAAACTATTGTACTAATTAAAACCACAAATGAATTCTATTAATAATTAATAACAATAGTGGCAAAATCAGTTGAATATGATGTATTAAAATAGGTGATGTAAAATATTTCTTGGGAATTTCTTTCAATTTTTTGTCCGGTCGCCGATTATAGGGGAGACCGGGTACGAAAGTAACACGGGTTGGTTGTAAAAGTAAGCCTATTGTAGTGTTTTAGTTCGAGTTAAGACCTACACGGTGCAAAATGATATGCAAAGTAAGTTTTCATTCTTTATCTTAATTTATCATAATCCTAGAACTGAACGTTATTTTGAATTATTTTATTGGCTTGTTTAGTTAATACCAATATTGGCTATAACCTAAGCATGGTATTTTAATTAAAAATAATCGTTAAAAAAAGTTTTAAACAGTATCCTGTCAATCGCGAAAAAATGCGTAATGGCACGATTGTAACAATGCCATAGGGGGGCGATTGTAACATGTTACAACCGTCCCTCATATTTAATACCTATGATCGTATTTGTCATTTTTAAAATGATAATTCTGTAGATATCCAGATAATTACTTCAGTATTTGTTATACTGTGTGGGAATATACAAATTCATTCTCTTTCGAGATCGTGGGAAAGATTGTTATGGATTGGGAAAAACTTGGTCCATCCCAAATATGGAATATGGACGAGTCTGGCGACACACAACCGTGAAAAAACCAGATAAGAATAGGATTCTTTGTTATTATAAAAACAATGTATTATTATTTTATATTTTTGTTTCATTATTCTATTTTTTCATTTATTTATTTTTTTTCAAATAAAAAAATATATTATGTACCTGCACTACAACTTACTTTTATATAGGTATAATCAATAAACAAATACCTTGTAAATACTAACTTTCTTTACCTAGTTATTACCTATTATTCATATGTTACAAACGTCCCCATGTTCTGTTACTTTTGACCCATACCACTGGGTAGGTTGTAACGACGTACACTCTCTACTTTTTTATTAACTGTACATCAATATGAACTTTTATTACTTCAATATTATTTTTCTTCTATATATAAAATGCCAAGGAAACGACTTATAGTAAGTAAATTTATACAACTTTGTTAATTTTTTATTTATCCGGCTTTAGAAAAATATGTTACTTTCGTACCTGGTCTCCCCTACACCTTATCAGGTTCTACAGTGGAAAATTGTATTTGTAAGAGTCTCCTTTACATTAAAACATTTTTTTTTCTGAATCACCTTGTATATCACAAGGATGAGATACATGAGTTTCGAAATACTGTTACATCTACAGCTACATGGTAAAATGTTTCCAGAAATTTATTAGAATGCACGTTTGCGCTCTCGTTTCAAGCCGTATCGGATAAAAACAAAAACCACCACGATTTCCGCTTTGCTTACGTTATTTAATGCAGGTCTGTTTTTCGTTATGTCGGCACATCCAGGGGTTAACCTGACCGAAGTAATTTCATGAAAGATGCAGCACGCTGCTGCTTTGAAAAGTTTAAATTACCTTTATATCTCAAGTTTAAATTTTGTTGTTGTTATGAATTCCACAGACCGGGGCTTATAGTTAATATAAAAATTTAAATTCATTTATGTGGAGGTCTTTGGAGACCACCACGCTATCTGCAGCGTATTAAAATGCTTAAATTTTAAGGTTTGGCAAAAAAAACGTGGTACGGTTTCCTAGAGCCGAATTAAATATTAACTGAAAGCTTCTAACATAAATAAAATATTTAAACATCTCCTATTTAACTTAGATAGATAAACATATTATTTTCCAAAAAGTAAGTACACCCAATAACAGGAAAAAGAACATGTTAATACATTAAAAAGTATTTAAACTGGTTTCAAATACCTAATAAATGAATAAAATTTGGCATCAACTGAAAAAAAAAATGACAAGTGCTTGTAAAAGCTAAAAGTTCAAAAATAATAAACAAATGTGAAACATATACAAAGTGATTCACAACTTGGGAATTGATGCGACATGAAAAGTAGGGATCACCCTGTACATATACACTAGGAAAATACTGCTCACAATCATTAGCAATATTCTACGAATTTGTGAAGATACAATCATCTCTCTTCATACTGCCAGAGAACCTTAAACACCTTTAACACTTTAAACTTCGTTTAAGGGTACCGTTTTTAAAAGCAATTTGCAGTGAATTCGTAGCTGTTTTTAGAAGCAGTCCACAATCCGGCATGGAGTAGAGAATGGACTAGAGATAGCTTTGCTACTGCGCGTTAGTCATGGTCCTTACTGTCGGGTTAGACAGACTTAAAACAGCTAAAGTTTTTCGTCGGTCGCCTCACCTATGGCATACTGATGAGAGGTAATAAGCTCAAAACCGGCGTATGTCTGGTGGCCCCCCAACGAATGACTTTAACTGTTGCTATAGATTTTTCAGGTGTAATTCAATGCTGGTCGGAGCATTAGCCCGCAGAGTAGTTATTTCCTGGAATTCCGTGTTTGAAATCTAAATTTGTTATAGCGTGTTTTTACGTTAATAGAGGAATCATGGGTGAACTTCCTTTTTTCTTCCTTTTCTTGCTATCAGTACAAGATCTTTCTAGACAATATTGAGAGAGATACAGATGAATGAGAATTTGTTGAACAGATAATACATATTTTTAATTATATTTATGTTATTAATTTATTTATTATAATATAATATTTGAGAACTGATTTATTCTATTTCAGTTTCCATGTCATGGACGACACATTTATATTTGATAACATGACAAAACCAATAAAATATTAAGCTTTAATTAAATTATTCCATCAAATCAGTTTTCCAGTTTCCAAAAATGAAAATATCATAATCGCCAATTTTAAAATAATTAGGTGATCTTTTGACATTTAGATTTAACCTAAACACGAATTACGACAACGATTTACTAAACTTAATTTAGTCTTTCTGTATGATTAGGCCATTTTATTAAAGAAAAGAAGATATTAGGAAAATTAAATTGAAATATAGTGAATTTAGCGAGTAGGTACTACTACTAAAATATATGAAAGAGGAATCCCAAATTAGCAAATAAATAAGCTACTTTGTTGTCCTGTTGGCATGAGAAAATTGTTCATTGTCACCATTTTACTTTCAGTTAAAATCAATTTTCTATATACTAATAATATTCCTAGATGTGGAAATGAGGACCATTTATCACCTGCACTCAGTTTATATGTGAACATACATATAAAGGAACAGCCAGTTCAATTGTCGGTCATCTCACCTATGGCATAATGATGAGGGCTAACAAGCCCGAAACCGGTCTATGTCTGGTGGTGTGGCCGAGAAGGGTTCTTGGCTGTTCACACAGATACTGCAGGACTAATTCAATGCCGGTCGGGGCATTAGTCTGCGGAGCAGTTGTTTCCTGCATATAATTTATAAATTTATATAAATCTTTTTTTCAGTGTAGGTACTGTCAGTTCTCTTTCATGAGTCTTCGATTAGACTAATCCTTACGAAACTACTACCTATTGGGAACCAAATTATTATATTAATCATCTTTGTTATTTTAACATTTATATATTCAATAATTTTATCACAATATAACTTATTATACAAAAGAGCGTTTGGCAATACCAAAATGAAACTTTAATCAGTGCATATTTGGGGAGGCAACAAAACAAGTTAGTTTATTATTAGACAATTTAATGACAGGAAAAGTGTATATATTTGTCATTTGTTTTTTGTTTACTATATTTACCTTACCTCTACTATATAAATTGTTATTAATATTTTTTGAATGAATCTTCTTTTTATGGTACTGTTTCAAAGTGAAGGCAACTTGTAGTCAGTCTTTTAAAGCCAGTTTTGCGTGGGAATAACTGATAATTTGCTAGAGAGGACGTGGGAAGGGAGTACGTACTTGAATTGATGAATGGGTATATAATCTTTGGCACGTATCTTAAGAAGCAGCCGGAACATATAAGCCCAGGTGCTTCGGGATATAACATTAAAATGCGTTGTAGATGGGTGTATAGTTCGTAAATCAACCATACGCCTTCACTGGAGCCATTTGTCTACTGTAAAGCCCTCCCAAAGTGAATAATAGAGTCAATTTCCTGCAAGGTGTTCCTACCGCAATAAGCATGACGTATCGCTAGACTCGCTCTTAAGTAATCTCTGTTTATTGGAGAAACTTAAAAGGATTTCATTTAAAAGCCAATGGAGAGCAGTTATAACGGTGGTTAAAACAGGTATCACCTGTGGAGCGAGGCCGACTGCTAGGATTTCCCGTGAAATACGTTAGCGTTTCCATGATGCACGTAATTTATGTACAAAACTATTCATTTTAGCAAAGTAAACGGTCTCTACCCTCTTAAAGCATAAATATTACAAATTTGATTCATGGATGGGATTTAGGAGTAGCGGGGCTGAGCTTTTTGTAGAATATGATTAAACTGTTACGCAGGATACAAAGAATTTTGTTAGATTTATGATTCAATAAAGAAATCACATTGCCCACGTAGAAAATGGTAAATGAATGATTGATGAAATAAGTTTTAAAATAATTGTATGAATTAAAAACGTAAAATATTGATTTAATTTAGTAAAGTCAAAAGACTTGTGGTACCTCTACCATGGTTCTCATTCAAAGAATTAGTAATAGTACAAAAACGACAAATGTGTAATAGTTATTTGTTTAACTAAGCAGCAAAATATAAAATTTAATGCCGCAGCTGGTGCTTGAAAGACGAGACGCAGCCAAAGAGCCAAGGCATTAAATCTTCTTTACTGCCAAGATAAACACATCGCCAACCAAATTTAATTTCGTTATAATAGCAAAGCCATGTATTTTATATTATTAAAATTGTATGATACTTCTATCATAAATAATAATAATTGCATCAGGTTGTTTGTGGTTGCTATGGGGCGAGTGTTACTAAGTAAATATATTAGGTACACATTAATCGCCATATTGTTCGTATTTAAATCCATAAAAATAACTATTTATTATTTGAGATGGAAGAATTTACATTAACTACGCCAAAGATTATTGAATAAGCAAAGAAAATGAGTGTAACTTATTACCAGAAAAATCGAAGATATATCTGCAAACATATAAAATATTTATTGATCACTGGGTTGAGAATAATATTATGTCTATTGGTATATTTTTCTGAATTAAGCAAAAGTATGAAATTTTCTTCATTATGATCAATATATGCGATGCTCAGAGCTACTTTGAATGTCTACAACAACATCGATATTGAAAAATATCGAAAATTAAAAGCATTCCTGAAACGGCAATCGGATGGATATGGTACTAAAATATTACGCGTTTTAGAAAACGGATATGTATTTAGGTACAAAGGCAATTTAAACAAAATATTTTTGTAAAGGAAGAATACAGACTATTATTATCTTAGGTAGCAATAATTTTTGCCATATCTGGGGCATGTCGATGTGATAAATTACTTCAAATAAAAATTGAAGATATGGGAAATGGATCTTTTATTATAAGCGAATATTTAGACGTATATCGGAATATAGTACCACAAGACCTACAAATAGATAGTAACAGATATTTTTTAATATTCAAATGGTAAAGCATATAAGCAATTAATAGGAATTCATGCATTTGGGAAATGTCAAAACAAGTTGCTGTGTTTCTCAAATTGAAGAATGTTGACGAATATACCGGATATAGTTTCCATAGAACTTCAGCTATACTATTAATAAATTCATGAGCTGATATCACAACTTATAAAAATGCATGGTGGATGTAAATCTTCAAGAGTAGGCTGCTCATAAATTAGTCGTTAGCAATACAAAAATTCCTATCGCAAGTATATCAAGTGCTGGAAGAATTTTTTTTAATATTTCAACAACTTTGGAGGATCGAATAGTTCATAAATCATCTGCTACTGAAAATATTTCAACCTACATAGACGAAGTAAATGTTTCGAAACAAATATGGCATCTCTTACAGGATGTTCTAATTCCACGATGTTTACAATAAATAAACTTACTTTCGTTAAAGAACAAATTTTAATTTAGAAGCAGTTAAAATGATTCTAATGCCTAGGCAGTAAATTTGACTTTTATACCTGACAAGTATCATTAAAACTGCATATTTAATCTCGATCGGCGAACAAATTAATTTAATATACATTTATTAAATATACTAGTATGTATAAGTTACCCCAAAGTAGGGATTGCAAAATTAATATCTAAATTTGCTATACGAATATTGTAAGTATAGAATGAATTTATTCTAAGGGAATTATTGAAACATATGTATTGTATATAATTAGAAATTGCAGCATCACCGTATCAGAATCAACTAAGTCTTCATATGTATAGCTGTGTTGTTTATATTTAGTGCAAATGATAACATTCTTATGCTTCCACTTTCTGCTAGTAAAAAACATAGAGATGCCAAAAAAATAAATTATTTTTTGCTGATAAATTTTAGATTCTGATACTATTAAGAACTATGCATTGGTGTTGGTTTGATTTATTAACACCAATAAATAATGAAAAAGAAAATCCTTGTGTAGAACCAATAGGTTGGCCGTCTGATTCAGCCGAGTTATACCTATTTAAATATTTTTTTCAGTGTAGGTACTGTCAGTTCTCTTTCATGAGTCTTCGATTAGGCTAATCCTTACGAAACTACTACCTATTGGGAACCAAATTATTATATTAATCTTCTTTGTTATTTTAACATTTATACATTCAATAATTTTATCACAATAAAACTTATTATACAAAAGAGCGTTTGGCAATGCCAAAATGAAACTTTAATCAGTGCATATTTGGGGAGGCAACAAAACAAGTTAGTTTATTATTAGACAATTTAATGACAGGAAAAGTGTATATATTTGTCATTTGTTTTTTGTTTACTATATTTACCTTACCTCTACTATATAAATTGTTATTAATATTTTTTGAATGAATCTTCTTTTTATGGTACTGTTTCAAAGTGAAGGCAACTTGTAGTCAGTCTTTTAAAGCCAGTTTTGCGTGGGAATAACTGATAATTTGCTAGAGAGGACGTGGGAAGGGAGTACGTACTTGAATTGATGAATGGGTATATAATCTTTGGCACGTATCTTAAGAAGCAGCCGGAACATATAAGCCCAGGTGCTTCGGGATATAACATTGTCTTCATATGTATAGCTGTGTTGTTTATATTTAGTGCAAATGATAACATTCTTATGCTTCCACTTTCTGCTAGTAAAAAACATAGAGATGCCAAAAAAATAAATTATTTTTTGCTGATAAATTTTAGATTCTGATACTATTAAGAACTATGCATTGGTGTTGGTTTGATTTATTAACA
Source organism: Monochamus alternatus (assembly GCA_037114965.1). NCBI lineage: Eukaryota > Metazoa > Arthropoda > Insecta > Coleoptera > Cerambycidae > Monochamus > Monochamus alternatus. Next base: position 73,553,365 of record CM073431.1, on the reverse strand, counting down.
CCAATAAATAATGAAAAAGAAAATCCTTGTGTAGAACCAATAGGTTGGCCGTCTGATTCAGCCGAGTTATACCTATTTAGGTTATTTTGTATATTTATCGTATCAGTGCAAGTCCAATATGAAATAAGGTAAATAATTAAGAAAACTGAATGGGCTACTTTATTGAATTGGTGATTTGTTTGTAGAAACATAAAAAAAGTTCAATGGCCCTCTTAGATTCTTAATGGAAACAAAAACTAATTGATTCAAGGGATATGATGATATCTAATATTTTATTTTAAACAAAATTATAAGTTAAGACAGTGTTTCAATTTGTTTCATATTTGTTTCAGAGTGCAGTTACACCGTGTGGAATTATTTCTGTGATAAGTGTTAGAATATTATTTCTTCTGTGACGGTAATGCATTTATTTATAAATTGGAAATGTACCAGACGTAATAATAGAAACAGTCAAATTTTTATTAAATATTATGACACAATCTTTTTTATAGCTAATGTTAGAGTTGCCTTTCATGTACTAAAAATCGTAGATAAATTACTTTAACCGACAGGGCAGATGAACATTAACATCAAGGATAAACATATTTATTTTTTAAGTACTTATAACCACTAATTTAAATCACTATCACATTTCTGTTTGTGAATACAAATATTAATATTACAAATAAAATTCCCAGAAATATGCATGGAAAGGAAATACTCTTTTTTGCTTTGACCATGTTCATGTATTTGCTCAAATGTTCTGATTTTTCACGCCATGCATTAAGTATGCACTCCAATACAGCAATCTTGTTGGCCACTGATTTCTCAATGTATGTCTCTGCTACAGAAGAAGACTGCCAACCACCCAACCGCTTTATTGTTACCAAGTCTGCTCCAGAATTTGCAACCATCGCAGCTGCAGAACGGAGGAAGCAATATCTAGTACACATTTCTAGATTTAGCCGCTTTGAAAACTTAGCTATTGTCTGTGGAAGTTTGTGAATGGTATTTATTCCTACAGGTTGTACAGTGCAACTCTTCCGCCGATAGTTGATGAAAAATTCGTTATGGGGCAGGTTCTGAGGGCATAGAGGGATGTATTTTCGTATAATCTTCAAAACTCTGTCTCCAGATTTCTTCGTAATACAGAACGATCAGTCTTTCTTGGTTTTAGTGTCGAAAAGGGAAACAAGCATTATAGATCGTCGATCAGCAATATTTCCTACTTCTAATCTGTGCAACTCATCCGAACGGTATGCTTCATGTGAATACATTATAGCTGCAACCTCTAAGAAAAACGAGTAATATACAAAACACATTTATTTTAGAGGTTATTCTGGGTTTTACCTTGACAAGGAAATATGCATCATCTGTAGCAGTTTGTAGAAATTTTATCACATCTTCTGAATGCAAAGCTAAGAACCTGTTGTATCTACAAACAAAAGTTCAATTGATACTACGTGCTTCTAAGTGACTTCTCAGTTAAACTATAAACTTGAACTTTTCTGATTTTTACAAAATTACGCTAACAACACATTCTCACTTAAATCCATGTTCTTTGCGTTCCTCCATTTTCGAAAATTTTTATATTTCTTCTCAATCTAGACTTTGATGGTAAAAACTTCTCTCGATTTCAAACATTTTTGTCTCCACAATCACAAAAACCAACACCAAAGAAGAAATAATTGTTGACACCACAGAGACGGCACAATGACAACCCAAAGGGATGACTTTCTGTAATAATCAGATTCCACAGAAACCAATGCTATCTATATAAAAGTTTCCCTAATTTAAAATGGCTTCAAATAATTTCTAAATGTCTCTTCACACTAAACGCGTTCATATTTGGGTTATAGAAAAAACATTGTTTTACACATGATAAAATGCCATTATCTTCTTCCCAAATTAATCTTTTCCGGCTGCCGATAAAATAATATTTTATTGTCTTGTATAAAAAATAACTAAAAACGAAATGATATTCGCTGAGAAAACGTAAAAGCATGGAATAGCTGTGAAATTAATTCAAGAGGAGCTATTTATGAAACAGATCACCTTGCTGTTAATTCCATTAACACGAAAGCTGCATTCCCCAAGAAACATCAGTAACACGGTTGTTGCTCCAGCAGTTGAGCACGACTTATTGATTCCCTGCTCCGTTATTTCTTACCGGAATTGGATTTTCCACTTCCCCTAATACAGTAAGTCAAAATTCCAGTGCAGGCACTCAATTTGGCGATATAATAATCGCGACTTACCTCCGTAGCGAAGTGAGCATTGTTTTCTCCTGGAATTGCGTGCCGAAATAGACTTCCGCACTCAGGCTCGCACAAGCGCTTTCCTATTCCTGGAAAATTAACTGTTTAGGGGAGTAAAAGAAATCCTCGTAAGCCAAACTCGGTACGAGTGGGTCGGGGGGAGGAGTGCAACCCTATACGCTAGAGCGCTGGAAAATGGACTAGGCAGGGTCGTATCGAGGCTGAATCGGTTCCAGAAGCGCTTAATTAAATTTATTACAGCAGTACGTTCCCGGCATTGGCACATCCGGATATAATTACTCACGCTGAGACTGACCGTCTTTTATTTTTTAGTGTCACCAACCGGAGTTTAAAATTTCAGTGCGACATACAGCAAATATAAATTTATTTTCTTGGCTTGTATTTATTTATTTGGAACTGCAAAAAAGTTGTTGTGCAAATGATTTTTCTCAATGTGTAATTCAGAATGTGCAAAACTTCCGTATTAATAGTTTTACACATTTTGACTTTTTATGTTTCGTACAATATACAGAGTGTCTACTGTTATTTGTACAAATCCGTAAAATCTTTATTCTTCAAGATAATCAATTTTTTTTAATTTTAAATGACATCGAACATCCCTTCAACTGTTCAAGCGATCCAAGACCTGCTATGATTTTTTATACCCCCAAAATTCAATAAAAACGTTTAGCGATTTTTTTTACTTAAAATATGATAAGGTGGTGTCAATCAGGACTCCTCAAAACCCCTATATGTGAAATTTGAACAAAAACTATACAGTGCTTTCTTCTACACGTTCTTAAAGTTTAATTTTTGTAAAAATTTGTAATTTTATTTTACAAAATAACGCAACAAATATTGTTATGTTATAAATGACATCGAAAACCGCTCCTTCTAATCCTATTACAGCGTTTAAGCTGGCCAAGGCTTCCTATGATTATTTTTATACTCCCGGAATTAAAAAAAAATGTTGATTTTTTTATTTAAAGTCTGATAAGGTGTTACTCAGGGTTCCTCAATACCCCAATGTGTGTAATTTGAATAAAAGCTATACAGAGTGGTTTGCTCTACACGTTCTTAAAGTTTTATGTGTACAAATTTGTAAAACTTTATTCTTTAAGATAATTCAACATGTTCTTTTGTTTTAAATGGCATCGACCGCTTGTTCTGATCCTACTACGGCAATCCTAAGCCTGTTATAATTTTTTATACCCCCGAAATTTAACATAAATATTTAGGGAATTTTTTATTTACAATCTGATAATGTAATTTGACATAATTATGTCAAAAGGTTTTCAATGTCATTTAAAAAATAAAAATATTTGTTGCGTTATTTTGGAAAAAAGTTTTTACAAAGTTTTATAAAAATACTCTATAGTTTTTTTCAAATTTCACAAATACGAATTCTGAGGTGACCTAGTAACACCACCTTCATCATTTGCCGCAGATACAAGACACCAAAATATTATGTTTGAACTCATCATGCCTTATACGAATTTCGCTGGTTTGAGAAATACAGGGTGTTCAAGGTTTAAATTTTATTCTGACATTTCTCAATAGTTGATAAAGTTTTGATAGCATGACTCTGAAAATTGGTAGTGTTGGATTTTTTTGTGAGAGAATTACGAATTTGAAGATGATTTTGACGTTGCTCATAGAGGGCGCTAGTTCCACCGTATTATTTAGGTAAATACAAACATATTTCTTTATTTGTTAAGCTATGCTTCAAAAAATGTAAGAATCTAAAAGAACGTTCTATTCTTCATAAGAAATGTACTTGTTAGGTCGCCTAACTTTATCGGTTATTTACATTTAAAAGTTTAAGTTTATATTTTGTGGCGATTTTCTTTCAGGCGCTGATATTGCTATTTCTTTTTTTAATTGGCTTGTGTCAAATTTTCATGTCAATAAAAATTAGCATATTTTGCGTGCGTGTGATTTATTATTCGTGCAACTATTGAAAAATATCAGAATAAAAATGTAATGTTGAACACTCTGTAAATACAGAGCGAATATCGCTGATTTAAGAAATCTTAAATCAGCGATAATCGCATAAGACATGATGGGCACATAATATTTTCGTGTCTCCATTCTCCAGCTTAGTGTTAACTCATTCTTTCTGACTCACCCTGTATATCTAGATCTAGACACATTACTACTGAATAATATGTTTTACATGGATTCTATTGAACAGAAAATCGGATTTTTAAATAAACATTTAGTAGATATCTTTGCTAAGCATATTCCACTAAGAACTGTGCGTATAAAAAAGCTCCTTGAGTGACTGATATTTAAAAAAAATGCTGCGAAACCAAATGGAATTACTATAAGCAAATTATACATGTTGTAAATCATATTTTGCTATCAGAAAAGCATGCTTAATTTAACCATGTTTCTAGAAATAACAATTCAAAATCTCTATGGAAACTTCCCAACTAGTAATATCAAATAAAAAGCCTATGTTGCCAGTTGCTTCGACTGATCCTGATGAAATTAATAACCACTTTCTAAATACTATACCTCATCAAGCATATATTTCCGGGCGAAATAACTAACATTACTTTGAAATTTCTAACTCGTCGTTTAGTTTTAATCTTGTAACTATAGAGCAAATACATACAACAATAATGAATTTGAAAAATCCTCACTGGGTATTGACTCCTTGAGTATTAATCTTAAGCAATTATTTAATCTTAAACCTAGATATGTTATATCTTTACACTTTGTCTATAATAGCTCATACGTTTTTTGAGAAACTAAGGTAGATGGATTATCATCATACATTGTTGCACATGCATGATTCATTATTTTATCAAAATCATTTACGTAAATTAAAAATAATATTGGACTCAAGATAGAGCCTTGAAAGACTCCTACATTAAGGTATTCACATTCCGATTTATTTTATTAGCAGCTCCATCACCGAAATGTTGTGTATTTACCAAGAATGATTTTACCCAATTTAGACCCAGACCACGAGTATTACAGGACGATAAATTCGAAAGCAACAATTCATAACAGACACAGTCAAATACTCTGCTGAGGTCACAAAAAACCCCAACAGGACACTCACCTGCCACAATAAACTGCAACACTTTTTCATGGAATTTTGGTATTCCAGTATATGTAGATTTTTCATATAGAAACTCAAGTTGATAATAGAAATTATATGATATTTATCAAGAAACGAAAGCGGTGTAGTAGCTATATCTGAAAATTTTAAAGAACCATGTATATTATTACCGTATTTGTGTACAAGTACAATTTTTCCTATTTTCAGGCTCACTGGAAACATTTCCATTTCGACTAATAGATAAGATAATGCTAAATATTGGAATGCCATCTAGCCCTGAAATCTTTTTGCTTTCATTTTTTTTTAAATATTGTCACGGAATTTGCCCCACTCACACCTAAATCAACGACTTTGGTACCGCGAATTGCTAAGATTGCCCCGATCGCCCCTACACGCTTCTGTTAAACAAACAAAAAGCCGTGGATCGAGACGGGACTAGAAAATTTGAGAAACGACGAGAAGCGTTCGAGAGATGCTAGAAAATAGATCTAGAGATGCTAGAATATACCTGGAATATTCGTTGGGTCTATAAAAGCAAAATAAACGGCCGATTAAGTTAGTCTTGTATAAGTCTTGTATTACAGTGTTGAATTGGAAGTGTTTAGTTGGAGATATCAAAGTGATTTAGATAGCGATTAATTAAATAAGTGTTTAGTTGAGTTCTAATTAGTGTTCAGTAGTGTACTGAGTATAGTTAACAAAGAAGTAGTTAATTAACGGTTTGTTTTTCTGGCAATAGTAAAATTCGGATTGGGAAATCCGTGACAATATACAATCGTCAGAGGTAATGTGTCAAAAAGTACTATTGTGTATAGTTTTCACATTCTTCATAAATATATATCTTTTTAAATTATTAGTTTTTGAAATTTTAATTACTATATCATGCGGTCCTGCAATGAGAACATTATTAAAAGTTGATGATACAAAAACTGGATCTCCATAATTTAAAATATGATTCAGATTGGAAACTTTTATATTGCGGCGAGAGTTCGTCAAGGGTCTCATCTGGTATCCATTTGTTAAAGCAGAACACCGCAAATATCGTAAATATAAGAAATAGGTTACAACACAAGTAACACAAAATGGCTGGGTCACTCGTTGGTAGTCTTACCTATGGCACAATGAGCTAATAAGTCTGAAACCGATCTGTGTCTGGTCTTACTATCGCCGAATGATGTTAGTTATTACTTAAATTTTACGAGAGTACTGGCAAGGATTTTAATCGGTTGTTTCTCGTAACATGAATATTTATTATTCATATACAAAAACGCAAAAATGCCGACAGTGAGCAGTTGTCGTTCATGTGATATGCTGTTAAGGCTTACGGTGAGCGCTCTATTGGACGATATAAAGTTTTCGCTCAATAACTCCTCAAGGGATAAAGATAAAAATATGCGGTTTTTTTTAATAGACTACAAATATTATTTTACATCGACGCTGTGTTTTGAAATTTTGAAAAACTGTAAAATTATTTTTTTTTAAATGAATTTTGCTCTTTTCCGAAATTTCAAAACACAGCGTCGATGTAAATTAATATTTATAGTCTATTAAAAAAACCGCATATTTTTCTCTTTATCCCCTGAGGAGCTACTGAGCGAAAATTAAAAAAATATTTCTTAGCAATAAAATGCTGCCCCCTTGCGGTGGCATTGATAAAAGAGACGATCACATTAGGCTAACGGTAAATGTTCTATCATACGGATATAGTTTTCGCCACGTTTTCGCTCAATCACTGCTCAACGGAAAATGATAAAAATAGGCGGCTTTTTTTTAATAGACTACAAATATTATTTTACATCAATGCTGTTTTTTAAAATGTTGAGTAATGTAAATTTTTTTTATTTAAAATTTTTCACTCGATGTAAAATAATATTTGTAGTATATAAAAAATAGAATAACATATTTTACTATATATATATAGTTACCGAACGAAAACCGAAAAACTAAAATAAAAGGACAGATTTTATAAAAGACTTAAGAGAAATGATTACGTATTGTAGTTTAATAGCTTTATTATAATTACGAATTTGTTACTTGAAACTAAAAATATAATGTTTTTCAAATACAGAAATATAGATTATTTTTAATATAATATTCTGTGTCTGCCTACTGAATAATAGACACCAGCTAAGACATTGCTAAATAGACGTATTCATTAAAATATAATTAATATTTTTAATAAATATTTAAAAAATGGGGAATGCAAATGGGTAGTTGAGATTTATGGAATATATAAAAATGTTATTGAAATATGGTTTTGTTTATCTAATTTTATTTTTGTCGCATAGTATTTTTTTACATGGCATCGATGGTTTGCTTCTCAGCACTTCAGTAAATAATAATATACTATTTGTTGCAAACCCAAACTTAGTAGAAATACACATAGAAAGAAAAAATGTGTCAAAAGCATTTTATTCTACAAATGAAATTATCTCTTTATTCCATATTTTCTGATTTAAGTTGAGCCCTATGTCAAGTGAAAGTATTTATATTTTAGTATTAAAGGAACAAACAAAAAAATAAGCATCGCAATTAGTGGATATGTTTTCAATATTTGATCCAATGTAATTGGCCTATTTACACTTTAATTTCTCATATTTCTCTTCAATAATCCATACATAGTCTTTATATTTTACATTTTGGACATAAATAAATATACATTTATGTTAATATCTCTTATGTATTTTCTATGATCTACGATAAGTTTTCTTTATTAAAAAAATACGAGCAAAAAAAAACTAAAATTTAATTTTATTCGGCATAAAAATTATGGAAAATATAGATATTTCTGACTTTCCGAATGAATGCATTGTCCTATTCTGAAAACGTATACTGCACCGCAAGTAAACTTAACTTACACACGAAACACGAGCATATGTAAAATTCAATTTCTTGAAAACCGTAACACGTAGCGAAGTAAACTTTTTTAAAAAAATTTTTCATACTATCGACTACATTTGTCTCCATATAACTATAGTTCTATTTTCAATAATTAATGTAGCTCTCCGCATAGTAAAGTTTTTAATGCACAAATTTACTGGCATTGACTTTGGAACAATTTTTTTCGAAAAGGCTTTAAGTTATTAAAAATTGGTATGTACTATTAGAAGCGCTGTAGTTTTTTATACATGTTGTGAAAAAATTATGAACATAACTTGAATCGTTGATTTGCAAACGTGATATATGTTTCGTAAAACATAATTGACAAATAACGTCCGAAGCACCGACAATTTGAATTTATAAAGTTAGACCCTACTGAAAAAAGTTGTAAAAGTCCATTTCAGATGTCGAAATTGTCCCTCTAAAAGATGGTAAATGTTTAATTTAGTTATATCTTTATTAAAAAAAAAACGGCATAATTGAGAACCGATTTTACTCCACTAATAGAGTTGTGATACCTTTATTTCAGTGTATCTTTAGTTTTGTCTCCATCCCAAATGCATTAGCCTCTAGGCAGCACATATTTCAGCGTTTTGCCACAACACGTCAACATAGTCTTACTCTGCGCAGCGATATATCTGGTTTTAACAAAACTTGATCACGTGTTTCACCGTTAGCCTTAAGTAGGGAACAACTTTAAGTAGACGTGCATAACTCTCCTGAAGTGGGGCCCAGCTACTCATGTAATCACATAAAATGAATGGATTACTCATAAAGACTCATGTAGCGTAGCAAAGATAAATTCTTTATTTCCGATATTAATAAAAATAATTATATGTATAAAGAAATCTTCTATTATCTGTTTGTACACTATTTCTTTAGAATATTTTGAGTTCAATATTAAACTAGGTTATTTCTGTGACGATAGAAAGATAAATGGGTATGCAAATTAACTGTTACGTACGCACGATAGATTTTCTCAAGCAATAAATATCTCCTTTATAGCTTCGAAAAGTATCTTTGTCATTTAAAGAATATAAAAAACCCACTCGTCAGCACTAGATTAAAGAAATACATCAATCACGTATGCCAGTGTCAAGCAGAAACTGAAACATCAATATATAGAGAAATATGCTCTCGCATTAGAAATTGAAGCTATATAACGACAGTGACTAATTACTGAAAAGCAATTTCTAGTAAACATTGATTTAAAGTTGACGTTTAACAGAAAAAATATATATATCCAGAATTCCTACTAGCGTAAAGGGAAACAATAACGAGTTTAGATTTGCTTGAAATCGAATCATTTCCTTGAACTCTTGGAGAAAAATTTGGCTGTTCATTTTAAAGACACTGAATGGTACCTTTTTGTTTTGTATCGCAATTCGTCAAAAATACTTAACCATTTATATCAGTGCAAGTGTTGATTACCACATGTCATTATTATTAATTTAATTAGGACAGAGGCACAATGCCTATAATGTCCAGAAGGTAACAATCATAGCATACATTTAAAAATACATGAAAAAAAAACATATCAGACAGCAAATTAAACAAATATACAAAAATAAAATAGCAATAGACAAAAATGTCCTTACAATAAACATTTGTTTCACAAAACCAACCAAACAGGCCATTACCCGCACTCGGTAAAGAAATATACATCGCGCACTTACACTAACTCCCGTGACATCCACTCATCCAGTCGATTTTAAACACATTTATGGAAGGTGCTGACACAACTGATGAAGGTAGGTTGTTCCAGGGAGTAAACAATCTATTTGGAAAGAAATATTGTCGTACAGATGTTTTGAAATTTTCTTTGGATAATTTAAAATCGTGACTCCGTAGACGCAGATCCGAATTTAAATGGAACAAATTAGGGAAATCACTGTTATAAGTATTACTACATAGTATCCGATAAGCCTGAATAAGGTCACCTCGAAGTCGTCTGTTGTTTAAAACAGAAATATCAAGTTCATGGAGACGGTTGTGATAGGATAAGTTACTAACGGCAGGTATCCATTTTGTGAAACTTCTCTGTACGCCTTCAAGTAAAGATATATCCTTAACGAGAGAAGGAGACCATATATAAACACAGTATTCCAATAGAGGGTGAATATACGTCTTATATAGTAACTCCTAAATCATTTTGACTATCAACAGATGTAACTGGCTCCCCGTCATTAAAGGTGTATAGGTGTCTTGGATTATTTTTACCTAGGTGTAAAACACTACGTTTTCTTATTCAAAGGAATCAACCAGTTTTCACACCAGCGTTCTATGGCTACAATATCATCTTGAAGATGTTGTTTATTGCTTATAGGATCACCAAATACTTTTGTGTCATCCGCATAAGACGCGTGCGTAGATTTAAGGTGTTGGGGAAGATCTGAAGTATATATCAGGAACAAAATAGGTCCTAACACCGAACCTTGAGGGACGCTCGATAGAACTGGTTGATGATCTGATCTACTATTGCCCACTCTGACATAAAACGATCGATTGGTTAAAAAAGAATTAATCCAGGCAAATAAAGAATTCTGCGGAGTGTGACAATGTATAAAATGCAATATACGATTTTCTTAGTGTACAGTAGACGTATAATTAATTGAGAAAACTTGATAATTGGCAAAGTGAACCAATATCTTTCTTCGAACTTGCTTAGATTTTCTAAAATTCCTATCAGAAAATAGCTATGTATTTAATGAAATTTATATTTCAAAACAGCACCTCTCATAGCAGTATCTGAATAAATCAGAATATAATGATTGTTTTATTCTATTCTATAAGAATAGTGAAAACAACTGCTACACTATTTAATATTTTGCTTAATTTTATTTAACTTGTAATTAATACCATTGGCTATTAATACTGTTAAGGATTTATAGAAATGTATGTACCTCTATTTGTAATGTATTTTTTTTTTGATTAATTGTCAAGTTGCTACCGCAGATTTATTTAAACCCGCCTTCGAAATTTTCAAACTTACTATAAAACAATGCAAATTTTCAGTTAATTGACGATGTGTCCTCGAAATAACCTTCAACTATACTAGCTGACTACCATCCTCCAAATCTTTGAAGTGTTGGAACAGACGCTGTCAGTGAGGAAGGTAGCAGACGTCTTCCTCGATCAATGACCTGTGTAACTGCAACTTTTTGGAGAATGTTTGCACAATTGTCCATATTAACTGGTCGTATTGAGCTCTTACTGTGATTATAGTAAATAAAAAATCTATTGTATTTTACTTATTTGGGTCTCAATCGTAAATATGATTAATTTCACATCCGTTGCACTCTGATCCTACGGTAAATACACGTATCTTTTTGGTTTTGGTATCATGTAAAGTTATAACCAAAGTTTTCTGTCTTCTATATAACCAAAGTTTTCTGTCTTCTATATTATTCTCTATTAGCAGTCAAACTGCATAATTCTACATGCCCCATTTAAACCAAATATTAGTATCACTTTCATTAATAAGAACTTATCGGCTGATTACGGAAGTCCTACACAAGTATCTACCAACACAAAATCCGAAAAAATAATATGAACAAATGTTGTAAGAAAAGCAGTTTTACTAAACTCATATAGCTTTTAAGTTATTGGTTTAGTAAAACTTGCTTTTTTAAACTTGTTGCTTAACATATTATTAATTTTAATAATTATAACTTTATTCATGTCCAAAACAATTATAAAGACAGCATGAAATAAAATGGTTAGCTCTTATTGCAGTACTCATTTATTTTCTCAAACAAATCATACTGTAATAAGTCACCTAGCGAGCTTACAACATAACTCATTACTAAAAGCCGGTACTTCTTGAAATGTAACTACTCAGCTTAACTTGACTTCCATTCATTAATATCTAAGAATTATAGAAACAATAATTTAACAGCTTTGCAACAAACTAAAAAAATACTATTACTTGATGATACAGTCAGGTTTGTTAAATATTTTTACGTAAACAATTAGAATCTAACACGACAGCATATAAATTTCAAGTAGACAATAACTAAACAGATTTTCTAGCATATTTGGTGTAAATACGTACTCACTTTCACACAGTTCAGGTGCCAACCATAGATCGATTACCTCTTGAACTTACTGAAAAGGGTTCAAGTTAGAGCAGTCGCCTCCTTGATAGGTGTTAACTACTTGACAGTTAATTAATATTTGCACTATATGTTGACAAACAGAGTGACTAAGTTTCTTGTAGGATAAAATAAATCATATTCTGTACGTTCAAGTATTAATTGAGATATTTAGATTTAGAGCGTCGAGACTTCGTGAAAAGTTTTATAACATGGGATATTATAACAAATAAGCTTACCTACAAGGAAAAACTATACTACACTTTATTATAATAATAAAGTTTCTCTGTAATTTTATCAGACAAAAACTGATATAGTTATTTCATATTTTGTTATAATATCTATTCGTTGGTTTGGTTTGTTCTACTATTTGTAATATCAATATCGATTAAAATACTCCACAATATTAGTATTATATTTTATTAGAAGAGGTTTCATAATTTAAAGCCGCTTTACAGTCCGCAATTCTTTTTGCAATGGATTGCATCAAGCCCTTGCACCTGCAATACCATTCCTTCTGACTTGCAGTTTGTTTTACGTCAATTAGTAATTTCAATAGAAGTGATACCAACACTTCAACCCGAATGCACTCTAAATACTAAACTGTTTATTCAAATTTGACCAGTGACCATAACAAACAGCGTAAGATATAAAATAAACTGAAAGTTAATACATTTTGCACGCTCAACAATAATCAAGTAGAAGCGAAAAAAGTGCAGCCTAGGAATGTTTGCGTATGGTCGTAACCATACAAATCACTAAATTATTCTCTAGAATTGCAGAAAAGCTGCAACAAAAATAAAAATTAAGCAAGACCTATATTTTGAAAGTGCAAGTCTTTCAGATACGACGGCTTTTGCAATACGCAACTGATCAGGGCGCATGCCTACGTGTACAAAACTAGAAACATGAATTTAACAATTACCAACTGCAAGGAAAACAATTTTTATTATTTCTAGTTACACAAAATTTACGTTTTCTTGCAATTTACACATTTAGAAGTAGAGTAAAATATATTCCATATGAAAAAACTAGTAATAGCTTTCAAATTAAATAAAAATATAATAACTGATGTTTTTTTAGTCTGGTAATACGTCAATTGCAGTAGAAAAACAATTTTTTTACAAAAATTAGAATTTTTAACTTAATATTAGAGTAAGCTAAGTATCTAGTAATAAACAATTTTATAAATAATAGGTAATTTATAAAATTGTTAATTGTAATTTGTTTTCACCTTAATTTATGTTTGCCTACATTGTCCTTTTTCTTTTAATAATATCCTTTTTCTTTTAATAATATTAAAAATTGTAATTTTAATTTGTAATTTTCAATGTGTTTTGTTTTAATTTATTGTAATTTTATATTAGTTATGTAACACATTTACATTTCTAGAGCTCTGAAGATGGCTGAAATATAAGCCGAAACGTTGGCAATTTGTAAAAAAAATGTTTTTCTACTAAAATTGACCTATTACCATACTAAAAAAACAACATCAGTAATTTATGTAAGGTCACTAGATACAAAAAAAAAACATAATATATTCATTAATTTTTGGACCCACGTTTATAATTCCCCATCTTTATGATTATTTGAAGAGAAAACTTTCCTTTTTGGTAAAAATATTGTTTCAGGGTAATTTAAATGCAGAATAAAAACAAATATATTCCTCTAGACTTTAACTATAAAGTCGATCAAGTCTTGAATCATCAATTTTCATATGTTTTAGAAATGTATAGCCCTTAGCTATAAATAATAGTACATTTGCAAATATCGTTATCATCGACTAAAAAAAGGTCGACGGCTTTCAATGGTGCCTACAGCATTTAGGAGGACGCTTTATTGCTCACTAAATGCAGCTTGTTACATTTCACGTACTCATGGTCCCTTCTATCGGGTTAGGCAGACATAAAACAGACAGCATTATTCATCAGTTACCTCTCCCATGGCATACCGATGAGGGCTAATAAGCTCGAGACCGATGTATGTCTGGTGGGCCTCTTATGAATAACTTTGGTTTCTTTCTATAGGTTTTTCTGCAGGTGTAATTCAATGCTGGTCGAGGCATTAGCCCGCAGTTTTTTTCTGAAATTCCGATTTATAAATAGTATATTATTCAACGAGCATATATAATGAACTGTAAATCACGAGGGTGAACGTTATGGTACAAGATATAGTCGACTGTCGTAAATCACCTGAGTGACATAGTAGTAGTAGTATTGTGTAGCTTTAAACTCATACATGAGTGACATTATTTTGGAGTTGATTTTAAGTAATTCAATATTTTAAAAAGAAATGAGCTTATCAACATAATTTTTAGTCAGAGAGATGGTTTATGGAAAAGCAACGACATATATTAATATAATATAACTCAATTTAGTGTTTGTAGTAACACATAGTTCAGTAAGCTAACTCAAAAGTTATGTTACTCATAAAAGATTTATTTAGCGAACAAGTAACTGAGTGAACATTACTCGACGAATTGTGTTATTATTTTAACACAATCGGATGGGGACTCGATTTAACAACCAATTGTGCTGATTTTGAGTGAAATTTTACTCAAAATTTTTTACGGTGACCACGACTATTATCAATATTTTAGCAAATATTTACTGGAAAAAATATCTTAAAACATTCATAACATGAACATGACACTTAACTTGATAACGTTTTTGCTTTATTTTAATTGATTTACGTTTTCTAACATTCAATCGTCATTTACTCGAAAACCATCCTATGTAAGAGGGTAAAATTTTAGTACTGTCTGATAGAGAATTAAACGATCTTTCAGAATCAAGGAAAAAAATATGGTGTTGCCATTTAAAAAAGAATCGATGACGTCATTAGGTACTCGAAAACAAATGACATTTGAAAATCGCATTTTACGCTAAAATATGTATTTTTTAAATTAAAAATCGACCTGTTCGAGGATTTTTCCCAAAAAATAATTGTTTCGTTTTTATTGAATTTATTCCATACTTTTGGCGCATACTGTATATTCGAAGCTATACAGGATGTCCCAAAATAGAAGGCCATACCATTAACCACATTCTTTGGACAAAAATTATGCGACTTTTCTTATGCCATTTTTTATTTGGGCGTACATTTTAAAAAACTATTTTTGTTAATAATTACATTGTTTTGTAAGATACACACTTGAAATTTTTCACATACTTTTATCTTATTTCGGCATACTTATGATGTAATTTTGGTGAAAAAAATCGAAGGGCGAATGGTGGTAACTGAGGGATGCAGTACCCTTTATCCCCTCCAATTATTTCTAAGTATGCCTATGCAGCTTTTTCTTGAAATGTCAAACGTAGAATTTTCTTCTGATCATTTTATCTCTTTTGTAATTTTTTGTTTAAATGCTCCGTTTGGAAGAAAAACGACATGTATTGATGGGTTACAAATGTCTTAGCAGCCGATGAAGGAAAAAATAGTGAGCTTCCTTATCCCAACAGATCACATCCTAAAAGGAAGGTTTTTTAAAATTTGTATCGACATCTTCGTGAAACCGGAAAGTTTATGGATCAGAAGTTCGGACTTTGCGGCCTATATATAAAATTAAGCCCTTAACAAAAGCAACAAGCCTTAGCACTGGTAGAAGAAGAACCAAGTACAAAGATTGTTTCTCGACAAATAGAAAATTTTACAAAAATGGGTGTTCATCGGACTTTAAAAACCCAACTTCTGCACCCGTATCACATCCAATCCGTACAAAATATTCTTCCCCAAGATTTTGCTTCTAGGATGCTCTTTAGTCGTTGGTTGTTAACACAGAATGATGCAGATAGAGACTTCGTAAGAAAAATTCTATTCACGGATGAAGTAAGCTTTACAAGAAATGGATTGAGAAACAATGGATTGGCATAACAGCCACGTATTGACTGATTTGAATCCCCATGCAACCATTGTAGCACACCATCAATCATCATTTTTAAATTTTCTGCAAAATCAATTTCGAGACGTTTTACATGATTTACCTGTTATCGTACGTGACGGTATGTGGATGCAGCTTGATTATGCTCCACCCCATTATGGTAGAAAAGTTCGGCAGTATTTAAATACCCATTTATTTCTCAATCGTTGGATTGGTCGAGGACAAGACGCACTTATTCAATGGCCACCACGATCTCCTGACCTTAATCCATTGTTTTTTTTTGTGGGGTTATATGAAAGATATTATTTAGGCTGCAGAAATAAACGACATTAACCATTTCAGACAGAGAATTGTAATGGCATCTGGTAAACTTACGCAAAAAGAGAATATCTCTCAAAATATAAGGTTTTCACTACTTAAAGGGGTACGTACATGTGTTAATGAGGAGGGTGGCCAAGTAGAACGTTTGTTAAATTAATAGTAATTCATTAATTATTTTATTTAATGTTATTTAGGTAAAAAGTTATTGCTGATCGTTCATTATTACTATTACTAAATGAGACATCAGTTTTTGGTTGATAAGAGAACTGTATTACAGATTTTAATGCCATATTATTTTTTTAATTCATACGTATTCCTCATTTTATAACATTTAGAATTATCCATTTTGTTTTAAATAGCAAATATTCATTCAGTAAGTATTACGATTTGCTAAGTTGCCAAGGTATTGTAATGATAGGTATATCCACAAAATTTCAGTTTCACTTAAAATGGTAGTGAATTATAGATTTATGGGCACTACAAATTGCCGTTTTAAAGAGAAAAACTGATCAGAAGAAAATTCTACTTGATATTTCAAGAAATAGCTGCATAGGCGTACTAAGAAATAATTGTAGGGGATAAAGGGTACTGCATCTCTCAGTTACTTTTCAATCGCCGTTTGAAGTACGTGCAAAATTTCAAGTCTGTATCTTACAAAACAATGGAATTATTAACAAAAATAGTTTTTTAAAATGCAACTTTAACACCCTGTATATTGAAACAGGGAAGTCCAAATAAAAAATGGCATAAGAAAAGTCGTATTATTTTTATCCAAAGAATATGTGGTTAATTACTGTTTTAGTCAAATATAGATTAGTTAGTTTAGGCAAAATAAAGAAAATTATATTTTGGGACACCCTGTATATTTCATTTACCTGCAGTAGATAGTAATTACATTTTATCGACTAAAGCTTAGCTACGAAGCTATTGGCACAAGGAACTCCCAAGGCGGTCGAACTGTTAACAAATGACTCTCGAATCGAAATGGCTCTTGTTTAAAACTGTGCATAAAATGAAATCTCAAATAATCCTCCATTATATTTTACGCCTATTACAAATAAATTTAACAGGATTGGACTATGGCTTAGTTGAACTATAATTTAAAATATCTACGTCGAGGGTATTTGTTTGATTTCTCAAATATAAATTATAATTTAATTACTTCAACACTTAGTTTAAATGAAATCGATTATCACGTTATTTTTTGTGTTATCCTGGCTTAGGTAACTGTTCATCGTCAGTCATATAATTAATATGCAGTTCCTTAGCCTTAACTGGAAATCTTTGAGCTGCCCCTGTCACTCTCGGGCTGAACTCTGTGGAGATAGACCCATGAGGCGCAAATCTTTGGACGTCTTGGAAGACAAATGTTATCTGAAGATCGGTATATGTCATTTGTTTTTCACATTACTCTATTATTGAATTTTACATTGCACAAAAAACGTGTAAAACCATTAGTATAATAACTAATGCTCAATTATAGGTTATAATGAAGAACATATTATACACATTTAAATATCGATAATTATTAGCCACAAAATTAGTAATATAAAAACTAAACATTAAAAATTTGAAACAATTTTTTGTGGGTGGGAAAAATATGGAATAAATATATTTAAAAATCAGGTGTTCGTTTTTTAGAAAATCGAACGATTCTTAAATAAATGTATTCCATACTTTTACCGCTCACTATACATGCTTTTGTAGTAATAATGATACTCCCTCAAAACATTTTTTTAACTTCTGGAAGTTCTGAGTAGAAATTTCATTGAATCTCTATTGGTGAGTGAAACAACTAAGAACTAATGTTAAAAGTTTAATGTAGATTTTATTACAGATACATCAGAAGTTAAAAAAACGCAAAATTAATTTTGAACGATTGAAATATAGGTATTATTATTTTATATTATATTCCCTTCTATTTTAAATATAAACTAATATTTATACTTTTTCATACAAACAATCATTTCAGATTTACAAAACTTATACAATAATTATTCTTCACATAACGCCTTAAAAATTAATGGTTCAAAATCTTTCCACTCCTAATTGATACTAAAAACCTTTATTTTATGAAGACGCATATAACTATTATATCAATTCAAAATATTCACATCTCATTAGAAAAAGTGCAGGATGCCTGTATTCGCCTTTCCTACTAAGTTCCATTTCTACATGATATTATACTACTTCTAGATAATAAATACATAATGAACATCATTTAAAAATGAGATATCCCATCATCCCATGATTCGAGATTTTTAAAAATAATTAATAATGCTTAAAAAATTCATTTATCCGCTATATAATTACTATTTGTTTTAACTAATTATACTAAATCCATAGTAGCATACTTTTAATGCTGATATTTTAAAATTTATTTCCCACCGTTTTATGTGAGCAGAGAACTTTAGCTTTATTTTGCATCAGAAATCCACGTGTTACCGATTTTCAATTATCTAGTAAACATTTTTTAATTACCCTATAGAGTTTATAAAGCCGGAAATCTTGACTTGTAACATAAACATATATTTTTTCATAATACAAGCTACCCACATCCATGTCACTTCTTCATGATACAACCACAGCATAGATAGACCAGCAGTTTCACTGCGTTGTCGGCACTTTGAACTGCTTTCAGTTTTCTGCGGTGACCTCGAAATGTGAGTGCGATAGCGCATCCGATAGAATTTACAGAATCGGTGATCAGGACCGGAATAAGAATTTTCTATTTGCGCGTGAAAGCGTAGTTATACCACATGAAAGTTTACGTTATATCTATCCACACTATGTAATAATTCATTATACAGTTATAAATAGGTAATTCAACATGTATTATATACTATCATTTACTGCTACTAACATACAGTGTGAACATTCGATTTACTTCTTTGGACTATTTAAAAAAAAAGAATTTAAAATACATATTATTGCACTATAAAACATTTTTATTTATTTACTTACTTTTTTTGTTATTAGTGATAATTACATTTTTTTTTGGATTTTTTTAAATTTAAAATTTGACGTTTGAAGTTTAGTGAACAAATAATTTATTATGTTTTTTTTTTGTCTTTAATGATCTACGTAAACCAGAAGACAAGTATTTTTCAGAAGAGAAAAATTATGTTTACTTAACTTTGAAAATTGTTAAATTGGAGATAAAAGTGCAGTAAAATGTAAATTTAGAAAAAAAATATATTTTTTTATTTTGTTTTGAGACTTACTCTCATTATAGTGACTATAAGAAATATGATCATCTACATAATTTGAAGATGAGCCGTCTTGTGCAGGAAACGTTGGAACGGCCTCTTTGCGTAATCTATTGCACGAATCCTTAGAAAACCAATATTTCATGAACTGCTTTGGGGGAGTATTATTATTATTGAAATAGACTGTACGTTTACTATTGTTGTTATTACTTTTTTAAAAAATTAAGATTGTATCACCTCTTCCAAGATGTTAAACAAAATACCCTTGCTGTTCTATTTTATTCTGTCAATTTACATGAAAATTTGATAACCACCCTCTCCGAATCTACCGACGTTCCCACGTAACTCCAGCCCTGTTCCTGTAAATGTACCATCTTCTCCAACGAAATGGGAATTAACCATTAATTATTAGAGGGATATGTTTGCCTAATATTCATCCCGCTTCCCATTTCCTTTGCAGCTCTGCGTTTGTGTTTATTTCTGCTTGTCGACTGCTCGCAAGCCCCGCTCTTATTCATTAACATACGGGAAAGCTCTAAACGCACTTAACACATGAGTTTTTATTATTTGACCCGCGAAATTTTAACGACAGTGACCCTAATTCGACGTCACAGTCTCATTTATCACCGGAATCAAATTAGTTGAGCGGTAAATAAAATCCTCCGTTTTTAATTCTGTTACGGATGTTTTTATACTCATAGATGAATTAAACCTCCTTGATGAATCCGGTTTAATACGACTCACATTAAGCTTGGATGAGAAATATTTAGAGACTTCTTAAGAATTCCCAGAGAGATTATACAATGTATAAGGTGTCGTTTACATATTTATGTAATGTTAAACCAAGTTTTCGTTAAAATTATACAAGGAACCTGCCCCAAATAAGGCCACGATCCCAATAAGACTACCATCTCTTCAATTTAGTAACGACGCTTGTAGATAAATGCGTAGAACATTTTAAAATTTTTGGTTAGTTTACTTAGTAAAATTCAGCTGCTTTGTCGTATGATGATTCATTCCCCTAATAAATATAATTCAATATACCTACAAATAAGGTAAAATTTCATGAGCAAAATTTCAGGAATTTATAGAGCGTGAAAGAAGTTCTAGAAGTTGTAATTTTGTAATACGGCTTAATTTGTTCTACCAGTGATGAAGGGACAGGATTTCGCTAATACATTTGTTAATAGAAAAATTATAAGCACTGTACTGACTCCTATACTTTCTATAATGTTTTAATTTACATGATTTCCACTACAGTGCAAAAAAGTTGTTGCGTAAATGAGATTTTTCAGTGTGTAATTCAATATGCGTAAAATTTTCGTGTTAGTAGTTTGACACACTTTTATACGATTTACACAAAATGTGTTAACATTACTAGTCATATAATGAATCTGTATGACTAATGCCCCGACCGGCATTGAATTACTCCTGCAGTATCTGTGTGAACAGCTAAGAACCCTTGTCAGCCACACCACCAGACATAGACCGGTTTCGGGCTCGTTAGCCTTCATCAGTATGCCATAGGTGAGATGACCGATAATTGAACTGGCTGTTCCTTCATATGTATGTATATGTATTAAAAAATACATATTTTAGCGTAAAGTGCAATTTTCAAATGTCATTTGTTTTCGAGTAATGACGTCATCGATTTTTTTTTATGGCAACACCGTATTTTTTTCCTTGATTCTGAAAGGTCGCTTAATTCTCTATCAGACAGTACTAAAATTTTGCCCTCTTACATAGGAAAGTTTTCGAGTAAATGACGATTGAATGTTAGAAAACGTAAATCAATTAAAATAAAGCAAAAACGTTATCAAGTTTAGTTTTTCGAATTCCATAGTTCTATTATGGATCACGTAGGTGAAAATCTTTGCAAAGTGTCATTATCACACCGACTTTCTAATAAGTATTGTAAGCGACATAGAAATTATTATTTAATTTAAAGTATTATGACTGTTACTCAAAGAATTGAAATTTTAATTCTTATCGGATGCGGGAATATGACTAGAACTCAGCAGGAAGTTTGCGATTTATTTAATGAAAAATATCCAGATCGCCCTATCAGCCAATCAACAGTCAGTAAGGTAGAGTCTAAATTTAGAGAAACTGGCAATGTTGTAAATATTCCAAAACCTTGACGTCCAAGCATTAATGAAAATCAGAAACAGAACATTTTGATAAGTATGGTGGATAATCCTCATAATTCTTCACAATTGGTTGCATTAAACAATGACACTAGTCAGAGCACAGTGCTACGTATCATGAGAAAGGAAAAATATCATCCCTACAAAATTCAACTTGTGCAGGAACTCAATGAAGATGACCTCGATCGCCGCTTACACTTTTGCGAAATTCTAATGGATTTATGTCAAGGAAATAGAAATTTACACCGGCAAATACTTTTTTCAGATGAGGCCACATTTTGTCTAAATGGTACAGTAAACCGTCAAACTTGCAGATATTGGAGTCGAGAAAATCCTCATTGGATGGCAGAGGCACATACCCAACACCCTCAGAAATTAAATGTGTGGGCTGGAATAGTTGACGACAGAATAGTAGGGCCTTTCTTCTTTGAAGGAACCCTTACAGGACAAAGATATTTACAGTTTCTAGAAAATGACCTTGTTACTTTTTTATGTATAAAATTTACGTTTTCTAACATTCAATCGTCATTTACTCGAAAACTTTCCTATGTAAGACGGCAAAATTTTAGTACTGTCTGATAGAGAATTAAACGATCTTTCAGAATCAAGGAAAAAAATATGGTGTTGCCATTTAAAAAAAAATCGATGACGTCATTACTCGAAAACAAATGAGTTTGAAAATCGCATTTTACGCTAAAATATGTATTTTTTAAATTAAAAATCGACCTGTTCGAGGATTTTTCCCAAAAAATAATTGTTTCGTTTTTATTGAATTTATTCCATACTTTTGGCGCATACTGTATAATTAAAACTTGTACATCTATACGAATACACGTCACTCGTTAATGTAAATGCCGCTCAAAAGCACCAATAGAGTGCATATAACAGTCAGAATAAATACAAATTTTATTTTTCTACCTGAATTAATGATCGAGAAGTGCATGAAACTGAATTTAAACGATTAGTTTTTTGGCTTTATCTCACGAACGAAAGCAGTATCTGGAAAGAGCCAGTGAAACAAAATTCTGTATTATTCAACTTCCCCTCTCGGAAGCTGTACTGACCTGTTTTTATTTTAAATTTGCTTTACATCCGGAAATATTCGAGTTGAGCACTTTTAAATCCATATTAAAATAAGGAAAAAGAACAGAATCAATTCAGCAAACTCACGCTGAAATAAAACTGCAATAAGCATTTTCAGTTGATGGGAAAAATGTTAAAAAGACGATTAAATCATTATGTACACTTTGATTGAGACATTTTCAGGATTTACCAATTTATATCCTACCGCGGATATAATGTTTATTTATTTTTTTGCTATAATTTAAACTTAATTTTTTTCAGAAAATTTATCAGCAACCAGAGAACACTTAATTATTTTGCTACAAATAATTTGAGATCCTATTGATAGGAAAAAAGAAGAACCAAGATTAATTGCAAATTTTAAAATTATTCAGCTAAATACAAATTTCAATTTGAGATAAATTATGAAATGTTAATTTTCTCCATACACTTCTTTTTAAGCAAACAAGCGAATATCTTTGCTTTTAAAATGTTACTTACAGACCGGTACGTTCTAGTCGTGAGAGGTTGTGATTTAAAATTCAGCCATAGAAGTACGTACGTATGCATAGACACAGTGTTCTCCTGCCAGGTTTCATTCTCATATACAGGGTTAACTATGACAAAAATTTTAACCATGTGCTCAGGGAGGTCTAAAAGACAATAAAAAATTTATTTCGGAACTACCGTGCGGTAATTTTTTGCAGCGTTGTCAAGTGTAGAAACGGCGAAAATAAACATTTTCATTAATACAAGTAATAATGCCTACGTACCTGATAGATAACAGTTAATCCGGTTAGCTTTAGTATTTTGTATTCGTTCTTCGTTCTTTCGTTGCACACTGCCAAAACTACATTTTCACTCCTCGCAGATTCGTCATAATTATCCACTAACGTACCCGACATAAAATATTTTATTTAATTACTATAGCACGTATAAAATTAATCATCATTGTTCTAAAATAACATAATCTAGAATATTGCTAGTTGCATACTCCAAACCTCAAAGATCATGGCGAAGCTAAGTTATATCTAAGGGTCTAACATTTTTACAGAACACTGTACACATCGTGGCATGTTATAATTTAAAATAGTACTAATTATTTTATACAAACATCGTATATTACTGTTAATATTGTTGCTATTATTATTAACAGAATTTAATTTCCGAACAACACAAGTTTAAAAATTTATCGTCGTGAAGTACACCTTGCACTAGTGGATTACAGATGACGTCTGCATCAGGTCAGATGAACAAAAATATTACATACGTTACTCTGATTAGTCTGAAATAATTTTTTAGTACTTGCTTTTTGTCAATTTTATATTTCGCGTATTTTTTGTGTATTTACATACATGTATTCAAATCGCTAAATGACGGATAAGGTGCTGATTTATGGGAGTGTGACAAGTGCATATTATTGTGTGGCAGCGTAATACCAAATACGTTTCCCGAGTACACAAAATATTATGCTGAATACTTTTTGAGCCATATTGAACAACTGTTGTAATGCCTTGAAGATAAACGTGTGGAAGTGTTTTTATATATTTGTGTATTTGTTATCCTTTATGGCTTCTCCCGATGTAGGTAATGCACTTGGTCATGATCGCCGGACCAAGTAGGTACCTCACTTTAAACAAAAAGGTCGAGGGAAGGAGAGGTTTCTAGCAAGTACAAAAATCTTTGCAATGACAGGTTTTAATTTAAACAGTAAGATACAACATTCGTAAAATCTCGTCAAATATCAATTATAGAAATAAATATTAGTAAGGTAGGTGCTGCCTCCCGGTATTACCATACCGTATTTCTCATTAAATCATTAAATAATAATCTAGATTTTGTAAATATTATTTTTTCTTTCAAAGCGGTGTAAACTGATGTCAGCGCAGTGACCTTGTAATGGTAATTTTGTAAATTTTTGGAGAACATCCAGTATATACAAGTATCTTATATATTTTTGCCAAGCCATTTGTTTTAATGAATAAACTACGTGTATATAAAGCTGATTCATAATTGTTATTTTACTATAATAACAAAGGGGCTTACTCTGGAAGGTGGTGCATTATTTTGCATAATGCCTACCCGAATATTATTTCCTTCTTCTTTTCGACATATCGTGCGCGGACAGGGTGACGTCGTGCGCCAAGTACTCATTGTAACTGCCAATAGTTTTTCAAAAAGGATTTTCGGCGAAAGTGGATTCGATTCCAAAAGAGAACGACTGACCGCAGATTCCGTAAAGACGGTGTCGCCATTATTCTTTCTATGTTTGTAAAATTATAATTTTGTTGAGTGCCAAACAAATAGAAAAAGACCATTCTAATTAGAAGATTTGTCGGCCTTATTTTTATTGGTTACCTTACTTTTACGAATAATTCAGAACCACTTATGGAAATCGAATCTCACGAAGCTGTTTTACTTACGATATGATGTCATATCCTGTACCGATGCACCTTTAATAATATTTGCTGCGTTGCACTGCCCTGCTGCACCATAAGAGGCAGACCGTTTCCTAGGCAGTTCGGCACACACCCTATCCAGAGTGGCGTAATTCCAGGTCCCGAAAACCATTTTATGTTGCGATATTTAAGGATATCACCAGGTCAGATCTACACTTTATTTTTATGCCAATGTTTCAAAGTTATGAAATTCCAAAAGAAGTGCAGGGCCGCCATAATTAGAGTTTCCAGAAATTTAATGTCATAATCAACATTTGTTATAAAAAATTTAGATATCTACCTTCCATTTTATTACTTTTTAATTTTGGCTAAAATATGAACCTGAAGTAGTACTATTTACAGGGTGATCAAATTCATTGTTAACTAAGCTATACATAAACAATAATTTATCATTGGACTATTCTCACACCGTAAATCACTTCCTTTTTTATTAAATATTACTTACTGTAATTAAATATTTATCAAAATAAAATCGCATCTGTGTATTTATGTAATTTCTTGGTTTGAATATCAAAGACCTAATTATAAACTAAGTAGCGGCCTTATATAACCATCAGAAAGTAAGGTAAGGTAATATATCTACAGTGATTTTTGATACAAAATTTGCAATCCTTACCCACACCCATTGTTCACCGACCGAGAGCTACCGCCCCGCATGTGTAATTTTCCCTAAAAGAGTCACTACCTGTCACTACCTTTAACACCTTTGACTTTCGCAAAATATACCTAACCTCACAGTTGAGAGAAGGTCAGTGACGGCGATAAATAAGGATTTAATATAGTTTTGAAAAAAAATGTTTTCGCTTTATAAATAATTTTCGACATTTTTTGATAGATGATGCCGTTAATTCTTATTTTCCCCATCCCCTCTTAAAATATTTATAGTCATAGTTAACCCTGTACAAACTTTCTTTCGCATATCACAAAGAGTTTGAGACAAAGGAGAGAAGAAAATATCATGCACACAATAGAGACAAATTCTTCTGGATACTCGTACAATAGCAAATCAAGGTTTAGCAAAACTTACAAGGTTTTTTGCTTCACATATCTTTTGCTAGACAGTGTATGCAAAATATGACAAAAAATTGTCGCGGAAATTTCTTATGTTATTGTTAGCTATAAAAAATAATAACCTGGTATATGAGTTATGTGATAATCAACTTCAGTACAATAATAGCTATATATGTAACAAGTTCAGGGGTGAGCCGATGAAGTGCGATGCAGTTCTATTTAAGGACGAGTTGGATACAATTTTTTTAAACTCTGAACCAGCAATTATTTATTTATCAACGATGCGATTTCGTAAGTATCGTTAATTTGTTGAAATAATGAGAGAAATGCATTCTGAACTGCTATTGATACGATAGAAACAACAAGACTGATTGAACAAAATCTGTTTCTACTGAAATATCGTGAACAATATGAAAGATAATACGATCTATTTAAATACGATGCAGAGAAAACGTCGTGAATTTTGTAAGTGAAAATGCACTGTCAACCTATCTTTATAAAGTCAAAATACTTGCAAATGAAAATGTAAATATTCGGACTTATGCAAATGTGGCAGTTTTTTTTAAGCGTAACTCAGTGGGGTATGAAGAGGAGGTCAACAAATTTCTGAAAATGGCTGCTGAAAAAACTTAAATGCCGAAGACAGCTCTTATTATTGGTGTTTGCAGAGCATATGGAACTTCAGGAACTTCACAAGAGAATATTTTCCGTGGCTGCAGACGGAGATCCTGTTAATCCTTCGGAATTATCCAACAAATATGTCTTCGTCTAGAAAGGTACCACATCATTATCGTTTCGTGCACTATAGAGAACTTAGGGGCACTATACAGCGTGTTGGTATACACACGTTAAGCAAAATTTCTGCAATGGTAACGAATTATCTGAAATTGGCCGAGCTGTCTACCGAGCACTGCCTCAGATGAACTTCTGCTACTCTTGTTGCCGATGCTGAATTGGTGACCATAAAGCATCAAGATAGGTGGCGATCTTCATCAGTTGCTAAAAACTATAAAGGAGATTCGGTCGAGAAAAAGGAGAAGAACGTATCGAAATTAATTTTGGAAGTGGTGCTTGTTCATCGTCTATATCAGTCTCTTCCGGTAACTCTATGTATTTTAGAAAGCCTTGAT
Source organism: Monochamus alternatus (assembly GCA_037114965.1). NCBI lineage: Eukaryota > Metazoa > Arthropoda > Insecta > Coleoptera > Cerambycidae > Monochamus > Monochamus alternatus. Next base: position 73,525,862 of record CM073431.1, on the reverse strand, counting down.
TGTCATTTTCCAGCAATAGTTTCAAGTATGAAATTCTAATTCGTTTTCATATATTATAATAAATGATCTTTAACAAAAGGTTTGCATTGCAATAGCCTATTCTGTTTTCGTGATATTCACTCCGCTAAAGTAACATTTGCGGATTGTTTTTTGTATCTAAAGCTACTATTGTGGAGAGCGTGTGCAAAAAATATTCAACATGATACTCATTCTTGCTTATCAAGCAATAGCTTGCTTTTTTGTGCATTTTGGACATACGTGTATAGGAATTAAAAGTATTTTAAAATAAAATAACGTTTTTTTTTGCCTGGCAATGAACTAAAAGCGTGAAGAATGTTATTTAGGAAAATAAAATGTTTAATTTCCTGTAAAACAGCCATCAGTGATATGAGCAATAGTAATTGACAAACATCGATGTCATCCGATAGCGGTGATTTATCCGAATGGCTGCTAAAACAGTGACGTACATTATGTAGATGTTATCATCAGCAAATACTGCTGTTCTGTTTATATATGAATAACCATATCGCGTTATGTATTTTTATTATCAGTCGTAGAATATATGCAGTGGTACGAAACCAACTACTGTCAATATTTATCAACCAAAATAAATATAGACACGTACTCTTATTCAATTTTAGACAGGTATATAGGTACACATTACATTTACTAGATCAGTCAAGTTACAGATGGTGGATTTATTATTCAGAGTGCTACTTCTAACATATCAAAACAAAATATGGGAATGGTTATAAAACGGTCTTTATTTTATGGATTTTTAAAAACATTAAGTAAGTTAATGTGCAGAGTGGTTTCCAATGGATGGATCAGAATAACTGTACGCTCTAAAAAATATTTATAAAATTTCAACAAAATTATTTATATACGGTTATTTACAACTTATCTAAAAAAATTTGGGAACAGATGTGTCATGAAAAATGCAGTAAATATCATAAAACAATTTTTGTAACCTCCTTATAATTTCCGAGTAAAAAATTATTAAAGTTTTAGTGTTTTCAACTTTTACATCGCTGGGCTACTGTAGTATGTAACCAGGTGATTCCGAATACTGAAATCCGATTTCATTAGTTTTTCGTGTACTTATGGCAACTCGCTAGTAGCTGATGGATATGGTTTATTTGTGTTTATGTGTGTGCGTCCACGACGTTTTTCATACACGAGGCTCAATTATATCCGTACCATATACGGCTTGCTACAGCAATTCGTTATGCGCAATTTGAGATAGGAACGCTACAGACTATGCGTTAATTCACGATTCGCGATGCGTGGTTTGTAAGGAATTCGTGCATCGGGATTAGTGTTTTTATGAATGTATTTTTAACGAACAAAACCCTGGCAACCGAAATCGGTTTTTTGGATAGTTCGGTTAACCGGTTTCGGGATAATTCGGTTTTTTACAAAACCCGAAAACCGGTTATTCGATTCTTCAAATAACCGATTTTAGTGCTGACAACTGAAATCGGTTTTTTGGATAGTTCGATTAATCGGTTTCGGACAATTCAGATTTTTACAAAACCGGAAAATCGGTTATTCGATTCTTCAAATAACCGATTATTCAATAATCTGAGTGTAAATCTGTTCATTCGAACCAAACATCCGAATAATAAACAAGTACATAATGTCTGATTTTGAATTAACCTGTACTTCTCCGGAAGTCCGAGAAACTGCGGACATTAGTGCTTGACGGAATAATTCCGGAGAAAAGCAAAGAAAGGTATGAGAAAAAATTTTCGTCATACATTAAATGGTGCGCAATTAAGGGTGTGCACTTCAGAAACGATACTGCTTGCATATTTTGTTGAAATGAGTAAAGAAAGTAAAGCTTGATTAGCAATATTTTGGTCTCGATATTCGATGTTGCGAACTGTACTTAATATCAAGCAAAATATCGACATTAGCTAGTATTCCAATTTGCTAGCATTTTTGCAAAGGCAGAATGCTGGATATAAACCTAAAAAATCCAATGTCCTCTCAGAAGAAAACATCAGTACCTTCTTAAATATGACTCCAGAGGAATATCTTGTTCAAAAGGTAATATTTCTATTATTTAATTCATATCAATTATGTGTATATTTTACTTTAAGGTTGCTTTAATTATTGGCATTTCTGGTGCCTACAGATGCGATGAACTGCTAAATATGAAAATGAGTGATCTGGAAATTTTTAGAAAAGATACAAATTTACAATGATAGTTATTCCTGTAACAAAAACCTACACTTCCCGATCGTTTGCTTTACAAATAAGGAATGGCAAGATTACAAATCAGCGTTGTGGCCACAATGCTATTGAGGTTTTCCCAAAAAAAAATAACGTTTTTTTTTTAAATGAGAAAATGCTCACGGGTTTACGGAACATTGTTTTAGACGTACTTCAGCTACATTGCTAGCAAATACAGGTGGGGACATTCTACAGCTAACAAAATTAAGAGGATGGAAATCCAGCACCGTAGCCGAAGGATACGTGGACAACTCGTTACGTGGTCAAGTAGAAATTGCAAATATGTTATCACATACACAAAATCCCGGAACGTTGGTCTCTTTGTCCACTTCCAATACAATGTTAAGCAACAACATGGGCTTACATTAACGGTTCACAGTAATGAGAATTCAAATGTTACAATTAATATTTACAATAATTCAAATTAGTTTTGGTTCTTAATATTTTTCTTTATGTTATAATTTAATAAAATAATTGCCAGTTGTTTGTATTAACTTATTTTTTTTTTAAAACCAGCCTAACATGACATTGCCATACTTCGGAAAATTGACACATGCTTCTAGCCAGAAAAGTATTTTTCCGGCTAGCGTTAGTCGGAAAAGTACTTTTCCGGCTAGCGTGGAAGTGAAAGTAAGTAATTAGTCATTTCCCTACAGTTTTAAAGGTATTACTAACCGATTGTGAATAAAGAAATGTCTATATTACTAACCGATTGTGAATAAATCAGTTTTCCAAGGCACATATAGTAGTGGGTGAATTTATGTGTAAGAACTATGGTAGGTAATCGTAGCGATGTGGGTAGTTTTCAGAATTGTTTTGTGATATTAGGGGTAGGTAGATGGTATTTTTTATCGTTTTATTGATTTTGAGCTGCAAGAAGTTTTACAAAATTTTTAATAAGCTTGATATTTTTTCTTAGGACGGTCGTATAGTTACAATTAATTTATTAAATCGACGTACAATTTTCTCGCTTTTGGTAATGTTTCGATTTTTTATATTAACACAATTTACTTATAAGTTTCAAAGTAGATTTACAATTGATTCAAAATTGAGCGACGAATTGCAGGAGGGTTGTGGAAGGAATAATAATATATTTACACTAAGTGAAATAATCAAGGACATGTTTCACAGTTCTCTTCATAAATCAGGGTGAACAGCCCCCATACCTTTGTGTTCGCTACAAAAGACTGGCAACTAATTACGCCTGACAAGACAAGAATATCCCGGATATATTTAACAACTACAAGATGTGAGGATCTAAAAGAGGAGGGAAGGAGATACTTCGTTAAAGTTTAAGGTTAGGGGATGGTTAATCCAGAGGCCGTGGTATCCAATTCGTCTACATCTTTTCCCTGCTTACTTCCGAAAAGGTTAATTTACTTTAGAACACATATCAATTTCATGTTAGTAAATTAATTTTAACGAAATATACAGGGTAGGTCGTGAGTCGGAAAGAACGCACCAAATTCCAGGAATGGATTCTACACGTCAAAATAATAAAAGAAACGCAGTTGTTAAGCGATTTTCATTTGTTTTCAAGTTATGACGTACAATTCAATAAATAAAAAATGATTGATATTCTGTTAATCATAGCGTTCTTTGATCTTCAAAAACTAGTTAAATATTTGTTATATTCGGTAAAATCGAATATGCCAGGTACACAGTTTTATTAACCTTGTATGGTATACTTTCGTGCAGTTAAATAAGAGCAAACAGAAAGCGTTAGGTTTTTTTTATAACAAAAATATAACTCTATGAACGGCCGAACTGCAGGCATTTTCTGTCTTGTTTTCTGGAAGAATCTTCGCTGTCAAAAAAGTGATATTTGAGTAAACCTGTAGTTTGCAGATTTGGAAAAATCACTTATTATTTTGATCAAGACGAACCATCGAGGACAGAATTCCAGAAGTTAATAACACTTAATAAAACTTAATAGCACTTTATAGCAATTCAATAATTCAAAATTTATTTTATAAACTAAGCTTTTATATTTAGAAATTGTATGTCTGCGTATACCTATTGAAATAATAGTTTTTCATAAATTCCAAGAGTTTAATTTGTTGTTTTGAGAAGTCAACAACCTGTAATAACAATTTACTAACTCTATATCATAAACTTTATCTAAATCTGGAATTTCTACAAAACGTAGATGTATCAACTCACTCTGAGTAACTCCAGATTAACGTCATCTACATTCGTTTTCAACCATCATCCACACGTTTGTAAGAGCAATAACCTGATAGTTTTTGTGTGCTCTTTATTATTTCATGTTCTATAACCCTTGCCTACAGGGCACACTGATGAAGGTAACCTTGTTTCCCATAATCTAGTAGATTGACGCTCAAAATTTTAATATAATTTTTTTAAGTTGCTTTCACCAGTGCAACACTTAACTAATAGTAAAAAAAAGATTAAGCACATTAACCCTGACCTACAGTATCCTGTCGGCAACCACCACTTTTTATAACTTCACCGGATTAAACGTTATATGTTCAAAAACACCACCAATGACCTCTAAACACTTTCTGCTTCGTATACGAAAGGCGTATGTGGCTCTCCTGATTGCTTCATGTATTGATGCATAAAAAATTGTGCTTCTACTATTAAAGTAAATAATTGTTTAACGACTGGTAAAAATGTTATAGCTGGTGCTTTTAATTCTTATTTTGTTAATGTCTCTAAAAATCTAGTATCTCATATGCCTCCTAATAGTATTGATAAACAATTACCACCTAATAACAATAACACAATATTTCTTCGACAAGTTGTAGCTTCTGAAATCCTCGATTCAATAAGTAATTTAAGGAATTCGAATTCAACGGGCTGTGATGACTTTTCAACTAAAATTATCAAGCAATGTGCTTATCTTATAGCAAAACCATTAACACACATACTCAACTGTTGTTTTCAGACGGGGCGTTTTCCAAATTTATTAAAGATTTCCAAAATAATATGTCTATTGAAGAAGGGTGATGCTACTGATGTATGTAATTACAGGTAAATTGCGTTGTTATCGGTATTTTCGATATACGAAAAAAATATTACCAAAAGAGTTACATGCTTTTTAGATCAATATAATGTATTTATTCCAAACCAACACGGTTTTAGAGAAAAACATTCAACACATACTGCATTATTAGATGTTTTACATTATGTTTATGGTAACTTGGATAAGTGAAATAAGGTGTTAGCTGTGTTCCTGGATTTGTCAAAAGCTTTTGACTGCGTGGATCATGACATTCTACTAAAAAGAGTGGAGTATGGTCTTCGTGGTCAATGTAGCAAGTTATTGAGATGCTACCTGACGAGTAGAAAACAGTTCGTTGAATTTTATGGCACAAGGTCTCTAAACTTAAATATTAATATGGGCGTGCCTCAGGGTAGCGTTCTGGGACTTTTGTTGTTTTTGCTATATATTAATAATGTGAATAGTTGTATATCTACTTATTTCTAGATTCTAGGTTAGTCTTGAATTGTGAAAAGACTTATTGCATGCAGTTTCATGCAATTCCAGTAAACTATATATGCAGTCTAAAATTAGATGAAAAATCAATTCAACATAAAATTTTAAATTTTTGAGTATTAATGACATATTAAGATATGTCACTAAATTAAAAAGTTCATATAGATGAACTTAGTAAGAAGTGTGCCACTTACTGCTTTGCTATAAATCGATTATCAAAACTATGTAGTGAGAATTTTTTATTTGCCAAGAATTGAATCTCGCCTTAGGTATGGTGTGATATTTTGGGCAGGTGATAGTACCTCTGTAAACCGTATATTTATATTGCAAAAAAGGGTTATTCGTTCGATATCATATAGTTTTACATATCAAAATGCCGATCACAACTATTTGACGCGAAATGGACGTGATTTGTAATATAATGCCCATCGTTTGGAGTTGTATAGAGCCAATCCATATTATATTGGTGCTGTAGTTTATAATAAATTAGAAACTGATATAAAATCACTAACAAGTATTAGTAGATATATATGTGCTGTAATGAATTTTCTTTTAGACAATAGTTTCTATACGGTAAGAGAATATTTGGAATTTTAAGGTTTTGTTTCGTACACATGTATGCGTGTGTGTGTGAGTGTGTATGTGCAGGTGTATATGTGTGTATGTATATATTTTTTTGTATTTTATTATATATTCTTTTTTTAATGTCTCTTGTAAAGTTTTGACATATTCTATTCCATTGTATGATCAATTGGATTAAAAAGTATCTTGAACTTTTCCTCGTGACGCACCGTCTTCAAGATAAAAATTAATTTATTAATCAATATAATAGACCAATTTTGGAATCCTATTTAAAAAACAATATTCTAGATGGCATGTGTATATGTTTGTCATAAATTCGATGTCAGACTTAAACAAGAAAGTCACAACACAAAATGTCGAGTGACTTGTTTTCAAAGTGTTTAAGATAGTTTTTAATACATTTTTTACAAAGTAAGTAAATATGGTTATTCCTTTGAAGAATTGGCCGACATACATTTTATGTATGGAAAAGCAAACGGAAATTCGAATGAAGCAAAGCGTCTCTATGAAGATGATTCTCTTTAACGGCACGAACGTCACTGATGCTAATACAGGGTGATTCAAAAGTAAGCTGCATCCTTTCAGGAGCATAATCCGTGCATAAAAATAAGACAAAAAATTTCCTATTAACATGGGTCGGAAAATGCTTCCTAAGGGAGCTACGACCCTTTGAATATGACACCTTCTAGACGATTTTTTCTCTATAACTTTAAAATCCTTTACAATTAAATTTTTAAAATTGGTGTACTGTATAAACTTTTGATGCTAAATAAGATACTAAATTAGAAATTTTAAAATTTTATTCAGTGGCGTCACATACGAGGGTGGTAAGCATTAAAAGATCCCTATTTCTTTTACTCTTTAGGTTATTGCGATTTTATTCATAAATTATAAAATTTTAGAGTTTCTTACGTAAAAAATGTGCTCTTAGTTCAATTCGATAGAGCGTACCGTTTACGAGAAAATGAACGTTGAAAATTTTCTGGTATTCGTTTATTCATATTAAAATTACTACGCATTCAAAACGAAGTTCAGTGCCTAATTTAAAATCGTATATCCCTCTCAAAGAACCTGCTTTTTTATTATTATGGGCCAAAGAAAGAATTAAATACTGTAGACAATTTTTTTGGCGATTAATTTTTTTTTTAAATGACTGATAGTCATTGTAAAATAAGATCTACCTTGTCAAAGTCAAATTAAAGTACTTTGTGTGTCTAAGTTTATAAAGCAAAAATGGTTTTTAATTATCAAGAACAAGCTGATATTCACATTATGTTTGAAAGGGCTTTTGGTAATTGTATGGAAGCAAGACGGTTGTATGAAGAGGCATTTCGACGAGTTCCATGCCGTACGGTTTTCGCAAGAGTAGATCGTACTTTAAGGGAAACAGGTAAATTCTAAAAATTTAGTAAAAAGTTGTCGCATAATACCTACTTACATTCTACTTTAGGAACTTTTCAAAGACAGGAAGTTGTTGGGCGACCAAGGGTTGCCAGAACCCTAGCATTAGAAGAATGAGTGCTAGATCGTGTTGAAGACGATCCATCTTTAAGTACCCGCATTATCGCAAATCAAAAAAGGTCCTCTCAGTCAACTGTATAGAGGATTTTGCACGAAATGTTACTTTACCCTTATCATGTTCAACGGAATCAGGCATTGGAAGTGCGAGATTTTCCTCTACGTGTACAATTTTGTAATTGGCTCGAAGAACAACGCGTTGCTGTTGAAAATTTCGAGAAGAAAATTTTATTTACCGACGAGGCCGGCTTTACAAGAAATGGAATTTTCAATTTCCACAACAACCACGTATGGGCGGATGAGAATCCCCATGCTACGGTACAGAGAGCACATCAGCAGCAGTTTAGTTTAAATGTGTGGGCGGGAATTATCGATGGGCATTTAATAGGACCCGTATTTTTACCGCAACGACTAAATGGGCAAATTTACACAATTTCTTTATAAAATGAATTACCACAAATGTTAGATAATCTGCCATTTATTTAGCATCAAAAGTTTATACAGTACACCAATTTTCAAAATTTAATTGTAAAGGATTTTAAATTTATAGAGAAAAAATCGTCTATAAGGTGTCATATTCAAAGGGTCGTAGCTCCCTTAGGAAGCATTTTCGGACCCATATTAATAGGATTATAGACGTAAAAGTAGTTCTTCACTATACACTGTTGTGTACCACTCATTGCGAGAAATGAAGGCTATAGTATTTAAGACAGAAAATTTTAAACAACCTGTATCTGGAAAACAAGGCATTTCCGGACCCATATTTATATAAACTCTTATTTTTAAACATAGAACCTGCCCCTAGATTTACTTAACATCATTCTATAACACCCTGCATAATTAATTTATTACCTATTGCTTTATTAAATTAAAAAAAGAACAACAAATCTTATCTATGACGATACAATATTCTCAACTCTTATTGTGATATATTTCATTATATATGCCCATAAATAATAAAATTTAATTTGCTGATAGCTATTACTTAGAGGCATGACATTTTCGATAACTTTCCATAAATAATCCTTTTTACAAAATTGCTGCACTTATTTAACTATACGAACGGACCCCGATTGAGGTCGACTCATTGGAGTTAATGTAGATTAAATAAATGGAATTGCACTTAAGTGGAGTATGCCACAGAAACCCTAATGGATGTCGGGCCGCGAGTATTGATGGATATATCGAGTTGGAAATTGATGTATTGTTGTTAGTTCAAAAATAGAAACGATATCAATGAAACTACGTTGCGGATCCGCGGCTTTTACATCCGTTTGCTGAAGTTTGACATAAACTTTTCGCTTTTTAACAACAGCGGTTCAGAGATGTTAAGTGGGTTAATCATAATTCCGCTCCGACGATTCTATTTTGAGTAAAGCATTGTTTATACTTAGTGGTTACGAATTGCAAATTAACATGTGCCGTCACGTAGGATAGCTTATTATTATTATTATTGTTATTATATTTATTCATATCTATTATGTATATGTATGTATATCCCTTTATGTATAATAATTTCCATTGTGCGTACCTTCCATTTAATTACCTTTTTAAGATTCATTAGAAATATAACATAAAAAGATCCCTTGAAACAGACAGGGTGATTCAGAATCCAAAAAACTTTGAAGATATGTACACCCTTAAATAATAAGTTGACATCACCAAAAAAACTAATAAGGGCTGGTACTTTCAGTCTCATTTAACCATGATTAACGTACTTTAACAGTTGATCAAAGTTAACAGAGATCTTTTGAGGACTTTTGGCATTAACTATGATTAATCATGATTAAAATGTGGACGTGGTGCTGTTAGAGTTAACGGACCTATCAGGGTTGCCACCCGTCCCGTATTTCAAGGGACAGTCCCGTATTTCAGTCACATGTCCCGCGTCCCGCCGTTAGTTCATACGGGACGCTAAAAGTATCGTATTTTGGTATTCAAAAAAAATAAAATGTCAATCCACACCCAAGCAATCATTTGCATAAATTATTTTTGGCCAAAAATATAATGACAATAACATTTAAGTGTCGGACAACAGCACTGACAGATTTAGTGTCAGTGCTTAGACAGATCTGGCGCCAAGAAGAAAAGTGTCAAGTTTACTTAAATCTAAAGTTTCTATTCTTGCCAAATGCCTTGTTTTGTTGTCTTTATTACTTGGATGGTGATCGGTGACTCCTCATTTATGTGTCACTCTATTTAACAGTTGAGTTTTCCAGTGTCTTGCACGGTTCTTACAATAATTTGGCAATTATTTTAAATTATTTACTTCGTGTTTTAAGCGCGCACTAGATAATTATTAAGGTAAGTGCCTAAGGAGCTTAGCACAGTTTAAAAAATTTTAAAATTATTTATTTATAATCATTTAAAAATTAAAGGATATGGATAAATATTAATGGGGAAAGGACCATCTACGCCACCAAAAAAAGCAATGCGCCTCTGCAGCTATCGACCAACGTGGCAGACTGAGTATATTTGGTTAATAAAGGGGTCAAACGATTTTTGTGCAAGATGTCTACTATGCAAAAAAGATTTTTCAATTAGTCACGGTGGCCTTAGTGATGTCAAACTGCACTCTAATACAAAAGAGCATAGAAGACGCGAAAATGTCGAAAAATCTTCTCAAGATTTAACAAAATTTATTTGCAAACAGAAAATATTCAAGAAACTAACGATGTTACTGCAACAGAGCTTGGGCAAATCTACCACTGCGTTAAGCATAGTCAATCTTACAATTCGTTAAATTGTGGGCTCAAATTTTTACCAAAAATTATAAGATTCTGAACTACTAAAAAAAATTTTGTCGCAGAATTTGCCCCGCTCGCACCCAATTCGACAACAGTGGTATCGCGAAACGCCCCGATCGCCCATATGCGATTAACTTATTTTAAGCAATTTTACCTTGAAAATTTCAAAATTGTCGCCTGCGGCGCTAACCTCCCCTAATAAAAAAATAATGTGTCCCGTATCTTAAAATTCAAAAGGTGGCAACCCTGGGACCTATAGACCCCGGTTAATGCACAAATCAAGGTTTCGTAACCTCACATTTTGGGTTCTTTGTCATTCTACTTTTATTTTTAATTGAAATTGTTAAATGGATCTCGAAGAGTTAAATGAAATTTTCGATGATAATGATGAAGATATCATAGATTTTCTAATGAATATGAGGACATATATAGTTCAATAAAAAAAAGATTATTTTGTTGATTTGGATGATAGTTTTTCCGTAGGTTTTGTTTAAAAAAAGACACTATGCATAACTTGTTAAGTGAATTAGAACCACATTTACATAATGATAATACACAATAAGTTTTTCAAACTCCCTCATAAATAGTAGAACCTGAAGCATATCATATTTATTGTAGATATCATGAAGTCTCCATTAGAAGTCAACTTTTATTGACGTTGAGATTTTACAGCACCGGAAGTGGTTATATTACAAATGGGGATTTTATCGGTGTCCACAAGACTATAAAAAGAATTACAAATGCTATTCTATTGTTTTCTTTATTCATCTTCAAATAATGCAGAAAAAATCGTCCTGTACCGTGTCACCATAACTATTGCACATCCAACATCTAAAAAATTATACTTTTTCAAAAAAACTAATAAGAAAACAAGGTTACATAACCTCAAATCAACAATCGAGAGAACTATTTCTCTCTTATTTCTGTGGTACATGATACATTAGAACTATTTTTTAAATATTAATTTCTGCCAACAAAGGTTAACCAACGATTTGCAAACAAGTTGTAAAAATAGGAATAAAGTACAAAGCAATTATTAATCATGGTTAAATTACTTGATTAGTTTAACAACACTGTTAATGTTAATCGTCTGATTAATTTCCGAATGAAAGTACCAGCCCTAAGTCTAATAGATTTCGCGTTAAAAATATTCAAAGATCTAACATAATAAACAAGTGCGTAGCTGGGCAACTGTATTTCAAAAGCATCTGATATATGAAAAAGTAAACAAGTTGTTGCGCCTGGAACCCGTGTCGAGACGCCTGTCTGACGAATAGGGTTGGAGTGGGGATATGCTCTTTAGGTGGCAAACGAACGAGGTCAGTAGTGTTGTTTTATGTATCAAGAGAGAGTCAATCTTTAAAATGTTCAAAATAGCTCATATGTAAAGTTAAACAAAATGCATGGGCGGCTTCGTGATTATATGCGGATTTATTTTACGACCGATGCATGGCATATCATGAAACTTTTACGGCAGTGGTGCAACGTGGACGTGGTAATTTACGTGCAAAACGTGAATGTGGTGGTGGAACCGGGCGACCACAATGTATTTTAACAGCTGAAGAACATGTGTTGAAAGTGGTTCGTGAAAATCCGCGAATAAATACAAGGCAGATTGCTAGACAGGTGCCTGGAGTATCCCAATTAACGGTGTGGTGCTTACTATACTAAGCTCCCCCTACCCATATCCTACATTATATCCAGCGTGTTCAAGCACCAGCAGATTATCTGCTATGAGTTAGGTTCTGTGAGTTGTAGCAGCAAAATGCTTAAAATCCACAATTTACTGTTGATGTACTAGTTACAGATGAAGTTTTATTTACTCGAAACGGAATACACACATTTGGGATCTCGAACCCGTCCGCATACAATTGAACGGGACCACTTCCAACATAGTTTTTCACTAAATGTTTGGACATTCATATCACCCAATCGTATGGATGGTTTACTACAATCTCTCGAATTTCTTCGCAGTGACCTGTCCACCCTTCTTGGAAATGTACCACAGCGCATATGATATTTACACGATGGGGCATCTTCTCACTTTTGGCTAGATGTTCGAGATTATCTCATCTCCATCAAGTGCACGGAGTACGGTGGATTGGACGGAGTGGATCGGTAACATGACCTCCGCGGTTTCCCGATTTAAACTTCTTTTTGAGGGGCCATTTCTAAGTGGAAACGGTTGAGGATTTGAAGAATATAACAGCTGCCCCGAATAATTTGCGTTTATAAGAACAGCAACCAGGAGGAACAGTCGCTTTAATACGGCAAAATTGATAAGGTGTGTTCAAATGTTTGTACAAGTTAGCTTTTTGAATGTCACTTTTATGATTTTTTACATGTAAATAGTTTTGTCTGATATTTATTTATATATACAGGGTTAACTATGACTTAGTACAAATATTTTAAGAGGGGATAGGGAAAATTCAGAATTAACGGAATCACCCTTCAAAAAAATTCCAAACTTATTCATAAAGCGAAAAAAAATTTTTTTCAAAACCTTATTAACCCCTAATTTCTCGACGACTATGCCGCTTGTCAGCTGCGAGGTTAGGTATATTCTGTCAAAGTCAAAGTTGTCAATGGTAGTGACAGAGCACCACGTTGCCACGTGTAACGATTTACGGCGCTTTTAAAGAAAAATTTTTGTTTATAAAATATTAGATTATATAATGAGAAACACGATATGGTAGCACTGAGAGTAAAACCTACCTTACTGATACTTCCAGAATTGATATTTGGAGATTTCAAGAAAGTTAAATTATTTACTGTTTTCTAACATGTTTACATTATAACTTGTCGTTGTAAAAATTGTTGTACTTGCTGGGGACCTCTTGGTTTCTCTCGACCATTTCATAAATAATTAATACTTTTTTTCTGTAAGTATATCTATTGTAGTTTAAAAATGCTTTAATTTTATGTCACTAAGTAAAAAAGAAGTTTCAAGGAATTTTAAAAAGTATGAAATTGGTTCTTTTTTATTTTCAAGTTAGGTAGGTACATACGTATTTAAAACTCCAGCACGTGTAAAACAACATTCGTGGACGTTGTACAATTCGTACAAATGTACGAGGATTTGACATATTCTGTCTATTTGGAAAACGTATTTGATATTCTGCTGCTGCACGATATGCAGTTTCGTCGCACTTCCCATAAATTAGTACCATATCCGTAATTTCCGCGATTACACGAATTTGAATGTGCGAAAAACAAATACTGAAAACTAATAATAGTAACGATATTAACAATTGTTATGGTAATATTTTCTTTGTTAATTAAATAAATACCCAATAACGTTTTACTACTTTCTTTATTTCGCACTTTCTATTTTTACAACAACAACTCAACTCTGACACATCTCTTCTTCTTCTTCTCACATTCTTTCTGATCTACATATTACAAAACATATATTTATGCCTACTTTACTACAGTTTAAACTAAGATATTTTTATTAACAAAATAATTGTCCACACAATAATCGACCATGTTTGCATATAATAATATTGTAGTATTATTATTTTAAATTTCCCGAGGCGTTTACAGTGCTCTGTAATATTACTTTTCTGACAACTACTGCTGTTTGACATTTGTAGAGTATTAGAAACAATGCAACCAACAACACAGTATAGGTTTATATCGACTGACAAGTGATATGTGCGTGTAACCCCATGTCACGGAGGAAGTGTCAAAACAATACTAGAATGAAGAAACCCACGATCGTACATAAAAGACGATAATATTGATTATATTGATTGCCATAAGAATATTTATCTGAAGAATATTAAGTTCTCGGTGTAGGCGGACCGAAGACTGAACGGTGGCGTTGACATTGTAATTTTAGTTTTCCGTTTTTAGTGACAGTTTCAGTTTTAAACGTTTCATTCATTAAATAATGGATGGTTGCGATATATTGGGACATGTGTAGTTTTCCACAATTTTCTTTAAACGTACGTGAAGATATTTCCTAGAGTTGAGAGCAATGCAGTGAAGTGACCGTTATCGGACAAAATTTTATAAATTAAAAACTGCCACGTGTGTATTCGAAGTTTTCTGTTAGTATTTCTTTCGATCAATTTTCTTAAAATAAATGGGCAATTTTATTAACTGCATCTACGCGAAATGTGTATTTTGCGAGTAATTCTGACGGACCTGTAATGAGTGAAAATGAAGTTTTGGCAGTTTGGAACGAAGGAACGAAAAACGAATGCAAAATACTGTAGCTAACCGGATTAATTGTTATCTATCAGGTACTTAGGTATTATTATTAATAAAAATGTTTACTTTCGTTGTTTCTACATTCGGCAACGTTGGAACGTTGTGAGAAACGACCGCATGGTACCTAGTTGCACAGAACTTATGCCTAGTTGACATATGTAGCCATCTTGGACGGTGACTGATGACATAGGCGCCGACTTTCCGCAGGAAAAGAGGGTTTTGCCCCATTTTTTTAACATCGAGCTAGAATTCCGAAATAAATTTTTTATTGTCTTTTAGGCTTCCCTGAGCACGTGGTTAAAATTTTTGTACTTAGTCATAGTTAACCCTGTATATTGTTTTGTTCACTTTTCAATATTTTAATTTTTGAATTTACTGCTTTTATAATTTTAATATGTTATCAATTTTAACTTAACTTTTAATGTGTAGGTTTATCCAGTTAACTGTTATATGCTGTTTTGTTTTAAAATACTGTGTTGTCCATTTTATACATTTTGATATGTTCTTTCTCTTTATTTTGACGAGTGTAAACACGTTTGTGTAGTAACACGATTATATTAAATATGTAAATAAAATAAATAAAAATTTAGCTTTGTGAATTTACACCTATCACTAACATAAATATGTAAATTACTCATGTTCAAGTAAGCTAATGCTAAGTTATACATAAAGAGAAATTTACTAATAAAAGAAATATGTCATAAAATTTACTATGTTAAATATATTAATCCTTTATATGCATCATAGTTTGACCTAATAAACAGAAGTATATTTCTTTAGTAAAATTATAATACATGCCTTTAGTGAGCCTTTGCATTTGTTTTTATTTATTGTCTCAATATTACAATATTTTTGTCAAGTTCCATTTTGTAATTGTTTTCCCAAGCACTTAATAAAGTATGGCAAAAAAACCATAAGAAAACTGTTTAATAAATGCCACAATGTAATTACTATTTTAAAGGTCATGGTTTACAATACAGGTCACTTACAATTTTAACACAACTAATCATAGAACTTGATTTTTTAAAAAATTGAAATTTCGACAATAACTATTAAATAGTTGAATAAAAATATTTAATTAAATTAAATTATGCAAAATGTAGTAACCATATTTAGTGGTAACTAGCTACTCCATGCTACATCAGCAGCCATAAAACACAAAGCGTGCTTAAGGTATGCTTATGTTAATTTCAGCAATTAATTTAATAAAATTGTTTCTCCTACTCAGTCAGGTTTTCGTAAATCTCACAGTACTTCTACTGCATTACTGTGTGTAACGGATGATATCATTGGTGCTTGCGATAGTGGTAGAGATACTTGTTTAATTTTACTGGATTATAGCAAAGCATTTGATACTTTGAATCATGCTATTCTTGCAACTAAACTCAGATACTTTGGTGTTAGTGATTTATCCATAAATTTTTTAAAAAATTATTTAAGTAATAGACAACAAAGAGTTCTTTTAGATAATAAGTTTTCTGAATATATTTGTTTAAATAAAGGAGTACCTCAAGGTAGTATTTTAGGTCCCTTGCTGTTCTCCATATATACGTCAGATTTGTCTAGTCATCTAAAATATTGTCGATCACATCAGTATGCTGATGATACTCAAATTTATTATTCTTTTAGTTATTGTGACCTTGATAAGGCTGTTGAACATATTAATTCAGATCTTGCTGCCATCAGTAGATATTCTAATGCTCATGAATTAATTATTAATGAAAGTAAGACAAAAATTTTAGTGTTTGGTAATCATCGAAATGTTATTCTATCAAATCAATCCTTTACTAATGAATTAAATAATATAATCTTAGATCCAGTAACTACTTGTAATAATCTTGGTCTTAGATTGGATGCAGATCTTAGATTCAGTTCTCATGTATCTAATTTAGTTAAAATGTCTTTTGGCAAATTAAAACTTTTTTATATGTATAAAGATATTCTATCTACTGATGTTAAGTTGCGAATATGTGATTCAATCATTCTCTCTCGAGTAACATATTGTGATGTCGTGTACTGGCCCGCGTTATTAGAAAAAGACAAACATTCTTTACAAAAAATTCAAAATGCTTGCCTTAGGTTTTGTTATAATATTAGAAAGTTTGATCATATTTCTACAGTTTTCTGTGACTCTCGTTGGTTTAATTTACATGGACGTTTTGTAATTCATCTGACCTGTCTTGTATATAAGGTCTTAACTATTAAACAGCCTCAGTATTTATATGAAAAGTTGATAAAAAACTCCGACATACATGATTATATTATTAGACATCGTGATAATTTAAATGTACCCAAACATAAGCTAACTTTATTCCATCGTGGCTTCACCTACAACTCTGCAAATGTATTTAATTTGATACCACTAAATATTAAATCATCTTCTAGTATCGTGGTATTCAGAAAAAGGATCAAAGATTTTCTGTCTAGCCGAGGTCATACATAGTGTTTTAGTATATTTAATTATTGTATATACTTTATGTTCTGTTACCTGTTTCAGGTGACAATTTTTGTATTTATTTGTATATTGCTAATATTTAAATTATATTTTTGCATTAGGGTGGTTGTACTGAGCAACACTGTTGGATACCGCCACTCATTTTGATATAATTATTTGTGTACTGTTGTTGTAATGCAATAAAGACCATATTATTATTATTATTATTATTATTATTATTATTATTTCTCACGCAAGCTGACTAAAATTGGCTCTGCTTAAATCTAATACAGAAAATTTAGTTGAGTGGTGTAAATGTATGCAGCCAAAATAAAACTGCTTCCGCAAATAAAATATCTACCGCCAGACACGTTAGAGGGGTTTTCAATTTGCTTAGGAACTTTGCCCATTCTCCGCAGTATTTTCAATTATCTCAAACTTTTGTTTTCGATGTTCTTGAGGCAATAATTGATTTAGGATAGGTTTATCTTTTCTATTGTGCTCAGTTATATCGCGAAATGGAAGTTAGCTAACAGATAACCTATTAAGTATTATGACTGGCAGCTATGTTTCCCCTAGATAAAGTTTATTCGAGCGTTAAGGCGAGGCGAGTTGAAATAGTTAAATATAAAACGCTATAAATCTATTTTTGTACGATAATTGTTTTATCTATCACTAATTAAAGTAGGTTTTTATGCTTTACAGTGACAACGAAAAGTTGACGTTTATTGAGGAGTGTCACATGAGTGTCACTTTATTGCTTGCCGAGCGTATCTTTTAGGTAGGAAATTTAACAATTGTCAAATTTGCGCAGTTTAGTTGATCAATTTTATTTGAAAAAAAAAAAAACGATGGAAATTGAAAATAGTGACAGTGATATCCCGAATACACCTCCGGAAATTAGAAATGCTGCAGAAGCTGTAACTTTTATGTTGTCGAAAATCGAATAAGTTATGTGAGAAGCAATATAACCTATTTGTAACATGGCGTAAGTCGAAGGAAATTTATAAACAATCAAAAAACATATTCTTCGCCGCCTATTTTTGTGAAAAACTTTAAAATCGTCATCATTATGGCCGAATTACTCGATATTAAAATCCACATTATCTACCAATGATGTTGGCTTAAATAAGATTTTTGTGCGAAGCTGATGATGAAAGATACTTATTAAAAAAGGTACAATTCTGTACATATTGATTATTGCAAAATCTGACACTTAATAAAAATAGGTATCTTATTATAGGTGGTTCTAATTATAGGAATTTTGGGTGTATGTAGACGTGACAAATTTGTAAAGATAAATGTTAGATGTTGAGGACAGAGAATCCATTTTGATAGTTCAAAGACAAGAAGTCGAACTTTTACTATCACAAATAATATTCAAGATAATTTTATCAACTTTTTGTCATTCTATAGAAAGTCTTGAGACCTAGAAACGAAAACACACCACTACGATTATTCTTAAAATTTAATAAAGGCAAATGTTTTAATCAAGTGGTTGGAATGAATATTATTGCTAAAATACCAAATGATATTGCTAATTATCTTAACCTACCAGAGTGTCAATTATACACAGGGCATTGCTTTCGCCGAACATCGGTTACTTTATTGGTCTATGGTGGACCCATACCCATACCCGCAGCAGGTCTCCAAGGTGAAGAGCCTCTAGTCGATAGACTGGAGGTGATATTATATTATTAATTGAAGCGACACAGGGGATGGAACAGCTCTACAGTTGGAAAAGAGTACATAGATAGTAAGATCAATAAAGAAATCGACACAAGATAGTTTTAACTAGGCTATAAAATAATGTACAAGTAATTGAATGGAGCAATCGCAGTTATGAAAATTTGCTATACCTACTTATTATTAAAGATTGCTCTTTATGCATTCAAGTGCTAACAAATAAATGTCTTACCTTTGTTCCTATCTTTGTTCAATGTTCTTGTTGTAATAAAGTTAAAAATTGAAAAATTTTATTGCATGTCCTAATAAATCTATTAACGGGGTTCTCATATCTAGTTTTAAAATTTTTAATTACTTAGGAAGTAATTTAACTCCATTGTTCATTTTGTATTAACCTAAAAGGCGCAATAATACAAATTGAAAGTTTAATGTTTAGTTTATGTTTAGTTTTATTTTATTGAACAGCATACAGTAAAATAATGAAGAAATTTTTACTATTGAAAGAAATATGGGGAGAGATCGATAACTGTTCTCTTTGCACTCAATTCAGTGAATAACCGTAAGATCAACATTTACAGACGCATTAATATAATTAAATAGAAAAACTAAATTCGTAAGATTGAGATGTTATGACCTGCATTGATAGAAATAAGAAAATATTAGAAATGGGTAGGTACTGTAGCAAAATAAATTTTTATACATGTAAAATTTCATAAGAAATTAACCAATGGTGTCAAAATTAGAAAGAATCTAACTGTTTTCAATTGCCAAAATAAAGTTAGTTGATGTTAAACCGACAATTAAGACATTTTAAATTTCGTGATACTGGATGTTGGTCCATTGTTGAGAAATTTAAACAGAATGAACTATAATATGATATGTTATATTGATAAACGTATAACATTATAGTTTACAAGACGTCACTGTAACTGTTGAAATTACATGAAGATGGCGTCTCTAAAGATGCTTTATCTTTAATAATTCTGTGTAATTGACAAAAAAAAAACTAATTCACTTCAAATTTTTGAAAATTCATAGATCCCATAGGAGTGATTTTAAAACTGTGGTGAGAAGGTCGGTCGGTCAGTGGTCGCGCGGTTTAAGGGGTCAGTACTTGAATCGAGGTGACTAGATCGGAGTTGGTTCGCGCCCAGCTGCCGGTAGACCGTATATAAGCTATATTCGTGGAGAGGTTTGGCGCTCTCTCTGCGGGTATGGTAGAGTGGAAGAATGTTGGCTTGGGTCAATGTGAGAGATTGATACCGGTTGATATTTGACTACCCCCTTAATTAAGGCTAACGGTGAAACACGTGATCAAGTTTTGTTAAAACCAGATATATTGCTGCGCAGAGTAAGACTATGTTGACGTGTTGTGACAAAACGCTGAAATATGTGCTGCCTAGAGGCTAATGCATTTGGGATGGAGACAAAACGAAAGATACACTGAAATAAAGGTATCACAACTCTATTAGTGGAGTAAAATCGGTTCTCAATTATGCCGTTTTTTTTAAATAAAGATATAACTAAATTAAACATTTACCATCTTTTAGAGGGACAATTTCGGCATCTGAAATGGACTTTTACAACTTTTTTCAGTAGGGTCTAACTTTATAAATTCAAATTGTCGGTGGTTCGGACGTTATTTGATAATTATGTTTTACGAACCATATATCGCGTTTGTAAATCAACGATTCAAGTTATGTTCATAATTTTTTCACTACATATATAAAAAACTACAGCGCTTCTAATGGTACATACCAATTTTTAATAACTTAACGCCTTTTCGAAAAAAATTGTTCCAAAGTCAATACCAGTAAATTTGTGCATTAAAAACTTTACTATGCGGAGAGCTACATTAATTATTGAAAATAGAACTATAGTTATATCGAGACAAATGTAGTCGATAGTATGAAAAAGTTTTTTAAAAAAAGTTTACTTCGCTACGTGTTACGGTTTTCAAGAAATTGAATTTTACATATGCTCGTGTTTCGTGTGTAAGCTAAGTTTATACTTGCGGTGCAGTATACGTTTTCAGAATAGGACAATGCATTCATTCGGAAAGTCAGAAACATCTATATTTTCCATAACTTTTATGTCGAATAAGATTAAATTTTAGTTTTTTTATGCTCGTATTTTTTTAATACTGATAACTTATCGTAGATCATAGTATGTATGGATTATTTAAGAGAAATATGAGAAATTAAAGTGTAAACAGGCCAATTAGATTAGATCAAATATTGAAAACATATACCTTTGTTTTGTTAACATTTGTACGTTCCAAAATACATATGTGGGGTACAATGTTCTTAATTATAAAGATATAACACTGGCTTAAAATTGACCTATTCTTGAAACAATGTCTTCAGCAGACATACAATTTTAAATATTTAATAATTGGATAATGTAGGTGTTAGCAAATAATAGGAATGACACCTGGGTATTTTCAAAGACACCGAAGTAAAACAAACAAACAGCTGCAAAAAGTTGTTTTAGATACATAGATCTACCAAAATACTTACTTATTTTAAATATATCTGTAGATATAAATATTCTTATAATAAAAATTTACTTGATAATAAAAATTGTTCAATATTTATAAGTGTATGAAAATAATTGTTAAATGTGGGGTTAGGATAGCTACAAATGCGTGCCTTACAGATGCTTTTCAAAATTATTATTTTATTTGAGTAAAATTGAAACAGTAACTGTGAATAAACACAACGTCAATAAGTTATCTTTGTTGTATATGTTATATATTTTGAGATTTCAATGGTTAAAAACACAATTTTTACTGCGAGAAATACGGCGATGTAAGTAAGCGGTTCTTAATTTTTATTTCTGTTAAAAAATTTTCATAAAGTTGTGTGAAAATCGAAGTACTTACTACTTAAACATGTAGTTTGAAAGGAACAAACAAAATCCATTTTTAATTGTTATGCTACTTTTCCCATAAATACTCAAGTAGTTAATTTATATTTACAATGTTATCAACTATACTATAGAAATTAATAAAATCTTAAAATAATGCATTGCATGTTTTTATTGAAATCATATATTTTTTTGTGGTATTTATTTTATTAAACTCTTTTGTAGTTTTCGAAAAATAATAGTAGGTAATGATATTTTGGTACATAAGGCATTCCACACATATTTTTATTGTTAATTTTTTTGGAAAACATAATTCCTGATAGTTAATTTTATTTATAAAAATTCATAAAATAGAAGAATGAACAGAATGCTTTGTATATGCGTGATTTTTTTTATTTTTCTTCGGTTTTGGAATAACTATGTTGATTGACATTTTTCACAAAAAAATAAAGATAAAAAATTTGAACATTTTTTACTTTCGAACACCATATTTTATCATAAGTTGGGCTACAGTTTGTAATATCTCAAGACAAGCAACATTTTTTTTAAAATCAAGAATGATCTTTTATTAAATAATGGACAATAAAATAGTTGACCAGAATGCGTTACCCCATCTGGAACGACACTTTCTAACAAAAAAATATCACTTTTAACGGTAGGATCCAAAATAGTTCCACTAATTGCGATGCTTAATTTTTTGTTTGTTCATTTAATACTAAAATATAAATACTTTCACGTGACATAGGGCTCAACTTAAATCAGAAAATATGGAATAAAGAGATAATTTCATTTATAAAATAAAATGCTTTTGACACATTTTTTCTTTCTGCGTGTATTTCTAAGTTTGGATTTGCAACAAATAGTATATTATTATTTACTGAAGTTATGAGAAGCAAACCATCGATACCATGTAAAAAAATACTATGCCACAAAAATAAAATTAGATAAACAAAACCATATTTCAATAACATTTTTACATATTCCATAAATCTCAACCACCCCTTTGCATTCCCCATTTTTTTAATATTTATTAAAAAATTTATTAAAAATATTAATTATATTTTAATGAATACATCTATTTAGCAATGTCTTAGCTGGTGTCTATTATTCAGTAGGCAGACACAGAATATTATATTAAACATAATCTATATTTCTGTATTTGAAAAACATTATATTTTTAGTTTCAAGATTTAACAAATTCGTAATTATAATAAAGCTATTAAACTACAATACGTAATCATTTCTCTTAGTCTTTTATAAAATCCGTCGCGTGTCAGTCCTTTTATTTTATTTTTTCGGTTTTCGTTCGGTAACTATATATATATAGTAAAATATGTTATTCTATTTTTTATATACTACAAATATTATTTTACATCAAGTGAAAAATTTTAGATAAAAAAAAATTACATTATCTCAAAATTTAAAAGAACAGCATTGATGTAAAATAATATTTGTAGTTTATTAAAAAATACGATTATTTTTATCATTTTCCGTTGAGCAGTTATTGAGCGAAAACGTGGCGAAAACTATATTGCGTATGATAGAGCATTTACCGTTATCCTGAATCACTTCTCTCAGTGTTGGACATTTAGAATCTACTGTGATCGTCTCTTTTATCAATGCCACCGCAAGGTGGCAGCATTTTATTGCTAAGAAATATTTTTTTAGTTTTCGCTCAGTAACTCCTCAAGGGAAAAAGATAAAAATATGCGGTTTTTTTAAATAGACTACAAATATTATTTTACATCGACGCTGTGTTTTGAAATTTCGGAAAATTAAAAAAAAATAATTTTACACTTTTTCAAAATTTCAAAACACAGCGTCGATGTAAAATAATATTTGTAGTCTATTTAAAAAACCGCATATTTTTATCTTTATCTCTTGAGGAGTTATTGAGCGAAAACTTTATATCGTCTTATAGAGCGCTCACCGTAAGCCTTACTGAGGTTTTCCAGGTTTCCCTCATTCCTGCACTGAATAGTGGTTAGGGCCTACCAACGTAAGTCGTTCCTGGGCGCAAATGCGGCCTGCTTAATAATAATATGCCGCCCTCTCCCGCACAAGTCTCCGACTTCTGGGCTAATCCCTGTGATTAGAATGAGGGGTAGAGATATTGTTATTATATTATTATTATAAGAACCATCAAAAGGGCTTGCTGCGTGGATGTTATACTTTCTAGTTTTATGTTGCAAACGGTTTTGAAAAATTTATTTTCCCTACTTGTTTGAAATGTATGAATTCATAAATCATTATTTATATCTACTCTTAGAATGTGCACCAAATCTTCTTGGTGGGCTTATTAATGATCAGAACTTAGCGAATAACTTGAAGTGTGCTATGTATATTAGCAAAGTTTATGATGTTGAACAGACACTATACTTATCTTAAGCACGAACCTTACAGGATTGTTCTGTGATTTAGCAGGGTCTAAACCGGAATAATGCTCTTTAGTCGTATTCCTTTCATAATGGTAACCCTGCATTAGAACCGCTCGTTAAGTCTGTACTCGATGAATATGACTAAGCAGCTTTCCTGCCCCTTATTTTGGAAATTCACATGAACAGAATTACCTATGGAATAGCTATATTATCCTAGAATTCAACAGACCGGTGCATATTGAAAGCGTTATAGAAACTGAGCTAGAATTATTTTAATTATACAATAAATTCAATACGGAAATTAATGGCTATTTATAGCTCTCTCATTTTGTGAATATGTCGTATCCAGTGTGTAAAAAAGCAGGTCATCACAATAATCGTGTATTTTAGGCGACAAAATATGAAGATTTAACTTATATACAGGGTGTCTTGCACAGGGCAGGTGTAACTTAAATTCTATAGAGGATAATATCATTATTTTTAAAATCAACAGAAAAAAGTTTTGTATAATTTTAGGAGTAAGTCAGAATGAACACCTTGTAGTGATTCAATTAACATTAACTTAACAGTCAAATGGGGTGTGGGAGGTGACTTAAGGGTTCCACAGCATTACACAAGTTTTTATTCAAAAAGTGTTCACTATAGAGCTATAAAAGCCTATAATTGCCTTCCTTCGGAATACAAGTTGATGAATAATTATAATATGTTTAAAAAAACAAAGCAATTTTTTATAAGTAAGTGCTTCTACTCATTTAATGAATATATTGACCAGTAAAAGGCTATTAAATAATATTTTTAATATTTTATATTTTTAATATTTTTATATTTTGTATAGTACAGTTAAATGTATGTGATATTGTGATGTACATAATTACTTGTATTTTATTGTTTGTTATTGTTATTCTCATGTACACTCTCCTACCTTGACAATGTCAATGTTTATGTTTGTTGAATTTATGACAATAAAGATTTTATTTATATATATACACTCCTCAAGAGTGCAACTTTATAAAGGCATAGGCAGGCTTGGCACCATGTATAAAAATACTTCCCTTGAAATATACAGAGTTTTAATGTCGAGCTTTTGTTTTTTCTCATAATTTTCTCAATTCTGACGTATTAGTTTGAAATTTAGTAGATATATTTTTTTTTATTAACTAAGTTCTCAAGGGCATTATTGTAAACGATGCCTAATAAAAACAAAACCAGAAACTTTGTCTGTTTCATTTTTTCTCATCTCTTAATTTTTTGTCGTAATTGATTTTATGAGAGCGTCACTGAACAAAAAGCTAGCCAGATTTACTATTTTTACGGAAACAAATTTCGTCTTTTATTAAGAAAAATGAAAAAATTCAATGAGAAAATTTATTTGAATTAGCTTCGTACCTTCACAATAACGTAAAATATATATACATCTGATAAATACTATCCACAGAATCGCACTAATTGTATTAACTTTATTAGTACAAATGCATGTCACAGTCAAAAATGCAGATTTTTCCAACCAATGAAAAGTTTCCACCTTATTAATCTATTGAAAAAGCTAATTTTTTAAATAAAACAGAGAGATACAGTTTTATTTTAAATCTTCTTAAGCTATCAAAAAACCCGTTATACCGTTAGGCGTGGGGGTGGTTTCTTTCATACATGTATGAATGGACTCCATTCTTTCCTATTTTGTATCTTTTGCCCGCTTCTATGCTTTGTTCTTTTTCTACAGGATTTTCCGAATTAAGCTATCCCACATCTCCCTTGGTCTCCCTTTCTTCTTTTTAACCACTACTCTTGCCTCCCAAATTCTCCTCGTAGGTCTGCTAGTGCTTATTCTATTAAAATGATATTTTCTTTATAAACTGGAGTATCTATGCAATTTGGATTCTACTCATTTCTAACTCTGTCCAGTCTAGTCGTCGCCTTGACTCTTAAATACTTTTTTGAATTCTAGTTAACACCCATGTGTCAGTATTGTTATGTAAATTGCTTTATATATCTTAGTCTTTGTTGTTTTTGTTACTTTCTCCTTATTTATAAAATTATTGCATAGTCTTGCAAGTTTTATCTATTGTTTCTTCAATCTCTAGTGTAACGAAGTGATTTTTCGTTTCTAATATTATTTATTACCATGCAAAACGAGCGCGGCCACTACCATTCTGAAGAACTGATTCTTAAAACCAGTTCTTTAAGAACTGGTTTTATGTCAAACACTGCAGACAGATATACGCTTCTCTCCGAATTCCGCATCTCCATCAATCGCAGACGGTCGGTTTCTTCCGCGTTTTACGATTGCGACCCGTTTAGTGTTTAGACTTTAGAATAATAATTTTTAATCAAAATATTTGAAGTCTTTTTTCCAAAATATCTCGAATCATTTTAGATATTGATTTTTATTTATTTTTTGTTTTTTATTACAGAATTTAATTTATATTTTTGTAAAGTTGTTGTATTTTACTTGTTAATAAAATTCAGTTCTTAATTCTTATATATCATATAATTATAATTAATGGGATGTTTTTATTAATGTTACAATTTGACACGGGCGCCTATGTGCGCTGGTATGCAGTTCTTGGATATTATATTTAAATAAGAATGATATTAACGCTCCGCAATCGGATCACCAATCAGTTATTCAGAATTCAGATCGCCCGTATGATTTTGAAGCTTACATAGGCTGTGAACACTCGTTCACTATTCACTGAACAGCCTTCTGACGTCTAAACTTGAAAATATCTCTCGCACTCTACATCAATCGATACAAATCAGTTCGCAAAGAACTGATTTGTCAACTTCTCGGGAACTGATTCTCGCAGTTCAGTGTGGAAACCCGTTCTTTTAAACCAGTTCACTCGGGAACTGCCCATCTCTACTGACGGCCAGTTCTTGGCCAGCCGTCCACGAGAGGAGTCCTGTGAACACCGAAAGTCTAACTCCTCCCTCACGACCCTCTAGACATACCGTGTCTTAACTGTAGCCGCCCGAGTAGTGGTGTTTTTGCACTGTAAACAGAAACTGGCGTCCGAGGTTACCGCCGCCACAGCTCAGGCGTCGTAGTGACACTGCGTCGCACCACAATCGCAACGTAGGTACGTCACACTTGTTTGCCTCGTTCATCAATTATTGCACCTAGATACTCGAACTGATTAATTTGTTCTATTTTTGTA
Source organism: Monochamus alternatus (assembly GCA_037114965.1). NCBI lineage: Eukaryota > Metazoa > Arthropoda > Insecta > Coleoptera > Cerambycidae > Monochamus > Monochamus alternatus. Next base: position 73,498,572 of record CM073431.1, on the reverse strand, counting down.
ACATCTATAACTATGTTTAGCACTAGGATTCCATCCCCAATAGTCATCACTTTTGCTTTACTCCTATTTGATTGCATTCTTGCATTTTTTATTTCCTCGTTCCAAATCATTAATTTTTCTTGCAAGTCTCGTTCACTACCCGCCATGAATACCGCCTCATCTGTAAAAGCATATTTGTCTATCTCTATTTTCTCTAAATTCCTGTATCCTACACAGAGGTTTCTACCCATCTGATTACATTTCTTTATTATGTCATCCATAAACACAGAGGCCAGTGTAGGACTCCATAACTCCCCTTGTCTTAAACCTTCCGACCTCATATTTTTACTGATTAAATAATTCTTACTATTACTATATAAGCTAGGAATCGATCTTATTAACTTCGGTTTGACACCTCTCTTTTTTAAACTTATTTTTCCTCTCGGTACTCTGTCAAAGGCTTTTTCTATGTCCATAAATGCCAAATATGCGCTCTTTTTTTATTACTTTTTCTGCTTTCTGTTTAATGGTAAATATATGATCCTGTGTACTTCTGCCCTTTCGAAAATTATTTTGAGACTTGTCCAATGTAGGTTGAATGCTTTGTCTCAGTCGTTTCTCTAATATTCTCTGAAATAATTTCAAACCTGTACTAAGTAGGGTATATAATTATTGCAATCTTCATTGTTCTCTTTTTTGAAAATCAAAATCAATGAATCAGTATTACTCCTATTTCCCGATCCTCTGATGTTCTTTCCTCATTTACATTTTATTAAATAAATTCTAAAAACTTATTTGTCGTATTTCATAGCTTCATTGAGTTCTTCTTCTGTGATTTGTTGATGTTAAGTATTTATTATTTCACTTATTTTATCATTTGCTTCACCTTTACTTGCTTCCCAGTTCAGTAATAATTGAAAGTCCCGTATCCATCTTTCCATTACCTTCTGCTCATCTGTTATTATTTTCCCTCTTTTACATTTCATTGCAATCGTTTGTTGTGTCTTTTCTTTTCTTAATGATTTTAAAACCTTGTAACCTAGGAGACAGTTACAAGGTGGACACTTCCCATTGGCTCACCCTCTATAGCCTTGGTTCTAAGCAAGTCACCACAATATTAGTATTGCATACTAAACAGCAACGTTTCTTGTTTCTATCTTTCATTTATATAAATATAATGCAGATGTAATTAATATTATTCATATCCTTTTGTTATTGATTTTTTAAGGAAATACATGCATTTCGGTTTTAATAAATTAAAAGAATAAAATAAATGTAGAAACTGCTACGTCTGCAAATGTTCAGCAATCCAAACTAATAATTAATAAATACTTCATACACTACAAGAGAAACTGGCAACGCACATTAATGTGGACTTCATGAACTTTCATGGAAATTCTAATTAAACCCATTGCCTGTAATATGATGCGGGTATAATTTAACTTTACATATAAATTCCTTTTGTATTGTTAAGCTTTCACGCTGAGCTTGAAATGTCACTGTTTCAAAATCCCCTTAAAGGCCGTGAAAACTATTTCATTAGCTAAAATTTTAGTTATACGTGCAATAGGGATTAGCCAAATGTATCAAATTTACATACCACGAGTTCCGAGAATGTGCTTATTACATACCCAGTAAGTTCATGCAGATAATACTGGAGTACTAAATTATGAATATGAAGAATGTACTCAATACACCCAAGTAAAACGTGTAAATATTTTTGTAACATTAGGTATATAATACGTATGGCTACTGCACCTTTTTTGACTTGCGAGAGATGTGCTGGTTAATAATACTGTTACTATTATACTTCATCTAAAAATGACTTGAATAATCTGGTAAACCAGTAAACAAAGTTGTCATATCTATTTCAGAAGTTTCTCAATAATTGTAAAATGTGTAAATTTTATCATCTTTTTCATGTTCATTGTGAAAATTAAATTATAAAATCTTCAAACATTATTTTCTTGAATTTTATGTTATGTAACACCATAATTGTTCATGATGTATGTATGTAGAAAGACACGCTCTTTCAAATGGCATGGTCAAAATTGGGGGTTGCTATTTAAAAAAATTGTCGATGACGTCATATCTCGAACAACGATGATGTCACAAATGTGAGTCGTATGTCAAAAAGTGCCTTTTTTAAAAACAAAATCGACGTGCCAGGGGATTTTTTCGAAAACTTCTCAGTTTTAAAAATAATTAATTTATTCGTTACTTTACGAAAGCACTGTATCATTTGTAACCTTTTCAGAAAAGTAACACGTACGCCTATGCTTTAGAGTACATACATTATATTTGCAGGTCATTCAACTGTCTATAATTATTAGATAAAGTGTAGATCATCATCCTTTCGTGCAGTTCTTGCATGGTAAACTGGTCTTCGATGGATTATTAATTAACAATAAACGACAGAAAATTTAAGCTCTGACAAGCCTTGTGTTTAAAGTTCCTATCATGGGAAAAAAGAGATAACCTTGTGGCCATCAGAAAACTAGAAGAAAGAATTGGCATTATTGTAACTATTGACATCATGGAATTAAGAGAAGTGAAAAGAAGAAGAGAAGAAAAAAGTAATCTGAGCCAGAACCACCTTTTGGCATTCCTTACACTATTAGAGTTCTGTGCATTTCCGCCATGTACCTGTTTAAATGATATCAGAGAAACTCAAACAGAGTTAGTCTTGTGTCTTTTAAACTCTTTACAGCAGCATGCACAATGAATCACAACACCTGAACGCTACAGGCTACCTTATCGCATGCAAGAACAACGTTGATAATAATGGACTTTATATAAAAAGATAAGCAATCTTGAAATAGAGACACTTGTAACTTATGGAGTAGATATTTCACTGATAAAAATGGATTTATTGAAAAGGAAGGTGCCAACCGTTGCACTATTAAAGCGAATGGCACGAAAGTTCCAGTTATGCAAAGTGTAGTTGACAGAACGAGATACAAAACTTTTGAATATATTCATGTAACTAGTTGGGTGAAAATTTGCATATTAGGTCCAACGAAGCCAACCATCCCTAAAATATGTTAATTGTGGACCTTTCAAATTCGATTACACTTTGATGCGAAGGTTATGTCGAAGTGAACGAATCCAAATGTAGGCGCAGTTAAATGAATTATTTAAATTTTAACACCCTTTCAAATCGAGACGGTGGGGTTTGTTTTCATCTAAATATAACCATGAGGTGAAGGGGTTAATTATACCCGACTAGCGTGTTACCTCCGGCCAATAAACATATCATCACACTTTTCAGGGAAGTTCCTAGCGAGATGGAAACTGGTGTTAATTGAATTTGCCTGCTCGGGCTGCATAGCATTGCCAGGGAAACAGTACATGAGATGGATTTGTAGCGGTACATGCAGGGTACGTCACCAAGTTACCTACGAGTCTGTCATGGAGCATATTTAGAAATTTACCTTAAATCTGTTAAAATGACATACAGGTTAATCCGGAAACCTATCTCAGTTGAACATTGCTTCATCATTGCTTCATTTTGAAACTTACTAATTTGTGTTTTAGTTTTTAAATTCAGTTGTCAAATAATGAAATAAATAAAATGAAACAATTTTCATCTCGTTTATTTTGCAAATTAGGTACTAATTTCTTGTAAAGAAAAAACTAAAACAGATTAATTTTGAATACAACAAATTTGCATTAATTTTATTTGTTATTGTGCTTATCCTCAAAATATCTTAAATAATAACAGGGATAATTTGAAGCATTGTCGGTTAAATCGCAGCAGTCGTGCTTTTTCTAGTCTGTTCTATTGTACGTTTCACTACAGCACAAATGAAGTAGGTGGGCATAGTCGTCAATTGTTTCATAGAAATTATGACAAATCTCAAATATCTGTTAAGATGTATACGTTTCTATTTACGTGTCATTTTTAAATTGATACAACCTAAAATAACTTATGCTGAAAACGCAGTTTATTATTAATACGTATGCACCCAGTTTTATGAAAAATATAAAATATTTAGACACAAAAACTTTGTGCGAAGTATTGGAATGGTGCTAGTGCCACATATTTTAATGTTTTAAAATAGTAGATAAAAACTACGTACATTTTTGTAAACCAAATTAAATAAGTAGGTTCTATAAAAAGATAAATTATTACAGTTTCAATATCAAATGTCACATTCTGACATTTATGGATTGATTGTATTGTCAGAAATATGCTGACTATGAGTATGAGCGGACATGCTAGAGTGAAACCGTGACCTAGGCTACCGTCCGTTGCGAGGCTGGGAATAAAAAGGAATAAGGAGGCATGGAGATATTTTTGTTGTATAAAGTGTCACCCAATTTTGATAATACAAATTGTACTGCAGCAGAGCTTTATAAAATATATTTATAATAGTTAACTTTGGGTAATTTCTAACAGTATGTTTCCAAATACTAACATAAGTGTCGGCACACTACAGCACATTACAGAATTCTATATTGCAATTCAGGTGATTCGACAGACAAGTATTATAAAGGCGACGCCATTTAGCAGACGATGCTTGAAGTATCTTAGAAGTAATACTTAAAAAGTTGATTACACTCAGAATCAATTTCTTCTTGGATTAAAACGTGTATTTCTATTTCAACCAATAATGTGGTAATATTTCTAATTTTTTAAACTGCAGTATACCTTTTCCAATACCTCAGTGCTATTTAGAAAGTTTGAACTTTAAGTATTGAACAGTTTGACTGAATGCAAGTTATTTGGTTTCTGGATAACGTGGACTGAGCTTTCAAGCTAGTTTATTTATGTATGTCTAAAGGTTAACTGGCAGTTTATACAAGTAAATTCTCGATTGCTAAGAGTAGTTATCTTTAACATTTCACTGATCCAGTAACAAGCTTCTTACATTATAGTTACAATTAAGGTAGGTGCGTTTAACTCATCTTTTTTATACTACTTAATAAAATAATATATTGTCACGGGTTTCCCAACCCGACTTTTTCTTCTACCAGAAAAACAAACAGTTAATTTTTACTGATATTTATTAACTACTCTGTACACTACTGAATACTAATTACAACTCAACTAAACACTAATTCATTTTGAAACTCCAGGAACTAAACACTCTAATTCAAGACTGACTGACTCGGCCTGTTTATTCTTCTTTTATAGACCAAACGAATATTCCAGGTATTTTCTAGCAGCTCTAGATCCATTTCTCGTCGATTCTCAAATTTCCAGTCGCGCCTCGATACACGGCATTATTTTGTGTGTTTACCAGAATCGCATAAGGCAGATCGGGGCAATCTAGTGTTTTGCGATACCACAGTCGTCGAATTGGATGCGAGCGGGGCAAATTCTATGACAATATTAATATTTTCCGGTTTGTTATGCTGTCGCCGAAGTAAATGGTCGCTACCTAGCCCAGAAAATATGCTCTTCCTTAGTCTTAACTGGCAATATTTTACCTACTCTTGTTGTTCTCGGGCTAGACTCTGTTACTCCCTATATACTGGTTTCTATTGTGTTGATACTATGGCCTTATTGTTAGTAAGAATCATTATCGATATTTGTGACAGAACAATAAGAGCAGGTCAAAGATTTCCAGATAAAGCTAGGGAATACATATTAATTCCGTAATTGGCAGCCAACAGATATCTGCATAACAACCCAAAAGATTATAGTAATGAAGTAGCAGGGCAGACTGTGAAGACCTCAGTACTATTATTTTTTGTGAAATGAGTGTTGAATGCTGAGAATGTAACGAATTTATTATCATAGCTTCTGAGCTTTACGTAAATATTTTATTTCGGGTTTCAAACTGAAAATATAAAGTGTGTTAACAAATAGTCTTTAATTTTGTGAAGTGTAAACCCTTACATATTTGATGCATAACTAAGTTAATAAATGTGTTCACTGAAAATTAATTTGTAACCAAAGATTACATCGCGATCTTTCATCGTGGAAGTTTCTTGTAAAATTTAATTGCAAGTATGATGCTGCTAAATAACTGGAATAATAGTAATGGGGAGTACCTGGAAATATTCGTATTAGTTTTGGCATCTTGAGTAGCTTTTTTTTATCTTCATTTGATCTCGGAAAACAAGGCAAGACAATATTTAATAGAAAAGTTTTGCGAGACAAGACAAGAAATATTGCTACGACAAGTTTTGCAAATATAACAAGGGGTAAACTTAATTCAATATTAGCTAAAAAAAGAAATATTGCATTTCTATTGTATACATAAATGGCATATAATAGTACATTATACTATAAGGGAGAGAAATGCGTTATTTTGGCAGAGGTGCAATTTGAAGTCCGAGGGCACAAAATAGCATCTGTCCCGAATGGTATATACTATTATTTCCACGGTCTCATTAACTTAAAAACACATATTTTGTCATTATGAAGTAAGTACCACCAGAATTATTGTATTCGGATTTGAGCATTTCTTTAGTAGTCGTTGAGTTATTGTCATAACTACAAAATAAACAAACAAAAAGAATTGTCAAATTAAGGTGGTAGTTTGGTTTAGTTTAAAGTTTGTTTAGTGCACAATGAATAATTGTGAGTCGGAAGAGATTGTGGAGGCTGCAAATATTGCAATAAGCAATTTGCTGCCTACGAAGTCAAGATCTTTATACGATATAGTCTACAATCGGTTCAAAAAGTGGTGGGCCGAAAAAAATGTTCAAGTATACAGCGAGAATGTTTTGTTGGCATACTTCAGTGAAAATGCAAATAATTACAGGTCTTCCACATTATGGGCGCAATATTCTATGGTTAAGTCATGCTTGATAATTTACGACAACATAGATATAAGCAAATTCCCCAAGCTGATCGCATTTTTGACAAGAACCGGTGACGGCTATCAAGTAAAAAAATCGAAAATATTGGCAAAGGATGAAATCGACTGTTTTCTATCAAGTGCAGATGACAAAAAATTTTTAATGATTAAGGTAAGATTACTTTTGTTGTTAGGTATTTCAATTATTAAGTATTTTGATTTTTTATAGATTTAATTAATTCTGGGGATTGCCGGAGATTGTCGAACTGATGAACTAGTCAATTTAACTATAGATGATATTGAGGATGTAGGCTCTCCCTTGATTGTAAAAATTCCAAACACTAAGACAAAGATTCCACGAACCTTTCTGGTTACCGATGTGGGAAATATGCTTGAATTGTTTCAAAAATACCTGTCCCTTCGTCCTCTCCACGTCGAGCATAAGCGCCTTTTTTTGTACTACAAAGCAGGAAAATTTAATTCGCAGCCAGTTGGCAAGAATACCATGGGAAAAATTCTGAGTGTAGTAGTTTCGTATTTAAAATTACCTGATGCTGCATGTTATACTGGTCACTGATTACGAAGATCTTCAACGATGTTACTGGCAGATGCTGGTGTGGAACTCACGACCATAAAGCGTCATGCTGGTTGGAAATCAACGACAGTCGCTGAGGGTTATGTCGAGAACTCCATTGAAAATAAGACCAAAATTGCTAATCAGGTTTTAGTAGGTACCACTACTAGCGCAATCACAAAAACTGTAAATGTAAGCGAAAGTAATATTCCTTCTAATATTAATTTTGAAAATTGTACAAATGTAACATTTAATTTAAATGTCAATAAATAATTTCAATGTTATCTTTTTTTTGTATGAAAAACGTTCTCCATAATGTAAACTCTCTTGGGAGCATTATACTCCCTTGGGAATAATCGACTACTTCTGTTTTAATTTTGATGTCATAGAAACTGATTTCTACTCCCGACCGTGGAAATTATTTTTTATATCAAAGTTTATTGAATCTAAGTCTAATTCTGCAGAACTAAAACTAATTACAAATTCACTGCCACTTGATTAAAAGAGCTCCGATTCTTTTTCGTCTATTTCATCCATTACTTATAACTTATGTAAAACTGGTCGTTTCTATACTTTATAAAGTTTATTAGTCGAGCACTGCCGACGTCGACCATATCGATAGTTGTAAGCTCGGCATCGTAGCCGACCGAGAGTAACGACCACTGTTACCAAATTTGATATAAAGTTCCCTGTCTTTCGTTTGTATGCAAGTGTTTTGCAAAATTAAAAGCGTTCTCTTGCAAGATCGAGAAAACAAAATTTATTATTTGCATTTGACTGCAATAGAACTCATTTGTTGATTTTATTTTGGTGAAGATTATGGAGTGGATATCATTTAAGTATATTTTTGAAAAACAAAGCTGCCATAAGGAATCTTTGCGGTACATCTGATGGCGTTAAAAATATATTAGAATTATGACTGTCCATCCATTTCTAATACAGGTTTTCATTCATCTTAAATTAATATTTCAGTTATATAAGTCAGAGTATTATGTTGCAGCATAAATATGTTTTCTGAACTAAATATGTAATCTATATATTTTAAGTCAACAATTGCCAAATTCAAAAAGCCGTCAACATTATAGTTAATTACTCAATGTTGCGTACTACTTTAAATATTAAAGATAAAGTGGATACATCCTAAGGATCCAAAAAGTCAAGTACTTTCTCCAGTGAGAAGTTTTTGAAGAATACACCTGATGATATGCTACCTATAAATGTTGCACTCATAACTGGTGTATCAGGTGCATGTCAAAGTGACGAACTGTATAAAATGGAATTGACTGATGTTAATATCGTGCAGAATAAGGTTCACATCGAAATTCCAACATCAAAAACCTACCACTCAAAAGTATTTATAGTGAGTAATGAAGAATGTTAATTAAAACATATATTGCACTTCGTTTAGATATTTTAAATGAAAACTTCTTTTTACAAGTGGCCAAATGGCCAAAATTCGATAAGTCAATTTCCCAAAAAATGCAGTATTTCTAAAGCTGCATTTTGAAACATACACAAGACACTGCTTCAGCAGAACCACAGCCACACTATTTTAAATAGCGGTGACATTCTTAAATTGAAGAGATTAGAGGTATGGAAATCTTCGACCGTAGCGGAAGGGTATGTCGATAAGTCTACAGATTCTCAGGTTAAAATTGCCACAAAAATATCTGACAAAATACCAAACTCCAGTACTAAAATTTTTACCATTTCTACGCAGGATGTTCTGTTGCCGCTTATAACCAATCGAATGTTACAATTAATTTAGTAAAATAATTTGTAATACTTAATGTGAATAAAATTTGTTAAAAATGTTTTACTTAATGTACAATAAGATATTTTTTTAAATAAACATTTTGGTTATTCAATGAATCCACGAACTGCCACCTTGCTGTCAAATCACTTTAAAAATGGCGGCTGTAAGACAAACAACTCGAGATATTATAGCAAGTAGAAATTTGTGCTTTTGTGTAGAACTGCGTGTATTGTTCATTATATTTTATACCTATTTCGGAATACCAAGGATAATTCAGATCATAATGGTTTTGTTGTGTTATGAATTGTGGGAGTAGAGGACAGCGAGATCAAGTTAGATTTTTTAGGATTCCTGCTGCATTGAATTATAGACATAGAACTGATCTCAATGAACTCTCTCATATAAGACGACAAAAGTGGCTTAGTGCAATAAAACGGCAAGACCTAACTCAAGAAAAAATTAAATACAGTGTCGTTTGTTCAAAACATTTTGTGTCGGGTTCGTTAATAAAAAGTTATATACAACAATTTAAAAGCAGCTATTTTATGTAAACCGACTGCTTTAACAGATAACTTACATCTTGATTAGATTCCTACATTGCATTTGAGTTATCAAATTACCACTGCAACGTTGTCAGAGACCAAGATGGGTAGATATAAACGAAAATTAGTGTTGTGGTAATGTTTTCTGAAGTTTTAAATATCTGCAATATTTATATGTAAAAGTAATATGCCTACCTATGCAGGCCCCTCTGTGCCCTGCGATTGATGAGGCCCCCTAGTTCCTGTCAGATCAGCAACCTTTTTTTTTGGCGGATTTCATATGTAATATGAATTTGATATTATAAAATATAACGAGCAAAACACACAGTTCTATACAAAAGCACAAATTTCTGCTTGTCATATGTCGAGTTGTTGTCCTACAGCCGCCATTTTTAAAGTGATTTGACAGCAAGATGACAGTTCGTTGGATTGCCCTGTAAGTGGCATTTGTCACTTTCCATCTGGATATATGTCAAAATCAGAAATATGGTACTGTAAGTTTGAAAAATCAACATTACATATATGGTTGTAAATAAATATATTTTTTGACCGAATTTAAAATAGAAACTACTCGTATTTATAACAAATAGTGACAGGTGAGAGCTAGTTAAATCTATTACATTAGTTTAATAATTCCATGCTTTCAGAAAGACATTTTTAACATCTCTAGCCAAATGTAGCGATAAATAGAATACGTAATAACGTTGACCCTTCCCTCGTCACTGCAGAACTAGATCCTCTATTAATACGAGCATTATGAGCAATCCCATTTGATTTATTAATAAGCACTACAAAGTTTAATAATAGAATCGCTCCATAAATTAGTTATAACGAGAAATACGATTTTAGTTAAAAACAGACTCAGAGAAGAGGCAATAAATTGAATTACATTAAGGGGATTGGTAACGTCCCACAGAAATTTCCACCACATTTTATCGATCGACTAACTTTGCGCGCTTGTTGCTTCACGGTGTTTAAGAATTTCATTCTCTGAAGTTTTTTAAAGTTGCGCTGAATATTCTTTATTCGTTATAACGCAGACGGGATGTAGAGTATAATTAGACTGTTTGTTTTAAAATGGTACAGAGTAATAAGTGTTTTTAAAGTGGCCACAGATTCCTTAATATTGATGGAAATGGAAATGGAGACGAATCTGGTGAACGTGCTGACCACCATGATAGTCTATCGTGAAGGGGGATCTTAACATTAGAGAACAGTTTGAGCAAGTTGGTTCTACATGGAAAAAATTTAATCTGTATTTACGTATAATATTATACTTAACATTTTAAGCTTCATTCACGGGTATACAATGTATTAAATCACTAATATAGTATGTTATACAAAAATTTACATATTCTTGACATGCAAGCATTCTTATACTTAATTCAGCCGTTTCTTTTCTTAAAATGATACTAAATTTAAGATTTACTTAAAAAATCATATTTTGTTAAAATATGAATACAATTTTATTAATTATTGCCGATGCTTTTATTTACTTCGAAAAAGAGTTCATCTCCCAAAAGAGAGTCTGTGAAATGGAATTATTTTCAAAAAAGCAGAAAATAACCATTATATTAAGAAGCTTTAATACGTCTATTTTCGGTGGATTAAAGGCCATTGAACGCACTAATGGATTATAATTCATAATACCACACATGTTATAGGAACGATTCCAATACTTTCTAGTGTTATTATTATTATTACTATTATCATTATCATTATCATTATCATTATCATTATCATTATCATTATCATTATCATTATCATTATCATTATCATTATCATTATCATTATCATTATCATTATCATTATCATTATCATTATCATTATCATTATCATTATCATTATCATTATCATTATCATTATCATTATCATTATCATTATCATTATCATTATCATTATCATTATCATTATCATTATCATTATCATTATTTGTCCCAAGCTCACAAAGTCTGCAATGACGTCGTGCACTTAAACAGCGATGTACAGGACCGCTCACAGATAAATGGACAAAGTGTAAGTGGATATTGCAGAAGCATAAAGAAAATCGACTTAGACTCAGAAACAGTCGTAGCATACTAGTTGGTAGCGGAATTAATTTGGAAGCCTGTTCCTTTAAGGGTAGATGCAGTACGGAGCTGTGATACTAGATGATAGTTGACATTATAGCTGGTTCATTAGATTGTTAGCGAATCTTATAAAACCAATGGTTGGTTTTTAACGGCGCTTGTAGAGAAGTATTTTTAAGTCAAAGCGTGTGAGGCACTCACAACTTGGTTATGCACGCCTTTATTTAAACATATATATTTCTACAAGCGCTATTAAAAACCATCTATCATCACAATTACCCGTACTCCACTTACCCTTAGGGTAAGTGCAGTATGGAGGTGTGATACTATATGGTTGTGATGATAGATGGTTTTTAATAGCGCTTGAAAAATATATGACATGTGTAAATGAAGGCGTGCATAACCAAGTTGTGAGTGCCTCACACGCTTTGACTTAAAGATACAATATTTTTCTACAAGCGCTGTTAAAAACCAACCATTGGTTTTATAAGATTCGCTAACAATCTAATGAACTAGCTATAATGTCAACTATCATCTAGTATCATAGCTCTGTACTGCATCTACCCTAAGGCTGCATCATTGGTGAGACTGAAACATTTTCATGCGACAAATTTTGACATCGGCGTGGATGAGGAGGAACTCTGTCTTTGAAAAACTTTGCTCCGAATATTTCAGTGAAGAAACTTGTGTCTCGAAATCCCGATAGGTACTCTTCTTTTAAAATTAGCGTTCCCCATGATGCAGTTGACAACATACAGGTTCCTGACATTTGGCCGAACAAGGTTGTGCTTAATCATTTTTTTCTTTCGAAAAGATCTTCTAACTGAAAATAAGCATGACTTAGATTTAAGCTTGACTACGTGTTCTGTGTTGCATATTAATATTCAAAGTATTGCCAATGAAGTTGAAAAGTTAAATGTTTTTCTCAGTGAGAATAAATAAGATATTTTTTGCGTATCCGAACATTGGCTTAACTAAACAAATTTGAATAAAATTAAATTTACAACTATGACCTTGTGTCTGGTTTTTGTAGGTCAAATATGAATCATGGTGGGGTTGCTAACAGATTAAAGTTAAAATTGATTGTGCCATTATCTCTACGTATAGATCATCTGGCCATGGTAATATAACAATTTTTAAAGAGAATCTCTCTAATTTAATTATTTGTCAACTAGATATAAACATTTTGTTGTGATTGGTGATATAAATGTGGATTTGGTGGGTGACACAGAGCATGCTAGGGAGATATTAACCATTCTTACAATGTATGGTACTAAACATTATATACATTCTCCAACTAGAGCTACTGCTAGCTCTTGCCTTGATAATATTAGTTGTACTTTGTCCCCTGAAGATGTTGTAACAGGAGTCTTTGATCCTCACATTTCTGATCATTGTGCTGTATTCATTGTTATAAAAAAGGTACATAAGAAACCGTGCTCTTCGGATAGGGTTGACTCAAGAATTTTTAATAATGTCGTTTAAAAAATGTCGATAAATTTGCTAATAGTATTGGTAATTTTGATTGGTCTCTTGTAGCTGATTTTAACATGGATGAGTTAGCGAAATTACTGCTAGATCAGTTATGCGTTCAACTTGACAAATATCTTCCAGTTAACAACATTAAAAAGAGAACGAGTGGTGTTCATTGGTTTACTGAAAGACTCCGGGAATTGCGTTCTGAACTGCATGCGTGTAGGAAACAATTTGATATTTCTAAATCCCCTACTGACTGGTCACACTACGTTAATCTGCGTGGAGGTTATAAGTGAGCGCTGAAGGAGGAAAAATTTCGGTATTATGCAAATTCTATTTTTACCTCTGATAATAAATCCAAAATCTTATGGAGTATAGTTAAGCGAGAGCTACCTTCTGACTCCGGCTCGGTTACGTCCGCTCTATCCCCTAATGATGATCTTTTTTTTTGCTTCAATATCTGAGGCTATAGCTAATACCATTACTGTTCCTAATGTAGAGCCTTATATCTTTTTGCGTAATGTACCCAGTCCTTTTGGATCATTTTTGATGTCATCTGTTTTGGAAACTGACGTCAGACAAGCTATTTTGAAATTAAAAAATTCGGGAAGTTCGGATTATTACGACCTAAACAGTTGTGTGATCAAGGTTTCCATATATATTATTTCTAAGCCCCTTGCGGTGTTATTTAATAAGTGCATTGTCGACGGTAGATGGCCGGATGACCTTAAAATATCTAGAATTGTTCCTGTGTCCAAAAAAGAGAATGTCGATGCTCTTGATAATTATAGACCGGTTGCTATTGTACCAATTTTATCAAAGATTTTTGAGATCATAATCAAAGATCAATTTATAGTTTATTTGGATAGTAAATCTTCGGACCAATTCGGTTTTCGAAAAAAATTTTCCACTACTAGTGCGCTCCTCACTGTGGCTGATTTTATAGTTGAAGGGTTGGACAATGGATTTCCTACACATGCGGTTTTCTGTGATTTAACTCAAGCATTTAAAGCAATTAACCATCCTTTAATTCTCTCCAAAAAATGTAACTCTCGTCTGCGCCTCGAATGTTCATTTTTTCTAGTGGAATAAAGGCTTATTAATTACCTTATAAAATTAATAACTATAACACACACATATATATCAAAAATATTTGACTTTCTGACTTCAAGAATCTGTAGTAGATGAAACAGTTACACACCCTGTATAAATAAATTTGCTCGATTTATTTTGACAAAATTTTCTTTAGTTATATATTTATTTGAAGGCAAAATAATTGCAGATGTGTTTTTCTTTAGATATCGATCTAAACTGCTGCCAAAGAGTTTTGTCGCATTTTTCCTGTAAGGTGTTGAGGTTTCGTACAGTTAGTGATTACAATCTTGATATTGATCGTGTCGCCAAGAAAAGGCGACTCTATCAAATTTTTGTTGTTTGCGTCAACAAGGATCTGGGAAATCCAATTTATAAGTTCAACCTGAGGAGTCTGACTATAAAGTTTACTTCGACGCGTATAATATCTCACATAATAATTTAGGAAACGCTACTTTCGTGAATTCTCCATTACTGTACATAATAGGAGCCAAATCATTTTGTTGGGGAAGTATTAAAGAGTGCTTTTATTAAACTTTTAAGTCATTTTTTTGGTTAGTTTAATATAAAATTTTATGTACTCAACTACTACTTTCTTCATTTCATCGTTTTGAAGTGGTATTTAATTAAGAGCTGACATAGTATTTATAACTTTTATTAACTATTTAATTAATTTTTAATGTTCCTATTATAATTTTATGGCAAAACGTCGATAATTATCCTACACTTAATAATATAAGTATTTTATTAAAAAGTAGCTTAAGAAATTATTTTTATCTTTAATTTGGATTGAACTTCTAAATTATTTTATATACCATTGTGACAAGAGTTAGTGTTATCAAATTTCTAGAGGATGATAAAAGATTTTTTGGGAGGCAAATAGTACCCGGTATATCATTTTTAGTATATTTCTTTACGATGTGTATTCCTGACCTGAAGTGTTATTTTTACTGTATTAATGAAACTTTTCCTGTGCTTGCTAAACTTTAACAAACATTGCTGTTTACAAGAAAAATCAGTGAATCAATTTATCACTCAAACCACTAATTACTTTGCGCGAGATGTAAGTCTCCATATCTTGTGGTCACTGGTTACTCAATGCCGCATTTAGACACACCACGAGCAGAGAGCAACCACTATATGGTGGACAGGTACTATTGAGAGTCTCGACCTGTATCGTCAATCGTGATTGCGGTATTTGCCAAAGCCGAATAAGGAACCAAATACTCCATGGGTTAGTACCTCGACCAGCGTTGTATTACACCTGAGAAACCTATAGCAAATGGTCACGGTTAGTCGTCAGCGGTGCCACCAGATATATACCGGTTTTGAGCTTGTTAGCTCTCACTGCTATTACACTACTTACCCTGGCTGTTTCCTATAGGTTCTTCAGGTGTAAAATAATCATCCTTCATCGGTAATTATTAAATGGATGCAAAATCAGACACTTCCACAAGAAGTTGCAAAAGCCAGCGACAAAACAAAAAAAAACAATAATCCTCAGTTTGTAGTTGATGATGGCCTTGTATTTTTGTTGCAGATGGTGCAGGGGCTAAAGCTGTTTATGTTACATGCTCTATGGTAAAGTGATAAGCGCCTATTCTAGTAGCAATTGAAAGTACTTCTTCGACTCGATTGAATACATTTTTCTCAAAATCTACCGAATACACATATCTTAGACCCCCCGAGCCCTCATGAGGCTTTTGACAGGAAATCAAAAAAACAAATATATTTTTATGACAATTTGCACATTGTAGCTACAATTTGTAACTGAAATTTAATATATGGCGATAAATAAGTACCTAACTGTAATACATATTTTATTTAATTAGGGATCAGAGATGTATTCAAAGAAATTTGCGAGATATAAGTACCTAACCCTTTTGCTATGGTCAGTACCCTATTCTTAAAATTGTTTCGCTTTAGTAAAGATATGTTAACCATAACTGTCAAATCTAATTTGTGGGAAGTTCCACAAGCTTCCGTTTTGGGTCCTCTACTATTCCTTATCTACATAAACAGTTTCCCCAGTATCTTTAATTGTGAAATTTTAAGCATACTTTTTGCTGATGATACTAGTATGTCCACCTCTAGCTCTGATTTATCTGCCGTACTCAACTACATACTTCAAACACAATCTTTAGCAAATGATTGATTCACTAGTAACAAACTTACAGTGAATGTATCTAATAGAGAAACAATAATTTTTAGCCTTAGAAGTTTAAATGATGTTAATAATCCTGAAAGCGTCAAGTTTCTGGGCGTTCATTTAGATCCGAAGTTATCCTGGAGCCAACATGTTAATTAAATTTGCAATAAATTATCCAAACATCTTTACTTACTCCGAAGCCTTGTTCATAAAGTATCCTTAACTGTTTTAAAAACAGCGTATCACTGCTCGATAGATTCTGTCATATTTTATGCTATCATAATGTGGGGTCATCACCTGGCAGTGCACTAGTTTTTTCTTTGCAAAGGAAAACTATACGGATCATCTCTGGGCTTGGTTTTAAAGACGACTGTAGAAATTACTTCTCAGATTTAAACATTCTACCGTTCCATCAACATATACATTTCGGCGTCTTCGTTTTATTAAATGTAATTTATACAAACTACATAGCAGAAGCTAGACCCACGCATATGACTCTAGAAATAAGAATGATTTTGATAATAAGTTGTAGGGTTTTGAAAACTAGAAAGGGAACTGAGTATACTGGAATACAGTTTTTTAATGCGCTTTCTCCTAATGTAAGCAATTTAGACACAAATTTATTTAAAATGAAAATAATACTATTAAGGAATGCTTTTATAATGTGGTGTTTACTGTATAAAGTGTTTTGTTACCTTGTTTAGACTGTTTTAACTATTACTTTTTATTTTTTACTTTTTGCAAATGGTCTCGTTAGTTCGTTACTGTACTTGGCTATTTCATTGTTTTTGACGTGTGCAAGCACTGTTGTGTATATAGCATTTTGCATTTTTTGGTAATTACAATACATGTTTTACACAGCGAATCAATTTGCTAGATCATCGTTTTATTAATGTATTTGGTATATTTTTTTACTGTTTTAGAAAGGTATTTTAAGCTAATATAAATCAAATCTACAATTCCTATCAATGAAGTCATATGTATGTTCTCTGATACCAAACATCTAGTTTGGTATCAGAGAACATACATATGACTTCATTGATAGGAATTGTAGATTTGATTTATATTAGCTTAAAATACCTTTCTAAAACAGTAAAAAAATGTTACAAAAGCTAATAATAAGGAATATATGGGTAGATATTGTGGGTGTAATTCAACGCAGGTTGGGGCTTTTGTCCACTGAGTAGTTAGTTTCACACAATATTGTTAATACCTAAAAATATGTATTTGGTATAGTTGATTGCACGCATATTAAAATTGTTTCGCTGCTAGCAGAACAAACACCTATTTAATGTTCACCGTCACAGAACTTGTCACTTTTCAGTGGACAGATTTGATGTTACCAATAGTCAAAAAGTAAATCCAGGATATTTGAATTATTCCAATAAATATTTTAACAGACCTTTAAAATTATTTTCGCATTAGCGGTTCCCTTAAATCTTAGAATACATCATAGACATTTACAATTGACATTTAAAGGGTCTGTTTAATATTGAAATTTTAGCGATCCCTTAAAATTTAACAGCACGATACAGCATCGACCCTGAATTCCGTTAACTGAATTCGATGCGATCGAATGATTTTGACAGTCTACTGACCCTTATTTGCATTTACAATAAGAATTGCAAAATCTCTTAATTCGATACGACGCGGCATGTATTGAATCAAGAAACGGAATCCAGGCCCTAGTGCCAAAACATCACATTTCAGGACATAACTTCCTATTTTATATTTTCATGTTTCAGTCGACTCCACTAAGTTCTAAAGATTGCAACCTTTTATTTTAAACATCGTGTGTATGCATAAAATGTCTAGTTTCTTTAACACTTTTCCTCTAGCAATTTTCAAAGGCTTGTTATAAAATCCTCCTGTCCACTTCTGCACGTAGACATAGCTCGTCTCCTTTAAACCGAATAATCTAAAAGTAAACTTCGAAAATCTCCGAATTAGCCTCAGCGCTAGTTAGTCTTATCGTTAGGTGGGCCATTAACCCTTCGTTTCCATTTAAACCCAGGCCGGGATGCCCGAGGACCTTAGAGTGGTTTTAAATAGAGCATGCAGTCAACCGCGCGCCTATGCAGTGCCCGACGAAACCGCAGTAATTATTACTGGCTACCGACCCATCCATTATGGACCAATGTATGTGCGGATATCTATGCGGAATGCTGATTAGTACTGATAAATAAATAGGCTAGTTAATCGAAGCTTAATTTTGTAGTTTGTACACTGAAATCGGGATATTTCCATGAAGAATTATGTATACAGGGTTATTCAGATTCATAAACAGGGAATCACCCTGTATATCTATATTTCTACGCTACTTGAAAATGTAGGGTTTTATTAAAGTCTTGGTTTGATTTCAGTGGCAAACGAGTCAAAATGAGCATTTCATTAATAAGAACTATACTACGTGACAAAGAAAAATAAACTAATGGGTATTCATTTTATTTTGATAACTTTTTGCATGTTTACTGTTTTACTTCTTTCAGTGGAAGCAAAAAACGATTACATTTTCAAATTTATCTGTTAAGTTTTTTTTTTGAGTGTGCATGAGTCCTACTTTGATAACGTAGCATTCTTTTATAAAAATTTCCGCTCACATTTATGTTGCAAGTGTTGCAAACTTTGTTGCAAATGGCATTTTTTACAGCTGATTATGCTAGAGTACGTAGATTTGGACAAATTTCCAAGCTAGCTTAGTGACTTTAAGAGAGGGTGATTTTTGGGTTGTGCGGAGCAGGTTTGCGAAAGAGAAATTTCTAGAAGGACTAAGAAATCCTCACGTACCATAGTACGATGTTACCAGGTGTGGAATCAGGAAGGCCATGGACACAGAGCAAGAAGCACCGTCCGTCGTAGAGGAATCACAGAGAGTGAAGATCGTCGGTTGCGACTTTTAGTTCTCGGGGATCGAGTTAGCAGTAGCCGGACTGATGCAGATCAGTGGGTTGAGCAACATGGAGGGATGGTCGGTATGCGTACAGCATGTCGCCGAATACGAAGTTTTGGCCTCTTGTCTTATCGTCCACATTGGGTGCTGCCTCTCATTCGTCAACAGCTACCTAATCGCTTACAATGGTGTAGAGAGAGGATTCCGTCGGACCGAGAATTGAATCAGATGATCCGATGAATCCCGTTTCTGTCTGGGGATGCACGATGGTTGTGCGAGGTTGAAAAGGCGACGTGGTGAAAGACGCGCGTCATGTCCATCACACAGAAAACAGAAGCTACATTCGAGAATGGTGGAACCATATGTTCCTTTAGGCTGTGTGGTTTCTCTACGACGGTCAGTGTCTCTCGTACTGAGAGAACCAATCACGCAAAAAATTGTCAAAATACATTTCTTTGTCGTGTAGTATATTAAGCAATTGATAAACTGAGAATGGGACGGGATGGCTATTTAGAACTGTTCTAGGATCATTTCAAATTCAAAACCTACACAAGCCTTAAGAATAGCACAGCAAAATATGCTTGTTCTGTGTGGAAGTTGGATTTAGTAAGTTGATAGGTGATAGGAAGATATTATCTTAAAAATGAGTTTTCGACAAAAAAAATCGATTGCTATATCTTACAAGATGAAACTTTGTCCATATAAATGAAATCGAAAAAGGTATACTGATAGAAAAAGAAGAAATAGTGATATGACGAAGAAACTATTTAAAATAAATATTAAAAAATGAGAATCTGGATCGAAGAATATATTAAATTTTGATAGAACATGATATGAAGGTCATACGGAAAGCGGCACGATATGATATAATGTTCGTTGTGTCTGCTTGACGTACTCCAAGTCAATCGGAGTATTTTTTCGGTGTTTGTTAAGACCGAGTACGAATTCTATGTTGTTTGTTGAATTTCTCATCCATGAGGACAAGGCTTAAGTGTGATATGCGCGGAGTGCGCATCAGGTAGGTGTAAGTGGGTGGTGGTGGGGAATCGCCGTCCAAAAGGACGGCATTCTAATTTGTAGAGAGGATGGCACAGGTGGCATATTTAAAGTAAATTGTTAATGTGCTAGGTTTAGTCGACGTGAACTTTTTTTTGATAATTTTGTGTGCTTTAGCTCTTCTCAAGTGGTACGTTTAGGTAATCATACCACCCATATCTTCCGTACTCATTTTTGTGTTGTGAATTAGTCACTCTCTATTATTTTCGACCTTGAATAATTGATAATACAAGGTAAAAACTTTAAAATTTGAAATAATTTTTATCATTTTTATTATCTAACGCCTCGAAATTGGCAAAAGCTGTTATAGGTATCACTGTTTCTACTAAAAATAATGGATGTTATGTATTGCAATTATTTTTGTCATTTTTGTATATTTTTTATATCTGATCGCATTCAAATTTAGTACGCCTATGAAATGTTGTTCCTCGCACACTTCGCCCGTCGCACTTGTCTATAAGCTAGCGATTCACTCTAGATTTTTGGCCGTCAACTAGTAAATTTAAAAATTATAATAAAACTACGCTAAAAACTGTGGAAGTGCAAAACTGTACTTATTGATTTCATACATTTATGAAAAAAAAAACCGAATCCATATTGTATACAAAAATCTTCATGTGAATACTCTACATTTACTTCTTTCATGTAAAATTACATGATTTTTTCTAAAAATACATAGCAACTTTGTAAAATTCTTTTTTTAAGTGTACAAGAACACGGTTTTACTATGAAAAATACATATTCATAAATAGTATTTGTTCATTACAGTTAGAATTTACATTTTCATATGTTATTTAATAATAACAATTTTTATCAGTATGGGCCCTTGAAATTTGACCCCGATCCTTCTCCTCTCATCGGGCATGATTGTACAAAGCCTATTTAATTATTTAAAGAGACGAAAGTTTAGGAACATGAGAATAATTAACCAATTAACTGAACCGATTTTTCGTTTATGATGTAGGTATGGTATGGAACTTTGGTAGTATCATTTGAGTCTGCTAAATTTGTCAACATTTATAAACTCGACGTTACAAATATCTCAAACGAAGCAAGTTTATACGATCAATCTAATCTGCGGTAAATTTCAGTCCTAAAATAAATTGTCATGATACCTGAACTGCAGAACAATCCTATATACCTTTTATAGCGAATTACCTCTCAACAATAAAGCTTTGTATTTTCTTCTATCAGATGGAATTCTTTGAATCAGCCAGATTGTTCAGTGCTCTATTTGCTCTGATAGCTAGTATTGGCAAATGAACCTTTTAAGATATAGAATCTGTTAAATATTATCTGTAGTCATTCGATTTATTTTATTTGATAAAAAGATACAGGATCGATATTATACTTTTCTCCGAAGAAATTATGTAGAATGGAAATACCTAAGAGTACGCATCTCTCAAGAATACGCATTTGATTTTTTCAGTAGTTGACAAAAATTTAAAAGGAAGTTGATGTGGTCTTTTGATTGTTATGATTACGTGAGTTAGTGGTTAGACCTGTAAATAGATGCATGCGTGCTATTCGTATTCACATCACTTTATATTTTCGACTTCACTGGTAAGTTGTTTAAGCTTTCAAGCCATATATTATGGTGGTTATGCAATCGCTGCAAGATACTAGTACGTATGCTATGACGAGCTATTCATTTTATGGTTTATTTTCTCAAGAGTACGCACCCAAAGAGTACGCATGCATCATAGATAGAACATATTTAATAGACGACAATGGCCGCATCTCTCCATCTCTTACTGTTTTCGAGCTACAGGGCGTTTGAAAACCAAGTGATTACGAAAAACCCCCCTGTATCTCGAAAACAATAAGAGATAGGGAGATGCGGTTTTAGCCATTATTGTCATTGTTATTTTCTTAAAAAGTCAACATACCAATTTAAACCATCCTGTACATATTAAAATTTAATCATTAGAACGCAAAGAACGAAAACAATATATTTAAATATGAGATCATTAAATAAAAAATGATAATATATCTGGGTGTTATCCGCATATTGATGTAAAGAACAATATTTAAGAAACTGAGACAAATTCTAAGTATAAAGAGAGCATAACAAGGGGCTCAAGATACTACCTTGGGGAATGCCCCTATTTATAGAGAGAAATTTAGAAAAAAACATTATATAATAATATCCTTTGTGGTCTCTGCAATAAATAGTTATTAAAAAAGTAAGTTCAACCTCGGCCACACCAAAATACCTAAGTATAACAATTAGAGTCTTATGGTCAATTGCATCGAAAGCCTTACTATAATCCAGCAGAATTAAACACGTATCCATATTTACATTGCATGACCGTAGAATATCATCAATCCAGATTGATTGTTAGATAAGAAATTGTTATTAGCTAAAAATTCATTAAATTGTTCATGTACTATTTTTTCTAAAATTTTAGGCAAACCCCCCTATTCATCAAAGCAACAAAGAATATCATGACACTGTCATTTTTGAAGTTGTAATGGGAGAATATAAATGAAAATTTATTGTGTCAAGTGTTTATTACTTGTCACAGTACTTATCCGCTGCGTTTCTTTAAAGCCACATATTTAAAATAATAATAAAAAAACAAACATTTTTTTCTGATAGATATGTAAAAGCTATTACGGGTTTTAGTTGTTGAAGGTCGCCGTATTTCTCGCCATAAAATGCTTAAATTAGTGGTTTTTTTAAATACACAAATATTGATTTGTAGAACAAAAATATCAAAAATAAAATTCTTGATGTTTTGTTTATCCACTTTTACCTCGACTTTTACTATTTAAATTCTCCTCAAGTAAAATAATAACATTTAAAAATCTATTATAAGATACGTATTATTTTGCTACTCTAACCTCACATTTTAACAATTATTTTCGCATACTTATAAACAAAAGTGAACAATCTAATAAGCAGAACTCTGTACCTAAGTTTATGTTATAACAATTTAACATCTACAGTTAAATTTACAAAAATACGTATTTTGAAAGATTTCTTAACAAAAAAAATTTTATGTGTTTTATGTTGGTGTCTTTCAATATTGACAGGTGACATGAGATAACATTCTTGTTATTTGCAAAGCTCTATATTATTATGTTCTTAAATGTCTAAAATTATTTGTATTTGTAGAAAACACTATTTCAAAAATATGGCGCTGTTAAGAATTATCCAATGTTATTGTGTGTGCAGATGTAGTTCATCATTATTAGTGAGTCTGTAAAAATAAGATATTCACAGCAAACTGATTTTAATGACAAAAAGTCGATTTAAATGTCAAATCACAAAGCAAGTAATATATTCCAGGCCAACTAGATTTATTGCAAAATTATATCCTTTATAATTACACGAATTCTCCCGGACAATCCAATAGTTTTTATTTTTTTTCTCAAAAACGGCGCATTGTAAACCAAAAACTCAAGAGGGCTTTTACTTTTCAAATTGAACGGGAAATCTAAAAATATTTTTTATCTGGGAGAAAACCATTGGCGTACCATTTTTCTCTTTAAAAATATTAATGTCAGTGCTTGTGCGCACGCCACTGTTAATGATAGAAATTATGTATATAATGCAAACTATGCACCTTTATCAATAGTCACCACATACTAAATTTCATGAAAATATCTAAAACGGTTTCGAAAATAAAAATTATTTTCCTTATTTTTACTAAAAGTTTAACACCCCGTATATTTTGTAACGCATCATTTTTGGATCATAGTTTATAAAACAAACTATCATTAATTTTAATATTAACTATCATTAATTTAAAATTAAGTTTTTTTTACAAATAACATTTTTGGATGATAAACGACATATTAAGTGACGATTTGTATTCTACAAATATTTGCCTGAAATATTTAATTTTATATAGTGAGAAGTTACCGCGCCACCTGTGAAAAATGTTTTCTGTCATATCAGCAATATATGTCTCGTTTATTTGAGAGTATGAGATTATTCTGCGATATCACCATTATATTTCTTCTGTTTTATGACAATCCTTTTTATTTCTTCCCATTTTACGATACATTTCGCCAGAAGAATTGATGTTAGCGCCAACTGGAATTGCTCTGTTATTATTTTAACTTCAGTTCCATTGGGGTGAATTATAGTGGAATAAATAAAATTAATGACGATTCAGCAACTATGCAATTGAAATTTTGTTTAATTAATAATATTGTCACAATATTGATTTAGAGCCCGCGTGTTTGCAAAGCATAATTTTGCCTGCCAATAGTGGTCGCTTCTATAATGGCTGGTAAGATTATATAAATTAATATCTAAATATATAGTGTACATACATTTCATACAGCTTCTCTGAATATTAATTTGTCCAATAAATAGTAATTACTAGATATTTTTATGTATATTTCATAAAACGTCTCTTACATTTGAGATTAGTATATTTTATTTCACAACATTTTTGGCTCGCCTCCACCATTCCACTATTATGAAAATATTTCTGCTCACATTAATACATATGTATATATTTTTTAATTAGTCGATTCGTTCTGACGTTTGTCCAAAATCGATGTTAAACTACGAGGTGTGGCAATTTCGGGAACTGGCAACACTGCATCGTTCGTCAACGTTTTTCTAGAGAGGGGGGACCTTCCTTTTAGTTTCAATCCAAGGTTGAAGTCGATAGCACGTTGAGTTTGTGTTTTATGTGTATTTTTTGGAAGTAACTTTTTTAGTGGCGTCGTGAAAATGACTCAAATTACAAGCAACGTGTTGCGATTCAATTTTTAGTGCATGTCGAAAACACGCGTGTTTATATGATCAAAACGGTTCAAGGAGGAGCGTGAATCGGTAGAATACGATCGACGTGAAGGAGCTCCCGTCACCCATCGTACTGACGCGAATGTTGATCATTTGCGTGAACTGATCACGTCTGACCAGCGCCTAAGCATTCGTGCGTTGTCTGACGAGTTAAACGTCAACAAAGAAACCGTTCGCAAGATGTTACACGAAAATTTGAATATGCGAAAGATTTGCGCAAAGATGGTGCTAAAAGTTCTCACCCGTGAACAGAAAGACAGGCGAAAATCGACCTGCGAGCATTTGTTGTCCCGCATTCGGAGCGACGGTAGAGACTGGATGAGTCGGGTAGTCACTGGAGATGAGATCTGGATATTTGAGTATGACTCCGAGACCCGTAAACAAAGTCAGCAGTGGGTGAAAGAGGGGGGAGAGCGGCCAAGGAAAGCGAGGATGTTCAAGTCACGACTGAAGGCAATGTTGATCGTTTTTTTCCATATCCATAGCATCATTCATCGTGAATGTGTTCCTGCCGGCCAGACATTGACTGGACAGTTCTATATTGGCGTCCTGGAACGGCTGCGGGTCCGCGTTTTTCTTGTGCGACCCGAACTCGCCGAGAACGGCTGGATTTTGCACCCCGATAAAGCGTCAGCCCATTCCTCGTTCATTGTGCAAGAGTTTTTGGCAAAAAAGGCATTCCAACGTTGGCGCACCACCCTTATAGCCCTGATATTGTCCCCTGCGATTTTTTTTTCATTCCCCAAGATGAAGTCGCACCTCAAGGAAACTAATCATGGAGGCGTACAGGAGGTCAAAGAAGCTATAACCGTGGTGCTGAACGGGTTAACTACGGAGTATTACCAAGAGTGCTTCCAATCGCGGGAGCAACGTTGGAATCATTGTGTAGAGTTAGAGGGAGATTATTGTGAAGGTCGATAATAAAATTTTGGCGAAATTTAATTTGCTTGCTTTTTCAATGACAAATTCCCAGTACTTAATTGCCACACTTCGTATACTCGTGGCAAGAATTCAGACGTCTTACGCCACGGCTGACGTTACGTTTTTATTGTCAACATAATTTTCGGTATTTGGTCGCGTTATTTTTTGCAATATAATGCAAACATTTAGCGTAGTATATAGTTTCATTACTCCTCTCAGATGCAGTTTCTTAAATATTTTGATAAAAATATATTAAATTATTCATTTGCTCGTTTGACGTAAGTCGTCTGAATTCTCGCCGCGACTATAATAGGTATTTGCACTAGGACAAAATCTTCAATAACAATTAGGGTACTGACGTATGCAGCATAGCCAGTGTTTTTATCGTGATGATTATAGATAGAGGATGCCTGCTATTGCAGTTATAATCATAATTTAATTTATATACAAAAAAGTCCACATACCACAGTGTAATTGTCACTTTGACAGCGGCAAAAGTTACCTACAACTTTTACAACAACAAATGCACTAGTAGTTTTTTCACTCATTTATTTTTTAATCAATTATTGAAACGACCGTTGACAAAATGAATAGTTTAATTTTTTTGTCAGCAACTATTGAGTTATTAAACACTAACAATGAGTCGATTCGGTGAGTCTAAGAATAACTAAATTAGTCAAATTGTTAATACCTGTGTGTCTGCTAATACAGTTGCGACTCAATCATCAATATGTCGATAATATTCTACTTTTTGCGATGGGAAAGGATATAAATTTGAACCAGACAAGTACTTCCACAGAGAAATTGAATGTAATATTGCAAGGGCTTTTAATATATGAAAATGGACGGAAAATACTACAAAGAAGCGGTAGTTAAAGCAATTTGGAACACCACCGTTAAAATGCTACAAAGTAAATATTATAAAGAATTCAATATTGTATTGTAGTTAACCCTTTCACCGACGTATAATTTAATTCACGAGCTACGAGTAATGCTAAATAGTCGAGGCAATAAACTAGTAAAAAGTTCAAAAGTTCTAAAACTAGTTGTGGTGGACGGATCGGAATGCAGTTTATTTGCAAAAAATGTGGAATGGAATTTCTGACAAATCGGACATTGCATTGCTGCAGCCAAAAATGCATTAAAAAAATGCATTATTTGAGAGGCCTCTTGGAAGATGTCAAAACTTGGTAAATAAGTGTCAAAACTGGCCCAGATCGGGTACTCGGGGGTTTTCGAGGTTGCTGATCCCGAATATGATGTTCACATTGACCCCTCGAACACCTGGAGCTCAGGACCGCCGATGAACGTCATCTCCGTGGGACTCTCCCACAAATCACGCGGGAAAGAAGATAAATTCAGCGCCCGGATTTTTTTTGGGTCGCTGAATCCAAATCTGGCATCGGCGAATACCCCACGGGCACCTGGTGCGCCGGAACCTGGACGGGGACGTCATCTCCGAGAATTTTCCTAAGAAGAGTGCCAAAAACCACCCGAACATTATACTAGGGGCGTTTTGTGGGGCGTTGAATACGAATTTCACGTCGGAAATGACCCCTCGAACACCTAGTGCATCAGAACCTGACCCTAAACGTCATCTCCATGGCTTTTCCTGACACAATCAAAAAAGGAGAACCGAAAATCGTTATGGGGATTTTTTGGGGTACTGAATCCGAATTTCACGTCAATAACGACCCTCCGAGCCCCTGGTGCACCGGAACCTGACCCGAAACGTCATTTCCGTGGCTTTTCCTGACACAATCAAAAAAGGCGAACCGAAAATCGTTATGGGGGGTTTTTGTGGCGCTGAATCCGAATTTCACGTCGATAACGATCCCTCGAACTCCTGGTGCACCGGAACCTCACCCTGAACATCTTTTCCGTGGATTTTCCAGACACAATCGAAAAAGACAGACCGAAAATCGTTATGAGGTTTTTTTTGGATCGCTGAATCCAAATATGACATCGGCGAACACCCCACCGGCACAGAAGAGTGCCAAAAACAAACAATTATGAGACGGTTTCTGGGGAGTTTGTTGCGGTCGTGTCTGTAAAACCCTCCGAGACGACGTTCAGGTCCAGGTCCCGCGGTACACTAGGTGTCTGAATTAAGCGGCCCAAAAACGCGCCTGTAATGGGTCGTTTTTAGCGATCTTGGTGGGCGAATTCTCGGAGATGACGTGCACGTCCGGGTTCGGGGGCACCAGGTGCCCGTGGGGTGTTCGCCGATGTCATATTTGGATTCAGCGATCCAAAAAAAACCCCCATAACGATTTTCGGTTCGTCTGTTTCGATCGTGTATGGAAACTCCTCGGAGATGTTCCGGGTGAGGTTCCAGTGCACCAGGGGCTCGGAGGGTCGTTATCGACGTGAAATTCGGATTCAGCACCCCAAAAAACCCCCATAACGATTTTCGGTTCTCCTTTTTTGATTGTGTCAGGAAAAGCCACGGAGATGACGTTTAGAGTCAGGTTCTGATGCACTAGGTGTTCGGGGGGTCGTTTCCGACGTGAAATTCGGATTCAGCGCCCCACAAAACGCCTCTATTATAATTTTCGGGTGGTTTTTGGCACTCTTCTCAGGAAAATTCTCGGAGATAACGTCCGCGTCCAGGTTCCGGCGCACCAAGTGGCCGTGGGGTGTTCGCCGATGCCAGATTTGGATTCAGCAACCCAAAAAAAAACCGGTCGCTGAGTTTATCTTCTTTCCCGCGTGATTTGTGGGAGAGTCCCACGGAGATGATGTTCATCGGCGGTCCTGAGCTCTAGGTGTTCGGGGGGGTCAATGTGAACATCATATTCGTGATCAGTGACCTCAAAAACCCCCAA
Source organism: Monochamus alternatus (assembly GCA_037114965.1). Classification (NCBI taxonomy): domain Eukaryota; kingdom Metazoa; phylum Arthropoda; class Insecta; order Coleoptera; family Cerambycidae; genus Monochamus; species Monochamus alternatus. Next base: position 73,469,717 of record CM073431.1, on the reverse strand, counting down.
GTACCCGATCTGGGCCAATTCTGACACTTATTTACCAAGTTTTGACATCTTCCAAGAGGCCTCTCAAATAATGCACTTTTTGAATGCATTTTTGGCTGCAGCAATTCAATTTCCGATTTGTCAGAAGTTCCATGTCGCCACATTTTTTACAAATAATTTTTGGAAGAGAATGCAGAAAACCGCATTCCGATCCGTCCACCACAACTAGTTTTAGAACTTTTTTAGTTCATTGCCTCGACTAAAACGTAAAATCCTACAAGCACAACCAGAAAAGAGAAAATCCAGTGCATTAGCTCTTAATAAATGTGAAATATTTGCAATGGCCAGATTATATGACGAAAATGAACCGGAAGGATCCAAAAGAAATTATATCACATTTTGGCGTTCGAATTAGCTTGGCGCGGAGGAGAAACAACTTACTGGTAAATCACTTATTTCGTATCTGAAACTGAAAATAATGGAAAAGAAACTGGACGCATCAAGTATAATCCTCTATTTTCAAAAAAGGAGATAAGGGGGTGACCATAAATTATGTGGCAGCAAATCCCTTTTGTTGTATTTAGGTATGGATAAAAGAGGAAAAAATATATAAGTAAGTGTTGTTACCCTGTAACTTTATTATTAAGCTTTGAATTTAAAATTGTTATATAACAAACCTAAATTATTTTCATCGATAGAATATGTTTCGTCAAACTTACTTCCTGTATAAATCATAATAAGAAAAAAACAGTAAGTAATTTTTATTTATTATATTCTATTTGCACCTAATTATAGTTGCGGCAAAAATTCAGACGACTTGCGTCATGGCTGAAGATACGCGATTATTTCTATTGTCAACATAAGTTTCGATATTTGGTCGCGTTAAAAAGAATATTTTTTTATAATTTAGTGTAATATATAATGCAAACATTTAGAGTATATTGCACATGATACCCATTTATACTTTCAAATTAATAGATAGTTTGCTGCTAAATTTTACTACTGAAAATTTTTCATAAATATTTGTAGAAATTTTCAAAATATTCAGGACTTCGAAAAAATTTTCAAAAATGATTTAAGCTTCAAAAATATATTTTAATGGTTATTAGCAGTTACTATCTCCTAGGGCGCATTTGATTTCAATTACAACATTATCCACTTACCCTGTATTCTTCAAGATAATAAAACAAATACTCCTTTTCATGTTTTCTAATAACCAATATGTGTTGATATTTGCAAAAACTTTATTCTTCAAGATAATTCAACAAACATTTTTTTGTTTTAAAAGGCAAAACAGCAAATTCAGCGATATAGAATAAATCTTAGCAGGTGGTGGATCGCCATTTTAAAAGCTGTGGTATGATAAGCAGAAGCGGTTTTCGATGCAATTTAAAAAAGGGGGATTATCTTGAAGAATAAAGTTTTTACGGATTTGATCACAAATAAAACTTGAGAATCGTTTTTGTTCAAATTTCACACATAGGGGTTTTGAGAGGTTCTGATTCACACGACCTTAACAGATTTTTAACCGCTAAGCGTTTTTATTAAAATTCGGAGGTATCCAAGTCATAGCAGGCCTTAGATCGCAACTTACAAGCGGTTTTCGATGTTATTTAAAAAATTAAAATATTTGTTGGATTATCTTGACCAATAAAGTATTTATGGATTTGTAAGCGGATAAAAGTAGACATACTGTATTAGATTAGGTATTTGTTATTTTTTTATACTTAGTAAAATACTAAAGTAGTCAATAAGGGCCTTTCACCCTTCTTGTAACAAACCCGTACTTACTATAAATAAAACGATAAAATATTTGTTTTATTTGTTGTTATTATTTATTTCGAAAAATTAATAATTTATCACTATGGATAATGATCTTGTATTCGTTATTTGTTTAAAAAAATAATATCTTAAACAAATCACTGATCTTTACCATGTTATATAATTTCGTTTACATTTCAATATAAATATTCAAAATAAGTTGAATCTACTTAAAAATGTTTCATGTTTACCGCTGCACATATGCGGTGGCTTCTGTTCCAACCGCTAATGGCATGCAGTTTGGCGTGGTAAGTCGGATACTTTTGAGTGACAAACTATCTGGAATAAATGACAAATGACGTCGATGTCACATCTGGTTGTTCTAATGTTCTGTCGTTAAATTCGATTCGTTCCGTTTTCATCAAAAATGATTGCAATCTCTGAGGAATACATGTGACACGAGTGATGGATTTTGTATAATACGGCAACGATAAATTGAGGCTGAACAAAGAACATGCAATATTTCGTCAACGTCGATGGTTATTTAAAATTATAATCAAATTGGATGATATTCTTATCGACAATAACTATATTTAGCATTGTATGTATACGATGTTTCTAAAATAAGTGTGTTCTTTCAAATGGGTTATTAAGGATATGAAAATAAACAACTTTCATCGAGCAGCCTGTAGTTCAAAATTTCATATTTTCAAAATAAAGAAATGTTAAATCAATATTTAAAAGAACAACGTAAGTCTTTCTACAATCAACGACCACGTCCGCTCCCGTGCCGTTAATTACTCTGCACCTAACCGTTACTTGTGTATTGTAAACAGTTGATTAAGTGGGACAAAGCAAGGTCGGATTAATTTTGGCACTTATTTCAGAAACGCCCTTTATACATACAAAATATAACTTTCTAATAACCAATATTTAATTGTAGCTTACTGAAGAATAGTACCTAGATAATAACTATATGATTCCAAACAAAGTTTATTTAAGTAATAATTGCAATTTAGAAATGTTTAGAGGTGGAAGTTGCAGACTACTCTGATAGGGTTTTTACTTTCAAACACATAGTGAACTGTATATTTCTTTCAACTTTGTAGGTACAATTTTTTTACAGCTAAGACCAGTACCACAAAATACAAACATTTATTATAAGAAGTTTTTATCGGGCTACTTAGATTGAAATATGAAATTATATTTATTTAAATGCTTATAACTTCTAAACAATCACGAACCGTGTATATGTGTATATAAGAACAATGTTTGACATTAACCCTGCTACCATTTACCATAGTTTGTCATTGAGCTTGTACAACACTATGTATATGGAATGTTGAAAGCAGACACAGTGATATCCATATAACAAACAACATTTTGAAAGATATATAAAGAAAGGAAAAACTACAAATTTTATACTCTTAGGTTATTTCAAGACTTATAATAAAATTAGGTAGTCATGAAATTTTATTATTAATTTTACATTTTATTGGATTTCAACACAACGCAATAAAATTATTGACCTTAGGTCTCAATTTGTACAAACATCGAGTTACTTTCTGAATTATCTGAAAAATATATCATAAAACCATCGTAGATACCCCAGAATTACCTTGCTCTAATGTTGGAAACAGTATTGGGGATTATATAGATATGTTTTAAAAATCTTATCTCAAAGTGCCTATAAAACGCGTATATAATTTTTAAAATGTTGCACCCTCATCGTCATTTACTGCCTACGTCTTTAAAATTGATATTAATTGATTCATTATTTTTAGAATAAGCCATTTGAATTATTGTGATATTTAATTTATGTTCAGATAATATGGATAAAAATCACATTGAAAAAGATATCATTAAGATTTTGTTATGGAAAACTAGATAAATACCTAACATTTAGAAATACTTATTAACTTTAACATAAATTTAGTCCAATAATTGCTTAAATTTAACTTTTGGTGCCTAATGCATTAAAATATTGTACAATGAACTATGGCAGTTGATTGTTGAAAAGCCATTATCTCAAAAACGGTCAATTTATGACATTAATGGCGAGTAGACCTTTTTTTCTTCAAAAACAATGTAGGTTTAAGAATATTTTAATAAAAAAAAGTTACGCTCACATTTACGTCACAAATATGGCGAACAGACAAATCATAATATTTTAACGTGAAAAATCTAGTATGTGTCCATGGGCCATTACTTACGGACCCTGTATAATAGCTTAAAATAGCATTTAAGGTCATTCCCAGGTTCTCAATTTAAGATTAAAGTCCAGAAATTCTTTTAAATCCTACTACAAATTGGAGGTAATTTCATAATTTAGTTTTTTATTTTACCCTCTTATATTTATATAATTATTATTGATGTGTATAAGGCTAAAACTTGAGCAGGTAATTTTTTTCCATGTTGTTTCAGTCCTTTTTGTAGATTGTAAGATAAATAATTAGTTTCTTTGCTACTACTCAAATAAATTATTATTATTATTATTACCTAATTATGTTTGGTGCAATTTATCATGCAGCAAAATAAAGGCGTTAGTATTCCAGGTACTCTGTATATAGGGATCTATACTTCTCACATTCATAAAATAATTCAAATATAATTTATGTTTGGTAAATGTTGCCCTAAGGAATGCAGTCGGCTTTATTTATTGATGATCCTCATTGCACAGATAATTCACTTCTCTCCTATGTCAGAATACTCGTAGTCTCACCTGTGACAAATAAATAATCGCACCCTCTATGCTATTTAGAGACAAGAATTATAAAGACATTAATTACTCCTCGTTGCGATTAATAAATTGCAATAATTAATCACAGTTTCGCAAATAATCCGCCGGCGAACAAATAAAAACGATACCGATGTGTGTATTATCCCGCTGTAATAAATCCGTCGGTGTCGCCTAAATCCTGAAGGTGGGAACCTATTTTGTAACTGGCTTCGCTTAATGTGGCACTTTTTATGTCGGCATTTCTCGCTTTTAAAAGGACTGTCAGACTTTTGGTAATATATCACGTTCTATATTTGCTTATGTAAACTCTTTATTTCTATGCAAAACAATTTTATTGGGCACTGTTAATACCAATCAATAGGTGAGCGAGCTTTTAAAACGGAAAAACTTTAACAAATAACGAAAGGGGGGCTTTACATAAGCGACGGTGAAAAGCAAAAACAGGTGAGCTGTAAAAAGAACTCAGCTCAATACTTTACAAATTATTCCATTAAGGGTTTTTTGATTGACAACTGTTCCGCTTGATTATGTATTAGTGAAGAAATTGAACCTATACAGGGCGATTCAGAACTAATAAAAAAAATGTCCAGGAGAGCCTTACAATTTAATAAAATGGACAGGGAAAATTATTTTAAAATACACTTCTGCACGACACTGGAAACTGGTCCACTGTAAAAGCTAACATTGCACAAGGCAAAGCAATCAATCGGCGACCGACAAGGCGGAAAAGTGTAATAAAAAATGAACGGGAAAAAATCGAAAGAATTTCCCAAGGAATTAATAATAACATCTATTTTATATCAGCAAATTGAACTGCTATTGCCGCTATTGTTATTATTAACTAATAAAATTCATTTGGCATACCTTATTTTACAACTGTTCAAACTTTTGTCCACCGACGTGTAATCACATTTAGGCCAGTCTTACCCAGTTTCTGCAAACTAACACAAATGTTTTTGGTTATTGTCCATTTTGAAATCGTAAGTTATTGGTCATGGTACCAGTTCTCCTCGTCCAATCCATCGTACCCGAACATTTTGTCGAAAATGAGGGGGAGCACCATCGTGCAAGAACCACATTCGGAGCCGGACAGCTAAGGATACACTTTTCAGATGTCCGGATAGATCATTTCGAAGGATCTCTACAAACTGAAAACCCTATCCATTCGATTTGGTAATATAAATGGTCCAGTCAAGCGATCATCGACAATATCTGCTTACACATTTAAGGAGAAGCGTTGTTGGAAATGCTCCCGTTGAATCGCATGCGAATTTTCAAAATCCCAGGCATTATGAATGTTTTACATCCCATTCCGTGTAAAAATAGCTTCAGTTGTGAGTAACTAACACGTCAACCGTAAATTTTGGATTTTGAGCATTTTATTGCAGCAACCATTCACAAATTCGTAAGGGATTGGAACCTTGGTATTAATGTTTGGACACGCTGCACATAATACGGATATAATTGACCCTCGTGTATAATACGCCACACTGATTGGGGCATTCCTTGTACTTGTTGAACGATTTGCCTAGTATTTATTCCTGAATTGTCTTCACTAATCTCTAAAATGTGTTCCTCAATTGCTGTAATTCACCATGGACGCCATGACCGCCCTGGACCTCCCTCTCTTCCATGATTCGGTTGCAAATTTCCCGTGTCATGCCCGCGTTGCACTACCGCGGTAAAGGTAGTTGCATTGGGTACATATTCATATAATTTTTTCCTTATAGACAAAATGTTGCTATCGCATTTTGTCTTACTTCACCATAAATTATTAAAACGATATCCATTTTTGACACTTGAAAAAATAATGTAAACACTATCGTAAATTTGTTAATACTACAGTCGGATTTCAGTATTCGGAATCGAATACATTTCGATGACTCTAGAGACTACAGTAATCCAGCGATGTAAAAGTTGAAAATACTTGAATAATTTTTTAAGGATTTTACAATTTTTTTAAGATACTGACTCAATTTTAGTGACGCATCTATTCCCAATTTTTTTTTTAAGTTGTGAATAACATTGTAAACGCATGTTAAGTGAAAGCACTGACATGTGTTTAATACAATTATTGTTCACTACTTTTTAATTAAAATAAAAAAATTTATAGTTCTAAGGCCATATAAATACGTCCTAACTATTAAACTGTCTAAAATAATTTTGTTGAAAATAACCAGAAAATAAAAAGCAAGCGAGGCTAGCAAGCTGGACTTGCAGTGCTTATGACGTCACACCGCGGAACTGACCACCAGCTGGCGTACCGTATATTTACTTTTATTCTTTTAAGTTTAACATAACCAATGCCCTGTGTCTTCATAACTTTCTCTGGCAGACCTAAAATGTAATTTCTGAAGTAAATATAACATACAAATAAAGCGGTATACAGTTATAAATAAAAATCAATAAAAAATATTACAAAAATGAGTTTCAAAATAAAAAATCAAAATATACTAACGATATGTGAGCGTTCACAATAAAACTCAGCGGTGACATAAACGTTTTTTTTAATCTCCTGTACATTTTTTAATGTATCTAAATCGTTTTATACTACATTTATCTTTTGTAGAATAAGCTCCTATTTCCACAGAATAGTATTGTTATATAGACATAAAGTGCAAACATGAAAATAATAACAAAATAGTAATATAATTTGTTTATAACGTTTTAGTATGACAAATAAATAAACAATTTAATAACTGTATTTATAACAATTGGCCACCGATTATGCAACTTATTCTGCATTTTTTTTTCTGACGCACCAAAATTATTCCATTTAATTTTTAACATCCTATAGCTAAAATCGGTTAACGTAGTCGGGAGTTTTCCAACTTCTTCTGCAATAAGATTATGTCCACCCCTACCCCTTATTTTAAGAGATAGAGCAAAATATCAAATAATCAATTTTTAAAATGTAAACAGGAGGGCCCAAAACCGTTCAGCATTACATACCGTCACTATTGATTTCATGGAGAAGTCTCATATTTAAATTTGTATTTAAAAGTTCGCCACCTAACGGCAAAAAGTGGAGAATTATTTTAATAGACTTCTCGATGTCACTTTTGTTATCAACATTTTTTTTACGAAAGTTGTAGCACAAGTATAGTTTCTGAGATATCGCCGTTAGGTACACCCAGTACATCGTTATTGCTAGATGAAATAGTGGATTGTATTTATCCATAAAATTTTCTTTTGAATTTCTTCGTGTAGGTATCTCAAGTACCATATACCATAATTACGTTCATATTCGGAACTTGCAAAATCTCTTTTAAAGGTTAAAATGGACTTGCTATAGGTTATGCAAAGTCTGACCTTTTGATACAATTCCCTTTGAAATGGACTTTTCATACATCAAAATATATTACTTTGGGATCAAAGGATTTTTAAATATGTTAGATTTTTCCTCACATATGTTCGTAAAAAAATATTCTTTGCAAATATTATACATAAAATTTGTTAAGCTTATGACTGGACTAAAATATAAATTTGAAAACATTTTATACATGCAACATTGCATATTCTTAATTTGTTTCAGTAAACAAAACCTAGTTAAGAAATTAAAACAGTATATCGAATTACCCGGGAAATTCAAAGAAGAGGGTCACTTTAGTGTCAAAGACAAATTTCTGACCAATATACCACTTGAGCCACTATCAAACGAAATTTGATATTTCAGGAAGCATTAAAGAAAACAATAACGTGGGTGGCAATATTTGCTATATTCTGCAGATGCCTCAAATCAAGATAAATGGGAAGCTTTTATTGAAAACAGATTTATTATTGATTTTTTATTTAAATGGTGAAAAGAAATATCTATCTCAGAATGTGATGAAAGTTAAATGGTCTTTGTTGCAGCATCAACAATTTTCACTAAAGCTCTTTCCCGTTTTATGTGAAAACGAAATGGAGAGTTTTCAAAGTTATTTCAGAAAACAGTAAGTATAAACAAGTGCCGTTACAGACATCATTTACACTCTAACTGTAAAGCCTCAGAACTGGAAAGTTTGTTTTCCAACTTTGATGAAGCTTAATGAATAAAGTTTTATAATGTTTGATTTGTGACTTAATTCCGTTTTATGTATAATAGCCGGTTTTAAAAATTCATCGGCTACACGCCAATTTTGAATTTCTTTTTTTTTTCTCCTGTATATCATACCTACAGATAGATACAGATATAGTTCCTTATCCTCATACAAGATATGAAACGTTAAGAGTATTACTAAGTACAGGATGGCCCAACGAAAACGTAACACAGCCCATAGCGGCTAGGAAAAATTTCTTTGGAAAAATGAAAAAAACCCGTCGATTTTGTTTGCGAGGGAGACATCTTTTTGCATGAATTAGATAGTTCTAACTGCTACCCCCTGAGGGGGGGTAAACATCTCCTCCAAATTTTTAAATAGGAAGGGTGGTCAAGTTGCATATCGTTGAAAAGCTCTTTTGATTCTCTACACAGTCATAGGTCTCTTTTGAAAATCAACCATTTTTTAAAAAGATACAGGGTGCAGAACTTAACGCATACAAGATTTCCTATTATCTCTACAAATTATTATCTAATTAAAATTCGCTATCGAGTTCGCTATTAATTTCAAAAACATTAAGTTAAAGAAGCGTCTAAACATATCCGAATAGCTGGAAATAATTGACCAGCGACTTCTATTCAATAATAAATAATTTTACGTGAACTATTTTCATTATTTTTTTACTGTTTCAGAAAGGTATTTTAAGCTAATATAAATCAAATCTCCTACAATTCCTATCAATGAAGTCACATGTATGTTCTCTGACACCAAACATCTAGGTATGCTAATGAACAATTCCATAGACAAAGCTCTATTCAATAATTATCTAAAGAAAAAAATCTAATTTACTAACCTGCTAATGAAACACTCTATAAATATCTAACTTCACTTTTTGGCAGTGGGAACACGACAAGTTCAACCACAATAGATGAGATCTGACCTATTTCTGCATTTTTAGGATTGCTTCTTCAGGTGGTCTTCTTTAAGTTGAATCAAATATCTAACTATAAAAATTATTATAAAAATTTAAATTATTTGAAGTTAAATATCGATAATGACAAAAAGTGACATCCTGTCAATGAATTAAATATGACAATACCTACTTGAAAAATGTCCACCTTTTATGTAAAAGTTTTTATATATTTTTAGGTATTAATAATATTGTGTGAAACTAACTACTCAGTGGACAAAAGCCCCAACCTGCGTTGAATTACACCCACAATATCTACCCATATATTCCTTATTATTAGCTTTAGTAACATTTTTTTTACTGTTTTAGAAAGGTATTTTAAGCTAATATCAATCAAATCTCCTACAATTCCTATCAATGAAGTCATATGTATGTTCTCTGATACCAAACATGTAGGTATGCTAATGAGCAATTCCACAGACAAAGCTCTATTCAATAATTATCTAAAGAAACAAATCTAATTTACTAACCTGCTAATGAAACACTCTATAAATATCTAGAGCTTTGTCTGTGGAATTGTTCATTAGCATACCTAGATGTTTGGCATCAGAGAACATACATATGACTTCATTGATAGGAATTGTAGGAGATTTGATTTATATTTGCCAAAGTTCATATATGAACTTTGTATTTGCTTAAAATACTTTTCTAAAACAGTAAAAAAATGTTACAAAAGCTAATAATAAGGAATATTGCAGATATTGTGGGTATAATTCAACGCAGGTTGGGGCTTTTGTCCACTGACTAGTTAGTTTCACACAATATTATTAATACCTAAAAATATATAAAAACTATTTTCATTACTTACTCCAACGTGTTGTTAGATTTTTTGCAGTTATTTCTTTCACAAATTCCACTAAAAACGGTATAGATAAGAGACCATTCTTCAGTCAGCGATTTTCTCGTAAAGTGGTGTTAGTGGTTTTAGTGGCTGTTTCGCATTAAATACAAAATAATTAAAAATAGTTTATTCGACGCAAGAGAGGGTGGAATGTGAATGTGCTTTGAGAGCAGCTCAGTTGTTTACTGAACAACATGCCAATAAACCCGTCCATCGCAAAATTGTCTTGCAGTTAGTAAGAAAATTCCGGGAGAAGGGATCTGTGGGCAATAAAAAGCGAAACAATGAACGTCCTGTACGTAATGAAGCTGTGGAGGTTGCAGTACTCTGACACGTTGCTTTAGATCATAGGCTAAGTACACGGCAATTGGCTTCTGTAAGCGGTGTAAGTCGGGGTAATGTACAACAAATTTTAAAACATTACAGATTCTATCCTTACAAAATTCACCTTCTCCATGAACTTCACGAACATGACTTTGACCGCCAGGTACAATTTTGCGAGGTCATGACTGAACGGGCGATGCATAATCCAAATTTTCTTTACCTTACTGGGCAGACTTCAATCCAAGGATATTCCACGAACAACATACTCAACACCCAGAAAAATTAAATGTTTGGGCTGGTATCTTTGGTGATTCCCTTGCTGGTCCTTATAAATGGTAATTTGACTGGTGATATGTATTTGGAATTGCTGCAAGAAACCATTGATCCAGCCTTAACGATAATTGTGGAAAACAATAATGATTACCTCGAAGAGGAATTGATGTTTCAGCAAGACGGGGTTTCCCCCCGCTATGCCCACCATGTGCGCGAATTCTTAAACCATACATTTCGGGATTGTTGGATATGTAGGAGAGGTGCCATTGAATGGCCTCCTAGATCCTCAGATTTAAGCCCATTGGACTACTTTTTGTGGGGACACCTGAAAACCAATATCTATGCCACCTAACCGGACTCTCTGGAAGATCTACGTCAACGTATCATTTATGAATGTCATCTAGTCACTCCTGAAATGCTTCAGAATGTAAGACGTTTTTAACAAAATCTTTATAAATGCATGGGCGCAGGGGGCCAACATTTTGAACATTTACTGTAATAAAATTTCATTAATAAAATTTTCCTTTCAAAACCCTGTATCTATTTCAAAAATAGGATGATTTTCAAAAGTGACACATGACTGGTGTAGATAATTAAAAAAGCTTATGAACGATACGCAACTTGACCACTCTTTCCATTTAAAAATTTGAAGGGGTTGTTTACCTCGCTCAGCATTCATCTAATTCGTGCAAAAAGATGTCCCCCTCACAAAAAAATTGACGGGTTTTTGCGTTTTTCCTAAAAAAAATTTTCCTAGCCGCTATGGGCTTTTTTACGTTTTCGTTGGGCCACCCGTATTACATTAAGATTTAATTTACACTATACGTAACATAACCGCACAAACAAACAGTGATTATATAAATAATAATAATAATATATAAAATGAACATGCACCTACAGGGTGTGGCGTTTTTAATGCAGAATATTAATAATCTAGAATCCTGAGAGCAAATGAAGTAAAATAATATAGGCCGATTATGAGATTTAATTATTAAAAATATTTAATAAAATATTACAAAAAGTTAACCCCGCACTACTACAGAAGAGATTTTTGTTATGTGAAGAAATATGCAGATTGCCAAGTCAAGTTCTGTAAAAAAAATCGGTGTACCTATTATGTTATTGTATATATTATTAGGATCACTCATATCGTGTAGTCCTTTATCCTCAGCAAGACCAATTTTCTTGGTATTCCTTAAATTCGATTTTCTTAGATAGAATAAATGGGCACTTTATTTAACTGCAGGCGGAGTATGTGTTTTGTTGTCAGTGCATAATCCTGACGGGCCTGTAATGGTATTACTTTTGGCAATTTGAAATGAATGAACGAAAAACGAATGCAAAATAATGCATCTAACCGGATTAAATGTTATCTATGAGGTATTATTATTAATAAAAATGTAAATTCTTCTCATTTCTACATTTGTTAATGCTATAAAAACGATGATATTTTAAGCATCGAGGTAGAATTCCGAAATATGTTTTTTATTATCTAGACCTCGCTGAGTACGTGATTAAATTTTTTTGTACTAGTGTAAATATTATGGTAACAAAATGCCAATGCAACAAAATTAATTTTCTGCTTTTTCAGTGTAGATGGCAGATGATTTTAAAATAGTAATAAATTCAAAGTTTACATTTAGTAGAAGCAATAGTTGAGAAAGCCTCAGATAATTGAATTAGATAGAAAATTATGTTGTATATTAATTCATTATTGACTTCATTCCAGGAAGCATCTACATATTTCTCACCTCTGCTTTAAATATTTCAAAGAATTCACTTTCAGAAGCTTCGACTACCAAAGTATGAGGAAGTCTGAGCAGTTTAATGATTAAAGTTTTGTTTACAACTGTAGTTATAACCCTGAGTTTTACCGTACTTGATTACTTAATACTTTCGTGAAAAAGTACACTATTAGCGCTTCCTGTGCCCCATTGCATCCAGGTATTATGTCTTTCTTGGCAGACTTGGAAGCGAACAAATTTTGAACTTTGTTCTGCAATTTTTTTGTATTATTGTAATCATTAATCTTATATACCCCTTGGGTGCTGAAATATTTGCACTCTACCACCTATCTATACCATACACTATATCTATACCCTATTTATAGTTTTTTTAAGAATAAATCTTGCCCATTATTTTTTCTTGCCGTTCTTGTTCCTTAGTTTTTTCTTACTCGTCTTTTCCTTAAGTGGGCCATTCACTAGGCAATCTCAGACCCGACTTACGACTGCGATCAGACCCGGACCGATCCTTTCTGCTCCATACACTAAACGGGCAGTTGTGGTATTATCAGTATTTCTCAGTTGACGACGAACCACTGCGACGCGTAGATATCATGCCGCCGTTATCACGAAAAATCGAAATTGCTGTAATTGTCGGAGCAGTAATAATTTTTGCAGAGGAAAAAAAAGAAACGAGTGTGGACAAAGAAATGGTTATACAAAAGGATCAGTATACTCATTTACGTTTGCTACAAGATATCCAATCATGTGAATCTCCGAACACTAATAAATTCTTCCCAAAATGCACGATTATCTTCGAACGACATTTTTAGAAAACAGTAAAGAGACTCCAGTCGCAGTCGTTGTTGCAAACTGCCCACACATAATGGATCAGCACGGATCAGTCCGAGTCGTGTCGTGAGTTCGTTCGTTGATTCTGCGGACCTGCGACCATACCACGACATGTCGGTGCTTTTACATTCACGATAGGATGGGTCGACCGACTGGGGCCAACGTACTCGCCCGGCGGACCGGTCCGCCAATGAATGGCAGGCTTTAGGTATTGCGCTATCACTTCAGCGGTGTTTTTGCAAGCCACACAGTTCTTGTCTTAACCACCTTAATTGTTGTTCCTCGATATTTTTTAAAATAGGCTGCACGTTTAACGCTTGCCTTATTAGTTAGTTACTTCTTATAATTATGCCAAAATTTAAAAAGTAATCTTTTAATTTTTTTAAGAGTCAATTTTGTAAATACACTTCTTCTTCTTCTTTAAAAAACATTTTCTAAAGCTTGCATCATTTGCTTTGATGTCAGTACATTTTTAATCAAATCCAAATGTTTATCATGAGACATTGTACTATGACTGATTTCACCTTACATCGTTTTCTTTGAATTCATTCCTTTGTTTTCCTGCATTTAAATCTACTTCTCCTTTTCCTAATGCAACTTATACTTGCTTCTCTTCTATTAATGTCATTATTAGGAATTTTTGTCCCCATAACATTTTATACATTATACTAATAAATAAAATTACTTTCTCGTAATTTTCCTCTCTTTATTTAATTATGTATAACAGTTGATTGTTTATAACCTTAGATAGATAACATGATTCACAATCAATACAAAAATAAGACTACTTACATCATATATTTAACAATTTTCTCTGTTACATTACTTCCGACGTACTTAATTGCTCTACATTAAGTAGTTTTTCAAAATCCATATCTTCATTATATCTCCTTTACGATTACTGCCCTTGGTGATTTACGAAAATAAATGTTTTAAAAACTTTAAGTGAATTCCAATAAATGGAGATTATTTTTCGGTAAATAAGACGTCAGTAAAAACAATTAGAAGTTGAAGATTTAAAGGACACGTAGAAATTCTCAGAAATTGAATCTAACTGGATACATTTAGATAAAATTTAAACAACTCAGATAGTGCTGAATAGATGGTTTTACAAACTTTTAGTCCAGTTTTATTAACTTGTCCGAATCGACAGAACTAGTCGACAAGGCAGTTAAGGGTTGAAAAAGTTGAACTTCAGAAAAAGGACAAAGTTCAGCAAGCTGATACCCAGTCTAACACATCTTGTCTTTCTCTTATCGCAAGACGATGCGACTTCTTGTTTGTATGTATCTCCCAAGAGCGATTTAGAATGCACTGTAAATTTTCAGATGGATGAAAAGAAACAAACTTGAATTTATAGTCGGTGCCACACATACTGTAAAAGCATTTCTTATTGCATTTCTTAATTTTTATTATCAATATTTTTAGTTTTTTTCAGTAAATCTTCATTCCTTTTAATTCAAGAAGTCGGTACTGGAATATATTTTAGTCTTTGTTTTAATTTTTTTAACAAGAGTAATTTGTAAGGCTATTTGGTAAAAAAATTATATAAAAATTGTTTGGTTGTAATTCAAAGTTGAATTTGAAATTTAAAATTTTGTTAAAATATGAATAAAATATTATTAGTTATAAAATAAGTCATTCTTCGTTAAATTATAGGTTTATAGATTTGCACGAATTAAAATTATTAATATTTTGTAATGTCTTACTGTAAAATTTAAAATGCGGCTATAGTGAAAATAATAATTATATTTATATAGCATGTGACCAAAAGATGTAGTTCTATGTTGCATTAACTTTACTCAGGTTTCCTTCTGTCGGATAGGTCGTCGGTTGCCTCGCCTCCTATGGCATACTGGTGAGAGCTAACAAGCTGAAAAGCGGTATATGTCTAGTGTGCCGCTAACTACTTTATTCAAAATTATTTAATATTATTTTAAATATTTCCAGTAATTCTTTCGTCACTATATTTCACTTCAAATTAATAAAATACAACTTTATTTAGAGAATAACAATTGTTGACTCAAGTAATTCATATTTTCTAAATAAAACAAAACAATTCTTTAAACAAACATAACTTTATCTGATATTAAGTATACTAGTTTTCTTGATTTCAAACAATTTTTGTTCTTGAAAGAAGAATATACCTGTTTGTAATATGTTCTTATTATACAAGAATAAGTTAACCTTTCAATAAAGTATTAGTATGTTTGAGGAATAGTGAAATTAAACTAGCGCTGGAATAAGTGTATTAATTTTGATATTAGTATAGTTTTGTTTCTGCGTATAAAAAGTTTAATACATGTGCAATAACCGGATCAAGTATCAAGTTCCGTGAGTAGCACGGTGCGTGCATGAACTTCTCTAGCGTGTGTTGTTGTCTTCCAAATGCCTTATTCAAATCAAGATGTAGCAGATATGGTATTAATGAATAGGGAGAGGAAATATGATTTTTTAATGACTCGTCGTACGAATCATTATAATAATAATAATAATAATAATAATATCTCTACCCCTCATTCTAATCACAGGGATTAGCCCAGAAGTCGGAGACTTGTGCGGGAGAGGGGGCGGCATATTATTATTAAGCAGGCCGCATTTGCGCCCAGGAACGACTTACGTTGGTATGCCCTAATCACTATTCAGTGCAGGAATGAGGGAAACCTGGAAAACCTCATTAATTAGGGGGGTAGTCAAATACCAACCGGTATCAATCTCTCACATTGACCCAAGCTAACATTATTCCACCCTACCATACCCGCAGAGAGGGGGCCAATCCTCTCCACGAATATAGCTTATATAGGGTCTACCGGCAGCTGGGCTCGAACCAACTCCGATCTAGTCACCTCGATTCAAGTACTGACGCCTTAAACCACGCGACCACTCACCGACATTACGTTACAAAATCCTAAAACAGTGCAAAACGTTGATCAAAGTCTGTGCGACATCAGTGGAGTCAACCGAATCTATGCAGGTCGTGAACAAGAAGGACCGCAACACCTCTTATATAAGAAGGTAAAATCTTATCAGAAGAAAACGAGAGCTTCAGTACCGGTGATATTGTATATAAAATGTTTCACAAACTCTGATATCAATTTATGGGAAATAGTTTATTGTTTTAATTCGCAAATGCGGCCTGCTTAATAATAATATGCCGCTCCCTCTCCCGCACAAGTTTCCGAATTTTGGGTTAATCCTCTTAATTAGAATGAGAGGTAAAGATATTGTTATTATTAGTTATTTGGATTCTAAACGTGTTCCTGCTATTTGTAATCGAAATTCCCTAAGAAAATGTTTAAAAGTAAATATCTCAACTGATTAAAAAACGATATGAGGCAATACCTTTGAAATGCTAGGTGTCATACACAACGGATGGTTTTAAAATTTTCTCTTCTCTTGTTTGACATTTTTGAAAATGTGACATTAGACCATATACATTGCTTAATGAGAATTGTTTATTTTTCACGTCATCTATTACTTTTTGAAAAAACATATGTATATTAGAAACACTCTGCATATAATCAATGCAACATACTCATATGTAAAATTTCATATAATAAACGATTTGTGTATGGTTAACATTACACAGGGTGTTTTTAAATGAAGTAGCAAAAATGAGACCACAGATTCCTTAGGTGAAAATAAATCGATTTAACCTAATATACCTATATCCCAAGTCGTATAATAAAAAAGATACAGGGTGTCAAAGTTTAAATTTTATTTTCGATAATTGTAAATAACTTCTTAAGAAGCCCAAATATTTACATAAAATTTGTAAATCGAGGGTTTTTGCAGGCGTGAAATTAAAATTTGTGTCTAATTTTGACGTCACTAGTAGAGGGCGCCGCTTGTGGCACTCCATCTTTCTTTTTAATGGCAGAACTTTTTTGCAGCTTAGTGTATCCATCTGACTATCGAATCAATCGATTCTCCTACATGTTTTATTTGAAAAAGGTATACCTTGCTGAATTCTGTAGGAGTAACCATTTTTGAAATAATCCTATTTAAAATGCTCAGTGCACCGAGTAAAAACTATTTTGGTTTCAGATAAAGTGCCTTTTCTGCTGAAAATACAGCGAAATATTACCTGAAAAAGTTTTTCAGAATGGTAGATAGATGACGTATAAAATTTCAAGAAGATCAACGAGGTTTGATGAAACCATTTTTCAACAACGCACAAAGATTTTATTAAAGCAGGTCGATCTTTTTGACATTTTGCACGTCTCTATAATTTACCATTCTGAACAACTTTTTCAAGTAATATTTTACTGCATTTTCAGTAAAAAAGGCCTGAAATAAATAATAATAATAATAATAATAATAATAGTGCCTTTATTTTACATTACAATTAACGCATATACAATGAACTTATAAAGAGGATGGCGAAGTTCACGTGTTACGTGCTCTTCCACTTAACCATCCATAAAAAAATAAACTAACAAAAAAAAAACGTATTGAAAACAAAGAAAATACAAACAGATCTACTACAAAATACTTATGCTAATACAGATATACAGAAATGATAACAGTTTTCCATCGGTGCACTGAATATTTCAAATAGGATTAATTGGAAAATTGTTACTTCTAACGAATTCAACAAGGTATACCTTTTTCAGATAATAGGAAGGAGAATCGATTGTTTCTATAGTCAGATGGATACACTAAGCAGCAAAAAAGTTCTGCTACTATTACTACTGATACTATTTTTGCTACTTCATTTAAAAACTATATACAGTTGGTGTGTCAATATACATTCATTGTATAATTGCCTTAAACGTAATTTATTAGATGTATGTAGGAACATGCAGAGAAGGTTAGGATTATAAAATGAGATTTTTTTGTGGAAGGTAATTACAGCTCTTAATTCCATAGCTTGCAGTTTCGGGACCTAGTTTACCGCTTGAAAATAAATTGCTTATTCTTCATAAATGCATTTTGAACAGCTCTTTGGTTAAAAACATTAACGGTAATATTTTGCAGGCGCAATTTTAGTTTTCGCTTTGGCAAGCAGACACCCCAGAAAATATTTAAATTTAGTTTCTCCTCGCCACGTAATTGCTTTGTTTTTATTTTAGTTTAAAGCAAACTTTTTCAATTTTAACTTTTTTATTTAGTCCCTATACCGGATAACTAGGTGGGTTGAGTTTTAAATAACGAATTCCGGGAAATAAAGAGTAAAATTAAATTACAGGGTGTCAAAAGTGAAGCGAAACAAAATATGCCAACATTATTTTATATTAATAATTGCTTTAAGCACATGAAGCACATTGCAGTATCTAGAGCGATTAGTTGTGGTAAAATATAAAATATTTTCAACAAATAATAATAATTTTTTACTTAGTTACTACAATAATAGACGATAGAAAAATAGACTGTAACTGTAAAATATAGTAAAATTATCATAGTATCAACGTGGTCACTTTTACGACGCCTAGTAGTCCCAGTACAGCGATCTTACAAACAGTAATATATACAGGGTGGCTTGAATTAGAAAAAACTTGCGCAATTTTATGCAATTTGCTGAAAAGAAATTAATATCGAAATAATTGCTGAAAACTGGAAAAGTGCATTTTCTTTTTCTTTTCATATTTTTTTAATTTGTAAAGTAAATGTTATGAAATTTGCTAACCTTATTTTGTTCGACATAAGCTTTCCGGTGGAGGAAATTCGTCTTTTTTCACTCTCTTCGGTTATATCAGAATCAACAATAAGAAAATTAAAAGTTGACAATAAAATTTTGGGAATCTAGTAAGCGTAGAATTTTATTCCTACTTTCACTGAAAAGCTTATGCTGATCAATGTGAGAGTATCAAATTTCATAACATTTACTTTACATATAAAAAAGTTATGAAAGAAAAAAAATGTACTTTTTCAGTTTTCAGCCGGTATTTCAAGAGCTACACAAAATATCTCATAT
The DNA here is from genome assembly GCA_037114965.1 of Monochamus alternatus. Taxonomy (NCBI): domain Eukaryota; kingdom Metazoa; phylum Arthropoda; class Insecta; order Coleoptera; family Cerambycidae; genus Monochamus; species Monochamus alternatus. Next base: position 73,450,314 of record CM073431.1, on the reverse strand, counting down.
TTCTTTTCAGAAAATTTTAAAATCATACAAAAGTGCAACTTTTTCGTCGCTTTTTTGCCATTGTATACCCGCCTCCCAAAATAGTAGACTCATTTACAGCACTTTGAAGAGTGTGGGAGTGCAGGGTATAAGATTCTGTAGGCATGCCACTTGAGAACTGTTCAAACCACACAGAACCAAAAATAAGTTGACGTTGAGTGAACTTATTACTACTATACTATACATACACTATAATAGTTTACTTTAAAAAGTTCATACTCGTAGAATGGCGGCCTTTTAGACGGCGATGGCCTACCATCTCCCACTTACACATACTTGATGCGCGCTCTGCGGATATCACACTAATATAAATAACAATATACTGCACTATTTACATACGCACTGTACACTACTGATTATACATTAACACTTATCGTCTGCTATTATAAGGTATATTGTCCATAACATTATCAGGACCAGGTTTCATTGTGGCAAAGCAGTGCCACACTTTTGTCATCGTATGGTCTTCATTTATCCATATTTCATTAGTGTAATATATTTTTCAACTCAGACTTCGACTTTCTAATATTTGTCTTATCTGTTTAAACAGTTTCTTCGCCATATTACTATTTCGTCTTTTTCTATCAGTATACTCTTTCGATTTAGTAAACGGAAATTCATATCACGCATACCTAATTCTCGAAAACACTCTATCTAGATATTCTAGGCAAAGTTTCATCTTATGAGATAGCATAAAGCTAATTTTTTTTATTCCTTATCCCTATTCCTTATAGTTTCCAAGTAAAACATTATTGAAGTTGTAATATTTTCTACCCTTACATCGCTGGGCCACTGTAGTCTCTAGACAGGCGATTTCAAATATTGAAATACGATTACTTTTTGTAGGTACTAAAGTTTTTGCAACTCCAGTGTTTACATTAGTTTTTCAAGTGTCAAAAATGGCTTAGGTGTATAGTAGCAACTCGGAGTCGATGGAAATCATTTTAATTTATTACGCTATGAAAATGATTTAGGAGAAAGATTTCCTAGTAAACATGTGCCAAATACAGCTACTTTTACCGCGGTGTGCAGTGAGTGCAAAATTTGAAACCAAATCGTGACTTGCACAGCCTATTGCAGCAGTCTGACGTATCATATACAGGACTCAATTATATCCGTATCATGTACATCGTGTCCAAGCATTAACACCAAGGGATTGGATGAGGAGGACCGGTACCATGCCCATCTCCTGACTTTAAATCATTTACCTACTATTGATGACTGCTGCCAATAACTTGTGTTAGTTTGTAGAAACTGAGTAAGAGGGGCCCAAAATTTTGTTGTAACGTCAAATATGTCAAAATATTTTATTAATTAAATTTTATTAATAATTACTAACAATAGCGGCAAAAGTAGTTGAATTTGCTGTATAATATAGGTGTTTCTTTCCTCGGAAATTTCTTTCTATTTTTTATCCGGTCGCGAATTGCGGTTTACCGCCTTATCAGGTTTTAAAATGGACCAGTTTCTAGTGCCGTGCAGAAGTGTATTTTTAAATAATTTTGGAACTGCCCTTTTTGATATTTTTTACGAAATTGTATTTGTAAGAGTCCCCTGTACATTAAAAAAAATTTTTTTAGATAAGTTCTGAATCACACTGTATATGCATACAGTATGCGCCAAAAGTATGGAATAAATTCGATAAAAACGAAACAATTATTTTTTGGGAAAAATCTTCGAACAGGTCGATTTTTAATTTAAAAAATACATATTTTAGCGTAATATGCGATTTTCAAATGTAATTTGTTTTCAAGTAATGACGTCATCGATTTTTTTTAAATGGCAACACCATATTTTTTTCCTTGATTCTGAAAGATCGTTTAATTCTCTATCAGACAGTACTAAAATTTTGCCCTCTTACATAGGAAAGTTTTCGAGTAAATGACGATTGAATGTTAGAAAACGTAAATTAATTAAAATAAAGCAAAAATGTTATCAAGTTTAGTTTTTCGAATTCCATAGTTCTTTTATGGATCACGTAGGTGAAAATCTTTGCAAAGTGTCATTGTCACACCGACTTTCTATTAAGTATTGTAAGCGACATAGAAATTATTATTCAATTTAAAGTATTATGGCACATTTTTAACTGTTACTCAAAGAATTGAAATTTTAATTCTTATCGGATGCGGGAATATGACTAGAACTCAGCAGGAAGTTTGCGATTTATTTAATGAAAAATATACAGATCGCCCTATCAGCCAATCAGCAGTCAGTAAGGTAGAGTCTAAATTTAGAGAAACTGGCAATGTTGTAAATATTCCAAAACCTGGACGTCCAAGCATTAATGAAAATCAGAAACAGAACATTTTGATAAGTATGTTGGATAATCCTCATAATTCTTCACGATTGGTTGCATTAAACAATGACACTAGTCAGAGCACAGTCCTACGTATCTTGAGGAAGGAAAAATATCATCCCTACAAAATTCAACTTGTGCAGGAACTCAATGAAGATGATCCCGATCGCCGCTTACACTTTTGCGAAATTCTAATGGATTTATGTCAACGAAATAGAAATTTACACCGGCAAATACTTTTTTCAGATGAGGCCACATTTTCAATGGTACAGTAAACCGTCAAACTTGCAGATATTGGAGTCGGGAAAATCCTCATTGGATGGCAAAGGCACATACCCAACACCCTCAGAAAATAAATGTGTGGGCTGGAATAGTTGACGACAGAATAGTAGGGCCTTTCTTCTTTGAAGGAACCCTTACAGGACAAAGATATTTAGAGTTTTTAGAAAATGACCTTGTTCCAGCCCTTGCAGTAATTTTTCCTAACGATAATGACCCTGACATTCCTCACGATACCATATGGTTTCAGCAAGACGGTGCATCTCCGCACTATGCGCGCCCTGTACGAGATTTTTTGGACAATTGTTTTCCTGGGAGGTGGATCGGCAGACGCGGACCGATAGAATGGCCTGCAAGATCGCCAGATCTTACACCTCTTGACTATTTTTTATGGGGATACTTGAAGTCAAAAGTGTACATTAATAAACCACGTAATTTAGAAGAACTTACCCCAGAAATCATTCATAATGTGCAAGAAGAATTTCTTCACATACTTGCGCATTGTCAAGAAGTTGGTGGATGGCAATTCGAACATTTAATTTAAGTATAAAATTTAATCAATTGTATTTTATTTTAAAAATCGATGACGTCATTACTCGAAAACAAATGACATTTGTAAATCGCATTTTACGCTAAAATATGTATTTTTTAATTTAAAAATCGACTTTTTCGAGGATTTTTCCCAAAAAATAATTGTTTCGTTTTTATTAAATTTATTCCATACTTTTGACGCATACTGTATAATATTTCCTCATGGTTACAGAAGGAATAACAAAATTACTATAAATTGTAAATGTATGATTAATATTTTCTCTGATAAATAAATCTACAATACTCTGGATTTAAGGTACGAAACACGAAATTTAAAAAATGGGGACGACTCAGATAAATGATTGTTTAGGTTTCTGCATTACCGAAAATTTTACAGGTTTGGAGTCAGGCGAAGAGTAATGACCATTAAAACCTCGTTCATATATCCACGTTGAGATCTCCACCTTTAACGGCGTTCTTTACATTTTCCTCAAAATTTACCCAAATAAAGGCGATCCCTTTGTGAAATGACCCATAATTTATTAGGTACATTTATTTTTATTAAGACCCATTTTTCATTATTATATAAAACGTTATGATGTTTCGGAGGAATTTTTCATTGTGTGCGGCATGAGCTGAAAACTCCTCGCAGTCCTTTCAAATATCTTAAAGCGGAGTCAAAAGTCTGAATCCTCATTAACTTCTAAACAAAAAAATGTCTACGACTTCTGAATATTAAATTTTTTCATTACTTTAAACGCTACTTAGCTTTAAATGGAATAGCGTATAAAATTTTAATTGCTATTCCCGAAACCCTGTGTTCAGTGTATGTTTCATAATCTGTATTTCTTTCACTTGGAACTAAGCAGTTAACTAACCTAATTTGTTCTTAATGACATAATTTGGGGATACGTGGTTTTTAACAGCACGGAATTTAGTTCTTCATACAGTGTGAATCAGAACTTTAAAATAAATTGGTAATAGATGCGTCATGAAAAATGAAGTCAATATCGTACACAATTTTTTTGTAAAATCCTCCTTTTCCAGTAAAAAAAATTATTGAAGTTGTAGTACTTTAAACCTTTACATCACTGGGCTACTGTAGTCTCTAGTCAAGCGATTCTGAATATTGAAACCCCATTACTTTTTGTAGGCATTAAAGTTTTTGTGATGCCAGTCTTTACATTAGATTTTCGAGTGTGAAAAATGGCTTACTAGGAGTGCTGGATATCGTTTTAATTTATGGCGATGTTAAAATGCTTTAGCAGAACGATTTCCCGGTAAATATGTGCCAAATGCAGTTACTTTTACGGCGGTGTGCAGTGAGTACAAGTTTAGTAGGGAAATTTAAAACCGAATCGGTTTGTCGGTCAGTGGTCGCGCGGTTTAAGGCGTCAGTACTTGAATCGAGGTGACTAGATCGGTGTTGGTTCGAGCCCAGCTGCCGGTAGACCGTATATAAGCTATATTCGTCGAGAGGTTTGGTAGGGTGCGGGTATGGTAGGGTGGAAGAATGTTGGCTTGGGTCAATGTGAGGGATTGATACCGGTTGATATTTGACTACCTCCCTAATTAATGAGGTTTTCCAGGTTTGCCTCATTCCTGCCCTGAATAGTGGTTAGGGCCTACCAACGTAAGTCGTTCCTGGGCGCAAATGCGGCCTGCTTAATAATAATATGCCGCCCCTCTCCCGCACAAGTCTCCGACTTCTGGGCTAATCCCTGTGATTAAAATGAGATATTATTATTATTATTATTAATCGTGGAAGAGACGGAGGTCCAGGGCGTCTACGGCGTATTACAGCAGTGTGACGTATAATACACAAGGATCAATTCTATCCGTACATGTACAGCGTGTCCAAGCATTAACACCAAGTGATTGGACGAGGAGAACCGATACCATGGCCGGCACGATCTCCTGACTTTGTGACTAAACATTTAGACTTCTTTTAACTTCTTATATTTAAAAAATGAAATGTATCGCACCGAAGTGAATACCTAGTATTGATGATTTACGCAAACGTATCATAGTTGCCGCCAGTAAATTACATTAATTAAAATCACAAATTAATTTTATTAATAATTAATAACAATAGCGCCAAAAGCTGAATTTGCTGTATAAAATAGATGTTGTAAAATGTTTCTTGGGATTTTTTTCCATTTTTTGTCCAGTCACCAATTGCATTTTTTGCCGCTTTATCAGGTTTTACAGTGGACCAGTTGCCAAAGTCGTGCAGAAGTGTATTTTTAAATCATTTTCAAACTGCTCTTTTAGATTTTTTTATAAAACTGTGTTTGTAAGAGTACCCTGTACATTCAATTTTTTTTACATAACTTGACATTTATAACATGAACATGACATAACAAACAATTCTAAACACCACAGACAAGAAAACTTTCACTTGTTTATGCAAAGCACCTTACTTTCAGGTTTGGTATCCGTCTTTCCTTTGATAAATTTATAAAAGCAAATAAAATTTTAATGGTAAACTTCTACCATCATTCGGAAAAATGTGAATATTGCCGCAATGGCAATGGGTATAATGGGTAGAGTGTTTAGCTTTCACACAGGAGGTTCGGGTTCAATTGCTAACACCGGCGAATTTTTGTTTTGTTAGTTCATTCCCGATACTGTCACATTAAAGAATTTAAATTTGTTGAAAAAAGTGTGGATAATCACAAATCATTAATCAGAAGTGAATAATAATTATACACTGCTTTAGTGCATTACATCATAATACTTGAAGAAACAGACAAATAATTTGTACTTTAAAATATAATCGTGAACAAATCCTTTAAAATATGTCTCATAATGAATGGGTTATAGAGAAACTGTAGATTGTAGACGTTAAAATAATAAGATTTAATCAAACATGCCTTAAAACGATACTCGTTTAAGAGATCAACACTATATGTTCAAAGTGAATATTTGTTGAACTTCTTGGAATTAAAATTGGTACCATTATGGTTTTTAGGACGAGAAATTTTAATTTTGTAACTATTTTCAGATTTCTCATAGAGGGCATCACGGATGGATACATTCGCCTTATGTGCCTAGGTTTTTTTTTATTTTTGACATTTGGGTTTGAAAGCAGAGACTCTTCTAAGCGGAAAAGGTACTTCATTAATCACTCTGTCTAGTGTTCTTTTCGGGATATATTTGAATTTTGTTTTTAATGAAAATTAAATTGCTCATCAAATCATCACCCTCAAATTTATTAACGCAACAACACAACACAAAACAAATTAGCAAAAAATTAAAAATTTAAAAAACTCTTTTTTGTAGAAAAGTTTATTATTCGTTCACAAACATATCCTCTAAGCGTATGTCTTTATAATCTTCAGTGCCACAATTGAAATGTCCTATATTTCTTTATTTTCTTTCTTGGATGTTAACGCCAATAAAATGACATGGGGTAAAGTTAACTAAATACGATTCTATTAAGAACCATATCTCTCGAACTCTAGTTAATAGGCATTCGATGTATAACGTATCTAAACCTTAATGAAATGCATAGCCATTACCAATAACTTACAGGGCAGGGCAAATTACTTTAAAATATGTACTGTTTTGAGATACAAGGTGTTTGAATAATTATTGCAATATTCAATGTATTTTTAAGTAACGTTAGAAATTTCTAAAACCTTTGAACATCTATACTTTCATAAGCCTTCAACCCGCAACGATCCTTGAGTCGATGCTATATCGATAACTAGTAAGTGGTTATCTCCAGATATGTCAATCATCCCCGCAAGAACTAATTGAATTTTCGCTTCAACTGGCCGCACACATGCCTCCCTACCACCAGCTGATGTTAACGCACGCCCCGGGACATATTAACCTGGGTGTTGCACGGTCAGGGCCGGTTGAGATATAAACTAGAGAATTCAATTACATTGTACATGATTTAATTTCACTAACGAAATTATTTAAGATAAGGTATATAATGAAAGACCAAAAATGAGGAGAAGTTAGAGTAGGCGAGATGTGAAAAACTATCACATCCTAAAATTGGCATCTGGCATTAAGCCATATTTAAAAATACACATCTCGCATTGTATCATTAACACATCTGAGATTAGGTTGTATCTAAAATTAAAATAAACACGTATGGAAGGAAATCTTATGGTCTTATTACTTTAGGCATGACAGTAACACTTCATGATATACATTTACTGAAGGACCATTTAGGCAAAAATCCTATATGAATGTAAACAAAGACCTGATAACAAAAAGAAAGATAACTACTCCTCATTTTTGGTCTCTTATTATACATCTACTTTTAATACTTAAGGTTTTTCTCTACCCTACTTACATCTATGCACTATTTTGTTATTATCATATCAGAAATAAAAGATTTTGTTATGTTGCCAGATTGGCATACATCACACAAATGACATGCATGTTCCAACTATAAGTTCATCTTTGTCTTCGATCCTGAGAGGTCAGCAGTTCCAAACCAAAACTTTGATTTCGATATGTTGATAATGAATTAGATATAGTAATGTAGAATGCACTGCCATGTCATTTAAGACACTGCAGCTTTCTTTCTAATGCATGCATCAAAAATGAAAAGAGAGTAGGCGAATTGTGGAAAAAAGTTTTGATTTCAATATGACAACAGTGCATTAGATACAACAATGTAGAATGTAATGGAATACCTCCGTACATCAGCTTCACTGTGGTATTAGAAGAAAACGTTTCCCTTCCGTTTCTAGATGTCCTTGAAAACGAAAATCCAAAAGGTACATTAGGTGATTACATTATAGTACATTATTTTAAAAAAAATGTACTTAAAGTGACAGGTGTTGCCATTACCATCCAAACAGTCCAGAAGCAAAGCCTTTACCTTACCCTTTTTTAAGACAGAACACTTGGAGCAAGCACTCTCAAAACAAGCCATCAGGATACAGCTAGAATTATGGAAAAGTAGGAAGTATCTGACAATGACTTACCTACCTCATATACAAGGATATATTGACAAAGCAGACCGCATTTTAAGTAAGCAGCACACTGTTAACAAACCAACACCAACTACTAGAGCAATATGATCTAAGGCTCTGGTTTATACAGCATCCCGTGTGTACATTAGACAATCATCCAGACACGTTAGTCCTAGGAACTTGGGGTGGATACATGACCTGGATATAGCCAAGCTTCTAGTAAAAAAGAAATTATTTGGTCCAAGAGAGGCAACTAACATAACCGAATATTTTCCATGGTTAAATTTAAAATATTTCAAAGGGTTTATTTTAGAAATAATATCAGATATTTATTATTTTTTGTAATATTGTTTTGATTTTTGATTGCCTATCATAACAAATCATCAATTGTTTTAAAATTTCATAGAATACACTTCCATTAGATTTCTAAACAGGCTACGTTGAATCACTCTGTTGTTAAGGTCATATTTTCATTCCATGCAAGTCTCCTGTGAAAGCTCAACCTCAGTTTCGCTAACCATTCGATGAATGCCCTAAGATCCGTTGCTACACACTCTTCTGTTAAGTTGCCCGAGATCAAAGCATTGCGTTGGCATAATATGTGGTGTAAGGGGCTCTAGAGAACGGCATACCAGATACAAATATTTTGTCACATTGGGGCGTCCTCTTAAATGGTCTGTTTACCGCATGTGATTCAAGTTTTGCTTTACGAAACATAATATTTAGCAAAAGGGGGTCTTGGATAGGTAATTTTCGCAATCTAAACGGAATATTATATAAACCTTGTTACATAAACAGTAAATGTTATTGAAATGATTAATGGAAAGCTGACGATTATTTACATTGTTTCACTGAAAATGAAAAAACTATATAAATCGTAACTATATCGCTTGTAAATGAAATAAATTCTAAAAAAAGCTCCTTAGTAGTTCCTCACATTGCTTATTTCTTATCTTCATGTCTACTCTTCTCTTTTGTTGCAAATGCTTGACCACTGCTTTGCTTCATTTATATCTGGATGTACCTCTATTTTCCTTCTTCGACTTTTTCTATTAGTTTATTTTAGTTAAACTTTTAAATTCATGGACTAACTATGGTTGGTCTTGTTCAAATACTGTCAATATTGTGAATAATACATAGGTACTTCATTTAATTCAAAATTATTTTATAATTTATTATAACATCTGTTTTTCTGATGACTGCAGTTTTTTTCTTGAACGGGACGGTAAATCGTCACAATTGCAACTATTGGTCAGATTCAAACCCAAAACTTTTTCACGAGGTGCATACACAGCAACCGGAAAAATTAAATGTATGGGCTGGAATTTACGCTGACCGGCTGGTGGGTTTTATTTTTCTACCGGGTAATTTGACTGGTCAAATATATTTGCAATTACCGGAAGACCCTGCCTTCACTGATATTATTGAAAATGTTCCAGAGTTTGATGAAGATCATTTGATTTTTCAACAGGACGGTGCTCCTCCGCATTATGCGTTAATTGTCCGTCAGTATTTGGACCAACGTTTTCCACGGAATTGGATTAGAAGAAGAGGCAGCATTGAGTGACCTCCACGATCAACGGATTTATCGCCTCTTGATTTTTTTTGTGGAGATACCTAAAAAGTAAAATCTATAAAACATAGCCGTCACTGCAAGATTTGCGTCAAAGAATCGTCGACGAATGCCGTGGAATCACTCCGGAAATCTTTCAGAATATGCGCGAACGTTTCGAACAATATCTTTATTCTTGTATGGAAGCGGGCATCAGTTTGAACATTTAATCAAGTAAGTAAGCAAATAAACATAATTCAAATTTTAAAATGTAACTTTTTTTCAAAGTATTGGGCGGAATTATAAAATTTAAAGTCTGTAAAGAGAATTGTAAGAGCTCTCAAAATAAATATTGTCACGTAATGAGCGTGACTATATAGTAGGGAGGTCTAGGACTTCCCTCGAATGTCACGGAAAATGTGTGATTATCCTGCACCACCTATAAACATACATAAATAATACCTCTCTTTTATTCTTGGGGTACTCGCTTGGCTTCTGCGAGAGGTAAATAAACTCAACCTTTTAATAAAAATACAGATTTATTCAAAACAACATAACAGCCATACTTACAATAAGACCTTTGCGCAGGGGAGAATCTCTTCTAAAGATCAGAGCCAGCCAACGGTTGACCGCCGACCTTTGGCCATGGACTGGCTCTGGGTCTCGCTATGGCTCTGCCTGTTGCTGACATTAACCCAGTTTCAATAGTATTTATACACATTCGGAAAATGCTGACTCCGTCAGAATTATACTATCTATTGAAACTATGGGAATAGCCAGCAAGTCTATCGCTTGGTTCTTAGAGAGAGCAAGAAGGATAGACATATTTTGCAACTTGACACATTTTATTGTTTTGAATTTCACTTGTGTAACATTGACACACTAACGATTGTACATATATTTATAAATTTGGTTCAATAAAATAATTTGATATTCGTAAAATTTACAATAATTATAATATGTGCCCAGCTGTAAATTATCTCTCTAAGATCCTCTTTGTTGACAATATTACTCAACCCCCAATGCCATATAAATATTTTGAAGTGATGCTTACCCTTGCTTGGGGGTGAAATTGTCGGAGTCAAAAATACCAGTATACAATCTTCCCCTTGAATCTAAAATCGACGGGTCTGAGCGTTTTTCTACAATCTTGACGCAGTTCCTGAAAATTGCTCTGTTTCGTTTTCATTTGGCCACCCTCTATGTAGGAAAAATCCAACTCAATTTACTACCGCTTTTTAAAAAGATATTTTGAGTTTGATTAATAACTATATTCAATTATATTTACCCTATATTACATTTTGGATGATTCTTGTATCTTCGAAAAACTGAAATGTTAATTAGCAAAATTGTATTTTTATCAGAAAAAGATGTTATACATTCATATATTTTATTTTTCATATTTTTAATATTTTATGGCAGATACATTTCATCGAATTACTCCACCGACAAGGTAATTACTTTGTGCATTTACAGAAATAGAATAAAGTATAAATAAGTAAATTAAATTTAAATACAAATTCAGAGTTGGTATGGCCATTAAATGATAAAAATAAAATTGTAATTATATCGTGATGCCGCTGGCGAATCATTAAAAATAATTCTGTTGCAGGCAATTTTATATTATCTAAAGTTTGGTTTTACAAGCTTCAACGTTTCGTTTCTCGTATGAACACGGTGCTTCATGCAAATAATTTGTGTATGTAATTTGTGCTATTTTTAGCCGATAACTTTTCCTGGTACTGGCATATCGACATGCATCTGGAAACACGTAATCCCTTCCAGAGATAAACCACGATGTAAGAAATTAGGCTTCACCATTGAAATCATTTACAACTTTCAGGCCACCCACGTCGCAATATATATCAAATTAATGTAAAGCGGCGGAGGATATTAAGAGCCTCCAACGCTAAATTTAGTAAATTATGTGATATTCCGCGGCTATATATAGACAAATTCAGTTATGGAAACGATAAATATTTTTGTCTTGAAAGAAGATGACACTTAAAGGGATTCATTCACTTATTCTAACGCATAAAGTGTACTGGGTCCGATATTTAACGCATTAAGTGATTTGTAGAAGTTTTGTTATCGTATTTTTTATTTATTTATTTATGTATGAAGGTCCCCAAACAGTACACAACCAATTACAAGGAGGGTGAAAAGTTTCCATAATTAAAATTAAGTTAAAATTATGAAACTATCAATGTACAATAAAATAAGTAAACCAACAAATAAATACGACAAACACAACAAACAAACAAAATATAAAAACTAGTTAAACAAATGTGCAGATTGTTATAGTTCTCACACACGTCATAAATTAGAGAATACAACAATAAATTAGTACTATTATAGTGATACGCTCTAAAATTTTAGAACAGTCATATATGGAATTAATAACTGTACACAAAAATATTACGGAATGCATATCACGACGCATCTTCAAAGATTTACTGTTAAATATGTCCAAAACAATATTTTTGAGAATATCCAGTGTTGGGATATATTCCTTGAGTTATGAAGTTCATATATTTTAAGTTCTTACATACTGCATATAGAGGATACCAAACTATTGATGCATGCTCCAGGCGATATCTTACAAAAGAATTATATAAACATACTTAGTAGAACGATTAGCAAAATGGTTACAATTTCTGATCACCAAATCTAAGCTTTTATAGGACAATGAAGAAATATTATGCGCATGTTCATAATAATTTTTAATCAAACGTAACTCCTAAATCCATTATATAAGTGGAACAAGTAAGAGAGTGATTATCAGTTTTATAAGCTTAGATCGTAAGGTAAGTAATTTTAGAAAATGACATATACTTATTTATATTAAGACTATTAATATACTATGCACTGAGTATCTACTGTTAAAATACAAATTATTTAAATTATAAATTTTAACAAATATTTTCATATCATCGGCGTAGAATATGAAATTAACATCCAAATACTCACAAATGTCATTAAAACAAATATTGAACAGTAGAGGTCCTAATATGGAATCTTGCAGAACTACAGATAATACACTTATGTTTTCAGATTTCCCTATATTGAACATACGTTTTGGGATACATACATACTCTAGGATAAGTACAATTTGAATAAATTCAACGACCTTGTAGAAACGATACATGCCTCTTTTAATCTTTGCAATGAACATTATATTTGTTGGTATACTACGTGACCCATTAAATATCAATTAATTTTAATAATTTTTTGCATTTGTCTTCTCTCGGTGAAAGTAAACAGTGATTAAGGGCGCTGTCACCGTGTATTAGCAGTGTAGTCTACAAGGCGGCAAGATTTCATACCCTATACCCTATACAGTATGCGTCAAAAGTATGGAATAAATTCAATAAAAACGAAACAATTATTTTTTTGGGAAAAATCCTCGAACAGGTCGATTTTTAATTTAAAAAATACATATTTTAGCGTAAAATGCGATTTTCAAATGTCATTTGTTTTCGAGTAATGACGTCATCGATTTTTTTTAAATGGCAACACCATATTTTTTTCCTTGATTCTGAAAGATCGTTTAATTCTCTATCAGACAGTACTAAAATTTTGCCCTCTTACATAGGAAAGTTTTCGAATAAATGACGATTGAATGTTAGAAAACGTAAATCAGCCAATCAACAGTCAGTAAGGTAGAGTCTAAATTTAGAGAAAATGGCAATGATGTAAATATTCCAAAACCTGGACGTCCAAGCATTAATGAAAATCAGAAACAGAACATTTTGATAAGTATGATGGATAATCCTCATAATTCTTCACGATTGGTTGCATTAAACAATGACACTAGTCAGAGCACAGTGCTACGTATCTTGAGGAAGGAAAAATATCATCCCTACAAAATTCAACTTGTGCAGGAACTCCATGAAGATGATCCCGATCGCCGCTTACACTTTTGTGAAGTTCTAATGGATTTATGTTAAGGAAATAGAAATTTACACCGGCAAATACTGTTTTCAGATGAGGTCACATTTTGCCTGAATGGTACAGTAAACCGTCAAACTTGCAGATATTGGAGTCGGAAAAATCCTCATTGGATGGCAGGGACACATACCCAACACCCTCAGAAATTAAATGTGTGGGCTGGAATAGTTGACGACAGAATAGTAGGGCCTTTCTTCTTTGAAGGAACCCTTACAGGACAGAGATATTTAGAGTTTCTAGAAAATGACTTTGTTCCAGCCCTTGCCCTAACGATAATGACCCTGACATTCCTGACGATACCATATGGGTTCAGTAAGACGGTGCACCTCCGCACTATGCGCGCCCTGTACGAGATTTTTTGGACAACTGTTTTCCTGGGAGGTGGATCGGCAGACGCGGACCGATAGAATGGCCTGCAAGATCGCCAGATCTTACACCTCTTGACTATTTTTTATGGGGATACTTGAAGTCAAAAGTGTACATTAATAAACCACGTAATTTAGAAGAACTTCAAAATCGCATTCGGGACGAAATACGCAGAGTTACCCCAGAAATCATTCATAATGTGCAAGAAGAATTTCTTCACAGACTTGCGCATTGTCAAGAAGTTGGTGGATGGCAATTCGAATATTTAATTTAAGTATAAAATTTAATCAATTGTATTTTATTTTACATACCTCAGAATTGTTACTTTTTTATGGATAAAATTTACGTTTTCTAACAGTCAATCGTCATTTACTCGAAAACTTTTCTATGTAAGAGGGCAAAATTTTAGTACTGTTTGAATAGAGAATTAAACGATCTTTCAGAATCAAGGAAAAAAATATGGTGTTGCCATTTAAAAAAAAAGTCGATGACGTCATTACTCGAAAACAAATGACATTTGAAAATTGCATTTTACGCTAAAATATGTATTTTTTAAATTAAAAATCGACCTGTTCGAGGATTTTTCCCAAAAAATAATTGTTTCGTTTTTATTGAATTTATTCCATACTTTTGGCGCATACTGTATATTGCTACATAGTAATAGTTAAACTATGCTACATTTTGGCAGTATAAATGCTAATACTACCTAAGTTGAACTTTCTAGCATCCAATGATGTATAATTCTTTCTAGTAACTTTAACAGGGTTTAAAATTCCTAATTACATCGACATTCCACCATTTCGGACCACAAATACGGCCACCTTAAATTTTCAAAACTTCTGCTCATATTTGCGTTACAAGTGTTGTGAAGCTTGTTGCAAAAAACATTTTTTTACACCTGATTATGCCTATAGTACGTAGATTTGAGCATATTTCCCAATTTAGTGACTCTGAGAGGGTGCGAAATGTTTGGTTATGCGACGCAGATACACAAATTTCTATAGAAAGACTAACATATCCTTCTATAGCATAGATCGGTGCTACCAGGCGTGGACTCGGGAAAGCCGTGGACACATAGCAATGGAAACCGTCATAGAGGAACCACAGAACATGAAAATCGTCGATTACGACTCTCAGAGACGGATTTAGCAGTAGCCGAACTACTGCAAATCGGTAGTTTTAAGAACATGGGGAGATGGTCGGTATGAGTACAGTATATGACCCAATACGAAGTTTTCGTCTCTTTTCTTATCGTCCACATTGGATGCTGCCTCTCACTTGTCAGCATCGAGCTAACCGCTTATAATGGTGTAGAGAGAGGATTCAGTGGGACCAAGAATGGAATCAGGTCATCTTTAGTGACAAATCCGACTTCTGCTTGGGGATGCACGATGGTCGTGCAAGGGTGAGAAGGCAAAAAAGGCGCAAAATGGCAAAATATGCAATCCACAATTTGACAGAGAGAGTCATGTTCATACACAGTAGGTGGTGCTATCGCGTATGGAAATCACCACTAGCTTTCATTAAAGGTAATATGACAGCTCAACGCTACATCCAGGAAGTGGTGGAGCCATATGTCATTTCATATTTTCATAACATCCAAATCGCCATTTTCCAGCAAGACAATGCTCATGTTGCCAGATAAACAATAGTTGTTATGGACCAACATCAGATCAATCGTTTACCCTGGCCACTAAGATCGTTGGATATGTCACCTATTGAACATATCTGAATCATGATTAGCTCCAAACTGGTGCATATTTAGCATCACCCCTACAGACTTTAGCCATGAAGTTCAGATAGTCTGGAATAAGATACCCCAAGAACTTATCGATAACCTTATTAGATCCGAGCCCAAATGTATCAATGAGTGTATTAGGAATCGTGGGTTCTCAACACACTATTGAACCAATTTTTAAAGTAGGTTCTCTGATCTTGCTGAAAATGTAACCGTTGACTAAGTAAACGGTTCTGAACCTGCAGTGTACCAAAAATTATTGAAATCTAATGAACATATATAGATGTTTACCTTTCTTGATCACGCAATATATAATCGATAACATATTTATCGGTATAATTCCAGCAATGTGACCGCAGTCACGGATATGTAAATTGTTCAATATATGTATGATTATCGGTCAGTGGTCGCGCGGTTTAAGGCGTCAGTACTTGAATCGAGGTGACTAGATCGGAGTTGGTTCGAGCCCAGCTGCCGGTAGATCGTATATAAGCTATATTCGTGGAGAGGATTGGCACCCTCTCTGCGGGTATGGTAGGGTGGAATAATGTTAGCTTGGGTCAATGTGAGAGATTGATACCGGTTGATATTTGACTACCCCCCTAATTAATGAGGTTTTCCAGGTTTACCTCATTCCTGCACTGAATAGTGGTTAGGGCCTACCAACGTAAGTCGTTCCTGGGCGCAAATGCAGCCTGCTTAATAATAATATGCCGCCCCCTCTCCGACTTCTGGGCTAATCTCTGTGATTGGAATGAGGGGTAGAGATATTATTATTATTACTATTATTATTATTATTATTATTATTATTAGTATCAAAAAGTTGGTGTTCTTCATATGATGACCATCTTTCAGACTGATGATTATAATATCTTACATTCTTCATGTATTTTATTTTGTATTCTTCCATCTATTCCATCTATTTGTACTAAGTTTATCAATTAATTAAATAAATATATAAATAAATTAATTTAGTAGTGAAGGTATTTTATTTTATTCGTTATAACTACGTTTATTTCCAATGCATAAGTAGTTTGCTTGGTCGGACATTCTGTAAATTCTTTTACTTCGTTTCATTATACCATTAAATCATGATTCAGCAACAATATTGTGCTTATTAATAGCTCCATTGGTACCATGTTATGACTTCCCCAAAGTTCCAAATTCATTTCAGAATCGACGCAAGTAGTTTACATAACTCATAAATTAATTATAACTTGGTGTGGACAGTTGAAGGGCTTCAACTCTGAATTCTCAACATATAATAGCGAAAATAAGCAGGATTTACAGCTTGTTAATATTATTAAAAATTAGATACATTAGATCATCCTCATCATTTGGTTTCTTATAACATGTAACTAACTTTAGACATTTTTTTTAAATATACCAAACTTGAGCTTTGATAAAATATCGTACATTAGAATAAATTTTTTGGAATGATATCCAGATTTAACGTAGTTAAAAGAAAATTTAGAAAAATATAAATCGAATGCAACGTTGTTAGAAAGAAATTGTTAGCTCTCAGTTTTGACACATTTTATTATATATGCAATACAAATATATACGAATGAGTAGACCTTTAACTTTACAAAAAATTATTTATTTTCTGAATTACAAAGCGTATTTTATTAAATACAGAGTAGAGGAGGAAAACAAGATCACAGGTACACAACCACTATACAGAAATATGGGGAAGAAGTAAAAAATAACAATGGTAAAAAAAAATTTGGATTTCTGTCAGCTACACGATCTTATAGTTATAAACACATTCTTCAACGTAGGGATATTCTACACAAATATACCTGCACAATAGGAGAGATAAATCAATTATTGATTACATCTTAGTACAATGAGGGAATAGATAAAGTAAGAGTAAAAAGAGGCTCTGAAATGTATAGTGATTTCTATTTGGTATTTAGTAGCCAACATTAAAGAAGAAATAAAAGCAGGAAATTTATGTAATATACAGAAAAAAAAACTTCAAATGAATCAATAAAATCTTAGAAACTGAAAAATGGGAATATACCTGCTAAATACAGAAAGATTTTAAATGAGAAACCTGGGAAAGACGATGATAATTAAAAAAAAGAATACTAATCAAGGCTGGAATAAATTAAGAATTGATTTGAGAGTGCTATAGAAGTATGTGGAGTTTATAAAGTATTTAATAAAAAGAAACAAACACATGCCGGACAAATGCAATAAAAAAAGTAAGCGATAAAAAAAGAAATACAAAGCATAAGGCAGTGAGAACATTACAACAGAAATGATAGAAAACATGGGAGGGAAAGGTACAAAAATATTATTGAAGACATACCAAAGGAATGGAAAGTAGCAGCCATTTTTAAAAGAGGCAACGCAACCCAAAAAAATATAGCTACTAGTCACACCGGTCAAAATATACGATCAACTAATAAATTTGAAATTGAAACCAATAATTGTTGAGCTTAGATTACATGAGACACAGAGCGGATTTAAACCTGCATAAAGTGCATAAAGCCATCTTTTCACAACACAAATATTGACGGAACGAATATTGATCAAACATGGCATTTCAACTGTCTAGATGTAATTATAGACAACAAAGAACTAGTAGATACAATAATTGAAAGTGATGGAAGTGGAAAGTCAAAAAAGCTTGAGAAGCAAGCACATAAATGCGGAAGAAGAAATGAAGTCCTTTGGGAACATAGAATAAAACAATCATTATCGTTATTAGAAAAGGCAAGACGTAGAATGCACCAAAAGTAATGCCAGAAGATTTATATATTTGTAATACAACTGTACTACCCGACACTTTACGGTATAAGGCAACCCAAAAAAATGTAGCTATATACTATAACACTACTAAACACACCGGTGAAAATATATGATCAACTAATAAATTTGAAATTGAAAGCAATAATTGTTGAGACACACAAAGCAGATTTAGACCTTGATGAAGTACACAAGACCGTATTTTCACAAAACAGATATTGACCGAACGAAGATTGATCAAACAGGTAATTTCAACTGTCTAGAGATAATTATAGACAACACCGGAAATCAAGAACTAGTAGATACAAGAATAGAGAAAACAATAAAATTATATTACATTGTCAGTATCTTTAAAACCATTTGCAGACCACTTCTACATCTACATCTACAAGGAATTGAAAGTGATGGAAGTGTAAAGTCAAAAAAGCTTAAGAAGCAAGCACACAAATGAGAAAGAAAAAATGAAGATCTTTAGAAACATGGTATAAAATAAACATTATCATTATTAGAAAAAGCAAGACGTGAAATGAAGCAAAAGTAATAACAGAAGATTCATATATTCGTGATATAACTGTATTACCCGACACCTTACGGTATAAGGTTTTAAGATTATATATACCTAAATTATATTAAATATAAATAGCTGCAAGATTAATAAAAATTTTATACATAATTCATTTATGAAAATATAATGATTTCGCCACAGGTATTTTCGCAATATTTATTTATAAAAAGAATTTGTTAATATATTTATAACTTAAAAATATTTATATGCAAGTACAAAACTTCATATCAAAAAATGTATAGGATGTTATTATTTTTTTACAAGTTTGTGTAAGCCACTACTATTCTGAATATAGTAATCTCATTAGAGAGACAAATATTTTCAGAAATAAAAAAATATAGAATACCATAGAAAAAGCCTAAAATTAAGAAATGTATTGTATCAAAGCGAATCAAGATATTGAAATAAAATTTTAATTCGTGATATAACTGTATTACCCGACACCTTACGGTATAAGGTTTTAAGATTATATATACCTAAATTATATTAAATATAAATAGCTGCAAGATTAATAAAAATTTTATACATAATTCATTTATAAAAATATAATGATTTCGCCACAGGTACAACAAAAATGCTTGTCCATTATTTTACAAAAGTATCACGTCATTCTTAAAGTCTGTTACCAAATGCGTATCATCATTCCATGCATTATTTAGATAAAGTTGTGAGAGGTAGTTATTCTTGCTTAATATACTTTGTGAAGTTTTTCAATTTCACATTAATCCAATTTGTAAAGTTTGAAGACTACATAAGGTAAAGAATAATCGTCAAGTGACAAACATTCTATGTGAAAAATAATGACAATACTTATCAAGAAAAGTTAAAAAATTATTTAACTAAATCAATATTTTTTTACATGTGTAGTGATTTACTAATATAAATAATAGAGAAATGATTTTAAATCAAAAATATTATAATAATATAAAAAATATATGTGTTGAAATTAATTCAAAATAATTTAACTTTAACTTAAGTTTATGATTGTTTTTGGACAAAAAAGGCGTAAACGTTAAACAAACAATATTACAAGCGTAATAAGCCTTCTGTAGTATAATACAGTTTACTTATATAATTTAAGATTATACTGTATTTTCTATTTGTATAAGTTAATTGGCGTAATACTGATATACGATGTAATGTTCTTTTTTTTACATAACTTCTCCTTAACGACGTGTCTGCTGTGCTTTGTATTCATATATCAGATAGATGACAGCCTAATGCCAGTTTTATTATAACCAAGACAACCCGTCATATAATATTTTTCGTTAAAAATAATGCAAATATCCCGAAGCCGTGAATCATTGTTGCATATTCAATTAAAATAATGTCATTTTGAAGTTTATTGATAAAAGTAAATAAAAAATAGTATTTACAAGTTGTTCAAAAAATAATACATTTTTGTAGCATAAAATACATCAATAAAAGTAAATTATTAACTGTATCGTAAAGCTATCAGAAGGTATAAACTAACGAGCATCTCTATGTAATCACAATGCCCGCAACTGGAATGTTATGTGGTGTATACCTCAATATTACTTTACGCATTTTACTGCATGTTGAGAAAGTAATTTTTATTGCGGAGAAAATTTTATTATGATTTATATAGCCACCGTGTATTGTGATTATTTACTATATTATCACAATTAAAATAAAAAAGGTTTTTTGAAGTTTAATGGTTTTTGACGTTAAAATTAGCACCAAAAGTGTTAAAATAATGGAAAATAATATGTTAAGGTATTTACTACTGATTTCATTACTTCTTAAACATTTAAAAAAAATCCTTATATATTATGATTTCAGAATAACACAGATAATTTAATGTAGTGAAGCCAAAATTTAAAAAATGGTTCATATAACATTCTGCATCGCGCAAATACAGCAGCGCAACATATTATTTGGAATGGAGAATTTAAATTTGCTTTACCATTGATTTTCTAAACGCCCTGTATACATTTTGGTAGCTTAATAGAAATGTTTAATTCATTCTTTACATTTTTTCGATGAACGTAACCCTGTATTGTTCTTCCAATTAAACTTATGGTCTTCACAAATAATGTTGTATCTTTTCAATTTCTGGCACGGTGAAATATGTTTTAATAGGCGATGTATGCTGTTTAGTACATAATGGCATAATGCAACACTTCTTCCATTTGCTCGGTGAGATGCACTTTCTGCGCTCAGTTTATTTTGCAACTTTATTCAATACCAATGTCTATCTATGGAAATCATTTACAGATATGAACTAAAGCACACTGCTGTATTTAAGTATAAGTACACGTGCAAACGGCGTCTGATGTCACAGGTCTACGCGGCGACCATTTTTTTAAATACCGTTTTTAGACTTATTTTTCCACGAAATTGTCTGTAGTCTGTTTGGAAATGAAAGAGAGTAATAAAACCCCGAGATAAGAACCGGCCATGGGCGTGATAATATTTCGTCAGATAATTATCGGGTAACACTAATGCTAACAGGTAATGGGTAATTGGACATTAGTATATTTTACTGGATACATCATAGGGCAGGAGCCAGTGTATTGTGACAGATCAATCCAGTCTTAGAGCTGAATATACGAAGACGTGCTAGTGCAGTAGAGTAAAATTCGACTTGTGTTTAGAGACTATCGTGCCAGTGGATATAATATTGTTTGGGTAAAATGTCGAGCTTATCAGATTACGTACCTGCTAAACGCGTGAAAGATGTACGCTGACTCAGAATGAGAAGATTATTATATTAAATGTATTTAATGCATTGAAATACCAAAATCCTACCAACCGTATTGACGACATCGTGAAAAAGTGTTTCAAAATGATAGGGATTGGAAAATCTACTATCTACAGACTTTTAAAGGAAACAAAAAATTAACAAGATACTGTAAATCCCCCAAAATCATCTACAGGGAGGTCAAAAGTCGGTGTAGATGATTTCTTAAAAAATGTCATTCGCATAAAAGTACACTCATTTTATTTTAAAAAAGAAATACCAACGCTAAGTAAAATGTTAAGTGAACTTTCAGAGGACAACGATTTTCCAAAAATCAGTAGAAGCAAATTATGGGCCGTCTTTCGAGAGTTGAATTTTTGCTGGGAAAAGCAGAACAGGAAGTCAGTTCTTATCGATAAAGATGAAATTATTTGTTGACGAAGATCCTACTTAAGATCAATTAGAAAATTCCGTGACAAAGGGAGAAATATTTATTA
Organism: Monochamus alternatus; assembly: GCA_037114965.1. Classification (NCBI taxonomy): domain Eukaryota; kingdom Metazoa; phylum Arthropoda; class Insecta; order Coleoptera; family Cerambycidae; genus Monochamus; species Monochamus alternatus. The sequence goes on along the minus strand of CM073431.1, from coordinate 73,428,096 downwards.
TCTAGACGAAACTTGGGTCAACGAAGGATATACTGTAACAAAAGTCAAGATAAAAATGTAAAAAGTTTTCGACAAGCATTTTTGGATGGACTGTCAACAGGGTTCAAGTCACCTTCATCAAAAGGGCAAAGATTAATAGTGACACATATAGGTAGTGCCAGTGGTTTTATAGATGGCGGTTTACTTTTTTTTAATCTAAAAATACAGGTGACTATCACGAAGACATGAACGCAGATGTTTTCGAAGAGTATTTTACACAGATGTTGGATCTTATTCCTCCGGGGTCTGTAATTGTCATGGATAATGCCAGTTATCATTCATGGCAGACCAAGCGGACGCCTACGACTGCTTGGAGGAAAGCCGATATATTTCAATAGTTATCCGGAAAAAACATTTTTTTTGAAACAAATATGGTGAAAAAGTAACTTTTGACACTTGTCAATCTTAATAAAGATCAGAAAAAATATGTTATCGATGTAATGGCAACAAATCGCCAAATAACGGTACTACGGTTACCACCTTATCACTGTGAAGTTAACCCAATCGAATTAGTATGGGCGCAGGTAAACGAAGATGTAGCGCGAAATAATACGATGTTTAAATTAAGTGACGTGAAAATTTTGTTAAAAAATTCCTTGGAACCAGTATTTGGAGATAACTAGTAATGATGATTGATATCGTTATCAATCTAGGAGACGAAGATAATTCATCAGAATATTCAGAGGATTAATTTTAATATATCTACCTACTCACCATAATTTGAATTTTCAAAATACATATATTTTTGTGTGGAATAAAAGTCTATTCATTAAATTTAAATAAATATTTTGATAATAATATTGAATAATTTTATTTGAATTACTAAAAACCCTCTTAACTCGGTTATGATGCCTAAAGTAGACTCATGTTTCGAAATACTGTTTTTATATTGTTTACTTATACCTAAGAGAAATGGACCGAGAAATTAAAGCGGCATAGACAAAGATGGATTGTCGGGGATTAAATTTTAGCTACCTACTACAAGTTTTTTTAAAAGTATACCTCATCTATACTGATAATACATAATATAAAAATATTGAATATAAGCACCAGTACTACATTTATTTACAATTTGCATACATAATAAGCTTTTATTACAAACGTTATTTCGAATAAAATAATACGTTTTTTCTGCACGTATTTGGAAAAATCATGCAATTTCCTCATTATGAAACTGTTTTGCCAGTTGGGCATCCAAAATAAGAAATATTTGTTGTTGCAGGGATCATCACGTCTGGCGGATGCATGGTGGGTGAACGGCTGAGTAGTAGCGGCACCCGCTTGAACGTCACATCCCCGGTGCAGTGCGCCGCTCCCACTGCTGCGCCCCACAAAGCCAGCACCGAGAGTGTCCACAGGGTGCTCAAGAGCGTCTCTAGGCAGAGCCTTCTAGGTCAGTTAATTAGTTGAATGCTGCTAATTAAATAGATAGCTGGGCAATAACGATGTTTACTAGTGTTTACGTTTATCCATCGTAATTAATATGCAACATGTTGTATTTTATTTGTAAACAGTTACTTATTGCTGCAGGGTATAACTCTAAAAAATTAAGCAAATAACCCTTGATTAAATGCTTACGGTAGAAATCTGCACTAAGTTTTTTCTATTATAGATCAGTTTCATCTGTTGTTTAATCTGACTGTTATCTTATAACTAAAGATCGCACTCCGTTCGCAGATAGCAGAAGTCCAGACTTGGACAACCTTAACCTTTAAATATACTATATTTATATTTAAACAAATTTAATCTTATGTATGCCAGCTAATAGACATCAACATTCCATTTATTTACCTGCAGGCACTCGAAGACCATTCTGAGTTATTTGCAGTTATTTCTCATAAAAAAATTGAAAATATTTCAAATGGTTTTTGCTAAAGGAATATAACGCTTCAAGAATTGTAGTACACACAGATAATAATATATTCAAAAATTTTTAACGGTGTATAAAACGAAGTTAGACGATTTACCTGTTTGAATTTGAATTGCAAAATTTATAATCAAGACAGCACATCGTATTTTATCAAATAAAAAGGTCAGAATACTAAATAATGCCCGAATAAGTATATACAATATAACCTCAAACACACACACAAAGCTAGAATGCAGATATCCCAAGGCAAAGGCAAGGTCTGGCACGACTGGACGCAAAAATTATTACTATTGTAGATTTATTCTAAGTTTGGGTTTGTGATTGTACTGCTGGTTGCATATTTACACTTCTCTTGACTTTATCGAGATACAGATGTACAAGTTATTGCACTAATAATGACACTCCCTCAAAACAATTTTTGAACTTTTCATTAGATCTCTATTGATTAAGTGGAACAATTAAGAGCTTATGCCAAATGTTGAAAGTAAATGTCATTACAAATACATTAGCAGTTTAAAACAAGCCTAAATTCGTTTTGCAGGGTTATTAAATGAAGTGTCTTCTATCATTCTATGCCATTAGAATGGCTTGTTCGGATACAATAGCGGCGGTAGAATGGTACATTATACTATAAGGGAAATAAATGCGTTATTTTGGCAGAGGTGCAATTTGAAGCCCGATGGCTACAATGCACCGAGGACAAAATAGCATCTCTCCCGAATGGTATATACTATTTTCTCTAAGGTCTCATTATAAACACATATTTTGTCATTATGAAGTAAGTAGCACCAGAATTATTGTATTCGGATTTGAGCATTTATTTAGTAGTCGTTGAGTTATTGTCATAACTACCAAATAAACAAACAAAAAGAATTGTCAAATTAAGGTGGTAGTTTGATTTAGTTTAAAGTTTGTTTAGTGCACAATGAATAATTGTGAGTCGGAAGAGATTGTGGAGGCTGCAAATATTGCAATAAGCAATTTGCTGCCTACCTTTATACGATATAGTCTACAATCGGTTCAAAAAGTGGTGCGCCGAAAAAAATGTTCAAGTATACAGGGAGAATGTTTTGTTGGCATACTTCAGTGAAAATGCAAAGAATTACAGGTCTTCCACATTATGGGCGCAATATTCTATGGTTAAGTCATGCTTGATAATTTACGACAACATAGGTATAAGCAAATTCCCCAAGCTGATCGCATTTTTGACAAGAACCGGTGACGGCTATCAAGTGAAAAAATCGAAAATATTGACAAAGGGTGAAATCGACCGTTTTCTATCAAGTGCAGATGACAAAAAATTCTTAATGATTAAGGTAAGATTACTTTTGTTGTTAGGTATTTCAATTATTAAGTATTTTGATTTTTTATAGAATGGATTAATTCTGGAGATTGCCGGAGACTGTCGAACTGATGAACTAGTCAATTTAACTGTAGATGATATTGAGGATGTAGGCTCTTCCTTGATTGTAAAAATTCCAAACACTAAGACAAAGATTCCACGAACCTTTCTGGTTACCGATGTGGGAAATATGCTTGAATTGTTTCGAAAATACCTGTCCCTTCGTCCTCCCCACGTCGAGCATAACCGCCTTTTTTTGTACTACAAAGCAGGAAAATGTAATTCGCAGCCAGTTGGCAAGAATACCATGGGAAAAATTCCGAGTGCAGTAGCTTCGTATTTAAAATTACCTGATGCTGCATGTTATGGTCACTGCTTACGAAGATCTTCAGCGATATTACTGGCAGATGCTGGTGTGGATATCACGACAATAAAGCGTCATGCTGGTTGGAAATCAACGACAGTCGCTGAGGGTTATGTCGAGAACTCCATTGAAAATAAGACCAAAATTGCTAATCAGGTTTTAGTAGGTACCACTACTAGCGCAATCACAAAAACTATAAATGTAAGCGAAAGTAATATTCCTTCTAATATTAATTTTGAAAATTGTACAAATGTAACATTTAATTTAAATGTCAATAAATAATTTCAATGTTATCTTTTTTTTGCATGAAAAACGTTCTCCATAATATAACTCCCTTGGGAGCATTATACTCCCTTGGGAATAATCGACTACTTCTGTTTTAATTTTGATGTCATAGAAACTGATTTCTACTCCCCACCGTGGAAAAATATTATTATTGTAGTCTACACCAAGAAAGTTATTGCTAAGTCTGTGGATGGTCCACCTAGTAATTTATTTGGAAAAGTTTTTGTTCAGGGTTATAGGGTTATAAAATGAAGTGTGTTCTATCATCCTATGCCATTAGAATGGCTTGTCCGGGTGCAGTAGCGGTGGTAGAAATTTTATATTTGCATTAGTCTGCACCGAAAAATTTATGGCTAATTGATACTGTTTTGCAGAACAATCCGGAATTTCTTGACTTTATGCCGTATAATAGATCTTTTGATAAGTAAATTTTTCTGAACCCACCCTAAATGTGTCATCCATGAAAAATTATATATATTTTAAATATGCTCCAGTACACAAAATAAATTTCTCTTATTATGGAAACATCAACCATTTAACTAAATATCTATATCTTTATTGATATTGTAGGCTACTGCATCCTAAAGTTTTTAAATAAATTTGTAAAATTCACAACTAAATAATAGTATAAGAGGGATAACACATTACGTAATAGGTACCTTTACTCTATATGAGAGAAAAACATATACACATTTAAAAGTGTTCGAAGCTCTATAGGTACAAGTGGTTTTTAGACTTTCATGGTCCACCGAATAATAACACCTATTATTTGATGTATAATTTTCCGAGTTTTTATGCCGTGACCTCGGTAACTGGTCACTGTCAGTAACAGATTTTTTGTCCTGCCCTTGTTGTTGAAGGGTTAAGCTCTGTGGAAGCCACCCAACACTATCCGAGCAATGATTCCGACCGTAACAGTCGTAATACCAACAACAGGGAGCCGAAATCAATATATGGGCCAGAGATACCGATAGCGAGTCTGTCCACACAGATCCTAACCCAAGAACAACTAAGGGAGGTCAAAGAATCCCAGTTAAAGCCATATCAAAGGGATGTGCACTTTAATTCTGTTACTGGCAGCGGCCAGTAGAATTGTAACTTTGGACAAAGGACATCAAATTATCGTCATCATCATCATCAAATCTTATGGTATTTGTAATAGGACTAATAAGAATATATTTTAGATGTATTCGTTTTGAATTTTAAGATTATTGAATTGTGATTTAAGAAATTCCATATTAAAAAACATTTTTATATGTATTTAAAAGGCCTGAAGATGGTGTAAAATAAATAAAAAACGTAGGCAATGAAATAAATATAATGTTTTTTATTATTGATCTTTATTCCATTCAAATATTCAGTTTCTTAAACATAAGGAATTAGGTTATTTGAAATGTGAAAATGGGCGGCTTATTAAATTTACATTTAATTAACCGTGTTATAAATGCACATTGAATGTAAGTTGTTTATATTTAAATCCAATGAAGAATGATAAAAGATTTAAGTAATCCATTTGATTTGCCTGATGAAAAATTTTAAAAATTATTTAGATTCAGTAAAAGCAATACGGTAATTTATTATTGAATTAAGACCATTTTTGGCAGTTCTTCTGAAGCAAAAAGTATTCCGGCAGAGCTAAAGGTAAAATTACTGCTTTCTAATTTTTTTTTTTTTTTTGGTTGGTGGATTGGTTCTAGTATTTGCAACACAGTATACTAATGAAATCAGTACGGAATCTTTTGCATTAATTCTTAATTAACTGTTGTAATCCAGTGCAGTTTCAGGTAAATTGAGGTTTTGGTCACATGTTTCTTAATTTAAGTTTCTAGCAGATATAATTTGAATTTGATTATAAAACTGGTATGGATTTTATAAATTTATTTAAAAAAGAAATGCGGAAACATGGAAACTAGGTCAACTAGTAGTGTAGTTTTATTTTATATTTTGTGGTACTTTTGCCTAATGTCAAGATATATACGTTTATTTTTTTTTCGAAAAGTACGAAATGAAATTAAAATGTGTATATTAGGTACAATTTATTTTGAGGTTTACACAATATCTACCCATATATTCCTTATTATTAGCTTTTGTAACATTTTTTACTGTATTAGAAAAGTATTTTAAGCTAATATAAATCAAATCTCCTACGATTCCTATCAATGAAGTCATATGTATGTTCTCTGATACCAAACATCTAGGTATGCTAATGAACAATTCAACAGACAAAGCTCTATTCAATAATTATCTAAAGAAATCTAAATCTAAAAATCTAAATCTATCTAAATTTACTAACCTTGCTTTAATGAAAACGCTCTATAAATATCTAACTTCCCTTTTGGCAGTTGGAACACGACAATAATTCAACCACAATAGATGAGATCTGACCTGTAATTCAACGCTGGTTGGGGCTTTTGTCCACAGAGTAGTTAGTTTCACACAATATTATCAATACCTAAAAATATGAAAAAACTTTTACATAAAGGGTATCTAAACATTATTCAAGTAGGTAATGTCACTTTTGTCATTGTCGATATTTAACTTCAAATAACTTTAATTTTTATAATATATATAATTTTTATAGTTAGATATTTAATTCAACTTAAAGGAGGCCACCTGAAGAAGCAATCCTAAAAATGCAGATCTCATTTATTGTGGTTGAATTATTGTCGTGTTCCAACTGCCAAAAGTGAAGTTAGATATTTATAGAGCGTTTTCATTAAAGCAAGGTTAGTAAATTTAGATAGATTTAGATTTAGATTTTTTTAGATAATTATTGAATAGAGTTTTGTCTGTGGAATTGTTCATTAGCATACCTAGATGTTTGGTATCAGAGAACATACATATGACTTCATTGATAGGAATTGTAGGAGATTTGATTTATATTAGCTTAAAATACCTTTCTAATACAGTAAAAAATGACTAGTATGACATGTGAAGATCGCTATTTTTGCAAAATAGTAATTGTAATTATTGTTGAATGATTCTGAGAAGAGCATAAATCAAAAGTATATCTATATCTCTATATTAAAAGTATTGCCATTTTTACCAACAAAGTATGTAAACTAAAAGTCAGATAGTTGTTTCTAATAAGGACAACGAAATACTATACTGTAAAATAGTAAAACTTCTCTTCTAACTTCACAACTAAATAACATTATTAGGGGGATATTGTAAATTGGAAACATATTACGTAATAAAGACCTTTACCCTATACGAGAAAAAAAAACATATTCATATTTTAGTGTACGGTTTTTGGCGTGGTCCCTATATGTATATAGACAAAAACGGAAGAAATAAAGAAAGAAAAACTGTATCGTGCCTTCGGAATGTTTTTCCATTTCCTGATTCATACATGATCTCCCCAATAAACGGATGACGACCTCTCCGGAGTCCCATAAAATAAATAACCCATATGAAACGTTCGATCATTTGTAGCGATACCTCGCCGACCGCGATGCTCTCCCCGCCAACTCCCATTCTGATCGGCTTCTACTTTCATTTTCAGATCTGGTGGGCTGTAAACTAGGGATGTCAAAGTCCCGTCAATCGCAGGGCTACCAGCAACAAGAAGGCGGTTACTATTCGACGTCGCGCGACAGCATCGCGTACATCAACCGGGCGGCGAACGTCAGCTCGGCCGCCAGCGAATTGGACCTGTCGAGGAAGGCCAGGCGGAAGGACCTGCGAGGCCGACTGAAGCTTCCCACCAGCGTCGCTTTGGCCAGCTCCGGCGAGGCGCCGCTGCTCGGCTCCTGGAGGACGGCGCCCGGATCGACGGCCGGGACTAATCCACCCTCCTCGAACCATCTCAACAGCAACAGCAGCTGTAACGGGACTGAGAGGTACACCGAAAATAAAAATTGGTACCTACCTGTAATAAATTTTTGTTTCATGGAAATAAAATATTTGTTTGTATAGTGCGAAACAAATATTTATATCTCGATACCACACCACTTTTTTTTTGCAAAACGAACAGTTATTTTGTGTAAAAAATAATATTAAAAACAGTACTTTATTTTCAATTATACACTGCTGGTGTTGATTTAATTATATTCTATGATATAAAACTATATTTATATACAGGGTGAACCTTAAATAAGTACAAATATTTTAACCACCAGTACAGTTCATAATTAATAGTTTTTTTTACAAAAAAAAATCAGGAATGAAAAAGTCAAATTTTAAATAAATTTCGTGATTTTTCAATAGAAAACTTGTTGACGACCGCTGATCCGGGGGTCATGGTGGATGTGCATTCCACAACGTTGTCAAAAAATGATTGAAATATGTTTAATTTATGAAAATATTAATGGTCATCTCCTTAAAATCCATCTCCAGTAAATTGAAAATATAAACCAGATTCTCTACTCACAATCATAGTTATCCAGAATTTGTTCATTATCCATTTTTATTACACTTCAACTGGTTTATTACAATACGTTATCGTTGCCACTATCACTGATTATCACTACTTGACAAATATACTTTTAACATGTCAACCATTTCACTCTTTGAATAATGCGCTATATTTTATTTAATCACAATGTATTTTACGAAAAATATTAATTAAATACACAAGAGGAAAACACTGCTCATTAAAATAATAAGACGATTAAATACGTTTTATACGTTAGTGCCGCAACTGTTAAAACAGATGCATCAAGCAGTGTATTACTTAAAGAAACCATTAGTTTAGTTTGGTTTCAGAAGATGCAAAAGTATCTCATATTAACTTTCAATTTACGTGTATTGAAATTATCAAATCTCTTTCCACAACACATGTTTTGTTTCCACTTGTAACTTGCACACAGTTTATTTCTTTGCGCTGGACTATATTTGTGGACCGGTATCAACATCAACATAACATAACCTCTTTGTCGACCATAGTTTATTATACTCGACTATCAATCCTAGAGAGTGGGGCTGGTACGGGACATTTCACCTACTGTTCGTGACATCTACCTGTTACCTGTGCCTACGGCTCTATAATTTCCTTTTTGTATGCGATTGACACTGCTTTTAAATATTTTACTTTGCCTCCTGTTGATATTGAACACATACATCAAGCTAGTTATTTTGTTATTACATGTTTTGTATTTATTTTTAAAATCTGTTTCACCCACTACGAAGTACGAAATGGTTAGCACTGACGCGTTGTTTGAGGTTATATGGCGAAAATTAACTTGAGTTATTTGAAAATCATATTTTTTTTTGTTATTTATAAAATAATTTAAGAGTATAATTTGTAATAAATTTTCTAAGAATGTACAATGGTATTAAGTTCTGAAATGTGGATAACTGTTTCAATAGTTTGTTTTTCAGTAAGTAGGTGAGCTTTTATGCACGTTTATGGATAATTTTGGGAATCATTGAACAAAGTAACTTCCTAAACACTTTAATTGATAGTATCGAACTTGCGAAATTTCAAATTTTAATAGTTTATGATAATTTTACTTTATTTATTGTTAGAAGCAAGTGTTTTTAAATTAGAAGCAAAAATTGAATTTACGTTAAACAATTATTTATCTTACAGACGATATGGCAACTTCGCCTTCAGTAAACTATATGGTTTATTTTATTAGGTTACATCAGTGGTTTATCTGATCAGCGGTCCTCAAAATGTGGGTATTATTTTTTAAATTAATATCTCCGTAAATATTTGAAATCTTAAAAAATGACTTTCACTAGACTTATCTATATGTCGAACTACACCTGCAGTTAAAATATTTGTACTTATTTAAGGTTCACCTTGTATTTCAAAGATTTTTTCATGATTTTTTAAACAACTGTTTATTTAAACCAACAATTTATTACTCAGGAATTCAGGAAACAACTGTGTGTACACCGAACAAAAAATTTGGTACCTGGAAAAAAAAAAGTTGTTTTATGGAAATAAATTATTTGTATAGGGTCAAACAAATATTTATTTCTTTCATACCAAATAATTTTTTTTTTGAAAATGAAAAGATACTGTTATTTTGTGTAAAAAACATGTTAAGATCATGACTAATAATATTTGTGTACTTCAAAGATTTTTTTCCCAATTAAGCAACTGCTTATTTAAATCAACAACTTCATGCTCAGTAATTTCAGGATACAACTGCGAGTTGATGCCTCAACCAGCATTGAATTACATGAATCTATGGTAAATTGTCAACATATATCAGTTTCAATCTCTCATCAGTAAGCCACAGATGAGTGGTGAGTTACCTGACGACTAACCCTGACTGCTCATGTGTCTCAAACTCGACATACCTGAGTACGCGAAGTATAGCACAGCTACATCTAACGGCTACCTATTGACAATTATTTTTTGTTTATAGGAAGCAATTCAAATTTTTCCTTTCAAACAAATACTTTTTTCGACGATACGACTATATTAGGAAACTGAGTTTTTTTAATTTGCGGTTTTTCTTTACAAAAATAATTACAAGATTACACTTATTTATTTTCCACATCCCTCAATTAAAAATATGCATTTTTGAGTTAAATTATAAACACATTATTTCGTTCAAAATGCATATTCATTTAATTCAAAAAGCATTTTTTTTATTTCAAAAGGTTATTTTTATACAGATTTGAACAAATTTTTTAGGCAAATAAAAAAAATATTTGAATATCATTTTTTAAAATTAAGTTTTCATAAGATATTCAAATGGAATAACTATTTGTTCCATTTAAATAAATATTCGTCAAAAAAATTTAATTTTCTTGTCAAATAAATCAATTTAGTTTTGACAAAAAAGTGATTACGCCATAAAAAAAGACTTGTTGCTATAGAATAAATTATGTTTAAATAAATTAAATTGTTTGCTAAAAAAATTTTTTTTTGGTGTACTGATACCGTATTTCTAACCAAATGGGTCACATATTTGATGTAATTGGTTTGAACTTTTTTTGCAGTCATAAATCTTGTTGGCAGGTGAATTATGGTTTATAAGGGCTATCAATAAGTTGTCCACCAAGTTTTAATTGTCAGTGCTTATACGAGGGTTACTTTTTATTATTGTGCTATACCCAAGGTCCAAAATGAAGAGTGTTCATTTACAGCATTTAAATAAGTATGGGAGGTGAGGGTTGCAAAGGACAAGATTCCATAGGCGCGCCACTTGAGAAGGTTTCAAAGAACACAAAATTACCAAAAATATGTTGACGGGTCTCGCTTTAATAGTTTACCTTAAACACTTTATGATCACCCGTAGAATGCCGTCCCTTTAGATGGCGATGACTTGAATACTAATATTACAAATAAATTACATAATAAAATAAAATTGATTGTGTAGCCCTATGTTTAACTTTAAATATCTCGAGAAATGATGACTTTACCGCTATGAAGGAATAGTAGGTTAATTGCATAGAAAGTATTGAAAAATTGTGCAAAAATAAAAATTCCGCCAGTGGTGTAGAAGTTAGGAAACTGCCCTTCTACCCCTGTCGGACCCCTCTGCTAGTAGCCATAATCGATTTTGCAGCATTTTTTAATATGTGCTAAAGTATCCAAATTGTATGCCAATTATGATAGGGAAATATCAAACAGGATTAAAGTAATGAGCAAAAATCATTTAAAATTTCCATAAGGAGCCATATTTTATCTAAGCGTTGTGTCAATGCATATTTTCAGCCCAGGATTACCCAATTAGCGTATGTACAATTATTAATGAATCACTCTGTGTATCTACCAAAAACGTAAAATGACTGTGTTACTTAATTATTACTGTTTTGTTACTAGTATTGTATTTCGAGCGTCATTAGGAAATTAATATCAGTATAAAAATTGCTGCAATATTCAACAGATAAGGATTCATATATACGTTTTGATCCGCAAGTCCTGCGTTTTTGAGGGACAAAATAAAGGTTTTCTTTTACTTGTCATTTAACTTATTCAAATTTGTTATATTCAATATTATTTTTAAGACTAGCACATCTAGGCACGAATTATCGTTTAAAATTATCACACGATTACACTATTTTATTTAATTTAGAATGACTAAAAAGAACAATTTTAAATTTGAATATAAAAAAAAAACGAACTTTTTTTATTGTTCTTGCCTAATTTCATAGCATATTTATCAATTATTTGGCATGCACTTTAAACAAAATTCCATTTATACAATTCCATTTTGTTCGAAAATACAAACGAACAATTAACAGAAAAATGTATGTCTACATTACAGGTCGCAGCATTTCAAAATAATCCGCAAAAATGCTTTAATTGGTCTTTGAACGCTCGCCACACATACAATAATTTATTTATTTCAATTAAACCGGAATGCAACAACGAATAGCTTTGCAATAAAATTTAATTAACCCTTTCATGATCCCCACTGTAAACGTACCAAATTAAATTTTAAAGATTAACTTGCACGTGATGACAACAATACAAATTATTTAATTAAAACAATTCGATTTTACGTACCTCCGGCACGATTCGGTCTTTTATTGCTTCGAATTTGGAATTCGGCAAATGGAGTTCTGTCATTTTATATAATTAACTGGGTAGAAGTCGAACGGGCCAAAAGGTCAACATTTTAACCATGTTTAATAATATTAAATTCTGTTGGTACAATTGACAAAGATAAATTATTGGACGTTAAGGACTTTTTAAAACATTACATACATATCACACATATCATAAATTCACCATGTGCTTAATCAATATTTAACCAGCAAATACAGGGTGAGACAGTCATAATGTCATTAATTTTAACCACGTATTCGGAAGGCCTAAAAAAAACAGAAAATCGAAAAAAAATTGTTTTACTCGACCTTTAAAAAATAAACAAATCACCCTATAAAATTCGATAACACGACGCTCCTGGTACGCTACAAACTTTCTGATGGCGCAGCCATACGACAATCGAATGTCGGAGGAAGCGTCGTTGCCACATCATGTTTACATACATAATATCGTTTAACACTTCAGCGTGTTATTTAAATTTACCACCATTTATTCGCACTTTCTGCATTTCCCGCATTTCTTTCCCACCAGATTTGGAGATCGCACTACACATTTGGAGCGGGGATGGAGAGAATACAAGTACAAGCAGTAGTTTGTTTATTTCAGTCTCGTTGCAAATTCACAATGCCTAATTATACAAATTTCTAATATGCGGAAATGGTAGTTTTATACGGAGAATGCGAGAATGTTTGCGAAGTGCATGCCGCAGCTGTTGAATATCGGAAGCGTTTTCCTAACAGTGTACAAGTGCTTCAACGCCCTCGCGATATGGGTTCTGTGAAACCGCGTCTATTATTTCTATAAGAACCATTTCAAGGTGATTGAAGATATCCAAAGCAAGGTCTGCAGAATATTACGTGAAAACTCACTTAACTCGTATCATTTTCTGAAAGTTCAGGCTTTAGAACCTGCTGATTTCCCCAGCCGTCTTAAATTTTGCAATTGGCTGACCCTAATTTTATTAATAAAGTGCTATTGGATGAGTGCAACTTTACTCGAACTGGCATTTTAAACAGGCTAGTACCATACTACTTAAAAAACAATAAATTTCTAGGCTAGATGTACGTAACTACAAACTAAATAATTAATTGTACTTACGAGTACATTCGGAAATATTTATATATATATATATATATATATATATATATATATTATATTATCTAAATTTGTTTTTATTAATTATTAATATTTAAGGAAAATTCATTCAAGTATCTAGATAAAAAAGTTAGCTTTACTCCTTGCCGTTTCGGTTTTGGACAGTTTCTTTTGCCGACAACACGAAGATTTTTTATTATTTAGTATTTAAACACAAAACACTTTTCATCTTCTCTTAATAATTTACCCATTGGGTATATGTTCTTTGTGTAATGTACCTAAATGGTTTATTACTCGGTTTATTATTAGATGGTTAGAGTTTTGTAATTTCAATGTAAAATATTTTTTAAATTAACAGCCACATTTGGTCAGACAAAAATCCACACGCTAGTCGTCGGTTTAGCTTTCAGAGGCGATTTGTTGTCAACGTATAGGCAGGACTGTACGAGGACCGTATATTCTACCGGAAAACCTGAATGGACCTCGTTACTTGCAATTTTGAATAGAATTAATTGATTGTTATTATTTGATTTATTGGATATTAACATTTTAAATTATTATTGGCTGAACTGAGCAAGAAAAAATATGAGATTCTAAAATAGTCAGTACTAGAAAAATATTTCAATTTGGCAACTTAGCATCAGGTCGACATCGAGTTGAACTATGAGCTGTAAACGACCAAGGCTGTGAGCGGTCAGTGACAGTCTGAAAAGGGGGTTTACATAATGATTTGAAAATATTTATTTTCGGGTAAATATGCATTTAGATTTTTTTTAATCGCGTATTCGTATTATACTCATTATGCCCTATCTCCTCTTAAAATTAATAACATTATGACTGACTCTGTATAGTGAAGCAATGATAAATAATAAAAATGATTTCTACAATTAATATTAATTTTACTGCTTACCTAGATGAGTTTGGTAGTTTTATTTGATACCCGCTTTCAATGTTAATATGAATAATCTATGTGCGTGAACTTAGTCCCTCATTTTTTGATAAAATGGAAAATAAAAGTTGTGCAGAATTGTGCTGGATGTGTGCTACATTGCGGCGTAAAAGCTGAAAGAATCATATTTTTTTTAATGTGCTATAATGTGCTAGCTAGTACGAACATTGTGCCGTTCCAAGAAATTTAATATCTGCTTTCGTTCTTCGGAAAAACCGGAATTTCCTAGCCCTCCATTTTACCATAATCTATTTTTTTTCCGATGTGCTAAGTTCTGTAGATGTTTCGAACATTGTGCCATTAAAAAAATTTAATATATGTCTCGGTTCTCCGGAAATCGCAAGAAACGAAAATTTTGACTTGACTTATTGTGCCGCCTACTTTGTGAAAATTGTGTTTTTCTTTAATGTGCTGAATTGTGCTAGTTGTTACAAATATTTTGCCGTTTAAAGAAATATGTTATCTGCCTTTGTTCTCCCACATCTTTACCGAAACTTAAAAAACGTAATTGTGTTGAATTGTGCTAGTTGTTCTGAACATTGTGCCGTTTAAAGAAATTTGATATTTATTTCCGTTCTCCGGAAAATCTGGAAAAACATTAATGGTCATGTTAATAATTTTATCAAAAAACAGAAAGCTAAGTTCACACACATGAGTAATCTACAGATATTATTTTTAGATTAAATGTTTCGTTTTAATATACTTGTTAAGAGAGATTGTCTAAAAGAAATTTTATGTAATCCTCTATGTTTTGTTCACTAATTAACTTCGGTTTAATGTTATTAGTAGGTAAGTACTTACTTATTATGTGGTCTAATTATTTTTCTCCAATTACCTACCTCTATTTTTTTAAATTGCATTAGCTCCCTTGTTCGTTCCTAATTTATGCCTATTTAGAGGCTAATCAGAGAGCTTATTAGGAGAATTTGTTGAGGCTTAAACAAATTCGTATATCCCGAAAAATTAACAATGTTGTAAAACCCGCTTCGGTGATGTTTGAAAATAATAAGAAAATGTATAAATAAGGTCAAATTAAATACCTAAATCTTGAAGTTGTTGTCTGTAGTTATTTGTTTATGGCATTTTGTTACTTTTTTGTTCCTATAACTGAAATTAAAGCAATCCACGTTTATTTTATTAAATAGTGACAATTGTGTTTCGAATTATTCTTTAAATAATTATCAAAATTTGTTGCATATTCTCAAAGGCGAAGTAATTAACGACAGAATAAAATATTATTATTATAATTAAACAAACAAAATCATTAAAATGTCATATTTGACCTTAGCAAGTTTTGACAACGCAAACACAGAGATTTTCGAATTATCTACTTTCTAAGTGTGAAATATTTTGTTTTTTAGGCAAAACAAAATTTGTAAAACCATCCCCTTGACTGATTTATAGGAGCAAGGGGTTATTTGTTATTATTTTTATACTTCTGCGGCAAGAATACCCAATTAAACAAAAAAAAAACAGTAAATATAAAGTTTTTTACCCTTAATAAAATCTGCTATGCGCGTATCATTAAACAGGTAACTTTATGGGTGCAATATGGTGTCCATAATCTGGTGTACAGCTTTATGTGAATAGACCAAGCTAAATCAAACAAGTAAATTTTTTTTAGCTATCTTCAATTTGTTTTTATATTATAATTCTAAATGTCATAAAAATGATAACCTTTTCGGCTTTGATTTTGTATTTCTTCTGGTTGAGAAGATTTTGTAAATGAGATCACCCTTTATATTTCTAGGTTAAAGTGCCCTTCAATCTTTTGACATGTAATATACAGAGTGTCTCAAAATAGAAGGCCATACCATTAACCACATATTCTTTGGAAAAAAATAAAGCGACTTTCCTTACGCCATTTTTTATTTGGACATCTCTGTTTCAATATACATAGTGTTAAAGTTACATTTTATAAAATTATTTTTGTTTTCTAAGTTACACACTTGAAATTTTGCACGTACTTTTATCTTATTGCGGCATACTTATCATGTAGTTTTGGCAAAAAAATCGAAGGGCGAATGGAGGTAACTGAGGGATGCATTACCCTTTATCCCCTCCAATTATTTATAAGTACGCCTATGCAGCTTTTTCTTGAAATATCAAACGTAGAATTTTCTTATGATCATTTTACCTTTTTTGTAATTTTTTGTTTAAATGCCTAATTAAAACAAAATGAGTACATCTTTGAAAAGATAAAGTTTTCGCTACTTAAAAGGGCACGTACATGTGTTAATGAGGAGGGTGGGCAAAACATTTGTTAAATTAGTAGTAATTAATTAATTTTTTTATTTAATGTTATTTAGATAAAAAATTATTATGTTGATCCTTCATTATTAGTATTACTAAACAAGACTATTATTTTTTGGTTGGTAAGAGAACTGTATTACAGATTTTAATGCCACATTACTTTTTCAATTCATAAGTATTCCTCATTTTATAAAATTTAAAATTATCCATTCTGTTTTAATTAGCAATTATTCATTCAGTAAGTATTACGATTTGCTAAGTTGCCAAGGTATTGTAATAATAGGTATATCCACAAAATTTCAGTTTCCTTTGAAAATTATAGTGAATGATAGATTTATGGGCACTACAAATTGCCATTTTTCTTCAAAACGGAGCATTTAAACAAAAAATTACATAAGAGATAAAATGATCAGAAGAAAATTCTACGTTTGATATTTCAAGAAAAAGCTGCATAGGCGTACTTATAAATAATTGGAGGGGATAAAGGGTACTGCATCCCTCAGTTACCTCCATTCCCCCTTCGATTTTTTTCATCAAAATTACATGAAAAGTATACCGGAATAAGATAAAAGTACGTGCAAAATTTCAAGTATGTCTCTTACAAAACAATGGGATTATTAACAAAAATAGTTTTTTAAAATGTAACTTTAACACCCTGTATATTGAAACAGGGGCGCCCAAATAAAAAATGGCATAGGGAAAGTCGCACTATTTTTGTCCAAAGAATGTGTGGTTAATGGTATGGCCTTCTATTTTGGGACACCCTGTATAATACACTATTGGATATTAATAGTGCTGCAAATTCATATGGGTGATTTGATTTTTATTAATTAAATTTTAGGAATATGCAGGTTGTGAAAAATTAATGACAGTTTATTACAATCAGTTACAATCCTATATGATCTGTTATATTTGAAAAAGTTTATTCAAAAAATACTTATCTTTCTGTTAAATCAGTATACACACAATTTTTTTTGTATTTATTTATTTCATTAAATGAAATATCAGACATGTTATTGCATTTTTAAACATTCCATTGACCCTGTTTTTAATTAAAATGAAAATGTATTTTGTCTGTCACGTATTAATTTTATTGATGAAAGCATTTACAACTGGAAAATTTTGCTTGTACCTTCAAAAACATCCTGTAACAGTCATAAAGCTTTGTGAATTTAGAAATCTTTCAAGAAAAAGTATTGTTTAAAAAAAATGCACTGTGCGAAAAAAAAAACAAACACCATTAAAATTCCAGCCACACTGTATACAGTAGAAACGTATTTATGTTAGTACTAAAAGTAGGTATATTACTATGGTGGTTAGTGTTTCATGACTCACCATTGGTGTCTCACTAAAATATACAGAGCGGTTCAAATTGGAAAAAAGTTGCGCCCTTTGATTAAGATGAACCAAACAGATTCAGGATATCTATTATTTCGTAGCAGAAAGATCTGAAATTTGATACAGAGGGATAAAAATATTCAAGAAATTGATTTTTGTGGATAGAAAACTATTCAATTGTTCTTTCTTTATAATTTTAGCAGAAACAGATGGAGAATAAAATTACAAACACATCAATATGTAACATTACTTTTTTTTGTTTGAGAAATTACTCATAAAATTAAAGAAATTGAATAATTTATATAAAGAATCTATTTGTTCTTGCCGTAAAACAAAAACCAACAATTAACATTTTTGACAGATTTCGACATTTAACACAAATTGAATACAAATTCAAATTGTCATTGTATTTGCATGATTATTATTATTGTTGTTGTTGCATTATGTCTTACAACCAGTATAGCTTGAATGAATTGGCTGACATGCATTTAGTGTATGGAGAATGTAGAGATAATTATTTAGCGTCAGCAAGACGATATGGGGAAAAGTTTCCTGATCGACAAGTTTCTTATTCCAGTACTTTTGCTGCGATTGACCGAAAGTTTAGAGAAAAAAAAACTTTTTTACGTCATACTACTGAGCATGCTCGTCCACGGTATGCAGATATGGAAGAAATGTTTTAAACGCGGTTGTTGAAAATCCACACACATAAGAAGGATTGCTGCTGAATTCAATGTTTCAAGATCTGTAGTCCACAACATATTAACAGTTGTTACGACCCTACCATCTAACCAGAATACATGAACTTTTGCCACAAGATAGCAATGCTAGACTATATTTCTGTAATTGGATAAGGAACAAACAGAATGAAAATAATGACTTGTACCGATGAGGATTGTTTTACAAAAAATGGAGTAATAAATGTGCATAATAGTCATGAATGGAGTGACGTTAATCCAAAATCTACCATTGTGTGCCATTCTCAACATGAATTTTCTATTCATGTGTGGGCTGGAATTGTCGGTGATCATTTGTTAGGACCAGTTGAGCTACCTTCACGTTTAAATGGTGTTCAGTATCTACATTCTTTAGAAAATACTTTGACGGGACTATTAGAAAATTTTCTTTTGAATATTAGAAGAGATATGTGGTTTATGCACAACGGTGCACCACCACACTACGTTCAACCCGTGCGGCAATTCCTTAATGCTGAACGATGGATTCATCGTGGGCAGTATGCACCTGCAAATTGGCCTGCCAGATCACCTGACTCAAATATTTTAGATTTCTGTTTTTGGGGATTTATGAAAGGCACAGTTTACACGACACTAGTACAAACTCAGCAAGAACTACGGGCACGACTTCTGGAAGCGTCAAATTTGGTTAGACAAGATGTTGGAGTTTTCTACGACGCACGGTTTTGTGCATATAAGCAACAAACAATAAGGAACAATTCCAGCACCTGTTATAATATTTAATAACTCTTTAATTCATAACTACCATAATTTATGTGTACATATTTTCCCTATTACTGTTGATATTAATGCGTTGTATCTACAACTAAACAACGTTCCTTTTTTAAAAAATAGAAAAAGTTGCAATCTATTGTTAGACAATTGAAATTTGTGTTATTAAAATTTACTGAATCCATAGTAACGCAATCTTTCAATTGTAAATCCTGAAGTATAATTGTACCGCTTTACTGAACTAACAATTTTTAACTCCATTTTTCTCGAAAACTATACATCCTATGGAATTTCAACTAGAATACCTTATTTTTGTATCAATCTTTGAAGTTTTTAAACCGATTGAAAATTTAAGAAATTTTGACTTTTATCATATTTTTTTCTAAATTATAACCTCCAAACTGTAACAACTTCAACACCCTATATCTTGGAATCACGACTTTAAAATGAAAAATGTTATATGAACTACCCTCACTATTTTTTCAGGGCCAACTCACATCTCATTTTTTTTAAGTATAATCGGGACACTCTGTATACAAAAATAAAGCGCCTTAAATATATTATACAGAAGAGAGAAATAAACAAAGGCGGTCTTGTATCCATAAAAATGTTAAAAGGGATCAATCACGGCTTGTTTAAAAAGGAGCATTTTCAATTTTGCAGACAAACAGCAAGACACATAAGTTCCTTTCCTTGAGAGGGATTTATGTAATTGACTGAAGGGTGTCTTTATTATTGAGTCAAGCTTATCTCTGTTACAGCCGATACGGGTTTCGAAGAGTCGATTCGTACAGCTCAAGGTTGCGTGCTGGGTCGCAGAATTGGTCCTTTGTGTTCGATCCTGCGGGGCGGCTCTGCTATTACTGGTCCATGGTCGTCTCCTTAGCGTTCCTTTATAATTTTTGGGTCATTATTTACCGATTTGCCTTCCGGGAAATTGATGGTAAGTAAGATTAAATCATATGATATTCCCGTTCCCGATTTTCTTATCTTATTCTGCCTTCGTGATTTTTAGAAAGCGATTGTTTGGAGAAAGATAAAAATGGGTCTCGCAAAATATATTGTACGGGGTGTTCGAAACTCCCTAAAAGAGATTACAGTTAAACAGTGACTCATAAATAGAAGATCAGACAGATCAGAATTAAAAATGACTCAAAGGAATTTTACATTATCAGTATTTTGTATATTATAGTTGTTAATGGATATGTTTAATTGTGGTATATTAATTTTTGGTCTAGTGTGAAAACAGACCTAATTAGTTTTATTTGTATTAAATAATGACTGGTCACTAGACCAAGTGGTTAATTTAGATAGTACACTTGAAATTATTTTATGAAGAATTGGATTCTTGTTAGTAAACAATAAAGTGGAGTCGTCTAAAAGACAAGTAAATGTATTAGATAAAATAAAGGGAGGTTCATTACTATATAAAAAAAACAGTTTTGGCCCCAATATTGATCCCTGCGGCACCCCATTTCTATTAACATCAGAGTTGGACACAGCTGTATATCCTTTATTCGTAATTTTAACAAATTGGTTTATATTGCTTAAGTAGGAAGTAAACCAATCATGTGCCTTACCTCTCACACCATATTTATATAGTTTAACTTTCAAAATACCATGTTGGACGCAGTCGAAATAGAGGTCACAAAATATTTCAGTTGGGCTTTCACCTAGTTCTATTAAATGTAATACCTCACTGTAAAAGGAATTCAATCAAGGCTGCAGAAAAATTTGATCTGATCTTGATTTTTTAACAATATATTGATTGTTTAAAGAAATGTTATTAAATACTTTAGCATGGCGTATAAAAAAGTTTTAGATATAACAGATGGGATAGAAATAGGTCAATAGTTTAACATCATTTCAGAACTGCCTTGCTTTAGAATAGGAGAAACCGCAGAAGATTTTAATATGGAGGGAAAACTCTATACTCGAAAGGCGTGTAAAGGTACGGATGCGCTGGTGCGACTGCGGCTGCGACTGCGACTGCGACTCGTCGCCATAGACAAGAGACCAATAGACAGTCTGAATGTTCTCATCAACTCCAGAATTTAGACTTCCTATTGGCCGGCAACGAGTCGCAGTCGCAGTCGCACCAGCGAATCCTTACCTTTAATCAGCCTTCAGTTAGTCATATCTGTTCAATGACATTTTAGCACAAGAGCACTTGCAAACGCTAGTACGAGTGCGACGATAAACACGGCCCATGTGAGAGATAGTAGTTAACAACCAATACTGATGCAGGTGCAAGAGCAATTTTTTCACCTTCAAAATTTACACCTTTATTTCTAAAGCATCATGTGTGGTGTTCCGCATAAGAATCGACACAGAGCAGGTGAATGTATCCATTGAGGGTAATTCGCCCCTAAAATTATACAAAACTATACCAAACTCTATTTTTCCATTGAAAGAATTTTTAAAATAATGTTCTTAAATTTTAAGGTTTTCAAGAAAAAATGCATTAATTAAAACAATATTTTAATAGTGTTTATTAGAAGAAATCAAAAAGTCATTAGTAGTTTTTGTGTTTAAAATTATTTTATTAGTAAGTTAGTAGTAAAACTATTTTATTTCTATTAATTTGTTGTTGAAGTATTAATTTTTTGGTTATTCCTCGCCAATTGAATACCAAAAAGATTTGTGGAATCGTATTACGAATAAATGTAACGTAAATTGACTTGATAGAGTAAATCAAGTCAATTTTCGGAGAAGAAAATTTTATGTATCAAGAAAAATAGTGCCCATTTTGAATAATTTCTTTAGTTTTATTTTTCTCTCTACATGCATCCGCTCTGTGTCAGTTCATATGCGGAACATCTTGCATAGAGTCTATATCATTTACAATAAAAAGATACATGTGTAAAACGTTTGTTTTAAATTTAGCGAATACGATCCTGGTGTGGTTCTGCCTGGATTACTTCGCAGACTTCCTGTACTTGGTGGATATCATGTTCCACTTTCGAACGGGTTACCTAGAGGACGGGGTGCTTCAGACCGACTCGACGAAGCTCCGCCACCACTACATGAACTCCACCACCTTCTACATTGACTGTTTGTGCCTGTTACCACTAGACTTCCTCTACTTATCAGTGGGCTTCAACTCGATACTGCGCTCGTTCCGCCTGGTGAAAATCTACAGATTCTGGGCGTTCATGGACAGGACGGAGCGCCACACGAACTACCCGAATCTGTTTCGCTCGAGTAGTTTGATCCACTACCTCTTAGTTATTTTCCACTGGAACGGTTGTTTGTTCCATATCATATTAAAAAACGATGGTTTCGGCTCTAAAAATTGGGTGTACAGTGACTCCGAAAGTACTGACTACGTGAAAGCGTACTTGCAAAGTTATTATTGGTGCACGCTGGCTCTGACCACCATCGGGGATCTTCCCAGGCCTAGGAACAAGGGGGAATACCTCTTCGTCATCTTCCAGCTGCTCTTCGGCCTGCTGCTCTTCGCCACGGTGCTGGGCCACGTGGCCAACATCGTGACGTCGGTCTCGGCGGCTAGGAAGGAGTTCCAG
This sequence comes from Monochamus alternatus, assembly GCA_037114965.1. Lineage (NCBI taxonomy): Eukaryota > Metazoa > Arthropoda > Insecta > Coleoptera > Cerambycidae > Monochamus > Monochamus alternatus. The sequence continues at coordinate 73,405,110 of CM073431.1, read as the reverse complement.
GGTAAGTTCTAGCGCCCCGCCCGCTTTAAGTGTCTGCTGTTCTGTTTCCTTCCCGTCATTCATAACATTCATGGATTTAGTACTTGGCTATTTATCAGAACTAGGTAACGGTTCCGTAGTAAATGTGAGATATGCCGCCGCAAGTCATACATTTTATATTAAAATCGGACGCCCATAAACATGTCCGTTTACTTCCGGTTGCTATTTATGATAAAGATCTTCAATTTCATCTCAAATATCAGGGAACATGTTTATCATCTCAATGCGCTTATAAATGTAAAAGGTCATAACTCAATACAGCTTAATCCAGTTAATTTGAAGATTTTTTTCAAAATTTAAGGCAGTAGCACACAAATGGATTTTAGAGTATACTTTTAATTTTACAACATGTATCATAACTTCAGGAATTATTTCTTATTTTTTTATTATAAAAGAAAATCCTTAGATTATAAGTCAAATGTTTTTCGAGATATAGGATTTTGAAATTAATAGATCATCATATTTATAAAAATATTTCTGAAGATTTTTGACTTACATTGTTGAAACTTGGACTAATGATATAATTAATTAGAATCAGGAAAAAATTATCTTTTAATGGTTTATTCCAAAAACACCTCACTTTTGGCCTAGTATTTTCTAAAATACTACTTAGAATTATTCATCGTAAAAGAAAAATATAATGCAAATGTAATTTTTATGCAATTTTTATTAATGAAGTCATATGTATGTTCTTTGATACCAAATATCTAGGTATGCAAAGGAAGAATTCCATACACAAAGCTGAATTTAATAAAAATCTAAAATAAGAATTAATCTAATTAATTTAATTATGAAAAAAGATCTGCCTAGATATTTGCTATCAAATAACATACATAATATGACTTCATTAAAATAACTGTACGAAAATGAAATACCTTTACAATAGAGTAAAAAATCTACAAAAGCAAATGTCGATGTAATTCAACGGTAATCGGAGCATTAATCCTAGAGTAGTTAATTTCACACAGTTTAATACCTAATAAAATGTATACGACATATTTTTAATCATCTAACGAATCTAAAAATAATCCACGTCAATTATTATTAAATTTTTTATGATGCCACTGTTTACATTTTTATTTCGAACGAAAAATCTTTAGAAGTTTTTTGAAACGAATGGTTTAAAGGCTTCTTATATTTCAAAAAATGATGATTCAACTCTAGCTCGTTATCCGAATAAATTGGAACACACCCTTTTCTTTGAATTAACATTGTGAACCTAATACCCTTATTTAATTCCAAAACACATATTAGCGTCGCAATTTTTATGTTTTTAGTAAAAGTGCTTCTCAGTACTTAACGCTACTCCCAATTTGTAACCACCTCGGTGAATTTTTGATTTTAATTAATCATTGATTAGATCTAAGCCAAGATAAATGTGATATTTTTTTTAATTTTCAATATTCTGTATGTCTAACATCAATGGCTTTAGACAATTAAGGCGTTTAGGTTCAATATGACCCAAGGAATAAATACTCTCCTCAAGTTTATGAAATATGCTGGATATCAAAGATTTGTCGAAAATTTTATAGGTACTCACATCACCCATTTGTGTAACTGCTTGAATATACTTATTTATTAAAAATTCAACAATGTGAAGTTTATCAGATTTCATAAGTGCACCATACTCTTAAAAAAAATATTTGTAATACGTGTAACATTCATCCCAATAGTTTCTATTTTTCTACATTTGACAGTATAGTAATAGAAATATATTATTATAACTGAAATAAAATGATAAAAGGCTCTATTGGGGATATTTAATTGCAAAATAAAACTGTTTTCATTGTGAAATTCTGACAGTGATTGAACACGAAGACAAATAGCAGCTAAACTTAACGATAAATCGTAACGATATTTCTGCACAGGCAAACTATGCAGATTTATCTCGACATGTCGATGGGAAATCGTTTGGTTTGCACAGATATTAACGCCGCCCGTGTGGATCGGATAAATAGTAGCTCTTTTAACTGCGTACTTATCTAAATTGTTGTGGTTATCGTTACGTTAAACATTTCATTCGTTTATCCTTTATTCATGTTTGTTAAAAAAGAAACAGTATATTGCATTTCATACTTGACATCTACGTCTTGTCACATGAAAATAAAAATTCAATATGGTATTAAATAGGACTAAATAAGTTTATTTTATGCTGAAAATCTTTTCACTTGAACAAAAGGTTTCCCACAAAGAAACAATTGTTTTCATTATCAAATTAATTGTATTTTTCTGAACAGTTCTTATTAAGAAAAAAATTTCTATGTCCATCCGTTTAGAAGTTACGTACAAATGTTATTCGATAAAATATATAAACACATTTCCATTTCAAAGTTTGTTTAAATGGCGACGAATGACCAGCATGCATCTTACTATTTTATATTAGTTCATTTTTCTCGATTCACAAATTAAGTATCAAATAATGTTCTACATTTCGTACAATAGCGATAATTTTTTCCCCTTGGATTAATATGTTGTTTGCATTTTTTGTAATATTGTTTTATATTTTCATTACATCTTTTTAAAAAATTTACTTTAGTAACATATTTTTTCTATAATGCTCTTTTCCATCTTAAACCATTTTTTGATAGTTTTAAAACAATTGAGATCTGTCAACTCATTTAATCATGGAGTAGTGTATGGTTATTTTGTTTTTTTTATATTTAGTTTTCGGAGAATATATATATGAACGTAAATTCTAAATTAATAGAGGCAGCAAATATTTTTTTAACAGAAGTTATTCAGAAATGTGCATGAGTATCCAGTAAAGAATGAACCATATTTTAAAGCTAGCTTTCTTGGACAAATATAATGTGATTTAAATCAACTTACCTTACTATAATTTTGTTTCCTTAACAAGTACCTAATTTTTTATTTATTTGTTTAAAACAATTTTCTTATTTGTTGGGTAATTGTTTTAAAATTTTGGACACGACGTTTTTTTCATAGAGTAAACACAAATATCTAATTGATTTTTTAGTTAAAGGTACTGGGCGTTCTGAACACTTGCTCCACTACATTCTTTCAGATTTTTTTTAGGACATAAATTTTTGGAAAATGATTAGTAAATTTGAATCAACTTTCGATTAGTTTTAAAAAAAGTATACTTGTTGCATGTCGCCAAATTGCATTTTACGGAGAACTGTGTAAATTCTAACAAATTTTTAATTCAAATAGTTACTATTGTTAGTAATGCCGCTCTTTCAAAACAACATTAAATATAACACGGAAACATATGACAACATAAAAGAAAGACAACATTTAAAATATAATAAAATAAACAAATAATCACTTAAACCCAAACGCAATAGCACAAAGAAAATCTATTTTTAATTTACTTTTGCAATATCCGTCAAAAAACTACTTACTAATACTGTGCTAACTATATGGATTAATAATTTGTTAGAATGTATCTGTTGATTTCCAAATTTTACAAATATGTTAAACGAAGCTTTCTCTAAAATTTTGCATTTTGCAACTGATCAAAAACAGATTCAAATTTACTAATCATTTTACAAAAATCTGTATCTAAAAAATAAATATAAAGGAAATAATATAGTGGCACAATCAATGAGCTATTCGTGTTTATTACACAGAAAACCGTTTCTTCAAAATTTGAGTAAAATTACCCAACAAATGAGAAAATTATCACAAAAAATTAAATAAAAATGCATTCTCAGAACTACAACTTCTTAAGAAAGTAATGTTGATTTAAATCATATTATATTTGTTCAAGTAAAATCCTTAAAGTGTGACCTATTCTTTACTAAACACTCTGTAGGTAATGAAAGCATTTAGATATACCTGCGAGAAAACATTTATTGATAATGTCATAATTTCTATTTAGGAAATTCCGAAAAAGAAAGATTTTTGGTGACTAATTTAGTTTTTTTTTTAAGATCATAAATTGAATTTTAGATTACCCAGCGCTTTTTGTTTTCGTTTTGTTAAGACATCCGTTCTAAAACACTGAACTATCTAAATTCTTTGCTGGACAAAACATTTGATTTGATGGTTAATACTGTCGAGAATAATATTACCGAAACTCAGTGGTTTTTTTTAGACATGTGACGACGTCATTCAAAAAATAAGCAGAATGGATATCCGTGTAATCCGTTACCATTCTTAAAATATATCTTTCGGTGATGGCTGAAAGAAAAGCGATTTGACTGTTGACCTAGTTCGCATACAAATTATTACGCCTTTTGTCTGGGCATTTCAGCCGCTGATGAAAGCTGTCTGACTGCTACGCTGGAAACTACTTATAGGGTACAGAGTGGAAGCAGGCTTCTCGCTTACCGGTAACTCGCGCTTATCGGCGCTGTTTTCTCGCGCGGAGACTGCACACATTAAAAACTTATTCGGTAGGTAAGTCTTAGGTACTTCCTGCAAAATGTCTGTTTTGGATTGTATAATTACTAAGTCAATGAGAAAATAATTTGTAGTACACCCTATTAATCGTAATAGAAGAAATTATGGACAATCAATCATTTATTTAAAATTTAAGAAACGCCAAGAAAAGTTTTTTTTTAATGTACAAGCATGACATAAAATATCTTTCACTGCATTTTAGAAAAGTAAAATGCCGCCATATAATGAAAAATTGGTGTAATCTACATAAGTAATCTATTCTATGCGAAGATTTGTTATTACTTTGAGGTAAGTAATTTATTTATTTTAATTTAAAGGTACCTATTTGAAAAAATTGAAATATTTTTTTTTATAATTTCTATTAATGAAGTAATATATATACTTGCAAGGTTGCATACAACAAATATATAAATTATAAATTAATCTAGATAAATTTTCTAACGAAAAAGACATACCTGGCACAATGAAATTATTAAATGATTTTCAAAATTCACTTTTGAACAAAATTATATCAACATATGGTCAGCCACATATATTCAGCAACCTTAATAAAACATGTTTTTGGAAACTACTGCAATATTAATATACAGAATGTCCGAAATATAAGTGCCGACTAAAGTGGCTTGTATATCTGACCAAAAGAAGCGTCTAAAATTAATAATTCTACAAATACATTTAAAAAATAAAAATGCAACTGAAAAAAATTCAAAACTGTGTTACAAAATTACAAATTAATTCACAACTAGATCAAGTAAAAGCTCCTAAAACATAATTTGTATTTTTATTGATGTTAATGAAGTATGCAATACAGGTTTCCTAAGAAATCCTTAAACTATAACGTACTGGCCTTTCGGTTTTCTGTACATAATATTTTTTATATTTGCGTACATAAACAAAAATGGAACAATTTATAGTAACCATGGCCAGTTAATTTATGGCGAATCTAGGCAAAACTCCCTGATTACGAGAAGTTTGTACGGTAAACGCTTTTCACAAGCAATGACATTCATTTTGAACACATAACTATTCCACATTTCATTCTGTATTGTGGAAAGAGCTCCAAGAAAACCATTCACACTAAGTATGTTTATTACGTGTATTTGTATTCATTATGTACAAACATCTGACATTTTAGGTGTGCGACGTCGTCGCACATTCAAAACCATTGTCATATACCGTTGGTCAGAAAAAATTGTTAAATTTACTATTTATCATACAGCAAAATAAAGGCACTCATATTTCGGACACCCTGCATGTTTTAATAATTACCCTTTTCATTCATTCCATTATTAACATCTCTTCAACATTTGTCTACGATATATTGGTAACTGTGAATTTTGTCATTTTTATCCCTTATAAGTCTTCGAAAAACCAAAGATATTAGTTACTAGTCTTTGTCCATTTTTCTATATACAACCAGCGCGTACAGATAAATTAAATTTTAATTCCGATAAAAACGGGCTCGCAAGTTTCCGGCACTGACCTGCTTCACCCTGCTATCACTGTGTACATTTAAAAGTACGTTATAATTTTAAAAGTATATTTGCGCGGATCGGCGCAGGATACCAGTAAGCAGGAAACCGCTTCCACTTGTTCGCTATAGAGTCATTCCATATAAAATAGTCTGAAAATAAAAAAAATTGTTGCCGACCCATTTTAGATTTTGGTGTAACTTTGAAAAACTCTACTCTACGGTCCCAAACAACAAAATTTACACGAGTTTGATTTTTACAAGCGCTTGTTTCCGCCTATTTAAATGAAGACTCTTAAAAATTGCTATTTTTAAACTTTATTACTTTTTGCTGTAAAATTTTTCTGTTTAAGATATTTGATTGATCAAGACGAAATTCAGAGTAGGAAAGATAATAGTTTCAGTGTAAATGAAGATAATTGGCTCGGACGATCCCTTTGAATAATAGCAGCGTGCTGAAAATGAGTCATTTTTCGTGAATTTCAATCGACTCTAGCGTCTTAACTGTTGAGAGTTAAAAATTCATGCTCCGCGGGAATTAAGAATACATATCATAGACAAAATTCAGCCACAAGTTGACCTGAGTAGCCCACTCTTTATAGAAGAAAACTTTGCTTGAAGTTTTGAAATTTTTAAAAATCCCAATATTCAGGCTATGAAGCGAGCGTGTTGACTGCGAGATAAAAATCTGATACTCACAGAATCTACTGTTCTTATCTTCAACTTTAAATGACTATATCACTTGTTTTGTTATTTTCATGTTTAGTGCATGTAGGTACGAGCCGTTTTCTTTTACAGCAAAAATCTGGACGTTTTTACTAATGAATTAAAATTACTTACCATCAAAAATAATTATAAATATGAAAAATATTTCAAGTTTTAATAAAGTTATGGATATTTAGGGTGTAAAATTGCTTCTGGAAGTAATAATCATGGAAAATGGCAGTAACTGTAAACAATTTTTCAACGAGAAAATTATTTTTTATTCAACTTTTCAAATCGACGGCATCGAATTACAAGAAAATATATAAATTGGAAAATGACAGAAATTAAATCATTAGTAGTTTTATTAATACTTATGAACTCGAATTTACTTCTCGAATATACTTATATTGTTAATAATATAATGAATTAATAATATTGCTAATTTCTTTTTTTAATTTACGCATATTCGTACTTACTTTTAAATGCAATACAGTCAAATAACGGAAATACGCTTACTTCTATACGCATGCATAAAAATCTATAGATAAGACAGAATTTTTATAGAAAAAAAAAATAATAAGATAAAAACTACTAGTTATTTAGAAAAAAAAATTGAGTTGATTTTTGCTGTAAAAAACGTCTCGTACATGCACTAAATATGAAAATAACAAAACAAGTGATGTAGTCATTTAAAGTTGAAGGTAAGAACAGTAGATTCTGTGAGTATCAGATTTTTATCTCGCAGTCAACACGCTCGTTTCATAGCCTGAATATTGGGATTTTTAAAAATTTCAAAACTTCAAGCAAAGTTTTCTTCTATAAAGAGTGGGCTACTCAGGTCAACTTGTGGCTGAATTTTGTCTATGATATGTATACTTAATTCCCGCGGAGCATGAATTTTTAACTCTCAACAGTTAAGACGCTAGAGTCGATTGAAATTCACGAAAAATGACTAAAAAACACTCATTTTCAGCACGCTGCTATTATTCAAAAGAATCGTCCGAGCCAATTATCTTCATTTCCACTTAAACTACTATCTTTCCCACTCTTAATTCCGTCTTGATCATTCAAATATCTTCAAACAGAAAAAATTGACAGAAAAAATTAATAAAGCTTAAAAATAGCATTTTTTAAGAGTCTTTATTTAAATAGGAGGAAACAAGCGCTTGTAATAATCAAACTCGTGTAAATTTTGTTGTTTGTGACCCTAGAGAAGAGATTTTCAAAGTTACACCAAAATCTAAAATGGGTCAGTCTGATTTAAACTGGTGTTTTTATATCCATTGAAATATACAATTACAAATTGCATAGCTTATAAGTAAGTATTTGGAGCTGGTTACCAGTAAGCGGAAAACCTGCTTCCACTCTGTGTGTACCCTTACAAGATTATTATAATAGTTAAATTATCGAAAGGGGTCAGGCAGCTCGGCGCATTGATCGAATTAGTTTCCGTTAAAAATAGCCAAGTATTAAAACGCTTCACTTATTATACGCTCCACAAGGATATTGGCGCAAATTAACCGTTATTAATCCTTTCTCTGAAGCTCATTGTTCTAATCCAGAAATTAAATTTCCCAATTCAAACAGACGGTTGATAGGTGAAGATGTGTTAATCTGCATTTAACCGTATGTTGAGTGGTACATTTTCATACTTTGTAATATTGGAAATGTGTGCAATCATCCTTTATGTCTCACTCAGGATTTTAGTATGCCACTTTATGCTCTTTACAGCGTATTGTTCGTAAACTGTAACTGCATTTATTTGAAATATCTATCTGTAGTTCTGGATTTATTGTTAACAGCACGCTTCATTTATTTTGTAAGGGATGCAGCAGATGAACTTTTTACAAGTAATAAATTATATTGCTGCATTAACCTGTTATTTTTTAGCTTTAATTCTTGTTAGAACATACATTGACATACTTTTTATCAAAGAAAACAAAGAAATATTTACAATAGAAAACGGTAAAAAAATTAACTTCTACAGGCCTAACAGTTATTATGTGATTCATTAATATTATTTTTTAAGTTTGTTTTTAATACTTATAGTTACCATAACATAAAACACGTTTGACGTCATTCATAGTGGCCATATTGATGATACTGTGACGTCAGGCTATTGGTTTACAAACTTACAAAGTAATTCTGATAAAGTTCTGTGTGAATTGTAACGTACATTGGCGTTTATTTCAGCATTTTTGTAGGATTTTTGTTTCGTGTTTCTTAATTTGAAATGGTAGAAACATCTAATAGTAGGCATTCCTAAATATTCAAAATATTGTTTAGTATCACAGTGCAAATCATCATCTATTAAAACATCTTAAAAAGTATTTTTCTAATTTTGACATATAAAGTAACATCTTTTGTAATGGGTCAAAACGTTCTACTTTATGTAATTAGTTGCATAATGAAAACCATTATGCAACTGGTTACGAAAATTTAGTTATGTCACTAATTGCAAAAAAAAATTAAACAAAATACAACAGAAAAATAATAAAGTAACTTTTATTTAAGTCAGTAATTTTATAAATAACACTTAATTATGTATTAATTATTATTATTATTTAATTATAAATATTCACAACGCAGTTGGCACAGTTCGTTAAACTAATTTCAGAAGAAATCTTATACTCGGTTCTCTAAGAATATCACTGGAAATTGTTTTTTTATTTTCTATAGAATTTTCAACATATCCTTCTGCAACAGAATTTGACTTCCAGCCGCCGTGCTGTTTTATTTTTAAAATATTGGCCCTAGAATCTGCAAGTGAAGTGGCCGAAGACTTTCTGAAGCAGTGCCCCGTGAATAATGTACAATTCGGCAATCCAATCATTTGAGCAATCATCTTTGGTACCTAACCAATAGCATTAATTCCTACTGGTTGTACACCACACTTACCATTTCTATATCTAACAAGGAATGTATTGTGTTTAATATATTCCGGGCGTAGCCATTAAAAAACTATTGTCATCCACCTCCGTCAAAAACTTATATACAGGGTGTATCTTAAGTAATGGCTTTAATTTCAAGGGGTGATTCCTTGTCATATTTTAAGCAAAAAAGTGCATATGAACATCGGTCCACAAGTGCTTCGTTACCGAGATACAGGGTGTCAAAGTTGGGAAAATAAATCGCATTTTACGTAATACACCTAAATTGACTACATCTTTGAATTTGTCATTCCAAAAAACCCCGGTGTATGAAATTTCATTAAATTATTTCGAATCAGTCGAAAGATATTTAACAAAATGCGATTTATTTTCCCAACTTTGACACCCTGTATCTCGGTAACGAAGCACTTGCGGATCGATGTTCATACGCACTTTTTTGCTTAAAATATGACAAGGAATCACTCCTTGAAATTAAAGTCATCACTTAAGATACACCCTGTATATTTACATTTGGACTCCCTTTTCAAAAATGCTATCAAACTATTGTTTGTTTTAATGTCTATACCTTTCTTTAAGACAGCTCATTTCTCAACATGGAGTACTGTGTCCATAGCTTCAAATTCTTCTTACCTTCAAAATATGCCAATATTACTTTCTCGTTGACGTTTTTTACTTTCTTCTGTTCACGCCATTTCTCAATAAATCTCTCTATCTCTTCTTTCCGTGAGTTCCCATTATTTTCCGTTCCGCAATTGTTTGTTCTTCTTTGCCACTACTTATTGCACTATATACACTGCTTACAAACATCCTTAATAAGGATCTACATAACTACATATTTCATTTCATAATCTAATCCCTTCATACACATACGGGATGATGACCGGTATTGCTTACTTGTTGGATTAGGCCATTTATGATTTTGTGAATACGCTTGAATTATTCTCCATTCTTAAAAATACAAACACAAAATCACTAATTAATTAATTCCATTCACAATTAAATAAGCGGAGATATACTGGAAATGTGTCCACGCACACGCCCATGGTAGTTGGCACGTGCACGTGATGGGGTCTGCCACATCCAATAGAAATCTTACTTTCCGATTTGACGCATGCGTGTTTGTTGCGGCGGAAGCTGTGTAATCGGGTATGGCCTCAGAAGTATGCGGCACTTAAATTTTATACAATAAATATAGCGGTAGCATGCGTTTATCTTAGTGTTGACTGTTTTAAATGGTGAACGGGTTTATAACATGACTCACTCTATTATTTTGGACCTTCACTATAGAACTAATTATAAATTCACTGCCACTTGATTAAAATATTAAATTTCGCCTCTTTCGTCCATTACTTATTTTGTAAAACTGGCCATTTCTATACTGTATAACGTCTACTAATCGACTAGAGTCGACGATCGACCAAATCGATAGTTGTATGCAAGTCTCGCAAGATCATGCAAGTCTAGCAAAATTACGACACAGACAAGACTTGCCTTGTTTTGTAAGTAAGACAAGATATATTTTTTTTAATTTTGTCCTACCTCTTTTCCTCGAATAACCTGTGAAATGGGTTGCAATTGTGTTATTACTAATAATAAAAAAGTTATTGTCATTATAAAATATTATGATAACGGTTAAAATCGATAATGTTTGACCTTTCTGTGAAAGATTAAACACAATCTCACAGGTGAAACTGAATTCCTTAGAGTAATAACGGAGAGACGGCGGAAGAGAAAAAAAAACAAATTTTAATATTCGACCTGTAAACTGAAACAAACAACGCGTTATTTGCAGGAGAACATTTCGGAGCACGAGACAGTGGCAATAAATATCCGCGGGGAGCACAATACGGTGTAGAACAGCAACCTTTACATGCCGCTTATTTGCACCCACACTTTCAATCTACATATTGAAATATGAACGAAACAGAAAGCCAATCCAATCTGCTGCGTGAAATACGAACTATCTGAAGGAAATTTAATTTCATCCGAGAAAATAAATTAGGATTTTTTTTATGGGCCAATCACTTTATACAAATAAGGCAGAAATGTACAACGCGATTTGGGAATCAACTGTCCCAAATCGAATTCTTTTAAAAAAAATGCGGTAAAAATTTCTGAAGTATTCTCAAGATTTTTTTTTAAACAATGCAGGTACAAAAATATTCACAGAGGATTTTTATTTTGAAGATATACAATATGTTTCTGAAGTAAGTAAGTACGTTTCTCCACCGTTGTTACGGAAATCAATCAATTAAAAAATAACAGTCATAGTAGTATTTAAAACATATATTTCACGTGTAGTGGTAATAATAAATAATAGGGCGGCAGCAGCTTGGCAATTATGCCACAGGTGTTCCGTTTTTGTCTACTCCTGCTATCCCAACACCTCTCCACTATCTACCTTCGATCCTCCTCGAACCTTCCCGACGCCCTCTTGCTCGCCTGGATCTTAGTCTATGATAGGCCCCTCATCTCTTCTCTTTCCAATTTCCCGGCGCCAAGGTTCCTCTGTTTTAGTCTCTCAAAAGCCGCGCAGTTTCCTAGAAAGTGGATTTGAGTGTCCTCTCCTTTTCCACATTCCAGGTATAATTCTGAGGCAGCCTGAGCCTGCAGTGGCTTAACAGGATATCATTTGGTTCAGGGACCTTCGACTAAGACAGCAGCCACACTGTCCTAGATTTACTGGGTCCATTGAAAAAGTCATAAACCGGTCTACATCCTCTATTACTTCTCCACTTCCATCCTAATATTTGGTAGGTCCATTTATTCAGGGCGCTACTAATACTACCTGGCGTAATTCCAAGAATGGATTCGAGTCCCTGGCCAAGGACCCCAGATCCGAAACAAGTTAGCTGATCAGCCTTCTTGTGGCTGAGGATCCTTTATAGTCCGGAACTAGACCAACTGCATCTTCTTCTGTTTGGTCAGAGATTACAGGGCATATCCAGATCGAACCTAGATCTCGTCCTTGGTCGGATAAGAACCCTGAGTGCAGCCTAACTGTCAGAACAGATAAAGATTTTTGTCCCCCACACAATTCCTTACTTTTTCCTCGCTTGCTTGTGGAATTGCAAAGACCTGACCTACGTACAGTTTCCAAGTAAAATCTTGCACCCGCATACTCATTTCCTACACCGTTCCCTCGAGAAAAAAGTGGTAGTATACTTCCTGTCCAATTTTAATCTATCCTCCACCTCAGTAACCTTTCAGCCACAGGTTAGGATCTCCCTCTCCGTCCTAAGGGCTATCGCAGTATGACTCTTTGATCGACCTTCTAACCCCGAGGGTAGTGCGACTTTGATTGTCCTCGACAAAATGTAAAATATCATTGACCCTATTTAACACACGTTGCGGTCTTTCTTGTCCACATCCTTCATAGATTAGGTTCACGTTACCGTTGTTCCGGACCCATCTTTAAATAGTGATTTGCACTGTTTTGGGGTTCGGTTGTTGTCTTTTGGGAGAACAATTCGTATACAAATTTATTTATTTATTTATACACATAGGCCACATATGGGTTATGAACGTCATATAATAAATGGTATACAAATGAAAAATATAAAAAGGTAAACAGTTACACAACAACATATATAAATATAAATGCCAGTTACTTAAACAAGCAATGAAAAAAATTATAAATTTGTTTAAGCTAACAACAATATAACTAAATAAAAAAAAATACATATTATTTTACAAAAGCAAAATATTCTTTTATGCTATAAAAACTGTTTGCAGAGAAACAAATTTCCTAACAGACTTATGACTTTTAAGCTTCTCTGTCTTTAGACAAACTATTAAATACCCTACTAGAGAAATTGTACGCATTTTTTTTGGACAAAGCCAAATTTAAATCATACTTTAATCATGTTTGCACTCTCTATATATTCATATGTGCCAATTCTTGATTTGAATAACACATTAAACTAGCATTCTAAAGAGTTACGTGTGGGTTGTTTTGCTTTATAATTCTTGCTTCTTAATAAATTTTCTGGATGACAAGACACTTTAGACCACAAATTATTTCACATTTTAACTTATCTTCACAATTACAAGTTTATTAGTTTTATGCATGTGGTAGACTGAATACTTGATAACCTACCAAATAACAGTAAATGATCTTTAACACATTGAGCTTATGATTGTACTTTTTTGTCCATATTTCCCTTTTTATTATAGATCTACCAAACTTCTAAGTGTTACAATATAATATGATATAGTATTTGATTACATGCAAAAACGTTTTCACAAGTAACAGAATACCCAAATGACTAGAGACAAAATTTTGAACTATTCCACAGCAGATAACATCAGATGACGAATATGAAATTTTAATTTTAAAAAAATACTACCGAGAGAATTACAAAAGTGGCAGCCAGTGTTATTAATTTCCTTCAAGGAAAAGTAAAGAATAAACCCGCAAAAGTCACAAACCATGTTGCAAGCGACAACTGATATAAATTTAAGTGCCGTGCAGAATGTTGCTCAAAATGAAATCCATCGCGAATGACGAGCGTTTCCCCTACAATAAAAACGGCGCAAATCCGCATCGAAATCTAATTTGGGCGACTTTGATAAAGGGCCGCTTCAACGATACACAATTAATTTTTATGTAGAAGGAAAAAGGGTTAAAACTGCGGTACACACAGATTATGGACTATTCCAGCGAGAATATTTTTATCCGTAGGTACCTACAGTAGAGGGTCGATCCTTTCGTTTTATCTGTTTTATAAGGGGAACAAGTATGACAATATAATTTTAAAAAATGAATATAATAAAAAAATTACTACGTAAAGGAAATTGTACTAATGTATCAAACTTGGTGCTGCCGTAGCCGAGGTGCACGAGAGACGACTTAGATTGTGGCGGTCCTTGTCAAACTGTCATGACCAACAGATCATTTTAATTGTATCTCCAATACAAATTCATATTATATCGGGTGTTTCTTAATTGAATGTCAGTATTGAAGGATCTACACATGATTATAAGACAACAGTTTCATATAAACATAGGACCGTTTCCGCTTTATTTTTGATTTACAGGACGATTTTTTTAAAATTTTATTTTTTTTTAAATAACTTCTAAACTGCATTAGATATTTTTGTGGAACTTGGTGGGTGTAAACTCGACGCAAAGACACATGTTTTGTTAAAGAAATGAATGTTCAATTTTAATCAACGGCGTCGCTATTAATTTCACTTTTACTATTTTTAATTAAAAAAATGATACGCCACTGCCTCTTTCAAAAATAAGTTCTGAAAGACATCATTTTGCAATAAAAAAGATCTCTTGACATTTTTTCGTATCTTGAACGGTTTTGCAATAAGAAAATAAAGAACAATAATAATTCTTAGGCCCCTGTGTGTACTAATAGTGCAGCTGTGATTGTTTAATTAGAAATGATATGCGTCGCAACTATACCCAATATCTCTAAATAGAGGAGGTTGACTATAAACTGCTGATTCCCTGTGCTCCCCTGCTCACAAACTCACGTGTAACGTCACTGGTATCGAAAATATCAAATATTGTTTGCTAGTAAATGTCGGCTTTTATTTGTATTTCAAAAGTATGTCTGCGTCCTGTGTTATTATTTTTGTGTTACTGGAATTATTTTCGTGTTTTAGCGTAATAGTTATTTTTCTGGTATTTGTTACCGTTACGTTTTGGTTGTTATTTACATGCTGTTATATATAGAATATATACTTTTACGCCAAATTATGTTGAGATATAATTCTGGGAGCACAATTTAATTTGTGGCTACTTGTACAATCAAAATGATAGTGTCACAAAAGAACCATAATTAAAAAAAGACCGGAATGGAAGGTGCTAAGATGCAATCGAAAAGATACTTTTTATCGAGATAACCAAAGATGCAGTAAGTATTTTTATACAAAAGAATTTAAAAATATATATTATAGTAGAAAAATGATGGCAGCTTCAAAGAAATTATAACCTACGGGTATAAATTCTTGTCAGGTGTATACAAGTATTACACAGATTAATGATTTTATACATTTTTTACCTTAATCTGATATCTACATTGCGCAATTGCTGTATGAAGACTGTTCCGTTAAGTATTACTACCAGTACACAGGCGCTCCAAAACATCATACCCAAAAAGATAGTAAGTGAACTTCCGGAGTCGAAAACCGCAATAAGATAAGTATGGTCACCAGAAATTCCAGTTACCAATGTAATTTTAAATTATTTAATCAAATCAGATAAACGTATATACAAAATCATACAGATAACGAAGTACCTACAATTACTACATTTAGCTGAACAGTAACTGAGATTGCGTTGTACCGCTTGTTTGTCAATTAGTATGTCTACGAGTATTTTCATATTGCATTTCTTTTATATATTGCCATAGTATTGCTTAAGCAAATAAACAATGATTGCCATGTGATTTTTTATTGCCTCAATTTGAGGCAACTTCCTTCTTTCTGATCCGATATAAGAACAGTTCTAATTATGGGGTAAGTTTTTATTTAATTAAGTTTCCAAGAGTCTTCAAAATTTCAAAACCGAGCAAAATGCAGATGTAAATTTGTTACAAGGGAATTTTTCTAAATATTTTTTACGTCATCAAAATTTCGATCTAGATAAAAAATAAAATTGACAGAACAATAACTTACCCATGCTGGAAGTAAGTTATAGTTTATAAGGTAAATGCATCTGAAACGAAATTTTGAGACATACATACATACATACATTTGTAGTAGCATCAAAAACACTTGGCATACCCAACCTACCTTCTTCGTTATATGTTCTAAACTGTTAATAATATTGTAATAGTACTGTTTAGCAACATATATCCACACATAAATTATTTAAACGACTGAAAATTTAAATATAACTAACACCGGTTTGGATGACGAAAATCAAAGTAAATACTATCAACGTCATCCCGTCTTGAAAATTTTGCAGTGCTATTGGACGAAACTTCCAGTTTAGGGATCTTGGTATATATCTACGTTATTAATAATCGTTTGTATCTTACTACGTGCAACTTGTGCTTTTTTGTCTGGTTTTTCAAATAAAGTAATATTATTATTGTACTAAAGAATTTTTTAAATGCCATGCCACAATTTTGTACTATCGCATTACGTCTTCTTCGAAATTTAAAAAGTAGTCTAAATAATTAGATAACTGTAAAATACTGCTATTACATTATACATTGTTCATTGCAATCAATAATAACATAAAATTTTAACTGATAACTTAAAAAAATATTTCTTAACTTAAAAGTAGACGATAGAGAATAAATTATATGAAAGTATTATAAGCTTTCTCTTATCATAAAGCTCTTACATCAGTCAATATAGAGCAATCACTATTTACATTTAGTACAATTATGCAACTCATTTTTTTACTGTTACATGTATGAAAACAATCGAACGCACCAAAATAATTAAATACCGAAGTCCTAGTATTTATTTGATTTATATATTAGACTTTGACTTCATAAAAAGAGAGACAAGTAAATAGTTTTGCATATGAATTTGTTGGAATCTTAGTAGTTTCGTGTACTTCTGTTTAGAATAGAAAATTTTAAACTGTTATAAGTATGTAATAATTCAAAATATGATGCAATGTTAAAAATTGTGGGCAATAAATTCCTGTAGTATATGACAAATTGTTATAGATGTCAGCTGCATCGTAGAAACTTCTATTCTCATGAGGTTCTTACATAGATGAATACTAATTTATGACATTAAATTAAGTGCTGCCACTTGACACTGGAAAAATCATAAAAGTACCAAAAATATAGAGGCACACAATTTCCCTTCTTATGGTCACCTCAGTAATAGTGAAATGTACAGATTACTTTTATTGAAAGCAGAAAAGATCTACCCTACATATCAACACTAAAATAACTATTTATCGGACTAATCATACGCCCAGCGGTCGCTATCGAACATTTGCTACATTTTGAGTTTTAAGTTTATAACCCCATTTCTTAAACATTTCGAATATTAAAAATATAGATCAATTGAGTTAAAAGAAGTGAATGGTATACATTTTTTAAATAAAAATATATACTCATGTTGTGACTAACCGTTTTTCGAACCCCCCGAATTCACCTTCCACACACCCCTCTGAAATATTCGTTCACTCCATCTTATTGCGGGATCTGAAGTGACTATCACAAAAGGATAAACATGAATAAGAAGAGAAAAAATTGCCTCCAATATCCTTGTGGAATTTATCCGTATATCCGATGTCTCCCATCACCTTCTCGCGACTGAACGTTTCCACGGGTTGGGTGGAAGCCGGGTGATTAAATAAAATACAAATCGTCTGCACGAAGTAAGAATTTTTTCGAGCGAGTCCAAATAAAATAGAATGTATCCGTTTGACACAATACACGGCATCATTAAAAGAAACGTTGCTACAAATTTATTCTCATATTACGCAGAATTTATTTTTACGAGTATGTATATAATAATAATAATAATGATTTATTGATGTCAATACACACAAAAAGAAATGTTTACACAATTCACAAGAAATATGACACCCAAAGCGTCAGTACATAAAATTAGGTCAAAGCTTGACACATACATTAATTTAATCATAAAAAATACGTTACAAGATATTACAAAATAAAGAGAAAAAAAAATATCATAAGTCATGCACATCACACAGTATATTAAAAGGACCAACAGTATCAACAAAACCGTCATTAAAATAATCATCAAATGAAAAAAATGCTTTAATTTTGAGAAAGTTGCTTATTCTCTTTTTATAATGAGTATTACATAGGCATTTAATTTCTTTAGGAAGTTTATTATAAAATGCACACAGTAGTAATTAGAAACGACTCTAGTTTTATTTAGTCTAAAAAAGCCGGGGTTAATATTGTCTCTGTATCTAGTAGGGTATTCATGGTTCATACAGCGCTGACGGAAGACATGAATATTTTCCTTTGTGCACATGAGACACACTTAGAGTCCGCCCTGTAGGGTAACCCTGCAAGAATGCGAATGCATTTGCGTTGTAATTGCATCACCGTGACAACAATGACCCCAGTTGAGAATAGCATAGCACAAATTTGCATGAAAAAAACCGTAGTAGGCTGTCAGCAATGTTTTTAACGAGACACAATTAATAAGGCTTCTAATCAAGAACATCATTTTCTATAATTTTTTAGATAGTTCATGAATATGTTGCTTTCAAGACATCTGATGGTCAATATTTACACTAAGAAACTTTACTTGAGTGGTAAAATTAGGAAATTCATCCTCGTCATTCATATGACGCAAAGTAAACAAAATAGACTGAGTTTTATCCTGATTGAGATACATCTTATTTGCCAAAAAACCACTGCTTTACGTTATTTTGTTTTGTTTGTACATTCTGCTGAAGGACATTGACCTGATCCGCCCTGTTTAAAATGGTAGTATAATCCGCAAAGAGAATGAAATTGAAAATGTCATCACTGTTTGGTAGATCATTAATGTAAATAAGAAACAGTACAGGTCCAAGAACCGACCCCTGCGGTACTCCATGATTCATGGTTAAGCATGATGATTTACTCCCATTAAGAGAGACAAACTGTGTTCTGTCACTCAGATATGAGTGATATACTATTTAAATTAAAGTTATAACGCAGAAGTTTTTGTAACAAGATGTTATGGCTCACACAATCAAAAGCCTTAGTAAGATCATAAAAAGTACCAGAAACAATGTTTCCATTTTCAAATCCACTTAGAACTGAGTATGTTAAATTGTTTATTGCTAGCGAAGTAGATTTTTTATTACTAAAGCCAAATTGACAGGAGTGAAATAGATTGCTTTGTTCAAAATATTGATTTATTTGTTCCTTTAGAATCTTTAGAAAATTTTAGCTATTATTTGAGTTGAGGAAATAGGTCAATAGTTTGACAGGTCATCCATGGATCCCTTCTTATGAATAGGAATAACTTTTGCTAGCTTAAGAATGTCAGGGAATACTTTCTTCCAGATACACTCATTAGTTAAATATGTAAGGGAGCTAACAATTAAATGTTTAATAGTTTTTATCATTTTTACGTTGATATTATATGGATCCTTACTTGTTGTATTTTTGAGTTGACCTATAATGTCCCTCAATTCATTGAAGGTGACTTCGCGAAAGCTGAAATTAATACGTGGGTTAGTATGATATAATCCTCAAAGTTAACATTAGTACTTGACAAAATTATCAATAATAATTCTGGGCAATATTGGCAAAGAATTGATTAAAAGTATGTGCATTAATATGACCTATAGAAGACATATCATAGCTTGTATTATTTCTTTTTATAACCTGCCACATGGCTATTTGGGGATTACTCGAATTATTAACAAAACTATCATTAGCATTTTTGTTTGCTTTAGAAATTTTACGCGTATAAATTAATCTATATCTTTAGTGACAAGACCAGGATCTCTCTTATACATATCATTCAACAGACCAATCTACTCCCTCATATCCTTCAAATGATCACCAAACCATGATGCACTAGGCAAATTAAAACAACTCAAACTAATTCAATAATATCACTTTTCAGAAAGCCCCAGTCCCGATCCTCAATAATCCGATAGAACTGAAAAAATCCGAAAGAAGTCAGTGGCCTAAAGTTTACCCTAGTACTGCCTTTTCCCCTTACACTAGCCCGTCGAATCAACATTAATATGCCATCGTGATCCGACAAATTCATATCACACACCTGGGCAGCAAATGTATTACAGTCCAGATCTATAAAAATGTTATCAAGATATGAGTTTCCTCTTGTACAAGCCGTTATAGTCTTCGACAGGCCAAAGGAGTGGAAAAGGTTTAACAGTGAACTTAACATTGAAATCACCGGTGAACACAATTTTTTTGTACTTATTAAGTTTGTTTAGAACCAAATTTAGATGTTCCAAAAAAATATCAAAATTGCCCTTTGGCGATCTATATACTATATATATTTGTAATCCGTCCCATTCAATACCGCAGAACTCACATTGTATTTCAACTGACAATTCCTCAATATCAAACAAAACAAGTGCACATTTAACAGAATTATTTATATAAATACTTATACCACCATGCACAGTGATTGTTCTACAAAAACTAGACAGTTCTATAATGTAGTTTTATATCATCAACTTCATGCTCGGTAAGCCAATGTTCATTTATACATAAAACGTTTATAGCTTTATCAGTGATGATGTAAGACGGTTGTTTCTTATAATTTTTGGGATCATAGTATATACAGTATGCGCCAAAAGTATGGAATAAATTCAATAAAAACGAAACAATTATTTTTTGGAAAAAATCCTTGAACAGGTCGATTTTTAATTTAAAAAATACATATTTTAGCGTAAAATGCGATTTTCAAATGTCATTTGGTTTCGAGTAATGACGTCATCGATTTTTTTTAAATGACAACACCATATTTTTTTCCTTGATTCTGAAAGATCGTTTAATTCTTTATCAGACAGTACTAAAATTTTGCCCTCTTACATAGGAAAGTTGTACCGAGACTTGTATGTAGCCAACATACAAGTCTCGGTCCAGATAGAAGATTTTACTTGAGGTATTTATAAAATTATGCCATCTGAATTTACATTAAGCAACTTGTTTTAATTTAATAATAATAAATAAAAGCAATGAATAATTATATTTAACATCTATTTTTTTTAATTAATTTTTTATTGCTATTTGCTACTGATTTAATTTCTTTTTAAACATTTTAAAAAAATCCATATTCAACATTTTTGTTTATTATATTAAAAAAATAATACTTAATTTATTGAGAATTTAAGAGAAAAATAAAAAAAGAATTGATAGATGATGATGATTGATACATACATCTTTGTCGGTAAAGTAAAAAATCCTAATAACAAAATAGAAAATATTTATAAGATTGTAGTTTAAGATTATACCTAAAGAATAACTGTGTAAAAACATGATATTCTATTTTCTTTTAAAAAATGTGTAGCATTAAAGTCCCTTATAAAAGGAAACATGAAATATTTTGCATTTAGACAGGTTACGTTTCACTTCGCTAGTATGTATTTGCCTGCATTACTCGTTCCCAAAGATCAAAAGCTACATCGTTATTATAAGCTCGAAGTTATTTATACTGTATTCAGAATTCCTTTTGCGTCATTTAGGAATCCAGGCGTCTTCGCTTTGTAGTTGTATCTATTACATTTATATCAACAGATCCGAAAGGAGACTTTTTATATGTTTTCTGCTCTATTAGACTTGCTTCTATCAAGGAGAGTAAACAGCATTATAATAAAATCTGTATATGTATATATAATGTACGTCTCATTTTGGTTTTCCTTTAATTCCCGCTATTTTTATTTCAGTTCGCTTTGGTCAACTTTTGCCAAGTTTATTATTTACAACAATTATTATTTATTTATTTATTGTTCCACTATCCAACGAGTTTAACTCGGTGATTAATCCAAATTACAAGACTGGAAATAGCTTACAATAAAAAGAAAAGGAAAACAAAAAAAATACAAATAACAAAATAGCAAACAAGTAAACATATAAAAGTTGATCAGTAAAAAAATAACGAAACAATGATACAGGTATATACAGTGCTTTCGAAAAGTAACGAATAAATTCATTAGTTTTGAAATCGAGAAGTTTTCGAAAAAATCTCCTGGCACGTCGATTCTGTTTTAAAAAAATCGTTGTTCGCGATATGACGTCATTGACAATTTTTTTTAAATAGCAACAACCTCCAATTTTGACCATGCCGTTTGAAAGAGCGTGTCATTCTACATACATACATCATAAAAAATTATGGTGTTACAGAACAAAAATTTCAAGAAAATAATGTTTGAAGATTTTAAAATTTAATTTTCACAGTACTGAAAATGATAATGATTATGTAAAAAATAGACTAAATTAAATGTTCACCAATTGTGCACCCTTGGCTGCCTGACAGTAGCCAAGACGATTAATAAATTCTTTTTTTTATTATCAATAACTTCAGCAGGTATACGATGTATCTCGTGACGAATTCTTGCCTTTAAATCTTCTAAATTAACCGGTGTAGAAACGTATACTTTGCTTTTTAAGTATCCCCACAAGAAATAATTTAGGGGTGTCAAATCATGCAATCTGGCTGGCCATTCAGTCGGCCCCCTTGTCCCTATCCAACGATTCGGGAACAGCTCATCTAAATAAGCACGGACAGGTGTTGCATAATGGGGAGGTGCACAGTATTGTGAAAATTAAATTTTAAAATTTTCAAACATCATTTTCTTCAAATTTTTGGTATGTACCACCATATTTTTTCATGATGTATGTATGTAGAATGACACGCTCTTTCAAATAACATGGTCAAAATTGGGGGTTGTTATTTAAAAAAATTGTCGATGACGTCATATCTCGAACAACGATGACGTCACAAATATGGATCGTATGTCAAAAAGTTGTGTTCTTTAAAAACAAAATCGACGTGCCAGGGGATTTTTTCGAAAACTTCTTAATTTATCAAAATAATCAATTTATTCGTTACTTTTCGAAAGCACTGTATAAACAAACAATTCAGATACGAATACTTAAATTTGTCTTACGAATTCAAAATAATAAAATTCATCTTTAGCAACATTATTTTTTATCTACTTGATAAGTATAGTTTTAATATACAGGGTGTGTGGCGTCTTTAATGCAGAAAAAATAAAAATTTCAGGTTCCTGGGAATATTCGGAATAAAAAGTTTTACACCAAAAAGTCCTATATTCACGTTTTATCAAGAAAATTGATAACCTGATATAACATTATCGACTTCTTATACAATTATTTTTATTGTTTCTTTAGGGCTATACTAGAATCAATAAAAATTAATTACGAATATTCGTCAAGGTTAAAACAAACTTTTTTTCAACTGACCTAAATTCCTGATATATGATTTTCAAAATCGGTATAAATGTGAAAATCAATTTATAATTTTAGGCAGTTTAATAGAACTCTCGTCTTAATAAAAATAAATAAGTGTGAATTGACACAAGGTATTACAGAAGTATTACAGAAAATATAACTATTATTTTAACAGGTGATAGCTGGATTCTTATATTTCTACATTTCTTTCTTTTACAACTTCACTGCCACTCTTCATAATTATTTATAAAATATTTTTAATATTCGAATCTCATAATCGACCTGTAATGATATAATTTACTGTCAGGAATCTAGATTTTTAATATTCTCTATTAAAGGCGCCACACCTTGTATATCTAAAACATTTTGCACAATTATAAAAGGCCATTTAACAAATTATATCATACTTTTCACTTGAAAATCTTTTATGAACTTGTATTTAAATATATAAAGCGTCATTCTTATCAAGAAACAGTATATAAATATATATACACGGATATGGCCTAAGAGAATAGAGAAAAAATGGTGTCTAATAATTTGATTTCGCAAGTATAGCAAAATTTTTTTCTATAATAATGCTATTTACATATAAGAGCACATCCTGTGACACCTCTGTATGCATATATTTTTTTTTTTTGCCAAGCTAAATATCATACAGTGCTTTCGAACAGTAACGAATAAATTCATTGTTTTTCAAATTGAGAAGTTTTCGAAAAAATCCCCTGGCACGTCGATTTTGTTTTTAAAAAAGGCACTTTTTGACATACGACCCACAATTTCTGAAAACTTTTTTTCCATTAAGGGCGTCATATTCTTGAAATAGTTTTTCTACAAATACAAATAATTTTAGACAGTTAATAACTGATAACTAATATACAGTATGCGCCAGTATGGAATAAATTCAATAAAAACGAGACAATTATTTTTTGGGAAAAATTCTCGAACAGGTCGATTTTGAAGTTAAAAAATACATATTTTAGCGTAAAATGCGATTTTCAAATGTCATTTGTTTTCGAGTAATGACATCATCGATTTTTTTTTAAATGACAACACCATATTTTTTTTCTTGATTCTGAAAGATCGTTTAATTCTCTATCAGACAGTACTAAAATTTTGCCCTTTTGCATAGGAAAGTTTTCGAGTAAATGATGATTGAATGTTAGAAAACGTAAATCAATTAAAATAAAGCAAAAACATTCAAGTTTAGTTTTTCGAATTCCATAGTTCTTTTATGGATCACGTAGGTGAAAATCTTTGCAAAGTGTCATTGTCACACCGACTTTCTAATAAGTATTGTAAGCGACATAGAAATTATTATTCAATTTAAAGTATTATGGCACATTTAATTGTTACTCAAAGAATTGAAATTTTAATTCTTATCGGATGCGGGAATATGACTAGAACTCAGCAGGAAGTTTGCGATTTATTTAATGAAAAATATCCAGATCGCCCTATCAGCCAATCAACAGTCAGTAAGGTAGAGTCTAAATTTAGAGAAACTGGCAATGTTGTAAATATTCCAAAACCTGGACGTCCAAGCATTAATGAAAATCAGAAACAGAACATTTTGATAAGTATGGTGGATAATCCTCATAATTCTTCACGATTGGTTGCATTAAACAATAACACTAGTCAGAGCACAGTGCTACGTATCTTGAGGAAGGAAAAATATCATCCCTACAAAACTGAACTTGTGCAGGAACTCAATGAAGATGATCCCGATTGCCGCTTACACTTTTGCGAAATTCTAATGGATTTATGTCAAGGAAATAGGAATTTACACCGGCAAATACTTTTTTCAGATGAGGCCACATTTTGCCTGAATGGTACAATAAACCGTCAAACTTGCAGATATTGGAGTCGGGAAAATCCTCATTGGATGGCAGAGGCACATATCCAACACCCTCAGAAATTAAATGTGTGGGCTGGAATAGTTGACGACAGAATAGTAGGGCATTTTTTCTTTGAAGAAACCCTTACAGGACAAAGATATTTAGAGTTTCTAGAAAATGACCTTGTTCCAGCCCTTGCAGTAATTTTTCCGATAATGACCCTGACATTCCTGACGATACCATATGGTTCCAGCAAGACGGTGCACCTCCGCACTATGCGCGCCCTGTACCAGATTTTTTGGACAACTGTTTTCCTGGGAGGTGGATTGGCAGACGCGGACCGATAGAATGGCCTGCAAGATCGCCAGATCTTACACCTCTTGACTATTTTTTTATTGGGATACTTGAAGTCAAAAGTGTACATTAATAAACCACGTAATTTAGAAGAACTTCGGGACGAAATACGCAGAGTTACCCCAGAAATCATTCATAATGTGCAAGAAGAATTTCTTCACAGACTTGCGCATTGTCAAGAAGTTGGTGGATGGCAATTCGATCATTTAATTTAAGTATAAAATTTAATCAATTGTATTTTATTTTACATACCTCAGAATTGTTACTTTTTTATGGATAAAATTTACATTTTCTAACATTCAATCGTCATTTACTCGAAAACTTTCCTATGTAAGAGGGCAAAATTTTAGTACTGTCTGATAGAGAATTAAACGATCTTTCAGGATCAAGGAAAAAAATATGGTGTTGCCATTTAAAAAAAATCGATGACGTCATTACTCGAAAACAAATGACATTTGAAAATCGCATTTTACTCTAAAATACGTATTTTTTAAATTAAAAATCGACCTGTTCGAGGATTTTTCCCAAAAAATAATTGTTTCGTTTTTATTGAATTTATTCCATACTTTTGGCGCATACTGTATAGCTTAGCAATAACAGTAATGTTATACAGCAACAATGTTATTTCATGCCACCTGCAAATATTCAAAGATACCAAATATATAACGACAGAAAGTCTGACCAACAAATTTTTAGATATAGGAATCTTTCAAAATACGTATTTTTTTTTTAATTTAACTGTAGATGTAAATATTGTTATAACATAAACTTACATAGTTCTGCATCTAATATTGTTCACTTTCTTGTATAAGCATGTGAAAAAAATTGTTAAAAAGTGGAGAATAGCAAAATAATGTGTGTCTTACAAATGCTTTTTAAAAGTTATTACTTTATTTAAGGAAAATTTATACAGTAAAACGGGATAAACAAAATATCGAGAATTTGTACCTAAAAACACCTCAAATTTGATCATTTTCCGGCGAGAAATACGGCGACCTAAAGTTTATTAATAGGTATATACATTTTTATAAAAAGTAAACAGTTTTTACTGTATTCAAATATAAAATGCATGAAATAATGGGTTTGTTCCAACAACAGCAAGAATTGATTCCGAACCGTCCAGAACTATTCAGTCAGTTAAGTTGTTAAAGTACTTTCGGCGAATGCGATGTAAGACGGACAATTCTGAATCAGTTCTCGACGGCTGTTGGAACAGACCTAATGTTACTTTGGGTTACCTTTTAGAACATATATTTGTTTCAATGTTAAAGTACCTGTGTAGACATTAATTACGACAGAGAAACTACAGGAAAGGAAAACATTACTGAAAATTTAAAGTTACTTAATATGAATATTTTTCTAAAAATAGCTAAGATTATAAATTGCATTTAAATCTGCTATAAAGCTTCATTAAAGAAGTCGACTGCCGTCCAACTTTTCAATCACTTTATTCCCTTCTCACAATCATAAACCACCAAAATATTGGAGTACTATATGGAAAAAGTTTCCGCGCACGTAAATTGAATAACGAAACCTCAGGAGCACGAAATTTAGAACCCTAGAGTGCCATACTACTTTATTATTAACATTTAAACAAAATTCTACTACTCACTCGAAGAGTTAATCCAAAATATACAAAATAAAATGCGTAACTAGTCCACTTACTGGAAAGAATGGCATGTTCACAGGAATTTACGGTTCCAAAGCGATATTAATTTTTCCATTTAGTCCACAGTGACACATCTTTATTTCGCAACCCGACGAATTATTTTGACGTATCCGAACCAGCGTGCAATGCACCGAAATTAATATAACTCATGATGAATGAGCAGAAAAATGTTTCTGCTTTTATTATGGGACACGACACTCCAACCTACACAC
Organism: Monochamus alternatus; assembly: GCA_037114965.1. Lineage (NCBI taxonomy): Eukaryota > Metazoa > Arthropoda > Insecta > Coleoptera > Cerambycidae > Monochamus > Monochamus alternatus. The sequence continues at coordinate 73,377,711 of CM073431.1, read as the reverse complement.
ATTTAATGTCAGCGTATACGAAAATGTCATCCTTTTCACTTTTTGATATTTATCATCAAGTGACACCATATTCATTACCCTCAATTTTTATATTACAAGATATAAACATTTTCTTGACAAATTAAAAGACAGTATAATTAATAAATTACACGCAACATCAAGTCTTGGGCTCCCCCTCATTCTTGTTAAAAAAATATTTTTGTCAGAAAAACCAAACACATTTATAAAACTATATTGTTTTCTGAACCTTTTTTGTGAAAAGAATATATTGGATAAACTGAGGACTAAGAAAATTAAAAACCAGCAAATGTGTGACATTTTTGACAAAATATATTAAATCAAAAGGAAGTAACCAAGCAAGTTCTCTACTTGACTAATAGTCGATATGACCTCCACCACGTTTCAATAGCATATTGACACGTCTGTGCATTGAGATAATCAACCGGTTAACGATCTCTTGCAGAATACTGTTCCATTCCTCTTCTGCCGCCACGACTAACTCATCTGCAATCTGAGGTGGAGGAATATGATTATGAATGACTCTAGCAACGAAATCCCACATGTTTTCAATAGGATTCATGTCAGCAGAACAATTGGCGCTATTTCCCCATTGAATTAGCACTTTTACAGTCATTTATCACTTTTTATATTAACCTACTGTCTGTTCAAATCATTTTCAAGGATTTATTTCATTTTACACGAATTTTATAACAATGATTAATGATTATCCATTTAAAGCTATTTAAGGGTATTTTATATAGTTTTAGGGGTAGTAGCGACATTTCCCCAGCTATCTAACATATTTCTGGACCATTTCTAATGTTAATTAACAATAATCAATTGATTTCTTTATGACATATGCGTTCCCCCGGATAAGCCAAAAATCGGCTATTTTTAACATTGTCCTTTGACTGGTCATATTCTTTGGCATGCGAATTAATGGGGTGCGGTGGCTCAGCATTATTCCACCCCAAAACCCCCTTCATACGAAGCAACTTCACGGGGAAAATGAAGTCGCTGGTGACTTCCTGGTTCTCTCCAGACTCTTTGTCGATTGTCAATAGTAACCAGCCCAATTCTGGTTTTATCTGTAAATAATACCTGTCGCCACTGGCGTAAAAGTCAACCTCTATGCTCTCGTGCTCACTGGAGACGGTCAACATGATGCCTTGGAAGTAGAGTGGGGACCCGTAATGATCTTTTAGTACGTAAATTTGTGGAATCGTTTTCGAATAGTAGTTGTCGATATAACACAGCGAAACGTACTCCTTGAAAAAACCAGTTCTTTAAGAAATACCTTACATTTAACTATAAGGAACATAAAGCAGTTTTAGAAAGTATTCCTTATTTGTTACACTTACTTTTGCCTTTTACTTATATTTACTGTTCTATAATTGAATTGCAACTAGGCATCAAAATATTTATCGATATTTGAATTTTATTAGAAGAAATAGATAAAAACAATCGCATTTTGAACATTCTAGTGTGCAGGTCCACAACGGATTCAAAGTTGTTTATTACGAAAACAAGAGACTTGTATCAAGCTTCCTTCATATCCATCTCTCATAGTATTCGAGATATTTTTATTCTATCAGATTCTTGATCAGATGAGATTCTTCACGATAGTCTAATTTAAAATTACCTATTTTTTATTCTTGCAGCACTACCTAGAAGCCGCCATGTACATGCTTATTTTAAGTATATTTTTGCATATTTGAATTCTACGCGTAAATTTAGGGAGCCTTTATCAAGCTGCCTTATATTTATCTTCAATAGTCTTCGAGATATTTCAATTCTATCAAGTAAAGTTGCTTTTCGACAGCCTAATTCAAAATTGCCTATTTTTGCATAGTGCAAACTGAAGTATTGCTATTTAAAAGAGAGATTAGAGGATGTCCGTCATTTGTTAGAGATATTTTAAAAACTGTTTAATTTTATACAGGGAGGTGAACATTTGTCGAATTTGCTTAACTTCGAACTGCTAAAACTTGTATTTTCTAATTGAAACACCTTGTATATTTAATCAAAAACTGTTGTAGAGATTTACTCTCTATTTATCCATATTACATTTCCCTATACCTATCTCTTCAATTTTTTTATTTTTGACGGTTTTTGTGATAAGTAATTAAAATGACCCAATTTCTTACGAGATGCCTAGATCACAAGTGCCTTATGTTGAAGAGTTGTAACAGTCGCGAATATTACACAAGCTGTAATAGACGGACATCGAGAAGGTTATATGAAATATGTTTAAAATTACACGAACAATCTAAAAATTAAAATTATATAAGAAAATTGATGGGCGGTACTTCCATTTTGTAACTACTAAAAGTAGTACCCAAGTTTGTATTAAATAGTTTTATAAACATTGTGAATATGGCATGCTCAATAAAAGCTGACATACCAATTTCGGACAAGAATTAATGCAACTTTTTTGCTTTGCCTAAGTATTAATCTCTTTAAACTTGCACTTTCTCGTGGTATACAAATGAAATTATTCTGAAACGTAACAAAATTTTAATTGTATTAAAGCATACATTTAGAATAATTTCAGTTTTATTTTGAATTATTATATTACTAAAAAAATGTCTTCGTTTTTAGACCTCGAAAAAGATTTACTGTACCAGTATTGAATAATGCTTTCAACGCATTTAAAAATATTACTTACATTGCACCGCGCATCTTTGGTAGGAATCCATCATAAACAAAGTATCTTCCTTACCTGAAAATTAAATAAATCTGTTTTAAATATTTTCGTTTAATGATGATTAAAGAAGTGTTTGAAATCATTTAAGAGTACTTAATTGATTGCTTATAGTAAGTGTCTATATCTGCGTCCTTTGACTCCTTTGCCTCTGCAATCCTTAATTGCTGAACTGGCTTTTTTATTAGTATCATTTAATGGATTACAACTAGTCGTATCCATGGAGGATAGTCATATATAATCATTTGTGTCATCAGCGTGAGATTTTTTTTTACCAATTCACCAGTTCACTGGATGAGCGATTTTGACCTCAAAGAGTTGAAGAACAACCAACAGTACCTGAAGGTTCCTAAATCTACATAATATTTTGCAAAAATTCTTACATTCATATTACCTCCAAAAAGTTCGTAAACTATTACAGACGGTTTGTTAATTTATTCGCAACAGAAGAATCCATGATCAAAATTTTAGTAAAAAAAATGTTTATTGTTGACGATGACGCTTACTCTACAAGAATCGAAATTACCAACCTAGACTACAAACATAGGCTGTTAGTTACCAGGTTAATTATTTCTCAAGTTTTTTATATACCCAGTTGTTTTTACAGTATTTCTTATATAAATTATTTTGAAAGTATGAATAAACACAATCAAATAAAAATAATCCAGTTTTGTGATAAAATTCTGCCAAATGTCAAATCAATATAAATTGTCTTACTCATTCTTTTTTATTTGTTACTAACACTAGATACCACAAAACCACAGTTTCTATCAGGCGGGTCCGAACTTGGAATTAATAGATCTAATCGTATACATAGTTGTGTCGATACATATCGCAAACAATTGAAACATATCTATTACTGTAATAGAAATTCTTCGTTGTTTAGATTAAATATAATTTCTATCCGACATAAATATCGTGCAGTTAATCTCAAAAGAAAACATACCTTAACTTTAGTTACATAACATATTTCTTGATTCGCGTAAATACAGGGTGTTAAAAAAAGAGTGTAAAATATTTCAGGAGGTAATAGTATGAACCAAAATAAGCAGAAAAATCTTAATTGGGTCCGCAAAGTAACGGTTGCGGAGATATGGACCACTATTCGTATTTCAAACATTTTATTTTATTAGGAATAAACCGACAAAGGAAGCTTTTAACAAACAAAAAACAAAGTTACAGAAGATGTTCAAAGTGCCCTCCATTCATTTCCAAGCAGGCACGACATCTTCGTCTCAACGATATTCGAACTCTTTCGAAAACACCCTCCTTGGTTTGGATTTCTTGACACTTTTTATTAATCCGTAGCTGCAGCTCGTCCAGGCTATTTACAGGAGTACCATACACTAATGTCTTCAAATATCCCCACACAAAGAAATCTAGAGGGTTCAGATCAGGCGATCTTGGAGGCTATAAAATAGGTCCGGCCCTTCCTACTCATGTGGCAAATTTTTCATTAAACATTTGGATGGGTATTGTAGGTGACTAGGTCCTGTTGTTTTATCAAACCGATTAACAGGCGCTGCTTACCTCAACTTTCTGCAGAATACACTGTATGAGTTTTTGGAAGACATTCCTTTCAATCAGAGGCAACAAATGTGGTTACAGCATGATGGTGCTCAAGCTCATTTTTCCATGGCCGTTAGAGAGCATTTACACCAAACTTTTCCACATAGATGGGTAGGAAGGGCCGGACCTGTTTTATGGCCTCCAAGATCGCCTGATCTGAACCCTCTAGATTTCTTTGTTTGGGGATATTTGAAGACATTAGTGTATGGTACTCCTGTAAATAGCCTGGAAGAGCTGCAGCTACGGATTAATCAAAAGTGTCAAGAAATCCAAACCAAGGAGGGTGTTTTCGAAAGAGTTCGAATATCGTTGAGACGAAGATGTCGTGCCTGCTTGGAAATGGACGAAGGGCACTTTGGATATCTTCTGTAACTTTGTTTTTTGTTTGTTAAAAGCTTCCTTGGTCGGTTTATTCCTAGTAAAATAAAATGTTTGAAAAACGAATAGTGGTCCATATCTCCGCAACCGTTACTTTGCGGACCCATGTTTATTAAGACTTTTCTGCTTAGTTTGGTTCATACTATTACCTCCTGAAATATTTTACACGCTATTGTACTATAATACTAAACGCTTATACAATTGTGGACCTGTGTACCATAACTTGTTGTAATTATAGCTTCAGGCACAATTTGTAGTAATATTTCACATACTATTGTACTTATAATTTTGTAGTAATAATCTCCAAACACTATTTTACTACAACAGAAATATTACCAAATACTACATGCATTGTTGTACCATTTACTAAAAGTTTTGTGCGTTTATCGACACAAATAATAAAAGTAACTAGCATTTTTGTAACCCCCACCGGGTTTTATGAAAATGTTTGTTAAATACATTCATATTTACCATTGATATACTCGCGTCAAGAATTCAGACGAATTACGTCATATGAACAAATGAATAATTCATTATATTTTTATCAAAATATTTAAGAAATTGTAACTGAGAGTAATAAAACTATATACTACACTAAATGTTTGCATTATATATTGCACTAAATTGCAAAAAATTGTTGTTTTTAACGCGACCAAATATCGAAAATTACGGTGACAATAAAGACAATTGCCTAATGTCAACCATGACGTAAGGCGTTTGAATTCTTGTCGCGAGTATAGTTAAAATTTGTTGTTGCTTCTGTTGCAAATGGGGATTTTCAGGAAATAACTACTAATTCATTAAATTTTAGTGAAATATTTGTAACATTCAAGATTTATTGACAATGAACTTGCAATGAGAGTCCTGCTATTTATTTCCAGAGCTCAAATTACCTTTTTTCTGTAATAGTAGCTAAATTAAGATTAAAATTAGGCAAATCTGTTTTTGCTTTATATATTCTGTATCTTGAAAAATGCACGTATATTCTTGAATAGAAGTAATAAAACATAATTTTAAAAATATTTTATACGTATATATCGAACAACAAGTAAAAATAGATCTGCAAAAAAACTTCATCAAAACATAAATATTGTGTACATATAAAAATAAACTACCTATATCCGTTATACGAATATAGTTATTAGTTTTCGAAATTCAGCTAAATCAGAAAAAATATATACGATATTTTAATTCCTTTATTCTTTATTGATCCAATAACATACAACCAAATCAAAAAGTGTTGACAATGTATTAATGAGTAGAAACAATGCAATGATAATGTTTGACTTGCATATCATCCAAAGAAAATACAAAGTAATGAAAATGTGCCACTTAACAAAGAAGCTGTGCAACAATTACTCCATCATTTTTCTGTAATGTTCGCAGATAACTCGGCAATATGTGAGTAGGCTTTGTTTTCCGAATTCGTTCCCCGATTTTCATTGTATCCCTCTCTTTGTTGCTTCTGATGGTTGGATATTTTTGTAATTATTATAGTTGAATGGTATAATGGCTGTTTCCCCATTACAGAAAACCGCTCGATCAGTTATTGTAATTGTGGACCTTTGTTCTACGTAAAGCTGTAGAGACCAGAAATAATAATTGTAAGGTGAAACCATAACGTTAAAATTTATTTTAATGTATACCAATTTATTAGCAAAATATCCGTCATAAACAAATGCCGAGTAAATGATAACATATTGTAAGAAAAAACACTCACCATATTACAATCATACGGAATACCATGAGTTTTCTATGCTCGATATTTATATTAAAAATTATTGCTGTTTTTAAAAATGTCATCGTTTGTTATAATATACAGGGTGTTTTACTGGAAAATGTACATACATTAACAGCGAATACAGAGCATCTAGGAAGCCTAAAAAACGTGTTATTGATTGTCATTACCGAGATACAGAGCGTTTTATCGGTTTTAACTATTTCTTTAACTTGCCTGAAAAGGCGAACCACTCTGTATAATCAAATGATATTCGGTAAGGGTACCCCTCTTACATTATTAAATACATTACCGTCATAAGTGAAATAGAAATGTAGGTCTTGTGGCATATTTTTTTATTTTGATTATTTACAAAAACATGTAACCAGAATTTTGGAAATTCTCTTCGGGCATTTGAGTAGAACAGAAATAGTAGAGTAGTTGCCCATTTAAGTCTTGATGTTTGATTGCTCATTTTTATTGATCAAATATCTGTCTATGTGAGATTTTTTCAAGTAAAAACTAATAAAACTACTTTTAACATCAAATTCACAATTAATTCATATTTAATATCTACGTAAAACCTTTTCATATAGAGGGAAACAATTTTGAACGTTAATTTTCCAAACATGTGCATAGGGCGGAGTAGTAGCCTTGAAAATCACCAGACATTACTCCTATTGATTATTGCCTATGGAGCCATTTAAATTCGAAATATATGGAATTCAAATTAACAGTCGGGAGCAATTGATTGAGATGGTGGACACTTTGAGCATTTACTGTAATGTTTCCTAAAACTGTTTCCGATTTTCATTTGCCTTTGTTTTAATTGCTATTTGTTATTTACCTTAGTGTTTTGTTAGTATCTCTAAATATATTTATTAGGTAATTATTAACTGAATTAGAGAATTTAAAAAAATATATATATTCAAATTTACAACAAAACAAAATATGTTTTTATTAGTCTTATTATTTCTAAACATGAAATATTTATTAGTTCGCACTAAAAATTGATAACTATTTCATATTTGACAAACAAGCTTGAATTTTCTATCATTACTGCAGGATTCAACCCATACTCAAAACTTGAACAGGAAATGAAACAGGAAGATTTAAATGTGCAGCTGCAGTAAATTCTACTCAAATGCCTAAACAGATTTTTCAAAATTTTACATACAGGGTATTGATTTTTCGAATAAACAAAACAAAAAAAATTATGCCACCACACCTGCTTTTCTGTTTTGCTTATGGCTTTAGTGGATTTAGTGAAGTAAATGGAATATCCTTACTGATTATACCATTGATCAGTTGGTTATACAGAGTGGTTCGTTTTTTATGGCATGTAAAGAAATAGGCAAAATAGGTAAAACGCCCTGTATCTCGATAATGCCAATAGTTAGACCCGTCAACAACTGGTTTTTGAGGTCTCCTCTCTATATTCACCATTAACGTAGGTACGTTTTCCAATAAAACACCTCATATAAAAAAGAATATGTACCAATGATAATCCAAATTACAAACCGATTTCTTCAACCCTTTTTCCTATAGTCTGTTTAGAAATGAAAGAGAGTAATAAAAGCTTATTATGTATGCAAATCATAAATAAATGTAGTACTGGTGCTTATATTCAATATTTTTATATTACGTATTATAGGTATAGATGAGGCGTACTTTTAAAAAAACTTGGTGTGATCGAACCGTACTAAATTGTAGCAGGTTTAATCTCCGATAATCCGTCTTTGTCTATGCCGCTTCAATTTCGGTCCATTTCTCTTATAGGTAAACAATATAAAAACAACATTTCAAAACTAGAGGCTACTTTAAGCATCATAACCGTGTTCAGAGGGTTTTTAGTAATTCAAATAAAATTATTCAATATTATTATCAAAATATTTATTTAAATTTAATGAATAGACTTTTATTCCGCACAAAAATATATGTATTTTAAAAATTCAAATTATGGTGAGTAAATGTAATGTTGTATAAATGTACAATAAAGAAAATAAAAAAGTAGGTATATTAAAATTCATCCTCTGAATATTCTGATGAATTATCTTTGTCTCCTAGATTGATAACGATAGGTTCCACAGTAACGTCAATTAAATTATCGAGTTCCCACATTTTCTCCTCTTCTTTTTGTACACGATATATACATCTTTGCCAGTTATCTGCAGTTACTCGTTCCAAGGAATTTTTTAACAAAATTTTCACGTCACTTAATTTAAACGTCGTATTATTTCGCGCTACATCTTCTTTTACCTGCGCCCAGACTAATTCAATTGGGTTAAGTTCACAGTGATAAGGTGGTAACCGTAGTACCGTTATTTGGCGATTTGTTGCCATTTCATCGATAACATATTTTTTCCGATCTTTATTAAGATTGACAAGTGTCAAAAGTTCCTTTTTCACCATATTTGTTTCAAAAGAAATGTTTTTTGACTGGTAACTGGCATTATCCATGACAATTACAGACCCCGGAGAAATAAGATCCAACATCTGTGTAAAATACTCTTCGAAAACATCTGCGTTCATATCTTTGTTATAGTCACCTGTATTTTTAGATTGAAATAAAAGTAAGCCGCCATCTACAAGACCATTGGCACTACCTATATGTATCAGTATTAATCTTCGCCCTTTACCTGAAGGTGCCTTGAACCCTGCTGAAAATCCATCCAAAAATGCTTGTCGAAACCTTTTTACATTTTTATCTTACCATACTTTTGTTACAGTATATCCATCGTTGACCCAAGTTTCGTCTAGATAATAAATATTCCTCCCTTCCTCACGGAATTTTCTAATTGATCTTAAGTAGGATCTTCGCCAACAAATAATTTCATCTTTATCGATAAGAACTGACTTCCTGTTCTGCTTTTCTCAGCAAAAATTCAACTCTCGTAAGACAGCCCATAATTTGCTTCTACTGATTTTTGGTAAATCGTTGTCCTCTGAAAGTTCACCTAAAATTTTGTTTAGCGTTGGTATTTCTTTTTTAAAATAAAATGAGTATACTTTTCTGGGATTTACAGTATATTGTTAATTTTTTGTTTCCTTTAAAAGTCTGTAGATAGTCGATTTTCCAATCCATGTTATTTTGGAACACTTTTCCACGATGTAGTCAACACTGTTGGTAGGATTTTGGTATTTCAATGCTTTAAATGCATTTAATATAATAATCTTCTCATTCTGAGACAGCGCACATCTTTTCACGCGTTTAGCAGGTACGTAATCTGATAAGCTCTACATTTTACCCAAACAATATTATATCCACTGGCACAATAGTCACTAAACACAAGTCGAATTTTACTCTATTGCACTAGCACGTTTTCGTATATTCAGCTCTAAGACTGGATTGATCTGTCACAATACACTGGCTCCTGCCCTATGATGTATCCAGTAAAATATACTAATGTACACCCATAACCTGTTAGCATTAGTGTTACCCGATAATTACCTGAAACGAAATATTACCACGCCCATGGCCGGTTCTTATCTCGGGGTTTTATTACTCTCTTTCATTTCCAAACAGACTATAAATGCATTAAAAATTCAAATAATCAAATACTTTTTGAAGAAAATTTTTTTCAGCTCCGATGAAAAAATTGATTTCAGGAATAATTTTCCTATACTCCTGGCTATAGTCATACCACAGGGATCTGTGCTTAGACCGTTCTGTTTTCAATTTATGTTAATAACTTGTCAACTTTTGTAGATAACTTCTTGTTGATTATTAATTTCACTGATATACATAGGTATTACAGGCCAAGGTTTTGTATTACATGAGTTCATTGTATAAATGAAGCAAAATCAGTTATGAAGCACTTTCAAACCAATTAAAATTGAAAATTAGTCGAAATGGAAGTTAATATAGCAAATACAAAATCGGTAACATTTGTTACTGTATTCATTTAGATTTCACATTGTAGAAACACCATACACAATATTGTATGTAAAATATGTATATCTATTTCGCAATTGGAACCATCTAATCACTCAATAATAGCTTACACTCTCCTGCCTGAGAGCATGCTAGAGACTGTAAACAATTATTCTGTTATATACTACAAAGTATCATACAGAAATATACTCAGTATGTAATTAAATGGAATCTCATATTACGACAAATATAGATACAGTAAAAATTCCTTTTTCATGACTCTACTACTAGCTCAGACATTTTATAAAAAAGGCATTTCATATACATTTACTCTTTTTAATATAGCATACACAAATGAATTGTAGTTTTGTTGATGTAGAATTAATATGTTATTCTCAATTCGCAACGAAAACTATTTCATCACAATGCTTTATTCGTTGAATTCTATTTATTTAAAAATGCAGTATTTATCATTGCAACCAAACTTTAACGAAACCAATTTTAAACTTGTGTATAGACTTCAAAGTAGATTCATTTTTCAGTACTTCAATTTCCATTCCATAGTCAATTGTCAAAACTGTATGAAGTGGAAAAAACTAAATAAATCAATACGTGAACTCATATGTACGATAAAAGGTTATGAAAAATATTTCCACTCAAAAATTAAATAGGAAATATGAAATATCTTGATAAACACCTACATTACAAATTTAAAAAAGACAATAATACCCAATATCTTTCTATATCTACAGTTCTATCAAATATTTTATAAGAAAAGTATGTAAACGGTATCACACATTATACTTCGAAGAAATTTATATTTACTAATATAAAATTTTTTCGCTTTTTATATAAGAATTCCACAATTAAATAACTGATGAGGTCGGTTTTGTACACTATGCTTTTATATTTTCTCATATATTGTAGCACCCTTTTTACAATGATTTGTCTAATTGCCTCCTTCGTGTTTAGTATTGTGCTGTTGATCCACTTTTGGAGTAGGCATGTTTCAAATATATTTTAACTATAATCCAAATAGTTACTTTACCCACTATAATATATATGTATTATATTTTAACTAACGATACTAAATACGCAAATATGTTTATACTATGTCCATAAACATTATCAAATTAAAGAAGCAGTTATAAGTTACAGTACCGGCTCACATACCGGTCACAAATTAATAGGCAAATTGTTATTTGTGCGAAATTAATGTAACTTTTTATATGCCAATTTAAATTTAGGTTCTGGGTTTTCGAAAGGGAGGGCGTTAAAGTACCTAAAACTGTTATAAAATGATTGTTTTAGTACCTCCATTGCAGAAAGTATATTATACGGACGTCTTGCAAGTCGTTACAATAATTTTAGGGGATTTTGAGTCGATTGAAACAGACATACCTATATACCAAGATATTTTTTTATTTAACCGTGCTTTTCTACAATTATTGGATTGTAGAAGAAAAACAATCCATTTTATAACAAATATTTCTATACTTTTTTATTGGGAATGAATAGAATATTTAAATGATTTAACCAATAAAATCCAAAGTGGCTTCATTACTTACCTAGAACTTCATAAACATAGTTTTTCTACTTTGTAAAAGCGAAGAGTCAAATTTAACCGTGGCTTTTATTTAAACCTTTGTGTGTAGGTTTACTCAGATATTATTAAAAACTCACCTAAGCAATGCTCTTTCAGTTCTTAGAAAAAGTTTCTTGATAAACATTCTAAAAATTAGGGAAATTAATCTTATCACGTTTAAATATGCAGGGAGCGCATTCGCCAAAACAGAACAGTCGTTCAGTATGTAATAAAAATGGTTTAAGAAATGGAGATATTTGCACTTTACTTTATAGGTACTTTAACTGAGATTCGAACGTATAATTTGACGGTTGATCTATTTCCCTAATTTTTAGAATGTTTATCAAATATTGTAACACTTGATATAGGTATATTTGTTTCAATCAACTCAAAATCAAGTATTCTATCACCTCCTAAAATTATTGTAACCACTTGCAAGACATCCTGTATGTATGTTGAAAATTTGTACACACTTAAAAGGTACCATCACACTTTTGAGTACTTTTGGTTAAAATCGCGCAAGCGAAGGAAACGGTGGTATCCATCGAAATCTCCAATTTTTTTCCTACGCTATGTGAATGAGACGTACTATAAATTTGTACTTTCAATTTTGTCGTAGAATAAACAACAAATCCAGTAAACCAATAAGTTTGTTGTTGTGGTAAATGCAAAAGTGTTAAATAAATATATAATAATTTGGTTTTTGTAAATTTTATTACAAAACTTGTTACCATATTTTGTAATAAGTGTCACATTAAATTTAAAATGCCGGTATAGTGCAAAATAATTATATTAGTACCACACTTGCAATCATCAAAACTACAGAGACATGATCGTAGTACCTATTATTTACTGAAAATTTTTATTAAAGTAGTATGTACAGGTAGTCGTGTTCAAAAAATAAAATCCTATTTTTTGTGGAACCACTAGGTTCAGTATAGTGTAGCCAGTAGCCACTAGTATGTAGCCACGTGCGACATCAGGTGTACTCAGAGTCCCTTCTGTGGGGTGTGACAGACACGAACAGCCAAGGTAGACATCGGTCATCTATGGTTTACTGATGAGAGCTATCAAGCTCGAAACCGATATATGTTCGATGTGCCGTTGACGAATGACTAATTGTGTCACGTAAAAAATAATCCTGCCGTATGCATATTCCGTCAATTTATTCGCTAATATTTGTACGGAAGAGAGTTGTTTACAAATATTTGCAGAAACTGTCAAGACTGATTTGTAAGTGCATAGAGTTTTGTCTCGTGTTTCTGTTATTCGCAATCCCTACAAAGAGGCGTTTCGCACTTCCTCATGTAATAGAGGTGGTTCTTTAGCCAACAGTGTCCAGTTTGAATACCTGTCATCAGGCAAAGATTTGTTCTAGACAGCGCCAGGTACTTTCTGCATGTATCCTTGCAGGGGTACTCTAGCAAATTGACAGCCATTTGTTTCATCCCAACGTTTTCTAAACTCTTTGTGGGTGTCCTCTTTGATAATTTCAACAAATGCTAACAACAAAAGCGTACTGGTGGAACCAGGTCCAAAAATATTGATACCCGATGCACTCCTAGTGCTTGTCAGGTACTTTATTGCCATTGCACCGGGCGCGTCCCTTTACCCAGCATGCAGAAACTCTGTTGTTGGTTGAGGCCACTACCAGTGCCTGATGGCATTCCCATGCTAATCTAGTTGTTATCTTATGATCAGTAGTGACTGTCTACTTTTGCCCGCTGTAAGTCTATGGACAAACTCTTTGGTAGTTATGGTTATACCTGCTAATTCCGTTTATGCAAGGGTAGCATGCCTATCTATTGCCCACTGAATCGAATATGTAACGATCTGGAATAAATCCCACATCCTGCACCTCCCTTTATTTTAGATCCGTCTATGAGGATGTTGTTTACATGTAGGGTCTGTCAAACACAAACTAGGGAGAAATGCTGTCAGTCCTGCCTGCAAAGGAGGCATCTTTCCGACGACCTCATTCCACAGGCTAGTTCTAACTTCTCCACATTTTACATCAGGTACAATATTAGTATTTTTGAGGCGATAGTTGTCGCAGCCACTTCTTTTAGATATTCAAAGGTGGCAGACATAGCGAAGTGTTTTGTACACTTATCGAGTATTATTTATTTGTGTTATTATATTTGTTGTAGTTTTAATATCCATAACTATATACAATAAAATAGCGTCACCTCCGTATACTGCTCAAATAGTCATATTTAAAAATATTTAAATATTTTGTAGAAAATTCCAGGATGAGAACGTAATTATGTAATACTAATATGCACATCTAATTTGGTTAAATTATCTCGAGCAGTTTAAAAATTATTAAAGACTGTTTTTTTTTATTTTTGATACGCTGTAGCTGGACAATGGCTGTTTTATATAACAAAAAAACCCTTATTTTTGGCCACAGAATAACGTACCTGGATTTTTGACCTCTACTTAAGAAACACCCTGTATTTTGAAAAAATTGTCAAACTAATCCAACAGGATCTGAATTGCAGGATATGTTCATATTTTACAAAATAAATACACATAATTTAAACATTTCAAAAGCAAATGTTTGTATTTATTCCCTGAATATATCTAATGTTTTGTAAATTGTAAGAAACTTGATATACGTACCTCCTATTTGTTTTGTAGTTTCGTATGCTTTAATCTGCCACTAACTTGTAACAGTGGAAATAAATTAGAGGCAGTTGAGAAATTCAACTCCACAACATCATCCAGTTGAATAATGTCTCCCCGTACCCTTATCTTATTTTGTTTTGGCAAACATTTTCTGAATGGTTGATTAGCCTAACATTAATTCCATTAAAAGTTCTTCATTATTTTTAATGTAGCAGCAACTTACAGAAAACTCAATGTACTTATTTCATGTAGCTCTTAACTTTTTCCAACTCTGTCCAAAAATGAGTAACGTGTTTTCTTTTAGCTTTGTTAGGATCTCGACTTATAAAGTACAAGATTATTGGGTAAAAATAGATCTTCTTTGAGGATTTTCAATTTCATTCCTCCACGGTTTAACGAGTCTGGGCTATTCTTAGAAAGATGCCGTAATAGATAGCGTAACATTAACAAGCACCTAATTATGGAGAAGGCAGATTGAAAATTTAAATCGCGATATTTTGTTACTGTTGAGAAACGCTGGAAGTGAAACTAATCCTTAATAAGGAAACTTTGTTACGTATACTTACCTACTAGTTGTACCGAAAGTTTTATAATTATTGCTGAACTTGTGCAGCAAATTATTAACACGAAAGTGGTAAATAAAAAGTTAAGTGACGTGTAAGTGGAAATACTGCGAAACAAAAGTGATTAAAAGCGAAATCATACTTGCAATAAGATTATGTTATCTCAAAACTTATGAATTAAATAGTTTTCCTTAATTAAATTAGATTAATTTTAATCAGCCTGCATCATTTAGACTACAAAAACAATTACCTATACAGGGTGTTTAAAAAAGACATGGCATTATTACTTGGGCTGATGGAACATTCAAAAGTAAGTGGGGTTTGCTTTAAACGTATATTCTAGAACAACTCATTTTTGAGATACAGGGTGTGTAAGATAATTTGAAAGAATATAATTTTGGATGAAAGTTGTTCAAAAACCAACAGATTTCATTAAAATTTGAGAGAGGAACGTTTCTGGTGGTGCTGAACATGCTGGTGTTATTAGTTTTTTTGTATAAAGTAGAGGGTGCTAGTTGCTAACATTTTAGCTGAAATTTTATACTACAATTTTTTCTAGCTTGAGTTTTTCCATTTGTATTATATAAAATTTCATTATACGCTCTATATCTCAAAAATAATTGGCTCTAGGACAAATGTTTATTAAGGAAACTCCCTTTATTTTTCAATTTTCTGTGAACCCTTTTCGTCTTTTTTAAACATTTTGTATACATTAACAATGGACCATCTCTAAACTGGAGATACTACACATCACAATATGATGATTAGTCATAAAATGCCTTATACAAATGTTGCAGGTGTAGGAGGTTGCAGGGTGTTCAAAGTTGTAGTTTCTCAATAATTTTTGAAGATACTTAGCAGAATCCATTCAAAAATTGGTCATTTTATGTTTTTTTGTATGGGAATTTCGAGTTTGATCGCTTTCTCTACAGGGTGTTATTTACACACTGTTACTTCAGTAAATCGGAACATTTTTTTTTTCTGATGAAGATCTATGGTTAAAGAATTAAGAGGTTCCGGTATGTATTTTGGTGTGTAGTATCTCCAGTTTAGAAATTGCTCATTCTTAATAAATCACCCTGTATCAGGGTATCAGAATTTTTATCTAAAAATAAAATATTTAATAATCTGCTAGGGACCATCATATTTATTTTGAAATATTTTTTCCAATAACATTTTTATTTTCCATTCATTGATAATTCTCTGATTCATTAACAACAAATCACCATATCTACAAGACATTAATATTTTAAACCCCTACCTAGTAATAGCCAAACTACTCAAAAAATAACGGTAACTGTATATTACGTCATCTTACTATGGGTAAATATGGCGATAATCAAAACAATATGCATATTGAAATAGATAATTTTAAGTTTACTTTTCTTTTCTACAAAAACCTTAATACTTATATTCACTGCAGCAAAATACACATAAAGGATGAACTTAGGAACGGTTTGTGTCCATATTTAAAAGCCAAAGTAAGAAAACTTTGGCTTTTAAATATGAAAAATTAATTGTTGAAGTTTATGTAAAAATTACATAAAGAATGCCACTTTCAATAAATAAGTATAAAATCGCTACAATTTGGCAATATAAATACTAACACTACCTAAGTTGAACTTTCTAGTAACCAATAATGTATAATTCTTTTTGGTAACTTTAACAGGATTTTAAATTCATAATTTGAAAATACAAAAATTCATAAACACGACTTTGTTTTTAAAGTGGTCTTTATTTATATAAAAAAAGCTGTTACATACACATGTAGCGCTAGTACAACTGCCTAATTTTCAATAATAAAAGAAAATCATACTGATAGTCAAATTTGATTATATTTAATATTTATATAGTTTTAATACGAAATAATACAATACACGCAATATACAGAGGCCAATATCACATTATGTGCATTAATTTATAGCACTTATAGTTTTACCAAAGACGTCTCCCTTTATCCAGGATCATTGCGAAAAGGTAATGGTCTCTTCATATCACAGGTCATCTGATATTCTGTTAAAGCAAACACTCGACGTTATTATCTCTTCACCTGACCGATGATATCTGTCAATACTAGAAGCATAAGATGCTCTATTCTACTTATATATAGATTTAATAGTTTTATTTTTCGAGGACAATGACACTCCTTCGGTTTTATTTTAGGATTCTACCCTCTTCCATAGCTACTGTACCGATTCTCTTGGAGTTAGGCAGTTTTATTTCGACAATCAATGGATTGGAATTGAGGACCGTTCAAATTGTCAAGTATTCCTTCTTCAGTTGAGTTTTCGTCTGTCAGAGCAGAAACTTTCAGGAGTTCAATACAAAAATGTTATCTATATTGTCAGTGTAAGCCATTTCTAAAGAATTTGTTGGTAACAAGAACAGTAATAATTGATCCCGTGAGCGTTACATACTGGTATAAGTCAAATATCTCTAGAATTCCACAAATTTTATACTACTGCCTTACAAAAACGACATTCGGTTTTGGTGAGATATAGTCCATAACCAAATATACTAGAAAATACGGAAGCAAACTTTCTCAAATCGAATAACCTCATTTGCCGTCTATTCCTTTATCGTTCTGATTGTAGATCAAACAAAAACTTCGTTCAATAACAAGTTATAAATTGTCACTACATTTTTTGAAATTTACACTTACGAAGATGAGATAAGATAGATGCAAGGATTATATATATGTAACGTCAGATCATAATGAATGTTTAGTGACATGAAAACTAGGTTCTTGCTTAGAACTTATATTTATAGATTAATTAAAAAAGTCTAATCGTTTAATGGAGTTATTCTTTTTTTTAATATAAAGTATCTAGATATATATTTCTTGAAAATCGAAATTCTGCAGTAATTAACTATTTATTTTGTTTGCGAGTTAATCCGGTAATTTAGCGATTGCATTAAGACGTTACTGGAAGCTTGGCAACTTCTCTAATTCGGATGATTACCCCGCGCGGCTTTGTATATAGCCTAGCTAAGTGACTGCTTAATATTGAAGATGGTTCTTAGTCACTCCGGGCTCCAAGTCTCTGAGCTCTTTAGCTTACCGTTACAAGGTAGCATAAGTTGATATACTTTCATAGAGTAATGGCAAAAAGTCAGCAGACGATAGAATGATTTTTTTTGTTTTACATATGAGCATAAATTAAAATTTAGAATATTTACACCTTATAACTGCAATTATAAGTATTAATTTTTCTGTTAAAATAGTGAAAAACCATTAGTCGCTGAACCATTTACAAACATACACTGAAAATTAAATTACAGTATAAATAAATGGCAACATTTGGAATTGTGGGGAGGGTAGCTTAAGAAGCTACAGCACTTAGGTCTCATTGGGTACTTCCTCCCATTAGAAGATCCATCCACCTGACCTACTTACCAGCCAAATATAGAGAAGAAGGTGAAGGGGATCTCTCTAATGTAGGCTATAGAACACGGATTATCTTATTGACGACAGAGTGCTGTTTCGTCTTCCTGTTCGCAACCCCTACAAAGAGGTGTTTCGCACTTCCTCATATAATAAAGGTACTTCCTTAACCAACAGTATCCAGTTTGAATAACTGTCACCAGGTGAAGATTCATCCCAGACATTGCTAGGTACTTTTTCGCTGTATCCTTGCAATGAAATGGCAACATATTTACGTCATTTTCTTATCTATTGTGACAAGTAAAGTGAGTTCCATTATAAAATTATTCTGCAGAAACTGATAGAACAAACTATATTGCACCTTTCACTCATAACCAAACACGTTTGAGGAGATTGCACCATTTTAATGGTATAGAGGTCATCCTTTCCTTTGCAACAAAATGGGATGGTAAATTCATTTTAATGGTAGAGGTTCAGCAAATTCTTGTCGTTCTATTGCTTTTACGTAAGTCAATATACATCGACGATAGACAATGATGGTTATATTGGAAGTCCTTTTCTAAACAATAATACTGTCCACTTGTATTGGGAGGATTTTAAATCGTTCCTCCACAAAATCAAATATTTAACGCCTGTTGCGGAACACACAAACTGACGCAAGTGAAGAGTAAGTCAACTTATTAGAATATCATTGGAAAGTGGACGTGTACACTCTTGTATATGAAAGCTCTATATGTATATATCCTAGTTTGTTTAAATATGCACACCAAATTTAGTAATCTCAAGTGGTTTAGAAATTAAGTGATTTTTTTTAATTTTTGACATTTATATAGCAAAAAACACTTACTTTTAGTCACAGATCAGGCCCTCTAACTTAAGAAACACCTCAGTAATTTCGACTTGTACTTTATTTTTACTTTTAAGGGTCATGATTATGAAAATGTTTCAATATTAGATATATTTAACACCGTTCATCAAGAAAAATTAATTATTTTAATATTTGCCTGCGAATATCTAGCAATTGAACAAAACGTTTGCTTTACATGTAGTAGTAAAACAAAAGTTGCATCACGAAATAGTTTGATGACGGTGTTGAGTGCGTTCTTTGTACGAATCATTATGTTTGAGAGTTGTATTCTCTTGAGCTTTCTGTCTAGAGCACACCTGCAGCTAAGAACTTTCCTGTTTCTTTTCCAGAATATAAATGAATAACAATCGTTGAAGTTTTTCTATGCAACTGCATTAAAGAAAAGTCTACTTGAACTTAATTAGGTAATTTTCGAGTGTTCGTCAAGCAGCGCGCTGGAAAATCCTGTAGGTGTTGCGAAGAAAAAGCATTGAGTTTACAGAAGCTGTTCAAAATATGTAATAGAATGCTATTTATATTCTAATATTTTTATTTAATTAATTAATAACAGCAGTTAATACACTTTACGAAATTATACATTTATTATTATTTTATTAATTATATTATAATTTTTGTTCGTATTAAGTACAAATAATTGTGAAACAATAATTGATTAAAATGAATTTGGATAAATTGTTTTGTTTGTTTGGAAACAGCGACTATATTTATTGCAATAAATGAAAACACTTTATTAAATTTTATCTGAACTGCTTATACAGTACTTTCGAAAAGTAACGAATAAATTCATTATTTTTGAAATTGAGAATTTTTCGAAAAAATCCCCTGGCACGTCGATTTTGTTTTTTAAAAAAGCACTTTTAGACATACGACCCATATTTGTGACGTCATCGTTGCCCGAAATATGACGTCAGTGACAATTTTTTAAACAGCAACCCCCAAATTTGACCATGCCATTTGAAAGAGCGTGTCATTCTACATACATATATCATGAAAAGTTATGGTGTTACATAACAAAAATTTCAAGAAAATAATGTTTGAAGATTTTAAATTTTAATTTTCAGAAAACTGTGCACTTCCCCATTATGCAGCACCTGTCCGTGCTTATTTAGATGACCTGTTTCCGAATCGTTGGATAGGGAGAAGGGGGCCGATTGAGTGGCCAGCCAGATCGCCTGATTTGACGCCACTAGATTATTTCTTGTAGGGATACTTAAAAAGCAAAGTATACGTTACTAGACCGGTTAGATAGATTATTTAGAAGATATAAAAGCAAGAATTTGTCATGAGATACATCGTATACCTCCTGAAGCTATTGATAATGGCCAAAAAAAATTTATTAATCGTCTTGGCTACTGTAAGGCAGCCAACGGTGCACAATTTGAACATTTAATTTAGTCGATTTTTTACATAATCATTGTCATTTTCAGTATTGTGAAAATTAAATTTTAAAATTTTCAAACATTATTTTCTTGAAATTTTTGTTATGTAACACCATAATTTTATATGATTTAGTATGTATGTATGTATGTATGTATGTATGTAGAATGACGCGCTCTTTCAAATCGGATGATCAAAATTGGGGGTTGCATATCTCGAACAACGATGACGTCACAAACGTGGGTCAAAAAGTGCTTTTTTAAAAAACAAAATCGACGTGCCAGGGGATTTTTTCGAAAACTTCTCAATTTCAAAAATAATGAATTTATTTGTTACTTTTCGAAGGCACTGTATATTAAAATAACAATTTGCATTGCAAAGATTATTTGATATAATGTATGATTATCTTACAAACACAAATTTTACTTGCTACAATAGATGAAGTTCGGTTCTATGTTATATTAAAAAGCATTAACATTATTCATAATAGTTTCAAAGATTTAACTTAATTTTTCATCAAGTATTTATCTGGACAATATTCTAAGAAGAAACTTAATGACACTTTTGAAGTAGTTATGCATTCTTTAAAAACGGCTTCAACTGAATCAAAATTCAATACCAACATAACAATTAGATAACGCATCTATTTTCGACAGTTGATTCAAATTATAGAACGTATATAACTTATAATAAAATACAATTTATTCTTAAACGAAAAACTTATCAAAAAATATTTAAGAACATATCTGACAAATATTTAGAAATGTTTAAAAAAACTAAGCATAAGAGTGCATTATAATACGAAAAAATTAATAATTTCTAAGGAAATTTTGAAGAATATTTTTCTACAATTGAACATTTCGCGGTGAATATTTAAAGTGATATGCACTTGGACAATTTAGAGCCAAGTTATCTGAACTGCGTAGTAATAAGCCAACAGATTTTCTTCTTAAGTTACATAATGCAATATTCACGCTTCGGGTCGTCTTGTTAAAGTACTCTCCAATAATTGCCTCAGGCTTGACCTAAACCACCTTAAGGAGGTATGCAGAGCATTATTAGTAATCAGTCCACGGTTGAAATTACGCAAGATAAAGGTGACTTATTAATTTTTTAAATATAAATTAAAAATGACAATGAAGCATTACAACTTAATTAGTAGTAATAATAATTAGTGGTCTTTAGTGACAATAATATCATAATGGAAAGATTACTATGTTAACAATTTTCAACAGCATAAACGAAATATACGTAAGTTTGAATTATTTTCTCCAATTCTAGGGCTTTTTCAGTAAAAATATGTAGTGTAATTATCTTTTTAAATGTTATATATTATTTTAAAATATTCTTGTAAAATCATTAGTACAATAACTTTATAAATATAGAACTGATATCATTATCATAAAATATATGCAGGAAATTATTCTTGAATTTATAAAAAGTTTACTATACTCGCATCAAGAATTCAGACGTCTTACGTCACGGGTGACGTTACACATTTGTTTTTATTGTCAACGTAATTTTCGATATTTAGTCGCGTTCAAACAATCATTTTTTGCAATTTAGTGCAATATATAATGTAAATTTTTAGTGTAGTATATAGTTTCATTACTATCAGTTGCAGTTTCTTAAATATTTTGATGAAAATATAATGAATTATTCATTTGCTCGTATGACGTAGGTCGTCTGAATTCTTGTCGCGAGTATAGCTGATGCAGAAGTATTCATATATAGAAGTTAGGTCATCAAATCTGGGGGGTCAAAAGCCCCGGGTGGACTATATTTTAAATTCGGTTCGGAAATGTATGTGAGTTGTTTATAAATATTTTTGGAGGGACGAATACAATTTTTGGGGGGGCTAAGCCGGGGGGGGGGGCTTAGCCCTCAACTCTACATAATTTAATTCGAACTTCTACAGATCAGTTCTGAACATTACAAATGAAACTCATTTTCTGAAGGTTAAAAAAATATAAAATAAACTATTTTCTAAAATTATATCATTATAGATTAAAATGCGTCAAGAGAATCATTTTTAAATAGCTTTTAATCAGTAAAGATAAATTTAAAGCAAATATATTTAATATAGTGGCTCTGTTTTTGTTTATACGAGTTTACACACGCTTTTATTTATGTAGATATTTGCAGTTTCAACATAATTTCAATCGACACTTGAAATTCGACCTGAACTATAACCATCGGTTGAGTGAAACATTGCTAAACCGACACTTCAACCTTCAGTTGACGTTTATAATACTCAACCTACAACCGGATATTAAATTACCGGCCCTAAGTCATACAAAATAATAACTTAAAAGTAAAAAAATTATAATTATATAGGATAGTGTCCTATAATTATGCTTTAGTCTAAGAAAAATAAGTGGCTGCATTATGCATAATTTTACCCAAACTATCAAAGTTAATGTCACAGGTACTTTACATTTTGTTATAATTATTCAACATTGCAAATATATGGGATTCAATTAAAATATTTGAGGTCACATTAGGTCGATATAAAGTTGGGTTATTACGACTTATAAATTGTGGAACATGAAATTCTATAATAGATAAAAGAGTCAATTTGGTTATGCAGTAACATATATAAAAATTTAATACTGTAAATAATTCTCCGCAACTGCAATGTAGTGGTTCCAAACTGATTCAGAAGAAATTGGTGATCATAACCAATAGCTGGATAAACACCAGTGGTTCTGAAGTTTAGGAATTTATAAAATTTCCTATGAATTCTCTCTAAGCCAGTAATATAGATGTTATAAGGCGACCATACAATGCTACAATATTCTAACATAGAACGAACATAACAGAAGAATAATGTCTTAAGAGCAAGCACATTGTCAAATTTTGAACAGTTGCTTATAATAAATCAACATTTTTAAGGCTGAGCTTGTGATGTAATCAATATGAGCAGTAAACATAGATCTTTATCAAAATAAATTTATTAACAGTAAATTTCGTAATTCTTCATAGATTGAGGGTAATAAGTACCTAATAAACGTAATTGTAATTGATTTATCATAATTAGTTGAAATATTTAATTTTATCTACCATTATCTGAATTTCCTACTTATAAGAAGGAAAATGTGGTTCATGCACGATGGTGCTCTTCTTCATTTTACAATAAATGTTAGGACTTATTTGCAAGAACGGAAATTTTATATTTTACCAGAAAAAATGTGTAGGTATCAGATAATACACAAAAAATATATTTTTTTAACTGCATGATGCACCTAATCCATGACATTTGCGCAAGTCGCTAATTAACATTAATTGCATCAAGAGAAAGCTTTTATCAATATATTTGATATACCAAATGTCCTTTTAATCATTCATCGATTTTCTATTTAATAACCGATTATTGATATTGTTTCAAAAACTTTTGAGCCCTCTAACGCCCTAACGGTGAATTTTTGCATATAGCTAAATTAGCATAAATCGTTGATTTTTGATCTTAAGAATCTTGGGTGGCTCGCTGGTACATACATTTCAAGGATGCCCTGTATAACCTCTTGGAAGGTACAACATGATCATTCTAAAATGTTACATTCGGCTATAACTTTGCTACCCTAGGAGATATCGTAAAATTAGACGTGTATTTTTTGACTAATTTTTCGCAATGATTCAATGATTTTTAAATTTTTATCAAAAACAATAGAGCATTGCGCTACAGTTTTGGATTCTTTATAATAAAAAGTACCGTTTTTAATTATAGAGTTATTTAATTAACAATATCTGGCAAACAGTAAAAGATAACTTATCACATATTTATATCAATACAATCAAGAGAAAATGAATAATCCAAAAGTGCAGAAAGAGTATACATGTTGTTTTATAAAAGGAAAACAACGTCAGTATTTCTGTAGACCGATACTTGATTGTTTTTTTGATAAAAGAATTTAAATCGTTGTTAAAATTTAGTCAAAGAATGCACATTTTAGTTTTCCAGTACCCTAGGATAAAGTTACAATTGCATCTAACGTTTTCGCGTGATCACCCTGTACATATGTACACTGTAGCTAGTGTCTAGATATATTGCAATATTCTCTAGACGTTGGTTTAATCATGTAAATTAAGTTTTAACTGATTTTGACCCTTAAATGATATACATACTACCAAAGTTTACTGAATAAATATAAGTTATACCACTCTCTGTCGGCACTTTGATGTTTTGAGATCAAACCCGTACCGCCGCATGTAAATACTGTCGCAGAAAATGGTCAATTACGAGGGACTTAAAAAAGTAGTTTCTCTCCAACTGGGAAATATTTATATACGAGGGATATTCCAAAAGTGTGATGTAAGGCTGCTTATTGTATAAATAAAACATTTGTAATGTAATAAATATAAATATTATAAAACGATTATAGGTAAATGTATACAGTTTTGTTAGTTAATCTTGAAAGTCGTATATATTTACTTGCAAATTTTAAAATAAAATATATAGTAGACTATATAAAAAATAATATAGCCATGAGAAAAATTTGCAATAAAATGTTTATTTAAATATTTAAAAAAACAATATACATTATTTTAAAACTAATATAATAATATAATCTATATTGTTTATAAGTTAAAAATGCTGCGGTATAGGTCTTTTTAAATTGCTCTTTTAATGCAGCTCTTCTTGAACTCCTACACGAAAGTGTTTGTGACGTTTTTTATATTCTTCTTTTGTAATTTAATAAACTATAAATTCCTTTCAGTGAAAAAAATACTCAAATGAAAACTCAATGTATAAGTATGTCCAGGTCATTTTTTAGTACTTAATATTATTTTAGTGATTTGGTAGTATTTTTTTAATGAAAAGAATATATAGTTTATTAAATTACAAAACAAGAATATAAAAAACGTCATAAACACTTTCGTGTAGGAGTCCAAGAAAAGCTGCATTAAAAGAGCAATTAAAAAAAGCCCTATACCGCAGCATTTTTAACTTGTAAATAATATAGATTATATTATTTCCTATTTTAGTTTTAAAATAATGTATGTTTTTTAAATATTTAAATAAACATGTTATTGCTAATTTTCCTCATGGCTATATCATTTTTTTTATATAGTATATATTTTATTTTAAAATTTACAGGTGAATATATACGACTTCCAAGATTAACAAAACTTTATGCATTTACCTATAATCGTTTTATAATATTTATATTTATTACATTACAAATATTTTATTTATACAATAAGCAGCCTTACATGACACTTTTGGAAAATTCCTCGTATATAAATATTTCCCAATTGGAAAGAAACTACTTTTTTAAGTCTCTCGTAGTTGGCCATTTTCTGCGACAGTATTTACGTGCAGCGGTACGGCTTTGATCTCAAAACATCAAAGTGCCGACAGAGAGTAGTATAACTTATATTTATTCAGTTAACTTTGGAAAGAAATTTAATCTATACATATTTAAGTACAATAATATAATGTCGTACAAATTTCAGTTCTCTTCTCGGTTTCCAAACTCAGGAGTCTATTTCGTTAATTTCGACAGTAAATATTAATTTATGTTGCGCATATTTTATTTTCGCTGAAGATCGTTCAAAGTACTGTGCATTGATCTTATTTGAGCCTATCGTGAATTTGTTTCTCGAGTTTACGCATGGCGTGCCCAAATGCGCGTAAACGATAGTGTGGACTTGTCATTTCCCTCGAGAAGTGTAAGTAACAAAGCTCGTGCGAGAATGAGCGTACATTGGCACGTAGAGAAGAGTCGCCACTGATTTCGTATCTTAAATTTTTATGAGACGTAATTTCCGTTTGACGTCCTTGTGAATTGTGCGATAGGCAGGAAGTTTCTTTAGAAATTTTTCACTGAACGATCCGAGAGGAGATACTGAAAATGTAATGTTACAGATTCTTTACTTATTCGCGTTTCAAAGCGCATCTCCAGAGTCGAAGACAATTTGAATTCTGAATAAGAGACATTACAGAAACTCTTGAAAGGAAAAATTCCGATCGAATAAAATATTTATATCAAGTGCGGACATATTTACGCTGATATTCACCGATTTCGGTGTCTCAGGACCTATTTGAATTGAATTCTGAATGGGAAAAATTGAGTGAATCCTTAGGACTAAAATGTGTGGACATATTTGATTTCAAATCCACCCGTTTTATACATCTAAAATGTATATTCGTATTCAGATCTTAAGCGGTATTTACATTTATGAGTGAGTCACATACTTCTACACGGAAAGAAATTTAATCTATACATATTTAAGTACAATAATATACTTAAAATTTTAAGCTTTCAGGTGTATATGTAATTCAATAATAAAGTATACTTGTTACAAATATTCATATATTCTTGATATCCAAGCATCATTGGCATCATTTTAAATTTCACCAAGCAGAAAAATAATTTCGAAATTTATATAATAATATGGAAATTTTAAGCCACTTGATTCGCTTTAAGAGAAACTTTAAAACATAAATAGTAAGTACATCCGTACTTAAAAACTTAACACAAACAAATACAAGGCGGCAACTGTATATAGAACATTATTGCTACTGCACATGAGAAAAATAACTAATTACGTTGCTTGAATGTTAAATAAGTGACTTAGAATGTCCCTAATAACAAGAATGATGCATTAAGCAGGGGGCACATTGCTCTGATGCCACGCCACGCCATGTGATGCAACGTCAGAAGGATGTGACACCGTCTATTCTCTTCTACAAGAAAACTTGTACTCATTTGAATGTTCTTTTTATCTACCTAGTACATAAGTAGATACATCTTGTTATATATTTTATATGAATTAAAGTTTTTTCACATCTGAATAATTACGTTTTATTTTTATCAATGATTATCCGATATGTTTCACCAATTTGGTAAAATTTATATTGGTTTTTATTTTATGGACGATTTCATTTTTCAAGGGAGCTCAAGCCCTCTCCCAGCAAAAGATGTTCTGCGCCAATGCCAAGCATTCTTATACATAATTCGACACTTTTCTTTCTTAAAATGGACACATTTTCTTTTGAACGCCATAATTAATTTATTTTTTTTATTTAAAAAAATTACATCAGAGCTTTTTTGTAGAGTGGTTTTCAACGAAGAATTTTTATTATATACTTTTTTTATTATATTTATTAGTTTGGGTTTTACAGCGCTGTGAAGTGTACACTAATTTTCCCTACTGATAAGTATAAATTTATATCAATGATATGGCATAGTTTTTAATTATTTTTATAATAATGTTTTTTATTATAGACATTTCAAAATTGTTATTAATAGTTATTCACTTTTTTCCCCACCACCACCAAACATTTTGATTGTTTTTCTTTAATATCTTTGTTATTTTTGATTTTACAAGAAAAAGTGACTAGACTAATATTGTAGAGAATTCAATTTGCAATAAAAAATATTTTTAAAAATTTTTTGATTGACCAATAGTTTACCTGATAAATGCTAAAAACAATTAACCCCCTTTTTCCAAGATGGCGGCCAAAGTTGGAGGGTTGCGACCCCACAAACTTTAAGTTAAGCTTTTTTGACCCCCCCCCTCCTCTCAAATATCAACAATAAAATTACGTTCTCTAAAAAATGCACGCTAAGGCCTAAATAATGTAACATTTGATTGAACTAATTTATTACACATCAAAATACTCCTCCTGTTATAATATGAGTATATTAATAAAAGTTGTTTAACTCGTTCCTTAAAGGTTGGAACACTCGTAATACATTTTATATTATTAGGAACGTGATTAAATAGCTTTAGAGCAAACAAACACAAAAGGACTGTTTTCTGTTTTGACTAGGCGATGCCTAAGAGTCAAAACATTGTACTGATATCTAAAGTCATAAGCGATTCCTCGATCCGCATATTGCATTAATTCATGAGAATGCAATTTGACATACATAACACATGCAAAAATGTACATAGACACCACTGTCAGTATTTTCAATTGCTTAAATAGCAAACGGCAAGAGTGTAATCTGGACTTGAAGAGCATCGTGCGAATAATTCTTTTCTGGACAATTAACACAGCTCCTATATTAGCACTGTTTCCCCAACAAATAATAGCATAATTCAAAAGAGAATAGACTTGCCCATAATAATATGTTCTTAATGTATTAATATCTAGATATTATATCAAGTACCAGACAATATAATTTTGTTTAGCCAATCTGTTACATACCATTTCGATATGTGGACACTAATTTAATTTTCTATCCAAGATAATACCTAACGATTTCACAGAATAGTCATCTTTTACAGATTTTCCATCCATCGGTACATATAAGCTAACATCAGTGTCAAATAGTGAGAAAGTCATCATTTCAGTTTTGGAATGTCAGTTTTGAGAATAATAAGAATTGTTGACTCAAGCAATTCATATTATCTAGATAAAACAAAACAATTCTTTAAACAAACGTAACTTTATTTCACATTGAGTATAGTAGTTTTCTTGCTTCCAGGTAATTTTTATTATTAAATGAAGAATATATAATTTTATTATATAAGAGTAATAAGTTATCTTATCATATATTACTATCCTTCTGGAATATTAAAACTGATATTAGTATAACTTTCTTCCGTGAACTCGTACGAGTTTTATTTACATTATATTTAGAATCGTACGCTCTTAACAACAATGGCGTCTAGTAACAGGAAGTGTGCAAATTAGAATAACAAGACCGTTAACAGAAAAATAAGAATTTGCGTTAAAACTTATTTATATAATACATTATTTCACTTCTTTGTAATACCTTTATTTTGATGTATTTTAGAATAGCTCAGGCAATATTCTATTTTATTCTCGACACGTTCTCGATGTCGCCAAAACTTCGAGAATCCTAAAAACATATATAAGCGGTTTGATTTCGCCGCTGGAGTCAGTTTATACTGAGCAGCCAAACGCGAGTGACAGAAACGTCAAAGTAAAGCGTTGACAGTTGTGAAATTGGTTTGAAGGATATTTCTTGTGTAATCAAGAGTGACAATAAAATTTGTTTGTCTACGTGACGCGTTTCCACGCTAACCCAACATAGAGTTTACAATATATTTCTACTACCTTCAAATAAAATCACAGACGAATTCTGAAAATGCTACAGCCACTCTAACTGCACACCAATATTGACATATCAGCAACAGTCTACAACAACTCAATGTTACAGCAACGTTGTTGAAAACCACATACCTGTTTTTATTTGTGATCCCTATACATACATTGAGGTCCTTGTGCTTTGCAAAATTTATTTTTCAGTGTAAGCTGATTTATAAAGCATTGAGATATTGACAAAAGTCTCATAAAATAGCCAGCAGAAACAAAATCAGCCAGATCAGGCCATGCACGCCTAGCAGTCGCAACCGATCATTTGTTGTACTCTCTTATACATATAGCGTTGCATTACCGAGTGAAGCACTTAGAAATATATAATAAATAAAAAGATAAAAATTATAATTTTTTATAGGTTTTGCAAGTACATCCATTTTTTTATGATAATATATTTATTAAGACAATAAGTTATCTATTACTATACAAACAATATGAATACATAAGGATGTATGTGCAAGTACTTAAGTATACTGTCAGAAAATTTCATTTGATTTGATATTATTTCCACACAGTTTCGTAAATAGAGATGTACCGTTCTCACGTGCAGCAGCGCAGAGGGGCAATTTTTACAATTTCCTCTTATTTTCCAACTCAGCAAATACAGCATAGCAACACATTAGTATTTAATGTACCTTTAAATTGCAGGAAACGGTGGAAAGAAGGTAGTACAAAAACAGTTTATGGCTGGCCTATTTATATGCCACGTCAGGGTGTTTGTTTAGGATCTCTAATGTTACTGTCTGCCATTTGTGACACTTAATTCTATTTTATGTACTTCGCCTGACAGAGAATTCTCATTTAAAGATGCCAATTCTCCAACAAACATAAATCCAAAAACCTATTCGTGGAAATCCAAATCAGTTTTGTACGAGTATTATTATTATTTTTCTAAAAAGTAACGTGGCAATACATTTTCTTTAATACCTTATACTTTCCGTTAAAAGTATTCCTAAAATGCAGAAGTAAGTGATCTCATTAATTGTGTCCCAAGCACCCTTATAATGGAACCAAGAAAATAATATGAACATTGCTATTATTATTATTATTAACTGCTTTTACAACAAAGTAACAATTCTGCAAACGCTAATAAAAAGTGAGTTGGTAAAATGTTGTGGGTGTTATTCAGTGCTGGTTGGGGCATTAGTCATTAGAGAAAATGTATAAGATAGTTGCTATTGGTGGATGAAAAGCCAGTGGCGGCTCGTGACTTTTTAAACTTGTGAGGCAAGCAGATTGGAACTGTTTTCTTAATTATTGTTTATAAGTAAATCAGAAAATACAGATACAGGATTATTTGAAGTTGCTCTACTTTGTTAGGCGAATGAATTATCTTTTTCTTACCTATATGTTATTGGTACGAGCATGCCTCAGTTGCGTCCTTATTTATCTTATTATGCTTATGAATGTATTAAAGATTGTCTATACATATTATTACATATAATTTTTTTGTTGTTGTAGTTCTTTTATGGTTTATTTTTAAATGAAAAAACTAAATTTGTATTTCCCAAAAAAATTTATATTTTCACTTACATATTTGGGTATCCATAATAACATTTTATCACTTTGAATGTAAAGACATGTTCCAAAGCATTTGTGAGTAGATAATTTATTTTCCATGCTCACTTAAAAACTAAAACACACCATTTTATGTTACATATACAGCTATAATTACAAATGTACAGTTATATATATAAACAGAAAAAATATACACGAATATCAATACAAAATATATCCCATCTGAATTTGTATGAAAATGAAGTTTCATGGAATGCGATGTATTAATTGGGTATACCCAAACTGTAATTAAAATCCTTAATGGAATGTTCATACATTAAATACATTTTGAATACAGAATATTACATGTTATTCGTTAAACTATTCCATTTGCTGCAACTTTGTGCAACTAAATGTATTTATAGTTCGATGGGAATGAGCGAACACAGCCGTTTTTTTTGGCATTAGCAGATAGTTTTTTTAACAACAAAGCTGAAATGTTAATTTTCTGGAAATTATTTTATCTTGTCTTTACATATGCGTCATATGTAAATTTTTGTAATAGAAACAATGTTTATAGTGACATTTGTGTATATACGAGGTGTTAATTTCAAAACTTCCCATCTTCATTTTCTCACCCTCCCTTCTGTTAGCGGAAGTTACCCCTTTAAAAATCGTAAATGGGAAAAATACCTCATTTTCAGGTCTCTTTAATCCCTACATGTCAGTTTTCTTTTAAATGATCATTTTTTCGAGATATTTAGAAAACCTTTTTACTTCTTCATACTTTTAATTATTGCATTGCAACTATTTTTTCTCATTCCGTTCAATTATTTTGCACAAAAAATGTTGTCGTCGAATGTATGCAAAAAAATATATTGATATAATGATTTTTCGGATTGTTGTGCCGTGACCTCGGTACATGGTCGTGGCCAGTAACAGAATTAAAGTGCACATCTCTAGCTCTAGCTGGGATTCTTTAATTTTGTTGTTATCGGACTAGGCCATGTGGGGGAAGACCTGCTATCGTTATCAAAATATACAGATATTGAGAAAATGAGAGTAGTAAGTATGTAAAAGAACACTCTGTATGTTTATATACTACCAAATCTGCGAGTGTCACAGTGCTTAACAGACATCTAAGCTCATGATGTTAAGGAAAATATACAACATCTGTTTTCATAAATGTAAATGCTATTTGAAAATAATATTAAAATTGTTTGTATTTATTACGTAATTATAAAACCCTTATTTCATTTAATAGTGCTTTGTGGTAAATCACCGAAGAAATAAAGTATTCGTCAATAAATTTAACATAAATTAGTCGGCTTCAAAATTTAGTATCGGGGGTAATATCCTGTAGCAGAACCTGTACCTGTAATTAATTACAATGTAACTGAAGCTCGATCTCGGTGTAATACACCGCAAATCAGATGATAACATAATTAATACCTGCGAGAATCTTCCGTATTACTACAATACAATAATTAAACCAGTAGATCACTAAAGTGTACTAGATCAAAAATATTAACTAATAAAAATTTAAAAAATATAATTTAGGCTTATTAATAATATGCCGCTCCCTCTCCCGCAAATACTCCACTCCTGGGCTAATTCTTTCGCAATTACAATGAGAAGAAGATATTTTATTGTTATTACTGGTCAAATGATCCGTGAAATATAACAAACAGCACATTATATGTATATTCTGTATGTTTTAATTATATTTTTTCATAAAAACTGCTGTTTCATCAGTGTGGGAAAGAAAAATAATATTCTTCCAGGGTGGATATTATTGTAATTGATTATTATCTAAGGACCTGGAACAAGTTCTACTTGGATCTCGCAACTCATTTCAAAGTCGTTTTACAAAATATGAAATTTTCATTCAGCTATTTTAGTTCGTCTCGAAATATGACAGTTACGATTTGTGTGTTTTGTCCTATAAGTTGTTTCGCTCGACTACGTGATTAATATTCCATCCGTCCTCCTCTGCAATTCTGGCGCATATAGCCCACAGATTTTGGCTCTACAGACCACACCAAGTCGCACTGAAATCGGAGACCGTTTGACGGCATTCCTTTGATCGGTTTTTCAAAGGCATTACGCCAAGTGTGATTACGTATATTTCGTAAATTTTACCGTATCTGCGTTTCGCCATATTCGTAAATACTTATCATTAGATTTGTTGATTAGTTAGTCCAAACGATTTCTACTTATGGCTATGTTCTGTGTCTCTCTTCCCAAGCTAGCAATATAAATTGGAGCGAATCTATGTGTTTCTGTAGAAAGCGTATAAGAAGACACATACTAACATTTGATCGCTCGAAATAAGAGAATCACTGAAGATGCAATCAGTTAAGTATAGCAAAACTTCTACAAGCATCGACCACCGCAAAACAGCTCAGAAAGTGTACATTCTTCAACTGAGCTGTGAAAGCCTACTTCAGTACTATTTCCACTCTTAACGCAAATTTCATAACGCAGACGGTACATTTTTGTTTTGATCGGGCCGTTATTAGCTTTGTCTGCGGACATGTATATTTTATGAAATTTTAAAATAAACACCGTCGTTGGAGTTCATGCATATTTGAACGTTCCCGCGGCAACTCCTAATATATGGGGGAAACTTTTTCCCTAGTCTTTCGAACATCCATAAAAACTTTATGAGGCTTCGCTCAATAATATTTAAATTGTAAGATAAACTTTCATTACACCCTACGCAAGGGAGAATCGTGGAAACGAAACCGATGAAAGTTACCGCATAATGTGCAATCGAAATAGAAATATGTATTAGGTGGAGGAGTCAGATCTTTCCAAAAATAACCTTTTCATATAGACACTGTTTGATAAATCTTTACTTTTCTCTTTTTGTTCTCAAAATGAATAGATGGTACGGTCAAACGTAAACTTATATTCGAAAAGTTGAGTTTATCCATAATAATTTTGATGAACTGTTTAGATGTCCAAAGGCAAACAATAAAAGAGTATAAAAAACATTGCAAATCACGGTATACTGCTTACTGGTAGCCCGCGCCAACTTGCGTTTATATGGTTTGTAAATTATAATATATTTTTCAATAGACATGTATACAGTGAAATCAGGTTGAAGCAGGCTAGAGCCGAAAACCTACGCGCCTACTGTCATCAAAATAGAAATTTGGCTTATTTCTTCTTTTGCGATTAAAATGTTGTTTTTTTTAAGTTGGTAACTAAAGAATCCTAAATAATCACATCAATAATAATAATAATAATAATGATAACGATAATGATATCGACAACAATAATAATAACAATAATAATCATCTTCTGCAGCTACATAAGGATAAGCCAATGCATGGTCTCTTCTACCGTCATCTAGAGGGGCTTGGCTTATCTGAAAAGCTGACCTTTGCTTTTTTGAGATCAGCGGGGCTGAACTCCGAGACTGAGGGATTCATAATGGCTTGCCAAGATGGTGTAATTAACACACTCGTCTATCTTAGTAGTGTCTTGGGTATCGAGGTTCCTGATACCAGCTGCAGGGCCTGCCGCCAAGCGCCGGAGACGCTTATGCATCTCCTGTCTGCCTGTCCGGTATATGCGACCACAGCGTATATCCAAAGACACGATTCAGCCTTACGGGTGTTGTATTATCATTTACGACACTCGTATGAGATAGACGAGACGCCAGTGCTGCCTTATGCTCCGGGGGATATAGAATCCGTTGTGGGAAATGAGAAGTGCCGAATTTATTGGAACTATTCATTCCCCACCCTCAGGCAAATTCAAGCCAATAAGCCTGATGTAGTCCTCCTCAACCACCAGCTTAGGACGATATTTGTGATTGAGTTCTCGGCTCCCGCAGAGAACAACATCGTCCTAAAAGAGGAGGAGAAACGGAGGAAGTATCGAGATCTTTTCTCCGAGCTCCGCAGGCTATATCCAGACCACTCTGTTAAGATTGTGGTGCTAATTATAGGCGTTCTGGGTGGAATGAGACATACGCTACTTTCTGAATTAAAGATCATACCGGCTTGTCGAAATTCGGCAGAGATCTTGGCCGGCAGAATGCAGAAGGCAATCATCCTTGGTTCGCTACGTCTGCTCAGAACACACGATTTACGGGTGCAATGATTACTGACTCCACGGAGTGGAGGGTGGTCATTGCTTCACTCTTCAGAACATCTCTGAAAATGTCAGAGCTTCGGAAGGTGTGACTGAAAAAAAAAAATAATAATAATAATAAGCGCCCAGGAACGACTTACGTTGGTAGGCCCTAACCACCATTCAGTGCAGGAATGAGGAAAACCTGGAAACCTCATTGATCAGGGGGGTAGTCAAAAGTCAACCGGTATCAGTCTCTCACATTCACCTCGATTCAAGTACTGATGCCTTAAACCGCGCGACCACGCGCGACTACTGGTCGATTCAAAATTATCAGATTATAATGGCTGTTTCCAAGAAAATAAAAGCGTAGCTGATTAAATTTTCATTTCTTCCCGTTTTTAACAGCTTTTACTTTGTGCGAATATCGGCATGAGAAATCCACGCCGATACTTCCACTGTGTTTCTACCCTTCTATAGAAATTGTTGTCACGAGACTTGGTTTGAATAACCTCACTGCTATTCCTGTCAGTTCACACGAGTTTTACCCCGATCGCTCCCACTGTTCCTTCACAATGACGCAAAAAGAAACTAGTTACCATACTGGAATTATGCAGAAGGTTTGAGACGATCCCAATGTATGGATTGGGATGTATTTACACAGTATTATAAGTTAGTCTAATTAAGAGTCAGAATTTCTTAAATACATTTTCTTATTTTGATATATTTAAAAAAAACCTAATTGAGTCTTGTGGTGTGGTTTAGAATATTTTAATTTATACTGAAAATACTCATAACCAGAAAAATTATCTTGTCGCAGAAAAAAAACGAACTGTATACTATTTATATAAAAGTCATATAAAACTACGAATTAAACCTAGAAATCGGTGTACTGAATAGATAAGGTAGGGTTGGATAGAACTAAAGGACCATTTTTGATATAAACCCTCATAAATCATGATGAAGATAACACAGGATACACCAATAAATTTTATATAAACTACAACATTTGTCACTTTTGACCTGATATTGGGGGTCTGAATTTGCACTATTTAGATATAACTGACAAAATGATATTTTTAACAAGTTTTTACATGCTCTAAGAGCTTCTAGCTCTAAATAAATGAACATTTATCGCAACTAGAAATATCGTTTGATGTTTCAGGACCATTAGAATTATCCAGGCTAAAGACTTCCGTGATTGTAACGCAGAAATAATTTCTGAAACAATTCGTTTAACAAATGCAGAAACCTGCAATTATAACAGCTATAAATTATTGGCCACTGGGCTAATAAGTTTTAGTTATGTACTGAAATTTTAGATGAAATACTAATTAATAATAATAATAATATCTCTACTTCATTCTAATCACAGGGATTAGCCCAGAAGTCGGAGACTTGTGCGGGAGAGGGGGCGGCATATTATTATTAAGCAGGCCGCATTTGCGCCCAGGAACGACTTACGTTGGTAGGCCCTAACCACTATTCAGTGCAGGAATGAGGGAAACCTGGAAAACCTCATTAATTAGGGGGGTAGTCAAATATCAACCGGTATCAATCTCTCACATTGACCCAAGCCAACATTCTTCCACCCTACCATACCCGCAGAGAGGGCGTCAAACCTCTCCAAGAATATAGCTTATATACGGTCTACCGGCAGCTGGGCTCGAACCAACACAGATCTAGTCACCTCGATTCAAGTACTGACGCTTAAACCGCGCGACCACTGACCGATCCAAATGTAGATGGTACAATCATCAAACTTTCAAACCTGATTTTTCGGGTTAAAAGTAAGTAGTCTTAAGTTTTTGGATTCGTAGAATACACCGTATAAATCTCTTGCACACTGATTTAATAGCGCCAGTTAGCAGTGCGACTAAATCACAAATACCTCAAGTAAATAGCGCGGCTACCATACAAATGAATAAGATGTAAATCCTTAATTTAACATATAAAATAAATTAATCCAATATCCCTAAACAGACCTACAAACTTTCGCCCAATAGCAATGCAGTATTTTTTATATTTTGAGGATGACGTCAGTGGTACTTAAATTGATTTTTGCCAACTCAGTATTATATTTGATTTGATTTTCAATCGTTTTAATAATTGCTTTATGAATATATATTGCTAGACAGGACTGCTGCAATATTATTAACAGTTCAAAACATATAACAAAGAATTAGAAAGTTTATTCTGTAACCTATAATTAAGAAGGCATGTACATAAAGTTTTGTCGATGCTACTATAAAATATAACAAAAGATTTCAGCTCAGATGCGTTTACCTTAGAACTTTATAATTTACTTGAGCATGATATATTCGTACTAGGAGAGCACCATGTAGGTACGAGAAACAATATATTTTATAAGTTCATCGAGTGCATGTGCAGGATCACCTATTATACATTTAAGTATGAATACCTGCAGTATGGTACAAAACTCACAAGATATAAAAAAATACCATATATTTTTACTCTCTAAGTGATAAAAGACCATAAAAATTACTAACCTTACAAATTTTAGTAACACGCTTCTGTCAATTTTATTTTTATCTAAATCAAAATTTTGATGACGTAAAAATATTAAAAGCAAAAAATGTATACATCTACATTAAGCTCGATTTTGAAAATTAAAGGTTAAAGACCTTTGGAAACGTATGTAAATGTTAACTTACCCCATAGTTAGAATACTCGTAGACCTCAACTGCACGGATGGGATCAGAAAAGAAAAGAAAGGCCAGTTTGAAACATCAAAAAATCACGATTTACTTGACAATCATTATTTGCTTAAGCAATATCACACAATAACTACAAGTGGTTTC
This sequence comes from Monochamus alternatus, assembly GCA_037114965.1. NCBI lineage: Eukaryota > Metazoa > Arthropoda > Insecta > Coleoptera > Cerambycidae > Monochamus > Monochamus alternatus. The sequence continues at coordinate 73,339,576 of CM073431.1, read as the reverse complement.
AAATAGCAGAGTTGATACAACTTTATTAACAACATTCATATAAACAACGTTCAACGTTTACAATTTGTAATATGTAGTAAATTTTATTTTAAATTGTATGAATCTTGATTGCTTTGTATCTTCTTTAGTACTGTTTGTGTAACTTTATTTTCCACGTACTTTATTTCCAAATTGGTGGAAACTATTGTGGGTTATTTGACCTGCTGTATTCCCAAATTGTAAAATAAATAAGTGGTACAACGTAATCTCAGTTACTGTTCAGTTAAGTGTAGGAAGTTACTTATTTGTACGACTGTGTGTCTATATTTATCGTATTTGATTAAGTAATCCAAAATTACATTGGTAACTAGAATTTCTGGTGACCATACTTTTGCTATTGTGGCTTTTGACTCAGAAAGTCATCTACTAAGTATCTTCTTTTATCATTTTTGAATGGTGTTTTGGAGAGTCTGCGCACTGGCACTAATACTTAATGGAATGGTTTTCACAGAGCAATTTCACGATGTAGACTTTAGATTATAAAGAAAAATTACTAAAATGATTGATTTAATGCAATAGCTGCATACAGTACATGACACGAATTTATACCTGCAGTTTATAATTCCTTTGAAGATACGTTCATTTGTCTTTTGTACAACATATATTTTTAAAATCTTCTGTATGAATATTCTTTGGTTATCTGAATAAAAAGTAAGTCTTCTTTTCTATTGCATCTTAGCACCTTCCATTCCGCTCTATTATTAATTAAAACATTTTTGGGACTTTATGGAAAGTAATAGAATCGTCAATTTCCCTTTTTCATTTTGCTTTTACAAGTAGCGACAATAGAAATTGTGAAATAAAGAAATTTGCTCAAGACATTACTTTGAAGATGGAGCAAGAATACTTTAAAAAAGCTCATATCTTATTTTACAAGACAGGATAAGACTTTGAAAGATTTATTGTCTCAGCTAACTCTACTAATGTGTAAATGGCTAAAGAATTACATACAAAATAGTGTGCGCTACTATCGTACGATTATATAGCGTTGATGAAAATCGCAAGTCTAAAAATACAATAAGTAAATAAAAGTAAATAAATCGTAAATTTAAGAGATATCAATACTGTGATGGTTTTCGAACATTTGATGAAAGAATCGATATAATTTGCAGGTTTTCATAAATTCACTGTTGTGAAATATAATAGACAAATATATTAAACATTTTCATAATTATGTCTCTCTAATTGTTGAGAAACTTGGTTTTATTTATACTTAGTGACTAGCAAGACACTCGATTTATTCCTGATTTTTTTAATTTTTAGTTTTGAAGAGTGATTGTAGCCAAAATAATAAAATCCTTGGCATTCCCATGTTCTTTGGAGCACAAGTACAATTGAAACATCCCAGACTCCTCCCAATTCAACGCCACTTACTCATTTTTCTTTAAATTTTACGTGCAAGTAACTGCATCTGCAACAGCAAAAATCTTTAAAAGGTTTTTGAATAATTGATAAAAACTATGTTACACATTCAATTTTTGAAGGGTATGTAATGTATTTCGAAAATGTTTGTTAATTGTTTTTTATTTATTTCAACGAAAGCAACTCCCAAAAGTATGTAGCAACGTCACTGTTTATATCCTATAGATATATTTCATAGGAGTAGGATCACTTTTTGCTACACAAAACAATAAGTGGCATATTTCTGTATCCGTAGAAGACAGAAAATCACGAACAAAGCCTTGATAGGAAATTTTAATATAACATTTCACATAAATCTTTTTACACTTATAAGTATAGTGACAAAACGAAATAACAAGATACGTTAATATTACGGTAGATATATCACTCCAACATTGAGATCAGCGGTATGAACCCATGGAATACCAAAGTGGGACATTAATAAGCAGTACCGCATCACGTTTGTAATACCAGGAATGATTGGACTGAAATGGAGATTGCAGGTTGAATATAAATATTTTATTTAAGAATTATTTGAAATAGAAATAATATTAGGAATCGGTGAAGCTGATATCATCTAGATTTAGAAGATTATAGTTAGGAAATTGCTGATGAATGACAAAAACGATCACGCTGCAGTATAAAAATGTGTTTAAATTTAGATTAAAATCAAACTGTAATATTTATTTAAACAAAAAAATTAATGAATTAGAATTTAAAGCAGTTATCGTGGATAAAATAAAACATATCATCACTGCTATACAGGGTGGGACAACGTTTCGCTACATAAAGTACAGCTAAAAATAACCCGATTTAACTAAACTTACCTTAGTCCAAAAGTTGATAATCACGGAGCTACAGGGTGTCAAAAGTTAAAAAATAAATCGCGTTCTCTTTAATAATTTTCAACTGTTTCACGTTAATTTCACGAAATTTTGTATCCGGGTTTTTTTGGGATGGTAAATTTAGTTTAATTGGCCATTTGGATGCATTTTCTAGAGGACGCCATCGGTGGCGATTTGGAACCCTTTAACCGTTACAACTTTTTGATTACACCCGGTATGTTATTTTGAATTAGAAAAATATCTTTCCCTGACTTTTTTAGTTAGAAAAGGTATACCTTATTGTAGTCACTACAGGAGCAACGGTTTCCGACAAAAACACATCTAAACCTATTGTTTGCAGTGATCTGAATAGTAACAAAAATTAATAAGTAAACGCAAACATAAATAATTAAAGTTTAAAGTAAATACGCAAAGGTTTATTCTTGGTACAAAGTTCATTTGTACTCTGCGTAGCATGTCTTCATTGGTAGCGATATCTCGAGCAGCGGCACGAATTCGTCCTCTTAGCTCATTTTCGTTATTTATAACGACTGAATAGACTTTGTTCTTAAGTGTTCTTCACAAAAATTAATCACATATGTTCAAGTCCGGTGATCAAACAGGTTATTTCTCCCGTGCGTCCCCTCCTCTGCCAATACATCGGTTTGGAAATTGCACATGCAGGTAGTTTCTAACATTTAATCCAAAGTGAGGTAGAGCACCGTCATAAAGAAACCGCATTCTAAATCTGAAATTTAAGAGCAACACTGGTAAAATTTGTTAAATATGGACTCCTCAACATAACTTTTTGCTACAGAGAAGCTCTTTCATCCACCATGCCGTTTAATGGTTGTAAGATCAGCACCTTTATTGGCCAATAAAGCTGTTGAAGTGCGCCTCATACAATGGCCAGTATACGCTTCAATATTTGTGATATTTAGGAATGAAGCAACTATTGTATTTTTGACTGCTTATCTTAAAAAGAATATGGCTTGTGTTAAGCGAATTGGGTGCATAGAAATATATTTTCTGCATATTTCAACAGCAGTCACGCAAAATCCTTCTTCTATAATCGTAAATTTTCTTGAAATGCCTGTCCCGTTGTCAGGTATTGAAACAAGTAGGTAACTGTCAATGTCCTCTACGGCGGTAATTTTAAAATGTTAATTCAGAGCATCGACAGTCACCAGAAACTCCCATTATTAGTGCAATCTAAAATAATTCAAAGTTCACTAATACCTAACAACATGTAAAAGGTAAAGAGATATTACCTTAATCATTAAATATTTTTAACGTAACGTCATTGATTACTAAGAAATATCAAGCCGTGCGAATATTTTTTTATTAAATTCCAATAATTGTGACTCCACAAATATGATTGTGATGTGATTATGGATAAAACGTTGTATTGCATTCATGTTTTAATTGTCTTTTATCCACTTAAGCATATTGAACATTCTTGCGTGGATAAAATGCTACTTAAAACTCTTATACAACAAATAACTTTATATAAATTATACAACACATATTGTTTTGTGTCCAAGAAATCTATCATTCCAGCGTAGGCAACTAATAATAATTTATCTAGACATTTTATCGTTGTATTGAGACATTTGGGTGTAATACAATATCTAAATTTTTAAATTGGAAATGCCAAACGTACGTGCTATGTATTTTTCATGTCCGCATAAAATTGAAAATGCATTGCTTTAATTGAAATGCGCATGCACCTAACGATTGGAAATGAGATTCTGGTATTGTGCGAACAAAGCTATTATACCAGATAATAAAAACAGAAAAGAAGGAGGGAAATAATCTATTTCTACATTTTAGTTCTATTTGTGCTTTTGAACTTCAAGTCAATTGTGTTTTGTATCTAAGTGAAGTAGTATTTTATATTTATTTTTCAGTGAAACAATAAATTTGCGTTTTCCAAATATTCTGTTCATAATTTGTTGTCCCTGATCATTATTGCTTATGCACCTATATCATCCTCATCGAATGCTTCTGTAATTACTGAAGTTGCTGATTGTTGAGAGTAATATTGGCACTGGAGGCTGAACGTCAACAAATACGATATCTGGCTGTTTTCGTCGCTTAATGCTGCTTTTAACTTCTAATAGGACGTATTGTTCTAGTATCAATATGGTTATAGGATACTGCGCTGCCGTGAACGGGACGTTTTAGTAATATTAGCAAAATATCCTAGAGCAAATAACGTACTGAATTCGTATTTACAAGGTACATTATTCACATGTGCGCCTCGTTTTCATTACATTAAATTACTGTTTATGCAGAATAAGAGAAACGATGCGAAACAAAGAGCCCTGTTCTTTTATGAGGAAATTTGGAATCACAAAAGAAAAGGCCTAATTTTGTAAGACCCTGAGGCGGCGTATATTTTTAGGCCTACTTAATAATATACGGTCCTTTTCGAGATTCATAAATTTAATATTACGTTTGTAATTACACGCGATCCCAAATTAAAATTGAACATCGCTTGTTTCTCAGTCAACTGTGAATACGTTTCAAGAGTGTTGAACTTATATTTATTACCTAATATTTTTGTCAGGTGGAAGTTTAAGAACTCGTTATTACTTTTCATTAAAATATCATTTTTTAAAACCTACTCGCGTAGTCAACAAACAGACTTGCGAAAGCAAATTTCAAATTCGTTATTATTTATTTTTCGGTATGTTTCGCGGTCTGTTTATTTGGGCTTGTCTGAATATTCACGAAACTTACTTCTACATTGTAAATAATTGGTTTGTGTGAACGCATTAAAGTGACTGACAGAATCCATTTAGCTAAATTATGAGAACATTTCCCTATAAAAATATGATAATATATAGCATTTTAGAAATTTTGCGTATTTATAAAACAAACGAATTTACAAAAAAACTAATTTAAGGTCAAGTTTAGGCCAGCGAAATCTAGATACATTATCATTTTTGTACGGATGTTGTGCGACAAAGGTCTGGGTCGCTACTTCAGTTAAAAATAACTTTGTAAATTTGGAACTAAGAAAGTGTTGAGTAACCGCCTACGTCCAAATAGAATCAGGTGATGAGAGATACGAGGCAGATAAAGGTGGAAGATATAAGGGAAGTAATACGGTTATAGTGCGCTAAAGGAAACACGCGCTATGCGAGTGGGAACGGTTGCATCCACCGTGGCCTTTTAATTTAAAATAAAAGTCTAAATATTGCTTACTAAGCAAGATACGACCATATAAAGAAAGCGCCGGTGGAGTAGTTTTTTCATAATGCATGAACGATAAGTCACAAAGTGATAAAATTTAGCAAGCAGGAAAATATTTAATGAGTTCGGTAAAATCCTATAAAACGGATTAATTTTATCAAATGTTTAGCTTATATTATCTACTTGTATTGTTGCTAATTTGTAATTTACTATTAATTGCGTTAGTAAAAGCGGCCTGACGCAGTACAAAAAGTCAAAGCAAATGATGAAAGTGACTCCCGTCGCAATAGATTCCCCGCACATCTTGAAACAAATCTTGTTCTTTCACAAACACCTGTAGTTGCAAAGCTGATTGAATCCATTTTCAATTCGTCCACAAAGATAATTAATATCGTCAACAGTTGCGAAGTAGACAATTTGTTTACCCCTCCACACTCCACGCCACTGGTCATTTTAAAATTTCCTTTTTTCAGGTCTGTGCCGAATCCAGTTCATAACTTTGTTCTTTACAGTTTATTATATTATTATTATATGTATTATTATCTTATATATAAAATTCTCGTGTCACAGTGTTAGACGCCATACTACTCGGAAACAGTTTGACCGATTTTTATGAAATTTTATGTGTATATTCGGTAGGTCTGAGAATCGGTCGTAATCTATTTTTTAGTGATAACAATTTTTTTTTTAATTTTTTTGGACAAAATTTTGTATTTTTATTATTTTCTTATGTGGCATTAAAAATACAGACGACCCTTAATTTTCACCCTTCTATCACAAACCCCTATTTTTTAATAGCCATTTTAGTAATTTAAACATTTTTAACCCTGGTCATTAAAGAATGTGACATCAATGTGACCAATGAGATTTACGCTACAATACAACCAACGTAAATTGGCATAAAAACCAAGTTTTAGTGATTCTAGATCTTTTAGGGCAGCCATGAATTAGCGGTCACCGGCAATATGAAACTGGCACAGTCTACATTTTTTTAGGTTTGTGCTTCTCACCCAGTAAACAGCACGGAGTAGGGATGAGAACGAAGCCGACTACCAAAAGATTCACTAGAAATAATTCATATGGCAAATCAACGTTTGCCGGATCACCTAGTTTACTATGAAAAAAACACTCATCTATTTTACCTATTTATTATTTATTGTAACATTTTGTTAACAAACATTTTATTTTATGTTTTAAAAGAATGACCATGGAATGTCAACGTAACTTTTTTTATTAGTTTTTGTTGTACACTTGTTATGTTTATGTTAAATTCACTAGTTGTTATCTTAAACATTTAGGTATTCTTGTTCCAAGTAAGGTTAAGGAATTAATCAGGATCTGATTCATGGTGTAATTTTTTCAATCAGCTGAAGGATAAAGGTGGAAACACCTAGGATAAACTACGAAAAATTTGAGGAAACGTTTTTTGAATAAATCTAGATGATATGGACAGAAAATCTGATCTCAGTTCTGCCAGATATTTGAACAGACGGTTCTTTTAACATAGTAGGTTATTACTTGTACATTTTATAACATAGAGCTAGTTTTCGAGATACATAGTGCTCAAGTTTAAAAAAAATCATATTTATTCAAATATCTGTAAACATGTTTAACATAGGCTGGATGAAACTTAATAATAAGATAATTATTAAATTTGACAACCGTAGTGGAAACATAGGGATTCATTGTTACTAAAAGTCACAGAATTTTTATGTCACTGTGTACTTTATTACTATTTTGTGAATCACCCGGTATAATTCTAAATTTTATTTCTAAGAAATACGATACCTATGACTTTATTAAGAAAACGGGTCATTCTTTTTAATTCAAATATGCTGCAAAGCTGCAAATTTTTATGTACTGAAATTGTAAATTTGTAGCGTTTAATAAAACCACAAGTTTGGTGTGCCTACATATCTTGATGAAATATTTGCACGTCCCAATGAGGAAAATATTTTTATTTCCAATTTTATGCTTTACCCCATGACTCTTATGGAATGTATGAATATGTAATGTATCCCTGTCAAAATGTTCTTATTGTAAATATTTGTACATCTACTTTAACCTATCGTGTGTTATTTTATAATTTTCTGATACAAGCCTTCTCCCGTAGTAAATCAAACAGTTGTTCTTATACATATAGGACCAATTTTACGAGAAACATAAAACGTAATAAATAAAAAAAAATTAACTAATCTAAAAGGACAATGTTAAAAATAGCCGATTTTTTGCTCATCCGGGGGAACGCATAAATCATAAAAAAATCAATTGATTATTGTTAATTAACATTAGAAATGGCCCAGAAATACGTCAGATGGCTGGGGAAATGTCGCTACTACCCCTAAACCTATATAAACTACCCTTAAATAGCTTTAAATGGATAATCATTAATTATTGTTATAAAATTCGTGTAAAATGAAAAAAATGCTTGAAAATGATTTAAACAGACAGTATGTCAATATAAAAAGTGATAAATAACTGTAAAAATGTCCATTCTACCCCTAAAAATTAAAAAAACGACTTACAAAAGCTAATGGTGAGCTTACTTCGACATCAAAAATAGATAATGCTTAAATGTTCAAGGGAATGCCTATTGCTAGAAAAAAATTATAGATTACTGTCAAAAAATGCAAAAACTGATACTAGAGTACATTAAGTAAGTGGGGAAATATTAATTGCACCCCTAAATCTATATAAACTGCCTTTAAATAGCTTAAAATAGATAATCATTATTTATTGTTGTAAAATTCGTTTAGAATGAAAAAAATGCTTAAATCACTTTTAAGGTTCATTTATACTATTGCGACCTGAAAAATGGGCGCAAGCATAAATTGCCATTTTTTTCAGTACGCGCTCGCAAAGTGAGAACAATTGGCGCTATTTCGCCATTGAATGGGCACTTTTACAGTCATTTATCATTTTTTATATTGACATATTGTCTGTTCAAATCATTTTCAAGCATTTTTTTCATTTTACACGAATTTTATAACAATAATTAATGATTATCCATTTAAAGCTATTTAAGGGTAGTTTATATAGGTTTAGGGGTAGTAGCGACATTTCCCCAGCTATCTGATATATTTCTGGGCCATTTCTATGTTAATTAACAATAATCAATTGGTTTTTTTATGATTTATGCGTTCCCCCGGATAAGCCAAAAATCAGCTATTTTTAACATTGTCCTTTGCAGTTCTTGAAAATCATCAAACCTCTTAAATACGTTTACTTCTATTATATTTGCACGTAAGACGACGATGAAAAGGGAAAATCTGGGTGCGGTAAAATAAATTAGATCCAGAACAGTCCAATAAAAAAATTATCTGTCACAAAGGAAGAGTTTCGTTTAAGAGTGAGGGAGAACCACTCGATTTCACGCATCCCCCTCGTCATTACAGAAGGACATTTCAGAGGAGTTTATTTTCCCCCGTCAATATTTATGAAGTAACGTTCAAAGGAAGTTTATAGTGAAAGAGCATCAAGTCACAAATGACTTGAATTCAAGCATTGTATTTAGACTGAATGTACAGTGGGGTAAGCGTAAAGAAAAAATAAAAAGGTGGGCAAAAAATATTGCTTGCAAATCGCATACAATTTTTGTATGGTGTCATCTACATGCATAGTAAATGAACGATACACTTTTCCTAAAATATTTCTAAAGTAATACAGGGTGTTTACAACATAAATGGATTTCTTGAAAGGGGTAATAGAGGAGGTGAAAATAAACAAGTTTCTTTATATTGTGATCTAAAGTGTAATATATTCGTTATAAAAAAGAAAAAATTAAAGGAACAGTAAATTTTAAACATGCAGTTTCAAGAACGTCGTCTCCCAGTTTTATTTGCTGGTTTAGTTTGCTTTCAAGGAATTTTTTTAGGAGTTCTCAGTTAAAAATTGTTATAAATTAACTACTACAAAAATTGGTCGATAATTAATTTCCATGAGTTAATAAATAAATATACTTCTAAGCGACAACGAAAATTTCCATCTGCTTTAGTCATCAAATTCTCTCATATACAGCAAAATAGGCTCTTGAAGATCGGCAGTGACGACAATTTTATTCTGAGGGAGTGCAACTGATCTGATCAGCATTGTAAACAGCTCAATAAGTGAAGTTAGCCTGGGTAATAACCCTTGATTAATTTTCTGGAACCCATGATAAAATAAACTACAGATTGCGTGTACGGAAATTGGTTATTTTCATTTCCTCTGTATATAACTCTATTTATACGGGGTGTCCAAAATATGAGTGCCTTTATTTTGATATATGATAAATTGCACCAAACAAAATTTTTAACACTTTTTTCGAACCCGCAACGTTGCAAACCAACCATATCAGATATATTTCCACAATAATCACAAGTAACCCTTTAACATACTTGACTGGTTTTCTTAGAGCTTTTCTCGCAACACATAATAAAGTTTAACATATTTGTAAATATTCAAAATGACTACCACTGCTTACGGAAAATGTCCGCCGTACAAACATCTTGTACTCGGTAATGAATTGCAATGTTATCACGTTAAATTAATTTGAAGTATTTTTAGGAAATCTTATGTTCTTTTCTCCATTAATAATAAAAAAAAACAAATTACGCTAAAAAAGTTTTTCTTTAGTTTTAATGTACCAATATCGTAACCCAGTGTTGCATTTTACAGTAGTTGTATTTTTATTTTTGAAATGTATTTGCAGAAAAACTATTTATTTTATATAGGTATCTTTTATGAGAGGTTTTTGTTGCTTTTGGCCAGTTACAGAGGTATTTTCGATATTGGCACTCATATTCCGGACACCCTGTATTCACATTAAAGGGTACCAAATTAAAATCTTAAAGGCGCCGTATTATTGAAATAGTATTTTCTACAAATATATATAATTTTGAACATTTAGGATCTGAATAATACATATAGAGATTAGCAAATAACAGGAATGTTATCTCATGCTACCTGCGAATATTCAAAGGTTCTGAAATAAGACGAATATATAACGACAGGAAGCGATTTAACCAACAAAAATACGTATTTTTTAACATTTAATTGTATATGTAAATATTGTTATAACATAAACTTACATAGTTCTGCATAGGAGGTTGTTCACTTTTGTCTATATGTATGCGAAAATAACACTAAAATGTGGGGTTAGAATAGCAAAATAATGTGTGTCTTACAAAAACTTTTTAATAGTATATTATGCAACGATCATGTAATAACCATTACATGAGAGTTGCATACGCTATTTTTTCTACACCCGATAAATAATCAAAAACCATAAATTTTATATTTTTATTGAACACAATAGGTAACAGTAATTATTCGTATGAACTGCATTTTCTGCTTTCTCCGATATGTGTGGTGGAGTCGATGGTAATTCTTCTATATCCCTAATATCAGACATTTTGATAAATTATCGAAGTTTAGCTAGGTATCTACAAAAATTTAATACGTACTGATTTTCACATCTAAAATAATTACATAGAAACCTAGGATAAACGTCAAATCACAGCATGCTTGATTGAAAAATAATGGGTTTCTATTGATTAAAAATCTGTATCGTAATGGGTATCATTATGAAACAGATTATGGGCATATAAGTGCATTGTTATAATACGGGTGTAGAAAAACATTATTATTTTATTTGAGAAGTATTTAAATAATAACAACGCCCTCTATCTCGGAAACGATGCGTTTTAGGAAATACATTTATAACACAAATGAACATTATTTTAACCTCTTCTATCGATTCCTAAAGTTATCAAGATTAAACCTGAACCACCCTGTATAACATTTTTCACATAGCACGTAGAATTTTATTGCAACATAAATTGCAAATGTGATGGCAGTAACAACAATTTGTTAGCGCCGTAGCTGCAGATATTTTGATTAAGGATTTAGGTTTGCTGGGAACTGTGTTGAAATCTTGGAGCATTACATAAAGTAACGTCTTTGTGCATACCTACGGATGCCTAATCCTGTTGCATAGTTTAGCGTTTCGCCTCCTGAGTTAAACTGGTGACTAGCGAACTGCACTGCTCGTACTTTACCAACTTAACACTTATTTTATTTGTTGCGACTGTTGAAACAAATAAAATAAAATAAAACTTCAATTATACTTTAAATGAATTCACCAACTATACCACTTCCACTTAACATATCCTTAATTTTTATTTTATTGAGTATTTAGGGGTGTAAACTTTAAAAAAATCTTTAAACTTTAAAAATCTTTAAAATCTGCTTTAAATGCATTACAAGAAATTACATAGGCTTTTGAACGGAGAAGTTGGCTATTAAAATGAAAAAACCACTTGGATGTAATAATGGTATACAGTATGCGCCAAAAATATGGAATAAATTCAATAAAAACGAAATAATTATTTTTTGGCAAAAATCCTCGAACAGGTCAATTTTTAATTTAAAAAATAGATATTTTACCGTAAAATGCGATTTTCAAATGTCATTTGTTTTCGAGTAATGACGTCATCGATTTTTTTCCTTGACTCTGAAAGACCGTTTAATTCTCTATCAAACAGTACTAAAATTTTGCCCTCTTACATAGGAAAGTTTTCGAGTAAATGACGATTGAATGTTAGAAAACGTAAATCAATTAAAATAAAGCAAAAACGTTATGAAGATTAGTTTTTCGAATTCCATAGTTCATTTATGGATCACGTAGGTGAAAATCTTTGCAAAGTGTCATTGTCACACCGACTTTCTAATAAGTATTGTAAGCGACATAGAAATTATTATACAATTTAAAGTATTATGGCACATTTAACTGTTACTCAAAGAATTGAAATTTAAAATTCTTATCGGATGCGGGAATATAACTAGAACTCAGCAGGAAGTTTCCGATTTATTTAATGAAAAATATCCAGATTGCCCTATCAGCCAATCAACAGTTAGTAAGGTAGAGTCTAAATTTAGAGAAACTGGCAATGTTGTAAATATTCTAAAACCTGGACGTCCAAGCATTAATAAAAATCAGAAACAGAACATTTTGATAAGTATGGTGGATAATCCTCATAATTCTTCACGATTGGTTGCATTAAACAAAGAGCACAGTGCTACGTATTTTGAGGAAGGAAAAATATCATCCCTACAAAATTCAACTTGCGCAGGAACTCAATGAAGATGATCCCGATCGCCGCTTACACTTTTGCGAAATTCTAATGGATTTATGTCAAGGAAATAGAAATTTACACCGGCAAATACTTTTTTCAGATGAGGCCACATTTTGTCTGAATGGTACAGTAAACCGTCAAACTTGCAGATATTGGAGTCGGGAAAATCCTCATTGGATAGCAAAGGCACATACCTAACACCCTCAGAAATTAAATGTGTGGGCTGGAATAGTTGACGACAGAATAGTAGGGCCTTTCTTCCTTGAAGGAACCCTTACAGGACAAAGATATTTAGAGTTTCTAGAAAATGACCATGTTCCAGCCCTTGCAGTAATTTTTCCTAACGATAATAACCCTGACATTCCTGACGATACCATATGGTTTCAGCAAAACGGTGCACCTCCGCACTATGCGCGCCCTGTACGAGATTTTTTGTACGTCTGTTTTCCTGGGAGGTGAATCGGCAGATGCGGACCGATAGAATGGCCTGCAAGATCGCCAGATCTTACACCTCTTGACTATTTTTTATGGGGATACTTGAAGTCAAAAGTGTACATTAATAAACCACGTAATTTAGAAGAACTTCAAAATCGCATTCGGGACGAAATACGCAGAGTTACCCCAGAAATCATTCATAATGTGCAAGAAGAATTTCTTCACAGACTTGCGCATTGTCAAGAAGTTGGTGGATGGCAATTCGAACATTTAATTTAAGTATAAAATTTAATCAATTGTATTTTATTTTACATACCTCAGAATTGTTACTTTTTTATGGATAAAATTTACGGTTTCTAACATTCAATCGTCATTTACTCGAAAACTTTCCTATGTAAGAGGGCAAAATTTTAGTAATGTCTGATAGAGAATTAAACAATCTTTCAGAATCAAGAAAAAAAATATGGTGTTGCCATTTAAAACAAATCGATGACGTCATTACTCGACAACAAATGACATTTGAAAATCGCATTTTACGCTAAAATATGTATTTTTTAAATTAAAAATCGACCTGTTCGAGGATTTTTCCCAAAAAATAATTGTTTCGTTTTTATTGAATTTATTCCATACTTTTGGCGCATACTGTATATGATCAACTCAACGGACATATAATGATGGCTGCAAATGTTTTAAATCACAAGAGTGAATTACAGCCATTATGCTAGTAGAATACTATACTTTGTCCACGACTTTTAACAATTTCTTCAAACATTTTACTGAAAAAATATACAATATATAATTCAAAACAATTTATTTTCACGTTTGACTTTCGTCGTTCACTTGACGCATTTAAAAAGCAAATGAAACTGAAAAAATATCAAACCAAATAAAATTTATTATTAATTTTGCATAATTCTTCTCAATTTACTTAAAAACACAAAAGAAAGAAAATGTCTAAATCCAATAGCCTTTCTAAAAATCTTTTGATATTTAGATAGCAAATTATTTTATTAAAGGGCAAAATAGGTGTCAATTCTCTCCACAAATATAGCTGATATAGGATCTACCGGCTGCGGGGATCGAACCCACAGCCACCTCAGTTCAAGTAACATCGTCTTAACCCGTGTGACCACTGACCGACAAACTACTACTGATAAAATTACTTTCTTAATAATATTCAGATAGACTATCTACAACCCCATACACAATTCCATTACAATCGGCTTAGGGGTTCTGAAGATATTTGCACAAAAAGAACAACGAAATTTTAGACCCTATTTCAAGGGTCTCAAAAATGAGAAATCTGAAAATCAAAAAAATATGGGTCAAATAATTTTTCACGTATATTCTGTACTTACTTTTTTCCTAGTATTCCTGAATCACCCTGTATATTTATTGACTTCTTTATGGAATTGTATCTTCTGCATTTTAGATGTTTGGCGCCAAGGCATATATGCATGATTTTATTGATTGGATTGAATTAGGACTTAACAATAAATTAAAAAACTTCTTTCATAGAGTATTTTGTTCTCTTTATAATTCGTTATCCATTTCTGACATTTACCTATTTAATTCCGATGTAAATAAATATAATATCAAAATAAGAAAGAAAATATCTTAATGAGAAAAATTCGGGGAGATACGTTATATAAAATAGAGGAAATGACATAGGTTTAGATGACAGTTATCGAGGGAAAATCTGTGAAGGGCCTATATGGACAGGAAATAGCGCCTAATCATATCAATAGCGGAAATTTACATGCGCTCGGACTATCGCCACGGCGAGGAGTCAATGTCACCGGGTAGCCCAGTTTCCCGGAGTATGCGGTATGTAGGACACGCCGCGCTATTTTTAGAACTCCGGTGGCATCGATCCGGAGGGGGGAGGGTTGCAGCTATTTCAGGAACACCCCCACTCGCCCCCGCCGACGCCGCATCGCGCCGCGATGCAATGCTGCACACCTCCCGTCACGTGCGAACCCACGTTAACCGAGTTATTGTCTGGTACTTTCCGGCCGACCCCGGATTTTATTATTTGTCTATTGAAGGATCGCGAAAACAACGCTGGAAATTGTATTATTAAAAATGCAGCATTGAGCTCTTATTAGAAATCGCGTTCCTGGAAAACTACGGCTAATTTCGCCGGAAAAAGCTAGCCTGTATTATACAGAGTGTTTCCAAATATAAAAAGTTTGAGTAAATTGAAGATGATATTTCTTCACTGTGCAAATTCTACAAGTTTTCTCCGCGGCATAAAACAGTTTACATAGGCTGCCAAATTATTTCTCTGTCTGTACGACTAAATTAACCTTAAAAAATTTGCCCATAATTATTTAATGGCGGTAAAAGTATCAACTTTTAACGAATTTTGTCAACTGCAATATTTTCTATAATTTTCATCACAAAACTGTCATTACCAGTCATGGTAGATCATGAGAAATTCAAGTTAAATTTGCTATCCCCACATAATGATGAAAAAATAATAAAGTTAAATTTGCTAACTCCACATAATGGCGAAAATAGCGATAATTTTCCTGTTTTGCGAAATTCGCAAGAATTTTACAGAAGGCGTCTATCTATATGATATTCCGAACTCAAATGAATTAATTAATATAGATCCAAAAATTTTAATATAGTCTAAAAAATTTGATTTCTTGAACCTATTTTATGTAAGTTTTCATCCATTCTAAGCAAATGACTAAAATTTGTACTGTTTACTATATGGGTGAAATTCATAATAACAATTTACAACAATTACAAAGATTGTTTAATTTTGATTGATATATGAGGTATCATCTGCAAATAGTACCAAGACTTCCATTATTAACACTGGATATTGAATCATTGACAAATATTATAAATAATAAGAGCCTCCAATATTGACCCCTGTGGGATTCCACATGTAATAATATCAGGTTGTGAACTCTTGTTATTAACTTTTGTAAGCTGTTTTTTTTCAGATAAATCATAATTAAGCCAGTCAGCAAGTTTACCTTTAGGAGTGGTGAACAAGGAGCAATAACTTGGCAATTAGGCCACAAATGGTTAATGGGCCCATTCTGTCTACTTTACCTCTCCACTATTCTACCTTCGGTATTTCTCGAACCTACTTGATACTCTAAGAAACACCAGGATCCTAATCTATGATAATCCCCTCCATCTCTTCCCTTTGTGGCTCCTCGGCGGCAAAGATCCTATAACTCCAAAAAGCCGCACACTGTCCTAGAAGATGGATAGGGGTGTCCTCCACTTCTCCACATTCCAGACATAAAGGATCCTTCTCTATTTTTTATCAAACCTACATGTCTTCTGAGTCTGCAGTCAGGACCACTCCCATTTGGTTCAAGGACTTTCGGCAGATGTTCAGCAGCCACACCGTCCTAGATTTATTAGGTCCACCGAAAAAGCCATGGGCGCGTCTACATCCTCTATTCTTTCTCCAATTTCATTCTAATATTTGATAGGCTCATTTATTAAGGGCGGTATTAATACTATTTGACATAATTCCAAGAATGGGTTGGGCTCCCTGGCCAGGCGCCCCAGATCCAAGACGAGCTAGCTGTCCAGCCTTTTCGTTTTCCACCTCCCTCTGTCTAATCAGAGACTCCAGGGTATTTCCATACTCCTTGGAAAGTAGATCTCGTCCTTGGAGAGCTAAAAGCCCTGAATGCAGCCTGACTGTCAGAACAGGTGCAGATTTCCTCCTTCCAGATCCATATTAATATAGCTTCTCAAGAAATATATTATAACTAACAAGATCAAATGCTTTTCTTTGATCCACAAAGATTCTCAGACATTTTATTAGTATTATTGACATTAAACTATAGATCATTTAAGAAATTCATAACTGCTGACTGAGTAAACCTACCAGCTCTAAAACGATGTTGACTATTGTGAAGCAGATTAAACTTAGACACAATTGATACTATTACAAAGATTGCCTGGTTGACTTTCACACAGAACGCTTATCATGGAATAACCCAACTTAAAAAAAGTTGAAAAGAGAATAGAATGTCAGCGAAAATGCGAACAACTAGCACTCTTTACTTTGTCCAAAAACAACTAATAACACCACAGTGTATTCAAAAACGTACCTGGGTCAGGTTTTAATCAAATTTGCTGGTCATTAAAAAAATTAAATTTGATTTGATAGGACATACGTTTATTTAACAAACCTAATTTTCAATGTTCTATAAATGTTCAAATATTGCCATGTCTTGACAATAACAATAATAAAACAATTTTTATTTGTATCACACGCAGCTATGACTGAATTTGAAATATTGTTGGGGAAAAACGGAAGGTTACTTCTAACATATGTTTAATTAGCAAACGTCTATTTTAGAGAAACGTATTTATAAAATATTTTATCCAAACTAATTGCGGAGTCGATACAATTTCCCTCATGTGAATAACTGAAAAGCTGATTACCACCATTTAGAGGCCGAGCCCAAACTGATCCCAAATTAATGGCATGTTCAACCACCGTTCTCGCACATGGTCAGTCATTACTAGTTGAATATATAGGTATATGACCACCTTCATTCATTAGACAAACATTTGCTTGCTCTATACGTAGCGTACTAATTTCCATAATTTAATACCATTAATTAAGAATATACCTCCAAACCAGAAATGCTACAGTACAAAATGGAAAATTGCCACATTTGAAATCGGTTAAATGCGAAGTCACAATTACACAGTACATAGGTATGTACAGTGTATCCCAATTCAATTCAATTCGTTGTAATTGCCGCATAATTCGGAAACTACAAGAGAACTTTGTAATTTTTCATTTTTGAGATACATGGTAAAATATTAAAAAACTACTTTTAAGGGATTGCATTTAATAAATTTGGCAGTGGTGCACTGAGAAATATACATTTTTTTTTAAATAGCATATCGCAAAGTCGTAAATCTACATATAGCGACCGATCGCTACTCGATTCTGGACTGAGCAGCCACAGACACAAAACGTTCTACATCGCAGTAGCAACATTAAAAGTTAGCGACTTTTCTCGCGAGTCGGCGACGATTTATTACAAACACGCTAGATGTAACTTTGCTCATGGTTCATATTGTCGGATTAGGCAGACTAAAAACATCTAAGGTTAGTCGTCGGTTACCTCATATATGGCATACTGAAGAGAGCTAATAAGTTCGAAACCGGTATATGTCTGGTGAGCTGATGACGAGTGACTTTAGCTGTTTGCTATAGGTTTTATAGGTGCAAGTCAATGCTGGTCGGTGCATTAGCTCGCAGAATAGTTGTTTCCTGGAATTCCGTATTTGCAACACCCTTTATATATTTGTCATTCAATAGTATTATTTTGTCCTTTATATGTAGTAGTTGCTGCTTTATATACTGGAAACTGATAATTAAATTGATAATATTGATGTTCCGTTGTGTACAGTTAGCCATGCATTTTTATATGATTAAATAAAAATTAGTTCATGAACTGTACATTGCCAATTGTCAAGGTGTCCCAATGACACCTTGTACAGTATTATTAAATATTATTAATTATTTAAAGCTGAAAAACTGCATAATATTTTGATTTTTAAGCAATTTTCAATGTTGGCATATTCATTTCCTTTGAAACCTGATAATAGATGATGTAGTTCTTCTTCCAAGTGTTCTGATTCATTGGTTCATGCTCGATATATTTGTTTACGTTACTTTATTGTGGGTCAGATATTAATGAGACACAACTCAACTCAATAGGATTACAGTATCTGTTCTCAGCTTTCAAAATAAATGAATATATAACAGAATTATTAAGTAAACCATCAAGAAACACTTAAGATCGATAAAAATAAGGGATATCCTGCAAAAATTTATGTCCTATTACCTTATTAAGAAAATTAATACCATCTACAACCCAAACACGTTAACATGAGGTTAAATTTGCATAAATTGTTTCTGTAACGATTTTAGAACCAATTTGAAGTACTGGTTGTGCGCAATTGAAATAAAATTTTCCATACGTGTTACGGTACAAAATCAGATTGTCGTAATATTTGTCGCATTTCTAATTAAGTCAAAATCATGCTTAGTCAAGAATATTATTTAGAATGTTTAATTGTATTTTAAGTGTGTGTTAGTTTCTAATTGTACAGTAACTAGGATAGTGTATTTTATTTTAATTAGGTAAAAAGGTATTTACACCTGTTGAACTCGACAAACCAACAAACTTATCTGTGTCAGAATTGTGAGATTTAGTGGTAATAGGTTTCGGAAAACTATTTTGTCGCGTTTCTTGTCTGTGGAAACGATGGAGCTTTGAATCACTGCTAGGACGTATGGCAGCGCTTGTCCACGGCATATGTCCTTTTGTTTAGCACAATTTGGTCATAGACATTGGGTTAATGAAACTAATTCACATAGCGCGATCTACAGATAAATATCTTTAAATTAAAAGCCAAATACTATCGAGTTTGACACACATTGTACGATGAAATGCAAAAGTTGAATTTTGAACTGACCCCTACTTTAACTCTGCGAGTTTCGCATTAAATCGCGTGGTTTTTCTCACCGCCGAGCTCCAAACTGTCAACCTACCTATCCTCTTAGCGGAAAAATGGCACAATATTAACGTGGAGTTAGTAAAAGTTTCACGAGGTGAACTGTTTGGGACGCTTTGTCTCCAAAGCCTAAAGTGTCTGAAACGTGTTAAAGCTGTTAATTACAGCAGAAGCCTTTCCAGCACATTAAAATAAATAAGCGCGAACATATTCAAAATTAAAAAGGATGACATTAATAATACAGAGCTTATGACACTATGCGAATGAATCTTCATTATTTATAACGTCGTAAGCGGAATTCTTGAGTTTGTGGCACGTTCAGGAAATTCTGAGGTGCATAGCAGTATCTTACCATCACTTCGTTGCATGCAAAATTGAATTACGGTAATCTGATTATAAATAAAAGCTTGCAATGTCGGTGAATGTACAACAAACGTAAATCCGTAGAAATTGTATAGGAAATTCTATTGCATCAAATTGTTTAAAGAAAATTTTTATTAAGAAAAGTTATTTACTTATTATTTTTTGTTGTCTGTTTATTGACATTCTATTAATACTGGAACAATTTGTATATATGCACGTTTTCTTTTTTTTTATTTTTTTATTACTGAAATACTACATATTTTTATGGCCAAGTTTTTGTCTAACTATCGTCTGCTAATCGCGCCTTTATAATACACACACCATCAAAAGTCTTGGCCCTCTGTATATAAAATGATTCGATTAAAGATAGTGGTTTTTCTTAATGTGGTAAAAAAGTACATGTACTTAGGAAACACAAAAGACAATAAAAAATTGCAGACCATAAACCTTTACTTTATTACTAATGTTTTTACAAATCTGGTCAGTTTGGCAGTGTATTCAGACATGCGTTCCTTTGAATTTTTTGTACATTATAATGCCAGGACGTGAAATTTCTGCGTTTACCCGAGCAAGAATGACTGCTTTACATGATGCAGGACATTCTAATCATCACATATCGAACATGTTGGACATTCCTAGATCATCTGTTGTACGAATAGTTCACAGATATGAATAATTTGATAGAGTGGAAAACAGACCACGTAGTGGACGTCCTCGAGTTTCTAATAAAAGGGAGGATCGGTACTTGTCGTAATATGCCCGTAAACACCGCACATAAGGTATGTTTTGCCGTGTTATATCGACACATACTATTCGAAGACACAACGCACATTTACGTACTAGAAGACCATTACGGGTCCCCTCTACTCTACTTCCAAGACATCGTGCTGTCCGTCTCCAGTGGGTGCGAGAGCATAGGGGTTGACTTTACGCCAGTGGCTTATTTACAGACGAAACCAGAATTGAGCTGGTTACTGATGACAATCCACAAAGAGAGAACCAGGTTGTCAACAGCGACTTCATTTTCCCAGTGAAGTTCTTCCGCCGGAAGGGGGTACTGCAATGTTTTGGGGCGGAATAATGTTCAATCACCGCACCCCATTAATTCGCATATCACAGAATATGACCAGTCAAATTTACATCGAACAACTTATCACGCCCATTATCTACCCCCTACCTAATGAATTAGGTAAAAATTTTGTGTTCATGGACGAGAACGCTCGACCACATCGTGCAAGACGGGTTCAAGAGACACTCGACGCAGGACATATCAATAGATTAGAATGAATCCTATTGAAAACATGTGGGATTTCGTTGCAGATGGGTTAGTCGTGGTGGCAGAAGAGTAATGGAACAATATGCCCCAAAAGATCGTTAACCGCTTGGTTATCTCAATGCACAGACGTGTCAATATGCTACTGAAACGTGGTGGAGGTCATATCGACTATTACTCAAGCAGAAAACTTGCTCTGTTACTTCTTTTTGATGTTTTGAACTACCATGGTTACGAAACAAAATACAACTGTCATTTCATTATCAATGAAAATTTTGACGAGTAATTATATGGTCAGATAGTTCTAGTCCTCTGAGTGGGCCAAAAGCTAGCTCTCCACTGCGACTCTGTGGTCTATTGTGGCTCACAAACTTATTACACTTCACCCAACAGGTTTAGCCTCTTTATGAAGCCAATAAGCTTGTTGGGTGAGATTCTGTCCAGATCTTCTTGCAAAAGATGCACTTTGCCAAATATAGAAAATCTGATCCGTTCTCCAGCCGGACAGTGACATAATATGTGTTCTGCCGATTCGTCACTTTCTAAACACAGCCGGTACTCGGCCTCCTCAGCCAGGCCCAACTTGTGCATGTGACTCCTTAACGGGCAGTGCCCAGTATATAGGCCGACCAGAGTCTTTATGTCAAGCCTATTTAACTCTAGCAAATTTTTAACTCTCTCTGTCGATGTGCTTCCCATGAACGCCTTCGAATGAGCTAATCTTGGCAGATCTCGTCAGTACTCTCATAACTTTTCCTCCGTCCAGGTCGAGATGACTGCTTTGGCAGTAGCCGAAGCTAAGCCAAGAGCCGGTTCCGGACCTATAAAGCTGGAAGAGGCACCCCGCCTTGCTAACGAGTCCGCTGCCTCGTTTCCCTGGATACCCGCATGACCAGGTATCCAAACCAGGGTTACTCTGTTGCTTGTACCTAACCGCTCCAGAGCCTTTTGACAATTCCATAGCGTTCTTGAATTGTACCGGTAGGATCCAAGTGCTTTTCAAGCTGCTTGGCTATCAGAAAAGATTTTTATCGACCTGCGTTTAAGTTTAAGCTTACGAATAGCCTGGTGTTTGGGTTGTAACTATACACTCCAGCTCCAACACCCTCTGGGATCTTGCAGCCATCAGTATACCAGCAAATATCCGCCTTCAGGAGGTCAGTTTTACCTCGCTCCCATTCCTCCCTCCGAGGAAAGAGAATCTCAAAAGGCAGCCTATAGTTGATTTTTGTAGGCATAACATCCGAGACCATCGGTGTTGTATCTTTCTATGTCCTCTCCTCCAGCACTCCACTGTGTTCTATTATGTTAGCCTTTGGCATACTAATAGCCGCTTGCTTCAATCTGTATACTGTCCACCTGGCTTCTCTCTCCAAAAGTATATGGAAAGGTCCAGGAGGACTTCCAGAGCAGCTGATGGTGTGGTACTGATTGCACCAGTTATCGCCTGACTGGCTTGTCTCTGCAAACCTGAGAGTGTTACTTTGGCTATCCTTTGAAGACCTTTGGACCACCAAACTATTGAGCCGTAAGTGATCATGGGTCTAATAACCATCACATACAGCTAGTTGTTTAGGATCTACGCCCCAGGACTTTCCACAAATGCGTCGACACGTCCATAAGGACATTTTGGCCTTGTGGATGACTTTATCCATATGAGAGTTCCAATTGAGCGTTTTATCTAGAACAACTCCCAGATATTTTGCTTCTTCTGCAAATGGTATTGTCTCTCCCCGTAAAATGGGGGGTCTTAAATTGACCAGTTTGGTCAGATAGTACTCGATGAGATCTTTAAAATTAGGTATCGCAACACTCCTCACCCTTATTGAAAATCAAGGGATCGTGCTTCCCTCCAGTAGAAGGTTGAAGTTACAGGGATGAAAAAGGCAGAAGAAAAGTAGTTCCCCCTCGAATCAGAAATCGACGGGTCCGAGCGTTTTCCCACATTTTCATTTTAAAGCCCGAAAATAGAGGTGTAAAGTTTTCGTTGGCCCACCTGGTATGTAGTAAGTATATATAAAATCAACATTGTTAAATGTAAAGCATTTACATACTTTTTTGAGATAGGTACTGACGCAAGAAAAGCGTTCTTATAAGGGAAGGTATATTTTTGAAAACATAATAACAAGTGTTTATTGTAAAATATTTGAATAATTGAATGAAAATATATTTAATTTTTTTTCTGTTGAAATTATTTCAAAGCAACTTCGCATCATTTGAGATGCAAGATCATTCAATCTAAAATAAGATTATTTAAAACATTGCCTTTTCTAGTTATATAAAACAAGGAAAATATATCCATCCGCTATCCATCCAAGCAAAAAGGGATCTAAATAGATGATATGTCGTTTTTCTTGTTTTAGCTTTTTTGGTGACCGCACCTTTAAAGAAATATGGTTTCCACAGCAGCCGCAATATGCTGCCGACGACAGGCATTAAAATATTCCTCGTGTTTTCAAGCTCCCGTATCTCCGCACCATCTCTCTAGTTATTAATAGCATACAGAAGATATTATAAGAACAAATGAATAAAGTCTCCCACCAAATACAACTTGGGTCATAAATCAAAAAGTCGTCCAAGGCGCACGAAAATTCTGTTAAGCATGAGATGTGATGTTTCTTCTTGCCACATTTCTGTTGTCATTGTTAACATAGAAAAAGAGAAAATAAATAGCATTAATATAGGTTTTTTCAAATATAAAGACGATATTTAAATAGCCAGAAGCTTTCATAAAAAATGTTTATTGAGATACAGGAGGTTCCTTTTTTGTTATTAACTTTGGTATGAAATAATAATAGCATTCTATGTCATTCTTGTGATATAGAGCGTTGAACTTAAAACGTAGAGCTGTAAAACTGTATTTTATATTCCTTATTATTTATCTACTAAATACTTATTTTTCTTTCATAGTTGGTAGACTGTGATTGTAATATAAAGTTTGGGATGAATAATTTTTTCAGCTAAGACTAAGGCAATTGACACTTTCTGTCAATAAGATGGTACTTTAATAATAACATTAAGAATAATTTGCTATTAAATAACGAAAAATGTTTGATAACTTATTACTAAGGGACATACATTACAGCTATTTATCTGAAATAAGATTTAATACAAACGACAAGAAATACAAAATTGAATTTAAAGAATATTCTCCAAATAATTTCCATTTTGCTGCAAGCATAACCTAATACGTCTAGTTATATTGCAGTCGCACAAACAGTTCTTGGTTATTGCGAACGTCATCTGCTGACTGAAATATTCTTAAGCGTAGTTCTTCTAAGGAGGCAACAGGAGTGGCATAAACAATACTTTTTATGTGTTCCCACAAAAAGAAATTCATAGGCGTTAGGTCAGGTGAACGTGCAGGCCAACACACAGGGGCATCACGATCACGATTCGAGTAATTTAAATTTAACCATTCTCTAACAGCAAGTGTACTATATGCAGGCGCGCATGTACCACTTGACGTGTAGCGACGGGTACATCCTCAAGTAATGTTGGAAGACTTTCGTTCAAAAATCTAAGATACTCGGCTGCTCCAAGCCTGTGTGGAAGAATAAAATTTGCTTCATCGGTGAAGAGTATATTCATTAGGAAATTTAATGTACTGCTGACAAAAATCCACGCGATTACGTAAATCAGAGTCATTCAATTCTTGCACGGGTTGATGGTGAAAAGGGTATAAGATTTTCATGTGTTACATTCCACACAAGACTGTGAGAAACTTGCAGTTGCCTGGATACCTGTCTTGTACTTGTACCAGTCTTGTTCTAGATGCTCCAGTATAGCTTCCTTAGTTTCAACAGTTCGGAAATTACACCTTCTCCCGGCACCGTCACTATTGGGCTGAATTTGACCAGTTTCGCCACCTTCTTTCCATCAAGGCTAATGTTTGCCTATGAGGAATCGGTCGGTTTGGATATATATATGGTGGTATAATCTTACTGCAGCGTTACTATTTTTTCTGGATTCGAAAAACACTTGGAGTATGACGACATATTCGTCATTGGTATAAATATGATTTGCCATAATTATTTTGATAATAAATTAATCACCTGATACTACAGAAAGTGCCAATTTTAAAAACACCCTGTATATGTGATGTGGACAGTATTGAAATTTATGAAGTTAATGTTGCTATGCATGTCATATATCGATACATCAGTTCGACAGTGTAACAAGTCATCATGCACTTTAAGTTTTGAGATATTGGTGAATAAAGAAACTCTTGTTATTAATTAATATAGCGGTTTTATGTTGAGAAATTTATGGATTCAAATTTACATGATAATTTCGTAAATTAAGAGCAATTCAATGATAACTTTATTCATCAATTACTTTTCATAATTTTCGAAATTTTCAAAAAATCTTGAGAGTTGTTACACTATTGAACTTAAAATTTTCGTAAAAATTCTTAATTTTTAAGTACAAATAACATTAGTCACAACCTTATTGATGTTATTATCAATGATTATGTACGTTAATTTATTTATTAAAACTGAATGGAAACAGAGAACAGTTTAATATCAAAATACTTTATAAGGTTTCAATTTTTGATATGGTATAGCTGGAAAATGACTGTCCTAAGACTTTCATTTAACGTCCAATATACATATTTCATGATATTTTCTGGACATAATTCCAAGTTCCATAAAGCAACTGCGTTTTGTGTTGGTTAATGTTGCAAATTCGACTTATTTCTCTTATGAATTATATAAAATACACATTGCTAATTTGTATAGTATGACTAATTCAAATTTGATTTTTTTGACATTCTTGAACTGGGGTATCGATATCCTAAAAGAAAAAGGTGTTGTTTTCTTGTCGAAAATATTGCTGAATTTTACGCCTATCAGATAATATATTAAACGATTTACAAAATTTTATTTTGTATATGCTGCTAGCATAGTTCGCGGTTGAGGAACTTTTCAGACTCAAACTAATTCAAGTAAAAGGCGATAATAATTATCAAACTTTCTGCACAGAATTTTAAAAAAACTGTAAGTAGTTTGTAAGAATAATAAGTTTTGTATAAAAATAATAAGCAATATTCTGTTAAAATAATATAGAATATATTTTATACAGGCTGTAACGCACACGCAGATACTTACTACTGAAACATATTTGTGTTATATTCAGTAATTCGCGTTATAAATTTCGATGAAACGCATACCGCTGTTATTTTTACTAGGCCATTAAAAAAGTTATTCTGTCCAATCTGCAGGCAATTTTCGTTTTTAATTGGAAAACCGAAATATAAAATGAAGTTTCACACTGAATAATTATAACCGAAAAGCATTTGTTTGCTTTTATCTGTTTGTTGAATGCCACAAATGCTACGATGATAAACTATCCGCGTCGCCAACTCATTTTAATTCCAATCACACAAAAATTCTATGAAACTTTACTGTGGCAGAAATAAGATGAAAATTCGTTGGTTGCATCAGTTGGTTTAACTGTTTACAAATTCTATATGAGTATGAATTTTATGAACCTCTTCTATCAAAAAATAACCAGTGAAATAAAAAAAATAAATTGCAATAGTAATAAGTACAAAACAATCCTCCTATAAATGTACAGGATATAAAAACACAGTATGCCGGACTTCAAAAGGTGAAGTTCCTATAAACATATACTGTAAAATACTTATCGCCTTTTATATACAGGGTGTCCCAAAATAGAAGGCCATACCATTAACCACATATTCTTTGAACAAAAATAATGCGACTTTTCTTATGCCATTTTTTATTTGGACGTCTCTGTTTCTATACACAGAGTGTTAAAGTTACATTTTAAAAAACTATATTTGTTAATAATCCTATTGTTTTCTAAGATACACTCTTGAAATTTTGCACGTACATCTCATTGCGGCATACTTATCATGTAATCTTGGTGAAAAAAATTAAAGGACGAATGGAGGTAACTGACGGATGCAGTACCCTTTATCCCCTCCAATTATTTCTAAGTACGCCTATACAGCTTTTTCTTGAAATATGAAACGTAGAATTTTCTTGTGATCATTCTACTTTTTTTGTAATTTTTTTGTTTATTTTCAAAATGAATTTGACATAGTTTGTATGAACTATTACTAATGTATATTTTAAACTTCACTTTCATGAGAAGTATATTCCAATGTTATACTTAATAAGAAATAAGTTAATAGGTAAGGCAATAGCAGTAAAATATCATTAATGGTTTGTACAATATATTATAGACTACTTACTTATTTATGTCTTTAGGAAATTTAAAGAAGCTTAAATTACTATTAGCTGATGTGTTTAAACATCTAACTGCTGCGCAGCGACTCGTTCCTCGATTCAGACTCAAAATATTGCTTTAAAAC
Organism: Monochamus alternatus; assembly: GCA_037114965.1. Taxonomy (NCBI): domain Eukaryota; kingdom Metazoa; phylum Arthropoda; class Insecta; order Coleoptera; family Cerambycidae; genus Monochamus; species Monochamus alternatus. The sequence continues at coordinate 73,312,057 of CM073431.1, read as the reverse complement.
GGTTCTGTATAACCAATATTCGCACTCCCAGAGTTGGAGGTCTCTGCAGCCTGAAATGGATGCGCGGGCTGCTATGCGCGACTTATTATTTCAGCCCGAGTGATTCTACTGGTCTCCCTATACTGTGGTACGGATATAATTAAGCTTTGTGTAGGATACGCCACACTGTTGCAATAAGCCGTGAACGCCCTGAACCTCTATCTCTTCCGCGATTCGGTTTCAAATTTCCCGTGTCATGCTCGTGTTGCACTACACTTGCATCCACTGCACACTGTGGTAAATGTGGCTGCATTTGGCATATTTTTGCCGGGAAATCGTTTTGCCAAAGCATTTTCACATCATCATAAATTAAAACCATATCCATGAACTCCGAGCTGCTAAACATGTAAACCATTTTTGACACTTGAAAAACTCATGTAAATACTCGCATCACAAAAACGTTAATACATACTATGAGTAATCAGATTCGGAATCGCCTGGCTAGAGGCTACAGTAGCCCAGCGATGTAAAGGTTGAAAATGCTACAACCTCGATAATTTTTTACTCGGAAACTATAAGGATTTTGCAAAACATTTTTTTACGATATCGAATCCATTTTTCATGGCGCATCTATTCCTAAATTATTTTAAACAAGTTATGAATCACACTGTATACACTAGTATATTAGTGTTCAGGCACAATAAATTTAAACGGTCTATAATCATTTCGATCACCTTTAAAATGTTGCAACGTCATGCAGATGACGCCAACAATTTTATATAAAATAATATTCCGCATCTTTCGAATAAAATTTCCTTGACTTTCTAATTGTCAAAGAAATGCCTATTTCAAAAGTTTAAGTATTTGTCGTCAGGAAAATAAATAAAAAGTAGAAATCCTGTTCATTTTCCAGGATGTTCCTAATAAGATAGGCAATTCCATGGAAGAGAGATCCGTACACGTGCAGTAATTTTACGATACTTTACCTCACTTCGTTCCAGCTCTATCCATTCACCGGTTTTCTCATTGAGGACAAAGACTTTTATGAGATTAAAAGCCTTTCAATAATTTCATAAAACATAAAAAGTGCTTATTTTAAAAACATATTTATGGCAGTATGAGAGGATCTTGTGATGGAACATGACTATTGATTAAGATAGGAATGTAAATAATTCACATTTACATAAAGCCAAAAATATAATAAAACTCTTTAAAAGAAACTACGAAATTCAAGTGAATGTTCAAAGTGGTTTCAATTGAATCTCTTCAACAGTAAATCTCTTTATGTAAATTGTAGTTAAATTTAATTATTTTTGGTATAAATTATCGATGAAAAATAACGTAAAAATTGCATCTCATTTGTTTTCTCTGCAAAGTGTAACCAGCGTCCTCTTCTGATATGAACAGATGCCTACTACTTATTAAAATTCTTATTTTAAAATGAACAGCCACTAAAAGTTACACTTTGCTTGTTGAAATCGTTTCCGAAATTGTTAACATTGATTTTTTTACTTTAACAACCTGCAGATTGGAAAAGAAATATTTGCCATTAAGACATATTTTTGGACTTAATAACCTAATTTCTCTCAAGAACCTTCCATAAGTTATGCTCCATCCCTAAAACTGAAGATAATGTATATAGTGCCGAACAGTCAAATGGAATCCCAAAATGTCACGAAATGTCAATCTTGATTTTGGAAATTTGATCCATAAATTCTAATCCCCTCCCAGTGACATCCACCTTTAAATGTTTAAATTTGAAGGACTTCATTTCGAAGAAGGTCCATTACATTCTCTATTAGACAGCAATTTTATTCAACTAGAAAATGTTTTGTTTTCTGATGCGTTCACGGTCATCGTTAAAATGTCGCTACTGAGCCGATAAAACTTCTCACTGGATGAGCTAAATACAAACACCAAACCCTGAAAAGGTAAATATACGGGTGAGGATAATTGGAGACTGTTCATTGATCCGTTTGATGGTTTGATTAGTTTCGAATAGAGATAATTATGTAGCACTGTTCCAAAATAATGTCTGGCAAACTTATGTCTTGCACAAGCAAACTCACAGGTTGAGATATGATTTCAACAGGATGAAGACGAAGTATCAATATATTACCAAATCAATATCCAACAATATATCAACTTAACATTTTCAAATTGGTTGCATCGCTAAAATGATTAGCAAGATCTCCTGATCTTACACCCTTAGATTTCCTTTAATGGGAATCTGTGATAAGTATGGTATATGAAATTAAACCACTCGATATAACCGACATAAGACGATTAACATTTGCAATTAGAACAGTCTCTCCCCAGATATCGAATAACATTAGAATGCATTTTTATTTATTATTACGATGGTTATAGTTATGAGTGGGCTAGGAACTAGCCTTCTACTACGACCTTGCGGTTTATTGTGGCTCACACCCAACAGGTTTAGTCTCTTTATGAAACTAACCATCAACATCATCATACTGCCCACCTGGCTCTATTTCCCAAAGTATATGGAGAGGTGGTAGAAGCAGGACCACTGCAGAGGAGCTGATGGAACTGATTCCTCCAGTTATCGCCAGATTAGCTTGTCTCTGTAAGCTGAAACGTTTTGCCTTGGCTGTCCTTTGAAGACCTTTGGACCAAATTATTGTGCCTTATGTGAACGTAGGTCTTATAACCATCAAATACTGCTAGTATACTTGTTTCCTACGCCTCAGGATTTTCTACAAATGCGTCGGCACGCCCATAGGGATATTCTGGCCATGTGTGACTTTTTTCGTATGGGAGTTCCAGTTAAGCGTCTTATCCAGAACAGAGATATCAAATTTTTAAGTTGCAGAATCCAAAATTGAAGTGTTTAGGGATTTCTAAATAATAATAATATCTTTACCCCTCATTCTAATCACGAGGATTATCCCGGAATTCGGACAATTGTGCGAGAGAGGGAGTGGCACATTGTTATTATTATTCAAACCGCATTTGTGTCCAACGATTTACGTTGGTCGGCCCTGGCCACCGTTCAGTGCAGGAATGAGTAGACCTAGAAAACCTCAATAATTATGGGGGTGGTCAAATGTCAACCGGTATCAATTTCTCACATTGACCCAAGCCAACATTCTTGCGCTCTACCCTACCTACAGAAAGGGTGCCTACCGCAAGATATATATGGAAATACGCTGGAACAACAATTAAGATACTGAATTCCATTTGGCTGTTCCACAATGTACATTTTTATGTATTCCAATGGTTTTGAAAAGTGATACTACGGGAAATATTTATTAATATTTATCTACAACCTAACTTCATTGGCTTAAAAATTGCAACAAATTAATTTCCACATTAAGAACATCTAGAATCAAAAATTATTATTTAAAATTGTGCTTTCCGGTAACATCGATTATCCATTGGGAATGAAATAGGAAATTAAAACGGCAATAAGCAATAAACATTTCCATCGGCCGCCATAAAGAGAGGGCTTAATTAGGGAGTTTTGTAACATTGTATCTCGGCTTACATATAATGAGAATACTTTAGAGAAAACCATAAAGAGGAAATCTTTGTGCTCTTAGGAAGTCTCCGCTTACAACAGTGCTGTTATCAATTTAATTGGATCGTTTATTTTGATTAGTTCCGAAAACAGCCGAGCTGGACGAGTTAATAAATTTTAAGAGAGCGCTCCGTGAAGGTGACATTTTTCACGTTCGCGTCTCATTAATTGGGCGCCGTCTAGCGGTTCCTGCCCCGAGCCTCCACTACGGAACCTTAAAGAAGAACTGCCACTATTTTTTCATCCAGCATCAACCCCACATGCTTCCACTATATACAGCGCACTTTCTATCTTTTCGATGTATAACCTTGGCCCGAAAGTTATTCAACTAGAAATCTCGGAGCTGGAGATACTAGTGACCAAAAAAAGTCGATTGAACCAAATATGACTTATCCGAATGTTGTTGGTTTCAAAAATACAGGGCGTTCCAGCAGGGCGTAGAGGCTGAAAGTATGAGCCATCTTTTACTCAACATCCTGTATAAATTTTAATTTTGTTTCAATCTACATTTGAAATTTTTACAATGAGTTATATCAAATGAAGTTTAATACTTCAAATTCAAATCATCAAACTTATATTTAAGTAGTTAGAGAGAGAGGGAGCGAGAGGAAAAAACGCTTTAGAACCTATGAATTTTTTGTTTTTTCTTTCATATGTCCTATCACCTTTAAGAATAAATCGAATTTTACTATATTTGTATTTGTGTTGTATGTACTTCATTGACGATAACGATAGAAACTATTTTTCGAACACCAACAAAATTGCGTTACATTCCTAAAACTAATATTTTTTCTTATTGTGGGAATTCGGGTTCGACAAAAATAAGTTTATTAGAAACCAAGCCCTGAACGATCCTTCTGGCGCCTTATTTATTTATTTTTTTATCTTTCCAGATGTAGCAAAACACCAAATAAAATAAAAGTGTAGCAAGAAATCCGAAGTAAACCGAAAGCTGTCTGCAATTCATTAAATTACTTCTGGGTTTATTATTCATTATTATCTTTACTGCGATCGGTAAAGGGCACAAAAGCCGATTCAAAAAAATATGTTTAAAAAAAGTTGAATACCCACATAAAAATTTGCTTCAGAGGATAATTTTATACAGGTTGTTTTTTTTTCATCGTAATTGTAGATGTAGTTTGTAGCTTATAAAAAGTTGAGTAGTTTTTCTTAACACTTTTTTCTTCAAACAAAAATATCTGCATTTAAAATTTTAATTATGGACGTGTATGCAAATAGTTTTCCTACAGTGTTCATCCCCACAGAAAATCTTTCAGTCATCAAAAGAGCCCATAACGAAAATTACAATCGTATTTTTTTCCTTGTTCCGCTGTGTCGTACGGCAGCCTCCGAGAAAACAAATTTTACCGTGTACAAAACGTCAAAGAACTACAACCGCATGACTTTTCATCAGTGGTACAATGGTTGCATACATTTTATAATGGTTTGAGATGTATTACAGGGTATACTTTCAAACATATTGAAAAGTCAGAACATGTATCTGGCGGCAATAATCACATAACAATTAATATATTAACGATAATAAATTGCTATAGAATGTAAAGAATGTGATATCATTGGTGTGACGTTACATGCCGTTCAGCGCGCTCTGTTTCCATGCGTACAGGTTCAAGTTACGGTATTGTTTCTGTATTTTTTCTTATGTTTTTTAAACATAATATGTTTATTTTTACAAAGTCAACCTATATCTATTGTTAATAGTGACAGACAAGCAATATTTTTTCAATTATTGTAATATACGTTCTATTAAATCTACATATATTTGTTAGCTTAAGTTGTTAGTTTTTTGTTTTTTGTGCAATAATTTATGTTTGTTACATTCATCTTTTTTTGTATCTAATCTATAATTTGTATTTTTCCCACCCTGTAATTGGATTCCGTATCTTAAATAAATAAATAAATAAATTATGCTTTTAGTACATTATCATTTTAAATTTACAAGAAAATGTTTTACTTATTTGTTTCACGTTACACACTTAAAACAAAATTGAGTAATTTGTTATATAATTCTAGAAGCTGTTAAATATTAATAATAATATTGACCTCTAAATACATAATGTATAAATATATTACACTATAACAGTTTGGATATTTTTAATTCGTTATGTGAGCATTTTCCAATCAAGTTGCGGATCCTGAGAGAAAATACGTTATCGCTTGTAAGTAAACACTTTTATGGCAAAAAACAAACAACCATACGATCTACCAATAAAAGAAATATAAAACTGTTTCTTTCATTTAAAAGTCAACTGTGTTTCAAGTTTCCAGATTTTTAATGAGATATCATCGAGATATTAAAATTCATATTTCTCGAAATGTATTGTCGACATCGAATTTCAGCTTAGTACCTTTTTATGTAAAAATGTTAAGTTTTAATTTTTGCTATTAAATTATCAAAAAAATATACATAACAATGTCTGAGTATTTTTGAAGCATTACCCCCCTTCTTTTTATCCACCTCTGAACACAAACTCTATTGATTTTCTTTTGGCTTTTCAAAAAGAGCAAACAACATTATGGAATTGTGCCAAAATTTATTAATTTATCTGTATGAGCTTGGGAAATACTAATTTAAAAACCGTCATCAGGAACTAACATTTCACCCTCTGTATCTAGAAAACGAAGCGAAGCCTAGAAAATGCAGTTAAATTTATGATACTACTTTTAGAATCACCTTGTATATCAAGACATCGCGCCACTCGCTTTACCTTGCGAACTTTGAAAAATTCCAATTTATATTTCATTCACCCTCGTATTACATCGTTTGTAATTTAAATACAGGAATATAATTGATGCAGATTCGGTGAAAAATCATTCAATGAAGCTTAATCAGGGAATAGTAAATCTGCTTTATGTTTAGGTCGTTTCGACTGAAAATTATTTGAAAATTAATACAGACGAACAATTACAAATTCATAAACCGCAGATTTAATGCAGGACAAATCAAATCTGCATCGAAGCTGCATTTAAAGTTTTATGATATAAAATCGAATACGGCACTTGTTGAGTTCGGCCCGTATTAATTCGATTCCGTGCAATTTACATACGAAAATGAAAATAACCAGGTACGGGATAATATTGCATCCAAATGTGTGTAATATGCATAATTGCTGCTTGTTCCGTCCATGTTCACTTGTTTCGATTGATTTAATAAGCATACCCTCCAGTCTAGTTTCAGAACCGTATCAAAAACTTGTTATAGATGCACGCTATGAATATGGAATCCACAGATGCAGCGACATACTAAATTTTAAAAATTCGTTTCCGTAATCAAACCAAACATAAGGTTTTTAAATTTTTTTATTATATCAAAGTGTATTGGTACCCGAAAAAGAATTTATGCGTAAATCACACAGGCATAATATGAAGCCAAATTTGTTTATACTTCAATAGTAAATATACAGTGTGCGACAATTTGAATTATGTTAAGTAAGAAACAAAAACAGGTCGCTTTATAATTTGTTAGATTATTGTAAATTTCATATTTCAACTACATATTCTTGTCGATTATGTTCGATTATTGTCCAAAATCTTGTTTTATAACCATATCGTTAAAAATGTAAATTCTAACAAGATCGTTTACCATATTATCTTTAATGCTTTATAACAAGTATTGTTAAAAGTAACATTAACAATATTTTTTCGAATACGTCATTTTTAAAGAGCGATCACATTTGGCGATATCGCGTTGCCATGTTGAATTCTTTGAGAAGATTATAACCTAATTGTGCAAAGTACTGTGTACTGTGGAGTGTGTTTTTTAATTAATAAAAGAAACTACTAAAATTGGTTTGCAGAATTATAAATTTTATAAAACAAAATAACAAATTATGTTTTAATAACAGACTTATTACTACTCAACACCTCAACACCAAAAATTCTGGTGGGTTTATTGACATATATTTCCAGATCTGGAATTAATTCTAAAGTAGCTGTTGTTTTATTTAAACAAAATAATTTCATAAAATGTTCATTTGGGAAGTTCAATAGGATTGCTACTATCTCTAATATATTGCAGTCTGTAGTGATGTCTACAATTTTTTATTTTAGCAATTTACTGAAAAGAGTTTGCTGAGGTAACCAGATGCAATAACAATAACTTGTTATAATGACAGATCATCTTAAAATTTGCCAAACGGAATAGGCAATTTAAAAATCTGGTTATCAGTTAACTAAATTTCTTTAAAATAACAATAAACAACATTGCTGTGTTCACACAGAATCGACTTGACTATTATTTTTCAAGTATTAATCCCCATTTTTTCATCTTCATATAACTTACATTTCTTGACCAGGCTGATATTTCCATAAATGGACCTTTTACCTACCAGAAACTATGAAGAGATTTTTCTTAGAATTTTTTTTTATAGGTATAATTAAGTAGAATCGCGATTTAAAAAATGTGATGTTAATTGAAGATAATGTTGCAATAAAAAAATTAAGAGGCAATTTTAATTACAATAAATGTTCAATTTTAATTCTTGACAGTCTCTTAAAAGTTGAACAAATTCGTTTTGTCCTTATCAAATCATATCCGAAGAAATGTACCTTACTTCAGCACAGATCCCATATTTTAAAACTTCTACGTACCTAATTCAAACGATGTAAATTGTACTTTTAAACATACCCACCTTTTAAACAAATTAAGAGACATTAAGTCTGATTACTGAGCTGGTCATTTTATTGCATTCCGTCTTTTCATTCAGACGTTGGATTTAAAAAAACTTTCAGACTTTTCAACAGAAACGTATTTTCGATTTAAGTTATCAATATTACAAAACTGAATGATGGCAATTGAAAAAAATGGTCTAATTTACTTAATACTGATACCATGTTGCGAATTTAAAATATGCAGCAATTTACTTTACTTAATATTTAATCAAGTTTATTATCATCTCATGAAATCCCTAGCTCCGTTTCTTTAGGGAAAAGGAAGTGAAGGGGCTTCAAATTACTCAAGTTTTGAATATATTAAGACATTGCGAATACTACATTAAATTATATTAATGTATGCAGATAATGTATTATAGGCTAAAAGAGTCCTCAGATATATTAGGAGATATTTGAAAAAAATGGGATACACTTTTTATTATTGATTTCAAATTAATTTTATCTCAAAAAAATAGTAGCCTTAAACCTTCAGTTTCAAACCTGTTTGACGTAAAATTAAATCCTAGAAATCTTTTGAACTGGTAATCATTCTGTATACATGATGTACAGAAAAAAAATTGAAGCTGATTTTTAAGATATTTTTAGAAAGAGTTAAGTAAGTCAATAGGTAAAACGGCTCTTGTAAAAGAGAAATATGGTCTTCTGGAATTCAGCTCTGCTTGTTTAAGAAACAAAATCTACCATGATCTCAAATCTACCAAGCCTTGGACATTTTTAAAAATTAGAGTTTTTCAGTAGTAAAGTACTGTTTCTATATGGGATACGGCAAAATGTATGTGCAAACATTCAATTTTCTAAGTTTTTTGCTTAATCTCATAATAGACGTAGGACACTACAATTTTGCACACGTCCTCTCCTTTCTAAAAATCTTTTCTTAATTGCATTTACTTGTATCTCATAAATAAAAAGTACCTACTTCACCAGCGAAAAAATCTGAAAATGGAGCAAAAAGTCAAAGTAGGTTCAATACAATCAATTTTTCATTCGGAGAAACTTTTCTTTAATATTTTTTTTCTATATATTTTACAGAAGCAACACTACTAATGAAAATCAGTTTTTTCCAAATTTCCAAGGCTTGCCGGATTTGAAGTCATAACAGATTTTGTTTCTTAGACAAGCAGAATGGCATCCCAGAAGACCATTTATCAACAACAAAATTTTTTGTCTTTTACAAGAGTAGTTTCAATGTTGGTCACACTCATTTAAAACTATCTTAAATCCAGTAGAGCACTCAAATTTAAAATAAACATATTAGCTAATATATTTTTTGGATTTTTGCGGTTGAAAAAAAAATTAAGTAGGTTTTAATATTTATTCTGAAATTTCGCACCACAATAACGTTATTGAATTTCTATCATTGAAAAAAATAATCTTTTAAATCGGTCAATAAATAAAACCTCTAGAGAGATGCTCCACTTTTAAATGAGACTCTGTATGTTTAAAATAATGTGATAATATTGTATAAATAATAATTTTATAGTAAATTATGTTGAATTTATACTATTTTATTCTAATATTAATTAAAACATTATTTTTCTTTATTCGACTTAGTTGTCTAATTATAGAAAACTATGTTCAACATCAACTGCTATGAACACGGCATCGTAACATCGTCCAGACTCCAGAAAATGTGGGTTTCTTTACCCGACAATCAACAAACTAGTGGCTTGCCAAGTGAAATGAGCCAAACCACTTTAATTTATCAAAAAGATATTCTCGGTCTCTTTTATCGGAGATACCTTAAATTGTTTGCATCAACAATGTCTGAGAAAGCAGTCAACTGATGCATTTTCTAAGCGGACTCATAATATATCCTCAGTTCGCTTAGCGATATACACTCCTGAGATTCGATATGCATTCTTACACACAAAAGTAGTATCTATTCTCAACTAAATTGTACTCTATGCTAGCAACTACCTTTAAAACTTTTATAAAACTTCTTTGGGGAGTTGGGCTGGAAAAACTGTGAATTTCGCCGGCTGGAAACGCTTCCATTTATGAAAGAGACTGACGTAAACCATTTAACTCTCCGAAGGGGAAGGACAATATCGATTCGTCGTTTTTTTATCCGTTTCGCAGAAGCTATTTTTGGTATGTATCAATTATTATTCGTCGAATATTTTTGCATAGATAATTAGTCAATAACGACAAATCACCCTCAACTTTTAATTTCAAATTCTGAAAGTTCCTGCTTTCAACTCATGGGATTATTTAAATACATATTTAATAACATGCCTCGTCCATTATTGCTGCAGAAGTGAAAAAGAATTGATATTCTCATGAGTGCTGTACCTATATAAACTTCAACTAACTTCAAAGAACATTATTCAACTTCTCTGAAGAGAAAAATATTCTGGATGTTGTGAACCACTTAAATTCATGAAATGATATGATCATGTATTTGAAACACGCGGGTAAGGAAGTTTGAATCGCTGAACATACATTTCCATGCTTTTCTTAAAAAAAATAAAGAACATCTAATATTCAACGTTGCAAACTTTAAATGAAGCTGTACTTTCGCTATATAAAAAAAATATTCTCTTAACAATTGACATATAATAGCTGCTACTTTATAGATCGAAAATTGACAAAAACGTTAAATTAATAAAACTGATGTTGCGTAGTTTACAGCTGTCCATGCATTTTTATATAATTATATAAAATTGGTTCATTAATTAATTTAATTATTCTAAAAATAATATTTTCTTTAATAACTCAAAACATAATTTTAACAAAATAATTATATTCGCCAATTAAGAAATGTATTTTTTATTGAATAAAATTTGAAAACAAGTAAAACCAAATATAAAAAAATAATAATAATGATGAAACTCGCAGAAGGCAAGTTGAAAAGAAACAGTAGAATTCGGGTTGCACAAGTTTATTGATTGTTTGCAAAAAAGTCATCTAAAATATAACAAAATGTTTTACATACAAATTTATTATAATAAAGAAGTTTGGCTCTTACCAACAGGTGGTGGCTTAATTATTCATACATACCTAAAATACAACACAGGCGAAATATGAATAATCCTTATTAAAAGATATTTCAACTACAACCACAAGTGGGATTTAAGAGAGAACTTTGATGTTACATTATGCTGGTAAGGCTAACTTGATCTTCAACCAGAGCTTGGCTTTCATAAAAAAGATTTAACAAAAAAAAAGCATTAGCCTATCAGTACTGTTTTTTTGTATTTCGTAGAGTCAACGCGTTCAAATTCAAAATAAGTATGAAACAAATAATAATTATGGTTGGTCTACCCTCAAGATGAAAAGTTATAAGCAAATGATTGGCGAATATAGGCAACCCGAAATATATTGTATTTGTAAAATGTTTATTCTAACTTAGAAATAAAAGTTATATTTATATTAGACAGGACAGTGACAAGACAGCAACAGCTAGTAAAAATTTATTTTGTTACAATGATAAGAAAATTAATCGTCGTCAATGTCATTTAGAAAAGTGTTAAAGTTATTTAATTATGAAAAAATATTTAAAAAAAATAAATATTTTAAATAAAATCATGAAAGTAGTCAGCAAATTATAAAATAGGGATAAACAGAAGTATATATTTTGGATGTTAAGAATAATATTTAATGAATATTATTCTTAACATACACCCTATTATTATTATTATTATAAAGTACTAATAATATGTACTCGCGGTGCTAAAGATCCGCTAGATGTAGCATAAAATACCATTTATTATATAACTTAATTGTTTATTTTGCATACATTTTTAACTTACGTAATTAAGATAGAATGATAAACTAATTTTGCGTAATTATATAATAGTTACTATTTTATATTTTGAAAATTGTCAAAAAAATTGATAAAACTGATGTTGCCTGGTGCATCTGGCCATGCATTTTTATACAGGGTGTTAAAAAAAGAGTGTAAAATATTTAAGGAGGTAATAGTATGAACCAAAATAAGCAGAAAAGTGTCAATAAACATGGGTCCGCAAAGTAACGGTTGGGGAGATATGGAATGATTTTTGTTTTTTAGTCCCTTTTTTATTTTGCAAAAACGTTGTGTATTTTCTTATAATAGTTGGTTGATGTTTAGTGAAATAAACAGTACGTATTTGACAGTTGTTCTCAGTGCACAAGTTTTCTTTCGCTATGGCTGGTTACTCTAAATTCAATAAAAGATGCATCTATGTAGTTAGCAATGAAAAATATAGATAAACCTAAAAAATTAAAATCATTTGTACCTTTATTTAAGTAATATACCTATTTTATTCTGTTCTTAAACGTGGATATGTAATACCGTAGTACACAAAGTACCTATTGGTAAAATAACGCTTAGTCATCTAAGGGTACTCTTTCATCTAAGGGTACGCTTTGATCTGATATTAATTGCAAGATATTTATTATGTAGGAATAGCGTAGAATTTCTGTTAAAGCGATATGTTTCAAGCGTCTGCGACATCTATACGATTAACTAAAACTGTATTATTTTCATGTTCGGACTCGCCTGATGGAATAATTCTATTAAAAATTTCAAGTAACGCGGTCCACTCAGATTTTCCGGTAGAAAATACGGTCCAATCAAACGATACCCGTACACTCCTGCCCATACGTTGACAACAAATCGCCTCTGAAAGCTAAACCGACAAGTAGCGTGTGGATTTTCGTCTGAGCAAATGTAGCTGTTATGACTGCAAAGAAATTAGCTTAGTTACATTGAAATCACAAAACTCCAACGTATCTAATAATAAACCGAGTAATAAATCATTTACGTACATTACATAAAAAACCTATACCCAATGAGTAAATTATTGAGAGAAGCTGAAAAGTGTTTCGTGTTTAAATACTAAGTAATAAAAAACCATCGTATTGTCGACAGAAAACTGTGTAAGACCGAAATGGCACGCCTCTGATGATGTTCATAATTTATCGAGGGTGAATCTTTACCTACCTATTTTATTCTGTTCTTAAACGTGAATATGTAAAGCCGTAATACATAAAGTAACCTACTGGTAAAATAACGCTTAGTCATCTAAGGGTACGCTTTAATTTGATATTAATTGCAAGATATTTATTACGTAGGAATAGCGTAGAATTTAGAATTTTTCCGTTAAAGCGATATGTTTCAAGCGTCAAGCAATGAGCAAGAAAAAAAGAGTGGCTAAAAGGCGATACTAATGAACTGATTTCATCTTCAAAAAAATTTGAAAATTGTGCTGGAGTGTCAACACTGAATTCGGACATTAATTGACTATAAGCACCTAATTATTCATGTTTTAAAATCCACTCTCGAATCGAATTTTCTTTTTCTTCTATAACATCTCCAAGAAATTTAAAGGGTTGAGTTATGTTATACATAATCCATGACACAAATTAATAGCAATTACCATCATAATATAAACAGTCACTAGCAACGTATGTCTGACTCTTGACATATATGTCGAGATACAAGTGTCAGATGAAAACTTGTCTAGTTATGTCTTCACGGGCGTAAAATTTGCGCGAATTATTTAATAACGGAAAAGTCTCAACTCTTTTTCTTAGCGAATAGATTGTCGGAAGTAAACAAACTTACTAACCCCATATAGTGATGAAAATTACGATAATATTTCGACTGTTTTCCGAAATTCAGAGAAGTTTGGACCATCCTGCCATTAAACAATTCATATTACCTAAATACATATCCACAAATTTTACATTTATGAGGACAAGGCCTAATAAGGTGTTCTTTTGCTTTGCTGTCCTTTAAACTTCTCTTAAATCTATCTGTGCCATTTACGCAAAAACTAAAGCTTGGTCCTAAATACGCAAAAGTCAACAAAAACTCATTTGTATTCATCATTATACTCTTTTGAATTATAACGCATGCTAACAAAAACTACCTGAAACAGTCCCAAACATACACTATCGTACTTTATGCGATTGTTTGGACACGAAAATATTTACTGAAATGAGGGTCTTTAAGAAAAACTACTGTACGGGGCTTATCAGGCGGAAAGGATTACTCTAACGACCTACATAAAACAGTTTAATCTTCTCGGACAGTATACTATTTTTTTAAACTAACGAACGGTACCAATGTCGCGAAAAATGAATCAGCTAGAACACTAGTAAGCATAAAAATAGAATTCTTAATGTTCAAAATTAAAAATTTTCATATTTATTCACTGCCACTATTTAAATTTCTTATTCTTTGATTATGTTATATAATAGTATATTATAAAATTAGTTTATAATGCAAATGATTATGATTATTCGCGAATTTAACTAAACTTCACTCACGCCATAATCGTGCATTATAAACGAATTTCATATGCTGTTTTATAGTCGAACTGTGGTTTTCACAGACAGTTTAAGTTTTAAAAACTTAAATTTGTTCTAATTAATTATTATTTGAGCAATCGTAGAATGATCGCATGTGGTTGCTATGGCATTTTGTACAAAAAACAAATTTTTTTCTAAAAATATGTATTCATGAGAAGAAATTCTTAAAAAAGTCGAAAAAGCCAAATCAAACCTTATTCCAAAAAGAATCAGAAGATCTTTGTAAAAAAGAATTGGATAGATTTTACTCAATTGATGCGAGTTAGTAATATAGAAATTGGGGAAATGGATACCGAGTAAACTTTACATGCATTAATTACATTGAATGTTCATAGCTGTCATTATTAAAGAAGTTATTTGTACCTACCTTATTTTATTAGTTAAAGAAGTACAAGTCATCGTCGTTATATATCTTTCAAAATATATGTTATGAATCAAAAATTGCATTGGCATTACTAAATATTCTAAACTTTCTGCATTTTTGAAGAACCGGTTATTTACCGGAAAAAAGTCCAATATTTTTAAAGGAATTTCTACTCCATGCTCCAGATGACAAATATCTGCCTATGAAGGTCTGTTATACTTTTAATTTTGTTAACATCCGCTACAACTTTAGTAAATAGTGGTGCTGATATTAGAAGCATTAAGAGGTATGGGGATTGGAAGAGTAAAGCTGTTGCCAAAGGATATCTAGCAGATTCACTAGAAAATAAAAGACACGTAGAAAACTTGAATAATTAAATTTGTATTTTATCATCTACGAGTGCATGCGCATGAAACTAGATCAGGACGGGTATTCTCTAACATAGCATTCGAAAATGTATCGTTATTGATACGCTTAGCGTTTTAACTCGTATAGCAAAACGACTTACTCACTGTTATGGTATTATGTAGCTAGACGATTTTGTTTTCATGTTTTCGACTAACATATATTGGCAATGTCGTATACTACTAGCTACTTTTTACTTTATAAGGTTAAAATCCTGGTGATCACTGCACATAATTCACTGAATTGAAATTTTATATTATGATGATCCAAATGTTCATCAAGATGCTCAAATTGATTACTTGTGGTCAGCGCCACCTAGCAATGGCGGAACAATAGATTTAGCTGATTGTGAATTGAAACGAAATTGAAATCTGGATATGAAGAATTATTTGGCTGGTTAATTTTACAGTCTCTTATAAAACATGACATGTTCCAACAATAACACCCACAAAAATATACAAAGAATAACACTAACGAGATACAAGGTAAAAGAATATACAGGTTAACCACACTGTACGCCAATGACGTGTTTACAAACAAAATAGTCGGAAATTAAGAACACAATTCATATCGACATCCTGTTTTCTTAACTAATAATTTTATGAAATTGAAATCGGATAAATCGAATGGATCATCAACAATATACCGCTGATGCATATTTTCCGCTTTTTCGATCTCCTCTATCAAATTTATCAATAACATGACCACAATTCCATTTTAAGTTTATATTTTTCACATTGTCAACAGATAGTAACAGATGTCAAATAGCCTCCCTTTCTTAGTTATTTTAAATGTTGATAAACGGTCCCGAGACAACATATTTTCCAATGGCCAAATGACTGATATAATCTAC
Organism: Monochamus alternatus; assembly: GCA_037114965.1. NCBI lineage: Eukaryota > Metazoa > Arthropoda > Insecta > Coleoptera > Cerambycidae > Monochamus > Monochamus alternatus. Next base: position 73,295,920 of record CM073431.1, on the reverse strand, counting down.
TCACAAGAGAATGTTACTGAACATGTAACGGCTAGAACACATCCTAAATCGGAGGTCGGAGGCAACCCGAAAGACGATTACTTTTTAGACTAATTGCAAAATTAAGGAAAATTGGTCCTAAATATCTTCTTCTTTTTCCTTAAAATCTCCACGGTCGTTCAATTAGCCGTACCTACTGTTGAACAAGAAGAAATTCTAAATTTGATTGAAAATTATCCCACCCTCCTCATATGCAGTCTTACACGAACAATGCAAATAATGCAAATACAAAATTTATCATTTAGGGAAATAACTATCAGAAGGCACTGCTATATGTGAAGAGAAGAATCCATCTGCTATTTAGAAAAGGCCTTTCCAATGTATTTTTTGCAATAAGGAGAAATTTTATTAAAATATGTAGGAAATCTATTGAGGCATATGGCAGAAATTACGAGCATTTGCTTAAAAATTGAATATATAATTTTTACTATATATTATTAATAAAGAAATTAAAATCGGCTATGAATAATATCTTAAGGTCTCTGAATTTCCTGCCGTAAAATGATAAAATTTGTGGTGTTTATTAAGTATAGAAATCTCGAAAAATAAAACACGTAGGGCAAAAATAAGTAATATCAAAATGGAATTATTGATGTTTTGTTTATCCACTTTTGGTATTTAAATTCTTCTCAAATAATATTAAACTTTTAAAATATGACACACATTATAAACAAAAGTGAACAATCTTATATACAGAACCATATATTTTTTACATCTACCTGTACCTAAAAAATGTGTTGGTTAGACCGCTTTCTGTCGTTTTACGAGTATATTCATTATACTTAGGTACTTTAGAATATTCGCAAGTGTTATGAGATAACATTTCTGTTATTTGTTAAACTCTATATTACACAGTTCTTAAATATCTAAAATTACTTGTGTTTGTACAAAACACTATTTCAAGAATACGGCGCTTTTAACACCTTTTTCATAGCTTACCTTAATAATTACTACGTCTTGCTTGATATGTAATTCTAACTAAAAATGCGTTTTCCTAAAAACGGTTGACTTTTTAATAATAATACTTCTACGATTACCACAGCTAGTCTGTTACTTGCACACTGCAATTGAGAATAGTTTGGAACAATTATTAGTACATGAGAGACCGCGCACAGCGCCCCCTGGAACATAGAACAAAATTTTGCCAATTTTTAAGCAAATATTTCTAAAACTGTTTGAAATGTTAACAAAAGACAAAATTTAATTTTTAACACTGTCTAAGTCGGCAACCCTCAACATTTGAACTGTAGGTTGGGTGCGAATATAACCCTGAAATTCTTTACTGGACACCCTGCAGACCTATTTTTATATCACTAGGTACACCAAAATTTAAAACCTATGTAAATTACCTATATCTTACCCATATTTATATTTTGTTATACAATTGGAAGACTTTTGCAGAAATACAACTACTAAAATTCCTATGTAATAGATAGTTTACTATTTCAAAAGAAAACTGTTTAATAGTTATTTATGCAACAAGTACAGAAAGTAAGTGTTGTCCTACTCGGCCTGAGGGCCTCGTTGGACAATTTCCCGTCGCGTGCAATAAACACTTTTTGTACGAGTTGAATACAATATTTCTTCTAGGTTCATGCAAAAACCAAAAAATGTTTTATTTAGATGACACTAAGTGTAAGAAAATATGACGTCGATTTGAACGTTTATGTTTGTCATGATGACGAATCGCTGTAATAGAATGACAGATGAATGCTATAAACATTTTATTGCACTAGTGCAATAAAGAATCACTTTTTCCACTAAATATAGTTCAATAAAGTTTTGTTTTTTTTGCATGAACATAGAAACAAATATTTTTTATATAATCTTATAAATTTTAATTACTAGCCCAACTAACATTTAACCATAATAGACTACTGCACAAGAAAAATGAATCTAAATTGATCGAGATTTACTACATTTCGCCATAAAAATAGTCTTCAATGTTACAAAATCTTATAATACCAAAATTATAGTCAGAAATTTGTTAACTAAGAGTAATATAATGACTTCCAAGTAAAATGAAATATATATCAATTTATACAGTTCGAAATTACATATTGTTTACCTTTTCTGTGTTTTCAAATGCTAACATTCCAATAACGTGTAAAACGAAGTTTTAATTTACTTAATTTCGCCTTGAAATCTGTCTTCAATATCCAGGGATTTTTAAAATAATTATAATAGGCAAATATTTACATATTTATTACAAAATTGTAAAACTTATTTTGTCTTCAACTATAGTGGTTAAGAATAAGGTAATAACTAGTTATTTTTGCCATATTAAATCCTTCAATTTAATAAGTTCTATTTTTATTACAATATAAAATATATTCAACTTTGTTGATAACTTCTAAGAAATATTTGATCATTTCAATTAACCTAATAGAAATATTGTTCTATATTATGGTACAAATTTACTTATTAATAATACTTCGACGTAAATGTTTCTTAAAAGGATCTTTTAGGGAGCAAGCTTCTTGTTATATGTATTCAGATAGATATTTTCATGCAATAGGGTGTTGAAGTTGTTTTGTGTTTTGATGATCTGCAATAAAAACCTACTTCTGTCATACGAGTAAATCAAAAGATAAAGCCCAACAGGCGGCTTACCACACAAAATTTCAGAGTTGTAAAAAATAATTATTGGGTTCATATTTCGCCTACCAAAATCGAAGCCAACGCTGCAGGTTATATAAATTAAGCTAATGATAATATATCGATAAACACATCATAAGTATTCCATATGATAACACTGTTATCATCTCAAACGAAATCAGTAGTGCATGTGAATTGAAATTTGAATTGGATTCGGTTCCAAAATATTTATTTTGTTTTTATTATTACACACATATAATATTATTGGCTTTAATTTGAATTTTCAATCACAAATAAATCCAAGAGTAGAATTTTATATGTAGGTACTTAGTAATAATTTAGTTGGTCTATTGATTTTCTTTGAGCGGCCATGTTGTAACAAATGCTAGATTATTATTTTTTTTTTATTTCTAGTTGATTACTCATTAAAGTTACGTTAATACAGATAATATTATTTAACATATTTATGATGAAAAATTATTAAACACATTTTATCACGAAATACATCCAGTTTTTATTTTAGGTTATTTTTCAGGATAATAATATTATTAAGAAGCAATAGTAAAAATGTATATTTATAAGGCGCGTTATTTTTATGAAAGTTTGGTCATCACATTATACGAAAATATTTCCTGGGTTGTACAATTTGTTGAATAGAAACCAAAAATACAAACTTTATATTATATTAAAATCTAAATATCTATAAATACTCATATACTAACTCCTACTCTACTTGTAACTTTGTAGCCTGACTTATATTCTTTCTTTCTCTTCCTATCCCTGTTCTCTATTAGAATGCAAACATATAATGTTGTCTCTCTCTAGCAAAAGTAGGTCATATAAAGGGCATAATTAGGGTATATTTTGCTAATAATGTGTTGAAATTTTAACATAAAATTGGTCCGTATTTCTTTTAGGTCCAATTATCTTACTGGAATAAAATCCTTGCCGACCAATTATTAACTTCCATATTACTTTAGGTTTTTTGCCCACATAAGGAAAAAGGCCAACGAATATAGGTAAACTTTCCTTATGCGGAATTGGTCATGAAAAGTTTTAGACCAATTCAGAGGTCAAGTTAACGTAATTAACTTTAAATGTTTGTTGGGAGTGCAATAAAGAATCACTTTTTCCACTAAATATAGTTCAATAAAGTTTTGTTTTTTGCATGAACGTAGAAAAAAATATTTTTTTATATAATCTTATAAATTTTAATTATTTTCAGTTTACACTATTAATAGGTAAATCAGCTATCCACTATCTAACAAAATATGGCTATATTATTAAACTTACTAAGACGGCTACATTTTAGAACTTTGAAATTTTTATGATTTTAAACGTTTATTAATATTCAACTGGGGGTTGGCTACCAGTGAATGTTCTCTTGAACGTGCCTTGAATTTCTGCAATTTTCCGTTAATGGCTTTTTTATTACATTTAAGATTTGAATTGGACATGCCGATTAAATCCTCGAGAGATGTTTTTATATTTAATACAATTTCCTTCAATTTAGAACGGACTCGTGGAAAATATATTCGAGAATTATGAACGCTTTAAACATATCTGTTTTTATTTAATATGTTAAAGAAAATTTTAATCGGATGAAAAAGTTTGGCCCCGTCAGTTTGCTAGCATAATAATTACCTATTCATTACTATTTCACTTTAAATTCGCTTCCTACAAATAAAATAGTTAATAATGTGTAGAGAAGGTGTTTTAAAAGCATTGATATTTCCGATACGATAATAAAATTTAAATTAATAATAAACTTTTACATTATAGCGCTTATTTCATTTTAATGATTGTTCCACCATACAGGCATATCCGCACTGTATTTGTAATTACATAAATAATTTATTTTATATCCTTTTATACTAGCAGCCGCGTTTTCAGGATATAAAATTCGGTATTTGAATAACCCATAAAATTCTTAACTATCTCTTACATTAGTACCGTGTAGGTATATCTTTCTCAGAATATAAATTACAAGATATAGCTGAGCCGTTATAATGTAATACTGCTACAAAATAGTAGTGATTTGTATAATGTGGAGATAAAGAAATAATAAACTCTATGATTATGCCTTTTCCGTGAAAGTCATTTCAAGGGGGAGGGGGGTTGGTAGAAAATAGATAAGATTTTTATTTTATCTGTGTGACAATCAAAACTTACAATGTCCCAAGAAATCTACCCTCCAAAGAAACGCACATCATTATGGGACACCCTGTATATCCCTATTAAAATACATATTTTTTATTTCTGCTTTAACATTTTTCTGCTTTGCCCCTCCTTGAAAAAATTTGCGATGCCCGTATATAGGACTACCCTAAGCACGAAGTTGCCTTAAAATAACAAATTACTATTTGACAAGTTATACAGAAATGTCAGTATACTATGAAGTAAAGTGCAAAAGTTTTTCTCTTAGTACGGACGAAAAAACTTTAGAGAAATGCGACAGTCAGCTAGAATTTACGACAAATTGTATTTGGAAAGAAATATAGAAATTTGATTTAAAAATTCTATTTCATTTTGATATTGTTTGTTATTTTACTATTTGTTATTATAGATATTTATTGTTTCATGACAACATTGGTTTCTAGACTATGTATTATTTAAATAATAAACATATTGTTATTATTTTCAATTGTAATATTTAAAACCTAATAAAATTCCACTCCATTCATAGGCTATTTTTTATTTAGTTGTCAGGATTTTTATAGATTATGTTACATTACTTTTGCTACAGTACTTCTAGTTTGTCTTAACTAAAATAACAATCTGGTTTAAATTATTATTTTTTGTGGAAAAAATATTCAAATATGAAAATTTGAGTATCTAGTTGCGTAGCATTAATTTCCACCACCGTTGGAAAGCTTATGTTGGCAACATAAGGGTATGAAGCTTCAAAACGTTTCTTTTATAAATAAAAAATATATAAGAAAAACCCTTCTAACTAATAACAATGTGTTCAAATCTGTATAAAAATAATGTTTTGAAGAAGAAATTTTTTTTATTGAAGTGAAAGTACATTTCGAATCAGATAATGCGTTTATCTAACTCAAAAATGTATATTTTTAATTGAAGGATGTGATTTTTTAATTGTTTTTCTAAAATATTTAAAGTTTAATTAGGTTATATAATCTTTTGCAAAACCGTAAATTTAAAAAACACAATTTGCTTATATAGTCGTATCGTCGATAAAAGTATTTGTTTAAAAGGAAATAATCCAATTATTTCCTATAAACAAATAATACGTGGCCGCTAGATGCCGTTGTGATATATTTCGCGTACTCGGGTATGTCGAGTTTGAGAGACAGCCAGGGCGTACTGATGAGAGCTAATAAGCTCGAAACTGATATGTTGACACATAGATTCGTGTAATTCAATGCTGGTCGAGGTATTAGCTCGCAGTGATATCCTGAAATTACTAAGCAATAAGTTGTTGACTTAAATAAACAGTTGCTTAATTAGAAAACAAAATTTTGAACTACGCAAATATTGTTTTATCATAGAATACAATTAAATCATTACCAGAAGTGTATCTTTGAAATGAAAATAACGTTTTTTTAATGGAAACAAATGCTTTATATACACAATAAGTAACTGTATTTTTGCCTTTTCAAAGAAATGATTTGGTGTCAGGAAATAAATAATTGTTTAGCTCTATATAAACAAATAATTTATTTCCATGAAACAAAATTTGGCACCAAATTTTTGTTCAGTAGACTTTCAAGAAATCCTCGTAAATCCACCATAAATCCTATGTGTTCACTCGCCGGGTTAGATCGAATCATTAATTAAATATTAATCATAAAAGGAAATATATTACCTACTTTAAACTATCATCTTTTTTGCATTTTCCTTAAATTGCTGTAGAGTAAATTTCGGCGTCTGTTTAGTACTAAGCGAGATTGAAAATAAGCAAACATTTCCAAAGAAATGTAACAAGTGCTTTAAAGAACCCACATAAAACATGTTTAAGGATCTTTTAAGAGCTGGAAGAGGTTGATTGAATGGAGGCGTAACGACGCCAACCGGCGACACTTATGCTATCAATGAAAGTATACGCCGGCAAATTCTCTCTCTGGGATATATTTACGATGCAGCACAAATAAAATGTAAGAAAATCGACTGGTTCAATGATGACTCATCGTGCTAGTTTGAAAATTATTACAATACGCAGTTTATCACGTCCTCTTTTATAATAATTTTTCAAAATACTTGGTTAAAATTACAGTCGTATAATACACTACGTAGGTAAATTACTGCTTTCTTGTTTTAATATTTCATTTAATTTCGAGACATATCTTATTCATTTTTTTAAAGAAACCTTCTATTTCATGAGAGCTGCTGTTATATCAACATAACTTATAATTTTTAGCGTTTTGAACATTTATACGTCAAGAAATTAATTTCGGAGTTTACGGGTTTCTGATAACAAAGCCTATTTGTTCTCAAATTGCAGGCTATTTAAGGACTACAGGTGAATTTCGCAGAAATTTAATCAATAATATAATTAGTTCAAAGGCGCTCGTTATACATTTCACTGATCAAAAACGCCATAATTGGATATGCCCTATATAGTCAAGGTTTACGTTCGTTAAACATCGTTTGTAGACTTGCTCAGTGGATAAATTTTGTGTACATTTTGCTTTACTTGCGGCTGTGTTTATCATCTATTAGACGTTATTTCTCCACATCAATTTTTATTATTATTATCATTATCATTATCATTATCATTATCATTATCATTATCATTATCATTATCATTATCATTATCATTATCATTATCATTATCATTATCATTATCATTATCATTATCATTATCATTATCATTATCATTATCATTATCATTATCATTATCATTATCATTATCATTATCATTATCATTATCATTATCATTATCATTATCATTATCATTATCATTATCATTATTATTATTAAGCAGATAATAACGAAGATGAACATACAATTTTGTTTGATTAACTATTGAATTTTGCTCTCTTTCAAGAACAACTAGATGTTTTATTTAAATTGTTGTATTTTTTTATTTTATAGATTATCCTTTAAGTCATATTGATGTGTTCGTAATTTTATTCTACATCTGTTACTGTCAAGATCCAATATGACGCCCTTAAGAAAGAAACAAATTGATTGTTGAATAACCGAAATAAGTGACCGTAGTTTCCAAATTTGCCTTCTCTGTTGAGAAATAATAGTATATGGCATTTTCTAAAATCGCTATTTTCTCGCTGATCTCAACATCATGAAAGGCGCAACATTCTAATTTGAGCCACCCTGTATATTTTAAGATTTTCGAGATTCCGTCAATGGTAAACGGACGAAAAACGGACGCCCCTGTATACACAAATCGATGTACCTATATTATATATTGAACATTTATTGTTATCCCCTATATCAACTATTATAAAATATGATGCCAATGTTTTACAAAAAGTTTTTCAATTAATGGTTTGCAAAGAGATATTATGACAATAAAACAAGAGAGATTAGTAGACATATTTTTGAGTATAACTGAAGTACTCAGATGTGATTTTTATTACTGATTATTAATTAAATAGGGATAATAATAATTTCATAATAATTCTGAATTTTAATTGTCAGTGTAGTGCATCTATATATTTCTTTGAAATATGCCTCTGTAATACTCGTATTCTGTTAAGACATTAATAACATCTCCACCTCTCATTCTAATCACAAGGCCTAGAAGTCGGATACTTGTGCGGGAGAGGAGGCGGTATATTATTATTACATAAGCTGCATTTGCGCCCAGGAACTACTTACGTTGATAGGCCCTAACCATTATTCAGTATAGAAATGGAAAACCGCATTAATTAGGGAAATGGTCAAATGTTGCCTGGTATCAATCTCTCATATTGGTCCAAGCCAACATTCTTCCACCCTATTATACCTGCAGAGAGGGTGGCAATCCTCTCTGTAAATATAACTGATCTACGGTCTACCGACCGCGGAATTCGAACCCCCGGCCATACTGATTCAAGTACTGACGCCTTAAACCGCTCGACCACTGACTAAATTAATACATCTACTTTTTTAAATTTGTATATAAGGATTTGTTTTGAGTTACCTTAATAACGATTGCATTTTCATTTTGTTTAACAATAAAAAAATATTCACAGAAAAAATTATAACAAATAAGTGGAAATTAAACATTTAAAAATAAATAGTCAGTAATAATGCAAGTATTATTGTAAAAAAAAATAATGTAATAGCTCCACATGGAATATTATAATTAATTGATTAGTAGATCCTATATTTGTATCTACTATAAATGATTACCTCATTAATAAATGGGTTATTTGATACAGATAGATGTTTAAACTTAAATTATTTATCTTTACTTTACTTTACTCGTATTACACTAACTTCAGTCCTTTTACAGTATAAATTTTCAGAGTTAACGTAACATCTAGTGACCTTTATGTTGGATACATATATCCAACGCCTTTTTAAATTTTTCGCATTTCATCACTCATTTAAAATTTAAAGCTGCACCACATGCATGTCTGCCTTTTAAGGTCTTATGGAAGAAGGCAGGCAGAATATGATATGTAAACTAGAGTGTTAAATTGCATTCTATATACCGGCGGGCCGTTTACCATAATTTTCAATAAATTTGACATGCTCCTCATAATTCTCCATGAATAAATAATTCTAGCATCACTATGAACAGATATTTTAACAACTAAAATTTATGAGCCAATAATAATTTACTTGGGAGTTATCATTACGTATTCATGAGATTCACTAACAAATCAATCACAGCATATACGGACTCATCTCCATAGCCCTGTTTTTATATTGAATATTAAAAACTGCTAATTGTTATTAATAGTTGTTTATGCAACAAGTACAAACAGTAACGCTGTAGTAGAATGAGAGATGAATGCAATAAATATTTTATTGAAGTAGTGTAATAAAAAACCACTTTTTCCACTAAATATAGATCAATAAAGATTTGTTTTTTGCGAACGTAGAAAAATTCATAAAATGGTTCTTCTTCGAAAATATCGTGGAATTTGTTTAGCTTAAATTTATTTTTTTTAATAATTGAACTTTAAATGTTTTGTCATAATCATTATCGTTTCGAGATTTTGGTTGCTACAAATACATACATTCATGTCAACTCTCAAATTACATTGCGTTGAAGAAAAGAAGCAAATTTATTAATTTTCGTAAGAAATAAAAGAGTATAATGGAAGATGCTAAGATCTAATCGAAAATAGTATATTTAAGTATTAATGGATATTAAGGTCTTTAAAACACGAGCAATTTTTCAAGCAGGATGGCGAATCCGGAGTGCTCGAAATAGAGCAAGTGTTTTAAGTTATCTACGAATGCTTTACGTTATTTTTTTATTGGTACACTTTGAAATCATAAAGACAGTTGTTACTGGCTGCATATTGTTTAAAAATGAGTTCTAACATTGATTAGTTAAATAGCAAAGCAGAATTGCGATTAATACTGCAAAAATCGGAAAACGCTTATAAAAAAGAATACAAGTTCATCAAATAGATGGAAGAGCAAAAGTTGACAGATACAGATGAACGAGTTGTGCTTGCTTACATTCAGAAAATATCGGAGCAGTACAAGGCGTCGACTACGTGGGCTATGCATTTGAAACTGCAAAGTACGTTGAAGATAAACAGAGTGGTTGATTTAAAATCATTTGTGAATGTGCAGGCATTTAAGGAAGAACATTTGCGGAAATTTTTCACAAATACAGATGTACCGGACATTACGTAGGTATTTATTTTTGAAGGTGGTAGCTATTTGCGGTATCTTTGAATCTTGATAGAAAATGTGAATTGTGCGACTTACGCATATATGACATCAAGGAAGAAGGAAGCGTATTGCTTATTACTATCCGACCATGTAAGACAGTGAAAGTTCGACGTTTCATTGTTGCCGACAGTGGTGATATTAGTTATGTGCGTTTGGTGAAGTAATATTTATCATTGCGTCCTCAAAATGTAAGTACAAACCAACTTTCCTTATAGTATGATAAGGGGAAGTGCAGCAATCAAGTGACTGGTATTAATAGGTACACGGATCATGTCCCTTTCAAATTGCAACGTAGTCCCCGTCACGATCAATTCATTTTTGGAGTCGTTCTGGGAGCTTTTTCATACCCGCGTCGTATCACTCTCCCGCCGCCTTGCGCAGGAAGGTATCGACAGCTGCCTTCAGCTCTTCGTAGCTGGATAATTTCATTGCTCCTAAGTGTTGTTTCAGGTTGGAAAACAAATAGTAGTCACTAGGAGCCAAATCAGGGTTGTAAGGAGGATGGACTATGATTTCCACAAGCAAATGTTCCCAACGCCCGCGGCCGGCCTCGTCATGCACGTTTGTACGAGCGGCTGCGAACTCTCTACACCACATTTTTTATGTCCATACACTTTACTCCATACACATCGGTCAACTGACGATGAATTTCAATAGGGGGTGACCCCCTAAACTACAGAAATCTAATCACCGAAACGCAATACACACTTGCCGGGAGCGTAGATTTTTCCTTCCATCGTTAACAGCTGCTAAGCCAAGACTCCAAGATTGACCGTCACAGCGAGGTAGTGACCAGCCAGATTAGTGATGGGGGAAGCAAAAAACACGGTGCTGTTGTCAGATTTAAGCTAGGGGAGCTTGTTGGAGACCTTAATTTACGAACAACCCTGGTAGTTATTGCGTATATTTCTTCGCAGCGTGACGTGACGCAGTTTTGGCTCAACGTGATCCTGCGGAACGCAGTGTAGTTGCCGCAGTTTTCTTTAGAAATCACGGCTGTGCGAATTCGACAAGTTTTGTACGATATAAGTCATGTAGACATGAGAACAAAATCGTCACTAAATTCTTTAGTTAAGGCAAATTCTCCATGAGCTTTGGTTTGGTTTGGTTTGAATTTTTCAAGTACAAGCTTTTCACTGACTTTTTATTACTACCCATCTGGGTGATACACGATGCCATTTCGGACTCAAACTCGTCTTCTGAATCAGATTCAGAACTAAATTGAGAATCAATGAGTGCAGTAGCAGTTGCCATTTTGCAGTAATATGGCTTGCCTGCGAAGTGAAAACTGCAATCGTATTTGCGCGGTACCCGCTCTATCAGTTTCCTCCCGCATAAAACTTTCCGTAACTCACGCTGCTTCACTTCACCATTTTGCGCCGGGTCTAACCCAGCTACCATCTGCCAAAATTTTTCATAGAGCTTGTAGAACACCCTGTATGTATCTAATTTATCTAATACATTAAATACAGGTAATTCTTAACATATTTGCATACACTTATCGAATTAAAGCTGAGGACACAAATGATGAATAGTGAAAAAAATGTAGTAAAATATTTTTAATTTCGGAATTTAAAAAAATATATATCAGATGAATTTTTTTGTTTATAAAAACTAAGAAGTCAACAAGTCAGGACGATATGTTTGATATATTTGCAGTAGTACTTTTTTATCAGTTGTGGTCATATCAGCATGTCACGTTACAAGTATCAATTTTTGACAGATATGAATTACCAATATTTTTTTAATTACTTGGCAACCTATTCTCTATAGAGTGCGCGCAATGCGCATTCCAGATTCTATTAAATCACAATGTTGCAACACCAATTTCTTAACTCTGTTGCTTCCTTATGGGGCCATAAAGCAGTTTCAATCAGCGTCCGATGAAGAGCACCGGAGCGCCTCGAGAAATTGCAGCTATCTGAATGATCTTGATAAATTTTAAAAGACCGCCGCTGTCCAAACATATTGGTACACGGGTCAGTTTGTATATAAACGTGCATCTAGGGATTTGATCGACTTGGCCCTCGCGCCCTCGCCGATGGACATGTGTTGATGGGATGTGCTCCAGACACAATCGATTGGGCCCCAAGATAAATTACTGACACGAAACGTCTACACGAAATAACCTTTATCAAATAATCCCGAAATGTCCCGGCTGTCGTCAAATAACATAAATAAAAAATGAAACTCGGGGTTCTATTGAATTTCATGTCTTCGTTCGGGCTAATCTTTAAAAGTGAAAAATATTTCGCTGTAAATATAAATCCGGCGGTATTTCAGGATCGATCGCTGGTTTTTATTCTTTTATGAGCGTACACAGCAGGAAATCGACTTTATCCGCTACTATTTTGGTACTAAAATAATGTGGTGTCAAATTTTACACGTTTTAATTGCAAAAATGTTGAAAGAGTAAAAATATTTACCATATTTCCCCTACCACTCATAAGAAGAATGTTGTAAATAGTTTAGCTGATAATGCTATAAAACTATCCCATCCCTATAATAGACCTAAAAATATTTAAAAAATAAAAAATATGCTTAAAACAAATAATTTTGCTAAAAAAATTTATAACTCCATATAATTTCCATAATTCTTATAACAACGATATGCTCCCAAACACTAATGTTAATAAAAACAATAAGTATATCTCACTTCCATATATACCTTCCTTATCAGAAAGTATAAAAAGGGTGTTGCATAAATAATGGCTTAAATATTGCTCATAAACCTTATTCTACAACAAAAAAAGTTTCACAAATTTGAAACCAAAAATTTTAATTCCTCTGCTCTGTCTAAATATGCAATATAAAATAACCATAATTTTGATTTTTATAATGTTGAAATCCTCAATAGTTAATGTAATCTACAAAGACGTTTCATTCCCGAAATGATTCAAATTAAAAGAAACACTAATTCTATTAATAATAATACTGATATTGACGGTCTTTCCCATGTATACTTTGACTTATAATTAATAATTAATATCTTTAGTTTATTACAGATTTTTACACTACCTATATAATTTTATTAAATTGATTTTTCATATTTACTTGTATATTATTTATTTTTTGTTTCGATATATTTTTTGTATTTTCTTTAGTTTTATTGGGTTTTTGCCACACTTCTGAAAAAATAAAGATTTATTAAATAAGCCCTTGCGCCAAACGGATCAGTCAAGGATTATTTTTGAAACTAAGTTTGCCTAACCAAAAAATCTCACATTGAAAAAAGCAGATAAGTAAAAAATAACAAAAATCACATCACTATCGCGCACTTCCATATGTTTAACGTTTCGAAAATCTCTCTATTTTCGTTTTCAAAATAGTAATAAAAATATTAAAAGGTATGTCAAGTTTGACAGTTTAAAATTTGTTTATCTGCTTTCAATAAAATAAAAATCATTTAACATCTCTGTGAAAACAGATAAACAAATTTTAAACTGTCAAACTTGACATACGTTTAATATTTGTATTACTATTTTGAAAACGAAAACAGAGAGAACCTTGAAAAATTTCTACAACAAAATTTGTTTCAAAAATGTTAGTCCTATAAAGAGTTAAATGTTTTTAATATGTTTGTTCTTAATCACTGCTCAGATTTTTATGAAAATGGAACATTTCTTTTCGAAATGTTTATCTTTTACTCAATTGGTATGTATTTCTCAAAATGGTTTGTTTGAATTTCTACAATGTGTTTTTATTGTTTTTGTTATGGTATGATTAACATTGTTTCTGAAGAGATGGGTATAAAAAATGACCCGAAACGTGCGTAAAACAATACAGATTTTTTGATAATTTGTGTCAGCTTTTTTGTTTGACCTATTGTTCCCAGGAGTTGTATTTTGAAATTAAAAATATTTACAAAAATCTTAAAAGGTATAATCTAGAACTTTAATTAATTGATCAAATTTGTACTAACATAAGAAATATACCATATCGAGTTTAAAATTTAAACGAGAGCTTATTAACTCTATTCCCTTCCCAATTATAATCACCATTGCATGCTGACTTAATGCAGAAAATTTTGGTGAGAATATTTAAGTAACCGAATGTTTACATATGAAATTAAAGATTTGCTTATTTTTTCTCGAAAATTGTTTAGGTTTAGGACCCGTGTCATATAAGGTTTATTTGTTCATTTCGATGTATGTTAAATTTATGGTAGACAAACCTCTAACTCCCTGTATACGTAGTTTCCAAATACACTTTTCTTTTAGAGTTTACAGTTTAAAATATTTATAGCTTGAAAATCTACACCACATATAGTAATTAATTTGCACCAGATTTTACATATTTATACTACTGCAAGTAAATTTTACCAAAGTATAAGTATATTACTCAAGCGTCAGTGTAAAATTTACCAAATCGCAATGAAGTATTTTTGATCTTTTTCCGTGCATTTTTGTTATTTAATTGTACAATTAGAGCGTAGAAAATAACATAACATTAATAGTGATACGGTTGTAAACATGTTACAATCGTATCAAATTAAACAAGAACATATACAAAAATATTTATACACAGATATGCAGATTCACGTAAAATATTTTACTTCATTACATGCACACATTAATTTGCTGCAAATATTTGTATTTTTAAATTTATTAGCATGGTAGTTACTTTATAGTAGAATTCAAACAGTTTTCATATAACATGATGAAATAAATTTAAAAGTTGATAAATATTGTACCTCGATAATTTTAAATATTAAATAACAAAATGTTAGTGATAAATATAAAATAATTGTTGTATTAAAATAACAACAACATGTATATAATAATTCTGAATTCTAGGAATAGTTTTTTCTACAAAGACAATTATTATTTTAAAGATCTAATCGCTGAATAATCTATGGCTTAGCAAACAAAAGGAATGTAATCTCATGCCACCTGCGAATTTTCAAGTAATATCGAAGTAAAACATATACATGAAAAAAAAAAGGTGGTTCAACCAACAAATTTTTATGTACATAAATATAAGAAAAGATGTATTTTCTAAAATTTACTATATACGACTCCTGACTTACATAATATATATATGTGAAATAATAGAATAGCAAATTAATGTGTGTTTTACAAACGTTATCTTATTTGAGGAGAATGATCAATTGACAGCTATTTGTTTCATGCCATCGTATCCTAAACTATTTGTGGGTATCATTCTTTATAGTCTCAACAAAAGCTGACTGCGGAAACATACTGGAGGGACCAGGTGTAAAAATATTGACACCCGATGCACTCATGGCCAGGTCACTATCAGTGTCTGGTGGCATTCTCATGCTGATCTAGTCGTTATCTAATGATATAAGATCAGTAGTGATTGTCTACTATCTGTGCAGATTCTGATGGTTTTGCTCATTGTATGCCTAGGGGCAATTCCTTTGATGACTCTAGTCATACCTGCTAATTCCGTTTGTATCGCCATTGCTCACTGATATTGGATATATAGGGATCTGGAATAGATCCTACATCACGCATTTCCGTTCTTTTTGTATCCATCTGTGAAGATGTTGATTACATCCTCACTGGCGGTATCCTCATTCCTGATAAGTACCGCGCAGGGACTGTCAAACGCATGCTTAGAAGAAACGCTGTTAGTATTTGCCTGCAGTAGGGTTACGTCTGGTTTAATACCAGTACTCTTGAGGCGAAGCATGGTTGTCGCATACGGAAACAAATTTAATATGTATTTAAGTAATTTACAACTTCATCCAAGTGTATATGTATTAATTCAGCAAAAATGCATTTCATATAAATATTTATACAGCGAGTCTCGAAATTAATGGGACACAAAGCAAGAGTAGATTTCTTACACAAAAATAATTCGATTAAGCCAAACTTACCTTGGTCCATTTGTGGCTAATAAAAAAGTTACAGGGCGTTAAAATTCAAATTTTGAATTTTAAATTTTTAAAATTTTTAGAAAGTTTTCGAAGGATTCTTTTGAAAATTTGGATAAGAGGCTTTTCTGGGACGATAAAAACGAAAACGAATGCGTACTAAATTTTGCTGTAGACCCTAGAGGGCGCTACGAAATGTA
Organism: Monochamus alternatus; assembly: GCA_037114965.1. Taxonomy (NCBI): domain Eukaryota; kingdom Metazoa; phylum Arthropoda; class Insecta; order Coleoptera; family Cerambycidae; genus Monochamus; species Monochamus alternatus. Next base: position 73,279,414 of record CM073431.1, on the reverse strand, counting down.
CTCTTGGTTGATAAAAACTGGTTATTACAGGATGTTAAAGTGAAAATTTTATTTTTGATATTTGTAAATAACTTCTTAAGAAATTCAAATATTTGCATAAAATATGTAAGTCGGGGGTTTTTGCGGACCAGAAATTCAAATATGTTTCTAATTTTGACGTCACTACTTACGACTACTGACGACTTGTATCCATCTGACTGTCGAAACAATCGATTCTTCTACTTGATTTATTTGGAAAAGGTATACCTTGCTGAAGTCGGTAGGCGTAACGAATTTTGAAATAATCCTATTTGAAATGCTCAGTGCACCGAGTAAAAACTGTTTTGATTTCAGGTAAAGTGCCTTTTCTGCTAAAAATACAGCAAAATGTTACTTAAAAAAGTTATTCAGAATTGCAAATTATGGAGACGTGCAAAATTTAAAGAAGATCTGCGGTTTTATAAAACCATTTTTCAACAAAGCACAAAGATTTTATCAAAGCAGATCGATTTTTTAAAATTTTGCACATCTCCATAATTTACCGTTCAGAACAACTTTTTCAAGTAACATTTTGCTGTATTTTCAGTAGAAAAGGCACTTTAACGGAAACGATAACAGTTTTCAATCCGTGCACTAAATATTTCTAATAAGATTATTTCGAAAACTGTTACTCCTAACGACTTCAATAAGGTTTACCTTTTTCAGATATAACAGGTAGGAGAATCGATTGTTTCAATAGTCAGATGGATGCACTAAGCAGCAAAAAAGTTCTATCATTTAAAAGAAACATGATGTGTCATAAGTAGCTCTACTAGTGACGTCAAAATTAGAAATATATTTGAATTTCTCGTCCGCAAAAACCCCCGATTTACAAATTTTATGTAAATATTTGGATTTCTTAAGAAGTTATTTACAAATATCCAAAATAAAATTTAAACTTTAACACCCTGGAACTCCGTTAATAATCAGTTTTTGAAAAAATGTTATAGAAAGAGGTAGCATTTATTTTCGGTCTAGAATTATCACCTGAATTGTTTGCTTATCATTTCCGGACACCCTGTATAAGGTGGGTAGAATACTAACTACTCTAGAAAAGAATACAATATAGCAAGAATAATAATAATAATAATAATAAATCAGATTTATTGACCATTACAAATAAAAACAAAACGTAATACTGAATGCAGTAATATACATGGTCAAAAGGACCTTTGATCAGCTAAGCTGTTCTTCCACAAAGACCTACAAAAACTTAATATAAAAACATATTTGTTTGTATGTGACCCAAAAAAAATATATACAGATATATACACATACACATGTATATAAAATATAAAATATATATATATACACATATATACATATATATATATACATATATATATATACATATATATACACACATATATATAATACAGAACAAAGAAATAACAGAAAAAAAAAAAAAATTATACACATATATACATACACACAATGCATGTATAAACCACTAAGAAACACATAAAATAGACTATTTTTATTATTTTCTATGTTTACTTATTATTTAACTTTACGGACTGGTCATTGAAGATAATATTAAATAGTTTATTCTTGAACGAGACTAGAGATACAGTGCTTAAGGCAATAGGGAGACTATTATATTCTTTAGAGATCTGATATGAGAAGGATTTTTTAAATAACTGTGTCTGGTGGTGTGGGATATCAATAGCATTTTTTACACGAGTATTTACGTTATGAATGCTCGTGCGATAAGTAATTTTATTCCACAGATAAGTAGGACTTTTTGTTAATATAATTTTGTGAAAAAGCATTAGCGCATGAACTCTTCTTCGATTTGACATATTTAACCATCTAGTGTGTTCCAATGTGTAACTAATTTTTTCAAATTTGCGTATGCCATGTATGAAGCGTAAGCAGGAGTTCTGAAGTTTTTGTAGCCTATTACTATCAAATACTGTCAGACATGGTCCATAAACAAAATCGCAATAATTACAGATACTTAGGACAAGGGAATCACACAGCTGTATTTTTAATTTTTTATTGAACATATGTCGGCAATGATATAAAGATCTTAATTTTAAAAAAGACTTTTGTAAAATAGAGGAAACATGGTGAGTAAACTTTAATTTGTTGTCAAATATAACACCCAAGTTTTTAGCAGTTTGAGCAGGTACTAAAGGTATATCATTAATTTTAATTTGTAAAATATTAGAAGGAGTAAAACCAAAAAACAGAATAGTCGACTTATTTGAATTAATTACTAAATTGTGCTCAGTGGAGAGTTTTAGCAAAGCATTTAAATCTTCATTTATTTCTTGAAATGATTTTTGTTCGTCATTTCTGTTAAAAAATGTGTACAGCTGTGTATCATCAGCATACATGTGGGCCTTACTATGTTTCAAAACTGATAAGAAGTTACTAGTATAAATAGTATATAATAAAGGACCAAGAATTGAACCTTGAGCTACTCCGCGACCAATTTTTTCTGCACTAGATGTCATACCTTTGTATAAGACTTTTTGAAATCTTCCAGATAAATAATTTTTAAAGAAATTTATTGAAAGTGGGCTAAGACCAATAAAGTGTAATATACCTAAAAGCAATTCGTGATTGATCATATCAAATGCCTTGCTATAGTCTAATAAAATTAACATACCCACTTTTCTTCTGTCCAGTTCTCTGAAATAATCGTCGGTTATATTTAAAAGAGCTGTTCCACAACTGTAACCCGCACGGAAACCTGATTGAAATTTTGGGAGTATCTCATACTGGTCAATATGATTTCGTAATTGTCTTTCAACAATTCTCTCAAGTATTTTTGAAATCGTGGGGAGAACAGTTATGGGACGAAGATCATTTAAATTTACAGGAGAAGAAATTTTAGGAATGGGTATAACAAGCCCTTCTTTCCATAAGTTTGGAAAAACGGACTTTTTTAAACAGAAATTAACAAGATGTAATATGTGGGGAATTATGAAGGGACATAAAAAATTTATTAATGAAATATTAATTCCATCAGAACCACAGGCTTGGGTTTTGATATTAAGAATAATTTGCATTATGACAGTATCATCTACTTCTTCAAAATTAAATAAATTTAGAAAGTTTATCATAAATTTAATATTGTCAGTAATCCATGGCTTAGGGCTTTTTTTAAAAGTTATAGTTTTAAACGGTGCATGTATATTAAATAATTGAGTAACAAGATCATTAAAAATTTTTACTTTTTCATCTATAGTAATACCTTGGTAAATCAGATGCCAAGGCAGCGCAATGAGATCTTTATTAAAAGAATCAAAATTTATTTTAGAAAAGTCTCGGAACGTTTTTGTGGTGTGGGTGTTTTTCATTACATTAAAATTAACTATGCATTCCGTGAGAAAGTGATCTGACAAATTCATATCTACGACATTTAATTTCGAGTAATCTAAAAAATTGTTTATTATTATATAATCTAAAAGATGATCTTTACGTGTTGCCTCATTAACTATTTGTTTTAGATTCATACCCTCTAACAAGGAATTAAAAGTTCTTGTCGTATGATTATCAGCAAATAAATCTATGTTAAAATCGCCAACACATAAAAAGTTAGTAAATTCAACTGAGATCAAAGAAATAACGTTTTCAAACGTATCTAAAAACTTATTAATATTTGTATCCGGTGGACGATAAATAACACCAATACAGATTTGACTGTTGTCGACCGTCAGACTTATCCATAATTGTTCATAAAATTCATTGCTGTGGAAACATTCAATAACTTTAATTTTTAAAGAATTTTTAGCATATATACAGACCCCACCACCATGCAAATTTATTCTATCGCTACGATAACAATTGTAACCAGCAACTTTAATAGAATCATTTGAAATATTATTTTTCAACCAGGATTCAGACACACAAAAAATATCATATTGCCTATTTACAAGCCTCTCTCTAATAGAAATCATTTTTGGAAACATAGATTGAGTATTCCAATGACCAATACACAAATTCTTAGATACCATATTTATCAAAAATAAATCAGACAAAAAACACAAATGTAAATTAAATCAATGATTATTATTATTTCCACCAAAGTCGAAACAAGAGAATATAATGGAACTAGAAATTAAAATTAATACTTTATTTATTGGTTAGTTTTCCACGCCTGGTTTTTGGACTTTTGGAATACTGAAATTTAACTTCTAATAATTTTAATTTTTATAATAATTTTTATAGTTAGATATTTGATTCAACTTAAAGGAGACCACCTGAAGAAGCAATCTTAAAAATGCAGAAATAGGTCAGATCTCATCTATTGTGGTTGAATTTGTCGTGTTCCCACTGCCAAAAAAGTGAAGTTAGATTTTTATAGAGTGAGTAAATTAGATTATTTTCTTTAGATAATTATTGAATAGAGCTTTGTCTGTGGAATTGTTCATTAGCATACCTAGATGTTTGGTATCAGAGAACATACATATGACTTCATTGATAGGAATTGTAGATTTGATTTATATTAGCTTAAAATACCTTTCTAAAACAGTAAAAAAAAAAAAAAAAAAAAAAAAAAAAAAAAAAAAAAAAATGTTACAAAAGCTAATAATAAGGAATATATGGGTAGATATTGTGGGTGTAATTCAACGCAGGTTGGGGCTTTTGTCCACTGAGTAGTTAGTTTCACACAATATTATTAATACCTAAAAATATATAAAAACTGAAATACTAATTAGATACAGTTTTAATTTTTTTAAATGCAATGTTATTATGTACTTAATTCAAAATTATTTAATATTATTTCAAATATTTGCAGTAATTCTTTATCGAGTCACTTAAAACCTCAAATAAAGAAAAAATTACTTTATTTTGAGGATAAAGTATTTTGTGGACTCAAATAATTTATATTATCTAAATAAAACAAAACAATTCTTTAAACTAATCTTATATCATATTAAGAATAGCAGTTTTCTTGATTTCAAGTAATTTTTAATCTTAAATAAAGAATATATAATCTTGTTATACATTATCTTTCAATAAAGCATTACTATACTTGAGGAATACTAAGCTAGTGTTGTATATCAATCTTGATATTAGCATAGCTTTTACATAGTTATCTAAATGTGGCAGACATAGCACCTTCTTACTGTTCAGATAGTCGCATTTGAAAGATTTGAAATCTTGAATTTTCTAAACAATTCCAGGACGAAAACGTAATTCATCCAGCCGCATCTCAAAGGCACGTCACAGTTAACCAGTCTCGAAGTGACTGCTTTTCTTTGTATAATTGATTTTTAAGATCCAAAAGAGCTGCGACATCCCATAAAATAATTCTCAAATAATGGCCGCCAAGCTTAACACGGTTAATTAAAACAATTATTATTGAGTTTAATCACTTTTTTAATTCAACCGGCCCCTTTTGTATTCCAAACCACTTTAGACTTTCTGCGTCTATTCGCTCAGAACAAAACGAGGCTTTTGTTTCGAATAACAAATGATTTAACGAAGCTCCCGTCTACATAATTTGCGTTCCTTAGTCCGTAAATTATCGTGAAATTAAACTCGGCTTTGGAAAGAATCGAGAAAGTTATGTAATAAGATGTCTAATAAACCACCTGAATTACAGTCATCTCACATCGTTGCCGCATACAGCTTGTGTGTAAGGGTGACTTATTTCTTAGAAGGGGCTGGAAGAGATTTTAATTGCGTGTAGCCAGATAGTACAGAATATAAATTTCTTTAACGAGAATTCCCCAACCAGCAAAATAATTTTATAATTTTCAGTTTATACGACAATTACACACAACGTCAAAAATCTTGGAATCCCTGTATAAAAAATGATTCTATTAAATCTAGTGGTTTTTCTTAATGTGATAAAAAAGTACATGTACTTAGGGAATAAAAAAGACAATAAAAAATTGCAGACCATGAACCACCTTGACCTTTATTACGTGCTAGAAGACCATTACGGGTACCTACCCAATCTACAAGGCATCGTGCTGCCCGTCTCCAGTGGATGCGAGAGCATAGGGGTTGGCTTTTACACCAGTGGCGGTGGATCTGATTTACAGACGAAACCAGAATTGGGCTGATTACTGATGACAATCGGCAAACAGTCTGGAGAGAACCAGGTCGTCAACAGCGACTTAATTTTCCCCGTGAAGTTGCTCCATATGAAGGGGGTACCGTATCGTACAAGTTATTACGCCCATTATCTAACACCTACGTAATGAATTAGGTGAAATTTTGTGTTTATGAACGCCAACGCTCGACCACATCGCACAAGAAGGGTTCAAGAGACACTCGATGCAGGACATATCAATAGATTAGATTGTCCAGCCAACTCTCCTGACATGAATCCTATTGAAAACATGTGGTATTTCGTTGCTAGAGCCATTCATAATCATATTCCTCCACCTCAGACTGCAGATGAGTTTGTCGTGGCGGCAGAAGAGGAATGGAACAATATTCCGCAAGAGATCATGCATTACCCTCTTGATTACCTCAATGCACAAACGTGCCAATATGCTACTGGAACGTGGTGGAGCTCATACCGACTGTTAGTCAAGTAGAGAACTTGCTTTGTTACTTCTTTTTTATTTAATAAATTTTGTCAAAAATGTTAAAAGTACTCAGTTGATCGAACATATTCTTTTCACACAAAAAAAGATTCAGAAAACAATATACTTTTATAAATGTAATTGGTTTTTCTGACAAAAAGATTTCTTTAACAAGAATGCGGAGGAGTCCAATACTTTTGACGTTGTGTGTTTTATTGCTGTACATATTATAGTGGCTTTCGAAATTTGTTTTATTATAGCGGCAAATATCATTATTTTGTTGTCAACAATTGAAATATTTTATAAATTTATCACAGGAACGTTTTCGCAGTTAAATAATAAAACAGCTTATACGATAAATATAAGGGTGATTCAGTCACGTCATTAATATTATCCACGTATTCGGAAGACCTAATAAAGAACAGAAAATCGAAAAAATAAACAAATCACCCTATAACTATCGGTAACACGACGCTCCCGGTACGGTATAAAATTTCTGATAACGCGTACGAGTATTAAAGCTCCATAGAAGTCCAGCAGCGTTGCCACTGAAGACCACATACAGGGTGTCCAGCGTAACGCTCTCACTCGATTTGTCTTGAATGTCATAGTTACAAACAAATGTCAAATACAAAATTGTGTCATTTTTATAGATGATTCGACGTGTCTTACAAAAAAGAAACAATAGACCATCGAATTAAAACAATTATTTACCGAAGTTCAATCAATTTCTTTAAATGCAACACCCTTTGTATTTTTTTAAATTCTGAAAAAGCATACAATTCTGATTACGTCCATATGATATACTTATATATTTGTCCCAGTGGTTACCGAGATATAAAGGAAAATGTCGAATATATCTGATATATCAATACATTTCCTTCGGTAAATAATTGTTTTAATTCGATGTTCTATTGTTTTTTTTTTCTAAGGCACGTCGAATCATCTATAAAAATGACACAACTTTTATATTTGAAATTTTTTTGTAACTATGACATTAAAACCATAAATCGAGTGAGAGCGTTACGCTGGACACCCTGTACATACAGTGCTTTCAAAAAGTAACGAATAATGTCATTATTTTTTAAATTGAGCCATACTGTAACAGCATAATACTGTGATCAAAATAAGCGAAATTTCGTGAAATTTGCTTCAAGCGATCGAAAGATAAGAAAGAAAATGTGATTTATTTCTTCAATTTTAACACCCTGTATCTTTGTTATTATTGATTTTGGTGGATTTTTGGATTTTATTAGGATATGCTAAAGTAAATCGACTTATTTTGGTCGCAGTATTCTACTGTTACAGTATGGCCTACGCAACCATTTGATTTTACTTTTAGATAAAATTGCATGCTTCATGAGATTTAGATGCGTAGACAAGGTGTACCTTTTTTAGCTAGAAAAGATAGTAAGTCCAGTCCAAAATGAGATACAGTTTAGCACAAAAAAGTCGTAGCGATTTAAAGGGGTTCAAACCATCGTTGGCGGCGCCCTCTAGCAGATACGCCAAAATCGGCGAGATATTCGAATTTCTAGTAGCAAGAAACATCCTTATACCAAATTTCATAAAATACGGTCGATGCGAAAAATAATAAAGAAAATGTGATTTATTTTTTCAACTTTAACACCCTGTAGATCGAAAACGAGCAACATTCGGATAAGGCATATTTGGCGTAATCGCTATATTTTGATGTCAGAAACATGCCCTTAAGCTCTGTCCCATTATTAATGAATCACCCTGTATAAAAATAAAATGTAAATATGTAAAAACGATAGAATCGTACAATAGAGAACGGAACAACAAAATACTAAATGCAGCAAGACAAATCGTTAAAAATTAGTAAGCAAGGTGGTAGTGTTCAGGTACTCCTGCGCCGAATAAAAGCAGTTTTTAATAGTTTGTTTAAATTTATGTAGACTTCTGGTAAGGTAATATAAATATTCAGCTGTAAAGTGTTTCTATACTCGCGTCAAGAATTCAGACGTCTTACGTCACGGCTGATGTTACACATTTGTTTTTATTGTCAACGTAATTTTCGATATATATATTTTTAGCAATTTAGTGCAATATATAATGCAAACTTTTAGTGTAGTATATAGTTTTATTACTATCAGTTGCAGTTTCTTAAATATTCTGATGAGAATATAATGTATTATTCATTTGTTCGTATGATATAAGTCGTCTGAATTCTTGTCGCATTACTTATGAAGGTGTTTTTATTTGTATGTATTTCCAATAGCTGGTAATATATAAAAATAGTTGATAAAGGCATAACCTTTAATCTTTTGAAATAAGGCTGACGTGGAAAAGAAGAATTGTAAAGGATATAAGGAAAGTCTATGCAGCTTCACAGCAAAGTAGTTGCGAGAAATGTTACATGTGACAAAATAAACTTCGGTAGATATCTATTTTCTGGCGGTAAATGACAAAAATTCTCTTGTGGCATATAAGTTGTTATATAAGATCATCAACAACAAATTTAGGAAACACTTAAGCCATAGTTTACAAATGTAATCACTTCATTATATCCTCTAAATTTAAACAAGAATTTTATCCATCATGTTAGCGGGTAGGAAGGATTATCCTGTGCTTCGGCAAGCATAAAATAATGTGAGTTTGGAGTGTTGTCAAGTGTGTTCGTTTACAAGGGCTCGCTATTGTTTATCCTTGTCTCTCATGTGGCATATAAAGGAAACATATCCCATATAACGTAAAATAAAAAATACCGTTTGGGAAACATCAACTATTAACGGTATTTTTTATTTCGGTTTACACAAAGCAACCCATAACAAATCGCCTATGAAGTATTATGAACGTTGTCAGAAATTTAAAATTCAAACCAAGTGTGTACGTACATATTGCAAATTTTCATGTTATTCATTCAGTTATAAAAGAGGATGACTAAAGATACTTTTTTATTTTTCGTTTAACGGACCATGTAGTTAACTGCCTGTTTATTCACCTGTTCCAATCCTTAGGGGACTAGAAAAATTAAGGCTATAAAAGAGACAAATGCTTGTAGTCGACAATAATTTATCAGTACAATAGAGACCTGGAAACTGAAAAAAAATAGAGGGCTATAAGTCTTCTGGATACTAAAAATCAAAGCAGATACAAGTAACTGAAATTAAACATTTATATTATTCTTATTGATTTTCATGGTCACCTTTCTAGTAAATGGGTTACATCGAATGGTTGAGTCAATTGTAAAGGTATGAAAATGGATATCTAATCAATGTCAGTACTATAAGTACGTGGTGCTCTTCAAAATAAAGGATAGGAATGGGAATCCTGAGGTCAAGAATTATTTTCATGATAACCTGTGATTACCACCTCTTCCTACACCACTGCGTTAGAGGAAATAGAAAAATTTAAAAGCTCAGTATAAAATTAACTACAATTCAGAAATACAGAGTAAAATCATAGGTGAACCACAAGGTTCTGTATTAGATCCTGTGTTGTTTCTTTTGTATATTAATGACATATTGCTTTCAATATTAATTTCACTATATATGCCGATAATACATCCCTTTTAATTTCTAATAAGTCTTCTTGTCACTTGGTTGTTTTTTCTAATGTCCTCTGTTCTTCCTCATTGTGTTTCATATGTTTCTATACATTATATCTAATTAACTGAGCTTGTTCGTCGTCCGTCCTAACCTCTGTATCTTCTTTATTACTATTCGTTTAAGCTCTACTTGTATCAGTTTGAGGTTCTTTCGAGAAATTCTCCCAAGGTCTGAATATTCTCTCAATATCTTCTTAGATATGCCACAATATTGTTAAGGCGAAAAACGAATAGATAATATAGAGGCACTAAATACTAGATAAATTAAAACATAAACTAACACACAACAACACAACACTGAGTAGTGAGTACTCACAACATTAATGTATTATTCACAATACCGTTTAAGCAGTGAAGTAACACTAATTTATAATGAGCCAACGATAACAGTAATTAAAAAACACTACTACTACTACTACTATTATCATATCAGAAAATCAAAAATTATAACACATTGGAGCCTACGAAATCACCTAGCACTATCCTGCACTGCCAGCAAAGTAAACAAATAATAATCTAAGTTGCATCGTTGTCTTCCTTACGATGTTCAAGAATGACGTATGTCGGCGAGTTGGTAGACGAGAGACTATATTGTTTCCAAATTTGTACTTACGATTCATAAAATTCAACGAGTTCTTAAAAACGTTATTGAGAATTTGATACCTATTAAAACACTAAATATAAAACCTTTTCCGTGATGCAAAGAAAACGGTTACCTTGTTTTATGATAAGTTACAACGTTGCATTCAAATAACGGCTTATGTCCACCGTTCCGATATAAATTTTTATATTCGAGCAGTGGGTTCGATTGAGGTAAAATAATACGGATTTGACGACGAGATATAAAATATGTCCTTAATAAACCACCCTGTTTTGAATAATATCGGGTTATGTCACTTGCTTCAAATTATATTGCACCACTCTATCCCACGACTTAGTTTGGTATATTCCTTTATATCGATAAGTAGCCGTAATTTTTTATGTTGACGTATTCATTTTTTCTTTGAGCAACTCCTACACCAGTTAAAATCATTTGCATAACTTTCCTAACATCTTTATGTAAATACCTATTTAAGAAAATTTAATTTTAAGTATCCTTCTGTGATAACAAATCGTTAGAATTAAGCGCAAACATTTGCTCATTCTCTTCCACTGATCAGTTGCTAGGGTTTTATTTAAACGAATTTGTAATTTAAAGTGGCACAAAAGGTGTAATATTGTTTTGTAAAAAGCTCTCGTCACATACACATCAAAGGGATACTGTCGACAAAGGCTATAAAGAATTAAATTGAAAAATATTTCATGGTACAAGGACGCTCGTCCCTTTTGACAAATTTCAAATTTACCACTTTATTAGGCGATTTAACATTCCTTCGCCCCAGAGCAACTGTTGAGCATTTTTATTACAAAACATTGTACCACTACGTTATCGTTACTTTAATTACAAACTTTCCATTTCATGTAATATCTCTGTGTCTCTTGTAGAGTGCAGCTTGCGTTAAAAATACCAAGATTATTTTGGGATCTAGAAAACGCAGTTAAAATGGTACTACTTTTAGAATCACTTTGTATATTTTTGTTATTTATGTATACTGATAAATGTATTTAGTACTGTTTCTTATTTATTTATAGAAATATATTTCATTTTGTTTTGTTATTATTATTTATTCGCTGTTCGTAAACTTCACATATAACGTGAAATCTGGCAACTTTTTGAAGTGAGGTTTGAAAAACCAAAAGCTCTCTTCGCGACATGACTCTCAAAACATCATGCAACGGAACTAACGACGTGGCATCCATCTTGGAAGTAGTTCAACCATTGACTGCCACGGAAGCCTATAAACTTAACTAATGGCTTATTTGGAAAATTTAATACAAAAATATACTCCAGGTTTGATTAGAACTTTTATTATTTTGAACTGAACTGTAACATTATAATTAATATTCTTTAAGGCCTTTACACGGAGGGAATTGAATGTTAATGGACGATTCTAGTTGAAAATAATTATAATATTCTTGTGTGTACGCAAATACGTCATTTATTTTCGTATACCGATTGGCCCATTTAACTTGAGAAAGCTATATATTTCGAAAATGGCGCATTCTATGAAAAAATGTGTCAAATAGAGGTGTCAGATGGCAAATAAAATAGTGTTACAAGTTTTTGACCTTGACTAGGTTTTCAAGGATTTTCAAATGGGAAGCTATACTCTTTTTTCCCTAAACTTGATATAGAGTAAAGAATTAGGAACTTTTATATCAAACGTTTTTTGTAACTTAAAAACAATAACGGTCGAGTACGTTGATGTCAGAAAATAAAAGTTACTAGTTTTTACTAGTTAATAAGATTAAGTGAAAAAAAGTATAGCTTCCTATTTGAAAATCCAAAAATAACCTTGCTATGACCTTGAAAACATAGCCAAGGTAAAAAATTGCAATGTCATTTTATTTGCCCCCCCACACTAACTAATTTCTATTTCGAACATTTGTTCATAGAACGCGCCGTTTTGGAAATATATAGCTGTTTCAAGTTAAATGGTATACTGCCATAATATAATTTTGAACCAAATAAATGTTGAGACTACGAAACATGTTGTTCTCCAATTTATATATATATATATATTCTGTAAAAATGAACTTTATTTAAAATTGAATGATTTATTGTATCATACAAATTGGAAATCGGTTACAAATAAATACAAAATAGTTTGGATAATTGTTGGATAAGAAACGCTATTAAATTATTTTAGATATCGACAATTTAATAATCTTAATAATAAGCTGTATTGGAAAAGTACCTAATAATAAACTCTTTGTCGTACAAATCATTATTTTGAAAGTCGCTGTCCGATGCCGGAGCCCTAAAGTACATTGTTCCGACCACTCGACCTTCTGAGAGCTATATACAGAGAACATTTGATTCAATCTCGGAAACGATTTTCTCTTAAGAAAGGACACAGATTCTCCTATTATCCTTTATTATCTTCTCCTTTATCTTATTGATCTTGACCAAAATACCCTTCGTAATTTTAAATGGCGCCAAAACATTATTCTTACTATCTCTATCTATGAATGACCGATTTTACAGGCAGAAGTTTAGTAAGTAGCACATACTTCAATTTTTGTCATATTTATAATTCTAGGTAACTGGAAAGATCTGGCGCCATTATCTTTAATGCGTCTAAGTTATAGTTGTCAACTGTGAAATGTCCAATATTTTTGTTTAAAGCCTAATATAACATAAGAAAATTATTGCAAAAAAGTTTATAGACATACTTTAGAAGTAATTTCTATAACTAAAACAATTCGATTTAGATAAACTTGCCTTTCAAGTACAATTGAGCTTCCTTAAAACGTTATCTTGTTTCAGTATATCATATTTTATTTTCTTTATTTTTAATAATCTGTTACGTCGTAAAATTGTCAATAAGTTAAGTTACTAACAATTATTTTCAGAAAAAATGTATATAAATTGATAAAATAATTTTCCGCTTCTAGGATGGCCTTTTTTAAACCTTAGCTTACTCGTGTCAAAAAATATGATTTAGGGCATCCTGGAGATTAGATTTTTCGCTACGAAAACTGGTGCCAGTCTCATAAAAATCTGGATAAATCATTATTACCGGAGTTATTTTGAAACTAATTTCAACATACCTAAAGAGGCCTCTTAGTGGAAAATTTTGAAACTGGATGTGATTGCTCTGTTGATGAGTTTACTAGGTTCAACTCTAAATCAGTTTTAGGTGGACTTATTATTAATCGCGATATGAATCCTCTCCTCAAACTGGTCCGATTACAAATATTGTCACACAATGCGTGACTCTATAGCGGGGAAGCTTGAAACTCCACCAAATGTCACGTAATGAGTGTGACTGTCCTGCACCACCTATAAACATATAAAAATAATACCTCTCTTGTATTCTGGGGTACTCGCTTGGCTCCTGCGAGAGGTAAAGAAACTCAACCTTTTAATAAAAATACATATTTATTAAAACCATAACAATAACCATACTTACAATAAAGTGGACTTTTGCGCTGGGGAGTATCTCTTCTAGAAATCAGAGCCAGCCAACGGCTGACCGCCGACCTTTGGCCATGGACTGGCTCTGGTCATGGACTGGCTCTGGCTATGGACTGGCTGGCTTTGGCCCAGTTTCAATAGTATTTATACACATTCGGAAAATGCTGAGTCTGTCAGAATTATACTATCTATTGAAACTATGGGAACAACCAGTAAGTCTATCGCTTGGTTCTTAGAGAGAGCAAGAAGGATAGACATAGGTTGGTTTGATAGTAACCTTGCAACTTGACACATTTTATTGTTTTGAATTTCACTTATGTAACATTGACACACTATCGATTGTAAATATGTTTATACTTTTGATTTAATAAAATAATTTGATATTCGTATATACGCTAAAATTATTAATTTAAAATAATTAAAATATATGCCCAGCTGTAAACTATCTCTCTAAGATCCTCTTTGTTGACAATATTGTCCACGTATCTAACTACAAAAAGTAAACGTAAACATAAGATATATAATACCAACAGTCTTTCAACAGCCTCATAAATTTTTCATAACGCAAGGCGGGCAAAAGATTTTAATCACCCCAGCTTCACCTCTTATTTTTATTTTTAAGTGCCATTACTCGACATGAATTTAATACGGGGCTCAAAACCCGGTACAAGACAAACCGCTTAGAGCAAGGGCCGCGTCCAGCAGGCGAAACAAAAGAAAAGCTCTAAAAGATAGCTGCTTCCATTGATTGATTGTCTTGCAACCTCTTGCCGCAAAAAGTCTGTCTTACATCCTTTATAAATAGTGTTAACTAGGTTCGTCTCGTCCCTGCCGTTACACAGAAAAAGGATGTTGTAAGAAACGATGCAAAAAGAAATAAAATAGAAAACCACGGTACATCTTGCGTCGGAAAGAAAATGGAACGGTGCGATAACACGCACCAAAACACAAGATATTCTCATGCCAAGATGGTTCAAATATAAACCGGAGTATTATTATTACATTTATTATCACATTAAAAAACTATTTTGTTACACAGTGAAAAAATGATTTATATAAATTTACCATGATTATAATTGGCTAAATGCGGATACCTATCATAATAATTTTACTTACGATTTGTAAAATTGCTAGTAGCCGCAAATTAGCACGAAAAATGTGAAAATAGACAACTTTTTGCGGAGAAGTCCGATTGAGATGCGGTTTTCTGCAAAATGTTCAGGGAATTTTTTATAACAAAAGGTACATCTAACCTCTGTACGCTCGTAAATTTTTAATTGTTTATTTAACAAATGACCCATTTTTGTTGAACATATGGCAAATGTCACACATGATTCAACGAAAATGTCTGAAAAATGTTCTCTCGGGGGTTTTCAAGGTCCCTCTTTATCACTTTGGTGTTAGCTTTATTATTTATTCCTAATTTGTTGTAACTGGGCTAATTAAGAAATTAAAAACTCCACCCCCGAAATCACTAGAGAACCGGAATTTTTTCCAGGATTTCTGGCTTATTAAGGCAAACCATCGGCACAAGATTTTTGCAAATATAATTGTTTATTGTTCGATTGTTGCAACTTCGCTAATTAACAAATTAATAACTCTTCTCCCGGAATCGTTAGAAAATCGGATTTTTTTTGCAATAATTCTGGGATCAATTGAACAATAAACAATTATATTTGCAAAAATCTTGTGCCGATGGTTCGCCTTAAAAAGACAGAAATCCCGGAAAAAAATTCGGGTCTCTAGTGATTCCGGGAGTAGAGTTATTAATTTGTTAATTAGTCAGGTTGCAAAAATAGAAAAATAAACAATTTCGTGCAACAACCCTGTGCCGATGGTTCTCCCCATGATCCCAGAGTTATTGTAAAAAAATCTGGTTCACTAACGATTCCGGGAGTAGAGTTATTAATTTGTTAATTAGCGAGGTTGCAACAATCGAACAATAAACAAATATATTTGCAAAAATCTTGTGCCGATGATTTGCCTTAATAAGCCAGATATCCTGGAAAAAATTCCGGTTCTCTAGTGATTTCGGGGGTGGAGTTTTTAATTTCTTAATTAGCCCAGTTACAACAAATTAGGAATAAATAATAAAGCTAACACCAAAGCGATAAAGAGGGACCTTGAAAACCCCCGAGAGAATATTTTTCAGACATTTTCGTTGAATCATGTGTGACATTTACCATATGTTCAACAAAAATAGGTCATTTGTTAAATGAAAAATTAAAAATTTGCGAGCGTACAGAGGTTAGACGTATCTTTTGTTATAAAAAATTCGATAAACATTTTGCAGAAAACCGCATCTCAATCGGACCTCTCCGCAAAAAGTTACAAGTGAAATGCTAATTTGACGCGGCTATAATGCTCTGTAAAATTTCAGTGTAATCAAACAGATAATACACGCAAAAATTACACGTATCTTTGCTATGAAATACTTATATATAATATGTACATTTACTAATTGGAATGTAATTATTATTTATTTAATGTAATATTTTTGCTTACCGTCGAAATGAAGTACGTATCTATATACAGTATAAATTAACTAATTGTCTGTAAATCTCCAATGTAATTAAATAGAGTATACGTGGGTATAATGTAAAAATTATACAAAGTATCCCGAATTAAACAGCATGCTGTTTAGGATCTTAATATACACATAAAATAAAATGAAAAATTTCTATAAACATGAGACCGCAAATGTTTCATTATCAAGATACAGAACTTTCAAAAGTTAAGAAAATTTTCGAATTTAGTAAATATTTCGAATAGATTTTTTTTTAATTTTATGCAATACTGACAGTATCTATGTTTGTATTATGTAAAGTACAGTCGATGTAATGACGGACTTGACAACAAATCACCAGTACCTAAGACGAAGCATATCGTATTACACAATGTGCATTTAAACATATATTTTTTCACCTTCACCTTCGGTAATACAATATTTTACAGTACAACTAAATCGTACACATACAATTGAAAAATTTCTCTTGCCACTAAAATTTTAACTGTAGTACAAATCTACAACGCACATTATCGTATAAACAAGCCGACCATTGGCATTATTTATGGAGACGCATGTGCTTGCTATAACTAACGATTCTTCTTATAAAATTTACGGCACTTCACCAGATTTACTGTTGAAATTACAAAGCGTAATTGAACTGTTATACAGGGTGGTCCACTTTCAAAAGCGGAAACTTTAGAGGCAGATAGAGAACCACTAAATAATATCAGTTTGTATTATAAACTATATTCGAAAAATGCTTCGTTACAAAGATACAGGGTGTCAAACTTTTTGTCAAAAGTTCCCAATTTATTAATAATTTTAAAACTACTATAGATATTCAAATGAAATTTGGAATCTTTAAATACGTAAAAAATATTATTTTTTCTTCCACCAGTGGCGTGCGTACGGATAGATCTTCGGGAAATTTTTATGGAAAAAATGGTACGCCACTGTTTTTTTTAGAAACAAAAACTATTTCTAGAATCCTTGTTTAAGTTACAACAGAAAAAGACTCCTTACTTTTTTTGTTTGACACACCGTTTGCCAGTAAAAAATTAAATTACCTAATGATTTCTGAAAAACAATTAAGTAAACAAAAACGCAAAAAAGAAATTTAATTAGTGGCTTTCAACAACAGTAACAAAAAAAAAGAAAGTTAAGGGTAAAATCGGCACGTCGATTTTATTTTTAAAAAAGGCACTTTTTGACATCGACCCACTTTTGTGACGTCATCGTTGTTCGAGATATGACGTCATCAAGAATTTTTTTTAATAGCAACCCCCAATATTGACCATGCCATTTGAAAGAGAGCGTCATTCTACATACATACATCATGAAAAATTATGATGTTACATAACAAAAATTTCAAGAAAATAATGTTCGAAGATTTTAAAATTCAATTTTCACAATACTGAAAATGATAATGATTATGTAAAAAATCGACTAAATTAAATGTTCAAATTGTGCACCGTTGGCTGCGTGACAGTAGCCAAGACGATGAATAAATTCTTTTTGGATATTATCAATAACTTCAGGAGGTATACAATGTGTCTCGTGACGAATTTTTGCTTTTAAATCTTCTAAATTAACCGGTCTAGGAACGTATACTTTGCTTTTTAAGTATCCCCACAAGAAATAATCTAAGGGTGTCAAATCAGGCGATCTGGCTGGCCACTCAATCGGCCCCCTTCTCCCTATCCAACGATTCGGGAACAGCTCATCTAAATAAGCACGAACAGGTGTTGCATAATGGGGACGTGCACAGTATTGTGAAAAAGTTTTAAAATCTTCAAAAATTATTTTCTTGAAACTTTTGTTATGTAACACCATAATTTTTCATGGTGTATCTATGTAGAATGACACGCTCTTTCAAATGGCATGTTCAAAATTGGGGGTTTCTATTTAAAAAAATTGTCGATGACCTCATACCTCGAACAACGATGATGTCACAAATATGAGTCGTATGTCAAAAAGTGCCTTTAGAAAAAAACAAAATCGACGTGCCAAGGGATTTTTTCGGAAACTTCTGAATTTCAAAAATAATGAATTTATTCGTTACTTTTCGGAAGCACTGTATATAGATCTGATTTTTTTGGAATAAGGCTTGATTCAGCTTCTTCGGCTATTTTAAGAATTTCTTCACATAAATGCATATTTTCAAAAAAAAATTTGCTTTGTGGGCACAATACTATAGCAAACACATGCGAACATTCTACGATTGCTCAAATAATAATAATTTCATAATTGGAATAAATTTAAGGTTTTAAAAGTTGTGTGTTAAAACCACAGTTCGACTATAAAATACACTATGAAATTCGTTTATAATGCACGATTATGGTATTCAGTCACACCATAATATGTTGTATTATAAACTAATTTCATAATATACTATTAATATGATATTCTAAAATATAAAAAACATATATTTTTTGCCACATTATGCAACTTGTGTGCAATGTAAATCCTAGATCATGTTCCAAAAGTATTTAATTACAAGTCAAAATATCAAGAACCTTTGTCATCAGTGTCATTTAATTTTATTATAGCGATTTAAAAAAAGTCACAAACAATATTAATTTTCTGCAAATTTAGGCATATAATATAAATAATTCAGTGAATAAAAAATTGGGAGCATCATTATTATTTGTTTATCTACAGTTACTGTACTGTATATTATTATTCTCATGTACTTTTCCCACTTCTTATTCTCACAAGATTTGCTTTATCATGATAAACGCTAAAGTTCTAAAGATTTTGTCATGTAATTAATTCTGCAGATCTTGTCATTACACACAATAATTAATTAGTCTAAGTTAACTATTCAACTGTCGAACAATAGATTGTAGTTAATTATTATAGTTGTTACTAATTACCCTTCCAGTCGTAAGTTAACTGCTAGTTTCAACATACTGATGAATGTGCAATATCCGACCTTATTGGGACTAGTCCCTAGACATTAATAAAGTTTACAGGAAGCAGCAACCTCGCGAGAAGTAAAAAATACTTCAGTTACAGGCATTTATATATACACGGTGAGCCAGTCATAATGTCATTAATTTTAATAGGAGATAGCGAATAATGAGTATAATGCGAATACGTGATTAAAAAAAATCTAAATGCATATTTACGCGGAAAAAAATATTTTCAAATCATTATTTAAATCCCCTTTTTAGACTGTCACTGACCGCTCACAGCCTTGGTCGTTTACAGCTCACAGTTCAACTCGATGTCGAACTGATGCAATGTTGCCAAGTTGAAATATTTTTCTAGTTATCTACCTAGGTTTTAGACATCACAAATAAATGGTTGCACTGACTATTTTAGAATATCATTTTTTCTTGCTCAGTTAAACTTCAGCCAATAATAATTTAAAATGTTAATATCCAATGAAATCAAATAATAATAATTAAATAATTATATTAAAAATTGCAAGTAACGTCCACTCAGGTTTTCCGGTAGAAAATACGGTCCAATCAAACGATACACGTACACTCCGGCCCATACGATGATAACAACGTGTGGATATTCCTCTGAGCAAATGTAGCTGTTATGACTGCAAAGAAAATAAAGTAAAATATTAAGAGAAGCTGAAAAGTGTTTCGAGTTTAAATACTAAGTAACAAAAAACCATCGTGTTGTCGACAGAAAACTGTCCAAGACCGAAATGGCACGCCTCTGGTCTGATGCTCATAAGTTATAGAGAGTGAATCTAGTGAATACCTACCGTATTATTAGGTCAATAACCTAGTTATCTAGTTTTTGTACTGTTATTTAACGACAAGGAGTAAAACAATTTTTTTTTAATGTAGATACATTAATGAATTTTTCTTAAATATTGATTTGTTTGTTAATAAAAAAATTGTAAATAATAAATAAATGTTCTCGAATGTTAGGTTATTACAGTTTAATAATTTTAATGTGACGTTTTCACTACGTTTTACAAATAAATATGAATTTGTAGTATTACCCTTGGTATTACTCGCAAGTACAATTAATTATTCAGTTTGTAGTTACGTACACCTAGCCTAGAAATGTATTGTTTTTTAAGTAGTATGATACTAACCTGTTTAAAATGAGAGTTCGAGTAAAACTGCACTCATCCATCCATAGCACTGTATTCATAAAATTAGGGTCACCCGGTGCAGTTTCACAGAACCCGTATCGCGAAGACACTTACACAAAGTTCGCGCACATTATCCGTATAACACTACCATTTCCGCATATCCGGAATTTGTAAAATTGCATTGTGAATTTACGACGAATACGCGAGACCGAAATAAACAAACTACTGTTTACTGCTTGTATTTTCTCCATCCCCCCTCCAAATGTGTGGCGTGATCTACAAATTTGGGGGGGAAAGAAATGCGTGAAATGCAGAAAGTGCTAAATGGGGGTAAATTTGAATATCACGCTGATGTGTTAGACGATATTATGTACGTAAACATGATCGTGGCAACGATGTTTAATCCGGCATTCGATTGTCGTATGGGTGCGTCATCAGAAAGTTTGTAGGGCACCAGGAGCGTCGTGTTACCGATTTTTATAGGGTGATTTGTTAATTTTTGTAAAGGTCGAGTAAAATTTTTTTTTCGTTTTTCTGCCTTTATAAGGCCTCCCGAATACGTGGTTAAAATTAATGACATTATGACTGACTCGCCCTGTATAATGCAGCTGTATAAAGTATAAAGAAATATAATTTCGGCATTTTTTAATATAATTTTATATAAAAAATTAGCGTACCTATATGCATATACTGCGTTTTCCGCGTGTAATACTATACAGAAAAGATGTGCAAGTAAGTAAAAGCAATTTAGTGAAAATCCTAAAGATTTTAGAAATGTAAATAATTTACTGTAGAATATTTTTTATATGAGTCATAATCAGGATAAATTATTAATGAAAAATAAAAACGGTTTTAAATTACAGCTTTTCGACACACCTAAAGTAGTACAATAAAATACAATAGCAGCAGTATAATATAAGGATTTATTTGATCAAGGGATTTTTTATAGAACCGTAAATATGTCATCAACTTGTTCTCCATTAATATTTCATAAATATGTTACACAAAAAAGGTTCTATATAGTTTCAGTTTTAAATAAAAGTGGCCGTAAAACTTATAAATAAACAATGATGGTTTGCTAAATAATTTTTTGAAAAATGTACAAGGTTGTCACTCCACTTTTTCTCGATTATTATTTGAGATACAAAAAAAAGTATGATGTGGGCCTAATTTTTGTTTTTTTTTTTTTTTCATAAAACATCCTGTATATTTTCACATCTTTGGAAAAACCATCAACCGATCTTTTCAAAAATGTATTATTATTATTATTATTATTATTACAATATGGAAAAGGGCAGAGATTTTTATAACCTATTATGCCCAAAAAACAAAGAAACTACAATATATATCAAATTATACAATGACGTACAACATTTACAATAATATAATTACATTGTGTTTGTTCACGATTATAATTAAACATAAAAACATTAATAAAGTCTTAATTGGAAAATAAATAAGCATCTAATCGGTTCTTAAAAATGTTCACAGATGGTGCAGTGACAATCGATACTGGTAAATTGTTCCAGGCGGTGAATATTCTGTTTGTCAGGAAAAATTGTCTTGTCCTGGATTTGAAATTTTCTTTTTTTATTTTTAATTCATGGCCCCGTAATCGAGTATGTTTTAAAATGCACCCCCCTCCAAACTTCAACCATGGTGATTTGCACCAAAAAATCGATTATTTTGAATTGCACTACAGTGATGTTATTTTGAGATACTTTGAATGATTAACATGAACAGTCTGTATTTCTAAAGTAGTACAGAATGGTCACACGACAATCCTTCCCCTTTCTCCGTTATTATTCGAAATACGAAAAGAGGTGTAGAATGAAGATTGTAAAAACTTTTAAATATTTTTGTATATGTTACAAAAACTTATATTTCACGGTTAATGTGAAACATATTATACCTACTCTTAAAAATATCTATGAATTTTAATTATTAATATAATATAAGGATAATAATATGCAATATTTAGTAAAAAGATATAAATTTTATATCGAAAAAGAACGAGGTCATATATTCTTATAAATGTATTTCTTCTGTTTTTACATTATACCTTTAATATAAAATATTTAAAAATATGTCATATTTCATGAATTATAATATCATGTTGCATATTAACAATAAACATGTAATCTCAAAAATCGTAAAAGTATCCATTCCTTTTTGACAAGCTTAGTCGATCTTTTCAGCGCCGTAATAATATACAGGATGTTCCATTTAGAAAAACAAAAGTTAAATAATTGTTTTTGTAACATATACAAAAATATTTAAAAGTTTTTACAATCTTCATTCTACACCTCTTCTCGTATTTCGAATAATAACGGAGAAAGTGGAAAGATTGTCGTGTGACCATTCTGTACCACTTTAGAAATACAGACTGTTCATGTTAATCATTCAAAGTATCTCAAAATAACATCACTGTAGTGCAATTCAAAATAATCGATTTTTTGGTGCAAATCATCACGGTTGAAGTTTGGAGGGGGGTGCATTTTAAAATATACTCGTATGTTGATAGGAGAAAAAGTCCTATTATGACCGCAAAGATTCACGCTGTAAATATTTATAGTGAATTTTGTAAAATTTTGTATACTTAACTTTTGTAATACCGAAAACAATTATTTATCATGACATAAAATTGCAAATCAATTGCCAAAATCATTGACGTAGGTACGTACATACAATAGTTTCAAACACTGCTTCAAGTAATAAGTACGCCGCTGCACTGTATTTCGTAAATTTGCTAAAAGCACTTTTTCGTAGAAACCGTAGTTTCTGAATAAATCATGTATAGTCGCGGCTAGAATTCGGACGACTTACGTCACGGCTGACGTTACGCAATTGTTTTTATTGTTAACGTAATTTTCGATATTTGGTCGCTTTAAAAACAATAATATTTTGCAATTTAGTGCAATATATAGTGCAAACATTTAGTGTAGTATATAGCTTTATCATTCTCGGATGCAGTTTTTTAAATATTTTGATAAAAATATCACACCTATACTCTTAAGTCAATGAGAGACTCGTTTTCTGTTTGGTTACCATGGACAACAAAATATTTCCGGAAATATTCATCATCCAGGGTACCCTGAACGATATTAATAAGTGGAAATATTTATGTCAAAATAATGACACATGGCATAGACTTGAAATTTCGCTTTAAAAATGAAAATAGGATTTTTTGTTTATTTTCTGTGCACATCATAAAAACAAGTAAAACATCTTTTTTTTCTAAATTTCTTTATTATTACTTACATCTCTTAAATGTATTTAAAACTCTATTGAATATTATTCTTTTTCCAGTGGTGAATAAGGAAGTACCAAACTCGTATTAACTAAATGTCTATGCTTTAGTAAACAAATAGAACATTTTGATTAATTTTTTAGATTGAATTAATAACCGGAAATTTTTCCTGAAAAAAATTTCCGGTAATAATCCAAGCACTAGGGAGATTACAAGTGAAAATATAATGAATTATTCGTTTATTTGTATGACGTAGGTCGTCTGAATTCATGCCGCAAGTATATTTATTACGCAAGCAGATTTAAAATTAAGAATTTGATTTAGATCATATTGTAAGTAAAATCCACAAATTCAGAAGAGCACTAGATATATTCATAAATTACACACTGTTAAAAGAAGGAAATATGTCCATCAAATAAGTTGAATTATCCGAATAATTGATGAGCTATATAATAAATTTTCGGCTGTTCATGTAGTATCCGAGGAAATATCTAGAATAATATAAAACTTGACATATTAGATATTTTACGTCCCATAAAAACGTCTTGTTTTATAAAGAGGGGATCAATCTGTGCGTCGCCTCCATACAGAGACCACCCTGAGGGCACGGAATATCTTCAAAGGTGATCGTCGAATACCGGAGGACGTACTCAAAGTTAGAGAGGCCATCGCAAAATTCTCGAGATGCCTAAAACTGTTAACTTTGCAAAACAATTCACAACATATTTAGGTATTTATGTTTTCTATCTTAGTCGGATAAAAGGTATTTATCTCTTTTGTCTCGAGCATGTTTTGACGCTCACCTCTCTCTAGGGCTTTCTTATAAAGGCGCTCACTCTCATCGGCAACACGTTGGTAGAATACTTGCGTCTCAAAGGAAATATTTTATGTATATTTTTATCGCGACGGTTCCAGCACAGATATAGTGACACGATTTTTCCGCTACACGCCTTGGACGTTTACATATTTTGTACAAAATAAATTATTATTTAAAAAGTTATACAGAGTGTATAGAGGTCATAAGGGTCATTATTATAAAGCTCAATTTGAACCGGCGGTTAAAAACAATTCTGTATTATAACACTATTTCATGTTATGGTTCGTCAACCCGACGTTGTGATGTATTTCTGAATATTTGATACGCTGCTAGCTCAATTTTAGCCAATGAATTATCGGAATACCTTCCCTCCAATTTTTGCAGATAACCTGTCTTTTATTTTGACGTTTTGTGAATTTTAATTATTGACAGTAACATTCCTATATTAGTATAAAAAGTAAGAGATTTATTCTGATACAAACTGCCTCCGTCTAGTAGATGTAATCATTAACTGTAGACATACAGTATGCGCCAAAAGTATGGAATAAATTCAATAAAAACGAAACAATTATTTTTTGGGAAAAATCCTCGAACAGGTCGATTTTTAATTTAAAAAATACATATTTTAGCGTAAAATGCGATTTTAAAATGTCATTTGTTTTTGAGTAATGAGGATGAGGATTTTCCCGGCTCCAATATCTGCAAGTTTGACGGTTTACTGTACCATTCAGACAAAATGTGGCCTCATCTGAAAAAAGTATTTGCCGGTGTAAATTTCTATTTCCTTGGCATAAATCCATTAGAATTTCGAAAAAGGGTAAGCGGCGATCGGGATCATTTTCATTGAGTTCCTGCACAAGTTGAATTTTGTAGGGACGATATTTTTCCTTCCTCAAGATACGTAGCACTGTGCTCTGACTAGTGTCATTGTTTAATGCAACCAATCGTGAAGAATTATGAGGATTATCCACCATACTTATCAAATTGTTCTGTTTCTGATTTTCATTAATGCTTGGACGTCCAGGTTTTGGAATATTTACAACATTGCCAGTTTCTCTAAATTTAGACTCTACCTTACTGACTGTTGATTGGCTGATACGGCGATCTGGATATTTTTCATTAAATAAATCGCAAACTTCCTGCTGAGTTCTAGTCATATTCCCGCATCCGATAAGAATTAAAATTTCAATTCTTTGAGTAACAGTTAAATGTACCATAATACTTTAAATTGAATAATAATTTTTATGTCTCTTACAATACTTATTAGAAAGTCGGTGTGACAATGACACTTTGCAAAGATTTTCACCTACGTGATCCATAAAAGAACTATGGAATTCGAAAAACTAAACTTGATAACGTTTTTGCTTTATTTTAATTGATTTACATTCAATCGTCATTTACTCAAAAACTTTCCTATATAAGAGGGCAAAATTTTAGTACTGTCTGATAGAGAATTAAACGATCTTTCAGAATCAAGGAACAAAATATGGTGTTGCCATTTAAAAAAAATCGATGACGTCATTACTCGAAAACAAATGACATTTGAAAATCGCATTTTACGCTAAAATATGTATTTTTTAAATTAAAAATCGACCTGTTCGAGGATTTTTCCCAAAAAATAATTGTTTCGTTTTTATTGAATTTATTCCATACTTTTGGCGCATACTGTATTATAAAGTGTAAGAAAATAGTATTTTAATGAACTTTCTTAGGCAATGATATTTGAGACAAAACTACAGATACTGATAATTTTATGTATGTTATAATTAATATCTACAGTTAGATGGACAAAAGAAAAATATATTTTATTTAGTTCCAAAATTTCAGCTTGTGTAAGTAACGGAGAATGATGAAATGAAAAACAAAAATATTTTTTCATATTTCTTTGATATAATTTAATTGCAACTTCTAAGATCAGTTCTGAACATTACAAATGAAACTCATTTTCTGAAGGTTTGAAAAATATAAAATAAATTATTTTCTAAAATTATAGCATTATAGATTAAAATGCGTCAAGAGAGTATTTATTTTATTTATTTATTTATTTATTTATTTATTTATTTATTTACTACACAAACCCATCAGAATATACATTCATGTATCATTTTTAAATAGCTATTAACCGGTATAGATAAATATAAAGCAAAAATATTTAATATAGTTGCTCTGTTTTTGTTTATACGAGTTTACTACTACTACTTTTATTTATGTGGATATTTGCAGTTTCGAAATAATTTAAACTGACAGTTGAAATTTGAACTGAACTATAACCATCGGTTAAGTGAAACGTTGCTGAACCGACACCCCAACCTTCAGTTGACGTTTATAATACTCAAACTAGTTTAACCGGATGTTGAGTTTCAACCTCCGATCAACCGGACATTATAATACCGGCCCTAAAAACTGTAAAACTGTAATAGACATAATTTATTAAACGTATCGTTTTCCTGTTAGATACTGTAAAAGGTCCAACTACAAAAATAATTTTTTTGGCGTAACTCTTCTTGGGATAAGTGAAACATAATGAAATTTTTAATAACCTGTCAGCTTTAGCCAATAAATAATGTAGATATGAATAAAATTGAGAGAGCGCAAGGGTGTTTAAAAAACACGCTTGCGCCTGTGTACAATTTTCTGCTAAAAAAAATTCTCCGAAGGTACAGCGAATTTCACAATTTTTTTAAAAATACTACAGAATTTAAAAATACTTTCTCTTGTGCTTTTTATGTAACATGTTTAGTTTTCTAGTTTGAAGTAGTAGTATTATTCACACCCGAGTTTCAAAATTGTAGAAATTGAGTAATTTACAATACTTAGATGAGTAAGAAAGGTGGAGGTTGCAAGGGACAAGATTCCATAGTCGATAAGGATTCAAAGAACATAAAATTACTAATAGTTTAGTGAACCTAGCTCTTTAATAGTTTACTATTGTATTATTTGAACCCTTCTCAAGTTATACGCCTATGGTATTTTGTTCTCTGCAACTCTAACTACTGTAAATTAGTCACTATCATTTTGAAACTCAAGTATAGACGATACTGAAGGACTTTTTTTGTAGAAAAGATAGCATATAAAGTGTTAAAAGACACCCTTCTACTTTCTCGGTATTCATATTCACAATATTTATTCCTAAAGCTAAATTTCATTGTTTCTTTTTTACAAAAAAGAGTTGCACCTTCAAAGGTCTATAACTGAAACAGTTTATTTTAACCATAAATTTTAATGTATTGTCACCACTCAGAGTTTGTAACATTCTTTACAAGCACATTATGCGATGTCGCAACTTTTATTCAGTGTTAAATTCGGTAACGTACACCATAGTTTTCATGTGACCTCAAAAATAAAAGTCAAGCGGATTTAGGTCGGACGATCGAGAGGACCACCCAATTGGATCACTTCAGCCTATCCATAATTCGGGAAACATGATCCAAATGTTGCACTAGTCGTGCAAAACGTGATAGAGCACCAACGTGATGAAACCACATGTACTGTCTAACATTGAGATCAACTTCTTCGAAGAGTACCGGTAAATTATTATGTAAAAATTGTAAATAAAGAATGAAGGGGTCAATAAGTTCAAAATTCCACCGCTTCCTCGAAATTTACAATTTGTCTAATAGTTCAATGTTGCCCAGGCCTCGGCTGCAAATTGCCAGTTTCTCTACTGAATCATACGTACCAAGACTTCACGTCTCGGATGATAGCTTTGGGGAAATCTTTAGGCATAAAGATGAGCTGCAGTCACTGAATTTTTATGTGATTCCACGTATGCCAGTATTATGTCCACAAGTGCTTTGTTTGAGAAATTATGCGCCATGCTAATGGCTACTTATAATCTCGCATAAACTTAAATAGGACCACAACTAATAACAAAGTACTGCTATAAATACCAAATGAGGTAATTTGGTCAGTATTTTTATTTAATGTGTACACAAGTCTATATCATTGACCTGTAGATAGTTCTAAGCACTCATCTCAGTTGGAGTTACTTCAATTTTTCTGAATTTCTATTGTCTCTCTGTAGGTCAGAATTTTATGTTTCAATGGAATCTTGGTTTAGTCCAAATCTATCGTTCTCTAACTTCTATAACTTCTATATCCGCCAGGTGTTTTGTAACTGACTTCACACTGTTGCAGCACTTGTATTCCTTAAATCCTCTAACATGCCTCTCTCTTTATCTGGTATATACGCGGATTGCTGTATACACCACAGCCTGGAGTATATTGGTCAGCCTTGGAATCTTACATTTAGAATGGGGAAAGGATAAAAATACAATATAAGTAAAACTTGAAACTGTGTTTTCTTAAGAGGTGACTTTGTTGTCAGATATTCTTCATTTTTTTTACTTCGTGTGTCCTGCTGATAACTCATTCATTATCGCTATTGATATATCAATTTCCGTTAAGATCATAGAAGATGAATGTAATTCTTCCAAGTAATTTGGTTCATAAATGGCTCATGCACGAAGATGCCGACGATATCTTGTTTTTTGGCCGGATGGTGATAAAGCTGTATGTTTCCCTAAAGTGAGTTTTCAAAACATAAACTTCCAAAGAATTGCAGGCCATGAATGAAACGGTATATGCAAACATATTGGTAACACAATCTTTCATTGTCGTAGGTAAAGTATCATAAAAAATAAGCTGCTAACATTTCAATATGTCGAAACGATTCCAATGACGGACGTAATGGATGAGGCCACCCTCTGAACACAAATAACAGCAATTTTCAGATGTGTTTGCTTTTACCGGTAAAGCCATCATTTTCACAAAGCGCTAAGCTTAATGTATGGATACTGCTAATTTGCATATCGCAGTTGCAAACTAAAAAAGGCCAGACGTAACTGAGTAATCAATTTATCTCTCATGGGCGTTTCCCGGAGGGGTGTGCGATTGTACTTGCAGCACAGAATCGAACGCCGTATATCAAACGGTTTTTTCGTGTATTGAATATTCCCTGTATCCGTGGCAGATTTAAAAATTCAATTTCGAGTAATTCATATAACTCCTAAGATGTCAGCTGCAGGGTACAACCGTATTATTAAAAGCGGCCGTGAAAAAAGAGATTTTTCGTTTTCCTGTCAGGACAATAAGGCGGTGCAATTTATAAGAAAAAGTTTCTATCTGTTACAACTTTCGGCAACCCATTACATTTTGTTTTGTTTTGTTTTATTTTGTATTATCGTTCCGAAAGATAATTATCTTGGGCACCAACTTAATTCTGTAAATATACAGAGTGTCCCGTACTGAATGGTGATGAGAAATTATAGATTGTATTCGTCACAATAATAAGAGCTCTAAGTAAAATGTACCCCGCTTAAGAAATATAAAATATTGAAAGTGAAAATTTATTTAAAAAATACGTAATAATTTGAAAATGATTCACTTATTGGAGCTAAAATATGTACGATTATGTTTTTAGGGCGTGAAATCTGAATTTTATAACTATTTTCAGATTCTCCATAGGGAGCGCTAGTTACACACACACTAATTGATATATTTGCATAATTCTCACTTTAAATAGACCTATCTGTCAAAATACGTTTCACAGTCAATTTGTATATAGAACTATACTTTATCATATTTTTATTCTATAACTGTTTCCTAAATATTATCTTTCAATAATAGTATCAATTTTAGGTCGAATACTGAGACATGTTTGGCTAAATCTTCTACAATTTTCAGTTTCTTTGTACCCCTCTCATTACGGAACACCCTGTATAAACAGTGTGCTCTATGATCTACTATGCTGGAGTGGCAAATTTGTTTTTTAGTAATTGCATGCTAGCAACGTAAAACATTATCAGATTTTGTACAAATATTTCAATCAGATATAGCATAGTTAACTACAAAACTACTGTGAAATCGCACTGGTATATTTGCTTCACCAAACAATTAAGAAGTTTTATTGGATTGTTTTCGATAACATTAAACTAAAAACTTTACACCCAATATTCAAAATTGTCACATTGAAAAATGTAATGTATAATGTATATCTGGCTATAATCATTTCAAAACCTTAGAGTTATATTCACCGAAGAATTATTATTTAATAGTCACATTAACACTGTTGTAATAGAGCATATAGGTTAATACAAGTAGTAAATATAGTTATTATATAAGCATAGACATTATATATTTTTTCTATATTGGAATGTAAAATACTATATATTTTTTTAAATTGTGTATACCTTATATTATATTTGATTCAAGTTGACAATTAGTCGAAGAGGCTTAGTTTACTTATAGATACACTCGTAATCATTTGACAGTAATAATTATCTATACGTAGGTATGTAGGTACTTAAGTTTGTGATCTACAATGAATTTTAAAACATTAAGCAAAGATGCCTGAATTAAATCAAATGCTATAAAAAGTAAATGTAGTTCAGTCATATTCTTACAGTGAGAACCTCAGGCATTTTAAACTTTCTGTGCATTTTTCCATTCTCATTATTTCATTCTTTCGTTTAATTTATAAGAGCTCATAAATCTTACAACCATTTTTCCTGTTAATTAACATCAAAGGCTATTCTGAATTTATATGAATTTAAACCCCGTAATTGTTACGCTACAACGGGAGAAGAAGAAATTAATTTCGTTTTATTACATCTAAATGAGCTTTATTTTTCAAAATTACGACCTCCTTCAGTGTACACTTATACCCGGAAAGTAGCTACTCTAAATTATTTTTTTTTTTTGTTTCTTATTTTTATGCAATTTTATTATAGGAGCCACCTAAAGCTGCCAACCTTAAAAAAATATTGAGTTTAAGTTAAAATAAAAGTAATAAATAAGCTTGTTAATAACTACAGATTTACAACAGACATTATTGTACTAGCATGTCAGTTTTTTTATCTTTTTATTAATTTTTGCTTTATGAAGTTTAATATATTATTAAAGTGACATCGGGCAAACAAGTTGAGTAAGGAATGACTATTTTAAAAAGTTCTGACTAAAAATTTGCGAATATACAATATGAACTTCGCAAAATTAATGAATTTTCGCAAAAACTTATTTTGGTCATAATTCTTTATACATTTGCGAAAATTTAAAACATACCCTAGAGTCAGATTTGCAAAATTCCAAGACAGTATTCAGACTATTTCCTTATTCTGGCAGCCTAGAAACATTTGCTTTGTATATTTTTTCTATTACTTATGTCACTACTGTTCTCACATGTTTTAGTCAAGGACCTGTTTTAAGTAGGCATTCTGTACATCATCTCTGTCTGTCATGAAACACTGCAATATATGCTAAGTTATATTTCATTTAGGCATTTTTTAAAATTATGTCTGCTACGTGAAATCTTGAATCTGATGTAGTGGAAAGGGTAGTTTAGAAAAGCAATAGCACTTAGGCCCCATCGGGTCTCCCATTGGGAGATCAATCCACATGATCCACTAACCAGTCTATTAAAAAGGAAACAGTGGTGACGTTGCTCAGGGGGCTCTCTCTCTCTCTTTCATGTAGTTCGTCGTTCGCTTAACATGGATTCTCTTGTTAACGAGACGGTGTTGTAGTCACAGAGAAATACTGTCTTCCTGTTTGCAACCTCTACAAAGAGGTGTTTTACACTTCCTCATATAGTACAGGTATTTCCTTACCCAACAGTGTCCAGTTTGAGTACTTTTGGCTGCATTATTTTGCTGCATTGCGTTATTGCAAATTGACGGCTATTTATTTAATTCCACCGTTTCCTAAACTCTTTGTGGGTGTTCTTTAA
The DNA here is from genome assembly GCA_037114965.1 of Monochamus alternatus. Classification (NCBI taxonomy): domain Eukaryota; kingdom Metazoa; phylum Arthropoda; class Insecta; order Coleoptera; family Cerambycidae; genus Monochamus; species Monochamus alternatus. The sequence goes on along the minus strand of CM073431.1, from coordinate 73,246,939 downwards.
TAATTTCAACAAATGCTGACAACGTAAGCATATTGAAGGAATCCGGTCCAAAAATATTGAGACTCGATGCACTCCAGCATCTTATCAGCTCATTTGTTGTCATTGCACCTATTGTGTCATTTAATGCAGCATACAGATATGCTGTTGTCGGCTGAGGCCACTACCAGAGATAATGATGATGATTACATTCTCAAGATGATGTCTTATCTATGTATATTTTGATAGTTTTAACCCTTGCATATAAGTGATTTATTTGGCGGCTATGGTTATACCTACTAATTCTGTTTGTACTACGATAGCATGTCTATCCAATACCGACTGATATCGGATACGTAGGGACCTGGACCCCATATCCTGCACCTTCTTTTTTTTCGATTTGTCTGTGAAGATGTTAATTACACCTTCATTGGCGGTCTCAATAAATTTGAGGGAAATACTGTCAGTATAAGCCTGTAAAAGGAGCATCTTCCTTATAACCCCATTCCACAGGCTACTCTTGACTTCTCAACATCCTAACGGTCCTTCATAGGATTTGTACGCTATTTAGTCTTCTTTCATGAATCTCATATTAACTATTAAAAAACGACGACGACGATTACTAAATATCTGGTAGCTAATGCGATGATCATGCACCTGATTACTTACACTGACCTACTTATCTCTAACTGTTTTCGTGGCAAATTTGTTAATTTTCTTTGCCGAAAAATGTGAAATACAGTAATAAAATTTGTATATTTACAACATAAATGACAGAAAAACAAAGAGAAACTTTGGTCTTGACCCTGTTGCACAAACTAACTACCAAAATATAGTGTTATTCGTTTAGGTACATATTTACGAGTAATTAAATATGTAACAAAAAGTTTATTTTTTCTCTGTTTTGAGTAAGTATTTAAAAATTAGTAGAAGAATATATACATTATACGTTATAAAAACGTTAGTAATAATAGAAAGCCGTCGTTTACAATAACATTTTTAAAAGTAAAAATATACTTGACTAATCAAATTTTAAATGGAAAAGTACGTATTTATAACGTTAAAATATAGTAGAAATTTTTTTAAAAGACGAATCATCGATTTTCTAACGTAACGCGATTTATGAAATTCGTATGTGTATTGACTGGGTATTGTATAGAGCAGATCAGAGAAAATTAAATATAGAACATTATTTTACTTATTATTTTATTTGAAAAAGCAATGACTAGGTTTATTTAGTATCTAAAAGAAATTGGATTGAGTTTAATATATAGGGTGTTAAAAAAGAGTGTAAAATATTTCAGGAGGTAATAGTATTAACCAAAATAAGCAGAAAAGTCTTAATAAACATGGGTCCGCAAAGTAACGGTTGCGGAGATATGGACCACTATTCGAAACTCTTTCGAAAACACCCTCCTTAGTTTGGATTTCCAGCACGAGTACCATACACTAACGTCTCCAAATATCCACAAACAAAGAAATCTAGAGGGTTCAGATCAGGCGATCTTGAAGGCCATAAAACAGGTCCGACCCTTCCTACCCATCTATGTGGAAAAGTTTGGTGTAAATGCTCTCGAACGGCCATGGAAAAATGACCTGGAGCACCATCATGCTGGAACCACATTTGTTGCCTCTGATTCAAAAGAATGTCTTCCAAAAACTTATACAGTGTGTTCTGCAGAAAGTTGGGGTAAGCAGCGCCTGTTAATCGGTTTGGTAAAACAACAGGACCTAGAAACCTGTCACCTACAATACCCATCCAAATGTTTAATGAAAAACATGCCTGATGTCCAGATTCTATGATAGCATGAGGATTTTTGTCGGCCCAAATATGCGTATTGTGAAAATTAAACACTCCATTTCTTGTGAACCCGGCCTCATCAGTAAAAAGAATGTTTGCAAGAAAACGAGGGTCTTCAACATCATGACGTAGAAACCAGCGGCAAAAAACCAAACGTGCTTGATGATCATTTATTGGATTTAAGGCCTGTACTCGTTGCACATGGTATGGATAAAGCAGTTGCTCGTAAAGGATTTTTCAAACAAAAGGACCACTAATTCCTACCTCGGCTGATATTCTTCGCACACTCGTACCTGGATTCTGCTATACCAGTGCTAGAATTTTTTCTTCTGCTCTAGAAGTGGATACCGACCTTGTTCTTCCGGATAAATGGCACTGTTTGCTCATGGAACCGGTATCACGCAATCTTTGGTGAATTCTTCCAAACATGTGTTGTGAAGGAATCTGGTGATTTGGGTAAACGTCAACTTAAAGACGTTGCGCTTTGGTGGCGTTCCCATTAGCACGACCATACATGAAATGCATGTCTGTTAATCCTGCGTTAGAGTAATCAGCCATAGGGAAAGAAAACTTGTGCACTGAGAACAACTGTCAAATACGTACTGTTTATTTCACTAAACATCAACCAACTATTATAAGAAAATACACAACGTTTTTGCAAAATAAAAAAAGGAACTAAAAAACAAAACAATCCATATCTCCGCAACCGTTACTTTGTGGACCTATGACTTTTCTGCTTATTTTGGTTCATACTATTACCTCCTTAAATATTTTACACTCTTTTTAACACCCTGTATTAAAATTTAGGAAATAACCAGAGCATATTCCCAACTTCTGTGTTGTGATCAGAACCTTGATCGGATAAAAATTTAATTCTGTACTGTTTGTTTCATAAATTTCGATCCACTGTACTCAATTCAATTTATTATTTCAGAACAGATCACAACTTTCCAGATAAACACAGTCACTGCCTCTAGCGTCTCGCTGTTAAAGGAACAGGTACAAATTTAATAGCACCGCCGTTTGAAATGTGGCTGCAGATTCGCCAGTGCGCTTGAATGTAAAGCGGATTAACATCTACAAATAACCGTGGAGTGCATCCTGCGCACAGGGGAAAAATAGTTCCCTTTATTTACAGTGAAATAAATATGCCACATCTGTTTTACCTAGATTTTCAGCGAGGAGCATGGAAAAATATCAACGAAATACATTACACAGCTCTTGATCATATGGAACACGCAAATACAAGATTTTGAGTACCTAGAAAGAGGAAATAGTTATTTATGATATGAGAGCTAATAATGACATTTTCTTTAATAAAAATCAATTTAATAAAATCACTTTTAGCACATATATGATAAACTATTTTTTGTACAAACACCATTAAAAGTTTGTACTTTATCAACGTATTTCTTAAGTTACTAAATTTATAAAATATCATTTTGAAATCTAATTGTTCATGTAGTTTATTGTTGCTAAGGTAATGAAAGTTCTATCATTTTTTAATAAGTAACTTCAAATCTCGTGACATGGAAAGTGATCAAGATCCCAGTGGAAATTAAAGAAGCTGCTAATAAAGCCACTTTCGAGTTATTACCTAGTAATTCGAAACAACAGTACGAGTTTTTGTACAAACGTTTCTTGAGATAGTGTGATCTGAAAAATGTTAGTGGCAAGTTCAGTGAAAAAGTGCTTTTGGCATACTTTGAAGGGAAGTCCAAAATATGAAAATCATGAACGCTTTGGTCAAATTACCTCATACTGAAGTCGAACACTAAGAATCAGAACATAAGCAAATATTAAAAGATTGTTGTTTTTTTTTCTTGAAGTGAAAAGGCGAAGGATATCAAACGAAAAAATCTAAAGTATTGACCAGGATAAAACGTACGTATCCCATGCCGTAATTTTCGGTGTATCTGGAGCCTGCCGTTGCCAAGAACTATGCAACTTGACATTCAATAATATCGAAGATTGAAACTAACCGTGGCAAACTAACCACGACGGTTAGTTTACCACCCCACGGTCTTTTGTGATCTTTTTACCTGGCTATTTATCGGAAATTCATATTAGCTATTTTTTTTATCAAAAATCTGGTACGTTGCCTAGTAATTTTTAAATTTCTCTTTAGTTTTATTGGGTTTTTGCCACACTTCTGAAAAAAATAAAGATTAATTAAATAAGCCCTTGCGTCAAACGGATCAGTCAAGGGTTATTTTTGAAACTAAGTTTGCCTAACCAAAAAATTTGACACTGAAAAAAGCAGATAAGTAAAAAATAACAAAAATCATATCACTATCGACGTTTCGAAAATCTCTCGGTTTTCGTTTTCAAAATAGTAATAAAAATATTAAACGTATGTCAAGTTTGACAGTTTAAAATTTGTTTCTCTGCTTCCATAGAGATGTTAAATGGTTTTTATTTTATTGCTACTTATTTCTTCTTGATACAACTGTAGCCAACAATGATCGATGTTTACTGAACAGTTTGATACACACTTATCTCCGTTCAACAAAATAATCGCGGTCTCTTTTAATTTTATTTTTGTTGCGTTATCTTCCTTCTCTAAAATTTTTGCCGAACCCCACTGAATTAAATGACCGTTTTCCCAAGCATGTTCGCAAATTTTGGATTTTTCAAATTCCCGTCTTTTTATATAATTATTATGTTCCTCAACTCTAACATTCATAGGCCGAGGCGTTTCTCCAACATAATGTTTATTGCATTCACAAGGTTTCTTTTTTCATTGAAGCACTAGTGCTGTAATAGATGCCCTTACGAAACTATTTATAGAACTGTGCAACTTGACATTCATTAATATCGAAGTCGCTATATTTGTTATTGCGTCCACACATTGTAATTTAATTTTTAATTATTTTACAGATATTAAGTATTTATATACACTTTCACAGTTTCTTATAATACTTTTTGTACCAGATATGTTTTCGCGAAAAAAGATTGCAAACGGCACTTCGAAAACCGATTCGCGAGGACACACATCGCTAGTGAAATTTCGTTATAACTCGACCAAGAAGATGGATTAGTTAAAACTATTTTACCACCATCTATTGCACCAATAGAGCTGCATTGGTAAGTTGTTTTGCAACCCGTTTTTCTTTATTTGTTTTGTTTAATCAATTTTTTTGTCATTCGCATACAGTCGATTAACATTCGTTAAAATTTCGTGTCAGCTGTGAATATACTATTCACAAAATTTAATGTGCAACGAACTTGCGCTATTACTGGTATATAATATTTGAACTATTATAAAAAGTACATAGCCCCTGATTCAGCGAATACTAATAATTTTCACCTATCAGGAATTTTCATAAAATATATTAAGAATAAATGTGTCACGACTCCAGTTGTAACCAACAGATTTGGTAAGATGCCTGTCAATATTGCTGACTGACTATTGATTGAAATTTGATTCTCATCTTTTCTCATCTTCATACTAGACATTGCTTCCAACGATCTTCTACTAGTTTTTTGGCTAACTCTGGTACTAAATCTTACGGCAATTAAGAGACATGTTATATGGAAGTCCAGTACAGTAAGGGCGAGTTATACAGAAGACTCATTACAAAACAAGAAGAGCATTGCGGGCTAAATTTTGTCCAAAACTTCAATGAAGTTTTGGATAAAATTTGCTCCTTACCCTGGTACAAATATAATTTGATTAATTATTTAATTAGAAATCATTAATCTGAATTCGAGGATATTCACGCGAATTTCGCAGTTTTTGATTTAAATTGTTAATGGTGGAAATGTCTCAACTTTTAGCGAATTTCCCAAAACAGGAATATCATCGCTAATTTCATCATTTTGTGGGGTTAGTAAGTTTAACTTGAGCTTCTGACAACCTACCACATGACAGGCAGTGGCAGTTTTATAATGAAAATGATAATAAATGTCTTTTATAAATGTATTATCTGACAGTTCTGTCAAATATATAAAAAAATAAAAAATAAATGAGCATTTGACATAAATAAAAAATATTTTTTAAGTGACTGACTTTTAAAAAAATTACATTGGAATTAATATTTTGATGTGTATATGTGTATCAAAAAATAAAATATAGGTACCTACTAGACGAAGTTTTTTTGTAATTTCTGCTACATTACATTCAGTTATTCAGCGACGGCTTTACACGTCTAGCGTCTGGCAGAAAATTTAGTTATTTATCACCCTCGATGAATCTTAGTTTCTGGCTGTGATCGATTCTGTTGAGGACACATTTACACTTGACCTTTTTGGGCATTCTGTGTAACACAAATAATCCCCAAAATGGATCGCGTGGGCGCCTTCTACAGTATTCTGCGAAACATCTCATTTTATATTTTCCAGCGGACCGGCAGATGGCTTAATATACTTAAAACTCCAAAAAAATCGCATATATTCCGTTGCTTGAAAATGCGACAAAATTGGGCCAGTATTAAAAAAGAGTAAAGGGAGGAGGTTTGTTTACTACGCTGGGGAAACAATATTTACGGTAAAATGTATGGCGTGATTTCAGCCTCTCTCACCGGTCCTCTACTAAACAACCCGCCCTTTGTGATACGAGATTTAAGCTCACAAAAAATAAATGGGATCCTTCGGAAGGTTTTTTTTTATTTGCTTACTTCTTTTTGAGTAGGTATTTTCTATTATCCAAGAGTATGATTGTATTAAAGTGTCACGGTAGAGAATTCAACTTTAACATCAACATTAAATTAGGAAGCCCTTGATTTATTGAAATATACAGTGTATTTCACTTCTCACATTCACACCCCTGTAAAATTGTAGTAGGTAGTGATTTTAGTGATTAATTTTTTGTAACTAAACTTCCTTCCAGTAAAGCTGTACAACCTACCACGATGGTTAGTTTACGACACCACGGCCACCTGTGATCTTTTACCAGGCTATTTGTCGGAAATTCATATTAGCCATTTTTTTTTTTTGAAAAATCTGACACGTCGTCTAATAATTTTTTAATAATAAATACATAATTTTTCCAAAAAGCGTAGTTTTATTTAACAGAAAAATGTTAATAAAACGGTTTATTTTTTTCCTCAAAGCACTAGTGCTGTAATAGATGCCCTTACAAAACTATAGAACTGTAAAATTCATATTACTAAATGAAAATAGATAACAGTATAAGTGTTTTAAATAACATTTTATCCACACAAGAATGGTTAAACGTGAGATCGTAGTTGGAGCGTTTAATATTATTAAGTGGATAAAAGGCAACTAAAACACTAATGCAATACAACGTTTTATCCATAATCACATCACAATCATATCTGTGGGGTCAGAATTATTGGAATTTAATAAAAAAATATTCACACGACTTGATATTTCTTAGTACTCAATGAAACGTGCTAGGTTTTGTTATACCTAGTGGTTGCTATAGTACGTTGTTTATTATCAATTGATTAATATGCAATTCTATCTGAATTTGGTAAAAATACAAAAAAGTAATTGTGTTTCTGTGGTTTTTTTCGAAGAAGCTGAAGAAGCAATTTTCCATTTATTGCCAGCCAAATCCAGGGAACATTACGAAAAAGTATTCGCCGAATTTAATAGATGGAGGAAAAAAGAAAGCAATAGTAATGAGAATAAATGAAGAAATCGCGGTATCGTATTTTTTAAATTTGAAGAAAAAATATACAATTTCATCTAAGTGGTCGGAGTATTCGATGTTGAAGGCTACTACAAAAGTCTACAAAAATATAGATATTGAAAAATATAACATTATTTGAAGAGTAAATCGAGAGAATACAAAGTAAAAAAGCTGCAGTATTGTAAAGAGCACATATTGAAGAATTTTTGATTGGGGCTTCCGATAAAAAATATTTAATGATTAAGCTAATATCTCTTTACCTTTTGCATGTTGTTATGTATATAGTGAACATTGAATTATTTTAGGATGCATTAATAATGAAGGTTTCTGGTGCCTGTCGATGATGCGAATTGACAAATTTGAAAATTCCTGACGTACAGGACGTTAACAGTTACCTACTAAACCTATTAACGGAAAGGAAGTTAAATGTGACAAACCAAAAAACGAAATGTCTATTACTATAAATGTTAATAAGGGCTGGCACTTTCATCCGGAAATTAATCAGACGATTCATTAACACTGTTGTTAAACTAATCACGTAATTTAATCATGATTAAGAATTGGTTAACCTTTGTTGGCAGCAATGAATATTTAAAAAATAGTTCTAATGTACCATGTACCACAGAAATAAGAGAGGAATAGTTCTCTGGATTGTTGATTTGAGGTTATTTAACCTTGTTTTCTTTTTAGTTTATACGTGTTCGGTGTTCAAACGCAAAATAAACCAGAGTTTTTTGAAGTATAATTTGTTAGATGTTGGATGTGCAATAGTTGTGGTGATAGAGTGCAAGAGTTTTTCTTCATTATTTGAAGACGAATAAAGAAAACAATAGAATAGCATTTGTAATTCTTTTTATTATTCAACCTGCTGTAGACTTGTGGACACCGATACAATCCCCAATTGTAATATAAAAACTTCCGGTGCTGTAAAATCTCAACGTCAATAAAAGTTGACTTCTAATGAACATGATATCTACAATAAATAAGATATGCTTCAGGTTCTACTATTTAGCGAGTTTGGAAAACTTACTGTGTATTATCATTATGTACATGTGGTTCTAATTCACGTAACAAGTTATTCACAGTGTCTTTAAACGAAACCTACGGAAAAACTCTTTATCATTCAAATCAACAAAATAATCTGTTCTCTCTTGAACTGTATACGTCCTCATATTCATTACAAAATCTATGATATCTTCATCATTATCATCGAAAATTTCATTTAACTCTTCGAGATCCATTTCACGATTTCAATTAAAATTAAAGGTAGAATGACAGAGAAACCAAAATGTGAGGTTACGAAACCTTGATTTGTGCATTAATCGGGGGTCTATAGGTCCGTTAACTCTAATAGCACCACGCACACATTTTAATCATGATTAATCATAATTAATGCCGAAAGTACTCAAAAGATCTCTGTTAAATTTGATCAACTGTTAAAGTACGTTAATCATGGTTAAATTAGACTGAAAGTACGGGCCCCAAGTAAATTATAGGTTTATTACTTTTTTCATTATAGGGCAATCCAACGAACTGTCAAATCACTTTAAAAATGGCGGCTGTAGGACAAACAACTCGACATATGACAAGCAGAAATTTGTGCTTTTGTGTAGAACTTTTAGTTATTGGTCTGTGCAAAATATTTAATAATCAATTGGTTTTTTGATATTTTAATTAATTGCGGCATTGCAATAATAATTTAAAGTTTGTTACAGCACAATAAAAAACATTAGCAGCAGGGAAAATCAAAATTTAATACACCAAGTTCATTTTTGATTAGTCAACTATTTCTTGCCTCGACCCATTTGAAAGAAAAAATTTGTAGATATAGCGAAGTGCAGTGAATACTAAGAATAATAATAATTTTACGAATATTCAGCAACTAGAACGTTTTACCTAAAATATATAAACCCACTTTTTCTTATTATAATGAAAATATATGAGAAATAGGCTCATATTACACTTCCTAATATGAGATATGAAAGAGTTGCTGATCTGGCAGGAACTAGGGGGCCCCACTAATCGCAGGGTCTTGCCCAGTGCCCAATGGAAAATAGGGGCCTGCATAGGTAGGTATATATTACTTTTACATATAAATATTGCAGATATTTAAAAGTTCATAAAACATTAGCACAACACTACATTTTCGTTTGTATCTACCCATCTTGGTCTCTGACAACGTTGCAGTGGTAATTTGATAACCCAAATGCAATGTAGGAATCCAATCAAGATGTAAGTTATCTGTTAAAGCAGTCGGTTTACCTGAAATATATGCTTTTAAATTGTTGTATATAACTAACCCGATACAAAATGTTTTGAACAAACGACACTGTTTTTAATTTTTTCTTGAATTAGGTCTTGCCGTTATATTGCACAAAGCTACTTTTGCCGTTTTATATGAGAGAGTTCATTGAGATCAGTTCTATGTCTATAATTCAATGCAGCAGGAATCCTATAATCTAACTTGATCTCGCTGTCCTCTACTCCCACAATTTATAACACAACAAAACCATTATGGTAGTCTGAATTATCCTTGGTATTCCGAAATAGGTATAAAATATAATGAGCAAAACACACAGTTCTACACAAAAGCACAAATTTCTGCTTGTCATATGTCGAGTTGTTTGTCCTACAGCCGCCATTTTTAAAGTGATTTGACAGTTCGTTGGATTACCCTATTCTACTAGTGAAATAATAGTATATTATGCAACGATCATGTAATGATGGTTATTAATACACGAGCATTAACCGGGATACGAAACGAGCCGAAGGCGAGTTTCGTATGGTTTATGCGAGTGTATTAATAACCATTACATGAGAGTTGCATACGCTATTTTTTCTACACCCGATAAATAATCAAAAACTATAAATTTTATATTTTTATTGAACACAATAGGTAACAGTAATTATTCGTATGAACTGCATTTTCTGCTTTCTCCGATGTGTGTGGAGGAGTCGATGGTAATTCTTCTATATCGCTGATATCAGACATTTTGATAAATTATCGAAGTTTAGCTAGGTATCTACGAAAATTTAATACGTACTGATTTTGACATCTAAAATAATTACATAAGAACCTAGGATAAACGTCAAATGCACAGCATGCATGATTGAAAAATTATGGGTTTCTATTGTTTAAAAATCTGTGTCGTAATGAAAAATCTGTATCGTAATGGGTATCATTATGAAACGGATTATAAAATCTGTATCGTAATGAAAAATCTGTATCATAATGGGTATCATTATGAAACGCATTATGGGCATATAAGTGCATTGTTATAATACGGGTGTAGAAAAATTTTAGTTAGACGGTACATATGTCAAAGTCCGATTATAAGGTGATTGTGGATACAATAATATTTTATGAACTCTTGACACGATGTCTCAATGTCAATCAGCACGATACCGCTCATGATAACTGATCGCTCACTGATCGCTACTACGTGCCGAACGCGATCATTGATTTTTTTCGCCGCCCGCAGTGCGTAGTGTGCCACACACAGATTAAATTCCGCATTTATTGAAGTTGAGGGGGTGCTACGAGCCAATTTAGTATTAGCTGGATTTTACTACTTCCTTCGCGTTTTAATTGATTCAGACACAAACATAAAGTGAAAAAAAACTATGCACGTTCCACGATGTCGTAAAGTTCCGCTTATTTTATCGCCGCAGTGGAAGGATAGTCTAGCGTTTCCTGTCGTAAAGTGTAATTGATATCCTTATTTCATCTATTTGATTTTATTGTGCTATAAATTTTTGTGAATAATTAACAGATAGATCTTTTTGTAACTGCTAGCATCAATCGATGATTAGAACCTCTTATTTAGTCATTTTCTTTTCAGAAAAGGCAACAGGCAGTTCAGTATTCAATTAACATAAAATAGTTATTAATTATATAAGGGAATTAACAAGCCTTTAATCCACGAGAAGAAATGGACACTCGAGGCGCAGCCGAGAGTTATATTTTTACTAATAGTCTAAGATCCCACTATAAAACGACCTTCACCGAGCTGGTTAATGGATGAAAAGTATTTTTTCCACGGTCGGGAGTAGAAATCAGTTTCTATCAAAATTAAAACATAAGTAGTCGATTATTACCAAGGGAGTATAATGCTCCGAAGGGAGTTTACATTATGGACAACGTTTTTCATGCAAAAAAAAGATAACATGAATGAAATTATTTATTGACATTTAAATTAAATGTTACATTTGTACAATTTTCAAAATTAATATTAGAAGGAATATTACTTTCGCTTACATTTACAGTTTTTGTGATTGCGCTAGTAGTGGTACCTACTAAAACCTGATTAGCAATTTTGGTCTTATTTTCAATGGAGTTCTCGACATAACCCTCAGCGACTGTCGTTGATTTTCAACCAGCATGGCGCTTTATTGTCGTGATATCCACACCAGCATCTGCCAGTAATGTCGCTGAAGATCTTCGTAAGCAGTGACCAGTATAACATGCAGCATCAGGTAATTTTAAAGCTACTACACTCGGAATTTTTCCCATGGTATTCTTGCCAACTGGCTACATTTTCCTGCTTTGTAGTACAAAAAAAGGCGCTTATGCTTGACGTGGGGAGAACGAAGGGACAGGTATTTTCGAAACAATTCAAGCATATTTCCCACATCGGTAACCAGAAAGGTTCGTGGAATCTTTGTCTTAGTGTTTGGAATTTTTACAATCAAGGAAGAGCCTACATCCCCAATATCATCTACAGTTAAATTGACTAGTTCATCAGTTCGACAAGTTCCGACAATCCCCAGAATTAATCCAACCTATAAAAAATCAAAATACTTAATAATTGAAATACCTAACAACAAAAGTAATCTTACCTTAATCATTAAGAATTCTTTGTCATCTGCACTTGATAGAAAACGGTCGATTTCACCCTTTGTCAATATTTTCGATTTTTTCGCTTGATATCCGTCACCGGTTCTTTTCAAAAATGCGATCAGCTTGGGAAATTTGCTTATATCTATGTTGTAAATTATCAAGCATGACTTAACCATAGAATATTGCGCCCATAATGTGGAAGACTTGTAATTCTTTGCATTTTCACTGAAGTATGCCAACAAAACATTTTCGCTGTATACTTGAACATTTTTCTCGGCGTACCACTTTTTGAACCGATTGTAGGCTATATCGTATAAAGATTTTGACTTCGTAGGCAGCAAATTGCTTATTGCAATATTTGCAGCCTCCATAGTCTCTTTCGACTCACAATTATTCATTGTGCACTAAACAAACTTTAAACTAAACCAAACTAGCACCTTAATTTGACAATTCTTTTTGTTTGTTTATTTTGTAGTTATGACAATAACTCAACGACTACTAAATAAATGCTCAAATCCGAATACAATAATTCTGGTGCTACTTACTTCATAATGACAAAATATGTGTTTTTAAGTTAATCAGACTTGAGTGGAAAAAATAGTATATACCATTCGGGAGAGATGCTATTTTGTCCTCGGGCTTCAAATTGCACCTCTGCCAAAGTAACGCATTTCTCTCCCTTATAGTATAATGTACTATTTTCTACACCCGTATTATAACAATGCACTTATATGCCCATAATCCGTTTCATAATGATACCCATTACGATACAGATTTTTCATTACGATACAGATTTTTAATCAATAGAAACCCATAATTTTTCAATCAAGCATGCTGTGCATTTGACGTTTATCCTAGGTTATATGTAATTATTTTAGATGTCAAAATCAGTACGTATTAAATTTTCGTAGATACCTAGCTAAACTTCGATAATTTATCAAAATGTCTGATATCAGCGATATAGAAGAATTACCATCGACTACTCCACACATATCGGAGAAAGCAGAAAATGCAGTTCATACGAATAATTACTATTACCTATTGTGTTCAATAAAAATATAAAATTTATGGTTTTTGATTATTTATCGGGTGTAGAAAAAATAGCGTATGCAACTCTCATGTAATGGTTATTAATACAACCATCATTACATGATCGTTGCATAATATACTATTATATCTAATTAAATATGTCAATAAATATATTTCAAATGGGTTGTCTAAAAAATTTCAGTCCAGAATATGATTAATTAACAATTAAAAATTATTTTTTCCTTAACCATTTCACTGGTTTGGTTAATAGACAAATTCCATACCAATCGAAAGTATGAAAGCCCATAGAATATGCAAACCTTAGGTTGACTATTTCAAATGATAAAAAGTCCCCTGTATATTGAATCCTTATCCCAGAGATTAATTTACGTTTTTCAATATAATTATTTATAATTGAAAAAGTCTACTGAGCCAATATATCCGTACATTTTTCTGTGGTAGTTATGCAGTTTATTTTTCCGGTTAACCGTACTATGGAAAACAACAATGATATATAAGACCAACGTATACATACATATAAGGAACGGTTGTTCCCATTACATTTGAAAATTTAAGATTCAAATTGCACCCAGATCCCGTACAAGAGAAAATAAACAGTGTTTTGCATCACGTAGCATTTACCTTTGTTATGCCGAAAACTACTGCAGATACGTACTCGAGTTATATAACAACTGCAGTGGTGAGTTGAACAAATGTTACCTTTTAGCTTGAAAACTCAAGGGTCTAATTTTAGCGTAAAATGAAAGTAGGCGCTCGTTTAACAGTTGCAGATATAATAGAACCCAGAAAGTTTTATGATAATTTCCATTACGGTATTGTTCCGATTACATAATTTTTTTATTTTAATTATTCTCTAGGCATTCAGAAAACATCTCTTTCAAATTTAATTAGCCAGAGCTTGTTGAAAATTTTACCTTGCGGAAATACACTGACATTTCTTATTTGGTTTGTAGAACAATAGATCAAAATAAAAATCTCAACTTTGGTAAAGACATCTTTTTTTTATTCTTCCAGTAATTATTTATTTCTGTGTTAACATTTTTTTTTGTTCTTGGCAAGGTTTTTTGATTTCATAAAGATGCAAATAGATAGTAGAGCAGTCAATTATATTATTTCTCATCATCATCATTGTTGTTGCTTGTCACATTCCGATGTCAAATTAACAATACATACATGACTATATTGTGGAATGTAGAACAGTACTAAAATATTCAATATAAGAGTTTTGAATCCGTTGTAAATGATTTTTGTCAATTTAGCAGAAGCTAAGATCGATGGACGTGGCAATCGAAGACGGAGAACATTGCTACAGGCAGTTTTTTATTAAGACTTCGAAACACTTCGAAGTTATCAAATCTGTAATTTTAAACTTCAATCTTAAGGGAGCAATTTTTATCAAAAGCTGTTGGTAGTATTTAAAACAAGATACAAGAGGTTTGATTACTATTGAACAAAATTATAAAGTATTATGTAACAAAACTGATCAATTACAGAACAATTATTTATCTTGATGGCTCAGGAATTCCTGCTCCTGTGAAATGTAAGGATTGCAAAGTTTACGTGTTCACACCATTGATGTATGATGTGTGATGTATGATGCATGAGAAAAACCAATATGAATAAGTTTGTACATAATAATTCATAACCGTTTTTGCTATATTTTAAGAATGTATGGACCGATTGTTTTGAAAATGTGTATGTAGACTTATGTTTTTTGAGGTGCCAATTACGAATATCAAAACTAAATTAACAATAAGACTAATACTACAACTGACAATTTTATTATGCATGTCTTAACAAATCATTAATTATAAAAGATTCTCTAAGTGACCACCAGCGACTTCAATGCACTTTCTTAGCCTCTTATTTAAATTTTGTCTGACGTTGAATAAAGTTCTATGTTGCTTGATAACCAATTCTTGAATCGTTTCCGACAGTTGTTCTTGACTATTAATAATGTCTTTGCAAATTAAAGATTTAGTATAGTTCCAAAAGTAAAAATCCAGCGGATTTAAATCAGGCCTACGTGCAGGCCAAGGAACTTCGCTGCCGAGTTCAATCCAACGGTGCGGAAAATTTCTATTAAAATATTCTCTTACTCGTCAGGGGTAATGTGCAGGTGCACCATCATGCAAAAACCAGAAGTTCTGCCGTAATTATTTAAATAATTTTCTTCGTTAAGTGGACGTGGTAGTACGAACGATCCCACAATATTATCGAGAGAATTTCACACTAAATATTGATAGAGAACTCTTGCTGAAAATGTAGTTCTCTTGGCAGATGAGGATTTTCTAGTTCCCAAGAATGACTATCTTTCCAATTAAAAGTATCTCGTCGCAAATAATATTTTATTATAAAATGTTGGGTCATTATTTTGTTGTTAGCGAAGAATCTGTGTAGCGAAGTTCCTTGACCTGCACGTAGCCCTAATTTAAATTCTAGATTTTTACTTTTGGGGCTATATTAAATCTATAGTTTATAAAGACATTCTTAATAGTCAAGAACAACTGTGGGAAAAGATTCAAGAATCTGTTATTATTATCAAACAGCATAGAACTTTATTCAACGTCAGACAAAATTTAAATAAGAGGTTATGAAAGTACATTGAAGTCGCTGGTGGTCACTTCGAGAATCTTTTATGATTAATAATTGACCGAGACATGCATAATAAAATTTTCAGTTTTTGTAGTATTCGTCTTCTTGTTAATTTAGTTTTGATATCTTATGACTCCCTACTTTCTAATTTAATTCCCGCCGAATCTCAAAATCTTCAATCGTTTATTTCTTGAAAATGGTCGAGTTTATTGTTTTGTAACAGGTATACCTTTTCTACTTAGAATTGAAGGTAGTTATATACATATTTTTACATCGACTGTACAGTATAACTAGCGCCCCCTATTAATGATCTCAACACTGTTTGCATATGCCACCTCATAAACATAAAACTACAAATTTTCAAAACAATCGGTTCATACGTTCTTAAAATATAGCAAAAAATTGAAAACATTTTTTCAACTTTAAAATGAAACGGAGCAACAATCGAATAAGACATGGGCTTAATTGCTTTATGCTTTATTTGGATGTTAACAATCTGCTCTTAAGCTATGTACCATTATTACTGTATTTTGAGCGTTGATGAAGGTTAACTAATAAATTATTTAGTCCAGTCCAATTGAAATTATGTTGTATGTTGCTATTTATAATTCGTCCTGCAAAATTTTATTTCAGATATTTGAAAACTATAAAGATGTATATTATTATACAGATGGGCTGTAAAAATTAAATAAAATTGGAAAATATGGAAAAATAAAAAGAATATTTCCATAAATGCAATAGTAATGTAACTTGGCAATTAAGTAATTAATGTCAATCGAATTAAAAATCTTTAATCATGTTTAAGGGTAGAAGCACATAATAAAAGTTGTTACAAGCGGAAAGGAATGAAGATTTAATTAATTACGCATTTATTTTCGTACTAAATGCTATCATCCGATGATAAACCAAGTTACCAAGTTAAGAAAATAGTCGCAAAAGAATAAACAAGATATTAATATAATTCATATAAAGCGGCCACGCGGTTTCCCATGCTGACCTGTTTCAGTATGCTTATGTATTTTATATATTTTTAGGTATTAATAATATTGTGTGAAACTAACTACTCAGTGGACAAAAGCCCCAACCTGCGTTGAATTACACCCACAATATCTAACCATATATTCCTTAGCTTTTGTAACATTTTTTTACTGTTTTAGAAAGGTATTTTGCGCTAATATAAATCAAATCTACTACATATATTGTGGTTGAATTTGTCGTGTTCCCACTGCCAAAAAGTGAAGTTAGATATTTATAGAGTGTTTCATTAGAAGGTTAGTAAATTATATTATTAATATTTTTAGATAATTATTGAATAGAGCTTTATCTGTGAAATTGTTCATTAGCATACCTAGATGTTTGGTATCAGAGAACATACATATGACTTCATTGATAGGAATTGTAGGAGATTTGATTTATATTAGCTTAAAATACCTTTCTAAAACAGTAAAAAAATGCTTATGTATGTTATAAATTTCAAATAATATCAGCGTCTGTCGGGTTACTAGTAAGCAGTAAACCTGCTTCCACTGTGTTTCTACCATTATAAAGTAATACTTAAAATGAGAAAAACAAAGAATAACATTTTTGACATGCTATGCGAATAGGAATGAAGTTTTATTTACATATTTTCTAATTTTAGTGACTGTCTCCGTAGTAATAAAACTTTTCTTTTTAAAAAGTTGTTGCTAAGTCCACAAATCGGAGAGAAAGGGGTGGAAGGGGAGGAATTTATTGCTGATCATTTCATTCTATTAAACCCACCGACAAGAGGCAAAGTAAACGGAAACCTATTTCCATTTTAATTAAACCCAACATAACAAGCACGTCTTCGATTGCCTTAGTATCCTTATTACTATGATAGTAAAGTTATGAAGAAAGTTGGCAAAGCCGATAGTTATTTCAATGGGCTCGATCGATAATTAGGTAAAGTTTTCAGGTAGACTAACAGACCAGATTTTGATCTGAACAGGTTGAACCACATTTGATTATCATTACCTTTTAATTCAATAGAGTGCATCTATTTATTTGTATATCTTACTTTAGGAATACAAAATGTGCATAACCCACAATAATTTTCACTAATTACTGGTAAAGGTATGTCATGGAGATTGAAATTAGTTAAACCAACAAATGGATACAAAAGAAACATAGTAACAGAAACAAAGAAAAACGCAATAATCAACTTTACAAAGAAACAAATCAAACAAAGCACAAATTAAATATAATGCTGAACTGGCCACAGCATAAAGATTCTAGCCCGAATCAGTATTATATTTTTATGGAATTATGACGGTTAACTGCTTGTCGGTCACACATGTGTCTAGACAAAAACAATTATTGACACGTATTGACGACCTAATCGTTGATGCCTCCCAAAATTATTATTACTGGCTCACCTTTTTACAAACAGTATACGCGTAAGGTTGGAAACGTTTATGCAACGGCTACTGTTCATATTTAATCAATAATATTTTATAAATATTGATTGATTTTTTAAATTTACATAATTATTGATTACAACTTGTTATGTGGAGTTATTTCTTTAATATACAGTATGCGCCAAAAGTATGGAATAAATTCAATAAAAACGAAACAATTATTTTTTGGGAGAAATCCTCGAATAGGTCGATTTTTAATTTAAAAAATATATATTTTAGCGTAAAATGCGATTTTCAAATGTCATTTGTTTTCGAGTAATGACGTCATCGATTTTTTTTTTAATGGCAACACCATATTTTTTCCTTGATTCTGAAAGATCGTTTAATTCTCTATCAGACAGTACTAAAATTTTGCCCTCTTACATATGAAAGTTTTCGAGTAAATGACGATTGAATGATAGAAAACGTAAATTTTATCCATAAAAAAGTAACAATTCTGAGATATGTAAAATAAAATACAATTGATTAAATTTTATACTTAAATTAAATGTTTGAATTGCCATCCACCAACTTCTTGACAATGCGCAAGTCTGTGAAGAAATTCTTCTTGCACATTATGAATGATTTCTGGGGTAACTCTGCTCTGACTAGTGTCATTGTTTAATGCAACCAATCGTGAAGAATTATGAGGATTATCTATCCACCATACTTATCAAAATGTTCTGTTTCTGATTTTCATTAATGCTTGGACGTGCAGGTTTTGGAATATTTACAGCATTGCCAGTTTCTCTAAATTTAGACTCTACCTTACTGACTGTTGATTGGCTGATAGGGCGATCTGGATATTTTTCATTAAATAAATCGCAAACTTCCTGTTGAGTTCTAGTCATATTCCCGCATCCGATAAGACTTAAAATTTCAATTCTTTGAGTAACAGTTAAATGTGCCATAATACTTTAAATTGAAATAATTAAAATAATTTCTATGTCGCTTACAATACTTATTAGAAAGTCGGTGTGACAATAACACTTTGCAAAGATTTTCACCTACGTGATCCATAAAAGAACTATGGAATTCGAAAAACTAAACTTGATAACGTCTTTGCTTTATTTTAATTGATTTACGTTTTCTAACATTCAATCGTCATTTACTCGAAAACTTTCCTATGTAAGAGGGCAAAATTTTAGTACTGTCTGATAGAGAATTAAACGATCTTTCAGAATCAAGGAAAAAAATATGGTGTTGCCATTTAAAAAAAATCGATGACGTCATTACTCGAAAACAAATGACATCTGAAAATCGCATTTTACGCTAAAATATGTATTTTTTAAATTAAAAATCGACCTGTTCGAGGATTTTTCCCAAAAAATAATTGTTTCGTTTTTATTGAATTTATTCCATACTTTTGGCGCACTGTATTTAGATGTACAGGGATACTGAATATTCTTCTTGCCAAACAAAGTTTTTACTCAAATAAATTTTTATTCTAACAATGTTTTATTAAAGAACTATAACAAATGGTTGTGCTCACCTTCAGCCGCAATCCGTCGTATTAGCGACACACATGGTCATATTTAAGTTACCACGAATTTCATTTGCAGTTATTGTAATTCATTTTTGTAGCTGTTCTGTGGTGCTAATTACTTCGCTGCAAATCCGTTGTTTTAAATATTTCCATAAAATGGAATCTAGCAGATTTAAATCGGGAGTTCTTGGAAACCTCCGCAGAGGACCAAACCGACCAATCCATCTGTCATCAAAATTATTATTCAGTCACCCTGTCACAAATCTGCTATTGTGAGTAGGTGCACCATCTTGTTGGAAGTACATATGTTGTTTAATATTCAACGGAATGTCTTCTACTAAATCATACAAATGGTTTTCGAGAAAGTCTCTGTAGCTATTTGCGCTCATGCGATTACTAAGTTCTTGCAACTCCAATAAATGACCAATGAAGAAGTTTCGAACATTTGCAATGATCTCTCGTAAAAATGGCTTCCTCTGTCAATTACAGCTTCTTCACGATCTGCGATTAAAGCTATTTCAGTCTTTGAAATTTTAAACTCACTTAATCTTCGGAAGATTGATGCAAATATCTGATGATTTAAGGTTCTTTCACTAACTCAATTTGGATTTAGGGATGGCTATTCCACTATCAAAGCATTATTAGCTATTTTAGATAATGTCATTGAGAGCATGGATCAGGGTAACTTGACACATGCCACAATCTGTGACCTTTCCAAGGCATTTGTTTGTGTCAATTTAGATATACTTCTTCTAAAGTTAGAGTATTACAAAGTTCGAGGCAACGAATTGCAGCTTTTCAAATCATATCTCTCAAAAAGACAGCAATATGTATGTGTATAACAATTGTGAATCTTCCTTAACATTAGTTAAGGTAGGTGTACCACAAGGTTCGGTCTTAGGAACGACACTTTTTCATGTATATATTAATGATTTGCCCATTAGTATCAGTAATGCTTCTTGTATGCTTTTTGCAAAGATACAACTCTGTTAACTCGTGGAAATTTATTTAATAGCAGAATTAGTCTCGATGGTGCTAATAAATAGTTTTCAGCAAACAACTTACAGTTAAATTTATCTAAGACCAAACATATAACATTCACTTCTAGCAGAATATCGAATGGGTTTGAACCCATAAAGTTATTGGGTATTACGTTAGACTCATATTTGTCTTGGACACCGCATGTTATTAATTTTTGTTCAAAACATGCCACACTGGTATTCTTTATGCGACAGTTGAAACCATTAGTAAACAACAACGTACTGAAAATGGTTTATTTTTCGCTAGTACACAGTCATATAAACTACGGGATATCACTATGGGGTAACTCTGGTGGTTCTCATAAAGTTTTTCTTATGCAGAAAGCAGCAATTCGTATTCTTGCAGGTGTACCTGCCTTGGCTCACTACAAGGAATTATTTTTAGAATTTAAGATTCTACATCTAGCATATCTGTTTTTGCTTGATTCTCTTTCACTTGTACATAATAATATACATAACCTTCAATCCCACTCTGATGTTCATCAGTATAATACCAGACATAGATACTTAATTGATTCTTTCTCTCGAATTAAGCTGACAAAGATCAATAATCTTGAAATTTGATAAGTACTTTGAACAAAATCAAATTGCAAATATGTCCTCAAGGTAATTTTATAGATTTACGGAATCATTTCTCCTTAACCATTGTTTTTATTCTATTAACGAATTATTAACTTTTGTTACTACTACACATACATGTTATGACTGAAAATGTACCACTTTTTGTACGTAAATGTCAATAAACTATCTAAACTAAACTAAACTAAACAATATTTTATCAAAATTTCCGAAACAGGTCGATTTTTTTATTTTAATTTACTGTTTTTTGTAATAATTTAATATACAGTGTGACCTACCTTCGAGTAATGCCCACCCTGTACCAATTTGAAGCAACTTGTGATACATTTTTGGAATCAGCTCAGCAAAGGAAAACCGAAAATGGGAAAAAATGGGGTGCTCCATTTAAAAAACCGATGATGATGTCATTACTAGAGGTAGGTCACCATGTATATTAAATTTTTATTTGATAAAACAGTAAATTAAAATAGAAAAACGACCTGTTTCGAAAATTTTTAATAATATCGTTAATTTAATTTATACGTTAACTTATGGACGCACTGTATGTCCGTAACGATGTCAGAGAATTCTTGTGCAGGAAAATCGCCCAGTTGAAAAATATAGGGACGTAAAACTACGTAAATGAATTTTCAAATAAATATTTACTTAATAAATAATAACTTTTAATGACACCAACAACTTTGATGTGAGATATCTAATTCTATTAATGAAAATACATACTAATGAGCATTTTTTTGTAAAAAGTAAATTTACTCCAAAAGGGAGCTATCCAGAAAGAATACTTTTTTTTTGTAATAAAACAAATTTATTAGTTTTAATATTAGTTAGTAGTACAATATAGTTTTCACCATAGTAATGATTCTATTTTCCTAACTTTCAACAGCCTCTTTGTAAATGTTAGAACAAACACTTTATTTTGACGAGAAGAATATTCAGTTAAATTTTTTACACCTACTTCTTCTTACTCGCCCTATATGATATCAAACAACATACGCGACATCATGTAATAAAAATTACAGGAAAATTGATTTGAATTAGCAATAGCGTCAAAATAAAGTAGTAAAGTAGTTTTATAAATATTACATCTAAATGCTTCCGTCGTACCGCATAACACAATCATCAAAAATAAAATTACACAATACATTTATAAATTCCACGTCTTTTTCATTTTATTGGGTCTCTCAAAAACCAACATGATATTTTTTCGGACTGCTTTACCTTTAACTTTTTACGTTAAAACTTTTACTGTGGAAAAGTAAAAGTAAATTATGGTTGATTTGTCTTGGGATCAAGAATGCCCCTGAAAATAACCCAAACTTATTTCTGGGGTGTTTATCTTGTGTTTGTTATTCTTTTTCACGTATTTTTTTGCTAAAAAAATATTGCACAATTCCCCCATAGCGTTTTCAAGTTCTACAAACCAAACTTGTCACTACGCGTAAAGAAATAAAGTAATGAAAAATAGATTATTAACCGCACAAAAAAAAATAATTTTACACATTTTTATTATTACTGTATTACTATAAATGCAAAATAATGTTTTACTCTCACATTTCTTCAGGAGCTTCACTACTGATATTTTAAAAAATGATTAAAAACGCGCATTACAATATATATTTTTTTCATAGTATATCTAACTTTATAACAGAATTTATCGGCAATATACAAGATGTCTGGAAGATGAGTGCCAATAATGTAAGTTTCCATATGAAAAAAATATCCGAAATTAACAATTTTTCTACAAATACAATCAAAAATAAAAATACAGCTACTATAAAATGCAGCATTGTGTTACAAAATTGCAAACTATGGTACAATTACGAGCAAGCAAAAATCGTTTTAACGTAATTTGTTTTTTGTGTATCAGTAATAAAGTGAACAAGAGGAATTTTCGTAATAATCCTTCAAATTGTAACGCACTGCAACGTGCGACAACATTGCAATAAATGGACCTTTTCAGTAATGACCTCACATACCTCAAATAATAGTAAATACTCAATTTTTGACCTTGGTGGTGGACCAATAAAGGCACTCATATCCCAGACACCCTGTATGTTGTGCTGCACACCCTGAATCTTATTTTGTACGCAATAAATAAATAACTTAAATTAAATGATGTATATATAACTCTCTCTTATTGTATCTATATGCCTGTAGATATTCTATTAAACAAATGTCACCGTTACGTGACTATATGATGGAAACAATGGAATTGAAAAACCATTTATCTTCCAGAAAACGGTGGAAAAGAAATCTCTAATCTCGGTTGTATTCTTACCATTAAATTGCCTTCCTTTAGGGTAGCCTTGTCTTAATACTTTATAGATAAGCCTTTACTACATCAAATACAAGATATTATGCCGCATCTTTCGTTCTTTTTTTGCGCTCTGAGGTAATACATATCGGATAACGATTCTGAAATCAGTTTTCTGTACAAGAGTTTTTCAGTTTTATAATAAGAACTACTGTTTCTCTCGTGAGTTCCTTAAAAAATATTCACTATCTAGAAAGATACATTTCCAATTTTATACCTAGGAAATGAATATAGCGATTAATGTAAGAAAAAACATATACAGTTTGTTCAAATTCTGTATTTACTTATTATGGGTATCTCATTGAAAAAAAAAGACTGTAAATAATTGAGTTGAGTGGCCACATTAAGGATCCTGAGTTAAATTATTGAGTATATTCTCACATTTCGGAAATTTTACTAATGTATAACAATATTGTTATAATGAGGTTTTCCAGGTTTCCCTCATTCCTGCACTGAATAGTGGTTAGAGCCTACCAACGTAAGTCGTTCCTGGGCGCAAATGCGGTCTGCTAATAATAACATGCCGCCCCCTCTCCCGTACAAGTCTTCGACTTCTGGGCTAATCCCTGTGATTAGAATGAAGGGTAGAGATATTATATTATATTATTTTATTGTATACATTGTATAGATACTTAATTCATAAAGATTCAATTATGTTCGTAGCATAAAATTTTACTCAGTTTGATCAAAACCTAAACTGAAACTTTATTCAGCGGATTTAGATCTAATTACACTTTATGTTACACTAGAAAAAATAGTACTAATCCTAAAGCCTCCAGATGTTGATCTTGATCTTTGTCATATCTGCGAAATCGACATTTTCGAAATATTGAAAATAATTGATTATGGAGGGTCGTTCACAACTTATCTCAACAAATTTGGGAATAGATGCGTCATGAAAAATGGAGTCAATACCGGAAAAAAAAATTGTAAAAATCCTTATAGCTTCCGAGAAAAGGATGATTGAAATTCTAGTAGTTTCAACCTTTACATCGCTGGGCTACTGTAGTCTCCAGGCGATTCTGAGTATTGAAATCCGATTACTTATTATGTATTAACATTTTTATGATGCAAGTATTTACCTACATTAATTTATCAAGACTTGATAACTTAGTGTCAAAAATGGCTTCCGTATGGTGAAGTGAAAATGCTTTAGCAGAACGATTTCCTGATAAATATGTGCCAAATGCAACTACTTTTACTGTGGTGTGCAGTGAGTGAAAGGATGGTGCAATGCGGCCGTGACAGGGGAAGTTTGCCACCGAATCATGAAAGAGATGGAGATCCAGGACGTTCACAGCATATTGCAGCAGTATGGCGTGTCATACACGAGGCTTAATTATATCTGTACCATGTACAGCGTGTTCAAGCATTAATACCAAGGGATTGGATAGGAAGGACCAGTTCCATGGCCGCTTCGATCTCCTGATTAAATCCTTTGCACTTCTTTTTGACGGGATATTTAAAAAAATAAGTGTATCGCACCGAAGTGGACACTATTAATTTAATTTAATTTATTAATTTTCCCAACAGAAAGTCCATTTACAGGGCAAGAATTGAACACATATTATATATAAAAAAAAGATAAAATAATAATAAAAAATACAAACATTTAGAACATGAAATAGTACAATATATAAAAAATAATTATAATTAAAATAATCCACATCTCACATGGAGATACCTATATTTCACAATGAATTATAAAAGCAACTAAATATCAGTATGGGAATAATACCGGTTGGCACTTTGTAATAAAGTAGTTATATTACAGACATTTATATCACAGCAGCTGGCTAAAATATTAAAATAGTTTAACATCGAGAACATTGACGACTTAATTAACATGTTGGTTCTAGGTACTGAACAAATAAACATTTTATTCTGCCGAGAGTTGCGGCGAGGCACGTAGAACTTGATTTCATTTAATAATTCAGGACTATCAATTGTACCATTTAATAATTTAAATAGGAACCGCAAAGAATATAATATTCTGCGATACTTTAAAGAATGCATTTAATAAAAGAGCTTGACTAGCACCTCTCTCTGAATATAGTATGACATCTCAAATATAAGAATTTTAAAAATTTTCTTTGAATCGTTTCAATACATACAGAATAGGAAGTATAAATTGGCGAAAACACAAGTGAGCAATATTCAACTTTAGATCGAACAAGAGAATTAAATAATGTTTTTAACACCAACTCATTGGAAAACAGCTTACAACAGCGCGTTCTAACTTCCAGAGATCTGTCACAACTAGCCACTACATTCTCGATGTGCATTGCGAATGATAAAGTCGAATCAAAAGTAATTCCCAGATAGCAAATAAAATCACATCTTGTAAGTGCTATATCATTTATTGTATAATGGAATATAGGTGGAGACTTTTTACGTGAGTACGTTACTGCTTTGCATTTGGAGATATTTAGTGATAAATTATTGACATTGCACCACTCAACCAATTTAGTCAACTGTGACTTCAAATTTAAAGAGTCATCCTCATTACCTATAGAGCTAAACATTTTCAAATCATCTGCATACAAAAGATGTTCGATCCCTGAGATACTCCCGAATTAGCAGTATACATATTAGATTTATATCCATTATATCCGACACACTGAAGTCTGTCTTTAAGATAGGATTCAAATAATTTCAACAAAACCGAACTGAAACCAAATGTTTCGAGCTTTGACAAGAGAGTTGAATGACATATGCGATCAAATGCCTTCGAGAAATCTGTGTACAATACGTCAACCTGTCCTTGATCGTCCAAGACATTAGAAATATATTGAGTCATCACAATTAAGTTGGGCATCGTTGATCTTTGGCTCATAAAACCATGCTGTGAAATAGAAAATTTTTAACATCATTATATATATATGATTATACACAGACATCTCGAAAACCTTTGAAAAATTCGGTATTATAGAAATAGATCTGTAATTATTAAAATAGGCTGCATCTACATCTTTGAACACAGGACATACTCTGCTAAATTTCCAACAATCAGGAAAAGTAGAAGTAGACAAAATGAGATTCAATATTATTAACAGAGGAACCGCAAAAGCATTGAAACAATCTTTAGCGAGAAAACTAGGTACTTGGTCATGACCAGCTATCATTTTATTTTTCAATTTCCGCAAAGCTTGCTGCACTTCACCCATATTTAAATATGGTATGTTTATACAGGTATTTGAAATGCAACTGATATTAGTATCACAATAAACATCGGTATTATTTGACAAGTATTCTCGAAAACCATTAACAATCGTGGGTCGTCATATGAATTATCGTTCAAAAACATCTTACCCGGAATTCGTGTTGAACCTTTTTTGCTTTGTACATATGCCCAAAAAGATCTAGGATCACTATGAATGATTTTCGCGAATGTATCATAACTGTTGATGAGGACAAAACATACAAGAAGCAGAAATATTTGTATTAGTTTGTAGAAACCGGGTAAGACGCGTCCAAAATGTGGTTATGTCAAATTATTTTATTAATTAAAACCATAAATTGATTCGATAAATAATTAATAACAATAGCAGCAAAAGCAGTTGAATTTTCTGTCTAAAATATTCGTATAAAATGTTACTTATTTCTTTCCGTGCGAATTTCTTTCAGTTTTTTATCCAGTCGCCAATTGCATGTTTTGCCTTGTCAGATTTTGCAGTTTCCAGTATCGCGCAGAAGTGTATTTTTAAATTATTTTCAAACTGCCTGTTTTGATTTTTGTTTTACAAATTTATATTTGTAAGAGTACGCTCTACATTCAATTTTTTTTTTTTTAGATAAGTTTGAATCAGCCTGTATACTATTATAACAGTTTAAGAAACAAATTGCCGCTTTTTTACAAAAATCATGAGATATCTGAATAGCGACAGTCTTGACGATCTACAAAAATCCAAAGTTGGACACAATATCAACAATTATACGGATCCTCTTGTTCCTATACAGGGTTGACTATGACTAAGTACAAACATTTTAACCACGTGCTCATGGAGGCCTAAAAGGCAATAAAATTATTCCAGAATTTTAGCTCGATATTTAAAAAATGGGCCAAAACCCTCTTTTCCTGCGGAAAGTCGGCGCCTATGATAAACATCGACTGAGATGGCTTATATCCATATAGATAAAACCTACATCAACAATATCAGCTACCACGTGGTCGTTTTTTGCAGAAACGACAAAAGTCTTGTCCCATAGCCTAGAAAATCAAACCTGCGAACTATATTGTGGGAAAATATCTGTACCCGACACAAATTCCTTTATTTAATAACTATACAACATTTAAAATCAAAATAAGACACTAAAAACTGAAGAAGACAAAACCACAACGTAAACACAGGAAATGAATTATGACATGAGAGTGAATGTTAGTTGGTTGCCTATTCTGACTGAAAACGTGTGGCGGACGGGTCTCATAGGCAGCGTTAAATAAGGATTTAATATAATATAGAGAAAGATTTTTTTTCGCTTTATGAATAAGTTAGGAATTTTGTTGAAGGGTGATTTCGTTAATTCTTAATTTTCTCTATCCCTTCTTAAAATATTTGTACTTAGTCATAGTTAACTCTGTATATCAAATGATTACGGATTCCTCCCCAATCACCAATTGTGTGTTACATTTATAAGTTAGTGATGCTTTAAACTAAAAGAAATAACTAAAGTTGAGATATAAAGACACTTTGCCCTTAGCTATTAAATGTTAATTAGATTTGGTATAACGTAATATATTTATACAGCTCAGTTCCATGGAGAATTAAAAAATTTCATTTCCGATGTAAATAGAGTATTGATTTGAGGGGAAAATTAGGTGCTATATCTGCACTGTACCGACAAATAAATTGACGAATAAAAAAAACGAAAACTGCTTTGAAAAAAATACCATTATGGAACAAACTGCTTCATTTAGTTCTTATTTTAAATAAAATCTAGACATATATTATTTATAAAATAATAATTATATATTAAGTGTACGAATAGCGAATTGAATTACATATAGGATTAGCTGATGCACTATGATAGTTATCGTTTAATATAAAATAATTATCAAATAGACCAAAATAATTAAAGCTGCATTTTAGCAACTCCAACTTTATTTCCATTTAGCTATCATAAATAATGCGTTTAAATCATGTGGGATTAAAATATTGGCTACATTGGCAGGGAACTGTGAATTATTAACACTAACCGATAATTATTTTAATTCTCATATCACTGGGATTACCATAGGCTATTTTAGCTAAATATCATTATGTCGTGCTATATTTAAACACTGGCAATTATAAAAGGTCTCAATAAGGGTATCCTCCTTTCTCTCTCAAATAAAATAAAGTATGTAAATGTTTTGCTGATTTTTTTAATTTGTAAGTCCAGTCGATGTCATTATGTATGCAAAAGGAGTTGGACAACAAAAGCGTGAAGTTAAGATGACCAATTTTCGTGCTTAGTCAAACCTCAATATTAAAGAAGTAGTACAAACTGAGGATGTCGATATTTTTCATAGCTCATGTCTAACATCGGTATAAATGTCCTCGTTGGAATTATTGGTTGGAAGTTTTTTTTAAATAAATACGTCGATTTGACAGTTAGTGAAAATCTTTTCTGTGGCATTTTCAGTTACGAAATGGTAATCATTGTAATCAGAACTAGGACGACAAAAATTAAAAAAAATTAAATAAGTTTATCAAAAAAAAAAAAAAACGAAAAAGTTATACTATCTATCTACGTGTTATAAACTAAAATTGAAATAGAGCCTCAGTAACGTAAAAAATACTTTTTTCATAAGGCAGAGATTTATAGAAGTTCTATCATTTTTATCAGAACAGTTTGACGATTGCATAAAGATATAAAATCATCGACTTCTTTTTTGTAATTTTGTGTGGTATCAAAGTGTAGGTATAAATATTGACAATCTATCATTTAAATTAATTTCAAATCAATAACATCATAGTTAGCCTTTTGAGTTTCTAGAAAGAAATTATACATTATTCGTCAGTAAACTACTCATGCCATCAGATTGAAAAATTGACTGGCGCTACAGAAGTTTCGGGGTAGTTCGGCTATGATCCCCAGCAACATAGATATTATTTTTGTCTAACCGACACACCCTGTCAAGCTCAAATTTTAGTATAGTATACCTCTTTAACTACTTGAATGATATATAGGGCCAAATTGACTGGCGTTACAGAAGTTTCGGGGTAGTATGGCTATCATCCCCAACAACGTAGATATTATTTTTGTCTAAACGACATACCCTGTCAAGCTCAAATTTTAGTATAGCATACCTCTTTAACTACTTGAATGATATATAGGGCCAAATTGACTGGCGCTACAGAAGTTTCGGGGTAGTATGACTATCATCCCCAACAACGTAAATATTATTTTTGTCTAAACGACACACCTTGTCAAACTCAAATTTTAGTATAGTATATCTCTTTAACTACTTGAATGATATATAGGGCCAAATTGACTGGCGCTATAGAAGTTTCGGGGTAGTTTGGCTGTCATCCCCAGCAACGTAGATATTATTTTTGTCTAAACGACACACCCTGTCTAGCTCAAACTTTAGTGAAATATTTACTTTGTTGGAGATGATTGCCTTACCACCCCGAAGCTTTTGTAGCGCCAGTCAAATTGGCCGTACACATAATTCAATTGGTGCAAAAAATTATATCTATTTTTCAATCTAATGGCATGAGTAGTTTACCGACGAATATGCAATACTTGAATTGGGGAAAACAACCCTTTGAAAATGTCTCGGTACATATCAGGTGTAATGGTAGACTATAATAGTAATATTTATTATTTTTATGGAGTCCGGAATTGACGAACGCCTATGTTCATTCGGGCATTTCCGCCGATTTAGCTGCTAACTTTTGGCTGCCAGTTTCACACCGGTGTAATGACACTTTCCTAACACAAACATACCCTCGCATAACAAGTATATCCCGACATCGTAAGCCGATTTTTCAAGTTTTGTCAGATACAACGCTTCATGAAGAAGGCGACGATATATTTGAGGTGTATTCGCATAGACCCTGGCTCCTGGCTTTAAGGTAATCCTATCAGAAAATATCTGTGGTAGTTAAATCGCAGCATCTTCCTGGCTAGCTAACAACACCACACACAATTATTAAAGCTATGGTTTCATTTTTCCATTTTTTTTTTTTATAATTATTTGCCAATGCATTCGAAGCACCGTTTCACTCTGCACTACACCTGGAAAATGCAAGAGAAAAATCTGTATAAAATACAGCATATAGATTTATAATATACAGGGTGATTCAGAAGTTATCTAAAAAAAATTGTTGAATGTACAGGGAACTCTTACAAATACAATTTTGTAAAAATAAAATCTAAAAGGGCAGTTCAAAAATGATTTAAAAATACACTTCCGTATGGCACTGGAAACTGGTCGACTGTAAAACGTGATAAGGCGTATAACTAGCGACCGGACAAAAAATTTAAAGAAATTCTCAAGGAAAGAAATAAATTACATTTTACAACACCTATTTTTACACAGCAAATTCAATTGCTTTTACCACTATTATTAATATAATTAATTTGTGGTTTTAATTAGTAAAATAGTTTGACATACCTACTTGATGTTACAACAAAACGTTGAAACCATCTTACCCAGTTTCTACAAACTAACACAATTGTTTCTGCTTTTTGTCCGTTTTGAACTTGTAAGTTATGGCAGTAGCTATGATACCTTTGTGAAGATCATCAATAGTATCCACTTCGGTGCAATATACTTCATTTTTTATATATCCCTACAAAATTAAGTTCAAATGATTTAAGAGTCCGTTCTCTGTACACTCCTCGGGTAGCGCTCCGGGGTCGGGTGCACGGGCGTTACGGCTGGAGGCGGAGATTATTGCTCTCCCACTACAATGACTTTACGGTGGACGTAGTTAGAATATTTAGATTTAGTGGAGTAAAATCGGCTAGCAATTATGCCGTTTTGTTTTTAAGAAAATATGACCATCTTGTAGGACATTTTAGTATCCAAAATGGACTAAAATCAAATTATCGATGCTTGGGACATTATTTGACAATTATTACATTTTTCATTACATCGCGCTTGTAAATCAACGATTTTACTTATGTTCGTAGTTTTTTTACAGTTTATATAAAAAAAACTACAGTACTTCTCACGGTACACACCAATTTTTAATAGCTTAACGCCTTTTCGAAAAAAAATGTTCCAAAGTCGACCCAGCAAATTTGTGCATTACAAGCTTATTTTAATTATTGACTATTGATATGTAGTAATATCGAGCAAATGTAGTTAAATCTATAAAAAAGTAAAAACAGTTTACGGTGTTACACTTTTCAAGAAATTAACTTTATGCGCCGTGTGCATACTTGTGATGCAGGAGATGTTTTCAGAAATAGGACAGCGCATTCATTCCACGAGTTAAAAATATCTATATTTTCCATAATGAGAAAAACATTTTTATTGTACATATTATGATTGTGTTTAATATATTTATGACATTGCCCTCTTTAAAATTAGAATAACAAAGATTTGAGAACAGATAAATCTTTATATAAAATAAATATAGTGACTACATTTATTTCAGAGTTTATGTTCTTTATTATTTTAATATTAAGGTAAATAAATTGTAAATATGACGATTTCTTGCACAGTTTACTCATTAAATTTAAATAATTAAAAACTTATTTTGTAAAAAATATTACACAGCAGCCTTAAGAAACAACTTTTTTCGATTAGTTTTTGATTTGGACCGCTATATTTATTCGTTGTCTAAAGAAGTGCTATGGGCCGAGTGTTAAAAATTGGTTTATTTCAAGCGCGCGGCGGACTCTTAAAGTCAGGAGATCGTGGCGGTTATGGTGCCGAACCTCCTCGTGTAATTCCTTGGTATTATCGCCACACTGCTGCAATATGCCGTAGACACTCTGGACCTACATCTCTTCTACAATTTAGTTGCAAATTTCCCGTGTCGCGCCATACTTGCACTCACTGCACACAATTGTAAAAGTAGTTGCAATTGGCACATGTTTACCGGGAAATCGTTCTGCTAACATCAACTACGAGTTGCTATAACCGTAAGCCATTTTTGATATTTGAAAAACTAATTTAAATACTTGCATCACAAAAAAGTTAATACAATAAGTAATCGGATATTTTAAATCGCCTGGCTAGAAACTACAGTAGCCCAGCGATGTAAAGGTTGAAACTACTAGAACTTCAATATTTTTTTGTCGGAAACTATAAGGATTTTATACATTTTTTAAAACGATATTGACTCCATTATTCATGACGCATCTATTCCCAAATTTGTTTAGATAAGTTCTGAATCACCCTGTATTGTTCGAATAATTATGTTCTTCTAAACGTGAATTGAATTATTATTCCAAATATGTTAGTCCCCCCCCCCTTGGGCGTTTTTCCGGCTACGACCCTGGCATCAGTAAATATCTTACTAATTTCAAGTTTCTATTGTACAAATAAATCCCACAACAAAAGAAAGAACCATAATATTTATTTTGTAAATAAACGGATTTTAAATAAACATTTTTTAAATTGCATAATTAATGAAAATCTTTGCAAATATTTATATTGCAGCAACATACAACTTAATATCTGTCATTCAATCCATTTGAATTATCTGCTCCATCAGCCTTTCCATTTTATAACTTCATAATTTTTTTACCTTATACTACAAGTTTTTCTGGAAAATTATGTTTGAAATAAAAAAATGGTAGAGGAAAGTAGCATAATTTCGGATAGATTATTCAAGTCAACCATAAAATACGTAATTAAACATAATTTAACAAAATTTTTGCATTAAGGAAGAAAATTTAAGTAAATATGGAAAATAAAAACTAAAAGAAGACAAATTTGCCAGTTAAAAAATAGTTTCCTTCAGGCATCTTTTTCTATGTACAAAAATTTATAATAAAAAAAAGTTTTGTATTTCCTAATTTCGGATACCTGAAATTGGATGCATTTTAGTATCCAAAATTATGAGTAAATCTAATTTTAACGTAAATTCAAAACTATGGGTAAAAATAACTTTTTATTATAAAACATGCTACTATTATATCCTTTGCTTACCAAGCAATCTATCAAAAGTTTTAACGTATGAATAAATATCAAAAATACCACTCAAAGTATCCCACATAAAAATCTCCGTTACTGCACTGCGCAAATGAATTTGCCAGTTCATCTATCGGCTATAAATACAATAATATGATATAATATTATTAATATGTAACTAAAAACACACAACTTAATGAAATTGCCCCTCACATAAATTTGATAGATCCAAAAATGGGAATCTGATCGAAATTAGGCTACTTTCTTGTACCTTGCTAGAACTTTAGCAGTTTTTTTGGAAAATTAAGCTTCATATAAAAAAGTACGTTTTTTTCTGCAGAGTGAAATGATTCTTCGAAAGCACTGGCAAAGAATTTAGAAAAAAAGCAGAAAAACAGTGTTGGTAAAATCTAAACGGTATTACGCATAACTAGCGCTTGACAAAATTATTATGTACAGGTATTAATAATATTTTATCTCTTCGGCTTCAGGGATTCAGGATATATTTGAAAAAAAAACAAAATTTTGGCCCAATTTTAAAGGTTCCTAAAAAAATCGAGAAAACAAAGAAATATGTGTTAAATAATTTCTCACGTAGATTATACCAGTTTAATCACCCTGTACATGTTATAGATGTTTATGCTTCAGATTTATATTATAAAAAATACTTCTCCATGTTACTATTTACGATAGATGGATAGCAATGCAGTTCCAAATATAGTCCAGTCATTTTAGGTAGATTTAGGCAAGTATTTCGGAAAATTGAGATACCCAGCTATAAGCTCGTATAAACTTGTATTTTGACGTCCTAAAACTGTTCTCAAAATTCACACATGATTCGATGGCCGCAACTTTAAAAATCGGGGGTCAAAGGTCAAAAGAATCGATTTTTTGCATATTTTTTGCAATTATCTCGTTTCCTATAGGTTTTACGCTATTTGTATTTATTATCAATATTGTAGAGAATTTAATTCTCTACAACTTTTGTTTCAAACATTTTTTTATACATTCAATCGTTTTCGAGATAAAGGGCCGAGAGGGTGAGGTTAGAATATCATTTGAAATCAACTGGTAATCCCGATCGAAATCATCTCATAAATTATTGCTAAATATATAATTATAAATAATTTTCATTTTGAATTACTCAACACAATATTCTGTAACTGCAAGAGTGGTTGTAGTTCAAGATGTGGATGCAGCAAAGCGGGGTTGCAGTGCTCTTTAGTTTGTGGCCAGTGTAATGGGCAAGATTGTTTCAACGCTGTACCATATGAGACCGATGTCAATGAAGATAGGACCCTTCATCCAGAAATCATGGCAGAATTAGAGACAAATCTCGTTGAAGACGATAATGAAGACGATAACGACCTTGGAGTTCTAC
Organism: Monochamus alternatus; assembly: GCA_037114965.1. NCBI lineage: Eukaryota > Metazoa > Arthropoda > Insecta > Coleoptera > Cerambycidae > Monochamus > Monochamus alternatus. The sequence continues at coordinate 73,211,780 of CM073431.1, read as the reverse complement.
AGCTGCGGGGAGACGACGACGATGATGAAGAAGAAAATTGAAATTAGAACTTATTGTTCTTATAATTATTTTCTCTTTTTTTTAATTTTGACAATCAATCACAAATGTATCGAATGACATTTTTTAATAAAAACATTATTTAAAATTTTATTTCTTTTCTATTCTTTTTTATTTATTAAAGAATAATTACTGCAAATAAGAATTAAATTATAATATGATTTAAATTTTTTCCTCTACATATTTTTAACTACACGGGCAGGTAAGTGTTATTAAATAAATTGATACTTAATTGAAAATAAATAATTAAGCAGAAAAATATTTAAATATAATGCAATTGTTAATAAAAAATGAAAATTATTTATAAACCTCATTTGAGATGATTTCGATCGGGACTACCAGTTGATTTCAAATGATATTCTAACCGCGCGCTCTCTGCCCTCTATCTCGAAAACGATTCAACGTATAAAAAAATGTTTGAGAATTTAATTCTCTACAATATTAATAATCGATTCAATATCGATGCAAAAAATCGATTCTTCCCTGATTTTTAAAGTTGCGGCCATCGAATCATACGTGAATTTTAAGAACAGTTTTAGGATGTCAGAATACAAGTTTATACGAGTCTATAGCTAGGTATCTCAATTTTTATAAGTGAACTCCCTTAAATGACTGGTCTAATATTGGTTGTTCTGAACGAGCTTTATATCCCAAATATAGTATAAATATCTTCTTTAAATTTAATAAGTCCTTTTGGAAATATACAAATATTCTTCGAACCGATCTAATAAAATTTTCCAATAATATTCAATTTCTGTTTGTTTTCTTAAGTTATATCTCTGTTTTTCCAAATACAGGGTAAAAAGTCACTTCGAATTAGTCAGCAGATAAGCAAAAAGTAAACGTAATGTATCAGAGAGAGCTTTGATCGCTTTGAAGCTCAAATGTTTATATTTAATTAGTAAATCAGTTTATCTAGCGCCCACCGAAAGCGCAAACATGTTCACTGAGTCAGATAAGAGTTTTTTCCGGCCACACATAACAGCTATGTCAAAAGTGTAAAAAACATTCAGTGGCACGCAACAAACTAAATTACTATTTGAGTAATTAGTAAAATGTTGCACATTTATATGTAGGGCATCCGTATTTAGGTGTTACCTCATGTCGTTAACAATAACAACTGAATTTATTTTTTTTAATGCAAAATCTAACAACACGATGTTATGCTACAATACAGTTTTCGCTTTTCCAACTTACACCGACACCTATACAGGGTGTTCAATAAATAATTAACCATACTTTAAGGCTAGCTTCCTTGGACAAAAATAATGTAATTTAAATCAATTTATACACCCGTTTGCTTCCTTAAGAAGACGTTTTCAAAGGTTTCAAAGGTAGTGGTTTTTTAAACGTTCTGCGTTGACATATTTAATGTTTACTTTAAAAACAAATTTAAACGTATAAAATATATCGTTGAAAACACGTTAATAATATTCGCATTTCATCTAGAGGTTGAAGTGAACACTAAAGTGAACAGTAAATTTACTTTTTTTTATAATGTTTCTTAAACTGCTGTGCATAAATGTATTAACTGCGCGGTAAGTGCAACTTTTATAAAACGTAGAATTAAAAGTTTTAAATATTAATGTATTAAAAGGATCATCCAAATATTAATAAAACGTTTTCTAGACAAGGTTTTAGTAACACAAAAGTAAAACGTATAAAATACGTTGATACATGTACACATGTTTTCAACTGAAAGTAGAAATGAACACCGAAATAGAATGTTTTCTGGTAACGTTTCATGATGTATATAATACAGTATTATACTAATATTTAAGTACACGTTAAGTGCAACGTTTATAAAACGTTTGACGTAACGTTTACTTCACGTTGAATATAAGTCCAAATCGACAAAATATAATCTAATGGCCAATAAATTATATCTGATGAATTATATCCTTATTATATCCTTCTATAAATCTATCTTTTTATACACTGGACATAATGTTATTTAAACATAGCTGACAATGTTTTATAAATGTTTATTTTTAATTTTTAATTAATTAGTTTTTAAACGTATGCGTGTCCATTGGGAGGCTTGAGAAAGTACTTTATTCATTTTTTACAATCATTTCCTTTATTTATTCTTTCTTATTTATTGCGTAATTGTACTTAAATTTTGGATCATATGATTTTTTATTAGATAAACACGAATGTCTAATTAAGTTAAATGTATTATTCCTCTCAGATCTTTTTAAGGATATAGACTTTTTGAAACTGATAAGTTATTTGAAACAACATTGGATTAGTTTTAAAAATAATTATATTTGATGCATATCGCCAAAATGCACCATTTTGGAGAAAACTCCGTTAAACGTAATTGTTAAGCTTGGAAATCAATATACATATATTTTAACAAATTATTAATTTAAAAAGTTACAGTTATTAACGTCTTATAAAATACCATGAAGCACAACACAGAGATATATGACAGCATGGAAAATAGATAACATTTAAAAAATAATAAAATAAAAAAAATAACCACCTAAAGGCAATAGCACAAACAAATTTTTTTAATTTAAATTTATTTTTAAGAAATCTGTCAGATCTTATTTGGACAAGAATTAAAACGATATTAATGAAATAAAATGTGTCAGTGTGTGATAAGTTATTGTAGTTTGCAAATAGTTCGATATTAGTGTAATAATAATAATAATATCTCTACTCCTCATTGTAATAGCGAGGATTAGTCTAAGACTTGTACGGGAGAGGGGGTGGTATATTATTAATAATGAGGCCGCATTTGCGCCCAGGAACGACTTACGTTGGTAGGCCCTAACCACCACTCAGTGCAGGAATGAGAGAAACCTGGAAAACCTCATTAATTAGTGGGGTAGTCAAATGTCGACCGATATCAATCTATCACATTGACCCAAGCTAACCTTCCACCCTGCCATATCCGCAGAGATGGTACCAATCCCCTCCACGAATATAGCTGATATACGGTCTACCGGCTGCGGGGCTCGAACCCACACAGGTCTAGCCACATCGATTCAAGTACTGACGCCTTAAACCGCGCAACCACTGGCCGACTATACGAGTGTGTCTCGTATTTTTTTTCTATTCTTGAAAAGAAAGAGAGAAGGTTTGTATTTATCCACACGTTAACTTTAATGGACATCACGTCAATCATGATGATGATGACCTTGAAGAGGATTTAATTTCTCAAAATATTGATGATCACTATAATATATTGTTGCCTGATGATTGGGATTCATCAGACGATGAGCCATTGGCTCGATTGGTTCCTGCTTCTGCCAAAAAATGATTACGAGACAAACAGTTTGCACCTGATAAAATTTTACCTACAGTAAACTATGACGACCAAGTGAAAGATTCTTTTGAATATTTTCAAAAATATATTAGTGACGACTTTTGCTAAGTGTACTTCCTGTAACATATTTTTATGGTGTAGTGTTGAAGGAAATTGTTTTGCAGATTTTCATCAATAAAGGAATATTATTGATCCCGAGAGTTTTGTATCTTTATGATCCCAAAGTATCATATGTGATACTTCAGTTTTTTTTAAAAAATAACCAAAATTTTAGCAAAATACATAAATACTATGTTTTTTTAGGTGCAAACTAACACAAATATATCAAAATTTACTTTAAAATATCTTAAAAAGCCTTCTGGGTCTGAGGAGGGCATAGGTGATTAAAATTTAAAATATGACTTAAAATATAAAACAAATAAGACGTCACATAATATATGTTAAAATTGTAGTTAAAAAAAATGTATAGTCTAGTGCCAGACAAAAAATATATATTTATCTGAGGATATCTCACATATTGACATCTTTCTTCAACAATAATTTATGTATTCTATGCCATGAACCATAATAATAAATGTAAACCTTCAAAAGCCATACAACAGCCGCAAATAAAAGCAGACGTTAACATTTTCTCATATACCTAAATTGTATTTGTTACGAGTGGAGAAGAGCAGGTAACGCATTATATACCTCATATTCCATATTTTTCCATAACAAAAATGCCGCTATGAACATTTATGCACGTATATTTTTCACATTCTCTCCCCGAGATGCACTCATAAATCACTCAACCTATTCCCGCCTTACAGTTCTCCAATGAATTAAATTATATAGTGACGACATCGTAAATCGCCGCCGACGACGGAGTATAGAAGTTAAAACTTCGAGTACGCGTTCCCCACGTGGGGCCTCGTAAAATTTTGTTATTCCCATAAATCGATTTTCATTAGACGGAATCCTATAAAACACGATCCTGAGAGGACCTTTCAAGCTACAATGACACCAGCATTACGGGCGCATTAACTTGTTAACTTAGTCGGATTTAAAGGGTCTCCAACAACACAGGAATTGGTACCCTGTACTTTCAATGGATCGTCAGGCTTGTATGCAGTCCTGCACAAAGGACCTTTTCAGCTGGGGTGTCTCCACTCATATAATTCAGGGATAAATTGTTGGCATATGCGACAGTAACTTGACGTGCACTTTGTAAGTATGCAAGGAATATGTTTCTCATTTGTTGAAACCGGTCATTCTTGAAAGACCTATAGTCGAGGCAATAAACTAGTAAAAAGTCCAAAAGTTCTAAAACTAGTTGTGGAGGACGGATCGGAATGCGGTTTTCTGCATTCTCTTCCAAAAATTATTTGTAAAAAATGTGGCAACATGGAATTTCTGACAAATCGGAAATTCCATTGCTGTAGCAAAAAATGCATTATTTGAGAGGCCTCTTGGAAAATATCAAAACTTGATAAATAAGTGTCAGAACTGGCCCAGATCGGGTACTCGGGGATTTTCGAGGTCGCTAATCACGAATATGATCAAATTGACCCCCCCGAATACCTGGAACTCAGGACCGCCGATGAACGTCATCTCCGTGGGACTCTCCCACAAATCACGCAGGAAAGAAGAGAAACTCGGCGCCCGGGTTTTTTTTTGGTTCGCTGAATCTAAATCTGGCATCGGTGAACACCCCATGGACACCTGGTGCGCCGGAACCTGGACGCGGACGTCATCTCCGAGAATTTTCCTAAGAAGAGTGTCAAAAACCACCCGAAAATTATAATAGGGGCGTTTTGTGGGGCGTTGAATCCGAATTTCACGTCTGAAAGGACCCCTCGAACACCTAGTGCACCAGAACCTGACCTTTAACGTCATCTCCGTGGCTTTTCCTGACACAATCAAAAAAGACGAACCGAAAGTCGTTATGGGTTTTTTTGGGGTGGTAAATCCGAATTTCATGTCGATAACGACTCTTCGAGCCCCTGGTGCACCGGAACCTGGCCCGAAACGTCATCTCCGTGGCTTTTCCTGACACAATCAAAAAAGGCGAACCGAAAATCGTTATGGGGGGTTTTTTGGGGTGCTCAATCCGAATTTCACGTCGATTTTCAGTTTGTCTTTTTTTATTGTGTCAGGAAAAGCCACGGAGATGACGTTTAGGGTCAGGTTCTGATGCACTAGGTGTTCGGGGGTTCGTTTTCGACGTGAAATTCGGATTCAACGCCCCACAAAACGCCCCTATTATGATTTTCGGGTGGTTTTTGGCACTTTTCTCAGGAAAATTTTCGGAGATGACGTCAGCGTCCAAGTTCCGGCGCACCAGGCGCCCGTGGGGTGTTCGCCGATGCCAGATTTGGATTCAGCGACCCAAAAAAAAACCGGGCGCCGAGTTTCTCTTCTTTCCCGCGTGATTTGTGGGAGAGTCCCACGGAGATAACGTTCATTGACGGTCCTGAGCTCCAGGTGTTCGGGGGGTTAATTTGAACATCATATTCGTGATCAGCGACCTCGAAAACCTCCGAGTATTCGATCTGGGCCAGTTCTGCCACTTATTTACTAAGTTTTGACATCTTCCAAGAGGTCTCTCAAATAATGCATTTTTTTAATGCATTTTTGGCTGCAGCAATTCAATTTCCGATTTGTCACAAATTCCATGTCGCCACATTTTTTACAAATAATTTTTGGAAGAGAATGCAGAAAACCGTTTTTTAGTTCATTGCCTCGACTACTAATAACTACGCCAAACTTAAAAAAGAGTAAACGACAATATAGAAATATCTCCGTAATAGAAAATAAACATTTAAAATTGATTTTGTATGGTGTCGTTGTTTTGATTTTATAAATTTGGTATAAGTCAAACGGGGTAAAAGTGAACCACCAAATTATTTGAGTAAAAGTAAAACAAGACCAACAACTTTACTTATCCCAAAATATTCTCAAGCACCAGTGTGCAGTTTAATTCTCTACAGTATAGTTACAAGAAATTTGTGTGCTTGGATATTATAGATTTAATGGCGCGTAGCACAGGGCGAGAGGTCTGCGGCTAAGTACCTACTGCAATGTAGGTCACTTCATGTAAGTCGTGGCACTTAGGCCGAGCAGGAAGTAGCAGACTACTTATATCTCACCTGCACTCAATTTATATGTGAACCTACATATGAAGGAACAGTCAGCTCAATTGTGTTATGGCATACTGACGAGGGCTAACAAGCCCGAAACAGGTCTATGTCTGGTGGGGTGGCCTACAAGGGTTCTTGACTGTTCACACAGATACTGCAGGTGTAATTCAATGCCGGTCGGGGCATTGGTCGGCGGAGAAGTTGTTTCCTGCAGTATCATTTATATAACAAATAAACATAATAATGCTTTGAAAACAAACAGTTTTATTAAGTACATTACCCTTAACACCTTTTCAATCCTAATTTCAGTTTTTAATCATCTTTCCAAAGTTTTTCTTCGAATGGCATAAGTCATAGACGCATTTTTAATAAAGCATCAATTTTTAACAGCTTCGACGGCAAGACGGAAATTCTCTTGCATCCATGAACTTCGAAACAGTCCAAGTTTATCGATTTTTGAATTACTTCGACAAAAGTTTTACTTATTTTATTTACCGTAATATGTAAGAGTTCAATTTAAAGCCTCTTTTCTTGAAAACTGTCCACATTAGGAAGTTCTAACAAGAGTAGCTATTTCTAGAAAACAAAGCTATAAGTACATTAACCTTAAAAAAAAATAGAACTTAAAATGTAATAGGCATCTAAGATAACTAGCATCATCTATGAAATATCCAAACAATTATTAGACCAGCGTATTTGGCGTTCTTAAAGACACCGGAATACCAAATTTCATAAAATATTTCGCACAGTTTAGAAATTATCGTAAAAATTCTATTTTAAAAATTTTATTTTGTTACTCTGTATCTCGAAAATAAGAGAAGATTGTCTTAGTTCATAAGACAAATAGTTCTTATATTTTTGACCATCACTCCACTGCATTTACGAGAGGTATTTCTGAAAAACCCTGTATTTACTAGGTATTGTTTTTAGACTGATTACAATATAATATTTAACGAATTCCAATAACCCTAATAAATATTCTCAGATGTATTATTTGTACAGCTGGTGACGAGAAATTTTATTTGGGTTCGGATGACACTGTGAAATTCAGAAGGGTAATATATAAAAAGCACGCGCTCTATGTAAATCAGGCCGAATTTGAATGATTGCCACAAACGAGCACCGCCGTACCTTTGTATTGCAAAATACTTTGTTCCGAATATAATCCCGTTACCAATTAGTCGCTTATGTAATCCAATTTTTCAGATACACCCGTGGAATTGTAATCAAATTTTTTTTCCATTATAATTAAAACAAAACACATCCTTGCAGGTGACGCTCGATTTCGTTTTTTATTCCTATATATCTCTAATTGTTTAACTCTATTTGACATATGCTCTAATAACATTTATACCACTTCTAATTTTCAAAAATCACAGTTTGCGCAAAACAACAACACTGCTATATTATGTTGTTCTGAACCACACTAAATTTTATAAATTTATATAACAAAAACAAAATAAGTCAGGTATAAAACTCTTATAAAAACATACAATTAATTTCACTACTAAATAACTAGAATACAATTAATATAGATAACCTAAATTCCAATTTGATAAAATTACATTCACATAATAAAATATCATAACTCTTATATTATATTTTCTATAATGTAGATCTCTGGAAAATTTCTTTTGAACCTGTTCAATACAATTTTTATACGTTTCATGTAGAGGAGACCAAACAATATATAGATGTATATTCTAAAATAGTTCTAACAGAAGTACTAAATAAACAAATAAATGTTCTCTCGTTCCGAAAATTACAAGAATTTCACATCATAAACCTTAACATACGCAAAGCTTTTAATACTGTTTCGTTTACCTATATGATCATTTTAGTTTAAGTTAGTTTAATTCAGAATCCAGCAATATACCATTTTAATAACAAAGAATAATAGAAAAACATTTAGTTACATTAAAAGATTAAAATTTTGTTCCGACCACTGAAATATAGGTACTATCCAAAATATTGAATCCACACCTTTATAATCGACATACTGCTGTCAATTTTTAAAATAAGTCATAAGTAACTGCAGTAAATTGTTTGAAGAACAAAATTTTTTCAACAATATATCATGATTAATTTTATCAAACACTTTGGTGGAATCTGTAATATAATGTAATGGTAATTTCATTTTCAATATCACATAGCTTTTCCAACAATTTTTAACTATATATACATTTTCAAATAAGAAATCGATTTGTTAAAAATATGTATTAAAAGTCAAACAGAAAACGAGAAAGTTATTGTTAAAGTGACTGTAACTGAAAATAATAAACTATAGACTCTAATAATCTCATATATTGAGTACACGTACCTAAATGTTTAAATAAAAATTGTTGCAACAAATTGTCATACATGTTGTTATTTGTAATCTTAACAACAAAATATTATAATGAGATAACTAGAAAAAACATACCTTTTTCCTTATTAGTTTACTACTGGGATTGAGTGGGACTGGAGTTTCATAGGTCGGAAATAATACGGTAAACACTGCATAAAAAATGACAGAAAAAGGATTTGAACATCGTTCTCAGAAGTGTTCAAAATTTTAATACTGTGATAAGAGAGCCTGTGCGGTTTCTATCTTTATCCTGAGGATCTGAGTAGCTCATGGTCAGTTTATATAAATTAGGTGTTCATAAAGTATTACTTTATTCAATATTTTTCAATACAAATTGCACGTGTGTACAGCAACAAGGAATAATTAATGTACATTGTTTTAGCGTACAGCGAAGCAAGACAAAACTCACGAGCGGCTTTTCGTTTTTATGACTACCAAGAAAATTTTTTAACCAAGTGCACTAAATGGACTAGTATCTTAGCCATCGCGATCTCCAGATTTAGATCCTATAAATTTATTTTTTTGGGGGGGATATTTCGTACCGAAGTGGAAAGAATTGAGAAATTGTTCAAAACGGCTCCTTATAATCTGCGTTATTGGGAAGCAAGAACGAGGAACATTCGGACTACTACGATGAAAAGTATTCAACAGGCCCATGATTTCTTATTTAAAAATGTGGACAAACATTATTGAACAAACTACGACACACCTAGTATATTTCGTATTAAAAATAACCATTACGAGTCTCTAAAAAAATAATAGTAACACACTCTACAACATTCATAGTGTTTCTATTAAAATGAAGGTCCAAAAAAATATAACTGGATACTTCCAAAACGAAGTGCTAGATTACATAAATTTTAGAGGGTCCTATTACGAGCCACTATCAGTGAATGATAAAGACATTTATGTGTCAAGATATTACAGTTTTAAGGCTAGATGTTATATCGGCCATTCATAGCCCCAATAAAATAATGACGTACAAAATATATAACCTCAGTTCCCAGCAGTTTATAATTTGTGACAATAAAACATTATTAAATCCAAACTATAATCTAAATAATAACAATAAGATTTTAGTAATAATACTACGACAATAAGGCGAACATACAGGTAGTTTGATACATAATGATTTTCCGGGTTGTTGTGCCGTGATCTCGGTAACTGGTAATTGCCAGAGTTAGAATGCACATCCCTAGCATTAGCCGGGATTCTGAGGCTCAGTCGCGGCGAAGCTTTTACAGAGTCACCACTGAAGATGCCGACAGTGAAGAGCGGCGAAACGTTTGGAAGCATGGGATGCGACCAGTTATAGTGGCAGCTTCTGTTATAGACATATAGTTTTGAATTAATTAATAATTATTAGCTAACAAGTCATAGCTATATTGTTACTATTTCCTCACTCTGTATATTGTTCTACAATCAATTGATATCGATGTTATATTATAAAATAAGAATATAAAATATAAATTTCAGAGTTATAATAAAACTGAAAATAATGCAACAGTTAAATACTTTGTGACTTAAAAAGAAAATAGCTCATAGTAATTATTGTTCCAATAAATGAACGAAGTCTTTATTTAAAAAAACTTGTGTCTATACCAAATTCGGAATTACTATAATTTTCTTAATTTCCCTCAGATAGTCAAGTTTTAATTCTGAAGAACTTTTCTTGATAATATTGTCTTATATCTGTTAAGGAGAACACTCCAATCATGTGAAAAATTAAAGTAAGCTTAGGACAATGAAATTTTACATACTTACTGAATTTTGATTCTACTTCATGTTTTATAAATGTCTTTTGCTTCAAGTTAGATATCTATTTTATTTTATTTTACATTATCCTCTACTTGGAATCTAGATTTGTTGGATGTTGTATTTTAAATAAATAAGTATACTCATAATATGAGTAATGTACCTGTACCTTGATAAAAGATTAAAAATTATTCACAAAATATATTTATTTTATGTCATGTGCGTAAGTAATACATTTCCCAACACAAGCAGTTAACAGAATGATTTCTTTTACTTACTAATTGAAAGAATAGCAAGGATTTGTGGCACAATTTGAATTATGAAAGTGAATATAAATCGCACAGATTTCTACTAACTTCTAAATTTGACATTTTTAAAGCAATTTTAAATTTAACAGAAACTCTAAAGGTAGCTAATACCGAATCACTTCCCTCAACTTTTCAAGGAATTAAACCTTAATGAGAAATATGTACTCACATGTACTGAATTATTGAAATTAATTGACTACGCACATCTAACTCGGGAGATTTGAGATCCGGTATCCTAAGAGACTAGTACACTTAATGGCGACACAATTAATGTTGAATTGTCGAAAATTTTAAGATTAGCATCTTACACATAATAGTGAGATTAGTTCAGACATAATGCTAACAGCAAAGTTCAAGATTTGGAATCCTCTGACATCCAAAAATAAATGGAAATAGAGTGAAATCTTTATTTTAATAGATAAATAGGTATATTTCTTCGAACTATTTCTTTACATTCAACTAGTATTTTCTAGAACAACATCATCAGGTAAATCTATTAAGGACATTAAGGACAACAGCATTTTTTTAATGAAATCTTTTCCTACTATAGAGAAATATACAATAAGCACACATATAATACTAAACAATAAATTTTACAATTTGTTTTAATCGGTAACACTATGAATGCAATTACGACTCGTTCAGCATCTACGACAAGTTTTATGGAGCCACTACCCAACTAGCAAAATGGAACTTTAAAAGAAGCGAATTATTTTATAACTATCGAATTGCGTTGTTTAACGAACAGTTTGATTTTATAGAGCAAATAATTACCATAATTTTGTTCCTGAAGAAAATAATTGTGTAATATTGTTTTATAATAGTTTTTACAACGTGCTTTATAGAACAAATAATTTTCAGTTCTTTAAATTTTTTATAAAAGTATTATAATACGTTATGCAACATTTAAAAAAGTTATATTTAAAGTTTGTAAACATATTGTGAAAGAGTTGTGTACTTAGGTAAATGTCTTCTAATTATAATCTTATAAAATAGTTGTATAAACGTGTTTTATTAAGGATATATAAGGAAAATATTAAAATTATTTTTTAGCCTCGCTTATTTATAAAATAGTTTTATAGTTGTGTTTAATCTATAAAAATATTCCTGTTTTATAAAAATGTTATAGAATAAAATTGTGACTTGAGAAAACAAAATTATTGTATATACCGCGTAATAAAATTCCAAACTTAACCTTAGTTTTTGAACTCCTAAGGTATTGTGTATTACCAAGCACTCATCAAGAATACAAACAAATTTTTGAATGTATGTTTCCAGTCAAACGTGCCGACGTTCAATTTTACTTATAGGTTTTATTATATAAATAATGATGATGTCCATGTTCGAGAATTCAGATTAAAAACGCTTCATGGCTGCGAAAAAATACGAAAAATCAGTACGAGAAAGTAACTATGATTTAATTTTTTGGTAATGCTTATTGCATAGGTTAGATTAGTTTTAAATTAAATACCTATTATTATAATTAACTAATAATACTTAACACCATTAATATAGGTAATGAATGATAGTACATAATATTTTGTTGTCATTTTTTTTATAAAACTTGGCAACTTCTTTCGATACAAACATTATCTACTTGTGCACACACATTTTTAAATATATTTAAGACTATAAAAACAATTTATCGTATATAGTTCTAATTTACACTAAAATGTTTTGTTATGTTTTTATGTGGAATAAAATCATTGTATTGTAAGTCGCCATTTTTAAATGGAGATTTGTTGGATCGGCGACTGCCGCCATTATGGAAAATTTGTTGAAAGCCTTATTAAAATTATATCTAAAACATAATTTTGCTATTTTAAATAATACCAAAATACAGACTACAAAACGTTTTTATAGTTGCTGTATAAAATTGTTTTAAAAGTGTTGTTTGTATACAAGTGGGCCCTTTTCGATTCTATAAATATCGTATAAAGGCATTTAACTACGTTATATGAATTTGAAGCTCCTATAAGATTTATATTATAGCAATTTATACAACCTTTATAAAATTTATTTTGCTAGTTTGGTAGTCACGTGATCTCAACTTGCATGCGTATTGGATATCAAAAGGCGGCTATATTTGGAAGGGGAACATGGGTTTACTCGCTCTCGTTTAAATTTTAAACTCGATTTGGTAAATTTCTCACGTTCGTGTAAATTTGAACAAATAATTGAATTTTTGGATTTTACCTATTAAGGTTTTTATAAAAAATATTTTTGCACTTTCAACATTTTTACAAATTAAACGTGTACAATTTTACAACACATTATTTTATCACTTCTAAAATAGTAGCGTATAAAGTCGATCTCTTCCTGTGTAGAGTTTAGTCTATTTATTTCTTTTTTTTTCTTCTATTGATACATGTTCGCCAACTTAGCAGGCAACGTTGTCAATTAAAATGGTTTTAATAAAATAACAGTTCATGTGTAGTAAGCTCTGTTGTCCTTAATAGATTTACCTTATGATTTTCTGGAAATGTGGTTATCTATGAAAATAATTTTTACTATTATTTTTTTAACTATTTTTATATCACTGCACTGTGGTTAAGAAACTTTTACTATCAACATACACCAACAAAATACATAATTAATCTTAATATTGAAATTCTTTAAACCAGTGAAGTTGTGACTGATGTCACTATCGGCTGGAACGGATACTTGCCCCGAAATGTTAGAAACAATATTTGCAGCGATTTAATTTTCAGTAGCTTGTAACTTATCTTCTGATTAATTGATTAATTCTGTTAGCTATTACCATTTCAGGACGCCCAAATGTATCAAATGCAGCTCCTTCGCCTAATATTTTTTTGAAATTTCAATTTTATTTTTAATTGACTGCTCTATATAGTCTTCCACGACAGAATTAGGGCGCCAACCACCATGTCTTTTCAATACTGACAAATCAGCACCTGCTTCAGCAAGTGCAAGTCGCCCAAGATCTTCGAAAACTGTTCCCAGTATATTCATATGCATTTCCAATTCCAAACCTGCAGGCTGCACTGTGCATTTTGATTTTAATAGGTTAAAAAGAATGATCGATGTGGTACATTTCTTGGTTTCAGTTCTATATATTTTCGAAATACGTCAATTGTATAGATAACATTACTTCCTTTGACAGCAGTGACTATTCTTTATTTATAAGTCTTAGTATCTGGAATTGTACCAACCAATACACTTTCTCTATCTTCGATAGACAAAGCTGTAAGTTCCCCAATTCTATAACCTTTAGAACTCCCATGATTATTTCATACTAGGTACCTTTAGCAATAAATAATTAATATCAGAAGTTGTATCTAAGAATTTTTCAAGGTCTTCCCTGGTAAACACACGTGACTTTTTTGGCTTGTAACCCATTGATTTGTGCTTTAATAAGGGGCCTTCACTACACAAAAAGTAAAACTACACAAGTACCGTAATCACGATAATATATTTCTTGTTTTTTTTTATATATATATATATATATATATATAGATATAATGTGAACCTACCTACTTATGTCTACATTTTCATTAACATACAATATTTTCTTAAGTTGTAAATAATAAAACCAAAATGATAAAGATTTCACACTTTTTGATTTTTCAGATATACAGGGTGAATCAGTCATAATGTCATTAATTTTAGCCACGTATTCGGAAGGCCTAATAAAGGCACAAAATAGAAAAAAAAATTTACTCGACCTTTAAAAAAATAAACAAATCACCCTATAAAATTCGGTAAAACGACGCTACTGGTACGCTACAAACTTTCTGATGGCGCAGCCATATGACAATCGAGTAACGAAGGAAACATCGTTGTCACATCATGTTTACATACATAATATTGTCTAACACTTCAGCGTGTTATTCAATTTACCACCATTTAGTCGCACTTTCTGCATTTCTCGCATTTCTTTTCCCACAAATTTGTAGATCACACCACACATTTGGAGGGGGGGATGGAGAGAATACAAGCAGTAGTTTGTTTATTTTGGTCTCGTGTATTGGTTGTAAATTCACAATGTCTAATATATAAAATATATAAAATTACGTTAAATATTAATAATCTGTCACAACAGGATAAAATATTGTGTACGCCACGTGAATTAAATGAATTTATCCAGTAGAAAAAAATTCTTCTCGTGAATAAATATTAATTTAACTATAATATATAATATATTATTACAAAGTGGTGGTTGTGGTTTTATCCACAATCACCTTATAACTACACATATGAACCGTGATACTTTATCCATTAGAAAGTAAATTTAATTTATTTACATATTAACATTAACATTTACATTTATAGTAATACACATTTCGTTTTTTGTTTTATCATATTTAACTTTCTTTCCGTTAATAACAACCCTTGTAGCATTGTTGTCTGTATTTCATTGAGTACTAAGAAAATCAAGTCATGCAATTATTTTTTTATTAAATTCCAATCATTCTGACTCCACAAATATGATTGTGATGTGTTATGTATTGCATTCGTATTTTAATTGCCTTTTATCCACTCAAGAATATTATACTAAACTAAACAATATTAATCCCAACTAGCAAAATAAATTTTATAAAGATTGTATAAATTGACATAAAACAAATTTTATAGGAGCTTCAAATTCATATAACGTGATTAAATGCCTTTATACGATACGAAAAGGGCACAATTTTATAAAACACTTTGGTAAAATAATAGTTCCATAAAAAATGTATACAATACTTTTAAAACAATTTTATACAGCAACTATAAAAATGTTTTGTAGTCTGTATTTTGGTATTGTTTAAAGAAACACTATATATTTTGGAGTATAATGCAGATTCATAATTATTTGTGCTTATATTTAAATATGGAATAGCCTAAACTCAATGGCGATCATTTGTGTAAATGGTAGAAAGGTATAATACTACTACTGTACAATATTATTATTTCGTGTTTCAGTTTTATTGCGCCGAAAATTTTATTGATAAACTATAGATGTATGTGACAAAAAAATTACACACTTTAGTTTAGATCACATTTTTTTAAAAATTATAAAAAATAAATTAGATAAAGAATATTAAAATTATACTTTCTTTAATCTATATTATCATTCTATAATTATATTTAATGATCTTGTTATAAAATAATCTTTCTAAAATAATAAAATCATGTTTTATATATAATTTTATGACTTTCAACTAATTTTACATAATGGAGACAGTCGCTGATCCAACAAATATTCATTTAAACATGGCAACTTATAATAAAATGATTTTATTCCACACATTATACTAAAATTAAGGTTAGGTTTAGAATTTTATTACGCGAAATATACAATAATTTTGTTATCTCAAGCTCGAATTTACAACATATTTATAAAACAAGGAATATTTTTATAAATTAAACACAACTTTTTTATATAAATAAGCGCATTTCGAGATTAAAAATAATTTTATTAATTTCCTTATATATCCTTTATAAAACACGTTAATGCAACTATTATAAGGTTATAATTAAATGTCATTTGCCCAAGTATACGACTCTTACACAATATATTTACAATCCTTATATTGTATATATATTTTTTAAATGTTGTATAACGCATTATAATATTGCATTATAATATTTTAAAGAGCTGAACCTTATTTGTTCTATAACACACTTTGTAGAAACTATTATAAAACAATTTTACACAATTACTTTCTTCAGGAACAAAATTATCATAATTATTTGCTCTATAAAATCAAATTGTTCATTAAACAACGCTATTCGGTAGTTAAAAGTACAACGCAGTACGCAACGTACGGAATTTGCTCCAGTACTCGCGTTCTGCCGCTGCAGCATTGCCATCGCAAAAGCCATAAATAAATATCATATCAACTAACTCTTGTCCTGTAAACTCTTCCATTTTTTTCGCTTAAAACTATTAAATTGGCAATCGGGTTGACAATACTTTGACATAAGAATACCTGGATAATTTTGTTTAAATTACTATGAAATTGACCAAAGTGGGATTAATTCAAGAGCGATTTTCTCAGAGACCGTTAAAAATAACGATTTGAAACAAGAGTACCTTTTCAACGTAAAACAGTTCAGGAAAACGGAATTTCCTATCCAATTTGTTAAAAAGTCAAAGATGAAAAAGTTACACACGCAAAATACCAGGGCCCCTCCCCGTACCCACTCCAATGGACCTTTTGGAAATAAAAGGATTAGTCCATCAAATTGCTCATCAAAATTTAGCTGTGTATACCAAATTTTATTCATTTATCACAATGCGATTGAGAGATATTGCAAAAAAAATTATTTCCATTCCTCCCTCTTCAATGGGTCCATGTGCCCTTAGGAAGCATTTCCGGACCCATGTTCATATGAACTTTTTTACTTAGTTTTGATCATAGAATCGGCCTGTTCAGGGTTGGCAGCTAATTATGAGACACCCTTATAAATAGCCTTATACATTTGCACAGTATAATTCAATTGACACCAGACGGTATTTGTTGCTTTTAACGTCTATAATTTGGAAATATACACCACATAATATGGTAATTGATTTACACCATATTTACACAAGTAACCAACAAGTTTCGTGTAAAATTTTACCCGGTGTTTTTGCTGTGTAAGCAGCATTACGTCGTAAAGTTTGAAGTATGAATAACCGGTATTACGAATAAAACATTTTTAATACTCGGCTCGAGTCCCTAAACAGCACATTTTCGGACAGGATTTTATACATTTTCATATCCTAATCAATTTATATCCCAAAGTACCCTGTACACAGCTAAATTGTCCTAACCTTCACTCCCTGTAGAAGTGATACATTTCTAGACATAATTTAAGGTTTAAATTAGCCTTTCGCTCATTTTACACCCAGTCCTTGTGTCTTGAAGTGTAATTTCCCCGTTTTACTATCGCCATATAATAAGAAACGCCATAATTATAACTGGTTTCCTCCAGTAAAATAGAGTTCCTTATTAGAGGTTATCCTATTATGCGCCATCCCAAATGAATAATAAAAACATTTACGCCTCAAGACATTATTCTAAGGGGCAGATATTAGGTCGGCCGTTCACGATATCGTTAAAATAATGGCATGCAGCGACTTTAGTGAGCGCACAGTTCTGTTGTCGCAGGGTTTCGAGAGCACAAAAGAAAATAAAACGGAGGTTATAATTAGCAATATGTTTTCGTTTTCGCCCGGAGCAGTTTTGCTTAAATTTTATCAAATAATAAGATTTGCAATTTAAATATCAGAATGAAACGCCCCTGAAATTTCCTTCAGAAATTTGTATTCCGGGCGGCATTTAATGCGAAATTTCTTGTAAATACAGAGAAATTTTTAATAAATTAGGGAAGGGTAGGCAAAATTTAATCATTCTACAGATACTTTTTGCTTAATATATATTTTGTGAAATTACTTGCATTTATATATTTTTTACTTTATTTTAAATATATTATAATAATAATTAATACCTACAAATAAGGCTGGTAGGTTATTTGGTAACAAATATAGTACACTGATAAAAATTTGTCTGTAATTTTATAAATAAAATAAGTATACACTTTAATATCACAGAAATAAATACGGATAATTTCCGACATTATAATTTGTATTGATTTATACAATGTAATTCTTAGGCTGGAATTATAAATTATAGATATATAATTTTACCGAGTAGTTAATTCTAATTTTCTTATATGTTATGTTTGTATACTTTAAAAATGTATTACTATTATTTTTATAGCCATAAGAGTATTTTATATATTTTTAGGTATTAATAATATTGTGTGAAACTAACTACTCAGTGGACAAAAACCCCAACCTGTGTTGAATTACACCCACAATATCTACCCATATATTCCTTATTATTAGCTTTTGTAACATTTTTTTACTGTTTTAGAAAGGTATTTTAAGCTAATATAAATCAAATCTCCTACAATTCCTATCAATGAAGTCATATGTATGTTCTCTGATACCAAACATCTAGGTATGCTAATGAACAATTCCACAGACAAAGCTCTATTTAATAATTATCTAAAAAAATAATCTAATTTACTCACTCTATAAAAATCTAACTTCACTTTGTGGCAGTGGAAACACGACAAATTCAACCACAATAGATGAGATCTGACCTATTTCTGCATTTTTAGGATTGCTTCTTCAGGTGGTCTCCTTTAAGTTGAATCAAATATCTGACTATAAAAGAAGCAATCCTAAAAATGCAGAAATAGGTCAGATCTCATCTATACAAATCTCTGCAAATCTTTGTAGTCATAGATACAGGGTGTTAAAAAAGGAGTGTAAAATATTTCAGGAGGTAATAGTATCAACCAAAATAAGCAGAACAGTCTTAATAAACATGGGTCCGCAGAGTAACGGTTGCGGAGATATGGACCATTATTCGTTTTTCAAACATTTTATTTAGGCCATAAAACAGGAAAACTTTGGTGTAAATGCTCTCTAACGGCCATGGAAAAATGAGCTGGAGCACCATTATGCTCGAACCACATTTTTTGCCTCTGATTCAAAGGAATGTCCAAAAACTCATACAGTGTGTTCTGCAGAACGTTGAGGTAAGCAGCGCCTGTTAATCGGTTTGGTAAAACAACAGGACCTAGAAACCTGTCACCTACAATACCCATCCAAATGTTTAATGAAAAACGTGCCTGATGTCCAGATTCTATTAGAGGATTTTCGTTGGCCCAAATATGAGTATTGTGAAAATTAAACACTCCATTTCTTGTGAACCCAGCCTCATCAGTAAAAAGAATGTTTGCAAGAAAACGAGGGTCTTCAGCATCATAATGTAGAAACCAGCAGCAAAAAACCAAACGTGCTTGATGATCATTTATTGGATTTAAGACCTGTACTCGTTGCACATGATATGGATAAAACAGTTGCTCGTGAATGATTCTCCAAACAAGAGGACCACTAATTGCTACCTCGGCTGATATTCTCCGCACACTCGTACCTGGATTCTGCTCTACCAGTGCTAGAATTTCTTCTTCTGCTCTAGATGTGGATACCGACCTTGGTCTTCCGGATAAATGGCACTGTTTGCTTACGGAACCGGTATCACGCAATCTTTGGTGAATTCTTCCAAACATGCGTTGTGAAGGAATCTGGCGATTTGGATAAGCGTCAACATAAAGACGTCGCGCTTGGGTGGCGTTCCCATTAGCACGGCCATACATGAAATGCATGTCTGTTAATTCTGCGTAAGCCATAGCGAAAGAAAACTTGTGCACTGAGAACAACTGTCAAATACGTACTGTTTAATTCTCTAAACATCAACCAACTATTATAAGAAAATACACAAAATGGCGCTAAAAAACATAAAATATTTCATATCTCCGCAACCGTTACTTTGCAGACCCATGTTTATTGAGACTTTTCTGCTTATTATGGTTCATACTGTTACCTCCTTAAATATTCTACACTATTTTTAACACCCTGTATATCTGTGTGAAAATACTTATTTTAGCTTTAATTTAAGTTACAGTAAAGTTATCAATTAACGTAACTACAACTAATGTTAATATCTGCTGTAAACTATTACTATGTTTACAGTCACAAAGATAAATATGTTATTTGAAATAAATTTTGTATGGTTTAGAGACAGGTAATGGCGCAATTTTGATGCAAACATCTTAACATCGTACTATTTCAGTTTTTATTATATTTATGAACTGTAATTCCTTTATTTAAAAAAGGCGACCCGGATAATACTGACAATTATGGCCCTATCTCGATTATTCAAATTTTTGGTAAGATAATCGAAATGTTATTGAAACCACGATTTATAAATATCTGGAGCAGAATTCAATCTTATGCGCATGCCAGTTTGGTTTTAGACCTGGGTGTTCTACGTGTAACACAATCCATAGGATTCTAAGCGACGCAGTAGAAGGTTTTGAAATGGGTGAGCATACAGCTATTGCCCTCTGCGATTTAACAAAGGCCTTCGATTGTGTTCCTCATGAACTACTAATTAAAAAGTTAGAGCATTATGGGATGAGGGGATTGCATTTGGAATTTCTTAAATCATATTTACAAAATAGGTTCCAGTGCGTTGTAATTAATAACATATCATCTGAATTTATGGATATTGAGCAGGGTGTGCCGCAGGGTTCAATTATAGGACCAATATTGTTTCTGATGTTCATCAATGACATTCATTACTTTATTGCACCTAATAAGTGTGTACTATTTGCGGATGATACTACACTGGTTATATCTCACAAAAATATTTTTTCTCTGAACCGACTCTTGGAACAACTTGAAAAGAGCCTAGAACAATGGTTTGTTGCTAACAAATTGAAACTTAATAACACTAAAACTCAAAACCTCTGCATTTCATCGAATCGTGAAAATATAAAAGGCGACTGTGTTAAGTTACTTGGGGTAGTTATAGACGACGGTTTAAATTGGTCCGGCCATGTTGCAAATCTTTAGAGGTCTCTACCAAGCACCATTTTTTTGTTACGACAGCTAACGAATATAGTTGATTTAAATACTCTAATTATGTCCTATTTTGCTTTGTTTCATTCTCGCATATGCTATGCAATTTCTCTGTGGGGCAATTGCATAGAATCTATAAAAATATTTCGCTTAAAAAAGAAATCAATTAGACTTATAGCTAATGTGAATAGTAAAGAACATTGTTTATATATTTTTTCCCAGGTTATTGAAACTCATAAGAATATAACCAGATGTACATTGCAGTCGGACATTCACAGTCATAATACAAGAAATGCTAATATGCTTAGGACTGACGACTTCCGTCTATCCAAATCAGTACATAATTCTTTAAATGTGAAACTTTATAACAAACTTCCATACTCTATTAGAGAAAATGATAAAATGAAATAATAAAATTATTATATATATATATTTAAGGCTAGTGTTTCAAGGACAAACAATCGCATCGAAAGTTGCACAAAAAAATTCACCCAGTAGATTGGAGTTCTCATTAATGTAATGCTAAACTATAATACTGAAACTGAATCATTTAATTTTTGGAAGAAAAATGTGCTAGACAACATAAAAGACTGAATTGTATCTTATCACAGTGTACCATACACCGTGAAAAATACTTAATAATTTACATCCATTCAAGTGGTAAAAATTTCTTAAAATAATTTTTCGGGGTGCGACAATGTTTATAATTCCGTATACAAATATCTCAATGTATAGTGGACGTGTAAAATTCAGGAGATTTTATGATACAAATAGGTAAAAATATACTTTTATCTTATTCTAAATAACTTGTCGGCATGTAAACTGTTGCACACTCTGGAAAAAGTTGGTTAATTGACATGCCAACAGTCAAATGATCACCTTCGTTTTTCTGAACATAATTTAGTTTGAGATTTATACATTCAGAAATATAAGTTATATAATAAGTTTAGTTGTTGTTATAATAACCAATTCGACGTTCAAGTATATTGAGAACATGACGTATAATGTAAGATCAGGACTTTACATATGCGGACCACAATCTCCTATAATCAAACTATCACCATAAAATGCCTGCAGATGTAATTCTGCTGCAGTACGAATCCTGTTGAAAATATCCACGTTGCAGTTCACCATTTCTAGGGTTTGATGTAAAATGGTTCGGTATCGGTCTCTATTTCTTCTTGAAATTGCCACTTACATAGATATCTTTTGAGGATGTAACGATGTTGCAGAAAATTTATGCAAATTTTTTGAAACCTAAGTTTTACAATTTTAACTAATTATTTTACCAGATAAATGTACCCATGACTCATCAGAATAATAAGATTATTCGAGAATAAATTATCAAGTAAATGTATATTAAATCAACTGTTATACTGTACTTGTTGGCTGTAGTTACGTGGATGTAACTCCTGAATAATAAAAGCCATATAGTTATAAAATACATTTGCAGCTGCAGATTATGAAAGTTTTTAATTTTTAAATAACGCAAATGATATATAGTCGAGGCAATAAACTAGTAAAAAGTCCAAAAGTTCTAAAACTAGTTGTGGTGGATCGGAATGCGTTTCCCACGGGCACCTGGTGCGCCGGAACCTGGACGCGGACGTCATCTCCGAGAATTTTCCTGAGAAGAGTGCCAAAAACCACCCAAAAATCATAATCGGGGCTTTTTGTGGGGCGTTGAATCCGAATTTCATGTCGGAAACGACCCCCCGAATACCTAGTGCATCAGAACCTGACCCTAAACGTCATCTCCGTGGCTTTTCCTGACACAATCAAAAAAGGCGAACCGAAATTCGTTATGGGGTTTTTTTGGGATATTGAATCCGAATTTCACGTCGATAACGACCCCCCTAACCTCTGGTGCACCGGAACCTCACCCTGAACATCTTCTCCGTGGCTTTTCCAGACACAATCGAAAAAGACGGACCGAAAATCGTCATGGGGAGTTTTTTGGGTCGCTGAATCCAAATATGACATCGGTGAACACCCCACCGGCACCTGGTGTCATTCATCATTTTTGGGCCGCTTAATCCAAATTTCACGTCCAAAACTACCTTCCCAACGCCTGGAACTGGAACACACATACACATTAGTGAATGTGTCTAATTACGAGACGGTTTTTGGTGAGTTTGTTGCGGTCGTGTCTGTAAAACCCTCCGAGACGACGTTCAGGTCCAGGTCCCGCGGTACACCAGGTGTCTGAATTAAGCGGCCCAAAAACGCGCCTGTGATGATTTTTTGGGTCGTTTTTAGCGATCTTGGTGGGCAGATGACGTGCACGTCCCGGTTCGGGGGCACCAGGTGCCCGTGGGGTATTCGCCGATGTCATATTTGGATTCAGCGATCCAAAAGACCCCCCATAACGATTTTCGGTTCGAATTTTTGGTTGTGTCAGGAAAAGCCACGGAGATGACGTTTAGGGTCAGGTTCTGATGCACTAGGTGTTCGGGGGGTCGTTGCCAACGTGAAATTCGGATTCAACGCCCCACAAAGCGCCCCTATTATGATTTTCGGGTGGTTTTTGACACTCTTCTCGGGAAAATTCTCGGAGATGACGTCCACGTCCAGGTTCCGGCGCACCAGGTGCTCGTGGGGTGTTCGCCGATACCAGATTTGGATTCAGCGACCCAAAAAAACCCCGAGCGCCGAGTTTCTCTTCTTTCCCGCGTGATGTGGGAGAGTCCCACGGAGAAGACGTTCATCGGCGTTCCTGAGCTCCAGGTGTTTGGGGGGTCAATTTGAACATCATATTCGTGATCAGCGACCTCGAAAACTCCTGAGTACCCGATCTGGGCCAGTTCTAAGACTTATTTACCAAGTTTTGACATCTTCCAAGAGGCCTCTCAAATAATGCATTTTTTGAATGCAATATTGGCTGCAACAATGCAAATTCCGATTTGTCAGAAATTCCATGTCGCCATATTTTTTACAAATAATTTTTGGAAGAGAATGCAGAAAACCGCATTCCGATCCGTCCACCACAACTAGTTTTAGAACTTTTTTAGTTCATTGCCTCGACTAATATGGTTTATCGCAATACCTTATTTAGCAGATTATTATGAACCATATTTTTTTAGAACATTATTTGTTGTCGAATATGTTATATTTTCTGACACAGTATAAATTCTACAGACAGTGTTTTTATTCTCATTTTTTCAATAAATTAATTTGTGATTTTCTAAAATATAATAAACAATAATAGCATTAGCAAAGTATTCACAAAATTAGTTCAAGAATAAGTGATTTTAAACATAGGAAACTATTATTTTATTAGTTTTCCTTGCAAATATTTCTTTAAAGCATGAAATTCAACTTCAGTTTATTTTTACGCTTTAACAGCTGAATGAAAATAGGTAGTTTGTTTAATTTGGCCGCCAACATTTGTGAAAATAGAAATACACAGAAATAAAAGGAAAGGAATTTTTTAATTTAACTTATATTCTCTAGAGTTAACACCAGTACCTACGTAGATATCAAACAATGCAATTATTTCCTTATGTAATAAAGAAAAATCTATGAAGTAAATTTCAGTTAATTAAAAAATACCTTGCACGCTTTTATTTTCTTCATTAAAAGAACCAGAACGTTGAGCTGTTCCCAGTCAGCTGTTACATGGGTAATAATAAGAAGAATGGAATTTAAGTGGAACAAACAAATAAGTTATATTCAGTTAAAACTTCCTTGATAATAAGATATTGAAAATAAAAGTACTTAATTCATCTAAAATTCCCGTTTTAATATCTAGATTCATTTAAACGAACAAATTAAAAATAGACTTATTGTAGGAGATTTGATATATATATATTAGCTTAAAATACCTTTCTAATATAGTAAGAAATTTTACAAAAGCTAATAATAAAGAATTTATGGGTAGATATTGTGGGTGTAATTTAACGCTGGTTGGGGTTTTAGTCCACAGAGTAGTTAGTTTCACACAATATTGTTAATACCTAAAAATATATATAAAAAAACGATTACATAAAGGATAAAATTTTGTTATTTAGTAGGTTGTTATCATGTTTAAATTCATTGACAGGTTAATCACTTTTGACATTGTCGATATTTAATTTCAAATAATTTAAATTTATTGGTATAATAATTTTTATAGTTAGATATTTGGCTCAACTTAAACGAGACCACCTGACGAAGCATTCCTAAAAATGCAGAAATAGGTCAGATCTCATCTATTGTGGTTAAATTTTCGAGTTCACACATTTTCAAAAGTGAACTTAGATATTTAAAGAATGTTTTCATCAAACCAGCTTAGTAAATTTAGCTAGATAATTTTTTTTAGATAATTATTGAATAGAGCTTTGTCTGTGGAATTGTTCATTAGCATACCTAGATGTTTGGTATCAGAGAACATACATATGACTTCATTAATAGGAATTGTAGGAGATTTGATATATGTTAGCTTAAAATACCTTTCTAATACAATAAAAAAACAATTGTAACATCAGCCGTAACGTAAGTCGTCTTAATTCTTGCCGGGACTATATACAAATTTGGTTTTTTCATAATGATGCAAGGGTTGAAACAGTTTTATACTAAACTCATTTACATTTGTTTGAGTCCACCCATTAATAAATGACGTCAATTAACTTTCTACAAAACCAGTAGTAGAATACGAAATACAAAATAAGAAAGTTGTTTCGAATATTATTTCTATAATTTGGCGGAGGCGCCATTGACAATGAAAATCAGGAAATGGAAGAATTCTTCCAGGTTTTTTAGAAAGCAATTCGTTTAAGATCAATTTCGGTAATAAATGACCCTTAAAGTAATTAATACCGCCCACAACACACATCGTTAGGTTATAGAGTATCTTCAAGCTGTAAGAAAAACCCGTCAACATCGCTTTTCTTTAAATGTGTGGGCCAGCATTATAAACGGCATGTTAATTGGATCATTTATTGTACCAGACCCTCTAAACGGTGACAACTGCCCAAATTTTTTGCAACATAATTGTCTCTAATTTATTAGAAGATGTGTGTGCTTAAATGTAAGAACCTACATGTGGTTATTTTAGGAACATACGAGAATTTTTACATCAATACTTTTCTAACTCTCGTCATTATTTCTATTCTAGGTCAGCCACTTAGTTAGCAGTAGTTATAAGTGTAATATTAAATACATATCTTACTTTGTTACTGTTCAAGAAATCAGCTATTAAAATAAATGTCTCTACTTTAAAATCGCCTTTTATTAAAACGATGGCGGCCTTACTTTTATGCGTTCCAGATCTGTAACAAATTATAGAAAGAAAATTAAGAAGTAGAAATCCTATTAGCTACTCATAAATACTAGGGCAAAATAGTTATTTGCTCAAATCTTCTACAAGAATGCTGAGCAACTTTTTTTTAAATTAAATTAATACATAAATATTGAAACATTTTAAATACATACCTACGAGCACATTATGACGATACTTATACCTAATCCATATATACAGGTTGACTCAGAACTTATACAAAAAAATATATATAAATATAGAGGGAACTCTATCAAATACAATTTTGTAAAAAAAATCGAAAGGTGAGTTCGAGAATGATTTAAGCATACACTGGAAACTGGTCCATTGTAAAACCTGGCCTTGAGCAAGGCAAAGCATGCAGTCGGCGACCGGCACGGCGGCAAAGTGTAAAAAAATGAACGAACAAAAAATTTAAAGAATTTCCCAAGGAAATAGATAAATAAAATTTAATCACACCTATTTTATATCAGCAAATACAACTGCTTTTGTTATTAATCAAAAAAATTAGTTTGTGATTTAATTAAATAATTTCATATACCTTACAACAATTGTTCAAAATTTTGACCACCGACGTGTAAACACATTTGGATCCGTCCTTATACTTGTTGAGCGATTTGCCTACACTGATAATGATTGTAAATTTACATGTTATTCACATCATCCTATAATGTAAAAAAATACTAAATCTATACTGTATTGCAAAAATCTCCATATGAATACCGTACATTTACATATTTCGTGTAAAATCACATGATATTTCTAAAAATACATAATAATGTTGTAAAATTACATTTTATGTGTACAAAAACACAGTTTACTATGAAAAAATGTATGTTCATAAGTAGCAATTTTCCATTATAGTTGTAACATTACATTCTAGTATGGTATTTCACATTATAGACCTAGGCAATAAATAACCAGCAATCCACCGTGTAATATCGTTAATATTTTTTATTAGTTTGGTACTTATTAGGGGATTCTCTTCAATAATCTCTAAAATGTATTCCTCAGCTGTTGTAACACGCTGTGGACGCTCCCAACCTCCATCTTCTCCATAATTCGGTTGCAAGTTTCTCGTGTCACGTCCGCGTTGCACTATCGCCATAAATGTTGCTGCATTTGACACATGTCTACGGGGAAATCGTTTTGCGTACAGACGAAAAGCTGCCAAAGCATTTGGTCTTACTTCATCATAAATTAAAACCATATCCATCAACTTCGAGATGCTAACATGAAAGCCATTTTTGACACTTAAAATTAATGTAAACACTATCGTGAAAACGTTAATACTACAATCGAATTTCTGTATTTGGAATCACCTGCATTCCGAATACTAAAACTTCGATATTTATGATATTGACTTAATTTTTCATGATGCATTTATTTCCATTTTTTTTGGATAAATTGTGAATTACCCTACATTTACAATTCTTTTTAAATCACTTGTACTGGAGAGAATAAGAACAAACGATTGTAACCACTATTATTAAAATCATGAATGTTAACTAAAACAAAACTAGAAGTTATAGTTAGTTGTAATTAAATCTGAATGCACCTTTTGCTTCTCATAAATTATTTTTGCCGTTTAGATAATAAAGGATCTAAATAAACTTTGCATAATATCTGCTTATGATTCAAGTACCAACCAGGAATGTTATTAATTTCAACCCTTAACTAATAGTACGCTAGTGATAGGTAATAAATTTAATATATTAACCCCCAGCCAATTTTATATATGTTCCATATTTCGACGCTTTGCCACTCTCCCTTTGCATTCATTTAGTACCTGTGCCCAAAACACGATAGTTAAATCCGTTTACGTTTGGTTGAGGACGTAGACCAATTTAACTGACTGCGAGCACGCATTTTTTAACGGTCCCGTTCTATTTTGTTGCAGCGAAACTGGACGGCGTGAAGACGTACATGAGGATGCGGAGGGTCCCGAACCACCTCCAGGTGAAGGTGATCAAGTGGTTCGACTACCTCTGGCTCACCCAAAAGTGTTCAGACGAAGAGAGAGCCGTATCGTGTCTTCCAGATAAGTTAAAGGCTGAAATTGCAATCAATGTGCATCTAGACACCCTGAAGAGGGTGGAAATCTTTCAAAACACTGAGGCTGGATTCCTATGTGAATTGGTGCTTAGACTAAGGCCGGTCCTGTTCTCGCCTGGGGATTACATTTGTAGAAAAGGTAAGACCTTAATGTAATGTAATAGAGGATCTATTATTAGATTTTTTATTAAACAATTTCATGTTTTCTGGAAACATGTAATAGAATAAAAAAATCTAATCCGCGCGGGATTCTATCTTTCAACGTCTTTGTCAGATTTATGAAAACTAAACATTAATTTTTGAACTTTATCTCATGTACATGTAATTCCTAAAACCTAAAAAAAGTAAACTTAGATAATATGAAAAGAAATGTAAATTAAATGAAAACAAAATCAGTAAAGTTGAAGAAATATATGATTATATTTAATTTGTAATATAAGTACATTGTAGCAATCTTAAATATTATTTTAAAATACAGTATATATACATATACATTTCCAAATGAAAGAGAGAGAAGATCCAATATAAAAATAACTGTTTATGTTATTTTTATAAATTTTTTTATTGCTATTTTTCATAGCTTTTTTATTTAATAGTATTCACAAGATAATCTAAATATATCTGGTTTTGAGTTGGATTTGAATCTGTTTTCTTCTGTTCTTTGTATATAATTACTATGACATTATCTAGATAATTACAATTTAAATATCGTTAGTTCATTTTACAAAATTGCAATTGAGTAGCAAAAATTTGAAAACGTACCTAATATTTATCGGAAAGATATTAATCTCACAGCATTTGCAGTAATTTCAGAACGTTGGACTGAAATGACAATGTCAACAGTACGCTCCAGATTGGGGAATATCTCAGAGAATATTAATCCAGGTAGATCATTATCGAGGTGGATTTTTATTTATTACAATGTGACGTTTACTTTACCGTACCTGCTGGCACAAATTGAAATCCGAGCACGAAGATTA
The DNA here is from genome assembly GCA_037114965.1 of Monochamus alternatus. Taxonomy (NCBI): domain Eukaryota; kingdom Metazoa; phylum Arthropoda; class Insecta; order Coleoptera; family Cerambycidae; genus Monochamus; species Monochamus alternatus. The sequence goes on along the minus strand of CM073431.1, from coordinate 73,182,196 downwards.
ATTGTATAGCCATTATTAATCAGGAACTGTGCAAACATTATTGCATACATATTTCCCAAGTGAACACAGCTACGTTGTGTTACCTATAGAATAAAATATTTGTTTTTAATTTTGAAGATCATTTGGGATATTAATTAATAACACTAATTTTTTCATTTTGCAAATTTTTCCTCTTTTTTGCAATTCAGCATCCAAAAGTGTATGTATTACGTCAAATTAGCCTAGAATTACAATACACTTAATTTTGGTCCAACATTTTCTATTGCACTGGGTCAATGTAAGAGATTGATACCGGTCGACATTTGACCTAATTAATTAGGTTTTCCTCATTAATCTTATTTGCTATTTCTTATGCACTGTTTCAATTGCAGTCAGATTACTGTTATACAGGGTGAGTCATTAATAATGGTACATAGCTTAAGGTCAGATTGTTAACGTCAAAATAAAGCGATTATGTCCAACATACCTTATTCAATTGTTGATCCTTGATAGCAGTCTACTTATTATATCCACGCCTACTACTTTGACAGAAAAAAAATTCTAATTTCCGCCGAATCTCAATAACTTATCGATTTGTAGCAGGTATACCTTTTCTATTTAGAATTGAAGGTAGTTCAATAGTATCTTATTAAAATATTCAAAAGTGTCAAATACAAAGAGTTGGACATATTTTTACATCGAAAATACAGTATAACTAGCGCCCCCTAGTCATAACCTCAACACTGCATATTCGTATAATTTCCACCTCAAAAAACATAAGACTACAAATTTTCAAAACAACCGATCCATACGTTCTTAAAATATAGCAAAAAAAATCTAAAACATTTTTCCACTTTAACACTCTGTAGAATGAAAAGGAGCGACAATTGAATAATGCATGTTGGGTTCAATCACTTTATTTTAACGTTAACAATCTGCCCTTCAGCTATGTACCATTATTAATGACTCACCCTGTATACAGGGTGACAACGGAAAGTTGTCACTTGTATTGTATGTGTTCCTACTTTCAGTTGTCGTCTGGTATAAGAGACCAATCGACTGAGGTATATTTAAGTTTAGAGCGCAAAAATGTTATATTGTATAATAATGTTAGGGTATCTATATTTACAATTTAAGAATTTAATACTTAATTATGTTATTTATGTGTTCGGATGGATTTTCGTGAAATAGTACTCTATATCTTTGACAAACATAGTGTAATATTGTTAAGCTTATAATTAAATAATACCATGTTTGATTTCCTGGCGTAAGACATAACATTACATTTGAGAGCATTTAATGGCATCTTATTTAACACCATTCATTAATATTATTTAAACAATGCTTTAGCATGTGCAGTTCATCCGCTTATAGCAGGTATTTAACATTAAAATGTTTAATAACGTCATTAGTAAAGAAAATGAAAGATATGGGACCCAGAACAGAACCCTGCGGTACTTCTGTAACCTGCAAAATTTCTTTAGATTTGAACTCCCTAAGTTGTACATACAATTGAAAGATTTGTAAAATACGAGACGAAGAGATTGATCTTAGAAACCATATGACTCTAGTTTTAATAATAGAGATCGATTTTATCAAATGCTTTTTAGCAGTCAGTATAGATTACGTCGACCTGACTTCTATCAATAGCATCGCTAATAAATTGATTTTTACAATATCGTGCTGAGACTGATTTTGCAAATGGTGGGAAATATGGTCATGCAATATAGCTTCAGAAACCTTGCAAACCTTATTTAAAATTGTAATACGTCGATAATTTTCAATTTCACTACAATTACCTATTCTGAATATAGGGTAAATTCTAGTTCTCTTCCAATTGTTTGGAAAAATTGATTCATGTAAAGTAAAATTAAGTAATCTGACACACTTATATTACCATAATTAACAGAAAACAACTGAGAAAAAAATTGCGAACGAGTTCATTGTGTCAGAAGGATTAGTAAAATATTCATTATTATAAGACAGTGTAAAGAGTACAGATATTGAACTTGATGTACTATTTATGAAAGACCAGAATTTGTTAGGATTGCACGTAGGTTTTTAAAATAGGTATAATTTTCCTCATATCGAATTACCTTGTACTTTTTCCACTTATTATTAAGTTCTAATAATTAAAAACCAATATAGAAAGCAGATTAATTAGTTTCACACAATATTATTAATACCTAATAAAAAATGTAACCGTCTTTTCATATTTGAACAGTCGATACATGAGCACTTGAAAAATCGAATTGTTTAACTTTATTATCCCGTTTACTCCATATTATGCCTAACAACTTCGCTGAAGTCAAGCAGTCCTGTTTTTTTTACTCCTATCACAGGACGATAATTTGAAGGAAACGGCTAAACTTTGCCGCTGATACTTTTCTGAAAGTTTTTCAAGGAGTTGAGGGTCGACTTTTTCCTTTATGGATAGTTTAATGACCGTGACGAAGTCATAAGTATAATATTTTTCCAATTACGATAAATTATCCTCAAACTAATATATATGCTAGGAGGCAATGTGTTTTATATTTCAATGGTATTAGAAATGTTTTAAATATTCACCCAGTTTCATTCTCAACTTATGGTCGTTGTTTGGTAGTTGTTATTAATAAAATAGTCAGTTAATTGTTCCAGAACCGCTGAATTAACTAAAATTTGATTTGATGAACTAAAGTAGATTTCAAATAAGTCTCAAGTATTTGATTTTAAAACATCAATTTATTTTATTGAAGTAGTCCATTTAATTTATTGCAAAACATATAAATTAGGCATTGTTCATCGCTGTTGAAAAACTTTCTCTGATGGTAATGATAATAACTTAGGGCAAGTCTAGGTAAGATACTATTATATTTTTTAAAACCAAATTTCTTCCAGCAAATGGTTGGTCAAATAGTTTCCATAAACGACATTTCATTATATATTTTATTTTAAATATTTTATTTTTAACACACTAATTTTATTTCCAAATTTTAGCGCAAGATAAAGTAACCTACTTTCATAATTATTTATAGCATTTAATATAAATAATTCCATGGCACACACTTGGCTTGTTTACTGCCTTTCAGATTCAGTATTTTGCTCAGTTTTAAGGTCGTATAAATAAAAACGTTATTTGTATTTAAACCTCAAAGTTTTGAAGGGTCCTGATTCACACCACCTTATCATAATTTAAATAAAAAAAGATAAGCGTTTATATTGAATTCTGGAAATCATAGCTGGCCATCGCCATCTTAAAAGCCGGGTAAAATCAGAAGAAGCTATTTTCGATTCCATTTAAAATAAATAATATATATATTTGTTGGATTATCTTGAGGAATATAAATTTTACGGATTTAGAAACCATATTATTTAAAAGAAAAAAATACTTCTTTTATTATCTTGAAGGGTAATGTTTTGACGGAATGGTACACAAATAAAAGTAGACGCAATTTATACATTTTTTTACTGTTTTAGAAAGGTATTTTAAGCTAATATAAATCAAATCTCCTACAATTCCTATCAATGAAGTCATATGTATGTTCTCTGATACCAAACATCTAGGTATGCTAATGAACAATACCACAGACAAAGCTCTATTTAATAATTATCTAAAAAAATAATCTAATTTACTCACTCTATAAAAATCTAACTTCACTTTTTTGGCAGTGGGAACACGACAAATTCAACCACAATAGATGAGATCTGACCTATTTCTGCATTTTTAGGATTGCTTCTTCAGGTGGTCTCCTTTAAGTTGAATCAAATATCTGACTATAAAAATTATTATAAAAATTAAAATTATTTGAAGTTAAATATCGACAATGACAAAAAAGTGACATCCTGTCAATGAATTAAATAAGACAATACCTACTTGAAAAATGTTCACCTTTTATGTAAAAGTTTTTATATATATTTAGGTATTAATAATATTGTGTGAAACTAACTACTCAGTGGACAAAAGCCCCAACCTGCGTTGAATTACACCCACAATATCTACCCATATATTCCTTATTATTAGCTTTTGTAACATTTTTTTACTGTTTTAGAAAGGTATTTTAAGCTAATATAAATCAAATCTCCTACAATTCCTATCAATGAAGTCATATGTATGTTCTCTGATACCAAACATCTAGGTATGCTAATGAACAATACCACAGACAAAGCTCTATTTAATAATTATCTAAAAAAATAATCTAATTTACTCACTCTATAAAAATCTAACTTCACTTTTTTGGCAGTGGGAACACGACAAATTCAACCACAATAGATGAGATCTGACCTATTTCTGCATTTTTAGGATTGCTTCTTCAGGTGGTCTCCTTTAAGTTGAATCAAATATCTGACTATAAAAATTATTATAAAAATTAAAATTATTTGAAGTTAAATTAGATTATTTTTTTAGATAATTATTAAATAGAGCTTTGTCTGTGGTATTGTTCATTAGCATACCTAGATGTTTGGTATCAGAGAACATACATATGACTTCATTGATAGGAATTGTAGGAGATTTGATTTATATTAGCTTAAAATACCTTTCTAAAACAGTAAAAAAATGTTACAAAAGCTAATAATAAGGAATATATGGGTAGATATTGTGGGTGTAATTCAACGCAGGTTGGGGCTTTTGTCCACTGAGTAGTTAGTTTCACACAATATTATTAATACCTAAATATATATAAAAGCAATTTATACATGTTTCAGTACTACCTAAATTATTTAAAAATCAATACATTACAAGTACGCCAAAATATATCTTCTTTAGATACACTTTATATGAAATTTGATTAGATTTAAAATGTCAAATTATTAAAAGTGATTAAAAAATCTAGTCTCTTTAAAATTAAATAATCCCTACAATATTTCAAATAATTCAATTATTAATACAAAAATTAAGGTGTCCGTATATATAGTGTGATCCAAATGGTAATTATTATCCGATTTATTTCGGGGTTTTTCCAAAAGATGAAGCAGTAAAAACTCTATTCTGGCACAAAATATTTAAATTAATTTTTTGTTTTCAAAGCCTACTCCGATTTTTTTCTCGGTGAATTTAAAAAAAACTATTTAGCGATTTTTTACCTTCAAATCTAACTATGGCACTGGATTTAGCATCCCTCAAAATGGTTTTATGCCAAGTTTTATAAATAAATATTTAATATTGAGAGATATTATTATTTATAAATATTTTTTTGAACATTCTGTAGTTGTTGTAGGGTAATTTCGTTACATACTTGCCTTATTATTGTATTTTTGTATTCTAGTTTTAATGTATCGCGGTAATTTTCCATTGTTATTTTAGTTATTTACTAAAATACTTAATTATTGCTAACCGTTAATTATAAGTTTTTATATTTAATGCGATTAATTAAAAGCATAAAATTATAATTATCAAAATTTTTAATTCATTCTTCATTGTATAACTTGTATTTTTTGAAAATTACTATAAAAATATTTAATAAAATGAAGCCTCCATTAAAATTGTTATAAATCTCTCAATATTAAATATTTATTTATGAAACTTGGCATAAAACCGTTTTAAGGGATGCTAAATCCAGTGCCATAGTTAGATTTGAAATAAAAAAATCGCTAAACAGTTTTTGTAAAATTTCACCGTGAAAAAAATTCGAAGTAGGCCTTGAAAATAAAAAATAAATTTTAATATTTTCTTGCAGAATAGAGTTTTTACTGCTCCATCTTTTGGAAAAAAACTTAAATAAATCGGATAATATTTACCACAGACTTGTTTCCATTTGAAATGGGTCACACTGTACATATATCAGAATACCTGTAGGAATAGGTTGAAACTCTTTGTTTTGCGATATGTGATATTTACTAAGTACCGTAGTAACCTCAAAGTGAAGTAAAACTATCACTGTAATTAGTGTAAACGAAATTTATTTTCTTTCAAAGCAGCCGATTCAAATGATTACATTATGAGCGAACGATCAAGTCAACAACACCCTTGCTCCATGGCACTTTAAATTTAAATCGAGATAGAGTAGGAACAACAAAGTAATTCTACTTCGTAACTAGTTCACTAAGTAAACAGTAGCCTTAATAAAACACTTTCGAGCATAGTGTGATAATGTAGTTGAGATATACCAACTCGATCCCTTTTCCTTCAGTTGTATAAAAACAAGTTTGCACTGCATATTACAGCAATCAAATGTCAATTTCGATTAAAGTTCTCCTCAAGAAGAGCTATCACAGAAAAATTGTTGAAAGTATCTCGTTTCTCAAAAAAAGTACAGTATGTAGGTAAGACAAAGTTTTGAAAAGCTGAACGAATTTAATTTTAAGAGAAAAAGAGTAATAATGATGCGCAAATGATTTTACCTTTTGGAAAAACAAAAAATAAATCCTTATGCAATACGAATTTATACTCTACAATAGCATGCCCTAATGCATTGCATTAACTAATTGTATTTTTTTAAATACACAGAAACCAATTCATAATAGTGTATTTACTAAATATGACAAAAAACTTGATCACAACTAAATAATGTCTTCAGCATCTAAACAGTCGTAACTTAAACTCAAAAAATGATTACCAATACTTCAGATTTATTAAAATACAGGGTGTTAAAAAAGAGTGTAAAATATTTCAGGAGGTAATAATATGAACCAAAATAAACAGAAAAGTCTTAATAAACATGGGTCCGCAAAGTAACGGTTGCGGTAATATGGGTTACTATTCGTTTTTCACACATTTTATTTTATTAGGAATAAACCAACAAAGGAAGTTTTTAACAAACAAAAAACAAAGTTACAGAAGATGTTTAAAGTGCCCTCCGTCCATTTCCAAGCAGGCACGACATCTTCGTCTCAACGATATTCGAACTCTTTCGAAAACACCCTCCTTGGTTTGGATTTCTTGACACTTTTGGTTAATCCGTAGCTGCAGCTCTTCCAGGCTATTTACAGGAGTACCATACACTAATGTCTTCAAATATCCCCAAACAAAGAAATCTATAGGTTTCAGATCAGACGATCTTGGAGGCCATAAAACAGGTCCGGCCCTTCCTACCCATCTATGTGTAAATGCTCTCTAACGGCCATGGAAAAATGAGCTGGAGCACCATCATGCTTGAACCACATTTGTTGCTTCTAATTCAAAGGAATGTCTTCCAAAAGCTCATACAGTGTGTTCTGCAGAAAGTTGAGGTAAGCAGCACCTGTTAATCGGTTTGGTAAAACAACAAGACCTAGAAACCTGTCACCTACAATAACCATCCAAATATTTAATGAAAAACGTGCCTGATGTCCAGATTCTATTAGAACATGAGAATTTTCGTCGGTCCAAATATACGTATTGTGAAAATTAAACACTCCATTTCTTGTGAACCCGGCCTCATCAGTAAAAAGAATGTTTGCAAGAAAACGAGGGTCTTCAGCATCATGACGCAGAGACCAGCGGCAAAAAACCAAACGTGCTTGATGATCATTTATTGGAATTAAGATCTGTACTCGTTGCACATGGTAACCGGTAAAAATTATTAAGGATCTTACAAACCAAATAATTTATCGTTTCTCATGCAGATAATACTTTTTTAATAGCAACAGTGCATACGCACTTATCAAAATATTAGACGATATGTAGTAGTAGTTATTTATCGTCTATTATTAATGTCTAAATACAGTTATTTACACTAAATAAAAATAACAATTTTTGTAAACCTACAAAAATACAAACGATATTTTGCATAAAACACAATTATTGGAACAACCAATTTATTTCACGAAGATTAATTATGCAAGCAGCGAACAAAATGAAGCTTTTTATTAGTAATCGATATTAATTAGAATATAAAATTTATACACAATAGGAACATCCACAGCAAATTTGATGCACCCATATGTTCAAATATTTTTGTGTAGTACATACAATTTTGTTACTAATTAATTATATTCTAAAAATTCTTATTTTCCAACAACATGCGAACGTACTGCATGTAAAAAACATTTTTCATTGTTTTACTATTAAAACATATGCATATACAGGGTTGGGACGATAGGTGTATAGAACAAACTTAACAGAGGTAATGGAATAATCAAAATCTAAAGTATCTCTCAAATGACACTGTTTTATTACAGTGTTGGAAGAAATAACAAGAGGTTGGTTACATTGCACAATAATTTTTTACATAAAAAAAAACAAAAATATTTAGACATCGACTTTTTATTTGATCACTTGACTTTGCATTATAATTTTTAATTAATACCCGAATACGAAAGTCTCTACACAAGAAAGAAATAGACGAGTTGCTCAAGACCTCCTATAACTCGAATTATTTTATCATTTTCGACTAATTCGATATTATGTGTATTAATAAATTGCAAATAATTCTAAAACTGCTGATGACAACAGAAATAGTCTTTATTGCAAATGAAAATGTAAATTCAATGCAGTCCTAAAAATTTAGTGGCATGGAACGTCACAGTCATTTATGTCCCCCAGAAACATGCTTCTATGCCATTATTTTTTAGATTTTTATAATTATCTGTTAAAAAAATGTTACTAGCGCTTTTGTAAAATATTAAATTGAATTGATTTTGAGGGAACAATTTAAAAGACACAAAAATGATACTGGTTTACAAACAAACAAAAAATAAAGAAAAAAGTTCGTATATTTAGAGCCTATTGAAAATTGAGAGCAAATAAAAAAAATAATATTCGTATCTGAGAAAGAATATGATGTGCATCAATAAGATTATTTGGTTTAGTTCCTGATTTTAATTCAAACATTAAACAAGTGATTCATGGCACTTTCAATTTTGAGAATGAGCATGTCTGTATAAAAATGTTATTGACATTTTTGTCGGTAATGATGGAATTTAGCAAAATTGGACAAGAATATCTTTTTTATGTCTCATAAGTAGTCTTTTCAGAAAAAGACTATTATTTTACCGAAATGTCACATATAAATATCTACCTTCAATTACTTATGCACCTCCGCTATTGTAAACAAGATGTAGACTTCGTCAGATAATTGCAATGAAAGTAAGTAACATGTATTTATATCTAAAAAGTTATTTTATGGAATATGTTTTTTCTAATGATCGTTCGATATCCTCTTGTATTTTTTTTTCTATGTTGTTGGAAACATTTTGCTTTAAAATTGCATTCTCTATAATTTTTTTATGTGGTATTATATTTTAGAGACACACATTTATAGAAAATTTATTTCTCAAAATTTAAAAACGATGACCACTTCATTTTTGTTTTCAATTATTTTTGACATAGCCTTTATATTATTTTTAATTGATACATTGTAACTTCAGATGTTTTTCTGCTGTAAATTTTCTTTAAATTGCTTTACAAATCATTTTGTAAACAAAATAATTAATAATATGCTATTATACAGGGTGGTCCATTTTTCATGGCTCACCATTTGTCATTTTGGAAACCGTAAAATATACAAAATGGATCAAATTAGATAAAAGGTGTACTATTCGAAAACTAAACCAGATCCATGTTATCCGCTGCCATTGCTGAAATATTGCGAAAAAACTGAAAATAGCAATTTTTTAAAATGCCATCTAGCATCATTATTTGTCGCCAGAAAAAGCTGAAATTTGATACAGAGAATGTACTAGAAATCGATTTTCGCCGAAGTAAAATAATTTAAATAAAAAATTTAGTTGTCCTTGACGTAAAGCAAAATACACAAATATTCTACAAATCGTACATAAATAGTTCCAAGTGACGCCCATTTTCGTGCACACAAAGCTCAGTTCTTCATCTAATATTTTCCACAGCGTTCATACTTTGTGAAATAGACCTAAAGGCAGCAGACATTCTGTCACGTAAGTCTTCTATATTTTCATAAGGATTGTAATAAATTTTATCTTTCACACTATCTCAAAGAAAAAAAAAATTGGTTGAGACATGGACACTATGGAGATCAAGCAGCAGGCCTATTTTATGGGTTATTCTTCATTTGTTACTGTCAAAATCTATTATGATGCCCATAAGAAAAAGAAACAATTGAATGTCGCATTGCCGAAACTAGTGGTCGTAGAAATTTTCTCGACGAAAATCAATTTTACGCTTGATACGAGTAGCGTTTTCTAAAATCGCCATTTTCAATTTTTTCACAATATTTCAGCAACGGATATCTTGGACCTGTGTGGTTTATCCTAAATGTCATTAAAAGGCGCAACTTTTTTCTAATTTGAGCCACCCTGTACATTTTACCGTTTCCGAGACGCCAATGGTGAGTCATTATAAACGGACCACCCTATATAACGTCTTATGTAATTAGTAGCCAAGTAAAAATATCCCGGTAACTGCTTCCATAAGTTAACGTTTTAATTAAAATTATTTTTTAGATTTACGAGAGAAATTTCCCGACTCTGATACCGTAACACAATCCGTAAGAAACTTTTAAGGGACTGGCAAGAAGATAAATACAGTTTGAAAAAAAAAGCACAGCATTAGCATGTTTCTTTGGGTGCGGGATAACTTGCGCTTAAACTTAAAGTTATTCCGTAACTCAATTAGGGTTGCGAAAAGTAAAAAGTTTTATCTAAACGCCTTAGTTGCACACCTTAACAGCTCTGACACAGTTTTGGTTTTATACATTCATCTTGGAGCTTGCCCACCTCTTTAAACTTGTACACGACTTCGACCCTGCTTCACATACCATTAAGACGTCACCCAACTTGTTACACAAATTCGGTAAAATTTATCATATGCCCTCGCTAAGTGGCTGCTCTTTAGCACTCCAGTGTGGCAAAATTAATGTAATTCTTATTCATTGTGGAACTTTTAGGTAAAACACAAAAAGAGGAGTGGAAATTGTTCCACAACAGATTTATTTAAATTTTAACTTCTATGTAACTAATTCGTTACATTACGAAAACCTTTTTATTCACAGCTGTAAGCCAACGGGAACACTAAACGTTTATATAACGTTTTTAAAACGTTGTAATGGTTGATTAAACGTTTTGCTTTAAAATTTTCAAAGTTTATTTTTCGTTAAAAACTTAAACGCGTAAAATATATCGTTTGAAATAAGTTTATAATATTCGCATTTTATCCAGAGATTTGAAGTAAACAACAAAAATTTACGTTTATTCGACTGATATAGTCGTTTATATTTTAATAATATTTCACTACACGTTAAGTTAACGTTTATAAACCGTCGAATTAATCGTTTTAAATACATTGATATAAATATGTTTCCAACTGAAAGTAGAAATCAGCCCTATTATTGGACTTTGTCTGTTGGGCCCTGTAATTAAATAAATAAATAAAAGAAATAAACACTGAAATAAAATCTTTTCTGGTAACATTTAATTCATGAGGTATTTAAATGTATAATACATGTTTATATTTTAAAAATATTTAACCGCGCTTTAAGTGCAACGATTTTTATTCGAATCAATCTATACAATATTAGGTGATACAAGGGTAATACTGAAATACAGCAGCCTATTAGCCACTATCCGGCGCCGCATTTTTAAAACATTTTAAACATGGTTGATTAAACGTTTAGCGTTAAAAGTTTAACGTTTATTTTTAGTTAAACATTTAAACGTGTAAAATATATCGTTTAAATACGTTAATAGTATTTCATCCAGAGAGAAGTATTAAAGAATTATGTTTATTTTATAACATTTGTGTAATATAGAATCAATCTATACAATATTAGTTAATACAAGGGTAATAGTGAAATACAGCAGCCTATTAGCCACTATCCGGCGCCGCGTTTTTAAAATATTGTAAACATGGTTGATTAAACGTTTTGCGTTGAATGTTTAACGTTTATTTTTAGTTAAACATTTAAACGTGTAAAATATATCGTTTTAAATACGTTAATAGTATTTCATCCAGAGAGTAAGCATTAGAAAATTACGTTTATTTATAACATTTGTGTAATATACATCCAAATCGGCAAAATATAAACTAATGACCACTAGATGTGGATACTTACATATCGCTCAATTCTGTCCATTGATACTTCTATCCTTCTATCGATTAGATATAGAATCAAGCAATAACGTTTATCGTCGGTCTAAAAACCTCGAAACAGGTAGGTATATGTCTGGAACCACCTAGATTCTGGACCTGGTTGACTGCTATAGGTGTGTGTAAATTCACTGTAGGTCGGAGCAATAGACCTCAGAGTTTCTGGTTTTTACTTGTTTCTCGAAATTTATTACCATATTTATTTTAGTGCTGAACAATACGTTGTACAATACGTGATATGAAAGGTTTTATAAACGTTAATACAACTCTAAATAAAACATTTTCCATAAACGTTAATTAATTGTTTAATTTCTATGTTATTTAAACGTAGTTATAAATAAGTTTAATAAACGTTCCGTTTTTAATTAAAAATAACGATTTCTCGCGCGACGTTGTTTCAACCTTTACTTTTCAACCACTTTTAAACGTCTTTTAAACGTACGCATTGGGAAGTACTTGTAAAAGAAATGTTACTATGTTTTGGACCCTTATACTTATTGTGCGGCATAAACTTTCCAAAGGGGGTGGAAAAAATATTTTATAGTCAAGATTTAGTTTTCTTATGGCCTTTATATCAGAAGAACAAAAAAACGACAAATTAAACCATGGGCAATTGGACATTTTTTTTTTACTAAAAATTAATAGTTCTGAGTGTTGCTTAATTATTCTCTTGATTTATATAAAAAACTAAATTCATAATTTTTGGCAGAAGAAAAACCAATTGGATGAATTCACCTAATATGAGAAAATCAAACTACTTAATTATGAGCTGCTACTTCAGGAACTACGCAAAATATCTTAATAGTTCTTTTTAGAAAATTCTAAGGCTTAAAAATGTGCACGTTAATTTAAGCCATCCTATGAAGTAATCTATACAGGACAGTCTTGTTAAGATTCCTATTGTCACAGAATTTGCCCCACTCACACCCAATTCGACGACTGTGGTACCGCGAAATGCTAAGATTGCCTCGATCGCCCCTACGCGATTCTAGTAAACAAACAAAACGCCGCGTATCGAGACGAGACTGGAAAAATGGGGAAACGACGAGAAGCGTTCGAGTCATAGATCTAGAGATATTTAAAAATACCTGGAAGAGACGGCGATTAAAAGTGAAATAGTGTTTAGTGAAGTTGTAATTAGTATTCAACTGTGTACAGAGTAGTTAATAAAGATAAGTGATTAATTAAAGGATTGTATTTCTGGTAAAAGAAAAGGTCGGGTTGGGAAACCCGTGATATATACTAGGCATTGTAAAAGTGAGCACCTTATAGGTATACTGTAAAGAAATTATAGCAAGGATCATAACTACATATTTCCTAGTACGTTATGGTTAATTTATAATAATTTAAATAATTTTTTCAACTAAAGATATAGCGTTATATTCCAAATCTAACTTGCAAAAGCAAATTTTCAATTTATACATTTGTACTGCTGGAATATTGTTGGTACATCACATAACTCGAACAGATATTTGAATACCAAAGTTTCAGAATGTACGTTCTATAAACCGCAGATATCTGTTTCAAATAATGCCATAATGAATACCGTTAATAATGCTTTAGATAAATAAAATTGTTACAGAAGGTACAGTGGCCGCTGCATAAACGTATACTACTTTTAAAGAGGTGAGCCAAAGTACTATTAACAAGATTTTTGAGAGGCATCAGTGATTAGATCGTGTCAATAGTAATTGTTTTTGTCTAGACACATGTATCAGCAATTAAGCTATTATATATAATTTAAACAAAATATGGTACTGATTCGAAGTGAAAGCCTTAATGATGCGGCAGTGTACATTTGACAGAGCAGACTGTGCAGGTGTTTCCGCAATCAAAAATTACAAAAGTTTATGAGTGCATAGGATTGCAAATTATTCATTTTTGAAATACGACGGTAAAATTTATTATGTTTACTAGACAGGTAGCCAGTCGGCATAAATCGACGTTTCATCCATGCCTGCAGCATAATCCGCTATAGAAGCAAAGTTTTGTTCGATGCTCATTTTAAGTTTATTTGCAGCCACATCAAACTACAACAATACTGCCCGGTGCGTTTTCAAAATTATATTCTTCAACATTCTGTTAAATGAGTCATGATGGTACCAGTATCTAAATAATGCAATAATAGTGCGACCAAAACGCTGTTACTTATAGTTTTAAAAAAATATTTACTGAAACCATAAATATCAATCTAAAACAACATTTTGAAGAGTAATTCGTAATTCAGATAATTTATCGTATCTAAATTTTCAGAGCAAAGCACCAAATTTAAAAAAATATATATACTGCTGAAAACATAATAGAAATAAATTCAAAATGAAATATCACATGGCATTATTAGGATAGAGGAGTGAGTAATAAGTCATCAGCATAAAGTAGACAAGCAACATCAAAGTTATCTGCAATGTCATGTATAAATATGTTGAAGAACAGAGGACCCAACACAGAACCCTGTGGAACTCCTGACAGTTGCGAATGAGGATGACTGACAACCAAGGCACTAGACAAAGAGCAATCTATATTAAAGGTATGAAAATAAGAAAAGTCAGTGTAGGTATATAAAATCAACTTCAGTATGGAGATCCATGGAGTTCGAGATAAATTGAGTGAGGCAGAAGAGATTTGTCGATCTTCCATTTATAAATCCATGTTACTTGTGCGTGATGCAGTTTTTCACATGATTAAAAATAGACTCGTAAGGCAAAACTTTTGAAATGTTATTAATTATGGTTATTGGTCTATAATTTTTAACGTCCTGCTCGTTACCACTTTTAAAAATCGGAATAAGTTTAGCAGATTTTAATACATCGAGATATATATGATTTTTCAAAAACAAAATTAAAAGCAAAGATAATGGTCGAGCCAAAACACAGTTTTTTATTTATCTTTAAAACTGTTCGAGGATATTCATCAGAATGTTTCTATTTTTGGTCACAGAATCACAGTTAGAGTATCATCGGTAAAATTAACTAATTGACTAATAGTTATATTCCAAAAGGAACAATATAACCAATAGAAACGACAACAATTCTGCCTGGTGCAATAATTAATCTGATAACCAACTGAAGCTACAAACATATAATATAAAGAAATAACAGCCGTAATATAACAATGCAAATTATAGCAGCATACGAATCTGTCAAATTTAATATATTGTGATTTGCAAATGTATGTTCACCAAACAGAAACATTGCGAGGAATGCAAATAGGAATTCTATAAAGTTATGTGAAATCTAATATTATCCGTTGAACAATGCACTGCATTGAAATATCAAATAATAAGGACAGAAGTTGCACGTAAATCATATAGGATTATAGTGTAATATCACGGTGCATTTACCATACAGCACTGTTGTAGGAGGTCTTGTCATATTTTATTATTTTTTTGTCTGCTAAAATGTATATAATGTCAGTTTGTTTCTGACTGTAGGGAATGCTGGATTATTTTTAAATTAGTTATGTTTCTGAAAGAGCTTTCTAAACGTTGGTATACGTTGTTCCTGTATTAAGTACGATTGTGGATCAAATGTAACAGAAATTTTTATTTTTACGCTCACTAGGTAGAGCAAAGACTCAATGTCTTTATACAGGGTGTTCAGAAACTAGTGGACAAAATGGTAGAGAATATAGGAGGAGTCAAAATAATGACAGTACTTCACATATGTTTTTGTCCTATCTGGCTTCCAAGTAAGAACTTAAATATTTATTATTAAGAATTTCAGTCATCATAAGTTTTAGAATTTATGCAATTTTGAGGTCTGTTTCTCGAGTTTATCGATTTGTATCAGGTATACCTATTCTGTTTAGAACTCAAGGTAGTTCAATGGTTTCTTATTTAAAAAAATCAAAAATGTACATATTACGGTATAGTATAACTAGCGTCCCCCAATCGTGACCTCAACACTGTTTGCATATTCATAATTGCCATCTCAAAAAACACAAGACAACAAATTTTCAGAACAATCGGTCCTTACGTTTTTAAAATATAGCAAAAAATCTAAAACATTTTTTCAAATTTAGCATTCGATAGAATGAAAAGGAGCAACAATTGAATTAAGACATGTTGGGCTCAATCGCTTTATTTTGACGTTAACAATCTGCCTTTAAGCTATGTACCATTACTAATGATAAAACTGAAACAGAATTTTAATATTTTTTAGTAACCCATTTACAATTTTGTAAGTATCAATTCACAGTTAGTGCAATGTTGCATTTATTTTCTGGGACAAATATGACTTATTACAGTTTTTTTGGACAATGAAACTCCAAAATTTTCAGAAACTGTTTCATTTCACCTCCAACCGACCCTGGCCATTCAGTAGCATGCACTTTGTATAAGTCATCAGAACACCATACTCTCTAACGTTACCAGCGCAGCATAATTTTTAGTCGCCATTAAATTCCTTTGGGGACAAAAGACCGTTCGAAATGGGCCAATAAAAGACAACAGTGGGAGAAACAATGGGTCGTTATTGTTACAGATTGAAGCCGTGAAGATAATGATACTAATTTAATATCCGAAATTTACCTGCATAAGACCAGAAACGTTTTTAATTCTCCTTTCAGAGTTTACAGGAGTAATAAAAACGACGCTTTGTCATAATCATAAAAATGACAATGCAAGATTTTGAGGGAAAATATAGCCATTATAAAACCTATAAAAAAAGTGTTTCTAATCAAAGAACGTAAGCTATTTAAGTATTGTAAATGCAGGTTGATAATCAGTAATAAACCAGTTTATCTAATCAAGTTTCATAAAATTTTAACCAATTGTGCTTCTATGAAATAATAGATTATTCTGAGTTCTAACAATTTAAGCAATATAGTAGAGTACTTTCACAGGATGCGAGTCTCCGCTCACCACTTTCGCCGGTGAAATGACATCTGTGGTGACGTATGAGGTGACCGTCAACGACATTGAAAGTCACGTCGATAACCTTCACGTGACCTCAGTGTAGTTAAGCCATCTTGTTATAATTTAAATTCATAACAGCATGCTTTATAAAACGAGATCTTGGACTATAAACGGAAAGAGTCGACAGGATATTCCGTAATGAATACTCCATAGACTAACTGTAGATTCCAGATATTAAAATATGCCATGTGAGCCATATTGCCTTAGTCCAAATATCAATATTAAAAAAGATATAGGGTGTAGGAGCGAAAATTTTTAAATTTATTTTTCTGAATATTTCAAAAAGTTTTCGAGATTTTTCTTTGAAATTCGGTACAGCGAGGTTTTTTGAGGGGTAGTAGGTGGAAGTGGGCATATATCTTGCCTAACTGCTGGTGGAACGTGTTCTAACAAGCCTGACAAATTATCTTGCAGAAATTAAAACGGGCTGGCAATTCATACGGTCCAACTATAAAATCATCAACAATGCCACACCGAATATTTATGGAAAATTCATGTTGAAAATGTGATGTTTCCCTAAATGAGGATTTGCTTGTTCCCAAGTTTGGTTATTTCTTCAGTTGAATACTCCACATAGTAAAGGTGGCCTCGTCCGGAAACAATATCTTGTTTAGGAAAGCAGGTTCATTGTTTTTGTAATAAAAAATTGCAAAAGTTTATTCTTGTAGGAAGGCCGTTAGACAACAAATTCTGGACAGAGATAAAATGATATGGATACAGTCTTTGTTGCTGCATTTAAGTGCTTTGTGATTATCTCAGGATTATCAACTACACTCACTAAGATTTATTTTTTCTATTGGACAGTCAGAATGGTCACTGATCAATCTCAATCCATTTTCTGGGAAAGTGTTATCTAAATATTGCTGCACAATCCTGGGTTTGTGGAGTGTAGCTCCGTCGTGCTGAAACCATCGGGTTCTCCTTAGCTGCAAAGGCACATTCTCCAGAAGTGCAAAAAGTTCTTATTGTAGGAAATTTAGGTAAAGCACTCTATTCATTGTATGTTCATAAAAATAAGGCCCAATTAAAAGCCTACCGATGATGCCGTACCATACATCGACTCCAAAATGGTCTTGGTTTTGGATTATTCGTTGCGCCTGTTTAGCAAACCATTACTAACAAACCGATTTCGTCCGTTCAAAGAACATGCCAAAAAAGCTCCTGATCAACAGTTTCTACATTTACTACAATAGCTATAAAATAAAGGCTGTTTTCAATGTAATGCTCAGGAAAATACTCCAAATTGTGATTTTGTAGTCATGACACCCATTGGTCTTTAAAATTCGCCTGCCGTAAAGAATTTTGTGAATTTTCTTCGAAATACTGTAGTCCAGCTGTATTAACATAGTTTCTAACCCTTCGGTCAATTATTTGATTCTTCTAAACAGAAAATGCATTTTCCTTTAGTCGGAAGGTCGCCTCCAATCTTGTAAAGGTTTTATGATCAGGAATAGGCCGCTCTGAATATCTTTCTCGATATAACTCTACAGCTCTTCTTGTTTTTTGTGACGCTATAAATCAGCAATATATCAACTTTTTCTGAATGGGAAAACATTTTGTTGGCACAAAATTTGTACGTTTGGCGCTCGTATTGGGTAATGACAAGTATTTTGTGACATTTATGCACTTTAGACAAAGACCCAGTGATCGTTCCACCGCTAATGTGATTTTTAGGTGTTCTTTTGACTCTTTAAGATGATATTGCTTATAACTTTTAAACGAGAAGTAATACAGGAAAATTTATCTAATAAAAGTTATTAAAAAATAGAGATCTTTTTAACAGAAAAAAAATAGGGTATGCTTTTGGAAAAAATATAATTGATGACGTCATTAGTCGTTTCTATCAAATTCCAAAGACAATACTTTCTATTGAAAATGTTCCAAACTTTATATAAATTTTTTGCTTCCTCATAGCAGGACCATAGTATCGAGTTTGGTACATCCTGTCCATGACGCCCAACTTTGTATCTAAATCTGTACAAGGCATAAGGCTTGTAAATCTAGCATTTATACATATTGTAGGGATCTATCAATTATTTAGTAATTAAAAGGAGATTATTGTAGAAATTATTACATAATTAAGGTATTCACTTCAGTCAGTCTCAAATATGCCTAGACCTCTGAACCTGGATGGTATCGTTAAGTAGAGGGTCTTGCAGTAATTATTAATAAAATGCTCACCCTTGGGTTGCCCGTGCGGTTAGAGAAAATATTTAGTGATAAAGTGGTAGCTTTACGGCAATACCCGGGCACGCCATCCACTATTTTCATATTCCGCAACATTTGAAAAGTGAAAAGCCGGCTGTTGTAATCAAATATACAGGGCTAACTATGACTAACTACAAATATTTTAAGAGGAGATGAGGAAATATAACAATTAACGGAATCATCTGTCCAAACTTTGCTATAAAGCCAAAAAATTTTTTTTCCAAAACTATAGTAAATCCTTATTTATCACCGTCACTGGCCTTCTGTTAGCCGCGAGGTTAGGTATATTCCGCCAAAGTCAAAGGCGTCAAAGGTAGTGACAGATCACCGCGCTGCTAAATTATTTACAAAATGTAGATTATTATTTAATGAGAACACGGTATGGTAAGCACGGGAAGCAGCACCTATCTTTCTAATATTTATTTTCCGAATTTATATTTGAAGATATTTTACGAATGTTGTATCGTGTAAATAAATTAAAACCTATCATTGTAAATATTTTTGCACTTGCTGGAGACCTCTCCTTCCCTAGACAGTTCTTTTTGTTTAAAGCGAGGTATCTACTTGATCCGGCGATCATGACCAAGTGCATTATCTACGTCGGAAAAAACCACAAAGAATAACAAAAAATACACGCAAATGTACATAAATACATAAAAACACTGCCACACGTTTACCCCCAGGGCATTACAACAGTTGTTCAATGTGGTTCAAAAAGTATTCAGCATAATATTCTGTAAACTCGGAAAACGTCTTTGGGTTAAGCACTTGTCCCTCTCCCATAAATCAGCACCTTATCCATTATCTAGGCATTTGAATACTGACATGTTTGTAAATACACAAAAATACGGGAAACATAAAATTTGTAAAAAGTACTAAAAAATTATTTCAAACTAATCAGAGTACCGTATGTAATATTTCTGACATCTGATGCAGACGCCATCTGTAGGCTACTAGTGCAAGTTGCATTTCACGCCGATAAATTTTTAAACTTCTCGTATTGCTCGGGAATTAAATTCTGTTAATAATAATAGCAACAATAATAACAGTAATCGACGATGATTGTATAAAATAATTAGTACTTTTTTAAACTATAACATCCCAAGATGTGTTCTGTAAAAATTGTTTCTTAGACCCTTAAATATAACTTAGCTTCGCCATGATCTTTGAGGTTTGGAGAGTATGCAACTAGCAATGCAATATTCTAGGTTATGTTATTTTAGAACAGTAGTGACTAATTTTAAACGTTTTTTAGTAATTAAATAAATTATTTTATGTCGGGTATGTTAGTGGATAATTATAATAAACCTACGAGGAGTGAAAATGTATTTTTTGGCAGTGTGCTACGAAAGAACGAATACAAAATACTACAGCTAACCGGATTAACAGTTGTCTCTCAATATTATTAATAAAAATGTTTATTTGTGTCGTTTCTACACTTGACAACCCTGCAAGAAACTACCGCACGGTAGTTGCCATATCTAGCCATCTTGGACGATGATTGATTGTCATAGGCGCCAGTTGTTGGATGTAAAAGAGGGTTTTACCCCATTTTTTAAACATTCCGAAATAAATTTTGTATTGTCTTTTAGACCTCCCTGAGCATGTGGTTAAAATTTTTGTACGTAGTCATAGTTAACCCTGTAGAAGAGAATAACTAATAACAGGGTCTTTCAAATAGCCATGGTCCATCGTCTTATTAAAAATAATAATAATAATAAATTGTCTTTATTTCCAATAATAATACAAGTGCAAATATAACAATAATAATAGGACAGGGCGAAGTGTCAGTAAAAAACTGCTTTTTAACTCAACCCTGTTAAAATATACAACAAAATTACATAATGAATACAATAATTAAATTAGACGAGAAGTAAATGTGGTATTAAGAATAAGTTTATAAATAATAAAATAAGAAAATAAAAGAACATGAATATAGAATGAATTTTATTTTGATAAGTATACGATGACCAAGAAAAAAGTAAGAAAACGTTGATTGAATTAAATAGCAAACAAACAAAATTAATTATTAACTTAACTGAGAATACAGTAAACGCTTTAAGTTTATTTTAAAACTAGGTGACCCGGCAAACCTAGAAAAAACCTAGAAATATAGACTGTGCCAGTTTCATATTGCTGGCGACCGCTAATTCATGGCTGCCCTAAAAGGTCCAGAATCACTAAAACTTGGTTTTTATTTTAATTTACGTTGGTTGTATTGTAGCGTGAACCTCATTTGTTTACTGTGATTGGTCACATTCATGCCACATTCTTTAATGACATTTAAAATGACAGCAAGTTAGTTAATTTCATATTGCAATGCAGCCATCATATTTGCACAACCCCCAACATAAAGCAAATAAAATATCAATTTTCTGGACCTTAGGTCCTTAGAAAACGCGGCACCTGTCACGTGGCCTATATCATGAACCGACGCTGTCTATATTTTTTCTAGGTTTGTGGTGAGAAGTGACACCGGTAGACGCCTGGCGGGGATAACTGATCTAGTGATAATCGATCAGTTATCTACCAGGGTTAAAAATGATTAAATTACTAAAATGGTTATTAAAAAATAGGGGTTTATGATAGAAGGGTGAAAATTAAGGGTTGTATGTATTTTTTAATACCACATCATAAAAAAATAAAAATAAAAAGTTTTGTCCAAAAAATAAAAAATGGAGTGGACCACTCTTATCACTTAGGGGTATAAAAAATAGATAACGACCGATTCTCAGACGTACCAAATATACATATAAAATTTCATAAAAATCAGTCAAGCTGTGACACGAAAATTTTATATATATATAGATTAAGTAATGAAAAATGTTTATATTCGGCAGGCAAATCATTATACAGCTTAGGAGCATTGTAATACAAAACAGGTGGTGTTGTTTTATTTGCAGTAAATGAGAATGTCGAGATTTAAAATTTACTTGGTTAATTTAGAGGATCTATTATTCTATGGGTGAGGGTGAGGAAAAAGTTGTTTTAAAATGGCAGAGGACTGGCACAAGTAATTTACATGCTTAAAAAATCTTAGATTTTCATGAAACCAAATACCAAGATTTTTACATTCAGCGACAACATTAATAGGCTTACTGTCAATTGTAATAAACAAAGAACATTTAACTAGGTCCCTCTTTTTTGGTTCAAATATCATAATATTTGATTTGTTAGGATTTAATTTTAAATTACGCGCAATGGATATATTTAGAAGCAAATTCAAATCACTGATAATAGTTTCGGTGCCTAAATGTAGATTCTCAAAAATAGAAAACAATGATATACTTGAGAATCGTCAGCATAATGGTGAATATATTACTGATTGAAATCAGATATATATATATATATATATATATATATATATATATATATATATATATATATATATATACATATTGAAAATAAATTATATATTTTAGAATCAACAATAACTTGTTGTGTACGATTAAATAGTTATGAATTAGGGACACAGGTGAGTCAACAAAACCATATTAAGAAAGTACATACTATATCGTGGTTCGGGGTATGAAACGCTTTATTGTAATCTAGCGAAACAAGGCAGGTAAATTGGTTAGTATCCGTAGCTGAAATTAATTCGTCCGATATATGTAACAAGGCAGTGGTAGTGCTGTGTTCGAATCTAAATCCAGATAGCCATTATTGAACACGCAGTAAGCAATTTGTTCTTTCAAAATTAATTCTAAGACTTTCGAGAGAGTACAGAGAATACTCAAGTGACTTAACTCTGATGGGTTAGAAGACTTAACCAGATAAATATTTGCAGACATTCACGAATAAGGAAATGCTGAAACTAAAATTGAAGTGTTAATAATATAAGTAATGTGTTCTATCAGGTAATCTTTAATTAAATTAATTATTGTCAACTAAATCCTGTCAGTAGAATGACTTTTTAGTGACTTCATATGCTGTAAAACATCCTGAGTAGATACTATAGCAAAGCAAAAACAACTATTATTGTTAAATTTAGACGTAACATATTTATCAATTAACTTAGCTTGACTATCTGTGGGGACTGGAGGAATAATATTATTAAAATATTCGTTAATGGCTTTTGTATCCTTTAGATGAATAAGTAAATTAAAGGGTTTTTTGTTGATAATATCTAAGGACCTTAGCGAGTTTCACAGGGATTTAGTATTCTTATTTTTTAAAGTAAAGTCAAGATATGCCTTTCTTTCATTACGGATAGCAATAGCTCACGATTTGTAACAAGTTTTTGTTGAATATTTGTTAAACAACGAATATTCTTGCTGTTTAAACATATCAAGCGTAACACTAATATGAACATTACAATTAAAAATGCGAAATATAAATATTTTCCCATACCAACAATTTTTGTTTTAGAGCATTTGATGGAAAAATAACAAAAGGCCTAGTCGCCTGGTAAATTTGACTGGCTATCTGATCCTGTTATTGATGAGTAAATATAAAAAATGTTCGGTTACCGTTAAATGTATCGTCACATTTAGCAACCGGCTTTAGCAGTGGTTTCATCTATTTATAACTTGTTGCTCGGTCAATACCCAAGTTTAATATTTCAATCACGTAGTACACCGAAAAAAAATTCAGCAAACAATTCAATTTATTTAAACATAATTTATTCTCGGAAAATAAATTGGTTTTGGTGTAGCTTACATATTTCTGTTAGTGGGTCGTAATTGTGTTTACTTCCTATGGCTTTCATCGTTCTTCTCTAAATTTTTTATTATCCCCAAAATGTTTTCGTAATAAACATATTTATAAGCATAATAATAATAAACTCTAAAGTGATTTGTGCAATATTGATTGGATTTTAATAATGTTAGTGAAGCTTGTGCACACTTTTATGGTGTGTTAAATTCCATTTTTGCTTATTGTGTTCCACTTATGTTACCTAGAAACTCTTATCATCTTCCTTGGTTCACCAGAAACATTATTAAAGATATTAAAGAAAAATCGCGGTATTGGCGAATCTATAAAGCCAGTGGTGACTTGTGTTTCTTGAATAAATTTAAATTATTGAGCTAGCTCTACGTTAAAATTAGATATTGATATTGCACACAAAACATATATACAGAACTGTGAATCTCAGGTGAAATCAAACCCGCGCTATGTTTGATCTTTCATTAACAATTTGCTTAATACGTCTTCTATTTCCGAATCAATGATCTTCGATAATGTTAATTTTAATTATCCACAAACTATTGCCAGTTTTTCTTCATCTTTAGTTGATGATTGACTTGATTTGTCTTAGAGTCGAATTGTAATATTTCTTTGTCAAATATTCATGTGGTTATTGATGGTGACGTTTTAAAAGCTCTAAAAAATTAAGAACAAGTTAACTACAGGTCCTGATGAAATTCTGTCTTTTTTGCTGAAAGATTGTGCAATTTTGTTGGCATTTCCCTTGACTATCATTTTAAATTTGCAAAAATTGCAACTTTTCCATCTATGTAGATTAAAACTAAGAGATGCCTTATCTTAAAAAAGGCAATATAAATTTAATAGAGAACTGCAGATCTCTTTCAATCTTGAGCAATTCTGGTCAAGTTATTTGAAGTTATTATTCACAATATACTTCACTTTCATATTAAATCGCAAATTTCTTGATGCCAACATGGATTCTTAACCGATAGATCTACTTTAACTAATCTTGTTTATATTACTTATTTTATATCTAATACGTTGTATAGCAGTGAACAGGTTGACGTGGCCTACACAGGCATGTCAAAGGGTTATTGATTAGCTAGATCACGGTAAACTGTCTAATTTCGACTTGTCATAAACTTTTAAAATTATTTGAATCTTACTTTTCTAATAGATTCTAATCTAAGCGTACAATATCGTGGTTTTATTTCAATTGAAATCATTGCTACATCTGGGGTACCTCAGGAATCAGTTGTTGGCCTTCTACTGTTCAATATGTTCATTAATGATATCTGTGACCGTTTTCGAGCCAATGTTCCTTTATATGTGGATGTTTTGAAACTGTATACATCTGTTTTCTCAATTTGACACTGACATTATATACATTATTACATTTATCAACGTCATATTGTAATGTTATGAAACATTCGCCAACTTATTCCATGTGTCTAATTCATAAGCAGTATCAAGCACCTATAGATTTGTTTGATACTAGTATATCTAAAATTAAATTATGTATTTTGGGTCATTTGTAGTTGAATCAAAGACGGTTATTACAGTCTAGACTAATGTTTTAAAGGTTCATTACCAATTTATCAGCTAAATTAACAGTTTTTCTAGAGAAGTATATGCTTCAACAAAATTCGTATGGAGAAATTTTATTTGATTTAATTTTTCCAAAAGACTCGACTCTACATATTCTATAAGGTTGTTTTCTTAAATTCGTATTAATTACTTCAGTTTCTGCTAAAATTGATAATAGAGATTGATAGGAAGTCATAAATTATTACATATTATAACTAGACATTTATAAAAATATACACAATACAACTTACTCATTGATTGTATCTGTTTATGTAATTTTCTTTTTTGTATTCGTGTATTTCTTTGTAGTCCTGCAATATAAATAGAATTGACTGTCAGAACAGTGTATTTTATAAATAAATAAATAATTTTCTGCATTATTACCCGAAGTGTAACATCCTAGTTCACACACAGAAAGATCGTCACAGTATAATATATTTAAAAAACGTTTTCTTAAAATAATTTATTGTGCATGCCATCCGGCTAAATATTTCAAAAGGTATCAAAAAATGTCCTCCCCAGGACTGCCATTACTGAAATATGTTTCTTTGTTGCAGGCGAGGTTGGTAAAGAAATGTACATAGTAAACCGAGGTCGCCTTCAAGTAGTTGCAGATAATGGGAGGACGGTGCTGGCCACCCTTAAAGCCGGTAGTTATTTTGGAGAAATATCAATATTAAACATGGGCACGGCAGGTAAACACCTTGGTAAATATCAGCAGGCAGGCCCAACAAATTGGGGTTCCACTACTTCAACCTCTGCATGTCATATATGGCATGAAAATCCCCTGCCTGGCTTTTATTTGTCAAACCTCGCTAAATTTGATCTATTAATATAAAGGGAAAGGCTAAAAATCTCACAAGTCATTCCGTTCGTTGA
Organism: Monochamus alternatus; assembly: GCA_037114965.1. Classification (NCBI taxonomy): domain Eukaryota; kingdom Metazoa; phylum Arthropoda; class Insecta; order Coleoptera; family Cerambycidae; genus Monochamus; species Monochamus alternatus. The sequence continues at coordinate 73,156,022 of CM073431.1, read as the reverse complement.
TTATCGAGATTTACATATTATGTGTTGTCAAACTGGTTTTCTTGCATACCATTAAACAGAAAGACGCAAGTCGATTCACTTTTTTTTGCAAAACTGACAGATACAGGGTGAATGTTAAGGTAAGGCAATTTTTTAACATGACAGACCCGAGCAGAGACCTTGAAAAGTTGAGCAAATTCTTCAAATAACGTTTTTTCGAAATCTCATAACCAACCAAAATATGGACATATGAAATACGTGCAGAATAAAGAATGTATTATTTTAATCGCAATGGCGTTTATTCTAGACAGTTTCGAAAAATAAGCCTAGAAACGGTATTTAAAAATTTAATCTGGCCACGTGCCCACAAAACGGTCGTCGCCACAGCGTAGACCCGTGACGTCAGACGCCGTTCGCACGTGTATATCTAAATACAGCAGTGTGATTTATACAGGCTGTATAACATAAGAGCGCTCCTCCCATGTATTTCGCTTAATATGCGAGATACGTCAAAAATCTTTAATTGTTTTTTGTTGCATTTTTGGAGGCCTTTATGCTCGTAAAACCAAATTTGAGATCCATGGCCAACTTTATGAGTAATAACAAAAAACCTATAAAGTGTCGAAACTTTAAGGCTGTCTAACTTTTTTATTTTAAGAGATAGAGAAAACTTATTGGTAATAAATTTTTATTACAAAATTGATACCTTCCACCTAATATAAACAGATTTTTGAAATATCGTATGTGGTTCACTGCGCCCTCTAGGCGGATAATTTTTTTTTTATTGAAGCAGGCTATGGCCACAAAACATTACCTGTTTTTTTGTCTTTCATGCAATATACTACATGTTGCCCTTATCTTTTGTATTTATTAAATTTTTTTCAATTTTAGTTAAAAAAATGTACCTAAATATTTTCGTGTTGCTCTAGATAATGTAGAACCTGTTTTAAAGACGTCAACTGCAAAAAAATTATAAACAGAATGTACTTTTATATGCAAAATACAGATTTTCTTATATTATTTTAATGCTTTTCACATTAGAAGGAATTGGGTCTTTAAAATTATTTTGACACAGACAATGAAATAAAATAATATTGTAAGAAAATCTGAATTTTGCATAAAAAAAGTACATTCTGTTTATTATTTTTTTGCAATTGGCGTCTTTAAAACAGGTTCTACATTATCTTGAGAAACACGAAAATATTTAGGTTCATTTTTTTTTAACTAAAATTGAAAAAAATTTAATAAATATGAAAGATAAGGACAACATGTAGTATATTGCATGAAAGTCGAAAAAACAGACATTTTTTTGTGGCCATAGCCCGCTTTAATAAAAAAATTTGTATCCGCCTAGAGGGCGCAGCGAACCACATACGATATTTCAAAAATCTGTTTATATCAGGTGGAAGGTATCAATTTTGCAATAAAAATTTATTACCAATAAGTTTTCCCTATCTCTTAAAATAAAAAAGTTAGACAGCCTTAAAGTTTGGGCACTTTACAGGTTTTTTTGTTATTACTCATAAAGTTGGCCATGGATCTCAAATTTGTTATTACGAGCATAAAGGCCTCCAAAAATGCAACAAAAAATAATTAAAGGTTTTTGACGTCTCTCGCATATTAAGCGAGATACATGGGAGTGGCCCTCTTATGTGATACAGCCTGTATATTTATCTGTATACGATTTCCATGCTTTTGGACAACGCGATACATGCGTTTAGAATAGTTAATTTGTCATTTGTGATATTATTATGTATTATTGTGTTAAATAGAAATAGACAGTGGTATTGAATAAAGTTACAAAATAAGGCAAATGGAAGAAGTTTTCAAATAATGTCATTATGTACGACAATATATTTTCCGTGCCAAAAAAAAAATGTGGTGTACTGCAACATTGTTTATCTATGATTACCATTTTAATGCAAGTTTAATTGGAAATACAGGTAGGTTTGTTCATCGAAAAAATAAAATGTAAAGTTATAAAGAATCAATGAAAATGTTCTATTAAACTGCCGGAATGTATACAGGGCGTTTAGAAAACCAATGGTAAAACAAACTTAATTTTTTTCTCATTTATTGTATTCAGTGCTTTATTCCGATTCTAAAAACTTATTCTGTATTTGTTCCTACCATTTACGTAATGTAGAATGTCATTTGAGGCATTTATAAAATTTTGCTATCTGACTTGACTACATTAAATTATCTGTTTTATTCTGAAAACATAATAAACAAAAGTAATAAATAAGGATGTTTTTAAAATGTATGAAGAGAAATGAAATCAGTAATAAATAGCAATAAAAATGTATCATATTAATTTTAAAAAATTAATACTTACTTTTACCTTTTTTTTCATATAAGTAGTGTAATGTGAAATCAGATGGAATAATTTTATATACACCCCAAATAAAACCATCTATCTGCTACTTACCCAACTCCATTGTCGCCCTAATTGTCACGAGCAGATAAGATATTGTAAACAATGGAATAAGTTACGTTTAACAATACCGTAAGTTCACCACATTACTACTAATAATTATGGCATTACCTACACAGTATTTACACAATGTATCTATGATCGATAAATGCCACAAAACGCAAAAATATAAGAAACAAACGACTGCTTATATCACCAACTCCGTAACTGCACCTGTATCTACGGAAAAACCATGCTGAACGGCGTGTTGACATCACACCAATGATATCGCGTAAGTTTTGATAACGAAAATAGAGCAGTTTTTGAAGTTCAAAACTTATATTTTACTTTTATAAGTTTCTTAATCTTTGATGCTTACGTCTGAAATTTATGCAGTGGAAGAGTTGTGTGAACGAATGGAAAATACCAAGGAAATATTTGAGGAAAACGATCTCTTCTAACAACATGCGCAGAGTCGTGGCAGTGAGAAACAACTTGTGTGAATCAAACCAACGGCGACAATATTAAATATTTTTTAAACAATTCGGACTAAATAATAATTAAAGGTTTATTTGTTATTGTCTTTATACGCGCATACTTCGGTTGTTCTTGAGATTTCGAAAACATAGGTCTAGTTTTTTGAGGTCTATGTCGGTCAAAGAAAGAACTCTTACCTAAGATTCACTTTGTATAATCCTGTATAATGGGGACTGTATTTTGTGAGATTTTTCCAAACTAAAATTTATATAAAACTCGTAACATTAAACATTAATTAATTATAAGGTATTTAATATAATAAATACTTCTAACTCGTATATCTAATAGAATACTCATAAAAAAAATGATAATGCTTGACCTGTTTGTAATAAGATTTAATGTACCCCGCAGCAAAAAGCATGCATTACATGTGTTCCATTAATAAAGTACATTTTACAAGTCGTATTAAAATTTAAAAAAATATATTTCTTATATGTTTTAATGTTGTTGGTATTTATTCATACAAATTGCATTTCAAAAGTAAGATCGGTTATAAAAAAATCCAATAAGAAAAATGTAGATTTTCAGTTACAATTGAATGCTAATCACAGTTCAAGAGTGAGTAAAAGTAATATAGGAAAATATTTTATTTTTATTTTATTGATAGGCCTTCCGCATTCATGTAGAATGTTATTAATTAATTTATTAATAAATCTTAAGCCAGCTGCATCTAAAGAAAAAAAATGGATCGAATGACAGACATAATTATTTTTCAAAAAATATTATTCTTACCTGCCTGTCTATGGTGTCATGTATCTCTTTATAATACAATTACTGAAAAGTTTGTGATCTAATAAATACTTTTCGTTCTTCATAATTCTTATATTGTTCCAAACACTTGTGATATCCTTTTTACAAACTCTTCACACTAAATTTTACCACTTGCAATTGCAATTAAGGTTCAACCGTCTCTTCAAATGAGAATGTAAGAGGATATCTAACCAATTTGCGTATTATAGAATGCTATTCTATATGCTGAGACCATGAATTTTACAGTTTCGCAACAATTCAGGTCTAATCTAATCTTAGACGATGATAATTTTACGCAGATGATTTAGAAAAGTCTGTGCCATAATGTCATAAGTATTTACAACCATGAGAAACGCATTCAAAATGTCCTACACTTTGAAAAAAATGTGAAATGGAGAAAAAAATCAAACTATATCATTGAAATTTTGCACATATTCTCAGCTTTTTATTCTGATAAACTTTCCTTAATAACATTATGTCGTATTTCATACAGAAATGGAACTTTTCTAGTAAAAAATGAAGCAAAAATCAAAGTCATACAGAAACAGCACTTTAGTGGTAAAAAAAATCAACAGGAATTGCACTTACTGGTGAAAATAATCAGTTTTTCCATATCTACAAGGCACAATGGATTTTATGTTTGTACGCCTTAAAAAAAATACTTAAAAGTCTCGAATAATAACAACGAGAAAGATAGCGGGGTACAATTTTTGCGTGACCACTCTGTATGTACTCCAAACAATTTATACTTTTTCATTTGTTTTTTTTATGAGAAATAGGCTTTTACTTTTGAAATGCATTTGGAACGTAGTATATTACATAATAAGTATAAGTTGTGTCTGCGATCCTCGTTTATTATTTTATATCGTCAAAACAATACATAGGGCCGTTATTTCCAACTGCCAAATAACTTTATTCATTAAATAAATCTGTATCTGTCATTTTCTGACACATATGATTTTTGTGCGGCAGGAATAGATATAATGAGTAAATAAAGTTATTATGTAGGAGGTGGAAATACTACCCATAGAGTACCTTTACAATATGTAGACAACATAAGACCGGAGATTCTTCTTCTAGGTGCTTCATAAATTTTCTATTATATTACATTCAAATAAGTAAGAAGCTTCCAACTCAAATTGTATTTAAAAATTTCATAGCATAACAGTCGGAGATATATCTTAGTAGTTTACCTTTATACAGGGTGTCCGGTAAGTATACGGCATACGCAAGTGTATAGGAGAGGTCAAAATAACACTAGTTTGTCATAAAAAAATATTCCTAAAGTGCCCCTTAACAGAAATACAGAGCCCCTAAGTGGTACTCAGCGATTTACCTTTTCGGCTCTAACTTTTGAACCGACCTGTATAATTTCATAAAATTTTAACATTTTATGTAGACCATAAAGGCTCATAAAATCATCCTACAGTAGATGTTTTACACTGTCAAGGAAGTCAGGAACGGACTTACCACCATACTCGTTGGGCTAAAATTTTGACAGATGTCATTTTATAGAGGTGAAAACTGAATTTTTAAATACTTTGGTCATTCATTCCTCTTGTTTCGATAAAATTGACCGTTTTTGAAAAAAAAGTTTTTGTATAACACGTCATTGAAATAATATATCAGAATAGGTACTGCAATAAAACACCAGTCGTTTTTTATGACTTTAAAAATGTGTTATTGACATGCAATAGTACAGACAAAGCATAAACAAAGGTTCATGGTTAACGTATGAGCGGGGATTATTGGGAATCATCTCATAGAACCGTTATTTTTTGAACACAGATTAAATAATGCCATGTATTTCCAATTTTTACAACAAAGCTTAAATGGTTTATTAGAGAACGTGCCCTTAGAAATTAGAAATCAGATGTGGTTTATGTATAACGGTGCACCGCCCCATTTTAGCAATTTAGTTCGTCAGCACTCATCAAATACATTTGGTTGTCGATGGCATTGGATTTCGTTTTATGGGGAAATTTAAAGAGGCTTGTATATTCGACGGCAGTTCACACCATGGAAGATCTGATAGAAAGAATAAGACCATTTCGACGAAATTCGAGCCAATCCGGAGATGTTGTTTCAAGTACAATGAAAAAATTCGTAGGATAAAGAAATGTATAGAGGTACAGGGTGCCCATTTCAAAAATTTGATCAAGTAAACAAAAAGAAACAAAGCTTTAAAATTTTTTAAGAGGCAAAGCTTTCAAAAGTTCTTCGGTACAGTAAACGTAGATTTGGAATTGTATCAGAATACATTCTTCTTGTCTCAACATACTTGCAGGCTGCTTGTCCATAAGATAGATACATATCAGCATTAATGTGATGTAGTAATAACAAATTTTATTATTTTAATACGAATTATTAGTTATTGTGTTATTCCATTAGTTATTGTGCGTATGTTAATAAACTTTAAAATTAAATAAATTTCGAGTGAATGTTTTAACGTGTTATACAAAAACTTTTTTTTTTCGAAAACGGTCAATATTATCGAAACAAATGTAGAGTACCATTTTTAAATAGAAATGACAAAGTATTTAAAAATTCAGTTTTCACCTCTATAAAATGACACCTGTCAAAATTTTGACCCAATGGGTATGGTGGCAAGTCCGTTCCTGACTTCCTTGACACTATAAAGCATCTGTTGTAGTATGGTTTTATGAGTCTTTGTGACCTACATAAAATATAAAAATTTCATTTAATTATACAGGTCGGTTCAAAAGTTAGAGCCAAAAAGGTAAATCGCTGTGTACCCCCCTTAGGGGCTCTGTATCTCCGTTAAGGGACACTATAGGAAAAAAAATATGACAAACTAGTGTTATTTTGATCTCCATTATACACTCACGAAAGTATGCCATATACTTACCGGACACCCTGTATAAAGATAAGTTGACTCAAATTTAATTATTTAATCCAACGAATCTCTGGTGGTGGTTGGTCACATATTTTAAAAATACCTCGTATAACAATAGCAATACATACCCGTATATTATTGAAAATAATTTACCTTTCATCATTTTATGTTACACAATGAACATGGTGTCAATAAAAATGTACCACGCATTTTGAATTTATATTTAAATTTTGATGTCTACAAGTTCAAAAATTAGATCGGTATTGTTATTTGACAAAAAAGGTAGTGTTTACGTAATACCAGCGCATTCGCCATTTTATGCATTCTCATCAGGCTTCAATATAATATAATAATTTTAAGCAATCTGAAAAAATCAAAAGGTCAATTCAATTTAAAATTTGAATTATCCATTAAGAAACAAGTTAGGAATAGTACCGTTTGATTCAGCATACTTAGCTGGCCATATACGAGAGGGATTTTTGAAAGATCTGGTCTGCCTCACAGCAAATTGTTCTGTTTATCTGTGCCTACGATGGCGACGGTTAAAGTCTGTGAACAGATCAGATCTTCTTCCGTCAAACCGCCCTTTGAAAAAATTGACTGTAGGTAATGACGAAAGATGCTGTATCTGAGAAATAGGACACACGAGAGGTATTTTTAACTATTTTGTTACTGCTTGTAGATATGATATACGCATCCGCCAATCTTTGCGTCTGCGAAGGGACAGATCGTTCACTCGTCACTGACGTTAAAGGTCAATTATATCCCAGCTAACAATTTCCTGTTCTATAGATATCGTAAGAATGTTTCTAAATTTTATAGAGCAATGTTTGTTCTAAGAACATTTTCAAAACGTTATTACAACACTTATACCATAAAAATACACCTTTCTATAGAACTTTTTAGTTCTTTAAACTATTCTGTAAGGACTGCAGGAAATACTTATAGAATTGTTCTCACAGTAAAAGAATTTCTTTTAACACAGTTACAAAACAATCTCATAAAAATTCTATACCACTTCGTTATACAATTTTTGTGTTGCATGGTGTTCTACTTAGAGAACTTTAAAATAGTTTAATTGTATCTTTTAAAAATAAAATGTTTCTGCATCGCACATATTAGAAATAATATGGATAAGCCAATAAGAACCAACATAGACGATGACCTAATCAGTCTGCATAAAAGTACTCGCATCATTACGAATTGCTTTGTTGGCTTGTCCATCAGGAAGCAGTACATTTTAATGCGGAAAAGTTTTATCGTGAAATGTGTAGTACATAATGGTAATTTTTTGACGCGTCCTCAGTTAATCTTATATTTCCTATGACATTTAATAAAAAAAATGTTTTCTAAATTGATGATTTTAACAACCAACTGTATATAAAATAGTCAGAAAGTAAGTATATCCATATTATTAATGTCATTTCACCTATTTATATTGTATATATTTTTAATTAAGATTTGTTTTCTTTCTTCACAATATGGCGACATAAAGAAAGGCTTTATCTTGTACTTCCAAAGGATTCACACTAATATGACAATTTTGTAACCATGCCACTTAATATCCACAGTGTTGTCATATTTTATTGTGTTAATATCAATTATTTCAATCTTATTTAATAAAGCTAATAAAATTCTTTAACTTCCACATCTAGAAGTGTAAATGAATAAGGTTTGGAATGGTTTAAATTAAATATGTTACTAAATTTCTATAAGGAAATCAGTTTCTATTAGTAATCAAATACATTTTATCTATCGTAATGAAATTTTCCTTCTGCAAGCAGATAATAATTGCTACAAGTCACGACTATGTTATACAAATCTCCCCATTATAATTTGATCAAAATATTTCCTACTTTTATAGGCGGGTCTCGTCAAATGGGGGTATGGGAGACCTACATATGTATATAAATGGCAGTTCTATAGCGTTTTTTATGGAACAAAAAGGCTTTTGTTACTTATTTACTCTATAATGATTTTATAACAATTGTATTATTATTTTCTATAACTGCTTTAAAGAGCTTTTTCTCTTAAGTTCGATAGCAGCATCCATATTTGTAATTTGTTTTCCGCAGCAGAATTGTAATTTAACAACACCTTACACAATAGTTCTATAATTAAACTATAAGCGACATTACGGAATAATTTTATAAGAGTGTCACAGGAGATGGTATAATTCTATAAAGCACTATTTTGCATCGGTTTTACAGCAATTTGATTCTATAAGCACCGTTGCTGTAAAATTATGTTATTGTACATACTTATAGGACTACATTAGCAATAAATATTCTGTAAATTATACTCTAAGAACGTACTTGCAACAAATTTAAAAAACAATTTAGTTTCTGAAGGCAAAATAGTCTCGTGTGCCATAATAATGGAACAATTTAGTATTGTAGATACAACTATAAAATATTAACAGAATATAAAGCTCCTATTGCTCTAAATTTATAGAACTACTTGGCTAGCTGGGATACATCAGTGACGTATCAGTTCAGTGTCAGTTCAGTATCAGTGTTATTTGTGGTAAATTACTAATGCCAGTTTATACATATCCGTCCGTAGTCCGTAAAAAGAATTAGTAGACTATCAAATAAAGTGATTTGAATATTATATCATACAGTTGATCGAAATTTCGTAGCAACTTAATAAACTTTTCATCTGGTCAGTTTGTCAGTAGAATTACAAAAATATCGTCGTCGGCGTATTTAAAAGCCACTGAACGGACTGAAGTAGCATTGACAGCACTGATACAGCACTGTGACGGATGTGTATAAACACGCTAACGATTTTTATTTTTCACTGATACTGATACGGCACTGATATGTGTAAATGCACCTTAATAAGTATATTCCTTAGTTTTATTAGCAGATCTGCTACGTGAAAAGCCAGATCGGTTGGTTACTGATAACATTACTTGAAGTTTGAAGGGATTGGATGGGGAGATCTTCTATACTGGTATAAAATCCTTACCAGAGTAATATTTTATTTTCCATGAACAAGGCATTTGTGTTTACAGGGTGTTTCTAAAATAGGAATTAAAAACTACAGTGTAAGTATTGATCTTACTAAAATTAACCAAAGAGTCTGATTCATAATGTGGCTTAAAATGCAGCTTTAGGAGGTTACAAGCCCTTAAAAGAGTGAAAAGAATGAATTTCGAAAGTATATATATAGAATTGAAAATTACTATTATTCACCTCAAACCCAATTTACTCGAAAACAGTTGCCAATATCGATTTAAACAAAAAAGACTTGTTTATGCAATAATGTTCAAAAATTAAGAATTTGTTGAAAAGATTGTAAAATAGTTTAATGAAAAAATGTATGGGTCTAAGACTCTTTTCACCCACGAAACGGGACGCTTATGATTTGAATAACGAAAAATATGTTATTTGACGTAAAAAGTTATGTATTTTATTCTATTTATTCTCGATCGTTTTTTTTAACATTTTTATGTAAAAAGTGATACTCAATATTGGCAACGATGTTTTATTTATTTTCGATCGTTTTGCCAATAACAGTTTTATTTGTACCCTACTAAGGACACCTTCTAAAGGTTCGTTTTAGGCAACATGTTGATAGGATCTTTTTGGCTTATTTTAATGAATTCTATACGCAACAGAAATTTAGTCCCTTATTTTAGAAACACCCTTTAATAGTTCAATCATCTCAGGTACAATTTTAGCTATTAGATATTTAAGTTAGTGGCGACTGAACGATATGTCCCCTCAGACCAGATCTGCAGACAGAATTACATAGCCATCTAGACAGAGCACTGATAAAAATTATGGTAAATTTACATATTTTGTACATCGTATTATAATGCAAATAATGCTAATATATATCTATACTATATTAGAAGAATCTTCATGTGAATATGATTCATGTAAAATTACATGATTTTTCCAAAGAAGATATAATAATGTAAAATTACATTTGATGTGTACAAAAATACGTTACTACTATGAAAAATGCAAGTAGTAATTTCTGATTACAGTTATAAAATTACATTCTGGTGTGTTATTACACGCTATTGACCTATAGGTAATAAATAACCCATAATCCACCAGATATAATATCACAAATAATTTTTATCAGTGAGGTAGAGATTGGTCAAAAATCCCTCCCGTGTATGCATTTTTCAAATAGGTATGAAAACCGCGTCAGATACTTGTGAAGCAGAAGTTTATATAAAGTTGTAACCAACATGACTTAAATCGATTCAAGAAATCTGTTAGTAGCTAAGAATCTGGTACAAAATTTGACAATTCACATTGACGTCATATTTCTTTAAGGAAACAAATTAAGACAGAATATAAAGTTAAGTGCTATTTTTGAAAAATCTACTAAAAATCATTAGTTAAGTTTGGCACACTAGTATATTTCTAGCTATCGAGGCAGACAATATAAAATATCATATTGAAACATCCTATTCGACACAATTCAAAGCATTGATTAAATCTATGTACAATGTACATATAGGGAATCTTTAAAATGTACAAGAAATTTTTCTTGTTATTCTAATAACAAAGAATTTTTATCCTGCTATCACAATAATTATTAACCCACAAAATGTCATGATGGAAATTTAACGTAAAGCGATATTTTTCATAAATAATTCACTATTTTTTATTGCAATAGTAATTACATCGCATACAAAAACCATATTGATTCACTTGCACTGCTGGTAGATTTACTAAATCATAAAAATAATCAGTGATATTCGGAAAGCGCTTGAAAGGAAAAGGACATTAACTGAATAATTAAACGAAATCGAGGAAGATTTATATCTTCGCCCAGTTAAATGGGTGCACACATTTCCATTATTAACGTCCACTGTAAATTATTTACCACGCTTAACTCCATCTACCTCTACTAAAGATACAATCTCGATAATTGGAACAAAACAATGCAGAATGTTAGGAAGTAACTAAGAATAATTGGTAAACGGAGTAATACAAATAGTTTTCCAAGAAATCCGACACAGATTTAACACCCTTTCACAAAATAAGTAACTGGAGTACCTACTTGCTCCAGTTAAGATCACATGAAGCTTTCAATCACTGCAGTTACAAGTACCTATACTCAACAAAAATGCCTCAATTTTGATATGAATAAATTTCAGTCATTTGTTAGAAAGAATTCAAATGCAAAATTTGTGTTCGTCAATGAATTGGATTTTAAAAAGAAAGAGACGCTAAAAAATTATGTTATTTTTTTATTTTAAGTTTGAGACAACAAACTGCAAATTTCAAGACAATAAGACACCCTGTATGTGTTGAAAAATGTTGGTTTTATTAAATAAAAACGGTACGGCATTAAATTAAAATTATTCTCAGTTAATGAACTTTTTGTGTTTAGCACTATGCAATAGAAAACAATTTATAATAAGAATGTAATAAAATAGCTTGATCGAGGAAAGTTTACTTTAATCTTTTTATACGTGACCTACTCCTATTATTGTTGAATGCCGATAGGATGCATTGTTCTTGAGTAACATCATCAGTTGGAAACTTTTTTAACATGCTCTAAAATGCATTTCTCATTACTACCAATAACTAATACTATTTTGAATCTCAATTAAATCTACTTGAAAACTTAACAATACTTGATATTTCTGTTATCTGTCACAAACTTGGAATTTTTTTCATGGTACACTTTATGATGCTATCTGATGGTAGTTTTTTTTTAATACTCATTTTAGAAACGCCTTGTATATACAATTTGTAGCCCTCTGATACTATGAAACTCATCACTTTCAACTCCATTGATTGCTATTAAATCTAAAGTTCGTTAAGTATTTTTTTGCACAGTTAATGAACTTCTTGAGTTTAACAATATACAATTGAAAACAATTCAAAATTTATACCAGGGATGTAAGAAAACAGCTTGATAGAGGGAAATTGACTTTTTTTGTACGTGAAATTTTCTAATTTCTGAATGAAAAAATTTGATGTTTTTTACATGTAAGAGGTATTATTATTGTTGAACACCGATAGAGTGCACTGTTCTCGAGTAACATCAATTTGCAATTTTTTAACTGCTCTAAAATGCAATTATGCACTACTAATGACTAAAACTATCCTCGATCTCAATTAAATCTAGGTACTTGAAAACTTAACAATACTTGACATTTCTATTATCTGTCACAAACTTGGAATTGTTTGCATCGCACGCTTTAAATTTTGCTGCTATCTAATGGTTGTACTGAAATTTTTAATACTCATTTTAGAAACATCTTGTATATAAAATTTGTAGCTTTCTGATGCTATGCAACACGTCACTTTCAACTCCATTGAATGCTACGGAAAATTTAACTAAATTGACTGAAATTCAATTTTATTGACAACTGTGGTGTAATAAAAATTATTTTTTTATGAACATGAAGTTTGTTAAATATTTTATGTTTCGCTTCATGTGTTTTGTATAACAAATGAGTCTGTTATGTAATTTTACATTTATTTTTTTACACTATTTCTAAAGATGATTATAATTATTAGTGTTTTGAATGTGTAATAACGTACTATGTTTAATATAACATGCATTTTCTGTACAATCGACACCATGTCTAGCTTAGTATTTGTGGAATCCGCTCCCTTTCTGTTCGTCTTTCTTGTTAATATGCGTTTCCCCTAACAACAAAACAAAACGGAGTAGACACATTGTTGGCATGTTTTCAATATATTATATTTTTCCTTGGAGTCGCGGTTAATGTAGCATAACCAGATAACAGCTTAAAGGAATTTTAAATGAAATTACAGGGAATCGAAGGACAGCCAGTGTACGATCCGTTGGTTACAGCGATTTGTTTGTATTGAGCAAAAAGGACATGTGGGACGTCCTGAAGGAATATCCTGCGGCCAGAGTTCGTTTGGAGGCAATAGCCGTCAAGAGACTAGAGAAATATAAGAGAGCGCCGTTAGAGAAAGGTAAGCGTGTTCCTTCCTGTCCTTCTTGAATAAAATCACGGCTCCTAGAACGAATTTTACCGCCCCAATTTTTTTTTACCCTAGTGGAAAAAGCAGATATTCCAGATTGTTGCTTTTTTAATACTAAATTTACAGGCAGTCTAATAAGTACACCGTAAAAAAATAAGTAAACTTTTACTGAAAATCAACACAAATGATTGTTGAAACGAGTCCACACCCGATTGTGTTGAAATAATAACACAATTCATCAGTTATTTGTTAGCTAACTAAACCTTTTAAAGGTAACACTGAACAATTTTTTAGTTAGCTTTCTAAAGTATGCGTTATTCCAAACTCAAAATTAAGTTATATGTTTCGTTATTTTTTCACAATGTGTATATAATTTAAATAATAATAATAATAATAATAATAATAATAATAATAATAATAATAATAATAATAATAATTTATTTAATCCAGTAAGACATTAAAATGTATAGGACAAGTCAAAACAAGACAAAAGCACACAAGAAAACATAAAATAAAAATGGACAAACAACAGAGCGCTCGTTAAATAAACATTTGTTACATTACGTCATTCATAAACTCGTTAACGCTATAATAACACTTGGCAAGCAAAAAGTCTTTGACAATTTTTTAAAATTTAATAGCATTCATTGATCTATATTCAGGGGGAAGCTTATTGTACAACTTAATACCTTGGTATATTACAGACCTCTCAAATCTAGTGGTTTTATGTTCGGGAATACATAGGAGAGTACCATGACGAGTATGGTAGTTATGATATTGGGAATTTATATTTAGTCGGTTAATATTTTCCCTAACGTATATAAGTGACCTAAATATAAAGATACAGGGGAAAGTTAGTAATTTATTCCGAATGAATGTGTCCCTGCAAGTTTCCCTGGGACCAAGACCATATATTTTTCTGATAATCCGTTTTTGAGACACAAAAACTTTATTAGAACTCACGGCATTACCCCATAAAACAACATTGTATATGAGATGGCTGTATACCATACTGTAATATACATCCATCAAGGCACATAGTGGCATAGAATTCTTTATGCGAGAGATAGCATAGCATGCTCTGCTTAAGGTATTGGTGAGTTGGTCTATATGCAGTGACCAATTCAGTCGACTATCTAGGCAGATGCCTAAAAATGTTGTACAATCTGAAGAATACAAAACAGTGTCACGAAATTGAACAGTTAAATCGGAATTATTCCTGAAGTAGATAATACAGGTTTTATCAATATTTATAATCAAGTTGTTCAACGTACACCAGTTAGCAAAGCACGAAATACTTTCCTCGCACCTTGCCGTAAGCTCCTCCCGGATCCGCGCTGAGACCACCATAGATGTATCGTCCGCAAATAGAGTTAGGCAAGTCACGTCTAGATACTGTGGCAGGTCATTAATGAATAATAAAAAAATCAATGGTCCCAGCACAGACCCTTGAGGAACTCCACGATCAACTTCATAAAAGTCAGAATTAGCATCTCCTACTCTAACAGACATAGTTCTATCAGAAAGATAGCTGACCACCCAATCCAGAAATACTCCTCTGAACCCGATCTGATATAATTTTACTTTAATAAAGCTTATATCCAGGCAGTCGAACGCACGTGACAAGTCAAAAAAGACACCTGCCACATGTAAATTGTCATCAAGCAGTTTATAAATGTGTTCCGTCAGGACACAAGCTGCGGACTGCGTGGATCTCCGCTCGCGAAAACCGTGCTGGCAGTTGCTTAAAACTTTAAACTTGTCAAGAAAGGCAAACACTCTGTTGAAAATCACACGTTCCACCACTTTCGATAAAACACTAAGTAGGGATATGGGCCTATAATTGGCAATATCCTCAGGGTCATCTTTCTTATATGTAGGAATTACTACAGCTCTTTTTAGGGCATGCGGGAAACACCCAGTAGTAACAGATAGGTTTATCAGATAGGCGACATAGTCTCCTATAACGTGAGATACAGTTTTTAGCAGCCGAGCAGAGACGCTATCCACTTCGGTACTGCTTTTATTTTTTAAAAGAGAGATAGTTGTACGCACCTCATCTCCACTCACAGGATTTAAAAAAAGGTAGTGTGAAGCATTTCCGAAGAAGTGCAAATCTGAGATCTAAATTCTCCAAAGTGAGCATGCATCTTTTTTTCAGTTATGGTGGAGAAGTACTCCCCAAAAGCACACGCTACCTGATAACTGTCACCACAATGTATGCCATCCAGATTCAAAGAGATAACTCCTTTTTTACTTACTCTACCGAGTTCACTATTGACTAGGTGCCAAACAGTCTTATTTTTGTTACTCGATTTGTCAATTAATGTCTTGTGAAATTTTAGTTTTGTGCTCTTTAACAATGCGTTATATTCCGCTTTAGCATCCCTATAAACTAGATACGAATCCATGTCACCTATATTCCTAAACACCCAATAAAGTTTTTTTAATTTTAAACTCCACTGTATAATTTCAGAAGTTACCCATTTATTACCCTGAGTCCCATTACCAATACGGTGACTTTTCACTGGGCACGCGTTAGCGTCATTAAGGTATATTTCCTGAAAATCGGTAGTTGATAAATCTAAAAGCAAAGAATCAATATTATGATCGGACATATCTCTGAATTGTTTACAAGTGGGCTTTTTGCGAAGAGTTGAAAAGTCGTTGACAATAAACTCCACGCTGAAAATTTTATGATCACTAAAATGACCCTCGTATACAGAAGAATGAGTTACTTTATATAATTTTAGTGTTGTATCAAACTCAAAATGTTGATGATTTTTCATTATACTTCAGTTTTTTTATTTCATTTCTGACTTTTTTGTAAACTGATAGACACATCAATAACAATTAGGTAATGCGGTCATGTGTAGAAGATGAAAAACTTATTAGTGGTGGGCATTTGTGTAGAAATTACTACGCGTAAGTTGGTTTGTCATCTTTTCGTTTGTAACCAACAATTCTGTCAAATCTCAACCGATTTCTAAAAACCGTACGTCACTGTATTCGCAATAAAAAGGGCTTTAAAATGATGTGCCACAAGTGGGGTAGTTGCATTTGAAATTTTTAAGTTGGGGTTGCTAGGCATTAGGGGGATGAACATATCGAGTTGGCTTGACTGTCAAAAAAGCTCCCCCCAAGAACAAAAATCGACGGGTCTCGGCGAATTTTGAAATATTATTCGGTTTTCCAATTATAGGGGGGTCAAATTTTCGTTGGGATACCCTGTATATGTGCAATGATAGCAACATGAAAGATTTCCAACCTAACACGTATACTACTTTTAAACGGATGAATCGAATGACTATTAATAGGAATTTTGTGAAGCATTAGTGATCAGGTCGTCTCAAGACATGTCAATAATTGTTTTTATTCAGACAAATGAGTATAATTTGTGCATGTGTTTGATTTTCTTCGAAATGTATCTCTTCAAAACGTTTACTGTACTGACAAAAAATGTGTATTGACTGTGTCCCCCAATTTATTTTAAATATTCGGGGACATTCTGTATAATTTTTCATTTTATTTATTGAACTATGTGTTTTAAGTGAAGTAAAAATACAATTAGAATTATATGAACTCTATAATAGTATCTTTATTTTATTTTTGCTTATTTTAAATATTTATTATGTAATATATGTTATATATATTTTTAAAATCTTATCTAAGAAAAATGCAACGGAAGCACACAATTAGTATAAAACTAAGTGCGTGCTCCACGTTCTTCAGTCTATTGGTACGAAGCATTTATAACACATAATAAAGTTTGTTTGTAGTATCTCGCCTACTTATTTAGTGTCGAAAGGGCCAAACCTAAAATTTTAGATAGAAATACATTTACGAATATATTAAACATGATTTTCACACATGTTTTAATAAACTGAATTACATTTTACACCTAATTGCATTTAGTTTAGTATAAAATCACGTTGTGATATATGGCATAGAGTAAAATTCAATTTTTTAAAGTATCTGTATCCTACAGATCCGTGAGGAAATTTTATTTTAAAATTATATTTAACGTGCGCGCTCTTATTTACATTAAATTATTATTATTATTATTTTCATCAAATCTTATTTGTCTAAGTGACACTTTATTTATATTGTAACCTCTAAATTGGGTTAGCGTGGAAACACTTCACGTAGACAAACAAACTTTATTGTCATTATACAAGAAATATCCTTTGAACAAATTTCAACTGTCAACGCTTTACTTTGACGTTTGTCAATCGCCTTCGACTCAATACAAACTGACTCCAGCGGCGAATTTGATCCGCTTATATAGGTTTTTAAGGTTCTAGAAGTTTTCAGCGGTCTCGAGAATCAAATAGAATGCGGCCGAGAATGTTCCAGAAAACGTCAAAATAAAGGCATGACAAAAATTATAAATTCTAACATAAATAGAAACGTAATTTACAAACTAACGAGGTAGGTGAGCTTCAATTATAAATTCTAACGTAAACAGGAACACAATTAACAAGCCAAAAAGGTAGGTGAGCTTCCGTAACAATATGTTACAGGAAATATCGGATATCAGGCCATTTCAGTTTGGCCTAGAACACACTAAAAGTTCCTATCGTTGTTAGGAACTTTGCATTTTTCCTAGGACATAATATAGTATCGCCTGATAGTTTTTAGGAAAAATGACCTCATTATTATTAGGAAATACCCGAATAAAAATTTGCATCCAGAAGTTTCAATAGTCAGTGATATTAGTGTTTATAGTTTCTTAATGGAAATCATTCCGCTGTACCTACAATTTCTTTAAGATCTTTCTTCGGACAAAATTCGGGGATATACAAGATCTCAATGCATAAGACACTGTGGTACATGCAAATGCGTGTTTATGTAGAAAGCGCCAATTACTGGGCAATTTAAAATGTCACTAAAGCAGTTCTTGCAGAAACAGGGTAGTTACCCTTTTGTTGTTTATTTACTGTTTAATGAAAAACTATATTTATTGTTATGTTACTTAAATCATATTTATACCTTTAACAAATGTGTTCCATTTTAGGTTTAACTTTGATCTCTTTGAAATTCATCCTTTTAATATAATGAATTTTTTTTTCAATAATTTAAATCGGATATTTCCTACTACTAATGAGGCTATTTTAGTTTATCTTAAAAACTATCAAGCCATACTTTGCATTTTACACTTCTCCTAGGACATACCATGTCTGCAATGCAAAGTTACTAACAACGATAGGAACTTTTAATATGTCCTAGGCCTGAAATCGGATATTTCCTGTAACATATATAACTTTCATAGAATTGAGTTTAATTTGGTTGTGGTAATTTTTAAAATATTGTAGGTATAATTGCTTCTTATATCGAAATCAAAATCAAAATCAAAATTTTCAAATAGTGTAGATAAAAATACTTTTTATTTAAGTTTTAACAAACAAAATAAGGATTTTGAAGGTAAATGTAGTTGGAAAGAGGTCATACAATTACAAAAAGACTTTATTTTTCATCATCGACGTTTCGACATATATGATGTCATCATCAGGATGCTACAAAATTACAAACAAATTAAAAAAAACAAAAATAATAACACATATATTATCAAAAAATAAGGGAGTACCTACCGAAAATTTGTTGTCTTTTATTGGTCTAAATGAACATGTCTACTTGACCATTCATTTGGAAAATTAATAAGAATATAATAGAATTTTTCTCTGGATTTTAAAGTATAACTGGAGAAAGACAGTTTACAAATAAGTTATCAGCGACAATAATTTAATTTATGCTATACAGGACAAAGAAATCTGTTAATAAAAACGGCAAAAAATGTGTATAAAAATTCAACTTCACGAATATTGTATTTAAAATAATATCTAGTGTCATAAAAGAATATACTGGATCACAATTATTACTGTTCAATTCAATATTGAATGTCTTGTTGTTTGTTAGTTACGAAGTCTTGATTTCTTTTTATTTTCAACATCTCATTAAACAGTCTTTTTTTTCAGTATTTGTTGCCTTCCAATGACAGTTGATTCCTCAAAACTAAAATTATGTTGAAAATTAAAACAATGTTCTGATAAACCTGTTTTATTATAATTGAATTCTATATAATTTGGTCTAATATTTCTTTTGTGTCCGCTAGCCTGTCTTTTCAATATCTACTAGTTTGCCCTATATAAACTTTATCACAATCGCCACAAGGAGTTCTATAGATTATATTACTTTCCAGTTCCTTAAGTGTTTTTTGTTTTATTTTAGTAAAATACTTTTTTATAGTGTTCTCATTTTTAAAAGTGATATTAACATCATTGTTGTTAAAAACCTTAGATATTTTTTCTGATAATGTTTTGATGTAAGGAATTTTATGATATTTGCTATTATTAGTAGCATTATTGTTTCCATCATTCTTATTTTCTTGTATGTGATTATGATTGTAAAGGATTTTATTTATAATTCTTACCGGATAGTTGTTCTTAATTAAGTATGATTTAATACAACGTAAATTTTTTTCATGAAATTGTTTATGAGACAGTCCTAGAGCTCGGTCTTTAAGATTTTTAATTATGTTAATTTTTTGTTTAAAAGAGTGGTTAGAATGGAAATTTAAAAACCGTTCAGAAAACGTAGGTTTATGATACCGATCAGTGACAATTCTATTATTAGTGGTTCTTATTACCAACAAGTCCATAAACGGGATAGATCCTTGTTCCTCAATCTCAACAGTAAATTTTAATTTAGGGTGAAAACTGTTAAAAACATTTAACGTTTCAGTAATTTTGTTTTTTGGTATTGACGTAAGGATGTCATCCACGTATCTATTAAAAAATGGAACTTCAAAATTTAATTGATGAATGCATTGTTCTTGTAAATCTGACATAACAATGTCTGCACAAATTAAATTTGAAAACACTTATTATAGACAGGTTTACGGATTGGGAATGGGAAATTGTTTGTCACCCATTTGTGGAATCCTGTATATTTACCAAGCTTTTATATGAGAACACAATTTAAGAGAACACATTTGAGAACTGGAATAATCTGTCTATATTACAACAAGTTTTCGTCAAATCATTGATCCCACAAATAAGAAACATACAGATTTTATAAAATATCGCTTTAAAGCTTATCGAAGGTAAAAGCTTAAATTAAAAAAAAATACTAGGTACCTAGTCTTAGATATATCCTCATTATATTTGACTGTCGCCAGCTGAAAAATTCCTGTCGAACTAATTTATTAACAAAACGTAAGTATATCTTATACGGAATCATATAATATAAAAGTGATGTTATTTTTATTGATTTCGTATTTTACTTGAACATACAAATACTTCTTTAAATGTATTATTTAAGATCTAATCCTTTTTGCAATCTGCAGATGCAGGCAGAACATTTGCAAAGGACCCCGCAATAATCTTATGGAAATTGGGTTTCTGTCAAATTGTCTGAATTTTTGATATGTTGTAGATTTTGTCATCCTGAACAAAAGTCTTTAAAGGCACAAAGTGCCAAAATGAACATTTTGGCAGCTACGGAGCTGCCAAAGCTCCCCTGACCCGTTGCAAAACTATTCATTTTCAATACTATTTACAGATGTCAAAAGCATATTTTAATTATTCTAATATATAGGGAAACGTTTTTGAAGTCACTGGATTCAACCCTCATGTCAGATTGGACAAATTGACCGTTGACAGCTGTCAATACACTGTCAACGAAGAATAGAAAAGTAAATATTCTCTTTTCACATTGAGAGTTTGGGTTTTTGAGGTCGCTGAATTCAATTCTCATGTCAGATTGGCAAAATTGACAGTTGACAGCTGTCAATAGACTGTCAACGAGGAATATAAAAGTAAATATCCTCTTTTCACATTGAGAGTTTGGGTTTTTGAGGTCGCTGAATTCAATTCTCATGTCAGATTGGACAAATTGACCGTTGACAGCTGTCAATTCACTGTCGACGAAGAATAGAAAAGTAAATATTCTCTGTTGACATTAGGAGTTTGGGCTTTCGAGGAAGTTGAATTCAATTCTAATATCAGATTGGAAAAACTGACAGCTGTCAACTGTAAATAATATTGAAAATGAATAGTTTTGCAACGGTTCAGGGAAGCTTTGGCAGCTCCGTAGCTGCCAAAATGTTCATTTTGGCACTTTGTGCCCATGGAGACTTTTGTTCAGGATGACAAAATCTACAACATATCAAAAATTCAGACAATTTGACAGAAACCCAATTTCCATAAGATTATTGCGGGGTCCTTTAAAAAATAGTAAATTGATTATATCGAAAATATTTCAACAGAAAATTTATACTGAGGTGTGAAGCAGATAGAAATAGATTCATGCGAATCAGGAGCGAAAAACTTAATAATAATAATGAGGGCTGATGGAAATGATATTATTAGTGGCTATGGAATTTATAAAGAAAAAATTGATGAGCTCAATAATATTTAATCAGATATCTACTACATTCGACGCCTGTTGGAAAAGCGGATCCTCAGGGTACATTATTTTACTGAGTAACTCATATATTATTATCCTGGTAATGCTTAAGGCATATTGGACTTTATCGGTATTTCCTAACATTATTAGATTTCCAATATCGAAATTCGCAAGTGCTTTTGCACAATTCATATTCCGTATTTATATTTCTCCAAATAAATCTATATTGGTTATGAAAACTGTAGTTGTTTTTGCTTCAAATCAAATTTCCTATAATTTCTATCAATGTGTATGTTTACATCAAATATAAAAGTAGGTATATTAAATAAATAACTGCACAGACAAGATTGAATTCATAAAATATCTAAAATTAAAATAATTCAACTAAATTTAAAATATTTTTATGTAAAATAATGTGGTTGTAATACTAGTCGGGGTATTATTCTTCAAAGTAGATAATTTCTCACAGTATTATTAGTACGTAATAAAAATTTGTAAAATCTGAAATAGTTACAGTGTAAATGAATATTTGTTATAGAAAATTAAAATATTAGATTGTCTATTTCATTTATGATGTTTAACGAGCAAAATAAATAGTAATTTTGAGAATAAAAATGTTGCTAACATAGGCTCGCAATGGATTTAATTTTAGACTCATGCCTAAAAAAAACTCTTTAGATCTTAAAGGAAATATTTGACTAAAGTTGCATAACTTGAAGTAGTATCGACGTCAAGGTTATAAATTGTAAACTTAAAATAATTAACTTAGGATTTGTTAATATTTTAATATCAAAAGATGGTCTTATACTAAATTAATTACTGAAAATGTCCGTTATATCAATTTTTAATGCAAAGTAAGTTAATTGCCGCATTTTGTCTTTCGTTCTCTGTTACTCTCAAAAATAGCCAGATGATAATATAAAGTTATTATAATTCACTAAGACTTAATGGTGAAGTAAAATCGCTTTCCTATCTCGCTTATTTCTGGTAGATTTTTTTGAAAGGTTTAACCAATTGAAACGTTTACCATCTTGTAGAGAGACAATTTGGACATTTGAAATGGACTTCTAAAACTTTTTTCAGTAAAGACGAACTTTTTAAAATCGAGTTTTCGATGCTTCGGACGTTATTTGACAATTATTTTGTTTTAACTATGTTCATAATTTTTTTACAACTTATATAAAAAAACTATAGCGATTCTAATGGTAGACACTAATTTTTGACACCTTAAAGTCTATTCGAGAAAATTAATTCCAAAGTCAGGCCCAGTAAATTTGTGGACTATGCGGAGAGCTACATTAATTACTGAATTGATATATACACAGTAAAGATAACATTGAATAACCTCATACCCATAATATGAGTGAGAAACAGAAGTCATTTTAAACACTTGTAACTATTATATGTTGTGAAGAGAACTCTGAGAAAACCATTCACAGTAAGCACATATGTTTAGGTGTATCTATTTGTAATAATTATGTATAAAACATAACAATCCTAAGATAGTAAGTGAGTGACGTTGTCACATATTAAAGACCTGTTTGTTGTCATAATTTTGTTACCGTTGATCAAAGAAAAAAAAGTCAAATATGTTTTGTTCAGTACATATGTCAAAATTAAGGCACTCATATTCCGGACACCCTGTAGAATGTACTAAGTCAAAATTGACAGAAAAACGGATTATGACGAAGAGGTCAGATAGCATTTGTTGTCATAACAGTATCGAAATATTAAATCGTAATACTTGTTACAAATCATTTTAATTCTTTTATCTGGATAAGCTTAGATGATGTGTTATTTTAATCTAGATAATTTAATACATAATTATCTTTTATCTGTATCTAGGGAATATTTTTAGGTTTCATCCGTTATTTTATCTAAATGAAAATATTATTATCTCTAATAGAGAATTATCTGACATAAATATTAACTCGTTTCTTAAAGGCAAATTTTGTTGAAAAAACCGCACGCCTTTATCGGACTTTATCGACATATCAAAAACACTCTACCAAGACAGTGTTACACATTCTTTAAAATCCATATATTCACTTGCTACTAGCACACAAATGCATCCCCTACTGTATATGCATTGGAAAAATTTGCACTTGAACAATGACAAAGTTTTACGAAAATTGCCAAATTGTAGAGGTTTATCATTGCCGTTCCTGTGCCACTCCCTTAATCATGGAATACATAGACCAGTTTTATGCGACGCAGAAAACTCCAACCTATATGAAGTAAAAATCGCTCAGATCGAGCTATCCCTGCGCCCAGCGGTCGCGACTCAACATTTGTTAGATTTTGAGTTTATACACCCCCTCTATCCCGTTGCACTAGCAATTTCTCAAACATTTCCAAAGCTAAAATTGCAGGGATATAGACAATCTTTTATAAAATATAAAATCTTCTCATGCAAGTAAATTATTTATCGGATTAATCTTTTAAAGTCGTCTGAGACTGTAAATTTAAGAATTTGTAGAAGCATAAGGGACTATTTTCAAAAATTGGGAATACAATATCTTTAAATTTTATTTAAACACGTTTGGAAGATTACATATAATCCTGAAAATGAGCCCGAAACTTCCAGTTGTCATAAAAATCTCTTGCTGGATTCCGTAATAGCGAGTTACAGTCCATATTAAAAATTAATCTCACAGCCGATATGCATTCAAGTAAGAAAATAAGCTTATGTAATAAAACGGAATCTGAGACCCGTTTTCTTCTAGAGTTAAGATGTATTTTACAACTCCGTCAGAGATTACTTCTATTAGGATCTCTGTTTATCGTTGTTCCAGGAATTCAGTTCATTAAAACTTATTTCTGAACTTTTCCTTAAATTGATGCTTCGTTATTTCTCAAAGAGAAATACGAAATTACAATAGACATCAGAATCCTGTAAAATCCGGTGTACAGCAGTAGCTAGAGTTAAAAAAACATATTAGTTGAAATTTGAAGTAAAAACAATGTCACAACAGTGGGTGGAATACCCACAAAACTGTACAGAGGATTTTATGCGAAATATAAGATTAAATTATTCATTTATAAGCATTAAGTTTTATTATTATACTGAAAAAGAATCAGTAAGCAATTCAATTTATTTAAGCATTTATTTTCGGGAAATAAATATTTAATTTTCAGTTTTTTGTCAATAATAAATTGCTTTATTTCGCAAGAAAATTTCTGTTTTCCATTTGAACATTTTATGAACATTTTCAACTAAATATATTTTTCTCATGTTCGTAAAGAATTTGTTCAAATCTGTATCAAAATAACGTTTTGAAACAAAAAAAATTTTTAAAAAGTTTTATTAGGTTATATATTCATTTGAAATTAAAAAAACTCAATTTCCTAATATGACTATATCACCGAAAACAGTATTGTTTTCTATAAATAAAAAATTATTGCATGCATGTTGCAGTGCTATATTTCGCGTACTCAAAACCAATATATGTTGATTATTTGCTATAGTTTTTTCAGGTGTAATTCTATGCTGGTCAGGGCATTAGCCCGCAGTTGTTTTCTGAAATTTCTAAGTAATATGTTGCTGATCTAAAAAAGCAGTTGTTCAGCTGAAAAAATAAATATTTGAAATATAAAATACTGTTCCATCATAGAATAACTGTATTTCTGCATTTTCAAAAAAAAATTATTTGCTATTAGGAAATAAATATTTGTTTGGCCTTATACAAACAAATAATTTATTTCTATGAAACAAAATTTTTTTACAGGCACCAATTTTTTTTCAAAGATACAGAATAAAATGTTTGATAAAAAAGATAAGCGATATGTCACCAAACACCTTTCTATATATTCTAAGCAAAGTTTTATCTTGTAAAATATAGCAACCCAAATTATTTTTATTGTCAAAAGCTCATTTTTAAAATGTCTCTTCTTTCTGCGAGCTTCCACTATTGTTCGTTTCGCAGCTGTAGATCTTTGCCACTTTTTTCTTCTCGCTAATAAACTACATAGGTATTTCAACCACATCACTTACACTCATATTTTCATCTCGCACCCTAATCCCTTCATACAGGGTATTTCGGGAGGAGATGTACATACTTCAGTATGTTATTCTACGTTCAATTTTAAGCAACAAATTTCCTATGAATTAAGTCTAGAAACGCTTCGTTTAGGATATACAGGATGTCAAATTTAAAAAAAAATAATTACTATTTCTTTAATAACTCTCGACTACTTTGAGTTAAATTCATGAGACTTCAATACGGAGTATATTTTTTAAGTAGAAAAGGTAGGGAAAAATGTTTTTTTATTCCAAAATGACACACCGTGGCACAAAAAGTTGAAGCGATTTAAAAGGATTCTAATGGCCGCTTGTGGCGCCCTCTTGGAGATATAGCCAATTGTGCATAAAATTTGAAATTCCCGTCCCAAGAAACCTCCGCATAGAAAATTTCATGAATTTTACTAAAAGTGGTCGAGAGTTATTAAAGAAAATGTAATTCATTTTTTTAATGTTGACATCCTGTATATCCTTAACGAAGTGTTCCCAGACCTAAGTTCATAGGAAATTTTTTGCTTAAAATTGAACGTAGAATAACACATCATACTGAAGTATGTACATCTCCTCCTGAAGCACCCATATCCTCATCCCATATTCCTCACTTGTTGAATTAGGGCATTTACGATTTTGAGAACACGCTAATAAAACAGCTTTTTGAATCTTCTTGAATCCGGTATTTTAATAATTTCAATATTTTCTAAAGGTTGCATTCTTGTTAGCAAATGTCATTTCTTAATCCATTTTTATTACATACTAAACGGCTGTCCTCTGTTTTGGCGAATGCGCTCTCGGCATATTTAAACGTGTTAAGATTGATTTCCCTAATTTTTAGAATGTTTATCAAGAAACTTTTCCTAAGAACTGAAAGAACATTGCTTAGGTAAGTTTTTAATAATATCTGAATAAACGTACACACAAAGGTTTAAATAAAATCCACGTTTAAATTTGACTATTCGCTTTTACAAGGTAGAAAAACCATGTCTATGAAGTGCTAATTCCTAATAAAAAATGTATAGTTTGTTTTTCTTCTACACTTCAATAATTGTAGAAAACCATGGTTAAATTAAAAAATTAATTATCACAAATATTGTAACACTTGGTATATAGGTATGTTTGTTTCAATCGTCTAAAAATCAAGTATTCTATCACCTCCTAAAATTATTGTAACGACTTGCAAGGCACCCTATAATACATTTTAAAAATTTTTTATATATATATATATATATATTTTTTGTTTCATGTAGGTATATTTTATGATAAAAAAATAAAAATACTTTGCAAAACATAATTGTTTAATTTCATCAGTGCAAAAAATAGGTATATTGTAGGTATAAGAAATTGCAATATAAATAAAGTGATTATCCTAAATTTTAGTACAATCTGGTACATTGGATTGCTTCTGCTCAGTACATTTCAGAAATTCAGTGAGGCAACACTACTGGTAACTATAAACATCATACAATCACGTGCATTTTTTAGAGGACGCAATTTTATTGTTTGGATGTGAGGGGGGGGGTCAAAAAAAGCTTAACTTGAAGTTTGTGGGGTCACAACCCTCGAGGTTTGGCCGCCATCTTGGAAAAGGGGGTTAAATTGTTTTTAGCATTTATCAGGTAAACTATTGGTCATACAAAAATTTTGTAAAGTCATTTTTTATTGCAAATTGAATCCTCTACAATTTTAGTTCAGTAACTTTTTGTTTTAAAATGAAAAATAACAAAGATATTAAAGAAAAACCATCAAAATTTTTGGACAAAAAAACAACAATTTTCTTTTGGACGCCATAACTTCTTTATCTTTTTATTTAGGAAAAAATGACATCAGAGTTTTTTTGTAGAGAGGATTCAATTTGCAATAAAAAATGTTTTTAAAACAATTTTGTATCACCAATAGTTTACCTGATAAATGCTAAAAACAATTTAACCCCCTTTTTCCAAGACGGCGGCCAAAGTTGGAGGGTTGCGACCCCACAAACTCCAAGTTAAGCATTTCTTGATCTCCCCCCCCTCACATATAAACAATAAAACTCCGTTCTCTAAAAAATGCAACCCCAAATGTAACGTTTCAATGGACTATAGGGAAAATTAGTGTCACTTCACAGCGCTGTAAAACCCAAACTAATGAATATAATAAAAAAAAGTATATAATAAAAATTCTTCGTTGAAAATCACTCTACAAAAATGCTCTGATGTCATTTTTTTTTAAATAAGAAAATAAATAAATTATGGCGTCCAAAAGAAAATTTGTACAAAAATTTTGATTGTTTTTCTTTAATATCTTTGTTATTTTTGATTTTACAACAAAAAGTTACTGGACTAAAATTGTAATTGCAATAAAAAAATGTTTTTACAAAGTTTTTGTATGACCAATAGTTTACCTGATAAATGCTAAAAACAATTTCACCCCCTTTTCCAAGATGGCGGCTAAACCTCGAGGGTTGTGACCTCACAAACTTCAAGTTAAGCTTTTTTGACCCCCCCCCCTCACATCTAAATAATAAAATTGCGTCCTCTAAAAAATGCAACCCCAAATGTAACTTTTCAATGGACTATTTTGCAGCCGAACCGTTCTCTCGGTGTAGGAAAAATTAATCACAATGCAATATGCTAATTCGAACCGGATTATCTTTTTCCGCGGACAGGCGACTGCGGGCGTAATGAAACCTCCAGAGAGTCGCATAACGAAGTTACGTGGCGGTTTTCATGCTCCACGTTGGGCCGTGATTAATAATGAAGCGCGCCTCAGCCAGGTCCACGAATAATTCACCGGAACTTGCACATGGGCGGCCGCGTGCAATTGTTCTGCTCGGGGGGCCGACCAACGAGTGCTGCGGTATTACTTAGGATACCGCAGGGTTTGTTAGCTTCCTCTCACTATCTACCGCCGACGCCCGACTAGATAATATCGCCGACCTGGCTGCATCCCGGTGCAGTCTGTTAATGAAAATGTTACTGAAATTGTTAGCCGACTGTTATGGCTCGTAAAATGGGCTCGTATATTGGTATGCTAGTTTTACGCAGTTCATACATTGTTATATTATCGTATTAAATGATTCTTTTTGTTACAAAGCAGTAGTCTAAGGAGAACAAGCATTCAAATATTGCCGAAATACCCAAAGGACAATGTTAAAAATAGCCGATTTTTGGCTTATCCGGGGAAACGCATAAATCATAAAAAAATCAATTGATTATTGTTAATTAACATTAGAAATGGCCCAGAAATACGTCAGATAGCTGGGAAAATGTCGCTACTACCCCTAAACCTATATAAACTACCCTTAAATAGCTTTAAATGGATAATCATTAATTATTGTTATAAAATTCGTGTAATATGAAAAAAATGCTTGAAAATAATTTGAACAGACAGTATGTCAACGTAGAAAGTGATAAATGACTGTAAAAGTGCCCATTCAATGGCGAAATAGCGCTAATTGTTCTCACTTTGCGAGCGCGTACTGAAAAAATGGCAATTTATCCTTGCGCCCATTTTGCAGGTCGCAATAGTATAAATGAACCTTAAAAGTGATTTAAGCATTTTTTATTCTAAACGAATTTTACAACAATAAATAACTTACTTAATGTACTCTAGTATCAGTTTTTGCATTTTTTGACAGTAATCTATATTTTTTTTCTAGCAATAGGCGTTCCCTTGAACATTTAAGCATTATCTATTTTTGATGTCGAAGTAAGCTCACCATTAGCTTTTGAAAGTCGCTTTTTTATTTTTAGGGGTGGAATGGACATTTTTACAGTTATTTATCACTTTTTATATTGACATACTCTCTGTTCAAATCATTTTCAAGCATTTTTTTCATTTTACATGAATTTTTTGTAACAATAATTAATGATTATCCATTTAAAGCTATTTAAGGGTAGTTTATATAGGTAGGTAGGTAGTAGCGACATTTCCCCAGCTAGCTGACGTATTTCTGGGCCATTTCTAATGTTAATTAACAATAATCAATTGATTTTTTTATGATTTATGCGTTCCCCCGGATAAGCCAAAAATCGGCTATTTTTAACATTGTCCTTTACAGTTACTTTCTTCTTCAGGACACCTCCTTTTAAAGGGAGGCTACCTGAAGCAGCAATCCTTGAAATCCAGAAATAGGGCGCCCAATATACAAGCTGTATCACATAAGAGGGCCACTCCCATGTTTCTCGCTTAATATGCGAGGCACGTTAAAAATCTTTAATTCTTTTTTGATGCATTTTTGGAGGCCTTTAGGCTCGTAAAAACAAATTTGAGATCCATGGCCAACTTTATGAGTAATAACAAAAAAACCTGTAAAGTGTCCAAACTTTAAGGCTGTCTAACTTTTTTATTTAAGAGAAAACTTATTGGTAATAAATTTTTATTGCAAAATTGATACCTTCCACCTGATATAAACAGATTTTTGAAATATCGTATGTGGTTCGCTGCGCCCTCTAGACGGATAATTTTTTTTTTATTGAAGCAGGCTATAGCCACAAAAAATTGCCTGTTTGTTCGTCTTTCATGCAATATACATGCTGCCCTTATCTTTCGTATTTATTACATTTTTTTCAATTTTAGTTAAAAAAAATGTAGGTACCTAAATATTTTCGTGTTGCTCAAGATAATGTAGAACCTGTTTTAAAAACGCCAATTGCAAAAAAATAATAATAAACAGAATGTACTTTTTTATGCAAAATACAGATTTTCTTATAATATTATTTTATTACATACAATAACTGAGTACCGTACTGAGCGTCGTGAAAGTGATCTGTATATCATAAAAACAATTGAATATCTCATTTCCGAGGTATAAGTCTAACTTTTGTTTTTTTAAATGGAGCACTCTGTAAATTATTTCATCACGGTTTTCGAGATATTACATGTTTATTGTCGATATATAAATTCATGTCATATAACTCATAGAATATGATATCTTTGAAGGATATAAAATTAAGCATTAGGAATTACTTTTTAGTATAATATAAGGATATGCAAAATTTAGTAAAAAGGTATCAACTTTGCATTGAACCATTCTTATCTATAAATTTATTTCTTCTGTTTTTAAATCTATCATGTAAGTAAAAAGGTATTAACAATAAACATGTAATATTTCGAAAACCGTAGAAGATAAGTAATCTTGTATAACATATTTTTTTAAATCCAATAGCGTAGAAAAGTAGAGTTTTTTGTTTAATAAAAACTCAAAAATACGATATTCAATTGTAACAAATGCTTTAAAAATATTTAAAAGTTCCTACAACTTCTATTCTTAGACCTTTTTTCATATCTCGTATAATAACGGAGAAAAATAGTGGCGATCCATGTTCTCGTGACGACCCTGTTCATATGTACACATCTCAAAATGTTACAAAATATGTTTTTAAAATAATAATAATCCACAAACTGTATTAAAAACTGAATAAAACGTAGTATTTTTACTTTATTGGAAATAATAAAATTAAATTTTAGATACGTTACCTAATGAAAGAAAAATGCTTAAATATTTTTTATATCGAAGATATTTATCATATTGATAAAAAAAAAATTATATTGAAACGTGGATGACAGAAATCTATAATTTACCCAAGTTTACATAAATGGACTAGAAATATAGGTATCTATATAACATCAACAGAAAATCAATTTCAAAATCGCAAATTTATTTAACAAATAATAAATAATCTATCTCTACGTTTATGGCTGTTCGCACCTCACAAAATTAGGCTAGCTATCGCTAGTCATACGGTAAATGTGTAAAAAAATATCAAAGAAACTCTTAGGTACCTACTTATAGAACAAAAAAGTTCCAAAGCTTTTACACCGATTAATGTTTGTTTTGAATGCATAAAAAAGGTCAACGACATCATACCTATCACATTTTAAAAAAGTTTATGGTCAATAAGTAAACGTGTTTATAATTTAAACTTATGCTACCTACATAAGAAAATGTAAAATCTTACCATTCGTAAATTTTTAGATGTCTTCATGCTCATATAGTAGTGTTCACTATCACTTACACTGTATATTAATTCGTTCAGTTAATTGTTTTTAACACGATAAACACACCACACACACATTTTTTAGTTTGTTAAGATCTAAAATGCTTAAAAACAAGTGTTAGGATAAGGCGTTCATTACGACAACAATTCTTAGATGGCGTTTATAATAATGACTACTTTGAATTATTTCTTTGAACCCGACTACGTTTTTAAAATTTTGTGTACCGCAGCTGATACCGAAACAAATATTTTGCGAAATTAATGACTTTAAAGACTTTTTCACAAAATTTAATACTACAAATCAGCTGAAGAGCTGTCACAATAGTCACGTTAGAAAAAAGACAAAGTATAAAATTCCGAACTATTTACAAGTTCTCTATTTGGAACTCAACACCCACCAAGATTCGCAATTCACATAAACATCTCGTTAATAACACTAACAGTTCACGTTTTTTAGTTGTATAATGAGAAAACGGAACATCTAATTGCTATCACATGCAATCTAAAATTTAAAAACGCACGATAACTATTTGAATGCCCGATACTGAAAAGACCTGGCTGCCGTTAGGTAGATATCAGGAGACTCGAACTGACCAATCACTGAGTTATTGTTTTTACAACCCTTTTGTTTTGTCATAGTTTGCATTAGTTCAAATTATATTTGAATAAAAGAGGTATTGTACCTAAAGTCGAAATTTGTAGAGTAAAAATAATACTATAGTTCTAGATTTGATTTAAGTGGTATTAAGCCATAATAATAGTATATGTATAGCCAACATACATTTCACATATTATTATTCAGTAAATTATATCGAAACTGGAAGTCATTAGGTATTTAAAAATAAATAATAAAACCTGTGACAAACGTGAAGAGCTAAAATACTGCAACACTTTCTTAAATATAAGGTAGTGTTGTATTTCCTATATCTGGGTGTAACCTGCTGGAAATAAATACTATTATTATTATTAAATTATTAATGAGACTTGTCAAGTTATGTGTAGATCATCCTAAATTAGTTTAGAAAAGAACCCCAAAAAAAACTTTATTGTCTGAAAATTTAATTTCAAATTTACAATTTTGGATAAATCAATTAGAAATAGACTTCTGTAATATATTTAGCTTCTTCTGTCTTCTGAAAATACACAATATTTCAAAGGGTGTGAAAAAATAATAAATTTTAAGCTGGGGACAAAAAATTTACTGCAAATTACGTTTATTACGCTGTTCTCTTAATTCGTTTTCTAAAATAATAGTTAGGTAACTACTACTGACGATATAGGTAGCAACTGTGTAAAAAATATACAAAACCATAAAAAATATTCAAAAATGCACGATATATGCTCTTTTAACGCTTGAGAAAAGCTAATGGCCCCAATACACAACTCAAAGAAAAGCAAATGATTTGTACACGTAGTTGTTATGTTTAAATCTTTTGAACTTCAATAACATAATAAATTGTAATGATCACTTACCTTGAGGGAAGTTCCAAAATGTTTCACCTTGTCCTTTCGGTATCACTTACAGTGTGTATCAATTCAAACTTTAGATCAGTTAAGTAAGTTATTAACACAATAAGCACATGCGCATTCACACATTTTTTAGTTCCTTTAGTGATTCTTTTCAAAAATAGGTATCACGGCATTGTTTACGCAAACGGTACTTAGATGGTGCTTATAACATGGACTCTTTAAAATATTTTCTAAAGCTGCTGTTTTTTTTTTCAAATTTTATGTGTAGGTAGATAAGACAACAAATAATTTGCAAGGTTAATGACCTTACAGACTATTTTAGAAAACTTAATACTACAAATAATCCAAATAAGCTGCTTCAACATTCATGTTAAAAAGAGATGTAAAATGTAACAATACAAGCTTACTTACAAGCTCTATATTTGTAACTTAATATTCACATTGACACATCGTTATTAACGTTAACTGTTCACGTTTTTTTTTAAATTATATAATTTAAGACATCCGATACTGACACTTTAACCGACCGCCATTAGGCACATATCGAAAGGCTCAAACTGACCAATCAGTGAAGTATGGTTTTTACAACCCTTTGATTTTGTCATAATTTTCATTAGTTCAAATGATACCTGAATAAAAGAAGTATTGTACCGATGAGTCAATACCAGAATTTAAATTTTCAGATTAAAAAAATGCAATTTGAATTTGAAGGAACTTAATTTGAATGTTAGTTATAAGTAATGTGCATTAGATTAGATTAAATTAATTATTTTATCACATATTGCAAGTAGATATAAACTACTTGGTAAATAATCTTAATTTAGATTTAATGACATAGAACCAGGTAGATCTCAATTGAGAATCTATCGTTACGAAATCTAATAGAACCAATTTATTCAGAAACTTGTTTCTAACAGGTTCCTGGGGGATCTCAGCATACATCTTGAAATAAGATATACAGTAGCGCACTTAGGAAAAATATTTTGGGAACCGAATTCAAATAGAGGTGGTATTGGTTCAGCCACAGACCACCGGTCCAGTGTAAATTTGCTAAACGTATACAGGGTGGTCCGTTTTTCATGGCTCACCATTGATATTTCGGAAATCGTAAAATATACAGGGTGACTCAAATTAGTTGCGTCTTTTGATAAACATTAAGATAAACTAAATCCAAAATATCTGCTGCCGTTACTGAAATATTGTGAAAAATTGGAAATAGCAAAATCGTCATTACTTCTCAACAGAAAGAGTTGAAATTTGGTACAAGGGTATAAGAATATACGACAAATCGATTTTCGTCGAAAGGAATTTTCTACCACTAGTTTCGGTTATGCAACATTAAATTATATATTTTTCTTATGGTGCCCACCATATTGGTTCTTGACAGTAACAGATGTAGAATAAAATTACGAGCATATCAATATGTAACAATACTATTTCATTTGAAGAATAACCCATAAAATTTTAGAAACACAATAATTTTAATAGGAAATCTAGTTTTTGACATAAAAAAAAATCAATACTCAGTTCTTTCTAATGTTGTTCACAACGTTTTAATACTTTGTGAAATAGACCAAAAAGCATCAAAATTCTGTCGCATAAGTCTTCTATATTTTCACAGGGATTGTGATAAATTTTATCTTCCGGACTATCTCAAAGAAAAAATTTAATGGGTTGAGACATGGACTCCGTGGAGGCCATGTAACAGGCCAATGAGTGCCAATCCAATTACATTTTTGGAAAGCGTCGATTTAAATATTGGAACACTATTGCAAAATTATGTGTGGCCTGCACCATTTTGCTGAGCGATTTGTAAATTTCTAATACACTTATAATTTAATGAAAGATATCAGTGCATTCTGCAGTGCAGTCCATTACCATCGGTAAAATATTTAAATACTTCTGAGAAGGCGTCCAAGAATAAAAGCAAATGTCGAATCTGTGAAAATGTTTGTTGATTTTTGTTTTACATCAAGAACATCTACATATTTTATTTAAATTGATATATTTTTTAAATAGGTTATTCTTGAAGTAAAATACTATTGTTACATATTAACGTGCTCCGTATGTTTGCCTGCTACATCTGTTACTGCCAATATCCAATATGGCGTCCATAAGTAAAAAAAATGTTACATAACCGAAACTGGTGGTCGTAGAAATTTTCGACAAAAATCAGTTTTCCATATATTCTACCTGCCTGTATTAAATTTCAGCTATTTCTGCTGAGAAATAATGGCGTCATTTGGCATTTTCTAAAATCGTTATATTCAGCTTTTCACAATATTTCAGCAACGGCAGTAGATATCTTGAATCGGATTAGTTTATTAAATTAATAATGGCCATGAAATGGCTAATTTCAGCCATATTTTACAATTTCTTAGATGGCAATGGTGAGTCAAGAAAAACGGACCACCTTGTATGTATACAGGGTGTCCAGGAAAATGTGGGAAATCTCGGGCGCAGATAGAACATAAAAAATAAGATGACAAGTTCCTATAAAATTATTTCCTACAGAAAAAACTCCGTAGGGAGAGCTTATAGGAAAAAAAAATTGTAGGAACTTGTTTTCTTATTTTTTCATGTTCAATCTGCATCCGAGAGATTTCCCACATTTTCCCGGACACCTTGTATATAAAGAAACAGTGTAATATTTTTCTTAAAAGAAGAAATTGAAGCTCCCTTGAAATAAAAAAAGGTTTTTCATATTTATAAAATTATAGATATTCCATGACCAGTAGTACGTCTTCCTCTTCTCGATGCCTGATTGGTGATTATATATGGGACATTACTTACATTACATAATATTAATTATTATACTAGTATTTTTATATTTTCTAAATCGTTGAACATTAACAATTTATGCCTAGTAAATTTAAAAGTGCACTAAGCGTCGAGAAGCGTCGGCCTGAATACTTTTATTCTTGGAAATATTTATGTACATAAATAATTTATTTTACATGTGAGCAATATCCTCTTTCGTTTTATACAAAATAAGGTAACAATTTTAAAAGCGATTTGTACGAATTCTCCTTTCAAATTCTAACGTGTCATGTATTCCCTTTCGACTTTCAATCTTCCCATGTCATTTCCAATTTCTGTTTACATTCGCATTACAGATATAAAAATCTTTAGAAACGTATACAGCATCTCATTTTCTGGGTATTATCTTTCGTTTATTTTGCTCACAATTTATCCGTTGTTCGTGGGTATTTTTTTATGTCGGGCAAGGTAGACGTAAACTTTTCTCGGAAATTCATGAAATTGATGATAGTCACAATGATTTTTCGCCGTAAACTTGTCAAGTTTGTGGTGTTTCTAGGCAGGCCCGACGTAAGGGGGCCTGGAGGGCAAATTTCTAAGGTCAACGCCTTTTTTGAGGGCCCGTACCCAAACTCGCTCAAGTGTACTTTGGTACATAACTAATTTTTTAACTTATTTTTTTTTAATTTACTAAATTATCTTATTATTTGATAAATTATATAAAATGTATACAAAATATAGCTAATACTTGTATCTATCAGTTGCTAAAAAGTTTGTATGCATGTGTAGATTATGTTTATTTTGAAATTAAAATGGTGCGAATTATTTTATTTATTATAAGAGTACATTAAGGTCGTCGTATTTCTCGCCGTGAAATAACCAAATTTGTGGTGCTTTTTAGGTACTGAAATCTCGAAAAATAAATCACGTAGAGCAAAAATAATATCAAAAATAAAATTATTGATATTTTGTTTATACACTTTTACTATTTAAACTCTCCTCAAATAATATAACTTTTAAAATGCATTTGTATGACACACATTATTTCGCTATTCTAACCCTACATTTTAACAATTATTTTCACATACTTATAAACAAAAGTGAACAATCTTATATGCAGAACTAAGTAAGTTTATGTTATAACAATATTTACATCTATAGTTGAATTTAAGAAAACACGTATTTTGAGAGTTTTCAGTACCTAAAGATTTGTTGAATAGATCCATAGATGGCTTCAGTTCTTAAATGTCTAAAATTACTTGTATTTGTAGAAAACACTATTTCAAGAATACGGCGCCCTTAACATGTAAGATCGATAATGGATCATTTGTCATATTAAAGAAATAGATTTATAAAGTATTAAATCAGAATGGGCTAAAAGTTCTGACTTTAATGCAGTAAAGGCGCGTTTGCAACTTTTGGTGATCAACGAAAATTGAATGAAAATTGGTGTGGGAACATATATTTCAGGTTTTATCGGACAAGTTAAGTTGATTCCACAAAAGATTGACCCATTCAAACTTTATCGTTCAAGTTTTGAATCATCAAGGGTTTCTAGACGAATTGAAACGCATTTGAAACGTGTGAACAATTGTTAGTCGACTTGAATCATCCGATTCTGGTATCACAAGATATAGGGCAACAAAATGGCATTAAAATGGTCAGAGAGTACTATGGTAAAATACTTGTTTCTCCTTATGATCCAATGTCTTATCCAAAAAACGGCGTTTGCAATCAATAAATTGGAAAATAATTTTAACACCCGCACCCGCATTTGTCGCCATTTTATATCAACTGTTGATTCAAGTTTCGCTTAAAATGTATGAACCAAGAACTTGACCGGTTTTAGTTGATCCACAAAAGTTGATCAACTAAAATCGAATCGTGAGAAAGCGCCTTAATACAGGATATTAAAAAAGAGTGTAAAATATTTAAGGAGGTAATAGTATGAACCAAAATAAGCAAAAAAGTCTGAATAAACATGGGTCCGCAAAGTAACGGTTGCGGAGATATGAATTGTTTTATGTTTTTTAGTTCCTTTTTTTATTTTGCAAAAACGTTGTGTATTTTCTTATAATAGTTGGTTGATGTTTAGTGAAATAAACAGTACGTATTTGACAGTTATTCTCAGTGCACAAGTTTTCCTTCGTTATGGCTGGTTACTCTAACGCAGAATTAACAGATATGCATTTCATGTATGGTCGTGCTAATGGGAACGCCACCGAAGCGCGACGTCTTTATGTTGACGCTTACCCAAATCGCCAGATTCCTTCACAACGCATGTTTGGAAGAATTCACCAAAGATTGGGTGATACCGGTTCCTTGAGCAAACAGTGCCATTTATCCGGAAGACCAAGGTCGATATCCACTCATAGAGCAGAATAGGAAATTCTAGCACTGGTAGAGCAGCATCCAGGTACGAGTGTGTGGAGAATATCAGCCGAGGTAGGAATTAGTGGTCCTCTTGTTTGGAGAATCCTTCACGAGCAACTGCTTTATCCATACCATGTGCAACGAGTACAGGCCGTAAATCCAATAAATGATCATCAGCACGTTTGGTTTTTTGCCGCTGGATTCTACGTCATGATGCTGAAGACCCTCGTTTTATGGCAAACATTCTTTTTACTGATGAGGCCGGGTTCACAAGAAATGGAGTGTTTAATTTTCACAATACGCATATTTGGGCCGACGAAAATCCATTCATTCAAGTCGACAGGCAGCGTATTATATTGTTGTATGTTGTATGATATATATACTTTGTCCGAAACTGTTTAGGTGTTTGTGTTTTAAATTTCACGTTTTAGATATTTGATAAATTAAAGTATAAAAAGGTCCCTCTACTTCATTTAGTGGTGGTGTTTAAAAAATAGGTACTACTAAACTTTTCGACTTTAGGGTTTTTGCTACATAACATCCATTAGATATTTATTAGTATTTATATTAGCTTTATAGGGTATCCGGAAATAAATGAAGCATAGAGCAAGAGTAGATCCCTGATGACAAAATAATGTGATATTACCAAACTTACCTTACCTAAAAGTTTATGGTTAAATAGATATAGGGTATCAAAGTTAAAAATCTTATTTTTGTTATTTGTATATTTTGGAGATCGGGTGTTTTTGGGGGCGATAAACTCAAATTTATTTCTAATTTGATGTCATTAGTAGAGGGCGCTAGGTTTGATGCAACCAAACTTTCAACAGTGGTTTCATCGAAGCACAAAGATTTCATCAAAGCAGGCTGATCTTCATGTAATTTTACACATTGTCATAATTTACCATCCTGAATAACTTTTTCAAGTAATATTTTGTTGTATGTTCAGCAGAAAATGCTCTTTATCTCATTTATATGAAACTAAAACAGTTTCTACTCGGTGCACTGAATATTTCAAACAGGATTATTTCAAAAACAGTTACTCCTAACGACTTCAACAAGGTATATTCCAAAAATCATCGATCTCCAAAATGAATGTAAATATTTGGATTTTTTAAGTTTTGTTATTTACAAACATCGATAATAAAATTTTAGCTTTAACACCCTGTATTTTTTTAACTATCAACTTTTGACTGAGGTAAGTTTGACAACATAGCATTATTTTGTCGTCAGGGATCTGCTCTTGCGTACCATGTATTATATTAAATCAAATTTAATAATAATTAGTGTAATTTTCATTTTACTAAAATCATAATTTCCTGTTTTGGAAGGTGATGATCGTATCTTATTTGTCATAATTTTCTGGATATTTGTATTAAAAATGAGAGATTTATGAAATATATCTTTTAATTATTCGTTTAAACATTAAACATTTAAAAACAAATAAGTAAAACAGTAATAAAATGGAATATTTTAATGCAAAATTAGTATTATATAATTAAAAATGCTATTTCTGCTTACGTCGAATAATAATTATAATTCTAATTCATAAAAACAATTTTTCAGCTGCCATGGGTCGCAGCCAGTCTACACCAGGTCTGGTGGAATCTCGCGGTAAGGTAGCGTTGGAGGATATGTGGGTACCACCAACGTTGGCGGGCTTAACTCCTGCTTACCCCAGGTCTTTGATGGGGTCACCTCCACGGCTACCACCAGAGAGTCCTGGAGGAATATCCACTAGCAGCGGCAGGAGTCATCAGCAAATATCAGCCTCACATGGAAGATCTGGTAAGCTGAACCTTTAGGAGAATTTGTTATATTTTGTAAATATTAACTATAATCCGTCTAGAAATTGTTGAAAATTGAACTAACTAAAAAAAACATCTACAGTGTGCATCGCATTCGTTACTATCACTAAATAAACAGTAAATTCCCAAATAGCAATTTGGTATTTTTTAACAGCTACAAAAAGGGTTTCAAAACAACTTTTATAAAACAGCATAAGTCACAAAAACATAAGAAGTTTATACCGAAACTATACAACCAAAACTGGTATATATTATAAAGGAACTTTAGTTGCAGTTGAAATTTTGTTATGCCTGTTGGAAACAATAAAAAAGCAGTTATATCAACAAATCAATTAAACCACCATTTTATAGAGACTCTATTTTGGTACCTTTAATAACAATAATACAATAACATTTTTATAGCATAAAATCCTAAAACTAAATTATTTATTAACTGTATCATAAAGCTATAAAGTAACGAGAACCACTGTGTGACCACAATGCCTGCAACTGGAATGTTGTGGTGTGTTACTCAATATTATTTTACGTGTTTTAGCGCACTTTGTGAAAGCAGTTTTTATTGTGGAGAAAACTTTATTGTGATTTGTATGAATTTTACACGGTGATTATTTACAATATTATCATAATTAAAATAAAAAAGTTTTTTTTTTGAAATTTCATACTTTTTGAATCGGTGCCTCTATGCCTCCACTATAGTCTAAATTTCCTATTAATTAAGAAATGTATGAATATTTTGGATTTATTTTAATACAATAACATAATAAAGACATGTCCAATATAGAAAGAAAAGTGCACTACTGTAAGCAGAGCTTCAAATATGTATTTGCAGATCTTTCCCAGACGTTTCTATATTCTGGCAATCTATTGCAATAATAATGACACTCTTTAGAACGAATTTAAAGACTTGTTTTGAAATGCTGACGTATTCGTAATGAAATTTATTTTTAAGTTTAGTTCTTAGTTTTTCCACTCACCAATAGAGATCTAATGAATTTCTACTCAGAGAGAGTGTTATTGCGATAACATATACCGTTTACCAACGTTGGATATACCAACATAGGTATATTTTTTTTATCAGTTACAAGTATATTTTTACAATAGCTTAAAAGTCTTTTTGTAAAATATGCAGCATTCTAGTTGTATAAAATTTCCATATATTCTAATTTGTAAATTTTTTGTCTAAAAAATAAAATAAAATAGATCTGTAATTCACAGCTTGTTAATTAAATGTTTCTCTATAAATACCTACCTTGCAGAAAATTTATAGATAGAATTCTTGTTAGCTAGTAAAAATAAAATTATAAAAGATAGGTACTTGTACAATATGTGTATTTATGATACCACTGTATGAGTATCTATAATGCCTGTTAGCAAATGTTGAAACATTTTACTTTCTCTACTGAAACTGCCTTTAGGCGTATAGATTATAACTCTTTCAATGCTAATAAACGAGATATAGTTGCCTTTTCTCGTTGTTCTTCCAACGGTTTCTTTGGACATTTTTTGTTTTCAGTTAAGGAGGCTGTATTTGTTTTTCATGTAGAGACGTCAGAGGTAACACATGAGACCCAGTCGTTAGCTTATAACTCGTATTTGCCAAAGTGCAGCCCTAGAACTTGGGGATGATATCATTAGTTGTCTTAATGGTTGGTTAGTCTACGTAATCACAGGTTCATCAACGCGTTTACAACATCTGGTAACACCATTTACCAGTACCATTACAAACACTTAACTCGAAGTGGAACAGGAGCCAGAAAGCTAGCTGCTCTACTTGGATATACATATTTATGAACATAACAGGGATGATTGCTAATACCTAATTACTATTCGTCTTCATTCCATTAACTTACATAATTTAAATTATAGCATAACTAAATAGTTTTTGAAATATTCTATTTTGTACAGGATGTATGATAAAAACTGAATTGTAACCACCAAAGTAAGCAAAAACGTTATTAATTTAGTAAGATTTTCTCTTTTTCTTACCGAAAAGATGTAAATGTAAGGAAAACGTTTAGTTAGACAAGATAATGAAAAAGATTCATGTGCCCGAAAATATTTTATTTTTGAGATAATAAATAGTGTTAAAGTAAAATATTAACTTTAGGTATTTATTTTAACATGATTTTTTTTTATAAACATTTCACACAAGTTAAAGTCTCATTAAATTATTTTGACTTTATTTTTCAAATTGCCCTGTAAACGAACGTAAATGTCTAAGATAGCTTTGTGTATGCTTTTTTCATGAAAACTTGGCATATCTTGGAACTATTAGATAATTAGATATAATGCATTAAGGAAAAAAAATGTACATTACATCACAATTT
Organism: Monochamus alternatus; assembly: GCA_037114965.1. NCBI lineage: Eukaryota > Metazoa > Arthropoda > Insecta > Coleoptera > Cerambycidae > Monochamus > Monochamus alternatus. Next base: position 73,113,405 of record CM073431.1, on the reverse strand, counting down.
TTTCTTTTTTTTCTTTCGACTTTTTGAAGAATAAGAATTAATAACCAGTAATTAATAGTTATTTTATTACTATGTAAAAAGCTTGCTGGAGGTAGTCGAGGTCGAGGCTGAGCAGGGGCCCCCTGGATTCCCGGGGCCCCCCCTGCATTGCGGGCCCTGCGGGCCCTTTCTGCACGCCACTGATGACGGTCCTAAGACCCCACATTTATACAACAAAAAACCCTTATTTTTGGCCACAGAATACGCCCCTGGATTTTTGACCTCAACTTAAGAAACACCCTATATATGATAAACTAACAAGTTACTCGCATTTTAAATAAATAATTTTAATTCCAGGAATGACCTTGCAGTGCGACAGCATGACGCAGCTGGTGTCCGGGGCAACGACTCCACTACTAGGATCTCACGAGGCCTTGGAATCGGAAATCAAGAGACTGCGGGAGCGTTTGCACACGGTGGAGACGGAGAACGCGGCGATGAGCGTCAAGCTTAACCAGCAGCAATGGGAACTGGAGAACCGCCTCGCAGAGATCGAGATGCAGATCTGCGGGTCGCGGTCCACCAGCAGCCTGGGGGAGGAAGAGAACGAAAGGAACCGCGAGAGCATCATTTAACGACAAAATGCGCTGCCTTACCAACTACTGCAAGCATTTGTTCAATATATTGTGTAACGGCGGCGGCAAACATTAACGACTTTTAAAAACGATTTTTAGTGAATTTTTACCGTTGTTACATTCTAGTGACACCATTCACCGGTGACTGCCAGATTTTATGTAATTTACGTTAGGTAGCGCTCCAAAAGGATAAAAATTGCGAGAGCGACTTAGCAAATCCAGTACAATTTATCGCGTCATTGAGATACAGCTTTTATATTAGTTTAGAGATTGAACAGATTCTGCAGTTACTAAGATTTGTGTCAATCCTCTTAAAAACTGAATACCCCCACACACATCAACTCACTTTCATCTTTAAATAGCAGTAAGACGCATAGGTATTTATAATTCTAAATATTATTATCTATATGTGGACACTGTTAACATTTCAAGAAGAAACTGTCGAAATAAGTATAACATTGTTCAACCATAGGTTAGTCCTGAGGTACTCCAAAAAGATACCTATTTGAGACTTGAAATTACGATTTGTCCGTCTTTGCTTATGAGGACATGGAGATCTGGTTAATACACCCATCATATCAAAAGTTAATAGAAATCCAAAGAAAGGAAAATTTTCTATGTTTCATATCAAAATGCCATGAAAATAAAATTAAGATGTGTTTAATGTAGTAGCTGGTATCTTAGCTACTTAAAATTATGCTTTACACAATTTATGAAAAACATACGTTGATTTTGATGATATGTTTGGAATGCTGAGAAATTTAGGAATTTGTGTTATTTGACTAAAAACATGGGTAATACGAAATAACCATAAAGTAATTATTTATTTTATTTGATACAAAAAAAAATTGTTTTTAAATTTGTATACATTTTTTAAATGTATAAATCTACGTCCAATGTCATTTTTATAATAATATGATAATGATATTTTGATAAGTTTCTTTAATATCTATGCTTGTTCTTTTTTAATAGAATTGAGTTATATCCTTACTTTTTTCTGGTTTTGACTGGAATATTCTATGCGCTTTTGCTTTGAACTTGTAATGTAATTGGATATGTTGGGCAAGAAATCTGTGTATTATTAAAAGTAGAAAACGAGTGTTGTCGTTATTGTTTGTAGTAGTAACTACAGGGTGTTTCGAAACATGTATCGGAAAATGAAGGGTGTGATTCTTTGGCTCATTCTAAGAAAAAAGTTCTTATTAACGTAGATTAGGTTATAGGATGTCAAAAAATTTTCAGTTCTTTGTGTAGAAAGTATTGTCCTCACGCAATACTAAAATCCCTGCGACTTCCATATGAATAAAAACTTAATTATCGCTCAAAAAAAGCTAATATTAATAGTAATACGTATACAAAATTTAAGTCGTTATCATCAAAAAAACAGCCAGTATCGTCAAGAAACATAAAAAAATGTTTTTCTTGACACTTGACACGCAAATCTGCATCGAAAACAATGCGCATTTGCGGACGCCTGTTAATAAGAACTTGTTTTCTTAGAATGAGCCAACGAATTACAATTACACCTTTCATTTTTCGATACATGTTTTGAAACACTCTGTATATACTCACTTCCAATATGCCCGCGACGAATATGTTGAATAACATAAATTTAAAGAGCCTCTATTAATTTCAGGTTTTTCATAATTACTTTTAGGAATTTTTTGTATAGTTTTTTTAAATTTGCTGTAATCTTATCAGATCTAGAGGCTGCAACTAAAGCGGCATTTACATTAAAATATTGCGTACATTATACCTGCACGAATCAGCAGAAACCAGCAAAGCTTGGTCATGAAGATAGGTACCCACATATTATTTAATGGAGCAGTGCACACTAGACCAGCACCAGCACCAGCACGGACCTTCACCCGTAACGACCATCGCAGCAGGTCGTGTTGGTGACTTGCAATTTCTATGCTTCTATGCCTGTCCGTATTAGTCCGCCTGTTTCCACAAAAGTCTGGGCATTGTCGCTGAACTGTCAGACACCCTTGCTTATGAACAACCTCTTTTTACTTACCTTAAACAAACTGCAAATCTTTCCCAGATGGCACTGCTCTGCAAAAGGGAGGACGATCCAAGGGTCCGAAAAAAATGTTTGGACATTCGGAAATACTGAAAAAAATTTCCTTAATCTCTCCAGTTCAGGAAATAAATGATGAAATTCAGTTTGATGTATAGGTACTTCAATAAACCGAATGTCTCCAAGTAAACGTTTACATTTCCAAGTTTCCGTCAAAGCGTGAATAATACTAATTTTATATTAAAAATAAAGTTTGCCGTATATTTATCTTATACGTTTAATCTTATCCCATATATTTTGAAATTTTCAGGTCCATTTCTAGTCCTAGGTCTAGCCATGAGCTAAATTTGTAAATCTTCCTTTTAAACCTTATAATGTTTTCAAATTGGATTTAAAAGCAATTTATACATATTTTTACTTCTTCTGTTCATAAATAATATAAAATGATGCAATTGAATCTCTGGTAGTATGTAGTACCTACCATCTCGCCTCCATCTCCACCATCTACCTCCATTTCTGAATGTAGATATACAGACATAATTTCAAATAGTAAGTTGTATATACGTACCAATTCATGCATCATATCAATAAATGTTGTTAAATGGATCTTTTTTTAAATTGTTCATAACCATTCAACCATTTATTCAATATAAAAATTAGTTGCAATATAATACGTCTCAAAAGCAAAAAATAAATACACTTAAATATAGTCGTCGACAGAAAATTTGTCAGGGAAGCAAAGATACATGCCCTACAAACTAATAAGATTTACTGATTTTTTTATTTGATCGCAGATTAGCTAGAGAGCTCGAAGTTAGATAAAAACCATGAAAAGTAATTCAAATTAATAAAAAAAATTATTTAAGATAAATTTTCTAATTTTGCGCATTAATGCAAAAGTTAGGGGACACTTGCCCCTTCTTATCCCGGACGTCCATGAACTTAAGTAAAAAAACTTCTTACTAAACGATACTAAATTTATTTTCAGCATTGGGAAGCTGATGCAATTATTTTACAATATGTTTACCTACTTTTGCACCCATGACGATCTTGGCGAATTAAAAATGTGTGACCTGCGTACGAAGTCAGGGGCGTCACATAATAACAGTAACCTAACACCCGGTTTAATAAAATAAGAAATAATAATGCGAAGAAGATATGTCCTCTGAGAGGTGTCAATGGGCGCTAAAATATGTTTTTCTCGCAGCAGCCTTCAATGAACTGTAAAAAAGTCGCTAACAATTTCTATCCTTTTGACATGGACTTCATATAGGTCAGTGTAACGTACACACACAACCCAGTGAGTGAAAATTACGTGTTATTTGTTATGGTGCTTCGATTGATACTCGAATTAATGTGCTAGATTAAAGTGCGATATGTACATAAAAAAATAATAAATGATGTTTAACGCGAAAGCCTTCGTTATTTCTGACTTACACAAAATAATTTAGTAGCAAACTGTAATTTATATATGAATTATTCTTGTTGCTGTTCAAAGTGGGCAAATATTAAAATTAAGTTTTATGATTAGATATGCGATAGTGACTCGACAATTTGTCGGTGTTATGCTTTTCTACGTAGAAAAATAAGGTACCCCGTATTTTTTATTTGCAAATAAAAATAGATAATAAAGTCTCAATAACTAAAATTCTAAATTTTATACTCAAATAAATAGTATAGCTACTCAATTGTTGACGACTTTCTTATCTATTTGAGAACTGTAAGAAGTGAATAAGGAGGGCTTTCGCATATCTGTACCTTAAAAAGAACATGGTACTATGACCTTATTCACCGTATTCAATTAATGTAAATTTAAGGAAAATGTATAGTTTATATAAAAGGAAATTCCGAACAAGTAGGTTCATCGGATAAAGTGGCCGAAGCGGCTTTCGCTCTGTAATGGTTCGTCGGTCCGTGCGCCGATTTCCAAGAGCTAGACTAGCTTCATAAGAAATGTTCGTTGTTGATTGCCCAACTCCCACTTGGGAGTTGTTTGGAGGTGGTGACTAAAGGGGGTGGACGCGCGCAGGGACCAAACTTACCCTAAGTTGTGCATTCCACTCATCGTTGATCTTTCTGTCGTCATATGAGAATGAAATTAAAGTTGTCGACTCTTTTCCTTTTTCCAAAGTGTTACCAGTTCACTCATAAAAAAGTTAAAAGTTTAACAACAAATAACAATAACATCATGTACAGTTTTATTATTTTACATATTATCTGCAGCTACTTCAAAATCAAGCATAAACCTATCTTCAATTACGGCCTTTCAGTATCTCGTCTAACTGTATCAAATTAAGAAAAAATACACTATAGTTGGCACTAGAAAATAAGACCTTTGACCAACAAATAAATATGATCCTGCTAGCGGTGGTGGCGTGATCATATTTTTATGTTTCTTATCCTCATCGTCTGCTAAATCACGTCGCCTGCGGATAAAGCGCGGGTGTTGCGATTTAGCAGACGATTTACCAAATTTTATTAATTTTTCCAATACTAACTATATATAGATGTTTTTTTTTAATTTGTTAACATAAAGATCTACATTTTTACTTATTTTATAAATGATAAACATATATTGAAAAGCAGTAAGATAAAAGTAATTATAGGTTTCTCAAATAGATAATTTATTTATTCTCAATATGAAAGATAAAAGGATTAACGTTTGCAGAGCTCTAAAATGAAAGATTTACTGCCATGTTTACCACTATCACCAGTTTCTCATTCTAGACCATAATCTTAGCCAGATAGTATTTTTAGAGCAACCCTGTAGGCCCCCACATACCCTTTTTAAAAGTTTGCTTCGACAGTGAAAACTTCTGTAGACGCTAATTTGCCCTAGATTTTTAAACTGTATTTTCAGGTTACCTTCTTATTGAAAATGGAGAAATTAACAACATGCCTTATCGAAACATCTTTTGTCTATTTTTTTGTACGTAAAACTAATGAAGCATAATCTTACCTATATTTTCAATAATGGTAACTTGTTAACAGTGTCTGAATCTAAAATCATAACAACCAGTGAGACCAAATACTTTAAGATATTTTACTTGTACATTGCTTACGGAACATTATTCAAGTAAAATAAAAATTTGTATATTTTCTGTTAATGAAGTAAAATTTCCATATGAGAGTTTTTAGAATTGGTATAGAAACAAATTTTACAAATATATAATATGTTATTAAAGCATTTGTTGCTATATTGTTATATAGGTATATTATTCAAATTGTATGTTTTTATTATTTGTAGCACAAAAGGTCTTATAATAAATTTTATAATACTTTTTCCAGACTCATATCATAATCTTCAATTACAAAAGATGCACCAATTTTTTCATTGTGCTTAATAAGTACAAGGAAAAATACAATTTATATCCTCTAGCTGATCCCAAATATTCGATTTACAATTTACCAAATTTTGTCATTGTTATAATTAATTATTGATATAATTCTTATTAATAAAAAAATACTTCGTAGACTGAATTTCATTGATATAACCCACACACCTTGGCACAATGTATTTTTTAAAGAAATGCTTCTGTAGCTTTTAGACGATAATAAAAATTCAATTTTACCATTAGATAAGCTCGCAAAACTTGGTAATGAAATTATAGCCTTTACGGATTAATAATTTTTTACAACTTACTTCATTAATACATGCTTCTGATAGTAAATACCAAAACTGGTTCAAGTCACAAAAACATAGGTGTTTCTGGACATGAAATAAAGTACCTATTCCAAAAAATAAATCAAGAATTATTTTGTAAAATTTTACTAAGTTATTTACTTCTTCAACGTTAGGAACATACCATAAAATGTAGATTGACTTACGTAGTTCTATGTAAAATACCTCAAATTAGATACGTTATGTACAAAACGTATTGACGTCTGGAGAAAATAGAAGCAAAAGTTGTAGAATTTGCCAATAATAATAATATCTCTACCCCTCATTCTAATCAGAAGAATTAGCCCAGAAGTCGGAGACTTGTGTGGGAGAGGGGACGGTATATTATTATGCAGGCTGCATTTGCATAATATCGATTTATAGTAAGTACTCTATTTCTATATTTTTTTTATAGTTTTAGTTCAAGCAATGTTTTAGCATTATTTATTACTTGAAAGAGTAAGAGTAATAATTTTGACTGGCAAATTCTAACATTGCGAAGCGACATACGTAATTGAGCCTTCTCTCCACACAACAGGACTGGTTTCAAAGTTTTCTGTTTCTTGGATTTAACAATTTTTTATCTTGAACAAAATTACATTTTACACCCCAGGTAACTTAATGATATTTTATATTTTTTCTGTATTCAATCATTGAAGGATGGCACTTATTCCAGAAACACCCACTGTGTATAGGGATATAGCGTATTTTGTAATAGTGCATACTTTTAGCTATATTATACAAGCAGCAAGTCAGAAATGATAGCGCATACAGGGGGGGTCAAAATAATGTACTTCATATACATTTTTGTCCTATCTGACTTCCTTACAGATATACAGGGTTTCCAAGTAAAAAGTTAAATATTGAATTTTAGTCATAATTTTTAAACCGTTACCTTGGTAACTTCGAAATTTGGGTGATAGCAATGGAATTAGACATGCTTCACTATACAGTTGCGGTTAAAATTAAGTTTTAAAATTAATACAATTTTAACGGTGTTGGTAAATTTTACATTTTACACGGGCAGTTTGATTCCCCTATCAATTTGCTACAAAAAAGTTATACCCTGTTTGATTCAATATCTTTTACCATTCTCGAGATAAACGCATGTTTAATGACGTATGTAATAATAATTTATGAATAGTGAAGTTAGTATTTCCACCAAAAATATATGAATGACTCCAACATGTTATTTTTTCGTGTTCAAAGAAAGTGTTTAGATAATTTTAAAAAATGTATAGAAACTTGAGGTATTCATATTGAAAATGTTCTTTAATATTATTCACCAATTTACTTTTTTCTTTGGAAATACTAACTTCATTATTAATACATTATTATAACATACATCATTCAATTTGTGTTAATCTAATAGTAAAAAGTATCAAATAAAACAAGGACAGCTTTTTTGTAGCAAATTGATAGAGGAATCGAACTGCGAAAGCAAAATGTCCAATTTAACTGTACCTGTACAATGAAGCATGCCTAATTTCAATTTAAATTGTAAAAGTTTTATTACTACTATTACTACAAAATTTCGAGGCTGCAAAACGCAATAATTTAGAAATTATAACTGAAATTCAATATTTAACTTTTTACTTGGAAGCCCTGTATATCCGTAAAGGAGCCAGATATGACATACCCCTGTATTATGTAATTTTTTTTTAAATTAATAAAAACTCAAAAATGTATACCTATGATACCACATATTTAAAGTTTTTTACCAAAGGAACTTCACTCATTTTTAAGGTCTCCAATGATATGTTATAACTGAGTTTTACTGTATTGTTACTTCCTTATCAATTTATAAAACTCAAAATATTTTGTCTCTGTAATGTAATAACAATAATTAAATGGATGCATTTGAATTAATTATACAAGGTGATAATAGTCATAATGTCATTAACTTTAACTACACATTCGGAAGGCGAGAATAAAAAAATATATATTTGCTTGACCTTTTAAAAGAGAAGCATATCAACCCTCCCAGTAACATGCTGTTACTAATATCTAACAAATTTTCAGATGACAAAGCCATATAAGCATTCAACATTGAAACGAAATAAGTGTTGCCACGTCAAAATACATAACGGTGTTTATACAAATCTACCATTGCCAATTTCATCTTCCTTATTCTCTGACTCACATTCAGTAAGATTTAATTATTTTTTTGTGATTTAAATCTTGTTTTATTTAAGTCTTTTGGTTTTAAATCTGTTTGCAGAAAATTATATTTGATTTAGTATTCAAGTATCTTTGATCTTTGGTTTTTAAAAATGAAGCCACAAAATGTTGATCTTGGCGAATTTGAATTAGTTGCTGATATGAAAATAATACTTAAATACAGCTTTCATCCACATGTATTGTTTTGTTAAAAGCAAATAATATTTAAAATATTCCATAATTTAAGCATTTTAAGTTGGGTTTTTTTTTAGTTAAATGTGTCGAGTTTTGCTCTTTAATAAAACCTTTTGATGCTTGAAATATTTTATTTAAATTTTGCTAAAATATTTAGCACACGAAACAATGATGATTTATGACACCTCTTGCATGTTGTTCTTTCTGTGCAATAATAACAATATGTTAATAGGATATTTAAAAAAATAATTTATAGGCTTAGTTACATATTTCATTTAAAATTATTATTGATTGAAGTGAGCAAAAAAAACATTAACAATTTACAACCAATTCAAGGAAAATATTTAAATTTGGCAATGTCGCATTAGGCGGACACCGAGTTGATTTGGAAGCTGTCGAAGTCAGCGGCCAGAAACAGTCTGTTGAAGGGTTTAAATAATAGAATTGGAAAAAACTTTTTTTCACCGTAAATATGCATTAAAAAATTATATTATACTCATATTTTGATATTTTCGCTTAAAATTAATGGCAATATGGCTAAATCACCCTGTATATATTTCTTTCTGTGTAATTGTATGGCAGAAAAAAAAACTATAGTAAATTAATGTTTATTACAAAACAAAATCATGTGCTTTAGAAACATCTAATTCCTGAATGTCTTAGTTCTATTTTATAATTAAAAGGATGGAAAACAATGTATAACAAAAAAACAGAACACAAAATGAAAATGAAAAAATTATTTATCAGACTTTTCTGGTTTTCTTTGCTTAGCAAGATTACTTAGTAATTTATGACCAGCTAAAAAGGTGAACCCACCGATAGGTATCAGCCAGGCACACGTCATAAACATGTCTAGCTTCAACCAGAACAAGGTGAATAGCCCCAATATCGACCCGAATCCTAAATGGAAAGGAAGTGCCAGAGCAGTAAAGTTACCAAAATTAACGCCGATCTTGGCCCATAGCAGCAGAACGATCAGCAAGGGAGCGGCTGTCAATCCCGTGAAAAACAGGGACATCACTTCTGGTGGACGCTTTTCTGCCTGCCTGAATAAATGTTCGATTTCAGGTTTTGGTCCTCGTGTTGGTCTTATAGGAGGAGTAGTGTCCGAAGCACCCAAGTTAACTTCAATAGCTCCTAACGTCCATCGGATTGGATTGGTAACAATTGCGTCACCTAAGATGAGTTCCATTTCAAAACTGTCGGTGTACGACAATTCCGAAGCTAGATTTACTTCCACTTTGTAAACTTTGCTACTGTCCTGTTCGGCCACAAAAATGATTTCCTTTTTGCCGGAATGCAATCTCAAGAAGGCTTGGTGAACAGTTCTGGAAATGGACAACTTTACAATGAGGTGCTGACTCGAATCCGCTTGCAGCTTTGAATCTAATTTTGCAGGATACGACAGTTTGGAAAGTTTAGGAAGTGAACTTCCATCCGCATCGCTTAGGCCAATTTCCAAGGATTTTATAGTTAATGGCCCTAACACCCTAGTAGTAATTGTTGACGAGTGACTTCCAGCATTTACCGCAACCCGATAATATCCGGGGTCCAATTTCAAATTCAAATTGAATTCGGTTGGGGTCTTACCAGGTACTAAAGGTTGTTTTGCCAGCACTACCACATCATCTGAAATTCTCGTAGCGGATTGAGCAATGACTGGACTCGGAGCAGGTTTCAACGGCTGTCCGAATATATCGCTCACTTGTACGTGCAATTCTGGCTTATCCTGGGGTATCTGTGCCGATCCTATGACAGAAATACTTACAGGTGAAACACTGCTAGAGGCTAAGGTAACTGCTGCCTCTAATAGAGAAACAATTCCCTTTGGAGTTTGTACCGTTTTTCTCGTCAGCAAGTAGTTGGCCAATTTATCAGCTTGGATCTGCGTAAATGGATTTGCTCCTGGTAAGCGGAGTAATCCAGTAATTAATAAAGATGTAGTAGTAAGTCCACCTTCCCACTGAAGGAGCTTGCCATCAATTTCATCGGCTTGTACAACTACGTCTTCTATGCGATCATGGGCAAATTTTCCAGCATTTCCTAAAAGAGATGCGGCATGAAGAGCATGACCTATACTGAGTAAGCCGTCATCTTCCTTCAGTCTCGCTTGAATTAGTTGGGCAATTTTGGCAGGATTTGGAATTTGTTGTTTCAAATGTGTCAGAATTTCAAGAGCATAACGAATTTCAGCTGTTGTTGATTTCTCATTTTCAAATACGGATTGAATATTCTGAAATTAATTGATTTCCTTATTAATGTAAATATATATTACTTCAAAGTTGTAATGTTTTACAGTTATTATATAATAAATATTTCCCAAACAATATCAACTAATAATTATAAGATTTATATTTTCAAAAACAAAGCAGAATTTTATAATTCAAGTTGCATACCTTAATAGTAGCATCAGTATGTAGCTTTCCTGGACAGCTTAATAAGGACCAAGTACTAAGTGCATTAAAAGTAACATCAATATTAGTAGTAGGTTTATAATATTGTTTGATATGAGCGCATTGTTCGGAAATGTGAGTTTTCGAATATGGTTCATTTAAAATCTTAAATCCTCTAGCTGCATAATAAGATTTTGAGATATCATCTGCTTCGACTGTAAAAGCTTTAACTAACGTGGTCAAAAACTTCTTTTTATCAGATGCACTAATATAACCTCCTATACTGGCGTGTGTTGTAATGCTCAATACTCCGAATAGCAGGCAAACTGAAACAAAATTAAGATTTGTTTACTAAACTACAGCTATATATGAGTAAAATTTGTACTAACCTAATGTAAATTTAATATATAAATTCATTTTAATGATTTATTTTTTCACCGGCACATTACAAATTTGACACGTATGCTGTCAACCTAGTCCTTCTTGCGTTTGCGCAAACTCAAAACATCATACCCAATCGAAGGAATCCACCCAGAGAAATAGAGGAGGGGAGAATGAGCGTCAAGATGCGCGAACTTAGTAATACAGGAGGCTGCCATTTTGAATTCATATATACGAGGGGGATAGATAATGTTATTTTACCAGGTTGTTCAAAAATTTCTATTTAGAAACACGTTAAATTTGAAATGAAATATGAACAAATATCTACTTTTGAAATTTTCAGTTACAGATTAATTTTCATAATATATATGCATGAAAAGTTATATTACACAAGATTTGTGCAACCTTTCACAGCACAAGACATATTTACAGTCCAATAAAAACGATACTAACACTAACTACTATTATTATTAAAAAACTAATAATTAACTAAACTAACACTATTATTTAAAATATATAAGTATAACTGAATAAAAAAACACCTGCTGCCGCTCTAAAATCCACAAAATATAAAACTATAACACAAATTCACACTACTCGCTAGTCGCCAACTCCAACAACATGGAACCGGAACTTGACGTAATTTAAGCTGTGGTAAAAGTGTGACGTACATGGCTTTCAAAATAGCAGCGCCCGTAGCGTCCTAGTAAAATGTGGATGGGCACTCGTCGAAGCTCGTTCTCCCCTCTTCTATTTCTCTGCTTATCTCCGATAATCACCCATAATAACGCCATTATGAAAATTAATATGTATCTGAAAATTTCAAAAGTACATATTTGTTCATATTTCATTTCAAATTTAATATGTTTCTAAATAGAAATTTTTGAACGACCTGGTAAAATAACATTATCAATCCCCCTCGTATAAATATCACCCCTCCTCTATTTCTCTGCTCGAAATACGAAGCGTTCAGTCTCCCGTCCGACCGTTGTCTGTAAATATTTTGTCTTAAAAGTGTGACGTACATGAATTCAAAATGGCTGCGCCCGTAGCGTCCTAGTGAAATGTGGGTGCGCACTCGTCGAAGCGCGTTCTCCCTCTCCTCTATTTCTCTGAATCCACCGAATCCACCAATCATATTTTATCAGCAAAGCAACTTACTCCGACTACTAAGCTTTGCGTCGCGTTACTGATATCTGATCGGATCAGTAGTTATCAAGGGTAATCTTTTTGAATAATGGGCAAGTTGGTTTTTTCCCGTATTCTATTTAAAGTCTGTATGACACGGCGTAACATTTAAAATAGTTTTTTATTTGATATTATAATTAAAGTGTTTCGTCTCGTATCGTTCAAGCAAAATGCATAGTTTTCTACATATAAAACAGAAAATTAAAACTTGATCTATTTTTATAAAATTCTGAATACATTTTTATGTAAACAATGATATAACCTCCAGTGCATCTTTACTATGTTTGCTTAATTTATAGGTTATTTGTTATAATAAAAATAATTATTACAAAAACTAAATATATAAAAAAAAATGCTTATAGAATTCTATGCAAAATTTTATAGACAATTTTATACCGTGTCATACGGCTTTAATACCACAGTCTATCTAATAGTAATAACTGTTGTAATTTTTCATAATTCATAAAATTTAAGATTCATTTTTTCGCCTATAATTTTTTACTATAACTAAAATCTTTACTCTCAATTTTCAACAAATCTCTAAATCGAAAATGTATATAACAATTTTTGAGCAAAAATTTGATATAAAAGAATTGTTTGTAAAATATTTTAATATTCCTTTGCAATATTAATTTAGGACGTGCTCTAAATGTTTGTTTTAAATATGAATAGAAATTTTATAACAAAAATATTGTAGAATTTTGCGAAAAATGCGATCGTGTCATATAGGTTTTATATCTTTTAAAATAAAAAAAGTTGTTTAAAATATGATTAGGTATAGGTATATTAAATTTTACTTAATCAAACCCAATCTGACCAAATTTGTATTTTGCAAAATTTTAGGGATATATTGTAAAACCGCTTTCCACCCAATAAGGGCGGTGTTTAAAAAATTAAACTTGCCTCATGGACTCATCGTGACGGATTTTTAACTGTGTTCTATGGTAAACTGAAACTGGGACAGTGTAGTGGAAAGAAATAGAATACAGAAAAGAATAGAACTCAGAACGTTCTGATCTGACACGCAAAATGCAAAATGGTTGTGTGCTAAAGTATTTTTTTTAATTTTTCAACTGTTCAACAAATACCTATGATTTGATTACGTTTAAAATTCAGGTGTTAATGTGTACCTTAAATATTTCAAAAGTGTAATTCTACCAAATTAATATGTTGTGAAAGAATAGGTGTATTTAATTGAAAATGAGTGAAAATAATACTCCAAAAAAAGTTGAAGGGGGTCAAAGCAACACTGTGGCTCCTGTTCCACAGCCACCTGCAAATCAAAGCTGGGTACAGTTTGATGAGGAATCCACACAACATAAAGATTCTCCTGCTGTTATAACAACTGAAAGCGTGCAGGTTAATTTAGAAAGAAGCCTCAGTAAATCAACCGATAGTAATAATGTTGCTGTCCTGGATCCAAAACCGTTGAGAAATGTGGAACTACCTGTTGCAACGGTGGAACCTATTAGACAAGGATTTTGTATGTTTTAGGTGCAACGTTTGGTAACATAGTAATGTTTAATCTACTTTCAGCAAATGGAGATACTATTGTTACCCTTTTACCTGTAAATACTCGTTTCCCATGGATAACTCCAGCACAATTCCGTCCAGAACTAGTGCCTGAAGAGTTAATGGCTCAAGGTCTTACTGTAAGTTAAAATTGTTGACAATTTTTTTTGAGAGAAGAAAGTATATGTTATAATACTGAGTAGAAAGATATATTTCAGTTTAGATTTATTATTGATGAAATAAAAAATAGAAATGATGAAAATAATTTTGTATGCATTTTATGAATGCTTTCTTTCTCATCAAAAATTTAGTCACCTTCTTGATAAGAATGGTATGCCATATTAATAACCTGTTACATTGCCATAAAAAGAATTCGTTACATACCTATCAATTTTACTTCCTGTTATCAGCTAAACGTACATAGTATTCATAGTTCATAATATGTGTCATGTTTTTAAGGAATTTGTACAGGATTGGCTTTAGAAACCGTTGTTTTAATATGATAATTTTTATTTTTTTAAAAACAATGCAAATCACTCGGCAAATCATTTTATTTTTATGATTGTGTCTCTTAAAACCGTGAAATATCTAGTACTATAAATATAATTACTCTATATATAATTGATACATAGATATATAATCTTTACAAATTGGTTTTCATGAAAATTATTTCATTATTTTTTTAGAACGTGCAGTAATAATAAGATATTTTATTTTTCATAACAAATACAGGATTATTTTCAAATGATCATTAATTTTATAACCTAGCAAGATCTAATTTTTGTAATATTACATTTTCTAAAAATGCTATATGAAAAGTTGTTTATTTTAATGAGTACAATACACAGTTAAAATTATGTAATCTAAAAATCATCTTGTATATTGGAATATTACTTTGTCAGATTTATTCATGCACAATCTGAAGAGAAATTATCTATTTCTAGCTAACCGTGGAAGAATATGTGCAAGCAATGGAATTGCTGGTAAACGATGTGCGTTTCTCACTTTATAATGTCTGCTATAAAAGAATTTTGGTAGTGTGGATAACGTTAGCGTTTTTGGTCCTATTGGGACTATTATTTTCCGGTTTGACAGGTCTAATCCTTTTTGGACTTGGTATTGCTTGGCTGGTACTAAACGCCGGAGCAATTTTTCTGTCGATGTACTTAAAATTTAGATTGCAAAGGAATTTAGAGAGGTGTTTAGCACACGTTAACAAGCAGCTACTACGGCACAAGATTGTAATAGCCCTCGATGATCGTGGCAAAATCAGTTGCCATAAGGTAACCTTATGTTTTTTGTACATGGATTCTGCCCCCTGCATTGCACACTTGCAAACAAGTATCGAACAACAAGAAAGAGACCCAGCCAGTGGCTGGGAACAACGTATGGATATTACTTCCCACGATATTGTTATACAAGGCAGCAGAACTACTAGGTTGTCTAGAAAACAGGTGAGCGTGACTATGGTTTTTTACATTTCAAAAAATAACATGAACTGTAAGCTAATTAAAAATTTACTCCTCATATACCTTTGTATATACCTAATAAATATAGTAGTTGATCGTAGTTTGTCATCAAACAGAATGTATTTCTTGCATTTACAGAAACAGTAAATTTTAATCATGAAATTAGAAAATGTATGCAAATAGTTTGCATTTGCAAATTATTAAACAAATTCTAAATATTATATGTTCCATTTATCTAGTATCTAAATAATGTTTTAAAATAGATGTATTATTTCAAAATACTTTTAATTTTGAAATGGATAAAGTTTAAAAATATGTGGATAGTTTGATAATTTGAAATGCATGCATGCTGTATAATGTGCTTATTCAATGATTTTTTTTTATTTTCATAAAACTAATAAATAATGTTTACTTTTATTATAAAGCAATGGAAACTAAAAATATTATCACAACAAATATTTACCCAACTAATTTGTTGCATGTTTGACAACTATTATTTATATAATTTTATGGTAATTGTTGCTACTGCTCCTGATTAGAAATTTCCTGTGATTACAAAATAACAATATATAAGTGACCTTAAGGTTTTGCTTTAAAATAATATTTAACATGATTTGAAAAGTTTCTTGACTATTTGTTTATAAAGTGCAAATAACATAATTTTATCATTACAATAAAAAAATATATGTTCATGACCTTGTACATATGGTACCAATTATACTATTCTGTTTAGTGTTAAAGAAATTTCTGTTATATTCAAATTTTGCAGAAGAGACAAACAGTGAAGTTTTATAAATATTATAATTGCTCTAATAATAATATTTACAAAAAAAAATGTACATTTATTGGATTTTGCAAATCTTATACTAGCTATTATTTATTTCATTCGAATTAAGTTTATTTACTTATGGAATTTACCTTTGTAACCTATTTTGTTATTTAGCTTGCTTTGAAACACTTATTAGTGCTTGCATAATAGATTTAGCTATGTACGAATTTTAGCTTTGGTGGCTTTTATACTTTGCATTGGTGAATGGAATCAAAGCTTTATTGAGGCAACAATGTTTTCCAATGCTGCTTCATTGGATTTCGTCTGATGCTGTGGGAAAAAATGATTAAAATCTCTTTGTCAAAATACAAAGTCTTGGATCGATGCTAATAACACGTATAGTTCATTTTGCAAATTATTACTAATAGACTTGGAAAAATGCCAAATGGTAATTGTAAATGAAATATGTGCTATGCCGAAAAGTATGATTAAGAATAATGTTCTAAATTTATAAATTGTGGAAATAGCTACTATATTTAAACGGATTGAATTTAAAAATACAAACCTGCAATCATTAGACCCGAGATATTGAGTGTAATGTGCCAGAAATATACATGGTGGAGAGCACTACATTCTATGTATACTATGTGTAGTTAGTATGTTGATAATTTAAAATATATATATATATATATATATATATATATATATATATATATATATATATATATATATATATATATACGTCCTTTTCTTTAACATACATGCAGGGTGGACCGTTTTTCATGGCTCACCACTGACATCTCAAAATCGTAAAATATACAGGGTGGTTCAAATTAGAAATTGGTTGTGTCTTTTGATGGCCATTAAGAAAAGTGAAAAATCTGAAATTTGGTATATAGGGATAAAAATATACAAAAAATCAATTTTCGTGGAAAGAACATTTTTACGGCTATTAGTATTGGTTATGGAACATTCAGTTGTTTTTTTTTTAATGTACGTCATATTAAACCTTGACAGTAACAGATATGGAATAAAATAACGACAATGACGAATAGTATTTTATTTGAAGATAAACCATAAAATTAAAAAAAATTTATTTAAATAAAGAATCTAGTTGTTCTTGATGTATAATAAAATTCAACTTAAGCAAATAATATACACAAATATTGTACAAATCCCGCATAAATATTTTAAGTGATGCAAATTTTCGCACACACAAAGCTTAGTTCTTAATGTAATGTCCACAACCTTTTGGATACTTTGTGAAATAGACCTAAAAGCATCAAATATTCTGTCGCATAGGTCTTCTATATTTTTAAAGGGATTATAATAAGTTTTATCTTTTGAATTATCCCAAAGAAAGAAATATATTAGGTGAGACATGGACACCGTGGAAGCCAAGAAACAGGACCATGAATGCCAATCTAATTACATATAGCGTCAATTTAAGTATTGGAACACCATTGCAGAGTTATATGTCACTGTACCATTTCTAAATTTCTCATACTTACAATTTTGAAGTAGTAAATTATATGTAACGTGAGTGAACCAAATTAGTAGAAAGAAAAAGTGGACCGTATTAGTTCAGTTGGGAGAACAACCACCCGGAAAGCGAGAGGTCCTTGATTCAAATCCGAGCTACGGCACCCGCTTTTTCATTCCACTACAACTGCAGAAGTGGGATTGTGAATCCACCTGATGGCACAACACCCCTTATGTTTATGAATTATGATTATCTAGGTGTTGGATTATGGTTGCATCCGAGGACGGCTGTGTTATCAGGTTTGGCCGAACTATAGTAGTAAATTATGTGTAACATCAGTATCAAATTAGCAGAGTGGAAAAATAAACCGTAGTAGCTCAGTTGGGAGAGCAACCACCCGGAAAGCAAGAGGCTCTGGGTTCGAATCCCGGCAACCGCTTTTCCATTCTGCTAGAATTTAATGGAAGATTATCAGTGTATTCTCTATTTCCATCCTAACCAATATTTTAATACTTCTGAGAAGTAAACCTTCCAACAGTAAAAACAAAGTGGAATTTGACAAAATGTTTGTTGATTTTTTTCAATAATGACTAGATTTTTTATTTAAATTATTGTTATATATTGACGTTTTCGTAATTTTATTCTATGTCTATTACTGTAAAGATCTAATATGGCGTCCATAAGAAAAAACCAATTGAATGTTGCATGACCAAAACTAGTAGCCGTAGAAATTTTCCTTCGATAAAAATCCATTGCTCACAAATTCGTATTCCCCTGTGCAAATTTCAGCTCTTTCTGTTGAGAAATAATGACGCTAGATGGCATTTTCTAAAATCACCATTTTCGGTTTATTTGTTTTTTTACAATATTTCAGCAACAGCAGCAAAAATCGGACCTGTTTGATTTATCTTAATGGCCATTAAAAGGCAAAACTTTTTTCTAATTTGGGACGTCCTGTATATTTTGCGGTCTCCTAGATGTCAATGGTAAGCCATGAAAAACAGATCACTTTGTATAGGTATTTGTTTTGCAATGCCAAACTAAAAAACTTCAACTCATTACAACTACATATTTCCAATATTTTGTTCAATTTAGACATTAAATTACCATTAGATTTAAAGCCATTAAACAGCATGTGTTGCAATTATAAAATTTCTAGTAAATTAATCTAAAATTTTCCTTCTCTGTAGATTATTCTGACCACATTTTTCAAACTATCGTTTATGTAATATAAAATTTTTTCCTACCAGGGTCGAGCAGAGCTGCTATTTCTGAGATATTTGCAAAGGTGGGGTAAAGACTTTCTTAGGAGGAGGTTAGATTGGACTTTGGACGAAATGTTAGGTAACCCGTACAACCCCAGACACATCACTTCGGCACTCTGCCCTTGTCAATACGTGGAGGAAATTCTTGCAAACAAACCACCCAGGACAGACAACGTGAGAGATTGCTGTCCTGTCTGGTCCAGGTTGATGACACGCATGGGCATTTATTAAGTAATTCTCTTTCTTACTTCTTCTCTTGTTGTTGGACTCTTGGCACGTAGATGTATTAGTTAAGGCACTCACTTGGTACGGTGGCAGTACAGAATTTATAGTGAACATATTTTATTAAAACCGAATAATTCGAATAATTTAATGCGAACTATACGCAACTACTAAAAATCTAGACAGTGACTCATCGCTAACTTGTAGACCAGCACGATGGGCAAAGTGTGTCAGGAGCAACATTTCATAGGCGTACTAAATTTGAAGGTGATTAGATATAAAAATATATGACAAAAAATAATTGTATTAACATATCATTCATTATTTTTAGTAGAAACAGTGGCATAATAGTTTTTGCCAATTTCGAGGCGTTAATAAAAATGATATGAATGAGTTTTTTCCAAGTTTTTATCTTGTATTATCAATTACCCAAGATCGAAAATAGTAGAGTGGCCAGAGATGAGTAGGGAAGGTGAGGGTTGCATGATTACCTAAGGGTACCACTTGAGAAGAGTTCAAAGCATAGAAAATTGTCAAAAATAAGTTAACGTTGAGTGAACCTAGCACATTAACAGTTTACTTTAAATGTTTCCCCTGTGCCAGCTTCTCCACAAATTAGAATGCCTGTCCTTTTGGATGGCGATGACCCACCACCACCCACTTACACCCATCTGATGCGCACTCCGCGAATATCACACTTAAGCCTCGTCATCATGCACACGAAATTCACGGTTTTTTGCACGAATTTTGGAACTTCTGTTTTAATTATTTATGGCGGGAAAATCTCAGCTTTTGACAAATTTTGCAAAACAGTACAAATATTCCTACTTTTATTATGTGGTATTAAAGTTTATTTTGAGCTTCAGACAATCTAACATTATGAAAATATTATAGTTGGCAAAATTTGTTACGAGTAGATTTTCCCACTATTACATAAATCGCGCAAATATTCACAAATTTTGCATCCATAAGGACAAAAGGCTTTAGAATACATTGCATTATGTATGCACACGATTCACTATTGGTTACTGAACACTGTCACTATAACGATCACACATTAACATTTATTATATATCGTACCGCCTTCTGTATGACCTTATTCCATGTTTTGTCAAAATTTAATATATTTTTAAATAGTTTCTTCGTCATATTACTATTTCGTTTTTTTCTATCACTACTTTTTTTGATTTCACATACACATTTGCATACCATAATTCATATGTCACGCATAATTTGCAAAAGCACCTTTGTATATGTTCTAGGCAAAGCATCATCTTGTAAGATATAGCAACCCAATTTTTTTTGTCGAAAACTCATTTTTAAAATACCATCTTCCTTCAGCGAGTTTCCATTATTTTCCATTTCGTCTTTGTACTTCTTTACCGCTCTATTGCACTATACATATATGCTACTCGCGTATATTTTGACTACGCGCCCTTAACCCTTCATACTGTCATCATCCGATATTCCTCACTTGTTGAATTTTGGCATTTACGATTTTGAGAATACGCGGTGTAGAATTTAAATTATTCTCCATTCTTAAGAACACAAAGTCACTAATAAACTAATTACATTCATAATTCAATTAGCGGAAAGATATACCTGAAATTTTGCCCACTAGAAAGATATACCCGCCCATGATATATCTGGAAATGGAATAGGTGGATCCGTCAATTCGTCACAACCAATAGAAGATTAACTTCTTCGATCTAATGCATTCATATTTGCTGCAGCAGAAGCTGTGTATGCATACGATTTTATAGGAAAAATATATAAACTGCATGTATATTTCTTTGTCGACTGCTATAAATTGTGAGCGGGTTTATAACATGAGTCACTCTTTGGATTTTTTGCGGTTGGATATAATTATATGTGTATATGAAAACTAAAATATAGTTAACATTTATTTAAAGTACATGCTGCTGGTGACTAAAACGGATGTTGTCTGTTGAAATATGAAGTGTTGGGATTGCAAAACATGCTTATGCCAAAATAGCAGCAGCTATTTTTGTAATACTTAAATATTTATTTATTAATATTAGTTTTTATTTCTACATATTTGTTTAATTTTTACAAAATAATGTACGTGAATGCTGAAATGAATAGAATATTAAGTAATAAGTATTTTTCTTATAGGTATATTTGTTGTAGTTTGTTTTCAAGAATTTCATTTAATTAATATAGAAAAGTAACCTGACCGCACATCTGTGGGGCGGGTGTGCGATTTGGGTTACAGAAGTGTGTAAGTGAAAAGTGGGACCCACTGCATATTTCTTATTTAATTAATCTTTGGTTAATATACTGAATAATGTCACATTATATGTTTCACATTTAAAAAGAACATAACACTAAAAACATTTCATTGCCTAATTTCTTTATAATCTTAGTTTCTTTCATGCAGGGAGTTGTAATATTCCAACAAAAATAAGAAAATATGTAGACCTATAAATGCAAAATAATTATAAAAAGTAATAAGACTATCACTGACTCAAAAATTAAGCGTATGCACTTTATTTTCTTATTTTTATTGAAAGAATAGTCTGTAAGTTGCCACACCACGTACTCATGGTCCCATCTGTAGGGTTACACAGACTTAAAACAGCTAAGGTTATTTGTCGGTTACCTAACCTAAGGCATACTGATGAGAGCAAATAATTCGAAACTGGTATATGTCTGGTGGGCTGCTGACGAGTGACTTTAGCTGTTCGCTATAGGTTTTCCAGCAAAAAGCATTGTCAAAATCAAAAGTGTGCACTAATAAGCATACCTAACGTGAAGATATACAGGGTGTTTTTTAAATAAGTGCATTTCTCCAATGGGTTAATACAGGATATGGAAATCAACAGTTTTCATTAAACAATCTATTGTCATGGTTTCAAATCAAAATAATTCACATCAAAAAAAAAAAAAAAATCAAGCTGACCCTGTTGTATAGGGTTTGCCTAGAAGTTTCAAAGACGTCATCGTGCTATATTTTTTACCACTATGTTTATTTCTAAACATTTTTTTAGAGTTCTGGGGTAGAACCATAGATCAATATTAAGCAATTATAAAAAATTGCCTGAAATTCTGAGATTCAGCTGTAATCTTTGAGGTTAACAATTCTCATACAAATAAGCCTTATTTAAATTGTATTTGCACTTTAAGTATTATTGTAGAGACAAATCCGAATATGTTCAGAACATAAACTGAATATGTTAGGGATTTTATTAATATCTGAACACACTTATGCACGTTTACGTTTTGCTTCACTTCGTGAAAAAGTTAAGTTAAGGTTCTATGTCTCATTGTATTTTGTTAATGCATCATCTAAAAGTATTTAAGTGTTTTTGAATTTTTTTATTGCTATACAAAAAATTTTACAAATACCTACTAATTACTACTCTTTCTTCGAGCGCTTTCATATCAACGTTCTGAAATTTGATTTAATTATATTTTTATTCTGTACCTGTAAGATTAGGTTAGAATTTGTTCTGAATTAGATATCCTTGTTCTGATCCAAGAATCTGTCGAAGGTGTTGCGAACATGTTCTCTGCAAACACGGAATATTTAATCCAGTCAGAATTTTTTCCACCATGAACATCCAAACTTAATGTGTTAATGCCATATGCTAATTCTTGATTTGAATAAGGCATTTTAAAATAAAAGAATGTAATTCAATTTACAGTTGAGAGGGTAAGCAATACATCATACCACACATACTGAACCATTACCCCTTTGAAGAGACGCACTTATTTTAGAAACACTATATCAAGAGTAACTACTATTATGGACTTTTTTTTCTGTTTTTAGGAGAGAGCCACCTTGCTGTATTTACGTTATATTTCACGTTGGGGTCGAGATAGAGTTAGGGGTCACTTAGCTAGTCCTCCCGCAGCAGGTGGTCGTCATTGTGCTTCTCTGACTTGCCCATGTCAGTTTATTGAGGAACATTTACATTGCAAACCATCAGGCAAGTTGACAGTTACAAACTTCCTCTCAATGCCAGATCAGCCTACAGAGTGTCATTCTTGTAGAATACTGTGACGGCAGCTTTTTGTAATGAAACTACTGGAAAAGAGATAATTTTTACACACAAAAATTTTTGGTAGTTCAAGTCTAAAAAATTGCCATTTTAGGTAGTGACTTGAAAAGTTTTAAGTATGTTTTTGCTACATAGAATTTGCACATTTTCCTCGAAATAAGTACTACAAAGTAAAATGAATTTTTTTTTAAATAAGGATGAAGTCCAAAAACTTTTTTATTAGAGAACACCCTTGCTGTTTTTTGTTGTTAATTAGGGGGTCCTTTAAACTCTTTTTTAAATATGTTGTACATGATTTTAATGAATAATTGATTCAATTTTTGCTTTTCCAGTATTTTCGTGTATAATTAAATTGTCTGTGACTTCTACCTTTTACTAGAAGCTAAAGTACCTAATAGGCAGCTATATTAGAAATTTTGCTTGGAGGAAATGGTGCTAACTAAAATTGTATGTTTGACATTGGTAAAGGTTTCTTTTTTCTATCTTTTCACCTCATGATCTTTTTATTTATTACAGACATTATTTTTTATCGATTTGTAAAAATGTCCATGGTAATGACTTTCTTACTATATTTTTGCGCTTTTATTTATTATTTTACAGAAATATGTTGAGAAATTACGAATTTTTTACAGTGTTTTCACTTTTTATTCTTTGAAAATGTATTGGCTTTGTGTTTAGCTTATGCCAGTATCAATTTAACAAAAGCATATATAGTTTTTATTTTTTTTTCTACGTTCATGCAAAAAACAAAACTTTATTGAACTATATGTAGTGGAAAAAGTGGTTCTTTATTGCACTAGTGCAGTAAAATGTTTATTGTATTCATCTGTCATTCTACGACAGCGTTTTGTCATCATGACTAACATAAACGTTCAAATCGACGTCATATTTTCCTAGACTTGTGTCATCTAAATAAAACATTTTTTGGTTTCTGCATGAACGCAGAAAAAATATTGTATGCAACTCTTACAAAAAGTGCTTATTGTACTCGACGTGTTGTCCTACTCGGCCTGACGGCCTCGTTGGACAATTTCACGTCACGTGCAATAAACACTTACTTTTTGTACTTGTTGCATAAATAACTATTTTTAAATGGATGTTTCTGTCATGTCGAGAAGAAAAATACCTAATTAAAAAAGTTACAGAAATGTCACGAATAAATAATTACAGACAATAAAATTATATTGTCTTTATATGTATACAAGCAGGGTGTATACCAATTTTGAAAAACAAGAAAATCTGGAATTATAAGAGAATTTCAGGAATTTGGAAATGTCTAATATTTAGGGATTTTTTTTAAATTTCATAATGTATTTAATTATTATTTATGATCACTGATTTTCATGCCATTGAAAAATAGGTAAATTAGTTGAATTGGCTGAAATTAAAAATATTTTAGATTTCAAATTTCAAATATCATCTGCTTTAAATTTTGTGTTGATATTTGAGTTCTTTATGTATTTCTCTAATTATAGAATAGTTTGCTCAGATTAAAAGCTTAATAATACCTATGCCCTGATTTTATTCATATAACAAAGTTATAATATTACTAATTATTATACACGGTGATCTCGAATAATGTGCAAAAAAATTGAGGTTAGGCTGTACGACCGATTTTAATAGGGATACTCATATACTACTACTTCTGAACTAACCTTAAGGAGTTATGACCCCATAACGGACTGAATATAATTTTTGTCTGGTGTCTTTAGGTAGGTAACGAAATCTCGAAAAATAAAGCATGTCGAACAAATTTAAGAAAATTTTTGTTTTTTTTTTATTCATTGATGCTATTTAAATTTCGCGAAGCGTGCGGGAAGCAACATTTCATAGGCCTGCCAAATTTAAATGCGATCAGATATAAAAAATATACAAAAATGACAAAAATAATTGCATTATATGACATCCATTATTTTTAGAGTAGAAACTGTGATATAACAATTTTAACCAATTTCGAGGCGTTAGATAATAAAAATAATAAGAATATTTCAAAATTTAAAGTTTTTATCTTATCTTTTGTATTATCAATTACCCAAGGTCGAAAATAATAGAGAGTGACTAATTCACAACACAGAGATGAGTACGAAAGATACGGGTGGTATGATTACATAAGCGTGCCACTTGAGAAGAGTTAAAGCACACAAAATAATCAAAAATAAGTTGACGTCGGCTGAACCTAGCACATTAACTATTTACTTTAAGTGTGCCACCTGGGTCATCCTCTCTACAAATTAGAATGCCGTGAAATTCATGGATTTTTGCACAAATTTTGCTTGAACTTGTTTTAATTATTTATGGCGGAAAAATCTCATCTTTTGACAATTGCAATTTGTGAAACTGTCAAACACTACAGATATTATTGCCCCTTTCATTATTATGTGGTGTTAATAAATTTGTTTTGAGCTTCTGATAATCTACCATGGCAGTTTCATGATGAAAATGATAAAAAAATGTTATAGGTAGTTGACAATTTTTTTTATATATTTTATATATATATATAGGTGTTAATATTGTGTGAAACTAATTACTCTGTCGATAAAAGCCCCAACCAGTGTTGAATTACACCCACAATATCTAAATAAATCGCGCAAATATTTGTGAATTCCGCATTCAAAACGACAAAAGGCTTTAGAATACATACACACTATTTACTATTGGTTACTAGCACTGTCACTATAACAGTCACACTTTAACACTTATTATATCATATCGTACCGCTTTCCGTATAACCTTCATATGCCCATGTTACGTCAAAATTTAATATGTTCTTCAATCCAGATTCTTATTTTTTAATATTTATTTTAAATAGTTTTTTCGCCATATCTCGTCCTTTCTATCAGTATACTCTTTTCGGTTTCATTTATACGGACTAAGTTTAATCTTGTAAGATATAGCAATAGAATTTTTTTTTTTTTTGGAAAACATTTAAAAATTAAAATCTTCCCTCCGCGAGTTTCCATCACTTTCCGTTTCACAGTTGTACTTCTTTACCACTTTTTTATTTGCACACATATGCTATTTACGTACAATTTTAATAATGAAATACATATTTCAACATGACTTACTCATATTTTGACCTCGCGCTCTAAACTCTTCATACAAAAATTATTCATAATTTAATTAGCGAAAAGATATACCCGAAATTTTGCCCATCCGAACGATATACCCACCCATGATAGCGCTGGAAATGAAACAGTTGGATCCGACAATTCGTCACAACCAATCAAATGCAGCAGGGCATGCGTAGCAGAAGCTGTATAATCGGGTATGCTCTGAGATATGCGGCACACGATTTTGTAGGAAAAATATACGGGCTGCATGTATATTTTTTTGTGTTGACTACGATAAATTGTGAGCAGGTTTATAACATTAGTCACTCTCTACAATTTTGGAAGTCGACTATAGAATTAAAAATTAATATATTTAACAAAATAAATAATATTAAATCTAAGTAGCAATTTTATATTATAAGAAAATTTACATCTACAGTTGAATTTAAAAATGTGTATGTTTATCGATTTCGGTACCTATATAAAACGTTGGATGAATTGTTTTTAGTTAATATTTGTTTGTATTTCTTCGGTATCCTTGAGAATTCTCATGTGACATTACATACTCGTTATTTGTCTTTTGTAGTTCTGTTATTAATGTTTAAAATCATTTGTCTGCGTAGAAAATTTCAAATCTACCTAGAAATACTGAAAAATAAAAATTTGGTATATACCCTGGTACACTCTATTTCATATAAAAATGCAGCTGAAATTGTATTTTGCGAATAGTACAATTTGCGGATCTTTCTTACTTTTAAGCGATAAAAAAATTATATTTTATAAATTTAATCATAATTTGGTAGAATCGTAAGGAACAAACCAAAATTTTACTGAAAAAAAAATATTTTTGTGAAGTATTTTTCTGTGAGTATTTATTGTTTTGCCGAGATAAAATTAAAGATATATATTTTTTTTAACTATAAATGATTTTAAATGAAGTAAAATCCAGAAACTACAAACATTTCCAAGTAGAACTAAAAAAACCTTTTTTGGTGTCCGTTGTTAGAACACCGTATTGAATTGAATAAAATTAAGGAATATTCAATATAATTTGGATAATAAAATAAAGGAGACAAGAGAGCAAAAAAAATTGATGAAATAGAATATTCATTTTAAAAACTCCACATGAACAGTATCCTTATGGATGTTTATAATTCTTGACAAGAGTATTCCTCTCTATTCTATTCTTAATTGTATTCTCATATTTGGTTATGTGTGGGTTTTCACCATTTATTCACAATATGGTGCTCTAATCCTATTTATATTTTTAAACTGCTCTTAGTTGCACTCAAGAGAGTCGAGAACAAAAGCACTGCAGTTTTAAATAAAATTTAGAACTGGAGATGTTTGCTGAAATTTTACACCTTACGTACAATTAAATGTAAATTTTACGAAATACGGAAACTTTATGTGTTCATATTAACAACTTCCTTATAATGTAAATAAGTATATCATAAATTTTTGAAAATTTTTCACTCGAATTAAAAAATAATACAACATACGTGTTCCTTAATAACTGACATGGTAATATTGTTAGGTTGAGCATAAAATATTTAATTAGAACTATAATTATTGTACTTAACCATTATATGTACTTAAAAACAACTTAATCCGTCCAGAAACTGTGTTAGTATTATATTGTGTATTATTTTATATAATAATAAAAATTATACATCCACTAGGTGTTTATTTTTCTCTATTAACAAATTTTTAACCATCACACTGGCACCCAAATCTAACTTACTTTCTTATGCTGTTTAACTTAAAAAAAAGTGTTCAAGTTTTCGTTCTATCATTTCCTAATAACAGAAACTATAACAGTTTTCTGCAATATGCAGTGTTACACCATTGTTATACCATATATGTCACAAATATGTAGATGCGAGGAAAGAAACGAAAAATAAATTATTATGAGAAAAATATTGTTTTGTAACTCAGAAAATAAAGATAAAATGTTATAAAATTGGTATCTTCTTTTTTAACCCCCTGTAACTTGCAATTGAATCAAGCCGAGACAAAAGTAAAAGTAATTTATTCACTATTTTTGCTCCTAGAACTCCATTCCAGGTGTTTGCAACATACTGGTGTAACAATCTGTATATTATATTAACTATTAATTTTTTCTTCTGATGTACCTAACATGATTAACCAGAAAACAAGAATTGGATTTTCTCCCACTTCATACAGTGTAACAAAAAAGCAGGCCATCCTATGAACTGCATATTTTAGTCACAGAATATGACAATTTAACCCTACTTACCTGTGCTTCCTTTAAAAGATACAGGGTGTTGAAGTTAAGCTTTTAAAATTGTTTTTTCGCAAAAACTGTCAATTTTTCACATATCAGTTTCAAATTTAATATAGATATTTCTTGTAGTTGACCAAATCTTTAGGGGTATTATTATAAATGATGCCTAAAAAACAAATATAGATACTAGGAGGATGGGAGTACTTTGCCCCTTATATATTTTTTTTAATGTATGCCTATGGACAGTTCCTCTTAATTTCGCATATTTTTTTTTTGGATTATTTTATCACTGGATTTTTCGTAAAAGGCTTTTCAAGATAACTTTGCTTTTTCAATCATGCAACTTTATGCAGCTGCAGAGTATATGGTAACATTTTTAAATTTCTAAAAAACCAAGGAACAATTTGTCGATATTTTATCGAGATTTTAAATATCTGATACCTGATTTTATATAAAGTATTCATGAACATAGTGTTAGACACCATTACCATTTTTATGCAAATAAATGTTTCTTAACTATGTAATTTCATTTACTAAGAAAAATTAACAGTATTTAAGAAATAAATTACACACTTATAGTAATTACTACACCTGTCTTAACAATGCATAAACTGAGGTATAAACGGTCTTTTATAATCAGAAAATCTAATGTTTTTCCTTAAATTTTCAGCATAATTTGTATACCATTACTATTACATTATTTCAAATACTTTTTGCAACTATTCACCCCACTCCCCTGATTTTACTCAATTGGATTTCATTTCAATTTGTGGGTTTATGTAAAAGATGTTTATTTTGAATCGATGGAGAATTATAATCAACAAAAGAACGTCTTATAAATCCAACTGAATAATTTTGGCAAACCACAGCTAAAATATGGAATCAGTATAACAAAATGTTAATATTATATTATTAAATTGTAGTGTATAAGTGTATTTAACTAATCTGTTTCTGTTTTCTTTATTCTTAATAGACAAAATTACGTAGAAAAAAAATATATATTTACGTACAACTGATAAATCTATAAGCTCAGTAAATTATTAATAAATTGTTCCTATGGAAATTTCTTTGCAACTAATTGAAATTTTAAATTATTGTTTTTCTGCGGTTATTTCTAACATTGAATCGAATTTATCTGAAAAAAAGGGTTCTACGAAAAATGATTAAGAGTAATACAATTTTACACTGTGGCATTGAGAACTTGTCCATGAGCTAATCAGAAAAAATTTGATCACAAGAAATATATAAAATTCAAAATGATACAATTTTAAAAGTTCAACTTCATCACCCTAATAGAGATATTTGTGTATAGGGAAGTAGGGTTAAATTGTCATATTTTGTTGTCAAAAGTATACAGTTAATGGAATGATCTACTTTGTTGCACACTGTATTCCTATAGTTGTGTGTTTCCTTTTTATAAAACAGGAGGAGGTATTTAACTGAATTTTCTGCAGTACTAAAAAGTTTTCTGGGAACGTCTAGTTCATCACAGTAGTTGCTTGGGTCTAAAGGTACTTATGTTCTCATAAGAGTCAAGGATTGGTTTCAAACTGTTAGATATATTCGACCAGTTAAGTTGTGAATGTCTTTTCAGTGCATATAACTTAAGAAGTAGTTGGTTGAATATTTTTGACAGTTTCAAACTAGTCCTGTCTGCTGTGTGAACAAACCTTAAATATGCTAATTTGTGTACACTACAGTCAATCACAGTCGAAATTAAAGCTTCTGTAGGTGTAAAGGTACGTAGATTGATACATTATTTTTTATTGTTGCTAACGTTTGCGTTTTATTTCAGGATATCCCTGCATGATTTGTTTCTACATGTCTGATAGAAATGTTCAATTAGATTCAACTTCACGTGTCCCTATTTAGTATAAATATCCTATAGAAAATATATTTAGAACTAACACAATATACTCCAATGATTTTATTATAATTCTAACATATGATTACAAGTTTTAAAAATATTTTATATTTACAATACAATTGTATTATAAATGTGTAACAAATATTGTAGGACAAGTATCCTCTATATTAAGCACAAGAACATTATATTGTATGCAAACATAGCTTAAATAAAAATTTTTAATAAAAACATGCAAATATGTTTTATTCTTATGACGGAATGACTGCGAATGATTTTAAATTCTCGAACTCAATTCAAGGCATAAAATCACTTTATGAAAACTTCTTATTAACTATCATAAAACGAAATCAAAATCACCCAAATATAAAAAACGCTACCTATTTTCATTCCTCTCTTCATCATTCGTCACATTGATGCTATCAGCTTTCTTCTTTACATCATTAATATTCTGACTAATTTCTCCTTTCAAGTGATTCACTTCTTCAAGAAGATTAGTTAGAGTATTGGATATATCTTCCAAATTGTTAGTGCCTTTAAGAAATTGCTCTAACTGAGAAAACTTGTGTTCTTGTGGAGGCTTTTCATCTAGACACCAAAACAACTTGTTCTGTTGATCTTCACATTGTGTAATAATTCGAATATCTTCTATCAAATCGTCTTTACAGAGACTAAACGGTGTCCTTTGTGGAACAGCATTTCTTTTAAACATTTTGTGACTAAATTTTGGATAACCTATATTTCATTTTATCTTTGACACTTGACTTATCCTTGACATTTGACAAATAACAATAGTGAGGGTACGTTCAGAATAGTCAACTTGCAGCAGGCTACGTTCAAATGGATCTTAGAAAATAGTTTTTACAGGTAAGTATAGGTACTAAAGAAGTTTTAATGTAAATAATTAAATTTTCGTAACGACGCATCTAGCACAGCTCAATTAATAATTTACTTGTTGTAAAGCTTCATAATTAAATTGTATCAATACTAGCTCATATGTAATAGTAGCTCCGGCAACCTACAAAATAGATCTTTTAAAATAATCAAACTAAAAAACATTTTTTCTCAATCACCTGTAGGATTAAGTTTCTTGTAACATAGAAAAGGTTTTTTCCTGAAAGAACTAATTTGTTTGAGATAACATTGTTGATAAGTCTTTCGACCTAGAAAATTAAACTGGTTAAATTCGTGATCGTGTTTAGTTTATTAATTGCAACTGTTACTGTATACAGAGCGTCCGGGAAAATGTGATAAATCTCTTGGGTGCAGATAGAACATGAAAAAATAAGATGACAAGTTCCTATAATTTTTTTTCCTACAGGTCCTTCCTATGGAGATATGTGTCATTGAAGGACGCCGCTGGAAATCGGTTTTTTTAACAACTTTTAAAGTACTTAATATAGAAGAAGTTCGACCTATATGTTCATATGCTGAACCCTCTTATGAATTCAATGAAAAGTTATTCAAGAAAAACCAATTGCCAGCGGCGTCCTTCAGTGACACACATCTCCGTAGGGAGGGCCTGTAGAAATTTTTTTTATAGAAACTTGTCATTTTTCTTTCTCATATTCTACCTGCACCTGAGAAATTTGCCGCATTTTCCTGAACACCCTATATATAATATAATAAAAAGTGATATAATTTAGATATGTACCTCTATATTATAAGCTGATGATTGAATAGAGAACAAATGAGTTGCAATATTTTTCCATTCTTCATACACCTCACCCCCCAAAATACAAAGACACGCAGCCCGTAAGAGAATCAAGCCGAAAGACATATAGAAGTACACTTTCTCAGTAGCGTTGTCAATTTTCTTTAAACTGTTAAATAGTTGCAACAAAATGAAGAACATGTTTAGAGAGAAACAGACAATGACTATCAAGGAAATCCTTTTGTTAATTTCATTACAAAGATCAGACAGTTTTTCATAATCTCTCCTTATAGATCTAAATAAGTTAACGTCCATTACCTTAAAGAGTAATAATTTCTAAAGGTATTGAGTTAAATAGATTAAATAACTTTGTTTACATACCTGTATACGAGATAGAGCCTTAACTCTTTTAGTCATTTGCTTCAATCTAAATTTAAAAGCCATGCTTATTAACATAACAAAAACATCGGCGTAGTTCCAAATGAATGTTCTTTGTAAATTCACAAACTGAAATTTTATTAAATATGTCTACTGACCAAAAAATATTTATTTTAAGCTTTTTTACCTTTACATGTATATTCTCATACAAATGTGCAAGTGTATGAGTAAGTTTATGTTAATTCTAATGTAACTTACTTGAGCAAGTAATCCTTTCCAGAGAGAATATTCCATAAAGGTAAATATATGATTGTAACTCTTTATGAAATACAGTTTGACAGCATCACATACTATAGGGTTTCTTCTGAAGCATTTTAAAAGTTTGTATGCGTTTACTAAAGTATGTTCCACTAAAAGAAATATTGGCCGTGAAAAAATTGTATTTTTATCCGTAACTTTTAATAGAATATTTTGAATTTGAAGAATTTTATAGATAGGTATTATGCATATGCATACCAACATATACTAAAAAGTCACAATAAAAAATGAAAAAATAAAAAATTTAGCTTTTGATTAAAACTGAACCGAAAAATATTATCTAACTAGTTCAATGTAAAAGTAAAATGCAAGTAAAACAATGAAAAACAAACCTAAAAAGGAAAAAATCAGAAGGAGATTTATGATTTGTGGCAATTAATAAATCAGTCGAAAATTTAAAACAATTCTTCACAGGTTGTTAAAAATTTGAACAATAATTGGATGTTAATAACATTAATGATAACGTCAAAAGTCTTTCGTCCATATACCTGCAGCTAATAACATTATCGATGCAGTAATATAGTTTAAATTGATACGCAAATTGCAAAATATTTTATAATGCTTCATCCGATCTTCTACTTTCTTCCATTTTTTAACAAAATCTGGGTATTCCATTGTGAATTTAAAAAATAAAATGTATTGCACTATAGCTCCTAAGAAGAACACTACTGCAACTGAAACATCAATTTTATCTTTGTTAAACTGTGCATAAACTTTTATATTATACATACTAGCGTAAGCTGTGTTACTCTGGTCACTATATGAACTAAAATGTTGGTAAATTTGCAGAAAAAATTCGAAAACAAATAAGATAAAGGTGATCATGGAATAGATCACTCTCCAGTACAACCATTTAAATTTTATATCTCTCTTAGAAATTTCTGTGATATTTAATGGAAAAAAGCTGAACCACTGTGCAAGTTGTATTGAAAATTTCATTGCTTCATGGAACCTGTTGGACGCTATATTTTGCTCCAGCACAACTTTTTTTCTTGGTTTCTCATCTTCCACGTATCGCTTCTTCATTATAGCATTTTTAACTGGAATAATTTTTACCTAGGTATACAGAAGTTAAAGGTAATACTATATATATATTATTAAATAGTAAACATATTTTTTTATAATTCATATTATTAATTTAGATGGATTATTTACAGCATCTAACCACTGGAAATTGATAGGTATTATTCATTTCATATAGGGTGTCCCGAATATAAATGCCGATACTAAAGGGACTTGTATATCTAACCAAATGCAAGATAAACTATTATGGGCAAATATTTAAAACGAATAGTTTTATTACAAATACATTTCAAAAATAAAAATACAGCTGCAATAAAATGCAAAATTGTGTTACGAAATTACAAATTATGGTACAACTAAGATACTAAGTAAGGTAATTTGCTTGTAGTTTGTATTTTGTCTCTACTGTATTTTAACGTATGACAACATTGTAATTTATCACCTTCTACTGTCAACCTAAAAGCATTATTAGTCATATGTAGTGTTACATACTGCGTTTCATTTTTCTGTACCCAGTGCTTGCTTTTGATATTTGTGGGTGTACATAAAATTTATAGTTATCGTGATCAGCTTCATGACAAGTTAATTTATGGCGAATCTGGGTAAAACTCTCTGGTTAGGAGACTATTGCAGGTGTGGTACATGCACTTTTCGCAAGCAACACTTGTCATTATTCTGTGTTGCAAAAAGAGGTATCAGAAAACTATTTTTGTATAGGTATGTGAGCGATGGTCAGAGAAAAGAAAATTGTTAAGTTAAAAATATGTTTGTTTGGTGCCACATTGCCACATTTAAGCCGCTCTTTATCATCATTATTATTAGAGATACAAAATAAAGTTTTGAATAAAAGTTGCAACTGAGCACCTCTAATAAGTTAGGTAATAGAAACACAGTAGCGTGCAGAAGTTGACGGGTAATATATATTTTTAATTGAACGCTCTGTGTATTGTTGAATTTTTGAATGATTTATGTTTTTCTGATTTCAAAAATATGATATATGACAAACCTATCTTTAACCGTTTTCGAATGAATGAACATTATAAACTACATTTATTCCAATTATTTATTTCAATTTCAATTCGTGTCATATAATAGTAGAATACTTGTCATTTCCATAGAGTACATTAACAATTTGTCTTATAAAAAATAAAAAGTGAAATACTTAATGTTGTTCTTCATTTGTTTTTCTGTGATTGTTTGAATATATTACAGGAATTACAATTTAAACATATACAAGGTGAATCAAAAAGAATGGATCAACAGTAAATTAGAGATACTAGACACCTAGATACTATGTTTGAGCTCATCATGCCTTATACGAATGTCGCTAGTTTAAGATGTACAGGGTGTTCAAGATTTCAATTTTATTCTGATATTTCTTAATAATTGCAGAATAATAAATCACACGCACGCAAAATACGCTAATATGTATTGACCACAAACCTAGAAAAAATATAGACGGCGCCGTTCCGTTATATAGGTCACGTGACAGGTCCCGCGTTATCTAGGGTCTTAAGTCCGGAAAATGGATATTTTATTTGCTTTATGTTGCAGTTCTGTAAATATTGTGGCTGCATTGCAATATGAAATTAACTAACTTGCTATTTTAAATGTCATTAAAGATTGTAATCAATCACAGTAAACAAATGAGCTTTACGCTACAGTACAACCACCGTAAATTGGCATAAAAAGCAAGTTTTTGCTATTCTGGACCTTTTAGGGTGGCCATGAATTAGCGGTCGTCGGCAATTTGCCGCTGGCACTGTCTATATTTTTTCTAGGTTTGTGGTATTGATATGAAAATTTAACACAAGCCTACTAAGAAAAGAAATATCAATATCAGCCCCTGAAGAAAATAACCACAAAATACATTGAAACTTTTAAATGCAAATAACTCCGATAAAGTTAAGCGAACTATACAAGAATACATTTTTTTTTGTAGAATTGAACGTTCTTCTAGATTCTTAACTTTTTTAAGCACAGCTTAACAGATAAAAAAAATATACACACTACTAATTTTTAGAATTAGGCTATCAAAACTCTCTCAATTATTGAGAAATTTCAGAATAAAATTTAAATCTTGAACAATGTATTTCTTAAACCAGCGATATTCAAATAAGGCATGATGAGCTCAAACATAATATTTTGGCGTCTAGTATCTCCAGTTTAGTGTTGACCCATTCTTTCTGACTTTCCCTGTATACTTAGAAACTAAGCATTTCCGGAAATATGTTTTTGGGAAGTTTTTCTTGATAAGGTATAACGTTTGACCTGTCCAATTCGAGGCATATTTTTATAAAATTTTGGTCTAAAGATATTAGTCAAAACTATAAAAAAAACAAACACTCCTAACACAATCTTAGTGGTTTGATAATAAAAGAAATCAATAACAACGATACTAGATATCATAATGAATATTTTGTATTAGCAAATTATTAATTTTTAACAAGTCTTACCACCATTTGCGTATTTATATATATTTTGAAACATTATTTCGTATGACGTTTAATGCGTTAGGTACATTTCTGTTTGTGATAGATATCTGACAATCATTTATTACAAGTAATATTGTAAATGAATTAATAACATACATAAGGCAAGTAATATTTATATAGTATTATTCCGTAAATTTGGAAAACTCCAAATTCTCACTGATTTATTGAAAGTAATAGTACTTATTTGTTATCGTTAATAATGTTAGTTTCACAAGAAATTTTATTTTTTCTCTACTTTATAAATGTGGGACGCCTATTTATATGAACAATTTATAACAATTCAGCAGTAAATAATACTACCCTAACATTATGAAATACTACTATTACATTACATTTTATAATTTATTTGACTGCTCTGGAAAACGTAAAACGTTATATGTATAATTTATGACTATTCGGAAGTGTAGGTATGACATAAGGGATATTAGTGGAACCTTACCTATATAACTATGTAACTATTTTATTTGGTTTCATATCAACCAATTATCAATTTCTATATAATGTTGTACATATGCAGGATTTTTTATCAAAGTTAAAATGAAAATAAATAGGTCTCGCTCATATTATACTGGTTTTGATTTTTATTGTCGGTTCTAAGGCTACTTCGCCGAAATCGTTCTTCAGACAATTATGACTTCCTAAGAACGTTCTATATGTAGTGTAAGGGTATACTAGTCGTATACCCTTCTGTCAATTCTCACTGTTCGCATCTTCAGTCGTGTTTTCGCAAAACTTTTACGAAGGTCACTAAATAGTACAATAATAAATATACAGAGTATTTACAAGCTCTATGGCAAACTTTGGCAGATGATAGCTGGTTAATGTCAAACATTTTTTTTTATATGAACTTAGGTCTGATTCGTTTTTATTTAGAAGTTACAAGCATTTTTAAAAATATTATTTCAATCAAACTAACCTAAAAATAATGGTTGCTATAACAATAATTATTATGGGACTGGGACAAAATTATAAGAACAGAAATTTATATAAAAGATATGTAGCTGTTACATGACAGCAATTTCATCAAATTATTTTTCCATTTGAGACTTTTTTGTTAACAGCCGCTGTTTTGCTGTTTAAAGAACCAGTGAGAATAATGTAATTTTGGTTGAAGAAAGTTGAATATTAGCTTTATAGTTGTGATGGGCTTGTGAATAAAGTAAAATAATTGTATAACGTTTTTATAAGACATTATCATGACATGCTTTATTGGAATCGTATAGTTTGTTGTATCAATGTTGTAAGCTCATTGCTACTACATAACTTGTTTTTATATAGAACACAATTATATAATTTTTATACAGCAACTATGTTTTATAAAAATGAGCATATTTCACGTTATTAGCTGCTGTGTTGATGCCAATGCGATGCTTATGTGACGAAATCTTGCAACTTTAACTCATCAAAAATTAGTTACAGGAACATTCTTAATCACTGCTATAAAATATATTGTGTTACTTTTTACCAAATTCGTAATAAAGTTTCTTATTTCTTGTTTGCATTCAAGATGTTCTTAAGAATCATGCATAAGTCTTATACAATTAGGACCTAAGAAATCTGCAAGGCTCTCGCTAGACAAGGCATAATCTTGCAAGATCGAGCAAAAACTTAAACTTTAAAAAACTTCCCATTTTCGACTATATTGTAAAGGTATTTTTTAAACTAATATAAATCAATTTTTCGACAGTTCCTAATGAAGTCTGTTCTTTGATACTAAACATCTAGATATGCTAATGAGCAATTCCTTAGACACAGCTGTATTCAATAGTTATTTAAAATAAAAATGAATCTAGCTAAATTTAATTAAAAAAGACGTACGTGGCTTAATTAAATAATTCTATTACATTCAAAACCCAAATTCACTTTTCAACTTGTGTGGCAACCGTATATTTAACCACAATAGATGAAATTTGATTTATTTCTGCATTTTCAGAAATCCTTGAATGTACAATTTTAAAAAACATTACTTAATTGCAGACATTTTTAAAATAAACAGATGTTTGTATGTAACTTATTCGTTTATCAAACAAGGAGACATATGGTTAATAAAAACTAAATGCTAAAATAAACTATATTCTTGGTCACTATCATTCATTTCTTAGCAATAAAAGTAAGGCCTGGTATATTTGCCTTCTGAATAAAGTTGCTGATAACTAATTCAACGATATAGTAGAACTTGATTTTTACTCTACTAAGGGCTGACGGTAGCCGAGCGGCCAAGGCGGTGACGAACAGTCGCTGCCAGGGAAGCACGAGCGGCCGGAAGTTGGTTCGAATCCAACACGGGGCAGGAATTTTTCTGTCCTACCCATGGATGTTTGTGATTGTAAGGGTGGAGGGTAGTATAAGTTAGTAGGTAAAAAGGGCCAAATATGGCCTACTTACCAGTAAGCTTAATTACCTTTACCTTTACCTTTACTCTACTAAGATATATTTTAAATAAAATAAAATATTTATTATGTAACATTTATTTCTAAACTATGCCTACAAATAATGTGAATAACACCGTGGGTAATAATAAAAGAAGGAAACAAATAAATAAAAAAAAATGAAAATAAATCATTTTAGTAGGTACCTAATTAATATCAATTTACAGATTAACAACTTTAATATGTATTACTGGCGCATTCGCCAAAAAAGAAAATAATCCATTTAAAATGTTTTTTGGTAGATGTGCTTCTACGTGAATAATTTCGTAAATTTTCCATATTTTTACATTGTATCTTCGACGAAATATAGAGTATTAGAGTAGAGAATATAGTATAGAATATTTTTATCCTCTTTCCTTAACGGTTTTCTCAATTTCTAAAATTGGTTATTTTTTGTTTTGTTTTAACAACGCCATTTTTTTAACTACTCATGTCTAAATAATGGTTCATGAAACTGATGATGGTTTTCCAGCGTATAAAGTTATTTTTAAAATCATCAGTTTATTGCGTCTAGGTTCAGTTCTGCTGAACTAAAACTAATTAGAAATTTACTGTCACTTGCTTTAAAGAGCTCCGATTCTGTTTCGCCTTTTTTGTCCATTACTTATTATGTAAAATTAGCCATTTCTATACTATATAACGTCTATTAACTCTACTACGACCATATCGATAATTAGGTGGCAAGAGTCTTGTAAATTGCGAGACAAGAAATTTGTAACACTTTCAAGGCAATATAAGACATGATCTTGCAAGAGCTAGCAATAACAAGAGTTTGTTCTCATCTCAGCCAACACTAACTACTAGTGAAAAGAAAATTAAATATATGGTTGCAAAATTACAAAACACCTACAAATAAAATATAAATATCTACATATGATTATATCTTCTATTTTATTTACCTTCATCAACAAGACATTAAAAAGTTACAATAAAGTGAAATATAATTGTAAGATACTAGAAGACAGTAGAAATGCTTTAAAATTTATGTTTTATTAAAAGTTGCATATAATCGCAATTACATAGGTATATTACAATTCGTTATATTTTTTCCTATATGTGTATACATTTTCTCTCAATATTATTCCCAATAATGAATTTTCTAAAATAGCAGCAACTATATCATTAGATTGACATACAGGCACAACAATTTAATAAATCTGCGTACCTAGGTATTTCCCTTAGTTCGTCTCTATCATTTGCATCATGTCCTAGAACTGACCGTCCTCTATTACTACTTGCTACAATACTCATACTTTCTAAATTATTTACAGATATAAAAAATTAATTTTCATAAGTACATATTTTGTTGTATTATTATCTGCTACATTTCCACAGCTATTTTTCTATGTAAAGCGTAAACAGATTATTTTATATCTCTAATATTAATCAAAAAGTAATAATGTCCCAGAATTAAAGATCTTAAATTATTGAAATTGAAAAATTTTAAAAATATAATTTTTCTACGTTCATGAAAAAAAAAACTTTATTGAACTATATTTAGTGGAAAAAGTCATTCTTTATTGCACTAGTGCAATAAAAATTTTATTGCATTCATCTGTCATTTTACTACAGCGTTTTGTCATCATGACAAACATAAATCGAATCGACGTCATATTTTCCTACACTTAGTGTCATCTAAATAAAAAATTTTTTGGTTTTTACATGAACGTAAAAAAATATTGTATGCAACTTGTACAAAAAGTGTTTATTGCACGCGACGTGAAATTTTCCAACGAGGCCGTCAGGCCGAGTAGGACAACACTTACTTTTTGTACTTGTTGCATAAATAACTATTTTATTTTATACTATAAAATGAACAAGGGCAGAAGAAATATTTTCGTGTTTTTTTTTAAAACATTCTCAGATATATAAAGGGTGTCTGTGAATGAGCGTACAGAAATGACATTGGGTAATAACTTTTCAATAAACCAAAATACAGAGCGTGACATTTTTAATGCAGAAAAAATAAAATACAGATTCATACATCATACATCACCATACACGAATTAATTTTCAATTGAATTTTTGAAGAAAATTTAGGCTATTTGTTAATAAACATGTGGTATAACCGACATCTTATAATTAATTGCTAAAGGTTCACAAGGTTTCAAACTAGTGTTTTTTTTTTCAACAACAAACTACATTCCTGTAAGAAATGCAGTTCAATATCAGTATAAATGTGGACATGAAGTAATAATTTTAAGCAGTTTAATAGAATCCTCGTTTTAATAAAGATAAATGAACCGTGAAATTGAATTGGTTATGGTAATGTGTGATCCGAGATGAGATGTTTGTAGAAACAAAATACAGTGTAATACAGAAATAACTGTTATTATTTTAGCAGGTGATAAATTGGATTTCAACAGGCAAAATGTTGAAAATGATATGTATTAGCATGGAGGCAGACCTGGCAAGGACACATCCAATTTAGGCGAATAAATACTATCTGATGTTTTTTATTTAATATAGTTTACAATAACACTATTATACACTGCTCTGTTACTCGAAATAAACCAGCAAAACAAAGACAGCACAATGTAAATCCATAAATACAGTAACAATATTTTTCACAGAACTTGACAATTTGAAGATTTCTTCACAAAAACCCCAATGGAAAAGCAAAAAGAATTCGAATGCCTATTAAAAGCAGCTTTGATATAAATATATAATTAATTAGAAGGCATATTGTTCAAAATACTGTCAAATGTATCGTACCTACGTTTCTTCTACACTAAATAGTTCTAATAACATTTTACTGACACACTACACTGGAACCAAGAGCGTGATATCCGACTGTTTATAGATCGAATAAAAAATGCATAGAAAACATTAAAATTGATTAAATCAGAAAATTCTTCACATTTTAGTGATTTGAATGTCTCTCCTATAAGGGATTAAATTAAAAAAAAAAAATTCTTCAATTTGAAGAAAATATTCACATCTGGCAACACTGATCTCGTAGTCTCCACTACACACCACTGGTGTCTATCGCAGTGCAGGGGCGCATGCTCATAGTACGGCTAGGACCGGCGTTAACTTTTTGTCGCTTTTTGATTTTTTTTTTAAATATTCACATCTCATGATCGACATATGATGACCTATATATTATATTATCACTCCATATGTCGTGACGAATCTAGATTTTTAATATTCTGCAGTAGACGGGACACTCTGTAGATTTAAATAAAGTGAATACCACTTTAAAGTAATCAAGAGTATTTGGAAATTGTTTTAAACAGACATCGCAGTACGTCTTGTTCAGTTTATCTTGAAAATTATCGCTTTTTTACGGTTTGAGTAGATATTTCTAATTTGACGACCAATTTTAACCAAACATTATACTTTTGTTTTATAATCGTAAAGTTGACAATTTTTGAAAAAATTTTTGAAGTTTCGACAAATCATATAAAAAGTTGACGTAATTTTTTCCAAATACCCATTATATGTACCAATCACCTGGAAGTACAGAAGAAAAACAATAAACCATTTCAATGATTATTTAATTATTCGAATGCAAACTGATTTATCTACAGAACAATTTTTTTATATGCTGTAACTATAAAAAATTAAAGGTGAAAAAGTTGAAGGCTTTAATTTTTACTATACGTTGAACAAGAGGTGGCTTTGATGCCTGATTAAAGGAATTAACACAAGATTTTTATCACTCATACACTTTATCTAAATATTATTTTGCCCCCTACTCTAAATAATAATAATATAGTTGCGGCAAGATGACTTACGTCAAAGCTGACGTTACACTTGTTTTTATTGTCAACATAATTTCGATATGTAATCTTAGTCTTTGTAATTTAGTGCAATATATAGTGCAAACATAGAGTAGTATGTAGTTTTATTATGCTCAGTTGCAGTTTTTTAAATATTTTGATGAAAATATAATGAATTATTCATTTATTCGTATGACGTAAGTCATCTAAATTCTTGCCACAACTATATATTTACCCCTAATTCTAATTGCGAGGATAAGTCGAATATTTGTTCGGGAGAGGGGGCAGCATATTACTAACTAGGCCGTATTTGCACCCAGGAACGACTTACGTTGGTAGGTGCTAACCACCAATCAGTGCAGCAATGCACTGCAATGCAGAAAACTTCATTAGTCAGGGGAATGGTCAAACACCGACCGGTATCAATCTCTCATATTGACCCGAGCCAATGTTTTTCCATACTGTCATACCTGGCAGACAAAGTGGCAACTCTCTCTACAAGTATAGGTGATCTCTAGTAATTCGGTTACAGGAATTGAATCCGGGCTAGGATCGAACATCGATTCAAGTACTAACGGTTTAAACAGTCCTACCATCAACCGAGTTTCCTGTAAAGTGTATGCTCACTCAAGTACACTGTCTAAAAACTAGGTATAGAAAAAGTAAATTGTTGTGAAATTACAAAGAAGTTCAAATAACAAATATGTCGGAGAATTCGTAATAATTCTGAATTCTGAATATTCTTAAAATGCTTTGCTCTTTAAACTTTCCGGATTGAACTGGATAACAACTAATTCGTAGGTAACAATGGCACCAGCAATCTGAAAGAATAATTTAAAAAAAATTATATTACCAAAGTTTAATTAGGACCTTTAGAATTAAACCTCTTGTTATTTTGAAGAAATTCTTTCCACTAAGAACCAATTCACATGTTGATACGTTTTCTACAAATCGGTGAACCTACACAAAAATAAAAGGTAAATATACAGGGTGATTCTTTATGAGTGTTTTAGGTAAATTTGCAGAATAAAACATTTTACAAGCTTTATAAACCCATGTCCAATTATTAAAGAAAAAAGAAAAAATATATATTTTTGGGACTAACTAAGAAATTAACATATAATACATATTTTTATTTTTTTATAATTAAAAAAATAATAAATCAGTGGTATATATACGATCCACTTCAAATTTGTTTCATTTTGTGGTGGTAAATTTTTATATATTTTTAACCAAAAAAATAACCTTTTAGATTCATTACTCTAAGTGTTGCCATTTCTGCCCATTAGAAAACGATAATAGAGCTATAAAATAAATTAAAATATGTTTTGCATTAATTAAACAAAACTGTCAACAAAATTATGATATTTAATTTTGTTTGCAATTTTAGTTTTTCAGAATAATATCAGATAAAAATATTTTAATACATACCAGTTTCAGAACAATAAACTAAATAATTTTAAATAGCCCTCAAAAAATTCATTTAAAAAAACTTTTTTATAGGTACCTATATACATTTTTTATTAGTTATCAATATTATGTGAAATTAACTAATAATTATTGAATAGAGCATTATTTATGGAATTGTTCATTAGCATGCCTAAATATTTGGTATCATAAAACATACATATGACCTTCTTGATAGGAATTGCAGAAAAATTGATTGATATTATCTTATATACTTTTACAATACAGTAAAAAAATATTAAGTATCATTAAAATTCTGATATTTCCTCTTATTGATAGTTATAGATAGTG
Organism: Monochamus alternatus; assembly: GCA_037114965.1. Classification (NCBI taxonomy): domain Eukaryota; kingdom Metazoa; phylum Arthropoda; class Insecta; order Coleoptera; family Cerambycidae; genus Monochamus; species Monochamus alternatus. The sequence goes on along the minus strand of CM073431.1, from coordinate 73,069,103 downwards.
TTAAACTATTAACAAAATTTCATCAATTTAAACCAAACTTGGATTGGAATAAATATTACTCTTGGTTGGGTTTTTAAAGCTTTTTGGCACAAAATGATTCAAGCAACGACTTCCTGAATTCCGAAAACATACTGTATAGTATAATAGTATAATTATCTAGTAGTCATTTGAACTATGGATATCAGCAAATGTTCACATTATTTTGTTAAAGGAATTAAAGTCTACAACAGTACTGTAAGGATACTATTAAACCGTGTACAAAAATATACAAAAAGTGTCAGAGGTCATAGAAATAATTGAATTATTCATTTTTTTTCGTTTGTACTTTCATGTGATTGTTACACAATGCATGAGTATTTGGTAAATATTTGAGGCATTTTCCTTGCATCAATTTGTTATGTATTGATGCTGCCATAGCTTCAGTCTCATTTTTTTTTTTAAAGAAACGGCATATTAATAATGATCACTGAATGTGGAAAACTTCGTCTAGTTATAAAAATATTAATGGTAAAATAAGTTGGGTAATAATAATCTTAAAGATAAGCTGAACAAAGTCTGCTTTGATATCTGATTAAAGCAGTTGCCACATGCAACTTATAGAGCGTGTCAGATAAAACAATTGTATACAACTATATTAGTCACATTTTGACCAAATCTGCATCCCTGTAAATGTATAGACGTTCGCTCAGAAACACTCTGTATTTTTTAATTTAACTTACCTCTATATTATAAGAAGTTGACTGCACTGACTGCAGAGCGTAGCATATATTTTCCCATTCGACGTGCAAACTACTTCCAAATATACAGACGCAGGTAACCCTTAGATATAACAGTCCAAGAGACATGAAAAAATACCATTTTTCTAAAGTATTTTCCATTGGTTTTAAACTACTAAACATTTGCTTCAACACAAAGTAAAGATTTGAGGAGAAACTGACAATGATCAGCAGGGAGATTTTCTTATTTGTTGAATGACATAGCTTTGAGAGCTGAAGGTAATCATTCCGAATAACATTCCACACCTGTACATCTCTTACCTAAAAGCATATTTGCAAATGACTAATATACTGTAGAAATATGTCTAGTACGCAGTTTCATAATTAATATACTATTCGATAAATATTGGAAATAAAGCCACATACTTTGAGTCTGCACATAGATTGTAGTCTTCTTGTTATCTGATTTAATTTACATTGCAATGCAGTAGCAATGAGTATTATGAAAATATCACTATAGTTCCAAATAAATGTCATCTGTAGATTGACAAACTAAAATTATTATTATATAATTAGTATTAGTATACATAAAACAACTAAACTACTACTAACTAAATAAGAGTAGGACACTTTTCAATTGAAATATATCAATAAATATAAATGATATCTAAGTAGGTAAGATATTAATAATAATATCTCTACCCCTCATTCTAATCACAGAGATTATCCCAGAAGTCGGAGACTTGTGCGGGAGAGGGGGCGGCATATTATTATTAAGCAGGCCGCATTTACGCCCAGGAACGGCTTACGTTGGTAGGCCCTAACCACTACTCAGTGCAGGAATGAGGGAAACCTGGAAAACCTCATTAATTAGGGGGGTAGTCAAATATCAACCGGTATCAATCTCTCACATTGACCCAAGTCAACATTCTTCCACCCTACCATACCCGCAGAGAGGGCACCAAACCTCTCCACGAATATAGCTTATATACGGTCTACCGGCAGCTGGGCTCGAACCAACACCGATCTAGTCACCTCGATTCAAGTACTGACGCCTTAAACCGCGCGACCACTGACCGACCCAATATTACTGTATTTATTTTTTTATTTATAAATGCAACCGATATGACCGTCATGACTTATGTTACGTAAAATCGATAGCTCTCACATGAAACTGGTAGTATTTCATCAATTACTCTTCTAATATTATTCATTTAATCTGCAATTATTCGAGATGCATAGGCATACACCCCGGCTTTCAGATAACCCCATAAGAAAAAATCTAAGACTGTTAAATCGCAGTACCTTGATGGCTAATAAGAATGCCAGTCCAAAGAATTAGTTTTTGTTTACAAATTTCAATATAAACTGATCGGTAGTTTCAATTTTATTAGAAGAACTGAAAATAATTTTATGTAATACAAAACAACAGTCAGTTAGTAAGCCGCAAGACCCAATATCCAAAATAGTTTATCTCTGAAATAATCGCTAATATCAGATTATACGAGAGAGCTTGGCGCAAGTATAAAAAATCAATAGCAGCAATAAAAATTAATATTAGTTTAGATTTGTTAAAATATACACAAATCTTAGAAAATATTCTAAAATCTAATTTCTTCAAAACGGTATTCCTTCTTAATGTTGCTAGCAATTGCCGTTTTTGTGATATTTGCGTTTAAAAGATTCAATGTTATATAAACTGCAGATGCACTCTATCAGTAGTCTTGCAAATATACAGAGTGTTCCAGAATGATGGCCAAATATTTTACCAGTGTATTCCACAAGTCATTTCAGAGAGGGATCTTCATATGAAATTTTTCAATTTGGGTCCTTCCTGTTGAGATATTCCAATCTCAAAATGGCGGAAAAAAAAAATTTTTTGATTTTTCCTTAAAAACGGTTACACTAAGAAATTTTAATTGTGGTACACATTGTCAGCTAGTTGAAAGCTATTTTGTGGTGGTGTTTATTCCTTGGCTCATGTTTCTCGAGGGCGGGAATAAGCAACCTCTAGATTTATTTCTTTCAGAACTCTTTCCTGCAATAGCTAATTTCAACAAAACTTTTTTTTAGATACTATATCTAATTTTACTACTTTTTTCCCTCTTGTAATTTTTTCATGCAACCAACAGTTCGCGGAAATAATAAAAGTAGTTTTCCTTACTCTAAACATCTTTTCGTCACCGGTTACTGATAACCGCAGAAGGCGGTTGTTATGTTGATATTTCTCTGTTGTCTTGTCAAACAAATCGCCATTAGGTCTCTAATTGACAGTTTTTGCAAATATTTCTAGACAAAGGTAAGTATTCCTATAACTATGTTACCTATCTTGCCGTATGCATATTCCGTCAATTTATTAGCTAATATTTGTACGTAAGAGTCAGTTGTTTACTAATATTTGCAAAAACTGTCAAGACTGATTTGTTTGACAAGACAACAGAGAAACATCAATATAGCAACCGCCTACTGCGGTTATCAGTAACCGCTGACGAAAAGATGTTTAGAGTAAGGAAAACTCCTTTTATTTTTTTTTCACGAAAACTGTTGGTTGTATGAAAAAATTACAAGAGGGAAACGGTAATATAGTTAGGTGTAGTATTTAAAAAAAAGTGAAATCGGCAATTGCAGGAAAAAGTTCTGAAATTAGTGTTAGAATTTAGATAACTGTTAATTTTCTGCGTTTCTCATACGTCACAAGAATATTTGTAATATTGAGAAAATTTTTGTAGTATACGTTTCTGTCGGTCATAATCGTACATCTGGCAGTATGGAATCGAATTAACAAACTTTTAAAAATATCTTTGATTGATTGGGATAAACAAGAGAATTTTATCCCAAGAGTTACATAGGGCGTCCCAAAATTATTAATACTGATGAAGAATACGAAATTTTAGTTCGTGTAGTGTATACAGGGTGTTAAAAAAAGAGTGTAAAATATTTCAGGAGGTAATAGTATGAACCAAAATAAGCATAAAAGTCTTAATAAACATGGTTGCGGAGATATGGGCCACTATTCGTTTTGCAAACATTTTATTTTATTAAGAATAAACCGACAAGGAAGCTTTTAACAAACAAAAAACAAAGTTACAGAAGATGTTCAAAGTTCCCTCCGTTCCAAGCAGACACGACATCTTCATCTCAATGATATTCGAACTCTTTCGAAAACACCCTCCTTGGTTTGGATTTCTTGACACTTTTGATTAATCCGTAGCTGCAGCTTTTCCAGGCTATTTACAGGAGTACCATATACTAATGTCTTCAAATATCCCCAAACAAAGAAATCTAGAGGGTTCAGATCAGGCGTTCTTGGAGGCCTTAAAACAGGTCCGACCCTTCCTCCCCATCTATGTGGAAAAGTTTGGTGTAAATGCTCTCTAACGGCCATGGAAAAATGAGCTGGAGCACCATCATGCTGGAACCACATTTGTTGCCTCTGATTCAAAGGAATGTCTTCCAAAAACTCATACAGTGTGTTCTGTAGAAAGTTGAGGTAAGCAGTGCCTGTTAATCAGTTTGGTATAATAACATGACCTAGAAACCTGTCACCTACAATACCCATCCAAATGTTTAATGAAAAACGTGCCTATTAGAGCATGATGATTTTCGTCTTCATCATCATGACGTAGAAACTAGCGGCAAAAAAACGTGCTTGATGATAAACGTCAACATAAAGGCATCGCGCTTTGGTGGCGTTTTCATTAGCACGACCATACATGAAATACATGTCTGTTAATTCTGCGTTAGAGTAACCAGCCATAGCGAAAGAAAACTTGTGCACTGAGAACAACTGTCAAATACGTACTGTTTATTTCACTAAACATCAACCAACTATTATAAGAAAATACACAACGTTTTTGCAAAATAAAAAAGGGGCTAAAAAACATAAAACATTCCATATCTTCGCAACCGTTACTTTGCGGACCCATGTTTATTGAAACTTTTCTGCTTATTTTGGTTCATACTATTACCTCGTTAAATATTTTACACTCTTTATTTAGTACCCTGTATAGTCAAGGGTTTTACTAATATCCTGGAATCGTGACTCGTATTATAAAATCTATAGAAGTACCTAGATGGAGATTTGGAAATTTAATAAATTAATTCACGTTTATAATGTACTGTTCAGACATGTTTATGTTTGCAATTTTGCTTTTGATGTTAAATTAAATTTTCTTGTCATACATTGATTCTTTTAAATGCAAATATCTCGAAAAAACGACAATTTCTAACTACATTAAGAACAAATTCATTTTTGATATAAAAGTGATGAAAAAATAGATGTTGCTATTAGTAAATAAAATAAAGTGTGTAGCTTAATTTAAAATTTAATTTTAGTTACCCTGTAACTCGGTTGCTATCAACTTTTGGACTAAGGCAAGTTTGGCTAGATATTATTAGTTTGATGTCACAAATCACACGTTCTTCTATGTGCAATTCAATAACTAGGTATTTGAAAATTTTGCCATTGTAAGTGTAAGTGTAAATCAAACGATCAAACATTTGAATAAAAATTAATTCAAATTTAATTTAAAAAACACACTCTTTTAAAATATACCTATGTAGGTATAATCTGTTGCAATAATAATTGCACTCTTTGAAACGAATTTGACGATGTATTTGAAACTGCTGACGCATTCGTAATGAAATATACATTAGTTTTTGATTTCCACTCACCAATAGATATCTAATGAAATTTCTGCTCAAAACCAGTAGTTCAATAACTGATTTGAGGAAGTGCTATTATTATTGCAATAGATTGTACCTACAATCAATCAAAACAACTTGATATTGTAATTCCTTAAAAAAAAGTTCTGAAAATTATTCATACCTCAAAAATAATTCCCAATAAAAGAGAATATTCTATTAACTCAAACACGGCACTATAATTCTCTTTTACAAAATACTTTTTGAGAGCCTCTAGAGCTGTTGGTTCCTTTTCCATACAGTCCTTTAATAAAAATCCATTTATTAAAGCGTGTTCCACTAAAACACATGAAAATAACAAAATTAGATCTTTCAAAAAACTTTTGACTTTTTAAATTTCAATTGACTTCAATGCATTATGATAACCTTCTAAGATATCAGTGTAATCTAGAAAATATAAAATGGGAAAAATCCTCGGACAGGTCGATTTTTAATTTAAAAAATACATATTTTAGCGTAAAATGCGATTTTCAAATGTCATTTGTTTTCGAGTAATGACGTCATCGATTTTTTTTTAAATGACAACACCATATTTTTTCCTTGATTCTGAAAGATCGTTTTATTCTCTATCAGACAGTTACCGTCTTGCTGAAACCATATGGTATCGTCAGGAATGTCAGGGTCATTATCGTTAGGAAAAATTACTGCAGGAACAAGGTCATTTTCTAGAAACTCTAAATATCTTTGTTCTGTAAGGGTTTCTTCAAAGAAGAAAGGCCCTACTATTCTGTCGTCAACTATTCCAGCCCACACATTTAATTTCTGAGGGTGTTGGGTATGTGCCTTTGCCATCCAATGAGGATTTTCCCTACTCCAATATCTGCAAGTTTGATGGTTTACTGTACCATTCAGACAAAATGTGGCCTCATCTGAAAAAAGTATTTGCCGGTGTAAATTTCTATTTCCTTGACATAAATCCATTAGAATTTCGCAAAAGTGTAAGCGGCGATCGGGATCATCTTCATTGAGTTCCTGCACAAGTTGAATTTTGTAGGGGTGATATTTTTCCTTCCTCAAGATACGTAGCACTGTGCTCTGACTAGTGTCATTGTTTAATGCAACCAATCGTGAAGAATTATGACCTACTTATCAAAATGTTTTGTTTCTGATTTTCATTAATGCTTGGACGTCCAGGTTTTAGAATATTTACAACATTGCCAGTTTCTCTAACTTTAGACTCTACCTTACTGACTGTTGATTGGCTGATAGGGCGATCTGGACATTTTTCATTAAATAAATCGCAAACTTCCTGTTGAGTTCTAGTCATATTCCCGCATCCGATAAGAATTAAAATTTCAATTCTTTGAGTAACAGTTAAATGTGCCATAATACTTTAAATTGAATAATAATTTCTATGTCGCTTACAATACTTATTAGAATGTCGGTGTGACATTAACACTTTGCAAAGATTTTCACCTACGTGATCCATAAAAGAACTATGGAATTCGAAAAACTAAACTTGATAACGTTTTTGCTTCATTTTAATTAATTTACGTTTTCTAACATTGAATCGTCATTTACTCGAAAACTTTTTTATGTAAGAGGGTAAAATTTTAGTACTGTCTGATAGAGAATTAAACGATCTTTCAGAATCAAGGAAAAAAATATGGTATTGCCATTTAAAAAAAAAATCGATGACGTCATTACTCGAAAACAAATGACATTTGAAAATCACATTTTACGCTAAAATATATATTTTTTAAATTAAAAATCGACCTGTTCGAGGATTTTTCCCAAAAAATAATTGTTTCGTTTTTATTGAATTTATTCCATACTTTTGGCGCATACTGTATATTATTCAATAGCCAACTATGATAATTTTTTTGTTATAAAAAATAATAAAGCAATATTAAGTATTAGCTTTTAAAGTAACTTGAGGCACACACACACACCGAAGTAAGTAAAAAAAAGAGAGTATTGATAAGACTCGAATACTCTCATATATTTTTTTTGTAATTTAATTTTTAATAATTGGCAGACAATTTTACGTAATAGATACAGGTGTTTGTAAAAAATAACAGAATAATTACCACAATTTTAAACGTTCTCCTAGTCCTACTTTTAGTTTTTTGTAAAATATACTCCCAATTATTAAAATAGGAATTATGAAAGCAGCGGGTTTTATCAATACTATCGTCTTTTTGTGTAGATAATAAATTAAGCTAATCTAAATTTAATACATACGCATTAAGATTATTGACGCAGAAATTTGAAAAATTTATTCAATTACGAAAATACCCCTGTTCCGTTCGATATGGATGGAGTCATGCAAAGATATGAAATTTTAGCAAAGTCGAATAAGTTGAGTTAAATTTATAACAAAAATATAATAAATATTGATACTTCAGCTGTTCAGGCGGTCTTTTGTCCAAAATTATGTACATTTGTATTAAGATAAATTATTTAACTAGACTTATTTTGATCCAGAAGACATGTGGTATTTATCTTAGAAACACTTTGTACATCAATTTTGATAGTACCAGAATATAACATGACAATTGACATTTTTTTTGCTATAGTACTTGGTATAATAATAATAGCTATAGTATGATTGCTAAATAAACGAATTATAGAGATGGCTAAATAGATCACCCTCTACAATATTTGGATAAAACAGGTTAAGTTAAAATAATAGGTTAGTATAATATCTTACCAGTAGCAAGACACATCAAAATCAACGTAATTCGATATAAACTCTTTCTTAGATGGCTGCAGAGTTCATACTTCTTCATGTTATTTTCAATATCTTGCCATTCTTTTATATATTTAGGCCAATCCAGAGTCAGTTTAAAAAACAATATATATTTAGTTACACCGTCGATGGAAAATACTAGAATATATAAGAAATGTCAAAGAACAATATAAGGTTTTAGAAGAATTGGAAGTCAGCAGGAAGGAAAGGAACATGATACACCTAACACTGAAAAAGACTGAGAATAAAGTAAAAGTAAATAATAGAATCACGGAAGAGTTTGAAGTAAAAAACGGGATGAGGCAAGAAGATCCATTATCATCAGTGTTATTTGGCTTAGTATTAGAGAAAGTCATAAGATACGCAGGAGTCAATAGATACAGGGTGTCCCAAAATAGAAAGCCATACCATTAACCACATATTCTTTGGACAAAAATAATGCGAAAATTTAAAAATGATGCTGAATTTAAATATTTGGTATGAAAAGGGGACCCAACAGAATATTATCCACTATTTCTGTGCAGACATTAATCCTGAATGTAAATTGATGGTGTGCTACAATGTGCTACAATACGTGACTGCTATGCATGTTTGTCAATCCATTTCTTGTAAAGCTTGCCTCATCCGTGAATAGAATTATTCTTACAAAGTCCCTATCTGCATCATTCTGTGTTAACAACCAACGACTAAATTGCATCCTAGAAGCAAAATCTTGGGGTAGAATATTTTGTACGGGTTGGATGTGGTACAAACATAAATTTTTGTACAATTTTCTATTTGTCGAGAAACAATCTTTGTACTTGTGCTTGGTTGCTTGGTTCTTCTTCTACCAATGCTAAGATTTGTTCCTTTTGTTAAGGACTTAATTTTCTATGTAGGCCGCAAATTCCGAATTTCTGATTCATAAACTTTCCGGTTTCACGGATTCAAGATGTTGATCCAAATTTAAGAAAACCTTTTAAGATGTGATCTGTTGGGATAAGGGAGCTCACTATTTTTTCCTGACATTCATAGGCCGCTAAGATATTTGTAACCCATCAATACATGTCGTTTTTCTCCAAAACGGAGCAGTTACACAAAAAATTACAAAAGAGATAAAATGATCCGAAGAAAATTCTGCATTTGATATTTCACGAAAAAGCTGCATAGGCATACTTAGAAATAATTGCAGGGGCTAAAGGATACTGCATCCTTCAGTTACCACCATTTGTCCTTTTTTTTACCAAAATTACATGATAAGTATGCCGGAATAAGATAAAAGTAAAAAATGTCAAGTCTGTATCTTACAAAACAATGGAATTATTAACAAAAATAGTTTTTTAAATTGTAACTTTAACACCCTGTATATTGAAACAGGGACGCCCAAATAAAAAAAACGGCATAAGAAAAGTCGCATTATTTTTGAAGAATATATGGTTAATGGTATGGCCTTCTATTTTGGGACACCCTGTATACTAAGGCATCAGTGTCTGGGCATTTGCAGATGATCTATTAGTGCTAGCAAGAAACAGAACAGAACTAAAAGAGGTACAAAACGAATATATGAATAGTTAAAAGAGACTTATATATTAACCAGGAAAACCTTAAGTACATGAAATCGATGAACGAAGAATATCAAAAAGGCAAATTTTAGAAAATAGACACAAATCAAGGGAAAATATGCTGGTCCGAAGAAACAGAACAGTTCACATATTTAGGAGCTATATTTTCCAGACAATCGAGAATAGGAGAAGAAATTGAAGCTACAATAATGTCAGGAAATCAATGTGTAGGAGGAGTGCAGAGAACACTGAGAAACAAAAATATTTCTTGGCAATAAAAGACAGTGATAAAACCAGTAGTGACGTATACCAGTGAAACGTAGACGTTGAATAAAGCAGAACAAATAAGACTGGAAGTGTGGGAGAGGAAAATATTGAGTAAATTTTTGAAAGAAAAAGAAGAAAAAGGTGAGTCAGAAGAACGAATTAGAAAATATATATAAAATTTATACAAAGAGGTGAGCACAGTAAGCATGATAAAAGCACACATGTTAAGATAGCTAGGACATATTGAGAGGATACTAGATTTAAGGACAAAAATGGTAATGCAAGGAACAACTGGGTGTAAGAAGAGAAGAGGGCGACCGAAGTCAAGATGGAATATAGAGGTGGAGAAAGACTTACAGTAACTACAAATTGGCAGATGGGAGGAGGAGGATAGTCAACCAAGCCTAAATTATGTAGATATATAAGTAATAATAAGATATCTAAATAATATATGACATCTTTAATTTTGGAAGCTGATAAACTATTAAAATATAGCCTGTCACATTTAACTTATATTACTTACTAATTCCTAGAGACCGATTCGCGTTTTTTATTAGTTGAAAAACTTGGGTTAAAAAGAAGAAAGCGGCAAATGCAAATGTCAATAAACAGTACATCATTCTCCAGTGCAACCATTTTATCTTTAAACTATTGCTGGTTGGTACTGGTCCTCCTACGTATATTGGAAATAATCCGAAACACTGAGCCAACTGCAACGGGAACCTCATGGCCACATAGAAAGAGCTGGAATTAATTTGAGACTCCAAAATAACGTCGCTGCTCATATTCACTTTTGTAGTTTTTAAAGTCCTTTTGCTTTTCATTGTATAAAGACAATAATATTTGTCTGCAAATTATTACTTTAAAAAAATTTAAAAAATAAATTAACTGTCTAGTCGACTGATGGAAAAGTACGAAATTGTCAGTAGGTACCAAAGCAGTTGAAAGCAGAGCAAAAATTGATATTGAAATGGATAGAATGTGTACAAGTAATAATGTCTGTTGCACAATTTACAACATCACGCCTAGCATTTTCTTGTCAAATTATACTTTCAGGCTTAATTCACATCAATTTCACTTGGTGCATTATAACTTGATTTATTATTCCTTGTTTATTCTTGGTAACACCGAGGTAGGTCAAACAAATGATAATGATAATGATAATGTAAAGTAAATTAAATAATATTAGGATTAGGAACAACGTAAATCATTCATCCATGAGTAAATAAAATACTGTATTATTCTAATATCGATTAAAAAATTTAAAAATTATATCTAGCTACTTATATATAACACGCATTCCTTTCCATAGGTTTTATTAATCGCCGTATACGAATACATTTGTAGAATTGGCAAATACATTGAATTAATTTACTTTCACCAGATCACTCTCGAATTGTATAGCAAATTCCAAAGTGTAGATTTGACTCATTCAGCCGCATCACTAAGGCACGTTGCAGTTATACGGCCTCGCAGTTGCAGTGCAGTATACAGGGTGTCCCAAAACAGAAGGCCATACCATTAACCACATATTCTTTGGACAAAAATAAAGCGACTTTCCTTATGCCACTTTTTATTTGGACGCCCCTGTTTCAATATAGAGAGTGTTAAAGTTGCATTTAAAAAATGTTTTTTTGTTAATAATTCCATTGTTTTGTAAGATACACACTTGAAATTTTGCACGTAGTTTTATCATATTCGGGCATACTTATCATGTAATTTTGGTGAAAAAATCGAACGGCGAATGGAGGTAACTGAGGGATGCAGTACCCTTTATCCCCTCCAATTATTTCTAAGTAGGTTTATGCAGCTTTTTCATTTTATCTCTTTTGTAATTTTTTATTTAAATGCTGCGTTTTAGAGAAAAACGGCAATTTGTAGTGCCCATAAATCTATAATTCACTATTATTTTCAAGTGAAACAGAAATTGTGTTTATACTTGTCATTACAATACCTTGGCAACTTAGGAAATCGTAATACTTACTGAATGAATATTTGCTAATTAAAGTAAAATGGATAATTCTAAATTTTATAAAATGAGGAATACTTATGAATTGAAAAAATAATATGGCGTTAAAATCTGTAATATAGTTCTCTTATCAACCAAAGAATATTAGTCTCATTTAGTAATAGTAATAATGAACGATCAACATAATAACTTTTAACCTAAATAACATTAAATAAAATAATTAATTATTTACTACTAATTTAACAAATATTCTACTTGCCCACCCTCCTCATTAACACATGTATGTGCCTTTTTAAGTAGGGAAAACTTTATCTTTGGAAAGATATTCTCCTTTTGCCTAAGTTTATCAGTTGCCATTATTATTATTCTCTCTTTGAGATGGTTAATGTCGTTTATTTCCAATGGATTAAGGTCAGGAGATCGTGGTGGCCATTGAATAGGTGCGTCATGTCCTCGACCAATCCAATGATTGGGAAATAGATGGTTATTTAAACACTGCTGGACGTTTCTACCATAATGGGGTGGAGCACCGTCAAGCTGCATCCCCATACCGTCATCTACGATGACAGGTAAATCATGTAAAACATTTCGGAATTCATTTTGCAGAAAATTTTAAAATGATGCTGAATTTAAATTATTGGGTATGAAAAGGGGACCCTACACAATATTATCCACTATTCCCGCCCAGACATTAAATCTTAATGTAAATTGATGGTGTGCATGGGGATTCAAATCCGTCCATACGTGGCTGTTATGCATGTTTGTCAATCCATTTGTTGTAAAGCTTGCCTCATCCGTGAATAGAATTTTTCTTACGAAGTCCCTATATGCATCATTCTCTGTTAACAACCACCAACTAAATTGCATCCTAGAAGCAAAATCTTGGGGAAGAATATTTTGTACGGGTTGGATGTAATACGGGTGCAGAAGTCCGATAAACATTCATTTTTGTACAATTTTTTATTTGTCGAGAAACAATCCTTGTACTTGTGCTTGGTTCTTCTTTTACCAGTGAAGATTTGTTCCTCTTGTTAAGGGCTTAATTTTCTATGTAGGCCGCAAATTCCGAACTTCTGATCCATAAACTTTCCGGTTTCACGAATATGTCGATCTAAATTTAAGAGAACCTTCCTTTTAGGATGCGACATTCATCGTCCCCTAAGCCATTTGTAACCCATCAATACACGTCGTTTTTCTCCAAAACGAAGCATTTAAACAAAAAATTACAAAAGAGATAAAATGATCAGAAGAAAATTCTACGTTTGATATTTCAAGAAAAAGCTGTATAGGCGTACTTGGAAATAATTGGAAAGGATAAAGGGTACTGCATCCCTCAGTTATTACCATTCGCCCTTCGATTTTTTTTTAACGAAAATTACATGATAAGTATGCCAGAATAAGATAAAAGTACGTGCAAAATTTCAAGTGTGTATCTTACAAAACAATGGAATTATTAACAAAAATAGTTTTTAAAAATGTAACTTTAACATCCTGTATATTGAAACAGGGACGCCCAAATACAAAATGGCATAAGAAAAGTCGCATTATTTTTGTCCAAAGAATATGTGGTTAATGGTATGGCCTTCTATTTTGGGACACCCTGTATAAAACAGATAATAGGTTCTTAAAATTAGTATTATCAGTGAGATTTATTAAACATCATTTATATTTTTTTTTATAAATATTAGTTTTTATGCAAGATTCCAGTAACAATGGACTAATACATGAAATTCCTAACATCATAACTAGACCTCGAATTTTATAACTGGGTGTCTTTAAATGAAGTAGCAAAAATGAAACCACAGATTCCTTAGGTGAAAATAAATCGATTTAACCTAACATACCCAAGTCGCATAGGTAATGTAAAATATACAAGGTGTCAAAAAAAAATTTTATTTTCGATATTTGTAAATAACTTCTTAAGAAATCCAATTATTTACATAAAATTTGTAAATCGGGGGTTTCTGCGAGCGAGAAATTCAAATTTGTTTCTAATTTTGACGTCACTAGTAGAGGGCGCCACTTGCAGCATACCATGTTTTTTTTAAATAGCAGAACTTTTTTGCAGCTTAGTGTATCCAGCTGACTATCGAAACAATCGATTATCCTACCTGTTTTATTTGAAAAAGTATACTTTGTTGAAGTCGTTAGTCAATTCTATTTGAATTATTCAGTGCCTCGATTGAAAACTGTTATGGTTTCAGGTAGTGCCTTTTCTGTTGAAAATACAACAAAATATTGTTCAGAATGGTAAATTATAGAGACGTGCAAAATTTCAAGAAGATCGACGAGGTTTGATGAAACAATTTTTCAACAAAGCACAAAGATCGACCTTTTTGAAATTTTGTACTTCTCCATAATTGACCGTTCTAAACAACATTTTGCTGTATTTTCAGCAGAAAAGGCACTTTACTTGAAACGATAACAGTTTTCAGTCGGCGCACTGAATATTTCAAATAGGATTATTTCGAAAACTGTTACTCCTAACGACTTCAACATGAAATTTGAATTTCTCGCCCGCGAAAACCCCTGATTTACAAATTTTATGTAAATATTTGCATTGTTTAAGAAGTTATCTACAAATATCGAAAATAAAATTTTAACTTTGACACCCTGTATCTTTTTTATTATGCGACTTGGGATAAGGTAAGTTAGGTTAAATCGATTTATTTTTACCTAAAGGATCTGTGGTCTCATTTTTGCTACTTCATTTAAAAACATCCTGTATATGTACAAATACTAGCTGTTTATTACACTTTAAATGAAATTCATTCAAGTTTCATTTAAAGCATCAAATTATAGAATAATACAGAAGTAAATAAAACAAATTTTCAACATTCAACATTTATTTTACATCGGATCAAGGTGTGCAAAATGTATGGGTATAATATTTGTGACAATTAAGTATACACAACTACGTAAAACTACATCTGAAAATTTCCATCACAATTTAAATGTTTTTTAAATATTGCATTAATTAAGTTAAGGTGTACACAGTGCATTATTATCTATATAATCTAATTTTAACATCTCCCCAAAGAATTGAATTATTATCAACTCATACGTCACTAAGGCACCAGCAATCTGCAAACAACAGAATTTAGAATTGTATAGGATATACTGCAGTCAAGAAAGTTTTTTTTTTCCGAAATTTGTAACACCGTGTGGGATGAAGCAGCTACAGTCGCTGTTGCTAACTGGAGTCACACTGTAGCCTCATCTTTTGTGAGGCAGAAATTTCTACGTGTAAATAATCAAGGCGGCATAGGTTTTGCCTGCGATCGCCTGATGGTCAGGAGCAAGTCTGGAGACGCCGAAATGAAAGATATGTAGACTGAACAATTTCAGAACACGTAAGTTTTCATGGGGGTTCTGAGATAGTGTGGGCGAGAATTTCCAGGGACGCCGGTACAGATTTAATCTTTGTTGAAAACGGCGCCTTAAATGCTTATCGATATATGGCGGATATTCTTCAGAACGCTGTTGTTCCTTATTCTCATCTGGCTTTGTGTTAATGTAAAATAATGCGCAACCACACGTGGCACTAGTAGTTAATGAATATTTGGACAAAATGGGTATTGAACGAATGGTTTGACCAGCTTGCAGCCCTGACTTCAACCCTATTGAGCATCTGTGGGACCAACTTCAAAGACGCATTCATCGTCGACCTGCTTTACCCAACAGCCAGGATATGCAAATTGCACTTCAAGAAGAATTTGATGCAATTCCACAAGGATTTGTTACAAACCTTACTGATTCGATGCCACGTCGATTGAATGAAGCCATTTTGAAGCGGGAACGCCACACTAGATATTAATTCCTTAAAATTTATATCTTTTTTCTAAATTTCAATTGTTTTCACAATAAATCTACGTTTTGATGTTTTTGATGTTTATGTGACTTATTAGTTTTTTCCAAGGCGTTTGTTTTAAAACAGTGTATCTCCGATAAAAACAGAGATAATGTCGTGATTAAAAAAACAAAATGTTCACGAAAGATGAGGCTACAGTGTGACTCCAGTTAGCAACAGCGACTGTAGCTGCTGCACCCCACAAGGTGTTACAACATTTTAGAAAAAAGATCGTCTTTTTGTTGCGCCCCGTATATGCTCAAATTAAATTCTGAATAAAAATTTCCGACATAGCATCCGTTCCTGAGAAATCAATGTACAATTTAAAAAAAGATCATGAAAATCAAAGAAGCGATTCGCGAGGAAGCCAACTTTAAAATTGGGGCTAGGTTTTAGTGGCCGGTTTTGTTTGCCGGTGAGTGTATATGATTCATATTATGATTATTAGTTATGTAGTCTCTAGTAAAACACGCCACATTACAGGCGAAATGAATCTATCATTTTGTGGATATTCTCTAGTAACCAGCGACAAAAATTCTAATCTGGCATTCCCATTGGGATATGCAGATACAAGACAATATCTGCATACTATTCAGTTGTAAATAAAGCTTTTTTTATTTAACACTTTAACGCTAAGTGCCAAATGAATAAACAAAATAACTCAAATAATAATTATTGTTATAGCAATCATGATTTTTATTTATCAGGCTACTTCGATTGAAATATGAATTTACATTTTTTTAAATGCTAAACTAAAACGAATCGGACCTATTACATAAGAAAGAATATTTGACATTAACCCAGCTACCATCTGCCAAAGTATATCATAGAGCTGTAGATGACCTTGTATATGTCACCTTTTGAGGTAGTAAATGAAGTGACCGCATTTATAGAAAACAAGAGTAAACTAATTTTTATGTTATACTGGGTGTTTCGTAATTGAATGCTAATATTGAAGGAAGTTAATCTACGCAGAATTTTAAGACAAAAGTTTCGTATTTTATTTTTTTTTTAATAACTGCATTAGATATTTTTGTGGAACTTGGTGGGTGTGAACTAGACGCAAACACACATGTTTTGTTAAAGAAATGAATTTTCAGTTTTAACCAGCGGCGTCGCTATTAATTTCCCTTTCACTATTTTCAATGAAAAAAATGATACGCCACTGCCTTTTTCAAAAATAAAAAATATGTTCTTAAAGGCTCATCATTTTGCAATAAAAGAGATCTCTTGACATTTTTTCGTACCTTGAATGGTTTTGCAGTAACAATATAAGGATTAATTTATTTGTAACTGAAAATACTACATATTTTTTAAATTTAACATACGCACTGTACACATTTTAATCAAAAATTCTTCACAACTAAATAATTAATACCAATATTTTTGAAAAAAAAAAAAATGATAAGTTGTTGAAAGTGTCCTCCACCTGCAACAATACATGCTTCAGCTCTTCTTCTCATATTAGTTAGCACGTACTTTTTGAAGAATGACTTCAATATTCCTTATTATGTCACAGAAAGTTCTACTCTACACCCACCAAGTTCCACAAAAATATCTAAAATCATGCGTAGATTAACCTCCTTCAATATTGACATTCAATTATGAAACACGTTGTATATTAAGCAATATTAGAATCAAAATGTTTTTCCATGACTTCAAAATTATAAATTCACGATATTTATGACAAATACGAACAGCCAGGATTAATCGACGGTTGCCTCACCTATACTGATGAGAGCCAACAATCTCGAAACTAACATGGCTGTTTGCTAAGGATTTTTTAGGTGTAATTCAACTCTGGTCGGAGCTTTAGCTCGCAAGGTAGCTATTTCCTGAAATTCCTCTTTTGTAAATATGTTTATTATTTTTTTTTTGGTGCTCTCTTGTTCTGTGTCAGTTCCTATGCAAAACTCGTTCTACAATGTAAAATTCAGTATCTTATAATTTTAGTGTGTGATATTTATAATTAAAAAATTTATAGTCTCAAAATCATTAGACACAGTGTTGGTCCAAGTGAATTCTTTTTTATGTAGAACTACATTCAGTAAAAGCCTTGAGATAGCATATCTGAATTGTCTTCAACTAAAGGTACAGCAATTTAGTAACGTAGTAGCGATGCCAGTATACATATAGTTATATAAATTGTTTCCTACATACTATAGGTACATATATAGTTGTGGCAAAAATTCCGAAGACTTACGTCATATGAATAAATGAATAATTCATTACAATTTTAAGATTCTGTAACTGAGAATAATAGAACTATACACTACACTAAATGTTTGCACTATATGTTACACTAAATTACAAAAAAGTATTGTTTTTAACGCTACAAACTAGCGAATATTATGTTGACAATAAAAACAATTGAGTAACATGACGTAAGTCGTCTGAATTCTTGCCGCAACTATAGCAAGATATTGCTTCGAAAAAGGTATAGAAGAAAAAAATAAACTATATGGATTGTTTCAACTATTATTCAGCTCCAATAAATAATATATATTATACTAAACGTGCAAATAACATACCTTTAAAGTAAGATCTCTTTTTATAACGAAAAAGTTTAAACCTGACAAAGCCATGTTGCTAGTTGAGATTTGGTGAATCATCCTGTCTACCTGGAAAATATTATTTTATAGCAATTAATATTTCAGTTGAGATAACTGTAATCTTCAAATACGCAATTATCATAGTATAGTAGTAGTAGTAGTATAGTATTCGGTATGTTTTGGAGTCTTTTCTGTTAGTTTACAACGTATCCACTCTATTATTCGTATTATATGTAAAAAATAAAACAATTTGATTTGACCGTAAAGTATGTTTATACAATTTACTATATTTTTATAAAACAAAAGGCTCCTACTTTATAGTTAATTTAATTTTTCACTCTGCCTTAAAAATATTGTAAAGAAACAACCTCTAATGTAAATAGACCTTTACATAGTCATATCAAATGTTCGTATATTTTGCTGTGCATGTTTCCCGTAAAAATAAACAAACCTGTCATTTCAAAGTATATAATTATCGCCAATAGTAAAATAATAACATGACTATCAATCAGTATATGGATTGAAATTTATTTGTGGTAATTTGAAATGGGTAAATACAAATGTAATACTTAATTTTAAATTTTACTTAATGTGGAGGAAATAAAATCTAGTATCAGAATACAGGGTGCTCTTAAATTGAATCCGAATATTTTCAGATAATGAATAATATGAAAAAGTTGGTACGTAAGTCATTTTTTCCCCAAAAATATATAAATAAAGAGAGATGTTTGCCGTTTGCTCCTTACAAGTTCTTTGAGATCTTATTAATATTTTAAATTGTTAAATAATAGATCAACTAAACATCAACGTTAATTTATTACTATTCACAATACATAATTTATACCTGTTTTGTACAGGCTACCCAGAAAATTTGTATATATAAATAGTCACTATGCTCTGCTAAACAAAGGGTTATACAGGGTGTCCGGAATGCAAGTGCTAAAGGAACATGGTGTTGAGATAGAGCCTCTAAATAAAATTAAGGACTTATCTTTAGAAAACATTTTTCATTTAATGGATAGCCAAGAGTTTAAATTTAACACAGTTATAAGGCTATTCAATACATTTGTAGGATCAAAATTGGAGTATTGCAGCGTGATTTGGAGCCCACAAGCTACCAGTTATGATATGATAGAAGATTTTACTTATTTACATTATCTTTCATAGTCAGATTGTTGATCGTTATTTTTTGTGGTTATTAGTAACATTAATTAATATTAATGTACCCGATATAAGAATGGGAACAACCCAGTAAACACACATACGTTATTTGAACGTATTATCAACGTACCATTGATACCAATCCAAAGTAAATTTTATACTATATAATTTAATAAAAAGATATTGCATTTAGAATATATAGTTACTTATATATACAAATAACTAGATAGTAATTATTTTTTAATAAACCTCACAAGTATTAAAAAACAGTACAACTTAAACGTGTATTTACGTTATAATCATTCATTGAAATAAGGAAGCGAATTGCCGTTTTTTACACGTGTCAATTATAATGCCGTTAAACGTTCTATACGAATTTAATAATCTTATTGGTAGGTAAAGATCACGTGTTACACACATACCATTTCGAGTTCTTTCTGTAAAAGTTTGTCAGTTGCATATTCATCACTGTACGTACCTACTGTGATTCGTGAAATATTTCCCTATTTTATTTTGGTAAGTATACCTACTTCTATAAGTATTTAATTTTATTTTATTAATATAAGAATATTAGGTTAATAGTAACGCGAAGCAGAAGTAAGAAGACCTGAAGATGGTAAATGAGATTTTACCGAAACGTTGTCAAACAAATGGTTCTTTTGAAGAGCATGCAGATTCATCACGGAAAGGAACCCATATATATGTGATTCGTGAAATATTTCCCTATTTTATTTTGGTAAGTATACCTACTTCTATAAGTATTTAATTTTATTTTATTAATATAAGAATATTAGGTTACTAGTAACACGAAGCAGAAGTAAGAAGACCTGAAGATGGTAAATGAGATTTTACAGAAACGTTGTCAAACAAATGGTTCTTTTGAAGACCATGCAGATTCATCACGGAAAGGAACCCATATATATATAATACCCTTATTTTTTAACGTACTATCTAATCTAGCATTTATGGTACATAATTCTGGACCACCCTGTACAATGCCGCCAGAAGGATCCAAAAACAACGTTGTAAAACACGTTAAAAAACACGTCTCTAAAATATCTTTTTGGACATTAAAATAACAAGGTTTAATTTACGTTAGTTAAAAACCTTAATAAAATGTCATTATTAAACGTATAACTTAAAGCTTATTATTACTAAAAATGATCGTTCCACATTTACCAATATTTAACGTTTGTACTTTGGTTACCAGAAACGTGTAAAACCGCGACATTTTTAAGTTGATTGTACGTAAAAGAGCCACGCCTTTTTCAAACGTTGTATGGGCATTATAAACGTTTTTCTAACATATATGTGTTTACTGGGAACAGTTTTGAATTAAACTACTTTTATACTTGTGATACATATAAGGTTTGTTTTTTCTCTTTATTATATTATTTTTAAATGGTTTTATATTAGCTAATCTTTCTAAACTGTATAGATGCATGTAATTGGACTGTGTTTGTTTGTATGCAATATAAATAAATAAATAAATAAAATATGCCATAATTTTCAAAATTTTTATGACAAACCTCGCTATTGTACACCGAATCCGGCAGATTATATAAATGCACCAACGCCTTTCGGCTTTCATCGTTAACCGCCGCTCCAAAGATGCAAACACATGCTGTCCTCGTTATCAAAAATCCAAACGAGAAGTATAAATATATCTTTTCTATTTTGCTGCTGATTTGAAGACTGTTGAAAAGCTGAATCAGTATCAAGGAGAGGTTTCCTACAAACGACAGTACGATGAACCAAGAAAACATCGAATTTACTAATTTGCATAAGCGTTCCAGTCTGTCATAGTCCTCTCTGATTTCTTTCCAAATAATTTCTTCCCTACTCTAAAAATAAACAATAAGACAAAGAAAATAATATCTACACACATCTCCAAATATTTTATTTTCATTTTCCAAGACGATAATGCAGACCAAATTGCGCACAAAGGGTATAAAATATGCATGCAGTTCAAGATAGAGGGACAATATGCAATATAAAGCAATTTTTAAATATACAGGGTGTTCGCATAAGAACTGACAGAGCAGGTGCATGTAGGGGATCCCAAAATATTGCAATTTTACCAAACATACCTATATACAATGTTGCATAGGCGGCGTTACAGGTCATAAAAGTGGGGCCAAATATTTCGAAAGCAGTTCAAATCTCTGTTACTTTAACTCGGAATAAACAAATTTGGTACATGATTTAGTTGTATTATTGGTCCTCTTTGGCTATGAGTTCAAGTAAATTGAAACAATTAATTGAGGGTGAGTCACCCTTAAAATTATACCAAACTATTTTCCATTAATCGAATTTAAAAAGAATGATAATATCACGGAACACCGCAGAATTTAAGATAGAACACTTCTTTAATCTTGTTAAATTTTAAAAACCTTTAAGATTTTCAAGAAAAAATGCATTAATTAAAACAAGATTTTAGTAGAGTTTATAAGAATAAATCAAAAAGCCAGTAGTAAGGATTGTCTTTAAAATTTAAGATAGTAATAAAACTATAAAATAAAATTAAAACTAAAGAAATTGTTCAAAATGGCCACCATTTTCTCTGAAACATAGGTTTGCTCTTCGTTGAAAATTAAAATTTACTCTGTCTCATAAATGATGACCGTTTCTGATAACGTTACATTTAACGTTAGAATTGGCAAGAAATAAACAAAATCCTTCAATCGTTCCCCAGAGAAAATAGTCACTTTTGTTGAGGTCTGGCGATCGTGGTGGTCAATTTTGAGGACAATTATTTCCTTGTCCTAACCATTTATTTGGAAACATAAAATTCAAAAAGTCTCTAAGAGTGCTAGTCTTAGAGACTTACATACAAACTCAGACAGACCAGGCTCTATACAAATTTCCTCCAGAGTTTACGACTGTTCCCAGGCTGAAGTCATTTAGAATCAGAAAAAAAATCGTGTTTTATCATTAAATCTCCTGAATTTTACACTTCAATTGCACATTTACAAAATTGTATACGGCATTATAAATATTGTCACACCACGTAGTTTTTTGAAAACGAATTGATGCAAATAAATTATTAAGTATTTTTCACGGTGTATAGTACACAATGACAAAGTACAATTCGCGTTTTTTTATATTCTCTAACGCATTTTCCTCTCAAAAGTTAAAGTAAATGATTCAATTTTATCGTTTTTATGTGTTAATTTATTACACGGAACTATTGCACGTTTAGAATTGCATTTTGATAGAAAATCTCGTTTTGCTGTGCACTTTAATTTTTTAATTTAATGTTAATAAATTTTGTTTCAAACCAAATTTTACATTTTCGTATATTAACAACAGATTTAACTTTTTATATATTTTTAGGTATTAATAATATTGTGTGAAACTAACTACTCAGTGGACAAAAGCCCCAACCTGCGTTGAATTACACCCACAATATCTACCCATATATTCCTTATTATTAGCTTTTGTAACATTTTTTTACTGTTTTAGAAAGGTATTTTAAGCTAATATAAATCAAATCTTCTACAATTCCTATCAATGAAGTCATATGTATGTCCTCTGATACCAAACATCTAGGTATGCTAATGAACAATTCCACAGACAAAGCTCTATTCAATAATTATCTAAAGAAAATAATCTAATTTACTCACTCTATAAAAATCTAACTTCACTTTTTTGGCAGTGGGAACACGACAAATTCAACCACAATAGATGAGATCTGACCTATTTCTGCATTTTTAGGATTGCTTCTTCAGGTGGTTTCCTTTAAGTTGAATCAAATATCTAACTATAAAAATTATTAAAAAAATTAAAATTATTAGAAGTTAAATATCGACAATGACAAAAAAGTGACATCCTGTCAATGAATTAAATATGACAATACCTACTTGAAAAATGTTCACCTTTTATCTAAAAGTTTTTATATATTTTTAGGTATTAATAATATTGTGTGAAACTAACTACTCAGTGGACAAAAGCCCCAACCTGCGTTGAATTACACCCACAATATAATCTACCCATATATTCCTTATTATTAGCTTTTGTAACATTTTTTTACTGTTTTAGAAAGGTATTTTAAGCTAATATAAATCAAATCTTCTACAATTCCTATCAATGAAGTCATATGTATGTCCTCTGATACCAAACATCTAGGTATGCTAATGAACAATTCCACAGACAAAGCTCTATTCAATAATTATTTAACTTTGTTATAAGTTTTACACAAAATGTGTTAAAATTACTAGTATTACAACAAATATACTGAATTTGTGTAATATTTACCAGTGATATATCAAAGTACACTATTTTGTGTAAACTTAACACATCTCTGTGTTCTATACCCTTACGACTGACTGGATGAACTCACTACCCCTTTAGTTTGTTAATTATGTTCCTGTATTGTTTTAAAATTATAATTTTTGTATTACGTTTATTTTGACGTTTTCTAGAACATTCCAGGCTATATTTGATGCATTCTCGACAAATAAAATTATTAACACAGTGGATTGTGTTAAACTTTTAACGCACTAGGTACTACATAAAGAGAAATGTGTAAAAATATACACAAACCCGTGTGGATCTCATTTAACACAGTATTCAGTTCTTTTGTGTTGGAATGTATAATAACATAATAATCATAAGCGTATTTGAAACATAAAATGAGGCGGTGTCCCATCATGGATAGACCAAAACTTTCCAAAAGTTGAAACGGTGAATCAGGGAGAGTATTTTGTAAAAATTCCAAATAACTTTCACCCTTTAATCGATTTGGCAAAATAACTGGTTCAATCAAATAACGATCAATAATATTGGCTCAAACATTTATCTTAAACTCATGTCGAAAATGCCTAAGAACTATTGCATAGCGATTTACATCGGATTATTGATGAAAGTTGTGAACATATGTAATTCCTCTATTTTTAATGTATCTACGAGTGAAACAAGCCTCATCAATGAAAACAATTTTGTTCTGAAAATTAATATTCTGATAGAAAATAAACTGGCAAAAGGTCACTCGTCGATCCAAATCTTGAGGCAATAGCTCTTGCACTTTTTGAATGTGATATGGATGTAGTAGATTACATTTAAGAATTTAATGTACAGAAGTTCATGATAATCCAGTTCGTCGAGATTAACGTTTAGTACTTATTTAAGGTTCATTTTCAACTATTTGCAAAATATTTTCATGTTATGCCCTTATTATACTAGGATGTTCTCGGATTTTATTGAAAGACTTTCCTGTTTCTCAAGCCCGTCTTTGAACATTAGAAAATGTTTCTCTATAGGAAATCACTCGGTTTGGAAATCTTCTACGATATTCTTTTACACTTCTACTTAGAGACTTGGCACAAATAACATATCAACTTGTTCGCTGAATGTACATTTTTCAGCCATTTTCTACGACAAACAGTAGCAGAAATAAAATAGTTTTATTACTAACTGTCAAATTTTAAAGGCAAAGTCTGCTACTGTTTTTTTAATTTCTTCAAATAAACACTATTAAAATCTTTTTTTCTAAAATTTAACAAAAGTAAAAAATGTTTTAAATTAAATTCTGCGCGTGATATATTTTATTTTAAATTCGATCAATGGAAAAAAAGTTTGGAATAATTATAGGAACAACTCATCCTCAATGAACACCTTGTAGTGTTTCAATTTGCGGAACACCCTGTATATGTTAGGTATGAGTATACTTTTAACCTAAAATCATCATCAATGATCCCGTATGAAAACAATGCTTTCAATGTTTTTCACTCTCACTCAGCTCTTGCAAAAATATACTATTTTACTTATATAAAAGACCATATCAGTTTATATTTATGAAACTACAACGCATTACACTTACTTGAAGAGCGACAGCTGTCTTGATTCTTTTCTTGATTTGTTTCAATCTCGCCGCAAGCGATACACTCAAGACCATTATAAAGATGTCCACAAATGTACAAGAAAAATGCGCTTGAAAATTAGCACACTAGAACTAAATATATGAATACAAGCATTGCATATCAAATATGTTACCTTACAAAAAAAAATACCGTGAAGAATATGTTGTGACTGAACAAGGAGAAGCTCATAGATTTTTTTGCTAAATATGCCTCGATTACATTCATGTTAAAGTGATCTTTGCATAAAGCTGCCCATGAAAATTCCACTATCTGAGTCAAACCATATTCAACTAAAACCATTAATAAAACACTATTAGTAAAATAGTAGATTGTCAATATCTACAACTTTGGACATCAACAAAATAATTTCAGGAGACAATAATGGAATTTATATATTTTTAGGTATTAATAATATTGTGTGAAACTACTCTGTGGACTAAAGTCCCAACCAGCGTTGAATTACACCCACAATATCTACCCATATATTCTTTATTATTAGCTTTTGTAACATTTTTTACTGTATTAGAAAGGTATTTTAAGCTAATATAAATCAAATCTCCTACAATTCCTATCAATGAAGTCATATGTATGCTCTCTGATACCAAACATAAGTAAACTCCCCCTTCTGAAGAAGGAGTACTTTACTGGGTGTATACAGTGGTGATCAGGCTGAGGCTACAATATGGGGCTTTGGTCGGGCAGCCGAGTGTGGGTTGAGTGACTGTGGCCAAGATGTTTAGACCGTCGTAAGACAGGTTAGTTTTGCCCTACTCATGACTCGTCGTTGTGATAGTAATCCTGCTCAGTACGAGAGGAACCGCAGGTTCGGACATTTGGTTCACGCACTCGCTCGAGCAGGCGGTGGTGCAAAGCTACCATCCGTGGGATTATGCCTGAACGCCTCTAAGACCGTATCCTTTCTAGTCGAAGGTGGCCTATTTAGGTATCACAGGGGCGATGAGAACAACTCCAACTGCCGCCCTGGAAATTTTGTTAGGGTTGCCACCCCTCCCAACGTGGATTGTAAAGTAGGCGATGGTGACCTACTTGAGAATAAGGGATACAGGCTATTAGAAGACAGAAGGTCGAGTTAAGGGTCATAGCCCTCACGGCGGAGAATGAAATGCCAGTCTTTGCTTTGAGGGTTATTGATGCAAAGGATAAATTAAGGTTGGGAAGTAGGTATACCACTGTCTTCCCTTCAAGACAGCAGTGAACGAGAGCAGAAGACATGTTTCCCCCGGGATCTCTGATATGCTATACAGATGGATCCCGGGTAAGGGATGAGTTTTCTGGCCATAAAGGAATCCCCGGTAATGAGACGGCTGACTCGTTAGCTCGTCTCGGATCTGGGGCATCTTGCCAGGGACCCAAACCCATTACCCATTCTTGGAATTACGCGAAATGGTATGAATAGTGCCTTTAATAAATGGGCCTATCAAACACTAGGAGGGAATTGGAGAAGGAATGGAGGATATAGACAGGCCCATGACTTCTTCAATGAACCTAGTAAATCTAGGACGATGTGGCTGCTGGCCTTAGTCGAAGGTCCCTGAATCAAATGGTTGGGGTCCTGACAGGCCACTGCAGACTCAGAAGGCATTTGAACTTGATAGGAGAGTACCTTATGTCCGGAATGTGGAAAGGGGGAGGAGACCCCTATCTATTTTTTAGGATATTGTGCGGCCCTTAGAATACTAAGATATAGAATGTTTGGCTCCGATGAGGGAAGAGATGAGGGGCCTACCATGGACTAAAATCCTGGCGTTCAACAGGGCGTCGGGTAGGTTCGGTAGGCAAAAAGGGCCCACGTTTGGCTGAATTGCCAGACTATACACTACTACTACTCATTACCTTTTTTTTATTCTGAAAACATAACAAAAATAATTCATAAATAAAATTTGTTTAATGTTGGAGAAATGAAATCAGTAGTAAATAGCAAAAACAAAATAATTGTATTAATTTTAAATAATTAATAAATGTTAAATATCAGTACTTTTACTTATTATTACTTTCAAATTAGAACAAGTAGTTTAATGTGCAATCAGATGGCATACTTTTATAAATACCTATATTGTAAACAAAGGAATAAGTTGCGTTTAGCAATACCATAAGTTCACCATATCACGACTAATAATTATGGCATTACCTACACAGTATTTACACTATGATCTATGACCCACAAATGGCACAAAAACACAAAAATACAATAACCAAACGCCTGTTTACATCAGTAACTTGCAGCTGTATTCACGGAAACAAATCACACTGAACGACGTGTTACGTCACGCCAATGATACGTGGTTAAAGTACCTATTGCATTATCTACTCTTGAGTATATGAAAGGTAATTTTAACATTAGCTATAGAAAAATGAAATCTAATTTATATACTTACTACTTCTATACATACGCTACTACTTACTTAATATAAGAAAGATAAATACTACAGTAATGTTATTTATTTTTCTATTTAATTTGGCAGGCCATCCATACAAAGCCATTGATTTTTCCATTCTGTTCCAAGTTTTTATAAACTGGGGCCATTCTCTGGCTAGCTTTATAAATAAAATGCTAGTACAAACTCCCATCAAATATAAACTAAGCTTATGAACGTCGTACATTTTAATTTTTGTGGAAAAGTTCTTTTTTAATTGAACGCTAGTCAAAAAAATTGCTGCAGCTAAAGTCAATAACGAATACAGCATTCTGCGAGATATCAATGAAAATTTTAAAGCTGAAATTTGTGGCCGAGTAATGCCTATTACAGGCATATATCCTAATATTTGTGCAGTTAGCAGTACGTTTTTCATCGAAGCATGAAATGACATATTTTTACTAGCACTGTTTGTAGAATTGGCAGCAGCTATTCTGTTTGGTCGTTTCATTCTGTTAAACACACTGCACATGGCATGCAGCATAATATTAACGATATGATAAACAGTAAATCACCCCCTAGAATCCAATGTAATGTTCAATATCGTACTAATAAAATATTGACTTTACCCCCACTGATGGTAAATAATAATGTTATTCTTTACTACCTTACAAAGTTTACTATGTAGAAACATTGAAAATTCGTATACTAACAATTGTTTTGAACGCAGTTAGCTTTTAGGTTATTAAAAATATTTATTTTAATTATTTTATGGTATCTATTTATAACTTACATAATATATGATCTATAAATTCAAGTGAATATTATTCTGTATTTGCCTAGAAAAATTAAAATATTGCAAACGTAAGTAAGTAAACTAGCATAAACCTTTTATTATTTATGTTTAATAATCTTAACCTATTTCCTTTTTCAAAACATAAAAAGAAATATAATGAATCTATAAACTATAACAGATATAATATAATTGCGGCGAGAATTGAGACGACTTACGTCATATGAACAAATGAATAATTCGTCATATTTGCAAAACAATATTTAAGAAACTGCAACTGAGAATAATAAAACTATATACTAAACCAAATATTTGCACTATATGTTACACTAAATTAAAAATTATTGTTTTTATCGGGACAAACTATCGAAAATTAAGTTGACAATAAAAACAATTGCGTAACATCAGCTGTGTCGTAAGTCGTCTGGATTCTTGCCGCAAATAGTAACCAACAAGTTTTTCTCACTTTATTTTCTCAAAATAACTAGTGTTCAAAAAACAAATACTCAGTTATAAATGAAATACAACGAAATGTCTTATGCTTGCTACAGACTATGCGTGAATTCGCGATTCGTGATGCGCAATGCGTGATTTGTATGGAATTTGTGCATAGTGTTTAAGGTTTTTTATGAATAGATTTTTAACGAACAAGACTCTACACACTATTCACGAGTTGCCAGAGAGCAAATTGTTAGAAAATAATGCGACTTTCTTTATAACATTTTTTATTTAGGCGTCCCTGTTCCAATATACAGGGTGTTAAAGTTACATTTTAAAAAACTATTTTTTTTAATAATCCCATTGTTTTGTAAGATACACAATTGACATTTTGCACGTACGTTTATCTTATTATCTTAATATCAAACGTAGAATTTTCTTCTGATCATTTTATCTCTGTTGTTAATTTTTGTTTAAATGCCCCGTTTTGGAGAAAAACGGTATGGTACTGATGGGTTACAAATGCCTTAGCGGCCGATGAATGTCAGGAAAAAATAGTGAGCTCTGAAAACAATGTCCATCTTGTCAACATAATGACATTAGTAGTAAATGGTTAATAAGTTTTTAATTTAAAACAATATGGTTAATAGGGTGACAGTAGTTAATGGCTTTTGCAGACATGGCAGATATTCATTTAATGTTAGGTAAGTTCTGCACTAACGATCATTTTAACTCAATCAATTACTTTTACGAAAAAGTATTACCACATTGTAAGAAAATGTTTTTGTGAAACATTTTGACAGTACAAAAAAGTAACAAAAACACTGTTTTACGTTTTGCTAGTTTTGAAAAATTATAATTTAAAATAAAAATAATAAATTAAAAATATTTTTTTTTTATTATATTTTATTATGTTTATTAGGAAAATGCAATGGAAATGCAAGCCTAGCAGAGCAACGTTGGGCACAAAACTTATCCCAACAGACCACATCCTAAAAGGAAGTTTTTCTTAAATTTGGATCGACATCTTCCCGAAACCGGAAAGATTATGGATCAGAAGTCCGGAATTTGCGGCCGACATAGAAAATTAAGCCCTGAACAAGAGGAACAAATCTTAGCACTAGTAGAAGAAGAACCAGCACAAGTACAAGGATTGTTTGTCGACTTCTGCACCCGTATCACATCCAACGCGTGCAAAATATTCTTCCCCAAGATTTTGCTTCTAGGATGCAATTTAGTCGCTGGTTGTTAACACAGCATGATGCAGATAGAGACTTCGTAAGAAAAATTCTGTTTACGGATGAGGCAAGCTTCACAAGAAATGGATTGATAAACATGCACAACAACCATGTATGGGCAACCACACCATCAATTTACATTCTGTTAATGTCTGAACGGGAATAGTGCATAATTTTTTGTTGGGTCCAATTTTCATACCAAACAATTTAAATTCAGCATCATTTTTAAATTTTATGCAAAATGAATTACGAAATATTTTACATGATTTACCTGTTATCATACGTGACGATATATGATACAGCTTGACGGTGTTCCACCCCATTATGGTAGAAACGTCCGGCAGTATTTAAATATCCATCTATTTCTCAAGATGCACCTATTCAATGGTCACCACGATCTCCTGACCTTAATCCATTGGATTTTTTCTGGAGTGTTACGAAAGATATGGTTTATGCTGCAGAAATAAACGACATTAACAATCTCAGAGAGAGAATAGTAATGGCAGCTGATGAACCTAGGCAAAAGGAGAATATATTTCAAAAGATAAGGTTTTCGCTACTTAAAAGAGCACGTACATGTGTTAATGAAAGGGGTGGGCAAGTAGAACATTTGTTAAATTAGTAGTAATTAATTAATTATTTTATTTAATGTTATTTAGGTAAAAAGTTATTATGTTGATCGTTCATTATTACTATTAGTAAATGAGACTATTATTTTTTGGTTAATAAGAGAATTGTATTACAAATTTTAATGCCATATTATTTTTTCAATTCATACCTAAGTATACCTCATTTTATAAAATTTAGAATTATCCATTTCGTTTTAATTAGCAAATATTCATTCAGTAAGTATTACGAGGTATATCCACAAAATTTCAGTTTCGCTTGAAAACGATAGTGATTTATGGGCACTACAAATTGCCGTTTTTCTCCAAAACGGAGCATTTAAACAAAAAATTACAATTCAAGAAAGAGCTGCATAGGCGTACTTAGAAATAATTGGAGGGGATAAAGGGTACTGCATCCCTCAGTTACCTCTATTCGCCCTCCGATTTTTTTCACCAAAATTGCATGATAAGTATGCCGAAATAAGTTAAAAATATGTGCAAAATTTCAGGTGTGTGTTACAAAACAATGGGATTACAACAAAAATAATTTTTTGTAACTTTAGCACCCTGTATATAGAAACAGGGACATCCAAATAAAAAATGGCATAAAAATGTCGCATTATTTTTGTCCAAAGAAAATGTGATTAATGGCATGGTCTTCTATTTTGGGACACCCTGTATATATGATTTAGCCAGATAAGGGCCAATGTTGTACCAACCAGTTGCAGTTAACAACAGATGTAGTAATAAAATAAATCTTAGAGAGCTTACATTGACTTCTTATGTTTTATAAAATACTGGCACAAAAATATAATTCATATTCATAATGTGGTGGTGGAATATTGTAATTAATTAAAAATCAATATTAGTTCAATCCCATAAAAATATATTTTTTACAAAGATAAATCCATTATTATGCCAATATTTCTAACCAACAAACACAATTTTTTATCAATATAATGGTCTGACATTGGTTTCATATAGTTTTTGAAATTTTGATTTACTAAATGAAACCATTAGTATGTCAATAATGGCAAATTCCTACAAATATTAGGCCACTGTTCAAATATTTTGCCAATATTGGTTCATTAAATGTGTGCTATCTAACACAGATCATTGGCTGAAAAAAAAGAGCCAGTTATAAATGTATGTACTTCACGACTACCAGCAAATATCTAACTAGCGAACCCGGCGAACTTCGTTCCGCCTAACAGTCAATGAGTGAGCTGATTTAGGATTTTAAAATTAATACAAAATTATTAAGTTCAATTTTTTATTATATTAGTATAATAAAATATATGAGAATTGGTGGGTTGCACTCTTCAGTCAAGCACCCTGTAATATACGACATTTTTCGTTTTGTTATCAGGCGCAAGAACAAATAAAGAAGATGGTTTTCCGACTCGTGAACATGCCACGTACAATTGACCATGCATTTTCTAGATTCAGACCACAAACATTCAAGGATTGGCCTTGTGATTTGTTAATCGTCATGGCAAATGCAAGACGAATCGGAAATTGAAGTCGTGTAAACTCAAACGGTTGGGATCATCGGAATCCTCGGAATGAAAACTTCCTCATCTTTGAATTTTACTTTGAGTATCGTCGCGTAAATCGCATTGATCATCAGTTCAGTTATGACCAAACGTGTTCCGTTGCATAGTTTTACCTTTCATCGTAAATTGTGCGGTAGTAAGCCAGGCACATCCAAGGAGTTTAAAAATTCAATAGGATAGTTGGTGGCTTCATCTTCATTTGTTACACAGTCAATAGATTTGAATGAATGAAGTGTACCATTGATTCCATTCTGAATTACGAAGTTTATGTCATCCACATCTTTATTCTTAGCTGCTAAAATTGCTCGTTCACTCAACCATTCGTTATTTTTGTGGTTAGCAATGATGTTTGGGAATACTTTATTTGTGAGCTGTCAGTTGCGTTTTGTTATATCACTATTATCACTGATGTTTTCCCTCTTTTATTCTTTTTTTTTATTGATTAATATCATATTTTAATACTTATTATCCTATTCCCGACGAAAAAAATCCAAAAACAAAAAAAATCATAAAAATTGGTCCAGCCGTTCTTAAGTTATAAACGGTGTAACTAACACGACAGATAGATTTTAGATTTAATGTTAATACATTTTCTACTCTCACCACCCACAGGCTATGCCTATAGTGGTTGCATTTATGTTTATTTTATGTACTTGTACTATAGTGTTGCAGTTTTTAATTGCATTGAATACTGAATAAACATATTGTTATAGAAAATATATAACCGATCATGAGGATTCATTACATACATTTCAGAGAAGATGACGCTCGGCGGGACGGGCTTAGCAGTACTCCCCTACTCTTCTATGCCCACGGCCGAACTCCAAACGAATAATGTGCTATACGAATACTGGTTTAGTCCGCCAAAATAGGGGAGGACGCGTCCAGTTTGGACGGCGAGCAGGGATTATTCTTAGCATTTCGTATGATCGGTTAAATATTTTCTGTATATAGATCTACCTACAGATATTAAAAAATTTAAGATAATAACTTAGAGCAATAGTTGCCAATAACAGATTAATAAAAATACTTGATACTCTAAGTTTTTGTATTGCATTTTCTAATAACGTTGCTATAAGTTTGTGATTGAGGAAAAACAAAAATATAAAAAAATCAGTAGTTTATTTGAAATAAAACATGAATATAATCGACTAATTACAAAAAATATGATATATTAGGTATAAAGAAAAAGGGTGTGGTTTATAAATTCAACAGCAATGCTCAAAATGCTTAACTGCTTAAACCATGATCATTTCATAAATTGTGCAATGACGATGCAATTTAATGTTAAAAAAGTAGCACAGCACTTTCTAATTTCATCACGAAAACACTACGACAAATAATAGCAAACACCACAAACGACAAAATCAAAATAGTGGCCATAGTGTCAGCAACCGACGCCTTACCTACTTATATTTGGAACGACCGACAATGCGCCGCGAATGTTGTTAGTCGCGTACACTTCCAACCCGTGCTCTCTGAAACGTAATGCGAAAAAAGAGAAGAAACAAGGAAAAAAATTACTATACATATCCCTTATTTTCAATGCTGTTACTTTTCGACAATTTAGTCATCCGTGCAACATTTATTATTTACTATTATACATTTGTATTAAAACCAATTCGTAGGAAACAATGGCACCAGCTATCTAAAAAATTAATAGTAAAATCGATCTTCTAGTAAAATTTAGATTGAAAATCTTACTCTTAACACCAGCGATCGTGATATAATGAAAAAATCACCACCACTCAAACGGGCTGGATCCTTTGCAATCTGAAGTATAAACCTTTCTACCTGAAAAGCAAGATCTAAATTAGTGTCTTGAAATAACTAGTAACAAACAAGGTTCTATCTCTGTTTTCCTGATAGGAATTAAACAAGAAATGATTCTATATTATTCGTAATATCGATAGCGATATTGGGTTTGTTCCAACAACAGCAAGAATCGATTCCGAACCGTCCAGAACTACTCAGTCAGTTCAGTTGTACTTTTGGCGAATACGACGTACGACGGAGTTGGTCAAACATTTCTGATAGTTCTGAACTAATTCTCGACGGCTGTTGGAACAGACCTATTAGAAAGTAATTATAAGTTCCATAAATACTTCGTTATTACTACACAGTAAAAGGTATTATTCTATATTATTTGCTTGTATGAACATAAGTCTTGAATGACGGTATGAGGATAATGTAGGGGTAGTCGCCCTTATATTTTTTTATATACCTTATCTTGATTCTAAAAGCTATTTAATTTGATATTGTTTAATACAGTTGATATTAAACGAGAAAGTTGGAGTCCAGGCCGTCGAAAGATTTTATTGACAATCACTTCAAAATAAGGCTGATGTTCGTTAGTAGTTTATTTCAACTTTAAGAAGCTGTAGCAAGGTAGAGTGCTATTTTGGCTACTAGATAAATTAGTTTCGAACAATCCATTTTTTGCTTCTTATAAGTTTGGCTACATATTTTAGAATCGTACAGTATAGTCTCCCTAGAAATCGCAAGGACTAAATAATTGACTTATATAGAGATAATACATTTTCCTATGTGTATACGACAACGATATTTTGAACATTATGCCAAACAAACCTCTGTGTTATAAATTTTCGAAGAAAGAGAAATCAATACTTCTAAGGGCTTGCTACTCTCATGATCTATTTCAGCTGCAAACAAACTTACTCCAATCGTGCGTATTATTAAGAATCCAAAGGAATATATGAAATAGAATCTTTGTATAACCATCTGATTGCTTTTGCTGTAAAATAGATGCTGTCTTATACAGGGTGTCCGGAATATGACTGCCGTAATTTTAAGGGCTTATATATCTGACTAAGTGTAATAAAAAACTCTTATGAAAAAAATGTTTAAAACGAATAGTTTGTTTACAAATACATTTCGAAAAATACAACTGAAATGATATGCAAAACTATGTTACGAAATTACAAACTAAGGTACAATTAAGGTTAAGTAAAGGCGCCTGTAACGTAATTTGTTCATAATTTGATTTTTCGATTAGTATTAATGAAGTACACAATTGAAGTTTCCGAGAAATTCGTTAAAAGTGTAACATTCGAAAACATAGCAGTGTCAGGCTGCTGGTAATAAACTAAAAGTAATATTAGTCATATTGGTGCATACAGCTAGTACGATATTTTTGTCTATTTCTTTTTTATGTATGTGAGTGTACATAAACAAAAATGGAACAATTTATAGTAACCATAACCAGCTGCATCGCATATTAATTTACGGCGTATCTAGGCAAAACTCTCTGGCTACGAGACGGTTGTACAGTAAATGCTTCTCGCAAGAAACATAAGTCATTTTAAACACTTGTAACTATTATTCTGTGTTGTGAAAAGAGCTCTAAACCATTCACAGTAAGTACATATGTTTAGGTGTACCTATTTGTAATAATTATGTATAAAACATAATAATCCTAAGATAGTAAGTGAGCGACGTTGTCTCATATTAAAGACCTGTTTGCTGTTATAATTCTGTTACAGTTGGTCAAAGGAAAAAAAATGTTAAGTCAAATATGTTTTGTTCAGTACAACTTATTATATGGCATAATTAAGGCACTCATATTCCCGACACTTTGTATAGTGCATGTAAAGGATAATTTACACATATTGATAGAGGGAGAATCTGGGGCGTCAGTAAATTAAAAATATTTATTTAGCTGAAACTGCCAGTTACTAGCGTGGCAGTGGCACTGGCTTCCCCAGTAACTAGCAAGAAGCGATTGGTACCGTGTAAATCAGCCATAAGTTTAAATAGTCCTGTAAGAAATCGACATCTTGGATAAAAGTTTTCGCTAACCATACGAAATCAGTTTCATATTGCAAGTATTTCCTAGATTGAAAGATTATCGAAGATATGTCAAGTTGTTACTTAAATAATTCCAAAATTAAATGACTGAAAAAATAAATTTATAGCAGCTATAAATAATTAATAAAATCACAATAATTGTGTAGCTACACTATACACGCTCAAATATATTATGCAACATATATTGCGCAATAAAAAGTACAATGTATATTGCACAATACATTGTATAAATACGTCTGAATTCAGGGTTTAAAGTCTAAACTCAGGGTTTAAAGTCTAAATTCAGAGTTAAAAGTCTGAATTCAGAGATTAAACTTTGAATTCAGAGTTTAAAATTTGAATCTAAAAAAAAAAAATTGTAGACGTGGTCCTGTCATGGCTTCATACTTTAGTGACTTGTTATTTTCAAAAACTTTTACAGACTGATAACATAGCATGTCGTAGACAGATGTTTTTGAGTTTACACACTTGGTGCTAAACAAAACTATGCGCAACCTGGAGAAACAATTAAGTTTGGTGTATGTTTTAATTCATACAATGTGGCGGTATTAAAAATCGATAATTATACTTTTATATATTTTCCATGAACTGGAAATGGTGAATATACTTATAACAGTTTCCATGAATTAGAAAAAATAAATTACTTACTGAAGTGTATACATAAACTGTATGAGAACGACAAATAAGTTATGCATGAATGAGAGCACAATAATATTTGTCATGTAATGGTTAATTAATTTACAAAATGCCGTTAACCTGATATAATCCTCTCGAACAGATCGCCAGTGAGATTGTTCGATAATCTGAAAAATAACAATAATAAAGTTTAAATAATTGAATTTCAGCAATAGATTCCTTCCGAAATTTCAAGTAAAACATATAAATACAGCATACATTTTATGTTGTTATCCATCAGAGAATATAAGGTGCTCAAGTTCAAGGAAAAAGTAAAACCAGCTACCGCAAACAGTATTTGTGACATTTTACAATGATTCTACTTTGACATTAGGAAATACCTAGTTGCTTTATAGCCATCCTGCCTGGATATTTTATGTACATATTTTTTAAATGCAAAATGTACAGGAGGTGTCTAAAACGTCTGAACAAAACACTAGCACAAATTCTTGTGGCTAAAATATGACATTAGTCCAAAAGTTGATAGTTTCCGAAGTACATGTCTTAGTTATCATTTTTTTTAAACTTTTTTTAATATTTATGTTTATAATAGCATGAATTGCACGAAATTTGGTACTTAGGGTTTTTTTGGTATGATAAATAGATATCTGGTTACAGTTTTGTACCTTGGTATATTAAATTTCCAGTTAAACACTCTTGTTCCTTGGCATCATTTGTTAAAAAAAGATATACCTAGTAGGTGTCACTCCGAGCAATTGTTTCTGACATAATAGAATTTAATTGTTTTATTGAATACTGAAACTTGACTTGAGCTAGATATTGAATATACCACAGACCACCTAGACTGAACTATAGGGCCAAGCCAGTGAAGCCTTCCATCGGCCTAACCTCGGCCCAGCTGGCCTCATGCTCTCAGCCAATGTTAGACTTTCGTTGTGGTAACATTGTGATTATTTTGTGAAATATATGAGATTCTCTGTATAATTATGGAGAAGTGCATTGTTGACAATTGTAATAGCCGATCAGATCGGAATATTGAACCATTAACTACTTGTTACCTCGCTAACAATAATTGTTAAACATATGGGCACTTAAAAACAGAGCCCATACTGGAAATGTCAGTAAAACTTCTGCGCAGAGCCTTTTAATGCCATAAAACGTACTCCATTATTTCTGATTATTATTTACCTAAAAAATGAAATTTCATCACTATTCCGAGCTGATCGACTATTACAATTGTCAACAATTCACTTCCCTATAAATACACAGTGATTAGAACTTATTAGAGCAATTTCTGAAAAATATGAAGATGTAAGAATAAATCATAAAATAAAAATAATCAATTCCTTAAAAGGCACAAAGCAACAAGTATTAAATAAAGTAACACTATTTAAAGGGCGATAAAGATTTTAATATAATTAAAATTTTATTTTAAACCCTGATTTAAAAATATTTCACAAAACTTCTCAAAATAATTAAATATTTTATCTCAGTTTATTAAAAATATATTCCTTTCTATTTCACATTACTTTTAAATAAAAATTAAATGTTTTAAAATTTCATCAAATATTATAATAATATACATTTTACTGAATCAGACTCTGTTAAAAGAGCGTGGAGCCAAACTTCCGCACACACTCCACCGCTCCCCTATCGAGGCTTCATTGGTATAGTTGTATTGAATAGCATGAGTACAGTCTAGGTGGTCTGTGGAATATACCTAGGGTAAAGTCGGCCATGTTGAACCGGTTCCGAAATTGAACCTTCACTAGTTTGAGCTGCTGCAAAGAAATTAAAGCCATCTGCATGCCAGGTTTTAAAAGAACCCTTTTAGTGAACCTAAATTCGATAGTACACTGCACGATGCCGATTCCCAAATTTTGTTTGCCGTGC
This sequence comes from Monochamus alternatus, assembly GCA_037114965.1. NCBI lineage: Eukaryota > Metazoa > Arthropoda > Insecta > Coleoptera > Cerambycidae > Monochamus > Monochamus alternatus. The sequence continues at coordinate 73,030,425 of CM073431.1, read as the reverse complement.
ACAGTTTTGACAGACCTATACGACTATAATATTTGTGTGTGCTTAGCTAAGGAATTCCACAGCTATTAAGCAAGGTATGATAAGTTTGATGTTGCCATTAAAAAGTACAGTGTTTGCACTATTTATTACGCTAGGAGCAATACTTTATAAGTTTTTAGAATGTTAGTTTTAGAGGTTATAATGTGAACTTACTGTCAGTTGCCCAAATTGAACCCCTAAAAGTTGCCAAAATTGAACTGGGGTTCGAAATCAATCCTTCTTCGACATATTCGAAACACAAATAAAATAGCCACAGGCACAAGAAAGTCATTAGGAAGAAATCCTACATTTAATCATGAGCCAGAAACATTACTTTCGCAGCGTATAGTGTAATTTTCAGAGTGCATGTTTGGCTTAACAATTCGCGATATTAGAAAACTTGCCTACGACTTGGAAGACAAAAATAATATCTAGCATCAGTTCAACAGAGAGAAGAAAATAGCTGGAAAGAAATGATATTACAAATTCATGAGAAGATACCAAAACTTGTTATTGCATCAGCCTGAATCTATCTCGCTTAATAGTATAAAAGCTAACTACTTGAAGATTTGTGTGACAGGTGTCAACACAACTACTATTTCCAACATGGACGAATCTGGATTCTCAACTGTGACCAAAAAGTATCAGAGGGTTGTCACTACAAAGGGTTGCAAAGCTGTTGCACCTGTGGCTAGTGGAGAACGCAGTATAAATACCACAATAGTCTGTTGTGTAATCAAAAATCGAAATGTGGAGGAAAAGGAAAATCCACTACCATCGCCACCAATCCAGAAACAAATAGTTGGTACTGTAAGGAATGTGGAGTGGAAGAACAAAGTGACATGATATGTAGGTGCACGCCAAAAAAATTTTGTTTGTGCATTTTGTGTTGAGTAGAATATTGCGCAGTATTTTTTGCTTTTGTGCTCATATTCAGATTTTGTTTTAGTTATTCACAGAGTTTTATTGTTTTTTTTACAAATTTTATACGTTTTATTGAAAATAGTGCAATAACAGTTTTCTCTTTTCAAAACTACATTTTTACCCGTCATAAGGCATGGGTTCAATTTAGGATATCGCAGATTCAGTTTGAGCAACTGGTTTTCCAAATTTAACCATTTACATACTACCAAAAAAAGAATCGCCCTTTGGACGAGAAGTTCTGTAAAGGCTACAAAATACCGGAAATGTGCTTCCCAATGTCAAACACATATTTTGCCTGGGTCGCATGGAACCCTCAGGAGAGGCACGATGTTTCTTAGGATAAAGATAAAAAAAATAATATGAGGCTTTCAACTTTTTTGGGGAGGAGTTTTGGTGGTAGCAAAATGTTAAAATTTACTGCAATACAATTGGAAAATATATTACAATATTTTGGGTAGACAGTCTCTATCTTGACTACCCATACGCTCTGTTACTGCATTTTTTCCTTAAAATTTCATAAGCAATCCATTCCCGAAGTTTGACTATTTAATCTTGACTCACTCTGTATCTATAGTATTGAATACTTACCTTGTACTTTGACATTAGTCTAACTTTGTTAAAGATTTGTGAATATCGTTCTGACAGCATCATACTTATCAACATTATAAACAGATCCTTATAGTTCCAGGCAAATACGCAGTAAATATCAAATATCTAAAACCATACAGAACTTTCGTTATAAACAAAATTGACTTTGTACATCAAAATCAGCGGTTCTCAACAATCTATTAGCCGCAGCAACACTTTCAATGCAAAAAGAAATATAGAGAATACTTCCATTACATGTTTTTTATGCACTGAACAACAGTAAATAATAATCGTTAACTAAATGGAACATGTATGTGTAAAAACCTAATTAACATAATTCGAAAAATAAGTTAAAAATCCAATCCATTAGAGAGGCGAGACAAGAAAGACTGCAACGTGTCGTAAACAGAGAGGAAGGTATTTTACAGCTTCTCGAAGAAAAATCGAGCAGCAGTACTCACAATAATATACGCGACATGGATGTTTGAAACACTGCTATGTGGCAAGTGTTATTTAATATCAATTTATGATTATGATTTCTATTATTGTGTTCAACAGTTTAGAATCGAAAGCCCCTAAAGAAGTGTTGAAAAGGAAATATCTCAAATGGCAAAACGCCATCGTCAGATTGCCACGTGTATTATACACAAGTGGTTTAAAAATTTGGTCTTTTTTTATTTTCATATCATGTTGCGTGTTTAAAGGAACTCATTTACGTCTAAAACATCTTATGTGTTAACTGTGACAAATAGATCTTTACATATAATCATATCTTTTTGTATTTAAAATGGAAAGTAGGTAACTCTACGCATTACTTTCATTAGAAGTGCATAGCGAAGAAGCGATCGTTGCTTCCTGAAATTTTGCTACCTTCCTATTTAGATTGATGCTTCCAAACATTTTAACGAAATTAATTTTAAGGTCATGGCACCTCCGATTACACCGTTCTTCATTATTTCAAAAACTAGAAGATATAGATATAGAGAGAAATATACGTATAAGGAGCCTCTTTACCAGTTAAAAGAGAATGAAATTTAAGATATGATGGATAAAAATATATAGGGTAACAAAATTTTATGTTTGAATTAAATTGCGTGCACCCTTCATGTAAAAATTTTCGAATAGCTTAGGGGTTTGACTAGTTTCCTTCCAAAAATAATCTCTTTAAATTTAATATTAGTAAAATTATACAAAAATGTAATAAAAATTGTATGGTTGAACGTTCGTGTAATATGACGTAATTTTATTTGTTGTACTTGTCACCTTGAAGGTTAACCTAGACTAACACACGCATTTTCGTTTTCTCTGTGATCCAATATACTCACCAGCAAAAAAAACGGCCATTAAAAACTAGCCCCAATTTTAAAGTTGTCTTTCTTACGAACCGCTCATTTGATTTTGATCATGCTGTGTTGGAAATTTTTATTCGGAATTTAATATGAGCATATACGGGGCGCAACACAAAGACGAAGTTTTTTTAAATTTGTAGCACCCTCTGGGGTGCAACAGCTACAGTCGCTATTGCTAACTGGAGTCACACTGTAGCCTCATCTTTTATGAACATTTTGTTTTTTTATCACGCCATTATCTCTGTTGGAGATACACTGTTTTAAAATGAACACCTCGGAAAAAGGCTTCGCAGGCAGAAATGTCTACGTGTAAATAATCAAGGCTGCATAGACGGAAACGGATTGATTGTTTGAAATATGACAATTATTTGTCAACGGTTGTCAAATTTAAAAAATGTCATTATCTGCGACGGATGTTGATCTGGGCATTGCACTTCTGGAAGAATTTGATGTAATTCTACAAGGATTTGTTTAAACCTGATTGATTCGATGACACATCGATTGAATGAAGCTATTTTGAAGAGAGTTCCTTAAAATTTGTTCACATTAAATCTAGTTTTGATGTTTATTTGTTTATTTGACTTGTTTTCTGAGTTTTTTTATGAGGCGTTCGTTTTAAAACAGTGCATCTCCAATAAAAACAGAGATAATGTCGTGATTAAAGAAACAAAATGTTCACGAAAGATAAGGCTACAGGTTAGGTTATAAAATAAAATAATTTAGATACATTAAGGTCGCCGTATTTATCGTCGTCAAATTTGTGGTGTTTTTTAGGTACTGAAATCTCGAAAAATAAAACACGTAGAGCAAAAGTAAATATCAAAAATAAAATTACTGATGTTTTGTTAATCCACTTTTACTATTTAATCTCCCCTCAAATAATATAATAACTTTTAAAATGCATGTGTATGACACATTATTTCGCTATTCTAACTCCACATTTTAACAATTGGTTTCACATACGTATAAACAAAAGTGAAAAATCTTATATGCAGAACTATGTAAGTATATGTTATAACAATGTTTACATCTATAGTTGAATTTAAAAAAATACGTATTTTGAAAGATTTCAGTACCTAAAAATTTGCTGGATAGATCGCTTTCTTCATTATTCAGTTCTTAAATGTCTAAAATTACTTGCATTTGTAGAAAACACTATTTCAAGAATACGACGCCCTTAATGAGTATACATAATATTTTTAATATTAATAGTAAGTATATTTATTTTCTTACTTAAGATTACTTAATTTTTTGTAGATTTATATTCAACCCTACTGGCAGTTAAATAAATATTTTCTCAGGTGTTCTAATGGAAGAAAATTTGCACTATGGCACTAACACAGGAGAATGCTGAAATAAATGCCAATGACTATTAATTACTATTCACATAGAATTTTATAAGACTCTGTACAGAAATAATATGACAACATAGTAGGCGTGTCTCTACATCAGTTGGAAACGGTTTGAAACTATCAAAAATGCCGTCCAACTACTTCTTGCATCATTGGTCATTCTCAACTTAACTGCTGCAGGAATAAACCTAGTATCATCAATATGGTCGCTGTAACGTCAAACGTGTTCATGTTATGGTATCTTTAAAATAGCTTTATTAAATAAAAGTAACACATTAAAAAATAAACTATTCATGAATCAGATAATTATTAGGTCAGTAGATGTTAATTTCATAAATAACAAAATTCAAAACTGTTTTTTATTATTTTCGTTAAATAGTTTGGAAGCAACAATATTAGCTATCCATTGCGCCAAAAATTTGATATCCTCGCAAAGATTTGTGTTCCAATGCTAAGAACCACTAATAGAAATTGAATAAATTACCTGTAGAAGTATCCCTAAACAAATATTGTATGGAATAATTCTAAACAGATGATCGTAATTACTTTTAGAGAATATATCTATTATTTCTGCTCTTGTCACATTACTCTCTGCTTTTATAGCAGCAAAGTTACTCGCCACATATAATCCATGTTCACCTGAAAATATTCAACTGTTTGTTTTATAAACACAGTACTAATTGTAAATAATTGTTTTATATATGTACATATTTACCAAACGCAGCTACCATTACAAAAATTGTTGTAACTTTTAACTTATGATTTAAAACCTTCGAATATGTATATAAAGCCATTGATAAATCCACTGTTGCCCATTTTTCCATTAGATACGGCCATTGTTTTGCTAAGACAATGAAGAATATTTCTGTAAGCGCCGTTACTGTAAAATATACCAATCCAACTGAAAAATATAATTCTTAAAACAAATTAACTGTCTGTGTTTTACATGTTACCGAATAAAGTGAAAAATTCCGTGCTATTTAATTGTTTCTTAAAGTATAATAACAGATTTAGAAAACTCAAAACTAAATAAAGTAAGGCGTACACTGTCCGTTTTGACCGCCAAGAAAAACGGATAGTTCTGAAATCGCTTCCTTTTATACCTGTTACTGGAAAAAGAGAGAAACATTGTGCCAAAGCTAGAAATGGATACAGCACTTTTTGAGAAATTAACATTTTTCGGTACCCCAACATATCTACAATTAATAACTGTAGTTAATATTTTGTGTATGAGTTTTTCCCTCGACAGGTTCTGTTTTGATTGTAGTCAATCGTGTCATAATGCTGACTATGAAAATATTATTATACTTTTATTTAGACAATATTTTTTTAAAATAGATAGATACACACATTTTATATGACAAACATCACAAAATCCTACGTATATAAGTGTTTAAGCAATGTTTAGACACTACTTTTTAGCTGACAAAAATTTAATAACAATAATTTATTTCATCCATTAAAGTAATAAAAATTCCATTGAACCAGTCCATGGCACAATAGTTACAAAGAACATTAATAAAGTACAAACAGCGATAAATAATAAACAAACATTGTACATTAATATTAAGAATAATAACAATGAACATTGTAGACTAACAATTATGTTATGTGTATAAAATAATAATAATCACTATTGCTATAGGTATACATATATCTGAAATTTTTTAGCAACACCACACAAGGTATGTCGTAAGTTTAGTTTTGAGTAAATTGAAATTTGTTTCAGTTTTTGCGTCAACCTGCAATAAATTCGTAAGTTTAATACCCATATAAAAAGGTGACTTCATACAAACTTGTAGCATGGTGAGAGAATTTTAAAGATTACAATATCGAATTTTATATTCACGTGTATCAGAATTTCGTTGATAAGACCTTATATTATTATTTTGACAACACATAATACACATTTGACAGTCAAAGCTCACAGAATTTGTATTTCTTAGATTTTTAATTATAATGATAACATCATTCAAATGAACATTGTACTCCTTTAGTTTTATATAACAATTGTAAATTTTATTATTTTGGCTTTAAACGAGTTCCTGAAAAAAAAAATCAAATTCCAGAAGGCTGCTTATTTTTTAACAAATTAATATGATACATCCTGTATAAAGAAACACCCCCACAAGCATAACTGATCGATAATCATAAAAAATATGTACCAATTAGACAAATATGAAACAAATTTATGACCGACGTCACTTTTAAATTAAGATTAATACACCTCCATCATAAAATAAAAGTTATAACTATAAATAATAATTATCGACTTATTAATTATTGCAACATGTTTGTTTCAGAAAGTATTCGAAGTAACACGCAATGAAGCTATGCCTCATATATTAAATATTATTTTCTTAACACAGACGGTAATGGCAGTAATGGTGTACGTAATCCCACAACAAAACATATTGCACATCAACACAAAACCCAGATATGTAAAGGAGAATCAGAAAAATATAGTAAATTCTTTGAAGTTCTTCTTAATTTGTTCCCAACTTTTGGGAATCTTGCCGGTAGAAAACATTACAGCATCTCAGAATATGCTTGAATTTAAATGGAAGAGTTGGAAAGTTCTATATACTATGTTCTTTATTGGTATAACAACATTCGCGTCCATTCTATGTTTGTTGGAGTGGTTTTATGTAGGATATGTCTTTACATCATTAGGTAACACTTTAATAAAGTATCTAATATACATTTTATTCTATAGCTAATATTAAAGTTGCCTTTCATATATACGTATATACAGTAGTACTTTAACCACAAGGGTAGATACAGATTTTTATTTTTTAAGTACTCTACTATAATTTAAATCATTACCTACTATTTGGAATACAAATATTAATACACACAACGTCAAAAGTCTTGGGCCCCCTGTATATAAAATGATTAAACCTAGTGGTTTTTCTACATGTGGTAAAAACGTACATGTACTTAGGGAACAAAAAAGACATGCAGACCATGAACCTTTACTTTATTACCAATGTTTTTACAAATCTGGTCAGTTTGGCAGTGTATTCAGCCAAGTATACCTTTGAATTTTTGTACATTATAATGCCAGGACGTGAAATTTCTGCCCGAGCAAGCATGACTGCTTTACATGATGCAGCACATTCTAATCATCAGATATCGAACATGTTGGGCATTCCTAGATCATCTGTTGCTTAAAGCAGACCACGTAGTGCACGTCCTCGAGTATCTAATGAAAGGGAGGATCGGTATTTGGTGCAATATACCTCTAGACACATATTCAGTTCTCAGGGCCCACTTTCAAGATACGTTTCACCGTGTCGACATCTACTATTCGAAAACGACTCCACAATGCAAATTTACGTGCTAGAAAACCATTACGGGTCCCCAATCTACTTCCAAGGTGTAGTGCTGCCCGTATCCAGTGGGCGCGAGAGCATGGGGGTTGACTTCTACGCCAGTGGCGGTGGGTCTTATTTACAGACGAAACCAGAATTGGGCTGGTTACTGATGACAATCGACAAAGAGTCTGGAGAGAATCAGGTCGTCAACAGCAACTTCATCTTCCCCGTAAAGTTGCTCCATATGAAGGGGGTACCGTAATGTTTTGTTGCGTTAATTCGCATACCACAGGATATGACCATTCAAATTTACATTGAACAAGTTATTACGCCCATTATTTACCCCATACGTAATGAAATAGGTGAATATTTTGTGTTTATGGACGACAACGCTCGACCTCATCGAGCAAGAAGGGTTCAAGAGACACTCGAAGCAGGACATATCAATAGATTAGATTGGCCAGCCAACTCACGTTGCTAGAGCCATTCGTAACCATATTCCTCCACCACAGACTGCAGATGAGGTAGTCGTGGCGGCAGAAGAGGAATGGAACAATATTCTGTAAGAAATCGTTAACCTCTTGATTATCTCAATACATTAGACGTGTCAATATGCTATTGGAACGTGGTGGAGGTCATACCTACTATTAGTCAAGTAGAGAACTTGCCTTGTTACTTCTTTTTGATTTAATAAATTTTGTCAAAAATGTCACACACTTGTTGGCTTTTAATTTCCTTAGTACTCAGTCTATCGAACATATTCGTTTCACAAAAATAAAAAAAGATTCAGAGACAATATACTTTTATAAATATATTTCGTTTTTCTGACAAAAAGATTTCTTTATCAAGAATGAGGGATGGAGGGGTCCAAGACTTTTGTGTATTACATTTAACACTCCCAGAAATATGCATGGGAAAGGAAGAATCTTCTTTTTCTGCAGTTGCAGAACGGCAGAAGTAATGTCTAGTAAACATTTCTGAATTTGACAGCTTTAAAAACTCAGCTATTTTCTGTAGAATTTGGGAATGGAATTTTATAATGGTGTTTATTCCCACAAGTTGAACAGTGCATTTCTTCTGTCGATAGTTGCATTTGATATAGGACACTTTCTCAAGGCGATATATTTCCGTATAATCTTCAAGATGCAGTCTCCAGATTTTTTATTCGTAATTCAGTACTACCAGTCTTGCTTGGTTTTGGTGTCGAGAAGAAAAACAAGCATTCGAGATAGTCTGTCATCAATGTTTGCAACATCTGTGCAACATTATCCGAACGGTACGCTCTATTTCAACCCATTATAGCTAAGCCAATCAAGTAATATATTCATTTATTTTAGAAGTTACATTACACTTTAGGGTTGAAAATTTTTGACTTTTTTGGTTTGCAACCACTAATTGATTGTTTTAGAAAAGCTATGAGCTTGCTGTTTAACAAAAGTTCAATTGATACTGATATTTTCTCGTTTCGATCCTTGATGTCCTTCGATTAATCCTTAAGTCAATATAGATTTTGATGGTAACTTGAATATGGCCTTGAATATTCCTCTTTTATCTCGTTCTTCTCCAACAACCACACAAAACGACACTAAAGAACACTAAAGAACTAATGTTGACACTACAATGATTCAGTCGGATGGAATGATTGTTTAATAATCATATTCCATAAAACCAGTGCTAACTATGCAAAAGTTTTTCTAATTTAAAATCGCTTTAAATAATTTCAAAATTTTTCTTAGTGCTAAACGCGTCCATATTTGTGCTATAGAAGAAACATTGTCTTACACACGACGATAAAATTTCGTTATTGTCTCTTGAAATTAATTAACCTTTTGTGGTTGGCGATAAAATAACATTTTATAGACTTGTATAAAAAATAACTATTTATCACAATTCATACTTTTTAAGATACTATTCCAACTTATTTATACATCCTATATTATTGGTTCTTCTTATTGATAAGTTGACTATATTCATATTGCATATTTTGTTATCTACTCTCTGAAGGAAATGTAAATTATGTATTTATTTACTCGACATAAGAATTCGTAAGTACTTTTTATACCTACACTGATGAAAATTATTAGCGAAATTACACCTCGCATTGTTAATTATTTATTGCCTAGATCATTAGTGAGAAATAATATATCAGAATGTAATGGTATAATTGTTATGAAAAATTACTATATGAATATGCATATTTTCATGGTAAAACTGTGTTTTTACACATGAAATGTAATTTCATAATGTTATTGCGTATTTTTATAAAATATAATTCACATACAGATTTTTGTAAAACAGTATGAATTTGATATTTTTTACATTAATATATGGTGTGGGCAACGTGTAAATTTAAAATCATTTTTATCAGAGTATGTATGTGTTGACTTGAATCTGTATGCAAATTTTCATTTTCCATTAAAGATGGCCTATTTCCGGTCATAGCAAAAGATAAATATAAGGAAACTTAGAACCTTTATAAAACCATCCGTTATATTAATTCTAATCAAGTTTTGCCAAAATGTGAATTATCTTCTATAATTAAGAAAAACATTGTTTAGTTGCGGCAAAAATTCAGACGACTTACGTCTCAGTTGCAGCTTCTTAAATATTTTGATGAAAATACCATGCATTATTCATTTGTTCGTATGACTTAGATCGTCTGAATTCTTGCCGCAATTATATGCATTTCCTTATACTCTACATAGAATATACGTCTAACACAAACATTAATAATTATAGCAATTATTTTCAGAAATAACTGTATTTTACGCTGGAGCATTGGTAGTGTTAATACTCTACGTGCATCTAGCTCGTTCTTGGCCCAAATTAATGATATTATGGTGTAGGGTGGATATAATTATGAACAATTCTTATGGATACCTAAAATCGCTAAATAGAAGATTCCATGTAATATGCATAATATATTTGATATTGACCTTAGGTATGATATACCACTTTATAGTCTAATACAGGGAACTGTTTGTTTGAATTTAAAAATATATGCCATAATTTTTATTTTATCAGTCAGCTAAAAAGATTATAACTTATACACTGAGTGCCCCAAAATTAACTTGCCAAAGTCCAACCTAAAATTTTACAACAAAAAGTAAGTAAAAAAAATCTATTAAATAACAACCAACAAAAACAACAATACGGATATTTAAAATGTCTATCGACTTATGGTAAGTGATTTTACAATTTTCTAAGCAGGGTTAATTCCAACATTTTTTATTTCGTAGTTGAAAATACCCAAGGTAAAAAGTGCCCCAACTTTTCTCGCCGCCAATTTTTCAAATATGACTCAATATTGTAATAAATTCTATATTTTCTAGAGAAACTTGAAAATCTTGTTGAAAACACCGGCAATGTAGAAAGGAGAAACGTAATAAAATCTTCTGCCAAATGATTTTGGAATCTTCTTTGGTTTGATGAATTTACTTTCTATAGAAATTAATTTTGGTTGTTGATGTTTGACAGCAATGTGGATTGCCCGCAGTACACAAGTTTGAGACCCATTGTACATGCCGTTGATTATGGAGTTCAAAAGTGACCTGTGCTGTGTGTAAAAGCTAGCACTAGCTCTGATATTTCTAATGTCTTGAGGAGAAAGAGAAGTCACCCCATGATCTTTGTCCATTTTAACAGACACAGTTGTAGAGGATGTGAACCGGATCCTGCGAAACTGCATCGTCACAAAACCTGCATCTCTCAACAGATGTCCGTGACCGTTTAGGAGATCCATGACAACCCTAATGATGCGTCTGAGCATAATAAAATTTTGGGTTGCGTAAGCTGATCCGGAAAGTAGGTCAGTATAACATGATTATCCATTCTCAACAGATCACACGAGAGGTGTTCTTTAGCAGAAGCGCACTGTGGCCTCCAGAATGTCTGTGCATATGTGAATATATTGGTTTACATATTTCTTTTTAATATTCACTTGATCGCAGGCAGAGACAGCAATTCTGGTGTAAGAGTGAGATAAATTCACTCTTGATCGTACTACATAAAACCTGAATCCTAATCTCTGGTCCGCCTTGGACCAATCTGTGAAGCAGATAACTCCTTTTGAAACTTAAGCATAAGAATTAGTGAATCAGGCTTTCATAGTCGGGATTTTTACCTTAAAGTTCCTTTGAAATATGTAGGTAGGGAATTTCTTGCCGCTAACCATTTCAGCCCCCATCTAATAGCTCCTTAATGATCACGGTGTGACCCCTGTTATAAATTTTCTCTTGCCATTCCTTTATTGTTTAGAATTAAGTGGCTCTTTGCAGTTGCCTGCCAATGTAAGGTACCCAGGTTGATTAATTATCTAGAGTATTCCCCAAAAATTTGACAGTTTGTGTCCTCTGAAAAGTAACAATCAAAATAGTCGACTACCTGAAACCAACCATCTTCCACCTTTTGGCGAAGAGAACAAGAGCGATTAACCCTAAGCCCCTGCCATATGCCCCATCTTTCTATAATTTTAGGGTCTCCTGAGTAAGCTCACTGATTACTCTCAGCGATTTCCTTGATATGAGTATAACAATCTTGAGGCTTGAGTGTAAATTACTCTTTCGTTGAACCCACGGAAAAAACCACCGAACACAAGGTACTACAGAATCGGAGAAAGAACTTCATCCTGCGGGCATCCTTGTGGTCACAGATAGCTTACGTAGAAGTCATTTCCAAGTTATGATTATAGGATCTTATTTACTTACTTTCAACAGTAGATCCTTATTTTGAAGATTGTCAATCTAATTTTGGGACATTCTATATAGTATAACATTTTGACTATTGCAAAACTCACAACGGACATGTAGACCACTTGTAGGCCTACAATGTCAGATATGAAAATACATTTATTAGCATCAGATGTAATGATTTTTCTAAAATAATATGTAGAACTTTTTAATATTTTTTCTAGGTAATTATTTCTTACATGTATTACATACATACAACACTATTAAATTCAGAGTTGGAAATAATTATAGCACTGAAATGTATTATCAGGAATCGTTCCCACAAATGTTTAGACTGATTTCTTTTAATGGAGTTTCAGCTACTTTTTGCAGCGTAAGTATTTTAATTTGATAAAATAAAATCTATTTACTTTCAGTTATAAACTATAATTAGGCAATCATGTTCTTTTTAGAAACAAAGAACAAAATTATTGTACGAGTGATTGGGTCCTATTATGACCTCAAAAAACGTTTATAGTGAATTTTAGAACACTCTTTCTCAAAATTCGCAGTAATGACAAAACATTTTCGTTACAATCCATTTTGATTTGTTCATCAGCGCACACTGGGACAGAAAACTTAAAGATTTCGGAAAAATTTTGAAACTAGAATGTTTTATAAAAATCCAGAAAATACTAAAAATCTTCAACTAAAAATAAATACAAAGAACTAAAACACAACGATTTAGTAACCTTCTTTATAAATAAAGCTATATGAATTATGTATATGTATAATATAATGTAATGTATATTATACATCTTATATTTGATTCGGGAGAAGAATCGTCCCACCCCACTGCTGTGTCCTTAGAGCAAAAGGGTTGGACCAGAGAAGAACATCTCATCGACAGTTCTCAGATTTCAGGAGGAAGTCGCTTTAGTTTTTTTATTAGAAGCTTCCAAATTGAGAAGATGAACCCAACGAAGAACGTCCTCGTTTGTATTGATTCTTGAACTTTTCCTAGAAAAAATAAGAAAATCTTTTTTTACTGTTTAAGAAAAGTATTTTAAGCTAATATATCTAATCTAATCTAATCTTTGTTTCGAACCTCTTCAGTCTTATCTTTATCGCGTAAGGGGCAAGAATTAGGATTATTAAAATGGTACAATTTATTTTTTCATGGTGCTGCTACTGAGATGATAGACAATCTATTGATCTTGACTTGATTCGATTTAATTTGCAACTAAACTAATTGATTTGTAATAGAAACGACAAAAGAAAATTTCTGTATCATTAACAGTAAATAATTAAAAATAAAGTAATAGAAATCGGTATTTTAAGATTTTTGTTTACTAACAGAAGTATTGCATCCTTTAAGACAGGACTGTTCAACATGAGGTCAGCAGGTCGCATGCTATCCGCTACATTTAAAAAATATAGAAATATGCTTATAATATATAAGCAAGCGAGTCATTCCTACACCAACGATGAAATAAAATAACACATACATAGGTAGGCTATGTGACGCCACTGAGTATTTAATCACAAATAACAATAATAAACTTCAGTGCATTGTTTGTGTGCCAGAACTAACTATCAATTCCTAAAAAATATAATATGGCACGATATTCCACTATGATACACGAGAAAGCATTTCAGCAGTATACAGGAGAGTCTAAAAATGCTATCATTACGGATTATAAGACAAAATTAACACACAAATTACATTTTTTCAAAAGTCAAATGAAAATTGTCAAAGCGAAAAAATCTTTTAGAGATGAAGTGGTGTGCAATCAAAATAGCAAAATAATTCAATGACAAAAAAATTGCCGAAAAAATCGGCAGTCTCAGTGTCGTATCAAACAATATTGAAATTGGAAGACGTGTAGATCACATTAATCAATATGTATCCACAAAATTGCACCATACAATAGAAAAATATTAATATTTTTCACTTTACCTGGACAAAAGAACTGATATATCCTACATCAACCAACTTGAAATTTTTGTTCGAACTAATCAAGAAGACAGTGTAGCAGAAGAGATGCTTGATCTAATTCCTCTCCATGGTACAACTAAGAGTAGATACGGATATTTTTGAAGTTGTAAATAAGATGGTATCATACTATGGAGGATTCGATAAATGTTCTCGAATTGTCACTGACGGAGCCAGAGCTATGATAGAAACTGAAATTAGCATTAGCAGGGATTAGCAGGACTCTTAAAACAAAACAATATCAGCTGTCCATACTGCATTGTTCACCAAGAGGCCATAAGGGAAAGTCCTTACGTCAAATGAATGTCATAAAAGTGGTTGTATGAATGTCATAAAAGTGGTTGTTAAAATAATTAATATTGTGAAGGGGTAATGTCGCTTTGAGAAAATTTCGTAATTTGTTGGCACAAGTAGATACTACATATGATGACTTGTAGCACTTGTATTTTTAACAGAGTTGACACATCACCTTATAGAATTATATTTGAAGATACAGAAAAGCAGCAGAATATTGTCAATTTATAAAGAAATGATTTTTCATTTTTTTTTCCAAACCGTGAAGAGCACTTTGACGAAATGAAGGATTTTAAAAAAGTTTCATATTTAATTTATATAAAATACATTGACACAATTACAGAAAAATTTAATAACCGATCTAGCGACTTTAAGAAAATCGGAGGAGAAATTTTACTTTCTACTCAGTTACTTACTATTTCTGTAGACAACGTAAGCAGAGCAGATCTTCAATTAGATTTATGCGATTTTCAGTCAGATCCTTTTACCACGGAATAACCAAAATAGGACTGGACTTTTTTAAATTTACTCTCAGGACATCGTTACCTCACCTTGAGGCTTTATGAACGGCTCAATACTGCAGACACGTATCTTTGCGTAAGGTTTTCCAACATGAGATTTATAAAGTCAAAATATAGGTATTCCTGTCTGATAAGTTAGATACCTACTAAGTTGCTTCGTTTGTCAGCAACAAATATTAATGATAATATTGATACTTTGGTTAGTGACAACCAACATCTCCAAATTTTACACTATCTTTTTTTTGTATATTTGTTACTTTTTTGAATACCTAAATAAAAATAATTATACAAACACGCTTTTGTACCTATTACAAATCACTGGAAAAATTTCATACGAAGTATTTGTATGACGCGCTCTTACAACTGTAAGTTGGACAGCTCTTTTTTAAGTAATTATTAAAATTATTTGCTATATTTGCTTTCCTTCAGCTGTAACTTGGTGGTGTATTTCTGTTGATTCACAGACTTTATCTTTAGTATTTTTTCATTCAAAGAAAACAAGATTCAGAATGTCTAACCACTTAGCTCTCGTTCAAATATTTATTTAGATGTAAATCAAATCTGAATACAATTATTAGATTTTTTTACGTTTCGACTGGTTTCTGGGTTTTCTGTCTTACTGTACTGCTACTGTTTAAGTGAAAATTTGGTTGTCATGGATATTTAAAAAGTTTCCGAAAAGTTTTATCCTCTTCTTGAGGCAAGCTGCATGTGATCATACTGGAAATTTTTTAACGTTTACGTACAGACTGATATTTCGTTTGATACAACTTGACATTTTAATTATTTTTTATTTTTGAGCTTTTAATGGGTTAAAGTAAAGAAAATTAGTAGGTTATATTATTTATTATATTATTCTTCATACTCAATCAATTTCATTTACTAAGTCTAAATATCGTCCAGTTGTTTTTTAAATTAATAGTTTGGTGCGAAAGGACAATGTTAAAAATAATCGATTTTTGGCTTATCCGGGGGGACGCATAAATCATAAAAAAATCAATTGATTATTGTTAATTAACATTAGAAATTACCCCTAAACCTATATAAACTACCCTTAAATAGCTTTAAATGGATAATCATTAATTATTGTTATAAAATTCGTATAAAATGAAAAAAATGCTTGAAAGTGATTTGAACAGGAAGTATGTCAATATAAAAAATGATAAATGACTGTAAAAGTGCCCATTCAATGGCGAAATAGCGCCAATTAGCGTTCTCACTTTGCGAGCGCGTACTGAAAAAATGGCAATTTATCCTTGCGCCCATTTTTCAGGTTGCAATAGTATAAATGAACCTTAAAAGTGATTTAACCATATTTTTCATTCTAAACGAATTTTACAACAATAAATAATGATTATCTATTTTAAGTTATTTAAAAGCAGTTTATATAGATTTAAGGGTGCAATTAATATTTCCCCACTTACTTAATGTACTCTAGTATCAGTTTTTGCATTTTTTGTCAGTAACCTATAATTTTTTTCTAACAATAGGCGTTCCCTTGAACATTTAAACATTATCTATTTTTGATGTCGGAGCTCACCATTAGCTTTTGAAAGTCGTTTTTTTAATTTTTAGGAGTGGAATGGACATTTTTACAGTTATTTATCACTGTTTATATTGACATACTGTCTGTTCAAATCATCTTCAAGCATTTTTTTCATTTTACACGAATTTTATAACAATAATTAATGATTATGCATTTAAAGCTATTTAAGGGTAGTTTATATAGGGGTAGTAGCGACATTTTCCCAGCTATCTGACGTATTTCTGGGCCATTTCTAATGTTAATTAACAATAATCAATTGATTTTTTTATGATTTATGCGTTCTCCCGGATAAGTCAAAAATCGGCTATTTTTAACATTGTCCTTTTCTTATCGAATATCTTGAGCTGAAATTAGTAACCGGAATTTTTTCTTCGTCCATCAAAATTTACCAGTGGTTTGGGATAATTTTCAAAATATTCATGACAACAACAAAAATTCCCGTAATAATTTAAGCACTAGGAATATTATCAGTAAAAATAAATATAAGATCTGATCGTGCACTGATCAATAAGGCGATGACATTTTTAATGATTTTATTTTCTTTGCAGATCATTCGAATCCATACCATTTTAATAGGGTTAATTAACGATTTATTCATAATTTTAATTAGCACTGCTTTGGCCCTCAGATTCAAACAAATATCGGAACGGCTTGTTCGGAACCAGAAAACAGTAGGCTATTTCGCTAAAAGAATATGAAAACAATTGCAACCTTTGTTAGTTTCAGATTAAAAGTCTTCATTTCTGGAAGGAAATCCGGGAGGATTATGACAGATTAAGTCTACTTTGCAAAGAACTGGACAAACATATATCGTACATGATATTGCTGTCGTTTTCCAGAAATATATTTTTTATTCTTCTGCAGCTTTATCATAGTCTAGAGTATGTACGGAGTGTCTTAAACTCGATTGTGTGGACCTACTGTGAGACAAAAAATTTGAATAAAATTTGGAACATGTGGTGCTACATGGGATGATAAGCTCCATTTTCAATCGAAAATATTATCTTTGGGATTTGATGACGTCATCATTTAACCGACGAAAATCGGTTTGTCAGTAATGGTTTGCCAAACAGACGCAACGAACACTAGTGGTCTATTGAAAAATCTCCACATTGTAAATCCAATCTAAAACCAAGGCTATTTTGGAGTAAATGTATAGTGTGGCATCATCGGTAGGCATTTAGATGGTCCCTATTTTTATGAACAGGATTACTTAAAGGACCCCGCACATTTTATATGGAAAACGGTCTTCCGGTGAAATTCGCTGAAAACTTGGAAAATTGTTCGTTTTGTACCCCTGAACAAAAGTCTCAATGGGGTCGAAGCTCGAAATGCCCATCTTTAGGCTCTACGGCTATTTTTAGTGGTCACAAACGGCGAAAATTCATTTTTTTTAAATATCATGTTTAATGCTGGGAAAGTGTTCGTTTTGTACCCCTGATCAAAACTCTCAATGAGGTCGAAGCTCAAAATGCCCATCTTTAGGCTCTACGGCTATTTTCAGTGGCCAAAAACGGCCAAAATTAATTTTTTTCTAAATATCATGTTTAATTCTCGGAAAGTGTTCGTTTTGTATCTCTGATCACATGTCTCAATGGGGTCGAAGCTCAAAATGCCCATCTTTAGGCTCTATGACTATTTTTAGTGACCAAAAACGGCCAACATTCATTTTTTTTTTAAATATCATGTGTAATGCTGGGAAAGTGTTCGTTTGTACCTCTGATCAAAAGTCTCAATGGGGTCGAAGCTCGAAATGCCCATCTTTAGGCTCTACGGCTATTTTTAGTGGCCAAAAACGGCCAAAATTAATTTTTTCTAAATATCATGTTTAATTCTCGGAAAGTGTTCGTTTTGTATCCCTGATCAAAAGTCTCAATGAGGTCGAAGCTGAAAATGCCCATCTTTAGGCTCTACGGCTATTTTTAGTGGCCAAAAACGGCCAAAATTCTTTTTTTTTGAGCCTAAAGATGTGCATTTCGAGCTTCGACCCCATTGAGACTTTCGATCAGGGGTACAAAACGAACAATTTCCCATCATTAAACATGATATTAAAAAAAAAATAATTTTGGCCGTTTTTGGCCACTAAAAATAGCCGTAGAGCCTAAACATGGGCATTTTGAGCTTCGACCTCACTGAGACTTTTGATCAGGGGTACAAAACGAACACTTTTCCAGCATTAAACATGATATTTAAAAGAAAATAATTTGCGCTGTTTTTGGCCACTAAAAATAGCCGTAGAGCCTAAAGATGGGCATTTCGAGCTTCGACCCCATTAAGACTTTTATTCAGGGGTACAAAATGAACAATTTCCCAAATTTTCAGCAAATTTCACCGGAAGACCATAAAATGTGCGGGGTCCTTTACTACAAGAAGAACTTCCTGTACTTCTGGAGAATGTGCCTTTGCAGCTAAGAATAAACTTATGGTTTCAGCTCCACTTTCACAAGGCCAGGATTGTACAGCAATATTTAGATAACACTTTCCCAGAAAAATGGATTGGAATTAATGGATCTATTTAGTGATCCGGAAAGTCACCAGACCTAACACCCCTCTATTATTTTTGGAGGGTTTTAAAAAATATTGTTTACAAAACATCTTCGCGAAATATTAATCATTTGAAAAAAAAATTATAAACGCTTATAATGAGTTAAACGGCGAAATGTTAATAAATGCAGCCGACAAAGAAGTCAGGCGAAAAGTGTATATGTTGTCTTGAAATGACAGGTCATATAGAAAATAGATTGTAATATGTATGTCGAGGGGATTTGCCTCATTTTTTTTAGTTTAGTTACTGTTATCATCACCTTTTGTTTTAACTGTATTATAGAATTATCGAGTTTAATCCTTTTATATATTCTCATTCTTAATGGCATGTAAGCAACGAATATACAATTATTTTCCAACAAGTACTTGATCCTTCCAGCGCTAATGTGATTTTTAGGTGGTATTTCTTTTAAGACTTTTTAGGACGATATTGCTTATAACTTTTAAAGGGCAAATAATACATAAAAATGTATCTAATAAACGTTTATTAGAAAAAAGAGACATTTTTAAAAATTTTTATATGTTTCTAGAAAAAATATAATTGATGACGTCATTAGTCGTTTCTGTCAAATCTATGATTGAAAATGAATCTTACATCATCCCATTTAATACCACATGTCACAAAGTTCTTGTATCCTCACAATACCTATAGCAAGCCAGTTTGTACACGTAAAACAAGTTGTATTTAATTGCACTATTAATTAGTTCCTTGTAAAATTT
The DNA here is from genome assembly GCA_037114965.1 of Monochamus alternatus. NCBI lineage: Eukaryota > Metazoa > Arthropoda > Insecta > Coleoptera > Cerambycidae > Monochamus > Monochamus alternatus. The sequence goes on along the minus strand of CM073431.1, from coordinate 73,010,589 downwards.
GTAATTCTTTACAGTGGCTTCACAGGTTTTATTGGACAATTACACTTTGTATATTCTTTCACATATCTAATTACAAAAATTGTGTCTGTGTCATTATATGCTGCTTGGATAAACGATGCAAGTCTAGAACCTGCCAGTATATTAAACTCTGTACCCTCTTCTTCGTATAATATCGAGGTATGATAAAAAGCATTTGTCAATATTTACAAAAGAAATTGTCGTTGGTTCAGCAATATCTCCTATGTGCAATTTTTACCGATTTGCAATATTGGTCTCAATTTATTCATATCGTTGTTCTGCATCTGTCCGTAATTCCACTTATGTGCAAAATATGTTGTTCAGTAGTATAAAGGTCAGTAATATTAAAGCTACTATGCGTGTGGTATATATCTGTTACCTCTTACGTACAAAAATGCACATTGGAGATATATTAATAACGATGAACAAAATATAAATGAAATTCTGGGAAAAAAGTCATAAGAAGATATCCATCATGTACATTAACTTGTTTAAAATTCTAATGAGTCATATCTTGTATCATAATGGCCGGTTTCTCAACTAGTAGATATTTATTAAATAAACTTATCGATTCCATAAACTGGAGATATCCCATGAATTCGGTTTCTGAACCGTTCGATAATGCTTATCTATTGCATAAGTTATCGAACATATATCTAAAGAAAAATGGGAAGAAGATATCTGTCCAATAAACATTAGCGAACGCGCGCAGCGATTTAGCTGTTGCTTGTTTACATCTTTATTGTAAGGCTTAACCCAACTTTTTCCATATTTTCGTGACGATAACTGTGTTATGGAAAATTCTGATTCGTCTGCCTCATCAGATGAAGAATATTTAGATATAGTCAGATATCTTGAACGGCCAAGACGTTAACGTGAAAAAGAAAACCAGTATGAAAAATACAGCGACTCTCAAATACAAGTAATTTTAGACATTTAAGAACTGAATAATACAGAGGTTAGCAAATAACAACAGTGTTATCTCATGCCACTGGCGAAGTACCGAAGTAAAATCAATATATAACTTCAGAAAGCGATCTATCCAGCAAATTTTTAGGTACTGAAATCTTTCAAAATACGTATTTTTTAAATTCAACTATAGATATAAACATTGTTATAACATAAACTTACATAGTTCTGCATATAAGATTGTTCACTTTTGTTTATAAGTATGTGAAAATAATTGTTAAACTGTGGGGTTAGAATAGCGAAATAATGTGTGTCATACAAATGCATTTTAAAAGTTATTATATTATTTGAAAAGAGTTTAAATAGTAAAAGTAGATAAACAAAACATCAGTAATTTTATTTTTAATATTACTTGTGTTCTACGTGTTTTATTTTTCAAAATTTCGGTACCTAAAAAACATCACAAATTTGATCATTTTATGGCGAGAAATACGGCCACTTTAACGAAAGAAACTGTAAATTTACTGATAGATTTAATAGGAAAACTAGTATTCAAGTGTCTAGTACCAGAACAAATTCACTATCAGTATTAGAAAAGGTTTTAATAACTTCGTTTTTATGCAACAGGTTTGTATATATTTTTATTTAGTTAATGTGATGTGCTATTAGGTAGGCGATAGTGGCGCCATCTACAATTATTTCTTGAAAGTCTCTTACTTCCATAAATGGCATCTACAAACACTTGTGCATTTGCTAGCTCCCTCTATGATTATTGCAGATATTAAGATATCCATTCAACTGTTATGTACAAAATTTGGAAGGTATGCGTTCGGAAACCAATATAAAGTTATCGGTCTGATAAATTTATGTACTCGATAGTTATCGAATGGATTGCGCCAAATGTTGAGAAACCGGCCATTTTTTTTTTAATGAGTCGAGAATTGAATTTAATTTTCTATTTTTTTTTTAGATTCGACGCCTTCTGACACAAATAAGTTTTGACAACGTTGCTCTAACCGGCTGCCGAATGTTTAAAGTTACAAGAGGGATCATTCTTAGCGTAAGAAATTTATATTTATTTATAAAAATTTATTTTTAATTTTAAGAAGTGCATAACAGTAGAACCTACCTATATTTTTCATGGCAGTATACAGGGTGAATCTTAAATAAGTACAAATATTTTAACTGCTAGTGTAGTTCATCATTTAAATCAGTCTAGTGAAAGCTATTTTTAAAAATTTCTAATATTTACGGAGATATTAATTTTTTTAAAAAATACCCACATTTTGAGGACCGCTGGCTGATTTTTCATCCAACAACGTAATGAAACATATGATTTGTTGCGAGGTTGCCATATCTCCTCCAATATAAATATTACGTTTCCTTTAACGTAATAGTTCTATTTTAAAAATACTTGTTTTAAGCATAAGTACAGTAAAATTGGGTATGTAGTATGATACGCAGCAATATTAACATAAATTTTAACATCTGAACTAACCTTACTATACTTCAACGATTAAAAATTAATTTCCGCAAGTTCAATACTACCGTAAAATATTTAGGAAGATATTACGTGATATTACTATGTCCAATGTTCAAAAATTATACATAAACGTACACACAAGCTTACCTGTTTGTTAAAAAATTAACTATTTAATCAGTAATCCACATTTCACAAGTTAAATGTCATTGTACACTGTTAGAAAGGGACACAAAACACAATTTCCTTAAGTTATTTTATGAAGAATAACGAAAAACTATGCACGCGTTTTTTATTTATAATGGAAAGAATGTCAACTTTTAGCAAATTTTATTGCTATTTTCATGCATTATGTGGGGTTAACAAGTTTGACTTGGGCTTCCGATAATCTGTCATGACAGTCAATGACAGTTTGATAATAAAAAATAATATAAAATGTTACACTTGACAAAATTCGCTAAAAGTTGAGATTTTTTCTTCCTTAAAGCAAAGACATTTGTGTAATACTGGCAACACTGTGAAGCACACGTTCAGTCTGCAGCACTATGACTCATAAAAGTATGAAGGGTCTGTCTAGGCCAGCGGTCCTCAACAAGTTTTCTGCTGAAAAATTAGGAAATTTATTTAAAATTTCACTTTTTTATTTCTGATTTTTTTGTAAAAAAACTATTAATTATGTGTTCTACACACAAAACTATACTGCTGGTTAAAATATTTGTACTTATTTAAGATTCACCCTGTATGTAATCTATATTGAAAATGTCATTAGTAATCCTTGGTGTCAATCAAACATCACAGTTATTGACACCTCTCATAAAAGTTGAATAACAAAGATATCCACTAATTTTGCTTAGATGTTTACTTTGCTATTAACACGTTACAGATTTCTAGATGTGGACGAGCTTTGTAGGAAACAAAGATTTTTAGATAATATTAACAAAAGACGACAATTTACTAGCAAGAGTTTCTATTTTTTTTTTAGATTGCTGGAGCTGTAGTAACTTATGAATTAGTCTTAATACAGTTTAATGCTGCTACTGGCAATTGAATGACAATGTTGTATATTGTACTACTTAATGTAATAAAAAATAATATTACCTAAATATACTGGAAATGAAATGAAAATAAATTCTATATTTTAAAATGTTTCTTTTTTAGTTTTAAAGAAGGTATGAATATATTTGCTGTGTAATTAGTAAGTGTAATGGTAATAGTTATGTTAATATTTATTATTTGTAAATTTTAAAAAAGATTACTTTTGAAGCAAGACAAGACCAAGGCAATACTTGGCTTTAAGTGAGTACTATATTCGCGGCAAGAATTCAGTCGACTTACGTCATACGAACAAATGAATAATTCATTATATTTTTATCGAAATATTTAAGAAACTGGAACTGAGACTAATATATATATTATATATACTATTGAGAATATATATATATATATATACTCTAAAAGTTTGTATTATACAGTGTGTCCACGGATGGAGTTGACAGAAGGAGAAACTTTTTTGTTTTTGACTTTATCGAAAAATCTCACTCTTTATAAAAAGTTCTGCTTCTCGAAAAATTGAGACTGCCATAGAAACGTCTTAGATCAGATATGCAGGGTGCTCATAAATTAAGAAAACAAGAAAATACTCAAGAGAAAAGTACCATTATTTATTATTGTATACAACATTTTTATACAACAAATCTGTTTATAACTTCAAATAGAGCTTTAATACAAATTTCAAAATCAAAATTTAATTTTTAACATTTACTCTACCTCTACCTCCCACCTCAACACATTTTTCCCCACCTTAATAAATTTTTCGAATAGTTAGCGGCTCATTCAGTTCATGAATTTCTTGGCGTATGTACTCTTTTAATACTTCCCTATCATGTGGCAAACCATTTGAATAAATGTTTTGTTTTAGGGCATCTCGAAGAAAAAAGGCAAGGGGTGTAAGTTTAGGATTGTGCCAAATCTTCCTCTGAACAGGACAGCCGTCCTGTTGCCAAAACATTTTGGAAACATTTGGTTTACTATTTTTAAATACTTGAGAGCCAGAAGTACGCAATAACCTGTTTTGGCAACAGGACTGCTGCCTGCTCCTTTTACAACCTTGCTCAGACAATAGTGAAAGATGGATAAGAAGATTTCACCCATTATTCTGCTAGACCACCTGATCTTACGCCCCTTGACTTTTTTTCTGAAACAAAAGGTTTATTTAAATGATCTACCACATGATATTAAAAGAGCGCTTACGAGAAGAAATAAACTATTCGTAAAGTGTGTAGAGTAAAAGTCAAAATTGAAATTTTGATTTTAAAATTTGTATTAGGGCTCTATTTCAGGTTATAAACAAATTTGTTTTATAAAAATGTTGTGTAAAACAATAAATAATGGTATTTCTCTCTTGAGTATTTTCATGTTTTTTAAATTAATGAGCACCATGTATATCTTATCGAAAAGCAGAACTTTTTATAAAGAGTGACATTTTTCGATAAAGTCAAAAACAAAAAACTTTCTTCTCCTGTCAACTCCATCCGTGGATACACTGTATATTACACTAAATTGCAAAAAAATATTGTTTGTAAGGCGACCAAATATCGAGAATTACGTTGACATTCAAAACAATTGCCATGACGTAAGACGTCTGAATTCTTGCCGCTAGTATAAAATATTGCATTTCTACTGTAGTTATATACTTTATTTAAAGGACATCCAGCATATAAAATTATGTGTAAAATCAAAGTTTATCGAGTCTGCTCCAGTTCTGCTGAACTAGAACTAATTATAAATTCACTGCCACTTGAGCTTCGATTTTGGTTCGCCTATTTTTTCATTTATTATTTATTATGTAAAATTGGCCGTTTCATATATAGAGTCTACCAATCGACCATTGTTAACGGTCGACCACATTGATAGGTCGTATCAGTTCCGAGCGGGACCGTAGCCGACCGAGAGTAACCACCACTGTTACCAAATTAGTAATAAAATTCCATATTTCTCATTTGTAATTTTGTATGCAAGACTTTAAAGAAACTCTTCTAAAGACAGGTTTTTTTTTCAAATTTTACAAGATTTCATATCTCAGACAACACTATAGGTAACTAACATCATTAGTTACCTGATACCAAATCAATTTAAATTGCAGCAATTTAATTTTCCATTTAGTGTAAATATAACAAATACAAATACTGTAAAAATATTTGTGAACAATTTAACTGTCCATCAATGCTCTACCAATAAAGGCAAGCTTACGTTTATTAATAATAAAACCAAATACAACAAAATGAGTGCTAGAAAATTAATGTCTAGTATGTTGTTTCAACAGCAGCGGCGATAATATTTGTTTTAATAAAACTACGTAAGCAATAAAGGAGATGCATTGTATATTAAGCATATTTAAATACAATTTGAAATTAATGTTTTAATGGAAGTTATGTCGAAAACACGTAAAGCAGTTAAATGAAAATTGAATTGAATCTAGTGATACTTTATAGATTGATTTAAAATAGGTAGGTATACAGTCTAATGACCTGCTATCTGTTTTCTTATCCCCTATATACATTTGCTTGCGTAAAAAATAAATACAATTTATATTTTGTGTTACATATATATATAGAAGTTGGAATAGAGAGGAAAGTCAGTTTGTGTAGGAAAACTGAGAATTACTGATTTTACGTGCCTTTAATATCGAAAAAATTATGGCACAGGAAAACATCGAAAACTTCCACATCTTACTTAAAGATCTTTTAACAGTAGCTCAGCTATGTGGACTCTTTCCTTTACATAATATAAGAAATCCCACTCCTGATAGAATACAATTCAAATGGGTGTCATGGAGATTACTATATTCTGTAATTATAGGGTTATCTACGCTATTTTGTGGTTTGTTGGCGTTAGTTAAAACATTTAGTCACGGAAGTGTTGTAAATCAGTTGGGTACGTTTTATGAAAAGTCACTTTTTGATATATATATATAGAAAAAACATTAATACACATTTATATTGCAGCTACACCTTTATTTTATTTGAGCACTTCATTTGTTACTATTGTGGCCATACGGATAGCAAAGAATTGGATGATATTTATTAAAACGTTCTGCAAAATAGAGGAAGAATTGTTAATAAAATATAACAGCTGTACTAATTTGAAACGAAAACTTCGACTGACGTCCATTGCAATGTATCTGCTTGCGCTATGTAAGTAAAAATAACATACTTAAAATACGTGAAATATTGTCACTCCACTTCCGCACAAGTCTCCGAAATCCAAGCTAATCCTTGTCATTGTCATTAGTAATTAAGTGATGGTCACACTCCTTATATTTGTCCTTCTCCTTGTCATTGTTATTGTCATTGTCATTGTCATTACCGTTGTCCTAGTCGTAATCGTTACTTGGTCCTTATCATTGTCATTGCCGTTGCCATAGAGACGTTGTTTTATCATTATCATTGTCATTAACAATATCTAATAAAATAAAATTTAATAAATTCATCTATCACATTTTTTTATTGGCATTAAAATCTCTGGTGTGAAAGAATTAACTTCATAAGTAACTACTATACAGTATGCGCCAAAAGTATGGAATAAATTCAATAAAAACGAAACAAATATTTTTTGGGAAAAATCCTCGAACAAGTCGATTTTTATTTTAAAAAATACATATTTTAGCGTAAAATACGATTTTCAAATGTCATTTGTTTTCGAGTAATGACGTCATCCATTTTTTTTTTAAATGGCAACACCATATTTTTTTCCTTGATTCTGAAAGATCGTTTAATTCTCTATCAGACAGTACTAAAATTTTGCCCTCTTACATAGGAAAGTTTTCGAGTAAATGACGATTGAATGTTAGAAAATGTAAATTTTATCCATAAAAAAGTAACAATTCTAGGTATGTAAAATAAAATACAATTGATTAAATTTTATACTTAAATTAAATGTTCGAATTGCCATCCACCAACTTCTTGACAATGCGCAAGTCTGTGAAGAAATTCTTATTGCACATTATGAATGATTTCTGGGGCAACTCTACGTATATCTTCTCGAATGCGATTTTGAAGTTCTTCTAAATTACGTGGTTTATTAATGTACACTTTTGACTTCAAGTATCCTCATAAAAAATAGACAAGAGGTGTAAAATCTGGCGGTCTTGCAGGCCATTCTATCGGTCCGCGTCTGCCGATCCACCTCCCAGGAAAACAGTTGTCCAAAAAATCTCATACAGGGCGCGCATAGTGCGGAGGTGCACCGTCTTGCTGAAACCATATGGTATCGTCAGGAATGTCAGGGTCATTATCGTTAGGAAAAATTACAGCAAGGGCTGGAACAAGGTCATTTTCTAGAAACTCTAAATATCTTTGTCCTGTAAGGGTTCCTTCAAAGAAGAAAGGCCCTACTATTCTGTCGTCAACTATTTCATCCCACACATTTAATTTCTGAGGGTGTTGGGTATGTGCCTCTGCCATCCAATGAGGATTTTCTCGACTCCAATATCTGCAAGTTTGACGGTTTACTGTACCATTGAGACAAAATGTGGCCTCATCTGAAAAAAGTATTTGCCGGTGTAAATTTCTATTTCCTTGACATAAATCCATTAGAATTTCGCAAAAGTGTAAGCGGCGATTGGGATCATCTTCATTGAGTTCCTGCACAAGTTGAATTTTGTAGGGATGATATTTTTCCTTCCTCAAGATACGTAGCACTGTGCTCTGACTAGTGTCATTGTTTAATGCAACCAATCGTGAAGAATTATGAGGATTATCCACCATATTTATCAAAATGTTCTGTTTCTGATTTTCATTAATGCTTGGACGTCCAGGTTTTGGAATATTTACAACATTGCCAGTTTCTCTAAATTTAGACTCTACCTTACTGACTGTTGATTAGCTGATAGGGCGATCTGGATATTTTTCATTAAATAAATCGCAAACTTCCTGCTGAGTTCTCATATTCCCGCGTCCGATAAAAATTAAAATTTCAATTCTTTGAGTAACAGTTAAATATGCCAAAATACTTTAAATTGAATAATAATTTCTATGTCGCTTACAATACTTATTAGAAAGTCGGTGTGACAATGACACTTTGCAAAGATTTTCACCTACGTGATCCATAAAAGAACTATGGAAATCGAAAAACTAAACTTGATATCGTTTTTGCTTTATTTTAATTGATTTACGTTTTCTAACATTCAATCGTCATTTACTCGAAAACTTTCCTATGTAAGAGGGCAAAATTTTAGTACTGTCTGATAGAGAATTAAACGATCTTTCAGAATCAAGGAAAAAAATATGGTGTTGCCATTAAAAAAAAATCGATGACGTCATTACTCGAAAACAAATGACATTTAAAAATCGCATTTTACGCTAAAATAATTGTTTTGTTTTTATTGAATTTATTCCATACTTTTGGAGCATACTGTATATTTCTAGTATGCCACACTAATAAAAACACAATATTAGAAAACGCCATCGATTCGAGATTGACTATGATTTTCATATTCTAGGTGAACATAGCCTGGCTACACTGAATTATATTTTTTCCTACGAATGCGAAAGGAACATATATAGGTGGGAACACTTCTTTAAGAAACGTTTTCACTACATATTTTACTTCATCCCATACCATCCAGTGTTTGGTATCTTGATGTTGGTAAGATTAAACAATAACATTAACTGTAAATATTTTATTTTCCATCGAACAGATCATAAGCTGGATGACTCTGATAATATGGAATTTTGGGGACGTGTTCATGATGTCCCTAAGTATAATTGCGTCTACTAGATTCAGACAGATTTCAAATGCTCTACAAGTTTATTTATTAACTGAGAGTGCCACGTCTCATTTTACAAAGAATAAATGGATGTTGAATGTAAGTAGGTATTAAGTAATATACAACATAAAATTCATATATTTATGTAATCAAAGTTTGTATTTTATGAGAGAAATTTTGCGAAATGAAATATAGAAAATGTTGAAAAGTTTAAATCAAATTTACTAAATGTCAAGCACTTTTTATTGAATCGAACAAAATTAGAGTAAGTTGTTTCCTATTTCTCAAATTAGTAATGCAAAGAAACTTCTTTTCTCACTATTCATTTTATGAATGATCAAAATTAGATAAATAGTTTATATATATTTCAATATTTATTTTTTTATTTTAGAAAGGATATAATGCATTCTTTGTCCAAATCCGAGAGGATTATAATAAGATGGCCATACTTGTTAAAAAGCTGAATCATTTGTTATCGAATTTGATAGTAGTATGTTATGCTTTTAATTTCTCTTTTATCTTGATACAACTATTTAATAGTATCCGGTGAGTATATAACAATTAATTTATTTGTTCTGTTGTACAGAAGACAATTGTAAGAATGTAAACAACATTTAAGGTAACTATACAGTATGCGCCAAAAGTATGGAATAAATTCAATAAAAACGAAACAATTATTTTTTGGAAAAAATCCTCGAACACGTCGATTTTTCATTTAAAAAATACATATTTTAGCGTAAAATGCGATTTTCAAATGTCATTAGTTTTCGAGTAATGACGTGATCGATTTTTTTTTAAATGGCAACACCATATTTTTTTCCTTGATTCTGAAAGATCGTTTAATTCTCTATCAGACAGTACTAAAATTTTGCTCTCTTACATAGGAAAGTTTTCGAGTAAATGACGATTGAATGTTAGAAAACGTAAATTTTATCCATAAAAAAGTAACAATTCTGAGGTATGTAAAATAAAATACAATTGATTAAATTTTATACTTAAATTAAATGTTCGAATTGCCATCCACCAACTTCTTGACAATGCGCAAGTCTGTGAAGAAATTCTTATTGCACATTATGAATGATTTCTGGGGTAACTCTGCGTATTTCTTCCCGAATGCGATTTTGAAGTTCTTATAAATTACGTGGTTTATTAATGTACACTTTTGACTTCAAGTATCCCCATAAAAAATAGACAAGAGGTGTAAAATCTGGCGATATTGCAGGCCATTCTATCGGTCCGCGTCTGCCGATCCACCTCCCAGGAAAACAGTTGTCCAAAAAATCTCGTACAGGGCGCGCATAGTGCGGAGGTGCACCGTCTTGCTGAAACTATATGGTATCGTCAGGAATATCAGGGTCATTATCGTTAGGCAAATTACTGCAAGGGCTGAAACAAGGTCATTTTCTAGAAACTCTAAATATCTTGGTCCTGTAAGGGTTCCTTCAAAGAAGAAAGGCCCTACTATTCTGTCGTCAGCTATTCCAGCCCACACATTTAATTTCTGAGGGTGTTAGGTATGTGCTTCTGCCATCCAATGAAGATTTTCCCGACTCCAATATCTGCAGCACTATGCTCTGATTAGTGTCATTGTTTAATGCAACCAATCGTGAAGACTTATGAGGATTACCTATCCACCATACTTATCAAAATGTTCTGATTTTCATTAATGCTTGGACGTCCAGGTTTTGGAATATTTACAGCATTGCCAGTTTCTCTAAATTTAGACTCTACCTTACTGACTGTTGATTGGCTGATAGGGCGATCTGGATATTTTTCATTAAATAAATCGCAAAGTTCCTGTTGAGTTCTAGTCATATTCCCGCATCCGATAAGAATTAAAATTTCAATTCTTTGAGTAACAGTTAAATGTGCCATAATACTTTAAATTGAATAATAATTTCTATGTCGCTTACAATACTTATTAGAAAGTCGGTGTGACAATGACACTTTGCAAAGATTTTCACCTACGTGATCCATAAAAGAACTATGGAATTCGAAAAACTAAACTTGATAACGTTTTTACTTTATTTTAATTGATTTACGTTTTCTAACATTCAATCGTCATTTACTCGAAAACTTTCCTATGTAAGAGGGCAAAATTTTAGTACTGTTTGATAGAGAATTAAACGATCTTTCAGAATCAAGGAAAAAAATATGGTGTTGCCATTTAAAAAAAAATCGATGATGTCATTACTCGAAAACAAATGACATTTGAAAATCTCATTTTACGCTAAAATATGTATTTTTTAAATTAAAAATCGACCTGTTCGAGGATTTTTCCCAAAAAATAATTGTTTCGTTTTTATTGAATTTATTCCATACTTTTGGCACATACTGTATTTATTAGATACCTGAAGTTGCAAGTCTTATATCACTATGTAATAGAAAACAATGTTGAAATAATACTAACGGATATTGTATCTCTCTTTTAGAGAAATGGAACTGTATACTGAACGAACGTACTTTTTGTATTCATTAGGTTTTGTTATAACGAGAATAATACTCGTTACTATTTACGTTGCTTGTATTAACGAAGAAAGTAAACGTTTTCTTCCCATTCTGAATTCTGTACCTACTTCATATTATTGTTTAGAGGTGGGTATATCTAAATTGTATCACCCGTAAACAAACATAAACCTGAAATATTTCTAAACTTTCTTTTGTTTTTGTGACAGTGGCGCATTCGCCATAATATAGAATATTTTGTTTTGACTTAAATAGATAATTAATATTTTATTTATTAATTAGAATATAGACGGCGCCCAATATGTATGGAATAGTGATTATACGGAGTCGTATAATCTCAACACACATAACCACACAAGTGCGGTAATAATGTAGCGTAAAACGTTTCATCTACAACCGTTAAGGTTATGAATTATATTATAATTAATATTCATACAAAACCTATGTTCTAGTACGATATAATGAAAAAATCATATATTAAGAAGAAGTTACCGTATATAGCAGCGGGCATAAACATAGCTATAAAACATTAAGCTGTCATTGAATGATTTCTCATAATTATTGCAAAAGTGTAAAATTCAGTTCAAGTGATGATTTGCTGTCAGATGAGTGCGAATAAAGAGAAAGCCAGAGCCAGAGAAATCATGAAAGAAATACGAACAAGTATTTAATTTCTTTGAAAATATATATTTAAAATAACGAGAACTGATTATTAGTATATTTCAACAAAATGAGAAAACACAGAAGCCTTTATCTCTTTGGTGCTATTACTGCTATTACTCAATTATAATAGAAATTTCACTAAATAGAATATCGAGTATCAAAATATACAAACAAAAAATGTAAGGTGTTATTAAAGAAATAAATATTCATACACTGTAAAAAAAGTTGCTATATAAGTGAGATTTTCCCGTGTGCAATATAGAATGTGTAAAATTTCCGTGTTAATAGTTTTACACAGTATGGCTTTTTTATACGTTTTACACAAAATGTGTTAAAATTACAAGTATTATAATAAAATATACAGAATTTGTGTAATATTTACTAGTTATGTGTTAAAGGTACTCTACTCCTGACTGGTTAAGCATAACTGCGCAACTGCTGTATATCAGCTCTTCTAATATACGTCATTACGTCATGTTGGTCGTGTAGTGTTATTATATTTAGTTAGCTTTCGTTCGCTGTGTTCAAATGGAGAGCATTTAAATTCAAATTGAAGTTTGATCAAATAAAATATACTTGCCTAACTATAACAAATGTTGCCGATAACTGTGGTAAAGCTAAAACTAATTAAAACTATAACTTTTAAAGATATTAAGAGTTCACTCTGACGTTTTAGATTACTCTGAATACTGTATTTGTAAGAGAAACAAAATGAAATGATGAATTATTTAATGGCGGGAGAAGTGTCAACTTTTCATCAATTTTGACAACTCTCAACAACTCTGTTATAAAACTGGTAATGACTGCATGGTAGATTGCCAGAACCTCAGATTAAACTAGAGTTTTAAGTAGTGCAGATGACATATTTACTCATGAAGGTTATGAATTGTAGCAGATAGCTAAAATTTAATCCCCGACAATTCGTCTTTGTCTATGCCGCTTCAATTTCTCGGTCCAATTCTCTTATAAGTAAACAATATAAAAACAGCATTTCAAAACATCAGGCTACTTTAAGCATCATAACCGGGTTAAGAGGGTTTTCAGTAATTCAAATAAAATTATTCAATATTATTATCAAAATATGTATTTAAATTTTATGAATAGACTTTTATTCCACACAAAAATATATGTATTTTGAAAATTCAAATTATAGTGAGTAAATGTAGCGTTGTATAAATGTACAATAAAGAAAATAAAAAAGTAGGTATATTAAAATTCATCCTCTGAATTTTCTGATGAATTATCTTCGTCTCCTAGATTGATAACGATAGGTTCCACAGTAACGTCAATTAAATTATCGAGTTCTCACATTTTCTCCTCTTCTTTTTGTACATGATGTATACATCTTTGCCAGTTATCTGCAGTTACTCGTTCCAAGGAATTTTTAAACAAAATATGTATTTCGGGCTACATGTCCTTTTACCTGCGCCCAGACTAATTCCATTGGGTTAAGTTCACAGTGGTAACCGTAGTACCGTTATTTGGCGATTTGTTGCCATTTCATCGATAACATATTTTTTCTGATCTTTATTAAGATTGATAAGTGTAAAATGTTCCTTTTTCACCATATTTGTTTCAAAAGAAATGTTTTTTCCAGATAACCATTGAATTATATCGGCTGTCCTCTAAGCAGTCGTAGGCGTCCGCTCGGTCTGCCGTGAATGGTAACTGGCATTATCCATGGCATTTACAGACCCCGGAGGAATAAGATCCAACTGTCCAACAATCTGTATAAAATACTCTTCGAAAACATCTGCGTTCATGTCTTCGTGATAGTCACCTATATTTTTAGATTCAAATAAAAGTAAACCGCCATCTACAAAACCACTGGCACTATACCTATATGTGTCACTATTATTCTTCACCCTTTACCTGAAGGTGCCTTGAATCCTGTTGAAAATCCATCTAAAAATGCTTGTCGAAAACTTTTTACATTTTTATCTTGCCACACTTTTGTTACAGTATATCCCTCGTTGACCCAAGTTTCGTCTAAATAATAAATATTCCTCTCTTCGTCACGGAATTTTCTAATTGATCTTAAGTAGGATTTTCGCCAACAAATAATTTCATCTTTATCGATAACAACTGACTTCCTGTTCTGCTTTTCCCAGCAGAAATCATCTATAACGACCTTTGACCTTCCTGTAGATGATTTTGGAGGATTTATAGTATCTTGTTCATTTTTTGTTTCCTTTAAAAGTCTGTAGATAGTCGATTTTCCAATCCCTGTCATTTTGCAACACTTTTCCACGATGTCGTCAACACTGTTGGTAGGATTTTGGTGTTTCAATGCATTAAATACATTTAATAAAATAATCTTCTCATTCTGAGACAGCGCACATCTTTTCACGCGTTTAGCAGGTACGTCATCTGATAAGCTCGACATTTTACCCAAACAATATTATATCCACTGGCACAATAGTCACTTAACACAAGTCGAATTTTACTCTACTGCACCAGCACGTCTTCGTATATTCAGCTCTAAGACTGGAATGATGTGTCACAATATTAGTGTTACCCGATAAGTACCTGAAACGAAATATTACCACGCCCATGGCCGGTTCTTATCTCGAGGTTTTATTACTCTCTTTCATTTCCAACTAGACTATAGTATGGCAATCGGCATTTTTTCAGGCTTGTCGCCGCGAAGAATTAATTGGACCATATTCAGGACCTCTATATAAAAATTGTGATTCCACGCGCTAAAACAAAAAAATTTCCGAGAATTTGTTATAACATAGCTACAAATTTCTTATTGTAAAAAGTGTATTATTAATGTGTACAATAAATCTTAAGTTTTATATTTTTTTAATAATAATCATTCTTCTAAAAAACGGAATTTATTTAATAGAAACATGTCATTAAAACGCCACATTACATCACTAGTGCTGCAATATATACCCTTACGAAACTATTTATAGAAATGTAAAATTCATATTAATAAACGAAAGTAGATAAAATATTATGTGGATACTTCTCATCACCTACGAAATTAAAACGTACTCATTCATTGATATAAATATTTTGTATAATGCGAAAATAATGAAAGAAAAACGTTTGTTAACCTTTTTTTAATTATACCTACCTCTGCCATATCTTATGAATGACTTTCAGATACAGAGATTAATAACACAGATCCATACCGATTCATCAGCCTTGACAGGACATAATTTTTTCAGTATAACAAGGGGATTGATATTAAACGTGAGTAATTTCGCAAAATTTTTCCCCCCATACTTCAGCTTATCTCATAATTACATGAAAACAGGATGATTTATTAATATGTTTTGTTTGTAAATATAATACATCTAAAATGTTTGGATGTGTTCAGGAAACAAGTATTTGATCACATGCCTACATAGTAATTTTACACGATATTTTCAATCTGGAGATTGATATAACTGAGATAACTGTAATTATGAATGTAGATGCAAATATTTATTTAATGTAGACCTTGTTTTGTGTTTATTTAAATTTTTACTTGCACAATACCACAAAAATAATACATACTTTACGTCTAGTTCTGATTTAAAAATACCGAATTATTAACAAACTTAGGCATACATGGTAATCTGTTTTTGAAGGCTTATTGTTGGCATCTAGGCAACCGTAAAATATATAGGGTGGCTCAAATTAGAAAAAAGGTTCTTCTTTTGTTGGCCATTAAGATAAACGAAACAGATCCAAGATATCTGCTGAAATATTGTAAAAAAAATGAAAATAGCAATTTTAGAAAGTGCCATCCTCTGATGCATTGGCCGGCATACATTTTATGTATAGAAAAGTAAACTGAAATTCGAATGAGGCAAGGCGTCTCTATAAAGATGCATTCTTCAAAGGAATAATTCGCCTTATTTACTAATTTAAAATATATATATTAAAAACTAACTTAAACACTTCAAAAACTAGTCTATTTACTGTAATTTTTTCACATCCAGAAACGTTTAGTATAAAAAGTTCCAAAATTTTTCCCATTTTTTAGAAGCCCTTATCTTGTAAGGGAGGGCTCAAATCAAAAAATTTTTTAGAGAGAACCCCCCTAAAATGACCCAAGAAACGCACCCTCCAAAGGAGCGCGCATCATTATGGGACACTCTGTATAAACTTGTTTTATTATTTTTAACATAGAACCTGCCCCTAGATCTTCTTAATATAATTCTGTAACACCCTGAATATTGGAAACAAAATGTTTTAATACTTATAATTTAATGGAAGATTATGTGTATTCTCCATTTTCATCTCTAAAATATTCAAATACTTCTGGGAAGTAAGGCTTCGAATAATAAAAACAGTTAGCAAATGTCGAATCTGTCAAAATGTTTGTTGATATTTGTTTTTTATCAGGAACAACTAGATTTTTTATTTAAATTATTGCATTCTGTAAATTTTATAGGTTATTCTTCATATAAAACAGTAGTATTATATATTGACGTATTCGTAATTTAATAATGATATTCTA
This sequence comes from Monochamus alternatus, assembly GCA_037114965.1. NCBI lineage: Eukaryota > Metazoa > Arthropoda > Insecta > Coleoptera > Cerambycidae > Monochamus > Monochamus alternatus. The sequence continues at coordinate 72,993,828 of CM073431.1, read as the reverse complement.
CTGTCAAGAACCAATACAGCATAATAAAAACACTGCTGAATGTTGCATAACTGAAAATAGTAGCGGCACAAAGTTTCTTTCGACCCTGTATATTTTAGGGTTTCCGAGATGCCAATGTTGAACTATGAAAAACGGACCACTCTGTATATGAAGTAACTCATACTGAGATAGTCGCTTTCTACAGCACTTACCTAATACGTATGTTTACTTTTTTTTTAATTTTACAGAAATTTTATTTTATTTAAAGTAAAAGCTGCATTTCTTTTTATTACCTTTAATATATTTCTATCTAGAATTTTATTTCTCAATATATTAAATCTAAAAAAATTTCAATTGGAATGTTTAACCATTTTTCCCTCTGTTTTTTTTTCTCCTTCCCTTCCAAGAAGGACTTGCTTTACGGCTAGCTTCTAAGAAAAATCTGAAAGGAATAATATAGTGACATAGGTATAATTATCCAGTAAATAAGAAAATTATCCTAAAAAAATGAAATAAAAAAAGTAGGTAGCTACTCAGACTTCCAACTTCTTAAGGAAGCAATATTGTACTATGGTAAATTGACTTAAATCAAAATATTTTTGTCCAAGGAAGCTAGCCTTAAGGTATTTCCCATTCTTTACTGAAGACTATATATTATATGGTGTCTTGGTAAAAAAAATTTTACAAATAAAATAGTAACTTCTCGTTTGTTTTCCAGGATAAATTAAAATCACATTTTTATTTGCAGAATCTATACCATATATTTTTTATGAATACTCCTAGAACATCCTGTATAAATGACACAACCTTCTTTGCCCTTAGGTTTACATTAAATACATGGCTACTTAAAATTTCATTACTTCTTAATTTGTTGTTCCTAAAGCACCAGAACTTTTACTTATTACAAATAATTTTCCGAGGCTCTTCCACTTGCAAATTTGAGTTATATTGTTTCCTACTTTACTCTATTTCTAAATAACATATTATGACTTTTATGTATTTTTCTAGGTTCTTGCAGAAAACAAAACTTTATTGAATATATTTAGTGGAAAAAGTGATTTTTTATTGCACTAGTGCAATACGCACTCATCTGCCATTCTACTACAGCGTTTCGTGGTCATGACAAACAGAAACGTTCAAATCTACGCCATATTTATTCCATTTTCTGTGAGCTTGTATTACGTTTTAAGAAATTGCATATATTTTATATTATTTTCAGTGATATTTATTCATATACTGGATTACGAAATTACTAGAAGATGCAATTTGTTAAAAATAAAATAAATTTTCTTTGAATATCAACTGAATTTACAACACTTTTTGGTTTTTGCATGAACGTAGAAAAAATATTGCATGTAACTTGTACAAAAAGTGTTTGTATTGTATTTCTCTGCTGATATGTTTCTTTTTAATATAGCTGCTGTCCAGTGGCGGCTCGTCGTATGAAGCAACTGAGGCCGGATCTCACTGTAAAATTTGGCTCTCACACTGTATATTTTAATACACCATAATTTCCAATTACCTATTACATTTATCAAAAATCACTATAACGGAATAAAATAGCATTATTGCTTCAATTGTAGCCCTCGTAAGTTATAAACAACGGGTCTAGGCTACGTTTCAATATCCCGCCATTTCTACCAGAGCATTCATAGTCTGTCTCCGGTCGCCGGAGAGCGGTCTCCGTCTAGAAATTATGCGAATTTTATAATGAAATTCAAATAATGACTATGAATACCACTGAGAGTCACCCGCCACAGTAAAACCCAATTTGCAGAGCCTCAAATTTCCTCATAAATGCCTAATACCATGCATAAACTAAATGTATACGTTTGCTAATATGTTATGGCTTCCCCTACCGCGCGATACGGTCAAAGTCGTTGTTTTCCGTCCTAATTTGAAGCCCGATTTCGGGCGCCTCTTATTCTCTCTCACTTTATTTTCCTGCAAATTGGATGACGTATAATGTGTGTAACGCGATTAACCGATTACTTGAGTGCTATTTTTTAATTATATTTTGAATTTCCAATGGTTAATTAGTTGTTACTACTGAATGTGACTTCTTAGATATTCTCTAAATTAGGTGGTTAGGTTTTAAAGACAAGGCAAGTATTAATTTAAAGTAAATAAAAATTAACTTCATTACAGGGTAAGATTACATTTAACATACCTAATATAAATATATCGTATTATCGATAGGCTCATCGATAGAGATAATGAATCTCTGTCACGATATTTAAATGTTTAAAACAATTTCAAGACATTGAATTTGCAGTTTGACCAAGATATACAACTACTGCTCTAAACAAATTAAAATCGCTAATCAAAGAATTCCTGAATTAAGAGACGAAGTAAAATAGGGAGTAAAACGGGGTAAAAATTGCGACAAATTAGAAATAATTTCGATCTATAAAATGCTACACTACGAAATTATAGATTGCATTTCCCTTTAACTAAGTACTCGTTTTGGGAATTTACATAATTTAAATTTTCTTACTTTAGTAGATTCCCCAAAATTTCCGATTATGCAAAAAAAATGCAAAATTGTTTAAATTTTTACTACAAATTATCTAAGGAATTTGAAATGGTATTTTCGGAAACATACAAATTATTCTGCTTAGTTTTAATAATTCCTGCAACAAGTGTTTCAATTTTATGAAGACATAAATAAATTTGCAAATTTAAAAGACAGTCGAGTAGATCTGTTTTATATAAAGTGAGTCTTTAAAAACATTTTGTTAAAAGTGCAGGCAAACGAAAATTTGGCAACTTTGTTTTATATGTGGGATACTTTTTAGTGTTTTTAAATGAATTAGAAACATTTTTTTAATTATTGGATAAATATTTTATTTTCCTATTGTCAATAAAATTCTAAGTTCTGATGTCATTTAATTTTTTAATTTATGGTTATAATAGTGGGCGAAGGTGTCCATAATAAAAAACGAAAAACGCGTCAAGGAATATTAATTACCTCAGGGGTAACGTGAAGATTTATTGCCATTTATTATTTGAAAACGGATTGGGCCTCACTTCTAGCAGCTACCACGAGCCGCCACTGCTTCTGTCAATCATTCGCCTATCGTCTTTTAAATACAGTATACAGAATTTTTTCCTTAATTGTACCACTTCTTCATCAAGTTAATATAAGGACTTTCATCGTTACAGGTTGCAGCTGCTGTTATAACATATGAGTTGGTAATTATACAATTTAATCGAAATACTTTGGAATTTTATAAATCGGCCAACAGCACGGTTTGTTTTTATGCAGTGTATTAAAGGAATGGAAATGGTGATATTAAATTATGTAAAGATAAACAAGGTTCATGGAAAATTGTGATAAGCCACTCGATGCTGAAGAAGGAAAAATTAATTGATATAAGACTTATAGGAAAAGTTTTGTATGTCATGAATTATTATTTATAATGTGCTGCTATATTATAATGGAAAATTGTATGTGAAGAAATTTTACTTTAAGAGAATAGAATATTTAATGTCCAAAGTTTACCATATATTTTCTGCTTTCTCTGTATATCAACTATACTCAACGGCCAAAAATCTAAAAAGTGACTAATGTTATAAATCTGTTCACAATTTATAGCAGTCGACACAAAGAAACATACATGCAGCCTGTATATTTTTCCTATATAATCGTGTGCCGCATATTTCTGAGAGCATACATGATTACACAGCTTCTGCTGCAGTTAAGTACGCATACGCCGTCGCTTCTTATTGGCTGCGAGGAATTGACGGATCTACCTGTTCCATTTCCAGCGCTATCATGTTCTCGAGAACTGAATCACTAAAAAGAACTGATTCTTAAAACCAGCTCTTTAAGAACTGATTTTACGTCAAACACTGCACAGATATACGCTTCTCTCCGAATCTCGCATCTCCGTCAATCGCAACGGTCGGTTTCTTCCGCGTTTTAAGATTGCGACCCGTTTAGCGTTTAGACTTTAGAATAAGAATTCTTAATCAAAATATTTGAAGCCTCTTTTTTCCAAAATATCTCGAATCATTTAGATACTGATTTTTATTTATTTTTTATTACAGAATTTAATTTATATTTTTGTAAAGTTGTTGTATTTTACTTGTTAATAAAATTCAGTTCTTAATTCTTATACATCATATAATTATAATTAATGGCACATACCTATATAGTTTTTATTAATGTAACAATTTGATACGGACGCCTATGTGCGCTAGTATGCAGATCTTGGATATTATATTTAACTAAGAATGATATTAACGCTCCGCAATCGGATCACTAATCAGTTATTCAGAATTCAGATCGCCCGTATGATTTTGAAGCTCACGTAGGCTGTGAACACTCGTTCACTATTCACTGAACAGTTCCTTCTGACGTTTAAACTTGAAAGTATCTCTCGCACTCTACATCAATCGATACAAATCAGTTCGAAAAGAACTGATTTGTCAACTTCTCGAGAACTGATTCTCGCAGTTCAGTGTCGAAACCTGTTCTTTTAAACCAGTTCACTCGGGAACGGCCCATCTCTAATTCAAATTATAAATACCCACAATTGAAAATAGAGATCCCCTGCTAATTCTACATTTTCATTTCGTAGATTAAAACATTTCATTAAATTGTAATTGTCTTTATTTGAGTAACAAACCATTTTTGATTTGTGTTAACACGCTTCTAGTAATGTTAAATTTTAACAAATTTGACATTTAATGTCAAATTTTGTTTTCAAAGCCTTCTGTCAGAGAACTTGAATATCATTGGTATTTTGAAAATTTTATATTTTCCGCAAATCTACAAAACAAATAATAAGTAAAGTATATATTTTTGGGATGCATTTTATCTCTCTTTCCGTTTTTGAAATAAAGTGTTCCTTATAAAAAAAACACAAGTGTAGTGTGGTTATACCACAAAAAAATATTATTACATTTACTTTTATGCCATCGAATGTATCTCAAAATGGTGCCTCTAGAATGTTCAAACCGTTTTAAGATATCTTGAAAGGTAAACGAGAAAGGGCACGAGTCTGTTTAGCCAAAAAAATCAGATTTTGATTTATGGCAAATTTGCAATAACCTTTGAAAACCGACCAATTTGAATTACTCTGTACAATACAAAATACAATCAAGTATTTCATTGATCTCTCTATATTTAACCAAAAAATATCCGGTGAAAATGTTTTACCAAAACAGCAGCCTCTATTGGTTCGAAACGAAACCATTATTATACGATATTATATGTGGGTGCAATCGAAGTAGTTATTTAATCAAGTATTAATTAGATTAGTTTCAGTTACTGAACATTTTATACCTTAGCAAATAAAAGGCTTGACACACGTCAAACTATACATAAATATTATCAAAGCCCGCAAGCATAACATAATCATAATCGAATTCTGTACAGCTTATGCAAATATTCAATTTCTAAAAATGTTTACTGTTCATGTATATTAAATCCCTGCTTCTAGATAACGTCTGTCAACAAATAATAATAGAAAACTGCTGGAAAAATAATTTTCATTTCAGTACGTGTTTACGAAATGCGTGTTCAATAAACAATCACGATTTCTTAATATTTTTTTTTGCAATGAAAGTAATTAAGAAAGTTAAGTCAGAGGTATCGGTGAACTTGGAACTTGATAAGCCATTGCCTTTTAAGCACAAAGGCATTCATGAAAATATCAAATTTGTCATAAGCATGGCCCAATTTTTCGGGGTCATGCCACTACATAACATTAGGAAAGATTTTCAAGAAGTTCAATTTAAATGGAAAAGTTTTAGGTTTTTTTATTCGGTTTATAACGCTAGCTGCGCATTTGTTTGCGCTATTTTTTGGTTTGCAAAATTTGCCATTGACGGCCTCGTTGTTGATGAAACAGGTAAGTGGAAAAATATTCATTATTTTTAAATCAGACAGATTAGCTGCCCTGAAGTAAAACAAATAAAAATTGGAAATTCTAGATCTATTAAATTTGTTATATGCAGGGTATTACAGAATGGTGTTAAGAAAGGGGCAGGTTCTATGTTTGAAAATAAGAAAAAACGTTTATATAAGCATGGGTCCGGAAAAGCCTCGTTTTCGAGATATACGTTGTTTAAAATTTTCTGTATTAAATACTGTCAACGTTTCTCGAAAACTGATTGAGATATTGAGATGAGATTTGGTACACAACAGTGTATAAGGAAGGACTACCTTTACGTGTATAGATTTCTTTTGTAATATACTAGCATCAGTGGCATTTGTGCCGTTAAATACTCATTTTTAGCAGCAAAAATGTACGCCACTGATTTTTGGACAAATTGGTATCACTCTCTTAAAGCGAAGTTAATTAAAAAGTGCTTCAAAAATGTCTCTTGGACTCCTGACGCACCGTTTGCGTTTTTTTTTTTAAGTTGAACATGGAATGTATGACATGCCACCTAGATTATTGTTTTATAATTAGCATTCTAAAATTGGTCTATTGTAATGGTTAATAAATTAATTGTTATCTCAAAAACGGTGCGTCAATTTTTAAGCAGAATTAACTTGGCTTTAAGTCTAAGCAACGAAAGGGTTGTAGCGTGCATTGAAGGAGGGAAAATATTTCTCTGTGGGAATGTGTTCGGGGTAGTTAGGACGTAAAAATATTAAGTCCCCTCCTCGTTAGCTTCAGAGGCGGAGGGGGGTACAAATGTCTTATTTTTTGGTTTTTCGTTTATAACTCGGAAGCGGTGTGTTGCAAATAAAAATGAGAGCTTATAAAATTTCCAATAAGATTTGTTTCATACATTTTTTCACTACAATCACTGTTACCGAGATATCTACCGTCAAATGTCGGTAATTAAAAAAAAATTACGAACGTTTTACAGAGAGCACTCCATAATTTACCCTGTCAGGACAAGCTCAGCGATGAAAACGTTGTAGTAGATCCTCTCCTGTTTTTCCAACAGATTTGCATCAGTAAAAAGGTGACGTCGACTTGAAGGATTATTTACAGTAAGAATTGGCTCCATTTCCCTTAGCCTTATTCTTTCTCAATGAGGATGGTATGAGGAAAACAAAAAAATCCGTAGATGTTTAAATCATCTCTTGTCATCTGGCAAAGAGAATCCTCAGTTTCCACAACTAACATATAAAAACATAAGGGAGAAGATGTACAACTATTCTTGATGGATATAGTAGCTCTCCCAACAGTATTATGTTGGTAGAATAAAAAAGTGTGTAGACATCAACCCAATCTAGAAATTGAATTTCAGTGACTGAAAAATTATTTATCTCCAACCACTAGAACAAAGATAGGCTGGTCAACCTATTGAGCTCTAAACTCCTCGAAAACGGCACCATAGCAGATCAAGCATCACATAATACTGGCGTGTAGATTGTAAGCACCAGTCCGTAAGTGAAACAATCTGTTAACAGGGGAAGATTTCGACCTCACTGTGCTACTTACAGTAAAAACGCCACCTAACCATAACATCCTGGCTGGAAAACCAACTACCTTAAGACCTGTGAGGTTGGGAACGCAAATACAATGTCTCCTGTGATGACAAAAAACGAAGCAACACCCAGATAAATTGTGAACCTCATATTTTGTAGATGCTCTGTAGCAGTGGAAGGTGCAGCTGCAAAAAAGCAGCGATGAGTTACTTCCGATTATGCCAAAACTGTCAGGATTACTAATTGAACAGCGTCCCCTTGTAAACAAATATGACGAAAAAGATTTAAAGCCCATTCCCACATCTTCTGAGACTCATGACGAAGAAAACGATGATTGGAGACTTGTGCTGAGATCGGTATTGATGGTGCAGCCAGAACCAGAATCCTCCAGTCTCGAGAGAAACAGGGCCAGTAAATTTTGTTTTGTCAAGATTTTTCATTTGTTACGTTTTCTCCTTATTATTTTTTATAAAATAAAAATAAAATTTATAAGTTTGTTACACATTTGCCTTCTCCTTAGGTTTCCAATTTTTCACAATTAACTTGAAAATTGGTACATTTTTGCATATTTGTGTATGGATGTCCAATAAATTAGCTTGTAAACTCTGTAATAACAAGTTTTTTTTTAATTTTCTCTTGAAAAATCAATACTTTTAACCAAATTGCTGTAACTTCTGCTCCATTGGAGATAAATTAGCATAGTTGTATATATTTTTGAATAAAATTTATTGCTCTGTAACATTCTGTTATGGAACTTTTGTGTAAAACCAACGGTCGAGGAGTTATCAGGAGAATTATGACAAAAAACGTGTGTTAAAAAATTTATTTTGAATTCCCTATTTTTGAGAGGCGATATCTGCGAAGCAGTGATCGTAGTGAAAAAATGTATGAAACTATTCTTATAAAAATTTTAAAGTCTCTCATTTCTATGTAAAGAATTTTTCGATGGAATGCACCGTTTTCAAGTAATAAGGGAGAAACCAAAAAAGGGTACCATTCAACCCACCTTCCTACTTGAAGCGGACGGGCTAGGGGTGGGGACTTTTAATATGTTTACATCCTAACTACCCCCAATACATTCCTGCATCGAAAAATTGTCCTCTCTTCAATGCACATTACACTCTCTTTTGGGCCATTCATTGACTAGCCTAGTGATACCAGTTTGTTCAAAAATCAGTGGCGTACATGTTTTGCTAAAAATGAGTATATAACGGTACGAACGCGTATATTATAGGAGAAATTTATACACGTAAAAGCAGCCCTTCACTATACACTGTTGTGTACCAAATCTCATCTCAATATCTCTATCGGTTTTCAAGAAATGTAGACTATAATATTTAAAATAGAACATCATAAACAACCTGTATCTCGAAATCCAGGCATTTCCGGACCCATGCTTATATAACCTTTTTTTCTTATTTTTGAACATAGAACCTGTCCATAATAACATCATTCTGTAACGTCCTGTATATAAACATATATAATAATTAGATATATTCAAACATATCCATATAAGTAATTACTGCTACAGTAAAAACGAAAAATTTTGAAATTATTTAATTACCTACCAAAAAATTTAGCTTTTTGAAACTGAAATAAATCGAATTGCTTCTTAAAATATCCTATAAAAATTGGAAAGTACACATGCCTTAATGATTTCAAAGTAATTTTTGGTACTAAAGCTTGTGATTTCTTTATAGAACGAAAATGACACATATACTTCTATAACTATTGTTCATGTTGCAGCTCAAATGGCATTCTATGTTTGCAACTGTTTTGCCTCAATTCAGCTCATCCAAATTGCACGGCACTGGTCCCATATTTTAAGAGAATGGGTCTTTGTCGAAATGTCTATGAGAAGTTATGGTTACCAAGTAAACTTAAAGAAAACATTCGTTATACTTACCACTTTATTTATGGGTGTAGGATTAGGTAAGGACAGATCACAGTAGACTCAATGTACTCCAAACTGCACTTATACTCAAAAATGCTTTTCTAATAAGTACCATTATTTTGCAACATTGGAATTTTCAACTTTTTAAAGTACTTCAATTAAAAAATAAAAATGCAAGATATGTAGTTGTGGAGTTCATGTTGAACATACCGGATGTCTCGCAAAAAACGCATAAAACTACTTTACTGATATGTCTAGTAGAGAATTTATATATTTTTTTTTTACAACTTAGGAATACAATAGGTCAAAGATCCACAACAGTTTCCACTAATTTAGTAACAAAAAAAAAGACATGGTTTATAAAATTCCATCAACTACCCAATATATAAAAAAGAGAAAGAAACTAAAACCTAGTAAAACAATGGGAAGAAGTACAGTACTAAATCTTAAGAAAAAAGAACCGATAAAAATGGTACAATTTAAAATAAAATACTCATAATTGCATGCGCTTAACAAAGTATTTAAAAGAGTTTAATAATAATGATGCTGATTGAGGCGTACCATTATCATTTGAAATATAATTATTGTAGCACGAAGTCAGTCGACAAATAGAGCTGTTCATGCCTAAATTGGTTCTGTAAAAATGTATGTTAAACATATAATTACTTCTAGTGTTAATAGGCGGAACGTCAAAGTTTAGCAAGGACAAAAGTTCTGGACTATCAATCATGTTATTTAATAATTTGAAAAAAATATAAGGTCTGCATGAAATCTTCGGTTCTCTAAGTTAATAATTTGAAAAGTATTATGTATTCTAAAATTCAAATAACGAGCAAATCTATTTTGCAGTTTCTCCAGTCTAGTTATACAGTGCTTTCGAAAAGTAACGAATAAATTCATTTTTTTTTAAATTGAGAAGTTTTCGAAAAAATCCCCTGCCATGTCGATTTTGTTTTTTAAAAAGGCACTTTTTGACATACGACTCATATTTGTAACGTCATCTTTGTACGAGATATGACGTCATCTACAATACAATAGCAACCCTCCATTTTGACCATGCCATTTGAAAGAGCGTGTCATTCTACATACACATCATGAAAAATTATGGTGTTACATAACAAAAATTTCAAGAAAATAATGTTTGAAGATTGTAAAATTTAATTTTCACAATACTGAAAATGATAATGATTATGTAAAAAATCGACTAAATTAAATGTTCAAATTGTGCACCGTTGGCTACCTACCAGTAGCCAAGGCGATTAATAAATTCTTTTTGTATATTATCAATAACTTCAGGAGGTAGACGATGTATCTCGTGACGAATTCTTGCTTTTAAATCTTCTAAATTAACTGGTCTAGTAACGTATACTTTGCCTTTTAAGTATCCCCACAAGAAATAATCTAGGGGCGATCTGGCTGGCCACTCAACCGGCCCCCTTCTCCCTATCCAACGATTCGGGAACAGCTCATCTAAATAAGCACGGACAAGTGTTGCATATTGGGGAGGTGCACCATCTTGTTGAAACAAAATGTCATTTCTTCGAAGATCATGTCCCTCTATATCTCGATATAAAGTTATTAGTTCAGGAATGAGGTCGTCTCGAAGAAAATCGAAATATCTTGCACCAGTTAGGTTGACGTCAAATAAATAGGGACCCAGAATTCTTCCGTCGGCTAGGCCGCACCACACATTTACTTTCCTGGGACTCTGAGTGTGATACTCCATCATCCATCGGGGATTCTCGGTAGCCCAATAACGGCAGTTTTGCCTATTGACATGGCCGTTCAAGACAAACGTAGCCTCGTCAGAAAAAATTACGTTATTTACGAAATTATTATCATTATTGCATAGCACTTGCATTTGCTCGTAGAATTGATTTCGCCTATCAAAGTCGTCTTCAGATAGCTCATGAACAAGGATACCTTATAAGGATGATACTTTGCTTTTTTCATAATTTTGTGAACTGTGGACGCTGCCATATTGAAATCAGAAGCCAATTACTTAAGTGTTGAGTGATGATTTTCTTGTATTGCCAACAAAACATTAAACTCATCATCTTGATTTTGACGGTCGACCAGATTTAGGAAGATCACGAACATGTCCAAAGTTAGGGTATTTAGACTCAATATTGCTTACCATGCTTTGGCTACTTCTTTTTGGGTGCGCATCCTGTCTCCAAATCCGATCATGCAAAGAATTTCAATTTGTCCTCGTTCAGTTCATTTAACCATTTTTTTTTTTGTAACATTACAAAATTACTACTCAATAAACGCTTCAAACGCACTGCTTTTGCCAAATAAAAGATAAGAACTAAATAAATAACTCAAAAAACAAAAAACTATTTAATAAAGTACGATTTCAAGTTTTTATCTGACAGCAATAAAAACATTTTCGGTCGCTAAGGCTACTGTCAGGCAACATGACGTCACAAATGTGGGTTGTATGTCAAAAGGTAAGTATACAGGGTAAAATGAAACTTTACGATATTTGTCATCAACTATAAAATTTTACAACACCCTGTATAATTTTTGATTCTAGAGACGATTTAAGGTGCGACTATACTTGTTTGGGAAATGTTTTAGACCCTTAATTTGCCTTAGACCTATTTTTATATCTGGATCTAGATTGCCGTGATGTGCTAACACCATTTTCCTGATTAAATTTGATTGTACCATTGTCAGGAACAATATTATTTAAATACTGGGTGTCTAAATAATGTTGCGCCTTTGAATTACACCTAAAATGCCTATAGCAAACAACCGCAGTTAGTCGTCAGCGGTGCCACTATTTATGTACTGGTTTAGAACTGGTTAGTTCTGATCAGTATATTACAAATGAACTCAATAACTCGCAACCTTAGCTGTTCACAGTCTGTCATAATAGTTAACAGAACATGAGTACGCAAGACGTAGCACGTGTGTACACATCTACTAGTCATTGGCTACTCAAAGCTGGGCCTGAATACGGTCACAAGCAGAAAGTAATGCTGAGAGTATCTACTATTAAAAGCCCCAACCATTGCCATATTTTTAAAAACGGAATTTTAGGAAATAACTACTCTGTGGACTAATGCCTGGACTATATATGTATAACAAACAACCACGGTTAGCCGTAAGTGGTGCCATCAGACATATATCAGTTTCGAGCTTGATAGCTCTCATCGGTATGCCACAAGTGAGGCTAACGACGAGCAGTCCTGGCTGTGCATGGTCTGTTATTACCGACGGAAGATATAAGTACGCGAGGCGTAGCATGTAATGTCTACATTTGCTACTCACTGATTACTCAATACTAAAAAAAATTGTAGACGTGGCCCTTGTACGGCTTCGTAAAAAGAAACTTACAATAATGAATAATATTACCTATCATTGATGTATAAGAAAGAAATGGGAGCCTTGCGGCACTCCAGAAGTATTAGCTATTGGGTTAAACCCATAGCCATTGACAAATACCATTTGAGACCTATTATATATGTAAGAAGAATAATGTTACGGGCAAAAAATTAAGAAAATAGTGGTCAATCTTAATTTCAATATTTCAGCTAAATTGTCTGATCAAATACACACAAGGGACACCCTGCGTATCAACATTTCTTTACAGGAAATCAAATAGACATTAAATATTTCCAAATTCTGAGTTAAAATATGCTACAAAATTTCAAAAACTAACAAAAGCTAATTTAAATCCTTTTCTTTTAGTGGAACATATGTTCTTCATTTTGAATTCAGCTTATGAAGCAAAAAATTGCACAGGCTATGCAGAAGCACCGCTGAAGTATTATTTTGGAGTATCCTTTCCAAATATCTTCACTCTTGTAGCTTATACTCACTGGGCTGGCGCTATCGTTAAAGTAAGTAAATGAATTTTTGTTTTCTACATAGTTTTATTTAGGTTTTAGAAGAACGATAAAGATACTTTAAAAAAACTCAAAACAAAATTTGTTTGTAACCACATGATTATACAATTAAAAAATCACGACATCATTTGTTTGTTTTAGTTTGTCAATACTATAGCGACATTTACCTGGATTTATACGGATTTATTGATAACACTGATAAGCATAGCTTTAACAGCAAGGTTTAAGCAAATCGTAAGAAGACTTGAAAACAACAAGGTAAATCTAAGTAATAAGAATTAAAAAAATATATTTTTATTACTAAAAAGATTCTAAAACGGTAAGAAATTTAATACTATATAATTATAGAATACCTCTAAAAAAGTTTGACTTGTAGATACAGATAATCTATCCCAGTAGTCAAAATGCAAAATTTATAGACCAATTATTTTTTCAGGCATAGTTCTAGAGTTAGGTATATCTACAATAAATTTATTGAAATTGTCTATGAATGATATCGTAAATTGCTGATAAATAAAATGTTAATATTGGAAATAATTATTGGCGTAGAATTTTTGAGATATAACATAACACATCTTCAGATAAACTGTGAATTTTTTCTTATTGTAACTATCTTATTTCAAATTTTAACTTCTCGACCACCCTGCATAAAAGATGATTTTTTTACACATATATCTACTATATTATAGAAATAGTTTCATGACAGATGGCTTTCTGACAACGTTACAATTTGTTTAACATAAAATTCTTTAAATTCATAAATGTTCTTCTTCCAGGTAATGCATGAAAAATTTTGGAAGGAAATTCGAGAAGACTACCAACGACTATATCATCTTTCCAAAACAGTGGAAAAGCATATAGCTTTGTTGGTACTTATCTCTTACATCCACAACATATTTTTTTTGTGTATTCAATTATATAACAGTATCAGGTAGGCATTTTATACGGTGTGTCCCACCACGAATGACTGCGATCGGTATTTGCAAAAGTATATACAGGGTGATTCTGAAAATTTCGTTACTTTCAACATCAGTAGGGCCTGCTTTTTAAAACTATTTTCACGTTTTTTCCGCTTTTGGTTATACCGATACGATACCAATTTGCTTATTTTAAATTGAACATCTTGTAATTTATTTCATTTTTGGATTCTAGGTTAAATTTTAAGTCAATTTTGTATACAATCGTCTATATCAAAATTCTGTTGTTTTAGAATTTTTCAACTTTTTAACAAAAAACGACGATTGCACCACTATATTAAAAATCGAATACTATTAATTTTAATTTTTGCAACAGTAATAATTCAGGAATTGTTTCATCTGAAAACGATCGCATAATGTCTGAGAAACATAGAGGGCCGTCGAAAATTAGAAACCAATTCGCCAATGCTAAACTCAATTTTTTTCAAATAGAACATCCAGTATATTATATTATTCTACAGTGGAAAAGAGATTTAAATCAAACGATATATTATATTTTTATCTCATAAAGTTTCTAAGATATAACGAATATATTAAAATGTTCAAAGCATCAAATATATCATATTGCCAGTAGCCTGAGAAACAATAAAACACCAATTATTTAATAGCTAATAATTGTGTTTTATTGTCTCACGGGCTATAAGAAATATTCGAGTTTTTGAAGATCTATGTAATAAAATCTGTTAAGTTGGTATATCTCGGAAACCTTAAGAGATAAGTAAACAGGATGATTCACAACTTGATGAATAGGTGATTCATCAAAAATGGATTCCATAAAGAGAACAAATTATTGAGGTATTATTTTCAACGTTTACGTCGCTGGGTTACTGTAGTCTCTAGCATCATCGAAATGCAAGCGATTCTGAATAGTTAGTTTTTGTCAAAAATGGTTTACCAACTTGTAGTTGATTGATATCGTTTTAAATTATGGTGATGTAAGACAAAATATTTTTGCAGCTTGTCATCTATACGCAGAACGATTTCCCGGTAGATATGTTCCAAATGCAACTATTTTTACCGCGATAGTGCAACGCGGGTGTGACACGGGAAATTTGCAACAAAATCATGGATGAGATGGAGGTCCAAGGCGTATTGCAGCATTTGAAGAACATATTTTAGAGATTGTTAAAGAGAATCTCCGAATAAGTACCAGGCAAATCGCTCAACAAGTACAAAGACCCAATCAACAGTGTGGCCGTGCCGGTCGCCGACTGATTGCTTTGCCTTGTGCAAGGTCAGGTTTTACAGTGGTCTAGTGTAGTGGAGAAGTGTATTTTTAAATCATTTTTTTTATAAAATTGTATTTGTCAGAGTCCCCTGTATATTCAAAAATGTTTTTTTATTTGATAAGTTCTAAATCATTTTGTGTACACATGATATATCATTCTAAAATGTCTGTTATCAACTGTAGAATAACATAGTGGGCGTTGACTATTTGGGCGTTCTATTTGAATTAAAAATTGATCAAGGTTGACATCTCTAAATTGGCAAAATAGCTCTTAATTTTTGATGGTCCTGTATGTTTATCAGATATTATGCGATTGTTTTCAAATGTAGCATTTTCCAAACTATTATTATTGCAAAAATTGATGAGTATTCCATTTTTAATATGGTGGTGCAATCGTCGCTTTTTCTTTGAAACTTTAAGTAGTTCAAAAATAACTGAATATCGGTATAGACAATTATATACGAAATTGTGTATTTAGCGTAAAATCCATAATTTACAGAATGTTCCATTTGAAATAAGTAAATTGATAGCAACTTCCGCTGTAACCGAAAGAGACAGAAACTTGAAAATATTTGGAAAAACATTGCTAAGTAACCGAATTTTCAGGATCACCCTGCATATACCTTTCCATATATCGAACGCGGCCATTCGTGGTGAAGCACGCTGTATATACCCGAGGTCCAAAATAATAGAGACCGATTCATTCACATCACTTAGATAAGTACGGAGTGTGAGGATTGTAGGGGACAAGATTTCATAGACTTGTGAACCTAGCAGTTTAATAGTTTACTAAAAACAATTTTTACTCATTCGTACTTAGAATAAGTTTACCTTAAATAATTTCTTCGCCATATCACTGCTTCATTTTTTTTTATCAGCATACCCTTTCATCTCAAAAGCAATAGTACCCTTCTATATAAAGCTTCATTCTGTGCGATACCAATCTGATTTTTTTTTATTACAGGAAGCTCATTTTTAACACCACCCATGAATTGTTCGCATATTCTGTACCATTAAGCTCTATCATTTTCCTTCCATGAGTTTCCAGTAAATATTTTCTGTTTCGCAGTTGTATATATATTCTTTGTCATTCTTTACTGTGCGATATACATGCTCTACTCACAGACACTCTTATTAATGAACTGCATAATTTCCGCAACATCACTTTACACTCATATGTTGCTTGAGCTCTAATTCTTTCATAAAATGTTTTTGTCATCTGATATTCCTCACTTGTTATATATAAGTACCTATAGATTAATTTGTGTACGATTTTGAGAACACGCTGTAAAGCTTAAATTATTATCTATTCTTAAGAACATAAACACAACATCACTAATAAATTAGTTACAATCACAATTTATTTAGCGGAGATATATTTGAAATTTTACCAGGCGAACACCCATGGTAGTGCTGTAGATGAAACAGCTGGATCCGTAAAAGCGTCTCTGCCAATAGAAATTGAGCATTCTGATGTGGGCATGCATAATTGATGCATTATAAGCTGTATAAGCAAATATGCTCTGCGAGATATTTGACACTTAAATTTTATACTATAAATATACGGGCTGTATATATTTATCGTTGTGTTCACTGCTTTAAATGGTGAACGAGTTTATAACTATTATTTTGGACCTCTACTATAGTTTTTATTAAAAAATATTTTGTTGAAAAGACATTTCTTTCATTTTTTTATCCAATTTTGATCATTTCTAATTTTCAGGGAGAGAACTGGAATCATAGAATCTGTATATTTCTTTTACTCCTTTGGGTTCCTTGTTTTAAGGCTACTGGTGATTTCAATGTACGGCGCATGGCTTAATGACGAGGCCAGAAAGCCTTTAGACATCCTCTACGCTGTTCCTTCAGAACATTACTGTACAGAGGTATGCTATATTCAACGTAGTTTTAGATGCCAATGGATGAATTTTATTGTTTCAGATAAGTCGACTTGTTGAACAGATTTACACAAATCCTGTGGGTATTACAGGTTCTGGATTCTTTTTAGTAACAAAAAATTTCCTTTTACAGGTAACCTGATATATATTCTCTGAAGCTATTTATTTTTGGCATAATTTTAGTTTTTCTTTAGTTTGATTGGGTTTTTGCCACACTTCTGAAAAAATAAAGATTAATTAAATAAGCCCTTGCGCCAAACGGATCAGTAAAGGGTTATTTTTTAAACTAAGTTTGCCTAACCAAAAAATCTCACACTGAAAAAATCAGATAAGTAAAAAATAACAAAAATCACATCACTATCGCGCACTTCCATATTTCTGACGTTTTCAGTGTGGCAAAAACCCAATCAAACTAAAGAATAACCTGATATATTTTTGAATCTGACACAAATACAGAATATTGTAAATTTCTTTCTCATAAATGACATGCATTGCTAAAGTTAAGTGACAAAGAATGTTTTTTTTTAGATGGCTGGCACCATAGTTACCTTTGAACTGATGATATTTCAGTTTGCTCCTCAAACTGCAAAAAATACAGTACAAAGTACAAATACAACATACAACTGCAATCTTCTTTAAATGTCACTCGTAATAAGTGTTAAAATTTTCGCACAAGGAATTAAAATACCATGTTGTACACTTCTTATACTTTTTTAAATAAAGTTTTGGTATGCAAGATATTCACTTTCAGAGAATATTGTTAGTACCTCAAAAATATTTTAAAACTTTTTTTTAATTTGAAATTATGTATTTTAAAAAAATAATTACCACTCAAAACAACGCTTTAATCTTAAGGGATGGAATAAGTGGTAACATAAAATTAATTGTACTAAAACCTAAAAAAAGTAAATTCATTATAAAAGTATTATAGTTAGTTAAGTGTTATAGATATTTAAAGAAGTGGTTTTTATTTTGCGGTTTTACAGGATTAAAAGTCCCTTATTATTTAGTTTTGAAATATATAAGTACCCTTATTTTTTTAACATACTATCTAATCTAGCTTTTATGGTACATAATTCTGGACCATCCTGTACAATGCCACCAGAAGGATCCAAAAACAACGTTGTAAAACACGTCTCTAAAACATCTATTTGGACATTAACGTAACAAGGTTTAATTTGCGTTAGTTAAAAATCTTAAAAAAATATCATTATTAAACGTAAAACTTAAAGCTTATTAATACTAAAAATGATCGTTCCACATTTACAAATATTAAACGTGTGTACTTTGCTTACCAGAAACGTGTAAAACCGCGACATTTTTAAGTTGATTGTACGTAAAAACGACACGTATTTTTCAAACGTTGTATGGACATTATAAACGTTTTTCTAACGTATATGTGTTTACTGGGTAACCTCATTCGGCAACGTTTGTCAAGGGGTAATAACAATATCAAGTGCAGTGCATCGAAACTGGTCCGAGTTTCTAGAGTGCTGCAGTCCCAAAGACAGAAATTTGTAAGAAAATAACTCAATTCTCAAGACAAAACAACATTGACTTCCAAAGAAAACTTGGGGATATTAGAGGGATGAAGATCTAAACTGTACATTAAAAAATTCATAATCTAAAAACTTTGTATGTATAAATTCGCTGTTAGGAAACATTACTAGCACGCCAAAGAATAATCAGCAAGATTTCATTGGCTTCCAAAGGGAACTTGGGGGTCGTCGGAGGATAAAGATGTAAATTTTGAAATGTACACATTTTTCGAGGA
The DNA here is from genome assembly GCA_037114965.1 of Monochamus alternatus. Classification (NCBI taxonomy): domain Eukaryota; kingdom Metazoa; phylum Arthropoda; class Insecta; order Coleoptera; family Cerambycidae; genus Monochamus; species Monochamus alternatus. Next base: position 72,974,822 of record CM073431.1, on the reverse strand, counting down.
TTTTCAGCTCCCAGTATCTAAAATTCTGTTTGTCAACGTTATCTAAATAAAAATTGACTCCATCGCTCATTAACAAATCGTGTATTGCATCTCGATGCCAATTTAAAATTTCCTGACAAAATGTTAATCTTCTTCCTTATCTCGATTGGTAAGATCCTGTCCCTTTTGATATTTATAAGGATGAAATTTGAAACCGTGGTGAGGACTTCCCTTAGATATTCTTAGAGCAAGTGATTGCTTATTAGCAGACCTGTTAGAACTTCTTGTGAAAGCAGCTCTGCAGCAGCAGCAGAACCATTTTCACGCCAGTGACAAACCTATAAACTTTTGCGCGTTGGCACGATCAGTGGCGTAGCCAGAAATTTGACATGAGGGGGTTCCGTGAACAAAGTATTTCAAACTAGATTTTTTTAATAAAAAAATAAATAATTTTTAATAAACTGAAACAATAAAAAGTAAATAAAAAAACAATCTCATCATAAACATGTAAATAATAAATAGGTACGAACAATATTTCGTTACAAAAATGACAAAAATAAAATTAGAACTTAGTTGCAGGTGAACCCTAATGTAAGGTTGCCGTAGGAGATCAACCCATGGGGGGGGGGGTTCTGACCGCCAAAATCCCCCCCGTGGCTACGCCACTGGGCACAGTACGCCATTGCCATTATTGTTGCCAAGTGGTTGCACTGTATAATCCATAATATTGTAAATTTCATAACAGGAGATATTACCGTGTAAATAAGGGATCCTTGTCTGTATATTACCATTTGTGGCACTAACAACGATTTATGACTGATTAAATTCCTGTTTTGAGACTGAGTTTTGATAAAATGTAATGCTCCGAGACTGCTGATCATGACCTAATAAGAAACTAATCATATACTTCGTTTAGATTTAAATCAAGTACCACAATGAGCAGTTTAATATAGGGAATCCTGTACGTGATACTAAGCAAAGTTCATATGTAAAGAAGTTTGGCGTAAAGAAAATGAGCAAATTAATTCTAATCTGATGTTTCAACATCTTTACTAAAAATAACTACCTTTTTCAGATACATTTGTGGTTAAAATTTTATATGTAAGTATTAGAGAAGAAACAAAATACAGAGTGTTTGATAAGTTGATGTATAGAGTGTTTTTAAATGTAGCAAAAAGGAGATCACAGATTCCTTAGGTAAAAATAAATCGATTTAACCTACGCATAATAAAAATACAGGGTGTAAGTTAAAATTTTATTTTCGATATTTGTTGATAACTTCTTAAAAAATCCAAATATTTACATAAAATTAAATAAGTAAATCAGGAGCGCCACTTATGCCACATCATGTTTCTTTTAAATGGCAGAATTTTTTGCTGCTTAATGTATCCATCTGACTGTTGAAGCAATCGATTCATCAACCTGTTATATCTGAAAAAGGTATACCTTGTTGAAGCCGTTAGGAGTAACAGTTTTCGAAATAATCCTATTTGAAATATTCAGTGCACCGAATGAAAACTGTTTCAGGTAAAGTGCCTTTTCTACTGAAAATACAGCATAATGTTACTTGAAAAAGTTGTTCAGAACGGTAAATTATGGAGACGTTCAAAATTTCAAAAAAATCGGCCTGCTTTGATAAAATCTTGGTGCTTTGTTGAAAAATGGTTTCATCAAGCCTCGACGATCTTCTCTTTTCTCTTCCAAATTTAACAAGGAATTTTAAAAATAATTTTTATTTTAAGAAAAATCATTTTTTTTCTTCAAACATATTCAGAGATGTGCCTGTACACACACCACTGGTAAAATTGAACATTATATTTTTACCGCAAAAAATGTATTCTTGTTAACTGTCAAAGTCTGAAAATTTCATTCAAGTGTTATCAGAATATGGTATATTAAAGTAATATATACTCGCATCAAGAATTCAGACGTCTTACGTCATGGTTGACATTAGGCGATTGTTTTTATTGTCAACGTAATTTTCGATATTTGGCCGCGTTAAAAACAACAATTTTTTGCAATTTAGTGCAATATGTAATGCAAACATTTAGTGTACTATATAGTTTGATTACTCTCATTTGCGGTTTCTTAAATATTTTGATAAAAATATAATTAATTATTCATTTGTTCGTATGACGTAAGTCGTCTGAATTCTTGACGCGAGTATATCACAAATAGTACAAGGGTACTATAACCTCCTGTAACAAATGCATCAACTTACTAATCACTCATATATCATTTCTTTTATGGCAATGTAAATAAAAACCCCTAATTACTATAAACTTGAATTAAAAAATAATTTTCTTTTAAATCGTTAAAGCAATAACTTCTCAGAATAGTTGAAAACTAATTTCTGCACAGTTTGTTACTACTTACTCTCTTTTCATTTTGTTAATTTGTTGTTAATAATATACCTATTACCACTATTAAAATAATCGATTAAAATCCAGGTCACTAACTTTTCATACGTGGATATGAAAAAAATATGACTATTAAGATGAGGATGTTTTAATGTACACGATAAAAAAAGAACACAACTTCTAAATAACTAACAAAGGTTAGATCAACTACTAATTATCAGTCTGAATAATATTTACTTATAAGGATACACCATTAAAAAATTACAAATCTATCACAAAAATAAATACTGACATAGGCCAAGTTTTCATGTAACAAAACTCATCTCGGAATATTTACATTTTTATGGACGTTAAAAATATACCTGTATTAATTAATGTATATAAATTTACCCGATTGATATTTTGCTACATGAAAAAACAGGGCAAATGTTGAAATATGTAAAAAAAGGAACATACTGTGGTACATGTAATATTTGACATAAAGAAACCTAACCTTTTCTATGCTAGACGAAGTATCACATCTACCACTAACCTGTTGGACAAAACTACTTAATATAACATGACTGTAAACCAGCATCAGACACCTAGAAACGAAGCGGCTTTTCCAGCCTACCAGTAAAATGCAGCCATAATAGAAAAATAATTTAATGTAATCCGTAAAAGTACATTAATGTAATGTAAAAATTAAAAAATACAAATCTAACGTAAAACATATTTACAATTTTTGCTTCATAACGTAATCACACAGGTACACATAATTTTTAACACTTTTTTTATTACTTATTCTGATGACTTTCGATTCTAGTCAGATATTCCAGAATTAGATTTAAAGAAACTTTCTTGATGACATCTGTTGAAACATTTTACAGTTATAAGTTTTTAACATCTAATCTCACTGAAAAATTGAAGTGCCCATCCATACAAACATCAAAATATATGTGTGTTTATGTGTCCTCGATTGTTGGCAACCAAAATGCCATGTTGGTGCAAGCCGACGCTAACATCATGTATTTGGGATTAAACTGAACACACTGAACTGGACCCGGGTGATCTGCGTTTAAAACGCATACTTTGTATCCTGTGTCTGCATTCCACACGTGTACTCTTCCATCTGTGGATCCACTAAAAATAAACTGCGAATCTGGACTGAACGACGCCTCAATAGGTATTCCTTTGTTATTAAGATGACCGGTAAAAGTTTGCAATGGAGTGCCATGAAATGCATCGATGAGTCGAATTATTGAACCGTTAGTGCTTATCAAGATCGTTTTACCATCACGCGAAAATTTTAAACCTGTCCAATCACACTCCTTTTCTTGTGTAAGTTTGAATGTTACAAATGGACCCTAAAATATAAAAATAATTGCTAAGTAAACATGACTTAATAAGAAGTAAAAGTATTTATTCACAAATTTATATGATTTTCTATTATTATCATTTTGAACTGTTTCATGAGTTTAAAACTTTTTACGGTTCCTTATTACAGAAAGCTGGTTAGAGTAAATAAAGGAAAAATATTATTTTATTGGAAAAGTGTCCTTAACAAAAATGTTGCGGAATTAAAAGTTACAAATGAATTCCCATTTGCGGCTTTGATTATTTATAAAATATTATATGTCCATGTTTAAAGTGAATAAAGAAATAGAACTGAAAATGTTGCTATTTTTATTTGGCAAGAATATGATTCTTCGACAAAATTCTAAGCATGAAAAAGATGATATAATTCCAAATTATGGCAAAATTAGTACAATTTCTTTATTAAAAGAAGCTAATTGATATGAAACAAAACTATTTTCGTCGATTATGGGAAACAAAATATTTTTTACAGAAAAGTATGTAATGCATAATATAGTGCATTAGGTATACAGTAAGAGAGAGAAATTCATGATTTTTCTGGTGACTTGTAGCCAGAATAAGGCTCACTATTTTTTTCACAGTCGTTTATATCAGAATTTAATATTTTAAATTTAAAAATTGCGACAATGGTGATTATCAACTTGAGAACACAACTTGTAAGTGAATTTTCCAAAAATATATGTCCAAAATGCTACATAAAGAAATGAAAGACCTCAATAAATTATTTTCTTCTTCTAAATGGTAAGATCATGTCTACTAGTCAACGACAAGAATGAAATAAGTAAATATTCAAAATTAGCGATCTTTCTGAAAAGAAATTCAGATGACTATCAAATCTAAAGACTTAAACATATCAGATAGAAACCTTGTTGGCGAATGCAAATGACAAACAATATTTAATAATGATGGTAAGATTACTCATAAGAAAATTGTGTAAAAATTGCCATTGGCCAACATAACAATATCGAAAACGCATCTTTAACCATAAAAGTACAAAATACAAAATGAAATAACACAAATTTTTGTGATTACAATAATGAAGAAAAGGTAGATTTTTCTTATTTATATAACAAATATTCAGAACTTCGCCCGTGTTGTATCAAACACTGTTTTTATTTTATAACGGAGGAAAATGTTCATGTCAACCAATGAACAAAAATACATTTAACAAAATACCAAGTCTCATAACAATTCACAACTATTTAGATTTACAATTGTTCATCTGTGATATTTATTGTAAATGGAAATAAATAATTAATAGATTCCTTTCATTTTGTATTGAGCTGTCAAAATATTTTAGAACTAGAGGAATATTTTGTCATTATGCTCCCCCTAGAGTACAAGATCCTTTATTTCTGTCAAGATTTTGACAGAAATTGATTTCTATTCACTTTTAGGAAGAAGAATTTTTGCTCTATTCATTCTTAACTGTGAACATACTGTATATTGACAACAAAATGATAGTGTGCAAATAGTAGTGTATTATTAAAGTAATAAAGATAATAATAGATTTATTTTCATGTAGTATTTACTGATATATATTTTATAATTACCTTATCAAATGATCTGAGATCATACAATTTGATGCTTTCTGAATTAACTCCTGCTGCAAATATAAGTCCTTCGGGATCATAAGCTGCTACTGGTCTGCCAGACAGGTGCATTAAGCCCTGACAATTTGGAGACCGTAAGTCCCAAAGGCGTAAAGTTTTGTCTAGCGACCCTGATAAAAATGTATCCTCGACAGGTGACAAACAAAGTGAAACAACTTTCTTCGTGTGGCCAGGAAAGTATCTAATGTATTTATTGTCATGCAAAGAAAGATATCGTATAGTATCATCAACTTTTGTGGAACTATGAATGGCAGTGTTTTTGGCGTGAGTAAAATGTATCAAATCAACACCATATTTCTTACTATTAACCGTCCGAACCTGGGTGCCTTTTTCACAGTCATATATAACTATTTGATCATCTTCACTGCATGATATAAGTGTTTCGCCACTAGGCGAGAAATCAATGCTGTTTATTTTATCGGTGTTTTCCCGGAAAACTTTAGCTACACGAAAACTACGCACTACTTGATCCACTAATTTCATCTTCATGGGTGCGGCCGTTTTTAACACACTTTAATTTCTCTTAAAAATATACAAATTTATTAAAGCGTCGGTTCGCTTCTCTACAATCCAAACAAAGGCCAAAATATGGAGGATGAAACATACATGTTGGCAATACAACACCATCCGGCAAATGTGGACTTTATTACTTTATAAATGTGCTTAAAAATATTTTAAAAGGATTGAAACTGTTAAAATCTTTTTTATTTGTATTATTTATAAGATAACAAGCATTCCTAAAAACAAGGTAAATATTAAAATAAAAAATAGTAGCTCAATTGACTAAAATGAATCACACGTCTGACATCAAAATCTGACCAATAAGAGACGCGTTTGCTTTTGTACAGGGCAGTATTTAGATATTTCAAAATAGTAGTAGTAAGTATTTCTGTTCCATTAAAATTAATTAAAGGTTAATAGTCAGGCATAATTAACAATTACTGTGTTAAATGTGTATGATTGAAAATAATATCAGCATATTTGCATTATAAAAATGTTTATAATAGTTTCAATAAATAAACGATAGTGGTTTAACTTAACCAACAGAGATGATTTACCTAAATACAATCCTGAGTGTTATCTGTCACTTTCTAAAATTACTTTTATAACCTAAAAGTAGAGCAGTTGACCTCCGCAACGCGACTGGAATTTAATTTGGTTGCCGCATAGTTCATGTTCAATAAGGGTATGTTTTTATTATGCTGTACCTTAAATATTGCACAATACTGTATTATGTTTCATGATGTTTTTTTGTTATTATTTCAACATGGTAAAACAAAATAAAGGATTAAAGTACAGTAAAAATTTAACTTAAAATAAAACACATTTGTTAGACATATGGATTTATTCCGTTAAGAAAGAATATTCGGCACTACTAATAAATTGTTTGTTTTGACAGATTAAACTCCATAAACATATTCAAGATGAATACATCAATGACTGCAAAGGATGTACGGAATGCTTATATAAATTTTTTCAAAGAGAAAGACCATGTCTACGTGCATTCTTCCTCTACGATACCGTTAGATGATCCCACCCTTCTTTTTACTAATGCTGGTATGAATCAATACAAACCAATATTCCTTGGAACAGTGGATCCGAATAGTGATTTATCAAAATTATTACGTGCCGTAAATACCCAAAAATGCATAAGAGCAGGAGGAAAACATAACGACTTAGATGATGTCGGTAAAGACGTCTATCATCATACCTTCTTCGAAATGATGGGGAATTGGTCATTTGGTGATTATTTCAAAAAAGAAGTTTGTGCATGGGCATGGGAATTCTTGACAGAGAGACTTAAACTATCTGCTGATCGTCTGTACGTTACATACTTTGGAGGAGACAAAGCTGCAGGTCTAGAACCGGATAATGAATGTAAACAGGTAATGTTTAAAACACATTATTTCATAATTTCAATTATCAGAAGTTGCGAATATATTTCAGTATGTGTACTTACATGTATTTTTTTTTAATAAATTTTATTTTCTTCCTTCAAAACCATCTTAATTACTTGTTTTCTTTATTTAATCTAAAACTTATTAAATTTTATTTGTGTCAATAATGATGCAATAATTGCTCTTATTGCACACTTCACCGCAATGAGAGCTCTACAAATATACATATATATTTTTTAAAGATTTGGCTAGATCTTGGTGTGAAACCTTCGCATGTCATACCTGGCTCAATGAAAGACAATTTTTGGGAAATGGGTGAAACAGGCCCTTGCGGTCCTTGTTCAGAGTTGCATTTTGACAGAATCGGGAACAGAGAAGTACCAGAACTGGTTAATCAGGATGACCCCGATGTTCTAGAAATTTGGAATCTTGTGTTCATTCAGTTCAACCGTGAGTCCGATGGCAGTTTAAAACCTCTACCCAAAAAGCACATAGACTGTGGTCTTGGACTCGAACGTCTGGTTTCAGTAATTCAGAATAAAAGATCGAATTATGACACTGACTTATTTACTCCTTTATTTGAAGCTATACAGAAAGGTACAGGTGCTCCACAGTACCAGGGAAGAGTTGGCGATGCTGACGTAGATGGAATAGATATGGCCTACCGAGTATTAGCGGATCATGCCAGAACGTTAACCATTGCATTGTCGGATGGAGGAAACCCTGACAACACTGGGAGAGGGTATGTAATAAATATTACGATACAGGGTTAACTATTACTAAATACAAATATTTTAATCACTTGCTCAGGAAGGCCTAAAAGACAATACAAAAATTATTTTGGAATTGTACTTGGAGGTTGAAAAAATGGGGCAAAACCTCTTTTCCTCCAGAAAATCGATGCATCAGAGATGGCTTTGAACTGTCAACTATCATGCGGTCGTTTTTACAGTGTTATCAAATGTAAAAATAACGAAAATGAACAGTTTCATTAATAATAATATCTAATAGGTAACACATAATCTGGTTAACCGCAGTATATTATACAGGGCGTAACTTTTGAAGGGGGGGTACCCGTGATCTTTTCAAACACATATCATAAGTTTGTTTTCTTAAATTCTGTCATAAAAACTGACTTTTTTTTGTTGCCTTTTATCGCAATTTTCATAGTACGCCACTGGGCAGACAAGCGCTGAGTATATCTAGTTGCAGCGTCACCAGCATTGTTGCCATATTTAATTATTGGTGAAAGATGGGAAAAGAAGTTCTATTAGAAAGCAAAAGGCCCACGCCACTCGTGAGGCACTGCTTTTTGACGCATACATTTGTTTGTAGTGGGTGTTCGCTTTATTATTCCATATAAACAAAAATTAAAAAATGTATTCTTTTACGGATAACACACTATAAAACAGAAACAAGTCAACTAACAGAAAACTCAATAATAAATAAATACATACTTAATCCCTTTTACTCACTTGTCTTCTTCTACAGCATTTAAAATATTTGGTTCAAGAATATTATTTTCCGAGTTTGTTTTTGCTCAACATTAGAGTATTGACATTAACTCCCATAATCTCTTAAATGTTGAACTAATCTTACAGACATTTTCTTATGCGGTACGTGTCTATCACGGTAATCTATCTGATATCGTTTTCTTGCAGCCGCCGTCTAATTTTGATAAAAAAACGAAGCTTTAGACTTATTAGCTCTTTCTTAATTTGTATACATATTTTTTCATAATACCACACACTTGCTAATGAAAACTGATCTTTATAAGGTTATTATACACTTGACAAGAATAACACATTCCACAAAATACCACTTTAAATTATTACGAAATTAAACTTGGCAAAATACAGCCCTGCATTAAATAAATTCTAATTCGATTTTGGTAAAAAATCACGCAGATAACTTGCTTTCTCTCTCTCATATCTGCATATTTTTTATATAAAATGACCTAGTCTGGTTTCATGTATTGTGTGCAGTATTTATGCGATATTTTTATTTTATAAACTAAGTCAATGTCACGGTTATTGAAGGGACATTGATAAAACCCTTAAAAATAGTACCAAATCCTCGATCAAATCCTTTGTACTGAAACTGTTTTTTTTTTTTAAACATTTTAAAGCTGTCAGATTAATAATTTGCTTATTTTTAATCACGTACATTTTATAAAACAGCAACATTTATTTTAAAACATTAAGTTTTACTGGCAATAATTAGTAGGTAACGTATTAAAATCCACCTACCAATACTATTATTTAATAATAATAATTAGTTAATAGATCAGTAAAAAATTGTATTTTTTTATGTACTTTTACATTACGTACATTTTTACAACACTCGAAAATGGTTTTACGATCCATACTTCATCAAGATTGACAGAAAAGTATAATGACTGATGAGTTGCAATGTTATAAAAAAGCATATTTAAAAGATTATTCATTGCAGTTTTTTCTTCTTTGTATCTCCGTTACTTAACATCTAGACGTCGGAACTTGTCGTATCATTGCCGGTTTATTAGGATCATACTGAAAGCTGTAGTTTTGCATATCCAGACTATTGTCTTCTGCATTCACATTACCTCACTAAAAAAATCCTCACTTTCACATTTCACGGCCCCACAATTACGTCAAACTATGTCTATTTTTGTTATAGCTTCTGCATTTGCGTGTTCTAGTACTTTTGATGCGACCCATAAATACTTGTCTTTTAAATCGGAGCGAATACTGGCTTTTACGGTTGATTTTCATTTGCAGCCAAGTATAATATTACATAGAGTATATTCAATACCATTAAATACTAACTCTGGCAAATCGTGAATCCATTTTTCTGTGGTTTTTCTGCACGGTATCCGTCGTGACATTGGGTACAGTTAACTTGTACTAGTGAACGTAATGTAAATAAATAACACGTAGTGCACATCATTAAAGTTACGTATTTACTAAATTCATTATAAAATATCAGCTTAGGTCGTGCTGCGCTGCGAATATAACCCTGAAATGACGGGACACGTTTCGACGTCTAGACTAGTAACAACTAACTGGCAACACCGTAGACATGATTCTGCAGTGAAACTCGGACGCTGTACAGGGGTGGCGTGTATAGCAATTTGGGTGCCGTTTAAAAAATGAATTATAACTCGGCTATTTATTTGATTTAAAAAAAAAACTAATTTCAGATTAGCAATCTAGGGAACACCAACTACTACCCCTCAAAAGGGGACTCCCATTTAAAGTTACACCCTGTATTCCTTCGTTCCAAACTGCTAAAATTACATTTTCACTCATTACAGGTCGGTCTGGATTATCCACTAACGATAAAGCACACACTCCGTGTATAGTTAAATAAAATTTCCATTTATTCCTGGTATAGCTTTGACACTTCCACCTTGCACTGTGATACAGGAGCACATAGCACTTATCAAACAAAATAGTGTCCCATGATACATATTTGTTGGCAACTGGCAACCTATATTGTGTTACTGGTTACCATACTCTCCAAATGTCGATGTTACAGGATACTGTAAACATTAAGAGAAGTTACCGTTTAAAATAATATTATATTATGCAAACATTATCGGTTACTGTTAATATTGTTACTAATATTATTATCACTATTTAATTCCCCAACAACACATGGTTTAAAAATGGAATGTGCGCATCTTGCGCTAGTGGTCAACAGATGGCGACTACATCAGATTCTGTCAAAAACAAAGTATCACAAACGGTGTTTGAATAATTTTTCATTATTTACTTTAAGCCTTCTCTGGTGCATCAATTTTCCAGAGGAAAAAGGGATTTTGCTTCATTTTTTTAAACATTGAATTTTGAAATAATTTTTCTATCTCTGAGCACGTGGTTAAGTTTTTGCAGTAATAATAATAATATTTACGTATTATTCTTAGATATGTGCTACGTCGTATCTTGAGAAGAGCAGTAAGATATGCTACAGAAAAATTGAATGCCAAACCAGGTTTCTTTTCAACATTAGTTAATACTGTGGTTGAGATTTTGGGTGATACTTTCCCGGAAGTTCGAAAAGATCCGCAAGGTAAAACTATTTTTAACCATTGTTAACTAAATTGTTGAGAATCTGTAATTTTAGGTATTATTGATACTATTAATGAGGAAGAGGAGCAGTTCTTGAAAACCTTATCTAGAGGACGAAATTTGTTATACAGAACTATATCGAAACTCGGGGACAACAAAACTGTCCCTGGGGACGTCGCTTGGAGATTATACGATACCTATGGTTTTCCTGTCGATCTTACAACTCTTATGGCAGAGGAGAAAGGTCTTGTTGTTGATACAAACGCTTATGAGGAAGCTAAGAAAGCAGCACAGTTAATGTCACAGGTAAAATATCTTATGCTTAATATTTAATAATGAAAATTAATTGCAAAAAAAAAAAAATTCTAATATTATTAGAATATTTTATTTGTCCAATGAGTCCATAAAATAATGCATAAATTCAGTAACAATTAAATAATTTAATTTTAGGAAAACCGTTTACACAAATTAATTTTTTATGCCTATTTTAATTATTATTTTCTATATAAAGAGCACTTCAAATTGGAAGTGACGGCATTAATAGTTTTTGAAGTTAATATCAAATTCATTTTTGATTAGCCTTTAAAATATTTTCAGCAAATTTCATATTGGACCATTTCCTTTGCAAGCGTGTAAGTGTCTTTCTTGCTCTTCTCAACCGTAGATTGATTTATATTGTTTTATTTCACAATGCCTTATTGAAATCAAGAATTAGCAGGTATGATTGAATTTTTATTTCATACCTTCTCTCTTATTATTTATTGAAAACTTTATGATATATAAATTTATGTATTATTTTACGGATAGGTATACTGTATGCAAAATATCTTCACTTATATATTTGTGTCCCCGTTTTTTTCTTTTTAAAAGGAAAAAGTAGAGCATGAAAAAATAGTAGGGGTTTTTCCTTTAACATTTTTTTTCTACGACACTCCATTTTCCGGATTCAGTTGGAAAATGGAAATACCTCTATTTTCATGCTCTCTCATATTCCAAAATTAAGAACGATAAATCAGGGACATCCTGTATATGAATTCCGAAAATTTTACTGTTCATAACTTATAGGGCAAAGGAACTGGTGTTGCTGATACAATTAACTTTGACGTGCACGCTATTACTGAACTACAGGAGAAAGGAGTACCGCCGACAGACGATTCTCATAAATATAATTACGAATCGACTGAAAAAGTAGATTCTGAATATACTTTCAAACTGTGCGAAGCAACGGTTATTGCTTTGAGATGCAACAAACAATTTGTGGACGAGGTTCACACTGGACAGGAATGCGGTATTCTATTGGATAAAACCAACTTTTACGCTGAACAGGGAGGACAAATTTACGACACAGGATATCTTGTAAAAGTAGACGACGAAAGTGTGGAATTCTCTGTAAAAAATGTACAAGTTAGAGGTGGTTACGTAGTACATATGGGCAATTTAGAAGGTACTTTACGGAAGGGCGATAAAGTGAGTTTACATGTCGATACAACCAGGAGACGGTTAATAATGAGCAATCACACAGGAACTCATGTTTTAAATTATGCTCTTAGGAAAGTTCTGGGAACCGAAGCTGATCAGAGGGGATCTTTGGTGGCACCCGATAGACTGCGTTTCGATTTTACGAATAAAGGAGCGCTAACCACCGAACAAGTAAAAAATACAGAACTTAGCTCAAAAGAAATGATTTCGAAAAATGAACCCGTATATGCAAAAGAAGCCAACTTAGCCATAGCAAAAACGGTCAGGGGTCTGCGTGCTGTCTTCGAAGAGACTTATCCGGACCCTGTTCGGATAGTTTCTGTTGGCATACCTGTAGAACAATTAGAGTCTGATCCTTTTGGGCCAGCTGGTGATAACACTTCTATTGAATTTTGTGGAGGAACTCATGTTCAATATTCCGGACATATTGGAAACTTTGTCATTGCCAGTGAAGAAGCTATTGCAAAAGGAATAAGAAGAATAGTGGCATTAACCGGACCCGAAGCCACTAAAGCATTGAAAAAGAATGAACTGCTCGAAAAGAGTTTAAATGAAATCAAAGCCATTATAGAATCAGATAAGGAAGGAGCAAAGTCCAAAGAGCATGTTAAAAAAATTGTCGATCTCACCGATGAAGTGTCGCAAGCCGTTATTCCTTACTGGAAAAAGGAAGAAATTAGAAACACTTTAAAGAACCTTAAGAAAACCTTAGATGATAAGGATCGAGCTGCCAAAGCTGCCGTTGCAAACCAAGTCGTAGACCAAATAAAGGAATTTGTGAAGGCAAATCCTAATTTGCCTATTTTAGTGAAGGAGCTCAAGGCCTTCAATAACACGAAAGCATTAGATACAGCACTAAAACAGGTTAGAAGTTTAAGCCCAAACACTTCAGCACTGTTTGTGACAGTGGATCAAGATTCCAATAAAGTGTTCTGTTTGTCGTCAGTTCCAAAGGAAGCTATAGAAAAAGGATTGAAGGCCAATGAATGGGTTCAAGAGGTTGCAAAGAAACTAGGTGGAAAAGGAGGCGGGAAACCTGATTCTGCCCAAGCGTCTGGTTCTAATTCAGTAGACATTGGCGATATCCTATCTTTAGCAAAAAAGTTTGCAGAATCTAAACTTTCTTAGATTGCAGTTGTTTCATTGTCTGAGTTTTGCATTTGCCATTGCATCTGGTATAAATGAAAGGGTTAATGGTTAAATTATTTTATAGCGTTTTTTTTTTTTAATAAAGATTTTTACCATTAATGTAGTTACTTAGTTATTTATCCCATCATCAAAATGTTGAAGAACATTTTATCTCACTACACAGCAGCTGATAATATAATACAATTTCCAGGCTAAAATTCAGTATTTGTAAAAATATAATATTCGTTTTTAGGCATTTTGGGTTCATGTTGCCAATACTGTAAGTTTGGTTTCCTAATTTTGTGATTATTTGGATTTCAGACATCGTTAAAGGCACTGTTCTAGTGTTCGACAAGCCCATAGGTGCTGACTTGATGTGGCATCTCTCACACAAGCATTACATACATATTTCAAGAGGGGCGCAACTCCACATATTGGCCTAGCTTTTAGTTGAAAAATAATTCAACAACGTCAAATGAAACTTGAGTGCTTTATACTCGATCACCACTTATATAGATATAATCAAAACTATACTTACTAAAGTCAAAATATAGGGATGCAGTATTGCCAACACAAGGAATTATTTTCACAAAAATTATGTCAAAATATTGAAGTCAGCCGATTCCGAATATTAAAATCCAATCACTCATAGTAGGTATTAACGTTTTTATGATGTGAGTATTTAGTTATCATATCAAATATAGCGTATGTGTTGAGTTGATGGATATTGCTTTAATTTATGGTAATGTGAAAATGCTTTAGCAGAACGATGTTCCAGTAAACATGTGCCAAATACCGCTACTTTTACTGTGGTGTGCAATGAATGCAAGTGTAGCGCAACGCAAGCGTGACATGGGGAATTTGAAACCGGAAGAGATGGAGGCCCAGGGCATCCACGGCATATTTCAGTAATGTGGCATGTGTGTCCAAGCATCAATACCAAGGCATTGGACGAGGAGGACCGGTAACATGACCGACACAATCACCTGACTTTAAATCATTTGGCCTTTTTTTGTGGGGATATTTAAAAAAATAAGTCTATCGCACCGAAGTGGACACTATTGATGATTTACGCAAACGTATCATAATAATGCCAGCTGCACTATTAATTTATGAATTCAAAATGGACAAAAAGCGGAAACATTTGTGTTAGTTTGTATAAACTGGGTAAGATGGGCCCAAAATGTTGTAACATTAGGTATGTCAAACTGTTTTGTTAATTAAAACCTCAAATTAATAATAGCACCAAAAAAAGTCGAATTTGCTTGTATAAAATAGGCGATATAAAATATTATTTATTTCTTTCCTTTGTGCAGTGTCGTGCAGAAGACTACTTTTAAATCATTTTGAACTGGCCTTTTTGATTTTTTCTTTACAAAATTGTACTTGTAAGAGCCCTGTACATTCTAATATTTTTTTTAGATTAGTTCTGATTCACCCTGTATACATACATATTTTCATAAATAATAATAATAATAATAGAAGTTTATTGCCCAACAGAGTAATCCAATTATAGGACAATGTAATTAATTATAACAATAGAATATAAATACACATAGCTAACTAATTTACTTGAGTTCGCTAGAAAATAATGAAAATTAACGCTTAATATCTATAATATAAAAATAAAATGAAAATATTAAATATCTATATAAATAAATGAATAATCGCAAACCTTAATATTAAACAATCAAATTTCTCATTGCATATGAGAAACTAGTGTAAGATAAAAAAAATAAATCAGTTGAGATTTCTTGAATTATAAGCTTGCATCATAGAGTAAACAGGGGACTTTCTAAGAACATTAGTACGACTTGTAGGACAATAAAATAGTTCATTTTGACGTGATTCTAATCTAGTAATTTTGAAATCAATTTTAGACAACGTAGGGCAATCAATCATATAATTTAACAGTTTATACAGGAAACATAATGTTATAATTGCTCTACGCTTTTCCAAAGACACCATATTTAACCTTAACAATAATAAATTATTTGGATAACCTCGCTCAGGGTAATGATTGTCAATTTTTGATATAACATATTTCATAAATCTACGTTGAACTTTTTCAAGTGCTTGTGAGTGTATATCATAAATGGGATTCCAAATAATAGCCCCGTATTCAAGCTTTGCTTGTACCAGAGAGAAGTACAACATTTTCAGAGTTTCAATATTTCTAAAATGTTTGCAATTTCTTACAATGAAACCAAGTAGCTTCAGAGCCGCATTGGCTTGAACGTTAATATGTTCCAAAAAATTAAGTTTGCTGTCAAAAATTACTCCCAAATCTTTAACTTCTTTCGCTCTTAAAAGTTCATTGTCATTGAAAGTATAAATATAGTCAATTGGTGAAAGTTTACGAGAAAAAGTAATTACTTTACACTTGGCAATGTTCATTTCAAGTTTGTTAACTTCACACCAATTTTCAATAAAATATATTTGATCTTGGATTGCAACACAATCACTCAAATCGTTAATCTCACAAAATAACTGAAGATCATCAGCAAATAATAGCCTACCACACTTTAAACCATCACTTAAATCATTTACGAAAATAATAAAGAGTAATGGGCCCAAGTTTTATCCTTGAGGTACACCAGATGATGCTAAATAATAATCTGATTTGTAACCATTATATTGGACATACTGAGGTCTGTTATGAAAATATGATGTAAAGAAATTAATTAGAGGAGTTTTTAGACCAATATAATTTAAAAATAATAATAATGACCTAGCATTGATTTTTTTTGGGATATATTGTGAATACATTTATAATATATTAACCTTACTAATAGAATTTTATAATTATAATAAAAAAATATAATTATTAAAATGTGATTTTTATATATATATATTATGTGTGACAAATTTGATAACATTCCCAGATATGAGGAATGAATTTCCAAGTATCTACAAAAGTAATAACTGTAGTAATGTTATGGGTTCAAAGACAATTTAAATGTGAGCAAAATAGAGCGAAATAATACAAAGTGTTCCATTTGAGAGAGAAAGTTATAGCTGTTTAAAGTTGTTAAAATGTAATGGCAAGAATAAAACGCTTGGTGTAATAATTTTGAGTTTATGGATATACCATAGTCTAGCATCATCTAAGTTATTTACGAATACCAAAAATTAATTTGATATCTATTTTCAGGAAAAAATTGCGGAAACCTTCACGCACCCTAGCATACATAAGTTTTTTTCTAAATAAATTAATATCACAAAGTCTATTACTTCTAGAGGGAATGTTATACAAGATAATCCTAGAATTTTCCGTAGAATCCAAAAATAAATAATAAATGAATAGATTATATTGATTTTAATGTAATTTAATTAAAAAGTACTTTAATATTTTTATGGAATGGGTAGAGTAATTAATTATTAAGTAACTAATGTGCTAATTTCTGATGAATGCTACCATCACGTTAAATTTACACAGAAAAATTTTGTGCAACAAATGCAGTACATTTGTCTAGTTTTTAAATTTGATTTAAGTGTCTTTATCACTAATTATGGTTTGATACAGTAGAAATGTGGCAAAAAAAAAAAAGGAAAAATAAAACAATATTTATCAGTTCTATTTATTACTGTTTTCTCGCTCTTCTAGTTCTTTATTTTTGTCATACAATATTCTAATTTCTTTCAACAATGCACTTACATTTGTACCTAATTTAGCGCTTATAGGTATAACGGGTAAATCGACATTTTCTTTCAGCTTCTCTATATTTTCCTCACTTTCAGGAATATCTATTTTATTGGCTACAACTAACTGTGGCCGTTCTTTAAGATGCTTGTTAAATTGTGTAAGTTCATTCTGGAGCACACTGACAGCTTCCCAAGGTTCAGGTAGAGAAGTATCAACAATATATAAAAGCGCCATACACCTCTCGGCATGCTGTAGAAATTGTATGCCTAAACCTTTATTTTTGTGGGAATCAGGTATTAATCCTGGAAGATCAGCCACTAAAACCAAAGAATGTAGTTTATTTAAAATAATTGATAAGCTGCTGTTAAAAAGGTGCTAAGTAACCATATATTTATACCTGCGATTTGCTCATAATCGTCATACTGTACCATTCCCACATACGGCTTTAAAGTTGTAAATGGGTATGGTGCTACCTTGGGTCTCGCTCTGGATATTGCTCTGAGCAATGTACTTTTGCCTGCATTTGGATATCCTAACTAAAAATATTTTAAATAATATAAAACATTAATTAATGTTACTTTGAATACGTACCAATCCAACATGTGCCATGGTTCTTATTTCGATACTATACTCAAGATCTTCGCCTAGTGCTCCATATTCACAAATTTTTGGTGCTTGCTCTGTATCAGTTATAAAAAAATGGTTTCCTTTGCCACCTGCTCCTCCTCTAGCTGCTACAAACATTAAGCCTTCATGAGACAGATCTCCCACAACATTTCCTTGACCATTTTTTACTATTGTACCAACAGGAACTTTAATTACATTATGGATAGCATTCTTGCCATGGCAGTCTTTATTGGTTCCCTTTTCACCATTTAAACCTTTTGCTATTGTGGGGACATGATTCAAATCATAAATATCGTTTGCTGCTTCAAAAATTACGTGACCACCATTTCCTCCATCACCACCATCAGGACCGGCAAACTCATTGCTCCATAACGATAAAAATGAGATGCATCCATCTCCTCCTGAGCCCCCTACTACACGAAGATGCTTAAGGTCTACAAAGTGTTTTACCTATTTAAATTTACTTAATTTTTATGTTAATTATGTTTTACTTACTGTGTTACTATTGGATTTTGCTTTTTTGCTTCTAAGTGGTTGTGCAACTTTTTGTGAATAATTACAAATATTTTCAAATAACTTTGGGATAAATTTAATTTTTAAAGTCAACATCTTCTACAAAGTAGTAAATAAAAAATAAATACGTTATATTAAATTTCAATTGATAAATTTAATTTTTAAATTTCTTAACATTCCCGATTATTTCAAATATTTTAAAGCACTAAATAAAAATAAATAGAGAAAATATAGGTTATATCCATAGACTCACAGCCACAGAACACCTAGTAAGATGTTTCCCAGAATTTCTCCCAGTCTACTACTGTCCTGTGACTGTGCTCTACAGTCTGTGCACAGTTGTGGCACAGTATAGAAAGACCAGTAAGGACAGCTGCACTTTCGCGCCAAGCCATTTTCAGAATTCATTCATAACCATTTACGCACTCGCTTTGGTTTACGTTTCGTAGTATAACCGCTTGTGTGTCTTTTCGTTTTGTGATATTCTACTTCTTAACCTATTTGAGTTGCGTTCCAATCTTGGTTTTAAATTTTATTATTTTGTTATATCTCTAAAAAAATAATTATGAGAGCATCAGAAGAACCGGGTCAAGGTACAAAAAAGTGTAATATAGTAGGAGTTTATTGTGTAGTAGGAAGTTGCAAAAACAATGCTGGAAATTATACAGATATGGTTTTTTTACTCCCAAAAGACAACAGAAGGTAATTTTACAATCATTAATTATAATTATAATAAATTAAGAACATAAAATATTCTTTATTATTTTTCATGTATCGTTTTTTGTGGTAATGCATAAAGTTTGTAACGGAGGAATATTATTTTCAACCAGCATTACATACTTATTGCAATTTGCAAACAGTATTCCTTTCTTATTTTTTGTGTTTGTATAATTGATTGCATTTTATGATTGAAATTCATGTAACAAGTATTAAAATAAAGTTATTGTTGTTTTAGAGCGAATCAGTGGGCGGTTAAATGTAAGAGAGATCATTTGGTTAAAAACATATAATTTTCGAATATGTGCTCAGCATTTTTCACAAGAAATGTTCAAAGATATGAAAAGAAAACGACGGCAAATGCTTACAATATTTTCAGACGATATAGTGGCAGGTACAAATATTTAACGTTTATTTTGAAATAGCTATCAGTATTTGAACATATAGAAATAGATATTTAGAACATTTTTGATTTTGTTTTGTTTTTTTCAGAATTATCACAGAAAAATGTGGAAATTTGAATGCAGTCTTGAGAATTATTTTGGTAGCATCAAACAACAAGGAGGAAAATCTATCTCAACCAACTTCTATATAATTTCGGGGATTTCATTCGTAAATTTGTGTGCGATTGACGTCAAGCAATGCACTGAAATGCCATGAGTCAATGCACATTATATAGGTACTTCCGAATAGAGAACCTAATTTAATTTCAGAATAGCTTCTGAAGAAGCGAACTTACATATGTCTCTTGAAAAGTCAAAAAACCTAAAGCGACAACACGGCAACCAGCCCAGGAATAGTTCAACAAAGTTACTTTTGTTTATAAGTAAGAAATAATTGAGTATGTTCAATTTTAAATATGAATGTACACTCGCCATAGTTTTATGCCATTTTTTTGTTAATGAAATAAAATGTTTATATAAATTGTATTTTATTAAATGTCAGTTCCAGGTGGGAACATCTCTGTTTTATTTATTGTCTTCAAAGTTTTTATACGCTTGATATTTATTTTAAAAATTTTACGTAATACGAATAAAACTATATATTCGTAATTTATTAGCTCGAAGAATTTAAACTATCATGACAATTTATTTCACACATCTAGTGTTTTTTGCTAATTTAAACAATAATTTGTTGTATTATTTTTAAAAATTACACGTATTTCACAAATTTGCATGTTTATATTTGTAGCAGCACCTATTTGAATTTCTGGTGACTAGAATAAATATATAAATCTAGAAAATGTACTTATATTTGCGGAAACTATAATAAAATTGGGTAAAAAAAAAAACTGCTGGTAATAACAGTAATATTAATTACAAATAATGAATATATATATAGTAGTAAATAAGAAACAAAAAATGTAAAATAAGGTCACACCAACTTCTATTTATTTATTTCATTATTTAAACTATTTACATTAAATTTACTGTTTATAGATAGCTTATAAAACCAATATCATTTACAATAAATTTTCAAAATCATATTACATTTTGAGTACCACAGTTACAACTTAAATTTTGACAGTCACAGGTTACAAAGTAAATCACACCATAAACAATAGTGAAGAGAGCCTCACTCCCAAGTGGGAGTGATGCTATCTTCATTTCAAACAACAAGGTCAAAGAAATCGACTGGCGGATTTCATTCATAAATTCGTTAGCTGTCCCTACTGGTCTTTCTATACTGTGGTTGTGGTCTGTGGTTTGTCCATATATTTAATACTACTATATTGCGGGTTCCCTCTTGGGAAAGCGTTAGCTGACATCCTATATCTCTATTTCTTATTTCTAGTGCACTTGTTGCTTCTGCGCATGCGCTGATTAAATGTGGCCACGCCCCCATTCCCCTTCGTATTTTTATTTTGATTACAAAACTGTCAAAGTCACAAAACATTTGTTTTATAACCTTATTTTAGTGGATTTTCATACAAAATATAATCTATTTAATTTAGGTAATGTTTTATATGTCGCTGATTTTGAATTTGCATATCCCAGTTCAAATTCCACTTTTCTGATAAAATCGTTCTTGCCATCAGGAGCCCTTGAAGCAACTATAATATCTACTAAATTCTTAATGTGATGTACAATAACTAAGAATTTAGATCAATTTAGGTAATATATTAGATAGGTATGTTTATAACTGAAAATTATTTTTGTTTAAATATATATTTGTTGTGAATTTTTAGCAGATAGATAGACATTTCTGATAAAAAGCTTAAGGTACATTTACATCTGACATTTGTATCCGTACATATATGTCAAGTATCAGACATAGGTATATCGCTAGTGACTGTTTACATTCTGATAGAAATTTGTGTCTAGAAGCTCTAAATTTACAATAAATATTGAATCGTTTACATATTTCTTAAATACACTTGTGTCATACACATCCATTCATTGTAGGAAGACAATGTTCAGTTGTGAAACGATGAGAATATTGAAACAAAAAAATGTTCCTTGTGCGATTATTGTGAAGATACAGAAAAATAGAATAATGCGTTCACTGTGGATTCAAGAGTGAATTTTGAGATACGAAGAATTAGGTGTTTATAGTCAATTAATGTTATATTTTTTGGGGATGAAGCCAACTCAGTTTGAGAAACTTGTTTGTAAAATTGGTCTAACAAGCAAGCTACCAAACCAGTTTTAATATAATTTGGTATGCCACCAAATGACGCAGAGGGCACTATACCATTTAGTTTGTTAAGATTGTATTTCTCAAATCTTTTTCAAAGTGAATACAAGGCACAGTTTTACTATGTATCTTTTTTCATTTAAGGGTTAGTTGTAGTACGATTGGCAAGCTTGATAATTAATAAAACATAAAAGGGGTGTGAAAGTAATCCAAACAAATTGAGTGAAAGATGTCAAGAGATGTTATGTTAAAAATTTTAATAACTTTATATATTTATTTGCTAAAGATAGTATGGATTGTAAGGGGCTCTGGAGCTCCCAAGAATTAAAATTTGTGTCAAATTATTTCTCAAGTTGATTATGTACCTAATAATTATATTTAATTTCTAAATCAACATATACAGGGCGACATATTGGAAAAATATAAGGTTCCAGAGGTCATTCTGAGTAAAAAAAGTTATAATATACATGGTTACGTGTCAACGTGCTTGTGCTGTTTTCAAATATTTTTGTTTCTATTTGTATTGTCATTTTGTTTTTATTATTCCTGACAATCAAACATACTAAAAGTTTAAATAAAATTTGTATACATGTAAGTACTTATTTCTAAACTTTGAAGGCCAATTCTCATTAGATATGCCAGGCATGGTCCAGTCACAGCCAAATCATCACCATTGGGATCTCTTTATTTACTACAATACTTTTGTTGAGCCTGGGTCATGATTTGACAGTGACTGAACTGTGCCCGGCACGTCAAGTGAGAATCGGTCTTATAGGTCTATAGCTCGGTAACCATGGAGAATTGACCCAATGCACATATATTTTAAAAAATTTTACTCAGTTTGCACAGTACGTCATGCAACACCTTGTATTTATATTTGAAAACTGTTTTGAAAGTATGAGTAAAAACAAAAAAATAAATAGTAAACCTGGCTTTGTGATAAAAATTTACCAAAGCAATATAAATTTTATAGTCATTGTTTTTAATATGCTATCGACACTACCACAAAAGTAGACGACTAGTCAATTACAGCAATTTCTGTCTTGCAGATCTGAACATGCAAATAATGTCTAATCGTATAGATGTCGACACGCATCGTGGACACTTAAAATGTATCTTTCTGACAGAAATTTTTCGCTGTTTCCATTAATTGCAATTTCTGTCCGACATAAATTGTGCAATTAATATCAGATGAAAACTTACCTTTATGGATATGATGTTTGTGTTCTTTTTTAAGAGGAACAGTAAATAATATATTATGCAAAGTATATTATATAATGTTGATTGAATAATAATTCATTCAACAATGGTAATCATATACACCAGGCAGGATATAGCAAATTTGTTCTATTTCTTAAAAGTCACAAAGGCATAGCACGAAAACAGATATGTTTTAGCAATACAATCAAGTAGAAATTGAAAAAGTAGACATAATCTTAGAAAACTGTTGTAGTAAGATAATTTATTTATTAGGAGTAACTTTTATTTTATAATAATTGTATACTGTTACCAATAATAGAGATGATCAATTTTCAGAATTCAAAAAAATATTTTTACTGAGTTTACAGTCCTCTGACCTGAATGGGTTATTCTATAACACTTGTGGTGCCTTTAATGTTACAATATCTTTCTAGTTTATTATTTAATTGCAATATGTTTTGGGATTAACTGATGAATTTTCAGTTTATGATCAAGACGATTTCATTCTCCAAATTGTTTGGTGTTGTAGTGAAATTGTTAGTAGTTATTGAAAGAGTTGTTAAAGAGGCACTTACTTGTGGTTTATATATCTGACATTTTCAAGCCAACCACTTTTCTTGTTTTAAAATGGTAAGTGTGGCATTTATTTAAAATAAAATTTTTGGTTTTGAGCCGATTTATTTTCATGAATTGTATTTTAAATTTGTAGTGCTTTAGAACCGTATTTAATTTATTACAAACTAATATGAATATTTGAAAATAACTGAATATAATGTTAGAAACTTGAAATAAAACAGATTTTAAAAGAAAAATTACAAGCCGTATATTACTTAAAGTTGGGCAGTAAATAAGCTAACAATAATCGAATGTGCTACTATGTTAGGATCTATATATCGAATGCTATCAAGGGGCTATTGTATTCCCCCTTTCGTCTCTCGTCCTGGCTCTCGAGGTGCCACCAAGTAAGAGTTCCAGCATCCATCATCATTTTTAACAATAAGCAAGATATTAATATCATTGGTTTTATAAACTTCGGTACCAGATAAGTCAAAGTAGGGATTCACTTTTGCTGACAAATTTTATTCCGTCCAAAGTTATGAGCCCGTCCAAATCCAGAGGACATTGCTATCGACATCCCCAGATCTAACAAATTAAGTATTTATTAAAATTATTTATTATATTTAGTACCTTTGTTACTCTATTATAATAGTATAAGTTACAAATTACCTCTTTTACTGGCATAGGTTCTGAAACCTGGCGATGTCTATTTCAATGCCCGACATTTCTGACATTTTGCAAACGTCAAAATTTGTGGGCAATATAAAAAATTAAATGGACCTTCTTATTCCTACAAATCGAATGATTATGCTTCCTAACAAGGTGAAAATTTCAAGATTGTTTAAATTAATTGCATCCTGAAACATTTAATAAATACGCTTCGACATGTCATGTATCATAATACATATAAATATGTATTATTTCATCTATTTCTAGGCATTCTTGCACTGTTGAGCCTATTTTACTAAAAATAAAGTTATTTCTGTAAATATTCGTATCGAACACCATTCTTATAGTTATGTTTTCATATTCAATTCTTAATTAATTTTTTTATAGGTATATTTAACACTCTCTCACTGTTTGTGTAACCAGATTCTAATTAAAACACATTTACTTCCTTGTTTTATATTTCTTTTCATTTCAAAAGATGAGTTATTAAATCAAATAACTATTTACTGTCACTGTTAGAAATAGGTTAGTGTTTTTCTAGGTTAAAAATTCAAAACAACCCGTTGACGAAGTGGATGGTAGGCGGGCGGTGTCATTTTAGAAGTTTAATTTCATTGGATGTGTGAATCGATTCCGCGCATGCGCATTTCTCACAAGTGCATCAGACGAACAAAGAGGGCACAAAGTTCTCGGCTGAATTCGTAGGCCGAAACCCGCAATATAGTAGTATTACATATATGGGTTTGTCTGACATTCTGTCAATTTTTATTTTCAGCCGTCATTTTTCTTTACATTTGTGTTTACGTCGGTCACTTTTTCATTTTGGATATATTCCAAAAATTTCTATAGGATAAAAACAACCTTTTAGAAATTTGTTTTATTCGGCATTAAAAAACCTTTTTAAGTGTGAAGTGTGGATAAATAATTAATCACAATGGTTGTAGACAAGAGCCCCTTATCGGGAACAGCACTAGAACAATTCGTTATACTGGCAAAAACTGTAAAAGGTGCAGCTCGTACAGAATTAATTAAGCAAGTGTTAGAAGCTCCAGGTGTATATGTGTTTGGAGAATTGTTAGATATGCCCAATATTTCTGAATTAGCCAGTACTTCTGAAAAGAAGTATTTTAGTACCTTGGAATTATTTGCTTATGGAACATATAAAGATTATTTAGCAAATAAGAACAATTTGCTTGATTTAACACCAGCACAGCAGAAAAAGTTGCAACACCTCACAATTGTAACACTAGCAACAAAATCGAAATGTATACCTTACAATACATTACTTATTGAACTAGATATTAAAAACGTGAGAGATCTAGAAGATCTGATAATAGAAGCTATATATGCAGATATTATTCACGGTAAGTTAGATCAAAAGAATAGTCAGTTGGAAGTGGATTATGCTATAGGCAGAGATATTCGCGCAGAAGATATAAATGTCATAGTTAACTGTTTGCAAGATTGGTGTTCAGCTTGTGACGGCGTATTAAGTTGTGTCGAAACCCAAATTCATAGGGCAAATTCAGAGAAAAACCGGGCGATGCAAAGAAAATCAGATATCGAAAATGAAATAGTTAATATCAAAAAGACTTTAAAGACACAGTTACAAGAGAGATCAGATGGTGCCGATGAAGTAATGGCTACCGATAGTAGAGAAGCAGCTTCTGCTGGTGACAAAGGAAAAAAATCGCAGAAAATCAAAGGTCTTAAAATTCTTCGTTAACATGAACTTATTCCAAAGGTGATATATGAAAAATTGTCCAGAAGTCGTGATTCGGATCCATAAATCTCTAATGGAATGTGGAGGTATCAGATTTTGTTTGTTTCTGGACATTTTTCCATATATCAACTTTGAACGATATTCTTAGCTAGGTTATCGAAATTTTGTAAATTTTTGTTTAAAGAATTATTTAAGTATTAGCTTATAATGTATTGATTTTCATTGTTTTAAATAAATATAAATGTTGTAATTATTACCTTAATAATAATAAATAAATTTAATAGAAAACTACCAGTACTTTTGCATTATTTTTTATTTATTAAAAATTGTTTCATTTCAAGAATTTTTATGCATCACAACTATGAATGAACAATTTGCTGACACCCAGGTAAGCATAAATAAGAAAAAAAATTAAATACAAATATTTTAAAAAGTTACTTGACATAAGAACTGACGAGAAGGGAGAAACCTGGATCTCCAAGAATATTTAACACAACGTGGTGTTTTCGAAAATTTAACATGATACATTCTAATTACTTTGTGTCTCAGGAAAAAGAAGAAACTGACCATCCTGTACACTATTCATCTAAAAAATTAATGGTCCGTCATTGGGCCCGCTTTACTTTATATAGATTTGGAAAATGCAAATTTTTCCTCAAGTCTACAATAACAAAGAAAGAACCGGAACTCTTGTGTCTGTCAAGCAGAGAAAACACATTCAACGTGGTCAGACTGTGGAATGGTTTGTTTGCTTAATTTTATTTTGTTTATTCCTTCTTTGTTATTTACAAACAAAATAGGATAGTCAGTGGCGGCAAGTGAGGGAGGGCTCTGAGACTTTGTCCCCTACCCAAGAAATTTTCATTCAATATGCCCTGGATGTTAGGAGTTCACCTAAAAATTTATTCAATTTATTCACTCGATGAATGTGGCTTTTCTCAGCTCACGAGTCCAGCGTCACCCGTGCAGTCTCCACTCCATGAAATGGACTTTCCTGAGTAAGCCTGAAATATTTACTCGTTTTTTTTTTGCACCCTTCCTGAAGTCAAACTCACGAGCTACCACTAGTATTGACAGAATGCAAAGTAGGAATGTACACGTCCATCACCAAGTGATATTCAAATAAGTTGAACCAACATTCTTCTTCCTGCCTACTAATATAATATAATATTAAAGGCCGACCTCCTGACAATTAGTTGCATCAGTTCACGTGTCTGTGGTGAATGTGGTAAACTTCATTTTATAGAGTATAAATTTAAGATCCTCCCACTACAAATTGATAGTATTATTTTATCCTGAAGACTTGCCAATATAACCGTGATTGTCTATCGTACGTGTTTATATATTTAAAATTGTTCCTCTTACACAAAAGCAATGGAAAGACCTGAACTTTCCAATCTTGTAGGTCCATGAATAGGGAGAATGAGAAATTGCCCTAGTCCTGATTTCTTCTTGAAAATTACAGTTTTTTATTTTGTTGCTCCAGGAAAAGATTTATAAAATAGGATGGGAAAGAGTACAAGGAGAAAAAAAATAATTTTGGTGTTATTATATTTTTATTTACACAACCTTTTTGACAATAATATACAGAGTAAATTGTGCTTGCGATAATAAATCTTATGTTAATGTTGTATAGAGTTACAATAACCAGGACGGAAAAACTGTTCACATCGTTTTATCAGAGGTGGTAAAGTTTTCCAAAAAACACCAAAAATACTCTACTATCTTTAAATTTAGATCTTTCATATTTCAACACGTGTAGTTAATTCCATTATCACAGAATGTGTATCAGATTAAAGAATATTCATAAATGTAAATATGTCATTCTTATCCAAAATCAATAACAGTCTCGAAGGCCACTTTCCACATAAAGACCAAACAAATTACTTACAGAAAAATAGAATCTAATTTGTTACCAATTTTTTTGATCTCGGAACTGCTTCCATGTTAATAACTAAAACAAGGCAACCGTTATTGGTTTCTTCGCATAATAAGCGTACTTTAAATCTACTTGTATAATTTTAGCTTATCCTAACCTAAAATATAACAGTTATGTATTGACGAAAGCTTTTTTGGCATAACTTTGATACAAGTTCCCGTGGGGCACGAGGGTGCAGACCAAACAATAAATAAATACACCATAACAAAAAATAAATTACGTACAAAGCTAAAATAAAACCAGACGACAATAATAAAAATATTAGCTATAATTACTCTTTCGTCTGTCAAAGTTAGGAGGTGGATAGAGAGATATATATATTATGCACTTTATTATGAGTTAACAAGGGCTAATGTTAAATATACTAGAAAATCCTTGTAGGGCACACTGGCAACGGCTTTAGATCTCTCATAAAAATGGATTATTCGAGTTCATATTCGCAGTGGTTCCTACCTACAAACGGATAAGAAATAATTATTAATGCCGCCAGTCTATTCTGTACAAAGATGGACAAAAATTATTCGAATAACGATTACAAATAACATGATATTCTTTGCTTGCATTTGAGTTGTCAAACAAATTTAGACAATCGTATTCGTCAGTAAAATAAAGAAATGTCAAAAGAATATATAATAACTCGTAAAAAGCTCTTAAAAATTATATAGTTAAAATTACTTATGCACTTTATCACACCTAATTTTACTTGGCTATACTAGTGCCTATCTATAACTAACTTTGATTTAGAGTGATTGTGATTGATTATATACAGGCTGTATCACATAAGAGGGCCACTCCCATGTATCTCGCTTAATATGCGAGACACGTCAAAAATCTTTAATTGTTTTTTGTTGCATATTTGGAGGCCTTTATGCTCGTATAAAGAAATTTGAGATCCATGGCCAACTTTATGAGTAATAACAAAAAAACCTGTAAAGTGCCCAAACTTTAAGGCTGTCTAACTTTTTTATTTTAAGAGATAGAGAAAACTTATTGGTAATAAATTTTTATTGCAAAATTGATACCTTCCACCTGATATATATAGATTTTTGAAATATCGTATGTGGTTCGCTGTGCCCTCTAGGCAGATATATTTTTTTTTTTGAAGCAGGCTATGGCCACAAAAATTGCCTGTTTTTTCATCTTTCATGCAATATACTACATGTTGCCCTTATCTTTCGTATTTATTACTTTTTTTTTATTTTAGTTTAAAAAAATGTACCTAATTATTTTCGAGTTGCTCAAGATAATGTAGAACTTGTTTTAAAGACGCCAAATGCAAAAAAATAATAAACAGAATGTACTTTTTTATGCAAAATACAGATTTTCTTATAATATTATTTTATTACATTGTCTGTGTCAAAATAATTTTAAAGACCCAATTGCTTCTAATGTGAAAACCAATAAAATAATATTATAAGAAAATCTGTATTTTGCATAAAAATGTACATTCTGTTATTATTTTTTTGCAGTTGGCGTCTTTAAAACAGGTTCTACATTATCTTGAGCAACACGAAAATATTTAGGTACATTTTTTTAACTAAAATTGAATAAAAATGTAATAAATACAAAAGATAAGGGCAACATGTAGTATATTGCATAAAAGACGAAAAACAGGCCATTTTTTGTGGCCATAGCCTGCTTCAATAAAAAAAATTTTTATCCGCCTAGAGGGCGCAGCGAACCACATACGATATTGCAAAAATCTGTTTATATCAGGTGGAAGGTATCACTTTTGCAATAAAAATTTATTAGCAATAAGTTTCCTCTATCCCTTAAAATAAAAAAATTAGACAGCCTTAAAGTTTGGGCACTTTACAGGTTTTTTTGTTATTACTCATAAAGTTGGCCATGGATCTAATTTGTTTTTACGAGCATAAAGGCCTCCAAAAATGCAACAAAAAACAATTAAAGATTTTTGACGTGTCTCGTATATTAAGCGAGATACATGGGAGTGGCCCTCTTATGTGATACAGCCTGTATATGTATATATATTATGCACTTAGAGTCTGATATAAAATTTTTTGAAAAAACTTTCCTGAAAACCCCTCCTGAAGTATTAATGTAAGGGATTGAAATAACCAACCACTGAGATTTTTTCTTATAATTTTTTTTTTCGATAAAATTTTTCCTTTTAAAAAATATATCTAAAAATCCTCATTCATTTAATAACTTTTTAATCTCTTCAAGTTTTTTCCAAAAGTTAAGAATTTATGAGAAAAAAAATAAATGTATTGCAATGCATTTTTAAAAAGATGAGCTGTTTAACGTGAGTGTTCTGAAAGATCTAGTGACCTGTTAAAAACAGATGACACTGATATTTGTTTCTATGGATTTCATTGCAAAGAACAGGCCACTAGATGTTCACCAAGTTTGGTTTAACTTTAGCTTGACAGGAAGATACAAAAGAAAAACATTTTTTTTTGGAATTTTTCGAGAGAGTAACTTTTCAGAGAAGGGTTTTTCAAAAAATTTTATACCAGATCCCTATTTTATTTTTGTCAGAGAATCGGCCCTTATATTTTTTCTATGTTATTTACATACACCCTGTATGCAGTTTCATTTGAGTATTGTTGAATTTCTTATTTACCACATGTATTTCAACAAGTATAAAAAGTGATAATTTTCACCCTGACCAACATTCTGAGTTCTGGGAATGTTTTATATGCACTATGAAAAATATTAAAAAAAATTAAGCAAGCAAAACTTATATACATTGAACCTGCTTTGGTTATAACAACTAAGAGATATAATGAACAGTGGACACTGTAACAAATTGAAATGTCCCATTAAATATTGTATTTAACGCACGTATTTCGGCTCAACAATTATAAGTGCTAATTTTGGTCCTGCATAACATTGAGCTCGATTTTACGTTTTGAGAATTCTATAAAATTTTCGAATAAAAAATTAAGCAAGCAAAAATTACATACAATTGAACCTGCTTTAATTATAACAACTTAGAGGT
The DNA here is from genome assembly GCA_037114965.1 of Monochamus alternatus. NCBI lineage: Eukaryota > Metazoa > Arthropoda > Insecta > Coleoptera > Cerambycidae > Monochamus > Monochamus alternatus. The sequence goes on along the minus strand of CM073431.1, from coordinate 72,943,763 downwards.
ATAACAAACACTTGACTATAACCAGCAAATTGAAATGTCCCTTTGAATTTCATATTTAACGCATGCTCAACTATTATGAGTGCTAATTTTAGTCCTACACAGCACTGAGCTTGATTCTAAGTTCTGAGAATCCTTCTGTATCCACCCTATCAAAAATATTCAAATAAAAAAATTAAACATTCAAAAATTACATACAAATTGTACCTGCTTCAATTAACGACTACGATATTTGCTCAAATATAATGTATTCAACTACGACGAATGCTGAATTCTGGTCAGTTCAACACTGAGTTCATAGTGAATTACTTTTTATATGCACATCATCAAATGAATGTAAAAACTCTCAATAAATCGATTCCAAAATTCTTGTCTGTTAAATAAATATATCATAAGCACATAATGACTGTGCTAACAGCCTAAATTCTAGCAAGCACAATGAATAACGAATAACAAAAGTTAATTATATTCACATATGACTAAACAATTTTAATATTAATTCTTCGAATAATTATCTATATGGAAATTTATTCGAATAATGCCCAACTCTGATTTAGATCGTTCGAAGTTACCTTGAATGGATTTTGTGCCCATCCATTCGTCCCGTTAACGGCAACTGGCATTGTATTGCTAGGAAACGGGGCTATGGGCTGGAAGACTTGCGAAAAACCATTCATTTTGCCTGCATCCATGAAAGGATTTGCAAAAGGTGGTTGGTTCTGTTGGAATCCATTGACGTTGGTACCCCAGTTGGTACCGCCATTACCGAATGGGTTCGAGACATTTGCGGTACCATTCTCACTTGGAAAGGCACTAAAGAACTGACCTAAAATCATAATAAGAAAAACGTTAGGTACGGTCTAAAAATGTTTACATATAAATTAAATTTTAATATTTCACTGAAGATAAAGAGAAAGACCCAAAATGCGGTTGAATGTACCACTTTTGGTAATACTGACATTATCTTTAATCATTCTGGATTTGTCTATGTTTTTCAAATGTTTTTGACTTTTGTTAAAGGTAAGCATGTATCTAAGGTTATAAATATAAATATTTGAAATGCACTTGCACTCTTCAACAGCTGGCTTCCTTTTTAATTTTTTCTTTTTTTTCACAAATAATATAGATTAATTTACTTAGATATAATTATTTAATTCAACCCGATCTGCAACAGATAGTAATAAAACTATATACTACACTAAAAGTTTGCATTATATATTGCACTAAATTGCAAAAAACGATTGTTTTTAACGCGACCAAATATCGAAAATTACGTTGACAATAAAAACAAATGTGTAACGTCAGCCGTGACGTAAGACGTCTGAATTCTTGACGCGAGTATAAGAATTGTAGGAAAAATGATTTGAATTAGTTCACAAAAGTAAAAATATGAATTCTCTGTAAGGTCTGCAAGAAAGTGTAAAAAAAAAAACACAAATAGGCTGTTTACATAAATCAAGAGCAAGGTAATTTTTAATTGGAAATGACTAAACAGCATATTTTAGTAGCTTTTAGGCTTTCACGCCTGGTGCTATCATTTGATGCATAGTGATTTTCCAAGTTGTTATGCCGTGACGTTGGCAACTGATCGCTGCCAGAAACAAAATTAAAGTACACAACCCTAGCATTAGTCGGGATTTTTTGACATGCCCTGGTTGTTCTCGGACTAGACTCTGTGGGGACAGACCTGCTATTGGTATCTCTAGACCCGCCCATATATTGATTTCAGCTTCTATTTTTGGTATTACGACTGCTACGGTCGGAACCGTTCCTCGGATAATGGTGGTATAACTGGTTGCATCCCATGCTTCCAACCGTTTCGCCGCTCTTCACTGTCGGCATCTTCAGTGGTCACTCCACAAAAATTTCGCCACTACTGAGTCTCAGTTACAAAGATGGCCACGGGACGTCTCGGAAGACCACCATTATGCAAGGAACAGTTTCGACTGTATTAGTTGTAGTATCAACAATAGAAGCCAAAATCAATATATGAGCGGACCCAGAGATACCGATAGCGGGTCTGTTCCCACAGAGTCTAGCCCGAGAACAACCAGAGCATGTCAAAGAATCCCGACTAATGCTAGGTAGGTCAAAGAATTCCTAATGCTAGGGATGTGTACTATAATTTTGTTTTTGGTAGCGATCAGTTACGGAGGTCATGGCATCAAAAATGCATTTTATTTATTTTAATCAACTTTGAGCTAAATAAACCCTCACCTTGACTAGGAGAACCAAAAATGGAACTCTGCGGCGATGGCGAACTGTACATGGAGCCAGTGGGAGTAGGAGAACTGTAGAGAGAGCCATTGGAACCGGAAGAACTCCATTCCAGGTTCTTCTGTGATTTGATTTCATTGTCTAGGTCTTTAAGGGCAGCATACTTGTCTTCAACGGGCATTGTAGGGCCCTTGAGAGTATTATTTAAAGAACCATTCAGACAGCTGTTGGTGCTGGTCTGGTGACCGTTCCAATTGTTGATGTTGCCGAACACTACTGGCGTACCTGCAAAGAAAATTATAACTTACAAACGTGTTCTAGCTAGGGAACATACAGTGATTCAGAACTTATCTAAAAGAATTTGGGAATATGATGAGTCATGAAAAATGGAGACAATATCGTAAAAAAAATTTGTAAAATCCTTATAATTTCCGAGAAAATTATTGAAGTTCAAGTAATTTCAACCTTTCAATCGCTGGGCTACTGTAGAGTGTAGTCTCTAGCCAGGCGAGTTCAAATATTTATATTAGTTATTATTACATATCAAAAATGGCTTATGTATAGCAACTCGCAGTTGATAGGTATCGTTTTAATTTATGCTGATGTGAAAATCTTTTAGCAGAACGATTTCCCGGTAAACATGTGCCAAATGCAGCTACTTAACAACGGCGTAAATTAAGTGCAAGTGTAGTGCAAATGCAGGTGTTAAATTTGTAACCGAATCGTGGATATTTGAAAAATGAAGTATATTGCGCCGAAGTGGGCGCTATTGATGATTTATGTAAACGTATCATAGCTGCTGCCAATAATTTACAAGTTCAAAACAGACAAGAAGCAGAAACATTTGTGTTAGTTTGTAGAAACTGGGTAAGACGGGTATAAAATTTTATTGTAACGTCAGGTATGTCAAACTATTTTACTAATTAAAACCACAAATTAATTCTATCAATAATTAATAACAATAGCGGCAAAAGCAGTTGAATTTACTGCATTAAAACAGGTGTTGTAAAATGTTATTTATTTCTTTCCTTAGGAATTTCTTCCAATTTTTTGTCTGGTCGCCGATTATACGCCTTATCAGGTTTTTTGATTTTATTTTTAATTAATTGTATTTCTAAGTCTCCTGTAGATTCAAAAAAATTTTTTTAGATAACTTCTGAATCACCCTGTATAAGTAAGCGTTTAACTGTTGCATAAAATGTAAATTAGCTGCCTTCTCACTGTGAGAAATTTGTTCGGGAAGAATTTCCGCGTATTTTTGGATCACCTTGTAAGGTAAAAGTAATGGTATCAATACCATTGAATTTCCTTTATTCTGTATGAGAGTTTGCCGGTAACGTTAAACAATGCACACCTAGAGAGAAAAAGCTGTCAGAAATGTTGCGTAATAAACTGATTTATCTAAATGTCGAAAGAATCCATTATTTTAAAAGGTCACCTTTTATTCTAGCTTCAAGCAGCAGGACTGCTATACATCTCCAAATATAGGCGCATGTATTATTCCTACTGTATAGGCTAGGTATAGTATGAACTATGCTAGCTATGCGAGAGAGGTGCAGTGGTTCAGATTTAGCGCCACAAAAGGTCATTTTTTTATTAACATATTGCCAGTGGCGCACCTAGGTAGAACTAAAAATATTTTGATATAAAAATTTTGATTTTTTATTGTTTCGCTGAGGTAATGTGCAATAGAGGACGTAAAAATAAACAATTTTCATTAAGCAACTTGTGGTCTGTGTCATGTGCTCCAGAAAATTAATTAAAAATTATTAACGCAAAACTTAAGTCCACGTTGGAACTAATTAACAACAATCAAATCCAGAGCAGTGTAAAATGCAGCTTAAGGACTGAGGGTCACAGTAGAGTCAACCTAGCGCGAAAGTCGTGGACAAGAAAGACCGCAACGTGCCTTAAATAACGAGGAAGGACATTTAACATTTTGTTAAGGAAACCCAAGTCGCCTTATTCGCATTACTGCACATGAAAAGGATGCTTTAAATACCATTGTGTGGCGTGTATTTCCGAATACAGAGTAGGTAAGATAAGTAGCTTCAATATTTTTTAAATAAATTTCAGTGTTAGTGGTAGGTATTCTCTACCTAAGCCTTATTATGAATCTCTAATAATAACAGTAATAAAGAGTGGATTAAATATGATCAATAACTAATGTGACCATACGTCCCGCTGTCAAAATACGTAAAAATGTCCCGCTTTGACAAGATAAAAGCATAGTAGCAAGCAAAAAGTCAACACATGTCAATATGGTTCGATAAACTAAATCATCATTAATTGTATATGAAAGTATTATTCTTCGATTATGTAAGAGCAAGAGACATAATTACTTTTAACAAAGGTTCATATGGTAAGTAACAAAGTTAAATGGACAAATAATATTAGGTCTCTTCAGGCAAGGAACCGTAATGGTTTCAAACTGCCAGAAATATTCGACCAGTAAAATTATGAATTTGTTTTCAGGAAATATCGTACAGGAAGTAGTTGGACGAGCGTTGACAGTGGAACCAGTCCATTTCCATGTTTTTTTAACATTCCATAATTAATAGTAAGATTTTAAAGAATACCTACTCTCCTTGAATAGCAATAAAACTAAAAAGAAACCATTTAGGGAAAAATAGATACACTAGATTTGTTAGATCCCCCACTAAAAACTAAACTAAATGCAGTAGAAAATCTAACAAAAATATACCTATACGTCCTATAAAACATGTATATTATTTTTAAAACAATAATAAATGGTCACGTTATGAATAACTCTTTACATGAAATTATTAAAAAATTATAATCTTTATATTTAGAAGAATGAAAACAAAAACAATAAAACATGAAAATTTCAAGTCATCACAACATAAGTAAACATAATTTTAAAAATATTTATATTTAGTTTAAGTAAGTTGTGATGTAAAAACAATAAGCCTTCTACCCTATCAGAAGTTAGTGGGACAATATCCGGACACCCTCTATCCTGTATATTTGCCGTTTTCCTTTGCCGCCCAAAGAAATAGATTTGTTGCATATACTACAAATTGCACTCTCAGTTTTCTCGTTATTTTGACATGATATTTCCCTGGGTTTTCTACGCAAAACACATGACGGAAAATAGCCAATATATCGGTTTTTGATAAATCGGCATCGACCAAAATCGTATATCGGTCGATCCCTATTTTATATAGGATACTCATATTCTATTTGCATTCGCCCCCCATCAAAAATTGGATGCCCAACTACTGTTACAGATTATTATAATTACTTGTTTTGTTTTTTTTTATATACATAATATCCCCGAAAAGTTGAATTAAATTCTGGAACGAATAATGTTGTATATACACGCTGCTCCGTATATGAAACTGAAAACGTGCGAGAATGCAATTTTGCAGCCTAACTCCGGTACAGTCTTGTGCAACAAACGATTGCACACTAGTAAATTATACGCATCAGAAAATTAAAGTCGCTATCTATCGCCTACGCAGCCTTGAACTTAGACCTATTATTCATTATTTATAGTCAATATTTTATTTTTCCTTAGAATCGATGAGCGGATAGCTTCTATTTGAAACTGCCTCGCTTTAGAAGCCGATACAAACTCGCCAAAATATTTTTTTATTTAACAATAATGCCAATATAGTGCTCAATTTGATAAGTACACACTAACTTTACATTGGTAAAATCCTGGTAAAATATATACATATTAAATAATGGAATCTCGGGAACTATTAAATAGAACTTGAACTAAATAAACTGTTCAAATGCATTTTTATTGTTGCCTCAATTAGTTAGTTTTCCTATACCTATTATTTTTTCTTGTATTTAAAATGCATGTTGTCAATTAGCGATTTTGACAACAGAACGAGAAATACAAACCTATTTTTTTTTAGATTACTTAATACTTCAGCTACTGCGAATTAATTACATTTTAATGATCGATATTAAAATAACCACGACGGAATATCAGGGGCGTACTTAACACTTTTATTAGAGAAATTTAGGTAGGTATTTAAAAATTGAATTCGTAAGTGGCCATCTAAGATAAAAAATACAATACGTAACGATAATGTTTGCAGCAACCCATAGCTTTTCATATTTGTATCGAACCTCATTCAGTTTCTTATATTTGTTAAAAAAAAGAATGCCAAATGCTACAAAGCAAATAATTTTTATGATTAAAAATGTAAGTTTTTCGTGAATCATTCTATTATTGTTGTATAGTTCTGTGTACTTAGTTAATCTCTTAATATGTCGTTTCTTTTATGTTTTATTATATACAATTATATAATTTAATACATTTTCCGTTAAATCATAGTGCAAATTGTCAAATAAAATATATCTTAAACTACGTATGTAAAAAATTACAGAGTAGTTTTATACTATAACAATAAATATAATTGCAAATTTATAAAAAGGTTGATTTTACGGGGTACGTAAATAAAGAATTTCAGGAATGAAAAACTACACAGTATCCTCGTCTATAAATATGAAGATAAAGAACAGTAACATTATAAGTCCGGTAAGTGACTTATTGCAGTCCGAGTTGTTTTACAGACCTAACGGAACTGTATCCTATATTATTTTATAACGATTACAGAAATGAGAAAAACATTAATTGGCAATGCTTTGCTTGTCACTGTCAGATAAAATAATATTTTTTTGTATTATTGGAAATTTCGGAGGAGATTTTAAATAAATCTGCGGAAACAAGGTGAAATGTAATCCAGAAAAAATCTTATTACAAATAGAGGTAAGTACATACATTTCTATAAAGTATTAATATAATTTCAACTGAAATAAAATTAGCAAAATATTAAATAGTGTTGCTATTATAGGTAACACACATTACGGTGTCAGATACTGTAATGTTCTATTTCCCGTCCGCAAATGACTCCAGGAAATAACGGTCATTTAACGAACAGTATGAAATAGTAGTTATTTATTGTACATAGGACAAAAACTGAAGCTTTAAGGTATGTGTAAATTTGACGTAAATTTATGAGTATCCTAAAGCTACTTTTCATCCGTGATACATGCAATAATTTATTACTACATTGTAATTAATCGTAAATATTCTTGCGACTGAGCTGTCAACATTATCATGACTTTTTATTTAAACGTTTTGGAAATGGCAAAAAATATCTTTAAATTTCATTAAAGTCCTAGGACTTTTACTTTATAGTTTATCGTCCTGGTACTTTAAAGTTTTATTTTTTATCATAACTGTATGAATAAAAATATAAATATAAACTATTTTATACCAAACTAAACCCTTTACTGAAACCTTTGCCGATGAATAACAGCGATTTATAAGTCCTTTGGCTTCTTCACCAACTTTAAAATAATTGTTACGGAAATTTTCAAGGTAATTCATGAAAAGTGATTCCGATGAGATTTATTTAATCAGAGACGACAGCATAATGCATTTCAAACAAAAAATGAATCGTTCACAGAACCTCCGTTCTTGGGAACCTTTAGCTTTGTTCACAGGAACATCGTGAGGCTTTAATAAGTGAAACTTAACCTTCAAGTGGGCGAACAGTACTTTTACTGTCCCACTACAGCTAAATTGAGCGGAAGTATTAGAAGCGTTAAGTGTTTCTACGGTATTGTTATAAATAACTATTCGAGGAGTGGAGAACTCGTGAGGGATATTCATATTCCTTAACTTGACTACCTAAATTTTAGGTAATATATCAGTATAAATTTGGGAAAGCATTACACAAATTAATAATTTATCTTTTGCGATACACCTTTAGTTGAGTATTTTTAGCAAACTATTATAGGACGTTCAATATGACAATAAACGAGGCCATTATTTTTCAGATATTTGTCTATATTCTATTGCTCTGTTTCGTGCCTTGCGTTTTAGTAGCATTTTAATTATAGAACTGATGTTTCTGATAAATGTTGAATATAATTAGTGGATCTGATAAAACAGTTCTGTATTTAGATTCAATTCTGTATTCGATCGATTCGATGAAACCAACTTAATCTAGCAGATTTTGGTAACCGGAATTTTAGTCGAGGTCCAAAATAATAGAGAGTGATTCATGTTATAAATCCGTTCACCATTTAAAGCAGTCAACACAAAGATAAACACAATATAAGTGCCGCATATTTCGCACAGAATATCCGATTATACAGCTTTTGCTGCAAGAAAAACGCATGCGCTAGATTAGAATGTTCAATTTCTATTGGGAGAGACGCCTTGACGAATCCAACTGTTCCATCTACCGCATTGCCATGGGCGTGTGCGTGGATTCGATTTATCTTTCTGCTAATTGTAATTAATGTATCAGCAATTTTGTGTTTATGTTCTTAAGAATGGATAATAATTTAAGCTCTACAGTGCGTTCTCTATATCGTACACGCCATAATCTAACAACAGAGGAATATCAGATGATAAAAAAATATGTAGGAAATAGGACTCGAGGCCAAAATAATGAGTGTAAGTGATGCGGTTGAAATATATAGTTCATTTACAAGAGTGTCTGTGAGTAGTGTATTCCGTGTAATAAAGAATGGCAAAGAAGAATATACAATTGGGAAACGGAAAGTACTGGAAACTCACGTAAGAAAGAAGATAGAGGTTGATAATACAAAATACGCGAACATGGATGTTATTTTAAAAATGAACTTTCGATAATAAAAAAAAATCAAGCTGCTATCTCACAGGTTGAAACTGCCTAGAATATCTATAAAATGGTGCTTTTGCCAATTATGCGTGACAAATTTTCGTGATAAAATAGTGGTATGGCGAAGAAATTATTTACGACAAATATTAGAAGATCGAAGTCTGAATTGAAGAATATTTTTGATATACGTATAATAGTAGTAAGTAAAGTGCAGTATAGTGCAGTGTATTATGTGCTGAAGTGTAATATCCGTGGAGTGTTTATCAGATAGGTGTAAATGGGAGTATAAACTTTTTAAAGTAAACTATTAAAGTAATAGATTTACTGAACGTCAACTTATTTTTGGTAATTTAAACCCTTCTCAAGTGGCATGCCTATGAAATCTTGTCCTCTGCAACCCTCATCTCCCGTATTCATCAAAGTGCTGCGAATGAATCACTCTATTATTTTGGGCCTCGGGTATAGTAATCTCAATGTCATCGGAGAAGAAATTATTCTGTGCTTTTTAGGTATAGGCTTTCATTAAAAATTTTGTTTACGGGTAATTTCAGCTACGATTAGTTACAACTGCATATTATAACGAAGGCAAACATCCCTAATTAAAGTTTAACATATTTTTAAGTTCCCAGTTTACCAGTATTATCTATATTAGCCATAATTGGCATGCACGTAAATCCATAATTTCATTGTTTTATTAATATTTCTCACTACGTAAGGCCATCGATAACTGTGTTAATCTGTACATTACCGCGAAGATGAACATTATTCCCATAATAGAATTAAAACAATAGAGTATATATGTACATGGTGTCCCGTTTATAATTTAAAAAAATAGAGGGTGAGAAGTTTTTACTGTTTTTAAAATAAATATATCAAAATTAGCACATGAATCAATAACAATATCATGTATGTCTTGAGAAATACGTGCAAACCGTTTTATTCTTAATAGCAGACGCGTGGGGATGCGAATGGTTCTTAAATATCTTATCGGTTTTGCGAACCCCAAATTAAAAAAATGACCGATCACATTTTGCCATTTTTTTTTCGAAAACATGCGTTTTATGGAAAAAAATCAAAAGATAAAAAAGTATCTAAACTGAATGGGTTTTCTAACGCGCTATTTTTTTTAAACAAATCCAAATGTAACCAAAGTTTTGTGGGTCCAAATACAAGGGGGCCCCCGAAAAAGTGTTTTAAGAGGGTCCCTCGCCAAAAAGAGTAGAACTATCCAACTGTACATGTCATAAAACTACTATGTCCCAAGCTTAGTGAATCTCGAACAACAGGGTTCTGAGATATAAAAAAATGACTATTTTTAGGGGCGAATTTCAGGGGACTGTAATTTTGAAAAGTAAAAAAAATACGGGTCACCCATTTTTTTAAGAATCTGTGGCATTTATTGCCGGACAACACCCTGTATAGAACCTACTTTTTCATGTTAATATTTAAAAATTATTTTTTTCCTTTTATGTGAGAAAAAAACAACTACCTTTATCTTTGCAGAAATAGTATACTTTTTGTTTCGGGGTTTGCAAATATATTGCGACATTTCAGCAATGTTGACTATAAACACATTTTATTATCAAACTACCCACATCTAAGCCACTGCTATTGAGAATAAACTGATTTTCACGTTATTCTTAAGACATAATTGATATTTATTGGTCTACAAATCTTGGTACATTTAGAAATTTAGAAATAATTAAGGAAAACTTTTTTCCACGTAATATCTTTAACACCCTGTATTTTGGCAACGCAACATTAATGAAAAAAAACGTTATATGAACTGCCCTGATTTTTTTTAAATATAAATAGCACACCCTATATATGAATGTTTTGCATTTAGGCGATATTCCACACATTCATCACATAAATTTTGAGATAATTTGTTATGTAACTGTCATAACACTGTAGGTAAAACTTTTGGTTCATGAATCTCTTCTCGATGAAGGTTAAGTTTTTATTTGTTACATAACACAATTCCTAGTAAGACTGATTAATTCCAGTTTTATTTTTTCGCGTCGCATTTTGTACTAGTTTGTAACAATGAATGGATAGATGCTACAACTTTTTCCAATGTTGGAGGCAACTATGAAATTTATCACCTCCGTTTATTGCGATCAGCGTCAAGTGTAGCTACTTACCATCCAGTTTCTGTTAAAAAAAGATATTGCTTAGCAAGCATGCCTATGCTAGAGAAAAAGTGTCATAATCAAATTTTATTTGCCAAGCAATAAAAATTCTATAAAAGCGCAAAAACGTTAAGTGCTATTTCTAAAAAAATGTAAGAAAAGTAGAAATTAATCTAGGCATTCCTCAACAAACCGCACTTACTCCAGCGATTCGTGCTGCATTTTGGAAAAAGAGGCACTTGGTTCAAAAGGGGACCGTGGTTGTCGTTAAAACTCAGATCGAATATGCTGAACTCTTCGTCTGTAATAAATCACAGTGGAATTAAACAGCAATAAAGGTACTATGGAGATGATATGATGGGCAATGTACAAGTAATGGCATGGTTGTGTTCTTCAGAACTATTATTTACACTACACAATGTATCTTAAGGAAAATTAATTTTAAAACGTCATTATTATTTTTTACCCATTTCTTATAGTAAGTTTGAGCAAACGTCATAATAGTTCTTGAAAAAACTAATTAAACTTGAATGGAAAAAAATTATATCTCAAAATTACATTTTTTACTATAGTATACACTCAAAAAACTGTATGCATAATTAATGAACAATACTAAAGGTACTTAAGTTTTTAATAAGAGTGAATAAGTGACTACAATTAACTATAAAATTTTAAAATACTCCCATTATAAAATCCTCTACAAGTTTAATTCAAACATCTCAAAAAACGAACGAGTTATCGTCGAGTAGCTCACTCTTTACTACACGCATTGTAACAAGATCTGGGTGTGATAATAAGGCAAGTTCTTTTGCATCAAATTGTCTGTCATCGATCATTGCACCAAATTCGGAATATATGTTTATATTTAGAGGCCACTGTATTTATATTCTGTTACTCGATACATCGCCTTGACTATTTAAATTGCAAATTTTATATTCTGATGTTGTCAAAATAGTAATTACATATTGTGCAGTGTACACAAACAAAATTTAAAGTAACGAGTTAAATACTACGTAGCTTTTAAAAATTATTAATAGTTCGCCGAAATTAGCCTTTAATTTGACAGGATTTTAAGAAGCATTTCGAATTTTGGGAAGCATAACAGGAAAGCGAAATTATTTCGTTACACATACTCAGAATTTTATAGACTTCCTTTTTATGTTTGTCAAAAAATTCCAAGTACCATTAAAATTTATAGCCACTTCCTTTTTTTGTTTGTCAAAAATTTCTAAGTAAGTAACATGTACAAATTCATATTGAATTATGTAGTTCGGTGATTTGCAAATATACATTGTTTTTTTGGCAGTACGTAAATATAGCAGTTAATACGAAAAGATAAATATTTTCATTTTCAAGTCTACAAATCATCTGTGGCCAAGGTCGCTTATTTTAAATACTACGCGACAGCTCTCTATTAATAGAATTAAAAATAGACACTCCAAGTTCAATAAGGTACTTATAGAAAATAAAGTTTCATACTCTAAATATATTTTCTAATATGAAATTACATAATATACGCGGAAATTTACCATCTAGTAAAACAGTACTAACCAAAAAATAAAATTTATGTTATAATATTTGTAAGGAATCGTTTATTAAAAAACATGTTATTTTTGGCAATGCACTTTTATCTAATGGTACCTATACGTGTCGGCGCGGCAAACGTTGAAATGAATAAGTAACGCTTCCAGTGGTTGATTCGACAGCACAGCAACTTTTTAAACATGTGTTTATATTAGGTAGTTTAGTACTGTGCATATCGAGAATTATATCGGCTATAATTTATATTATTGTTTGTTTGATGAAACGTTCATTGTACGGGGTGTCTCAAACTCGATAGCACGAGCCTACTGTGAGGACACAAACAATTTAAATAAAATTTGGGACACGTGGTGTTAAATGAGATGAGGTAAGCTCCATTTTCAATTGAAACTAAGTATTATCTTTGGGATTTGATAGAAACGACTAATGACGCCATCAATAATATTTTTTCCAGAAACATAGCCAAATTTGTTTCCTGTTAAAAAACTCTCTTTTTTCTAATAAACTTTTATTAGAGATTTTTTTCTGTATTACTTCTCGTTTAACATTTATAAGCAATAACGTCTTAAAGAGTTTCAAACGAAATACCACCTAAAAATCATATTAGCGGTGGAAGGATCAAGTAGTCGTTGGAAAATAATTGAATGTTCGTAGTTTAAAGTGCAGAAAGTGCTTAATACGAACCCACACCACAGTATAGGGAGACCAGTAAAAACACTCGGGCCGAAATAATAAGTCGCGCATAGCAGCTCGCGCATCCATTTCAAGCTGCAGAGACCTCAGTTTACATCCAACTCTGGGAGTGCGAACATCGGTTATACAGAGCCGTATTAAAGCAATATTTTGAGTCTGATCAAGGAACGAGTCGCTGCGCAGCAGTTAGATGTTTAAATATATCATCTATAAATAGTAATTTAAGTTTCTTTAAATTTGCTTAAGACATAAATAAGTAATAAGTAATCTATAATATACTGTACAAACCATAAATGATATTTTACTGCTATTGCCTTACCTATTAACTTATTTCTTAAGTATAACATTGGAATATAAATACTTCTCAGGAAAGTGAAGTTTAAAATATACATATTTATATTATTCACAAATACAAATTTTTATTTTAGAGCAAAGTTCTGTGCAGAGGCTTCTAATAGTGAAGATTTATTAGAAAAGTTGCTCAGGATTAGTAATAATTCATACAAACTATGTTAAATACATTTTTAAAACAATATGTTTTCTAACGATTCGCGCAATAGATTACGCAAAAAGGCCGTTCCAACGTTTCCTGCACAAGACGGCTCATCTTCAAATTATGTAGATGATCATATTTCTTGTAGTCACTATAATGAGAGTAAGTCTCAAAACAAAATAATAAAAAAATATTTGTTTTCCAAATTTACATTTTACTGCACTTTTATCTCTAATTTAACAATTTTCAAAGTTAAGTAAACATAAATTCTCTGTTCTGAAAAATACTTGTCTTCTGGTTTACGTAGATCATTTAAAACGAAAAAAAATCATAATAAATTATTTGTCCACTAAACTTCAAACGTCAAATTTTAAATTTAAAAAAACCCAAAAAAATGTAATTATCATTAATAACAAAAAAAGTAAGTAAATAAATAAAAATGTTTTGTAGTGCAATAATATATATTTTAAACTCTTTTTTTTAAAGAGTCCAAAGAAGTAAATCAAATTTTCACACTGTATGTTAGTTGCAGTAAATGATGTATAGTACATGTTGAATTACCTATTTATAACTGTATAATGAATTATTACATAATGTAATGTGGATATAACGTAAACTTTCATGTGGAATAACTACGCATTCACGCACAAATAAAAATTTCTTATTCCGGTCCTGATCACCAAATCGGTCAATTCTATCGGATGTGCTATCGCACTCACATTTCGAGGTCACCGCAGAAACTGAAAGCAGTTCAAAGTGCCGACAATGGAGTGAAACTGCTGGTCTACCTATGCTGTGCCCACACTGTAAATCCATTCAAAAACTAAGGCAATTTTGGAGTAAATATACGGTGCGTCATCATCGGCACTTAATTGGGCCTTATTTTTATGAACATCGTGAGTTACCCAAATTTCCTACAAGAAGAATTCCTGCTCTTCTGGAGAATGTGCCTTTGCAGCTAAGGAGAAACCTATGGTTTCAGTACGACGGAGCTCCACCCCTCAAGGCCAGGGGGTCTATTCTCGAATGTTCGCAATAAGTATGCGAATAAAGTACTTTTATGCTTCTTCTTACAACGGTAAATAAGATAGACAGAACCATGTAATTCACATATGGATTACTCTTCGATAGTCAAGAATAGACCCCCCAGGATTGTGGAACAATATATAGATAGCACTACTGGAATGGGATTAAGGTGGCCGTATTTTTCGCCGTAAAATGATCAAATTTGTGATGTTTTTTAGGTACTGAAATCTTGAAAAATAAAACACGTAGAACAAAAGTAATATCAAAAATAAAATTACTGATGTTTTGTTTATCCACTTTTACTATTTAAACTCTCTTCAAATAATATAATAACTTTTAAAATGCATTTGTATGACACATTATTACGCTATTCTAAACCCACATTTTAACAATTATTTTCACATACTTATAAACAAAAGTGAACAATCCTATATCCAGAACTATGTAAGTTTATGTTATAACAATGTTTACATCTATAGTTGAATTTTAAAAAATACGTATTTTGAAAGATTTCAGTACCTAAAAATTTGCTGGATAGATCGCTTTCTGACGTTATATATTGATTTTACTTCGGTACTTTTGAATATTCGCCAGTGACATGAGATAACATTGTTGTTATTTGCTAACCTCTGTATTATTCAGTTCTTAAATGTCTAAAATTACTTGTATTTGTAGAAAACACTATTTCAAGAATACGGCGCCCTTAATGAACCTATTCAATGGCCCGGAAAGTCACCAGACCTAATACCCCTCGATTTTTTTATGGGGGATTTTAAAAAATAAGGTTTACAAAACATCTTCGCGACATGTTAAGCATGAAAGAACAAAATATACAAACGCTTGTAATTGAATTAAACAGCGAAATGTTAATAAACGAAGCCCAGAAAAAAATCAGGCGAAGGTTGAAAGATTGGTCATATAGAGATTAAATTGTAATACGTATGTAATATGAGGGTGTTTGCCTAATTTTTTAAGTTTAATTGTTGTTGTTATCAATTTTTGTTTTAACTTTAATTTTCCAACAACTTCTTCTACGATTAATGTGATTTTTAAGTGGCATTTCTTTTCAGACTCTTTAAATAAAAAATAAACTAAACAGATCCAAGATATCTGCTGCCGTTGCTGAAATATTGCGAAAAAACTGAAAATAGCGATTTTGGAAAAACTCCATCTAGCGTCATAACGTCTCAACAGAAAAAGCTAAAATTTGGTACAGAGGGATAAATAAGAATATTCAAAAAATAGATTTTCGTCAAAAGAAAATTTATACGACCACTAATTTCAGTTGAATTGTTTTTTTTTTCTTATGGGCGCCATATTGGAACTTGACTGTAACAAATGTAGAATAAAATTACAAACACACAGAATAACCTATAAAATTTTAAAACACAATAATTTAAATAAAAAATCATCATGCCAGTTTCGACATTTGCCAACTTTATTTTCATTCTAAGAAGCCTTACTTTTCAGAAGTGTTTAAATATTTTAAGGATGGAAATGGAGAATGCAGTGACAATCTTCCAATCTAATTTGACCCACTCTGTATATTTTACGGTTTCCGATGCCAATGGAAGTTATGAAAAAACCGGCCACCCTAAATATACATTTTTTGGCAATTTAGTATCATTCAAAATATACATTTTTTTTTCTAATCTAATTCATCAAAATGCTGATATCTGATAAAAAAAGATTTACATCCTTTTCAAATATGGTGATATGCTCTCATGGATCCACCAACTAACTTTAAATTTTATAGTAATCATATATGAATGAACGATCGATCACTTACTGCTAATGCAACTTTAATCTGAAAATTTCGACCAACCACAACAACCAACTAATCCAGATGGAATGCTACCATTTTTCAAGCGTATTTTTGATACGACACCCACTCCGCGAATTCCAGTATTCATTTTTTATCCACATCACATAAGTATCTACTTTCTACTTCTCAAGCGTTATTCTGAAGTCACGAATGCACAAACACACCATTTTGTTATTTCAACCCAAATATCTTGGAAGATAAAGACACTCTTGATATATAAATAAACCGATATGAATATGCCTAGGGAGTTATCAATCATTCTGAAAAAATATGGAAATTCTGATTTGTGTAATCCATCTGGGAAACAAACGATGAATAAAGCGACTTAAAGTCATAATTCATCGGGATATAATCTAGGTCTGTTGCCGCCTGCTTTATACAATAAAGAATCCGAATGATTTTTATATAAACTCGCTTAATATTAAAGTGTTTTAGTAGAGATTCAATTTTAATTCAAATTTTAACGCATTAGATGCCGTAAAGTGAAATTTGCTAAAAGCACAGCACAAGTAATTTTTATTTATTGCACGTCATAACGTTAGCAGTATTATTTAGTTCCAAATGTTTAATACACCGCAATATCTGATATCGAAAAGCGATCAAATGCAAAATGATGGAAACCTACTAAATTTGTAAATTAGATATTGGAAACGAAACTGTGCGTGTGGGGGTCATCTTTATTTTTTAACTCAGACTATTAAATACTTACTATATATATATATATATATTATACTTATCATTATATCAAAAAAAGAATTGTTATCCCTGTTAAGGAGCCATAACTCCTTAAGGGAGGCTCATATCAATTTTTTTTTATATGAATGACTTTTATTAAAATGAATCATACAATAATGTTCAAAAAAATTGAGAGTAGATCTCAATTTTTTTTAACATTATTCGGGATCACCCTGTATGGCTGTAGTTGAACATATATATTTGTTCTCTGTAAATATATTTAGGTATTTTCAAAGTTATCTAGTAATTTTATTTAGTTATTTTTAAATGTTATTGATTAATGTTCACTGTTTTTTTTTGTTTCTTGTAAAAAATAATGTCTAAAACATTTATATGAATGAAGATAATATAATGAGTAAGCTTCTTTTTGATATTAATTTCACATCCACATTACAAGGAAGTTTGAGAAACAATGCAGGTTAAAAATACAATGAAATTGGAAAATTAATCTTACACGAAAACTACATAGTAAAGTTAGTAAAACCCAGGGATGAAAAATGGAAAGTTACATATGAATTTTACAAGGAACTAGTAGCAGTACTTCACATTCAAATAGTAATTTTCCATTGCAGTTGAAAAATATATTCGGGTGTGTAGACAATAAATAACCTACAATCCACCATGTAATATTACAAATAATTGTTATCAGTGTACCCAAACAAATGATTTATAAAACTTTAAAATGTAATTAAGTTGTTAGGTCAGTAAATTCTTAGTTAAATTCATTGCTAGAATTCATAGAGACAAAATATACAGGGTGGTACGTAATTATATGTCTCAAAGCCTATACACTGACAAAAATTATTGTTGGTCATTGACTGTCTAGGTCAATAGTGTGAAAGGACATACCAGAAATGCAATGTTTCAACTGTAATGGAAAATTACTACTAATGGATATGCATTTATAGTAATCCCGTAATTACCATATTTTTTCAAAATAATATAGTTCGCTTAAATAATCACCGATTTGTAATTTTTTTAAATAAGAAATTATACATCTCCCCATATCTCCGTCACTCGTTAGTTCATTTTTTTCAGCAATACTAAATCGAGCTTCCTAACGACAACTACACCAGACCTGTAGCTGTCTAATATTTATTTGAACCCGTTTCGCTGTTATTACAATGTTATTCCAATGTTATTTTATAACATTAGTTTATCAAGAAAATGTTCACCATTTTCTATAGTCATTACCGTAGTAGGCTTAACGATATATAATTAAGATTCATCCTGTATAAATAATTCTCCCTACGTTGTCTAAGCCATGGGCGTATCTATGATTATATCTTGGAGGGGGTAAAGTTGTAAAGACTTATAACATCAACAGACTAAAGAACTAAACATAAATAAAGACTTTTGTTAAATAAAAGAAGTTAATATCCAATATCAATAATAAAATATAAATTAAAAAATTATGCATTGCAGCAGTATTATAAAAATAAAAGATAATGGAAATTAAATTAATTTTTCTATTTTTTTTACTTGCATATCAATAATTGAAATGTCTAACTTAATATGCCTGTGTATATGTAGAAGAGCAAGAATTTTTTATGAACAGAATAGGGAAAGAGCAAGGTTTCGCCGAGGACGAAAACATATTTAAAAATATGGTATTTTTCTAGATCAGAGGTATTTTCAGCATTCATATATGCAGCAACATCGAGGGAAATTACAGAATTTAGGCTTGAAAGTCACATTAGTAAACGCTGAATATTACTTATAGAAATATTACTTATTACACAATTTAATATTGTTTGCATGCGATTATCAAGTAATTCAAATTACAAATACTTCGCTCCTGTTTTATTACATGGAAAATTATAAAGTAATGTATTTCATTTCAGTAAGTTTCTTGGGGGGGTGGGTAATTACCCCCATGGATACGCCCCTGGTCTGAGCTTCTTTTTAAATTACCACTGAAGCCTTTGCCACTAGAGATATTCTAGACAGACTCTAGAAAACGATTCGAACCTTGAGAACGACTGGCAAATTCTTTCGGTGCTGTTGTACAACATACCTGCACATTCTTTTGTTGTTGACGAACTTTTCTCCCAAGTTTTACATTATCACGATCGCATAGTTCACGAATGAGGAAGTCGAGTCGCGCCGTTTAGCTTTCATGATACTGATACATCGACCCGAAAGATTTTGCTGGGAAAATAATAATATACCTTCGTAACAAATTAAAAATACACGTATTCTACTCAACTTATGCAATAATATGACACAATCGTGAAGTCATACCTCGACACTGTAGAATCAGAGTCAACAACCTCATCATAATAAAATTATTCGCAACATTTTCAATGACAAAGTGAAAATAATTAATCTTATATAGGTACACTAAGTGACCCGGCAAACGTTGTTTTGCCATATGAATTATTTCTAGTGAATACTTTGGCAGTTAAATAAAAAATAACTAACTTATTGTAAGTGTGTGGAGATGTGGTATATGACTAAAAGAGGAATGGAGCACTGTAAATGATGACGGCCTATAAGAATAACAAAACACGTAACATTCATTTTTTGAATTATTTCGCGTGCCTGCAATTTTACTTGTTTGACGGCCCAAATTAACCCCTTTACGTCTTGTTGGCATTGCTCACTGTACAAAGACATATAGTAAAATAATAGCCGTTGTTGGCGGGAGCTCGTGACACGTGTTGCGTACTTTTGAGGTTATGTAGATCACTTAATTAACTAATAATGAGAACTACAATTAAAATTAATAATTTTATTAATTACTAATAAAATAGGAAATACATAATTATGGCCCAGCAAATTAATAATAAATGTACTTGAGAATTACACTTAGAAGGTAAAATGATAATTGTAAACGTCACTATTACGCTCGATTCATACACAATAATAATGGTCGAAAACTGTGTAGGGAGTGTGAGAGACAGGAGACCGGCTTCGTTCTCATTCCTACTCCGTGCTGTTTACTGGGTGAGAAGTGACACCGGTAGATAACTGATCTAGTGATAATCGATCAGTTATCGACCAGGGTTAAAAATGATTAAATTACTAAAATGGTTATTAAAAAATAGGGGCTTGTGATAGAAGGATGAAAAAGGGTTGTATGTATTTTTTAATGCCACATCATAAAAAAATAAAAATTAAAAATTTTGTCCAAAAAATAAAAAAAAATTGTTTGGGGTGGACCGTCCCTATCACTTAGAGGTATGAAAAATAGATTGCGACCGATTCTCAGGCCTACCGAATATACATATAAAATTTCATAAAAATCGGTCAAGCCGTTTCCGAGGAGTATGGCGTCTAAAACTGTGACACGAGAATTTTATATATTAGAGACATAAAATAATATTTATTATGTTACGCTAGTCCCCAAATCAGCACAAAATATTTTATACAAGCTGTAAGAACGTTTCTAAAACAAACTTTGTAAGAAATTAAACTTTATAATTGTTTTTCCACAATACTTTTAAAACCTTAACGAGTGTTCTATAAGTATAAAAGGGCACAAAGTTATAAAACAAAATTGTGTTGTTCCTGCCATATGACAACACTTTATTAGTGTATCAGGCACATAAATTTATTGTATAAGCACTAACTATTGTAAAGCACTTCAATAAATATGTTTTATAACTGTTATTTTCAAGACTAGTTAGCACTGAACGCAACCAATACTACAAAAAATTCTGTAAAAATAGATCTCTTAGCAAAATTGTTCAGAAATAACCATGGAAACACTCAACAGTAGGTTTGCTGTAAAAATATGGATATATTTTTTGTCAAAATTTTCATGGACTCTTTTATTTTTAGAAAATCAACTTTGAACATAAAAAAAATTAAATTTTCGAATAGTAACACCAATTTTGATTTATTGTTAAATATAATGGGTCAACAAAATATTTGACTAAAATTTTTCCGATTTAATAAGAAGAAAAATAATAGTTTTATGATTACCTAATTATTATACCAAAGACATGTCGACAATACATATAACTGATGGACATGTAATGCACCAGAAATGCCATCTAATTAGTATATCGCAATTTTTCTGTCAGGGTTCTCTCTTAAATTCATGTTAAATTTCCTGACTTTTCCAGGTTTTCCCTGACACATTATAAAAAAAATAACTCAAAAATATTGTAACAAAATAACTATTCTTTGGCATGAATAGATAGTATTTGGATTTGAAACATGTAAAATAGATATAAAACCGAAGTAAATTAAAAAAAAGTATTTGTCAATTTCAATTAATTTTAAAATTCCCTGACTGTTGTGAATATATTTAAAAATTCCCTGACTTTTACGCCATATTTTTAAATTCCCTAACAATTCCCTGAGTTTATTACGCTTAAAACCAATTCCCTGACTTTTCCAGGTGAGAGGGAACCCTGTTTGTTCATATAGTATTTTTGAATTTGCTGAATATTTAATGTTTTATATATAACAACTAAAAAATAGTTGCCAAATGCAAGATATTACTATCACAGTAGTTATAAAGATAATAAGAGAATGATTATATACTGAAAAAGAGATACATTACCACTTTGCGTTTACTCATTTAATAATTTATAGTTTCTGTATTAATTTCATCACCAAAAAACCCAAAGGATATCTATAGCCCGTCCATGCAAATCTGACGACCGATTTTAAAAAAATTAATTTTTCTCTTTGTGATTCTTATAAATTATCGTTTGTAGTTGTTCTTAGTAACATTTTTATCGTATGCAGTAATTAAAAAAAGTTCTATGACCTTGAAAAAACTCATCTCCCGACTTTTAAAGCACTAAAATGTGAGGGTTGTTGCTTATAGAGAACCGTTTGTAGGGAAATCATTTTCGTTTGTAGCAGCAAGGGACAAAAGTTACAGTTATTTTTAATATCTTCAATATATTCGCATGTGTAAAATATATAAAACCATTCCTATTTTAAATAAATATACTAAACAGCAACTTTTTCCATCACTTTGATTTGTTTACTGTTACAAAGGTGATCATGTTGAAAAAGGAAATTTATTTAACATAGCAAAAGTATACTGCAACCGAAGGTTACAAAATCGTTTCTAGTAGTTTACAGTAATTCTCATTTCGTTTGTAGTTCCTAGAATTTTTTTTATACTTCAAACGGAGGCTAAAAAATAGTTTGTAGCTTATTAGGGTATTGAAAATTTATTACACCTTGCTCTATGTTTACCAATTATTGACACTAAAATTGATCATTAAATTGACTCCAAGTTATTTTGGTACGTGTAATAGGAAAACCAGGAAAACTGTCCTAACTTGAAAAAAATGGGAAATAATATAACTGGTTCTAATTTACTGGCTGATACAGGTACCAATTTTACAAATATTCATTCATGCAATTCAACAAGTGAAAAATATCGACAAAATTATTACAATACAATTTTAAAGGTTCGTTCAACCTTTAAAACCATGTATCTTTTGCGATTTTTTTGTAGTTAGGAAGAGTCAATGCTAGGTCTGCTTATTTGTTGCACTGTGTAATACAGGATGTTCGGAATATGAGTGCCGTAATTTTAAGGACTTATATATCTGACCAAAAGCAACAAAAAAATCTTATGAAAAAAAAGTCTAAAACGAATAATTTATCTACAAATACATTTCAAAAATAAGGTACGATTAAGGGTGAGTAAAAGCTTCTGTAACGTAATTTGTTTTTTGGATCAGTATTAATGAAGTAAACAAATGAAGTTTTCAAGAAGTTCGTTAAAACTGTAACGCTCGACAACGTTTCTAGAGAAAAATGGAACAGTTTATAGTAACCATAACCAGCTGCATGATATGTTAATTTACGGCGAATCTAGTAAAAACTCTTTGGCTACGAGAGTTTTAAACGGTAAACGCTTCTTGCAAGCAACATAAAGCCATTTGGAACATAAAAACCATTCATAGAAAGTACCTATGTTTAGGTGTACCTATTTGTAATTATTATGTACATAACAATCCTAACTAGTATGTGAGCGACGTTGTCAAATATGTCAAGTCAAATATGTTTTGTTTAGTACAACTTATTATATGGCAAAATTAAATATAATGGTAGCTTATACTTTATAAGTAATTATCTACGTATCTAATATGATTGATGTGATGTGATTTGTAACAATTTCTTGAAATTGGATCAAAAGTTGTCAAATGGAAACGCGTTTAAAAGACTGTAAAATTTAAAGACATAGCCCGATAGGAATGTACATTGCATGGCAAGAAAAGGTTAACTCATGGCAAGATACGAGCACAAGTGAAATATTTAGCATACATTCGAAGCAGCACGATAGAATAAATTAAGTGTAGGATACAGGCGCACCAGGTAATTAATAATAATAATAAACAACAAAACTGTTTGACGTTTTGAAAATTTGACTTTGTTGTTGACGCTAATATTTTTTAATAATTATTAATAACAGTAAGTATTAATTTTTAAAAAGTTTCTATATAATATTCTTTCATTATTTGCCATGAAAGTGATAGAAATAATGGCACTTCCTGAAATCAGATCTTGAAGTATTGGAAGTACTGAATAGATATTTTATTAAATCTCCCATTAGTGACTGGAAAGTGGAAACAGCTAAGAATTAATGTGAAAGTAGATTTTATCAGAAATACGACAGCAGTTCGAAATAAATCGCCAAATTAGTTTTAGACAGTGTCATTGTTATTGCAATAGATTGTACCTATTCACCCTATATAAAACTTTAAGAGCAATAGATAGTGTTCGTGGCAATTTATTTAATTTACTTATTTTAACCCAGTCTAAACTGGACAACACCAACACGTGTCTGAAATATAATCTCAGCAAGATTATCTAGAAATAGAGCCATACAAGAATGTAAGATTTCTGTTCTTTAACAAAATAATGTATATTTTTATTTCGAATGGGGTATAAAGAGTGCACTGCAGTTAATGTTCCTGTCATTAGTTTTTCATATTGATTTTCAAGCGCAAATTAATTTATTTAATAGATATTTTGTCACCCATTTCACGAACTGACGTAACTCAAAAAAATCGAAATTTGAGGTACTTTGTCTAGTGTAATAAAAGTATATGCTTTACACATCCACGAAGTGGTGCAACTCAATTCCGTATAGTCTTCAGGATAATAGACATTACATTGTCGGCGTAACACGTTTTTGATTAAAGTACAATTTCAGAAACCGACGTAACTTAAGTTACGCCAGTTCGTGAATTTTATTTTGGTGGTAACTAGAAATAAAGAAGTGGCTTATCTCACATTTTCCTGTTCAGAGTAGTAGCAGAATAAACTCGAATACTACAATTAAGACACTGTGTAAAAAGGGAGCATGTGAAAAGATAGGTGAGGTCTGTGTAAGTTTTGACTTGTAGCAAGATATCTATATTTGATAAAAAAACGTTTATCAAATTACACCTGCACACTGTATGACATTGTCACTAAAGATTGTTTTTGCTTTATGTGGCATGAAAGCATCAGCAACTAGTCAGCAGAGGCTAGTACTTGTGTGTACAAGTCCCTCCCCATCTATGATGCAAAAAGCATAAAATTTGTTGCCTTATTTTCAGACGGATGTATCGGACAGAACAAAAACTGTATTAATGCAGCAATGCTGCTTTATGTTATAACAAATACTGTTAATATCGAAGAAATCGCATAAAGATTCTTCGAACATCCCATGGACAAAATGAAGGGGATGCGGCACGGTACCATAACCAAAGCTTTAAAAACTGTCGGTGACTTTTATGTACCTTAGCAACTACCGCATATAGTGAAGCTTTCCCGAAGCCGCCATCCCTATACTGTTGTATCTCTAGAAGGTAATGATTTCATTGTATTTAAGAAATTATCTTTAGATTTACGGGTTCGCACTACAAAAGTAGCTGAAACATGTGAGTCTATGAAATGGACCGATCTCATGGAACTTAAAGTTACAAATATTTTTCAAGACGCTTGCCGACAGAATAATTGACACTTTCACTGAAACCACAGAAAGCATGATCAAAAAATTACAGAAAGCATGATAAAAATTTTTTATGTTTAAATAGCGATTTCCTGTTAAACGGCTTGAATAAAGAGTACATAATTTTTTCTGATGTTGTTCTATTTTCAATAATGTTTAAATTTCTGTGATGTCTAGCAAGAAAAAAAGTTATCGACTTAGTACTTAGTAGATGTGCCAAAGGAGAGAATAATGGGACTTGTATTAAAAAGAGAAATAAAAAATGAGCTTTGAGAATCTGTAACTTGCAAACAATTGACAATTCAAAAAAAATTTCATTACATACTGCTATTATTTTAATTCGTAGAATCACTTCCCGGGGTTTCCTGATGAATTTTCAGAACACCCCGTATATTGAGTTTTCCAAAAATAAAAAGTATGTTTGACACCAAGGTGCTTTCGTAGTATCGAGTGCGCTGGGTCTATACAGTTTGAGATGGCACTCGAAGTCAGCAGTTGAGGGTTAAAGCAAATTCTGAATTATGAATAAAAACACTGCCTTCCGTCTAGACGTTTTCTAGAAATCTCTAAATGGAGACAAGGCAGCGAGACACGGCACGGAAAAGGAAAGGTGCAACAGACTGTAAATGTCTTCAGACGGCGACCAAACCGCACAAGCTGCTATATTTTGCCACCGAACCGAGCGGAACTCTTCTACCGGATCGCCGTTTCTCCGCGCGATACACTTCCTGCTCCATCGACCGTAAACTGAAATTAAAAAACGTAAATATAGACCGATGGAAAAACGAAATCTGCGGGTCAAGGCCTCCTCATAATTTAAGGGGGTCACTCGGTTACTTAATGCCATTGTTCAGCACGGGATTAATGTGAAAATTAAACGCCGCGACTTATTCCGACGTCTCCTTGAAAGCGGTGGCACCTAAAAAGTGCAATTAAGTTTATTGTCGGTCGGCAAAAGATTAGTCTGTGCTGAGGTTAAACAATCTAATTTTATGGGCTGTCTACCGTACCTACTTATGCTTTAAAAGTACCCTATTATTAAAAAAAAACAATACTGTTAAATGATTTATAGCAGGTAACCGTTAATGAAGTTGATAAAAAATCGTTTACTACAAGTGTTTACAAGACTGAAAAGTTCGTTTATTTACAACCATACCTGTAATTTTGACATTACTAATGTCATTGAAGGTTTGAAAGTGTCACATTACCTACGTCTACTTCCCTCTTCCATTTCCCTCACCCATTTCCCTCACTCATTTCCCTCACTCGTTCAATAAATCAAAATATTTATTTAAGTAATATATTTATTGAAAAAATTCTTATATAGAAACAACAGGGCAATTAATTAACAACAATAACATTTAAATAATTTATCATATATTATTTATTAAAATTAATGGTAATATTTGACTTATTATAGAATTTAACCGAAATATTTAAGAGACCTCCCTGATGATTTGAAATTTCATTACTAGAAAATGTTATTTCATGTCCACTGTCAGATCCCGTGAAGTTAACAGCAGGAGGTAGAGCGTTTGAACTGGTACAGGAGGACGATGGCAAAGTTGTTGAGGATATCATATTTGCGGTTTTAGTTTGGTTAGCTACAGATTCATCCACATAACTTTCTGCAACTGTACTAGACCGCCAACCCCCTAAGCGCTTCAACTGAAGAATATCTGCTCCGCTATTAACCAGCAACGTAGCTGCTGTTCTTCTAAAAGCATGACCTGTGTACGTTTCTGCCTTAGGAAGTTTTAAAAAGCAGGCTATTTTATAAGGAAATTTAGAGATAGAATTGTATCCAAAAGGCTGATTTCGAGCTCTTCCCGATCGATATTGAACAAAAAATCTCTCATTTTTTATATCTTTCCGTACCTGAATAAATTCTTTCACAATTTTTATCTAGTTTATTTCAGTGATCATAAATGATTTACTTTTATAAGTTTTTGTATCCGGAATTTCAATAGAAATTTTCTTTTCTAATATATCAATATGCGTAGTTTTCATTTTCAATAATTCATCAGTGCGGCATGCTCCAGATACACCTATTATAAGCGCAACCTAAAATAATTATAAAAAATAATTAAAACCAAATAGAAAAAATTAAAAAGAAAATTTCACCTTGATAGGAAGGAATTCTTGTGGTGCTTTGCTTAGAAAATTCTCTATATTTTGTCTGGTAAAGGTAGTAGATTTCTTGGGTCTAAAGCCTATATCCTGGCGTTTCAAAAAAGCAAGGAGTTTGTTATATTTAGATATATCAATCTTCTCTCGTAAATCTAGCCTGGCTCGTAACATGCTGTAGATAGCCCAAAGAGTAGAGGGCTTTTTTTGCTTTGCCATGTCACTAAAATATGCCATCAAGACTGTTTCTGAAGCAATATTCTTAGTACTTTTTTCTAAACACCAGTAGTGTTTAAGTAAACTTTGGTCTGCTTTTTCAGCAGCTTGTTTTAGTTCTGGTGGAGTTCCATCTGGCAAATAATCTTCACTCTCGCTATCTGACAACATTTTTTCAGCCGCAAATTTGAAGGATCGAAAGAGAATTCAAAATTGTTTGTGTCTGTCATGCGTCGTTGCTAGGCATGGCCCTGCCACCTGTACATGTTTGTTCAACGCAACCTGCACAATTTTGAATGGTGTCAAAACAATAAAATGACGCATATTTTGGCATTTTTACTACATAAATATGAAATAGAATTTTCAACTAACGATGTGGTTGTAAATAAAATAGTATACATACCTCGGAGGGAAATTTTCATTAATATCTCGAGATTATCGTTAATCGAGACGCGAAGCCTAATCTCTCGACAATAATGAAACACTTCCCTCATCGGTATGTAATATACTATTACGTACCTTAAAATTGTTTTACAAATAACTATAAATAATTTTGTCCACGACTATATCATAATGTATACATTATTCACCTGTTTCTTCAAGTACAATAATGCACTTTAGCAGTGTATAATCATTACTCACTTGTTAATAATAATTGTCCACACTTCTGGCAATAAATAAAAATTGTTCAATGTGACAGTATCGGGAATGAACTAACAAAACAAAAATTCTCCCATGTTAGTAACTGAACCTAAACCTCTTCTGTGAAAGTCAACACTACCCACTATACCAGTTACGGCTATATTAACATTTTTCCGAACGATGGTAAAAGTTTAGTAATTAAAAAGTTTATTGAATTGTATGTTATGTCATGTTCATATTATTAATGTCAAAATACTGTATAATTTTTTCAGCAAAAAGTTTCCTAAAATATTGTTAATAGTCGTATAGTATTCTACTTGCATATAATGGCTGTAATTCACTCGGGTCATTTACAACACTCGCGTACGGCTCGTGCCGTAACCGTCGTCCTCATGAATTACAACCATCGCAATATGCTAGTTGAATAATATACTATTAGAGAATTATGTACAGAATAATAAAAAAAATACAACGAATTTTTTCTAAGGACTATGCGTCTATCATCTTTTCCAAAAACTAGAGTATTGCATTAGCTCAAATGAGTTTCTAAGGGTACTAAATACGGCACGACACTGTTGTTTTATTATCTACTAGATGTCGCTAGCTACAGTCTATTTCACTGACATTTTATAGCATAACGTTTTTGAGGCCAGTTTATTTTTATAGTTGTATGTCAGCCTCAGTAAAATTTTCTATACTGCGTCATTTTTTATTCAAGCAAAATAGTACATAGTGCCAAGTAAACCATAGTAAACTGAATTAAATTGGTTTGTTTTATCTAAGTAAGCTACTGCTCATTTGTTTCAGGACACTTTGTATGTACAATCATGAATAGAATGTTGAGGGATTGAGGGGTAGTCAATTATGTTTTTCTTAAAAGCAGTGTTTCTTTTAATAGACAGGGTGTTT
This sequence comes from Monochamus alternatus, assembly GCA_037114965.1. Classification (NCBI taxonomy): domain Eukaryota; kingdom Metazoa; phylum Arthropoda; class Insecta; order Coleoptera; family Cerambycidae; genus Monochamus; species Monochamus alternatus. Next base: position 72,914,650 of record CM073431.1, on the reverse strand, counting down.
CAAAAATAGTTGAGGAAAATGAAACAGTGGATTTCTGAGCCGATTTTAGAAGGGGTGTTTCATGTAAAATAATTAATTTAGCAACCCCTAAAAAGTTACATTCTTTTAAAAGTGGATATTGAAATCAAGTTTCCATGGACTATTTTAAAACCGGTTCAAATTAAATCAATTTTAGCAACAATAACATAATCCTACTAATGAAAAAACATGTACAAACCTACATCACATATTACTACACTAAAAAAAAATTATAATTAATTTAAAATGTCGCAGCCACTAAACAAAGCTGCTTTAAAAATAAAACATTTGTCAAACTTTTTTAGTCGTTTGGTGTGTGATTATTACATTAGGTAATTCATTAAAACCTTAACCTTTTAACGTTTTCTATGTGAAGATTTGAAACAAAAAAACTTTTTCTTTCCTCATTATTTTAACAACGATATGTGACGATAATTTTGGGTAAACCACGCTTAAGTGTCATTAGATAATCCCATTGTTTCGAGGTTCTCATCTAGAACGATTACTGTTCCTGATTAAACGATGATCAAAACGGAACCGGAAGATGTACTAAATAGCACACGTATTTACATAAAAAAAACGGATCGTAGCATCAGATGAATTAAAGCCTCATTTTGTGGGTTGGAAAAATGAGGAATGAAAATCATGCCTCACTGAACAAAGGAATCAGTTGTTATTCCAAGGTCTTTCGAAAATTAGTCAATACTTATTATTATTATTAGCGACTAAAGGTAAATGATTTTACAAGGTTCATGTTTGCAATGCATAATATGAATAACAAATACGGTAGCGGCAAATGAAACAGTTCCTAGAATGAAAAACATGCTTGAATTTTTTTCCTATATGTATGTACCTACTATTTGGTATATTACAATTATAAATTTTATCAATGTATCATAATCTCAATCACAATTAGATATGTTTTTTGGACCAAAGATAAAATCATTACAAAAAATTCTATATCTAGATAAAATCGCATTCTTTTAACCATTCGATTTAAAAGGGGAAAAATTGAGCAAAATAAAACTTTCCCTTCACTGACTAATGAGAAAGTAAAAACCAAATTCATAATTAGGACATTAGAACAAGGCGGAAGTCCAAATTTGGAACATTTTATTTTTATCGCGCTGCAAATCTACTTCCTGAGTCCGTATTGGAATCTCTTTGTGAAAGTTCACTTTATTTTAAAACATGAGAATACGCCAATTAAACATAAAAATATATAAATGAAATGTGATGTATTGCAAAACGTATATTTGTAACTTCAAACAGCATGTCCGGAAATTCTATTCGCATAATATGTGCGGAGTGGTTATTTTAATATGATAAAGTAACATAGGTCTTAAAATGTGTGATGTTTGCTAGTTGCTTGCTAGCTTTCTAACTTTTGGTGTACCTTTTTGATTCCTCGACCAATCACCTAGTAATTTATAAATAAATATTAGAAATATAAGATAGTCAACTATATTCTGTTATTTTTCTTCATATAGTAATTAATTATTTTTTGAAATTTGTTGTTAAAAGTGAGCCTAGCCTTAATTCGAGCCTCAACTTATCTGATAACAAAGCTTATATACACCAAAGCTTATATAACCAATGATGTCAACTATAATTATTCTACCTGATATCACCAATAATCTGCTCTGACGTCTCTTATTAAACCCAATTTACATTATTTCATTTACAGAAGGTTTTTTTCTCTAAAACTATTCGTCTGGTGAATATTTTCAATAATTTCTTTTTTATGTATAGAAAAGTACAGCCGAATCAGAATTTTAAATGAGATTTTCAAAAAAGTGATTTTTGTAAATAGCACACATATCTCCGTCGCCACGAGATAGAATGCCTGCCCATGATTCAAATTGAAAAAAATGCTGCTAATTATTAGTATTGTTAAGAAAATGATGCGTCAGTGTCAATTGTGCAAAAAATTAAGTTCTTCCTGAGTTGTCTTTCTGAGTGTTGGCTAAGACAAGAAATTTTGCAAAATTTGAAAAAGTCTTGTATTGTCTTGCAAAAGCAGACAAGAGTTTATTTATAGACTTGATCTTGTTCGATCTTACAAGATCACGTTTTGTATTGTGTTGAGATTTTGCAAGACTCCTGCATAATTATTGCGAAACTCTTGCATGAATGATAAATATGAAACTTTATTATGACTTTGGTAACAGTGGTGGTTACTCTCGGTCGGTTGCGGTCTCACTCGGAAATTATTTGCGGCAAATATGTTGCAGTGCAGGGGATATTCGACAAAGTGGCAAACAGAACTAAAATATCTGGAACGCTACAGCACTTCCAGTTATTCCAGAAGTCGACGACAACTTAGAATTTTAAATAGGACACCCTATAATATATTATTGCATTTTTGGATTCTACAAAAAAAAAAATCTAACTCAAGCATAATCAATATACAAGGTATCTCAAAATAAATGCAACGTAGAGCAAGCGTAGATTACCAACGACAAAATAATTCTATGTAACCAAACTTACGTCAGTTAAAAGTTATTTTCGATATCTGCAATTAACTTGTTAACAAACCCAATATATATATATATATATATATATATATATATATATATATATATATATATGCATACATTTTGGAAATCGGGGATTTTTGAGAATGAGAAATTCAAATTTGTTTGTGACGTCACTAGTACAGGGCGCATCTTACGACAAATCATGTTTTTTTAAATGGCTGATTTTTTTTGCCGGTTAGGGTATGCGTCGGACTATTGAAACAATCGATTCTCCTACCTTTTTTTAACTGAAAAAGGTGTACCTTATTGAAGTCTATAGGCATAACCGCTTTCGAAATAATCCTGTTTGAAATATTCAATGCACCAAGTAAAAACTGTATTGGTTTCACGTATGTGTTCACGTGCCTTTTCCACTGAAAATACAGCAAAATGTTATTTGGAAAAGTCATTCAGAATGCTAAATCAAGAAGATCGGCCTGCTATGACGAAATCTTTGAGCTATGATGAAACCATTGTTGAAAATCTAAACGGTTTCATAAAACCTTGCCGATCGTCTCGAAATTCTGCACATCGCCGTAATTTATTAATTTGAGTAACTACTCCAAGTAACATTTTGCTGTATCTTCAGTGGAAAAAGCACTTCGCCTGGAATCAAAACAGTTTTTACTCAGTGCACTATTTTGGAAAACGGTTCCGCCTAACAATTTCAATAAGGTGACATAAAAAAGGTAGAATAATCGATTGTTCCACTAATCAGATGTGCCTATGTACTTAGCCGCAAAAAAGTTACGCCATTAAAAAGAAACATGATGTCCTCTATTATTGACGTCAAAAGTTGAAAAGAAAAATGAATTTTTCGCTTCCAAAAACCCTCAATCTCCAAAATATATGCAAATGTTTGGATTTTTTTTTTGTTATTTAACGAAAATAAAATTCGAAATTTTTAACCATCAACTTTTGAACTAAGGTAAGTTTGACTACATCGCATTATTTTGTCGTCAAGAATCTACTCTTGCTCTATGTTGCATTGATTTCACATCCTGTATCCTGTATGTATATACAATGTGTCCCACTTTTCATGGAGCCACATGCCACATACATTATTCTGAACAAAAAATAAAGAATACATTTTTTTTATTTTACCATTTTACTTACTAGTTTTCTTCTAAAAAAATCGCTAATACTTTTTTTTTAAATCGACCCCTTTCTCCATCTTAGAATCGGACGGCTCTGACTATAATCAAATATGGCTACGTCTAAAGACTTACTTTATAGATATATATGAGCAAGATACCAGGGTGGCTCCATGAAAAATGGGACACATTCTATATGCATACATATTTTGGCGTGATGCTTATCCTTGCTTTGGGTGAAAGTGAAGGAGTCAAAAATACCAGTAAAGAATGTCCCCTTTAATCTAAAATCGACGGGTCTGAGCGTTTTTCTACATCTTGACGCATTTCCTGAAAATGGCTTTGTTTCGTTTTCATCTGGCCATACTGTATTCCCAGCAAATGATGTCTCTGAGTCCATGGAAAAATATCTGTTCGAAAAAGCGCACCGGATAATAAAAATACGACTATACGCACGTAGGCTACGAGATGTAGACCAGACGACTGACTACCGGAATAATTAAATTTGCCCATTGTGGCAGGCGAAGCGCTAACAAAAGAAAATGAGCCACCGACGACGGCGTGCACTTCAGAAGTAATGGGTTTATAAAAAGGAGCTATTATAGCTCGGATCAATTCCGCTGGTTATTTATAAAGTGACCGCTCATCACTAAATTTGATATATCCTTGAGCTTCTACTTGAACCTTGCAAGCCTCTTAGTTTTCACGCTGACACGATATAGGAAAAACAAGATACAGTCGGTTAAATCAGTACCGCTTGTATTACATTTCACTTTCTAAAGGGAAACTTGAAGAGGCTAATCCTCTGACTCCTACCTAATAGGCGCCTCTGATCACTATCACCACATATTCATAACAATATAGTTAAATAATGGAATAACATCAAATATCACAACACGGTAAATATTGTGAAAATAGATATGATACATCTGTTTTTGGATTTTATTGCAAGAGTGCCTTGGAAACAATTAATTGTTTGACATATGTCAAAGCTATTTTCATATCATATTGTTTAATCCTGGAAAGCTACACTTCATTTCAGACTTCCATGTGATACACTGTGGTACAGCAATACCCAAAAAGAACTAACCAATAATGTATTTAAACAGAAATATATTGTTAAATTATCCGGCACAAACTGGACAAATTTTTTTTTGGTGCTGTAGATAGACAATTCAATTTTTGCATACTGCACTGCAACATGAAAACTGCGCGCGACGACATCGCAAAAGCGGTATCGCCTAAAGTATTTACCAGGGAAAGTATTGGAAGTGGGACAAAGTTCTGTTTCACAATGATTCCCCAATAAATCGTAGCTCGGAGAAAATTGAAAAAGTGTCCAAAGCGGTATTTCGAACATAAAATTAAGAAAGTATATTGAATGCCAAAGAAAATGTAAATATCAGAAAATTTCCAAAACTATAATATCATATTTGAAAAGAAAATCAGTTGGTGCTCCGTCTTCATTTAGTTTTAATAAGTATTAGTCATTTTCATAGTCATATTATTTAATATTTTTTCTTAAATTACAATTTTCGCCTTATTAAAATACTGAAGTCCGCATAGTTTTTATGTTCCTATTTTTTGTAACAACCAATGAGATTGTTTTTGGGTGTGAATAGTTCGCCGCATTAACTACATATACAGAGTGTTAATAAACATGGGTCCGCAAAGTAACGGTTGCGGAGATATGGACCACTATTCGTTTTTCAAACATTTTATTTTATTAGGAATAAACCGACAAAGGAAGCTTTTAACAAACAAAAAACAAAGTTACAGAAGATGTTCAAGGTGCCCTCCGTCCATTTCCAAGCAGGCATGACATCTTCGTTTCAACGATATTCGAACTCTTTTGAAAACACTCTTCTTGGTTTGGATTTCTTAACATTTTTGATTAATCCATAGCTGCAGCTCTTCCAGGCTATTTACAGGAGTACCATGCACTAATATCTTCAAATATCCCCAAACAAAGAAATCTAGAGGGTTCAAATCAGGCGATCTTGGAGGCCACAAAACAGGTCCGGCCCTTCCTACCCATCTATGTGGAAAAATTTTGGTGTAAATGCTCTCTAACGGTCCTGGAAAAACCTGGAGCACCATCATGCTGGAACCACATTTGTTGCCTCTGATTCAAAGGAATGTCTTCCAAAAACTCATAGAGTGTGTTCAGCAGAAAGTTGAGGTAAGCAGAGCCTGTTAGGACCTAGAAACCTGCCACCTACAATACCTAACCAAATGTTTAATGAAAAACGTGCCTGATGTCCAGATTCTATTAGAGCATGAGGATTTTCGTCGGCCCAAATATGCGTATTGTGAAAATTAAACACTCCATTTCTTGTGAATCCGGCCTCATCAGTAAAAAGAATGTTTGCAAGAAAACGAGGGTCTTCAGCGTCATGACGTAGAAACCAGCGGTAAAAAACCAAACGTGGTTGATAATCATTTATTGGATTTACTCCTTGCACATGGTATGGATAAAGCAGTTGGTCGTGAAGGAGTCTCCAAACAAGACAACCGCCAATTCCTACCTCGGCTGATATTCTCCGCACACTCGTACCTGGATTCTGCTCTACCAGTGGTACAATTTCTTCTTATGCTCTAGGAGTGGATACCGACCTTGGTCTTCCGGATAAATGGCACTGTTTGCTCAAGGAACCGGTATCACGCAATCTTTGGTGAATTATTCCAAACATGCGTTGTGAAGGAATCTGGCGATTTGGAAAAGCGTCAACATAAAGACGTCGCGTTTCGGCGGCGTTCCCATTAGCACGACCATACATGAAATGCATGTCTGTTAATTCTGCGTTAGAGTAACCAGCCATAGCGAAAGAAAACTTGTGCACTGAGAACAGCTGTCAAATACGTACTGTTTATTTCACTAAACATCAACCAACTATTATAAGAAAATACACAACGTTTTTGCAAAATAAAAAAAGGGGCTAAAAAACATAAAACATTCCATATCTCCGCAACCGTTACTTTGCGTTATTTTTATTGAGACTTTTCTGCTTATTTTGGTTCATACTATTACCTCCTTAAATATTTTACACTCTTTTTTTAACATCCTGTATACTATATACATTCGTAAATTTCCAAAGTGCAAATAAAAATTCAATGAACTTTTAGATAATTAATTTCAGATTTTCGTGGAAATTTAGTGCAAGAAACCAAGCTACATTTTAGTTCTCCATACTCCGAGAGGCGCCTCTCTAAATAGGAAACCAGGAAGATCACGGTGAGTCGTATATTATACTTTCTCATTGGTAATTTATTTTCAAATTATATTTTTTCGGTTATATTTTTTAATAAGGCGCTCCTTGCATACAGTCCATTTTTCTCAAGTTAAAGCTATTACTAAACAGTTGGATACCATACAAAAAATGTCCAGCTGTTCTACTACGGTCGCGGAGACATATGTAGAAGATTCTATAGAAAATAAAATTTCTATCGCAAATAAATTGTTACCATCTTCAGTACAACCTACAGAACTTGCCAATATCTGGCATAAATTTAACTCACTGCAATATCGGCACTTTCAATTACATATGGTGCAAAATAAATTGTAATCGTCATGTTTATAATAGTGTTTTGTATTGAAATGTTATATTACTTAAAATACATACTGCATAATTAATAAAATCATAAATAAGTTTCGAAAAAATGACAAATTGTTTTGACATTAGTTTTATGTTCTAAAACGAAAAGACTTTGATGTTCTAGAACATAAAGGTATTGGCAGGCTAGGTGACACAAATCTCACTCATTTTATCAACTGAAAATTTAACGAAAATGTCGACTTTTGATGACAGTTTTGGAAAAAATATATTTCAGCATATCACAATAATTAATAATCTCGTCAAGTTTTGAAGGCGTATACATTTTAAAAGGACATCTGCCACAAAAACGGACTAATTTTCTTAATCGACAGGAGTTTTATACTTTTTAAAGTCTTGGTTTTTCCTGTTGTCTAAAGAGTCATAGCCATAAAAATACACATAACTTTAAATTGTTTATTAAGAACATGACGATTACTACAAATTAGTTTAAATATAAAGGCAAATACGTCTTTTGGAGCAATGGAAAGTAAGATACCTAAAATTCAACCCAGAGGAACGCCAGAATGGATATCTTAAACTTGTAGAAAACATTACTAATGTATATTTGGTGACTTTTTCTGTAAATATGAATCAAACTGTTAGCGACGCATTATAAACTTACAATATAAGAAATAAGTTAATATTATTAGCACCTTAAAAAATTGAATTAGGAGAGAAATAAACGAATTACGTCTCAGACAGTGATACATATTCCAACTTCACCGAACATTGACTAATATATTTGCTTTTTTTTTGTTTAATTTGAAGATGCATGTTAAAAGCCAGATCACGGATCAAATAGATATCATGTCACGTACTGGTGGGAGTCAAACATGAAACATGCACCATTAAGAACAAAACAAATAATTAAACAACCGCAGCGGTTGCATAACACCTATAAATAATTGCCTAGATCAAATTCTAACTTGTTGAAAAGAATATAATGCCTATACTTTCTTGCAATTACTCGCGATGAGGTAAAACGTGAATCCATGTTACCAACATGTGAATTATAAAACAACACCGTCTTACCAGACGTATATCCATATTAAGTGTACCAAGGGAAAAATTATATTTAATTGTTCTCTCAAGATTGCGCAATTCTCGAGTAGGTATATTTCTTCGAATTAAATGTGCGATAATAGAGTGACGATACATTACATATTCTCTTTTGTTGCTAAAGGTATACCTATATAAGTGTATTGCAAGCAGTAAAAGACATAGGTAGGTATATACCTTGTTATACAGGGTGTTACAGAATGATGTTACGAAGATTTAGGAGCAGGTTATATGTTTAAAAATAAGAAGAAATGCCTCGATTTCGAGATACACGTTGTTTAAAATTTTGTCTTAAATACTGTAAGTTCATTTCTCGAAAAACGATCGAGATATTGAGGTGAGATTTGGTACTCAACAGTATATAGTGAAGAGATGCTTTTACGTGTATAAATTTCTCTTGTAATATACTAGCATCAGTGGCATTCGTGCTGTTAAATACTCATCTTTAGCAAAAAAATTGTACGCCACTGATTTTTGAACAAATTGATGTCGCTCTTTTAAAACCAAGATAATTCTGCTTAAAAAGTGTTTTAGACTTTTCCTCCTGACGCATCGTTTTCGAAATAAAAATTAATTTATTAATCATTAGAATAGACCAACTTTGGAATGGATATCAGTTTGTCATAAATACCCTGTTATACTTAAACAAAAAAAGATAACACACTGTTGAGTGACTTGTTTTTGAAGTCTTTAAGCTAGTTTTTACATTTTATATTTTTTACATAATCAGCAGATATGGTCAATTATTTCTTTGAAGAATTGGCCGACATATATTTTATGTATAGAAAAGCAAAGGGAAATTCGAATGAAGCAAGGCGTCTCTATGAAGATGCACTCCCTGACCGCCAATTACCTTGTGTAAACACTTTTTTCGAATGTTCATAGACGTTTGAGAGAAACGGGAAAAGGGAATTTTGTAGATTGTGGGGCGCAAAGAACAGGACGAACAGTGGAAAATCAGGAACATGTTTAACAAGCGGTTGAACAAAATCCTGTAATAAGTACAAGGCGACTGGCAAATGAATTAGCATATATTATCATGCTGAATCCTCCAAGAGCAGCAGCTATATCCTTATCATCTGCAGAGTTCAAGCCCTCTCTGAAGCTGATTTTCTAGTCAGACAGCAGTATTGTCAATGGCTAACCAAAAAAAATGCAGAAGATCGGCAATTTATTTCTTTCATTTTGTTCACAGATTAAGCTTCATTTACCAGAAACGGTGTTTTTAATTGTCACAATGAACATTTTTGGGGGCATGAAAATTCATACATTCTTTATGAATTGCGACACCAGCAGCAGTTTTCGGACAATGTGTGTAATGTGCAAGAATTATTGAAAAGTGTTTGGTTGGACCTTTCATTTTGCCGAGAAGATTAGATGGACGAACATACTTGGACTTTTTACAGGAAAATCTACCAATCGTTCTAGAAGCTGTGCCTCCTAATGTTCACTGTCGTTTATAATTTATGCATGACAGAGCACCTGCTCATTTTAGTCGCAATGTAAGAGACTATTTAAATCTTAGCCCGTGTTCTCACCAAAAGCGACCATCGATTGCAACGCGACGGCAACGCAACTGCGACGCGACGTGGCCCTAATATTTAAATGCATGTGTTTCCACTAAGTCAACTGCAACTCAACTGGAGTTGAGTTGCGGTTGAGTTGCTTCAGTGCTCCTAGATTTTCGGAACATCATTCTGTAACACCCTGTATAACAAGGTATAAATCTACCTATGTCTTTTACTGCTTGTAATACACTTATATAGGTATACCTTTAGCAACAAAAGAGAATATGTAATGTATCGTCACTCTATTATCGCACATTTAATTCGAAGGAATGTACCTACTCGAGAATTGCGCAGTCTTGAGAGAACAATTAAATATAATTTTCCCTTGGTACACTTAAAATGGATATACGTCTGGTAATACGGTGTTGTTTTATAATTCACATGTTGGTAACATGGATTCACGTTTTACCTCATCGCGAGTAATTGCAAGAAAGTATAGGCATTATATTCTTTTCAACAAGTTAGAATTTGATCTAGGCAATTATTTATAGGTGTTATGCAACCGCTGTGGTTGTTTAATTATTTGTTTTGCTTTTAATGGTGCATGTTTCATGTTTGACTCCCACCAGTACGCGACATGATATCTATCTGATCCGTGATGTGGCTTTTAACATGCATCTTCAAATTAAACAAAAAAAAAAGCAAATATATTAGTCAGTGTTCGGAGAAGCTGGAATATGTATCACTGTCTGAGACGCAATTCCTTTATTTCTCCCCTAATTCAATTTTTTAAGGTGCTAATAATATTAACTAATTTCTTATACTATAAATTTATAATGCGTCACTAACAGTTTCATTCATATTTACAGAGAAAGTCACCAAATATACATGTTTATACAAGTTTAAGATCCATTCTGGCGTTCCTCAGGGTTGAATTTTAGGTGTCTTACTTTCCATTGCTCCAAAAGACGTATTTTCCTTTATATTTAAACTAATTTGTAGTAATGGTCATGTTCTTAATAAACAATTTAAAGTTATGTTATATGTGAATCGTTTTTCTTTGTAATCTTAATCATTGTTATGGCTATGACTCTTTAGACAACAGGAAAAACCAAGAAAAGTATAAAACTCATGTCGATTAAGAAAATTAGTCTGTTTTTGTGGCAGATGCTCGTTTAAAATGTATACTCCTTCAAAACTTGACGAGATTATTAATTGTGATATGCTAAAATATATTTTTTCCAAAACTGTCAGCAAAAGTCGACATTTTCGTTAAATTTTCAGTTGACAAAATGAGTGAGTTTTTTGTCACCTAGCCTGCGAAATACCTGTATGTACGTCAAAGTCTTTTCGTTGTAGAACATATAACTAATGTCAAAACAATTTGTCATTTTTTCGAAACTTATTTATTTTATTAATTATACAGTATGCATTTTAAGTAATATAACATTTCAATACAAAACACTATTATAAACATGACGATTACAATTTATTTTGCACCACATGTAAATTGAAAGTGCCGATATTGCAGTGACTTAAATTTATGCAAGATCCAGTGCTGTCAGTTATCGTAGCTTTTAGTTCTGCGTGCATTTAAATATTAGAACCACGTCGCGTCGCAGTTGTGTTGCAGTCGACGGTCGCTTTTGGTGAGAACACGGGCTTAGGTTCCAAGGAAATTAGATTGGTCGGAACGGGACTATTCCTTGGCCACCTCAAGCATTGTGCGATCTTTGGAGGCATCTAAAGCAATTGGTATATTCTACCCACATAGCGAATGAAGCTGCATTAAGCCGGTCCCAGACGATGTGTCCAACGTTGGTTCCAATGTTGGTAACAACGGTGGACACAATTTTCGTCATAAAAGTATGCCAAGTGTGTGAATTTTTCTTACGACATTATAAACATGTGGGGCCAATGTTCGTCAGTGTCGTACTGCAGATTCACACAACAGTAAAAAATGGAATACGTGCGCTCCTGGAATGCGCCAAACATACGATCGCTCGTGTGGGTGTGTGACGAACGATGCTTCCAACGCTGGAAGCTCCTTTGACGCGGTTCAGATTTACCGACAGAAGCCCGAACGTGGCATGTAGCCAACGTTGGACACATGCAATTCACCAGCACCCGCTCACACGATGTGGCAAATGGCGATGTGTCCAACGTTGGAAGGTATTCGCCACATCGTCTGGGACCGGCTTTAGTGGAACGTATTGCCCATACCTGTGAAAAAATACGCCAAACACTTGGGATATTCCAAAAAGAAGACAGATGCGAAGACGATTTAGAGCACAGGGTAGCCTTTTCTAGCATTTAATTTAAATTCTATGCTTAATAATAATTCAAATTTAAAAATGCCTTTTTGTTGAAAGCGGATGGCTTTAGAGATATTAGCAAGGTATGCTTGTTTAAGCAGAAACGTTGGGGAAGATTGTTCCAGCACAAAGTCAAATACAACGCCACCGTGACACAAAGAAGTTTTGGCAGTTTAAATGCGTCCTAATCGTCGCTTGGAGCCCTCTAGAAATTCTCATACCATAATACACGGATACTAAATTTTACGATATTAGCTAGAAGTAATCGAAAGATATTAAATAAAATGCTTTTCAACTTTAGACATCTTGTAGTTCCGTTATAAATTTTTGGACTAATGCAAATTTAGTTAAATCGACTTATTTTGAGCCGTACTATATCTGGTGGAGCGTTGTACAGACCTTTTAGATACGTATTTTAAAATAAATTTTAACCGGAACATCAACAATTATTTCCATATATTTACTTATATTATTAATTAGAGGTACCATTGAATAAAAACATTAGCAATGCACATACATTCTATTAATTAAGTATTTGAAATTCGATCGGCGGAATTTCAATTTTTAACTAAGTAGGCCAACGGGGAAGTAAGTTAACCGCATTTAGGAAACACTTTCGATGATGGTTACTACTTTCTTTTATGTTAGTCATCGCAACGTATTAAATTTTTTAAATAACAATTTTTCAGGGTTTCGTATCGCGCAACGTGATGTATTGGATAATGTGATAAAATCAAATGATCCACCTAACTTAATTAATTACTCATACTGATAACCTATCAAATGCATTTGTAATGAATTGATTAATTTGGAATAAATCGATAAAATATAATCCAACAATATACTTTAGTATGATACTAATTTGATTACTGAAATTCATTTAGCAAAAATAACAGAAACGTGGACGGGTAATGCGTTTATAATTAAAAGAGACAATGAGAGAATTAAAGCCAATAAGTTTTTAATATTCGAAGTTAATCAAATACATATGAATCTGAAATTAGGCATTACATTTAATATAGATACAGAGTTAAAGAGGGAGAAACCACTGGAGTATTTTACTGTACAAGCTGTAGGTAATTTTTTGGATATTTGTGCGTATGTATAGTTATTTTTTCAGTATTTTTAGGTACTCTGTGTATTTTTGGGTACTATCAAGGCAACAATGGGTATTTAATGGGTATTACGAAGGTAATTAATGAGTATTTTCGGAGAAAATTAACATTTTCCCGCCAATTTTTAAATACAATGGCGATCGCGCATGCGTTATGAAGATGGCACAGTTTGAATATAACTGACCAATGGCAAATATAAAAATTATTAAAAATATATACAGAAATATTTTCTAGATATTAAATAGTCTGTAAATTTTTTCTGAGGCACTGTTAAACCACTATGTGACCCTTTACTGTTTTCGCAAGCCTTTAGTTTAGAAAATAATATAGAGTGATTCGAATTAGATACAATCTATTGCAAAAGTAATGCCACTTCCTCAAATCAGTTTCTGACTACTGGATGTTCTGTATCGAAACTTCAATAGATTTTTGTGGGTGAGTGGAACAACTAAGAACTAATGTTTAAAATTGAAAGTAGATTTAATTACGAATTCAGTTCGAAATAAATCGCCAATTCGCAATTAAACAGTGCAATTATTATTGCAATAGATTGTACAGTACAGTACCCTATATAAGCAAGTATCATATGAATGTTTTATAAGCAAAATATATCCACTCACATACTAGCACATTCCTCTCTTCTGTTAACAAATTTTAATATGGTATAATTTGTTAAACTTTATCTTAAAATTAATATATTACATATTATAGGTAAGATACGACGTGTTAACGATACGTTTGGTCAAACTTCACCGACATATTCTATTGATGAAAAATATGTGATAAAAAGCGAATGACTCTATAATAAAAATTAAAATATTGCTAACTTAGGTTTTCATATTCATATTCTATTTAATAAAAAAAGCAAAAACAACAATTATCTCATTCTAGTGATAGATGACGAAAAAAAAGGGTTAGGGCTAAAACTGAATTCTCCCTCTATACCATCCATTTATACTTGTCCATAAAAGAATTTTGTTGTACCCGATGAGTATTTGGGATTCGAACAATAATTTTAGGGACGCCCTGTTTAGACCGAATATTATGATTTCATAGGTGAGGATGAAGTTTGTTTTTAGTTAGCTTGAAGTGGGCATAGGGTAGGTATTGGCATCCTTCTTGGGTGCGCCATTGGGTTTATGATACAGTTTATGTAATCCAAAATGTTATTTTCAGATGTATTCAGATCGAGTTGAGGGATCGATCTAAGTATCAATTCCACGATCAGTCGCAATATGATAATCCACAATATCCTACCAACTTGGACACGAGTTTAGATATGTTTACTTATACTGAATAAGGATTAGAAACTAATTTTCCTTTAAAAAGTTATATATTATTTACGTAGATCTGTATAATGGAATAATTTCTAAAGAAATATGAGACATTTTGGAAAATTAAAGGTATATTAAGTGAACTCGTGGATCATTTAATGTATTTTTCGTTTCTTAGACATATTTAAGGGTGTTTTTGGGTACTATTTCGGAGTATTTAACGATATGTTTAGTTACTTAAGGTTATTATTGGGTAATAGTCATAGGTATTCTTTGGACATTTGGAGATAATTCGTGATTTTTGGATATTTTTGAGGTATTTGCTTATTTGATGAGATATTTTTTTACGGGTAATATTTTTAAAAAATGGAATTTCATTGTACAAATTTCAAGCAGTGGTTTACCCCTCGAGAGTCCCCTCGCCTATCGAACTGTACGGTCACTTCTTACAGCGTTGATTATTGTAAGAGCAATGAAAATAGACACTGTTATTAACAATAATTCCTAATAGATATTTGACAATCCCAGATCGATATAAAATTTTATATTTGTGGGCTCGTCTAGTTAGAAATGATTAGACTTTGCCCCATATATGATACTTTTCATTTGCAAGTATAATCTAAGTATATGGAAATACATAGGATATAACCATAAAAGCATATACAGGATGTTTCTGAAATATGTGCGTTCTTTCAAGAGGGTAATAGATGTAAAAATAAAATAATCTTTATTAAGAACGTCTTAAGTGCTATGTGTTCTAGAAAATGATTCAACTATTATGCAAAATTAACACAGATTGTTGTGTTGTGTCGATATTGTTCCGCGGTGTTTCCACATTTTCTAGTCGAAACCGAAAAATGTGTTTTAAAATTAAATATTTGGAATGGCACAAAACGTTACGAAATGACGTTTTCGATATAGTTATTAAGTCCTATATAAGGCTGATTTCACAATTTTCTGTTTTTTATCTTGACACTTGAATTGTTAATTTTCACAACCTCTATCACATCATAGAAGGAAAATAAACACACTGTATACACATTTTTTAACATATATCTTTCTCAATAAATAAATAATTGTGCACCAATTGTCAAGACTGAATAATTAAAATATGTGTATTAAAAGATGTGCACTTTAATTCTGTTACTGGCAGCGACCAGTTACCGACGTTTTATGTCGAAATCACAGAGAGTATCTCGACAAAAATGTATTTTTAACCTTACCAAGTCAAACAACCTTTGAACGGGTTGGTCATATTTTAAGAGAAAAAACTAGTGATCAATTAAAAATACATATTTGAAAAATAATTTAAGTACATACAACAACAACAAAAATGGGATCTGAAAATAGGTAAATGTTACTTCGGTAAATGTTCAAAATAAGCTCCTTTGTAGATTTATTTTGTTTGCCAATTTTAATTGTCGCCGGTATTGTACCGATTTATTTCGAGAATCGTTTATTTTTTCGAAACAAAGAATATCATTTTTAAACAAAAAACTTAAAGTATCTATCCCATTTTTAGATACGTGATAATAGTAAAGTGTGACAATGACAAAAATTTTATTAAAATATACAAAGCGGCTCCAAAATTATAATCCTAAACGTACACTTTTACATATCTCTTTGACTCCTCATAACTCCGCTACGATGTACATTAGGAAAAAAAGTACTAGTATTATTTTAACTTCGCCTGTACACGCACGAGCGATTAGAAACAGATAACCTGTACGTATATTTGCTAAATACTTGTTGTTTTATTTTGCACTCTTTTTCTGATATCATTTTTTTATTTATTTCCCTTCTTTTTCTATTTATAAACCCATTTTAAATCACTGAGTTTATAAACACCAAGCTGGAGACATTAGACACCAACATATTATATTTGAGCTCATCATGTCTTATAAATAATGTCGCTGATTTAAAAAATACAGGGTGTTCAAGGCTTAAATTTTATTCTGAAATTTCTCAATAATAAATCTGACGCACGCAAAATATGCTAACATTCATAAAAATGAAAATTTGACACAAGTCTACTAAGAAAATAAATAGCAGTATCAGCGCCTGAAAGAAAATCACAACAAAATACATCGAAACTTTTAAATGCAAATAACTCAGTAACCGATAAAGTTGGGCGACCGAAACAAGAGTACATTTTTTATGTAGAATTGAAGAGATTATTTACTTTTTTTAAGCATAATAATTCAACAGATAAAAAAATTTTTTGATTTATCTAAATAATACGGTGAAACTAGCACCCTCTAGAAGCAATGTCAAAATAAGCTTTAAGTTCTTAATTCTCACACCAAAAAATCCAACACTACCAATTTTCAGAGTCAGTCATCAAAACTCTCAATTATTGAGAAATTTCAGAATAAAATTTAAATCTTGAACACCCTGTATTTCTTAAACCCAGCTTAGTGCTGATCCATTCTTTCCAACTCACCCTGTATAACGACAGAAAGCGGTCTAACCAACAAATATTTAGGTACAGAAAATTTTCAAAATAGGTCAAAATAGGTTTCTTTAAATTTAACTGTATATGTAAATATTATAACATAAACTTACATAGTTCTGCATATAAGATTGTTCTTTTTTGTTTATATGTGAAAATAGTTATTGTGGGATTAGAATAACCAAATAATGTGACTTACAAAAGTCTTTTAAAAGTTTTTATTTTATTTGAGGAAAATTTAAATAGTAACAGCGAATAAATAAAACATTAAGAATTTTATATTTGATATCACTTTTGTTCTTTTTAGTTTTCGAGATTTCTGTAACTAAAAACAACACAAATTTGATCATTTTACGGCGAAGAATACGGCGACATTAACATGTAAATAATCTGTAATTTATTTCACTTGCCACATACTTGGCTTGTTTAACTGTCTGGATAGTTTATCTAATTCCCGCAGTTTCAATAAATTAAAAAATATAAACAAACTTATAGAAAAAATTGATTAATTAAAATAATAACAGTAAATTAACTATATTTACATCCATAAAACGGAGCAAAATAATTCAAGGAAAAATTATTTGAGTGCTAATTCTCCACAATGAGAAATCTTAAGATAAACTGACAAAGAACACTTACCTATCGAGGTGGTTGTATTTGTACTGGTATTACTGAAGACGGGGTTGTTGTCGAAATTCGCAAATGACGACGTCGACGTGCCATTCTGCGCCTTCGTTGTGTGCAAATTGTTACTACTGCCCGTACTGCTAAAGATATCGGCCTTATCGAAGTCGGCCACGAAAACGGCGGGTCCGTTGTTATTATTATTAATATGATTCCTGTTGACTTCCGGCCTCGTCCTGTGCGCGTTCTGGACCACACCGTTGGCCTTCACGGGTTTCGATTCCGCCGAAACTAGCTGCGTCGCCGTGGACGCCGGCCTCGTGTTGTTCGGTGTCACCTCCGGTTTGCTAAGCCCCGGGTCCAGGTAGTACCTGCGCCTCTCGTACTTCTCAACCATGAAGTCTTTGACGGCCTGTTCGTCGTTGTTGGACAGGGGCGGCGAGCCGTCGTAGAGGCCCAGCCACACCCGCCGGCAGTAGTCATTGCCCCGGCTCTTCAGGAGATCGATTTCCTCGTTGGTGAACGTCGCCATCGAGATGGACTTGACTCTGTGTGGTGGTGTGATGCCGCGTCTGCAACAAATAGATCACGTAATAGTTAAAGTTCTCGGTAATTATCTGTTGATAATTTTTCCAAATAATAATAATATAGCCATCCGAAATACAAACATATTCTTTTATAAAATTAAAAATAGTGAATCTCTATGTTATATTGTTAATATCCTTAAACTTGTATTTAAGAAGGAATAATCGGAAACAGGACACTATAATTAATGGTCTAGATTTTCTAACTAAGCCAACATTTCGATTTATTTTAAATCTTCTTCCGGGCTACAATAGAAAGCAAGAGATAAGAATTATAAAAACAATATTGACAATGTAAAATTTAAAAACAAAACAAAAGACAAAAGAATAGTTATACATACATATGAATAATTTGAAAAAACATATTAAAATATTATTCATTAAACAACAAAACATTAGATTAAAACATTAATTTAAAATTTGTTTAAAAAATTAGTAGCACTCACTAGATGGTATTGAGCGATTTGGAAGCAATTTGAAATCAGTTAAAGGTTACCTGTAACAATATTTATATTGGCAATCTTGTCATAGCTATTTTTTAAGTACAAATTTACAATACACCAGATTTAATAGCAATGAAATGTCAACCTAAATAGTTGGAACTGTATATCTCAACAAAACTGATTGTCTATTTGACTTCCTTTTATTCCGAGTATAGCACATCAAACACGACAGATATATTAGCTTACACATTGCTCGGGGAATCCCAGTCAAGTGGTGAGATACCACTAATTATTTTTATGTCTGTCTATGAGTAGGTATGTACACTATTTTATCAAGTGTGCGGTTTGCCTGTCGTTATTTCGGAGGACAATTTATTACTTCATGTAAAATTTGAACAACTGAGATTATTTATTATTAGTATATAAACAAATAAATCCATGCGATATGAACAAGAAACTGTTTGTTTAGTGACAAATAAATCGTGTCCCCAAAACGATAAAAAGTAATTACACATATAAAAACAATAACTGGATTTGTAATTAAGTTTATTTTATTAGCATCCACGGAAAAAATCTAACCTATATAAGTATAATAATATACTTAAAACTTTAAACCAAATTTCATTCAAATGTTAATATTTTAATTCAGTAATAAAGTATATTTGATATAAATATTCACATATTCTTACGCTTAATTTAACACTTTTCTTTATTAAAATAAGATTAAATTTAAGATTTGAAAAGAATAATATTTTGTTAAAATATGATTAAACAATTCATTATAGAATAGGTTAATCATTAATATTTTGGTAATAAATATCGTAGTGGTGATTATTACCAAAATTATACTCAATTGTAGTCTTACGTGTGCAGGTGAACCGCCAAGTTCAGCATGTGGTCACAAGATGTTATATTTACATGTTACATTATGTCTACACAGTTTTCCTTCTGTCGGATAAATCGTCGGTTGCCTCGCCTCCTATGGTATACAGAGGAGACCTAAAAAGCTCAAAAGCGGTATATGTCTGGTGTAGCGCTAATAAATGACTTTGACAGTTTGCTATGTCTTACTTTCTTTATAAATAATCAAATACTACGAGTGAGAAGTATTTGATTATTTATTAATGTGAAATTTATACAATGGAATTGCTAAGGATTGTGATACTTTTATTGATAATTTAAATACTGTATATGTCGTTGTGTACCTTACTCAGAGTAATTTTGTTTACTGTTATGTTATATATTTTTTTTCTTATTACCACTTAGTTTACTTATTATTGCAATTGGGAATTTCCTGTTGGAATAATACAGATTATTATTATTATTATTATTATTATAACTTTATTTTGATAATAGCAATTTTTCACTCAAGTAATTCATATTATTTAAATAAAACAATCCTTTAAACAAACACAACTTTATCTCATATTGAGTAGGTATAGTAGTTTTCTTGATTTTTAGTAATTTTTATTCTTAAATGAAAAACATATAATATTGTTATACAAAAATAAGTTAATCTTTCAATAAAGTATTACTAGGCGAGGAATAGCGAAAATAAGTTGTAAAAAGTGTATTAATCTTGATATTAGCATAGCTTTCTTTCCGTGTATACTACAAAATAACGAATAATTAATTATATTGTAAGATAAATCTTGTTTGAATCAAATTTCTTAACGATTTTTAGGTGGTTCCTTAACTTTATTAATCTCCTATTTTTTCCAGGATTTCCAGGTCACGTAAGAAGATGTATCATGTCAAACTAAATTTCAAACGAAAAGGACAACAGATAAAGTTCTCTCTATTCTTTAAGAAAATTAATCAAAGTAAATATGTATATACTGCCATTAGATAATTCATAAATTTAGTGATCAACGGATCTTATTGAGTAATTTAATTTAACATTACCGCGATTCACTCTCGTATCAACATAGGAAAACCAGCTGTGTTTGATCAATACATTAAATGGCGGATACCTCCAGAACCTATCAAGAATTAGGTGCGACGTGTGTTCTATGCACGGAAGATTTTGATGGATGAGTTTTTTATTGCAATCGAAAGATATAAGTTGGATCCAATGTTTGGCACAAAATAATTAATTCACTTTATGACTTGAGCCAAGATAACAAATCTGTGAAACTGCTGATAAAACTGTGGTTAAAGCTTGCTTATCATTTCTGTACTAATCAGACCAGAACAGGATTTCCGCAGACGATTCTCTAGTAGGCATTTCTTCTAGTGTGGTCGCGTTTGACCTTTTACTAAGAAATAACTTTCTCTTGGTGAAACAGAGGATTATATCCACAGCTGAAATTATTTAAAGTTCGTTGGACACGAAGTTTTACATTTGTAAATTCTTTGAGGACATTTTCTGGAGGAACTGAACTACACTAAAAGAAAAATAGTGGGGCAAGACTTCAAATTTTGTGGATTTAAATGATTTCATAAATTTATTCTCCTTAATCAATTTAATTAATAAATCAAGAAACAGCTTTACTGTTAGAAATATGGGATAACATGACTTAATTTTAGTACAATTTAATTAAAAGTATTTGAGATATTTAAAATTCTTAAATTTTAACTAATCTATTTACAAGAGCTTTACTTTTCTTTTGATTTTATTAACTATTATTTAACACATACATTATTTATAAACACTTAATTTTAGTCATGCACATACAAACAAATTTACTTACATTTACTTAGGTATTAATCGTGCTGTGGTAAATTAAATATATGTTTAATATATAATTATATGAAATTTATGGGCAGTATCAGAACGGAACGGATGGCAGATAAATACTGTGATATGAAAATGAACGTGCCGATATAAATACTTAATCACATGCGTATTTTACAGTTAATTAAAAATACCAATACGTAAGCCGAAATATTTTGATAGGACAAAACAAGATAATGTCTCAATTCATGTGAATATTCGTATCTGTTTTGGGAGCAATACACGAAACAGATTGTGTCTCTATGGCACTTTTGACGTTAACAAATTCTGCAAAAGGCAATGTGTTCCGTACAGCCGAATATTATAACTACGTTGTTAGTACAAAATTCAGATATAGGGTATATCAGTTTCAAATACAGAAAATTTCAGAATCAATAGTACATCATCGATGGAGGATACTTTTTGTCCTATACAATTTTCTCTCTAAAAGCTTCATTTTTGAGTTGAATTTTATTTTTTTTAAACGTCTCCGTAGTATATCTTTTATTGGATTCATATTATACTGTATTATTGTATATTTTTTAATTTGGATTGGTCAATTTGTAGGACAACTATGCAAAAACTCGCTCATTATCAATCATATAGGCGTATATCGGGGATTTGAACCCCATTTTAAAAAGAAATTGATGTTCGGAAATGTTTTTCATATTTTTTTCATCTTCATAACTTTCTTGGAAAAAAATGTATCTTGTCAATTTTTAAAATTGTTATTAGCTTTCCAGAAAAAAACATGAAAACATTATTTAAACAGTTTATATATAAGAGTATTGCAGCTTTAAATAAAATAATAAGTTAATAAAATTAAAGATGTTTGATATTAAGAAGTGTTAGTACTAGTTAGGGGTGGGCGATAACGGTTTGGAACTATCAATTATCGATAAATAAAATAAACCGATAATTTGTCGTTATTTGTCAATTCTTATGGAAAAGTGTTATATAACTATTTACAGTGTTAAAATAATTAAAATATTGAACTAATAACTTCAAATAATAAATAATTTTGAAATCACAGGGCGTTCTACCGACAAGTTGTCGCTTCTCTTTATAAGATCTGTGGCTTTTATTATTCAGAATTTCATTCTATCTCAACAGATGTTGCTCACTTCATGAACGTTCCCTAAATTTTAGGTTACTTTAGGCACAGTATAGGGAGACCAGTAAAAACACCCGGGCCGAAATAATAAGTCGCGCATAGCAGCTCGCGCATCCATTTCAAGCTGCAGAGCAGGGTTGGGACTGCTCATTACGCTATTACGACAAACCAGAATTATGCTAAAGAAAACAGGTAAATTGTATTACACTTTTTTGGTTTTTTTAATTTTAGTAATAAAAAGTACAGGCTGCAGTTAACCAGTGAAACATCATCAGTGATTGACAAATAATTCTTTTCCATGAGCCTCTGAAAATCTGTCAATAGTCGATGATTTGCACCCTATCTTTTGTCTGTGGTCTGTAGCCTGGGCCTGTGACTCCCATGGTTTTTTACTGTTTTGTGCTGTGTGATGACTGAAATGAATTTTAGCAGCTAATCTGTAATAGCATGAAACTTTTGCATTACAGGAAGATATAGAAACATTAACATTTTAATATCGATGTTAATCTGTGTTGCGCAGCTGTCTCATTTACATTTTTTATATTATCTATATATGTTTTTGTTATTTTCTTATAAATTTAAAATAAATGTAAATATTTTATTCGGTTTATTTAAAATGTAAAAACTATTATATTATTATGTGTTTTGTCAAACAAGAAATCAAATTAATAAACATTAAGCCCATACACCAGAGCCCATAGACCATAGACAAAATATAAACCATAAAACCCCCTAAAACGAAACCATTAAAATTAAATTTATTTGCAGAATCTGCAGTAAAAAAATCTATTACCAATCTATTACATTTTCCATGCAGATGTCATTACAAATCTATTGTAGTTCTGTCCCAACCCTGCTGCAGAGACCTCAGTTTACATCCAACTCTGGGAGTGCGAACATCGGTTATACAGAGCCGTATTAAAGAAATATTTTGAGTCTGATCGAGAAACGAGACGCTGCGCAGCAGTTAGATGTTTAAATATATCATCTATAAATAGTAATTTAAGTTTCTTTAAATTTGCTAAAGACATAAATAAGCAATAAGTAATCTATAATATACTGTACAAACCATAAATGATATTTTACTGCTATTGCCTTACCTATTAACTTATTTCTTAAGTATAACATTGGAATATAAATACTTCTCATGAAAGTGAAGTTTAAAATATACATATTTATATTATTCACAAATACAAATTTTTATTTTAGAGCAAAGTTCTGTGCAGAGGCTTCTAATAGAGAAGATTTATTAGAAAAGCTGCTCAGGATTAGTAATAGTTCATACAAACTATGTCAAATACATTTTTAAAATAATATGTTTTCTAACGATTCGCGCAATAGATTACGCAAAGAGGCCGTTCCAACGTTTCCTGCACAAGACGGCTCATCTTCAAATTATGTAGATGATCATATTTCTTTTAGTCACTATAATAAGAGTAAGTCTCAAAACAAAATAATAAAAAATATTTTTTTTCCAAATTTACATTTTACTGCACTTTTATCTCCAATTTAACAATTTTCAAAGTTAAGTAAACATAATTTCTCTGTTCTGAAAAATACTTGTCTTCTGGTTTACGTAGATCATTTAAGACGAAAAAAAAATCACAATAAATTATTTGTTCGCTAAACTTCAAACGTCAAATTTTAAATTTAAAAAAATCCCAAAAAAATGTAATTATCACTAATAACAAAAAAAGTAAGTAAATAAATAAAAATGTTTTGTAGTGCAACAATATATATTTTAAACTCTTTTTTTTTAAGAGTCCAAAGAAGTAAATCAAATTTTCACACTGTATGTTAGTAGCAGTAAATGATGTATAGTACATGTTGAATTACCCATTTATTACTGTATAAATTATTACATAATGTGGATAGATATAACGTAAACTTTCATGTGGAATAACTACACTTTCACGCGCAAATAAAAATTTCTTATTCCGGTCCTGATCACCGATTCTGTCAATTCTATCGGATGTGCTATCGCACTCACATTTCGAGGTCACCGCAGAAACTGAAAGCAGTTCAAAGTGCCGACAATGGAGTGAAACTGCTGGTCTACCTATGCTGTGCTTTAGGTTCACTGAACAGTTTCCGGTATGGTATAAACAAATAATCTAAAACCTACTAAAACGTTTACATATAAGTCGCATAAATCATTATTGGCTTCAAGCTATCGTGATTCTTTGTCAAAATGCTATCGATATTATCAAAACTATCGGTAGCTACCGATATTATCGTTACTATAACGATAATATTGATAGTATTGAAAATCGGTATTATTGGTAATATCGATAATTCGATCATTTTTTATTTGTATTATTATCGATATTATCTGTATTATTACCGATATATCGATAAATATTCCCAACCCTAGTCATAGTACTGATGAAAATAATATTTTACTTTTCTGACTAAAAAAATATAGATTTCACTAAAACCATTATGAACTCGGTTTTCTGGAAAGGTAATAATAATTACTATTATTGTTAAAAACGCTACCTATATGATAACATTACATTAATGAAACACAAAAAGTAAAATAATGTTAAGATAACATATGGTTTAACCTGGAGGTAAGTATGAGAAGATTAATTTTGCCACCAAACTCACTTTAATCAAATCGTAGTATAACTTTATTTGGCAAACTGACCTTAAGGGCACTTAAAATCATTTTATAAATTATAATTATGTTTCAACAGTTCTATTCTAAAAAATAAAATATAAATAAAAGTAATGGGTGACGATGATAATATACAGGGTATCCCTGAAATACATACAGCAGCGAGCTACCCTATATTCTTAAAGTCAAAACACGATGATTTATCTTTATACAAAAATTCATCGTTAGAGCGTTAGGAGGTGCCAAAGTCTTTAAAAAATTATCAATTATAATTAAAATAAAATGGGAAAGAGTTGAACAATTAAAATGAAACTATTCTACAAAAATATATTGGTAAAAGGTTTTTTCTTTGGTACAATTAATGTTAATTACCGCTAATTATTAACACATTTTTAAATAACGTCTCGTCCAAAATTGTGATGACTTGTACCGTTTAGTCGCAACCTAACATTTATGACACAATTAATAGCAGCACCATCATGCCTAAGCCATATTTCCCTTCTTATAAGTAGGGGTAGATTTTCTAGTTCAGCGGGTAAAGTTATTTCTAAGAAATTCAGATATTTTCAAAATGGTTGGTAATTTTATTGGAATTTGATAGGCTTAGTAACCACTTTAAATTGAGAAATGTATCTGAATTTTTCACAAAAAATGTTTACACGCTAAATTAGAAAATGTACCTCTACTTATAAAAAGAGGAATGTGGTTCATGTACGATGGTGCTCCTCCTCATTTTGCAATAAATGTTAGAGCCCATTTTCATGAAAAGATTTTTTTGCGACATAAGCGGTACAAGTTATCAAAATTTTGGAAAAAACGGATCATTTAACCATCACTTTCATAACACTTATTTCCCTGTATCATATCTTGAATAGTTACAGGGACATCTCGAAAAACAACTAAGCAATCTTAGCTTTCATTAAAGTTGTTATTTTAGCTTAATTTTTGGTAATTCTGAAATAGAACTAGTTCATCCAACATGTTACCGACGACAAACAGGCACTGATGATGAGCAGAATACAAACGTTGTGGATATAATTTGAGACGTGACTCCTATGCGTGTTATTTAAGTTGTGAGTAAAAAAAATTACTGCACGTCTAGTGATGTTCCTGCAGAGAATATTTGACGCTTATTATTCGATGTTTCTCCTCATTATCCACATTTCACCCATGTCTATCTCTGTTGCTGTAAAATTTTTCGATATAACCGATTTTCGAATAAAAAAAATCATACGCTGAATGACTGTGTTGGTCAATTTAAATCTACCAATTTTAAATATAAAAAGGCGATAAATTTGTCCCCACAACGATTGTTGTATTAAACCCGTTTAAAATATTTTTTAAATAAAAAATTGGACGGATTAAGTCATGCGGGTACATTTATGCATAAACTGTAGAACATTTCCTAGTTTCATTAATTACATTGACGAAGAAATTGAGAAAATAGCTTCTGATGTATTGGGCAATTTTAGTTGCATTTAACATTTGTCTGTTTTTAAATATTAAAAAAAATTCATACACAGGATGATTCACTATAGATGCATCACGAAAAATGCAGTCAATATCTTAAAAAAAAATTTTGAAAAATCCTAATAGTTTCCGAGAAAAAAATCATTAAGTTGAAGTATTTTCAATCTTTACATCGCCTTGCTACTGTATGTAGTTTCTAGCGTCATCGGAGTAGTGAACAGGGGGGTGAAACTCATGGGAACAGAGTTGTTGGGGGCGCCATCTATGATTTCTGCACATAACTTCCTTCAAATTAGTATAGTTTTACACCACATATTATAGATATTTATACTAAATTATTTAATTCATCCTTGGAAAGTAACGATGCCATATTTCCCACAATTATTAAGATCTACGACATTTTGATTTTTTTTATTGATAATGAGCTTCAAATAACGTATAATAACATTAAATTAAAAATTTTGTTCTAATACAAATACAAACATGTGTTAAGAAACGTAAATTTTATACAATAATTGAAAATAAATAATATGTTTATTTATTTCTACTTTCTACATATAGAAGATATTTTATTCGAAAGTTACATATATAAAATGTATGGAAAGACGAATGAAACATTATTTTTCAAAAAGAATAAATTTCATGTTTTTTATAGTTGAATTTTATGTTAATGTATAATAAAAATAAGAAAAATAAATACATATTTTTTGGCAGGTACGTATAAATACTTAATTATATAAGTATTTTTTAAAATTGAACAGAAATAGATATTTAATATTGTTGTTTAAAGTTGGAACTAAAATCTTTATAATTAATTTAAAGCAATTCTCTATCACAATCTGACAATAATGCATTTGATTCGGATTCGGAGGATCGCGTTGTGTGCCTGACTGTCAAGATAAAATTTGAAGACGGTAAGTTATTTTAATAGTTTTAGATTATTCTATAAATATAACATAATTTATTTGTTTTTAGTTTTTCATTGCCTACAAGTGTATAGAGGTGAGAAGCATGTGGATGGAATGTATTGGTAGTGATTGGTTATTAACAGTTTCTGAATCAAGAATTAGAAACTACGTAATTTATTATTGTGCTAATCATTATTATGATGTCTGGTTTGATAAAAGTGGAAAACTATACCTAATGTTTCTTTTCGGACAATATATCTACAAGATTTTCAATTTTCTCGGTAGGTATATTAAGTCAAATGTGCATAAATTTATAAATGTGGTTGCAACAAATGCCATCACATTAATACCACCACACTTGAGTTTTTTTTTGTATGAATATATTATGAGTACAAAATGTAAAAACATGTATTCTGTGTCCCTATAACTATATTAATTTTAACTCGTACATTTGTATTCTAGATACTTTGGCGACTATGTTTTTAAAATAAATTATCTTAATATGTGAAAGCACTGTGGGGCCAATTAGAATTCCTAGTAAAGTGTATAATAAGTAGAAGGAGCCAGTTGTATAAAACATCAAAATATCTACCAAACCCTCCAATGACAATTGTGAATTTCCTGAACCATCGCAATATGTTGCTGTAGGGTCGTCAGGACGAAAAACTAAATTTGGGTTCAAGTAACGTAAAAATCCAACGTAAGTATGTAATAATTATTAAAAAAAAGGATTTCAGGATCTAAATTAGGCTAATTTTAAAATCTATCAATTTGTGCTATTGAAAGTATACTTTCTTAATAAATAAAGCAATTTTAATCATTAAAATTATGTTTTTTTTTTTCAGATAGTGTTAGAAGACTTAATTTAAAAAGTTTGGTAATTATTAAGGAAATACAACTTTCTTCAGAGGGCAAGATGATTCTTTATGAAAGAATAAGTAAATTGAAATGTAGGTATTATTCATTATTAGGAAAATTAAACAATTTCAAAAAATGTTCTCCATATAAATTTGAAAATGTAATGTTCGACAAGTAAGTTTTTGTATAGTAGCAATTATTTCCGAGCAAGGAGCAACTAAACGGAGGGAGGAAATTATAAAAAAAACTAGAAACAAAGAAAGATATCGGTTGTGTTTTATGAAAAAAACATGAAAATTACAAAAACATGTAACTGTATACTACTTGCACACACAATGTATTGTCAACATAATTTTCGATAGTTTGTCGTGTAAAAACAATAATTTTTTGAAATTTACTTTAATATATAGTGCAAACATTTAGTGTAGTATAATATAGTTTTAATATTCGCAGTTGTAGTTTCTTAAATATTTTGATGAAAATATAATGAATTATCTTCGTATGCCGTAAGTCATGTGAATTTTTGCCGCAACTTTATACTTTTATAATGTGTATTTTACTTGTTACAATGATTTTCATTTATCAGAAATTGTTTTAAATAAAAGTCATGAATTTTACGTTTTTTTTTTAACAAATAATGTAATTCCACTTTAATGTTAACAAATTTGATACATAAATAGTCAGGTTAAAGTTTCCACATTACCCTGACTATTTTGTATTAAATTTGTTAACATTTTAAATAATAATAAATTATTATTTAGTACGGATATACACCCATAAATAACGCAATTTATAGTTATCTATATTACCTACTTCAGAAAAGTTCTGTGCAGAAATGTTAGATGGCGCAGCAAACACTCTGTTCCGTCTTCAACAAGGATAGAGTGGGCTATCTATTCTTGTTTAATCTGTGGTAGTGAAATCCGATTAACGTTTTTGCGACAGTGTTTACATTAGTTTTTCAAGTGTAAAAAATTGCTTACGTATATATACGAACTAATTTGCCAAACACTGTAACAAGTTACAAAAATGCTAAAATTTGAGCAATTCTAGTGCATACCTACGTTGCGCAAGCATTTTGCAGCGTGAATCATTACACTGAAATTAGAACAATTTCTTGGCGGTTTTACCTGCTACGAGACATTCTTACTAGTAACTTTTTTTGCTGGTGTAGTATTTTACTTACATATTACTATGATTTGCCCTAAAACGTAATTACCAATGTAAGTTTTTACAGGATGGTGCTAAAAAGCAGATCATTCCATTAACTTCATATTTTTGACGCCAGAACATGACTATTCCATATATACAAAAATGCCTCATTTATAATATACAAGGCGTTGAACTTTTAAAATTGATTTAAAAAGCAAGTTTGAAATTTAATACAAATACTTCCTTGTGGTTAACTAAATCCTCAAGGGTACTTATTATTGTATACGATTCCTAAAAGATAAACAAAAACTAGAGCGAAAGGAGTACTTCAGTATCGTAGCATGATATTTTACTTTTATTATTTTATCACTTTATGGTAATTTTTCGTAAAACTCTTCTTTTCCATGATAACTTCAGTTTTTGAAAGTTAAAAGAGATGGCCGCAGAATATTGAGTTGCAATAAAATTTTTTTAAAGTTTACATTTTAGAGAAACGCCCAAGGAATAATTTGTAGATAATTCACCGAAGTTTTAAATATTTTATAACTGATTTTATACAGTGTTTGTAAACATAGGGCGGACCAGTTTTTCCATATTACGCAAACAAATGTTTTTAAGTACTATATAATTTCGTTTACTTTAAGAAAAATGAAAACAGTGTTTAAGAAACAAATTAGTAAAACACAGTTATAATAATTGCATAAACGGCTTTTTTATAATTAGAGAAAATCTAACGTTTGTTTTTTAGGTGTCGTTTACCGTAAGGATTCAACCACAAGAAATATCTCCATTAAATTTCAAAATGATAGATCTATTTTAAAAGTTCAGCTTTAACACCCTGTATCCTTTTTGTATATATATATATATATATATATATATATATATATATATATATATATATATATATATATATATATATATATATATATATATATATATTATTATATCGTTATATGTTACCAACAAAAATATGCAGTTAATGGGATAACCTGATTTTTTTATTACACCCTGTATATTCAGTATTTAGTGTTTTAATAAGATTGAAAAAAGTAAAAAAAATAATTATCCCAATTATCTCCCCCCTCATGCGATTTCCAAGGTGGTTATTCATTTACTTCTAAAGTTTCAAATTTTTTTCATGTTCAAGGGTGGACTTTGCTACCCTTAGACGGCCCCCAAATGGATGTGCTCCTAGTATGTGCTTTATAACCATATTATCGTCCCCTGGTGTGATTTGCAGGGTGGCTATGCATTTGCTTCTAACGTTTCCGATTTTTTTCCTGTTTAAGGGAGGCTTCTGCTACCTTTAGACGGCCCCCAAATGAATGTGCTCCTAGTATGTGTTTTATAACCATATTATCTCCCCCTGGTGTGATTTGCAGGGTGGCTATTCATTTCCTTCCAACGTTTCCGATTTTTTTCCTGTTTAAGGGAGGCTTCTGCTACCCTTAGACGGCCCCCAAATGAATTTGCTCCTATTGTGTTTTATAACCATATTATCTTTCCCTGTGATAATTCCCTAAGTGGCTATTCATTCCCTTCTAACGTTTAAAATTTTTCCCTGTTTAAGGGTGGGTGTTGCTACCCTTAGATAAACACCTTGTAAGTTAATGAACATTATGTCACTACATTGCCTCTATCATTTTTAATGCTAAAACGTTTTGCTACCCGTTCCCTTATTTAATATTTCTCGGTAAATTGGCTGCTAACTTTTAGCTGCTAACACCGGTTTTTATTCCTACTTCTATTCTAACTATTAACAACTGTCACGGAAATCTGTAAACCATGCAAACGTAGGTATACTTTCATTTTATTCAGTTCCTTTGTCACTGTCTTATCTCGAACAGTTTCGGAGATATCTGGAACATTCAGGAAACGTGCGGTTTGAACTATGGAAAACCTTCAAAAAGTGAATAAATAGCTACCAATTTCTAGTCCCAAATTTACTAAAAATAAAATTACGCATTTGAAAATTGCCTACCAATAAGCGAACGAAATATTAAAGTGGTTTTACGACCATGTATTTTATTATGCAAATATTGGCTGCAAATATATTTTTTAAACAACATCCTTTACGTACCGCATAAATGCAACAAATGGTCAAGTGGCGCCACGATTATTCAGCTTTCCATTTGTGAAGTGGCTGATTCCGTTTTACGAGTTGTAATATGTAATGAAATCGTACTGCATTATTACCGCCCCTTTAGTTAAAATGGAAAGTTGAACTTTGAATCGTAACCAACAATAGGATTACCTGACACGATTCAGGTGAATGTCAGTGGATTATTTTCTAGGTAATTCTTTTCACAGTAAGGCGAACGCGAAAAAACGAATTAAACGCGTCTACGTCAAAGGCGAATTTTAAATATCATGCTGTTTATCAATTGAATTAAAAAGAACTATGAATATTTTAATATAAATTGATTCCTGTAACTTCATCTTCTTGGAACTGTTGCTTTTTGGATATCTGGTTTATGAGAAAAATGATTCAGAACATTCATTCGTTTTGCAGTTAGTATCGATCGAGGTAACACCACCTTTTGGTTATCATCAGCATCATTATGATATTCACGAGTAAATGCAACATAAGAAATAAAAGGGAATATCTTTTGGAGTATTAGCTTCTAGAATTTTCAACAACTCAATTTTTCCTGCAGACATATATAAAATAAAAAAAGTTATTTATTTTTTGTATATTACTTCGAGACTTACCTAAATGTTGTACCCAAATTTAAATTTACTTGTATGAGTTTAAACAGTATTAACGGAGGTAGTTATGCACCGTCGTAACATCTCACACAAAAACAAGGTAATCGCTTTCTGAACATCATGGAAATGGGTCATGGTCTTTATAAAATTTAGTCCTTTAACAGGTATCAAATATCGCAGTAACGTTTTTAAGAAGTCGTTTAATTTTATGAATGGTAGGCAACAAACTTGGCAACTATGCAGTCTCTTGTCTACCAGCTCGTCGACATACGTCGTCCTTGAACACCATAATGAAGACAACGAGAGCAGCTAATGATGCAACTTAGATTATTACTTGTTTACTTTGCTGGCAATGCAGGACTGTACTTTTCAGGTGACTTTGCAGGTTCGAGTGTGCTTTCGTAATATACTAGGTATTTTTTAATTACTGTTATCGCTGGCTTATTATAAATTACTGCTGTGAAAATATATAATTGATTAAACAGTGTTGTGAATATGTACCGCTTTTCTCAATGTTGTTTGGAATGTATAGAAAAAGTAATGAAATAAAGTGTTTCAAACTGTATGATCAGTTGAATAGATTTTGTTCAAACCTCATAGATAGAATTACCGCATTAGTGTTAAAATCCTGTATTTTCCTATTGTTCTTCTTCCCTAATTTAATCAAGTGTAACAGATTCTGCATTTGGTGGTAAATTTTTCATTGTTATTAGATTTTTCCTTCCTTTTTTCGCCTTAAAAATACTGCATATCTAATAAGAACCTCAACCTGGTACAAGTAGAGATCAAACGAATAGTGATAGATAAGATGCAGAAATTAGGACAGACGATATAGAAATTCTCGACAAGCTCAGTTAATTAGATATAATGTATATAAAACACAGTAAGGGAGGACAGAGGTCTTTAGGAAAAACGACTTATTTAATTATAGTGTCATTGTATTAGATAACGCTCTATACCATTCAAGATTTTCAGAAAGGATTTCAGATACTAGCACAAAAAAAGAATATTCAAAGATTTCCTAAAATCCGTATGATGATAGTTTGAAAATGAGTTGCTGCATAGTCAAGAGCTATAATTTTGCAAAACAAAATGTTATTGATGAAATAGCTGCGGCTCAGGGACATACCATTCTACGGTTACCTCCATACTACTGTGTTTTTAATCCCATTGAATTAATATGGAGACGTAAAAAGAGGCATTCGAAGAAATAATACGTTTCCAAAATTTGACAAATCAGTTATAGATGTTATAAGAAGCGAGGTGAATAAAATTACATGTCATAAAAATTGAAAGAGATATAAAGCTGCACCAATAAAAGTGGCTTCATCTTCAATGATATACTAATTTTATATAAAGTATTGAATAATAAACTGAACTGTCCAGATCTTTTATCTTCAATACATTTTAATGTGCCCACCCATGGTACGCGGCATTATGATTTTTTCTACTTACCATTTAGAAGAACAAATTATACTGGTAATTCCATTATATGTAGAATAATGCATTCTTCCAACAGATTTTGTTCCGATATTGATTTGCTCGCGGTTTCTGATAAATCACTGAAATCTTTGTTGACTGATTTATTTTTAGGCTTAGAATTTGTTGTTTTGTCTTCTTCGATTTGTAATTGTAATTGTGCTTTTTATCACTATGGTGTTTATGTTTGTTAATGTTAGTTGTGGATACTGTTCATGGGGTTAATCCCGTTTGTGTCCCTAAAGTTTTAAATAAATAAATCATAACTGTCGATGAAGAATCGGACACAGGACGTTAATAGTAACTTCGACGAATGTTAGTGCTAGTGTTTTTTTTTAATTATAATGCATACATAATTCTTTTGCTGTGTTTTTATAGTGTCCTTGTTACGTGTGCATTTTAAGTGTATGGGAAATGTATTATTTTCGTTATTTATTTATTGCTAGGATATAAATACACCCAAAAAATATTTTTATTACTGTTATTATATTATTTATTACGTTCTCGTTTTAAAAAGGTATATTTTCTCCCTCATGTACGCTTACCCTACCCAATCCTAATCCGACCCTTCTGGCAGAGAACGCTCATACTTCCACGTAGTCCTTGCTGAGCAATAATAATTTAAAATTACATAATAACATCGAACATTTAATCAAAATATGTATTTAGCATTTGAGATTTGTTTTTCAAACAGCCATAATTACAAATACTGGTATCTGACGTAAATACTGTGCTGCCTGTTTTTATAGCAGCTCTTATGCCGTTTTTCTTATTCCCTTATATCGATGGGATAAAGCATACTGACATTATTTTTGCTTTTGACATATTTAATCGCTCCCTAAATTTTTACATCAAGTTTCGAGACACCCGCCCGTACACACGTGTGGTCTGGTTGGCTTTGAAAATACCCGCCGTGAAACGCATTTAATTCGAAGAATCAGATGAATGATTCAGTGACTCGAGAGGTTATCACTACGGTGGAAATAAAAGGATAGAGAGACAACCGATGCGCGTCTAGTGATAAGAGGGCGCTTCCAAGGTCCGTTATCTCTCCGCACTTGCGGCAACTTCCCGGGCCCGTTCAAGGTCGTCACACTCGGTGCCGGCACCGCCAGCGGTATCTGCGGAGTCCGCTCACCTCCTAGCCCAGCAGTCGGAGATAAACGGAAGAGGATGACGACGGATTTACAGAGCAGTGTTGAATGAGTGTGGCGTGGCGATCTTTCCTCACCTCGTTTTAGAGATGCTCACTAATTTGTAGAGTTCGGGGATTCTTTTCGGACACGCAGAAAATATCACATCGCAATCATTTCATTAATAAACATAAAGGTTTCACCAAAAATAAGGGTTTTTTTATTATATAAATGTGGGTCTTAGGACAGCCATTGTCCAGCTACAGCGTGTTTAAAATTAAAAAAATCAGCTTTTAATTTCTAAACCGCTCGAGATAATTTAGCCAAAGTCGGTGTGCATATTTAGTATGACAGCAGGTATAAAACAAAAAAATTGCCAGCTTTAGAAACTTACCAGTGGCGGATGTGTGGGTACCATCAGTCATTGTTTGCTAAAAAAATAGATATCATCCTGTATAATATTACAAATAAAATAGGTCATCATGTTACCTTCACTTTCTGTTTCTTTTTACCTTTTTGTATTCCAAACGGATTGATTTATTTGATCAAGTGCATTCTTTCACAGTTACTTAAATTACCTGAATATATTGTCACAGATTTCCCAATCCGACTTTTTCTTTTACCAGAAAAACAATCCGTTAATTAATCACTTATCTTTATTAACTACTCTGTACACTACTGAATACTAATTACAACTCAACTAAACACTATTTAATTAATCACTATCTAAATCGCTCTGAATTTCTAATTGATCTCTACGATTCAAGACTGTAATATAAGACTGACTAACTTGGCCGTTTATTTTTCTTTTATAGACCAAACGAATATTCCAGATACTTTCTAGCATCTCTAGATCTATTTCCCGAACGACTCTCGAACGCTTCTCGTCGATTCTCCATTTTTCCTGTTGCGCCTCGATACATGGCATTATTTGTTTGTTTGCCAGAATCGCGTAGGGGCAATCGCGATACCAGTCGTCGAATTGGGTGCGAGCGGGGCAAATTCCGTGACGATATCTTAGGGGGGCCATGCAAAACAATAATAACAAGAACCTGTCATCTTATTTAATATTGTGTATTGTCAAATTAAACTTATTTTTTGAAAATAAAGTTTTAATAATGATGGCTTATGCATATTCAAATGCTGAAATGGCCAATATGGATTTATGACCTTGCAGATGGAAATGGTAGGTACTGAGGCTAAGCGAATTTATATGGAAAGATTTCCAAATCATCCAACTCCAAATCCAAGAATATTCAAAAATGTTTTTCAGCGTCTTTTGGAGTCGGACTCATTTCCGAAAGGTCCAATTCCTGGAAAACCTTTGAGTGTTAGAACCTATACCATACGAAATTGAAGAAGACCCATATACTAGTACTAGGAAGCCCTTCTGAAGCATCAACAGTTATACCCGTATCACATATAATGGATTCAAGCCTTAATATCCTGCTCGCCTACAATTTTGCCACTAGATTTTGTAAAATATTGAACAAAATATTGACTTTACTGCTAGCATATTGATAATAAGCTAATTTTTCCAGAGAATAACGAACCGCAATAAACATGTTTGGTCTGATAACACCCTAATGCCCTAATGGAATTTCGATTTTAACATCAGTTTTCTTTGAATGTATGGGTAGGTATTATTGGAAAGTTTCTTGTTGTACCTTTGTTGCTTGTACTTTTTACTAAGAACTTTAACCGGTGTCTCATACAGACATTTTCTTTGAAACGTTTTACCTGAACTACTTGCCGATGTTCCCTAAGACAGAGAATGTGGTTTATGCACGACGGAGCTCCTCCATCTTTTAATTTGACTGCTCGTGAATTAAATGAAAGATTTGGTTAATAACATGACTGGACGAGGCATTCAAGAACCAGGTTCTTGACCACCCGATATGATCTCTATTGATTTCTTTGTTTGGGGACATTTCAAGACATTGGTTTACAAAGTTCACATTGAATCTGAGAAGCACTTACGCCAACAAATTATAGCTGGTTGTGTATATAGCATCTCCAGCATGTAACGCTTGTACATTTTGGTGCTGAAACTGATGTAACACTTCTCTGTTCAATACACGTCATACAAAATTAGGTGATAAACGAAGATTACTTGATATACGCCCACAAAGAGTTGTCAACGACAGCACCTATATTATATCTCATTCGTTTTGTACGTTCACTTCAGTAGGACAAATGATCTTTTTTGAAGCGGAGTTCTCTTATTCTCGATTTCTACGAAATGATGCACTAAAGACTGATTGATGTCTATTTGGATATCTTCGTCGGCATTCTCGGGCTGCTTATCTGGCCAAAGTTTGTCATAGAGTTTGTAGAACACATGTACATGTAAATTCACTATCAAACCATATTTGAAACAATTCCCGTTTTTTTATTTTCTCTCTTGGCGTTTTGATTTAGTTATGTCGTCAAATAAGTATAAATACAGTTATGAAATTATTTATATATGTGTATATAATATTTAAATATAATATGTCGCTACAGCCAAGCTCTAGTGAATAAATTTAAAGAAAACTGAGAAAGTGCGACTCTGCTAAGAACCGCGTCTCCCGAACTCTACTAATTTGGCAGTATTAGGAGCGAAATCCGACCGGCACACTAATATTTCAAAATTGAATTATACTGTTAACCATAATTACATTTAATCAGTCGGTCACGCAACGCGAACCAAGCGTTCTGCAGTTTCACTACAGCACTCGGAATGGGCGGAGGAGTAGCGTAACGTAAAAAATGTTGCAACGAAATCGAGGGAGCAAAATATGCAGGCAAAACTATATGATGCGTCTATATGATCCAGTATGTTTTTTAACCCGCATTTAAATTTTCTGACATAAGGTGAAGAAAAATGCTTACGTAAGTCCATTTCCGATGTCACGTCAAGCACCTACAGTAATGAAAAAATTTAATTTCTAAAGTGAACGCCTCTCGAAGTACGACTGGACCAATTTCAGCTTTTTCATCGCTACTGCAAATAAATTAAGTAAGATTACTAGATTATACTACAAATGACTCGTGGGTAAAACCCAAACCCACAGGCTTCAGCTTTCGACGCGTTCGTATATTTAAGGGCGCCGTATTTTTAAAACAGTATTCTGCAAATAATTTTAGACATTTAAGAATTGAATAATACAGAACTTAGCAAATAACAGGAATGTTATCTGTTGCCACCTGCGAATATGCAAAGGTACAAAAGTAAAGCAAACATAGAACGACAGAAAGCGGTCTAACCAACAAATTTTTAAGTACAGAAATCGTTCAAAATACGTATTTTTTTAAAATTTAACTGTAGATGTAAATATAATTGTTAAAATGGGTTAGAATAGCAAAACAATGAGTCTTACTAACGCATTTTAAAAGTTATTATTTTATTTGAGAAAAATTTAAATAGTAAAAGTGGATAAACAAAACATCAATGTTATTACAATTATAACAGCATGAAACACAGCACACAAATACGGTAACAAGAAGAAAGATAACAATCAATAAATAATAAAATAAAAAAAATAACCATTTACACCTAAGCGCAATAGCACAAACAAAATTTTTATTTTAAATATATGGCAGACAACTACTTACTAGACATTAACTGTAATAACTTTTTGAATTCATAATTTGTTATAATTTATGTATTGAGCTTAACAAACAGGTATGTTAAACGCTGGTTTCTATAAAATGGTGCATTTTGGCGATATGCAACAAGTTTACCTTTTTTAAAACTAGTCGAAAACTGTTTCAAAATAACTAGGTAATCTTTTTTAAAAAATCCTATCCTTAACAAATTGGAAAGGAATAATACAGCGGCATAGGCTCTCAGAACATCCTGTACATTTATCTCAAATATCAATTGGACATTCGTGTTTATGCCACAAAAAAATCTTTTTCAAAATTTGAGTGCAATTACCCAAAAAATAAGAAACTTATCGTAAAAAATGAAATAAAAAAGAATTTCTCAGACCTATAACTTCTTCAGGAATCAAAATTATATAAAGAATTTTTAACTAGCGAAAAACAAATAAATAATTTGAATTAACCGTAATATATTGATAACATTTCTACAAAAAAAACATGCAAAACAATAAACAACTAATGAATAAATCAAATAAACCAATTCTCTTAGAATTGTATATATAAAAAATGTGATAAACAATTACGATTTCATTGAAGTTTAAGAATTCCCTAATGTTTATAGATAAGTATAAAGGTTATTTGCACAAGGACATTATTTAGTGACTAACTCAAATTAAGGAAAAATTATTACTTCAGTTGACTGACCGAAAACTACATCAAATACTATGCGACTTACGATGTTTATTTCACTACGTCTGTTTATAATAAATAAATGTAAGAACGGACAGCGAAAAGACAGAAAGCTGCGCAGACGATTAACGAATCATTTTAAATTCAAATTTTAATCGAGGTCAAAAGTACAACTACGCATTTCTTATTCAAGTGTGATCGATTAATGTCACGTCTAGTTATTGATCAAATCGCATGGCAATGTGGTATAATGCGATTATAGAAATTTGAAATTTTAGCAGGAAAGGTTAAATATCAAGTTGTAAGTTTAAGACTTTAAAATTTTCTATTTGTAAAGGCCAATTTGTATATGGTTCCAATGTAAAGTTTCCAAAAACTTAATAAAAGATATGATTGTAAAAATTAATGAGGAAGTTCTTAACAGGCGTATGTACTGTTAATAACCTTTATCAGCAAGTTTGCAATAAAAATAAACGCTCAGACCGCCATTTCTGAAATCGCAAACAATTTTTCGTCTTCAGCAATTTTATGTACTTTAATTGCGACTTAAAAAATTTATATAGCTTTGAATGATCTGTATTTAAAGTAATATCATAGACATTCCAACTGCAAAATCTAAAACTTGAAAGAGATCAAGATATTTTTATGTCACTATACTACAAATATTCCAGTATGTTTTCATTTCGTTACATTTCATTCAGTCTCAGTACGTTTTTGGAAAATATCCAATTTTTATTTTAACTAACGGCTACTTTCAAGTCCAATAAGTTTAGATAAGTAAAAAAATGTATTATCGTGAAAGAATGGTTTGCCTAAATGATTACTTCACTTAACAAATAACGAGTTGATCAATCTGCCACAGAAAGTGCCAAAATTTACTACACAGGAAAAATATGTATATGTCGAGGGGTGTTTCACGTATTAAAAATTTGTACACTACTGCCAGTTTTAGGCAGTGCTCTTTAAAAATTACCGTTATTACACCAATGCATTAGGTACTGCCTAAATGCCCGGCGACACTACCTCAATGCCGACAGTGTCGACCATAATTATGTTAATGTTGATCACCACTGCCTTAATGCAGACCGTCACTGCCCCAATACCGTCAATCGTCACTCCCCAATGCCAATCGTCACTTCCCCAATACAATTTTAAACAGTATTAGAGAAATTGGGCAATAAAGTGAGAACGATTAAAGAATATATTGTGTGCTAATAATAATTATACGCATATTTTTTTACAAAACTTTTTAACAAAAAATTAATGTACAAAATTATTAATAAGATATGCTGGCTAATATGCTGTACTGCCAATAAAAAAACTATTAACTGATTAAAGCTATGCATGCATAACAGCTACTTACTTATTAATTTTAATGACTTGAGTTTGATGATTCTCACTTTGTTCCCACATACAGTGCTTTCATTATTTTTGAAATTGAGAAGTTTTCCAAAAAAATCCCCTGGCACGTCGATTTTGTTTTTTTAAAAAGGCACTTTTTGACATACGACCCATATTTGTGACGTCATCGTTGTTCGAGATATGACGTCATCGACAATTTTTTTAAATAGCAACACCCAGTTTTGACCATGCCGTTTGAACGAGCGTGTAATTCTACATGCATACATGAAAAATTATGGTGTTACATAACAAAAATTTCAAGAAAATCGTTGGATAGGGAGAAGGGGGCCGATTGAGTGGCCAGCCAGATCGCCTGATTTAACACCCCTAGATTATTTCTTGTG
Organism: Monochamus alternatus; assembly: GCA_037114965.1. Classification (NCBI taxonomy): domain Eukaryota; kingdom Metazoa; phylum Arthropoda; class Insecta; order Coleoptera; family Cerambycidae; genus Monochamus; species Monochamus alternatus. The sequence goes on along the minus strand of CM073431.1, from coordinate 72,873,867 downwards.
GGGATACTTAAAAAGCAAAGTATACGTTACTAAACCGGTTAATTTAGAAGATTTAAAAGCAAGAATTCGTCCCGAGATACATCTATACCTCCTGAAGTTATTGATAATGTCCAAAAAAAATTTATTAACCGTCTTGGCTACTGTTAAGCAGCCAACGGTGCACAATTTGAACATTTAATTTAGTCGATTTTTTACATAATCATTATCATTTTCAGTATTGTGAAAATTAAATTTTAAAATTTTCAAACATAATTTTCTTGAAATTTTTTTCATGTAACACGATAATTTTTTATGATGTATGTATGTAGAATGACACGCTCTTTCACATGGCATGGTCAAAATTGAGGGTTGCTATTTAAAAAAATTGTCGATGACGTCATATCTCGAACAACACGTCATATCTCGAACAACGATGACGTCACAAATATGAGTCGTATGTCAAAAAGTGTCTTTTTAAAAAACTAAATCGACGTTCCAGGGGATTTTTTCGAAAACTTCTCAATTTCAAAAATAATGAATTTATTCGTTAGTTTTCGAAAGCACTATATGTTTTTTTAATGGACTTGGCCATCTTCTAACTCGGGTGTTTTACACATTTTTCTACCATTTTAAAAGAAACATGGTGTGTCAAGTGGCGCCCTCTACTAGTACCGTCAAAATTAGAAACATATTTGAATTTCTCGTTCGCAAAAACCCCTGATTTACAAATTTTATATAAATATTTCGATTTCTTAAGAAGTTATTTACAAATATCAAAAATAAAATTTTAACTTTAACACCCTGTAACTCCATTAATAATCAGTTTTGAAAAAAATGTTATAGAAAGAGATATCATTTATTTTCGGTCTAGAATTATCCCCTCAATTTTTTGCTCATCATTTCCGGACACCCTGTATATCACTGCCGCAAAACTGCGATCATTTCCGGCAATTACGATGTCACTGCTGTAACTGCCTAAAGCACTGCCGACAATACCGTCCACTGTCATTCACTACCTATTGAATGCCTAATCAATGCAAACATTGCTCACGGCATTGCCTTAACTGCCGTATTCACTGCTGCTGTACACCACTGCCGATCACAAAACACCCCTCGGTATATGTGCATTCTAGATGTCACGAAATAATTTCAAATCAAATGTTTATTCAAATAATTATCAATCATATGTGGAATGTGATACTATGAATTTTAGCAAATAATACTTTTTAGAAAATATTAAAAAAGCCTTATACCGAGTGTTTCCTCTAAGACTTCCAGTGTTAGTATCTCAGAAACTATCATAGCCAGTGCGACGAAATTTGGTATACAAACACTAGATGGCACGTAGAATCTGGTGATAACATCAATGCTTATACAGGCTGTTCCATTTTTCTGGAAATCCATTTAATTTTGATTTTTTGGTATAGTCAACCCCGCTACAATTATGTATAAATTGAAATTAACTTAATTCTAAACACATCCTGATAAAAAACATTCAAAAACTGTTAAATATAACATAAAAACATCTCCAAAAAGTGGCAAAATTTCATTGTTTTGTCACGTAAAATGTGTATGACCTTGAGCCAGACACACAGAAGAAATTATCATTGGTAAACGTCAAAACGATGAATTGTCAAATTAATGGCATAAAATATTTTATTGCATATAAATAACGCTAAATAATGTATTGAATGCAATTTACGTAAGTACGATGGTGTTATTGGAACTTGTTTCTTTTGGAGCATTGGGATAGCTGCGCTTCTGTTACAACTTCGATCGTCGTGAATATTGTGTAAAATATTTATTGATATTTTTAAATCGTTCCCTTATACTGTAATAAAATTTCAGTAACTTATTGTTTTTTTATGTTACTACAGTGTATGTACCCGTATTTTTCATCAAAATAATTTACAAAAGCTTGTATGTAAAGAATATTCCTTTTTTCCAACTGCAACAATAATTATCGATTAGTTATTTGACAACAAATTAATGCGAACAGAACGACTCTTAAAACTTATTTGATTATAATGTAAACGTTTTTGCCCTTGAAAGTCATAAACTGAACTTACCACACAAAAAAATGTTACTAAAATATAACCTAGAAATGACTGAAGTTTGTTGTTGTGTCTACATATTTCAGCACTTTATTAATGTTTCTGATGGATAAAGTGTTTAAGAAGGACTCTACATCTGTAAAATAGTAAACAATGTACTACAATTTCTATATTTCCTATACTACAGAACTAAAACTGGTTTTTGGTAAGAAAAATCAATCACCTGTGAACTTACTAGACCCAGAAGGTACTACATAGGCATTAAAGCTATAGACAGTAATTTGTAATTATTGTTTTTATGTTTCAGGTTTGATTGTGCAGTACCACAAATTATATTGAAACAAAATGATTCGTAAAAGAATACACAAAAAAAACATGAGCAAAAAATATCACAGACATTTTATTAGAATAAATTCTAAACATAATGATGGATAATATAAAGAAATCCCTAATTCACTTTGAAGAGTATTCTATAAGGCATATTAGTAGGGTAGCTCATTTAATAAATCTAACAATATTTAGTGTTATAAAATACAGGGTATTTCAAAATAAATGAGGAAAACTTTAGGAAGATATTTCCTAATCATATTGGTTCCTGAATAGTTACACCACATCCGTTCAAAGTGGGAATAAAAATCGAAAATGAAATTTCACTGATATATGCTGAATTAATTAAAGAATGTTCTAAAATGTTCTACGTTGCATAAATACAGAAAAATAAAACATTTACAGCGTCATGCCCAGCAAATGAATCAAACAGGTGTGTTTAATTAACTTTAACAGCTGACTTTACCCCAACTGCATATTAATTTACAACAGAGAAACCATCGCCTTGAATCCGTAATCGTCACCGTACCGACTGCGATTGAGATCATGGATTCGCAGTAAACTACGTCCCATTACTCGTCGATTATGAACGTGAAAAGGCGCGGAAACCTGTTTTCAACTCGGAGCAGTTTTGTACACATTCGGGCCGAGTTACGTAATTGTTTTGTAAACAAAACACCGCATTTATCATATAACACACACAGGTAGTACGAAATCCACCGGTTGCGTAAAATAAACAATGTGTTATTTCAGGTTGCAGTTTTACGAACCCAGAACTTTGCAAGGCGGTCTGCAGAGCACGAGGCAGACCAGGAAGTCCGATTTCTTTCTTTTAAAACATGTATTAATAATAATAGTGATTTATTTAGCATCAGTGCTACATAAGAGTACAGGTTACAAACTTGACAGTCAGTAAACTTAAAAACTAAGCCTAACTAAATAAAACTCAAATTAGGTATAAAATTACATAAAAAAAAATAAAATACCTAAAAAAAAACAAACACGCCAACATTTAGTTAAGAACAAATTTTCTCTGTAGCTTTTTGAACTAGTTTAAATTATCACAGTTTTTTATTGCCGTTGGTAGTTTATTAAATTCTATCAAGCCCCTGTATAAAACAGAATTTAGCACTTGGACGGTGTTACATCTCTCCAGTAAAATAAAGTCCGTACAATTCCTAGTATTATAATTATGTACATCTCTAAAAAATTTTAATTTATCACAGATATATTCAGGTAACAGATTTTGTTTCAGTTTAAATACAAACAAATGTACACCAAATATGACTTTTTGTTTGACAGACAACATATTTAGAACACTCAACATAGTCCTGATAGGTGTATAACTATTACATTTTAAAATCATTCTCATAGCTTTGTTTTGGATTTTTTCCAACTGGGTTATTCTATTTTTTTTTTATATATTTTTAAGTATTAACAATATTGTGTGAAACTAACTACTCTGTGGACTAAAGCCCCAACGTTGAATTACACACAATATCTACCCATATATTCTTTATTATTAGCTTTTGTAACATGTTTTACTGTATTAGAAAGGTATTTTAAGCTAATATATATCAAATCTTCTACAATTCCTATCAATGAAGTCATATGTATGTTCTCTGATAGCAAACATCTAGATATGCTAATGAACACACAAAGCTCTATTCTACTAAAAAAAATAATCCAGCTAAATTTACTAACCTGATTTAATGAAAGCATTCTATAAATATCTAATTTGACTTTCGAAAATGTGGGAACTCGAAAATTCAACCACAATAGATGAGATCTGACCTATTTCTGTTTAAATTCATTGACAGGTTAATCACTTTTGACATTGCCGATATTTAATTTCAAATAATTTTAATTTATTGGTATAATAATTTTTATAGTTAGATATTTGACTCAACTTGAAGGAGGCCACCTGAAGAAGCAATCCTAAAAATGCAGGAGAAGTTAGGTTATAACAGAGACAACTATTCATAAAATTATAGGTTGATGTTAGATGCCCAGTAAGAATATTTAGCTGACAGACTAATACGGAAGCAGTGGATTATCAGTTTATGAAGAATCCGCGAACTGTTTTGTCCAGCAACTTTTTGTGTAGATTATGTATGTGGCAGACGTTTTGAAGTAGTAGTTGAGTGTAGCTCGGAAGAAGAAAATTTCATTTTAACGATATTGTATGAAGCGGAAAATGGAAAAAATCGAAGAAAATGAGAAAGTTTTGGGTTCACCCTATCAATAAAAATAGAATACTGTGCGATGAATTTTATCTTTTGTTTCCCGAACTGGAGAGAAATCAACAAAAATTGTTCAGTTTTTCCGAGGGTCATAAAAAATTTTTTTGAGCTGTTGGATCGTCCTCGCCACCAAAACACAAGATTTTGCAGTGCAGTGTCATCTGACGAAAGACTTGCAGTTTGTTTAAAGTAAAAGTAAATAGAGGTTACTGATAAGCGAGGATGTTCGACAGCTCAGCGATACATTCACAATTTAACTGGTCGAATATTTCTAACACTTTGAAACCAATCCCTGACTTTTGTAGGAACATAACTTACGTTGGACTAACGCGGCCAAGCATAGAAATTGCAGTCCACCGACACGACCTGCAGTGACCGTCGTTACAGGTACTGGTCTGTTTAGAAATGAAAGAGAGTAATAAAAGCTTATTATGTATACAATTCGTAAATAAATGTAGTATTGGTGCTTATATTCAATATTTTTATATTATGTATAGATGAGGTGTACTTTTAAAAACACTTTGTGTGGACGAACCGTACTAAATTGTAGTAGGTAGCTAAAATTTAATCCCCGACAATCCGTCTTTGTCTATGCCGCTTCAATTTCTCGGTCCATTTCTCTTATAAGTAAACAATATAAAAACAGCATTTCAAAACTAGAGTACTTTAATCATCATAACCGGGTTAAGAGGGTTTTTAGTAATTCAAATAAAATTATTCAATATTTATTATCAAAATATTTATTTAAATTTAATGAATAGACTTTTATTCCACACAAAAATATATTTATTTTGAAAATTCAAAGTATGGTGAGTAAATATAGTGTTGTATAAATGTACAATAAAGAAAATAAAAAAGTAGGTATATTAAAATTCATCCTCTGAATATTCTAATGAATTATCTTCGTCTCCTAGATTGATAACGATAGGTTCCACAGTAACGTCAATTAAATTATCGAGTTCCCATATTTTCTCCTCTCCTTTTTGTACATGATGTATACATCTTTGCCAGTTATCTGCAGTTACTCGTTCCAAGGAATTTTTTAACAAAATTTTCACGTCACTTAATTTAAACGAAGTATTATTTCGCGCTACATCTGCCAGACTAATTCGATTGGGTTACGTTCACAATGATAAAGTGGTAACCGTAGTACCGTTATTTGGCGATTTGTTGTCATTTCGTCGATAACATATTTTTTCTGATCTTTATTAAGATTGACAAGTGTCAAAAGTTCCTTTTTCACCATATTTGTTTCAAAAGAAATGTTTTTCCGGATAACCATTGAATTATATCGGCTTTCCTCTAAGCAGTCGTAGGCGTCCGCTCGGTCTGCCGTGAATGGTAACTGGCATTATCCATGGCAATTACCCCGGAGGAATAAGATCCAACATCTGTGTAAAATACTCTTCGAAAACATTTGCATTCATGTTTTAGTGATAAGTCACCTGAATTTTTTTATTTAAATAAAAGTAAACCGCTATCTACAAAACCACTGGCACTACCTATATGTGTCACTATTAATCTTCGCCTTTTACCTAAAGGTGCCTTGAACCCTGTTGAAAGTCCATCCAAAAATGCTTGTCGAAAACTTTTTACAATTTTATCTTGCCATACTTTTGTTACAGTATATCCCTCGTTGACCCAAGTTTCGTCTAGATAATAAATATTCCTCCCTTCGTCACGGAATTTTCTAATTGATCTTAAGTAGGATCTTCGCCAACAAATAATTTCATCTTTATCGATAAGAACTGACTTCCTGTTCTGCTTTCCCCAGCAAAAATTCAACTCTCGTAAGACGGCCCATAATTTACTTCTACTGATTTTTGGCAAATCGTGTTCACTTAAAATTTTGTTTAGCGTTGGTATCTCTTTTAAAAAAAAAATGAGTGCGAATGACATTTTTGAAGAAATCATCTATAACGACTTTTTACCTGCCTGTAGATGATTTTGGGGGATTTACAGTATCTTGTTAATTTTTTGTTTCCTTTAAAAGTCTGTAGATAGTCGATTTTCCAGTCCCTGTCATTTTGGAACACTTTTCCACGATGTCGTCAACTGTTGGTAGGATTTTGGTTTTCAATGCATTAAATACATTTAATATAATAATCTTCTCATTCTGAGACAGCACACATTTTTTCACGCGTTTAGCAGGTACGTAATCTGATAATCTCGACATTTTACTGAAACAATATTTTTCCTTCTCGACACTGAAAATAATAACACATTGGCATAATATGGTTTCCTGAACAGTAATAACTAAGCAACGTTGATAAACAACATTGAAAAGTCATTGCAAAATTTCTAAAGTTCATTTATTTTCAATGAACATCAGAACGTACGTTTCAATGAACTAGATTTTCGGAAATGTTTGTAACTAAAAATAACAAAATTATGCAATTATCACTGGTTTGCCGGAAAATATTATATTTGCCTTTAAAAATCCTTGATATCGGCAGTAGATATGGAATTCATAGAAATATATAGTATGCCAAATATTTGGTCGCAACGTATAATTGTTATCAGTAGAAAAATGTTCGCGGTATCACTGTATTATATGTTTCAAATTTATTTATAAGAAGTCATATCAGTTCCGTTAAAAATTTTGACGCTATCCGAATACCATAAAATTCAGCGAAGTTTATATTTCGATTTACTGGATAAAACCGAGGGGTAAACCACTGCTTGAAATTTGTACAATGAAATACCATTTTTTTTTAAATATTACCCGTAAATACCTTTTTTTCCCAAAAAAATACCTCATCAAATAAGCAAATACCTCAAAAATACCCAAAAATCACGAATTACCCTCAACTGCCCAAAGAATACCTATGACTATTACCCAATAATACCCTTAAGTACCTAAAAATCCCGTTAAGTACCCAGAAATACCGAATAGTACCCAAAAATACCCTTAAATATCCAGATATCTAAGAAACGAAAAATACATTAAATGACCCACGATTTTACTTAATATACGTTTAATTTTCTAAAACTGTCTTTCATTTCCTTAGAAATTATTCCAGTTACAGATTTACGTAAATAATATAGATTTTTTTAAGGGCTCCTTTGACTCGATCTGAATACATCTGGAAAGAACATTTTGAATTACATAAAATCTTATCATAAACTCATTGGCGCACCCAAGAAGGGTGCCAATACCTACGCAATGCCCCCTTCAAGTTAACTAAAAACAAACTTCTTCCTCGTCTATGAAATCATAATATTCGGTCTATACAGGGTGTCCCTAAAATTATTGTCCGGATCCTAAATACTCATCGGGTACCATCGGTATCTCCAGTATAACCAAAATCATTCATTAGCTAGTGTAAATACATGGGTATTGTGTTAAAGAGAATATGAATGTGATAAGATAACCTAATTTAGCAATATTTTAATTTTTATTATAGACTCATTCATTTTTTATTAAATATTTTTCATCAATAGATGTCGGAGAAGTTTGACCAAACTTATCGTTAACACGTCGTATCGAATAATATGTAATATATTGATTTAAAGATAAAGTTTAACAAATTATACCATACTAAAATTTGTTATAAGAGGGGAATGTGCTAGTATGTGAGTGGATATATTCTGCGTAAATAAACACTCATTTGATACTTGTTTATATGGTTTGCAATAACAATGGCACTGTTTAGTTGAATTTGGCTATTTATTTCGAACTGCTGACATATTCGTAATAAAATCTACTTTGAATTTTAAACATTAGTTCTTAGTTGTTCCACTCACCCACAGAAATCTAGTTTCTATACAGAACCTCCAGTAGTCAAAAAACTGGTTTGAGGAAGTGTAATTATTTTTGCAATAGAATGTATCTAATTCGAATCACCCTATATTATTTTCTAAACTAAAGGCTTACGAAGACAATAAAAGGCCACATAGTGGTTTAACAGTGCCTCCGGAAAATATTACAGAAAATATTTTTGTATCTATTTTTAATAATTTTTATATTTGCCATTGCGTCGGTCAGTTGTCTTTACTGGGTAATTAATGTGTATTATCTTCGTAATACACATTAATTAACCATTATTACCTTGATAGTACCCAAAAATACACAAAGTACCTAAAAATACACACAAATACCCAAAAAATGTAAAAAGTACATTTAATTACCTACAGCTTGTACAGCAAAATACCTCAGTGGTTTCCCCCTCGGTAAAAACTATATAGTGCTACTGTTTGATTAGGAAAATATTATCTTCATATTTTGTTGTTGGTTTCAAAATTGAGTTTTATGACAGTTTGGTGGGTCGCAGACTGAGACATGTATAACACATAGCAATGATTTAGAATGTAGAAAGAGATTTAAACTGAAATCAATTTGATTATTGCTAGTTACATCTCATATATTACCACATAGCTAAATACTAATTTATAATTGTTACACTGGTCTTATATGTATGATCAGTTTAATAATAGAAATACAGAACATTATTTTCGAATTACTAAAATTTTTGATAATAAGAAAGACCTGCTCTAAATTGTAAATTAAGAATGTTGAAAAGTGTCAATGTAACACAGTCGTCTACTGCCTGCAAAATGAAAAAAAAAAAAGGAAATACATTGTACACAAAGTAATGATTTAATCATTTTAGAAGACAAATCGTCTGTATAAATCATGATCATCTATGATTCTATAAAGAGACAAATGATAATTCGTTAAAAAAGAAAACAGATTTTTGTTATTTCAAAATAAATTCAAGGTTATGAAAAGTCCGAGAAGTGCTAAATGTAAATTGCATCATCTACCGCAGTAAAAATCAAATTAAATTTGCATCTGAATGTATATTACTTACAATAATAATTACTTAATTATTAATAGGGATATTTAAAGGTCAAGTGAAACGAAAATTATGCTTAAGTTGACAAAGGGTACAACACCAATAACTAAAGAATTTTTACTGATTTGAATTCAATTAATTTAGTTTTATTTAATTGTAAAGTATATTGTTATAACATAAACTTACATAGTTCTGCATATAAGATTGTTCTTTTTTGTTTATAAGTATTTGAAAATAATTGTTAAAATGTGGGGTTAGAATAGCAAAATAATGTGTGTCATACTAATGCATTTTAAAAGTTATTATATTATTTGACCAGAATATAAATAGTAAAAGTGGCCAAACAAAACATTAATTATTTTATTTTTTTGTACTACTTTTGCTCTACGTGTTTTATTTTTCCAGATTTTAAACCTAAAACACCTTAAACGACAACATAAAAAGTTCTGTAACTGACCAAAATTTCATGATTTAAAATCGTACTATTTTAAAGTTATTTAATAGAAAGCATTTTCACGCCAACTCCTTTCAGGGGCGGTAAGAATTATTTGAAAAAAAAAACTATGCTAAGATTTTCGTCGTATTTTGTTTACAGGCACTGAAATTTTGAATACTCATTTTAAAAACACCTTGAATACACGAAGCTTATAATATATGCTAGCTTAAATGGTTTTGAGCAAAATCCCTATTGCCAACATTGAAAACTGGAAAATTGGACTGGAAAAAAATAAAATTAATATAATTGAAAATCATGAAACTATGAAAAACTGCTCAAACAATATTTTATCGAAACATACGTTTGGAACAGAAAATGACATGTGCCAAATCGTTATTTTGGGGAAAATGGTACTTGGCTAATACAGGATCTTTAACTTTATCCTCTCTATATTTAACAGAAAATGTATTAAATGTCAGTGGTACTAGTGGAGACTTATCTATTTGTAATCGTAATTTTATGTAAACAGAAATACCGTGACCACAGTAAGTTTACACATCTTGTATTTCAAATCCGACATTGAACTGTTGCAGGGTTCAATTTTAAAGGTCTTCGTAGTTTGCATTAACAAATAAATAAGAGTAGCATCGATCTGTTGCGAAAATCAAGTATAAAAATAAGACATCAATTTATTTTTAGCGTCGCAAACAATAAAGAACATCGACATTTGAATAAACTTGATTAGAGAAAAGTGTATGCAAGTTTAATTATAATTAAATCATCGCTTTGAGAACTGCCCGCACATATATTATGGGGGGGATATTTATAGCTCGTTATTATCAAGGAATTAAAAAGCTTGTATCGGGGGATAATAATTAATTCAAAGAACCCATACACCCCATAATTGAGCTGTAGACAAATTGGTAGGAAGAGTACTGGTGACGCAGATAATCAAGAGAGTGGGCGAGGAAATTTTGCCACCACAGAAAATATCACTCCGATTTAAAAATGCTGCATTGCATAAACGATGTATGAAGAACAAAGTATCATAACAAACTTAGTAACAGTTTATAAACGCAAGCATTAATTACGAGTATATTCAGGAAAAACCAACATTTTTTCACTAGTATTAAATATGTGCACTGTGCAGTTCTGTAGAAGCTTCCATACCTTCCATAATTCATGAGAAAATTTTAAAAAGTCTAACATAAAGTTCTTTTCATTTCATTTTTTGCATACACTGTATACTGAATCTCTAAAATTAGTCATTAACTTTTATGTTATTTTATATAAAACAAACGTCCAGTTATTTTGTATTTACATTAAGGCTAACGGTGAAACACGTGATCAAGTTTTGTTAAAACCAGATATATCGCTGCGCAGAGTAAGACTATGTTGACGTGTTGTGGCAAAACGCTGAAATATGTGCTGCCTAGAGGCTAATGCATTTGGGATGGAGACAAAACGAAAGATACACTGAAATAAAGGTATCACAACTCTATTAGTGGAGTAAAATCGGTTCTCAATTATGCCGTTTTTTTTTAATAAAGATATAACTAAATTAAACATTTACCATCTTTTAGAGGGACAATTTCGACATCTGAAATGGACTTTTACAACTTTTTTCAGTAGGGTCTAACTTTATAAATTCAAATTGTCGGTGCTTCGGACGTTATTTGTCAATTATATTTTACGAAACATATATTGCGTTTGCAAATCAACGATTCAAGTTATGTTCATAATTTTTTCACAACATGTATAAAAAACTACAGCGCTTCTAATAGTACATACCAATTGTTAATAACTTTTCGCCTTTTCGAAAAAAATTGTTCCAAAGTCAATGCCAGTAAATTTGTGCATTAAAAACTTTACTATGCGGAGAGCTACATTAATTATTGAAAATAGAACTATAGTTATATCGAGACAAATGTAGTCGATAGTATGAAAAATTTAAAAAAAAAAGTTTACTCTGCTACGTGTTACGGTTTTCAAGAAATTGAATTTTACATATGCTCGTGTTTCGTGTGTAAGCTAAGTTTACTTGCGGTGCAGTATACGTTTTCAGAATAGGACAATGCATTCATTCGGAAAGTCAGAAATATCTATATTTTCCATAATTTTTATGTCGAATAAAATTAAATTTTAGTTTTTTTTGCTCGTATTTTTTTAATAAAGAAAACTTATCGTAGATCATAGAAAATACATAAGAGATATTAACATAAATGTATATTTATTTATGTCCAAAATGTAAAATATAAAGACTATGAATGGATTATTGAAGATAAATATGAGAAATTAAAGTGTAAATAAGCCAATTAGATTGGATCAAACATTGAAAACATATCCACTAATTGCGATGCTTATTTTTTTGTTTGTTCCTTTAATACTAAAATATAAATACTTTCACTTGACATAGGGCTCAACTTAAATCAGAAAATATGGAATAAAGAGATAATTTCATTTATAGGATAAAATGGTTTTGACACATTTTTTCTTTCTATGTGTATTTCTACTAAGTTTGGGTTTGCAACAAATAGTATATTATTATTTACTGAAGTGCTGAGAAGCAAACCATCGATGCCATGTAAAAAAATACTATGCGACAAAAATAAAATTAGATAACCAAAACCATATTTCAATAACATTTTTATATATTCCATAAATCTCAACTACCCATTTGCATTCCCCATTTTTTTAATATTTATTAAAAATATTAATTATATTTTAATGAATACGTCTATTTAGCAATGTCTTAGCTGGTGTCTATTATTCAGTAGGCAGACACAGAATATTATATTAAAAATAATCTATATTTCTGTATTTGAAAAACATTGTATTTTTAGTTTCAAGTAACAAATTCGTAGTTATAATAAAGCTATTAAACTACAATACGTAATCATTTCTCTTAAGTCTTTTATAAAATCTGTCCTTTTATTTTAGTTTTTCGGTTTTCGTTCGGTAACTATATATATACTCGCGTCAAGAATTCAGACGTCTTACGTCACGGCTGACGTTACACGTTTGTTTTTATTGTCAACGTAATTTTCGATATTTAGTCGCGTTAAAAACAAACAATTTTTGCAATTTAGTTTAATTTATAATGCAAACTTTAAGTGTAGTATATAGTTTTATTACTATCAGTTGCAGTTTCTTAAATATTTTGATGAAAATATAATGAATTATTCATTTGTTCGTATGACGTAAGTCGTCTGAATTCTTGTCGCGAGTATATATAGTAAAATATGTTATTCTATTTTTTACATACTACAAATATTATTTTACATCGAGTGAAAAATTTTAAATAAAAAAAAATTTACATTACTCAACATTTTAAAAAACAGCATTGATGTAAAATAATATTTGTAGTCTATTAAAAAAAAGCCGCCTATTTTTATCATTTTCCGTTGAGCAGTTATTGAGCGAAAACGTGGCGAAAACTATATTCCGTATGATAGAGCATTTACTGTTAGCCTGAATCACTTCTCTCAGTGTTGGACATTTAGAATCTAATGTGATCGTCTCTTTTATCAATGCCACCGCAAGGGGGCAGCATTTTATTGCTAAGAAATATTTTTTTAGTTTTCGCTCAGTAGCTCCTCAGGGGATAAAGATAAAAATATGCGGTTTTTTTTAATAGACTACAAATATTAATTTACATCGACGCTGTGTTTTGAAATTTCGGAAAAGAGCAAAATTCATTTAAAAAAAATAATTTTACAGTTTTTCAAAATTTCAAAACACAGCGTCTCTTAAAAAAAACCGCATATTTTTATCTTTATCCCTTGAGGAGTTATTGAGCGAAAACTTTATATCGTCTTATAGAGCGCTCACCGTAAGCCTTAAACACTCTAGTGGCACAGAAATGTTTGTTCTGATCCCATTAATCATACATAAAAAGACATTTGCATGTGTTTTTTGGGAGCTTTAACAAAAAAATGTTTGTATTGTAACATGCTCGTACTTCAAATGTTTTTTATGTACTTGTAACAAAAATAACTATTTTAAAAATTTACGTCATACAGAATACGCCATTTAAGGGCGTCGTATTCTTGAAATAATGTTATCTACAAATTCAAATAATTTTAGACATTTAAGATATTAATGTCATCTCTTGCCACCGAATATTCAAAAGTATCGAAGTAAAACGAATATATGACTGTGGATGCAAATATTGTTACAACATAAACTTACATAGTATGTGAAAATAATTGTTAAAATGTGGGGTTAGAATAGCAAAATAATGTGTCTTACAAATGTCTTTTAAAAGTTATTATTTTATTTAAGGAGAATTTAAATAGTAAAAGTAGATGAACAAAATATCAAGAATTTTATTTTTGATTTTACTTTTGTACACACACCATCATTTTACGAGAAATAATGATTATCTTATGATTTTCTCATTAAATTTTTATTGTCCATAGATATTCAGAGATCTTAGTCACACCGATCTTAATACATGCAAAATAGTGAGTAAGCTGTGGTTTGTGAGACATATTTAGAAGCAATTGACTTAAAATATTATATAATAATTTGCATAAAGAATAATGCGTTATATCTTTTTAAATTAAATTTTGCTTACTTAGTTGCCATAAGAAAAATAATCTGCAATACATTTATTTTAAATATAAATCGAGTAATAATAATATACTGTCACACAGACTGCAAATACGGCAAATCGGACAAATCCATGTACGTCAGCATGAAAATCATCGATCTAGTTTATAAAAGGTAAGAATACTGTTACCTCGTGGTAAATTTATATTACTGTACAGAAACTTGACCCCCACGTATCAGTAGGGCATTTTGCATAAGGTAAAACGAGAAATCGATTATTATAATTCCAATTTTATGTGCCAGCTATTTTTGGATTAACTAAAGCACGAAATCTGGTGATACATTTATCATGTACATAAGTTTGAGCTAAAATAATTACCTACTTTTTAGAATACCTACTAGTTACTACTTATAACAGATACTAATTTTTTCGTAAATGGTAGCTATTTTGTTTGAACTAAATCGAGTTTGGTATAAAACACTATGGTCAAGGGAATTAACTAAATTCTGTTTAAACTTTTATAAAATAACCATAAATAAATAAAATTGTTACAGCGGAATATAGGTCATAAGTATGAAGAATTTGTATTACCTGACGCCTGCAATTTTTCATTAAGTCCAAAGCTTTGAGCTACTATCACAGGTCCTTAAACATGTTGACGGAATTTAGATTTCTTCAAGGATTCTTTTTCGAAAGGAGTGATTGTATAGTCAAAATAAATGAAATTTGCCCAAATATACCTACATCTAAAAGTTCACAGTTTCCGAGATACAGGGTGTCAAAGATTTCGAAATTTTGATTATATTTTTTGTTTACTTTCGAAACCTTTCGTGATAAAAACAACAAAACAACAATAATTATATGTTGTAATGAGATATCTTAGATCTAATTTTTTAGTATGTTTAAACATTCCTATTATCACCAGTGGTGGAAATAGTTAACACTAAAAGAAATTACAAATACTAACCAAAAATGGCTCCACATCACATTTTAATATCACAATTATTATTGATGTTTAAATAAAAATGTTTTAATGAATAAACCTCTCTTTCTTTAGAACTATCAATCAAACATTTATTTATGACATTTATGCTCGCCCCATTTAATCTTAAAAGCACAATTTAGGACTTGCAAAAAAATCATAAGACATTTTTAATTTTAGGTCTTAGATAGATCTACGTCTATGACTACCAAATGATGACTGTGATAGGCTACGTTACCAATTTTCCACAAACAAGATATGTGCTTTTTACGTCCCATCATGAATTATAATGTAATAAATAAAATAAAAGACTGAAAAATATAACAAAAGTAGGTATCAAATTCACTTCAGACAGAAGGAAACCCCATAAATAATAAATAACGATATATGACAACCGACGAGTTTCCGAACAAATAGCGTTTGCAGCGTTGCCACGTAGACCTTTACTTCGAACTGTAGTTAATTAAGAAAATTGTCACCCGATGGTGGATGTAATAGTAATAATATATTATTTTATTTCCAGAATTGATAAGTACAAATTAAATATGTACTACTTTATTATTAAATGATATTTATTCTTACGGGAGTATCTCAGTATCTGCATACCTTAATAAATATGAATACATCGTCAACGTTGGAAGAAATGTTGGCTTTGTTTATTTTTCCATGTTCCTTCTATTTTTATTATTGTTATGAGGTACTTACATATTATAACAGTAACCGTATCATTATTAAATTATATTCTAATATATATAATTCTCGTGTCACAGTTTTAGACGCCATACTCCTCGGAAACCGCTTGACCGATTTTTATGAAATTTTATATGTATATTCGGTAGGTCTGAGAATCGGTCGTAATCTATTTTTCATACCCCTAAGTGATAAGGGTGGTACACCCCAAACAATTTTTTTTTTATTTTTTGGACAAAATTTTTTAATTTTATTTTTTTATGATGTGGCATTAAAAAATACATACAACCCTTAATTTTCATCATTCTATCACAAACCCCTATTTTTTTATAACCATTTTACTAATTTAATCATTTTTAACCCTGGTCGATAACTGATCAATTATCACTAGATCAGTTATCCCCGCCAAGCATCTACCGGTGTCACTTCTCACCCAGTAAACAGTACGGAGTAGGGATGAGAATGAAGCCGGTCTCCTATTTCTCTCACACAATAAGCCTTCTCTCACCCCCTACACAGTTTTCGACCATTATTGTTGTATATGAATCGAGCGTAGTAGTGACGTTTACAATTATCATTTTACCTTCTAAGTGTAATTCTCAAGTAAATTTATTATTAATTTGCTGGGTCATAATTATTTAATTCCTATTTTATCAATAATTAATAAAATTATTAATTTTAAGTGTAGTTCTCATTATTAGTTAATTAAGTGATCTACATAACCTCAAAAGTACGCAACACGTCACGAGCTCCCGCCAATAACGGCTGTTATTTTACTATATGGCTATTTTTTTGTACAGTGAACAATGCCAACAAGACGTAAAGGGGCTAATTTGGGCCGTCAAACAAGTAAAATTGCAGGCACGCGAAATAATTCAAAAAATTAATGTTTCGTGTTTTGTAATTCTTATAGGCCGTCATCATTTACAGTGCTCCATTCCTCTTTTAGTCATATACCACATCTCCACACACTTACAATTAGTTATTTTTTATTTAACTACCAAAATATGTACTAGAAATAATTCATATGGCAAAACAACGTTTGCCGGGTCACCTAGTTCTATTATATTATATTGATGGTGTTGGTCATCAAGTTTCTGATTCCTGTTTACATATTGAAAATAATTAATTTCCACGAACTGAATAATAATTTTCAAATGACACTTCGTTCTTCCGTATTTCCAGAACGTCAAATCGTGCGTTGATCCTACACTAACTGAGGCAATAAAAAAATAAACAAATTAAAAACCAACCCAGGCACGTATCTTCCTTCAATTTTTTTTTATAAATCTGTCTCTTGATAGCATCTAATGAGACATTAAGCTCTGTGTGGCGTCCACGGAAAGCAATAACCGACCTGGATTTTATCGTCCATTCGAGGACATTCACGAGTGTTTCTGTTCGGTTACTATTCTATTAGTCACCCGCGGCTTATTCATGCGCCAGCCAGGTGTTTCACCCGTTACTGCATTCGTTAAACCAGAGGGGACGTCGCGCCGGTGTATCGGGGGTCGTCCCTCCTAACTGCAATGAATCACGAAATCGGTATCTTTGAATAATAAGTTCGGTTTTTTGATAACGCAATCGTTGCTAACCAAAGGTCATTTCTGTAAGTAAGGTACTACTGATAATATATATTATTCCTCTCAAAAGGATATTAGAGAAAACATTTAGTTGGTACTGGCCTTGTAACATGCTTAACATATGCTGGTAGGCTTTCACGACTCAAAAGTGAAAAATGAATCTTGAAAATGACTTGGGCCGACTTCAATGAAATGGTGTCGGTTTAGTACTGTTAAATATTTCTATGTCTTGTAGTTCCTTAAAGTATTTTGGCTCACAAATAGGGTTGCCACCTGTCCTTACTTTGGAAGGACAGTCCTTACTTCAGGCACTCTGTCCTACCGTTCTTACTTTTACTAGAAATGTCTTTACTTAGCGTAAACATAGTAAATAATGTGACGATATGCAAAAATAATCTTTAAATGTAATAAGAAAATAATGGTATAAGAGTTAAAAACATCTTCTTACTTGAGAATATGAAAAGGTGGCAACCCTACTCACAAATATGCCGTCCGAGACGCACTAACGTATTGATGATACCCTGACTTTGGATTCGATGGCGCTGAAAGCAAAACCCTTGCATGATTCTTGAGACTCTTGCATACAAATGAGAAACATGGAACTTTGTTATGAATTTGGTAACAGTGGTAGTTACTCTTGGCCGGCTACGGTCCTGCTCGAAGCGCACACGTAACTATCGATATGGTCGATCCTCGACAGTGGTCGATTGGTAAACATTATAAAGTACAGAAACAAAAACAGTTTTACAAAAGTTATAAATAATGAACGAAATAGGCGAAATCGGAACTTTTTCAATCGATTGCCAGTAAATTTATAATTAGTTCAGTTCAACAGAACTGAGCCTAGCCTCCATAAACTTTGATTTCAAAAAAATAATTTTATATGGAGGATGTCTTGTAAATAAAGTTCCTATATACCTGCAATTCCTTTCTTATATTTGCAAGACTTATTGCTGTAGCAATATTTCTTGTCTTGGCTAGCAAAACTTTTTTTTTAAATCTTGTCTTGTGCCATCATAAGCTCACCTAGAGACGAAAGGAAACCGTTTTCTTCCAATTTCATAGTGGAGCTGATGTGCAAATATATTCTTTTATTCATTAAATCAATTGCACGTGGTTTCCAAAATAAATCTCTCATGCATCTTTCTGCTTTTGAAACAAATTACAATCAGATAGACATCAGTCCGGATAAAATAGGAAACCGTCTGGTTCATAAAAAATGCTCTAATTTCTACTTGTTTGTGAGATCGTCTAGCATTAGGTACTACCACAAATGAAAACAGCTCAGAACGCCAAATCATTTGCTTCGACCATTCTTAATGAGGTCTTCTACAACTTGAACGTCTTCGTTCTCATCCTTGGTCAGTGTTAATGGCTTGGTTTTCATTTCCTAAATCGGTTTTCTGAAGGAATTTGATGACAAGTTTCACAGAGCTACTCCTTTGCCATTCATAGTACTATTTGTTAAAATATTTCCACACAGATCTTAAGAAAATGATAAAATCTTCATATAATATTCTACATCATTTCCAACCCACAAGGTCCTATCGCTAATTTTGAAGCATTTAAAATAAAAGTCCCTTTTCCTCAATCCATATAATTTCACAATGGAAATTAATCAGTTACATTTCAGAAAAAGTCCTTCTACGTCGCTTAAGGACGCCGTATTCTTGAAATAGCGTTTTCTACAAACTTAAATAATTTTAGACGTTTAAGAACTGAATAATATAAAGCTTAGCAAATTACAAGAATGCTGTCTCATACCATCTGAGAATATTCAAAGATACCGAAGTAAAATGAATATGTAACGACAGAAAGCGGTCTAACCAACAAATTTTTAAAAACAAAAATCTTTAAAAATGCGTATTTTTGAAATTTAACTGTAGATGAAAATATTGTTATAACATAAGCTTAAATAGTTCTGCATATAATATTGTTCACTTTTGTTTTAATTAAATTTAAATAGTAACAATGAATAAACATTAAGAATTTTATTTTTGATATTATTTTTGTTCTACGCGTTTTATTTTTCGACATTTCTCTACCTAAAAACACCACAAATCTGATCATTTTACGGCGACCTTAAAAGATTTTGGAACTAACACTATATCCAAAAATATAGTTCCTTGGTTAAATTCGGTCTTTATAGCCAGTAACTTAGTACCTAAAACTAATAATTAAATTTTTCAAAACAAGTATCTAAAGTATATGTTATATAATTTACTTAAGTACTCTTTTTTTCAATCATATGATGGGTTGTCTTATTTTGTTCTATTTTTTTCACTCATATATTACTAGACTCGTTTCTACTTTACTATACATGTGATGTATCTTTATGGAAGTAAATAATCCAATTAACAATTCCTCTACACGCAACCTCTATATAAGCACTAACACAAAAGTCTTAATTGTTTTTAAAAGTAGGTGCAACAACTTGAGATTGGTAGGAGCCGCATCTATACATTTCCTCTGCCGACACTCAAGAATGTACAAGCCTTACATACGTATAATCTTAAATCACCGCTACAAACCAGTTAAGAGATAGTTTAAAGTATATGTACGTTAATGTTAATAGGGAATGACTGGGTTGCATGCATGTCTATGGATTTTTCAGCTAACGGTACGTTTTTAGTTTATCAGTTATAATAAATAAAAGACAACCGTTCCATTTCCTCTATTAGAAACTATGGAACTGATACTTAAAAGCACGTTTCTGTTATATGTAAGTGGTATGTTGGATAAAGAGGCGATTACACTGCGAATTTGTACGAGAATTTGCTCGAACAAAATGGCAGATTAAAATAAATATCAGGAAAAGTACAATACGACATAGGTCTTTAACCTAACTGTTATTTTTAATATTATTTAAATTAAGAGACATAACTTTGGATCATTTAATATTTAGCTACGCTGTATTATAGTTGTTGCCCGTGTCAGGCATATAATAATAAAAATCTTTATTATTCCAACAGAAAACATACAATTACAGGATAAGTAAACTAAGTGGTAATATGAAAAAAATATATAATATTACCCTGAGTGAGACACACAACGACATACAGTATATAAATTACCAATAAAAATGTCACCAACCCTAACAACTCCACTGTATAAATTGCACATTAAAAAAAATTAAGACTTAGCTAATAAGCTAGTTCTAGGGGAAGAACAATAAAATAAACTTTGTTGCCTTGTATTGTCACGTGGTAGTCGAAAGTGTACTTTACTGAACAGTGCGGACCAGTCAACTCTTGTTTAGAAGGTTATATAGAAATTGGATCAGATATATAGTCTAAATCTTCTTAAGCCAAAGCGATTCAAAATATTAAAGTGATCTTGCCAAAATATTAGAATTTTATACATCCTCTTTGAACTGACTCAAACCATTGGCGATATATGTTATATTGCATTAGTAAAGTCCCTACAGTTGCCAAATATAAAATCATAAGCCCTGAATGCGTTTGAGATGTTATTAATATGTTCAATAACAGTGAGTCTGCTGTCAAAAGTTTTTCCTAGATAATTAGACATAACCATTGACCGAATAATCATATATAACAAAATTGACTCTGCGAGTAAAGGTCCATAGAGTTACATTTGGAAATATTGAGAAAAAAATGATTTGTTTCACACCACGACAACATACGATTCATACGGAATTGAAGACGATCACAATCTGATACCGAATTTATTGACGAATAAAGTCATCAGCGAACAATATATTTTTGTATGAAACGACATCAGGAAAATCGTTAATAAAAAGTAAAAATAAAAGCGGGTCTAAGTTGGAACCTTGCGATACCCCAGATGTAGGAACGAATGATTGGGAGGTAAATTTTTGAAATCTAACCATAAATTGTCTGTTAGCTAGATATTATTCCAAAAGTGTGATTAATAAGTCCGAAATACTAAAACGATGTAATTTTGCTAATAAAATATTCATACAGTATCAGCACAAGAATAAGTCTTGTGGTATCAGAACGTTCATGTCATTCCAAATTCTTTAAAATACCTTTGCCCACACCGTACAATGAATTCGTATCCAAAGCTGCTGTTCCTTTTGTACGTATAGGAACTTTGTTAAGACTTCATATGATTTCGTACTATCAGTATAAATATTTATTTACATAATGCTAATATTTATCATATCCCATCGCATATAAAATGGATTAAGAGTTACTCAGTATTCGTTTAATAATTTCTTAAATATAGGTATGTTAATGTAAATCATCAAAATACTTACAGTGCGAAAAAGATGTTATGATATAATAAATTTGTAATGCAACTTAACACATTTAATCATATATGTATTTATGATATTCATTATGTAGCTTCTAATTAAAATAAAACGTAAGTAGAATTAAATTATGGGTAGGTAGAGATATTCCGATACACCTAATAATAAATTATAATCAATTATTTATATGAATGGAATTTATTCAAATCAAGTTATGTGAATGTTATAAGCAAATTTAACTTTCTACGACGGATTTTTATCGTATTTATTTGGAAATTCCACCAAATTAGCAATTTGGAATTATGATAAAAGTTATACTATTTCTCGCTGTCAGCTGTGATCCAAATTTTTTATTATTTATGTTTATTCACGTGGATATTATGGAATGTTCCTACGTAAACATAAAAGTTGACATTATACCTAAGTACTAACTGCAACATTACACCTTGGTCTTTCGCAAAACCAGGGGAAATGAAGAAAATTATATTTTTTATTACTTAAATGCCATATTATGTTGTACATATGTCGCTTTTTTGTAACGGAATGACCTGATTTCTACTTCTAAACTTTCAATAGTTATCGAGATAAAGCTATTAAGATTCTCACAGTTTAATTAATTTTTAGTTCCTTACAAAATGGAATACAACAATTAAAAATTTAAATTCTAAATTCCTTTGTTCAATGGCGTTTTCACTTTTGTATTTCCCAATGAAACAATTAATAATTCTTATTTCATTCACTCTGCCAATATTTGAGACTATAAACTTAGAAATTCATCATAAATAAAGTAAGCACCACAAATAGTTGCTAATTTATATTAAGTTGCTTACAAGTACTCGTAAACGAAGATGTAAGTTCTAAATAAGTTTCATATATTTCAATAGAATTTAATTTTATTACTAATTCTAAATTTAATTTGGCCAGAATCTGCCTAATTTAATTTATACAGTGCTTTCGAAAAGTAACGAATAAATTGATTAATTTTGAAATTGAGAAGTTTTCGAAAAAATCCCCTGGCACGTCGATTTCGTTTTTAAAAAGGCACTTTTTGACATAGACCCACATTTGTGACGTCATCGTTGTTCGAGATATGATCAACAATTTTTTTAAATAGCAACCCCCAATTTTGACCATGCCATTTGAAAGAGCGTGTCATTCTACATACATACATCATGAAAAATTATGGTAATACATAACAAAAATTTCAAGAAAATAATGTTTGGAGATTTTAAAATTTAATTTTCAGAATGCTAAAAATGATAATGATTATGTAAAAAATCGACTAAATTAAATGTGCAAATTGTGCACCGTTGGCTGCCTGACAGTAGCCAAGACGATTAATAAATTCTTTTTAGACATTATCAGGTTCAGGAAGTATACGATGTATCTCGTGACGAATTCCTGCTTTTAAATCTTATAAATTAACCGGTCTAGTAACGTATACTTTGCTTTTTAAGTATCCCCACAAGAAATAATCTAGGGGTGTCAAATCAGGCGATCTGACTGGCCACTCAATTGGCCCTTTCTCCCTACCCAACAATTCGTGAACAGCTGATCTAAATAAGCACGGACAGGTGTTGCATAATGGAGAGGTGCACAGTATTGTGAAAATTAAATTTTAAAATCTTCAAACATCAATTTCTTGAAATTTTTGTTATATATCACACACATACATACATCATTTTTCATGATGTATGTATGTAGAATGACACACGCTCTTTCAAATGGCATGATCAAAATTGGGGGTCGCTATTGTCGATGACGTCATATATCGAACAACGATGACGTCACAAATATGGGTCGTATCTCAAAGTGCCTTTTTTAAAAACAAAATCGACGTGCCATAGGATTTTTTCAAAAACTTCTCAATTTCAAAAATAATGAATTTATTCGTTACTTTTCGAAACCACTGTATATTAACAGGACTTCAACTAAAAATATTACCAAGGACAATGACCAAGTCATGAAGAACTTTAAAATAAGTGACCCGAAAGTGACTTTTTAATATAAGTAGAAAGAAACTTGTAAATAATATTTGCTGTGGATTAAACTACTAGGTATGGTTTTTCGAATCGTTGGTCTATGCAACTTGTCACCTTAGGAATATCTGACTTGCCCCTGTTGATCTCGGGATAGGCGATGGGTTCGTGAGCTCGTTATCTTCATTGATTGATTGGCTCCGCAAAAGTAAATTACAGGAAGAAACGCATTATGCAGTCGCGAACTAGGCGCACCGTGGACCAGGTTAGTCTCATTTTCGTCTAGTGAAGAATTTTCTAAGGATTTTAAATGTAGGTCGCTGAAACTTTTTGGAGAATTTTGGTCAGTCGCGTCAAATAAAAGAGCTAATAAAAATAATATCCTCCATAGAACATATTTTGACATGTAAATAGTACAGTAGAAGAAGTCGTAAGTCTATAGAAAACAACATATGCGACTAATTTTGTAAGAGTTCGTGATCAGATCGGCACAAAGCGGTCCGCGATGCGTCTACACCGCGACCTCCTAGTGCATTCTCTCCTTTAGTAAAATAGTTTACAATACACCTGGAGTTATAAATATTAGTGACATCACATGTAAACACTGAACTGTTGTCATCGACATATGTCTATATTTATGACTGAAATAATTTACATCATTTGTAATGTTGGCGGAGTAAGTATATAAATTAAAAATAATATTCTCTTATTTGAACGATTTATGTTTTAACTAATTGACAATACTAGTGCAGAAATTAGAAACAATAATGCCTTATTAACTAACTTGTGTGTATTTCGTGACCGCGTAAAATCAGACTGTGCATTGAGACAGGTGAGAGTATCTAATTATGAACACCTTCTCTAAGTTAAGTTAAGATAAGTTAAAAAAGTATTTAAAACTTGGTGTACGATGATAAAACGCCGTATTAAATTAAAAGCAAATATAACAATTGAGTAAAAACCCTGTAATCTAAAAATAACTGAGATGAACAAAAAGTTACATTAGCGTATGTATTACTAACAAATCAGGAGTTACTGACGTTCCGGTTAAACTACAAATTAAATGCCCTTTTGACAAATACAAAACACATTAAACAAGTTACACGTTGTTAATTGTTGTGTTCCAGTTTGCAAAAAAACCTTTCTTTTATCAACATTTTTTTATATAAAATTTAAAAAACCATATGCTATGACTTTTGGGAATATGGAATAATAATAGTAGATATAGATATCAGCAATGTATAATTCCACACAATTCTCATAATACTTATTACAATATAAATGCGTGTTAGTGTTGTGTTATCACTATCAATAAATAAACGGAACACTGTATGCAAGGATGTGAATATTTAAATTGCGCGATAAAACCGATTCTATGTAGGCGAAATAAATAGCATAAAAATGGTCTAAAGAAGAGATAAGTAACAGTTTACAATGATTAGTCACAAATTAAACTCGACTTAATACATATGCATCTAAACTGTGTTTTGAGAAAACCCAGAGAAGCAGTATCAAATTTTATTATATGCATTCTCAAATTTATACATTTTTCAAAATTATCCTCCTACAGTAGTAAGTAATAAATATGTTTTACGCATTTCAAGCAAAACCAAATGGTATAACTAAACTGCTTTTATGTAAACATGTAGACGTATATTGTAAATATATCTACGAGTATGACTAAACATACAGGGATTTTGAACAATTAAAAATCATTAAAAAATCATATTTTCGTCTGACATTTTCATTTCTGACATGCTATTTTGGGAAGAAACAGAACAGTTTTCCTATCCCACATTAGTCACTGTAAGTACATACAATGGATCCATTGTTAAATTTATTGCATATTTGGGGTCAAAGAAAGTATAGCAAATAAATGACATCGTTTATTCAACTAGTGCGTTTCATTTAAACCATTATAGGGTGAAACAGAACTTATCTAAAAAAATTTAAGAATACACTAGCGGAAAAAATTAAGGGATCAAAAAAAAATTCATTTTTTTGCGATTCTTCAAATGGTTGTATCTTTAATAAAAATTGTCGTATGTGAGTGAAAAAAGGCAATTTGAAGCTTGAAGTGTCTAGTTTATGGATCTTAAAAAAAATTTCCAAGCAACAATTAGCGCAAAATTCTAATGAATATTATGGAAAGAAAATTTTTGCACTCTTATTTTTAGTGTACCTACGGACTTAAAAAAAATTTTTTTCAACCTAACCACTATATGCATTGGATAAGTTGTTCATTTAACTTCAATTTCTTTTTTTTGCCGACCTCAATACCATCATTCTTCGCTGAATTATCAGTCTTTGAATGAAAATGCGTCATTTTCTCATCTCTCAGCAATATCTCAGGAACCAATGGTTGCTCAGGAGCCAATGGTTGCTCAGGAACCAATGGTTGCTCAGAAAATGGAAGGGGGTTTCGGAAACTTGGATTCATTCTCTACAATGTTCTGGCATGTTTTTTCAGAAAATATATTTTTTTTCATTCTTAACATGACTGAAAAATTTCGATAAACAGGACTTTTTGAGGTCTTTCAGAAAATCACGTGCCACATTGAGAATATTGGGTAAACAACTAATGTTAAGTGTGCATCTTATAGGCCATTGTACCCTCAAAAGCCCTACAAAGTTTCAACCTGATCCATCAAGCTGTTTTATTGTTTCATTCCATTGAATTTTTGAAAAAATTGAAGGATCGCGTTTTTTTGCTTTAGAGCTCATAATCTGTAAAAAAATGAAAAAAAAATCTCCTATGTGTCGCTATTAATCTTCATCCTTTACCTGAAGGTGCCTTGAACCCTGTTGAAAGTCCATCCAAAAATGCTTGTCGAAAACTTTTTACATTTTTATCTTGCCATACTTTTGTTACAGTATATCCCTCATTGACCCAAGTTTCGTTTAGACTCTAGATAATAAATATTCCTCCCTTCGTCACGGAATTTTCTAATTGATCTTAAGTAGGATCTTCGCCAACAAATAATTTCATCTTTATTGATAAGAACTGACTTCCTGTTCTGCTTTTCCCAGCAAAAATTCAACTCTCGTAAGACGGCCCATAATTTGCTTCTACTGATTTTTAGCAAATCGTTGTCCTCTGAAAGTTCACTTAAAATTTTGTTTAGCGTTGGTATTTCTGTTTTAAAATAAAATGAATGACATTTTTGAAGAAATCATCTATAACGACATTTCACCTCCCTGTAGATGATTTTGGGGGATTTACAGTATCTTGTTCATTTTTCTGAAGATAGTCTGTAGATAGTCGATTTTCCAATCCCTGTCATTTTGGAACACTTTTCCACTTTTCTACACTGTTGGTAGGATTTTGGTGTTTCAATGCATTTAATACATTTAACATAATAATCTTCTCATTCTGAGACAGCGCACATCTTTTCACACGTTTAGCAAGTACCTAATCTGATAAGCTCGACATTTTACCCAAACAATATTATATCCACTGGCACAATAGTCACTAAACACAAGTCGAATTTTACTCTACTGCACGTCTTCGTATATTCAGCTCTAAGACTGGATCGATCTGTCACAATACACTGGCTCCTGCTCTATGATGTATCCAGTGGAATATACTAATGTACTAATAATAATAATGTACTACTAATAATGTATACCTGTTAGCATTAGTGTTACCCGATAATTACCTGAAACGAAATATTACCACGCCCATGGCCGGTTTTTATCTCGGGGTTTTATTACTCTCTTTCATTTCCAAACAGACTATAATAATGAATAATAATAGCAGCAAAAGCAGTTGTATAAAATAGGTGTTATAAAACGTTATTTATTTCCTTCCTTGGGAATTTCTTTTCATTTTTTGTCCGGTCGTCGATTATATGCTTTGCCGCCTTATTGGGTTTTACAGCAGCCGTGCAGAAGTGTATTTTTAAATCATTTTCGAACTGCCCTTTTTGAATTTCTTTTACAAAATTATAGTTGAAAGTGTCCCCTGTAAATTCAATTTTATTTTTTTAGATAAATTCTGAATCACCCTGTATATAGCTAAATATTTAGCAAATAAAACAATCGCTTAGAATTTCCCACCTCACATACTCTATTCACAGTATGAACATAAATTATTGATATCACTTTCTTGATTGGATAATGTACGAAAAAATATAGTTGCTACTTAAAAAAATGTCAGCTAAAAAAATTGCGTTTTTGTTTGCCATATTATGCATTCTCTTCTCTTTAACACTATATCTAGTGTATTTTTTCGTCATCAAAACCAGTCGCAGTTGCCAATTTCATTTCGAATGACGTAAACATTCCAATAACACGTTCTTTTCATTTGCTGCAATTTTTTGCCGTCGAAATATAATAACACGTGTACGATTTAGTGTTTATGATATTAATTACAATAATCGGGACGATTCACTGCGCCTTGTGTTTTCCACTGTCAATATAATTGCGACTGATAAAAAAACCGAAGCGAATAGTTGCAATTCTAGAGAGACAAGGTTAAATTCTCGTGACTGTGTATCTGTGTTTCCAAATCGACAGCACTCTAAAATCTGTTCACGGACAATCCTTGTGCGCTGTTATTATAAATATTTATCACATTACACAAATTAACTACATTCTGTTAACTACGCCAACAAATTAGATAGAAAGTACACGCACGTGAGCTAAATGCCGTCCATGTAGGTATCCACTTTTTAGTGTCGCCAACAAGATTTGCATTTTCTTCTTCGGTACAATTCAATACTTAGAAAGTTCCAATTGTTTTTAATTAAATCCCTTGGGAATTGGAATTGACTATTTACCAGTTACTGTGGCACTTTCCCTCTACATTTTTTATAACTGCACCGATTTGTCTGAAATTTTTACAGTTGGTAAGAAATTACTCAAAAAACACAAGTTATATGGTGTCGATGTGTGATTCCACCCCTGGGGTGGTTGACACACCATCTCGGAGGTTGAAATTTTTACACTTAAAATAATAAGTGTTTTATTAAAAAAAAGTGTAACAAACCAAAATAAAGATTATAAAAAAATAAAGAGATTGGTTTTTTATTGAGTTTTCTAAGTACAATACTAAGCGAATTATAATTGGTTAAAGATGACTTTTTATTTTTGGGGTACTATACTCGATGTATTTATCGTCAAATAACGGAAAATGGAAATCTTCTTCGATAAAAACGCATATAAACTTTTTTAGAGGACTTGAACCTTTGAAATGAGGCACTGTTAAAAGTCATTTCGATTAAAACAAAGCGAGAAGTGATGAAAAAATTTGTATTACTCTAATTTTTGAAAAAAAAAACGAGCAATATAAGTAACACTATTAAACGTATATCTTCGAAAATTCATTTTATTTTAGTGTTATTGATTAGGTCCAAAAGTTTAGCCGGTTTAGAATGCGTTTTTTCGAAAAAATCATATTTAAATTATAATTTTTTTTTACAATTATCTCAAAAAATTGCATTTTTCCAGAACAAATCTAAAACTATAAAAGATGCGTAAAAAATGGTAGATACAAAAATGTAGCTTTTTTCTTAACGAAAATTTTGTTTTTTTTATTTCTGTTGCAATTTGAAAAATAACAGAAATGCAACCGATTGAAATTTAAGTTAAAGCGCGTGACTCTCCTGTAATCAGCACTTTGACCCTTCACTATTTAAAAAGAAAGGGTTTTAGAATAATTTAACGTACTTAGTCTTGTAGCTTTGAAATTACCTTTAAAATGGTTTTTTAATGGACGCTGTAGCTTAAAAATTAACGAAGTTATCGTAAAAATGATTTTTATTTTTGTAAAGATATTTTTATACCTTCTATGTAAAGTACCTTCATTCATATTTTTTTTTAATAAAAAAAATCATAAGCGCCTTTTTTTGTACTTGAAAACAGGAAAATGTAGTTCGCAGTCAGTTGGCAAGAATACCATGGGAAAAATTCCAAGTGTAGTAGCTTCGTATTTAAAATTACCTGATGCTGCATGTTATACTAGTCATTGCTTACGAAGATCTTCAGCGACATTACTGGCAGATGCTGGTGTGGATATCACGACAATAAAGCGTCATGCTGGTTGGAAATCAACGACAGTCGCTGAGGGTTATGTCGAGAACTCCATTGAAAATAAGACCAAAATTGCTAATCAGGTTTTAGTAGGTACCACTACTAGCGCAATCACAAAAACTGTAAATGTAAGCGAAAGTAATATTCCTTCTAATATTAATTAATGTTGAAAATTGTACAAATGTAACATTTAATTTAAATGTCAATAAATAATTTCAATGTTATCTTTTTTTTTGCATGGGAGTAATCGACTACTTCTGTTTTAATTTTGATGTCATAGAAACTGATTTCTACTCCCGATCGTGGAAAAAAATAATTATAGTTTATTTGTATTGTATCATACAGTTTAACTGGAAGGTCAGTTTTTCAGGTGTAATTCTACCTACGTGTTCCCCAGAATACTAATCTGATATTATTGTTTTTAAATAAATTATAATTCGTTTTTAAAACTACACTTGCATACACCGTCATTGACCAGTACTCGGACTTAGGTGTGTACCGTGTTTATAAGTGTTGCCTGTTGTTACCCTTTCAAACCAACTGATGAAAGTAATGAAGTGCAGAGAGCGTAACTGAAACGTAAAATTAATTTTATAAACAATTTGCATTTCTATGATTTAAGAACATTTTAGCCTCTAGTACATGTGGTTGTTTGAGTTCTGTCCATCAGCGATGTTTAAAAATTACTAATAAAATGTTAAAAGAAATTTTCATAATGGAAGTTGAGAACAAACTTATGAAATGTGTTTCTAAAGGTCAAAGATAGCCCTGTATAAATATCACTCCCATTCTATGATACACTCTGTATAAACAATTATTTGTTAAATAGAGAATCAATTTCTATTGAATGTAACGATAAAATATATCGTTACGCATGAGACGCAGGCTTGATGCAGTCGCCTTTTTGTATAATGTAGTTGATAACAATGTTTACAGTGAATTGCTGTCAAACATATATTTTTTAATTACAAAATTTGGTATTAGACAGGGACATCTGAAAAAAGTGGGTAACAGGCTGCATTAAACGACCTTAATATGATTTTGATTAGAAACATAAGCCAATATAAAAATATAGGTCACAGATTGCATTCGATATCGTACAAATTAGAACATAGTAAACGATACGGTGATTCAACTGATTATACGTCCCCCTGATCCTGGTCCCGAGGTCATTTACTTACATTTTTATTTGATTATTTGACATCCGTTGCGGTGTCACCGGGTCAACATCATGGGCGCGCAAACCTGAGACGAATTTATAAATATCCCATTAACTAGCTCAGCGGTTCGAAAACCGGATTCTTCGAGAAATTCTTCAACAATTTTTTGAAAATCTCAGAACCTCTATTTTATTATTAACGATATTACCCCACCTTAGTTTTAATTCTGTAAATTTACGTTTCTCATCTTTATTAGCAATTAGTAGTCATAAAAAAGAAAAATAAGAATTTTAGTGTTGGTTATACTAGCAGCTATGTTACACGACACTCTTCGAATAATATGTAAATATATAATTTGAATGCCTTAGTAATTATAATAACAATAAAGGTTTCGTACTGAAAAGGAAAATGCACACAATATGACAAGGGAGTCATATACAGGGCGTTTCTGAAAGTGCGGCCTTCAAAGGAGTTATTGGGGGAGTAAAAATAAACAATTTTCAATGGTCTTGGTGGTCTGGTGTTCCGTGAGATGTCACATATTACAGAAAATAACTAAAAAATGATTTATGCTAAAGGTTTGTAAAAGCTTGTTACATGATATCGAAGATGTTTGGAATGACATGTGGCTATGTAGAAACAACATAACTGTTTACATTTTTGAAATGCGTCACATTTACAGCGTATCAGTTTCAAAAACACTGTCCGATTTTAAATGTGTTTCCTATGGAGTGCCTCACGAATCTGTCTTGAGGCCTATCCTGTTTTTTTTTTTGTATACATTAACGACCTTTATTATCACAGTTTATCAAATAAGAAACATACGCTTGAACTTGTGAATAATAGAGTACCTACTTAAACAGGAAACAACCAGAGTGACATTTTCTCCAGTGATGTTTGTCAGGATGGCAATCATGCGAAACTTTCGGGCATTGCTCTTGACAGCTCTTTGAGATGGACTTACATAGTGATAAACTCTGTGGTAATATTTCTAAACATATTTTGTTGTCAAACAACTTAGAAAGAAAAACAGTAAACGAAAGGTAAAACCGCTAAAGTTGTTCGTCGGTCACCTCACCTATGACATACTGATGAGAGTTAATAAGCAATAAGTTGTTGTTTCCTGGAATTCCGTGTTTGCAACATTATCGTTATCGCCGTGTCGCGATAGAGGTCGCTAACTTTCAATTGTTTTTCCGGCGTTGTAGAACGCTTCTTGTCTATGGTTTTTTAGTCCGGCATGGAAAAGTGAATGGCCGCTAGAGGCAGCTTTGCAACTGCGCGTTACTCATTGTCCCTACTGTCAGGTTAGACAGACTTAACGCCGCCTATGACATACTGATGACAGCGACGAATGACTAGAGCTGTTGCTAGAGGTTGTCTAGCTGTAATTCAATGCTGGTCGGGGCATTAGTCCGCAGAGTAGTTGTTTCCTGGAATCCCGTGTTTGCAACATATCGTTATCGATGGTCGGGTTATCAAGCTCCAAAAAAAAGTTGTGTGTAAAATTCCTAAGGTTGAAAAAATAAATTAACCAGTGCCGGAGATATGCGGAGTATCACTTTTATTACCTTATACTATTTTCAAAAATAATGGTATTTAACCTACACAAACGGTCGCTTGCAAAATTTCAGTAGGATTTAGGTTCCGTTTTGAACATAATTACAGTTTTCGATACCTTTACAATAAAACAGCGAAAATAAAATTCAATAGTAGGCTTTGAATGTTGGAGTTATTATTAAAAAATCTACCATCTTAATGTTTTATATAAAATATGTATGTAAAAATTTGAATTTTATTTTCAACCTCTGTAGAGCCTATCTCCGTAAATAGACCCCACCGACTTAAAGTTTCTTAAGAAAATGTTCACTATTTTCTATAGTCATTACCATAGTAGGCTTTGCGACATATAATTATGAATCACCCTGTATAGACACTCCCTCTTTACTTTCAATTTATTTTTTCTACAAACATGTTAAACATGCAATTTTTAACACTCCCTTGCATTAAAAGCATTAAAAATATTGCTTTAAGGCACCAGTGCCTTATAACGATTATTTTAAAGCACTAGTGCCTTAAAGTAAATGTCAAATTGTGACAGTAAATTTGAAATAAATTTAATCTGTATTTGCTTTATTAACATGAATACTTATATTACAATTCACACAATTTGAAAAATTAAATCCTTCTACCACAATCAACTGAAACGACCGCATTCTTAGTTGACGTTTGAGAAGAATCCGCTGATATTGATGGTACTGAAAGCAGTTTTCGGGCAATCGAATTTTTACTTTCCAACGAATCTTCGATGTATCCCTCGGCGACTGTTAAAGATTTCCATCCCCCATGCCGCCGAACTGCCGTTAAATTTGCTCCACTATCCGCTAATAAGCCTGCCGACGAACGCCGACAACAATGTCCAGTACTTAGCTAGCTTAGCTAGCAGCCGGAAATTTTCCAAACGTATTTATTCCCACAGGGTTTTTCGTACATTTGCCTTTCACATATTTTAGGAAAAGCCTCCGATGTCCCACATTTGCTGGACGAAGAGCCATGTATCTCCAGTAAAAATCCAAATAAAATTCTTCAACAATAGTGAAATTTCGTGGAACCTTGGTTTTGATATCTGATATCTTAACTAATATTGAACTGAAAGTGTCCACAATTTCCAAGTTGTTGAGAGTCAACTGGCAAAGATCCTCTCTACGGCAGGCACCAAATATTCCCAAAATAGTAGCTACTTTTATCAAAAGACACTCATCATACGGTGCTCACTTCAAAAACTGTTCAATTTGGTCTCTGGTCAAGATCTTTGATTTTTTGAGTTGATAACCATAGAGATGAATATTTCCAAACCTTTGATTTCTCCTCAAAATAGACCAAGAATACATTTTCAGTATATTTTCCAGGAACGCCTTTTCTTCACACCGCTTCACAAACTTATTGTATGCAATTTCATATTGAATCTCGGATTCTCTTGGTATTAGGTCCAAAGTAGCTCGGTTGGCCGCTTCATCGATTTCTTTAAATGGATTGTTCTTTTCCATATTTTCTTTATAATTTTTAAGGGTAAAAAGACAACATGTAAAAGTGAAAAATCCAAAGCCTCTAACTTTTTGTAAATGATGCATACAATAATGGTTGCCACCATGGTTACTATATATCATTGGCAAGTGCCCACTTCGAAAATTTGATATAGTGCCTACGATGCTATTTAAAACTTAATTTATTTCTACCCGAGTTAATTCTTTTTAACGCTGTTTGCAGCAAAAATATTGTATGATATTTGTGTTAAGTGTTTTAAAGCACTGATGTAAACTTTGACATGCGTGCCTAAAAAATGCAGTTTTAACACTCACATCATAAATAATTATTATTTTCAATTTTTGTTTTTTTTTTCTCATGTTGTGTATTTGATTATTAATGAATATTAGAACATTTTAAATATTATTGAGTCTTTAACTTGTATTCAGGTTTCTAAGTGTTTTCATTGACACTGATATTGCAATGTCTATATTTTATGACTTTGTTACTATAATATTATCAATGTATTTACCTCTATATTAACATAGTCTATAAATATATTTCTTCTACCATTTTGAATACTTAATAACTTTATATTTATAAACAAGAAAGAAATATACAACTTATAAGATATTATTTTACAGATATGTTCTTGAGATGATCTATTGAACAGCAAAATAAAATATTTGATTAAGAGAACAATTTATGATGTTACCAAAGATTTACTGTACAGTACCAAGTAAACCATAGCAATATAAACCAATACAGGTACTCGTATCAATATAATAAAGTCATATACAATAAAGATAACACATATCATGAGATGGAATTTGAACAAAATCAATTTTTATGTAAACGTGTTTATATATTCTGACATTATTGCAGAATTTATTGAACCCAAAGGTATGCCCCCATAAATAATTCGATACGATTCTGAAAGTAAATACCTCTAGGATCAAATCATCGAGCTCTAGACTTGTTAAATTGTCAATAAAATGATATTTATAGATATGATTTAAACAAAAATACTGTCAATTACTTGTCGAATACGTATATTCTAAAAATAATAAATCATTTCTTAATGGGAAATCATTTAAAACATTCTTAAAAATCATATAACTTATGATGGACTTGGGAACATTAAAAATATCACAGAGGTCTCTCCTCAATATTGATCAAAATTTATAATGCATAAAGAAGAATTATCAATAAGATTACGTTGATATATTTCATTACCCGTATTTTTTTTATTTGCAATCGCTGATTCATATAAGGCTCATGATAGTCATAGAAAACTTTAAAAAAAAGTTAAGTTTTGCAAAATCAGGGACTACTATTTCTAATACTAGCAAGATTGCATTAAAGTCGCCGTATTTCTAGCCGTAAAATGATCAAATTCGTGGTATTTTTAGATGCAGATTTTGTAAAAAAAAAATTGTAATGTTTTGTGTATCTACTTTTACTATTTAAATTCTCCTCAAATAAAATAATAACTTTCAAAACGCGTTTGTAAGACATTATTTTGCTATTGTAATCCTACATTTTAACAATTATTTTCACTTAGTTTATGTTATAAAAATATTTACATCTAAAGCTAAATTAAAAATGAATACGCCTGTCTCTAAAAATTTGTTGGCTAAACCGCTTTCTGTCGTTATATATTCGTTTTACTTAGGTACCTCCTGTTATTTGCTACGCTCTATATTATTCATTTCTTAAATGTCTAAAATTTTTGTATAGAAAACACTATTTCAAGAATACGGTGCCCTTAAGGAGCATAAGTGTGAGCATTCGTGTACGCATTACAAAAACATTTTTATTCATATATAAAACTGCAATATACATTTATTATTAATATAACGAAATCTAATCATAAATAAATAAACTACCTAATAAAAATTTATATAGAAATTCCATATTTAATGATAATAACAAATGTTTAGTCACTCGGTACCCATTTAATTTTGCGTTCTTATTTAAAAGACAATTTCAATATCAAATTATCTGTTATGTATCGTCTCTTCGTACCTCTTTCAAATAAGAGGATACTGTCCTGTTTAATAACGTTGGAGGTCCCTGCAACTGAACACCATGTTAAGAAGCTTGAGAAGTTCAAATTAGAGCTGTAACGTGATTCTTTAATCCAATTTGAACTTCTTCAAGTTATGCATCATCCTGCAGTAATTCGATATGCACATATGGCACAGGGAAATTCGCAATTAGAAACTTTGCGGAATATTGCCAGGAAAACTAGACGCGAAAAAGCAGAGGCGTATATGTAAAAAAATCAATATTAGACTTTAAATTTGAAAAATCAAATTGATATTCATAATTACTGATAATATACCTACGGAGAACTCATGATATGTTTGATACAGGGTGCAAAAAAATCATGATTTTTTTTTAAATAAAAAAACTCGATTTTTTCATTTAAATCAGATTTTTTTATTTAAATCAGATTCTTTTGACTTAAATCAGATGTTTTGTTTAAATCGCATTTTCTAGTAATTAACGTCTTATTTCCTGTCAATAATGCCTAATTCG
Source organism: Monochamus alternatus (assembly GCA_037114965.1). NCBI lineage: Eukaryota > Metazoa > Arthropoda > Insecta > Coleoptera > Cerambycidae > Monochamus > Monochamus alternatus. The sequence continues at coordinate 72,837,242 of CM073431.1, read as the reverse complement.
CCGCACCTATACAATAACAAACATTTCCACAGCGCTGTACAAAATAAAAATTTCTGTAATCTTTGCCGCAGCCGAACACAGAAGTTTTTTTTCCTTGACACCAGCACATTTTCTGGCATTTATTATAGATACTCGGAAAAGAAAATATAGCTTAACCTCAGAAGAAACAAGTGCTGCACTAAAGCTTGCGAATGAAATGTATATGGACACCGGGTTTCTGCCACTTGTACTTAAATTTCAAAATAAATCCCTGCCATTTAGAAGTTTTATGTATTCAGACGAAATAACCTCTAATATCAGCCCAATCGAATGGTGGATATCTCACAAGGATGTATTTGGAAACAATGGAGACGCGATTATCAAAACTTCTGGGAGCTGTGGCGTCATCGGCGCACAGTGGCGCAAAACGCCACTGTGCCACTCAAATTACTGTACACCCCTTACGGTTGAGCCGTTTGAGGTGATTTTTTTTTAGAATGTTCGTCATAAAATTCCTTATAGATCCCCCTTTCTCAATTTTCGATTTGGGTTTTCACTTTCGCGGAATTTGACTCCAAAAATTGATTTGCATGTGGCCATTTTGGTGAATGTCCAAAAATGTGTCCAAAAATTCTGGAAAAATTTTTGCGGATTCCTCGAATGTGTACAAATAATTTTTGTGAGATGAGATTTTTTTCCAATACTTTCCCAGTTTTCAGTAGAACGATTTCTGATATGTGAAAATTTTTGGATGATTGTAGCCATTTTAAGGGCAACGGAAAATTTCTTCCCGAAATCTAAGTGGACAGTCTTGTAGGGCTTTCTAAGACGAGCATTCCTCCATAAAAAAGTCTGGCAAAATCTCAATCTCGTGTTCCGTAGGGTCATTTTTGTGCGAAAAATCTAGTTTTTTCCATGCAAACCCATTTTTGGAGTCAAGTTCCGCGAAAATGAAGAGCCAATTCGAAAATTGAAAAAGAGGGATCGATAGGGAATTTTATGACAAACATTCTAAAAAAAAAATCACCTCAAACGGCCCAACCCTAAGGGGTGTACAGTAATTTGAGTGGCACAGTGGCGTTTTGCGCCACTGTGCGGAGTCGGTGGAAAGAATTTTTTCTTCGTTTGGATTAGTCGATTCTAAATTGAGGAATCGACTGGGAGTAGAGAAGGCAGGCAAATTGGTGTTTTTGTTTAAACGTTACAACAGCAAGTGTAACATTTTATTTGATGAATAACTATTAGGTATATTTGTGTTATATGATATATTAGTTTTATACCATTTTACATTTATTTTTAAAATTAAAAATATTAAAATATTACAACAGAAAGCATATTATTTTATTGATGAATAGATATTAAGTTTATGTGTTGAATGAATCATATTTTATAGTTTTGTAACTTTTACAGTTATTTTTCGATTTAATAAAAGCGTTTAAAAAAGTTTATTTTTTAAAATTTATTCCCATGATTAAAATAAAATATCAACTGATTTAAATCACGATTTAAATCTTTGCACCCTGGATGGTTAAAAAAATACTGTTATTCAGGCATCATTATTATTTTTTAACATACTGAGCTATAAGATAGTTTAATAAAACTGAGTACGCTCTATTGATAGATATTCTCAAAATATATGTTTATATTCTAGTTAAACGCAATATTAATAAACATTTATTTCTTCGTATAAACAGATAAAAATAGAAAATATCAAATACGGTTTAAAAACATTCTTGGAAAAAGCAAGTGGTTTATAGCAAATTTCATTACTGACATTTTTAACAACAAAATAAAAAGAAATAAAATATGCAATACATTTACTGCTACTACTACTTTTATTATGCTTAATGTGTCAGATTTGTGGATAGCAATATTTTCTACATTTGTATTCAAAAGTGAGGCACTTTGTCTAATCTTCAATGATATTTTTTGAAATATTAATTTCAACTATGCACTGCCTTACTGTTAATTACTATTAACAGAATCATATGTTCGAAGTAAAAATAACTATACAGGATGATTCACAAATAAGAAGTTGATATCATCAAAAAATATAATAAAGATGTAATAGATTTCGCGTAAAAAAGTTCTAACATTACAAAAGAGTACGTAGCTTGACAACTGTACTTTGACGGTATATGATATACAAAAAAAAAATAATAATAAAAATTGCGCCTGGAGAGCGTTTAGACGTCTGTCTGGCGAATAGGGTTGGAGTGGGGATATGCTGTCTAGGTGGTAAACGAACGAGGTCAGTAGTGCTGTTTTATTTATCGTGGGATAAATATACATGATTCTTATTTAAGGTGAAGTTAAACAAAATGCACTGGTAGCTTCGCGCTTGTATGCGGATCGATTTCTCGATCGACACACTCCAAATCATAAAACTTTTACGGCAGTAGTGCAACGTGAACGTGATACTGGTATTTATGCGCAAATCATGGACGAGATGGTGATCTTGGGTCACCACGTATTTTAGCAACTGATAAAAAGTGTTGAATGTGGTCCGTGAAAATCCCAAAATAAGTAGAAAGTAGAAAGGAGATTGCTAGGCAGGTGCTTAAAGTATCTCAGTCAACAATGTCGTACTTAATACAAGAAGCTCAGTTATACCCATATCATATAGCGTGTTAAAGCACTGTTTTCAGTGGATTATCCGTTACGAGTTAGGTTTTGTGATTGTTGCAGAAAAATGCTGAAAATCTCCAATTTACTGCTAATGAACTAGTTATAGCCGAAGCTTTATTTACTCTAAACGGAATACATTCCAACGCCGTTTTTCACTGAATCCTTAGGCAGGCATAGTTGATGAGCGCCTAATTGGACCGTTTATATGGCGCAATCATATGGATGATTTCTCGAATTTTATTCAGAATGACCCACCCGCCCTTCTTGAAAATGTAGCCGACATCGCATGTAGTTTTTACATGACGAGGCACCTCCTCCTCACTTTCGGCTTCGAGATTATCTCTTTTAGTGGGGACATTTAAAAAATGAAGTGTACCGTATTTCCGTATCGAAGTGGAAACCGTCGAGGATTTGCGTGAGCGTATCAGAGCTGCCGCGAATAATTTGCTTTTACAAGAACAGCAACCAAGAGGAACATTCACTTTAATACGGTAAAATTGGATACGGCGTGCCCAAATGTGTGTATAAGTAGAGAAACAAAATTTCGAACAGTTTTTGTAATACAGTATGTGCAAATTTGTTATAAATTTAATTTTTCCAATAGTGAACAAGTACCGCAATTCTTTATATACTATATTTTTATATGAATTGCTTGGACGTTCCAAAAAGATATTGCAAAACTTGAATACGAACCTCTTGTAGTCAATAATCTATATCAATCTTTGTTTGCAATAACATTTCGAAGTGTGTTGATATTTTTCTTATGTTGTATTTTATTTGAATTGTATGTCTTGCACAAGTTGAGTATTGCAGTATAGGCGCAATTGATAGATTTCTTTTACCCACCACCCATGTTCTTTCAATCTTTTTTTTTAAGAATGCGCCGAATCAACCGGCAACCGCACGGAGCAGAGGCGCGAAATATATACGCAGCTTTACTTCAAATTTTAACTGACGGAAGCTGTGTCTTAAGATAATAAGATATTTGTCATGTAACCAGCCCGCAAGTCAAATCGATACCTACTAATAAATGTCGTAGGTGTCTGGCTGGTTATAGGTAGGTGTAACAAATACACATGCATATATTCAGTCCGATTATTTCTTCTTGACCGTAGAATGAATTTAATATAAAGTAAATGCTTTGAACAAAAATAAAATATATGACTGTTTTTCTAAAAAAGTTTTAAAATGATCACTTCGGTTATTCCAAATGCTTAAATAAATCTAATTTGTTGTTAAAGGCAAAGCAAACACTAGAGTCATTCTAAAAGGCGAAATAATATTGACATTACTGTATTTAATTTCCTAGGATTACCTTCAAGATGTCTCGAATGCAAAATAAGCAAAACTTGTTTGCACAAGTTCAACTTTTAGGATGACAAATATATTTATTAAAAAGAATATCTCGATAAAAACAATTCTCGCAAAAATAAATTAGCAGTGGAAACACGATAAGATAGAGTTCTTCTTTGTTACATAGCAAAATATATTTCTATAATAATTTATGTTTTCATAATATTTTAGTCTCGTATTTAGTAGAACCTGACCTTCCTCGAATACATAAAGCAGTTGTAGTACACTAACAAATTATAGAAATATGATAGGTATTTTACTTATGCTTATTATGTCACAAAATAGAATTTAGTATATCTTACTTGTTTTGCTTCATGGAGTATTTCTAGCTCCAAAATACAAAAATGTTAACAATATCAACCTCTTGCGCCTAACCGGTCATGATTATACAAATTTTGTTTTGCCTAAAAAACAAAATATCTCAAATTGACAAAGTAGCTCGGAAAGTATACAATTTCACTTAACACTAAACGCATTAGTTTCGAAAATATTTGTTTTCGTTGTCAAAACTTGTTAAAATCAAATTTGACGTTTTAATCTGCGTTCGTGTATCTTACTGAACCATTTGACGCGTAAGGGGTTATTTGTGAATATTTTTAAATTTCCGTGGCAAGCCTACCCTATTAAAATAATAATAAAAACAACAAAAAATGTCACAAATAAATAACTACAGACAATACCAGAATTCTATCTTAGCCAGATTCCACTGCAAACCTTGCGACTCTTAAGTTATTAAAAAGAGAAATTTTGAGGCAAGCAAAAGTATAGGTACCAGTTAAATACAAATTTTGTGACGATAATTTTCGTGAAAATAAATAAATGTCACTGAATACAATATGCGTGACGTGTGCACCAGTCACTACAAGTGAACCGAGTACCCTGAGTCATTCAAAACACGTATTATACCGCAAGGAGTGGAATAAAAAGAATATATTTATTGTTTCTTAGACACAACAATGAGAAGAAATAAGGGCATTGTAAACTGAAAGAGTTGGAAGCAGGTTATAGGCTGTGCTGAGCAGTGGCGCAACCAGATTTGAATTGGGGGGCGCATAAAATAATCTTCATTTTATGTCCCATGGAGGTTGTTATTGTCTGTTAATTTAATACTCGAAAATTGGTATTGTTTAATTTTTTTACCAATACAATCATTCAAATAAGTAGGTTGCCGATTGTACCAAATAGATAATACTTGGACCTTGGAAAGGTGGAATTTCAAGACCGCCAAAGCACCTGCTAATTTTTTAAGAATCAAAATTATCCCAAGGGAGTTGTTGTTTCAAATAAGTTGAACACCCGTTCTGGAAGAGCACGTTCCACTGTGCTACCCGCCTTGGTGGCGTCACTGGTGTTGACAAGGGGGTAACCATTCTGCGCAATACATGTACATTTTTACTGGAAATCGCTTGCAGTCGCCGCAGTCAGGTGGAAATCGCCCGAAATCGCACAGCTTTGATACTAAATCTCAGAAATCGCCCGATATCAAGCCCGCAATCCCGCAATCAACTCCGAAATCGCCGGAATCACTATTTTACTGTTAGTGTTAATAAAACCGAGAACAGAACATAGGTAAGTTTATTATGGGCGCCGTATTCTTGAAATAGTGTTTTCTACAAATATAAGTAATTTTGAACAGTTAAGAACTGAATAATATAATTTAGCAAATAACAAGAATATTATCGATGTTATCTCATGCCACCTGCGAATATTCAAAGGTACCGAAGTAAAATCAATATATAACGTCAGAAAGCGATCTATCCATCAAATTTTTAGGTACTGAAATCTTTCGAAATACGTATTTTTTAAAATTTAACTATAGATGTAAACATTGTTATAACATAAACTTGCATAGTTCTGCATATAAGATTGTTCACTTTGTTGTTTATAAGTATGTGAATATAATTGTTAAAATGTGGAGCTAGAATAGCGAAATAATGTGTGTCATACAAATGCATTTTAAAAATTTATTATATTATTTGAGGAGAGTTTAAATAAGTAAAAGTGGATACACAAAACATCAGTAATTTTATTTTTGATATTACTTTTGCTATACATGTTTTATTTTTCGAGATTTCAGTACTTAAAAAACATCACAAATTCCTCGAGACATGAAAAAGAACAACAATATTCATCCAATAACCTCCCCAGTTTGGCACGCCTATGACTAATTATGGTATTATTTTTAGAACATTAGATTCGCAATCTAATTGCGATTCTCAATTTTGTGTGTCATGTGGCATTATAAAAATTTATTATATCATTTGAGGAGAGTTTAAATAAGTAAAAGTGGAAAAACAAAACATCAGTAATTTTATTTTTGATATTACTTTTGCTATACGTGTTTTATTTTTCGAGATTTCAGTACTTAAAAAACATCACAAATTCCTCGAGACATAAAAAAGAACAGCAATATTCAATAACCTCCCCAGTTTGGCACGCCTATGACTAATTATAGTATTATTTTTAGAATATTAGATTCGCAATCTAATTGCGATTCTCAATTTTAAATTTGATTGCTTTATCTCGATCCGTTTTGAAAATACTTGGAGAAAATCAAATTTTGGGGTCCCCCTTTAAAGAGCAATAGCTCCGTTAGGGGGCGTCTAGGGATTATATAATTTTTTTCTTTTTTTTTTTTGATCGTAGAATCCAGTTAATTTTTAGCAGGCTAATTTTGGGACACCCTATATATGTATTACCAAATATTATGTATTATCTTGTAATACTTTTATGTTTTGGATCCAACTGCTATAGAGGGGCATTCATTACCTTGTGCCATTATTATAATATGTTAGACTTTTCATAGAAAAATATTAGTGTCAAAAAGTACCAACCCTGATGTAAAGGGTGGAACTTGGGGTTACACATTCTATCGCCCGCGGTATCTCTTAAGTACCTAATCGAGTACCTAATCTTAAAAACTGAAAAAGATATTTCTTCAAATGGTTTCATGAAGAAACGGTGACATGTTTTCCTAATGACTTTCTGGTACAAAATGCTAAAGACTCTTGTGTATTTTCCATCACTTTTTTCTTATAAAATCACTTGAGAAAGTATTTCCTTCAGTTTTTCAGATTACTTAGGAAGAAGGCCACCTAAAGAAGCAACCCTAGAAATGCAGAAATAGGTCAGATCTCGTCTATTGTGGCTGAATTTACGTGTTCCCAATGATAAAAAGTGAATTTAAACTTTGAAAGTTATTAGATTTAATTTAGTCAGGTATGCCTTGTTTTTGTTGGTAAATTTTTATTTTAGATAATTATTGAATCCGAGATTGAATCCAATCATGTATACTTATGCAATTGTTTCTTAGTATATCTAGATATTCAGTATCAAAAAACATACAACACAGGTACACACTTGTGGCTAAATTGATTATTATTATTATTATTAATATTAGCTGAAATACGTTTACAATACAGTTAAAAAACACCTTGTATTTAACTTAGTTCAAACATTGGCATATTAAGGTCGAAAATGAATGTGTTTGTTATACCAAACACAGAGACCGCTAGAAATGAGTACTTGAAAAGACATTTTAAGAGTAATATGTACTTGCTTAAGTATGGCCATAGCTCTTTATATCTACTAAAGACCCATGCATGTACACTATATATGTATATATAAATAAATACTAAGAACATTGATTGAAAAATAAAAATAAATAACATACTTTGACCTAGAGATTACACTTTAATCTAATAGTCGGTGGTAGGTGAAGAAATTTGCGTCAACTTATTTACTAATAACTTTATCAACATACCAATAATGTTAACAAACTAACAAATGACAAAAACAACTTATATATAAAGGCAACTGAAACAAAAATGTTTTATCCTACCTACATCTTTTAAACTTCTATGAATTTCAAAATAGTGCAAGAAAAATATTTGTCCAATTGTAATTTCTACCGTGGTGCATAAACATATTCAATAGCGAATTCACATGCTGATATGGATAAGAATCATCTAGCTTGTCTTCTACTTTTTATCCAGTTGTTTGTTTTATTTACCTAAATGTGATAGATATAGGTACTTTTAAATTTATATCCCAAAATATCCGCTGCCGCCTTTTTTGATTATCTAGGTAACTGGTTATGACCAAATCATTAGGTACGGAAAGTTCAAACTGCTTAATGACTTCCAAATAAGGAATAGGATTTTAGCAACAATATGAATGTTTGATTAAATATTCATTATTATAAAATAATTAGGTGTATAAGTTCTAAACAGGTAGAGGAAACAGACAACCAGTAAGTATGTACCTAACTACAATTTTTCAACTGAACCAACCGTTATTTTCAGAATTATTCCAAATTTTATGGCACCTAATTGCCATAATTATTTTTAGGTAGGTACCTACCTAAAGCTTAGCTGCGTCCATGTATTTCAAACCAAACAAATAATTTAAATTACAACTAAAACGAAGTCATTTTGATACGGTTCATTAGGTAACATACAGAACAGAACAAGCGGCTTCATTACGATTCGCTTCCTCAACGAGCTGTTTAGAAATCCACCAAATCACTAAATATTGCCTGAATTTTCTATTAAATTATAAAGCAACTCAATTCCTGTCTCACTTCGCAGACTACATAGTTTATAAATAAACAAATATAGTTCGGTCAAAGTGCGCGTTTCATATTTGAAATGCAAAACAGAATTTAAATGAGACAAATAAACAATAAAAGAGTGCCTCTTACAATAATTTACTTATTACTGTACCGCGGAAATGCTATTGTCTGTTAATTTTCATACTCGAAAATTGGTATTGTCTAGTTTTTTACCAATACAATGATCCAAATAAGTAAGTTTCCGGTTGTACCAGGTAGATAATAATAAGGGCACGTTAGAAAGGTGGAATTTCAAGACCGACAAAGCACCTGTCAATTTTTTAAGAATCAAAACTGTACTTACAGCATTCCAGAACATTTTGTACACACAAAAGATCCTATGGTAACGTTCACGTAAGTAGGTCCACGTTGATTACAATCGAAACAGTACTTATTTTGCAGTAATGCTCCTAATTCACGAAGAGTTTTTAAGTTTTTCTCATCTTGCTTCTTCCGTGACGAAGCCATTCTTTCACTCACAACACAAACCTCACCATGAATCCTCGACAACTGACAGCTGGGTTAAAATGTTGAGCATTGCATTCTTTACTGAACCACTAGCGACGCCGATCGGTAATATTTAGAACAAAAACGCGGTAAATTTCGAAAATATGAATTCGTAGCTACTGGAACTGAAAGGAAATGCTTATTGAAAACTTTCTGTTTACATTCTGAAATTTCATGTGTCGCCAACGTATGCCAAAATAGTCACATATTGTCAACTGTAGGAAATTTATAGGAAAATTTAAAAATCATAAAATACATGAAACACTGAAACTATAAACTTCTGTCAGTAAATCTAATGTAGATAGAAACAATAAATAAAATACATTACTTACCTCAATAAAAACTTAAATTCTGTAATTTTTATTATCCAAAGCTTTGCAGTGTGATAATCATGTTATTGATTGTCTGAATTATAAATTGGGCAGCTACTTCTAAAATATCAAATAGGTATTATTCCTACAATTTTTATGTAAAACATTCTGTCCAAAACATTGACCACAGTTAAGAAAAGTTTGCCAAAATTACCAAAATAATAAGAATGAAGTCCCAAGTTTTTAATGTTCATGGAAAAACTATTACCCCACTATTAGAAAATATTTCTACAGGGTGTTTTTTTAAGTAGAGATCAAAAATCCAGAAGCGTATTATTCCGTGGCCAAAAATAAGAGTTTGTTATGTAATGTGGGGTCTTAGGACAGCCATTGTCCAGCTAGTGTGTCAAAAATTAAAAACTGTTTTTAATTTCTAAACTGCTTTTGAGACAATTTAACCAAATTCAATGTGCATATTTCGTATGACAGTAGGTATGAAACAAAAAATTACCAGCTTTAGAAATTTACCAGTGGTGGACGTGTGAGTATAAAATAGGTCATCATATGCGCCATTGTATATCTTCACTTCTTGTCTTTTACATAGTTAGTTAACAATCTTAGGGAGAGCATGCAAAACAATAATACTAAGAAGCCGTCATCTCATTTAATATTGTGTATTATCAAATTAAGCTTGATTTTTAATAATGCATATTCAAATGCTGAAATGGCCAATAAGATATAGGCGAATTTATATGGAAAGATTTCCAAATCATTCAACTTCAAATTCAAGAATGTTCAGAAATGTTTTGCATTTCAGAAAGATCCAATTCCTGGAAGACCTTTGAGTGACAGAACGCCTTAGTTGGAAGAAACTATTCTAAATGAAATTGAAGATGACCCAAATACTTAAAGTAGCTACTAGGAATATTGCTGCAAGTCTTAATCATAAATTAGTTTGGTCCGTGAAACCTGAAACAGTTATACCCGTATTACATACAAAGGGTTCAAGCTTTATTACTGCCACAATACTATCCTGCTTGCCTAAAATTTTACCACTGGATTTTGCAAAATATTGAACAAAATGTTACCGCTGGCATATTATTTACCGACAAAGCTAATATTTCCAGAGATGCTATATAATGAATAAACACGTTTGGTCTGATGAAAAGTCTAATGCCATAATAGAATCTTGATTTCAGTATCAGTTTTCTTTGAAGGTATGGGTGGGTATTATTGGAAATTTTCTTGTTGGGCCTTTCTTTTTATCAAGAACTTTAACCAGTGCCTCCTGCACACATTTTCTTGAAAAACTTGTCGATGTTCCCTGTGCGTTAAAACAAGGAATATGGTTTATGCATGATGGGGCTTCCCTACATTTTAATTTGACTGCTCATGAATTTTTAAATGAAAGATTCAGTAATAACGTGATTGGACGAGGCACTCAATAATCAAGTCAACCTTGGCCACCTAGATCACCCAATATGAACCGTATTGATTTTTTTGTTTGGGCACCGAATTTTGTTAAATTAACCTCAAACAGTTTAGAAATTAATTTTTTTTTTTTAATTTTTCACCAACCTTGGATTTTTTACCTCTACTTGAGAAACACCCTGTATTACATTTAAAAACTAAATTGTCTTGAAAACTGAAACATGGGACTACATCATATCTTTAAAATAATCAAATGTTACACATACTGAATAAATTAAGTAATAACGGACGCTACCTTTCAAAAAAAAATCCAATTTTATTTCTTTCTTAAAGTTTCACTGTTAGTTTAACTTTATTGCAGAAGTTCATAATGGCTAAACATTGTTCTGCAAAGTCGTAATGAATACTAAACGCTCATAACTTAATATTACTCTATGAAGAAGTCATGAACTTGTTAAAAAATTTATTGGAGTAAAATAAAAAACAACAGAACACAAACTACTCAAAAGATAACTCAAATCCATAGTTAAGGTATTAACAATATACATTAGATTGGCATGAAAGTAAAAATATTTATGTACAGATATGAATATTTATTATTAGTATGTTTGTCACACTAATGAATAAAAATCAATCAATCAGTCTATACTCCCTATTTATGTTTAGGTATAAAAATGATGAGGCACTACAGCTATGGATATATATTACTGTTTCATACACAGAAAATGGTAGATATAGGTGTATAAATTTTTAATAACATGACCTTAGAAACCCATATATCGCACACTAACTTAACAAGCTAGGGATTTTACTGATCCAATTTTAAAATTATTAGAATATTACCAAACAAATATATAATATATACGAGATTCTTTAGAATCCTGCATATACATAATTGAAGAAAAATATAGAGAAACCATTTAAGCATGGTTTATAGCACCTTAAAAAGTCTTTAGGTTAAGACATTACTTATTAACCATTATATACTACAGACTAGATGATTCTTAAATAGAGAAAAGTATGTGAAAAAATAAACAAACTCTTTCAACATTTTCTTAACTACTTACATAGGATTTTTTTATTAAAAGGAAAACAACGTAGTTTGTCTGGAATAAAAATGTATTGGAAACTACTTAATGGTCAAGAGACTTAATTATTTTGTTTTTGTTGAATCATGTACTTATTTTTTACAAACTTTAAACACACATTGCAGAAACATATTTTACTGCATGAGAAAGCTAATAATTATCTAGGGCAGTAAAAAATATCAACTGTACTACACAAGAAAAAAAACCTGCAAAATGTTTCCAAAGCAATAAGCAACAATTTTTTTTATTAAAAATACTGAGGCAATAAAGACAAAAAATAAACAGAAAAAACAAAGGCCTAAAATAGAAAAATTTGAAGTTTAGATTTTATCTTTTTTGGGTTAATAGTATTTATTTATTTTTAAGAAATAAAAACTGAAATCTAAATTTTTTCATATTTCCATATATGTATTATTACTGCTCTAGGCAGTTACTAGCCCCAGGCATTAAATACCAACTTATTCCAGTAACTACTTTCTACTATATCAAAATATATACAGGGTGTCCCAAAATAGAAGGCCATACCTTTAACCACATTTTCTTTGGACAAAAATAATGTGACTTTCCTTATGCAAGTTTTTATTTGGGCATCCCTGTTTCAATATATATAGAGTGTTAAAGTTACATTTTATAAAATTTAGAATTATCCATTTTGTTTTAATTAGCAAATATCCATTTAGTAAGTATTACGATTTGCTAAGTTGCCAAGGTACTGTAATAGTGGTATATCCACAAAATTTCAGTTTCACTAGAAAATGATAGTGAATGATAGATTTATGGGCACTACAAATTGCCGTTTTTCTTCAAAATGGAGCATTTAAACAAGAAATTACAAAAGAGATAAAATGATCAGAAGAAAATTCTACGTTTGATATATCAAGAAAGAGCTGCATAAACGTACTTATAAATAATTAGAGGCAATAAAGGATACTGCATCCCTCAGTTACCTCCATTCGTTCTTCGATTCTTTTCACCAAAATCACTCGATAAGTACGCCGTGATAAGATAAAAGTACATGCAAAATTTCAAGTGTGTCTTATAAAACAATGGGATTATTAACAAAAATAGTTTTTTGAAATGTAACTTTAACACCATGTATTTTGAAATAGGGACGCCCGAATAAAAAATGGCAAGTCGCATTATTTTTGTCCAAAGAATATGTGGTTAATGGTATGGCCTTCTATTTTAGGACACCCTGCATAATGAAAGTTTTACCATTTGCTTCTGGTAAACAGTGTAGATTTGCAATGATGTATCTTCTAATATTTCACTTTTAAGAATGTAATTTAGAATTACCAAAACACTGATGAGTGTGTAATGTGTAAGGAGTAATAAGGGTTACCATGTGAACCATTTAAAATATACTAAATTAAATGTAACTTGTGTAGCCAACACAATTATTTCCTTGGTATAATTGTAAAGGAGACACATAAAGAATTTGCTAATTGCTTGGCAACTGCTTTAAAAGCTTACTTCCAACACTAAAAATTTCCCTCGTTACCAAAGGTATAGTACAAGAACGTGCAGCATTAATTATTTGCTGTCAAATATTCCTCCGACTACAAACGAGTACATTATTCCAGCCTCTGCTGCCTATATATATATACAGTGTAGATTATTTACAGTAAACCATTTGAAATATATTGGGTAGTTATGGACTAAGAGGGTAAGTTATTTTTGGAAAAACTGAAATATAAGATATAAATTTTCGATAATAAATATTTCTAAGTAGTTTCTATTTCATCACAGGATATTAAATTCTCATAAAAACCACACTGTATTTACAATAATTTAGTTATCTATAAAGAAATAGTTAACAAAGTAATAATTAAATAACACTTAACTACATTCAATCTAACACTAATATTTGCAACACTGCAATTGATAAAACCCCAAAGTAGTAGGAAATTGTCTACAAATAAATATCATTAATAATATTTTTAACAAAAATCTAAACATTCTCTAGCAGGAGTAATTCGAACAAATCTATATGAAAACTGCCTTATTATATCAAAAAAAAAATTGAAAAAGCTGCAAATTTAAATATCGTTTTAAAATTTACAACATGAATTTCATCAAATTTTTTAAAAATTATAAAATTCAGACCAAGTTTTGAATAAAGTAGGCAATATTTTAAATAATTATTTTACACTATTTTCTTCACAAAATATTGCACTTACATATTTTGTAAGCTATTTAGATAGCAAATAATATATATTTTGTTTCATTCAGTTGATTTTGCCTACTCAGTACCTCAACATCGTCATCGATCTTCTGTTTTTTAATATTACAGCTTGAGATGCAAAATTTTCAATATTTGATATTCGAGAAGAGTAAATATGTAAAGGGATGTAAACAGACCAGAACTGTTAACATATAATAATATTTATATTCACGTAACATTCTATTTCCTTACTCTTATTTATAAAAAGAAAAAATATATATATGCTCAGTTTCAGTAAATTTTTTTTCATGCAATTTCAAAGTATTATTTCAAAAAACAACTAATTGTGTTTTAAAACCAAATTTGTCTTTATTTTAAATAGAATGGCCTAATTTTTGTATTTAGTAATTTAGCAGAACTCTTCCTTAGAATTATGTACATTGATGCAAGATTTCATTAACTCACAGTAAACAAGTGTACAGGACCAGCTTATTATGTTCTAAGTACAGAGTTACCTTGGCTGCTATTTGATTAAGACAAAATGGAAAATACAAAATTTGTAAACATTTTTCTGAATGTTTAAAAGAATGTTAGGTGCCAATCTGATCAACAAAACCATGAATATACAAAGAGTTGTATTTAAATTAACAAATAATTTTTATCTCTTAAATGACTCATTCTAAGCAAGGGTAGAATTAAGGAGTTGCCTGGTTTAAAAAAAATATATTTATTATAAATGTTAGAAAGATAGGCAAGTCAGCATATGCTGACTTGGCCTTTTTCTCATGCTTACAGCACCCTTCTCAAGCCTGTGGAATCTTTATTCCCAGCAACTTTCACCTACCTTACTCATCTAACTACTGTAAATTAGTCACTTTGTACAATTTTGAAACTCGGGTATACAATATCCTCATCTCTCCGCATTTTGTAAATTTACTAAAAAAAAAAACATTTTACACGAAAAATATAAAACAAAAAAATTTCTGAATTTAGTGGCCTTTCGAAAATTTCATAGTTTTTCAAAAAAAAAGCTACATTATAAACATTGCTTTCATCGTTTCAACTTTTAAGGTCTATAACTGCATTTAAGGGGATACGTTTATTAGTTTTCAGCAATATATTTTTATATACTATCACCATTTTTAACATACTTTACGAGATACTCTGTCTACAAATAATTTTTGTGCCATTTTGATCAGCTGCCATAATTACTTTTTTTAATTTTGCATTACTCTTATTTTCAAGATTTTGTATTTTTTAATTAAAAAAAGAGAAATCAAGCCAATCGGCTCTATAATTTTCTTGTAATTTTTAAGACAAAAACGTTTATAGCCCTTTTAAGATATTGTCTGTAATTATTTGTGGCATTTTTTTTGTTACTCTTTTTGTTTAATTGGGTATTACTGCCTTTGTTAATATTTTTGTTTCTGTGGTAGGAACACCCAATAAAAAAAAACCTTTAAGCTAAAAAATACAATATGGCTCAATGAATGAAGTTAGTACATTTAATATTTTGAAGCATTGTTATTTAATATATAAAGAGAAAATAAACCACAACTAATATATTGTTTTTTATTCAATTGAAAAATATAAAAATTACTTTAAAAGAAAATTGGCACAATAATTCTTCAAACACCGAAATTTATTTCTTGCGAATCTTTCTTGTTCGTTTACCAACCTACATATTTATTTAAAAACCACAACAAACTGGTGCGGATGCGAATTTAAATTTGAATGCACCTTACTGATACTTTCGAACGCAAATATATATGTCAAACATCCCTTTCCAATATTTACTTTTTTCAGTGAGAATGACAAACAAATAATTTCATTGATCACAACATATTTATTAAATATAGTCAAAAATTTGGTTACTATTAATTGTAAAAATAAAATTTAATACATTATTTTATATATTGATTATAATTATGTGTTATGGGAAAATTGTTTGTAACTATCCAAGTCATAATAAGATCAAACAAAACTTGCATCTAAATCATCTGTTAAATTCCAATTCAGACACAAAAAATATATCATTTACTTAGCTTGGTTCAACCTCCTGCAAAATATGTAAAGAGCACAGATATAAATTCTGTATGTTATATAAATAAAGGTATTTACGCTGAACTTTCATTATTACACTCAGCACGCTGCTTTACCATATCTTTCACACCTTTAAACGTAATAATTGAAATAATATCATAAAAATTTAACTTGGGCTTTCTGCCATTTCTTGATCGTTTTTGGAAACTATCATAGGCTCTGCTGGCATTACACGGCTGGGAGAAGGGCTATCTACATTTCTAAAATTAAACCCTGGCGAATCAGCGCTAGACAGAGACTCTGGAGTCCCCACGGAACTGAGGGATCCAGGCGGTAAAGAATTACCGGTTGTAAGCAACCCACCCCTATCGATACCTGAATAACTGTAAAACCTTTTTGCCCGAGGACTTGCGTGAAAGTCTAATTTATCATCGTCGAGTTTTCTTTTAATACGCAGTGGGCTCGGCCTGAGAACAGGACTGGCGCTGCGTCTGATGATAGTCCTAGACCTTGTCGGACTTTGGAAACCTGTACGGGTGGGAGATGGTGAGTTACAGATCAAGCCGGTGGAGGATGGTAATGATATTTGCAAAAGCCCCATTTTTCCAGTTTTTACTTCATTCGAATCAGACATTAAATTCAAATCTTCACAAGAATGGGATATTTGCATGGCGTGGTGGACTTCTCGTTCATGTGCCATTTCTCTCAAATTCCCTTCATGTTCTTCTTGCCTTAACTGGTTGATTCTAGGTGTCAATCGAAGACCAGAAACCTAGCGAATATATTGTTATTCATAATAGTAACATGATATAAGCACTGTATATATTGAGTTATCAAATCTTACAAATGCGTTGGAGGAAAGTACTGCACATAACTCAATATTCTCTTTTCTGCCATACTCAAAACGTTGATAAAAGTAATTTAAATAAATTATGCACATTCTTCTCTGTGCAGATTATTTCTCACAAAATATATTTAGTTCTCTGCAATACTACAAAAACCCTTAGCGAGTATATAAGTAGACTCTTACAAACAAGCTAATTGAAATGTATTGGTTGAAATGCCTTAGTAAATCTTATTTTACATATAAAAATTATAAATAATTGGAAAAACTAGTTCCTAAATCATTAAACTTTACAAATTGAACTTTTTAACGTTACCTACATATTTATGTCATGCATCAAACTAAACAGACGATATAGTCTTGCCCTGATTTTTAACTTTGGTATCCATCTATATTTTATACTTAAATCTGAATGATACTATTTAAGATACATGATATTTAATAAAATATATAAGCCACACACTTCACTAGAACATGTGTTAATTTAAAAAAAAATTACAACTATAACCTTTCTCTAATCAGCTTGATAGTGAAAATGAAGCAATGACTGCCTGCAAATTTAATATTTATATAACTTACTGGTGAACCTGGAACTTGACTAAAGCTTGCACTGAATCTCCTTGTCCTAGTCTGAGAAGAAGACCCAAATAAGTTATTAAAGGGTTGTTGGTCCCTAAATCAAAACATAGAAGGGTCACCCAAGGGGTCAAATTAAGTGGCTAGATTTGCCAGGCACACAATTTACCTGTTAGATGTTGTAGAAGCATTAGTTGTAGTCATTACAGAGTTTACTTCGTTGATCATAGGGGCACTAGAGCATCTTTTTAGAGTGCCGGGTCCGTTGGTTGGACCGTCAACGTCCATAGCCACAGATTGGGAATTTATTGATGACATTCAGGATCCTTGTCACCGACCAGATATTATTTAATGGTAACATTTGATCCCTGCTAGTTATGGAAATTAGCACCCCCTTTACATCGAAAATTTACCCTGTGCATTCAATTTTTAGTCACTCAATAACTTGACAGAAAATTTACTTATTCAAGCGTTTCTTCAGACATCGTCCTGTCAAAAAACTTAAGCAGCAGAAACATGCGGCGCATGTCCTGAAATCCGGATTGAGACAGACCGGAGTTTTCAGATCAGTTAAAATGGTAAATCTATTGGTCGGTAGATGTCGCTACCATCGCCAACATTCTAATGTTTGAAAGCAGAAAATAAGTCGGTAGGTTTTAACTTACATGAAAAACAGTTTGTAAGAGCTTAAGTTGTGATAGTGTTGTGAGAAAATTTGTTATAATTACACTCTACATGTAAAGGGTAAGCTAAAATTCATTCATTTATTATTAGAATGTCGTTTTTCTACCATATTTGACTGATTCACCGAGTACTTGTACTTAATGGTTGGCATTTATTCTTATTTTGGAAGGACAATCCTTACTTACCTATGTGTTCTTACTAATACTAGAAATACCCTCATTTGGTGAAACTTATTAAATACATATTAAAATGTAAGCATCACAGACAAAATTGGCAGAACAATTCTTAAAAATGCAAGTTATATTTTCCATTACAATGCAAACAGGACCAAAACAAATTATTTGAATAGCAGTATTATTATTATTACAGTGGATTCAATTCTATACAATGTAACTTTTAAATACTTATAATAATATTGAATTATAAATATAATTCTGTCATAGAACTTTATTGTTTCTGCTTTTGCTTCTGAAACGGTGGATTCCTTCCGCCTTGTCCGCCAGCTTTGCCAGCCCGTCCCCCAAAATTCCCTAAAATCACAAATAATATGTATTTACATAATTTTTTTAAAGAAAATTATTTTCTTATTATATTGATATAAATGTACTATAGACAATAACAATATTTCATTGTTACTGTGTATCAAAAAAGTTAACCTAGAAATTATGGTGACAAATATTTTACCTCTAGCAGCTGGTCTGTTGCGCTGATTTTGGCCACTTCGGCCGCCTTTTACATCTGTTCTACCTCTGTTTTTAACAACTGTTTCTTCCTTAACCATATCGATTACTTCATCTGGAATTCGAAGATACTTTATTGTACTGCCACGAATGTAGCATTCAGGCATTCGCCAAAACTTATCACCATCCTAAAATAAGATAAGACTATAACTGCTATATTATTAAAGAATATTTCATACCCGAGATGTACATATGACTTCACGCAGATTAATGTTCATCCAATTGTCACAGCTAACTAAGTGTCCATTGTATGTCTCACCGTTTTTCAACTCTACTAGCTGAAATAAAAAACAATAATTTGCTAAAATAAATTTCGGTATAGATATTTAAATTACCATAGGATGATTTTGTGCTGTCCTGAGTAATGATAGCGGCAACTAAAAAATTACAATATAAAATTTCAGCAAAACTCATATCTCGCACTTACCATGTTGTAAACAAATCATTCAAATACGTTAATAAACGTACAAAAATTAACCTCTAATTAATTTTGCAAACCAAAAATCATGAAACATAATAACCAAAAACCATAAAACGGGAAATTGGAGTGGTTTTGGGATCACAGAACATAGAAGTCATAAAAGACATAGAACACCAAACAGAACATTTCAACTAAATCCATAGAGATCATAAAATATATAGAAGCAGAAGCATTTACCCCATAGACTTATAAATATACCTATGCTTTACCCTTGCCTAGATCTAAAAAGTAATCACACTATAGGTATGTTCCAACAGCCGTCGAGATCTGGTTCAGAACTGTCATAAATGCTTGTCCAAATCTGTCTTACATCGCATTCGCCGAAACTACCTAACAACTGAATTCACTGAATAATTCTGGACCGGACGGTTCGAAATCTATTCTTGCTGTTGTTGGAACAGCTATGGAGGAGTTTATACGGTCGAGACCATCGGTGCCATATGACGTCGAATATAGTATTTCTCGAAACATGGATTGAGATAGAAGTGTCCGTGTAGTTAATAGACCACAAATCTAGAAAAAATATAGTCGGCGCCATTCCATGCCATAGGTCACGTGACAGGTGCCGAGTTTTCTAGGGACCTAAAAACCAGAAAATGGATACTTTACTTGCTTTATATTGGTGCTACTGCAAATATGATAATATATATTGCAAAATGAAGTTAGTACATTTTTTTTACAGAGACCCAAAATATAAAACACTAATTCACTATATAACCACTAAGCTTGACGCCAATACAAACTACAAAGGAGGATCGTAGTTTGTAAACAATTACAATAATCTTCAAAAAAATAAACAGCTTCATGTTACAGTGCCACCAACGTAAATCGGCGTAAAAAGCAAGTTTTAATGATTCTGGACCTTCTAAGGCGGCCACATGAATTAGCGCTCGTCGGCAATATCTTACTAGCACCAGTGTTTATATAAAGTATAGTTAATCAACCGGCCTTAGTTGTGCACCATGTCGGTTAGATGGCGAGACTATAATACGTGCAAAATCTTTTAAACGGGCCCTAGGCAACTCAGTAAACAGAGTCACTTTGTTTTTAAAATAAAGTCAGTCTGACCCTGTTTACTGACTTCTGTAGGGTTCGTTTAAGATATTTTGCATATATTATAGTCCCCCCCATCTAGCCGACATGGTCCACAACTAAGGCCGGTTGACTAAGTATACTTATATAAACACTGCTAGCACCAACGAGAATATACAATTAGCACCATCTATATATTTTTTTTGGTTTGTGTAATAGACCGTGCTTAGAAAGCAGACATCTAGGGACCACTTAATGTAAGCTGTTGGTTATACTGCATTTTAATCCTAGCGTACAACTGAAACCAACACGGATGTTTGGTCCATAGAAATCATACGTTTCTACGAATTGAACGTAAAATTTTCATATTTGGAAATTCTTCGTGACGGTGTAATATGGGGATGCCTATTACCTTGACTATATACACTAAGACGAGTCAATCTAATGGGAGACCTTGTTGGCCTGAATGGGAAACCAACTCTCGCGTAATGGGAAACGAACTCAAAAAGAACGTTTACGCTTGGACTATTTGCTAATAAATGGCGCAATATTAGGTACTAAAATGACATGAATTTGGATATATAATTTTGAAAGCTCCTCTCATCGAGGATGATTGGTTCATACATATTATGTTATGTACAATCGTTTGCAATAATAATGACATTCTTTAAATTGAATTTTGCTATTTCTTTTGAACTGCTGACGTATTTGTAATGAAATCTACTTTCAACTTTTAACATTAGTAATTAGGTAGTTGTTTCACTTACCAATATAAATTTAATGAGTTTCTACTCAGAACTTCGAGAAGTTCAAAAACTGTTTTGAGAGAGTGTCATTGTTATTTCAAAAACTTGTATGTACTTAAAATTCATAACTTTAATGGCATTCGATAGGATTACTGTTTATTTTATTATTAAGTGAATGTGTTAGTCATGAGGAAGCAGGCAGGAAATAAATGTTAATTTTTAAAATGTAATAAAACTAGATGAAACATTCCAGGAATAAAACTTTTCCGCGCAAGGCGAAAATCGACTATAATGATAGATTTTGAATTCTGATAAGTAATTATAGTAATTTCATCACGATTTTTAATAAAAAAAAATTTACAGAAGTGCAGTTATCCAGTTCATATTCACTTTCGCGTATCAATGAAAGTCAAAGCTTAAAATATATTAACCGCCAGATAACACTTTTATCATACTCCTCCAGCTTTGGTAAATTCAAGTGAAGAAGTCATTCAGTACGTGTCGATAAAAATATACAGGGTGGGCCATTAATAAGGGGACATAGAAGAGGAGTAACATCATTGGGAGGAAATATGAAGATATAGCTAAATATATCTTCGTAAAATATTTCTGTGGAAAAAGATACAAGGTGTCAAAGTTGAAATATTTTTATTTGTGTTTTCTTTTTTTGTATTAACGCAAGTATCTCTCAACTGATTGTCACCAAATTTGGTAGGGAAATATTTTTTGAGAAAAATAAAAATAATTTAAGTATTAAATCAGTTTTGCTAATAAAGGGCGCCGCACTAACAATAGCTAATGATGAATTTTTCTCTTATTTCGTGTTGACAAAACATTTTGATTCGGTTGACTACAAAATTGTATCCGAACATCATTTCTACGTAAAACATAGAACTCTACACTTGGTAGAGTAGAACTTAATAATTTCTATCAATTTCGAAAAAACTGCCATAAAGGTTTCTGCTTATACGCGACTTCAAAAATGCTATTGAAATTAAATTCAAAAAAATTAGTAGGTATCAATGAGTCGTTTACTTTTTTAAATGTCCAGAGTAACTTTGGAAAAAAACTCATATTTGAAAAAAAAATATCTACATATTTACTTTTATTGACAAAAATAACAACAGAGCAGTAAAAACAACTTAGCCCTTGAGCAAACTCTCTCTACTTCTACATGTCTTAATTATTTAAACTAATTATTACAGCTAATTACAGAAAATTTTCAATATGGCAATTTTCTAATGCTCCTAAGAGATTTCCTCACGTCGAAAAATACATTTGGTTGTTTTAGATCAGTTTTCTGGAAAACGGTAGGAATTTCGTTAACAAAAAATAAGATAGAAATTGTCATCATCTGGCAATGGTCTATCTGTTTTAATAGGTACCTACTACATAAATTATGATTGCTTTTCTTAAAATATGTTTCCCTACCAAATTTGATGACAATCGGTTGAGCGATCCTAGTTATTAAAAAAAAAACGAAAAAAATTATGTAAACCTGTATCTTTTTCCACAGCAACATTTTAGTAAGGCATATTTAGCTATATCTTCATATTTTGCTCCAAAACTGTCATTCCTACTCTGGCACATTATTAATGGTTCACCTTATATAATACTTAAAATAATAAATAAATTTTGAAACACATTCTTTTCTGATGAGGCCTGTAAAGTTCACAAATTATTTTTACTAAAAACATTAGAGCATGTAAATTTATTTAAATTTGCATGCGCAAATGTTAAATTATTTGAATTTTTAAATTAATTTAAATTTAATTTTAATTTAAAAATTACTCTTCAAAAAGACTACAGAATAATATTTATTTCACACCATCACAAAATTATACTTAGATCAAACATTGAAAAAAGATACTTGGTGTTTTATAGTTTTTACTAATGAATTTTTCGCAAAATAATAATGCATCTTATGCAGTAAGAGAAGCCCACACGATAATCTGCAGTTCTATATGTCTTTTTGTAGAAGTAGGTATGTCGAATTCATTTGAATTATCTTAATATGTTTAGAGGAAATAAAACAGAAAATGTAAATTTTGGCATATCGCTGAGAACTCTTTTAACAATCTTATTTTTCTGTTTTTTTTTTAATTAATTTACAGTTCATATTATTACTTCTCTAACGCAATAAAATAAACTGCTTATGTTTCAAACTTTATGATCTGTGGTTTGAATATAAATATATTGCCACAATCATATTATTTAGGCAGGTATATGAAAAAGGGTCACGCGGCCACGCCCTCGAAACGCCTTCACAGTTTTTTGCAGATTAAAATAGTAGCGCTTTATTTCCTTCGTTTGAATAAATGCGTATTGTTACACAGTACGACATCTAACAGGAATTATGATAACTATTTAGGTCTTTATTAAGGATTGACTCTCTTGGTGTAAATACTCAAGAGCCTATTATTTGACGTATGTAACGTTACTACTAAACGGGTCCATTCTGTTTTGCTACTGGAGCAAAGAAATATTTGAAAAAGTTTATTTAAAACCATACCTTGTCAATGTTTAAAACATATAAAGAAAAATATATTTTATGATACTTGGTTAAATCTAGCAAATAATATTAGGTATTCTTCTTTTGAATTCATATGAAGAAATGATTGAAATATGTCTGTTAACAGAGAAATAAACCGAATTCTAATGTCCCGTTATTATTCAAATAATAGGGATCATACTTGATGTATAAAATGTAATTTCTGGACACAAAGTATTGCGGGTTGCATACCTTGTAGTGTTACACTACAATGCCTTGATAAACACAGTGACTACACCGGCAGCACTGAAATGTACGATATGGAATGCGTTTAGTCCATTTGCGCATCCAAATAAAGGTACCAACCCTAGGAGCAGACAAAAGGAGGCACATGAAACTCATCAAAGACATACTTCATTGGTTATGTATGTGGGTGCGAGAGAGTCAACCATCTGCACGTACGATATGAATTGTGTTCTTAATTTCCCATTATTTTGTTTGTAATCACGTCATTAGCGTACAGTGTGGTTTCATCTTTTATTTTGTATCTCGTTAGTGTTATTTTTTGTGTATTTTTGTGGGTGTTATTGTTGGAACATGTCATGTTTTATAATGGACTGTAAAATTAACCAGCATATAGCACGAAATAATTCTCTATATCCAGAATTCAATTTCATTTCAATTCACAATCAGCTAAGCCCCTACTGCTCCGCCATTGCTAGAGGCACAAAACAAAATATGGCGCTGATCATGAATAATCCATTCGCGCAGCTTTTAGCGCATTCCAGTCATCATAATATAAAATTACATTTCAGTGACCGGCAGCCATGTTTAAATAAACGAAGGCAGCGTTCGGTCAGAAACAACGAAATGTTGACTTATTCACAAAACGGATAAATTATTCATTACTTTGATTATATACAATAATGTTTTATGCATAATTTGTACATATACGTATATACTTGTTGCAATAAATACTTTATAAACACAAGGGCGGTGTTCAGTAACAAGGAAATGTTCGCATACAAATTTACAATACGGATAAATTTCATTGCTCTGGTTTATACATTACATATACGATATTTGTTGCAATAAATACTTTTTAAATATATTATGTAATACACTACCAACTAATGAAATCGATATGGGATGAAAACTTGAACACTACATAGCTATTAAATCAAAAATAAGGTGCATCAGATCAAAACAAAACCATTTTGGATGTCTAATTTTTAACAGGACAGAATCAGATATAAACCTGGTCACAGAATAAAGGAACTACCAGAAGCGAAAGCTAAGGCAGCGCCTTTGATCTTGGATGGTCACAAAAATTTAACTTTGTATTTGAAACTTGACGTACATAATACTTACTACACTGAGAGAAAGTTGTATCTACTGTCTACACTAAGAAACAAGTTGACACTATATTTATTTAGTCATATCGAAGCTATAAGCAGTATATAATACCTACTACTTATAAAATTATTAAAATATATAAAATGCATTCATAAATTGCATATATTTCTGTTTGTTTTTTTTTATTATTGTGAAAATTATATATTTTATTTAACGTGGGAGAGCTTTTTCAGATACATTTGCCATACAGAAAATTTGATACTGCAATAGATGTTTTAAATAGTATAGTCACTAATATTTCCTTTGTTTTAATTATGGAAGCTATTTTCATGTCAAGCAATTAATATATTTCAGTTATGAGTACTTGATGGGCCACGCTAGATGCAAGTCAACTCAATCCGCAAAGCACCCAGCAACCATACGACTTCCCTTACATCTTTTGTCTTTACCTGCCTCGTATCTCATCGCCGAATACTATTTTAACGTAAGCGGCACCTTAAGCAGACTTTAACTTAAAATGTTCTTTCCTAGTTCCAAATTTGCAAAGTTATTCTTAATTATTTTCAGAAACAGTGTATATAAATTTAAAAAAATAATTTTTCCCTTCTAGGATGCCCATTTATTTTGTTCACTTTACGTTTTAAACCTTAGTTTACTTGTGTCAAAAATATGATTTAGGGCACCCTAGACACTAGATTCTAAGAAAACTGGTGTAAGCCTCAACTGAGATCAATATTATGCGAGTTATTTGGAAACTAGTTTCAAGACACCTAAAGTTTTAATTTTAAAAGTAATTTATTTTTCAATGTTTACAGGATAATAACGGAGATGGTCTTAAAGAAAAGACAAATATGGTTCATGAAATATATATATTTATACAATACCTATTTTACATAACTATAAATTAAAAGAATCTATCACCTTCCAAAACACACTCAACCGAGACCGACACACATAAACAAGAAAGCAAAGTGAGGTTGATTAAACCACTTGTAAAATGGCGGCGCCACACATGCGCACTAAAATTGTGTTTTGGCGGCAGCTCTCTCTTTCACTTCTGGTAGTTCCTTTATTCTGTGACCTGGTACAAATGTGGATGTGTGTCTAATTTCACCCCCTCTTGCTTAAACATGGCGCTGACCAATCAAAGTTGAGACATCCCGTGTCACCACTTGGCGAATTTTATTCAGCATCGGTTTACTTGAAGGTAAACCAAACTGATACCAACCGCATTCTATTGGAAGTTCATGAAGGCAACAATTCGGTTTGTCAATTTTAGAACCAGCCAAATCGTGGCGGTTCAAATTTTTGGATAATTTACTTTACAATTAACAAATATTTTTAAATGCATTCAATTGGCAAACACGATTACGTCATGAATTTAGAACCAAAGTAAAACCACTGTCAAAAAATCTGTCAATTTTGTCAATCGAAACCAAAACCGGAACTAAAAAAAATTCGCCTACTGTGTTCATCTAGGCACTGTACGTTACACTAATATGTGATCTGCGGGTCTAAATTATGGCATTGTCTTATTATTTGTAATGGATAAACATGATTATGGTATCTGGACTAACAATACGAGACAATCGTTATTTTTCAAATTGAATAAGTTAACTATGACATTTAGATACAGGGCGACACACAATAAAATGCAGCTAAATCAGTAAATTGAAAAGTCATTAAATTTGACATTTATTATTACGTAATTTGAATTAATTTTCCAAAGTCTACGTTAAATGTACACTATGATTTAAATTTGTTGTATTGTTACCCATTGTATAACGTCACTTGCATCGTATAGATATTCCTTCACAACGCGTCTCTTCTTTTCAGTGGGTGAGCACCTTTAGTCAGATAAAAAGTCGTACAAGGTGCCCTCAATAAATATATGCAATATATGCATGCAAATTTTTACATTTTTAAAAGGTTGTTTAAAGTATTGACAATTTAAATTTAACTTTGATGCTATATATATTTTTTATAACTATAAATTTTTATGTGACCATCCTGTAATCACGCAGAAATAGGGAGGTTCGGAAGAAATGCATAAAATTCAAGTTTAGCAAGCAGTTGGTAGGTATATTTATTTTTTTAAATAAAAAATGTATCACACATCACATTTTTTTATAAAATTATTAATTGACAAATTCTGATAAGATTTATTTCTAAAAACTACTTAACAGTTCAACAATTTTAATAACAATAAAAATTAAAGTAAAAGTTAAAAAAAATATAAAGAGGAATATTGTATAGAAGTGGTAGGTATTATAACAAGCATTTTATAATATAAAAAGTAAGATCAGTAATTAATTATTATTATCAGTGACTATGCTAGGCTAATTTTTGTAATCATTATAGGCTTTGGTGAAGATTTGACACATTTATAAATTGATGCAGTCCGATTTAAATTTAGAATAAATCAACCATACAATTAATTCAGAAGAATTTTTCAATATAAAAAAATAACATGCTAAAATAAACGTGAAAAATTAATATTTAACTCATTTTTCCATATATCATATCTTTTATGAATTAAAATTGAATGAAAAATTATTTTAAAAGCAAGTTGTTCTGCTCGATGTACAATACTGAACATTAAAAATTATAAAGTGACTCGCTAAATGCAATTTTTTTTATTACATATTTTCAGTATAGTCATGGCAGTCAATTAAATAATTTTGATTATAATCAGTCACATTAACTGCACACTTTGCATGATGTAAAATAAATATTAAAAATTGTAATATAACTACATTTATGTTTTGATACTTTTTCAAGAATGTTTATAAAATCTGTACCTACCTACTTGTATCAAATATTTGTAAATTATATCAATGGTGCATTAATGGACAATTTTTTTAATTTATTTTGAGCCATTAATATAATTTACAGTACAGACTCTAAAAAATTGTACTTGAGGGAAACAGTAAGATGTATTATTAGTCATGTTACTATATACAAGATGGTAACTATAATCAACAATTGATAATTTCATCAACAATAATCATTCTAGGGTCAAGCTTATATCAAATCTTTAATTAATTATATGACTTCGTCCAAAACAAACATATGTCTATGTACCAACAAATTTGATTTTCATAAAGAAACCAATTCCTTACGAATGGACGGCATGTATTGGAAATGAAAGTAATCATCAAACACACATTTTATTTCTAGAATTTCCATTTTTATAAATTGCTAAATTATTTCTTTTTCACTTTTATACATACTACATGAATATCGCGACACGTCAAGCTTTGAAATAGGTTTTAAGGTGGTTTGCCTAGGAATTTACATTGTTTTTGTTAAAATTAGTCAAAAACTATAATCAAAATAAAAAAAAAACACTTTCTAGCCGAGAGGGTTACAGACCATGTTTACTAAACATATCTATAAATATTAGCTGCAAACAAGACAAACTTTCCCCTTTGTTCAAATATTTCATAAGGACGTTTCTAAAAACACAATTACAAAAAATGGTTTAAAAATGTTTGTTCTTCTCAGTAAAAAGATCTGAGCATTTAGTTTCGTCATACTGCAAACATTATATTCGTAAAAAATACAAATACGGAATACTAATGTAGATATTCCTTTTATAAAAGAAAAAATATATTCATCGTGAATTTCGAACTCACAATAATAAATATGTACTAAAAAAAATATGGCATAGATGATTCTATTTGTAGTAAAAAATGTTCAAAAAGCTTCACAGTAAGCGCTATTTCGTGAAGCGTGTTTGACCTGAGTGACTACAATTATTGGTGCACTAGAACACTGAATTCAAAATCGGCCACAAAATGTATCACGTCCCCTTTTGAGCCCATTTCAAATCGTCGGCACGGGGTTTGTAACCAGATAAGGTTTCAATGACTATCTCTAAGGCACTCCAGAATCGCAACTTTTCCAGAGGCCAGTTCAACCATCCCGTAGTGATGCAGAAATATGTCTCATGAGGTGCCACGTGGTGAATGCGATGATGACGACGAGGTAAAATTATTCGGCACTCCTGCAGGAATATTACCCAGCCTGGCAGTCCGAAATATGTGTGGGACCATTTGTGGATCTATAAAATATGAAGTTTTAGATTGGTTAAAACAGACAAGGAAATGTATTGATTTAAAATTTATTGGGTAGCTATAAAAGGTTTTTCGATAAGGGAAAAACACGAAGTCAGATGTACAGGGTTAACTATGTACAAATATTTTAATAGGGGCTAGGGAAAAATAAGAATTAACCCTTCAAAAAATTTCCAAACTTATTTATAAAGCCAAAAAAAATTTTGTCAGCCGCGAGGTTAGGTATATTCTGCCAAAGGCAAAGGTGTCAAATATAGTGACAGACCACCGCATTGACACGTGTATCAGTTTAAGCCGCTTTGAAAGAAAACAAAATCTTTACAAAATGTAGATTATTATTTTTTAATGATTTAATGAGAAATACGGTATGGTAGCTCAGAGACAGCACCTATCTTACTAATATTTATTTCTAGGATTGATACTTTTAAAGAGATTTTAAGAATGTTGAATCATCTTCCGTTTTCTTACTTGTTTAAATTAAAACCTGCAAAGATTTTTGTACTTGCTGTGGACCTCTCCTTCCCTCGATCGTTCTTTTTGTGTAAATCGAGGTACCTACTTGGTGGCGGTCTTGTTCAGGTCGATTATTTACGTCGGGAAAAGCGCAAAGAACAACAACAAAATACACGTAAATGTACACAAATACAGAAAAACACTGCCACACGTTTACCGCTACGGCATAAAACAGCTGTTCGATGTGGTTCAAAAAGTATTCAGCATAATATTTTGTATATTCGGGAAACGTCTTTGACGCTGCCGCGCGATAATATGTACTTGCCACACTCCCATAAATCAGCATCTTATCCGTCATCTAGGCATTTGAATACGACATGTTTGCAAATACACAAAAAATACACGAAAAATTAAATTTGCGAAAAACAAGTACTGAAAAATTATTTCAACCTAATCAGAGTACTGTAATCGTATACTTGCTAAGATTTAACATCTACACACGACATTTGACGACATCTGACGACATCTGCAGGCCACTAATGCAAGGTGCACTCACGACGATATATTTTTAAACTTCTTGCGTTATTGTGTAATTAAATTCTGTTAATACTAATAATAGCAACAATATTAACAGTAATCGACGATGTTTGCATAAAATAATTAGTAATATTTTAAACTATAACATCCCAAGATGTTTACAGTGTTCTGTAAAAATAACCCTTTGATTATGATTAACTTCGCGTTTTCTGCATGGTTTGGAGCATGGAAAGTAGGCAACTAGCAATGCAGTATTCATAACCTAGAACTTACTGTTACTTTAAATCAGCTAAGTGACTAATTTTAGACGTGTTATAGTAATTAAATAAAGTATTTTATGTCGGATATGTTAGTGGATAATTATGAGGAATCTGCAAGGTGCGAAAATGTAGTTTTGGCAGTGTACAACGAAAGAACGAAGAACGAATACAAAATACTGTAGCTAATCGGATTAGCTGTTATCTATCAGATACTTAGACATTATTATTATTAATAAAAATATTTTATTTTCGTCGTTTCTACACTTGACAATGTTGAAAAAAACGACCGCATGGTAGTTCACATATCTAGCCATGTCGGACGATGATTGATTGTCATAAGCGCCGACTTTCCGTAGGAAAAGAGGGTTTTGCCCCATGTTTTAAACATCGAGCTAGAATTCCGAAATAAATTTTTTATTGTCTTTTAGACCTCCCTGAGCACGTGGTTAAATTTTTTGTACTTAGTTATAGTTAACCCTGTATAAATGATACCGTCTTTTTTCTTTTCTTTTTTTTTTGTTATTAGTTTCTTGAAGTTGACATGTCCATTTGTTGATAACACTCTTATACTGTGTTAGAGGTCTTACACCTAACCATTTTCGAGAAGAAAAAATAACAAATCTCCAATTTCATGTGTAAAAATTCAGTTAATTAAGGAATCTCATCATAATTTTGTGCATTAAATTCCAATGTTTATACCCCTCCTTTAAGTTTATTTATGTCTAGTTTTAATAAAAAAAAACAACTTTTTCGTTAATCGATAAAATTCAATAAAGTTCGCGGCAACAGCGCGAGAATGTACTCAGTGACCGACCAGGAATACAGGTCAGTTGGTATCTGAACTACAAAGTGTTAATGTGTTTGTCGCTTGTGGGAAATGAATTAGCGTAGGTACCCTATTTGCTTAATTTTTCTTTGTTTGTTAAAATGTTTAGCATATGTGAGTATTATTAATTTATGGAGAAACTCGCCACAATTGTACGAGAGCACAACGTATTTATTAAGATCGTTTCTGCCAACGACGGCTGCCTAACAGAAAGGCATTCGTTGAAATATCTCAACGTCTTCTTGATACTGAGTGTGGTGATCATCATCCTATCATGGCCCAGACGTGAATACGGAAGACCATATTTTGAACACTGTCGAAAGGGATCCGAGACGTAAGTCGGAGAGTCTCATTGGACCGTCTATAGGACATAACAACAATTATTATAACAATATCATTTCCAGAGGAAAATCCACATACAGATATCCAATTTCTATCACCGTTTTTCGATTAATGTTTGGTGTGGGACCTAGGAGATCATCTAAAAGGATATTTTGTTTTGCCAACCAGATTGACCAGAGAGGCATATTTGAATAACATTGCAAAACAGTTGTCGAAACTAATAAAACAGTTACTTATCTTTGGTCTTTTTTTGTGATCACTAAAAACAAACTGGCGCGTAGTAGTATTCGCACTGTTGCCACGTTGTGATAACATTTCTTGATATAATAACGACTTATTTTAAGAACGGCTTGAGTTATGCCTTTGTACTACTCAAACTTGTAGCGCTCTGTATAAAGCTGGGGAATTTCATCAATAGTTTTAATGATTATTAAGTTTGTATTTGTTTGGAGTACCTATATTGATATAGACCCTATCTTTTTAGATAACTTCATAAGGGCGTTAAGGTGGTCAGTGGTCTGTGGTTAATATTACCACCAAGCGAAATTATGAAACTTCCAAACTTATCGCTTAACAAAATTATGATTTCATGCATCCTATTGAAGTTTAGGTTACTAATAAATACTAGGTTATCACTGTCCGATATATTTCACCGTTACCAGTTAGAACATTTTCAAAATATAGTTAAAATTAGGACGCGTTGTGGAATCGTGTAAGTAGCCATGATAATTTAATACAACTGTAAATATCTGCCAAATACCATGCGAATATTATTGTAAATAGGGTCACTCATGTTATCTCTGTGGTTACTCATTTGTATAAATCTAAGGCACGCCAATTTTTGTAAAGTATTACTATAAAAATTTGGTTGGTTTGATAAAACTTTTTTATCGATTAAACGATTTTCTGTCAAGGTTAGGGTAAGAACGCCTAAAAGTGTTCATTAGGAAAAAATTGCAAAGGATGTTGATGCACTGTTTCGATTGTTGCGACTGCGACAGTTTCTGGCTAGATTATTACAATATTTTCAATTTCATTGGTAACTTATTACGATTAGGTACTTTTTTTTGTTCAGTAAACAATATGATGCGCAATTAAGATCCCTTCAAGTGCAAATAAAAATAAATAAAATTGCATATATCGTTACTGCCGAATTGCGATATAGGTCGGGGGCTTTCAATGGTGCCTTCAGCATGTAGGACGCTTCATTGCTTTGTGTCCAGCACGGAGTAACTAGCTTATGACCACAAGATATAGCTTTGCTACATTTGACAGGTCCGGCATAGCTAATGTCCATTAGGTTGTAAATTTCGCGTATTAAGTATTACTTTGAGAGAACCAGATATACTTAAAATTAGCCTCAGATATCATTATGATTGAATAATCATATGTTTATGTTTAAATAAATAAAGTTGAGTTTTGAGTTAGCAGTAGCCTCTTTATTATTGGCGTATAAATAAGTTTTAGAGAACCTCGGGCGCTTCTACGTATTATTCAAACTCCTTTTATGTTATATTTAACAATTCTTTGCTTTTTGAATTTATTACCTACTACTACTACTATTATTATTTTTTGCATACGCTATCGCATTGTTATATTTTATCTATTCTTAATCGTGTGTTTTGTTAACTATGTAAGTATGGTGTATTCAAAAATAAACAGAAAAAGGACAGAATATAACTTTTATACAAGAAATACAAGACGTACCTGATTGGTCATGGCTACAAAAATAGCCAACAGGAACACGTAACAGTTCCAAGTAAACTTGTTTTCCACGTCTTCTTTGGATAATGTGAGGAAATCCCATACCATACGTCCCAGGAATGGTATCGTTACCATGAAGTTATCACCATTAGTTTCTATGAAGTCGTGACGAGTTATGGATGTTGGATCGATGTGGTGTTCACGGAATGGTCGCAAGAAATTCTAAAAGAAAAGGTGATATTATAATATAATCTCACAACTGTAAAATTTGAAAAAAAAAGAATTCAAGTCGCCTTATTGATCAAATGTTAATACTTAGTACTTCCATATTTATATTTTTAAATTGCATTTGAATGAACTGAAGATTAATATGATTTAATATGGAGAATAACACATTTTTTCTACAAACATGTTAAAAATGCAATTTTTAACACTCCCTTACCAGTGCCCTAAAATGATCACTTTAAAGCACTCGTGCCTTCAAGTAAATGTCAAATTGTGACAGTAAATTTCCAGCACATTTAATTTGTATTTTCTTTATTAACATGAATACTTATATTACAATTATTATTTGAAAAATTAAATCTTTCCACAAATCTACCACTATCAATTGAAACCGAAGAAGAAGATTTTCATCCCCCATACAGCTTAATTGTCGTTAAATTTACTGCACTATCCGTAGTAAGCTTGCCTACGAACGCCGATAACAATGTCCAGTATAGAGGTTAGAATTTGGAAGTTGCAGAAATTTAGCAAAAGCAGCAGGACATTTTCCAAACGTCCTATTTATTCCTGCAGGGTTTTTGGTACAATTGTCTTTCACATACTTTAGGAAAAGTCTCCGATGTCTCACATTTGCTGGACGAAGACCAATGTATCTCCGGTAAAAATCCAAATAAAATTCTTCAACGATAGTGAAATTTCGTGGAACCCTGGTTTTGGTACCTGATATCTTAACCAATATTGAACTGGAAG
Organism: Monochamus alternatus; assembly: GCA_037114965.1. Classification (NCBI taxonomy): domain Eukaryota; kingdom Metazoa; phylum Arthropoda; class Insecta; order Coleoptera; family Cerambycidae; genus Monochamus; species Monochamus alternatus. Next base: position 72,803,000 of record CM073431.1, on the reverse strand, counting down.
TGTCCACAATTTCCAAGTTGTCGAGAGTCAACTAGCAAACCTCCTCTCTACGGCAGACATCAAATATTCCCAAAATAGTAGCTACTTTCATCATAAGATACTCGTCATCCGGTGCGCACTTCAAAAACTGTTCAATTTAGTATCTGGTCAAGATCTTTGATTTTTTGGGTTGATGACCTCCTTAACGCTTCAGAAACCTAATGAGCTTAAAATGCTTGCTGATATATACGTCGCTATTTATTCGTAACATAGTTTTAATCAGAATAATTAGACCAGAGATGAAGATTTGCAAACCTTCGATTTCTCCTCAATTGGATTATTCTTTTCCATATTTTATCTATACTTTTTAAGGGCAAAAAGACACGACGTTTAAAAGTGACAAATCCAAAGCTTTCAAGCTTTTCATAAATGATGATTACAACAATGGTTGCCACCATGTTACTAATATCATTGGCAAGTGCCCACTTCGAAAATTTCATATAGTGCCTACGATGCTATTTAAAACTTAACTTATTTCTACACGGGTTAATTCTCTTTAATGATATTTGTAGAAAAAATATTATATGATATTTGTGTTAAAAATGTTTTTAAGGCACTGATGTAAATTTTTACATGCGTGCCTTAAAAATGCACTTTTAACACTCACATCACAAATAACTATTTTATAATAGAAATAGTACCACAGCATGGTCCATTGGATAAAGTGATAAATCTTATTAATACCGTCATCAAAATTACACAACAACTGTATAGAAAGCTGTAAAGAAGCTGGTCCTTTAGAAACATATGTAGACAATCTAATAGTAAAACTACATGCCGAATTTGAACAAAATCGTTTTGTTATTTCCTTACAATTCCATAAAAGGCTATTTTTTATTTTAATATACCATATTTCAAGAAAAAATAATTATTAATAATCTTCATCTCTAAATCAAACCGTCTGAGAATACATCTTTATATGAATTTTTGTCTTATTTATTTTATATAAAATAAAGCAATAATACATTCAGTTACATCTACATTCAACCTTTCCATTCATAACTCTTTTGAGTATATAAGTAAAATATTAAGAAAAGGTATTTATTTACCCAACAATTGAAGGAAATAAATCCATTTCGATTGCTCAATTGTTTTAATGAATGCTTTATAAGGCGAATTCTGAGAACACCCATCATTCTTAATTATTTACTTTTCGTAGAAATAAACATACGTTTGTTCGCATGTTTCACATTTGTAATGCTCAATTCCATTTCATCATTAGGATATATGATTGCTATTAACTATGAACATGAGCTTTTGTGTGTGCAATGACGCAATTCTGAAAATTTTCTGGTTGTTATGCTGTGGCCTAGGTAACTGCTTGCTGCCAGTAATAGAACTAATGTCCACATCCCTAACCTTAGCTGGGATTTCTTGTCTGACGACTGAGCGCTCAGCAGCGGCGTTTTGCGGAGTCACCACTAAGAACGGTGAAACGTTTGGAAGTGTGGAATGCGATTAGCTACAGAGACGGCTACGACACGTTCCGGAAGGATCATAGCAGTCGTAATACTAACAAGAGCCGAAATTAATGCATGGGTGGATCCAGGCGTAGCGGGTTCGTTCCACAGAGCTATAGTCCAAGGACAACAAGCGCAGGTTAATGGATTCCAGTTAAGGTTTAATTCTGTTACTGACGAGTTACCTAGGCCACGGCATAATAACCCAGAAAATCATTACAGATCAAGATCCGTACATTGTTAAGTGTGGCAATTATATAAATGATAAATAACTGATAAATATGAACCATTTTTATTGATTTAATTGTATCGAATTAATTATGCTTTTGATCAAATTCAATAAATAATACAGTATGCGCCAAAAGTATGGAATAAATTGAATAAAAACGAAACAATTATTTTTTGGGAAAAATTCTCGAACAGGTCGATTTTTAATTTAAAAAATACATATTTTAGCGTAAAATGCGATTTTCGAATGTCATTTGTTTTCGAGTAATGACGTCATCGATTTTTTTTTTAAATGGCAACACCATATTTTTTTCCTTGATTCTGAAAGATCGTTTAATTCTCTATCAGACAGTACTAAAATTTTGCCCTCTTACATAGGAAAGTTTTCGAGTAAATGACGATTGAATGTTAGAAAACCTAAATTTTATCCATAAAAAAGTAACAATTCTGAGGTATGTAAAATAAAATACAATTGATTAAATTTTATACTTAAATTAATTGTTCGAATTGCCATCCACCAACTTCTTGACAATGCGCATGTCTGTGAAGAAATTCTTCTTGCACATTATGAATGATTTCTGGGGTAACTCTGCGTATTTCGTCCTGAATGCGATTTTGAAGTTCTTCTAAATTACGTGGTTTATTAATGTACACTTTTGACTTCAAGTATACCCATAAAAAATAGTAAAGAGGTGTAAGATCTGGCGATCTTGCAGGCCATTCTATCGGTCCGCGTCTGCCGATCCACCTCCCAGGAAAACAGTTGTCCAAAAAATCTCGTACAGGGTGCGCATAGTGCGGAGGTGCACCGTCTTGCTGAAACCATATGGTATCGTCAGGAATGTCAGGGTCATTATCGTTAGGAAAAATTACTGCAAGGGCTGGAACAAGGTCATTTTCTAGAAACTCTAAATATCTTTGTCCTGTAAGGGTTCCTTCAAAGAAGAAAGGCCCTACTATTCTGTCGTCAACTATTCCAGCCCACACATTTAATTTCTGAGGGTGTTGGGTATGTGCCTCTGCCATCCAATGAGGATTTTCCCGACTCCAATATCTGCAAGTTTGACGGTTTACTGTACCATTCAGACAAAATGTGGCCTCATCTGAAAAAAGTATTTGCCGGTGTACATTTATATTTCCTTGACATAAATCCATTAGAATTTCGCAAAAGCGTAAGCGGCGATCGGGATCATCTTCATTGAGTTCCTGCACAAGTTGAATTTTGTAGGGATGATATTTTTCCTTCCTCAAGATACGTAGCACTGTGCTCTGACTAGTGTCATTGTTTAATGCAACCAATCGTGAAGAATTATGAGGATTATTCACCATACTTATCAAAATGTTCTGTTTCTGATTTTCATTAATGCTTGGACGTCCAGGTTTTGGAATATTTACAACATTGCCATTTTTTTCTAAATTTAGACTCTACCTTACTGACTGTTGATTGGCTGATAGGGCGATCTGGATATTTTTCATTAAATAAATCGCAAACTTCCTGCTGAGTTCTAGTCATATTCCCGCATCCGATAAGAATTAAAATTTCAATTCTTTGAGTAACAGTTAAATGTGCCATAATACTTTAAATTGAATAATAATTTCTATGTCGCTTACAATACTTATTAGAAAGTCGGTGTGACAATGACACTTTCCAAAGATTTTCACCTACGTGATCCATAAAAGAACTATGGAATTCGAAAAACTAATTTTGATAACGTTTTTGCTTTATTTTAATTGATTTACGTTTTCTTACATTCAATCGTCATTTACTAGAAAACTTTCCTATGTAAGAGGGCAAAATTTTAGTACTGTCTGATAGAGAATTAAACGATCTTTCAGAATCAAGGAAAAAAATATGGTGTTGCCATTTAAAAAAAAATCGTTGACGTCATTACTCGAAAACAAATGACATTTGAAAATCGCATTTTACGTTAAAATATGTATTTTTTAAATTAAAAATCGACCTGTTCGAGAATTTTTCCCAAAAAATAATTGTTTCGTTTTTATTGAATTTATTCCATACTTTTGGCGCATACTGTATAGATTTCTAACAAATTGCATTATTTAATATAACCGAAGGTATTTTTGAACATTTACTCAAATAACATAAGTATTTTTCAGTTAGTTTTTCAAATTTTACTGAAAAATAGTTTTTTTATGAAAAACCATAAAGGAATAGTAATTTGTATAAAATTGAAATACGAATTCCAAAATATCATGATTGATACAATTAAGCAGTGGCATACTATTTTATTTAGAAATATATGTAACCAATACCTTTTAAATCCTCCATTGGAGCATCACATGCAAATTTTAGAAACAGGTTTCAGATTTTGGACAATGCAGTTTTTTAAATATTAAGAGTTTACCACCCTCTATCTTTTTAACAATACGTTCTAGATAAATATTTTATATGGAAGATCCCATCCTAAAATTTTCCAAAGAATTCGAAATTTAATTTCTGGTCACCATTTGTGGATCACCCTGTATGTGCAGGATAAAGTTTTTAGTAGACCATCAATTCGATTAACTCAGCTTGGAGTTGTAAAGCTCCCCTCGATTTTTTGTCGTTATAGAAACACTCCAAACTAAAATAAGTTGCCAGGTGAACGTACTTACAAATGATCATATCAAAATATAGCGAAATTGTTTATAAACACGAAATGCCAAGTGTTACGCGTTCAACTAATTTTCTTCGTCGACAAAAGCTCAACGTAAAAAATTGCTGTGCTCTACGGTCTTATCGGAGACATTAAATTTGATCGATCGCCGCGCTACAATAGGTTTAAATTTAGCGGTTACACGAGTGACCGAGAGTTGAGTGGGACATTGTAATAGGCGTCAAATTAAATAACACACTCTCTGACGACTTAAAAGCTCTTGATTAAGTCTGACTGATGGGGTAAGAATGTATAATGTATGTAATAATGCATTATTCCAGAGTATAAAAATAGAAAGAATGAAAGAACTTTGGTGTTTTACGGTGGGATGAGAATTAATTTTCAGACAAGTTGTTTAATTCTTATTTTTTTGCCGTTATTTGAAGATTTTAATAAATGGAACATGAAAATTTAATAAAAATCGTATTATACCGATAAATTTAGTCAGTTAGTCGAACCTATAAAAGTTAGATATGTCCTATTATTAATTTCGGAAAAATTTACTCCTTTCGAAAATGTGTGTTCATCGTCCACAGAGGTGACTGGGGCGTATATATAGTTTTTCAAGGGTGGCACATTTAGGGTGGGTTCAGAAAATCTACTTCTTTACTATCAAAAAGATCTACTACATACGGCATAAAGTCTAGAAATACCAGATTGTTTTGCAAAACGGTATCAATTTTTTTCTTTACACGTTCAGCACTGCGTCCATATAAGTGAGAAATACACTGTCGTGTATTTATTGAATATTCTGATGCTGTCACAGTTGCTTCAAGACGGCGAATATCTGAAGGTATCCGTGAATAATTAGAATGTATTTTATCTATGCTAAATCTTCGCGAATTCTGTGATCGTTAAATATCCGTTGAGTATATAAAATAGAAGAAGAATCACTTAAGCGTAGTCGCTGTAGAACACTTTTTATGCTGTCAAAATGAACGTAGTAATATGACGTTATTTCTAACTACGTATCCCAACGTACGGTTCCATTGCAACTGTTTTGTTTTACGTGTAGTAATATGCTGTAAGTCTAAAGATGTCTAAATAAAAATAACAGACCTGGGCCTCGATTCTCGAATGCAGTGAAATGAATTCGAATGGGAATTCATTCCACTTAATTATTATTTAGATGTATATTTACAATTCTTGAAGCTTTATATTCCTTTAGCAAAAACCATGTGAAATAATTCCCCAATTTTTTATGGGAAATATCTACGATAAGAATGGTCAAGAATAGATATTTGCATTTTGTCATGAGAATTTGCGTCACTTTGTGAGGAAATGTATTCCACTGAACTCGAGAATCGAGCCCCTGCAGGTAAATAAGTGGGATATTTCTGTCGATTAGCTGGAATGAATAATATTAAATTTGTTTTAATATAAATAAAGTATATATATTTTTAAATATTAAGGTCGTCGGTAAATCCGGACCTGAGATCTGCGAACGAATAAGTGCGGACTTTACTAATAATTATAACCTAATAGCAGATCAGCATTATATATTTTATTGTAATATTGATGACTTGTTAAGAATTGCATCCAATTGTTTCAATATTATTTGTAGTTTTTCTTTTTTTTTTCTATTTATATATTTTTTATTTTATTTTTCAACTATACAGGGTGATTCAGGTTTAATCTTGTTAACTTCAGGAATCGATAGAACAGGTTAAAATAATGTTCATTTGTGATATAAACTTATTTCCTAAACCGCATCGTTCCTGAGAAAGAGGGCGTTGAAGTAAGAATTTTTTTCTCGTTTTTCCCTCTAACTTTTGAACCACTTATCCGATTTAAGTGAAATTCGGAACACAAACACTCCTTATGATCTTACATAATCTTCTTAAGTTTGAACTACCTGCCTCTCTTAGAAGTCTATTTTGTATGCTACCCCCCTATTACTTTATTTCAAAACTACAAAAAAAAATAATTTCAATAAAACATCTACACACCACTTTGACCTGATTAATTTCGAAACTTTTTCGTCTCCTGTTTTTTTTCGACGTTTGGTCTTGTTTCTGAAATATTAAAAAAAATTGGTGACAATGTAGCGCGCCAGCCGCATAAATTTCATTTAACGTTATAGCAACCCATGAAAACAAAACTCAGTGATTTGTGTAAACTGACATTTGTGAATATCATTGTCAAAAGTATGATTTAGAGAGCATTTTTAGTGCTAAGAAAAAATGCCAAGAACGTTTACAAATGCTGAATATTCCGATATACATTATGTTTATGGTTTTTGTGACGGAAATTCCAACGCGTCAGTTCGAGTGTACCGAACACGCTTGTCTAATAGAAGAATTCCAAATGCACAAGCTTTTGTAGATGTACATCGTCGATTTTCGGAATATGGTTTGCGCCGCTACAATTATCATAATCGTAATGGACCGCCAAGAAATAATCAGCGAATTCTTAGTCTTTTTGATATCGATAGAACTTTAAGCACACGCCGAGCAGCTCGGCAACACCATTTATCTCAATCAAAAGTACTGAGAGCACTCAAACAAGATCATCGAACGGCTTTTCGTCTCCAACCAGTTCAAGGTTTGTTGCCAGGAGATGCTGAAAAACATTTAAATATTTGTAGATGGGTTTTAGATTCAACAGAAAGTAATTCACAATTTCTGCATAAGGTTTTATGGACCGACGAATCTAATTTCACTAAAGCTGGAATTGTGAATTACCACAACATTCACCTTTGGAGTGAAGTCAATCCTTGATGTGTCAGACAATCTTCATTCCAGCAACAGTTTAGTGTAAATGTGTGGATAGGTGTTTTAATAACCTCTGTGGGCCACATATTTTGCCTCCTCGTTTAAATGGGGATTTATTTCATGAGTTTTTGGAAAACTGTCTCCCCGACGTGCTTGACGATGTTCCCTTAAATTTACGCCAAGGGAACTGGATGCAGTTGGATGGTGCCCCTGCATATTACGGAAGGCAAGTACCGCAGTGGTTGGATGAGAATTATCCTCGTCGATGGATTGGACGGCAACCCAACAACCACCCAAATATGTGGATTCCTTGCGAAGGACCAGTGGCTTGGCCTCCGCACTCGTCAGATCTGAATCCTCTGGATTATTTCCTTTGGGGCCATCTAAAAGCAATTGTGTTTGATACGCCAGTACATACCCGTGAGGAATTGATCCAAAGGATAAGACATGCTTGTGATGACATAAAAAACAATCCTGTTCAAATAGCAGCTGCGGTAAATACACTAGTTCGTCGATGCCAAAAATGTATTGAGGCTGGAGGAATGCACTTTGAACAATTATTATAATTTTTTTTAGTAGTTGATAATCTTGTAATAAGTAGTTGTTACTAAATTTATGTTTGAGGTTATTGGCATTTCTTCTTAACACTAAGAACACTCTTTAAATAATACCTTTGACAATGATTTTCATAAACGTCAGTTATTTTTTTGAGAGCCGTCCGCAGTGTCCCCGGAAGCACCGCAGCCTATAGACTTATCTCTCGACGAGTACAAACATCCATGGCACTACAGTGGGATTCGAACCCACACCCACATAGCCGGTCCAGACGGGTTCTACCAGCAGTCGTCTCCCAGCCACCTCGGCTATCGCGGCGCCCAAAGCGTCAGTTTACACATCACTGAGTTTTGTTTTCATGGGTTGCTATAACGTTAAATGAAATTTAAGCGGCTACAGGAGACGAAAAAGTTTCAAAATTAATCAGGTCAATGTGGTGTGTAGATGTTTTATTGAAATTATTATTTTTTTTTTGCAGTTTTGAAATAAAGTAAGAGGGGGGTAGCATACAAAATACACCTCTAAGAGGGCTAGGTAGTTCAAACTTAAGAATCTTATGTAAGATTATAAGGAGTGTTTGTGTTCCGAATTTTACTTAAATCGTATAAGTGGTTCAAAAGTTATGAGGGAAAAACGAGAAAAAAATTCCTACTTCAACGCCCTCTTTCTCGGAAACGATGCATTTAGGAAATAAGTTTATATCACAAATGAACATCATTTTAACCTGGTCTATCGATTCCTGAAGTTATCAAGATTAAACCTGAATCACCCTGTATATATATTTGATTTGTCCTTTTTTCTTCATTTCCTGTACTTTAGTATGCTTTATTTTATATAAATCTATTAGTTTTGTTCTGTAAATGGAATGTTTTCTGTTAGGCAATAAATGCATTGTTATTATTTTTCCGTACAACTTGTGTTACGTTGACAAATTGACATTGCTTGTAAAAGTGTCAAAATTTTTACTTGACACCGCCCTCTTTTCATCAAATTTCTTAAATTTGGATTTTTGCACTTTTATTAAAATTTTCAAAAATGTTTGAATTGATTCGAAATAAAAACAGAAGTCAATATGGTGCATGTAAGAAAATCAAAGTTGATTGCCCCGGCAACGAAATAACTGGCTCTGAAACAAACTCAAGATTCAAACGGCGAATAAAACGTGACTAAAAAAATTTTATTGACAATTTTTGTGTACAAGGTGCTTTTTAAAAATTATAAACATTATTCCATACATATTCGATACCCTGTAGTTTATACAAAGTTTATCTGTCAGCAATTGATTTAATACGAGTATTAATTAATTTTTGCTTGAATTCTTTGTAAATATTTGTCACATGGACATAGACTTAATTAAAAAATTGGCGGATGCGCTGGGTAGCAGAAGGTGGAGCTACTTTGTATGTAGGATAGATATAAATAGATATTTTAACATCAGTGATTTCATCATTGATTGATTTTCATATCATTTAATATAAGATTCTACAGTATACTGAGAGAAATCAAATTTATTCTTACAGGTTAATCACAAAATTAGCATTTATAAAAATCCTGTAAAACTATATTCTTGATAATATTTTACTTAAATATATCCTACTGCAAATTGGTATAATTTTAAAATTTTAAGAATTCCTACTTTATTACCTGCTTTTTTCAGATAACGTAATATACTAGGTGTTTCCTAAGTACGATCCATAATATCAGGACACAATTTCTTATGATATTTAAAGAAAGAAAGTTCCTATAAATATGTGGCCGCTAATGCTTAGATTCCGAGATACAGGGTGTTGAAAATATTTAAAAATATATTAGTATTTGAAATAAATTTGCAATAGTCAATATTAGGTTCTTTAAATTTGGTACTTATTGTTCGTTGGTTCGTAGTTAGGCGTGAATCAGTCGACGTTTCCGTCATAAAATGTATAGCGCCAATGGATTTTATAACATTATATTATTTTCGGACCCACCTAACACTGTAGAACACAAAAGGTGTCTTCAATGTTTTGCTTAATACCAACCTATTCTTAAAAAAAACTTATTTATTTTATTAATGGCCAGCAACTATAAACAACGATCATAGAATAATCAGTTTCGACACAAAATCAAAGCAGATGTTGAAAATGACCATTTTGATAAGAATTAGATTCTTGACTGTTCCAAATTTATTTCAAATATTTTTTTAAACTTTCAAATCCTGTATCTCGGAATCCAAGGGTTTCCGGTCACATGTTTATTTTTGTTTCTTTAAATACCATATGACGTTGCGTCCCGGAATTACGGACCGTATTTAAGAAGCACCCTGTATTTTTATTTAAAGCCATAGTTATCTATATTATTATTAATATGGATAAAGATAAACTACTAAAATTTTGAATATTAGGTTTTTTAATTGGATATAACAGGCACATTGAAAAGAAAGAGAAGTTTTGAATAAATAATATTTTTAGCCAAAAACATCAGTCAAGGTTTGTTTCCGTTAATATATTTTAGCTTATCTATAAATACTACACCTAGCTGGTTAATGTTTCAAAAAATTTTTCAGTTTTCGAAACTTCGTATGTGTTGCAGTGTCTAGTGAATTTTTCAAAATTATAAGTTATTTTAATTAAGTGTTTATGCTAATTTCTCTTGTATTATGTTTCTAAAATGTCTCTTTTTCAGCAGCTACAGTGTGTTAAATTTAAAAAAATATATATCAATTGTTTCCTATATCTCATAAGGAAACATTTTTGTTACATGTTGTACATTCTCTTTGATGTCAAAGATTTATGCATGCTAAACAAGTCATATACAAGCCAGTAATTAAAGTCTAAAATAATTACGTAACTAATACATTGAACAATGCTTTATTTTATTCTTTAAAAAAATACGCACTTCCCAGTATTGTTTTAAGCTAAAATGTCGAAGAATCTATTTTATCCTCATCCAGAGATATTTCTGGTTAGCTACCGCCTAATGACATTTTTTAGCGCAAAGGCTTATTACTTTAAAAATTATTTTTGTGACAGAAATATCTAATTACATAAAAGGACTAAATAATCCTGCACATAAATGATTTCCAACTACAGACTTATCTAGGTGTATATCTAGGTATCACGTTGAATTTATGCTATAATTTCGACAGGGTGGCTTAGGTATTACTGACATCCTTGGAAAGATATTGTCAAAATAAATAAGATTATCGAAATATACTTATATGTAAAAGTTTCGCGTTTCCAGGATAGAGGGGAAGATTTCGAAATTTTCATTATATTTTTTACTTGGGAACCTTTCGTGATAAAACAGTAATAGTTTTAGATTGTAATGAGATATTATTCAGTATGTTTAAATAATCCCATTACCACCAGTGGCGTAGAAACCCTGTGATAATCTTCTTTTATTTCAAATAAAAATGTTATGCCACTGTCTTAATTATAGCAAAACGTAAGATACTTTAAATTTTTACTATTTTGAATTATTCTTTAAAATTTTCTTTAAAATGCTTCGTATTTCGGTAATTGTTCTTTAAATATAAAGTGTGTCCACGGATGGAGTTGACAGGAGGAGAAAGTTTTTTGTTTTTGACTTTATCGAAAATTGTCACTCCTTAAAAAAAGTTCTGCTCTTCGAAAAAATTAGGCTATTATAGAAACGTCTTAGATCAGATATACAGGGTGCTCACAAATTAAAAAAAAAACATGAAATTACTCAAGAGAGATATACCATTATTTTGCACAATATTTTTATAAAACAATTCTGTTTATAATCTGAAATAGAGTCGTAATACAAATTTTAAAATCAAAATTTCAATTTTGACTTTTACTCTACACACTTTACGAATAGTTTATTTCTTCTCGTATGCGCTCTTTTAATATCATGTGGCAGATCATTTGAATAAACCTTTTGTTTTAGGAAAAAAGTCAAGGGGCGTAAGGTCAAGTGGTCTAGCAGGATAATGGGCCAAATCTTCCTATCCACCTTTCACCATTGTCCGAGCAAGGCTGTAAAATGAGCAGGCAGCAGTTATTACGTACTTCTGGCTCTCAAGTATTTAAAAATGGTAAACTAAATGTTTCCAAAATGTTTTGGCAACAGGACGTCTGTCCTGTTCAGATGAAGATTTGGCCCAATCCTAACCTCAAACCCCTTGTCTGTTTTCTTCGAAACAAAATATTTATTCAAATGGTTTGCCACATGATAGGGAAGTATTAAAAGAACACATAGGTACGCCAGGGAATACATGAACTGAATGAGCCGCTAAGTATTCGAAACATTTATTAAGTTAACAGAAAAATGTCTTGAAGTGGGAGGTAGAGGTAGAGTAAATGTTAAAATTAAAACTTTGATTTTAAAATTTGTATTAGGACTCTATTTGAAGTTATAAACAGATTTGTTTTATAAAAATGTTGTATATAATAATAAATAAGGGTACTTTTCTCTTGAGTATTTTCTTGTTTTCTTAATTTATGAGTACTCTGTATATCTGACCTAAAATGTTTCTATGGCCGCCTCATTTTTTCAAGAAGTAGAACTTTTTATAAAGAGTGACATTTTTCGATAAAGTCAAAAACAAAAGAGTTTCTCCTTCTGTCAACTCCATCCGTGGACACACTGTATACCTGCATTTCGTAGTTTGTACTTGGCGAAACCTATTATGCTTCAGTGTCCCGAAATTAATGCACCAGATGGTAAAAGCAGATTCCTGACGACAAAATCATGCGATATGGCTAATCTTACTTTAGTCAAAAGTTGTTGGCCAAATAAAAATTTTATTTTCGATATTTATAAATAATGTTTAAAAAAAAAACAAATATTTGGATACGTTTTGGAGATCTGGAGTTTTTGAGGAGCGAGAATTTCAAATGTGTTTCTAATTTTGACGTTATTAGTATAGAGCGCCACACATGGCCCATCAGATTTATTTGAAATGGCATAACTTTTTTGTGGTTTAGTGTATACATCTGACTATTAAGACAATCGATTCTTCTACCTTCTTAATGTGAAAAAGGTATACAAACCTTTTAAAGCCGTTTTTCGAAATATTCAGTGCACCGAGGAAAAATTGTTTTGGTTTCAAGTAAAACGCCTTTTCCACTGAAAACACAGTAAAGTGTTACTTGAAAAAGTTACTCAAATTGATCAAATATGGCCATGTGCAAAATTTTAGTGGAATGGATTTTCAAGTTTTCTTCAGCTTTTGATACAAATATGTACAAACTACGAAATTCAGAGATTTTAAATGAACAATTACTTTAATACAATGCTTTTTAAAGAAAATTGCAAAGAATAATTATTTGTTCAAAATTCTCAAAACTTAAAGTGTCCTACATTTTTTTATAATTAAGACAGTGGCGTATCATTTATATTGCCAACAAGAATGGCACAGAATGGCGACATTGCGAATATTTACTGAATAATGAAACCAAAGGTATCCCCCTACAACCTAGATTTATTGTTGTTTTATTGAGAAGGGTTTCCAAGTAAATAAAAAATATAATAAAAATTATAAAATTTTTGACAACCTATATCTCTTTTAAAAAATACACCTCTTGGGATAATAATAAATAGGTAATAATAAATTTCCAAAAAATCTGTTTACGTACGTTTCGGTTGTTTGTGTTTTTATTGTTTTGACCTATTATCCCAGGAGGTGTATTTTTTAAAAAATATATAAATACATGGTCGGGAAAATACTACTATACTCGCGTTAAGAATTCAGACGTCTTACGTCACGGCTGACGTTACGCATTTGTTTTTATTGTCAACGTAATTTTCGATATTTGGTCGCGTTAAAAATAATCATTTTTTGCAATATATAATGCAACCTTTTAGTGTAGTATACAGTTTTATTACTATCAGTTGCAGTTTCTTAAATATTTTGATGAAAATATAATGAATTATTCATTTGTTCGTATGACGTAAGTCGTCTGAATTCTTGTCGCGAGTATAGGTAAATACCCTGTATATCGGAAACGATGAATTTTTAGTTATAGGTACATTTGGGTAAATCTCATTTATTTTGACTGTACAATCACCCCTTTCAAAGATGCCAGTAATATCTGAGACACCCTGTATAATATCTGTACCTACTAGATTGATTTAAAAAATAGAGAATACCTTTCCTATGATGGGGAGCTCCACAGAACCCCACGTGTCAGCTGCCCAATGCACTAATCCTGATCCAAAGTCTGCGGTGACTATTCCACAGAACGCGGCCACCAGAATGGTACTTAATTTTTCTAACTTTATGTGGAATAAGATGAACACAAAATTCACTGCCATTAATGTTAAGCAGATGCCCACGCATATGCATTCTTGGGTCCTCTTCCCTGAAACAATACATATATTCAACTTCTTGTATAGCCTTTCTAAAGTCTTTTTGCTGACTGCTCTTTAAAACATATTCCGGGCTTACTTGGTATCAAATACTGTACCGATAGAATAGCAAGTATCATGAACATTTTATAGCATAAGGACTATGCAGGGTGTTTATTAAGTAGAGGCCAAAAATCCAGGGGCGTATTTTGTGGTCAAAAATAAGGGTTGGATAAAGGTTGACTTGGTTCTTGAGTACCTCGTTCAGTCACGTTATTACCGAATCTTTTATTTAAAAATTCACGAGCAGTCAAACTAAAATGTGGGGGAGCTCAGTTCACATTTTTTGTCTTAGCGCATCATCAAGTAGTTCAGGTACAACATCTTTAAAAAAATGTCTGTAGAAGGCAACAGTTAAAGTTCTTGGTAAAAAGTAAGGCTCAACAGGAACATTTCCAATAATACCCACCCATATTTTAAAAGAAAACTGACGTTGAAACCGAGATAACATTTTTATTGTGGAAGTTCAACTTTTTGTAAAATCCAGTGGCAAAATTGTAAGCCAGCAAGACAATCTTGCGGCCCTTTGTATGTGATACAGGTATTACTGTTGATGCTTCAGAACAGACAAAACTAATTTATGATTCACATTAAGATTAAGAAGAAGAAGACGAAGAATTTCGTGTAGAATAGCTTCTTCTAACTCAGGCGTTATAATACTCAAGAGTCTTCCAGGAATTGACCTTTTCTGACCTGAGTCTGACTCCAAAAAACGTTGAAAAACATTTCTGAACATTCTTGGATTTGGAGTTTGATAATTTTCAAATATTTCCATATAAATTCACCTAGCCTCAACTGATACGAAAAGAAAATTAGCACGTGAAAACACACCCAAATCTTCAAATTACTTGTAACGATCTTATCTAAAATTCTATTCAATGAAAAATGCAACTGGAGTACACTTCTTTTAGCAAATATATAATGTATCATCATAAATAATATTGCTGCCAGTATTAGCATCTCAAATTAGGTAAATATTATCTAAAGTCTGTTTTTCATTACCGCATTCATCATCAAGAAAATAACATTACAAAGATTCTATTGTAGTGTATCGTAGCATAAATATTGTCGAAAAGCGAAATTTCGATATTTGATAAATCGAATGAAATGCGGTACGCACTTTTATATATCTGCAGAATCCAATTTCAATTTTAGTCATGTCTTGACTGACACAACGGAATAAGAAAGGCTGATATCGCACGGAGATGCTTTCAAGCTACGAAATGGAGATAATGTATATTGAGTTTGTTTGCTACTGTTGTTAATATAGAATGGAACCCAACAGTTATAAATAATATGCTATAATAATTATTGACAAAATTAGATTTTTAATGAATACTATGGAAGTGATTTAAATTTTTATATGGTTCTACAGCTTTAACTAGTTGCCACCAGTTTCGTGGCCACCAGGATCACCAGGCCTTAACCGTTGTGACTTTTTGGATATATATGATATAACTCCACATTTTAACAATTATTTTCACACACTTATAAACAAAAGTGAACAATGTTATATGCAGAAATATGTAAGTTTATGTTATAACAATGTTTACATCTATAGCTGAATTTAAAAAAAATACATATTTTGAAAGTTTTCAGTACCTAAAAATTTGCTGGATAAATCGCTTTCTGACGTTATACATTGATTTTATTTCGGTACCTTTGAATATTCGCTGGTGGCATGAGATAACATTGTTGTTATTTGCTAAGCTCTATATTATTCAGTTCTTAAATGTCTAAAATTACTTGTATTTGTAGAAAACACTACTTCAAGAATACGGCGCCCGTAAACCTCTCTCGAAATTCTGTCGCTGTATTTTTCATACTGGTTTTCTCTTTCACGATAACGTCTTGGCCGTTCAAGATATCTGACTATATTTAAATATTCTTCATCTGAAGAGGCAGACGAATCAGAATTTTCCATTGCACAAAGTAATCGTCACGAAAATATCAAAAAAAGTTGGGTTAAGCCTTACAATAAAGATGTAAACAAGCAACAGCTAAATCGCTGCGCGCGTGCGTTAATGTTTATTGGGCAGATATCTTACCATTTTTCTTTGGATATCTGTTCGATAACTTATGCAATAGATAAGCATTATCGAATGGTTCAGAAACCGAATTCATGGGATATCTCCAGTTTATGGAATCGATAAGTTTATTTAATAAATATCTACTAGTTGAGAAACCGGCCATAAGTCATGCAGAACGGTATATTGAAATGAAAATTGAGTTTTCTCAAAGAAGTTACATGAAGACGTAACCTTAATGAGTAGAATGCATGGTTAAGGTTAAGAATACTGGTTAGGTTGTGCAGACCGTTGTGTTGAAGCGAGTGGGGTCAGTTTTGAACGCATTTTTTAAGTTTCATTGGGGGGATGACCCAATTGTTTATTTTTAAAAACATTTGAAGCATTAATTCCTGAAGACATCCATTTCACACTAGCAATTCTCTATGTTAAAACTACCTACATACAGGGTAGTCCGTAAGTAATGTCTCATGGCAATACTAGATTTATCACTTCAAAATAATACGATTTAAGCCAACTTGCCTTAATACAGTCGTGATAATAAAAAAGATACAGGGTGTTAAAGTTGGAATTAAAAAGTGATTTTCTGTAATAACTACAATATGTTTGACTGTCTTAATTTAAAAATCCGGGAATAAATGTTTTTGGATATTAGAAATCTGACGTATTCCGTAGAAGGCGCCACATCCATCATATTTGTGACGTAAATGTGAGCGTAACTTTTTTGGTCCTAACTTTATCATGTTTCTTATTCAGTCATTCAGTCATTTTAAATAAAGTAGCAAATGATACCACATATTCCTTAGGTGAAAATAAACCGATTTAACCTAACATACCTATATCCCAAGTCGCTTAATAAAAAAGATACAGGGTGTCAAAGCTAAAATTTTACTTTCGATATTTGGAGATACCTTCTTAAAAAATCCAAATATTTACTTAAAATTTGTAAACCAGGGATTTTTGCGGGTGAGAAATTCAAATTTGTTACTAATTTTGACGTCACTAGTAGTAGAGCACATCATGTTTCTTTTAAATGGCAGAACTTTTTTGCAGCTTAGTGTATCCATCTGACTATAGAAATAATTGATTCTCCTACTTGTTTTATTTGAAAAACGTATACCTTGCTAAAGTCGTTAGGAGTAACCATTTTTGAAATAATCCTATTTGAAATGCTGAGTGCACCGAGTAAAAACTATTTTGGTTTGAGGTAAAGTGCTTTTTCTGCTGAAGATACAGCAAAATATTACTTGAAAAAGTTGTTCAGAATGGTAAATTATGAAGACGTGCAAAATTTCAAGAAGATCGGCGAGGTTTGATGAAACCATTTTTCAACAAAGCACAAAGATTTTATCAAAGCAGTCCGATCTTTTTAAAATTTTGCACATCTTCATAATTTATCGTCCTAAACAACTTTTTTAAGTAACATTTTGCTATATTTTCAGTAAAAAAGTCAATTTACCTGAAACGATAACAGTTTTCAATCGGTGCACTGAATAATTCAAATAGGATTATTTCGAAAACTGTTACTCCTAACTACTTCAACAAGGTATACCTTTTTCAGATATAACAGGTAGGAGAATCGATTGTTTCAATAGTAAGATGGATACACTAAGCAGCAAAAGAGTTCTGCTATTTAAAAGAAACATGATGTGCCATAGGTGGCGCCCTCTACTAGTGACGTCAAAATTAGAAACAAATTTGAATTTCTCACCCGCAAAACCTCCTGGTTTACAAATTTTAAGTAAATATTTGAATTTTTTAAGAAGTTATCTATAAATATCGAAAATAAAATTTTAACTTTGACACCCTGTATCTTTTTTATTAAGCGACTTGGGATATAGGTATGTTAGGTTAAATCGGTTTATTTTCACCTAAGGAATATGTGGTCTCATTTTTGTTGCTACTTTATTTAAAATTACCCTGTATACTTGTCATTAGTCTTAGAAATTGATCATATTCGAGATACTAGCTTTTCAACAATCAGCTGCATAGTTCATTGTACAATATTTTAAAGTAGTAGGCGCCAATAGTAAGATAAATTTTAACAATTATTAGACAATATTAATCGAAAAATTCACATAATAATTTTCATATTCAGATATGAGAGATGTGACTGTTATTTGTTGGCAATTAAATTTCAATGGACGTGCTGGGCAACGAGAATATTTAGTAGGATTTAGAAATAGATTTACAACCTGATAATCTACAAACTGTTTAGAAATTTAGAAAGAAAACAATGTTCACATTGCGGATTATCCACAAACTAATTCAGGACACCTATCTGAATTTGCAAGATTCGGTATGACTTCCATTTTCAAAACGTTGCTTGTTGAAAAATACTATTTATACCATTTTCTAACAGGGCATATTTTATTACTTGTCTATCTATCTTCAACATATCCAATTTGCAAGGGAATTTTGGTGCCTACTACGTTAAAATATTGTATAATGAACTATGATTGTTGAAAAGCTATTTTCTCGAATATGACCAATTTTTGAGATCAATGACAAGTATACCTTTTTTACTAAAAAATAATGCAAGTTTAAGATTTTTTAATAAAAAACTTGATAACATTGGAGCCAATGGCGGATGTGGCGCCCTCTAGGGAATGCATCGAAAATATCTATTCCCAAATGTTGATAGAATCAAACAGAGGAATTATTACAAAAATTTGGCTCCCTGTATCTTTTTTATTGTCAACATTTTTTTAAGGCAAGTTGGCTTAAATTGTAATATTTTGAAGTGAAAAATCTAGTATGCCTCCATGGGCCATTACTTACCACCACCCTGTAGAATATAATTCATAAAAAACTGTTCTCGGAGAAAGAGTTCTTTGACCAAGCTAAGACCATTTCGCTGTGACAAAAACTAAATTAATAGAAGTACACCTACACACCCACAGTTTGACAATTTAATCGGTGTAGTCGATAGAACGGTTCATTGATTAATTCAAGTTTAATTATGGTTCATGTTTGCCATGAGATTATTCTATTAACAGAATACTTTCATGTAAATACGCACCCACCCATATTTTTTCTCCCGGAGGTTTTAATGAAATCGTTTATGCCAGCTAATTAATGCCCAAGGCATAGGCGAGTTTATTTTTGGTAAGCTCTGGTGCGACAGTATCTAAAAATATGCGTTGTTAATTAATATATGGGCCAAATTGCATTAACTGAATGCGACACGAAGGTGGGAGGGTTAAGTTTATAAAAAATATAATATTTAGGTGTTAAACTAAATTTTTACTGCACCGTTTATTGGAGAGAAGATTTACTCAGGGTGTATGTAAGGTGTAACAAAAAAGCAGGTCATTCCGCTAACTGCGTATTTTTATCTATATAGGGAGGCAACGTTAAAAAATACATTTAAAATAGTTTTTTCGCTACAATTTCTTCACGTTTTTACGTAGCACTTTAAAATTTTGTAGAGATATTTCTTGTTATTAACCAAATCCTCAAGGGTATTATTGTAAAATGATGCCTAAAAAATAAACGTGGGAACGGGGGGGAAGGAGTTGTCTGTATCCCCCATTCTTTTTTGCCGTACGCCTAAGGACAGTTTTTTACAATGTCATAATGTAATGTATGTTACATTTTATTTAGAATATTTTATTATTCTTGATAATTTTTCATAAAACTCTTCATTTTTGAGATAAATAAAATTGAATTGCATATCATTTTTAAATTTCAAATTAGAATGGAACAATTTATAATACTCTAACTTGCTTTAAACTGTGCTTTAAACTTATTTTATATAGAGTGTCTTTGAACATAGGTTAACCAGATGTACCATTTTTACACAAATAAATATTTTTCTGTCAATGTAAATTTGTTTATTCAGAAAAAACAGAGATTTAAGAAACATATTAGTTAGGTATTAAACAGATTTATAGTAAATGCCGAAATGCATAAATGGGCTCTTTTAAATAAAGATTATCTGATATTTTGAAAAATCTATGGTCATTTTTCAGCCGCATTTACTCTCTCTCTCTTTGCATTTGATCAATATTCATAACTGATTCAAAATAAACTTTGACCTTCATAGATTCACACGGTAGTCCAATAGACTAAAATCGAGGGAGCGTGGCGGCAGTTGCATCTCTTCCACATCCAATTCATCGATTTGGAAAAATTAAACTTAAATGTCTAATATTTAATCCAAGATGAGGCGGAGCACTATCAAGTTGCATCCAAACATTTTGACGAAGAGTAGGTAAGTGGAAAATTGTCGAGTAAAGTGAAAATTGTTTTGCAGACATTTTAGGAATGTCGCGGTCCTTCTCGTTTTGGGAATACTTAGAAAAAAGTGTCCCTTGACAGTCTTTGAGAAAGCATATAGGAAAAAATAATCATGTCTGGTAAATTATTACACATTAACTTTGAACCACCCTGTATATCCTCAAGAGTTTTCTCAATAGTATCCATTAATAATATTGTTATGTTTGTTAAACAAATATTAGTACGTGTTTTTTATTGAGTACCTATGTTTCTGGTAGAAATGTATCTTCTGAAAATCAATTTGTCTGAGAATTAATCAGGTATGCTCCTTCGAAGGCACATTTTACAGGAATGTAAAATTTTATACAAAAGGCACGATACTATACATTCCACGATAACAATAGTGTACCTCTCGCTGACCCGTAAAATTACCTTCTGTTACGAGAAAGGTTTCGCTTAAAAATATATCCATCCCATCCTATTGTGAATAGCTCTTTCGCTATATGGTGGAAATATCAGCAATGATAAAGAGGGACTGATGGCCGGTTTCTCAACTATACTCGCGTCAAGAATTCAGACGACTTACGTCATGCGAACAAATGAATAATTCATTATATTTTCATCAAAATATTTAAGAAACTGCAACTGATAGTAATAAAACTATATACTACACTTAAAGTTTGCATTATATATTGCACTGAATTGCAAAAAATGATTACTTTTAACGCGACCAAATATCGAAAATTACGTTGACAATAAAAACAAATGCGTAACGTCAGCCGTGACGTAAGACGTCTGAATTCTTGACGCGAGTATAGTAGATATCTATTAAATAAACTTATCGATTCCATAAACTGGAGATATCCCATGAATTCGGTTTCTGAACCATTCGATACTGCTTATCTATTGCATAAGTTATCGAACAGATATCCAAAGAAAAATGGCAAGATATCTGTCCAATAAACATTAACGCACGCGCGCAGCGATTTAGCTGTTGCTTGTTTACATCTTTATTGTAAGGCTTAACCCAACTTTTTTGATATTTTCGTGACGATTACTTTGTGCAATGGAAAATTCTTATTCGTCTGCCTCTTCAGATGAAGAATATTTAAATATAGTCAGTATCTTGAACCGCCAAGACGTTATCGTGAAAGAGAAAACCAGTATGAAAAATAAAGCGACAGAATTTCGAGAGAGGTTTACGGGCGCCGTATTCTTGAAATAGTGTTTTCTACAAATACAAGTAATTTTAGACATTTAAGAACTGAATAATATAGAGTTTAGCAAATAACAACAATGTTATCTCATGCCACCAGCGAATATTCAAAGGTACCGAAATAAAATCGATGTATAACGTCAGAAAGCGATTTATCCAGCAAATTTTTAGGTACTGAAAACTTTCAAAATGCGTATTTTTTTAAATTCAGCTATAGATGTAAACATTGTTATAACATAAACTTGTGTTAGAATAGCGAAATAATGTGTGTCATACAAATGCATTTTAAAAGTTATTGTATTATTTGAAGAGAGTTTAAATAGTAAAAGTGGATAAACAAAACATCAGTAATTTTATTTTTGATATTACTTTTGTTCTACGCGTTTTATTTTTCAAAATTTCAGTACCTAAAAACCACAAATTTGATCATTTTACGGCGACAAATACGGCGACCTTAACGAAAGAAACTGGAAATTTACTGATAGATTTAATAGGAGATAGTATTCAAGTCTCTAGTACTAGAACAAATTTACTATCAGTATTAGAAAAGGTTTTAATAACTTCGTTTTTATGCAACAGGTTTGTATATATTTTTATTTAGTTAATGTGATTTGATATCATTAGTGGCGCTATCTACAATTATTTTTTGAAAGTGTCTTACTTCCATACATGGCATCTGCAAACACTTGTGCATTTGCTAGCTCCCTCTATGATTATTGCAGATATTAAGATATCCATTGAACTGTTATGTATTCAACAAAATTTGGAAGGCATTCGTTCAGAAACCAATATAAAGTTATCGGTCTGATAAATTTATGTACTCAATAGTTATCGAATCGATTGCGCCAAATGTTGAGAAACCGGCCATGTGAGTGATTTAAACAAATTTGTAATAGATGTACAGTATGTCCATGGGTAGTGTCTTGAAACTTAAACTTTGAATACTAGATTTAAAGTTGCTATACAGAATACATAAAAAATACCATGTTTAATTACTTCGATTTGACAATATTTTCAAAACCGTGATATATTACACGATTTCTGCAAAAAAGCTATTAAGATTAAATTGTTTTCCAAAAAATATAGTCCAATGATTCCGCTGTAGGAAATAGTACACCAAACATTATTTTTTTAATACTTTCTTTAGCGGATATGAAATTGAGATTTGTCATATCTCCAATATCAACTGTTTTGTGAAAAATATATATTTTCATTCATATTCCTACTGCTTACATTATTTCCGGCAGGAAAGGAGGTAAGGAATATTTTAATAATAATAATTAATTTTCTAAAAATATTCATGAACGAGGAAAAATTTCCGGTTGTTAATTTCAGCTTGAAGAAAATTTCACACAATACTAGCTATTAATTTGGAGATTTGACTTTGCATCGACAATAATCATATGTAGAATAAAAGTTACTGTTTTTTACTGTTTTAGTTTAGTTTAAAATCTCAAGAAAAAAAATATTATATTCCCTTCCGCAGACAAAAGTCCAGACGCTTTTTTCTTCCATAAAATGGATCCATTTAGATTAGTACGGATTAATTTTATTGGCCTTGAATATTTTTTGTACCAAAGACATACTTAAATTTCCAATATAAGACGACCTTTTTCTTAACGATAATTTGGAAAATTTTCTAGGAAAATTTCACACCTCTAAACAATAAGATGCCTTTATTTTGACTCTTTACCATGCCAACCAGAAAAATTTCCGGAAATTTTTTCGTGGCGAGGAGATAATGAAGTGGAAATTTTTTGACAGTTGAGAAGGTAAAAAATATATGGTCTACACATTGGCATCTTAACTATGTACGAAATATGGTGGATATACCTACATATGAATTTCTCTGACATCGCGTCGTGTTACTTGTAAAAATATATATTTCTACCACTTTTAGCACCCTAAAATTACCCATCTGAGCTTTACCATTTGATGTAACTAAAGTTGGTATTTTTTTTTTATTTCATACTGTACTGTAATGAGTCGGGAAAATATTTACTTCCCGGACTGCTTTAAAAAAACACAATATTCATATTTTTAAAAGATTTTATCTTTAAAACTACAAAATCAAGCCTATAAAAACCATCAGCATAGACTTGAGCATCGAATATTTTGCCCAAGAAGTACGCCAAAAGGATATTCCCATTCAGGCCGTTTTCCACCTTATAAGTTTTTCTCCACACGTTGAAGAGCTGGTATTCCTTCTCATAACGAGCAGAAGACTTCGTAGGTACCAATTTGCTGGTTACTTCAGCACATTTTACCTCGATTTCTTCCATTTTTTACGAAAATTATCACAAAATACGCACGGTATGACAAACTGTCAAATTTGTTATTTTTGTTTTTACATCACTAAGCTAAATTAAAAGCTATGCGATAAAGCAAGAATCGAAACCACGCTAACACCTACATACAGGCAGGTTATGTGAAATAAAACGTTGTACGATACACGGCCGTGAAATGTCTTTAAAGTACTCGTCTAGAAATTCCTGACTCGGCTCCTTCGTCGCCTCGTCCGTAAACATCTAGACTTGTACTTTAATATACCGTTTCCCGGCCTTGTAACGTAAATAACTATTATTTAACGAAATATGGTGGATATATCTGCAAAATTCAACAAATTGTTTCCATACACTTGCTTTTGATTTTCTAGTGTTATCTGGTACTAAGTTTTAAGTTTCTTGTCTAATAACTTGATGATTTTCTTTATCAAATCGCGATATTTCACTATACAGTTATTAAACTCAACATACATACGGTTCAAACTAGTAATTGACATCTACTGTGACAGAACCGTTTAAATAAAAATGACAAATCAACATATGTCAACAACAATAATACCTTGGCCGAGTCAAATTAATTTAAACTGGCAGGTTTGATTAATACTTGAGGTGAAATTTTCTTACCGAATACCACACGAGCGTAAATTATTCCTAGACATTTTTTTCGGTCTCCAAAAAATTTCCGGAAGTAATTTAAGCTCTTGTGATATTATAAGTGCCATTGCAGTCATCAACGTCATCTTCATCGTACACTGACAAAAAATATTAGCGATATTACACGGTGGATTATTAGTTATTTATTGCTTAGGTAATAGTGTGAAATAACACACCAGAATGCAATGTTACAACTATAATGGAAAATTACTACTTATTGAATATTTTTAATAATAAAACCGTGTGTTTGTAGACGTGAACTTTAAATTTCCTGCATTGTTATATATTTTTAGAAAAAAATCATGTAATTTTATATGAAAGATGTAAAAGTACGGTATTCATATGGAGATTCCTGTAATACAGTATGGATTTGGTATTTATTACATTAATGTATGAAGTGAATAATTTATTAAAATACTACCAGCTCTCGTAAATTTTATTATATAATTTATCCGTGAGAAGAATATCTTGTGGAATTGTCGCACAGGTGCCATATATACAGGGTTAACTGTGACTTAAGAGGGGATAGAAAAAAATAAGAATTAACAGAATTTCCTTTAAAAAAATTTCCAAACTTATTTATAAAGCGAAAAAAATGTATTTTCGATATTATATTAAATCCTTATTTAACGCCGCCAATGCGAGAATCAGAGTATGCAACAGTCGACAGTCGGTCCAGTCGAGTCGGTTCGCTGTCATGTTATAATTTAATTCCTATGTTTATGTTGTAGTTTTGTGTTCTTCTTCAGTTTTTAGTGCCTTATTTTAATTTAAAACGTTTTATAGTTAATAAATAAAGGAATATGTCTAGGGTACGGGTACAGATATTTTCCCATAATATAGTTCGCCGGTTTGTTTTTCTAGGTTATGAGACAAGACTGGCGCGGGTATTAAACGTTTTCTGTTATCTATCAGAACCTACCTACTCATCCCTTTCCTCGATTTTGTTATAATACATAGGCATTGTATCTAACTGTACCTACGGGAAGTGTGTTTATCGGTAGTGAATGAAAATGTAGTTTTACCAGTTTGTAACAAAATAATGAAAAACGAATGCAAAATACTGGAGCTAACTGGATTAACTGTTACCTACCTATCAGGTATTATTACTAATAAGAATGTTAATTTTTGTCGTTTCTGCATTTAGAAATACTGCAAACGACCGCATGGTAGTTGTTGACATGTCAACTATGGATCTAAGCAGTGTTGTTCTGGGAATAAAAATAATTGTACTAGGTTGCAGGGAAAAATTGTACTAAATTGACATTAGATGGTATTAAAATTTTCTATTCTTCTTCTTCGTAATTTAGGCATATAACCTATTTTACTGGGTTCTTCGCGAAACGCGAATTTTTCCCATGCTGATATTTTCTTATTGCTACAGAATGTAGGTGTTTCATTTATTTAGTTTTAAAATTTGTAATGGATTTTATTTTTGCCTTACATTTTTAAAATACAGGGTCGTACTATCACTAAATATCAATACAAAATTAATCAAAATACTTAGTCATTTTATGGTGCAGGTTACTTTTGCACGTGTTTCATTTCAGTTAGTTCAGCCATCGTCGGCTAAATCGCAACTGCCATGTTTTTCTAGTCTGTTCCTTTGTCCGTTTGCAGTGACTCACCGCGCGTGGCAGCACTACAGCACAAATAACGTAGTCAGACCATGTCAGACATAGTCGTCAATTGTTTCATAGAAATTATGACAAATGTCAAATATCTGTTAAGGTGTACGTTTCTGTTTACGTCTCTTTTTTAAATTTATAAATTAGTACAACCTAAAATAATAAGTATTGTGTGTTTCAAGGTGAAAATGCAGTCCATTATTAATACGTATGTATTCATTTTTATAATAAATGTTTAATATTTAGAAACGAAAGCTTTGTGTGAAGTATTGGAACGGTATCAGTGCCACGTATTTTAATGTTTTAAAATAATAAATAAAAAATACGTACATTCTTGCAAATCGAATTAAATACGTAGGTTCCATTAAAAGATAAGCTATTATAGTGTCAATATCAAATTCTGACATTTATAGAATAATATATATGTTTCCAAATAATGACGTTGGTGTCGTCACACTACAGCACATTACAGAATTCTATATTGAAATTCAGGTGATTCGACAGATTTTAAGGAGAAGCGATTTACCAGACGATGGTTCAGCCATCGTCTGCTAAATTGCGTCGCCTTGAAAAAGCACGGCTGCTGCGATTTAGCCGACAATGGTTCAGACATTGTTTATCCATTAAAAAAACAAAACCAAGAAATATCACATACTACAGAATAAGTAGGGTATAGGTAGATATATGAAATAAGTACTCTGTGGTTACGGTCCAATAGATCTGTCGTGATACTGGGATATTGTTCCTGAATCTGTTGTTTGTGATACGATAATTGTACTAAATTTTATAAAGGGGTACTGTCGTGCATTCACACTGTCAAGTGTACTGAATTTAGTATAATTGTCCTGTCTAAGCCATAAGCCATCTCAGTTGATACTCATCATAGGCGCCGACTTTCTGTAGGAAAAAAGGGTTTTGCTCCATTTTTTAAATATCGAGCTAAAATTCTGGAATAACTTTTTTATTGTCTTTTAGGGCTCCCTGAGCACGTGGTTAAAATGTTTGTACTTAGTCATAGTTAACCCTGTATATGACCTTTTGTTCTAAACCTTACGTAAAAAAGTTTTTTATCTTTCGAACTCTATCCATGGACTCACTTATAGATCTTTTACGTGTTAAATATAACATAGGTACACACTACACTTTTATATTTTTTAAGTTATTTTTTTTTTCATTTTAGAGTAGGCGTACAAAAAACATGGTTTTAAATAAAATAACAAATAAAATATTCAATTAAATAAGTGTAAAATTTAATGCTTTCATCGACAATGAAAATGTCTGAAGTATCAATATAATCTGTAAGTATGCCTACTGATCTTCGATCATAATTACGAATTTGTTTAAAAATAACTGCTCCACAAAATTTATGAGCTATTTCATCAGCATTTTACTAGTCAATCTTCAGCTAATGTATTTCTTTAGCCATTAAAATTCCATGTTTTCCCAAGCGTCCGCATTTAAAATAAATCCAAAGCGTTTATTTTCCCTTCATTATTATCCATTATATTTCCGCGGATTGATTTGTTCTTTTGTACTGTGCGGGCTTAACGGTCGTAAAATTTTACGATACTAACAAATAAAGTTCGTTTACAATAAGCCTTGTATTTCTTGATAAATGTTGTTATAATTAAGAATGCCATTCACCACGTCACAAAGGCTGTATAGAAATTTTGAATGTCAAAATAAGTGAGTCATATTTATATAATGGAAGCAATAACTAAGTATGACAATGAATATGTCTACAATATAGTTATGTGAGTATATATATATTCTGATTCACATAAAGAGGTTCTCAATTATTCAGATACAGAAATACAGAGTGAAAACTTAATTTTTAATGAAAGGTGGATTATTTTTTTATGTTAAAGCTTTTTGAATTGCAAATACAATTATGTATTGTTTCGTTACTTTTTATAAGCAATGTGTCGGAAAAAATAAATAAAAAAATAAATCTTGTGAAACAAATCGCCATTAGATCTATAATTGACAGTTTTTGCAAATATTTCTAATCAAGGAATTCTTATAATTGTTACCAATCGTATGCATGTTTCGTCAAATTATTCGCTAATATTTGTACGGAAGAGTCAGTTGTTTACAAATATTTGCACAAACTGTCAAAACTGATTTATTTGGCGAGACAACAGATAAACATCAACATATCAACCGCCTACTGCGGTTATCAGTAACCAGTGATGAAAAGATGTTTAGAGGAAGGGAAACTATTTTTATTTTTTTCCGCGCAAACTGTTAGTTGTATGAAAAAACTACAAGATGGAAAAAAGTAGTAAAATTATATGTAGTATTTAAAAAAGTATTGTTGAAATCGGTCATTGCAGGAAAAAGTTCTGAAACAAATAAATGTAGGGGTTGCTTATTCCCGCCGTCCAGAAACATGAGCCAAGGAATAGACACCACCACAAAATAGCTTTTGATTAGCTGATAGTGTGTACCAAAATTGAAATTTCTAAGTGTAACCGTTTTTAAAGAAAAATAAAAAAACTATTTTTTTCCGCCATTTTGAGACTCGAATATCTCAACAGGAAGGACCCAAATTGAAAAATTTTATATGAAGATCCCCCCTAAATGGCTTGTGGAATACACTGGTAAAATATTTGACCATCATTCTGGAACACCCTGTATACATTTTTTCTTAATTGATAAGCCGTAATAACAAGTCCACACCTTAACACATGTTCGATAGTTTTTTTGACCAATTTGAACTGAATGTGACTGATTTTTTAGTACTTGTTTGCATTTCACCGTGTAAATTAAAAACCAAAAATCGAGACATCGAATCAAAATTTTAATGATGATGGGATGTGGGGACAGAAATCGAACACAGGTTGAAGTCGTTCATTTGTTTGCTGAAGTTCAACCAGAAATACCTCCAATTAATCGAAGTACGATTAGCAAAATCGAAACTCGATATCGGACATTTTACTCGAAATGTACCAACCTATCTCAACAAAGTGTTTCCGAATAGGTGGATTGGAAGAAGAGGCCCAATTGAGTAACCAGCAAGATCACCTCATTTTACACCATTTTTTATAGGGATATCTAAAAACATGGTTTATGCTACTAAACCTAACCACATCGCCGATCTTCAACATAGAATCCGGAATAAAATTAGGCAAGTAACGCCGGAAATGTTACAAAGTGTTCGGAATACTTTTTATTATCGGTTAGGATATTGTCAGCAGCAAAGTGGAGAGCACTTTAAACATTTTTTTGTATTGACGAAGTTTCAATAAACATTTCCTTATTTTATTTATTTTTTTTTTGCTTATAAAAAGTAACAAAAAAATACAGATGTAATTATATTTGTTATTGAAAAAGATTTAAAATGAAAAAAATATCATATCTGTCATTCCATTAAAAAAAAGCTGGGGGTTGATGCAAATGATTAAAAAAATAAATAAATCTTTTTGTAATATGCTCCACAGAAAATAATAATTGACGCATTTCAGGAATTTTGCGGCAAAACTTTATTCAAATTTGTTCCAGGTAAACTTTCCACTCTGTATTCTTTTTTGATAGGTTTGGAGTGGGAATATAAAACTTTTTTTACTAAAAATACAGCATCTTTAACTCGTATAATCCATATCAGATTTGAAATTGATGATATTTATCATCTTTCTAATATATATATACGAGTATAGTAGGTAATTATAGCCGGAACTGAGACTCCCCCCACCACTTTTGACCTTGGGTGACGTCATCCGTGACCTGGGTGACATTGAGAGGTCACGTCAGTGGCTGACATTCACTTGACCTCCACATATGGGAGGAGACATTTGACATTGAATATCTTGATGTATATGTTTGAAAGTTGGAGGGGATACAATCATTTCTATATAATCCAAGGGGCTGTGGACTAAAATCATATACTAGTTTAACCACCGACCTTACAGTTAACAAGCGCAGTAAAATTGGTGTTGTGATTACAGTTGTTTCAAGTGAGCGCAATTATTATATTTATTACTAATTAGATAAAGAAAAGAAGTGCATTTAAAAATGGCTCTATCATGTGAAGATTTAAATAAGATTAATAATAACATTAACAGTGATTTTGAAAATATATCTCTAAGACAGTTTACCTCTTTAGAAATAAATAGACCCTATTTAATTTTTACATTGTCTATGATGAATTCAAGATATGGAAAGTGTGTGTTAGCCACATTATTTGATGATAATGATCGCAAGTTTAAATGCTTTTTACCCAAGAGGGTTGTGGAACATTTATCAGAAGAAAATTTAAGTAAAATTAATTTTACACAAGCAAAATATACTTTGACATACATAGGTCAAAGTAAGCCACTATTTAAAGATGCCAAGTGCAGACCTTTATTAAAATTTGGACTTCTTGAATAATTACATTAGTTTTTAATATCTAGTAGTAGTAAATATATTTAATTTTCATAACTGTATCCAATACAACATCCAATATGGGTAAATAGCCAATAACATATTTCGTTGCTCTGTATAAAAAATTAACTTTTTATTACAGTTATAACAAAATGTGGATGCACTACGCTCGTCAACAGTGGGTCGAGGCCACAGATATCGACACAGCTATTCAACGATTGGGAAGTGAATTAAACGCTGTGAGTTTTGATCGACTTCACGCTACTAATTATGATCTGGATTATTGTTATGATGAGGAAAAAATCAGGTGGCTCGAAGAACAAGCCGAAATGTACAACAATGGTTGGGAACTATGTATAAATTATTCCGAAGGTCTCTTAAATTTGGATCAATTTTGTGGAAAAATGATAGAGATCGGTTTAGTGGGTTATGTTAGAGGACATTTGTTCGAGTATTTACCTGACGCAATTAGCCAAAAGTATCAATTAACTAAGCAATCTATTACTGATTCTGAAGATGACCAGGACATTGATGATGAAGAGACTTTCACTCAAACCCCATAGAGATAATTTTAATTTTATCTTTATATTTTTTTCATATAACTTGTATAATTTAATATTTCTAGAATAATATAATAAATATGTGATTATAATAAACTTTTATATAATTAACAATAACTTAAGATTATTTTACAAATTACATATTATATAAATAAATTGTACTGTATAAACTATTATCTTTTTTTTTTATTGTGATGTATTATTAATAAAACAAATATATCATTTTAAACTTTTATTGTTGATTTTATTTGCTACAAGAGTTCACAAAAAAAAAACACATTCTATAAATAAATTAAAATTAATACAAAAGTAATAAATAAACTACACATGTATAATAAAATATGTTAACTAACAACTAAGAACTTAATGGAATACGTAAGATATTCATTAGATTACATAAATCCACTATGTACAGAACCATCCAAAGCATTGTAAGCTAAATAAGCATCGTGAATTATCAATGCATACACTCTTGTATTTTCAGGAAAATTTTTCTTTCGAGTTTCAAATTCTAGCTTTATGTCTACAGTGGATGACTTCATGGCGTCTTGTTGATGCGAACAATCGATAATAAAGAGTGGGTTTTTTCGGAATTCTCCAATATCCATCATTGGCTCAGAATTATCTTTACCATAGAAACTGCGTTGAAAATTTTCATAAGCATAGTAAGC
The DNA here is from genome assembly GCA_037114965.1 of Monochamus alternatus. Taxonomy (NCBI): domain Eukaryota; kingdom Metazoa; phylum Arthropoda; class Insecta; order Coleoptera; family Cerambycidae; genus Monochamus; species Monochamus alternatus. The sequence goes on along the minus strand of CM073431.1, from coordinate 72,771,366 downwards.
TGTAGAATCTAGTTTCTTTCCAAAGTCTAAATTCCAACGCTCATATGGATACACTTCAGAATTTAAATAAACTCGGATATTGCTTATATCTGCATGGATAAATTGAGTAACGTCCTTGCTTCTATTATCAGAACTATCAGTACTCTGGAAACCGATAATGATATATCGGGGTCTTTCTAAACTGTTAGTGGTCTTTATAGCCCATATATCTGTAGATGTTTTTCGCAGTGTCGGTAATTCATATAAATCCCACATACGATAGGCCATCTTAATTTTAGCATGAACACCGCCCTTATTAACGCGATTTAATAGCTTCAGTTTTTGCCTATCTTCAGGAATGATGTGTCTTATCCTCCATTCTATTTTATTAATTTCTAGATCAGCGTCAACTTCTCCAAAGTAGCAATTTTTAAATGATCGAGCAATTATCAATGTAAGCTCTTGTTTGGTGTTGAGGATGCCTCTTGTATAATCTTCGGCAAATCCCATAAGATATTTTAGAGGTAATTTCCCGCTAAAAATATGACTGGTGGTATCCAAAATATCTTGATTTTTCTGTGTTAAACCCCATCCATAAGATAGTAGCGTTTTCAAATGCGTTTGCCCCCATGACACCATAGTTTTCATTGTAGATGTTATACCTGGTTTTCGAATAACAGTTACTTGTTCGCCACCCATTTCGTAACGAATCTCATCGAAAAGAAATGCTAACGCATTGTTAGATAGGTAGCATGCTTTATTGACATCGCTAGGAGTAAATTTGCCTTCTATATAGATGTAACTTTCGGCAATATCAAGAATAAGATCTTGGAAGTGAATGGGAATTCGTATTTCATCAGAATTTCTATAGTATGGTGATCCATACGGTTTGTACGTGTGCTCATGTAAACTAACAAGTGAATTATCAAATAAAGGCTCATCGAACACATCCAATTTTGCACTTGTTGGTATCATGATTATAACCACTAACGTTTCAATTTTAGTCCAATAGATTGAAGAAAAATGCGGTCTCTAGTTGATAATTTAGATGTTGACCGCTTAACGTTCTTTCGTAGAATAAACTGGTCTGGGTAATTGTTTATAAATTTATCATGTTTTCTTGATGGTGTGGACAACGATTGATTTCTCTGATTAAAGCAAAATCCCATTATGACTCACTGTTCTAATATAACTTTTTTTAACTCCAATTTTACAATAACTTTTTCACCTCGAAAATCTACCAGAGCACCGTTATCATCTAATATACGTAGTGTAATGTTATCGATAAACTGGCGCCCTTCAGGTCTTATCAACATATAAATAATATTTTGTGGTTCCTTCGTAATTTTGAAACCTGGTTCTACGTCCATATCAAATTCAAAAAGAGTATGTGCTTCTTCACCGTTCATGTAGGCTCCTGAAATAATATTGCAATCAATGCGAATGATCCTAACTTTCATAATATCCACTGGAAACGTAGACTGATGTCCAAGATTTGCATAATATAATTTATTTTCAAATCCTATAACACTTGCTAGAGAGTGTTGTGGTGTCAAATCGAAATCGAATTTCGATCGAATTTCACATTTAAGAGTATTATTGTTGGCTGTTAACATAAATTGATCATCAATGTTGAACGTAGGACTCTTATTGTTAGGTTTTATTATGGGTTCTATAAGTCTTTGAATTGCCTTGTTTATTTCATAAAGTTCGTAAGCACCTGGTGGTATTCTAATAAAGGTGACGGACGATCCCTTCTTGAATTTGAATCCAATTATGTTGTTTTTCTCATCAATATTTAATATTGAATTATAGGAATAGAAACCGTGTAGTCCCAAGCCATATTGACTATGTATATCTAATTCGATCGGTGGGTAGAAGTCAGCGCTTAATACGCTTGACTGTCCTGTGATGGTAAACGTGCGAGACATGACTGATACATAAAATGTATTCACACAATAATTTATTGATGATTACAACAACAATTGAGAGGTAGTCTCTTTCGTGAATTTGGTGGGGGTATCACTATATTCGCACTAACGTTGTTATCCGATGCTAATGAGACATCGTGCACGTTGCAATAACAGCAGAAAAGTTTTCTTGGCACAGGACCGTCATTGACATCTACAGGTTCGTCTGGGCCGTAATCTTTATTATAATGTTCTAAGCAATATTGGTACTTTAATATATCAATGTCTTCTCGTAAATGTAACGGTAATTTATCCCACACTAGAGCTATTTCATTTGCAGCACAGGAAATCATTACCTCCTTAGGTAGGTCTGCCAATTGATCCTTTGTCATTTTTGTAAGAGTTTTGTGCTTGGAGAAAGCACGCAAAGAATGTCCCATTTTCTTAATCAATTCACGATCACTTTTTGGAGTCGCTGGATAAGCCATGGTTGATTTTATTTTTACTGCCACTTAGGAACCTTAAGCACAGATGCCCACACCAAACTGTGTTGAATTTTTGTTGGCGGTCATAATTATAGAAGATTTTTATCTGACGATTTGATTTTAGATATAAATATTTAAGAAGTTCTTTAGGTGGGGGTAGGTTTCCGAAACTGTCATAATAATTAACAGTATTACCTAACTTCTTGTATGCTACCCAGTGCGTTCCCATACCATTTCTACTATCCAGATTCAATACGGCAGACTCATTATGGTGAGGACCGCTTACTGGAAGATCATCACGCATAAATACGCCTCGAAAGTGTGGAATTCTCATAATATCAACATAATAATTAATGTCGATGTTACTGAGAGGTCTTCGAGGTAAAGAGCTTAGAAGTTTTTTGAATTCTTTGGTTTCAGATATAATCCTAATCCAGTCCGATACGGCTTTAAATACAACCCCTTTCCATTTTTTCCAAGGGCAACGGCTTTCATTTCTTTATTATGACGCGTTGTTTCAGCTAATTGATCTCTAGCAGTTTTGATGTTATTAATACTCTTGTATATAGATGCAGCACCACCAGCTAGACTTCCTAAGGCCGATAGCCCGGCAAATATAGGTATTAGCGGTAAAATTCCACCAACTTTTGGAACTGCTATTATTCGTGGAATTCGAATATTTCGTTTACCACCAGACGCTTTTGTAAATCTTCGTGCAGCATTTAATGCAAATTGTGCAGCTTTTCGGGTGTCCTTGGACACGAATCGTTTACCTCCGGCTTTTCGTAATTCAGTTCGGACTTTACTAACAACACCACTACCAAAGCTAACCTTTTTTCCACTCATTTTTCTCTTGACCTTATTTTTATGCTTCCTTCTTTTTGTCATTGTTTTCGTGGATGTACATCCCATACCTAAGCGCCGTTTTGTCTTCATAGTGTTGGTAACTAACCAAGCAGCTGCTTTTTCTTTAATGCTAGCGTCCTTAGATTTGACTCTTTCCCAGGCACGTTGTTCTAATTCGTAATCTGCTTTATGTCGCGCAGATAGATCACTAGATTGCTCGTAGCTTAAGTCGTGTTTTTTACATGCAGCATCAAGAGGGTTAATACCCGGATCCCCTCTGGCTAATCTCTTTTTTAGTTTTGTACCAGGACCACAGTATTGATATCCTCCCGGTAAATGTAGCTCAACGGGAAGTTTATTTATCAATGAATTAACAAATCCTGTCCCAATCACTGAATTCTGCGATTTACGTCTGAACTGTTTGACCGACGGCATCAAAATGGATACAAGTTTTCACATGTGATGCAAACAAACAATTAAATATCAGATACACAATAAAATTCCTTTTATATCGTTTTGAACACTCGAACGATGCGGATTGTAAAACAAAAAGAAACATTTGCTGTAGATAATTTAGATGAAAGTGTGGGTTGTGGGGTAAATGTTAACCATGAACGCCATGGTCCACTTTTACCGTCAACAATTAGAGGTCTTATAATTGGTCCTTCTAACTGTGGAAAAACAAATGTAATGATTTCTCTCATTACGCATCCGCACGGATTACGTTTTTCCAACATATATTTATACTCAAAGTCTTTATATCAACCGAAATACGAATATTTGCGCAAAATTTTAAAGCCTATTCAAGGATTGGAATTCAATATGTTTAATAATAACGCTGAAATCGTTGAACCTTCTGATGCTAAACCCAATTCAGTGTTTATATTTGATGATGTTATATGTGAAAAACAAGATGTTATTAGATCGTACTTTAGTATGGGTCGTCATAAATCTGTAGACTGCTTCTATCTTGCTCAAACATACTCTAGGATTCAAAAACAACTTATCAGGGATAACTCGAACTGGATTGTCATGTTTAAACAGGACGAAATGAACATGCATCATATATTTCAAGACCACGTTTCACCAGACGTAACATTTAAAGAATTTCAGGAGATGTGTGCCAAATGCTGGAAAGATAAATATGGATTCTTAGTTATCGACAAGGACAGAAAATTAGAAGAAGGTAGATATCGAAAAGGCTTAGATAGTTACATATATCCGTAATGCACACAAATTTTAATGTTATTTGTTAATCAAACAATGTCGAGTTCGCATCAAAAATGAAGAAGGTTGAGAATAATAAAGACACGCATAATGCTAGCGAAATAGAATTACAACGTAAATTAGTAGAAGTGACAGACGCAGTTCGAAAAAAATTCAATTTGATTAAAAACAGACATATTGAAAATAAAGTGGCATTAGAAAAGATATATGAACCCATCACAAAACCTTTAAGAAGTATATCCGCAGCAGCTCAAACAAATCGTAAACCTCAACCAGCAGTGACGACACAACCTAAAAGAAGCAGTTTCAGCAGTCCTATCAAGCATAAAACTATCCACGCCGAAGTGTATGATGATGATGATGATGATGATGATGATGATGATAAAACAATGGTTTTTGATTCTTCTTTTCATGGAGCAAATACATCAAATCAATTAGAGACGCCTCCAAGTTCTTTGGCATCTAGCATTGATAGTAAAAATGTACCGGAATCAGTTAAAAATTACATTAACGGTTTAAGAGCCGGCGAAACTGCTTTTGATACCATATATGGAGTACATATCGATGTCGAGAGTGGAAAACTAATGATCGGTAACACCGAAGTGCGATTTTCAGATAGAAAAATTACTCTTTGGAAAAATGGTAAAAAGATGAGATCCTACGAGGGAAACTCGCAACTCTATGATTTACTATTTCTGAAATTGCCTCCAGATGTAAGTAGTAGAGGACAGGGAATTAGTGACGAAAACAAGAGGTTGTATGGAGAAATAATAAATATAACAAATGCAGCTTATACAAACTACAATGTAAAACAAGGGTATCGCAGCAGCAGATCGAGAAAGTATAATGAAGTTATTAAACCAGTATTAGCATACAGAATGATGCTTCGATCTACAAAAGGTTCCGGTTTAATACCAACTAGAAAACTATATACACATAAAGCAATAGATTTTATATATTGGAATAAACCTAAAGAATTAATCGATCGTTTACGTTTATTATGGAGTTCTAAAATAGCTGGTCATTCCGGTCATGATAATGAAATATTATCTATAATCGAAGAATTACGTGAAGAGGGTATAGTATATTAAAACAAACATCAAGTATAACATTTATAGAAGATAAAAATATATAAATATATGTCACATCACACATTAATTATTACCAGTTTACACATTGAATGTGAAAGAACAACGATGAGCTCTATCGATAAATTTGGGCGTCGAAAAGGAAGTCGTTGTGTAGGTCATCGCGGTCCACAGGGTGTTGGTTTCAAGCTCACCAGTGAAAAGCAATATGACATTCAGGGCAAACAATTAAAAAATATTGGCGATCCGACAGATGAAAAGGATGGAGCAACATTAAACTGTGTCAATTTACTTATGGGTGCCTGTAAAACTGATATCCTTTCCGCTGTACAACACTCAGCAAATCTCATAACCGATAACTTGGTAGCTTACATAAAGACAGAAAGAAATGAAATCGTGGATGAAGTAACAAAAATATTTCAAAATATCAAAATTAAGACGGATGAAACGATAAGTGATATGAAAATTGATTTGGATAAATTAAAAAGTGACAAAGACAAATATTGGGAAGCTCATAATAAGTTCCTACAAGATTTGTCAGATTTTGCACTTGATATAGAAAAAGTTGAGCAACTTATTACGAAACATCATCCCCCGGAAGATACAGGTAGATTAGTATTTCCATCTATATGGTCAAAACCAGTTGAATCATAAGAGGGTGCCATTTGTCAGGAATGATCATTATAAAAGAGAATATTGCAACACATACATGTGCATGTACATCGTATTACAAGGTTTGAATTATAGATGAATACAATATGTTCATTAGTCATACAAAACGACAAATTGTCGATGAATTACACAAATCCGCTCGACGAAATTTTCGAAGAAGAAGAACTATAATAAAAGGGTTTGGTGACCTATGGCAAGCCGACTTAGCAGAAATGCAAAGTTTTGCTGAAGAAAACAAAGGATATCGATACATACTCATAGTAATTGATTGTTATTCTAAATATGCTTGGGCCAGGCCACTTAAGAATAAAACAGCCAGAGAAGTTTATAGTGCAATGAAAAATATACTTCGAGACTCTGATTATTCTGCAAAACACTTACAGACAGATCTTGGAACTGAATTTTATAACCGCCAATTTTCATCTCTAATGGAACAGTATAATATAAACCATTATTCAACGTTCAGTACAAAAAAGGCAGCTATTGTGGAACGTGTCATTAGAACATTAAAGAATTGGTTATACAAAGAATTTTCGGCCAGAGGCAATTACAAATGGTTCGATATTCTTCCTAACATTATAAACTTCTACAATAATAGAGTTCATCGTACAACAGGGATGAAACCCATTGATGTAAAACATACAACAAAGTTAAGCGTATATAATCGTCCCAAAGTAGCATTAAAAGCAAAATTCCGTGTTGGTGACATGGTTCGAATTAGCAAATTTAAAGGTGTATTTGAAAAGGGATATACTGCTAACTATTCAACGGAACTTTTTAAAATTGTTAAAGTAAATATAACAAATCCTGTAACATATATGATAGAAGATGTGTACGGTCAATCTATTAAAGGATGCTTTTATGAGTACGAACTTCAGAGGACTAAATACTCTGATGTTTACTTAGTGGAAAAAGTTTTGAAAGAAAAGGATAATAAACTATTTGTCAAATGGCTTGGACTACCATCAGATCAGAATGAGTGGATCAACAAGGCAGCCGTAGTTTAATATATTTACAATGTATTTAGCACATAATTATTTTATTATTATTTTATTACAATAAAATTACACTTCAAGTATAGCACTGTTTTTTTTTATTTATTTTTTTGTTTGTATTAGAAATAGAAAGGAAGATGAAATAAAAAAGAATCTTTTGAAAAGAAATTTCATTTATTGGTGTTCAGACATTAAAATATTTACACAAGTCAAAAAAAAGGGAAGCAATGAAACATATATGTTTATTATATATTTTTATTTTTATATTTTATATATAAATAATACTAAAATAATATTATATAAATATAACTTAAGATTTATTTTTCATCAACATTTCACTTTTTTCTTTGTACTGCTGGCTGAGAAGGCCATACAACCTGGCCCTCTCAGCCATCCTATAAGCCTTTTTTTCTGCTTTGGACTTATTCGTTACCGCGTAACTGGTTCTTATGACCATTCTATTATTCGTCGCTTCAATGGGTTTGTAGGTCCCCACATATTCATTGTCCCAGTTTTCGGACTCCAATATATTAGACGGCTGGGAATTGTTGTCGGACGGCCCCACATATTCATTGTCCCAGTTTTCGGACTCCAGTATATTAGACGGCTGGGATTTGTTGTCGGACGGTCCCACATATTCATTGTCCCAGTTTTCGGACTCCAGTATATTAGACGGCTGGGATTTGTTGTCGGACGGCCCCACATATTCATTGTCCCAGTTTTCGGACTCCAGTATATTGTTAGATGGGTGGCTAGTGGTGAAATATGCACTTGAACTATCAAACAAATACAAGATGTAAGTATATATAAACACACAATCATCAAGGAATTTATAATAACCAAAACTTCTCTTATACTTACCATTGTCTGTATGCCATTTTAATGCTGTACTGTTGAAACCGTTGAATCTGATGCTGCTGCAAGTGTTACAAGGAACTTTTGGAAGGAGATGTTCGGTTGAACTGCCAAACTGATGCATGTTGCAAGTATATATAGGCACTCAGCCATCCCTCCTCTTACATTTGAGTGGGAGGGATATTCAAAATCTTTCTTCTACGCACTGCTATATGGTAAGATCTTAAATCGTCCACTCATCCCTCCTACTTAGCAGTGGGGGAGTTTGAATCTCATATATTATTTTGGTGGTGGGTATCCCTCTCTGACTAGAGATTGGTGGGAATTAAAAGAAATATAAAATGTACAAGATGTTTTTAATTAGGTAGGTATGTGTACAACCAATTATAAAGATTCCTACAGTTCCTTAAGCTATACATATATTTATTGTAACTATGATAAAAACAATATGGATTATTTTTAATAAATACAGGAAATGTACTGGAAGAAACATTACGTAATAGAGTATCTACACTGATTACAATTGGGTGCAATGATGTTTCCAATTCTTGTAATAATCGTTTGAGAAATATTTCCTTCTGGTATTCTTTAACAGAAATCAAACATATCATAAATAACAATAATATAAAGTATAATAAATGTTTGTGCAATATATTATCCAACATTAATCCTTGGTGAAATCGCTGTAGATATGTAACTCGATATTTCAATTGTCTATCTAGCGTATTGAATGCAACTGGGGGAATCAATAGATAATGAGCGGTGTATTGTCTACTGATAAATGTAATCTTCTTTGGATAGAACTGTTTTAAGTTGGACCCTTTTACGTCGACAACAATTATCCCCATTTTTGTGAAATGCTGTACTTTCCGTTTGACGGTTCACAGACAAATGAAACTACTAATTTACACATATTTCCTTAAGTTACTATTTTCTACCGATTACGTATAGCTTTACTTTATTCATTTATTTTTTTGGTATATGTTTTTATTCAATTTCATAGGTACCTCTCTCTCAATGATCTAATTAATTATTAGATATAGTCCGTAATAAAAAGACATGAATGCGATAAAAAAAAATATTTTATTTATTATAGAAAAAAATATATATATATAATGTTTAACTTACTTCCTAAATATATTATACTATTATTCAATATACATAAATCTATTTACACAACTTAACCTAAATCATCACACTAATTATTACTATTACATAGTATGCAACACTCTGTTAGTTTCATCTGGTTGAGGGGTAGTTGACATGAATCGCAAGTATAAATTATGGCTTCCTCTCGCTTGATTGTTCGGTGCGATTCCATACAGTGATATCTGGATGTGGGGACAGCATTGATCGTGAACCACTCGAAGCAGCGATAGCAGAGGAAGTAGAGCCTATCACCTGGCACTACGATGCAAGACATCATAGAGCAATACTTCATCTGTCCCAAGAAGATCTCTACGGCTTCCACATGTATTCCACGAACAAGGCCCTCACCGACGTCATCCGTGGCGTCAGCTTCTACACTCTCGTCATCACTGTCCCCGACGACATCCAATCCCGCATCAACTAACTGCTTTATTGTTAAAGCACCAACGTCATGGGGGTCAACCTACATGAACACAAAATATATGTAAGTTACCTGTAATAAAAATTATAAATTTAAATTCAAGTACAGTACTTACCTCGTGATCCTCTTCATCGCTATTTTCTTGAAAAATTGTGGTAGCCAACCACGTCAGGAATTCAAGATGGGGTTGTCCTACAGCCATTTTATTTACTCTTTACTGTTCGAAGATCAAAACGAAATGAATTGAAATAGACGTCCTCCTCATTTTAAATATATTCTGTGACGTCACCGACATGGAAGGGATACTATCATCCTACACTCAAGAGTAATTTGACGTCATCTGTTGAAGGCATAAAACTGGCAACTTGAGGATGGAGGAGTTCAGTGTTACTACGTCTCTTCAGCAGTATACATAAAATCAGTGAGTGAGTTAATTTGTGTTAATAAGATGCCATTTCCGAAAGAATGGGATTCTAAGGTAAAGATATGTGTATATCCATGTAAAATAGAAGACGCAGTGGTTTGCCACAATTGTTACTGTTCGTACAGCAAACCTTTACTCAATCCTTGTACTGGACTTTGCGCTAATTGTGTAACAGTGAATGTTGAACAGTCATTGAAGAAAATATACACAAATAAATGTGAGACATGTGCGAATATGGTTAAGAATAATGCAATTAATATGGGGATAATTCGAGATCGTTGCATCAACTGTGTATCAAATGTGTGTCAACCATTAATACAAAGATGTATAGCGTGCAACACATATAGCCAGGATTGTTGGAATAACGTTTGCCGACACTGCAGAGCGAATAAATATTTGTGTGAGAATGTGGGTTGTTTGTACAGTGATGAAAATCATCATTTTCGAAAATGTTGGTGTTTGGTTAACAAACAGCAAGTGTTAAGATATAACTTAAAGAACTGTTAAATTAATTATTGAAAATATTAAATAAGAAAACATGTAATATACCACTGTGATCATTATTGTAACTATTATTAAAAATTAAATTTATAAACAGTATCTTAATTGCAAATTTAATTATAATACATCTTATAAAAAAATATTTTTTTTTTCTCACAAAACTACTATACAGATGGTTTGTCAAAAAAATTTTATCGGATGGGTCTGGAAATGGTACCAATCGATAGAAAATTTCAAGACGAGTAATTCGATATGCTACACATATATCCGAAATGTTAGCAATCCGCAGCAAGATTTTTATTGAATTTTTCTGATTTTTAACGCACTTTTTCAGATGGGTTTCCAAAAAATTTTATCGGATTGGTCTGAAAATGGTACCAATCGATAGAAAATGTCAAGACGAGTAATTCGATATGCTACACATATATCCGAAATGTTAGCAATCCGCAGTAGAGATTTTTATTGAATTTTTCTGATTTTTAACGCACTTTTTCAGATGGGTTTCCAAAATTTTATCGGATGGGTCTGGAAATGGTATCAATCGATAGAAAATGTCAAGACGAGTAATTCGATATGCTACACATATATCCGAAATGTTAGCAATCCACAGTAGAGATTTTTATTGAATTTTTCTGATTTTTAACGCACTTTTTCAGATGGGTTTCCAAAAATTTTATCGGATGGGATTGGAAATGGTACCAATCGATAGGCAATGGCAAGACGAGTAATTAGATACGTTACACGAGGTACTACAGACTCTTCGAACCTGAGAAAATGAATTTAAAAATTTTAAAGCCTTATCGACTTATAAAATTTAAAAATTTTAATTACCCCCTCACCCCACCCCTACCCAACCCCTAACCCTCCTTCCCCCAAAAAAAAAAGTTCGCGCATAGCTAGCTCTACTCTAACACCAAAATCGACCATTTCAGTGCGCTCTCGAAACCCTTCGACAATACTTATGCGCAGTATACTGGATCTTACTCAGCACCGAAATTGGTTTTCCCCCCCGGAGGGGGGGAAGGGGGGGGAGGGGGGAAGGGGGGAGAGTAGGATTTTGGATATTGGGTTATGTTTTTCGATTCTGGAAGATTCGAAAATGGATTCCTAGGGTTCTGGTGTCTCCGTTCTCGCGGACGCTTACCCATTAAGAATGTCCGCTATTCTACGATCTTGCGCCAAAAGCCGATCGCGTTTCCGCACCATCTCCTCACGACCTACTAATAACTGCTGTAATCTTTCACGGATGGTCTCTATTTCGTGGTCGGTCATTGCGATATCGCGATCGACTTTTTCCAGTTTCTCGCGTCGGCGGCGCCTCCAGTGCTTTATTTCGTTGCACATCTGCAGGTCCTCCTCCTGCGAGAAAATTTGCGCATCCCCGTCGATGTTGTCTCCTACGGCTTCGGGATGTGGTTGACTACCGCCCGCTCGTTCCCGTCTCGGCTCGGCCGGTACGTGCACTTGCGCGGCGACAGTAACCACAGCTATAGGGGGCGGTTGCTGGTCTGGCTCATTCCTAGATGGCGTCTCTTGCGTCGACGATTTGGCCTCTACAATTTCGTCTGCTCTCGTCGGCGTGGGATCCGCCATCTTGGAGCGTGCCCTCCCCTGGTCGTCTTGTTGGACTTGGACTTGGACCTGGTGGTCTTCGTCCTCGTCCTCCGTATGGTTGCTGCTCATAGGAGACAACATCGGCGGCACCACGGTGCAGACCTTGAAGTGGCTACTTCCCTGGCCGCCCGTTGCCAGGTCGCCCTTTGCCACAGACGCCGCGGTTAAATCCATCGGAGTCCCGGACGACGTAGAGGCCGCCGGTACCAGAGAGATTTCCGTACCCTGGGGAAGGTGTACGTTGGCTGATGGACGAGCCTGTGGACGGGCCTGTGGACGAGCTGGTTGTAGCCACTGTCGGTGTATTATCCGTTGGGCGGGCGTCACCAACGGCTGAGGACGGCGTTCTTCTGCCTCGGCTGCTACACGTTTTCTGGGACGACGTAAACCGACCATTCTTAATGAGTTTAAGAAACGAAAAACAGCGAAAACGAAAAACAAAAATTTGAATATTATTAATCGCAATTACACAATTGCACTTCAGACTCTACGCGGAGACACACGTGTACACTCGGCGGAGGTTGGAAGGAAAAGAATTTCACTACCTGCTCTTGCGAGGGTCTTCGTTACGCTCTCCCTCTTAACTTGCGCGGTGCTTCTACGCAGCTTGGGTACGCTTCGCTCTACCTGCACGTCCCTTCGCGTGTTCGACTTTGCCGGTATTGCCAACCTCTTTTTTATCGATGTTGCCAACCTTACTTTTTATACTCTATGTTGCCAACCTAACTTTTTTATACTCTATGTTGCCAACTTCATTTTTTCACTTGACATTTCCTACGTCGTTTATTCATGTCGACTTTTACCAAATTTTCGTATTATTGCTCCTTAATGTGTGTACTTTTGGATTTAAGGGAAGGGTTAAGAAACAACGATGTTGCATTCTATTTATTCTTTATTTGATATTGCTATCGTAACCGTTAAATTTTTCTGTTCCTTTATTATATACTTCTATTTTACAATATTGTTACTACCCTATACTACTACTATATTACTTAAATTTTAATTACTTTTACATTGCTCGTACGACTCTTAACCTAAAGATTCCGTTACCCACTTCACTTTCTTTGTAATTTTATCGCGACGTTCTCCTATTTCTTTAAGCCGCTTATTAGTGGCCGTTAATTGTTCGTTTAAGCGAACGATTTCCGCTTGCAACCCGCTGGCTTCTTGTTGGACATTCTCGAACTCTCGATCCGTCGTCTCTTTCTCCGTTACCAGCTTCTTCTTTAACGTTATTGCCTTTCTGAATATAGCCATATCTGTTTCTTGAGAAAATATTTCCCAGTCTAGATGGAGATTCTCCTGGTCCTCGTCGACTTTGATGACGGGGATGTTATTATTCGTCGTCACGGTCGAGGTATTACTCTGCGCTTCCTTTTCCATTTTATTTTTCACCAGCGTCGTCTCTTCTAGCAGTAACTGTTTCAGTACGTTAGGACGTGCGTTGGGCTTTTCGGTTTCTTTTACTTTTTGTCTTTTGGAAGACGATCCCTCTTTATCGATGGAGCGGCGGGGCTTTTTTGTCGATGTAGGTCCCTTACTCTTATTATTTATGCTTGCACTTTTAGGTTCAGGATCTACGAAGTCATCTTCGCTCCATGGTGACATTTGGTGGATCATTTCTACCAACACGTCCTTACTTACGTTTTCTGTACTTGTATGTTGATACCCTTCGTTTATTACTTCAGCTAAAGCTTGGTTTACAATATCCAATGGCAGTGAGGCCTCGCTGTGGGACGTTCCCTGACCGTTTCCTAATTCTTCTGGTCGCCATACGTTTTTATATGGTTCCGTAAAGTAACCCGGATGCTGTGATGTAGACGCTGTAGGATGCGATGCGTTTTGTTGTTGACCACTAACGGGGTTTGTCGTCCACAATTGCATCTGGTTATCTTGATAATTGACGCTAGGTATTATTATGTTGGATAATACCCTCATCGTTTCGATATTTTTCTGTGGCGTCTTGCTCCGCGATGATGAATTTTCCACAGTTTGCGGTCTTCGACTTCCGCTAGCTTTTTGGTTGGTGTTTCTACTGTTACCCATTGTACTTGCACGAACTGATTCTAGTACTACTACACTGTTTCTAACACTTCTACTCTCGACGACGACTGGACGAATGTTAACTCCTCCGATCAACCCTGGCGTTTTAAAGGATCAGAGTCGCTCCCCCACCATCCCCACTCTACCGCGAAGGCTTCATATACTCCATACTATGCGTTCTGATGCTCAGTGTGTCTATGACATGCTAAGTGTGAGAGGTATGCTTGAATGATATTGTACGAATGAAAGACTGGTTGTTTAATTGTTATTTTGCTTTAATATTCATGTTACATGGTATCGCGGTATTACGTACATTATTACGTAATACCTATTACTACGTTATTTAAGTTGCAGATACTTCAAGTACTTTGCACTTAGTAATTAAGTCATGTAACCAATTTTTTTATTACGTTTAAATTATGGTACGGTAGGTACCTATGCTATTTACGTTACATGTACTTCAATTACGTTGCACATAGTAATGAGGTTATATAACAATTATTTTCCTTACATTTAAAGTATGATACATTACTATGCTATTTATATTTTACACTTACTTAAATTACATTGTACTTAATATTCTGGTCATGTAACGATTATTTTCATTACATTTAAATTATGCTACATTACATTACAGTTACGTCAATTATGTTGTACTTAATAATGAGATTATTTAGCATTTAATTTAATTACGTTTTCACGTTATGACACGTTACTTTTATTTTCTATAATAGTTTACTTTTGTTAGTGTACGTGCAATTTTATTTCTTTTTTTTTCTCGATTACCGTAAATTTATGACTGACTTATTTGGTTAATTCTTCGATTGCATTTATTAAATTTTTCAACCTGACTTCACTGCTATCGTTGTCACAGCCTGCCGTTTGACTTAAAGCTGTTACGAACCATTCGAAATTTTTCTCTGCGTCCGTTAAGTAGAATTGTATATCGTTATGACCCCACGGTAAGCTATGTGTTGTATTCGGTATTATGAATCTTTTGTCGTCGAAGTATGACAAAGCGACTTTATTTTTTATTTCTGTGTATATATTGTGTAATTCGCTACGAAACGAACTCATTTTTCTGAATATGATACCGCCTTGCTCTACGATTTTTTTATAGTCTTCGACGGTTAAATTATTTTTAATGACTGATTTCTTTATACCTTTAGCTTTTTTTACTTCCGTATTTACCGATTTTACGTAATAAGCTTTTGCCCCCGTTCCGTAAAATTCGATTATGGGATCTGAAGGAAACTCGTCTTTCATGTTTCCCAATACGGAAGCAGATACGGGAATACCGAACTTATTTCCTTCTTTATAATTTGACGTATCGAATATGTTCGGATTTGACTTGATAAATTCGTAAAAATTTTCTGTATAGATTTTTATAATTAAGGAATCGGTATCGGTATAAAGCAAAGAGGCGTTATCCTTATAGTTCCTTTTTATGACATCGTAATAAAAGTTGTACAACACTGTCTTGGACAATTCTAGAATTGAAAACCCGAGATAAAGCGGTTTATTATAATGAGCTCTTGTTCTCCCCATATGTATAGCTACGAAGTCTTCTAAAAACGTTGTACAAGTTTTGAAATTAGGACGGGCGATCAACGTGTTTGCCCCTAAGGATCTACCCCTTCTTTCCCAGTGAGTTATTAGTTTGATATCTCTTCTATTATCTACGTTTTCCATCGTTTTACCGTACACTGCGTTATTCATTAATTTGTATAAATCCTTCTCGAATTTGCTTGTTGCCTTATTTCTCATTTCCGTATTTAAATCTATGTACGCTTTTAACCAACAACTCTGATTGAATTTTATTATACGATGTATTTTTTTCAATTTCAAGCCGTTTCTTATGGCTTGTTTTAAATTTCTAAAGTGTATTATATATTTATTTTTATTATTCAGGTTGGGTATCAGTTTTGGCATTTTAGATTTTGAACCGGGCGGTACCATGCTTTCGGCTAAGAATGGTAAATCTCTGTGTAAGTCGTGCAATTCCGATGGATATTCCATGTCGACTTCTAACGTATATCCGTAACGATCCTCGTCTGGGATATTCGTGACGTCAAAATTGATAATTTCCTGTTCACTTAACCATTCGAATCCGCCTGTTGGTAAATACTGTGACATACTGTGCCCGTATAGATTTGTAGCGTCTAAATATGCGATAAAAGAGGAAGACTCTTGCGGATTGTAATTTGGAACGAATATGTTATTTGCGACGTGTTTGCGTTCCGAACACTGACTTATACCGCCCCTAATGCCTTTTTTAAAGAAATGAATCATTGAAATATCTGTCATTAATTCTAGTTCTACTTTAGTCAGCCTTAACATGGCGTCCCAAGCTAATCCTGGGGCGGTAAAGTATTGTGCCGGGTCCAAATGATATTTTTCTAATGAAATGTTTCGAAAGTTTTCGAATACGTCGCATAATATAAGAACGTCCGATTTTAAATACGTATCTGAATATTCACCCAAATTTTGACAGTTAAAGATATTCCAGGTTTTTTGCGCCCTATGATAGTCGGTCTCTGATATATGTTCTTCCGATAAATTATCGTAAAATTCTTCTTTACTGGGTAAAATTTTGTTATTTAATTTATCCAAAGTTGTTAAGAAACTATAAGGAAACACGCCCTTTTGTCTGATTAAGTTAAATTGTTCGTCGTCGGGAAAATGTTTAACCGTTTCTTGAAATTGATTATCGCTCAAATTATTAGCTAGATTTTCCAGAGAAGTGGATAGAAATTTAAAGCTATCGATAAATCTCATCTTCAAATATTTTTTCTTTACTTTTCCGTCTTTACCGATATAATCGTGCAAAAACACGTTTTTCGTAAAGGATATGTATTTCTCTTTGCTCTGAGCTATAACTTCTATTTTATCCTTATTAGAACACAGCTCTTTAATAAAGAGATGGGAATCGTAAGAGCTCATACTGTGTAATATGATAGGAACGAAATTGGGCAGTTTATAATTTAAATTACAAACGGAATGGGCCGCCCCGTATCTCTTTCTGCCCGTCAAATGACAATGGTCCCTGACTTTTACTTCTCCTTCTATAAACGGTTTTTCACATATACCGCAAACAGTTGCATTTAAAAAATCTTGTTCCTCCTCCTTAGATAAAGGCATCATTGGAACTATATCTTTTAAATGTTTGTTATAAATTTCTTTTAAATCCGACTCGAGACGTTTTATAAACTCTTTCCCGGCATTTTGCCCTCTATATAATACGAATTTAGATAACGAATCGTCAAATGAACATTTTATTAAGTATGCGTATGAGAATGGTTCGTGACTGAACGTTTTATTTGTAAAAGATTTTGCAGGATTGGGCTCGCAAGTGTCGAAAGGTTTTAGAATAGATTCGAAATCGGCGTACACTACGAAAGGTACTTTCAATTGTTTTTCGAAGTTTTCAAATTTTAGTATGTTTTCGGGAACGCTTTTTCCAAATTTATCTATACGAAGGTTATTTGAAGGTGTTGTGGTATAAACGTGATTACAGTCGTTGCTCTGATGTTGTAATAATGATCTATCGCTGCTAAAATACATCAAGCAACCGTCACAAAAATATTTTCTATGTTCGTGAAGTGAAACTTGACTAGAAACTAGTCTTGAGAAATCTTTAATCCAACAATAATGACTTTTTATGCATTCCTTTCTACAATGATGGTTCTCTCCACAATTCTCTGTAACAAGTAACAAGTTAACGTGATAACGTAATTTTTTTGGCGCGTACCGCAGCGGTCCTACTATTTCGTATTTTATTTTATTATTCTCAAATTCCCTTTCTAAACCGTATACGCTAACTGATATATCGTTCAGCGTTTCGAATTTTGAAATATCTTTTAATTTAATTGGAAAATCCATACCCGTCACATTTAGAACTGTAGAAAAATGAGGATACGAAGACACCTCCTGAACTGGACCTATAGGTGGATACATCGCCGATGTTACTGCCCATGCGAAACAATTTTGATCTTCATTTCTTATATTCACTACGGCTTTCTTGTTTTCGATGAACTTCGGTAACTTCATGTATGAAGATGCACATAGAGGACTATTTTTATTTATATTTACTTCTACATATAAAACTTCAACGATAGCCCAACCTAAAACATTAAATATGTAAATATGTATAACGCATCCGTTGTGTTTTGGAAATTACTTACCAGAATCTTTCTCTTCGAATTCTGATGTTTGAGATATCATTGAATCGACAAATTCCTGATAAATACTGTTCAGATCCTTGGATTCGTCTATAATTCTGTTAGAACTATTGAAAGCTTTAACGTCGGTTATTTCTTGCGTTGGTAAAACGTATTTACCGAAGGTTTCCATATTGACTTTAACAGATTTGTGCACATTCACGATTTCTTTTAACAATTCCAATATCTTTTCTTTTACTTCATTAAAAAACAAATTGTAATCTATGTGATGATTTTGGCTGCACACTCGATAACTAATAATTCTTCGCTTGAACGCACAGTTAATAATTTGAATGCCGTCACATTTAGGAGTACAGGACATTGTTCTGTGTTCCAGTGTTCTGCGATGTGAATTTATTTGATTAGCGGGTATAGTCTTATTACAGCAATTAATAGTTTGAGTACTTGAGGATTCGAGTTTAATACGTTTAGCACTGGGTTCCTCCTCACTATTAGTGAATCTCGCTTTGCAAGATACCCTCTCATGACGACGTAAATTATCACTGCGAGTAAACGTTTTACCACAACTACTACACAAATACATTTTGTTATGCACGTTCCCCACGAAGATACCAACTCGAAATGATTTCAGTTTATCCGTTCCCTCCTTTTAAAGGTAGGATTAGGGAGTGTGGGCGGAGCAATCGTTGTTTATTAAATTGCATCACTTAAAGTTACTCAATGTCAAATGCCTCCTCCCATATGAATAGGTCAAATGAATGTCATCCACTGACGTGACCTCTCAATGTCAACCAGGTCACGAATGACGTCACCCAAGGTCGACCCAAGGTCAAAAGTGGTGGGGGGAGTCTCAGTTCCGGCTATAATTACCTACTGAGTATTGCTTAGAAATGTTATTACCTTTTGAATTTGAACAACCTGCTTAAGCGTTTTTCATATTGTTTTTAAAATCAGATTATCTATTACTTCTCTTAATTTGACAGATTTACATTATAACAACGTTGCTAAATCCTTTTGTTTTTAAACATAGTTACAAGATAACAATAATCAGAGAAAAACAATGCATATATTTTTAATTCCACTGACATATTTGATAGAGTCGAATGAACTGATTTGTGTACACTTTATTTTTATCTTGCAAGGTACTTAAATATTCGCAACATATTTTCATATCAGTAAAAGTTTAAATCCCTGACTTTAATAAAATATGCACGTAACGTGATCAGGAATAAAAATTTAATAAATCTCCGTGTTCTATTTGGGCTCTGATAAATCCAAATCTCAACCTAAACAATTTTCTCTACATTGATAAAAATATAGGGTGTGAAATAACACTCTAGAATGTAATGTTACAACTGTAATGGAACATTACTTCCTATGAATATGCAATTTTTCTAATAAAACCCTGTTTTTGTACACATGAAATGGAATTTTATGACATTATTATGTATTTTTAGAAAACATAATGTAATTTGGTATTTTTACATTACCTAGTGCAACAACGTGTAAATTTGCAATAAGTGTAGCTTCTTATTATTTGTATATTATTGGTTACACATCTTGTTTGCAAAATGTAAGAATTTCATTGCATATGTCAGTGAAACATTTATTATTTCTAAAATAAAAACTAGATGTGTCATTTTCGACAATAAATTTCTTTTTCCACGGTCGGGAGTAGAAACAGTTTCTATGACATCAAAATTAAAACAGAAGTAGTCTATTATTCCCAAGGGAGTATAATGCTCCCAAGGGAGTTTACATTATGGAGAACGTTTTTCATGCAAAAAAAATAACATTGAAATTATTTATTGACATTTAAATTAAATGTTACATTTGTCCAATTTTCAAAATTAATATTAGAAGGAATATTACTTTCGCTTACATTTACAGTTTTTGTGATTGCGCTAGTAGTGGTACTTACTTAAACCTGATTAGCAATTTTGGTTTTATTTTCAATGGAGTTCTCGACATAACCCTCAGCGACTGTCGTTGATTTCCAACCAGCATGACGCTTTATTGTCGTGATATCTACACCAGCATCTGCCAGTAATGTCGCTGAAGATCTTCGTAAGCAGTGACCAGTACAACATGCAGCATCAGGTAATTTTAAATACGAAGCTACTACACTCGAAATTTTTCCCATGGTATTCTTGCCAAATGGCTGCGAACTACATTTTCCTGCTTTGTAGTACAAAAAAAGGCGTTTATGCTTGACGTGGGGAGGACGAAGGGGACAGGTATTTTCGAAACAATTCAAGCATATTTCCCACATCGGTAACCAGAAAGGTTCGTGGAATCTTTGTCTTAGTGTTTGGAATTTTTACAATCAAGGAAGAGCCTACATCCTCAATATCATCTACAGTTAAATTGACTAGTTCATCAGTTCGACAAGCTCCGGCAATCCTCAGAATTAATCCAACCTATAAAAAATCAAAATACTTAATAATTGAAATACCTAACAACAAAAGTAATCTTACCTTAATCATTAAGAATTCTTTGTCATCTGCACTTGATAGAAAACGGTCGATTTCACCCTTTGTCAATATTTTCGATTTTTTCGCTTGATATCCGTCACCGGTTCTTTTCAAATATGCGATCAGCTTGGGGAATTTGCTTATATCTATGTTGCCGTAAATTATCAAGCATGACTTAACCATAGAATATTGCGCCCATAATGTGGAAGACTTGTAATTCTTTGCATTTTCACTGAAGTATGCCAACAAAACATTCTCGCTGTATACTTGAACATTTTTCTCGGCGTACCACTTTTTGAACCGATTGTAGGCTATATCGTATAAAGATCTTGACTTCGTAGGCAGCAAATTGCTTATTGAAATATTTGCAGCCTCCACAATCTCTTCCGACTCACAATTATTCATTGTGCACTAAACAAACTTTAAACTAAACCAAACTAGCACTTTAATTTGACAATTCTTTTTGTTTGTTTATTTTGTAGTTATGACAATAACTCAACGACTACTAAATAAATGCTCAAATCCGAATACAATAATTCTGGTGCTACTTACTTCATAATGACAAAATATGTGTTTTTAAGTTAATGAGACCGTGGAAAAAATAGTGTATACCATTCGGGAGAGATGCTATTTTGTCCTCGGTGCATTGTGCGTCTCGGGCTTCAAATTACACCTCTGCCAAAATAACGCATTTCTCTCCCTTATAGTATAATGTACTATTATTGCAACTGATGTCATTTTATGATAAATTATTAACAGAATAATCGAAGCTTATCAAGAATATGTCCTAGTTTACCATTATTGACATTTTTAACGAACGATGAGTTTGCATTTGTGTACAATTAGGAAGACCACATGTAGCGACAACGGACAAGTTTTTATATATTCTTTTAGTGTATGTCTTTTGCCAAGAAAACCCGATTCGCAATGTTTGCCATATTTCACGTAAAATTGATGTTTCTGATATTACTAGATACATTACTGCACCCTTTTCATGAAGAACATGTGTATGACACAGAGTAAATGATAATAAACGTATTTATTTGGGGACGTATTAGTAGCTCATGTAGAATAATATAATATGATGTAAATGCTTCGATTTCTGCAAGTAAAAGTAAATCCTCTGTTTTATAAACACGACCTATTAATTTCACTGTACTAATAGGTTTTGTGCAATTTTAATGTTTGTATTTTTTTTAAACTTCTAATTAAGAAAAATCTACAAACATTAATTTTTTTCTCGCTATTCATTTTTTCTCGTTAGTTTACACCGTAATGATATGAAATGAAAAAAAAAAATGAAATCTGTGACAAAATACTTCGAATAAAATGGAATACTAGAGGTTGAAAGTACTTCTTTCGAAAGAAACTTCCAAGTGTTCATACATTGCATGTAACTTGAAAATTTAATAATACTTTAAAATTTATACTTTAATGGCTTAAATCATTTGAAAAAAATCTTCTGTGTACTATTACCTTTCAAATGAGATAATAAAGTTGTGGGGAATATTCCAATTTTATAAATAGTACAAAACCTCGTCGTAAGATGAATTAATATATAGCTAAATAAAACTGAAATAATATCTATTATTTCACTTCCTTATAATTTAGTTATAATAAATACCTAGAATACAAGATATATAAACATACCCATCTCATTCCGGACATTCATAATGCCCGCTGCTATGACACGGATCTTTTCACGTCCATTATTATGAGAACCCGAAAATAATGACGCTTGGGTTGTTGTGGATATGTTTGAAAATATCTAGCATCAGTCATAACCACAAATCAATAAACGTCCGTGCCAGGACTGTTTTTAAAATGCTGTTACTACTGCTTTTGGTACAAATAAAAATGTACTTAATTATTATTAATTTCTGAGTGAGAAAATAATGTAATTGGAAATAAAATACACTGTGATATTATTTACGAGAAGTTGTTGCTTGCTGAAATTTTATTTAGAATTATAAATTTGGATTTCCTAAAGATGAAAAAAAAGGACTTTTGGGTAATTGCACTAAATTTAAGGAAAGATGATATTTTTCAATATTCTAATGTGTGTCACATTCATACAGATAAAAGAATCATCAAAATATTAAAACAATCCTTTGCCAACATCTAAATATTTATTTAAAAAAACAGAATGTATTTACTGGTCACTATTTAAATCTAATTAAGCTATATTACCAAAAAAATCTCTAATTAAGCTATATTACCAAAAAAATGTAATGTTGATAAAAGTAGAAGCTTAAGAACAGTAGGTATATAAGATTTACTAACTTTCATATTTCATATGTTTTAAATTTGTAATAAAAATGTTTAATCAATATCTACTGTTTTCTTAATTATAATTTTATGGACTCAAAATATACTACATATAAGAAAATATGTCCCAAAATATACTTCACATTTCTCTTGATGATGAAACGCTTAGTCTTAAGTAAAAATAAATGATATTCAACAAATAATTTAATACAAATTAACACAAATCAGTGATTATAATCGTTGAAATTTTGATTTGTTTTATTAATTCCTGAAAATTTACGGCTCATACCTACTACAATTTTCTATTTTTTTCTTCAGTAGAACTTTATAAAAATTTACATATTAATAATCGATATTGGATAAAAACGGTCGAGTTTTGTATAAGTGACATAACAAATACAAAAATCATTTGTTATTTATTGATAGAAAAAGTTTTATTATTAAGTTTGAACATGTGTCTGTTTTAAATCATTAATTATTCATGAAGATGGGTAATCATTGGTCACTGAATTTTTGAAATACAACTCAGATGTTTCACCCAGGTTCCGGAAGAAGGCAGCCTTTGCGCAAGTAAAATTTAGTCTTTGTTACCTCTTTAGAATGCAGAAACAATTTTTTTATAAAAAAAAAACACTTTATTTTATTCGAAACATTTCATTACAGATTTCTTTCATATTATTCATTTGGGTATAAACTAACGAGGAAAAATGAAATAACGAAAAAAATCTAAAGTTTTTTGTATAAAACAAAAAAAAAGTACTGATCAAGAAACAACCATTTGTTATGAAATAATTACAAAATGGAATAACTTTGTAAGCAATATCGAACGGTTTATAGAAAACCACCACGTACCCTCTTTTAATAATGCAGAAATAAGCCATACAAAAATTATTAATGAATCATAAAGAGTGAAATAGTCCAGGTAATTATTAGCTCATAGTTTTATTGCTTTTATGTTAATGGATCAATATACTATCTACTGAACGTGGAACAAAATACCAACAAAGATAATTCTATAATAATGAATATAATCCATTAATGAATGAATTATAAAAAATTATCGATAAAATAGAGGAGTTCAATGTTATGTTCGTGTGTAATTTTAATACCGCCTCTGTATTTTACACTCAAATATAATACACAAAATGTTTTGCCTAAAAGTGGTAGACAAACTAAGTTTTAACTTTTCATGAGTGCGTAATTTGCAGATTTTCATACAAATTTTGCAATTACTAAAATAAGCAGATTTAAGGTTGTTCCCATAATAGGTATTTTTTATTTATTTTTCTTCTAGTTTTTTTTCGTGATTTTTTTGCCCTTAAAATGTTAAATTGGTAAATTAATTTTCAAACATATTAAAATCTTAATTGTTTGTGCTATTTTACATTAAAACATAAGTTTTAATATCATTGGTTGAGTAGTATAAGTAAGCAAAATGAATATTTATTGATATAATAACCATTCAAAACAAACTTCCCTACGTAATTGCACGCAATAATAATGGTAGCGCTCGTAATTTCGCATAATAGTTAAATATGTATCAATTGTTTTACGAAATAATTATGCAAAAATAATTTAAACTAAAAACTGGGAAATTCGCGCCCATGAAAATTAAGCTTTGGTGTGTACTATTGTAGGATGGTGAAATATAATTTGGCAATTACAAAATTGTCATAGAAATAAAAAATACACTACAAAAATTTGCTGAATTCATTCATATAAGCGTCAAATTGTGCATTCAGACTTTTACTGTGAGAATTCTACATGACATTATTTTACTATTTGTGCAAAAAGTATCTATAAATGATAGTAATGTTAAAAAGGTTTAATGGAAAGTTGTAGCTCTCGTTACTTGCTTTGATTCAAGAGTTTCTTTTTAAATACATCAATGGTCTTTAATAACCCGTCAAAATATATCATAGTTAGTTATTTTAATTTCCTTTCTCGTCATCTCCGCATTGCCTCCTGTCAAAGTGTCTGTACAATCGTTTCCAATAATAATGATACTCTTTAAAATGAATTTTGTGATTGGTCTTGAACTCCTGACGTATTTGAAATGAAATCTACCTGAACTTTTAACATTAGTACTTAGTTGTTTCCCTACCAATAGAGATTTAATGAAATTTCTGCTCAGAACTTGCAAAAGCATGTACATAGACTTCAGTAGAGGCAGTTATTCAAAAAGAGCGCTTTAGGCCTTATTTTGATGATGATATAACACTCAGAACGTCATGTACATTTAACGCAAAAATCAATCAAACATTCGTATTTATCTCACAAAGAAACCTTCTTTTCCAAAATTTGAGCACAGTTACCCAACAAATAAGAATATTATCGTAAAAAAATAAATAATAATAATAAATGATTTTATTTAAAAAAAAAAACAAAATCTATAATAAGAAAAATAAAATTATCTACAATTTTGGTAAATCCCAAGTGGAAGTTCACAAGTGTGCTTTACCACTTAACCCTTCTATACCATATATCTATTATATATTTTTTCTGCACCCGTATTATAACAATGCACTTATATGCCCATAATCCGTTTCATAATGATACCCATTACGATACAGATTTTTCATTACGATACAGATTTTTAATCAATAGAAACCCATAATTTTTCAATCAAGCATGCTGTGCATTTGACGTTTATCCTAGGTTCCTATGTAATTATTTTAGATGTCAAAATCAGTACGTATTAATTTTCGTAGATACCTAGCTAAACTTCGATAATTTATCAAAATGTCTGATATCAGCGATATAGAAGAATAACCATCGACTCCTCCACACATATCGGAGAAAGCAGAAAATGCAGTTCATACGAATAATTACTGTTACCTATTGTGTTCAATAAAAATATAAAATTTATGCTTTTTGATTATTTATCGGGTGTAGAAAAAATAGTGTATGCAACTCTCATGTAATGGTTATTAATACACTCGCATATACCATACGAAACTCGCCTTCGGCTCGTTTCGTATCCCGGTTAATGCTCGTGTATTAATAACCATCATTACATGATCGTTGCATAATATACTAATAACAAGCAACGTAGCCAGTATTATATTACATAACATTAATAAATACTAAACTATTATTTTTTTGTTGTTGATTTAAATCACATTATTTTTGCCCAAGCAACCTTTCTTTACTGAATATCGTGTATGATTCTACTCTATAAAATTTCGTCCTTGAGTGGTTAAATATAAAGGACTAAGTTATGAAACCAATCGTATTAAGCATAAAAGGTGTCATGACCTCATTATGAACAATCCTAGTTAGTTGTACTGCTGAAAGAATTGGTGCGATTTTAACAAAGTAACAGGGAAGTGTCATTAACAATATACAGGGTACTTACTAAATGGAATACAGTTTAACAGAAGCAACGTGAAAATAGAAAGATTGACACACACATGCCTTAATAGAATATCCCTTACCTTTTCTACTAAAGAAATACACCTTATTGAAGTCTCTAGGGTCGTTAAAAACTTATCTAAAGATGGTGATGCATGAAAATTATGTATTAGAGTGAATCGAAAGTATTGTCAGGTGTTATACATTTTGTTTACCGATTTTACTTTTGTAATTCTCACAAAAAATTCAGGTTGTTTTGATTAAAAGCTAATAGTTCTTAGTTTTTAAAGTGTCATGCCTTGTTTTTTAGATAACAGTAAGGTAGCTCTTTAATACATAAGTTACGTGCATCATCATCTTTAGATGAATTTTTTACAGAAACGGCTACTCCTAGAAACTTCAATAAGGTGTACATTTTTCAAGTAGAAAACAAGAATGTTCTTCTGTTTCGAAATGACATACATTGTGGCACAAAAAAGTTGAAGCGATTTAAAAAGATCCTAATGGCCCCTTCTGGCTACCTCTTGGAGATACAGCCAATTGTGCATAAAATTTGAATTTTCCTTTCCAACAAACCTCCGCATATAAAATTTCATGAATTTAACTCAAAGAGTTATTAAAGGCAATGTAATTATTTTTTTTTTTAAATTTGGCATCCTGCATATCCTAAACGAAGCGTTTCATAGGATTTTTTTTGTTTTGAATTGAACGTAGAATAACAAACTGAAGTATACATCTTCTTCTGAAACACTCTGTATGCACAATAACACAACACACAATAAAAAGTTTTACTGTACTTCTAATTGCATTTTTCATACCTATCAAAATAAATTTGATGACATGTGTTAATGCCTACGCGTCACGTAAGATTGTAAAAGCCAATAGATAAGATAGACAAATATTTGCGAAATTTTATTGTTATACAGAAATGCAATTATTAGCAAGTTTTATAAATACAAT
Organism: Monochamus alternatus; assembly: GCA_037114965.1. NCBI lineage: Eukaryota > Metazoa > Arthropoda > Insecta > Coleoptera > Cerambycidae > Monochamus > Monochamus alternatus. The sequence goes on along the minus strand of CM073431.1, from coordinate 72,743,920 downwards.
ATTTGTGGAAAAGATAATAGTTTAGATAATCTTAAAAGCAAGGGGAGACTAAGTTATTTAAAGAGTGAGTATTTAATGCAAACATTGGCAATTCATGGAATTAAAGAAGAATGTGTAAATTGATAACAAATTTATACAGGGTGTTTCAAAGGGCAATATTACTAGATATTGATAGAACATTGAAAAATGGAATTTTCTTAATAAACGTATGTTTTAGAGCCACTCATATTTGAAATACAGGACGTGTAAGATAATTATAAAAAATCAAAAATTGGATATATACTACACTCCACTACAAGCTTTGCAGGTTCATGGCTCTCCAAGCCCCTTAATGAGACTCTTCTACTTCACTCTGTCGACTGCTACAGATTTCAAGTCGCATTCTTAAATCTTCCTTGACGGCGTCGCTCCATTTCTCTTTGGCCTTCTCCTTTTCTTCTTTCCTCCTTCCCCACCTAATAATGTTTTCCTTGGATGTCTTATTTGAAGCATTCTATAAACATGTCCTAACCACCTTGCTCTCTCCATCTTTACTACGCTTGTTATACTCGAGCTGTTTTATTTTTCGGCTACTTCATTATTTGTCATTCTTCTCCATAGTCCATCTTGATCTCTAATACCTTCAAAAATCCTTAATATTTTCCTTTCTCATATGTTCAACCTATTTTCCATATTCTTATTCATAATACATGTTTCACTTCCATAAAGCACTGATGCTCTAATCACTGTTTTGTAAACTCTTAAATTAGTTTTCATTGAAATACTTTTTGATTTTAATGTACTTAAAGTTCCCGCTGCTTTACCTCCTTTTGCTATTCTTTTGTTAATATCATTCTGCTCACCATAGTTATTGGTCAATGTGACTCCCAAAAATTCAATTTCATGAACTCTTTCAAAGTTATATTCTATAGTTTTGACCTTAATTCTTAAATTTTCTTCATTTGTACCTATTCCCGATCTTATTACCATATATTTTGCTTTAATTTCGTTTACAATTAGTCCATATTTCTTTGATATTATTTCCAATTTTACAAATGTTTTCTTTAGTTCGGATTTAGTTGCCATAATCACAATATCATCATTCTGCATAAGGTATTGCTTTATGGTCACAATAATATAGCATATTATTGACTTGGATTCTACTTTCTCTCATTATCATCTCTAGAACGAGATTAAAAAGAAGTGTAGAAAGGGGATCATCCTTAGTCCTCTATTAACTTTAAACCATTTTGATAATTGCCCCTCCATTATAACTTTGTTGTTTTAATGGCAACTTTATCCAACCTATTAACTTAACAGGAACTTTAAATTTTTGCAACTCCTCATACATTTTCTCTTTACTTATTGAATCATATTCTTGCTTATAATCTACAAATTTTGGATATAATTTGTTTAATGGCCAACAGATTTGACTAAAATGGTGGTGTCGAACACGCTGTTGTTTTTGACTGTATTAGAAAAGCATTTTAAGCTAATATATATCAAATCTCCTACAATTTCACAGAGTAGTTAGTTTCACACAATATTGTTAATACCTAAAAATATATAACTTTTTTTAGGTTAGGCTTTATTATGTATATGTATGTGTATATTATTATGTAAATTTTCACTTTACACAAAAAAGATGCTCTTAGTAAATTTATAAAAAATGCACCGTTTTCCAGGAAAATGAAAAAAACTATGGTCAAGTGACCCTTGTAATAGTACTTATTTATCAAGTTGTGTGTGTCAAACCTCAAACTCTTTTATTTATATTGTACAAGAGAAACTCTAGTATGTTGATTATTTTCTAGTTTGAATAGTAATTTGATCTTTTATAGAATATTGTAAATTTAAGATTGTATTCTGCTCTGTAGGTTACAAACCTCCTGTATCTCCTACATAATAATAATAGAAACTTCCAGCAGTCCAGGTGTGCCTAAACTCAGATTTGTGCATCTTTATGTTATAAGCTTTCTATATGGCGACAGTGCTGTATTTCAAAAAAGTATAACTGATATTTTATCTACAATTTTGCAGTTTATTTGCAGGTACCTGATCTAACTGCTTTCTATGGTCTTTTTCTTTTTTCTTTTAAAATGTACCGCATGATATTACAACAATAACATACAGCGTGTTTCACGCTTCGTCTACATACTCCCGTATCTTCTTGAATTGTTTTTTAATTAAATTCAAATCTATTTCAGTTGTAAATGCAGTTAACAAAAATAATTATTTTGTACAAAGAAATACAATATAAGTAACGACCTACACAAGACGAGTAGAAAATGTGAATATACATAGACATTATTTTAAAAAATATTAATTTAGTGTTTAGAATATAAAACTTAATTTACCTAGAAATACAGAAATTTTCAAGAAAAAATATTAATTTACAGTTTTTTTTTCTTTAATTGAATAACAGGAGGCAAAATCATGTTCCTGTTTTAAAGCGTTTAAAAGAATAATTTTCATTGACATAATAAAGAATTACAATTAATGACATCAATCCAATCAACATGTGGTAGACATATACAGGGTATTCAGTAAAGAATGGTCCATATTTTAAAGCTAGCTGCCTTAGACGGAAGTAACTAATTTAAAACAACTTACTTTATTAGAAGAAAATATTTTATTACGGTAATTCTCTTATTTTTTTTTCTTATCGAATTAAAGTTTTTTTCATATTTTTTAAATTAAATGGTTGGCTTAGACGGCCTTGAATAGACCTACAAAATGATACCTTGATCGCTAAGATATCTTAAGAAATAACGGAGATATAGACCTGGGCCATGTATATATAGTTTTAAATGGTGAATTAGTAGAATCTGTTTAAATTGTTGATATAATGTTTTGATACTACTTACTAATAGTATATTTGTAAAAATGAGCTACTTGAAGTAAAATTCAAACTAACAGTAATATTTTCCTTAAAAAATTTAGGTTAAATTAGTAAATCTGAACGTTGTTTCATACTGCCATATTTCAATTAAAAAATCCGTACTTGCTTGAATTTTGATGCATTTATATTTTACAGGGTCTTTAGCTTCGCAAATTTTTTAATAAAAAAACATTCCAGTTACGTGCAAACATTGTTTTTCAAACTGAAACAAGATTAACAGCTCTGATGTGGAGATAAAAGTTTGTTGTTATTTTCATTCAGTACATATTTACCTACACATATAAAAATGTTTCGTTACGCTCAAGTTCCGACAAAATTTTATTATTACTTATTCAGCGCCAAAAATAAAACTAGTTATTATATATAACAAGACTAAATTGCAATATAGATAAGCTTATCGCTAAAAACATGCCTCTAAATCCAAATTAAAGCGTTAATAATTAATTTCAAGTTACCGAGAAACTTGTTAAAACTATAACGTACTGTAACGTTCAACAACGTTGTAGGATCAGATTGCTGCTGATAACCTAAAAGTAATATTAGTCATAGTGGTGCGTATAGCTAATATGTTTAATTTTTCTCTAGTTTTTCTTTGATGTTTAGGAGTGTACATAAACAAAAATGGAACAATTTATAGTAACTAGAATCAGTTGCATGACATGCAATTTACGGCGAATTTAGGCAAAACTCTCTTGCTACGACACGTTTATACGGTAAACGTTTCTTACAGGAAACGGAAGTTATTTTAAACACTTGTAACTATAGTTCTGTGTTGTAAAAAGAGTTGTAAGAAAACCATTCACAGTAAGTACAACCGTTTGCAGTAATAATGGCACTCATTAAAATGAATTTTGCGATTTCTTTTGAACTGCTGACGTATTCGTAATGAAATCTACTTGCAATTTTTAACATTAGTTCTTAGTTGTTTCACTTACCAATTGAGATTTAATGAAATTTCCATTCAGAACTTCCAGAAGTTCAAAAACTGTTTTGAGGAAGTGTCATTATTATTGCAAAAGCATGTACCTAAGTAAGTAAGTACCACTTGTAATTATTATGTATAAATGCATAATCCTAAGATAGTACATGAGCCACGTTGTCACCTATTCAGGACCTGTTTGCTGTCATAATTCTATTACCGTTGGTCAGAGAAAAAATATATATATGTTAAGTTAAATATGTTTTATTTAGTACAACTTATCATATGGCAAAATTAAGGCACTAATACCCGGACACCCTTCATAATTTTTAGGAATGTTTATGCTTTACATAAACAATGCAATAGATTAAAATTCTAATTGGTTATTTTTTAATTCACATAAAGTGCAAATTCAGAGGTAGGATGGTTGCTGGAAAAAATTTATCATTATTGTTATAAAGATTCAAGGGATTTACCAACATGATACTAAGTTTGTATTACAAATTAACGAGGTTGCTCCTTTTTATTTCATGCATCAGGATTTAAAACCGCTGATTTTCAAGATACATAGTATAAATTTAAAAAAAAAAACAATTTGAAGAGCTTTCATATAAAGCGATACATTTATTATAATGGCTTAACTCGTTAGAAAGAAATACATAAATATGCCCCAGTGGCATTATTAATACAAATTCTACTGGACATTTTAATGTATATTTAGTTCCTACATTATGAGTTAAAGTTAGTCTTGAGATAAGTTCAAATTAATTTCCTTCTTCCGACATTCTAGGCATCGCCTATCAGGAAAACACGTTAGGGTTATAAATAAGTTTATTCATATTTACGTTGGACTAAAGGTACACACTGATATACTTTTAGGTGACAGTACAAACTCATGGCTATTTTTAGCACTACTAATTCCGTCCCTACGCAAATATAGATCTATATAAGTCGAACGTTCAACTGAAAGGTGTGTTAACGTTGTTTCATGTTTCATGACAAGCAGCAGCCCTTTCTGCGAACTCATAAATTCCAGACTGTTCTTCTGTTATGACCTACTTCTGTTTTCTTAACTTTCTCCGCTTAGAAGTAGCAAGTGATACATGTGCACGATTTTATTGATGAAATAGTCAGTATTGCAACAAACTTACTTGCCTACAGCAAGGTTCACTCAGGTTAAGTACGGTCATGTATAGAACAGTGAAGTTAAGCAGAATATTCTTCTTGCATAGCGTAAACAGTTCGTATTAAGTCAAATAAAAACTGGCATCACATGTTGAGGTAAATTAAGTGGATCTGCACGGTAAACAAGTAGCTTGATTTGACCACTACCTGCAATACCATTTTATCACTTGATCACTGTAACTGTTTGTTATTCCAAGCAGTAGTTGAGGCAAATCAAGTAGAACAAAATACGGAAGTGTAGGGCAAGTTACTTGACCTGTGTAAACTCACTTAAGTTTAGTGAAATATTCTTCTTGCCTGGTTCAGGTTGTCAAGTATCGACTTGCATCAAGTATTGATGCAAATCTAGTGGATCTGCATGGTGAAGAAGCATTTTGACTTGACTACTACCTGCAGTATCAATTTCTCACTTGATCACTTACCGTAACTGCTTATTTTGCCAAGCTGCAGTTGAGTCAAGTCAAGTAGAACAAAACACGGAAGTGTGGGAAGTTACTTGATCCGCGACTTGAATCGTATAAACTTGCTTTAAAGTAGAATATTCTTCCTGCATAGTGTAAACAGTTTAGGTTAAGTCAAGCACTGACATGCATGAGGTGGCGAGGCAAGTTTAAGGGGTCTGCAAGGTGCACAAGTAACTTGACTTGACTTTTACTGGCATCATCAAATTTATCATTTGTTGGTCTACTTGATCACTTATTGAGTCAAGTCAAGCAGAATAAAACCACTCAAGTGCAGAGCCAAATTACTTGATCCACGACGGCTTGACATGAGTAAACCTCAGTTAAGACTGGCGTTTTTTTTTTTTGGACAAAGAATCTCTTCGAAGAATGCGTAGCAGCGTACATAAAAAAATAAATTGAATCGTTTCCTTTAACTTTTAGAAGAATAATACGCTAGAGTACATAGCTTCCTATTGAAAAGCCGTGAACTAGATTTTGAAGAAATACTTATTAATTTACATAAAATCGAGTGCTGCTAGTTTATAAAAGAATTCTGCAGGGTCCGATAATGTTTATAATACCGTATACAATTTGCTCGCTGTTTAGTTGGCATATAAAATTCAAGAAACGTTATCAGGTCAAAATATGTTTTTTATCAACAGTAAAATCACAACAGCTTTTGTTTTCATCGGATACATTTCTCTTTGTAATGAAATAATTTTGCCAATCAGTAATTTTACTGACACGACAACGATACGTTATGAGTATAATGGCGTACCTACTAGTCGGATATATATTTTTTAAATCAAATATTGACATAAATGTTAAGTAAACGTATCATAATTAAGCAGTATAAATAATAATAATAATAATAATTTTATTAATCCATAAAGATCATATAGGATGACATTGGATAGGTCGATACAATAATACATACTACAAACGTATATATCAAGTAAATAAATAAAAGTAACAATCACAGGAAATCACAGCTACTTGGAAACTCAACTCATTAAAATCATACTTTATATTATGAGATGAACAAAACAGTATAGTTTACAAATAAATACACATATATACACATATACACACATACACATATATACATACATATATATATACACATATATACATATATACACACATATACATACACACATACACACACACACATGCATACATGGACATACGCATATACACACATCAAATAAATAAACCAATATAATAAAACAAATAACAGAACAGCTACTTGACAAACTCGTCCACACTATAAAAACACTTCCCAATTAGGAAACTCTTAAGTTTACTTTTAAAAAGTTTAAAATTTAATTCTGATCCAATATTTAATGGCAGTTTGTTCATAAATTTGATACCCATGTAAGATGGAGCTTTTTCATACAGGGATGTTCTGTGGAGAGGTATTCTTAGTAAATTGCCACATCTAGTTTCGTAGCTATGAAGGTCAGAGTTCTTGACAAAGCAGCCATGCATTTTGGCAACATGTAATATACACTTGTAAATATAAATACATGGAAAAGTTAATATATTTTCTTCAATAAAGTAAGATTTACAAGAAGTTAAGGGTGCAATTCCAAATATTAATCGGATAATTCTTTTTTGGGAAATAAAAATTCTATTAACGTTGGCACCACTCGCACCACCCCAAATAATAACATTAAAAGACAAATGGCAGTAAATCAATGAATAATAAATATCAATCAACTGTTTCTTGTTAAGTATAGACTTTAGCTGGAGCAAAACGTAGTAGCCGCTATTTAACTTTCTACAAATGTTTTCTATATTACTGCTCCAGCTCATGTCACAGTCGATAAAGGAACCTAAGAACTTAGTTGTATCCGACAGGTTGACTATTTTATCATTAATCGAAACATCGAAAGAAAAGATACGCCTCTGATGAGAGCCAAACTGCATGCACATTGATTTCTCAGCATTTAATACTAATGCATTTTTATAACACCAAGTTGTAAATTCTTCCGATGAGGTATTCAGATAACTTTGGAGCTCAACAGGACTATTTGCAGCAGCTGCAAGTGTAACATCATCTGCGTACAATACAGTGCAATCAGTACTAACATAAGCTGGAAGGTCATTTATAAAAATCAAAAAAATTAGTGGACCAAGGATTGAGCCCTGAGGAACTCCCAGTTCAATGCTGTGTGTATCGGAATAAGTATTATTGAATCTTACACATATTTTTCTATGTTGTAAATATGATAAAAGCCAAGATAGAAAGTTACCTCGAAAACCAACTGCATACAGCTTCTCTCTCAGGAAAGCATGATCCAAACAATCAAATGCCATTGTCAAATCAAAGTAAAGCGCCCCTACATATCTACCTTTATCAAGATTTGAATAAATATACTCCACAAAAGCATAAGCAGCAGTTTCTGTAGATTTCTTAGGACAGAATCCATTCTGGCAGTTAGTTAATATATTATATTTATTAAGATATGCAACCATTTTATTGTATATTATTCTTTCTACTATTTTAGATAAGACTGTGTTAACGGTAATTCCCCTATAGTTTTCAATATATAATGGGTCATTTTTTTTTAGTATAGGTGTAACTACACCAGTCTTCAAAATATTAGGAAATTTTCCCTGTTCAGTGGAAATATTTATCAAATGTGCCAGAGGTGAAGAAATATGCAAGCAAATGCTTTTAACAATTCTTGTAGGGATGCAGTCAATGCCAACGGAGCTCGTATTCTTCAGATCATGAATAACATTCATTACCTCATGTTCATTAACATTTCTGTAATAGAATGTGTTATGCATACAAACATTTGTAACGGTACATTGCTTAGAAATTTGATTACCAAATTTTTGCGATACAACAGACTTTGCTGCAGAACTAAAATAATCCACAAAGGCACTTGACAGTACATCCGCTCGATTTACAATCTCATTATCAACATACATTTCAGAAGGAACCTTTTTTTTCATTTTTCCATTTTTTTCATTAACTAATTCCCAGATATATTTTTGTTTTTGCAGCGAATTTTTATTTTCTATCATACTTTGGTAAAATTGCCTTTTAGAGTTATTAATTTTCATTTTATAATCATGTTTAAGTGCCCTATAAAATACTTCAATGTCATTATCTCGGAAATTAGTTTTAAGCCAAAAAATATCTTTTAATTTTTCACCCATTTCAATGATATCCTTGGTTACCCAAGACTTTCTTTTTTGTAATGCATAAACTCTTGACTGCAGTGGACAGTATAAATCCAGTGAATACATTAATATACTGAAAAATGCATCGAATGCTTTGTCAATATCACCGACACATTCATAGACAGAATCAAAAGATTCATTGCATAGAAAGCAATTCAAATGCATCAAATTGCTTTCGCTTGCATTTCTAAAAGTAACTGCTTCGCTATTATTACTGGAATCAGAATTATTTGACTTAATTTTAAATTTAATAACTAAGGCAAGATGGTCAGCTACATTAAAATTTTGCACATTTTCTTGATATGTCTTGATTGATATTAGTTAGAAAATAATCTATTTTAGATACAGATGTGTGACCATGCTTATTAGTATATACCCTTGTTGGTTCCATGCTTTGGCACCCAAGATTGTAACTTTCTAGCAAATCACGAAATATTTTTGTTTCATTAGAGTCTACTAAATGTAATTTGCTGCTATACCTCAATTTAAAGTTTGAATAAAGTGATAAACAATATGTCCTTATTTTATTTCATACTGCAAGGATGCTGATTTGAAGAAATGTTTCGTATATCAACACATAGGCATTGAAATAAATAAATATGCGGAAATAGTTATTTATGCAACAAGTACAAAAAGTAAGTGTTTATTGCAAGGGACGTCTTGTCCAACGGCCTCGTTGGACAAGACATTGAATGCCATAAGCACTTTTTGTACGAGATGCATACAATATTTTTTCTATGTTCATGAGAAAACTAGAAAATGTTTTATTTAGAGACAATAAGTCTAGGAAAATATGACGTCGATTTGAAAGTTTATGTTTGTCATGATGACAAAACGCTATAGTAGATGAATGCAATAAACATTTTATTGCACTAATGCAATAAAGAACCACTTTTTCCACTAAATACAGTTCAATAAAGTTTTTTTTTTTTTTTTTTTCATAAACGTAGAAAATAGCTATTTATGATATACGTGTTAAAAGTAAGATTTTATTTTGTGAGTGAAGATGATTAAAAAACGGGCGTAGCGAGTTTTTTAACTTCACGAACAAAATAAAATCAGTTTTAACACGTATATCATACACTATTTTTTCTACAAAACAATCGGAAGAACTTTAAACTCAATAAAAATAAGAAATCAAAAAATACCACACAGATCGCAATGTTTATGCACCAAAATTTTCGTAGCAACCAGTGCTGTTGTTAGTTACGGAAAAAACGCAAAAATATTGCCAGCATTTTCTAGTAATATTATAAGTATAATGAATAATCTCGATAATGAGCGTAACGAATCCATCCCTGCTGCAATCGAAGAAGCCGCCAGTCGAGCAACATTGGAATTATTGCCGGCGAAATCAAAGGAACAGTACGAAATCGCTTATAGACGCTTTTCGGAATGGTGCAACATTAAAAAGGTCCCTAGGAAATGTAACGAAAGTGTTTTACTGGCATATTTTGAGGAAAAAGCCAAGATATGGAAATCGTCAACGCTGTGGTCAAATTATTCCATGATTAAAACTATGTTAAAAATAAAGCAAGATCAAGATATAAGCAACCATTATAAATTTATTGCTTTTTTAAAACGCATATCGACAAATTTCTCACAGAAGCAGAAGACGAAAAGTATCGGATGATGAAAGTCGCAGCAATAGTGGGTGTCTTCGGGGCGTGTCGCCATGAGGAACTGTGTCAGATAACCATACAATATCGAATATTTGGGCACTTCGGTTGTTGTGGCCATACCAGATACTAAAACGAAAATGCCTCGTTGGTGAATTCTATTTAAACTTTTTTAGAAAGTATATGGCACTCCGGCCACCCAACGCTGACCATAGACGACTTTTTCTTAAATATATGAAGAATAAATGTGTGAAGAATCCAGTCGGAATTAACATGTTTAGTAAAATGCCTGCCGACATTGCAGAGTTCTTAAATCTACCAAATCCTCATCTCTACACTGGACACTGTTTTCGTCGTTTAAATAAATTTTGATTTACTTTTAACACTAGCGTTAAAAGTAACCTACTTTTAACACGCGTGTCAAAAAATGATATTTTTAACATCAAAAATGACAATTAAAAAGACCACTTTTAACAGTTTTGTAGAAAAAAAAATAGTTTTTATGTTTTTATAAAGCAACATACATATCGATTTTTCTATAACAAGAACATACTAGTTGACAACTTACAAAATAATACGTGAATTTCCATGAATTTTCTAATCTACAGTGCACACTGACTTCCGCATTTGTAGAGAACCAAACCATATTGCATGTGCAGTATGCATGCACATAGGGGAATTAAAACTAACCACACAATAATTTTCTTGTCGATATATTCACCGGAACAATAAACGTTCGACTCACGCAAAGAGGAAAGCTTAGGTTTTCCCGGGTTTTATGTAAATTTTTAATCACTTTAAGCCGTGATACCTAATCTGTTACTTACTTTTTTTATGGAATACATTTTCCAACTCAAAGTGAGAAAATCGATCAAATATATTTGTTATTCTTTAACTTTTTTACAATATGGTTTTAGTAACATATGTGAGAGTCAATTTAAAATTTGAAATTAATTTCCTTCAAAAGGAAATATGTAGCGTATTTTATTCGTTTTGCTATCTAAGTTGGTTGACTGTGACATGCTATCGGAATACGGCTAGATAAATCGCGTTCTCAGCTTGGAATTGTGTAGAAAATTAGAAAGTTTGTCAGTGTGGCTCAGTTTATTTGTGGATTTCAATTGCTGTCCTACCGGCAGTACCTACTTCGAAAAACGTAACATTTTTGGATTTTGTTTACGTCTAGCAGGACAAATTTTACAACAGGGTAAATACACATGTTATAACGGCACATTTTTTAACCGTGACCGTACCTCTATTCATTACAAGTTACAACTTGTTGAAAAGCTTCCATCTTAGTTACAGAAATAATACGCATGGGGCAGTGTGTGTCTTGGTTGCTGTATTCAATAGTAAAAACGACAACTGTGTTGAGTATTTCTCAGTTCAGAATAATATAATTAATTTATTATATGTATATTTTAAAATGAATATGTTTTAATAATAAATATTTATTTTCAAGTTTTAGTGTAGTTACTTAAAAATATCTATAGGTATATTTTACAGTAAATAAAGAGATATAGAAAATAAAAAGGTATGCCTTTGTTTCATTTATTTTTACAGACCTGTGCCTTGATGATGGAACTTAAATATTTCTAAAGAAGCTTAGGAATATAAACTCCTGGACAAAGTTAACGCACCACTAGAAATTGACAACAAATTCCATGCTGCTGTATTTCTGAGCTGATGGTCTGATTTGAATAATTTTTTTGAATTGTCGTTGGATTCATTTGGAATTTAACTATTCGCATTATTTTTTTTATAAAAAGTTGATTTCGGTTAAATACAGGGTGTAGTAACGTTATTGGTTTCTCTTTCGAAAATTTGAAACGCCCTGTGTAATCTACTACCAACCAGAACATGCCGCAGATGAAATTAAACTGTAGCACCGTCCTTCTTCAGCATTTTTGTTCACTTCATTATCTCTCTTATTACTGGAGATACATCGGTTTTGGCTCACTTCGGTATTTTATCATTAAATTATGAAAGTAAAATTAACACCACTTTATTTAACTGACTTTAATTACAATATTACAAACTAAGAGAAGAATTATAGGACAAATGTTAATAGCGTGTATGCCCTTCTCTACTCTGAATTACCGCATCGATGCACCTTGACATACTGGCTATTTTCAATTACTTACTTATCTTGGAGAATATTCTCCCATTCTGCTATTGCTGCATTCACCAGTTGATGATGGTTACCCGGTGGGTGTGTCCGGCATCTAATCTTTTTTTTAAGAGCATCTCATAGATGCTCTATGGGATTTAGGTCGGGACTGAGGGCAGGCCATTCCATCAACGGAATATCAACTGTATTCAAGTAGTCTATAATCTGTCTAGCCACTTGGAGACGAGCATGAATAAACAATTGGGTCCCAAAAAAGGGACAAATGTTTTCTAAATAATAATTCGCGTTCATAAACCTTACACATATAGGAACTAACTCTATGCGTCCATCGAATCAGATTCCTCCCAAAAACATTACAGAACCTCTACCAAATTGGACCTTTAGAGAAATATTGCAACTTGCAAATCTTTCTCCCGACCTTCGCCAAACACGTTCACGGCCATCAGTACAGTTGAGACTAATTCTCGTTTCAACTGAAAATAAAACCTGCCAATCATTAACAGTCCAGTGTTGATGGTTTCTGGCAAAACGCAATCTTTGAACTCTATGCTGCCTGGTAAATAATGGCTTCTTTATCGGTCTCCTGCTGCTTAATCCAGCTTCATTTAAACGTCTTCTAATTGTACGAGATGACACTAGAAGATTTAGAGTATTTGCGAGATCGTTTTTTAAAACAGTTCCAGTGATTTTTCTCTTTCTAAGAACGGTTTGCCTAAGAAAACGTTAATCCCTTACATCGGTACATCGCTTTCGCCCTATGCGACTTATACTGGAATGATGGTGTCCTATCACATCAGCAACATAACGCATCGAGTACCCCTCATCCAACAGTTAATGCTCTTACTGACTCTTCCACAGATAAATGTATTGGTCGATTCATTTTAGAATTAAATTTAAAACACTAGTCGTTACTTGTAACTGACTTTGACAATTATAAACCTCAAACAAAACATTTGATATTTGAAATGTCAGAAGAGAAAAGCCTACTTATTAAAAACTATAAAAAAGGTATGCGATAATAAAGTTATAAAATACCGAAGTGAGCTAAAACCGATGTATCTCCACTAATGATAATGAAATGAACAAAAAAAAATGCTCAGGAAAGACGGTGTTATAGTTTGATTTCATCTGCGGTATGTTCTGGTTGGTAGTATACTGCACAGGGTGTTTCGAATTTTAGAAAAAAAAACAATAACGTTATTACACCCTGTATAAAACCGAAATCAACTGTTTATAAAAAAATGATGAGAACAGTCAAATTTCCACCTACAATTAAAAAAAAAATCATACAAATCAGACTATCAGTTCAAAAATACAGCAGCAGGAGTTTATTTGTTTCAGTCAGTTTAATACTGAATTGATATTTATTATATACGAATCTTCGTCGAGAAAAATAACGCAAAAGCTAAATCGAAATATAATGTAATAAAAAATCAAAGAAAAATAAGGATTTACGAGAAGGTATTAGAGGCAATTTCAAGCTAATATCAGTAGGTTCAGCTGTATATTTCTTTTAGTTTGGTGTTTTCTGTATCGAAAATGTTTCAATAGTAACAATAGTTTCAGATAGGTATTACTAATACGTGTATTTTTCTCTATATGATAACCTGGTTAAAATACGTTTATTCATGACAAAATAGATATAATATGTCAAATTTTAAAAACAAAGCCTACTACTGACTTTTTTATTTCTTCTATTAAGCACTGTTAAAATCTTGTTTTAATTAATTAATTTTTTTCTTGAAGTTTTTTTAAATTTAAGAAGAGTAAAAAAAGTGTTTTATATTAAATTCTGCGCGGGATATTATGATTCTTTTTAAATTTGATCAATGGAAAAAGTGTGGTGTAACACCTTGTAGTATTTCAATTTACTTGAGCTCATAGTAAAAAAGGACCAATAATAAACCTAAATCACGTACCAAATTTGGTTAATTCAAATTAAAATAATTCAGAGATATACATTTTTTTCGAAATATTTGGCTCCACTTTGACACTGTGTCTGTTCTTATGCGGAACACCCTGTATAAGGTGCAAAAATGCTTGTAAAGCATGTAATACTGTATTGTTAAGTATTTTAATTACGCCCTGTATAACATGTATAAAATAAAAATTAATTTTATAGATTGTTGGGCGTGCATTGCCAATTTTTTAAGATTATTTTAAAAAAATAGGTGTACCCAAGTTAAAAATTTTAAATATGAGCTATATAATTTATGGCTCGTAAAACGGACAGAGAGAGAGAAAACAACCATGAAAACACCAGATGGTAAATGATCTCAATTCTTAATAGTTCACGCAGTATTACTTCAGTCACCGGTGTCATCACTACACGTGACGAGTCATCCTCTAAAAATAAACAAATTGTTATAAACAAATCAGGTCTCATTTACCACTTGCGAATTACGAATCCATAATTCTCATTTTAGCTAGGTCTCTTTTTGATATGGAAGATGAAAGGGCGATTAAAAAAATTGTAGGGACTAAACCAAACTACAAGAAAAAGAGAGGGAGACCGAGGAAGCGATGGAGAGAGGCAGTAGCAATAGATCTAAGGGAGAAAAATGTAACAGATTGGAAAAGAAAGGCGAAGGGCGAAGGGCGAAGGGCGAAGGGCGAAGAACAGAACGGAGTGGAGGAAAATAACGGAGCTCTGGGCCTAAAAGGCCTGTAAAACAGCTTTATATATATATATATGATCCCTTTATAATACCATTAATGGAAACCATAATTCATCATTTATTAAATACTCGTAACCTATACGCATAAACTTGGTAAATTATAGAATAATGATGAATAATGAAAAAAATATAGTAAAATATTTGTAGCTTTGAAAGTTATACAAAAATTTATCAGGTGAAATTTTTTGTTTATAAAAACTGAAAAATAAACAAGTCTATACGGTATGTTTGGTATTTGTAGCAATACTTTGTTATCAGTTATGGTCCTATTCGAGCTTATTTTCACACGATTATAAACATTTCGCGAAATATCAAACGAAGAACTTATGGACATGATACTGGTATACGGAGAACAACATGAACATTCAGTGTTTGCAGCTCATCTCTATATCCAAAGATATCATCCGAGACGCGAAACCTTTTTACGTGTGGTTCAGCGGAGTAGAGAAACTGGCAATTTAGGGCCGAGGCCTGGGCAACATGAGGAGCCATTATGAACCGTTTAGACGATCAAGCAATTTGCGCCAATTGACTTGTGCAAGCTAATTTGTGCAAGTTAATCGTTGTATGTAAACCAAATCACGAAGTTTGCGCAAGGCGAAAAGTTTGGCATGAATAAAATCTGTTCCCGTAGAAAATTTGCATGAGATTGGTGTATTTGCATGAGCGCGTGAACGATGATCCCACCAACTGTCCAACCTAGCGCATGCGCATTGGTAACAGTTAACATACGACATACTTTTAATACCGTGTAAATTGTGTCACATGTTTCTGCACTAAGAGCTGTTGTCAAAAATCTCAATGTAGCTGATAGTCATTCATGGGGGGTAATTGCACGTCTCATATCCGAGTCAGTTGTTGAAATTAATGGTGTAACTAAATTTAGTAAATACTAGTATGTGGTTTCGTCCATACGCAAATAGTTGCGTATCATCAGGTTCACTACGTAATTCAGCAATTACATTGGTGTGAAAAAACAAATCCCTTTTTAGCAACTAGCGTTTGGACCATATTCTTTTTTTTTTCCTTCAATTTTAGTTTTTTTTAATAACACAAACCGCAACTGTAACAATAATTAATTCCTCATCAATCTTTTCCATTTTTGTCATTAAAACAACGTTATACCGTTGATGCTGCCGACAAACTGTGTAAAAGTAACCTGAATGTGTAAACAGCAACACAAATTTAGTTCATTTGTACAATTTTGCATGCACAAATAGACCTGCGCAAATTGCATGAACGTAGCATTAGACCTAGGCAGATTGTGAATCTCGAGAAAGAACGCAATTGGAGCGCAATTTGAGACTAAAACTTCATTTACATAAGATTAGTGCGGTTGCATTGGTACTGCAGAAAAGTTATTAAAAAGGGCGCCGTATTATTGAAATAGTGTTTCCTACAAAATATAAATAATTTTAGACATTTAATAACTGAATAATCTAGGGTTTAGCAAATAATAGGAATGTTAACTCATCCCACCTGCGAATATTCAAAGATACTGAAGTAAAATGGCGAGAAATACGGGTGACTTTTGTAACGTTCAGATAAACTTAACAGTAACGCATTTGTACTGCAGTTGTATAGCAGAAGCTAAAGTCATTTTAGCTTTTACCAATCCTTTTCCAACAACCATACAAGGGCCAATCAGAAAACTGCTTTTTTGACAGTAAACAGAAGATTCACATTTTTGCAGGTTAAGTTTTTAAATTAGATTCTAATTTAGATATTTATTTAGAATTGATTTGTTTTTAAAAAAATGGATGAAGAGGACTGTTTGGTTTTGAAACAGTTACTTTTATTGCTCTTATTCGCAGCGACGTCAATATGTATAAAAACTATACATACAAAAAAAAATGAAAAGATAGAACTCGGAGATGGTGGATGCGACCTATTAACCGCAGATAGCACATGCAAGGTGATTTCTATAATTTATATAAAGAAATGCGAAATGAGAATGCCGATTATTTTTTCATTTCACCCGAATGACAGTGACAGTGGCAGTGTTTGATGACTTGCTGAAATTAGTGGGGCCTCATTTAACCCACAGTATACTAGTATACTGTGATTTAACCAAACATTCAAATATACCATCTATTCCTGCAGATTGTAGGCTTATATTTTATCTAGGGTAGGCTTTTAATTACTATTCGGCAAATGATAAAAACCAACAATTTCCGTAGATAGGGACGTAGTTGACAAAACATAACCTCTCTGAAGGTCAAGAATCTTGAGTTTTTGCATGTCGCCAACTTACAGCGGAAAAATTCCCCAACTTCTTAAGTCTACAGTAATTTTATGTAAACAGAGTAAAATAATATTTAACACCATACAATTACAATACAACAGTACAACTGCAGTGCCATTGCACTGACGTTATCTGAACGTTACATTTCACGTGTAGCGGGAAAAAGCCTTACTTCCAAGGGATCTTCCGCTTCCAGTGAACTTTTTTGAGTGGTTGTTACATCACTAACCCAAACTTTACCATGAACATTTTAGTTACGGATGAGGCAATTCTCACACGTAATAGTATTCACAATACGCATTATCGCGCATTGAAAAATCCGCATGTCACTCAGCGAACACACTTTCAACAACGATTTTCAATAAATGTGTGATGGACTGGAATTGTGAACGGATTTACTTATAGGCCATTTTATTCTGGAAAGTCAGTTAACTGGTGCTCTTTATTTACAATTTATGCGAAATAAGTTACCGGTATTCCTCGAAAAAGTTAAATCTCAATCACATCAAATGTGGTATTTTCACGGTGATGCTCCACCACATTTTGCGCGACTAGTGCGGCAACATTTGGATCATGGTGTTTCCCAAAGAATGGATAGACCGAGGTGGACCAGTTGGGTGGCTCTATGAATCGCCCGACATAAATCCCCTTGACTTTTATTTTTGGGTCATATAAAAACTATGGTGTCAATTGCAGCCTGGTTTGTGTAGCGCGTGTAGGGAATAGAAATAATGTCGAAGTTACTACGATATGCATTTTCAATTTTATGAAATTCGCGTTTTTTACTTCGATTTGAAATAGATTGGTATCTCTGTAACTGAAAAACATTTTCTTTGTTTGTTGTCCTCAGCTATAACTTCCCAAGTTTATGAGTGTAGGTTATATATTTTTAACAGTTTTATTGATCTAGGCAATAGGGAAATCGCCTAGTTATGACGAGCTCAAAAGTGGTCTTTGACCGAATTAAGTAATTTCCGCTTTATTCACAAATACGAATTCGGTTACTTCCAAGGTTTTTTTGGTATAGTTATGTCTACATATGGTTGTGTCAAATGACAAGGAATTCATCGAGATTATTATATCTCCTTAAACTGAAAACGAAAAACAGTGCATATAATTGTTGTCAATAAAACTGCACCTATATTAGTAAATCATTAAGGTGTAATTTATATTCAGTACAAATGCATGCTAATGGATATATGTCATTGTGGATAGATAGAGGCAAACATTTTTGTATTCATTATAGGTACTTCAATTTTTTCCTTGATGCATTAAGCGGTTTTACATTAAAAGCAACATAAAATTTAGTACAGTAAATTTAATAATTTTAGCAATTATTATTCGGTTAATTATCTGCTTAATATTATCATTCAGATACGGTCACATCAGTGCATTTTAGTAACTGTAATGTAAAAATAACACTGCGCTTTATAGCTGCTTTTAAAATTAGATAGGTACTAACGAATTTGTTATTTTAGAGCTTTACTCAATATAAAAATTTTAATATCCTGTATACGTATGTATAAAAACAAAGCAAAAAGTGACCTATGTTCATATAAACTTTTGTCTTAAAATTATACGTAGATCAACCCCCTTAAATATTGATCACTGAAGAAATCTGATCTGTATTTAAATGTAATAATATATTTAAAACTTCATTTAAGTGTATACAGGGTGATTCATTAATAATGGGACATAGCTTAAGGGCTGACCTCAAAATAGAGCGATTAAGCCAGATATGCCTTATCCAAATGTTGCACCTTTTCTATCTACAGGGTGTCAAAGTTGAAAAAATAAATCATATTTTTTTTATTATTTTTCGATCGCATCGACCGTATTTTATGAAATTTGGTATAGGGGGGTTTCTTGGTACTAAAAATTTGAATATGTCGACGATTTTGGTGTATCTGCTAGAGGGCCACCAACGATGGTTTGAACCCCTTTAAATCGCTACGACTTTTTTGTGCTACACTGTATCTCATTTTGGACTGGAAAAATTTTCTTCCCTATCTTTTCTAGTTAAAAAGGTACACCTTGTTGATGTCGCTTGAAATTTTGCACTTCTCCATAATTTACCATTCTGAACATATATTTTGCTGTATCTTCAGCAGAAAAGGCACTTTACCTCAAAACAAAATAGTTTTTACTCGGTGCACTGAGCATTTCAAATAAGATTATTTCAAAAATGGTTACTCCTACCGACTTTAACAAGGTATACCTTTTTCAAATATAACAGATAGGAGAATCGATTGTTTCAATAGTCAGATGAATACACTAAGCAGCAAAAGTTCTGCTATTTAAAAGAAACATGATGTACCATAGGTGGCGCCCTCTACTAGTGACATCAAAATTAGAAACAAATTTGAATTTCTCACCCGCAAAAACCCCTGCTTTACAAATTTTAAGTAAATATTTGGATTTTTTAAGAAGTTATCTACAAATATCGAAAATAAAATTTTAACTTTGACACTCTGTATCTTTTTTATTAAGCGACTTGGGATACAGATATGTTAGGTTAAATCGATTTATTTTCACCTAAGGAATCTGTGGTCTTATTTTTGCTACTTCATTTAAAATCACCCTGTATATTTTCTTAAAATGACACTAATTTAAAATTTACTTAAAGAATAATATGTTGTTAAAATATTATTAACTATGAAATAGATTATTCTTCCTTGTATTATAGCTTTATACATTTGCGTGAATTTAAATTATTAATATTTTGTAATAAATGTCATACTGTAAAATTTAAAATGCGGCTATAGTGCAAAATAATATCTAATATTTATAGATGATATTAATACAACACTTGTGGTAATTTTACCACAACTATAGAGACATTGTAGTATTATTTACTACAAATTGTAGTTAAGTTATGTGTGCAGGTGGAGCGCCAGGTTCAGCATGTGGCCAAAAGATGTAGTGCCATGTTGCATCACGTCTACTAAGGTTCCCTTCTGTCGGATAAGTCGTCGGTTGCCTCGCCTTTTATGGTATATTGAGGAGAGCTAACAAACTTAAAAGCTGTATATGTTTGGTGTACTGCTGGATGACTTTGACAGTTTGCTATAAGTTTTTCTTTTCCTTATATAAATAAGGTGGGTAAAGTAGTAAATACTACAGAATAATGTACTTCAGTTTTATTTTTTCTTAACGCAATGTTATTACTCACTTTGTTCAAAATTATTTAATATTATTTTAAATATTTGCAGCCATTCTTTGGTCACTTAAAGCTTCAAATAAAGAAAACATAATTTTATTTTGAGAATAACAATTGTTCATTCATTAATACAATTAATTTAGTAAGTAAATAAAACCAAGCAATTCCTTAAGCAAACATAACTTGATATTGGTAATAAAAAAAATATATATTTTTTTAAACTTTAGCTCCCCGTAACTTCGCTACTGATCGAGAAAAAGACCATCCCAAAAGACCAAGTTTTCCTCTTAAAATTGCTTATTCTATCTACCGTTTTAATTTGTTCCAAACAAACCGGAACACCCTGTATAAATCTTATTATCCAAGAATAAGTTAATCTTTCAATAAAGTATTACTATACTTGAGCAATAGTGAAACTAAGCGAAGTGTCTATGTGTATTAATATTGATATTAACGTAGCTATTTTTCCGTGTTATTTACAAAATTATTTGCTCTGATTCCGACAATGAGATATGTGTGTACTTCATTAATAACTTTTAGCATTTAATGCATTTTTGTTAATTTATAAAATAGATCTGAATCTTTGGTTAAATTTTATTCTTTAATGAATACATTTAAGAAGACACTGAAATCGTCTGTTTGATCTTTCTGGATAACAAGTAAGTATAAATAATCTATTCTATACAAAAGTCACTCACTTGAGATTTGAATTAACAAGTAAAAATATACACATATCAATATTTTTTCTCTCGTAGTTTTTTTTAAATTGTAACTTTTAATACATATAATAATACACAAGATCTCAGTGTTATTTAAATATGATGATGAATTTAGAATAATGTGTCTGTATCAATAACACAACCGATATTTAAATTTGTGGGTCAAATTATTTAAGTTTATGTACCATGTCTGTCGTATTTTGTATTTATTTTTGTATTTATAGTAAAGTAATTCGAAAGTTTTAATATAATCTTACTCTTGCAGATTTTCAAAAATTGTAAGATAAAAAGAAAATAGATAAACATATGGAAAATCAAAATAAGGAAGAAGAAAAACTATATTGTTTCAGGACACAATTACAATAACCATTATTATTGCAAATACTATTACAAACCTCTTTTTTTATTTTTTAATATGACTATGTACCCAATCTAAATAATTATATAAATTTCATTAAAAGATACGATTTGTAGTAACAATTGAAATCAGCAGCCTGACAGTTTTTAACTCAAAATATATTTCATTTTGCGGTTTGTAAATGGCATATGTTTTGTCAAGCCAAGTTATATGTAATTTAAGATATACTAAAAAAATTGTCTAAACGCTATAAACGTCTTTGGGCGTATTCTTCGTTGATAAGGGCAACTATATATTGGAGAATAACGTGTACATCAGTAAATACATTCAGCTCATGGCATTTCTCAAGAGAAAATCTAATGGATATGAAATGAAAAATCAAATAAGTATTTTAATTAAACAAGATGTAACGAAGTTTTTACAGGAAGCCAAAGATGAAATATGGTTACTAGCAAAGATAAATTATTAGATCATAGACTTATTTATATACCTGAAGAAAATTTTTTTAAGGTTATCCTCATTTTGGGATTTCCATGTGCATGTAGGAAGGGGGAACTCGCTTATACACAGGTAAAATATGTGGGAGACGAAGGAAATGTTTTCATAATACCCAATACAAACCCCAAGTTAAATTTATTGTAACTACTGGACACATTGAAGGAATCAATTTAGTAGAAGTATTGGCGATCATGGAAGAATCTTTATTGGATATAAGAATGGCAAATGTAATGCTAACAAGAACGCAACCTTTAGAAAATATTGAAGTTACTAAAATACCGGGAGGTTCAAAAAGCTAAATATTTATTTCAATTGTTCAAATCTTAAAAGCTAATTTAAAGTAACGGCATAAAAAGGAAAAGCAATGTTTCTATTAAGTAGCTTGGTATGCCATGAGAAAACAATTGCTCTCAGTTTCCATAGCAACCGCAAATATAGATCAACTGTCAAACTATACGTTTGAATCTCAGTTAAAGTGTAAAGTGCAAATATCTTCATTTAAACCATTTTTATTACATACTGAACGGCTGTCCTGTTTTGGCGAATGCACTCCCTGCATATTTAAACGTGTTAAGATTAATTTTCCTAATTTTTAGAATGTTTATTAAGAAACTTCCTATTTTTAACTGTATTAGAAAGGTATTTTAACCTAATATAAATCAAATCTCCTACAATTCCTATCAATGAAGTCATATGTATGCTCTCTGATACCAAACATCTAGGTATGCTAATGAACAAATCCACAGACAAAGTTCTATTCAATAATTATCTAATGAAATTAATCTAGTTAAATTTACTAACCTGGTTTAATGAAAACACTCTCTATAAATATCTAACTTCACTTTGAAACAGTGGGAACTCGAAAATTTAACCCCAATAGAAGTATTTATAGAGTGTTTTCATTGAACCAGGTTAGTAAATTTAGCTAGATTAATTTCATTAGATAATTATTGAATAGAGTTTTGTCTGTGGAATTGTTCCTTAGCCTAGATGTTTTGTATCGGAGAGCACTTCACTGATAGAAATTGTAGGAGATTTGATTTATATTAGCTTAAAATACCTTTATAATACAGTAAAAAATGTTACAAAAGCTAATAATAAAGAATATATGGATAGACATTGTGGGTGTAATTCAACGCTGGTTGGGGCTTTAGTCCACAGAGTAGATAGTTTCACACAATATTATTAATACCTAAAAATATATAAACTTTTCCTAAGAACTGAAAGAGCATTGCTTAGGTAAGTTTTTAATAATATCTGAATAAACCTACACACAGAGGTTTCAATAAAATCCACGTTTAAATTTGACGCTTTTACAAAATAGAAAAACCATGTTTATGAAGTTCTAGGTAAGTAACGAAGCCACTTTGGATTTTATTGGTTAAATCATTTAAATAATCCATTCATTCCCAATAACAAAAGTATAGAGATATTTGTTATAAAAAGGTTTGTTTTTCAAGGCACCCTGTATACTTAGCTACAAATATTGATTATCTAATTGTTCCCTGTAAGTGAACCTAGCTAACAGGATGAAGTTTCCTGTTTCTTAAACAGGATACGTCGATTAAAATGTGAATAAAATATATCAACCAATTAAGAACTTACATAGATTCACGAAAATATTTATACAACAACTCCGGAAATTTAAGTTAATGGATTTTTTTTATATTGCTATCGGATGAATTTCAATTCTACATATAATTTAGTAAAATTAAAAGTTCCCACAGAATATTTCTGAACAATACAATTGCTAATGTAGGTATATCCCACATAAACAATTTTACAAATTCCTGAAATTTAATTTGCCTTTATCTGAGTTTAAAAAAACTTATAGGTTATTGTTTAACGGAATATTTAAAAAAATTTACGAAGTGTCCAAGTTTACAATCGCCATATTTCCCGCCATAAAATGATCAAATTATAGTGTTTTTAGGTACATAAATCTGGGAAAATAAAACATGCAGAACAAAAATAATATCAAAAATAAAATTATTGTTCTGTTTATTGATTGTCACTATTTAAATTTTCCTCAAAAAAGTAATACTTTATGTAGCTATCTTAAGACCTCACATTTTAACAATTAAATTCACATAGTTATAGATAAAAGTGAATAATCTTAGATATATAGTTTTAAGAAAGTTTATGTTATACAAGCTGGTAAACTCCAAAATAAGACGAAAAATCTATATAAACATGTATCGTAAAACGCGTCGTTTTCGACATACTCCTACCGACTTCAGCAAGGTATACCTTTTTTAAATAAAACAGGAAGGAGAATCGATTGTTTCGATAGTCAGATGGCTGTATTAAGCTGCAAAAAAGTTCTGCCATTTGAAAGAAGCATGGTGTGCCACAAGTGGCGCTCTCTATTAGTGACGTCAAAATTAAAAACAAATTTGAATTTCTCATCCGCAAAAACCCCCGATTTACAAATTTTATGTAAATATTTGGATTTCTTAAAAAGTTATTTACAAATATCGAAATTAAAATTTTAACTGTGACACCCTGTATCTCTTTTATTTAGCGACTTGGGATGTACCCTAAAGAATCTGTGGTCTCATTTTTGCTACTTTATTTAAAAACACCCTGTATAAGATGTGAAAGGTTAGTTCCTGATGACGGTTTTTAATTAGTATTTTCAAAACGGGAAGAGATGAATTAGTCAAATTTGGCACAATCCCATAACTTTTTCTTTTTGAAAATCTAATAAAAAATACACATTTTGACCAGGGACGGGCGAAACAAGGGAAGTAGTGCTTCAAAAATATCCAAACTTTCTTGTGTAGGTATATTATTTTGATAATTTTATAGGTGGCTGCCACGTTTTACTTAATTCTGAGATGCTAAATACTTAGTAATATTTCCCGGCCACATCCGCCATTTGTGAAGTCTAAAATTTAACGATTATGCATTTTCAGTAACGTCCACAAAATAAATTCTAATCGTGAGAATCGTATTGGAAAATATCCTGGATAACATTGGTCATTTATTACAAAATTATAACACAGATTCGTACTCCTACACACAATCACCCCAGAAACGGGGTCAGTATTAAACTGACAGTTTAATTATTTATAGAAATCGGTAGTGAAATTATTTTTAACTTATGTAATAATATTAGTAACCTTTCGGATAGTAATATGTCAATATCAAATTTAGTTTGTAAATTCAAACGTCACAGAAAACCGGCTTTGGCTATTCCAACCACGTGCAACGCTTTTATTCCTAACAAAGTAATGTCACGTACACCTTCACATCCTATACGGAAATTTTCTTTCATATTAAAACTCGAACTTTGCATTGACGCTGTCTGTTTATTGGAATTCCGGCAATAATAGAGAGAAAAATTAGGTGTCGTCCAGAATGAATTTTTCTTTGCATATACAAAGTGAACCATTAATAATGGGTTATAGAGCAGGGCAGGGGGTTTTTTGTAATAACTTGGGTACCGTTCAATCGATTGTTTCCCTACCAAATTTGGTAGGGAAACATTTTTTAAGAAAATGAATCATAATTTATGAATTAACTCAGGTTCGGCTATAGAGGGTGTCATATTAGCAATGCCTGATGATGAGTTTCTTTCTTATCTTTTCTTGACGAAATGTTCTGGTTCGGGAGATTACAACATTTTATCCGGGAGTCATTTCTATGTAAAAAGGTGCGCTTGATTGAACTTGATAATTTCTAACTTCAATAATACGATTGAAATTTATTTTCCAAAAATCAATAATGTGATATGACAAATGAATCAATTATCTTATTTTATAAATTTTCAGAGTAAGTTTGGAAAAAATACTCATACAAAAACAAGATTTTCTGAAAATAAATTTCAATAGTATTTTTGAATTCCCGCGTAAGCTGAAATATTTTGGGGCAGTTTTTCTCGTTCTATCAAGTGTACCTTGGCAAAGTCAGAGGGTCAGATAAGATTTTGTAGTCAATAGAGTCAGAGCGTTTCGTTAACAAAAAACAAGGGATATTCATCATCAGACATTGCTAATGGGTATATGACCAACCTGATTTAATTAATGAATTCTAAAAAAATTGCCCAACAAATTTTTTATTCGAGTTATTGTACTATCTACACCACTTTTCTTTTTCCACAGCATTTTACTAAAACATATTTAGCTATATCTTCATATTTTGTCCCAAAGATGTCGCTCCTACTTTATAGCCTATTATTAATGGTTCACCCAGTACAGAACGAACACGAATATTATGTAAGACTTGAAGTAAATGCGCCTTTATCTTTAATGCACTTCCTATTACTTTCTTCAAATTTGTGTAAATGATAAAAAATCTGAACGACTACTAATTAAAGGCGTTTTGTTTTTGCATACATTCATATGCAATGAATGTTCTTCTGAAGACTCTGGAATTGCTACATTTCAAATGGAAGATCATATATCAAACAGTATTTATCAAATTTGAGACTAATTGATTTTTACTTGTCCTTTAATGTTCATAGGTATTAAAACAAACACATGTTAGCAAAAGAAATATTTAAGAGGGCTAACTCATCTGACAATGTCCGTGGTCACCCCTTTATGTTTAGGTAGTTATCACATATATCTTTAATTTTGTATTTTTTTAAGAGCAAAACAGATATAGGTAAATATGTATAATTTTTATAAATATATCAAGTTCCAATAGCTTCTTTAAAAGCATAAGTGAGTCATTATCATAGGAATCATAGAATATATAGAATGTCAGAAGACTTTAATCCATTAAGCACTCAAAAACAGTCAGACTATGGAGGAGCTTAGAAAGCAGCCATTTAGAGAAAACTTAATGCAAGCTGTTGGTTATACTGCAATTTAATCCCAGCATACAATTGAAACCTAAACATAATGTTTTTAATTGAACCATAGAAATCATATGTTTCTACGAATTGGACGTAAAATGTTCATATTTTGAAATTTCCGCTCATTACTGTGAAGCTACCAACCAACTCATAAAAGCTAAGTTACTGCATTACCAGACTCGCGTTTTCTCCATAGGTTGACTATTTTCGGTACTCCTTTTGGCATTAATAATATTTTATGATTTCTATGGCCAATATAGATTGGATTTTGTTCTATATACAATATTGAAATACAAAAACGTTGCATTGAAGAATAGACATTTAAAAGTATCTATTTTTTGCGTACTATTATTACGCATTTATTCATTTACAATAAGTATGCATTTTTGTTATTTTGCCCACCTACTGACCTCTACATAATACGTAACAGATACTAAGTACTATTACATATTAATTTAATGACTGCTTAATATTATGTAATATAGTAAAATTTATTCTAATGTAATATGTACTTATATGCAGCTAGGTCAAGATCAAGAAAATTAATTGTTAATGTAATGAAGCCACTATATCTAGATGTGAGGCTACGAAACATACAGTTATACATGTTAATGGAAGTATGAATAAGTAATAGCGAGAGTTGTGGTTTTCTTCTTTGTAAATTCGACCGTACTGTATAGCTAAATATCCGTTTTGGTAGATACCTACAAGGCTGCATAACCGCGACCGAAGATAAGGTGTCTGATACGCTGCCTTTTTTGAATTACTGCATTTCTTATTTACGTAATTAGCAACTCTATATCATCATGTCATAATGAAAAGAATTATTTTTGCAAAATTTATTAGTCTCTATAGTTTCCAACACTACGATTTTTCTGCAATAATTTTTTTCGAAAATTACTTTCGGAATTTTTTTATATTAAAAATGTGTCAACGTAGACTTCAGGATCACTTAAATCCCCTAATCCCAAATTTCATCAATTTCACTGAAGAATATTTTTTTATAATTAAACTTATTTAATTTGTATTTCCCTAAAAAAAATGTAGAAGGCATTGGAATGCCTGAAAATTATTTTTAATCAACATATTGTTGACTGACTTTAACATTACAATTTTTTTCATTTACTCTTTCTTTATCGTAATGTGTTCAAATAAATGTTATTAGCTATTGTGAAAGTAATGTTTTTACGTTAATATTTTAAATTGTAGAGTAAGTAGAGGAATTATATTGTAGATTAACAATAACATTTAAGCATTCAATATTTTTTAAGGGAAACATGAAGTCTATAAATTTAAAACTTTTAAGGATCACAAAATATCAAGCAAGCACTAGGTACAGAAATACGAGACGCACTATCCACAATACGACTATGACTAACAATACTTTTAGTAGACTAGACATACTTTTAGTAGTGCAATGTCTTCTATAGTTTACTTCATTAATACTGATACAAAAACAAATTACGTTACAGGAGTTTTTAAATAGGTACTTAACCTTGTAAGATATTAGTTAAATAGTGTTTCTTGATTTATGACAGTGCAACACCAAAACAATAGAAGAAACTTGTTCTAAAATATACATTAAAATCTTAAATTAGTCCTTATTGACTACTACGAATTAAAGAGAGTAATAGAAAAAGATTTTATTTAAATGAAAAAAAAAAAAAACGTACAATCTGTTGCCATAATGACGGCACTCTTTAAAACGAATTTGGCGATTTATTCAACTTTCAACATTAGTTCTTAGTTATTTCCACTCGCCAATGGAGATCTAATAAAATTTCTACTCAGAACTTATTTAAATGAATTAAATGAATCCATTCGTGGTAAAGTAATAATAATCCGGTTATGCTTACACAAAACCCACTTCCGTCATCGTGGAATTTGCACAGTATTACCAATAGTATTCATACTATCTATGACACAAAAATGCCACAAAAACACAAGAAACAAACGCCTGTTTACATCACCAGCATCGTAACACTGCATCTGTCATTTGTACATAAACCGCGTCAAACGGCGTGTGACGTCACACCAATGATATCCTGTTTTCGACCACGTGGTTTTGTTTACATTCCGTGGCAATTTATTTATGTTAATATTTTAATTATTATATTATTATTACCGCTAGACACATGTTCTGAACTTTCAATATGTTTGAAAGATTAGCCTGTAATATATTTCAAACCAATATAAAACGTAGTTATTATATGTGTATATGCAACTAAAATAAATATAAAAAAAGTAAAATAGGTCGGGCTGTCAGGCAAAAAAATAAATAAGACGCATGAACTTTAGCCCCCCAAAAAATAATTTAAATTAATTAGATACATTGCCAAAAAATAAGTCCTCACTGCTCAATACTCTAAAATGCAATAACTAATTATAGTGACATTATTATCTTGAAATTCATAATTTTGTAGGAGAGTAGAGCTTCATCGAAATGTGAGACCAAGCAAAAGTTGTGGAACTGCAGCGATATGATTAGCGCAAAATCAATCTCCGAACGCCTAACCTAATAAAAAATTAAACCATTTCCTTGCGCAACGAATCACAACCGACCCACCAAATTCGTGTGCTTGCATGTAACACAGCGCTAACAACGGTTTGTGCATTTTCTCCTTATGTAAGGCCAAGTACAGGGAGGGGTCAACAAACCCTAACAATCGGTCTATGTCGATGTCGGTGTGTCTGAACTACAATAAAGTGGTTCATAATATGTGGCGGTGAACAAAGGACAATGTTAAAAATAGCCGATTTTTAAATCATAAAAAAATCAATTGATTATTGTTAATTAATATTAGAAATGGCCCAGAAATACGTCAGACAGCTGGGGAAATGTCGCACCTACCCCTAAACCTATATAAACTACCCTTAAATAGCTTTAAATGGATAATAATTAATTATTGTTATAAAATTCGTGTAAAATGAAAAAAATGCTCGAAAATGATTTGAGCAGACAGTATGTCAATATAAAAAGTGATAAATGACTCGGGCGATATATGATGAACAATTTTTTTTAATAATCATTTAAATATAAACGATAGATCAAATTTCCCTAGTAGGAAATCTAGTACATTTAGAACTCGATTCTCAGACAGCAAGTAATGATTTTAATAAGATGAAGAACTATTCGTTCAAAGAGAACAGCATATCAGCAACCCCATATTTCAGTCGAAACGCTTTAAATTTCATTACGACTGGGGCTTGCGATCAATAATTAAAGGAACAGAAAATAAGCTTCCTTATATCTATCTTTTAATGGTCTTCAGATATTTCAGTTCTGTAATATAATTGCTTATTTTTTAAATCGTGCAAGCAGAAGTATTGACATTTAAAAGAGAGATAAGGGATGTATTTGTTCCAAATATTTTAAAAACTGTTTAATTTTTTAACTTCGAACCGCCAAAACTTGGCTTTTCTAAATGGAACACCCTGTATATTAATCAAAAACTGTAATTTTTCTTCTATTGACAGTTTTTGTGATGAATAATTAAAGTGTTGTGAAGATGGCTGTGAAACTGTTAGCAAACACCCAAATGATGACTTATGACATATTGGCTGGATCAAGTGCTGCCACTTTGTCACGGCATGTACATATTTACAAGAATTGTCTGTCGAATATTTAAATCATTTTACCATTTAGCGTAAAAAAATCAATTTTACGAAAAATTAAGAATTGCTTTCTATCTTGAATTCTATAACTGATACCATGCTGTATATATATTTCCACGACATGCGAACCCTTAAAGACTTATCAACAACAGTCTATCAATTCATTATTACAAATTTGCTCTCCTTTGACTTTGAAAATTATTTATTGATTTGTTTCTCCACACACACATTCATGCTCTACCCTATCGAACATTTGTTACAAATTGAAAGTTTATGCCCTTCATATACCTTTCGTCTCACTACACACTCTGGAATTGTGAGGAGGGTAGCAGAAAGGCTACAGCACTTAGGACCCATTGGCCCCCTTGCCCGTCCTCCCATTAGGAGATCAATCCACCTGAGCCGCTAACCAAGGAGGAAAAGGTGATGACGTTGCTCAGGGGGATATCTCTAATGTAGACCATAGAAGGCCATCGTTCTCCCAACATGGACTCTCTTATTGGCGAGATGGCAGTACATTCACAGAGCGCATGGAGTATTGTCTCGTCTTCCTGTTCGCAACTCCTACAAGAGGCGTAATAGAGGTGCTTCCTTACCCAACAATGTTCAATTTGAAGGCGAAGATTTGTCCTAGACATAGTCAGATGCTTTTTGGCTATATCCTTGCAGGGGCATTCTAGGAACTCCTTAGCAAATTGACAGCCATTTGTTTCATCCCAACGTTTTCTAAACTTTTTGTGCATGGGTATCCTCTTTGATAATTCCAACAAATGCTGACAACGGAAGCGTACTACACACTGTCGACCCCTTAAACATTTCCAATGTAAAAATGTATGCACGCCGCTGGAGAGTTTGCCAAAACTTTCCTCCCAAGACTAGCCGACGCCGGTCTTCGGTTTTATGCCTTTCCGGTGATAATCGCGATAAAGTCGTATGCGGCGGTGAATTATTCAGCCCATTGAGCCGTTATGGAGACATCGCGCGC
Organism: Monochamus alternatus; assembly: GCA_037114965.1. Classification (NCBI taxonomy): domain Eukaryota; kingdom Metazoa; phylum Arthropoda; class Insecta; order Coleoptera; family Cerambycidae; genus Monochamus; species Monochamus alternatus. The sequence goes on along the minus strand of CM073431.1, from coordinate 72,712,482 downwards.
TAAATTTAGGCGCGGACGATATTTGTCGCCAAATATTATGTCAGCACCGAGGAATTTCATTCAGTTTAGTAAAGTCAAAGTCAGGAGCTGGTGGTCCTATTTTCACAATTGTAGTTAAATTTAAACTATTGGTCCGAGCATCCTTGAGAGTCGCAAAGTGTGTTTTCCACGACCGTTGTTGTCAGATGCGGGCTGCAGTCTTGCTACATTTTTGTTATTTATATATTTATTTTCCGCGCATATTTTTAGACGAGACAAAAGAAGTTTAATTGGGCAACGGCTTAATAGGCACATACATCATGCAGACTGACATATCACTTCATTTTTAAAGATTATTATCTATGAACAAGGTTCATTTAAAATTAGAAGATGTAATTTAATAACTAAGATTATATTTTTTGCTACCACAGTTGCCTGATTAGTGAGCAGACTAAGGATTAAGTTCTGCCATATTTTCTATATTTGTCCATATATGTTGGAGCGGCACGCCAGGCCACGACAAAAGCTCTTCCCTGCAAAGTCAAAAGAATCTGTTTGTAAAAGTATGATTTTGAGAAAATCAGCATTTTATAATTTATCCCTACCAATTGAACAATATATACAGGATGGCCAGATGAAAACGAAACAGAGCCATTTTCAGAAACTGCGTCAAGATTGCAGAAAAACGCTCAGACCCGTCGATTTTAGATTAAGGAGGGACATTCTTTGCTGGTATTTTTGACTCCACCCCAAAATATTTAAATGGCATTGGGAGTTGAATAATATTTATTTTTAAAGCTCTTACAATTCTCTTTACAACAGACTTTAAATTTTATAATTCCTCCCAATAATAATTAATAAGAATTTTGATTTTAAAGTTGAAACTTTACAGTACAAACAATTAGTAACAGTGAAAATGACACTTATTCGAGTACGCCAATGGTATAAATTTAGTATTTCTTGCGTTACATTGGTTTTTGGAGATTTGTTACCATTTTCTTAAAAAAAAACACAATGGTAAAAAACAGAAATGAATACTATATTCGCACAATAAACGTAAAATTAGTGGATTACAAATTTATTTTCTAGTATTATTTGGAAGCGTTGGTTGGTAGTTTATTTAATTGTGTTTTTGAAAATTAAACGCTATGGTTTATCCCATTGCGGAAAGGGTAGATATCATTTTGCTTTACTTTATGAACAATACTTGTGCGAATAGAACAGCTCAGCTATTCAATGAACAACATCAAGATCGACATGTCAGGAGCAAGTATGCTCTAGAATTAGTAAATAAATTTCAAGAGACAGGGAACGTAGCCAATAAAAAACGAGAAAAAATACATCTTCTGACATCTACAGTAGAACAAATCGGAAGCGCATAGAGAATAACACGACTGATTTTGTAAAAGTCCGTGATCAGCTGGGCATAAAGCGGTCCGCGATGTGTCTAGACCGCCACCTCATAGTGCATTCTCTTCTTAAAAGTCCGCTAAGTTTAGGTTTTACTTTGTACAATTCTAAAAATTTTGAGAACATTAAAACTATTATATTGAACGTTCCAGACTCGAATATGTATAGGGCGCTTGATCACCTATATCTAAAAGTTGCTTGCTGCTTGATTCATAATGTCTGCATTTTGATAAGTGATGGAGAATATGATCCTAGAGGGATAAGAATGAGATTTTGTTACAGCAAACTTATCTCTGGAGTCGAAATTGCGAAGAACAGTTTGTTATATAAAATTATACACAGTGATATAGATCTGAGTGCCCACATTTAATTCTAGAAATAATACAATTTTTAAACTACCGACGGCTCGTACAAATGATGATTATGATGTCAACATTATACCAAATGATCAAACATTATATTGATGACGAGAATTCACTTGACATATTATTTGTCGGTTCTATTCTACATACTAAAAACGTGTACTCTTTAATATATTTTGTTTTAAGCATGCATATATAAATCTTTCTATACAGGGGGTCCTGAATATGAGTGCCTTTATTTAGCTGTATAAAATAAACCATATTTTAATTAAAACATTTTTTTTCTCTGACCAACGGTAACAGAATTATGACAGCAAATGTCTCCTAGGCACAGAGTTTTACTCAGATTTGTCATAATTAACATGTCATAGTTGCTACAAATTGTTGCATTTTTGTTTATGAACACTCACATATATGAAGCAAGCTCTAGGTACAGAAAAACGAAACGCACTATCCACAGTACTACTATGACAATATTTTTAGGTTAACAACAGCATGTGATTATAACGTTGTCATACGTTACAGTTTTAACGATTTTCTAGGAAACTTCTATAGTTTGCTTCATTAATATTGATACAAAAAAAACAAATTACGTTACAGGAGCTTTTACTTAACCTTAATTGTTATACCTTAGTTTGTAATTTCGTAACACAGTATTGAAGTTGTATGTAAATTTTTTGAAATATATTTGTAGAAAAACTATTTGTTTAAGACATTTTTTTCATAAGAGTTTTTTTTTTGTTGCATTTAGTCAGATATACAAACCCCTAGTATCGGCATTTATATTCCAGACACCCTGTATATTAGCATATATATTTTACTTATAAATGTGTAGTCTTGACCCTTTTCCTGCTATGGGTGTGTCTCAGTTCTTGTTGTTATTTTAGCATTTTCTTCTTTATGTTTTTAGATATTTAGGTAAATTTTATTAAAGTATAACAAGAGAGTTTTGTCAAACATTTGAAGAAGAATCTATTCTGTGATATTAATAATATATTGCACTCAATGCAGTAACTTGTATCAGAATCCGAAACTATATTTATATTTATAGATAGGTATCTAATAGACTAATATGTATCAATTTTTATTGTACAGGTACACAATGATACGTGAATATGCGTTATTTTTATTACCACTTCAATTTTTCTGAATATCTAGAAATAACTAGTCTCTCGAACTTCAACTAACTAGCAATGTTGAATTGCGATAAGATAATACCGTTATAATCCCTATAATCTACTATTTCATTGCTGATATGAAATGGTTTCTTATAATAAGCTTTCCAAATATTTTTCCAGAAATTGACGTTCTATAGTCTATACAGTATGCGCCAAAAGTATGGAATAAATTCAATAAAAACGAAACAATTATTTTTTGGGAAAATCCTCGAACAGGTCGATTTTTAATTTAAAAAATACTTATTTTAGCGTAAAATGCGATTTTCAAATGTCAGTTGTTTTCGAGTAATGACGTCATCGAATTTTTTTAAATGGCAACACTATATTTTTTCCTTGATTCTGAAAGATCGTTTAATTCTCTATCAGACAGTACTAAAATTTTGCCCTCTTACATAGGAAAGTTTTCGAGTAAATCACGATTGAATGTTAGAAAACTTAAATCAATTAAAATAAAGCAAAAACGTTATCAAGTTTAGTTTTTCGAATTCCATAGTTCTTTTATGGATCACGTAGGTGAAAATCTTTGCAAAGTCACACCGACTTTCTAATAAGTATTGTAAGCGACATAGAAATTATTATTCAATTTAAAGTATTATGGCACATTTAACTGTTACTCAAAGAATTGAAATTTTAATTCTTATCGGATGCGGGAATATGACTAGAACTCAGCAGGAAGTTTGCGATTTATTTAATGAAAAATATCCAGATCGCCATATCAGCCAATCAACAGTCAGTAAGGTAGAGTCTAAATTTAGAGAAACTGACAATGTTGTAAATATTCCAAAACCTGGACGTCCAAGCATTAATGAAAATCAGAAACAGAACATTTTGATAAGTATGGTGGATAATCCTCATAATTCTTCACGATTGGTTGCATTAAACAATGACACTAGTCAGAGCACAGTGCTACGTATCTTGAGGAAGGAAAAATATCATCCCTACAAAATTAAACTTGTGCAGGAACTCAATGAAGATGATCCCGATCGCCGCTTACACTTTTGCGAAATTCTAATGGATTTATGTCAAGGAAATTGAAATTTACACCGGCAAATACTTTTTCAGATGAGGCCACATTTTGTCTGAATGATACAGTAAACCGTCGAACTTGCAGATATTGGAGTCGGGAAAATCCTCATTGGAGGCACATACCCAACACCCTCAGAAATTAAATGTGTGGGCTGGAATAGTTGACGACAGAATAGTAGGGCCTTTCTTCTTTGAAGGAACCCTTACAGGACAAAAATATTTAGAGTTTCTGGAAAATGACCTTGTTCCAGCCCTTGCAGTAATTTTTCCTAACGATAATGACCCTGACATTCCTGACGATAGCATATGGTTTCAGCAAGACGGTGCACCTCCGCACTATGCGCGCCCTGTACGAGATTTTTTGGACAACTGTTTTCCTGGGAGGTGGATCGGCAGACGCGGACCGATAGAATGGCCTGCAAGATCGCCAGATCTTACACCTCTTGACTATTTTTTATGGGGATACTTGAAGCCAAAAGTGTATATTAATAAACCACGTAATTTAGAAGAACTTCAAAATCGCATTAGGGACGAAATACGCAGAGTTACCCCAGAAATCATTCATATTGTGCAAGAAGAATTTCTTCACAGACTTGCGCATTGTCAAGAAGTTGGTGGATGGCAATTCGAACATTTAATTTAAGTATAAACTTTAATCAATTGTATTTTATTTTACATATCTCAGAATTGTTACTTTTTTTATGGATAAAATTTACGTTTTCTAACATTCAATCGTCATTTACTCGAAAACTTTCCTATGTAAGAGGGCAAAATTTTAGTACTGTCTGATAGAGAATTAAACGATCTTTCAGAATCAAGGAAAAAAATATGGTGTTGCCATTTAAAAAAAAATCGATGACGTCATTACTCAAAAACAAATGACATTTGAAAATCGCATTTTACGCTAAAATATGTATTTTTTAAATTAAAAATCGACCTGTTCGAGGATTTTTCCCAAAAAATAATTTCGTTTTTATTGAATTTATTCCATACATTTGGCGCATACTATATATGTGGAATGTATGGTTTCCAGTGACAAAGTTCAATGAAGGAAATGGTCTTGTATTTGTATTACTAAAAGAATAGTGTAATACAGTTTTTAAATGTTTGTATACAGGGTGTCCCAAAAGTAGCCTGCCAAAAATTAACTGTGGCTTATAAATATAGGTCCGTAAACGCCCTCTAACGGAGCTATTGCTCTTTAAAGGGGGACCCCAAATTTTGATAAAATAATCAAATTTAAAATTGAAAGTAGCAATTAGTTTGCGATCTAATGTTCTAAAAACAATACCATGATTAGTCATACACGTGCCAAAGTGGATGGGTTATTGGATAAATATTGTTTTTGCCGTAAGATCAAAAAATTAAAAATCTTGAACAATTTTACAAAACAAGGTATTCTTATTCTACTTCGATAGATTATTCCGTTTACGAGTAATATTAATTTAAAAATTTTGTGACATACCACAAAAATATTAGATATTATGATATGCAAGCGGTCAAATTGTCTGGAGTAGGCCTTGAAAAGTTATTTGTCAGTTTATTTGACACATATTACATATGTTTTTTTCAAATTTTTGGAGTATTAATAGGCTATATTAAAATTCAAAAATCTACAAATATTGCACTACTTATATGCATTTTAAAAGTATTTTAATATGTTAAAATGCTTGAATAACACCTTTAATACGTATTAAATAACTCGACAGTACTTTCTTAGAGTCTACTAGGGATATTTTGTCTATTTATAGTTTCCATCTTAAACTTTTGTGGTATGTCACAAAATTGTCAAATTAAGATTACTCGAAAACAGACCAGTTTATTGGATTGAAATAGGAGCACTCTTTTCATGTAAAATAGACCAAAATTTTTAATTTTTTTGGTTTGACGACGAAAATCTCGAAATATAAGAAAGTTAGAGCAACCACTGACCCCCCAGTTTGGCACGCCTATGACCAATTATGAGGAATTATTTTCAGAGCATTAGACTTGCAATCTAATTGTGATTCTCAATTTCAAACTTGAGCACTTTATCTTGATCCCTTTTGGAAATATTTGGGAAAAATCAAATTTTGAGGTCCCCATTTAAGGGACTATATCTCCATTAGGGGACGTCTACGGACTAATTATATAACTTTTTTTTCTTATTTTTGATCGTAGAATCCACAGTTAATTTTTGGCAGGCTAATTTTGGGACACTCTGTATAAGTTGTTTTTTAAGCAGAGGTCAAAAATCCAAGGGCGTGTTCTGTGGCCAAAAGTAAAGGTTGATTCACATTAAGATTTGCAGCGATCTTCCTAATACTAGTATTTGGGTCTTCTTAATACGCCTCTGGATTTTTTCACCTCTGCTTAAGAAATACCCAGTACTACAGATATATTAAATATAATTTTGAAAAGTATTTTACTCAAAACTATATTATAAAAACATGAATAGAAACGTCAAATTCCAGTTTTTTATAATTTGTTTCCACAAAACTAAACTTATTGTTTACTCTTTCTGTTTACATAAGAGAGTACCCCATAAAGTATATTGAAATGCTGTAAAGCATTCACTGTATGTAAGTATGTAAATACGTGATTTTTCTTATGCAATAAGATATTTACTACAGTGTGTAGGTGTCACATTAAGAGTGTACTGAGCAAAGATATTCGTTGTGTCAACTGAATTAAATTTACGGTTATGCTTAGGTTCAAGGTTTAGTGGCTAGACTGATGTAATATATATATAAATCGACTTCAGTTTTTATAAACTTTAAGGGGTGGGCGGTATTAAACCATTCAAAAAACTGGTTGAATATCTAAATGACAAATAAGACACTGTGCTATATGTAAACAATGTCTTTATCCTTCTAGACAGTGAGTTACCAATGCTGTTCGAAGCATAGTATTGCTTTATCTATGATTTACGCCGCCTATGGAATGACGTAAAATTGTCCGCTATATAATTGACAAGTATATTTCATAATAGCACTTGCAGTAGCGTCAATGACATGCTATGCTATTTATACTGGTTTATCCCCTAGACATGGACCGTACGCTTTACACGTTTCGCCAAAAATCTGTTATTGTTAGAAAACATAAAATTAGTTCGGTTTCCGTTATGTGTTCAGTTGTTAAAGCATCGCAGGATATTTTGAAACCTATAAAAAGTGCATTGCAGTATTTAAAGATTTGGAATAGGCATATTTGGCTCTGTTAAACATGCTGTAAACAACATTTAGCATTTGGTGTACTTCCTAGTTATCCTTCAATATACTACATTGAACAATCTCAGTGAAATAGATTGAGAAAGTAGGAAGGAACACCTCAAGATCTTGGTAATTCATTTTCAGAATATATTAATTATTTTATTTAAAAAATTGTATGCAGATGACGTTGTTGCATTTTTCTCTAAAAATCAGCGGATATACCAAAATAGCTGTTCAATGTAACTTGGCTCAATATATTTCAGTTTTCATTAGATGTTAAATAAAACTCATTACTTGGCGAATGCCTTAAACTGATAAACTGAATTTTATTATCATATACCGGTATGGAAAAAATAGTAGTGAGACAGATGTGATGAAATATTTGGGAGTAATTTTTGACAAGAACTTAAAATGGAGTAATCGCATTGATTACTTAATCCGTAAATTAAGAAACTTATCTACAAATATTATCAATTACGTGAATTTCGGCACAAACAAATTTATATATATATATATATATATTGAACTGAATCCCGTTGCGGAGTTTTAGTATGAGGAAGAACGTACAAAGAGCACGTAAACTAGACAGCGTATAGTTATACAGAGTGTTTTAGGAGGAGGTGTACATACTTCAGTATGTTATTCTACGTTCAATTTTAAGCAAAAAAAATTCTATGGACTTAGGTCTGGAAACGCTTCTTTTAGGATATACAGGATGTCAAATTTAAAAAATTAATTACATTTTCTTTAATAAGTCTCAACTACTTTGAGTTAAATTCATGAAATTTTGTATGCGAAGATTCTTGGGACGGGAAATTCAAATTCTATCGACAATTGGCTGTATCTCCAAGAGGACGCCACAAGCGACTAAAGAGTGTTTAGAAGATATTTAATTTTGAACAGTCATACAAATACTTTTTTTCTCTTCAAAATTTTGAAGTATGAAAAAATTACAATAATAAACGTACAAGGGGTATATTATTTCATCCCTTTACTGTGAGATGACAACGAGTAGAATAAGTCAGGAAAGTGATATTTTAACACAACTGCATCCATGCAAAAATTAGAGTTTTTAATTGGAGCCGGTTTTAAAATAGCTCATGGAAACTTGATTCCAATACCCACTTTTAGAGGGCTGTAACTTTTTAGGGGATTCTAAAATTATTATTTTATTCATGAAGCACCTTCTCTAAAATCGGCTCAGGAATCCACTGTATCATTTTCCTCAACTATTTTCGAAACACCCTGTATTTATATATATGATGCATAACTATTTAAAATATATATTTTTTTGAAATTAAACCGGTAGTATCATGTTACAATCATATATCATATTTTGTAAATTATTCAGATGATAATTGCAATGTATTATTTTACTGCGAATTAAATTTGTTTTGGAAAATGTGTTTATTTAGGTATCTACTTAAATTATAAATACATTTATGTACTATATATTAAAGTGGTTAATATCTAAATCTAGATATTAATCACTGCGATTGAATTTTCGCACTATTTTTATATATGTCAGTTTTTTAACTTTCATAATAATTTTATATTATTGAAAGTTCTGTCAAACCTAATTCCAGAATATTCTCGTAAATTTCATAAATAGCGTTCCTAGTTCGTAGCGTTTCTATAAAACCGTTTTACAGTCTGCAATTCTTTCTGCAAGTACGCATGTGCACTGAACAGGAGTGTATTACAAAAGCCGTCGTATCTGAAAAATTCTTGCACTTTCAAGATATAGGTTTTGCTCGATTTTTATTGCAACTTTTCTGCAAATCTGGGTAATAATAAATTGTATACCGCCGTGCGAAAAAATTCCTAGACTGTCAATTTCATTTCTACTTGATTATTGTTTAATTGTTCACAGTTGTTGAACTTTACCTTTATTTATATGTTATGCTGTTTGTTATTGTTACTTGTCAAATTTGGAAACAGTTTAGTTTTTAGTGTGCATTCGGTTTAAAGCGTTGGTATCATTTCTATTACAATTACGAATTGACGAATGTGAAACAAACTTCAAGTCAGACTTTTGGGAAAGGTATTTCAGGTACAAGATATTGCAAAATAAATTGCGAACTGTAAAGGCGTGATTTCCTAGTGGCGTCTGGCAGTAATGGCTGGCAGTTACGTTCGCATGATGTGCTAGAAGTGTCTGGCGTCTGCATTTTAGCAGTTGTTCTCAAAATTCTAAAGCGAAAAGTACTTATAGAAATGGATCCAAAAAGATTTGCAGCATTGCTTTTGATAGAAGGTGACCTTGTTGTTCATATAAGATGAAACTCATGAACTATTTAAAGAAGGCGAGAAAAATATTACAAAATACCAATTCAAACCATTTATTTTTTATTTCTGTTTCGGTGACATTACTCTAGATATTAATTTAAAAATATATACACAAATAATGTTAGTTTTATGTTAATAATACTGTGGTTGGCGTCCACGTCCCAACATTCTTTTGAGCAGTCGATACGTGCCGCGTCTAGGAAATCATTGCCATTGAAATTCATTGTTCAAGTGGTCGACGGCTGGACGCTGCGGCGGGCCGCAAACGCTGGACGTCGCTAGGAAATGACGCCTTAAAGCGGCTTTTAAAATCAATTTACATGTGCAATTCTTTCTGCAAGTTGCAAGTCTCTTGCATGTAGACATGCGCACTGAACAGCAGCGTATTGCAAAAGCCGTCATATCTGAAAAACTCTTGTACTTTCAAAATACAGGTCTACCCATATTTTTATTGCAGCTGTTCTGCAATTCTGGGGAATAATTTATTGATTTGTATTGTTACCACCATTCCTAGGCTGAACTGTTAATTTTCAATTGCCATCTTTTGTTCCTACTTATTATTATTTGATTGTTGAGTTTGCAAAATATATTAACTGCAGCCTTAATTTTATATGTTATGCTGTTTGTTATTGTTACTTGTCAAACTTGGTTTTGTTAGTAAATGGATAACTGTTCACGTATACTGATAAAAAAATATAGGAGATTAATTTCATAATTTAAAGTCTATCAAAAGTATAATAAATACCACAATGTTAGTAATTAAATTAATAAATTTGTACTATCGCACTGTTATGAGTTCTTTGGAATTATAGGGATAAATAACTGAACTTAAAACGTGTCCAGAAGCAGTTGTTTATATCTGTAAAATATACTTTGTTCAGCAAAGTTTTATTGGATGCTATAAATTTCAACACATTTCTAAAAACTGAATTATGAAATAATATCCGTTTATTTATTGATATTTTTATACTGCCTATTGTCGTGCTTGCTCGTGGTCCCTTTCATAAAAAGTGTCGTGAGCAAAACCCATTCGTGACAAATTACTATTAAGAGAATAGAGGGAATTTTAGAACACGCATCGACGTATACTTTAATATGTTCTGAACATTTCACCAAATAGTATTATCTACTCTGAATAATTTATTAATTTTATGTAGTAAGATATATGACTCCAAGGCTCGTTGCACACTGAAATAATTCAAACATTAAGTTCTCGAAACCATGTAAATATAAAGTCTATGATGTGATTTACTTCACGAAGCTCGCTGGAACATGTATCGCTAATAAACACATTCGTGTCATGTTATTTACTATATGTATGTTTAATCAAAAATTCAGTTCTGTTTTTGGCGGCAAAATATGAGGATTTAACCCTACTTCCCTATATACAGAAATTTCTCCTTATAAAACCAGGGTGTTGAAGTTGAACTTTTAAAATTGTGGTTTTAGTAGTAATACCACTAGTAATTGAATTTTCGCGATAAGTTTGTCGATTTATTTCTAAACAAAACTGAGTTGCTTGAAGACACCACGAGTCCGCAGGACGAGATAAATTCCATCACGAGTGGTATTTCATTATACTCTTTCACGAACAAAGTGAAAGGTCAAAACATTTTAAATTCGGCAGAATGAGAGGAAGAAATTTATTTATAATAAATTTATTATAGGTACCTCAAATTTGCTATATATTTTGGTTTAGAACATCGTTTGAAATAGCATGGAAGCGACTCATTTTGACGTCCGCAGCTACAATTATTTTTCGTCAAACTGTCAAACTTTGCTATGCGATCTATATCCATGGTTAAGTCGTTGAAAACACAAAGCTGATAGACCTATCAGAATTGACGGACAGCTGCTGTTTTCAGGGGTAATACCATAAGAACTCAGATTTAGCCGGATATTTTTTTGTTTTTCTTTCGAGTACTTACTGTCGTGGTAATTTAACGACAGCTGTTGTGACAAAATCACGAGAGTGTAGCTCGAGTGATTTTGTCGAACAAATCGAACAAGTCGGATAAATTTGTAATTTTGACATCTAACAATTTTAAGCTGACGTTATTTTCAACAATGTCGTCTTTCATAAATCCCCAACACTGAAGTCCAATGGACTAAAATCGGGGGAGCGTGATGACCGCTGAATAGTTGCGCCTCTTCCAGTTAAATATTGTCTAACAAATCCAAAATGAGGCACCGTCAAGTTGCATCCACATATTTTGACGAAGATAAGTGGCAAATTGTCGAGCAAAGTGAAAAAACTATTTTGTAGAAAGTTGAGGAATGTTGCGGCATCTAAACTTGTAAACTACCTATGCGTAGGGTATGTGCAGCAATTAGTGTAAATCTGTTGAATAACTAATCTTTTTCTTAAATCCCTGTTTTTCCCTTAATAAATGAATTTACATTGATAAATAAACATTTATTTGTGGAAAAAAATGGCACATAATATGGCCCTATACATCCCTCTATATAGCCCTATATTCAGAGACACTCTGTATAAAATAAGTAAGAACACTTGGCGCAAATCAGAACATTATAAATTGTTCCATTGCATGCCCAAAAATGAAATTTGCAAAATGTGAAAAATTTGAAAGAAATCGGCACATTCTCAACAAAGTTACTTAATAACATTAATTAAAAAAATTGACGACCTGTAAATTCCTCTAATTTTGAGTTTTCCAAAGAATAGCATTAATTTGTTGTATTGAATGGTCCAGATACCTTGTATATTTGTTGCATGTCGCTAAAATGTATGACTTTAACTAATTAAACTTCATAGTTTTGCAAAATTTTTGACTATATTGAATGAGTTTGGACAAATTTACCTCTAGGCAAAAATTAGTATCTAACAAAATTCAATAATCCATTAACTGTAGTTTCGGGGAAACGACATTTTAGGCTCGGTAAGCGTTGATCTTCGTAGAGAAGGAAATTGATCTAAACCACAGAAATAGTTTAATGGAAAACACTTTAACGAAGGGGTAAAGTTTAATTACATTACAATATCCTCAAATACTCGATCTTTGGATAACTGGCAGAAAGGAAAATCCATACATGTATGAAATGGTAAATTTTAGCGACATTAACCTTTTATGCTGAAACGTAACTGAAACTTTTAAATACAAGGTGAACCTTAAATAAGTACAAATATATTAACTGCAGGTCAAGTACGTCATGTAGATGAGTCTAATGAAAGTCATTTTTAAAATTTTAAATATTTACGGAGATAATATATTTTTTAAATACCCACATTTTGAAAACCGCTGACCAGATAGAGCGCTGACGAACCTAATAAACCATATGATCTGTTGAAAACGAAGTTGCCATATCACCTCTAAAATAAATATATATATATATTTTTACTTTGACGTAAATTTTTGAGTAGATAATCAGTTTTATATTTTCAGTTTCAGTTTCATGTACGTACATACACGTATTTTATTAGTGAGATATAGGAATGGTAAAGAAGGTCACCATAAACATTTGTATAAACATATTTCAATCATTCTTTGATACGCTGTAACACTGGCAACGCCGTGGAATAAACAATAGCATGACTCATAAAAAACTTAATATTGGAGTAATGTGGAGTTTTCTATTGAAAATTCAGGAAATTTATTTCAATTTTTTTCCTGATTTTTTTGCAAGAACTATTAATTATTTATTCTACATAGTGAACTGTACTTTTGATTAAAATATTTGTACTTATTTAAGGCTTACCCTGATGGAGGTCCGCGTTAACACTTTTTAACTTAGAAAAACATGGCTTAACAACTTTCCAACATATTCCTTAAAATATTTTAGAAACAAACTAGACGTAGCATCTTGAATTGATTTGGTCGTAACTGAACGTCCTGTATACGTAGCAATACCTACATAAGGTCGTGGATATGGCTTCAGATTCTGAATGGAAGTAGAATTATCTGTACTGCTGCTACTGTGAATACCGAGAAATTATAGGTTCAGCATCCGGTGACCACGCGTAATATGAGTGTATAGTTAGAACTCTGACCACTGTACGAAAAGCATATGAAAGATGTGCACATATCGTGGAATATGTTCAGGAACTCTTTTTATTTAGTTCAGGTGTCAAATTTTAACTTTGAGCTTTATTTATTTGTTTCAGTGGGCAATGGATAGGCATGCTACCGTGGTATAAACGAAATTAACAGTTAGAACCATAGCCGCCAAAGAAATTGCCCGTAGACATATAATGGGTAAAACTATTATAATCTACACAGATAGTAGACGATCACTATTGATCTTTCATAATCATAAGATAACTAGATCAGCATGAGAATGCCATCAGGCACTAGTAGTGGCCGCAATCAATAACAGCATATCTGTGTGCTGGGTAAAGGGACACGATGGATGCAATGGCAATAAAGTAGCTGACAAGCTGGCTAGGAGTGCATAGAGTCTCAATATGTTTGGACTTGATCCCTCCAGTATGCTTCCGTTGTCAGCATTTATTGAAATTATCAAAGAGGACATCGACAAAGTGATTATGGCCTTCTATGGCCTGCATTAGAGAGATCCTCCTGAGCAACGTCACCATCTTTTTCTCCTTATTAGGTTAGTTGGCAGCTCAGGTGGATTAATTTCCTAATGGAAGGAAGTACAAGGCGCCCAATGTGTTCTAAGTGCTCTCGTCTATCTGCGATCCTCCCCACAATTCCAGATTCCAGATATTTATTTGTTTATAAAACACGAGTTAAAGTTTTTTTAATATCTACGACTATAAGTCAATAGTTCAATACCAAAATAAACCGATTCGTATGAAAGTAATTTTAGCACCGATTTGTGAAAAAAAACAGATGATTTATGTATGTAATAGGTAATAGAAGGCCGTATTTAAATAGTTATGAAAATCAGTTTGTTCTCTACAGGTTTTAAAATAATGTGTAAATATGTGTATTTGAGGCCATTATTTAAGGCTAGCTTCCTTGGACAAAAATAATGTGAATTACCTTAGTACAATTTTGATTCCTTAAGAAGTTATGGGTCTGTAAATACTTGTTTTAGTTAGTTTATTTTTTCATTCAATTCACGATAATTTTTCTTATCAGTTGGGTTACTGTACTCAAATTTTGGAAAGATGTTTTTATGAAGTAAACACGAATATCTAAGGTTGACTTTTGAGTTAAATGTACAGGGCGTACTGAGCACCTTTTCCGCTACCTATATTATTACTATCAGATGTTTTTTTAAGGATTTTTTAGAGAAAACTACGTTTAATGTATTCGTTAAGCTTGCATGGAAATCATTATATAAATTCTATCAAATATTGTTACAGAAGGTCACCTACCTTTTTAGTTTATTAATTATGTTCCTGTTTACGTTAGAATTTATAATTTTCGTGATGCCTTTATTTTGACGTTTGGAACATTCTCACCCACATTCTATTTGATTCTCGAGGCCGCCGAAAACTTCTATAACCCTAAAAACCTATATAAGCGGATCGGTTTCACTGACACAGTTCAGTTTATATTGAGCAGCTAAACGCGAGTGACAGAAACGTCAAAGTAAAGCGTTGTGAAATTTGTTTGAGGAATATTTCTTGTGTACTCAAGAGTGGCAATAAAGTTTGTTTGTCTACGTGACGTGTTTCCATGCTAACCCAACATAGAGGTTACAATATATTATATTTTATCTGATTTAAATGAAAGATTGATGTGAGGAACGAAAAATTCATGTTACCAAAAAGTGGTTTGTATCCTTTGAATAGTATAGACTAGGGGTTTGGAACTATCGATTATCGATAAATAAATTAAACCGATATTATCAAATTATCGATATTATCGATAATTTTTAATGTTTTAATATGGGCTTCAAGTTTAATATTCCCAACCCTAGTATAGATGTTGGAAAAATGCTTCAAAAATTGAATTAAAACGGTTCTGAGTGTCACGATGCCTTGTTTTTAATTATGTCAGTCACTTCAAACAAAGTATGTTTGGCAATGTTCACAGTTCTTCAACCGTTTACAAGCAAAATGCCACTTCACATGACAAAACTATCACCTTGCACATATGAACTACTGATTGAAATTTGAAAGATATGAAAAGGTGCCAGAACTCACCGGTACTGTACAAATTCGCTAACTCTTGAGCTCCCTTGTGCTGGGGTCCCCATCTGGGGCCGGACCTCTCCTGAGGAGCGGGCGCGACGGCACAGTTGGCGTTGGGATCATCTTCCAGCATAGAATTTTCCAGAATCTGCTGTTCGGTTTTCACTGGGGCCAGAAGGTTCGTCGCCACGGTAGACGTTATGGGATGGTCGAGAACTTCTTTTACTCGGGGTGAACAACTGAGGGGTAACGCCATCGTAGGAGTTTCCGTCTAGCTTACAGGGGAATCGTAGACGTGCGGCCGATGATCATGGTGTTTGGATCGCCTAGCTTTTGGCCGCGGCGAACTGACACTCCTGTAAGAAAAAGTGAAATGGTTTAATAAACATGGTGATCAATAGAGTTCGGAGGACGCGGTTCTTAGCAGAGTAGTATTCAGCCCACTGTCCCCGTTTCCATTTCAGTTGTACTACTAACTAACATTTAAAATAATCCTAAATTGATCTAAATTTGCTGCTTTCCGCCAGCTTCTAAGGAATATATGACCATTTCAATTAAACTAATAGAAATATTGTGCTATATTATGGTACAAATTTACTTGTTAATAATACTTCGACGTAAATGTGTTTTAATAAGCTTATTATTACATGTATTCAGACAGATCTTTATGTAATATGGTGTTGGAGTTTTGTGTTTTGGCGATCTGCAGTGAAAACCTATTTTTGTCGTACGGGTAAATCAAAAGATAAAGCAGAGCACATATTACAGAGTTGTAATAAACTAATTCAAAAATAATTACTGTGTTCATATTTCGCTTATTAAAATCGGTCGACACTGCAGATTATGTAAATCAAGCTAGTGCTAATATATTTCATAATAATATGATAACACTATTATCGTCTCAGATAAATTCAGTACTGTATGTGAATTGGATTATACGCACACATAATATTATTGGCTTCAATTTTGTATGTAGGTACCTAGTAATAATTTAGTTGGAAATAAATTACGATAAAATATCTTCATTTGGAGGAAATTTCAACCACAAAGTTAATATTTGGCTGCTACGTGAACAATGGCAACCTATAGGCTTAACCTATAGGCAATCTGCCCTATAGATTAAGACTTACATACAAATTAACTTCAAAGTTGATTTTATTTGAGCGTCCATGTTGTAACAAACACTAGATTTTTTGTTTGTTATTTTTAATTGATTACTCATTAAAATTACGTTGATATAGATAATATTAGTTAATACATTTATTATGAAAGATTATTAAACACAGTTTATCACGAAATACATTCAGTTTTTAGTTTAGGGTATTTTTCAGGATAGTAATATTAAGAGGCTATAACTAAAGATGTATATTTATAAAGTGCGTTATTTTTTATGAAAGTTTGGTCATCACATTATACGAAAAAATGTTGTTGAATGGAAACCCATATGGCATAATAATAAAAAGATGTATATAATGTACGCGCAGTCAGTATTAGCATAAAAACAAAACATTCTGGATCGATTTTGGCAAACATAGAAAATCGAACTGATACATGTCTGCTATATATTATGGCACATGCTTCAACAATTTGTCTGAATGGGTCATAGATGGGAGATGGAACTATGATATTCTCATGTACTTTTGCTCACAGGAAGTGAATCTGAAATCAGTTTAATCTCTATACATAGACGATAACGATAATAGTCGAAAAATACCATGAAAAATGAATAAAATTGTAGAATTCACTATAAAACACCAAACTTATGAGCTGAAGCAGTGAAACTTAGGATTTTATGACCTTTTCATGCTAATATTCTAACCACTTTACGAATGTCTTCTATGAACAAATAACCTCTACAACATGGAATTAAAACGAACTAAGATAAATCGGATCGGTATTCTGCCTGTCTCCTTTATAGGTTCGCTTCTCCTCTAAATGTGTTTGTAGTTATTGGGAAGCTAGAAAACCATGAGGTTTGCCGGAACAAGATTTATTAGTGTTGGACTTTTTCAATTTAGCTCCTTTTAATACTGTGCTGTGTGTGTGTGTGTATTAGGGGTTATTTGATCACAAAAAACAATCGTAAAATGTCACATTGTAATGATAGTGTAGAAGTTCACCTCATCTATGATGCAGACAACTTTGCTTTGGAAGACCTATTATTACTAATAGACATAAGGCCCATTTATACGCACCGTTTTTCTCATATATATATGTGCGTCTATATTTCCTGCAAGACATGTCAGGAGCGCGTTCTTATCTCGCGTGTTTGGGCTGCAGGTTTAAATTCGCATTATTATTTATACGCATTACATTTTTTCTGGCAAGTGACACATTTCATTTAGCTTTATTAGTTTTTACTAATATATATAAAATAATGTCCTGGCCGAAGGATAATTTAGGGTCTAGGCTTGGAGCGTTATTCTTTTTAACAGGATACATATATTATAGAGCAGCTCTTTAATTTTTCATATGTTGTAGGCCGGTAACAACAATATAAGGTTTGTTCCCACAAGAGTCAGGGACTAGTTTGAAACTATTACAAATGTTTGCTCAACTACTTCTTGAGTTACATACACTGAAAACACATTAACAATTTAACTGGTCAAATATTATACACTTTGAAACTAATCCCCACCTCTTGTGGAAACAGACCTGTAATGAACAAATACTATCGCGATCTCCAGAGCATCGCATAAAAAGAGAATATTGTTTGAAAAAAAAAAGATTCCTCAATAACTTAAAAATAAATGCTTTTAAGTTTCCTACTTCAAAACCTGTCATTAAAAAAGAAAACAGAACTAAAGCGTCCTTTTTTGTTTTTCTATTCATTTCCGATTTTAACGGTAATACTGATACATAATGTCAGTTTTGTTGTTGTTAACTACAAAGAAAAAAATATTATATTTTAGGACTCCAATTACATAAAAAGATATTGAGTTTTGGAATTATGGTCAGAGCTATTTTAAGCACTCATACAATAAACTTTCACATAATACAAGTAACTATATGTGTTATATAGGACAGCCTTCTTCATTTGGCAAATGGAGAATTGTATGTTAGTTGTTACATTTGGTCAAGAGCCTGCTTTGGAAATTTTAACGATTTATAAAATATTTGTTTCGCAAAATATGTATTTGGATATTGTACACAGAAATTGAGGTATCCAGGCTATTTTGTAAACAAAGAATATTCTGGTGACCACACCTTGATATTTTAGGTAATAAAATACATACGAATAACAAAAAAAACATTCAGAGAAACAACTCCCCAGTATTTTGTGGTAAACATAAAGTAATATATTTTCTAAAACCAACATTTATTCCACCCATGAAATGATTGATCGATTACTTTTGTTCTCTGCTTCGATAGCTTTGTTTTCAGTAAACACCCATGTTATTTTGTAATTGTCACTTAGACACCTACATGTAATATTCACAGAATGAAAAATGAGTATATGTATCTAAATATATCTAATAAGACAAAAATAACCTAATTTTAAATTATTGATATCAGATATGATTCTGAAAATTACTTGATGAGTAAACCTATTTATCCATTTATCCATTTTAACTGTACAAATTTTATCAATAATTTAGATGATAGAAAAACTCACTCGTTTACAAATTTGATGGCTTTGCTAGGAATGAATCAATTTAATTCTGTTTTAAATGCCCATAGCAAATTATTAGACTTAATAATTAGTAATGTTGATTGCAATGTTGTTCGGGATTATTTACCATTAGTTGAAGAAGACATGTATCACCCATCTCTATCTATATTGCTCAATGGCCTTTACATGAAGTCTGATAATTTTACTGTAAATAGATACCAAAAAATTATAATTTTAAAAGAGCCAATTTTCATTCACTTTATAATGATCTTTTACATATCAACTGGAACTTTTTGAATGATATGACTGATATTAATGTTGCTGTTGACAGTTTCTATAATAAGATCTATGATATTTTCGATAGTCATGTACCTGTTTTCAAAAATTTTAAACACAAATATCCGATTTGGTATACAGCTGAGATCATAGGCATGGTTAAGGAAAAAGCAAAAATACACAGGAAATTTAAAATCACAAATAATAACTATCATTATCAAGACGTCTGTAGACTTTGGGCAATAATTAAACAAAAAATTAAAGACGCATATTTTCTATATTTACAAAACGTGCAGACTAAATTAAAACATGAACCGAAATTCTTTTGGTCTTTTGTTAATTGTAAGAATAGAACTTCCAGAATTCCGGGAAGAATGATGTATGACGGCGAATCTTTTAATGATCCGCAGTTGATTGTCAATGCTTTTAGTCATTTTTTTGCCAGTGTTTATTCTTTGCCTGATCTAGTGGATGCAGATTTTGATTTTAATTTGGATCCCAATGCTTCACTTGACATCAGTTGTAAACCGATAGATGAAAAAGAAATTTTTGAAGCAGGGAGAAAATTGAAAAATAAATTTACATCTGGTTCCGATAAAATTCCTTCTTTTATTGTAAAGGATTGCATAAGAGTACTGGCGCAACCTTTGAAGATACTCTTTAATTTAGTTTTGGATAGTTCTGTCTTCCCGGAAGTCTGGAAGATTGCTAAAGTTTGTCCAATACATAAATCTGAAAATAAAGATAGTATTGTAAATTATAGACTCATATCACTTTTAAACAACTTTGTAAAACTATTAGAGAGTGTCTTATACAATCGCATATACGCATCTGCAAAAAATATTATATGAACCTCTCAACATGGATTTATGAATTCTCGATCAACTACGAGTAACCTAGCTGTATTCAGTCAGTTTCTATGTGAAACACTAGATGATAAAGGGCAAGTTGATGCTATCTACACAGATTTTTGTAAAGCGTTCGATAAAATATGTCACACTGCACTACTTAGGAAATTCTCAGATTTAGGCTTTCATAGCAAATATTTGATGCTTTTGAAATCTTATTTCAGTAATCGCAAGCAATTTGTTTGTTACAATGGTTTTTGCTCTGATATCTATATTGCAACAAGTGGTGTCCCTCAAGGATCCAATTTAGTACCTTTACTTTTTTTGATTTTCGTCAACGATTTATGCAATGTAATAAATTGTAACAAATTGATGTTTGCCGACGATCTGAAAATATATACTTCTATTGTTAATGTAGATGACTGTATTATGTTGCAAGAAATATTTCTAAATGTAAAATAATATCATTTTGCCGTAAATCAAATGTTTTGCAATATCCGTACACAATCAATAATGTTACTTTAGAAAGAACAAATAATATAAGAGACTTAGGGGTTTACTTTGATCATCAATTGACATTCAATCAACATATAAGTAATATTATAAAGTCAGCATATAATACACAAGGTTTTGTTATACGTAATAGCAAAAATTTTACAGATGTGTCTGCTATGTATTTTAGTTTAATTAGAACTAAATTGGAATATGCCTCTTTAATAAGGAATCCTATATATCTGTAGTATTCTTCTGCTATTGAAAGAGTCCAAAAGAACAGTTTAAAATATTTAAGTTTTAGAACTAGTGGGGTATATCCCCAAAGAGGGTGCGATTATAATGATTTATTGAGTAGTTTTAATTTTATGTTCTTGGAGCAGCGTAGAAAACTAGCATCTGTTTTATTTTTATGTAAGTTATTACAGGGTAAAATTGGCTGTCCTGCTTTGTTATCACAAATTAATATATTAGTCCTAGACTTGCAACCAGACAAAATAATATATTTTACTGTAAAAGAGCTCAAACAAATTTATTGTTAAAAGCACCAGTAACTGTAATGTGCGCTAATGCAAATGTAATTGCTTCCGTTTGTTTTTTTCTGTTGCAGTTTTGTTGAGTTAAAACATAAATGTAAAGAATACCTATAATTATCTTTCTAATTCTGTTAAACTTAATATGTGTCTGTCATAATTGTATTTGGTACACTTTGTATATAATCACTTAACTGAAAGTATTTTTTTTTTTTGTATAATTGCTCTGTAAATGGGTAACTGTTGGGCAAATGCATTTATTATTATTAAAATTCTACATTGTCCATCATTCCGAGTATCAATAGTTCCTTGATTTAAACCGATGATTTTGATTCTTCTTCTTCTTTGTTTCTTATAAATGAAGAAACTACTATTCAAATTTAAATCCATCTATGATTTTAAAACGGGTTACAGTTATTGTTCACCTTAATTCTTCTAATAGGTATCCTACATTTCAGACAAATTATATTGTGTTTTCAATAGCAGATATAAACGTTATATCTACATGTATACATTCTAAATTTATAAATAGAAATGGGGAAGGTATAGGTAATAGACAGTTAGGTAACTATATCAGACGTGAGACGATTAATCGGTGTCATAATTCATATTCTCTCTTTACGAGTCACTGTCACCGTCTAGATCGAATATTGAAATAGCTACATGTTAGAAAATATATTGGAACAATATTTTAATAATGATAAATATAATGTGCATTCATATTTTTATATTTAAATTTATTTGTTAATAAAATCTATATTTGTCACCTTTATAATATGCATATAATTTATGTGAACCGGATACAGATTTAATTGAAAAATATAAATAACAAATATATCAGAAGATGAAAAAACACGTCCTTAATACTATTAATAAGGTGGTTACTAAAGATGCAATATTTAGAAATAAACAAAAATTACTCTCCACCAAATTTCGGAAATTTGATGAATGTAGTTATTATGACTAAAATTAAATAAAATACCTCATCACTGTTACATAAATGAATTTAGTTTTGCATATATATTCAGATGTGCGGTTTGCCTGGTACTTATTCGGGGATTATCTTCAACAATTTCTAAAATGTGTTCCTTTGCTGCTGCAATACGCCCAGGACCCCCATCTTCTCTACGATTTGGTTGCCAATACCGCGATAAAGTTTTGATTTGATTTGACACATGTCTACCGGGAAATCGTTCTGTCTTCAAACGAGAACGTTTGTCTTACTTCATAAATTAAAACGATATCCATCAACACTGAAACTAATGTAAACACTATCGCAAAAACGTTAATATTAAAAACGTGGATAGACTGCATTCCGATAAGGGTAGAGTCCAGCGATGTAAAGGTTGAAAATGTAGTATTTTCTCTTTTCATCATTTCTTTTCTCGGAAACTGGACGAACATACCTGGATTTTTTACAGGAAAATCTACTTATCGCTCTAGAAGCTGTCCCTCCGAACAGCTGTTGTTTATGACTAATGCACGACGGACACCTGCTTATTTTAGTCGCAATGTAAGAGACTTTTTAAATCTTACGTTCCAAGGAAATTGGATTGATCGGGGCGGGCCTGCTCCTTGGCCACCCCGATCACCAGACTTTAATCCGTACGATTTCTACCTTTGGGGGCATCTAAAGCAATTGATCTATTCTACCTACATAGCGAATGAAGCTGTATTTCCAACATTTAATTTATAAGTTCACACTTATTTTTTCTAAACAAATAATATAAAAATAAACAATTTGCTGTACCTACGTTTAATTGTATCCTGTATGTGAAACACGAATATTACAAAAAGTGTTCTTCACTCTAAGTTCTACTCTTTCTTACTGAATTTTGACACGAAATTTTAGACTAGTATTTACAAACGCCAACTACTTTCTATGTTAAGTTTCTGAAAATCGTTTCTATATTGTAATGATGAATAAATTAATTTTTATCTCGAAAGGGTGCATCTGGAGAAAAAAGTCTAAGATACACTTTTTAAGCTTACTGGCTTTAGGCTTTAAGAAATCCATACCAATTTGTTCAAAAACCAGTGGCGTACAATTTTTTTGCTAAAAATGAATATTTAACGGCACGAACGTCACTGCTAGTATATTACAAAATATATTTATATACGTAAAAGTGGCTCTTCACTATACACTATTGTCTTCCAAATTTCATTTTTATATCTCGATCGGTTTTGGAGAAATGAAGACTATAGTATTAAAATAGAAAATTTTAAACAACCTTTACTTTGAAAACGAGGCATTTCCGCACCTATGTTTATAGTTTTTCTTATTTTTAAATATAGAACCTGCTTCTAGATTTTCTTAACATCACTCTGTAACACTCTGTATTAATGCTAAAGCTTCGATGAACAACTTAAATTTTTGCAGGACAAAAACAGATGACAATTTGAAGTAGAGCATATTACTAAAAATTATTCTGTTTGAAAATGTATGCATAAAGTTCAAACTTTCAACAGTCATATCTTTTATTTAGATGCCTGCAATTAGTAAATTCTTCAGTTGTTCTTTGGTTACACTGCCGTACTATAAAACAAGAAAATAGGAGAGGAAAAATCAATATATTCGGAATTACAATGAGGTCGAGTTGAAACTTTTGGTGTCAAATTCACAAAACAGCGCGTTTCAGTAACTGGATTACCGCTGTACGCTCTGGTGTTTGTTATATGAAAGCATTATTTTTAATCATCAAGATATCGGACTCTATTTTCTGCTGTATATCGATTTTGAAATAAATAAAGGAACTAAAATAGTTACGTGCTTTCTTTGAAGAAATTACTTTTTTATTAGAATTTCTCGAACACGATTATGATTCTGATAAAAAAAATGATGACAAGCTAAATAATTTCCATTCGTCATTTATCATTTTTGCGAGTAAAAAATCTTACCTACTTAAGTACATAGAATAATTATATTAATATGGTATAGTTACAATTATATATGCAAATACTTTTAAATGCTTTAATTTCATGTGACCTCATATTTATATATGGCGATTACGAATAAAATCACTTTTAGCACATAATATATTATATTCTATTTTTCCTATAAACACCACTAACAGTACAAATTAACGCATTTCTTATCTTATTAAATTCATTATACAAGGTGACGAAAATTAGTAGGTCAATCCGTTAACCATAGATAGCTGATATGAAAATAATGAGACTTTCATTATGCCCAATAGACAATATCTGGTAACCCAGGCTCCAAATCAAAATCTGGCAAGAATAAGAAAAGTTAGAATAAAAGCCGCTATATCTAAGAAAATATATTGTTTTACCATAGGCGTGCGTATGAAAAAGTTGAGGGGGTCATAATGCACTTTAACCCCCTCACCTCCGCTCGTGCTTTGATTTTTTTACCAAAAGTATACTGAAAGTGTGTCTCTACCTGAAAAAAATATTAGCGAAATTTCAAACAAATATCTCTAATTCTACCGAAGTTATCGACAAATTTCCTTTTTGACATTTACATTTTGACACCCTGTATTTCAAAAATGAGGCTCCTAAATGAAAAGTGACATAATGAAAGTCCTATTATTTTCATATCAGCTATCTATGGTTAACGGATTGACCTACTAATTTTCGGCACCCTGTATATCATTTTGCAATCCAATTATGGTCCATGAAATTTATTGTTGCTAAGGTAATAAAAGATCGATCGTTGACGAGTAACTTCCAATATCATGACATGGAAAATGATCAAGAAAATTTGTTTTTCCCAGCGGAAATCGAAGAAGCTAATACAGCCACAACAGTACGAATTTTCGTACAATCGTTTCTTGAAGTGGTGTGATCTGAAAAATTTTAGTGGCAAGTCAGTGAAAGAGTGCCTTTGGCATACTTTGAAGAAAATTCTTTGGTTAAACAACACCATGATGAAGACGACATATGCAAATATTACAAGCTTTTTTTAAGTGAAAGAGCGAAGAATGTCGACCCAAAAAGTCGAAACTAACAGGGAATAAAACGACAAATTGCTCGCAGAAGCGTAGAATGAAATATACCTTATGCAGAAGGTTCTTGTAAGCAACGAGCTCTCATTATTACTGTACTGTACATTATATTTGAACTACTTATTATAAGATGTACATAGCTCTTCATCCAACGAATCCTAATCATTCAAAAATTTGCATAACATACATGCTTCCGACGATCATCGGCTAATTTGTAGCAGACTCTAGTCAACACCACCTAGGTGGTGTTGCTCTAGTGCCAATCCCTACTACAATTAAAAGACACGGTGGAAGGAAATACAGTACAGTAGTGGAGGAATATATAGAGAACTCGTTACAAAACAAGAAGAGCATCGCAAACCAAATTTTGTCTAAAACTCCGGCGGATAAGATTGCTTCCTATCCTGGTACAAGTTTCACATAAATAATTACTACTATGGCTGCTAATGACGTTGTCCAAGGAATTACTTATTGTAATGTAGTTTCTCTAACTGCACATTTAATTACGTAAAAAAATAAAAAAATAATAATTTGATTTAAATGTTTTCATTGTGTTATATTTTCGCATCAGTGTTAAAAGTAAATAACTTTTAACATCAGTGACTGAAAATGACATTTAGACACTGACCACGTATTAAAAATTATAATTTTACTGACGTTTGTAGAAAAAA
Source organism: Monochamus alternatus (assembly GCA_037114965.1). NCBI lineage: Eukaryota > Metazoa > Arthropoda > Insecta > Coleoptera > Cerambycidae > Monochamus > Monochamus alternatus. The sequence continues at coordinate 72,686,579 of CM073431.1, read as the reverse complement.
TATATATTAGGTATATTAAAATATCAATAATCATCATGGATTTAATTTTTATAATATTATTTCAAGTTTATGTATAACTGCACGACTTAAAAATGTATTTCGTTAATTGTATGAACTAAATAATTGATGTATGTATCTTTTATTTTACTTTTACCACATTTTACCACAAAAACCAGCCGAGGAAACTTAATACATTTACTCACTTCCATATAGAGTCGCAAAATTTATTAGTCAACAAAATTCTACAGTAATAATAATAATTTATGGAAAAGTAAAGAGGCTTGGCTTATATGATGAAAATAGAGTCGGCAAATATAAATTTAATGTGTAAATAGGAAATGTTTACTTCATCATTTTTATGATGAAGTTATGACGGGAATTTATAACTTTTAAAGTAAATAGCGAAAGGCTGCCATTAAATTAACTAAACTGCTGGCTACTCGAACTTACACATAGAGATTTTTAGGCAAAATTTAAAGTTCAATATTTTCAACAGGAATGCAAATTTTTGAACGCGGCTTGCAAATTTTAAGAGCTAGTTTGTTTCAGATTAAGCTGCATGACGTATATCTATCGTAGGACCATAGGTTTATTATATACGGGGTGATCCATGATGTCATGCAAAAAATCAAAAAGTTTGTATGAGTGATATTTCCGCAAAAAATTTTTTTTGGTCGTTGCAATATGGTTCGTTATCGTTACTAAGGTAACATCAATATCTCTAGACGTTTCTGTCAGTTTTTGGAATAAGGCCCTTAGGCCTTGTACACACTACTCACACTACTATTTATATCTGCGCTTGTTTATGATAATATGAATGACACTGATTATTTTTTCGCATTACAAATTGCATTAGAATGATTTACCTTTTATGCACGATATCCCATCCACCTCGCATTTAACTTTATTTTAGGCTTTATCATTTGTGTTCTCCGATCAACACATATTTACCTTATATCTTATTTATAACATTGAAACGATAAGAAACAGGACATTTTATGGTACGTATTTGAAAATGGAAATACTAATCACTAATATTTTAATTTAAGACAATGGTGTACCATTTTCATTGTAAATAAAAAAAGAGTGCCACGGGGTTTGTACGCCGCTGGTGAAAATGGGAATATTTGAACATACCGAACAATTATACCAAATATATCCCATTACAACCTAGAAATATCGTTGTTTTAACAAGAAAGGTTTACAAGTAAAAAATTTCGAATTCTTTGACACCTTGTATCACAGAAACGGTGATTATTCATTACGATCCATGGTAGTAATTAATAACTCACATTTACAGTCACCAATAAGAAAATGTATCAGTTTGTGATCTGATAGCTATATTGTTACTTTGAATATATTTTAAACTAATTTGTCGAACTAGTAAAGGAGAATGTCAATCTTCTTGAACTGGTTCGGAGAAAGTTTGACTTGCTTTGTTAATTGTACTTGATCTAGAAATGTTGTTGCTTGTCTAGCGCACCTATTACGAAATATCCATAAATAAATTTGGTTCGCCATGGCTGCAAAAACTGTCACTAAACTTGCCTAAGATCCTCTACACACTATGCGTGTATTCGCGATTCGTTATGTGCGATGCGTGATATGCCAGGAATTCGCGAATATTACGTAGGAAACCTAAACAAAATGGCCGCCGACGCCAATTTTATTAATTTATATATAACACCTTGTATATTAATGACGTACACTTTCTAGGCTGTTTTGTCGTGGTCGATGCTTAACTGCAGACGTTTCGTCATACTTAACAGATGGCATCTTCAGTGCTTCTTGTATCTTTAGCGGCGGCTGTATGGTTGCCGTGGTGCCTAAGTCGAGTTTTTTTTACTAGTCGATGCGTCAAGGTTGGTTAGTTCAGTGTTTAGGTTGACTGGTTCAGGTGTGTTACCCCTTAGATAGCGATGTAGTGTTACCAACATGAAGTCACGTAACTTTCAACCAATGAAATTAATTGTAGTCGCTGTTGAAGTTGAAAATTTTCATGTTCAACTATTCAGAGGACCAACAGTTGTACATAATAAGCTTTATAAAATCTTTATTTCATTGAAATTAAACTGGTGGTGAGGATGTTGCCAGCAACTACATTGTTCTCTAAAGGTTTAATCCTCAATTCTTTCTTCGTCCCTGTTCATGTTGTTCGGGTATTTTAGAATCTCCAGAGTCTCCCTTAGCGCTAAGTTGTAATACCCATTGGGCATTACAACGAATTTTTCAGGCTGGCATAACCGTATGAGCCTTCCGTGTTATTTTTTCCTGGTTTCTACAGTACGTTTGGACATACTCACAGTCGTTCCATGGCACCAAGCATATTCCTGTAGTTCGCTCGCCTTTTTTGTGTAGAATTTTCGCGATTCTGTCACATTGGGGGATATATGGTAAAGTGGTGATTATTGTGACTTCATCCTTTAGTTTTGCTATTTGCTCACGCCGAAGTCTAATGGCTCTATCGATGTCTTTTTTAGAGTATCCATTTGCTAGAAACACAGATCGGAGCGAATCTATTTCATCCTGTCGATGGTCAACATCAGGCAACGTTAACACACCAAGAGTCTTCATGACTGAGCGTTTTTATGCCGAATGACTTTCCATGGAGATGTCTATTAGTATGTGCCTTTTTCCTGCAGATGTCTCAAGATGCTAGAAATCTTCCTTTTTACCAGAAATAATTTACATATTTAGACAAAACGTCTTAACCATCATTTCCTGGACACCTTGTATTTCAGAAAACGGATATGTGATTTTCAGAACCCGTAATTTGTATTTCAGAAAACAGCAATATGCTGCAGAGGATTCAGAGGTTTGTTGGCATTATTTTTTAGGTTTAAGAATTACAATGTCATAAAAAGATATATTGAAGTAGCAAATTCCCATCTCCATTATCAAAGTGCATTAGTACAGAAACATAGATAATGTTGAATTTAATATTTTAATCTTATCTTCCTGAAACACTGTTGAAAAGGATGAATTTTTATTAATTAAAATTGGTTATTCCGATAACGTAAATAATCTGTAGGAAAATCTTAATTTATCTAATCATAATTGATATAAATTAGCTTAAATTTGCGTAATCCATTCCAATAAATGATACAGGCAGACGATGTTTTCTATCTCACTTAGATTTGGAGTCATGACTTATGTACTATCCGTAGACATTTGTTACATTGTTAATTGACTTTTGTTATGAAACCGGCTCAAGTTAATTAAAACAATTACAAGCGATTACCACCGGTTCTAGAATGTATTATATAAGTCAGTTTGCACGACATTTCCAGTAATACAACAAGTAAAACTTTCCACGAAAATAACGGAAATTCTGGAAGAGAAATGGATTAAATTTTATTGAAGAGCCAAATTATATCAAGTGTTGGTAACAACATATTATTAAATAAACAGTATTTTTCTGTTATAACTGGAAATTACAAAATATTTGCGCAGATACCGCACGAAATTGAAAATATCCTGTTTCCGTTCCTTCCCCAATTAGTATAATTAATTTTATAGCCACATACATCCTTCATGAAATACTTGCAGTATTTACTGGAGGGAGGAAAATAATCCAAAGCAGCACTTGGACCTTTCACCGGTCAATTTGTCAGTTTGCCGTCGCTATGCCAATGGGATATTCGAATTGATTATAACTAGAGTTACCGAAACGTGGTTTGTTTCATGTTCATGTTCGACGAATGCGAATATACCGGGTGATTATTAACTTGTATGCAAATTTAACAGCGTTTTCTAGACCTCAAAGTCTGTATAAACATTCGTTTTCGACATACAGAGTGTGAAAAGTTGGTTTTTGGATGACGAATTTCTAGGATTTTCCAAAGGCATAGAGATAAATTATTAAAATTTGGCACAATCCCATAAGTTTTTATGGTCTTTTTGAAAATCTAAAAAGAAATCGTTTTGTCCAGGGGCGGGTAAATTAAGGGAGATAGTGCTTAAAAAATACCCAAACTTTTTTGTAAAGGTATGTTTTTTTGATAATTTCAAAGCAAAAATTAACACTAAGGATTTTTATATAAGAAGGGTACTCTTGCGGAGTTTCAATGTCGGCAACAGTTTTCAAGGAAAATAAATTGCATTAAGAATATGTGGATGTTGAAAGATAGTTGGCTTTTAAATGAAATAAAAAGAGACAGTACTTATGCAAATGTTTACTTCTTAGTTTTTAAAAAGAATAAAATTCACTTGATAAATTTTTATAATCTTTTGTTGTTCATATGAGGAAATATATTTAATTGTATTTTTGTTGTAATTTTGTAACATTAGTTTTATTTATCTTAAATGTGAAAATATCATATGGATATAAAAACATTGAAATATACGCCGAAAATTGATCAAATTTGTGGTTTTTAAGTTTAAAAAAATAAAAAATGCATAATAAAAATTATATCAATAAAATTTGTGTTGTTTTGTTTATTTATTGTAATTTAAATTTTCTTTAAATAATAATATCTCTACCCCTCATTCTAATCACGAGGATTAGCCCAGAAGTCGCAGACTTATGCGGGAGACGGGGTGGCATATTATTATTAAGCAGGCCGCATTTGCGCCCAGGAACGACTTACGTTGGTAGGCCCTAACCACTATTCAGTGCAGGAATGAGGGAAACCTGGGAAACCTCATTAATTAGGGGGGTGGTCAAATGTTAACCGGTATCAATCTCTCACATTGACCCAAGCCAACATTCTTCCACCCTACCTTACCAGCAGAGAGAATGCCAATCCTCTTCATGAATATAGCTGATCTACGGTCTACCAGCCGCGGGGATAGAACCCACACATAGAATAAAATATTAACTTTTATTAAAAAAACATTTGTAAGACACATTATTTTTAACAATTATTTCCACGTACTTATAAATAAATAAAAGAGAACAAGTTTAAGTTATAACAATATTTCCATCAACAGTTAAATTGAAAAAATATGTTGAGACATATTTGTATTTAAAAATTTGTTAGTTGGACCGCTTTTTCTTGTTATTTACTCGTTTTCCTTCGGTATCTCTGAACTTTCGCAGGTGGCATTAGATAATAATCCTATTACCTGCTAAGCCCTAGATTATTCAGTTATCAAATACCTAAAATTATTTGTATTTGTAAAAAACACTACTTCAAGAATACGGCACGGCGTCCTAAACCTTTTAGATTCTTTTAAGATCTTATAACATGAATCCGCAAATGCTTCGTTACCAAGATGCAATGCCTTAAAAACTTTTCAATTTTTATGTCTTCCATTTAATTGCTAGTCTTGCTGCAGGATACAGAGGTTCTTTGGTGTAATAAGATTTTTTAATTCAGTGTTCTATTTTACTGAATAATTCATTCTTATGCATTATAAAATGTTTATAATATTTCTAGAGATAGGAAAATTTCGTTTCTAACTCTAAATTTCAGAAACCTTCTTGTTTTTACCTCTTCTTAAATATTTCTCTAACACTAGGACTTTTTATATGATTTAAGTAATTTATAAATAATATGTAATATTATATTATTAACCATACGAATAGTAGGTAGTGAAATCTGTAGTAAATACTGAAATGATTAATTTCCTTTTCACAAAGTAGTGTGGCATTTATTATGTCACAAATGAGTGAAATTCATGAAAGAAACCGAATTTCGTTTTAACAAGAACCTATCTTAAAAGAATCCGATTTAGTTCGCTTCCTCGTTGCTATTTCAGTTGCTTATTGTACGTTGTTCACCGTTTATCATTACTTATTGATTAGCAGCATATGTATGTGAAGATATAAAAGGAAATTATTTCGAACATAGTTTGATAGAGATCTAGATATATTATAAATACATACATTTTGAGAAATGGACCTACACTATTGTTTCTAAACGAGTTATTGAGTCATATGAATAGGCACTGGACAATATAAATACATGCTGATAATATACGTCCAGTCAGTATGGACATAAAAGAGAACAAAATATTGGAGTACCTAAAGTTCCGGTTAGAAGTTACCATCAAATATACAGTGCTTTCGAAATCGTTGGATAGGGAGAAGGGGGCCGATTGAGTGGCCAGTCAGATCGCCTGATTTGACACCCCTAGATTATTTCTTGTGGGGATACTTAAAAAACAAAGTATACGTTACTAGACCTGTTAATTTAGAGGATTTAAAAGCAAGAATTCGTCACGAGATACATCGTATACCTCCTGAAGTCATTGAAAATGTCCAAAAAGAAATTATTAATCGTCTTGGCTACTGTCAGGCAGCCAACGGTGCGCAATTTGAACATTTAATTTAGTAGATTTTTTACATAATCATTATCATTTTCAGTATTGTGAAAATTAAATTTTAAAATCTTCAAACATTATTTTCTTGAAATTTTTGTTATGTAACGTCATAAATTTTCATGATGTATGTATGTAGAATGATACGCTCTTTCAAATGGCATGGTCAAAATGGGGGGTTGCTATTTAAAAAAATTGCCGATGACGTCATATCTTGAACAACGATGACGTCACAAATGTGGGTCGTATGTCAAAAAGTGCCTTTTTTAAAAAGAAAATCGACGTGCCAGGGAATTTTTTCGAAAACTTCTCAATTTCAAAAATAATGAATTTATTCGTTACTTTTCGAAAGCACTGTATTAATGTTTCATTCCAATTTGCCAGTTTGCTAATAATTTGCCACCTGTAGACGGTAATTTTCTTCGCAATGTTATTATTAAGTAATGTTGTAGAGATTTCACTCCGGAAAATCACTGGATAATCATAATATAACCTATAAGATAGTGAAACCTCGTCACGACTTTGTCAGGTAATGATTTTCTCTATTAGGTACATATTTTCCTTAACTCTTATGTTTAGCGGTATTAGTTACTATTTATATTATTATATTTTTCGTGAACATGTTCATATTACACTAGCAAAAAGAGCCAAGTTCTGTTACAAGCTTCGTGGCTCCGCACTCTAATTATAACTAATTAAATAATAATAATTATTATTCATTTATTTGCCCAACAAAAAAACTTTCACTTAGATGACAAACAAGTGTACTAATTGAAAACAAAAATCAGTAGAAACAACAAAACAATTTAAAGTGTTACATATAAGCAGTTGAATCTGAAATTATTACAAAAGGAAAACAAAAAGGACATGGTTATCACAAAGCAAAAATAACGATAAAGAGAGAATGCAAAAGAAAGAAATTATAATTGAAAGATATTTGATATAACTGATTTTAATAAATCAATAGTAGTGTGGTTAAAGCCACATCGACCAGTTATATTAAAATTAAGTATATACTGGGTTTTTTTAAGAACATTGGTTGCCGGTGTTGACAAAAAACGTGTCAGTCTGCCTAGAGGCAAAATTTGATATTCTCCACGTTCCGAAAGTAAACAGCAATCAATGTCGTTATTAAATATTTTAAATAAGAGTATAATACTACGCATATAGAGATATACCAAATAGAGATAATGTTTAAGCTAGGAGAAAATAAGGAGAAGATTATTTAAAACACTTACCATCATCAACATTTGTTTAGTTTATATTCATTTTGTTAATTTCTATTATAAAACTAATAATTCAAATAGCTGACTCTCCTTTAGATTAAGATGAACACTTCCGATCAAAACGGTTAACGCACTTTGACAGTTGTATGACGTACTGTGACAGCATGTAATTTACTACTGCAAAGTTACCTAGATAAAAATGAATTTTATCTACTAGTAATTTATATATTAATTATTCAACTGCTTTTGGGCAATTAATAGTATCAATAAACAAATAGCGTGAGTTTTTATAGTGAGTTATTATAACTCACGCTGGGCTTCTACAATGATAATTCGGTATGTAAATAGTGTACGCAGTAAATTCTTGGAAATTTTTAAGCCGATAAATACGTTCCATTGGTGAAATGGAAAGAATTTTTAACAAGTGGAAAGGAATGAATAATTAAAAGATTTTAAAATTATTAAATTGCCAACCCCTGTCAGTAGGCGACACTGTCAATTATTATCATTGAGGGGACTAATGTCATTTGATATTTTAACAAAATAATTTTGACGTTTTCAAATCAATTTTCTATCTCGATACTTGTATCTTAGTATTTATTGCTATAGTCGTAGATAAAGTATAGTATTCAACTTGCGGTAATGGTCATAAGTCACTTGATGAATTACAGCACTCGCCTGCGGCTCGTGCTGCAAACTTCTCTCTCTCTCTGCGTGAGCTATGACCTGCATTACCGCTCGTTAAATAATATACTATTACTCCTATTTTCAACATACAAGGTGTCTCTAAAAGGTCTATACAAAACAGTAGCATAAATTTTTGATTCTAAAATATGAAGATCTAGCCCAATTTACCTTAGTCTAAAAGTTGATAGTCAAAGCTATTTTTCAAATCTTTTTCGTTATTATTTAATAATAGCATGATATGCACGAAATTTGAGTTTTTTTAGAATGAGAAATGATATTAGTTGGCACCTTGTGTCCAAAAAAGTTGTCACTTCGATCAACCGTTTTTGAGATAATCGATTTTAAATATTTTATTCCATACTGAAACTCATTGTAGCAATGAGTTACCAATGATAAGTACCGTCATTAGTTTGTTAAGGAGGTCGTTTTCATACGCAAATTTCGAACGAATTTCATAGCTGTGTGTTGCAACAGTCTAAAAAAGATCTGAGTAAGTTAGAAAAAATATTTCTTCACTAGGTCAATTATACAAGTTGTCTCCAGGTTGTATATCAGTTTCCAAGCTGAGAAGTCATTTAGAATAAGAGAAAAAGCATCATTTTCAACTATTATGTTTTATCATAAAATATCCTGAATTTTACAGGTCAGCTGTACATTGAAAAAATTGTTTACGCATTATGAATGTGATCACATTCCGCAGAATTCTTTTAAAAAAAACTAATGGCACTTGAATTGATTTGATGTAAATTATTGAGTTTTTTTTACGGTGTCTGGAACACATTTCACGATTTTTCATGTTCTCTAGCGCATTTAACAGAGACCTCTTAAGCTCTAAGCGTCAGGATTTTTCTCTACTCGAAAAATCAGTAAAACTGTAGAATTTATTATCAAACATAGAAGTTATGAGTTCAAGCAGTCAAACTTATGATTCTATGACAGTTTCGTGTTAGCACTATTTATAACTCCTGAACACTTTGCGAGTGGTTCTTATGATTAAATAATCTCCTAAACTTATAACAGAATTAAATCACCGACAAACCACGTAGTTCTAGCCTTCCAATAACCACATAACCTAGAGAGGGAGAGACTATACACAAACCTCCAATAACCACAAAACCAAAAAAAAATGATTATCCAAGTTTTCTTGTCTTCAAATTATTTGCGGATTTTATTTAAGCTTCTCTCTTCTATCACAACACTTTATTTCTTTAACATGAAACAGAAGTCATCCATCATATTTATATCCAATTTAGTCTAGTAACATCGTTCCATTTGCTTAATATCTTAATGAAATCTGTTTTCTTGCTCTTCGCTTTGTAGTCTCTTCTGTGGGTTTTCTATTACGGGTAAAAAGTGAAGGAAAAAAAGAAATTTGTATACAGTAGATTTAATTAAGCTAGATAGTGATGTAGATATATGATGTGAAGTAATCTAAATGCGAATGGTGAAAATGTGCCTTGTTATTCATCCAATCGCTGGTAATTGTTAAGCATATCAGCAACAAATTCTTTATAGTTATCACTCTTGTGATTACCTACAAAGTTTTCAACTATCTTCTTAAAACTAAGTTGCCTCATGGTTTCTATTTGAGTGCTTCGTCTTTTAACTACTCATTTATAGACTACCGAAGATTCCTTTCAATTTATCATCAGATTATTTAATCCAGGTTTCATAGATCTAGCCAATGCTTTGACATAATGCTGATGTTCAAATACAGCCGATCACAGTCTATGTGGTCAATTAGCTGTCCGAGTTAGAACATTGGGTGTCCATTGTAGACGCTAAATTGTCATTAGAGTTATGAGGTTATTGTGTATTTGCTAATGATGAACTTTCTGATGCGAATCATCTTAACTCATTTTAATTCGTTAATTCGTATTATGGCAACCATGAAAGGGTCACATACTCCTGAGTTTGATTGTTTCAGTTCAAATCTTCGATGTTTGATAATGGATTATACAATTTTATAGATTTTTCAAGAAGTGTTTTCGAGTGTAGAGAAAATTCCTGAAGTGTTGGATGTACATTGACTTTTGTCCATATGGGTCGATTGGATAATGAAAAATAAACATATTTTCAAAACATTAATTTGAAATTTTTCTTGTGTACTATTTTTCTCAGTAGGAAATATTGTTGGATAGGCAAAACCAAGATTATAAAATAATAATCCCTTGACCATTGGTTATTTACTTATTTTTTTCTTTTCAGCCTAGCAGAAATAAACAATTAAATAAAACAATGCCCCAATACAATTTTTCTTTTAGATGTAAATCAAGACAAATCTATATGTATCGGTTTCCTCTGAATGGCAAGCCTCGAATATTTTTTTAGACTGTGCGTATATCTGCATGAGATATCTTCTCTGTTTCAGTCTCATGACTATGTTATGCCAAAGTACTACGGCTGAGGTTGCGGAAGTCGCCAAAACAGTCGTAAAGGATCTGGTGCCAAACTAGTCGAACACCATTTATCAGCCTGCTCTTTGGACGATTTATTAAATAATGTTAAGAGGGAAATGTAAAAAGTGCATGCATTATTGGTGTACTCTTCCGAATTGGCGAATTTCCAAATCAAAAATGAAAAGTTGTATTAGTAGAATAGCAGAATTCAGTGATACAATTCTGCTGTTTAACATATCGTCCTTGGAAATCTAAAAAATTCACCATGATGATGTTCATGAAAAATATTTCAGTCCAGATATAAATACTGTAAAGTAGATAAGTTTTATAATTGATAGGTGCATGTCGATATGATTGAATTCTTGAAATAAAGATTGATGGTATAGAACTTATAATATGTACTACATCTAAAAATAAGACTTGATTGTATGTACATGGTTATACACAACACTTAATGAACATACAATTAAAATGTACCTAATCTTTAGAATTCATAAGCTATAAATAACAAATATGTTAAAATTAGCTACAGGGTTACAATAGATTGAAAATGTGTTGAGGAACGATTTTTATGAGATTGTGGAAAAATATACCGGATATTGCTCTGGATATTGTTTGGCTAACTAAAAGCTATACTGGGGAATCGCTATACTAATAAGAAGGATATTCAGCAAACATTTTATTCTGATTTTGTCACTGGTGCAACAAGCAGTCTGCAACGATGAATGTTAATAAAAATGTTTAATCTTCTTGGTAAAAGTCTTTTAGGTAAAAAATCTTTCTTTTATATGAATTGAGATGTTTATTTAGACAGACATAAAATAATTACGGAAGATGACACTAATTGCCAGTGTTAACTTTATTTGAAAACAAAGAATAATCGATAATTTCATGATAACTGGACTGACAGTTTTCAGAAGTTATTAACAATTTTATACATTAAGTAGAATATATGCTCAAGACTTCTTTCTTTTGTTATCAGAATTAAGACCCTCATATTTAACTAGGAATTATTTTAAATAAAACTAGTATTAACTAGTGTGGACTTGCAGTAACAGATAAAGTTTAGCTTTTTTTCGGAAGGGCATGCATATTACTGTCAAAGTTTCTTTTTTTTGTAATTAATCAAGCTGCTTTCTGGAGAAAGTACATAGGCACATGAAAATCGCATAATATAAAATTATTGCGCTTTGCTAGATTAATAATAGATAGTTACCTTTATATGCGTTTGTTTGTATTGTAAAGTTATTTAAGCTAATAAATCAATTTGCCTACAATTTCTATTAATGAAGTCATATATGTTCTTTGTTATCAAATATCTAGGTATGCTAATGAACAATTCCTTAGACAAAGATGTATTATCTAAAATAAAAATTAATCTAGCTAAATTTGCTACAAAAAATACATACCTGGCTTAATGAATCATTCTATAACATTCAAAACTCAAATTCGCTTTTAAATATGAGGGAACCGTAAGTTCAACGTTAGATGAAATCTGATCTATTTCTGCATTTTCAGGATTGCTTTTTCAAGTGGTCCCTTAAGTTGATTCATTAATAGGAATTGCAGGAAAATAGATTTATATTATATTATTATAGGGTGTTCAAACCCTTTATAATATGTTCTGTAAAAAATCTATTAAAGCTAATACCTAATAAAAAATATATGGGCAGATATTGTGACTGTAATTCAAAGCTGATCAGGGCTTTAGTCTGCAGAGTAGTTAGTTTCTCACAGTATTATTATTATTATATTATTATTATTATTATTATTATATAAGTATACAAAATAGTTAAATATCCATTAAATATATTTATAATCATACGAAATAAAATATTTTTATTTAAAGACAGTTTGTGGTGAGTAATAATATTGATATCCCTTACTTTAATGTCAAAGATCGGAGAAGACGTTAAGAATTTGTGTGGAGGCAGAAGCGGCATGTTATTATTATGTAGGCTATGTTCCGCTGTCTAGATTTCCAGGTGACTGGAACTTATTTGTATAACTTCCATACTTTTCTTTTTTCAGTATGATTAACAAGTTAAAGAAAAATATATGTCAATTAAAACTGCAGTGGGTGAGATAAATTCATAAAAATTAATTCATGATTTCATTATATAAACAAAATACAGATAATAGCACGTAAACATTTATTAATCATCCTGATGCGAAAAAGACAAACTAATTAAATACACTCATAGAATTTAAATAAAACCGGTAGGCGTGTACCGGCCATAAAACATAATTAGAAATTAGTATATCATAGAATGTCATGAATGACATAATTTCTTATTTAAGTGATTATTAACACGCTGTTATTATTCCTGTGACGGCACACGCTAATACCTTGTATTCGTAAATAATCACGAGATGCATTTTGTTAAACAAAATATAAGGACCAATTTACTCACTGTCGCAAGCGAAGACGCACGATCATTAAGCGGCAAATTGGTGATGGGCTGTCCACTAATAGATTTCACAAACACTTTTCGGCGGTCCGCTTTTGAATTGTCCTGTTTAGCGCGCTCACCTAGGCACACCGCGGAAACACGCGTCGTAACAGCCAGAATGAGACTGAGGCGGATCGGGATCGGTCTCTAGCGACGCGAAATGTCGCGGTGTAGCGTGCTGGCGCGTACGCGAACTAGGCACGACGACGTAAGTACAGCGCAAAGGGTAGCATTCAATGTTCGAGTGGAGGCGCTGTGACGTCTGGCGTCCGAGCAACCACCACTGCTTCCGATAGAAGCGAACAGGTCATGGAACAGGTGGTGATCACTGTGGTGGGCGAGCGATTCGGTTGGAGACGGAGCGTGGTTGGTTACCGGTACTGGACGGATTGGATCTGGACCTTCGTCCAAAGATAGAGTATCTTTATTGTAACTTGGGCGGCTATTATTTACGAACAGTACCAACTAATTCTAACCCCTACAAGGCAAAAAAGGACGGGCCAAATTTTACGCGAAATTTACACATGCTTAGTCCAGGGAAGTCCGGAAAAAGAGTAAATTTTACCCCATAGCGATTTGATATATTAACAAATATTTGGTAGAATTTACTTGCAGTGCAGGGTGTTCTTTCTTTCAGATTTTGACATTCAGGGGGAGATTTATTACAGAAATAAATGATACAAATATGTGCGAATGCCCCTATGCTTTTTGACATTTGTTTGTTTATTTAAATTAATCCAAAAGATAGTATGGGAATAACTTTTGTACAATTTTATGTAGTTTAAAGTTTTACTTTGAAACGTAGGATCTACATTTGGCTTTTATATGATGATTCCCATACCCTATCATGGTGAAATTTCGAATAAATGTATAGTTAATTATTTTTATTCACAAATGATAACCAGATATAAAAAAGTGTTTTCATACTTTTTTCACAAAGTTTTTTTTTAACTTATAGTAATATGCAGTTTTACTATGGAGAAAATTTAGTTAGCTGAAAAAATCTGAAATCTGATATGGATCATTTGATGATGCTACTGAATATATAGTTATTGTTTTATAAAAAAAAATCATCACATTTCAGCTTTTGTATATTATGTTCGAACTGTCATTTATTGGAAAAAATCTTTATCTATAATAAAGCAACTCTCGGGGTAACTAATTACGTGATCTAACTGTGCTTAAATATGGCGATAATCAAAACAACATGCATATCGACATAGACAATTTTAAGTTTACTTTTCTCTTACAAAAAATTTAAAACTATTTTTGACTGCAGCCAAATAGACATAAAGGATGAACTTAGGAAAGGTTTGTGTTCATTTTTCTTACTTTTTCTTTTAAATGTGAACAATTAATTGTGAAAGTTTATGTAAAAATTCCACAAAAAGAACTACTTTAAATAAGTATTTTAAGAATAAAATCACTACCTTTTGGCAATATAAATACTAACACTACTTGAACCTTCTAATACCCAATAATACAATAATGTATAATTCTTTTGATAACTTTGATAGGGTTTAAAATTCGTTACTTTAGAATTGCATCGACATTTCACTATTTGGAACCACAAATACGGTCACCCTAAGATCAACGCTAGATTTTAATTGATACGAATGGTAACGACTATTATAAACTTGGCGTATACAGTTAGTTAAACTCTGTATATAGCTACTAAAACTGAATTTAGTGTATTCTTCTTAAATTCATATAAGTAGTGGACAGGTGAAGTGGCTGAATTTCATATTGAGAAGTAGTTAGAAAACTTTATAAATAAGCTCAAAATTAACAAAAAGTGGTATACCTACAAACACCTAATTTATATTAGAAATGTTATGACATCACCGTTGTATTTGTAAAAAACAACGCTTGTACAATTAAGCAGGTTTAGGTATTACTCATAAGTTTTCTTACATTTAACCATATTTTTTGTTTTGTCCTTTTTCATTATTATTAGCTTAATGATATCGGCTATCTATGATATCCTCAAAAAGAAAAAATCCACAGGTACAAACATTCACTATTACACAATAAATTATACAATTAGATTTACTTTTAACAGTTAACATTATGAAGCATGACAACTGCAACAAGTATTCCCTAGCCACGTGATCATGTGATCATAATTTGAATTTTAAACTGGATTTGGTTTGGGTGGTACATTTTACCAAATAATTAACATTATGGTTTTACCACAGGATTCTTGTAAATATTTTTACACTTTCAAGATATCTAAAAATTTTACACCATATTATTTTACTACTTCCAAAATATTAGCGTGTAGGGTGTATGAGTGGTAGCCAACAACTAGATCAAGAACTACCAATTTAACAAGGACAAAGTAGGTATACTCACGTATACCCAAGGAGATACAATGGCAGTGGTGGCAGCGATATATATTTTAATAGGCATAAAAATGACATATATTTTACTTTTTACCCAAAAGTGGTTCCTTAATTATAGTTTACTCAGTACTTAATGTTGAAAGCCTCACCTTTTTTAATATTTATAAAATTAAAAATATTGTAGAATATTACCCAATGAATTTAATTCTTTCAATGCGAACTTTAAAGATACCACGATTATATTGTTATAAAACGCATATTCTAATGACCGCCGCATTCAACTACGCACTTCAAACTCTCGTCGATTACGACCGATCGTACTGAATAATTAGACTAAAGATATTTCATTACATCATAAAACTATTGATGTTTTATTATGAAAGGTTTCTAAGTAAATAGTAAATATAATGAAAAATTCGAAATCTGTATCTCGAAAACTTTCAGATATAGGTATAGATATACCTATATCCACATGCCTGTTTTGCATACTGCAAAATGTATTGTGAATGAGATATTAACAGCTATTAATAAACTGAAACATAAAATGACATCGGGTTCTGACCAAATACCTAGTTTCCTGGTTAAGGACTGTAGATTCGTCTTTGCTCAATCTTTACTTACAATATTCAATTTAGTGCTTCCAACTTCTACCTTACCAAATTTACGAAAAATTGCTCGAATTTGTTCTGTACTTAAATCAGTATTAACTAATTACAGACAATCTCAATACTGAGTAATTTTACAAAAGTATTGGAGATATGTATCTACAATCGTATCTATAATTCGACGAGTCACTTGATTTCTCCTTACCAACATTGGTTTGTGAAAAGCCGTTCGACTGTTACCAACTTGATTATGTTTTCTTAGTATGTCGCCCCGGTAACAGATTGTCAGGGACAGGTTGATGTAGTCTACATGGATTTCTGTAAAGCCTTTGACCGTATAGACCATGGAATATTGCTGTCAAAATTACTTAAGCATGGTTTTAATGACTCCTTTATAAAATTAGCAAAAAACTATCTTTCCAGCTGATTTCAGTTTGTATCGTGCAATGGTTATAACTCGCAAATATTCTCGTTAACTTCAGATGTTCCCCAAGGAGCCAATTTGGGGTCCTTACTATTCTTATTATTTATAAACGATATTGGTTTTATAATTGACTGCAAATTTGCTTTATTTGCAGATGATTTGAAAATATATCATAACGTGAGTGATTGTGAATTTATACAAGGCCAGGCTAATAAAATTGAGACTTGGTGTACCATTAATAAATTATATTTAAATAATAGCAAGTGTAAAATTATGAGTATTTCTTTGAAGAAACAATTTGTTGAATTTGAATACAGATTAAATTCGTCAGTGTTATCTCGTTGTAATAGAGATTTGGGCATAACTTTTCATAGCAAATGGTCGTTTAATGGACATATTTCCTTAATCGTATCAGCAGCGTTAAAGATGTTAGGGTTCTTAATTAGAAATTGTAAAAATTTTCATAATGCACAAAGTTTGAAGGTTCTCTATTATTTCTACGTTAGATCTAAAATAGAATATGCTTCGATAGTATGGTTCCCGTTTATAGGTGTTCTATTGCAACTATTGAGGGTGTACAAAGAAAGTTGTTGAAATTTCTTTATTTTAAAGAGTACGGTTCTTATCCGGAAAGAGGAATTAGTCACGATGTATTATTGAACACCTTTGATCTTACATTATTAGAAGTTAGACGTATCATTTCTAGTTGTACATTGATTTACAAAATTTTACATAATGAACTTGACTGTTGCACGCATTAAATTTTCATGTTCCGCAATATTCTGCAAGACGGATTGCCGGCTTTGTGTTGCCATTGGCTAGAATTGGCATAATGCTGCGCTCTCCATTGTATGTCATGTGTAGTAATTTAAATAAAATGGTATGTTTTGTGACATTCATTCTGTAGATGTTAAACAATTGCGTCTTTTGATTATTGAATACCAACATTTGTTTTGATATATACATGCTTTATTGTATTTAGTATTTGGTCTAAATGAAATGTCTATATATTTTTTCTTTTATTTTTATTGTTATTATTACTATTACTATTACTATTACTATTACTATTACTATTACTATTACTATTACTATTACTATTACTATTATTATGATCATTATCATTATTATTATTATGAAATTCTCATAAAATAGCACTTGTAATTTCAATTAATGGGCAATACAATTACAGGACTTTACAGGACAGTTTTTTGTTCGGGCAAAAATAAAACATAGTAGCTCTTATTATTATCACCATATGAAACGATTCACGAGTATGTCGGGACGAATTTATTCAAATTATGTCTGTAAAAAAACTCAAAATTACCGAAGATCGGACTTAAAAGATTTTAGGTTTTACAAATAAGCTGACGATATTTATAATAGCTTTGTTCGCACAATACACAAATCAGATTCAAATCGTCAGGTGCATGCGCATTTCAACTAAAACAATGCATTTTCAACTTTATGCAGGCATTATAAATAAACTGCGCATGCGTCGGACGATTAGAAACGGTTTCCAACTGCTGCGCGAACAAGGTTATTAAGTTAGACGAAGCTATCATGAGTTTCTTGCCAAAATGTACTTCGAGTCACTTACAGGACCTACTCTAATTCTTTTCAATATAGTCAAATATGTATATCTAGATTTTTGAACTCTGTACAATCTATTGCAATAATAATAGCTCTCTTTAAAACGAATTTGGTGGTTTATTTCAAACTGCTGACGTATTCATAATAAAAATTTACTACATTCAACTTTCAGTATAATGAAATATCTACTCAGATCGTCCAGTAGTTCAAAATCTCACTTGGGGGAGTGCCATTGTTATTGCAATAGATTGTACCTATATGACAAAGATCATTTTATTTAAATACAAGCAAAACTTTCTAAGAAGTGTGCTTTATCCCGTAAAATGTGAAATAAAAAAGTTGTTCATCCTATTTATTCCAACCATGGCCATACTGGATACATTAATTAAGTACGTACGTGTTGAATTGTGTACACAATTTATGGAAAGTAGCAGGAAGTTCACTGTTGCTGAAGCTGAGATTATGGACTTAACGTTTTTATGGTTCAGAAGAGAATCGATAGAGTGGCGTCGACCTACTGAATCTCGTACAGGAAAAGCGAAAGCAGTGGAATCAGGAGTGGGATTTCCAGCGACTAAGAATATGTTCTCCACATTTCCAAAAACAATGTATAAGTTTTGAAAGTAAGTACTTGATATACTTGGCAAAGAAATAGGCTTGTATTGGAACGTAAGGTGTTAGTAAAATACATCCAAATAATTATATAATAGAAAAGGCTAAACAGAAAGAAGAATATAAAAGCAAGATGCAAATTGTATTAGGAATTAAATAGTAAAGTCGGCATATATGGAATACCCATTCTTTAGGGTGCTGTGAATAGAACACCAAGGTGTTGAGGACTACAATATTTTAAGAAAAACTGCTTTATGGTGTCTTCTAATGGTATTACTTAATATATAGGAATCAAAATTATTTTAAATATATTTTTTTTAAAGATAATAAAAAAGTGCATTTTTTACGATTATTAAATATGGAGGCTAATGTGCGGTAGGGTAATATGGAATAGAGCGAAATACTTTTTATTAATAAAGTATTTCTTAATATTTTAATACAAACAGAATATATACATATATTTATTTGCAAAAATCGCATACAAAAATATCTCCTTAGGCAGTCGTACATGCTTTGTGAGCCCAACCTTTGCAGATAACGCACATCACCCATATCTCTCTACATCGGCTCATAAGGAATTTTTCTTGACAAAATATACATTCCGCATCATTATTGTCTGGCTTTGTAATGTAATAACTTAATGGAAGGTCATCATCAGATGAATCATCAAATTCAAGGTTATTTTCAGATTCAGATGAGCTAGAAGAAATCTGTTTTCTGGATTCTGCTTTTTTGTTTTCAATCCACTAGGTCCAGCTAATTTTTTGAGTAACTTTTTCTCGTGAATTATTATTAATTGATTGTTCAAGTTCTTCCTTGTTCGGTGTCTATGTAATGATTTTAAACATGAAAGACGAAAAAGTGTAGTTCTTGGAACATTAAATCGTTTTGATGCGGTTAAATAGCCCAAACTTTTGCTTCTCACTGCTTCTATAGTTTTTTACATATCATCAGAACACCACTGTTTTTTTTTTGCAAAAACATAGTTACATTTCTATAAAAATAAATATTTGCAATAAATTAAAAACATTGGGTAATATGGGATACCATTAAGGCGGATAATATGGAATATTCCATATTAACCGCCATAGTAAACGTAAACAAATACCACTACAAAAATTTTTTTAATAAAATTATTGGACTAAATTGTCAATAGCTAAACTAAATTATATTATAGCGAAGTCACCTTGTAATAAAAACAAATTCTTTACAACAAATTCAAACAAAATACGTTCTTCAGTAATGGTGCGCAGAAACATTAAATACAGTAAAATCACAAACTCACGTTTTGCAATCATATACAGTTTTACCTACTGGGTATACTTATAATAGTGATCCACAATACCGATGGTCATGCTAATATTGCCATTATCCAACAGATGGAACATTTCGTTTAAAAAATAACGGATATTCCATATTGCCCGGTATATTCCATATATTCCATATATGCCATATATGAGGAATTAATCAAAATGATATTTAAACAGTGGTGAGTTAAAGAAATAATTATAGGTGATATTGCTAAAAATTATAAGAAACGTAATCTACTAAAAATTGTGAAAAACATTTTTACTCACAATATAGATATTTATATGCACAACACGTATTCATACTAAATAAAATATCAACCAATTCTGTTTTATAATGCGATCATTTCAAGTTTTTGCCTTCTCATTGCTATCCATTAAATAATTTAACGGTTGCGAAGAGTTAGTAATAATATATCAGAAGCTAGATCAATTTTCATGGCATAATTAATTGTTTTATAGATGCTACGTGTACACAATCAATTATTTATTACAGCAAATTTATGAGTACTAGACAATCTAGGAATGTTTATGGTTTTCCGATAATACTTCAGACGACAATTTTATTTAACGACAAGAAAAGTTTTAGATGTCGTGCCTAAATACTAGAGAATTAATTATTCATATGTTTTTCTTTAAAAAAAAATGCTTTGTAAAGAACTTTTTTATAATTCTTCATCTTGTCCTCGATTTCTGAAGTTATTCTCAACTACTTCGGGAACCCATCGAGGCAATACAACAGTGGTGGCTCGTGGTAGCTACTAGAGGTGAGGCCCAACCCATTTTCAAATAAATAATAAATGGAAATAAATTTTCACGTCACCCCTGAGGTAATATTTCTTGACGCGTTTATCGTTTTTTATTATGGAGATCTTCGCCAATAGCACTATTATAACCATAAATTAAAAAATTAAATGACATCAGAATTTTATTTATAATATATAAAATATATATTTATCCAATAATTAAAATAATGTTCCTAATTCATTTAAGAACATTAAAAAATATCAAAAGGCCTAAAAACCAATTTTCAAGGAATCCAGCCTACTTATCTATTCCCACATATTAAACAAAGCTGCCAAATTTTGGTTTTCGTTTGCCTCCACTTTTAACAAAATATTATTAAATTTATACTTCACTTTATATAAAACAGTTCTACTCGACTGTCTTTTAAATTTGCAAATTTATTTGTCTTCATAAAATTGAAACACTTGTTGTAGGAATTATTGAAACAATAAGCAAAACAATTTATATGCCTCCGAATATACCATTTCAAATTCCTTGTACATTTTTACCTTTTTTTTTAATTTCTAAATTACGAAATGGTTCGTCTCTGTACAAAATATAACGTTCGTTTTTCAGCTTCACCTAAAACGTTTGGATATATTTGTAGTAAACATTTAAACAATTTTGCATATTTTATTGCATATTCCGAATTTTTTAAGAATCTATTAAAGCAAGGAAATGTAAATTGTGTAAATTTCAAAAACAAGTACTTAGTTAAAGGAAAATGCAATCCGTTTTACTCCTAATTCAATAATATTACTTGCATTATCAAAAATAGTTTTAAATTATTTGATTAGCGATTTTAATTTGTTTAGAGTAGTAGTTTACATTTAAGTATTTAATTTGCAGAATTTGGAAAAGTAAATCTGTGCACTCTAAAATTTCGTTGTATATCTTGGTCAAATTGCAAATTCAATATCTTAAAGTTGTTTTAAAAATCTAAATATTGTTAAGAGAGATTCATTATTACTTCTCAATAAGCCTATCGGTAATACCATATACCTATCTATATTGGATAATATGTTAAATGTAGTCTTACCCTATAATGAAGTTAATTTTTATTTACTTTAAATTAATACTTGCCTTGTCCTTAAAACCTTACCACCTCATTTTGAGAATATCTAAGAAATCAATCACATTCAGTAGTAGCCTTCAGTATATATGTTACACACAATACTCGAATTCGGACAATATCCGAAAAAAGTATGCAAAACTAGTTCTGAGCTCCGAAAAATTCCCAAACCCGAAATTATACATTTAAACGGTTACTGCATATTACAAAATATGAAGGACTAGTTCTGGGCATTATAAGGTGTTCGAAACTAGTTTTGTGCATTTTGAAATGACCAGAACTAGTTACACACGATACTCGAATTCGGACAATGTCCGAAAAAAGTATGCAAAACTAGTTCTGAGCTTCGAAATATTCCCAAATCCGAAATTTTACGTTTATACGGTTTTTGACTATTGCAAAATATGAAGGACTACAATTAGATACTTTATTAAGGGGCCACGCTAGTTGCAGCCATACAAATTCGTACAGCTCGCGTTCCGTTAAGCTCACTATACTCGTATGACTTTCCTTACACTTTCCATCTTTGCGTGTCGCCTCGTATCTCACATCGCTTGATACTATTTGAACGTATGCCATTGCATTTTCTTAGTTCCAAATTAACAAAGTTATTATCTAGACAATTTAAATTAATAAAATAATGCATCGCTTCTAGGATGCTCATTTATTTCGTTCTCTTTACGTTTTAAACCCTAGTTTATTCGTATCAAAAAATATGATTATGCATATTAGGAACTAGATTTTTTTCTAAGAAAAGTGGTGCAAGCCGCATCACAATCGGGAGTTATTTTGCAACTAGTTTTAAGACACCTAAAGAGGCCCATTAAGATTTATGCTCAATATGCATGTACATATATCGGAACCAGATGGTAATTGAATAGTTACAACATAAGAATGCAGATGTATTATTTTAGATATTTTATTTCAAATATTGCCAACTGTAATAAAAAATAAAACTTTGTTTTTATATAGCTATAAAAAATATACATATTAAAAAATGTATTATTTATTTGAGCACGATCTGGAATGATGACATTTCGAGTTGCACAATATATTCTTCGACAAGAACACGCTCGATTCATACATTTACGAGTTAATTCTTCATAGAAAATATAGTACTATATTTTCTATGTAATTCTTAAACACCACTGTGTGATAACTGATAATAATACAGACATAACCCTACTTTTAATTTGTTCATTGGTATAACTTTCAGAAAATGAAAGAACTAGTTCTGGTCATTTCAAAATGCACAAAACTAGTTTTGAACACCTTATAATGCCCAGAACTAGTTCTTCATATTTTGTGATATACAATAACCGTTTAAATGTATAATTTCGGGTTTGGGAATTTTTCTGAGCTCAGAACTAGTTTTGCACACTTTTTTCGGACATTGTCCGAATTCGAGTATTGTGTGTAACATATACACCAAGAGAGTCAGTTCTTAATAAAGACCTAAATAGTTATCATAATTCCTGTTAGATGTCGTACTGTGTAACAATACGCATTTATTCAAACGAAGGATATAAAGCGCTACTATTTTAATCTGCAAAAAACTGCGAAGGCGTTTCCAGGGCGTGGCCACGTGACCCCTTTTCATTTACCTGCCTAAATAATAAAATTGTGGCAATATAGGTATTTATATTCAAACCACAGATCATAAAGTTTGAAACATAAGCAGTTTATTTTATTGCATCAGAGAAGTAAGAATATGAACTGTTAATTAATAAAAAAAAACAGAAAAATAAGATTGTGAAAACGAGTTTTCGGCGATATGCCAAAATTTACAGTTTCTATTTTATTTCCTTTAAACACATTAAGGTAATTCAAATGAATTCGATATACCTACCTCTATAAAGAGACATATAGAACTACAGATTATCGTGTAAGTTTCTCTTACTACACAAGATGCATTATTATTTTGCGAAAAATCAAAATGTTTTTTTCAACAAAAATTAAGAGAAAAATTCATCATTAGACATTGTTAGTGCGGCATCCTATTGGCAAAACTGATTTAATACTTAAATTATTTTTATTTTTCTTAAAAAATGTTTCCCCACCAAATTTGGTGACAATCAGTTGAGCGATACTCGCGCTATTACAAAAAAAGAAAACACAAATAAAAATATTTCAACTTTGACACCTTGTATCTTTTTCCACAATATTTTACTAAGATATCTTTAGCTATATCTTCATATTTCCTCCCAATGATGTTACTCCTCTATGTTCCCTTAGTAATGGCCCACCCTGTATATTTTTATCGACATGTATTGAATGACTTCTTCACTTGAATTTACCAAAACTGAAGGAGTATGATAAAAGTGTTATCTGGCGGTTAATATATTTTAAGATTTGACTTTCATTGATACGTGAAAGTGAATATGAACTGAATCACTGCACTTCTGTAATTTGTTTGTTTTCTGTAAATACATATGCGAATATTTTTATTATTTAATCATGTGATGGAATTAGTGTAATTACTTATCAGAATTCAAAATCTATCATTATAGTCGATTTTCGCCTTGCGGAAAAGTTTTATTCCTGGAATGTTTCCTCTAGTTTTTAACATTTTAAAAATTATC
The DNA here is from genome assembly GCA_037114965.1 of Monochamus alternatus. Lineage (NCBI taxonomy): Eukaryota > Metazoa > Arthropoda > Insecta > Coleoptera > Cerambycidae > Monochamus > Monochamus alternatus. The sequence continues at coordinate 72,662,227 of CM073431.1, read as the reverse complement.
ATTTACTTCCTACCTGCTTCTTCATGACTAACGCATTCCTTTAATAATAAATTAAACACTTAAACAGTAATCCTATTGAATGTCATTAAAGTTATGAATTTTAAGTATATACAAGCTTTTGAAATAATAATGACACTCTCTCAAAACAGTTTTTGAACTTCTGAGTAGAAATTTCATTAATTAATTAACTAATTACTAATATTAAAAGTAGATTCCATTACAAATACGTCAGCAGTTCAAAAGAAATAGCAAAATTCAATCGAATTACACACGTTACGCCGTCCAACTTGCCGGAAAACAGAGTGAGAGAGAATATGAGGCGCCAGAAATCGGGCCTCAAATTAGGACGGAAAACAACGACTTTGACCATGTCGCATGATGGGAAGCCATAACGTATTAAGCATGTATGAGGAATTTGAGGCTCGGCAAATTGGGCCTCACTGTGGTGGGATTGGCGGGTGACTAGTAACTCCCCGCTCTGCTAGAAACGGCAGGATATTGAAACGTAACTTAGATCCGTTATTTAAAACTTACGAGGGCTACAATTGAAGCAATAATTATTTTATTCCGTTATATTGCTTTTGATAAATGTAAATAGGTAATTGGAAATTATGGGGTATTAAAATATACAGCGTGAGACCCAAATTATACAGTGAGGCTCAGTTGCTTCATACGACGAGCCGCCACTGCAATACAATAGCTTCTTAAAAATCCTGCAAAGTTTTTAAAACATTAACACGACCGTAATGATTCGTGCTATATTTCTGCTTAAGTAAACGAAAACTTTTCAAGTGAATTATGAATTGTGTAAAAGTACGTAGGTAATATTAGTTTGTCTTATGTATAAGTATATTGTTTTTAGGTGACTTTTAGATATTACCTTTCTGAAAAATATGATTAACAAGTAATGTTCTGGAACACTAAGTTTATAAAAAAAAATGTCTCACCTTCGTAATTTTATAATTAAATCCTTACGCTTCCAGTTAAACATGTTTTCAATTCAAATTAAGTTTATTTTCCATGAAAAAAAATAATTATACCATTTCTTACAGTCCCATTTTATCAAAATTATATTTTTATGACAAATTATGTATTTACACTATATATTGTACACTTTTCCGGTCCCTGATGGTTCTCTGCACGAATGTAGAATACAAACATAATAACTCACGTGTAACGAATTAGTCACTTTTAATTAGCAATCCTGGATGAGGTAATCAATAATCTGTAAGGCTGCTTAACATTGAAGTTACTCAGAAAAATTTTTTATGGAAATATTTGAAAGCATCTTTGAAAGAGTTTAGTGGAATGAAGAATTATGGGTATTAATCTTCATTAAGGCTTTATTTTAATTTATAATTAATAAACAGCTATTGCATCATGTATTGGGTGTAATGGTAGTAATCTTAGGTGGATTTAGATTAGATTACCTTTATACTCGAACAGGTCAATTTTGTTTTTATAAGGTATCAACTTTGGTGAAGTTCAATTCTCAAAAATGTAACCAATGGCGGCGGGTAAAGGATAAGTTTTTTAAATGACAGCCACCTTTTTATTAAACCAGTTTCTCAGAAGTCATGACATTACGAAAAATGACATTTTTTTTGAAAAATTGCTTGGACAAGTTAACTTGTTTTTTTGGGGCATGAACTTTGGTAAAGTTCCATTTTCAAAAATGTCACCATCTTTATTGCGCCGTATCGAAAATTTAGATCTTTCTGATTAATTTGGTGTTCCTTTCTCTCTTTCAATGGGACAGCTGAATTTAATAGTTGCTGGTACTTCCTCCCATCCCATTTGCAAGAAATTATTTGAATCATCAATTTTCACATCGCTGGATAGCAGAAAAGGGATATTTGAAGGGCTTGCAAGGTTCCTGATTTAACTTCAGTTGAATATTTCCATAGATTTAAGAAGATGGAGATAAGCTAAAGATTATTGTTCATTTGGCTAATTTCCCACTTCTCTCACCCACCAATCACAGACACAATCTGAATGATGCCATGCATGATGCTTGTTTCAGCGTTGTTGCTTGGTGTAGTTTGAAATTTTACGTGCCCGTACCAGGTTTGTATTTAATATAATTTCTTGTTTACTACTACTTTCGTACAAATAAAAGTGTAGTAATTATTAATTTCTGGATAATAAAATAATGCACTTGAGAGTCAAATAAAATGAAATTATTTACTAGCACTTTTACTTGTTATATTTAAAATTATAATATTAGATTCTCTTAAGATGAAAAAAGAAAAGATTCTTGGATAACTGCACTAAATTTAAAGGAAGAATATATTTTTCAATACTTATTCTAATGTGCCACCTTCATATAGACGAAATAAACAAAAATATTAAGGAAGATCGTTCATTAAAATTTATGACTTCTAATTATTAATTTTTAAGAATAAAATGTATTTCACTATTCAAATCTAATAATTATGTTTAAGAACAGTAGGTATATAATAAACCATTTTTATTTAAGAATCACTGACGTTCCAGTTTTATTATGTTTTAAATGTATAATAAAAATCAGTACCTACTGTTTTCTTAATTTTTTATAAAAATAAAAGATATTCAACAAATAATTTAATACAAATTAACACAAATTAATAATCATAATTGTTGAGATTTTATTTTATGAATTACTAAAAATTTAGCCCATATTATAATTTTCTTTTTTTATCCAGCACAATTATTGAGTAAGGACTAAATTTTCTATAGGTGACATAACATATACAAAAAGTATTTGTTATTGATCAAAAAAGTTTTATTATTAAATACGTACATTATATCTATTTTTAATTATTAATTAGTCGAGAAAAGGGGTAATTATTAGTCACGAAAATTTATAAATACAACCCTGATGTTTCCTTCAATCTCTTTGACTTTTTCTTATGGGATTACTTTAGAGAAAAAGGTGTATGGTGACAGACCTGAAGCATTGCATTTGTCATGAGATCAGGCAAGTACCATCTCAAACAATCAGAAATGTGCAGAGAGAGTTTATTGATAGGCTGGGTCATTGTCAAAGTGCAGAAGGTCAGCAGTATAATTCTTTGATCCATTAAAATAAAAAGAGTTATTTCAGCAAATATTGATTGTGTTTAAGCGTAGACTCAGTTATTTTGTTGAAAAGGGAAATACGGAGTGTGCGGTTTTTTCGGCTTTCCTGCAAAATTTTCCCCACTAAACCCTAACAGTTTGCACACCAAATTAATCAGAAAGACCTAAGCTTTCATACGATGTAATAAAAAACTAGTTGCAATTTTTTAAAAACAACCTTATCTTCTTCCCGCTGCCACTGGTAACATATTTGAAAAATGAACTTCGCCAATGTCCATGTCTGAACAAAGTTGACCTGTCTAAGTGATTTTTCCAAAAATAGTCCCTTTACGAAATGCGCATGACTTTTCGAGGACACACTGTATATTAATCAAATAAATTTGTACTAACAGTACCTAGAAAGGGTTCTATCTCAAATAACAGCGAGAAATGAACAATCATTTATTGTTTATTAAACCTGATAACAAAATTGGTATCACTTTATGATTGAAGTATGCTAACAAAATAATGCTAGTTTAATTTATTGGTATTGGAGATGATGACAAGTCAAACGTAAGTGATTAATGATGAAATGCTAGTTTGAATTTTACACGTTTTTTTATAATTGAAAAATTTAGACATTTCTCTTTGAGAATCTCTTTAATAGCATACAGGGTGTCTCTGAAATACCTACGTTCCATCAAAAGGATAATAGAAAAAGACATGAAAATAAACTATTTTCATTTAGCAAATGTACGTTACGTGTACGTGTATTAAAAATAATATTCGATATAAATCGAACATTTTTAATCGAATATAAATTCGATTAAAAATTATATTTCATGTCATTCTGCCTTTGACCTTGTTGGCATTAACTGGTCTGATTTTAACAAAACTGTAAAAAAAAATTTATATATCTCGACAAGTCATGTTTTTAACCAATTGGACTAATTTGTAAGTTTCGATTTTTTAATATTTTTGCATTTTATTAAATTGTTAAAAATTCCTTTTAGATTGAAACAAACATGTAAACAAACATTTTTTTGAAAAATGTCTATTATCTGAAGATGGGTGTTATCCCGAAACGATCGTAATAAATTTCTAGGATTGCATAGTATTTTAAACTATGTTTTTTTTTATTATGACTAATTCCCAGGAAATATTTTATACATTAAAAATAATAAACTACAACAATCTTAAAACTGATTTACAAAATGAAATTTGGCTGGAATTATATGAGTTGCATGACGAAAATTTCGTCGCAGAAACTTTTTTAAACAAATTAACTTATTATGCAGAAAAAACACGAAACAAATAAAGATAGGTCATTCTGATAAAAAAAAGGAAAGAATGGATAACATCAGGTTTTATAAAATCCATAAACAGAAAAACAGAAATGTACATAAATTTATTTAAAAATCCACATAATACAGAAAACCAATATAAAACATATAGAAACAATCTTACAAAATTGATCAAGAAAACAAAACATATAATTATTATAAATCATTAATTCAAAAAAAAAATTGTGGAACGTAGTGAATAATATATGTCATAAAGGTGTACCTAAAACAACAATAAATAAAATTAGATTGGAAGACGGTGAGACAACATAATAAAAGCGAAATTTTAAATGCTTTTAATAAGCAGTATAGTGATCTAGGGGAATAAAATCTGAAATATTAAAAAAGGATTCTGATGAAATAGTGGCTCCTGTGAATTGTATCGTAAATGTTTCAGTGTAGGACGTTTTCCAAATTGTTTGAAAACAGGAATTATAAAACCTCTATATAAAGGTGGTGACATTTTAGATATATTAAATTTTAGACCTATATCACTCATATCAAATATTTCTAAAATTATAAAAAATATACAAAACGTCGAATTATAAAATTTTGTGACAAATTTAATATTATATCAAGTAGGCAGTATGGCTTTGGAGAAGGTAAGTCTATAGAAGATGCAATATTCCATTTAACATCTCATATTTACAAGGCATTAGATAAAAACAGACCACTTTTGTGCATATTTGTAGACCTCTCTACGGCTTCGGCACAGTCTGCCATAAAAAACTTTTAAGTAAATTAAAATGTTGTGGGCTTAGGGGGAAAATATTTAACCTTTTGGAAAGTTATTTGAATGACAGAATTCAATACGTTGAAATTAATGGAAATAGTAGTGATTCCAGAAAGGTCAAATATGGAGTACCTCTGGAGACAGTACTGGGACCATTGCTATTTTCTTTATACATTAATAGTATTATATTACTAAATATTAACGGTACAGTAATAAGTTTTGCATAGGATACTGCAATCTTATTTGAAGCAGATTCCTGGAGTGAACTGAAAAATAAGGTTTGACCCTAACATTAAATTGTAAAGAAACTGCATATATGCCTTTTACTCCCTATTCTAGTAACTTACCTGAAATGGGACCACTAAATATTGACAGTGAAACATCTATACCTTCAATTTCCTCTTTGTTTGAAAACAATTGGTCAGAGAAGTAGTACGTACCTTGCACTAAAATTTTTTAATTTGATACCCACTGAAATGAAAAATACAACAAATTTTAAACGATATAAATTTAAGATCAAAACCTGGCTGTTGAATACGCCACGACATGTTATACACAATTTAATAAACCAAAGATAAACAATCTAAACAGACAATTATTTATTTAATATAGGTACATATTTACCTGATTTGAGTCATTTGATTTGTTAATTGAAAACACACAAATAGACCATTTCCACTTCAGTGTATTTTCTATGTCTATTTTGCATTATAAAATTTTACTGTTTTTTTCTTCTCTATTGTATCTATGTATTTGTATTTTGTGTATATGCATTAAGTCATTTCAAAGTTTACAGCACTTATTTGTCACACTACTATTTCCACTTCAGTGTATTTTCTGTCTATTTTTGCATTATGACACTATTTTTTTATCTGTATGCTATATATGTACAAAATTGTAAAAATAAACATTATTATTATTATTATAGCAGATGAAAAGATAAATTTCTCAACTAGCCAATTTATTTTTCTTTTGGGTACCAGTTGCTATTTTGATATTCTTTACATATTCAAGTTTAATCCAACTGCTCGAGGGATCTTCAAATTTTTTTCATTAATTTTTTATGAGGAGACATTTTATTTAATGAATATATGATAAATATGTACAGTTTCTGTATTTCTTATATTTTTAACTTCCGTAGTCCCTTTTTAAAAATATTAAATTGTACGCCTCCTGCAGACGATCTCCTGGAGGTCCTCCACAAAAAGGTGCTCGGCGGTGAGCAAGATATCTCCGGATTGGATTGTTTGAAATGAGAAATGTAAAAAAATTATGTAGGTAATTAATAAATGCAGGTATTAATCGAAGCAGCAGTCAAAATTTCGATTTTTGAAAAAATCGCGGCTTCTCAAAAAAAAAAACGTTGCAATTTTCAAAGAAATTTCCAATTTCAAGTGGTCAAAAAAATCGAAATAATTGTTAAAAAGTTTATTCCTTCGATTAATACCTGAGGAATATATCTAAGAATACAGTGTAAAAATTTGAAAGTGATCGGTCAAGCCGTTTTGGAAAAATTGTGCTCACCGTCCGTCAAAACACTGTTTTGAGAAAAACGCGTTTAAAGTTTCAAAAGACGTTGACACTTAGTTAACAAATTTTTTTATTACTTACATCGAGTCGTCTATTCCAGGGCAAGATAAAACCTGAGCGAGGGAGGGTACAAACACAATAGCGAGGGCCGCCTACTTTCAAACGCTTGGAGACGTTCTTACAAATATCTTTGTATCTTCAAAAATATTTGTCGGATTGATTTAAAATTTTTAGAGAATATACTCAAATACATATACATTCTAAAAATGCAAAAAAAACAAACGATTTTTTCAAAATTTAAACTAGGTATAACCTTTATAGACCAGTGCTGAAGCCTTTGAAAATGGTAAAAAGTGGAAAAAAATAATAGTAGGATGAAACCTATTGGAAAAGGAAGAAAATACAACAAAAATGAGAGGAAAAATAATTTACGGGCGATGTGAGGTCGGGAAGTGAAAGGGGGTGAGTTTTTAAGGGTAAAAAACGGGTTATCTTGATTTCCGACAAAACTACAAGTCCTATGGAAAAAAGTGAAATAGCAAAGTTGTAGGTAATAAAAAGATCTACAACTTTTATATATACACTTTTTTCACATCACCTCAAAATTTATGTGAAAAATTCAAATAACCAAGTTTTTGATTTTTTATTTTTGTCTTTTACAAAAAATAATTTTATGTCCCAAATACACTGTATTTTTTTTGATTAAAAATATATATTTTTTCACCTTATTTTGACATAATATCGAAAAAGCATCCTAATTTTAAATCGAAAATTCTCACGTCAAAATATGTATTTGCTTTTTAAAAAAAGTCGGTTGGCTTTTTGTTCGTTGGAATCTCTACTATCTTATGGTGTAAAAAAATATACATTACTATGGTAAATGATGCGACAAATTCGAATCCGAAAATTTTTTTTAAACCATTATGTACAATTTTGAGCTATTTATTAAAATTTATACTTTAATTACTCGAAAAACGTAAGATTCCATATTGCATTAATAAACAAAAAAATTGCAAGTCGAAATATACTACTATAATTAACAACTAAATAAGTTAATAAAGTTAATTTAATATAACATCTAGAATATTTTTTCGTTTCTTTGCATTTTTTGAGAATGTTTACCAAAATAATGTATATTTTTTTTACACCATCAGAAAGTAGAGATTTCAACGAATAAAAAGCCCACCGACTTTTTAAAAAAAGCAGATATTTTGCGTGAGAATTTTCGATTGAAAATTAGGGTGCCTTTTCGATATTAAGTCAAAATAAGGTGAAAAAATAAATATTTTAAATCAAAAAAATTACAGTGTATTTGGGACATAAAAAGGTAAGTTTTCACCAAATATCGTGAAAAAAATATTTTTTGTAAAAGATAAAAACAAAAAACCAAAAACTTGGTTATTTGAATTTTTCACATAAATTTTGAGGTTCTGTGAAAAAAGTGTAAATATAAAAGTAGTAGATCTTTTTATTACCTACAACTTTGCTACTTAACTTTTTTCCATAGGACTTGTAGTTTTGCCAGAAACCGAGGTAAACCGTTTTTTACCCTTAAAAACTCACCCCCTTTCACTTCCCGACCTCAGATCGCCCGTAAAATATTTTTCCCTTCATTTTTGTTGTATTCTCTTCCTTTTCCAATGGGTTTCATCCTACTATTATTTTTTTTTTGGTTTCAAAAATTATCGACCCTGGTCTATTAATAATAATTATTAAAAGAAGTGCATTCTTATTTCTCAAATAATTGGGCAAACACATTATCTGTATCTGTAAAACTAAATAAAATATTAATTTAATTATTCTAATGACATAGCCTTGAACTGTATTTTGCATTTGCAAGTAGCAATATATTTTTATCAGTTATTTTTAATTTGATTTTTCAAAGACAAGGTGTTTTTAAATTCATGTATAAAGAAACTTTTTTGTTAATTTATAATGAAATCCATAAACATAGTTTAGTTATAAGCTACAGATACAAAATATTCATCAACTTTATTATTAATATCTTATTAACGTGATTGGTAAAGTAAAATTAAGAACTGAGACACACAATTTCTTGTAGTAATTAATATTAAAAATTAATTTATATTTCGTAATTTCCGAGTGTTTGTATTGTACAAATTCTCCCGGAAACTTAAAAGCTATTTTGCAACCACTAATTTCAAAAGCTAAGGGGATGTGAATTACCAGTGGGATAATATCCAGCTGGTACAGTTCCTTGGGAAACAGCAAATGTCGTTTTAAATAATTTATAACCTTAATTTTGCTACTGTATCGGTTGATGGAAGATATATTACTATTTTATGAAGAATATCTTTTATTAAACGTTAACGACTTATTTATTTTTTTTATTAACCTTGGTTTTCCTGCTCAATCACTGTATTATCAGTTAAGTTAAATAAAATTTAATAAAGTAATTATTCATTATCCAGTTTTACAAAAATATTTCAATGTGTCATGTAATTTAATTTTCCAAAGTTCTGAAATTTATAGTATTTTGTAAAATAGAAAATTTAAAAACTAAAATAAATTTAAAAAATGTAAACGTCATTAACGTTTATACCCAACTCGAATTCACCTACCACCTACTGATATCTTTTAAAATGTTAACATGAATTGTTAACATTATTGAAAGCATGCTTCCAAGCCACAGTGAAAATTATCTCGCTTCTGCGTCATTATTCATCCAGGATATGTTATGCTGATAATGATCAGTGGCATCAACCATGAGTGTCCGGTACACACCCACTGCTAATTATTGCTTTGAATAAGGCATTTTTAGATAAAACAAACATATTAATCTATAGTTAGTTGTTTAGATCAATCTACTCATACACACTTTGTAAGCACCTTTTTGGTTTTCTCGGAACCTGGTTTGATAAGATAAATGCTGCCTGATGCTGTCTTTCTCAATATTGAGTGAGTGAGTCAGAAAGAATGGGTCAACACTAAGCTGGACATACTAGACACCAAAATATCGGTTTCCGAGTTATTTGCATTTAAAATTTCATGCATATCATGCATCTCTCTGCTGAAAAATTATATTGTTACATTTTTTGATCACTAGCTAATAATTTTGTACAAATAATAAATTACATGTACGTAAAATATGCTAATATTTATTGACATGAAAATTTGATACAAGCTTACTTAGAAAAGATATAACAATATCCGCGCCTGAAAGAAAATGACCACAAAATACATTGAAACTTAAATGTTTTTAAATCCTACCGTGTATTTCTTAAACCAGCGACATTATAAGGTATGATGAGCTCAAATATAATATTTTGGTGTCTAGTATATTCCAGCTTAGTGTTGAGTCATTTTTTCTGACTCACCCTGTATATAGAAGGAAGAGTTTGTAGGAAAATGTTTTTAAAATAAAAAATAAACTACATATTTTGAAGTTGTTGGTAAATTAAGAAAAAAAAAAAAAATTTAATTTGCTCATGTCACAATTCATTAAGATCTGAATATTTTATTTTAATTAGTGAAATACATGTTTCCCTTCTTTCTATATTTATGTAAGATGTAAGGTAAAATAAATCATAGCACATTGTATTTATTCTTAAAAAACATTTATAAGCATCTAATAACAATCATATATGTATAAATATAAAATAACAATACTTAAAGTTTTAGTCTCCTGATTTCATCCCCTTTAAAATCTGTCCTGAAATCAGAAATCAAATATAAAAACAAGGTATTGTGTGATTTACGCATGTAGTGTCTGGAATTATACCAAAGAAAATATAATTCACTCAACATTTTTTTTCTCTGACTAATGGAAATCACAAGACCTAAAACATATTTGGAGATAAAACTATCAGTTTTAGGCATTTTTTTCATAAGAGCTTTCTGTTGCTTTTGGTCAGATACAAGCACATTCCCGACACTTCATATGCGTCGGTTTTTGTTTATCATGAAAACTAGATTAAAAAAACTTATATTGGAAAGTTTTTATTGTGATCTAATCTGTCAAAGTAGTAGAAAAATCACCGGTGAAAATATTGTTATGTACAAGATAGAAATACTTTTATTCTCTAAAAATATAAATTACACTGGTCCACAAAAAAAAAGTGGTGTGTGCTGAGGGTGCCATTACATTTTTTCCATGTATTTTTTCCCGCTGAACACGAATCTGAAGTCAAAATGGGGGGTCGCACAGCAGATTTTAGAGAAAACCCATAAAAACGATAAAAATGACATGAAAAGTTTAAATAGGTCCAAAAAAAAAGTCATGTGTGCTGGTAGTTAGACTATATTTTTCTTTTGCATTTTCTTCCGCTGAACACGAATCTGAAGTTAAAATTGAGAGTTACACAACAAATAATTGAGAAAACCTAAAAAAAATCGATAAAAATCACTTTCTCGTAATTTATTCCATATGATACCCTCTAAAACTGAAACAATGAGAAATGCTGTGAATTAGTGAATATTTACTATTTTACAGCTATAACTATACCAAGATAGCTGTAAAATAGTAAATATTCACTAATTCACAGCATTTCTCATTGTTTCAGTTTTAGAGAGTATCATATAGAATAAATTACGAGAAAGTGTTTTTTATCAATTTTTTAGGTTTTCTCAAATATTTGCTGTGTCACCCTCAATTTTAACTTCAGATTCGTGTTCAGCGGGAAAAAATGCAAAAGAAAACTCCCAGCACATATGACTTTTTTTTGTGAACCTGTGTAAACTTTTGACGCCATTTTTTATCGTTTTTATGGGTTTTCTCTAAAATTTGCTGTGCAACCCCCCATTTTGACTTCAGATTCGTGTTCAGCAGGAAAAAATACATGGAAAAATATAATGGGACCCTCAGCACACACCTCTTTTTTTTTTTTGTGAACCTGTGTTATTATTAACACTTACCTCAAAGCCAGAACACTCTTCAGTTCTGTAGGAGTTAGCCTCCACGTCAGTGCACTGTCATGATTGCCCCAGTAGTCATGAATTTCACTTACTTGTTCTAAATTAAGCACAGTTGCAATTTGAGTTAGTCTAGCAAATTTATCTCTTACTGACCAAGAAGTCGTCGTTGTTATGTAACCTGCCAACGTTCTTACTTCCTTGTCTAGCACGAGCCCTCCCAACTAAAAAATAATTATTTAACTTCTCATCTCATCTCAAATTTGCACCAAACTTTACCCTATTAAAAGTACTTTTTAATATAACTTTCTCAAATCTCTGAGTTACTTCCGTTGTTAATACTTGTGTAAAGCAGTCATAATTAGAAGCAGTTAAAATGTCTTTAAATGAGGATAGCAACGTTTCTAGGTTCATAATTAGACTTTGCACGAAGGATTCCCCTGCTTCGTATACATCTAATTCATCCTGTAATTATAATACACGATTGTAAATAATATATTGCAGATGTTTTATTTTGACCAACCTCTGTTAGATGATGGTTAACATTCAAGAAAGCATCAACCCAAGGATTAACTCTCGGTTTGATAGCCGTCGATCTTAACTGTTGTATCCCATAATCAATTACTGCTTTTAAATTAGTAGTAACCGAAGATAGACCTGAGAGGCAACTTTCCAGTTTGCCTCGTTCATTGCTGTTCATGTTTGGTAAGGATTGTTCTATCTCTTTTAGGACGTGCTCACATAACGCATCTACGTATTCGGTGCTACTATCAGCATTATTTAGAGCAACCTGAAACAAAAATGTATGAGTACCTAACATGTTCCATTCTTGCATTTCATAATTAGTACAACCATCGTCTGCTAATTTGCATTGTCTTTGTAATATTTGTCTGTTCAATCAATCAAATTTCAATATAGAATTCTGTAATGTACTGTAGTGTGGCGACTTCAGTGATACTATTTGGAATCACAAATGTCAAGGTTGGAAATGTCAGAATTTGACATTTGACATTGACGCTGCAAAAGCTTACCTCTTAATAGAGTACTTGTCTAATTTGCTTTATAAGAAAATTTGTATATATTTTATCTACTATTCTAAGATTAAAATTATGTCACTGATACTATTCTTGCTCCACACAAAGTGCTTATGCGGCAAGAATTCAGAAGTCAATTAAATATTTTGAAAATATAATGAATTATTCATTTGTTCGTATGATGTAAGTCGTCTGAATACTGAACGTCAAAATACTGATTCAAACAATCGACAACTACGTTATTTGTAGTGTAGTGTGCTTCGCGTGTGGTGAGTCACTGCAAACGGGCAATATAATACACTAGATAAAGCACAGCTGATGCGATTTAGCAGACGGTGGTAACAACTGATGCGATTTAGCAGACGATGGTACAACTGATGCAATTATTGTGAAGAATGTATAAAGTTGTAAATATTAACCATTCTTTTAATTTAAATATACAGGGTGTACGAAATATAAGTGCATTTGCTTTGCTGTATGATAAATTGTATCAAACAAAACACAACACAAATAACCTATTTTGGAGAAATATTAGAAGGTTAAAATCTGAAGCAAAGAACATATTTTATATACTTATGTATTATATAAATAATGACAATATATATGAATGAAGGCCATACGATGACAAAAGTGTGGCATTGTTTTGCCACATATGGAATCTGGTGCTGTCGTGGTTGTATGGATAATGCACCCTATAATAGCTTTGTTCGTAGCACTCCAGAATCAGTTACCAACCATCAGAAGCATGCACACTGGATTTAACATAAAGCATTTTCAACCTTATGCGAGCATTATAAATGCAGTGCACATGTGTTTGATAGTTGGAAACTGTTTCCAATTGTTCTACGAACAGGCCAACGATAAGTGTTCATGAGTGTCCATTATAGTGACAGTACACTAGTAACCAGTACTGTGTAGTGTATATGTAAATGGAGTAGTGTATTATGTGTTAAAGAGTGACATCTGCGAAGTATGCATCAGTAGGCATTCTATGGGTGAAGTAAACTATTAAAGTGCTAGGTTCATTCAACGTCAACTTATTTTTGGTAATTTTGTGTTCTTTGAACACTTCTCAAGTGGCCCGCCTATGGAAATTTTGTTCCGTTGCAATGCTCGCCTTCCATACTCATCTATACTGTAAATGAATCACTCTCTACTATTTTGAAACTCGACTATAGTCACAATACGAAATAAGTTCACAATTATTTACGGGTTAACAATAATGGATTGCAATGTTACAATATTATAACAAATTTCCTTCACTCAACCTTAACTGTACCCTAGTTTGTAATTTCATAACACAGTTTTGCTTTTTACTGTAGTTATATTTTTACTTTTGAAATGTATTTGTAGAAATAGTTTTTTTGCTTTTGGTCAGATATAAATATAAGCCATTTCAGTAACGGCATTCACATTCCCGATATCTTGTATTTATAACTTACAATAAAAGCAGTTCTAGATTGTTCAGTATCTCCAGACTGGAGTCTGCCTTGCTGTATGGAAGTTTGAAGCACATTGTAGGCTTGAGTAAGGTCCAAATAACCCGAGGGATATCCCTGCCTCAGTCTGTTTTTCAAAATTTCACAGAAATCATTTTCCAATACTCTACAAGCATTGTTTATAATCACACATATGCCATCTAAAGATCCAGTGGATATTGAACGCCTAAAATTAGATTAATGTTAAAATTTAGGATTTAAATGTAGTATCCAATATTTGCTTGTCAAAATAATTCCCTTGCCATAAATAAGTAGGGACATCTAAAATTATCATATACTCGTACAAGATGTCCTTAAATTGTGAAATAATTGGACGAAAATAGCATATTTTAATTCTACAACCAAATATATTAAAACATTGCTTGAAACAATAATCACTTGGATCTCTTTCTGTTGGCATTTTTGATCAGTAGAGAGTCGGGAGTTTTTGTATTTTTTCTGCAATACTATTCTGCCTTACTTTAAAAGATAGAGCAAAATATCAAATATACAATTTCTAAAGTGTCAATAGGTGAGTCCAAAACCGTTCAACATAACATACCTTCACTATTGATTTTATCTCACTTTTCGATTTGGATTTAAAGGTTCGCCATCTAAGTAACGGTAAAATTTGAAAGTGGAAAATAATTTCTATAGACTTCTTGGAGTCATTTTTATTACCAACAATTTTTTCCAGAAGTAGGGCAAGTAGTTTCTAAGATGCAGCCCCCAGTTGACTGTAATGGGACAACTATATCATCATAATTTATTTAAAGTAATATAATTATTTCTACAAGCAAACATTTTTTTGAGGAATTACTTCTCTTGAAAAACTGAAGTCTTTCCTTAGCAGTAATTTGTAAACACACTGCACACTCACCTAATACATTTTCTAACGATAAAGAAAGTGTCATCGACCATGCTTGAGGTTTGCTGAGACTGATCTAAGGTGTCCATAGCAACAGCTTTAGCGACTGATTCTTCCATAAAGTATTGTTCCAGTTGAAGGTAATGAGACAGTAGTTCATGCTTAGTTTGACTTAAGTCGCTGTTTTTAATAAGCTGCTCCAGCAGTTTTAAAGTTTTCTCTTTTTCATTTGCATTGGGGATGCCTACCTCTACATCAGCCTAAAAAACACAAATTTAGAGTGTTTTCGGAGGAATATAAAAACAAACACTTACTATAATTTTTCTCTGTATAAATTTAAAATACAATTCACTACGGAAGTGCATCAGCGTTATCTCTCCGATAAGTATATCCAGATCCTTAGGATCAATCTTTTCTAATTTACCGAAACTAGAACTTGAACTCATTCTTGATAGGTCAGTAATGGTTTGTATCTTTTTATTAATTTGTCTCGCTTTACCCCATTCAAGCAATACTCTTTTTGCCTGCAAGTCGCATTCTTTTTGTAATATCGTTACCGCAGATATCAACCTGCCTGGACCATAATAAGTCTCAATGAGAGGTTGATGCGTATCTATTACTCGAGCTAAGCCTTCAAAAAGTAATGTTAGCGTGTCTGCATATATTACACTGTGTCTTTTGTCAGAAAGTGGAGCACTTATCGCTGATTTTAAATTTTTATCTGCCACTGCGGATATTTTGGTTCTCAAGTATGTGCAAAACTCTTTAATTCCTTCTTCGTGCAATCCTAATAAAGGAAATATTTTAAAGAACCTTTCGATTGATACTAGATCCTCAGTATTAACAGCCTCGGTAAATTTATGCTCTACAATAGCTCTGAGTTGGCTAGTCGCGTCTTGCAAAGTTCTTACAGAGCGCAACATATTAGATATGTTGTCCATGTCATTTGCTGTTCGTTTGAGTAATGTCTGGTCCATTGACAAAAACCTGTGAACGTGTGCTGCACCTTTTTCATAATTTGAGTCCATTATTGCTTCTTGTACACCTTGTGAACAAATTTCTAAATCGATTAGATCACTTACACGATGCTGACATTCAGTCACACGACTCTAAAATATATTTGAAAATCAATTTCATGAGAATATAAAATATATTATCAACATACCCGAGCTACATCTAAAGATCTTATTTTACCACTGATTTTTTCAGAAGATTCAGATATGTCATTTACTGTATTTACAAGATCTTGAGCTTCATGTTTAATAACTTTTAGAGTAGGAATTAGTTTTGACAGACCTTTAATTTTATCTTCTAAAAAAGTTTTCTGGCTAAACAAATTGTTCAAGTCTTGAACTAGTGTTTCCTGCAAAATATTGTTTTATAAAATGTTTCAGAAGTTTGTTAATTTACCTCTTCCGATTTTAATTTTTCTAGCTCCAGTTGACAACTTTTCTGCATTTCTGCATAACTGTTTGATTTTGAATCCATTCTTGTACAAGAACATTAATCAGATACATACATCAATTTAAATTAAAACATTTATATCTTTATAACTGCCCTTACTAAATATACTGACGTATACGTAGCCAAAATTAACCTCACTTTGATTTGTCAACAAATTGTGGAACGTCAAAATAAATTCTTTAGGAAGATATCTATATAATCAATAGTATAATATTACAAGTACTAACAAATGGCGATAGATGTCGCGCAAAGTATTCATTGTTTTATTGAGTTTGTATAGTTTTTGATTATTTTCTAGGATTAAATTCTTGACCTTGATTCTTAAATCCTGGAGGATGAAGGAAACCTTAATCAATTCAATTATTCATGTTTACCGTTATTGTGTTTGCCTTATTATGATATGGATATGTCTATATTTCTTATTTTTTAAGTACCTATCTCTAATAGATCTGTACAAAACACTAGCCCAAATTTCTAATTCTAAGATATGAGTATCTGGCCCAATTTACCTTAGTCCATTTACAAAAAGTTTTAAAAACTATAACTTTGACACCGAAATACAGGGAAACTTTTGGACAAAGTAAACTGGACTAGATTTAACATAAAAAATGTGTGCTAGTGCTAGTATATTTTACATACTTACTCTTTAGAGACACATTTGTATAAATTCTTAAATTAATAAGTGTTTCCTTATTTGTTTAAGTATCTTTTGTTGTAGCGTCTTTTAAAGATCAGTTAATAAATTTATGAGAAATTGGGAATTTATGTGTGAGAAAGAAAATATTTACATTAAATAACATTTTTAAATAATTTTTCTGTCAATTCGACGATGTATTCAAGCGATGAAATTAAGAATATTTTTTTTACAAAAAAGAAACTGTTTTAGGATAAGAAATAAAATATTATAAAAATGCTGAAATCATTTATTTCCAATGAGTATTGTTTATAACATTTGAATTATCTAAAACTTATATTCTAATTGAAATCGGAAGAAATAACACCAAGATATCACTATAATAATTATATATAATTTACAAGTATGGGCTTATTTTAAAAATATTTAAGTACATTTTATAATAGAATAAGCAACCATCAACATGTATAAACATTTCTTTGTTAACATGTTCGTTGTTTATACATATTATATTTGTTTAAAATTGCTTTTCATTTTTTTCATATAAATTAAACGGAATAGGCAAACAATATTTCTATACATTTTCACACATTTGCTAAGCTGTATTTAGTTACAGATTTCGTGAAATAATCTATTTCTGTTCTAAATTTTTTGCTTTCATTATTTTTCTAATATTAATCGAATTGGTATCCACAAGACTTGTGGTTGTTGTTATTTGGCGTTTAAAACGATTCTTCTGATCCTACACAGCTTTTGAAATGGCTATCCAAGGCCTGCTTTGATTTTTTTATACATCCGAAATTCAATAGACTTAAACAGCGAGTTTTTAATTTAAAATTTAATGAGATGGTGTTAATCAGGACTCCTCAAAACCCCTAAAATGCGAAATTTTAATAAAAAGCCTAGTGCCATAATGGAATTATTTAATGATTTTCATGATCATATTCTGAATTTTTTCATTAAAATTATTAAAAACAAACACTAAATCGCATTTCAGATTATATTTTTTTGATTGAGCACATATTAACAAAAGTATATATTCATACAAGGTTAATTTTGTCATAAAATTACAGTAAAACATATAGTTATTTTTTTGTTTTTCTTGTTGAGGACGGAAAAATCTTAACTTTTACTTTAATTTTTAAAATAAAAATCAGCACTGCTGAAAAAAACATTTATACATAATTTCATATTTCAAATTGTAGGGTTGAATTCTCAAGTTTCCTGTGTGATTTTATTTCACGAAATTTGTCACAGACCTAAATATTAGCATAATACGGTTTCCAGGCACTGACGTGTGTGAGTATTTTAAATATAATATCAGTCCTGTGTATTTACAAAGGCGTGATTCAATAATTTTTTATATAACAGAAAACTCAACATGAACAAAGCTATATACTATTCTGCAGTACTTAAATTTTATAACGTTTTTACATCTTTTAGAACATTGCGTTGCTTTATGACATTCATTAAGTACAATAAAATTAATTGTAAAATATTTACATCCTCAAAATAATTTACAAAATTAGTTATAGATATTATAATTATTATCATTAATGTAAGATTACTTGTCTTTCTTAATTCTAGGTATATATTATGTGTATATTTAATAAATCTTATAGAAACAACACAAAAATAGGTAAACTGAACAATATTATTGGAAGAAGACTAAGTACTACCCTTGAGTAGTGTATACATATAGTCAAGGGTACTACATAATGACGTATTGTTATAAGGAGGTATTCTCGTATTATTTGGAAAACGCATATTATGAGGAATGGATATAATAATTATTATGTATGGAAATACAACTGGGCTTGTGAAACTTTCAATCACGTTACATACTAATTTTTGTTTAGTTTAATTGGGTATTTTGCCACACAAAACAAAAGAGTAATTAAATAAAATCTTGAGCCAAAAAGATGATCATCAAGGGTTATTTTTGAAACTAAGTTTGCCTAACCACAAAATCTCATACTGAAAAAGCAAATAAGTAAAAACATAACAACAATTACTTCACGACGTTTCGGAAAACTCTCTGATTTCTTTCTCAAAAATTGCAATCGTATTAAAAGTAAGTTAAGGTTGATAGTTAATTTGTTTATCTGCTGTCTTGATACAACTGTAAGTAGACAACAGTGTCAATGTTTACTGAACAGTTTGACATAGATACACTTACCTCTCTCCTTTCAGCAAAATGATCGCGGTCTTTTTTAATTTTCTATTGTTTTCCCAAGCGTGATCGCGTTGATTTTTCAAATTCCCGTCCTTTTATATAATTTTTATGTTTCCCAACTCTAATATTCATGGGCCGAGACGTTTTTCCGAAATAATCTTTATTGCATTCACAAGGTATGCTGTAGATGCAATATTTTAAATTTTATATATTATTTTGTGGACATATTTTTAACAAAAAGAGTCGTAAAGTGTGCGATAGTGATTTTTCTTATTTTTTTATTGATCTGCTTTTTCAGTGAGATTTTTTGGTTAGGCAAACTTACTTTCAAAATTAACCCTTGACTGATCCTTTTCCACAAGACTTTTTTCAATTAATCTTTATTTTTTCAGAAGTGTGGCAAAATATCTAATTAAATTAAAGAAAAACTAATAATACATAATAATATTCTACATTTTAATTAATAATATTGAGGGGCGTATACATTTTTTCCCAATAAGTCTTCCTTAACATGTGAAATTTAATATATCTGCTTTGTTATCTCTATTCTCCAAGTAAGGCTTTCCACTTTTTTTGGATCTATGCAGGGTCCTCCACATAAAACTCCTCGGGCCTATATCTCTGTTATTCTTTAAGATAACTTAAAAGCCGCCACATACAGGGCGAAGACTTGTATTAAGGAAAGAATGTCCAATCAAGTCTTAAGTTAAAACTATACTCTTTCATTGCCCACTTACTCGATTCGTTAAGTCGGTAGTTTTGTCTTAATGCTTGTACATTACAACACTTCACAGAGTGAGCTATGTTTAATGACAGCGGCGTGCGATGTGATAATAAGAAACATTTTCATTCGAGATAGTTCAAATATTGGTTAAGGAAACCTAAAAAATACTCTCATATAAATATAATTAAAGAAAAGAACTGCGAGGAGAACCTTCAGATACAATTTTCTAAGAATGGAAGAAGATACTTATTTAGAGTTGTCAAATTTAGTTAACCCCATAATTATTTAAACGCAACACCAGAATGAGAGACGCCCTATGGTCACATTAACAATTAAGTGCCACGTTGCGATTTTTAACTAGTAGGTTTGTTCAAGCAAAGAATCCGGACCGGTTCCAAACTGTTAAAAACGTTTGTCCAACTGGTTCTTGTTTGATGTTAACTGAGAACAAATTCATAACTTTATTGCTCGAATATTTCTGACAATTCGGATTTGTTGCTTCAACAGACCTAGTAAGTAAAAGTAAGTACTTAAGTGAAGTTTATTCACAGCAGATATACGATACAAATCAGGCAGAACCATATTTTTTGTTTGAGTTCAGTGCAGGACCGTCTAGTCTTCATACAAAGTGGTTTCAAAAAAAAAAAAGATATACACTCATGCTCAACTCATGGTTAACCACATGCTCAGAGAGGTCTAAAAGACATAAAAAAATAACCCGAATTTTAACTCGATGTTTAAAAAGTGGGGCCTCTTTTCCTCCACATCATTCGAGATGGTTTAAATCTGTCAACTACCATGCGATGCGATGGTTTCTTACAGCATTTCTAATTGTAGAAACAACGAAAATGAACATTAATAATAACTACCTGAAAGGTAACACCTAATCCGATTAGCTGTAGCATGTTAAATTCGTTTTTCTTTCCAAATGGTCGAAACTACATTTGTCAGGAATTTCCATTAAAACACTCACTTTGCGCATATTTATAATGCCCGTTTATTCTAAGAAAATTGAACGAAAGGAGTATGAATAGATAATAGAAAACTTTAAATACACCCGCGGCAGTCTTTCATTATATCATATCTTGTCCCATAACCTAGAGAAACAAATCGACGAACTTTATTATAGGAAAATATCTACACCCGACACAAATTTCTGTATTTAATTACTATAAAACGTCAGTTAACATAGGCGCCACAAACTGAAGATAAACAAAAAATTACAAACGTAAACACACAGGGTTTTAAATCTGACAACAAACTGTTGATGGTTGCCTAACTTTCTATATGTGCTGATTAATACGGTTTCGAAAAGAAAATTGTTTCACAGTATAAATAAATTTGAAAATTCTTTGAAAAGCGATTACATTAATTCATATTTTTCTCTAATCAACCTTTATATAAAAAATAAAACGGGACCCAATATTGCACCATGAGGAACACCCCTAGTAATTAAAAGTGACTCACTTAATATTTTATTAATTTTTGTTTTCTATCAGACAGATAACTCCTAAATAAATCAAGTGCAACATCTCTTATATTTAAGTCACCTCATACTCACATTTTAGACTTTTCGCATAATTCAGTATATTCTGAATTACAAATTTATAAAAATTATAAAAGAAAACCACGCAGTGCACTGTCTGAAGACTGTACCTCGTACGGATTTATGTTCCACATCCATTAATCCCCGCTCAATTTTAACTGTGCACGCCAAAATTCAAGCCTTGTTAGGCCAGGCGCACACTAGAAGTTTTTCGCTGTGCGGCAAAAAACAAAAATCTTTGAAGAATTTTTGTTTTTGCTGTGAAGTACTTACTACGTCCTTGTATGAAGCGTTTTACGATACATAATATATAGAATTTTCGTCTTATTTTGAGATCTAGAAAATGCAGTTAAATGTATATGGTACTACTTTTAGAACCACCGTGATTAAAAAATACCGGAGGGAGATCTAAGTGGAGAATCCTGTATTACGCCGCTGACAATGGGTTAATGGAAATGAAATTTATCATATTTTGTTATAAAGCATGGGACTTATTGGGTTTTGGGGCCGCCCATAGAACTTTTATGCCGCAAAAAATTCGATTGAAACTGATCGACACTGAGATCTTGATCATTTTTATAATGGAGCGATAGATACAAACAGATGTTCTTTACTTTTCACAAAATTAAATTTTATTTGTTAATAAATCTATTTAAATTCCAAATTGATATTAGCATTTCATTTTTCAAATCTCATAATGCATGGTTTGGCAATTTCTGAGCCTAAATTTAAATCTAATCTTAAACCAACGACGTGGCAACCTGGGCAGCTAGCTTGGACATTTAACCATTGATAACTGAAGTCAATGGGGGTCTGCAAATCATTTATATTGTAACTTTAAGAAAAATGAAAATTTAGTGAAGACTGGATTGTATCTATCACTTGATTGTACAATAAATATTTTGCAAATATACCTACAGGTTGATTCACGGCGCTAGAAGCTTTCATAGTTGTAGTGATTATTTTTTTCTGAAAATTTGACACCCTGTATATCGAATTTGATCTTTTCAATGAAAACTGTCACTTCCGATTATACCGGAAGTCGTCACCAATTTCATTATTTTAAATGAAATGATAATTTTTATTAAATTTTTGATCTCCATGGTATTTCAATAAGACTTTCCTACACTAATTCTTGTTCTTTTTCGAGACATTTACAATATTTCGGAAAACAATATTTTTTTCTACTACCTAAATAGAAAGTATACAGTTTCCTCCGTTATATATTTGCGGGTGGAAAGTATCGCTTTTCTTTTCTAGGGTGGAAATGTAGTTTCTTCTCTCATTACTAAATATTAGTGCAGGTAGTAGACAATGAAACCTTTTATTGATTTAAAACTTCTAACGGTTGATTCCTGATTCAGCCTGTATGTGCAGGTACCTAACCTTTTGAAAGTCTCAGATCTACCCTTATTTGGACCCGGAAATCAGCCTTACCAAAATATGACCACTTCAACTTTCACCAATCTCCACTGCTGACAATATTATTCAAATCTTCAAAGGAATAAATACATTATGTACGATTTACAAAATTATGTTGGTGTTGCTGCAACAACTTAAATTTACTTATTTTGTCTATGTTTGTAGACTTTTTCTCTTAAAACTGAGAATGAGATCATCCAAGAGTTTTACAAATTAATATCACAAAATGTAATAACAATAAAGTGAAGGAAGTGTATAATAACGTCAATGGCTAAGGAAAGAATGACTACACATCTCCGATACTATCACATATGTATAAGTAGGCAAATAACGTGCAGAACTATTTAAATTTTAATCACTAACTACAAATTGTGCCATTATATCACCAGTTTCTTTATGACGAATTTATTTAAATTTACATTATAAATATAAACAAATGAAACATTTACCCTTATCCTAAATAATTTATCTAAATTTAATTCTCAATATAAATTGTAATGGTGGTGAGGTCGATACTGAGACTCTATAAAAAAAAATAATAAATACGATTGAGGTTAAGTTTCAGTAAAAAAAAATCTGATATTTTTTGTTTACTAGGCAACCATTAGATATATATTTTTCAAGTATTTAGAATATAATTGTTTACTAGATATATATTTGTTTGTATTTGACTGAAATATTGTGCTTTCCTCTACGTAAGGGTGGACATACAAGGATGACAGTTAAATTTACCCTTTTTAATATTTCAGTACAATAAATTCTAAGCTAAACCCATTCATGCTAAAAAAATTAGGTGAATTTATCTCTTATTAGTTTCCAGCCAAATACATTGTACAATTATTGATATGACAACCTATCTAATTATTTAAAACATCAGTCCTGTAAATGTTTAATGAATATATCTACACAATTTTAACAACCTTTTCTTCAATTTACAAATGACAACAACAAAATAACATGTTAATAAGTAATAAATACATCTTACTAATCGTCCCATTTGGCGAAAGCCATGGGATCGCTTACGAATAACCCTGAAGTACTGGTTGTTGTCTGTGTGGTTGGATTTGATTTGTTGATCACGGATTTCGTGTTGTTTGTTTCCACGTTGTACCGCTGCTCCACCTGGTACTGTGGAGCCGCTGGTTGGCTAATGTTGTTTTGTGCTTGAGGCTGAGCCCACGATGGACAATGATCCCAAGTCTTGTTGGGCTCCCAGTCGTAAGTCGGTTGGTTTTGGCTGAACATTTCGTTTAAGAAAAAGAAACACTTTATTTTCTAAGCAGGTATAATAGTAATTTATCTACAACTCCTTTATAATAGCCTTATGATAGCATTTATCTACTCCTTTTAATTTATATATTAATTATTCAACTGCTTTTGAGCAATTAATAGTATCAATAAACAAATTGCGTGAGTTTTTATAGTGAGTTATTATAACTCATGCTGGGCTTCTACAATGATAATTCGGTATGTAAATAGTGTACGCAGTAAATTCTTGGAAATTTTTAAGCCGATAAATACGTTCCATTGGTGTAAAATGGAAGGAATCTTTAACAAGTGGAAAGGAATAAATAATTAAAAGATTTTAAAATTATTAAGTTGCCAACGCCTCTCAGTAGGCGGAACTGTCAATTATTATCATTGAGGGGACTAATGTCATTTGATATTTTAACAATTTTGACGTTTTCAAATCAATTTCTAATAATAGTCCTATAAAAGATGAATTTAGATAGCGAAGATGAGTTATTATGTACACCTCTAGAAATAAGAGAAGTAGCTAATAATGCAAAACAGAATTTATTACCAGAAAAATCAAAAAACAAGTATAAAGGTGTATATAAAAATTTTCAAGATTGGTGTAGTAATAAAAACGTTAACTCGTTTACAGAAAATGTGCTTTTGGCATATTTTAATGAACTTAGCAATAAATATAAAGCATCGTCTCTATGGACTTTCTACTCCATGCTAAGAAGTACACTCAACATAAATAATGGAATTAATATAGAGAATTATTCAAAATTACGTGCGTTTCTTAAACGTCAATCAGATAAATATATAGATAAAAAGGCAAAAACATTTACGCCAGAACAACTTTATAATTTCATAAATGAAGCTCCTGATAAGAAATATCTGGCGACAAAAGTAATAGCTTTTACAAAAATTCAAACGTTTTTATCATCCAGTCAATAATATAATTTATTTTAGGTTGCTTTAATAATGGGCATTATGGGTGCTTGTCGCGCAGCAGAATTGCACTCTATGCAATTTACAGATTTAGAAGATCATGGATCTATTTTTATGGTCAGTGTACCAAATACAAAAACAAAAATTGCCAGAAAATTCACTGTCATGGGAAATCTTTATACTATAATTAAGAAATATTTAAATCTTCGCCCTACCGATATATCGCAAACAATATTATTCTTCAATTTCAATTTCAAAATGGAAAATATCACAAACAAAGAATTGGCATTAATAAATTTGGAGCAATGGGGAAAGACGTTGCTACATTTTTAAAATTACCAGATAGTAATTTATATACCGGGGATTGTTTTCGCCGCTCGTCAGCAACTTCATTAGTAGATGCTGGAGGGGATATAACGGCACTGAAAGGCCATGGCGGTTGGCGATCAACTACTGTTGCTGAGGGGTACATTGATGGTTCAGAAAACAATAAGAAAGATACTGCAAATAAAATATACAGTTCTATAACGCCTTAACCAGTTAGTATATCTGCAACATATATACAACAAACACAAAAAGAAACAATAAACTTGCATAATACAGTCCCACATATTCAGTTTACTGGTTGTTCAAACTTTACAGTTAATATCATTAATAAACAAAATGAGTAATTACACCTAAAACTTTTATTTAATTGTTATAACTATTAAGATTTGTGAATAAAGTTCTTTCTTGATACTTGTATCTTAGTATTTACTGTTACAGTCGTAGATAAAGTATAGTATTCAACTTGCGGTAATGGTCATAACTCACTTGATGAATTACAGTACTCGCCTTACCCCCTCTGCATTACCGCTCGTTAAGTAATACTAAGAGAGTAATCTGACGTATTACCCCACTAGTGAAAAATTAAAAAAAGAGATCACTGCTTAATAGCCATTTTTATTAAGAACCAACAGGTTGATCAATTTGACAATTAGTAGATAATTTAACTTAAATTGAATTACTTGTTATAAATATGAACAACACAACTTTGACAATTCGTAAGATTGATACCAGATGAATGCAGCTGGCCTGTATTTGTATTAATAACGCTTAAATTTTCTTTGTAAGCACTTGAAGTAACTTCAATGACGGCAATCTCTCCTCCAAGAACTTTTATGGCGATCTTTTTCTTGTTTTCAAGAGAAGTATCAATATAGCCTTCACACACGATGTTGGACTTCCAACCACCATGCTGTTTTATAATTAGAAGGTTTGCTCCTGTGATGGCTAGAAGTGAAGAAGATGATCGTCGAAAACAGTGCCCTGTATATTGTTTAGGCTGTAATAAATTAAGAAAAAAATCTTCTTTGGCATTGCACTAAAAGTATTTATACCATCAGGAAGTTTCATGCATATACCACCTCTGTAACTAACAAAAAATGTTCCATGATAAGCGTGACTAGGACGCAGGGCGAGATATTTTTGTATTACTTGGACCATATTCACATTTTTCGATTGCTCCATCAGTGATAATGAATTCTCTGGAAACTTTGGTTTTCGTGTACGGTATGAAAATATGAAAAATGTCCCTTGTTTCCTTCATTTTTTACGCTTTCTAACAGCAGTTAACTCGTCCACTCTGAATGCACCTCCAAGTCCAATAATTAAGGCAACCTTAAATGGTGTATTTATGATTTTCAAATAGCAAATATTTTCTTGTTCTTACCTTTGCTAGTAAGAATTTTGTGTCATCAACATTTTGTAAAAAATTTAAAACATCCTCTTTCGTTAATATTCTTGACTGTTTTGGTTTGTATCCCACTGATTGCTTTTTCAGAAAAGCAATTACATTGTTGAATTTATTGATGCCAACATTTTGCCGCATACAGATTGTAGACCGCAGCATAGAATAGAACGCCCAAAGACTAGATGATTTGTACTTCTTGTATAATTCTTCAAAAAATGCTAATAATACCTTTTCCTTTGCTTCATATTTTATATTCGTAGATACACACTAATCAGTGAATCGTTTATACTGTTAGCTTATTTTACAAATTTGTCCAAACGCTATAAGCCTTCAAATCTTTGGGCGTATTCTTCGATCATACGAGCAACTATATGAAGGAAAACGTGGACAATAGTAAATACATTCTGCTCGTGGCATTTCTCAAGAGAAAATCTGAAGGATATGTACCGAAATAATCAAATATTTTAACTGAACAAAGTTTTTACAGGGAGATGAAACATGGTTACTAACAAAGGTAAATTATTTAGATCATAGACTTATATACCTAAAGAAACAATTTTAAAGGTTGTGTTCATTTTGGGACTTGGAGGTGTATGTAGGAAGAAGGAACTCACTTATATGCAGATAAAAGTCGTGAAAGACTTAGGACATGTTTTCTGCATTGGGTATTATACCCAATACAAAGACCAAGATTTCGCGTAAATTTGTTGTAACTACTGAATACATTGAAGGAATCAATTTAGTAGAAGTAATTGGAAAATATATAGCATTGCATCTTTCAAGTTGCGATTATTTAAGGTTCTTTGTTGGATATAAGAATGGCAAATGTACGAAACTGTCCGTGCGTATTAACACAATTGGCATCATGCCGAAAAATGTTGCATCTTTTTTAAAACTACCAAATGTAAAAGATTACATCGGACACTGATTTCGAGGATCATGGACTTATTTGCAAATGAAGGAGCAGACCTTTTAACAATCAAAATACACAATGGCTGAAGGATATATTGAAACGTCGATTGAAAATAAGAAACAAATCGCTACAGGGTCATTCCATTTGAAATCGTCTAATTGGCAAAGCCGACCCATTTTAGATTTTGGTGTAACTGTGAAAATCTCTTCTCTAGGGTCCCAAACAACAAAATTTACACGAGTTTGATTATTACAAGCGCTTGTTTCCGCCTATTTAAATAAAGACACTTAAAAATTGCTATTTTTAAGCTTTATTAATTTTTGCTGTCAAATTTTTCTGTTTAAAGATATTTGAATGATCAAGACGGAATTCAAAGTTGGAAAGATAGTAGTTACAGTGTAAATGAATATAATTGGCTCGGACAATCCCTTTGAATAATAGCAGCATGCTGAAAATAAGTGTTTTTAGTAATTTTTCGTGAATTTCAATCGACTCTAGCGCCTTAACTGTTGAGAGTTAAAAATTCATGCCCCGGGGGAATTAAGTATACATATCATAGACAAAATTCAGCCACAAGTTGACCTGAGTAGCCCACTCTTTATAGAAGAAAACTTTGCTTGAAGTTTTGAAATTTTTAAAAATCCCAATATTCAGGCTATGAAACGAGCGTGTTAATTGCGAAATAAAAATCTGATACTCGCAGAATCTACTGTTCTTACCTTCAACTTTAAATGACTACATCACTTTACATGTTTAGTGCATGTACGAGCCGTATTTTTTTACAGCAAAAATCAACTAATTTTTCTTCTTCTAAATAACTAGTAGTTTTTATCTTATTTTTCTATTATTCTATAAAAATTCCATCTTATCTATAGAATTTTTATATATTTTTATGCATGCGTATAGGTAAGCGAATATGCGTAAATTAAAAAAAGAAATTAGAAATATTATTAATTATTCATTATATTAAACAATATAAGTAGGTATATTCGAGAAGTAAATTCGAATTAATAAGTATTAATAAAATTACTAATGACTTGAAATATTTTTCATATTTATAATTATTATTGATGGTAAGTAATTTTAATTCATTAGTAAAAACGTTCAGATTTTTGCAGTAAAAAAGGCTCGTATATGCACTAAACATGAAAATAACAAAACAAGTGATATTGTCATTTAAAGTTGAAGGTAAGAACAGTAGATTCTGTGAGCATCAGATTTTTATCTCGCAATCAACACGCTCGTTTCATAGCCTGAATATTGGTATTTTTAAACATTTCAAAACTTCAAGCAAAATTTTCTTCTATAAAGAGTGGGCTACTCAGGTCAACTTGTGGCTGAATTTTGTCTATGATATGTATACTTAATTCCCGCGGAGCATGAATTTTTAACTCTCAACAGTTAAGACGCTAGAGTCGATTGAAATTCACGAAAAATTACTAAAAAATACTCATTTTCAGCACGCTGCTGTTATTCAAAGGAATCGTCCGAGCCAATTATCTTCATTTACACTGAAACTATTATCGTTCCTACTCTGAATTCCGTCTTGATCATTGAAATATCTTCAAACAGAAAAATTTGACAGCAAAAATTAATAAAGCTTAAAAATAGCAATTTTTAAGAGTCTTTATTTAAATAGGCGGAAACAAGCGCTTGTAAAAATCAAACTCATGTAAATTTTGTTGTTTAGGACCCTAGAGTAGAGTTTTTCAAAGTTACACCAAAATCTAAAATGGGTCGGCAACAATTTTTTTTTATTTTCAGAATATTTTATATG
This sequence comes from Monochamus alternatus, assembly GCA_037114965.1. Classification (NCBI taxonomy): domain Eukaryota; kingdom Metazoa; phylum Arthropoda; class Insecta; order Coleoptera; family Cerambycidae; genus Monochamus; species Monochamus alternatus. The sequence goes on along the minus strand of CM073431.1, from coordinate 72,632,758 downwards.
GAATGACTCTACAAACATTCTGGAAATAAAGAATAAGCCGATAGATGTTTCAACTAGTAACATTAGCAATTTAGAAATCAATAAAACGTCGAACAAATTGTTCTCCTCTGGAATATGTTAATGTTTACGATAAATAATGTAGATAGTTCTTATTAATATAGTTTATGAAGCAAATGGTTCAAAGGCTAATTTTACTCTGGATAACTCAGTCAAAGCTCTTTGGGCTCAATAGTAAATTTAAAGTTATAATGATACTTAAAATATGTTAACTTCACTAGTTTTTCTAGATGGAAATGACTTACATGTTCTTCATAAAGATGTACAGGGTGAAGTAAAATGTATTACCTATTTTATTTCATTAATACCTGTATATTTCTTACAGTAGACATAAAAGTGTGATATTAATTTCTCACAAATTGTACTGTTCTTATCAAGTACACTGATCCAGATAAATTGAATACAAAATAAATAAGAAATAGAGTGGTATTCAATTCAAAAGTTGCTAATTAAACTAATAAATTCCAGTACTTACGTTTAAAATATTAAGTTATATTCTGAAAATACTGAATTTGCGTAAATTTTTGATATTTATGTTGTCCATTTTTAGTATAATATTAACTCGTAAGATTTGTTGTCGGCAATATAGAGATTTTTATTTATACAATACAGAGTTTACTATCTACAAAGTATAAACATGTTAACTACGTGCTCAGAAAGGCCTAAAAGACAATATAAAAAATATTTCGGAATTGTAGCTTGATATTCTTTAAAAATTGTGGTATATACAGCGTTTCCAAATGTAGAATCAATGAAAATGAACGTTTTTATTAATAATACCTGATAGATAACAGTTCCGGTTAACTGCGTTTGTTTTGCGTTCTTTTATTCCAAACCGTCAAACTACATTTTCACTCATTAAAAGTTCGTCAGGATTAGCCACTAACAACATAACACATTTCGCGTACAATTGAATAAAATGTCCATTTGTTCTAATAAAGTCGAACGAAAGAAATACTAACAGATAATAGAAATCTTTGAATGCACCCGGAGCAGTCTTGTCCGATAACATATAAAACAACTTGGAGAACTATATTATAGAAAAATAGCTGTATCCGACACAAATTCGTTTATATAATAACTATAAAACGTTTAATATTGACAAAAGACACTAAAAATGAAGGACAACAAAAAATCACAATGTAGACACACAGGATTGCAATTATTGTGACAACGAATGTTACAGTCTAGTGTTGCTGGTTGCTCAGCTTTCTAAAAGTCAAACGTAATATTTGTACTTTGTTATAGTTAATCCTGTATGTATGAAAACAGCTATAAATGAATTTAAAAAGACAGATTTGCTATACGTTGTAGCTAGGAAATTGTATCACTTATTTGTAGTATTGTTGATGTGGTTCTTTTTTGCAATTTAAATTATGATTCCAGCAGCACAAGCAATAAAATGTAGGAAAAATAATGTAGCAACAAATGTAAAGTAGTGAACTAACTCTAATAATAATAATAACTTTCTCTTTTTACTAACCAAGGATGATTCACAACTTATCCGAAAAAAAATTGGAATGTACAGGAGACTCTTACAATTATGTAAATAAAAAACAAAAAGGCCAGTTCGAAAATAATTTAAAAATACATTTCTGCACGGTACTGCAAACTGGTCCACTGTAAAACCTGACCTTGCATAAAGCAAAGCATGCAATCGACGACGACGGCGACAAAAAGTAGAAATAATTTCCCAATTAAAAAAATAAATACAATTTTATAACATCTATTTTATATGAGCAAATTCAACTGATTTTGCCGCTATTATATTATTAATTTATAAAATTAATTTGTGGTTTTAATTGATGTTACAAAAACAGTTCAAAGTTTTGTAAGCCGACGTGTAAACACATTTGGGCCCGTTTTACCTAGTTTCTACGAACTAACACAAATGTTTTTTGCCCGTTTTGAAGTTACTGACAAGTTGTTGGCATAACTGAGCCTCGTGTATAATACGGCACACTGTTGATTGGGATATTCCTTATACTTTGCGATTTGCCTGGTATTTATTCAGGGATTTTCTTCAACAATCTCTAAAATGTGCTCCTCAGCTACTGCAATATATCGTGGGAAATCGCGTACTTCACCATAAATTAAAACGATATCCATCAACTCCGAGGTGCTATACACGTCTATAGCCATTTTTGACACTTGAAAAAGTAATGTCAACACTACAGATGCTACAGACTGCAGTAGCACAGCGATGTAAAGGTTAAAAATGCTACAACTTTATTTATCATCATTATTATGATTAATTATTATTTATTTATTTATCATTTTTTTCTTGGAAACTATAAGGATTTTTCAAAATTTCTTTTTTACGATATTGATATTTTTCATGGCGCATGTATTTCCAAATTTTTTCGAATAACTTGTGAATCACCCTGTATAATAAAGTTGGTAATTCAAAAGTGTTTAAGTAGCTATTTTTTTCATCCTAGTGTCCTTCACTCACCTGAAAATACTTTGATCAGTATACGGCGAAGCGCTGTTGAATTTTGGTTTCTCATGGTCGGTTACTGTTAACTCGATATTTTGGTCTCCATCTGAGCTTTCTTCTAGTGTACTGTGTTTGATGCCGTAGTAAAAGTACATTATAAAACCTAGGGTCATCCAAATGGTAAACCTAACAAAAGTGTACGGCGAAAGTTTCAGGATAAGGTAGATGTTGACAGTTATGGCAACAACCGGGATAAACGGCAATCCTGGTGTCATAAACATCAGCGAGTTTCTGAAAAAAAAAAAAAACATAAGTTACTGATATATTTTTAGAGAAAAGTTACTTAAAACAAAATTTAAAAAGCAAAACATAGTGGAGTAACATTTTACCTAAACGATTCCAAAGACATTAAAATTAGAGGTCTGGCAGCGCAGATCTAACCTAACCTAACATAGTATACCTTTTCCAAATAAAACAGGTAGGAGAATCGATTGTTTCGATAGTCAGATGGATACACTAAGCTGCAAAAAAGTTCTGCCATTTAAAAGAAACATGGTGTGTCATAAGTGGCGCCTTCTACTAGTAACTTTAAAATTAGAATTACCCACAAAAACCCCCTATTTACAAATTTTATGTAAATATTTGGATTTCTTAAGAAGTTAATTACAAATATCGAAAATAAAATTTTAATTTTGACACCCTGTATCTTTTTCATTATGCGACTTGGGATATAGATATGTCAGACTAAATTGATTTATTTTCACCTAAGGAATTTGTCGATTCCAAAGACATTAAAATTAGAGGTCTGGCAGCGCAGATCTAACCTAACCTAACATAGTATACCTTTTTCAAATAAAACAGGTAGGAGAATCGATTGTTTCGATAGTCAGATGGATACACTAAGCTGCAAAAAAGTTCTGCCATTTAAAAGAAACATGGTGTGCCAGAAGTGGCGCCCTCTACTAGTAATTTTAAAATTAGAATTACCCGCAAAAAACCCCTATTTACAAATTTTATGTAAATATTTGGATTTCTTAAGAAGTTAATTACAAATATCGAAAATAAAATTTTAATTTTGACATCCTGTATCTTTTTCATTATGCGACATGGGATAGATATGTTAGACTAAATTGATTTATTTTCACCTAAGGAATTTGTGGTCTCATTTTTGCTACTTACTTCATTTAAAAGCGCTCTGTATAGTTTAAAGGACAATGATAAAAATAGCCGATTTTTGGCTTATCCGGAGGAACGCATGAATCATAAAAAAATCAATTGATTATTATTAATTAACATTAGAAATGGCCCAGAAATACGTCAGATAGCTGGGGCAATGTCGCTACTACCCCTAAACCTATATAAACTACCCTTAAATGGATAATCATTAATTATTGTTACAAAATTCGTGTAAAATGAAAAAAATGCTTGAAAATGATTTGAACAGACAGTATGTCAATATAAAAAGTGATAAATAACTGTAAAAATGTCCATTACACCCCTAAAAATGAAAAAAAACGACTTTCAAAAGCTAATGGTGAGCTTACTTCGACATCAAAAATAGATAATGCTTAAATGTTCAAGGGAACCCCTACTGCTAGAAAAAAATTATAGATTACTGTCAAAAAATGCAAAAACTAGTAAGTGGGAAAATATTAATTGCACCCCTAAATCTCTTTAAATAACTTAAAATAGATAATCATTATTTATTGTTGTAAAATTCGTTTAGAATGAAAAAAATGCTTAAATCACTTTTAAGGTTCATTTATACTATTGCGACCTGAAAAATGGGCGCAAGGGTAAATTGCCATTTTTTCAGTACGCGCTCGCAAAGTGAGAACAATTGGTGCTATTTCGCCATTGAATGGGCACTTTTACAGTCATTTATCACTTTTTATAATGGCATACTTTCTGTTCAAATCATTTTCAAGCATTTTGTTCATTTTACACGAATTTTATAACAATAATTAATGATTATCCATTTAAAGCTATTTAAAGGTAGTTCATATAGGTTTTGGGGTAGTAGCGACATTTCCCCAGCTATCTGACGTATTTCTGGTCCATTTCTAATGTTAATTAACAATAATCAATTGTTTTTTTTTATGATTTATGCGTTCCCCCGGATAAACCAAAAATCGGCTATTTTTAACGTTGTCCTTTCTGCCTTACGACGACATAGTCCTTGAGCTGCTAATAGATGGTTGTAACAATCAAATGTAAATCCAAAGAGAACTATATGTTTTCATATTCTTAAGTTCTTAAGGCATTGTTTTACAGCCACAACAATTATTGCAGAATTGTTTTACACTTGGCAATTTACGTTGCAAGTACTAGTAGGTAGTTATATTCTTTTACATTTAAAATTGCAAGAGGGCCTATTCTCTGCTAATGCAATAAAGATAACAAAAGCTGTTCTTGCGTATGCGTGTAATTCAAATTACCGCAACTTTTATTTCAGGTAATTACGATTGCCTACTGTAAAGCAGTCGAAAGACATTAATGGATTGCAGAGTTTAATTACGTGTATAAAATTGATATTCCACTTAACGTCTACATCACTGTCAGCTTTAATAAAATCATATTATTTGCCGCCAGTAAAGGTAAAAATGATTTATAGAGGGTAATACCACCGACCTGTTCTGAGGTTTCCTCGATATGACAAGACAAACTGCCACGATGCCGAATAGAAGGAGGAAAAGGAAACACGTGAGTGTGGTGCTCATATCCTGCATTCCGAAGACGATTATTAAGTCGAAGATGATGATGAGGATATATAAATGTCCAACCATTTTCATTACGAACATTCCCGACTCCTCCGTGGCCGGTCCAGTGTCTACCCAGGGAAAAATTGCCGGGCAGAGATACGTGGCAGCCTATAAAAAAATAATGAGCGCCTGTCATGCAATCATATTCTTATTTATAGAACTGTGAATGTAGTGAAATATTTTTATCGTGATTGAAATCTGCACGGAATATTGCGTTGTTTGTTTGGTGAGAATATGTTTAATTTTATTATAGGATAATATACGTTCACTAACTTGCAGTCTACGCCCAATATATCCTAAACTAGGACCCACTGTAGATCCTACTACACCACCCGTGCTGGTGGCGCTGCCTCCGCCGTGAAGCGTTCCTGCAAAGAAATATGTTGAAATTTGATTTAATTAACATAATCGTATACAGGAGTCGTGCTTATAAACTTTTTGCATATATTATTTGATCTTTGAACGAAAAATGACATGAAATTTGCGGATATTCGCGCGAATTATTTAATGGAGGGGAAAAAATAAAAAAAAAAATATGAAAACATCGATATTATTTTAATTGTTTTACAGTTTTGCGAAATTCGCTAAATTTTCAAACTATCTCGCTATTAATAATTTATATCAAAAACTTAAAGACACACTGATAAAAGTGGGTGGAAATTTCCACCCACTTTTATTATTATATGTATTATATATATATATATATATATATATATATATATATATATATATATATATATATATATATATATATATTATTAAATTATATCTTAAGGAAAATCAAGTATACGTGTTTTTAAGTAACAGAATTAGTAAATTTCAGGAATAATATGGTAATAGTTTTTAATAGTTAATAACATTCTATCGCCATTACAATTCTATTTGAGGATAAATTTCTATAGTAAAATTACATATACATATTTTAAAATTCCATCCTAAAAATTACATTACAAATTATTACAGGAGTGGATCAAATGTAAACCTAGTAATTTATTGTCACAGTTAATTAATATTGGTCCTATCAGACTGGAATGTTTTAATTCTATCATTGGAAAATGAAGAGGATCGTGCCTGCAGCCAACTGCGTACAAATGCTACCACCAAAACTGCGCTTCCAATTTTTCCTTGAGTAGTTCAATCATATGATGTGATGTGATGTGATCTCATGACAAAGCTGGATGGATGTTCGAGTGTTTACCAAACGAATTGTTCCAGTTTGATATATAGAGCACTAGACGTCTTTAACAAACCATAAGACGGTCACCTTCAATCAGATCACGAGTCCCACGAATCTTCATCTCATTGATGCTTGTCCGGGGTTGAATGCATGACTCTCATTTTGCATTGATTCTTGGCCACTTAAAAATTTATGCGAGTTTTTGGCTTGGAATTTTGAAAGAATTTGTCGGCAATCTGTACAGTTAGTCGTCGAAAAACTTATAGGTTGGTGTTCCACGTTTATAAAAAATGTTGACGGTTGTTACTGAATATTTCTTGTTTTTCACACTGTTTGTTTCTACCAACAAAAATTGTTTGTTTCTTGTTATTTCCATTGTGGCAGTAAGCTTTACGTAATATTAGGGAGCACCTGGCATTAAGTAAAAAGTTTATTCAATTCATAATATTGACATGCAGTGACAAGTTCCAAAAACATTTCTACGTTTTTTTTCAGTGTGCACCTAAGTTCCAAGTTACTGCAAATTTGGAACAATAAGAAACAACAAACAATAAAGGGTTCCAGTGTTGCCTCATTATGCATAAGGATCTAAACTGAAGAGGAATTTGTAAAAAGCATTTGCACACTAAACTAAGCTAAGCTAAGAATATAGTTTTGGATTTGTTGAAACTTGATTGAAAGTAAAATGATTGAATACACGGAAAAACGAAATATATTGTTAAGTCTATATCAGCTTACCATAAAATTTATTTTCTGTTCTATCAGAAACTAAAAATTGATCGTCTCTTCCAGAAAAGTCTTCTTCCGGTTCATCGCCTCCAAAAGTGTCATCGCTGTCAGGAGAACTGAAAATGGTAAGTTTTCCAATAATTACAATCAAATTTCAAATATTTTTCTAATAATTATACGTATATTTGTTACAAAATTGTTGGTAAATAACTAAAAACGAATAGATTATATACTAGTGTACAAAATACAAACAAAGAAGGGTAATTACAAACGAAATATCAAAAATACACACATTCAAGTCAAGTATTACCAGTACCAAATATCAAAATTTAAAATTAATATTAAAGTTGTTAGTAATAGTGCAAAGACTGCACTAACGCAAGATAGACCCATCAGAATGTTTAGTTAAAGGTTACTATAAGATCTACTGTACTATGGATTTGATTTCTAGGTAGCGCGGAAATGATTTGTCCGAGTTTGAAAATTACTTTATTTAAAATTTCAAACCATCAGGTAAAACATTGGACCAAGGTAGGTGTGACTTTTTTGTCCTACATATTTATTTGCTGTATATACCATTCAATTTAATTATATAGAGTCATATAACTTAATAACGGATATAAATCGTTTGATTCTCTAAAACTTAGTTGACAGGGTTCTTCGATATCTGATGGGTCTATAAAGAGATTCTTGCTTTAATCAATGTGATGTGCAATTCAAGAAATTCATTTTTGAGTTTACAAGAGTAACATGGCTAATTTATTTTATCACCTGCCGTATTTTCCATTTTAATACGGCGATCAATATTGATGCATTAAAACAAATTTATCATCATTAGCAGAAAGGACCATCATAAGTGCCCTCGAAGCCTGCCTGCTAATAATAATTACATTCGAATTAAACGACCGCATTTCGAATAAGTGAAGTTTCACCCCACTAACATCCATTTTAATCATCGGCATTTCAGCCATATTACACGGCCATAATAAATAAGGTAATTTTGGAATATATTTCAAAATAGTTATTTCTACAAAAATTATACAAAAACAAACGATTTCATGTTCTGCTGCAATATTGATTTTAAAAATTTATTTATTTAGTAGTGCAGTAAGAAATTACAAATGCGTTGCATTTCATACGTAATTAAATTTATAAAATATCATTTTGAAATCCAGTTGTTGTTAAGGTAATGAAAATTCGATCTTTTGTTGACAAGTAACTTAAAACGTCATGTCATGAAAAGTGATCAAGAAGATTAATTTCTCTCGGCGGAAATCGAGAGACTCGAGCACTTTCGAGTTATTGACTTTTGACTAGGAAGTCAAAACAATAGTACGAGTTTTCGTATGGTGTGATCTAAAAAATGTTAGTGACAAGTTTAGGAAATATATGATATATTTTGAAGAAAAGTCCAAAATATGGAAATCATCAACGCTTTGTCAAATTACTCCATGTTGAAGACGAAGATGAACATAAAGAAATTACATAAGCAAATCAAGTAAATCATAAGCAATCTTGTTGCTTTTTTGAATCAAAAGAGTAAAGGATATTGACCGAAAAACTATTTATCGAGGAATAAATCGACTAATTTCTCGCAGAAGCTCAAAATGAAACATATCTCATGCAGAAAGTTGCCATAATTTTCGCTGTATTTGAAGCATGTCGTCGTGAAGAACTGTGCAACTTAACATTTAATAATATGGAACACTTCACTACTTAAGAAGAAGTAAGTAACAATAAAATAAAAATCATTTAACACTTCTATGGAAGCAGATAATAGCTATTTATGATATACGTGTTAAAAGTAAAATTTTATTTTGTGAGTGAAGATGATTAAAAAACGAGCGTAGCAAGTTTTTTAACTTCACGAACAAAATAAAATCACTTTTAACACGTATATCATACACTATTTTTTCTACAAAACAATCGGAAGAATTTTAAACTCAATAAAAATAAGAAATCAAAAAATACCACACAGATCGCAATGTTCATGAACCAAAATTTTCGTCGCAACCAGTACTGTTGTTAGTTACGGAAAAAACGCAAAAATATTGACAGCATTTTCTAGTAATATTATAAGTATAATGAATAATCTCGATAATGAGTGTAACGAATCCATCCCTGCTGAAATCGAAGAAGCCGCTAGTCGAGCAACATTGGAATTATGGCCGGCGAAATCAAAGGAACAGTACGAAATCGCTTATAGACGCTTTTCGGAATGGTGCAACATTAAAAAGGTCCCTGGGAAATGTAACGAAAGTGTTTTACTGGCATATTTTGAGGAAAAAGCCAAGATATGGAAATCGTCAACGCCACACAGTTCGCAATGTTTATGAACCAAAATTTTAGCGCCAACAGCAACCAGTGCTGTTGTTAGTTACGGAAAAAACGCAAAAATATTGACAGCATTTTCTAGTAATATTATAAGTATAATGAATAATCTCGATAATGAGCGTAACGAATCCACCCCTCATCAAAGAAACAGTACGAAATCGCTTATAGACGCTTTTCGGAATGGTGCAACATTAAAAAGGTCCCTGGGAAATGTAACGAAAGTGTTTTACTGGCATATTTTGTGGAAAAAGCCAAGATATGGAAATTGTCAACGGTGTGGTCAAATTATTCCATGATCAAAACTATGTTAAAAATAAAGCAAGATCAAGATATAAGCAAACATTATAAACTTATTGCATTTTTAAAACGGGCGGGGAAAGGTGAAGGATATCAAGCAAAAAAGTCAAAAGTTTTGACGAAGACGCATATCGACAAATTTCTCACAGAAGCAGAAGACGAAAAGTATCTGATGATGAAAGTCGCAGCAATACTGGGTGTCTTCGGGGCGTGTCGCCGGGAGGAATTGTGTCAGATGACCACCGACAATATCGAATATTTGGGCACTTCGGTTGTTGTGACCATACCAGATACTAAAACGAAAGTGCCTCGGACTTGCAGTGTTGTTGGTGAATTCTATTTAAACTTTTTTAGAAAGTATATGGCACTCCGGCCACCCAACACTGACCATAGACGACTTTTTCTTAAATATATGAAGAATAAATGTGTGAAGAATCCAGTCGGAATTAACATGTTTGGTAAAATGCCAGCCGGACACTGTTTTCGTAGTTCATCGGCGACATTGTTAGCAGATTCTGGTGCAAATCTTACTACCATCAAGAGGATGGAAATCTTCGACGGTAGCTGAAGGCTACACTGAAAATTCACTGGAATAGAAGAAGGAAATTGCGTGCCAAATACTTCCTACTGCTGCAACTACTAGCAAGACCACCAGCACTACCAGTAGTATTTCTACAGAAAATAGATGTGTCACACATGTTGACAGTAAAACCAACTTGACTTGATGACTCCGCAGGGAATTACAATTTCAAATTGTTCTAATTTTACTATAAATGTTAATAGTAATAACTAGTTAAAATGTTGGTTTGTACTTATTTAAAATAAAAAGTTGTTCATGTGTTTGTTAAAACGTTTTATTAATTTTCAAAACAAAATTGAAATAAACTTTGATTTACTTTTAACACTAGTGTTAAAAGTAACTTACTTTTAACACGCGTGTCAAAAAATGATATTTTTAACATCAAAAATGACAATTAAAAAGCCCACTGGAAGCAGATAAACAAATTTTAAACTGTCAGTCTTGACTTTTAAAACGATAGCAATTTTTGATAACGAATACGAGTTTTTCGAAACGTAAAAAAATTTGGAAGCGCGATAGTGATATGATTTTCTACTTATCTGCTTTTTCAGTGTGATATTTCTTGGTTAGGCAATTAATATTTATTTTTTCAGAAGTGTGGCAAAATACCCAATTAAACTAAAGAATAACTAAAACGTTCGACAACTCTTCTGATGGTAGAGCGACGAACATGAAGGATTCTTAAAAAATAATTACGTCCATCTTCAACAAGGGCAAAAGGTCTTGCGTAATGAAAAAATACTGTCAAATTGACAGAATAACGAGCAAAGACATTTTGTCAAATAATAACATTTCTTAAAGTAAACTGTTGTTGACAAGTTATTTTCGTTCTTACAAATGAATCAATGCACCTAAGAACGTGAACCAAAAAATAAAATGTGGGAAAGAAATGGTTCTTAACAAAAATGGGTATTTTGAAACACGGTGTTTAAAAATTAGGGTTATACAGCAACCTTTTAATTAACCCTATATAATAACTAAAACGCCAATATTTAACAAAAGACAGAATTTACAAGTTAGCCATTTTATCTATAGTTGCTAAAAAAATGAACTAAAAATAAAAAAATTATGAGATTTAAAATTTTACCAAATATTAACTTATATTTGTGTACAGGGTGATTCAGAAGTTATCCAAAACAAATTGGGAATACATACGTTATGAAAAGTGGAGTCAATATAGTAATTTTTTTTTGTAAAATCCTTATAATTTCCGAGAGAAAAATTATTGAAGTTCTAGCAGTTTCAACCTTTACATCGCTGGGCTACTGTAGTTTCTAGCCAGGCGATTTAAAATATCCGATTACTTATCTTATTAACTTAATTTTGTGATGTGTATTTACATTATGAGCATCATTTTAATTTATGGTAAAGTGAAAATGCTTTAGCAAAAGGATTTTCAGGTAAACATGTGCCGAATGTAGCTACTTTTACAACGGTGTGCAGTTAGTGCAAGTGTAGTGCAAACGCAGGCGTGATGCGCGAAATTTGCAACCGGATCGTGGAAGAGATCCAGGGCGTTTACGGCTTATTGCAGCAGTGTGGCGTATCATACAGGAGGCGTAATTATATCCGTACCATGTACAGCGTGTCCAAGCATTAATACCAGGGGATTGGACGAGGAGGACCGATACCATGGCCGCCACCATCTCCTGACTTTAAATTATTTGGACTTATTTAAAAAATAAAGTATATGGCACCGAAGTACACTATTGATGATTTACGCAAACGTATCATAGCTGCTGCCAATTACTTAGTTCAAAACGAACAAAAAGCAGAAACATTTGTGTTAGTTTGTAGAGACTGGGCAAGACGGGCCCAAAATTTTGTTGTAACATCAGGTATGTCGAATTATTTTACTAATTAAAACTACAAATTAATTCTATAAATATTTAATAACAGTAGCGATTGAAACAGTTAAATCTGCTGCATTAAAAGGGGTGCTGTAAAATGTAATTTATTTCTTTCCTTTGGAATTTCTTTAAATTTTTTGTCCGGTCGCCGATTATACGTCTTATCAGGTTTTACAGTGGATCAGTTTCCAGTGCTGCTGTACATTAATTTTTTTTTTAAATAAGTTCTGAATCACCCTGCATTTTCTAATGGCAAATACCTTCTCGTCACTCTCCGTACCATGACCCTCTGCGTAGTCTGGGTAGGTAACGGTGACGGCGAAGGAGAAGGCGACGGGATCGGTGGTCCCAGATTGGCGTCGATCGCCTGCTTGAGTTGGTCGGGATGCAGCTGATTTCCGTAGAAAGCTTGCCCGTTCGGATTTTTTGAAAGCTCCTCTTTAGTTGGCGATCCCCTCAGGGGAGTTCGTAGGCTTTGGGGTAATAGCTCGACTAGATTGGTCGAATACGGCTGGTATCTTAAGATTAGGACACAGGTCGAGACCAGGGTGTAAGCTAACAAGGTACCTGAAAGGGAAATTGAGAGAAAATTTACAGAGAATGGAAACCACTTATGGAATAAATTCAGTGACTTGATAACTTTTCATTTTTCTTGTACTTTGTTCTTTTAGTTTATAAATCCCTCATTAATAATATTTATTTACGACATTTGGCATACCACCATTTTAGGGGATGCTGGGATGCTGAATCCAGTGCCGTAGTAAGATATGAAGAAAAAAACAGTTTTCGTAAAATTAAGCAGTGAAGAAATTCTAAGTAGGTCTTGAAAATAGAAAACAGCCTTTAATATTTTACGCCAGAATAAAGTTGCTACTGCTACATCTTTTAGAGAAAATAAAAAAAAGGAACAAAATGCGTGGCACTGTAGGTTGGAAGTTTCTCGTCAAGTTGATGAATAACACTGAGTTACGTTAAATAATACAGTTTTTCACAATTCGTGTTAATCTTAGTCTAATTTTTTTCACAAATTGCTGATATCTCAAGAACTGGTAGAGACAAAGACATTAAGCGGAGGTTTCTTGAAAAGCCATTTCGAAGTATTGTCAAGAAGCGGTATAAAAAATGGCTTAACTCTTTTATTTAACTACGAATATATAAATCACTAATTTGAGTAACTAATAGATCTACGACGATAGTCGTTTTTAATGTATCTAATACTATTTATAATTAATGGTTACCTATAGACATCATTTGTACAAGAAGTTCTAAGCCTACGAAAAGTACAGCTACTGCAGCTGTAAAACCACTAACAAAAGTCGCCAATACTGGGGTTCCTGTGCTTGGCCATATTTGTGAAAATACCCTGAAACAAATTTATTGGAGTTTTAACAAAAATGAGCGATACATTTTTAGGTAAAACTTTATGATTTTTTGAACAAAATCTATTGAAATAGTGAGACTAACAAAAGGGGGTGTGAAATTATAGTCCTGAATCCCAGTATAAATTTTAATTTATTTCCCAACTGGTTTCGGCTTTTTAAGGCATCCTCAGGAATACAATCAAATTCAGTTAAATGTGAAGAAGGACACTAATTAAATTCTAAAATAAACTGTATTGTAAACATATTTAATAAACCTTAATGCATGCATTAAAATGTACCCCAGGTGGGAAAATGTAGTTTAAACTTTCGTATATAATATCAAGTTTATTCAATATTTATATTTCTTAACGTGAAATGAAAAATAAGACGCGCATTCTTTTCCACAGGGAAATTGAACTACGTATCTACCTATATCTATAACGTAAGTGGACATCTGGGCATATTAAAGTAAAATCTTATTGACCGAACTTAAGGCCCTTTGGGACATGTTCTAGAAAAATTTTGTCAATATAAAATCGTTCCTGTCGTTGTAACTGTATCAGAAGTTTGACTTTTGAATTATTTATAGTTCTCATACAACAGATGGATAATAAATCAAAAAAGGAGAATATGTCCAATAATAAATAGCGGTACAAAATTATAAGTGCAGTATTATTCGTACGACGCAATAATAATTGCAAATCAAGTAAATATTATACTTACACCGTAAAAAAATTTAAGTAAAATTTCACTCAAACACAATTGCTTGTTAAAATGAGTCCACACCGGATTGTGTTGCAATAATAACACAATTCGTTAAGTTTTGTTCGCTCACTTACTTTGTTAGTTAAATAAATATTTTGTTCATAAATTATGAGTAACACTGAGTAACTTTAGAGTTAGCTTACTGAACTATGTGTTACTACGAACGCAAAATTGAGTTATATTATCAATATATTTCGTTGTTTTTCCACGAATCATCTCTTTGACCAAAAATTGTGTTGATAAGCTCATTTCTTGTTAAAATTTTTAATTATTCAAAATTCAGCACTAAAATAATTTCACCCATAAATGAATTTGAGGTTACTCATTGATATTTTTTTACTGTGTACTTGTAAAATGATGCATTTGTGAGTTAAAACTTTAAAATTTACAAAATATTTTTTTATTCTCAACCGATTTAAAATTTGCACAAAATCGTTTAAATATTTAATTAATCAAAATTGAATACCAAAATAATTTCACTCATAAACGAGTTTGATTTGAGGTTACTTAGTGTTATTTTTTACTGTGTACTTAAGTTCATTTCCTTCAGTTGTTTACCAAATATATTTTAATATTGTACCTGTTTTATTAAAAATTAATCAAAACGGACAAAATAATGTATATTTTAATGCAGTCTTGGTTGTTTTTTGTAACTGGATGTGTTTTATAAATAAATAGAACCTACTCATCAACTCATCAACAGTGTATCAAAAATTTTGCTCTTTTGATTATTACAGCGGATTCCAATAAAAGTCTAGATACTGTTATTGGAATACTTGAAACATATCTAAGAAATAATCTACTCAAAGGGAATATTAAGTAAATTATTTATATTAAAATGTTATAGTCGCTTCCTAAGGTTGTCGTTTTATGGACAGAGTATGACATAGAAGGACGAACAATGAAAATTCATTCAGAAGATGGCGGTTTTTATTACCATAAATCTAAACTATAATGCTGAAATGGAATCATTTCCTTGAAATATTGGAGGAAAAATGCGCTAGAGAACAGTCCACAGTGAAAAACCCTTAATAATTTACATTCAAGTCAAATGATACTAGTTTTTTAAAGGAATTTTTTATAATGTTTATAATAGCATATGCAATTTTCTTTGTGTGCACTTGGCATGTCAAATTCAGGAAACATTGTGATAAAAGATAACTAATGTTTTTTCTGTTATTCTAAATGACATGTCATTTTGTAAACTGTTATACACCGTGGAGTTTGTACATATCTTGTGCTGTTTGGGACATGTGATAACTTCAAAAATATTGTTTTTCAGAAAACGCATTTAAAGATTCAAATGGATCATGTAAATCAGCCAGAAATTTTAATAGAAACCAAACATTGGCTTTCAAATATTTATTTTCAGTGTTTTTAAGTATAATATAAGAAAAACGACATTTATTTTTAGTTATAGAAATAATGACAGATTTCATATATGACTCGGCCAAACAAAGCTGACATGTTTGTGACATACCATGTTTAGATTACAAAATAGCGGGCTTGTTAGTAATGTTGAACATTAAGCATTATACCTACCAAATACAAATATTTTAAAAAATCATGTGGGACAATGGAGTTAACAGAAAAAGTACATTTTTGGAGTTATCATATGTATCCCAAATACCACAGATATAATCCATACAGTGAAGAGATGTTCTTGACTTAATTTAATTTTTTTTTAGACGAAATAATTCGTTGACATTTGCGTATAGAAACGGCGTTTTTACGCATTTTGCAATTACTAAGCTATCTACTTGTAAATTTAAATCACAACAGTCAATTTAGCTTAGTGTGTTTTAGATTAGGTAGGTAGGTAGGTATCTTTCAACATTATTTGCTTGTTTATATTTGTTTTTATACAAGGTGTTTATTAAGGAATGGGTCATACTTTAAGGCTAGCTTCCTTAGACGAAAATAAGGTGATTTCAATCAACCATAATCGGATTATAAAAACTTTTTTAAATATATTAAAGACAAGAAATCGACATGTTCAGCAGCGTCTGCTTTTTATAATGGGGATGGTATGATCCCAGCCGATGAAGTTTGTAATTCCTTTGCTAAATTCTTTTTATCTGTGTATTCTGATCAACCTGCGACTTACGAGTATAATAAAAATATATTATCATACTACCATATGTCTAGCATAAAGCAAATTACTGATATTGATTATAACTTATCTGTTAAGAAATTAAAACCTAAGCGATCGGCAGGCTCGGATGGTGTACCACCATATGTTTTGAAGGGTTGCTCGGATTATCTCAAAAAGCCTCTATTATTTATTTATAATCTAATCCTAAAATACAATAAATTTCCTACATTGTGGAAATCCTCAATAATTAGTCCAATACACAGGTCAGGTGATAAATCAAGTGTTGAAAATTATAGACCTATAGCAGTCCTTCCAGCCCCTGCTAAAGTATTCGAACAAATATTGTATTCTTTATTATGGAATCATCAAGTGGATACGATATATACGGATTTTCGCAAGGCTTTTGATAAGGTTGACCATGACGTGTTAATAAATAAGCTTTGCGCATCTGGAGTTACGGATTCTGTGATCGCGTTGATAATATCACATCTTCAAGACAGGAAGTTTGTTGTGAAATACTATGGTTTTTTTTCTGATGAATGTAGAGCTAATTCGGGTGTACCCCAAGGGTCTAATTTGGGGCCACTCTTATTTTTATTTTTTATAAATTATATAACTGACATATTACAAAATTCGAATTGCTTGATGTTTGCAGACGGCCTAAAGTTTTACAAACGTATCGAATGCCCTAATGATGCTATTTTACTCCAACATGATATTGATGCGGCTTTTGAATGGAGTAGTACTAATAAACTTGATTTCAATGTTCAAAAATGCTATAATATAACTTTTACTCGTAATAATCAACCGATATCTTATCGCTATAAAATGAATAACGTTGAATTAAGCAAACAAAATTTTGTCAAAGATTTAGGTGTAACTATTGATTCCAAACTATCATATAAAAAGCACATTGAAAATATAACCGCCTCAGCATATAAAGCCTTAGGTTTCATGATAAGAGAATCAAAAAATTTTCGGAACATTAATTCAATTATCTCTCTTTATAACAGTTTAGTTAGGCCCAAACTTGAATATGCTTTGCTGTTATGGCATTCACAACCTGGAATATATACAGAGAAGGTAGAAAAAGTTCAGAAGAAGTTTCTAAGATTAATCTATTTTAAAAAATATAACAGACCTCCGGATTACAATGTTATTCGGACTGTTCATTTGTGTAAAGAGTTTAAAGTGAATACATTGTATAATCGGCGTGTCATTGCAATGCTCCTGTTTGAATACAAAATAATAAACTCTCTTATCGATGACTCATATTTGTTGTCCTTGATTTGTGTTAATACCCATCTTAGAAATACTAGAATGCATGAACTTCTCTACATCCCCATTCGTAAGACAACCCAGTTTGCACCCCTTCTGATACTGTTTCGTCTAGTTAACCAGGTTTCCTCCAAGAATAGTGTGGATCCCTTTGGATCCTTTGGTGTTTTTTTAAAAACCATAAAAAATATATATTCGATTGATAATCTGTAATTACTCCTCTGTTAGTGTTATCTGCTGTATTTATGTTTAAATTCTGCTAGTTTTAAGTACTTATACTGTACCTGTGCTATGCTATGATATATTACTATTTGTATTGTATTTT
This sequence comes from Monochamus alternatus, assembly GCA_037114965.1. Taxonomy (NCBI): domain Eukaryota; kingdom Metazoa; phylum Arthropoda; class Insecta; order Coleoptera; family Cerambycidae; genus Monochamus; species Monochamus alternatus. The sequence goes on along the minus strand of CM073431.1, from coordinate 72,614,708 downwards.
GCTATTACTTACGTACTTTCCATGTAATTAGGCAATGATGCTTGTTTGGAAGCAATAAATAAATAAATAAATAAATAATATCATCTTGCTTCCTTATATATAGAAGTTAGAGGCCCGAAAAAGTAATACCTTCATTTAATTTTTTTAAGCTAATATATTTATTTATTGGGCATCGTATTCAAATTTTGTAAAAGAAGGTTGTTTTGAATGATACATATGAATATCTGACTGATTTTTATGTTAAATGTACCGGGCGTTCTGAGCGCCTGTGCTATTATATTTATTCTTTCAGATTTTTTAACGAGAGAAATTTTTGGAAAATCATTAGTTATTTTGAAACAGCATTCTGTCAGTTATAAATAAGTTATACATATTGCTAAAATGCACCATTTTATAAATATCTAAAGTAGTTTTAAAAATAATAATAAATTTGGAACTTTTGACAAACATTTTGACACCCTGTATCTTTATAACGATGCATATTTCGAATATAGTTTATAATACAAACTGATATTATTTTGTGGTTCTCTGTCTGTCTGTAAAGTTTCGATTTTCGAAAGTGGGCCACCCTGTAATTATAACCTAAACTTCAAATGCAGTTTTCTCTAAAACAGTGCATTTTAGCAACATGTAACCAGTATAGCTTTTTTAAAACTTATAGAATGCTGTTCCAAAATAACTGATCATTTTCCAAAAATCTCCCTTAAAAAAAATCTGAAAGAAATAATATAGCGGCACAGGCGTTCAAAACGTCCGGTACATTTAACACAAAAGGCAGTCAGATATTCGTGTATATAATACAAAAAAACCTTCTTGTACAGAATTTAAGTTCTATTACCCAATAAATAAATTAGCATAAGAAATAAAATAAAAAAACTACTTTTTAGGGCCTATAACTTCTTAAGAAAGCAAGATGGTACCAATTTGATTTAAATCACCTTATTTTCTAGGAAGTTAACTTTAAACTGTGACCCATTCTTTAATAAACACCCTGTATGGTGATTCCTTAAGTCACTTTAAGCTCATAAGCTTTAATAAATCAGGTTGATTGACGTAGATCGATGAAACTAGTGTAATAAATTAATAAGAAGTAATCGCGTCACTAGATTTTTACCTGTAATATTTGTAATAAAAAAGTTCTTCGCATTTTCTTCATAAGTATAGGTATAATACTCGTTTTCCTGATTTAAATCTGCTTATATTTGTTTTTATGGGCCATCTCAAATTCATTGTCTATGAATCAGCAGTAGAAAGTGAAGCGAATTTAAGACAACCAATAAATCGAAGTCAGAAAGTCAGGCTAAATACTAGGAATTTATGAAAATGTACGACACTGCCAATGGTGGACACTTTCACAACCTTCTATGAACATATTTTTTTTTTCTGATAATTTGGATACTCTTATTTGTGCTGGTACTATTAGATATTTTTGGGATATACAAGTCCATATTAAAATTAACTGGATATAAAAAATAATGCACTGTACTTTAGTGAATTAAACAAGTCTATTAAAAACCCAGTAGCGTAGTTTTTCTGAGGATTTTAATGACAAGACTCCCCCGAACATCTACCACTGGCTGGAAGATTTACATAGAAATGTCCCTTTAATTAGTTAGGTATATAATTACTTAAAAGTTTGTCAATTTATTTTAAACAACTTCATAGATAACTGAAAAATAATATTTCAAAAACATTAACGCCCTCTTTCTCTCGCAAACCAGTAACTTTAGGCCTTTGCTTTATTAAGGCCTAAAGTTACGCCTAAAATGACTCAAGGAATCACCCTTAATTATGCTTTTTTAAGCACATATTAGATAAATTATTTAAAGTCGAATTTTATAATAATTCTTAATCATTTCCCAGTAGCTAAGGCTTCTTACTTGTAAATTTAGTTTTACAGTCCAGATCAGTGTTCCTTAGATTTATAATACGTACTTAGCAATTTTCTTTGCTTGTTTTGTTTAGTTTAGCCTATTTTTTTCATGTGTTTCTATTTCATACATTGAACTTCTACTTAATAATAAATTAATGTAGAAGTACACGTTTCTATTATTTTTTTTGGAAATGTTTCTCCTCCTTGAGTTCTGTTAGATTCTCAAATTCACATTTATATAGAGGATTTAGGGATGTGCTATAAATTCAACCCTCAGTTTTGTTATCCGGTTTTAGTCAGTTTATTACCTAAATATTAGTCCATCTTGAGCCATGGCGTAGATGATCCTGGGCATGGGAAACATCGAGCCGAACATGCTGACCGTCAGGCCTGCCAACGCCCCAACGGCTACAATGTATTTACATTTATAAGCGCCCACCTGCCCAAACATCTCCACCAGCGCCGAGTCAGCAACCACATCGGTATACGGAACTGAAAAATAAGCGCAGTTAATAAAAGAAGACACACATAGAAACAGGAAGAAAAGAACCACTGAAACTTCGCTGTATGTTAGTCTGTGTCGTATAACAAGCATCAAGTATGACGCAGTTTACTTTAAATATATAGGGTGAATCTTGGTATATGATTTGCGTTTATTGTTATCTTTAATTAGTAAAAATATGAATTTGTTGCAAGCACGAATAAGGGTCGTACTAGGGGTAGGGCGCCTTTAAAATGATATCGATTTTATTTATCAGTATGCCAAATACTAAATAGTATTACAGGAAATTTAGTTTTAAAACGTTTTTTTCATTGTTAGAAATTTTTCAAAAAATATTGAGTTCTCGAAAAATTGTTATAAGACTTTGTGACCCTAATTTCTTGTGAGGAATCACCTCCTGGAGCCTTGACGCATAATTTTCGGACACCCTGTATATTTACAATTGTTTTTCATCAATGGGAAAGTTGCATGAATTTTATGTTGGTTTGAAATGTATTACAGGGTATTCTTTCAAACATGTGTTTATCGACAATAATCACTTAATAATTAAAATATTAAATTGCCATAGAATATAAACAAAACCACGTGACCGACGTGACGTTACACGTCGTTTAGCGCGGTTTGTTTATTCCGTGGATACATGTATAGGTTACCGTGTTGGTGATGTACGCAGACGTTTTTTTCTTGCATCTTTGCGTTTTTTACGTAATACCATAATTATTAGTGGTGATGTGGTGAACTTACGGTATCGTTAAATGTAACTTATTCCTTTGTGTATAATATAGATCGGCTCATGACAATTACGGCAACAATGCCGTTGAGTAAGTAGAAGATAGATAGTTTTACTTGATGTATTTATAAAATTATACCATCTACTTATTTTAATTTGAAAAATTTGAAAAATAATATGTGCCTAATGTTTTCAATAGACAGCATAACAGAACATAACAGAAGAAAAAGAAATTGTACAGGCAATTAAAATACTAAAGCACGCATCTATTGGCGCAGATGGATTACCAGCATATATTTTTAAAGCATTTAGCCATGTACTAAAAACTCCTTTGACAATTTTATTAAATTTAGTTATAAAATTTAAATATTTACTACTTATAGTGTTTAAAATTAAGCCGTATAGTTCCTATATATAAAAATGGCAATTCTAAAGATATTAAAAATTATATCATTTTCCGTGTTGTCGACAATATCGATATTCGAAAGGGTATTACATACTAAAATTTCAAATCATATTAATCCAGTATTGTGTAGTCAGCAGCATGGTTTTGTAAAGAAGAAATCAACAATAACAAATTTAAGTATTTTTAGTCACTTTGTATCAAATAACATAACGAAAAAGGTCCAGGTGGACGTCATATATACGGACTTGGCTAAAGCTTTTGATAAAGTTAATCATAAAGTTTTAGTAGACAAATTAAGAGCAATTTCTTTTCATGAAAACCTGGTTGAGCTATCAGTTTCTTATTTGCATAACCGAAAACAGTTTGTAAAATTTAACAACCAAGTTTCTGAAATGTTTGTAGCATTGTCAGGGGTGCCTCAGGGCTCAATTCTTGGGCCTCTTTTATTTGTATGTTCATAAATGATATATTTATGTGTAAAACATTAAAATGTACTATTGTATGCTGATGATTTAAAGTTATATCTAGCTGTACGAAATAAACAAGACTGTTTAAATTTGCAAGACGATCTTGATAATATAAATATTTTTTGTTCAGACAATGGTCTAATCATGAACGAAGGTAAGCCTGTATCCTTTACTCGAAATTGGAAAATAATTATGAAATAAAAAATGTTGAATTGGAAAGTCTAACGGAAATTAAAGATCTGGGTATAATATTTACAAGTAATTTTAGGTTTAATAATTATACAGGGTGTCCGGAAAGTCCGTCAGGAAACTCCGTGGCGTGATTCTACGGGTTAAAATAATAGCAGTTTGTAAGAATTTTTTTTCGAATTCCCAATTGTTTGCAAGTTACAGTTTGTCAAAGTTCAATTTTTTAAATTTTTCTTTCTAAATAACATAGTTAATTCAAATTCGATTAATCTCTCCTTTGGTACACCCACTAAGTACATCAAGCTCTATTGGAACATTGAGAGAAGAGTTTCATTATACGCCGCTAGGGGGCACTTTACCTAGAACTCAAAATTTGTATTATTCATAACTTTTTTTTCTTGCAAGATATCACAAACATTTAAACATTTCTGGAAAGAGAAATAATTTTATAAAAAATTATGTACTCTTTATTCAAGTCGATAAATGTAACCGTTTAGCAGAAAATCGCTATTAAAGTTTTATTAAAAATCAAATTTTTGACAGATTTTCAGTCCTATTTTATCATAATAAATGTTCGTAATGACCTCCATTCACTTCGATACATTTTCTGACACGTTTTAAAAATGATCGTCTGACACGATGAAAAACGCCGATATTGTTTCGAATCACTTCACATCCACCGATAATCCTTTGACGAAGATCGTTGACGTCATTTACAGGTGTTTCATAAACTATCGACTTCAAGTGCCTCCAAAGAAAAAAATCCATAGGATTGAGGTCGGGTGATCGAGGTGCCCAAGATACCGGTCCACCTTTACCGATCCAACGATTATGATATACCTCATTTAAATACGCACGAACAGGCAAACTAAAATGCGGAGGTGCGCCATCTTGTAATAGCCACATATTCGCTCTTGTTCTTAAAGGAACATCGTCAAGCAAATTTGGAAGATCGGTTCGAAGAAATTCCAAGTAACTGTCACCATTTAATGTTCCATTAAACACGTGAGGACCTAGTAGTTGATCTCCTATGATTCCGGCCCATACATTAAGAGAATATCTCCGTTGATGTCTTGCTTCCTGGTATGCATGGGGATTCTCATCGGACCACCGATGAGTATTATGATAATTTGTAACACCATCTCTTGTAAAACCAGCTTCGTCGGTAAATAAAATCTTATTAATAAATCCATTATCCTCATCATATCTTTCTATAATGCTATTACAGAGCCGTAGACGACGCATTCACGACGACGCTTCATCATAAAGAGCTTGTACCTTTTGTACGTGGAATGGATGAAGAAGTTGCTCATGCAGAACCTCCCAAACTGAAGAACGAGGTATACCCTCCTGAGCAGTAATTTTTCTTGTTCTTATAGCTGAATTTATCTCTACTGCATCCAGCACTCTTTCTTCCTTTTCTGCAGTTCTCGTGGTTCTTGGTCTTCCTGTGTCATAATTATAATTTTTAAAATAACCTTGCTCCCCCAGACGTCTATAAATGTTGACGAATGTTTGGGCATGTGGTACTCTTCTATCAGGAAATGCGTCTATGTAATTCCGGCGCGCTTGTTCTGCATTACCATTTGCTTGTCCGTAACAAAATACAATGTCACGGTATTCAATATTTGAGTATTGCTGGGCCATTTCTCAGATTTTTATGGTGAAAAATCAGACTTATACCTGCTTTAAACAATTTTCGTGATAATGTCAAACAATAAAATTACTAGTGACATTTATTTGAAGCAAAGCATCTTGATTAATTAAAGAAAGAATTATCAAAAATTTGATTTTTAATAAAACTTTAATAGCGAGTTTCTGCTAAACGGTTACATTTATCGACTTGAATAAAGAGTACATAATTTTTTATAAAATTGTTTCTCTTTCCAGAAATGTTTAAATGTTTGTGATATCTAGCAAGAAAAAAAGTTATGAATAATACAAATTTTGAGTTCTAGGTAAAATGCCCCCTAGCGGCGTATAATGAAACTCTTCTCTCAATGTTCCAATAGAGCTTGATGTACTTAGTGGGTGTACCAAAGGTATAACTAAGTTAACATTAAATTGCTGTAGAAAACTTAGTTTTATACTTAGAATAAGTAAAGATTTTCAGAACATAAAAACTTGTATTACTTTATATAATTCTCTTGTTCGTCCGAAGTTGGAATATGCATCTGTGATATGGTCCCCTGTTAGTAACATTCATATTGATTTGGTAGAAAAAGTGCAAAAGACAGTTTTAAGAAGTCTGTATTTTAAGAAGCATTGCATATTTCCCATTTTTCCAGTTATGATATCGTACCAATCGTAATTAGATGATTATAAAACTACATATATCATTACGGGATCGCAGGGACTATGCTCAAGTGGTATTTATCTATAATATATTTAAGAAACTGTAAATGTACCAGAATTGTTAAATAGTATTCATATAAATGTACCTGACATTAGATTAAGAAATCGAGATTGGCTGTTTAATATTACCAATACAATATCACCAGTACAAATATGTTTAAAGTTGTGTAATTTATTTATAAGACGGAACAATGTGGATTTTTTCTGTGTAAGTAAGTGCCAATTAGTAAATAGTTTCAGACAATATCTCCAAGCTTAGTATACTAACCGTGCAATACATTTGGAAATTCTTCTGTATTTTGTGCAGTATAAATAAATTTCTATTATTTATTATTATTTTTATTATTATTATAAGTAGTAACAACACGAAGTTGAAAATTAGAGTAAAAAAAGATAACTGTAATCTAAAAGAATATAGGATACTTTACTATTTAATGGAATTACAAATATTTATAACGTTCATTTTATGCTGTTACTGATTTTTGACTTTTAAATTTAATTATGTCTAACATCTAACAAAAATTAGCTGCAACAGTAAAAGTTTTGTTTTCGGTTGAATAATCCTTATGCTCTAGTTCATGTATTCATATTTGAAATTTTGTATTTCGTAGTTTTTTATGAAGACTTGAGCCTCCAACCCGCATACTCTCTAGATTCGTACTGATTACATTCCCTACCTTCCATTAAATAATACATTAAATCCAATGACATGCGTCGAAACTCACCAATTAATGTTAACATCATAGAACTAGTAACGTACGCTACGAGGATAATAATTAAACTTGACACTATGGCTAGGGGAATGGATTTCTTGGGCGTAGCGGCTTCTTCGCCGGTGGTGGCTATTATATCGAAACCAATAAAGGCGTAGAAACACGTAGCAGCGCCGGTGAAAACCTGTGAAAGGAACAAGTCGGTTGAAAAATCTAATACATTTTAGGCAATAAAACATACAGTAAGTAATAACGATTGCGAGAGAGTGATAAACGGGGGAATGGCATTTATCGAAAATGAAATAACCGCTTTTATGGGGTCGCTTTTTCCTTGTCTTCACTGAAACCTGCAGAGGTTAGTATTTTTTCAAATGTGAGGAATATATCTATGCTCGGTAGTAATGTTCTGAAAATGTTGGCGAATGAACGAATAAAAATATGTCGTATTTATAACCAAAACACCATTTTTTCTACAAAACAGTTAAAAGTGGGCTTTTTAATTGTCATTTTTGATGTTAAAAATGTCATTTTTTGACACGCGTGTTAAAAGTAGGTTACTTTTAACACGCGTGTTAAAAGTAAATCAAAAGCACTGGTTGCTACGAAAATTTTGGTTCATAAACATTGCGATCTGTGTGGTATTTTTTGATTTCTTATTTTTATTGAGTTTAAAGTTCTTCCGATTGTTTTGTAGAAAAAATATTGTATGATATACGTGTTAAAAGTGATTTTATTTTGTTCGTGAAGTTAAATCATTTTCACCCACAAAATAAAATCGTACTTTTAACTAATATTTTTTAACAACTGTTTCCTTTTATACTTACTACAGTGTGGCAATCAGTTAAATCTTTCCCAAAATTTAGTTTATTTTGCGATACATTTCAAAACGCTTAAACCGCAATGGAAAATATTATTTATACATAACATTAAGGATGACAAATGTACCACTTAGTGCTCATTAATAATATTAAAGACATATTTTCTGAGGATTATCTAAGATTATTTTTTGCAGTAATACTTAACACTAAGGCAGACAAATTAAAAATAAGATTACAAAATTCTTAATATTCCCGAAGAGTTTGATAAGGTACCAGTACAAATGAAAATGAAACAAGCTTTTGCTGCAACAATCATTGATCTCGCTGAACGTCTTCCACATGCCGCGCATCTCACTTCGGATAACTAATAAATGCAAGGTATATAAAACAGTACAGCATTTATAACTGTATTATTTTAACAAATTTTTTTCAGATTATTGTTTATAGTTATTTGCTACATGTGTCAGTCCTTTGCTTTTTTAAAAGAACGCAATATTAGCGGAGATAGCACTCCCTTCTGTTTTGCCTAAAAATAAAAAAAGAGCTTTTGAGACAAATGATGGCCATAGTACTGAAGACAATAGTTCGACTTGTCAGTAAAAATTTGTAATTTTTTTTATCAATGAACACAAAAATTACGACGAGATAAAGTAAGACGTATCAACTCTGTAGGCTGAAAACCGTGATTTGATGAAATTTTAGCACACAATACAGAAAGAATGAGGCTATATATGGTACAAATTTCAATTTCTTTCGTCCATTCATTTTATTGACATCGGTTTCCAACCTGAAGGGTCTAATTCATTTATTTCCAATGATGGATTTCCAATTACAATCGTATAGGTAAGTATCCGTTTCCTTCATCTAAACCTATCGAAAATTTGTAGTTTTATCATATCAAAGTAGCTCTATTATATCTAAATAAATTTTGTAACACCTGACATTGAGTTACCTAAACATTGAAGAAAAAAAAATGAGTGGCAGAAAATTTATTGTAAACCTTCCTAAACTAATATTATTAGTAATTATGTTGAAAACTTCGAACATCGTCTGCAAACTTCATGTATGAGATAATAAGTTTTTCTTAGCTATAAAAATTCCAGGCCGCGGCCTGAGGAAAAATAGGGCAATAAAATGCAGCCAGTATGAGAAAACTTCTACGGCCAGCTGTTTCCTGAATTTTCCGGCAGTGAAAACCGCTTTAAGCTAGGGAAGTTTAATTGTTCAGAACTCGGAGATTATAAAGATGCATGAAATTCATTTCACAAACTATCCCTCAACGTACAGAAGTAATGATGATGAGCAGCTGCTGTTTAGTCTGGTTTATAATTTGTTTACAACTTTGTGCATTCCTTATTGATGAAGTGGCTTCGTAAATCACTGTATGTTACAGTTTATGATGTAGTTATGTGCAACAGTGTGTAATTATATTAGTCTCGGCTTTACATGTTAATAGTAGCAATATTTTATGGTGGATATGGAATTTTTGTTTTATTTATGCATGTACTCCTATAATGTAATAACTGTCATTATTGCAATTGTACAGTAAAACTCACATTTATTGCTTAATTAAAAGTAATGTGAACTAGACCAGCCAGGTGTTACTATTACACTATAAATTATTGCTTTAGCTCTTGTGGTAAATCAAAAAGGTAACATCTAGGTAGACAAAAACATTAAGATATTCTTCTATTATATACAGGGTGTCCGGAAAAGACGTGTACAACGCAAGACCACAGGGTTCAAAATAAGCCGATTTGGCCCAATTTACTTATTTCCAAAATTGCTTCGTTTAGCCGTTAGAGAGCGCCAAAGTTCGCAAAAATTTTTTGTTTATTCCGAATATCTTAAAAATGACTTGATCGATTTTTGGGCTACGCAGTTATGTCTAACCGACACTTTTTGACTTTATTTAAAATCATTTGCAGTCATTAGAAATATAAGAAAAATCATGTATCATGCAATCATAAGCACATATTTTTTTAACCCCCTGTATAATTACTCTCACTTTTTTTTCTCTCATTTATATAGATAATAAGATATTAATAAATAAATAAAGTTGTAGTGCAGCTTCTCCATGATTACTGGATTACCTCGTAAAACGTTAACTGCGTCTTGGATTCGCCTAAAAAATGCCTCTTCATTATTAACTACATAGGCATATATTATGGTTTTTACTGCACCCCACAAAAAATAATCGCAAGGGGTTAAGTCTGGTGCTCGAGGTGGCCATTTTATAGGAGCATCGTTTCCTCTTTCAATCCGCCTGTTAGGATACAGATTATGTAAATACTGACGAACGGGTATTGTAAAATGGGGGGTGCACCATCATGCATAAACCACATGTTACGACGAAGTAGTAACGGTCAAGCGTCCAATAAATTAGGTAATACTTGCTGTAAAAAATTTAAATAGTTGACCCCATTTAATCGATGCGGAAGCACAACCGGGCCAATAATAAATTTGTCGATAATTCCCGTCCACACGTTTACTCTGAATTTACATTGAAAATGTCTTATTTCAGTACAGTGTGGATTTTCATCAGTATAAACGTGTTTTTTATGGTTATTAATAATTCCTGACCTAACAAAACATGCTTCTGTAAATAAAATGTTTTTGCTGAAATTGATGTCATGGGCTCTTTGATCTTGTATAAAATTACAAAGTGCTAAACGTCTTTCAGGGTCAATGGGTAGCAATTTATGAACCGATCGAATGTGGTACGGATGTAGTAACTGCTTCTTCAAGACATCATGAACTATGGTTTTTGATATCCCTATTTTATGTCCAATGTGTCTTGCACTAATTTTTGGGTTCTCTTCTATTTTATCTAGAATTTGTTCTCCACCTCTATAGTTTTCGTATTACATTGACGCCCTTGAACCGCATTCATTTGGTGGAACGAATCAAATTCGCGAAGTCGCCTTTCGATGTTGGCAAAAGTTTGATGATTCACTCGTCGATGAGGGAATCTGTCCATGTAGACCCTAGCACTTTTGCGGCCGTTATCTTGACAAAATTTATAAACCAAAAGCATATCTACTTGTTCGGAATATGTATACCTACGTATCCATGATGAAATATTGAAAAATGAGGAACAGAAACAAACACAATAATAACAACAATAAATAAAGTGAGATCTAAATTAACTAAGTAATTGAGCAAAAAGAACAAATCGAGAGACTAACTTCAGTAGCTGATTCGACACACACATACTTAAAATATCAGAGTCAACTTCTGGTACTTCGTTATTTGTTTCAGAACGAATGCTGATATTGTTGACATACGAAAAATATTTTTTCTGCCTAAACTACTCATCTGTTTAAAATTTTGAAAGAAAAAATGGTTATAATCAATCAAATCGGTTTCGAGATATTCGGAATAAACAAAAATTTTTCGCGAACTGTGGCGCTCGCTAGCGGCTAAACGAAGTAATTTTTGAAATAAGTAAATTGGGCTAAATCGGCTTATTTTGAACCCAGGATTATGTGGTCTTCCGTTGTACACGTCTTTTCCGGACACCCTGTATATATTTTATCTTGGAGTAACCACTAACTATTTAGATATTACATTTCTCAGATGTTGTTACTGATTTGTACTCATAGCATAGTTATTAAGATTTGTCCCGAATTAATCATTTTATTACTAATAATTTTGTAACCTGCGCATTCACCATTTTTAATGAAAAAGTCCAAGGGTATCTTTAATAAGTTTTTGTAGTTTTCAGTAGTAAGTATGTTATTTTTTGTACATTAATGATAGTAAATGACTCGTATCTTATATATGTTCCAATATTTCGTGAATATGGAGCTACTATACAGTTTCCGCGATCAATAGAGTTATTGGCAATCCCTTTAATTCTGCCGAACAGTATTCAGTACGACTTTATTTAAGTACTGCTTGCCCTTATTTTTCCCACAAAAATATTGGTTAACAATTTGTCGGATGGGAGTCCTTTATTCTTTTGATTATTTCTCCCAATTATTGCCATTTTAATGGTGAATCAGAAAAAGAACATAATTCAATATTTTGAGAAAATGAGGAAGTTTACTTATCCTGCGAAACATGTAACGGAACTTCTTAAAAAAGCAAAAGAAAAATTATTCTAGGACCCATTACGGCGGAACGACCCGATCTATCAAATAAGGGATTGCTCGACATTACCTTAATTATGCATAAATATGGTCGGGCATTATCTTTATTACTGCTACCTTAATAATACAGCACATATTTGCATGCACGTCCAATAATTCTCTAATATAAGCAGATTTCAATTTACCTCTATCCCAAGTTACTTCATTTAAAAGTGAAATTAAATGGACTGTTATGTTAAATAGAGGGAAAGTAGCAAAAGTGTTTGTAATTTCAAAATAATGTTTTAGAAATAACGTTTTGAAAGTTTTAGCAAATCGTATTATTAAAATACATACAAAAAATCTGCAATTATTAGCCATTTTCGTCGATATTTTCTTATTTCATATATAGAGACCATGCTCCGTGCAATTGTCCGATTTTGGAAAATTAATTTCAGTGACTTTTAAAATGCTACAAATTTATGAAAAAGTATTTGCTACAAAAGATAATTAAAATAGTAATAAATAACAAAATTTTGAAGTATGTAAATTAAACAAAGTACATAATTATAGACAATATTTATATCTTTAAGAAAAAAAAAAATTAAGGTTTCTGGAAAATGTAGCAGATAGTTCAATGAATTTAATAGCACCACAAATGTACCTTCATGTATTTGATCATGTTCAGCAATGAGGTTGACTGATATGAACATTTAGATTATAATATATTGCATGTACTTTCCTTTTGTTAAATTAATAATTGTTATAAATACATTTTTGTTTAATCATTTTATCATAGTAATTTTAATTGGCATTTATGTCTGCCGAAATTACAAAATAAAATTTCTGAAATTGAATTTACATTATTCCAAATTTAATATACTTTTTCTGAAATATATTTGACTTAATCGGAAAATGAATACTTCTATTTCGAAAATAATTTTTTATTTTCTGAAATAGAAACTACTTTTCGATATAGAAGTTACATAATTTGAAATAGTATATTACATTCCGAGGTGGAAAGTGTTTCATTATTCTGCGCTGTCAAGTATAGAAGTCGTAACTGGCAAAATCTTCATTTTGAGATACTGACTGGAAAGGATAATTTGCTGTGCCATTTCACATTCCGTTCTATTGGACCGGAACCTTATTTTATCGTTTAAATGGACACTAGATTTTTGATTGATACGCTGAAATAACTTCATAAACGAAGATAATACGACTTTCAGTTTTAACGTGCATTCATATACTAAATACCAAGTTGTGGATGTCATAAACCGAAAATGATAAAAAATGTAGATACGACTTCTACTCTTAACAGGGCAATATTATTGAGAGAGAAGAATGGTTTACCAAGGCCCGTAACCCCGAGATGAACCATTTCTCAAGGTTTGTATACTATTTTATTTACAACCATACTTTTTAAATGAAAGTGACGGTTTTTGTAACAAAAATAATTACGTGAGAAATTAACAAAGTGAGATCCTTGTATAACCACATTATATATAAAAATCCATCAAGTTGATAATTTGACAATGGTTACTATGGTATAAAAAAAGTCAAACATACAAACTTAAATTAGTTGAATTCTTGATAGATTGTCATCAAAAAAATGTTTTCGAAGACAATGAGCACACAGACGAAATTATTTCTATCCTTCTTTAATAGAGATAAGCCGCTGAAAGTTTGGGAAAACATTTATTATCTAAGAAGAGTCGTGCAAGGTACGATAAAGTTTGTGATGTTTTTGAGAGTTGGTGTTCGTAAAAAGGTGTTCAAATAGCTGTTTCGGAAACTATTGTGCTGGCATATTTTAGCAAAATTGCCAAAATCAAAAAGCCGCCAATCCTTTGACTAAGTTATTGGTATTTTTTAAACAACAAAATCTAGGATATATATTCCAAAAATTAAGCACTTTGTCCAGTGAGAATATTGCGGCGTTTTTGAAGAATGTAGGTACCTGATAATATGCTACCTGTAAAGGTTGCACTCATAATTGGTGTATCAGGTGCATGTCGAAGTGATGAATTGTATAAAATGAAATTGACTGATGTTAATATCGTGAAAAATAAGGTAACATCAAAAACCTGCCAGATAAGAGTATTTATAGTGAGTAACGAAGAATGGGTAAAGTTAATTAAAACATATGTTGCACTTCGTTTAAACATAACTCGATAAGTCAATTTTCCAGAAAATGCAGTGTTTCTAAAGTTTTCGCATTGTGATGTGAAACATACACATGACACTGCTTCCGAAGAACGGCAACCACACTATTAGTAAACAGCGGTGGTGATATTCTCCATCTGAGGACATAGAAATCTTCCACCGTAGTGGAAGGGTTCGTCGACAAGTATACATAATCTCTGGTTAAATTTGCCACAAAAAATATTTGGCGAAATACCAAACTCCACTACTAAAAACGTTACCATTTCTACGCAGGGTGTTGAGCATGGATTAAAAATATCTGTTGCCGCTTATAACCAATCAAATGTTACAATTAATTTGGTAAAATAATTTGTAACACTTAATGTGAATAAAATTTATTGAGAATGTTTTAATGTACCTATATTAAGTTTTTTAAAACAAACATTTTGATTATTCAGTGAATGTTGACATTTGAAAGTAACATTTGTCTAGGTGAAAATTAATCACTTTCCATCCTGATAAATGTCACTTTCCACTTGGATATATGTCAAAGTCAGAGATACGTTTCTCTTAAACTTACTGTAAGTTTGACATATCAACATTGCATACAGGGTGTTCCGAAATTAATGAGACACAGAGTAAGAGTAGATGCCTTTTAGCCAAACTTATCTTGGTCTATTTGTGGCTAATAAAATAGTAACAGGGCGTTAAATTTCAAATTTTTAATTCGAAATTCTTAAAATTCTTAGAAACTTTTCAATGGAATATTTTGAAAATTTGGATTAGGAGCTTTTTTGGGACGAGAAAAACAAATCCGTACTTAATTTTCTGTAGACGCTAGAGGGCGCTGCGAAATGTACTCTTGGTTGATAAAAACTGGTTACTTATTTTATGTCGATAAATGTAAACGTTTCGATTTATTTCTTGTTTGTTTGTTGGATGCAATAAACATATCACCAATATAATAAATATATAAACAATATCAACAGTATATTTCGTAGCGCTCTCTAGCGTCTACAGCAAATTAAGTACGGACTCGTTTTTCTTGTCCTAGAAATTTTCAAAAAAATCTTTTGGAAAAATTTTAAGAATTTTAAGAATTCGAATTCAAAATTTGAACATTAGCGCCCTGTAACTTTTTTATTAGCCACAAATAGACCAAGATAAGTTTGGCTTAATCGAATTATTTTGATGTAAGGAATCTACTCTTGCTCTGTGTCCCTTTAATTTCAGGACACCCTGTATATGGTTGCAAATAAAAGAATTTGTTTATTCCGGAATTAAAACGGTATAGATCATAGGGCTACATTTTTTATGCAGTTTTAATTTAAAACAAAAACCTGTTGACATTATTTGATATATGTCGAGGTTTTACAACCTTTACTACCCCCTTGCTCTCTTATTACAGAAACATCCTTTATTCCTTGCAGAATTAAAAATGAATCACCCTGTGGTCAGACAGACCAGTTGATTTATATCAAAATCATTTTATCTTGTTCTCAAGAGACACTTTGTGTTTTTATGTCCCTGACGCAACCCCATAAATGTTTCGTCTTCAATGCGATTTGAGGATATTTCAACAAAAAAGGAACGAATTTAAGGAACAACCCCTTTACAAGCGCAATTAATCTTACCCCCGGCCAGCCGTTGGGCATGAATCCTTCGTGTTTGGTCCAGTTGTCCGTGTTTACGTAGAAAAGGCCGGCAGTCATAACGAACACCCACACAGCCAAATTGATGACGTTCAATACGTTGTTGAAAATGAGCGACTTTTTCACGCCGGCCGCCAGCAGCAGCATCATCAGCAAAGTTATTACGAAGGCCAGGAAGTCGGGGTTCCATCCTGAAAATAATTATCCTTCATTATTAACCCCGAAAGACAGGAAGGGCTCTCTTGTGAGTTGGGTCCGGAAACGCCAACGCGTCTTTTTTGCGAAGAGTATAAAGGCGGCTGTCTCAAAAAAGTATAACGAAAATTCTCGCAGCTATAATAGGGTAAAGCCGGGATAGATGTCCATATGGCACGACGCCTCGTCTGTATAATTCTTATACTAGCTATTAAATATAACTACAAACAGTTTCTGTTTCTTCCAACAGGTGACTCGGGAAGTGCAATTAATTTTATTTAAAATAATATTTATGGACGAAAAAAGCACTCAGTCGTACCTCACAGTAGCGCATTATTCCAGAATTTACCCTTTAATCAGCTCATGTTTATGTTAATTTGCCAGCGTCCAACTGATCCTTTCTGCTACCTCATTATCTATTTATTTCACTGCTTAAATAAACTCTGAAAGGAAATCATTAGACTAGATCGTTATTTACTTTTCTCAGATCTGAAAGAATACCTATTAAAAAAGTTTACCTTTGACGCATTTCGTTAACTTGATGAGACGTAAAACAAACAAGAAGGGTACTTCTTTGAACCTATAATACTAACATAATATGGTGATTTTAAAATATTCAAATATTTGCTTGTATAAAAACTAAATGTATCGAGAGACCGAGTATTTATTTATGTTAGCTATATATTTAACCAGTCTCGTTTACAGTATCAATTACAAAAAAATATATATTTTAGGTTTGCTGCTTACCATTTACGTTCAATGTATTTCAGCTATTTGATGTTTTTTGTTTGTGTACCACAAATTGAAATTATTTTGTTGTATTGACAGAAGTTTACATTTTGGTGTTGCAGGATCGCTTTTTTAATTAAACATGTATGGCTATATTGATAGATGGTGGCTGAATTTCATGTTCATGGTAGTCCTAATGCCTGGTCTACACGATGCTAGTTTTTCAAGGATAGCACTAGTAAGCTAGCTACTCTGGCACCATGTAAATAGAATATCTATTTTTCCTGTTGACAAATTTATACATTTGTATAGAATGGCCACTAATATAGGTACTTAAGTTCTGATTTTATTTTCGTAGAACTCTTGCAAATTATTAAAAAAACATTAACAACAATTTTCAGCATATACAGGTAACATATTAAAAACGTTTAAGCCCAGATAAGTAGGAAAGTTATATGACATAACATATTTACAGAAAGGCACATAAAGAGACTCCCTAAATCTTGTATTTTTCTGGTGTATATTTGTTCAAAACAAAATGTCCTTTATTCTTATAAATAACACTACACAAATCAAACAAATAAATACCAAAACGCGGTGAAAAAATTTGAAATTATAAAATAATTTTCGACATGAGTAATTCTTAGGTACAGTGCATACGTTTACTGATAGACCTCCAAAAGCATATCCCATATCAGTCTTGATGAAACTTCTGCATGATAAACCATGGTGCTCATGTGACCGAATGGTGAGTAAATTTCTTAACAAAAAACAAACATAATTTAATTTAGATGTTAACTGAAGACAGTGCTTTTTCCAATTAAGAGTCAAAATCTCTTTTTCAAAACAAAGGGATCCAGAAACAAAGAATAATCATTATTATAAATTTTAAACTGTATACCAAGTATTTGAGTTACTCTTAATTATTTTATCTAAAACTTTTTTGGGGCTTCAAGAAAAACAAATGATTAGAAGCTGAATCAACTTTAATAGGATTATCACATGTTCACCATGATTTATTATAGAAATATTTTGCACTATTTGATTATTCCGACATTAAGTCAATGCTTTGGAAATATTGTCAGATATATGAATTTTATTCTGATAAAAGATAGACTTTGTATTATGTACTAATTTCATATGTTCTCTTAAATGGTTTGTATTTGTCCATTAAAGTGAAGCATATATTTTTTAAGACATCCAATTTTTATTTTTATGAACACACCTAACATGAACCCTCTTTCAATGGAAAAAATCAAAGTAATACAAGAATACATGAATTAAAAAACCAATCAAAAGCCATAGAATTCATATTATACAAATTGAACCACGACTCTTTTTCTATAGTTGATACGAATTGAACATATATATATATATATATATATATATATATATATATATATATATATATATATATATATATATATATATATATATATATATATATATATATATATGTTAATTCGTAGGCTTCCGCGGGTGTTATATGTGGTTGTAAAATTTCTCCGGGTTCTTCTCCGCGATGAATCTGCATGGTCTTCAAAAGAACCATTTGTTTGACAACGTTTCGGTAAAATCTCATTTACCATCTTCAGGTCTTCTTACTTCTGCTTCGCGTTACTACGTAAGCCGAACGTAGTAACGCGAAGCAGAAGTAAGAAGACCTGAAGATGGTAAATGAGATTTTACCGAAACGTTGTCAAACAAATGGTTCTTTTGAAGACCATGCAGATTCATCGCGGAGAAGAACCCGGAGAAATTTTACAACCATATATATATATATATATATATATATATATATATATATATATATATATATATTCTGGAAAAATAGCCTTAAAATGGTCATAATATTTGCTGAATAATTGTTTAATTCATATCTGTGATCCAATACGTCACTATCAATAGTACACATACAACTTCTTTATTACGAACACTATAGAATATATTGTCAATTACAGTGCAACTATTCGTTATTAAAGTTACTTTGATTGGCCATTCTACCATTAGACGCATATTGGAACCAAGTAAAATGTTTTTGATAAATAAAATGCTACTTATATCTAGAATTTACAGATGAATCATGAATCAATATTAAAATCTCATCTAAGTTTCTTTCTGGATATCTATAATATGTTAATATTATAACAACAGAATCATGATACTGTCGTTCCAAGATAGTTCACAAATTTCAAAATGTTTTTCTAAACAACAATCGTTGAAATCAATATTGTTCGCATTTAGTCGCATTTAAATTAAGTCGAGAATAAATAGCTACACCACTTTTACAGTAGTTTGACCTGCAGAAATAGCTATTCAAACCAAAACCTTCAACGAATTTTAATTTAATTGCATCCTGCTCACAATGTGTTTCCGTCAAACACAAAAGT
The DNA here is from genome assembly GCA_037114965.1 of Monochamus alternatus. NCBI lineage: Eukaryota > Metazoa > Arthropoda > Insecta > Coleoptera > Cerambycidae > Monochamus > Monochamus alternatus. The sequence continues at coordinate 72,595,471 of CM073431.1, read as the reverse complement.
TTTATATTAAAAAAATTACAGTACCTGGTTAAATAATGAAATTAATTTAAAATTCGTTCAACTACATCGTAAGAATGTGTGGAATATGACTATTTCCTGTTATAGGTACAAATAGATGCGTTACAAAGAAATACGTTTTTATAGCAACTTTTTTTGGATCAATGTAACAATTTCCCAAGTAAATGCTTATCTTTTGTGTAAGTTGTTCATTTTTCTCTACGGTAGATTACAATGATACTGACTTTGACTTTCACAAATTTCCAGCATCATGTGTACCGCTTTAGCATTGTGCCAAGCCTGCTTAGCTTGCTATCCTAGCTTGAAAACTACTCGCCTGTAGGTCGGACATAAGTCATTAAGAAAGGGAATAGGAATTAATTTATATGCTTTGTAATTAATATAACAGAGGCATGTGATTTTGGTTAGTAAAATTTGTATACTGAAGAAAATGAATCATCATAATACTATACAAGTATTATATCAGAAAATGATACTTAGATATACAGGCTGTCTGGAATATGAGTGCCTTAATTTTGCCATATGATAAGTTGTACTAAACATATTTGACTTAAATTTTTTTTTCTCTGACCAACGGAACTGAATTATGACCGCAAACAGGTCTTGAATATGTGACAACGTCGCTTATATACTATCTTAGGACTGTTAGGTATTTATATATAATAATTAACATTGGTACACCTAGACATGGGTATTTACTGTGATTGGTTTTCTTAGAGCTCTTTTCACAACACAGAATAATAGTTACAAATGTTTAAAATGACTTCTGTTCCTTACAAGAAGCGTTTACCGTACAAACGTCTCATGGCCAGAGAGTTTTGCATAGATTCGCCGGAGGTGCGACTGTAGTAATGGTTTAACTATTTCAAGAGATAAAAAGTTTTATTTTAATTTAAAAGCCGACATGTCTGAATTTTTCAGAAAAAAAGAATTATTTCAGAAGATCCTTCACATATTCCATACTTTTTAATAACACTGTATATTATATGTGTAAGTTTATGAAGGTGATAAATCATATTTTAGTGTTTAAAACTTTTTTAATGCCAAATAAACTTCAGTATAACCCTAAAAATTCCCATTTGCCAAGTTTATTTGATACAAGTCAACTGCTATCGACTAAAAGTAACGATACGTTTTACTGAAATCATAAATTTATTTTATTTTCTTTTTACCACTCGTGTTGTTATTCTATATGTTGTTATTGAGTTTAAATTTCTCTTTGGTAGTCGTTTAAGTATTTGATAATAGTAACTTTAAAAATAAGCAGCATCTTTCTGTAACATTTTTATAAAGTAAAATAATATCTATAATAATATAAAAGCTATATTTTCTGCTACTATTGAAAAGATATGGAGCTTATTTACAAAATAATTTCAGACACTAGCTTGAATCCGTTAAATACATGAAGCTTTGAAATTTTCTCTATATTATTATCATGCTTGCTCCGAGTCAGGATTTCATCCTGAAAATAATTATTCCACGTTATTATCTTTCTCAAAGGCTTCTTCTCGGAGGATGGGGCAGCGAATGCCAACGTGACTTTTTTGTTTTTAGAGCAAAGCATATCTTATTATATAAATATTATACTGAGCCAGGAACGAAGTTTATGTGTAAAAACTGAATGAACAGTGCCGACAAAGGCCCTAGAGTCTTCGTAATGCTAATATTTGCCGAGTCATTTAGTATTACGGTACCTAACTGACATAGAAAGGTTCCGTTGTTCACTGCTTTCACTTTGATTTTCAATCCAGAGCACTGGATTTTAATATGAATTCATATACATGACGATGTGAGTTAAGTTAAAGGATATATAAAATAAATAAATGATCGTCAGTATATTTTGAAACTATAATAAAAAAAAATGAAAATACCTCAAAAAATTATTAAACAATCTTATAGTAATATTACTTACATAAATGTATAGTATGGTACTAAAATAGAAATTGTTTACTTTTATAAGTATGTGAAAATAATTCTTAATAATAAAACATCAAGAATTTTATTATTGTACTTATCTTTGCAATTATCATAAGTAATTTTTAAAAATTTGGTATATAAGTTCTGGAACTGAAAGGAGCATAAAGTACGACTATGACTATTTTTAAATTAAGCAATTGTATATGAAAGATCGTCGATTAAATTTTTGAAAGAAAAAACGCATAAAGCAATAAAAATCTAATTTGTAATATAAATAAACCAGGATTTGAATATAAAATATTTTTTCTACAAAACTGTTAAAAGTGGACTTTTTAATTGTCATTTTTGATTTTAAAAATGTCATTTTTGACACTAACACTAGTGTTAAAAGTAAGTATATTTAAATTTTGTTTTGAAAATTAATAAAACGTTTTAACAAACAAATGAACAACTTTTTATTTTAAATAAGTACAAACCAAAATTTTAACTAGTTATTACTATTAACATTTATAGTAAAATTAGAACAATTTGAAATTGTAATTCCCTGCGGAGTCATCATACTTAAGTTGGTTTTACTGTCAACATGTGTGACAGATCTATTTTCTGTAGAAATACTACTGGTAGTACTGGTGGTCTTGCTAGTAGTTGCAGCAGTAGGAAGTATTTGGCACGCAATTTCCTTCTCTCTCTTCTGTTCCAGTGAATTTTCAATGTAGCCTTCAGCTACCGTCGAAGATTTCCATCCTCCATGTCTCTTGATGGTAGACGAAAACAGTGTCCGGTGTAGAGTTGAGGATTTGGTAGATTCAAGAACTCTGCAATGTCGGCAGGCATTTTACCAAACATGTTAATTCCGACTGAATTCTTCACACATTTATTCTTCATATATTTAAGAAAAAGTCGTCTATGGTCAGCGTTGGGTGGCCGGAGTGCCATATACTTTCTAAAAAAGTTTAAATAGAATTCACCAACAACACCGAAAGTCCGAGGCACTTTCGTTTTAGTATTTGGTATGGTCACAACAACCGAAGTGCCCAAATCGATATTGTCGATGGTCATCTGACACAATTCCTCCCGGCGACACGCCCCGATGACATCCACTATTGATGCGACTTTCATCATCAGATACTTTTCGCCTTCTGCTTCTGTGAGAAATTTGTCGATATGCGTCTTCGTCAAAACTTTTTACTTTTTTGCTTGATATCCTTCACCCTTCCGTTTTAAAAAAGCAATAAGTTTATAATGTTTGCTTATATCTTGATCTTGCTTTATTTTTAACATAGTTTTGATCATGGAATAATTTGACCACAGCGTTGACGATTTCCATATCTTGGATTTTCCTCAAAATATGCCAGTAAAACACTTTTGTTACATTTCCCAGGGATCTTTTTAATGTTGCACCATTCCGAAAAGCGTCTATAAGCGATTTCGTACTGTTCCTTTGATTTCGCCGGCAATAATTCCAATGTTGCTCAACTGGCGGCTTCTTCGATTTCAGCAGGGATGGATTCGTTACGCTCATTATCGAGATTATTCATTATACTTATAATATTACTAGAAAATGCTGTCAATATTTTTGCGTTTTTTCCGTAACTAACAACAGCACTGGTTTTTACGAAAATTTTGGTTCATCGCGATCTGTGTGGTATTTTTTGATTTCTTATTTTTATTGAGTTTAAAGTTCTTCCGATTGTTTTGTAGGAAAAATAGTGTATGATATACTTGTCAAAAGTGATTTTATTTTGTTCGTGAAGATAAAAAACTCGCTACGCTCGTTTTTTAATCATCTTAACTCACAAAATAAAATCTTACTTTTAACACGTATATCATAAATAGCTATTTTCTACAAACATGTTTAAAATGCAATTTTTAACACTCGCTCGTAGTATTAAAAATATTACTTTAAGGCACCAGTGCCTTAAAATGATCACTTCAAAGCACTAGTGCCTTAAAGTAAATGTCAAATTGTGACAGTAAATTTGCAATACATTTAATTTGTATTTTCTTTATTAACATTAATACTTAGGTATATTACAATTCACACAATTTGAAAAATTAAATCCTTCCACAATTGTACTACTATCAAGTGAAACGACCGCATTCCTAGTTGACGTTTGAGCAGAAACCGCTGATATTGATGGCACTGAAAGCAGTTTTAGAGCAATCGAACTTTTACTTTCCAACGAATCTTCGATGTATCCCTTGGCGACTGTTGAAAATTTCCGTCCCCCATGCCGCTTAATTGTTGTTAAAGTTGCTCCACTATCCGTTAATAAGCTTGCCAATGTCCGGTATAGAGGTTAGAATTGCAGAAATTTAGCAATAGCAGCAGGAAGTTTTGCAAACGTATTTATTCCCACAGAGTTTTTCGTACACTTGCCTTTCAGATACTTTAGGAAAAGCCTCCGATGTCTCACATTTACTGGACTAAGAGCCATGTATCTCCGGTAAAATAATTCAATGATAGTGAAATTTCGTGGAACCTTGGTTTTGGTATCTGATATCTTAACCAATATTGAACTGGAAGTGCCCACAATTTCTAAGTTGTCGAGAGTCAACTGGCAAAGCTTCTCTCTACGGCAGGCACCAAATATTCCCAAAATAGTAGCTACTTTCATCATAAGATATTAGTCATCCGGTGCGCACTTCAAAAACTGTTCAATTTGGTCTCTGTTCAAGATCTTTGATTTTTTGGGTTGATAACCTTCTCCTTGACGCTTCAGAAACGCAGTGAGCTGAAAATGCTTACTGATATCTACGTCGCTATTTATTCGTAACATAGTTTTAATCCGAATAATTAGACCAGAGATGAAGATTTGCAAACCTTCGATTTCTCCTCAAAATGGAGCAAGAATACATTTTCAGTATATTTTCCAGGAACGTCTTTTTGTTCACACCACTTCACAATCTTATTGTATGCAATTTCATATTGACTCTGGGATTTTCTTAGTAATGAATCCAAAATAGCTCGGTTGGCCGCTTCATCGATTTCTTTAAATGGATTGTTCTTTTCCATATTTTCTTTATACTATTTAAGGGTAAAAAGACACAACGTTTAAATGTGACAAATCCAAAGCTTTCAAACTTTTCGTAAATGATGCATACAATGATGGCCACCATGGTTACTATATATCATTGGCAAGTGCCCACTTCGAGAATTTTATATAGTGCCTACGATGCTATTAACTTATTTCTACCCGGGTTAATTCTTTTTTCTACGTTTATGCAAAGAAACAAAACTTTATAGAACTTTGGTTCTTTACTGCACTAGTGCAATAAAATTTTTATTGCATCTGTCATTCTACTACAGCGTTTTCTCATTATGACAAACATAAACGTTCAAATCCACGTCATATTTTCATACACTTAGTCTCATCTAAATAAAATATTTTCTGGTTTTTGCATGAACGTAGAAAACATATTGTATGATATTTGTGTTAAAAGTGTTTTTAAGGCACTTTTACATGCGTGCCTTAAAAATGCATTTTTAACACACATCATAAATAACTATTATACAATTGTAAGCAATAAAATCTCCTATTTTTAATTAATTTTATAAACATTGTAAAAATTAATAAATAATAATGAGAATTTTAACGAAAAACGTCGCAGACACAAAATATTATAGGTATTCAATTTAATCAATGTATTTTTAATGTTTTTTTTCAACATTCAGAATATTGATATTTTTTGTTTTTCGTGTAGTTTATTATCAATAAATATGTGTGCCAAATTTTTAAGAATTTGCTTAACTGAAGAAAAAGTTGTGGCAAAATATTACTTAATTTGAACAAATTATTTTTGAAGTTGTTGTTGTTTTGATACAGTATTGTCCAATGACGATCATGTATTTTTTAATTCTAGAAGACAAAGTTCCTATAAAAGTTAGTCCTTCGGGGACCTAAAAAATTAGAATTTTATTAAAAACAAAAAATAATTGCATATCGTATGAGCTACTTCTAAGTATTATTTATTTTTATAAAGGATCATACTATGTAGACTTTGCGTGGGAACACATCACGTAGATAAACAAACTTTATTGCCAGCCTTGATTATACAAGAAATATCCTTCAAAGAAGTTTCGCATCTGCCAACGTTTTACTTTGACGTTTGTCACTCCCGTATGACTCGTATTCGGCTGCTCAATATAAACTTATATAGGTTTTTAGGGTTCTAGAAGTTTTCCGCGGTCTCGAGAATCAAATAGAATGTGGCCGAAAATGTTCCAGAAAACGTCAAAACAGGAACAGAATTAACAAACTAAAATGGTAGGTGAGCTTCCGTAACAATACTGTAATTCTTTATATTTTTTAATCCTGCTTTGGCTTAAACATCGGGGTATCTTAAACGCCTACTTAACGTCCTTGATATAAAGGGTGATTCTTTAATATTGTGAAAAAGGGACAGATTCTTTAGACAAAAATAAGAAAATAGTTCCCATTAGCATGTGTCCGGAAACGCTATGTTTCCCAGATACAGGGCGTTCATTTTTTTGTAATCTATTTTTAATACTTATTATTTCAAAAGTTCTTTAACCGATTTTTTTTTTTTAAATTGACTGGTTTATGTTTAATAATGGGAGCCATTTTTGTAGCATTAATAATATAATACAAAATATAAAATGCAAAATAACATAATAAAAAATGTTACAAAATAATAATTTTAATACATTTTACTCTGCACGTATTTTTTCCATTTTTTATATAATTAATAACATAATACAAAATACAAAATGCAAAGTAAAATAATACAAGATGTTACAAACTAGTCAATTTTCAAATAAATCGGTTAAAGGACTTTTGAAATAACAAGTATTAAAAGTAGATTACAAAAAAAATGAACGCCCTGTATCTCGGAAACGAAGCGTTTCCGGACACATGCTAATGGGAAATTTTTTTCTTATTTTTATCTAAAGAACCTGTCCCTGAATAATATTAAAGAATCACCCTGTATAAATAACTATTTTAACAAGAATGGTTTGAATAAAGTTAACATATCTATGTAGTACGACATTTTAAATGCCAGTACGTTGTAAAATCAGATTTTGTATCCAAAATACCGATCAAAGGTCTAGTGTAAGGAAAGTGTCTAAATGATCTCTAATTATACTGAATATCGGATCGGTCAGTGGTCGCGCGGTTTAAGGCGTCAGTACTTGAATCGAGGTGAGTAGATCGCTGTGGATTCGACCCCCGCAGCCGGTAGGCCGTATATAAGCTATATTCGTAGAGAGGATTGGCACCCTCTTTGCGGGTATGGTAGGGTGGAAGAATGTTGGCTTGGGTCAATGTGACGAATTGATACCGGTTATCGTTTGACTACCCCCCTAATTAATGAGGTTTTCCAGGGCCTACCAACGTAAGTCGTTCCTGGGCGCAAATGCTGCCTGCTTAATAATAATATGCCGCCCCCTCTCCCGCACAAGTCTTCGACTTCTGGGCTAATCTTCGTGATTAGTATGAGGGGTAGAGATATTATTATTATTATTATTATTGAATTTCGTTGCGTAATTATTGACCCCAGAGTTGTTTAAATATGAATCCGAACTTCCTAAAATATCGTAGTTTTTTAGTTTCCAGTCCCAATTCTCAGATAACCCAAACACTATATTCTTATTAATACCAACATTAATAATTGACTTACCTATCGTTTTTCCGACGTTTTCCTCGATCGCTTCCGATATCGCCCCGTTCGCCAACGCATCGAAGCAGGCGCTTAGCGCGCACGCACACGCGCTGGTGCCTATCAGATACTCCAGTATCATATTCCATCCTATGACGAAAGCTACGAATTCACCGACGGTTACGTAGGAGTACATGTAAGCCGACCCTGTTGTGTGGGGTACTCTGACACCAAACTCTGCGTAACATACACCTGAAAAGAAAAATCCAACATCAAAGGACCTGCTGTTTGTTAACAGAACAAAACAGAATTGTGGGATTAATGCGTTGGCTACAGTTTCAACTGGCGCCTTCGGCAGAATCTGCTATACTCGGTGGTCCAGATTTTGATCGGGAAACTAATAGAATAAGTGATTTTAAGATTTAGAAAAAAGTTGTCACTTATAATTGCACAAGAGCTTTGTATTTTACCGGGTAGTTTTGGGCTGTTCAATGAGAAACTGTTGCTTAGAAATTAGACGAGAAAAACTTTCAACTATTTTTTAATAGTGACCATGACCTATATTAAGAAGGTTTAATACGTCTATTTTACGTGGATGGGAGGCCTTTTTTCTTTTGTGATCATGCCAAATATAAACGTTCAAATCGACGTCATATTTAGTCTGTTTTCTGAGATTGCATTACATTTTAAGCAATTAACAGAATTTCCTTTCAAAAAATTTCCAAACTTATTTATAAAGCGAAAAAAATTGTTTTCGATATTATATTAAATCCTTATTTAACGCCGCCAATGCGAGAATCTAAATGATCTCTTATCTCTTATCTCAGAGTATGCAACCAGGAAGCTACCGTCATCCAACAGTCGGCCACAGTCGGCAGTCGGTCCAGTCGAGTCGGTTCGCTGTCATGTTATAATTTAATTCCTGTGTTTACATTGTAGTTTTGTGTTCTTCTTCAGTTTTTAGTGCCTTGTTTTAATTTAAAACGTTTTATAGTTAATAAATAAAGGAATATGTGTCGGGTACAGATATTTTCCCACAATATAGTTCGCCGGTTTGTTTTTCTAGATTATGGGACAAGACTGCCGCGGGTGTTAAACGTTTTCTGTTATCTATAAGAACCTGCCTACCACCCCTTTCTTTGATTTTGTTATAATACATAGGCATTGTATCTAACAACTGTACCTACGGGAAGTGTGTTTATCGGTAGTGAGTGAAAATGTAGTTTTACCAGTTTGTAACCAAATAATGAAAAACGAATGCAAAATACTGGAGCTAACTGGATTAACTGTTACCTACCTATCAGGTATTATTACTAATAAGAATGTTAATTTTTGTCGTTTCTGCATTTAGAAATACTGCAAACGATCGCATGGTAGTTGTTGACAGATGTAATGCCAACTATGTATCTAAGCCATAAGCCATCTCAGTCTATACTCATCATAGGCGCCGACTTTCCGTAGGAAAAAAGGGTTTTGCCCCATTTTTTAAATATCGAGCTAAAATTCTGGAATAACTTTTTTTATTGTCTTTTAGGACTCCATGAGCACGTGGTTAAAATTTTTGTACTTAGTCATAGTTAACCCTGTATACTGGATTACGAAATTACTAGAACATGCAATTTATTAAAAATAAAATTAGTTTCCTTTGAATCAATTGAATTACAAAATATTTTTTGGTTTTGCATGAACGTAGAAAAAATATTGTATGCAACTTGTACAAAAAGTGTTGCACTCGACTATGCGCAATAGTGCATAGTCGAGTAGTAAGTGTTTCTTGCACGCAGCGTCGAGTGCAATAAACACTTTTTGTACAAATTGCGTACAATATTTTTTCTGCGTTCATATAAAAACCAAAAAATGTTTTATTTAGATGACGTTAAGTCTAGGAAAATATGACGTCGATTTGAACGTTTATGTTTGGCGGGATGACAAAACGCTGTAGTAGAATGACAGACGAATGCAATAAACAATTAATTGACTAGTTCAATACAGATCCACTTTTTTACTAAATATAGTTCAACAAAGTTTTGTTTTTTGCATGAACCGAGAAAAATAAATATTTTACACAGTAGTGGATTAGAATTCATAATACCACGCTTTGATTTTATAGCATTTTATTTAGAATTATTATTAATAACGTTAACGTTAACATTTATCTCAAGAACGATCTCGTCATTTTGACCCGAATTATTTAAATTCAGTCGATAAGGAGTTTTTGAAGGACTGGGGCCTACAACTTCGCCAGGTATGACCTGGATTTTCAGCAATTGCCGTCTTGCTGGATAGTGAATCTTCAATATAACTTTCCATTACCGTTGTCGATTTACAACCAACATGACGTTTCACAGTTGGTAATATAACCCCCAGCATTGGTCAATAATGTTGCCGAAAAACGCTCCATTCCATGTCCGGTAAAACTTTCTGGATCAGGGAGCCTAAGAAATGCAGCCACTTTTGAAAGCATTTTCGAAATTGTGTTGATGCCTACATGTTGTGTAATACATTTTCCAGTCACATACCGCAAGGAAAATCTCCCATCGGCATGTTTAGGTCGCAAATTGATATAGTTTCGACACATTTATACAGCATTGAGTGAAAAAGCTTCTTTCATGATCGTGAAACTTTTGGAAATATTCGTTTTCGTATTCATAATGAGTACGTATAGGTGGAGACCTTTGTCTTGGACATGAGTGATATCCAAAAAGGTTAATTCACTGCGTCGACAAGCACCTGCGACTCCCATGATCGTTGTAACCTGTAAAGAGTTCAAAATAAAACGTTCAATGTATAAATTGAAATATCGTGTATTTTCTACTTTAATATCATATCTTGTAGATATTCCTCATCCGGTGCTTTTCTCAAAAATTCCTCGACTTGGTTTCTCTCCAGTATCTTTGCCTTCTATGATTTATAGTTTCTTCATTCTACTTTCAAATATCAAGTAAGTTTTTCATACTTCTAAATATTAATACCTTTGTGCACTTTCAACATTGATTTTGGCATGGAATATTTTGAAAAAGTAGGATAGTAGCAGCTTTTCTATAATTGTTCCTTCTTTTATGTCCCTTTTTTCGTCAGTAATCGAATTCCATCAATTCATTCTCGTACTACACACTTATGCTTTTCGTTGGTAACATACGTAATGTTGCTTCTTTTGCTTCTTGCTGGATTTCAGCCGAAATGAAGAAATTCTCAGCATTCTCACTCGTTTTGTTGTGTCGAATTTGCTAAATTTTTCACTCTTGTTGACAAATAAACAAACGGATGTCATAGACACATAACACTTAAAATATAATGGAAACTGTATTGGTGAAATTTTGTTGGAGAATTTGCATATTGTATACAGCGCCATCCAACGGATATGTACCTAACAAAATATGCAATTTATAGATCTCTTTATTAACTTGATTGACCACAGCGCCACCTATATAATAAACACTATACCTCATCAACACTATTTTAAAATATATAGGATGGGTCGGAAGAAACGCACCAAATTCCAGGAATTAATTCTACACGTCAAAATAATAAGAAAAAACTCAGATATGCTGTCATGCGATTTTCATTCATTTTCAAGTTATGATATACATTCCAATAAAACAAATATATTTATTGATATCCTACTAATCATAGTATTCGTAATGATTAAATGTTCAAAAACACCACCATTGACCTTTAAAAACCTTCTGCTTTGTCAACGAAGGCCGTCTGTAGCTGTTTTGATTGATGCATGAGTTGATGTCGAATTAGTGCCTTGAAAACAAGTAAAAATTATGTAACATTTGAGTTTTTTCTTATTATTTTGACCTGTAGAATCTATTCCTGAAGTTTGGCGTGTTCCTCCCGACTAATCCTGTATCAATGAAATTAAAAAAAAAAAAATGTAGAAAGCTGATAGTAGTAATGATGTAGCACTAAACTAAAATATACATTTTTTAATGCCATAATTAACATAACTCTTACATGTAAACGTACATAAAGTTAAGGTTTCAAAGCAAAGCTAATAGGAATATCAAAGTAAATCTCAAAACTATTTTACCATTACATTTGCTACCATCGGCTTTGTAAATTTACATTTTCTGCAATTCTATTGTTTTTATCAGGCATTTAAGAACACTTCAAAGCAAATAATTCACAAAACACTTCCTTTTCACCATAAAATTATACCACTATAAAATCCTAGATAAGTTAAAATGCATAAAATTGAAAGCGCGAGCTTCTTATGCGTCAAAAGAATCAAACATCAAATACAAACATTGTTGTTAGTAACGTTAGTAACGTCCAATCAAATGACAGAATTTTGAGATACTAGCGCCCTACAATGGATATGCTAACTAATATTTAGTGAATTTCTGGCTGCATACCAAAAACACTTTTAAAATAATCCATGGACTTTCCATTATATTTGTAAGTGTTATGTGGTCATAGAAACGATTCCAGGACTTTCTAGTATTCAGCTGCCAATCAATATTCTTGATTAAAATAAAATTGTCAAATATGACGTTTTTAAAACTATACTGTTTCATCTGCTCTCACACGGCTTTCACTTTACTAATTGACCGGTTTTGGCGGTGGTCGTGGATAAAACGTTGAATTATATTCGGGATTTTAACCAACCTTTAATCCTCTCGAAGAAAAATGTAACTCTCGGCTACGTCTCAAGTGTCCATTTTTTCTCGTGGATTAAAGGCTTGCTAATTCCCTTATATAATTATTAACTATTAACAGCTCTTTGGAAGCAGACAAGCACATTTAAACTGTCAAACTTGAATTACTTCTAATAGGATTGCAATTTTTGAGAGCGAAAACAGAGTTTTTCGAAACTTCAAAAAATACGGAAGTGCGCGATATTGATGTGAATTTTGTTATTTTATACTTATCTGCTTTTTCAGTGTCAGATTTTTTGGTTAGGCGCACTTAGTTTCAAAAATAACCCTTGACAGATCCTTCTGGCGCAAGGGTTTATTCATTTAATCTTTATTTTTTCGGAAGTGTGGTGAAATACCCAATTAATATAGAATATATGTTGGTTTATGTTGTATTACTATTTGTTTTTAAATTTTTATTAGAAATGAATTATTTAGCAATTTAAGTAAATTTTTCTCTGTTTACGACATTTTCTTTAACCTCTTTCATATTTGATGACGCAGTTTACTTCTTTCTATATGCAGTTTCTTATCTTCTTTCGTTTTTGCAATTCTACTAGCTGATATTAAAAACGTTGACGTAAATTCATTCTACATGAACAGCAGACTATTCCACAGAGTATTTTGTTTTCATTAAAACTTAAAACAATTTTGAGATTAACTCGAAACTTTTACGTCTCTGTTCAAGTCTTTCCTATAAAATAGTTTCGTAATAATACATTACCGTTCCAATTAAGGTGCCTGTCCGCATCGTATTTCTTAAACAAGTTGCTCTCTATACATGAATATTCAATGAGCCCCATTTTAAGCAGATACTTAAATCTGTTTGGAGCCTAGTTTATACCAAGTTTGAATCTAAATTGAGTATTATGTTTCTAGAGAAACCTTGTAGTATTTAATCAAGACTGGGTAGCCTAGCTACGTTAATGCGAAGCAAACCAAAATGTTACCTGATAGACTGCTTTGTCACTGACATCAACGTAATTTCCAATACCGATTGATGGTTAAGTGCTTGATTAAAAACGTAAACATAAATGACATGTATGTTATAATTAAGTCTTGTTAACTGAACATAGTTACTTTTGTACCTAAAATACAGCTTTTTGGAATGAATCGTTGCTATTTCGAGAAGGCGCGCAATCGAATCTGTATTAGCAGATGAGTCCAAAACAACTTTTTGGGTACATATTACAAACAACATTTTGTTGTTAAAGCTCTTAAAAACACATTCAAGCCTTTTATTATGCATGTATGATTAATTTGATTAGAGCAAATATTTCTCGAAAATAGTTATCTTCGGATTTTATTAATTACCATGCCCCATAGTTGTTTAATGTAAGCACAATATAACTATTGACGTTTATTTTGTATAAAATAAAGTGTAGCTGGTATGGCACTTTTCGGGAATGCGAAAAAGACTCATTTTACGGACTTAAATGAGTTCGTAAAACAGTTATTTTTGGGATTGTATACAACCATAGATATTTTTGTTATAAATACCTAAAATACTTTTTAAGTATATGCTACAAACAACATTTTTTATAAACACGGAATTCCAGGAAACAACAACTCGGTCTAGTGACCCGATCAGCATTGAATTACACCTGAAAAATCTATAGCAAACAGCCAAAGTTACTCGTCAGCAGCTCACTAGACATGTACCGGTTTCGAGCTTATTTGCTCTCATAAGTATGCCACAGGTGAGATAACCGACGAATAACCTTAGCTGTTTTAAGTCCATTCGCTACTCCATGCCGGATTGAAAAGTCACAGACACGAAACGTTCTACATAACAGCAGACACCATTGAAAACTATCTATCTTTATCGCGATTCGGCGAGAACGATATCTTGCAAACACGGAATTCCAGGAAACAACTACTCGGCAAGCTAATGCTCCGATTAATATCGAATTATATCTGTAAAACCTATAACAAACAGCTAAAGTTATTTAGTCGGTTACTTCACCTACGGCAAGCTGATGAGAGCTAATAAGCTCGTAAACGATATATGTCTGGTGGGCTGCTGACGACGCGATTTTTTTTTTTTTGTAAATATTTGAAATTATTACACCAGCGTTATACCCTCTTTCACCTTTGTTTTTTTAAGTTCTTAATTCTGAGTTACTGTCCGTCCATCATGGGTATGATTTATAGAAATTTATATGGTAAAATTGATTATTTTAATATTTATTTGCAAGAATACTAGACGGAACTGATAAACAATTTTTTGAAATTGTAATGTTAATTCGGTCCTTCTTTTTAAGTAAGTAAGCTGAATATACAGTGTGTCCCATTTTCAATGAGCTCTCCTCCATATCTTAGTTATTAGATGTTCGATTTCATCCAAGTTTGAATGCGCTGGTGAAAATAAATTTTATCATATTTAAAAAAAACATGTAGGATCACTACTACTAACTAGAACTAGAAATGGAGAGGAGGCTATTAAAAATGGGACACGCTGTATATAATAATATATGAGTGATTTTAATGTAACAAGTTTTGTTGCTATTGTAACATTTTTAATTTGCAGTTTTAGAATGTTCCAATCTTTTCACATAGTTTAGCAATAGTCCTCTACAACAATCCATCGTTGTCGACATAGGTTAAGATGAAACAATAAAATCTGTTTGTATCGAATTGCACTTGCAACCTTGTATTCTGAAATTGTTTACATTGTATACATTATTCGTAGCATAATCTTTATTGTTTGTTCGACTTACTTGAGTCTATAAATAATGACTATCCGTATGTATATGAAACGTACATCATGTTACGCATTACAGGAACAATAGTGAAGATGATTATTTAAATATTCTATGAAGATATTAGCAGATTTTATTTGCTTTTTACCATGTATTGTAAAATTTTGCCAGGTAAAAATAAACAAACATATTGAGGTTAACTCACATTTAACAAGTGTCAAACTCTTGGATTCCACAAAGTCGACGTTGTTGAAAGGGAGCAACCTTACCTTGTACGTGGATAAACTTACATTTCAAAATACCGCAATGTTTTAATTTTTTATTGAGAAAATTCTAATAAAACTAGAAGAGAGGTAGGAAACAGTCCTTTCTTGCTTTGTTTCTGGTACTAACCAATACTCCATTCCGATTTCAAGTTGTAAGCACATCACTTACCTTCAAGAAAATCGATTGAAATAGTGAGCATTCGATCTTGAGAGGTAATTATTTATTAAACATTTCTTAATTTTATTGTTTTAAATAAATTAAATTTGTTTTTATAACTTACAGCTTTATAGAACACGTGTTAATCAAGAAGTTTTTATTTTTTATTCTCGCTTTTTAGTAACCAGAAAAATAATTTTTAGATAATAATAATTTTGATGAATCAGTTTCCTTTTTAATTGAATTTCTGCTAGTAAGAAAAACTTAGCAGATAACCTGTTATTCTGTTCTATTTAAGTTGATATTTTTTTATTGAGTCCATTATGTATTAAATATTCAAGTAAATTTTGTCTACTTACTAACTTAAAGTTACTAAAGAGAGAGAGAGAGAGGGTATCTAGATTCTCTCTCATCTGGCATAATTACACCGTGGAGGCTAGACACCAGACGTGAAGTACTACTAGGTCTGCAGTCAGCTCTGTCAATTTTCACCAATTCATGTCATCTCTACCACCAAGATGTATAGTGAGATATAAATGTGTGAATTTTACTTTTGTTAAAATCTTTATTTAACCGCTCCATTTCCAACCTATAGGGTTTTTGTTATACAGTATGCGCCAAAAGTATGGAATAAATTCAATAAAAACGAAATAATTATATTTTGGGAAAAATCCTCGAACAGATCGATTTTTAATTTAAAAAATACATATTTTAGCGTAAAATGCGATTTTCAAATGTCATTTGTTTTCGAGTAATGACGTCTTCGATTTTTTTTTAAATGGCAACACCATATTTTTTTGTCTTGATTCTGAAAGATCGTTTAATTCTCTATCAGACAGTACTAAAATTTTGCCCTCTTACATAGGAAAGTTTTCGAGTAAATGACGATTGAATATTATAAAACGTAAATCAATTAAAATAAAGCAAAAACGTTATCAAGTTTAGTTTTTCCAATTCCATAGTTCTTTTATGAATCACGTAGGTGCAAAATCTTTGCAAAGTGTCATTGTCACACCGACTTTCTAATAAGTATTGTAAGCGACATAGAAATTATTATTCAATTTAAAGTATTATGGCACATTTAACTGTTACTCAAAGAATTGAAATTTTAATTCTTATCGGATGCGGGAATATGACTAGAACTCAGCAGGAAGTTTGCGATTTATTTAATGAAAAATATCCAGATCGCCCTATCAGCCAATCAACAGTCAGTAAGGTAGAGTCTAAATTTAGAGAAACTGGCAATGTTGTAAATATTCCAAAACCTGGACGTCCAAGCATTAATGAAAATCAGAAACAGAACATTTTGATAAGTATGGTGGATAATCCTCATAATTCTTCACGATTGGTTGCATTAAACAATGACACTAGTCAGAGCACAGTGCTACGTATATTGAGGAAGGAAAAATATCATCCCTACAAAATTCAACTTGTGCAGGAACTCAATGAAGATGATCCCGATCGCTGCTTACACTTTTGCGAAATTCTAATCGATTTATGTCAAGGAAATAGAAATTTACACCGGCAAATACTTTTTTCAGATGAGGCCACATTTTGTCTGAATGGTACAGTAAACCGTCAAACTTGCAGATATTGGAGTCGGGAAAATCCTCATTGGATGGCAGAGGCACATACCCAACACCCTCAGAAATTAAATGTGTGGGCTGGAATAGTTGACGACAGAATAGTAGGGCCTTTCTTCTTTGAAGGAACCCTTACAGGACAAAGATATTTAGAGTTTCTAGAAAATAACCTTGTTCCAGCCCTTGCAGTAATTTTTCCTAACGATAATGACCCTGACATTCCTGACGATGCCATATGGTTTCAGCAAGACGGTGCACCTCCGCACTATGCGCGCCCTGTACGAGATTTTTTGGACAACTGTTTTCCTGGGAGGTGGATCGGCAGACGCGGACCGATAGAATGGCCTGCAAGATCGCCAGATGACCTCTTGACTATTTTTTATGGGGATACTTGAAGTCAAAAGTGTACATTAATAAACCACGTAATTTAGAAGAACTTCAAAATCGCATTCGGGACGAAATATGCAGAGTTACCCCAGAAATCATTCATAATGTACAAGAAGAATTTCTTCACAGACTTGCAAGAAGTTGGTGGATGGCAATTCGAACATTTAATTTAAGTATAAAATTTAATCAATTGTATTTTATTTTACATACCTCAGAATTGTTGCTTTTTTATGGATAAAATTTACGTTTTCTAACATTCAATCGTCATTTACTCGAAAACTTTCCTATGTAAGAGGGCAAAATTTTAGTACTGTCTGATAGAGAATTAAACGATCTTTCAGAATCAAGACAAAAAATATGGTGTTGCCATTTAAAAAAAAATCGATGACGTCATTACTCGAAAACAAATGACATTTGAAAATCGCATTTTACGCTAAAATATGTATTTTTTAAATTAAAAATCGACCTGTTCGAGGATTTTTCCCAAAAAATAATTGTTTCGTTTTTATTGAATTTATTCCATACTTTTGGCGCATACTGTATATACGTTGAAGCTCAAACTAAAATCTAAATTGGATTATCTCCCTTCAGTACCTCTCAAGTACTTAATTCTTCCGATTGCGTAAATCACAAACTGTTGACCTCAGCCAAATACTTCCCACATTCAGCTCCCATTCGCCAGTTACTTAACACTAAATAGAAAGGTAATAAATCTATGGCACCCAACGTGGGGCCCGAACCCACGACCTTGAGATTGAGAATCTCATGCTCTATATGTTTGCAGTAGACTTTTTTCCATGAGCATAACTTAAGAAACTGAAACTAGTCGGAATATTAAATATTATACTGAACTTAAAAACTATAATTACACCTCTTCTAGTGATATCAGATGGCATTAGAGAAGTCAAGACATAAAAGCAGTACAATAATTATCATTCATGTGGTATGTTTTAGAATAGCATTGAATAAAATACACAAATGATGAACAAGTGGATACGCACAATCTTTTAGGATGAAACTTGGGATACCATGGACGCCCATTGTGAAAGAGTCTTTAGATCTTCTAAGGCTAGCTAAAACCTCTTCTTCTTTATCAAACGAAATTGAGATAGGCACACTCTACCACTTGTAGTAAATCTGGATGAATCTATTGGATGAGATTGAATAAAAACGCTATTGAAATATTCACTAAAGGCATTTATAATATCGGAAGGGTTGGACAGTTCTTTATTATTATAAAACATGACAATTGGAATACGAGATGAGCCTTTCTTTTTTTTTTTGAATAAAATTCCAAATTTATTTAGGGTCGTCACATAAAGATTTTTAAGTATCACTTATAAACGATTTATAGGCTTCGTTAATAAGAGGTTTACAGTTGAACGATGCTTCCTAAGTGCATTATAATGTTCAGCAGTTCTATATTTTCTAAATTTTTATGGGCAGAAGTCTTAACACGAATTAGCCTAATGATCTCACCCGTGAACCAGGGGGGATAACATAAGATGTTGATGAATACTTGGGCACAGCTACTTCAAACATACCATATAATTTGTCATAAAACTTAAAACATATATCCTGCACATTATCAATACCATAAAGAAAAGTACAATCAACTTGACAAATGAGATCGTAGAATAACAGAAAATTTTCTTTTTTAATGTTTTAAGCAGTACTAAGAAAATTCATGAGAAACTAATTTTGAGACTCAGACCTTTTACAGAATGTAATCAATAACGGAGGACGATGAAGATACTCAGTAACGAATTGAGATTCAGATTTATCAACAATATAGTTGAAATTAGAAAACACGAGATCTAATAAATGATTATTGTCATTAAAAATGTTATTACGTTCATCTATTTACATTGCTTGATGAGGCCCGCAACATCTAATCAAATCAATGAGAGGCCTACCTGGATCTCAATATATACTGTATAGGAAAACAAAGCCGGCCTCTCATTAAACCTCCATAATTTACCTTCACTGAAAGGCCACCCGGACCGGGAATTAATCAATTTGCGCATAAGATTCCCTTAATTCACCCATGTTATCTGCTTTCGTATTCAACACCGGCCCAAATCCCATGCGCTTAAATTGCTGTGAAGTACGTCTGGCCTGCGGCTAACATGTCAAGATATACGGCGAGCTCTCCCCTTTCTTTATCTCCCATGAGTTTCCTTTAACTTCCCACAAGGTGCCGCCATCCCTCGTAAGATATGCCCGGCATCCTAATAATTCTGGCAAAATGGGCGTCAAAGAGACAGAGTTAGGGCGTTGTAAATTTCGCGGTTATCCGAAGTTACTCTGATTTTTTTATACTCGGAAGTTATTACGAAATGAGGGAAAAAACGCCAATGGTTGGATGGGAAATTTGATGCGTTGCATTGAATACCGAAAACAAGAATAGGGTAAGGTTATAAAAGAGTACTAACCTAAAAAACAAATGAGAAAATATGAAAAATTATGACGTACATTTTATTTTAAAAGCTCGTAATATATTTTTGGAAAAATTTTATTTCCAAAATAAAAATTGGACTTAACATTTAAAAAATATATTTTAAAAAAATTGTGCGGAGGAATGCAAGATTGCGAAGCTACCAACACAAGTCGCATTTAATATTTATTATTTAATTTAATTATGTATTTATTTATTTCGGAAATATAACATAACAAGAAAAAAAATATACATATGACACACATACAATTAACAAAATTCTCAAGATAACAGAACAAAAGAAAAACACAAATAACAAATGGCTGAAACAAAGACTTAATTTGACTAAATTTACAGTTTAAAATATCAATATTATTTTTAATATACTGATAATTACGACGCATAGTATACAACAGTGAGTTGAATAATACATTAGTCCGGGCATTTCCCAGATAGAACAATGATGCAGAACGAGTCGACCTGTAGATGCCTTAAAGTTAATCATCTCAAGGAATTGCGGTCAGTCAATTAGACCAATCAAGTATTTGTATAGAATTACTACGCTTTGCATGTTCCTGCGATGTTGCATTAACTTGCACTCAAAACAATTTAACAATGGGGGGGTAGAAGTGATCTATTTTAAAGCTTAAAACTTTCAAAAATTTTCTCTGAATAGCTTCGATACTGTTTATATGTACATCGAAGTAAGGGCTCCAAATAACAGTAGCATGCTCCAATTTAGGTTGGACTAACGTATTATACAATGTCATAACGATACTCAAATCACCAAAGTCTTTAGAGTTGCGTATAACAAAGCCTAGCATTTGTGAGGCAGATGCTGTAATATTCTGAATGTTATATCTAAAAGAAAGATGGGCATCAAAGGTTATACCGAGATTTCTAAACTTATCTGCGTGAATTAGTTACCATTGTTGTTATAATCAAACACAATTGCATTAATTTTCCTGGTAGATGAAATAACTTTGCACTTATTTATGTTTAGTTGTAATTTATTTTTATCATTTTTGATATTATTTAAATCATTCTGAAGACATAATCAGCATAGCTATCTACTCTATAATATAACTTCATATCGTCAGCGCAAAGAAGAGATGGACAATGCAGTTCATTAACAATATCATTAATAAATAGGATTAATAGTAAGGGCCCTAAAACTGAACCTTGAGGAACACCTGACGAGGCTGTATAATAATTTGATTTAATCCTAAGTACTGAACAAATTGACATCTGTTACACTGGTATGACTGAAGAGAATCAACAAGCTGAACACGAAAACTAGAGGTACACAATGTAGTCAGAATCACGCCATGTTCCAGACAGTCAAAAGCCTTGCAAAAGTCCGTATAAACAACGTCCGCATCTATATTTTCAGCTAAATACTGTGTGATGTACATTAAGTTGGACGTTTTGATACAAACTCATGCTGATTAGTACATATACTATGTTTAAGTTGTGAATAAAGAGTATCGTATCACAAATTCAAATAATTTACTGAAATTATTAATAATCGCAACAGGACGATAGTTCTGCACCTCTGCCTTATTGTCTTTCTTATATTTTTGAGATTTTACATTTATTAGGAAATTTAGTAGTCCTAACCGATATAAATATAAAAGAGAGAGGCGCCGCTAATATGCGAGCGCAATCTTTCATGAAAAAAGCACACCATCTGGACCAGCAGTAAAATTAGGTTTAAGTCTTTTAAAAGCTTTTAAGATATCTTCTTCAGTTGTCAGGTTAAGTGATATGTCAATATTAAATTTATTTTCATTTAAATAGGCGTTAATTGAATGTACATGAACAGAACTAAACAAATTGGCAACCTCATTAGCGATATCTCTGGGTTTCTCCAAGACCAAGACTAAAACTGCAAAAACCTGTCGGATTAAAAAATAAATTTCTCTCGAGAGTGTGCAGATAATTTCTATAAGCAACTTCAATATCTTTTTCAGTTTTATTTCGTAAGTACTTAAAAGTTTCGTAATCCTCTGGACACAAATAAATTTTATATTTACGGAAAGCTGCCTCCTTACAACGAATATCTCCTATTATTTCTTTAGTAAACCAATGCGGATATTTACTTTTATATGTTGTCTTTCGTGGCACAAACCTATTCACATAATCATTTACAACCCAGTATAAATAGTCAACAGCGTCATCCACATTTCTTATATTATAGATGTCATCGAACCCAGAATTACATAATTCTCCTACAAAGGTCCTCTACAAAGATAGGAAATCTGTTGATTCTATTCTTCTCGAATTTTTTCTTATTCCAAGTTGGCAAAATAGGTATTTTATTAAGATTTTCATTGCAGCCTATTTTTTTTTAAATTTTTTAAATCTAAAAAATAGATTTATTTTGCGCAACATTGTGGTTTCTTTGTTGTTGTCGGTCCTAGCAGGTAACTTGCTTTAAACAAAAAGAACGGTCTAAGGAAGTACTCAAGTAGTAGAAAAATTTTTGCAATGACAAGTTTTAATTTAAAATTTCTCCAAATAGCAATCCTGGAAGTATAAGTAAAGTATGTGTTACCTCCCTGTACTACCATATCGAATTCCTCATTAAATCATTAAATAATGATCTACATTTTGTATAAAAAAATTAAGGTAAATATCTTGGAAACTGTACATTTCCATGCAAAGCTTATACACGTAACTTTTTCACTTGCTTTTATCTGAGACTTAACTTTCTTCTTCCCCTCGGAACACCGAAATATTTCGTTATACATTTGCCGAATACGGGTTGAGAGGTTCTAAAAATACTTGCCATAAAGAATAGACGTAAAGAGCAACCATAAAAGTTGCATAAGGAAAATATATTATAAATTCAAATCTATATGAAGGGTGGCATAAATAGGAATGCGTGATGAGCAAAATATGAGCACTTAATGTTTAACTTAATATTTAATGCATCAGGTGGAACTACAAGCAGCGAATTCTCTCGCAAAACAAAATAAATAACAATATTTCATCAAATAATTTGAATTACATTATAGCATCTCTATCCCCCACTATCCGTTCTCCCTTCAGCCAGCCTACTTCCCCTTCTTTACCAATTGAACATCGTCCGCCGATCATCGGCTATTTATTGGGTCTGTTTGATATTCAGTATCTTGTGAAACGGTTAATACGCGGTATAATATTTCATGTTTTCAGTTTCCCAAGGATCCTCAAAGGTAATACATAGATATATAATAGATGTATTCAGAAATTCAACTCTATGAATTACACTTACCATTGTCTATTGTTGTTACACGCTACAGTACGTTCCAGTTTGAAGGATTTTTAGGAAATATTCTATTGTTTACTTCATTAAACTGATACAACAAACAAACAAATTAAGTTAAAAGGGGTTTTGCTTAGTCTTTATTTATTTGTTTTACAAATTTCCGTAAAATTATACCATCTGGCAACACTGGCTCAACCTATGGATAGGCAACCGCTAGATCATAGCTGTCGAACGACGATATTTTATTCTGGACCGTACTAGGATTTATTTTTCCACTACAAAATTAAAGTTCATTTTTCCTGGCAAAACGTGAACATAGGACTTTTTTATTCCGAATATTCCCAGGAATCCGTATTCTACTTTTTCTGCATTAAAGTCGCTACACCCTGTATACAATATAATTTGACAAATGTCCGAATATGCTCTAATGATGTACAACTTGGAGCAGGAAAAATAAATCCCGAATTTCTGTGGAGATAAATAACGTTAACGTGAACAGTAAACTTACGTCACATGTATATCCGTTTTGAACATTACGCCCTAGGGTAAACTAAAGCAATAAATTCCGCAGGAAGGAAGCTGGAGATAGTGGACGGGTCCTAGCTTAAAGTTTAATTTAATTTAACATCTGCAACTAAATTTATACCTCACGTATAGGCAAGCCATCATTTTGACTCAGCAATCTGAGTTATCAATTCTCCAGCAAAATTTCAAGTTAAATAATTCGTGTTGATTACAACAAACATTTTATTTATTAATTATTTACAAAATAGTAGGAAGTAGGAGGAGATACAAACAATATTTTTTCGGATTACTGCAATAAAATAAAACAATTGTGTTATTTACAACAATTTAATTTATATTTGAAATCGTTTGAACTGCGTGAATCAAGAGGGTTTAGGTGCGGTGACTATCATAACGATAGCAACCTGATAAACAATTAAAATTAGTTGTTTGGAAAAGTAATGTCAGAATTATGTATTTCAATTGATATGGTAACAGTGCTTAATTCAAAATGAGCTTGGAAAGTGAAGACTAGCATTTACCAGAGGAAGAAGTATTGAAAGTGGCACAAAGTGTTGTATCACAACTAATC
This sequence comes from Monochamus alternatus, assembly GCA_037114965.1. Taxonomy (NCBI): domain Eukaryota; kingdom Metazoa; phylum Arthropoda; class Insecta; order Coleoptera; family Cerambycidae; genus Monochamus; species Monochamus alternatus. Next base: position 72,571,387 of record CM073431.1, on the reverse strand, counting down.
CCCAAAAAGTCATCGAGACAGCACGATGTTACCTATAACGAATTCAAAGGGTGGGGTATTTCGAAGAAAATTCAGCAGTGGCGTCACATATTTATTTTGCCCAAAGTGACAGACTCACCCGGTATCTACGCCACTGCTTAATTTTAAAGAGCCATATTTTGACAGCAAATGCAATATCGTCGGCTTACACAGTACCCCAAATTTGATAACAATATCTTAATACGTTTAAAAGTTTTGATAGAAAATTTTAATGTATAGAAAAAATTCAATCCCCTGTATCTTCATAACGAAATTATAACAAAAGTTTACCAGACTTTTATTCTTATTTTTATTCCCAAAATATGCTCACGTATTTGTGACATATCAAACTGAAACACCCTGTATTCCATATTAAAAACTACTCTGAATGCCAAAGAAAATAATTTAACTTACTGCAAAATCAGTATTTTCAATTTACATGTAGTGCAAAATAAATTGTAATCATCCTATTTATAATAGTTATTGTTTTGTATTGAATTGTTATATTACTTAAAATGTTATATTGTTCAATTAATAAAATCATAAATAAGTCTCGAAAAATAAATTATTTTGACATTTATATTCTATAATGAAAAAGACTTTGGTGTTCTAGAACATCAAAGTATTTCGCAGCTAGGTGACAAAAAAGACTCACTTTGTCAACCGAAAATGTCGACTTTTGATGACTGCAGCTTTTATTATCTATTTTACATTAAGAAAACACAAATTTTAAATGAATAATTGTGAATGTAATAGGTATGTTTTTATATTTAGTTTCATTCTGTATACCTAACCACATATCGTATTACCTCGATAAATTCGTCGTTTTCGATACAAGCGAGAGCATTTACATTTTATTGGTTAATCATGATGAATTTAAATGTTGCTTTCACGGTAAACTAATCCATTATAGGGGACGCAGAATCCACTTTGAGCATTGTATAAAACGGGTGTCGATAAAACGAGAATAAAAGGTCAAATATGGGAAAATTTCGTTTCTATTTAAAGTCCTCAATTTGAAAGTTATTCAAACCGAAGAAAGTTTATGTTTATTATAACATTTTAACCAAATTTGCAGTGCTAATTACCGAGAACTTCATAATGAATGACAAGATGTTACAACAGTAATTATAATGTAAATATGTAAAAACTTTCTCGAAGTAAACCTGGCATTTCATTTAAATGTTAAAATTTCAAAGAAACCCTACTTGTGTTATTGGGTTCGCCGCAAGTCTGACACGATCGAACAGAAATTTCCACTTTTTATAATTCAAATTATATAAGTTTTTGAACTCGATTCGAGAAATCCGATCTCCAGGCGGACGCGTTCAATTTTCTTGTTTCTGAACTGTGTAAAAGGAAAATTCCATCTCAGCCATATCTTTGGCATAAGCCATGCATAAAAGAGGATTAGGGACACCTACTGAGATCTCTTTAATAGGCGACTCGCGCGAGCTTCACTCGGAAAATTGCTTCTCCCAGGCTTTTAACGTAAACCTGTAGTAACAAGAGTTGCCGAATTTGCAGAAAAAGGGGAAACTGCAATGTGCATTTGGATTGGAACATCGACAGCGTTTCACATTGTAAGTTACAGTGTGCAAAAAGTTGTATTAGTAACTATGCAGGGTGATTTTAAATGAAGTAGCAAAAATGAGACCACAAATTTCTTAAGTGAAAATAAATCAGTTTAACCTAACATATCTATATCCCAAGTCGCTTAATAAAAAAGATACAGGGTGTCAAAGTTAAAATTTAATTTTTGATATTTGTAGATAACTTCTTAAAAAATCCAAATATTTATTTAAAATTTGTAAAACTGGGTTTTTTTCGAGTGAGAAATTCAAATTTGTTTCTAATTTAGACGTCACTAGTAGAGGGCGCCACCTATGGCACATCATGTTTCTTTTAAACAGCAGAACTTTTTTGCTGCTTAGTGTATCCATCTGACTATTGAAACAATCGATTCTCCTACCTGCCATATCTGAAAAAGGTATACCTTGTTGAAGTCGTAAGGAGTAACAGTTTTCGAAAGAATCCTATTTGAAATATTCAGTGCACCGATTTAAAACTGTTATCGTTTTAGGTAAATAGACTTTTTCTACTGAAAATATAGCAAAATGTTACTTGAAAAAGTTGTTCAGAACGGTAAATTATGGAGATGTGCAAAATTTCAAGAAGGTCGGCCTGCTTTGATAAAATCTTTGTGCTTTGTTGAAAAATGTGCCTCAGGGTCGTTATATATCGTTAGTTTATTTACCATAAATAAAAGGAAAAAAAGTGGTGGCAAAAAGGCTAGCTCAGCTTCATAAATAGTCTTTTTTTTGTTATGCAGTTATGCAGATTAACAAGCAAGTAGCCTACGCTCACAAAACCTAGTGAAAAAGAGATAGTTCCTCACTAATCCTGGTATTATCTAAGGGCGCCACGTGATTTTGTATAGGTTTTGCATGCTCATAATTATTATTAAACTAGGTACCTAATAAAAATCACGAAAATTATTAAATAGTTTATAGGAAAATAAAGGCTACAGAATACGGTTATTTAAATATTAATTTGGAATAAATTCCACAAAACGGTGGATTTATAAATACGTATTTATACAAAAACAATTCCCAAGTACCCTTCATAGATCTATAACGGGTGAACAACACTATAGTTCTTATTCTAAAATATTATTTTATTTATAGACATATAAATAACAGTGACTTGTTTATATAAAGTATAAATAGAAGATACCGAAAAATAAAAAAAATGAATCAAAATGGAATTTGAAAATAAATGGTTGGATAATCCTATTGCGGTTGCATCGAGTGGTAAATATGTATATGTAATAGTGTATATCTGAACTGCACAGTACACATATAACTTAGCTGCATCCGAATGGGTTGTTGTGGTACCAGTAAAGTCGCACCCAATTTTCCGGTACGCAGCGTTGGAAGGAACGGGGCCGGCTACGAGGTTTTCCCAGTATGGAAGCTATTTTCTGGAAATCGTGGTGACCTAAGATTCCAGAGGCACCTCTGGTGGATAGTATCCGGTCCACAGTTAATAGGGGCGTAGGGGAGATGAAGAATGCTCCAAGAGAAACCCAGATCAAAGGATAAGTCGGAAAAAACCCTATAAATGGAATAACGCTTACTTAAACTCTTTTCTAACTAATTGAAGCAACGAAAAGTATAGAAGGTAGGTACATACCTCTATCAGGAGGGTTTTCTTTTTAAGAACCTGGCTTGCGTCCTTGTGAGAATTATATAATCCACTAAAGCTGGACTTTTCCAAACTAATCAGAAACACAAATGGAAAAGTACACACAAGATGGGAAACACCAAAAATCCTCCACAGGGAGTATTAATAATTATCACAGCGTTTTCCACCAAGAAGAAAATTTCCAACGAGACACGTCCTTCAGTCAGTTAGTTTTTTTTTTGTAGCTTCTCTCCACCTTGGTTCAGGAAGACGTTTTGGCGGAAACGACCAACAGTACCAACACAAATAATTGAAATATCTCCAATTTCAGCAGGAAAGAAGCCTATCTTGCAAATCTATTAAAACATTATCGTCCCATAGAGGCAGTATAAGAATTTATACATTTTAAAAAGAAAAACTAATTTAATAATGAAGGAAACAATTTTCCTAAAATCGATTACCCGGTTTTAAATGTGGACATTGGTTTAGCACCCTCCATTCAATTATTGAAATTTCCATTTAATAAGTACGCTGTCTTTGTTTTACGGAATAGGAGAATTCTATTTAGCCACACTGCCGGCTAGAAATAACTAGAAAACTCGCGGTAAAACAGCTGATTTGATTTGTAATTATAACGAATAGAAAACATAGATAAGCACTCGCTAAAAAATATCATTTTTATTTCAAGATACGAATATATTTCTCGGATGAATTGTTTTAAAATTATTATTAGACCAGATATTAGAAAAGAATTAGAATATTAGAAAAGTATATACTTCGTTACAAAGCAACCACTGTCTTATTATTTTTGTTATTTATTCTTTTAGTTTATAATAATCAAAACCGTTATGGTTTTATCAAACCTCGGCGATCTTCTTGAAATTTTTCTCGTCTCCATAATTTACCATTCTGAACAACTTTTTCAAGTAATATTTTGCTATATCTTCAGCAGAAAAGGCACTTTACCTCAAACCAAAATAGTTTTTAGTCGGTGCACTGAGCATTTCAAATAGTATTATTTCAAAAATGGTTATTCCAACCGACTTTAGCAAAGTATACTTTTTTCAAATATAACAGATAGGAGAATCGATTGTTTTAATAGTCAGATGGATACACTAAGCTGCAAAAAAGTTCTGCCATTTAAAAGAAACGTTATGTGCCATAGGTGGCGCCCTCTACTAGTGACACCAAAATTAGAAAGAAATTTGAATTTCTCACCAGCACAAACCCCTGCTTTACAAATTTTAAGTAAATATTTGGATTTTTTAAGAAGTTATCTACAAATATCGAAAATAAAATTTTAACTTTGACACCCTGTATCTATTTTATTAAGCGTCTTTGGATCTAGATATGTTACATCGATTTATTTTCACTTAAGGAATCTGTGGTCTCATTTTTGCTATTTCATATAAAATCACCCTGTATACAGGGTGTCCGGAAAGTAATGGGACCCAGCTTAAACATAGCTTCTTATGATCAAATAGAGCCGATTTAGATAAACTTAGCTTAGTCTAAAAGTGCTTCATTTAGAAGTTACAGGGTTTCAAAAAAAAAATTGTTTTCTTGTATGGACATAATTAAGAAACGAAACGTCCAATCATGTTGAAATTTGGTACAGTTATGTTTTTGCGAAGGAGAAAGTAATGCTGCATATCGTAGGAGGCGCTCTTGGCAGTTTATTTGTAACTCATTTTTTATCGTATTTTTTTTGTTGGTTCTTTTCTGATACGCTTGACGGAAAATCATGACGAAGAAATTAATTTTCCGTAGAAAAGCTATACCTGTTCCATGTAACTGTACCTTCTTTCTGCAGCTCCTCCATTAAATTGATTTTGACAATAAACAGCGATCATATCTGCCGTTTCTGAGTTGGAAAACTGATTATGTCGAGGTGTGTTTTCAGAATTTGACAAAATATTACTAATACTTTGAAATTATTTACACATTACATGTTCACAAATACACAACGATAATTACTAACTCAGTACAACAATTAATATTAATCTGACAGGTTTTTGATCAAATTTTATCTAATTTAAGTGTATCAACGTCAGTTTCACAAGTGGAAACTTGATCGAATTAGAAAATGTACGGAAATTTTCAAACGCGTTTTTATCGAAAACGGTGAATTTTATCAATATGGAACAAGTACAACTTTTCTACGCAAAATTAATTTCTCCATAATAATCAGTCAAGCGTATCAGAATAGGACCAACAAAAAAGATACAATAAAAATTAATTGCAAAAAAACTGCCAAGAGCGCCCTCTACAATATCCGGCACTACTTACTGCTTTACAATGTTTGTACTTCTCTAAAACATAACTGTACCAAATTTGAACATGTTTGGATGTTTCATTTCTTAATTATGTTCATAACAAGAAAACAATTTTTTTTCTTTGAAGCCCTGTAACTTCTAAACGAGGCACTTTTGGACCAAGCTAAGTTTGTTTAAATCAATTCTATTTGATCACAGGAAACTATGTTTAAGCTGGGTCCCATTACTTTCCGGACACCCTATATAAAAAATTCGTAATGATGCGATGACTAACATTTGTACGACCTAATAGAAACACTCCTGAAAATTATATCAAACTTTTTTCATTGATCAAATTAAAAGGAATGATAATATCATGTGCAGAATTTAATTCAATACACTTTTCTTCTCTTGTTATATTTAAAAAAAACTGCATTAATTAAAACTAGATTTTAATAGTGTGTATTAGACGAAACCAAAAAGTCAGTACAAGACTTTGTCTTGAATATTTGTCATAAGACTATATAAAAAAAATTAAATTAAAACTATAGAAAATGTTCAAATTGGGCACCATTAACATAAATTTACTCTGTCGAATAAGTGATGATCGTTTCTCATAACGTTATATTTATTCGTAATAGAATTTCACAAATCTCGGAATACAATTGGCGAGAAATAAACAAAATGTTTCAATGTCCTCCAAAGAAAATAATTACATTTGTTGAGGTCTGGCGTTCGTGGTGGCCAAATTTTCCTCGTCTTAAGCATTTATTTGTACACTTAAAATTCAAAGAGTCTCTAACAGTATCATTAAAATGAAGCGGTTCTCCATCATGCATAATCAAAACTCTAGTCTAAGTTGTACTTAATCTATTAGATCTATTAAATCAGGGAAAATATTATGCAGAAATTCCAAATTTCTTTCACAATTTAGTCCAATCATGTAACGATACCGACCCAAATAATTATCGTAAATTCACGTTGAAAATGTCTAGGAGTTATTGCATAGGGGTTTACATAGGAATATTCATGAAAGTTGTGAACATTTGTAATTTCTGTATTAGTGAAACAAGCCTCATCAGTGAAAAGAATTTTCTTGTAAAATTAATATCCTAATGCAAAATAAACTCGCAAAAGGTCAGTTGTCGATCTAAATATTGAGGTAATAACTTTTGCACTTTTTGAGTGTGATATGGATGTGGTAGATTACGTTTAAGAATTCGGTGTACTGAAGTTCTTGATAACACAGTTTTTCGAGATAAACGTTTAGCTCTTATTTGAGGTGCATCTTCAACTATTTGCAAAATATTTTCTTCATCTTGTACCCTCATTGTACTAGAACGTTCTCCGATATTATTGAAAAACTTGTTTCTCAAGCCGGTCTTTCAACATTAAAAAATGTTTCTCTATGGGAATTCATTCGATTTGGAAATCTCCTATGATATTCTTCCATACTTCTTCTACAGCAAACAACAAACAGTAGCAGAAGTCAGTGGCGTTAATAGGGAATTTCATCCGCGTTTAAGTCCTCTAAATGTTTACGCCAATATTGAAAAGTTCCTCAATACAAATATTAAAATCTTAATTTATTTTTTCTACACCCGTATTATAACAATGCACTTATATGCCCATAATCCGTTTCATAATGATACCCATTACGATACAGATTTTATAATCCGTTTCATAATGATACCCATTACGATACAGATTTTTCATTACGATACAAATTTTTAAACAATAGAAACCCATAATTTTTCAATCAAGCATGCTGTGCATTTGACGTTTATCCTAGGTTCTTATACTCGCGACAAGAATTCAGACGACTTACGTCATACGAACAAATGAATAATTCATTATATTTTCATCAAAATATTTAAGAAACTGCAACTGATAGTAATAAAACTATATACTACACTAAAAGTTTGCATTATATTTTGCACTAAATTGCAAAAAATTATTGTTTTTAACGTGACCAAATATCGAAAATTACGTTGACAATATAAACAAATGTGTAACGTCAGCCGTGACGTGTCTTACGTCTGAATTCTTGACGCGAGTTTATGTAATTATTTTAGATGTCAAAATCAGTACGTATTAAATTTTCGTAGATACCTAGCTAAACTTCGATAATTTATCAAAATGTCTGATATCAGCGATATAGAAGAATTACCATCGACTCCTCCACACATATCGGAGAAAGCAGAAAATGCAGTTCGTACGAATAATTACTGTTACCTATTGTGTTCAATAAAAATATAAAATTTATGGTTTTTGATTATTTATCGGGTGTAGAAAAAATAGCGTATGCAACTCTCATGTAATGGTTATTAATACACGAGCATTAATCGGGATACGAAACGAGCCGAAGGCGAGTTTCGTATGGTTTATGCGATTACATGACCGTTGCATAATATACTATTATGAAAAATAATGCTCCTAATTAAATTCATTATTCAACTCTCTTCTTTAGGTATTTTTTAATCAGTATATTGCGGTATTTTAAAAATCAATAATTTAATAAGTAAATAAAAGTAGAATAATTTTGTAAATAATTTGATTTAAATTATGTTCAATTTTAGGTTCATTTTATTGATTGCTTCGATTTTTTACGGAGCATACTACTCGTATTTTTTCTGTACACTAGAGTTGTTTATACTTTAAGAAATCCTAGAAAAAAAAGTTGTGAATTGAGGTCGGTCAGCATGCCACATAACTACTCCAATTGGGTTCACATTTCCGCTTACATAGAACCTAACCAATCTTGACTTCTCTATATATAAGGTGGGCAAATTTCGATGTTTTTATAGGCTCGTTAACTATAGGACATAGAAAAAAATTACTCGTCCACTCTCGATCTCTTTTTTTAAGAGAAAATTAATGGTCAAATCCAAAATGACCTATCGTCTTTTGTTTCCGAGTAATAAACAAAATTAAAAATTTATCTTTCTCGATACATGTTTGTGACTTGGTTGTTTGTAAAGTTAGATAAAATAATTAATACGTTCTTAAGACACTCTTTTAAGTAAACTCCAGTGGCGTTTCTAATTTTTTTCTATTTTTATTAATTTTTGAGTTAGTTTTTTTAAATACAAACCATAGATGACCATGGGGCAGTTAAAATCGTTTATATTCTCTTTCCGTTAATATATAACCCTAAATAATATGGCGATAGTCATTTTGGTTTTGATCATTAATTTTCTCTTTAATTTATGAAATAAGTTTAGGAAAGGAGGATTGACAGAAATCGAGAGTCATCTTAAAAAGTGGCGCTGCGTTCCGTAGTGTATATAAAGCTAATTTGATGTCAGTTCCAGTTTCTTGTCGGAGACAGATGAAAAGGTCTTTTCTTAGACTTAGTATATGTGAAATAAAGAACATAAAAGCGATTACATTTACTTTTGTATGTGTTAATAAAGTGTATACTTACGGATTATCCTTTGAAATTTAATTGTTGTGTGAGATAAATCTGATAGAGAGTGGTCTGTTTTTCATGGTTCACAACTGCCATCTAGGAAAATATACAGAGTGACACAAATTAGGAAAAGATTGCGTCTTTTCAAGGCCTTGAAGATAAAACATTGATACCGATTTTAGAAAATACCACCTAACGTTATTATTTCACAACAGAAAGAGCTGACGGATAAAAATATACGAGGAATTCATGTTCATCAAAAGGAAATTCTTACAGTCACTAGAATCGGTTATACATTGCATCGTTTTTTTTTCACCTTATATGCATCATACTGGATTTTGAAGTAATAGGTAGAAGAAAAAAATACGAACACATCAATATTTAATACTATTTTATTTGAAGATTTCTAGTATAATTAAAGAAATTTAATAATTTAATAAAAAAAATGAATAAAACTTCACTGTAAAATATGTCTATAAAATTGTAAAGAAATTATTTTTTTGCATAATAATTATTATATTAATTATAGTAATTTTTCTCCTGCAATTTTACAAATATTATTGAAATAGTTCTATTTCGTTTTGTAACTTTAGCAGCTGAATAATAAGTGTTGAATGTTGTTTGTGAAAATCCGCGAATAAATACAAGACATATTGCTAGACAGATGCTAGAGTATCCCAATCAACGGTGTGGCGCTTACTATATGAAACTCAGTTATATCTACACATCCAGTGTGTTCAAACACTGTTACCAACGGATTATCAATTACGAGTTAGGTTTTATGAATGGCTGTTGCAGCGAAAGCTGAAAATTCCCAGTTTACTGCTGATGTACTAGTTACAGATGAAGCTTTATTTACTCGCACTGTACACATATTTGGGAACTCGAAAATTCGCACGCAATTGAACGCGACCACTTCCAACAATGTTTTTTTACTGAATGTTTGGGCAGGAATTGTTGAAGAGCGCCTAATTGCGTCATTCATATTGCTCAATCGTATGGATGGTTTGCAATATCTCGAATTTCTTTGCAATGATCTGCCCGCCCATCTTGAAAATGTATCCCTAGCCGCCCGACAACGCATGTGGTTTAAACATGATGGAGCACCTCTTCACTTCCGGATGTTCGAGATTAACTCCATCAAGTGCAAGGAGTACGGCGGATTGTACGTGGTGGTACGGTAGCATCGCCCCCGCGGTCTTTTGATTTAAACCCTCTTGACTTCTTTTTGTGGGTCCATTTCAAAAATGAAATGTAATCATTTGCGTTTACAAGAACAGCAATTAGGAGGAACATTCGCTTTAGTGCGGAAAAATTGAATAAAGCTTGCCTAAATGTACAAATCGAGAGGCACATTTCGAACAGTTTTTGCTGTGCTATTTTTTTTTTATAAATTCCATGTTTCTAATAGTGATCCAGCACCACAATTCTTCTTCAAAATTAGTGTAACAAAATTTTATTCATTTTAAGACCACGTCACATTGGTCGGATCAATCTATCTTCGTCGGTTTAATCATAGAATTTCGGAGGTTTTTTTCGTGCGACATCGCCAGTTTGCATTGTCACTCCATTACAGTAGGCCAGATTCCAGCGGCGTGCGTTTAAATATGTTTAAATAGTTTTCAAAATGCGTATATTATTTTTTTTGCATTACCATATTTGTACATGTATGTTGACATTCCCAAATTTTTTTGGTTACGTTCTGAATCACAACTTATTATATAAGAATAAGGAATTCTCACACTGATTATATATGTAATAAAATATCAAGACACTTGTACCTTCTTCGTAGCTTAAACCATCAAATATGTCAACAAACCTTTGAAAACAGCTTACCACAGTTTTGTTCATTCTGTGATATCATATGCAATTTTTGTTTGGGGCCTTCAGCCTCTGATGTAATTGCTTTACAAAGAAGAGCTATACGATTAATTGGCAAACTTAAATATAGAGATGACTGTAGACTGAAATTTGTTGAACTTAGTATATTAACAGTTCCATGCATATATTCAATAATGCCTAATGCATCAAAAAACAATATACGTTGTGACGTAATTTCGTGGTTCGGTCGCAGATGCCGAACTAGTACAGCCACTTTAATCAGTCCGGGTTCACTCGGTGGAGAAGTTATGTCCAAGGTTCAGGAATATTATAAGACTCGATATTCAAAATAAAATATTTATTTTATAAAATAAAATGTCACCCTGTAAACAAATAATACTAATAATAATTCCCCAACATAAATAAATTAAAACCTGAAATAATAATACAAAATAACAAATTAACAAATAGGGCGGTAAGGAATATACGGTGCAGACGCTGAGTGTCGCGGAAAGAGCCTGCTAAACACCCAGTGTCGAAGACCACGGGGACGACGTCGAGTACCGTGGAGTATCACCTGCTAAATACTCGGAGTCGACGGAATACGGGCAAGACCTCGAACGCCGCGGAGAGGGCCTGCTGAACGCTCGGAGTCGACGGAATACGGGCAAGACCTGGAGCGCCGCGGAGATTACCTGCTAAACGCTCAGGACACCCAGAGGAAGGCAGAGTGCCGCGGAAGGAACCTGCTAAGCACCCTAGGGTAGAGGAAGGTTGAGTGCCGCGGAAAGAGCCTGCTAAGCTCTCTAGGGTAGAGGAAGGTTGAGTGCCGCGGAAAGAGCCTGCTAAGCAGTGCTGGTGAAGGCAATTTCGCCGGCTTTTATACAGAACGGTGGGTAGTGTCGTGTGCAAAAATCGCCGGTGCGCTAGACAATTTAAAGTACCGCGTGCACCAAAGAATTAAAGTACAGTGTGAGCAAAATAAAATAGGTTCATTACAACGTCCAGGCTTTAGTGCGGAAAAATTGAATAAGGCGTCCTCAAATGTACAAATCGAGAGGCACATTTCGAACAGTTTTTGCTGTGCTATTTTTTTTTATAAATTTCATGTTTCTAATAGTGATCCAGCACCACAATTCTTCTTCAAAATTATTGTAACAAAATTTTATTCATTTTAAAAACACGTCACATTGGTCAGATCTATCTTTCTTTAAGTTTATTCCTATATTTTTTGCTCGGGTCGGTTTAATCACAGAATTTCATTTCCACTTCACAAAAAAATAAACACAATTTACGATATGCTTATCAGAGACTCTCACACACTCGAAATGGTACCTTTTACTGGGGTATCAAATTCTATAATTCTTTACTTAAAACATTTACTGACTTAAATAATACAAGTTTTAAATACAGAATAAAAAACTTTTTGCTGAATAATGCATTTTATAGCTGTGATGAATTCTAATTAGTGCCTTGTCCATGTTATCGCTTTAAATTATGCTATTTTTAATTCCTGTTGTATTTATTTCAATTTTAACTTGAGTTTCAGCTATATGTGTTTTCTTGCTGTTATTTCATTTTATAGATTTTTTTATAGTCTTAATTATTTATTTTGTACTTCTCCTTTTCTGAACTGTGTAATTACATTATTGTATACTGGCACCAATAAATAAATAAATAAATAAGTTAATCTTTCCATAAAGTATTATTGTACTTGAGGAATAGTGAAACTAAACTGTATGTTTGTGAGCCATAGAAATGAACCACCATATATACTTAATTCTTATAGAAGCTAGTATATAATATAATTTTCATGACAGACATGTTTCTTGAATTACGTGTAAAAATATTGAGCTGTTCTACCTTTAAATGCAGTTTTATTATAGTCATACTTGTCAAATGTATCACCTCTGTATACTAGAAATTAAATTATTTCAATGTATTAAATAATTCATAAAAGTTAATTATATTACAATTTAAACTTACTTAAAACTCTAACACAATTCATTTTGCCTTCGTTTTATATGATACTAAAATGGCTACAATTTACCGGCACACGGAGCACCACTAATGATCATTACAGAAATACATTGCACCTGGAGAGGCACGTCTTGCAAATTGTATCATTATAACTTTGTTAAGAAAGCAAAGGAACTCCCGCTAACTAATCAACGGAATTACTGAAATATTAAAGACAATGGCCCCGCTCTTATAATGAGACGATTGAGTAGTATTGCTTTGCACTTTTATTGTTTGAAATCTGTTTGTGTTCAGATTGCAAACGGAAACATAAATAGCTCTAATATTATGTTTACTATTGAAACTTATCTTGCTTTTTCTTGATTTTGTCTTGGTCTTGGAAGACTAGACCAGACAAGATCTGACAGTCCGAATTACAAGATAAAAAAAGTTTTACGATACACGAAAAGAAATATTGCTACAAGTCTTGCTAGAAGAAAGGGTAATATTAGCTGAAAAAAATAAATAATGAATTTCTATTGTAGGTATATACAGGGTGTTCTGCATAAATATTGCAATTCAACCAAACATATCTATGTACATAGTAGCACAGAAACGAAGTTACAGTCCTTCAATGTGGGACCAAGTATTTAAAAAAATTTAGTATCTCTGAATTACTTTAACTTTCTTATTGATCTTCTTTAACTATGAGTTCAAGTAAATTGAAACACTACAAGGTGTGAAAATTTAGTATCTCTGAATTACTTTAACTTTCTTATTGATCTTCTTTAACTATGAGTTCAAGTAAATTGAAACACTACAAGGTGTTCATTGGAGGCGAGCCACCTCTAAAACTGTACCAAATTGGTGGTGACCCTCCTTCAAGGAAAACCTTGTAGTATTTCAATTTATTTGAACTCATAGTCAAAGAAGACAAATAATGAACCTAAATTACCACTAATTTATTCTTCATATTATTGAAACATATTCTCATCCTGGTGCGGCTTCACCGCAAATTATTCTCATATTTATCTTTCTTATAAAATATAATAAAAATTCATTTGTTGCAACAACGTAATTCAAATTAACTTCATTTCAAATATTGCTATTTTATCGCGATTCTTTCTTTGGAAAAGGTTTTTGTGCTTCTACGTAGATAAGAAGTAGATACACTTAGAATATAGTCGACGAAAGGTGCGAGCGTGCCGTGCCGTGTGCCGATCCACTTCCTGAAGGGCCCTTCCTTCGTTACTTTGTTACAAGAAGACAGTTTGGTAAGCCTTTTCCAATTCGTTTACATTATATTTGATTTTTTATTTACTTTAATTCATACAGTCCATTACGTTTGTCTGACCATAGTGTCACACATCCCTTTTTCAAATTTTGGCGAAGGCGCCAATGTTACTGATAATTACCAAGCACCACAAAAAACATAGTCTGTTTTTAACTTTACTCCCTCTATCCATCTCTAAAGTCCATTTAATGCTATCAGATTAGATCCCAGATTATTCCAGGGACAAATCGAAAGATAGTATCCAAATAATCAATAATTCAATTTAACCTCATCAGATCAGTTTATAGGTAATTTCAATCAAGAATTAACATTATAAAATTATTCTCTTTATATTCTGTATATGATAAAGGTAATAGTCAATAAGTTTCGATATCTTTAATTGTTCTCTGTCGATTTTTTTATCTAATGACTATTGTTTTCTGTGATATATATTTTTTCTATTTTTCTTCTTATCTTGCCTTGTAATTGGGTTTCTTTTGTAAGACAAGGACTTAAATACATAAATAAGTGATACTATAATGTTGAATGTATTCCTAAAATAAATATAAAAGTAAAAATTAAATAAAATATAGATGTACGAGTATACAGGGTGATTCTTTAATATTGTGAAAAATTTCAGGGACAGGTTCTTTAGATAAAAATAAGAAAACAAGTTACCATTAGCATGTGTCTTAAAGCGCTTCGTTTCCGAGATACAGGACGTTCATTTTTTTGTAATCTATTTTTAATACTTGTTATTTCAAAAGTCCTTTTACCGATTTATTTGACAATTGACTGGTTTATGTTTAATAATAGGTGTCATTTTTGTATCATTAATAACATAATACAAAATACAAAATGCAAAATAACATAATACAAAATTTTACAAAATAATAATTTTAATAACTTTTGCTCTGCACTTAATTATTCCAGGCATTAATGCACAGTGGAGCAAGAATTATTAGAATGAAAAAATTAAATTTGTGGAATTAATGAAAACCAGCGAAGAAGTAAAGTTATAAAAGTTGTTGAAAATGACCACCTCCAATTGTACTACATGCTTCAATCCTGCGACGTATTGATTGACTAACACGTTCAAAAATGCCTAGGGTGTACCAAATTGTTTCACACGCTGTAACAATACGATTTCTTAATTCCTTGACATTTTCAATTGGAGTGGAATAAACCAGATGTTTGAGGTGGCCCCAGAGAAAAAAATCCAATGGATTTAGGTCAGGAGACCGCGGAGGCCAGGGTTGTGAGCCTCCCCGACCAATCCAACGATTTGGATACACTGCATCCAAATATTCCGCAATTTGTCGCGCAATTAAACTAAAATGTGCTGGAGCGCCATCGTGCATAAAATACATTTGGAGTCTTAATTGATACGGGACGTCTTCCAGTAGTATCCGCAACTCCTCTTCAAAAAAATTATGATAAGCTTCTCAAGTTAGCCTCCTTGGAAAAAAGAATGGGCCAATCAAGTGGTCTCCAACAATTTCCGACATTTACTGAAAATTTATGTTGATGGCGGCTTTCAATTATTGCATGTAGATTCTCATCTGCCCATATGTGATTGTTAAGAAAGTTCATTATGGCTTTTTTCTTATTTTTATCTAAAGAACCTGTTCCTGAAAGTTTTCGCAATATTAAAGAATCACCCTGTAAGATATATTTACTATATGAGAAATATAAAATAAATGTTAAGTAGAAAATAGGAACATAGAAAAGATACAACAAATAATATTTGAATATGTAACAATGACAAATTTTAATATCGTACTATAGGATCATTTATATTCATTGCAAATAGTAGACAGATTTGCAATGATAACAACTGTGTCGAAGTGCTTTCAAGTGCATGTAAATTTAACTTCATCGGTTTGAAATACCAATAAAATTATGCAACTTACTCATAAGTAGAATATAATACTGGACCTTATAAGCTCTTATTCCATTCATTAAGTTTCGCAAATAGTATTCTATTACTCTCATTAATTAGATATAAGATCATCTACATAGAACATAAATTAGTAAATACGAAGAAGCATGAGTATAATTAAAAGAATTTGATATCCTAGTGTTTCCAGCTAGTAATTTACGTTTTTCCTAAATACAATGAATAGACGTGTCGTGTGTATTGTGTATCAAAGGTCTAATTTGATTTTCCTTCTACGAGCTATACGAAAAAGGAGTCAGTTGAAGTCAAAAGCGTCCACTATGGAATTAAATTACCCGATTTCAATTCGAGTCCTTAAATCAGCGTTCAAGGGAACAGGAGATACACTTAGCACACATCTTATTCATAGGATACTTTAATGCTATTTGAACAAGTTTCATATTAATAACTTCACTTACATTAGATAATATTCATTACTTAAAGAAAGTCTAAACTTTAAACATGTCTAAGTTTAATCTATTATAGTTATTAATATAATAATAATGTTAATAATAATAATAATAATAACCTAATATATATATTTAAAATGACCACGAAGCAGATAGTCAAGAAAAGAAATAAAATAGTTTAAATCATTCCCAATAATGATTAGAAATATATCAGAGTATCTTAAATTTCAATATAAAGTAAAAAAATTACCAAGTCATAACAATTGTTACCCATTTTACAAAGTAATTTAACATAGGCATGTACGAGTACAAAATTCACGCGCCTACTTTTATTCATTTTGTCATCGCCTTTGTAAGTATTTTGAAACATAAGTACCTAGGAAAAGTTTTAGTGGAATAAATTTATATTTGTATTATAATTATCTGTAATATGTAATGTAAAAAAATCCTAATACTCTTATATTAATAAAATAAAATTGGGAAATATTTCGTGGATCACGGTAGGTACGTACAATGATGAATATGCAACTGACAAACTTTTACAAGAAATAACTCGAAATGGTATGTGTGTAACACGTGATCTTTATCTACCAATAAGATCATTAAATTCGTACATAACGTTTAACCTCATTATAATTGACACGTGTAATAAACGGTAATTCGCTTCCTTATTTCAGCGAATGATTATAACGTATAATACACGTTTGAATTATACTGTTTTTAACACTTGTGGGGTTTATTAAAAAATGATTACTATCAAGTTATTTGTATATTTAAGTACCTATATTCTTAATGCAATATCTTTATATTAATTTATAGTGTATAAAATTTACTTTGGATTGTTTTTATTCCAAAATATTTATTAAGTGGTAAACGTTTATGATACGTTTTGTAAGTATTACTAATGCCTGTTACTCTAAAACATTAGAAACACGTTTTTGTTCAATGCCCATATATTAATCAGTTGACACAGACGTTTTATAAAAGTTTAAATAAATAAGTTTTATTTAAATATTTGGAATAACGTTCATTTAACGTTACAAAAGGTTTGCTAACATTTTTTGTTAAAAAAGTACGTATTTTAAAGGTTATGTTAGACCGTTACTTTTCTAACCATAAAATAATGGTTGATTTTGTAACGTAACACGAATTATCAACTAATGGTACGTTGACAATACGTTTAAATAACGTATGTGTGTTTACTGGGTAAGGTAATTACATAAACACACATTTTATTTCAATTATCCATACTTCTCTTTCTAGATATCACATAAGGTAACATGGTGAGAATTTTGAGAAGCATCAATGATTATTACGTCTCAATAAATGTCAATAATTGTTTTTGTGATGACGAAACAGTTAAGCCGTCATTATTTAAACAAAATATTATACTGGTACGATCTGGAAACATTTATGTTGCGGCGAGTGCGACAATTTATAATAAAATTACAATTTTTTTTAACCAGTTTGATGCTAGTATTTTGCTTCGTCACAATGGTTATTAAAGAAAATTCCAGAAATTTTTTATGGCTTACGTATAGATTAACATTTTGTTTCATATATTGCTGGCATTTTTTTTGTTATTTATTTAATTGGGTATTTTTGCACTGAGATATAAAAATCTTAATTAATTAACACCTTGTGCCTAATGAATCAGTCAAGGGCTTGGTTTCATAAATGTTATTCTGCTTAAAGAACAAAATATTTCGCTCTGAAAAAAGTAGATAGTCTTACTAATACTAAACGCATATAGTTAACGTTCGTTAACAAAACTTATCCAATATCAAATATGACGTTTTAATGATTTTGTTTGTTTACGTTCATAGTGATGTAAGATAAGTATCATATAACATTTATTCTGCTGTTTTCTTAGGCCTTCCTTTATTTCTTTTACACTATATTCGTACTTCCCAAATATTTCTAACTTGTCTATTATCTTCCATTCTACTTAAATAACCAAATCATTTAATTGATTTTTCTCAATGACGTGCCTGTGATTCTACCCCTAGCTGTTATCGTACTGTAATTTCTCTGCCTGTCGTTTAGTTGTTCCTTTTACTCTTCCCAATGTCTAAGTTTGTGCTTGTATTTTACTTTTCATTGTCTCATTTAGCTCCCAACTTTCACTACCATAGGTTAATACAGGTCGAAAAATAGTTTTATAAACGGTTATCTTGGTTTTCTTATCTATCTCCCTCGTTGATATACAGGGTTAACTATGAGTAAGTACAAAAATTTTAACCACGTGCTCAAGGAGGTCTAAAAGATAATAAACAAATTATTTCGGAATTCTAGCTCAATGTTTAAAAAATGGGGGATGAAGAGAGAAAAATGTAACAGACTGAAAAAAAGGCGAGAAACAGGAAGAACTGGAAAAACATAACCCAATTATGGGCCTGTTAACAACTTTACATATTTTTGCATACAACTTTACCTCAGTTTTCACTTACTTTTTAGTACTTCAAAAATTATCTAAAATGAAAATGTAGCAGCACAAAATGGAGGCAACTTAAAACAAACAGTTAATCCAATTTTATTCTGCTTACAGTTTCCATTCAGTTTAAAGGCGTTGTGAGATTTACGCGACTTTATTCGACTTATCTACAACTGAAAGGATTCTGCTACGTTAAATTAAATTCCCACAGTATAGTGACAACTCCGCTCGACGACATATTTAAAATTATGAAACTTAAATATTTTACTTCAGTTGACTTAAGAAATGAGTTTTTAATTTGTAAAAATAAGGCTCTATGTGAATGAAACCAATGGATGCAATTGTTGTTTTTTTACTATTCTTCAAGAACTAAAAGAAATTTTTCTTACGTATAATATCGTTACGTTAATGGTTGCATATGCCAGTAGCATCTAACTACTGCTGCGGTACTGTCAAAACATTCTCCTAAAGTCAACAGCATATATGTGTATTCACTGCTGGTATGCTCGTACGTTTCATTGTTACTCAGTACCGCGTATAAACACAGGGTTGAATAAAATTTAACAAGTTTAAAATATTCTCTAAAATAACAAATTAGTCTTCAAACCAGGCAATAAACAATATACAAACAATTTTTTTTATACATAATATGACATATCGATTGAAATCCTGGATTTAATACGTACATACATGATAAATAAATACTATCACCGTAAAAAATGTTGAGTAAAATTTCACTTAAAAGCAACACAAATACTTGTCAAAACGAGTCCATACCCGATTGTGTCGAAATAATAACACAATTCATTGAGTAATATTCAGTCAGGTATCTGTTAGCTAAATAAATCTTATAAGGGTAACACTGAACAATTTTTAAGTTAGCTTTCTAAACTATGTGTTATTCCAAATACAAAATTGAGTTACTTTATATGATTTTAGTGTTGTAACAAACTCAAAATAGTGATAATTTTTCATTATACTGCCTTGGTTCTTACACAGTTTTTATGAAAATTAGATCTATTGTGTACCTATTAAACGTGTTTAATTTTTTACGGATTGTAAATTATTAATTTATAAATATTTATAATAATTATTATATGTAATAATAAAATTATTATAAAAATTACAGTCTATAGAAAGAAAACCTGTTTAGATGGTACACAATATAGGTTTAATAAAATTGTGGAAGGGACCATAAGTCCAATAAATAATAATTATTGTTGTTATGATAATTTAGGAAGAAATAATTGGAAAACATGACAATATAGTTAATGGTCTAGATTTTCTGACTAAGCCAACATGTCGATTTTATTTTAAATCTTTCTCAGTGCTACAATAGGAAACAAGAGATAAGAATTATAAAACAATATTAACAATTTAAAATTTAAAACAAAACAAAAAAATAGTTATACGTACATATGAACAATTTGAAAAAAAAACATATTAGAATACTATTAATTAAACAACAAAACAAGACAAAAACATTAGATTAAAATATTAATGTAAAAAATTAGTAGCAACCTTACCTAGTGAGACAAAACCAGAGTCAAAGAGATAAAATTATTATTCATCATACAATGAATAAGTCAATAAGAAATGCTTTTGCTCAATGATATAAATGTATAGTAGTAAACTGCAATGTTTCGAATAGTCTTCTAAATCAAATATATAAATATCAGACATCAAGATACTAATTAATGGAAAAGTAAAAAACCCAATAAGAAAAAGCAATAAAAATAAGACGTTGACAACGAAAAAAAAGGAATAATGTAGTGAATGTTGATATTACATTCTCAGTTCATAAATTTCTTAATGATACCATTATAGATTACGCTTAGATGTTCTGTATCAGACTTCTTGTTAATGGTATTATTTTGAGATTGTATACATGACATCTCGCTAATTAGCTTTTTTTGGTTTATATTATATTGGATTATATTCCTTATCAAAAATCTGAATTGATTCATTATTAAAATTAAGATTATGGTTATGTATTGAAATGATAAAGAACCAATACTGTATGTTTTTTTTGTTAATATATTACATGACGATTTATGAGAGCTCATTCTATGTTTGATATTTTGTTTTGTCTGTCCAATATATATCCCTAAACAATCATTACATTGAATACCATAAACTACGTGCGACAGAAACGATTTTTCTAGTTTGTATTTCATGGACGAATATAGTTGACCTATTGTCTTGTTATGGTAAAAAACAACACGCACATTTTCACTATTAAGAATGCTTTTCAATTTTTCTGATAAACCTTTAAACTTATTGACTTATTCATTTATTGTATGATGAATAATAATTTTATCTTTTTGACTCTGGTTTTGTCTCACTAGGTAAGGTTGCTACTAATTTTTTAAATTAAAAATTAAATTAAATTAATTAAAAAATTTTTAAATCTTTAAATTGATAATATTGTTTTATAATTCTTAGCTCTTGTTTCCTATTGCAGCCCTGAGGAATATTTAAAATAAAATCTAAACGTTGGCTTGGTCAGAAAATCTAGACCATTAACTATATTGTCCTGTTTTCCTATTATTTCTTCCTAAATACACTTTTAAGGATATTAGCAATATATCATAGTTATGGTAATATTTATTACTATTACTAACTACACACTATTTGAAACAAAAGTTTATTATAACAAGTTGAATAAAATAAAAGTTGCGATTATATTTATAGATAATAACAGTATGTAAAAATGTTTTATTTTATTATATTATTAAACATTCTTTCTAAATTTAACAAAATACTTATGTACTTTGGCGTCACAAAATACTCAGTGGTGTTGTATCACCGATGAAGTGCAAGTTGAATAAACTGTTTAAATTCATTTCCAAGTTTGATCTATTTTCCAAAATTGTATAGCGAAGTAGTTGAGGGTCAAATGAAATGATAATCATATAATCATTACACAAAATTGATTTTCTGATATAAGAAGCAAATCAGCATTTTTTTTTGTATCGGATGAAGAAGGCTATTATTACTTACCTATTTCTACCACAACTTCATGACACAAATTCTCACTTTTCAGTTCATACCATAGTTTTTTATGCAAACTGTAGTTTGAAAATGTATTTAGAATTGTGGTCCATGATCGGGTTAGAACAATACAATTATGATTATCGTCGACAGACCGCAATGATTTGTATCATATATAGCAAAACTACTGCGCATCGGTATCTGCTTGTACCCAACTTTGTTTTCCCCCTTCCACTTGCTAAACAATGTATAATATCTTCACACATATTTTTACACAATAAGTTCTCACTCATACACATTTTGGTTTCTCTAACCAAATATTGTGTAGATAAGATCATTTCATTGTTAAAATATTAAATTTACTCAAAATTCAACACTAAATTAATTCGCGCCTAAATGAGTTTGAACTTATTCAATGTCATTTTTTACTGTATATTGCACATACTCTGCCTGGCTGACTTTATCACAGCTTTTTGCGTTTTGCTTGGAACCGTTGCATTATTAACAAATTTATTAAGAGCACCTTTTTGTGTAAAATGAAGTTTTACATAATTAATTACCCGACCTAGAATCGGAAAAGTCTACCTTAAAAAAAATTGCAGAATAAGATATCAGTTAAAGTGCTAGCAACTAGCGTCTTGTGGTTTGAACAAAATACCAATCACACCAGCATGTTCAGTATCACCAAAAAAGTATTTGTCTCAAATTTTGATGAAATATGTTGCGCTTGACAAAAATTCAAATTTGATATTTGAAAATTATCTTACAACTACTATATAAGCAAGCAAGCCATATATAACATATCATCACGAATGATTTGATTCTTCAATAAGCCGAAATTTGTATATATCGCTACTTTTATTAGGCATATAACAGTAAATAACGTGGTTTTGAAGGTTTCACGGCCCGTTCTGTTATTTGACATAGGTACCCAGCTAGCAAAGTAATTCTATAAATTTAGTATAGGAGCTTTATTCTGTTATATTTTATTATCTAGAATACTAAATTGTTGCATTATTGTGGTACATGAGACATGATGTGGTACAATTGTTTTTTAAATTTGTTGTAAGTACGTTCTTAGAGCATAATTTATAGAACATTTATAAGATAACTGCTAATTTAGTCCTATAAGTGTGTATAATAACACAATTTTACAGCAACGGTGCCTATATGCAGGCTGATTAGATCATCTTCTATCTTGGTTCTTATTGGCTCATCCATGTTATTTCTAATATGTGCGATGCAGAAACATTTTATTTTTAAAAGATGCAGTTAAACGATTTTAAAGTTCTCTAAGTAGAACACCATGCAACACAAAAATTGTATAACGAGGTGGTATAGAATTTTTATGAGATTGTTATAAAAATTCTTTAAGACTTGTGAGAACGTTTATTCAACAATTCTATAAGTATTTCGTGCAGACCTTACAGAATAGCTTAAAGAACTAAACAGTTCTATAGAACGGTGCCCATTTTTATGGTATAAGTGTTGTAAGAACATTTTGAAAATGTTCTTAGAACAAACATTGCTCTATAAAATTTGCTCTGGAAACGTTCTTACGATTTTTATAGAACAGGAAATTGTTAGCTGGGTATCTGGTCGCTGCCAGTAACGGAATTAATATGCACATCCCCAGTCAGTGAATTTGCGTGCCACATTGGTGTCTGATAAATGCTGAAGACGAAATGAAAATCTTGAAATGTAACTCCAATAGTCGTGTATTTTTCCTCATTACTATAAACAGAAAAAGTCGTAAGTAAATAATATATGATATTGATATTGATATCGATATCGATCGATATGGGAAGATTGTTTTGTTTATTTCCATTGTCATTATTGAATATTTCATTTATTTATTTCTTTGCTTTTTAGTTGTTGAAAATAAAACAGTTCTGCTTTATTATTAGATACAAAGTTAGAAACTAGCCTTCTATGATACAAACCTTAAAATATTATTGAACATTGTTTTCAATAGATGTTATCGTAGAGTACGGTTAGTTCAGTTGGAACTGCTAATGATGTCACATAAATAGTTAATATCTTTTATTATTATGTTCTCTTATAAAAAATTTATAGTAATGAAAATGTGTGTGGTTCCACATATAATTAATTTCTTTATTTTAGCTATAGTTAAAGCCTAATTATTCTTAACATTATGTTTTAACATCATGTATTGGTTTATTTCCTATACAGATAATAATGGTTATGTTATTAATGATAAAATAACAAATTAATGCAACCTGAATTATCCCTTTTCAATCAATCAAGTTGATACATTTGTTCTTTTGACAGAAATAAGTAATTTACTTACATGTTCTATATTTTCAAAAATATATGAATTTTTTATCTAAGAATATTAGGTAATTTAAAATTGGAAATTTAACTTAACTAGAGCCTACCATAAACTTTTATTAAACAAGTTAAAAAGATATAGAGGTTCTGCTTTAAATTGACTTATTACAAAAGGGAATTTTAGGT
Organism: Monochamus alternatus; assembly: GCA_037114965.1. NCBI lineage: Eukaryota > Metazoa > Arthropoda > Insecta > Coleoptera > Cerambycidae > Monochamus > Monochamus alternatus. The sequence goes on along the minus strand of CM073431.1, from coordinate 72,547,208 downwards.
TAACTTAATTTTTGTGCTAGCTAACTGATTACATGTAATGTCTCCTCCTTTTTTTAATACTTTATTTTATTAATAAATAAATATTTTAGTATCTTTATTACTATTTTTATATTTATATATTTAGTTAGAATCAGAATCTGACAGTTTTTTCATTCCATTCTATTCCATTTATTTCGTATTATCTATAGCGAAAAGTCATAAATACAAAATTTAAAAAGGTACACATGGATGAAAACAGATAGAGGTCATCTTGAATATTGATGAAAGTAGAAGGGTCGTTATTGAACACTCTTCAAGAATCGGATTTTACATCATTATCTGAAAGTTGCCATGCCGCCTTCAATAAGCAATATTTAAATAATACGGTGTGAACCTTAAATAAGTGCAAATATTTTAACTGCAAGTGTAGTTCGTCATATAGATGCGTCAAATGAAAGTAATTTTCAAAACTGTCAAATAGCAACGGAGATATATAAATTTTTTAAAAATGCCCACATTTTGAGGTCCGCTGACCAGATGACCATTGACGTAATCTAATAAACCATATGATTTATTGAAAGCAAGGTTGTCATATCGTCTGTAAGATAAATATTTTTTTAAAGTAAATTTAATTTTAAGCAGTAATACGTAAAGTAGAATTGTAGTAGGTAGTTAGTACGCTACGCAATAATATTAACCCAAACTGTAATTTCTTAACTAATCTTACCATAAACGATTAAGAAATTAATTTTCGCAAGTTCTATACTGCCAGTTAAATTATTTAGGAAATTACTTTGTTCAATAATTCCTAAAATTATCCATAAGCGTGCATAAAAGTTTACCTACATGCTGAAAAATCAACTATTTAAACAGTTATCCACATTCACAAGGTAATGCCATTGTACATTGTTAGAAAGATATACAAATTACCCCCTTAAATCATTTTATGAACAATAACAACAAAATATGATTTTCACACATCTTAATTAATTTTCGCCACATAACCTCAAACAATGTGTCAGTGCTAACTATTTCGTACTTTTTTTAAAAAATGAACACAAAACATGTAATAACAAAATAACTAGCTTGTTGAATACGTTCAATATCAAGAGAATGCAAAGTAAAATATTCAGTATCATACAGTGTCAATCGCATGCAAAAAAGAGGTCGTAGGCACAGGTAACAGGAAGGTGTCACGGCCAGAAGGAGAAATGTCTGGCACCAGAGATCGATGAAGATCTTATGTTGATACCGGTGCACTGACCGAGGGCAAAGAAATAAGCTGTGACAAAATCAAGGTACAAGTGGAAACAAAACATGTAATATTTGTTGAAATGGATTTAATAGTTTCAATACATGTTTAAAGTTAATACGAGATACTTTTGCATCTTCTCAAACCGAACTAGGCTAATGGTTTCTTTATGTAATGCATTGCTTGACGTATCTGTTTTAAGAGTTGCAGCACTAACGTATAAAACGTATTCAAATCGTTTTATTATTTTCACGGGCAGTGTTTTCTCTTCAGTGTTTTGTGTATTTAATTAATATTTTTCGTGAAATACAGTGTGGTTAAGTAAACTATGGCGCATTATTCAATCAGTGAAAAGGTTGACATGCTAAAAGCATATTTGTTAAGTAGTGATAATCAGTGATAGTGATAACGATGATATGTATTGTGATAAATCAGTTGGAGTGTATTAAAAATAGATAATGACCAAATTCTGGGTAACTATGATTGTGAGTAGAGAATCTGGTTTATATTTTCAATTTGTTGATGAGGTGTAGGAATGGCAAAGGAGAAGAGATGGCCAATAATATTTTCATAAATAAGCATATTTCAATCATTCTTTGACATGTCAAAAAATTCTAGTTAACTTTGTTGAAGCCTATTCCAAGACATTAGTGTAACACTGGCAACGCTGTGGAATACACATCCATCATGACCTTTAAAAATATTAGTATTAGAGTCGGTTCAGTGGTCTTCAAAAAGTTTTCGATTGAAAATTTATTTAATTTTTTTTGTTTCAATTTTTTTTTATAAAAAAAATTTTAATTATGTGTTCTACACAGTGACTTGTACTGGTGTATAAGAAAAGAAGGTATGTATTCCATAGAAAATGTAAAAGTGATTTTTTCTTTAAAAAGTGAAGTTTCAAATAGTTTTAAGATGATCGCTAAAGGAAACAAGTTGTTGATAGACACCTCTTTATGTAAAAATGCTGTTTTAGTTTCTGTTTATAATGCTTAAGGATTAAATTATCTTTTAATCTCAATGGTGTTAATTGTCAGTACCAAAGGAAGTATTTACATATGCAGTCAAACCTTCGCCACTGTAATTTACAGAACTATTGGTGTGTAAACAAATATTTTTATGAAATCAACGTGCTAAATGAAGGATGAAGTTATTCAAATGAATATTGTAATATTTTTTAATTTTTATTTTATGAAAAATAATTTCAATCCATCTTTCGCTCGACTTTTCCCTGGTGGAAGAATATATATAATGAAGTTCTTTTTGTCCAGAAATTTATTCAAATTCCGCAAAATATTGTTCCCCGCAGTAATACCTATTCATTTAGACAACGAGTTCAGAACCCTAATTCTACTTTGGAATTAATTTGAGAATTAGATAATATCTTACTTCCAACTTTCAGATATTACCATATTCCTCGCAAATGTTATATTTAAGATAATTTTCATGGGGGCCAAATTCATTTTGCGAATATTGGATGTAACACGTTCGAGTATTTGATTTTCATTATACGCTTCGCGTTCGTTTTTGCAATTTAAATTTACTTTAATTTGCATTATCATATTAAATGTAGACGCAGAAGCTGTTTACACAATATAGAATATATTTTTACCTCGTGCAATAATAATAATTATAGTCTGTTTGGAAATGAAAGAGAGTAATAAAACCCCGAAATAAGAACCGGCCATGGGCGTGGTAATATTTCGTTTCAGATAATTATCGGGTAACACTAATGCTAACAGGTAATGGGTGTACATTAGTATATTTTACTGGATACATCATAGGGCAGAAGCCAGTGTATTGTGACAGATCAATCCAGTCTTAGAACTGAATATACGAAGACATGCTAGTGCAGTAGAATAAAGTTCGACTTGTGTTAAGTGACTATTGTGCCAGTGGATATAATATTGTTTGGGTAAAATGTCGAGCTTATCAGATTACGTACCTGCTAAACGCGTGAAAAATGTGCGGTGTCTCAGAATGAGAACATTATTATATTAAATGTATTTAATGCATTGAAACACCAAAATCCTACCAACAGTGTTGACGACATCGTGGAAAAGTGTTCCAAAATGACAGGGATTGGAAAATCGACTATCTACAGCCTTTTAAAGGAAACAAAAAATGAACAAGATACTGTAAATCCCCCATAATCATCTACAGGGAGGTCAAAAGTCGTTATAGATGATTTCTTCAAAAATGTCTTTCGCAGAAAAGTACACTCATTTTATTTTAAAAAAGAAATACCAACGCTAAACAAAATTTTAAGTGAACTTTCAGAGGACAAATATTTGCCAAAAATCAGCAGAAGCAAATTATGGGCCGTCTTACAAGAGTTGAATTTTTGCTGGGAAAAGCAGAACAGGAATTCAGTTCTTATCGATAAAGATGAAATTATTTGTTGGTGAAGATCCTACTTAAGATCAATTAGAAAATTCCGTGACGAAGGGAGGAATATTGTCTGAAGCTATTTATTTGTGGCATAATTTTAGTATTTTAAAAATGGCAAAAACCCAATAAAACTTAAGAAGAAGGGAGGAATATTTATTATCTAGACGAAACTTGGGTCAACGAGGGATATACTGTAACAAAAGTATGGCAAGATTAAAATGTAAAAAGTTTTCGACAAACATTTTTGGATGAACTTTCAACAGGATTCAAGGCACCTTCAGGTAAAGGGCGAAGATTAATAGTGACAGATATATGTAGTGCCAGTGGTTTTGTAGATGGCGGTTTACTTTTATTTGAATCTAAAAATACAGGTGACTATCACGAAGACATGAACGCAGATGTTTTCGAAGAGTATTTTACACAGATGTTGGATCTTATTCCTCCGGGGTCTGTAATTGTCATGGATAATGCCAGCTACCAGTCGCGGCAGACCGAGCGGACGCCTACGACTGCTTGAAGGAAAGCCGATATAATTCAATGGTTATCCGGAAAAAACATTTCTGTTGAAACAAATATGGTGAAAAAGGAACTTTTGACACTTGTCAATCTTAATAAAGATCAGAAAAAATATGTTATCGATGAAATGGCAACAAATCGCCAGATAAAGGTACTACGGTTACCACCTTATCGCTGTGAACTTAACCCAATCGAATTAGTCTGGGCCCAGGTAAAAGGAGATGTAGTGCGAAATAATACATTTAAATTAAGTGACGTGAAAATTTTGTTAAAAAATTCCTTGGAACGAGTAACTGCAGATAACTGGCAGATCATCATGTACAAAAAGAAGAGAAGAAAATGTGAGAACTCGATAATTTAATTGACGTTACTGTGGAACCTATCGTTATCAATCTAGGAGACGAAGATAATTCATCAGAATATTCAGAGAATGAATTTTAATATACCTACTTTTTTATTTTCTTTATTGTACATTTATACAACACTACATTTACTCACCATAATTTGAATTTTCAAAATACATATATTTTTGTGTGGAATAAAAGTCTATTCATTAAATTTAAATAAATATTTTGATAATATTGAATAATTTTATTTGAATTACTAAAAGCCCTCTTAGCCCGGTTATGATGCTTAAAGCAGTAGCCTCTAGTTTTGAAATGCTGTTTTTATATTGTTTACTTATAAGAGAAATGGACCGGGAAATTGAAGCGGCATAGACAAAGACGGATTGTCGGGGATTAAATTTTAGCTAACTGCTACAATTTAGTGCGGTTTGATTACACAAAGTTTTTTTAAAAGTACACCTCATCTATACCGATTATACATATTATAAAATATTGAATATAAGCACCAGTACTACATTTATTTACGATTTGCATACATAATAAGCTTTTATTACTCTCTTTCATTTCTAAACAGACTATAGTATACTTTGTAAATACGGACATTCTAGCTTCCTTAGTTCTCTTTCTGCGACATTAACTTTGCCGTTATTTCCAAAATCGTTCTGGTTCATATTTAACAACACTCATAACTTAATAATTACTTTACATTCACCGGAAAAAATAATCACCTATCAAAATTGTGTTTAACTTTCTTTGTCAAGGAGTATATTACTTATTACTTAAAAATCCAGCGCAGTTTACTTTTCATGTACGTAAGTTCACGTACTCTACTTTCTGATAAAATAAAAAATAAAAGTTGCGCTTAATTGTGCCAGATTTGCGCTACATTTCATAATAAGCACAATAGTCATTTTCGGGAGACAGAGGCGGATATCAAATTTCTTTAAACGTTTATTGCTATTACATTTTCTGATATAGTTTCAAATAAAACTTTCACTAATGAATATTTTAACGGAAAATTGTTAAATAACAATTTTTTTTAATCCTAAAGCATCAGTTCAGTTTTTTCAAAATTTATTTATAGTTTATTTTATATTAATTGCAGAACAAAATTATAAATATTTTTGTAACGAGCACGAAAAAGTAAGTTGGCGTAGTTACAAATTTCTAAGTAACAACGGTGCTTGTATAGCAGCACATTCATTAACCAATGTAAAGTCAGACCTGCTGCTGATATTGTAAATATTACAGATAAGAGGCAAATAAGTTAATAGGTGTTTGGAAGGTTTCATAGCAAAAAGATCCCCAGGTCTTCCGTGTCAACATGATGGTTGGGAAGAATCGTATTGTATTTTTTTAACCTCTATAGTATGGGGAATATAAGTATGTTTTTGATCTTATTGCAAAAATTTATTTTTTTTTGTCACACAATATATATTTCGTTCTTATTTTAAACCGCTGGATAGTCAGGCTGCAATAAAAGCCTTTAACTCAAACGAGGGGGAGTCAAGACTCCTTTGGGATATACAGGCTGTCTCACATAAGAGGGCCACTTCCATGTATCTCGCTTAATATGCGAGACACTTCAAAAATCTTAAAATATTTTTTGATGCATTTTTGAGGGCTTTTATGCTCGTAAAACAAATTTAAGATCCATGGCCAACTTTATGAGTAATAACAAAAAAACCTGTAAAGTACCCAAACTTTAAGGCTGTCTAACTTTTTTATTTTAAGAGAAAATCTGCATTTTGCATAAAAAAGTACATTCTGTTTATTAATTTTTTGCAGTTGGCGTCTTTAAAACAGATTCTACATTATCTTGAGCAACACGAAAATATTTGGGTACATTTTTTATACTAAAATTGAAAAAACTGTAATAAATGCAAAAGATAAGGGCGACATGTAGTCTATTGCATGAAAGACGAAGAAACAGGCAATTTTTTTGTGGTCATAGCCTGCGTCATATTTCAAAAATCTGTTTATATCAGGTGAGAGGTATCAATTTTGTAATAAAAATTTATTAGCAATAAGCATAAGATCTCTTAAAATAAAAAAGTTAGACAGCCTTAAAGTTTGGATACTTTACAGTTTTTTTTGTAATTCATAAAGTTGGCCATGGATCTCAAATTTTTTTACGAGCATAAAGGCCTTCAAATATGCAACAAAAAATATTTAAAGATTTTTGACGCATAATATGCGAGATACATAGGAGTGCCCTTCTTATGTGAGGCAGCCTATATATTTGTTAATAATTGTTAAATGAACTGACATCAACACAGTTAGGTTGTGCTAGGTGCATGAGGAAATTGAGAGAAATAAAAAAGCAAATAAACTTGCAAAAAAATAGATCTCCTTCTTAGGACCAGAGCTAGCCTTCGGTATTCCTTATAGTGGCAAAGTGGACTGTACGAATTTATGATTTGCTTTATTTGTTATATCTACCACTGAACATATTATTAGACTTGTTAAATTGTCTATAAAATTTGGTCATCTTCTGCAGTCAGTTGATGTTATTTTAAGATAGTTTTAGAAATAAGTATTTTCTATTCAATGCTACCTTCTTTTAGAGAAATATTTTTCCAAAGAAAGAATGATATAAATTTGGAGGCAGATATATGTTCAAATTAGATAAGGAATAGTCCGCAAACAACGGATTTAGTATAAGGTTGCACATTGTGAAAAAGTATTCAGGAATCAAAAGTGTTATGGAATGATACATCTCAATTATTTTTTATAGAAGCCAGTGACGCGTCTAAAGAAAGTCAAAGGTTTCGATCTATAAAGTTTTAGAAACGTACAGGAAATTAGGACATGTACATGATTTAACACGAAACATCTAAATAAAACCGGGACAGTTCAAACATGTTGACTTTTCAAGAGAAGCAATTAATAGTTGTCGTGGTTTTCTTAATTGAATTTGCCATCCTATTTGCTATTAATTGATTTTGTGTGAACAGTGTTTATTTTAAAATCTATTTAGTTTTTAGTCATTAAATTTTTTGTTAATAAAATCAATTTGAAAAAAGATATAGTTTTTTTAAATTCTATTTAGAAAACAAACATCAAATGGTAATTTTGTATGATAACTATTTCAGTTTCCTGTTCTTAAACTATTTTTATTTTTGCTTTATACTTACTGTAGATCTGTTTAATTGTGTTATTTCCACTATAATTTAATGCTATACTGAATATACAGAATTTTCCTTTAGTTTTTGTCCAAATAATTCAGATAAAATATCTCTACAAAAGTATTCACCAAAAAATAGTGGAGACTTAAATCTTACTAAATTTGATAGCATATATTTTTTTCTTGTACAATAAAAGTGTTTATCTACATAATTTTATATTTATGAATTATTATTCGGTAAGTTCTTAGCAGATAGGTATTAAAACACCTTGGCATAATTTTCGATCGTAATTTGCATTTTATGGAACACATAAATACTCGCATACCTCAGAAAAATAAAAATGCTCTGTTCTAAGTAGTAGTAGTATTTCCAAAACTATAAAGTATTCTATTCGTGGATGGATAAATTTTCAAATATTCGTATTCAAGCAGTTAAAAACTGTTGTTGTGGATTTGTATATAGATTAAAAAGAACGTATAACTATGTTTCTGCAAACAAATAATTGCCTTGTAAACGTCTTGAAAATTCTATAAAAAATATATTTTCATCGTGTTTGTTTTAAAAATCTTTCATTTTGTAAATGTTAAGTTCTTAAATTTATATTATCCATACATTTACACAGGGTGATCCAGAACTTATCCATACAAATACAATTTTATAAAAAAATTAAAAAGGGTAGTTCGAAAATGATTTAAAAATACACTTCTGCACGGCACTGGAAACTGGTTCATTGTAAAAACTGACCTTTTGCAAGGCAAAGCATGTCAGCAATAGGCAAGGCGGCAAAGTATAATGAAAAATGAACGGACAAAAAATTTAAAGAATTTACCAAGAAAATATATAAATAAAATTTTATAACAGCTATTTAACTGATTTTGCCGCTATTTTTATTGTTAATTAATAAAAATTAATTTCTGGATTTACTTTGACATTCCTGATATTACAACAACTGTTAAAAATTATGTCCACCGACGTGTAAACACATTTGGGCACGTTTTATCCAGTTTCTATGAACTAACACAAATGTTTCTCGTTTTTGTCCTTTTTGAATTTGGAAGTTTTTGGCAGCAGTTATGGTACATTAGTGTAAATCATCAATAATGCACACTTTGGTGCGATACACTTCACTTTTTAAATATCCACAAAAAAAGTCCAGATGAAATCGATCGATCCTCCTCATCCAATACATCGTACCCTTTAAACACTGTTGATTGGGACATTCCTTGTAGATACTTGTTGAGCAATTTACCCGGTACTTATTCGGGAATTCTATTCAACAATATCTAAAACGTGTCCCTCAACTACTGCAATACGCCTGAACCTCCATCTTTTCCACGATTGGGTTACAAATTTTCCGTGTCACGTCCGCGTTGCACTACTGCGGTAAAAGTATTTGCGTTTGACACATGTATACCGGGAAATCGTTGAAATACCAAAAACGAGGATAGAATGTATTCCGATGGCTGCATTAGTCCAGCGATGTATAGATTGAAAATATTACAACTTCAATAATCTCTTCTGAGAAGCTAAGAATTTTATAAAAATTTTGTTTACGATCCAATCCATTATCCAGTTATATCCAGATAAGTTGTGAATCATCCTACATATTTGTGTATATGTTATATGTGTACATCTACAAACGATAACATACTAATTTCATTTAGTTACATTTTATTTTTAGTTTTATATGTACATGAAACAAAAATTGTGTTTTTCTTTGAACTAATATCACAACTGTTGCCGGACTTTAGAAATACATGTCCTGTTTCCGTTTTCAAGTCGTATATTTTTTTAGATGTCAGATAAATTTTGTATTTTGGTAGGTGTCCTTCCACAAAAATATTTACAACTCACCTGAGAATATACTGGCCACCGCCGCTATAATAAAGCTAATGACGACCCCGGGTCCTGCTACGTTTTTCGCCACCATTCCTGCTACGACGTACATCCCCGTCCCCACGCAGCTTCCCACACCCAGAGAGGTCAGGTCCAACGTCGTCAGGCATTTCTGTAACAGTTTAATCCAGTTAGGAACTACTAATGACACCTGAAGGCGATGTGAGTGGTTTCGGATTCGTTATCCGAGTTTTCGCCGTGGGCATATTAACTCAAGTCGATTTCGGACCGCTTTTTCTATTAGTATAACGCCTGAAGTGCTTAGATACACAAAAAATACACATTTCAATTATAAATGAGGAGCAGACATGCAAAATGTTTTTCCGTAACTATCAATTTTCAGAAGAGATAGGGTTGCTCAAATAACGATATTACGTGATATGCATAGATACTCTCTGGAGTGTATAGAGGCCACAATGGGTGGAAATTTCCATGTTTTGTTATGCCCCCATTTTTTACATGATATTTACTGAAACATTTTAAATTACACTATATATTAAGGAATAATCAAGTGCATGTGTTTTTACGTAATAAAATTTCAGACATAGTGTGGTAATACAATGTACTACCATGGAATTATTTACTTTTACTAAATGTATTATGAAATTTTACAGAATTTTTCATGTGATTATAGTTGCACATGCAGAGGCACATCAACCTAACCTCTAACCTAATACGTTTTAGTTGTGCTAACGTGTAGTAGACATTGATAAGAACTTTTTGTGAGATATTCGTAAGACAGTAAGTATAAACTGATATTTTGTTACGTGTGCATTTGCAGCTTATCCTAATTTAAATATTATACAATTCATAAATATAATTGAAACTGATGTTGTTGGTTCCGTATTTTTTATTATAATATCAATTCCGTCACTGGATGCGTTACCATATCGTTGTGACATTTTCTATACACAAAATAAATTAATTGTCAATCTGACATTTCTTGTTTTTAACTCGACATTTTAATAAATCATGCCATCTTTGCTGAAAAGACGACATGATTTATCATCTTTTCGCTGTAATCATTCAATGATTGGATGGTAGCTGTCACATGACTTGATATACAGAAATCTGATTGCTAGGTATTTGCGGTAAAAAATTATCAGCGAAAATGTTCAACATATTTTCTAATGCGAATGAAACACCTACATTGCAATACATTTTTAGATGATGGGTGAACAATACACTTTTAGGATGGATAATTTACATTTAGAGGATGGATGGACAAATTCCACTAAAAAAATCTTCCTAGACGGAACTTATTTCTACTGCTGACAAGACCTTCTTAACTATTTAGAGATAAAGATGTGCGTATTTTTTATTGAAATCTAATAATAAAATATACCGCATTTCTAATAATTTGTTAGTAAGAGATATCCTGCATATTATATTGACTATCTTAAATTTGTACTTTTGTACATTTTAACAAACAGAGACAATAAAAATACAAAAATTTTTTTTGAAACTTAATCTTGACAATACAGTCCTTCATATGACGACAAAAATAATATAATACATTTTTAAATTGGCTTTTGCTACACTATTTAGGTTAAACAAAATGTAAATATTTCAACTGATTGATGAACTGTTTGGTATATACATTTTTTTAATATGAGTATATTGTTCATTTTTTTACACATTGATATTAAGTCATATATGTGAATTAAAAGTAAACTTCAGAATACATAGATTGTTTCTTTTAAGTTTTTTTCTTAATCTGCCAATATGTCCTCGCGATGGCCCAAATTTGTATTCGTAGACAAAAAGTAACCGTAAAATGCAATAACAATGCAATATTTTTTTATAAGAAGCTTCGAAAAAGTTCTATGATCCCTTAAATATTTGAAATGAAACCCATGAAAAACTAGATGGAGAGTGACATGCTGTAATCAGCTGACATTAAAATGATTTTTTTGTACAAATTTAATTCAAAAACAAAGGTTTAGCAATAGGTACTAAATTGCACTAAATTTACAGTAATAAATTTATAACGAGTTGGTTAAATATTGCATTCTAATTTTAGAATATTCTGTATACACAGGTATCAGACGGAAAATAATGAATTTTGTGAAAAATTGCTTCATATCGTGGAGTGAAATAGAATACATTTTTGATTGATTGATTACAATCACATGCCTCCCGAACAGAAAGAGATGGGAGAGGAAAAGAGAATACTTCAATGGGATCTATGATTTATAACACATGTACCATGCATGCAAATTTCCCAGCCAGAAAAACAAAAGGCTAATTTGTTTACCTTTCAAAATATATTGACACTAATTGACAGCGTTAGAAAAACTGTCGTTTTTAAGAGAAGCATGAATAAGTTGCACAATTTCAGGTTTATAGGTGATTTCCCATATTTTGAAGCCCAAGAAGATGATGGAAGTCTTCTTAATGGTATGATATTCACTTAGTTGTATATGAATAATAATAGGCATTTTTTTTATAGAGCAATATTCAGTTTATAGGTATAAGAATGTTTAATTTAACGAGAAAGCCAAACCTTTTTGTATGCTAAACAAATTTAAATTAAAGCAATTTCCAGGCAATTCAGATGAATAATGTTATTTAAATCAAAGTTTTTATTCTTGCTGGAATAGGAATGAATTGAAAAAGTAATTTAATTTCAAGTAGGTACAAAGTTAAAATTAATCAATGAAAAACGTTGCGAATATTTTTGAATAATAAATACGGTTCCGTTTCAATTATACTGTCAGTTAACATTTTCTCTGTACATCCTTAATTACTGCTGCGGAATTAGGGGAAGGAAGAACAATGTTCGCGCACATTTAAGTTTTTTTACATTTTTAGATGCTGCTTTAGAACTGAATGCATTGTCTCAAGACATATATTTACCGCCGTTCGACAACAGCAAAGCTTATGACTTTTCTGATAACTTTTCTGGTAAGTTTTAACACATATCACAAACTGTTTTTAAAGGTATGTATTAACTGTCTCAAATTAACATGACATGTAGTTACGTATACTATTTGATGTCAAAAAAGGAACTGTGTATTACAAAGTGTAAAGGGTTTACTATGACAGTACAAATATTTTAAGAGGGGATAGGGAAAAATAGGAATTAACGGAATCACCCTTCAAAAAAATTCCAAACTTTTTTATAAAGCCAAAAAAATTGTTTTTTTTTTAGAACTATAAATCTAAACTATATAAATCCTTATTTATCGCCGTCACTGACCTTCTGTCAGCTGCTAGGTTAGGTATATTCTTGCAAAAGCAAAGGTGTCAAACATAGTGACAGGCCACCGCATTGACACGTGTATCAGTTTAAGCCGCTTTGAACGAAAGAACGAAGAACGAATATAAAATACGGTAGCTAACTGGATTAGCTGTTATCTATCAGGTACTTGGACATTATTATTATTAATAAAAATGTTTATTTTCGTCGTTTCTACACTTGACAATGTTGAAAAAACGACCGCATGGTAGTTGACATATCTAGCCATGTCGGACGATGATTGATTGTCATAGGCGCCGACTTTCCTTAGGAAAAGAGGGTTTTGCCCCATTTTTTAAACATCGTGCTAGAATTCCAAAATAATTTTTTTATTGTCTTTTAGACCTCCCTGTGCACGTGGTTAAAATTTTTGTACTTAGTCATAGTTAACCTTGTATAGTTTATACCTTGTGCTGTTTATTTAGCTAGATATTTGAAATCAAAGAGTGTGATAAATTTCAATGAACAAGTTTTTGCACAAAAATGTAGTTTAAGTGTGCGGAAACATATAGGGTCTCGATTTTTCGTTCTTAACATTAGAAAATGATAGAGCACACAAAAATAATAGAGGTTTTCCCTATAGAATTATCATTCACTCCAAGCTCTTCGAATATGATGTAGATAATATATTTTCTTTATTGAACACCGGAGCTCCATACACTTTTCCCTTTAAAAAAATATTATAATTTCAACATCCTCTAATCCCAACAAACAAACTGATTTCACATTATATCAGTTAATATTACTGTTAAAATCAAGCAACACTTTCTTCATCCTAATATTTTTGTAAGACCTTCGTAATCCCATACGATACCTAACCCTGATTAGAAAAAGTTAAAATATTTGAAAACAATGCTTTCTAGTGAATTTCCTCAACAGCAAAATAAGTTTTTAATTTCTAAACCGCTTGAGATAATTTAACCACATTCGATATGCATTTTGGTAAGACAGTAGGTATGAAACAAAAAAAATACCAGCTTTATAAATTTATCAGTGGCAGAGGTGTGGGTATCATCAATCATTATTTGCAAAAAAATATTACCCTGTATAATATTACAAATAAGACAGATCATCATTCGCGCAATTGAATTATCTCCAATTTTTGTTTATTTACACTATTTTGTATTCCAAACCGATTAACATAAAAATTGATTTATTGGAGCAAGTGTATTTTTACGACACTTATTACAAAAACAAAATAATTAATAATGGAATTATTTTACTAAGATTTATTACACCAAATGTTGAAAATGACCACCTTCAGTCAAAATACATGCAATATATACATATGCAATAATTTCAGGGAGCTCTTATCACATCACAACCAGCTACAATTTGTTGACGTAAGTGTTCCTTAGATTCAATGCGAAACTAATGTCTTGAAATGACCTCGAACAAAAAAAAAAAAAATAAATAGGGTTGATAACAGGTGATCTGAGTGGTCAAGGTTGACTTAGTTTTTGAATACTGAACTATCCGATTTAAAAATTCTTGAACGGTCACACTAAAATGTGGAGGAGCTCCGTCGTACATAAACCGCATTCTTTGTCTTAGCGCATAGGGAACATCGTAAAGTAGTTCAGGTAAAACGTTTTCAAGAACTGGTTAAAGCTCTTAGTAAAAAGTAAGGCCCAGCAAAAAATTCCAATAATAGGTACCCACCCATACATTCAAAGAAAACTGATGTTGAAATCGAGATTACATTGTGTCATTAGGGTTTTCATCATCTCAAACGTGTTTACTGTGGTTCTTCATTACAACATCCCTGAAAAAATGAGCTTCGTGGGTAAACAATATGCCAGCAGTAAAGTCAACGTTTTGTTGTTTTTTTGCAAAATCCAATGGAAAAATTGTAGGCGAGCAAGATAGTTTTGTGGCAGTAATACTTGAACCCTTTGTATATGATACGGGTATAGCTGTTGATGCTTCCGAACGGGCCAAACTAATTAATGATTCACATTAAGATTTGCAGCGATCTTCCTAGTACTAGTATTTAAGTCTTCTTCAATTCCGTGTCGAATAACTTCTTCCAACTCAGGAATTGGAAAGACGTTAAAAAACATTTCTGAACATTCTTGGATTTGGAGTTGTATAATTTGGAAGTCTTTCCATATAAATTCGCCTAGCATCCATCTGCAAGGTCATAAATGTAACCCATATTGGCCATTTCAGCATTTGTAAATACGTAAACTATTATTAAAACTTGTCTTAATATTGCCATATGATAAGTTGTACTGAACAAAACAAATTTGACTTAACAATGATGCGTTGTCGTATGTTACAGTACGTTACAGTTTTAACGAATTTCTCTTCTTCTCTTCAATTGTTTACTTCATTAATACTAATCCAAAAATCAAATTATGAACAAATTACGTTATAGGCGCTTTTACTTAACCTTAGTTCCTAACAAACATTTAAAGTTAAAATTACGTTAACTTGACGTCTGAATTGGTCAAAGACTTTTCATGAACGTATAAGAAAGTTTACCTATATTCGTTGGCCTTTTTCATGTAGGAAAAAATCTAAAGTAATATAGAAGTTAATAATTGGTATTCCAATAATATAATTAGACCTATAATAAATACGGACCAATTTTATGTTAAAATTACAAAATATAAAAGACATTACCAAAATATACCCTAATTATGCCCTTTATATGACTTACTTTTGCCTGAGAGAGACAGCATTATATATATGATTTTATACATTCTAATAGCGAACTGGGATAAGAAGAAGAAGAAAGACTACGAATCAGACTACTAAGCTACAAGTAGAGTAGGAGTTAGTATGTTGGTATTTGATTGTAATATAATATAAAGTCTGCACTTTTGGTTTCCATTCATCAAATTGTACAACCCAGGAAATTTTATCGTATAATGTGATGAATAAACTTTCACAAAAATAACGCGCCTTATAAATATACATTTTGAAGAATAACCTAAAATAAAAACTGAATATATTTCGCGATAAAATGTGTTTAATAATCTTTCGTCGTAAATATATTAACTAATATTATCTGTATTAACGTAATTTTAACCAGTAATCAATTAGAAATAACGAACAAAACATTTAGTGTTTGTTACAACATGGCCGCTCAAATAAAATCAACTTTGAAGTCAATTTGTCTCTAATGTTGACGTCACAGGAAAATATGTTTGTGGTTGAAATTCCCTCCAAATGAAGATATTTTATGGTAATTTATTGCCAATTAAATTATTACTAGGTACTTACTTATAAAATTCTACTCTTAGATTTATTTGTGATTGAAAATTCAAATTAAAGCCAATAATATTATGTATGCGTTATAACAGAAACAAAATAAATATTTTCGAGCGGAATTCAATTCAAATTTCAATTCACATGCACTACTGAATTCATCTGAGACGATAACAGTGTTATAAGAAAACTTATACATGAAGTGTTTATTGATATATTATCATTAGATTGATTTACATCATATGCAGTGTTGGCGTAAATTTTGATAGGCGAAATGGCGATGACACCCACACCTCCGGCACTAGTAAGTTTCTAAAGCTGGTATTTTTTTGTTTCATACTTAATGTTATACTAAATATGCACACCAACACGCTTGACAGTGACTGTCCTCATTTATATAACAAAAAGCCCTTATTTTTGACCACATAATACGCCACTGGATTTTTGACGTCTACTTAAGAATCACCATGTATACGTCAAAATATTAACATTTGCATCCCATGTTTGGTTGAAAAATATTTCTTTATTTAGTAGATAATAAAGAAAATAAAATATATTAGTCGAGGCAATGAAGCATTATGATAGGAAATTTTTTAGGATAGGACGTATCGGAATGCGGTTTTTCGCATTCGCTTGCAAAAATTATTTATATCATACGTACCTACTTTGTACCTATTACAAACCGGAAGTTGCATTGCTGCAGCCAAAAATGCATGCAAAAAATGCATCTTTTGAGAGACCTTCTGGCAAATTTAATAACTTCGTAAATAAGAGTCAAAATTGGCTCAAGTCGGGTACTCGGGGGTTTTCGAGGTCGCTGATCACGATTATGATGTTTAAATTGACCCCCCGAATACCTGGAGCTCAGGAACGCTGACGAACGTTATCTCCGGGGACTATCCCGAACTTTATGCGAGAGAGGAGAGAAACTGAGCACCCGGGGTTTTTTTGGGTCGCTGAATTCGAATATACCATCGGCGAACAGCCCACGGACACCTGGTGGGCCCCAACCTGGACGCAGACGTCATCTTCGAGAATTTTTCTGGAAATATCGACAATAACGAACCGAAATTCGTTATGGGGGCTTTTTGTGTGCGCTGAATCCGAATTTTATGTTGAAAATGACCACCCCAACACCTGGTGCGCCCTAACCTGGCCCTGAACGTCATCTCCGAGGGTTTTCCAGACATAATTGAAAAAAACCACCCGAAAATCGTTACGGGGGTTTTTTTGGCTCGCTGAAATCAAATATGGCACCGGCCAACACCCCACGGACACCTGGTGCACCCTAACCTGTCTCTGAACGTCATCCCCGAGGGGTTTCCAGACACAATTGAAAAAGACCAACCAAAAATCGTTACTGGGGTTTTTTTTGGCTCGCTGAATTCAAATATAGCACCGATGCACACCCCACAGACACCTGGTGCGCCCTACCCTGGCTCTGAACCTCTTCCCCGAGAGTTTTCCAGACACAATTGAAAAAGACCAACCAAAAATCGTTACTGGAGGTTTCTTGGGGCGCTGAATTCAAATATGGCATCGGTGAACACCCCACGGACACCTGCTGCACTGAAACTTTTACCACGACATCGATGTCATTCCCATGAATGTCAATTAAACCTGATGTTCAAGCGATTGACGGCAATGTACTGTAATAACTACATGGAATTGTTGTTTCTAGTGAAAATATGTACACAAAAAGCCCCCATAACGAATTTCGGTTCGTTATTGTCGATATTTCCAGAAAAATTATCGAAGATGACGTCCGCGTCCAGGTTGGGTGGGGTGGGGTATTCGCCGATGGTATATTCGAATTCAGCAACCCAAAAAATCCCCGGGTGCCCAGTTTCTCTTCTCTCTCGCATAAAGTTCGGGATAGTCCCCGGAGATGAAATTCGTCGGCGTTCCTGAGCTCCAGGTGTTCGGGGGGTCAATTTGAACATCATAATCGTGATCAGCGACCGCGAAAACCCCCGAGTACCCGACTTGAGCCAATTTTGACTCTTATTTACGAAGTTATTAAATTTGCCAAAAGGCCTCTCAAAATATGCATTTTTGCATGCATTTTTGGCTGTAGCAATGCAACTTCCGGTTTGTAATAGGTACAAAGTAGGTACGAATGATATAAATAATTTTTGCAAGCGAATGCAAAAAACCGCATTCCGATACGTCCTATCCTAAAAGATTTCCTATCTTTGGCCTTTTTAGTGCTTCATTGCCTCGACTATATATATTTTTAAGTTCGATGCCCTGTATCAGCGAAACAGTGTGTTATAGAGAAAAACTGTATAGGAAAAACTAACTCCTATTATTTTTTCACGCTCGCTAAAAACGAAATGAATATTCCCCACTAATTACTATTTTAAATTTAGGTGACTTCACAACATACAATTTCAAATTCTTAGAAGGATATGATACCACCACCACAGGTATATAAATAAAATGCAAATTCTAGTTCCGTTTTCTGAAATCAAAAACGGTTAAAAATTTTTTAATTTCTCTTAGGAAATCTCACAGGCGAAATTGACATCGACAGTATCAGCGCAGAATTTATACTACTCGGTAAGTCATTGTTTCCTAAATAATGATCTAATCATTAATAATTTCTTTATCTTTAGAAAATATTGAGAAGGAGCTCGAAACCGCCGTATTTTCAGATATAACACTGCAAGATATTTTCCTAGGTAAAAAATCACCAGCAACATATAATTGGTTAGCGAAAATCTTTCACTTTTACTTTTAGATCAACAAATTATGACTGTAAAAGAGAATGGAAAAGAAAAGGCATGCTTTTCCGACATCGTCTCAGGGGAGGGTGAAAACAATGTTATAAACCTTTATTATATGAGCGAAAAGCTATCTAAAGAGAATAGGAAAGTTAAAGCTTCTTCGAATTTTGAAAGGGAGAAATATTTTACCAAAAAGCGACGGACTTTGTAAGCTTTATTGTTAATGCAATTTTAAATTAAATAAGATGTATTTATTGTAAATGTTAGTAGTTAATCAATAAAGAATTGATGTGAGGAAATATAGATGTTCTTTGATAACATTTTACTTGCACTTGATTTTAGTAATTGTGGATCTATTGAAATTTACTTTAACATACTTAGATATGTTTTACTGTATTGTAAAGGTACTTAAGCTAATAAGCAGTTTTCCTACATTTCTTATCAATGAAATCATATATATGCTTCCTGATACCAAATATTTAGGTATACTAATGAACAATTCCATAGACAAAGCTCTACTCAATAATTATTATATCTACAATAAAAATTAATCTAGCTAAATTTGCTACAAAAATATATATATATGGTTTAATGAAAATATTCTATAATATTTAGTACTCAAGCTCACTTTTGAAGCTCGAAAATTCTACCACAATAGATGAGATCTGACTTTTGATTTAAAATTTGATATATCTTCTTTGTATCAGATAGGAAATAATAATAATAATAAGTAGTGAAATGGACACAAGAAGAGCTGAGGCAACTCGATGTAGGGACCCGCAAAATGATGCATCTCCATCGGAGTTTGCATCCAAGATCGTCCGTTCCGCGATTATACTTCCCAAGAAATCAGGGAGGCCGTAGACGCTTGAGTTTAGAGTCTCTTCAGGGCAGAGTGGTTTTGGAGGAGGCCTGTAAAGTCATCAGGAGCTCGGATCCCCCTTCTCTGCATGGTCCAACACCATGAAACAGCAAGGTCTCGTGTTTGATACTGAGCGGGAAAATCCAGGCTCTGTAACCGAGTCGGATCCTGCTCAGTTAAAAGCCCAAATTAAAGCTGCAGAAACGCGTCATTTTCTGCTGCTACATAAGGATAAGTCAATGTATGGTCTCTTCTACCGTCATCTAGAGGGGCTTGGATTATCTGAAAAGCTGACCTTCGCTTTTTTTAAATCAGCGGGGCTGAACTCTGAGACCGAGGGGTTCATAATGGCTTGCCAAGATGGTGTAATTAACACTATCGTCTATTGTAGTCGTGTCTTGGGTATCGAGGTTCCTGATATCAGCTGCAGGGCTTGCCACCAAGCGCCGGAGACGCTTATGCATCTCCTGTCGGCCTGTCCGGTATATGCGGCCACAGCGTATATCCAAAGACACGATTCAGCTTTACGGGTGTTGTATTATCATTTACGACACTCGTATGAGATAGACGAGACGCCAGTATTCACATTCTTTTACAAAAAATAAGATAATTAATGTAAATTACATACATAAAAGTTCAACCATCTTCTACTTAAAGAATCCATGCGTTAATTCTACCAATCACATAGGTACTATGTAAAGTAATATAGGACTATATACTTTTCTCTCTCGACGACAACTGGCCATGCATGTGTTTTAGTTGGTCTGAGGCTATAGACATTACCACAATTTTGGTACAATTATTTCGATCGTTGAAATTGATTGCGTTAGTGATTGTTTAATAAATTTAGAAAACATAATCATATCTGTATTATATACATCATTTGTCTGTTTCTTTAAGTATAATGATGTACATAAAGCACTGTAGCAGTGCATAATCAATATTCACTTAATTAATCAATAATGGTAAAATTCACTTCTAGCAAGTGTTATATATTTGCTACAATTTAAGTTATTGAGAGAAAACTAAAATAAAACTGTATATTAACATTTAAATTTCATCTTTTGGCCCCCGAAAAATTTAATAGCATTTTTTCCCAACTTTTTACAGGTACCCTGTACACTTTGGTACACACGTATTTTTTGAAATACTTTGTTTAAAAAATATTTGTGAGGTAGTAAGTTATGGAAAAGTTAGCATATATTTATTTATATCCTAGATAGATAAGGACAAATTCTGTACCCAATCGATAAATAAACACTAATTAAATTTAGTATATATGTTATTTTGTTAAATACTGCATCAGTATTGAACATCTCAGCATATATGTATTTATTTCAGGGTAGCATAAAGGAAAAAGCATATATTATAGACATATTTTGCTTCAGTTTCATATTCTCCCCAAGGAGAATATTTTCCAATATCCAATTTTATACCTTTCTAAGCTTTCGCTTTGTATACGCCACCCCATTGAGACAATGTTCATAGTTGATTCTGGCTTATCAAAACATTGGTTATTTCCATCCTTACTTTTAACTTCTTTTGAGTGAGCATATTTAGAAATTAATTTATTTTTTATATTTGCATGCTAATTTTGCACGACGTATGATGTTTGTCTATATTTTTGCATCCGATCTACAGTTGTACTCATATTTTTGGAAATAAGAAAACCTATTGATAGTAAAATTATATGAATCTTTCTTTGTCTTGTTACTAGGAAATAGTTATTTACGACGTGCATTTAAATAGCCGAGGCTATTTGCATAGATGAAAGGACAAAAAATTTAAAGATGCTGAAAATCCTCTGTAGATTGTAATAAAATAGTAGTTTCACAGTGTTACTGCACCACTATGTAGTTTTAAGCGAATATATTATAATAATTTTTTTGTTTGTTATTAATATTCTATTTATTATTAAAAATTTATCCTTCGCGAAAAAGTGGCACTTACTGACAAAGAAAAACTAACCTCAATGGATAGTTCGTCCCGAGAGATCAGCTCAATATTTAGACTCGAGTGTAGTGTTAGTCTAAGATCCCACTATAAAACGACCTTCACTGAGCTAGTTAATGGATGAAAAGTATTTTATATCCAATTAAATATGTCAATAAATATATTGCAAATGGGTTGTCTAAAAAAATTCAGTCCAGAATATGATTAATTAACAATTAAAAATTATTATTTTTTTAAACATTTCACTGGTTTGGTTAATAGACAAATTCCATACCAATCAAAAGTATGAAGCCCATAGAATATGCAAACGTTAGGTTGACTATTTTTTTCCCGTCATAACTCTTGGGTAGACAGGTATAAACAGGTAAATCGATACTAGCAGCTTGCACCGGTCTGGTTAATAAATTAAAGTTAAATTAAAATAAAGATTATTTAATTACCAACAAGGTGGTATAGGGTTGCCTGCAAAAAATCAGTCCTGAATTCCGGTTGTCGAGTTTTAAAAAGTGAAATATTCCTCAGCGAACCATTCCATGCGATAGAAGAGTACACAGCATTGCAGCTGTGTGTAGTTCGTCCATACCGAAAATGAAGACGATCCGTTTATCCGCTTCTCCAAAAAATCGAATAAAGTCAGGGGGCGGCGGTATTATTATTAATCTGCCCCTAGGAACCCCTCACACGAAGACGGACTAATTTTTTCGATTCGGCGTCTCAAAGAGTACGTGTCTTTAAAATTTCTATTCGGTCGGTTAGGGGGCGGCTCCGGAGGCGGTATCCCGTTTTTTTAAAATTTTTTCGGTACATTACTGGATGCGCCCCCGGTTTATCGCGACGTATACGTATATAAAATTTGAGGTCGATCGGAATCGATTTGTGACCGTGAGATGTGCGGAATTTTTTTTTTACTCCTAACGACGAACATGAGGCTAGGTAAACGGCGGCTGTGGGACGGAATCGGAGGTTTCCTGAATTCATAACCGAGGGGTGGAGTCTCGAAGTCACGAGTTCGAGAAATCGACCTTTTCTGTTTCATTTCGAATACATATTCGAATGTTTTTTATGAAAATATGAAAAAGTGCTTCTATAGAATTTTTTGTACAAACAACGGTTTACGGGTTGAGCGGCAAAATACCACCACCCCCGAACTTTTTTAGATTTTTTGGAGAAACGGATAAACGAATTGTCTTCATTTTCGGTATAGACTATTATTTCCTGGTAGTGACTTGAAATGACGTTCCTGCCGCCCGTCCGGAGGCGGCCCTTGAAAGCACGAAATTTGTCTAAAATCATTGAAATTGTTTTGTGGCTTCTTCTCCACCTTACCTATCGAAAAGTCTGATAAAATTGTATGATTATATGTATCGTTTCCTTTAAAAAAAATTAAACGTAATTCGGGGCGGCAAATGGATTATTAGAAAATATTATTTTTTACGGGTTTTCGATCTCGACATATCACTAGTAAGGTCGAAAATGTTGTTTTATTGTCATTGAAGGGCGTTAGGGGTTCCTAGGGGTAGATTAATAATAAAAGGTACCGCCGCCCCCGTACTTTATTCGATTTTTTGGAGAAACGGATAAACGAATCGTCTTCGTTTTCGGTATGGACGAACTACACACAGCTGAAATACTGTGTACTCTTATATCGCATGGAATGGTTCGCTGGGGAATATTTCAATTTTTAAAACTTGACAACAAGAATTCAGGACTGATTTTTCGCAGACAACCCTATACCACCGTGTTGGTAATGAAATAATCTTTATTTTAATTTAACTTTAACTAATTTATTAACCACACCGGTGTAAGTTACTAGTATCGATTTACCTGTTTATACCTGCGTACCCAAGAGTTGTGACGGGAAAAAAATAGTCAACCTAACGTTTGCATATTCTATGGGCTTCATACTTTCGATTGGTATGGAATTTGTCTATTAACCAAACCAGTGAAATGTTTAAAGAAAACATAATTTTTAATTGTTAATTAATCATATTCTGGACTGAAATTTTTTAGACAACCCATTTGCAATGTATTTATTGACATATTTAATTCGATATAAAATACTTTTCATCCATTAACCAGCTCGGTGAAGGAGGTCGTTTTATAGTGGGATCTTATACTATGTGCTCTATGTTATTTTCGCAATTTTTACACGACACTTGAGTCTAACTATCGAGCTGCACTAAATATAATGATATTTCCTACTTTTCTTTACTTCCTCAATATATCACGCTTAACCCCCAGAAATCAAATTAGCTCCCCCAAAAATATTCGTAAACATTCACACACATTTCAGAACCGAAATTAAAACACAGTCGATGCGGTACTTTGGCGCCCCAGATTTGATGACCAAACTTCACCCATGCTTTTAAGTTTAATATTTGGCTAGAATTTAGATGAATTGCGTTGAAGCAGCAATTATTGCATGCAGAAGTTTGTTATCGGACAAATCTAAAAACCGTTACAATCAAGCCTATGAAAATTTCATCAAATGGTGTACAACGAAAGATGTGTCCACAATAACGGAAGATGTATTATTAGTATTTTTCTTAGAAAAATCAAAGACATTGTCTCCTGCTACATTATGGTCAGGTCTCAATGTTGAAAATGACTATTTCATTAAATAAGAACCAGGATATTTCGAAATTTGTCCGCTTGAAGGCATTCATAAAAAGGAAAAATAACTGATATCGACCTCGAAAATCTCAGTTTTTGTTAGAACCTCCTGATGAAACATATTTAATGAAAAAGGTGGTAGCGATTTTTGGAGGAGCTGGAGCATGCCGAACTGACGAGCTATATAATCTAAAAATGAAGAACATGGAATATAAAAAAATGTGTCATGTTAGTGCAGGTTCTTACTACAAAAAATAATGTGCAAAGAAGACTTGTAATAACAGACGATTGGGTAACATTTGTTATTCTTTATACGTAAATCCGACCAAAAAAAGGTCGGAGGTAACCTAACATGTTTTACTTTCGCTTGCCTCTTTAAAATAAAAATATATACTTTCAAAAAAAAAAAAAAACAAATTTGAGAAGTATACAAATACTTTTAAAACAACATCAGTACGAGTAAACATTTTGTTACGTTATCGGTGCCATGAGTACTTTTTTATTTTGAATTCCTTTCAAAATG
Organism: Monochamus alternatus; assembly: GCA_037114965.1. NCBI lineage: Eukaryota > Metazoa > Arthropoda > Insecta > Coleoptera > Cerambycidae > Monochamus > Monochamus alternatus. Next base: position 72,522,562 of record CM073431.1, on the reverse strand, counting down.
TTTTATTTTGTAGCTGCAGCGTCTTGATTTAAATTCATATGAAAAAATATGAATGGTGATAAAACGTGACATCAACAATTTACACATAAGTAATGACTTTGGTAAGGTTTCACACCGAGAACTTTTTATCGGCCCATATTTTTCGCTGGGAGACGGAGCCTTTAAAATTGCTTTCGTTGTTTTTCTCGTAAAACCAAAGGACATAAAAATTCCAGTAATAGTTCTTCCACCATGGTTCCCTTGAATTTTAATGTAATTGATATGTTGACAATAAAAGTTTTACGTTTTTTTAATACAGTTTCATATAATGAATTTTAATTACTCGGGGTACTAAAGTTTCATTAGGTGACCCTTTAAAAGTTGTACAACAGAAATAACAGTTCTAGAAACGATTAGTTGGTTTATTACTGTTTCTGTAAATTAATTGCGTTTGTAAGTACTTACAGAAGCAATTTCAAGAAGCTTGGGAAGATTAATATCTTTAAAAGCACAACAGGGATTGAGTCACTTAAAGTTCAGTGACAACACCGCCAATTGTGCATAAAATTTGAATTTCCCGGCCCAAGAAACCTCCGCATATAAAATTTCATGAATTTAACGCAAAGTAGTCCAGAGTTATTAAAGAAAATGTTATTATTTTAAATTTGATATCCTGTATATCCCAAACGAAGCGTTTCCAGACCTAAGTTCATAGGATTTTGCTTAAAATTTAACGTAGGATAACATACTGAAGTATGTACATCTCCTCCTGAAACACCCTGTATACCTATTAGCCAGAATTTTTCTTTAGTTATTAACTATTCAGGGTGTGTAAAAAACCTTTAAAATCCTATCTGACTTTAAACATTTTCAATTTTATATGAAAATATAAAATGTCTAAAAATTATTCTATCTGGAATAAACTATGGAGACAATGCATAAATAAGTACCAAACAGTGCGAAACGTCTAGTAGTTTATTATATAGTATGTTACAAATTAAGTGTAATAACTTTGCTTCGTAGAAAAAAGGGATGCATAAAAAATCGCTAAATCAGTGCCCAATTTTTATAAATGCTGTTAAAGTTTTTTGAAATGTAATTGATTTTCAAAAAAAAAATTGTTTTTCTTCGTTTTAAAAATATAATATAAAAATAAATGGTTTATGTCACACATTTGTGTTGTATTTAAAAATTTCTCGGTTTTCGAGGTAGCAAATAACACTAATATGATACGTTTGATTTAATTAAAAATTAATGATTATTTACCTTAATCATATTAAAAAGTTACATGTAAATTATATTATTATATCGTTGATTATTTCGTTATTATTTTCAAGCTTGCACTTTATCGTCTATATAGCAGTATCTACTATTTTGTAGAAATAGACTCTGTAAAATATACAAGGTAGTATAAAGTGAAAGCTCCCACATGACTATTATAGTTTTGATTCTTTATTTTCATAATTTCATTTTAAAAATTCATTTGATTCATTTATTATTTCTTTTATTGATTTTTATACTTGTAACAGTAGACTACATACACGCATACATGCATGTTATGTTTCCAAAATTACATTTTAGTTCTGCCAGAAAGTTATGGAGACAACGCTCAGCTAACAATTTCCTGTTCTATAAAAATCGTAAGAACATTTCCAGAGCAAATTTTATAGAGCAATGTTTGTTCTAAGAACATTTTCAAAACTTTCTTACAACACTTGCATATGATAAAAATGGGCACCGTTCTATAGAACTTTAAGGTCTGCAGGAAATACTTATAGAATTGTTGAATAAACGTTCTCACACGTCTTAAAGAATTTTTATAATACAGTTACAAAGCAATCTCATAAAAATTCTATACCACTTCGTTATACAATTTTTGTGTTGCATGGTGTTCTACTTAGAGAACTTTAAAATCGTTAATTGTACCTTTTAAAAATAAAATATTTCAGCATATTAGAAATAATATGGATGAGCCAATAAGAACCAAGATAGAAGATGATCCGCCTGCATAAGAGTACTCGCATCATTACGAATTGCTTTGTTGGTTTGTCCACCAGGGAGCAGTACATTTTAATGTGGAAAAAGTTTTATCGTGAAATGTGTAGTACATAATGGTAATTTTTTGACGCGTCCTCAGTTAACCTTATATTTCCTATGGTGCTGGAAATTTAATAAAAAAAAAATGTTTTCTAAATTGATGAATTTAACAACCAACTGTATATAAAATGGTCAGAAAGTAAGTATATCCATATTATTGATGTCATTTTACTAGGGACGTATTTCTATGGCTTTAGAACTATTATTTTTTATTCTAATTAAAAAATAGTGGAAACACCTATTATGACATGCCCTAATCGTTGATGCCTCCCACAACTCCTATTAATAATTCATCAGTTTACCCCATTAGAAGCAGAATGGTTTTAGTTTGGAAACTTTTTTGTTGCGACGTGTGTACTCATTTCTCACTACATGAGTTGTTCTGTGTTCTGTAAATGGGGTAAATACCTAACTTCATTAGTTATTTTTATGTCGAACATTTTCCAATATATTATTTTTTTTATATGTAATATGTAATAAGTTATGTGCTCTTAAGTGCTTCGGTAGAATATTAGGAAGTATTACAAAACAGCTCTTGCACTTTAGAAGATTACTTTTAGCTTCCTTATACAAACTCGGAGATAAATCGAAAATCAATACATCGTTTGTAAAGTTCTCCTTAAAGTTCTTTGAAATAAAATATGTGGACTCTAAGACTTACAGAAATAATTAAGACACAATTTTTCAGTGTCATTCCATCTCCATGGAAGTGCTAGATTACCTAGCACGTGCCAGGAAGGTAACAAAAGACCGAGCACGTTTTCCGAGTATTATTTGTTAGTTGCCAACAATAACTCGTGTATCCATACTTTTTATTACATTTTTGTGTAACATTTTACAGGCCAGGTTTTATATGATTTGAGAAAATTACATTTGGCAAGTGCCTTTGGCGGAGAATGCTTTAAAGGGTATATTCCTGGCTTAACAAGTAACGACATTTTTTATAGACAAAGCAGAAAGGTTTATTTTTTGGGAATGGAATATGAGGTCGTATACTTTTTTCACGAGTCACTGCGTAAGAGATTTGTTATTAAAATAATTTAATGAAAAAAAAAAAATACCTTGAAGCCTCTGATTTTCTAATTTGTTCAGTTTTAGTGACTAATTTTTAGTTTTAAACATTTTATTGTAATTAATAAAGAGATTTATGTTGGGTACAGATATTTCTCTATAACATGGTTTATCCTACAAGATTTTATAATTAAAGACTGTCACAAATGTATTCCTAGTTTTCTATTAGTAGGTATTCCTTATATTAAATTGCGAATTTCTGGAAATAAATGAATACACACGGTGTGTTCTGTTAGTAGATACTTCTGACCGACCTATAATAAGTGAAAATACAGGCTGAATCAGAACTTATCTAAAAAAAAATTAGGAACAGATACATCATGAAAAATGGAGTCAGTATCGTTAAAAAAGATTTTTATAAAATCCTTATTAGTCGAGCCAATGCAGCACTGAAAAGGCCAAAAGTTCGGAATATTTTGCACTAAGACGGATCGGAATGCGGCTTTTTGCATTCGCTTTCAAAAATTTTTTGTAAAAAATATATCTACTTTGTATCTTATACAAACCGATAATCGCATTTCTGCAGCCAAATATGCATTCAAAAAATGCATTTTTTGACACGGCTTTTGGAAGATTTAATAACTTTGTAGATAAGAGTCGGGTTACCGAGGTCGCTGATCACGATTATGATGTTCAAATTGACCCGCAGCCGGCCTGGAGCTCAGGAACGCCGATAAATAACAATAGCGGCAAAAGCAGTTGAATTTACTGTGTAAAATAGGTGTTATCAAATGTTATTTATTTATTTCCTTAGGAATTTCTTTCCATTTTTTGTCCAGTCGCCGATTGCATGCTTTGCCGCCTTATCAGGTTTTACGGTGGACCTGTTTCCAGTACCGTGCAGTGTATTTTAAAATCATTTCCAAACTGTCCTTTTTGATTTTTTTAACAAAATTGTATTTGTAAGAGCCCTCTATTTTTTTTAAATAAGTTCTAGATCACCCTGTATATTTTTGACACTGTGCAACGAAGAAGAAATGTAAAATACTACAGCTAACCGGATTACCAAAGTGTTATCTATCAGGTACTCAGGTATTGTTATTAATAAAAATGTCTGTTTTCCCGTTTCTACATTTTACAACGCTGTTAAAAACGACCGCATTGTAGTTGACATATCAAGTCATCTCGGACGTTAATTGTCATAGGCGTCAACTTTCCGAGGGAAAACAAGGTTTTGCTACATTTTTTAACATCGACCTAGAATTCCGAAATAATTTTTTTATTTGTCTGTTTAGGCCTCCCTAAGCACGTGGTTAACATTTTTATACTCAGTCATAGTTATTCCTATAGATTTGATTTTGATTTTATCTTAATGTAACGGAATGTAATGTAAATGAACTCTTCAGATATTCTTAAGTATATTTGACAAAATACTTTTCCTTATTTTCTTTCTCTCTTTAGAATGGTTTGTTGTTCTTATTTTTTGCCTATTTTGTTTCCTTAACATTTGCTATAACGTCTTTATTACATTGAGAGCAAAGTAATATAAAATTTGAAATATTTTTCAGTTAAGTATGGATGTAACAGTTAAATATTGAATGGCACTCTATATATGTCTAGGAATTCCAGTAAAAATGTTTAATTTCTAACGCTTACTACCCCCTACCCCTCACCAACAGCAGATTTTAAAAATATATATCAGTATAACCACAATCTTCCGTCCACACACTATTAGCCCACCCTGTATATAGATATGTTATGCGAAATTTTATATAAGAATGTTAATGACACAAATTCTTCATACTTGTCCAGTCTTGATCGCATATATGCAAAATATAGTTTTTATAGCATTTATATCATTAAATGTATTACAATTTCTTATAATAAATCCGTAAAAAGGCTTCATTTGTCTTAGAAAGTATATGTTCAAGAAAAGAAAATTGGTTATCAAACCGTACGCTTATGTCTGTACATGAATTGCAGCGGAGTAAAACATCATTTCCAATTCTATAATTTAATTCACAAATAGATATATTTTTTGAAAAGCCAAGGATCTTACGTTTAGGTGGGTTGAGATGCAATTTGTTTTCTATACACCACGAATCAATATTATCAAGTTCCATCTGCAGCCTATTACAGTCATCTAAGCAAGTTATATATTTGAAAATATAATTGCATTAGGCAAATTTGCTGTGATATGAGCAACATAATACCCTCTTCTCTTCAGCACAAGTTAGATTGTATATTCGTTTTATGATAACAAATATGGGACACGCCTGACTGTCTGAGAACTGGCAGTGGAAACAAATACACTCCCAATGTTTGTACAAGTAGCTGCTCCACTAACTTCCATGTTTTCCTACGCGGTTTTCCAAGCTGCTTCCCGCAGGCTCTTCGTCGTTCATCCTTCTTTGATCCTTGTCTTGCATTCGAAGATACCCATGCATTAGATTAATAAATATGCAAAGAGAGTCGTACATATTCGAACAAATATTCAATCGTTTCCTAAACACTTGATTGAACTTATCTGTGGGAAAATATTAGTTATTTGAAGGAGTTTGAATTTTTGGTAGATAATATAAGTACTAAATAAATCACATTTTATTGCACTAATTAAATCTAGTAATCCTAATAAGTCTAGCATTTTTTACGCAGATGCTGATTAACAGGCTGTCTTATGGTGACGGTCCATTAGAATATTTCAGAGAGAAAAAACGTAGAACATACTTCATGCTGATAACGTTAAATAAGATAAATAACATATTCTCTGAAGTTATATATTTGTGAACACACACACTTCTGAAAAATAAAGATTAATTAAATAAGCCTTTGCGTCAAATGGATCAGTCAAGGGTTATTTTTTAAACTAAGTTTGCCTAACCAAAAAATCTTACACTCAAGAAGCAGATAAGTAAAAAATAACAAAAATCACATGTCTCTCGCGCACTTCCGTATTTTTTGACGTTGCGAAAAACTCTCTGTTTTCGTTCTCAAAATAGCAAATGTATTAAAAGTATGTCAAGTTTGACAGTATAAAATTTGTTTTTCTGCTTCCATAGAGATGTTAAATGATTTTTTTCTACACCCGTATCATAACAATGCACTTCTATGCCCATAATCCGTTTCATAATGATACCCATTACGATACAGATTTTTCATTACGATACAGATTTTATAATCCGTTTCATAATGATACCCATTACGATACAGATTTTTCATTACGATACAGATTTTTAAACAATAGAAACCCATAATTTTTCAATCAAGCATGCTGTGCATTTGACGTTTATCCTAGGTTCTTATGTAACTATTTTAGATGTCAAAATCAGTACGTATTAAATATTCGTAGATACCTAGCTAAACTTCGATAATTTATCAAAATGTCTGATATCAGCGATATAGAAGAATTACCATCGACTCCTCCACACATATCGGAGAAAGCAGAAAATGCAGTTCATATGAATAATTACTGTTACCTATTGTGTTCAATAAAAATATAAAATTTGTGGTTTTTGATTATTTATCGGGTGTAGAAAAAATAGCGTATGCAACTCTCATGTAATGGTTATTAATACACTCGCATAAACCATACGAAACTCGCCTTCGGCTCGTTTCGTATCCCGGTTAATGCTCATGTATTAATAACCAGCATTACATGATCGTTGCATAATATACTATTATTTTATTGTTACTTACTCGTTCCTTATACAACTGTAGCCAACAATGATCAATGTTTACTGAACAGTTTGATACACACTTATCTTCACGATTATTTTGTTGAACGGACCATAATAATACATTACAATATGATACTGTAGTGCAGTAATAACATAACAAAATAAACTTATCTGTGAAGAATAAATAGAACACCCACAAAATTAACCTTGTGCGTGGGCAAAATAGTTTTAGTAGTAGTAATGGCTTATTTATATAAAATCTATTATACTTAATACTAAAAAGATAAAAAAAAAACTAATTATAAATTGACATACAATAATTTTTCTAGCGTATTATAATTACATAAAACAACAGGCAGAAGGTAGTGTATAAATTATAACTAAACGGACAACAAGGTCTTATATTTGGTAAGTATTTTCCTGTCCCGCAGATTGTAATTAATAACCACTATCGTATACTCTTTTTCAGTAGTCCAATAGAATTTATTTGCCTAATAAATTGGGAAACTTCAAGTACGACTCAGGTAAGTAAAATACTTCTGACCAATTGTCTGATAACATTTCGGAATTATGATAGATATATCTTTAAGTCTTGTATTATATTCATGTGAATAACCCTGTACAGATGATTTATCCCTAAATCATCCAAGTTAAAGTTCAGGTTGTCGTAACTTGGGAGATAATTACTGTAGCAAGCGAACGGCACATCTTACCTAAAGAATGTTGTTTAAATAAATCATTGATATATATATGGTTGTAAAATTTCTCAGGGTTCCTCTCCGCAATGAATCTGCATGGTCTTCAAAAGAACCATTTGTTTGACAACGTTTCGGTAAAATCTCATTTACCATCTTCAGGTCTTCTTACTTCTGATTCGCGTTACTACGTTCGGCTTACTGGAAGATGTTTGTCCACTTGGTGAGTTATATATTGTGCTTTCGTTCCGGTGTGTGGTTTTCTTCGCATGGCTGCGCGTCACGGGTCTTGCGTTTAATGGTGCTGTGGGTTCTTGTGTTCTGCTTGGCTTACTCTCAGCGTTGCGTATCACTGGTTTATTGATCTTCTTGGTTCCCAGGACAGGTTTGCAAGCTGTTGGTAATCTTTGTGTATCGTCACGTGTATTGAGATTTTGAGGATGTTTTTCAATTTCGATGGCTTCTCTAATTATTCTTTTTGCCTTATGCTCCATTCTTGCTAGTACCTTGGTATTATCGAAATCAATCTCGTGGCCGGTGTCTTTTACATGTTGAGCTAATGACGAAGTTTTTTCATTTTTCTGGACAGCATTCCGATGTTCTTCTTTCCGGGTTTGAATTCTTCTGTTAGTTTGTCCAATGTGCGTCTTCTCACAGCCTCCGCAAGGAACTTCATATACTCCTTGCTCTTCTAGAGGAATGTTTGTTTTGGCTGATGGTAGTATATTACCAATCTTCCTGTCCGTGTTGAAGACGGTTTCTATTTTATATTTCTTTAAAACCCTGCTTATTTTGTCGGTAGTTCCCTTGACATATGGCAGGAGAGCTTTGCCTATTGGTTTATCTTCTTCCTTCTGTTCTTTGTTTCGCCTAGGTCTTAAAGCTCTCTTGATATTGTTACCGGAGAAACCATTTTGTTGTAAGGCTAATTTAACGTTTTTAATTTCCTCTTCTTTGTGGTCGTCGTCAGAGAGTCGTTTTGACCTTGTCATTAGTGTTTTGATCACTGATTGTAGCTGCGATGGGTGGTGGTGAGATTCTGCATGTAGGTACCTATTCGTGTGTGTTGGTTTCCGATATACCGTATAGCTTAGACCTCCATCTTCTTTTTTTTTATACATACATCGAGGAAAGGTAGCTGTTGGTCCTTTTCCAGTTCCATAGTGAACTTGATTTTTGGATGTCTGCTGTTCAGATGAATTAAGAATTCTCGTAATTTCTCCTCGCCATGTGTCCATATGACAAAGGTGTCATCGACATATCTCAGCCACATAGATCGTTTATATTCTGCTGTTTCTATTGCTTGTTCTTCTAATTCCTCCATGAACAGATTGGCTATGACTGGTGACAAAGGCGATCCCATGGGTGCTCCCTCTATTTGCCTCTATATATATATATATATATATATTAAAAACTATAGGCCCTACAACGCTACCTTGGTACTCCAAATCGTACTGTTCTCTCAGAGCTCCTGTCATTGGAAATTGCAACACGCTGTACTCTTTCTGTTAAGTAACTTGACATTAGTTTTAGCGAATTGTCTCTAAATCCTATGTTTTCCAGTGTTTTTATTAATTTGTCATAACAAACGGTATCGAATGCATATATTGTTTCACATTGTTCTGAAGTATGAGCTCCACATCATATGTGGCGATCTAAACGTGCTCATTCGGATATTGGAAACTGAGGACATAATGGATAAAATATTGTTTACATATATGATATCTGAGCGGCTTATTGTAACAATTGACAATGTAGTATATCAGGAGATGTATATTCATATGATAAAATACTTTTAAGAAAAAAATATTTATTTTTTATTTTTGTATATACCATTCGCATTAATTTATTTATATTAAAACATATTCTTTGCACGTTCTTCCGCGATGAAATATTAATAAAAAAATTATTTCGTTATGTTGAGTTCTTATCGTAAACCTTTAATATTGTTCCGTATTAATACGTGCGTGACCAAATTTGTCGTTCAAATAAACAACTTAAATATACGAGTATCTGGACAGGTACCTCATAAAAATAATAAGTTCAACCTTTCTTTCAGCCGTTACTTAACTTAATCATTAGGTTATTTTTTAACAAAATAATGAAACCTAACAAACTCAATTTAAGGTCGTAAAATGTAGGTATAGTTGTTCCCTTAAATTTATGAACGATAACTATATTTTTATTTCATCTACTATCGCTTTTTATGGTTGTTATACCGTGATCTTTGTAGCACAGTCACATAATTACTTGCAAAAACGTCTAATCCAACAAATTTTAATGATCTTTGACCCATCAGTATATTACCTATAATATCTAAAATCCTTGAAAGACATATATATGATCAAATATATGGTTATTTATGCCACAATAAATGCCTTCTACTCAATCCGGATTCCGCAAAAATCATAGTGCCTCTACATCACTTATTAATCTAACCGAAACTGTTTGCTCTCATATAGACAATAATAAATGCACATGCCTAGCATTTCTAGATTTTAGCAAGGTCTTTGATACATTAAACCATTCATTGTTATTATCAAAGTTACATTACTATGGGTTTTCTACAAAGGCCATTAATTTCTTCAAATCCTATTTAAGCCACCGAGTTCAACAAGTACGTTTGTCAAATGGTAATGTTATTCAGACACAGTATATTCCAATAAATAATGGTGTTTCCCAAGGCTCCATTCTTGGACCCGTACTATTCTCCATTTATGTTGCATATATGAGTACAGCTATTGCATTTTCTAACTTACAACAGTATGCTGATGACTCTCAGTTATCTATAGCGGTTTCTCCAAATAATTTAGACGCTGCCAAACAAAATATTATTTCAGATTTACAAAGTTTATATAAATATTCTCTAGATCACGGTTTAAAAATAAATGCTTCAGTCTTTTGCACTCCTTGTATAAATGATGAAATAATTCCTATAGTTAACGAGGTAAAAAATTTGGGTGTCACGATTGATTCGGGTTTAACGTTTCAGGCTCACATAGCAAGTAAAATAAAAATTGCTTTTGGTCGTCTCAAAGTTTTATACAGTTATAAACATTGTATGTCACCGGATACTAAATATAATCTATGTCAAAGTTTGGTATTATCAATTTTATTTTATGGAGACGCGATATATAACAACTACATCAACTCAAAATCTTCGCGTCTCATTCAGAAAGTGCATAATGCCTGTATGCGGTTTTCCTACAATATTCCATTCCGACATCATATTACACCACATCTAAATGAACATTCCATTTTAAATATGAAAAATAGCCGCTTACTTCATACATATAATCTACTATACAAAATTTTTGAAACCGGTGAACCTCATTACATTAAACAATATTTTGTATTAGCTCCGCACCACCGTAATACTCGGCATCTTTATACTTTTAGGGTTCCACAGCACAGAATTGCAGCCTTTCAAAAGTCTTTTCATTCAATGCAATTCATTTATGGAATAAACTTAATGACAATTTAAAAAAAATGAGCAGACAGACTTTCAGTGTTCATGTAAAAAAATGCTTTTAGAAAATCAGATTTCGCTTGCTTAGGATGTGTGATTTTCCGCCTGCCTGTTGTATTTTTTTTTCTTTATTTATCCTTATATGCATGCCAGCTATTCTTCCTCATTGCCCTCTCCGTCGTGTCTACATCGTTAATCGCGAATTTTTTAAATAAGGTTATAATATCAATTCCAGTCTTTGTTTTTTAGTTTTACTTAGTTTAGTTAAGGGTCCATAGGAAGAGCACCATTAGGTTCCTTTTTACCAATTATTGTAAATACTCACATTATTATATGTATGTACCTACTACAACATGATTTTATAATTTTTTGGTAAATAAATGTGTATTGTTATTATTATTATTATAATTACCTAGGAATCCTTGACTTGTTCTTGTTCTTCTCGGACTAAACACCCTGACTCCGCCCCTATATTGATTTCGATGCAATTACAGAGGCTACTGGGGGACAAATGGGATTAGGCAAATGGGATGAGACTAATTACTTTCAGCTCATTTGAAATTATTTATTCTTTAAATTAAGTCTGTATATTCACTGAAGTTTTGTATTTACCAACATATCTAGCGTTCATATATCTGCATGCGTATTGTTACATCTATTCGATCTGAGAGAGAGTATTTCTATTTTATTAAAACATGATTATACAGATTTTTTTTTTGAGACACTATCTTTTTTTATGTATGACCTATAGAATTTGTCGAATAAGAAAACAAAATTGGTTTATCAAAACATCACAGTTACGATAAATTGAGGTTTATTTTTTACCGAGAACTAATATAAAACTTCGTTGAAGTTAAATCTTGGGCCTTTTTTTTTGATGTTGCTGCTACTGAAAGTACTGTGGGTTGAGCAATATATATTTCCATTATATTTGTTATAACTTTGTAATACTCGAGCAAGTCCATTAGGTATTATGTTTACTAGTATGTATCTACAGTAATACATGGACGAAATTAAATTAAACAAATTGAATCAAATACTCAATTACACCAATTAGATTGGCGTAACTGAGTATTCTGATGTGGAGCATGCAGCAGAAGCTGTGTTTGTTTATTCAATCCAAAAGATCAAGCAAGGTACATTATACACTCTTAATATAGGACATGACATCACATTAACAACAAAATTTAACATAATTAAGATTAAAATATGTATGAACTGAGTAAAAGGCGCTAGGCAGAAGAACTTTTTTAACTCTAACTTCCCAATTAGCAAAGTAGTTCTATAAATTTAGAGTAATAGGAGTTTTATATTCTGTTAATATTTTATAGTTGTATTTATAATACTAAATTGTTGCATTAATGTGGCATATGAGACTATTTTGCCTTCAGAAATTGAACTGTTTTTTAAATTTGTTGCAAGAATGTTCCTAGAGCATAATTTATAGAGCATTTATAACATAACTGCTAATGTAGCCCTATAAGTGTGTACAATAACACAATTTTACAGCAACGGTGCTTAAAGAATCAAATTACTGTAAAACCGATGTAAAATACTGCTTTATAAAATAATTATACCATCTCCTGCGACACTCTTATAAAATTATTCCGTATTGTCGCTTATAATTTAATTATAGAACTGTTGTATAAGGCGTTGTTAAGTTACAATTTTGCTGCGAAAAACAAATTACAAATATGGAAGCTGCTATCGAACTTAAGAGAAAAAGCTCTTTAAAGCAGTTATAGAGAATAATAATACAGTTGTTATAGAATCATTATTATACCTTTTAGCAATGAAATAACTATTAACTTGTTAAATAACTTCTTTTTCGCCTGAAGGAATTTTTATAAGCCTTTTTTTCATCAGTATAAAATTTATGGAATTCAATTTAGTATTTAAGTGATATAGATTCATCATGTATATAGAAGTGATACGCGTTTCAACTTGTTAAAGTCAACAGATTTATTAAAATTAAATAATAAAGTATTATAAAAAGCATTCAAACACTCATTAAAATCGCTATTCTGGAATATTTCAGACCATAACTCGTATTTCAGCAGATTTTTAAAATTATATATTTTCTGGATTGAAATTTCTAAATATATTTTTTTCACATTGAGAGTTGAGATGTAAATATTGCTGTCTGATAGGAATATTCAGCATGCATTAGTTGGCACAACATCAAACTCAGGTGCGTCGATATTAGATATAATGTCAGTTAAAGTTGCTGATGCAGTAGTTACCCTCGTAAGAGTACTAATAATAACAGATTTCAAATTAAATGTAGACAATAAATTTAAAAACATCCTTACAATACTGTCATCGTTATTTAACAAATTAATATTAAAATCACCAACTAACAGGAGATGGTCGTATTCATAAAATTTCTAATACATCACTAAGCTGATTAAGAAAGTTATCGACAGCATCAGTATGTAATCAGGTATATTCTGGCAGATATGCGGAACATATTATCAATATAATTTTATAGAAACACTAGGTGACCCGGCAAACGTTGTTTTGCCATATAAATTATTTCTAGTGAATATTTTGGTAGTTAAAAAATAATAAATTTACAGAATTACACTTAGAAGGTAAAATGATAATTGTAAACGTCACTACTACGCTCGATGCATACATAACAATAATGGCCGAGCCGAAAACTCTGTGGGGAGTGAGAAGAAGGCTTATTGTGTGAGCGAGATAGGAGACCGGCTTTGTTCTCATCCCTACTCCGTGCTGTTTACTGGGTGAGAAGTTACACCGGTAGACGCCTGGTGGGGATAACTGATCTAGTGATAATCGATCAGTTATCGACCGGGGTTAAAAATGATTAAATTACTAAAATGGCTATTAAAAAATAGGGGTTTGTTATAGAAGGGTGAAAATTAAGGGTATTATGTACATCATAAAAAAATAAAAAAAAAAAATTCTCCAAAAAAAAATTTTTGGGGTGGACCACCCTCATCACTTAGGGGTATGAATAAATAGATTACCACCGATTCTCAGACCTACCGAATATACATATAAAATTTCATAAAAATCGGTCAAGCCGTTCCGAGGAGTATGGCGACTAACACTGTGACACGAGAATTTTATATATATCGATATACGGATAGCAAATGTCTCTTTTTGTTAACTGCCATAAATTGTGAGCTGATTTATAACATAAATCAGTCTTTACTATTTTGAAACCCGACTAGCTGTAACCAATTTGCAACTACTTAAAGTAATTTGTTTTTGACTGTGCACATTTATCAAATGGTTCCAGATTAATAATCATAAGAAGTTTTTTGCATTATATGATACTTTATACCTCTTGTTTTAAATTTATATCATATTTTAAAAACACTATGTATAATAAAGGAAAGCCGTTGCCATTAAGGCGATTGACACAGTAGCGTGTATATAATTGTATAGAAATCGTTCTCCGTCGATTGCGGATAATTAAAGTTGTTGTTTTCGATTATATACTAATTTCATATAGTTTGTAGATATTCTAATGTTTAATAATAGAATGAGGTGCGGCATAACCACCCCTGTATTAATCCAGTGAATACGTAGGTGGTTGTAAATAAATAGCACAAACTGGGACTTATTGAAGAAACAATAAAATTATAGCTTATATACAGGCTGTATCACATAAGAGGGCCACTCCCATGTATCTCGCTTAATATGCGAGACACGTCAAAAATCTTTAATTGTTTTTTGTTGCATTTTTGGAGGCCTTTATGCTCGTAAAAACAAATTTGAGATCCATGGCCAACTTTATGAGTAATAACAAAAAAACCTGTTAAGTGCCCAAACTTTAAGGCTGTCTAACTTTTTTATTTTAAGAGATAGAGAAAACTTATTGGTAATAAATTTTTATTGCAAAATTGATATCTTCCACCTGATATAAACAGATTTTTGAAATATCGTATGTGGTTCGCTGCGCCCTCTAGGCGGATAAAATTTTTTTTATCGAAGCAGGCTATGGTCACAAAAAATTTACTGTTTTTTCATCTTTCATGCAATATACTACATGTTGCCCTTATCTTTCATATTTATTACATTTTTTTCAATTTTAGTAAAAAAAATGAACCTAAATATTTTCGTGTTGCTCAAGATAATGTAGAACCTGTTTTAAAGACGCCAATTGCAAAAAAATAATGAACAATGTACTTTTTTTATGCAAAATACAGATTTTCTTATAATATTATTTTATTACATTGTCTGTGTCGAAATAATTTTAAAGACCCAATTGCTTCTAATGTGAAAAGCAAGAGAGAGCTAGAGTAAATTAAAACTCGTATTGACATTGTCGACGTCAGTAAAATCCTGCAACAAATTGGCATAGACGCATTATCGACTCCTCGACTATGACAATGTCGACTTGACGTTGACGTCGTCCATCCCTGAAGATTTTATACTTAGTGAAAAATGCATCATTGTTTGTCGCGGACTCATGGTTTTCCTTAAATTTTAAATTCTAAAGTAAATTTGTACCTATTCAATTATTAAAAACATAAGGTTTGCAATTAAAATTATATGATGGACGAAGAATTGAAATTAAAGTTATTTCTAATTGTAAATACATACCTGTATATTCAATTTTATTGTTTAATTGTATAGTATTGGTCTTATTATAAAAAACCTTCAATTTGAATACTTTAAGACATAGATTATATGTATAAATGTTCAATATTAACATAATTCCCCACTCAATAACTATTTACCATTAATTTTCTTATGCCTTCCAGAATTTATAAACTGAATTGAACGCAATCTAATATTTTTATTTTAGAAACTCAACTACGTGCACTGACATTTTCTATTACATTCAGCGTATTTTAACATATCTTAACAGGTTCAAAGCTGATATCTGGTTATGACGTCAACTCACAAAATGTAAAACGTTGCAACTACGAGTATGTCATATGCACTATTTATTTATAGATATTTCAAGCCTTAAAATATTGTCAGATATTTTATAGTTCTTTCAACAACAGTCGAGACTCACGTGATTTTGATGCCAAGTAAATTGATTTTTTCAGAATGAGAAATTATCAAAGAAAAATCATTAAGGCCCTAGGTCAAATGTCAATGAGGGTCATTTATAATTTTGTTGTCCGTTTATGTATGTTACTGTTATTTGCAAATTTTTACCAAGATTTTTTTCGTTTATCTACAAATCAATCTTGGTTCAATTGAAGAAAAGTGCTTTAGTTTAAGTTAAACAAAAATTTTTAGGTTTTTTATTTTAATGGTAATTCTTTACAGTAACACATCAAATTCACATGCAAATTGGTTTTACTCTTTATACTTCTGTAGTACGGAACAATTTTTGGAAGTCTTCCTGGATGTTAGTATTTATTGTGAAGATTTTAAACATAACAAATCAATTCTTATTCAAATACGGGTTAACAACCACAAAGTATAAAAATTTTAACCTTTTTATTCAAGGAGACCTAAATACAATAAAATACTATTTCGGAATATTTACAAAATGGAGCAAAACCCTCCTTTCCTCCGGAAAATCGGCGCCTATGATAAGCATCGTCCGAGATCGCTTAGATCTGTAAACTACCATGCAGGCGCCTTTTACAGCGTTTCCAAATGTAGAAACGACGAAAATTAATATTTTGGTTAAAAATAATAGCAATAGGTAACAGTTAATCCAGTCAGCTGCAAAATTTTGCATTCGTTCTTCGTTTTCTCGTTCCAAACTGTAAAAACTACATTTTCACACATTACAACCACTACCAACGAGTCACACTTCGCGTACAGATAAATAAAATGCTCATTTATTCGAACGAATGGAATACAAATAGATAATAGAATACTTTGAATGCACCCGCCGGAGTCTTGTCTGATAACCTAGAAAAACAAACCGGCGAACTGTTCATGTTTAAAATTGAAAAAAAGACACTAAAAATGAAGGAAAATACAAAATCACAACGTAAACATATAGGATTTCAATTATGACAACGAATTTCACCGTTTAGTGCTGCTGGTTGTCGAACTCTTTAAACGTCAAACGTATGCGAAATAAATCACCTTCAGGCGAATGGGTAACCATACTCACATAGTAAATAAGGGTTTAACTTTAGCTTATTAAATAGGAAACTGCGGTTATAGTTAAGAAGGGAATAAGGTTTACCCGTTCTCATTTAAATTTTAAACTCGATTTGGTACATATATTTCTTATGTATAAAGTGAACAAACCAACGAATTTTAACCTCTAGAAGGAGGCTTTTCAGGTTTTGTTTGCGAATCTACATAAACAAAGCAATTGTTCATAAGGGACACAAATTGTCGGTAGTATCGCACGATCGACGATCGACGTGAGGTCGAAGATAGTACGTAGTTGGATGCAGCGGTCATTAGCGTGCACATTTTCTAACAATATAACAGTGGCACTTTGAAAATTTGCATTGAAAGGAATATATTCATTGGGTAATATTCTACAATATTTGTAGTTATATAAACATTCAAAAAGATGAGACTTTCAACATCAAATATTGAGTAATCTATAATTAAGGTATCACTTTTACGTACATTTTTATGCATGTCAAAATATAATCCCGTTACTGCCATTGCCGTTGTGTCTCTTTGGGTATACGTTAGTATACTCTGTCCTTATGAAATTGGTAATATTGGTAGTTCTTTATCTAGTTGTTGGCTACAGCTGAAAGTAATATATTACATTCGTAAAATTCCTTCAGGGATTAGAATTTGTTGGAACAAACCATATCCAAACAAAACACTTTTCCAATATAAATTGGAATACAATTTACAATATCTTATTGTATCTAATATAATCCTACAAGTAAACTTTAAATTTTTTTATATTTATAAAAATATAATTTGCTGATTAAAATCACTTTTTGTGAATGTATATGTACCCGAATCATTCTCTTGAATTTTGGGAAGTTTAAGTTAATGCTGCCAATAAATAGTACAAGTTTAGTTGCTTAACGTTGGTGATCACGTGGGTTGCGGATTTTACTAGAGGTTAGGTTTCCTTTATCTTGACATCTAAGTATGCGCATATGTGCTGTTTCATTAAGGCAGCAATGCAACGACAGTACTTGACCATATTTATGCATGATTAAGATAGCGTTGAACAATCCCTTATTTGATAGATCGGGTCATTCGGGCATAATCCATTCACCATTCTAACCTAAAATAAAATGTTTTTCGCATTTTTTATTAGTTATGTTACATGTTTGAAGTAAGATGAACTGAAAGTAAGTAAACTTATCCCCCTTTTCTCAATATACTCTTATACTCTGTTTGTCATTCACCATTAAATTGGCAACATTGAGAGAAGGATAAGAGAATCCCATTGCACAAATTATATTTTAGTGGATAAAATAACGGCTAGCGGTATTTAAATAAAGTCATACTCAATACTATTCGGTTAGTGCCAATAACTCCCTAATATACAGGTTTAACTATGACCAAGTACAAAAATTTTAACCACGTGCTCAGGGATGCCTAAAACACAATAACAAATTTATTTCGGGATTATAAAACGTTTAAAACTAAAAAATAGTCACTATAACTGTGTTAAAAGTGAACTATAACCTAAAATTTTGCATTGCTAGTTGAATACTGTCCAAATACCATATAACACTGGCCAAAGCTTAGAATTTAGTATTATATTCCAAGAGTCCAAGAAAAGACTTTTACAGAATACTGTAAACATCTCGGAATGTTATAGTTTAAAATGTTACTAATTATTTTATGCAAATATCGTCGATTATTGTTAATACTGTTGCTATTATTAGTATTAACAGAATTTAATTCCTCAACAACACAAGTTCAAAAATTTGTCGGCATGAAGTACACCTTGCAATAGTGGCCTACAGATGGCGACTGCATGAGTTTCTGTCAAAATATATCGCATACGATACGGTGATTAGTTTGGAATAATTTTTCGGTACTTGCTTTTCACAAATTTTATTTTCCGCGTATTTTTTGTATATTTACAAACATGTGGTATTCAAATGCCTAAATGACTGATAAGGTGCTGATTTATGTGAAGTGTGACAAGTACATATTATGGAGTGGCAGCGTAATATTAAAAACGTTTCCCTGATTTACCATATCGTGTTTCTCATTACATAATCATTTACATTTTGTAAATAATTTTTTTTTCAAACCAGCGTAATAATACACGTGACAAAGCGGTGCCTTGTTATTAACACCTTTACCTAACCTCGCGGCTGGCAGAAAGCCTGAGTCGGTGATAAATAAGGGTTTAATATAGTATCGATATATTTTTTTTGCTTTATAAATAAATTTGGAAATTTCTTGATGGACGCTTTCGTTAATTCTTATTTTTCTGTATCCCCTTTTAAAATATTTGGACTTATAGTTAACTCAGCAGAGAGCGAATGCAGTTTTATTTCAAGTTAGTAAATTAATAAAAACCTAATAAGCTGGAAATGAAGGACGCCTTTTTCTCCTCGACGTCACCCGAATTAATTCACTAATCTTTTGTTATTCTATTATCGTGTATGAATATTTAAAAACTTTATATTAATAGCTTTGCGACTTTAAAAGGCTATGTTATGTCAATTATGTAAATCATTTACCTCCCTTTCAGAATTCTGGTTGGGGCTTCCACCGCAAATTACAAATTATGTTGACAGAATTTCCAACGCAAAATATTTTCCTTGCGGCAGCTATGCATACACTCGCAGTTCGCCGTATTTTATTTTGGGAAGGGTTATATTTTTCTCGGCAAAAACTGTGCGAAAAGCTCGTTTTCGCAGCAGAATGTAAAACATTATTTACTTTGCTTATATTTTACTCTTGATTAAATTGAATTTTTCATTTTAACGTTGGGTATTGATACAGAACACTTCGTTGCTCTTCAAATTCTACATATTTTCCAAGGACTGCATAAATTAAATCCCAAATTGAATAAATCAACTGTATGAGGTACGGTAAAACAGAAAATATCGATTCTGAGAGACATGACAAGTACACTGAGAAAGTTGTTTGCGAATATATTATAATTTTTCAAAACAAATAACAATAACTTTATTGCATATTAGCATTATTACAAATATCGTATAGTTATACAGTGTATATGTGCAAACTGGCAGGGTATACATATAAATATAAATAATACTATATAGTATAAAATGAAATACTACAGAAAATATATAATATATAAGTTATTATATATTATATATTTTCTGTGTTAACAGAACATATATAAAATGTAGAACAAACAAGTGCAATAAAAAATACTCGATAAGTAAATTAGTACTTGTTCTGAGATTATGTAACAAATACTTAGAACCAACACTAATAAATACTTAAAATTAAACAAAATACTATAATACAAAGCACTAAAAGGCCACTTTTTTTACAAGTGCTAATATAAAATCAAGAAAATTGCAAAACACGAAGGTAAGCGTTGCCTAATTAATTATTTTTTAAATCAATGATTTCATCAAACAATTTTCTAAGGTTTAGCAAAATAAATAATTTTAACTAATTTTTAAACAGGTAAATTGGTCTTATGTCTTGAATTTCTCGAAGCAAAGTGTTATAAGTCTTTAGTGAAAGGAACACAATTGATCTCTGACCAATAGTCTTATAGTCTTTTCACACGGGCCACTGTGCAGCGCTGCTGAGTACAGTCACTAATTTATGGTTGACGTTTCGGTGGGAGTCGGCGACTACGCGCCACTGTGGCGCTGCTAATTCTGTAGCGCGCCCGTGTGAATAAATCTATATAAAATAATGTTTCGTCAAAACGGACCACTCAACGGCGCTTCCGAGAAGCGCTGTACGGTGGTCCATGTGAAAAGGCTCTTGGTCATAAAAGGTATGTTGTAGTTGTCTTTTTGCCTGGTAGCATAATTATGGGTAGGTAATTTGTAGGAAGATTTAGTACTATGGTACTTCGGATTCAAATTCAAGTAAGTACAGAAGTTCCAATTTCTCAATCCAAATTATGCATTTACGACGAATACGCGAAATCGAAGTAAACAAACTACTGCTTACTGCTTGTGTATTCTCACTATTCTCTCCATCCCCCCTCCAAATGTGTGGCGTAATTTACAAATTTGGGGGGAAAGAAATGCGGGAAATGCGGGTAAATTGGAATAACACGCTGATGTGTTAGACGATATTATGTATGTAAACACGATGTGGCAACGATGTTTCATCCGGTGGTATGGGTGCTTCCTCAGAAAGTTCGTAGCGTACCAGGAGCGTCGTGTTACTGATTTTTATAGGGTGATTCGTTTATTTACATCGTTTATATTCTTACGTTTTTATTTAATTAGTTGTGCTTGACTTTGTCTTTTAATTCGAATTTTAATAGATATGCGGATATGCATTTTATTTATGGTTTCTGTAGTGGAAATAATCTGCTTAGAGTATCCGCAGCTTTTCCCTGATAGGAGGCAACCTTTTGCAAGATTGCTTTGAGAAATAATAATAATATATATAATAATATATAATAATAATAATATCTCTACCCCTCATTCTAATCACAGGGATTAGCCCAGAAGTCGGAGACTTGTGCGGGAGAGGAGGCGGCATATTATTATTAAGCAGGCCGCATTTGCGCCCAGAAACGACTTACGTTGGTAGACCTTAACCACTATTCAGTGCAGGAATGAGGGAAACCTGGAAAACCTCATTAATTAGGGGGATAGTCAAATATCAACCGGTATCAATCTCTCACATTGACCCAAGCCAACATTCTTCCACCCTACCATACCCGCAGAGAGGGCGCCAAACCTCTCCACGAATATAGCTTATATACGGTCTACCGGCAGCTGGGCTCGAACCAACTCCAATCTAGTCACCTCGATTCAAGTACTGACGCCTTAAACCGCGCGACCACTGACCGACACTAATTCATGCAAGAACGATGGAATCAGGTGCCCTAACTCCAAAATGTCATGAATGTGGCCGTCCAAAGAGACGTAAGCATGTTTTATTTTTCTTTTAACATATTAAGTATTTATATTAATTTAATTTTGCACTTTCCCATCCAGCAAAAGGTCTCTGAGCAAAAAACTGTTGACTGGTGTATTTATTTATTTAACAAATACACTACCCTACAGTACACAACCAATTACAGGGTAGGAAAAATACAAGTTACCAAAAACAGAAAACAGAACATATACACAACACAAAATTCATACATTATCAGTTACACTGAAAAAAAGCAGTAAAAATTAAATTAACACTTAACTTAATGTACCAACGTAAATATGTTACAGTAAATTAATAAAAGTATCAAAATTTTGAGATTTTATTGAGGCCATAGTACAGTTGAAAATATCGAAGCCACATTGCAATTTATTTTCACAAATCCGGTGAATGGGTGAATATTTAGTTGTATTAATTCTCGGCGTTGATGTGTAAAATAACATATTAAGCCTAGAGCCATGTCTCGGTATCCTGAAGTTAATCAAGTTAAGTATATGAGTACAGTCAACTAAGTTATGCAATAGTTTATACAAAAATATTTGCTGAGGCATCACACGGCGGGCCTCCAGTCTACTGATACCAAATCTGTGCAGGATATCTCGTAAGGATATCCAATAACTGGATAAACCCCATCCTCCTTGTAACATAAGAACTTCAGGAAGCATCTTTGAATACGTTCTATACGATCCATATGAATGTTATAATAAGGACACCAAAAGAAAGTATTCGAGTCTTGATCTGACAATAGACTGAAATAGTTTTTTAACATGAGTGGAAGAAAAATCATTTTTATTACGAATTACAAAACCCAACTTTCTAAATCCATCACAAGTAATATTCTGAATATGAGGTGTAAAGGATAATTTGCTATCAAATGTTACCCCAAGGCGTTGAGTGAGTAAGTTTATGCACAAAATGTAAATGATCTGGAAACAACAACATCATCGAATTTATATTGGTATTCCATGGAGCTATTTTTAAGTGTAAAAGTGAGAACATTACATTTATTTACATTCAGATCTAGCTTGTTTGCAGAACACCACGCATTCAAACTATTAAGAGAATTTTGCAGATCAATACAATCATTAAAGCAGTAAATTCTATTTTATATTTTCATGTCATCTGCCTACAAAAGACACTTAACATTTATATCCGTAACTATATCATTTATAAAAATATTAAACTCAATGGCCCAAGGACCGAACCCTGTGGCACCCCAGATGGTGGAATGAACTGAAGCGACTGTTGACCAGAAAATTCCAGATGTATTACTATAAATAGCCAAAAAAAATTGGAAAATAGATACATTAGAAAATTTTTTCTCGTTTTAAAATGTAAATATTAACTGTGAATTACTTCGAAAATAATTAATTAGTCTTTTCAATTTAACTTCCCGGAAATGATAAAGTATTTTTGTGATATGATTATGACATATGCCGGAACTGTTACCCGACCAATATTTCAATATTATTAAAGCTGGAACGAGGGAGGTATTATATTGCTCCTTTTGTTGTAAATGACCCACTACTGATCTTATAAACGGGCGAGCATTACGACCCTTAGGTGTTGCACGGCTGTGGGTGGGAATAAGGCCATATGGTGCCTATTTGAGGACGAATGAGAGCAATTGCAGTGGAGAAAATAAAATCTCGGCGCTTAATGCTCTTCGTTTTTATAATAAAACTTATCTAAATCATTATAACAAATTTATGAAATTATTGTACTGTTTCAATAATAAGAATTCTTCCACACAGTGATGTGTATTTTTTATTTAGGCCCTTTGCATGACCTGCTGTGGTACTAAATGTAACTCCAAAAATTGCAAAATTGTATTAGGCATTTTCTAACAAAAAAAACTATTTGTTCAATCGATTTAGCTATGCTTCGAAACCCTTAGTACCAAGTTTCAAAGTTGCATCTTATACAGAGTGTTTATAATTTAGGTGCAAACTTCGAAAAATACCAATGTTCGGAGCACCCTGTATTAACAGGATAAAATATTTTCGTGATAGTCATGCATTTTTCTGTTATTCTCTGCTTAAGTTGAGAACATTAATTATTTAATTATGTTGGAAGAAAAAATGACGAGTGATTTATTTTTCATAAATTCCGCACCTTACGTTAATTTTCTCATAATATTGCTTTTTACAATGAATAACCCAGTTAGGGTTTACATCCGAACAGAATTTTTTTTTAGACATCGCCAAACTTTTGTGGAAGGTATTAGCATTTCGCGAAATTTGTCTAACGCTAGTGAAGGAGGCCATGAGAACAAAAATGTATCAAACCTCAAACAATCTGACATTTGCTGCTATATTACTTAAAACGTTATTGTGTGTACCATTAAAGTTTTGTAAAAATGGTTAGAAATAAACTAATTTTACAAGAAGTTAAAATAATATGACTATTTGATGACAATGCAAAAACTTATAAACATGCTGCAGAAGAATTTAACAAAAGACAAGAACTAGAGCCAGACAAATTTTGCGAAACTCTTGTCTTAAGAAAAATAAAAAGGTTGCTTACAAACCAAAATTCCTACACACTTTAGAAAATTCTGATGAAAATTCTCGAATGAAATACACTCTGTGGTGTCAAAGAAATTATCTATCTTTTACCACAAACGGGGTTGTATCTTCACAAAATTGTAAATTCTGGTCGGAAGTAAACCCTCACTGGGTTGTTCATTGTAAAATGCAATATTCTGAGAAAATTAATGTATGGTGCAGAATTTTTGATAAACAAATAATTGGTCCTTTTTTTTCAACATAACTTGAATGCCCAAAATTTTTAAAATTTTCTAAATACGAATTTCTGGGATGCCTTAGAAGAACTGCCAATTGCTAGACGCGCCGACATGATATTTCAAATGGACGGTGCACCCGTCCATACTGCAGCAATAATTAACAACTGACTTGATCAGAAATTTCCCAGAAAGTGGATTGGGCGCTATAGTCAAGAAATTAAGTGGCCTCCGAGATTGCCAGATTTGAGGCCACTTGATTTTTATCTTTGGGGGAAACTTAAAGAAAATGTTTATCATATAAGACCCAATAATGTAGAAGAACTTAAGCAGAGGATAACAGAAGAGTGCGAGTTAATTTCTCAACGCGAAAGTAATGAATCATTGCCAAAGAAGATTAGAAAAATGTATTCAAGTTGAAGGAAGGGTAATAGAAAACGCGAAAATTTAAAGATATTTGGTTATTTTGTAGTTTTTTGTTATGTTCAGTTAAATTTCTTTTGCTAAAAATAAAAACGAAAAAAATCGATATTTCCTTAAATTTGATTTTTATTACGAATACCCTGTATTAACTAGGCCAAAAAAAATAGTATAATTTCAAAGCCATAGTACACCTCTATCGAAAGAAAAAAATCACGAAAATATTTTATACTGTTAATACAGGGTAGTCCCAAACATTGGTATTTTTCGAAGTTTGCACCTAAATTATAAACACTCTGTATAAGATGCAACTTTGAAACTTGGTACTAAGGGTTTCGAAGCATAGCTAAATCGATTGAACAAATAGTTTTTTTTGTCTAAAAATGCCTAATACGATTTTGCTATTTTTGGAGTTACATTTAATAACACAGCAGGCCATGCAAAGGGCTTAAATAAAAAAATTCACATCACGGTATAGAACTTTTTAAGAGCATTATATTTTAAAAAAGAAAAAATTAAATCGAATGTTCCATTATAAAATTCTAATTTTTCAAGTATCAAAGTGAAACACACTGTTTGTATGCTATGTACAATTTGTTAAGAATAATAATAATAATTGTCAAATTAGGAGGAAACTTTTAAGAATTGTATAGATAACGTTCGATGTTCACATATTTTGTATGAAACGAAGAAAATACTGACTTACATTGTACAAAAAAAGAATCAGATACTAATTAAATCAAAATTTATTTCGGGTGTATGTATTATACATACACTGACAAATGACCCTAGTATAAACGGGCGGAAAGCACAAAACAATAAAATCATACACATATACGAAATGATATTTTTTATAACGTTAAAATATTCTCAACATTGTTACCAATTGTCTGCAACACTTTGACTGTTGATTGGAATTATATCGGTAGGTAAATATGTTATCGATTCCACCGACTTATTGAAAGGCACACAGAAAGACTCACGACACAAAACACTCACAAAACACAATAATTTACGTGTACAAATAGTGTACGTTATTTAGATGTTTATTTGGACGAATCTTTGAACTTTCACTGTGCTAAACTTGTTTTGAAAGTGAATACTCTGAAATTATTTTTCATAAATTTGTGAACGGTACTGAACTTTTCCCACCTTGTACAGTGGGTCAGGATTTTTAGATTTTAAAATTATTTTTTGTTAAATTAAGCGTATGGTGAATCCTATACATGTACAATGTCTTAATGAAAAATAAATCAGTATTATTAACTATTTATTTACCCTTTTTCTGTCTTCGATAATTATATATTATTTTACCACCCCTACATATAAAATCATCCTATAACTTATGTGTTTTTGAAAACTTTTTCAGTTTTCACGCTAAATTAACTTATAGCGCATTTTTATCGATATACTTTTATAAAGTGGTTCACCATTTTCCTCAATCATTAGAATACGTAATTCCATGGCGAATGTCATTAGTAGATGTAGTAGTAATTATTTCTGTAAATCTTGTACCAGGGTAGGCAGCCATGTTATCCGTCGAGGTTGTTGACAAAAATTGGCCCTCGATGCTCTTCTTGTTTTGTAACAGTTCTATATAACCCTCCGTTACTGTACTGAGCTTCCGTCCATCGTGTCTTTGAATTGTAGTAACATTAGAACCAGAGTCTGCCAACAAACTAGCTGAAGATCGTCGAGGACTATGTCCAGTATAAAGGTGAGAATCAGGCAAATTTAGAAATTCAGCAATATTCAGCAGACATTTATTCTTAACGTAGTTTATAAAAATTCTTGAATGATTAGTGTTCGCTGAACGAAGGGCTATGTATTTCTAATAGTTCAAATATGTTGTACCAGAAATAACAAATGTTGGCTGCATATTAGATTTCGTGTCTGGTATATGCACAACTAGTGCAGTTCCCAAATCTTTGATATTATTAAATGTTGCACAGGTTTTGGTGGTCACATACTCCAAATACATATAAAATTACGGCAAACTCCTGCATGACATATATATTTTTCATTCTGCGCTTCTACGAGAAATTTATCGATTTGTTCCCTGGTCAAAACTTTCAACTTCTTCGGTCTATATCCTACGCTTCAATAAAGTAACAAACTTGTAATATGTGCTTATGTCTTGATTCTTTATGTTCATCATCGCCTTCAACATGGAGTAAATTAACAAAAGGGTTGAGGATTTCTATATTTTGGACTTTCCTTGAAGGTATGCCAAAAGCATTTTTCACTGAACATGCCACACATTTTTTAGATCACACCATATCTAGAAACGATTGTACGAAAACTCGTACTGTTACTTTGGCAATAACTGGAAAGTGGCTTTATTAGCAGCTTCTTCAATTTTCTCTAGGAGAAATTCAGTTTCTTGATCACTTTCCATATCAGTTACTTCTCAACAAACGATCGAATTACCTTTTCAAAATAATATTTTATAAACGTAATAATGTAAGAAATGCGTTGATTTGTACTTTTTCTGCGTTCATGCATAAAAAACAAAACTTTTTTGAACTATAATGGAAAAAGTGGTTCTTTATTGCACTAGTTCAATAAAATGTTTATTGCATTGATCTGTCATTCTACTACAGCGTTTTGTCATCATGAGAAACATAAACGTTCAAATCGACGTCATATTTTCCTAGAGTCGGTGTCATCTAAATAAAACATTTTTTGGTTTTTGCATGAACGTAGAAAAAATATTGTATGCAACTCGTACAATAGTATATTATGCAACGATCATGTAACGATGCATAAACCATACGAAACTCGCCTTCGGCTCGTTTCGTATCCCGGTTAATGCTCGTGTATTAATAACCATTACATCAGAGTTACATACGCTATTTTTTCTACACCCGATAAATAATCAAAAACCATAAATTTTATATTTTTATTGAACACAATAGGTAACAGTAATTATTCGTACGAACTGCATTTTCTGCTTTCTCCGATATGTGTGGAGGAGTCGATGGTAATTCTTCTATATCGCTAATATCAGACATTTTGATAAATTATCGAAGTTTAGCTAGGTATCTACGAAAATTTAATACGTACTGATTTTGACATCTAAAATAATTACATAAGAACCTAGGATAAACGTCAAATGCACAGCATGCTTGATTGAAAAATTATGGGTTTCTATTGTTTAAAAATCTGTATCGTAATGAAAAATCTGTATCGTAATGGGTATCATTATGAAACGGAATATAAAATCTGTATCGTAATGAAAAATCTGTATCGTAATGGGTATCATTATGAAACGGATTATAAAATCTGTATCGTAATGAAAAATCTATATCGTAATGGGTATCATTATGAAACGGATTATGGGCATATAAGTGCATTGTTATAATACGGGTGTAGAAAAAAAGAGTTTATTGCACGCGACGTGAAATTGTGAAATTGCATAGTGTAGAAAAAATAATGTATGATATATGTGCTAAAAGTGATTTTATTTTCTTCGAAAGGATGGGTTTAGTGCTGATACCATAAATAATTATATTTTAACGTGTTTAAACCTTACCAGATATTTTACATGTAAATGTTTTTTATGCATTAGTGTGTTATTTCTTTTACTTCATTCAATCTAATCCATTACAGTTTGTGCATCATAAAAATCGAATTTCAGGAAACAACTATTCTGCAGACTAATTTCCTGACCAGTATTGAATCATACCTGAAAAACCTATAGCAATAGCCATGGCCAGTCATCAGCAGCGTCATCAAATATATACCGGTTTCAAGCTTGTTTAGCTTTCATCAGTATGTAATAGGTGAGGCAACTGACGAATAAACATGATCAAGATTTATAAGCATGTCTACAGAAAAGCTAACTAACTTAGTGCTTTAAAGTCTTAGAAAATAAATCAATCCTCTACATTGTAACTTTCCCGAGGTTCACCTACTACAATAAGTAGAATTCCTAATCCTTAGCTACTATAAATTCATCTAGGGCAAAATGCAGGTGTACAAAGTTCTGGAAGACAGTCGCATTTATAAGGGTAGGAGCTAGGGTAAACCATAAAAAGAAATGGAACCTAAAACGACAGCAGGGAAGGGCTGGGGAAAAGGGAGAATTGCTTCCAAATGTTACTTATTTAGTACAGGTGTTACTGGAATTGGAAGAGCGTGTCGACACGGACCACTGTTAGAAATGTTTTAAAATTTATTATGACCTGAAGGGACTTAGCGAGATAAATAATTTATAATTCCGACAAAAATATAATTTAGCTTTCTTGGGTCGCCACGAACCACTGTTAGAAATGTTTTAAAATTTATTATGACCTGAAGGGACTTAGTGAGATAAATAATTTATAATTAAAATATATATACAGGGTTAACTATGACTAAGTACAAAAAATAAAAGACAATAAAAAAAATTATTCCAGAATTTTAGCTCGATATTTAAAAAATGGGGCAAAACCCTTTTTTCCTACGGAAAGTTGGCGCCTATGATAAGAAACGACTGAGATGGCTTAGATCTATAGATAAAATTTACATCTGTCAACAATATTTACTACCATCGTCGTTTTTGCAGCATTTCTACATGTAGAAACGAAAATTAACATTCTTATTAGTAATAATACCTGATAGATAGGTAACTTAGCTCCAGTATTTTGCATTCGTTTTCCATTATTTGGTTATAAACAGGTAGAACTACATATTCGCTCATTACAGCCACCCACTACCGATAAAAGACATTCCCGTACAATTAGATAAAATGCCTATTTATTATAACAAAATCGAAAGGAATAGGTATCTAATAGACGTTTTAATGTAACCGAGGCAGTCTTGTCCCATAAACTAGAAAACCAAACCGGCGAACTATATTGTGGGAAAGTATCTGCACCCAACACGAATGTCTTTATTTAATAACTATAAAACGTTTAAAAATTAAAATAAGGCACTAAAAACTGAAGAAGAACACAAAATTACAACGTAAACACAGAAATTCAATTATGACATGACAGCGATACTGACTGATGAGCGACTGTTGCATGCTTGTAGGGTATGCAACCAACAAGCCAGTTAACATTGACGGCGTTAAATAAGGATTTAAAATAATATCGAAAACAATTTTTTTTGGCTTTATAAATAAGTTTGGAATTTTTTTGAAGGGTTATTCCGTTAATTCTTATTTTTCCCTATCCCCTCCTAAAATATACTAAGTCATAGTTAACCCTGTATATATATATTTAGGTTTCTTTAATATTAGCGCCATAAAAAATACACGGATTTTAAGGACCGGTGGGTATTAAATTAAAAAATATGTTTATATACCTAATAAATCATTGCATTACATATTTAATCTAGATTGAATATGAGCGAACAGTATTCAAAAAGTTTCGCAGGGACTAAGGTACTTTATGAAAAAGTTTACGTAAACCCAATGGATATATAAAAAAAGTTTATATCGAATACAAGAGAGGAATTTCAGCCTAAAAGTTAATATTGTTTTGTTGGTGAAGAAGATAAAGCTTCTGATAAACATCTACGCGCATGTATAAAAATCGATTGGTTGTGCTCAAAATTATTTTCAATTGTTAAAAGTATTATTTCTATAGGTGATGCCAGTCAATGACAACAATAGGGACCTGTTAATATTGTCAACTCTGCCTATAAAAAATACTAAGTGGTTCCCAGATAAATTATAATAATTATCTTTATTATGCCAACACGATGAACCCAAATAGAGAAATACAATAACTAAAAAAAAATATGCAAAAATTACACATATCCGTCCGTAGTCCGTATATTATTTATCATGCAGTTGATCAAAATTTCGTACCAGCTTGATAAGCTTGTCATCCATTCTAAGCAATAGAAAAATCTGGTTAGATTATCAGTAGAATTACAAAAATATCGTCGCCGGCGTATTTAAAAGCCACTGAATGGACACTGAAGCAGCACTGACAGCACTGATACGGCACTGTGACGGATGTGTATAAACACGCCAATTTAAAATCTAAGCAACGATTTTTTATTTGTCACTGATACTGATACTGAACTGACACAGGATTGATGTGTTTAAATCATAGACCTTATAAATCATGGACGCGCCCAAAACCGTTTTCTGCCTATACAAATCGTTGATGCTCAGATGTGTGCGACAAAGATAGAGCTAGTCCGGGTAAAAACCCACAGATCATTGGCCGAAAAAAACAAAAACCGTTAATGACGTATGACATTTACGGTGACAGACCGACTCCACCATAGTTTATGAGTCTTTAAAAACTAATAAACACACTAAACACAACTAAATCACAAAAGGCATACAAATCATTAACAATATTAACAGGAAAGGTTTTGTCAGGTTATGTTTATATATTTTTCTGTCATAGAACATCTGTATTTGTCCGGACTAGCTTCATCCCTCTTGTACACATCAGGACAGTGGACCTCTCTTTCTGGGACCGGTCCATCATTTATGAGGTCTATGGTTTAAATATACCTTTAAACATCTTAAACAAAAGAATGTAATAATTTAGTGCAACACTAAATACACAAGGAAAAAACAAATACAATTCATACCAATTTAACTGGACATGTTTACATATACAAGTCCAGTTATCGTCAAATATGACACAAAATACTGCAATTTTGTTATATAACTCACACATAGTGAAGTAGGACATTTAACTAATATACTAGATCTAGGAGTAGAATAATAAAAAGTAGCATGTTGTCTTCTGATCACTTGACGTACAATAAAGTTTATTTTGCTAAAGGTCGCCGTATTTCTCGCCGTAAACAGCTCGAATTTGTGGTGTTTTTAATAAAACATGAAGGACAAAAGTAATATCAAAAATAAAATCCTTGATGCTTTATTTATTCAGTTTTACTATTTAAATAATACAATAATTTTTAAAAAGTGTTTATAAGATACACATTATTTAGTTATTCTAACCCCACATTTTAATAATTATTTTCACATACTTATAAACAAAAGCGAGCAATTTTATATGCAGAACTATGTAAGTTCATGCTATAACAATATTTATATCTACAGTTAAATTTAAAAAAATACATATTTTGAAAGATTTCTGTTCCTAACAATTTGTTGGTTAGAACGCTTTCTATCGTTATAAATTCTATATTATTCTTAAATGTATAAAATTATTTATATATAGAACTAAACAATCAATTTTACCATGCAAAAGATTATACAGAAAACGAATTAAAGAAATTATATGTCGAATATCTAACGATTCAAAATTGACTTTACTTAATAACTCTGCTTAACTAAATCCTTGTGGTGGATAACAGCCATCATGATGGAAGCACAGAAATTTAAGAAGTTGTCGTTGAACCGATTCCAAACTCTGACGTTGAATTTCATAAATCGGATACCATAACTCTAATAAAATTAGTTTTTTGTGTTTAGATCATACATTTACATTTTGATATATTGAGATTAAGACGATTTAATTTGCACCACGACGTCATAGGATTTATGCATTACTGCAGGTGATGGCAGTCCAAGCGGGAATTTATCTCAGTAAACAACAAGTCATCAGCAAAGAGCAAACGCTTACAAGAAACCATATCCGGAATGAAGAATACAAACAATATAGGACCCTGAAGTACCCCTAACGTTGTAAAAATAGGATAGTAAGAAAGTTTTCATATCTGCTCTCTGCTCATAAACTGTCTGTCGGATAAGTAAGATAGAAATAGTTTCATTAAAGCATCGGAAAAGCCAAACCTTTCTAATTTTAATAAGGAAACGTTGTCATCAATTTCATCAAATGATATCCGTATAAATTACCCACCACTATCTAAAACTTCAGAGATGTTCTGAGATAATAAATTTGCAGTACTTTTTTTACAATATTTCACCTACTCTGTTTGCAAGATGCATGAGTATAGAAGGGCAACCTCCTATACATTTTCAACAAATGCGTTTCAAATTGTTGAAGATTTTTGCTACAATTCGACAGCATTAAATTAACATATCATTATATGCATAAATGACTTGTATTTTTATATCTATTGCCAGAGAAAAGCGTGGATTATGTGGATGACACCTCTCCGATTTTTACTGGTAATGACTCTTGTGCTGTTATAAAAAATCAAAACTAGTTCATTGAAAGAGTCAATGTATGGTTTTCAAACAACTATCTGAAACTAAATCAGGATAATATACTAGCGGTAAGAATTCAGGCGTCTTACGTCATGGCTAACGTTAGGCAATTGTTTTATTGTCAACGTAATTTTCAATATTTGGCCACGTAAAAACAATAATTTTTTGCAATTTAGTGCAATATATAATGTAAACTTTTAATGTAGTATATAGTTGTATTATTCTCAGTGAGAGTTTCTTGAATATTTTGATGACAATATAATGAATTATTCATTTGTTGGTCGTCTGAATTCTTGCCGCGAGTATACACAGAAATTGATAATATTTAGTAATACCAGTACTGTAACTTAAACTGGTCTTCTCATATTGAAAAAGTGAAAAAGAAACTGTCACCTACCATATACCTTATCCTTGAATGAATATACAAACAGCAGTAGATTGTTGACAGTGTGTTTTTCTTTGTTTCATTCTCATTTGAGTTACGGTCTTTTGTTGTGGGGTGGGGATTGTAGTCATGTGGATACATTTCGTATGCAGAAAAAAATTGTTAGAATTATCGCTAATGCAAACCACTTTTTATTAATTATAAAATCATTACATTATAGATAAATTTTTTCATATTGCTACAACTATGTGAAATCCATAATAATAAAGATAGAACTATAAAATACACTCCGATTTTCACAGTTATAACACAAGAAGTGGTAACTTAATAAGACCTTTCAAATACCGTCTGAGCAAATCAGTTAAAAATTCATTGAATACTTCCGTTTATAACGTCTTACCATAGGAAATAAGACAATTAAATTCAATGAAATTCAAAGTAAAGTTAAAAAACTATTTCATTTCACGTGCTTTATATTCAACACGAGAATACATGGATGCCTTTGAACATGAAGATCGAATTCTTGAAACATATGATAATTTTATTATTATTTTAAATTGTTTGTTTTTCGTATACTTTGTTTGTTCGCAATATTTATTATTTTTTTGTACAGTGCTTTCGAAAAGTAACGAATAAATTCATTATTTTTCTGGCACTTCGATTTTGTTTTTAAATAAAGCACTTTTTGACATACTACCCACATTTGTGACGTCATCGTTATTCGATATATTATTTTGACGTCATCGACAATGTTTAAATAGCAACCCCCAATTTGAAAGAAAATAATATTTGAAGATTTTAAAATTTAATTTTCACAATACTGAAAATGATAATGATTATGTAAAAAATCGACTAAATTAAATGTTGTGCACCGTTGGCTGCCTGACAGTAGCCAAGACGATTAATAAATTGTTTTTGGACATTATCAATGACTTCAGGAGGTATACGATGTATCTCGTGACGAATTCTTCCTTTTAAATCTTCTAAATTAACCGGTCTAGTAACGTATACTTTGCTTTTTAAGTATCCCCACAAGAAATAATCTAAGGGTATCAAATCAGCCGATCTGGCTGGCCACTTAATCGGCCCCCTTCTCCCTATCCAACGATTCAGGAACAGCTTATGTAAATAATCACGGACGGGTGTTGCATAATGGGAGATGCACAGTATTGTGAAAATTAAATTTTAAAATCTTCAAACATTATTTTCTTGAAATTTGTGTTATATAACACCATAATTTTTCATAATGTATGCATGTAAAATGACACGCTCTTTCAAATGGCATGGTCAAAATTGGGGGTCGCTATTTAGAAAAATTGTCGATGACGTCATATCTGGAACAACGATGACATCACAAATATGGGTCGTATATCAAAAAATGCCTTTTTTAAAAACAAAATCGATGTGCCAGCGGATTTTTTCCAAAACTTCTCAATTTCAAAAATAATGAATTTATTCGTTACTTTTCGAAAGAACTGTATGCTGTTATGAAGTATGAACTTAATTGTTGTGTTACAGTTCGCTATTGTGTATATGTTGACATGCCACAAATATTTGCATATATCGTTGTCAATAAAACTAACTAACTAACTTACTATAAAATAATACACTTATTCTAGTACTGACACTGGGATTCCGTTTCCTGTTCTGGTATTATTCGATCTCGACAAATAATCTGTTTCTCCATAAATTAACAGCATTTTTGTGCTTTTATTGCTCAGATCTATTTCTAGCAACGATAACCAACAATCCCTTTCATTAGGACGAAACTCATATCCTGGATCACTGAAAATTCACTGCTTAGCAAAGCAATTAAGCCACGTGTCAGTACACGACAAAATTAACTTAACAACTGGTACGATTGACTGCCTGAATTCCTTCTACCCGGGTACATTTCTGTGATCAGCAATTCCCAACGAACTGTTTGTGGGGAGAAGGCTAATTAATATGAGTTCACAGAACCTTCACCTAAACGAGTTGTAAGAAGGAGAGAACATCAATTAAGATAATTTTCGGTTGGCAAAGACGCGAGACAAAGAAAAATAAGTTATTCTCGAACTAGCAGTTGGTAGGGGTGCATCTCACGCGTTCGGAGTCCTGAGTGTTCGAAGCGCTACGTGACCGAAAGCCTATGAGCCCGAAAACCTGCCTGACTGACGGAGAGAGAAGACCACGATGCATTCGCCTGGATGATTTGTTCTCGCGGTAAGAAGATAACGCAACAGTGTTCACAGTGATGTATCACTTTCCACAGAATTTTAGAAACATTATTAATTAATTACCATAATGCAGCCTTTTGTTAAGATGTTTAATTTTATGTACTTACTTATGATTTTATTTCATGTGGTCCATCTACGTATTTCCTTCATATGCATGCAATATTCAACTGTAAAAGTACTGTTTTTTTGTATGTTTCAACTGTAAAATACATCTAGATATAATACGATTGAACAATTGACATACCCATTTATACAGAAGTTATTTCAGCAGTTGTAGGGACAAGATTGTAATATTGCTATTATATTACAATAGTTATTCGCTACTTATTACTTATTAACGGGGGTCTGCAAAATGATACTCTGATGGTATTTATCTGTGTAATAATAATAATTCTAATTCTACACAAAAAAATATTTTTTACAAGGTCATAGGTATTTTATGGTGAATATATTTTTTTCTTTAGGTAAAGTTTACGTTTTATTCGATTCGTAATATTGGAGACAAGTGAGATTTATAACATTACGTATGTGATAGATGTATTGGAATTAACGATTATGCATATAAATTTGGCTACTTTCACAACCATCATATAATAATTAAACGTCTTAACAAAAGGCTGCATTATGTTAATTAATTAATAATGTTTCTAAAATTTTGTGGAAAGTGTGAACACCGTGAACACCGTTGCGTTATCTTCTTACCGCGATAACGAATCATCCAGGCGAATTGCATTGTCTTCTCTCTTCGCCAGTCAACCGGGAGCGCGCACATCTCTATTCGAACAGGCAGGTATTCGGGCTCATAGGCTTTCGGTCACATAGCGCTTCGAACACACAGGACTTCGAAAGCGTGAGGTGCTTCGGTTGCTAGTAGTATAGGATCCCACTATAAAACGACCTTCACCGAGCTGGTTAATGGATGAAAAGTATTTTTTCTATAAAATTGTTAAAAGTAGTCTTTTTAATTGTCAATTTTGATATTAAAAATGTCATTTTTTGACACGCGTGTTAAAAGTAAATCAAAAGCACTGGTTGCTACGAAAATTGTTGGTTCATAAACATTGCGATCTGTGTGGTATTTTTTGATTTTTTATTTTTATTGAGTTTAAAGTTCTTCCGATTGTTTTGTAGAAAAAATATTGTATGATATACGTGTTAAAAGTGATTTTATTTTGTTCGTGAGGTTAAAAAACTCACTACGCTCGTTTTTTAATCATCTTCACTCACAAAATAAAATCTTACTTTTAACACGTATATCATAAATAGCTATTTTCTACAAAACTGTTAAAAGTGGGCTTTTTAATTGTCATTTTTGATGTTAAAAATGTCATTTTATGACACGCGTGTTAAAAGTAAGTTACTTTTAACACTAGTGTTAAAAGTAAATCAAAGTTTATTTAAATTTTGTTTTGAAAATTAATAAAACGTTTTAACAAACGCATGAACAACTTTTTATTTTAAATAAGTACAAACCAACATTTTAACTAGTTATTACTATTAACATTTATAGTAAAATTAGAACAATTTGAAATTGTAATTCCCTGCGGAGTCATCATACTTAAGTTGGTTTTACTGTCAACATGTGTGACACATCTATTTTCTGTAGAAATACTACTGGTAGTACTGGTGGTCTTGCTAGTAGTTGCAGCAGTAGGAAGTATTTGGCACGCAATTTCCTTCTTCTGTTCCAGTGAATTTTCAATGTAGCCTTCAGCTACCGTCGAAAATTTCCATCCTACATGTCTCTTGATGGTAGTAAGATTTGCACCAGAATCTGTTAACAATGTCGCCGATGAACGACGAAAACAGTGTCCGGTGTAGAGTTGAGGATTTGGTAGACTCAAGAACTCTGCAATGTGGGCAGGCATTTTACCAAACATGTTAATTCCGACTGGATTCTTCACACATTTATTCTTCATATATTTAAGAAAAAGTCGTCTATGGTCAGCGTTGGGTGGCCGGAGTGCCATATACTTTCTAAAAAAGTTTAAATAGAATTCACCAACAACACTGAAAGTCCGAGGCTCTTTCGTTTTCGTATCTGGTATGGTCACAACAACCGAAGTACCCAAATATTCGATATTGTCGATGATCATCTGACACAATTCCTCCCGGCGGCATGCTCCGAAGACACCCACTATTGCTGCGACTTTCATCATCAGATACTTTTCGTCTTCTGCTTCTGTGAGAAATTTGTCGATATGCGTCTTCGTCAATACTTTTGCCTTTTTTGCTTGATATCCTTCACCCTTCCGTTTTAAAAAAGCAATAAGTTTATAATATTTGCTTATATCTCGATCTTGCTTTATTTTTAACATAGTTTTGATCATGAAATAATTTGACCACAGCGTTGACGATTTCCATATCTTGGCTTTTTCCTCAAAATATGCCAGTAAAACACTTTCGTTACATTTCCCAGGGACCTTTTTAATGTTGCGCCATTCCGAAAAGCGTCTATAAGCGATTTCGTACTGTTCCTTTGATTTCGCCGGCAATAATTCCAATGTCGCTCGACTGGCGGCTTCTTCGATTTCAGCAGGGATGGATTCGTTACGCTCATTATCGAGATTATTCATTATACTTATAATATTACTAGAAAATGCGGTCAATATTTTTGCGTTTTTTCCATAACTAACAACAGCACTGGTTGCTACGAAAATTTTGGTTCATAAACATTGCGATCTGTGTGGTATTTTTTGATTTCTTATTTTTATTGAGTTTAAAGTTCTTCCGATTGCTTTATAGAAAAAATAGTGTATGATATACGTGTTAAAAGTGATTTTATTACTCTCTTACTTTTAACACGTATATCATAAATAGCTATTATATCCAATTAAATATGTCAATAAATATATTGCAAATGGGTTGTCTAAAAAATTTCAGTCCAGAAACATTTCACTGGTTTGGTTAATAGTCAAATTCCATACCATTCGAAAGTATGAAGCCCATAGAATATGCGAACGTTAGGTTGACTATTTTTTCCCGTCGTAACTTTTGGGTAGGGAGGTATAAACAGATAAATCGATACTAGTAACTTGCACCGGTGTGGTTAATAAATTAAAGTTAAATTAAAATAAAGATTATTTCATTACGAACACAGTGGTATAGGGTTGCCTGCGAAAAATCAACCCTGAATTCCGGTTGTCGAATTTTGAAAAATGAAATATTGCTGCGAGTGAATACGTGCGACAGAGAGGTCCCAGCAAACTATTCCATGCGAAGAGTACACAGCATTGCAGCCGTGTGTAGTTCGTGCATACCGAAAACGAAGACGATCCGTTTATCCATTTCTCCAAAAAATCGAATAAAGTACGGGGGCGGCGGTATTATTATTAATCTGCCCGTAAGAACCCCTAACGTCAATAAATACGACAATAAAACATTTTCGACCTTACTAATGATATGTTGAGATCGAAAACCCGTAAAAAATAAAATTTTCTAATAATCCATTTGCCGCCCCGAATTACGTTTAATTTTTTTTTATTGAAACGATACATGTAATCAAAAAATTTTATTAGACTTTTCAATAGGTAAGGTGGAGAAGAAGCTACAAAGCGGCAGGAACGTCATAATATCATTTCAAGTCACTACCAGGTAATAATAGTCTACACCGAAAATGAATCCAATCCGTTTATCCGTTTCTCCAAAAAATCTAATGGTCCGGGGGCGGTGGTATTTTTCCGCCCAACAAAAATTTTTAGAAAACGGAGGCTCCCCCCAACCGATCAAATCGAAATTTTAAAAACACGTACTTTTTGAGACGCGGAATTGCAAAAATTAGTCCGTCTTGGCGTTAGGGGTCCCTAGGGGCAGATTAATAATAATACCGCCGCCCCCGGACTTTATTCGATTTTTTGGAGAAACGGATCGTCTTCATTTTCGGTATGGACGAACTACACACAGCTGCAATGCTGTGTACTCTTCTATCGCATGGAATGGTTCGCACGTATTCACTCGCAGCAATATTTCACTTTTTAAAACTCGACACCCGGAATTCAGGACTGATGTTTCGCAGACAACCCTATACCACCGTGTTAGTAATGAAATAATCTTTATTTTAATTTAACTTTAATTTATTAACCACATCGGTGCAAGTTGCTAGTATCGATTTACCTGTTTATACCTGCCTACCCAATAGTTGTGACGTGAAAAAAATAATCAACCTAACGTTTCCATATTTTATGGGCTTCATACTTTCGATTTCATTTCGGAGGACCTCGAGGTATTGAATCCCATTCATTAGATTTGGTGATATTAGTGGTCGAATCAAGCGATTATTGACAAATCCTGCCCAAATATTTGCGTTGTTGGAAATGATCCTTTTGAATCGCGTGTGGATTTTTTAAATCTCAAACATGAGTATTATGAATGTTATACATCCTATTCCGTGTAAAAATATCTTAATCTTTGACTAACACGTCAGCAGTAAATCTGGGATTTTGAACATTTTAATGCAGCAACCATTCGCAAAATCTAATTTGTAAGGGATAATCCTTTGGTATTAATACTTGGACGCGCTCTATATGGTACGGCTATAATTGAGCCTCGTGTATGATACACCACCCTGTTAACTGGGACATTTTTTGTACTTGTTGAACTATTCACCTTGTACTTTTTCGGGGATTCTCTTCTACAATATCTAAAATGTATTATTCAGATATTGTAATACATCGTGGATGCCCTGGACCTTTATCTTTTCCACGATGTGGTTGCAAATTTCCCGTGTCACTACCGCGGTAAAAGTAGCTCTATTTGACACATGTCTATCGGGAAATTGTTCTGCGTACAGACGACAAACTGCTAAAGACATTCTATCTTACTTCACCACAAATTAAAACGATATCCATCAACTCAACACGTAAGCCATTTTTGACACTTGAAAGCCTAATATAAACACTATCGTAAAAACGTTAATACTACAATCGACTATCAGATATTCCGACTCGTCTCCATTCCAATGACGCTAGAAAGTACAGTAGCCCAGTAATGTAAAGGTTGAAAATACTACAAATTGAATTTTTTTTCTCGGAAACTATACAAATTTTACAATTTTTTTTACAATATTCCATTCTTCATGACGCCATTCTCAAATTGTTTTGGATAAGTTGTGAATCACCCTGTACATTTGCTAAGTAGTAGTGCAATTTATTGGTCTTAACCTGATGGTTATCTTCATAAATTGTGACTAATTTGCAATCTGCAAAATCTGGATTAAAGTATGCTAAATATATTTATTATAGCAGTTTTCAAATTAACATTTTTTGGGATAATATTAACTTTATTAATTCTGTTATTTATTTTTTTATTAAATCTCATTTGTGTAAAAGCGTTAGCTTTATATCAAAACCAAATTATGTGCTGGCATGCTATTTTGTCATTTTGATTGTAGTTCTGTATGAACTTGAACGAGGACAATTACTTTCAGAGAGATTCCGCAATAGTAACCAGTGTGAATATTCATTAGTTTGATAGCAAATACTGGCAGTATAATGTACCACAACCAAAATGAATATAGTGTTGGCGTACAATGTAAAATTAACACCCGACAGTTATACGTTCTGGGGAAATTTGCCTTTGTTTGGTATAGAATTCATCTATAATGTCCATAAGTAACATACACGATAGTATCGTTTCGGGATGATTTTATTTCAAATAAATCAGGAACAGTCCAAATAACACAGTGATGTAAATAAAATGTTTATAAAATATGTTCACTAAAGCAAATTATTTCAGTTAACAGTTTGTATTCGGTGGGCTGTTATAAGCATTTTGAAATGAAGTAAAACTGTAAGTGAAGATATCAATCAAATTTTGACAAGAAAATTTTCTGAATGGTGACTATATTTTCCGTTATATTAGTACATTTGCCGAAGCCTAGGGGCGCCATTGCTCAGAGATATAGCCAAACCGTTTACATCTGGTATTTTATTTAAAAAGGAATTCTATAAGGATGGTGCATTGAGAATTCAAAACATATATGCTCACTTGTTTCTGGTTTGTTCAAATTACAGATTATGCATGTATGTTCGACGTTTATTATATATGCTATTCTTTTAGAGGCAATTTTAAATATTTTTTGTTACTCGTTCTTACTTGGGTAATTATCCTGATTATGTATTGTGATAAACACGAAATACACATATGGCACAAAGAAGCACACTAAGAACAAAACTAACACATAATCACTCCAAATATAATTTGTTCAATAATAAAGAAGGGAAAATAAGAAGACTAAAATAAAAAGTATTCTCAGATATAAAATTAGTCAAAGAAATGTGCTGAATTAAATGAAACACATGGTATATGTGATGAAGTGAGAATTCTAACCAGAGAATAATAAAATTTAAATACTTCTGAAACAATAAATAATTCAAATAAGATAGCCGAAGCTGAAATAATTATTAGTAAGTAATTCACAACAATTTTGACAGATGTCAAAAATTAAATGCAAAGTTTGTAAATAATTTTGTTAATAATTTAAGGTAGGTTAAGAAGTGTATCGTTTTAAGTTAAAAACTAGTGAAATGTGAATTGAATGCGTAAAAGTGGCTAAGGTAAAAGAAACATTCTCAATAAGAATAAAGAAACTTACCGAATATTAAGGACATCACTGGAATTGCCTTGACAACGAGGTATCCAGGCGTGTTGTTGATCAACGACTCCGAATAGAAAAGTTTGATAAGGGGACATGATAAGAAAAGGTGTGAAAAGTTGTTTCTCTGCAAGAGAAGATCCCCCATACAAAAATTACAAAACTCCAAGCCCAATACACAGCTGAGACCACACAAGAACACCCCAGATGACGTTACACCGAGATTTAGATGAGATTCCCGCCAACAGAATACAACGAAAAATAGAATCGGTAACGTTACCACCTATTTACGTTGGAGGTAATATAAAGCATAATAGTGAACACCTTTTTCTGTAAATTGAAGACAGTGAAAGTTAATTCCAAACATTAACGATTAATAAAAATACTGAACGTTAGTAAAAAGCACGTTTTAGAAGTATAAATACCATTTCAACGAGTAGAGACAATTTAGAATACATACAGGGAATATAATAGCCCAAATGCCTTCATTGTCTTGTAGTTAGATTTAAAATGGTTGACCAAAAGACAATTCAGTTAGGTTTTTACTAATAATAATTTGTTTGTATCTTTACAAATGTTGTGGAAAATTATCACTGCAATGCAGTTAATCAAATGCTTAGCATCATCCATTTTATTTGTTTTATCTCATAAATAAATAATAGCCAAGTGAATCGCCCTTGAGAAAAAGAGCTCTGGCTCCATATACTATACCGGGTCACCAAATCAAGTGGAGAAAAATTTAGAAACTAGTTTATGGGTTGCATCAACACATACACCTGGCACCTAAAGGGTATTTTTTTAAAGTAATAGTACACATAATAAAAATTTAAATCTATACTTACCTTGATTTGGTTGTGCTGTATTTACAACTCTATAAATATCATTTACTTTGTGAGAAAGCAGTAAGAATAACTGGTAAGTACCCAATTTGTATACCAATAACTGCTAAGCGGGCATACACGATAAAAAAATTAAACCAATACAGAAATTAAAATAAACATCAAATTATTATTATAAAAGTATATTAGTATTTACTATCTAAGGTAAGTGTTATTATGTAGAAACTTGTAAATCCAGAGACACTCGGATGAAACTGTTAAATAAGAAGAATAAAATTTCTTTTTGAATAATTATTAATTTTCTGGTGCCCCGAAAGCAGGTATTCTACAGATCGGTACGGTTTAGCGAATTTAAAATGAATTTTAATTGGGCGACCCTGTTCTAATAGGTGAAGATAATAAATTTTAGAATTCCTAGGATTGTACATTGAAATTAAACTGCCAATCAGGTTAAAGCAGTTTTAAAAACAATATAATTTATTTAATGGTAGAAGTTTCCAGCCTGAAAATGTAATCCGACGTATTCCATAAGCAAAGTAGTTGCTTAAAAAAGCCAACTTGGACACAAGAAATTATACCCGTAACTGCGCCAAATAGCTGCTTGACTATGGTTACTGCTGTTGTGCACATTTCCAGGAATAAAGAAATTGAGTTAAATAAAGCGCACAAGTAGGAGAACTGTCTGACGACATCAAGTTGATTATTGTAACAGAAATTAGAACAGTTATAGTTACTGCGAAAACCACCCTTAATAAAAATCATCAACTTTTGATTTAGAAGTATTGACTGAGTTTGTTGATGTCTGCATACTCAGCTGAAGTTCTAAATCATGTACATGTGATTAAAATATTTTTATGAAAGTGTTAATGGCAAAATATATTAGTTAATAACTTATTATTTATTGCCTAGACTGGTTAGTTTAAAGCTTGGAAACGTTAAGTTTCAATTAGCTACGTGCATGAAACCATCACTTTGTCAAGGAGAATATTTGGATATTTCGTAATTTCGCGATGTTTTGATGGTGTATCTTAATAAATCTCAAATAACTGCGATTTGATGAATAATATTAGAGAGTTATTGATGAAATTCGACCAAAATATGATGAATAAATTGAATATACTTAATAACTTTGAAGGTAGTAAACTTAATTTTATAACTGACAAAATTTGTTAAAGCAAAAGTTTTAATAGAAAAATTGTACAACTGTCCGAAGTTATTTTTCATTTAAACTGATGGAATTATAGCAACTACTGAAGTTAATGCATTGGGAACACGTTGAACATGTCGATTTTCCTTTTATTTAATAAAGTTAAATAAACTTTGATAAATTACTTTTGTGAAATTATATTATTAGAGTTAGTTAATTAGTTGTAGTATCATTAGTTTAAATTAAAACAGTAGTAGTTGAAGGAAAATAATATTATTTTTCTATATTCATGCAAAAAACAAAACTTTATTGAACTATATTTAGTAGCAAAAATGCTTCTTTATTGCACTAATGCAATAAAATTTTTATTAGACTCATCTGTCATTCGACTACAGCGT
Source organism: Monochamus alternatus (assembly GCA_037114965.1). Classification (NCBI taxonomy): domain Eukaryota; kingdom Metazoa; phylum Arthropoda; class Insecta; order Coleoptera; family Cerambycidae; genus Monochamus; species Monochamus alternatus. The sequence continues at coordinate 72,477,843 of CM073431.1, read as the reverse complement.
TTTGTGATCATGACAAACATAAACTTTCAAATCGACGTCATAATTAGTTAAATTTCAGTAATATTGTATTACGTTTTAAGCAGTAGCATGTTTTATATTTTTTCAATCATATTTATTACATACTGGATTACGAAATCACTATAAAATCCAATTTATTTAAAATAAAATTAGTTTCTTTGGATATCAAATGATTTACAAAACATTTTTTGGTGTTTGCATGAACGTAGAAAAAATATTGCATGTAACTCGAACAAAAAGTGTTTATTGCACTCGACGTGCTGTCCAACTTCGCTCGATAATTTCACGTCATGCGATAAACACTAATTTTTTGAATTTGTCGCATAAGTATTATATGTATACTTATACATACAATAAACTGGTTTCTATTAGGAAACGACGGTATCATATACACTACGGGATAGTATCATTCAAATTTAAAATATATATATATATATATATATATATATATATATATATATATATATATATATATATATATATATATATATATATATATATGTAAAGGCTTCAATTGAACACCATAACCATTGTATATGTATAATAAAATGCGTTACCTTACGTCAAAACATATTTAGAATCGATCTATCTAAAAGTGTATTAATTTAATGACGTGGATGCATGTTCAAACAAAAGTTATAAAATAATATATTGATTCGTTAGGTACCACTAAAAATAATTTAAAAGAATTCGACATGGACTTACTTATAAGACACAGTTGTATGTGCATCAGTGCTTTATCTGAATTGTTTTACATATGCTACCAATAACTTAAAGTGTTCATTGCAATATATTGTTGTTATTAAAACTGGAAATAATTCTAAAGGTGGAAGTGTTCTTTATCATCGGAATCTTATACGGCACGTTTCTAATAGTAAGCCAATTATCTACAGATTCTTGATTGGCCAACGTTAGCCCTCATTGAGCACGTACGGTACCTATATTATCTGTTGGTTAATCCAAAGCCCCCAATCATCATTAAGTCAGAATGAGCTTAAACTAAGTAAGTAAGCTTGGAATGGCTTGAACTAGACCAGAAGCAAATTGTTGTTAAACTAGCTTAATAATAATACATTTCCATTCAACAATAACATAAAGTTATTTTTTTATCTAGTTGGGTATTCTTGCCCTTGAAAGGGGTTGATTCTACAAATTTTGTTTGCCTAAAGAACAAAAAACACACTGAGAAAGAAAATAATTTTTCACTAACATTACGTGTTTAGTGTCAGTGAAATGGTCTACATTGTCAGCGTGAGATATTTGTTTTTTTTAGGCAAATCAACTCCTTGACTGATCCATTAGGCACAAGGCGTCATTTGTTAACATTTTTAATTTCAGTGGCAGGACTACCGAATTAAACAAAAAAGTTATGAAAATGGCACTAATAAATAATTACAGACAATGAAATAATAGCTTTTATGTAACAAGTTGCGAAAAGAGTGAGCTTTAAGCAGGACGCAAAATTGTCAATTTGGATAATGCATCGAGTGCTTAAAACACATCAATTTCGCCACGAATTTCATACAATATTTTTATTGAAAACAGAGAATTTGATATTTTTATGCTTTTATTTGTATTTTTAAACATTTTGAAAAGTGAACAGGCAATTTACTTCTATGGCATTGTTTAATGTCAAGAACAAACGTCGCGCGTTGCCGTAATTTCCTACAACGTTTTACGGAAAAATCGTCTTTAGATATTGAACAAGCTGCTGATGCTGTGCTATCCACGTTATGCCCGAAAAATGGAAAAATATATACGAAATATCCTACAACTTTGAAACCTAGGCCTAAAAAAAATATATTGAGAATGTTCAGTAAAGAAGTGGAGTAAATATTCATGGCTCCGCACCATGATTCACCTTAAGGTTGCGGTATTCTAAATAAGAAAATACCTCGATCGTTGACTGACAATGATATAAAACTGTGTACCGGGAAGTGCTGGATATCTAACGGAGAAAACTTGAACTTCAAATATTTAAAGAATGTCACAGTTGGAGTGCAGAAAATAACGGGTAGCCGAAACATGCCGAAACTGAGCTTGAAGGTCATGCGTTCGATCTGCGGCAAAATATTTACAATTCTAGCATCTAAATGGGATATCGATTTTTCCGTATTCTAAATTTCAGCGTTCAGTTGCAATTTATACTTTGCAAATCTGTGCTTTGCAGTAGCAGTGGTTTTCTGTATTCTTTATATGTGTGTAATACTAGTGAAAATTATAGGACATTTTTATTAATTGAAAGTTCGTTGGATTTAGAAAGGTATGTATATCATTATTTGTAAATTGAATTAAATAATAGGTACTTAATAATTATATATTTATATGTAACAGGAACAGGGGAGGGGATTCGAATCTTTAATTTATCAAATTTTAGGAATACATAATAGTTATTTATGTACAATTTTAATTGAAATAATTTTTGTCCAAAGAACCTAGCCTTAAAATATGGCCCATCCTTTGCTGAACGCTCTGTAGACATTTTGCGAATAAATTACGATTTGAATCATAAACTTTATCATAAAAGAGCGCTCTTGGAAAATGTTGTAAGAAAAATTGACCATTATTGTCAGTTATTTTAAAAGATTAAGATGACAGAAGATACTTAATTTAATATTAACCATATACATATTTAAATATGTAATACCTATCTTAGTATGTACAAGCTATTTCGATTATAAATAAAACCATAATAAATTAGCACTTTTAAAATTAAAAACGATTCAGGACTCAAATGTTTCCCATAATATTACAAATTTATCAATAAATTTAATCTTCTAAAAAACGCCATAGAAATTCAATTGTCGCCGTCGCTTCCGGACAAGATATTTATTTCATAGACTATTACTAAAGTTTCGATTAATAAAAATCAAACCACTGTGTATAATACATATAGTTATAAAGGTAGTTAACTAAAAAAAATTTTACTATAAAATATGTCCGTATATATATATATATATATATATATATATATATATATATATATATATATATATATTCAATATAACATTTTTAGGTTTGATTGGAGATGATAGCATAAAAGAAGTTACATGTTTGGAAAAGGTAGCTCTATCAACAATTACTTTGATAGAAACAGTGGAGAAGAAAATGGTGCCTTGTTTATATAATGATAAAGATCGAGTGAAATTATAAAAAAACTCATAACTATTACTACCAAGTAAGTTAAAAAAGATGTATTTTCTATATTTAATCAGTACTGCTTGTCTTTTAGATTCAAGGGCAATTAGCAATAACAACGAGAAACCTATGTTATTTTGTAGTTTACATAGATGATAACAATGACCTGTTCATAGAAGAAATATATCGACACAAAACATTTAATGAAAGTATGTTTAAAAAGTTGGAAAGATTTTATATGCACTGTTTAGCTCCAGAAGTGATATTAAATAGAAGAGGAAGAAATTTGAAATGTAGAGATCCTAGTTATATTTTGAAGGCCCAGAAACAAACGGAAATAAAAAAGAAACTTAAATTGCAGTAAACAGTCGTTCAGTTCGAAGGCTCCTGAAGTTAAAAAGCTACTACATTAGTGAAGGGTACAAAATTTAAAGAAAAACGATATACTTACTCGCAATAAAGTTATTAGAAAACATTAACTAAATATAATTTCTTAGACGCCCTGGAACTCGAACGAAAATTTTATAGAACAGTGTTATATTAATTTTTCATGTAAACTGAACTCTCGAAATCATATCCGAACAACCCTGTATAATGTAAATATATTTTTATTTCATTATTTATCCCTTTTGTAATAGGTATTTAATAATACATAGTGAGACAATTCACAGAAGACAAATAGCAATATACTTTTTGAAAAAATTTGTGTACTTGCAAAATAAAAGATAATAATAAAAACAATCGTTTTATGTTTCAACCTGACCCTGATATCTATTACATCTTTATTTGTGTGGTGGTTTTAAAATATGTAAGCAAACTTATACGGCGAAAACTAGATGTCAAAATATATTGCTGAGATCCAATTTACCTAAATGTCAACCTCCAACGAGTTACAGTCATTTACAAGACGAATGCTAATAAATGTTTTAAAGTAAATGTTAAAAAAATCACTGGCGGTATGAGGACAATGTAAACTAATATACAGGTAAGCGTCATTTGTTTCCTGCATCCCTGTATACTTCATATTACGATAGCCAGCAGTATCAGTGGACAGATAATTTAACTGTAAGATTTTCCTTTTGAAATTTATAATTTTGAAGTGGCTATCATTTCACTTTAAAAATTTTCAAATTCTGTCAATTTTGAAATTTTTTCAAGTTTGACTACATTTTTTTAACATCCTGTATTTTAAAATTTGGATCAGATCGATTTAATTCTCTGAATTTTGCAGGAGTTTGGTTTGGTGTTTTAAACACCTGTATTTTTTCGTTAACAGTGTTCCAATAGCCCTTAGTTAATATTAAAGACATTTTTGTAGTTTCCTTAATTTTGAGGTTTTTTAAGGTCAAAATTTTCTCATAATTGCATACAGAACGTCTTTCGCACGTTCAATAACCGTTCCGAAGTGGTAAAATCGAAAATTTATATCAATAACAATGCAATCAAATGCATGTGGTATGTTTAATTCGTCTTGATTTCTAATATAATACTTAATTCCAAATTTTGCTCGCCCTGTAAACAGAATTTACTTTACCGCCACCTCTTAGTCAGAGGCTGAACTATTTATTGTTAAATTGAGTCAAATTTTTATAGTTTGTAACAGACTTCTAGATAATGAAGTTGACCGAACTTGCTGAGAAAATGACCCTTATGGAAAAATGCTAATACATTTTTAGGTACTGAAATTTATCAAACTAACTACTTTTTAAAATTGATATATAGTTCTAAATATTCCTATAACATAAACTTACTTAGTGTTACATATAAAATTGTTTAGGTTTATGTATATGCACGATAAATTAATTGATAAAAATGTGACATTAGGTTAGCAGCAAAGACCAATATGAAAATACGTTTTTTTAAAGTTAAAACTTTGTTTAAACTATATTTAAATAGTAATAATGAATAGACAGAACTTTAAAGATTCTATTTGTGTGGTTATTTTTGTTCTTCGAGCTTTATTTTTTGAGATTTCAGTACCTAAAAACACTACAAATACGGGACATATTTTGCCAGAAATACGGCGACCTTAACAAAAAGATATTTTAGTTATTTTTTAGATATTAGGAAATTTACAAACTGAATTGCATTTTTAAAAAGGAAAGCCTTTGGATATCAGCCAAAGAAATCAAAAATATTTACGAAATTGGTAGAACGCTTTATGAAATAAGCCGAGGATAAAGAATTCCTGTTAGCCAAAGTTTTTTTAATCGTTGGAGTATTTGGAGCATGTAGGAGAGATGGAATCACATTTTTGACCGTAGATGCCACAAACGATTGTCATTTATTAGCGTCAAAATCCCGAACACAAAAACTTATGTTCCAAGAATGTTTACGATTACTGAAGGATCAATAGATGATATCAATTTTTTAGATATATTTCGTAAGTACGCGAAACTTCGTCTACTCAATACGACATATCAGCGATTTTTCTTGACATATATCATTACAATTGGAGGTATGCTAGAAAAGATAGCGGAATTCCTTGGCTTCTTCAACGCCAATGAATACACTGGCCATTGCTTCCGGCGCAGCTCTGCAAGAATATTGGCTAAAGCGACATGGTGGTTGGCGATCACATTCAGTTGCCGAGAGTTATATCGAAAATTCCATTGAACATAAAAACGAAATAGCGAAAAGAATCATAGATCAGAAAGATATACCAAATAAGAAATTAAAAGAAGTTTACGCAGGAGCAGAAACTAGCAGTATTCCCAATACTAGCAATTTATTCATTCCGACTACTAGTATTTCCGTTGCTGTTAGAGAAGCTGGATGCCTCTAGTATTCACTTTACAAGTATAATTGTACCTTTACAATTTATAATAATTAAATATTTTCATTGTTTTTAATGTTTAATTTTTTCTTTTAGGCTTTCACAAAAAAATTGATTTAAAGCACTGGTAACTAAAATACCGTATAGAAAAAAATATATTCCTTGACATTGTTTTTGTCTTAGGAGTGCAGGTACTTTGTTTTATAAACTTATTTCTCCAAATCTAATGGTAAGCGTATTTAAAAACGAATGTGGGTGTATGCCAATATATATTGGACTATAATTGGTGGTTTCTGTATTTATTAAAATATTGAAATGATCGTATTCGTAAAAGTTGTAAAATTTAATTCGCTCGGTACTTTCAGAATTACTGAAACACAGATTTTGCAATTAACGATGTGTATGAATTTTTTTAAACGCCATTATAATTTTATTGCTACCGTTGAATATTGTATTTAAATTGAGACCTCTTAAAAAGAGTACATGTTTTATCGATCCACAGTAATCCGACTAAAAACATTAAATTCAATTAAACGTTCCGGAATATATCGCGGAGTAAAAAATTTTACCCATTAATCAAATGAGTTTTCGTGCAACGAAAAAAAAGCCTCCGGTTACGTACCGTCAGTTTCATTTTTCGATCGTCCGACCTCGGCTGCGTCTGTTCTTGCAAATTTTCCACATTTTTCGTTCGGATGAGCTTGCTGAAGAGGACCAACCCGTCCCTTCGGAGGGTCTCCGTGTCCACTGACCACATACCCAGCTTCATTCTATAAAAAAAAAATGGTTGTGTAATTCTCTGGTTTTATATTGTACAGGCTGTATCGCATAAAAACCGGCACAGCGCATATCAGATGCATGTAGGTTAGTAGTAAAAAAATAACAGTTTGGCAATGGTAAATTGTTACTTTACTGACCATGATTTCAGGGTAATTTAGGTATTGCAAAATGATAAAGCCGAGGGCACATTGCTCTGGTACCACGCCACGCCATGTCACATAACATGGTGTGGCATGTACTCTGTGTGCACACTGTCACCATGCCATGCGATGCCACGTTACGTTACATTCAACACTTCCATCAGTTTAAGGAATATTTCATATCAGAAGAAGGCCAAACTCAAATTGTGAGTTGAAGATGAATACATTTAAGTTCCTTAAATCATTTAGCTAGAGCAGTTAAAATGTATGTTGTTTCATTAACAATGTACTGAGAAACATTTCATGTGTAATTTGTTATTAAGCTTGTTCTCTCATAATTTGTTGTATATAGCGCTTACGTTTTACACTATAGAGACATTCAGCTCGCAAATCTTTAAAATAATAAAATTTTGTTAATATTTTCTATCATCTTATGCATATATATGACATCATATTCACGTGCACACTGCTATCACGCGACACTACGTTACACCACCTGACGTGATGAAAATCTAACAAGAGAGGATGTTGGGGCCCGTATGGTATGGCGTGGCGTGGCGTGATATAACATCAGAGCAGTGTGCACACAATATATAAAAATACATAAGAATACACGATGCCAGATCCTTCTGACATGGCATCACATGGCGTGGCATCAGAGCAATGTGCCCCCAACTTAACTGTACATGGACTTTTCTTGTCTGTTATGTCCGTAAATATTATTTTATAATATTGTAACAGAATTTCATGCGGTTGCACAGAGCGAACCGTAAATATAGGATACAATGTTGTTCGGATGTAGCAAAATATGCGTTGCCTGAACCTATCCGCGGAAAAATTTGAGAAAGTAGTTGAAACAAACTTGCTGCAAAATTCTTCTATATTTTTGTGTTAAGGCTATAATAAGAACTGTGAGAATATAAAAGGTGTCCGGAATATGAGTGCCTTAATTTTGCCATATGATAAGTTGTACATGTTTGACTTGACAATGTTTTTCTCTGGCCAACGGTAACAGAATTATGAAGAAAACAAGTCTTGAAGTTGTGACAACGTCGCTCACATACTATCTTAAGATTGTTATGTATTTATACAGATATATTTAACCGATCATATGAAATGCTAAGAATAATCCCTTCCACTGCTCGCCGTCCAAGCTTGACGCGTCCTCCCCTATTTTGGCGGACTGAACCAGTATTCGTATAGCACACTATTCGTTTGGCGTTTGGCCGTGGTCGTAGGAGAGTAGGCGAGTACTAATTAAGCCCGCCCTGCCGTGCGTCATCTTCCCACCAATACCCCATGCATTTGAAATGTATGTAATAGAATCTCCCCATGATCGGTTAAATATTTTCTCTATCTGTATATAATAATTACATAGGTAATTGCTGTGAATTACAACACTAATAATAGGTGCATGTGTTTAAAATGGCTGCTGGTTCTTGCAAGAAGTGTTTATCGGACAAATATCTAGTAGCCAGAGAGTTTTACCTAGATTCACCTTAAATTAACATGTAATGCAGCTGGCTATGATTACTATGAATTGTTTCAGTTTTGTTTATGTACACTCACAAACATCAAAGAAAATCTAGACAAAAATTAAACGCACTAGTTATACGCACCATTATTATTAATATTACTTTTAGATTATCAGCAGCAGCCTGACACTGCAACGTTGTCTAACGTTACAGTTTTAACGAATTTCTTAGAAATTGTTTACTTTATTAATACTGATCCAAAAATTAAATTACGAACAAATTACTAAACAGGCGCTTTTAGGTAACCTTAATTGTACCTTAGTTTGCATATTATTGCGGTTGTATTTTTATTTTTGAAATGAATTTGTAGACAAATTATTCGTTTTAGACATTTCTTTCATAAGAGTTTCTTTTTATTTATCTTTTGGTCAGATATATAAGCCTTTACAATTACAGCACTCATATTCCTGACACTCTGTAGATATTTTTAATTGTAACCTTTATTAATAAGCCACAGACACGAAGCGCTCTACATCGCAGTAGAAACCATTGAAAGCTAGCGACCTCTATCGCGATTCGGCGATAACGATATGTTGCAAACACGGAATTCCAGGAAACAATCCTGGAAGCACTCTGTCTCCTCCAGATTTTTTATATCTGCCGTTTAGTCGAAAACAATTCCTTTACTGCAGGAGGGCTACCTAACCTAACATTTATTGTAAAATGAGGAGGAGCACCATCATGAATTAATTACATTATCTTCTCATAAGTACACTTTTTATATAGACAGACAAAATTATTTCTAAGAAACTCAGATATTTCCCATTTAAAATGATTGCCAATCTGACTGGCTTATTACATAAACGGAGAAATGTACCTGAATTTCTTACAAATAATTTTACCAACTGAACTATAAAATATATCTCTATTTATGAGAAGAAAATGTAGCTCATGTGCGATGGAGCTTCTCCACATTTTACAATAAATGATAAGGTAGGTTAGGTAGTTCATCTGCATGAAAAGAATTGTGCCACTAAACGGTTATTAAAATTTGAGAAGACAGACTTTATTTAAAGTAGTGTTAGTTTTCACTGGAAAAAACAGTTTTTTCTACATTTCTATTTTTTTTTGTTGAATCGCTTATCAAAAGCTATTATACCACGTATTTTGTTTTTATTATTATATATTCAAGAACTGCAGAGTCAATCTAATATTTTACTGTGATGATTACGACATGTCCTGATAAATTCGATATTAAATTAAAAGGGACAATATCTGCTAACTAACAGGGTCAGCTTCGCTGAGGTTATGAAAGGATAACCGAAACATAATGTCATAAATAACAATAGAGAACAAGATTACATTATTGTATATAATATCAGTGACTGAAATTTCGCATGACACACGAATAGTCAGTTTATTTTGAACGCCTATCCGTAAAGGTCCTTGTAAAGTGGTGAAAATGAAATCCATTCATAAAGTACATAATTTCCTGCATGAAAACTTTCAATTTCTAAACAGGTTTAAGTTTAAAACAAGCACTTGTAGAATATTGTTATAAAATGTGTATGTGTGGTGTCAATCAATGATCGAAAGATTATGGCGCTCACAATTTGACACCTTTGACTTCACATCTGCCTAACCTCGAGGCTGACAGAAAGCCATAGTCGACGGAATATAGGTTTAATATAGTTTCGGAAAAAAAATTTCGCGTTATAAATAAGTTTGAAAATTTTATGATAGTGTTAATATCAGTAGAATTCTCATTTCACAGAAAAGAATTATCCGTCTTATTTTTGATATACATCCATTGAATTCTTGTAGACCATATTTTATAAAAAATAATATACTAACATTTCCATGTATTTACATTTATAAATGCATTCTGCAGAATGCAAAGAACCCTAGTAAATTTATTAGAAATGATCAAACTTGTCCCAAACTCATTGTTATAGAACTAGGCAAGGCAATCTATTTAGAATACCCATCATAAAACATCATTATATGAAAAAGCACCTTCTTACATGGGCATTAGATTTATGAATCATACCCGTTAGTATTAGAACTGAACTCAATTTTAACTTGTTCAAATCAAAATTGAAAAGATATTTGACTGAGAATTGTTTTTATACCATAGTAGATTTTATTAGTTGATATACCTATTTCGTAACATAGTCTCAAGATGACCTGTATCTTGTTTCGTTGTTGAGTTATTTATTTTACTGTTAATGTTATACCTATGAAATTGTGTTGACTTATCCAATGTTACGCGTGTGTGATCTGTCTGGATAAATAAATTATTATTATTATGGGCGATTTCGTTACTTTTTATCTGTTTCTATCCCCTCTTAAAATAGTTGTACTCAGTTATTTATAGTTAGTATACTTGTATACTTATGTACAATTTTTTTTATTGATTTTTAATTATAATGTACAATTTCATTTAATTGCTCGATAACATTTTTAGTAGATTAATTTATACATATTTTATATGTATAATTGAGCAAACCGCTGTACTAATTTATGCCTAATCTCTCTGTATTGTTCAATTTTATGATATGACAAACAAATAATTAGTGGTTTCAGAAACTGCATAATTATAATTTGGATTAAAATAATTGCAGTCAGTTTAGAATAATTATTTCCATCATGGTAAAATTTGGTTTTGTAATAGCTGTCATTATTGCTAGTAAACCATGTGTTAAATTGATTTAATTGTTGTAGATTTCCTATATTTATCACATTTTAAAAACAATGTTCGATTTATCTCTTATGAATATCATGTAATACAATGATATTGCGAATAACTGACAAGCTATTAATTACATAATACCTTAAATAATAAATAATATCTCAAAGTACTGGAAGGTACCTTTTATATTAAATATTCGCTGTAAATTTCGGATTTGTAAAACTCCTAGAACACGTAAATGATAGATAGTAGCTTTTTCTGTTAATTTGGGGAAAAATTTAAATAAAAACAATTAAAATCAATGGCATTACGGAAACTGTGTTTAGAGTGATATAGAAAATTGAATATTAAATTCTTTATCGAGGAAAATAATTTGGTCCTATATGTACAAGAAACGCCTCAAAAACAATTTTATAAAATAATTTTACATAATACAGTATGCGCCAAAAGTATGGAATAAATTCAATAAAAACGAAACAATTATTTTTTGGGAAAAATCCTCGAACAGGTCGATTTTGTAATTTAAAAAATACATAATTTAGAGTAAAATGCGATTTTCAAATGTCATTTGTTTTCGAGTAATGACGTCACCGATTTTTTTTTAAATGGCAACACCATGTTTTTTCCTTGATTCTGAAAGATCGTTTAATTCTCTATCAGACAGTACTAAAATTTTGCCCTCTTACATAGGAAAGTGTTCGAGTAAATGACGATTGAATGTAAATTTTATCCATAAAAAAGTAATAATTCTAAGGTATGTAAAATAAAATACAATTGATTAAATTTTATACTTAAATTAAATGTTCGAATTGCCATCCACCAACTTCTTGATAATGCGCAAGTCTGTGAAGAAATTCTTCTTGCACATTATGAATGATTTCTGGGGTAACTCTGTGTATTTCGTCCTGAATGCGATTTTGAAGTTCTTCTAAATTACGTGGTTTATTAATGTACACTTTTGACTTCAAGTATCCCCATAAAAAATAGTCAAGAGGTGTAAGATCTGGCGATCTTGCAGGCCATTCTATCGGTCCGCGGTTGCCGATCCACCTCCCAGAAAAACAGTTGTCCAAAGAATCTCGTAAAGGGCGCGCATAGTGCGGAGGTGCACCGTCTTGCTGAAACCATATGATATCGTCAGGAATGTCAGGGTCATTATTGTTAGGAAAAATTACTGCAAGGGCTGGAACAAGGTCATTTTCTAGAAACTCTAAATATCTTTGTCCTGTAAGGGTTCCTTCAAAGAAGAAAGGCCCTACTATTCTGTCGTCGTCAACTATTCTAGCCCACACATTTAATTTCTGGGGGTGTTGGGCATGTGCCTCTGCCATCCAATGAGGATTTTCCCGACTCCAATATCTGCAAGTTTGACGGTTTACTGTACCATTCAGACAAAATGTGGCCTCATCTGAAAAAAGTATTTGCCGGTGTAAATTTATATTTCCTTGACATAAATCCATTAGAATTTCGCAAAAGTGTAAGCGGCGATCGGGATCATCTTCATTGAGTTCCTGCACAAGTTGAATTTTGTAGGGATGATATTTTTCCTTCCTCAAGATACATAGCACTGTGCTCTGACTAGTGTCATTGTTTAATGCAACCAATCGTGAAGAATTATGAGGATTGTCCACCATACTTATCAAAATGTTCTGTTTCTGATTTTCATTAATGCTTGGACGTCCAGGTTTTGGAATATTTACAACATTGCCAGTTTCTCTAAATTTAGACTCTACCTTACTGACTGTTGATTGGCTGATAGGGCGATAACGTTTTTGCTTTATTTTAATTGATTTACGTTTTCTAACATTCAATCGTCATTTACTCGAAAACTTTCCTATGTAAGAGGGCAAAATTTTAGTACTGTCTGATAGAGAATTAAACGATCTTTCAGAATCAAGGAAAAAAATATGGTGTTGCCATTTAAAAAAAAATCGATGACGTCATTACTCAAAAACAAATAACATTTGAAAATCGCATTTTACGCTAAAATATGTATTTTTTAAATTAAAAATCGACCTGTTCGAGGATTTTTCCCAAAAAATAATTGTTTCGTTTTTATTGAATTTATTCCATACTTTTGGCGCATACTGCATTTATATGAATATGCGGTGCATTCTACATTCAGTTGCTAGGGTATTACTATTATTGTTAGATGTAAGTTGTAGTTTCTCAAATGTCCCTTTCTCGTGAAAAGTTTTCCCTGTGTAAAGATTATACGTGGATCTGTATGTGGTTTTCTATAGCTTCGGCGCAATTCAAGGTAATATTTTTTTAAATTGTCATATTTATATCTCAAGTTATACGTTTTTTCAAAATGTTAAAAATGGAGTTGATGCTGGCAGTGAATAAATACATGTTTAACAGTTTTATGTAATAAATGAAATAAATTATGTTTAATAGTGCATGTTTTATAACTAACTTCAATCTTTTTATAATTTAGAAAAAATGGGACATTTTCTTTTTGTTTATTCCAAACATCTGTGTGGCTCAATTTAAAAAGACAAATTATTTTTTCACAATGGCAGCCTTTGAAACAAAATTTTCCTGGACGCATTGTATAAAAAATTATTATGCAATCTCATAGATCACAAAAAAGCTTTAATTTGATATATGGGACGATGAACAGAAACTGTTTTTTTTTAAATCATAAGTTCTCTTTGAAGTTTGCTGTTGCGAGTTTCTTTATTATTATAATTACTGCGTTTAAAAAATTTCTTGATGTCTCCAAGGCCCCTCAGCAGCACTTGTTTATGAGGTTATATACAAAATTATATGTATCAAGAGATGCTGATTATTTAAAGCAGAATATGCTGCTATTCGTAGAAATGTTCTGGAAAATGTATCAAACACAGAATTGTTTAAAAAACGTTGACATTTGGCGTTGCTCATAATGAGAAAACTTCGAAGGGTATTGATAATTTAAAAACAAAATAGGTTCTGTCATGCATATCGATTGTTAAATTAGACAGTTTTCATATAGCAATGTATTTTTTAACTTTAAAGAGAAGACTCAAAGCCATTAATATGTCTCCATAGTGTTGTTTCCTTGTTATTGTATAGGGTGGTTGAAATGAAAACAAAAAATGAACAAGATACTGTAAATCCCCCAAAATTATCTAGAGGGAGGTCAAAAGTCGTTATACATGATTTCCTGAAAAATTCGCAGAAAAGTACACTCATTTTATTTTAAAAAAGAAATACCAATAGTGATTAATAGTGACATATAGCTAGTGCCAGTGGTTTTGTAGATGACGGTTTAATTTTATTTGAATCTAAAAATACAGGTGACTATCACGTAGACATGAACGCAGATGTTTTCGAAGAGTATTTCACACATATGTTGGATCTTATATCCTCCGGGGTCTGTAATTGTCATGGATAATGCCAGTTACCATTCACGGCAGACCGAGCGAACGCCTACGACTGCTTGTAGGAAAGCCGATATAATCAATGGTTATCTGGAAAAAACACTTCTTTTGAAACAAATATGGTGAAAAAGGAACTTTTGACACTTGTCAATCTTAATAAAGATCAGAAAAAATATATTATCGATGAAATGGCAACAAATCGCCAAATAACGGTACTACGGTTACTACCTTATCACTGTGAACTTAACCCAATCGAATTAGCCTGGGCGCAGGTAAAAGGAGATATAGCGCAAAATAACACGACGTTTAAATTAAGTGACGTGAAAATTTTGTTAAAAAATTCCTTGGAACGAGTAACTGCAGATAACTGGCAAATATGTATACATCATGTACAAAAAGAAGAGGAGAAAATGTGAGAACTCGATAATTTAATTGGCGTTACTGTGGAACTTATCGTTATCAATCTAGGAGACGAAGATAATTCATCAGAATATTCAGAGGATAAATTTTAATATACCTACTTTTTTATTTTCTTTATTGTACATTTATACAACACTACATTTACTCACCATAATTTGAATTGTCAAAATACATATATTTTTGTGTGGAATAAAAATCTATTCATTAAATTTAAATAAATATTTTGATAATAATATTGAATTATTTTATTTGAACTACTAAAAACCTTTTTAACCCGGTTATGATGCTTAAAGTAGCCTCATGTTTTGAAATGCTGTTTTTATATTGTTACTTGTAAGAGAAATGGACCGAGAAATTGAAGCGGCATAGACAAAGACGGATTGTCGGGAATTACATTTTAACTACCTGCTACAATTTAGTACAACCCGGTCACAGAAGATTTTTTTTTAAGTACACCTCATCTATACCGATAATACGTAATATAAAAATATTGAATATAAGCACCAGTACTACATTTATTTACGATTTTCGATGGCATAAAAATAAATGTAATAATGTTTAATTTTTGTGTTATGACCAGAACTTGTGTTTTTTTTATAAGTAACACCCTGTATTTTATCTCAAAAACGGAAAGAGGGCTAAAAATGCATTACTAAAATATAATACTTTTCTTATTATTTGTAATGTAGATCTGCAGAAAACATAAAATTTTCAAAATGCTAACGTTATGTAAGTTTTATGACTGAAGAGGCTTTGAAAACAAACATGTTTGACATTATTTAACATTATTAGAAACACAGACAGCAAATAGGTGCACTGTACATCAATCAATTCATTTCATGAGTTTCAGGATTTACAGAAGGAATCGTAGTTTAATACTTTTAAATCCGAAAATACGATAAGTAATGACCAAGCAGGAAAAATCATTGTGCGTGAAGGTCCCGAAGGAATCTTTTTGCACCTTTTGTTCCCAGCCACTGGTGATTCATCTTTGCTCCCTTTATCATTCGTGTCAAAAGGAGTTTGCCGAATTACATTTTAATGTAATCTCCAGAAATTTTAAAAACTATTTTTTTTAAATAGAAAGCTGTATTTCCTTTAGACAATACAAAATTGTGTAGGATTAAGTCAATATACATTACAACTAATTAGCACTAAAAGAAGAACGGACATATAAACATAGCAACTTATGTTGAAATATAAATAAAATAGATAACAATCATCTGACACCAAGACATTTCAGTATAATGCAAATAGACATTATTATTTAATGTATTCATTAACACAATAAAAATGTTTGTCTGTTAAGAAATATTTTAGACGTTCTTTAAAACTGGCAGTAAATTATATGCTTTAAAACCTATATTATCTGGAGACTTTTACATTATATTATACTTTTTAAATGAATATTCATTTTCAAAGAGAATTTATCACAGTTTTGAACTGCGAGTACTGACCGCAATTTTATAAATACAGTTTTCAGAAGAAATAAAAGAAGGTTTTATGGTAAGGCAATCTGTATCATAATTGAAATTTTCCATATTTTGCGTGATAATATCATGTGTCAAGCATAATAATAGTTATTTATTATACAAGGGAAACAAGTAATAGTTCTAGTTCGGGTTATGTCTGCCACACACCAAAATATCAAGATACATATTGTCACAGAATTTACCCCGCTCGCACCCAATTCGATGACTGTGGTATTGCGAAACGCTAGATGGTCCCGATCGCCCCTACCAAATTCTAGTAAACAAACAAATAATGACGTGTATCGAGGCGCGACTGGAAAAATGGAGAATCGACGAGAAGCGTTCGAGAGTCGTTCGGGAAATGGATCTAGAGAATACTATTAGTTATGACTAATGTCGCAGCGCCCATGTTGATCATATGTCTTTACAAATCTGTAGTCAATGGTCCATCATGATGATCAGATTCAGAATTTCATTGTTTATCAGGACCTTACAATAAAATTTTGAAATCTATAGCAATGGATAGGTTTCATTCTCTTGCAAATAAAAAAACAAAATTACAATTTTGTTTAAATTTATTCATAAAGATATAGGTCTATTAACAAATATTATTGTCTTTTGTAAATGTAACAGTTTATTCTTAAAAAAGAAATGGAAGTCATTTCAAACTATTACGTATATGAGTTGAAATATTAAATTATCGCTCTACAAATGCTAATGATAACAGTTGCAACGGAAAGAACATAGAGCATGAAGCTGTAAATAACAGCAAGTTGAAAAAGATCTATATATGCAATGCAGTTAATGAAAATATGAGTCTTATTTTAAAAATAAAGCTCGAGTCAGTACAATGTTATAATTTGTATGCTTATACAAGAATTTTGGTAAGATTATCATAATGGTTGTAGATAAATGCAATGAAGTGTTTTTATATTTCACAAAGTTGATTTCACCGTTATCCTTATTTAAATTTTACTACAATACTTAAATTTTATTTTTGTAAATGCATAATGCTGTAACTTTAAGAAAAATTAAGAATTTTGTGAAAACTAAACAATAGGTACCTACTTGTTTTTATGCTTTGTTGGAAAATTTTTAACGTTTGTAAACCGTCCAGATTCACAAGATATTCCAATCAATGTCTGACAAATGACACTTGTCACACCGGCGGCTGGTGAGATTTCGGGTATGCCATAGCCAGACATGGGACCCAAACCAAACTTTAGGGTATACGTACTGTGACCATATAAGAACTTTGGTAGAAGAAGAATGATTTTACACTTTGAGAAAAAAAGTTGGGCCTCACCCCAAACTCTCAAAATACAGTTCTATCTCGGAGATGGTGTTATTAGCTTATTATTTGCAATTGGCGCAATAACAAAAGCCATCAACGGTGTGGTAGAATTATTCAATGATTAATAGTATATTATGCAACGATCATGTAATGATGGTTATTAATACACGAGCATTAACCGGGATACGAAACGAGCCGAAGGCGAGTTTCGTATGGTGTATGCGAGTGTATTAATAACCATTACATGAGAGTTGCATACGCTATTTTTTCTACATCCGATAAATAATCAAAAACCATAAATTTTATATTTTTATAGAACACAATAGGTAACAGTAATTATTCGTATGAACTGCATTTTCTGCTTTCTCGGATATGTGTGGAGGAGTCGATGGTAATTCTTCTATATCGCTGATATCAGACATTTTGATAAATTATCGAAGTTTAGCTAGGTATCTACGAAAATTTAATATGTACTGATTTTGACATCTAAAATAATTACATAGTAACCTAGGATAAACGTCAAATGCACAGCATGCTTGATTGAAAAATTATGGGTTTCTATTGATTAAAAATCTGTATCGTAATGGATATCATTATGAAACGGATTATGGGCATATAAGTGCATTGTTATAATACGGGTGTAGAAAAAAATACGTTCCAATTCGATAATAATGTAAACATTTCCAAATATTGCAAATTAATTTCATTTTTGTAGCAAAATGGGGAAGGTTAGATGTTACGTTATTAATTAACATGAAACTTAAGCAAACCAAGAATGATGTAAACAGATTTATAGTTATTGAAAAATATATTAAAATTTACAAAGGATCCCCGCCTGCTTTATGCATATCGCAATGGAAAATGTATCAATGAAGTTGTTAATAAAAATCAATTTTATAAGATATCTGAAACAGTAGCTAATTTTCTTCTATTTGAAGTGAAAACAAGTGTTATCTTCTATGGTAGCTAGAGCAAAACATTTCGAAACCTCTAATAAGAAAATGATATTACAGCAATAAGGCAAGAGTTATTTCTAACAACTAGTAGGTTGGTTTAACAAAATTGTTTTGTACGTTCATGCAAAAAACAAAACTTTATATATTTAGTGGAAAAAGTGATTCTTTATTGCACCACTGCAATAAAATTTTTATTGCTGAGATTGTATTACGTTTTAAGCAATTGCATATTTTATATTATTTTCAATCATATTTATTATATACTGGATTACGAAATAACTAGAAAATTCAATTTATTAAAAATGAAATTAATTTCCTTTGAATATCAACTAAATTACAAAATATTTATTGATTTTTGCATGAACGTAGAAAAAATATTGTATGCAGTCGACGTGTCGTAATACTTACCTTTCTAGAGGCTATTTAATGAAGATATTTTGTTACGAGATAATTAGTTCATGCTAATAATTAAAATATATTTCCTTCAGTGTATTTTTAATCCAGTAGTACTTATTTATACATCTAAGTAAGTTTTAATTTTTTTATAATGAAAATGTTTCTAATTCTCTGCATAATGGCTATAATAAAACATAACCTTGAAAACACAAGAATGTAAAACAATTTCAATGTAGAACAAACTAGGCTTATTGTACAAAGTTAAAGGCAGTAATCGATAGTGTTCTAAGTTACTTTTTCATTCATTCGTGACGCCCTGAAACCGGCCTTTCCCTAAAACGTCAAGTTACTGTATTTTTACGTTGCAGCCCATTCAGTCTTTCGTGCCTTGTTAGGAATTCTACTCTACGATCATTAATCAATATGGCGCTTTACGCATTAAATGTTACGCAGTACAAAAAAAAAACTGACACATCTAAGAATAGAACTGTTGAGACGGTTTTTCTTTGTAGAAGGGGAAAGTTATATAAATTGTTTCCGTTAACGAAAGTTCATGGGTTTTAGCTGAAAGGAATCTATATAGACGTTGTTTTCAGCTCAAATCTTACATAATTAATTCTTTTGTATGATTCATCCAGTTACTTTTTAATTTCTGTGTATATTTTATGTGATGTTGACAATAAATTAAAATTTATTATTTTCTGCATTGTTTGCCGCCAGTCACAGAATTATTGTTCACTGGGTTGGGTTATTTCTTATATCACGGAATTTACAGCTCTGAGCTTTTCGTCACAAATAAATATGTTTTTAACTGTAATTATGGAAAAAATATTATAGAGGGATGGAGCGATGGTGTAGATATCTGTGCCTTTCAGGTAGATGCTTATTCTATGTGTGAGTTTAGCAGACCTACACAAGAAGATTCACAACAGAAAAAGTTAGGGGGAATAGATGCGTCGTGAAAAATGGGGTCAATATTGTATTTTTTTTCGAAAAAAAATTATTGAAGTTATAGTATTTTGAACTTTTACATCGTTGCGCTACTCTATTTTCTAGCATCATCGAAATGGAGGCGATTCCGAAAACTGAAATCCAATTTTAGTATTAACGTTTTTGCGATAGTCTTCATTAGTTTTTCAAGTGTCAAAAATGACGTGTATAGCAACTTGGAGTTGATGACTATCGTTTTAATTTTTGGCGAAGACAAAATGTTTTAGCAGCTTCTCGTCTGTATGCAGAATGATTTCCTGGTAGATATGTTCCAAATGCAGCTACTTTTACTGCGGTAGTGCAACACAGGCCTGACATGGGAAATTTGCAACCGAGTCGTGGAAGAGATGGAGGTCCACTGCGTCCACGGCGTATTGCAGCAGCTGAGGAACACATTTTAGAGATTGCTGAAAAGTACCAGGCAAATCGCTCAATAAGTGCAAGGAAATAAGGAATGTCCCAGTCAACAGTGTGGCGTATCATATACGAGACTAAATTATATCCGTACCATGTACGAGCAAGCATTAATACTAAGGACTATCCCTTATTAGCCTTACGAATAGTTACTGCCGTTACTGCAACAAAATGCTCAAAATTCCAGATTTATAGCTGACGTGTTAGTTACAGATGAAGCTATTTTTACAAAGAATGAAAAATATTTGGGCAGGGATTGTCGATGACCGCTTGATTGATCCATTTATATTACCAAATCGAATGGATGGGGTTCAGTATCTCGAGTTCCTTAGAAATGATCTGCTTAGACTTCTGGAAGATGTATCCTTAGCTGCCCGACTCCGTATTTGATTTTTGCACGATAGTGTTCTCCCTCATTTTGGGCAAAATGTTTGGGAGTACCTTAATGAAGTTCAAGGGGTACGATGGACTGGGCGAGCAAGACCGGTACCATGGCCGCCACAATCTTCCGACTTAAATGCTTAGAAGTTCCTTTTGTGGGGATATTTAAAAAATGAGTGGTGATTTACGCAAACGTATCGTATCTGCTGCCAATAACTACGTCTGTAGGTCAAAACGAACCAGAAATATTTGTGTAGAAACTGGGTAAGTGAGGCCCAAATATGTTTACAGGTCGGTGGACAAAATGTTGAACAATTGTTGTAACAGGTATGTTATTTTATTAATAAATAATAACAATAGCAGTTGAATTTTCTGATATAAAATAGGTGTTATAAAATTTAATTTATTTCTTTCCTTGAGAAATTCTTTAAATATTTTGTCCGTTTATTTTTTATTACACTTTGCCACCGTGTCTGTCGTCGACTGCATGCTTTGCCATGCGCAAGGTCATGTTTTATAGAGGTCCAATTTCCAGTGCCGTGAAAAAGTACCCTTTTCGATTTTCTTTACAACATTTTTTTCTCTACATTCCAATATTCCAATTACATGTACTACCCTTTTTAACTTTTTATATTTGTATCTGTACATTGAAAAATATGTTTTTGGATAATTTCTGAATCACCTGTATACACGGAACAAATATGCAATTTTACGCAAACTAACCTACATATATTCACCTCAAAGCACGTATAAGAAATGTTGTAATAAATTTAATTTGTATTATCTGACCTTTTTACATCGTCGACTTTTGTTATACCGCAATACTGCCGCTAATGTAATGAAACAGGGCGCCGGGCTGCCTGGAAATGGACTAAAGCTTCTACAACACTACATAAGCTCCATATATAAACTTCACGTCACTTCTTGTTTCTTGGAGGTTCACTTGTTTGTGATTAACGGTGACATTTACTATGAAATATATTAATAACGTAAATGCGGTTTTTTCCCGGGTTCTTATTTATTATCTGCGTGAAAGTAAGTAGTAAATCTAGTTGTTTATGATAAGCCTTGCGCTAGAACTCAGAGCGGAAAATATGTGAGGCATTACCTTCATTATTTCTAAAGTGCCACAACAAATTTAATCGCTATGTAATGTTGTAGCATGCAATGTTGTAAAATTTCGAAGTTTGAACCGAAAAAGAAATTTGGCAGCAGGAATAAAATTGTTTTATTTTTTCGAATAGGGTCAAACAAATATGTTTTCTTTGATACCAAATCGTTTTCTTCTTGGAAAAGTAAAAAAAAAAACATTTATGTGAACAAAGCATTTGTTTTCATTAAAATCATTATTATTTAAGGGAATTAACAAGCCTTTAATCCACGAGAAAAAAATGGACACTCAAGGAGCAGCCGAGAGTTTCATTTTTTCGAGAGGATTAAAACTGGTTAATTTCCCGAATGTAAATCGACGTTTTATCCACGACCAAAGCCAAAACCGGTAAATTAGGAGAGTGGAAGCTATGTGAGAGCATGTGAAAAATTATGGTTTTGAAAAACATCATATATTTGACAAATTTATTTTAAGAATATTTCGGTATGCGTTTGTTTATTTATCAACAAAAGTAAAAAAATTTACAAAATCGACATAAAATATGAGTGTGAATGAATGATTTTCTTCATTCAGGTTTAAATTTAACAAGAAGCCCAAGAAGCATCATTATCAGCGAAAAGAAAAAGTGCATACTAGGAGGAAATGGTGGAATTCGATAACTGGCGACAAAAAGGGACAAAGGAGAAGGAGCAATTACATAAGAAATGCTACTATTCTACAATTCATCTACATGCTAAAATCAATGTTGAAAGTACACAAATGTACTTCATATTTAAAAGTACAATCAAGAAATTATAAACCAAAGAAGGCAAAGATACTGGAGAGAAACCAAATCAAAGAATTTTTGAAAAAAGCACCGCATGAGGAGGGTTTACAAGTTAAGAAAGAAAATACATGATTTAATATTTTAGCGTTTTATTTTGAACTCTTTACAGATTGCAACAATCATGGGAGTCACAGGTGCTTGTCGATGCAATGAATTAACCTTTTAGGTTATCACTTATGTCCAAGACAAAGGCAGTAACCTATACGTACGGATACGAAAACAAATATTTCAAGAAGTTTCACGATCATGGAAGAAGCTTCAGTCAATGCTGTAAAAATGTGTTGAAAATACATCAATCTAAAAATGCCGGTGGGAGATTTTTTTGCGATATGTGGCTGGAAATGTAGTGCGCAAATGTTGCCTACATGTCAACAACACAATTTAGGAAACGTTTGCAAAAGTGGCTGCATTTCTTGGTGTCTCTGATCCAGAAAGTTTTACCGGCCATGGAATAAGGCGTTCTTCGACAGCATTACTGGCCAATGCTGGGGGTGATATTACTACTGCGATGCGTCATGGTGGTGGGAAATTGACTGCAGTAGCAGAAAGTTATATTGAAGATTCACTGTCCAGCAAGATGGCAATTGCTGAAAAAATCCAAGTCTTCCCTGGCGAAGTTGTTTCTGAAGAAGTGGTCCTTCAGAAACTCCTTACCGAGTGAATTTTAATAATCCTTGTCAAAATGACAAGATCGTTCTTGAGATAAAGGTTAATGTCAGTAATAATAATTCTAAATAATATGCTGTAAAATGGAAGCGTGGTATTATGAATTCTAATCCACTGGTATTAAAAGGTCATTAATGCACGGAAAACAGACGCATTAAACCTTTTTAATATAGTGGTTGTGGATGAAAGATAACTTCCTTTCAATGATATACTTATTGCATTGACCAATAATCATTTTGTGTTGCAAAAAATTTCATTACAATATCTCAAACGGTTTTGTAGAAATTTAAGTTTTCGTACTTTCTCAATTAAACTTTAACTTTAACTTTAACGTATGGCGGTTTACTATTGGAACACTCTGTATAAATTTAGTAATTTACCTTAAATTGAGTAGGTATTTATGATATTTTTCGTCTTGTTATTTCGAAAACTAAATTGTTTAGGACACTGAAGCAATGAATGATGAAATTTATTGCATTCTGCAAATTTCTACATTAGTGCAGGTGTACTAAATTTTGAACTGTTTTATACTTCAAAACACGATGTTGAAGTAAATTAACTTGGCTTTTTGGCTGTCAAAGCAAGAATTAAATTGCAAATTTATAATTAATATTTAGAAAACTAATTACATACTTTAGTCTTGGCTGTGAAGTTACTTCTCGTCCTATCCTTTTTTAGATTTCGAAGTTAATTATAGAGAATGATGGTATAATAATAATTAACATTTGCGGCATCAATATAGGCAGAAAGTCTGCCTCAGTTTTTTTTTTAATTAAAGGTGGTATCCCTTTATTACAATATTGATTATTTTGATATTAAGCTTTGTGTCACAAAATATCACCTCTGTATTTTCAATTTTGTTATTATTTTGGAATTCACGTCTAAAAGGAATGCAATTTAATCGATAAAAGATGGCTGTTATTTAGATAAAGTGAGTATAATGTAGAAATAAATTAAAAAATACAAAATCAAAGCTAACATTGCTAATTTTTAACGACAATAGAACAACATGAAAAATATTATTAGAACAAAACTGATGAAGACAAACGTTCTCAAATTTTCGGTTTCTGGATTTTTCTTTACGGACTCTTCTCATTTGTGTTGTAGCTAATCTTATTGAACAATTTTATTTTTTTGGTAAATATTAGATCAACTGAAAAGCAGTTTTGATGATTTTCCTAAGGGGTGAAATCGAGGCAGATATTTGTGATGTATATGGACGCATAATAAAGACAATTAAAATATGACTTGCCATAATAATTAAACATATTTAGATTAGTTTATTGCAGTTCTCAATGATAAAAAACATTGAAGGGACTTTTGAAGTGAATATGAAAAAATATAAGACAATTAATTAATGGAGTTGCCAATATGGTTCAACTAATTTTTTAGCTTTCTTTGAGCCGTATTTAGCAAATAAAGTATCGAATGTTAATTTCTTTACTTATGAATCCACAGATATATACGCTACATCTGGCGTCCTACAGGGATCAGTTTTGGGACCTTTGTTATTTATTATGCTTATAAATGATGTTTGTACATCTCTTCATGTGAATGCTCTGTTATATGCTGACGATATAAAGATTTGCACAGATTAACTCACTTGATGATTGTTACCTTTTACAAGAAGATCTCACAAAGGTACATTTATAATGCCAAGAGAATAAATTGCCGCTGAATATTGCAAAATGTAGCGCAATGACATTCACACAGAAAATAAATTCAATAGGTTTTGCCTATACCATTATTAATAATGCATTAAACAGGTGTGGTGAATTTAAGGATCTTGGAGTTATATTCGATTCTAAATTGATCTTTGTTGCACATATAAATCATATTGTCACGGATTTCCTAATCCAAATTTCTCTACTGCCAGAAAAACAATCCGTTAATTAATTACTTCTTTATTAACTATACTCAGTACACTGAACACTAATTAGAACTCAACTAAACACTTATTTAATTAATCGCTATCTAAATCACTTTGATATCTCCAACTAAACACTTCAATTCAGACTGTAATACAAGACTAACTTAATCGGCCGTTTATTTTTCTTTTATAGACCCAACGAATATTCCAGGTATATTCTAGTATCTCTAGATTCATCTTCCCGAACGACTCGAATGCTTCTCGTCGATTCCCCAATTTTCTAGTCCCGTCTCGATCCACGGCTTTTTGTTTGTTTAACAGAATCGTGTAGGGGCGATCGGGGCAATCTTAGCATTTCGCGATACCACAGTCGTCGGTTTGGGTGTGAGTGGGGCAAATTCCGTGAAAATATATTGCCGAATGACTAAAAAAATTTGGGATTTATATTTATAAATACTAAATTTTTTAAGAATACATCTACGTTGACCATCCTGTTTAATGCATTTGTCAGACCAAAATTGGAGTATGCTATAATTATTTGGAGTCCTCATGCTGATATCCACGTTAATAATTTGAAGCGACTACAAAGAAAATTTATTAAATATATGAGTTTTAAAGTTGATGGTGCCTACCCGCCACAAGGCACTCCACAGTTGGACTTATTGAACAAATTCCATTTGAATGATTTAGTCTCGCGTCGTACTGACTTTTCTCTATCGTTTTTACACAAACTAATGATAAATAAAATTGATTGTCCAAGAATTCTTAGTTATTTTAATTTTAGTGCTCCGTTTTAAATTCGTTAGCAGTTTAATTAATCTGTTGTGATTTGGATTGTAATATTTGGAATTGTTGTGTTTACCTGTTGCTTGTTTGTTTAGTTGTTTAAGTATACATTGTTGTATTTTCTCTTGCCCTATAATTGAATTTAGTCTGTCTGGGCAGTGTATCCTTAAAATAAAATAAAATAAAATATAATACACTGATCATGAATGTTAGTGCCAAATAAATTTTTTATAAGGCCTTTTTAGTATGACTTTTAACATTTCACCTGAGAAACCTATACCAAACTTCCAAAGTCATTCATAAGCGGTTCACCAGACATGTACCGTTTTAGACCTTATTAGCTCTCATCAATATGCCATAAGTGAGGTAACTGACAAATAACAGTCACAGTTTTATGTCTGTCTAACCCGACAGAAGGGATCATGAGTACGTCAAATGTAGCAAGTTACATCTAGTGGTCATTGCAGTAGGAGAACTTCGAGGCTAAGTAGAATTTTGAAAAATAATGGCAGTTTATTATATAGGGTGTCCAGAAACTCTCCTGATAAACGAAGACCGGAAATTCCTCAGATAATTTTAAGACAATTTAACCCAATTCACCTAGTCCAAAAATGCTTCCTAAGGGAACTAGAGCTCTTTGAAGATGGCGCCTTGTAAATAGTTTTGTTTAAATACCTCCAGAACGCTTCTACTTAGAAAAACAAAAACTGGTATGCTTGTTTAGCCTTCAGAGATGAATCGATTCCATCAATTGCAAATTTCTAGTACCGGTCATAGGCGTCCGTTTTGGGTAGGTCAACGGTTATTTTAACGCATAACTTTTTTGTCTTTAACTTTTAAGCATTTGTGACACTAGATTATTAAATTTTCATAAGTCATTAGGATACACCGTTTTCTAGAAAAATGGATTTGAAAATTTTTCGTTTTTTCGTCATTAAAGTTTAAAAATTTTAGTTAAAGATTTTTAAAAACAAAGTATTTATTACAATGGAACGAAAGTAACAAAAAAAAGTATCAAAGGTAGATAGTTACAAAAGATGCTCGATGTGATGACCGTCTAGTCTCTATGCATAAATTTACCCTTTTGCTTAGAGAACGCCGAATTCCAAAGTTATTTCTAAATTCGTTGCAAGCATCTTGTATCCTTCGCCAGAGTTGTGCACGATTTTGTATCGGAACGGAATAAACAAATGCTTTTATGTATCCCCAAACACAATAATCGCAAGGATTCAAATCCGGCGACCTTGCTGGCCAAGCAACTGGACCTCCTCTTCCAATCCAATGGTCTTCGTAGTTATTATCTAGAAAGTCTCATATATTCCTCCTAAAGTGGGCCGGACAGCCGTCGTGTAGAAACCATAAGTTTTGCCGAATATTTAAACGCACCTCATCTAACAAATCAGGTAAAATATTTTGCAGGAAATGTAAATAATCAGCATCATTTAAACGAGTAGGTAATTCCATAGGTCCAAGTAGATAATCGTCAACTACTCCTATCCAGACGTTTATCTTAAACCTATGCTGATGCTTAAATTGTTGAACAACGTGGGGATTGTCACCAACGTACGAATGATAATGTGCATTATGTACATTAAAAAATCAATTTTTTGTTAATGTAGCTTCGTCACCAAACAAAATGTATCTGAAAAATCTTCATCTTGATTTTTTTGTTTTTTTAACCATCTAGTGAATTCTACACGAGCAGGAAAATCTCCTTCCAGCAGTGCTTGCACCTTGGTAAAATGAAAAGGATATCAATTTTCTTTGTGTAAGATATTTCTTACGGAAGATTTTGAAATTATGGGTTACATGGTAGATAGTCTTCGAACGCTAATTTCTGGATTTTCATCAACTACCATTAAAATAACATCTTTATGTTCTGCTGTTACATCATTATGTCTCCCTGTTTCATTATTTTTTGGGACCACTGAACCTGTTTCTCTTATTCGTTAATGAAGATCTGTAAATGTTGAGTGAGTGGGATGCTCATGATTGGGAAATTTATGAGTGTATCTACGTTGCGCTGCTCGAGCGTTACACCTCATTTCGCCATAAACTAAATGCATATCGGCGTATTCCTCATTAGTAAAAATCATTTTTAAAAAAATTGAAATCGTTGTGTTTGAATTCCACAAAGTAAAAAATTAAAAGATAAACTTCGCGAACTGACAACAATTTGACAATGAAAAACGTATGTTTTACTTTTGTTGGCAGTTCAGAGCCAACTAGTGTAAAAAATATAAATTGAACTTTAATGACGAAAAAACGAAAAATGTTCAAATCCATTTTTCTAGAAAACAGTGTATCCTAATGACTTAAAGTAAGAGAACCTTTTAGTACTAGTATAACTGAAAATTTAATAATCTAGTGTCACAAATGCTTAAAAGTTAAAAACAAAGAAGTTATGCGTTAAAATAACCGTTGACCTACCCAAAAGGGACGCCTATGACCGGTACTAGAAATTCGCAATTGATGGACTCGATTCATCTCTGAAGGCTAAACAAGCGTACCAGTTTTTGTTTTTCTAAGTAGAAGCGTTCTGGAGGTATTTAAACAAAACTATTTACAACGCGCCATCTTCAAAGAGCTCTAGTTCCCTTAGGAAGCATTTTCGGACTAGGTGAATTGGGTTAAATTGTCTTGAAATTATCTGAGGAATCTCCAGTTTTCGTTTGTCAGGAGAGTTTCTGGACACCCTGTATAATAATTACCATGTTGAGGCTTTATAAGGAAGATACAGGTTAAAGTTTGTTAAAGTTTGAAGAAAAAAATAGATTTTTTGATACAATTTCTAAAATAATACTACTTGGTACACAATGCAGTTAGTTAAGGTGTCATAAAATGTGAAAATATCAAGAACTTTGAATAACCAGTGGCGGAGATAAGGGTAGTTTAATTTAGGAAAAAAGATGTATGAGCTTGTATAATATTAAGGTTTATTACATTTTTAAATGTATATATCAACTTGTCGGAGTTGTTGGAAGCATTCCAAAAATGATTGTTACAAAATTTAAATTGAAGGATCCCGAAGGATATACTGGACATTGTTTTAGAAGGTCCTCTTCCATTCTTTAGATAATAAAAACCAGATAGCAAAGAAGATCATGAGGGCAAACACGGATTTAACGATTGGCAATTCGAACCAGCTCCATCACATCTACCTCTTGTATAAAAATGTTTAAATATCCCAAAGAGTGTATTATTAAGGTTTATAATAAATCTTAGGTTTTATAATATATTTTTTAACAGTAAATAAATCATTCATCTAAAAAAAAGTATTTTTATTTTCTTAAACATTAATTACCGCAATGGGTAATTTTTCATACTTATAGTTAAGTATATTCTCAGTTTTAAATATTACGCAAATGAAAAAAAGTTTACCACAACAACCGTTGTGAATTTCTTATGTTGATTAAAATACACGGCTTGCAAATTTGAGCGTAATTGTTATAAAGCAGAGAACCCTCATTCTGGAAGACGCCGTAGAAAATGATAATGGGGTAGGGTTCCTGCTTGTGACACTGAATAGGTGTTTATTACTGTAGGACACACTTGCTGTCTGAAAGGAAATGAAGGGAGTTTAAATTAAGCTCTCTTTGAAGAATTATACCATTTGCGTGCAGAGAAGCCAGGGAAAATTTTGCGTGGATGGAGTTAAGTTAAAAAGTTAGTCAATAGCAGCAGTGACTAATATAGTTACTGGTAATAGAGCGTACAAAAAAACAGTGATAGACTTATACTGGCAGATTTAGGATAGTCGAGAGGATGGTCTTGCAAAAACTATTGACTATATTACACATTAGAGAACATTTTCGTGTCAGTCTAAATTTGAAAATAAGAAACACCTTGTTTAGTCATTGCATGCAAATACATGACGTTCATTTTTAAATGCAATAATTAGTTTATTCATACGTATATAATTATTTACAAACGATATGTTATAGGTGTCCCGAAAATATTTGTGGAAAATAAAACTGTGGATTCGTCAGCCTATTTTAGGGGTAGCGTTTTATGTAAAAAAAAAAAATAATTTTAGCATCCCGTAAAAAGTTACAGCCTTTTAAAGATAGATATTGGAATCAGGTTTACATGGACTGTTTTAAAACCGGCTCAAATTAAACACTTTTCTTTTGCATAGATATGATTTTCATGGCCTATTCCATCCGTTGTCACCTCACAGTGAGGGGATGAAATAATACATCCCTTGTAAGTTTATTATCCGAATTTTTTCATACTTGAAAATTTTTAAGAAAAATTATTTGAATAATTATTGTTATTCAAAACAAAACTTTTTTCTCTTTGCATAAATTACTAGTTTCGTAAAAAAAAAATAAAACAAAAATAAAAGTCAGGATCTCAACCCTATGATTCTCCCAACGATATTTTCAGTTTATTTGTTTTTTTATCATTCTTATGATAAATTGTGTTGGTGTTTTGACACTTAAAACAAACATGGAAACTTGATTTTGGCACTTACTTTTAAAGAGTTGTAACATCTTAAATGTTCTCTCCTAAAATTAATAAACGCCCCCTCTAAAATCGGGCTAAGAGATCACTGTTTCATTTTCCTATACTCTTTTCAAAACATGTAGAATTAACAATTATTTTCTTGGAACATCACTGTAATATAATTTTAAAATAGAAATTAATATATTTGTTTTTAACTGATTTTAGATAAATTCGTTAGTAATAAATCAGTTGAACGGAAATGAGATACTATAATTATAGTTAGATACGTATTGATTTTAATTACTTAGGGTTCAGAAATATTCGGATCATATTAATTAATATTTAGATAGTTAATTAAATTTTTTGTTTACTTGAACTAGTAATGGGTTACACTGCCTGTGTTATTGATTATTTGTTTCAGATTTGGTGTATAATCATTTGCAATAATAATGACACTCTTTAAAATGAATTTTGTGATTTCTTTTGAACTGGTGACGGATTTGTTATGAAATCTACTTTCAACTTTTAACATTAGTTTTTAGTTGTTTCGCTTGCCAACAGAGATTTAATGAAATTTCTACTCAGAACTTCCAGAAGTTCAAAAACTGTTTTGAGGTAGTGTCATTATTATTGCATGTCTGTATTGTATGAGTTGTAATATTTTAATATATGATGTATGTATGTATGTATGTTTCTGCCGACTGACTAGATAGTTTTTTATATTAGTATTTTATTTAACTGTGCGTGAAATGTGTTTTGTTGTTAGCGGATAATTCTGACGGACTAATGAATGAAAAAGTAGAGTTTGGAACGAATGAACAAAATACAAACCGGATTAGCTTTTACATACCATTATTAATAAAGAGATTAATTTTTGTAATTTTTACATTTGAAAACAATGTAAAAGTGACCACATGGTAATTGACAGATCTAAGCCGTATCATAGGCGCCGATTTTTCCCCATTTTTTAAATACTGGACTAGAATATTTTTTTATTGTCTTGTCTGTCGATTTAAGGCGCCAGCGCTTGAATGGAGATGACAAGACCGGTGTGGGTTCTATCCCCGCAGCCGGTAGACCGTTTATCAGCTATATTTGTGGAGAGGATTGGCACCCTCTCTGGGTATGGTAGGGTGGAAAAATGTTGGCTTGGGTCAATGTGAGACATTGATACCGATCGACATTTGACTACTTAATGAGGTTTTCTAGGTTTCCCTCATTTCTGCACTGATTGGTGGTTAGGACCTACCAACTAAGTCGTTACTGGGTGCAAATGCGGCGGCTTAGTAATTTTTATTATTATTATTATTTATTATAATTATTATTATATGAGAAGATTAAATATAATAAAAGCTTTAACGCTTTAATTGCTTTTTCGTTTTTATCAGGACACTTATTTAATAAATGATTGAGGAATTCAAAGCTGAAGGATTTAGCTACTTAAATACACAAGTCACTTAACAGTCTTAAATTACATAAAGTCTGGAAAATGTTTCCATACTAAGCAAACAATATTGTCTGAACGTTAACGAAGAACCTTTTGAATTTATTTTCGATATCGTAAAGTTTTTGTTGAATTTCGGGCGCGTTAGGACCAACAAAAAGTTAATTACTTTTAAGGGTTAGTTTTATGATGGCAATATATCAGAAAAGTTACTTTTTCATCGCCAGAACGTTATAAATATAATAAAATCTCACTTAACTGGGAGTTTAATTTTAACTCATCAAAAAGACATTAGCTATCATATCATCTCAGACGTATTATGTGGAAACACTGCAGGGTACTACGTTGCAGACGTCCTTAAAAAAATTTTTTACGTTTGACGAATTATAATAGAAATATATGATACTAAACTGTTTTAAAATCAAGTATTTTTTCTATTGTACTTTGTTCTAATCTCTTGTCTTTTTTTGCAGACTTTATACCAGTGGCGGCTGGTGAGATTTCAGGTATGCCATATCTCAATAATCAAACATGGGACCCAAATCAAAATTTAGGGTATATGTACTGTGGCCATATAAAGAACTTTGGTAGAAGAAGAACGATTTTACAGTTTGAGAAAAAAAGTTGAAAAAAACTTGGGCCTCACCTCAAATTCTCAAAATGGCTTCTTTAAATTTCGAGTAACTTTTTTTTCCAGAAACTATATGTAATTTTACGATCCGTAAAAGGTTTCAAGTTTATTAAAAAATAACTATATTTATAGAATTTATAGCATTTTGAAATTTTTAAATTTTTATGTATCACAAATACAATATTAATTTTCAAACTGCTGTAACTATAACAAAAATTAAAATTTAGGTAGAATTATGTCTTGGTTGTGAAAAAAAATGTTTCTCGAAATTTAAACAAGCCAATTTGGAAATTTTAGGTGAGGCCCACGTTTTTTTTTAACTTTTTTTAGCAAACTGCAAAATCGTTCTCCTTTTACTAAAGTTCTCTATATAGCCACAGTACATATTTTTGGGTTGGTTGTCTGATTATTAAGATATGACATACCTGAAATTTCACCAGCCGCCACTGCTTTATACAGGCTACAACTTTGTAGACATGTTCTTAAAAAACTTTTTTTACGTTTTATGAATTATAATAGAAATTTTTGATACTAAACTGCATTTCTTCTATTCTACTTTGTTCTAATCTCTTCTTTTTTCTTTTCTTCTCTTTTCTTGCTTTTTCCTTTTTTTCTTTCATATGTCATGTCCTATACGATCTGGTACGGTACGGTATCCTGTCTTTCCTTCTCCTATCCTAGTGTCGTGTCCTATCCTATCCTCTCCTATTCTATCCTATCCTATCCTATCCTATCCTATCCTATCCTATCCTATCCTATCCTATCCTATCCTATCCTATCCTATCCTATCCTATCCTATCCTATCCTATCCTATCCTATCCTATCCTATCCTATGCTATCCTATCCTATCCTATCCTATCCTATCCCATCCCATCCTACCCCATTCTATCACATCCTTTCCTAGCCTATCCTATCCTTTTCTGTCGTATCCTATTTTATCCCATCTCATCCTATCCCATTCTATCCTAGATAATTAATAACCAACATCTGCATTAAATCGACTGAATTTGTAGGGAACAATAATTTACCACTTACTTTTTTCTCAATTGTAGGCCTTTTCGTGTACCTACACTTTAAGCATTTACCATGTCGTTTCGCAGTCGTCTTATTCTAGCTAATTAGGGTTACAGTCAAAGCAAGTACTTGAAAAGGTTCATTTAGAGCCGACCGAGCTAGGTAAACATTTAGATTAATTCAGCACTTCTTCGCTTTGTTTGCCTTGGAAATTGAGTGACGGTGAAAGAACTACGTGTCACTTTTTATAAGTTGTACACTTATTATACTGTAATAATACAGACGAAATGAATAGTCTGTAAATTTATAACAACAGAGAAAAAGCTGTTTTCATGTCCTGAATTCTTATTTATGTAAAATAAGGATAAAAGTTTCAATAATTATAAA
Source organism: Monochamus alternatus (assembly GCA_037114965.1). Classification (NCBI taxonomy): domain Eukaryota; kingdom Metazoa; phylum Arthropoda; class Insecta; order Coleoptera; family Cerambycidae; genus Monochamus; species Monochamus alternatus. The sequence goes on along the minus strand of CM073431.1, from coordinate 72,443,949 downwards.
TAAATAATTATTATGTTGGCAGGGCAGAATATGTACAGGTGTTAAAGATGTCAACATACCTACATACAGTGTAATATGTGGGAATTACAAAAAATAAATTAAATGGGGAATATTATTAACGACATATCTTGAGCTACAATTTTCTTGGGGAAAAGAAAAAGAGTTTTAACTCACAAAATTATGTTTGTTGCAAGCTGACGGTTCGTGAAGATTATTGTTCACATTTCAAACTACTTATTGATTAAGGTCGTGGTATTTCTTGCCGTAAAATGATCAAATTTGTGGTGTTTATTAGGTACAGAAATCTGGAAAAATAAAACACACAGGGCAAAAGTAATATCAAAAATAACTAACTAACAATATAACTATTGATATTTTTTTATTCCCTTTTACTATTTAAATTCCCCTCAAGTAATTTAACTTTTAAAATGCATGTGTATGACACACATTATTTTGCTATTCTAACCCCACATTTTAAGAATTATTTTCACATACTTATAAACAAAAGTGAACAATCTTATATGCAGAACTATGCAAATTTATGTTATAACAATATTTACATCTATGGTTGAATTTTTAAAAATACGTATTTTGAAAGATTTTTGTACCTAAAAATATTCGTTTTATTTCGGTATCTTTGAATATTCGCAGATGGGATGAAATAATTATTTTAACACATTCCTGTGTTAATCGATGTCCACACGAGATTGTGTATATTTTTACACATTTCTGCATTTGTGTATGTAGAAGTGTGTTAAAGATTTAACATAATCCACTGTGTTAATGTAACGAATATTATGTGTAACTTTTACACACTTCAGTGTTATTTGTAACATTCTCGGTGTCATTAAAGGTGTATAACCTTTACACATTTACATGCCAGTTTTATTGTATAATATACAGGGTGTCCCAAAATAGAAGACCATACCATTAACCACATATTCTTTGGACAAAAATAATGCGACTTTCGTTATGCCACTTTTTTATTTGGGTGCCCTGTTTCAATACACAGGGTGTTAAAATTACATTTTACAAAGCTATTTTTGTTAATAATCCCATTGTTTTGTAAGATACACACTTGAAATTTTGCACGTACTTTTATCTTATTCCGGCATACTTATCATGTAATTTTGGTGAAAAAAATCGAAGGGTGAATGGATTATTTCTAAGTACGCCAATGCAGCTTTTTCTTCAAATATCAAACGTAGAATTTTCTTCTGATCATTTTATCTCTTTTGAAATTTTTTGTTTAAATGCTGCGTTTTGAAGAAAAACGGTAATTTGTAGTGCCCATAAATCTATCATTTACTATATCATTTTCAAGTGAAACTGAATTGTTGTGGATATACCTATTATTGCAATACCTTGCCAACTTAGCAAATCGTAATACTTACTGAATGAATAATTGCTAATTAAAACAGAATGGATAATTTTAAATGTTATAAAATGAGGAATACTTATGAATTGAAAAAATAATATGTTATTGAAATCTGTAATACAGTTCTCTTATCAACCAAAAAATAATAGTCTTGTTTAGTAGTAGTAGTAATGAACGATCAACATAATAACTTTTTATCTAAATAACATTAAATAAAATAATTAATTAATTACTACTAATTTAACAAACGTTCTACTTGCCCACCCTCCTCATTAACACATGTACGTCCCTTTTAAATAGCGAAAACCTTATCTTTTGAAAGATATTCTCTTTTTGTTTTAATTAGCAAATATTCATTTAGTAAGTATTACGAATTGCTAAGTTGCCAAGGCATTGTAAAAACAGGTATATCCACAAAATTTCAGTTTCACTTGAAAATGGTAGTGAATGATAGATTTATGGGCACTACAAATTGCCATTTTCCTTTAAAACGAGGCATTTAAACAAACAATTACAAAAAAGGTAAAATGATCAAAAGAAAATTTTACGTTTGGTATTTCAAGAAAAAGTTGCATAGGAGTACTTATAAGTAATTGGAGGGGATAAAGGGTACTGTATCCCTCAGTTACCTCCATTCGTCCTTCAATTTTTTTTACCAAAATTACATGATAAGTATGCCGCAATAAGATAAAAGTACGTGCAAAATTTCAAGTGTGTATCTTGAAAACAATTGGATTATTAACAATAATAGTTAAAATGTAACTTTAACATTCTGTATATTGAAACAGAGATGTCCAAATAAAAAATGGCATAAGGAAAGTCGCATTATTTCTGTTTTGGGACACCCTGTATAGTGGGCGAAATGGTGAACTTTATTAGTATATTACTCAAATTTACTATAATGCTAAGTAATTTTAACACATTTTTCAAAATTTTACACGTTCTAAAATACACACAGGAAAATTCATTTACACAGCAACCTTTTTTACAGTGTAATAATTATATTTTTCAGGGGAGGTGCTTGGAGATGTCTATATTTTACAGGGGTAAGTCATTTTAGCACATTTGCAAAAGCGCCAGATACATGACAAGTAGCTAAAATTCCATGTAATTTAGAAACATGGAACATATTTTATATAGTATCATGTTAAATTTTTTGTGGTTCTTTGAAGATATATGAACAGCTGATACGAAATATCCTACCCATACAACTTATTTTGAATATTCAAAGATGTTCCTGCTTCTTCGATGTATTTACGGTCTCTCTAACAAAGCCTTGGTTGGGGCATAATAATGCAGGTCCCTGTTCTGCCATGTCAAGCAGCATGGGCGCCTGGGGATATTTCTAATTCAGCTCTTAACTCGATAAAGCAACTCGGGAGGTTTTAACAGGAGCATGAAGTTTTGAAAGATAGCTTGGAATATATAAAAAGCGTCGAACTGAGAAAATTAGCTATTGGTAGAGAACACGCTTTAAGCGAAAATAAATAGAAGATCAAGTGGTACCCTGTGTAAATATCAGTGGCGGCTCATGGTAGCTGCTAGAGGTGAGGCCCAATTCATTTTCAAATAATAAATAGAAATAAATTTTCACGTCACCCCTTAGGTAATGTTCCTTGACGTTTATCGTTTTTTATTATGGAGATCTTCGCCAATAACACTATCATAACCATAAATTAAAAACTTAAATGACATCAGAACTTTATTTACAATAGAAAAAAATATATTTATCCAATAATTAAAAAAATGTTCCTAATTCATTTAAGAACACTAAAAAATATGAAAAGGGCTTAAAACCAATTTTTAAGGTAGCCAGCCTACTTATCTATTCCCACATATGAAACAAAGCTGCCAAATTTTCGTTTGCCTCCACTTTTAACAAAATATTATTAAACACTCACTCTATATAAAACAGTTCTACTCGACTGTCTTTTAAATTTGCAAATTTATTTATGTCTTCATAAAATTGAAACACTTGTTGGAGGAATTATTAAAACTAAGCAAAACAGTTTCTGAAAATGTCATTTCAGATTTCTTGTACATTTTTACCGTTTTTTGAACTTCTAAATAACGAAATGGTTCGCTTTGTACAAAATATAAAGTTGTTAAAGGAAAATGCAATCTACAATTTAGAATAGCATTTTATAGCTCGAAATTATTTCTAATTTGTCGCAACTTTTACCACGTTTTGCTCCTAATTCAGTAATATTTTTCGCATTACCAAAAATATTTTTAAATTTTTCATCGTCTTTTAATTCAGAAATTCTTTGATTAGCGATTTTAATTTGTTTAGAGTAGTAGTTTACGGTTAAGTATCTAATTTGCAGAATTTGGAAAAGTAAATATGTGCACGCTAAAATTTCGTTGTATATCTTGGTCAAATTGCAAATTCAATATCTTGAAATTGTTTTAAGAATCTAAATATCGTTAAGATAGATTCATTATTACCTATATACAATGAGCCTATTTAAATATATATATTTAAATTAGGTTCCTATTCTATGTTAAATTCAGTCTTACCTTGTAAGGAAGTTTTTTTTTATTTCTTTAAATTAATCCTACCTGCCTTGTTTCTAAAACTTTATACCACCGCGCTAACCACCTAATCTTCAGAATATTTAAGAAGTCACATTCAACTAATCAACCACTAACAGTAACCATTGGAAATTCAAAACACATAAATAAAAGTATTAACACTTGAACAATTGATTAATCGTCAATTTACCGTTGAACTAAAAACTTGAGGCGCCAGAAATCGGACCTCAGTCTCGAGCGGACATGGACAGAAAAACATCGATTTTAACCGTCTCTCGAAACCATAACATATAAACATGTGCGACGCAATTTGAGGCTCGGAAAATTGGGCCTCACTGTGGTGGGATTGGTGGGCGACCCGGACTCTCCACGCGAGTAGAAACAGAAACGGCGGGACATTGAAATGTAAATCTAAGATTGAAGCAATTATTTAATTTCGTTACTTTGATTTTTGATAAATCGGATTGGAAATTATGGGGTGATATGCAGTGAAAGCCAAATTTTACCGTGAGGCCCGGTCTCAGTTGCTTCATAAGACGAGCCGCCACTGGTAAATATATTATAAGGAAAGTAAAATTACGCTTGGAAGTTTTTGTTGAGGCCTTTTGGGACACACTTAAACGAGAACACGCGTTCGGGTAAACTGTTTGGAAATATTATTTTTGAGTAAATATAATTTTTCAGTAGTTTTATAACTAAAATTTTATGCTTGTGGAACTGTACAGAAACTTATCTTTTATCTCTACTCTCCAGGGTGTTTAATTGAAAATATAGATTCGTCGGTTACCTCACCTATGGCATACTTATGAGAGGTATATGTCTGGTGGGCTGCTGACGAGTGAATTTAGCTGTTTGTTATTGGTTATGCCGATGCAATTCAATGCTGGTCGGGGCATTAGCCCGCAGAGTACTTGTTTCCAGAAATTTCGTGTTTGCACTCTATTAAGGTATTTGAGCAGACTAGAAATTTTTTAGTTTATGGTGAATTTGCCTATTAAAAAAATGTAAATCTACTTCTATAGCAACTAATTTTAATACTACTCTATTCATGTGGAAAACGAAGTAAATTAGTAAATTAGATGAAGTTGTGAATATATATTATTTTAAGTTTAGAAAGCTCAATTGCCTTTTTAAGATTTATTTATTAAATAATTATTTCATGTAAAGATTACAAATTCTGTAATAACAATGAGAAAAAATATTGATATCTAATTTCCGACAGATCCCATATTTTTGATAAATTGCGATTATTAGCAAGTCGAACATTTGTTATAGTATTTTGTAAAATTATTTTCCTTCTTGTTTACTTTCTGTATTTCATGTCTATTATAATAATCTGCTGTTTATTTAGTCTGTTTTATTGTTTTAGAATACATTTATTATAATAATTATTTGTGAATCATTAATTAAAAGTATTTCCTAAATTGTAATTTCTTTGTGTGACTGAATCAGAAAATTTATAAGAATCATTCAAATTTACACGATACAGTAAGATTTTATTAGTGTTATTACGTGGAATACTAATATTATCTGGATAACATATTATTTCTGAATGATATCAAATAAATAGTGTCAAAGAGTGTTACATAAATGTTGAGTTTTCTGTCACTTAGGTACTGTAGAATTCACGCCTGATTAAAAGCTTAATCATAAAATCAAACAGGAAGACTTAAATTCCCAACTGCAGTCATAAACTGCCATAAACTCTGTTATTTCTGCTGTCCTTAAATACCTACCTTGGAAGCATTAACAAAAAAATGTAGTTGACGTGTCGTATAAGGCGTGTACCTAAAAAGTTTTTTGGACTTATCTATATTCCAAGGATTCGTCTGGAAAAACAGTATTTTACAAAAATATCTATTAGAACTTGAATTATGCAAAGCATAAACTTTACTAATAATGGCATGATATGAATTTTGAAGTATTTTAAAGTCAGTCAACCTTTATTCCATGAGTCGCACATATTTATTTTACCTTTATTATTCCAAAACATCATATTTCATTTATAAATAGACAATCAGCTGTCAAATGCAACAATACACTCCACTTCAAATAAAAAAATAACACCGATTCTAAATTATTTTTTAACTATTGTTAAACTTAATGTAAAGCTCTCGTAATCTTGTAAAATCAATACCTTTCTAAAAAAGCCACTAAAATCATCAGGACATAAGGTCGAATATTTCAAGTGGGATGTATTCTAAGACATCCACCAAGAGGTTTGAAACTACTCCAGTTTCAGTCAAGCTGAATGTTATCGATTTTAGATTTGGCTAAAACTTTGTATGCGGGAAATAACTGAAAATCGCTAGCGGAGCTTTCGGGAAATTTAATTTTCCAATCAAGTTGAATTCGACTTAATGTATGCGAGACATGTCCGCTTCCTTTTAGCGAGATATAGGGTGATTATTATGTAAGGGATGATTTGCAAATACGGAGAATTTGGTAACGACTTAATAATTTTTTAATATTGCATGTACAGAGTACTTAGTTACTAACACGCATGCCGCCATCAATAGATAGAATAGAAAAAATAAATGTTACACCACTGTGTAAAGCAGATATAATATACGAGGTAAAGTCAGTAGAAGAACAGTTTAAATCAATTTATTCGTTTACATAATTTGACTTTTATTAACCAGATAAAGATAAATGCTATAATAAAAATGTTTATATATCTTACTATTGTCGTTTTAAATAGCATTTTAAAAAATCCTTGAAATTTTTCAGTTATAATATTGATAAATAGATGGGGTTATTTGCATAAAATTAGAATAGAGTATTTCAAATTTTCAATAAAATAGTTTAGTAACAGGGGTTCAAAGCGCACTGAAGTGCAGCAATTCGGAAAAAATGTGTTCTGTGAGATAAATATTCTGATGCATTTATTATTATTTAATAATAATAATATACCTAATAATAATAATATCTCTACTCCTCATTCTAATCACGAGGATTAGCCCAGAAGTCAAAGACTTGTGCGGGAGAGGGAGCGGCATATTATTATTAAGCAGGTCACATATGCGCCCAGGAGCGACTTACGTTGGTAGTTCCTAACCATTATTCAGTGCAGGAATGATGGAAACCTGGAAAACCTCATTAATTAGGTGAGCAGTCAAACGTCAACCAGTATCAATCTCTCACACTGACCCAAGCCAACATTCTGGGTCAAACCCATAGCAACCTAGTCACCTCGATTCAGGTACTGACGCCTTAAACTGCGCGACCACTGACCGAGATAAAATAGAATACACATAAAATGTTGGATGCATAAATCAATACATTTGATAAAAATATAATATTTTTAATGAAGGTTATGATTGCAACCTAACCAGTACACTAGTCGTTCGAACGTAGCTTCGACTATTGTGGGTGCTTTAAACAGTTTTGCCACTAGCCATGGCACGCAATATAAGTGTTCTAAAATACGTGCCTACAACGAAAATGGAAAATTGGTGCCCGCTACATTCCAGCGACGTTTCCAGAACTTATACGGCCACGTTCCAGAGACGTTATGTTCCGTAAATTCGATAACGCAGCGTGGAAGCTCGCAACTATTAAGGAACTTTAATACTCTCCCACCACTTCTTTCCCATCACCATTCATATAAGTATGTTGCTTTCTTTGTATTTACTACAAAGTAACAAATGAGACTGTAGCAATATTTGAAAGTAGCAGTAAAGTTGCGACTACCACACATTTTACACAGATGATCTTATTCCTCCGGGGTCTGTAATTATCATGGATAATGCCAATTACCATTCACGGCAGACCGAGCGGATGCCTACGACTGCTTGGAGGAAAGCCGATATAATTCAATGGTTATCTGGAAAAAATATTTCTTTTGAAACAAATATGGTGAAAAAGGAACTTTTGACACTTGTCAATCTTAATAAAGATCAGGAATATGTTATCGATGACATGGCAACAAATCGCCAAATAACGGTACTACGGTTACCACCTTATCACTGTGAACTTAACCCAATCGAATTAGTCTGGGCGCAGGTAAAAGGAGATGTAGCGCGAAATAATACGACGTTTAAATTAAGTGACGTGAAAATTTTGTTAAAAAATTCCTTGGAAAGAGTAACTGCAGATAACTGTCAAAGATGTATACGTCATGAACAAAAAGGAGAGAAGAAAATGTGGGAACTCGATAATTCTATTGACGTTACTGTGGAACCTATCGTTATCAATGTAGGAGACGAAGATAATTCATCAGGATATTCAGAGGATGAATTTTAATATACCTACTTTTTTATTTTCTTTATTGTGCATTTATACAACACTACATTTACTCACCATAATTGGAATTTTCAAAATACGTATATTTTTGTGTGGAATAAAAGTCTATTCATTAAATTTAAATAAATATTTTGATAATAATATTGAATAATTTTATTTGAATTACTAAAAACCCTCTTAACCCGGTTATGATGCTTAAAGTAGCCTCATGTTTTGAAATGCTGTTTTTATATTGTTTACTTATAAGAGAAATGGACCGAGAAATTGAAGCGACATAGACAAAGACGGATTGTCGGGGATTAAATTTTAGCTACCTGCTACAATTTAGTACAACCCGGTCACACAAAGTTTTTTTAAAAGTACACCTCATCTATACCGATAATATATAATATAAAAATATTGAATATAAGCACCAGTACTACATTTATTTACGATTGGCATACATAATAAGCTTTTTTACTCTCTCTCACTTCTAAACAGACTATAGTTGAATACTTATCCTTACATTATTAATTTTATTACATGTATTTATTTTTCTGTGGTTTTGCTTATTAACCCCCTGTTACATCTTTTGTCCTTTGGATATTTTTATCTGGGGATATGACTTGATATTTAATGTGGGTCAAAGTTTATAGTATATTAGTATAGATATAATTTTATACGGGGCTTTAATGCCTATACTTAACACTAAGTTAATAGTTTTGAAAAAATGATAATATGCACAAAGATAAAAAAATACATTCCACGCGTGACATGATCGAATATACAATGACGAACAGCATGAGGGTTTTCAAGTTTTGGAAACTACATGGTAAAATGTAGTTCTGGTGAATTGTAAAGGTGATATGCACATTGTAGTTGATGTGCGTGATAATGCTTAATACTTCTACAAGTAACGATAACTTGGACTAATACATATTACTTACAAATTCCGAGACTTTAAATAAACGATAAAGATTCCCTGAACGTCGCAGTACTATCAAAGCTACTTGAGAGTGATTACATCTTTGAAGTCATATTTTAGCAACATGAGTTCGCTGCTACAATGATTTGTCACTTTCAAATTGTGAAAACTTAAAGGCCGTTCTTCTAATAACTAAGAGGCTCTCAAAACTAAGAGAGCTATTTAGAAGTCAGATGACTAATAAAGTAAAAATAAATAGAAATAGTGAAAAATACGTAGTGACTGTAACTTTGCTGTATGAAGTTGTTTATACAACAAAGTAGCGATTACGTAATACTTACTTTATCAAGGTTCCAGTGTCACTTAGTGTTACTTTGATGCTAGTTGGAAATTGTAAATTATTACTTGATTATAATTGTCTATACTAACAGAAAACATTCTGCAACATGATACTTGGCGAACAATTTATTTCTTAATACATTTTATTTTATAATAAAATTTCTGATATAACATCCTGGATAATGCAGCAGTTGGAGCAGTAGTTTTGTTTATAATTAGACAGACTTTGATGTTAAATATTGGTGGAATACAGTATATATATAGGACCCTCAATGCGCTTTACTGGTTTAAAGTAAATTAAACTTGGGAAATATCTCAATTCCCAGTGGTTTCTAGAATCCTTAACCGCATTAGAAACTGAGTTACAGGAGCTATGGATTATTATTGGTTCATGATGTCGAATTTATATTTATTTACGACAAAATTGTATAGTGCATGTATTATATGTATATGTACATATAAGTACATCGTTTATACAGGGTGTAGAAGGAAGCGATTGTGATTAACAAGAGATATATACAGGGTATCTGGAAATGATGAGCAAAGAATGCAGGGGAAAATTCTATACCAAAAATAAATGCTACCTCTTTCTATAACATTTTTTCCAAAACTGATTATTAGCGGTGTTACAGGGTATTAAATTTAAAATTTTATTTTCTTATATTTTAAATAACTTCTTAAGAAATCCAAATATTTACATAAAATTTGTAAATCGGGAGTTTTTGCGGATGAGAAATTCAAATGTTTCTAATTTTGACGTCAGTAGTAGAGGGCGTCACTTGTGGCACACCATGTTTCTTTTAAATGGCAAAACTTTTTTGCAAGGTAATGTATCCATCTGACTATCGAAACAATCGATTTTCCTATCCGTTTTATTTGAAAAAGGTATACCTTGCTGAAGTCGATAGGTTTCAGGTAAAGTTATTTAGAATCGTAAATTATGGACTGACTGACGATAAAAATGAGGTTTAATATGAATTCGAGGAAAATATTTTTTCACTTTATAAATAAATTTTGAATTTTTTTGAAAAATTAGTGACAAAAAGAATTATTCTATTTATTAAACTGTTATAATACAAGTTAAAAACATAAATTATAAATTAATTAATTATTATAAATATTGATAACACAATTATTGCAATTAGTCAAATTAATTCCCGACGACATATTTTTTTCATTGCTCGAACTTGCTGTTATTTGGGAAGCGGCGCACATTGCATTAGATGTTTCACCAAATATTTCTTGCGCTGTAAGTTTTTTATTATTCATGGAATTTTCAACATATCCCTCCGCAACAGAGCTAGATTTCCAACCTCCGTGCCTCTTTAATTTTAAAATATCAGCGCCACTGTCTGCTAGGAAAGTGGCAGAGCTTCTTCTGAAGCAGTGGCCAGTATATAGAACAGGATTTGAAAGACCAAGAAATTGTGCAATAACTTTTGGCAGACTGCTAAATGTGTTAATTCCCACAGGATTTCTGGTACATTTTCCATTCGCATATTTTACAAAAAATCTGTTGTGTTTAAGAACCTGGGGACGCAACTTAATATATTTTCTTAATATTTCAACAAGATTCGTATTTTCAATGTGTCCAGTGGTAATTGCAAACTGCCGTATAACTTTTGTTTTTGAAGGTGGGATATCAACACGAAAATGGCTTCCTTCATCTATAACATTTTCAACTGGAAGAAATGTTAATTCTGCTTTTCTGCATGCTCCTGCCATTCCAATTATCATTGCAACCTTAGCCATTAAGTATTCTTTGTCATCAGCTTCCACTAAAAATTTGGCAAAATCTTCTTTAATAAAAACTTTTGACTTTTTAGCACTGTACCCGTCCGCTTGCCTTTTAATATATGCTACCAAATTTGTACATTTTTTAATATCAATATTCTTTTTCAGATTTAGTTCAGACCTTAACATTGAGTAAAGTGTCCATAATGTGGAAACTTTTAGATCTTTCTTACGCTCAAAATATGCGAGTAAAACTTTCTCAATAACATGTTTAATTTTCTTCTCATCACATCACGTAACAAATTTTTTTTCGTATGCCAAATCATAAACTGCATTTGACTTTTTGGGAATTACTGATAATAGAGCATTACCTGCTGCCTCTTTAATATCGCTTGGTAGCTCTTCAGAACTTGAATCACTCATTTTTTAAAAATAAAACTAAAAATATATCAATCTCGCTAAAAACTTTCCGTCTAGACTTTTTTACAAAATGTCAAACTGACAACTAACATGAAGTAACAGCAACAAACTAAATTTATGTTTTCCAAATTTTTGTCAATTATATTAAATTTTATTTTTTTATTACTTTCTTCAAAATTAGAAAAAATCTTGTATGCAATACGTTACGAAATGAAATTTTGTGTAACTTGTGAGTTTTTGTTCTTAAAATATTTGTTCTTAGACATAGTTAACGCTGTATAATGTAGGTCGTGAGAAAAGAAAAATAAATTTTGCTTATAACTGCTTATAAATAATACATTGTTAAAGAGATAATATAAATTTTTAGATTATTAGTTTTTGTAGAATAATCTCCAATTGTTTATTTTCTTAATGTGTTTTTTGTGACTAGGTAAAACTAATATCATCCCTTCTATTTGTCGTCAGGGGTTTTCGTAATTGTTTTTCTCCCATAGTGGCAGGAATTCCCATTTTTTTAGAAAAAGTTGTAATACCACAAATAACAGGCTTTTACAGACAACAAACCAAATCTGACATACAACAGGTTTGTAGAAGTACATTCGGCACATGTATTTAAAATAAAAGCAACAAATAACTGCTTTAAAGCAAGTCTACAGGTCTATACGCCTGCGAATCAGCTCAACAGGCATCATCTATAAAAATATATACAACGAAACATTTCAAAGCACAAAACTGAAGAGAATTTTATTTCCACTTTAGCTTCAAAGATCCTGCAGACTTCAAACTGCTTTGATCTTTCACTTGTTTACTTTAGTTGTCAGACGAATCCCAAAAATGTGATGAGAATGACTTTCAGTTTCTGAATGAGGGTAGACAGGATAACGCAGGCTTCTCCTTTCTGCTTTATGCAACCAAATCTTATCTACAGCAAAGAAAATAATTTTTCCGCTAAAATATAACAACTTCCTACATACTTTTTTATGTACTTATTTGATAGCACTGGAAAAACTAAGACTAATTGTTCTTCGGAACCTTCGGGTACAATTCGAGATATATGACGTTTCAAAGTAAAATGAATATATAACGAAAGAAAGCGGTCTAATCAACAAATTTTTAGATACAATATACGTGTTTTTTTAAATTTAACTTTAGATGTCAATATTGTTATAACTTACACTTACATAGTTCTGCATATAAGATTTGTTCACTTTTGTTTATTGTAAGTATGTGAAAATAATTGTTAACATGTGGGGTTAGAATATCAAAATAATGTGTGTCTTACAAACGCTTTTTAAAAGTTATTATTTTATTTGAGGAGAATTTCAATAGTAAAAGTGGATAAACAAGACATTAAGGGTTTTATTTTTGATATAACTTTTGTTCTACGTGTTTTATTTTTCGAGATTTTTGTACGTAAAAGCATCACAAATTTGATCAGTTTACGGCGAAAAATACGGCGACCTTAACGCATTTACTAAATGTCTATATTAACTGTCGTATTAAAATAAGATTTCTAATAATAACTGTCGCGCCAAGCGCTTATTTGTATTTAAAATATTACGGTACAATCTTTGTTGTGTAGTACAGAAAAAGTCAGTTGTTTTGAAGACATCTCAAATTGTAATATATATGTCATATAACAAAAAAGTTATCGTAATGTTGTGATTCACGTACCCAAAATACAGTCCAGTAAGAAGATAATATTGTTTAATTCAACACAATCATCCCAGAGCTGTAAGAGCCCTACAAGACGGGTTTGTAGGCAACAATAAATTTTTGTGTTTATATAATCAATAAAAGTTTCCATAATTGTGGACAATGGAGTCCACAAACAACAAACATTTTATAAATCTGTAATTGTAGTATGTAATACATGATAGCGTTATCACCAAGATTCAGAGAGTCGCGAATTTAGAAACGAATATTAAGTTTTGACAATTATATTTTATCTGAGACTATAAAATTAACGCAGAATCGTCTAGGACTCCAAAAGGAAACTGTTTAGGTTTTTTTTTAATCTCGATGCCTTTGTCCGGCTTTAGATGAGATGACATCGTTCGCTATCAATTACTTATCTATGAGTTATTGCTTGCTTTGCCATTGCAATAGCCCTATGTCACCCTATACAATCTTAATTAGTTATATGCATTGTTTAATATTATCTTATTACATTATTACCTGTTTCTATTTTAAACCGTTTAACTTTCAAGAATACATTTCTTGACCGTTGACTGTTCTGTAATTATTATTATTAATTATTATTAGTGTTGTTCAAAATGTCCACCCTCGGCTCAAATGCAAGCCCCACATCAGCCAACTAAAGATTCCGTCACTCGACGGATGAGATTTTGATCATTTCTTATGTGGTTAGCTGCATCCTGACAGGTAGTGATTTCAACATCGCAGACAAGCTGCTTCATATGTCTTCATAAATAAAAATCCAAAGGATTTAGATCTAGGAAATTTGGTGGCCATGCTATTGGACCTTGTTAACTTATCCATTTATTTGGGAAGTTATCATTTAACCAAGCAATTGTTTTTCTCCCTCTATGTGAAAGTGCAACATCGTGCTGACACCACATATTTTGAACAGTACAGCTCTACATCATCAATGAAATCAAAAAGGTAATTTTCCAAAGTTCTATACATATCTGCGTTTAACGTTGATGAAATAGTTTTGATATAATTGCATGTGGATATGTAACGAACAGATATGTTCATTATGATTATTATTTATGCCATCCCTAGTAAAACACGCTTCATCAGACCACATGACAAGCATTCTGTGCATGTTACTGCAGTAACGAGTGATAAAATTCTAATCGCTGAGCATCTCCAGCATGTAACGCTTGTACATTTTGACGATGAAACATATGTAACATTTCTCTGTTCAATCTACGTCATCCAAATTTCGGTGATAAATAGACTACGTGCTATACGGCGAACACTAATTGAAGAGTTGTCAACGACAGCATCTGTTATATCTTCTTTATATTGTACAGGGTGGGGCAGAATAACGAGCGATTATAAAAAGCCCGCGATTCGCGCGTGTCATTCGGAGGTGGTATGGACGCTATCGGCCATGTTTCCTTGACATTAGCATTTAGTAACAATGGAGCGTTGGACCCCTTAGCAGTGCGCGTACGCTGTTAAGGCGTTTTATCAAAATGGTAATTACATACACGCGCGTCGTGCCTTTCGAAATCATTTTAACATTAATCGCAATCAACCAGTGCCATCCGCCTGTGCCATTAAAAAATAGGTTAAGAACTTTGAGGAAACTTCGTCAACGACAAAAAAGAAGCCCGGTCGACCAAAATCGGTGCGTACGCTCCAGAATATCGAGCGTGTAAGGACTGCTATCGAGCGAAGCCCGCGTCGTTTAGCTCGTCGGCATAACACTACACTTGGAATTTCAAACCGAACTGTCAGACGAATATAGCACAAGGATCTCCACCTTCATCCATACAAAATCCAAATCGTACACTTATGGATGAGTGACGAAGCCCATTTCCATTTGTCCGGTTACGTCAACAAGCAGAACTTTAGATACTGGAGTGACGTAAATCCTTGACAAATGCATCAAGAGCCCCTTCACTCCACAAAAGTTGCTGTGTGGTGCGCTATATCTTCATCCGGGATCATAGGGCCTTACTTTTTTGAAGATGCTCGTGGAAATGCTGTGACAGTAACCTCACAAAGATACGCCGACATGTTGGAAAACTTTTTTGAACCACAGTTTGCACACTACGAAGTTAACGAAGAAACATTTTTTCAACAAGACGGAGCAACCTCCCATACAGCGAGAATAAGCATGAATATTGTTAACATATTATTTCCAAATCATGTGATTTCTCGAAATGGGGACATCACCTGGCCTTCCCGTTCACCGGACCTCACACTGTGCGACTTTTTCTTGTGGGGTACTTAAAAAGTAAAGTGTTTCAAGATAACCCACCACAAACAATTCAAGCTTTGAAAGAACGGATCCGACAGGAAGTGGAAAACATTCCCCTAGCAATGCTGTAAAATGTAATGAATAGTTTCAAAACACAATTGGAAGAATGTGTACGCCTGGACGGACGTCATCTTTCCGGAGTTACTTTTAAAAAATAAAATTATTAATGCTTTTTTATAATCTTTAAGAAAATATTAAATTTATTTAATATATTTTATTTTAGCAGTACATTCTCTTCAGTAGAACGAATCTTTTTTGGAGCGGGGTTACCTTCTTCTCGAAGCCTACGGAATGATGCACTAAAGACTGTATGGACATGTTGATGTCGATTTGGGTATCTTCGTCGGTACTCTCGAGCTGCTTGTCCGGCGTTCTCATTGGAATACCCATATACAAAGACAATACTTGTATACTCTTCAGTTGTCAATAAATGTATTTAGTACTTCAATGGTAAGTGTCAAATGAATAAACAAATAAACAAAATTATGCGAAAGTTTGTCATAAAGCTTGTAGATCATCCTGTATATTAGGAATGCGCCCGTTTATTTTAATATATACATATTGTAAGAAATTCGTGCATAGTGTGTAGGGTTTTTATGAATGGATAGCAAGCCTTAGAGTCTTTTCACACGGACCACCGTGCAGCGCTTCTCGAAAGCGCCGTTGAGTGATCCGTTTTGACGAAACATTATTTTATATAGACTTATTCACACGGGCGCGCCACAGAATTAGCAGCGCCACGGTGGCGCGTAGTCGCCGACTCCCACCGAAACGTCAACCATAAATTAGTGGCTCCACTCAGCAGCGCTGCACAGTGGTCTGTGTGAAAAGACTCTTAGAGCCTATTCTCGCGGGCCACCGTGCAGCGCTTCTCGGAAGCGCAATTGAGTGGTCTGTTTTGACAAAACATTATTTTATATACACTTATTCACACGGGCGCACCACAGAATTAGCAGCATCACGGTGGCGCGTAGTCGCCGACTCCCACCGAAACGTCAACCATAAATTAGTAGCTCCACTCAGCAGCGCTGCTTAGTGGCCTGTGTGAAAATACTTTTAAGTATCTGAAGGTTAAGCATACTAGAAAAATCTCCATAAACATACATGGCCTTTTTTCTTCCTAAACATTTGATAATTGTTTTATTTCTATTTATGGTATTCTTGCATCTTTTCGCGTAGTGCTTACATACTATTTTTTCTTTCTCAGTCAAAATTTAATTTGTGCCGTTGAATCAAAGTAGGAAACAGATTGCTATAAATGTTTATAACTCTGTATTCGGAATACCTAATTTTACCGATGACAGTGCATTTCTATAGCTTCTATTAATGTATGTGAAATCCCCTTTCTTGTCTTTAAGATACCATGTCGCCTGAATTTAGTCTTGGATGAGACAAGAAATCTTGCCCTAAAGAGTCGAAGTTCTTTCGGTCAATTTATTATTAAGTACCTAAGTCTTTTTCAGCAAAATTACTTAATAAAGTTTGATTTTAAAAATAATTGTATACGCCTAAAGTACTTTAAATAAAATACCTACAATATAAACGCAATATTTATTTTTTCAGCTAATGTTCACTTATTGATTCATGAATAATTGTACATACGCTAACTGGATAATCTTGGGCTGAAAATATGAAGAACTGACACATAACGGTTAGATAAAATATGGCTCCTTACGGAGTTACAGGGTGTTTTATTTGAAAAATTTTAAATGATTTTTGCCCATTACTTTAACCCTGTTTGATATTACTTAAGAACGTATAGAAAAATGCTACAAAATCGTTCATGGCTACTAATAGAGGCGTACGACAGGGGTAGAGTGGCAGTTTCCCATTTATAACTTCTACAACACTGGCGGAATTTTTATTTTGGTACATATTACCTATTTCTATGTTTGTAAGAATATTTTTTGTCTTATCTCGAAAGACTTTTAAATCTTATCTGGTCTTGTCAAGATCAAGAAAAAGGAGACAGGATGCCAACACTTTCTGAATTCTCCGAAGATGACATCACTATTAGTTTTTATATATTTTTAGGTATTAATAATATTGTGTGAAACTAACTACGCAGTGGACAAAAGCCCCAACCTGCGTTGAATTACAGCCACAATATCTACCCATATATTCCTTATTATTAGCTTTTGTATGTAACATTTTTTTTTATACTTTTTTAGAAAGGTATTTTAAGCTAACATAAATCAAATCTCCTACAATTCCTATCAATGAAGTAATATGTATATTCTCTGATACCAAACATCTAGGTATGCTAATGAACAATTCCACAGACATTGATAGGAATTATAGGAGATTTGATTTATATTAGCTTAAAATACCTTTCTAAAACAGTAAAGAAATGTTACAAAAGCTAATAATAAGGAATATATGTGTAGATATTGTGGGTGTAATTCAACGCAGGTTGGGGCTTTTGTCCACTGAGTAGTTAGTTTCACACAATATTATTAATACCTAAAAATATATAAAAACTTTTAGATAAAAGGTGAACATTTTTCAAGTAGGTATTGTCATATTTAATTCATTGACAGGATGTCACTTTTTGTCATTGTCGATATTTAACTTCAAATAATTTTTATAGTTAGATATTTGATTCAACTTAAAGGAGACCACCTGAAGAAGCAATCGTAAAAATGCAGAAATAGGTCAGATCTTATCTATTGTGGTTGAATTTGTCGTGTTCCCACTGCCAAAAAGTGAAGTTAGATATTTATAGAGTGTTTCATTAGCAGGTCAGTAAATTAAATTATTTTCTTTAGATAATTATTGATTAGAGCTTTGTCTGTGGAATTATTCATTAGTATACCTAGATGTTTGGTATCAGAGAACATACATATAACTTCATTGATAGGAATTGTAGGAAATTTGATTTATATTAGCTTAAAATACCTTTCTAAAACAGTAAAAAAAATCACTATTAGTTGTGGCCTATTTTACTTGTAGTCGGTTCAAATCTGCAAAAATTTAAATTTAATACTACCTTTTAAAATAAATAGAAGACTGATTAACCAATATCGCATCCAGCTCTCATAATGGCTATTTTTCTAAAACTTGTCTACTTTAGCGTAACTTCTCAAATTTTCGCCGGAAGAGCGAACAATTGTTCTCGCTATGTAACCGTAGCTGTGCATAAGCTGACAATGATATATTGCTCTAAATTAAATATGAGAAAAGTTCTATCATAAATTATATTTTGATCGTACAACGGAAAGAGGTTCCGGAGATGAAAGTTAAGCCCTTTGTCAGAATTTGTATTAAAAGCTTGAAATAAATTTGAGGGCAACAAAGGGCACTTTAAATTTATGCGAGGGCAGCAACATATAATTTATTGGAAACAGAGGTGATTAATTTAGTCTAACTTATTGTTTTAAGGTAGGTATTTCAAAATCTACCAAATATAAATATTTCTGATATTTCTGAGGTTAGCAGAATGAATACAAATTACTTAAAGTAATGGTTACAGTTAAAAACATCCATAAGTCTGTTTTGAAAAGTAAATACTTCATAAACCTCTGCTGAACTATATTTAAAGGTTGTAAATCTCTAATAGAACACGACGTCCAGTTGACGTCCATGGACCATAAATGGACATTCGATGGATGTCCATTCCTGGACTTATCTTGATAGAACATACAATGGACATCCGATGGATGTCCTTTATGAGACATATTTTGATGGTACATATAGTAGATATCCGATGTATATCCCTTATGGGATATACTTTGATAGTACATATGTGGACATCCGATGGATGACTAGTATTGTACCTGTTCTGTTATAATTTGAATTTGCCGCTAAAATTCGTATAGCGCATGTGTATTGAAAAAATGGACCCAGAATCCAGATGTAACGCTAACCTCTAAAGTTTAAACAAACTGTTCTGTTATTTTTGGTGACGCTGAGAAAGTGATAAACATTGATGAGTAAACCCTATAGAAGAATAAATTAGGAAACCGAATCAATATAGATCACATTTTGTAAGTAAATTTGTATTTTCTACTTTTAGTCTATTTATAAATAATTGAATTATTTGTTGGCTAGGCTAAATTCATAACATTTTTATGTAGACAATTATGTCACAGTATACTTATGTACTAACAACTGACAGCAGTCGTTTTCGTTTTAAGATAAAGAAGTTTTCATGTTCACTCTAGTTGGAGAGTTTTCTCGTCTTTAGCTTTTTTAGGTTAAGTTGAGTAATGTAATTATATGGTTTTGTTAAAGAATTATATATAATTTGTTTTTGTTACGTGTTATATAGTTGTTTTATTTGTATCTCTTAATTATTTATGTATTTGTTATTCATGTAAATCAGAAAATCAATAAATACATATTATCAAAAAGAATGTCTATAATTCCAATTCAGACCTCCATTAAATGTCTAAAACAGGACATGGGTAGCACAAATTTGGTACAGATCTGTAGGTCCGAGAGTGGTGCAGTAGTGGACGCCCCTGGGTTGCATGAAGTTATGACACTTGTGCGTCCGTGGGACTTCCAACGGACGTCCATCGAACAAAAAACGGACGTCCACTGGATGTCCGGACTTCTGACTTTGGACATGCTCTGGATGTTCATAGGACGTTCTTGTGCTATTAGGGATATATGTTATATATTGAATGACAAATAATTGCAGCATATTCAATACTGCTAAAATTATTGTAATTTTTAATAATAGAACCTATTAGCTTTGTTGACGGTTACAGTAACATGTATAACAAAATCAAGTCTACTATCAAAAATAACGTCTATATCCTTAATTTCAGTAGCTTTTAGAAGTTCACTGTGAATAATAGTATATGGAAAGTTTATTAGAGTGAACATTCATTACCAGTTTTTTAGCTTTAAACCACTTTTCAAGACTGAAATTTTGCCCCTGTTAAATTATTAATTTCAGAATATATGTTAAGGTCATCTGCAAATAGAAGTTTGTTGCAGTCAATAATAAATAGATCGTTAATAAATCTGATGAATAGCAAAGGACCTGTGGCACTCTTAATGTTGCCAAGCAAGTTTGGTATTTAAAACCATGATAATAAACATAATGCGACCTTTTATGTAAATATGATATTAAAAAATAGTAAAGGTGCATTCAGTCCATTATAATTAAACTTTTCTACCAATAAACATAAATAACATGTCTTGTTTTGTCATATCTATAGATTCTGAAATAAATTGGGTAACTGATAAATTGAAGATCATTTTTCATAAAGTCACGTTGATAAGTAGCTATATAAGTGTATTTATAATAATAACATTTCAAAAACCTTAGCAATGTTCGACAATATTGCAATAGGTCTATAGTTCACAATATTATTGGTACCTCCACTTTTACGAATGTGATATATTTTTATCAATTTCCAGTAATCAGGAAATGTCGAGGAAGGAGTCACAACCACATTGCAATAATCTTTCAATGATAAACTAGGATTCTAATGTAATTTAATAATAGTAATATATATATATATATATATATATATATATATATATATATATATATATATATATATATATATAATACTATAAATAAATAATTGGAAATAGAAACAGGTGCCCTACTTCTTGGACCCATACTTTTCAAATATATATTAATGAAATTGCAAAATAGTGAACCAGTCTTATAAAATTATTTCGTATGTTTTTCTTATCTTTAAAATATTTAAAAAGATAATATATTTCATGACTTATATAATAATGCTGCATATTAACAATAAACATATTATAATATCTCGAAATCAATTGTCTCGCAAACGGTTGGTTTCATTGACTTCAAACAAGGGTATTAAATTTTTAGGTAAACTGTCTTTCTTTAAAGGAATGTTATCAAAAACAAAAAAGTTATGATCATTTCTTCACCTAGCACGTGCCCTTTTTACCATTTAAGGCGCTGTAATTTTAGAAATAATATTTTACATGACACTGTGTCTCTATAAAAGTAAGTGTGCCAAATTTAAAAAAAAAATCATTTCAGTATTAAAAACCAAATTTAAAAACATAATTTTGAGGTTACATTAATATTGATTTTTCGAGAAAATGTCATATGAATTAGACAAATTACTTTTTCCAGTAGAATCACCCCTAATTTTTTTGCGCGGAGTTTCTGGGCACCCTGTATTACTTGATATCGCCTGTATACTGTAGATAGAATAGAAACATTAACAAAAAGACTGATCAAGCTGAATCAAGCTGAAATTTCGACATTTCTATTTCTAAAATTGTAGTACTTTTTCTTGAAAATAGACATTAAATATTAACCCTGTATATTAATTATTACAGTTCTTCTAAACGTATTGGTGTTTGATTCACGCTCTGTCAAGAATCAGATTGATTAACATCTGGTCGAGGAAATAAATGAGGAACAATTTATTACGAAGTAAATCTTATTGCTGAACAAAATAAGAAGTAAACGGGAAGAAGCACAGTTTTTGTCTCGAAAGACATATCGTTTTCATTTAGGCAAGGGGTCCATTAATTTAGCAAAAAGAAGAAGTATTAGTTAAATGTGACAGACGGACTACAAGGGCTACTGGTAGATAAAATTAAAACAGAATCGATATCCCTGTCGAGAGTTGAAGAATTTTCGCCTCAGATAGCTAGGATCATTCATCTCAAAAACAGATAAAGGGAAAATAATGGCTCAAGTTTGGTTCATTATTATGCCGGAGAATGGATAATGAGGCGTACGCATACAATTAAGTATAAGAGAGATTCTTTGATGGTAGAAAGTAATGCTAAGAAAGCGTATTTAAAATTTTACACTCAAGGATTGAATTTTATTTATAATACATATTGAATAACCATCCACTTGTGGCCAGTATTTAAAGTATTTTATTGAATTTTAAAATTCGCTTCCGGTAAGTTATTACTTTACTGACTTAGCATAAGCACGCTGCAGTTAACTGTTGTTGCTAAATATGATTACTGAAACAAAAATTATTGTCATAACTGGAACCCATTATTGTCACAACGGTACAAATCGGTACCGCAATTAATTAAGTTGCAGCGATAAGTGAACTTATTTGCTTGTCATCGCTGAGTACGTTACGAATAAAGACGAAATGTACCGAAGAATCGTGAATCAGTTCAAACTATGGAATACCAAATATTATTATTGCATCAGTGGGATTGAACTTCAAGCGCTTATATGAAGGTCTATCTACCAATTCATTCAAGAATGGTTATGCCCGCCACCGTGCTAGGTTATATGCGTGAATTTATTGTGTGCGGTTATGGCCCGTTTCGATTTATTCAACTTTTAAGTGTAATTTCAACTATTTAGCCGTGATTTTGAAATATTTATAACTTTTCTGTTTATACAAGTTGGTATATACTTCTTTGCATGATTTTATTTGCCTGTTTTGTTTTCACATTAGTAATTGATCTATTTTTGTATTTACTTACCTACTGCCATAATAGACTTTGTCTCTAATAATAATAATAAAAATGTATTTGACCCCATAACATTCATCCTATATAGTTATTAATCATAAGTGAATAGTTTTACAACGCGGTAAGAACTGAAACTGTTAATCAGTATCGTTACGTGAATTTTGTCAAATTATTCAAAATATTAATTAATTATAACGAGTTAAGTGGTAATTAAAAAACATATTTTACATTTGTTAGTTTCACAACTCATAGTTCATTTTACATGTAAAATCTTTTTATATTTTTATTAATCGTTATGTATTTATTGTGCCCTTATTGATAATATGCCTTTTTA
This sequence comes from Monochamus alternatus, assembly GCA_037114965.1. Taxonomy (NCBI): domain Eukaryota; kingdom Metazoa; phylum Arthropoda; class Insecta; order Coleoptera; family Cerambycidae; genus Monochamus; species Monochamus alternatus. The sequence goes on along the minus strand of CM073431.1, from coordinate 72,420,704 downwards.
TCTTGTGAAATACATAGATATATAAAAAATAATGGTAAAAATAATTTCTAGATTCTAAACCACAATGTATTAGATGCATGTTATCAGAAAAAAATGCGTGTTCGTCTAGTTTTCAAAGAAAATTAACTAGTAAAAAGTGTCATTTTGGCATGTGATCTGGTTATGTATAAAAATTTGTTTCAATGATACCTTGCTTGTATTTTACATTATACATTACACAATATGCTTACCTACTTTTTTGTGACCTAAATATCGTTTTTATTTATGTTAAACAAGTATACAATTTAAGGTAAATACAAAATTTATAGTCTAAGCTAATTTAGCTGCTACAATTCAATTATTTGTCTGTCCTCTATTTTATAGAAGTTTACTGGGGCAAGTGTATTTTTACCTACCATTAGTGACATTTTTTTTCAGTGTAAACTTCAAGTTCCAAATTGCTCTTACAATTCCATAAACTGGTGAGATGTGGTCTGCTACTTCCTGCTCGGCCTAAGCGGCTCGACTTGCAAGAAGCGACCTACATTATAGCAGGTACTCCAATGCAGACCTCTCGGCCTGGGCGACGAGCCATTAAATCTATAAATGAGTAGTTGTTTCCTGCAGTATCATTTATAGAGTTATAAATTTCATAAACTGTTTCATGGATAGAAAATTCGTAATTTTTCAGTATAAATATTTCTAGGTTATTAGTAAGCAATGATACAAATAAAATATTTTCAGAAATTATTAAGTGATATTGTTTGTACTGGTCCCAAAATTGATAGGATACAGAGTAGATTCCTGATGACAAAATAACAAAGTAGCCAAACTTACCTTAATCCAAAAGTTGGTACTTAAAATTTTGTATTAAAACTTTTTTACATTTTTAGAAAGTTCCCAATAAATTGCTATGAAAATTTAGAATCATTTTTTGGGCCAAGAAAAACGAATCCGTACTTAACCTTGCTGTAGACGCTAGAGAGCAATACAAAATATAGGTACTCTTAGGGTCAACACTTTTGCCTCACAGTTTGTATAAAATTTTTAATAGAAAAATATTATTCTCTTAGCTTTTTTACACAAATAATATAGGTATACTAGTTTTGTCCTGAAATTTAACCTGTTTTAATTTATTTGTTTTTTTCCATTATATAAAAAATGCCAATATATATAATCTAAAATTGGTGAGCACAATAACTTATTAAAATGGTTTTCTTCATTTTTAAATAGATCTCAAATAGTATCTATTAGTTGTAAATGTTCTCCATGTGTTGCCATGTCAGGTGTTCCTCAAGGATCATATTTAGGACCATAATTACTTCTGAATTATATTAATAATATCCGTAATCGTTTAAAATTCTTCATATTATTATTTTACGCGGACGATTTAATAATAGATTTACAGATAAATTAACTTCACAATCATCTTTAATCTCATGAAGATTTTAATAATTTTTGAATACTTTAAGGTAAACCAGCTTCAGTTAAACTTACATATGTGTATTTATAATTGTTTGACTTGTAACTTAAAGATATATTTATATAATTAAAACTTTAATAAAAATACTTTAAAAGAAGTTGAGATGTTCACATATTGATGATACATAAAATTATATTTTTCCTATGTTACTGTCCACTGTACCAAATCTGTAGTGCCTATGGCAATCCATAATCATCAAAACATGTCATATTCTTTTTTAAATTGACATATTGTCTACTGTAGTTGAACTTATGTGCTTGTAGAAAACAGATGGAAAATCTACTGTATGTCATTATATCCTAAATTCTAAAATAGCGTGTGAAAAAGAATATAACACATTTACAACACATTTTGAAAGTTAGGAGTGTGCATGTTGCTAACTAAAATGCTAGGTATTTTTGTTTTGTAGTAGGTACAACAGGGAACAAGTTCACAGCAGGACGAAATTACAGAACGGCGGTAATGCGATCTTATCAGGCTAATGCTTGTAGAATGTGCCGAAGCCTAATAAAGAAAATTATCTGATGTGATTAGAAGGGTTCTGTATTAACGACGTCTGGATACTGTGCACGCTATATTTTCTGTGCTGATAACAGCTTAAACTGAAGTAAAATAATATAATAACCAAACACTGGAATTATTATAATTAGTTTACTTTCTGTTAAAACCTTACATGATATACCTATCTACATAAATTTGGTAATGAGGTATATATATATATATATATATATATATATATATATATATATATATATATATATATATATATATATATATATATATAGCTAAATTATTTATATTGGCATACGTTTATTTAAGCTCAAATATAATATACTAAGGAAACATATCTGGCTCTTTCAAGCAAACGACTAGCTTATCTAAAATAAATTATAAATTTGCATTTAAGCTAAAATATAATATACTAAGGAATAATATCTTGCTTTTTCAAGCAAACGACTTTCTTATCTACAATAAAGTATAAATTTGCATTATTTTATGTAGTCAGTGACCATATCATGGACTGAAGCTTAGCAGATTGTATTCACCTTGATTTAAATCTGATTTTATGCAAATTGTGTTACTTCTATATCAGTTATTTATTAAAATAGTAGGTCATAGTTGCGTTTTTTTTGTTTATTAAACTGAAATAATGCGATATTATTTCAAAGTTAGAGAAATAAAAACTATGTTTAACGTATGTAAAAATATGTTTCATATCTGTTTATATAAAAAAATTGTATATTTTTAAAAGGACAGTATGAATGCGTTTATTTAGAAATTATAACTTCCACAATATATTTTATCCGAAATATAATAACATTGCACCCCCTCAAAGTACTCCGTACCATGTTATTGATTCGCTTAATTATTTCTAACTTAGTTGGACGAAAATGTTTCTGCACTTTCTCGAATAATTTTATAGATATTAAAAACTATGCGTTAAATCAAGTCAAGGGATATACAGTGTGGATCAAGTTTACATAGACAAACTTCAGGATAGATTCCTTATGAATTTTTTAGAAAAAAATGTAATTACAACATATTTCTTAGCTCGTATTCCAACAGTTACAGATAATGAAATTTACCCGTTTACTTAAAAATGGCATGAGCCACTTTCCTAAAATTTTGTAGGTACTTATTACTTTGGGTGGATCATCTCATGAACTAAAAACCGGAATCAAATTATAACCAGTGGTGTAGAAATGAAGGGTCTACAACACCCTTTGAGAAAAATATTTTGTACGCCACTGAACAGGGTAAAAAGTCATTCGATTTTTGAAATGCCGAATCTCTGTATTACATAAAAGTACTTCGGTAAAAAATTCGTCAGACGTACCCTTTTCTAATAGAAATACTTTTATGACAACTGTACTTAAATGTAAAATTACAAATACATAAAATATCCAGGCAGGTTGGTTTTAAAACTTCAACAACTATTGCCAGTACAAAAAAATCATTGTTAAATGTTACAAATACTGTTTCTGGTAACTGGTTGTATTTTTTTCCCTGAACTTGATCACCCTGTATATCTCTGTTGCAGAGAGAGAAAAAAAAGGTATGTTGTTACATTTTTTTACTTAAAATTCCGTAAGGATCTATTCCTGAAGAAGTGTTACTAGCTTTCGTTTGTCTAATACAAAAATTGGTACTTCACAAATCATAGCTGACTTAGCATTTGCTAAGTTGGAGGAAGCTATAGCATATGTTTAGTCTTAAGTTTACATCTATGTTGCATTAAGTACACGGGGTGTTCCAAAATTATGTACAAAAATATGAAGTATGAATCTACAATGGTGCAATTCTGTATGACAATTTTTCAGGAATAAAAATGAACTACATAACCTCGAATATAGACAGTTGTATCTTTGTCTAGTGTTATGGGTGGAAAATAACTCTACATTTTTACACTTATTTTAGAAATACTCTAGATAATTTAATAATGTTTTAAACTTTAGACATAAATGATATAGATGCTGTATCCAGCAGTTATAAAATTAACAGCTTAACTTTATGGTTTCTATTAAAGAATCCTTATGTGTAAAATCGCATTGAAGATAAGTTAGTTATAGGTATACTTAATTACAAATGAAAGCATTTAAATATAAACTCTATTAATTTAGAAGTATAGAAAGCAATCTGACTCGGTTTACAAAATCTGACTAAAATTTTTAGATACATTTTGTTATGAAAAAAAAAAAAATAAATAAAAAAAAATAATTAAAAATACAGACGAATATGAAAAATTCTGCAGCTTAATGAAACTTTTATATGAATTTATGTGTAAGTTCTGTGCATTTTTAATGCATTTGATGCAAACATAACACTTTTATTGGGGAAACTTGTAGCATAAAATGAAAATAAGGGCACTGCGAAAAACACCTCGAGTTAGGAGAGATTGCCGTTTAAGAAAATGTTGTAAAATTATTTAGAAATTTTAGCGCAAAATATGGTATTCATTCTCTCATTTTGTATATTTCATGTGGCCGTACTAATACATATAAAGAATAAACGCAGTGTAAGTAAAATGTGTATACAGAGGGAGGAAAATTAATTACAACTTTTTTAAGAAAATATGGTAAACAAAAGTTGCTAGGCATCAAATACTTTACATTTATGTGACCTTGAATTTTCCACAACATCAAACCTTTTGCCTTTTATTGGAATCGTCAGATGTTTTTGGTTCTCTTGGCATAACATGTTATATAAGTTGCATAACTAAATTATATTTATTTAATTCAAGTGAGAAAATTAAGTTAATAAATGTCCATAGTGATATTCATTAGCCATTAAACTTTCTTTTTCTGTCGCCCTACCCTACCATCATCAAGATTTAAATCCTTTTTTCCTCAGAATGGCGAACCATAATAATGATGATAATCATTATTAAGAAAAATTACGAAAATAGAAAACAGCAACTGTCACCAACGTGTTAGTTAAGTAAATTGTTTCTGAATATTGCTACCTAAGTTTAGTTTTATATGGCGAATTAATTTATAAAAAATTCAAAAGTAATTAAACAAAAAGTGGAAATTATATGGTATTTTACTGTTTTTTTTTAAATTTTATTCAATCATTTGAATACAGTGTTCTAAATATATTTTTGAGTTTTCAGTTATACAGCCTACCATACTACCTACCATTTTATGTCAACAGAAGGAAAAATATCTGACAATTCCAAAGTCACACAACATTGGTTGCCATTAAATAATTTAAGTTTAGTATTCCCGTGCTGTGACGTAATAAAATTCAAGATCAGAGAAATGTGATGTATTTGTTCCCTAGCAGCTTTTCTTTGGCACACTTTTTTGAAAAATTAATAGTTAAGAAGTTATAGCCGTCTTACATAAAATTATCCTCACCCTCTATTTATGATTTTGGTAATATTGCCCATATATGATTAAAAAATTTCTACATACTAAAATCGGAAATGTAGCGTCTGTAGTATCTTAGTAAAAATTTATTTTCGGACACTGTATGATTGGATGTAACTACATATTTTTTACAATTTTTTTCGTTTAATAAATTTCGAGCTAAAATTTAGTTAACAAAAAACCGATATTATATAATAAACTACTAATTCTTTAACATTTGAAACTCGTATCATGTTAAAAGGCTTTTTTTACATCCTCCATCTTTGTCGGCTTCCTAGCTCTTATCGCCTGATTCTATTTGCACTTCGTACTTTCTTAGATCCAAATTTACAAAGATATTATCAATCACTTTCACTGCTTCTAGAATGCCCATTTTTTTTGTTTTCTTTGCGTTTCAAAGCCTAATTAATTCGTATCAAGAATATGATTTTTTTCTATGAAAACTGGTGCCCCAGATAGCATTATATATTCACGGAATATTACAGGAATTATCTTTTTCGGATATTGGAATACTCCTAGAAGATGCTGTCAATATATATATCCCAAAAAGAATATTCTTAGGAAGTGCAAGTGGGACACTTTTAGATAATCTGGGAATAATCAGGATATCAGTAGAATAAAAATCTAGATATTCCTGGATTATCTAACTGCATTATTTTTATGTTATTCAGGTACAGTCCATATTCGTTGAATATTCGTTGTAGTTAATTGTGTAAGGTATACAGGGTGCTTTAAATTAGACAAAAGTTCCGCCTTTTCATCCAAGATATATGTTGTCATTGCTGACATATTATGAAAAAAACTGAAAACAGCGATTTTAGAAAATGCCACGTACACATTATTTCGCAATAGAAAGAACTAACATTTGGTACAGAGGGATAAGAATATATTTCGCCCGACGAACACTGAATTCGGATCTGCAACATTTAATTGTTTGTCCCTTTGGGTGTCATATTGGATCTTGGTAGTAACAGATAGAGAAAAAAATTACAAACAATTTAATATTTAATAGTACTATTTAATTTAAAAAATAATCCAGAAAATAAAAAAAAAAATTAATTGATGAATATTGTATAACCGAAACTTGTGGCTATAGAAATTTTCTATCAGCGAAATTGGATTTCTCGTATATTTTTATGCCCCTGTGCCAAGTTTTAGCTCTTTCTGTTGTGGAATGGTGGCGCTGGATGGCATTTTCTGAAATTGCTAGTTTTCAGTTTTTTCATGTTTCAGCAATAGCAGCAGATATCTTGGATCTGTTTATTTTATCTTATTGGTCATGAAAGGTGCAACTTTTTTCTAATTTGAGCCATCCTGTATGTTTTATGGTTTCCTAGATGCCAAAGGTAAGGCACAAAAAAACGCTCCAGATTTGAGTTCATAAAACCCAGGTTATCTGCTTATACTTACCTTAGATTACTGAAAAAGTTACCACTAATTACTTTAAAATGTTATTATGACATATTAGTATAAATCTGCATCAGAAACTATTTTTTATAAATATGTTCTGTTACGTCATAGAAAAGTAATACTTGTAGCACATAGTGACTAGACGATTTGTTTAAACGCAATAGATGAACCGTAGCTTAAGATTATGCAATATCTGCAAATTAAGTATGATATTCTGTATACCAGAATGTAAATATGATTGCTAACATACAGTAAAAATGCTCAAAATATACCTATATAGATATATGTTTATTCTTTAACGTTTACTATCCTTACAAAATATGATAGATTATCGTAAATCTTCGTCTTCAACTGACATTTGAAATATTAAAGAAAAATAACATTAACCTACAAATTTTTAAACTTCATTTTATTTTTCGTATTTTCTGGAAACACCAATAGTAATTTTTTTCAATTGAATAAAATATCTTCGTGAATTTTGCCGGAAAAAATACTTAATTTATCCACTAATAAGGTTTGTAAATTTAAAACACCAGTCACCTCGTTTTTACAAGACCTATACCGGCATGTGCTGCGATTTGCCCTTGGAAATTTAGGCATGTTTAATTATTTAAATATGAACAGAATTAGAAAACTGATTTTTGAAACAAGTATGCAGGTACAAGAATGTTAGAAATGTTTATAAGTACTTTACATTTTTAATTTATAGACATACATATTGATGAATATTTCCACTAAATAAAACGATCAAACTTTTTCGTCAGCACAATTGACATTTGACATAATTTCAGTCTACTCGCTTGCGATTTGCTACTTATGTCCCACGTGACGTGACGTTTTGAGGCGCATTATTCAATTCAGTCGAAACGAGGCAGAGTTTTACATTGTTTAAAATTCAATTAACAAAAAAAGCAAAAGAAAACAAAACCTTGTGTTACTTTTACTATGCCAAGTAATAAGCCAAAAAGCCCAGCCCAACAAATATATTGAAGTAGGCAATGATTTCTCTTTCGATAACTACACATATTTTAGTAGGATTTGAAAATTTGTAATTAAAATAATTATTGTATACTGCGTTATTGACAGAATTTCCGATAAAAAGTGATAGTTTGAAATCGAATGATAAATATATGACGATAGTTTTAATTGTTTTAGCGTTACACATAATCTCATCGTCAACTATAGGTATATAGTTCAATGAAAGTAGATATATGTTTGTTGTTTAATCCAGGAGATTTATTTACAGAATATTCTTAGAATACTGAATAACGAACAATCATTTCGAATATTCCTTGTATATCATATAAGAATATTTGTGAAATATTATAATATGAATATCTGAGGAATATTTGTATGGGAGATATTTATTGTAAAAATATGAAGGGATTATTCAGATTATATATATGCAATTAAGGAGATTTACAGATCATTCCCTGAATATCCGGTGCTATCTGGGGCAAGCCACATTGAAATCGGATCATTATTACGGGAGTTGTTTTGAAAGTAATTTTAATAAGATACCTAAAGAGGCCCCTTAATTATTTTCAATACCACAGTTTGTATAACTGAGCACTGAAATTAAATGAACAATCTTTCAGGGTAACTTCAGTTATTAGTGACAAGAAATTCATCCCATAAAATTTTGATAGATAAATACAATAGAAATCAGCTAATAACGAAATATCTAAATGGGCTTTCTCACTCGCTGTGGGATATTACCCGGTTCTCCCCTAGTTCTTTACTACTGGAATATTTTTAGAGGAGTTGAAACATACATTACATGCACGAACATTCCCTGCTGACAGCCACCATTTCACGGTGACCTACAAACTTAATTAAATCACAGAGCCACTGGTACTTTCAGTTACTTTCGTCCCCGTGCTGCCAAATTGGTCTTTGTCTGAGTTTCTTACAGCAGTGTCGTACTATGCAATATATTGGACAGGGATAGTTTTATGCCTTTAAGTATGTAAAATATGTAAAGAAAATTCAAACACGTATTTTGAAAACAAAAATATCTGGGTGGTCCGCAATGAAAGAGCTGTAGATTGTTGTGTCAAAATAATATGGTTTAACCAAATAAGCCTTGAACTGTGTTTAGACTATGCTATCATGATTTCTAGTATAATAAATGATGTGAAAAGTCATGCTATAAATCAAAGTTCTTACATCAAATATAACTTATAACTGTTATGTATTCTGTTCATCATGATCATCACTGATGGCGCTACAACATTGGGTGGGTCTTGGACTGTTTTAGTATTCGTTTCCATTCTTCTCTATACCATTGGATTTCCAGTTTCTAATTTCTAGTCTTCTTAAATTCTTTTCTACCTGATCCACAAATCTTGCTCTGGACTTGCCACTCTTCCTAGTCCAGGTGTTCCGACCACCTTAGCTTATTTATTTTGATGAACAGGACAATATCAGGTTCATAGAGGCGATAGAGCTCGACTTCTCCGGTACCTCTCTATACATGTGCCACAAGATCTTTCTTTCAAAGCAGCCTAATAGCTCTTCAACATTTTTTGTCATTTATATATTGTTAACAATCAGGGCAATATCCTTGGAGAAAGTATATCGAGCAGAACCAAGCACATAAGTAAAGCATTAGTTACAAAAAAATGCAATAAAATAGTGTCACGGAATTTGCCCCACTCACACCCAAACCGACGACTGTGGTATCGCGAAATGCTAAGATTGCCCCGATCGCCCCTACACGATTCTGTTAAACAAACAAAAAGCCGTGGATCGAGACGGGACTAGAAAATTTGAGAAACGACGAGAAGCGTTCGAGAGATGCTAGAAAATAGATCTAGAGATGCTAGAATATACCTGGAATATTCGTTGGGTCTATAAAAGAAAAATAAACGGCCGATTAAGTTAGTCTTGTATAAGTCTTGTATTACAGTCTGAATTGAAGTGTTTAGTTGGAGATATCAAAGTGATTTAGATAGCGATTAATTAAATAAGTGTTTAGTTGAGTTTTAATTAGTGTTCAGTAGTGTACTGAGTATAGTTAATAAAGAAGTAATTAATTAACGGATTGTTTTTCTGGCAATAGTAAAATTCGGATTGGGAAATCCGTGACAATAGTTTATATTGAACTATATACTTCATTAATATCAATTACAAAACATATAGCACAAAACAGTGTTAGATGCATGTAATAATTTCCCTAAATTTTTATAGTATATTCTCATAAAACAGCGCCAATTTCAAAAAAATCTGTTCAAAAATCTTGTCAATTTAGTAACAGTTCTATTTAAAGTGCAGTTGTTATTTGGTTGTTACTGTACGTATACCTTGATCATAATATCCTGTAATATCAAAAATCATATGGTATATAACACAAAATATTTGCCATATTATTTATCACGTGAGAAATCATGTGGTAAATCGCATAGTTTAACGTAAAAAACGAAGATTTACTGAAATAATAAAATAATTTACGTAATATAAATTTCAATAAACAACGATTTCAAAATATTGCACTTGATTTCGTTCACTTTATTAGCTTTACATATTTAAATGGTGCAATCTATTGGTTCCTTCCTCGAGAAAGAAGTCATTCTTCCAGTGTTGAGATACGAAAGAAAAGACTTCTTCATCTATACAATTTTTTGTAATAATAAACATTACCTGGTGTTCTTTCCTAGACTCATTGATTCCAAACGATTGAGGTATTCTCTAGTACTGGTGGCTTGGAAACTATTGTATTCTATATTTGGATTTGGATTCTATGGATAATATCGAAAATATTTGCGAAAAATGCTAAAACTTCTCATTAAGTGGTTTGAACACATCGAATTTTGATGCCTATTTTTAGTTTTTTTTTCTTCGGCATGAAAAAGAAAGCGATAGAAGAAAGACAATGTTACGATCGACAGAATCTCAAATGCTTGGACTACAATTATTTCTAGTAGACTTAATTTTAGAATAGTTATTTATTTAAAAAAAAAAATATTGGTTTTTTTATATTGTTTAGTGGTGTAATCCAAAATAAAGAAATAAATAAATGCAATTCAAACTTTAAGATGTATTAAGCTAATGCTAATAATTTATTCAAATAGTACTAACGAAAAACACGTGCCGAAATGTATAGTATACAAATAGACCCTGCGTTTTTCATGTAAATCTTTTCACAATTTACATAACAGTTTAATTGACGTGACATTTAAAGGTTCTTTGTTAACATCCATATTTTTTACAGCGTAGGTGTATAAAGCCGAAGGTATTTCTAAGAAAACTATTATTTTTGCTTGGAATTTGCCTGCCTACTACATTCATTAGTAATGTACCTACGTGATTATACATAATAAAAAACTTTGGCATCATGTAACCATATCACGATTACAAATGTATGTGTGAATTAAATCAATACTCTTCTACGAATAATATTGACCTAAAATAAATAGTTTTCTGTTTGTCGTAAGTATTGTTATATAAAAATCTGTTATTACGGTGTTCAAATCTTTGAAAAACCATACATTTAATTAATTTAAGACATAACGTTTTTTATAATAGCTCTTTTTGCAACATTATTGAATTGAAATATAATCATAACTTTTTTCAAACACGGATATTGCTCTTTTATAAATAAGTAATGTATGTATTTGAATTCATCATTTCTGAAGCAACACAACTACTAAAATATGATGTTATAAAGATCAATTGGCTCTTGAAAGCATGTAAATGTATTTATATATTTTTAGGTATTAATAATATTGTGTGAAACTAACTACTCAGAGGACAAAAGCCCCAACCTGCATTGAATTACACCCACAATATCTACCCATATATTCCTTATTATTAGCTTTTGTAACATTTTTTTACTGTTTTAGAAAGGTATTTTAAGCTAATATAAATCAAATCTCTTATAATTCCTATCAATGAAGTCATATGTATGTTCTCTAATACCAAACATCTAGGTATGCTAATGAACAATTCCACAGATGTTTGGTATCAGAGAACATACATATGACTTCATTGATAGGAATTATAAGAGATTTGATTTATATTAGCTTAAAATACTTTTCTAAAACAGTAAAAAAATGTTACAAAAGCTAATAATAAGGAATATATGGGGAGATATTGTGGGTGTAATTCAACGCAGGTTGGGGCTTTTGTCCACTGAGTAGTTAGTTTCACACAATATTATTAATACCTAAAAATATATAAAAACTTTTACATAAAAGGTGAACATTTTTCAAGTAGGTATTGTCATATTTAATTCATTGACAAGATGTCACTTTTTGTCATTGTCGATATTTAACTTCAAATAATTTTAATTTTTATAATAATTTTTATAGTTAGATATTTGATTCAACTTAAAGGAGATCACCTGAAGAAGCAATCCTAAAAATGCAGAAATAGGTCAGATCTCATCTATTGTGGTTGATTTTGTCGTGTTCCCACTGCCAAAAAGTGAAGTTAGATATTTATAGAGTGAGTAAATTAGATTATTTTCTTTAGATAATTATTGAATAGAGCTTTGTCTGTGGAATTGTTCATTAGCATATCTAGATGTTTGGTATCAGAGAACATACATATGACTTCATTGATAGGAATTATAGGAGATTTGATTTATATTAGCTTAAAATACCTTTCTAAAACAGTAAAAAAATGTAAATGTATTTTCGAAGCTATAACCTTTATCAGATATGAAAACATAAAATATTTCTACTTTGCAATAATATTTTCAGAGTTCTCCGATATTTTTTGTTTTACTGTAAACACTGGAAATTTACAGAGGAAACACCAAAGCCGTTTTTCGACAATTTGCTCTTGTCAACAAACATTTTATGAAAATGTAATCCATTATGTACCTGGACGTGTTTTGGTATCAGAAGGGTTTTTGACCACATCACTTATTAAACATTGAAATTAAAAATTTGATAGGTTTATATAACCTAATGTTTTTTTGTAGACGTGCCTAATTTAAATCATTTTATTCTGAAGGGATCAATATTTTAGATATGAATAGATTGTTTAAGTTGTTTTTGTATTTATTTTAGGTACTGTATTCATATAAGTTCTAAATGTAAATGTTTGTCATCAAAATGGAAAAGTGTTTTGCAGGGGTTCCAATAAAAATCTGAATAGCAATAAATGCTAATTTCTAGAAAGCAGGGGACATATATGAACATCCTTTGTGCTGTATTTTGTAATATTTCCATACCTTTAGAATGTATTTTGGATATTCACCTAGATTCAGTAAGAAATACAACTTTCATATTAGGTTTATGACAATTTCAGTTGACTATCCGCTTTAGACATTATTTATGTTTATTATATTATTTCTCACATTCAGAAAAAATGAAAAAAATAAAATTAAGATCAACCTTATATTGTGTTAAAGCTAAACATTTAAAAAAAATTTTTTCAGACATCTTAAAAATCGCTCAAATTGAAACCATACAATTTTGTATTAGAATGTTAGAATCGATAATTGTTATCAACAAATGAATATTTTGTAAGAAATCTAAAAAAGACAGTAGGTAATATTTAATTTTGTAAACAATCTAACAATGCGTCGTGGTAATTCTTCTAGATATTTAAAAATTAGAATACCTACTTTGTAAATTTTTTCTGAAAATTGAATACACTAAACCTACATATAATCGAGATAATATTAACTTTTTCAGAGTTTAAAAACAAACAGGAAATTTCAGAACATCACAATTGTTGAACACACTATACAGGGTGAGTCAGTTATAATGTCATTAATTTTAAGAGGAGATAGGACGTAATGCGTATAATGCGAATACGCGATTAAAAAAATCTAAATGCATATTTACGCCGAAAAAGTAGTTTCAATCATTATTTAAACCCCCTTTTCAGACTGTCACTGACCGCTCACAGCCTTGGTCGTTTACAACTCATAGTTCAACTCGATGTCGATCTGATGCAATGTTGTCAAGTTGAAATATTTTTCTCGTATCTACTTACCTAGGTTTTAGACATCATAAATAAACCGTTGTACTGACTATTTTAGAATATCATTTTTTCTTGCTCAGTTCAACTTCAGCCAACAATAATTTAAAATGCTAATATCCAATGAAATCAAATAATAATAATCAAATAATTCTATTAAAAATTGCAAGTAACGCTGTCCACTCAGGTTTTCCGGTAGAAAATACGGCCCAATCAAACGATACCCGTACACTCCTGCCCATATGTTGACAACAAATCGCCTCTGAAAGCTATACCGACAAGTAGCGTGTGGATTTTTCTCTGAGCAAATATAGCTGTTATGACTGCAACAAAACCCCAACGTGTCTAATAATAAACCGAGTAGTAAACTATTTACGTACATTACATAAAAAACCTATACCCAATGGGTAAATTATTAAGAGAAGCTGAAAAGTGTTTCGTGTTTAAATACTAAATAATAAAAAACCATCGTGTTGTCGACAGAACACTGTCCAAGACCGAAATGGCACGTCGCTAATCTAAGTTATCGAGATTGAACCTTGACCTACCGTATTATTAGGTCAATAACCTAGTTACCTAGTTTTTGTACTATTATTTAACGACAAGGAGTAAAACTATTTTTTTTACATCTGGATACATGAATGAATTTTCCTTAAATATTAATTTATTTGTTATTAAAAACAAATGTATATAATAAATAAATCTTTTCGAATGTTAGATTATTATAGTTTAATAATTTTGATATTACGTTTTCACTACGTTTTACAAATAAATATGAATATTTAGTATTACTCGTAAGTACAATTAATTATTCAGTTTGTAGTTACGTACATCTAGCCTAGAAATTTATTGTTTTTTAAGTAGTGTGATACTAATCTGTTAACTGCAATCATCCATCCATAGCGCTTTATTAATAAAATTAGGGTCAGTCGCATTTCGTAAACATTCTCCATATAACACTACCATTTCCGCATATTCGGAATTTGTAAAATTATGCATTTACGACGAATACGCGAGACCGAAATAAACAAACTACTGCTTACTGCTTGTATTCTCACTATTCTCTCCACCCCCCACCCCCCCTCCAAATGTGTGGCGTGATCTACAAATTTGGGGGGAAAGAAATCCGGGAAATGCAGGTAAACTTGAATAACACGCTGATGTGTTAGACGATATTATGGATGTACACATGATGTGGCAACGATGTTTAATCCGGTCGTATGGGTGCGTCCTCAGAAAGTTTGTAGCGCACCAGGAGCGTCGTGTTACTGATTTTTATAGGGTGATTTGTTTATTTTTTAAAGGTCGAGTAAAAAAATTTTTTCAATTTTCTGCCTTTATTAGGCCTCCCGAATACGTGGTTAAAATTAATGACATTATGACTGACTCACCCTGTATGTCACTTCTTATAGCTATTCTTCAATAAAGAGTCTTAATTAGATTAACTTTTGATTTGAGACGAACAAATATTTAAACAACGTTCAAGATTTAAGAGACAAAATTTCTTATCAAAGTGTCTAAAGGTTTATGTGGAAATGACCGAAAAAGTTTATATCCAATAATCTATAATGACAGCAATTTGAAGTCCTTAGTAGGCGGAATATAAGAAAGTACGGAAGCAAAAAATTCTTAAAAGGGAAAATTAATTTCCAGTCCTCTGAAAAATAATTAGTAAAGAAATCTATAAAGAAAATAAATTCGGTGGCCTTTAGAATAAATCTGAATGAGTTTCTTTAGAGTTGGATTAAAATTTGGCTTTAGTATCGAGTGATGTTGAAGCCGAATCGAACGACTTTTTTTATGTATAATGTAACATAAATTCATTTTATTATTGAAAAGAGTAATTCATTTCAAATAACAGATTGAAATACGTGTGCTATTATTACTACAACTATTATAGTATATTACGCAACGAGAGTTATAAGTGTGTAATTGCTTTACAACTCGAATTATATACTATGCCTTACCTACGATTATAGTTAATAAAATTAAAAGACAACTTTGTATATCTTTAATGTCTACTATTTAATAGTAATATGGAAAAACTACACACAACGTTAAAAGTCTTGGACTCCCCCTCATTCTTGTTAAAGAAATCTTTTTATTAGAAAAGCCAAATACATTTATAAAAGTATATTGTTTTCTGTATCTTTTTTTTGTGAACAGAAAATATTCAATAATGTGTGACATTTTTAACAAAATTTATTAAGTCAAAAAGAAGTAACAAAGCAAGTTCTTTACTTGACTAATAGTCGGTATGACCTCCACCACGTTCCAATAGCGTATTGACATGTCTGTGCATTGAGATAATCAAGCGGTTAACGATTTCTTGCGGAATATTGTTCCATTCCTCTTCTGCCGCCACGACTAATTCATCTGCAGTTTAAGGTGAAGAAATATGATTATGAATGGTTCTAGCAACGAAATTCCACATATTTTCAATAGGATTCATGTCAGGTGGCCAATCTAATCTATTGATTTGTCCTGCTTCGAGTGTCTCTTGAACCCTTCTTGCGCGATGTGCTCGAGCGCTGTCGTCCCTAAATACAAAATTTTCACCTAATTCATTACGTAGTGGTAGATAACGGGCGTAATAACTTGTTCGATATAAATTTGACTGGTCATATTCTGTGGTATGTGAATGAATGGGGTGCGGCGGTTGAACATTATTCCACCCCAAAACATTACGGTACCCCCTTCATACGAAGCAACTTCACGCGGAAAATGAAGTTACACGGCGAAACGTACCTTGAAAATGGGCCCTGAGAGCTGAAACTGAAGATCTGCGGTGTCTATGGGCATATTTCATCAAATACCCATCCTCCCTTTCATTAGATACTCGAGGGCGTCCACTACGTGGTCTGTTTTCCACTGTATTAAATTCTTCATATCTGTGTACTATTCATACAACAGATGATCTAGAAATGCCCAACATGTTCGAAATCTGATGATTAGAATGTTAAGCATCATGTAAAGCAGTCATTCTTGCTCGGGTAAAAGCAGAAATTTCATGTTCTGGCATTATAATGTACAAAAATTCAAAAGAACACTTGGCTGAATACACTGCCAAACTGACCAGATTTATAAAAACATGTAATAAAGTAAAGGTTCATGGTCTGCAATTTTTTATTGTCTTCTTTGTTCCCTAAGTACATGTACTTTTTTACCGCGTTAAGAAAAACCACTAGGTTTAATCGAATCATTTTATATACAGGGGGTCCAAGACTTTTGACGTTGTGTGTACTTAAGTGAACATTTTGTTGTAGATTATTTGAAATATATTAATTAGAATTATAATTATTTATAATAACTGTACAGTTATTAGATACAAAAGGAGTCTTGTTTGATTTGCTGCTTGATGCATAAGACACAGTTATATTATTACTTGATGTAGTTGGATATTTATTTGCTATGGCAGATGTTATTTTTGTTGAATTGTTACTCATAAAATTGTCCACATAACCTTCAGCTACCGTTGATGATTTCCATCCAGCGTGTCTCTTTAAAAGCCCTGATTTAATTGAATTCAAAATTTTTTGTTTAATTTTACACAGAATGTTTGATGTAGGAATAAATAAGAATAAAACATACAGTTTTTATGGAAATCTTTATTAATTTTATACAAAAAAATGGTGGTTCCTCCAGAGTACCACTAGGCCAAAAAGTCTAGTTTTTCAAGTGGAATTGTAGGTGGTTCGTGAAAGGTACCACTAGGGCGCAAAGGGTTGAATCTAGTAGGTTACTGCCGGCAATAACAATAATAGTCACTGACGACTGTCGAAAGAAGTGGAGTTAGCATCTGGTCCAAGAGATGCAGCTATTTGGCTTGATACGCTCCTTAATTTATTTATACCAGTGCATTGTCGGATGCATTCTCCATTGACATAATTTAAAAAAAAATGTAAATTTGTAGTATCCCTTGTTGTAGAACGTATATTCATATAATATTTAATTGCATGGTAAAAATATTCTGATACAACAAAATAACGTTTTGTCTTAGTTTTGGAGTCAGGGATAATAATAATCAAAGATTTTCTTGTATCTTCTGTAGAGTTCAGATTTTGCCAAATATAAGAACAACTTAACTAAAAACTTAAACTAAAAATAAAAAATATATGTAAATTTGTAGGTATTTCCGTATAGTATAGATATATTATATCTTACCTTCATAAAAAATGTTGCTTATCAGATGGATATTTTAGAAAATCATTGATGTTTTCAGTTGTCAAAATCTTTGATTTCTTATTTTTAAAACTATCCGATTTTCTTTTTACAAGAGCTAATAATTTATAATAAGAAGCAATGCTCACCTTGCTCTTAGCATAGAATGAAACTCCAAAGCGATGAAGGTTTCATCTTGTCAGATAATTCTTGAAAGTATACCAACATTACATGCTCCGATAAGGCCTTGACATTATTTTTTAACCTCCAATCCATCAACTTCTGATATGCAATTTCATATCTTTATCTACATTTTGCTGGAAATAAGGTACTTGTAGCAGTTTCTGCAATTTGCTTATATTCGGAGGTTTTTGTTGTTCTCACTATCGCTTGACTTTTATTAACAAATATTTCGTAAAACTTAGCTTACATTTATGCATCAACAATATTATTGAACCAATTGTTTGACACCGTTTGACAGTTAAGTAGGCGCATTTGTCTTTTTTGCCAACTGGCCAGCGATCGCAGCCGCATTGCGATCATTTTTGAAATGCTTCCAAAAGTATTAACTCCGACAGGCTGGACGGTACATTTTCATTGACTGTATAACACAAAAACCGCATGTGCGTTCAGCATGTTTTCGAAAAATATTTAAACATTTGACACCTTCCACATTTTGTTCTGTTATAACAAATTCTCCAACAATTTTTGTTTTCGTGCATGGAATAACAATTTTTATAAGAGGTTGTTGAATATGATCCAACATTAGCTTAGTTAATTCTTCATGACAACAGGCCTCATAAATGCCGATTATTATAGCAACCTTCATGAGCAAATATGTTTCATCATCTGCACTGGGTACTTAGAAACTTATATATTTCTTCTTTTGCAAAAATTCTGGATTTTTGGTCTTGCAACCTTCTGAACTGTTTTTTTGAAGTGTGATTAGTTGAGAAAATCTTTATATCTTGATTTGTCTCAACTGAAATCATAGTTCTTAACATTGAGTAGTGAGTCCACACAGGGTGTTAAAAAAAGAGTGTAAAATATTTAAGGAGGTAATAGTATGAACCAAAATAAGCAGAAAAGTCTCAATAAACATGGGTCCGCAAAGTAACGGTTGCGGAGATATGGAATGTTTTGTTATTTAGCCCCTTTTTTATTTTGCAATAACGTTGTGTATTTTCTTATAATAGTTGGTTGATGTTTAGTGAAATAAACAGCACATATTTGACAGTTGTTCTCAGTGCACAAGTTTTCTTTCGCTATGGCTGGTTACTCTAACGCAGAATTAACAGACATGCATTTCATGTATCGTCGTGCTAATGGGAACGCTAATGTTGACGCTTATCCAAATAGCCAGATTCCTTCACAACGCATGTTTGGAAGAATTAACCAAAGATTGCGTGATACCGGTTCCTTGAGCAAACACGGCCATTTATCCGGAAGACCAAGGTCGGTATCCACTATTAGAGCAGAACAAGAAATTCTATCACTGGTAGAGCAGAATCCAGGTACAAGAATATCAGCCGAGGTAGGAATTAGTGGTCCTCTTGTTTGGAGAATCCTTCACGAGCAACTGCTTTATCCATACCATGTGCAACGAGTACAGACCTTAAATCCAATAAATGGTAATCAAGCACGTTTGTTTTTTTTTTGCCGCTGATTTCTACGGCATGATGCTGAAGACCCTCGTTTTCTCTTTTTACTGATGAGGCCGGGTTCACAAGAAATAGAGTGTTTAATTTTCACAATACGCATATTTGGGACGACGAAAATCCTCATGCTCTAATAGAATCTGGAAATCAAGCACGTTTTTCATTAAACATTTGGATGGGTATTGTAGGTGACAAGTTTCTAGATCCTGTTGTTTTACCAAACCGATTAACAGGTGTTGCTTACCTCAACTTTCTGCAGAACACACTGTATGAGTTTTTGGAAGACATTCCTTTGAATCAGAGGTAACAAATGTGGTTCCAGCATGATGGTGCTGCAGCTCATTTTTCTATGGCCGTTAGAGAGCATTTACAACAAACTTTTCCACATAGATGGGTAGGAAGGGCCGGACCTGTTTTATGGCCTCCAAGATCGCCTGATCTGAACCCTCTAGATTTCTTTGTTTGGAGATATTTGAAGACATTAGTGTATAGTATTCCTGTAAATAATAAAGAGCTGCAGCTACGGATTAATCAAAAGTGTCAAGAAATCTAAACCAAGGGGGGTGTTCTCGAAAGAGTTCGAATATGGTTGAGATGAAGATGTCGTGCCTGCTTGGAAATGGACGGAGGGCACTTTGAACGTCTTCTGTAACTTTGTTTTTTGTTTGTTAACAGCTTCCTTTCTCGGTTTATTCCTAATAAAATAAAATGTTTGAAAAACGAATAGTGGTCCATATCTCCGCAACCGTTACTTTGCGGATCCATGTTTAGTAAGACTTTATTTTGGTTTATACTATTACCTCTTGAAATATCCGTCCGTTTTGTTTACTGTGCGTTATACTCAATTTACATATACCGTTGTTAGTGTGTTTTATACTATTTACAGTAATAATCGTAGGTAAAAAATACTTACTACTTATAACGATTCATATCACAAAAATATACCGTTATGTTTATCATTTTAGTACATTTGACAAATTAGTCTCAACAGTTGACCTAAAGCAAGTTTTTAAACAATTGCCTAAAACAAACGTTCCAGGCAGTTGTTTACAAAAAATCGGCAAACAAAATAAAGTTTCCTTAGGGAAAGAAGTTTTGTAATCCAATTTATGAGGACTGCAACATCTGCGGCTTTCTGACGAAAACAGGCCGGCAAAGAAAGTTTTTTTTTTACTTATTTGAGAATGAAACCAACCAAGAGTGATAATTTATTAAACTCGATAGGACGGAACCAAGACAAGAAAAACAAGGAGGAGAATTATTTATTGGGTGGAATGACTTCTACTCGCTTTGTGGGGAGCGAAATTTTTATAGAATTTAGTGAACCTCTGGTCCAGTGAAAATTTTAGTATTTAGAATCTAAATATTTGTAATTTGAAATGTTAATGAAATTCTCAATTCTTCACAATTTAAATAATGCTATACATTTGTAATAGGAACATCTTAAATCCTTATTCGATAAAATTAAATTTTTCACACACATTCCAAAACTACACTGACGCAAAGAATGACTGGTACACTCGTCGCAGATATTGGGTTGACAGACAGGAAGAAGTGCGTTGGCAGGAGGGAGACCTTAGGCAAGTGAACCGACGGTTTATATAAATAATGGAAGTGAGTAGGTAAAATAATATCATTCATTCACTGCCTTAACACCAAACAAACTGTAAATTTAGTAGTTGACAATACAGTTATCTTAATTTGTTTGTTTGTTTATTTTTCTAATGGACAGTTTTACACTGTATAAGAAATGGTCAATACATAAACTTAGATTCTAAATTAAAGTAAATAAATAAACAACACACTAAATCATACAAAATCACATAATAGAAAAACAAAAATCGCAATTTTAAACCTTGAAATATTCATTTAACGAATACGGACACATATCAATTAGGTACGATTTTAGTCTTTTTTTAAAACGTTCAAGTGTACAGCAAGTCTTTATATCACTAGGTAATTTATTATATAGCTTAAGGCCCAGACAGTTTGGTGAATTCATGGTAAGCTTTAATCTCATAAACGGTATATGATATTCATTTTTTTGACGAGTATTAATATGGTGAATTTCCTTATTGGTATGAAATTTAAATCTGTTACTGAAAATATAATTACACAATTCAAATATAAAAAGTCCAGGTAAAGTTAAAATAAAATATTTTTTAAAAATATCTCTACATGAATGTGAACTTGAAACATTAAAAATGCATCTTAGTATCTTTTTTTGGCATATAAATACATCAGAAGACATAGTGGACCCGCCCCAGAAACAGACACCATACATTATTCTACTGCCCACCTGTGCATGATACAGATTTATAAGCTGCGGAGTTACAAGCACCGTACGCAAATTTCGGAATAAATAACATATTGAATTCAGTTTAGAACAAAGATTTGAACAATGTGATTTCCAGGACAAATTGCTATCAAATTCAATTCCTAAAAATTTTACAGAAGTCTCATTATTAATTGGTATGCCATTTATATCAACATTCAGTTCTATATCTGTCCGTTGGCGATTTTGAAATAAAACCGCATGAGTCTTTGTCACATTAAAACATAAGTTATTATTACAGAACCATGTATATAATTTATTAAGTAAAATATTACATTTAGCTTCTAAGTCGTAGGGTAGGAAGATTTATCAGAAATTAAAAGGGAAGTATCATCGGCATATATAGTAAAATGAATATTAGAAGCAATGGTGTTTATGTAATTAATGTATAAAATAAACAGCAAAGGACCCAGTACAGAACCCTGCGGAACACCCATAGTTAATCTTTGTATTTCTGAATTTACATATTGAACACTCAAAGAATATCTATGCTTAAGGCTAACATATTGTCTCCGGCCATTCAAAAATGAACTTATCCAATTCAATGCAATACCTCGTAATCCATAATATGATAATTTTCTAAGTAATATGCTGTGATCGACGCAGTCGAAAGCCCTGCTAAGATCGCAAAAGATCCCAGCAGGGCACTCGCCTGCTTCTACAGACTTTAAAACAGTCTCATAAAATGAATGAATGGCGCTACTAGTTGATTTTCCTGATTGAAAACCATACTGATGTTCTATTATAATTCTATGCTTATTAATGAACGATATAAGTCTGTCCAAGAAGGAGTACTCAAAAATTTTTGAAAACGGTGATGAAATCGTTATTGGTCTATAATTATTTAACGAAAAATAATCACCTCTTTTATAAACAGGAGTGACCTTCCCGAGTTTCAGTTTTGATGGGAAACAACCACTTTCAAACGATAAGTTTATCAAAAAGACCAAAGGTTTTATAATGCTAGGACATATTTTTTTGAATATATGCATCGGAATATCATCGGGACCAGTAGACCACTTATTTTTTAACTTTTTTATTATAATACCAAGAAGTTCATTAGAATCTATAGGCTTCAAAAACATAGTTGGATAAGATGTGAAGTTAACGAAAGAAGTATTGCTATTATTATCTTTAGACATATTTTGAACAAGTTTAAGGGGCTCATTAATAAAATTACTGTTAAAGAGATTCGCTAATACCTGGGGATTAAGTATTTGTCTGCCATCATAATTTATTGATATATTATTATGATTCATAACTTTGTTTGATAATTCAGAGGTTACCTTCCAAGCCATTGTTAGCTGGATTAGCTGGATTGTCTGAGGAAAATATTTTTTTCTGATAGAAAGCTCTTTTTGTGTTCAAAACAAGAAATTCATGTTTTTTTTTTGTCAATTTATATATGTCAATTAACTCTGGGTATTTATTTTTAATAGAATACAAAGTTTTTAAATTTGCACTGGACAATTTGACATCACGGTTCACCCAATTTTTATTTAATGCTTTAACGTTACCATTTCGTCTAGTAAACTGAAAACAATTATTATAATGAGACAAAAACACATTTAAGAAAAAGTCATACGCTTTGTCCATATTACTGATATCATATAAATTAGACCAACTTTCCGTATTAAGTGCATTTACAAGGTTTTTAACATTATATTCTGAAAAATTTCTCGAATAATAAGCACAAAATTTAGGTTCTTTAACTTTGAAAATGCAAGACTCAAGAAGTACAGTGCGATGATCTGAAATGAAATTGTCAAGAACACAGCACGTGTCTGGATATTGAATATTTGTAAAAATATGATCAATCGTGGTTGCAGTGATGTCCGTTACTCGAGTAGGCCACCCTACAATAGGCCTCAAATTGAAGCTAGACAAAGTACTACAAATCATATGAAAATCGTTAGAACTACCATTACTATCCACATTCAAGTCGCCACAAAACATTAATCTTATGTTAGGTCTATACAAAAAGTTTAAGATATTATAAATAACATCAAGAAAAATATTAAAATCTCCAGACAGTGATCGGTAACAATTTATGATAATTGCAGTAGAATGCAACTTGTCAGATATATTTACTGCACACACTTCAACATGTTTTTCTATGCAAAACCTGGACAAATCAATATTGACGGCATTAAGTTCTTTTTTAGTCCAAATTGCAACGCCACCAGCTTTAAAATGTGTGCGACAGTAAGAGCTGCTTAAATTAAACTTGTTAATATTGAACGAGTCAATCGAGTGTGGACTTGCCCAAGTTTCGGTAAGACATATGATTTTTATGGCAAAGACCATTAAGTAGTAAAAAATGTAGAGGCGCTAGTGACATGCACTTCCACATAAAATGTTAAAATTGTCCCAAATGATTCATTTTTATAAAATTAAAGCAGTATTACATTTTTATTGACAATCCTATAAGTCAACTTTATGATAATTCTCAATTATTAACTAGTGTTCTTAGTTCGATTAGTTTTGGAGGTAATATAGATTTACTATACAAGGTGTCTCAAATTTAATTACTTCCAATATTGATCGAGAATCTATATAGTGTACCAAGCTTTTGTATTACAAAAATAAATAGACTAGACCGATCGACCTTTAGTGTGCTTTACCTTTAACCCTAGCTAATATCATTTTTATCGCATTTGAATTATTTAATTGCCTGTAAGTAAGCACCTGTTTTATTCTATTCGAAATAGTTTCAGGGTAGGGCATGCCTGCATTTATCGAGTTGTATATAAAATAATTGTCTTTCATATTAAACAAATTTTATATTGGCTGATACCTTTAGCCAATATTATGTTAAAGCAATATTACAAAATTACCCTATGACTTATTTTCAAATAATATAAATATTTGTTAAATTTTATATAAAAAGCCTTAGTTATTCAAAAGTTATATTTCTAAATGAATTTTTAAAGAAAAAAGACACTATTTACCGACATTTATTATAGTAACTAAATATTGTATATCTTGTGTATTAAATGTTGCTAACTTTTTTTATATTATTTTTGAAAGCTATAGTTTGGGTAATTTTACTTAGACATTTGTTACAAACAGAAATAATAATGAAAGAATTAAATTAGGCAGATTAGAGCTAAAAGTGCATGGTATTAACGCTTTGTTGTGTTGATCTATGTTGTCTTGGGTTGTTATACGAAAGTCTAAAGAACTGAGCGCTGCCAGTCACAGAATTAATGTGTACTTATTTAGTTTTAACTGAAAATATTTGCCTTACTCTTACTCTTCTTGGGCTGGGTTCTAACCCTTAGTCCTCCGATATATTAATTGCGGTTCCTATTGTTGGTACTACGGTTGTTACGGTGTCAATAATGATAGTATTCTGAGACGTTTCCTAGTAGCCTCCAACTGGTTATGCATGTTTCCAAACGTTTCCCCACTGTTCACTGTCTGCATCTTCAGTGGTGACTTTGCAAAAGGTTATCCGCCAGACGCTCCAACACAAAATATGTAATTGAATTTTTTTGATATATATGATTCTATTAAATAATGTATTAAAAAACAAGTTTAAAAAAGCAAATTTACTAAACAGATGTAGTTTCTGAGTAATTTAAAAGCTATATGAGTTTAGTAAAACTGCGTTTCTTAGGTACGAGATTTGTTTATAATATGTTTTCGTATTTTGTATTACTAGGTAATTATAAACAAAAAGTGATAAATATAAATATACTACAAAGTTACAAATATAAAAAAAATTATAGTAGGTACTTGTATAGGATTTCCGTAACCAGACACAGCTTTGTTTGTTTATATAATAATAGTAGGGGGAATATTTTATGATAACAGTTAAGTTTCATTTTTGTGAGTTGAATTCATTCTACTTATACAGGGTGTTAAAGTTATATTTTAAAAAACTATTTTTGTTAATAATCCCATTGTTTTGTAACATGCACACTTGAAATTTTGCACGTACTTTTATATTATTCCGGCATACTTACCATGTAATTTTGGTGAAAAAAATTGAAGGGTGAATGGAGGTAACTGAGGAATGCAGTACCCTTTATCCCCTCCAATTATTTCTAAGTACTCCTGTGCAGCTTTTTCTTTAAATGTCAAAGATAGAATTTTCTTCTGATCAGTTTATCTCGTTTGTAATTTTTTGTTTAACTGCTCCGTTTTGGAGAAAAACGGCACTTTGTGGTGCCCATAAATGTATAATTCACTATCATTTTCAAGTGAAACTAAAATTTTGTGGATATACCTATTATTACAATACTTTGACAACTTAGCAAATCGTATCTAAATTTTTTTAAATGTAATTTTAACACCCTGTATATTGAAGCAGAGACGCCCAAATAAAAAGTGGCATATGGAAAGTCGCATTATTTTTGTTCAATGAATATGTGGTTAATGGTATAGCTTTTTATTCTATTAATTGTAAAAATTAGTCTTGCTACTGAAAACAATTTAGAAAATTGTTCTGAAGACTTTTTAAATGCCGCTCGAGAAGCATCTTCCACCTGACGTCCTACTGATGAAAGTGTAATTCTACCGATTTTTTTTGAGAGGGTAAGCTATTTTTTATATGTTTTAGTGTATTTCATACAATGTATTTCGTTATTTTAGGCAAAATCTCTTAAGTTTATATGGTCTACATATTCCATGTTGAAAAGTACAAATATAGGAAAATATGGGTATATCAATAATATAAACATACCTTTCTAATACAGTAAAAAATGTTACAAAAGCTAATAATAAAAAATATATGGGCAGATAATGTGGGTGTAATTCAACGCTGGTCGGGGCTTTAGACCGCAGAGTAGTTAGTTTCACACAATATTGTGAATACCAAAAAATATATAAAAACGATTACATAAAGGGTAAAAATTTTGTTTGATTATTTAAGTAGGTAATTGTCATTGATAGGTTAAAGTCACTTTTGGCATTATCGTTATTTAATTTCAAATAATTTTAATTTATTGGTATAATAATTTTTATAGTTAGATATTTGACTCAACTTAAAGGAGGTCACCTGAAGAAGCAATCCTAAAAATGCAGCTCATCGAGTTACCACAGTTTCAAAAGTGAACTTAGATATTTAGAAAATGTTTTCATTAAACCAGGTTAGTAAATTTAGCTAGATTAAATTTTTAAAATAATTATTGAATAGAGGTTTGTCTGTGGAACTATTCATTAGCATACCAAGATGTTTGGTATCAGAGAGCATACATATGACTTCATTGATAGGAATTATAGGAGATTTATATTAGCTTAAAATGCCTTTTTAACACAGTAAAAAATATAAAAAGCTACTTGCCTTTCTAAAATGTTAAAATGTAACATACGAAGCAAATAAATCAAAAGTTTTGACTATGGAAAACCTACTATGCTTTTACAAAAAGCTCCATGCATTGTTATTAATGAATGTTGTACTAATATTTGGTTTAAATGGAGCATGTCGGAGTACAGAATTGTGCAGTTTAAATAATAATATCTCTACCCCTCATTCTAATCACAGGGATTAGCCCAGAAGTCGGAGACTTGTGCGGGAGAGTGGGCGGTAAATTATTATTAAGCAGGCCGCATTTGCGCCCAGGCACGACTTACGTTGGTAGGCCCTAACCACTATTCAGCGCAGGAATGAGGGAAACCTGGAAAACCTCATTAATTAGGGGGATAGTCAAATATCAACCGGTATCAGTCTCTCACATTGACCCAAGCCAACATTCTTCCACCCTACCATACCCGCAGAGAGGGCGCCAAACCTCTCCACGAATATAGCTTATATACGGTCTACCGGCAGCTGGGCTCGAACCAACTCCGATCTAGTCACCTTGATTCAAGTACTGACGCCTTAAACCGCGCGACCACTGACCGACACAAATGATACCATAACCAAAAGGAAACGTGTATTTACCATGGGATCTGAGTGTAATGAAATTTATCATAAGCATTTCAACTATTGAAACCCAAATAAGTGAAACACAAATTTTTCATTTATTATAATCACGGTAAGTGCACAATACAACCAGTTGCAGATTAATTTAAACTCCAAGATGCATCACTGGTCATTGCATGAGGAGGACGTCTGCCACCTTCGTCGCTGACAATGGAGAAGATATTCAAACACTTAAAAGACATGGATGATGACAGTCACCTAGTGTGTCTGAAGGTTATATCGAGGAAAGCATCGTCGATAAATTGAACATTTCTAAAAAGTATATTTCGTCAGCAAGAACAAGTAGCACCTCAAGATTATTCAGGAATGCAAATACGGAAGAACAACAGAACAAGATATTACTATATAGTAAAGTGGCATTTCAATGTGGTAAAACAAAACGATTGTGGGTTTAGTAAAACAGCATATTATCAGTCAAAATGCGAAAAAATATTGTTTTCATCTATTTATACGCTATAGCAATTTATTAGTAAGAACTAATGCAAATATTTTTATTTCTATATTTAGTCTATATAGGATAGATTTCTATATATGTTACTTGCGTGGGAAGAATTGCCAGAAATAAAAATATCTATTGATTCTATCTATCAAATAACGTAACGGCCTTAATATGATACAATGAGTGAATGGCAAATAATATGTATGCCATATTCAGACATACTTTAGCGTGAAATAGTGTATTGATTACTAATTTAAATACCTTATTCAGCTGTCAGTGGCGTGTAATATTTATCAAGCAAGATTGGGCTTCCTCTAATATACACAACGAAAATAGGTCACCGTTTTTAATATTCTCTCTCTGAAAACAGCCAATTTCAATCTATCTATAAAACGAGCAGCCAACCGTACAGACTCATGCAAGAATCCCAATTACAATGGTGAAATATCCAGCCGGTCTCTGCAAACGCAATTTACATCTGTGAATAAAATATACCGAACGTATTTGCAATCCGCATTCTAATTTCGTGTTGGCAAAAAGGTTTGCTCTAAAAGCTGCGCCACTTTTTTTAAATTCTATTTGCATGTAGGGGTTACGAGTTGGTATATGAAATAGTAACAGGTGGACGTATTTCAAGTACTTCTGTAGGTCCTGATCGTGGTTTAGGATTAGCATAGAAGTTTATGCAGGAAATGAGACGCTATATTATTATTAGATATACAAAGCGGTTGAAATTGAGCGACAGAAAACTTAGGAATCAACAGAAACTGTCGAAATAAGTAGATTTCTTCGTATAAAAAAATATCGAATATCTAAATTGAGGACTCCAAGGAGTTCATAAGTATTAGCCCCAGTATGAACTTCTACCTAAGTGCGTGCTCAAGTTCACTATGTCTCGGATTCTCAAGAGACAAACTAAAGCGGTCAATGTGAAAGTAGTGAGGTAGATGTGTAATAGTGGTGGTGTTTTCTAATAAAACAATTATTTTTATCAAGCGCGCGGGCATATCATACTACTAAATAACCTTAGTAATTTTTTAAAAATGTATAATTTTCTGTTTGAAATATTTGATACTTCAACATCGCTGCACCCGTTGTCATTGATCCTTTGATTATAACTTGATAATATCCAGTCTAGAAGTGTCACTTGCAGTTCATGCCTTAAACATTTCCAAGAAACTACAACGGGACATGGTTTTGGGACTTGAGAACTCCGCAAGTCTACTGCCTACCGAGGATTTACAAACGAAATGCACATCTCCAACCAATGTGACTGCTGTTTATTATATCATCATAGAGTCGGCAGTGAAATCTACATTAACTTATTTGAACAACAATATCCGTAGTGTATTTTAGTTCGAGTTAAGATCTGCACGGTGCAAAATGATATGCAAAGTAAGTTTTCATTCTTTATCCTAATCTATCATATTTCTAGAACTGAACGTTATTTTGAATTATATTATTGGCTTGTTCAGTTAATACCAATATTGGCTATAACCTAAGCATGGTATTTTAATTAAAAATAATCGTTAAGTTGAAAGCATGTATCTTGTCATTGGCGTGAAAAATGCGTAGTGGGACGATTGTAACAATGCCATAGGGGGACGATTGTAACATGTTACAACCGTCCCTCATATTTAATACCTATGATCGTATTTGTCATATTTAAAATGATAATTCTGTAGATATCCAGATAATTACTTCAGTATTTGTTATACTGTGTGGGAATATACAAATTCATTTTCTTTATTTAGGATGTCTAACAAAAGACAACGAACAACAGATCGTGGGAAAGATTGTTATGGATTGGCAAAAACTTGGTCCATCCCAAATATGGAATATGGGCGAGTCTGGCGACAGACAACTGTGCAAAAGCCAGATAGGGATAGGATTATTTGTTATTACCAAAAAAAAATTATTATTATTTTATATTTTTCTTTCATTATTCTATTTTTTTATTTTTTTTCCAAATAAAAAAATATATTATGTACCTGGACTACAACTTACTTTTATACAGGTATAATCAATAAACAAATACCTTGTAAATACTAACTTTCTATACCTAGTTATTACCTATTATTCATATGTTACAAACGTCCCCATGTTCTGTTACTTTTGACCCATACCACTGAGTAGGTTGTAACGACGTACACTCTGTACTTTCTTATTAATTGTACATCAATATGAACTTTAATTGCTTCAATATTATTTTTCTTTTATATATAAAATGCCAAGGAAACGACTTATAGTAAGTAAATTTATATAACTTTGTTAATTTTTTATTTATCCGGCTTTACAAAAATATGTTACTTTCATACCTGGTCTCCCCTACCCATCCACTCGCCCGGTATGTGTCACATATCAAAGAACTAGTAGGGCAGATAAAACACCATGTAAATAACCAGAGATTTCATCAGGAAAATCGAGGGAATACAACTAGAACCAGATGACATCTTAGTGAGTTTCAATGTAACATCTTTCTTCACGAAGGTGTCTATCAAGGAAGCTTTAGAAGAACTTCATCGGAGACTTAGGGCAGAAGGCAGAGATGAGAATTAAGTAGATTTAGCAAGAGTACCATCCAGACCAGATGTACCATTTTTTTTTCGAGGGTTAGCTATGGGTTCGCCATTGTCTCCAGCCTTGGCAAATATCTATATGGAAGCCTCTGAGAAACAGGCCCTGGAATCAGCAGTTCTAAAGCCAAAATATTAATTTAGATATGTGGTTCATCATATTATCTCATGAACTCAACAACATAGAAAACCTTTTTGTCTCTACTCTATATACACGGATGTACGGATAAAAAAGGGGCGTCTTTGAGAAGGCATAATATTAATACAGTTTACAGTACTTCGAAGAGGATAGGAGCAGCATTTCCTAAGACCAACAGCAAGAATAACACACTTGGGAGAAACCAAAATTCTGGTAAAAAAGAGAAGATTCTGGCCAAGACTCTACAGAGAAATCATAGAAATACAGAAAAACCGAAATAACTTTAACAAAATTGAAGGCCTAGATTTATCAGAAATTTTAAAAAAAATTATACGTGAAAATCAGAGACCGGTACGTCATGGCTCATTGACTTTAAGCCAGTTACTGGAGCGTTGGGACAGTGCACACAATAGACTATATAAGCAACAAACACAGGACCTAATCTCCTGTTCCAAACTGCTAAACGATATTCTTACTAAGCTCTTTTAAAAATTAATATGTTTTTAAAATAAAAGAACCAGAAAGTCCAAAACTCTACTGCATTAGTAAGAAACTCCTAAAATAGTTCCATTAGAACTATTTACTAGAAGATGGAGAAAACTGTTAACAAATAGAGCAGAATCTAAAAGATTGCCATGCTCTAAGAACAAAAGGAAATATATCTTATAAATGGTTGATAGTAAAAACAATAAAAAAAACGGAAGAAATCAAAGTTCAATATGCATGAATACAATATAAATATTTGAAACAAATTCTTAAGAAACCAATCACATTGTATACTGAATAAAGGATTTAGAGATGGTGCTGTAACCACATTATCTGGTAAATCGTCAATCTATTGGATAGAAAATGTTGTTTGTTACGTGTATGAAAGTTTTCCTTTTTAGGTTTGAATGAATTGCCCCCAAGACGGGGGTCGGTGTTTAAGTCAAACATTACCTGTGGGTAATATAGTTCGCCATACAGAATTCTATAAGCTGTAATAAAGTCACCTCTTATTTCTAAAGATTGAAGTCGAAGACGCCGAAGACCAACCGGAAGTGCGTTGGCCCGCACCCTCTTGCGATGTCTTGGATTGGAGACCATATAGCTACCGCACACTCCAAATGTGGATGAATGTATAATTTATATAACTTCAAAAAGGTATCCAAGGTTGCTGAATCATAATACTCATCATAAAAATCATTTGATTACATTTCTTCACAGCTTTGGCAACTTCTGCACTCCATGACAGATTTTCCATTATAATAATTCCGAGATAATTTTGTTGTGAAACAGTAAGCAAATTTTGTTTCACCTATTTTGTATACTACCTTAGGATTAGTTCTAGACATGCGAGTACGCAGCACTTGGATGAATATAGAGGTCTACACCATTCGGAACACCAATTGCTAATTGTAGGTGAAGAGATGGTGGTGAAACTAACTGAACTGGTCTAAGGATCGAACCTTGTGTAACTCCATTCAATAATTATCTTTTTTCAGAAATACTGTCAGCGATATAAATTTATGATTTTCCGAAAACTATTTTATCCAATTTAACAGTTTACCACGCACACCACAATGTTCAAGTTTATACAATAAATGTGACATGTACAAAACGTCTATAGGTTGTAATTACTTGGAAATGCTACAAAATAACAATATTTCAGACTTCCCAAATAGTTATTTCATAAAGTAATCTCCTTTATAAGAAATGATATATTCAAGAAACAATACAATAAGCATAGTTGTCTTATTTCGACAGAAGGAAAACCAGCAGGCGGCACGATATCGAAGTCAATAAGAATATCACCATTTTAAAACTTAAATTTGTATCTCATTTTTAAATATAAACACTACTGTACTCTCTGCTTTAATTCAATGACTAAACAAATTACAACGGATACTACATATAACGTCAAAAGTCTTGGACCCCCTGTACATAAAATTATTCGATTAAATCTGGTGGATTTTCTTAATGTGGTAAAATAGTACATGTACAGGGAATAAAAAGACAATAAAAAATTGCAGACCATGAACTTTTGAACATTACTTTATTACAAATTTGGTCAGTTTGGCAGTGTATTCAGCCAAGTCTTCCTTTGAATTTTTGTACATTATAATGCCAGGACGTGAAATTTCTGCGTTTATCCGGGCAAGAATGACTGCTTTACATGATGCAGGACATTCTAATCATCAGATATCGAACATGTTGGGTATTCCTAGATCATCTGTTGTACGAATAGTACACAGATATGAAGAATTTGATGCAGTGGAAAGCAGACCACGTAGTGGACGTCCTCGAGTTTCTAATAAAAGGGAGGATCGGTATTTGGTACAATATGTTCGTATACACCGCGCATCTTCAGCTGCAGCTCTCAGGGCCCACATCCAAGGTACGTTTCGCCGTGTTATATCGACATCTATTATTCGAAAACGACTCCACAACGCAAATTTACGTGCTAGAAGACCAATATGGGTCTCCACTCTACTTTCAAGGCATCATGCTTCCCGTCTCCAGTGGGCGCGAGAGCATAGGGGTTGGTTTTACGCCAGTGGCGGTGGGTCTTATTTACAGAAACCAGAATTGGACTGGTTACTGATGACAATCGACAAAGAGTCTGGAAAGAACCAAGTCGTCAAGAGCGACTTCATTTTCCACGTGAAGTTGCTCCGTTTGAAGGGGGTATCGTAATGTACAGGGTTGGAATAATGTTCAACCACCGCACCCCATTAATTTGCATACCACAGAACATTACCAGTCAAATTTACACCGAACAAGTTATTACACCCATCATCTACCCCCTACGTAATGAATTAAGTGAACATTTTATATATGGACCACATTGCACAAGAAGGTTTCAAGAGACACTCGAAGCAGGACATATCAATAGATTAGATTGGCCAGCCAACTCTCCTGACATGAATCCTAATGAAAATATGTGGGATTTCGTTGCTAGACATCAGACTGCAGATGAGTTAGTCGTGGCGGCAGAAGAGGAATGGAACAGTGTTCTGCAAGAGATCGTTAACCGCTTGATTATTTCACAGACGTGTCAATATGCTATTGGAACGTGGTGGAGGTCATACCGACTATTAGTCAAGTACATAAGTTGCTTTGTTAATTCTTTTTGATTTAATAAATTTTGTCAAAAATGT
The DNA here is from genome assembly GCA_037114965.1 of Monochamus alternatus. Taxonomy (NCBI): domain Eukaryota; kingdom Metazoa; phylum Arthropoda; class Insecta; order Coleoptera; family Cerambycidae; genus Monochamus; species Monochamus alternatus. The sequence continues at coordinate 72,386,644 of CM073431.1, read as the reverse complement.
CACACATTTACTAGTTTTTAATTTTCTAATTACCCAGTTTATTGAACATATTCTTTTCACAAAAAGAAAATTCAGTAAACAATATACTTTTATAAAATAAATATAATTGGTTTTCATGACAAAAAGATTCTTTAACAAGAGTGAGGGTGTGTGCTTTGTAGTTTGGCATACTAAGAAGCTCTCAAGTGTCAATGAGTTTGGTGTCGCGCACTGTTCTAACAAACCGTACTTTAGGCTAACTGAGCTTAACGTATGCCTATATTGCTGCCGACTGTTATAAATTCCTTCTGCAAGCGCCTTTCGGACATAAATTAATACCTTCAATTAACGTTGACCACATTCCAATGCATAGTACCTTATACAATTATACCATCGACCGCTATTAGAGCCTTCCATTTACATAAATGATATCCATTCCTGCCGATGTCGAGTGAAGTCGTCGGAAATAGAGCGATGACACTCGGTATTTGTCCATCCGCAGGCCCGTAGGATTTCGTGTTCGGGAAAGCCCTTGAAGTTCAAAATTAATGGGAGATAAACTGTTCCGTGAGCGCAGACATCGATTTGACCTCGGTGGGCCGCGAGCAACTGGTTACGGCTCGGCGCGGCGTCGCCTCAACCCTCCACCGTGACGTCATTGTCATCCGTTTTCAGCCACACAATATTAAAATTTGAGGCTCTGCTAAGACGGGTCCGAGAATCGGCTGTTATGCCATCTACGGTTTGATGAAATTTTGAGGTGGAGGCGAGGAAATTTGCATAGTAATTGGACACCGTGCGGGTATTTCACTGATTAATTAATTTGTGTTAAGGACAAATGGCCCTTCCAACTATGGACCCATTGACATAATTCTGCAAATAGTTAAAGTGCTTTAAAATATTCTTTATTGTTTTTATCGCGGGACTGTCAACAACCCTAGCAATTGCCAATTTAACCACGGATATTATACAGGATGTTCAGTAAAGAATGGGCACTTTAAGGTTAGCTTCATTGGAGAAAATAATGTGATTTAAATCAACTGACTTTAGTACAATTTTGCTTCCTTAAGGACGCCGTATTCTTGAAATAGTGTTTTTTACAAGTACAAGTAATTTTAAATGTTTAAGAACTGAATAACATAAAGTTTAGCAAATAACAGGAATGTTATCTCAAGTTACCTGCGAATTTTCAAAGGTATCGAAATAAAACGTATAGTGTGTCCAATTAAGTCGACACCATATGGGGAACATTTTTATTATTGATTTTATGAAAAAAAGTAATTCTTGATAAAAAGTTCTGCATAGCCTAAACCCCAAACTGGAGTAATCGGATTTAAATTTTTTGCAGTCGTATACGAGGTATGCCGAAAAATGTAAATTTTGCTCAAGAGTAAAGTGTATGTCAAGAGACGTTTTAAATTAAAAAAGGGCGTTTTAAATTAAAAAAAAAAACGATTTCATTATTGCACCTTCAGAGTCGTATAGCGCCTAAACGGGGCAACTTTGAACTAAGGTAAGTTTAGCTAAACCGACTTATTTTGAGCCGCACTGTATCTGGTGGAGCGTTGTAAAGACCTTTTAGGGACACTCTGTATAATACCCTTTCCTTTCATTCAAAAACTCAAATTACATCTTCGCAGCATGGTTTTATTTCTGGCAGATCCACAACAACAAATCTTATCAATATTACGCACTTCATTTCGAATTCTTTGGATAAAGGTAGTCAGACGGATGTTATTTATACAGATTTATCTAAAGCATTTGATAGACTTGATCATGGCCTTTTGTTACTTAAACTATCGTCCGTAGGGCTATCATCTCATTTTCTAACTTTTTTTTACCTCATACTTAAGTAATAGAATTTTAAATGTACAACTTCGTGGCTTTAATTCGGTTAATGTGGTGGTTACATCTGGGGTTCTGCAGGGATCAGTTCTAGGCCCTCTTTTGTTTATTATATTTATCAATGATGCACTCACTAATATTCAAGCAAATGTATTGTTATATGCTGATGACATGAAATTATTTGCATCGATCAACTGTATTTCTGACTGTCATTTTTTACAGCAACTGCTCTCCAAAATTAATCTGTGGTGTGAAGATAATAAATTGCCGCTAAATTTATCAAAATGTAATGTTATGAGTTTTACAAGGAAAGTCTCCCCTATTCAATACCATTATAACATTGATAATATTTTTCTAAATAGATGTATTCAATTTATAGATTTGACTCAAAATTTACGTTTGTACCGCATATTAATCATATAACATCTGCTGCTTATAAAAATTTAGGTTTTATTATAAGAAACACTTTTTTGAAATATCTACGCTGACTTTGCTTTATAATGCTTATGTTAGATCTAAATTGGAGTATGCAGCAGTTGTCTGGGACCCATATGATATCCATATTACAAGTTTGGAAAATGTTTAGAGGAAATTTGTTAAATATTTATGTTTTAGAGCAATCTGATCTATTAACCGTGTTTAAGTGGTGTTTATTTTTCTGTTCTTTTTTGTATAAACTTTTATCTAACATAGTAGATTGCTCGGATATTTTGAGTAATATTGACTTTAACATCTCTCATATTCAAACTCGTACTTATGCATTGTTCTATTTGCTTATTTCTAGAACAACCGTTCTTAAAAATTCACCTATTTACAGTATGTGTACTAATTATATAAAATATCACTCTCAGCTAGATATATTTTATTGTTCTGTTAATGCTATAAGACGATGTATTTGGAGCTGAATCTTATTTTTTATCATACTGCTACAGTGTATATTATTTTTTTTGTTTTCAATTAACTTATTACTGTATTTTTGTTCTTTTCGTCTATTACAGTTTGTTTGTTTTTTTTCTTATATATTAACTTTAAAAATGTCAAATCATTTTTGTGTATATATCTGTGGCTGTTTTTGTTTTTTGTTTTTTTTTTTTTATATAAATGGAATTTTTCTGCCTGGGCAGCTGTAATCCTAAATAAATCATTTTTTGTAATTTAGGGTAGTCACATTTACGTTGCCCAGAAACAGTAATATATGAAGAATGAAAAGTACGCAAAATATATTACTTTTCAGAACATTGAAAGGCATAAAAATGCACAATTTATTCTTAATTTAAGCCACGCTATATTTGCACGTTACCTCTTCCGAGAACTCTATACTATGCATCGTAAAAGTGGCTACTTTATATAAACTGCAAACATTTGGTGTAGTATATAGTTTTATCATTCTCACTTGCAGCTCCTGAAATATTTTGATGAAAATATAATAAATTATTCATTTGTTCGTGTGACGTAAGTCGTTTGAATTCTTGCTGCAAATATAACTTTGGCGGCGGTAAAATAACCTTAAAGTTATGACATATCTATCTGTCTGTTGTTTGCAAACATATAAACAACAAAACAATCAAAAAATTGTTCAAACGGCCAGCGAGAATGTCGAGTATAAAAAATTGCCGACAACAATCTCCCTGCAGGTTATGCCGATTGTAGGTAACATTTCTCAAATTAAATATATTGACTGTTCTTTCATTTATTACTGTTTTGAGCTAGACCCTACAGAGACTAATCTGAGAACAACAAGAGCGAGAGATAGATTCTCATCTAAGACTAACTAACCATTACCATTGTCATTATGCTATAATAACAAAAGCTTTACCTACGAAAACCTAGAATCAAAGGAGGTATCTATTAATTAAAAAAAGATCCTTTTCAATTGTCAAGTCAAGCGACTCACAGTGGTCAAAGAGTTGGGAGAAACGTGTTGTAAAATGAGAAATTGTAACGATTTTCACAAGGTGCAATAAAACGAGTAAGTCCGTTGTATGCAGAATGGGTTGCTGAAAGTAATATGTTGTGCGAAAGGGAAAATAGATGAATATGTATGCTTTTATAGTGTCATAAAATAGAAACGGGTTTTATGGTATATAAATTACGTTTTACTGTTTTCTAAAATAAAATCGACCGTTTTAAATATATCCCAGACATGTAAATGTGTCCGGAAACTCCAGCCAGAAAATTTGGGGGGTGATACTGCTCGCAAAAATAATGTGTCAAGTTCATTTTCAACATTTTCTCGAAAAGTCAATCCTCAAAGTTATTTTTTAAATTTGTTTTTTGGCTACATCTATTTTAATACTGTAACGATTTGCAGCTTCTAAAGGACAGAAAGAAAATGTGTTAGGTGATGAAAAGATCATAACTTTATTGTCTTTAATTTTATTAAGATTTTGATGGCATTTCTTTAATGAATGAAAGTTTGTCTTAAAATTTGATACCTTTGTTTGAAGTAAAAAAAACAACTGTTTGCTATAAAATCGATATTTCAGTTTTCTGGACATGCTGATGAATGTCAATTCTTTTACGATTAAGATAAGTGTACCTTGAAAACAAATGAATGATAGCTGCCATATTGCCTTGGAGGTAATTTCAAAACTTATACTTCGTTCATACAAAATAAAAGCACAAACGCAACCTTTTGTGGGAAAACAGACATTTAACTTATTTATTCGAACCTTGGTGGAAGAATTTCCGATTGACATATCGTTATCTTCCTCAGAAGTAACTTTACTCCAACCTTATCATATGTCTATAGAAACGTTAAAGAGGCGATCAGTCCAGAAATTGTTCTACCAAGATTCGAATAAATGTATATTTTCTCCTAAAAGATTGCATTTCTACATTTATCTTGTATGAAAAGTTTGAAATTACTGTCAAGGATTACTTTGGCAGCTCAAATTGATTTCTAAGCATGCTTTGCTTAATCGTAAAAAACGAGATTTTTTTATTATTTATTATAGACAGCCGCCGAAATTGTGGACGGTGACTAATAGATAATATAAAAACACTATTACTATTAAGCGTATAATATTTTTATAAGATATTACACATTATTTACCTGTTTATTACTGTGCCGCTTTCTATGCACAACGATACTGTACTCACATTTACGGCACCACGATAAAGACTCAGTCAAACTGAAGCCCGATGTATTCTCTATCTCTGTTTATTGCATTGTGGAAAACAATATTTTGGTGTGTGTAAACCGTGAGCGTTAGTACATGGCTTTACCGAGGTCAGAACGCCATTAGAATATGCGTACGTTAGGGGATTTGCTGCCATTCGAGGGGTGTTATTTCTATAGTCATATTAAATTATAAAAATAAATTATTGCAACCGTGAACTTAACAAATAACAGTTAAAAATGGATTAGTGCCAGTTCTAGTAAAAGGTCTGTTAGTAATCGACATAACCTGTGTAACGGGCAATTGATAATAATAAAAAACATATACGAAGGAATTCGAGCGCGAAACTCTAACATAAGTGTTAGTGAAGCTGTTGATATGGTAGTTCGTTAACACAAGTGTCAGTTTCTAGTGTATATCGTGCTATAAAAAATAGTGTGGGAGTAAATCCAAAGAAGAAAAAAAACTAGAAACACGAGGAAGGGAAAAAACAAATGTCGATGATGACGTAAAATAAGCCATTCGCAGGAAAATTCATGGATTCTTCTTCTGAAATAAAATACCGACGATAAAAAAAATTCAAGCTACGATAGCTGAAGATGAGGGCATGCCTCAATTATCTGACAAAGTTCTTAGAAGTACAATGCATGACATGAATTTTCGGTTTTTAAAACAAAATCGTAAAAGTATGCTCGTTGAAAAAGATGAAATTGTAGTATGGCGAAGAGAATATATAGAAAAACTAAGAAAATTTTGTGCATCGGGCAAAAAGATATATTACATGGATGAAACATGGATACACGAAGGTTATATGGTACCAAAAGTTGGGCAGGATGGTAACGTTTGAAGTAAAAGAGAAGCATTTTTAGATGGATTTTCTACATGATTAGAGGCGCCTTCTTGCAGCGGACGTAGGTTAATAATAACACATATTGGAAGCGATTCGGGATTTTTAGAAAATGGTTTGCATGTTTTTGAATCACGTAGGACGGGAGATTACTATGAAGATATGAACAGTGAAATATTTGAAAAATGGTTATCTATTTTATCATATGTAGAACCAAGAGCAGTTGTTGTGATGGATAACGCAAGTTATCATAGCAGAAGAGTCGAAAAGTTATAGTTATTTTAATAAATAGTGAACATACAGTGATAGTGAAGTTTGTTATGATTCTGACGTAATGCGTACTAATTTAGTGATTTAGTTTTCAGTTAGTTATATTGTTTTCGGTTTTGAATTTTTAAATTAATAATTTCTTAAAACTGAAACTTTGAAATAAAAAAAAGTTATTATCATGCAATTTCATCAATTTCAAGATTTTTAAAGCAAAACAAAATCAGAAAATTGTAGTAAACGATGTGTTTTTTAAATATTTCGAAATTTCAGAGTTTATTTCAAAATAGCTATTTATGATATACGTGTTAAAAGTAATATTTTATTTTGTGAGTGAAGATGATTAACTTCACGAACAAAATAAAATCACTTTTAACACGTATATCATACACTATTTTTTCTACAAAACAATCGGAAGAACTTTAAACTCAATAAAAATAAGAAATCAAAAAATACCACACAGGTCGCAATGTTTATGAACCAAAATTTTTGTACCAACCAGTGCTGTTGTTAGTTACGGAAAAAACGCAAAAATATTGACAGCATTTTCTAGTAATATTATAAGTATAATGAATAATCTCGATAATGAGCGTAACGAATCCATCCCTGCTGAAATCGAAGAAGCCGCCAGTCGAGCAACATTGGAATTATTGCCGGCGAAATCAAAGGAACAGTACGAAATCGCTTCTAGACGCTTTTCGGAATGGTGTAACATTAAAAAGGTCCCTGGGAAATGTAACGAAAGTGTTTTACTGGCATATTTTGAGGAAAAAGCTAAGATATGGAAATCGTCAACGCTGTGGTCAAATTATTCCATGATCAAAAATATGTTAAAAATAAAGCCAGATGAAGATATAAGCAAACATTATAAACTTATTGCTTTTTTAAAACGGAAGGGTGAAGGATGTCAAGCAAAAAAGTCAAAAGTTTTGACGAAGACGCATATCGACAAATTTCTCACAGAAGCAGAAGACGAAAAGTATCTGATGATGAAAGTCGCAGCAATAGTGGGTGTCTTCGGGGCGTGTTGCCGGGAGGAATTGTGTCAGATGACCATCGACAATATCGAATATTTGGGTACTTCGGTTGTTGTGACCATACCAAATACTAAAACGAAAGTGCCTTGGACTTTCAGTGTTGTTGGTGAAAGGTCTATTTAAACTTTTTTAGAAAGTATATGGCACTCCGGCCACCCAACGCTGACCATAGACGACTTTTTCTTAAATATATGAAGAATAAATGTGTGAAGAATCCAGTCGGAATTAACATGTTTGGTAAAATGCTTGCCGACATTGCAGAGTTCTACCAAATCCTCAACTCTACACCGGACACTGTTTTTGTCGTTCATCGGCGACATTGTTAGCAGATTCTGGTGCAAATCTTACTACCATCAAGAGACATGGAGGATGGAAATCTTCGACGGTAGCTAAAGACTACATTGAAAATTCACTGGAACAGAAGAAGGAAATTGCGTCTCAAATACTTCCTACTGCTGCAACTACTAGCAAGACCACCAGTACTACCACCAGTATTTCTACAGAAAATAGATGTGTCACACATGTTGACAGTAAAACTAACTTAAGTATGATGACTCCGCAGGGAATTACAATTTCAAATTGTTCTAATTTTACTATAAATGTTAATAGTAATAACTAGTTAAAATGTTGGTTTGTACTTATTTAAAATAAAAAGTTGTTCATGTGTTTGATAAAACGTTTTATTAATTTTCAAAACAAAATTTAAATAAAATTTGATTTGCTTTTAACACGCGTGTCAAAAAATTACATTTTTAACATCAAAATTGACAATTAAAAAGCCCACTTTTAACAGTTTTGTAATCTTATAATGTTGATTATAAAATAATTTTAAGATTGACAAGATATAACAATATTTATCTCTGTGATCGCGCAAAAGTTGAAGTTTTATGATGGACTACCTGCCTCGTCCGTTGCCTTGATGCTACAATAGATCAGTTTTCTGGTGAAATCACGTCCTACAGAAGGAGCTTTATGGAGTTTTATCTTTTCTTCATTTTTCAGAGAAATACAATGTAGTAATTCTGTTACTCACGGTTCGGAGGCTTAGTGTCGTAACCTGTTACAGACTGTGAAAAGTGAGTTTTTAGATGCGCCTTTTGTGTTGAAATTACACTTTTGCTCTCGTGTTACTTTCAACTAGCGACAAATATATTTATTTGGAGAAAGTCTTATTAGGTAATGCGTCAGTTTTATCAAAAATGAAGTGTAGCATAATTTACGAAACTATATTAAATTACAATAATAATGACGAATTGTCCATTACGTTTGACGTATAAAATTCTACGCGTTATTTTCTGAATAAAAATAAGAAAAATAAAACATAATTTGTAACATATAATGTTTTCAGTTATTTTCATTTGTTTTATACGCTTAAACACATTTAATTTTATTTGTGGGTGAAGGGAATTACAAATTACCATTAGAAATAGTCTAAATAAAATAAAATTTTTTTCGTCATCAGTAGTTTCAAACACAGCAAGTTAAAAAGATGACAATGCAATAATTTCGTTTTTAACACATCGCTATCTATTATGTATGTATAAGTATCAGATTTACCCATTTTCAAATTTTACATAAGAGGAACACCGTTTTCATGCAGATCTAAAGTGAACCTGCAATATATTTCCAGTATTTCAGTTTCTTGCTATCAAGTATAAATTACTGAACTGATAGTAAGTACAATATGTGGCACAAATTATGCATTTGTTTCATATGATACATATCATATCAATTACATAAATACGCGAGGACAAAATCGCACAACACAAGCAGGCAGCATTTGCAGTACCTGGATAAGGATTATTAAATATAATGGGTTGCCCTTTGGTTTATGCAATGCTGTGTTGAATAAGGCATTTTAAAATAAAACAGCATAAATTAGTCAAACATGTCACCATTAATCATAATTCGCGAACTTCATCCGTCATTGTAAACAGTTGAATGAGGAGTTGGGTTAATATTCGTATAATTTTTGTTTAATTTTCTGGAGTACAAGATACCATTATAAATCACCGGTTATCACATGAAACGTTTATTGTTCTATATTTTATAACTCTTTAGTAGGAAGAAGATATATCAGATATAACCTATACAGGGTGTCCTGTAAAGTACTCGTATGTTATAAACTTTGGGTGGTGATATATCATTAAAAATATTAATAAAAAATCTATCAAACATAATCTCTTAAACGCAGCAAATTCTAGAAATGATTTCATATCATTTTGACATAAATCGTTTTATCCAAAAATGGTTCCTAAGGGTGGTAGGGCTCTATTTTATAGAAGATTAGATTAGAACATTAGAGAAACGAATCACTTTAAGCTTTGAAAGTAACGGCCGCTATGTGGAGCATCTTTTATTAAATTAACATTGTTTTTTTTTGTTAATCGTCGTTTGGTTCAATTGTGCCAGTTTGTAATATTATTTAATACTAAATTGTTTATAAAATTTATAATTTTGCAAGTGTCATGTAAAAAAAACGAACATTTTAAATAGATTTTTCTCGCATGCGGTACACCCTAGCCTCTCTAGACAAGAATACCTTTTTAATGTAGAATACTCTGAAGTCAATATTGATATTAAAAATTCCAAAAAGGTGAAGATAGAAAAACATAATTAAAAATATCATTTGACCCTCCCAAATGTGTCATTCCATCAAAAGGATGTCCGTATAAGAGTTAACACCGAACCTAAATTTGATTATTCTAAATAAACAGCGTTCTGAACAATTAAAATAAAAACAATGTCAAAGCTCCATCTTCAAAGAGCCTTATTTCTCGTAGGAAGCATTTTTGGATGAGACGATTGTAAAATCGATATGAAATCATCCATAGAATTTACTATTCCCGTTTCCAGACACCCTGTATACCATAAAAGTAATTTTTATGAATTTGTTGGAAAAAGAAAACATAATGCAATTTTTAAGAACTAGTCAGCTTTAGGGAGCCTATAAACACTGCGAACATCATGTACTCGATTTTCTGCTATAAATAAAATCTACAAAGGTACAACAAATTTTTAAAAATGCTATTTAATTTAGAAATTTGTTACTTCTTATGTTTTTTATGCAAAATGATTTCTAGAAAATTTATAAAATACAGAGGATGTATGTTCATCGTTAAGTGTTAAATTTGTCGTATTCAAAGTGTAGGCGCCTGTCACGAAGCGCTAGCGCATTTTTGTGCTCATGTCAAACAATATTTTCACATTCGTTTTCCTAATCTATGGATCACCTAACTTGAATCCGGGCAATTTTTATCTATGTCGTAAAACGTCTAGTTTATGCGGCCGCGACCCCTGTTGATACAGAAGATCAACTTAGGATGCCAATGATAGAAACGTTTAATCTGATCAGAAGTAATTGGTTAATATTTCAGAGTCGGATGTAAGTCTTGAAAGAAATTGAGACCATGTGTCACTGCAGCATGAGGTCAATTTCAACATTTATTAAAATAAAATTTGTTTTAGTTCCGTTTCGGTTACTTCATAAAAATAATTTTGGAATTGTTTGTAGCCTTTAAAACAGACGTAGCTTAAGCCATATATATATAAAGTTAGGCTACAACAATTAAAAATTTCAAACCAATGAAAAGAGCCGAAATAGCTGATGGCCTCAGTGTGATCTATACTTCTTCAGTAGGGTTTGTTTTTTATCCTATTTTGTATTTTCTTATAATGTATTGGGTTTTGGATGGTCTCCTTGTTTCTTTTCTTATTCAGTATTGGTAGCAATTCAAACTAATTTGGTAGGTTGGCATTGATATATTTAAAATTAATTTTTATATGGTTAATCAGCTTTCAGCTCTTTCGTGATACTTATTTGATGTACCTTTGTAAATATTTTTTAGTAGAAAATAGGATTCAGAGTGATAAAAAAACATCCTTCCCTCCTCTTGATTTTATTCATATCCACATTATTTATTGGTTTCCTTAGCTGAATAGGCCCTGAAAATTTTATTGGTTTTTTTGCAATATAATATCGAAAAAAAATTTTTTTCGTTTTATAAATAACTTTGGATTTTTTTGAAAGGAGATTCCGTTAATTCTTATTTTTTTCTATCCCCTCTTAAAATATTTGTACTTAGTCATAGTTAACCCTGTATACAATTTTGTCGGTGAAATAATATAGCAAAATTCAACTTCAATGTAGAGAACGATACTCGTTGATATAATTTCTTCACGAAATTGTTTCAATTTAAATATTCATTTCTGGCATTTGAATGAGATTTTATCGTAATATATTTGAATAATGGGAATTTCAAAAAGAACTTACACAGCAATTTTAAAAACAATTTTTTTGCCCACGGAATCCAATTTATGTTTTTTTACTAGGAATAAATTACAGGCTGGTTAAAGTTCGACAAATAAATTTCTTATTAAATGGGGGTCTACCCTTAGCGGTCCACAAGATATTAAATTCTATGAAAAAATTTAAAGGGTTCGCCGAATATTTTTGTGGTTTATTAATTTCTTTCGGACCCCGAACATAAGTTATTTTGATAAAAAATATTTATAATTCTATTGAATGTTGAAGAATTATAAAGAGTGACTTTTTTCCGGATCAGGCGTAGTTTTTTTGCGCCATATGCGGAAAAGACACTTTGTAAAAAAAAATTGCAATTAAAATTTATAACAATGATAAGAAATGTTGACAATAAATGAATAGTTAGTTCAAGAATTATCATGTATTTTTTGCGTGCTGGACTATTTTTCCCGCACTAATTAGAAAAAATCGAACCTTTCCTAACTCAAACTAGTTACATTTTTATTAAACAGTCTAATAAATTTATGTTCATTCATTGTTTGATTAATATCTCTGATACGTAAAAAAATCACGCACAATGCACGGACCAGCAAGAGAAGGAAGAGGGAAGCTAGAAAAAAAGCAAAGTTGTGGATTCGCCACATAAAAGAAAAGAGCAAGAAATATGATGAATTTCAGTAATTATTTCCTGAACTGCAGAGAGATCATCGAACATTCTTTCAGTACTTTTCAATGTCACAGAAACATTTTATAGCATTTGAATATCATTCGTTCTCATCGCAAAATTTCACAGATCTGTATCATTTGATGAAAGGCTTACAATTTGTTGTAAATAAATAGAAAATGTTGATAAGTGAGGATTCTTGAGAGTCCAGTGAAATTGATGAACAACACTATTTGCGAATCTATGCAGGTGCAGGTGTACTTAGGTACAACCAGCGTGGCCAACTATAGAAATTGCAGATCATAATTGTACTCCGAGCGACACAATCTATTTTTAACGGTCATTGCGGGTGACGGTACGTGCTAGTGCTGGTCTAGTGTGCGTTGTTTCATAAAGTAACACCTGTACCTTCGTAAGCAGGGTTTTCTAGTCCATGCAGGTGCACCAGTTTTTAGCTTGTTAGTTTTTATCAATACGCTATGGGTTAGACAACAGACTACCAACCCTGTCTGCTTAGGTTATGTCATAACCAACAGAAGGACATGAGTCAATTACACTTTTAATACTTATTTTTACTATTTTGTTTAACTTACTAACTGTTTTGCATATTTTAATTTATAGTTTAAAACGTTCGCTCTAATACATAAAGTTGTGATAAAGATACTCATAAATATTTTAAAAATATATTTGAAATAGTAAAAGCAGTATTGTTAATGTCGATGGGTTTTTTACATTTTATTTGCAGGCAGCTACTACAAGGCAACTGTACTGTTTGAAGTCTATATACAGGGTGATTGGGGAGAACCCCCAATATTCGAACCGCTGAAAGTTATCTTCCATCGTGGCGTGCGGATTTTTATCTGACCAGCGATGTTCATTGAGACAGTTATTTACTCCATCACGAGTGAATTGAGCCTCATCAGTGAACAAAATGTATTTGTAAAGTGTATGGTTCCAATCCAGTATATGGATCCAATTGCAAAAATGCAACCGCAAATCATTATCACTGCCCTAAAGATCCTGGATGCACTGAATATGGAAAGGGATTAAACCATTTTTGTGAATGACTTCTCATGCCGTACTTTGATTAATTTGGAGACGGGTTGCAATGCGCCTTGTACTTACATCTGAGCTACGTTCTACCATATTTAGAATTTTTTCTTCCACTGCTAGACCAGGACCAGGTTGCTCAGGTGTAATTATCACACTGAGAAACACTCCAGTTTTTTTGCATTGTTGGAGACTGTCTGGAATACATTTCTGTCTGGCACTTTTCTGTTCGCGAAGCGACGTTGATATTCATCAACTGAACGATCAGCGCTACCGTTGCATTACCCATAAATAAGAATATTCTCGATGACTAAATGTGGCAGGCATTACAAAATTATGTGTGTACAATACCGACTTAAAGAACGCACATGTAAAAATAAATGTGGCAGTTATAAGAGTTTAAATCGCAAACGTCAAAATAAATGTGACAATTATTAATCACTATTAAGGCGGCTTCAGAGAACAATGTAGTGTTGCTAGCAACATCCCCACCACCGGTTTAACATTTATGAAATAAATATTTTATAAAGTTGGTTTTAGTATTGGTGGTTATGTTATGTACAACTATTGCTCCGTTGGATAGTTGAAGTTGGAAATTTTGAACTTCACCTGGTTTCAACTGCGAAAAGAGAGGAATACGGTTAATTTCATTGAATCAATGTCACGTGACTTAGTGTTGCTGGCCACAATACGTCGTTCTCTGTAGCTGGCTTTAATGTGAGTTTGGTTTAGATTGCATGACCTACTCAAAATAAAATATCAAATAATGACACCTTTCGCAGAAATAGCAATAAAAATATTTTCATTGCTATCTCAGTAACCGTTGATATTCGACCATATGTTTATTAGGCTTTTAACTTTTGCCCCTTAAAAACCCCTTTCGAATATTGAGGGTTTGCCCCAATCACCCTGAATATCATAATATAATTATACTAATATATTTGATGCTTAAAATTTCTTTTGTCAATGAATCGATAGTTGTATATCGTATACACATATCTAATTCTAATATCTGTAACATAAAAGTCAAACAATACGCAAACATTTATTGTTATTTTTTTTATCTTGACACAATAAACTCGTAATGGTTGAAAATGATGTTCTGTATAAGCGTTTCGATTTAAAAACAAATTCATTCTTTGTAGATTTGTTAGGAAGGATTTCATTTGGCATTTATATAGTAAAATGGCGGCTCGCGAACATTGTAGCAAAATTTCAGCCATCAAATCGATCTGTCTCGATTTCAACAAAGCACATCAGATTCCCTTTAGGCTGGGAACGTGAAAAGCGCTTTTGTTAGAAATACTTTATTTGATTCTTGACAAACAGTTCTCTGCCAATGTCTGAGTTCCTACCAGTATAATTCACAATGTATTTAAAAGATCTTTAAAGAGATAAAACGTAATAATTGGGAACTTCCAAAATTCATCGTGTTAATAAACAGCTGCGAAAATCTAAGTTGAATTTACTACGTGCAGTAACTGTCTTTAGTTAAATTTACTCATTTCATTATCAATAAAATTAGTTTTATACCCGTACAGTTCATTTTTATACATTTTTTATTACACCGTAAAAAAAATTGTTAAAATTACTAGTATTATAATAAAATATGCTGAATATGTGTAATACTTACCAGTGATGTGTTAAAAGTACACCATTTTGTGTAAATTTAACACGCCTCTGTGTTCTATATCCCTACTCCTGACTGGTTAAGCGCAACTGCGCAGCTGCAAAATATCAGCTGTTCCAACACACACCACTATGCCATGTTGGTCGTGTAGCGTTGTTGTGTTCAGTTACCGTTTGTTCGCTGTATAAAAATGGACAACATTTAAATTGAGGATTGATCAAAGAAAATGGTAACTGTAACAAATACTGCTGATAATTGTGATCAAATTAAAACTAATTAGAGCTATAACTCTTAAAAATATTAGGTTACTTTAACGTTTAGATTTCTCTGAGTTTCTTGTAACTTTAGAGAAAGAAAATGATATGTACAGATCAGTACCAGTTAATTTTCGTAAACTGATATTATATAGTGCTTAAATACATCCTGGTTTAATGTTTGTTGTTTCGATGTTTATGATTTACTAGAACATTATTAGTTTATAAGTCTATTATTAGAATATGTACTACTACTAATTTCGATAAATATTTTATAGAAGAAGAGAAATGTGTAAAAATATACACGATCCCGCGTGGACCTCGATTGACACAGTATTGTGTTCTTTTATAAAAAAAAAATTATAGTGAATGTAGTAATAATGTTGTGTGAAACTACTATGCGGACTAAAGCCCCGACCAGCGTTGAATTACATCTACAATATCTACTCATACATTCATTATTATTAGCGTTTGTAGATGTTTTACATGTAAATATACAGTTCATGTCTGTATGCTTTATGGGATTGTCTAATTGATAAAAAGCTCTCATATAATGTACGTATCTACAAATTTAGACCTGTAAATCGAGTTCGTTAATTACTGAGTAAAATTGAATATAGAAAGAAGAGAACAAAGACGAGCCGTTAACAACTCCGAAATAGATTGAAACATCAGGTCAGCTTATCGATATATACATCTACCATTTAGAACAACAGCGGGAATTTTCCGATCCAATATAAACTTGTCAGATTTAATGTATTCATGGGGATAAACGTTTTACAAATAAAGGCTTTGATGTGGCTTTAAATTAGATTCTAGTATGCTAAAATAGCGTTTGGGGTATTTTTATAGTAGTTCTTTATTTATGGCTTAATTTAAGCTTTTTCTTTGTTTATTTCAGTATTTTGATATCTTGGAAGCAACTTAGAAATTTCAATATGTAAAACCTAAACAAAGGTCGTGTTTATGCAGTTAATTTCGTCTATCAAAAATTCTCACACTGAAATTTATTTATGTATTTCATGTACACAATGCAAATACCAAATGCATTGCAAAGCACAATAAAATCATTTGAAAGTAAAATAAAAAACGTAAAAATAAGTGGACAGAACAAGTTATATTGTAAACTATATAAAAATATATATTATTTAAAATTCTCTTATAGCGAATAGAGCACTCCGTATTTTTTCTTCAATTTGTACAAAATTGTTTTTTTTTCTTGTGTACAGGGTGTCCAAATTGCAGGGTACCTTGAAAAGTATAAGAGATAGAAACATGAAACTCACATTTTCTACTTTTTCGAGAAAATTAATTAGAATTTCCCTAGACCTCTACTTTTTTACAGGGCAAAATTAAAAAAAAAACTACTTTTAAGGATTTCTTCATATCTCAGAGAATAGCTGGGATATTGGAATGGTGAAAGAGGTATGCCGCAATCAAAATTTTCATAAATCTATTTGTTTTTGAGATACAAAGCGAAATTTTAAAAAGACTTAAGAAATTCTTCACATCTCAAAGAATAACTGAGATATCGGAATAGCAATAATTGGTTCTGATTGACTTTTTACGTAGATTAATTTTTTTAATGTTGAACCCATTATATATCTATGCATTTCAGCTGCTAGGTACTTTATATTTTGAAAATTGTCTAAAAATTTTAAATTACTAAAACTGAAATGGCACTGGAGCTGGTTCATTGTAAAACCTGATAAGGTATAGCATGTAATTGGCGAAATTTATTTTATACAACAAATTCAACTGCTTTTGCCGCTATTGTTATTAATTATTAATATAATTAATTTGTAGTAATAATTAATAAAATAGTTTGACATACCTGATGCTACAATAACCAAATTTTGGGCGCGTCTTACCCAGTTTCTATAAACTAACATAAATATTTCTTCTTCTTGTCCGTTTTGAATTCGTAAGTTATTGGCAGCAGCTATGATACGTTTACGTAAATCATCAATAGTGTCCACTTCGGTGCGATACATTTCATTTTTTAAATAACCAAAAGAAGTGCAATTGATTTAAAGTCAGGAGATCGTAGCGGTCATGGTACCGGTTCTCCTCGTCCAATCTCTTGGTATTAATGATTGAACACATTGTACATGGTACTGCTATAATTCAGCCTTGTGTATGATATGCCACACTGCTGTAATATGCCGTGGAAGCCTTAGACCTCCATCTATTCCACGATTCGGTTCGAAATTTCCCTTGTCACGCTCGCGTTGCGCTACACTTGCACTCACTGCACACCGCGGTAAAAGTAACTACATTTGGCACATGTTTACCGGGAAATCGTTCTGCTAAAGCATTTTCACTTCACCATAAATTAAAACCATATCCATCAATTCCGAGTTGCCATAAGCTTTTTTTGACTCTTGAATAGCTAATATAAACACTCGCATCACAAAAGAGCTAATACCTACTATAAGTAATCGGATTTCAATATTCGAAATCGCCTGGCTACAGATCAGAGAAGCCCACCGATGCATAAAGGTTTAAAATATTACAAAAATATACTTTATTTTTCATGACACATCTATTCCTAATTTTTTTTAGACAAGCTGTGAATCGCGCTGTATGTATAACGAGAAAGTCAAAATATTATTTTCACCAATTTTCTTAGTACCTATCCTAATGAGACGATATTGAGATCATAAAATGCGGTCCTATATAAAGCAACTGTGCTCTTAGTCTTTCCTGCAATATGGAAGTAAAATGATACTTTCGATATTTCAAAGACGATGCTCTTTGAAAATCACTGAAGCACTCAGGATTCCAGCGGTATGAAGTCTCCTTATAGAAAGGAAAACTGTGTACTTGTTAAGGAGTAGGTCGTACAAACGTTTCCTTGATAAATATTATATGAGTGTAGGATATTCAGGGAACGACGACTGCCTTCTTAAATAATTAAGTATGACTTTGCTGTCGGTGCCAGATATTGAATAAAGAAAATATGCTTCGAGTTGTGGTATAATTTCTAATTTAAGAACTAAGAGGGACTATTAAATATACTGCGACATATTAGATTTGTAGCGGTATAGTTATTCTGAACATACCGAATTTATACCAAACATGTGAAATGTGCATACAATATTCTGAATATTTGAATTTGAACTAATTCGATTTAGTAGGGAGCTACTTCCTACATTTAATATAAACATCTAAGTGAAATATAAATAAAATTATTTTTGTTAGTGATAATTTTATAGTTATTTATGCAACAAGTACAAAAAGTAAGTGTTTATTGTCTAACGAGGCCGTCAGGTCGAGTAGGACAACACGTCGAGTGCAACAAACACTTTTTGTACGAGTTGCATAATAGCTATTTATGCCATCAGTTACGAAATACCTAATTGAGATTTTTGCGGAACGAACGAAGTGAGTTTCGCAAAAACTCACAAGTTACACAAAATTTCATTTCGTAACGTATTGCATACAAGATTTTTTCTAATTTTGAAGAAAGTAATAAAAAAATAAAATTTAATATAATTGACAAAAATTTGGAAAATATAAATTTAGTTTGTTGCTGTTACTTCATGTTAGTTGTCAGTTTGACATTTTGTAAAAAAGTCTAGACGGAAGGTTTTTTAGCGAGATTGATATATTTTTAGTTTTATTTTTAAAAAATGAGTGATTCAAGTTCTGAAGAGCTACCAAGCGATATTGAAGAGGCAGCAGGTAATGCTCTATTATCAGTAATTCCCAAAAAGTCAAAGGCAGTTTATGATTTGGCATATGAAAAATTTGTTACGTGGTGTGATGAGAAGAAAATTAAACATGTTAATGAGAAAGTTTTACTTGCATATTTTGAGGGTAAGAAAGATCTAAAAGTTTCCACATTATGGTCACATTACTCAATGTTAAGGTCTGAACTAAATCTGAAAAGGAATACTGATATTAAAAAATATACGAATTTGGTAGCATATATTAAAAGGCAAGCGGACGGATACAGTGCTAAAAAGTCAAAAGTTTTTATTAAAGAAGATTTTTTAGTGGAAGTTGATGACAAAGAATACTTAATGGCTAAGGTTGCAATGATAATTGGAATGGCAGGAGCATGCAGAAAAGCATAATTAACATTTCTTCCAGTTGAAAATGTTATAGACGAAGGAAAATGGCTTCCTTCGTCTATAAATCCTTTGGCAAAATCTTCTTTAATAAAAACTTTTGACTTTTTAGCACTGTACCCGTCCGCTTGCCTTTTAATATATGCTACCAAATTTGTATATTTTTTAATATCAATATTCCTTTTCAGATTTAGTTCAGACCTTAACATTGAGTAAAGTGTTCATAATGTGGAAACTTTTAGATCTTTCTTACCCTCAAAATATGCAAGTAAAACTTTCTCATTAACATGTTTAATTTTCTTCTCATCACACCACGTAACAAATTTTTCGTATGCCAAATGATAAACTGCCTTTGACTTTTTGGGAATTACTGATAATAGAGCATTACCTGCTGCCTCTTCAATATCGCTTGGTAGCTCTTCAGAACTTGAATCACTCATTTTTTAAAAATAAAACTAAAAATATATTAATCTCGCTAAAAACCTTCCGTCTAGACTTTTTTACAAAATGTCAAACTGACAACTAACATGAAGTAACAGCAACAAACTAAATTTATGTTTTCCAAATTTTTGTCAATTATATTAAATTTTATTTATTTATTACTTTCTTCAAAATTAAAAAAAATCTTGTATGCAATACGTTACGAAATGAAATTTTGTGTAACTTGTTACACGCGTGTCACGCGTTACACAAAATTAGGCATCTCGTAACTGATGGCATAAATAGCTATTGTGTAATTTTTTTTAACCCTTATCGTTTTGTGCTTACCCAATGTCATTAGGTTTTAATTACCAGTTTGATTTAAATTATTACCTGAAACGTTGCATAGCAACGAAGTTCTTCTACCTAGGCAGTAAAAATACACCTTTTAAGCCTGTCAAGTGTCATTAAAAAGTCGCTTTTAATGTCATTTGGAGAAAAAGTAACATTTTAACGCATGTATCAGTGTCTAAATTGTTATTTTAACGCACTGATATTAAAAGCAATTTACTTTTAACATTGGTGCTAAAGGTAAATTACGTGATTTACTTTTAACACTGATGCGAAAATAGCAAACAGTGAAAAAAAAATTAAATTTAATAAGAGCTATTTATGTAATCACCTATGAAAAGTATGATTTTATGTAACAATATCGCACGAGTTACATAAAATCCATTTTGCCGAAAAATGGGAAATACAAGTTTTTAATTTTGATCATTCACAAGAAAAATTTAAATAACAATTATCTATTAGGTCAGTGTCAGTTTAAATTTTTTGTCATTTGGCTTGACATTTAATAGACGCTGATCTATTCTGTGACGCTGATCGTTACTATTACTATCTATTAGGAAAAATGTGTGATTTACATTCAGATTCTGACTATATACCGAGTGACATCGAAGAAGCGGCAAAAAATGCCGTATCTTCACTGATTCCTGAAAAATCCAAAGCGGTATATGACTTGGCTTATGATAAATTTGAGAAATGGCGTGAACAGAAGGAAGTAAAACACGTCAATGAGAAAGTACTATTGGCATATTTTGAAGGTAATAAGAATTTAAATTCTTCTACGCTATGGACACAATACTCCATGTTGAGAACTGAGCTGTCTTTAAAAAAAGGTATAGATATTGAGACATACAATAGTTTGAAAAGGCAGTCCAATGGATACCACACCAAGAAATCAAACGTTTTTTTTTTTTAAGTAAATATTGCAAAGTTTTTGACGGAGGTGGATGACAATAATTTTTTTATTTCTGACCGGGATATTATAAGCTTATATCGTCATAGTTACGCTATCAATAAAGAGAGTCATAACTCCCTTGGGACATTATAGATTCTATAATTCCCTCTACCTTTCACAAGTAAAAATAAAATAAAAGATGCTAATATACATATATGTGTATATATTTATGAAATGAAAACTGAACCATATTTTATTTGTTTGCGTCATTACAAATAATAAATGTACAATTTTGAAATGTTCCCTGAAAATTACTACGGCCACTGGAAACAATTTCTTCTTTTGTATGGCTGGAGCTTCTGTTCATTACAGTCGAGGTACTTGCCTCTTCTAATGGCAAAGTATTTCTCACTTCGATGCTATCCTCCAACCTCCGTGTCTTTTTAAGTTAGTCATAGTTAGCTACAGTAGTAGCAGAAGTACGATGAAGGCAATGTCCCTTATAGGAAGATGGGTTTGGCAATCTTAAATACATTGCGATTTTGCTGGGAATTTTCCCAAACATGTTTTTTCCAATTGGCTGAGATGTACATTTATTTTGTTGGAAGCGCAAAAAAATCATTCAATACCTTTAGGACGCAAAGACATATAAAGTCTTAATAAAGGCAAAGCAGATAATTCTTTTTCATCCACAATTATAAATTTCTTCGATACACCAGTTTTAGTTTCCGGTACGTTAACTACCATAACGGAATCCCGGTCCTCTATATCCGATATCTTCATATTCAAAAGTTCCTGACTTCTGCATCCTCCAAAATAACCCATAATCAAAACAACCTAAAACGAAAAAAGGAAATAAATACACACAAAAAGGAAAATAAGAAAAAAATTACCTTGTGCAATAAATGAATTTCATTACGAGCGTTCTTTAGAAATCTGATGACATCTTTAGGAGATAAAACAGCAGACTTTTTCGGCTTATAACTCTTACTCTTCCGTTTCAAAAAAGCCTCTAGTTCATTGAACTTGGCGATATCTCGTTTCTCATGTATATTCACCTTCGATTTTAGCATTGACCATTTAGTCCATAAAGAATTCGGACTATACGTTTCTGACTGCAACGAATAAACACAATTACTACCAATTCTACCGAAAAACATAGAATATTCCTTACCAATTCTTGAGAATATGCCAGTAATACAGTTTCAGTGGCATCTTTTGGCATAACATTATTCCGTGTCAGCCACTCCAAAAAACATTAGAGTAATTCGTGAATTTGTCACCCCGGGAGATATAGAAGGACTAAGTTTCGTTGACATTATCAGGATGTATAGAAATTTACGCCCGGAAAATATTAAACACAATAGATTCTTTGTTAGATATATAAATGGCAAATGTGGTGTACAAATA
The DNA here is from genome assembly GCA_037114965.1 of Monochamus alternatus. Classification (NCBI taxonomy): domain Eukaryota; kingdom Metazoa; phylum Arthropoda; class Insecta; order Coleoptera; family Cerambycidae; genus Monochamus; species Monochamus alternatus. Next base: position 72,364,536 of record CM073431.1, on the reverse strand, counting down.
GTAGGAATTAATACTATTGGCCAGTTACCAAAGATCACTTTACTTGCAGATTCTGGGGCCAATATTTTAACAATAAAACAACACATCGGCTGGAAGTCAAATTCTGTTGCAGAAGGATATGTTGAAAATTCTATAAAAAATAATTAAACAATTTCCGGTGATATTCTTGGAGAACCGAGTAATACCAATAACATATCACGGAATATTATTGCAAATTCAACAAATAAGATTTTTTCTGGAATTAGTTTCACAAACTGTACCAATTGCTTTGTGAATATTTATAATTAAATAATAATAATTAATAAATAATTAATAAAGTGCTATTTATAAAATTACTGACTTAGATAAAGGTTACCTTATTATTTTTCTGTTGTATTTTGTTTAGTTATTTTTTGCAATTAATGATAACCAACTTTTCGTAACCAGTTGCATAATGGTTTTCATAATGTCACTAGTTATATAAAGTAGAACGTTTTGAAACTTGTTTCAATAACAAAAGATGTTACTTTATATGTCAAAATTAGACAAATATTTATTTATAATTAACTGTACAGTTGGAGAACATACAATTTGAACAGTAATTCCATGGCCAATCTCATTAGGTGTAGTAGCAATTATTTATACCAGGAGAAACTTTGGCCTGCGATGATCTTATTGGTTTGTAACTAGTCTTCTATGTAACCCTCCACAACTGTACTGGACTTCCATCCACCGTCTCTCTGAATTGTAGTAAGATTAGCACCAGAATCCGCCAACAAATTAGTCGAAGATCGTCGGAAGCAATGTCCAGTATAAAGGTGAGAACGTGACAAATTTAGAAATTCAGCAAAATTGGCAGGCATCTTGCCAATTGTGTTGGCTACAACTGGAGTCGTGGCACTTTGTTTGACGAGAATTAAGTCCTTGACATGACGTAAAACTTCAGTCAAGCAACGAAATGTTCATTTGATTACAGCATTTGCCGGCAATTCGACCAATGACAAGCCTTTTCACGAACTGACGCATTAGGTCCAATGACAACGACATATACATTATAATATAGTCGTGGACAAAGACATTTGAACAATATTTAGGTTTTTTTGCGTAATTTTATTAACTATCAACAGTATTCAACAGACGTATATGCCTGCATATGAATTAAACAACCACTCAAGTTTTAATGAAATTTCCAACATTCAAAGCATACAGTACATTTCACCTTGGATTTAATTATCCTTTTTCAAGCGTACAACACAATCAAATATTAAACTTACCAACACGCCAAGTGCTCGTGGCATTAACTAGACAAAGAGTGGCGTTTGTGACCTTTGATATAAACGTTTTGTCTTTGATGTCAGACTGCCGTAACACACCACTAACCCTCCAGGAGGAATTTAACCTGGGACTTTTATTATTCTGGAAATTTATGACGACCAGTTTACTAAAGCTTTCACTAGCAAAGTATGGTAATAAATTCAATCTCATTTAAGTGGAATCGCTGAGTATACACGAATCAATTTTTGCGGCATGTAAATGATCTTTTTACATTTCTTCTTCCCCGTTCTGTGGCTTACTTATTTGTTTATAATTGAGATGAATGATATTTAGAAATCATTTTTACAGATATCTATGCTGTAACTGAAAAATGGTCTACTTCTGAAATACATTAATATTTTGCCTCTTATAAATATTGCACATTAAATTGCAACAGTTTTCATTTTATATTAAAACTAGGTGACCCGGTAAACGTTGTTTTGCCATATGAAATATTTCTAGTAAATATTTTGGTAATTAAATAATAAATAACTGACTTATTGTAAGAGTGTGGAGATGTGGTACATGACTAAAAGAGGAATAGAGCGCTGTGAACGATGACGGCCTAGAAGAGTAACAAAACACGAAACATTCATTTTTTGAATTATTTCGCGTGCCTGCAATTTTACTTGTTTGACGGCCCAAATTAGCCCCTTTACGTCTTGTTGGTATTGTTCACTGTACAAAAAAGTAGCCATAATATAGTAAAATAACAGCCGTTGTTGGCGGGAGCTCGTGACACTTATTGCGTACTTTTGAGGTTATGTAGATCACTTAATTAACAAATAATGAGAAATACACTTAAAATTAATAATTTTATTAATTATTGATAAAATAGGAAATAAATAATTATGGCCCAGCAAATTAATAATAAATTTACTTGAGAGTTACACTTAGAAGGTAAAATGATAATTGTAAACGTCACTACTACGCTCGATTCATACACAATAATAATGATCGAAGACTGTGTAGGGAGTGAGAGAAGGCTTATTGTGTGAGAGAGACAGGAGACCGGCTTCGTTCTCATCCCTACTCCGTACTGTTTACCGGGTGAGAAGTGACACCGGTAGATGCCGGGCGGGGATAACTGATCTAGTGATAATCGATCAGTTATTGACCAGGATTAAAAATGATTAAATTACTAAAATGGTTATTAAAAAATAGGGGTTTGTGATAGAAGGATGAAAATTAAGGGTTGTATGTATTTTTTAATGCCACATCATAAAAAAAATAAAAATAAAAAATTTGGTCCAAAAAATAAAAAAAAATTGTTTGGGGTGGACAACCATTATCACTTAGGGGTATGAAAAATAGATTACGACCGATTCTCAGACCTACCGAATATACATATAAAATTTCATAAAAATCGGTCAAGCCGTTTCCGACGAGTATGGCGTCTAACACTGTGACACGAAAATTTTATATATTAAAATTTGTAGGTACTAATGAAATTAAATTATTTTCAAGGTAAGTAAATATCAATAAATTTGGTAAATAAATTATATTGTAATGTTGACTATCTTACTTTTCTTTGTCTTGTCTTGGTCTCAAGACAAAACAATTAGTATTGAAAGAAGGCTTGACAACAGCTTAAATTGCAAGGCAAGACAAGATTTCCATACAAAAATCTTGCGAGACGAGACAAGAAATATTGCTATGGCAAGAAGCCTCGCAAATATAAGAAGGAGTGATATTTATTTTTTCAGCTAATACTGCATTTCTATTGTAGGTATATACTTTATTTAAAGGATATCCCACATATAATTATACAGGGTGATTCACATCTTGTTTAAAAAAAAAATTGAGAATAGACTCGTCGTGATAAATAGAGTCAATATCGTATTTTTTAAATCCCTATAATTCCCGAATAAAATTATTGAATTTGTAAGCGCTTCCGAATATTTAAATCCGATTACTTATAGTCGGTGTTAACATTTTTGTGATACAAGTGCTTACATTAGTTTTTCATGTGCCATATCAACTCTGAGTTGATGGTTATCATTTTAATTTATGGTGAAGTAAAAATGCTTTAGCAGAAGATTTTCCTGTAAACATGTGCTAAATCCAGCTACCTTTACCGCGATGTGCAGTGAGTGCAAGTCTAGTGCAAAGCGGGCGTAACACGGGAAATTTGAAACCGAATCGTGGAAAAGATGAAGATTCAGTGCGTCTACAGCGTATTGCAACAGTGTGGCGTGTCATACAAGAGGCTCACCGTACCATGTGCAGAGTGTCTAAGCTTTAATATCAAGTGATTGAACGAGGAGGACCGTTACGATAGTTGCCACGATCTCCTGACTCTAAATTATTTGGACGCTTTTTGTGAGAATATTCCGATTTTGTACAGAGGGGAACGCGATTGTATAACACAATTTCAAATATTTTAGTAAAATTTGACAGGAACAGGAACAGGTCTATAACACAGCCACACAAAAAAAAATGTTTTCTGACCTGGGGGTCTGATTATGGTTACTATATGTTTTTGGAGTCGCTGAATCCGAATCCGACGTTTATTTAACCCCATCACATCAGAATTTTGCTACAACCCTACGAATGAAGTTGTAATCTGAAAATTCAAGCTCTTAATAATAATAATAATAATAATAATAATAATAATAATAATAATAATAATAATAATAATAATAATAATAATAATAATAATGCATTTATTGCCCAACAGAAATAATCCATTTACAGGACAAAATAAAAAAAAAGTGTGAGAATATTTCTAACAAAATAAAGGAAACTTAATAAGTTACATACAATACGTCAGTGTGATAAGTGTAAGTAATACTAACAGTTTGTACAGAAATTTATACCACAACAAACAACACAACTACAGATCAAGTATTAATTAACCTAAATATCACGAAAAAATTGAGATCCCACCAATAATAAATTTTTAAGAGTACAGGTATTTAAGTCACATAAGCTGGATATTTGATTAAAATTGATAGACATAACATATACTGGAGATTTCATACCTAAATTAGTTCTTACATTATGACAATAGAACATACAGTGATCCCGTGATCCAAGTCTAGGAACACGTAGGTCAAACATATTCAACATAGATGCTGAATCAATTCGGTTGTGAAATAATTTAAATAAGAGTGACAAACTCGCAAGCACTCTTCTGGTATGTAAAGAATCAAAACTAAATCTTTGCAGCAACAAACTGTGGTTATATCCCCTAGGTGGATAGTAACCATCAGTACGATAAGACAAAAACTTTAGAAAACGCCTTTGAACTGATTCCACTAAATCAATATGTGTTCTACAAAACGGGTACCAAATAATACTACAATATTCAAGTTTCGAGCGTACTAGAGAGTAATAGAGGCATTTTAAAGCAGCAACGTCATTAAAATTTGAGGAATTTCTAATAACAAAGCCCAATGTTTTATATGCAGTGTTAACCATTTGATTAATGTGATTGGAAAAAGATAATTTGTCATCCATGATAACTCCAAGGTCCTTAATACTATTGCAACGTTTAAGAACTGTAGCGTTGAGATTATAGTTAAATAAAGTAGGTTGAGATTTAAGAGTAAATGAGCATATTTTACACTTGTCAACATTAATTGGCAATTGATTATTTGAACACCATTCCTCAACTAAATCAATACCTACCTGTAAATTTAAACAGTCACTTATAGAATGTATATTTAAGAAGAGTTTTAAATCGTCAGCAAAAAACAAATGATTAGATCTTAGTGACAGAGACAAATCGTTAACAAATAAAATAAAAAGAAGAGGTCCAAGGTTGGATCCTTGGGGTACACCCGAGGTGGCTAAGAAAGTATTAGATTTAAAACCGTTGTATGAAACATATAATTTACGTTGCGAAAGATATGATCGGAATAGTCCAAGTAAACTATTACTAAAACCCAAATGGTCAAGTTTATATATAACTTAAACCACATAACCCATTTAATTTCATAACCATATAACACATTTAACCTCATAATTCTGTAACCCACTTAGCCCCATCACCAATTTAACTCCACAACACATTTAAACCCATAACTCAATGTATATTAAATCCAATGATCACGTACTTAAGACATTCAGTTTAATCTCTACACGAATCTCTCAGGTTTCTTAAAAATAAACTTACAAATAATAACTGCATAACCCTATAACTCACATTATGAAAAATCTGTCAACTCTAACCTAGTATGTTAGATATTTAATTTGATACTGTTGGATTTTTGCTGGATGCCCAAAAGAGAAACACTTGAACGAAACAAAAAGCGTAAAAGAAATCCTTTGCAAGTAATATGCCTTTTGTCCACAATTTTACCAAAGAGTCCTTTTAAGGGCTACATGTTGTACAAAACCCGATCGTAAACCTCCCCGCGGTGTTCATCGGGTAACGCTAATGCCGACGGTCCAATGATTTGAAGAACGAATAGGAATACATACTTTTACGGTAAGGGGATGGTATGTTTCGCGTGCTTGAGGAGAAACAAAAATTTTCGAGAAAAGTTGTAATGACCGTAGTTATACGGTTATTAAAATAACGTATCCAGGGTTAACTATGACAGTACAAATATTTTAAGAGGGGATAGGGAAAAATAAGAATTAACGGAATCACCCTTCAAAAAAATTCCAAACTTATTTATAAAGTCAAAAAAAAAACTTTTTTCGATATTATTTTAAATCCTTATTTAATGCATGCAACGCATGCAAGTCATGCAACAGTCGCTCAGTCGGTATCGCTGTCATGTCATAATTCAATTCCTGCGTTTACGTTGTAATTTTGTGTTCTTCTTTAGTTTCTAGTGCCTTATTTTAATTTTAAACGTTTTATAGTTATTAAATAAAGGAATAAGTGTCGGGTACAGATATTTTCCCACAATATAGTTCGCCAGATTGTTTTTCTAGGTTATGGGACAACACTGCCGCGGGTGCATTGAAATTTTTGTATTACCTACATATTAGTACCACCCATTCCTTTCGTCTGATTTTCTTATAATTAATAGGCATTTTATCTAATTCTACCTACGGGAAGTGTCTTTTATCGGTAGTGAGTGGTTGTAATGAGCGAATATGTAGGTTTACCAGTTTATAACGAAATAATGAAAAACGAATGCAAAATACTGGAGCTAACTGGATTAACTGTTACCTATCAGGTATTTTTACTAATAATAATGTTAATTTTTGTCGTTTCTACATTTAGAAACGTTACACAAAGACGATCGCATGGTAGTTGACATTGTTGACAAATGCAAGCTTTATCTATGAATCTAATTATCTAATCTCAGTCGATTCTTATCACAGGCGCCGACTTTCCGTAGGAAAAAAGGGTTTTGCCCCATTTTTTAAATATCGTGCTAAAATTCTGGAAAATTTTTTTTATTGTCTTTTAGGCCTCCCTGAGCACGTGGTTAAATTTTTTGTACTTAGTCATAGTTAACCCTCTATAACAACTTAAATATCTAAGTTACCTAGTTAATAAATTTTTCTTTAAGTGGGTTATAGGGTTGTAGAGTTACTGTTTGTAAGTTTATTTTTAAGAAACCTGGCAGATTTGCGTAGAGATTAAGGTGAATGTCTTAAGTACATAGTCATTGGATTTAATATGCATTGAGTTATGGGTTTAAATGTGTTGTGGAGTTAAATGGCTTATGGGGCTAAGTAGGTTACAGAATTATGGGGTTAAATGTGTTATGTAGTTATGAAATTAATTTGGATATGGGGTTATGTGGTTTAAGAGCCTGAGTTTTCAGATTACAACTTCATTCGTAGGGTTATATGCGTTTAATAACTTGGATTATGGGTTTTTTAGGTTGTGGCAAAATTCTGATGTGATGGGATTAAATAGACTTCGGATTCGGATTCAGCGACCCCAAAAACATATAGTAACTATAGTCAGACCCCCAGGTCAGAAAACAATATATATTTTTTGTGTGGTTGTGTAATTATCAATAATCTTTTTGTCACCGTTTTTAAAAATTGAACAAACTCTTGCAGTTTTCCATGCGGCTGGAAATGTTTTATATTTAACGGCCAAGGTCAATAAATAACAGAAGGAAGAAGCAAATACCCGTGCATAGTATTTTACTATAAATGATGGTATACCAGGACCAGATGCCATTTTGTTTTTAAATTTGTCTACTGCATTAAGTACTTCTTGCTCTGTTATTGCATCAAAATGTATGACAATATTATTATTACTTTCTATCGGACTAAACTGCTCAATAGCTTCCGCAGAAACACTAATAATAGTACATATTATCACCAATGTTGATCATAATTATCATAATCTCAAAAATAGAAATTTTTCTCATATGACGACTTTCCTATAATATAAGGGGAAATTATTTAGACTATTTTAAGAAAACACTTTATATAAACATAGTAGTAGCAGTATTAGTGGTAGTAGTACGTCTTTTGAGATTTGGAGTTTCAAAGTTTTTGAAATACACTTATTGGGAATGCAATATATTATGAACAGTATTTGTAATAATATTCTTAAAATGGTTTATTTCCTAAATAAAATTATAGATTTCTTCCCCATTGACTAGGAATCAAATACACTAATCTATTTTCCAAAATAGTCAGTGGCGTCATACCAGAGATTGATATAATTAGTACAAGTTACATGCCCAGCATTCAATAATTTATGTTAAATAGTAAGCTATATTTCAGTCATTTAGTATGTTTGTAAGATATAACAGGAACCTCTGCTATTATCATGATGGAATCGCCTCCAACTTTCTCTATTATAATATATCATTAAAATATAACTAACTTATCTGACGTTACCGGAAATTTCCTTCTCACTAGTAGATACAACATCTTTACAATATAGATTACCACGACATGAGACTTCTGAGGGAACGGAACTTCCAACTATTACAATAGATTCATAATTCAAATAAACTATAGGAGAAGCTTTCGAGAAATGAAAAATAAACCACATAAATCCTTGTGTAACTTCAATCCTACGATGCTTAGATATTGAATTTAAAGCTAGAGAAGTGCCACTCGAATATGTTAAACTGAAGTATTGTTTTTGTCGTTCCTAAAAAGTTACTAACCAATCATTTGCCACTCTTCGAACCCCAAGCGAATATAGTTTTGAGAGCAATTCATCATGATTGACGCAGGCGAATGGCCTACTAATATCATAAAATATACCATTAGGGACCCGCTAGTCCCAGTGTAATACCGAAAACCATATTGATGATCCACGGATCCACGAAATTTAAAACAGCGTTGTTCTCATATACGATGGGGGTATCGAAAACTTGCCATACAGATTATTTTAGTGTTGGCTGAGACAAGAAATTTTGCAAAATCTGAAAAACGCTTGTTTTGTCTTGAAAATAATAAATTATAGTGTTGTTCTTGTTCCATCTTGCAAGATCGTGTATTGTCTTGTCTGCCAGGGTCTCACAAATTTCATTTCTCACAGTTTTGCAAGACTCTTGCATGATTCTTACGACACCCTTACATATAAATGACAAACATGGAATCAATTTGGTATCACTGGTGGTTACTCTCGGTCGGCTAAGGTCCCGCTCGGAGCTCAGGCTAAGTTAGATATGGTCAATCGTCGACAGTGGTCGATTGGTAGACGGTATAAAGTAAGAAATGTAAGTTACAAATAATGGACGAAATAAGCGAAATTTATAATTAGTTTAGTTCAGGAGAATTGGACCTAGACTCAATAAACATTGATTTTAAAAATAATTTTATATGTTCAATGTCCTTTAAATAAAGTATAAACCTACAATAAAAATGCAATATTTATTTATAATAATAATAAACTTTATTCCGCAAACACACTACAGTGTATAGCCACAAGAGATAATAATAGTAAATATATCAAAGGCAACAAAAAAATATATTTAAATTAAAAATGACAATCAAAATATGCTTGCAAATTTTAAAACGAGTTGGCCAACAACATACGCTTAACAATTCTTTTAAAGGCCGGAATGCTGTCAATTTGTTTGACTCTTGCAGGGATTTGATTAAATAACCTTGGAGCCAAAGAAATTGGACTATTTGCTGATTTAGTCAAATGATGTTGAGGGAAAAGAATATTATTTTGATTTCGGAGATTGTATCCAATTTGTTGGTCTGAAAATTGTAAAAATTCATCAGGATGAACCTTGACATATGTAACGCATGCAAGAATATACATGGACACAACTATCAATATTCCCAATTAAATAATTGATGGCAAGATTATAATTTTGACTTAAACAGCATGCTACGAATAATTCTTTTTTGGGCTATAATTAAGTTATAAAACAATTACCCCAACAAATAATTGAATAGTTCAAGATTGGATACACTTGTCCGAAATAGTACAATTTGAGAACGTCAAGACCGACGAATTCCCTTAAATTATAATTCACATAATTTTGAGTAGCTAATTTCATACAAAGGTCTGATACTTGTGAGTCCCAATTTAAATTCCTGTCAACTGAAATGCCCAAAGAAGTAACAGTAAGTTTATCAGAAATGGACTTACCATTTAAGGTTACGTATAAACTAAGTTTGACTAAAGATTGGAAAAAGAAATCATTTCTGTTTTGAAATATTTAAAGGAAGGGCATTTCTATCACAATATTCAGCCATATATTTACGCATCCTTTGCCTTTATATATATATATATATATATATATATATATATATATATATACATCTTCTTATCTTTTCTGCGTCTTTTCATATTACAACGATTCTACGTCCGTTAAAGTATAGTGAAATATTTTTAGACATAGGTGGCGTCTTAAATGTTTTATAATTGAAAATACAGAGTATATAACAGAAATCTTTTTGCTGCCTTCAATAATAAAAGATTTCTACTTTGCAATGATTTTGCGTCCTTACATTTTACTATTATTTCCGCGTCCGATATACGTTTATATGTTTGTATCTTTTCTGCGTCCAATAGTATATTATAATACTTAGTAACAATCTTTCAGCGTCCGACATAGTTGCCACTTCCTTGACAACTTCGAGCTTTAATATTTATATAGTATATTCTTTTCTGGGTCTGGCACGATGCGATATAGAAATGTTTGAGATAATTTATTTGCTCACTAACCAATTATTGGTAACATTGAACTTTTCAATTTTATTTGATACAGGACAGACTAGATAATCTTTAATTATGTTAAACGTGATATTAAAAAAATATTTATACATTTAAAACATAAAAAATAGTTTATTTATAAAATTGTTGTTTATTTATCGTCGCGCTGTGTAGTAGAAAAACAAAAAACAAGTTTCTTATCCACGCAAAAATAAACAATAGAAGTCACACCTACTGAAACACATTTGAGAAAAATGCAAACAACTAAAGATTATCTAATTACTGCATAATAAATACGTTTCTCTAAAAGTGTATAAGCATAATCATTTGTTAGTACACGTGTCACGTTGATCTAAATTCAAATTTGAAAAAGATGGCATTTTGTTGTGTAAAAGTATTAACTTTTTAATCCATTACATGGATAAGAAAGAGGAAAGTAATTTTACTAACAGAGAGAAAAAGATGGGAAAAACACAGGTAGACAGAGGGAAGAAGAAATCAGGAAGAAAGGCGCTGTATTGGAACGTGCAGGTGTAACAAATAAGGAGACAGACTGCTGGGAATACGTGGAAGGGTTTGACATAGTGGGAATGATGGAAACATGAGCAGAAGAGAAATCGTGGGAAAAATTAAGTACAGATTATCAAAATGCTTCAAATGGGAACTCCAAGGGGCCGAAAGGGTGAAGACGAAAGGCAGAGCGAAGGGTGGGTTGATAATGGGGATACGCGAGGGAATAGAAGTAATAAGGAAATGAAAAACACAAGAGCATGATAAGTAGCAGAGTAAACATAGGAAAGAATACATGGAGAATAATAACGGTATATAGTACAGGGATGAAAGATTTGAAGTCGCAAATTAAGGAAAAAGTAAATGACCTCCAAGGACAAAATGCAGGAGATTTTAATGGTCTAATGGGAGAAATGGCAAAAAGAAGAGAAGAGTCGGAAAAGGGAGAAAAGATAAAATAGATAATAAAATGGGGAGATTAATAGAGGAAATAATAAAAGATAATGGATGGAATATACTGAATGGAAATAAGGAGGGAGACGAGAAAGGAAACTGGACATATCTGGGACCAAGAGGAGAGTCGGTAATTGATTATGCAATAGTCTATGAAGATGCTTGGGAGGAAGTGGAAAGTTTAAAATAGCAGACAGGGTGGAGTCGGATCATATTCCTTTGGAAAAAACTTTAAGGGGACCGGAAAACCTGATAGAAGCAACAGAGAGACAAGCAAAAATAAGAGAGGAATTACAAATAACGAAATGGGGAAAAGAGGAAATAGTAAAGTACAGAGGAAGAACGCAGATGATGAGCTTTAAGGGAAAGGCAGTCGATGAGAAGATGAGGGAATTGACAGAATGGATAGGGGGAGCAACAGAGAAAAAGAAAATACTTAATAGGGATAAAAGAAACAGCTGGTGGGATAAAGAATGCAGAGAACTGAATCGACAAACCAGAGGACAACTGAGAAAATGAGAGACTGAGACAGAACAAAACTACAAAAGAGGAATATATGCAAGCGAAAAACAACAAGAGTTGAAAGGAAAAGAAACAGAGTTAGGAGAAAGAAGAAGAGAAGAATATTAAGAAAATAAAAACGGAAACAGAAGCGTGGAAGTATATTAATAAAGAGAGAAAGAAGCGGAAAAAGTGAGCGAGCAGATAAAAATGGAAGAATGGAAAAGTTATTTGTAGAATTATTAAGTGGAAACGAAGAATAGGAGGAAAAAAATAGTGTGCAAAGAGAAGATGGAAACCAAAGAATAGATAGGGAAGAGATAGTGGAACAGATTAAAAATTTATAGAAAGGAAAAAATGCTAGAAAGGACACAATACAAAATGAGGCCAGGATTTACGGCACAGACGCTGTAGTAAACAGTCTCTGTGAAATTATCAATGAGGGAAGAGTAAACCAAAAAGCTGGAGGGAAGGAATAATCTCCCATATTTATAAAAAGTGATAAACCAGGAAACAAAACGTTACAGAGCTGCTATACAAAAAACTAAAGGCGGAATGGAAGGAAAAGAAATTATACCAGACGGGCAGGCAGCGTACAGAAAGAGTGCAATTGACAATGTATACATATTGCATCATCTAATTAACAAAGAAGCGCAGAAGAAAAATGGAAAGTTGTATGCATTATTCATAGATCTAAAAGCGGCTTTTGATAATGTACAAAGACTAAAAATGTAGGAACACCTAAAGGACAGAGGAGTGGATAAACACCTGATAAGAAAACTTAAGGATATATATATTATATTAAACAACGTTGAATAGAGTGAAAGTGAACGGGATGGAAAGTACAGAATTTTATACAAACAAAGGAGTGAGACAGGGGTGCCCACTAAGCTCTTCCTTATTTGTAGCATTTGTTGGCGACATTGAGGAGAGATTGAGGATGGCTCAGGCAGGAGGAGCAGTAGTGGGACAGAGAAAGGTTTGGGTACTCTATAATATGCAGATGACATCATTATAGTAGCAAATGAAGAGAACGAAATGAAACAGATGATAAGACAAGTGAATGTGGAGAACACAAAACTGATGATTTTTGGAATACATTTGCAGCACATATAAATATAAGGAAGGTAAATCAAGCAATGGGGATAGCTTGGGGGACAGAGAGAAAGAAAATTCAGACATAAGAGACAACTAATATTATTCGACAGTTTAGTGGGGAACATACTCCTGTATGGCGCCGATGTGTGAGGATGGATAGAATTTGAATAGAAAAAGTACAGGAGAAGTATTTAAGGTGGATACTAGGAACAGACAGAGAAACTCCGGGCTACATTGTCAGAGAAGAAAGCAAAAGAGATAAAATGAGGGTGAAAGCAAGAAACCTAACAGTAAAATACAAAGAAAAGATAATGAGAAGGAAATACTGCATGATACTACAACAGTGTGGGTTAGAAAAGAAGAAGGAAGGAGGAGAGAATATAGGGACAGATAGAGAGATATACTTCCGACGAAATGGGTATGCAATCACAGAAATAGAACGCTTAAGAACTGGAGGCAGACAGATGAGGAAAGAATTTCAGCTAAGAGACACAGATATAGAAAGGCAAGAAAGAAGAACAAAATTAAAGAAGGAGAGTAAGAAGGAAAGGATAATGTTAGCAAGATTCAGTTGAGGAAAAAAATAATACTTGGCGGACAGATGAAAGTGAAAGGGCCTGTTGGGAAGAGAGAGAAGTGGTAGAACATCTACTGCGTGATTGTGAAGAAATGAGGGGAAGACATGCAAGCAGAGCAAATTTTAAACGAGGTCTGTAGAGCAAAATAAAACTTATTATTACTATTACTCTATTACAAGTATTGTTTGTTATAATTAGGTATTCGGATATTACGTAAGGTAAAAACTGACACTTAATATAATTATTTGTATACTGAATGTTAGAAGTTTTATAACGCTAATTGTGGTGATACAAATTTTGATTTTAAATACGAATTTCACAAAATAGTGATGGAAATAAATTATTATTAGCTTTCTTAAGAAAACAATTGCTCAACAAAACAAGGAACATATAATTCTAATTAAAAATCGTGAAAAAATAACCAACAAAAATTTCAATTACTAATAAAAATTGCTTGTATTTGTTTGCTTCATTATTTTTGCTACTAAAACATAGGAAATACCAGTAAGGGAAATTTCTAACAAATTCACAAATTTTATATAAATCTGTATACAAAAGTTAACGTTGACTGTTTAGAAGGCAATTATGTCCCATATAAATTTTGTCTTGGTCTTAACTCTCGCGAATTAATATGGAGTTCAAACATAAACAAACCTGTCCAAAAAATAAAAATTCAGTAGTTCACAAAATATTTTACTCCCAACATGAAACGTTTATTCCGAAATAGGAACAAAAGTATTTTGAGACTGATCTAGTATCTTCTATCGCAAAAAAGATGCCATCATTTGTGCGTTAGGGGCAAGGTATTTTAATATACAGGGTGATTTCACTTTAAATACAGAAAAAGCAGAAACACATTAATTGCCAAAAAATAAGTAGAGTTTGCTCTATAAACTTCTTTCTTGGGGAAGCGGTATTCGAGATAGAGTGTTAAAGTTTACAATAAAATATATATATTTTCTGTAGTACCTTCATATTGCGCTGACGTTGAATGAAATTTACTACATCGTATTCAAATAATTTTACCTTTTACTGAATGTAATATTAACCTCGTGGTTTTAACCAGTGGCATGCTACTTATGAAGATATTACAGAAAAAATATTTTTTTGTAAACTTTAACACCCTGTATGTCTAATACTGCGTCTCCCAGAAAAAAAGTTTATAGAGCACACTTATTTTTTGGCAATTTATCTATTGCTGCAATTTCTGTATTTAAAGTTAAATCACTGTGTATATAGAGAACAACAGCATATTGATATTTGCTCCAGGGAACTGACTAAAGTCTATTGAAATTGAATTTCAAAAAATTTACTCAATGTTTCAAAATTTATCGTTGTTTGTTGTGATAAATAGTATAAAATTAATAGCCAAATATGAATTGGCCTCAACTCTAAAATTTATGAAAAATTTTCAGAATTCATCAGAAAAAAATGTTGTTAAAACAGCATTAAATTAGTTATCCGCGGTAAAAGAGGAAAGAGAGGACTGATTTGGTGAAGACATGCAGGAAATAAACTAAATACATTGTTGCCAAGATGTGGACGCACAATCATCTGAAAATGTTTTAGATAATTAAAATGGTTATACGGTCGGGAAATATACACCACTCTATTCAACGCCAACTGGTGTTAAACTGCTGAACCTTAAAATGTATATTATTTTACATATTACTAATATTTCTGCGTCCGACCAGAAATTGTGTACAGCTACAGAAAATAACTTACAGAATTCTTTTTCGGTAGATATTAAATTAGGTATGAAACTGCATCATTTCTGTTGTACCACATCATCCAGCGATGATTGCCGCTTGCAATAAAGACGAATGTTTTTTCTGCGTCCGTATATGGACGTAGAAAGGTGGTGGACGCTGAATGATATGTAAATTTAAAATGTATGGACGCAGAATAGATAGTAAGATATATATATATATATATATATATATATATATATATATATATATATATATATATATATATATATATATATATTTTCTGCTTGAAATCCAACAGTAGTATCATCAGAAAAAAGAAATAAACAGCTAGTATTAAAATATGATTTTAAGTCATTGATGAAAATTATAAATAAAGTTGGAGTCAAAATACCCCTTGTGGAACTCCCAAAGGAACAATTCTGTTGTCCGACATTGCGTGCCTATTTTCTTCTCGAATCATTACTTTATGTAAACGGTTACACAAATAAGATCTTATCCAGTCTGAAGCCAAATTCCTTACACCATGGTAACTTTTTCAAAAGCATGGCATGATTCACAGTATCAAAAGCGCGATTCAGATCAAAACAAATGCAAGCCCGTTTATTTTTTGATTTAGAACTTCTTAATACAAATTTATACAATGTTTTACAATTTGAGCTGCCAAGCTTTGTCTTCAACATATCTTGTCTTGCGAGACCAAGACAAGATCAAGAAAAAGCGGGACAAGATTGCCAACACTAGTAATGGCCAGTTTTACAATAGTAGTATATATTCAGAATAACCTTATACCTGAAATATATTCCATATATAACATTTGACAGCGTTTCACAACAGATAAATAAGACATATTCTAGATACATCCAAAGAATAACTTATCACTTCAAAATTGGGCAGATATACCAGGTATAACTCTAAACTCTAATCAAACTCCTGTTTAACACACATTAAAACAATGAAATAATTTCTCTAAATTACTCTGAAGCATATAGTGAAACTGAATTTTTTACACATTTTCGGTTACGAAAAGTCATTTTCATAAAATCAAAAACAACCAACCATAATGCCATATCAATAGTCGCAAAATTATTATTAACTTTAAGATTTGATGCGACTGGTAGTATCGTACACTGTACTGTACAGAACATAGCTAAAAGCTTTTAGAATGTCAAAGGAAAACAAATATGTCATATCATGAACACACTGTGTTAAGTAAATAGAGAAATAATGCTAAAATATATTACTGGCTTTGTTTAATATAATACTCTCAACTAATATTCAGTGGTATTACCCATTATAAAAGCCTTTATTCCAAGTAATTATTCCACCCTTAAAAAATATTTGTAAAACTCATTTATGGCGTATTTTTGGATTAAGAAAAAGTATAGGATATACTTGGAATAGTTATTTTTTAAGTTATACCATGATTGTCAATCGGCCTTAAAAATTGAAAAACTCTCAGACTCATCATCTTTTGTGTTAACGGGGTAGTATTTTATAAATGTACTTGTTGCCCAAATATCTACCTCTAAGCGGGATGACATTTACCCTTAAAAACTGAAATGGAATGTGGTATTTTCATGGACATCTAGTTTTTTTTTTAATTTAGATGATCAATTCCCAAGAAATTAAATTTGAAAATTCGAATCATGAAATGCATTTACTATTAATTTTACTTTATTAGAAGTTGAAAAAATTCAACGGAGGTAAATCTCGCTAAGTTTTCGGTATCGCGAAACTACACTGTAAAAAAATAATTACACATTTTAACACGAAAGGACACAATACTGTGTTAATCGACGTCCACACGGAATTGGGTATATTTCTACACATTTTTCTGTATGTATCAGTGTGTTAAAGTTTTAACACGATCCACTGTGTTAATATAACAAATTTCATGTGTAACTTTTAGCCATTTCAGTGTTATTTATATCATTAAATGTGTAGGCTTTACACATTAACATGTTAATTTTATTGTATAACAGGTATTGATATGGAAAACTCATCTATCTTTTTAGTTTGTTAATTATGTTTCTGTTTGCTTTCAAAATAATGTTTACTAAATATAATTTTTGAAATACCTTTATTTTGACGTTTTCTAGAGGTTTTGCCAGTCGTCAAGAATGCGTTGAATATAGCCTGAAATGTTCTAGAAAATGCCAGAATAAATGTATTACAAAAGTTATAATTTTAAAAGCAAACAGCAAACATAATTAACAAGGTAGGTGAGCTTCCGCATCAATATATAGAATTTTCAGAATTATGGTGTTAAATAATTAAAAAATAAAAGATATTTTACTTTTTATTATTTTATTAATATAATAAAATTCAATACAAATGAACAACAACCAAGTTTGCTAATAAAATATATATGTATTAAAATTAGCAGTATAGTGGTACATCTAATAAGGGACTAATGTTCTAGTAAACCATAAACAATGAAGATTACATCAGATTAGATCAGATTACAAAGTAATGTAAAACGTCAGAGTCAACTAATATTTTTAAGAGTTATATTCCTAATTAGTTTTAGCTTTATTATAATTATCATCAATATTTGTTATAGTTAGGTAAGTACTTACCATTTTCCTTGACTAAACCTCAATTTAAATTTAAATTTTTCCCATTTGAACACAGTGAACAAGAGGTAACTGTACACAACATCGCTACATGACCAATATGACGTAGTGACGTGTGTTGGATCAGCTGATATACTGCAGCTGCGCAGTTGTGCTCAACCAGGCAGGAGTAGGAATATAGACTACAATTAAGTTGTATGCGTGTTAAGTTTACACAAAATGGTGTACTTTTAACACATCACTGGTAAATATTACACAAATTCAGTATATTTTATTATAATACTAGTAATTTTAACACATTTTGTGTAAAGCGTATAAAAAAATCATAGTGTGTAAAACTATTAACACGGAAATTTTAGACATCCTAAATTACACACTGGAAAATCTCTTACACAGCAACTTTTTTTGCAGTGTATGTCAGTTAAAACAAAATTAATCAGGTTTTCCATCAAATCCAAAAATCACATTAAATTTAAAGGTAAAAAAAAATCGGAAAACTATATGATTTCTAAAAATTCCTGCCTAATAAGCTTAATCAGCGTTAATTAGCTATCCACCTCTGACATAAAGGATCTACTAACTTACCATATATGTAGATAATTTATCCTTTATGAGATTTATTTTCTAAGTTATGCGGATTTTTAGAAACTGAACTATTATTTTTGTTTATGACTTTTAAAGTAGGCATTTTAATACAATGTGAATTTAGGAGTTAAAAACACGAGGACCTTTTAACGTTATAAGTAAGTAAATTTACTTTACACTCCAAAATGACGGGAGTATTAGGATAAATAACTCAGAACATAATCAAAATAATAACTCATTCATTAAATGATAATGACATTTTACATGACAATATCCTATTTAGCAAATCGAATAATCACAAAATAAACAAAACTACCTAGCCTAAGTCATTCTCTTAATCTAAAAATTAATTAGGTACTTACAGTAATCGAGATTAACTTAGTTTTGTTCTGTAATAATAGTTAAAATATTATGACATTATAGCTTTATTGTGTTTAATTGATATCATAATACATTTTTATTGCAACGCTATGCACTGTCACATAAAATATAGTAAATTTGATTTAAACCATCAATTTACGTACGAAATTGTTTGAAACACTTAATTTTGGTACATTTAGATTTTGATCGTCACATGTGTGAAAATGTTGAATTATTAACCATTGGGCTCAGGCCGTCTCTGATATTCAGGAGATAATGTGTGCCTTACAGTTACTTATGTCATTGTAAGGCACACATTCTATTAACTGTTAAATCTGCATTGTTCTATAGTTTAGAATAGTGACCTAATTGTAAAATTTCTTTGACAGGAAAATGGTATGAAAGACGTCAACTCCAAAAAAGACCTGTTAAATAAATCTGCATTGTGTTCAAAAGCATAGTTTAGAAGTTGTAAATGAAAATATAAATTCACATCCGCAAACTTTCAATTTTTTACTTCTCTTTGAAATTCTGTATTCATAGTTGTCATTTTGAAATCTGAATTAGACAATAATTAGCTATCGATTTCTAAAACCAAGAAGTGTATTAATTTACTAACATGGAGTTGTAATATATTCAGTACATACTAAAGGTAATTTAGTACTGAATTATTTCTAAACTGTTTTCTAAATTATTAAAGTATATTTAGTAGCTTTACGCCTTGTTAAATTCTCAAAGTTTTGAATTTCCGATCTGTTCAACATACTCGGGTATAATAAATAGGTCGTCATGTAGCATAATTTATGTTTTAATTATCCTTTAGTAATAATTTAATGTTGTTTTCACTACCTACGTCTAGCTTATTAATATTCTCTTTGTCGGATGGAAATATATGACATTAATGCAGAATACAGATTCACATCAAGAGAGGCTAGAGTCATTTGGGGCCAACCAATTTATGCTGAAAAGGTAACATAAATACCTATTATGTCTTATTCACATTTTTAAACAGCATATTTCAGCTTCGAAATGAATAAATTTGGAGGGTCAGCAGAACTTCGGAAAATGTCTAGGTAGCACAAAACAATGCCCCAATATTGGTCAAATCGTGACTTTAATATTGGTTGTATATTGCTCAGCTATGTTGGAGAGAAATATGTCAACAATTTATAGAATTATAGGCTTAATATTTTACATATATATTTTTATTTTATTGACCTAATATTTTATATAAATGTCAACTTTTTGATTGTTGCCACAAGAACATTTCTCTTGAAAATGTTTCGTATGTTCCCTAATAATGCTGAAAAAAATGGTTAATAGCAATTGTATCCAGCAGGAAACCAACCCAGTACACAAAGATCTGCTGAAAACATTTTACAGTAGATTGTTATACTATTACTAGTATGGGTAAGTACAAGCATTCATGATCTATTTTCGGTGTATATTTTTCATTATTTGATAAGGTTTCATTCCTATTTTTAGGACAATGGATAATTCTCAAAAAAACAGCTGTTTCAACATTATATTTACCCGTACACGAAAATACGACACCAATATTGTAAACAATAATGAACGCACTTGAAAAGGCGAAAACAAGATGAAAATGTAGGCAAACTTGCAGATGGAAACAAAGTAGAAATGTGACACGAGTTCATAGACTTCTAAACTGAGAAATGTGACAATACGATTCTTCAAATTGAAAACTACTTGAATGATAATAACGCCGGTAATCCTGAGAGTATAGCAAGTGCATCTAGTAGTAGCAAGTTATTTTACGATATGGTGATTCAAAATGTTATTAGTTATAAAAGAGCACAGCTAATATCACTCAAATTTTTTAATGAGAACCATTTAAAACACCTATCAGGGGTCAATTTTTTCTGTATTGTACTTGTACTGTAATAAAAATACCAAATAAAAACTGCATATGTTTGACTTTGACGCTAGCGCCCCTAGCGGAATTTAATGACACTTAGTTAATGTAAATGCTCTATTGATTTAATTCAATATTTTTTCTTTATTGTTTTTAATTTCATTATTGTTTGACATAAAATTACACCGATATTAAATGAACTGTTTTTTTGTTTGACTTAACGTTGTCAAATTATTAAACATTTCTAATTAATTCTCCCCAATCAAGAAAACATTAATTTCAAAGTATAAACTCGCATCGCATCAGAATTTAAATTAATAATTGACTCTCAGAATAAACAAATGAGCTGATAAATCTATATGAAATTAATGAAATATTGTAGAGTACAAAACTGACACAGTACCATATCCGAAATATTAGAATTCAAAATCTTTTAAATAACTATGTAATAAATAACGAGAAAGTTCTGCAGAAAATATATAAAAAAATTCATAATTTATAAGACAAATTTTGCATATAGTATGCTGTCCGTAATTAAATATTGTAATAAAAAATTGAAATTCAGCAGTTATGCATTTTAACGAATTACGTTTAAAAAATGCTCTGCATTTTATTAATTATTTTACCACGCTGAGAAAAAAACAAACTCTTGGAGCGACAGTTTTCTTGATGCTGACTTTTTGATTGTTACCGCAGGAGCATTTTTCTTGAAGTAACATAAAGACTAGCTGACTATTTGAACAAAAGAAAATTGTTGACGAGTTACTGCTTAATTCAACGATTTCTCATGTTTAATGTTAAATCAGCTTCTGATGATTTAATTCAACGATTGTTCTTTATTGTTTTAATTTTCATTATTGTTTGACATACAATTACACCGACATTAAATGAACTGTTATTTTGTTTGATATAACGGTGCCAAATTATTAAATTAAATATTTTTAATTAATTCTCTCCAACATAAAAAACTTCAAAGTGTAAACCTATGCTTTTTTCTGGAAAATATTTTTTGTTAGCTAATGAAAACCATTGCCGTTATTTGTACTACATGCGTTTCGTCCGACATGGAGTAGCTAATGACCGCTAGACGTAGCTTGTTATGTTTCGCGTACTCTGTAGAGGCGAGGTTTGCCAGGACAGGAGACAGAAGGAGGTATTAGTAAAGCCGCCGGCAGCGGCCAAAAACGCAACATAAGGAGCCCGGAGGCCCACCTCTATAAGATGAAAGCGTCCGGCCGTCCGGTCCTACCACGCAAGAATATTGGCGCGCACTAAAACATTTAAAAACTGTTAAGAGAAATACGATACAATTTAACCCTTTATTGATGTAGTAACTTTTTTGTTACATGTATTATTATTATTGCTTGTTTATGGGAGATCTTATTAAGTTAATAACTACATTTATGATATTGCAAGTTACCACAATTGTTTTCTTCAGAGGCTACTTTATATATAATTAGGATTAAAATTAAACAAAATTAAAACACTACCTACTGTTTTTGCAAGGCTCATCTGATCTAAATTGACGATTGATGAAGTAAACATAAAAAATCCAGTTACACAATAAGTGATTGAATTGTTACAAACACAAGAAAAAGTTAATTATGGGAAAAAACGTTGAAAATGAAAAGTTCTTTCAATATCTGTAAAAAATTGGTATGCCAAGAAAAACATTTTTTGAGCTTCACGACTTCCACCGCCGTTTAGTTATGGTTTCATGATCTATCTTAATTTCAAGTTTCAGTCAGCCCAAACAAACTTTGTTCGGCAACGCTCACTTTGCTTCAGCCGTTTGCAAGAAAAACTCATTTCTGCAGTTATATCGATCACCTTGTACATCAACTGAACACAATTTGGAATTATTTGAATCCACATAAGTTAGATTTTAATAATTATCTCCTGTTTTTTGATAACTGGTTTAATTTTTTCGATAAACTAATTAAAACTGACTGAAACTTGTGTTTGCATATATGTACACATATCCAATCAAAATGAATGTGATCAGAATATGTTCATAATAAAATTGATACAAAACAACAGTAATTCGGTACGACAGGTATAAATTATATCAAAAATAATATCTGGCATGCCAAATTACAATTTTTTTTAATTAAAAGTCAATGTTGTTTCACCTAAATGGGCGAACTCTTTTATGTACGTAAAAATTGTCTGTTATTGACTTTATAAACAGACTCCGTAATGATTTCTATTCAAGAGAGGCGTATTGAATTGACTCATACATAGTTTTTTCGATACATACTTACTCGCATTGTTCTTATTATCACTTATACATTTTCATTTAAAGACAAGATGTGTACGAAGAGGCAAATTAGCTAAAATTCTAGTCAGTTTTAAATTGGATTTAAAGTAGGTCTTAAATGGCGTAATATAATTTGCTTCAGCAATGTATCTGGTAATGTTTTCATTATTTGGCACCTCATAATAATCAATATAAAACGTGCTATTTACTGCTATGTAAATAAAATCAAAATAATCCAAGATCCATCACGAGAAAGAAAATTAGAAACAAATAAACATTTGCTATTTATATAAGGCAATTAACAAGGCTTTAATCCACGAGAAAAAATGGACAACCGATGCGTAGCCGAGAGATACATTATTTCGAGAGGATTAAAGGCTGGTTAATTTCCCGAATGTAATTTAACATTTTATCCACGACCACAGTCAAACAGATCAATTAGGTGAGTGAAAGCAGTGTGAGAGCAGGTGAAAAATAATAGTAGTTGAAAACGTCATATTTGGCAAATTTATTTTAATCTAGAATATTAATTGTCCGCTGAATACTAGAATCGTCTCTATAACATGCGTTTGTTTATTTGTCAACAGTGAGTGACAAAATTTGCAAAATCGACACAAAAAAATGAGTGAGAATGCTGAGAATGTCTCCATTCCGGTTGAAATCCAGCAAGAAGCAAGCAAGCAAGACGTAATGTCTGTTACCGGCAAAAGTGTGTACGAGAAAGGATTGCTCAATGCTAAGATTAATGTTGAAAGTGCACAAAGGTATTGATATTTTGAAGTATGGTAAACTTACTTCATATTTGAAAGTAGAATCAATAAATTATAAACCAAAGAAGGCAAAGATACTGGAGAGAAACCAAATCGAAGAATTTTTGAAAAAAGTAACGGACGAGGAAAATTTACAAGGAAGAAAATACACGATTTTAATATTTCAATTTATACATTGAGCGTTTTATTTTGAACTCTTTACAGGTTGCAACGTTCATGGGAGTCGCAGGAGCTTGTCGATGCAATGAATTAACTTTATTGGATATCACTCATGTCCAAGACAGAGACAGTTACTATACATACTCGTTCCGGATTCGAAAACAAATATTTCAAGATGTGTAGAAATGTGTCGAAAATATATCAATCTGCTACCTTAAAATGCCGGTGGGAGATTTTTCTTGCGATATGCGGCTGGAAAATGTACTACAGAACATGTATACATCAGCACAATTTTAAAAGTGGCTGCATTTTTTGAGCTCCCTGATCTAGAAAGTTTTATCGGATATGAAATGAGGCGTCCTTCGGCAACATTACTGACCACTGCTGGGAGTGATATTACCACTGAAGCATCATGGTGGTTGTAATTTGACTACGGTAGTGGAAAGTTATATTCAAAATTCTCTTTTCAGCAAGATGGCAATTGCTAAGAAAATCCAGGTCCTACCTGGCAAAGTACGTGGTTTTTTGTTATTCTGGACAGCCTTACCAATACGATAAATACTAACGAAATCTGCATTACATCTCCTGAGGTTGACAAAAATAAATTTAAGACATTTTCGTGCAGATAGTTTCCATCCTCTTCTTCAACTAAACCACATACTCCAAAAGTATCATTTTTTGCCATTTTGACAGAAACAAATATTGCACTAGCAACAATTCTATGAAACTATTTTTGCATCACAGTCTTATAATACGCACAACGTCAAAAGTCTTGGACCCCCTTCCTCATTCTTGTTAAAGAATCTTTTTGTCAGAAAACCAAATACATCTATAAAAGTATATTATTTTCTGAATATTTTTTTTGTGTAAAGAATATGTTCTATAAATTGAGTGAGTACTTAGAAAATTAAAAACCAGCAAAAGTGTAACCATTTTTGATAAAATTTATTAAATCAAAAAGAAGTAACAAAGCAAGTTCTCTAGTTGACTAATAGTCGTTATGACATCCACCACGTTCCATAGCATATTAACAGGTCTGTGCACAGAGATAATCAAACTGTTAACGATCTCTTGCGGAATATTGTTCCATTTCTCTTCTGCCGCCACGACTAACTCATCTGCAGTCTGAGGTGGAGGAATATGATTATGAATGGCTCTAGCAACGAAATGCCACATGTTTTCAATAGAATTCATGTCAGGACAGTTGGCCAATCTAATCTATTGATATGTCCTGCTTCGAGTGTCTCTTGAACCCTTTTTGCAGGCTGTGGTCGAACGTTGTCGTCCATAAACACAAAATGTTCACCTAATTCATTACGTAGGGGGCAGATAATGGGCGCAACAACTTGTTCGATGTAAATTTGACTGATCATATTCTGTGCTATGCGAGTTAATGGGGTGCGGCAGTTGAACATTATTCCAGTTCAAAACATTACGGTACCCCCTTCATACGGAGTAACTTCACGGAGAAAATAAAGTCGCTGTTGACGATCTGGTTCTCTCCAGAATCTTTGTCGAATGTCATGAATAACCAGTCAAATTCTGGTTTCGTCTGTAAATAAGACCCAGCGCCACTGGTGTAAAAGCTAACCCCTATGCTCTCGCGTCCACTGGAGCACGATGCCTTGGAAGTAGAGTGGGAAGCCATAATGGTCTTATAGCACGTAAATTTGCGTTATGGAGTCGTCTTCAAATAGTAGATGTCGACATAACACGGCGAAACGTATTTTGAAAGTGGGCCCTGAGAGTTGCAGCTGAAGATGTGCGGTGTCTACGGGCATATTGCACCAAATACCGATCCTCCCTTTCATTAGATACTCGAGAACGTCCACTACGTGATCTGTTTTCCACTGTATCAAATTCTTCATATCTGTGTACTATTCGTACAACAAATGATCTAGGAATGCCCAACAAGGAACACTTGGCTGAATACACTGCGGAACTGACCAGATTTGTAAAAATATTGATAATAAAGTAAAGGTTCATGGGTTGCAATTTTTAATTGTCTTTTTTGTTCCATAAGTACATGAACTTTTTACCACATTAAGAAAAACCACTAGGATTAATCGAATAATTTTATATTCAGGGGGTTCAAGGCTTTTGACATTGTGTGTAGTTTTAAAGACAACTTGTAGTAGTTTGACTATTATACACTAACTGCATCAGCAGATAACGATTAAAACAAGCAGAGCAGGGATAGTAAACACATCTACTCTCTATTGGCCATCTTAGAAGAAGAATTTAGCTAAATTAATTTTTATTTTAGCTGCTTATAACAGTCTATGGAATTGTTCCTTAGCGTTTGGAAACTATCAAAGAGCATATACAATACAGTCTCTACAGTACAGCAAAAAGGATTTGAATTTTATCGAGAAACCAGAAAAAATACAAAAATCTTAAAGATAATAAATTTAACCTTAACAAAGTCTATAATTTAATAATATTAGATAAATTGACGAAAATAATGAGCAAATGTAATGAACTGACAACTCGTATAGATGTACTTACCTGAATATTTAATAAATCATACGAAATCATCGATCTTACTACTTACATGACATTTTCTAATTCCGGCGTGATAGATGGATTATTTATATATTACACAAGCAACATTATGTATCGTAATTACGGATAAAGCATCCTTTGACCCCTGTAAGCCTTGACAAAGGGTCTGTTCGACCCCTACACTGCAGTTGCGGTATTTCGCCCGAAAACCTGTTACTTCGTTTCGCTATTTATAGAACACGAACAACCATTAAACACTAATAGAGCCAACGCAGATATTATCAGGAACGCTGATCAGAGACGTCGACGCGCTTAGTTCAGAATTTGGTGCATGCGCCGGGGCCATGAAATAATTTTAATTCGTTAAAAATCCTATAATCGTATCTCCAAATACAAATAATTTTACTGGATATTTGTTATTCTAGTTTTAGTTAAATTAATTAATTAAATTTCAAGTTCCAGTTTTCATGTAATATCTTTATCAGAACAGTTCACGGCTACCACTAGATATTTAAATTTGTATCTGAATCATACCTTCTTAACAGAAAACAATACATTACATATCTTGGACACAATTCTAAAATTTTCACGGCAACTTCCGGAGTCCCTCAAGGATCCAATTTGAGGCCCTTGCTTTTTTTATATTTTATTAACGGTCTAACATCTGAGCTGGAGTGTAAGAAACTATTGTTTGCTGATGACTTACAACTTTTTAGTAAAATACCAGATATTGGGGATTGTCAAAGATTGCAAGACCAATTATATATATTGAACAACTGGTGCGCTAATAATTGTCTTCAGTTAAATGTAGTGAAATGCAAGACCCTAAGTTACACCCGTAAATTGCACCCAATAGAATATAATTACAGATTAGATGACAGAGTGGACTCCATAAAAGACTTCGGCGTCTTATTTGATTCGAAACTAACATTTTGTCAACATATCAATATTACTTCATCTGCTTTAAAGATGCTAGGTTGTATTGTGCGCAACTGCCGGTCGTTCTCTAACGAAGCAGCTTTAAAATGTCTTTACAACTCATACGTAAGATCTAAACTAGAATATTGTTCGTTAGTGTGGTATCCCCGTTATGAATATCTTTGTTTAGAAAGTGTCCAGAGAAAATTTTTAAAATTTATTTCACTTAAAACTGATGGCTTTTATCCAGAAAGAGGTTATGACCATGCTACTTTACTTAACAGATTTGATTTTCCTTCTTTAGAGTTTCGCAGGGATCTAGCAAGTATCAAAATTTTATACAATTTATTCCATAATAATTTAGAATGTCCGTCTTTATTATGTCAGTTTATTAGTTAGTAAGTAGAAAAATGATGTTTACGAAGTTCTAGGTAAATAACGAAGCCATTTTGGATTTTATTGGTTAAATAATTTAAATAATCCATTCATTCCTAATAAAAAAAAGTATAGAAATATTTGTTATAAAAAGGTTTGTTTTTCTTCTACACTTCAATAATTGTAGAAAAGCACGGTTAGAATAAAAAATATTAAAAAATTAATTATCACAAATATTGTAACAGTTGGTATATAGGTATCTTTGTTTCAATCGACTCAAAATCAAAGATCCTGTCACCTCCTAAAATTATTGTAACGATTTGCAAGACACTCTGTATAAGCATATTATTTTATTTCTTCTAGCTCCAATTTTAGCTGCAGAACAATTATTAACGTAACTACAACTAATGTTATGGTGAGTTTATAAAAAAGTCTTAACCCTAAATTAGTCCTAACTTAGCCTTAGACTTTACCCCAAGAAGTTAAATGCCCATATTTCCATGTGCACGTTTATACAAGTCGTAACTTAGTCTTAGTCCTAAGGAGGTATTAAGACCTGACCTTGAAAGTTGCTATCTTTTAACTAAGACTAAGACCAAATAAGTACGCATGCGCGAAAGTGCTCCATTTCCTTCTACATGCCTTCTACGGCGTCAGCGATTGGCCGGGACTTGTAGAGACAAAATAAAAGTTAAGTTATGACTAAATATTTATAAACAGTGTCAAAATCTTAGGATTAAGATTAAGACTAAAGTTAAGGTTAAGGCTAAGTTAGGATTAAGATTTGTTTATATGTTCACTATTAGTATCTGTTATATTTTTACTGTCACAAAGATAAATATGTTGTTTGAAATGCCGTTTCAGTTTTTATTATTTTTATGAATTGTATAACAAGTTATAATAAGCTGCAAGTCCTTATTAATGAATTGTACATGTTTCGATACAATTAAAACGCATTAGGTTAGGTTAGATTGATGTGCTTCTGTGTACGTGCAACAAAAATCACATGAGTCATCTTTTTATAGGATCTGTTGTGCCTTATGATGAGGCAGTATTTGGGACTAACGAAGTGACTGATATTTGTATAGCAGCGGCAAAAATTCATTGATCGCATATCATGAGGACGTCACGTAACTTTCATAAATATTTTGAAAATTATCCCCAGACGTACGCAAACAAGGTATAATATTTTTAAAATTCTAAACCATATAACAGCATTCATTTCAACAACATATTTATTATTCTGACAGTAAAAATAGCAATAGTTAACCACAGGTATTAATATTACTTGTAGTTATGTGAATTATGAATTTACTGTAACTGAAAATAGTTATTTTTAGGCAGATATACGTATATATACAAATATTTGCAAAAAAAAACAATACAGGATGAAAAATGGCATTCTGGAATTTAGCTCAGCTTGTTTAAGAAACAAAATCTGCCATGATTTGAAATTCATAAAATCCAGTATGCCTTGGAAATTTGAATCAAACTGACTTTTCACTAGTAATATGTCGTTTATGTATGGGATACGATAATATGTTATTAAGAAAAGTTTTTCGCAATGAAAAACTCAGTATATGTGCAAAATTTCAATGTTCTAAGCTTTGATTTTTGCTTGATTTTCATACAATTTCGCTAGTAAAGTGCCGTTTTTTATGAGATATGTCAAAATGTTATTAAAAAAGGTTTCTCAGAATGAAAAACTGAGTATATGTGCACAATTTGAAGCCTACTTTGATTTTCTGTTCGATATCGGAATTTTCTGAAAATAGGCATAGAATACAGCATATGTTCTTCAATTCTTCATTCTCAAAAATTTTCTTAATCACATTTTGTCAAAAAAAAAGTAGACTTAGTATATTAAAATTTACACATACTCAGTTTTTCATTCCAAGAAAATTTTCTTAATAACATTTTGTCCTATTTCATACAGAAACAGCACTTTACTGGTGAAAAAGTTTTTTTCCACACTTCCAAGACTTACTGGATTTGAAATTATGACAGACTTTGTTTCTTAAATAAGCAGAGTGACCCATACTAATATTTCAGGATAACATTTTTCAAGACATTTTCTGTAGCGAGTGAAATATATTGCAATACATTTTTAAATGATAGATGAACAATACACTTTTAGAGAAAGGAATAGACATTTAGATAATGGAAAAATAAATCCTTCTAAATAAATTTTTCTATCTGTTCTTGACAAGACCTTCTTAGCTATTTACAAATAAAAATGTAGCTGTTTATGTATTTCTTAACTTGCTTAGTGTATTATTGAATTCTAATAATAAAATCTGCCGTATTTTCAATAATTTATTAGTATATGTTATTCTGCATATTATGTTGACTCTCTTACACCTGTACTTTTATACATTTTAGCACAAGCAGATTTTTTTAATCTGAGCAACATGACATTAAAAGTTTTCCCTCTTTTGAAGTTCATCTGTTGGTATATTATATGATTGAAAAAATAATATTATTAAATTTTAAAATTGTTTTTTGGTTAGTTATTGATAAAGTTTTCTCTATACATTTCAATTGTTGTTATAAAGGTAAATATATACAAAATATAATTAAATATAATTAAAATTACTCAGTACAATTACTTATATTTTTCAAATCCAACCTAAAAATTACAATGTTTAATAGTTATTTATGCAACAAGTACAAAAAGTAAGTGTTGTCCTACTCGGTCTAACGGCCTCGTTGGACAATTTCACGTCGCGTGCAATAAGCACTTTTTGCACGAGTCGCATACAATATTTTTTCTACGTTCATGCAAAAACCAAAAAATGTTGTTTAGATGACATTAAGTCTAGGAAAATGTGACGTCGATTTGAACGTTTATGTTTGTCATAATGACAAAACGCTGTAGTAGAATGACAGATGAATGCAATAAACATTTTATTGCACTAGTGCAATAAATAACCACTTTTTCCACTAAATATAGTTCAATAAAGTTTTGTTTTTTGTATGAACGTAGAAAAATGGAATTTAGCGTAATAGTTGTAAATTTATCCAATTATTTAGTACACAGTTTTATTCATGTTTATTTCTGTGTACTTATTTCATTTACAAAATTATTATGTAATTTTACATAACTTACACTGATCACAAATTACTAATGTAAATTTAAATTTTTTGCAATGTACCTATTTAAAATTTCATAAGAAAGCAACAATTATTATTGTTACTAGTCGTTACTAAAATATTAACCATTATTTTCCCGTAACTTGTAGTTACCGTATTGATATATTAATATGTGACACCCTGTATATATTGTTTAATTAGATAAGTCAGAATCATTATTCATTCATTTGTCTAAAATATAGTTCTGTAATATAAACTAAAAAGAATTAAATGTGTGCCTAAACTAAGCCTAACTTTCCGAATCCATTCATAATTGTCGCCTCTCCTCCATTGTTCATTGTAACACGCCTAGTTTTTTAAGTGGTCGCGGTTAATTTTTAATCCCAGTATAGCCCCATCGATTTTTTGAAATTAGGTCACTAGTTGCCTGTTCTAAATCTTTACAGGTGCAAACTTGTCCTATTTCTGTGATTTCATTTATCCGCATTTTTCAAAACAGATTAATTTTATTAAAAATTATCTGCCTCTTTTGTATTCTATATTCGTGATACCTTGTGTATTTAAACTGACGAATAATTAATATATCTGCATATGCAGGAATAAATATATTGTTCCGTATCATTTAATTACTGTGTTTGTTATAGTTGCGAAAATTATGTTTTTGTTAAATTCAAAATACGGGTTAATTATTTATTGATTTGTTTAGTAGAAGTAAAATAGTAGTTTATGGATATTGTTTTAGCAAATTGTATGATATTGTTAGTGTTTTTGAATTATTTTCGACGTAACTTGCACAAAGGGATATAAGGGGACATATATCCATGTAGATTAATTATTATATCTGAAAGAAGACGATATATTAGTTAAGTACTTCGAGAAACTTACTTTGATGTGTAGAAGGGCTTTGTCGGAACCTGTCCCACTGAAAACCTCACATATTCCTCGGCCGATGAGGAGCGGATAAACAAACAGATTGGCACATTATCACACACGAGTCAAATATAGATGCGCTGGATATGTCTGAAGCTCTTTCACGAGCCCTCGTCTCGTTACTGAAAGCTCCGCGTTTTGCGGCTCGCAGCTATCGACCACGTCGCCGCGTACGCCCTTAGACCTTTGAAAATATAGATCGGCAACGCGAACGTAGAAAGGCCCACCATAGAGCACAAAAGCGTCTGTGAATCGAGGCGTCGGAGGACCCGGAATGAATGAATATATTTCCTTACCTGGATCTGCCTTCAGAATTATTTTCGGCGACTCCTGATAACTTTTGCGGGGGTGGTGACGGAAACGGTGACAGCGATTGATGACGATTTGGTGAAAAAATATGTTTTTCTAGGTAACAGTTTCGAGACGTTGGAAAACACCGTTATAAAAATTGTCGTATTGGGACAAAATAAAAATGGTCTTACATCGTTATTTGTTGATTAATTAGCAGCACAAAGGCTTAACGTTTTTATATACTACTACTAATAAAAGTCGGAGACTTTTCGGCTAATGCATTTGCACCCAGGAACGACTTACGTTGGTAGACCTTAACCGCCATTCAGTGCAGGAATAAGGGAAACCTGGACAATCTCACTAATTAGCGAAGTGGTCAAATGTTGACTGGTATCAATCTCTTACATTGACTCAAGCCAACGAATATAGCTGATATGCAGTCTATCGGCTGCGGGGATCGAACCCACAGGGATATGGTCACATCGATTCAAGTGCAGCCTTAAAGCGCTCGACCACTGATCGATACACCGACAATTATGAATAGCATCAAAAATTATATGATTAACATAAGGGTAAGTCCGGGATAGTTGGCCATAAAACAATATTTTTCATTTCAGTTCAAGTTTGTCTATCTTGCACAACAAAAAACGGCGGGTACAATTATTCACAAAATTTACACCATTTTTGGTCTAGAAAAGTTTGCATGGAAAAAGTGTTAAACTTACTCCATCGCGATTTGGTAAATTTTACAAAACACTTGAGTAATACGGTTTGGCTGCTTCCGGGCTGTTGGCCACGTCGCACAGTGGTGCAAAACGCCACTGTGCCACTCAAATTACTGTACGGCCCTTAGGGTTGGGCCGTTTGAGGTGATTTTTTTTTTAAATGTTCATCATAAAATTCCCTATCGATCCTTCTTTCTCAATTTTCGCTTTGGGTCTTCATTTTCGCGGAATTTGACTCCAAAAATGGGTTTGCATGGAAAATACTTGATTTTCGGCACAATGACCCTACGGAACACGAGATTGAGATTTTGCCGGACTTTTTTATGGGGGAATGCTCGTCTTAGAAAGCCCTATAAGACTGTCCACTTAGATTTCGGGAAGAAATTTTCCGTTGCCCTTAAAATAGTTCATTGTTAATGAGAAAAGATTGATTTGATTATTATCTTCCCAACACACAGAGATAACATAAAACAACGTCAAAATTTGCTTTTTTATATCGAGCGCTGTACAAAAAAAATAAAATATACAAAAACAATATCTGTCCTAGAAAAACATACACCATTCTACATTAATTTATATACAAGGTATTTATAAAATATATAACAATAACCCTTCAAAAGACTGAGCTTTTTGAAAATTTGTTTGGACAGCCAAAATATTTAAACATTTGTGGATTTTGTATCAAAATGACCAAAAAGAGAAAGATCTACATAAAATCTTATGGTCTCGAAAGTTTAAAGCATCCAGTAGATGATGATAGTGAAGACTTTCATACATTTCCATCTGAACAGTTCCAGGAAAAATCAATCATTTACGGGAAAATTCGGAAAATCTGTATGTGGCCATTTTGGTGAATGTCCAAAAATGTGTCCAAAAATGTGTTCCTCGAATGTGTACAAATAATTTTTGTGAGATGAGATTTTTTTCCAATACTTTCCCAGTTTTCAGTAGAATGATTTCTGATATGTGAAAATTTTTGGATGATTGTAGCCATTTTAAGGGCAACGGAAAATTTCTTCCCGAAATCTAAGTCTAAGACAGTCTTGTAGGGCTTTCCAAGACGAGTATTCCCCCATAAAAAAGTCCGGCAAAATCTCAATCTCGTGTTCCGTAGGGTCATTTTTGTGCAAAAAATCTAGTTTTTTCCATGCAAACCCATTTTTGGAGTCAAATTCCGCGAAAATGAAGACCCATAGCGAAAATTGAGAAAGAGGGATCGATAGGGAATTTTATGACGAACATTTAAAAAAAAATCACCTCAAGCGGCCCAACCCTAAGGGGTGTACAGTAATTTGAGTGGCATAGTGGCGTTTTGCGCCACTGTGCGTCGTCGGTTTAAGACTCTTGACGTTTCGAGAGACATGTCGCTCTCTTGTTTAGATCTCTCTCAGTTTCAGATCTTCTGAAGAAGAGAGCGACATGTCTCTCGAAACGTCAAGAGTCTTAAACGGACGACGTGGACAATAGTCCGAAAGCAGCCAAACCATTGACGGAAGCCACGGAAACCTACAAACCAAACTTGAGTAATATATTTTAACATATTTGGTAGAATTTACTTGCAATATGTAAAATCACGTGTAAGTCTTATTGAATTAATATACTGTGCAAATTCATAAGGCTATTTATACAGGCTGTCCGGAAACGAAGTCCTATAAAATTTTTTCGAAAATACAAAATTAACGGAATTATAGAGTGTCAAATGTACTTAAGCCTGTTAAGATTAATTTCCATAATTTTTAGAATGTTTATCAAGAAACTTTTTCTAAGAACTGAAAGAACATTGCTTAAGCAAGTTTTTAATAATATCTGAATAAACCTACACGCAAAGGTTTAAATAAAATCCACGTTTAATTTTGACTCTGCGCTTTTTCAAAGTAGAAAAATTATTTTTTACTGTATTAGAAAGGTAGTTTAAGCTAATATAAATCAAATCTCCTACAATTCCTATCAATGAAGTCATATGTATGTTATCTGATACCAAACATCTAGGTATGCTAATGAACAATTCCACAGACAAAGCTCTATTCAATAATTATCTAAAGAAATTAATTTATCTAAATTTACTAATCTGCTTTAATGAAAACATTAAATAACTAACTTCATTTTTGGCAGTGGGAACACGAAATTCAACCACAATAGATGAGATCTGACCTATTTCTGCATTTTTTAGGATTGCTTCTTCAGGTGACCTCCTTTAAGTTAGTTTCACACAATATTATTAATACCTAAAAATATATAGAAAAACTATGTTTATGAAGTTCTAGGTAAGCAACTTAAGATTTTATTGGTTAAATAATTTAAATAATCCATTCATTCCTAATAAAAAAAAGTATAGAAATATTTGTTATAAAAAGGTTTGTTTTTCTTCTACGCTTCAATAATTGTAAAAAAGCACGGTTAAAATAAAAAATATTAAAAAATTAATTATCACAAATATTATAACACGTGGTATGTGTTTGTTTCAATCGACTCAAAATCAAGTATTCTGTCACCTCGTAAAAGGACTATTGTAAGGACTTGCAACGCATTATTATCTTATCCTTAGGAATTCAGTTACGGACGCCGTATTTTTGAAATAGTGTTTTCTACAAGTAACTTTAGTCATTTAAGAGCAGAATAGTATAGAGTTTATCAAATAACAAGAATGTTATCTCATGCCACCTGCGAATATTCCGTAGGTACCGAAGTAAAATCAATATATAACTTCAGAAAGCGATCTATCCAGGAAATTTTTAGCTACTGAAATCTTTCAAAATACATATTTTTTTAAATTCAGCTATATATGTAAACATTGTTATAATGTGAAAATAATTGTTAAAATGTGGGGTTAGAATAGCGAAATAATGTGTACCATACAAATGCATTTTAAAAGTTATTATATTATTTGAGGAGAGTTTAAATAGTAAAAGTGGATAAACAAAACATCAGTAATTTCATTTTTGATATTGCTTTTGCTCTATGGGTTTTATTTTTCGAGATTCCAGTACCTAAGAAACACCACAAATTTGATCATTTTACGGCGAGAAATACGGCGACCTTAAGGTGAGTGCATTATTTTTTAATTTTATCTTTATTTCTTGAGTGACGAACACTGGCTCACTATAATTGACACTAGACTAGTGTTCATCATAACTGACGTTGGCGTATTACGCTAATTTTATATAATTACCCTAACATTAAAACACAATACGGTACTCTGTTTGTAATATTAAATAAAAATGCTAGTAGTATGGAAGATGCGATAAACACAGTAACATTTTGATCAATAGTATCGCCAATGTTAGAAAGAAAAAGTATAGATAATACATCGTCAATGACAACGTGCGGAAAGGAATAAAAAACCATAAACAACTGTGTAGAAGGTAGATATAACAACGAAGATAATTTAGAAATGAAAGTATATAGTATTGTGACTGTAACTATTGTAACTAAGACATTTTGTTGCAACGTATGTAAAAATTATCTGTCTACATATAATAAATTTCTCGTGTCACAGTGTTAGATGCCATAGTCCTCGGAAACAGCTTGACCGATTTTTATGAAATTTTATATGTATATTCGGTAGGTCTGAGAATCGGTCGTAATCTATTTTTCATACCCCTAAGTGATAAGGGTGGTCCACCCCAAACATTTTTTTTTTATTTTTTGGACAAAATTTTTTATTTTTATTTGTGGCATTAAAAAATAGGTACAACCCTTAATTTTCACCCTTCTATCACAAACTCCTATTTTTAAAAGCCATTTTAATAATTTAATAATTTTGGTCGATAACTGATCGATTATCACTAGCCCTGCCAGGCGTAAGTAAACAGCACGTAGTAGGGATGAGAACGAAGCCGACTACCAAAATATTCACTAGAAATAATTCATATGGCAAAACAACGTTTGCAGGAACACCTAGTAATATAATAACTCTACTACTCTTATTAGTTACTTACATTTGATTTTGTTTTGTTGAATACATTATTTTTAATCGTTACATGGATCATTTTCATCAGTGTTTTCATTCTTGTAATGTTAACAAATGTTATTGCCATGTAGTGACGATTACTGATATTTCATTAATTGCTTCATTGCTTATTAAAATGCAGATACAAAGAAATTCAGTTAGTTTCAGTTAAAAATAATATTATTTAAAGATTACTTTAAAACTAAATTCTACCGTACCGAACAGGTGATTAAATTCTATGTCAACGTATTTCTATAACCAAAATCATATAGCTGGCGACCACTGATTTATTTTATTTCCGCATTACTTCTTTCTTTTCCAGTGCGTTTTGTTGTAAATTTTGAAGATATTGTTAATTTTGGTGAATGCGCCGATGTTGTAGTATACTAATATATTTATTACCATTTCAAGTCGTTTTCTATGTATAGCTTTGGTGGTAAGTCGCAAATAGATGTCTATAAAGGATATTTATAGAAATATATATTTATTTGATGTTTATCAGTAGATATAAATCTCGAATGAAATACAACTGAATATTTGAGACTTTGCGCATACATTTTATGAAGAGCAAATACAATTTTCTTTCAGCTTCGTGTCGATCATTTATTTGTCAAGAAATTATATATTTATAGTATTTCGAACAAGCCCCTTGAGAATCGCTATAATTTTATACATTCCAATCTTTTTCTTGGAATATCTTTTCTATTTTAAAACAATAGAACCATAAGCATAAACTTGGACAACTTTAGCTGAGCACACTAAGAAAAATATAGTGAAACATTTTTAGTTTACAAAAATTTATCATACAAAATTTTTTGTTTATAAAAACTAAGAAGTATTCAAGTGAGAACGATATGTTTGGTATTTGTAGCGGTACTTTGTTATCACTTGTGGTCCTATTCGAGTTTACCTTTATCGGTAAATTAATAAGTAAAAATAGTATACAAAGAGCACCAGTTAACTACACTAGCAATTTAGAAACAAGATTATGTTTTATTATTGGAAATGGAAAATAAAATAATAAAAAATAATTTATTTATTGAAATATTTCCACTACTTACTTATTTGCTTACTTTTTGCCGCTTATATTAATTTTGCCCCTTACTGCCCTAAATTGTTCATTAATAGCGAAATTTTTAGTTTGATATTGATGCAAAGATTTTCAAAGGCAAAGGAGTAAACATTTCATTAATATTTTGTCTCCTTCAGGAATATCGTTTTTCAAACGCCATTTCTTTTTATTAATTTATATAAAAATACCTTGGGATTTGAAGACACAAAGAATCGTAAAAACTTCAGTTTTTCGTATTTTTTTCGCAGAATATAATTCGAGGCGTCCTACTTTTTTCTTGGTTTTATAGGGGATTTGAGCTATATCAAACAAAATTATAAATGGCGAAGAACGTACAAAGCAGCAGAACATGTTACATTTACGGATATGTAAACATGGAAATTCATGTAATGCGGGATTATTTTTGTTTTTTACGGCTATACGTTCCTGTGTATTTAACAGACGTTGATTGTGTAGCTGCAAAATTGAAATGTTATTTACTAGATGATCCTTTAATTAATTTCATTTTGAATTAATTACACTGAAAACAAAAATAACCCTAATTAAAACTGGGACTATAAACTACAGACGGTGTTCAGAAACTGCAGGGGGAGTCAAAACAATGTATAATATTGAATGTCAGTCATAATTTCTATACCGTTACCTTGGCAATCTCAAACTCATAGAAAGACGACTTTCACTATTTAAATTGGAATTAGACATGCTTCATTATACAGGTATGGTCAAAATTAAGTTTTAGAATCTATACAAAGTGTTGCTAAATTTGACATTTTGCATTCACAATTCGATTCGATCAATTTGTTACGAAAAGATATACCTTGCTTTATTCGATATTTTTTACAATTTTGACGATGTTGCCAAATTTGACACTTTCCATTCATAGTTTGAATCCTCTATTAATTTGCTAGAAAAAAATTATACCTTGTTTTATTAGATATCTTTTACCATTTTCGAAACAAACGCACATTTAATTATATATGTAATAATAATGTATTAACTAAGAAGTTAGTATTTCCAGGCAAAAAAAAAATAAAAAAACCCCAACATTTTTTTTTCATGTGCAACGGAGTTATTTAGATAATTTTAGAAAATGTATAGAAACTTGAAGGTGGTCATATGAAAATGTTTCTTAATATTACCCAATATTTTAATAAATTATTATTACATACATCATTACACAGTAAAAATAACATTGAGTAACCTTAAACTCATTTATGAGTAAAATTATTTTGCTGTTGAATTTCGAGTAATAAACATTTTAACAAAGAATTTGTGGAGAAAATAACGGAATATATTTATAATATAACTCAATTTTATGTTTGTAGTAACACATAGTTTAGTAAGTCAATCGAAAGTTATTCAATAATATCCACAGAATATTTATTTAGCTAACTTACTTGACGAATTGTGTTATTTTAACAACCATATTGATCTTAACTCAAAATTTTTTGCGGTGTAAATACGCGTTTATTTAGGAAATAGTAGAAGATATCTAATACAACAAATCATATTTATTTTGCAGCAAATCATAGGGGAGTCGAACTATGAATGCAGTGTCAAATTTGGCAACACCGTTAAAATTGTAAACAATTCTGAAACTTAATTTTGATCGTACCTGTGTAATGAAGCACATCTAATTCCAATTTAAATAGCGAAAGTTTTGTTACTATGAGTTTTACTACTATCATTTAAATTTTGAGGTTGCCAAGGTAAAGGATTAGAAATTCAATATTTTGCCTCTTACTTGAATGTACTGTATATCCGTAAGGAAGTCAGATTGGAGAAAAATATATATGAAGTACAGATATTTTCTTACTCTCCTATATATAATTTTTGAGCAATCGTCTCTGGATTCTGTACATCTAGTCTCATTACACCGATCATTTAAATATATAGCAAAAAGTTTTTAAAAATTGATGTCTGATTCGTTAACACCTGAATTAATATTTTTGCGGTGCACCTGATTCTAAATGAATGTAGACAAATGTCAAATGTAGTTATAGTTCTATGTAAAATAAATTGGTAATACAATAATGTTTTATGAGTGTATGTATACATTTATTATCAGTAATCAACCAAAACGTATGCGATGTGGTAACATAACTTTTTTAGGTGGACAGTTTTATCATAATTTAATGGCATTATTGTTAAACAGATATATTTTCACTTCATGCGACTATTTTTATTTTATTTTATTTAATACTCTGTTTGCGTGTATAACTTTTTCATCTTTAGCTTTCTAACAAATTGGAAAGTAAATTCCGTTTCCTCGAACTGTTACGTTAAAAAGGTACTCTAGTTTCAAATAATTATCTTTAACGGTTTCTGAGAAAATCGCTCTTGAATTAATCCCACTTTGGTCAATTTAAACAAAATTGTCAAGGTATTCATTCTTATGTCAAAGTATTGTCAACCCGATTGCCAATTTAATTGTTCTAAGCGAAAAAAATGGAAGAGTTTACGGGACAAGAGTTAGTTGATATAATATTTATTTATGGCTTTTGTGATGGTAATGCTGCAGCGGCAGAACGCGAGTACGGGAGAAGGTTTCCAAACCGAAGGCTGCCATCAAGGAGGACATTCCCTACGGTATTCCGCAACTTAGCTGCAACCACCACTTTTCGAAAGGCACCGGGTCAAGGACGTCCTAGGATTAATAGGGAACCGGAGGTCCTTGACGCTATTGAACAAGATCCTACGACTAGCATACGGAACATTTCAAGGCAAATAAATGTTCCTCGACGAACGGTACTACATATCTTAAAGATTTCCTTAACAGAATTGATTAGATGTGCTACTAACATTTTAGGTTGGAAGAATATTAAAGCGACAAGGTCTACATGCCTATCACTATCGACGTGTACATGGCTACCAGAAGATTTTGCGCCACGTATGCAATTTTGTCGCTGGACAACGAGCAAGCTTGCAAAATTTTGTGGTGTGACGAAGCTACTTTTACCCGAAATAGAAAATTAACTTTTCATAATTCTCATTATTGGGAACCCACATGTTGTTCGGAGAACAAGCTTCCAGCAACAGTTTTTCATAAATTTATGGGCGGGAATAATTCACGACACTCTGAATGGACCTATTGAAATTCCACAACGTCTCAATTCAAATCTTTATTTAAACTTACTTCAAGAAAATCTTCCGGAAACCTTCTACCGTACTCGCGTTCTGCCGCGCAGCATTACCATCGCAAAAGCCATAAACAAATCATCATATCATAATTGTTCTACATCAATAATGTGTATTACTGATTACGTATTAAATTATTATTATTATTTTTTGTTTAAATTACTATGCAATTGGCCAAAGTGGGATTAATTCAAGAGCGATTTTCTCAGAAACCGTTGAAGATAACAATTTGAAACAAGAGTACCTTTTTAACGTAAAACAGTTCGGGAAAACGGCCCTTGAATGATTTCCATTCCTCCCTCTTCAATGGGTCCCTGTGCCCTTAGGAAGAATTTCCGGACCCATGTTCATATGAACTTATTTACTTAGTTTTGATCATAGAATCGGCCTGTTCAGGGTTGGAAGCTAATTATGAGACACCCTGTAGAGTTATTAACATTGCTGGTATAAAATTCATTATTGCAATGGGAAGGTGGCGGGTTTGATATGACTTTTACTAATAATTCTGAAAATTTTCAATTCTTTAAAAGCCGCCAAATCTCCACTGGGTTTATAAGTATGCTATACGTTTTCTTTACCTTTGATATTATTAATAACTTGTAAGTGAAACCACAGAGCGTACTTTCTTTTACTTATATCAAAACACTTAAGAACACGCATCAAAATGTTGATCATAGAAATAACTGAGGGCGATATATAATGATTAATTATTTCAAGTTGTCATTCTATCAATATCAACATCATTAATTTCCATATAATATATACCAAACCCTTGTTTCTGTTTCCCTTTTCTAACAAGTGTAAAAATTAATATTTATTTAACTCTTTACTTATTAGATATTTTATATCAAAATGTATCAATTTATTTGTCTGTTCTCAAAAAAACCTAATTATAGACTAGATTACAACTTGTGTCTATAAATAAATCTAAGAAATATATAGGCAACCAGATATACTATAATATCAATGTTCGCATATCAAGTTTCACTACATTTCTTAAGCGATAATAATTATACGAAGCAGGATATCTCTTTTGAATTAATTTTCCTTATTGCATAATACATTTCTGATATAGTATATCTTTTATTATAATCGTAATTAATAGTAATATTTATTTACACAAGAAGGCAAGATCATAGTATGTTATTTGCATTCATGCATGGCATATTTATTTTGTATTGTATTGTATTGTATTGTATTTTGTATCATTTGATTGTCACTAATTTCTAAATAAGTAATAGAATGTTCATAATAGCTAGAAAAATATTTCAAATATGGAAAGTTCCATAGAGTAATATAGTTTGCTAAAATACACTTACTAGCATCTGGACTTTAAAGGCTTTCCTGGTTGAAAAATTTTGAAGCTGTTTGCCGCGTCGTCGGTTTAAACTTCTTGGCCCAATTTATCTTATTGCAATTGAAAGGTGCTTGCGTATTAGCATTTATAAAATGCCTTCTGAATTGGAAGTCTTCTGTTCATCAGTAAAAATATATACAGGTTGTGTACAAATCTGTAAAAACTTTATTCTTCAAGATAATCAATTTTTTTTTATTTTAAATGACATCCGCTTCCTCTGACCCCACCACGGCATTTAAGATAGCGATCCAAGACCTGCTATGATTTTTCTTTATACCCCCCAAATTCAATAAAAACGATTAGCGATTATAAAATCTCTGATAAGGTGGTGTTAATCAAGACCCCTCAAAACCCCTATGTGTCAAATTTGACCAAAAACTATATAGTGTTCTCTTCTACACGTTCTTAAAGTTTTATTTTTTTTAAAATTCGTAAAATCTTTATTTTTCAAAATAACGCAACAAATATTTTTTTGATTTAAATGTCATCGAAAACCGCGATTTCTAATCCTACCACAACGTTTAACATGGCGATCCAAGGCCTGCTATGATTATTTTTATACTCTTTGTATGTAATGAAAACGGTTAGTTATATTGTAAACGGCGGCTGTGGGACGGGATCGGAGGTTTCCCGAATTCATAACTGAGGGGTCGAAGTCAGAGTTCGAGAAATCGACCTTTTCTGTTTCATTTCGAATACATATTCAAATGTTTTTTTATGAAAATATGAAAAAATACTTCTATAGAATTTTTTGTACAAACAACGGTTTACAAGTTGGGCGGCAAAATACCACCGCCCCCGGACTTTATTAGATTTTTTGGATAAACGGATAAACGGATTGTCTTCGTTTTCGGTATAGACTATTATTTTCTGGTAGTGACTTGAAATGATATTATGACGTTCCTTGAAAACACGAAATTTGTCAAAAATCATTGAATTTTGTTTGTGGCTTCTTCTCCATCTTACCTATCGAAAAGTCTAATAAAATTTTTTCCTTAAAAAAAAAATATACGTAATTCGGGGCGGCAAATGGATTATTAGAAAATTTTATTTTTTACAGGGTTTCGATCTCGTCATATCATATAATTACTAGTCGAAAATGTTATTTTATTGTCATTGAAGGGCGTTAGGGGTTCCTAGGGGCAGATTAATAATAATAGGTACCGCCGCCCCCGGACTTTATTCGATTTTTTTGGAGAAACGGATAAACGACGGATCGTCTTCGTTTTCGGTATGGACGAACTACACACAGCTGCAATGCTGTGTAATCTTCTATCGCATGGAATGTTTCGCTGGGAAATATTTCACTTTTTAAAACTCGACAACCGGACTTCAGGACTGATTTTCCGCAGACAACCCTATACCACCGTGTTGGTAATGAAATAATCTTTATTTTAATTTAACTTTAATTTATTAACCACACCGGTGCAAGTTACTAGTATCGATTTACCTGTTTATACCTGCCTACCCAAGAGTTGTGACGGGAAAAAAATAATCAACCTAACGTTTGCATATTCTATGGGCTTCATACTTTCGATTGGTATGGAAATTATCTATTAACCAAACCAGTGAAATGGTAAAAAAAATAATTTTTAATTGTTAATTAATCATATTCTGGACTGAAATTTTTTAGACAACCCATTTGCAATGTATTTATCGACGTATTTAATTGTATATAAAATACTTTTCATCCATTAACCAACTCGGTGAAGGTCGTTTTATAGTGGGATCCTATACTATAATTAAAATAAATTTTAAAAATTGAGAAATTCTTCTATACTATAAAATGTTTGTTCTGCCAAAAGACGTTTGAGTTTGATGATAACAGACATATTACACATACTATAGGTATATTGTTTCTCACAGATGCTTTTGAATGTATTATATAATTTAACTCCTATGTAGTTAAGTGGTAAATCTGGGGTATTCATCCTCATTTTGCTGGTGATAGTGATTATATTTTCTGAAATTAAACTCTTTGTAAGCCACCAACTTCGGCCATGTGGAGGATTTATAAATTTGATCTTTATAAGTGAAGTCAATTCCAAACGTATAACATTTGTTCTGGGATTCATCAGCATTCCTGAAAGTATCTTGATCCAAGATATATTTTCTGATTTTTTTCGTAGTAACATGATACTTAATTCTGTAGGTATAAATAAAGCCAGATTTTTCTCTGAATACCTAAATCGTTTTGGGTTTCATTGTCTCCAAGCTTTATCTTTGGTTTGGTTGGTAGTTGGACT
Organism: Monochamus alternatus; assembly: GCA_037114965.1. Taxonomy (NCBI): domain Eukaryota; kingdom Metazoa; phylum Arthropoda; class Insecta; order Coleoptera; family Cerambycidae; genus Monochamus; species Monochamus alternatus. The sequence goes on along the minus strand of CM073431.1, from coordinate 72,320,145 downwards.
TTTTTCTTATAGCTCACACTAGTATAACATTCGTGACCTGTTTTCTCATTTATGGGATAATTTTGGTCAGCATAAATCAATCGATTCATTATTTCTGTTTGTTTATCTCTCAGTGAGTCATAATTTGTTTTGTTTTTGTTTTATTTCCACTCACCAGCTGGTCCTGACAATGACACATTTTTTGTCCCTTGTGGATTTATATTCAGAACTTCACTAAATTCTTGAATTTTTTGTTCCTTACTTACTTTTTCTTCCAAAAGGAGATTTTTCCGTTTCAATAATTGATTATTTTCAAGTAATAAATTGATGTTTTCATCTTTTTCTCTGAGAATCAATCTGAGTAGATTGTAGTCACTGCAGATGATTCTTTTATCACAAATTTTAACTCATTCTAGTTTATTTCTTGTTGCACAAAAGAGATAATAAATATTTCCACACTTGATGCACACAATGTTCTTATTACACTTAGATTGCCAACAATTAAATTGCTTTTCTTTGAAAACATCTGCACTAACATTACAGAGCACATTTTCACACTACTTTTTAGAATCCGCTATATTAGATTGATAGAGAAAAAAGACTAAGGGTCTCACGTGAGAACTCTAATGTAATGAAGATAGGTGAAAATTTATAATAACAAGCTACAACTATTGGAGATCTATTACTTATATAAGATGCAAACCAACGTAATAAGCGTGCACACCGACAACTTCTGGATGAATTTGTTGTGATCTTCTGGACTAATCTTCGTGATTAGAATGAGGGGTAGATATATTATTATTATCAATTTTATCAAACGCCTTACTGAAGTCGGAGTACACGGAATACATTTATATTCGAAATGTAGAAATAGGTCAAATCTCATCTATTAGTATTGAACGCTATAGAATGTTTTCATTAAAGCAAGTATGACTTTTTTGTAGTAAATTTATTATATATTATATAATTTTTATATAACCCTGTGGGGATGTTTGTACTTCCCGAACCTGCATTTTAAGTACTTACTTTAAAAATTAAGTATTCATAAGCTGACCAAGAAATAAGTAATTGAAACTAGTAATTCAACAAGAGACTTGACGAATTTAGACGTTTGAACCTTACTATTCATTCGAAACGTGTTTCGTGGTGTCTAATGAATATCGACCTTCTTGTTTGCTTGATTGCTTGCAACCCCCGCAGAGAATAGGTAATTCCCCGACCTTTCGCTCACCGCATTTTCGTGTTGGGAGTTTCCAAAAGTAGTCCCTACTTGTTTTCTCGGTATAGCGTCCCCTTATACAAGCTCGTACTTGCTACGAAGGGACTGCCACGTTTCGCGAGTCATCTAAAATTTATAATAGCCAAGTAGTTGACTAAGTAGACATTTACATATTAAATTTAACCATTTCATGAACTGGCAAAACAAACCTGTGTATTCGTCAGTGTGGAGTAAAATGTGTCGAAATGCCAAGTCTAGTTTATTACCACTTAGGTTTCCTATGCATATTAGATGTTTCGGTATTAATACGTGTAGAAGTCTAAATCAAAACTATACAGGATGTCCCAGAGCTGTGGAGAGGTCTCGTAGGGAGTAAACTCACAAGAACCGGGTGATATCTGGTTGAAATTTAATCATGTTTATAACTTTTAAACTACCTATACATACAATAAAATTTTAATGGTACACGTGTTATTATATTTTTGATGTTATACGAGCATAAATCTACATTACTGGTCAAATTTGTCTGTAATTTCACATAGCCTTACGTTGGCAATTTGTGACTAGCGTAAAGTTATGTGAAATTACATAATAATTTTGTAATCGAAATATTACAGAAATAACACGTGAAAATTCCATATTATAACATGTGATAATTTTACCAACTATTACGATAAACTCTATGGTGAATTATCGACACTATAATTTTGATTGATTTTTACATTGCAATTTTTTGGGTGAAATGTAATTTTACAAATTTATATTTCTTTATATGTACAAAGCTTTCAGAAATGATTACAAGCCACGTGACCTACGCGCATATGCAACCAACATTGTACAGTTGATAGCAGTTTCACGAAAATCCCTAAACATCAGTGGGTGTCAGTGGCGTGGTTGAAGGGATGACTGATGTAAATAAATTTGTTTTTGAAATTGAGTACATAGCCGACTACTGAAATTTAATACATAAAATTTAATATTACGTAGTTACTGACGAAGATAACGTTTATTTGTTTTGTTTGAAATGTTTTTAACTTTATTAGAAAGAGAAAACTACCAATCTGCTCGTTAATGAACAAATTGAAATTTTTATGAAAACAAAGAGTATATAATGTGAACACAACTGATTTTTTTTATTGTATTGCAAGGTAAAAGAAACATATTTTACTGTATTAAGATTTATTTACAATATTTGGAATGAAAACATTACATATTGTAGTATTTAAAAGAATTTATTTGTGGCATTTCTTAGTTATTTATCTTCGCTTGGGTATTTTGCCACTTGAATAAAAATTAACAGATTAAAATAATTACATATTGTGTTCAAATGGTGCCTTTCATTTGCTATGCATAAATTTTTGTAGCTGTTCTTCTATGATGTTGTTACCAAACTGGAAAATCACCACGAGCCGCTTTTCAGGTACATGCTGCAAAAGCAATGTATATAACATACTATAAAACTCATCAATACATTTGATTTACCTAAATAATAAGGCGAAGCTAACGCCCTCTAGGAGCAACTTCAAATTCGTAATTCTAACACCAACATATCCAACATTACCAATTTTCAGGGTCATGCTATCAAAATTTTCTCAATTACTAAAAAATGTCTTCTTTCTGACTCATACTGTATATAAGCAAGGGTAATATATTATTTTGAATTTAAACAAATCCTTTCTTTACACAAAATAACTGTATTTTGGCTTTTTAAAAAATATATTTGGTATCACGAAATATTTGTTTGGCCCTATACAAACAAATAATTTATTTCCATGAAACAATTTTTTTTACATGCCCTAATTTTTTTCTGTGTATGTTGGTAACTTATCCTACAATTGGGTTTTGCCCGTTCGGTGTTTTGTTTCAATAAATAAGTAAATAAAATTACAGTTTATATTGACATTCTTATCCTTCAAGATATTAATTCATATCATGTTCCTTCTAAAGTTAACCTTCTCATCCCCATAAATTTGACGTCTCCAAATTGATAGTAGTGGAGACGTCATCCTCCGTCTGTAAAATTGTGATACTATCACGGAACGGCCATCCGATCTAATCTCAATTCATCCCATTAAGCTATTTTCCAGAACGGCGCTGCGACAGCAAGGAGACAGTAATCCTCAGAGCCAGTAGTAGATCTATGCCCAACCTGGTAACAAGTCTGCTCGGCTATAAAAACTGCTAACGCTACTTAATGACCAACGTAACGCTGCACGGCCGCCTTTAATTATCAGATCCCAGACTGGGTGGTTTAATTGTGCACTCAAACATGGACCATTTGTCTCCGCTCTAAGACTGGATTTGGTGAGAATGTATTTAAATCGACTAAGGTTTATTTATAGAACCTTGTGGTCGTAAATTTCTCATTTACCAAGACAAATTAGAACAAAAATTATATACAGGGTGATTAAAAACATATCTAAAACAATGTTTTGAATCTACAAGGGACTCTTTTAAATATAATTTTGTAAAAAAAATCAAAGAAGGCAGTTCGAATATGATTGCACACTGCGCAGCACTGGAAACTGGTCCACTGTATGACCTGAAAAAGCGGCAAAGCATGGAATCGGCACATAATGGAAAAAAATCCCAAGAAAAGAAATAAATAACATTATACAAGGTTAACTATGATTAAGTACAAAAATTTTAACCACGTGCTCATAGAGGCCTAAATGACAATAAAAAATTTATTCCAGAATTTTAGCTCGATATTTAAAAAATGGGGCAAAACCCTTTTTTCCTGCGGAAAGTCGACGCCTATGATAAGCATCGACTGAGATGGTTTAGATCCCATAGATAAAGCTTACATCTGTCAACAATGTCAACTACCATGCGGTCGTCTTTTTGCAACGTTTCTAGATGCACAAACAACAAAAATTAACATTCTTATTAGTAACAATATCTGATAGATAAGTAACAGTTAATCCAGTTAGCTCCAGTATTTTGCATTCGTTTTGCATTATTTCGTTACAAACTACATTTGACTCATTAGGTACAACCACTACCACTACCGATAAAACACACTTCCCGTAGGTACATAAAGTGCCTACTTATGATAAGAAAATCGGACGAAATGAATGGGTGGTACTAATTATAGGTAATAGAAAACTTTTAATGTACCCGTGGCAGTCTTGTACCATAACCTAGAAAAACAAACCGGCGAACTATATTGTGGAAACCGGACAAATAATCGAAAAAATCCCAAGAAAAGAAATAAATAACATTATACAAGGTTAACTATGATTAAGTACAAAAATTTTAACCATGTGTTCAGAGAGGCCTAAAAGACAATAAAAAATTTATTCCAGAATTTTAGCTTGATATTTAAAAAATGGGGCAAAACCCTTTATTCCTGCGGAAAGTCGACGCATTATTTCGTTACAAACTACATTTGACTCATTAGGTACAACCACTACCACTACTGATAAAACACACTTCCCGTAGGTACAGTTAAATAAAATGCCTATTTATGATAAGAAAATCAGACGAAATGAATGGGTGGTACTAATTATAGGTAATAGAAAACTTTTAATGCACCTTGTTCCATAACCTAGAAAAACAAACCAGCGAACTATATTGTTTGCTGGAATCAGAGGTCTGAAAGCAACGACATAAATGCATAAGATATTTATTGAAAAGTAAAGAACTGTAGAAAGTAGGTTGCCAAAATTTGGCAGGGATTTCTAACGATGCTGAATAAGAATTCGTTAAAAATAATTTCTTTAAAAAACGCTAATATCAGTTATTCATGTCTATCTTTTCCCAAAGTTAAGAACGAATAAACGAAGGTATCCTGTATAAAACATATTTTAATAAAGAATGCCTAGTTGTTCAACGAAGCCACATGCAGATTCATTAATTTAATTCAGTCGATTGCATAATTTAAATGTATTCTCTATTATTCAATTAGAAATTAAACTTTCTATTGATCTCATTATTACTTCTAGGTGTGTGTTTAGATAGATTTAAAAAATAATTACTAGTAATAAACAAACCTCAGCGTTTCCAGCGAATTAATGTGGTGAAAAATATATGAATTTTTAGTCCAATTGTTAAATGTTCGCGTGAGCTGAAAGAAATTGATATAGGAGTGGCATCAGGTTAGGTCAACAAACTTCAGTGTAAACTAAAAATTGCTTATAATGAGAAAGAGATGGCCTATGACCAAGCAAGATTAAAAATATGTTAGATAATTTCTCTGGCTCCCAAAAATGTTATGTTTATTATAATTTTGCCTAATTTTATATGAAACTAAAGCAGTGAGTTTTTGGAATGTGAATAATGCATTGTTGAAGTATTGAATATATATTTGGACAACTAGTACAAAATAGAAGGTTTTTATCATAATTTTTTCAAAATAGAAACAATTTCAACTTATTTGCTGAATCAGAGCAACTTATTTTTTGGATTACAGAGATAGGCTGTCTTTAATAATACGGTAGGTATTTGACTACCCCCCTAATTAATGAGGTTTTCCAGGTTTCCCTCATTCCTGCACTGAATAGTGGTTAGGGCCTACCAACGTAAGTCGTTCCTGGGCGCAAATGCGGCCTGCTTAATAATAATATGCCGCCCCCTCTCCCGCACAAGTCTCCGACTTCTGGGCTAATTCCTGTGATTAGAATGAGGGGTAGAGATATTATTATTATTATTATTATTATTATTATTATTATTATTATTATTATTATTATTATTATTATTATTATTATTATAATTATAATTCTATTGAGTGGATTTTTGTGTATCTATAGATACGATTCATTGTCCTTGGAATGCCAACCTTTAGGTTTACGCAGTAAATATTAACCAAATAGAAAATTGATAAATTAAGAACTGATTAATAACTTTTGGATTTTGTTTTCTTACTTACTCTTCATCTGCACCACTGGTTATAATTGAAATACCATATCCGAAAAATGTCACATTCTAAATTCATATAGTATCCCAAATCTTATTCTTTAATAATTCAAAAGTTACACAAACAAAAACTTCTCAAAAATGTTTAACCCCTGTAACTTGCAAGTGAATAAGCTTAATTAAAAGTATAATGCCAACCATTTTTTTAAATGGTAGCTAATTTTTTAATTTGTATATTGATATTATTAATTGTAAACAAAAACTTAAAGGAATACACTATTTAACATAAGTTACTTGTCAATCAGCTAATTGTCAATGGTACAATTTCTTTTCAAATAACCAGCACTTACTATGACAGTTTTACGTAAGTTACTACAAACTTTTATTTTATTGCATCCAATAGAAAAACAAGAAATAAATCGAAAACGGTTAAATTTATCGACATAAAACAAGTATACCTTATTTGTGAAAAATAAATAGGAGAACAATATTTTTCTATTAAAACTTTCGTACACACACTGATGAAAAAGTTATAACCAGTTTTTATCAACCAAGAGTACATTTCGTAGCGCCCTCTAGCGTCTACAGCAAAATTAAGTACGGATTCGTTTTTCTTGACCCAGAAAATTCCCTAATCCAAATTTTCAAAAGAATCGTTTGAAAACTTTCTAAGAATTTTAAGAATTTTGAATTCAAGATTTGAACTTTAACGCCCTGTAACTTTTTTATTAGTCACAAAATGGACCAAGGTAAGTTTGGCTTAATCGCATTATTTTGATGTAAGAAATGTACTCTTGCTCTGTGTCCCATTAATTTCGGGACAGTCTGTATAACAAAACAAATGTTTTGTTGTAGGTACCTCCTACCTACATAAAACTCTTTTTTTGGAAACTTATTTCATTCTATTATTAAGTAATTTTGTAACATAGCAGATATTTTTTAGTCACAGAAGTAGGTACCTGTCTACATTATTTGAAAAATCTATACTATATGGCCGAAAATCTAGAGAGTCACTAATCGCTAGCTTGTAGACAAGCGCGACGGACGAAGCGTGCGAGGAGCAACATTATATAAAAGATTTATATAAAAATGACAAAAATAATTACATTACATAACATCCATTATTTTTAGTAGAAATAGTGATAACAGTTTTTGCCAATTTCGAGGCGTTATATAATAAAAGTAATAAGAATTATTTCCAAATTTAAAGTTTTTATATCTTGTAATACCTAATTACCCAAGGTTGAAAATAATAGAGAGTGACTAATTCACAACACAGAGATGAGTATGGAAGGTGAGGGTGGTATGATTACGTAAGCTTGCCACTTGAGAGAAGCACACAAAATTATCAAAAATAAGTTGACGTCGTCGTATCACACTTAAGCCTTATCCTTGTCGTCATGGACGCGAAATTCACGGACTTTGCAACTTCTGTTTTAATTATTTATAGCGGGAAAATCTCAAATTTTGACAAATTTTGCGAAGCAGTAAAATACTGCAAATATTATTGTTAATAAATTTGTTTTCAGCTTGTAAATGTTATAGTTGACAAAATTTGTTACAAGTGGATATTTTCCAACCACTAAATAAATGTTTTACTATATTAGAAAGGTATGGTTGGGGCTTTAGTCCAAAGAATAGTTAGTTTCACACAATATTGTTAATACCTAAAAATATTTACTAAATAAGTCGCGCAAATTTTTTTTTTTGAATTCCCCATTCAAAAGGACAAAAGGCTTTAGATACAAACATTCTATTCACTATTGGTTACTAGCAGTATCACTATAACGGCCACACATTAACACTTATTATATCATATCATACCGCTTTCCGTATGACCGAGTGTATGACCTTCATGCATCCATGTTTCGTCAAAATTGAATATATTGTTCGATCCAGATTCCGATGTTTTAATATTTATTTTAAATAGTTTGCCGCATCACTATTTCGTCTTTTGCTATCAGTACACTCTTTTCGATTTCATTTATATGGAAATTCACCTATTATAATTTATGTCACACATAATTCGCATATAATTGTATATATTCTAGGCAAAGTTTCATCTTGTAAGATATATCAATCCAATTTTTTTTGCATTTTCATTTTAAAAATACCATCTTCCTTCCGCGAGTTTCCATTACTTTCCGTTTCGCAGTTGTACTTCTTTAGCACTCATTTATTTGTACTATACATATATGTTAATGAAATACATATTTCAACAACACTTACACTCATATTTTGACTTCGCTCCCTAAACTCTTCATACATGTCATCATCTGATATATCTCACTTTTTTGAGAATATGCTGTAGAGCTTGAATTATTCTCCATTCTTACACAACACGAAATCATAATAAAATTAATTACATTCATAATTAAATTAGAGAGAAGATATACCTGAAATTTTGTCCGCCCGAACGATATATCCACCCATGACGGTGCTAGAAATGGAACAGGTGGATCCGCAAATTCATCACAGCCAATAAAAAGCTGAGGCGCATGCGTGTTTATTGCAGTAGATGCTGTGTAATCGAGTACACTGCACACGATGTTATAGGAAAAATATTCTTGCTGCATGTTTGTTTCTTTGTGTCGACTGCTATAAATTGTGAGCAAGTTTATAGCATGAGTCACCTCCTAGTATAGTTGTTATTAACGATTTCATTTTAGAATGTACCGTTACATTTTTACACCTCTCATTGCAGCACTTACAAATTGGTGATTTGTATTAAAATACTCTATTTTCCTAATTAAATCTACCATTGGTAAATTAGATGAATCTGCTTTTAAATAATCACGTTCACACATTGCGAATTTTAAAAGTAGCATGAGCTTCTACTAATCTGTTTTAATTTAACTCCAGTTCGAAGAGGACGATTTCTGACCAGATGTGGAGGCAGGCACTGACGTCACATCTCGCGAGCCGGGTTGAGCATTTAATTATTTGAATATTTCGAAAACTTCTTATCATCACATCATAAATATTTCACAAAAAATAGGCAAACAGTGTAACTTGCGTTTTGACCACATGACCCTATTACGTCCGGTAATCGAGGTATTTCTATGCGCTATTTCTGTGGACGCCCGGTATAACACTGAATTTAAAAATGTAATGCTTAAGTAGTGAGCATACACAATAGCAAAATAGTGAAACACATATAGTTTAATGCCAACATATGTATGACAATAATTCAGTTCCAGCCTATTACATCTGATAAACACGTAAATTAACATCATAATTTATTAATGGTCCTATATGAGCAACAATAACCGTTTAATTACGAGCGGTGAAAGCAGTCATTTCTCATTGTTGGCGAAAGATAATCGAATTCCGCCCGATAAATAGTTTATCACGCATTTTGTAGAAATATATTATTTACGTCCTCTTCGCTGCAGAAGATGTGATTATGTAAATTTCATTGTCTGCATTTGCTAAATCATTTCACTTAGATAATATTCGAATATGGGAGAGACTGATATATTTTAACGCCTCCACTATTGAGTTTTGGCTTCAGATTGAAAGCATTACTTTCTGTTTGACGTCACAGTTTAGCTGCGGTTTATACAGCCCAACTAACATTTAAGCCTAATAGACTACTACACAAGAAAAATAATTCTAAATTGATCAAGATTTACTACTTTCCTCCATAAAAATAGTCTTCAAAGTTACAAAATCTTATAATACCAAAATTTTAGTCAAAAATTTGTTAATTAAGAGTAATATAATGACTTCTAAGTAAAATGAAATATATGTCAATTTATACAGTTCGAAATTACATATTGTTTACTTATTCTTTGTTTTCAAATACTAACATTCTAATAACGTGTAAGACGAAGTTATAATTTACTTAATTTCGCCTTGAAATCTGTCTTCAATATCCAAGAATTTTTTAAATTATTACAGTAGGTAAATATCTACATATTTATTACGAAATTGTAAAACTTATTTTGTCTTCAACTAGTAGTTAAAAATAAGGTAATAACTAGCTATTTTGCCCTATTAAATCCTTCAATTGGTTAAGTTCTATTTTTATTACAATACCAACCTATTTTCAACTTTGTTGATAATTTCTAAAGAATATTTAACCATTTCAATTAACCTAATAGAAACATTGTTCTATATTATGGTATAAATTTACTTGTTAATAATACTTCGACGTAAGTGTGTCTTATAAAGGCTTTTTAGGAAACAAGCTTCTTGTTATATGTATTCTGACAGATATTCAAGTAATAGCGCGTAGAAATTGTTTTGGCGATCTGCAGTGAAAACCAAGCCCTACATAATATTACAAAGTTGTAAAAAACGAATTTAAGCCAGCACTACATATTATGTAAATCAATCTAATGATAATATATCGATAAACACTTCATATATAAGTATTCTTATAACTGTTATCGTGTCAGATGAATTCAGTAGTGCACGTGAATTGAAATTCGAATTGAATTCCGTTCGAAAATATGTATTTTGTTTTTGTTATTACGCATACATAATATTATTGACTTTAATTTGAATTTTCAATCACAAATAACTCCAAGAGTAGAATTTTATGTAGGTACCATGGTAATAATTTAATTGGTAATAAATTACCATAAAATATCTTAATTTGGAGGAAATATCAACCACAAAGTTAATATTTTCCTGTGACGTCAACATTGGCATAGGCAATTTGCCCTACAGGTTAAAATTTACAAACAAATTGACTTCAAAGTTGATTTTATTTGAGCGGCCATGTTGTAATAAACACTAAATGTTTTTTTCATTATTTCTAATTGATTACTCATTAAAATTATGTTAATACAGATAATATTAGTTAATAAATTTATGACGAAAGATTATTAAACACATTTTATCACGAAGTACATTCAGTTTTTATTTTAGGTTATTTTTCAGTATAGAAATATTATTAAAAAGCAATAGTAAAAATGTATATTTATAAGGCGCGTTATTTTTATGAAAGTTTGGTCATGACATTATACGAAAAAATTTCCTGGGTTGTACAATTTGATGAATGGAAACCAAAAATACAGACTTTATTATATTAAAATCTAAATATCTATAAATATACTAACTTCTACTATAATTGTAGTTTAGTAGCCTGACTTATAGTCTTTCTTTTTCTTCCCATCCCTGTTCGCTATTAGAATGTATAAAATCAAACATATAATGTTATCTCTTTCTGGCAAAAGTATGTCATATAAAGGGCATAATTAGGGTATATTTTGGTAATAATGTCTTTTATATTTTGAAATTTTAACATAAAATTGGTCCGTATTTCTTTTAGGTCCAATTATCTTATTGGAATAAAATTCTTGCCGACCAATTATTAACTTCCATATTACTTTAGTTTTTTTCCCCACTTAAGGAAAAAGGCCAACGAATATAGGTGAACTTTCCTTATACGGAATTGGTCATGAAAACTTTTTGACCAATTCAGAGGTCAAGTTAACGTAATTTTAACTTTAATTGTTTGTTGGGAGCGTGATTTAGAACTTATCTAAAAAAATTGAGAATAGATGCTGATGATCTAAAAAAAATTGTAAAAATTATTGAAGGTGTATTTTCAACCTTTACATCACTGGTCTACTGTAGTCTCGAGCCAGGCGATTCCGAATATTGAAATCCGATTAAATTTGGTAGGTATTAACTTTTTTGTGATGCGAGTCATTAGTTTCTAAAGTGTCAAAAATGGCTTACGTATATAGCAATTTGGAGTAGATGCATATCGTTTTAATTTATAGCGATATGAAAATGCTTTAGTAGAACGATTTCCCGGTAAACATGTGTGAAATGTAGCTACTTTTACCGCGGTGTGCAGTGAGTGCAAGTGTAGTGCAACGCGTGGGAAATGTGAAACCGAATCGTGGAAGAGATGTCCTCCAGGACGTCCACGGCGTATTGTAGCAATGTGGCGTATCATGTACAGCGTGTTCAATCATTAATACCAAGGGATTGGACGAGGAGGACCACTCCCATGGCCGCCACGATCTCCTGACTTTAAATTATTTGAACTTCTTTTTGTGGGGATATTTAAGAAACGAAGCGTATCGCACCGAAGTGGATACCTACTATTGATGATTTACGCAAAACGGGTCATTCTTGCTGCCAATAACTTACTTGTTCAAAACGGAGAAGAAGCAGAAGTTTGTAGAAACTGGGTAAGACGGGCCTAAATTTTGTTGTAACATCAGGTATGTCGAACTATTTTATGAATTAAAACCACAAATTCTATTAATTATTAATAAGAATAGCGACATAAACAGTTGAATTTGCTGCATAAAATAGGTGTCATAAAATGTTATTTATTTCTTTCCTTGGAATTTTCTTCCAGTTTCCAGTGCCGCGCAGAAGTGTGTTTTTAAATAATTTTCGAACTGCTCTTTTTGATGTTTTTTTTTTTACAAAATTGTATTGTATTGTAATAGTCCCCTGTACAGGGTGTCCCAAACTTAACGCCAAAATGAAAAATGTTATTGAAAATTTGAAGAACGTAGTTCAAACGGCATGGTTTTGTACCAAAAATTAAAGTTTTAGATATTTCGAAAATTGTGTTTATGACGTCATGAAATATTTTTTTCCAGGAACATACCTGTATTTTTCCATATTTAAAGAAACATATTTTTTCAATAAACTTTTATTTAAAAAAAAATCTATCTATTTTCATTTCATTATCAGAAGTAAAAATAATAATTAGAACGTCAAAGTTACATTAGCCGTGACTTGATCGGACATTCTGTGGAAAACAATTGATCGAGTTACATTAATATAATGTTTAATTGTTTAATTGTAACTATATTACTATGAGATAGTGAAGGAACTATTTATAATTTCTTCTCTATACAGGGAGCCAAGAAAGAGGTTATACAGGGGAAGTCAAAATAATGTCAGAACTTCATGTAGATTTTTGTCTTATTTGGTATTCTTACAGCTATACAGGGCTTCCATGTAAGAAGCTAAATATTGAATTTCAGTAATAATTTCTAAATCATTACCTTGGCAACTTCGAAATTTGGATAATAATAATAATAATATCTCTACCTCTCATTCTAAGCACAGGGATTAGCCCAGAAGTCAGAGACTTGTGCGGGAGAGGGGGCGGCATATTATTATTAAGCAGGCCGTATTTGCGCCCAGGAACGACTTACGTTGGTAGGCCCTAACCACTATTCACTGCAGGAATGAGGGAAACCTGGAAAATCTCATTAATTAGGGGGGTAGTCAAATATCAACCGGTATCAATCTCTCACATTGACCCAAGCCAACATTGTTCCACACTACCATACCCGCAGAGAGGGCGCCAAACCTCTCCACGAATATAGCTTATATACAGTCTACCGGCAGCTGGGTTCGAACCAACACCGATCTAGTCACCTCGATTCAAGTACTGATGCCTTAAACCGCGTGACCACTGACTGGATGATAGTAATAATACAACTTTCACTATTTAAATTGCAATTAGACTCATTATACATTTACGGTCAAAATTAAGTACTAAAATTTATACAATTTTGACAGTTTTTCATAAGGCATTAAATATACGTTTATCTCGAAAGTGGTAAAAGCATTTCCTCTGTCTTTCGAACACTCTGTATATGTACTGGAGAAAAAATCGGATAAATCCATAAAATTTATCATTAACTTATCTAAAACATTTTTACTTGCTTTCGTAAAATCCGTTTTGTTATAAAAATATTTCTGAGAAACCCTCGAAGATATTAGAACATACCGGTGCAATAAAAAGGGGAATATTATTGCAATTTTAAGCAAAAACTGTATAATTCTGGAATAATTACTGATATAATTTCAATTGAAAGTTTGTATTTTGTTCTATTAGTTGGTAGTTGATTTAACTTTTTAAAAATATTATCTACTAAGCAAATATACAGGATGTCCGATAAGTAAAATCAATCATTTTTTGCAATTTAGTGCAAACATTTAGTGTAGTATATAGTTTTATTTTCGGTCACAGTTTCTTAAATATCTTGATGAAAGTAAAATGAATTATTTATTTGTTCGTATGATGTAAGTCGTTGAATTCTTACCGCAAATATATTATCTCATGGAGGAGTATCTGTTCTCATGTTTTCATATGGAGATCGATAATGATATTTTTTAAAAAAATAAAAAAAATTCTGTAACCTTACCATTTTTCAGAAAATTGATAATATATGTTTGTTTGCTAATACAGCTTTCAGCAATCAAAAGTATCATGAACTACAATTTCATTGAGACATTAAACCAATTAAAATAGTAAGAAAACTTTATTTGAATCAAAACCCCATAATGGTAATTTTTTAATTTTGGTAGGTATATCGCATAATTTAAGTGCAATACATAACATTTTAAGATTCTTTGAATTCAAAATTACCAATGCTTTTACTATGTTCGTTTTAAGTAGACATTACATTAGAAATCAGAAAAATAGCAAATATGGTCTTCAAGGTTAATATTTTCTGTTAAAGTGTTAAATACTTGTTTAAAGACGTTTTTTTAAACAAATCTTTAAATCAAATCAAGCAAGCAATCGACAGCAGCAGGGTGGTAGGTGGATGCAGCGTCTAGAGATATTCTGATACCTTTCGACGATGGTAGAGGTAATTAATTACGAATGAAATTAGATATTGATGACGCACCCACTTCATAAGACCTGTTTTCCCCCGTGCAACTACTAATGCTACATCCCTGCTAACAATAATAAATCAAGAATTATTCTACTGATTCTAATCAACACCTTGATAGGTCTAATTAAGTCGGATTAATAGACACACCTGTTTGCTTCCTTAATTTTCCTGAAATGATTAATATTCTGCAATTAAATACAACATCTTAATAAATTTCGCTTCAAGATAAATAATTTCGTTGTGAATGTTACCAATGTAGGTATGTATATAAAGTAGGAATGTTATTCCAGCTTGCAATTGCTTCATTTTTCGAACAGGGAATGCCGTCATACTTAGTAAGAAATTAAATTACGAAACATATAAAAATAGTAAAGTATTTATACTCTTTAACAGTCAGAGTCCTGTTGTGGCTGAACGAAGTTGTATTAAGAATGTACATATTCTTACTTATCCTAGTTCAATTTTCTATGCTTTAAATAAAAATATTAAATTAATATAACGATTGTAAAAATATGGGTAGGTACTAAGTCTTAACACTTTATTTCTTATGAAATCCTTTTGAAGGATACATAAAATAGGTTAAATTGCCGAAGGACTGTTAATAAATACACAAGATATTGTTTCCGTTGATCTTCTGCGACCATTTTGGTTAATACTGGGGCAGATTTAATAGATTTAATTGCATTAAAGAGACTTGGGAGATCTTCAAACATTGTCGAAGAATATACATAAAGAAATCTTTTACAAGTAAAGTAGACATAGATAAAATATATAGAGGGAGGAGAGAAATTCGCCAACGTTTAATAGTTGTACAAACTTCAAATGTACTATATAAATGTAACTATAAATGTAAACAAATAGTTATAATAATCGTTTAATATGTCGAATGCATTCAATAAATGTTATGCCTCCGTATATTTACTAGTATGTATTGTATGTATAAAATATATAGGGTGTTACAAATTAGTAGGTCACACCATTAACCACACATTCTTTGGATAAACATAATGTAACTTTTCTTATGACACTTTTCATTTATGAGCTCAATTTTCAAAGACAGAGTGCCAAAATAAAAATTTTAAAACTGATTCTTATTGATAGCTCCGGTGATTTTAGAGATATTTGTTTGAAATTTGGCACATATTTTTATCTTAAGTCGGCAAATTGTCTAAAATATCAAAGCATTAACGGCAACGTATTACAACACTCCTTTTCACCGTTCACACTTTGACATTTTAGACCAAAACTACACAGAAAATTTGCCGGCGTAAGATAAAAACATGTGCAAAATTTCAAATAACTACCTCTAAAATCAAAGTATTTGTATTTTGCAAAATTAAACTTCAAAACGCACAATTACATAAAAAAGTCCCATTATTTTAATCCAAAGAATATGTGGCTAGTTTGACCTACTAATTTGCTACACCCTGTATATAAAAAAAACGATACGGGATAATTAACTTTCTCAGCCGGATAATTAATTTTATTTCATACTGTACTGTAATCCGGAAAATGTTTACTTCCCGGATTGCTTTAAAAAAACACAATATTCATATTTTTAAAAGATTTAATCTTTAAAACTACAAAATCAAGCCTATAAAAACTAATTATAATTATAATTAACAGTAACTGTGCAATGTGAATTTCCTTGCAGGTTGAATGCAGGAATACCTTTAGGGACAGAATCTTCACTAGACACGGTAGTGGTGGTGGATATAGTTTGTTGCTTGGTCTAAAGAACCTGTAAAGTTTTGCCCATTTTGAATCATCCTTGCTGCATTTGTTTTGTTTTCTAAGGAATCTTCAATGTATTGTTACGCAACAGATGAGCTTTTCCATGAACCATGACGCTACAATGTTGATAAATTAGCTCCCGCATTCACCAAAAGAGTGACAGATGTTCTACAGAAACAATGCCCCGTATATTTTTCTGGGTGTTCCAACTTCAAACATCCCGCACTTTTTTTTTGGTACCCCCCCAATGGTTTGTATGCCCGCTCTTTCGGAAACACATGTTCCTCTTCTATAACCCAAAAAAAGAAAATCTTCCTTCATATTTTTAGGTCGGAGCTTAACGTATTCTCTAAATATTTCCAGAAAGTTTATTCCGTCATTGTCGCCACTTAATACAGTGAATACCCGTTTTGTATTCGTCTTAGAAATGGGAATGATTATAATTAGTTTGGTGCCACAATCTTCAATGTCTTTTAGGGTCATATGGTATAACTCTTCTCGCCGACAACCATCAACAATGCCTATCATTGCGATTACCTGTAACAATAGAGAAAATGGTTTAAAACTTATTGTCAAATTGATGAAATATGGACTAACGAAACCAAGAAATGTTTTTTTTGTAATTAATTGACATTGAGTACCTATATCATTCAAAATGCACATTGTTTAATTCAAAACTAATGAAAAGGTTAAACTTACTTGTTTACCTTCATCAGAAGATACTCTTCTGATGGGGCTTCCTTCATGAATCTATTAACTTCTTCTCTTGTTAGAACTTTTGATTTGTTTGCCTGATGACCAACTGCTTACCTTTTTAAATATCACCTGCTTTTTTTACCATCAGCATAGACTTGAGCATCGACTATTTTGCCCACATTGTCGCAAGATTCATATTTTTGGAGATATCCAAGAGGTACGCCAAAAGGATATTCTCATTCAGGCCATTTTCCACCTTATAGGTTTTTCTCCATACGTTGAAGAGCTGGTATTCCTTCTCATAACGAGCAGAAGACTTCGTAGGCACCAAATTACTGGTTGCTTCAGTACATTTTAGCTCGATTTCTTCCATTTTTGACGAAAATTATCACAAAATACTCACGGGATGACAAACTGTCAAATTTGTTATTTTTGTGTTTACATCACTAAGCTAAATCAAAAGCTATGCGATAAAACAAGAATCGAAACCACGC
The DNA here is from genome assembly GCA_037114965.1 of Monochamus alternatus. NCBI lineage: Eukaryota > Metazoa > Arthropoda > Insecta > Coleoptera > Cerambycidae > Monochamus > Monochamus alternatus. The sequence continues at coordinate 72,302,548 of CM073431.1, read as the reverse complement.
TAACACCTACATACAGGCAGGTTATGTAAAACAAAACATTAAAATTTAATTTTTAATACAACACAGTAAGAAATAAAACGTTGTACGATACACGGCCGTGAAATGTCATTAAAGTACTCGTCTAGAATATACCAATTCCCGGCCTTGTAACGTAAATAACTATTCCCATACTGTATACTGATAGTTACTTAGCAATGAACTAAAACTGTTCCGAATAAGTACAATTTCCCGAATGATTTTTTATATATCTTTAGGTATTAATAATATTGTGTGAAACTAACTACTCAGAAAAACATATTTTGAGTTAAAATAGTAAAGTTAACTCAAATATAATGATTTGAAATGTACAATATATGGTAACTGACTCTCATTACACACTCACAAAATTTTGCTCTGCTAGAAACTAACAGTATTTAAATAAACAAAATAAATATTTATAAAATATCGAATTTAATATAATTTAAGTATAAATTCAGCAGTATATATCACAAATAAAAACAAAAAAATAGGCACAGCTAATGCGTATATTCGAGATTCGTGATAATAAATCCATAAAGGCATTAGTCCGTTTTAGACAGGCAAAGGACATCATTTTGAATCATTTTCATTATTGAAAAATTGTATCACCCTGTTTTCTTGTTTTCGTTATTAAAATACTCACACGTGTCTGATATGTGATGGTATAAAACCCTATTTAGATATCACTATATATTATATCAACTATTTTTAATTATCTTTTTTCGCACTCGAGATGTAGGAAAATCAGGAAGAAAACTTACACCATAATCTAATTACCTTCGTGTTAAGAATAATAAATTAGTCTTCATTTACAGCAAATAATTCCTTCGGGTTTATATATGTCTAAAAGTTGATCTGTGTTGTATCGGTACAAGATGGCTTTTGCTTAATCTTGCTTAAAGTCAATTAAGGTGGATGAAGCGACTTCCCTAATAGATCATGTTGACTGTTATGTGTTACTCTATTAGTCTAACTAGATTTTCCTAGACGTTTTACGTGGAACTTCATTTGTCTGGAATCGTATGTTTAGATTGTGGAACTGATACTGTCAACGATTATTTGCGCCAGTCCTGAAGACGCTTCTGTTAATCTCATATGTACAGAAAGTACATTTAGAAGTGTCACACGTGCAATTCCCAGTTTCACTTAATCATGTTTTTTTTTCTTACACTGTTTGTTCCAGTCACAACACAAACGCAATTTAACAAATTAATAGACAGACGCGTGCAATGTACTAAATATAATGAAACTTGATTGTAGATATTATATAAGTATATACAAGGTAATCTCCAACAGTATGCAGAAAATTCAAGGAAATTTCGACCCCTTAACAGGAGATGATGAATTTAGAGTTTTATTTAGTTTTCTTCCAAACGTTTTGAAATTCAAAAATGAAATTTGGCAAGATATTTAACCTGATGAAACTTCTTCTGGACGAGTATTTTTAATTATCCTCGTCCTGTTATGAAGCGTTGATATATTTTTCAATAGATTTTATTTGAGGTTAGGTTTTTTGGTTAAAAATTTGAATGCCTGTTTAGAATGTTTCTATCTTGTGCAATTTTTTGATAAGTATTACAGTTTTTGAGTAAATAAATAAAGTTCATATCTCTACACGCACATAGTTTCCTTCTCAATATCTGATTTACACATCATTTGACACAACAATTACTTCATTTGACTGTCCTTTGTTATCAGTACAGCATAATGGCAACTTCAATCAAGGTATAAAAAATCTACAATTATTAAATAATATATATTATCATTACAAGAGATAAAGACTACGTTTCGGTTTTTTTTTATTACAAAACCATATTCAGATCTATATCTAAGAATAATATACTCAAAGCGACGAAGGCTTGCTATGTTTTGAAAGATATTCGAAATATGCCAGAAGAACCTTTTCATTGCTGCTATTATTGCTTTTTTTCCCTTTACACCAATCTTCTGTCTTAATTTTTCGGGAAGTAGGGAATCGACAACGCTTTGCGCAATGATTCTATCAAATATTTGTAAAATTTACCAATTATTTTTATACATTTTGTTAATGCCTAATATTTAAATCAACGTAATTCCACAATTGATATGATGTAAACTGGACTCATCAAACACTTAGGTAAATTACAACTTACAGTAAAATTAAATCTCCATACTATTCACAATACCGTCACGATTTATTTACACAAAATGCAGTTAACTCGCATTTACCCTCAGTTCTATGAAATTAAGGCGGGCATATTAGTGTAAATATGTAATCGAAAAATAGCATAAAATATCAAAGCAGGCGCGGCATGCAACATCAGACAAATTACACATATTAGCTTTGCACGAACTTCAAAGAATGTACAGCTTGTAACTTGCAAAAAGGTTGCTTGATACTGCGAGACAATACGAGGTATTTAAAATTAAGTCGTTTTATTGCTAACTTCATTATCGAAGATACAAGATGGGTTAAATGAGCAAAGTTGAAGCAATTTTTCTGCTGAATTAAATCCACTAAATGGAATGGAACAATCAGGAAACTGTCAAAATATTGTAACCTCAACGTTGACTTTGCTTTGAAGACGTCACGTAGAAAAATAAACTTTGTCACTACTTGATTACACAACAAATACCTTTCAAATAATTCTCACAACTATCAGCTTTTTACGTGGACGTTTGTCAATCGCATTCAGCTTCTGAAACCGATCCGCTTATATATTTGTATGGTTCTTGAAATTTCCAGGTTCGAGAACGTGTCGAGAACTAAATCGAATATGCCCAGGAATCTTCTAGAAAACGTCAAAATAAAGGTATTACAAAAATTATAAATTCTAACCCAAATAGGAATATAATTAACACACTGAAAAGGTAGGTGAGCTTCCGTAACATTTTGCCCCCTTCTTAGAACTGATCGTCCCGATCAGGTTATTTCGTTGTCCGCATAGCCTTCTTGATAAGGTGTCAATCGATCAAGGTGGACAATCTTCATCTTGGCTTCCTCCTCTGGATCCTATACACTACGTCATTCAATCTTGACACGACGGTCCTTGCCTTCCCACGATTTTTACAGCTTCAGATATTTACCTTTGCTTCTTTTTGGGTTATACAACCTCACTTTCTACGCTCTTGAAACTCGCTGTAGTTGGCACGCAAGTCGTATCTTGTCTTCATTCTGTCGCTTTCAATTTTTAGTCTCTATCGTGCTTCTTCATGTACCATCTTTATTTGATCTTTCATATGGCTAAGATAATCATCTAAGTTTTTCTCGCACTGCATGGTGTTTTATCCGTTGCCTCATGAATTGCCGCACGGTAAGACAATAAAAATGGAGGAAGGCAGGTATCCCACTATTGGTCTGTTTCTCATTGAATCTATTTATCATTTTATCTGATTGCGTGTGAAGAGGTGTAGAGGTGTAGTCTTGATTTTGTTGATGTCTAGCAGCTCACAAACATTCTGAAATACTTCAAATTCAGAAATTCCGTCCTTGGTAGGAATCAATTTACCTAGGGACGCCATAACGGCATATCAAATTCTCAAATAAAGTTTCGGTAACTGTGCCTGCTTTTTGATTAGGTAAGGGATATAATTGTGGCCTAATGCAATAGTCCATAACTACCAAAATATAAGGATTTTCACTGCTGCTACTACAAGGAAAAAGTTCAGCTACGTCAATAGCTATTCTCTCGAATGGAGCTCTAACATTTTACTGCTTTATTTGTCCTCGACTTTGAGTTGCAAGGCCCCGACCAGAAGCGCAGATATCAAAACGTCGTCACCATTCTTCCACATCCTACCGACTGCTAGCTAGCTAGTAGAATCGCTCCCTAACTTTTTATTTATTTCGTGTCCACCATTGGTCCCACTATGAAGTGCTTGAAGAACTTCTGGAATCCTTTTTTGGAGCAGTACTGAAACTTGTAGCAAATATTACACGTAGTTATAATCGAAAAAAGCTAGTTCTTCAGGATTGAAATCGCCAAAAACTAAAGAAAGGTATCCAACTAGAACTACGGATGCAAGGTTCTCCCCTTTCAGTCGACAAGGTTAAGGACATTTGGCAAATTTAAAAATTTTACTACAATTTGAGGCATTTTACCAAACTGATGTATTCCTACTACTCGCCTGCAACCTTTCCCACTAAAAAACGGCAACTTCAAAATTTTCTCGGCGGCATGTAACATATAGTGACATATAGATAAATTTCGTTTATCACAAACGAAGCAGTTCCTCACAACGACATGCACTGGCAACATCAAAAATATTAAGGCAACCTAAAAAGGTAATACTACTAATATCTAGACATTTTAAAATTTTCACATCCAAACGTACCTTATTCATTAAGTATATATTAACTAGTCCTCAAGTAGTAAAGGCTTCAAGTTGACAAAACTTTTAACTTCTTTGGATTATAGTTAGTTATCACTTTGTTGTTTCAGGAAACCCCGTAATTTCAAATATTTTGATATATCAATGTCTTCCTTTGTACTAAGTGTTGCTCTCGACGTGAAGTAATTACCGTAACGTAGATGCCTTCAACTTTGTAGATAAATCGTAATATTTTTGAACCGGTTGGTTGTATTTTTTTCAAGGTAATTAATCTTGAAACGTTTCTAAGTGAACTCCCCTATATTTATTTGGTAATAAAATTAAAGCCACATTTTTGTAGCTGCTACTGACTCTGGTGGTGTTCCGGACATATGAACATCATTTGAATTTTGGCACTTCAAAAGCAATTATACTGTAATGATCAAATGGTATGAATTAATAAAAATTTCTTAATTCATATTGTTTGTACCTCGCATGCGTTGTCGTCCTGAAATGTATTGCTTTTATTACTAGGTACAACAATTTTTCAAATAAGTAACTTGAGTTATAGATTGTGTTGTAATATTTTCCTTGTAAACGATTGTTACATAAATATTCCTTTTTAATAGCAGTTACCTCTTGCACTAGCTTCATTAAATTCAATAATCGTATATATCGTATAACTCTTGTATGTACTGCCATTAGCTCATATTAGAAAAATATTGGAAATATCATTCACTGCAGAGCCTCGTTTAATTAACTTGCCAATAAATGTTTCTTCTCTTCTGTTTGTGTACCGTTATCATACAATACTGACAGAACAAATAGGCCCCTTAGCTTGGCTTTATCTAAGATTGAAAGTGACTTGTATTGTTGTCAAATATGAATTGAACTCCAGAAAATCAATAGCGGGGAGGCAGAAGATAATTCGGGCTGCAAGGGAGGCAAATGTTGTCTGTTCCTCTCAGATTTATTGTTTGACATGTATGAGAGGAATTGTCCCAGAGCCAATTTATCTTGTAATGTGTTTCTGCTTATTGTTGCCTAACTACCGAGTTATTGGGTTTAATGGTTGGAGATTTGCCAGATTGGTAATATTTGAAAGCATATAGGGTGTAGCAAATACTACACCGTTAGAATGGGAAAATTACTAATAAGTACAGAAGAATGAATGTATTATTTTATTCGAAATGGCATTTGTCCTAGACAATATTGTGAAAAAATAAGCCTAAAAACGGTATTTAAAATTTATGTCTGGTCACGCCTCTATAAAACAGTCGCTGCCACAGGTAAGACCTGTGACGTCAGAGACATTCGCACAAATAAACCTAATACAGCATTGTGCTTTAACTCTGTATAAAATTTCCATTTTCGGACAACGCAGAACGTACGTTTAGAAAGTTAATTTATTATTTGTGATGTTATTTAACGTTATTATGTTATGTTATTATGTTCAATAAATATTGGTAATGAATAAAGTTGTAAAATAGACTCGTAAAGTAAATATAGCATGCAACACCTAATAAAAAATATTGTACCGTGCTAAAAAATGAGAAGAAAAATGTCATGTAGGGCGTTGAAGCTCGAAGAAATGAAAACGTTAAGCTCTTCAGCATTGCAACATTATGTTTGTGAAAATCATTTTAATGCAAGTTTATTGAAAAGGTAGGTTTAAGTTTATCGAACAAATTAGAATGTGAAGTTGTAAAGAATCAATTATTTATTTATTTATTTATTTATTTATCAATGGTAAATGAAATTTATACAGGGTGATTCATTAATAATGGGACAGAGCTTAAGGGCATATTGCTGACCTCAAAATAGAGCGATTAAGCCAAATATGCGTTATCCGAATGTTGCTCCTTTCGGTCTACAGGGTGTCAAATTTGAAAAAATAAATCACATTTTCTTTATTATTTTTCGATCGCATCGACCGTATTTTATGAAATTTGGTATAGGGGGTTTCTTGGGAATAGAAATTCGAATATGTCGACGATTTTGGTATATCTGCTAGAGGGCGCCACCAACGATGGTTTGGACCCCTTTAAATCGTTACGACTTTTTTCTGCTACACTGTATCTCATTTTGGATTGGAAAAAATGTCTTCCCTATCTTTTATAATTAAAAAAGGTATACCTTGTTAATTTTAATTACTTAATTAAAAGTATCAGATATATTCTCACCACTGAGCAGCTTCTAAGTTTTTATTATTGTCAGGTTGAGTCTAGGTTGAGATACGGTGTGTGTTTCTGGGGCAATTCCACTTTTTCCTCAGATGTTTTTATCATTCAATGTGTATGTATATGTTCATAGACAACAATTTGTCACCAATCATAACGTAACATAATACGAATACTAGGCAGAATAAACATCTCCATGTACCATTTTTTAGGTATAAGGTATCAATTAATTCACCCATATGTTTAGGTTTAAGGGTATATAATCATATACCTCATGACATAAAACTTGCTTAAAATGTGATCTCCTTTAAGAGACAATTAAAACTATATTTATTAGATAAGTCTTTTTATACATTGACGGAATTTTTTCTAACCTAGTTCTTAAGTCTGGACGTTTTCTATACAGTTTCCTGCCTAAAGAATAAAATGTATTATTATTATTATGTCGCTAGATAATAACCTCATTCTAATCACAGGAATTAGCCCAGAAGTCGGAGACTTGTGCGGGAGAGGGGGCGGCATATTATTAAGCAGGCCGCATTTGCGCCCAGGAACGACTTACGTTAGTAAGCCCTAACTACTATTCAGTGCAGAAATGAGGGAAACCTGGAAAACCTCATTAATTAGGAGGGTAGTCAAATATCAACCGGTATCAATCTCTCACATTGATCCAAGCAAACATTCTTCCACCCTACCATACCCGCAGAGAGGGTGCCAATCCTCTCCACAAATATAGCTTATATACGGTCTACTGGCAGCTGGGCGCGAACCCACGCCGATCTAGTCACCTCGATTCAAGTACTGACGCCTTAAACCGCGCGACCACTGACTGATGCAATGGTTTCTGAGAAAAACGAAAAATCTAAATCTCATGATACATGCAATTTATTTAAAAGTAAAGTCAAATTGTAGCGTAAGTAATGGGCCATACTGTAACAGCATACTACTGCGACCAAAATAAGCGAAATTTCGTGAAATTTGCTTCAAGCCAACGAAAGATAAGAAAGAAAATGTGATTTATTTCTTCAATTTTGACACCTTGTATCTTTGTTATTATTGATTTTGGTTGATTTTTGGATTTTTTTAGGATAAGCTAAAGTCAATTGACTTATTTTGGTCGCAGTATTATGCTATTACAGTACGGTCCATTACTTACGCAACAATTTCATTTTACTTTTAGATAAATTGCATGCATCATGACATAAAGATGCGTTTTTCTCAGAAACCATTGCTTCTAGCGACATCAACAAGGTGCCAAAATGAGATACAGTGTAGCACAAAATAGTCATAGCGATTTAAAGGGGTTAAAACCATCGTTAGTGGCCTCTAGCAGATACCAAGAAACCCCCCTATACCAAATTTCATAAAATACGATCGATGCGATCGAAAAATAATAAAGGAAATGTGACTTATTTTTTAACTTTGACATCCTGTAGATCGAAAAGGAGCAATATTCGGATAAGGCATATTTGGCTTAATCACTCTATTTTGAGATCAGCATCATGTCCTTAAGCTCTGTCCCATTATTAATGAATCACCCTGTATTTTTTCTAAACTCTCCTACCATTTGTGAGATGTAGATTAACAATCTAAATCTCGTATTTGAGCATTTATAGAATTTTGCTATCTGTTAAGTCAAACTATTCTGCTAATTAAAACCACAAATTAATTCTATTACTAATTAATAACAATAGCGGCAAAAGCAGTTGAATTTACTGCATTAGGTAAAATAGGTTCTGTAAAATGTAATTTATTTCTGTCTTTGGAAATTTCTTTTAATTTTTTGTCTGGTCGCCGATTATATGCCTTATCAGATTTTACAGTTAACCAGTTTCCAGTACTGTGCGGAAGTGTATTTTTTAATCATTTTTGAACTGCTCTTTTTGATTTTATTTTTAGAAAATTGTATTAGTAAGAGCCCCCTGTACATTCAATTTTTTTTTTAGATAGGTTTGAATCATCCTGTATATTACTGAGTATACTTGAAAGTTCAGTTAGCTTAAAATATGCTTTATTAGATACCTCGATAAATCATCCTACTCGTATCTGTTGACTTGGTTCGAATCTAGTGGAGTAAAAGTGTTGGCCACCAGGCACCCCTGCAAACTTAATCTGTTTATGTCATCTGTCATGTTCTTATCGCTCCGGTCCTCCGTCAGTCCGGAACAAAAGGCACCGTCCAGGGGATGGTTGTGAATCGTTGTTTTCTTTGGGATGGTACGGATTTTATCATGTGTCGGTTTTGACCAAACGTTCTCCCTCCTTTGAGTCGGTTGGCCGCAGTTGTCGAGAAAATCAGAGGGACCTTAGTATTGCTAGAGCAGTCTGGAGGACTTCTAGAAACGGTTAATTAATTGACTAAACTGAATAAAGTGGAGGATTAAAGTGAAAAAGTGTGCTGTCTGGTACAAACTTGTGGATTTTCACTGTAGCAAGTATACAGGGTGATTGATTAGGAGCTAGACATACGAGAGCTTATAATAATACGATTCGATCAAATATACCGTAATATAACAGTTTAAGAGATACAGGGTGTTGCTCATGATCGTATTTATAATTTCATAAATAGAAAAGGTCTGTTTCGACTTAAATATTTAACAAACACGACTGCGTTTTCATGAATGAATCATATATATGATTCACTAGATAAAAATCTATATGTTATAACTCCCTTTTTTACCTAACGAAAGCTTTCGATTATGTTAAAAAGTATTTTATAATAGAAAAAAAAATAATTTGAGTATACGGCAACCGATAAACGACTGGATTTTACTCTTTCCTCTCAGACCGAAAATCATAGTAAATATTAATGATAATTTTTTCACTCCAGAATCAATTAACTTAGGGGTATCGCAAAGGAGTGTGTTATCTCCAATATTTTTATTTTATTTGTCAATGACATGGATCATTTTCACAGAAAATGTCAAAATTATATTATACGCATGTGATGCAGCAATCTGCATTACTGATTTATCTTCCGAGGAACTCCAAAATAAAGTAAATTTGACTCTTCAACAATTTTATGGTTGCTGCTTTAATAATACGCTTATATTTAACTTCACCAAAACTAAATAGATATTTTTCCACAAAACGCGTGAAAATCTTGATATTTTAGTAAAAATGAATAATATTGTTATTGATAATGTTGATTTCACTAATTTTTTAGGATTATATTGTAATGAACACAAAGGCTAAAATCATAGGAAATACAAATAAAAGTTTCAGTTATTAAAAAAAGGAGGAATTTAAAAGTAATATTTAGCATATTTAGTATATTTATTAAAAATACATGAGTACAATTTTGAGAGTGGGCAGTGTAGTATAGAAAACATAAATATTTATTTAGTTAAAGTTTTAAAGTTTATAAAGCAAATATAGATAGATATCAAAATAAAATGTAAAAAAGAAAATTATGTTAAATCTAGTTATATCTAAGTAGATATAGTTAATGTGAAGTTTATTAAAAACTCTATGGGAGATAATAAGAACGTTGCATAGGAAAGAAAAAAAGAGGTTGTTGATTTTAAAAATAAATAAGCAGAAGTGAGAATTGAGAAATTAAGAAAAATTTTATATGAAAATATTAATAAAAATTAGTACGCATGTGAAAAAACATAACCTTCAAGGAGAATAATCATCGCTGTATTAAGTACACGATCCCAGAGTGGAATAAAAACTTCATTGGGTGATATAGGTATCAAGTATTGGCCACATCATAAGCAATATATAACACTCCATAAAAAGGTACAAAATAACAATAATAATTGTTATAAATCTTACAAGGCTGAAAGCAGGACACATTTAACATTTGCAAAGCGGGGTAGAAGAAATCAGACAGTGTAGAAGGCGCTAAATTCAAACGACCATGGTAAGGAGTTCCACAAGACATTTGCAGACGACGACAAACATTTAAGGACGAGTACAGACGAGAAATTCAAACGGATAAACGGGGAAGGTAAAATATTAGACTTTGTAGTGATTTTACAAGACTGATTTAAGGGTCTTTGGGTTATTAATATATATATATATGTTTGTGAACGATAATAATAGAAATTATAGAAATTAGTTAGATTAGGTGACGTAGGCTAATTTTTAGGAAAATTAAAAAAAAATAATAAATTTGGAATCTATAAGGAATATATAAAAAAAATTGTTTACCTTTTATTTAAAAACAAAATTAATATACAAAAACATCACTGAACCGCCTTTGAACGAAAGCTTTCTTATGCTCACAATAAATTTAATTAAATTGTTTTAAAAAGAGAAAATATAAAGAATATTCGTTTCTGAAGTAAAAAAAAAAATAAATAAATAAAAACAAATATAATTCAGGAACTGTGTTAAAAATTAAAGGTAAAAGTGTTACGCTTCAGACTGGCGCTTTAGAAAAGTAAGGAATTAATTCTGAGCTATCCGGGAAATACACATTACACTCATTAAATTTCACATTACAATATATATAGATGAACATCTTAACTGGAGCTATCATATTAACTACGTATTAAACAAAAAGAAATCAGCCTTATTCGCTATACGGAATTTGAGGAGTTGTATGGATAATCAATACTTACTAAACACCTATTTTGCACTGGTTTATTTCCATATGAAATAGTTAATCATTTATGGGGGATCTAGTTGTGACTTTCAGAGAGTATTTATATGCCAAAAAAAATAATTAGGCTAATTTCTTTGAAACCCTTAGTCATGTCGCTCGACTCTGATATCACTTCCATGTCTTCTTTACATATACCTATTTGCAAGTATTTTGTCAAAATGAATAGATGACAATGTTCATAATTATAATACAAGAGGAAAATATTAGATATTGATAAATAAATTTAATTTAAATTTGTATAAGGAAGGTCTTTTCTATTTGTGTGGGATGATATTTAATAACTTGCCGACACTGATACGAAAAGTAAAAAATGTTAATAAATTTCGTAGGAAGCTTCACTCTTTTCTCTTACAAAGGTGTTACAGGAATGTTATGATTTTGATAGCCATCAGAACAAATTTTTAATACTCTAAGATACTATATTTTAATTTGTATTGTACTGTTTGTTTCCATGTTTTCTGACGTTTCATATCCTGTAATATTTTGATAAAAATAAGGCGTCTGAATTCTTGCCGTAACGATATCTATTCGGTTTTGTGATATACAGAGTGGTCCTTTTAAATGACTCACCATTGGAATCTCGAAAACCGTAAAATATACAGGATGGCTCAAATTAAAAAAATTGCACGTCGATAAACCAAGCAGATCTAATATATTTGTTGGCATTGCGGAAATATTGTAAGAAAACTGAAAATAATGATTTTAGAAAATGTCATCTAGCGACGTTATTTCTTAACAAAAAGAGCTGAAATTTGGTACAGGGAGAAAAGAATACAGGGTTAACTATGACTTAGTACAAATATTTTAAGAGGGGATAGGGAAAAATAAGAATTAATGGAATCACCCTTCAAAAAAAATCCAAACTTATATATAAAGCCATAAAAAATTATTTTCAAAACTATATTAAATCCCTATTTATCGCCGTCACTGACCTTCTGTCAGCCGCGAGGTTAGGTATATTCTGCCAGTCAAAGGTGTCAAATATAGTAATATATATAGTGACAGGTCCATTGACACGTGTATCAATTTAAGCCGCTTTGAAAGAAAAAAAATCTTTACAAAATGTAGATATTATTTAATGATTGAATGACAAATACGGTATGGTAGCACAGAGAGGCAGCACCTACCTTACTAATATTTATTTCCAGGATTGATACTTGGAGAGATATTAAGAATGTTGAATCATCTTCTCTGTTCTTACTTGCTTAAATTAAAGATTTTTGTACTTCCTGTGGACCTCTCCTTCCCTCGATCGTTCTTTTTGTGTAGAGCGGGGTACCTACTTGGTTTGGCGGTTTTAACCAGGTCGATTACTTACGTCGGGAAAAATCACAAAGGATAACAACAAAATACACGTAAATGTACACAAATGCATAAAAACACTACCACACGTTTACCGCCACGGCATAAAACAGCTGTTCGATGTAGTTTAAAAAGTATTCAGCAAAATATTTTGTATACTCAGGAAACGTCTTTGAGGCTACCGCACGATAATATGCACTTGTCACACTCCCATAAATCAGCACTTTATCCGTCATCTAGGCATTTGAATACGACATGTTTGTAAATACACATAAAATACGCGAAAAATTAAATTTGCGAAAATCAAGTAGTGAAAAATTATTTCAAACTAATCAGAGTACCGTAAATTTACGTTATTTGACATGTACAGACAACATCTGATGACATCTTTCACTAATACAAGGTGCACTCACGCCGATAAATTTTTAAACTTCATGTGTTGTTGGGTAATTAAATTCTGTTAATACTAATAATAGAAACAATATTAACAGTAATCGACGATGTTTGCATAAAATAATTAGTAATATTTAGTAGTATTTTATGTCGGATATGTTAGTGGATAATTATGATGAATCTGCAAGGAGTGAAAATGTAGTTTGGCAGTGTGCAACGAAAGAACGAATACAAAATACTGCAGCTAACCGGATTAGCTGTTATCTACCAGGTACTTAGACACTATTATTATTACTACAAATGTTTCGTTTCGTAGTTTCTACACTTGACAATGTTGAAAAAACGACCAGTAGTTGACATATCTAGCCATGACGGATGATGATAGATTGTCATAGGCGCCGACTTTCCGTGGGAAAAGACGGTTTTGTCCCATTTTTTAAACATCGAGCTAGAATTCCGAAATAAATTTGTTATTGTCATTTAGACCTTCCTGAGCACGTGGTTAAAATTTTTGTACTTAGTCATAGTTAACCCTGTATACGAGAAATCGATTTTTATCGAAATAACTTTTAACATTCAATTGGTTTCGGCGCCATTGGATCTTGTCAGTAACACATGTAGTATAAAATTATAAACACATTAATATGTAACACTACTATTTAATTTGAAGAATAACTATAAAATTAAAAGATACAATATAATAATTTAAATAAAAAATTAAACAAAATTTTGACATGTTCGACATTTGCTACTTTGTTTTTATTGTTGGAAGCCTTACCTCTCAGGAGTATTTATATATTTTAAGGGTGAAAATGGAGAATGCACTGATAATCTTCCATTAAATTATAAGTATTAGAAATGATTCAGTAAAATTGCGCAGGGTCACATAATTCTGCATTGGTGTTCTAATATTGAAATTGACGCTTTCCAAATACATGATTGGATGGGATTGGACTCATTGGCCTATTGCTTGACCTCCACGACGTCCATATCTCAACCCATTAAATTTAATCTGCAAATTTCTGGAGTTTTTAGGTTTATTTCATAAAATATTATATTAAATATTAGATATATCTATAAAAACGTCGTGGGCAATATTAGATTTGGAACTGAGTTTTGCAGGCGCGAAAATAGGTATCACTTGTAAGTAGGTATTTATATAGGATTTGTAAAATATTTGTATATTTTTTGTGGGTAAGTATGGAATTTTGTTTTGCATCGAGCAACTAGATTTTAGACTTTACTTTTTAAATTATTTTTAAAATTTTATGGGTTATTCTTAAAGTAAAATAGTAGTGTTACCTATTGTAATGTTTGTAATTTTATTCTACATCTGTTACTGTCTAGATCCAATATGGCGCCCATAAAAAAATTATTGTCATTGTTATTGCATAACTGAAATTAGTGACGGTAAAAATATCTTTCCACTAAAACTTAAATCGTATATTATTCCTCTATATCAAATTTCAGCTTTTTTGTGGAGAAATAGAGACGCTTGATGGCATTTTCCGCAATAGATATTTTCAGATTTTTTACATTATTTCAGTAACGACAGCGGATATCTTTTGTTTGGTTAATCTGAATGTCCATCAAAAGGTGAAACATTTTTCTACCCACCTTGTATATATTTCTTATATGCACTTAAATAATGTTATAGTGTTATACCATTCTTAATTCTAAAAACATAAAGTTGAGTTTTTACAGTTTTCATTGATATTTTTGCATTTGTAAGCTTGTGATTGATTTGTTCTCACTCTTTACAACTGAACAGAGAAACAAATTTTTTGTCATGAAAAAAAAACATTAACTGCCATTTTTTAACTTGACACTACAGAAACACAAAATTAATGAGAAATTTCAAAATAAAATTCTAACTTTCAGCACTCTGTTTTGTCTTTAATATCTCTGGTCTGAAAATATTTATGTAGGAGTAGGGAATTTTCTAATTGGAAAATACTTCATTAAATCAAATTACGATGCTTAACATTTAGGTATTTTTTTACCCCTTGGAGTCCCATTTCATTTAATATGAAATATATAGAGTTCAAAAAACTTGATTATTGAATTTTGGTAGGTGATCGTAAGGAATCAAAATGAAATAATAATGTATTTTAAACATAAGCCCTAAACCTTAAAATGCTTCAGAACTTGAACCTGCGAACAGCAAGTGAGATTAAAGATTGCCAACTAACGCTAGAGATATACATATTAATTCTGAGAGTGGCAGCAACCAATTACCTAGGCCACGGTATATCAACCTGGAAAACTAATACTAATAACTATTAAATTAAATAACAAAACGGGTTGTAAAAACCTCAAAACTGGATATATTTTGTAGAAAAACCCTTAACTTTACACTGAGAGACATATTTTAGCCATTAGGAGATACTGATCATTCCCAATAAAATATCTGCAGACTGCGTAAAAGTTACGTTGCTTTCATAATAAAAATAATTTTGCTAAAGGACCCTACTAGCGGTTAAAAAGTTTTTTTTTAACTTTTGATTTATTGCTGCAATCTCACCTTTTTATTATAGTAGTTTTTTTAAATTTTTCACTCCAGCAAAAATTTGTATTGGGGCTTGTTAGGCTTTCATCCTATGATGACTGGTTCTATAGCGATACCAGCAAATATTTCTTTCTGTTTCAAATAAGTGACTTTATAACCATTATTAAATGATTTCCTTGCCATTATTATGTTCACTTTCTATTTGGCGCAGTTTCAAGCCTTTTAGCTATAGACAAACTATTTTTAGTCACTAATAAATAGGACTTAAGTTACAGTCTGCAATAAGTTATCTTAGTTACCTTTAGTTGAAGAAGTGATAGAATATATGTACCTATTGAATGTAAGAAGGTGTTTTGTAAAACGCCGACTTAAGCCGGGGGCACATTGCTCTGCTACGCCATACCACGTGACGTGGTGTGTCATGTACTCTGTGTGCACACTGTTACCATGCCATGCAATACCATGTTACGTTACATTCGACAATTCCATCAATTTAAGGAATATTTAATATCAGAAGAAGGTCCAACTAAAATTGTGAGTCGAAGATGAATACATTTAAGTTCCCTAAACCATTAAGAGTCGTTAACATTTATGTTGTTTCATTAACTATGTACTGTGAGAAACATTTAATGTGTAATTTGTTCGTAAGTTTCTCCTCTCATAATTTGTTCTCTATAGCGCTTACGTTTTATACTATAGAGACATTCATGCTCGCAAATTTTTCAAATAACAAAATTTTGTGAATATTTTCTATAATTTTATGCATATGACATCATATTAACGTGCACACTGCCGCCACATTACACCACCCGACCTGTGAAAATCTAACAAGAGGGGATTTTGGACATGTATGGCATGGCGTGGCGTGGCGTAGTGTAGCGTCAGAGCAGTGTGCACACAATATATAAAAATACATAAAAATACACGGTGCCAGATGCTTCTGACATGGCATCACATGGCGTGGCGTAGCATCAGAACAATGTGCCCCCGGCTTAATGGTAGTAAAATCATGTTAATAAAATAATTTTTATTATGCTTGGTACATGATACTGCAATACTAACAAGAAATATAACAACAATAATGCAGATTATTTTAACGAAATTTTGTTTTTTCCCAAAGTGTAATAATTGTCTTTTAATTGTGATAAACATTTTTTGTAAAACTGCTTAAACTTTGACGATCTGCTATTTACTGGAACAAAGTTATGTGTACACCAAAGTTTAAATTGAAATATTGAAAGTATTGCGTTTTAAGTATCGGGTCGGTCAGTGGCCGCGCGGTTTAAGGCGTCAGTACTTGAATGTAGGTGACTAGATCGGTGTGAGTTCGCGCCCCGCTGCAGGTAGACCGTATATAAGCTATATTCGTGAAGAGGATTGGCGCCCTCTCTGCGGGTATGGTAGGGTGGAAGAATGTTAGCTTGGGTCAATGTGAGAGATTGATACCGGTTGACATTTGACTACCCCCCCTAATTAATGAGATTTTCCAGGTTTCCCTCATTCCTGCACTGAATAGTGGTTAGAGCCTAAGTCGTTTCTAGGCCCAAATGCGGCCTGCTTAATAATAATATGCCGCCTCCTCTCCCGCACAAGTTTCCGATTTCTGGGCTAATCCCCGTGATTAGAATGAGGTGTAGAGATATTATTATTATTATATTATTATTATTATTACTCGAAATACGAGTAGAAACTTATTTATTAAAAACAGTTCAAATTTTTTATTTATTAATCCTAAATAAAAGCAGTTCTTTTTGTTCAACGTTTAAAGAAAAGTATATTAACTTATTGTTATTAATACTATGTTTTCTAGAGGTCAGTATATATTATATTTACACTCAAGGTTTTGCTTTGATTAAGTTTTAATAAATATTGATTACGTTCATATTTAAATTAAAATGAAGTTTCTCGAGTTAATAAGGTAGATGTTTTTTACATACAGATACATTTTTAAAATTAAAAAACCCAAACATAATGCTTCTTCTGTTGAAGGAAACGATCAATACAAAAATAGAACATGTAAAAGGGGTGCCTTCGGTGAATTACACATTGCTGTTTTTTAACTGATTTATTGCATGTGTCACACAAATGCTGTAAACAGAGCTAGTGTACCGTTTCCAAACAGATTACAAAATGTTGGTTTGCCCGCTGACGAGTTTTTCGATTGCCACGTTACTTCTATTGTTGTTAAACGTTGATAATTGGATATAGTAAATAGTATTTGTGTTGAGAGAATTTAATTATGAATAATTGCTATCTTAAATATTCGGGTTCTAATTTGATTATTACAAGAATTGTCACCTTCAGTCATGTTGAACAGGGGTAGATTTTTTCTCCTTCTTCTTACAATTTTTATTAAACTCTATATTTTTTCGCTATATTTCGTTCTGTGGATGTATGACTGCGGCGGCATTTATAAATTTCTTTTCATTTCCTGTTTTTTCTGCACTTTTACGTATTTATATTACACGATAAACACCATACTGCTGTACTTCAAATGAAATACAAAAATTAAAAAATATGTATTTTTCGGTAAATTCCAGTACAATAACAATGATAAAAATATCAAGACTATGGACTAGGTAGGTTTAACTTATTTTAATGAAATTACATTATTCATCATTGGGAAAATAAATAGTATATTACTATGTCTGATATATTATTGCAACAAATGGTTACATTTACCATGACAGAAAAATATTGCAGATCCAATGTACAGTCCAGTTTGTGTATTATAAAGTTACATATACAAGATGTTCATTACCCAGAAAGTACACGTATAAAGAGTGACCGCAAAATCCGTTCGTTTTTGTGTAGCAAGAACGGGGAAGGTTGTACAGAAGTCTCTTAAATTGATCGTCATGAAAAATCTAGGTGAGCTTAATTCGATTTTTCCAATATTTGCCCGACTTACCTCTACTTAAGGCACCCTTGAAGTCGGGGAAAACTGGTCAGAATTTCGCAAAAGATCGAATTATGGGGCCCGTCTTTCGTATCATTTGTCGAGTAGTGGGAGAAACAAAGTACTTCATGAAGTGGATATCATTCCCCGTCTTCTATCGGCAATAGGGGTGGTTTTACCCCCACGCGGGGGCTGTTTTTCACCTTGAGCATTTTTAGGAGGGCATTCTTGATGTTACCCTTGCTATGTGGAATTCTGCCAATGTTTACCCAGATTTTGGTGACCATTTTTTCTGTTTTCTTGTTTTAGGGGTGGTTTCCACCGCTTCAGTAGGAGTAATTGATCAGAATCCGACAGAAGAACGAATTATGGGAGCATGTATTTCATATCATTTGGAGTTATATGGAAGAGTGGCACAAAAAAGGCAATTCATGAAGAGAACATCATTTGCCGCCGGTTTTTGGCAATAGGGGTGGTTTTACTCCCACGCGGTGGCTGTTTTTCACCTTGAGTATTTTTGGAAGAACATCCCTGATCTCTTCCTTGCCACTCACGTTCCCGCCAATTTTTACCAAGAATTGATCGACCATTTTCCACCCCTTAAGTAGAGGTAAGTCGGACAAATATTGGAAAAATCGAATTATGCTCACCTAGATTTTTCATGAATCAATTTAAGCCCACGGATACCTACCTCTGGACGACCTTCCCCGTTCTTGCTACACACTCCGCAAAAACGGGCGAAAAAATGGGTTTTTTTGCGGTTACTCTTTATATTTTTAGTAAGATGACAAATGATTATAGTAATTGCTCTAGAATGCAATATTTTAACAAATTCATTTTAGTTTTCTTTCCCAAATTTTCATTAAATGAAGTTACTTAAATATCGAACATTCACACAGACAGGCTAGTATATAATACTTCTCTTGATGAAAATAAATTAAAAACATAATTGAATGCGACAAAAGCATCCGTATTAGGTTGTTTTAATGGGATTATTTTAATTAATTAAACCAGAACCTGCAAACTGAAAATGAATTAATAAAATAGGTATAAAACACAAATCACCTCGTTGCAGATTAGTTTGCTTTTGAAATTCATTTTGTTTTCATTCCAAAACTTTGTTTAAATAAATATGAAAGTTTATATTTTCTAGTTTTTATAACATAAATAATTATTACAACATATAAATTCTTTCTTTCTTTTATTCATGTTCAACAAATTAACTGTATATTTTATTTTAGTATGTACATCTAAAATTAAATTGAACAAATCTCACAGTATTTTGATACAATGGCAGTTTAAAAAACAGAAACCATGAAGATTATAAAGTTGCATATAAATTAATTTTATGTATAATCCAAAATATTCGTAAAAATTTTAAATATTATTTAGTTCTAAACCAACTTGTATTAATATTTAAACCCTAGTCATATATATTTTAATGAATCATTCGTTAATTTAATTTTGATTTTTAATTGAAACATATTTTACAATCTATAGTACCAACTGTAAATTGAATTATATTTACTATTATTGTTTTATGGTTTTGTATTTTAATGAAAGCTTTTATTGCGCTGAATTATTAATAGAATATTGTTACATTTTAAAATGGTAGGCAATTAAAAATATATAGGTAATAAGGACGTTTAGATGTATATTTATTCGATATAAGCTTACATATAGAGATTTGTAAGAACGAGTACTTAGTTAATTATTGTGTTTTAATCATAAATTATCTTTTCAAGGTGGTAATAGTTTTTAAACGGTATGCATTAGCAAATTTAATGGCAGAAAGTACGTGATTTCCTATCAAGATCGTTGACCGAAATGTAGCTTTATTACTTCCTCATGAAAGAGACTAAAACGGATGTAGTTAACACCAAATTATAACAAATTATGGACAAAATAAAAGGTGAATTAACTGTTTTATATAAATGATGTAAAAAGGAGCAACGCTAGGAAAATGATGCATTAAATGTTCATAGATAATATTTTTTTGGAAATGCTCTGTATATTTAAATCATACCAATGTACCTGAAGAAGTATTCTTCAGATATACTGGTATAATTTCTTTATTTTCTTCTTTATTTTCGCTTCTGGAATATGGTATTGTGAGGAGGGTAGCTTAAGAAGGCTGCAGCAGTTAGACCTCATTGGATGCATTGTATCTCCTCCAATCCACCTAAACCGCTAACCAGCCTATTAAAGAGAAAAATTTGATGTTGTTGAACGGCGGTACACTCACATAGTGCATACTATATTATTTTCCTGTTCGCTACCCCTGCAAAAAGGTGTTTCATACTTCCTCAAATAGTAGTAGTGTTATCTTAGGCAACAGTGTCCAATTTGAATACATCACACAAAGATTTGTCCTAAAGTCTGTTTAGAAATGAAAGAGAGTAATAAAAGCTTATTATGTATGCAAATCGTAAATAAATGTAGTACTGGTGCTTATATTCAATATTTTTATATTATGTATTATCAGTATATATGAGGTCTACTTTTAAAAAACTTTGTGTGACCGGGTTGTACTAAATTGTAGCAGGTAGTTAAAATTTAGTCCCCGACAATCCGTCTTTGTCTATGTCGCTTCAATTTCTCGGTCCATTTCTCTTATAAGTAAATTATATAAAAACAGCATTTTAAAACTAGAGGCTACTTTAAGCATCATAACCGAGTTAAGAGGGTTTTTAGTAATTCAAATAAAATTATTCAATATTATTATCAAAATATTTATGTAAATTTAATGTTAATGACTCTTATTCCACACAAAAATATATGTACTTTGAAAAATCAAATTATGGTGAGTAAATGTAGTGTTGTATAAATGTACAATAAAGAAAATAAAAAGTAGGTATATTAAAATTCATCCTCTGAATATTCTGATGAATTGTCTCCTAGATTGATAACGATAGATTCCACAGTAACGTCAATTAAATTATCAAGTTCCCACATTTTGTCCTCTACTTTTTGTGCATGATGCATACATCTTTGCCAGTTATCTGCAGTTACTCGTTCCAAGAAATTTTTGAACAAAATTTTCACGTCACTTAATTTAAAAGTCGTATTATTTCGCGCTACATCTCCTTTTACCTGCGCCCAGACTAATTCGATTGGGTTAAGTTCACAGTGATAAGGTGGTAACCATAGTGCCTTTATTTGGCGATTTGATGCCATTTCATCGATAACATATTTTTTCTTATCATTATTAAGATTGACAAGTGTCAAAAGTTCCTTTTTCACCATATTTGTTTCAAAAGAAATGTTTTTTCCGGATAACCATTGAATTATATCGGCTTTCCTTCAAGCAGTCGTAGGCGTCTGCTCCGTCTGCCGTGAATGGTAAATGGCATTATCCGTGACAATTACAGACCCCGGAGGAATAAGATCCAACATCTGTATAAAATACCCTTCGAAAACATCTGCGTTCATGTCTTCGTGGTAGTCACCTGTATTTTTAGATTCAGGTAAAAGTAAACCGGCATCTACAAAACCACTGGCACTACCTATATGTGTCACTATTAATCTTCGCTTTGCGCTTGAAGGTGCCTTCAACCCTGTTGAAAGTCCATCCAAAAGTGCTTGTCGAAAACTTTTTACATTTTTATCTTATCATACTTTTGTTACAGTATATCCCTCGTTGACCCAAGTTTCGTTCGTCTAGATAATAAATATTCCTCCCTTCGTCACGGAATTTTCTAATTGATCTTAAGTAGAATCTTCGCCAACAAATAATTTCATCTTTATCGATAAGAACTGACTTCCTGTTCTGCTTTTCCCAGCAAAAATTCAACTCTCGTAAGACGGTCCATAATTTGCTTCTACTGATTTTTGGCAAATCGTTGTCCTCTGAAAGTTCACTTAAAATTTTGTTTAACGTTGGTATTTATTTTTTAAAATAAAATGAGTGTACTTTTCTGCGAATGACATTTTTGAAGAAATCATCTATAACGACTTTTGACCTCCCTGTAGATGATTTTGGAGAATTTACAGTATCTTGTTCATTTTTTGTTTTCTTTAAAGGTCTGTAGATACTCGATTTTCCAATCCCTGTCATTTTGGAACACTTTTCCACGATGTCGTCAACACTGTTGGTAGGATTTTGGTGCTTCAATGCATTAAATACATTTAATATAATAATCTTCTCATTCTGAGACAGCGCTCATCTTTTCATGCGTTTAGCAGGTACGTAATCTGATAAGCTCGACATTTTACCCAAACAATATTATATCCAGTGGCACAATAGTCACTAAACACAAGTCGAACTTTACTCTACTGCACTAGTACGTCTTCGTATATTCATTTCTAAGACTGGATTGATCTGTCACAATACACTGGCTCCTGCCCTGTGACGTATCCAGTAAAATATACTAATGTACACCCTTTACCTGTTAGCATTAGTATTACCCGATAATTACCTGACACGAAATATTACCACGCCCATGGTCGGTTCTTATCTCGGGGTTTTATTACTCTCTTTCATTTCCAAACAGACTATAGACATTCTTTTTAGCTGTATCCTTATAAGGGTACTATAGAAACCCCTTTGCAAATTGACGGCTAGTTGTTTTATTCTATCGTTTCCGAAACTCTCTGTAGAAGTTCTCTTTGATAATTTCAACAAATGATGACAATGGTTGTATCCCTTAATCTAGCATACAGATATGCTGTTGTCGGCTGAGACCACTATCAGTGCTTGGTGGCATTCTTACGCTGATCTAGATATTATCTTATGATTACGTAAGTTTAGTAGTGATAAATGATTATTACCCACTGTGGTAGTTTTGGCCGTTATATGTCTTTCTTTGGTGGTTATGGTTATACCTGCTAATTCTGTTTGTGCCTCTGTAGCATGTCTATCTATTGCACGATATCAGTATATCGGATATGTAGGGATCTACAATAGATCTTGCACTTTGATGTTGCATTCTAACTGGTTGTTTCCTTACTACTACTGAGTACTATGTAGGTTTTGTAAAACGCAAACTTGGGAGAAATACAGTCAGTACCTGCCCCTAGGAGGGTTATCTTTCTGAGAACTCTATTCTACAGGCGATTTTTGACTTCTTCATATTCTTCATCTCGTACAGTATCAGTATTCTTGAGGCAAGGCATGGTTGTCGAGGTCACTTTTTTAAATAAATATCTAAAGGTGGCAGACATAGTATTACCTCCATTGCCATGGTGGGTGCTATTCGCATAGCTCCAGTTATGATCAGGCATCCTTTGTACCTGACTGAAATTTTGTTTAGTCTGCTGAATTCGGCCATCAGACGACGATTCTGTAGGCTAACATTGATCTGATAATGGCAGTTTTTATCCACATGACTATTTTTGGTTTCATTCCCAAGGTTTTACCAACGAACCTGCGGCATTTCTGATAGTATATGTATGCTTTTTTAGTCTTCTTTCCAAATGAAGATTCTAAGTTAACTTTGCATCAAGTGTGTCTCTTATTCTGACAACAAGAATTAGTGGTCTAAATTTTCTGCGATTGTATTGTTACACCCCGTATTCATTAAAGCTGGCAAATTTTATTTCAATAAAAGAAAAACGTGGACTACAAATTTAAACCATCACAACGAACTGTATCTGAATTCTGAAAACCCGGTTTTTTCATTATACGAATTACAGAATTCCATTACCTTCTATGTTGATACGCAGCAACTTCATATCTTACCCTTTAAATATTCATTACTTTCTTGGATTAATGTGCATTCAGGCGTTAACACTTTAGGGGATGGAAATATATTTGCTTACAGGGGAAGCGGTAGATATTGGTTTTGTTCTCTAATTGAACCATTAATTTCATAAAAGTGGATACAAAAAAATAATTGACAAGAATTTGTTTTTTATAGAGAACAAGTAAAAAAAAATATAAGCTGAATGATGATATTAGAATATGATTATTAAATTATACTAAATAATTTTATTTTTTATTATGAAACTAGGAAATATTATTATGTTATGGATCTTATGTATGTCATGGGTGATAACATTTATTACTTCAAGGGATGAGAAACCGAAAAGTTATGTAATTACTGCTTTGTTAAATGGAATTGCCTGTAAAACGATGACTAATCACGTTGGTTACCTTAAAGAGACAAGTTATGGATAATTGCCCCATTGTTTTATTAAATATTTTTATATTTAACTAGCATAACAAGACATTGCCAGTCAGGTAACCATGAAATAAAATCAAGGCGTTTGTGTGAATGCATACGATTTTTATGCAATTAAGTGGTAATAATGTTCCATTATTATTTTATGAACTGCGCATCATTCTGTTTCAGTTTAGTAGACAATTTTTCACTGAAGATGGGAATCCTTATTCTGCAATAAAACAAATAACTTTACAGTTTGAGTTTTTTCAATAAAAAATGTAACAAAATAAAAAAAGTGTAAAGATCTTAAAGATGGTTGGTTACTAATGTCAATTGCTCATGTAATAATTTTGATTTTATTCATTGTTTTTAATATCATAATTGTAGGTTTGAGTCAGTACATACAGTGTGTAGCACAACTTGTCCGGCATTTTTACACTGTAAAAAAATAATTGCACATTTTAACACAAAAGAACACAATACTATGTTAATCGAGGTCCACACGGAATTCTGTATATTTTTACACATTTATCTGTATGTAGCAGTGTGTTAAAGGTTTAACACAACCCACTGTGTTAATATAACAAATGCCATGTGTAACTTTTACACATTTCTGTGTTATTTGTATTATTGAAGGTGTAGGCTTTACACATTAACATGTTAATTTTATTGTTTAATAGGTATTGATATGGAAAACTCACCTATCTTTTTAATTTATTAATTATGTGCCTGTTTACTTTCGAAATAATTTTTATACATATATAAAGTTGTTTACTGTTTTAGGCCCAGAGAAATAATTTTTAATAAATATAATTTTTGAAATACTTTTATTTTGACATTTACTAGAGGTTCTGCCTATCGTCGAGAATGCATTGAATATAGCCCGGAATGTTCTATTAAACGGCAGAATATATGTGTTATAATTTCAAAAGCAAACAGGAACATAGTTAACAAAGTAGTTGAGCCTCCGTATCAATATAAAGAATTGTCTGAATTATGGTGTAATTATAAAATGAAAGATATTTTACATTTTATGATTTTATTTAAAAAATAAAATTCTGTTCAAATGAACAACAACCACATCTGCTAACAAAATATGTATGTATTAAAATTAACAGTATAATAGTACATATTCTAATAAGGGACTAATAATGTTCTAGTAAATTATAAACAATGGAAGAACAAACAAAGATGCATTTAGGCACTACATAATAGGAGTTTACGAAAATTAACTAATCTCAACATATAATTTTCTTTCTCTAAAGTTACAAAAAAGTTAGATTACAAAGTAATCTAAAACGTCAGAGTAAACTCTTAATATTTTTAATAGTTATATTCTAATTAGTTTTAGCTTTATTACAATTATCATTGATTAAACCTCAATTTAAATTTAAATATTCTCCATTTGAACACAGTGAACGAGAGGTAACTGTTCACAACATCGCTATATGACCAATATGGCGTAGTGATGTGTGTTCGATCAGCTGATATACTGCAGCTGCGCAGTTGTGCTCAACCAGTTAGGAGTAGGGATATAGAACACAATTAACTTGTGTGCGTGTTAAGTTTACACAAAATGGTGTACTTTTAACACACAACTGGTAAATATTACACAAATTCATTATATTTTATTATAATACTAGTAATGTTAACACATTTTGTGTAAAACTAACAAAAAAACTATTGTGTGTAAAACTATTAACACGGAATTTTTACACATCCTAAATTACACACTGGAAAATCTCGCTTACACGGCAACTTTCTTTACAGTGTAACCATATTTACACACTTTTAAATAAGAAATCGGCCTGATAAAAAATGTAGTAACAGCCCAACAATAAAAAAATGTCAAAGTTGTACTTAATGAAATTGTTAAATTAGACTCTGCTATCTTATGTACTGCAGTAAGGAAAACACTGACAAAAAGAAAACTCAAAGATTGTTTTTTAATATTGCCCTAAATTGTAATATTATGATAGCAGTGCCAGTGCAGTTTTTATCCTCGGTTTTAACATTCCCTGGGTTATCTGGGTGGCTAATGATTACTTGTGTATGAAATTGGATAAATGGTTTTAATTTCTCCGTAATGATCTTCCTTCCTTCTTGAATATATGCTCTTAGAAATAGGTACGATTACTGATCTGATTTTTTATATTTATGCACAATGACCTATATTATTCTTAGTTAAATAAAATGTGGGACACGTGGTTAAAAGTATAATTTGCATATAAGGCGTGGATCAAAATGGTTTACCCATGGAGTGATGATCAAACCGATGCTTTTTCGGACAGCTACGGAAAATATGGGTGGTTAGAATATCAGTGACTTATACAAAACATGAAACGTGTGAACAAGTCTTAATTTCATTATTACTGAATCAGTTGAAATGAATTATAGAAACTAGCAAGTCAGAACCTGCCGTCCTTTCATTAAATTTCGATTTAACTATACAGGGAGTCTCAAACTCGATACATACGGGCCTACTGTGAGGATACAAAAAAATACAAGTTGGGACAAGTGGTGTTAAATAGGATGAGGTAAACTCCATTTTCAATTGAAAGTACTATCTTTGGGATTTGACAGAAACAACTAACGATGCC
Organism: Monochamus alternatus; assembly: GCA_037114965.1. Lineage (NCBI taxonomy): Eukaryota > Metazoa > Arthropoda > Insecta > Coleoptera > Cerambycidae > Monochamus > Monochamus alternatus. The sequence goes on along the minus strand of CM073431.1, from coordinate 72,275,638 downwards.
ATCAATTATATTTTTCCCAGAAACATACCCAATTTTTTTCCTGCTAAAAAGTTCTTTTTTTCTAATACATTTTTGTCTTGCCATACTTTTGTTACAGTATATCCCTCGTCGACCCAAGTTTCGTCTAGATAATAAATATTCCTCCCTTTGTCACGGAATTTTCTAATTGATCTTAAGTAGAATCTTCGCCAACAAATAATTTCATCTTTATCGATAAGAACTGACTTCCTGTTCTGCTTTTCCCAGCAAAAATTCAACTCTCGTAAGACGGCCCATAATTTGCTTCTACTGATTTTTGACAAATCGTTGTCCTCTGAAAGTTCACATAAAATTTTGTTTAGCGTTGGTATTTCTTTTTTAAAATAAAATGAGTGTACTTTTCTGCGAAGAAAACTCAAAGATCGTTTTTTAATATTGCCCTAAATTGTAATATTATGATAGAAGTGCCAGTGCAGTTTTTATCCTCAGTTTTAACATTCCCTGGGTGATCTGGGTGGCTAATGATTACTTGTGTATGAAATTGGATAAATGGTTTTAATTTCTCCGTAATGATCTTCCTTCCTTCTTGAATATATGCTCTTAGAAATAGGTACGATTACTGATCTGATTTTTTATATTCATGCACAATGACTTATATTATTCTTAGTTAAATAAAATGTGGGACACGTAGTTAAAAGTATAATTTGCATATAAGGCGTGGATCAAAATGGTTTACCGATGGTGTGATGATCAAACCGATGCTTTTTCGGACAGCTACGGAAAATATGGGTGGCTTTAGAATATCAGTGACTTATAGAAAACATGAAACGTGTGAACAAGTCTTATTTTCATTATTACTGAATCAGTTGAAATGAATTATAGAAACTAGCAAGTCAGAACCCGCCGTCCTTTCATTAAATTTCGATTTAACTGTACAGGGAGTCTCAAACTCTACTACCTACTGGCCTACTGTGAGGATACAAACAAAATACAAGTTAGGACAAGTGGTGTTAAATAGGATGATGTAAGCTCCAAAGTACTATAATTGGGATTTGACAGAAACAATTAATGACGTCATCAATTATATTTTTTCCAGAAACATACCCAAATTTTTTCCTGCTAAAAAGCCATATTTTTCTAATAAACTTTTATTAGTATTCCCGTTTAAAAGTTATAAGCAATATAGTCCTAAAGAATCCCAAAATAAATACCACTTAAAAATCATATTAGCGGTGGAAGGATCAGGAACGACTACTTGATCCTTTCACCGCGAAAAATAATTGAATGTTCGTTGTTTAAAGTATATAAATGTCACAAAATACTTGTCATTACTTAATACGAACGTCAAACAACTTTTGTGCGTACAAAATGTTTTCTCATTCGGAAAAGTTGATATGTTGCTTATTTACGGTGAGTCATAAGAAAAATCAAGAAGAGCTGTAGAGTTATATCGAGAAAGGTATCCAGAGCTCCTCATTCCTGATCATAAAACCTTTCCGAGATTGGAGGCGACCTTGCGACGAAACGAATATGCATTTTCTGTTCGGAAGAATCAAATAATTGACCGAATGTTTATACAGCTAGATGGTTATAGTATTTTGAACAAAATCCATCTATACGGTATGCTAGCCGGGAATTGAATTTGGATAAATCAACCGTTCAACGAATTTTAAAGACCAATAGGTATCATGTCTACAAAATTCGCAATTTGTAGTATTTGTCTGAGAGTCTCATTGAAAACAGTTTTAATTTTATAGCTAAAATTGTAAAAATTGTAAACGTAGAAACTATCGATTAGAATCTTTTTCGGCACCATTGAAAATCCCCACATTGTAAATTCAGTGCAAAACCAAGGCCATTTAAAGTAAATATATGGTGCGGCATTATCGGTAGGCATTTAATTGGGCCTTAGTTTTATGAACATACATTGAACGGCGTGAGTTACCTAAATTTCCTACGAGAAGAACTTCCTACACTTCTGGACAATGTGTCTTTGCAGCTAAGGAGAAATCTATGGTTTCAGCACAACAGAGCTTCATCCACAAGGGCAGGATTGTGCAGCAATGTTCAGATAACACTTTCCCAGACAAATGTATTGGGAGTATTGGACTCATTCAGTGGTCCGGAAAGTCACCAGACCTAACAACCTTCGATTTTTTATTATGGGGGGTTTTAAAAAATAAGGTTTACAAAACACTTTCCCAAGATATTAATCATTTGAAAGAAAAAATCACAATCGCTTATGAGTTTAACGGCGAAATGTTAATAAACACAGCACACAAAGAAGTTAGGCGAAGATTTGATATGGTTTGAAATGAGAGGAGAATATATTGTAATATGCATGTGCGTTTGTCCCATTTTTTAAGTTTAGTTATTGTTATCGTCACCTTTTGTTTTAACGGTATTAAAGAATTATCAAGTTTAATCCTTTTACTTATTCTTTATTACATTTATGCACTTTAAAAAATGTACATTCAACTACGACTACTTGATCCTTCCACCGCTAATATGATTTTTAGGTGGTATTTATTTTGATTATTAGAAAAAAGAGAACTTTTTAACAGGAAAAAATTTGGGTATGTTCCTGGAAAAAATATGACGTCATTAGTCGTTTTTTTTTCAATTAAAAATGGAGCTTACCTCATCCTATTTAACACCACGTGTCCCTAATTTTATTTTAATTTTATCCTTACAGTAGGCCCATAGGGGTTTGAGACACCCTGTATATTCATGAACTCTTAATTATGCTGATGTAGATTATCACACCTTCAGTTATCAGGTAACAACTTATGATTTCCTCGGTATTTTAAATTTGCACATTCTTAAAAAAATCTCTTGGCTGGAATCAACAATTTACATGATTCATAAGTATATCTCTTTGTGCGATGAAATACGCGGTGATTTTATCTCTAACTGTAATTTATATTGTTAGATTGCGTACTGGAATCACTATCGTCTGCAATTAATTAAAGTTTCCGTTCTTTCCTTCAGGAGAAATTCTGTAACAGAACAGAGAAGAGAACCGTACACTTTATTTGCAGTATCATATCTCGACATTATTGCGTGATCCGGCAACCTCGCTCCGCTCGTTTTCTCGCATTCCCGCTAACTCAGCTGACTTCAGCGGTGCTATGTGACTTAAGTCGGCCTTTCGACCGTCTTTCTGCCGGCACCCGAGAAGAATGTACCCGAGTACTCGCGTTCGGGACTGATCTAACTCGATATCACGTTGTGCGTGGCGTGGTCGTTTTGTTTTTGTTGTCGTTTGACGGTTTCATTCATCTGTAAACTGTCCGGTGGTGGATTTTTTCCAGTTCTGACGGTGCAGGGTGGTTCTGTGATTCGACTTGTGCCCCAAATAGGTCTTACGCTCAAAACTGTTCCCGTTTCGTTGGATTATGTGAACGGTATGTTTTTATTGTAATAGCTGGTAATGGTTTTAGTCTAATAATGATATCTTAGAACCTGTTTCTGAAATTAGTTCGATATGCTGCGGGTTTTTTAATCCGGAAAGGAATTTGTTTTTTTTTAAGCTAGCAATTGCGTTGTTATGTAATCGGTGTAAAAAATAATTAAAACATAGGAAGTTGTATTAAACTATTTATCACTAGTGACGATCGCATTATAAGTAATAGCTATAAATGATACTGAATTAATATATTAGTTACTTAATTATTATTACAAAGCAAGTAAATAAAACAACAGTATAGGTGTAGAGGCAGCTATGTGTATGATTTGAGCGTCAATAGTTTTACTATTACTTTTTTAATGATCATAAAAAGGTGCAAACTTTTTATTTTGTAGCAAGAGTTTTAAAAGGAAAGAATTAACTAGAGTAATGCTTCTGTCCATTGTTGTAAATTAGGGACATTTCGGTCTCAGTAATATTAGGTCAAATAATTATTAGACACTAACTGTTTTTAAGAGAAAATACTACTATAGTGTAACTTAATTTTAATCGCTTTTATAGTGCCACCAGTAAATTTTTGCAATAAATTTTTTATTTTTAATTACCTATTGGACACTTCTACTTGCTAAATACACCTTTGAAATGAAAAAAATATATGTTGTACTTATGTATATTGGGTATAACAAACCCTGCTCACATATAATATAAAATGTCTTTCTTAAAAGATTCAGGGTGTTGAATTTGAATATTTCAAATTGTTTAGAAAGAAGAGAAGTAGAAAACTTACGTTGTTACTTCTTTTTGATTTAATAAACTTTGTCAAAAATGTCACACATTTGCTTTTTAATTTTCTAAATACTCGGTTTATCCAACATATTCTTTTCACAAAAAAAGATTCAGAAAACCATATAACTACTTTTATAATTGCACTTGATTTTTCTGATTTATTTTCCCCTCTTCATAGAGTTTAAAACTAATAATACTAGGTACCTAATTGCTTTTATAGTACAGTAATTATTTTAAATAAAAATATGTTTTGAAAAAACCGTAACTTCTATCTATGCATATAAAAAAGAAACAAAAAAAACTCCTACCTACAAAATGTAACAGTATTCCCTCGAAGCAAAGTTTCCCATGATTAATTAGTTTTTTTTGCCACGCTAATAAAAGGTTAAACTTGGGTCTGAAACAATAAACATTTGTAACCCATAATTTAGATTTTAGGTGGATTATGCAATGTGCCCCTTTCAGATTTAAATTTATGATTTATAATTATTTTTCACTAGCGAAATTAACATGACAAATTGCCGTAATCAGATTAAGATCTAAATAAATCGCCTAGAATAAGATTTACTATTATTGTCAGACATTCCGATTAAAATTATTCAACATGATTGTTGAATCATTCATTAACTGATTTTAGTGGTGTCAAATATTCATGCTCATGCAACGTATGTTAGATAGATAAAAACTGGCGTCCTACTTTGCACTAGCTGCAAATAACTGTCCACAGACATAATTACTTTTTTATTAAATGATGAATTGTGGTATTAAATTATTGTTATCTCGCCAACTCGGATATACCTACCTGTAATTTATTATGTTCAGATTAGACAAATAATGACACATTTTTTGCTGTGTTGACAATAAAATTCATGGCGTCAAAATAATAAATAAAATTGCATTCCGAAAATTTGAGAAAACGATTTCTTTTCAAAATCATGTAGGCATCATTATGCTATTAAGGTATGTGTATTTATACAGGGTGAGTGAAATTGAAATAGATACACTTCAAGGATAGATTCCTTACGAAATTTCCAGCAAAAAATGTAAATACAATACTTTTTATCTCGTTATTTAACAGATATACAGGGTCGTCAAGTTCAAAGAAAAAAATTACAACCACCACAAACCGTATGTTAAAACGTTTTTCATTCCTACTTCGTCATTAGGCAGTAGTGGTTTTAAAGACAGACTGTCTGGATATTTTATGTATATGTTTAATTTTCTTATGTAATATACAGTTGTCATAATAGTACTTGTACGGGAAAACAATGCATCTGACGAATCTCATCTCTTTTGTGTAGTAAAGATATATCATTACAAAAATAGCACGTTCTCACCCTGTTCCCTCTCGAAGGGTGTTGTAGACCCCTCATTTCTACGCCACTGGTTATAATTTTATCCCAGTTTTTAGTTCATGAGAAGTAATAAGTAGGTACCTACAAAATTTTAAGAAAATGACTCCTGTCATTTTCGAGTAGCCGGTTGACTTTCATTTTTCTCTCTGAATTTGATCACCCTGTATCACTATTGGAGGGCGATATAAAATGTATGTCGTATTTATATTTTTGCTTGAAATTTCGTAAGGAATCTATTTCTAAAGTTTGACTATTTAAACTTGATTCATCCTGTATTAACAAGAAAATTGTTTCAAAGAGAACGTAGTACGAAATTTAGTACAAGTTTTATTAAATTGACTTGCCAAGAAAAATCACCTATACCTAAAATACATATTGTGTGTGTAGGTGCATGTGTGTGTGATTTTTTCCTCATCGTACGAAGATGTATGAAGAAACAACCCAATAATTTTATAGCTTCTGGTATCAATAATTATCATTTTCTTGAAATTGGTCCAGGGAAGTTAGGAAAAATAGCGGAAATTTTTAGGCACAGCAGATATCGAGAAAAGTCTATATCGTCTGGTTTAGCCATTTTTTGAAAATGTCTTTTGGGCCGGAAAATGCATTACACCATTTCAGGAACGACTGGAAACTCGGTAAAATCGCTCGGAAATCGTTACTCGAGGGTTTTCGGGGCTGCCAAACTCATATTAGAATTACCTGAGGATGTACGGGGGTGGCTCTGTGGGGGTGCGCGGGGGGTGAATTGGGGGAGAAATGGCAGCGTGCATGAAAATCGCTCAAACTCGTACCTCTGGGGTTTTTAGGGATGCCGAATTCAATTTTGGCATTGGAATTACCCGGGGCCGCTCGGGGGCGGCTCTGCGGGGGTATCCGGGGGGTCATTCTGGGGGGAAATTGCATAGTCCATGGGAAGCGCTCCAAACTCGTTACTCGGGGGTTTTCGAGGATGCCGAATTCAATTCTAACATTAGATGTCCCCGAGGGTGCTCAGGGGTCCCTCTGTGGGGTTGTCTGGGGGTGATTGAGGAGGAAATGGCAGCGTCCATGAAAATCACTGCAAAATCTATACTTAGGGGTTTTCGAAGATGCCGAATTCAGCGATATTCTACTCTCTTTATAGTTTTGGCGCCTTTTTCAAATCCAGTTTCGAGGCACAACAAACTTCCAAAGCAATTGTTTTTATAATATGTGTAATATTTATTTATTTAATCAAAATTTTTATTATTCATACCCCCGGGTAATTCTAATGCCAGAATTGAATTCATCATCCTCAAAAACCCCCGGGTAACAAGTTTGGAGCGATTTTCATGCACGCTGCCATTTCTTCCCCAATTCACCCCCCACGCACCCCCACAGAGCCACCCCCGTGCTTCTCCGGGTAATTCTAATGCCAGAATCAAGTTCTGCAGTCCCGAAAACCCCCGAGTAACGATTTGCTAACGATTTTTCCGAGTTTCCAGTCGTTCCTATGTAATGCATTTTCCGGCCCAGAAGGCATTTTTAAAAAAATGTCCAAACCTGACGATATAGACTTTTTTCTTGGAACCTTCCTGAACACAATGCAGAAAGCCGCATCTTGATATCTGCTGTTCCTAAAAATTTCCGCTATTCCGGTCGATTTTGATCTAAATGCCTTGGACTTAAAAGGACAATTACATTTCACAAGTCTGATTACGACAGATATAAGTAGGTGCACAAAAAGCTTAATGAGCTCTTTAATACGGATTTATTGATAGGTCTTATCTCTGATAGTAAATTTCCAATCATAAATTGTCTGATTTGTCAGTATATAAACATTGATTCACATTCTTTATGTCTACTGTACTTTTAAATGTGTGATATATTTCCTTTATCAGAATAGGATTCTACATGAACAGTTAATATACCAAATTAACATAATTTTGGTTCCAAAGATATGACATTGTATTATACAGGGTGATTTTAAATAAAGTAGCAACATACCTATATCCCAAGTCGCTTAATAAAAAAGATACAGGGTGTCAAAGTTAAAATTTCTCTTTCGATATTTGTAGATAACTTCTTAAAAAATTAAAATATTTACTTAAAATTTGTAAACCATGAGTTTTTGCAGTTGAGAAATTCAAATTAGTTTTTAATTTTGACGTCACTAGTAGAGAGCGTTACCTATGGCACATCATGTTTCTTTTAAATGGCAGAAGTTTTTTGCAGCTTAGTGTATCCATCTGACTATAGAAATAATTGATTCTCCTACCTGTTTTATTTGAAAAAGGTATACCTTGCTAAAATCGTTAGGAGTAACCATTTTTGAAATAATCGTATTTGAAATGCTGAGTGCACCGAGTAAAAACTATTTTGGTTTGAGGTAAAGTGCTTTTTCTGATAAAAATACAGGAAAATATTACTTGAAAAAGTTGTTCAGAATGGTAAATTATGAATACGTGTAAAATTTCAAGAAGATCGGCGAGGTTTGATGAAACCATTTTTCAATAAAGCACAAAGATTTTATCAAAGCAGGCCGATCTTTTTGAAATTTTGCACATCTTTATAATTTACCGTTCTGAACAACTTTTTCAAGTAACATTTTGCTATATTTTAGTAAAAAAGTCAATTTACCTGAAACGATAACAGTTTTCAATCAGTGCACTGGATAATTCAAATAGGATTATTTCGAAAACTGTTACTCCTAACGAGTTCAACAAGATAATAACAGGTAGGAGAATCGATAGTCATATGGATACAACTAAGCTGCAAAAAAGTTCTGCCATTTAAAAGAGACATGATGTGCTATACAAATTTGAATTTCTCACCCGCAAAAACCCCTGGCTTACAAATTTTAAGTAAATATTTGAATTTTTTAAGAAGTTATCTACAAATATCGAAAATTAAATTTTAACTTTGACACCCTGTATCTTTTTTATTAAGCGACTTGGGATATAGGTATCTTAGGTTAAATCGATTTATTTTCACCTAAGGAATATGTGGTCTCATTTTTGCTACTTTATTTAAAATCACCCTGTAGATCAAGAAAAGCAATAATCACTATATCAACTTTATTTTAAATAGATATGATTTTGATTTGTTTTGGATCACTACTTCTACGAGTTGTCCAGATATTGAATCTATCTGATAATCATTTAGAATTCGAACGATTTGTACGTAGCACGCATACACATTTTGACAATGACGAGGCTCGATTTGTAGAAAGTGAGTGGCATAACTTGGCAGCAAAGTATTATGTCGCTAGCAATTATTTCTGCTACAGGTCGAACTGCAGAACATACTTGTTTGGCAAAAAGTGGTTGTTGTAGTTTCACAATTATAAAGTTGTTGTATAGCGAATTATTTAACGAATTTCTATTTTGTAGGTCGCATGAATATCTAGAGATGTAAACGATATTCAAATAAACTGAAACGTACAAGATGCTGATGAGAAATATGAGATAAAAGAAATGTAAATGATATTAAAATCTAACATTCTCATGTCACTAAATCTAACTTACTAAAATGCTTATTAACACTGCTATAACTATTTTCTGAGTAGTAATTGATCTGTTTCACCTGTGTTATTTGTTGTGATAGTATCAAGTAATTTTCAACTCAAAATTCACATGTTTTTGACCTCTGCCTATTTCGTTTTATTCTCTTCAATTTTCTCATAAATAAACAAATGAAATAAATTTCCTCCCTGGTTTAACTTTAACATAATTAATTATATCAAGCGTAAATCAAAATCATTCAGAAAATATAAAAGGTTCAATGATGTTGTAGCACTTAATTGCAATTTTAAGGAAACAAATTAAAACTGATGTTTACGTTTTGGCAGCGGAGGTAAACATTAAAAATAATCCTCCTAAATTTTGGACTTTTATAAACGATAAAATGTCAGAATCGAATTTGTCTAACAGTATGTCTTATAATAGAGAGGCAGAAAACAGTATGTCATGTTCAGTGGATTTAAATCTACTGAATATGTAGCTTCATCCAGAGGGCCTCAGGGAAGCAACCTGGGGCCTTTGTTATTTAATATTTTTATAAATAGTATGGTTAATGTTATACAGGGTGTCCCAAAATAGAAGGCCATATCATTAACCACATATTCTTTGGATAAATATAATGAGATTTTCCATATGTTTTTTTTTATTTGGACGTCCCTGTTTCAATATACAGGGTGTTAAAGTTGCATTTTAAAAAACTATTTTTGTTAATAATTCCATTGTTTCATAAGATACAGACTTAAAATTTTGCACTTTTATCTTATGCCGGCATACTTATCATGTAATTTTGGTGAAAAAAATCGAACGGCGAATGGAGGTAACTGAGGGATGCAGTACCCTTTATCCCCTCTAATTATTTCTTAGTACGCTTATGCAGTTTTTTCTTGAAATATCAAACGGAGAAATTTCTTCTGATCATTTTATCTCATCTCTCTTAAATGCTTCGTTCTGGAGAAAAACGGCAATTTGTAGTGCCCATAAATCTATAATTCACTATCATTTTCAAGTGAAACTAAAATTTTGTGGATATACCTATTATTACAATGCCTTGGCAACTTAGCAAATCGTAATACTTACTGAATGAATATTTACTATTTAAAACATGAATAATTCTAAATGTTACAAAATGAGGAATACTTATAAATTGAAAAAATAATATGACAATAAAATCTGTTACATTTATCAACCAAAAAATAATAGTCTCATTTAGTAATAGTAATAATGAACGATCAACATAATAACTTTTTACCTAAATAACATTAAATAAAATAATTAATTAGTTACTATTAATTTAACAAACGTTCTACTTGCCCACCCTCCTCATTAACACATGTACGTACCCTTTTAAGTAGTGAAAACCTTATCTTTTGAAAGATATTCTCCTTTTGCGTAAGTTCACCAGCTGCCTTTACTATTCCCTCTCTGAGATGGTTAATGTCGTTTATTTCTGCAGCATAAACCATATCTTTCATATAACCCCACAAAAAAACAATAGATTAAGGTCAGGAGACCGTAGTGGCCATTGAATAAGTGCGTCTTGTCTTCGACCAATCCAACGAATGGGAAGTAAATAGGTATTTAAATGCTGCCGGACTTTTCTACCATAATGCCATAATGGGGTGGAACAGCGTCAAGCTGCATCCACATACCGTCACCTACGTAAATCATGTAAAACATCTCGAAATTCATTTTGCATTTTGAAAAGCTATGAAGATTGGCACACTTTAAAAATCTCGAGCTTAATGTCGCAAAGTGTAACGTAATGTCCTATTTCCTCAAAAAAAAGATCTGATCTATTATGATTACAGGGTACCTCACCTATGATATACTGATGCGAGCTAAAAAGCCAGAAACCGGTATATGTCTGGTGGACTGTTGACGAGTGACTTCAGCTGGTTGTTATAGGTGTTCCAGGTGAAATTCCATGCTGGTCGGGGCATTAGCCCGCAGAGTAGTTCTTTCCTGGAAGTCCGTGTTTGTAATTCAAAATTGCCTTATTGCACTTCCCTATACCTATCTCTTTTAATTTTTCTGTTACTGACGGATTAAAATGATCCAATTTCTTGCGAAGATGGCTGTGAAATTGCTAGCAAACTTGAAAACAAAACAACCAATATTTCATCTTTTACTCGGTGTAAAACATTCAGTGTTTTATAAAATAAATTTCTTTTTTTTTTTCTTTCTTTCGTTAAATTTGCGGAGATGCAAAGAAATATTGTTATATTCATATAAATGTACAAGCAAATGTTATATAGTTACACAATTATTATGACTATATAAAGTTATTTGATTGTAATGACTTGCTTTTTCATTTGTTTGAAACATAAGTAATCTGATGTAAGAGAGTAAAATGTCTAGACTTACACTCCTCTATTTACCATTCACTTTCAGTGGGTTAGATAACATACTGGCATAGCACAATTAAGATGTTGGTGATGTTAAAAAAATGAAAATATGAAAAAAAAAGAAAAGCTAGTAGCGATTCAGTTTCAGAAGTTTGAATGTGGTTTGTGGTTAATTTTACACAGCTATTCAATAAGTAGTATTTAAATTCATATTTTAGATCTAAAATTAGTTTTTGGATGTTTTGAATAGGCGATAAATCCATGACCGCAAAATTATGAAATATATTTTTACTATAAACGTTTTAAGGTTAATTAAAATTATAGTATTTCTTTCTTTCTGTACCTTGTGAGGAATTTTTTGAGGTCAATAAACTTTGTCCGGCATTATTTTTCTGATTTATTAATTAAATAATACTTTAAATAGGTCAGACGAAAAATGCGAATTAAAGTCAATTAAATTAAAATTATTCTGTTCTTGTCTGATAATTTTAACCTTGAAAACTGTATTAAAAATTAAAGTTGTTTAATTAAGTTTATAATTTAACCTATTACGAAGGAAGTATTAATTCACATTCAAAATTTTTTGGCTACGGGGTATCCGGAATATGAGCGCCTTTTGCTGTTCAATAAATTGTACCAAACAAAATATAACTTAATTTTTTTTTCTGATCAACGGTAATAAAATTATGACAGTAACAGGTTTTGAATATTTGATAACGTCGCACACCTACTGTGTCAGGTGTTACTAAATAATAAGCACAAGTACTTTAAACATATTTGCCGTGAGTTTTCTTAGAGATTTTTTTCAACACAAAGTTTAAAATAATTGTAATAAGTGTTCAAAGTGACTGCCGTCACTTACAGAAAACAATTAGCGTACAAAAGTCTAAAGCCCGTTACGGACAGCGAGCCATAATATACCTAATATATATCTATTTCTTTGTGATGAAATATATTCCTACAGACAAGTAAACCGCATAGATATAAATATACTGTAACAATTTGAAATATGCATGCAGAAAATCACATGACAGTAATACCTGACCGAACTTGAATAAAATTAATAATTATTAGTGTAGGTTTATAAAAAATATATAAAGAATTGTTAATATGGATATCCTGGATATAAATTGAGTAATAATACATAATTTTACATGGCATAAAAAGAATAATTTAATAATTTTATTATCAAGTATAAAATAAAATTTCATTAAATTGCATGACGTTTCCAATTGTTATCACTCAGTACATAGAGAAAAAGGAATTTAAACCCAGAGCAACTTATATTGAATGAAAGGTGAAAGTCTATAGATTAATCTGATATACATATTGTAGGCAGACGAGTAACATTACTGAAGATATATCCATTCAAAATAAACCATACCATGAAAAATAATTTTAAATGTCAAATTTTAGAATTAATTTCAGAACTGTCAAGACTAAAGGTGACTTTGCAAGAATACCTTGTAAATGACCTAAAATACAAAATAAAGAGTATTTTCATTAATAAAATAAATAAAATTGTACTATAAAAACAAAAGGACATTTATAAAAATGTATTAGTTATAAGTAGTTTTGTGATAAAGTGCATAAAAAGACATCCAAAGACTGTGAGAACTCATGTGAAAGGACCTTTAACATGGCAATCTACAGAAAAGAAGAAAAACAAAGAAATTGTTGATAGTTACGGCTTGGGTTTTGAAAAAGGTGCAACATCGCGAGATAACTCTCGAAAATTTGCAAATTAATCCAAAACAAACAAGTTTAATTAAGAAAATACTTACTCATCGGCGAAATTTACAAGTCTCCATACTCCAGAAAAGTTATTTTGCCAATACATGAAAATTTCAACTATCTCCAGGGAAATTGCAGTTCCAAAGAACCCTACAGGAGGTTTACCAGTTTCCAGAAAGGAAAACTATAAATTTTCCAACCTCAGGTTAAAAATAAAGTGCACTATAAAATTTCTATAGCTAGAGTAAATAAAACAGGTTTTATTTCTTCCTAATCTTTGCAAAGTATAAAGAATAACCCACAGGACTTACCTGCACAAAATAAGTTTAATTCAAGCAATAATAACAACAATATTGTTAAAAATTGCACAAGAAGTTGCATAACTCATAAAATTGTAATTTATATTCAATAACAAAGTTCGACCTTATATTAGTTTGTTGAAATTATCGAAATTTAATAATAAGAGAATATTCTTTATTGACCAAATTAATTTTGAAAACCAAAAACATTAATCTTTAAATGTGTTACTATATGTTTCAAGAATAAAACCCTGTAAACAATTTGAATCGACTCCTGAGTTTAAGTTTCTTTTGCTGTTTTGATTTTGTGAAACTGTGTCTAGTAAGGGATAAAAAATACATAAATAAGGTAAGATGAAAAAAAAATTAAATAAAAGTTTTATATTGAACAAATTACAGCTTAAATAACAAAGACATAATATACACTAAGAAAACATAACACATCAAATATATCAAGGCGCTCAACAAAATTTATATTCAAAATTTGACATCACAAAACTTAAAAAAATTAAATAAAAATTAATTAATAAAAAATATTTTAATTAACACACCGCAATAAAATATTACAATATATTATAGCATCCGTGCGTAACGTTCTATGCATTTTAATCACAAGCGATATTTTTGTAATATATCAGATATATATTATAGCTCACCGTCCGTTACCAGCTTTATAGCCAGACCAGCTCAGCTTCGATGTAAACTAACAACTTTTGTCATCTCACAAACTTCAAGCAAACACTAGATACAAATAAATGAAACCTACTAATTACAATGCGAAAGAAGTATGTACGACACTTTGATCTATAATAGTTGTCGCATGTTATCGTACGTAACATTTTGAAGGATTTTTAGTAAAACATCTATTGTTTATTTCATTAATATTGATACAATAAATAAATATGTTAATAAGGGTTACTTAGTCGTAATTGTAAGTTAATTTTCTATTTCATAACACAGTTTTGCACTTTATTGTAAGTAGTTGCATTTTTATTTTTTAAATGTACTTGTAGAAAAACTGTTATTATTAGATTTTTGTTGCTGTTTTTGGTTAGATATACAGAACCTTTCAGTATTGGCATTTACACTCCGGATACCCTGTATATAATTTAGTATATTTGTCCACTTTGGACTTTGTTTGCATATTTTAAGTAGGTACCTATATTTATACAGTGGACCTCCTATTATCTTAAAATATAAGTAGTTATTAAATATATTTTCAAGTTTGAAAACAAATGTATACAGGGTGTCCGTGAAAATGTGGGAAATCTCTCGGGTGCAGATACGACATGAAGAAATAAGATGATAATTTTTTGCTGAAAGACGCGCCTGGAAATCTGTTTCTATTGAATAACTTTTAAAGTAGTCACTAAGATTTTATACAAATTTTATGTGATGGGCATTCACAGGATTTCTTAAAAGAGTGTCCTTGAAACATATTTAGCTTATTTAGTTTACTAGGGGCGGGCTAAGCTTTATAACTACTTTAAAATAGTAAATCTGGGTAGCTTCATTGTAATACTAAAAAAAGGTACACTTGTTTATTGTCGATGAAATGGACCGTTTACGAGAAAAATAATAATAAACGAATTTATGTTTTATTTTAGTTTGCGATACGAAAGTCATTCAAACAGGAAAGTTTTGTTTTAAGAGGTTTAATCCGAAAAAATATAAAATTAAAAAAAACGCAGTTATGTCCCAGGAGGCACCTTAACGAAATTATTGAAAATCTTCATAAGAAGATGTAACATGCGAATATAGGCCGTTTTTCTCGTAAGCCGTTCATGTTATCGACAATAAACAAGAGTACCTTTTTTGGTCTAAAATTGAAGCTACCCAAATTTATTATTTGAAATATGGCCAGTTTCTCAACATTTGGCGCAATCCATTCGATAACTATCGAGTACATAAATTTATCAGACTGATAACTTTATATTGGTTTCTGAACGTATGCCTTCCAAATTTTGTTAAATACATAACAGTTGAATGAATATCTTAATATCTGCAATAATCATAGAGGGAGCTAGTAAATGCACAAGCGTTTGCAGATGCCATTTATGGAAGTAAGACACTTTCAAGAAATAATTGTAGATGGCGCCACTATCGCCTACCTAATAGCACATCACATTAACTAAATAAAAATATATACAAACCTGTTGCATAAAAACGAAGTTATTAAAACCTTTTCTAATACTGATAGTGAATTTGTTCTGGTACTAGACACTTGAATACTAGTTTTCCTATTAAATCTATCAGTAAATTTACAGTTTCTTTCGTTAAAGTGGCCGTATTTCTCGCCATAAAATGATCAAATTTGTGATGTTTTTTAGGTACCGAAATTTTGAAAAATAAAACACGTAGAACACAAGTAATATTAAAAATAAAATTACTGATGTTTTGTTTATCTACTTTTACTATTTAAACTCTTTTCAAATAATATAATAACTTTTAAAATGCATTTGTATGACACACATTATTTCGCTATTCTAACCCCACAGTTTAACAATAATTTTCACATACTTATAAACAAAAGTGAACAATCTTATATGCAGAACTATGTAAGTTTATGTTATAACAATGTTTATATCTCTAGTTGAATTTAAAAAATACGTATTTTGAAAGATTTCAGTACCTAAAAATTTGCTGGATAGATCGCTTTCTGAAGTTATATATTGATTTTACTTCGGTACTTCGCCAGTGGCATGAGATAACACTGTTGTTATTTGCTAACCTCTGTATTATTCAGTTCTTAAATGTCTAAAATTACTTGTATTTGAGAGTCGCTGTATTTTTCATACTGGTTTTCTTTTTCACGATAACGTCTTGGCCGTTCAAGATATCTGACTATATCTAAATATTCTTCATCTGATGAGGCAGACGAATCAGAATTTTCCATTACACAGTTATCGTCACGAAAATATGGAAAAAGTTGGGTTAAGCCTTACAATAAAGATGTAAACAAGCAACAGCTAATTCGCTGCGCGCGTGCGCTAATGTTTATTGGACACATCTTCCCATTTTTCTTTGGATATGTGTTCGATAACTTATGCAATAGATAAGCATTCTCGAATGGTTCAGAAACCGAATTCATGGGATATCTCCAGTTTATTTAATAGATATCTACTAGTTGAGAAACCGGCCATAAGTACTTTAAAAGTTATTCAAGAAAACCCGATTTCCAACGGCGAAGGAAAAAATTTTATAGGAATTTCCTAATTTTTCATGTTCTATCTGCACCCGATTCCCCACATTTCAATTTTGTAACAGTATTGCATTTTATTACAGTTGTATTTTTATTTTTGAAATGCATATGTAGAAAAATTATTTGTTTGGACATTTTTTTCATCAGTGTTTTGTTACTTCTGGTATTGGCACTATTTCGGATATCCTGTATAAGTGTATCAAAATGACAGGAACTTTATATAACTTTTTCAACAATGTCATAACTTATATGAGGTTATTAGTTGAGTTTGCCGTTGCAGCCAATTAAAGAAGATGCAATAGCATCTACATGAAGCAAGACAAGTTTTCAGTCTACCTGCTTTTTCCTTACGCGTTATATTTGGTGTTACATAACCAGGAGTGGTGCAAGATACACGTAAAAAGTACACCTGCAAAACATGCACACGCTTACATAATCATGTACTACTACAGATAAAATGACGATGTGAAGGAAAAGTGGCACGGGCGCGGCAGAAAGTTGTGGTCAATTCCATTTTGTTTAATAATTATTAGTAAATACCTAGATATACAGAGAGCGGATTGGAAATCTTCATTCCAGAACATCTTTTAGAAATATAAAATAAGGTTAGTGTCAAACTAAAAATAATAAACCTGTTCATTAGTGTCCTAACTACAGAAATCTAGTTTGGACTTTGGAAGCCTAAAAAAGTTCCTATAAACATTGAAATATGGCCCTCCAAAAGGTTCTTATCATTTGGATATTTTTTAATATTAATTTTCTTACTGATTATAATAATGGAATGATCAAGTTTCATCAAAAACGGTTACAAATAACAGAAATTTTTCGAAGTTTGTTTATTCCTTTGATTTATCGAGTAAATAATATTATTTTTTAATGAATTAGACTTTTTAAAGAAAAGATATTTACTTTTTTAATTCTGCGTAGTTTAGTCAGAAACAATTATTTTTAAAATAATAATTCAGAACATATTTTTAATATTTTCACATAAATTGTCACTTTCGCGTGCTGTCACTTAAATTCTTACGTTTCCTTAGTTGTGATGTTTGCGCTTGACTTTTAATTTCATTCGATTTTTTCACAACCATGAAACATCACGCGTTACTAACCGTGAATATGGCGATATCTATTTCTGTAATGAATTTAGTTGCTCAAAGAGAGTATCGGCAACGTTGCCCTGATAGAAGGCAACCTTCTGCAACATTCTTAGGGAAATTCATGCAAGGGGGCGTAGGGATGATTTAGATGAAGTAATTGTAAGATTTTTTTAACAATCCTAATGCGAGTGTAAGAAGAGCATTTGCTCGCTTTAGAACAAACAATACCTATGTATGGCAGTTGCTTAAGGAAAATGGATTATTAACGCACCATTTTCAAATGATTTAGGGTATGCTTCAAGAAAATCATGCCACCCGTCTTTGTTTTTGTGGCACAATTCTTGGTCACCAACAAGATAATTACATATTCGTTTCAAATATTTTATTTATCGATGGCTATGTTTTACACGAGATGGCGTTAAAAATTTGCACAATCTTCATACGTGGTGTGAAAATCTCCATGGCACTTTTGAAACTCGTCATTAACGGAGATTTTCAGTGAATGTTTGGACTGGCATTGTTAGCAATCACCTTCTAGGACCATTCTTTCTACTGAATCGATTGGAAAATGATCTTCCAAACCTGCTAGACGATATTCTTTTTGAACTACGAGCAAACATGTTTCCAAGATGGAGCTCCTCCACATTATACTCGGCAAGTGCAAAATTTTTTAAATCAATCATTCCCGGGAAAATAGTTTGATCGTAGAAATGACGCGCCCATACTATGGTCATGGGGCGACGTAAAAAGAATGGTATATGCTACGCCTGTGACTACCATTGAAGAGTTGCAGCAATGTATTTAATTAGATTTAAAATATTAACCTATTCATTGTATTCATATAATATGAATACTCGAATATAATTATTATGAACGAATTATGAATGTTTCGTTTAACATATAGACCAGGGTCGATAATTTTTGAAACCAAAAAAAATAATAGTAGGATGAAACCCATTAGAAAAGGAAGAGGATACAAAAATGAAAGGAAAAATAATTTACGGGCGATCTGATGTCGGGAAGTGGAAGGGGGTGAGTTTTTAAGGGTAAAAAACGGTTTACCTCAATTTCTGGCAAAACTACAAGTCCTATGGAAAAAAGTTAAATAGCGAAGTTGTAGGTAATAAAAAGATCTACAACTGTTATATTTACACTTTTTTCACATAACCCCAAAATTTATGTGAAAAATTCAAATAACCAAGTTTTTGGTTTTTTATTTTTATCTTCTACAAAAAATAATTTTTTTTCACGATATTTGGTGAAAACTTACCTCTTTATGTCCCAAATACACTGTAATTTTTTTAATTTAAAATAATTATATTTTCACCTTATTTTAACTTAATATCGAAAAAGCACCCTAATTTTCAATCGAAAATTCTCACGTCAAAATATCTGCTTTTTTAAAACAGTCGGTGGGCTTTTTGTTCATTGAAATCTTTACTTTCTGATGGTTTAAAAAAATAAACATTATTTTGGTAAACGTTCTCAGAAAATGCAATGAATCGAAAAAATATTGTAGATGTTTTATTAAATTAACTTTATTAACTTATTTAGTTGTTAATTATAGTAGTATATTTCGATTTGCAATTTTTTTGTTTATCAGTGCAATATGGAATCTTACGTTTTTCGAGTAAAGTATAAATTTTAATAAATAGCTCAAAATTGTACATAATGATTAAAAGAAGATTTTTGGATTCGAGTTTGTCGCATCATTTTTTTGTTTTTTCTGAGGACATTTACCATAGTCATGTATATTTTTTTACACCATAAGATAGTAGAGATTCCAACACAAAACAAAAAGCCAACCGACTTTTTCAAAAAAGCAGATATTTTGACGTGAGAATTTTCGATTGAAAATTAGGGTGCTTTTTCGATATTAACTCAAAATAAAGTGGAAAAATGTATATTTTAAATAAAAAAAATTGCAGTGTATTTGGGATATAAAAAGGTAAGTTTTCACCAAATATATATATATATATATATAGTTATTTGAATTTTTCACATAAATTTTGAGGTTATGTGAAAAAAGTGTAAATATAAAAGTTGTAGATCTTTTTATTACCTACAGCTTTGCTATTTAACTTTTTTCTATAGGACTTGTAGTTTTGCCTGAGATCAAGATAAACCATTTTTTACCCTTAAAAACTCACCCTCTTCCACTTCCCGACCTCAGATCGCCCATAAATTATTTTTCTTCTCATTTTTGTTGCATTCTCTTCCTTTTCCAATGGGTTTCATCCTACTATTATTTTTTTTTACTTTTTACCATTTTCAAATGCTTCAGCACTGGTCTAATAGTAGGTACTACTACTACTATTCATGGATGTAATGCTTTTTCTGTATTCATACTTAGCTCTGTCCATTGCCAATGACATTGGACAACAGTGTAAAAAATAAGAAACAACCTAATAAAACTTATAACGCAACAAAAATGGCAATAACCTTTTCTAATTTTATTCAGTATAATCATCATATCTTATAGTGTCTGAATACATATAAAAAGAGTTTAAAACTTGATTCATCTATGTCTGTGTATTGTTTGGTGCACAATCCTCAGTACCTATTGTCAGTAACAAGCGAACATGATTTTTGTGTTTACTTTTATAATATAGGAGAAAAAGAAATGGAATTTCCTGAAAATAGTTATTCTCTAAGGTAGCCTTAAAGAATATGGATCAACATGTTCTTCTTTCACTAAAGGGATCAACGTTTTCTCCAAGAGAGTTATAATGTCTGTCTTTATTTCATTTTTTCTGATGCTCATAGTAGGGAATAACATTTATCTTGCTGTTTTATGAAGGTATTTAGAACAGTGTTATAACTGGTTTTATGAGACCGTAAACGATATTTACGTTTTGTCTTTGCAAAATTCCCCACTCGTGTATAGGCGTCCAAATTTATTTTACTGTATCAACTGGAAATATATATGAGATGAAACCGATGGAGATCGTTGCAAGATAGAAATACTTTTTATTAAGTTCACCTAAATTGAAATAAATTTTCTTATTACTTATTTATATATACTTATTATAATAATTTATTGTGTATTTGTAAGAATAATATTGATGATGCTTATGTACCTAAGTGTAATTATGTAATATTTATTTTTTATGTAAGACGATAACATGTTATTAATTATTAGTTAATTTTGGGAAACGATAATGGAATTTTGTCGTCGTGTGTAAAACAAGTTTTTTCTATAGCCCAAATATGGACACGTTTAGTATGAAAAGAAATTTTGAAATTATTTAACGAGATTTTAAATAAGGGAAATTATTGCATAGTTAGCTTGGGTTTCTATGGAATTTGATTATTACACAAAGTCATCCCTTTGGATTGTCATTGTAGTGTCAAATTTCTTCTTTTGCGTCGTTTTATTTTGTTGTTGAAGGATGAAATGTCTGAAAATGATTCTCTCGATTGACTTATGAAAAGGAATATAAAGAATGGAAAAACGCAAAGAACTTCAAGACATATTTTTCGGAAAAATCAAAGAAAATTCGGCCTTCAAGTTTATGGTCGTATTATTCAATGGTTAAAAGTACCATACCGGTAAATGAAAATATCAGTGTTTCAAGGTAACGATGAACTGAGGAGCTACTTAAAATCACATAGTATCAAATTAACTTTTTGTAGTACTGCTAATTCATAACTTTCCAAAAAACAATTAACTAGTGGCTACAAACTAAAAAACTCCAGAACTTGTAACCGAGAAGACGTGATAATATTTCTGCAAACTGTTACAGATGATGATGATACCTTGTCAAGGTATCTATAGAAGAGATGTTCCGTTCAGGCTCTCTGAATAAACACCATATATCAAAATCCACAGAATAGCTGAATTTTTAAAGCTACCAAATCCAGAAATATATACTGGACATTACTCTCGCTGCTTTGCAGCTACGATGGTTGCAAATTATGGCGAGACTTATCAGTAACAGTAAAGCGGTTGGATAGTTAACAGTCTTCTTCCGTTGTAGAGACATACATTGAAGAATCTGTGTCCAATAAAATTGCTATATCAGAATGCATACTTAACAACTTGAAAGCCATTGGCACCAATACATCGGTATCCTGATTGGGGCAAAAAAGGATTCTTCCCTTCCCATGCATATTTTTGGAAATATTAATTGTACTATTATATTTGTATTTAGAAACAGTTGGTAATGATTTAACTTAGTGGTTATAAGTACTTAAAGATCTGTACCTATCCTTGGTG
This sequence comes from Monochamus alternatus, assembly GCA_037114965.1. Lineage (NCBI taxonomy): Eukaryota > Metazoa > Arthropoda > Insecta > Coleoptera > Cerambycidae > Monochamus > Monochamus alternatus. The sequence continues at coordinate 72,253,731 of CM073431.1, read as the reverse complement.
TTAAAGTATCATTTTATATACCCCTGCGGTTAAAGACCTACTTTATCCATTTTTGGTAGATGAAAGGCAATTTGAACATTAGCTATAGAAACAATAAATATAACAGAATAATTTACATAAATATGCAAAGACAACTGATAACGTGCCAAATGTCCATGCATTTACGAAATTGAAAAATTCGAAAATACATATTAGTAGCGATAGAAATGTTAAAATCCATTTGTTTCCAAAAACTGAATTTACAAATTAGTCTATTTGACTTTTTGGAAGCATTTCTATTTATAGATTTTTTTATTCTAGAAATCAAATAATAATACATATACTTTAGACAGTTTGACTATAAATGATGATTAATGTTCCTTCTTATCAATGATTTCATCCATTCGTTTGAATTAAGAAAGTTAAGTAATAGTTTTCTAATTTCCTGTGGCCACGGTTAAGACCTTGACGATTTCGCCAGTTTCTAATTTACTCTAGTGGTAACCGATTTGCTTCACCAGATAGCTTTATATTGTTTCGATGTTGTATTCAGTTAGAAGCTTCAGGGCATGCATTTTATCCAAAATAATTGCACAAATTATCTTAACAAAGCAACTAACCTTGGGTATAGAAGAGGAAAATTTAAACGTAGCACTGTGCTTATTAGAAAAAGTGATTTATACAGAATGTTAGTGATACATTTGGCCAAATTTCACTGACGTACTCTCCGTTGAAAATAATTATAACAATAATAATAACATCTCTACCCCTCATTCTAATCACGAGGATTATCCCAGAAGTTGAAGGGAGAGGGGGCGGCTTCCAGGAACGACTTACGTTGGTAGGCCCTAACCACCATGAATGAAGGAAACTTGGAAAACCACATTCATTACGGGGGTAGTGAAATGTCGACCGGTATCCATCTGTCACATTGACCCAAGCCAACATTCTTCCACCCTACCATATTTTCTCTGCGGGTTCGCACCTACAGCGGTCTAGCCACATCGATTGAAGTACTGACGTCTTAAACCGCGCAACCACTGACCGACCGAATTGGAGTGGCAAATAAAACAATGTGCGACTTCCCAATTTGTAGAGTTACTATTGTTACCTTTTTTATTAAAAGATCAACATTCTCGATTAATTTGTAACAAAAAGTTATTCCCGCATAACAGTCTAATTAAATAATAAAAACGCGTGAACTCAAACACAACAAGAAAAATTAATTTAAAATAATAATCTATGTAATTGTAAATTTTAATTTACGTGTACTAGATTATTTAATGACATTAATATAGTTTATGTTTCAGGAATTGAAGTTCTGTATCTTATTACGTGATTACTAAGTTGTTGCTTCATTATGTTTGTTTCTTATTTTTAAAATGGTTCTGTTGTTTTATCTACCTTTTAAGTTTAGCCACATTCGCTGTTGTAATTGTTATTAATTAACACTATTATTCATCGAAATATATATAAAAACAGCTCACTATATTATCTATCTGACGTGATCACAAGATTAACCATTAAGTATAATAATTTTTCTCTTCCTGTTTATTTTACATAAATTGCATAAATATTTGATGTTACGTATAACACAAGACACACATTTTCAAACAAAACGTCGTAAATACCGCTAATATTATTATAATGAAGTCATAGTGGAACTAATGATTGTTAAGATTTTTATGTTTGACCATAGTTAGTATAATAATTTTATAAACGGTTACGTAACGAAATTTTCAAGATTTATCATATCTATTTTATTATTATATAAATGACCCACCTATATTTTGCTATTTTCAGATTTTGTATTTGATAGCAAATGTAGGTAAGCTTTATACTTTTCTGATAACTAAATAATTTAATTGCAGAAAAAATCTCGGAAAAATTAAAAAATGTACTGTTGCATGTACTATTTATCAGATATATCAAAATATACAGGGTTATCTATACAAATATTCTAAGAGAGGATACAAACTTATTTGTAAAGCGAGAACAAATTTATTGATGACTCTGGCCCGTCGGCAGCGAAGTTATGTTTCGCATACGTCAAAGGTGACAGTACGTTGTCACGTGAATCAATTTACGGCGCTTTTATTTACAAAATGTAGATGATTGTTATTTACTGAGAAACACGATATTGTAGGTAGCATATTTTTAAATCTATGGGTAGCACTCAAAATAGCATCTACCTTTCTGATAATTATTTCTACAGATCAGTTTATGTTTTCTTACTTGTTTGCATTCAAATATTTTTGTACTTGCTCGGGTCCTTTTGGTTTACCACAACTGTTGTCTTTTCTGTAAAACGAGGTACTCAGTCCGACGACTACAACCAAGTGGATCAACTCCGTTAGAAAAGGGTAACAAAAAGACACACGCAAATGTACTCAAATGCAATAACACTGCCACAAGTTTACAGCCAAGGCACTACAGCACTTACAGCAGTTGTTCAATGTGATTCAAAGAGAATTTGCCATATTTTGTCCAACGTCTTTGGTATTACGCTGCCACACGATAATATGCACCTGTTGCACTTCTCATAAACTAGCACCATGTCCATTACCTCGGTAAAATTAAATAAGCAAAGAGCAATTACTGAAAAATTATTCAAACACCATTGGAGATATTTTGTCTTTGACAGAATCTGATGCAGTGTAGCATACTGCATAGCAAGGTGCAATTCACGCTGTTCAATTTTGAAACTTATTGTTTTGTTGGTTGAATAATAATGGCAATTAGTATTATTTTAAGAGTCCGTCGCGCGCTTGAAATAAACCAATTTTTTACGCTCGGCCCATAAAATTTATTTAGACAACGAATAAACATAGCGGTCCAAATAAAAAAACAATCGAAAGACGAAGTTGTTTTCTAAGGCTAGTGTGTAATATTTCTTTCAAAATTAGTTTTTATTTATTTAAATTTAATGAGTAAACTGTGCACGAAATCGCCATATTTACAATATATTTACTTAAAAATAAAGGCTTAAATCGAACATTGGTTACACTAGGGAAGTAAGTCTGCCTTTTAGCCTTGCAACGATACCAAAATTATATCGAATTGATAAAAAATACTCAAAATTCTATGCTAAATGCCGAACATCTACAACTTCATAAACGAATATATTTTAAATGCTGCAACACGTGTATATCACTCAGTGGGTTGGGCTTAGAGATTGGTAAATGCGGGCAGGACCGGAATTCAAAGAAATACATAGTCACTTATAAATCTATACGTTCTCAGTTGAGTTGAATTAATCGATCTTATGGAGTTCTATGCTGATTCTTTTGTTGGCGGTGGTGTCTAAACCTGTCTTGTAGAATACATTTTTTCGTTTAGACCAACAGTTCCGGAAATATAAGAAGTTCTACTAGAATTCCTTAGGTATGCAATTTTTACATTGCTTATTAAAAAAATGTTTTCGTAAGTTCCAAATTGAACAAAATTCTCCACAAATTAAATACGTATTTTCCATATTAAAATAATAAAGACCATAAAACACTGAAATAAATGTAGTCACTATATTTATTTTATATAAAAATTTACCTGTTCTCAAATATTTGTTCTTTTAATTTTAAAGAGAGCAATGTCATAAATATATTAAACACAATCATAATATGTACAATAAAAATGTTTTTCTCATTATGGAAAATATAGATACTTTTAACTCGTCGAATGAATGCACTGTCCTATTTCTGCATCACAAGTATGTACACGGCGCACAAATATAATTTCTGTGCATTCTGTGTAACACCGTAAACTGTTTTTAAAAAACTTTTGTATAGTTTTGACTACATTTGCTAGATATAACTACATATCAATAATAAATAATGAATATAAGTTTGTAATGCACAAATATGCAGGGCCGACTTTGGAACTTTTTTTTTCGAAAAGACGTTAAGTTATTAAAAATGGTGTGTACCGCGAGAAGTACTGTAGTTTTTTATTAAGCTGTAAAAAAACTACGAACATAAGTAAAATCGTTGATTTACAAGCGTGATGTAACTAAAAACGTAATAATTATCAAATAATGTCCCAAGCATCGATAATTTGATTTTATTTTTATAAAATGCGGCCCTACTAAAAAAAGTTGTACAAGTTCATTTTGGATACTAAAAATGTCCTTCTACAAGATAGTTATATTTTCTTAAAAACGAAACGGCATAACTGCTAGCCGATTTTACTCCACTAAATCTAAATTGATTGTATTGTATTGTATTCTAAATACATCCACTGTAAAGTCATTGTAGTCAGAGAGCGATAATCGCCGCCTCCAGCCGTAACGCCCGTGCACCCGACCCCGGAGCGCTACCCGAGGAGTGTACAGAGAACGGACTCTTAAACTAACTTTCCGAAACGTTTACAGAGTTCTGTAACATCGACGTTTGGATAGTACAGCAACCAGTAACGCAATATAGGTTGCCAGTTGCCATCAAATAAGTGGAGACACTATTTTGTCTGACTGATACTATGTATTATTGTACTCTTGTATGCGCACGTGGAAGTGTCAAAGTAATTAAATAATGGAATTTGTGTCGGGTACAGGTATATCCCTATAATATGGCTGCTGCACTTTTCGGAGATTTTATAACTGCCGCGTTTACATTCGAAGTCTTCTGTTTAACACAGACTCTGACTTGTCAGTTTCGTTGAATCATTTTGACTGATTTTCTTTGGGTGGATCATTTTTAAGGAATGAAAACGAACTGAAGTGTGAGAACTACGTATTTATGAGCAGTTTTGCCCGTTTTGAGGTTAGAAGTATTATTTGAGTATAAAGCGTGGGGTCAAAATGGTTTTTTCAATGGCGCGATGAACAAAGCGATGTATTTTTGGACAGCTACAGAAAATATGAATGCCTTTGGAATATTAGTGAATTAGTTGAAATGAATTATAAGAACTGACAAGTCAGAACCAGCCTTTGGTAGTTCCCGAGAATAGCGTTCATAGAGAAGCGAAAAAGTCAATCCCATAGGATAGGCGCCAATTTTCCGGAGGAGAAAGGGGTTTTGTCTCATTTTTTAAACATCGAGCTAGAATGTCAATACAATTTTTTTTGTCTTTTAGACCTCGTTGAGCGTGTGGTTAAAATTTTTGTACTTGGTCATAGTTAACCCTGTATATAAATTATTCAAGCAGCATTCATTTGCTATAGGTACTTATTTGCTTCTTTTGTGCTTGTAAACATATAATTCATGTTATTAAATTGACAAGGTAATGCCTACCTCTGAGTTATGTAAAAAAAATAATTTGCATTGCTCAAATAGTGGCAAGCGGCAGAATGCACCCATAAATTTATTTTTAATAGAAAATGTACCACGATATAATGTATACCTACTGATCATATTTCGCAGATACCAACTAATTCAATACAAGTGTGCCAACGCAGTGCCTAGTAAATAAATCTTTACGTAACTGTAACTTGTTTAACAGTTTTATGCAGACGTCAACGTGTTCCATATTATTTTTCATATACCTCATATCTTTATGTAAAATAGCAATGGATGTTACAAGTTCAATGTAATAAAATACTACTTATGTATGTATGTTGTGGTGGTGATACCTGTAGATTTATTTGTACAGCTTCTGGAATATTGTATGGATCATTTAAAAAACAAACGAAATCAAGTTTTTATTTAAATTGTGTTTCAATCTAAAGGTTTCCATGCACGAGCCGGCTTGCCGAAGGCTATGGTATACACGTTACTTCTTAATCCCTGGGTTTTGTTCAATTTGTATATAGTAGCATTGTATATATGGTCTCGGAATATCTTGCTTCAATAGGATTGACAGCTGCTCTGATAATATTTCATCCACATAAATTTTATTATTATTAAGTTTGTTGAAAAGGTATTTAAGCTAATTAAAATAAATTTTCCTTCCCACAATAGACCTTTTTAGTAGTAACACTCACCAAATAATACTCAACCGGTGTCGTGAAGAATTTTTCGATTATTTATTAGATCGATTTTCGATTTATGTACTTTGATCATTCTTGCCAAAAAATACCTTTATTGAAATTACCTTAAATAACGCGATATTCTGGCAAAATAAAAGAATTATGAAATTTATGCAGGGTGATTCCTAACGTATAAAAAAAATTGAGAATAAATGCGTCATGAATAAAGGAGTTAATATCGTAAAATAATGTAAATTCCCTAGTTTCCGAGAAAAAAATTATTGGAGTAGTATTTTCAATCTTTACATCGCTGGGCTCTCTAGCTTCATCGGAATGCAGACGATTCCGAATAGTGAAATCCGATTGTAGTATTAACGTTTTTACGATAGTGTTTACATTAGTTCTTCAAGTGTCAGAAATGGCTTATGTGTATAGCAACTAGAAGTTGATGAATATCGTTTTAATGTATGGTGAAGTAAGACAAAAAGCTTTAGCAGCTTCTCGTCTGTACGCAAAACGATTTCTCAGTAAATATGTGCCAAATGCAGCTACTGTTACCGCGGTAGTGCAATATGGACCTGACACGGGAAAGGAGGAGGGCCTCTAAGGCCCCTTTTGCTTTTTTTTTCACCAGTAAAAAATAAGTCATAAACAGTCGATTTGACCCTAAACGGAACCTCAAATCCCCCCCCCCCCCTATTCACTCCACAGTCCTATTCCCTCCACAGGCAAGGAGACTCACGGCAATAAAGCACTCCAGGGCAGGGTATCGGCAATTAATATGTAAAAGGGCTCAAGGGTAGTAGTCTGGTAAATAGTTAGTCACTTACAAGGCGTTTATGCTACCCTATTATTTTATCATAAGGACTGTGGAGGGTATAGTACTGTGGAGTGAATAAGAGGGGGGGGGGGTATTTGATGTTCCGTTTAGGGTCAAATCGACTGTTTATAACCTATACTTACTGGAGAAAAAAAATAAAAGGGGCCGAAAACCGGTCTTAGAGGCCCTCCTTCTTTGCAATCGAATCGTAGAAGTATATGGAATGTCTCAATCAATGTACAGCGTGTCCAAGCATTACCCCATGCAAATTAGATTTTGTGAATGGTTGCTACAACAAAATGCTCAAAATTCCAGATTTGCAACAGATGTGTCAGTTTCAAATGAGATATTTCTACACAAATAGGATGTATAACATTCATAATACACATGTTTGGGATTTTGAAGATCCGCATGCAATTCAACGAGGTCATTTTCAACAACGCTTTTACTTAAATGTTTGTACAGGGAATGTCCATAATCACGACGGAACCATTAATATTATCAAATCGAATGGATGGGGTTCAGTATCTAGAGTTCTTTTGAAATGATGAAAGCTCTGATACTGCTAGCATCACAAACATAGTTATTCACAGGCTTGTTTAGTAGGTTAAGCCATAACCGCCTTTCTGTCCTGAGCTTATTTCATCGGGATTTCATTTATTTAGCTCTGTATGTGCTCCACTATCGACTAGGTAAATTCTTCCAAACGATCGAATTTCTTTAGGTGTGGAGTAGAAAAATGCCATATCGTTAGAAGGTTGTAAACAATGGAGGAGAACATGTTATTGATTGGTTTGTGTACTTTGATTGATTTGAATTTTGAGTCCAATAAAAACATGAACATTTCATAGATCAACCTAATACTTATACGCTTTCTTCGTATAAATGATAATAATTACTTTTAACTTCCACATTCAGAAAGTTGGATCGGTTTATAAAAAAATACGTACCTATTCGTATATCAACAATTAGTCATGGTTGTTATGGTTTTACACCGACTAAAAATAAATAACCTACTCCATTTATCCGGTAATGCATTTGAAATACCTTTTATTTTTATCGGTTTATTGTTAGGTATTATCATGGGATTTTGTTTTATTTTGATGAATGTTTATTATACCGCATTATTGTTCGTTCGTTCCTCAGAGAATTGGTGGTGGTTATCAGTGCAATATTTTTAAGTTGCATTTGGTCTAGATATATTTCAACAAGAAAAATCAGATAAGGGCCTCAACAAATCTAGTAGAATGTAGAAGTTTGATCGAGGAATTAATGAATATTGGATAATCACATAGAACAATTTAGGCATATCAATATTAACAAAAATATTATTTGCAGTGAAAATTATTTTCGATTTGTGTATACGAGTACGTTTATTTACCTAGGTATACAGGATTACTGATACGATAGGAAATTTCAGGGCCTCATAGAAATAAAACATAAATTTGCATATTTCAGTAATTGAAATATACAAACTCCACTTTTTGCTAGTGTCGTTTTGCAAAAATAACGGTCAACAAAACAAATAGTTTTTACTTATTTTTGGGAATAATAGTGGATTAGTTTTTTTTTAATTTAGTATTCTGTCAGAAATTCTTATGGTAGATTGATTTATCATTTGGATTTTTTATGTAAATAAGGCATTTTTTATATAACATGCTAGAAAGTATGCTATTTGAGATATTCGGGTTTAGATTTGTAACTAGTATATTATTACAACTTTTAATTAAATTAAATTCTATATAAATAACATCCATCCTGCTTGAAATACCTTTATCACTCGAACAAAAGCGAGGATATTCGAAGTATCCCTTCTATACAGTTTAGAAGTATTTGCGGTTAGATCTCGGTCCTTGCTACATCAGATATTCAATCTCGACCCGACCCAAGTAAGTTTTAAAATTGGCCTACTCGATTTGAATATATTGGAATTGGGGTCTCTTGGCCAGAATTTGTATACTCTCATTTTTCTATTGGTCGCAGTTGCACGTTTATTGATATTTAATGACACTTCTAAAAATTGTAATATAAAATATGACAAAATATTAAAATATTTATACACCTCTTTTCCTCCAGAAAATCTATTCCTATGATAGACAACTATCTGCAATCATTTTTACAGCGTTTCCAAATTAGAAACGACGAAAATTAACATTTTTATTGATAGTAATACCTGAAAAGAAAAGTTAATCCAGTTAGCAGCCGTATTTTACATTCGTTTTTCGTTTCTTCGTTCCAAACTATCAAAACTACATCCGTTGGGAATACCCACAGCAACAAAAAAATAGTAGAAAAAAAATCTTTTATTTAATTACTATAAAACGTTTAAAATTGAAAAAAAAACACTACAAATAAAGAAAAACATAAAATCACATAGTCAATTCAACTATAGCATCGAATTTTGTCGTCTAGTATTGCTGGTTGTCGAACTTTCTAAACGTCAAACGTGTGAAATAAATAACCTCGCGGCAAACGAGCCGCCATAGTCGGCGATAAATACGGGTTTGATATGCACATGGTTTCGAAAAATCGCTTTATTAATAAATATGGAAATTTTTTTAATGGCGATCCGTTATTTCTAATTTTTCTCTATTCCCTTTTAAAATATATCCATTTAGTCATAGTTAAGCCTGTATACATCATTGTAGAGAGTTTGAGTCACTTCATGCAAGTTCTGCATAGAGTTTGTGCCATCTAGTGCATATTAAAGTTCAATATGCCACTGTGGGGCGGTTGAGCCACTTGCATCAGAATCACACACTGTTAAATAGTTTGAGTAACTTGATTTTCTTCTCTTTTTGTGCATTGTGAAAAATGGCACCTGTGTATGTGTCTCTTTCCTGTGAAATGTGGAGGATTTGGGCCATCTGCGTTTCTGTATCTCGGCAATGCTGTTGTGAACAGTTTGCACCATTTAACATATCAATTAATCATTTTATAAACCAAATATACAAGGTGTCCGGAAAAATGTGGGAAATCTCTCGGATGCTCATAGAATATGAAATAAAAATTTAATATGATGGACACTAGTAAGGACCACTTAAAAAAGTGCCTTCAAAACATATTTAGCTTTTTAGTTTACCAGGGGCGGGCTAAGCTTTACAACTTATTGTCTAAATATTTAACACCCTGTATGATAAAGACTTTCAAATAATAAATCTGGGTACCTTCAACCTTAGACTAGAAAAAAGGTACTCTTGTTTATTGTCGACAAACGGTTTATTTTATCGACAGTAAACAAGAGTACTTTTTTTAGCCTAAGGTTGAAGCTACGCAGATTTATTATTTTAAAGTCTTTATTATACAGGGTGTTAACAATTTTGGCATTAAGTTGTAAAGCTTGACCCGCCTGTAGTAAACTAAAAAATCTAAATATGATTCAAGGACACTATTTTAAGAGGTCCTTACTAGTGTTTATCACATTTAATTGTTATTATTATTGAGTACATTAAAAGTTATTTAAGAAAAACCGATTACCAGCGGCGTCCTTCAGGGTCACATCTCCGCAGGGAGGACTTGTAGGAAAAAATTTTATAAGAACTCATCTTATTTTTTCATGTTTTATCTGTACCCGAGAGATTTCCCACATTTTCCCGGACACTCCGTATAAGGCGTGATGAAATTCGTTTCTCTCTTTTCTTATCTAATCTGTACCCTTTCTTGTATTCTATTGTTTGCCAATTAAACGTCCTTTGTAGAATCTGAAAAAGTTCTTAATGCTTCTGCAAATACTGAGAGTAGTGAAATTTCAAAATAGCGTTGACGATATACTCAACATTATTTCAATTACCACTGCCTTATTTTTTCAATAGCTTTTTTTTGCAGAGGACTACGACCGCTATATACCGTTGTTCTCGGACAAATTTAGCCACATATAATTAAAATTAGTGATTTAGCACAAATTATATATCAAATTTTGGCATCACATCTAAGTATATTAATATTCATAAGCATACCAATTTAATTTGAAATTAAAAATTGCCATAACATGTCAAGATAATTTAACGACGAAGATATTTCTTTTATATGCCTGTATATTGGTATCTTGACATGGTGGAAAGTTATGTTTAACTTTCTCAATTAGTTTTATCATGTCAAACTGTGATGAGGTGGATGTTTTATTTTTTGTGAAAAAGATAATTATTAGACTACATAATGGAATAGGTAGTATCAACCATATCATGTCAAATCCAGAGCATTAGCTTCCAATATATCCTTACGTTGAATCACCTGTTATCGATAATTTGGGTTGTATATTTATTATCTTGTCTTACTTGTAGAATATTGGGTTTATAATTCAGGTTATCGTATCTTAATACACAACCGTCTCAATTCCCTATTGAGTATTCACAGAGGGTGATTTAGAACCTAAAAAAAACAATAGGGTGAACCTTAAATAAGTACAAATATTTTAACTGCTGGTGTAGTTCGTCATATAGATCAGTCTAGTGAAAGCCATTTTTAAAATTTTCTAATATTTACGGAGATATTATTTTTTTTTAAATATCCACATTTTGAGGACCGCTGTCTTAACCAACCTAATGAACCATATGATTTGTTGCGAGGTTGCCATATCTCCTTTGCTTTAGCTATTTACAAGAAAAATACATTTCACATGGTAAAAACAATCACTCTTTTACATATGTATACCAAAGAGAATTTACAATGACATACATTTATAAAGACGAGATAATTTTGAGAGGAACTGTACGTACAAATGATTAAAATGTATTATTAACTGTGACATTAGAATTGTGTAAGTAACAGTTTATTAAAGGAATCATTTGGCGGTTTCATAGGTTTGCATAGCTAACACATCTTTTCTTATACATACTTACAAATAAAAAAAGAAATACAACAATATCATTTATATAATTTGTTTTATTTCAAACTAAACTAAAATTTAATAAAAAAAAACTCAATGGTTTTAGAAATATATTTTTATTAATTTGTAAATAAAAAGTCTCAATTTACATTACAACTTTTAAAAATGTCTGTTCCAATACAATATTGTAGACACATTTGAAATTATGTAACAAATTCATTTTTATTTATATACAAAAAAAAATAATTTTGAACCTATACATCGATGTTTATTATTGATCAATAATAAAATATTAATTTCCAAATAAATATTTATGTCAAGTCAAATAAATTTATACGAATGTTCTTGTTCTCATTTTTAAATAATAACTAGATATTATATGGTACAAATATATAAAGTATTTCATTTTGTGCTGATGTTTTCAGATTATTGCGTAAATGTAATATCAGATATTAAATTTTAATGTAATTAGTTCCTTTACGTTGTGGTGTATCATGCAAATCATACAGAATATCCCTCCAAAATCCTCCCAATTAAGAGAATGTAGGGGACGGTTGCTGCAACCATTAGCTAATTCGATATATATGTCATTCCTGGGCAACCGTATAGTCTGTTTAATGATCTACCCCTCAGTTTCTGATCTTCTCATGGTGAATGCACACGTGAAGTGGGTATTGTCGTTAGACGTTGAGAGAGAAATTGTATTGTATCCTTTGCAGTAATCATTAAAGTTGCCATTGTTTTATAGATGCGCTCTACTCGGTAAAGAATGAGAACTGGAAAAACTTAATGTAATGTGATAATTTGTAAACAGACATGCCACGCCTATTTCTGCTTAAAATAGGATTATTGCAGAAAATAAGCCCACATAGATCATCGCATCATCCTTTCTTATTAATTTCAGCTGCAAACGATGAGCTGTACACATGCTGTTTTTTCAAAATATGAAATTTAGGCAAGAACCTTTTTTTAATTTCAACAGTTTGGTGTGGTTGAATCCACTACTGCACTCTTATTGGTGTATTTGAAGAATTCTTATTTCTGATTGGTTAGATGGAATTCACCACATCAAACTGCTGGATTTAAAAATAGATCAAATGGTGAGCATTCGCGTTAACCAAACGGATCTGGTATCAAATTGGTGAGACACTTACTATTCTGGCGAACTCATTGTAATGTGTTTCATTTAAATATTATTCTGTGTGGTAGTTTGTGTGACATTTGCAAAACGGTAACTAATATTTCCCAAGAAAAACGAAAGGCAGCTCGCGAGAATTGCGTACATGAAAAATACCATACTTTTACTATCTAAAGTCACGTATCCACTGAAAAAAGTTACCATGAAATCAACAAAAAATGGAATATATACGAAAATGTGTAAAATTTGTAGAAGAGCTTGTCAAGAATATTACAGTTCAATAGTTCTTTGGCCAACTGCTACTGATTAAAGGACTGGTCAGGGAACATTCAAGCCAATCATAAAACAAGAGAAGAAAATATCCATCTCTTTCTGAGAAGTAACTTTAGAGATTAAGTCCTCTGGTATTCGCTCCAATTTTAATGATCACCAAATAAAATTCTTGACCCTAGGTCTAGCCATAAAAAAAGTAACATCACTAAATAAATAAAATTGATAGCAAATATAATATTTCCACAAAAAAAAACATAGGTAAATCCGTAATAAATATCAGTGAATTAAAATATTGCGAGAATAAAATATATTTGATTCCCTAAATGGTAGAATCAACACTAAATGTGATTTTCTAATTAATAAACAGTATCATCCAAAAGTTGCAATACCTAATAATATATACATTTATGAAAATTATGTCCTTTCTTATCTTATTATCTAATATTATTAGTTTTTAAATAATGAAAAAAGATTCAATTATATGCATACGTCAGTGTAATATTTTGGATTTTGAATAAACTATACAGTAGGCAGCTATCTATAGTGGTGACTTTTACAAAATCAGTCGCACATGTCATTCTCTATGTGCATCCAACTTATTGTACTGTAATTGTGACTGAGTCAAAATATGGTCTCTGGAAGATATAATTTTATTAGCCCTTTTACTGACTGACGCGATGCAAGAGTCCAGCTCCTGACCAAGTATTTTAACAAAATATTTAAAAAATAGTAGTATAGTAGTACGTATTCTAATAGTAGTAATAAGGAACAAATAGTGTTGTAATAAATCACTAAATACGCCCTGTTTATAAATAATCAGGCGCTGGCAGTCGGCCACCGTTTTTTTTATTTCATAATTTGTTTTGTTAGGATAGAAATGTATGTATACGTGAGCATAGTAACACATACGCTTGTAGTTCGCGTATTTTCTTAAAATATTGTTATAGTGCATTTTGTCGAATACTTATTCCTTCGATCTTATCCTTTTTTCCTCCTCGATAAGAAGACGACACATGCATCAGACTTGTTAAGTCAATTTTTTATTTGTCTCATTTGCATAGTTAATAGATGCAGTCCATTTCAAAGTCCTTTTAGGTCCCAACAATCATATACAACGAAACAATAAACATTCAGCAAATATGTATTTAGGCACTACATAAAAAAATAACTGTAGTTGATCTGAACATATCATTTTGTTTCTCTAAAATTAGAAGGAACGCAGAATACAGAGTAATCAACATCAGAGTGAACTCTTAGTGATAGTACTAATTAGTTTTAGCTTTATCGCAATTATCTACAATATTTATTTATTTATTTATTTATTTATTTATTTATTTATTTATTTATTTATTTATTTATTTATTTATTTATTTATTTATTTATTTATTTATTTATTTATTTATTTATTTATTTATTTATTTATTTATTTATTTATTTATTTATTTATTTATTCATTTATTTATTTATTTAAACAGTACACTGCCCTACAGATCAAGGTCCAATTACAGGGCAGGAAAAAAATAATTAAAGATAACGTTTTACAACAAAAATAAATCACAATCTAACAGTGATGGACAAACAAATTACAAATATATAACCTACTTACTAACAAATATTTATGAGCATATCTTTACATCTAGTTACCGAGAGTAAGTTTTTTAATTACTGATAATTTACAGTTATAAATATCAAAATTATTATGAAAAGAATTATAGTTGTCACAAATTCTAAAAATAGGGGAACATTTTTGAATATTTGTCCGTGGAGTTGGCAAATAAAATGGTAGGTTAGTACGAGATGAAAGTCTAGGTATACGAAAATTTAGTAACAACAATATAGAAGGACAATCAATTGTGCTGTGTAAGATCTTATACAAAAAAAACCAACTGTGCAATAGATCTACGCGATTCCATACTTTGAAATGAGAATCTAATTAATAATTCATTCTTTGGGACACCAACCTCTGGATAAATACCATCCTCTCTGTACGCCGCAGCCTTCAGGAAACGTCTCTGAATTTCTCTCTATACCTTGTATGTGAATGTTATATTGAGGAGACCAGATAACAGATGCATATTCTAATTTAGTTCTAACAAAAGTCTCATATAATAGTTTTAATGTATCGAAATTACCAAAATCTCGTGAGGAACGCAAAACAAAACCAAGAACTCTAAAGCTTTCTCTTGTAATGGCACTTAAATGATTTGAGAATGATAATTTACTATCAAAAATTACACCCAAATCACGAAAACTCTCAGATCTATTTAGAATGGCGTTATCGATGCTATATTCAAACTATACCAATTGCTGCTTAATGGAGTAGGTAACGACATTGCATTTCCTAATGTTAAGCTGTAGCTTGTTATTATAGCACCAATTAATCATTTAGTTCAACGCATCTTGTAATTGCACACAATCATCAAAATTATCAATTTTGTTATACAATTTCATATCATCAACATATAGTAGGCAAGTAATGTTAACATCACTGACTATGTCATTAATAAAAATATTGAAGAGGAGAGGTCCAAGGATAGACCCCTGCGGGACACCAGAAGTTGATATGAACTCATTCGATGGTTGACCACGGTATTCCACAAAGCTTGTTCTATCTAATAAGTAAGACAAAAAGAATTCTAATAAATTCGTTGAAAATGCAATGGTGTTTAGCTTGGAGAGTAAGATACCATGATCAAGTCGATCAAAAGCTTTTGTAAAGTCAGTGTAAATGACTATCATCAATTGCGTTAGATATGTATTGCGTCACACAGAATAGATGTGTCGAAGTGGATCTGCCTCTGAATAATCCATGTTGGTGTTCAGAAATATTTTTCTTTACATAAGAAGAAGTAGGGTCATATAAGAGAAATTCATATGCCCTTGAAAAGTTATTAATAATTGTTATTGGTCTATAATTCTCAATTTTATTCTTTTCTCCTTTCTTGAACACAGGGATTACTTTTGAATGTTTTAATATAGTAGGAAATATACTTAGTTTAATAGATAAATTAAATAATATTGTAAGAGGTGTAGCACATACTGAAGCACAATCGTGTAATAAGAAAGCTGGAAGCTTATCAGGTCCCATGATATTTTTAGGTTTGATTTTTTTCAGGGCAGCCTTCACCTCCATTTCCGTAAATTTATTTAGCTGGAAAATATCCGCACAGGTGTTATTAGCTGCACAACTGTGCTCAACCAGTCAGAAGTAGGGATATAGAACACAGAGATCTGTTAAGTTTACACAAAATGATAAATAATATAATAATTATAATACATCATTGGTAAATATTACACAAATTCAGTATATCTTATAGTGTGTAAAACTATTAGCACGAAAATTTTACATACCCTGAATTACACACTGGAAAATTTCACTTACACAGCATTTTTTTACAGTGTATGTAAATATGAATTATTTCAAAATTTCAGGTATAGATCTAAGTCCTATTCTCGGTTGAAATTATTTAAATTTTTTCTGTATTTCTGTTGTCCAAAACCTTCACGCTCTCAGAGATCAGTATTCGCTCTTTACCGCAACTTCTAACTTGTCATCATTATCATTTTTTAGTTCGTTCAACCCAAGGAAATTATACTTATGCTGCTTGTTTGATTTGATCAGAATGATTTCTTAGATCTCTCCACCAACGTTTGTTCTGAAAAAAAATAATAATAATAATAAAATTTTTGGGGCACAATGATATTGTACATATGAATGCAGCATTTGTTATCGATAATATTTTATTAAATTACGTGTTGTATAAAGTATTTGCATGCTAACATATTATGTAACATTAAGTACCAAACATCGATGAGACGTAAGATCGTCGATTTAAGTCATGCCTTCGTTTTCTTATGATCCAAAACGCAATAATTAATTTCTCTCACTACAGCCTAGCGTGTTCGAAGTTTCCCAACCACCAAATAATTTTGTCCGTTACTGAAATATAATGTTAGCAGACCTTAATAATTACCGAATTAATCTTAATCAGTTGACTGCTCACCAACTTGGATACGCTTATTTCGCTATTGGCCTAGATATAAGATCACGATTAGTAAGCTAAAATCTATTTGATATCACTTAGCAACATTTTATAAATATAGCAGTAAAACTGTACGGTCGATATCTCTAATTCTTGAGTGAAACTTCACTCAGAGGTATAATGAACATTTCAAATGCTCAGTTATTACTGTCCTATTTAATTTTGTTTCAATTATCAGCTATTTATATGGTTCATATTTTAAATTAGTGTTGGTATTTTGTATTGCTTATTCTCTTGTCTTGGTCTCACAAGACAAGACAAGAAAAGACCAAGACAAAACTTGACTGCTCGAATTGCAAGATGAGACAACATTTTTTAAAAAGTCTTGGAAATATAAGAAGGGGTAATATTTATTACATTTCCATCCATAGCTGTCAAGAACATATTCTTCGAAATAAGACTAAAGAGGAAGTAAAAATGTTGCTACATTTATCAAAATCATAGGGTATATCTATGAAGTATGCCAAAATTAGTAGAAATTTAATTTTTGTTATGCCAAAGAATATAAAACTACTAAACTTTGAAAATTAAATTCTATCCTTCAACACTGTGTGGTGTGTGCTTTCTTTCTATAGCACTGGTTCCAAACCAAATAGCCAGCCATTACCTTCAACACTGTTATCTTAAATAGGTAGTCAATATTACATAAAGATATGTTTGTCCCATTCATCTTGTCCCTTGTATTTGTAATTCCAAGATTTCCCATTTTTAATAAATCATCCTGTTTAAAAATTAAACGTAAAACAGTTCGGGAAAACGGAATTTGCTATCCAATTTGTTAAAAAGTCAAAGATGAAAAAGTTACACACGCAAAATACCAAGGTTTTACTCGGAAACTTTTTCTTTACAATATTAACTTAATTTTGATGACGCATCTATTCCAAATTTTTGGTAAGTTGTGAATCACTCTGTATTGAGGATAAGTGTACAAGATAATACCATTGAAATGCGAACTATATTACTACAATTAATAAATATGTTACGACGAGTATAAACTTGGTTAGTTTGTAAATTGGTTGGCTAATATTCAAAGTAAATGAACTATTGGCTGTTTTCATTCGAGCTAGATTAAATAGTTCATATATTATCCAAAGAAAAAACTCTATTTTAATTACTTTGATTATTTCAAGTAAAACAGCCAAGCAAGGGGGTAGTTTATAGAGTATCTCTTAATATTGTGGAATGTGCGTATTTCATCAAATTAGCTGTAAAGAAGGTTCAGTTACTTTGTATATCAGCTAGCTAGTTATAAACAAGGCAAGTATATTAGCGGTAACAGATATATCAATATAAATATTTATTATTGTGTCATTACACCTAATATCATGGAGATTGAGAATATTAACTACGTGAGGATGCAGTGAAAAGACAGAACCCCTCTACCATGTATCAAAATGATTTGACCCGGTGCACATATTAGATATAAATACCAAGCAAATTAAAATCTTCAGATTTAGTTACAGTATAAGGAACCGACATGCAGAGACATATTCCATTTTTCTGTATTTATTTGTAATGAGATATACAGGGTGACCCAAAATGGAAGGCCATACCATTAACCACATATTCTTTGGACAAAATTAATGCGACTTTCTTTATGCCATTTTTTATTTATAGGTCTCTGTTTCAATATAGAGTGTTAAAGTTACATTTTAAAAAACTATTTTTGTTAATAATCCCATTGTTTTCTGAGATACACACTTGAAATTTTGCACGTACTTTTATCTTATTGCGGCATACTTATGATGTAATTTTGGTAAAAAAAAATTGAAGGGCGAATGGAGGTAACTGAGGGATGCGGTACCCTTTATCCCCTCCAATTAATTTTAAGTATGCCTATGCAGCTTTTTCTTGAAGTATCAAACGTAGAAAAACGGCAATTTGTAGTGCCCATAAATCTAAACAAGACTATTATTTTTTGGTTGATAAGAGAACTGTATTACAGATTTTAATGCCATATTATTTTTTTCAATTCATAAATATTCTTCATTTTATAAAATTTAAAATTATCTATTCTGTTTTAATTAGCAATTATTCATTCAGTAAGTATTACGATTTGCTAAGTTGCTAAAGTATTGCAATAATAGGTATCCACAAAACTTCAGTTTCACTTGAAAATGATAGTAAATGATAGATTTATGGATACTACAAATTGCCGTTTTTCTTCAAAACGGAGCATTTAAACAAAAAATTACAAAACAGATAAAATGATCAGAAGAAAATTCTACGTTTGATGTTTCAGAAAAAGCTGCATAGGCGGACTTAGAAATAATTGGAGGAGATAAAGGATACTGCATCCCTCAGTTACCTCCATTCACCCTTCGATTTCTTTCACCAAAAATTACATGATAAGTATGCCGGAATAAGATAAAAGTACGTGAAAAATTTCAAGTGTGTATCTTACAAAACAATGGGATTATTAAAAAAAATAGTTTTTTAAAATGTAACTTTAACATCCTGTATATTGAAACAGGGATGCTCAAATAAAAAATGGCATAAGGAAAGTCGCATTATTTTTGTTCAAAGAATATGTGGTTAATGGTATGGCCTTCTATTTTGGGACACCCTGTATAACGTGCGTATTATCTTCTATATTAAGACAAAGTTTTTCTGTCATATAAATTCGCAATCGTGAAAATAAAAGGCTATTATTAGAATCATTGTATGTATCTACGTGTAAGGTTTACGTATTACTTACGTGCAACATGCACGTTACATAATACTCGCTCCTATATTTATTTATTTATTTTTTTGTTTAATAAGTGTAACAAGATATTAAATTATAAAGTCAAGGTTGCGAAAGTCTGCCCTGATTTTTTTGCTAGAAATTTAATGTAGCGTTGATATTATTTTTTAATTGCCGGTAATCATTGCAAATTACAGTTTTCCGGTAAAAGTTTTATGATGAATTCAATTCTATGTATACTCGCGTCAAGAATTCAGACGTCTTACGTCACGGCTGACGTTACACATTTGTTTTTATTGTCAACGTAATTTTCGATATTTGGTCGCGTTAAAAACAAATATTTTTTGCAATTTAGTGCAATATATAATGCAAACTTTTTTTGTAGTATATAGTTTTATTACTATCAGTTGCAGTTTCTTAAATATTTTGATGAGATTATAATGAATTATTCATTTGTTCGTATGACGTAAGTCGTCTGAATTCTTGTCGCGAGTATATCTGTTTTATTCAGCAATTTAGTATATAAGTACAAAGTTAACGATATCGGAAAGGGTGGATTTTTGATTGAGGTAAGTGAATGTCATGACTAATTTATATTTTCTTGACAGATCAGCATCACTTTTGACGTTGTTGATATTGAGTTTCATATAATTTTAATTTATATAATATTTTTTATAGTTAGATATTTGACTCAAATTAAAAGAGGTCATCTGAAAAAAAACATTCCTAAAAATATGAAAGTAAATCAGATTTAGAGATAACTATTGTGAATATTTATTCCAGCAGATCAAAAGTTTTGCCATTTAAAAGAAACACGGTGTGCCACAAGTGGTGCTCTCTACTAGTAACGTCAAAATTAGGAACATATTTAAATTTCTCGTCCGCAAAAATTCCCGATTTACAAATTTTATGTAAATATTTGGATTTCTTAAGAAATTATTTACAAATATCGAAAATAAAATTTTAACATTAACACCCTGTAACTCCGTTAATAATCAGTTTTGGAAAAAAATGTTATAGAAAGAGGTATCATTTATTTTCGGTCTAGAATTATCTCCGGAATTTTTTGCTCATCATTTCCGGACACCCTGTATAATGTTTTCATTAAACCAGTTATGACTTTTGTAGTAAATTTAACTAGATTAATTTTTATTTTAGATAATTATTATTGAATACAGTCTATGTAATTGTTTATTAGCATGCCATAGAAATTATAGTCTCCGAGAAAAAAAAAGTTCTACTATTTTCAACCTTTACATCGCTGGGCTACTGTAGCCTCTAACCAGGTGATTTCAAATATCCTATTACTTATAGTATTAACGTTTTTGTGGTGCCGGATATTTACATTAGTTTCGATTTTCCGGTAAACATGTGCAAAATGCAGCTAATGTTACAACGATGAGTGCAAGTGTAGTGCAAACTTAGGTGTGACATGGAAAATTTGCAACCGAATTGTGGAAGAGATGGAGGTCCAGAGAGTTCACGGCGTTTTGCAGCAGTGTGGAGCATCATACACGAATTATATCCATATACAGCATGTTCAAGTATTAATACCAACGAACTGGACGAGGACCGGTACCATGGCCGCCACGATCTCCTGACTAAATCATTTTTACTTAATTTTATGGGAATATTTAAAAAATGAAGTATATTGCACCGAAAATGATACTATTGATGATTTACGCAAACGTAAAGAAGCAGAAACATTTGTGTTAGTTTGTAGAAACTGGGTAAGACGCGCCCAAAATTTTGTTGTTGTAACATTAGGGATGTCAAACTATTTTATTAATGAAAACCCCAAATTAATTGTATTAATCATTAATAACAATAGCGGCAACAGCAGTTGAATTTACTATATGTAGAAAATAGGTGTTATAAAATGTAATTTATTTTTTCCTTCTGAATTTCTTTCAATTCTTTTCCCGGTCGTTGATTGCATGGTTTGCCTTATCAGATTTTACAGTGGACCAGTTTCCAGTGCCATGTAGAAGTGTATTTTTAAATCATTTTTGGACTGCTCTTTTTGATTTTTTTTTTACAAAATTGTATTTTCAACGTTTACATCGTTGGTCTACTGTAGCGTCATCGGAATGGATTTTACCTGTTTTTAGTATTAACGTATTTGCGGTAGTGTTTACATTAGTTTTTCAAGTGTAAAGAATGGTCTACTTTTACAGCAATTCGCAGTTGATGGATATCGTACATTCAAAACATTTTTTGTACATAAGTTCTGAATCGTCATATACAGGGTTAACTATGACTTAGTACAAATATTTTATTTTATTAACTCCTAATTTCTCGGCGACTATGCCGCCTGTCAGCTGCGAGGTCAGGTATATTCTACCAAAGTCAAAGTTGTCAAAGGTAGTGACAGAGCACCGCGTTGCCACGTCTAACGATTTACGGCGCTTTTAAAGAAAGTTTTATTTACAAAATAGATTATTTAATAAAAAACACGATATTGTAGCACTGAGAGTAAAACCTACCTTACTGATACTTCCAGGACTGACTAACTTGTTTACATTATAACTTGTTGTAAAAATTGTTGTACTTGCTGGGGACCTCTTGATTTCCCTCGACCATTTCATAAATAAAATAATACTTTTTTTCTGTAGGTATATCTATTATTGTAGTTTAAAAATGCCTTATTTTTATGTCACTAAGTAAAAAAGAAGTTACAAGGAATTTTAATAAGTATGAAATTGGTTCTTTTTTATTTTCAAGTTAGGTACATACCTATTTAAGCACCTGTAAAACAACATTTGTGGACGTTGTACAATTCGTACAAATGTACATATTTGGAAAACGTCTTTGATATTTTACTGCTGCACGATATGCACTTTCGTCGCACTTCCCATAAATTAGTACCATATCTGTAATTTTCGCGATTACACGAATTTGAATGTGCGAAAAGCAAATACTGAAAACTAATATCAAAATATTTGCGATATTTGACGGATCTTCCGATGCTGGTGCCATCTGTAGGTCATTAGCGCAAAGTGCACTAAAGCTTGTTCCATTTTTAACTTATTATAGAATTAAATAATAATAATGCTAATAATAGTAACGATATTAACAATAATCGACCATGTTTGCATATAATAATATTGCAGTATTATTATTTTAAATTTCCCGAGAGGTTAACAGTGTTCTGTAATATTACTTTTCTGACCACTACTGCTGTTTGACATTTGGAGAGTATTAAAAACAATGCAACCAACAACACAGCATAGGTTTATATCGACTGACAAGTGCTATGTGCATGTAACTCCGTGTCACGGAGGAAGTGTGAAAATAATACTTAGATGAAGATAATCGACGATTGTACACAAAAGAATAGAATATTGATTATATTGATTGCCATAAGAATATTTATCTGAAGAATATTAGGTCCTCGGTGGTGGCGGACCGGAGACTGAACGGTTGTATTGACATTGTAATTCTAGTTTTCCGTTTTTAGTGACAGTTTCAGTTTTAAACGTTTTATTTATTAAATAATGGATAGTTGCGATATATTGGGATATGTGTATTTTTCCACAATTTTTTTTAAACGTACGTGAACATATTTTCTAAAGTTGAGAGCAATGCAGTGGAGTTACAGTTATCGGACAAAATTTTCTAAATGAAAAACTGCCACGGGTGTATTCGAAGTATTCTATTATTATTTCTTTCAATCAATTTTCTTAAAATAAATAGGCAATTTATTAATTCTACGCGAAGTGTGTAATTTGTGGCGAGTAATTCTGACGGACCTGTAATGAGTGAAAATGAAGTTTTGGCAATTTGGAACGAAGGAACGAAAAACGAATGCAAAATACTGTAGCTAAACGGATTAACTGTTATCTATCAAGTACTTAGGTATTATTATTAATAAAAATGTTTACTTTCGTTGTTTCTACATTCGGCAACGTTTTGAGAAACGACCGCATGCTAGTTGACATATGTAGCCATCTTGGACGATGACTGATCGACATAGACGCCGACTTTTTGTAGGAAAATAGGGTTTTGCCCCATTTTTAAAACATCGATCTAGAATTCCGAAATACATTTTTTATTGTCTTTTAGGCCTCGCTGAGCACGTGGTTAAAATTTTTGTACTTAGTCATAGTTAACCCTGTATACAACTACATTAATAGGAATTGTAGGAAAATTAATTTATATTTGCTTAAATATCCTTACAATACAGTAAAAAATCAGTCAATAATATATGGGAACTTATAAGGATATGAGGCTAAAATGGCATATTTTAGAACAGGAATTCATCTTATATTTTCTTGTCTTAACCTCCTCTGCTCTCTGTCCCAAAGTTTGTAATCTTTTTTTAAACACTCTTTATTTGTATTAAATGTTCCATCTTCATAACGTTTTATTATCAATACCGAACATATCAATTTCAGAGGGTGCTCGTATGATAATAAGCACATATTCACGTCATAACACATACAAAAACCCTCAGCTTATGTACGCAAAGAATTCTTTGATATTGGAGGACGCCGATGAAAGTGTATCAATTTTATATGATACAGCAGGGGAAATACACAATAACGGCTCCCCCTAACATCTACGATATGCATGTAACACAATCTCGAAAAATGAGATGATCCTGGAGAATGGCACGTACGTAAGCTTTTACAATTTCAGCTCGTATCGCGTTGTGGGAATGATATTTGTGACCTACCGATAACGCCGAGTTCACCTATATGTAGAATTTTTTTTAATGTGGCAATGTCAACATGTTTTTTGGAAGTTTAGGAAATTATTGAAGTTGTAGCATTTTCAACCTTTACGTCGCTGGTCTATTGTAGCCTTTAGCGTCATCGGAATAAATTTTACTTATGTGTTTAGTATTTACGTATTTGCGATAGTGTTTACATTAGTTTTTCATGTCTAAAACATGGTTTACTTTTATAGCAACCCGTAGTTGATGGATATCGTTTTAATTTATCGTGAAGTAAGCACGATTTCCCGGTAAACATATCTTCTTTTATCACGCTAGTGCATCACGGGTGTGACATGGGGAATTTGTAACCGAATCTGGGAAGAAATGGAGGTCCAGGGCGCCTATGACGTATTGCAGCAGCTAAGGAACACATTTTAGAGAATGTTGAAGAGAATCCTCGAATAAGTACCGGGCAAATCGTTCAGCAAGTACAAGGAATGTCCCAGTCGACGGTGTGGCGTCGTACACAAGGCTTAATTATTTCTGTACCATGTAGAGCGTGTCCAAGTATTAATACCAAGGAGTCACCCGTTACGAATTAGATTTTGGGAATGGTTGCTGTAACAAAATGCTCAAATTCCCAGATTTACAGTTGATGTGTTAGTTACAGATTAAGTTATTTTTACACGGAATGGGATGTATAACATTCATTATACTTATGTTTGGGATTTTGAAAATCCGCACGCGATTCAATGGGATCATTTCTAACAAGATTTTCCTAAAATGGATAATAGATTGGACGAAGA
Source organism: Monochamus alternatus (assembly GCA_037114965.1). Lineage (NCBI taxonomy): Eukaryota > Metazoa > Arthropoda > Insecta > Coleoptera > Cerambycidae > Monochamus > Monochamus alternatus. The sequence goes on along the minus strand of CM073431.1, from coordinate 72,228,602 downwards.
GGACCGGCAAATACCATAAGTAAATCCTTAAGGACTTCTTTTTGTGGGATATCTAAAAAATGAAGTATATCGCACCGAAGTCAACACTAGTGATGATTTATGCGAACGTATCATACCTGCAGGGAATGGGGAGACCGCCAGCGAAGATGTAATCAACATCTTTACAGACGGATCAAAAAAGAAGAAAGGTGCAGGATGTGGGATTTATTCCAGATACGATACCAGTGAACACTGGATAGGCATGCTACCGTGGTACAAACAGAATTAGCAGGTATAACCATAGCCGTGTAGACATACAACGGACAAAACCATTAGAATTTACACAGATAGTAGACAATCACTACTGATCTTACGTAATCGTAAGATAACAACTAGATCAGCATGGGAATGTCATCAGGCATTGGTAGTGACCTCAACCAACAACAGAGGATCTGTATGCTGGGTAAAGGGCCACGACCGGTGCAATGGCAATAAGAAGCTGACAAGCTGGCTAGAAGTACATCGGATCGCAATATTTTTGGACCTGGTCCCTCCAGTATGCTTCCATTGTCAGCATCTGCTAAAATTATTAAACAGGACACCCACAAAGAGTTGGAATGAAATAAATGGCTGTCAATTTGCTAAGGAGTTCTTAGGGTACCTCTGGATACATCCAAAAAGTACCTGACTATGTTTAGGACAAATCTTCGCCTGGTGATAGGTATTCAAACTGGACATTGTTGGCTAACGAAGCACCTCTATTATGAGGAAGTGCGAAACACCTCTTTGTAGGGGTTGCGAACAGGAAAACGAAATAATACTTTATGCACTCTGTGAGGGCACTGCCAGCTGGTCAATAAGAGAATCCGTGTTAAGAGAACGATGGACTTCTATGGTCTACATTAAAGAGATTCCTGGAGCAACGTCACCACCTTTTTCTCCTTATTAGGTTGGTTGCCGGCTCAGGTAGATTAATCTCCTAATAAAAGGAGGTACAAGTGGCCCAATGGGGCCTAAGTGCTGTAGCTTTTCTGATACCCTCCCCTCAATTCCAGAATTACAGAAATTCCAGTCCTGCTGCCAATAGCTTACGTGTTCAAACGGACAAGAACCAGAAACATTTGTGTTAGTTCGAAGAAACTGGGTAAGATGGACCCAAATGTGTTTACACGTTTATGAAAAAAATTTGAACAGTTGTTGTACATCAAGTATCTCCAATTATTTTATTAATTAAAACCACAAATGAATTTTATTAATGCGTATATGTATATATTAAGTTATAATAAAAATATTAAATTTTTTGTCCGTTTATTTTTCATTACACTTTGCCGCTGCGCTTTACCTTGCGCAAGGTCAGGTTTTACAGTGGACCAGTTCTAGCGCCGAGCAGAAGTGTATTTTTAAATCATTTTCGAAATCCCCTTTTTTTTCGAAATTGTATTTGTAAGAGTATCTACCCTGTACATTAAAAAAATTTTTTTAGATAACAAGTTCCAAATCACCCTGTATAGCTTGTGGCATAGCTAAATTCTAAGAAATTATATTCTGAAGTTAATCCTCTGAGAAATTACTATGTTTAGGTACAGTATGTAATCGCACTACACGTAACTCAAGTACGATTGTATCTGGTTCATTAGCAGAAACATTTCTTAATTAGGCAACCCTGCGATTCCAGTTCTGTCTAATCAGATTACGCGGTCAGGGTAAAAAGTAAGGTAAACGAGATCATTAATTTTTCCTTAACAAAATTAACTTAATGGGAATGAATGAATTGCTATAAGCAAATAAATGTATGTAAGTAAAGTATGCGTAGTAATTCTAAGAAGTTGTTATATCATAAAATTGTTGAACTACCATAATAGAAATAGTTGTTCACATCACGGTATAATTTTGGTTTAGTTATGGTATCTTGAGGCAAAAATTGAACGTTAAGTATTCTCTATCCTGATGTTACGACATATTATGTATTTATATTTTTCTCATGTTTTATGTTAAATCAGCTTCATAATTTGTTCTATCTACTTATTATGCTTTTATATTAAGTATTTTTTTATTTGGACTAAGTTCTGATGACTTAATTCAATGTTTTTGCTTTATTGTTTTTATTTTCATTATTGTTTGACACAAAATTACGCCGATATTAAATGAACTGTTATTTTGTTTGACTTAACGGTGTCAAATTATTAAATTAAACATTTCTAATTAATTCTTTTCAAACAAAAAAAATAATTTCAAAGTGTAAATTATTTTAATGTAATACTATGAAATGATTCAAATATCCATTTTACTTGAAAAAAAATTGTTGGTAAATAAAATTGCCTTGCTTTGTACTGCACCTGCTCCGTCCCAAATGGAGTAGCTAGTGACCACTAGATGTAGCTTGTTACATTTCGCGTATCGTATAGAACGCCAGAGGATAAACCCTTATCCACGGGATTTGCCAGGACAGGAGACAAAAGGAAGCTCCTAGTAGAAGCTCCTAAAAGGCGTCTGCCCGTCCGGTTCTGCAGCGCATGCGCAATAAAGTAGATGAGAGATAATCTTTCGGCCTATTGGCTTGCGCTGCGCACTATATACATTTAAAAACTGTTATGATTAGATTAACAATATGTTGTTTATATAGAGATAATTGTTGTTTGAAATCTTTACTTCTAATGGTTGGATCTTCGCAGACCAAATCTACAGTATCTTAATCTTTTTAGATCTAGCCGACTTAGGTCTACCGGAATTATTTTGTTTAGGTTTAACATCACAAATTTCTCAACAATGCGTTTATAAATCAGGAAAATGATCAGAATAGCATCTAAAATCAACGTCTGCACATCTAAACTCCTGGTATAAGTACATTAGTATTATGTAATAACACAAAATAAATTTTAAGTTTAGTGACAAATGACAAATTAATACTATTACAGAGAGACACCTTTTTTGTGTAAAATGAAATTATACATAATATAACGAGGATTAGAATGGGAAAAAACTTTAAAAAGTTAGAGAATAAATTATCAGCAGAACTAATAACACCAGCGTGTTCGGTATCACCATTTCAATAAAATTTGTTGGTCTTAAAAAAATACATCCAAAATTTGATTTTTTAAAATCATTATTTCAAAAAATTAGTGGCTCTAGGACATACGTTTATTAAGCACACTGCCACTTATTATTTAATGTTCTGCCCTACCAATATTGCCATGTCTGTTTGAAACACCCTGTATAAACCTTAAATGACAATTTAGGCAGGAAATTGATGATCAACTCTTCCCTATTGTTAGACTTCTAGCAATCCTCATCGATTTAATAATAGCTTCTAACAAACAGTGCAAAATAAGAGAAACAGTAAATAAATGAGGAATCGTTAAAAGGAATTTAATTATTGTACTTTTACATTTCCATGATGTGTGTACAGGACACCCGCCGCCGTGTTGCGGTATGGGTTCCGTATATAACTAGAGGGTTACAAAGGAAAATACGGATAACAAACCGCGAACAAGTAATTGTAACACGCTGCGGACGTAAATTATTAACAATCATTTTCAAAGCTAAATACCCAATGTTTGTGGGCATCTGGTCCGGATGGAAATTCTCAAAGCGAAATGATGCCGTTGCAAGCGCTTAGCAAGACTGTTTGTATGCTCATTAGTGGAGCTGAGTTTCGATTAATATGCAAATAATGTGCAATGCAAACCGCATATTATAGGCTGACACTATGAACAAACAATTAGTGGAATTCGTGGACTTGTATAATATAGAAAACTTCTATAGACAAGTGCTTCAAAATGCACTTGAGGATCAAAAGTGTGAATAAAACATACATTGAATAAAGAATAGCACTTTTACTCAATGATAACAGTAAGGGTGATGACAGGCGCAGGTTTTATACTTGGCAGCCGACAGACTTGTATTTACAAATTACTATAGTTCATTCAAAAATTATAGAAAGTTGAATGACGTAGTGAATCCTCGTAAGCATTGGAAAATGTGTAAATTTTATCGTTTAAAGATAAGAAATTTGCATAATATTTTTGTTGTTAGTTAATATTTATATTTTTGCATGTGTTTAAATAAATTACTTTATAAATTTCACATTTACCTAATCTTTTGGTTTTCTTCAATAGTCATATCTTCACCACCAAAACTATTAATAATTTTGTCCCAACCAAAGAGGTTGGAAGGGACAGAGACAACAAAGACTAAATTTTACTTGCGCAAAGGCTCCTTGTTTTCCGGAGACTGGGTGACTTAGGTGGGGGAAACATTACAGTTATATTTAAACATTTTAGTGACCAATGATTATCCATTTTCATGAATAATTAATGAATTAAAATAGGCATATGTACAGGGGAATATCCCATTATGCCACGAAATATCTTTTTTCGACAATCTGAAGTAAAACTGTAGAATCAAGGCATTCTATAATTTTTCTTTAAAAAATGCTGCACCACATTATAAAATCCGAAAGAATTTTGTCTAACATTAAGTTTAAACTAAAAAAATGTAATAATCAGAACAGAATTTTGTTACTAAAAACACCCAGTATAAAATAGTTAGTAATTATTATAATTATTATTATTAGTATAGACCACATTCTTGATATATTCTCTTATTAAGACATTATAACTTGTTTTGTGGCAATACAATATACGATACATGATACACGATATTTTGCTGTATTCAATATTTTTAGTCAATTTTTATGGATATTATCATTCTTTCTTGTTTTTGCATTATTGCATAAATATTTTATTGTAATTTTGTGAAATAATTATATATTTTGTTGTTGAGCATTAGGCTCCAAATATAATATTTAGTAAACTTGAATAGTTTAACAAAAAAAAAAAAAAAAACTGAAATCAATTAAATAACAAATTGTTTTATTAGTAATATCGGGTTTATGAAATTAAAAAAAATAGATTCATCTTTGACTTAGGAATTATCTTCATTATTATTCATTTAAGAAAAAATAATAGCTGCGAATATTTTTCTGGACGTTAAAATGATGTTTTCAATATAAAATTTTACGTGCTATAGAAATATGAAAAATATCTTGCATTTGAAAACTGTCTTACGGATTTCAAAAATATATATTTTTTATAATTTAAACTATTGCCATAATGCAACAGATTTCAACTTACAATTTTTAATTTAATAAGCAAAATTGACATGGAAGAGTATAAATATTTGGAACAAAATACCTGTGCAATGTTCATTTGCCTTTTTTTAAATCAAAGGAATATAATAGATTACTGTGAATTTTCATTATTACTTCATACAGAAAAAGAGAGATGTTATCAAAAAACAATAGAACATTATTATTAGATTGTACTGTGTCATAATTCTTGTTTAATTATATAATTGTCAAATTTGCAATCAATATCAATATTTATATAGACTAATTCTATTAGCATTTAAATTGTTACTGATCACTTTATTATTTCTCCTTCGTTATCAAAAAATGACTTGTTCCAAATACTACATATTAATTCTAGGTATAATAAACAGCGTTTATCAAAAAATAATGTTTTAATTTGTAATTACGAATATTATGTTGCAAAAATTAACTTACCTTAATATATTTTAACTGCTGCATTGCAAACATATACCTACTTTATTTTTTGCAACGGAGAAACCTATATACCCAATTAATTAAAGGCACTGTATGTAAGTAATTGCAGTCAAAAGTAATAAGCAATTCACCGTCGTCAGTCTATACGCAAAGTTTAAATACTAATCTGAATCAGTTCAATCCAAAGTGATACTGCGAATTAAATTTTGAACAATATAAACATGTGTGGATGTATTCAGTTCCCATAAAGTGAAATGAATAAATATCACTCGATTATTTTCAAATCCTGCCCATCCTAGAAGTTGAAAAAGAGAAAACCGAGCTTACTTTTGTTATAAATATTTTTTCCGTCTTAGGACGAGTAATTTCCGTCAAACACCCGCTAGCCGATCTTAACGGGACGCCCAGTATAAAAAAAATGTTTCATCTGTTAGGTTAAATGTACAGAGTGAATCACTAATAATGGTACGTAGCTTAAGGGAAGGGAAGATTGTCAAAATAAAGCGATTGAACACAACATGCCTTATTCAATTGTCGATCCTTTTCATTCTACAGGGTGTTAAAGTTGAAAAAATGTTTTTAATTTTTTGCTGTATTTTAAGAACGTATGGACCGATTGTATTTTTTTTGAGGTGAATATGCAAACAGTGTTGAGGTACCACTAGGGGACGCTAGTTATATTGTAGTGTCGACGTAAAAATATGTCTAACTTCTTGTATTTTACACTTTTGAATTTTTTAATAAGAAACTATAGAACTACCTTCAATTCTAAATAGAAAAGGTATATCTTTTACAAATCGATAAACTCAACCGTTTTAAGGAAACAGACGATTTAAGTTTTTGAAATTCGGCGGTAATTAAATTTGAAAATTATTTTTCTAAAGTGGTAGACGGGGAAATAATAAGTAGACAACAGTCACTACAATACCATATTGCTTCTGTCAATGCTATTCTATTCATAGATTAGGCAGTAGCGTCTTTTAATTGTTATTTTTTATATTTAAAATGCCCCGTCATAATAATTCTTCGAACATTAAAATGAGAAACATATGTTATGCCAATATATCTTTGTGGCTCCATGCAGGAGCGAGGTACTTGGAATTATATCGAGATAACAGACAACCCGATCATAAACTATTTAAGATAAGAGATTGTACGACAGTTTAAGTGAAACAGAATCCTTTCGCTCGAAAAGAGACGTTTTATTGCGAATTGCTGAAAACACAAGTACAAGTACATGTCAAATTTCGGTAGCTACTGGCATCAGTCACTCTTCCGTTAGCAAAATACACAAAGAAAATTGTCTTTATCATTTTACTCCAGTTCAACATTTAACGCCACAAGACCCTCTAACTAGGTTACGGTTTGCACAGTTTCTTTACTAACAACAAAATGATGACCCAACATTTTATAATTAAATATTTACTGACGAAGGCACATTTACCCGACGAGGTATTTTTAATAGGAGAAGTAGTCATTCTTGGGAACTAGAAAATCCTCATCTGCAAAGAGAAGTACATTTTCAGCAAGAGTTCTCTATCAATATTTGGTGTGGAATTATCTCCAATAATATTGTGGGGCCGTTCGTACCATCACTTAACAGAGAAAATTACTTAAATTTTCTAATTAATGACTTGCCACTTCCGCACTGTTGGATAGCCCTGATTTAAATTCGCTGGATTTTTACTTTTGGGACTATATTAAATCTTTACAAATACATTATTAATAGTCAAGAACAACCGTGGGAAAAGATTCAAGAATTGGTTAATATTATCAAGCAATATAGAACTTTATTCAACGTCAGAAAAAATTTAAATAAGGGACCAAAAAAAGTGCATTGAAGTCAATGGTGGTCACTACGAGAATCTTTTATGATTAATAATTTGTTAAGATATTCATAATAAAGTTTTCAGTTGTAGTGTTCGTCTCCCTAATTTTCTAATTTAATTCCCGCCGAATTTCAAAAACTTTAATCGTCTGTTTTTCGAAAACGGTTGTGTTTATCTGTAACAGGTACACCTTTTGTATTTATACTTAAAGGTAGTTCAAAAGTGTAAAATATAAAAAGTTAGACATATTTTTACATCGACACTACAGTATAACTAGCGCCCCCTAGTCTTGACCTCAACTCTGTTTGCATATTCGTAATTTCCACCTCAAAAAACATAAGACAACAAATTTTCAAAACACAGTCCATATGTTCTTAAAATATAGCAAACAATCGAAAACATTTTTTCAACTTTAACACCCTGTAGAATGAAAGGAGCAACAATTGAATGCTGGACTCGCTTTATTTTGACGTTAACAATCGGAACTTAAGCTATGCACCATTATTAATGACTCACCCTGTATAGTATTTAAAATGTTTACAAACTATTGATCCGTTTTATGACCCTCTACGAGAATATAATCGTGTATAACTGTTACAAGTGGGGAACGCGAGAAACTGGGAATGGTGCGTTGATAATCCGAATATTGATTGTCCGAACCGCTAATTCGGACGAACGAACGTAAGCGAAGGATTACGGAGCTCCTCTCACCTCTCCCGCCGTTCAGTATATTGGATGCTATTGTTGATGGCATACGCGTTGATTCGGTGCATCATTTCTATTTTCGTCGTATGCGTGCGGAATACTTTAATACTGTCTATATGCTACGGAGATTATGATGAAGCCTGCAGTGAAAAGAAAGCACACAGTGTTATCGATTGAAGATAAAGTGAAGATTATTAACAGACTCGAAAACGGCGAATCCGGTGTATCACTTGCTAAGATTTACAATGTAGGTAAAGCCACTATATCTGACATAAAAGCAAAGAAAAACGAAATTTTAAATTTTGCTTCACATTTAAGCAATGCAGGATCTAAAAGAAGAAAGACTATGAAAAAACCTAACTGTGAGAAATTAGAAGCAGGCCTATATCAGTGGTACATACAAAAGAGGGAACAAGGCGAATATGTTTCTGGACCACTTTTATGTAAAAAAGCATTAGAGTTAAATAAAAAATTTGCCGGACCACCTGATTTTAAAGCCAGTTCAGGGTGGCTGAACAATTTTAAGTCTCGCCACGGTATAAAGTTCGAAAGTCATGGAGGAACTTTACCACAAGATGTTATTAAGAAAATTAAAGAGGAAGACGGTTTTTCCGATGATGATGTATATCAAGCAGATGAAACTAATCTATATTGGACAAGGTTACCTTCCAAATCATTAGTATCGTTACACAAAAAAACCGCTAACTTTACCGCTAGCAACCAATCCATTATTTTAATGTTCTGTGCAAATGCAAGTGGCCAACATATCTTACCATTACTTATAATTGGACAGGATGAAACACCAATAAGTTTAAAAGGTGAAACGTCGCTTCCATTGGAATACAAATCACAGGAAAATGCTGATATGGATGCTGATATTTTTATGGATTGGTTTAGTGGCTCTTTTATACCCAACGTAAGAAGCCATCGACTAAATCAAGGTAGAACTGGGAAAGTGTTGCTTCTTATTAACGATGTACCAGTTCGCCCTTCTCTTGAACAATTGAATACAGTCGATGAGAATTTTATTGTCAAGGTTTTGCCGTCAGATGACGCTTTCTCTCTCCAGTCAATGAGGTACGACGTTTTGCAAGAACTAAATACAATGTACAAAAAATATTTTTTGCGTCAGCTGGAAGATAAAGATGAACAGGGCGTAATTGAATTCTTAAAAGAATTCACTATAACGGATTGTTGCTGTATATTAGCGAACGTTTGGACTATTCTAACAAACGGAGTGGCACATGAGCAGAATCTGGATGATGATTTACTGGAGATTGTAACTTTATTTCAAAGCATTCCCGTATTTTCTGAATGTGGGCAAGATGATGCAATGGCGTGGCTGTATGACCATGACCTTATAAATGAAGAAGTTGTTGCATTAATCCAGGACCAAAAAGACGCTGACATCAGTCGAGATGGTTGTGATGGCGAGGAACTAGAAGAAACCGCAACCAGGCCCACTCACGAGGAAGCCTTTGCAGCATTTGAAACTGCATTAGCATGGTGTGAGCGACAGCCAGAATCGAGTGCTTCCGAGATATTATTGCTAAAGAGGATGAGGGATCTAGCTGCTACAAAAAAACAGTATCCTATGGTTTACAGTAAAATATAAATATTATATTTGTTTCTTTTCGCAGTTGAAGTTGTACATATAAACTATAAAAATAAATGTACATATTCAATAAATATAATAAATATTTACTAAAATATTCCAGTGATCTTTTTCAATTTCAAGGATGGATTGAATTTTAAAATAAACGAGTGGTATTTATATGTCACTTTATGATTAAATTGAATACATGTGGGTGTATTTAAATAACACGGAAAATATTTAGAGGACGATTATCTGATGAAAATTAATAGGGGTTTTTGATTTAAAATTATTTGAAGAAACTCTTCCCTGAAAAGTTATGCCTCTCCAAAAATTCGAAAAAAAATATGTTTCTTTTTTATCTTCCATGTAGGTATATCAAGCTAAAGAAACCAAACTTGGTGAACATTATCTTCCAATAAAACTACACTTTTTGAAATTTTTTCAACAAGTATTTTTGTAAGGAGTTGAAATAATCAACAAATGACATTTCTTCTTGTAATTTTTGTTTCGATAAAAGTTTTTCGTTTTAAAAAATATGTCTAAAAAGCCTCGTTTATTTACTAACTTTTTGGTTTGTTCGAAAAGTTAAGGATTTATGAGAAACAAAGTACATAAATGTATTGCAATACATTTTAAAAAAGATGTGCTGTTTAACGGGCGTGTTTTCCCGAAGATATATTGGCCTGTTCTTTGCAATGGAATCCATACAAATAAATGTCAATATCATTTATTGTTACCGTTTTTTACTATTTCACAAGTTTTATGACTTTGTGTAGAAAATATTAGCTGATAATTAGTTAGAACAGGCCAGTAGATCTTTCGACAAAACACACACGCGTTAAACAGCTCATTTTTTTAAAAACGTTGCAACACATTACTTTTTCATAAATCCTTAACTTTTAGAAAAAACTTGAAGAGACCAAAAAGTTAGTAAATGAATGAAGCTTTATAGACATATTTTTTTAAAGAAAAAAATTTATTGAAAAAAATTATAAGAAAAAATGTTATTTCAACCCCTCACAAAAATATTTCAGGGTTGAAAATTTTTTAAAAAATGTAGTTTTATTGATAGATAATATCCACCAAGTTTTGGCTCGATATACATGGAAGATAAAAAAAACATTTTTTTAATTAAAAAAAAAAGATAAAAATATACCAGATACCCCTATTGATTATCATCATCATCATCTTCACCATCATCAGAGAATCGGCCCTTACATTTTTTCGGTGTTATTTAGATACACCCTGTATACATGTTTATATTGTTCAGAATTATTTAATTCAGATTAGTATTTAAACTTTGCATATAGATTGACAATAGTGAATTTAACTCAAATTTAAACTCATTACTAAGTTGCTTTGTTACTTCTGACTGCAATTGCATACAGTGGCAGTGCATTTAATTAATTAGGTATGTAGCTTTCTCTGTCGCAAAAAATAAGTATGCGTACTTACAATACAATAGTTGGAATATATTAAGGAGAGTTAATTTTTGCAACATAATATTCGTAATTAAGAATTAAAACATTTTTTTTTGTTAAACGCTGTTTACTATATCTAGAATTAATATGTAGTACTTGGAACAAGTCAGGATTTTTTGATAAAGAAGGAGAAATAATAAAGTGATCGTTATAGCTACTGAAAAATTTAAATGCTAATAGAATTAGTATATATAAATATTGATATTGACTGCAAGTTTGACAATTATATCATGTAATTAAACAATAATTATGACACAATCCAATGTGATAATAATGTGCTATTGTTTTTTGATAACATCTCACTTTTTTATATTTTTAGGTATTAATAATATTGTGTGAAACTAATTACTCTGGACTAAAGCCCCAACCAGCGTTGAATTACACGCACAATATCTACCCATATTTTGTAAGTAAAAAATGTTACAAAAGCTAATAATAAATAATACATGGGTAGATATTGTGGCTGCAATTCAACGCTGGTTGGGGGCTTTAGTCTACAGAGTAGTTAGTTTCACACAATATTATTAATATCTACAAATATATAACAAAACGATTACATAAAGAGTAAACATTATTTAAGTAGGTATTTGTCATATTTAATTTAAAATTCATTGCCAGGCTAGAATCACTTTGATATTGTCGATATTTAATTTCAAATAATTTTAATTTATATAATAATTTTTATAGTTAGATATTTGACGCAACTTAAAGGAGGCCACTTGAAGAAGCAATCCTAAAAATGCAGAAATAGGTCAGATCTTTGGTTGAATTTTCGAGTTCCCACTGTTTCAAAGTGAAGTTAGATATTTATAGTGTATTCATTAAACCAGGTTAGTAAATTTACCTACATAGATTAATTTCATTAGATATAATTATTGAATAGAGCTTTGTCTGTGGAATTGTTCATTACCATACCATTAGCATAGTTTGGTATCAGAGAGCATACATATGACTTCATTGATAGGAATTGTAGCAATTTGATTTATATTAGCTTAAAATACCTTCTAATACAGTAAAAAAATTTCACTTTCTCTTTATGAAGTATCTAATAATCAAAATACAGAGTCACGTTATTATGTTTATTTAATTAAGAAGAAAAAAGACAAATACCGGAGTGCTTAATAAACTAAATGAACATTGCATAGACATTTTATTCCAAATATTTATACTTTTCCATGGAAATTTTGTATTAAATTTAAAAATTGCACGTCGAGACCTGTTGTCTTTTGGAATAGTTCAAGCAAATCATAAAAAATATATATTTTTGAAATCTTAATGACAAGTTTCAAATATTTTTCATATTTCTATAACACGTAAAGTTTTATATTGAAAATACCATTTAAAAGTCCAGAAAATTATTTGCAACTATTGTATCTATACCATTTTTTTTTTAAATTAATAATAATGAAGATAATTCCACAGCCAAAATATAACACGTGGATCTGTTTTAGATGTCATAGACCTCATAGACCAATGATGATATTAATTACTGAGTTTGACATTTAAAATTTAACATTAAACAAAATTCTTTAGAATTTTATATTGTATTGAAGCATTTTGTAAAGAAAAATTATAGAATGCGTTTGCCTTTGTCTTAATTCTGCACTTCACTTCAGATTGTTCAAAAAATATATGCTATGTTTGAAGGATCAGTAAAATTTTGAAATTAACAAATGCTAATGGTCAGGTTTGTATATGTTTATTAGAGAAATTAATTAACAAATTTATTCTCATTCATCTATCAAATACCAAACATACGAACAGATTATGTATGTTGTTATCATTTATAAGTAAGTAATAAGTGCTTAACATCAATCGGAACTAAAGTAAATTAAAAGAAACATAAATTAGGCACTATTGAAAAATAACATTATGTTTGTCTATAGATACAGTAGCATCGATAGATGTTAGCGAAGCTTATATAGCCAATGGTTTCATAAAACTCAGTTTTAGTTAGAACTACTACTAACTACTATTACAAATGTTTTGTTTCCACTTGTAACTTGCACACAGCTTATTCCTTTGCGCTGGACCATACTTGTGCACCGGTATCAAGATAACCTCTTTGTCGACCTCGACTATCAATCCTAGAGAGTTGGGCTGGTACGGGACATTCCACCTACTGCTCGTTACATCTACCCGTTCCCTGTGCCTACGGCACTAGTTTCTTTTTTGCATGCGATTGACACTGCTTTTAAATATTTTACTTTGCCTTCTCTTGATATTGAAGCTAGTTATTTTGTTATTCCATGTTTTGTGTTTATTTTTAAAATATGTTTTACCCACTACGAAGTACGAAATGGTTGGCACTGACACGTTGTTTGAGGTTTGAGGTTAGGAGGCGAAATATAACTCTAAGGCGTTGTGTGAAAATCATAGTTTTCTGTTATTATTCAATAATTTAAGGAGATCATTGTGATAATTTTTCTAACAGTGTACAATGATATTAACTTCTGAAATGTGGATAACTGTTTAAATAGTTGGTTTTTCAGTAAATCGGTAAGATTTTATGCACGTTTATAGAATTTTTGAAATCATTGAACAAAGTAACTTCTTAAACACCTTAATTGTAGTATCGAACTTGCGGAAATTCATATTTTAATAGTTTATGATAATTTTACCTTACTTATTGTTAAAAACAAGTGTTTTTAAATTAGAAACAACAGGAAAAATTAAATTTACGTTAAACAATTATTTATCTTCAGATGATATGGCAACCTCACTTTCAGTAACTCATATGGTTTATTTTATTAGATTACGTCAGTGGTCTATCTGGTCAGTGGTCCTCAAAATGTGGGTATTAAAAAAATATATAATATCTCCGTAAATATCTATCTAGAATTATCTATGACGACCTACACCTACAGTTAAAATATTTGTACTTATTTCACGCTATATATATGGAAAAACTTGTTACATCATACCTCAAATTGCTGTGGTAATGTAGAGTTATATAAACAGCTAAATAATGTGATGACGACGCCCTACTTTGTTAGGGAGTATTCTCGCATTCACTTGGCGTATGCTACCGAAAGGGTTGAACCCTAGATAGAGGCTTAATCTTAATTTCGTGTTCGTTTCTTTTACCCAAAAAATAATTTTCCCTCTCGGAGTTTCCCTCAACCTTGCTTCTGAGGAGAAACGCACATTTTCATTACATGGTAGTATTAAATAACTTCAGCGCAACATTACCAAGTTTATTATGCCGCACCTTTACTTCACAAAAAAACTGTTTCTTCAGGAATTTTCCAATTATCGTAAATATATACTAGGAATAAATATTACTTGTGGTCCTGTGTTAACACTATAGCATACGGTTGTTTTTCAGCGGAGTCTATGATTCAAGGTTCTCATTTTAGTCTTTTTTGTTATTAGTGATGTTGTTGTTCACTGCTGAAAGCAACATAAAATATATAAATAGAAATTTTGCCTTCACTTGCTCTGTAGGTTAGGGTAATAGAGTTAGAGTAAATAAAAAGAGCACAAAAATTATCACAGTGTATTGGTCTTAGCTCCCTGTACTGATAACTGGTAGTCAAATTATGGGATGGAGTTGTTGGACCTAATCTTACGGTTTAAGTAGATTCCAGACTTACAAGTCATGCACATCGTTACTACAAATTATATTTTTGTTAATGTACGCTCACAAACTCAAAGCAATTACACCAAAGAAAGCATGGACAATGCACAACTAGTTTGCGATTAGCTGCTATATGTAATGGGTTCCAATGTTGTTGCATTACAGTACTTTACAGTTTAAAGGATTTTTATGAAAGCTTCTATTGTTTATTTCATTAATACCTACTTATACACAAACAAAATTATAAACAACATTACATTTGTATTTTTGCTTAGTCTTAACTGTACCTTAGTTTGCACTTTCGTGCCACAGTTTTGCATTTTATAGTAGTTGTATTGACATACACTTCCAAATGTTTCCCTGGATAGAGCTCTGGAAGTGACATATAAAAACTATGAGTCAGCATTCGTTACTTAACATATATCTAGGTCATGTCATTGCAATTCTGTAGTAGTAATAGTATATAAAAACAAATGACAGTGAGAGTGATATGTGAAGTGAAGTGTTAGAAGGTTGCCATCTAGTAATGAGGAATTTCCAGAATGATGAAATGCATTAAAAGCAAACTACCGCAACAAATAATTAAATGCAGTTACAAGTAGACACAAGTACAAGCAAGGCGATCTTAGTAATAGCTAAAGAATTATCGCATCGGCAGATTCATATCATATGGAGCAAAATTCAAAACAAATAATTAAACGCAGTTATCTAAAGATGCAACGTAATTAATGTATTTTTAAGCAATATCGGTCAGTTGTCGCGCGGTTTAAGGCATCAGTACTTGAATAGAGGTGACTAGATCACCGTGAGTTCGAGCCCCGCAGCCGGTAGACCGTATATAAGTTATATTTGTGGAGGATTGGCACCCTCTCTGCGGATATGGTAGGGTGGAAGAATGTTGGCTTGGGTCAATGTGAGAGATTGATACCGGTTGACGTTTGACTACCCCTCTAATTAATGAGGTTTTTCCAGGTTTCCCTCATTTCTGCACTGAATGGTGGTTAGGGCCTACCAACGTAAGTCGTTCCTGGGCGCAAATGCGGCCTACTTAGTAGTAATATGCCGCCCTCTCTTCCGCACAAATTTTCGACTTCTGGGCTAATTCTCGTGATTAGAATGAGGAGTAGAGATATTATTATTATTAATTAGCAAAGAATTGTTAATTGTGAACGCATATTTATATATTGAAGAAATGCCGCAACAAATAACAAAATTTAGTTCACATAATATATAGATACATTTACAGATGTGACCAATAAGTAAGACGCAATCTATCAAATCCAAAGCAATAATTAAAAAAGTGTTGCACTAGCAAATGAGCGCCATAAAGAAAAATACCACAGCACCACAAAAAGCAGTTACGCAATAGATTGGTGCATTTGCAGATGCGGCCGATAAGTAACGTGCATTGCAGATACTATACAACTAGTTTCATTTAATATAAAAGAGTGTTGCACATATAGCGTTGCCATACATCCTAATTAGCAGAACGTGTTTGGCTTTTTGCAGAAACTACATGACGAAACTTGAAATAACATGAGTTGTTAATTTTTTGTTACACTTCTATCTGTAATCTGTACCTACGTAATACATACGACATCATTTTTTATTTATTTTTTGCATATGCTTCTAATAGCTGTATTATGGACTCATTTGAGTCCTTAAAATAAGTCTTCTTCGAACACGATCTCAAAAAGTTGCCATAACAACTTTATTTCACACACAATAGTACATTATACTATAAGGGAGAGAAATGCGTTATTTTGGCAGAGGTGCAATTTGAAGGACCGAGAATAAAATAGCATCTCTCCCGAATGGCATATACTATTTTTTCCACGGTCTCATTAACTTAAAAACACATATTTTGTCATTATGAAGTAAGTAGCACCAGAATTATTGTATTCGGATTTGAGCATTTATTTAGTAGTCGTTGAGTTATTGTCATAACTACAAAATAAACAAACAAAAAGAATTATCAAATTAAGATGCTAGTTTGGTTTAGTTTAAAGTTTGTTTAGTGCACAATGAATAATTGTGAGTCGGAAGAGATTGTGGAGGCTGCAAATATTGCAATAAACTATTTTCTGCCTACGAATTCAAGATCTTTATACGATATAGCCTACAATCGGTTCAAAAAGAGGTGCACCCAGAAAAATGTTCAAGTATACAGCGAGAATGTTTTGTTCAGTGAAAACGCAAAGAATTACAAGTCTTTCACATTATGGGCGCAATATTCTATGGTTAAGTCATGCCTGATAATTTACGACAACATAGATATAAGCAAATTCCCCAAGCTGATCGCAAAGAAAAGAACCGGTGACGGACATCAAGAGAAAAAATCGAAAATATTGACAAAGGGTGAAATCGACCGTTTTCTATCAAGTGCAGATGACAAAGAATTCTTAATGATTAAGGTAAGATTACTTTTGTTGTTAGGTATTTCAATTATTAAGTATTTTGACTTTTTATAGGTTGGATTAATTCTGGGGATTGCCGGAGCTTGTCGAACTGATGAACTAGTCAATTTAACTGTAGATGATATTAAGGATGTAGGGTCTTCCTTGATTGTAAAAATTCCAAACACTAAGACAGATTCCACGAACCTTTCTGGTTACCGATGTGGGAAATATGCTTGAATTGTTTCGAAAATACCTGTCCCTTCGTCCTCCCCACGTCAAGCATAAGCGCCTTTTTTTGTACTACAAAGCAGGAAAATGTAGTTCGCAGCCAGTTGGCAAGAATACCATGGGAAAAATTCCGAGTGTAGTAGCTTCGTATTTAAAATTACCTGATGCTGCATGTTATACTGGTCACTGCTTACGAATATCTTCAGCGACATTACTGGCAGATGCTGGTGTGGATATCAGGACAATAAAGCGTCATGCTGGTTGGAAATCAATGACAGTCGCTGAGGGTTATATTGAGAACTCCATTGAAAATAAGACCAAAATTGCTAATCAGGTTTTAATAGGTACCACTACTAGCGCAATCACAAAAACTGTAAATGTAACCGAAAGTAATATTCCTTCTAATATTAATTTTGAAAATTGTACAAATGTAACATTTAATTTAAATGTCAATAAATAATTTAAATG
Organism: Monochamus alternatus; assembly: GCA_037114965.1. Classification (NCBI taxonomy): domain Eukaryota; kingdom Metazoa; phylum Arthropoda; class Insecta; order Coleoptera; family Cerambycidae; genus Monochamus; species Monochamus alternatus. The sequence goes on along the minus strand of CM073431.1, from coordinate 72,210,773 downwards.
TTATCTTTTTTTTGCATGAAAAACGTTCTCCATAATGTAAACTCCCTTGGGAGCATTATACTCCCTTGGGAATAATCGACTACTTCTGTTTTAATTTTGATGTCAAAGAAACTGATTTCTACTCCCGACCGTGGAAAAAATAGTATATTTAATATAAAATAAACGTTAACAGTTATTTGGATTTATATTAAACAATCTAGTTGTGGTGTCATGGTAATTAAAATCTGATTAATCATACATAATGTTTGAATGTGCTTTTTGGGAGCTTTAACAGAAGAAATGTTATTTGTAACATGTTTACCTAAAAGTTTTTTCGGACTTAACAGCAAGGATTCGTTGAGGTACTTGTAACATATCTATTTATTCAGTTCCTGTGCAAAAATATGAACTGTCCGGTTTTTTTAACAAAATGTCCAGTTAAGTTGACAGTGACACCCAGTTTTTCTAATTTTATGGCAATCCTATGCACATAGCAGATGCTTATCATAGGAAAAAAATATAGCAACAAATAACTACATAATAGCTTGTTGCATTTACATAATAGCTCATTAAGTTTACAGATGCAACCAATACGTAATGTGCAATTAAGCCAACTGAAAGTTTGATATACATCTAACTAATTTTATTTTTTAAATGTATTTGTAGAAAAGTTTATGATTTAAACAAAAAAACATAAGAGTTATTTGATGCTTTTGGTCACATATTTATAGAAGTTGTTTAAATAATGACGCTGATATTCGGAGCACCCTTGATATAAAACAATATGCTTCTACAACAGATGTCACAGTATTCGTTATAAATACCCGTCTACTCAGCTTTGTCATAACTTTTGTGTGAAGACATTTGATTCAGTTACGGAGTCTTTTCAATAAAAACATTTTCTGTTTAATATTAATCAAGCTTGCTTTGTAATAAGAGCAAAAGCACCGCAGCAGATAATTATAATATCTACGTAAAATGTTACATCAAAATAATATTTAAACTTAGCCTTTTCCCTGCAAGCGGTTTCAATGCAGCAAGTTTAGTTTTTAAAAACAGAGCAGAATAATTTCTGTTCTGAATTATCTTCTACGCGGATAACCTTTCGCATTCATTTTTGCTCCCAGAATTCTATTGCCGCATTACGTGTAACTGTAAGTAAGTAGACATAAATACAACCTGCTAAGGCAAAACAAAATGTAACCGGGTATTCTATACACTAGGCATTATAATGTGCTTCATGCACGTACGACTACAGCCACTTCCTTGAGATAATCCCGGACTCGAAAAGAATCCCACAAGTTCCAATTCGAGGTGCTTCCTAGTTTCATTTTTATCTCCAGAGCGTAATTGCATACGTCACGAGTTATTGCTTCGAACGTAATTTATGTTTATTAATCATTTCCATTGGAATTAAATAATATAATTTAAACACCTGTGTAGGCTTACGACTACAGTTAATTGTGATGTTACCACCCAGGTAGTACTAATAACCATGGCGTAATAGGAATACCATTGCGATATCGGAATTAACTGTTAATGCAGGTACGGGGGAAATCATAAATTGCCATTAGCATCACGGTTAACTTCTCCGTAATATCAGAGTAATTTAAAAAAAAAATAGTATACCTGCATACACGTCCATGGAGGACATAAATTGATAAGTATATTAGATTTCAGAAAAAACAAGACCTCTCGCGTGCAGAAGCGGTCACATAACATTATTTCCCACTTATCTTGCATTTTAATTTAAAAAAATGGTAACTATAAAATTTTTATATGTCTTATTCACTAATCTAAAAAATGATAATGACCAAAATTTTAGGAAATAATTATTATTGACGATTACGTTTTCTAAAATGTAACTTTTTTATATTTTGTCTTTTTGTCTGCGCCATTTAAGTTGGCAAACGTGAATATCTTGAAAATTAAGCATTCGAGAGAAAAATGTTTCAGACAAAAGTATCATCGTTTTATAAGCGGGATTTAATGGTTATACGTTTGGTTCGTTTGGTTTAGAATTTCGAGGTTATTTGAAGGGCAAGTTTGATTTTTAAAATAGCAACCCCTATTTTTTTAATGTTTCGTATTGTTCGTACAATACATAACTTTTGTTCTATGAGTTTTCGTGTTTACTTTCACGGTTTACGAGTAATTTCCTGTTGACCACGTATCTCTCCATCAGGAACTTTATGGCGATGACTTTCACACACTTCCACATTTTGTCAGTGGGCACAATTACAAACTGATGTAATTTTTTTCCACCAAGTACTATTTTTTGATGAGTCACAATTTACGAGTTATGGAGAAGTGAACAGGCACAACATGCATTATTGGTCTTCAGAAAATCCCAGATGGCTGCGTGAAGTACAAATGCAGAGACGACGGACGGCAAATGTTTGGTGTGGTATATTGGTGATAAATTAATAGGGCCTGTCTTTATTGATAGTGTTTTGATGGGAGCAATATACACTGAGTTTATAATAATAATAATAATAATAATAATAATAATAATAATAATAATAATAATAATAATAATAATTTATTTAATCCAGTAAGACATTAAAATGTATAGGACAAGTCAAACAAGACAAAAGCACACAAGAAAACATAAAATAAAAATGGACAAACAACAGAGCGCTCGTTAAATAAACATTTGTTACATTACGTCATTCATAAACTCGTTAACGCTATAATAACACTTGGCAAGCAAAAAGTCTTTGACAAATTTTTTAAATTTGATAGCATTCATTGATCTATATTCAGGGGGAAGCTTATTGTACAACTTAATACCTTGGTATAGTACAGACCTCTCAAATCTAGTGGTTTTATGTTCGGGAATACATAGGAGAGCACCGTGACGAGTATGGTAGTTATGATATTGGGAATTTATATTTAGTCGGTTAATATTTTCCCTAACGTATATAAGTGACCTAAATATAAAGATACAGGGAAAAGTTAGTAATTTATTCCGAATGAATGTGTCCCTGCAAGTTTCCCTGGGACCAAGACCATATATTTTTCTGATAATCCGTTTTTGAGACACAAAAACTTTATTAGAACTCACGGCATTACCCCATAAAACAACATTGTATATGAAATGGCTGTATACCATACTGTAATATACATCCATCAAGGCACATAGTGGCATAGAATTCTTTATGCGAGAGATAGCATAGCATGCTCTGCTTAAGGTCTTGGTGAGTTGGTCTATATGCAGTGACCAATTCAGTCGACTATCTAGGCAGATGCCTAAAAATTTTGTACAATCTGAAGAATACAAAACAGTGTCACGAAAGTGAACAGTTAAATCGGAATTATTCCTAAGTTAGATAATACAGGTTTTATCAATATTTATAATCAAGTTGTTCAACGTACACCAGTTTAGCAAAGCACGAAATACTTTCCTCGCACCTTGCCGTAAGCTCCTCCCGGGTCCGCGCTGAGACCACCATAGATGTATCATCCGCAAATAGAGTTAGGCAAGTCACGTCTAGATACTGTGGCAGGTCATTAATAAATAATAAAAAAATCAATGGTCCCAGCACAGACCCTTGAGGAACTCCACGATCAACATCATAAAAGTCAGAATTAACATCTCCTACTCTAACAGACATAGTTCTATCAGAAAGATAGCTCACCACCCAATCCAGAAATACTCCTCTGAACCCGATCTGATCTAATTTTACTTTAATAAAGCTTATATCCAGGCAGTCGAACGCGCGTGACAAGTCAAAAAAGACACCTGCCACATGTAAATTGTCATCAAGCAGTTTATAAATGTGTTCCGTCAGGACGCAAGCTGCGGACTGCGTGGATCTCCGCTCGCGAAAACCGTGCTGGCAGTTGCTTAAAATTTTAAACTTGTCAAGAAAGGCAAACACTCTGTTGAAAATCACACGTTCCACCACTTTCGATATAACACTAAGTAGGGATATGGGCCTATAATTGGCAATATCCTCAGGGTCATCTTTCTTATATGTAGGAATTACTACGGCTCTTTTTAGGGCATGCGGGAAACACCCAGTAGTAACAGATAGGTTTATCAGATAGGCGACATAGTCTCCTATAACGTGAGATACAGTTTTCAGCAGCCGAGCAGAGACGCTATCCACTCCGGTACCGCTTTTATTTTTTTAAAGAGAGATAGTTGTACGCACCTCATCTCCACTCACAGGATTAAAAAAGAACGTAGTGTGAAGCATTTCCGAAGAAGTGCAAATCTGAGATCATCAATTACCACAGCTTCTTGAAGACATCCCACTACAAGTCAGTTGGAGCATGTGGTACCAGGACGATGGTTGTCCACCACATTATGCACGGACGTCACGTGCAATATTGGACGGGGGTTATCCTGGGCGGTGGATTGGACGAGGTAGTTCAGTACATTTGCCCGCCCGATCCCCTGATTTGACTTCCCTAGATTTTTTTTTGTGGGGATATCTTAAGTAACTAGTTTACCAAGAGGTACCAACCACATCAGTAAATATGCATGAACGCATTAGAAACGCTTGCCGCAACATTGAAAGAGGGATGTTAATACAGACCGTGGACAGTTTTGCAATACGCATTGAACAATGTATTGCAGTTGAAGGCCATCACTTTGAACATTTGTTAAAATGATTAACTTTTAATTTCTGCATGCAATAACTGACATATAAATGTTATTTTCTGTTTGCAATAACTTAGTACGCCATCAAATTCTGTTACTCTCATAAATAACATTAGTTTTTCAGGGGTTTTCCGAGGGGTTTCCACTTACTTTTACCTCTACGTTTAACACGTAATTACTCGTAAACTCTGAACGTAAATACGAAAAGTCATAGAACAAAAGTTGTTAAATTTTATACGAACAATACGAAATATTAAATAATAGGGGTTCCTATTTTATAGTATTATATTTGTTTGACATTCATGCTCCATTTAAAACATCTAGGATTACCAAGCCCCCTGCCCCTTGGCTTACTGATAATTTAAAGTTCTTAATTAAATTGAAACGACGAGCTCTTACTAGATATAAGCGATTGAAAACTGTGAAGGCTTGGAATGAATATAAAGAACTTCGAAATTTTGTCAATACATCAGTTAAGGCAGAAAAAAGAGCTTTTTTGCATCATGCATTAAAACTAATACTCGTAATTTTTGGAAGACTTTAAAATAAAATATTGGTTCTTCGGTTGGAAACAATTTTAATAAAATTAACTTCTCAGATATCGGTACAGCTGACGATTTCAATAATTTTTATGCTAATTGTTCATCGAATGTCCAGGTTGATAATGAGGCCTTTATAGATGCCAATTATAGTAATCGGTTATGCCCTGATGTTCATAGTAAGTTTTCTTTTAAGTCAGTTGATAACAAAGTTATTGAAAAACTGTTATTGAATGTCAGATCTTATGCTACGGGAGCCGATGGAATTTCATTAAAAATGTTACTATATCTAATTCCTTATTTAAGTGACCACATCACTTTCATAATTAACAAATGTCTTACTTCTGGTCAGTTTCCAGAGATATGGAAAAATGCCAACGTAATTCCTGTACCGAAGTCAGGCAATCCTGTGAGTGTATCTGAGTTTAGGCCAATTAGTATAATGCCAGTTTTGTCTAAAATTTTGGAAAAAATAGTACATGAACAATTTAATGAATTTTTAATTAAAAGCAATTTTCTATCTAGCAATCAATCTGGATTTCGTCGCCATCACAGCACAGCAACTGCTTTACTCAATGTAACGGATGATATTCTACGGTCATGCGATGCAAATATGGATACGTGTTTAATTCTGCTGGATTATAGTAAGGCTTTCGATACTATTGACCATAAAACTCTAATTGTTAAACTTAGGTATTTTGGTGTGGGCGAAGTTGAACTTAATTTTTTTAATAACTATTTATTGCAGAGACGACAAAGAGTATTATTATATAATGTTTTTTCTAAATTCCTCCCTATAAATATGGGCGTTCCCCAAGGTAGTATCTTGGGCCCCTTGCTATTTTCTTTTTATACTTGGGATTTATCGCGGTTTCTTAAATTTTGTTCTTTGCATCAGTATGCGGATGACACCCAGATATATTATCATTTTTTATATAATGATCTAGATGTTGGTATTCATAATATCAGTGTTGACCTCGAGATTATTAGTGAATTTTCTGCAGCTCATAGGCTGGTTCTCAATGAGAAAAACACCCAAATGTTAGTGTTTGGTTCTCATAGACAATTAATTATTACTAATCCCATATTTCAAATTAGAATAAACAATTGTTTACTTGAATCAGTCAACACATGTAAAAATTTGGGACTGTTGATTGACACTGATCTCAGATTTGGTTCACATGTTAATAGTTTATTTAAAAAGTGTTTCGGTAAGCTGAAGGTGTTATACATGTATAAAGATATGTTAAGTAGGGATGTTAAACTTAGACTTACGGATAGCTTGATTTTATCTATTTTAACTTATTGTGATATTGTTTTTTGGCCCGCATTATTGGCACACGACAAGTATAATATGCAGAAGTTGCAAAATGCCTGTATCAGATTTTGTTATAATTTAAGAAAGTTTGACCACATCTCTGAGACTTTTAAAGATTCTGGGTGGCTCACTTTGAATGAACGTTTTCAAATTCATTTGGTTTGTCTTGTTTTTAAAGTGTTAAAATTTGAAATGCCTGTATATCTTTATAAAAAATTAATTAAAGGTTCCACAATTCATGATAGGCCTACTCGCCATCGTGATTTACTATCCATGCCAATACATCATTCTGCTATGTTTCAACGCAGCTTCAGCTACAATTCTGTTAAATTTTATAATTTGTTGCCTAGGAATATTAGGGACACCATCAGTCTTAATGTTTTAAAAGAGAGGTCAAAACATTTATAGTTAATACTCGCGATCGTGTTAATTAATGTTTTCTAGCATTCAATTATTATTTATTTTTGTTTAAATTCTTTTCTTTTTTGCCTTTTTTGTCTTATAATGTGTGTGTACTATTTTTCTTATTTCCTTTGTAATATTAGTTGATAAATATTGTTTCCAGAGGGGTGGTTATATGAGCAACTTAGTTGGATATCGCCACCCGTAATTAATATTTCTTTGTATAATATTATCTAAATTGGTAAATAAAGACATATTATTATTATTATTATTATTATTATTATTATTATTATTATTATTATTATTATTATTATTATTATTATTATTATTATTATTATTATTATTATTATTATTATTATTATTATTATTATTATTATTATTATTATTTAAAAAATCAAAGTTGCCCTTCAAATAACCTCGAAATTCTAAACCACACGAACCAAACGTAAACCATTAAATCCCGCTTGTAAAACTATAATACTTTTGTCTGAAACATTTTTCTCCCAAATGCTTAATTTTGAAGATATTCACGTTTGCCAACTTAAATGGCGCACCCTGTATATGTCATATATTTGATTTGACGGTTTACCCAATATTTTGGTTTATTTGCTGCCCTCCATAGTCAAGATTGTTCTGGGAGCAGTATATATTTTTGCTTAACAGTAGGGTATTCCACATAAGAACCGACACAGAGCAGGTGCATATAGGGGGTCCTAAATTATTGCAATGACTATGTACAAAGTTGCACACAGGCGGAGTTACAGGCCTTCAAAGTGGGGCAAAAAATTTCGAAAAAAATTAAAATTATTAATTAAATCTCCGAAGTACTTTAACTTGAAATAACCAAATTTGGTACATGATTTAGGTCTATTATTGGTCTTCTTTGAATATGAGTTAAAGTAAAATGAAACAAGGTGTTCATTCAGGGTGAACCACTCCTAAATTTATACCAAACTTTTTATTGATCGAATTCAAAAAGAATGGTAATATTCCACACAGAATTTAATTTAAAACACTTTTTTATCCTTGATAAATTTAAAAAAAAATTAAGGTTTTCCAGAAAAAATGCATTACTTAAAAAATATTTTAATACTGTTAATCAGAAGAAATCAAAAAGTCAGCAGTAGGCTTTGTCTTTAGAATTTGACAGGTAGTAATAAAACTATAAAATAAAAATAAAAAAATAAAATAAAAACTAAAGAAATTGGTCAAAATTTTCACCATTTTTTCTGAAATATAAATTTAAGCCGAATATTAAAATGTACTCTGTCTAATAAATGATGATCGTTTCTTATCGTTACGTTACATTTATTCGTAATACGATTCCATAAATCTTCTTGGGATTCAATTGGCGAGGAATAAAGAAATTCTTTCAATGTTCCCTAAAGAAAATAATCACATTTGTTGAGGTCTGGCGATCGTGGTGGCCAATATTGAGGACAATTAGTTCCTCATCCTAACCAAACCATTTTTTTGGAATCCAAAAAGTCTGTAACAGTAACACTAAAATGAGGGGGTGCTCCATTATGCATAAACCAAAACTCTAGTTTCAGTTGCAACGGTAATCGATTTGGCAAAGTAACTGGTGCAATCAAATAACGATGAATAATACCGGACCAAACATTTATCTTAAACTCGCGATGAAAATGTTTAGGAGTTATGGCATAGAGCTTTCCATATGAATATTCGTGAAAGTTGTGAACATTTGTAATTCTTCTAGTGAAACAAGCTTCATCAGTGAAAAAAATTTTCTTGTGAAAATTAATATCCTGATGCAAAACAAACTCGCAAGAGCTCACTCATCTATCCAAATCTATAGGCAATAGCTCTTTTTGAATGTGATATGGTTGTAGTAGATTACGTTTAAGAATTCGGTGTACAGAATTTTTTGATAATCCTATTTCTCCAGATATACGTTTAGTATTTATTTACGGTTCTTCTTCTGTTTGCAAAACATTTTCTTGAACTTGTACCCTTATTACATTAGGACGTTCTCAGATGTCTGTCGAATCTCTCTTTCAACACTAGAAAATATTTCTCTATGGGACTGTCACATTTTAAAGCAAAAGCCTGCCACTGACTTTTTGATTTTTTCTAATAAACACTACTAAAATATAGTTTTAATTAACGATTTTTTTCAGGAGATTTTTTTTTTAATTTAACAAGAGTAAAAAGTGTTTTAAAATAAATTCTGCTGAGGATATTATAATTATTTTTACATTCGATCAATTGCCGATTTCTAGATTTAACATTTTTTACAATTTTGACAAATATACGACACAAAATATCTATATCTAAAAAATACTTTGTAAAAAATCGTAATTGATAAATTAGTAAATAATTTCGATAAGTAGGCATCGAGCCTATTGCAATAAATACTCAAAATATTTTGCTCAAACTTTAAGTTACTTGGATTTTCACCTATGTTAATGACATTCTTGATGAGTTTTTGGTTGTAATTTATCTGGTTCATTCTAAGAAGAATTTAATTGAACTGTACTCTATCAAACTTCCAGTTAATGAAGGATACAAACCGCTTTCACTAAAAATGTTACTCTTGGTTTTTATTTAATTTAAATATATACACGAAATATTTCTAAGTTTGCTAAATGTTTTTTTAATAAATTGAGGTAAATCAGTGAAATTAAAAAAAAATACTTTGAAGCACAAGTATTAATCAAATTTTAAATATTACGCATTCCATTACCTTTAATACATATTCATTTCTGAAGTTAAAGTTGCTTTCAATTACTCTATGTCCCAGTACCATTATATTCCATGTATCATTTATTCTACTGTAATTGTAATAAAATACTTTACCTTTCACCTATATAACTATTTATTTACATTTTTCATTGACATAAAGACTAACCACATCTAGGAATAACATATTAATTATAGGAACATGAAAACAAATAAATATTGCTACAATATTGCCTACAAAGATTCCATACTAATGAAGTAACATTTGTACACATTCTTTATGGGCCCACTAGCAGTTTCAGTTGATTTATGAATATGTATTCCTACTATGCATATGGATAGATTTGGTTATTCAATCTGTGAAACAATAACAGCATACTCTTATACTTAGCATATAAATAATATACATATATAAGGTCGATTCACTTGGTTGAATGTCAAAGCGTGACATGTTCCGCCGCAGTAATTACAGAAACCTTCAGAAAGAGAACACATTAATATAACTAACCGATAGTGACTTATTTATAGTCGCAGGATGCTATAAATTATAAAAACAAGCAAATAACAGGAATTCGTATTCGATTAATTATTTAAAGATAACTAATTATTATTACGTATTAATATAGGGGTACAAGCTATTAATCAAATGTTATCAGCAGCTTAAGTATTTATAATGATTTGAACAAAAACGTTCAGAATTTAAATCGAAACTGACACAAAATTAATTATGGCTAAACATACAGGGTGATTCACAACTTACCCAAAAAAAATTGCGTCATTAAAAATGAAGTCGAAATCGTAAATAAAATGTTTGTAAAATCCTTAGTGTCCAAGAAGAAAATTATTGAAATTGTAGTATATTTAACTTTTACATCGCAGGGTTGCTGTAGTCTCTAGCGTCATGAGAACGTAGTCCAGGCGATTCCACATACTGATATTCGATTTTAGTAATAACGTTTTTGTGATAGTGTTTACATTAGTTTTTCAAGTTTTGTCAAAAATGATTTATGTGTATTATAGCAACTCGGACTTGATGGATATCGTTTTAATTTATGGTGAAGTAAGACAAAATGCTTTAGCAGCTTCTCGCCTGTATGCAGAACAATTTCCCGCTAGACATGTGCCAAATGCAATTACTTTTACCACAGTAGTGGTAACGAGAGTGGCACGGGAAATTTGCAACCGAATTGTGGAAGAAATGGAGGTCCAAAGCGTATTGCAGCAGCCAAGGAACATATTCTGGAGATTGCTGAAAAGAATCCATGAATAACTACTAGGCAAATCGCTCAACAAGTACAAGGAATGTCCCACTCAACAGTGTGGCTCATATACGAGGCTCAATTATATCCATACCATTTACAGTATGCAGCAGCAATATGATCAACATCCCAGATTTACAGCTGACGTGTTAGTTACAGATGAATATATTTTTACACGGAATGGAATAACATTCATAATATGTATGTATGGATCATTTCCAATAACGCTTTCCTTATATGTTTGGGCAGGGATTGTCGATGATTGCTTGATTGAATCATTCATATTACCAAATCAAAAGCATAGGGCTCAGTATCTCGAGTTCCTTCGAAATGATCTACCTGGACTTCCGGAAGATGTGCCCTTAGCTGTCCGACTCCGAATGTGGTTCTTTCACAATAATGCTCTCCCTCATTTTCGAAAAAATGTTCAGGAGTACCTTGATGAAGTTCAAAGAGTACTATGGATTGGACGAGGAGGACTGGTACCATAGTCTCCACAATCTCCTGACTTAAATCTTTTGGACTTTTTTTCGTGGGGATATTTCAAAAGTGTATTGCACCGAAGTGGACATTATTGATGATTTACGCAAACATATCATAGCTGCTGTCAATGACTTACGAATTCAACAGGGACAGTAACCCATTGCTTCATGGTTTAAATAATACCCATTTGTAGTGGCAACATCTAAAATCCATAAAATTAAATCATGCTCACCCATTGCAGGATACTCACATTGACACACACTATCTATATTCCATTGCTACATATGCCCCAATTTGTTTGATTTATGTTTATCTGAAGAATGGAATTGAGTATTATGTAAAAAATCAAGTAAACACACATTTTCACGGTCTGGCAAGTTAGTATGTGTTTTGTCTCAGAGGGAACTTTTGCACTTTCCAGGTCTGTATAGCCCTACGTGAATTTGGTTCTTAGTACTAAATTTAGAGCCCTATGTTTCAATAGATGTTGACAAAAAGTGGAAGTTTATATATATTTTTAGGTATTAAAAATATTGTGTGAAACTAACTACTCAGTGGACAAAAGCCCCAACCTGCGTTGAATTACACCCACAATATCTACCCATATATTCCTTATTATTAGCTTTTGTAACATTTTCTTTACTGTTTTAGAAAGGTATTTTAAGCTAATATAAATCAAATTTCCTACAATTCCTATTAATGAAGTCATATGTATGTTCTCTGATACCAAACATCTAGGTATGCTAATGAACAATTCCACAGACAAAGCTCTATTCAATAATTATTTAAAAAATAATCTAATTTACTAACCTGCTAATGAAACACTCTATAAATATCTAACTTCACTTTTTGGCAGTGGGAACACGACAAATTCAACCACAATAGATGAGATCTCACCTATTTCTGCATTTAATTACAATAAAGTTTCCTCTAATGTTCGCAACAGTAGAAAATTGAAATTCATTTTGATGAGGAACTATTCATTTTAATGATATGTACAGCAAATTAAGTGGCTTTTCAAAACCATATAGTATATGTGATTGCTTTGAAATGTTTTAAAGAGTGAACATTTTTATTTAAAGAAACCAGGTACCCTTGAATATCACAGTTATGTGCTTGGAAACCCTGTATTTCAATTTTTTTCATTTTTAACTACATTCTAAGGAGTTTGGTTTACAGTACGGGAATAGTCAACAAAGTCATGTAACATATAATATCATAAGCTTCTGTTAACTCACAGAAATTGAATTATAACGTTGTTCTTTATGTCTACAATGATATAACTTAATTGTTACGTATACATTACCCTCCGAGTGGTGGTTATATTAGCACATCAAGGTAACATCTTAACTCAGTGGTTATTAGATATATAATATCTACTAATATTACACCTAGAAAACATTCCTTTTATATTTGTAAAAACAGTATACAGGGTTAACTATGACTTAGTACAAATATTTTAAGAGACGATAGAGAGAAATGAGAACTAAAGGAAAACAATTCCAAACTTATTTGTAAAGCGAGACAATTTTTTTTTGAAATCATAATAAACCCTTATTTATCGACGCACATAGCAAAGGCACGACAGCTGCATATTTTCGTAAATCAGCACAAAAAAATGTGTGAAAAGTTCAAGGCATTAAATTTCTTGTATTGTTAGGGAATTAAATAGTGTTAATACTAATAATAGTAACAATATTAACAATAATCGACGAAGTTTGCATAAAATAATTAGAAATCTGTAACTTCCCGAGACGTTTAAAATCTGTTTCTTTAACCAGTGTTCTTTGACAAACAGACGTTTGACGTAGGAGTATGGCAACCCACAACATAAAATTCGTTGTCATAATTGAAGCTATATTTGTTTATGTTATGATTTCCTTTGGTATAGTCCCTATAATATAGTTCGCCCTAGGTCATATACGGTTTTTTTTCTAGGGTCTAGGGCAAATCAGCGGAGCTAGATTATCGGACAAGATATTATACATTACTAAATACTGTCGCGAATGCATTTTCTACTAGTATTCCTTTCCTTCAATTTTCTAAGAATAAATGAGCATTTTATTTAACTGTACGCATAGTGTGTTTTGTTGTTAGTTAGTGAGTAATCCTGACGGACCTGTAATGAGTGAAAATGTAGTTTTTGCAGTTTAAAATGAAGGAAGGAAAGACGAATGCAAAATGTTGCAGCTAACCAGTTAACTATGAGGTATTATAGTAATATTATTATTAATAAAATTGTTAATTTTTGTCAGTTTTTTATGTGGCAACACTGTAAAAACAACCGCATGTTAGTTAACAGATCTAAGCCATCTCGGACGGTGGTTATCGTAGGCGCCAGTTTTTTCAAAGGAAGAGAGGGTTTTACTCCATTTTTAAATATCGAATTATAATTCCGACATAATACCTATAAATGTTGTGCGAGTCCTGTCCTCGACCTACAGTAAATAGGTCTACATTTAAAAACATTACAAAATTCTTCACTAAACGAATATGACACTAACATGGTCCGCGATGTGCTTAGACCGCGACCGCATAGTGTGGTAGTATGGTTTTGATATGAGAGCCATCTATAGTTTGATTTGGGAAAACTCTACTTTAGTATTTCATTTGATAAGCTCCTACCTATCTATATTTCATTTGAATATATTTCCATGTCTCAAATATTTGATGGTAATTTTTCATAAAATTTAATAAATTTTAACTCAACTGAGAGTACTTTGATTTTCTTGTGGGCAGTACCAAACCTATTTTGCTATGAAAGACCTAAAAAGCCGACCTGTCATCAATTTCGATTTCACACCTCTCCCAGGTGACAAATCAAGCTTTCTACGAGTTATTCGAACGATAACTGATTGCTTTAATTGGAAACGCCTGTGTGGTAACTTCAATAGCATATCCCGTACGGCAGTGTGTTCTATTCCCACTCGACTATTGTTTCCAGAACGGGTTGGTACGAATATATCATTGTCAATTACGAGTAGAAGTTATGCGAATTAACATTTTATAAACTAGTCCGTGCGATGGAATTTTATCTACGTCGAAAATATGCACACATGAATACGTTTGTTATACACTCTAAAAAGTATAAAGCTTCAAAGAAATTATTTATATTTGCATAATATTTAACATATTATGGTAATTTTATAATTATCTCATGTAATTTTACAAATATTAAGGAAATTAATACCTAAAGCGTGCAATAGTCCTGTTATTCACAGAATATATTTGAATAGTTCTTCACTTTGTAACTTTAGCAGTAAATCGTGTAAAAACTTGTAAGTTTAGTAAAAATTGCCAATATTATGTATTTTTACAAGTAACAGGTACAGGTTTTTACACTCATTTTACATTCACAGCGTCCCGAACCAGTAACGGTTGCAACCATGTGCGTAACAGATATTGTAGTGCAGTTAAATTAAAGTGGTACGAGTGTTACGGGTTTATTTTATTTAATATTTAAAATTTGAATTTCAAACAAGTAAATGTTTAGAATCAACTAAGTGATACTTGCTCATCTGCAGTGAATTGAACTCCTAACCTAACCGCAAATGTCAACTGTAAACTTACTTATGTTTATTTGTTTAGTTAGGTATAAAAAAAATTAAATTGATCAGGAGCCTATATTGAAAATAATATGCCAGTCAATATACATTTATTTATTTCTTAATATTATGGTTTGTGGTTTGTCTTGTATGTTTTCCATGTAATCATTCATATGGCATTTCATTGGTCAATGGAATTTAAATAAAATTCCATAATTCTTTATCGCCAAACGGACTTTTTGCTGGCCTCTATTTCTAGCCTCTTTTTTCTGGGGGCCTGCTTGAGAAGGTCGAATCGGCAGAGTGTGCTCGATAGACGAGTATACAGTATGCGCCATAAGCATGGAGTAAATTCAATAAAAACGAAACAATTATTTTTTGGGAAAAATCCTCGAACAGGTCGTTTTTTAATTTAAAAAATACATATTTTAGCGTAAAATGCGATTTTCAAATGTCATTTGTTTTCGAGTAATGACGTCATCGATTTTTATTTAAATGGCAACACCATATTTTTTTCCTTGATTCTGAAAGATCGTTTAATTCTCTATCAGACAGTACTAAAATTTTGCCCTCTTACATAGGAAAGTTTTCGAGTAAAGGACGATTGAATGTTAGAAAACGTAAATTTTATCCATAAAAAAAGTAACAATTCTGTGGTATGTAAAATAAAATAATATAGTCAAGAGGTGTAAGATCTGGCGATCTTGCAGGCCATTCTATCGGTCCGCGTCTGCCGATCCACCTCCCAGGAAAACAGTTGTCCACCGCACCGTCTTGCTGAAACCATATGGTATCGTCAGGAATGTCAGGGTCATTATCGTTAGGAAAAATTACTGCAAGGGCTAGAACAAGGTCATTTTCTAGAAACTCTAAATATCTTTGTCCTGTAAGGGTTCCTTCAAAGAAGAAAGGCCCTACTATTCTGTTGTCAACTATTCCAGCCCACACATTTAATTTCTGAGGGTGTTGGGTATGTACCTCTGTCATCCAATGAGGATTTTCCCGACTCCAATATCTACAAGTTTGACGGTTTACTGTACCATTCAGACAAAATGTGGCCTCATCTGAAAAAAATATTTGCTGGTGTAAATTTCTATTTCCTTGACATAAATCCATTAAAATTTCGCAAAAGTGTAAGCGGCGATCGGGATCATCTTCATTGAGTTCCTGCACAAGTTGAATTTTGTAGGGATGATATTTTTCCTTCCTCAAGATATGTAGCACTGTGCTCTGACTAGTGTCATTGTTTAATGCAACCAATCGTGAAGAATTATGAGGATTATCCACCATACTTATCAAAATGTTCTGTTTCTGATTTTCATTAATGCTTGGACGTCCAGGTTTTGGAATATTTACAACATTGCCAGTTTCTCCAAATTTAGACTCTACCTTACTGACTGTTGATTGGCTGATAGGGCGATCTGGATATTTTTCATTAAATAAATCGCAAACTTCCTGCTGAGTTCTAGTCATATTCCCGCATCCGATAAGAATTAAAATTTCAATTCTTTGAGTAACAGTTAAATGTGCCATAATACTTTAAATTGAATAATAATTTCTATGTCGCTTACAATACTTATTAGAAAGTCGGTGTGACAATGACACTTTGCAAAGATTTTTACCTACGTGATCCATAAAAGAACTATGGAATTCGAAAAACTAAACTTGATAACGTTTTTGCTTTATTTTAATTGATTTACGTTTTCTAACATTCAATCGTCATTTACTCGAAAACTTTCCTATGTAAGAGGGCAAAATTTTAGTACCGTCTGATAGAGAATTAAACGATCTTTCAGAATCAAGGAAAAAAATATGGTGTTGCCATTCGATGACGTCATTACTTGAAAACAAATGACATTTGAAAATCGCATTTTACTCTAAAATATGTATTTTTTAAATTAAAAATCGACCTGTTCGAGGATTTTTCCCAAAAATAATTGTTTCGTTTTTATTGAATTTATTCCATACTTTTGGCGCATACTGTATATCGCTCTTGCGGATTTAGCTGCATTTTCCGGGCAAATTTTGTTTATAGATCTGATAATCATAGTGTCAACCAATGCAGGTTGGATCTGTGCCCTAAATTTGCCCCTTAAGCAACATTTCACCATGAGGCCGTCTTACAACTAAGGTAATGTTTTGCATTAAGGCTAACGGTGAAACACGTGATCAAGTTTTGTTAAAACCAGATATATCGCTGCGCAGAGTAAGACTATGTTGACGTGTTGTGGCAAAACGCTGAAATATGTGCTGCCTAGAGGCTAATGCATTTGGGATGGAGACAAAACGAAAGATACACTGAAATAAAGGTATCACAACTCTATTAGTGGAGTAAAATCGGTTCTCAATTATGCCGTTTTTTTTTTAATAAATATATAACTAAATTAAACATTTACCATCTTTTAGAGGGACAATTTCGACATCTGAAATGGACTTTTACAACTTTTTTCAGTAGGGTCTAACTTTATAAATTCAAATTGTCGGTGCTTCGGACGTTATTTGTCAATTATGTTTTACGAAACATATATCACGTTTGCAAATCAACGATTCAAGTTATGTTCATAATTTTTTCACAACATGTATAAAAAACTACAGCGCTTCTAATAGTACATACCAATTTTTAATAACTTAAAGCCTTTTCGAAAAAAATTGTTCCAAAGTCAATGCCAGTAAATTTGTGCATTAAAAACTTTACTATGCGGACAGCTACATTAATTATTGAAAATAGAACTATAGTTATATGGAGACAAATGTAGTCGATAGTATGAAAAATTTTTTTAAAAAAAGTTTACTTCGCTACGTGTTACGGTTTTCAAGAAATTGAATTTTACATATGCTCGTGTTTCGTGTGTAAGCTAAGTTTACTTGCGGTGCAGTATACGTTTTCAGAATAGGACAATGCATTCATTCGGAAAGTCTGAAATATCTATATTTTCCATAATTTTTATGTCGAATAAAATTAAATTTTAGTTTTTTTTGCTCGTATTTTTTTAATAAAGAAAACTTATCGTAGATCATAGAAAATACATAAGAGATATTAACATAAATGTATATTTATTTATGTCCAAAATGTAAAATATAAAGACTATGTATGGATTATTGAAGAGAAATTTGAGAAATTAAAGTGTAAATAGGCCAATTAGATTGGATCAAATATTGAAAACATATCCACTAATTGCGATGCTTATTTTTTTGTTTGTTCCTTTAATACTAAAATATAAATACTTTCACTTGACATAGGGCTCAACTTAAATCAGAAAATATGGAATAAAGAGATAATTTCATTTGTAGATTAAAATGCTTTTGACACATTTTTTCTTTCTATGTGTATTTCTACTAAGTTTGGGTTTGCAACAAATAGTATATTATTATTTACTGAAGTGCTGAGAAGCAAACCATCGATGCCATGTAAAAAAATACTATGCGACAAAAATAAAATTAGATAAACAAAACCATATTTCAATAACATTTTTATATACATATTCCATAAATCTCAACTACCCATTTGCATTCCCCATTTTTTTAATATTTATTAAAAATATTAATTATATTTTAATGAATACGTCTATTTAGAAATGTCTTAGCTGGTGTCTATTATTCAGTAGGCAGACACAGAATATTATATTAAAAATAATCTATATTTCTGTATTTGAAAAACATTATATTTTTAGTTTCAAGTAACAAATTCGTAATTATAATAAAGCTATTAAACTACAATACGTAATCATTTCTCCTAAGTCTTTATATATATATATATATATATATATATATATATATATATATATATATATATATATATATATATATATATATATATATAGTAAAATATGTTATTCTATTTTTTATATACTACAAATATTATTTTACATCGAGTGAAAAATTTTAAATAAAAAAAATTTACATTACTCAACATTTTAAAAAACAGCATTGATGTAAAATAATATTTGTAGTCTATTAAAAAAAAGCCGCCTATTTTTATCATTTTCCGTTGAGCAGTGATTGAGCGAAAACGTGACGAAAACTATATTCCGTATGATAGAACATTTACCGTTAGCCTGAATCACTTCTCTCAGTGTTGGACATTTAGAATCTAATGTGATCGTCTCTTTTATCAATGCCACCGCAAGGGGGCAGCATTTTATTGCTAAGAAATATTTTTTTAGTTTTCGCTCAGTAGCTCCTCAGGGGATAAAGATAAAAATATGCGGTTTTTTTTAATAGACTATAAATATTAATTTACATCGACGCTGTGTTTTGAAATTTCGGAAAAGAGCAAAATTCATTTAAAAAAAATAATTTTACAGTTTTTCAAAATTTCAAAACACAGCGTCGATGTAAAATAATATTTGTAGTCTATTAAAAAAACCGCATATTTTTATCTTTATCCCTTGAGGAGTTATTGAGCGAAAACTTTATATCGTCTCATAGAGCGCTCACCGTAAGCCTTAAGTAATAACTTCTCTATCATGGTACTCCTACCTCGTTGCAAAACCATATTTATTAGACGTATCTATTTATTTATTTTAGGCCTCCTTGATCTCGTTGATGTCATGAGTACTGCATTTTACTCTGTAGGAATCTACTATTAACACTTATTAATACTTACGAGCCTTTGGTTAAATTTAACATATTGCCCGCCTAGGTAGATTTTTTTTGTTCTTATTTTCCTTAAACGTGTACGCCGAACCAAGAGCGCTATTGGAAAGGTTTATATTGCATACGAAATGATAAAGCTGATTGATTAATTGAAGTTAATTGCACATTGCACCATACTCTAAGGGTCGTTTTATTTGTACCTTTTCCCGTTTTTTTTTGTCTTTTAAATTCATAAAGGTAATAATTCCGAATATCTCTCATGTGCATAATCCATCGGGTTGTAAAACGGGTGGCGCCGATATAAGTTTATTGTTTATTGTATAAGGAACAACAACAGGATTTACTCCAATACGTGTTCCCGTATAAGAACAAAAATAATAATACATACAGTAGTAGTGAATATGAGAAAAAAAGGTAACAATACCAACTAAATAATAATAAATATAATAGTAATAAAAGTACCACTAAATGAATGAATGACTTATACATAAAGTACATTCAAACAGTAAACAAAAAAATAAAAATAACAATAAATCAAACAAAAATACGGAAATCTTTTTTGAGAGTCTTGTCTAAAGAATACATTGAGATAGAAAAAATATCAATAGCCATATCTTGGAAGATTTTATTGCAACTAGATAAACACCTATTTAAGGGTGAATTCAAATAATAATTGGTATTAGCATGTTCACAATGGAATATATTTTTATTTCTAATTGCATAGGATGGAACTATAAAGTTTATTAAATTATTAATTTCGGATGAATCAATTAAATTGTTAATAATTTTATAAATAAATTCAATGTCTGTTTTATTATAGAACTATGTAAAATGCCAGGGTAGAGCTTATGATTTATATATTTTATAAATTTATTTTAGATTTTTTCAAGCTGATGAATGTATATAGAATATTGAGGATTCCAAATTACTGAGCCATAACTTACTTTACTATTAACATAAGCCATAAATAAATTACGGAAAATATCTGGGTTTTGAAAATCAACACAATTTCTGCATAAGAAACCGAACATTTTATTAGCTTTTGCAGAAATGTAATGTGACGATCAAATATCATCCTGCTATCAAAAATAATACCCAAATCTGAAATTTGTGTAACTTTTTGCAATCTATAATTTGACAACAAAAAGTTTGTTACAATCTGATCTCTGCCGAGCTAGGGCCAACTATTAGTTCTGGATAGTTCTGTAAGCCCTTAAACGGAAATAACATTTTTTTTATTGCTAGCCACGAGCACGTCACACGAGACATTTCATGTGTGTGTACGGTTTAGTTGTGCTGTGTATGAGAGGCTAATTGAAGGTGATTTTAAAAATACATTATGTGGTGCTGCATTTATAATAGCTGATGCCCGAAAATACAACATAGGTACCATCAATATTTTCACAAAAATTCTCAAAAAATATGTAAATGTATTTCATTATCCATGCAATTTGCATATATCTACTTGAAAATATTGTTTATATACCTATTCGTTTTTGTCCTTCACTAACTTTTCTCATATATTGCATGCATTAATAATTTCTATATTAATAGTGTAATAACAAGTAAAAAGAACTTGAGAATAAGTCAACCGTAAAATGAAATAAATTTTCTTCTTGTTCCTATTGGTAAAATGCCTCGCCCATAACCAGTTCACATATGCATCTAATGAACTGATATTAATACCATAATACCTAGATTTCTGGTTCATTGCCAAGTTCGTCTTCTCTTTTATCGACCATACTTAATACTTACATACTGTCAATATTAAAAAAAACCTAGATTTATTTTTCATAACTTCTTAAAACTCTTTTTATATTGGCAACGAAACATTTGCAGACTGATGTTTATAGAAATTTCTCGTCAACAAAATATATAAGTAGGTCTACTTAAGCATATCTAATTTATTTAATTACATTGTAGTTTTATGGGTAAAGAGTTAATTTACAGAGTATATAGTTAGGTAAGGCATTTCCATCGTAAAAATATGCCTAAGTATATTTTTTACATGCATTTACAAGAATGAGTAAATTTCCATATTATGTACGAGTATTCGTAATTTCCATTGTAAAAATACATATAACTTTAACGTGCATTATCTGTAAATTTTATAAATTAGTAAATTTACAAATCGTAAGTAAAATTACTATGATAGTTATTTGCATAAAAAAGCCAACGATATACACGTAAAATATGTGATTAATTTATAACTATTAATATATGGAGGTATGTAAAAAGCCGTACAAATACTTTCTATTTTACTAAACGATACATCTCTTCCATAGGTATATTTATTTGTATTTATTACATATTTTAGTTATTATTTTTTTTCATATATTAATTTCTTTGGTTGCACCTAATATTTTCTTGCTCTGAAGATGGTTCATATATCTGAATTGAGTTAATCGGTGTACATATGATGAGAGTCTTATAAATAATTAATTTATTAATCCCTTGGTTTCAATTATGGCTTCTCTCATAAGTTTATTTGTCAAAGGAAACCTGAATCAATTTACTTGATGTACTCCTCGAAGAAAAAACTTGGAGTTTTAATTGTAATCAATGGTTTAGTTGTGTTTTTTGGAGTTTATGCTATTAAGTTTCAAGGATGATTTTTGTGTTATTAAGTCGGCACGGTATATATGACTGGAAGGTATATCTTATACTTTATATGAACTAAATTTTATCAAAATATTTGTTATCTTTGCAACCGGAAGTTGCAAGTACCTACTAAGTTTAAACAATTTTGCGTGTATCTGTGACAAAGTTTCAATTAACAAAGCAAACAAGGTTTACATAAATTATATTCCAAAACTTCATAATGTTTACCAAAAGGGTAAATATTAGCTTTCAAACAGCGCTGAAAGTGAATACTGCTATGAATTTTACATTTGAAATAATATTTTACTCTGACGCAGAAAGTTTGCCTATTTTACAGCACATAACAATGCCTTCTTGAATCTGAATACCTAATCAAAATATACAAAGGGAGTGTATTTTCGGTTTTATAACTGAAATCAACAATATAAATAAAGAGATATATTAATACAGAGATACAAATACAAGTTTAGCAGTGTAGTATTGCATTAGGATTACACTTTGTTTCGAAATGATTTTATAGTAAGCAATAAAACTTGTAAAATATGTAAATTTCTTGACAACATAAAATTAGATATACATATATTTTTTCATATTTTATGACACCTAGAACAAAAGTAATATCAAGAATAAAATTCTTGATGTTTTGTTTATCCACTTCTGCTATTTAAATTTTCCTCAAATATAATAATAACATTTAATAAGTGTTCGTAAGACACACATTGTTTTGCTATTCTAACTTCACACTTTAACAATTTGTCACCCCAGAATTATATTGTTCTATATCCATTTTTGGTCAAAATGATATAATGTAATCCCTGAAAACTAGATAATTAGCTTGAACTATATCCATAAAAATTACGTATTAACAAAGCTCTACAAGAAAGTTTTTAGTAAATTAATGTACTATATCCACATTTTTTCCCAAACATAATATTATTATCTTGTCCCTCGAAATCTATGAGAATTATATTGTTCCATAACCTCTAAGAAAATTATACTGTGCTATATCCCCTCTCAATATCACTGCCATCGCCCAGAACAATTTTGTTCTATATCCGATTAGACATAATATAGAAAAGCTCGATCGACGATCATTGAAAGTACGTATGAATAATAATTCGACACCTGAAGAAATCCGAAACTTTAATAATCATATCGCACGTAAGAATTTGGGTCATCTTGAAAGAAATAGTGAGAGGTGCCGCTTTTTCAATGATAACACAGTAGGAGTTATTACTTTTGATTTGCAAAATACATTTTCATTACCAAAGTGCAATGTATCAAATAACTTTTATAAAATGAAGCTGTCATAATTTTACAGCTCACCTCAATGTGAATAATACTGTTTACAACGCAGTGTTGCACGAACTTCTCTGTGGACGAGCCGGTGTCAACATTGCTAGTGCCCTGATTAGAATACTAAAGGAAATAGTTGGACATTCCTCAACTTAATACACTGATTTCATGGTCAGATAGTTGTGTGCCACAAAATAAAAATTCGATAATGTCCATAGCTCTGCAGAAATTTATTTAATTCCGACAAGCATTGAACATAAAAGTGAGATCAAAAGTTCGGGGAGCCAGGCCATGGCAGCGTCTAAGAAATAGATAATCCTCACAGTTGCATAGAAAGATATATACGCAATTTAGAAGTTTGGTCCCCTTTAACTTTAATTCGTCTCCTCCTGTTAATGCCAAAATAATGGAAACTTAAATTTAGAATAATCCAGATGACTTCTAGAGATTATTTTGACTATCAATCATTTTCAACCCAATATTCGTATAATGTAATTCCTTACACAAAAGCGAAACATATAATATGAAAAGGACACATTATGGAGAAATAAAGACTGCTAAGCTAAAATATACAAGAAGAATACATCTTAAGGCAGAGGTACCACTTCCGGATAACGTCCCCCAAATACCTAAGACGAATGTTAATATACCCGATCAGAAAAAGAAGCATTTGGTTGAGATGATTCCTCAAATTCCAGAAGAGGAAAGACAGTTCCACAGGACTTTATTAGGGTTGCATAAAAAACTTATTTTTGTTCGACATCAAAATATCTTTTTTATATATCTTTAGGTATTAACAATATTGTGTAAAACTAACTACTCTGTGGACTAAAGCATACCTAGAAGTTTGGTATTAGTGAGCATACATATGACTTCATTGATACGAATTGTAGGAGGTTTGATTTATTTTAAAATACCTACAATAAAAAAATCAAAATAATTGTTCTATATACCCATATTTCTTTACCAAATCTGAAGATAAGGCATTTTGTTCTATATCCATTTATAAAATCCCGTTTTTATGATGTTATATAGTTCTCTTGTTGACTAAAATAACTAAATTGTAACATTACTTCATATTTTGAGACACTGATCTTAATTCCACATCTCTTTATAATATATGTCAATATATGATCGCCGTACAATATTTAGACACGATTTCCCAAAAGTAGCAGTTTGGCGTATAGAACATTATAATTCTGGGGTGACGAATTATTTACACATACTTATACACAAAAGTAAACAATCTTATATGCAGAACTATGTAAGTTTATGTTTATGTTATATTTTTTTTATTATTTAAAAAAATATATATTTTTGTACTTAAGAGAAAGATTTTTGTACCTAAAAATTTGTTGGTTAGACCGCTTTTTGTCTGTGTTGTATATTCGTTTAACTTCGGTACCTATTAATATTCGCAGGTGGCATGAGATAACATTCCTAATTGCTAAGCTTTATATTATTCAGTTCTTAAATGTTCTAATATCATTTGTATGTGTCAAAAACACTAATTCAAGAATATGGCGCCCATAAGATAAGGTAAGGTAACTAGAGTCAAAATAACAGTTTGCACCAGTTTTTTTACAAAAAAACTCTAGTTATTTTTTATATGAAGAAACTGGATTTTAAAACGTAAAGAGAGCAAAAAAATGGGCATGCATTTCTAAAATTAATTATTAACTTTGTAAATTTGGAATTAAGAAAGTGCTGAGTAACCGCTTACGTCCAAATAGAACCAGGCGATGAGAGATACAAGGTAGGCAAAGATAGAAGATGTAAGGAAAGTCGTACAATAGCCTGTAAACTTTTCTACATTCTGGAGAAAATTCGTATAATTGCCGCAGTGAAGAGATATTATTTTAACTTCCTTTGATTAAAGCTATGAATTCGTTGAAAATTGCGTTTAAAAACGACGCCGTAAAAATAAAATAATATACCAAAGTTCAATATATAGCTTCTGCATTTTGACTTCAAGTTTAATATTTACATATGTTCAAACATAAGCTTTGCAAAACAATTTGATTCTGATAATAACCTCTTCATTATAAAGCTATTCCTGAAAAAAAGAATAAAACCCGTCGATTATGCTATTGTAAAAATGTGGAACATGATTGGTTACTGAATGAAGGTACTGGAATAATGTTAATAAAAATATATTAAAAGAGTAGCTTTTTATCGATGTCAAATATACTTCAAAAAGTAACAAATATTACTATTCAAAATTAAGTTCAGATTCGGGTTTACCACTATCAAAGTCAAACTTTAATGTTCCACTCCATACATTGCTAGTCGGTAACATTTTGCTAAATCATGTTTGAAAAAATCCTATTATTTTAAAGTTAAGAAGAAGTAGTAGAAGTCTACAGTCTACAGTTACTCTATGATACATTCATTATTGATCGCCCTGTATATTGCATTCGATTAAAGGACTTGATTTATATCTAGTATACATTAAGATATCTACATTAGTTAGAGGAATACAAAGCATTAATAAATGATTTGCTTTCTCTAAAGATTTGATAATTGCGTTTGAGCATATATTTCCAAATATCCAACATGATTGGTTTTCATGATCGTTATCCACCAAACCCAACTCCTAAATATAGATACACTTCCAATTAATAATAAAAAAATTATTACCATCATTGACGTCTTTTCTAAATAGGCACATCATTATCCTGTTGACGCAATAACTGGAGTTAACGTTCTACGTAGTCTTGAAATTTCTCGAAAGTCATGGTTATTCGTATAAAATCTTGGTTGGTTCTGGCGTGGAGTTCAATAACATTATGATTAAAGATTTATGTATTCTGAAAATATTGAAAGCTTTCATTCCACTTTGCTTGACTTAATAAGATACATAAAAACTGAACAACCAAATGCACCGATTGATTACCTACCTTGGGCGGTAATTTCCTATAACCATACGATACATGCGACAACTAAGAAGTCTCCTATAAATATTACTCACGGCGACAGTAAGCCCGACGCTTTTGATATAAATGAAGAGATTTTTACATATGATTACATTGAAAAATATAAAAATTACATGAAATCCAATTAAACAAAATATTGAAACAAAAAAAGACAAAATCTTAACTAAATTAAATGATTCTCACAGAAAACCTGATACTTTTGAAGCTGATGAAAATGTCTATATTAAAAACTCAAATAGTAATAAATTGTTTCCCCTACATACAAAAGAATTGACATCTAAAGATTTAGGATTCACTGTAGAAATATTCAAACGATTCGGACATCAAGGTGATAAATATCACAAGGCTTTTATAAAACGTAAACCGAAACCAAGAAAACGAAAAATTGATAATCCTCTTTCCGTTTCAGAACAATGCCCCCCCAACTGAAGATCCTGATTCTCCTGACGATAACATTCCCCTTAGCAAACTTTTTAAAAATCTAAACTATCGAAAACTCCCTTCTAATGAGTCAGTTAAGTAAGAAGACTCGTGTTTTCTCCCATTATCACGATTCTATCCAAGTCATCGACTTCACCAAAATCAAAAATCAACCACTATTATCTGAGCTGGGTCCTTCCCAGTGCAATTTATCAAAACTTAAATAATTTTTATTTTATATACAAACTAAACTTGAAAATTTGGAAACCCAAAGACTAGACAAAACGAGGGCTAATTAACATCGTTGTGGTTTATTACATAAGTATTTATTTGGAACATTAGATAACGATGATTTAGAAATGATTAGTTCAAAATTTAACACCCTTCTACATAATAAACACGAAATAAAAACATAGTTACACCTTCAAAGTTCTATATTGATTAACTTGAATAAAAAACTAAAAAGACAAATCTCGCTCAACATAATCCCTACGAAGCTATCGCTAAGCGCTATCTCGTGGCTGCTTGTTTTCGCGAAATAGAATTTCACTTCTATCAGGACTAAATCACACAACTAACTACGTCTCTCTTTTTCAGATGCAAATAGCAGCGGAGACCGACTTAATTTAATTGATTTTCCAATTAAATTAAAGTCATTAACCATGCACAACCCGTACACCATTCCATATGACTACTACGGCACCGACATCTGCATATGGTATATTGTTTGCTACATCAAATAGCCTCCTGGCAGCAGTTTTGTCCTTAACTTACCTGTCTAGTGTCTTTTAGTTACTTGCATGTATTGTTTGTTGTGATTTCTGTGCACCGTCATCGATCAGCATGTTATCCGCCAACGTGCTGTGTCTAAAGAAGAGGAAAAAGCGGACCTACTCTCTTTCTAGTCCGTCGGACAAGAAGGATGCCTCCACGGCAAAGGATGCAAGGTGAGTTTATATTCTAATTATTGCACTACAGGAAACAGGATTGAATTTTATATAATCCAAAAAAATGTAGATAGAATATTCCATGTAAAAAAAGGATAGGTTTTATTTATATGATCTAAAAAAAATTATTGGAGATGTATAGGAGAAAGCAGAATACCTATCTCAAAGCTACTGGCAAAATTTTTTTCAAGACAAGAAACAAAATGTGTTTGTTCTACCAATATAAAGAAATAGACGTTATAAAACTGTTATATACTAGTATGGTATATTTTCTTATATTTTATACCCAATTTGTACGTATTACTTTTGATAATATAAAAATATAAGGCAGTATTGAAAAATAAGTGGTGTTTTTGCTTATTAAACGTATGTCCTTGAGGTACTCATTTTTTAAATTGAGGGCATGTAGAAAATTATTGAAAATCAAATTTTGAATGTAAATTTCTTAATATACAACACATTTTATCAAAATTTTACTTGGTGGTGCTGAACACAATGGTGTTATTTTTTTTTGTACAAAAACTATTTGCTAGCATTTCCACTGACATTCTGCTCTATAATTTTCTTGAAGTCAGGTTTTTCCCATTGCAAGCTACGTGATATTACATAAAACTTCATTTTACACAAAAAGGTGCTCTTAAGAAATTTGTTGTCGAGGAAGATGCAAAAAAACTGTGTTAATGGCATTCTAGTGATCTTTGTAATAGTACTTATTTATCAAGAGAGCATGCGTTAAGCCTCGAAGTCTTCCATTGATATGACATATTTTGTATTATAAGATAAATTGCAGTACGCAGTTTATTAGTTGGTTTGAATTGTAATCTGTTCTTTTAATGAATACTGAATAAATAAATTTAAAACAAATCTCTTGGGGAATTTTAGAACATTCACTTATACTCAGGTAGATGTATATCTTACTTTAAAGTGTATATATACAAGCTGTTTCAAGAAACATGCGACAAATTTTAACCCTGTATTTCTCGTTCAATAAGGTCATTTAAATATAGGCCTTCTGATGCTTCATTGTGCAGGTAGAGGGGGTTGAACAAACTTTTTTTGTAAAACATTCAAACATTATTTTCCAATTCAGCGGCTAAATTTACACAATAATTCTCCTGCATCTTTTATCATTTTTTTGTCTAAAAGAGATAGTTCCTATGTTAGCAGAAGTTATAGTTGAAATATATTTTTGTTGATTTGAAAATTCGTCAAAAAGGCGTAGTAGGCCTGAGGATTCATCGTTTTATAGGCATATCTTATAAAGATTCCTTAGAAGAAAGATTGAAGGAATGCTTCGAAAATAAAAAAAAAATGTAGTTAAAGATGTCAGTCATAAAAATGAAACAAGTATAATAGTAAAAGAAAACAGTAACGGCAAAAAAACATGCATCAAAATGAAAGAGAGTGACACTGAATGAAGATCAGTCGAGAATTCGACGACGTCTCAGACACAGATGTTAGTGATGATGACGATGCCAAATACATTTTGTGCGGCTTGTTTTCCGCATACCTATGTTAATTGAGAAAATGTTATAAAATGTAAAAGAAGTGCTTTAGATGGGTCTATGAAGACTGTACAAATACAATAAAGAAAAAATTATTTACAAGTAACTTTTGTTTAAAAGCCTACAATTTACATTTTTATGGGACATTTAAAAAATGATTGCCAATTTGGGATATCCTATCTGAAATTGAGTGTCCTTTTCAAAGCTAAGAAAAGGATGTTTTATAGAATATGGGTTTCATTTTTAAAATTTAAAAAATCACTTATGCATGGATGTTTCCTAACTAGACCCATAGCTTTGGCTAAAAAAAACAAACAAATTATATTAATTTTCTAAAAATATGTGATTTAAAAAAAATCTATCCAAAATTAAATGCGTTTCCTCTACCATTTTTTGACTTTTCCAAAAGTAGGTAACTGCTATAATTTATATAATTTAGGTGCAAAATATAAGGCGACTTTAAATACCCCTGTATATCTTCTATAATTAAATCTGTTTGTATAATTATCAGTAGCTGAATATATTAAATTTAAATATGGTGTTAAATAATCTCATTTAGTGTTAATTATACGCATTTTTATAAATTTAATGTAATGCCATTAACATGTTTTAATGAGGAAACTGTTTATTATCCTGCCACTTTACCTATAATTCTGAATAAAAAAATACGCCAATTTAAATAACATATCGTTTCTTCTTGTTCTATGATTTGTAGTTTAAATACAAAATGTTTACATTGTAAATATTTGATTCATTTAACAAACACTTCTCTAAAACCGGGTTAGTTTGGTTTATCTTGAATCAATAAATATGGAAAGCAATAACCCAAAATAAATAATTTGTTTATAACTATTATTTATTTTCATTGAACTTTTTTGCACTTTTATTTAATTATTTGTTTAATTTCCCCGAATACAGAATATTCAGGCCATATTTCAGAAAGAAAATATGAATCGATATATGTGACAAAGAGTGAACAATGAATTCCATTGCATTAAATAGGCAATTAATAAAATTAAAATCAGTGACATAATTCCTCATGTCACATAGTTTGACAGCTCAGTACACAAAGCAATGGATTAAAAATAAATATTAATTTCCCCTTTTTCATATTACCCGCTAATTTTATTCGTGGTACGTTGAATAGGCATTCTAAATAACTACTTAATTATAATCAGTAATTTAGTGTGTGTGTGTTTGCAGTTATAGCATTGCCTTCATGTAGACTTGTTGCACAAGGTTATTTTGGTCGTATAAAATAACCTGATGCTTATATAAGCTTAGTAGAGTTATTTGTAGAATATTTCCGTCTTGTTTAAAGGTACATATCTTTTATATGTACGGAATTTCAATTGTCTTCATTTGTAATTCATTTGGTTAATAATATCAAATATGTTCTTTTCAATTAAAATATTTTCAGGGAAATCGTCACCAACTTCGTTATTTTAAATGGAATGATAAGCTTTCTTATACCTTATCATTCTCGTTTTCGCCATATTTACAATATTTCGGAAAATTATGTAAATCGAATTCTATGGAAATTAAAGAATTAATTTGTATACAACGAATAGCTGAATCTTTAACCTTTTTAATAATGTGTTACCAGTGGCTTAATTTTATACAAGGTGTTGAAAAATCAAGTGTCGAATTTTGTTTACTTCAAACCATCAGAACTTCTTTTTAACGGAACGTCGTGTGTATTTTTACATTTTCTAGTTCAGAATTTTATTCCCTATACTTATATATCTTGTTTTCTCCAAGGAATAGATAAGGATTTTTATTAAAATTAAGTAAATGCGTCATATTTTTGCCGATATAACTATGAATATGACAGTAATTAGATCCTGATCAACTGATATCTTTATTCAAGTTATGTCTTTTTGACAGACGTCAGTATGTAGAGTATGAAGGTTATCGATTTTTTTCACACAAATCTACATTTAGCATTCCGCAGGGGTCAAATTTGGGGCCTTTATTATTTCTTTTTTTACTGTATTAGAAAGGTATTTTAAGCTAATATATATCAAATCTCCTACAATTCCTATCAATGAAGTCATATGTATGCTCTCTGATACCAAACATCTAGGTATGTTAATGAGCATTCCACAGACAAAGTTCTATTCAATAATTGTTAGATTAGCTTCTTTAGATAATTATTGAATAGAACTTTGTCTGAGGAATGTTCATTAGCATACCTAGATGTTTGGTATCAGAGAGCATACATATGACTTCATCGATAGGAATTGTAGGAGATTTGATTTATATTATCTTAAAATACCTTTCTAATACAGTAACAAATGTTGCAAAAGCTAGTAATAAAGAATATATGGGTAGATATTGTGGATGTAATTCAGCGCTGGTCGGAGCTGTAGTCCGCAGAGTAGTTAATTTCACACAATATTGTTAATACCTAAAAATATATAAAAAAACTCTATTACCTATTTCTATTGTTCATAAATGACCTAATTATATTTAGAGTATTCTAAATTCTATCAAAGCTTCTACAGCATTGATGATATTATATCTGCATGGTGTCTCATCTTGATTTAATTATTGATAAATGTTATATTGTAACCTTTACGAAAACTTTTAATTACTTAAACTTAAAATTACTTTTTTATATTTCCATATAATATTGGACATGAAACACATGATATTCTATTCTATTATATTTGTTCAGAAAATGTCTTTTGTTCCACACATTGATGATAGTACCACTGCAACCAATAAAATGTTTCATTTTATTATACTGACAGCAAGAGTGATAGAGATACCTCAGTTCTCAAACTTGATTGCTAATTACGTACATAGCAAGCTAAAATATGATATTTTGATTTGGTGTTCTTATTATTCAAGACAAATTAGTTAAAAAGAACGTTTACAAAGAACATTTTAAAAGTATTTGCACTTTAAGGGGCATGGTGTATTTCCTGAGCGTAGAATTGAATATTTTTTCTTACACAATGAAACTAATTTTGTCTCTCTAAATAAAAAACGCGGTTTTTTAACAACAGTCTTTCTTTATAATTTATTGCATAATTGCAGTTCAAATGAAATTTCAAAATTAATTTTAAAGAGTTCCATTATTATTGCAAACGATTGTACCTAATTTCCAACAAAGCGATGAAATATCTAACAAAATCTTGTAACTTGGGAAATCCAAAAATTGAATAAAAATTATGTAATTCCATTTACAATGCTGATGACTTCCAGTATAACCGTAAGTGACAACTGTTTGAAAATATTTTTATTGAAAAGGTCATAGTCGATTATACAGAGGCCGTCAAATTTTTAGAAATAAATAACCACTACATCAATATTAATATTGATTTTTTACTTATATATATTTAAAATTCAATTAAATATGCATTTAATTTCCTATTTTAATTGATGTGTTGATACCTATCTAAAAAACCGTTTATCCTAACAAGTTTCTTTATGTTTATATCCTTCAGAAAAATGTATATCATTCCGCTATTGTTATAATCGTTTCACACTTGACTTATTTAACGTTTGTCAGCAAATTGACAACTAATTTATTACTGTACTAAAATACAGTTATGTTTCAATAAGATAAGAAACTGCCGGAACTGTTAGCAGCAATAATGAAGTCTGTACGAGAAATAACATTGGAGAACAGTTACACATATATATGTAGAGAAATTGTTTTCTATTATAGGAGATAGATTTAGTCGTTAGAATTGTTGTATCTTCAAACAAGGAATATGATATTTGGCAGTAATGATTTAGATCATATTTAACTATTTGGTAATAAAATTACACTAATTTAGCAATTTGTAAAGAATTTTTGAACTACTATTTTCAGTTTCACACAATTTAAAATGATATATGCAAAGTTATCTGTTAATTATACGCATTTTTATTAAATTAAAATTAATGGCACTATTTTTGTTCATTAACATATTTTAATTAGGAAACTGTTTATCATTTTCACCCGTTAAATGTAACTAAAAAATTCTAAATACTGATACCAATACAATATACAGGGCGATTCAGAACAAATCTAAAAATTTTCGAAATATAATATTGTAAAATAAAAAATTAAAAAAGTTCGAAAATGATTTAGAAATACACTTCTGCACGGCAGTGGTAATTGGTCCACTGTAAAACCTTGCAAGGCAAAGGATGCAATCGGCGAGTGGACAAAAAATTGATAAATTTTCCAAGGAAATAAATTTTATAACACCTATTTTATACAGCAAATTCAACTGCTTTTGCCGCTATTGAACAAAATTTTGGGCCCGTCTTACCTAGTTTCTATAAACTAACACAAATGTTTCCGTTTCTTGTAGTTTTTAACTCGTAAGTTTTTGGCAACAGCTATGATATGTTTGCGTAAAAAAAAGTGTTCATTTCGGTGCGATACACTTCATTTTTAAATGGTACGGTATGGTATGGTACGGGTATAATTGAGCCTCGTATATGATTCGCCACACTGCTGCAATACGCCGTGGACGCCCTGGACCTCCATCTCTTCCATGATTCGGTTGCAAATTTCTCGTGTCACGCCCACGTTGCGCTACACTTGCACTTGGCATATGTTTACCTGGAAATTGTTGTACACGTAAACCATTTTTGACACACGTTAATACTATAAGTAATTGGATTTCAATATTCGAAATCGCCTGGCTAGAGACTGCAATGAAAGGGTTGAAAATACAACAACCATAATAATTTTTTTATGACGCATTGATTGTCAATTTTTTTTTTAGAAGTTGTGAATCAGCATACATTATCATTTCTTTCATATTAAATCTAGAATACACTGTTGTTAATAAGACAGTTAGTAAAAGAACTCAATATTCTTTATTTTAAAATTGAATTAACTTTTCCAGGTTTATTTTATACAATAAGGATACATTTTTTTAATTTACTCATATTCATTTTAAATACATATATTATTATTATTTGCACAAATAAATGCCTAAGTTGCGTCATAATCTAGTTTACTCGTATTTTTTTAGATATTTTGCTATTGTGTGTGTGTGAAAAATAAATAAATTCTTGCGGGAAAAGGAGAAAATTTGATTTCATAGAGACTAACCTTTCACAATTCTTGATCCACAAATTTACAAGAATAACTAGTTCTTTCTGAATTACAATGCATTAAGCAGTGCAGAGGATAAAAATTGTTTAGTTGATATCAATAGCTACATAAATCAGGTACCAGCACTAGGAATTTTAGATCTTCTTTATCAGTTTCACAACAACTTAGTTCGGTTTTTGTTACACATGCACCAGAATCTCATGAACCACTGCACACAAATATAAATACCGAGGACTTAATTTCCATTTGCGGAGTTACTTCTGATAAAGAAACCGCCAGGAAGCCTAAACTAAAAACGTGGTTAATAATTTGCAAATTGTTTAACCTACTTTCAAAATAAAAGCAAAAAAATGTAATGGTAGCAAGGCATATGTTTTTAAAACAATTTTGAACAAGGTTCTGTTATATTTGTTTATAAACGCTAAGGACTCCATGCTTGATTATGTCGTTCCACCTTATCCGCATTTCCAGGAAGTAATCTGTTACACCGAAACGGGTCATTGCTTACAAAAATATTTGATTCTACACCTTTTACTTACAGTTAAAAATCCATTATGTAACCAAACTGCTTGTTACACTGTATATACTTTAGTGGTTCTAAAGCTTTCACGGTCGGTGCTATCATTTGATACATACTGATTTTCCGGGTTGATGTGCCGTGACCTCGGTAACCGGTAGCTGCCAGAAACAGAATTAAAATGCACATCCATAGCATAGCCGGGATTCTTTGACCTGCCCTGGTTGTTCTTAAGTTAGGCTCTGTGAGGACAGACCCGATATCCGGTATGTCTGAGCCCGCCCATATATTGATTTCGGCTCTTATTGTTGGTATTACGACTGCTACGGTCAGAACCGTTCCTTGGATAATGATGGTCTTCCGAGACGTTCCGTAGCCGCCTATGTAACTGGTCGCACCTCATGCTTTCAAACGTTTCGTCATTCTTTACTGTCCGTTTGTACAATAATGATTGTCTGTTTTATCTAATGATATTAGATTTTGTAGTTTTTTTTCAAGATAATTAAATCAGAACAAATAAATGCAAAATTAGCAAATAGTTTAAGGCTAATATTTAACCGATTGCCAAAAGTATACCTAAAATATTGCTAAAAAATCCATATACTTCCCAAAAACGTGATCACCAAAAATCAGAAAAGATGTTTTATTGGCAATTAAAGATTTTCAATTAATTATTTTCTGATGTATAATAAAATTATTCAAACTGAGACAATATAAGCTACCTATGATATAGTTTATTCCAAACCCAAAATAGTAATTTATTGGCCAATATATATTATCCATAAATTGCTTCATAACATACCATATAAAATGCTCATTGACAAAATATAATTTCTAAATAAATATAAAATATAATTACTAAAATTAAAAACACTTCCGTATGCGTATAATGAGTTTTAAATTTTTTTTTTTTTTCAAGTAATAATATTAGATAATAGCCAATTTATGGCACTTAAAATCAACACTTTATTGATAGTTAATGAAACAGTTATAATAAAAGTAAGTAATAAAATTATTTAACCAACACAGCCTTTTTGGACTGGAAACGGATGTAATTGTTTGAGTCATAAATATATTCTAAAAGTCAAATAAATTATTTATACCGTGACTTTTGGAAGATATTGTTAATTATTTAGAAAATAACATTTGATTTGGTGGCGTTTAGAAAATGTAATATATTTTATGCAAGACTGCAATAATTTGATTCACTGATATTTATTACGGAAATAACTGCGTTATTTTATATTTGGTAACGATTTTATTTATTTAGTCTTGTAATTTTTTTTTATAGTTATATCTAGAGTAAAAAATCATTAAAATTAAGAGCTTAATGTGCTTATGTGAGACATACACCCTACAAAAAGTAATTTTTAACTCAATGCCTTTACTTTGTGAAAATAAGAAAAACTGAAGGCAGCGACAAGTTACTTTGTATAATAGAAGTAGGAATTTCAATTTCAGTTTCTATTTGAAAGGGATGATCTCTGCAAAGCCAATATCATTTTACAGCCTTCATCAAAGTTTTATGGCGGTGAATGAATGACATCCAACGTAGTCGTTGTTTCTGTTCAAACTGTATTGGATATTCAAATTTTAATTAAAACGTTATAAACCGTCGTTGTCGTCGCCACAAAATTGGATGTTATTTATTCAAAATCAATAACATGTATACGACATAAAAACGTAGTAATATACGTAGTAAAATAACACCTGTTTGTAAATACGGTGGTAAAAGAAATTACATTGGAATACTAATACCTATTATTTTACTGAAAAAGATATTAGTGCCATTATACGATATAAATATTCATGCTACTTGTAAAAATACCAGATATTATTATCATTCAACCTTGCGTTCCAGTTTATACTTGTTTATTAATGAACTGCGCCTCTTTATCTGCAGACAAACTTTTGGAGGCATGTAATTTGGTTGTTTGGAAACCTATTAACATATTCATTATACTCTTTGCATATTATTGAGAAAATCGTGTAATCTTAGGGGAAATTTAAAATTTTCCACTGGATGATACGATGTATTGTTAAGTAATGGACTTTTAAAACATAACTAACTGCATTGCATGGTTTTGAAAACGGTAGTGGAAAATCTTTCTAAACGTAGAGATTTTTTGCTTGGATGACTCAGTCCAGCTCGAGTTTGGTAAAATGGTTGAAAGTGAGTTGCTACTATGCGATAATTATAAAAAATATATAATCTTTATAAGGTGAATCCATATATACAGCTATGACCTACACACTTTCCTAAGACTCAGTTACATGAGGAAGCAATGTATTTGCATCTTTGCTCTAGATAATGTTTCTATTAATGATTGAGTTGAACCAATTGTAGTTATAACCTATAACAATTGTGCATTCACTGGGAGTTTACTCTTATAGACGACTTTGATACAAAATGGTGCAAAAATTAAATATGAAGCCAGTAGTATACATAAACTATATGTTGAGGCGGTTAAAATGTTGTTATCCAGTAAATAACGAGGTCATAAAGTGTTCATTCACTGGATAGCTGTTCATTACCAATCGTCTAGCCTATGAATGAATGCATTCGGTTGACCAATGAATGAACGTGAAAAATTACTACTTCTACCATTTATTAGAAAGCTGTAGTTTCACTAGAAAGAATGAATCAGTTGTATGAAAAATTCAAATATTCCGAGGAAACTTTAGCCAAAACTTTAAATAAAATAGCAGCTGGTGACATGTGTCTAGCAGGAGACTTACAATTTCAAAGTCAAATCAAACAATGGATATGGAAATTCTCCTAAAACAATTAAAAGAGAGAAGAAAATTAAAACAACTAAACGTAATTCTCAAGCATAGCTAGTAACACAAGCATATCTACTACTAACTCACTAAGTGGGTGATTATGTAATAGCATATTATGAAGATGCGCCATATCCAGGTAAAATATTAGAACTCGGCCAAAACAAACACACATTAAGTGTGATGCATGGTTTAAATAAACTGCTGAATATTGCTACGAATTGAAATATTAATATATTGAAAATATCCATTCGAAAATGAAAACTCCTTGAAAGAAAATTAATTCCATACACACATTTTCACGTTTGGTGCACATTGAATAAACTTATTATTAATGCAAGTAAAACAAAGTATATTATATTTCATAAGGAGCCTTTGTCATTGGCAAACTTTACGCTATCAATAAATATGGACAAAATTTTTAGGGCTACTTATTGATAAAAATTTTTCTTAGTCTAAGCACGTTGAACATGTTTTAGCAAAATTAAATTCTTCCTATTATGTTATTAGAAATCTTAAATCTACTGTTGATAGGACGTACCTTCTAAATGTCTACTATGTATTAGTGTACTCATAATATAAAATATTTAATTGTGTATTGGGGTCGGTCGACGGAGATGCACAGTTTTTATATTACAAAAACGAATATTACACCTTATTTTTTCATATCAGCTACTTGACTCATGCATACCTTAATTCAAAACAAATGAAGTATAGATAGTATTTATATTGATAAATTTAGATTATCCCTTTTCACGAAAAGTGCATATTACTAATGTAGTACTGTTCACAACAAGCCACCACAACAAATAAAAGATTTAAGTAGTCACTAAATTTAAGAAAAAGCTTTTGGAGTTTTTCTATGATCGGTGCTTATATACTTTGAATAAATTTCTCGATACACATTGACTATTTGTTATGTTTAAAATGCATGTTAAGTATAAGTGTATGTATAAGTTATTTATAAGGTTTTATATTAACAGAATGATATAGTTTTGCTATGTTATTATTGTGTAGTGATGTAATGTTCTTCTTTTGTCTTTTTTAAATTTGACGTTCGTGTCCTATGTTGGCTTATATGAAACAAAGTTATTATTATTATTATTTTTATAAAATAAACTAATTTTTAAAAGTGGTTGTTCATTCACTAGCTGAACACTTCTTTTATTAACGAGTGCCGTTTATTCACTAGTGTTCTTAGTTTTTAATAGTTATATATTTTTTTCTTAATACCTAGAAAACCTGAATAGTTTCATTACATTAAACACATGTATAACGCTGATAACACTTTAATCATCGCATTTAAAAAATTATATGTCAATTTTAAATTCTTAACTACTCATTCACTGGTGCATTTACCCTACACATTTATAAAAAAAAATGTTGTTGCAAGATTTCAGGCAACTTACGTCACGGCTAACGTTACGTAATTGTTATTATTGGCAATATAATTTTCTATAGTTTAGATAGTATAGAGCAATAACTTATTCTAAACAAAATTTTACATTATGATGTTATAAAAAGATAAAAGTGGTGGAATCAAATATCCCCCTGCCCCCGTCCCTACGTTCTTTAGGCGTTGCTTGTCTTGAGGATTTGGTTGATTACAAGTATCTCTATAAAACTTCAAAGTGATTTCAGAAGATCTGAAGAAATTATATCGAAAAAACAATTTTAGAACTTTAACACAGTATCGTTTAAGCGATGCATTTTTGTATACAGTATTAAATTGCACATCCATAGCATAACATAGCATAGCCGGGATTCTTTGACCTGCCCTGGTTGTTATTGAGTTTGGCTCTGTGAGGACAGACCCGATCTCGGTATGTCTGAGCCCGCCCATATATTGATTTCGGCTCCTATTGTTGGTATTACGACTACTACGGTCAGAACCGTTCCTTGGATAATGATGGTCTTCCGAGACGTCCCGTAGCCGCCTATGTAACTGGTCGCATCTCATGCTTTCAAACGTTTCGCCATTCTTCACTCTCAGCATCTTCAGAGGTGACACTGCAGAAGCTTTCCATTTGTACAATAATGATTGTCTGTTTTATCTAATGATATTAGAATTTGTATTTTTTCCAAGATAATTAAATCAGAACAAATAAATGTAAAATTAGAAAATAGTTTAAGGCTAATATTTAACCGATTGCCAAAAGTATACCTAAAATATTACTAAAAAAATCCATATACTTGGCAAAAACGTGGAATGATCACCAAAAATTAGAAAACAGTATCGTTTAAGCGATGCATTTTTGTATACAGGGTGATTCATTAATAATTGTACATACTTACCCTAACTGGATAATCCTGGGCTGAAAATATGAAGAACTGACACATAACTCTTAGGTTGCTTACGCAGTTATACGGTGTTTTATTTAAACATTTTTAAATGATTTTTGCCCAATACTTTAGCCCTGTATGATATTTTCCTATCATACTTGGCATAAAGCTTTAGAATATATTAAATAATGCTACAAAATGGTTCATGGCTACGACCAGAGGCGTACGACAGGAATAGAGGGGCAGTTTCCCATTTCTATCTTCTACACCACTGGCGGAATTTTTATTTTGGTACAATTTTTCAATTATTTAATACTTTCTATGCAATTAACACAGCGGTAAAGTCATTATTTCTTGAGTTTTTTTAAGTTAGACACAGAGCTGCACAATCATTTTTATATTATTATGTAATTTATTTGTCATATTATTATTATTATTCAAGTCGGTGTTTCTGTCAAGGGATTGCTACAGTATTGAAGAATTTAAAAATGATACCAAAATAAAAGTAGCGTAGAAATTAGGAACGGGAAACAGCTCCTCTACCTTCATCGTACGCCTCTGGTAGTAGCCATGAACGATTCTGTAGCATTTTTTAATATTTTCTAATTTATCTAAACTTTATACCAAGGACGATAGGGAAATGTCACATAGGGTTAAAGTAAAAATCATTTAATTTTTGTTTAAATAAAATACCTTGGAACTCCTCAAGGAGCCATATTTTATCTAAGCATTATCTTTCAATTCTTCATATTTTCAGCCTAGGATTATCCAGTTAGCGTGTGTACAGTTATTAATGAATCACCCTCTATAAATAAGTAGGATTGCATTTTCATATTTTGTCCCCAAAAATAGGCAGTTGATGAGATGAGCTGCTTTTTTGTTACACCCTGTAGAGCGCTTAACGGAACACGGGCTGTACTGGTTTGTACGATTCCATCTACTGTACAAGAAACCTTATGTATAACGCAACGTTGTCAGTAAAAGAAGAGAGTACCAAATTATGTTAAAAAATGTTGTATTTAACACCCTGTAGAAACTAACGTTTGTAACGATAACCATAATACCATTATCCTAAAGATAGTAGATAGTAGATCCTAGGGTAATTTAAAAACTTGTCCCGCATCTAAACAAAATTCGTTGACCTTTTTTTTATGAATTATTTTTGAGCATATCGTTTAGAACATGTTTCGGATCAGATAGATGACCTTACATGAGTTGCAGATAGAATATTTTGAATCAGATAACTGTTACAGTATACAAGGACTAAAGAAATTTCTAGAAAGTTCAATATAATCTGACTACAGAACGATATATTTAATTTTATGAAGAATGTAGAACGTGACTTTTATTTGTTTGTTTAATTGTCATTTAATTTAATGTACAAGGTGAATTTCGTTGTATTTGCAAGATATCTCGGAAACTACAAGAGATAATTATATAGATAGACATATAGATAGATAGATAGATAGATAGATAGATATTGATATTGATTGAAGTTAAATTATATCATATCATAGCTTGAATGTCATTGGTTGGAATTTAAATTGTATGTATTAATTGTAAATAATTAGATTTAAGAGTTCAGTGCAAAATTGTGGTATTTTAGTGATGACAAGAAAACAAAGTTGTTGATTTATGGTGAAAAAGGGGAAGCCCCGTTAAAATTTTGCTCCCACAGAATTACCTAAGTAAAATAGGGCATAAAACAGTTAAAAATTAGTGAAAGTTATCTAAAAGTATATGTAATGTGCAATACTATCAATATCAAGAAAGTAGTTGAGTCTGGTATTGAATAAGAAGTACAGCATACAACATTAAAAATCAAGGAAATTTTTGCCAAAACCAAGATTTAAAAAGGAAATAAAGAAAACCAGAGAATAGACTTCAGTCAACAGCCAGGCAACAAACAAACCAAGGTACGAGATAAGCAGCAGACAAACAGGTTGAGAAAGATAGGAATATGAAGGGAAGAATGGAGCGGAACAAGGAACAGTATAATGGCAAGCCGGAAAAAGTGAGAAAATCATACAGAGAGCAAGGAGCAAGGAATGACTGATTGGACTTACAAAAAAAAATTATACCAAAATAAAGAAAACCACTGTATTTAGTATAAGAACTGTACATGTGTGTAGAAATAAGAAAATTAATCGATTGTTCATTCATAAAATAATAAATAAAAAAACTGATAAAAAGTTCCATTTCTTAAATATTTCTAAGGCAAAATTTCCAACTAATAATAGAACATAATTTTTAAAATAATAAAATAAAAATTAAGATTTGTTTAGAATCTACACTGGGAATACTCGGAATAAATATCTATTGCCAACAGTTTTTGAATTAATATTAAATTATTTATTCTTAGAAACTTGTGCCACATCAAAATTTTAAATTTCAATCAAAAATGTTATGGGTTAACACACAGGCATCCAGAACAGAGTTATCCTAAGTAAATGACATTTCAAGAATTTAAGAATACTAGTCGACATAATAATTAACAAGTAAACAAAAAATAACAAAAATCCAAATATATTTAATTCGTTCGAATTATTTTTTATCAGCTAATACAATTGGAAAATATAATATTTTGGACGTTGTCTACCCGTACACTTCATCACTGCTATTTTTTTTACTATAATACTAATGAAAAGCTAATAATATATTATAGAGGATATTTTGTATTATAGCTTTTACTTCAAATTTCTTTCTGTGAATGGCAAATTATCAAAGGATTTACGGGAACTTCTCAGCCATCTGATGTACAGGCGCTATCTCTTAATTATTTATTTTCATTACGCATATCTGGACCATGGGTTGGGCAGTTAGTAACAAGTGAACATACCAAGTAATCAGGCTCACTTGAAACGACAATTCAGCATTCCACTAGGCCTGTGTTAAACAGGTTTAATAAATTGGACTTTTTTCGACTTAATTCGCTCGGGTAAATGAAGGGGTTTCTGATTTTCAAGGCTGACGCTGTGATTACAAAAAAAAATTGGCTGATGGACTTGGTAATTATAATGGGAGAAAATAGTAATGCTAAATATTAGCAGATCAAGGTGATTGAGACATACTGAGGGACCCAAATAATTCACTAATGGAAAGGAAAACAGAAAATGTTTGTTTATCAATATCACCAATTGAGTTACTGTAAATGTAATTTTAATCAAACATAAATAAAATTTCTTTTTACAAGTTTGCTTCATCTAATAGGAACAGTTTGAATAACAATTTTGCCTGTTTCGGTCAGCTAACCGATTATGTAGAAATACCTTCGAAAATTTCACATCGGATGATGATGTTTATATAATATTATTACTAGCTTTTTTTCCTAAAATAATAGTTAATGTAGAGAGTAGTGTCAGGAGCTTGGTTTAATTGTTTATATTGTTAAATTTAATGGTTTCGTGTGAATGAATTTGGTTAAAAAAATGTACAATAACTATTTGGGCATACAGAGTAAGTCACAAATAATCTCTCAATATATACAGTATGTATTATACAGGTTTAACTATCACTAAGTACAAACATTTTAACCACGTGCTCAGAGAAGTCTAAATAATGGGATAAAACCCCCTTTTCCATCGAAAAATCGAAACCTATGATCACCATCGTTCGAGATTATTTCAAATTGCGAACAGCTCAGCAGCGTTGCCTATTGAAAAACGATGAAAATAAACATTTCACGTCGCAGAAATTAAATCTCGTTCTTCGTTACGTCATTGCAAACTGCCAAAACAACATTTTTAGTAAGTAAGTAAGGAAGTAAGTCGCATTTTCATAGTTCCTTCTGTCGAGTTAGCCAGCCGCAGAACCGCCATGTTAGTTACCTCACCTAAGACTGAGAGCTAATAAACCTGAAATGACTAATGACTTTGGCTGTATGCTCAGACCGAGGTTCCGGTGCACCAGGTGTCCGGAGGTACGTTTTCGGGGTGAAATTTGGATTCAGAGCCCCAAAAAACGCTCCCACAATGATTTTCGGATTATTTTTGGCGATCTTGTCAGGAAAACTCTCGAAGATGACGTCCACGTCCAGGTCCCGGTGCACCAAGTGTTTGCCGATGCCATATTTGAATTCAGCGACCCAAAAAACTCCGGGCGGCGAGTTTTTCTCCTCCCCCGCGTGAATTTTGGGAGAGTCTCACGGAGATGACGTTCATTGGCGTTCCTGAGCTCCCGGTCGGCTGTGGGTCAATTTGAACATTGATTGATCAGCGACCTCAAAAACCTCCAGGAACCCGATTTGGGCCAGTTCTGACTCATCCAAAAGCCGTCTCAAAAAATGCATTTTTTGAATGCATTTTTGGCTGCAGCAATGCAATTTCCGATTTGTATAAGATACAAAGTAGATACATTTTCTACAACAAAGTTTTGGAAGCGAATGCAAAAAACTGCATTCCGACCCGTCTTAGTGCAAAAAATTCCGAGGTTAAGTGCTTCATTGCCTCGACTAAGTACTAAATTTTGTTACCGTAGCTTTACGGGCTTCCCAGTTATTTGACCTATTTGCTACTTTTGACTAGCCCTGTATTCTATAAATATTAGAGTGTTTTTACTTTAACGTTAATATCCAAGTGAAATCACTTGATTGTTTAGTTCCAAAAAATATTTTTATATATTCCTCAGACACCTACAAATCAATTCGCTTCGAGTTGCATAATTCGACGGCTATTCGATTTGAAATTAATAAATTAGATAATTTATATAAACAAACAAAAAATGCGATGCTTCAGCGAACGATTCATTGGAGAGGTTTACGAATGATTGGCTGAATCGAGAAATTCTTGGTTCATTCGCCATTTTCTTAATCACGACGTGTTGTTTGACGTGATGTCACGAATAATTCTCGAGAGAATCCGCTATTTATGCAGAATATTTTTTTACCAGGTATGCAACGATGCGAAACGGAATTTGACCATGGAAAAATTGTCAACAGACGAGTACTTATATCACACAACTTATAAAATCAGCCACTGTGATGGACAGTCATTTTCCAGTTTTTGAGAAGTTTGAATAAAAATAAAATATACAGTTTTTTAATTATAAATGTTGACTGATG
Source organism: Monochamus alternatus (assembly GCA_037114965.1). Taxonomy (NCBI): domain Eukaryota; kingdom Metazoa; phylum Arthropoda; class Insecta; order Coleoptera; family Cerambycidae; genus Monochamus; species Monochamus alternatus. The sequence continues at coordinate 72,165,924 of CM073431.1, read as the reverse complement.
ACTCAAACCGATCATAATAAAAAAAGTAACGGTTTTGAAAAATGTTTGTCTGACAACTTGACTATCTTCCCGAATATTTTAACCACATTCGGAGTCGGAACGCTAAGTGGCGTATCTGTCAGAAATCCAGGCTGATCATTTCGAGGCAACTGGAAATACTGAGCCCCATCCATTCAATTTGGTAATATGAATGATCTAATCAAGCGATCGTCGACAATCCCTGGCCAAGCAATTAAGGAAAAGAATTGCAGATTTTCAAAATCAAAAACATAAGTATTATGAATGTTATACATCCCATTCCATGTAAAAATAGCTTCATCTAACACGTCAGCTATAAATCTAGGATTTTATTACAGCAACCATTCACAAAATCTAATTCATAAGAGGTAATCCCTTGGTACGGATATAATACAGCCTCGTGTATGATACGCCACATTGTTGATTGGGGCACTCCTTATACTTGTTGAGCAATTTACCTCGTACTTATTCGGGGATTCTGCTCGACAATCTCTAAAATGTGTTCCTCACTACAGAAACTACAGTAGTCCAGCGATGTAGAGGTTGAAAATATTACAATTTCAATAATTTTTTCTCAGAAATTATAAGCGTTTTTTATGATATTGACTCCATTTTTCATGACGTGTCCATTCCCAATTTGTTTGTATAAGTTGTGAATTATCCTGTATATAAATAATATCGTATACATAATATTTAGGACTTAACTTTTCAATTATTTGGATTTTAATCCGATATTAACAGTTCCAGGTTTCTATACATAGCCCGAAAACATTTTTTAGATGTTTAGTTTCTTAAGGCTGGCGTTTCAAGGACAAATAATCGTATCCAAAAATGCACAAAAAATACACCAAGTAGGTGGAGGTTCTTATTAGCGTAGTACTAAAATATAATGCTGAAATTTAATCATTTCCTTTAACTTTTGAAGGGAAAATGTGCTAGAAAACATGAAAAACCGTGTATTTGTACCTTATCACTGTGAAAAATATTTGAAAATTTACGTAAATTCAAGTGTTACTAGTTTTTTAAAAGAATTCTGCGGGATGTGATAATGTTTATAATGTCGTATACAATTTTCTCAATGTGCAGTTGACTTGTAAAATTCAGGAAATTTTATGGTAAAACATAATAGGTGAAAATGATGTTCTTTTTTTCTTATTCTAAATGACTTGTCAGTCTGGAAATTGTTTTATATCCTGGAGAATACTTGCTCAGATTCTTTTTAAACTATCTCAACAAACAGCTATGAAATTCGTTGAAAATTTCCGTAAAAACGGCGCCCTTAAAGAATTTTTACGATGCTGATACTTCCAAGTTTAACATATATTGCCCCACTCACACCCAAATAGACGACTGTGGTATCGCGAAACGCGAAATTGCCCCGATCGCCCCTATGCGATTCCGGTAAACAAACAATACATAGTGCCGGGGTATCGAGGCGCAACTGGATAACTGGAGAATAGACGAGAAGCGTTCGAGTCTTTCGGGAAATGAATCTAGAGATGCTAGAATATACCTGGGTCTATAAAAGAAGAATACACGGCCTAGTTAGTTAGTCTTGTATTACAACCTTGAATTGGAGTGTTTAGAGCGATTTAGATAGCGATTAAAAGTGAAATAGTGTTTAGTTGAGCTGTAATTAGTATTCATCTGTGTACAGAGTAGTTAATGAAGAGAAGTGAATGATTAATTAACGGATTGTCTTTTTCTTGTAATAGAAAAAGTCGGATTGGGAAATCCGTGACAATATAATGAAATAAAAGCCAAGACGTTTTTTTCATATATTTATTATTTATATTATATTAGTCATATACGTTAGTATAAAATGGTAATTTTCACCAAAAAACTGTAATACTATGAAGGAAAATAATATTCCATAACAAATTGCTATATAATTGAATATGTGTGTACTTTTTACTGTTTTTTTAATCATGTACAATTTTGAGGTATTTATTAAAATTTATACTTTAATTACTAGAAAAACGTGAGATTCCATGTTACATTGATAAACAAAAAAACTGCAAGTCGAAATATACTACTATAATTAACAACCAAATAAGTTAATAAAGTTAATATTTAATAAGACATCTACAATATTTTTTCGTTTCTTTGCATTTTCTGAGAACATTTACCATAGTAATATATATTTTTTTTACACCATCAGAAAGTAGATATTTCAATGAACAAAAAGTCCACCGACTTTTTAAAAAAAAATAAATTTTCCTACTATTCCTATCAATGCAGTTACATGTATATTCTCTGATACTAATGAAAAATTCCATAGACAAAGATCAATAATTATCTAAAATAAACATTAAATCATCTAATTTTACTTCAAAGAAAGACATGCATGGCTTGATGATATCTTCTATAACTTTTAAAACTCAAATTCACTTTTCATTATTCATCATTTAAGATCTAACTACAATAGACGAGATCTGACCTATTTCTAGGATTGCTTCCTCACGGTGACTTCTTTAAGTTGAGTCAGATATCTAGCTATAAAAGTTATATCAATTAAAATTATTTCACATTTTATTCTGTGCCGTGAAAAGAACTGTAATAATACCATTAATAGTAAGTATGTTTAGGTGTATTTGTATTAATTATGTACAAACACCTGGCATGGTAGGTGTGCGACATTATTGCATATTTTAGTCCTGTTTGCTGTATCATGTTTGCTATCATAATTTTATTACCGTTGGTAAGTGAAGTCAATTATGTTTTGTTTGGTACAATTCATCATACAGCAAAACAAAGGTACTTATATTTCGGACACTGTATAAACTTTAATTTTACCAGAATTACTACGTCTGACAACTAAATGACATGTCTCCTTCATAAAAACATTTCATTTCATTTTTAAAAAATGTATGTTTACCTCTCTTATTCTTTTGTTACATAACAATTTAATTTAGGTATCTAAAATATATAATTTTCATCACGAGAGTTGTTTAAATTCCAAAATGAATACAAGAAATGTACCTGTTATAAGTGGATATTATGTTGCGGAACATATAATTTTTACGTCTCAGAGGTTTGTACACGATCATGTAGTCCAGTTACAACAATGTAATATAACCTACCCATTCACATCCCGCTTACAATGATATCTTATTACAAATGCAAATGCGAAGCAGATCATGTGTAATTGTTTACTGTTGAAAACATACCTGCCTGCAGCCGACTATTGAAGCACTGTAACTAACTACATGGAATACAAAAAGATACTTTGCAGTTGCAAAGAATAATTTATTTTTGTATAAGGGATATCTTAAAAACAATAGTATATGCCTGGTTTATTTATAATTGCATAGTTTTAGTTTTAATTAATGTTTCAAAAACCAACAAATATGAAAGAAATTTGAATGATGACCTTCTTCAGCGCCCGTCTCAGAAATTAACAATCGCCACATTTTAAAATATATCGAACACATCAGTCAATTTGTGAGTCACAACACTTAGAGAAAGAACTACCTCAATTAGCATAGCTACGACTATTGAAGATACTTTAAAGTATTTTGCCACTAGCCATGGACACGTAATAGAAACGTTCCCAGTATGTGCCTATGAAGAAAATGCTGGGGAATAAGTCTTTGGTACCCGCTACGTTCCAGCGAGGTTGGGGTTCCGTGGAGGTGACGTTGCGACATGGACCTTGAACAGTCCCCACCACCTTTACATGTTGATTGCTTTGTTTGGCAGCTAATATTCGTACCATGTTGCATTAAATGTATTTCTATATATTCCATCTCCGTTTCCTTATCTCCGAATCAAGTAGGTATAAGGCAGATATTTAAGTACAGCACGTATTATTTACGCAAGTGAAACATGTAGATATTTCGAAATAAATATTATTGCGCGGTGGTGTGAACTCCACAATTAAAACGAATCAAATTTTATTACCAAAGTGATAACACTTTAAAACCCAGCACGCGCCTTGAAAATGTATATGTTTTATAATTATATGTCAATGTGATACTCTAGATAGTGGAAGCTACTTTTTATTGTTCGTTGGAAGTAACAATAATTGTTATGCATCAGTTTGATGCAGCAATAACAAAAGCTTTATTTATGAAGTTGAGGTTACTATTTTACAATAATGGCGACATAAGTCTTGCCTGTGAAAATTGCGGATTTCGCAAATCTTAGTTTGAAGTCTATTACTCTCAAACACGCAACTTGAAAGTAATTGATACTTTAGCATCCGTAACGCGAACTACCAATACGTAACTTTCCTGTAATATTTACTACTAAGTATCGAACGAAGCTGTAGTGTTATTTTAAAGTAGCAGTAAAGTTGTGACTACTACACATTGCCACGGGGGCCACTGTCTACTTCGGAAGGTAACGGGTTTGTTGCCTAAGCACAGGGGGAGAGACGTTTAGTTAACAACTTGTTTATTAAAATAATTATATATACATGCACAGATTACCTAAAAATTATAATTCTACAACTTACAGCTAGTGTTAAAATGGTTTCTGATCTCTAGTTGGATCATCTGCGGCTAGCGACAACTAATGGTAGACATTCGGAGTCTTGTTTCTTATATTAATAAAAACCTTAACTGTGCTATTATTCTACTGCTCCGTACTAAATGACAAAACACATGTCTATGCTCTAAGAGGTCGTCTGTGGAGTCTTATCTTCCCTTGTAGGCCTTCCGAGACAGCGTGTGGGTCCATTCGAAAGAGCTTCCAGCTCGGCTTGGTCCGAGGATGATGGTGATACCCAGATGGTGGTTATACTTGAGGGTCGACGTAGGTGTGGGGTCTAAAAATTCAGCTGAGCCTGTACGACTGGGGCAGTCTCTCAGGCTCTCGAGGTGCACAATGTTTGCCCTCATATATGATAGCAACAATACACAATAAAAAGCCTACAATTTATAAGAATATTAGGTTCGATCAAACACGTGGCACGTGGCTTTCAAATTTACTATAAAGACAACTTACCTTTTTATCCAAAAGTCTTTTAAACGTAGCATTAAATCCAGCACAGGCTGATTGCAAAAGATTTTGCTACTGAACAAACTATAACGAATCCAGACTTTCTGGCATTAACTTTAACTAATAATTAAACTATAGTATGTTCTACTATATGCTTACTTATTGTTTTATATCAAAATGAAAGAGAGTGGTTTTTAATTGCCTTGCCTCTTTTATAACTATATCGTGCATGCTACCAACATAAGATCCTTAACAACATTGAACATTAAGATTGAGAATGCCACAGAACATTATCTGGTACGCATGGATCAACCATTGTATATAGAAAGGAGTGGCTAAGAACTTTTAATACTATGATTGCTCCCTCTATAGGTAAAGAACTCAATCACAGTTACAGATCTTACGCCTTACTATTTACCTATTTAGCAGTGTTTATTTAAGTATAGTTAGTCAACCGGTCTTAGTTGTGGACCATGTCGGCTAGATGGCGGGACTATGATATATTCAAAATCTCTTAAAACGTGCCCTAGAGAGTCCGTAAACAGGGTCAGACTGACATTATTTTAGAAACAAAGTCAGCTTGACTCTGTTTACTGACTTGCCTAGGGTTAGTTTAAGAGATTTTGCACATATTATAGTCCCGTCATCTAGCCGACATGGTCCACAACTAACGCCGGTTGACTAAATGCACTGCTATTAAATTTCTAGGCAAATTTAAACTCGTGTCAACGTTGTCTGTTCAAAGTTCCCGCTGCTACTTTTTAGTAACATGTTTTCTGTTGTTCATTCTGAACGCGGTATGTCCGGTATTTATATTGAACTCACTCCTTGAGTTTAATCTAGTTGAAAACTTATTATCATATTTCTTTGTGGCTTTGCTTGTTACCCCTGTTGCATGTTTTGTGCTTTCGATATTTTGCGGTATTTTGACCCAGATATTTATTGCAGATCATAGTTTAGTATAGATTTATATGGGGTTTTATGTCCATACTTAATACTAAGTTAATAGTAGTAAGAAATATGATATATAGTCACAAATACCAAAAGTACACTATACACATGATATGATACAGCAAGTACAGACGTTACACAATGACAAACAGCGTGAAGGCTTCCAATTTTAGGAAACTATATGGTAACATTTTTGTAGTTGCTGTGATGATAGTTAATAGTTCTAAAAGGTAGCTGTACCGTTGTTTGGACTAATAGATTACTTGCAAGGCCCATGATTTAAACAAACAGTTAAGATTATTTTAACGTCGCGGGAACTATCAGAGCTACTTGAAAGTGATTGCAACTTTGAAGTGATATTTTAGTAACATGAGTTAGTCTTTGCAACAATCTTTTGCCACTTTCAAAACAGTAAAATTCACTGTCTCCGGCAGGTTTTCTTTTTCCTATTAAACATCAGCCTTAATGGTGCAAAATGATCTGATTATTCAATATACCAACCTTTGAAAGTAGTCAGGCACATTTCAAATGTTAAAGAATACTAATTTCAACAAATGAAATAGAACATGACATTATACTTAAAATAACAACAGAGTTCTTTATTTAAGATTGTCAAATTTTCTGTAGGTTTAGAGTCTGTATATGTATTTGAATTGAAACCTAAATAGTCATCTCCTTTGCTTGTCTGTTATAATATAACATTCTTTGGAATATCCGATTCCTCTGAAGAATTAATTTAATCAAATTACCATATATTGCACGGGCAGGAGCTATTACCACCTCGGTGCATTCTATTAGAGCAAACAGTCTGGTATCGGCAACCCGATATCGAGTTAAACGATACCATTTGCATCGGAATCGTGATTACGAAGTAAAAAACACGTTTATCACTGTAGTTGCACGAGGCAGGCATGCTAAGTGCTCTGTAGCTCGTATTACGTTTATGACAAGAGAAGGGATGCAATTGCGAGAGATAAAGGGTGGTTATAAACAAGAACTCACATAACCTTGTTGATATAATGTTAAATTACTGTATATAAGGTGATTCTAAACCTATTCTATAATCTAAATTATAGCTGATGATAAATAATCACAAATAGGGGAAAAATGTTTTTCAGTTATGAAGATACCAATTTATTTCAAATAAGAACGCGAATATAATAAATTTGAAAGTGCGTTTAATTCAACATAGTGACTGTTGGAAATTATTTCAGTATTTTTCAATACGCAGTTGAGCTCGCCGAATCCACAGCTCAAGCCAAACGGTAGTTGAATGGCCTCAGCGGTAGCATGTATGCAATTTAGCAACTGTTGTTCAGTATTAACTCCAGTAATGAACACTATAGTTTTTGTGTGACCTCAAAAATAAAAATCAAGCGGATTTAGGTTGGGTAATCGAGGGGACTACCCAATTGGACCATTTTGACCTATCCAGTGTTCGGGGGAAACACATGATCCAAATGTTGTCGCACTAGTCATGCAAAATGTTGTGGAGCACCTTCGTGAATAGACCGGACCTCGAGTCTCGAATTTCTACTGACAATTGCGGACAAATTGTCACATGATTTAGAAAATATGTATTCTCGAAATGTCATAGTAATAATGTCACCATTCACCAATTATGATGTCTAATAAGATTTGGCAACAATGTTAAATCCATGGTAATTTAAATGTTGAAAAGTATTTATATTTACACTTTCTATTGCATAATATCTTTTATGGATTTGGATTGCTCCAAAAGAAAACGCTGATTGAGCTGTTACAAACCTCTTTTCAGGTAAATTCATTTGCACAATGAATATTTATATTCTTATATTACATGTATTCATATATTATTTAAATCTATCCTAAGCTTTTATAGTAAGTACCGAAACATTTTGAACTTATGTGTACCTACGTAACACATCTAAGGTAAAATAAAACGAGACATTTCTAATTAAATCAGTTGTTATTTATATAAAAAATCTTACAGGTAAGCGCGATGCAATGTGATTAATAACCTGTGCTGCATTCTTCTACCAGTAATAAGTAAATCTAGATTTACACATCCAACATTAAGTTCAATAGGTTCCATAATTCCCAAATGAAATTTCACCCCATTCATGTAAATTGTTTTGTACACCAATTCTCAGAAAGTCGTATAGAATCGGCTCCCACATATGCTGTTTAACGTTGAGATTAACTTCTTCTAGGAGTACCGGTGAATATATTAGGCAAAGAGTATAAATAAAAGCATCAGTTAACCGATTCTCTAGAATAAAAGATAACTAAATCCGGGAGTTTTCAGGCTCTCTTCAGCGGTAGGGTTGGCCCTACCGCTGTGGAGACGGGCATGAGTTGTTATGCTATAAAAACTTATAAGGCGCCACCCGTTTTACAACACGATGGACAGTATACAAGAGGGCTGAAGAGCGGTGCTGGTTTCTTTTTACCTTAACAGTGCAAATAACAAAAAAAAAACGGGAAAAAGGTACTAAGTGATACTCGTAAACCACGGAATTAGCAATGTTTACTAACAACCAAATTAGGGATGCAGTAACCCAACATTTATACGTCCCTCTACGGAACTATATGTAAATATTTAGTATAATTGATTATAATATTAATTAAAACCCTTTCTATAGTACTATAGGTCGGTGTACATTATAGATTTGAGATGCTAATGTATATTTTATAGTTATTTCATGGGGTTACGGGAATGAAAATAACGTTATAAATATTAGAAAATTGTTTGAACTGTAATAAAGTAGAAAACGCTAGTAATTTTAGTCAAATTTTCAAATTGGTGCCTCAAATACTCTCGCAAATCATTCGAATATGACGACTTTAATACTAAATTATATGAAATCTGAATATACAATTTGCAAGACGGCAAAATATCTTAAACAAATCTTATCTGGTCTTTTTGAAGTACTGCACTTTCCGATCGGCTCCAAAACGGCAGGCCCTCGGACTATTGGCGTTCTCAACGAGAACTTCTCCGTTTGGAAGACTTATGGGATGAACCACGAGGTACAGGCAGCCTTAGTGGTCAGTTATGTGTTTGATCTAGTAACACTGAATGATGGAAAGGAAACTCATACAGGCAGGCGACGGACAGGAATTAGAGACCTTGGTTCTTGGGCGGCCTCGTAGGTAAAATTTAAAACTTCTATGTTTTCCGGAATTTGGGATAAATCCAATATCAAGTTGGTATAATCACCGGCAGCACAAATGCCAAATTAAATCTTCCCAAATTATTAACAATTAAATCCGCATATAGCGTTAATTTATGGCTTCACAGCACTTAAAAAATCGGTTCGGAAAAATGGTCTCGATTATTTGTCCAACGAGCGACCTGTCAAAGAAATCCCCGCACAAAAAGTGACCTCTCGTCAATGAAAAATGCGGACAAATAAATGTATCCAAAATAGATTTCAGTATACAGGGCCGCAATTTTAATGTGAACCTTTATGAGTTGACTAATTAGTAAAGCCAGTTTATTAATTTTCTAAATTATGCTACTTTATGAAAATATATTCAATTATTGTTTACAAAATAAAACAAACCGTAACAATAAGTCGTGCCTTAACATTGCCAAACTGTGGAATGTGATATCCCAAATTGCGCTGAAATTGTCCTAGATCTTAAGCCAGGCTGCTTCTAGACGGCATTTAAAATCTTCCTCAAGATTCACAATTTGCCTTAGATCTAATGGAGCCCCATGTTGCCTAGGCCTCGGCCGCAAATTGCCAGTTTCTCTACTCTGCTGAATTTCACACAAAAAGGCTTCACCTCTCGGATGATAACTTTGTGGAAGCCATTGTACATAATGATGAGCTGCAGGCACTGGATTTTTATGTAATTCCTCGTATGTCAGGATCATGTTTATGAGTTCTTCGTTTGAGAAATTGTGCGCCATACTTATATAATATATAATCGCGTGAAAATAAACTCGAATAGGATAACACACAACTATAAACAAAATAATTTCACCTGGTAAATGTTTGTATACTTCCAAAACTAAAAATGTTTTACTATTTTTTTTGTAATTTCACAAATTTATGCGTATAGCGTAAGAATCATCCTGTAGAAATGGTATTTATGGCATTTTTGTTACTTTATTTTGTAAAATTTAAGTTATGGATAAAAAATAACAATTTTATAAATTTTGAAACCCTGTAACTAAAGAAACTTTGAATCAGAAACTGTTATGTGTAAAAGGTAAAGAGAACAAAATAAGTGGGCACTCTTTTCTAAAAAAGTGCAAAGTACCCTTACGTTCAAATAGAATCAGGCGATGAGAAATACGATCAGGCAAAGGTTGAAGACGTAAGGGAAGTCTTGGGTTATAGTGAGCTTAACGGTACGCGGACTGTATGATTGGTGTGGCCCCTTAATAGTCAATATTTTTTGTAATAGAACTAATTTATAAATTTCACAAAAGGAATTAAAGTTCTTAAACTTCTATTAAATTCGTTCAAATACAGGTATGATTTTTTTTTCTAAGAGTTGTGGGAAACTGTTTACAATTTTATACAATTTAACTCTATATAAAACCAAGAAAGTTTCAGAGAAAGTTAAATCGATTTTGTGGAATCCATTTTACCGAATAAAAGAATAATGTGACTATAATTTAGTACCTTATTGAAAAATGAATTTAGACCATATTATTTATAAAATATGTTTAAAAAAAATTGTCGATCACGTCATATCTCGAATAACGATGACGTCACAAATATGGATCGTATGTCAAAAGTGCCTTTTTAAAAACAAAATCGACGTGCCAGGGAATTTTTTCGAAAACTTCTCAATTTAAAAAATAATGAATTTATTCATTACTTTCGAAAGCACTGTATGCCATGTTAAGTAGAATATTGTCTGCACTAAAACTGTGCCAATAAGTATATTTTTTAACGAGAATTTCAACTGCTATAAATAAGTAATAATGTTAAATCAATTATGAAATATAAGTTTCAGAATACCATGTCCTCTACTACTTAGTTATGAAATGCTTTGAAAAAAGTTTGACCCTATTTTTATATCATTGCTTTAAGTAAGTTTAATTGTACGTGTAAGTTTTTTTTGTAATACTGAGAAAATCATATTATTTAACGATAAGTAAGGTATCATGTTTTTATCTTTTTCTGTAGCTCTACCGTCAAAATGTTATTGAATATAACTATAGGGTTAAAGTCTTAACAAAAGTTTTGTATTCTCTTGGCTAGAAGGCAATCCACCTTGTAATCTCACAATTAAGCTCATCTCGTCTTTCCAGTCTACTAAAGTTACTTTATAAGGTAACATAAAGAACATCTACAGTTCGCGTCAAAGGAATAATACCTGTATAGCATGTGAATGACGTATAATGTGCCCGGAGTCCTTTCTTATAAGTAATTAACGCATTTTAAATTGAGCATCAAGATATCATTTGTTGTTTGGTGAATAGGCGACTTTCGTATTAATGTATGATCGACGCTGTTAATTTTAATCTGATTTTAGTTTATTAAATAAATGGATGTAACAAAAATCAGGTTACAAATTTCGTCAGCAGGTAGAACACATAAAATTAGTAGGGGTACTTGATATATATTTTTTGCCTAAAGCGCTTCCTTGGTGAGATAGAGGGTGTTGCAAATGTTCTTTTCAAATATTTTCAAAACTGTAGGAGGGAATAATTTCTAATTGGGTTCGAATACTACACTATATACTCCTCGTAACTTGAAGCCTTCAAGGATTAAATGTGTAATCCAGGTGCGGAGATATGGGGAAACCAGCCCCCTTATTTCGTAAATATTTCTACACCACTGACTTTAAAAACAAAAGTGAATTTCTAAATTGTTTGTTCCCTTTGGAGTAAAAAGTGTAACTTCACTTTATTTCGGGCGAGCCTTCGTTCTTCAATTATTTGATGTATGAGGAAAAGATCAGTTTTGCTTAGAATTGTTCTTAAAGACAAAATCTACTACTGACTTTTTGATTTATTCTAACAACCATTATTAAAATCTTGTTGCATATATTCTTGATAATTTTAACACTTTTAAAATTTAACAGGAGTGAAGAAGTGTTTTAAATAAAATTCTGCGGAGGATATTATCGTTCTTTTTAAATTCGATCAATCAATGGAGTGGGTAATTATAGGGGTAACTCAGCCCCAATGAAAACCTTGTAATGTTTCTATTGACTTGAACTCATAATCATAGAAAACCAATAACACACCTAAATCATATACCAAATTCGGTTATTCTAACTATGTGCATAGGTATGTTTGGTTAAATTGCAATATTTAGATGCTCTGTGTCGATTCTTATGCGGAACACCCTGCATATACAGGATGTCCTGAAAAGACGTGTACAACGGAAGACCACAGACACCTGGGTTCAAAATAAGTCGATTTAGCCCAATTTACTTATTTCTAAAATTGCTTCGTTTAGCCGCTAGAAAGCGCCAAAGTTTGCGAAAAATTTTTGTTTATTCCGAATATCTCAAAAACGATTTGATCGATTTTAACCATTTTTGGGCTACGCAGTTATAAGTCTAACCGACACTTTTTGACATTATTTAAAATCTTTTACAGTCATTAGAAATATAAGAAAAATCATGTATCATGCAAATATAAGCACATATTTTTTTAACCCTCTGTATAATTACTCTCAGTTTTTTTCTATTAATAGCTGACTTTATTTATAAACTTTTTTTATACTTTCAGAATTTTGAATAGATGAGTAGTTTCGTCTGTTAACGTATGTTAATAAAAAAGAGTTATGATCTCTTTACAATAAATGCTCAGTGACCACCGTTTTCTCGTACGCAACAAGTAATCCGTTTTACGAAGTTGTAGTGCAGCCTGATTACTGTATTACCTCGTAAAATGTTAACTGCGTCTTGGATTCGCCTAAAAAATTCCTCTTCATTATTAACTGCATAAGCATATATTATGGTTTTTACTGCACCTCACAAAAAATAATCGCAAGGGGTTAAGTCGGGTGCTCGAGGTGGTCATTTTATAGGAGCATCGTTTCCTCTTCCAATCCGCCTGTTAGGATACAGATTATGTAAATACTGACGAACGGGTATTGTAAAATGTGGGGTGCACCATCGTGCATAAACCACATGTTACGACGAAGTAGTAACGGTAAATCGTCCAATAAATTAGGTAATACTTGCTGTAAAAAATTTAAATAGTTGACCCCATTTATTTGATGCGGAAGCACAACCAGCCAATAATAAATTTGTCGATAATTCCCGTCCACACGTTTACTCTGAATTTATATTGGAAATGTCTTATTTCAGTACAGTGTGGATTTTCATCAGTATAAACATATTTGATATGGTTATTAATAATTCCTGACCTAGCAAAACATGCTTTATCTGTAAATAAAATGTTTTTGCTGAAATTGATATCATGGGGTCTTTGATCTTGTATAAAATTATAAAATGCTCAACGTTTTTCAAGGTCAATGGGTAGCAATTCATGAACCGATTTAATGTGGTACGGATTTAGTAACTGCTCCTTCAAAACATCATGAACTATGGTGTTTAGTATCCCTATTTCATGTCCAATGCGTCTTGCACTAATTTTTGGGTTCTCTTCTATCATTCTAGGATTTGTTCTCCATTTCTATAGTGTTCGTGGTACATTGACGCCCTTGAACCGCATTGATTTCCATGTAGACCCTAACACTTTTGTGGCCGTTACCTTGACAAAATCCATAAATAAAAATCATATCTACTTGTTCGGAATATGTATACGTATCCATGATGAAATATTGAAAAATGAGGAACAGAAACAAACACAACAATAACAACAACAAATAAAGTGATATCTAAAGTAACTAAGTAATTTAGCAAGAAGAATAAACCGAGATATTAATTTCTGATTAAATTTGACACACAACTTAAAATATCAGAGTCAACTTCTGGTACTTCGTTATTTGTTGCAGAACGAATGCTGATATTGTTGACATACGAAAAATATTTTTTCTGCCTGAACTACTCATCTGTTCAAAATACTAAAAGTATAAAAAAAGTTTATAAATAAAGTCAGCTACTAATAGAAAAAACTAAGAGTAATTGCACAGGGGGTTAAACAAATATGTGCTTATATTTGCATGATGCATGATTTTTTTAATGACTGCAGAAGATTTTAAATAATGTCGGTTAGACTTAACTGCGTAGCCCAAAAATGATTAAAATCGATCAATTCGTTTTCGAGATATTCGGAATAAACAAAAAATTTTTGCGAACTTTGGCGCTCCTTAACGGGTAAACGTAGCAATTTGGAAATAAGTAAATTGGGCTAAATCGGCTTATTTTGAACCCAGGAGTCTGTGGTCTTCCGTTGTACACGTCTTTTCCGGACACCCTGTATATTCTGGTGAACACATTTTTACTGTATATCCACTTAACATCTGAACTGTTTCATGGACAGTTTAGACATGTAGTTTCGAATGAAAGATTTTCTTTATACGATTCTAATACCAACTGCAAAACCGTTAATTATTATTAGGCTGAAACCACATATTTTCCAAAATATTCGTTACTCCGTTATTAAAAGAGTCCCAGGTGAAGATAAAGGTGGTATCAATATTGAAACATAAGTTTAATTGAGTTAAATTTTTGTCTATTTTACTGTTTGTACTTAGTTGTGCCGTTTTGTTTTTTTTTCAATTTACTGGATGAAATGGAAATGACCATATAATATTTAGTGACATTTAATTTGTGCCTCACCTAGCACATCCAAAAAAGTTACAATATCTCGTAAACCGAGCCTCACATCAAAATCTTATAAGAATAAAAAAAAATTAAATAAAAGCATGCTCTATCAAAACTTCTGAAACCATAGGTGTACTCAAAAAAAATTGGAGGGTTCGTATGTTTATTTTAACACCCTGTTGACTCCCAATGAAAGGTGGCATAAGAAAAGTCTCATTATTTTGATCCAAAGAATGTTTAATTAACGGCTTGTCGTACTAATATATATCGCAGACGAAAAATTGCATTGTGGCATATTAACGGAGAACTAATTTTTTTGGATTCATTTCTCATAGCAGGTAATGAATATGATTGTCCTCAAACTGTAAAGGCAATTAGATAATCCATCTAGGCATTCGCGTTCTCTAATTACCGCTATTACCGGTGAGCTCGGTTCGGCCTTACGTCTTTATTACACAGTGTGATGCTGCTAATTATGGTATGAATTGTATTTGTGCCGTTTGTTAGAAACACACATCATATAGGTGTCTGGTGCACGACTAATTAATTTAATTCACGTCTCTCCGGTATGGTTATATTAATTATTAGTTCGTATTTTGCTGTAAAAACAGGAGGTTACAGAAATACGCTATTGTATTCATATCTTTCAAAGAACTTATCAATTACATACGTTTAATTAGTTCTATTGAAGACAAAGCAGTACATAATTATCAATCAAAATGCTGCTGCCTTTTAACGTCACAAATTAAATTACGTTGATGGAAAATTGTTCTTGCTTTTTGATTTTATTGAATAATAATATGCAGAAAAATAAGAAAACATTACTCATCTGTTGAAGGTATCTGTAAAAAGTCTGTACAAACCGGTACCACATATTCTTTAGGATTGATATGTGACTACCTCATATAAGTTTAAAATTTGAACTCGAGATATAGGACATCAAATCAGATACAGGGTATCAGTGATATCTACTTCAGTACTTGTGTACACAGAGGATCAGCCATGTCAACCGGTTATGACATGTATAATATTACAAATAAAATAGGTCATCATATGCGACATTGTATTATCTTCACTTTTTATTTCTTTACACTTTTATATAGTCCAAACTGGCGATTAATAATAATAGTTATTTATGCAACAAGTAGAAAAAATAAGTATTTATTGCACGCGACGTGAAATTGTACAACGAGGCCGTCAGGCCAAGTAGGATAACACTTGTACGAGTTGCATACAATATTTTTTCTACGTCCATGCAAAAACCAAAAAATATTTTATTTCTATGACACTAAGTCTAGAAAAATATGACGTCGATTTGAACGTTCATGTTTGTCATGATGACAAAATGCTGTAGTAGAATGACAGATGAAGCAATAAACATTTTATTGCACTAGTGCAATAAAGAACCACTTTTTCAACTAAATATAGTTCAATAAAGTTCTGTTTTTTTGCATGAACATAGAAAAAATTTATTTATTTGATCTAGTGCATTTTTACAGTTGTTTAAATTGCTTTAACATATCTTAGGGAAGTCATACAAAACAATAATAATTAATTCCGAGCTTCTAATATCCTTAATGTTCTATAATTCTATACAATTTGTCAGTACAGGATAATCAAATAATATATTATTTTAAAATAAAGTTGACGTTTCGTTTTTATTTAAAAACTTCTTCAGGACTAATTTTATGTATCCAAAAAACAAACATAAGTTCATTGTCCAACTTTCATATAAAAACCCTTTTTAAACCATTATATATGTTTTTTCCCATATCAATGTTACCTATTTATATGAAAGTTGGACAATGAACTTATGTTTGTTTTTTGGATACATAAAATTAGTCCTGAAGAAGTTTTTAAATAAAAACCAAACGTCGACTTTATTTTAAAATCCTATATTATTTGATTATCCTATACTGACAAATTGTACAGAATTATAAACAATAATCATAATAATAATAATAATAAAGTGTCATCTTGGACGAGACACTCAGGAACCAGGTCAACCTTGGCCACTCAGATCACCCGATATGAACCCTATTAATTTCTTTCTTTGAGTACATCTCAAGACATTAGTTTACAAGGTTCTAATTGTTAAGTAATGTAACGAGTATCGTAAAAATGCACTTGATCAAAAAAATCAATTTTGTTTGTTATTCATGTTTGGAATAAAACAAAATTGTAAAGAAACATAAACTTTTTGTTATAAAGTGAAGATAATACAATGACGCGTATGATGACCTATTTTATTTGTAATATTATACAGGGTGATACATTTTTTTGGCAAATACTATGATACCCACACTTCCGCCCTGGTAAATTTCTAAAACTTGTGATTTTTTGTTTCATACTTACTGTCATAATAAATATCCACACTGAATTTGGCTAAATTATCTGAAGAAGTTAAAAATTACAAACTGATTTTTTAAATATTTGATACGCTGTAGCTGAGCAAAGACAAAACCCTACATTTATATAACAAAAAAAAAACGCTTGCCAGTGCTATTGGTTAGTACTAATGATTAGCGCTAAGGTCAAGTAAACCAACTGCATTTTATCGTTGTACTGGGACATTTCGGTGCAGTGCAATATCTAAAGTTTGGTTATTTTGTTTTAATATCTGTTTCAATATTTAAATATTCAATAATTGAAATAAGAACTGCAGTCCTAACGACACAATAAAGCTTTAGAGGTGTCAAAGAATTAGAAAATTTCAGATCGCACAAGTTCAGATTCATTCAGAAAATGTAATAAAAGAAAATGCTAAATGACCCCTCTTCATTTTAAGCGATGTAATAGGGATGTTATCTTGGCAATTGCAGATTAATTTACGTTATTTTATTAAAAAATAACTATTTTTTGAAATTAGGCTAGGAGGCTCATGTTCAGATGGAAACATTACGTTTGGATAAAACAATTTGTTCGACCTTTTTGTTTGTATGTCTTGTGTTGCAAATCGATTTGGTCCCTTGCAACCACGCTGGAGTTCCGATAATAACAGGATGTTGTAAATTAGTGAGTGGTTGGTTTATAATTGCGGCCTGCCAAACTATTGAGTGAAACCGTAGAATTTTGTAGTGGAACCGCCGGAAAGTTCTGTTTTAACCGAAATCGGATATATCCGTCGGATTCCGCACTCTGGAAACGCAGTAATTATACGTTGACGTAATTCCGCTTTTTCTAATTGTACTTGTGTAAGTTATATCGAATTACGCTAATTTGTGTAACTGTGAAAATTGCATTAATACGTCTGGGGATCTGCGAAGTTAAATAGATTGCCACAATTTATGTTCGTTACGTTCACGGTTACGTTTGAAGTATTTTTCGAGACTTGCTCAGTAGGGTAAAATAACCTAATATGAGATCCATTTTGTAGAATTATTGTAATTCTTACAAAACTAGAAAATTTTTAAATATCAATGTATTTATTGAATGACCGAGGTGTTTATTTTGAGAAACAGATAATAGAAGTATATTTTTCCATAACAATTTTATTTAGAAAAAGCAATAGTAATATAACGCAAATAGTAACTGAAAAACGTTTCCTAATATGAGACCCTGTGTTAAACCTGTATCAAATAACATAATTTTTATTAAATTAACAAGTTAAAACACAAGACAATACAGGAAGTCATAATAATTTTTTTCCACGGTCGGGAGTAGAAATCAGTTTCTATGACATCAAAATTAAAACAGAAGTAGTCGATTATTCCCAAGGGAGTATAATACTCCCAAGGGAGTTTACATTATGGAGAACGCTTTTCATGCAAAAAAAAAGATAATATTGAAATTATTTATTGATATTTAAATTAAATGTTACATTTGTACAATTTTCAAAATTTATATTAGAAGGAATATTACTTTCGCTTAAGATCTTCGTAAGCAGTGACCAGTATAACATGCAGCATCAGGTAATTTTAAATACGAAGCTACTACACTCGGAATTTTTCCCATGGTATTCTTGCCAACTGGCTGCGAACTACATTTTCCTGCTTTATAGTACAAAAAAGGCGCTTATGGTTGACGTGGGGAGAATGAAGGGACAGGTATTTTCGAAACAATTCAAGCATATTTCCCACATCGATAAAAAGAAAGGTTCGTGGAATCTTTGTCTTAGTGTTTGGAATTTTTACAATCAAGGAAGAGCCTACATCCTCAATATCATCTACAGTTAAATTGACTAGTTCATCAGTTCAACAAGCTCCGGCAATCCCCAGAATTAATCCAACCTATAAAAAATCAGAATACTTAATAACTGAAATACCTAACAACAAAAGTAATCTTACCTTAGTCATTAAGAATCCTTTGTCATCTGCACTTGATAGAAAACGGTCGATTTCACCCGTTGTCAATATTTTCGATTTTTTCGCTTGATATCCGTCACCGGTTCTTTTCAAAAATGCGATCAGCTTGGGGAATTTGCTTATATCTATGTTGTCGTAAATTATCAAGCATGACTTAACCATAGAATATTGCGCCCATAATGTGGAAGACTTGTAATTCTTTGCATTTTCACTGAAGTATGTCAACAAAACATTCTCGCTGTATACTTGAACATTTTTCTCGGCGCACAACTTTTTGAACCGATTGTAGGCTATATCGTATAAAGATCTTGACTTCGTAGGCAGCAAATTACTTATTATAATATTTGCAGTCTCCACAATCTTTTCCGACTCACAATTATTCATTGTGCACTAAACAAAATTTAAACCAAACCAAACTAGCACCTTAATTTGACAATTATTTTTGTTTGTTTATTTTGTAGTTTTGACAATAACTCCAAACACTACTAAATAAATGCTCAAATCCGAATACAATCTGGTGCTACTTACTTCATAATGACAAAATATGTGTTTTTAAGTTAATGAGACCGGGGAAAAAATAGTATATACCATTCGGGAGAGATGCTATTTTGTCCTCGGATCGGTCAAATTGCACCTCTGCTAAAATAACGCATTTCTCTCCCTTATAGTATAATGTACTATTCTCTTTTTCTATTTTCTCTGCTTCTTTATGCACATTGGACACACAGAGGCTTCATTTTCTGCACCACAGTGTTCATATGCCCATCTGTAACAAACTGTGCATTTACCCACTTCGCCATGTTCGTCTCCTAAATACAGGCATGTGCAAAAGATACACTCTGCATCATAGTTCTCCTCTCCATGAACATAATGTTCAAGGATATTTTTCGGAACACCAAAATGTTTTGCCGCTGCCTTATAGCCCATTATATGCGTTCTAACTGCTTTAATTACCAATATCATTTGTTCCTTGTTCCATTGTTTACGACGTCTAGGAGAATTCTTTTAAAAAA
The DNA here is from genome assembly GCA_037114965.1 of Monochamus alternatus. NCBI lineage: Eukaryota > Metazoa > Arthropoda > Insecta > Coleoptera > Cerambycidae > Monochamus > Monochamus alternatus. The sequence goes on along the minus strand of CM073431.1, from coordinate 72,146,000 downwards.
ATTATTTTAGAATATTACAGTTGTATGTTACTAATATGAGACCCCTCTCATAATAGGATCCTTAGATTGGTGCATATTAATCGATGCGCGAGTAACGGTAGTAAATCATCTGTATATTAGCTATATGGTCATATCAAAAAATAAAATTATCTTACCGTGTCAAGAATATGATTTTTTAAAGCTCAAAAGGTGAAAAAGTTAGCGGCGTGAAATTCACCGAACTGCACTTCAAGACTTTGCCGAATAGAATTTAGCAGCATTTAGCGACTAGGAAGGGTAAAGTAGCAAACTCATACACCTCCTTACTGTTGCATTAAAGTCTTCTACATACATTTTCGGGGGTCCATGTTAGGCACGGTCTCATATTACGCTCATTTACCTACCTTACTACTACGTAAGAAATTTAATAACTTTATATTTGTGTCAGAGAGAATGAAATGCTTTCTCCATCTCGTCATGTGACGGACTAATATTACTACAAGGGGTACAGAGTCTTCAGGAATATGCAGTCAGAAATGTCAAATGCATGCTTTTATATGCGTTTATCCACCACCACTATATTAAGCAGATTTTTCTCCACCTCATTTTTACCGGGGTTTTTTAAATTAACTCGATAAGGAGTTTCTAAAGGATCTAGATTTTTGTGTTCGGATATTAACCATTAATTGTTTCCGAAAAATGTAATTCTTGGATGAGCGTCGAGTGTCCATTTTTCCTCGTGGATCAAAGGGTTATTAATTCCTTTATATAATTAATAACTATTATCTACTTTCATATAATAAAATGAATTTATTGTTTACATTCGAATTTCCAATCGTTACATCCATGTGTGATCCTATGATCTTGCTATCCGTTTCTTAGTCTCTAAAGAATTTTCAACATAGCCTTCTGCCGTAGAAGAATATTTCCAGCCCGCATGAGCTTTAACATCTGCATATCTACACGGCCTTCAACCAGAATGGTAGAGCTTCTAAAATGTCCAGTATATTTTTCGGAATTCTTCAATCTAAGCTTTATTGCAATCCTTTGTGGAATGCTTCCAAATATATTAACTTCGACAGGCTGGGAGGTACATTTTCCTTATCTGTAGAAAATAATAAACCGGCTGTGAGGCGCACTAGGAAAACGAAGTAAACAGTTGATACCTGCCACTTTTCCTTCTGTTATAAAAAAATTCTCGAACAATTTGTGTTTTCGTGCATGGGATGACAATTTGTATATAGAAGTTATTGTATTGAATATAATCCAACATTAACCAACCTTCATGATTAGGTAAATATGTTTCATCATCTTCAGGTCATAGAAACTTTGGTTGTTCTTCCTTTGTAAAAATTCTAGACTTTTTGTTTTTGTAACAAAACTCGATTAGCTGAGAAAATCTGTAAAGGGATTTTATCAAAAACTCCCTTTACCTTGTTAGTTTTGCACCAGTCTTAAAATTTTGTGGGAATTAGACTAGAAATTCCTGCTTTTGCCGTTGTTTCTATATGAGAGGGTAAACTGTCATCAGAATCATTCATTTTTAAAAGCGCATTTTATATTTATGGGTTTGTTTGACAGCAACCCTTCGAAAGTTAACAGAAAACTTGATCCTTAATAGTATGCACTCTTTTCTGTTCATAGAAAATACACCAGCATCTTATCGCGTTATCTGACATGTTTTGTCAAATATATATTTTGTCATGGTATTAAATGAAAGTAGATAAAAATTTTGTACAATATTCTTGTAAATCCATATTACTACACTTATATTGTAAATAATTATTAAATAAAATGTGTCAATTTCAGCACTTTGGGATGTGCCTCCTGCACCTCGAGTAAAAATAAATGGAGGAGATATGTTGATATTTTGATACGTTTGAAAGATACAAGATGTTATTTATTTTTGGCTGTTTTTTACAATTTTCAATAACTTTTTCGTTGAGAACATTTTGTTATGAACTATTTGCACACATCTATAATTTAAGTATTTAAAAGTTACACAGAAAAAATTTATATATTTGAAAATTAAGTATTTAAAAAAAAAATAGTGAACAACATTACAAAACACATTTTTTAGATCCATGCAAATCATTCTTATATTATACTTAATTGCAATATAATTACACTTTTTCATGGTCAAGGTCTGTGGCTAATTCAGAAAAAACATGATATCAAATTATCCAGTTATGTTTTTACCAGAAGAGAATCTGAAACAGATCATTCTCGTTTTTTTCTCAATTTGATATGCTCCATAAAAGATTAATGAAAACAATAACTATGCAATTATGACAAAGAGGTAGGTGTTATTAAAAAAAGTGACATTGAATATTGTTTGTATTATGTAATTTCAGAACTGTATTGTTTTAAATATTAATTATTATTAAATAATAAAAATTAAATTGAGCGTTACATTTTTCACTTTTATTTGTTATTAATAACCTTGGATTTTTTAATCGAAAAAAGCGTACGTTGGTATCATATTTGACAGACTATGAGGCTACTAAAATCAAACACTGTTTACTTAGATATATCTATAAATAATGGGGTCATTCATTTAATTTATTACATTTTCTGAATGGTTTTGTAATTTTAGTGCGATCTGAAAAAAATTATAATTTTCTGACGAAATAATTATTGAGAACATGAACACGCGTAAACCGCTCTGTGACGTCACTATCTCGTACAGCATAAAGTGATGCGCTCGCTATCGTTTATTTTCATTAAGAATATGAAGCTTAGAGAAGCTGTCATAATAATAATATCTCTACCCCTCATTCTAATTACAGGGATTAGCCCAGAAGTCGGAGACTTGTGCGGGAGAAGGGGCGGCATATTATTATTAAGCAGGCCGCATTTGTGCCCAGGAACGACTTACGTGGGTAGGCTCTAACCACTATTCAGTGCAGGAATGGGGGAAACCTGGAAAACCTCATTAATTAGGGGGGTAGTCAAATATCAACCGGTATCAATCTCTCACATTGACCCAAGCCAACATTCTTCCACCCTACCATACCCGCAGAGAGGGCGCCAAACCTCTCCACGAATATAGCTTATATACGGTCTACCTGCAGCTGAGCTCGAACCAACACCGATCTAGTCACCTCGATTCAAGTACTGACGCCTTAAACCGCGCGACCACTGACCGACTCATCGTCATTAGGATTGCAATTTTTATTTCTATTATGGAAAATTCAGACATTGAAAATGTTATTAGAGTCACAGAATGAAAACAATCAAAATTTAGATACTGTATTGTATCCAAATACATGTCCCAGTATAATGACAAAATGCTGAAATAAATGTATTAGTTTATCGCGAAATTCCAATACACGAAATTTGGGACAAAATGCAGTGAAGCGCGGCATATTTCTTGGACCCAAAATAAATAAATATCTATGTTTTGCATAATAAGATTGATAAAGGTGTAATCATTTTAATAATATTTATAATACCTATATTTATGTAGAATTTATTCTTGATTTAAAGTTTCAAATTCTTAGGTACATATCCTCAACGAATTCTAACCCCCATATAGCTACGTAATTTTAAAACTAAACAACATACTAGGTACCTTATTAGTTTTTTTAATATCGCGTTTATAAACTGCTTAATTCTTGATTTTACAAGGTGGTCCAATAAAAAAAATCAAACTAATAAAGCTACTGAAATTAGTATCTATATAATTTGAATTTCAATGATAAAACTTATAAACTAAATATCAGTCATTTACTTAATTATTTTTATATTTATTGCGTGAAATTGGGGTTTTCTTTTAATTATAAAGACCCTTATAAATGACTCTTTTAAAATGAACATAGCCACTGCTATCTTTCTCGTGAAGATCTAAAATAGAATAATTTTCTAGATATTTTATATTTTCTTATAAAAGTGTAAATATTCAAACTCAAATAAAAGAAACAGTATAGGACTCGGAGAAGATTCTTGAGGAACCCTAAAATTACAGTATCTGAAATTTTAGTTAATTATCAAAAGGCTGTGTAAATACGGTGGACCTTTTAGTCTTATACATATTACGTGTATTTTACAACTCATACAACTTATCCATACAAATCTATATTGTTTGTTCCATTTTTTTACATGGCAATGAATGTATACAGTTGAGTATTAATTTAATTATAAAGTGGAGACTGACAAATTGATTCACCAATGATATGTTCCCCTTACCCATTCAACAGAAACTACAAATTATGTAACGAGGTCAATAGGGTTGCATTTAAGGCTAACGGTGAAACACGTGATCAAGTTTTGTTAAAACCAGATATATCGCTGCGCAGAGTAAGACTATGTTGACGTGTTGTGGCAAAACGCTGAAATATGTGCTGCCTAGAGGCTAATGCATTTGGGATGGAGACAAAACGAAAGATACACTGAAATAAAGGTATCACAACTCTATTAGTGGAGTAAAATCGGTTCTCAATTATGCCGTTTTTTTTTAATAAAGATATAACTAAATTAAACATTTACCATCTTTTAGAGGGACAATTTCGACATCTGAAATGGACTTTTACAACTTTTTTCAGTAGGGTCTAACTTTATAAATTCAAATTGTCGGTGCTTCGGACGTTATTTGTCAATTATGTTTTACGAAACATATATCGCATTTGCAAATCAACGATTCAAGTTATGTTCATAATTTTTTCACAACATGTATAAAAAACTACAGCGCTTCTAATAGTACATACCAATTTTTAATAACTTAAAGCCTTTTCGAAAAAAAATTGTTCCAAAGTCAATGCCAGTAAATTTGTGCATTAAAAACTTTACTATGCGGAGAGCTACATTAATTATTGAAAATAGAACTATAGTTATATCGAGACAAATGTAGTCGATAGTATGAAAAATTTTTTTAAAAAAAGTTTACTTCGCTACGTGTTACGGTTTTCAAGAAATTGAATTTTACATATGCTCGTGTTTCGTGTGTAAGCTAAGTTTACTTGCGGTGCAGTATACGTTTTCAGAATAGGACAATGCATTCATTCGGAAAGTCAGAAATATCTATATTTTCCATAATTTTTATGTCGAATAAAATTAAATTTTAATTTTTTTTGCTCGTATTTTTTTAATAAAGAAAACTTATCGTAGATCATAGAAAATACATAAGAGATATTAACATAAATGTATATTTATTTATGTCCAAAATGTAAAATATAAATACTATGTATGGATTATTGAAGAGAAATATGAGAAATTAAAGTGTAAATAGGCCAATTAGATTGGATCAAATATTGAAAACATATCCACTAATTGCGATGCTTATTTTTTTGTTTGTTCCTTTAATACTAAAATATAAATAATTTCACTTGACATAGGGCTCAACTTAAATCAGAAAATATGGAATAAAGAGATAATTTCATTTATAGAATAAAATGCTTTTGACACATTTTTTCTTTCTATGTGTATTTCTACTAAGTTTGGGTTTGCAACAAATAGTATATTATTATTTACTGAAGTGCTGAGAAGCAAACCATCGATGCCATGTAAAAAAATACTATGCGACAAAAATAAAATTAGATAAACAAAACCATATTTCAATAACATTTTTATATATTCCATAAATCTCAACTACCCATTTGCATTCCCCATTTTTTAATATTTATTAAAAATATTAATTATATTTTAATGAATACGTCTATTTAGCAATGTCTTAGCTGGTGTCTATTATTCAGTAGGCAGACACAGAATATTATATTAAAAATAATCTATATTTCTGTATTTGAAAAACATTATATTTTTAGTTTCAAGTAACAAATTCGTAATTATAATAAAGCTATTAAACTACAATACGTAATCATTTCTCTTAAGTCTTTTATAAAATCTGTCCTTTTATTTTAGTTTTTCGGTTTTCGTTCGGTAACTATATATATAGTAAAATATGTTATTCTATTTTTTATATACTACAAATATTATTTTACATCCAGTGAAAAATTTTAAATAAAAAAAAATTTACATTACTCAACATTTTAAAAAACAGCATTGATGTAAAATAATATTTGTAGTCTATTAAAAAAAAGCCGCCTATTTTTATCATTTTCCGTTGAGCAGTTATTGAGCGAAAACGTGGCGAAAACTATATTCCGTATGATAGAGCATTTACCGTTAGCCTGAATCACTTCTCTCAGTGTTGGACATTTAGAATCTAATGTGATCGTCTCTTTTATCAATGCCACCGCAAGGGGGCAGCATTTTATTGCTAAGAAATATTTTTTTAGTTTTCGCTCAGTAGCTCCTCAGGGGATAAAGATAAAAATATGCGGTTTTTTTAATAGACTACAAATATTAATTTACATCGACGCTGTGTTTTGAAATTTCGGAAAAGAGCAAAATTCATTTAAAAAAAATAATTTTACAGTTTTTCAAAATTTCAAAACATAGCGTCGATGTAAAATAATATTTGTAGTCTATTAAAAAAAACCGCATATTTTTATCTTTATCCCTTGAGGAGTTATTGAGCGAAAACTTTATATCGTCTTATAGAGCGCTCACCGTAAGCCTTAAGCTTAAAATCCATTTGTCACAATGATTCTATTCTATTAATTTCTTATTTAGTTGCAACTATTACATTGCTAACATATATTTATTACACACACATTATTTACATCTGTTAATAATATAAATCATTATAGAAAAAACAAATAGTTCTTAAAAAAAATCTTCTTGTTCTTCAGATCAGTTAATCTAAAGTATTTATATTATTTGAATAAATAAATTTAGAAAATGTATATTCATAAAATCAGTTTCAAACTGTTAAAAAACAGGAGTTGCAGGTACTTGTAGTAGTAAAAGCATATATACGTAACCATTTAATAATATCAAGTCACATAAATGATACATTTTTGTGCTACACATATTTTTAGTCAAAAGAAACAAACACTTTCGAATGCACCGTTTCCAAGTTATTTGCCAATGAATTTCCATTATACCTATTCCCTTTCGATGTAAACAGAAGTCATGCATTATTAACTCCTTCGTTTCTGTTTATTTTCTTCACGTATTGTGGCCACGTTCTCTCTTAGCATAAGATCAAATGTTAATACAACACACTGAATGCTCTGTGTGAATTCTCACACTCAGTAAACGGATTGGAGATGGTCATTTTGCTTAAATTTTGCCCATGTTATAAGGTTTAAATGAAAGTATACAAGGTGTAGTAATTTTGAATGGGGAGAGAGCGATATTTATAAGGAGACTAAATTTGACATTTAGAAATACATATCATTAGGTTCTATATTCATATTCATTTATGACAATGTTTCTCTTCCTTTCTTTCGCAGTTTTCGTACCCTACATATGGACGGGATAGGGTGAACCCAAGCGCATGCATACTTGGGAGCTGCAACATAGATTGTCAAATATCAAAATTTGAGAGAAATTCGATAAGTTTTAGTAAAACACATAAGTATATACACTTAAAAGATTACAAAATTACACCATGAAAATTCTATTTTCATTTCAGGAGAAATTAATACTTTACACAGAAAATCGTAAAATTGTCTACCATATTACAGAAATCTCGTAAACCGCGCCTAAAATAAAATAAAACGAAAACATATGCAGCCATTCTCGTTTTGCTGAATTAATATTGGCCGTTTGTTTTCTGCCCGTCTCTCACCATAGCAGGAGTTTACCTGAACTTGATCACTGTCAGAGTTAATTGACACTGAGATTTTAATATAACATGTCGTGATATAACAAAAATCAAATTATTTTCTATTTCAGTTATGCTATTAGTGACTACGTTACACAGTTGGTTTAGAAGGTTGACAACATGCAACACTGATAAGCGGGCCTATAGAAACGAGTTATAACTTGATCATTAACTTGATAAAAAAAATGAGATCCATATTTTGGTGAATACCACTACTATTACCCATAAAATACTAACCTTCACTCCTTCATTTCTGGAATCGGAAATTGTGGGGGGAGTTAAAAAGGCTACAGCACGTATGTTTCCTTTATACCTATTAAAAATGTGGTGAGATTGCTATGGGTATCCCTCTAATGTAGGCCATATAAGATCATCGTTCTCCCTATATCCTATAGGAACTCCTTGGCAAATTGATAGCTATCTCTTTCAACCCACTAATTCCTAAACTCTTTGTGGGTGTCCTTGATATTTTTAGTAAATGATGTCAACAGAAGGTACTAGGTCCAAAATTTTGAGAATAAATGCACTCCTAACTAGCTTCTGGAATCTGGAATTGTGGGGAAGGTAGCTTAGAACCTATATCACTTAGGCCCCATTTGGCCCCTTGTACTTCCTCCCATTAGGGGATCAATCCACTTGAGCCTTAATCAGCCTAATAAAGAGAAAACGTGGTGACGTTGTTCAAGGGAATTTCTCTAATTTACGCCATAGAAGGTCATTCTCTTATTGACGACACGATAGTGCATGAAATACCCTTCTATCTATCTTTCCTGTTCGCAACCTATACAAAGAGGTGTTTCTCGCTTTCTCTACAGTAAAGGTATTTCCTTAGTCAACAGTGTCCAGTGAATACCTATTATCAGGCGTAAATTTGTTATAGACATAGCAAGGTACTTTTTGGCTATATCCTCTAGGAACTCTTTGGCAAATTGACAGTTATTTGTTTTATCCTACTTATTGCTAAACTCTTTGTGGGTGTACTCTTTGATATTTTCAACAAAAACTGACAACGGAAGAATACTGAAGAGAGCAATTCCAAAAATATAGAGATCCGATGCACTCCTAACTGGCTTGTCAGCTTTTTTATTGCCATTACATCACTCGTATCGCTTAACTCAGCATATATATGCAACGATATGCTGTTGCCGGCTGAAATACTAGCGGTATCTGGTGACATTCTTATGCTGTATCATAAAATACAGGCGTAGTTTTATATATGGTGTAAGACAACCATGGCATACGATATTTTTTCGTTTAATTCTCAAAAATAAACTATTGAAATTTAAAACACCATATATGTACTTAATAAACTTCACTTTTTGACATATAAATGAATTATTTTTCATTTCTCGTTTCACAGGAACTGACGCCAACTTTCGATTTTCAAATGGAACACCTTGTATATTACTAAATAACACTTCAGTCGTCAATGATGTTTTTAATTTAATTTTTAATTCTCCATTTAGTAATTAGTTTTAATAATTTTTTTTATTCAATTTTGGTAAAAGCACAGTGTGATTTTTTTGCTATGGTAAATACGTATTTTCTATAAATGGCTGAAGCAAAGTGAGCGTTGACAAAGTTTGTTTGGATTGACTAAGAAATTAAAGTAATAATATCGAAACCATAACCAATAAATAAAAAAGAATAGAAAAGAAATAAAATTTTAAATAATGTTTTTATTAAAAAATGTCATTCGATACATTTGTGATTAATTAAAAAAAATAAAAAATAATTATAAGAACAATAAGTTCTAATTTCAATTTTATTAAATAAATTGACATTTAATTGAAAATAAATAATTAAGCAGAAAAATATTTAAATATAATGTAATGTGTTAATAAAAAATGATAATTATTTATAATTATATATTTAGTAACAATTTATAAACCTTATATGAGATGATTTCGATCGGGACTACCAGTTGATTTCAAATGATATTCTAACCGCGCGCTCTCTGCGCTTTATCTCGAAAACGATTTAACGTATAAAAAAATGTTTGAAACAAAAGTTGTAGAGAATTCTCTACAATAGGTATTGATAATAAATACAAATAGCGTAAAACCCATAGGAAACGAGATATTTGCAAAAATCGATTTTTTTACCTTTAACCCCCGAGTTTTAAAGTTGGGGCCATCGAATCATATGTGAATTTTGAGAACAGTTTTAGGATGTCAAAATACAAGTTTATACGAGCCTACAGCTGGGTATCTCAATTTTCCGAAATACTTGCCTAAAACTACCTGAAACGACTGGACTTATGTATCTTTTAAACCTTTATAAACGCAAGAAAAAGTTATTTGGGAAAAAAGTTCTTTCAATATCTGTATAAAAAACATACTTCTCAGAGAAAAAAATTCGAGTATCACGACGCCCAGTGTCGTTTGGCAACGCCCACTTTACTTGATAAAAAAAACACTCTGTGCATTCCTTAAGTTTAGACATTAGTAACTTTATTAGTTTATCCCCGGCAGTAATATTTTAAAGAAATTCATTTAACATCTAGAGATCGAGGCTGCATATAATTTTCATACGTTTTGTCGTATTGCAGACAGTTGGTACATGAATATTAATATTAAGTAATAAAATTCCCTGAAAAACACTGTAATTTGACATAGGCGCTATTTGTTTACGTTATTTTGGGCACGTTTTAACAATTTTTCTCCTCACTTGACGCGTTCAGGTAATTTATAGCCAGCGACAGAAAATTTTATGTGATGCGTGCAGAATTGCCCCTGTAAGTGTTTCTGAGGTGATATTTTTTCAGGTATTCAGTATGCAGCGTAATATATTCATTGTTTATTTACCATAGTCTGGACATTTATAGCCTACAAATGACCATGTAGATAAATAAATTTTGTTGAAGTTCTATTTATAACAAATTTACAATTTGTCGTAGAGAGTATGATGTTGTTACTGATCTGCTGAAATATTTTTAAGTTACGTGTACAAAGAGCGCGATCTGAAAAAAAATATAATTTTTTGTTGCCTTTAAAACCTTTAAAATAATTTGAGACCATGGACTTGCTGTGTGACGTCACTGCATCCTATAGCATACCGGGTTGCGCTCGCTATTGATTACTTGCATTTAGAATACGAAGCGTAGGAGAGCCGACGGCATCTTTAGAAACAAAACAGTCAAACTATAGCTATTGTATTGTACCAAAATGTCCTAGTACAATCACAAAATGTCCAAATAAATTACTTATTAGGTAACATCGAAATCCCAATACGGGAAAGTTGTGACAAAAGTCAAATGAAGCGATATATTTCTTCTTATTCTTCTTGATTTAAAGTTTAAATTCTTAGATACATATACCTATGTACTTTTAAAACTAAACAACATACCTACGTATTAAGTAAGTACCTTATTAGTCGTTTTAAAGTTAAAAGATAAAAAATAAATTCTAAGGTTTGTTTGTATATCCAGTATAATTAACAACTTAAAAAGGTTGGCTAATAATTATATAAGAAAACAAATGTTTATAATTAAAGTCCGTACTTCACTTGCAGATCTCAGGTGCAGACTTGGCGACGAACTTATTATTTAAATATACTTTAAAACAAATTTAATCTTATACATGTCAGCTAATCGACAGAAATATTCAATTCAATTTTTATGAGAAAATGCAAATTTGCATTCTTAACCATTCTCATTGTAATTATTTCCTATAAGAAAAATTGGGAATATAAATCTTTAAGAATTGTAAATATACACATAGATAATAATATACTTACTCAAGATTTTTTTAAGTTGAATGAATTCCCACTCGAATTTATTTCACTGCATTCAAGAATCAACGCCCAGGAGTGTTGTTTTTATTTAGAAATATTTAGACTAGAGAACAAAACAGTTGCAATGGAACCGTACGTTGCGATACGTAGTTAGAAGCAACTTTGTATTACTACGTTTATTTTGACGGCATAAAAATATTCTGCAGCGACTACACTCACGTGATGCTACTTCTGCTCAACGGATGTTTAACAATCCTAGAATTCGCGAAGATTTAGCATACATATATTTTAATTATTCACAGATACCTTCAGTTATCCGCCGTCTTAAAATAACTGTAATAACATCTGGATATTCAATAAATAACGTAGTAAATAATGTTTTTTATTTGCGATAATTTATTTTCCAGTTATAAGAACCTAGTGCTGAACGTGTGAAGAAAAAAAATTGATACCGTCTTGTAGAACAATTCGGGATTTCTTGATTTTATGCTGTATAGTAGATCTTTTTGATGGCAAAGAAGTGGATTTTTTTAACCCACCCTAAATGTGCCAACTATGAAAAATTTTATAGACTTTGTGTATATGTATAGTGTAGTGTTTTGTAAATTAATAAATTTAATATGAATACTTTTGGAAATTATAAAATACCAGTACAATTTTAGATGCCATTTTTTTATATTTTTGTATAAAATCATTTTTCTGCAAGTGGGTTTAATGTCATTCTAATGAATTGACATGCTTAAAAGGCATATTTTTACTGCCTAGGCAGAAAAAGTTCGTTGCTATGCAAAGTTAAGGTAATAATTTAAATGAAACTGGTAATTAAAATTGACGATGGCACAAAATAATTGAGTTAAAAAAAATTACACAAAACTGGTTTTATTACATTACAACTACAACAGGAAATATTTATTTATTAGAAATATTTATGGTGAATTGTGAACAATTATTTAATACAACTGAACTTTCTTCACTTCCCTACTTTTTCGTAAAATTAACAATATTATTATCAACACTACTTGAAACTCCGGAAATACCTGAAAATATTTTATTGCCGATGTTCAACTTATTGGCTAGCGAGTCCTCGACCGCGGAAGACTTCCATCCCCCATGTTGCTCCAACATTGTTGAAGCATCCCTACCAGAATGGACCAGCAACGTGGCCGAACTTCTGCGAAAGAGGTGCTCAGTATACTCTTTCGCATGGGCTAGTTCCAGAAAAACAGCAATTTCTTGCGGCATTTTATCGAATTTGTGAATCTGTAAATGATACTGCAGGAAACAACTACTAAGCGGACTAATGCCCCGACCGGCATTGAATTACTCCTGCAGTATCTATTTGAACAGCCAAGAACTCTTATCGACCACACCACCAAACATGGACCGGTTTCGGGTTTGTTAGCCCTCATCAGTATGCCATAGGTGAGATGACCGACAATTGAACTGGCTATTCCTTCATATGTATGTTCACATATAAACTGAGTGTAGGTGAGATATAAGTGGTCTGTTTACTTCCTGCTCGGCCTAAACGGCTCGACTTACAGGAAGCGACCTAATTGCAGCAGGTACTTAACGCAGACCTCTCACGCTGGACGACGAGCCATTAAATCTGTACAGATGTTGCAATGTAGATCGCTTCCTGTAAGTCGAGCCGCTCAGGCTGAGCAGGAAGAAAGCAGACCACTTATATCTCACCTGAATTTGTGTATGCCAATGCTGATGTGCTTTACCGTTCGCATACTTATAGAAGATAGCCGATTATTCAAATTGGAGGGTCTGGACGCTGCATATTTTCTGTAAATGCTTAGATATTACATTACTACAAAAGATCTTGATTTTTTGGTCTTAAATTCCCCATCTCGCGCCAGGTCTCCTATCTCAAGTAGTGTTAATGGTAATAAATAATCCTCACTTTCAATTACATCATTACACAAAAGGAAATTTAATCCTTGCCTGGTTTAACACCAGCCGCGGCATTCAATCTTGTACTTTTTTGTCCAATGAAACAAAAAACTATTATATATCTGCCACTTTGAAACAATATTATGCACAAACAAATTTGCGAACTATCTCCTGAATCTTAGATTACTTATGAAATATAAAGTAAATTACATTTTCCTCTCAGTGTTATTTTCCATGTCTGAACTGAAACATTGCAACCCCTAACAATCCAGTTCTGTTGAAACTTTAACTAGAATGACTAATACCTACTATGTTGCATTGCGAAAACTAAAATAGGTATTGTCCAATGAAACAAAAAACTATTATATATCTGCCACTTTGAAACAATATTATGCACCAACAAATTTGCGAACTATTTCCTGAATCTTAGATTACTTATGAAATATAAAGTAAATTAGATTTTCCTCTCAGTGAAGTTTATAAAACAAAATTGTAATGTTGAATAAAGATACAAATTTGAAACAAATTCTATGTATTTAGCTATCAAGATGAAATTAAATACAGGGTGTTACGAACCAAAATAAGTAGAAAAGTCTTAATAAACATGGGTCCGCAAAGTAACGGTTGCGGAGATATGGACCACTATTCGTTTTTCAAACATTTTATTTTATTAGGAATAAACCGACAAAGTAAGCTTTTAACAAACAAAAACCAAAGTTACAGAAGATGTTCAAAGTGCCCTCCGTCCATTTCCAAGCAGGGACGACATCTTCGTCTCAACGATATTCGAACTCTTTCGAAAACATCCTCCTTGGTTTGGATTTATTGACACTTTTGATTAATCCGCAGCTGCAGCTCTTCCAGGCTATTTACACTAATATCTTCAAATATCACCAAACAAAGAAATCTAGAGGGTTCATATCAGGCGATCTTGGAGGCCATAAAACAGGTCTGACCCTTCCTACCCATCTATGTGGAAAAGTTTGGTGTAAATGCTCTCTAACGGCCATGGAAAAATGAGCTGGAGCACCATCATGCTGGAACCACATTTGTTGCCTCTGATTCAAAGGAATGTCTTCCAAAATATCATACAGTGTGTTCTGCAGAAAGTTGAGGTAAGCATCGCCTGTTAATCGGTTTGGTAAAACAACAGGACCTAGAAACCTGTCACCTATAATACCCATTCAAATGTTTAATGAAAAACGTGTCTGATTCTATCAGAGCATGAGGATTTTCGTCGATCCAAATATGCGTATTGTGAAAATTATACACTCCATTTCTTATAAACCCGGCCTCATCAGTAAAAAGAATGCAAGAAAACAAGGGTCTTCAGCGTCATGACGTAGAAACCAGCGGCAAAAAACCAAACGTACTTGATGATCATTTATTGGATTTAAGGCCTGTACTCGTTGCACATGGTATGGATAAAGCAGTTGCTCGTGAAGGATTCTCCTCTATTCTGCTCTACCAGTGCTAGAATTTCTTCTTCTGGTCTAGGAGTGGATACCGACCTTGGTCTTCCTGATAAATGGCACTGGTTGCTCAAGGAACCGGTATCACGCAATCTATGGTGAATTCTTCCAAACATGCGTTGTGAAGGAATCTGGCGATTTGAATAAGCGTCAACATAAAGACGTCGCGCTTCGGTGGCGTTCTCATTAGCACGACTATACATGAAATGCATGTCTGTTAATTCTGCGTTAAAGTAACCAGCCATAACGAAAGAAAACTTGTGCACTGAGAATAACTGTCAAATACGTACTGTTTATTTCACTAAATATTAACCAACTATTATAAGAAAATACACAACGTTTTTGCAAAATAAAAAAGGGGCTAAAAACATAAAACATTCCATATCTCCGCAACCGTTACTTTGCGGACAGATGTTTATTATTCCTTAAATATTTTACACTCCTTTTTTAACACCCTGTATATGATAGGCATATGACTTCCTGTAATATATGAACAGGATATGATCGTGCTTCGTAAAATTCAATGAAAAATATTTATATATGTCTGTCTGTCTCTGCAGCACTAACTAATCAAGTTACTTCCAATTAGTTCAAGGCAAGAGGACAATACACGCACGACTTACCGATAAAATAGCTCTTACAATACTACGTGCTCATACTGGTTCTAGAAAAAGTCACATTCCTAACAAGGTGAGCGTATATTGTGTTTGATTCGGTAAAAATAGAAGTCGTGCGTAAAATAGGTAATACTGTTGCTGTAAATGACTGGCTTAAATGTGTGGGTATACATGCATAATGATAAATCAAATGTAATTCCAGCTTAATTTATTAACCTCCTCTGAATCTAATACCTAGATATTTATAGGTGTGTACTGAACTAAACATGAGCAATAATAGGGTTTTTAAAAATAACTCGGATTTTTATACAAAGTTGTCCTAATTAGTATTTTATACCTATTTTAGTTTTCGCAATGCAACATAGTAGGTATTAGTCATTGTAGTTAAAGTTTCAACAGAACTGGATTGTTAGGGGTTGCAATGTTTCAGTTCAGACATGGAAAATAAATTTCTCGTGCCAGAACGACTTGATGAATGTGTGGAATTTAAAGGAGCAGAAAACTTCTAAGGACAACAAGGACTTCAAGGTGACAGGTCCCAACCAAACAAACGAAATTACGTCACTTTACTTCCACAACAATTTTAAGCATCGCAAACCTTCAGATTTCAAATCAACGTACCTTTGAACTTTATGATAATGAATTTCATGAATTGTCTTTGATAATGGTAATTATATAATTATTACGTTATGGTGACTTGGAATTACGTTAGTATGCGCAACTGTTTTCGTAAATTATTAATTAATTAAACCAGATTTTGGAGATTTGTAAGGGAAGTAAACGTAGTTAATAAGTAAAGTAAATGGAACAATGTAGTACATTGATGGGGTTCTAATAGCTTTGAAATACTTTATCAAGGGTGTGGTAAATAGTACATAATTGTAGCCCTAATGTTCAAAGAAACTGTATAAAATCAGTTAAGACATTGGTAAATATTTATAAATTGTTTGGTTTTTGGGAGTTTTTTTTTGTGATTTTAGACTTAAAAATTCTTATTAGGTGAAACCCATTTCTCTACTATTAGCTCTAATGTTGCATAGCCTTCAAAAATGGTATTTTTCTAAATAAAGAGTTATCTGAAAATTACGAAGAGTATTAAGATATTATAAATACATTTTTATGATACGTGCGTGATATAATTGGAGGGGGGGGATGTAGAAAAAAGTAATTATTTCCTCCCAATTTCTAAGTCATCATATTTTATTACAGAAAATAAATAATTATTGGGAAGATCCGCTTTTTTATTAGACACTGTATATTGATTTGAAGTAACTGCCTTATTTATCTTCATCAAAAATACACTATAAAAAATAATTGGTAATAATTTTTGTTTTAATTAATGAAAATATAATCGTAAGGTACTGGTAAATGAATTAAGTTATACCTACGTTTTTTATACATATTGCTACGAAGGCTCACCTACCTTTTTGGTTTGTTAATTGTGTTCCTGTTTACGTTAGAATTCATAATTGAAGCTCACATACCTCGTTAGTTTGTAAATTACGTTTCTGTTTATGTTATAAGTTATAATTTTTCTATTTCCTTCATTTTGACGTTTTCCGGAATATTCCAGGCTATGTTCTATTTGTTTCCCGACACGTTCTCGAAATCGCAGAAACTTCGAGAACTCTAAAAATCTATATAAGCGGATCAATTCCGCCGTCACAGTTTATATTGAGCAGCCAAACGCGAGTGACAAACGTCAAAGTAAAGCGTTGACAGTTGTGAAATTGGTTTGAAGGATATTTCTTGTAAAATCAAGAGTGACAATAAAGTTGTTTGTATACGTTACGTATTTCTTTATATATATATATATATATATATATATATAAAGATAAATTAAAGCTCTTTGAAACATTCAATTTTGAAAAGACAGTGCCAAAGTGTTAATAATTCCTCTAGATTAATATAAATTAAAAGCATTCACCTACTTCATTCAAAAATTTGCCCTTAATGCTATCGGTTTTTATACCTATATTTTTTAATAGATATAAAAATTGATTTATATTATCTTTACAATACAATAGAAATTCATTTATGAAAATTTATAACTTTTACTTACAAGGAAAGTAAATAATGCTTTAATAATAATTATATATCGAATTAATTTATCACCTCAAAAAATAATAATTTTCTGTTAAATTCATTTTCCGATGTTTTTTTTTTTCATGTCTCTAATCTGACCAGGCTCTATAACAATCAAAAATAAAGTTATTTGAAGTTGTAAGCAATCCTTTTCTTAGAGATTTGCATATAGACTATTTAAAAAAACGTTTGTGTTTCTAATTATTTTAAAAACGTCAACCACCTCAAATCTCATTTGTTTCACTCAGTACATTTCCAATGTTACCGATCGTTGTGGCTAAGTGGATGTAATATATACTGATTTTTTGAAGGCCTTTGACCGCATAGACCATACTTTTACATAAGCTCATATATATCCAGTCGCCTACAATGGATTTACTTTGAATCATTACCTTATTATTTCTTGGGTACTCCAGGATTTTAATCTGAGCCCTCCTCTGTTTCCTCTTTTTGTTAATGATATTACCGCCGTATTTTGTTGCCATAAATTGTTATATGCAGATGATTTAAACATATTTTGCTCGGTATCAAGTATTGATGATTGTATTAAACTTTAAGATTAGTTAAATAAGATGGTGGAATGGTGTAATTTCGATCATTTAAGTCTAAATATAGCTAAATGTAAAGTGGTCTCCTTTATCCGTAAAATGTATTCCACCCTATTTAACTATATGTAATTCTTGCAATATTTTTAGTTTTACTGAATTGTTTGTATTCTGTTTTGAGGGATGCCAGTGTTCCGTGATTTACGTAGCTACCTTCACATCTATTCCATCTTGTTTCTTTTTGTATACCTATGTATATTTTTGGTTTAAGTAGTTATTATGCAGTCGTTAGTAGCGGTACATTTATTTATTTTTCTCTACATATTATTGATTTAATGTATGTTTTATCCTGTAATTGATGTTTTCACTGTTGGACAAAAGGTGTATTATGGTAGGGTTATTATGTGTATTGATCCAGATTCACTAAATCACTAAAGCTTTGCATTCGAAAAAATATAAAGGGGAACTAATACAAATAAAATATATGAAAATATTGTTCTATTCATATATCTACGTCTTGAGAATAAAAATAACATTTTATTAAACTCATATTCATTAAATAATTTGGAACTCAAATAAATTTGCTCATATTGCTATGTGTAGTTGATTACTTTGGACCAAAATCAGTACGAAATTCAGCCATGGCATATTAAAAAATATATTTGTGTATCATAAGGATAACTTTTACAAGTAACCTTTTGATGAAAAATGGAAGTATTTAAAAACTATTTACATACTTAGTTGGTACTCCTTTGGTTTAGATAGCTTATTTATCGCTTTAACTAAATCAATAAATGACGGAGATGGCACTTTGATTGTGTAAAAGATCGCAGCAGTGAGAACTATCGGTTAGGCAACCAAACATACGCACTCGTGTGTTTAGAAGGTAGCATAACTTTTTCATTCAAACAGGTAACTTGAATGGAGGTCTCAAATAGTCACGTTTGAAGGATCCCAAACAAAGATTACCTTGTACATCCGCCGGGCATAACCTAGAATCATTCTGTTTGAATTAAATTATGAAAATCCAGATCGTTAGTAGTGTAAATACCCACCCATGTGTGCTATTGATTAATGTGAATACGTAAGTGTTAGGTACTAAAATTAATAAGATACCTACAACATAGTCATGAATTTGTGTGCAAATAGTTTTTTAGTAAAGTAACGGTAAATTTTAATTTATTAGATACGATATCCAGAATGAAATAAATGTACAATATGAATACTTATGTATACTGGGTGTATCACAACAAGCGTCCATTGGACGGATTTTCTGCCAATTTGTGGCCCTCAAGTGACAACTGGGATGTGCGAGGTCCTATTCAACAACTGATTCATGTTTGACCCTTTCAATGGCACGGAGATAAAGCTTTGCGCTTATTTCCAGGGTATGGCCAAATTTTGGTTATTTTTTTACAGTTACTCGCAAATATGGAACGTCTGGGTTATTACGACCCCGGAATTGGTTTCGGGGGCCAAAAATACATGGGGAACCAAGGGTCGGTGCTCGGGCACAAAACTTTTTTTTTGTGTGCCTGTGTTATCTGAGTTAGACTGAATAACTTATAGTCATTGATGAAAAAAAAAAAAAAAAAATTTAAAAATCTGGAATAACTCAAAAACTGTTGAGTTTCAGCATATGGTGTATAACAAAGTTGACTTAAAATTGAACATAGAATCTGAAAATCAAATAAAAGAATATCGTGTTTCTCTTAAAACAAGCAAGTTGACAACTACCTACTTACAGTACAGATGTTCCGTAAATATTCTAATTTTGTAAAAATGTCAAATGCACGCTCGTTGTGAGACACCCTGTATATATTTATATTTTTATTAAGAAGTATTAAAATACAACAACTTTTCCATCATTTTGAAAAATGCCTTTTTCAACCCAAATTTAAAAAATATATAGCAATTGTTGGACATTTATAGCTGCAAATAGCTTTGAATTTTTTATTTTCAGTGAACTTTTGTGGTACTCTTAATGAAATAATAAGACCGTTGGCAGTATATTTGGAATTTATTTTATTTAAAGAATTGGAAAAGGAATTAGAATTTTGTATGCCACAAAATGGTGGTATACCTATTCTTATTCTGTAGTAGTAGCACTCTGTATTTTTTGTGTCACTGGTTTTGTATTGATTTTTTTAAGCAACATACATATATGTATATACTATACTATTCAGATTTGTTCTGTTTTCTTTGGCATTTTAAGATGAATTCGTAAGCATAATTCTTGTAATTAGTAGATACATGTATTTTAATAACATGTATTTACCCATTTATTTATCAAATTTATGTTGATGGCTGAATGAATATTTTATTGCACAGAAAATTTCACATCAACGTTTTTTAACCAATTAGAAGCGTATATTTAGTTTCGTTACTGTGGTCAGTCAAAAAATTCCGGAAATTTTGACTCCCCTTACAGTATAAGCTGCATGCTATTACAATAGAATTTTTTGACGCTTCCAAATAAATTTATATTTCATTTGATAGAACTTTATGTTTTAATTATTTTTTATTTTAATGGTGTATATACAGGCTTAATTTTGCCATATGATACTAAACAAAACATAACAATTTTTTTCTCTGACCAACGGCAACAGAATAATAGTTACAAGTATATAAAATGACTTTTGTTTCTTTTAAGAAGCGTTTACCATACTATAAATTGTTCCATTTTTGTTTATGTACACTCACAAACATCAAAGAAAAACTGGACAGAAATGAATCACACTACCTGAACGCACCATTATGACACTGCGACGTTGTCGAACGTTACAGTTTTAACGGAAACTTCAATTGTTTACTTTATTAATACTTATCCAAAAATCAAATGAACAAATTACGTTACAGGCGCTTTTAGTTAGCCTTGATTGTACTTTAGTTTGTAATTTCGTAACATAGTTTTGCATATTATTGCAGTTGTATTTTTATTTTTGAAATGTATTCGTTTTAGACAGTTTTTGATTGCTTTTGGTCAGATATACAAGTCCATAAAATTACAGCACTCATATTCCGGACACCCTGTATAAATGAAAACAAACAGTTATTATTATTTATTATATTCTACATGCTATTATTTACTAAGTGTAAATGTCGTTCGTTATCCTCATCTCTACAGTTTGGTGTGAAATTTTTTTATGGAATATCGCACGAGCTTAAATTAATAACCGATTTTTTTCTCGTTTATGAATATTATAAGAAAATTATCGGTCACCTGCGGCTCAGGTTAATTTTCAATTTTAAAATATTCATGAGAAAATTTCCGGAAATAATTTAAGCACTAAGGATAAAGTTGTTAAAATTATTCGTAATTTTCATAAACTTTTAATGATTTGTTGATTATATTATTTTCAATTTAATTCAATTAACTTATGAGAGAACTTTGCATTACCAAGAATATGCAATTTCAATTTATTGATTCCACAGATTATAATAATTGAAATATTCAACGTAATAATCTTCTGTAAGTTATATTATGAAATTTTAGTACGTGATTTTCACCTTATCACGTACCGTAAACGATCTACTATTGCATATTGATGGATTGTAATGTGTCAGATTGTAATATTAAGGGCAATAAATTGAAAACATAATCTAATAATGCAACACTTGTCGGTATTCAATTATACTAACCCCATTATCACTTCAGAGTATCTGCAATAAATCCTGCAACAAGTAGTGTAGGGTGTTGATAGAAACAATATTTTAAGTGAATTGACCAAAGAGGATATAAATAATAGCAGTTTGCAACGACGAATTTTTCAATTAAATCCTCAAAGGAATGTAAATACGATTTAATAATTTAATTATGGTCGCTTTAACTGTACATAATATTTTGTATAAAGAACTTTTGCTACTGTTCAGTTCAGGGTCATGGTTAATGTAAAATTAATCGCGTAGTTTCTATTTTTTTATGTTTCAGATAAGCAACTTGGAACATAAACGGTTGGGTAGGTGATAAAAGAACAATACATTTTTTAAGTACTATTTAAAGCAATAATTTTGTAGCTTCGGTTTACCTAAGTATCTCTTGGTATTCTTAAAACCATTTTTTTAATTGTTGGTGTGATAGGTATATACATATTTTATCATTTCAAT
This sequence comes from Monochamus alternatus, assembly GCA_037114965.1. NCBI lineage: Eukaryota > Metazoa > Arthropoda > Insecta > Coleoptera > Cerambycidae > Monochamus > Monochamus alternatus. Next base: position 72,123,889 of record CM073431.1, on the reverse strand, counting down.
GTTCCTTTTGGTTTAAGTTTAGATAACTTTTCTATAAGTATTATGTTTTTATAAAAATATTATGAATGGAAAGTTAAATATGCAAATACAGTTTTTTTAATATAAATAAAAAATATAAAGTGCTAATTAAATATAAACGATATTATTGAATATTATATAACTGATTGAATAAAAAAATAACAGTAATAAGTCGACCTTGGAGTTGTACCTGTTATACAGGGTGTTAACGATAAGTATAGCCAAACCACCAATATATTGCGAGCTCCAAGGCGCTACAATTCACAATTCACAACCCAATTCATGGACTATTATGTGCTAATACGTACAGTATGCGCCAAAAGTATGGAATAAATTCAATAAAAACGAAACGAAAAATCTACGAACAGGTCGATTGTTAATTTAAAAAAATACATATTTTAGCGTAAAATGCGATTTTCAAATGTCATTTGTTTTCGAGTAATGACATTATCGATTTTTTTTAAATGGCAACACCATATTTTTTCCTTGATTCTGAAAGATTGTTTAATTCTCTATCTGACAGTACTAAAATTTTGCCCTCTTACATAGGAAAGTTTTCGAGTAAATGACGATTGAATGTTAGAAAACATAAATTTTATCCATAAAAAAGTAACAATTCTGAGGTATGTAAAATAAAATACAATTGATTAAATTTTATACTTAAATTAAATGTTCGAATTGCCATCCACCAACTTCTTGACAATGCGCAAGTCTGTGAAGAAATTCTTCTTGCACATTATGAATGATTTCTGGGGTAACTCTGCGTATTTCGTCCTGAATGCGATTTTGAAGTTCTTCTAAATTACGTGGTTTATTAATGTACACTTTTGACTTCAAGTATCCCCATAAAAAATAGTCAAGAGGTGTAAGATCTGGCGATCTTGCAGGCCATTCTATCGGTCCGCCGATCCACCTCCCAGGAAAACAGTTGTCCGCGCATAGTGAGGAGATGCACCTTCTTGCTGAAACCCTATGGTATCGTCAGGAATGTCAGGGTCATTATCGTTAGGAAAAATTACTGCAAGGGCTAGAACAAGGTCATTTTCTAGAAACTCTAAATATCTTTGTCCTGTAAGGGTTCCTTCAAAGAAGAAAGGCCCTACTATTCTGTCGTCAACTATTCCAGCCCACACATTTAATTTCTGAGGGTGCTGGGTATGTGCCTCTGCCATCCAATGAGGATTTTCCCGACTCCAATATCTGCAAGTTTGACGGTTTACTGTACCATTCAGACAAAATGTGGTCTCATCTGAAAAAAGTATTTGCCGGTGTAAATTTCTATTTCCTTGACATAAATCCATTAGAATTTTGCAAAAGTGTAAGCGGCGATCGGGATCATCTTCATTGAGTTCCTGCACAAGTTGAATTTTGTAGGGATTATATTTTTCCTTCCTCAAGATACGTAGCACTGTGCTCTGACTAGTGTCATTGTTTAATGCAACCAATCGTGAAGAATTATGAGGATTATCCACCATACTTATCAAAATGTTCTGTTTCTGATTTTCATTAATGCTTGGACGTCCAGGTTTTGGAATATTTACAACATTGCCAGTTTCTCTAAATTTAGACACTACCTTACTGACTGTTGATTGGCTGATAGGGCGACATTCAATCATTATTTACTCTAAAACTGTCCTATGTAAGAGGGCAAAATTTTAGTACTGTCTGATAGAGAATTAAACGATCTTTCAGAATCAAGGAAAAAAATATGGTGTTCCCATTTAAAAAAAATCTATGACGTCATTACTCGAAGACAAATGACATTTGAAAATCGCATTTTACGCTAAAATATGTATTTTTTAAATTAAAAATCGACCTGTTCGAGGATTTTTCCCAAAAAATAATTGTTTCGTTTTTATTGAATTTATTCCATACTTTTGTCGTATACTGTATATGTATACTAACAATAGTAATTATATTATTAATTTAGTCACACAAAATGTTTTGGTTAAGTATAAGTTTCACATTTCCCCAAGTTAACATAAGTTAACTAGTTAGAACTAGTTTTCATTATAACTAACTTTTCGTTAGATCTCTATTGGTGAGTGGAACAATTAAAAACTTATGCCAAAAGTTGAAAGTAGATTTCATTACAAATATGTTTGCAGTTTTAAACAAGTCACCAAATCCGTTTCAAAAAGTGTTATTATTATGGCAATAGATACCAGCGAAAATTTTTAAATTTGGCAACAATGCATCTGGGCGGTCAACGAGTTGGTTTCGGAGCAATATCAATCAGTCAGTGAACAGTGAAATGGGAAGTAAATAATGATTTTTTTTTTCAGCGTAAATATGCACCTATTTTTTTTTTATCGCGTCATCGTACTATATTCATTTTTCCGTACCTCTTTATAAAATTTATGACTGAATCACCCTGTATATTTGATTTTGATGTAATTAATAATTGTTGCTTTTTCAGCAAATATTAAATTTAAAATTTGTAGACGTATTTTTTCAGAAAACATTGTTTGTATTTGAGTTAGATCTACTATCTAAAAACTATGCAGTCAAAAAACAATGTCATATCAACGGAATAAAAATGTTCATGGTCACAATATAATTCCATCCATACATGTATGTTATAATAAAGTATTTTAGCATTTTTTTTCAAATACTCTGCGAATTCAAAATTTTGAGTTTATACTGAATTGGAAATTCAGTAATAAACTTGACCAACCTAAAATAAAATTAACACTTTCTGAAATATATGTACCTATATCTAAAATACTTCAAAGATTTGAAATCCATTTTGCTTTAACTGTAAGTGTGCCTTTCTATATTTTTATTTCTTACACACATTCGTTATCTGATTTAATTGATAGCAAGCTCTGCCCATTAGATGCACTATGCAGAGTTTATTTACATCCGAGCATACATTTCCATCGCTATCCAATAGCCATTCATAATTTTATGCAACAGTTTACATTCCCCATATGCATTTTCTAATTACACCGCCGCAATTCGTTAAATATTTAAGTTGAATTTAACTGCACTGGGTCGTATTAACAAAATTAAAAATATTCCAATTAGAAAGTTACACACACGTATTTATTCACACATTGGTAATTCGATTCATAGACGGTTACGCCGCTATCCCTAATTAACATGCAAAAATCTAGGAATTCGAGTGAAAGCCACAAATACTGAAAGCCGCCATACTTTGTACAAATCGGAATTACTTGCATATCATATGTCGATTACCGCCTATACGTAATGGACAATCATTTGGTTTTGAAACACTTGACTTCTTGCATTGACATAGTATACGTTGTGGTAATGAATAGTCATTATTAGGTTTCAACATTATTGATATCCATAAATCGCGCACACTCGCTTATTGTAATAATTGTTGGAAACTAAAAATGTTGACTTATATGACCTTTATATTGCCTTCATATCTATTCATATTTCAGTCTATTATGTACCTATTACTAAACGCAGCTGCAGCATGTAAACAGTCATTAAATAAATGAGATACTGTTTTATCGAAAATCATGGTGTACAGATTGTCTCAAACTCGATATATGGGTCTACTGCGGGGATACAAAAAATTTAAATAAAATTTGGGACACGTGGTGATAAATGGGATGAGGTAACTCGATTTTCAATCGAAACTATTATCTATGGGATTTGACAAACGACTATAATCTGTTTAGAAATGAAAGAGAGTAATAAAAGCTTATTATGTTTGCAAATCGTAAATAAATGTAGTACTGGTGCTTATATTCAATATTTTTATATTATGTATTAACGGTATAGATGAGGTGTATTTTCAAATAACTTTGTGTGATCGAACTGTACTAAATTGTAGCAGGTAGCTAAAATTTAATCCCCGACAATCCGTCTTTGTCTATGCCGCTTCAATTTCTGGGTCCATTTCTCTTATAAGTAAACAATATAAAAACAGCAAAACTAGAGGCTACTTTAAGCATCATAACCGGGTTAAGAGGGTTTTTAGTAATTCAAATAAAATTATTCAATATTATTATCAAAATATTTATTTAAATTTAATGAATATACTTTTATTCCACACAAAAATATATGTATTTTGAAAATTCAAATTATGGTGAGTAAATGTAGTGTTGTATAAAAATTGACAATAAAGAAAATAAAAAAGTAGGTATATTAAAATTCATCCTCTGAATATTCTGATGAATTATCTTCGTCTCCTAGATTGATAACGATAAGTTACACAGTAACGTCAATTAAATTATCGAGTTCCTACATTTTTTCCTCTTCTTTTTGTACATGATGTATACATCTTTGCCAGTTATCTGCAGTTACTCGTTCCAAGGAATTTTTTTAAAAAATTTTCACGTCACTTAATTTAAACGTCGTATTATTTCGCGCTACATTTCCAGTCTAACTCGATTGGGTTAAGTTCACAGTGATAAGGTGGTAACCGTAGTACCGTTATTTGGTGATTTTTTGCCATTTCATCGATAACATATTTTTTCTGATGTTTATTAAGATTGGCAAGTGTCAAAAGTTCCTTTTTTACCATATTTGTTTCAAAGGAAATGTTTTTCCGGATAACCATTGAATTATATCGGCTTTCCTCCAAGCAGTCGTAGGCGTCCGCTCGGTCTGCCGTGAATGGTAACTGGCATTATCCTTGACAATTACAGATCCCGGAGGAATAAGATCCAACATCTGTGTAAAATACTGTTCGAAAACATCTGTGTTCATGTCTTCGTGATAGTCACCTGTATTTTTAGATTCAAATAAAAGTAAACCGCCATCCACAAAACCACTGGCATATGTTTCACTATTAATTTTCGCCCTTTTCCTGAAGGAGCCTTGAACCCTGTTGAAAGTCCATCCAAAAATGCTTGTCGAAAACTTTTTACATTTTTATCTTGCCATACTTTTGTTACAATATATCCCTCGTTGACCCAAGTTTCGTCTAGATAATAAATATTCCTCCCTTCGTCACGGAATTTTCTAATTGATCTTAAGTAGGATCTTCGTCAACAAATAATTTCATCATTAGCGATAAGAACTGACTTCCTGTTCTGCAAAAATTCAACTCTCGTTAGACGGCCCATAATTTGCTTCTACTGATTTTTGGCCAATCGTTGTCCTCTGAAAGTTCACTTCTTTTTTAAAATAGAATGAATGTACTTTTCTGCGAAATATTACCATGTCCATGGCCGGTTCTTATCTCGGGGTTTTATTACTCTCTTTCATTTCCAAACCGACTATAATGACGTCATCAATTATATTTTTTCCAGAAACATACCCAAATTTTTTTCCTATTAAAAAGCTCTCTTTATTTTAAATTGGTCTATATTTCCGTTTAAAAGTTATAAGCAATATCATCCAAATGAGTCTCAAAAGAAATACCACTTTAAAACAACATTAGTGGTAGAATAATCAAGTAGTCGTTGGAAAATAATTGAATATTCGTTATTTAAAGTGCATAAATGTTATTAAGAATAAATAAATACAAAAAGTAAGTGTTTATTGCACGGGACCTGACATTATTCAACGAGGACGTTAGGCCGAGTAGGACAACACGTCGAGTGCAATAAGCACTTTTTGTACGAGTTGCATAAAATATTTTTTCTACGTTCATGCAAAAACTAAAAAATGTTTTATTTGGATGATACTAAGTGTAGGAAAATATGACATCTATTTGAACGTTTATGTTTGTCATGATGACGAAACGCTGTAGTAGAATGACAGATGAATGCAATAAACATTTTATTGCATTAGTGCAATAAAAAAACACTTTTTCTACTAAATACAGTTCAATAAAGTTTTATTTTTTGCACGAACGTAGAAAAAGGAATAAAGTTTACAATTCTTTAATACAGTTAAAACAAAAGGTGATGATAATAACCAAATTTCAAAAATGGGGTAAACGCCCTCATGCTACATACATATTGCAATCTATTCTCTATATGATGCTCATTGCAAGAGACACATATCCAATCTTTGCTTGACTTCTTTGTGGGCGGCGTTTATTATCATTTCGCGATTTAACTCATTACAAACGTTTGAGATTTTTTTCCTTCAAATGATTAATATCTCGCGAAGGTGTTTTGTAAATTATATATCCATATAAAAATCGAGAGGAATTCAATTTCCAGCTAGCGTGCCGGTAGAATTTTGTTCAAAATACTGTAACAGTTTGGCTGTATTAACATTTTTTCTTACCCTTCGGTCAATTAATTAATTTTTCCGAACAGAAAATGCATATTCATTTCGTCATAAGATCGCCTACAATCTTGTAAAGCTTCTATGATCTGGAATGAGCTGCTCTGGATACCTTTCTCGATAAAACTCTATAGCTGTCCTTGAATTTTTTTGACTGGGGTATTAGATCTGATGATTTTCCGGCAGAAAGTTCTTCTTGTAGGAAGTTTAGGTAACTCACGCTGTATAATGTATGTTCATAAAATAAGGCCCAAATAAATGCCTACCGATGACGCCGCACCATACATTTACTTCAAAATGGACTTGGTTTTGAACTGGATTTACACTGTGGGATTTTCAATGGACCAGCAGTGTTCTTTGCGTCTGTTTGGCAATCCAGGAATGAGTCGCTCTGGATACTTTTCCTGATATAATTCTACAGTTTTTCTTGAGTTTTTTTTGTGACTCGCCGTAAATTAGAAACATATCAACTTTTTCTGAATGAGGAAACATTTTGTAAGCACAAAATTATATGTTATTTGATATGCCAAGTATTTTGTGACATTTATGCACTTTAAACAACGAACATTCAATTATGTTCCAGCGACTACTTGTTTCTTCCACCGCTAATGTGATTTTTAGGTGGTATTTCTTTTCAAACTCTTTAGGACGATATTGCTTATAACTTTTAAATGGGAAGTAATACATAATAATTTCTCTAATAAAGGTTTGTTAGAAAAAAGATAAATTTTTAACAGAAAAATAATTTGAATATATTTCTGGAAAAAAATGTAATTGGTGACGTCATTAGTTGTTTCTGTCAAATCTCAAAGACAATACTACTAGCTATAGAAGTCGCTAACTTTTAATGGTTTTCTACTGCGATGTAGAACCCTTGTTAGTCCAGCATGGAATATCGAATGGCCGCTAGAGATAGCTGCACGTTAACAAAATACATGATAATATTGTTTTGTTGTAAGTTCCTCCATAAAACTATTTATTTTTAGAAACGAAAACATCCTATTTTATTATTAATTTTGTAACATAATAAATAAATATTTTTAGTTACTTAAGTACCTAGCTACATTATTTGTAAAACCTAGCTGCTATTAATGATTTCACTTTAGAACTTACCATTGCATGTTTACACTTCTCATTTCAGCACTTACAAGTTGGTGATTTATATTAAAATAGTTCATCATCATAATTAAATCGGTCATAAGTAGATTTCAGACAAATATACTTTTAAATAGCATGTTGTAAATTTTAAAAGAATTTAGCTTTTGCTTATCTATTTAATTGAACCCAGAAATATCTTAGCTCGAATAATATATAAAAATGCATGGCCAACTATGCACCACGCAACATCAGTTTTATCAGTTTAACGTTTTTGATAATTTCCAAAATTTAAAGTAGTAACTACTACATATAAGTATTTTAAGAAAAAAAATGCTATTGAATAACATAAAAGTAAACAGGGTGTTCCATTTAAAAAATGTATTTTTAGTCCATATTTTAAAAGAGACGCCTTGTAGATAAATTGCTAGTACGCCACTGAAATCTTCTCGGAAAAAACTCTATTTGAAGCAATTTTCACCATTCCGATATCTCAGCTGGTCTCCGAGGTACGAAAGATCCCTTAAAAGTAGTTTATTTTTAAATTTCGCCCTGTATCTCAAAAACGTAGTGTTCTATGAAAGTCCTGATGACTGCATCTTTTCCTAGAAAAAGTAGTATATAATTTATGCAGAAAATCGGAGACATATTTTAAGAAAATATTTGCAACTATTAAGATTTATAGATTAATCATATGCGATTTGAATGTCATTTCACTTTTACTTAGGTACTATTAGCTATTTTGGAAAATAAAATTTAAATAATCAAATGGAATAAGCAACCACATGCTGTCATTCTTACAAGTTGTATTATTTAATTATTACCGTTTTAATTTAAACAATTTAAATATTTTATTAGTTTTTTTATTAGGGGCAATGATTTGCAAAAACATGTGCCGAGTTCAGTAACACTGATAATTAACCGACCTTAAAAATGTAGCGCAAACGGTTTTAATATATTTATTTTATTTCTATGTATACATATTTTATAATATATGTAAATTTTCGGTATAATTTTAATTGCTAGAGAAATTATACATATAAACAAAAACTAATAACCGATGCCGCTTTAATGAAACATGTTTCAAAAATAGCCGTAAAACTAATTATCCACCATGAGGCTTTGCGGATAATTTCCATGCATGATCATACATTTAAAGTATCATGTAAATCAAGTTTTTGATCTCGTGCATTATTTATGAAAACCGAGGAAACTGATTTGTATTATGTTTAGTGTCCTCATAGTTTCAAAACTATTCCGTCTGTACCAGAGAGAATAGAAAACAAGAGTAGTTATTTCTTACTATAAAGTTGGCAACAAAAGGAGGCAGCGCCCCGATGGGCATCTGCAGTGAACTAAACTAAAAAGCGGGATATTCGAATTGATTTCCTACTTATATATTTTTTCTGAAAGGAAGTTTCTTGCTACAATGAAAAATATCACCTTTATATTATTAATATTTATTATTCTTTATAGGTACTTCCTTAATAAATATAATAAACTTATGAAGGATTCATATATTTGTTTTTTTAATGTTGACACATAAATACAAACAAACATAAAAAATAGAAATGCAAAATAAATAATTTTTTTGTAATTAAATTTTGTGACTGCAATCTATTGCAATACCAAGTAATGGCACTCCTCAAATCAGTTTTTGATATGCTAGAAGTTCTGAATACAAATTTAATTAGATCCTTATTAATGAGTGGAACGATTAAGAACTAATGCTGAAAGTAGATTTTATTACAAATGCGTTAGCAGTTCTAAATAAATTGCCATATTCCTTTTAAAGAGTGCCATTATTATTGCAATATATTGTACCTAAAGCCAGTTACGGACGATGAGTGATAATATATGTATATTTTTGTAATTAAAAATATATTCCTAAATAGTCCTACAGAAACATAAACCGCATAATTATTATATATTATGGCGTCAATACGTAGCGTTCTGTACTTTTTAGTCACAAGCGATATTTTTATATAGGATATAATATAATATTATGATTATCGCTCACCATCCGCAACTAGCTTAAATAATACTTACAGATTACTCACAAAATTAATTTATTCTTCATGAAATCTTAATTCTTTAAATGTGAACACTTAAAATATAATAATATATTAAACATAAACTTTAGTAACACGAATTACTATTTTTATCTTATATTTACTCCAATCTGAGATAAAAAATCAAAAATAAACTTTATGCCTGCAGTACGAATTATTGTTTTGTTGTTATTATTCCTTGTGCAATTAGTAACTTGATATTTGACAATTTTGGCGTTAAATGCCTATACGCGCAACCCCAGATACGCAGGGAGGCGTTGCTATTAATGTTGCCAATGTTGGCACGCTTTCAAATAGTCTTATTTTAATTTGTCTATGATCTGTACACTTGGTGACGTAGTGCTACGGTGGAAGATTTCCATCCCCCTGGTCTCATCAACTGGAGAATATCACCACCGCTATTTACCAATAGTGTGGCTGCCGTTCTTCGGAAGCACTGTCCCGTGTATGTTTTACAATGCGGAAGCTTTAGAAACCCTGCAGTTTTTTTGGGAAATTTACTTATCGAATTGTGGCCAATTGGCTGACGAGTGAATTTACCAAATTTTAATTATCAAAAGAAGTTTTCATTTATAACGTCTAAATGAAGTGCAACATATGTTTTAATTAACTTTATCCATTCTTAGTTGCTCACTATAAATACCTTTGATTGGTAGGTTTTTGATGCTAGAATTTCGATGTGAACCTTATTTTCCACGATACAACATTTTTCGTCACTTCAACATGCATCTGATACACCAATTATGATTGCAATATTTATAGGTATCATATCAGGAGGTGTATTCTTCAAAAATGCCGCAATGTTCTGACTGAATAAAGTGCTTGACTTTTTTATACATATCTTAGGTTTTGTTGATATAAAAATGGCAATAACTTCGAAACTTTGGAGATCTTATTTTTATCTTTAATATTTGAGTAGGCAACATTGAGTAAATGGACCAAAAGGTTGACGGCTTTCTAATTTAGGCAATTTCGAATTAATATTCGTTTCATTCGATTTCCTGAATAAATGTGATTTTTATTTAACTGTACTACACCATTTGTGTGTATTAGTGAGGGTAATCCTAATGGACCTGTAATGAGTTATAATGCAGTTTTGCCAGTTGAATGAAAACCGAATGTAAAATACTGCAGCTAACCGGATTAACTGTTACCGATCAGGTTTTATATACCATTCTGTTCATTTTCGTCGTTTCACAATTGAATATGCTGAAAAAAATGACCGCATGGTAGTTGGCAGATATAAGGTCTAAATCATCTCGGATCATGCTCATCATAGGCGTCGATTTTCCAGAGAAAAAGAGGGTTAATCCTGCCATAGAAATGTTAAAATTTTTAATAACTATTACTTTCGTTTATGGTTATGCATGTAGTATCAATCAACATAGACGGCATGTTGCGTTGCTATCGTGTAAATATAAATAATAATAATAATAACAATAATATAATATCTCTACCCCTCATTCTTGTCACGGGGCACAGAAGTCAAGAAAATGACACACCTAACGTGTGGTGAACATGTTTCATAAAAGTGTGGAAGTAAATGACAGACCAGCAGACATTCTAAATGATAAATCTAAGGACGACATTTAAAAGAAATGGAAAAATTCCGTCAGTGGATGCGATCAAAAAACGTACAGGTTGTGACAGAAGCGGTTGTGGTAACTTATTTTAATGAATTGATAAAGAAGTCCACACCACCTTCCTTGTGGTCTACATATTCGTAGAGGTCAACCATATTTTTTTAAATTATTAGATGTGATTAATTTGTAGGTTTAAGACCTTGTTTGCGGTTTTTGAAAAGCAAATCTAAAGGGTAGCAACCTAAGAAGGCGAATATATTTGATCATAGACGCTAAAAGGTTATAAATAAAGTTCCCGATTAGGTTCTCTTACTTATGAAAATAGTTATTGTAATGGGAGCTATAGCGTAAATTTATAAACAACTAACAGTGAAGATAATGCATCTGTATTGGTTGTAAATATTTTGAAAATTAAAGAAACAGTCCTTGTTCTTTTGTTGTGTCTGGTGCTGAAGGAAAGCATTTTACTGGTTTGGAGGCATATAGGAAATATGCAGGGCTGCGCCCTTCATTTCTTGATGACAAGATTCTTTTTGTGTTATAGTTTGATAAATATCCAGTGCAATCAGTAGGTATAAACACACTGTCTAAGATACCCAGATTGGTGGTTGACTATCTGAAGCTGAAGGATGCCAATTTTTGGTTAATGCTTCTGCAGGTATTTTGACGCTTAAGCGAGATGGAGGTTGGCGTTCATCGTATGTAGCAGAGTTATGTGGAAGAGTCGGTGACTAATAAGATTGAGATAGCAAGAAAAATAATTCAAGTTAAAAAATCGCGTATAAGTTAAGGCAACAGAAGGTCTTGCGGGAGATCAAGTTTCAATTGGTGGTATACTAACTATAAGTTTTTAATAATTGTGGAGTTAATTTTTATGTCAACAAATCAATTTTAAGAATTTTATTGTAGTTTTTGAATCGGTAATTTGATAGTAGAGTTACCCAACCGTTCCTATAGAAACAGCTTTAGTGAACAAAACAAAGGATTTAGAGTTTTGTATCTAAGTAAGAAACTGCACGTTTCAAGAGCAGGATTAAACAAAACGTATTTTCTATTTCAATAGTAAGTCTGTTACCTAAGCACAAGCACTTTCAGGAACCTAAAACGAACTAGTGAAAGAGATAACAAGAAGTATGACTGAATGGCGTGCTACTTTTTAAATATTACCCAGTAGAAGTAAATGTACCTGCTTCGTTAAATACATAATTAGGTTGCAGTTCAGTTATATGGCAGCTAAGTTACTGACAAGTTAATGAAATATATGAGGTGAACTGTATATATTTGGTCGAAGGTTAAACACGTTTTTGAGTAAAATATATCATTATTTCCAATACTGATGTAGGAAACATTAAGTCCATTAACGTTCATGAGAGGCGCAAACCCAATTTATTCTCTCTAGGGGGGTACTGAAAATTCAATTAGAAATGTTTAAATATGGATATATGGATAAAATGCGAGTGCAAATGGATTTGATTTATTTATTTTTTTTTTTATTTCGTGTAATAAAATTTGTATTTAGTGGGTTAGTGGAACTGAAATGAACTTTTTCATTACAAAAATTATATAAAGTATATCTAAAAGGTCTTTACAAAATTTCTTGATATAAGTAGATTCAAATAAACTTATTATGGTACAAGTAAAAGTACTTAGTTTGGGCGCTAGATGACTCTGAAATGTCAATTTTTAAATGTTTTCTTTTTGTTTAAATTTAAACAACTTTTACGATTTTGTTAAAATTTGATATAGCTTTATGGAACAGCAAATTGAATATCAAACTATGAATCCATCGGAGATATTTTTATAATTGAATATTTCAAATTTCTGCGTTAACGAACGAAAAGGACTACAATTATAAAATTTAAATTAGGTAATTAAAAAACTATTACTGGTGATTTTTCCTAATTTATATTTGAATAATTGAAAGTATATTTTTCATTCAAATGCAAAATGTGTCTTGTCATTTATATTTACGTTTACAAATTTGATTCAAAAGTTTGATAAACTTCACGGATTTCCGTAAATTGACAGCAATTATCACATTTTCTGATTCATTTCAATGGTACCTACATAATGTAATCTGAAATCCAAAAACTTTTGGACTGATTTTATTACCTCCCATATTTTCACTACCATCACGTATTTATCAACTTCTTTTCTTATTTTCTCGTAACTTCAAATATTATACTTATTTTGATAAATTGTTTAGCTTTTGAGTAAAACTGATTTAAAAATTGTGTTAACTGTCAAGTTACCTATAAAATACAATATGCGCCAAAAGTATAGAATAAATTCAATAAAAACGAAACAATTATTTTTTGGGAAAAATCGTCGAACAGGTCGATTTTTAATTTAAAAAATACATATTTTAGCGTAAAATGCGATTTTCAAATGTCATTTGTTTTCGAGTAATGACGTCATCGAATGGCAACACCATATTTTTTTCCTTGATTCTGAAAGATCGTTTAATTCTCTATCAGACAGTACTAAAATTTTGCCCTCTTACATAGGAAAGTTTTCGAGTAAATGACGATTGAATGTTAGAAAACGTAAATCAATTAAAATAAAGCAAAAACGTTATCAAGTTTAGTTTTTCGAATTCCATAGTTCTTTTATGGCTCACGTAGGTGAAAATCTTTGCAAAGTGTCATTGTCACACCGACTTTCTAATAAGTATTGTAAGCGACATAGAAATTATTATTTAATTTAAAGTATTATGGCACATTTAACTGTTACTCAAAGAATTGAAATTTTAATTCTTATCGGATGCGGGAATATGACTAGAACTCAGCAGGAAGTTTGCGCTTTATTTAATGAAAAATATCCAGATCGCCCTATCAGCCAATCAGTAAGGTAGAGTCTAAATTTAGAGAAACTGGCAATGTTGTAAATATTCCAAAACCTGGACGTCCAAGCATTAATGAAAATCAGAAACAGAACATTTTAATAAGTATGGTGGATAATCCTCATAATTCTTCACGATTGGTTGCATTAAACAATGACACTAGTCAGAGCACAGTGCTACGTATCTTGAGGAAGGAAAAATATCATCCCTACAAAAATCAACTTGTGCAGGAACTCAATGAAGATGATCCCGATCGCCGCTTACACTTTTGCGAAATTCTAATGGATTTATGTCAAGGAAATAGAAATTTACACAGGCAAATACTCTTTTCAGATGAGGCCACATTTTGTCTGAATGGTACAGTAAACCGTCAAACTTGCAGATATTGGAGTCGGGAAAATCCTTATTGGATGGCAGAGGCACATACCCAACACCGTCAGAAATTAAATGTGTGGGCTGGAATAGTTGACGACAGAATAGCCCTACTATTCTGTCGTTAACGGGGACCGATAGAATGGCCTGCAAGATCGCCATATCTTACACCTCTTGACTATTTTTATGGGCATACTTGAAGTCAAAAGGGTACATTAATAAACCACGTAATTTAGAATAACTTCAAAATCGCATTCGGGACGAAATACGCAGAGTTACCCCAGAAATCATTCATAGAGTTACCCCAGAAATCATTCATAATGTGCAAGAAGAATTTCTTCACAGACTTGCGCATTGTCAAGAAGTTGGTGGATGGCAATTCGAACATTTAATTTAAGTACAAAATTTAATCAATTGTATTTTATTTTACATACCTCAGAATTGTTACTTTTTTATGGTAAAATTTACATTTTCTAACATTCAATCGTCATTTACTCGAAAACTTTCCTATGTAAAAGGGCAAAATTAAACAATCTTTCAGAATCAAGGAAAAAAATATGGAGATGCCATTTAAAAAAAATCGATGACGTCATTACTCGAAAACAAATGACATTTGAAAATCGCATTTTACGCTAAAATATGTATTTTTTAAATTAAAAATCGACCTGTTCGAGGATTTTTCCCAAAAAATAATTGTTTCGTTTTTATTGAATTTATTCCATATTTTTGGCGCATACTGTATATATTTAAATAATAATTACTAATTTAAACCGTCTAAAAAATATCTGATTAATTTAATTAGGTAATATTTTTTTAAAATAGTTTTCTATACATTAACTACACCAAAACAAGATTTTTATGATATTTCTGATACTGTATAAAGGATGTTCAGCAAAGAATAGGTCATATTTTAAGGCTAGCTTTCTTGGACAAAAATAATGTGATTTAAATTAACTTAGGTACCTTAGTACAATTTTGCTTCCTTAAAAAGTAATAGGCATGAGAAAATACTTTTTTATTTATTTTTTCTTTCGATAATTCTTTTATTTGTTAAGTAATTTTCCTAAAATTTGGGAAAATAAGATTTATTTTGTACGATAAACACGAATGTCTAATTGATTGTCTGTTAAATGAACAAGACCTTCTCTATTCTCTATATTATTCCTTTCGTATTTTTTTATAAGGATAGAGATCGTTGAAAAATGATTAGTTACTTTCAAACAACCATCTATTAGCTTTAAAAAAGATATACTTGTTGTATGCTACTAAAATGTACCATTTTAGAGAAAACTGTGTTTAACGTATTTGTGTATTTGTTGAGCTTGGAAGTGAATACATACATTTTTAACAAATTATTAATTGAAAAATTTATTACAGCTCTTCTTATGAAATAGCATGAACACACAGAGAAATATGACAACATGAAAGAAAGACAACATTTAAATAATACGCTTCAAGCAAAACACAATAGCAGAAACAAAACCTTTATTTTAAATTTATTTTTGAAATATGCTCCAGACAGCTACTTACCAATAAAAAATAATCGAAGGCTATTACAAAATATCTAATTTTCTAAAATCTTTTTCCCTTAAAAATAAATTTGAAATAAATAATATAGTGACACAGAGGCTTAGACCGTTTCGTACATTTAACGCAAAGGTCAATCAGATATTCGTGGTCTCACAGAAACCCTTATTTTCCAAAATTAAAGTACAATTACCCAAAAAATAGAGGAAATCATTGTAAAAAAATTAAATATAAAAGTACTTTCTCAAGCCCCTAACTTCTTATGGAAGCAAAATTGCGCTAAGGTAAATAGATTTTAATTATAATATTTTTCTATAAGGATAACATTAAAGTTTGGCTCATTCTTTACAGAACACCCTGTATTGATGACTATATGATTATTTTTTGAAAAGAAATAAAAAAATTATGTTGTAAAAAAAATGTGTTGAAACACATTTTTTTAACAACAAGGAACGTATAGATGGTTTTATCAAAATTTCACAACAAAATTTATGTAGGAAACCGGTACGTACAGAGAGCTGCCTTGTAAGTCGTTAAATGATTTATTATGAAAGTTATATCCTATATACAAGATTTTTTTCAAGGCAATGTGCGAACGTTTGTAATTTATATGATAATTGCAAGGAAACAAAACCAGTACATGATGAATAACTTCCACAATGTCAAATCAGACTGCGATCATTATTCAGAACTTCAATATATAATGTAGAAGTAACGCCTTATCTTTTCTACAAAAGTAATAAATCGTATCTAACGGTTATAAAATACTGAGCAATAGTAGTTATTTGAGATTTTCATTTGTTAAAGTAATAAAATTATTATTTTTAGAGATTTTCTAAATAGGCTGTTTAATTTTTTACTGTATTAGGAAGGTATTTTAAGATAATATAAATCAAATATCCTACAATTCCTATCAATGAAGTGATATGTATGTTCTCTGATACCAAACATCTAGGTATGCTAATGAACAATTCCACAGACAAAGCCCTATTCAATAATTATCTAAAGAAATTAATCTAATTTACTAACCTGCTTTAATGAAACACTCTATAAATATCTAACTTCACTTTTTGGCAGTGGGAACACGACAATTCATCCACAATAGATGAGATGTGACCTATTTCTGCATTTTTAGGATTGCTTCTTCAGGTGGCCTCCTTTAAATTGAATCAAATATCTAACTATAAAAATTATTATAAAAATTAAAAATATCGACAATGACAAAAAGTGACAGCCTGTCAATGAATTAAATATGACAATACCTACTTGAATAATGTTCACCTTTTATGTAAAAGTTTTTATATATTTTTAGGTATTAACTATATTGTGTGAAACTAACTACTCAGTGGACAAAAGCCCCAACCTGCGTTGAATTACACCCACAATATCTACCCATATATTCCTTATTATTAGCTTTTGTAACATTTTTTTACTGTATTAGAAAGGTATTTTAAGCTAATATAGATCAAATATCCTACAATTCTTATCAATGAAGTCATATGTATGTTCTCTGATACCAAACATCTAGGTATGCTAATGAACAATTCCACAGACAAAGCTCTATTCAATAATTATCTAAAGAAACTAATCTAATTTACTAACCTGCTTTAATGAAACACTCTATAAATATCTAACTTCACTTTTTGGTAGATATTGTGGGTGTAATTCAACGCAGGTTGGGGCTTTTGTCCACTGAGTAGGAAGTTTCACACAATATTGTTATACCTAAAAATATATAAAAAGGCTGTTTAATTGTTTTTTTGTGTATCAAACATCCAAAAGTTGGCGTTTAATAGAAGAATAATAGAGTCTAATAAATAAGAACAGAGAATATCAAAAGGAAATTCACCCAAAATTCCAATTCACGTATTAAAACAAACCAAGTTAAATATATTGAAGCTGAACCATTTTCTTCAACCTTTGCACATTAAAAAACACGGCTAACCATTTAAAGACAGTATAGTGTATAATTTATATTGGTTCAAGTATACTGATAAAAATTATTAGCGATATTACACAGATTGTTATTTTTTACATATTTCAAAAATATTAAATAACACACCAGAATGTTACAATAGAAAATTAACACTTATGAATATGCATTTTTCATAGTAAACCGTGCGTTTGTACACATGAAATGTAATTTTACAACGATACTATGTATTTTTAGAAAAAAAAAAATGTAATTTTCGCATGGAGATTTTTGTAATACAGTGTGGATTCGGTATTTTTTCATTAATCTATAATGTGAACGACTGTAAATTTATAATGATTATATCAATTATGTCAATGTATTAAAGGCCTCGTGTTCTTGAAAAGGTATTTTCTACAAACAAATAATTTTAGACATATAAAACTTAATAATATAGAGTAAATAACATGAATGCTATCTCATGCCACCTGCAAATATTGAAAAGTGCCGAAATAAAAGGAATATATAACAGCAGATGTAACCAACAAATTTAAATGTAAATATTGATATAACATAAACTTACATAGTTCTGAATTTAAGATTGTTAAAATGTGGGAGTACAATTTTCAGTGTCTGCAGCAAACGTATAAAGTAGTAGAAAATGATTTGGCAACCTATAAACTCTTTACACCCTGGATAAAACTTGTATACTTGTAATGAAGAGATATTTTTCCTAACTGGTTTAGATTTTTTTGACTGCTTCTAAAAATGGTTGTAAATTCGTTGAAAATTGCGTTTAAAAACTGCGTCTCTAATTTTAAAAGTAAATATACCTGAAATCAAGTTAACATGCATTTTGACTGTGCTGATGCATTTTTGAGATAATGAGATGTTTTTAAAAACGAAACGGCTTGTGTGTGTACCTTAAATTGTGAAGTAACTTATTTTCTCTAAAAATATCTGTATAAGCAATAAAAATACATACCTACAGATTATTTTAATTTTTTGCATACAATGGTGCTTCTGAATTTAAATATAACAATGAAGAAATCGGTAGCTATTGTTAAAAAGTAACAACAAGATTAAGGTCGGGTTTCTTCAAGCTTAGTCGGTATTTAATATTATGTTACATTAATTTTAGATTGACCTTAACAAATTTTACATTTCGTCAACTTTGTTCAAATTAACATCTTAATTTTCCAAACAATTATATCCTCTAATTCTGTCTACTGAGATATATAATGCAAAATTTTTGTCAGCTGTAAATAGAATAAGGGATTTAAGGATTTCATAACTTAATCTTATACATTTTGAGGTTAAATATTAGTTCATTTAACCTTCTCTAATTAAAGAAATGTTCCAAGCACTAAAATTTCTATAAACACGAGTCGAAAAACACCTAAGCTACGTTTCTCTAACAGGGGATCTAAAGCGTCACTTGTCTCGATGTATCTCTTGAATTAACACATCCAAATTTTTGTATAAAAATAACGATTAACTCCAAAAAAATATTTTTTTTTTGCCACTTAATAAACTTTTGACTCATTGGTGTAAGTAATTCTTGGATAAAATAAAACATATTATAGATAGATATAAATTAATTTACAAGTGTTGGCATCTTGCCTTGCATTTTTTTATCTTGTCTTGGTCACGCAAGACAAAATATGTCAAGATAAGATTTGGCAGCTCGAATTAAAAGACAGGACAAGATTTAAAAAAGAAAGATATTTCTACGGCAAGAAGCTTTGCAAATATAAGATGTGGTAATATTTAAACGTTTCCAATCTAAATACAGGGTGTTTCATGTTCGGTGTACCAAACAAACACATGATTGAAAATCTTTTTGCTCAAAGTTGTGCAAAAAAGTTCATATCGACATGTGTCCGAAAATGTCTCTCTGTGGTGCTACGCCCTTTTAAAGGGGTTTATTGTTTCACAAGACACGACAAAACTTTTTCAAACTTTGCAAGATTTCTTGTCTCAGTAACGCTAAAGCATTTTTATTATTCAATGGCTAGAGTTTAGAGTCTTATAAAAATAGCGCAAATGTGTAGAGGGTCACCATTTTTCTTCCCATTGCCATCTCCGTAATGTAATATTATGAATGTTTATATCCTCTATACATCTAGCGCTGCACTACTGATTCATTAAATGTTTCCAATCTAAAAAAATTAAATAAAATCATAGTTGCGTTCTTTTCGTATCTAATACTGAAGTAGATTTAATCGACTCTAGTCGACAAAATGATCTAGTTTAAGTCTAGATCGACCATTAAATATACATTTGCAGCCAGTTGAGCTTACCTCATAGCTATATCTATTACCTTTAATGATATATGTGCAGCTGAGATGAGATACACGTTCGTTGTCATGAAATTATGTGCGCACACTATTGATATTCACCGACACGGTATTGTTTTAATCTGCTACATGTTATTACAAATTATATCTAGGGTAATGTGTACGTATGCGTGAATTGTTGTTGGTTGTTTAAACTTTCACATCAACGTGAGCTGCAGATTTACATATTTATTCTAAAATTATTGGAGGATGGCCTTGTTATTTGCATATTAACTCTTGTACTATTATTATTAAACAGATTTTACTAACAGTGCTTATGTATTCATGGAACTATGTTATATACATGGATTTATATTTAATAGTTGCTACATAATTATTATTTAAAACATATGTTGGTATAGGGCAAGATCCCTAAACAGAGGAGGTTGCCTACAAACTTTCGTCTAGTAGCATTTCAATATTTTTGAGGCAGGATGACGTCGATGGTATTTAATGTTTTTATCTTGTATTATCAATTACCCAAAGTCGAAAATAATAGAGAGTGACTAATTCTCAATACAGAGATGAGTACAGAAGATACGTGTGGTATGATTACCTAAGCATGCCACTTGAGAAGAGTTAAAGCACACAAAATTATCAAAAATAAGTTGACGTCGGCTGAACCTAGCACATTAATGATTTACTTTAAATGTGCCGCTGTCCTTATGGACGGCGATTGCCCACTACCACCCACTTACACCTACCTGATGCGCACTCCGCAGATATCACACTTTTCCGCGAGTTTCCATCACTTTCCGTTTCACAGTTGTACTTCTTTACCACTTTTTTATTTGCACACATATGCTATTCACGTACAATTTTGTTAATGAAATATATATTTCAACATCACTTACACTGATATTTTGACCTCGCGCACTAAACTCTTCATACATGTCATCATCCGATATTCCTCATTTCGATCAAATCACTAATAAAATTAATTACATTCATAATTAAATTAACGAAATTTTGCCCGCCCGAATGAAACAGTTGGATCCGACAATTCGTCGTAGCCAATCAAAAGCCAGCAGCGCATGCGTAGCAGAAGCTGTGTAATCGGGTATGCTCTCAGAGATATGCGGTACACGATTTTGTAGGCAAAATATAAGGGCTGCATGTATATTTCTCTGTGTTGCCTGCTATAAATTGTGAGCAGGTTTATAACATTAGTCACTCTCTGCAATTTTGGAAGTCCACTATAGTTATATTTGAGTCGTTTTAATAATTTCTGTGTGGTAACGGTACTATCACGATATTATTAACAGTTTAGAACATATAACAAAGAATATCAAATAGACAATTTATTATGTAATCTTTAATTGAGTAGTATGCCAAGTGTTTCCGATGCTGCTACAAAATGTGACTCTAAAATTTGGTTCAAATGGGTTTAGTTATAAATAATAATTTTATGACGTACTTCCAACATGGGCAAGTTATTCTTACTAAAGGAGCACTATGTAGGTACAAGAAGCAACATCTTTATACCTTTAAAAAATACAAGTTTGTCGAGTGCATATGTGGCAGCACAATTACCATTGCCTATACATAGAAATAAGTATACCTGAAATATGGCATATAATTCAGCAAGAATAGTAAAATACCATATATTTTTACCCTCTAGATCGAAATTTTGCTGACGTAAAACATATTTAAAAAACCCTCGTAACAAAATTATACATCTACATTATGCTCGGTTTTGGAAATTTAAGGTTGAAGACTTTTAGAAAAGTATTTAAATAAAAACTTATCCCATAATTAGAACTTTCGTAGACCTCATCTTATTTATATTAGATCAGAAAAGAAAAGGAAGTTGTATCAATGTGATGCAATAAAAAAATCACAATTTTCTTGCTAATCATTATTTATTTGCTTAAGCAACATATAAAAGATACGCAACATGAAAATAGGTATACTAATTGTCACAAACAAATAACAACTATACGAATGGTACAACGCAATCTCAGTTACTGTTCAGTTAATTGTAGGTACTTACTTATCTATATAATTTTGTGTGTACATTTATCTTATTTGATTTGATTTGATAATTTAAATTTACATTCATTAGTAACTGGAATTTTTGGTTACCATACTAGTCTTAATGTGGATTTCGACTCGAAGTTCACTTACTATCTGTTTTATTTTTTCTGCGCATGGTATTTTGGAGAGCCTGTGTACTTGTACTAATACTTGATGGAACATTCTTCACAGAGCAATTGAGATGTAGCCTTCAGATTAAGTCAAAAATTTCTGAAATGATAATATAATAGCTGTATACAGTACATGATTCGTATTTATACCTGAAGCTACGTTCATTTCTCTTCTATTCTCTTCTTTAAATTGTTCTGTAAGAAAATCATTATTGCAAATTATTTGGTTTTCTGGATAGAAAGTATCTTTTTGAGGTGTTTTGGGGCCCTATAGAAAGCATTAGATTCGCCATTTTCTTTTCTTCGCTTTGGTTTTACAAATACCCACAAATATAAACTGTTCTCCCAGAATTATAACATCATTTGTAATTTGACATAAAAGTATGTACTCTCAATAGCAATTAAATAACAAATACCAGAGCAATTTATACGCCAAAACCCTAAAATAATTCCAGTAACACAAAAATAATAACACAAGCCACAATGATACTTCTAAAATACAAATAAAGCCAAAATTTATTAGCGAATAATATTTATAGATCATTGTTAGATGTAGGGTATAAAATTATGGCAACGTTAATAAAACAGAGAATAGAACCTATAGCAGAACTACAAATAGGGGAGTATCAAGCGGGTTTTAGAAAAGGAAGGTTAACAACGGACCAAATCTTCATGGTGAAGGAAATTCTGACTACATGCTATGAGTATGGGATCAAAGCAATGGTTCTATTTGTGGACTTCAAGAAAGCATATGATTCGATCAAAAGGAATAAACTAAGTAAAATTTTGAAACAATTTGGGATACCACCCAAACTGATTAGGCTATTGAAAATGACCTTAGAAAATACCAAATCCAAAGTACGAATAAAAGGTGAATGTTCGGAAGGCTTTACTATTGATACAGGACTGAGACAAGGAGACCCACTCTCAACGCTTCTTTTTAATTTAGTACTAGAAAAGGTCATAAGAGATAGTCTGTTGAACAGAGAAGGACACATATTGTTTAAAAGTCATCAAATTGTAAGTTATGCAGATGACGTGGCTATTATTGGTAGAGATAGTAGAGAATTAGAAGAAGTAACGAGAAAACTTGTGAAGGAAGCACGTAAAGTGAGATCAAGAGAAAAGTAAGCTTTTGAGAATAGGAGAACAAAAAAAGGATACCAGTTTTAAATTGAGAACAGAGCATGGAGAGATGGAGTTTGAGGAAGTTCAAGAATATGTATATTTGGGGGCGCTAATAACAGCTAACTGTGATGAGGAACAAGAAATAAATAGGAGAATAATAAAAGCAAACAGAAGTTCGGCAGCAGTCAACCATTTACTGAAATCAAAAAATTTGTCCAGAGTACATTTTCAAAACGTTCTTACAACACTTATACCATAAAAATGGGCACCGTTCTATAGAACCTTTTAGTTCTTTAAGCTATAAAGCTTGCAGGAAATAATTATAGAAGTCTTAAAGAATTTTTATAACACAGTTACAAAGCAATCTCATAAAAATTCTATAGCACTTCGCTATACAATTTTTGTGTTGCATGGTGTTATATTTAAAGAACTTTAAAATCGTTTAATTGTATCTTTTAAAAACAAAATGTTTCTGTATCGCACATGTTAGAAATAATATGGACGGGCCAATAAGAACCAATAAGATGGGCCTAATCATCCTGCATAGGAGTACTTACTTACATTATTACCAATTGCTTAGTTTGTTTGTCCATCAGGGAGCAGTACATTTTAATGCGGAAAAAGTTTTATCGTGAAATATGTGGTACATAATGGTAATTTATGGACGCTCCCTCAGTTAACTTTATATTTCCTATGATGCTGGAAATTTAATAAAAAAAAAATTCTAAATTGATGAATTTAACAACCAACTGTATATAAAATAGTCAGAAAGTAAGTATATCCATATTATTGATATCATTTCACCTATTTATATTGTACATATTTTTAATTAAGATTTTTTTTCCCTTCTTCACAATATGACGACAGAAAGAAAGGCTTCATGTTGTACTTCCAATGGATTCTCACTAATATGACATTTTTGTGTCGATTGCAATGATTATAGAGCAAATATGCTTCGTAAGCAACTACTTAATATTCACAGTGTTGTCATATTTTATTGTGGTAATTTCACTTATTTCAATCTTATTTAATAAATCTATTAAAATTCTTTAACTTCAACATCTAGAAGTAAAAATGTTTAAGGTTTGGAATGGTCTAAATTAAATATGTTACTAAATTTCTATAAGAAAATCAATAATCATCTTAGCAATCAAATAAATCTTATCTATCGTATTGAAATTTTCTTTCTGCAAGCAGATAATAATTTTTACGACTATGTCACGACTATGTTATACATATTTCCCCATTATACTTTGATCAAAATATTACAAGCAGGTCTCATCAGATGGGGCTATGGGAAACCTACATATATAAAAAATGATAGTTCTATAGCGTTTCTTTATGGAACAAAAAGGCTTTTGTTACTTATTTACTCTATAATGATTTTATAACAACTGTATTATTATTCTCTACAACTGCTTTAAAGAGCTTTTTCTCTTAAGTTCGATAGCAGCTTCCATATTTGTAATTTGTTTTCCGCAGCAGAATTGTAACTTAACAACGCCTTATACAATAGTTCTATAATTAAACTATAAGCGACATTACGGAATAATTTTATAAGAGTATCGCAGGAGATGGTATAATTCTATAAAGCAGTATTTTGCATCGGTTTTACAGTAATTTGATTCTATAAGCACCGTTGCTGTAAAATTGTGTTATTGTACACACTTATAGGGCTACATTAGCAGTTATCTTATAAGTGCTCTATAAATTATGCTCTAAGAACGTTCTTGCAACAAATTTAAAAAACAATTCAGTTTCTGAAGGCAAAATAGTCTCATGTGCCACATTAATGCAACAATTTAGTATTCTAAATACAACTATAAAATATTAACAGAATATAAAACTCCTATTACTCTAAATGTATAGAACTACTTTGCTAGCTGGGATGAAAGCCCAATTGGATACTGAACAAATATGGGTTATTATTATTTGCTACAAAGTTGTATCACGAATTTACCAGTGCATCCATAATGCAACAATAATTATCTTTATTAATTACGCTATTATGTCTGAGTCCTTCATAAAAGTAAGCCCTACCCAGCATCGGATTTCACTTCTACGAGCATAATAACAATAACAATCGCCACATCAGTATCCTATCGGTTTCATGTACACATCACATAATTAGGGAAATCTGAATGCAAATTAACGTTGCAATAACAATCAGCTTCCTTTGTTTGTTACTTTTTAACAATATCTCTCCCCTTACGCTATTCTTCTTTTAAGGTGTGCTGTACTCATTGCGTAAATTCTTTTAAACAATCAGGATGGCGAAATGCTAGGATACATTTAAAAATTGGAATAATTAGTGGAATTATTTATATTTTTTCAGGAAACGAATTGTAATTAACTGAATAATAAATCTTTTTCACTACATGGAAAGTATTACACATTTATTCGGCGTCATTTGAGGAAAATAAATTAAGAAAAATGAAGATAACATCTTCTGATAATCAGCCCAAGTATGTCTCCCGTTTTGGTCTAATAGAATTTACGTTATTTCAGGGTTAAATGCTATAGTTCATCACCTTAATTTTTTGTAGTATGTATCCCTCTATAACTGTTAAGAAATAACAGCGATGTTATTTCTTACACTTTATCGTTGAGTGAATATTCACTCAACGATTTTGTATACTATATGTGTATACAGTGCTTTCAAAAAGTAAATAATAAATTAATTATTTTTGAAATTGAAAAGTTTTCGAAAAAATCCCCTGGTACATCGATTTTTTTTATAGAGGAGGCACTTTTTTACATACGACCCACATTTATGACGTCATCGTTGTTCGAAATATGACGTCATCGACAATTTTCTTAAATAGCAACCCCCAATTTTGACCATGCCATTTGGAAGAGCGTATCATTCTACATACGCATCGTCAAAAATCATGGTTGCCTGATAGTAGCCTTAGCGATCGAGAATGTTTTTTATTGCTGGTAGATAAAAACTTGAAGTCGTACTTTATTAAATAGTTTTTATTTTGTTTTTTGAGTTATTTCTTTAGTTCTTATGTTTTGTTTGGAAAAAGCAGTGCGTTTGAAGTGTTTATTGAGTAGTAACTTTGTCATTTTATATAAAAAAAAATGGTTAAATTAACTGAACGAGAACGAATTGAAATTCTTTGTATGATCGGATTTGGAGACAGGATGCGCACCCAAAAGGAAGTAGTTGAATTGTTCAATGAAACCCATCTTGATCCCATTAGCCAAAGCATGATAAGCAATATTGAGTCTAAATAACGTAACTTTGGACATGTTCGTGATCTTCCTAAATCTGGTCGACCGCCAATATCAGTAGGTGATGAGCTTAATGTTTTGTTGGCAATACAAGAAAATCATCACTCAACACTTAACCAATTGGCTTCTGATTTCAATATGGCAGCATCCACAGTTCACAAAATTTTGATAAAAGCAAAGTATCATCCTTATAAGGTACGCCTTGTTCATGAGCTATCTGAACACGACTTTTATCGGTGAAATCAATTCTGCTAGCGTAATTTTTCCTGACCAGGCTACGTTTGTTTTGAACGGGCATGTCAATAGGCAAAACTGCCGTTATTGGGCTACCGGGAATCCCCGATGGATGATGGAGTATCACTCTCAAAGTACCCAGAAAGTAAATATGTGGTGCGGCATAGTCGACGGAAGAATTCTGGGTCCCTATTTCTTTGACGTCAACCTAACTGATGCAAGATATTTGGATTTTCTTCGAGATGACCTCATTTCTGAACTAATAACTTTATATCCAAATATAGAGCGACATGATCTTCCAAGAAATTACATTTTCTTTCAACAAGATGGTGCACCTCCCCATTATGCAACACCTGTACGTGCTTATTTAGATGAGCCAGATCCCTGATTTGACACCTCTAGATTATTTCTTGTGGGGATACGTAAAAAGCAAAGTATGCGTTACTAGACCGGTTAATTTAGAAGATTTAAAAGCAACAATTCTTCACGAGATACATCGTATACCTCCTGTAATTAATAATGTCCAAAAAGAATTTATTAATCGTCTTTGCTACTGTCAGGCAGCCAACGGTGAACAATTTGATCATTTAATTTAGTCGATTTTTTACATAATCATTATCATTTTCGGTATTGTTCATTATTTTCTTGAAACTTTTGTTATGTAACACCATAATTTTTCATGATGTATGTATGTAGAATGACACGCTCTTTCATGGCGTGGCATGGCATGGTCAAAATTGGAGAGTTGGGGTGAGGGCTATTTAAAAAAATTGTCGATGACGTCATATCTCGAACAACGATGACGTCACACATATGGGTCGCATGTCAAAAAGTGCGTTATTTAAAAATAAAATTTGCGTGCCAGGGGATTTTTTTGAAAACTTCTCAATTTCAAAAATAATTAGTTTATTCGTTATTTTTCGAAAGCACCGTATATATATAGTTATATATGCTATATATGCTATATAGCTATATATATGTGTGTTATTTTAATTGTGAAAATGGACGGCTTATTAAATTTACATTTAATTCGTGATTCTATAAATGTACATCGTAGGTTAAGTTTAGCTGTGAATGGAAGTGAAGAATTCAAAAAATATATTTAGATTTAGTAATTTATTGAGGAACACAGCTGCTTTCTGCAAGTTCCTTGAATGCCATTATGCAAGTAACAATAATTGTTGACAATTCGATTATTGTTTTTTAAATTTTAATATGATATAAATATGGTATTTAGTATGATAAAACTAAAGCTGTTTAAACTAAACTATTTTTGATAAACCTTACTCAATTTTTATGTATTTCCTTGTTTGCTGCAGTTCCTTATGTTAAAAATAATAATATTGCAAATACTAGAACCAATTCATCTATCAAAAAATAAAATTAGAAGGTAAGTAATTTTATCAGCTCTGTCGGAAAGTATTCCGGTCTCTGAAGAACTGCCAAAAATGGTCTTAATTCGTTAACTTGCCGTATTGCTTTTACTAAATCTAAATATATTTTTTTAGTTTTTTATGACAATCAAATATTACAACTTACCTTTTATGTGAATTTATAAAACCACGAATTAAATGTAAATTTAATAAGCCGACCATTTTCACAATTCAAACAACACTTAATAATAGAGACACCCAATTTCTTGTCTGTTAAAATTCTACATAACGTGTAAGAAATAACATCGCTGTTATTTCTTAACTGTTACATACATACTACAAAAATTTAAGGCGATGAAATATAGCATTTAAGCTTGAAATAACGTAAATGTTATTACGACAAAAATGGGATACATACTTGGGATGAATAACTGTGACATTTTTAAATTAGAGCTATAAAACCATACATTTAACTTCTGGTCTTGATCTTATATCATAATTTATAGTTAAAAATTGTATTGGTGTTTAAATCAAGAAATATATCAGCGAAGAAACGAATGCTGAAATTTTTCAGATATGCTTGAGAATATTTTGTACAATAAAATCTACGAAAAAGTATAATTAATTTTCGGGTCATATTTGACAAATCCACAATCTGTATCTTGTAATAGTAACAGATTGGAAGCATATGTAGTCAGAAGTTCCGCAGAGATTCAATCTCGAACCTCAGCTGTTTCTATTATTTATTAATGATCTATGTAGGGTACCAATTCGAGAATCGCTTATTTTTACTGATGATCTAAAATCTACGGCCAATTGTACGTACGCAACATCAGTTTTATCAATTTAACGTTTTCGGAATTTTCCAAAATATAAAGCAGCAATTATGATATATAATTATGAATAATGCAATTGAATAGCATAAAAATATACTAGATGTTGCATTTAAAAAATGTAAATATGTTTCGGTCATATTTGAAAAGAAACTCCCACTGAATCATTAATCAAAATTACCTTATAAACCAACTTTTTAGTAATTTATTCTAATGCAGCATCTCAAAGAATGTGAAAAGAGTTCAATCTGAATGCGTATAATACACGAAATAAAAAAGTTTTGCTTGCTGCTATAACTAAAACTAGTGATGATGTACCGGCAATAATGAAAATTGCTTAACAATTTAATAGACACATAATGACTGCGCGGATCATATTGTATTTCTGTAGAGATGTAAAATATAATTGCTTAAAATAATTTATTTCTGTTTGTTAGGCACCTGTTGTGCATCAACATCGCTCAATCATTTATAGTTTTTGTATTGTGTAATACCATCAGACGTCACATTGCAATTCATCGCATGTATATATGGATCTAAGTTGTCAATATCCCAAGCAGCACAAACCGCACCGAATTCAACTAACGACTAGTTTTATACCAAAATCATACAAATGATGACTACAAAATTGGTATAGCATTACGTCTATGGTCGAATTTTAAGTAATTTTGGTAGGAACCGCTTACGTTAATATCGACGTCGGTATTTCGACTTGCCATGCTTTAAATAACAATAAATGAATAATAAAACAGGCCCGATAGGCCGACGTCGGTGTTTATACCATATTTTGACCTATACACCAATCACACGTATTTGAAACATTCTGACGCTTGACATGATGTTACCTACATTGTTAGTAAAGCAATGAAAACTGTCAAGTATTAAGAAATCTGATAATGAATAATTCAAGTAAGTTGAGACCATTATCCGAGGGCGGTTCTGACCGTAGCAGTCGTTTATATTAATAGGAGCCGAAAGCAATATATGGACGGGCTCAGAGATAAAGATAGTGGGTCTGTTCCCACAGAGCCTAGCCTGAGAATAACCAGGGCAGATTAAGAATCCCGGCTAATGTTAATGCTAGGGATACGCCGAGGTCACAGTTACCGGAAAATCACTATGTATCAAATATTTTATTTTTTTCTGCACTCGAAAATGAGTATCAACCAACTATAACTGCACGAACACGCCTGGAAACAATGGAAAGTTAGGTTAGTTGTAAGAGTTGTATGTTTATACCTCTTTTGTAGATCAACATGCAACAAGTATTTTTCTAGTACGACTTAGTTGAATTAGATACGTACATTTATACCTACTGTACAGTATGTTGGAAGTATACTTTTGTTTACAATTATTATATTTTGTTTTTTAAAGTACACAATTAGTACAACTTGGTGAAGCAATTTTGACTTCTTTAGTTAGTATATAGAAATGGGAGTTTATTATACCAATTGTGAGGACTGGTATATAATTTAGATAAATAAATAAACTTAATATGGCCCGGTGCCTGGAGTAATTATATTCGTTTACACCAATAATAACTTTAAATCATAGGTATATAACAGATCGGTATTGCCGACGACGACATCTTTTTAAAAAAAGTTCTTAAACTTGATCTTCTTATTCTTGACATTACTAATAAAAAAAGATTTTCTAAAAAATACAAAATAAAAATATATATTAATAAAAATACTGGTCATTTAATGGCGCTTTAATTTTAATGGTCTATTTTGTCCAGTATAATCAATAAAATTTCATGTGTATATAATTTCAGTGTTTGAACTTATATCCTCTGTTTAGGTTAGTCAATTAGTTAAGATTGATTGTAACTATGTTATGTCTTTTGTTTTGTTAAATTTGTCGCGCGAAAAAATACACCCAAAGGGAAACCATTTTTGTCACAACTGCGCAGGAGCGAAAAAGAAGAGGTCGAAATTAAGAATAATAATCGCTAAGAACTAACCGCGCGGCGTGTCGGCGAAATTTGTTGTTTTCGTTTATTTTTGTATTGTTCCAAACTTTGGAGTTATGAGGAGCTGAACTAGCGAATGGTGAGTTGTGACATTTATTTAAGGTGTTTTCTGGGTGTGCGATACTTTGCAATTTTGTTGTTTGATACAAAAAATACAGTTCATTTAATCATTAAAACCTTATTAGGAAAGTCGCTCTGTATACATCCTCAAAATTATATTTCATTAATATACTGAATCGTATACGAATAGATGCATATCTTCTATTAAAATGAGCTGCAGTATTAGTTACAAAATTAGTATAAACGGAACAAAAATATAGTACTTGTCTGATTTATATATAAAAATTTGTACGTAAATTATAGAAAACGTTATGTTAGGTAATATTTGTCGTATCTAGTGTGACGTGGAAGTAGGTACAAACATTTACACCTAACGCTACATACTTAAATTACCATATAGTAAAGGTCACTTTGGGTAACATTAGCCTTGTCTAAAATTTGGTCGAAATGGTTATAATAATTTGAATATAAGAGCGACTTTATTAGTCGACAGGATGACGTCGTGTCGACCGGAATTTGTGTGATCATTTTCTTATAAAAATTGGTCGGTACGACGTCAACCCGACCAGTCTGCGCTGCTTGGGATAATTAATCACGTTGCGTAATGTGTTTATTTATTTATATTTTATTGAAGAATATTCTAAATATACAATATGTTATTATTGATTATATATTTTTCTTTTCAGTTCAGTGATACTTATGTCATTGCGATGTTAATGTCATAATTTATGAAATTTCTATATTTTGAACCTTATTGAGAATGAAATGATTCGTTTGAAACCTAATGACAAATCTTTTGTAATAAATCGGTCTCATTAAATAAATATGAATTTTATTCCGTACTTCTGGCCATCCAGTATATTTTGAGTTCTTATCATTCTTATGGAATTAGTATCTGTGTAGGATTTTTATGAATGGATTTTTAACGAACAAGACTTACACACTATTAGCCTTATTTTTTTTGCTATAAAAATACATTGTTTATATTTTTTGTTCAACTGTTTTTTATATTTCATAAAACAGGAAATTTCCTAATCATACTTATGAAATTAATTAGAGAAAATAAGAAAATAGTTGGCTAGTTTATATACTGTCCAAAAAATTGACAATATTGTGTTATTAGAATGATTGTTTTTATTCCAGTTAGACCAAATTGGATAGTTTTTATACTAACCAAAGAAAAAAAGCGATTTCAGTGCCTTGATTCCTTCAAGTAAGTCAGCAAAACGAGTTAGTTTATAAAATATCTGCTAATATTGTGGAATATGCATTTTCTATGAAAATAAATAACGGTTCAGTCAGTTTGTAAACTAACCAAGTTTAAACTTCAACCGCAAAATATACAGTTCAGGTTTAATTCAAAATTATTTATAACTCTTTAGGGAATATTTCAATTTAATAATATTTAAATTTGTTCATTTTGGAGAAACTGATACTATTCTTTTAGATGTCTGACCAATGAATATGATCGTTTCTCTGAAAATGCAAATAATCGGCAATCTAAAAATGTTCATCGTGATCATTAGGTTTCCTTTAACAAATAACTTTCACAAGGTCGGACAAACTTGTGATTTCTATTTGAACATAATTAATTAGTTACATCGGACAATTTTCTATAATTACGGTTCATTATTGTTCAAGCAGTAAATTTAATTAAAGTATACATAAAATTATGTTGTATATATCAAATATATGTAAGAGTATGTTTGAATGTCTCTGTCATGTCATGAAAGCTAAAGCTGCGTTTATAGTGAATGCGAATTCGTTCACAAATTTTCCTACAAAATATTAAAACAAATACCTAAATTTATATGTATATGTATATGATCACACTTGCACCTACTTCTATTAGATGCACAAGACCAAGAGGGTCATCTAATTATTGCTGATATTAATTTTTTACGTTTGTAGGCCGTTAGGCATTCAAGAACATGTTCTGATAAGTTGCGTCGCCTTTATAATATAATACCATTGGTTATATAAGCTACGCTTTATAATATTTGTCTGTCGAAATACAATCAAGGATTCTGTACTATGGTGACTCTATTGCTAGTATTTGGAAACATACATATCACGCTGTAAATGTCACAATGTGACATTTCATATTGGCACCGTAATAGCTTAAGCGCATTGGTTATATAAGCTGTTAGTATATATAAACTTAATGTTAAGATCCCTAAACACATGACACTACAAACTGCTGACCCACCAGTGACGTCACTGGTATTTGAATCGAGGTTATTATTTTTGTGTTATGTATAAAGCAGTTGGTCGTGAAAGATTCTCCAAACTAGAGGACCACTAATTCCTACCTCGACCTTCTGCTCTACCAGTGCTAGAATTTCTTCTTCTGCTCTAGGAGTGGATACTGACCTTGGTCTTCCGGATAAATGGCACTGTTTGCTCAAGGAACCGGTATCACGCAATCTTTGGTGAATTCTTCCAAACATGCGTTGTGAAGGAATCTGGTGATTTGGATAAGCGTCAACATAAAGACGTCGCGCTTCGGTGGCGTTCCCATTAGCACGACCATATATGAAATGCATGTCTGTTAATTCCGCGCTAAAAAACATAAAGCATTCCATACCACCGCAACCGTTACTTTGCGGACCCATGTTTATTGAGACTTTTCTGCTTATTTTGGTTCATACTATTACCTCCTTAAATATTTTACACTCTTTTTTTTAACACCCTGTATATTCGTAGAGGGGATGGTAGGGTGGAAGAATGTTAGCTTGGGTCAATGTGAGAGATTGATTCCGGTTGATATTTGACTACACCTCTCATTAATGAGGTTTTCCAGGTTTCCCTAATTCCTGCACTGAATAGTGGTTAGGGACTACTAAAGTAAGTCGTTCCTGGGCGCAAATGCGGCCTGCTTAATAATAATATGCCGCCCCCTCTCCCGCACAAGTTTCAGACTTCTGGACTAATCCCTATTATTAGAATGAGGGGTAGAGATATTATTATTATAATAAACTGTATGTTTGAGATTCTTTGTTATATGTTCTAACCTGTTAATAATATTATGGCAGTACTGCTTATTAACATAAACCGCCACATAAATTATTAAAACATGTAAAATAACAAACACTGAGTTGGATGACGAAAATCAAATTAAATACCACCATCATCATACGTCATCATGTCTCAAAAATACTGCAATGCTATTGGATAAAAGTCTGTAGGCAACGTATAACTTACAATGCAAAAGTGTGTAGGCAACTGGACAAAGGAACAGGTTAGAATAAGCACGGCTACTGCGATTTACCTGAGATAGTTAGAACCAAGGAGGCATTGCTATTTGCACTGCCAGCCAAACTTTTATAACAAGAGATTAAAAGTGATCCTAAATAATAATATTAAATATTAATAAATTTATAATTTGTTAGATCTGAGAGCGTCGATCTCTGGGTCTGGACGTCAAACACTTAACATCAAATAACATCAAAAAGAAATGTCCAGGACAGAAATTGGGGTTAACAAATATTTTTGACATACTTTTCAATATATTCTCTACAACACAACACTGTCACTGTCCTCACTGTCTTTCCTCGTAACAGTATAGCTATCGCATGCAACACAGAATGTTATTGTTGTATTAATCGTGAATCGAGACCATGCCATACCCACGCCACTGGCATACTTAGTAATGATCCAGCTGTAGTTGCGGCTTACAATTTTAATTTAATTTAATTTATTTAATAAATTCACTCACTTCGATACTGAACATTTTAAAACGCATCTTGTCATGTTATTCTCTTGAATATTTGTTAGTTTGTTTTCGTAAGACTCAACTTCCTTGGCAAGAATTCCAAGA
The DNA here is from genome assembly GCA_037114965.1 of Monochamus alternatus. Classification (NCBI taxonomy): domain Eukaryota; kingdom Metazoa; phylum Arthropoda; class Insecta; order Coleoptera; family Cerambycidae; genus Monochamus; species Monochamus alternatus. The sequence continues at coordinate 72,089,160 of CM073431.1, read as the reverse complement.
TTGTTTACTAATTACCAAGTACGCGCACTTCGTTAATTCATATTAGTTCTTCCTTGACTTTCTGTGCACTCGACGGTAATTAAAGAGTAAGTAGAGAGAAAGTGCTCATGCGGAAGTGCCATTTTATCGCCATATTATTAATGGCGCGAGTAGAAAATCTGCAGCAATCATAAAGAGACATTACGGGAATGCGATTGTCGACGGTTGGAAAGCTGAATTTTTTGGTCAAACTGTTTCCGTTTTCGGTTTCCGTAACCGAAAAGTATTCGACTAAAAAAATTCTGCCTTATATGTGGCAGAGAAAGCAAACCGATGCGGATTTTGGAGCAGGTAAAGAAAATTAAACTAAGGTGCGGGATGTCTGTGGTTCAACGAATATTAAGATGTTAAATGTAGGTAACAGGTTGTCGGTTAATCGTATGTGTAAATTATGTAAATTTCTTTTCGAAATTATATAATGTCAAGAGCCAACATGAAGATTAAGTAATTCTGAAAAGTGTCGAAACTAAATTCTTAAGTGTAATTGAAGCCAATTAACACATTAAATTTTTTTGAAAAACATGAGGGTGTCAAGAAACTAGAATAAACAGGGTGTTTCTGAAATAAGTGTGTCCCTTTAATGGAGTAGGTAATTGAGGACGTAAAAATGAATAAGCTTCATTAAACAACATGTGATATAAAATTATTTTTCCCCAGATAAAAAATGATCAAGTCAAGGAAATAGAGAATTTTGAATAGTACCTTATTATGTAGATAATAGGCCTGAGTAAAAAATCGATATATCGTTTCAAATCAATTTTAATTTTGAATTGATTAATCGAATTGCAGAAAATATCGAATTGAAATGTCGAACCGAATTTATAGTAGACCTAAAAGTCGTTATATCGATTAGAATCCATTCGTTGAAAAATCAAATTGGAAAATCAACTCGAATCGAATTTGAACATTTATGTATAGCTTCATATTCCTCGATTTTTGATTTACTTTACTAGTATATCGCGGTCAAATTTGTCTGTTATTCTGGCGTATTAAATATTAAAAAAAAATTCAGAAAAACTAGACAATACATTCTCATAACACTCATTTAGTTGGAGGACATGTTAAAAGTGACAACTCACATTTGGTTGCATTTATAATGCCATTCTCAATAAAAAAAAATGAAAATATACAGAACGTCCCATTGTTAAACAACGCCTAACTATCGGTTCAAATAAATTGACCCAATAATTCCAATTCAATTTAGGTCGATTCAAACTGATCAACCGTTCGATATTTCGATTTGTTTTTCTTGATGGATCAATTCAAATCAATTCGAAATCCATGTATCGTTTTATTGCACAGAGTTAATTCATTTGACTCGATTCTAATAAAACTATATAATTCGAAGAGTTAATACTCTGAAGAAGGTCGCACGCATCTGTTTTTGACAGTCGAAATATGTTTCTTACATTAGAAAATTCTAAAACACAACTGGGACTGAAACTAACGAATAAAAGAAATAAACTGCTGTAGATCGATATTAGGTTAAATAAGTTTTACGCGCGTTTGATATAGCACTCACTTACACCATATCTGCCAATTTTTGATTTGCAGCCACCAAGATAATATCCACACTCCATCGCCAAATATGAAGATTGAATGAAGTAGTGACCTAGGTTAGTGCATTATAAACAGTTGAGCAAGGTCGGAATAAATTATACTTTAAAATTGTTAACTTATTTCCTGGAGTGCACGATACTTCAAACAACTGGCTGTTTAATGAACATTGGGTACTTAGGTACTTCTCTACATCTAATTTTTAAATAATTGTAACTGTTATCATTCATTTCATTTCGTCGAATACTTAACAATTAAAAAAGGTATCGAGTGGTCGTCCAGTCATTTACTATTTCCCCGTTATTATTCGAGGTATTCAAAAACTTGTAAATACACCGAGAAACTTTAACCAATAATACATTTATTTGTGGATATCTATATTAGCATAGCAATGCCTAAACTCTACTGGCGTCAAGATATATTTATTTAAATGGAGAAATTTTGCTTACCTAATTCAAAACTGTATTAGAGCCAGAATTTACAGAATTAAATAGTTGATTCGAGTATACAGAGTGATTGACATAAAACTTCTCGGCTCGGTAACCTTATTTAAATTTCGAAATTTATCATATTAAAATCATAACTTTTCCTAAAGAACCTTTTGTATTGTTCAGTAAAACGATTTTTTTAACAATTTTAATTTGGAAACATTGACAATCACAAATTATATTCGAACGCATTCATTGTCTGCAAATATCTACCTAGGTATTCGACTAAAATAAACTTAAACATAGTGAGGGTTAAAGCAGCACAACTGGCATTTCATTTATTAAGTCCGCTAAATCTTATATTGGCTCAGCCTATACCATTCTTGGAATCGACTTAAGAGCGCCGTATTCTTGAAATAGTGTTTTCTACAAATACAAATAATTTTGTACATTTAAGAACTGAACAATATAGAGCTTAACAAATAACGGGAATGTTATATCATGCCACCTGCGAATATTCAGAAGATACTAAATTAAAACGAATACATAACAACAGAAAGTGGTATAACCAACACAGTTTTAGGTACAGAAATCTTCGAAAATACTGGAAAATATCTGGAAATAGGTAAAGTGGATAAACTAAACATCAAGAATTTTATTTTTGATATTTCTTTTGTTTTTCGAGATTTCTGTACTTAAAAACACCAGAAATTTGATAATTTTACGGCGAGAAATACGGCGACCTTAATACTTATTAAAATCAAGAAAGATAAAAGTTGACATTTAAAAATAAGTCAATAAAAAGTTTCACCGACTTTAAATTATTGCAACTTATATTTCAGAAATCCTACATACTTGGCGATAACATCTCAGTTGCAGTTATATTTAGAACTAGTTAGTACTAATATCTCATTACATAATGAAGCAGTAATATTTATTTGCGACGAAAGGTATCGTAAAATTATATTGCATAATTGCAAAAAATATCTCATATCCTGTTCCTCCATGCAAGATGATGTGTACAAAGTGAAAAGCTTAAATAACACATTGTAAAAGTACAGTGTACAATCGTAATTATCATGTTCGGTGAAATTACATGTCTTTGAATTTGGAAAGTATAAAATTATTATTGGAATATAAAATAAAAATACATACAACTTGTAGTATTGCGGTAAAAGAAATCCAATTTCCATCGAGTGCATAGTATGCATTTTACTCTATAGGGAAAGCGTGATAGCTTTTTTAACAAGCAGTTGAGAGTCATAGTAAGCCAAAGTGTGATTAAAATGCTTGATCAAATGTCAGTAAGATATTCTGTCAGAAATTAAAAACCTACTACAGTTTTATATTTATTTACATAAGAGAGTTATTTAATTCATCAGAAAACAAATTTTTGACATATTCTCGTTCGTTCCTAAAAACGTTAATATATTCTCGTCATTATCAACGATATGATGACAATTATATCATACGAAGAAGACGAATCCCTCGATATCTCGGACATCGGAATTGTACCGGTTGAAATTGAAACATCTTTACCTTTTGGAATATAAATTCATAAAAAATATGATCCTCCATTGAAAGACCGTGAATTGTACAATTTTACTTTGCACTTTACATCATGAAAAATACTTAACAATTTACATTAATTCAAGTGGTAGTTTTTTAAAAGACTCTTGTACACTAAGAAAAAAATCACTAGTGATAGATAAAAATACACTTCCCCAGCAAAACACTTGTATAAAATAGAAGATAGAAACAATTCAATTGTAGCAGCTAATTCAAGTTTTCTGAAAATCAGTCATCTACCTCTGACATCATCAACAATGACTATTGCTATATTTCTACAGTAGTACTTTTTAACATGTAAGTTAGCTGTATTTTAGACAATACAAGTAACATACATAAAAATGACAATTAGGCCACAATTCCAAAAAGTAAGCATGTATATAATTTAAAATAAAATTAAGATGTTATTGAATATACAGATCGCATCTTAAGATGCACACTGTAAAATAGTTTACAATGCACTGAAAAGTTAAATAATAAAATAGAAATTCAGACAGATCACACCCGCACAAACTCAGACACTCAAACTGGCATGGTGACGATCATAACCATTCTTGAATGAATTGATAGATGATGCAGCAAGAACAGTCAGGTAGATGGTTTAATTAATTGTTAAATTATACTGAAATATTAGTTATCGAATAAAAATACAGTATTTTCAGAACTTCCATTTAAGTGCTTAGCGTTGAATCACTGATAGAATAATGGTATTCCATAGTTATTTAAGTTGCACAAAGCACATAAATTATACCTCATATATTCGAAATACACACCATAATCATACCGACACAAAACGCACTTCGAACTTCGAACTGGTGTACTTACTACTGTACTTACGATATCCTTCGGCACATTCCGTTTTTATTCGTGACGTATTTGGCGGTAAGAAGTGAACAAGTTTATTTACCGCAACAACATAATTAGTACCAATCTGTGACAATATTGGGTTCCAGTTATGGCAGTATGTATATTTCAAAAATCATATTTACCAGCTATATACAGTTAACTGCAAAACAATTACAAGTAAACTAATGACTTATAGCAAGTGAATTTTAAAATTCAATAAAACACTTTGCTGATAACAAATGGTGTAATCGCTTGTTAGCGATATATGTCTGCAGAAATGTTTTGTCTCATTTTAGAGTGTGATAGTGTTTATAATGCCGTATACAATGTCCTAATTTGCAGTTGGCGCATAAAATACAGGAAACTTGTGATGATAACGATGATGATTATGATCATGATAAAATATAACTGGTTAAAATTTGTTCTTTCCTTTTTCTCAATGACTTGTCAGCCTGTAAACTGTTGGAAATCCTGAAAAAAAAAACTTGTGTCATTGGCATAGTGAAGGGATATTTAATTGTTTTCAAAAAGATTCAAAATTAAGAACATGTAGCTCAAAAACGATAAAAGGTACCGTCCTGTATATACATTCACCACCTAGGCCTAAAATTACAAAACAGTCATAAAAATTGCAGGAAATACTACAGCTCCAACTGCACATGCTTATCAACTTCTCAACAATACTCTACAAGTCATTGTTTAAAAAAAATGTCAAAATATAGTGGTTCACCATTTTTCTCTCCATAGCTGTCTCCATAATCCTGCAGTGGAAGGACGATAAGATAAAATTCTATTTTGTGACGTAATCTGTATAAACAAATACAAAGTGATTCAGAACTTATCTAAAGGAAATGTACAGGAGACTCTTACAAATTCAATTTTATAAAGAAAAAATCAAAAACGGCAGTTCAAAAATGATTTAAAAATACAATTCTGGACAGCACTGAAAACTGGTCCACTGTAAAACTTGATAAGGCGGCAATCTGCAACCGGGCAAAAAATTTAAAGAAATGTTTAAGGAAAAAAATAAATTTTAGAACGCCGATTTTATACAGCAAATTTAACTGCTTTTGCCGCTAATGTTATTAATTATTAATAGATTTAATTTGTGGTTTTAAATTAATAAAACAGTTTGACGTACCTGATGTTACAACATTTTGGGCTCCATTTCACCCAGTTTCTACAAACTGACACAAATGTTTCTGCTTCTTGTCCGTTTTGAACTCGTAAGTTATTGGTGGCAATTATCCACTTCGGTGCGGCCATGATACCGGTTCTCCTCGTCCAATTTCTTGTTGTTAATGCTTGGACATGCTGTACATGGTACGGATATAATTGAGCCTCGTATAGGATACGTCACACTACTGCAATACGCCGTGGAAGTCCTGGACCTCCATCCCTTCCACGATTCGGTTTCAAATTTCCCTCGCGTTGCACTACACTTGCACACACTGCACACCGCGATAAAAGTAGTTGCATTTGGCACATGTTTACCAGGAAATCCTTCTGCTAAAGCATTTTCACGCAATAAATTAATACGATACCCATCAACTTCGAGTTACACACTAAGCCATTTTTGATACTTGAAAAACTAATGTAAACACTGACGACACACAAATTTTAATGCGTACAAACAGTAATCGGATTTCAATATTCGGAATCGCCTGTTTAGAAACAAATCATAGAAATATGATATTTTGCTCATGCTTATTACGTTACAAAATAGGATTCTACCTTATCATCCTTCCTCTGCTCAAATGCACTTGTATTCGACGCGAAAGAAGACAGAACAACACTAAAATCACTAGATCGGACCAGCCTGAGCTCAAGGACCACGATAAAACATTTGTTACATTTCCAATGTTATTATTCTTAACTGGAATCTAGACTACTGCATTCTAGGAAATCTATTTCAAAATTGCAGAAATTAAGTTTTAGATAGTCGACAGGAGCTATAAATTTTACCCGTAACTTGGCTAAATAAATACAGAATTGCAAGCACTATTAATATTCCTGCCACTGCGTGAAATTAACGATCTTAATAAACCAGATACGTAACATTTTCATTATGGAGAACTGCAGTTCTCGATGTATTTTGCAAGAGATTAACCATTACAGCAAGGTCGGACTGGCAGCTACTTATGCGACTTAAAAAAGTGTAATAGTCTTTTTAATTACAAGTACCTATGCCATTAGTTAACAGCAGACCAATTAATATAACTGTTTCGTAATCTGTTACTTATTGGACTGTAAAAGAACGAATATTTGTGGTTTACCAAAATTATAGCTTAGCCTTGAACTTAGTAATAGATATAAGATCTTCTGGAAATCTTATTATCGAAAGCGTCAAATCATTTTCCGCATGGATTCAAATAGTAAGAAGCTTCTATTTCGATTGATTGTGAGAGTGATGTTGGTTAGAGGAGAATATCTTCTTAATACGGTCTTTTACCTTAAAAATAAAAATAAAAGTAGCATTTACAACTAACCAACATTCAACGGCTCATCAAACTGAGACTTTTGTAGAGTCTATTGGGTTTGCTGAGAATTATTTGCAATGACATATTTTAATTTGTTTTGTAGTTTCACAGAAATTTTCTTCTTCGTTAATCTTATATATTCTGATTAAAAACTTCCAGAAAAAAAACCAAAAAGAAATATACTTCAGTGCAAATGTAGCAAACGTTTGTGTGCCCCGTCAATTTTAATAAATACAGGTGTTGTAATTGTGACTTTTTTTAACGTAGGTATATAAGAACGTAATGAACATAGGTGAGCTAAAGTATGGCTTTAGCATTATGTTAAGATCACATCGAAAATAGCTACAATAGCGCTTTATTCTCGATCTATATTTATGTTTTATCATGGATATAAGGGAACATTAAAGGTCTATTTACACACAACAGTGTCGTGTCAGTTCCGTATCAGTATCAGTGAAACTTAAAAAATTGTTGCTTTGATTTTAAATGGGCGTATTTATACACATCCGTTACAGTGCCGTATCAGTGCTGTCAGTGCTACTTCAGTGTCCGTTCAGTGGCTTTTAAATACGCCGGCGACGATATTTTTGTAATTCTACTGACGAACTGACCAGATTTTTGTATTGCTTAGAATGCACGAAAATCTTATCGAGCTAGTATGAAATTTTGGTCAACTGCATGATAAATATATTCAGATCACTTTGTTTGACCGTCTACTAACTCCTTTTTACGGACTACGGACGGATATGTGTAAACTGGCATCAGTGATCGACCACAAATAACACAGATACTGAACTGACACTGAACTGATACGTCACTGATGTGTGTAAATGGACCTTAATAATACGTGACCAACATTAGAAAGAAATTGGTAGTCACAAAAAGTTTATTAGAAGAAATTCATAAGAATATTTGATGCGCGTAACCTCACTAACCACGCCACAATACACAAAAAAAAATAAGTTTTTGCATTTGTCTGGCGAATAGGGTTGGAGTGGGTATATGCTCTCTAAGTGATAAAAGAACAAGAACAGTACCTATTGTTGTTTTCTTTATCGTAGGAGTGTCAATCTTTAACATTTTCAAAATGACTCATGTGTATATAGAAATGTTAGACAAAATGCATTGGCAGCTTCATGCTTGTATTCCGATTGATTTTCCGATCGACACACACTAAATTATGAAACTTTTATGACAGTGATGCAGCGTGAACGTGGTACTGACAATTTACGTGCAAATCGTGGACGAGATGTTGGCCTCGGTCGACCTCAACGTATTTTAACAGCTCAAGAACAAGTGTTGAATGTAGTCCATGAAAATCCGCGAATAAATACACGACAGATTGCTAAACAGGTACCTGGAGTATCCCAATCAATGGTGTCGGGCTTACTATATGAAGCTCATTTATGACCATATCAATTCTAGTGTGTTCAAGCACTGTTACCGGCGGATTATCTATTACAATTTAGGGTTTTTTAAGTGGTTGTTGTAGCAAAATACTGAAAATACCTAATTTACTGCTGATCTACTAGTTACAGATGAAGCTTTATTCAGTCACAATGGAATACAAAAAATTCACAATACACATGTTCGGGAACTCAAAAATCCGCACGCAATTGAACAGGGTCACTTCCAACATGGTTTTAAATTAATGTTTGGGCAGGAATTATTGATGAGCGCCTAATTGGACTGTTCATATTGCTCACTGGTATGAATGGTTCACAATATGTTAAATTTCTTCGCAATAACTTGCCCGTCCTTCTTGAAAATGTACCCATAGTTGTCGGAAAACGCATGTGGTTTTTACATGATGTGGTACCTCCTCACTTTCGGCGAAATATTCGAGATTTTCTCCATCAAGTGTACGAGGTACGGTGGATTGGACGGGATGAAGTGGTAGCATGGTTTCTGCGGTCTCTCGATTTAAACCCTTTTGACTTCTTTTTGTGGAGCCATTTAAAAAATAAGATGTAACGTACCGAAGTGGAAAACCCATCGAGAAGCGTATCACAGCTGCTGTGAATAATTTGCGTTTACAAGAACAGCAACTAGGAGAAAGATTCGCTTTAGTACAGTAAAACTGGATATGGCGTGTCCATTCAGGGAACAATTTTTGTAATAAACTATGTGCTATTTTTTCAATGCTATTTATCAAGTACCGCAATTATTCTCCAAAATTAGTGTAATAAAATTTTATTCATTTTAAAGACACGTTACTTTGGTCAGATCTCTCTATATTTAACTTCATTTTTAACGTTGCAAGCTGCAAATCTTTTTTACGCTGTGTCCATTTAATCTCAGAACTTTGGAAGCTTTTATCGTGCGATATGTGACATCGCCAGTTTGCATTGCCACTCCATTACAGTAGATCAGATTCTAGTGACGTAAAATTAAATATTTTCAAACAATTTTCAGAATGCGTACATTATTTTTTTTTGCATTACCATATGTATATCTATGTTGTTATGTAGTACATTCACAGAAAAACGTTTTATCAAATTATTTTTGTTTTAAAGTAATTTATGACAGATGAGTGATAAAATACATCATAACAGATATTGTTCGTTAACGAGAGATGCAACCTCTTACATGTAACAAAATCTGTTTAACAAATATTCTGAAAACTTTAAAAATTTATTTAATATTATTTTGTTTCATCCCTGCTTAATTCTGTTGTAAAATATTTTCTTGTTTTAAAATTCCTGTGCACGAAATTTCATGGTAAATTTTTTGGGCCCTGGTCATAATTCTCGTTATTAAAACTAATCTTAACATTTAGAGTCGCTTTGTTTATAGCTTAATTCTGTTTTGTTCACTGAGCTGAGGTGAACAATCAAATTAATTAATACTGATAACTAGACCATAAAGTTCGAAGCGATAATTAAGAATTAAGAAGTATCTGGTGTATGACATAACAGTAAAAAGATGCCCCATCTGTTTACAAATATAGTCATTGTGTCTCACATGATAATTTCCCATTGCAGTTTATTGTAAAACCTGTCTTTTGCCTGCTCTTAACGGGACGTGGAAAATTAATAATTGGTGAACGTTCCGGACGTTATTGAAGGAAGTGAGTGGTGAATAAAAATGGGCAATTACCGTTAAATCAATTTAAAAAATTGTTTTCCTTTTACCTGTTTCATAGAAAAGTAAAAGGAAAAATTTAAATTTATTATAACTACGAGAGCTTAATTTTTCTACACCGAGAAAAAAATTGTTAGATTTACTCAAAAACTGTTAGATTAATAGGTTTTCACGGTTATACAGAGGCGGGTCTGTAAGTAATGGCCTATGGAGATATACTAGATTATTCACTTTAAAATATTTCGATTTAAGCCAGCTTGCCTTAATAAAATATTGATAATAAAAAAAAAAACAGGATGTCAAAGTTGGAATTTAAAAAGTGTAATTTTGTAATTACACTGTGTTTAAATCCATCAATTTCAAAATTTGGGAATAGATGTTTTTAGATATGAGAAATCATAATTTGTTGTCTATTTTGACGTACTTCCTAGAGGGTGCCATATTCTCCCTATTTGTGACGTAAATGTGAGCATAACTTTTTTAACCATAACGTTATCACGGTTTTTATTAAAAAATCTTAAACCTACATCGTTTTTGAGGAGAAGAGATATACTTGTAATTAGTCTCAGAAATTGGCCATTTTCGAGAAAATAACTTGCAATCAGCTGCATAGTTCATTGTACAATATTTTAATGTAGTAAGCGCCAAAATTCCCTTGAAAATTGGACATGTTGAAGGTAGACCGCTGGTGTAAAATGGTACGCAACATTTTTAAAATGGAAGTTATATACTGATTCTTGCAGCTCGATATAGAAGTCCTGGATTAGTTTGTGGATAATCTGCAATGTGAAATTTCTAAACAGATTTTTTTAAATTGTTATCAGGTTATAATTTATTTCGAAATTTACTCTAATAAATGATGATCGTTTCTTGTAATGTTACATTTATTCGTAATACGATTACACAAATCTTCTAGGGATTCAATTGGCGAGGAATAAACAAACTCCTTCAAAGTTCCCCAAAGAAAATAATCACATTTGTTGAGGTCTGCTGATCGTGGTGGCCAATTTTGATGACAATTATTTCATCGACCTAAATATTTAATTGGAAACTTAAAATTCAAGAATCAGTAACACTAAAATGAGGCGGTGTCCCATCACAAACTAAAACTCTAGAGTGCAATGATAAATTTTCGATGAAATCAGAGTATTTTGCAGATAACTTTCGTCATTTAATTGATTTGGCAAAACAGCTGGTTCAATCAAATAACGATCACTAAAACCGACCCAAACGTTTACCTTAAAGTCGCGTTGGAAATATCTAGGAATTATTGCAATGGGGTTCACATAAAATTGTTTTATTACTAATTGTCAAAGTTTAAAGACAAAGTGTACTACTGACTTTTTGATTTCTTTTAATAAACACTTTTAAAATATTGTTTTAATTAATGCATTGTTTCTTGAAACCTTAAAGTTTTTTAATAGTCAACATAAGTAAAAAAGTGTTTTAAATTAAATTCTGCGCAATGGAAAAAAATGGTATAATTTTACAAGTGATTAACCCTCAATGAACACCTTGTAGTGTTTCAATTTACTTGAACTCATAGCCAAAGAAGATAATAAATCTAAATCATGCACCAAATTTGATTAAACTCTGCTTGTGCAACATTATACCTATACAGGGTGTAACTTTGAAGGAGGGTCCGGTTTGGAGGGGGGGTAGTCCGTGTTCTCTAGATTGCTAATCTGAAATTGGTTTTTTAAACTGCACCCAAATTGCTATACACGCCGCCCCTATACAGCGTCCGAGTTTCACTGCGGAACCATGTCTACGGTGTTGGCTATTAGTTACCAGTCTAGACGTCGGAACTTGTCCCGTCATTTCAGGGTCGTATTCCAAGCAGCGCGGCGCTACTGAAGCTGATATTGTATAAAGAATTGAGTACATACGTATCTTTGATGGTGTGCACTACGTGTTATTTATTTACATTACGTTCACGAGTACAAGTTATCTGTACACAATGTCACGACGGATACCGTGCAGAAAAACCACTGAAAAATTAATTCACGATTTGCCAGTTAGTATTTAATGGTACAATGTAGTCTATGTAATATTTTATTTGACTGAAAACGAAAATCAACCGTAAAAGCCAATATTCGCTCCGATTTAAAAGACAAGTATTTATAGTTAAGTGTTGACAAGACAACTACTGCTGGTGGATGGAAAAAACACGTTATAACAGGTGCATTGGAAGAAAATTTTGCCACAAGATCTCATCTGATCGCATCAAAAGTACTAGAACATGCAAATGCAGAAGCTATAACAAAATAGTGACATAGTTTGACATAATTGTGAGGCCGTGAAATGTGAAAGTGAGGATTTTTTTAGTGAGGTAATGTGAATGCAGAAGACAGTAGTCTGGATATGCAAAACTACAGCTTCCAATTTATTGTGACGAGATTTCGGCGATGCGAGTCACTAGAAATAACATAACACCAATTCAATGTAAATATCTATGTTTAACATATTTTTGCATGTATACACCTCAGTCTGATCCTAATAAACTGCCAATGATACGACAAGTTCGGACGTTTAGATGCTAAGTAACGAAGATACAAGAAAGAAAAAACTGCAATGAATAATCTTTTAAATATGCTTTTTTATAACATTGCAACTCATCAGTCATTATACTTTTCTGTCAATCCTGATGAAGTATGGATCCTAAAACCATTTTCGAGTGTTGTAAAAAAGTACGTAAAAAATACAATTTTTTACTGATCTATTAACTAATTATTATTATTAAATAATAGTATTAGTAGATGGATTTTAATACGTTATCTACTAATTATTGCCAGTAAAACTTAATGTTTTTAAAATAATTGTTGCTGTTTTATAAAATGTACGTAATTAAAAATATTAGTCTGATAGAAAATGTTTAAAAAAAACAGTTTCAGTACAAAGGTTTTGATACTATTTTTAAGGGTTTTATCAATGTCCCTTCAATAACCGTGACATTGACCTAGTTTAAAAAATAAAAATATCGCATAAATACTGCACACAATACATGAAACCAGACTAGGTCGTTTTATATAAAAATATACAGATATGAGAGAGAGAGAAAGCAAGTTATCTGCTTATCTGATTTTTTACTGAAATCGAATTAGAATTTGTTTAATGCAGGGTTGTATTTTGCCAAGTTTAATTTCGTAATAATTGAAAGTGGTATTTTATGGAATGTGTTATCCTGTGCAAGTGTATAATAACCTTATAAAGGTCAGTTTTCATTACCAAGTGTGTGTGGTATTATGAAAAAAACAACATACAAATTAAGAGAGAGCTAATACGAGAGCTAATATATGTCTAAAGCTTCGTTTTTTTGTGAAAATTAGACAGCGGCTGCAAGAAAACGATATCAAATGGATTACCGCGATAGACACGTACCGCATAAAAAATGTCTTAAGATTAGTTCAACATTTAAGAGATTAAGGGAATTATGAACGCCAGTACTCTAATGTTGAGTAAAAACAAACTCAAAAGCAGTGCCTCACGAGTGGCGTGAGCCTTTTGCTTTCTAATAGAACTTCTTTTCCCATCTTCCACTGCAATAATTAAATATGGCAACAATGCTGGTGACGCTGCAACTAGACATGTTCAGCGCTTGTCTGTCCAGTGGCGTACTATGAAAATTGCAAAAAAGGCAATAAAGAAAAATCAGTTTTTGTGACAGAATTTAAGAAAACAAACTTATGATATGTGTTTGTAAAGGTCACGGGTACCCCCCCTCCAAACCGGACCCCTCTTCGAAGTTACACCCTGTATAGGTATGTTTGGTTAAATTGCAATATTTTGGGGCCCCCTACATGCACTTGCTCTGTGTTTGTTCTTATGCGGAACATCCTGTGTATGGGAAACGAAAATTTGATAGGATTTCATTCAGATATAAAATCAAATAATATATCTCACTAAAAGATATGTATTTCCTTAGCCCCGATTGAGAAAAGCAGATTTCATATTATATTTATTGACCAGTGCACAAAGCTATATAGATTTATACAAATACTTCGGTTATAGTAGGAAGGAGGAATACTCGAACTACTGCTAGGAAATTGGATTCGATAAGTCCAAACATGTAAGTGACTGTAGACATGTTTTTAACAATAGACTTCATATTTAAAAGTGTTATATGGTTAAAAATTATTGGTTAAGTTTTGAAATACCCCGTATAAGCAATTATAAGTTATTATTAGTTCTCGTGGAGATGTGTTAAGGGGCAATAAAAAAAAAACGAAGTAATAAAACAACGATTTGAACCATTAAATGCATATGATGCTTTTATCAAAGACAACAAATTCTCTGACCTTAAGCGCAATTCAGTGTGAAATTGCTAATGAACGATAATTTGCCGAGAAGATGTTCGTTCGCATCATTGTACGGATTTACTGAGTGATACACACAAGTCTATTGTTATATACGCACCCTATTCCATTAGTTACATATGTATACAACCTTGCCTTGTGTTAGATGCTTGAATGCATATATTATAGCTTCTCAATTATATTTTTATAGGTCAGATTTATTTGAAAATAATTAGTTCGTAATTGAAACAACTACATACAACTTATACAAATAATGTGTCATACGCTATAAATGTAATATTTAAAATCTTGATATTAATTAATTCATACGTGGAATAATTAATTTGTAATTCTATAAGCAGGAAATTCTCTGGTAATAAATTTGCCTCGTGAAAATTTATTTAAAAAAAACTAAAATATATTTTTTTAATTAATAGCACCATTTTTTACAAAACTTGTTTAATATGCCTAAATACAAAATACGTAGTTATATCTTCTATAAATAAAACACAAATGCGTTATTTGTTTACAAATTATATTGTACTGAACAATAACATGTCTATATGAATGGTATTTATAGGAATTAATGTTTGTAGAACATAACTGTTTTAATAAACTTAATGGATTAAATATTTTATGAATTTAAAACACTTTTTTTCAGCGATGAAGATTTAATTAAATTATAAAAAATAATACTATTTTACTCTATATTATATTTTATACAATCTAGAAATATGGTGGCCAGAACTGGCGTGGTGGCGACCAGTCCAGAAATGGTTTTGCCATGGTTAGAATAAATTAGTTATATGTCTATGTTATCATAAAAGGTTGCATTTTTCAGAGAAATTATCAGAATGCCCAAATAATTGAAATGTCGATTTTCACGAAAACGGTTGTTTTTCTGTTCTTCAAGTAAGAGTATCAAAATTTTAGATAAACTTTCATTCTTTAGAGGAATGCCATCTAAATCCTAATAAAATTAAAGACAAAAAGATATGATCATTTCTTCACTCAACACGTGCTCTTTGCAGAAAGAGCCCCAAATGGCAGCATTTAGGGCGTTGCAATTTTAGAAATATTTTACCTGAAACTCCTTATTTATAAAAGTGTGCCAGATGTGAAAAAAATAGTTCCAGTATTAAAAAAGTTATAACCAAAAAACATACAAAAAAAAATAATTTTGAGGTTACGTAGCTCCGCTAATATTGACTTTTCTAGAACTTTTCTAGGACTTTTCTTTTCATGAACTTGACACATTATTTTTTCAAACAGTATCTTCCCCTACATTTTCTGAGAAGGTCCCGGACACCCCGTATTTAACAATAATTCGATAGATGACACTGGACTTAATAGTTTATTTAATTAAAAATAAACTAGCTAAGTCTCTTTCATAATGAAGTTGCTGATTTAAAATTTATAGAAGTTTTAAAATAATATATTTTAGAGTCAGTTTAGGATATGTAAATTATAAAATTGAATTTAACAATATTATGAAATTAACCATAAATAATAGGTACTAATGAATAATCACATATCTTAGCATTGAAATAAAAAAAAAATAAATCAATATTTAAATTCACTTGCTTCACTATATTAGCTCATACCTAATCAAGAATTGCTTCTTCAGGTGGTCTCCTTAAATTTAATTGTTATCATTAATACTAAACAAAAAATGTGTGTAATTATAGTATAAAGGGCAAACGTTAGAACTAAATAGGTAAATACTTTTGACATTGATGTTTCAAAATTATTTTTTTTTTAGTAATTTTTATTTTACATGTTTAATATTTATTTAAATGTAGATGCATTTTAATCCATTTAAAATAGTGGACACCTCAAGAAACCGTCCTCGAAATACAAAAATAGGTAAAATATCATCTATGGTATTATATCTTGGTAACTGACTAATATATGTCCGAAACAAAGGTAAAAAAGTTTTAAAATTAATTTACCTCAGTATGGTAGGTAGTTATCTATGTGTTTTTTCATTAGTAAGACTTAGCTAGAATAGAGATATTTCTTCAGTATACCTAACTAGATGTTTAGTACAAAATAGTATACATGAGCAATTTTAGTTTAAAATTATCGAATTGTCTCAATATGATTACAATAAAGTATAAAACTACAGAAACAAATAAAAAATGTATTCTGGAAATATTTCAATGATGAACAAAAATGTATATTTCTTGTGAGTAGAATTCATCATTGTACAACATTTCTCTCAGTATAAAATAAACAAATGTAGTAGTTTTGGTCTAATCAATGGAATTAAAAAACATCTGCTTCGCATGTTACGAGTTAAATAATTTGTTACAAAACTAAACTTTTCTTGAATTTTACTGAAGATTAATTTTTCTAACATATTTTATTACCGATATTAAAAACTAGTTTTGATGTTTAACAGGATTGTCCAACAGTTATATAGCCAATAATAACGTCAATAACAGGATTTTGTATTTGATTTAATAACAAAGAATGCTATTCTAGAAAAAAATTAATAAATATTTATTCTATTTTTAGTAAATGACTACATTTTTTCCTATCTGATAAGGATGTCCTGTATAATTATTAAGAAATAGTAATAAAATAAATACATATGATGAATATAAATAGAATATGTAGCTACATATTAAACAAATTTGGTAAGTAAATTAAACTAAAAAATTCTGATACAGTAGGTACAGTCCGAAATTAATATAACTGCAATTCGGACATATAGGTATTAATTTTAAATCATTATTCTGTTTTCAGTGTTTATCATTGTCTCCAGTGTTCGACTTAAATAGTTATATATTTTCATATCTACAAACCTTTCTTTTTTCTTTGATAACTTTCTGAAACATAGCAGTTTTCTTAACACGAACGACTATGAACATTCTGCTACGGTAACTAACCCTCGAACGGTAACATCTTCCTTTTTCATATTATCCTAAGTATTACCTATCTTGGCAAATTAGTTATAATTTAGAATCAAAATAATATCGCTCGCTTGGGTGCTAATATCGGTAATATCCTACATTATATATAATAAAAGTATCACGTGCTTCTTCCAACGGTATCACATAAAGTTGTTGAACTTTAACGCCAACGGTAGGAAAGATCAGAACAGTAATTCATTCGAGGAAAAAATAAAATACAAAAAATATATATGAGAACGATCTGATGAAAAGATTGAAATGCAGATTGTTATAAAAAATATATAAATATATTCAAAAACATCAGTGTTTTACGATGACGGTCGATTAAAATATTTCAGAGACTACTTGGATTTGAATTTTGAAAATTTGAGTTTTCGGATGTTCCTTCAAATAAAATAATGTTATTCTTATATCACTATTATACCGAGACTCACCATCAATTTTCTATTGTTAAATGAAACACCTTATATATTATTGCACTTATTGCACTTTTGGAAAGGGCATGAAATTTTGAGTTAATGGCGACTTCCGGTATGTACTACAAGAAAGGAATTATTTTATTTGAGGTATCCCAGAAAACCCCAGAGTCCATATTTTCAAAGCTCAAATCAAAAGTTCGAAACGTCAAACTAAAGTTTTTCCTCCTGTTCATTCTAACCGTGTACGAAGTAGATAGATAGATAGTCAATCGCACTATAATAAATTGTGCCAAATCAAATATGATTGAAAACATGAAATTCCAGGAAACAACTACCCTGCGAGCTAATGCTCCGATCAGCATTGAATTGCACCTGAAAACCCTAAAGCAAACAGCTAACGTCACTTATACTGGTTTCGAGCTTATTAGCTCTCATCCATATGCTATAGCTCTAGCTCCTTTAAGTCTGCCTAACATGACAGAAGGAGCCATGAGTACGCGGTGTAGATCAGCTACATCTAGCGGCCATTCGCTTCTTCATGCTGGACTGAAAAGCCACAGACATAAAGCGTTTTACATCGTAGTAGACATCATTGAAAGCTGTCGACCTCTATCGCGTTGCTAAATTGAGCAACTAATATCATTTGGTTTATCTGTCAGTTTCAAATCTTGTATAAGTGAGTTCATCTGTGCTTTTGCTTGCTCTGTGGAGTTAAATATATAGTTGCTATGGTCAACGTTATATGTTTATTGTAAACATAGTTAGCGGTATATTCACATTAAAATTAGTAGAACTGTTGCTCAAGTTTTATCTGACTTAATTAAACTTGTATTAAAATCTAGACTGAATAAATTTTAACTTAATCTTCTATATAAATGATCTACCAAATGATATTTCTTAAATAAGTGTGGTAATTGCAAAATTTTGTTGATATTATTTTAACTTCTAAGTCACCTTCCCTTAAAGTCGAATTTTACAGATAAGTTTCCGCGCCAATTTTTTAAGACACTTGTAACGCTGGTTGTTTAGTTTGTGACATCACCACTAATGGCACTCATATTCCAGTCGCCCTGTATGAAAACATTGCACAAGTTTCTAATATGATACTTATAACAAGGAAACCGAAAAGATACACGAATCAGCCTAATATTTTTGGCAACCGTTGGTGCCAAAATCCTTCGACCCGCGAATTGTATTGCACAAGCGGAAGAATACACAAGAATATTCTTGGCCAGAGGAAGGCCGGTTTTGTGGTTGGACTCGTAATTGAGGGCGAACGACCCAACCGTATCGCGAATAGAAACAAAAAGTGATAGGAACTTTCAAACTTGCAGGAATACCAAGTTAAGCAGGCCGCCGTGAATTTTAATGAGAGAGCTTTACCGACAAATTTACGGTCGCGAAGTGGCTGCTGAGGTTGATAAGAAGGCACTTGTGCAAACAGCGAATATGGGAATGCAACTGTTTGCTCGGCGGTTACACCAAAGCATCAAGGACGTTCTGGGGCATTACAGAGTTTAAAGCAGTGGCGGCTGGTGAGATTTCAGGTATGCCATATCTCAATAGCCAGACATGGGACCCAAATCAAACTTTAGGGTATATATACTGTGGCCATATAGAGAACTTGAAGTTGAAAAAAACGTGGGACTCACCTCAAATTTTCAAAATTGCTTCTTTCAATTTCGAGAAACATTTTTCTCCATAAACTAGATGTAATTTTACGGATGGGTTTCAAGTTTTATTAAAAATTATCTATATTTGTAGAATTTATAGCATTTTGAAATTTTTATAATGTACCACAAATACAATATTTATTAATTTTCACTGCTGTAACTTTAACAAAAATTATTTTTTTTTAATAAAATCTGAAACTTATCAGTAGAATTATGTCTAGTTTATGAAAAAAAAATGTTTCTCGAAATTTAAACAAGCCAATTTCAAAATCTTAGGTGAGGCCCACGTTTTTTTTTAACTTTTTTTCGCAAACTGCAAAATCGTTCCCCTTCTACTGAACTCCTCTATAAAGCCACAGTACATACAGTATGCGCCAAAAGTATGGAATAAATTCAATAAAAACGAAACAATTATTTTTTGGGAAAAATCCTCGAACAGGTCGATTTTTAATTTAAAAAATACATATTTTAGCGTAAAATGCGATTTTCAAATGTCATTTGTTTCCGAGTAATGATGTCATCGATATTTTTTTTAAATGACAACACCATATTTTTTTCCTTGATTCTGAAAGATCGTTTAATTCTCTATCAGTCAATTTTGCCCTCTTACATAGGAAAGTTTTCGAGTAAATGACGATTGAATGTTAGAAAACGTATCGTAATTTTATCCATAAAAAAAGTAGCAATTCTGAGGTATGTAAAATAAAATACAATTGATTAAATTTTATACTTAAATTAAATGTTCGAATTGCCATCCACCAACTTCTTGACAATGCGCAAGTCTGTGAAGAAGTTCTTTTTGCACATTATAAATGATTTCTGGGGTAACTCTGCGTATTTCGTCCCGAATGCGATTTTAAAGTTCTTCTACGTGGTTCTTACGTGGTTTATTAATGTATACTTTTGACTTCAAGTATCCCCATAAAAAATAGTCAAGAGGTGTAAGATCTGGCGATCTTGCAGGCCATTCTATCGGTCCGCGTCTGCCGATCCACCTCCCAGGAAAACAGTTGTCCAAAAAATCTCGTACAGGGCGCGCATAGTGCGGAGGTGCACCGTCTTGCTGAAACCATATGGTATCGTCAGGAATGTCAGGGTCATTATCGTTAGGAAACATTACTGCAAGGGCTGGAACAAGGTCATTTTCTAGAAACTCTAAATATCTTTGTCCTGTAAGGGTTCCTTCAAAGAAGAAAGGCCCTACTATTCTGTCGTCAACTATTCCAGCCCACACATTTAATTTCTGAGGGTGTTGGGTATGTGCCTCTGCCATCTAATGAGGATTTTCCCGACTCTAATATCTGCAAGTTTGACGGTTTACTGTACCATTCAGACAAAATGTGACCTCATCTGAAAAAAGTATTTGCCGGTGTAAATTTCTATTTCCTTGACATAAATCCATTAGAATTTCGCAAAAGTGTAAGCGGCGATCGGGATCATCTTCATTGAGTTCCTACACAAGTTGAATTTTGTAGGGATGATATTTTTCCTTCCTCAAGATACGTAGCACCGTGCTCTGACTAGTGTCATTGTTTAATGCAACCAATCGTGAAGAATTGTGAGGATTATCCACCATACTTATCAAAATGTTCTGTTTCTGATTTTCATTAATGCTTGAACGTCCAGGTTTTGGAATATTTACAACATTGCCAGTTTCTCTAAATTTAGACTCTACCTTACTGACTGTTGATTGGCTGATAGGGCGATCGGGATATTTTTCATTAAATAAATCGCAAACTTCCTGCTGAGTTCATATTCCCGCATCCGATAAGAATTAATATTTCAATTCTTTGAGTAACAGTTAAATGTGCCATAATACTTTAAATTGAATAATAATTTCTATGTCGCTTACAATACTTATTAGAAAGTCGGTGTGACAATGACACTTTACAAAGATTTTCACCTACGTGATCCTTAAAAACTAAAATACAAATATTTTAAGAGGGGATAGAGAAAATTAAAAATTAATTCCAAACTTATTTATAGCGAAAAAAATGTTTTTTCGAAATTATATTAAATCCTTATTTAACGCCGCCTATGCGACCTGTCCACTACACGTTTGCAGAATCAGAGTAGGTAACGTAGGCAACTAGCAACACGACCGTAAAATTTGCAGTCAAGTCATAATTTAATTCCTGTGTTTACCATGTGTTTACGTTTTATTTTTGTGTTCTTCTTCAATTTTTAGTGCCTTTTTCAATTTTTAAACGTTTTATAGTTATTAAATAAAGAGATTTGTGTTGGGTGCAGATACTTTTCCACAATATAGTTTGCCGGTTTGGTTTTCTAGAAGAATGTTAATTTTTGTCATTCCTGCATTTAGAAATGCTGCAAAAAACGACCGCATGGTAGTAGATATTGTTGACAGATGTAAGTTTTACCTATGGATCTAAGCCATCTTAGTCGATGCGTATCATAGGCGCCGACTTTCCGTATGAAAAGAAGGTTTTGCCCCATTTTTTAAATATCGAGCTAAAATTCTGGAATAATGTATTTTAGTCCTTCCTGAGCACGTGGTTAAAATTTGTGTACTTAGTCATAGTTAATCCTGTATAGAGTGATTCATAGCGCGTGTAAAAAATTCGGTGGAAGATAGGTAGAGCATCAAAATTATTCCAACATAAAAGTTTTTAACAACCCAAGTTAAAGTTTTAAGTTTTTTTACCTCGAAAGAATCAATGATTAGGTCATGTCAATACGTGTAAATAATTGTTTTCTAGACATATGTATCACAAACAAAACATAATTCGTACTGGAAACATTTATGTTTCGGCAAGTGTACATACTTGTAAAACGTTTATTATGACCTAAAACCATTTAAAAAATGTTTGCTTTCATAACATGCAATCAATGTCGCTAATTACACATTGTAAAATACAAGATGATTCAGAACATATCTAACAAAAATTGAATGTACAGGGGTTTACAAATACAATTCTGGAAAATATAAAATCAAAAAGAAAAGTTTGACAATGATTTAAAAATAAACTACTACACGGCACTGGAAGCTGGCCCACTGTAAAATCTGAGCTTGCGCAAAGCAGAGCATGTAGCCGGTGACCGAATGAACAGACATACAATTGAAGCAATTAATCAAGGAAAGAAATAAATAAAATTTGATGACACGTATTTTATATCAACAAATGCAACTGTTTTGTCGTGATTGCTAGTATTAATGAATAAAATTAATTTGTGGTTTTAATTAATAAAATAATTTGACATACCTATCTGTTGTTACAACAACTGTTCAAGAGCACCATCGTACAAGAACCACATTCGGGATCAAACTCCTGGTTTAAGAGCACATTTTTCAGAAGTTCAGGCAGATAATTTCGAAGAAACTCGATATACTGATCCCCATCCATTCGATTTGGCAATATGAATGATCCAATCAAGCGATCATTGGCAATCTCTGTCCAAACATTTAAGTAAAAACGTTGTTGAAAATGATCCTGTTGAATCGCGTGAGGATTTTCAAAATCCCAATCAAAAGTATTATTAATGTTATCATCACATTCCGTATAAAAATAGCTTCATTTGTAACTAACACGTCAGCTGTAAATCGGGGGTTTGAGCATTTTATTGCAGCAACCATTCACAAAATCTAATTCATAAGGGATAATTCCTTGGTATTAATACTTGGGCACGCTGTACTTGGTACGGATATAATTGAGCCTTGTGTATACGCCTCACTGTTGATTGGGATATTCCTTATACTTATTGATCGATTTGCCTGGTGCTTATTCGGGAATTTTCTTCAACAATCTCTAAAATATGTTTTTCAGCTGCTGCAATATATCGTGGACACCCTATACCTTCATCTCGTCCACGATTTAGTTGCAAACTTCCCATGTCACGCCCTCGTTGCACTATCACGGTAAAAGTAGCTGTATATGGCACATATCTAATGGGAAATCGTTCTGCGTACAGACGAGAAACTGCTAAGGCATTTTGTCTTACTTCACCATAAATTAAATTGATATCTATAAAATCTGAGTTGCTTCATACATAAGCTATTCTTGACACTATAAAAACTAATGCAAACACTCTCGCAAAAACGTTAATAGCAAAATTTGATTTCAGTATTCGTATGCGTATTTTTTCTCAAAAATTATAACGATATAACAAAAAACAATACAACTAAGAAACAAACAAATATTTGTTTTAAATTGTTAGCCAAGCGATAACATCACTAAACTACACTTTTAAATGATTTTATGATTAAATGATGTAGATGTGTCATGAAACCTTACATCAGTGAAAATAATTATATCATACATTTGTAGGCTATGCATTTTATCCACGACTATCCAATAAAATGTTCATTACAAAGTATGTTTCTTTTTGTTACGGTTATTGCTATATATGTACAAGAAAATCTATTTTAAATCTGTACTTTTCTTGTAAAACTATTAGACCAGTTGCAGATTGAGGCGACATTTGTGCCGTTTCAGTCTGTGACTGGCTAAATTACCTACGAAGGTGATGTAGAATATGATCTCACAAATGAGCTGGTACTTAATAGAGATTGCAAGCATATGACTAACGTTTACTAATGCGACCCAATATCACGCCAGTTCAATAAGCATTGACGATATATGTAATAGCATATTTGCTAACGATGATGTTAGGCAGTACACCCGCCAAAATAATTTCTGACAAATATGAGATCATTCAATAAGCCACTTGACGCTATTCTATATGTGTTGATTCATATTTTTGTTCAAACGTTAATTATAAAGCGCATGCTACCAGTTAGATCTTATGTCAAATCGTACGACTTGTCTTTTTGAAAATATTCTTATGAAAGAAAACACGAAAATACAGATGTTATCGAAAACGTATATGTGGTAATTTCTTATTAATAACCAAAGTTTTCTTGTATAAAATTATTATGCATAATATAGTGTACGTAAACCGTTTTCTCTACACCATTTACAATAGTGCTGGCGTTACATTATCTTTACCTTGCGATATTATTCCATATTTTGTTGATATCTAGGCTATGAAATAAGAAAAAAAAACAATTTAGCCCTCGTTTTCTTTTTCGTTTCGCATAAAAAGTATTGAATGCATTTCAGACAAATTTACAGAGCAGTTACAAAAAAGTTAAAGCACAATTTTGTGTTCAGCTTCAACTAGTCGGCAGTACCTACTCAAGCATTACTTCATTGTTCAACAATTACTTATTTAATAGTTATGTGCTCCCTAACATCCAGCGTAACGTATTTAATCTACGCAGGCATGAAATATACCGTTACTTAAAAATATTTTCCTATTTATATCAGCAAATGAGCAGTTACATTATAACGAGGGAATTTGAAAAATGGCCAGTTAACGTAGTTAAAATGATATATTACATTGATCTTACTCATACAGCTAGTTGTTATCGAGATCTACTTACTAGTCAACATTGTAGATGTTGTTTATATAATTTTCCTAATAATTTGTATTATTAGGTGGCTATACACGAGACAGCTTGCCGGAAGGCCAACCTTTCGGCCGTTATATCGGAAGGCTAAACCTGTACTCTCGGCAACGGTATATATGTTAGTTTTTAAATCACTGGGATTTGTTCAGATTTGAAGTAGTGTTGTATACATGATCTCAGAAAATGATCTTGCTTTAATAGGAGTGGCAGTTGCACTGATGTATAAAGAACCGCAGATAGAGGTTAAACATAGGTTAAAAAAATCTATTCTCATATGAACCTAATAAATGTATTACTACTGGAGCTTCATGATTATAGAAATTATCTGCGTATGGACGAAAATTCAAATACAGAATTACTTAAATATGTGTTTCCATCTATTGCATCCACTCAGTTCAATTCTCAGTTTTCCACCGATATGCTGTAGGCAGCTAACTTCAAATATTTAAAAAGACCACGTTCTCATGTCAGCCATATTTTACATAAATATTTCCATGTAAAAAGACTACGGGATATACAGGGTGATTTAGAACTTATCTAAAAAAAATGGGAATAGATGTTGTTGATGCGCTATGAAAATGAAGTCAGTTATAGTATTTTCAACCTTTACTAGGTTACTGTAGTCTCTAGACAGGTGATTTCGAATATTGAAATCCGATTAATTTTTATCTATACTAAAGTTTTTGTGATGCCAGTCATTACATTAGCTTTTAAAGTGGAAAAAATGGCTTACGCGTATAGTATCAACGCAGAATTGATATCGTTCCAATTTATGGCGATGTGAAAATGCTTAAGCAGAACGATTTTCTGGTAAATATGTGTCAAATCGTGGAAAAGATGGAGGTCCAGGGCATCCACGGTGTTTTGCAGCACTGTGGCGTATCACACACGAGGCTCAATTATATTCGTACCATGTACAGCGGGTCCAAACATTAATATGAGAAACGACGAAGAAGACCGGTACCATGATTGCCACAATCTCCTAACTTTAAATCCTTTTGTACTTCTTTTTATGGGTAGATTTATGCAAACGTTGCATAGTTGCTGCCAACAACTTACGAGTTCAAAACGGACAAGAAGCAGAAACTTTTGTGTTAGTTTGTAGAAACTGGGTAAGACGGGTCCAAAATTTTGTTGTTTCTGTCGATTAGCTGGAATAAGATTAAATTTGTTTTAATATAAATAAAGTATATTAAGGATAAGTGCGGACGAAGTGCAGGCTTTTATAATTGCATTAGAAAAAATAGTGTAGATTTTTGAGAGAGAATTCATGTTGATGTGTTCAGTTTAGTAATATCCAGTGATATCATTGCTATTGTTTATTGTTTGGTGTACCCTTATTATAAAGTCATTGTTTCACTATTCAGTTTCAGGGACGTTGCTTGATTTCTCTAATATCAGCTTTTCAAATAGTTGTCAATTTTGATGGGTATGCATGAGTACTGCTAGAGACCTGCTCGAGTAAGTATAGGATCGTTTGACTAGTAGTCGAGGCAATGAACTAAAAAAGTTCTAAAACTAGTTGTGGTGGACGGATCGGAATGCGGTTTTCTGCATTCTCTTCCAAAAATTATTTGTAAAAAATGTGGTGACATGGAATTTCTGACAAATCAGAAATTGAATTGCTGCAACCAAAAATGCATTCAAAAAATGCATTATTTGGGAGGCCTCTTGGAGGATGTCAAAACTTGGTAAATAAGTGTCAGAACTGGCCCAGATCGGGTACTCTGGGGTTTTCGAGGTTACTGATCACGAATATGATGTTCAAATTGACCCCCCGAACACCTGGAGCTCTAAAACTCCCTAGTACCCGATCTGGACCAGTTCTGACACTTATTTACCAAGTTTTGACATCTTCCAAGAGGACTCTCAAATAATGCATTTTTTGAATGCATTTTTGGCTGCAGCAATGCAATTTCCGATTTGTCAGAAATTCCATGTCGCCACATTTTTTACAAATAATTTTTGGAAGAGAATGCAGAAAACCGCATTGCGATCCGTTCACCACAACTAGTTTTAGAACTTTTGGACTTTTTACTAGTTTATTGCCTCGACTATAGGTATAATTACTAGTTTGATGAGTATGAGTAATCGGAATCGTGCCATCGCCCGATTACTAATCGTCATCGTCGGCATATTGCAAGATTGTAACGCAAAATTACAAGTCAAGTCACTCTCAATTTATTGCCTAATGATTCAATCAGTCTGGTATATGCTTAGCAGACGATTCGTTGTGTCAGTGTTGTTAAAAAAATGATTTTCCTTAGCAAATTAAGAAAAATAACTTTTCTGAAACACATTGAAACTTTTAAATGCAAATAAATAACGATAAAGTTAGGCGACCTAAATAAGAGTGCATTTTTTATGTAGAATTGAATGTTCTTTTAGATTTTTTTAAGCATAGCTCAACACATAAAAATATGTTTTGATTTACATAAATAATATCGTGAAACTAGCGCCCTCTATGAGCAACGTCAAAATAAGCATCAAATTCTTTGTTCTCACACCAAAAAACTCAACCCTACCAATTTTCAGAGCCATGTTATCAAAACTTTCTCAATTGTTGAGATATTTCAGAATGAAATTTAAAACACCCTGTATTTCTTAAACATTCATATAAGGCATGATGAGCTCAAACACAATATTTTGGTGTCTATAGTATCTCCAGTGTTGACCATTTTTTCTGTCTCACCGTGTATATGGGTATTTCAATGGAAACGCCAGACGAGCAGCACCAGAATACCGACGGAAATACCCCAATAGACATCAACTTGCCCTCGCATTTTCTAATGCATCATTTCGTAGACTTAGAGAATAATTTAACCTCGCTCCAAAAAAAGCAAAATGAAGAAGAGCAAGTAATCTTCATTTATCACCGAATTTTGTATGGCGTGTATTGAACAGACAAATGTTGATCCTATGAAACTGGTCTTACTAGTCTTATGATTTGTTAATTTGATTAATAAACGTTAACTAGTGTTTAAACTTTAATTATATTTTTTAAAATGCTTGCAACTTTCAAACAAAAACGAATCGGACTTATGTTCAAATAAGAAAAATTATTTTACATTAACCCATCTGCCAAAGTTTGTCATAGAGCTTGTAGAACATCCTGTATAATAGTATTCCTAAATTAAAAAAAATACAACCTGGAACTTCCACTCATAAAATTTAGGACCAATAATTATCTCCAGCTACTACGACTGTTTTTGACAAATTATTTATAGACATGAATTATAAAATTGACTTTTAAATTTTAACCATTCTCATGACACATACTTTATGGTCGATATGAATCGTATTCTATGTAAATGCCATAAATTTATATCTAAGGATGTTGAAAGTCTACATTTTAAAGATGTTAGCATTTCGTTGACATTTGTTAGATTTAATCATAGTTTTATAACAGTGAAAAACCTCTGTGGTAAGTTCACATAGATAACATGATATTTCGGCATTTAACAATATTTAAAAGATTGAATTTGTAATTTTAATAGTGTTTATTAGAAGAAATCAAAAGTCAGTAGTAGGCTTTGACAGTAATACAACTATTTTATTTATGCTGTTTGTTGTTGAAAACGGCTGGAAAATGTGATAAGTTTCTGTGAATGAAACTGTAGGAGTCTGGAAGAATATCATAGGATATTTCCAAATCGAGTGAATTCCGGAATTCAATAATTTGCAAGAACGTCCTAGTGTACAAGATGAAGAAAATATTTTGCAAACAGTTGAAGATAAACCGCAAATAAGTACTAAAAGTTTATCTTGAGAAACTGTATTGTCAAGAACTTCTGTACACCTAATTCTTAAACGTAATCTACTACATCCATATTATATGCAATAAGTGCAGGAGCTATTACATCAAGATTTGGATCGATGAATAACTTTTTGCGAGTTTATCTTGCATCAGAATATTAAGTTTCACAAGAAAATTATTTTCCATTAGGCTTGTTTCACTCGTATAATAACATTTTCAACGCGAGTTTGAGACAAATGTTTATTCCGGTATTTGATTGGACCAGTTATTTTGCCAAATAGATGAAATAGCGAAAGTTATTTGGAATTTCTGCAACGTACTCTCCCTGATTTAATTGAGGATTTACCGTTGCAACTTAGACTAGAGTTTTGGTTTATGCATAATGAGACACCGCCTCATTTTAGTGCCACTGTTAGAAACTTTTTGAATTTAAAGTTTCCAAATAAATGGTTAGGTCGGGGAAATAATTGTCCTCAAAAATGGGCCACCACGATTGCCAGACTTCAACAATTGTGATTATTTTCTTTGGGGAAAATTGAAGAATTTTGTTTATTCCTCGCCAATTGAATCCAGAAAGGATTTGTGGATTCGTATTACCAATAAATATAACATTATAAGAAACGATTATTTATTAGACAGAGTAAATTTTCGGCAAAGAGTTAATTTATGTTTCAGAGAACATGGTGCCCATTTTGAACAATTTCTTTAGTTTTAATCTAATTCTTTAATTTTGTCAATAAACACCTTGTAGTATATCAATTTACTTGAATTCATAGCCAATGAAGACCATTAATAAATCTAAATCATGCACCAAATTTGGTTATTCCAAGTTGACGCAATTCAGAGATATTAATTTTTTTTTTAAATATTTGGCCCGACTTTGAAGGTCTGTAACTCCGCCTTTCTGCAACTTTGTATATAGGTATGTTTGGCCAATTTTCAATATTTTGGGACCCTGCTCTATATCGGTTCTTATGCGGAACACCTTGTATATAGAAGTAATGTCGCACACAGTGACATATGATATACGCCCTGTAAAGTCGACCTAAAATTAAATCCTCGAATAATTTACATACAATATAGAAAATTGGATCTGTGGCACACAATTTGCATGAATTTTAAAATAAAATAATGATACCTACCGAATAAGTCAATGACATACATATTTTCCAATGTTAAATTCATGGCAGTTTTTTTGCAAAACTGGTACTACAGGGCGACATGTTAAAACCTGCAAGCAATTGAAGAAGAGTTTTTATTATAATTACTTCTTTTATACAGTGTGGACTTCTGAACACTTTCCATCAAGTTTTTCGTCGTTTTGATGAATAAACTAGAAAAAGGCTAGGGTCAAGACTTTTGCTTTGAGAGGGACATTCCTATTTTACTAGACCTAAAGGGATGTTTTAAAATCTTGGAAAATATTAACTAAATTTTGTATGTACTCATTCCTAATTAGGTAAAACGATATAATTAAATTACCTTTCTATTATAAAAAATAAATAATAAGCTCTTACTTAAAGAAAAAAGTAGCAGTTGTAGGTAATATCCTTATAGGAAAATAATTAGCTTCTGCTAAGTTCAAGGGTAATTACCACAATTACCCCCCTTCCCCCATTGGATGCGTCTATGTCATTATTACTATTCTAATGCTTCATAATATCAGAAAATACTTTGAACAATGTATCTGCTGTTTGTCGAGAACTGATTATCTAAAACTCTAGATGGCGTTGGAAAGATAATTAAGTTCCATTTAAAATGATGGATTGCACAATACTACTTTCCATTTAAGATTTTAGCTACTCTTCAGTGTATTGTTTAGTGTAGAGTCAAACGGGATAAAAGTGAAACAATGCCAACCCTACTTATTCTATACAGGGTGTTCTATAAGCTCCATGATAGAGAACTTTTGCATATTTTAATCAATGTAGCCTCACAAACAAAAATGATGGTTGCTCTAACAATAATTATTATCTTTATTTAAAGTTTAAACATTAGTTAAGCTTAATTAACCAGATAACAACAAAATTATTCAAAATATCCACCCTTTCTATCTGATTAGCTGCATTCTCAATTCTTTCAAGTAACTGATTTCAACATGGTAGACATATATTTCATATGTCCATAAATAAAAGTCCATCAGTAGCTAACTCTTTCAAAAGACGCATTTTTAATCTATCAACAAATTAAAAGTGAAACATAATTTTTTTTTTTTTCTTTAATATCTTACTACACTTTTTCTATAATAAAACTGAAAAAAATCAGAAACTGTTTTATTTTTCCCCCAATCGACCCTCTGTTCTTCATGCAGAAGTTGTGTAAAATATTTATTAATATTGTTATTGACTACTTAGTATTTTACGTTCTTGAAAATGTCTATAAAAGTTTAAATCTCTCATTTAATCACTTTAACTTGATAATATCATTATTTTTAAATATTGCAGTTAAATTATAAAAATATAAGATATTAAAAGCTATTAGCATGTTTCATATACCATCCATTCACAATTCCGTTGAAGAAATACCTAAGGATAAAAATCGAATAAAATTTCCTTCATAATTTCATAATTTTTATATCCGTTGTCTAAAGCAGCAAAATAAGGATACTTCCGGTATAACTGGACTTAGATATTTACAACCTTAGACGTCTTTCATCACGGAATATATTAAGATAGCATCTTAATATGTAATGGTTTCCAAGAAACTGAAATCGCTAATGGAACCCTCCCTTTCTCTCTGTGCATTTTAAGCTTTGTTAATGTAAACACGGAAATTAAAGCCGGTCTTTATCAGAGGTAGGAGGAAGGTTTTATCTTGTCTAAGTCAATAGGCTATAACGTGCTAACATGGAATAAATACCTCTCCTAACATTGTAAATATTTGATAATTTCTCAGATTTTTTCTTTATCTAAATAAAATTTCTACAACTTCTGTGGATGTATTTTAGAAAGTGTCAATTTCATCTCAGAAAACGTCGTTTTATTCCTCAGTAAATCAGATTGTTTAAAACCATGTCTTGTCATATAAGTCAATCTGAAAGCCTTAATTAAATTTTTGGATTAGTACTTATTTAATTAGATTAAAATTAATAAAAATGTTTTGATATATTGTGTATATTACTATTTGTATTGCAAAATTGTACTGAAATAATAGTAATACAGGGTGTTTCTTAAGTAGAGCTCAAAAATCCAGGGGTGTATTCTGTGGCCAAAAATGAGGATCTTTTGTTATATAAAAGTTGGGGTCTACAGCGTGTCAGAAATTAAAAAAAAAATTTTAAGCCGCTTAAGATAATTTAACCAAATTCGGGGTGCATAACCAGCCTTAGGAACTTATCAGTGGAGGGGCTGTGAGTATTATCGATCATTATTTGCCAAAAAAATGTATCACCCTGTATAATATTATAAATAAAATAGGTCATCATATGCGCCATTGCATTATCTTCACTGTTTGTTTCTTTACACTTTTTTGTATTCCAAGCCGATTAACAAAAAAACTGATTTATTTGATCATGCATTTTTACGATACTTGTTACTTTACTTAAAATAATAAAATAATGAATTAAAAATGGAATTACTTTACTAAGATTTATTATAATAAATATTGGAATGCTTCAGATCTTCTCGAAATTGCAGTTCGATAATTAAAAAACCATTTATTTTATGTAATATTATTGTCTTGTGACAATTACAACCCTTTGTATAAGTGCAGTGAATGCGTACATTCTAATAAAGCGTGCGGTAGAAGTGTGGGGTGTGCGCAGCAAGAGGTCGCTGATGTGGCATCTTGCATTTTTAAGGAGAACAGCGATCCGTTTTAAGAAGTTCAGAGGTAGACAGAGATTGACTGACCGGACTATGTAAGTTGAATTTTTGTCTAGTACAGCATAAACACTCCGTTTCTTTTGTGATTACGACCTCGAAAACCACCTCCGTCTATATGGCAAAGATTTTTTGTTTGGTGACTAAATTAAGAATAACTCTGCCTAATCTGGTGAACTACGAATGTCTTTTGGATGTTGTGTGGATATTTATGATTAATTGTAGGAACTATCTATTTCATTTATGTAATAAACCTGTTTATTCAAATTTCTGATTTTATTTGAAAATAGGTAGCTTTTATTAGTCTTTAATTAAATAAATCTAAAATCAGTGATGCCCAAAAATAAAATCACAAATTCACAATAAGAGAGATTGGAAGGTCCCACAGCCCATACCCTGGAGATGTAAGTAGTAAGCACTAATAAGTAAGTATTGGTTCTTTTTTAAGTAAATGCTTTTGCCCTTGAATAAGGGGCGTTATATGATCTGCTTCGTCAAGGTTCACCTAGTTGACCTAAATGTGGGGGAGCCCCGTGGTGCAAAAACCACATTCTTTATATAGCGCATAGAGAACATCGTCAAGTAGTTCAGATAAAACGTTTTCAAGAAAAGGTTTGTAAGAGTCACCAGTTAAAGTTCTTGGTAAAAAGTAAGGCCCAACAAGGAAATTTGCACTAATACCCATCCATACATTCAAGGAAAACTGATGTTGAAATCGAGATTCCATTATGGCATTAGGGTTGTTATCAGGCCAAATGTGTTTATTGTGAAAGTTCATTATAGAACTTTTGGAAAAATTAGCTTTGTTGGTAAACAATATGCCAGCGGTATTTTCTTGAACACAGGCAGATATAGCATATAGTTCTGCGTCAAAGACTGTGGTGAATCAGACGAACTCTTTTAATACCTGAACCACAGCATAGGTAGACCAGCAATTTCACTCCGTTGTCGCCACTTTGAACTGCCTTGAGTTTTCTGCCGTGACCTCGAAATGTGAGTGCGATAGCGCATCCGATGGAATTTACAGAATCGGTGATCAGGACCAGAATAAGAATTTTTTATTTGTACGCAAAGCGTAATTATTTATTACACATGAAAGTTTACGTTATATCTATCCACATTATGTAATAATTAATTATACAGTTATGAATAGGTAATTCAACATGTATTATATACTATCATTTACTGCTACTAACATACACTGTGAAAATTTATCGATTTATGTGTATTCTTAAAAAAAAAGAGTTTAAAATATATATGGCACAACAAAACATTTTTATTTATTTACTTACTTTTTTTGTTATTAATGATTATTACATTTTTTTGGGGATTTTTTTAATTTAAATTTTGACGGTTGAAGTTTACTGGAATATAATTTATTATTATTTTTTTCGTCTTAAATGATCTATGTAAGACAGAAGACAATTAATTTTTAGAACAGAAAAATTATGTTTACTTAAATTTATTTTTAATATCAAGTCAAAATTCGCCCCTTTGGAGCCATACAAATGAATGTGCTTCCAGGTGGGACTTTATTGCTCTATTCTACAACTACCCTGACAATTTTAAGATGATACCATTTTCTTCAGTCAGACGATAACGTGTTTTAAATTTATTTTTAATTTAAGGCTAACATACATCCCTTGAGAGCCTTGCAAATGAATATGCTTCCAGGTGGGATTTTATTGCCCTATTCTACAACTACCCTGACAATTTTAAGATAATATTCCATTTTCTTCACTCATATGATAAGGTTTTTTAAATTTATTTTTAATTTAAGGCTAAAATACACCCCTTGAGAACCTTGCAAATGAATGTGCTTCCAGGTGGGATTTTATTGCTTTATTCCACAACTACCCTGACAATTTTAAGATAATATTCCATTTTCTTCACTCATATAATAAGGTTTTTTAAATTTATTTTTAATTTAAGGCTAAAATATACCCCTTGAGAGCCTTGCAAATGAATGTGCTTCCAGGTGAGACTTTATTGCTCCATTCTACAACTTCCTTGACAATTTTAAGATGATACCATTTTCTTCAGTCACACGATAATGTGTTTTAAATTTATTTTTAATTTAAGGCTAACATACACCCCTTGAGAGCCTTGCAAAATACAATGACATATGCTTCGAGGTGGGATTTTATTGCCCTATTCTACAACTACCCTGACAATTTTAAGATAATATTCCATTTTCTTCACTCATATAATAAGGTTTTTTAAATTTATTTTTAATTTAAGGCTAAAATACACCCCTTGAGAGCCTTGCAAATGAATGTGCTTCCAGGTGGGACTTTATTGCTCCATTCTACAACTTCCCTGACAATTTTAAGATGATACCATTTTCTTCAGTCACACGATAACGTGTTTTAAATTTATTTTTAATTTAAGGCTAACATACATCCCTTGAGAGCCTTGCAAATCAATATGCTTCCAGGTGGGATTTTATTGCTCCATTCTACAACTTCTCTGACAATTTTAAGATGATACTTCATTTTCTTCACTCATATGATAACGTTTTTTAACTGAAAAATGTTAAATTGGAGATAAAGAGAGAGTGCAGTAAAATGTAAATTTGGAAAAAAATATTTATATGTTATTTTGTTTTGAGACTTACTTTCATTATAGTGACTATTTGACATAGTTTGTATGAACTATTACTAATCCTGAGCACATTTTCTAATAAATCTTCTCTATTAGAAGCCACTGAACTTTGTTCTAAAATAAAAATTTGTATTTGTCAAAAATATAAATATGTATATTTTAAACTTGACTTATTTTTATATTACAATGTTATACTTAAGAAATAAGGTAATAGGTAAAGCAATAGCCGTAAAATATAATTTACGGTTTTTATACCGGGTATTCCCTCTAAGACTTTCAGTGCGGATATCTCAGAAACCATCATAGCCAGTGCGACGAAATTTGGTATACAGACACTAGATGGCGCGTAGAATCTGATGATAACATCAATTCTTATACAGGGTGTTCCATTTTCCAAGAAATCGATTTAATTTTGTTTTTTTGCTTGTCAGCCCTGCTAAAACTTATGTTTAAATTGAAATATACTTAATTATGAACACATTCTGATAAATAAACATTCAAAAATTTCAAAATTTAACATTAAAAAACGCCTCCAAAAAGTACCCAAATTTCATTGTTTTGTCATGTAAAATGTGTATAGCCTTGAGCCAGACTTACACAGAAGAAACTAACATCGGTGAACGTCAAAACTATGAATTGTCATTGAATTGTCAAATATTAATGGCATAAAGTATTTTATTTTACATAAATAACGCTAAATAATGGGTTTAATGCAATTTGCGTATGCACAATGGTGTTATTGAGACTTGTCGATAAAAATTTAGACTTGAGTTGAGGCTTTTGGAGCATTGGGGTCGCCATGCCGGCGCAGTCTACCGCTACAGCGTGAATATTGTGTAAAATATCTGTAGATATCTTTAAATTGTTCCATATAATGTAATAAAACTTCAGTAAATTGTTTTTTTTATGTTACTACAGCGTACAATAATAATTAGGTACACGTATTTTTTATGAAAAAATAATTTACAAAATTGTGTAAGTATCTAAAGAATATCCCTGTTTTCCAACTGCTGTAATAATTATTGATTACTTATTTAGCACCAAATAAATTCAAACAAAACGATTTCTAAAACTTTTAATTATAATGTGAACGTGTTTGTCGTTGAAAGTCAGGGTAGCGGGTCCTACGACCCGCGTGAGCGGTCTGAAAGCGGGGTCTTTTTTTTGAAAAAAATCAATAATTGTAATTATTATATTATTCGTTACTTATTTATGTCTTTAGGACATTTAAATAAACTAGATGTTTAACATCTAACTGCTGCGCAGCGACTTGTTCCTCGATGCGGACCCAAATATTGCTGTAACACGGCTCTGTATAACCGATGTTCGCACTCCCAGAGTTGGATGCAAACTGAGGTCTCTGCAGCCTGAAATCGATGCGCGAGCTGCTATGCGCGACTTATTATTTCGGCCCAAGTGTTTCTACTGGTCTCCCTGTACTGTGCCTGAACATCAGGATTAGCGAGCTAGACTTCCCTAGTCGGAATTTCTGTCTTAAAATTCCTTTGTAATCGTAGATAGGGAATATCTTGTCGTTTACTGCACCGATAATCTTACCCCCATACACTTACAAAGCAACATATTTAAGAAATTTTCACTTATAACGTACTTTTTCTTTCATTATCCCCCTCAAATTGCAGTTATACAGGGTGTCCCAAAATAGAAGGCCATACGATTAACCACATATTCTTTGGACAAAAATAATGCGACTTTCCTTATGTCATTATTTGTTTGAGCGTTCCTGTTTCAATATAGAGGGTATTAAAGTTACATTTTAAAAAACTATTTTTGTTAATAATCCCATTGTTTTGTAGGATACACCCTTGAAATTTTGCACGTACTTTTATCTTATTCCGGCACACTTATCATGTAATTTTGGTTTAAAAAATCGAAGGGCGTATGGTGGTAACTGAGAGTTGTAGTATCCTTTATCCCCTCCAATTATTTCTAAGTACGCCTATGCAGCTTTTTCTTGAAATATCAACCGTAGAATTTTTTTCTGATCATTTTATTTCTTTTGTAATTTTTTGTTTAAATGCTCCGTTTTGGAGAACAACGACATGTATTGATGGGTTACAAATGTCTTAGCGGCCGATGAATGCCAGGAAAAAATAGTGAGCTCCCTTATCCCAACAGATCACATCATAAAAGGAAGATTTTCTTAAATTTGGAACGACATCTCCGTGAAACCGGAAAGTTTATGGATCAGAAGTTCGGAATTTACGGCCTACATAGAAAATTAAGCCCTTAACCAGAGGAACAAATCTTAGCACTGGTAGAAGAACAGCCACGTATGGACGGATTTGAATCCCCATGCAACCATTGTAAACACCATCAATTCACATTCAGGGTTTATGTCTGGGCGGGAATAGTGGATAATATTGTGTTGGGTCCCCTTTTCATACTAAATAATTTACTTTCAGCAACTTTAAAATTTTCTGCAAAATGAATTCCGAGATGTTTGACATGATTTACCTGTTATCATACGGGACGGTATGTGGATGCAGCTTGACGGTGCTCCACCCCATTATGGGAGAAACGTCCGGCAGTATTTAAATACCCATCTATTTCCCAATCGTTTGATTGGTCGAGGACAAGACGTACCTATTCAATGGCCACCACGATCTCCTGACCTTAATTCACTGGATTTTTTTTCTGGGGTGCTATGAAAGATATGGTTTATACTGCAGAAATAAACGACGTTAACCATCTCAGAGAGAGAATAGTAATCGCAACAGATGAAATTAAGCAAAAGGACAATATCTTTCCAAAGATAAGGTTTTCGCTACTTAAAAGGGCACGTACATGTGTTAATTAGTAGCGTGGGCAAGTAGAACATCTATTAAAGTAGTAGTAATTAATTAATTATTTTATTTAATGTTATTTAGGTAAAAAGTTATTATATTGATCGTTCATTATTACTATTATTAAATGAGACTATTATTTTTTGGTTGATAAAATAACTGTATTACAGATTTTAATGCCATATAATTTTTTCAATTCATAAGTATTCCTCATTTTATAAAATTTAGAATTATCCATTTTGTTTGAATTAGCAAATATTCATTCAGTAAGTATTACTATTTGCTAAGTTGCCAAGGTACTGTAAAGATAGGTATACCCACAAAATTTCAGTTTCATTTGAAAATGATTGTGACTTTTAGAATTATGGGCACTACAAATTGCCATTTTTCTCCCAAACGGAGCATTTAAACAAAAAATTACAAAAGAGATAAAATGATCAGAAGAAATTTCTACGTTTGATTTTTCAAGAAAAAGCTGCATAGGTGTACTTAGAA
This sequence comes from Monochamus alternatus, assembly GCA_037114965.1. Lineage (NCBI taxonomy): Eukaryota > Metazoa > Arthropoda > Insecta > Coleoptera > Cerambycidae > Monochamus > Monochamus alternatus. The sequence goes on along the minus strand of CM073431.1, from coordinate 72,050,940 downwards.
ATAATTGGAGGGGATAAAGGGTACTGCATCCCTCAGTTACCTCCATTCGCCGTTCGATTTTTTTCACCAAAATTACATGATAAGTATGCCGGAATAAGATAAAGGTATGTGCAAAATTTCAAGTATGTATCTTACAAAACAATGGAATTATTATCAAAAATAGTTTTTTAAAATGCAACTTTAACAACCTGTATATTGAAACAGGGACGTCCAAATAAAAAATGGCATAAGAAAAGTGGCATTATTTTTGTCCAAAGAATATGTGGTTAATGGTATGGCCTTCTATTTTGGGACACCCTGTATATTTAATAAAATTTATTGAACTGGAATTTTCATAAAAACTACTATGTCAATATTTAAATATAAAAATAAATTATATCTACAGTTAATTTAAAAATTTATGTCGCTATTAAAATGAACCAAAATATGTTCGATCAGATAGAGATCCACTGGAATTTATAAAATAAAAACTAGATACAACCAATAAAATGTAAATATTTTTACAAATATATATTTAGCAACAAGATTTCTTCAGCTTTCATCGATATAATATAAGACATCTGATGATGGCAATGGTCTTTTCACCAAAAAATTTAATCATACTGATGCTTCTGTTCACTAATGAAAAGTTCAGATATGCTAAATATACAGGATGTTTAGTTAATATACTAAGAACAATAAAAAACTAAAAATCATTTTTCTCTGAAATATTCGCATGCTATAAGGCTGCGTCTTATACTGAAAAGTCATTGGAAATTTTATATATGTTGTAATATTGCCTTGCTGTGTTGCGCAGACATTTTTATATAAAAAAGAAGGAATTAATATATGTATATTCTGAATTTTTTCAAAACAATTAACAAATTCTAAAATATTATAATAAACCCATTCAATTTTTTATTTAAGATGTTTATTATGTTGTTACTTAATAAATCTATGTGAACTGGTGAAACCAGTTTAACGCCAATTTAAACGGTCATGGCCAACGTAGTTGTAAATTTAAGTTTCATAATACTCGTATTATAGCTTTTATTAAAATAATGTGGTCATACAATTAACTTATTATTTCATTAATATAATCTGTATCCTTTCTATACATTGAGAAGATTACATAAGTTTCCACTTACAATTCTTGAAGAGCATTTTTTATTTGGTCAAAGCTTGCTTTGATGTAAAAATGTCGTTTCCAAACATGTTTTAGATTTCATATAGTATTGTCTGTACAAAACCACGTATAGACTAAATATATTTTAAGCATTTTTTATGTTAATTTCCTTCACAATAATTTTTTAAATAATTTTCAAAATTATGTCAGTTGTTCGTTATAAATGGTTAAAAATAAATCAGGCCAATGTACTGTCCACAATAGAATGTTCGCCACATTATTGGATTTGAATAGATTTTGGTTTTTGTTTTGAAACGTAAATAGCATTATGATTATTGTGTGGCTAGCTAATAAAATGTAGCATAACTAAATGCGTGACATAGATCAAAAGGGGCAATAATTATGTATGCACAATTTGCTACAATTTTATGCAATTGCATTTCTTGTAATAAATGTGGAAACTTAGTTATTTAAATGATATTTTGTATACGAGATTTCTTTAACCTAAAAATACGGTATACTATCAAATTAATTTAATTGTATTGTGTTTCAGCTTAGTTGTTTTTAAATTTAGTTTTTTATTTATTTTAGACTCAAATAGATAAGATACGTTTTTCATGAGAAATAACATAAAAAAAATATCATTTAGCCATTAGTAGATATTGATTATTTCCAGAAAAATATCTGCAGACAAGTTACTTTGCTGTCATAATAAAAGTAATTTTGCTAAAGGAACCTACTAGCGGTTAATTTTTTTTGTTATTTTTCAATTATTACGGCAATCTTAACTTTTTATTATAGTAGCTTTTGCAATTTTTCATACCAGCAAAAATTTTTATTAAGACTATTAGGCTTTCATCCTAGGATGACTAGTTCTATAGTAATACCAGTAAATATTTCTTTCTATTTCAAATAAGTGGCTTTATAGCCACTATTAAAGGATCTTGTTTCCATTACTATGTGCGTTTAGATGGGTTCAATTATCAATTTGTCATTACACTTTCATTTTACATTAAAAAGTTATAAGTAAAATTTGAAATAACTAGTAAAGTATCTACAGTTTGGACTGAGGTTTTAATAGAATCGACAAACACTCGCATTTCACTTTTAACTCTTTTGATATAAAACAAAAATTCAGAAAATTTTATAATAGTTGGTAGATCATTTATGAATAGTAAAAATAACAAAGGTCCCAAATTTGATCCTTGCGGAGTTCTGAATTCCATCATATCTAACTACAAAGAATATTTGGCTCAAATACGAAGAGAAAAATGGTAATAAATTTTTACTAAAACCAAATTGTAGCAATTTAGTTAAAATAATATCACGGTTTACTTTAACAAAGTAAGATTGAGATATAGCAACATCTCTATTAGAACTATCCTAATTTGACTTCAGGATCCTCCCACGATGTGGTGACCCATTCTTAGTAAAACACCCTGTATATAATCATGTAAACTAATTATTTAAATTTCATAGCAAACTTTCTTCAAAGATTTATAGTGAACATCACTGCTGTGGAATACTTTTCTTACATCTGAATTTTAATTTTGGACCAACAATTATGTAACCATGCTTAGAAGAGTATACTTAATTAATTTATATCTGGTCTAGTCGTACATTAACCGGAAATAACACTAATTCTTTCAGTTAAGCGTGACTTTCTACAAACCTACTATAAAATTAATATTTCCAGATACTATCACAACATTTTAAATATACTGTGAAGAATATATAAACCTGAAATAATTTTACTCAATAAGGTTATTTTTTTGTATTCAGTACAAGTTTTACTACATCAAGCAAGATTATTATTGTTTCAATTTTGATTTGTTACGTATTAAGTATTTATACAGGGTGTTCCTAAAAGGTTGGGACAACGTTTCGCCACATAAATTATAGCTGAAAATCGATTTAACTAAACTTGCCTTAGTCCAAAAGTTGATAATCACGGAGCTACAGGGTGTCAAAGGTTAAAAAATAAATCGGGTTTTCTTTAATAACGTTCGACTATTTTACGTAAATTTCACGAAATTTTGTATCCAGGGGTTTCTTGGGATGACAAATTCAATTTTATTGTCCATTTTGGTATATCTTCTAGAGGGCGCCACCGGCTACGATTTCGAACCATTTAAACCGCTACAACTTTTTTTTCCACCCTGTATATTATTTTGGACTAGAAAAATCTCCTCCCCAGTCTTTTATAGTTAAGAAAGGTTATTGAAGTCGCTTAGAGCAACGGTTTTCGAGAAAAACACATCTAAATCTATTGTTTGCAGTGATCTTAATACTAAAAAATAATAATAATAAGTAAACGCAAACATAAATAATTAAGGTAAATGCTCGAAATGGACACCATTTTCGTGTATGCAGAGATTTATTCTTTGTACAAAGTTTATTTGTACTATGCGTAGCATGTCTTCATTCGTAGCGATATCTTGAGTAGCGACACGAATTCGTCCTCTTAGCTCATTTTCGTTATTTATAACGACAGGATAGACCTTGTTCTTAAGTGTTCCCCACAAAAATGTATAATAGAATTAAATCTAACAGGATCTATTGTTTAATTACAGAGAGCTATTTGCACTTTCTTCAAGAAAAATTACCAGTGTTGCTTAAGAATAAATGAATAATTTTGAATTTTGTAGATAAATAATAAGTCATCAGTTTGGATGTGTTTTTCTCAGAAACAGTTGCTCCATGCGACTTCAATAAGGTAACCTTTCTTAACTATAAAAGACTGGGGAAGAGATTTTTCTAGACCAAATAATATACAGGGTGGAACAAAAAAGTTGTAACGGTTTAAATGGTTCGAAATCGTCGACGGTGGCGCCCTCTAGAAGATTACCAAAATGGACAATAAACGTGAATTTTCCATCGCAAGAAATCCCTAAATACAAAATTTCGTGAAATTAACGTGAAACAGTCGAAAGTTATTAAAGAAAACGCGATTTATGTTTTAATCTTTGACACCCTGTAGCTCCGTGATTATCAACTTTTGGACTAAGGCAATGTCCCAACCTTTTAGGGACACCCTGTATATTCAATTCTATGATTTTTTTATTTCAAATCTATGTTGAAACAGGCCATTAAATATTTTAATTTAAGATTGAAATTAAAATTTAATCATCACGAATATTAAATAACTTAGTTAATAGGTAAACATTACACTTTTGTAACCAATTATCACTAATTGGTCCATTTGTGGTTGCTAATTGAAGAGATTATGGATCCAAGGAATTTGTTGTTTAACTTCCTGCTGGAAACTTTCATTATTATTTTGCTTCTGTTGGTAGGAATTTGTATTTCTTCAGTTTCTGTGTAATAAATAAAGTATAAATTTTTAAAAATATACATATAATTAAGTATAGCCTGATTAAGTTATAAAAGTTCTAACATACTAAAATGTATATTTACAACTGTCACATATTAGATGTGATATGACACTGTTCGAATATCGAATGTCATAATTATTTATATCCTAAACTAAAATTAATACTAAATTAAATTAGATTCAAGTTAGACACTTATTAAATAAATACAACGTGTAAGATGATAATAATAATAATAATAATAATAAAGTTTATTTGCCCAAAAAAATATTTTTTTTTTGTTTTACACATATTTAGTATACATACATATAATAATCATGCAGTAGGACAAAAAGGAAATACGCTCAGTACACCACAAAGTAGTTTCCTGATCTTCCGCGTATCCCAGAAGCGCGTGGATAAGAAGATATGCAAGAGCAACAAAATTATCAATATTAATAATAATCTATAAATAATCATCAAGAAAAAGTTTTTTTAGAGACATTTTAAGTATATGGCGACAATGATTTTAATTCAGGATTCAACTTATTGAACAATGAATGAATGAATAGAGGAAGGGAACCGACGTTTGTGAATCGTATCCGAAAGGAGGTGATTGATGTTACGTTGGTTTCACAGAATTTGAGTGAATGTATCTCTGGATGGGGGGTGACGGACTATATCTCGATGTCCGATCACAGGATGATTGGATTCGAGATGAGGCCTGATCTAAAGACAGCAACCCTCCGAAGAAATCCGAGAGCAACTAATTGGGAGATATATCGTAATAGTCTGGGGAGTTCTGTGAGACAGAGCAACCAGGACGAACGGATTATCTCTCATAGGCAGTTAGATGATGAAGTAGAGCACCTAAGTAGTTGCATCATCTCAGCATATGAGGAAGCCTGCCCTCTCAAGGCGGTTGGAGAGCGCAAGGTCCGCTGGTGGAATAGGTCACTAGAAGACCTCCGCCGGTCGGCCAGGCGCACACTCAACCGAGCCGTCAGGGGAGGGGATGGGACCTCCTGGGAAGACTACAAGGTGGTAAGGAGAGATTTTAAGAAGGAATTAAGACGTAGTAAACGGTCTGGCTGGAAGGCATATTGTAGCGAGCTAGAGTCACTGCCGGAAACGGCTAGACTGATGAAAATCTTAAGTTATGATAAAAGGGAGAAGATAGGCTCATTAAAAAGGGGGGATGGGACGTGGACCATCTCCAGCGAGGAATGTTTAGATCTCTTGCTGGAGACTCACTTTGCAGGTGAAGGGTGAGTCGCTGTGACTACCATGGCGGAGCCAATGCTAAGCATGGATTGGCCCCTTGCTGGGGAAATATTCAGCGGCGAGGCAGTAACCTGGGCAGTGAACGAGTTCGAACCCTACAAGGCTGCAGGGCCAGATGGAGTTTTTCCGTCGCTGTTACAGAAGGGCCTGGATATTCTCTCACCAAATATGGTGAGGGTTTTTCGGGCCAGTCTGGCGATGGGATATGTTCCACTGGCATGGAGGGCGGCCAAGGTAGTCTTCATCCCAAAAGCTGGGAAGGAAGACTACACAACGGCAAAGGCGTTTAGAGCAATCAGTCTCACATCCTTCCTATTCAAAACGATGGAAAGGATTGTGGACAGGTACCTCGTGGATAGGGTGTTGATGAGACACCCGATCCATGTGAACCAGCACGCCTACAGGCGAGGCAGGTCCACGGAGACAGCGCTACATAGTATTGTACATAAGGTAGAGAAGGCCCTTCAGTACAAGGAGGTCTCATTGGCCATGTTCTTTGACATTGAAGGTGCCTTTGATAAGGCAAGAACAAAAACTATATGCGACTCACTTCAGGACCGAGGCACACCGCCTGCTATGGTCAGATGGGTGAGATCCGCATTGGAGGAGAGAAGAGTCAGTGCAACTATGGGAGACTGCCATAGGGACCTGGGAGTGAGGGGTGGCTGCCCGCAAGGTAGCTGCCTTTCTCCCCACCTATGGTGCCTGGTGATGGATGGTCTCCTAAATCGCCTTACTCAAGAGGGATACAGGGACACTCAAGCCTACGCCGACGATGGCGTGGTTTTAGTGGTAGGCCGGTTTCTGGGCGTAGTATGTGACAGAATGCAGGGGGCTTGTAGGATTGTAGAGAGATGGTGTAGTGAGACGGGTCTCTCGGTCAATGCAAGCAAGACTGAGTTGATTCTCTTCACAAAAAGGAGGAAGATAGAAGATTTCAGGGCCCCAACTATGTATGGGAAAACCCTTACTCTAGGTAAGGAGGTAAAATACTTGGGTGTAACCTTGGACAGTAAGTTGTCTTGGGGGCCACAGATTGAACGGGTTACCCGGAAATCAATGGCAACATTTTGGCAACTAAGGAAAGTAGCAGGCAAGAATTGGGGGCTCAACCCAAGGGTGCTTCACTGGGTGTACACGGCGGTGATCAGGCCGAGGCTACAATATGGGGCCTTGGTCTGGTGGCCGAGTGTGGGCCGGGTGACTGTGGCCAAGGTGTTGTCAAGGATCCAAAGGCTGGCTTGCTTAAGTATTACAGGGGCGATGAGGACAACCCCAACGGCCGCCCTGGAAGTTTTGTTGGGATTGCCACCCCTCCCAACATGGATTGTAAAGGAGGCGATGGCAACCTACCTGAGAACAAGGGATGCAGGCTGTTGGAAGGCAGAAGGTCGTGTGGAGGGTCATGCTGCTATAGCCTTAAGGGCGGAGAATGAGATTCCAGTATCTGCTCTGAGGGTTATTGAAGCAAAGGATAAACTAAGGTTGGGAAGGAGGTATACCACTGTTTTCCCCTCGAGAGAGCAGTGGGAGAGGGCAGAAAACATGTTTCCCCCGGGATCTCTGATATGCTATACAGATGGATCTCGGGTAGGGGATGAGTTTTCTGGGGCAGGAATATATCTGGAAAACCTGGACATCCGGCAGAGCTTTTCGCTGGGCACACACCCCACGGTTTTCCAGGCGGAGGTTTTTGCTATTTTGATGGTAGCAGGCAAGGAAGAAGTAAGGAATTGTGTGGAGGAGAAAATCTTCATCTGCTCTGATAGTCAGGCTGCACTCAGGGCACTTAGCTCTCCGGTGACGAGATCTAGTCTTGTTCAAGAGTGTGGCGATGCCCTGGAGTCCCTGGCCAGACAACGGGAGGTGGAGTTGGTCTGGGTTCCTGGCTATAAGGGAATCCCCGGTAATGAGACGGCTGACTTGCTAGCTCGTCTCGGATCTGGGACACCTTGCCAGGGACCCGAACCCTTTTTGGGAGTTACGCGAGGTAGTATGAATAGTGCCCTTAATAAATGGGCCTATCAAACACTAGGAGGGAATTGGAGAAGGAACGGGGGATGTAGACAGGCCCACGACTTCTTCAATGAGCCTAATAAATTTAGGACGAAGTGGCTGTTGAGCCTTAGTCGAGGATCCCTGAACCAAATGGTGGGGGTCCTGACAGGCCACTGCAGACTCAGGAGGCATTTGAATTTGATAGGCATAGAGGAAAGTCCCTTATGTCCGGAATGTGGAGAGGGGGACCCCTATCCACTTCCTAGGATATTGTGCGGCTCTTGGAAGACTAAGATATAGGATCTTTGGCACCGAGGAGCTGCAAAGGGAAGAGATGAGGGGCCTACCATGGACTAGGATCCTGGCGTTCATTAGGGCGTCGGGTAGGTTCAAGGAAGGCCGAGGGAGAATAGTGGAGAGGTGATGGGATGTCAGGGTAGGCAAAAAGGGCCCATGTGTGGCCTACTTGCCAGGCTGAGGCCGCCCACACTTACTACTACTACTATTGAACAATTTAACAATATTGTATGAAAATGATCGCTCAAAGAAAGCAGATTTGTGTGTAGGCATGGTTAATAGTCCTTTGCTACGTATATTAATGTTGTGCACGTCAGTTCTAAAAATTAATTTATCATAAAGGTAAGGGGGAGTCTTAGTAAAAATTAACTTATGATAAAAACATAGAGCATGATAATCTCTTCTTATTTTCATTGAAAACCATTTTAAATTTTTAAAAGCGTTAGATATGTGATTAAATTTTCTTATCCCACATATGAAACGAACACAGGCATTTTGTACTTTCTGAATTCTATTACAATCAACACTATCTATACAACCATTATATAAAACATCACAATAGTTAAATTGAGATAGTACCATAGTTTCACAAAGCATAATTTTAGTATCTTTATTTAAAATATGCCTACTATTATATAACAATTTTAAATTACAGTAAGACTTCTTCAACATATGATTTACGAATAACCTGTATCTCAAGTTGAAGTCTAATATTACACCTAGATTTTTTGCCTCTCTGGTAATTTTAAGTTGATCATTATTGATATGTATGTTTATTAAATTTATGACTTCGTTAACCTTATTTTGCTGACCTATCAATAATACGGACGACTTAGAACTGTTGAGCTTTAAAGAATGATCAGCAGCAATTTTAGTTAAAACCGACAAGTCAGCGTTAATTTTGTTACAAGCATCATTTATCTCTGAAGGAGCAAATAAATAATATAATTGTGTATCGTCCGCATAAAAATGAAATTTACAAAAAGTGATGAAAGTTTCAAAATTTAACGTATAAACAGTATAAAGTAAAGGACCCAAAATAGAACCCTGAGGGACTCCTGATAGCATTTCAATTTGATTAGAAAGTTTATTATTATAAATAACATATTGTGTTCGATTAGTTAAATAATTTTTTAATAGTGAAATAGCATCATTACTAAGACCTACAAAATGTAATACTGAAAGTAAAATATTATGATCAAGTGTGTCAAATGCCTTACTAAAATCCAGAAGAGTAAGTGCTGTTATTTTACCTTTGTCAACTTGACTTATAATCTCATCTGTTATATGAAGAAGAGCTGTTGAACAACTGTGATCACGTCATCATTTACAGGCGAAAATATAAAATTATTTGAAATATTATTCTTCGTTCGGGAGTTATAATACTAATAATACGTGTAAGATCGTATGAAAACTCATTTATTAAATACATTGAGAGTAAAATCTTTACAATTGGATACATTAATATCAGATACTGACATGCCATACAATTTGCTTGAATAGGGGGAAATATATTGAGTGTGATATTGATGAAATAACTTTGAATGTTAAGAGATTTTTTTTTTTCAAGGGAATATTTTCGATTTCGTCAATTTTCATATTAGCCGTTTATTTCTTGTGTTCAGTAGATGTTTGAATGTAGTCTTCAGCGACACAATTAGACTTCTAGCTACCATCTACTTTTATTCTCAAAAGTCTGCCTGCACAATTGACTAAAAGGTGGTTGAAGTTCGCCGAAATCAGTGCCCAGCAGGATTAGTCAATTTTTGAAACCGTACAATCAATTTTGGCACGTTGCTAATGGTATTTATTACCAATACGTTGTTTAGTACAAACGTTTGCAATAATAATGACACTCTTTAAAATGAATTTTGCGATTTTTTTTAGCTACTAACGTATTTGTAATGAAATCTATTTTCAACGTTACTTCTTAGTTGTTTCACTAAGCAATAGAGATATAATGAAATTTCTACTCAGAACTTCCAGAAGTTCAAAAATAGTTTTGAGGTAGTGTCATTATTATTGCACAAAGCAAGTACATTTACGAGCTTTATATCGAAGAAAGAAGCGCACATGATCACAGTTTTCAGTTCATAATTTGAGGTATTTTGTTATCAGTCCAACTAAATTCAAGCCATTTCCAGAAGTTACAAAAAACTTTTTACGCACTTTTGTTATGGAGTTGGGTGTCATCACTTGGAAACATAACTTTGGACATAAAACACATTTGTAATATAACTACCTCCATGATCAGAAATTCATCATCGTCCACATTCATAAAAAAATTGAATATTTCCTTCTTTGTTAATACCTTTTTAGAATTATACCCTTCTAAATGCAATCAATTTAAGTATTATTTCATGTCGACAGTCTTCATGAGTGAAATATATGTTCTTATAATCGAGTAATAGCACCAAATAGATGAAGGTTTGTGTTTTGCTTAGTCCGATGATAATTTTTTCTCGTTAGTTATGTTAATTACCTTTTTTACTCTACATCATTTTTCATAGCGACAAATGTTTGTTCGCATTTTTTCGATGACTTCTCTGGCACAATGTTGGAAACAACATTCGAAGTTTCATTTCAATATCTGATGGTACTCGTGTTTATACATTCACAATAATTACGAGAAAAAATAATTCAATGACAGTTTATACCTGTTGCTACGGTAACTTTTTTTTATAGACAACTTTTGTATTATGTCATACTAGAATAAATAATAAATTATGTATACTCACACAAATAATAATAGTTATTATCAATAGCCTCGTCAATTGTAGATAAAACGTTGTATGCGATACGTGGGATACTACATTATTACTGCATGATCTTCTAAAGCAAATACGTCCAAGTTCACATATAAGTATTATTGATCCTAGTACGTGATAAAAAATAAACGTGAAAACTGTCATACTAGTTACCGCCATATTATGAATGAATTGAACATAATAAAGTAAGTCTACATTCATCCACTTATTTATTACATAGCTGGTTTTGATCAGATCTTAACTGAAATATGTAATTTTTGAAGCTGTCAAAAGTGGCAATATTTTTTAATACGTACATGCTTATCGGGTTTTAACAGCATTCTCTTTAGAGTTCTAAACGAATAAAATTGCATAAATTACTAGTGAATTTTCAAACTAATAAGGCTGATTTGACCCTGACCCTGACCCTGCTATTCAGCTATAGCAATATTATTGGATGTTTTTTTTTCTATTTGATTTAATATAAGAGTTTAGTGACTTTTTTAGAACAGAATATAATTTGGAACTATTTACTCTTTTTTATATTGTTCATGCAAAAAAATATAAGTATATTAAAAATATTTCAGTTTTAAACGGTGAAAGTGTTTTACTAAAGATATTACTGTTGTACTCTTTTTTTATTATTCATTTTTCGTGAAAAAATTATTCTTGATATAAAGTTTTGCTTATCCTGGAAAACTATGACGATAATTAGATATGTAATAAAATATAAAAATTGGCATAAGCAAGGTGCCTTTATTTTTTATTTTTATTAAAAACTATATTTAACAAAGTTGCAACAAAGGAAACTTGAGAAATGCTTCAGTACAAGGTATAGGCAAGAAAGGACAATAATCACACGTCACAAATAAATAGACACCGCAATTTTTAACACATAGTTACCATTGTCAATTTCAAAATATTTATTTTTATTAAGTCATTGAACATTCTTTATTAATCATGTTAAATCTGGAACAGCGCATTTTCTTTGTGATATGTTATGGTTTAATGAAAAGTATCCAAATGTGACTGTGAGTCTTAGTTTGCAAGATAATTTAAAAACTGGATACCGCTAGCGATTGTAGTTATGAACTTATACAATACAAAGATGTCACTAAGGAAATGATTAGAAAACAAAGGTGTTAGCAAATCTGACACTCAAAGAATTTTATCACACAACAAAATCCATCCATTCAAACCAGTGTTTTATCATACATTGCTTGACGGAGCTGGTCATCATTTGGACTTTTGGTTAATAATGTACAAGAAAATTATGGAAAACAGATTATTTCATCAACATATTTTATTTGCTGACGAATCAACATTCTCAACTATGGAATGGTTTCTTCACAAAATCGTAGATACTGGGCTCAAGAGAATTAAGATTTTCGATTGATAACTAATAGTAACCCATTTTAAAAATTAAATGTCTAGTCTGGCATAACGTCGTAATTAGTTCTTACCTTTTAGAATAAAACCTTATTCAAAACTCGTGTTTAGAAATTCTCACTAATTTTGTTTTACTAGAACTAGATAATGAAGATTTCGAATTCAGAAGACAACTAATATTTCAGCAAGACAGATGCCCCCCGCACATACCACAATTCTGATCAGAATCTAGCTTGGTAAACACTTCCCCAACAAGTGGATTATTTCTTATGGGGATACTTACAGCAAAATGTGTATATAAATGATTTTGACGACATTGGTTTACTTAAACAAGAAAAATTGAGAAACTGTTACCACCATAAGTGAAGAAATGATTGCGTCTGCATACAAACGATTCATAAAAAGATTTAGAAAATGTGTATCGGAGATCTATAATTGAATAATATTTACTTTTAATTTTGTTAATTCAAATTCTAACTTGGTATTTATATTTTTTATTTCGAATAATCTTTTTAAACATATAATTAAATTAATTACATAATTTGGTCAAATAAAAGTTGAATTGGTTTTACAATTTTTGTCTCCTTATTGTAATATTGTCTATTTACTTGTGAAATCTGATTAATGTTCTTTTTTAACTAAACCCCTATTTAAACATGTCTCGGGTTTTCAAACAACTTTGTTAAACACAGTACAGTATACAAGATAAGCAAAACTTTTTGTCAATAACAACTTTTTCTCGAAAAATTAACAATAAATAAAAATAATAAATGTTTATAAGAGTGCAGTCCCCATCTGAGGACACTGTAGATTTGAATTCTTCTTAAGTTTAGATTAGTATGTTTAACTTCATAGCTAAGTTGAATCTATAACATAAATAGTTGTATAAATCCAGTTCTCTTGCTATACTTGCATTTTAAGTTGTCATTAGAGCTAAATATATCCATGTAGAGAATTCAAGATGTGGAAATCTCGTTCTGTGACAATCGGTCTGAATAAATCTCGACGTTCAATTAATTCTATCGATAGCCTATTTTGTGAAGGAAAGTTGTCTGAGATGAAAACGAAATGCCTATTTTTTGAACCTAGTTCGGTGAGTTGTGTAAAGAATAAATTTCAAAAGGAAATCACCTACCAGATGTTTGAAATGCTTGAGTATGAATAATCAAACACTTTAAAATAGTTTTTGCAATTTGAGTTTACCCACGAGGATATATTATAAACTGATTTCTCCAATATCTACATGCATACAAAAATTGTCTAAGAGAAAAGCGAATTAATTTATATTTGAAAAATAAAACTGATCATGCATCGCAATGACTATCTGTTAAAACATATACAAGGTGTTGCATCACGAAGGGATATTTTAGGGCAATCAGAAACGCCTTCAAAAATATCTCATTGGTCAGTGATTATTAATGTACAGAGTGAGTGATCATTTTCGGTTAAAACCGTTTTTATCATCTTTGGTACGAAATGGAACAGTCGATACATATTTAATAGGGTTAATGCACTGATGATACTTCATCTGTTCATGTATGTCAGGAAAAAAGTCCGGATCGGCTTCTCAAAAAGCTTCTCAAAAAACTAATTTGAACATACTGTATGCCTTCTACGTACTAAATTTCATGTTGATATCTTTGACAATTTTATAAAATTATTTTTTATACATAATTAACTAAAAAAATTGAGAATACATGCGTCATGGAAAATGGAGTTAATATCGTAATTTTTTTTTGTAAAATCCTTATCATTTTCGAGTAAAAAAATATTGAAGTTTTGTACTAAGGTAAATTGGGCTACATCCTCATATCATCAGTGTGCTAGTATTTTGTACAGAAATTTTAGAGATACCCTGTAGAATAATTTGCTTTTTACATAAGTTCCATGCGTGATATATCAATAATTTCTATTATTATAATTTGTTATACATTTTGCAACGTATTTTTAACGTGCATATATTTATAACAAAATATTCCAAGTATTTTTATTACTTGATTGTATAAAATATTTTCGATTCACTTAACCAATACGCTTAATAAGCAACACCGATCGCAATAAAGATTGCAAAACATTGTTATTCTGAAAACCAGAATGGAAATTCCTCTAGTATTTTACAAAAATATTTCTTGCATTCTATGACGCATGAGTGACGCACATATATTTTAATTATTATAATTGCATGGTACGTTTCTTAAATAATTCAACGAATAAAATTACCATTGAACCCGACTTGACTAAAAAATCATCGTTAAGGAATCTGACGTGCTGGTGAATAAACCAGTTTTACCGTCGCAACTTGCGTTTTTTTTTATTTAAACAGTGCGTATACATATATGTATCGTTTCAGAGAGGGAAGATCAACGGAGGACGCTACTTTTAAGTTAATTGTACATTTGCGTTGACCTTCCCAAGGCCTTCGATACAGTTAGACATCAATACTGCTAAAAAGTTAATGTCTTACTGACGTAGTGTTTTTATTAAAAAGTAATCATAAGCAACAAGTGAGCATGCCATGAGGCATGGAGCTCCACACGGGTCGGTGTTGGGTCCTCTTTTATTTACAATGTACATAAATGATTTACTTGAAAGTGGCCAAGAGCAAACTATACTTTTGAAATATCGAAAAACGTAAAAGAATGGTCATAACTATAAAGCTTTATTTGTCATACTGGTTATAAAACCTTGATTCACTTTGTATATTTTTTCTAATAGACAAGATTTGTTTAGTTTGTCTTCTAATAGATCTAATGATTTAATTCATAAAAAAGTTTTTTAGTAGTAGCAAAAATATTACAGGCAACTTATGGTAAAGTACCTTTTCGTAAAGGCATATTAAAATTCGTCCCTAGTAAATAAATTGTTGCTATATACACTTATTACATATTTAACTATCGTGTGTGATTGTCATTGCTAAGTACTGCATTAAACTTTTGGACTAATAATTATGCTGAAAGAGAAAATGGTGCTAGTAAAATAGCTTCTGTCCAAAGCATAGCTCTTCTAAATATACACTGGTTTCTTTTAATATTATATTTTTTTGTTTCAGGTGAGTCTACACATTTCATCGATACGTGATCCATCTACAACTGTTCTGTTTTACTAAGGTAAAAGCTGTGTAATTAACTTAAGTATGTAAAACTACAGTTATCTAGCAATTAACAAACCGAATTAAGCAATTCGGATCTTATTGTATATTTTTCACATACTCTTCTGCTCCCAATTTACACAATAACATAAATACGGACTTCTGTGTAATATTGTGGGAAAGGTGTTCTAATGCACATCCATAAAAATACACATAAAAATGTAGAAATTCGAGAATTGCACTTGAGTTGCTGTATATGTCCAGTTTTTCACTTTCTATTAGATATCTGCAATCACACGCAATTCCACGAAACAATAATGCCATCTTAGAATAGCTAGTTGTTTTTTATACTTGTTTGGGAACTTTCATTACTTGCTATAGACAGTATGTGACATGCTTTTAAGCATATCCATAAAACAATACACACAACAGAAAGGAAAAAGGTTTTTAGTGTGAATGTTATACAGGGAAAATTAAATATTAACATTTCAGATAAAATATTAATAATAATTACACGCGAACAGAAAAACTTCCACTTACTTCAAATATCAAAAATAATTCTTAGTAATCATGCAAGGAGAAGAAGAAAAAACACCTAATATAAAATTAAAGGTTACATATAAGCAGATATCAGTTGAAATTATTGCAAAAATAAAATAAAATAAACATTACAGATGAAATACTTAACAGAGAAGAACAAATACAAAAAAAATATAAATTATATAATTGGATTCAATAAATTAACATTAGTGTGGTTAATATCACATCGATTAGATATCATATATAAAATTCACAACAGTGATACAGGTATTTTTTAAGAATATTAGTTGTAGGTGTTGATAAATAAAAAGTATCAGTTTTCTCGGAACCAATATGACTAATACCCTTCTAATACTGAACCATTCCAAAAGTAAATAGTTATCAATGTTATTATTAAACAGTTTGAATATAGATATAATACAACTTCTGATACGCGTAATATTTAATGAAGGAATATTAAGTTTATAGATATATACCACTAATTTTAAAAAATATATATTTTAAGAATTTGCTCTGAATCGACTTCAAAGAAAAATATTCAATTACATAAATAGGATACCAGATCAGTGACTCATACTTAATGAAACACCAATGAAAAATACAATGTTTTTAATATCATCTGATTTGTGAAGCATCAATAATTCCTAAAGCCAAAAATGTGTAAATCGATGTAAAAAAAATCAGTCCCTAAGTTCCAAAATGCCTCCCCAAAATGAGTAAGTATATTATTCAACGTATACTCAAATAAAGAAAAGCTAATTACTTTACACTTATTAATATTTAATTTAAGAGAAAATAGTTTGCATCAATTTATATATTGCATCTATCTGAGCCTGTAAGGACATAATCCGCAATACTATTTATATTATAAGTTTGGCAATCAATAGAATTCATTAGTCTATGAATAAGTAACAAAAACAAAAGGGTTCAAGATTTGACCCTTGAAGGACTACTAATTCAACTAAGAAAGACAGATCTAAATCTGTCATATGCATATATGATCTATTGATTAAATAGGTTCTAAAAAATTGTACGCATAAGGTGGTAAAACCAAAGATATTCAGCACGTTGACAAAATTGGGAAGAATTAAAATTGGTCTATAATTTAATATATTAGCGACATCTAATAAATATAGCTTTTTTAAAACTAATAAAATGTTGTTTCAAAAGAAGAAATCATTTTCCAAAAATCTCCCTAAAAAAATCTGAAAGAGAAGGTACAATGGCACAGGAGCTCTGAGCGCTCTGCACAAAAATCAGTCAGATATTCCTGAGTATCATCAATCATCAAAACCTTCTTGTACATAATTTGGATACGATCATCCAAGAAATAAATAAATTAACGTAAAAAATTAAACAAAAAACTACTTCTCGGGCCTATAACTTCTTAAGAAAGCCAGATGCTACTAAGGTAAGTTGATTTAAATCACCTTATGTTCGTCCAAGCTAACCTTCAAGTATGGCCCATTCTTTAATAAACACCCTGTATATAAAGATTTGTTTGATTTTATAGTTTTATACAAAATAAGAGTTACATAAATCTGATAAACGAAAAGAATAAAAATATCTATTGTGAGAGATTTTTTTGTGAAAGTATATAAAAAAACGAAGTGAAATAATTACCATTTGCTTCTGTTTTTCTCTTTTGGTTAGTTTGTTAGCCATGGATAGGTTCTGTTAAAATAGTTTAATCTATTACCTATACCGCAAGGTAGATATCTGTTATGAAATATTTCGTGAGGTATTTAATATTCACTAACAAAAACATCGAAAAGTCGTAATGTTTGTGCAATATGCGGACCTTGTATCAGAAAATCACCATAAACATTTTGATTTAAGTTTTTATCCACTTTTAATCAAGTCCATTTAATGCTTGAGTGAATGATTGATTGACGATTCCGCTAAATTGTAGAATAAATAATTCAAGTGCATATGTACAATTAAAAATATAATGCACATTTTGAAGCAGCTAAATATAACATGCAGTAAAAATATATCTTATCCTTACTTGACATAATTTACTTATAAGTATATTATGTTATTAATTTTATTGATTACTCATTCGTAATCGTCAATTTATTGAAACACCGTATTAATCAAGAAAGATTATTTTTACACACTACCAACTTGTAAAATGTTTACAGGTTAACTGTTAATTTTAGAAGTTAGTAGTATTATTTATATTATGTTTTATTTGTATTATATAGGTTAGAAATCATGATACTGTTATTTCCAATAACACAAGTGTCACAATTGTTTATTTGTCCATATCTGCTACGTTATTCATCGTCAGAGAAAGAAGTTCGTTACTTCTGCATTAATCCCGTGCACAAATATTTTAAGAGGGGATAGGGAAAAATAAGAATTAACGGAATCACCTTTCAAAAAAATTCCAAACTTATTTATAAAGCCAAAAAAAATTGTTTTCGATATTATTTTAAATCCTTATTTAACGCCGCCAGTGTAGCGTAAGCAACAAACAAGCAAGTTGGTTGCGTACTCTACAAGCATGCAACAGTCGCTCAGTCGGTATCGCTGTCATGTCATAATTCAATTCCTGTGTTTACGTTGTAATTTTGTCTTCAGTTTTTAGTGTCTTTTTTAATTTTTAAACGTTATATAGTTATTAAATAAAGACATTTGTGTTGGGTGCAGATACTTTCCCACAATATAGTTTGCCGGTTTGGTTTTCTAAGTTATGGGACAAGACTGCCACGGTTACATTAAAACTTGTCTATTATCTATTCCTTTTGTTCGATTTTGTTATAATAAATAGGCATTTTATCTAATTGTACCTACGGGAAGTGTCTTTTATCGGTAGTGAGTGATTGTAATGAGCGAATATGTCGTTTTACCAGTTTATAACGAAATAATGAAAAACGAATGCAAAATACTGGAGCTAACTGGATTAACTGTTACGTATCTATCAGGTATTATTACTAATAAGAATGTTAATTTTTGTCGTTTCTGCATTTAGAAACGCTACAAAAAGACGACCGCATGGTAGTTGACATTGTTGACAGATGTTATCTATGAATCTAAGTCATCTCAGTCGATTCTTATCATAGGCGCCGAATTTCCGTAGGAAAAAAGGGTTTTGCTCCCATTTTCTAAATATCGAGCTAAAATTCTGGAATAATTTTTTTATTGTCTTAGGCCTCCCTGAGCACGTGGTTAAATTTTTTGTACTTAGTCATTGTTACAATTCTCGCAGAAGCGTTCAATAGAAATCGTTCAACCTCTTCTTTCCTTAAATCTGGGCCTTTTTGGAATATAACGTTCATTCTTTCATTTGAGAAATGCATTTTCCTTTAGAAATCTATAAATGTCAACTAAACGTTACATTTTACTAAATAATTTTAAATAAAAAATAAATTTGCGAATTTGAACATTTTCTTTGATCTTTAAAGAACTTTTTAGTATAGACCATTTTGCTCATAATGTATTCGAACTCAATCTAATATGTATAATTCATGTAAACCAACCGATTATCTTCTGTTTATTCACGCTACTAAAAACTCTTACTATACAAGTAGTGTTATATTCTATTACACATTTTGTTTCTCACATTACAAAATATTCCATGTTACAGTCTTCATCATCTTTCTGCGATAACTAGGTTGCCGATAAACATAATCTGTCTATATATATGAAACGCAAATACTAAAACACTATTAGCACAATTAGCATAATGACAATAATGACCTTGATACCCGCGCCAAAACATAAAAAAGCTATAATAAATAAGTCGTTTAAGATTTTCCAATACTCTCGACATTTTAAGCTTTGCGTTTTTTATATCTGCAAGTGCCCTTTACAAATTGGCTGTCAACATTCCAAATATCGCTATATTAAAATTATTTTTTTTTTGTAGTGAAATCGTCGATGTTTTCAATATTAATGTGTCAAGAAGTTGATTAATTAATTATAATTTACGCACAAGGACAAACGGTGTTTACTATTGCTATTTGCTTAATTATTATCTATTTGCAACAACAATTTCAGCTGTGAAACTATATTAAAATTAATTTAAAGAAACGTATAGATACTTTTTAATACCCAATAATGTAAACTGTAAAATAATTATATGTTGGGTTACTTCACAGTGGCTCGTAAATAATGAAATACAAAGTAATGGTGACTTGAGAATTGATATTTACCTTAATCTAAAAATTGATACTTATTCACCTTAATCTTGAAAGTGATATCAAACTAGACACAATACAGTATAAGTTTTGATCTGTATTTTTATAGATAATATAATAAAAGTTAAAAATATACTTTAACTTTTATATAACGATGAAGACGGTGGAATTATTTAATTCTTCAAAGATACTTGGTCTCTATTGAGTCTGCTTGTACACCTACAATTCTAATCTTTAACTGACATTACAAAATAAAATTAAAAAGGTCATAGGTTCAAGAGAAGTGTTGTTTTTTTTTCTTTAACCCTTTCGTTGCATGATAACCTGTAATGGTCTTGGAATGGTAGATAGTTTATTTAGGCCGTTATTACAGATTGTAAAGTATTTTTAGTTTTGAACTTGTGTCAACAAAATATTCCATGCTAAGATCAATGTTGAAAGTACATAAAGGTTTTGCTATGTCGAGGTATGGTAAACTTATTTCATATTTGAAAGTAAAATGAAGAAATTATAAACTAAAGAAGGCAAAGATACTGGAGACAAACTAAATCAAAGAGTTTTTGAAAAAAGCACTGGATGAGGAATATTTACAAGTTAAGGTAGAAAATACACGATTTTCACACACGAATATACGTTTTATTTTGAACTCTTTACAAGTTGCAACAATCATGGGAGTCGCAGGTGCTTGTCGATGCAATGCATTAACTTTTTTGAATATCACCCATATCCAAGACAAAGGCCCTATACGTACTCATTCCGGATACGAAAACAAATATTTTAAGAAGATTCACGATCATAAACGAAGCTTTTTCAGCCAATGCTGTAGAAATGTGTCGAAATTACACCAATCCGCGATTTAAAAGTACCGGTGGTAGATTTTTCTTGCAATATGTGACTGGAGAATGTACCACACATGTAGGCATTAACACAATTTGTTTCAAAAGTGGCTGTATTTTTTGGGCTCCCTGATCCAGAAAGTTTTACAGGTCATGGAATGAGGTGTTACTCGACAACATTACTGGCCAATGCTGGAGCTGATATTATCACTGTGAAGCGTCATGAAGTTATACTGAAGATTCACTGACCAGCAAGATGACAATTGCCGAAATAATTCATGTCCTACTTGGCATAGTTGTGGGCCCATACAGTCCTTCAGAAACTCCTTATCGAGTGAATTTAAATAATCCCGGTCAAAATGACAAAATCGTTCTTGAGACAAATGTTAATGTTAATAACAACACTAAATAAAATGCTATAAAATCAAAGCAGTATTATGAATTATATTCCACGAGTGTGTTAAAAGGGCTTTAATCCATGAAAAACAGACTTTCTTAATATAGTGGTCGTGGATAAATATATAAAACCTAGGTACTTTTTCTTAAAAAAATATTTTTTTTGCAAAAAATCATCGTTGCATAAAATAACTATTATGGCTAGTTGGTTTGTATTTTGAAATAACTATTGATTGGTAGTATAAAGTATACTGACAATCAAAACCCTAAAGGTAATTAGTAGCAGTTTTATTTATATTCTTTTTTTCACTTTGAATATTTATTTTTATTGGTTTCTACAATGCTTGGCTCTGTCACTAAACAACTGATACATCCAGTATCAATTGTTGAAATCATTAAAGTAAATGATAAGCAACTAAGTCCTCCATTTGCGTATTTCCATTTGCGTATATACCTGATTAATAATACATAATTAATTACAGGCATATTATCCTTCTCTCATGTCTGTCGGATGACTATTTTTTTCGATGTTTGATTAATAGATTAATAGGCGAGATTTAACATACTTAAAGTGAGGTAAAAACTCGTATTGATTTGTTGCAGGCATTGTTTTTATATAAATCTATCTATTAGATCAATGTTAGCTGAAGTATGCACAGGATAAACTAGGTCGTCTGTAAGTTTTCTCCTAAAGAATGAATATTTAATAATGTATTAAATCGATATCCTCGACATGTTAAAAAAGTTAAACCTGGTGGTACTAATCCATTAACGACAACTAATAGTCTGGCGACACCCTAGTTCTTGGAACCAAGTTCTTTGTTATTATATGGAACCATGTCAGTTATGAGATTGGCAGCCAACCGACAAGGTGCTGAAATAACGGATATGTTAAAGATGTGTAAAAGACTGCGCTAAATTCATATCGCCTGACGCAATGGAGAAATCTCTGAGATTTCAATCAGTTATCAATGGCGATCCAATGTTTGCCACAGGATTGTGGTTTTTAGGTGGATTTACCGACATTTTGTTTCAAGAATACTAGCTAATTGTTAACTAGCTAAGTGTACTATAATTTGTTGAAACTTATTGTGATTTACCTGAACACCTGTAATATTTCTTAAGGTATCTGGGTTACATATAAATATGTTTGACGTAAAATATTGGTTGGTGCTATAGCTTTAGAAACAGAGGGTTCCTGCCAATTTCCCACTCCTCTCACCAAGCAAACATCAATTTGAATTATGCCATGTTACTGCTTGTTTGATCGTTTGCAAACACTATTAGTTGGTGTAGTTTGAAATTCCATAACACGTGTCCACACCAGGGCCGTATTTAATATAATGTTTACTACTACTTGTGGTACGAATAAAAATGTACCTAATAATTATTAATTTCCGAGTAAGAAACAATGTAATTGGGAATAAAATAAAATGTGATATTTTTTTCTAGAACTTGTTAAAGTTTTATTTAGAATTATAATTTTGAACTTCCTAAAGATGAAAAGAGAAAGGAAATAACTGCACTAAATTTAAGGAAAGAGGGTATTTTTCAATATTCTAATGTGTGCCACTTTAATATAGACGAAAAAAAATCAAAATATTGAGGACAATCCTTTGTCAAAATTTAAATATTTATTTGAAGAACAAAATGTATTTATATATTTTTAGGTATTAATAATATTGTGTGAAACTAACTACTCAGTGGACAAAAGCCCCAACCTGCGTTGAATTACACCCACAATATCTACCCATATATTACTTATTATTAGCTTTTGTAACATTTACTGTTTTAGAAAGGTATTTTAAGCTAATATAAATCAAATTTCCTACAATTCCTATCAATGAAGTCATATGTATGTTCTCTGATACCAAACATCTAGGTATGCTAATGAACAATTCCACAGACAAAGCTCTATTCAATAATTATCTAAAGAAAATAATCTAATTTACGCACTCTATAAAAATTTAACTTCACTTTTTTGGCAGTGGGAACACGACAAATTCAACCACAATAGATGAGATCTGACCTATTTCTGCATTTTTAGGATTGCTTCTTCAGGTGGTCTCCTTTAAGTTGAATCAAATATCTAACTATAAAAATTATTATAAAAATTAAAATTATTTGAAGTTAAATATCGACAATGACAAAAAAGTGACATCCTGTCAATGAATTAAATATGACAATACCTACTTGAAAAATATTCACCTTTTATGTAAAAGTTTTTATATATTTTTAGGTATTAATAATATTGTGTGAAACTATCTACTCAGTGGACAAAAGCCCCGACCTGCGTTGAATTATCATCTATATACAGAGTGTCCGGAAATTATGCGTCAATACTTCAGGAGGTGATTCGTCACAAAAAATTAGGGTCACAAAGTCCTATAACAATTTTTTGAAAACTCGATATTAACGGAGATATAGGGTGTTAAAATTAAAATTTTTTCGATATTTGTATATAAGTTCTTAAGAAATCCAAATATTTACATAAAATTTGTAAATCGGGGGTTTTTGTGGACGAGAAATTCAAATATGTTTCTAATTTTGACGTCACTAGTAGAGAGCGCCACTTTTGGCACATCATGTTTCTTTTAAAGGACAGATCTTAATGTATCCATGTGACTGTCGAAACAGTCGATTCTCCTACCTGTTTTATTTGAAAAAGGTATACCTTGCTGAAGTCGGTAGGCGTAACCATTTTTGAAATAATCCTATTTGAAATGCTCAGCGCACCGAGTATAAACTGTTTTGGTTTCAGGTAAAGTGCCTTTTCTGCTGAAAATACTGCAAAATATTACTTGAGAAGTTGTTCAGAATTGTAAATTATGGAGACGTGGAAAGTTTCAAGAAGATCGGTGAGGTTTCATTAAACCATTTTTCAACAAAGTACAAAGATTTTATCAAAGCAGGCCGATTTTTAAGAAATTTTGCACATCTCCATAATTTACCGTTCAGAACAACTTTTTCAAGTAACATTTTGGTGTACTTTCAGTAGAAAAGACACTTTAACTGAAACCAAAACAGTTTTTGCTCGGTGTAGTGAATATTTCAAATAAGACTATTTCGAAAACTGTTACTCCTAACGACTTCAAGAAGGTATACCTTTTTCAAATAAAATGGATAGGAAAATCGATTGTTTCAATAGTCAGATGGATACACTAAGCAGCAAAAAAGTTCTGTCATTTGAAAGAAACATGATGTGCTATAAGTGGCGTCCTCTATTAGAGACGGCAAAATTAGACACATATTCTCGTTCGCAAAAACCCCCGATTTACAAATTTTATGTAAATATTTGGATTTCTTAAGAAGTTATTTACAAATATCGAAAATAAAATTTTAACTTTAACACCCTGTATCTCCGTTAATATTGAATTTTCTAAAAATTGTTATAGGACTTCGTGACCTTAATTTCTTGTGAGGAATCACCTCCTGAAGTCTTGACGCATAATTTCCGGACACCCTGTATAACAATCAGAGGTCACTACATTACAATAAAAATGTAATTGACTTACTTTTATTTAAGTCACTGACTTCCATATTTTATATGTTTTAAATTTATAATAAAAATGTTTGGACAGTACCTACTGTTTTCTTAATTATAATTTTATGGAATTAAAATATACTACATACGACTATGAGAAAACATGTTTATACTTCACATTTCTAATGATGATAAAACGCTTAGTCACAAATAATTTTATACAAATTAATACAAATCAGTAATCATTATCGTTGAGATTTGTATTTGTTCCATTTAAACTTAAGGCTTACACTACAATTTTAATTTTTTTTCTTCAGTATAACTATAAAAATTCACATACTTATAAATGACAGATAAGAATAAAAACTGTCGAGTTTTGTATAGGTGACATAACAGATACCTACAAAAAGCATTTGTTATTGATCGAAAACAAGTTTTATTATTGAATAGTTCTATAAGACATAAATCGTCTTATCTAAAAAATACTTCATAATGGAGGTAGGTTCTTTAACGATGGCCCGTTGACATTATCATTATTTTAACTGTTCAGAGATTTAATGAAATTCATACTCAGAAGTTGCAGAAGTTCAAAAACTGTTTTGAGAGAGTATCAATATTATTGAAATAGCATGTACATATATGCCATTTGTACATGCTGTTACCTACATACCTACTTTTTTATACACAATAATCGAAACTACCCGACTTGTCATCAGAATATCTTTGGATGATGGTTACATTATTTTTTACACAAGTTAAATGAATGCATCTCCTACACAAATTAACCTATTCTGAAAAATTAGTGAGGTGTGAGTAATTAAACAATTATGCAAAAGCAATTACTTCCCATATAATAAAACGTGAGAACAATAAAACGTATCAATAGGTAGTAAAATAAAAATTAAAACAAAATTTATTTAATTTAATGCAGCATTTGCTTGCAATAATTATTTAGCGGTGGTTTCTGATTTTCATAAATTGCCTTGAATTAGGGATATTCTCAGCCGCAATTTTAAGAAACCAGCAAAGAATTATAAGAATTTTTGTAGATTGTAAATCGAGGTGTATCCGGAAAATATTAATTTCAAGTACCTAATTTCGAAAACTGGTCATATGTCTACAGGGTTAACTATAACTTAGTACAAATATTTTAAGAGAGGATAGGGAAAAATAAGAATTAACGGAATCACCCCTCAAAATAATTCCAAACTTACTTATAAAGCCAAACAAATTTTTTTTCAAAGCTATATTAAATCCTTATTTATCGCCGTCACTGACTTTCTGTCAGCCACGAGGTTAAGTATATTCTGCCAAAGTCAAAGGTGTCAAACATAGTGACAGGTCACCGCATTGACATGCGTATCGGTTTAAGCCGCTTTGAAAGAAAGAAAATCATCTTCTGTGTTCTTACTTGTTTAAATTAAAACCTGCAAAGATTTGTGTATTTGCTGTGGACTTCTCCTTCCCTCGATCGTTCTTTTTGTGTAAAGCGAGGTACCTACTTGGTTTGGCGGTCTTGACCAGATCGATTACTTACGTCGGGAAAAAGCACAAAGGATAACAACAAAATACACGGAAAAACACATAAAAACACTGCCACATGTTTACCGCCACGGCATAAAACAGCTGTTCGATGTGGTTCAAAAAGTATTCAGCATAATACTTTATATACTCGGGAAATGTCTGACGCTGCCGCACGATAATATGCATTTGAATACGACATGTTTGTAAATATACAAAAAATACGCGAAAACAAGTACTGAAAAATTATTTCAAAGTAATCAGAGTACCGTAACCGTATACCTACGTTATTTAACATCTACAGACGACATCTGACGACATCTGTAGGTCACTAATGCAAGGTGCACTCACGGCAATAAATGTTTAACTTCTTGTGTAGTTGTGTAATTAAATTCTGTTAATACTAATAATCAACAATATTGCCAGTAATCGATGATGTTTGCATAAAATAATTAGTAACATTTTAAACTATAACATCCCAAGATGTTTTCAGTGTTCTGTAAAAATGCCCTTAGATTATAACTAACTTCGCATGTTCTGCATGGTTTGGAGCATGGAGAGTATGCAACTAGCAATGCAGTATTCATAGCCTAGAACTTAACTGTTACATTAAATCAGCTAAGTGACGAATTTTAAACGTGTTGTAGTAATAAAGTATTTTATGTCAGATATGTTAGTGGATAATTATGATGAATCTGCAAGGAGTGAAAATGTAGTTTTGGCAGTGTGCAACGAAGAAACGAAGAACGAATGCCTTCAGAAATCTTTATACTATAATTATATTAAAACAATGTTTTTATTATGTATATACTTAAATTCTCAGGTAGCACAAAACAATGACCCAGTAGTGGTCAAATCGTAGATTCAATATTGGTATTGGGTAGCTATGTTGGTGAAATACAAACGTCAGCAATTTGCAATATTGGTCCTTTAGTGTCTCACGTTATAGGCCTGCATATTTTTATTTTATTAGCCTAATATTGTATATAAGTGTTAGTCCTTCAAATTATTATATTATTGGTTGTATATTTGGTAGTTCTGTTGATGAAATATATGTCAACAATTTACATTATTGATACTTCACGAACATTCTAGGTGCATTAAAGGCTAATTTTAGATAATTGTTAATATTATTATTAGACCAAGTTGGTAGGTATGTATTTAATAATTGAAACAAATATCTAAAACAACTTTGTTACATAAGGGGCAGATGTAAAAGTAATAACTACATCAGCTGATTTTTTTATATATATATATATATATTTTTTTTTGAAACAGTTACACATATTCTCGGTCAGGTACACATGGTTACTTCTTACAATAATTGTATTAGTTATTAAAGTAACTGAAATGATACATTATAATCACGAATGTTACAAGATAAGTAGCAAGTAATATTAAATCTTAAATTAAACGTACTTACACGTGTTTAGTCTCAATCGCGTCTTCTAAACAACACTACAGCATCATACCACAACACAACACAAAAGAAAATAGCGCATGGCAAATTCAGTAATTCAGAAAATGACCACCGAGTGTGGTGCGATGCCATAGGTTATAGGGCGCATAGTTACCCTTTGTGTTTATACGATATGGGCACAATAAATTTAAATAATATTACACTAATAACTGTCATTAATTATAATAATATATTGGTTTAGTATTTGTATCCAATGATGAGCCATTGTTGATATAATCAGATAAATTTGTGATTTATCAAGATAAGGCCAATGTTGCGCCAACTATTTACAGCTAACAATAAATGTAATAATCAAATAAATATTTAAAGGACCTACATTGGTCTCTTGGCCTCTTGTGTTTTACATATATTGCCACCATGACTTTAAAAAATGTCGCCAATAACATTCATAATATAATGGTGAAATATTATAATTTAATTAAGAACTAATATTGGTTCAGTCCCATAAAAATATATTTTTTACAAAGATATATTCAATGTTATGCCGATATTTCTAACCAATGAAATAAACAGTTATTTGTATTAACATAATGGTCTAATATTGATTTCATATAGTTTGTGAAATATTAGTTCACTGAATGAAACCATTAATATACCAGTAATGGAACACTCTTGCAAATATTGAACCACTGTGTAAATATTTTGCCAATATTGTTAATTAAATATGTGTTACTTGGATTGTCGGCATGAGCAACATGCAGGGTCGATTTCAATTTTTTTTTGTATCTTTGATTTCATAACTAATTATTAGATTTTGTAAATATGACACTTTAAACAATTGTTTAACTTCACGTCCTCGACAAACACCCTGTTTAGTTTCTTGACTGATCAAAAATTGTTCGAAATTCTGAGAAGTAAAGCTATTGCTACAGTCCATTGACTGTATCGAAAAAAGTTGGAAATGGTGTTCTTTTTAAAACTTTATCTTATTCGATCATTCTATCAGGAAAAGATTTAGGAAAATTGCCGACATTTATTCTTCTTTGTGAATTTTTATAATATAGAAATTAACCAGATCTCGCTATTATCAAAAATAAGCGTCACATGAATATTCTGCTAACTTGGCACAATGCTAATAGACAATCTTGCGAGTTTACTTTCTTAAAATCCGATTTCAGGTAGTACTGGTTTTTTTAATGATTCTCGGAGCGATCCCACCAGAAGTGGGTCACGTTAACGACGTTATATAATTTTATTCCAGAAAACGTTGCCTCTGTGTGCCCCAAGAATTATTTTACAGTTAAGGATATCAAGGCGTGCAATTTCTGTTTATTGTCTAGTAAACAAACAAAAGGAAATTTGGTATTCAGATCACGCGGGCACCGTCAAATTAGGAATGAATTGCTTGCAATCGCGAAATACCTGCACGATCCACATTTCTTATGCGAAAAGATATTATCATAGGAAAAAGATAATTTATACATATATGAGTGCTACCTGCTGCAAATAGTAATGGCGCAGTAAATATAATGGGTGGAAGGACGTGCTTTAGCACTAGAGATAGTGCAGCACGGAGTTTAACAGGACCGTAGTCAGTTTACGAATGAACATATTAATATGATCTCAGAGAATATATTGCAACATAGTATTACCAAACAATAAGCTTAAGTCAAGGATAAAATACCTATATAAATTAAGGAAACACGTAATATTGACATCGCTTACATCACAGTGTTACCTTAGTGTTAAAACAAGGTTTCCGTGGCATATTGAAAGTGGTTAAAACATATTATTACGTGATTTTCTCAGTTTTCTGTAGAGAAACGGCGACGTTTATCACTTAATACTAACTTGTGTAGGAAAAATAACTGTTCAATGTCTACTGTTGACAACGGACTATATGAGGAATTGTTGAGACATGAAATATATATTAATATATTTACTGGTAACTTCTGATATGTACCAGCTACTTAACTTTACAAGTATTTTCCAAAATGGTGTATCCAGGATTTTTTTTTTCAACACGATTTGTATTTTTTCTTTTACCGTACTGACTGGGCGTATATTATTGACATGTGTATATTTTTTGGTACATCGTCTATGTCAAATTGTTCATTTAGGAATAAGTAAGTAAGTATATTTATTGATCACATAATAAATACATACAGTATTATAGTGATGTCAGATTTGAGAGAGATATACAACAACAAGTAACAATAAAAATTATATGGAACATATTAACAACAAATAATAATATAAATAAATGTTAAAGGTAATACAATAAAATTTACCGTTTGTTTTTATGATCTTAGTATTAATATCATTTACATCAAAACAATAGTACATAAGGGAGAGAAATGCGTTATTTTGGCAGAGGTGCAATTTGAAGCCCGAGGGCTACAATGCACCGAGGACAAAATAGCATCTCTCTCGAATGGTATATATTATTTTTTCCACGGTCTCATTAACTTAAAAACACATATTTAGTCATTGTGAAGTAAGTAGCACCAGAATTATTGTATTCGGATTTGAGCATTTATTTAGTAGTCGTTGAGTTATTGTCATAACTACAAAATAAACAAACAAAAAGAATTGTCAAATTAAGGTGCTAGTTTGGTTTAATTTAAAGTTTGTTTAGTGCACAATGAATAATTGTGAGTCGGAAGAGATTGTGGAGGCTGCAAATATTGCAATAAGCAATTTACTGCCTACGAAGTCAAGATCTTTATACGATATAGCCTACAATCGGTTCAAAAAGTGGTGCGCCGAGAAAAATGTTCAAGTATACAGCGAGAAAGTTTTGTTGGCATACTTTAGTGAAAATGCAAAGAATTACAAGTCTTCTACATTATGGGCGCAATATTCTATGGTTAAGTCATGCTTGATAATTTACGACAACATAGATATAAGCAAATTCCCCGCATTTTTGAAAAGAATCGGTGACCGATATCAAGCGAAAAAATCGAAAATATTGACAAAGGGTGAAATCGACCGTTTTCTATCAAGTGCAGATGACAAAGAATTCTTAATGATTAAGGTAAGATTACTTTTGTTGTTAGGTATTTCAATTATTAAGTATTTTGATTTTTTATAGGTTGGATTAATTCTGGGGATTGCCGGAGCTTGTCGAACTGATGAACTAGTCAATTTAACTGTAGATGATATTGAGGATGTAGGCTCTTCCTTGATTGTAAAAATTCCAAACACTAAGACAAAGATTCCACGAACCTTTCTGGTTACCGATGTGGGAAATATTCTTGAATTGTTTTGAAAATACCTGTCCCTTCATCCTCCCCACGTCAAGCATAAGCGCCTTTTTTGTACTATAAAGCAGGAAAATGTAGTTCGCAGCCAGTTGGCAAGAATACCATGGGAAAAATTCCGAGTGTAGTAGCTTCGTATTTAAAATTACCTAATGCTGCATGTTATACTGGTCACTGCTCACGAAGACCTTCAGCGACATTACTGGCTGGTGTGGATATCACGACAATAAAGCGTCCTGGTGGTTGGAAATCAACGACATTCGCTGAGGGTTTTGTCGAAAACTCCATTGAAAATAAGACCAAAATTGCTAATCAGGTTTTAGTAGGTACCACTACTAGCGCAATCACAAAAACTGTAAATGTAAGCAAAAGTAATATTCCTTCTAATATTAATTTTGAAAATTGTACAAATGTAACATTTAATTTAAATGTCAATAAATAATTTCAATGTTATCTTTTTTTTGCATGAAAAAAGTTCTTCATAATGTAAACTCCCTTGGGAGCATTATACTCCCTTGGGAATAATCGACTACTTCTGTTTTAATTTTGATGTCATAGAAACTGATTTCTACTACCGAAAAATTTTTTTAGAGCCATGATTACATTATAAACCTCTATTTATGTAACAGGAGCACGAAAAAAGGATTGTGCTCTAATTGGGACATTCTTTAAATTATCGAGTGGATGGATTATGATTGACATTTTCTAGAGAATTCACTCTTTTGTCCGCTATTGTAGAAAAAATATATTGAAATCCGATGCCGGTAAGTTAGTCGATGGTGCATTTTGATTACAAGAATTTCGATTACTATTAATAAGCTTCCAGCAATCTGTCATTTTATTTGTAGATGAATTGATAAAATTGTTATATACCTCTAGCCCATGGATAGTCCATGTGATTGCAATTTCATTATTACACTAACTAAGAAACTATAGTGTCTATTAATGTAACGTATCACAAATATTTTGGTTCTTCAGTAAGTCCTGCAGTGTGTGCACAGCGTTGTCATTAGGATTAAATCTTCAAATAACATCTTTTATTTAATCGAAATGTTTATCTCCATACGCTACGGCTAAGGACCCCATCTAGTTATAATTGGTTCGCGAGGCAGAGGTATGCCTTAATGAAAGCTTTTTTGACAGTTGATATAAAGGTGTTAACTAAAGGGAAACTTTCCCTTATTTTCTCAGATAGCCGATTAAATGCGTGAGCAACACATGTGAAATGTATAATTTTTGCATATTTTTTAGATAAAATCTGTCCTGCTTTTAACATGTACGCGGCTGCATCACTTAGCATTACAATAACTTTATCTACAGCATCTTTATCGGGCCATATATAAGGAAAATATTAAATAACAAAATTTATAATAGTTTTGCGATTGGTTTTGTCTCGACTTTAGAAGCGAGTAAGTGGCTGTCACTAGCAGTTTTTAAGGCACCAATTAAAAAATTGATTACTGAACGCACACAAGCATCAGTAGTTTCGTCTATAATGAAATTAACGAAATTGTCCGCAATGTCTTCGCTTATTGATGTCAGTACTCTAGGTATAATCACTTGTAAAAAGATATCATTTGCAACAAAGTTCACAACACTTGCAACATAAATATGAGCAGAAATGTTTAAAATAGACTACTACCTTATCAAGGTACGACCTATGCAAATTCCAAAAAAAAAAAACAAAGAAAAACAGATAAATCTGAACATTTAATCATTTTATACTTTCATCATGAGAAGTACACCTGTTTACTTTTCTTTCTCAAGTAGTATACATGGCTTTAAAGCTTCAAATGGAGATAATTTCGTAATGCCTGCCACAATTAGTCGTCGAGAATATGCTGATATTATTTTTATTTATGGGTATTGCAACGTTAGCGCTAATCGTGCAGTTGCTGAATATCGACGTCGCTTTCCGAATAGAAGAATGCCAGATAGAAATGTATTCCAGACAGTCTTCAACAATGCACGTGAAACTGGAATGTTTTCCAGCTGGTCCTGGTCTAACAGTGGAAGAAGAAATTCTAAATATGTTAGAACGTAGCCTGAGTGTAAGTACAAGACGCATTGCAACCCGTCTCCAAATGAATCAAACTACGGCATCGAACGTCATTCACAAAAATGATTTGAAACCTTTCCATATTCAGCGCGTACATTTTTGCAATTAGATCAACGCAAACCATACACTACAAATATGAGGCTCAATTCACTCGTGATGGAGAAAATAATTGTCACAATGTGCACGCCACAGTGGAAAGTAACTTTCAGCATCGGTTCAGCATTAACGTGAGGTATGGTATGATTAATAATCAATTACTTGGCCCAGTTGTGCTAGATGGTTGTCTTACTGGAGCTAGATATGTAGAATTTTTAGAAAATAAGTTGACAGATCTACTGGCACCAGGACATGGTGCCCCTGCCCATTTTAGTCGTGTTGTTATCAATCATCTTAACAATAGCAAGCCACAACGCTGGATTGACCGAGGTGGTTTCCAAAATTGGCCACCAAGATCAGCAGATTTGAATCTCATTGATTACTGCCTTTGGGGATAGTTTAAATCATTAGTATATGCAACAAAAGTGAATACAAGACATGCAGTATTCGATCGGATTGTCAGTTGTACAGGACTCATAAGAAAAAATCACCGTGCACTTCAACGAACTACCCGTGCAATCCACAAATGAGCTGCAGCACGCATCGAGGCGGACGGTGGTATATTCGAAAATTTAATTCATTAATATCGGTTTATTAGATCTTTAATCAATGTTATAATTTGTA
The DNA here is from genome assembly GCA_037114965.1 of Monochamus alternatus. Lineage (NCBI taxonomy): Eukaryota > Metazoa > Arthropoda > Insecta > Coleoptera > Cerambycidae > Monochamus > Monochamus alternatus. Next base: position 72,017,337 of record CM073431.1, on the reverse strand, counting down.
ATACTTACAGAATAAACACTGTTAAACAATAAGTTTATTCGGCTTTTTCGTTCACTTTTTCCTTCTGAACACTCCTTTCGAATATTGGGGGTTCCCCCCAATCACCCTGTGTATTTATATCTATGCGGTCTACTTGTCTATAGAAATATGTCTCGTTACAATCGTAAGCGGCTTTATTTTGTGAATATAGTAATAAAAAAATATTAGTCCCGAGAGAAGAAGGTACTGCCAATTTTTTCATGAAACTTCTGCTTTATCATTTCTTGAAATTAAATTAATACCTAACTGTCATCAGTAATATTTTTACGTTAATCCATATGTAAGTTCCCTTCATTTTGTAAAATATGTAGGTATATATTACCTCTTGGGCACTGCAAATTTTTTAAAAAATCTAGGTAGTGTCTATCAAGAGAGGACTTTCTATTATCATATTTAAAATGCAGATATTATGTTTAGAGACATTACGTATACTTCAGCTATTAACATTATATATCAGATTTAATTATTGTCGTAATATCATATGTATCTGGATCACTGGGTAAAGGCTACTCCAGTAAAACTGGTATTTTTACAAGTCGTCACCGGACTATTTATCATAACTAAAACGAATAGTTCTACTTAATCCCACACTCTAACGCGATCATAATTGCTTCGTGCACCTGCCAATTGACGTCATACCAATTGCGATCAAAGTCAAGGCGAATGGAGATTTCCCGAAGAATCAGAAGAGGTAACATCATCCGTGTGGACGCCTCTGGGTTTCAGCTAGGTAAACATGAATTGCCGGTGGTCGGGAATGCTCCACGAAGGATGCACAAGGCCATGAACGTTCATTCACCCACACACCTACCTGCACCTCTGCTAATGGCACGTCAGCTGGCTGATACAGCGGCAGCTTCTTGACGAGAGATTCGCGCATTAGATTAATATTACAAGTACGTATTACACGTTCAGAAATTAGTAATAAATAACCTGATACGACTCGAGTATCTCCAGGGTGTCTTTTTACATATTAGTGCCGCATGGACGGAACATTCTTACGTGTTTGTTTTACAATATACTGACAGTTTAAATACAGGGTATTGACTGAACAATATTTTTTCTCTGACCGACGGTAGAATGATAGCAAACAGGTTTTGAATATGTGATAACGTTGCACACCTACTATGTCAGGTGTTGCTAGGTAATAATAACAAGTCCCTCTAAACATACTTATTGTGAATGGTTTTCTTAGAGTTTTTCTGACAACACAGAATAATTTTGAAATAGTCATAATGACTGCTATTGCTTTCCAACGATCTGGCAATTGGCCGCACGTAAGCCCTTTTTGCCTACCCTACCATCTGCCTTCGAACCTCCTCGAACCTACTCGATTCCCTAATGAACGCCAGGATTTGAGGCCCCTCATCTTTTCCCTTTGGGGTGAGATGGGTGTGTCCTCCCCTTTTTGATATTCCAAATTTGGCTTCTGAGTCTGCAGTGGCCCACCATTTGGTTCAGGGACCTTTGACTGAGGTTCAAAATCCACACCGTCCTAGATTTCTTAAGCCCGTCGAGAAAATCATGGGCTTATTCCTTCTTCAATTTCATCCTAATGTTTGATAGGTCCATTTATTTAGGGCGTCATTAATACTATCTCACGTAATTCTAATAATGAATTTGGGCCAGGTGCTCCAAGATGAGCTAGCTGGCCAGCCTTCGTTAACGAGAATTCCTTTATGGCCCAAAACTCAGACCGACTCCACCTCCCTTTGTCTGGCCAGGAACTCCAGTGCATCTACACACTCCTGAACGAGGGCAGAGCTAAGGACTCTGAGTGCAGCTTGACTGTCATAACAGATGAAGATATTCTCCTCTACGCAACTCCTGGAAGACCGTGGTGTATATATATTCAGCAAAAAACTCTGCCGGATATCCCAATTTTCCAGGAATATTTATTCACAATACTCATCTCCTACCCGGGATCCTTCCGTCTAGCATACCAGGGATCCCGGTATATTTCCTTTCCAATCTTAATCTATTCTCCTCATTAGTAGCCCTTAAATCAGAGATTGGGGCTCATGGTTATTCACTCTTCTTTATGTACGCTCGCGAACGTAAATCACTAGGTACAAAATAATAAAACTAAGAAAGCATGTATGGTCCACAATTAATTTGAGGTCAACAGTTACAGGAGAGGTAATGGGTTGCAATGTTGTCGCATGTTACAATTTTTTTAATTTTTAGAGAAGATTTTATACACTCATATAAAAACATAATTCACACAAATTACGTGTGAGGATTTTGCTGACTCTTAATTGTATCTTAGTTTGCCATGTGGTGACACAGTTTCGCATTTTAGAGTAGTTGTATTTTTATTTTTAAAATGTATTTATTACCCTGTATATTCCAATAAACAGCGAGCCGCAAATTTTGCAGGTAGCTGAGTTACGACGGTAAATTTAGTCAAGACAGCGCTTATACGAGGGCTAAATTTTTGGTACTACTTCGTCGTCTGACAACCACACTCTTCCATGTCCATTTTATTAAATGTTACAAAAGAACATATTTAAAACTTATTCCAAACCAACATATTCTTGTACAGGATAATTTTTTCTACTTTCAGTGACTATTTACTTTTAAAATAATAGTACTAGAATAATGTTTATTAAAAAAATAAATAAATAAAAGTTCCTCAGAACAACCACATTCAGATGGTTGAAATTCTGATTTTGAACTTTCAAAGAGTTCAGAAATCGATTCCTTCTAATTATTATGTTTCACGTAATAAATAAATAATAAAGTCTGTTTATTCACCCTGTCCACAACACAAAACATTGATTCACACTATAATAGCAGCATATTATTACTCGAGACAATTTATTCTGTAATCTATTATTTATTCTATAATTTATTCTGTCTACATATTTGTATAGTGTGACCTGACTGGTAGTTTGGACTTGGAATACTATGATTCCAATTTTAACAAGCTCGCATGAGAATAAAATAAAGTAGACCTTGTGATTAAACGAAACTAACAATTGTACAAGTAATTAATATATTGGCGCATAACGCTTAGGACAGAATAATTTTATATGGTCGAATAACATGGACATAGAATAGTTTAGTTTACTTGCGAAGAAAAATTTAAATATGTCGTGCCATTATTCACAATCATGGTACAAGATGTGCAGCCAGTATTTATATTGAAAAATTTAGAAGAACTACCACAACAAATAAAAAATGTAAGTAGTATCACTAAATTCCAGAAAAAGCTTTTGTAGTCTCTTTCGGATCAGATTTTTTTTTACTTTTAATGGATTCTTATAGATACACATTCATGATTTGTAACGTTTCTATTATATGTTATGTATCTCTTTATTAATTAAGAGATTGAGTAGTCTTATGATAAATATATTAGAATGGTTTGTTATATTAGTTTATAAAAATACAGGATAGACAAAAAAGGTGCTACACGAATGTTGTAAAAGGCATGTACGCAAAAAATATCTACCCACTGATGCAACATTAATATTTTTGTTTACTTTAAGAAATTTACTTTTTAACAATTCTTTTGTTAATGATAATCAAATTGTCAGAGTGTCGTTCAGAGTTATAATTTAATTTATATTTAAATTCCATCATTGTTCGAATCAGTCGGGGTATTTGAGATATTAGTGATAAAATTTTAACAAACAAAATTACAGTATGCCTAATACATGATAAATAAATAAATCCTCCCAGATCACATTTTAGAAATATTTTAGATAAGAGTCTCAAGATCACAAACGGTGCGGTCTATAGATTTATCTGGTGGTATATAAGGATTATCATGGATATATTTTTAAAAAGACGTATTCTCATGTGAGATGTTTAATATTTGCATACTATTTAGCGGTAATTTACAGCTAAACATAGCTGACAAAACTATATGTTAATGGTGTTATTTGTGATGACATTGACACGACAAGGTATTTCCAAATCATAAAATAAAATGTAAGATTGGAACTGAATGCAAGATGTTCAAAATTGCAGGTGGGAGTTATAAGAAGAAGGTTACGTTCAGCAGCTGCAAATTAGGTCAGCTAAAAAATTAATTAATGAGGCAAATCTATTAATAGTCAGAAATGGTAATTTTTGCAATAAAAGAGATGCATTTGTGATGTTGTTTTGAGCAATATCGAATTATTTTAAATTAATAAATATCTTTCACTGAACTTATATCTTATGACAATTGAATGATGCAGTATATTATTTTATTTGACAAATAATTAGTATGAGAAATTCCAAACATTTCAAGAACTTTATCATGTAGTACATACCTATCTTGAATGGTAGATCAAAGTATCATTTTCTGAATTACGGAATATTAGTACTTGACTAAACAAGTAATTAATTTGTAATTATGAGAATAATAGCAACAACAATTGAGTGTAATTATGTTTGTATTCAAACTGTTGTTTTGTGATAGTGCATTTAATAACTATGCGAAAAAATCAACTGCAGCAATATTTGCTTCAACCATTAAAATATTTAGAGTACACTGTAAAAAAAATTACTGTGTGGAAGATTTTTCAGTGTATAATTTAGGATGTGTGAAGCTTCCGTGTTAAAGTTTTACACACTATGGATATTTTATACGTTTCGCACAAAACATGTTAAAATTACTATTAGTATTATAAAAAATATACTGAATTTTAGTAACATTTACCAGTGATGTGTTAAAAGTACACTGTTTTGTTTAAACTTAACAGACCTTTGCCTTCTGTATCCCTATTCCTGACTCATCGAGCACAACTGCGCAGTTGTAGTTCATCAGCTATTCCAACACACGTCACACGTCAGGTTGGTCGTGTAGCGTTGTTGTGTTCAGTTACCTCTCATTCGCTATGTTCAAATCAAGAACATATAAATTTAAATTGTGGGGTGAATCAAAGAAACTGGTAAGTACTTACCTACCTAATATATATTTCTCATAATTGTGATAAAACTAAAACTAATTAGGACTATATCTTAACTAAAATGTTAGAAGTTTATGTATTCTGATTATCTTTCAACTTTAGAGAAAGAAAATGATATGTTCAGATCACTACCATTATTAGTTTATAAATCCCTTATTAGAATATGTACTACTACTATACTTACTAATTTTGTTAGAAAGCTTGGCTGTTGTTCATTTGACTGAATTATATATTTTAAGGAAATCATAAATAGTAAAATATCTTTTATTTTATTATTACTGTAACACCATAATTCTGCCTTTCATTACATTTATACGTTTATTTTGACGTTTTCTAAAACATTCCAGGCTATATCCGATGCATCCTCGGCTACTGGAAAAGCTTCTAGAATATGTTAAAGTGTAAAGTCTACACTGAAATGTGTAAAAGTTACACACAATATTTATCATATTAACACAATGGATTGCGTTAAATCTTTAACACAGTGCTTCATACAGAGAAATGTGTAAAAATATACACAATCCCGTGTGGAGCTCGATTAATACAGGATTGTGTTAAAACGTGTAATTATTATTTTACAGTGTACCAATTATTCCATTTATGATAAAACGCAGTACGAATGTAGATAGAAGCATAGGATTATTATTTTCTGTATTTTATTTGTAATTAATAATTTGTAATTTTGAAACTATTTTTTCTAATACTAAAAGAAATGTATTACAGGCTATATTCTATCAGAATCTTCAACTCTATTTTATAATATCCGGATTCTTTTCAGTAATATAACGACAGTTATATGTTGAATTTGGCACAGATTCTTTTGCAAACAATCATGCTGAGAAAGCAGTGCGTCATCCGATGACGCTTCTACCATCATTAACTATGATAATGTTTAGATTAATAAGGTCCTCTCATGTCTATATCAGCATGACCCATTTGCTGAAAAATATATATCTATATGAGTTCTAATTTGAAGACGAAAGTTTTTAAGATTTCAAATAAAGACAAGGTCTAGAATTATTTATATGTTTCATACATATTCATTACAATTTTTAAGCAAAGTAAACTAAATTATTTTATTTGCCCAATGTCAATGCTTTATTTAAATTAATTAAAATTTAAATATGTTAATAATAATTTTATTAAATCATATTAAGTAAAAACTAGATAAACCATAGATTATGGAAATAACATTTGCTGTACTATGCAGGGAATATGTGTGTATTGGTTGTAGATTCTGCATTACTATTGCATCTGTAAAAACCAGTTTACAGTCCGCAAATCTTTTTTCAATGACTTGCAACAAGCCCTTGCATCCGCAATACCTTTCCTAAAATTCTGTTGTTTTACAATCGTCAATTCGCAATTGCAATAGAAGTGATATCAACACTTCAACCCGAATGCATACTAAAACCTAAACTGTTTATCCCTATTTGATAAATAAAAATAACAAACAGCGCAACATAAAAAATTAATGGTTCCAGTTAATATATTTAGCAAGTTCAAAAATGAAACAGTAAATTGATAAATGTACTAACAGGCAAAGCTACACATAACTTTGCTGCCAAATTAAAATTGTTAAAATAGTTTAAAAATATAACAAGTAAAAACAGTGAAAGTCTACCAAAAAAGTGTTTAAATCGAAATGATATAGTATCAAGAAGAATAATTGGGTAAAAAGGTGTTACGGGCTTATTTTATTTAATATTTAAAACAAGTAAATATTTAGAACCAACTAAGTGATACTTTCTGATCTGCAGTGAATTGAAACCTCCTAACCTATCCGCAAATATCAACTGCGAATTTGTTTATGTTTATTTGTTTAGTTAGGTATATATTTTTTTTTTTAAATTGATCAGGAACCTATATTGAAAATAATATGCCTAAAATAACAGTCAATATACATTTATTACGGTTTGTCTTGTATGTTTTCCATGTAATCATTAATCTGACATTTCATTGGTCAATGGAATTTGAATAAAATTCCCTAATTCTTTACCTTCAAACAGACTTTTTGCTGGCCTCTTTTTCTTGCCTGTTTTTTTCTTGGGCCCTGCTAAGGAAGATCGAATCGGCAGCGTGTGCCGATACACGAGAACATTTCGCTTTTGCGGATTTAGCTGCATTTTCTGGTCAAATTTTGTTTATAATTCTGATAATCCTAATGTCAATCAATGCTGGTTGGATTTGTGCCTAAATTTGACCCCTTAAGCAACATTTCACCACGAGGCCGTCTTACAATTAAAGCCTTGTTGATCTTGTTGATTTCGTTGATGTCATCGTTATCGTCTTCGACGTATTATCACCATTGTTTTCTTTGATTTTCGCATTCCCATTTGAACTCGCTGCTAGCGTGGGTTGAGAACATAGGGAAGTCTTCTTGTCTATGAAAGACCTTTTAAGCCCTTGCGATTTTAGGGCTCGTGTCTGCATTTTCGACATCCGGAGGACTCGCTTGCTAATTACCTGCTAGTAGAGCTGCATGACCCAACAGATAAGGCTTTTATTATTTAAGCATGTTGCTTTCCTAGTATGTAATGCATAAGTAGTTGCTTTATTTCTATTTTGCTTGTAGTTATTCGCTTGCTACCCATTAGGGTGGTACAATTATTGCTTATAGTTATAATAACTTACCTAGCTTATTCCTTTTTATTATTGCCAAGTAGTTTATTGGTTAACTAATGTTATCTATAGCTTAATTAACAAAAATTAAGCCTCGTCCATTAATTATTTTGTGGCTTGCCTAAGTACTGCATTTTACTCTTTAGGAATCTGCTATTAACACTTACTAATACTTATGAGCCATTGGTTAAATTGAAATTTTAAGCCTAATTAAAATTACATAGTGCCCGCCTAGGTAGATTTTTTGTTCTTATTTTGCTTAAACGTGTACGCAGAACCAAGAGCGCTATTGGAAAGGTTTATATTGCATACGAAATGATAATTAAAGTTGATTGATTGATTAAAGTTAATTTGCACGTTGCACCATACCCTAAGGGTCGTTTTATTTGTATATTTTTCTCTTTTTTTTTGTCATTTAAATTCATAAAGGTAATAATTCCGAATATTTCTCCAGTACTCATGTGCATAATCCAAGGAGTTGTAAAACGGGTGGCGCCTATATAAGTAAAATTTAAAACTATCAACCCACTCCCATCTCTTCTGAGCTAGGGACAACTATTAGTTCTGGAGAGTTCTGGAAGCCCTTAAAGGGAAATAACTTTTTTTATTATTGCTACCCACAAGCACGTCACAAAGGGACGCCACGTCAAAAATTGTTCCCACGTAGAAATTCTGGAAATAAGTACCTACATAAAGAAAGCCATTTAAAAATCAGTGAAAGGCAACCAAAACTACTTAACTCAAAATTTACATTGTAGAAAATATCACTCAGAGTAAGTAAAGTGTGGATCCTCGGGTAAAAATAAATGTAAAAGGTTAAGTCCTTAAAACATAGTTTCCAACCATCAAGATCTACCTATAGTTGTATGAAATACTACCTATTTTATATCTTATTTTTTATATATTTGTATTTACACGGAACACTTTTGTTGGATTGTCCTTGTGAAGGCTTAAATACGGCCGAAACGTAGAATTGCCAATAAATTGCTTTTGTTTAACTTTAGAAGATTAAACTATTGGGTCACAAATATAACTACAAACATAACAATATAGAAAGGGTAAGGTTAGATAATAATGGTAACTGTATTATTTATCCACATACTCAGACATGTTTGAGTCCTTCATTCCTTACACTTTATTTATAAGTAAAATATCAACTTAGTAGGACTCTGCTGTATTAATTCTGATATCACTAGGATAATTTTAACAGCAGCTTGAAATAGGATCTTTGAAATTACCTTGGCATTGATTAACGTTATACTTCGTAGATTTCAGCGTCTGAATTTTAAATATTTAAATTTATTTTACTAATTGAAAAATGTAATACAGGAATCAACTACAGATAAAATGTCGCTCCTATAAATCATCCAGTCTGTTTGCATAAGAACATATTTTAAGTAGAAGAAATTATTAAAAACCTAACGAAGTATAGTAATCATGTTATCCTGTAACCTGAGTAAATCATTGGAGTGTTAAGAAATTCACTTAGTTTCCTAAATTATGCATTACTTATCACTTTCTACTGTAAGAAACCAAAAAGAAGACTCCTTGTTTGTGATTTGCGGTTTTCAACATCAACACAGCAAGAAACGTTGTTACATCGAGAAAGCGAAAATAATAACAAATATGGCATTGACAGGTATCTTAACACCTATTACATGTAAGCACATAAAAATCATGGTTTCACTTTTCACTATTTATGTGCAGCTGCAGTTTTTTATGCATTAAATGCAGAAATGTCGAATTTTCTTCGCATTTTTCACATTCTAGTCTTTTTATTATGTCCTGTAAATAACGTATGCCACTAATAAGGATTATTGTCTAAAATTCCATACTGGTAATCCTAAGTTTTGTAAACAGCTTGGAATCTATTTTTTATTTATAAATTACATACGCCAATGAATAAGAAAATATTTTTTGTATCTTTTAGGTTTATTCATAAGTTTTTTATTAAATTACAAATTCATTTCCCTTTAATAAGTAAAACTCTTAATTACTCAGAAATATATCCATCCTCTTCCATTACCGACTTGTAATCGTTCGTAACGATTCGGTAGCCTTTCCATTCCACGTCTGAATATATCCAGAAGTTTGGAGGAGAAAATTCAACCAATGTCATTAAAGATAATTTCTCCAATATAAAGTGGTAATCTGATGAATCAAGATAGAACAATAGGGCAGATGTGAAATATACATCTCAACCGAGTTCCTGAATAGCTCCATTTGTATGCTAAAGGTATGAGGGCAATACAAAATTAACAGTGGCATTCCTCGTAAGCAATTTATAGTTATTAGACGATGCCTTCCTTGCCCCATTAGATACATAAGAGCTTGAATGGATGGGTAGCAGATTTTTCTTGAACAGTTGCCTTTTTAGTACTAAATCATTCTTTTTTGTTCTTGGCGTTGACGTAAAGGCACCATTTCTTATACTAATTAACAGTTTGGACTACAAAATCATCGGTTTTGGCGAGTTAAACGATAATGAGGAGGCATGAAGGCACAGATGTTAACAGGTTGATTTTTGTTCACACGGCCAATTTTGCGCATGTAAAGAAATATTGGAATATATTTGACTGGTTACAATCTATATAATTGACAATTTCTGGGTAGATTGACATGGATACTGAAGTTTTGGGAAGGGTACCTGCAGCACTTAAACATCATAGGGCTTTTTATACTTTCATTCTTCAACCCACTAGAGCGGTTATTTAATTTACTAGTAAAAAGATGACGTTGATCTGGAGGAACTCTATAATATATGCTGTAGAAATATATATCTGTTGATGATGAGACAGCAGTGAATTCACAGCGTGCATGGATCATCATGAACTATCAGTAAATGCTCATTAAAGATAGATGGTCTTACGCGTAGAAAATCGTTCATGTGCGAATAGCTCTCTTGGAATGAGATAACCATTTCGTGCCCTATGCCCCTAATGACTCTTTTTATAAAAAGCACAAATGATTTTAGCTGTATCCGTTGTTATAACTGCTCTATTGAATTCAAACCAACAAGAAGATGGAATATTTAACCATATCTTTTGTTAAATGCCAAAATCATCCTCAGCATTGTTCTTCACTTTAAGCAAAAATATGGTAGAATGACACTCGCTACGAACATTTAGGCTTTTAAAACCATGTCATGAAATAAAGAATCATGAGGTTTACCAATGCCTGGGTAAATTCCATCTGTTTTAAAAGATAACAGTTTGAGGAAACGAACTCTAGCTTTGACCTCACTTAAGCATAGAATAATATTTTTAAAGTTTCAGTATTAGAAAACTCCTTAAACTATAATAATATAGTCTGTTGACTTTCCACATGTACATACGACATCAATCTGAGACTGCTTGTCTAGAGTTTTAGAAATACATTGTGCGAAATTTACTAAATTAGTTAACGTTCTGCTGACATGATGATATAGCCGATTATGCAAAACAATTTCAAATACCTTGCCGAAATTAGAAATAATGGAGGTAGGTCTGAAATACATAATACTAAATGTATCACCCTTTTTGTAGATAGGACAGACTTTAGATAATAAAATATATTAATTAATATACTCAAGGGACGAGTAAGAACATATGCATATTCGCGTAACATTTGGCAGCATTTGTCCTCCAAAGCACCCTTATCATAGAAATTAAAAACACTATCATTGATGCGTTAATCCAATACTGATATATTAACTATTCCATTACTTATGTCCATATGGACACGTGAACCGACGGTATTTTTTAAATTCCATTTCGATTTTCACTACCTTCTAATTAGAATTAGTACAAAATATTAGTACAAGAATAAAATGTCTAAATAATATTTTTGTTCAAAGTAAATTAAAAACACCGCGAAATTAGCGCTTGATACGTCATACTGCGGAACGCATCACCTGCTAGCATACTGTACATTTACTTTCTACTCTTTCAACTTGAACATAACCAATGGCTGAGTCATTTTCTGTGGCAGAACTAAAATTAAATTTTTGAAGTAAATATATGATGCAAATAAAGCAGTCTATGGTTAAAATAAAAAAAAAAATCAATCAATAAAATTCTAAGAATGAGTTTCAGATAAATTTCTAAATGAAAGATCGAAATATAGGACTAGTGATGTGTGAGCGTTCACAATAAAACTCAGTGGTCACTTGAATTTTTTCGTTGAATCTACTTTACAATTTTTAATATAAATCGTTTTATATTACTTTTTATCTTTTGCATAATAAGTATCTATTTTTTCATAATAAAATTATTATTAGACATAAAGTACAACCTCGAAAATAATAATAAAATAGTCAATGGGAGACTAATATAATATACTTATAAATTTTAGTATGATTTAGGTAGACAATCATCGATCATCATTGCTCATTATTTTGACTAGATGCTTCATTCCTTTGTAAATAATTTGCACAGTCTACACATTATAAGTTCGATGACTATTTTATTAAACAATAGTGTGATATTAAGTCTACTTTGACATGCAAACCGGCTACAAACTTATACATCAACCCAATACACATAAAGTTATTTTATAAATAGTGCAATGTTATAAATATCATTTTTATTGAATAAGGAAAACACTTGACAAAATTTTAAGCGCATTTATAAAAATTTATAAATGATGTAACTGACATGAATAACTAAATAAACTCGGCGTCTTTTTTGTAATTTCGTAGAACAGTCATGCCAAGACAAAGATATATCTGATATTTATTCTCTACTATCTACAGTGTTCACTCAGCGATCCGAGCGATTGTATCTGAGGAATTTATCTGAAAAAAATGCACTCACAATGTCATGTAATTGATATTTAATTTAAAAATCATGTCAGATTAGATAATGGCGATGTTTAATGTGACAAGAGAATAATTATCCAGTAATCTGTTATTTTGGGCTGTCTATCAGCCGAATTTGAAAAAATGTATTGATACTTTAGTCGATAATTACTGCAATTCTAAAAGATAAATATAGATCTCTACTTTCGCCTAGAGACTGAGTGGCACTAAATAATAATACTAATAACCTTTATTGCCCAATAGCTATAAACCATTTACAGAATAAACACAATAATCTAAGAAATAAACAACTAGTATATATAGACACTGAGAAACAAAATAGAAGTCAGATAATTGAGTAGATATGCTGATATACTAAAGCTAATGCTAAAGCAATGTCTGTGAAACGCTTTTTAATTCATTAATGCTCTACAAAAAATACATCACATGCATTAGAGATTGCATTTCTCTAAGAACACATTGAATTGATTGGTGCCTTTGTTATTAAATTTATACAAGCTTTTCTGGACGAAAAAATTCTAGTGTGCCAGGATGCACGATTAGGAACATTTATATTCAATTGAACAAGCAGTACATAGGAATCAATGTTTCCATGTAGTAACTTGTACAGAAACTGAACAGCCATCTTCAAGAATGTAAAATTAAATTTATCTAATAACTAGGAATAATCACAACCTCTTTCAGAATTGTATCCATCAATCTTAAATGTTAAATATTTTTCAGTCTTTTCAATAGCTGAAATATACTTCTTGTATATAGGGCTTCATTAATGACACATATTCCAGTTTTGTCCTAATCAAACTAAAATACGACGTTAACGTAGAAATGCCACTAAAACTTTTACAGTTACCGAGCAGTGTAGGCTGATTTAATGATATTATTTATGTAACAATCAAATGTAAGCCTCTGATCAAAGTAAACTCCCAAATATTCCAATATATCAGATTTACGACTGATATTTGGAAATGTTCAGAAAAAGCTCATTCACTTGAGACCAATTTTCAAGGTGTCGAATTTGTTCTTGTAGCATATCGCAATCTAGACACTGAGGAATACAACTTCAAATCATCAGCAAACATCAACTTTCACAAGTTAGTACACTACATAAGTCATTAATAAAAAGTGGTCGGAAGTGGTCCTAAATTAGATCTCTGAGTCACACCACTTATATATATAAGCGTTGAAGTAGAATCCGCGATAAATATTGTTTCATTTATGTCAAGTAAAATTTTAATAAGTCATGAAGACTTAAGCTCAAAAGTTTGTTAAGCAATATATTATGACTGATTATGTCGAATGATTTAGACAAATCTGTAAATATAGCATCCACTTGCCCTCTTGTGTCCAATGTCTCACAAAACCATGTTGAGGAACTGAAATAATATTTTTTTGTAAACATACATATTGTGAGGTAATTATTAATATAAACAAAAAACAAATTATTATAGCATTATAATTTTGAAGATGGAGAATAAATTATATTATTTTTTTGTGGAAGGACCATCCAAACAAACAGTTTACAGCTACTTTATAGAGTAGGTACAATTTTTTAAAAAATTATTTTACCTCTTGTTAAACTTACTTTTATGATTTCCCAGATATAATAACATCGTTGACTAATGTGGGTCTAACAGTTAAAGCACATTTCCTATACCAGCAAAGGAATAGTCTTTTTATTACTAATTAAGTGTTCAGTAAATATTTGTTTCCTTTACGATCTGATGGATCATTGAACTTCCATCTAAAACATCCGAACGTTTCACACTCATCCTTCTTTCTCAACCGCTTATTATTTATTATATCATGCTTAATTTGATGGTATGAGACGCTCATAACTACTCGATATGTGCTAAAATTCGTCAGACAATAGTAAATTTACATAATACTTTTGACCTTGGGAATCGAGTTCATTAACCAAATTTGTGAAGAAGAGATGAAAGGAAATATGAAGGAGGTTAAACTAAATGGCACGTGTGTCTGTATTATACTATTTTATTCACATAGTCAGGATTACCTCTAGTAATTGGGTACCATTAAATTTATTTCTTGGAATTTACTACTGTTTCGAATAAAAGAATGGCATTTAGCCATTAACCTACTCAATACCGAATTTCAAGCTTTCAACAGCTCTGGATATTTAAATTCATATTGGTGGTTTTTCAAGGTTTGGACGTAATGTGTTTGTAAAATGTAATGATATTGGTACATGGTGGACCTTCTAAATAACAAATATAAATTTAAAGAAAATCCAGTGTAACCAATTCTTATTGTTAATGTTTGTTAATTAATTATGATTACAGAATAAAAGCGACTTTCTTTATATATCTATAGCTAGTTTTTGTATATGTAAGTCCATAATAAGAATAAAGAAACAATTTGGATTTAATATGCCATTAAGAACTCCTGAGACTAATCTAATACTATAACTGTCATTCAGTTGTAGTAATAATGCTGGGAATGCTACAATTAAAATTAAGTTATTAAAAATCTATTTTAAAATTACTGTATTGGTAATATATAACAATATATGTTAAATGTCTGAAAAGTATAATTTTATCAACAGATTTTTAATAGTATCCACTCAAGTCTAGGGATAAATAGTATAGCATTATGTTAGTCCATCATCTCAGTCATTACAGGGCTTGCTTTTCGATGCTGATAACTCGACGGTAATGTGTTTCTTAACTGTTAATGTTAAGGTATGTTTTTGCTCCTTCTAATGTCAGTAAAATGTATATCTATTTCACAACACTTACATATAATGTATTATAAAATTACAGATATAGATTTAATTGCCAAATAAATTTTCATAAAGAATTCGGTGCAAGGTACAAGAAAAAGTGAGGTATATTCAGTAAATAGAAATTGTTACACACAATGAAAGAACATGGGAATAGGTTATATGTGTAAGTAGTTTATGAATGTAAAAATATTTGAGAACCCACCAAACTTGTTTATCTCTGAAAAATACAATATTAATATTTGTGGAAACTAGTTCACCACTACTGTCACACAAGCGTTGTCCTCCTGAACCCCAAAATCTATGTGCATGACGAGGTTTGTCATCACAATAGATGCAATGATTTCCGTTTAGGAATACACCGTGAATTTGTGAATAAGTTTTGGTCCACAGAAAATGAAGGTAACAGATGGTACCTACAACTAATTTCAGGCACAAATCTATAAAAAAGCAAGATATCTACTTTAGTAAAACGCAGATATTTAATAGATATTTAATATTTACTACTACTAAATGAGAATCAATATATCTATCTATGATTGTTTATAGAAGAATATAATAATAGTTTCATAGAGAAGATATGGTTCAATAAAATAAAAATTAATTTAGATAAATTTATTAATAAAAATGAAATCATTCAACAATTTCAAAAAATCAGATTCACTTTTGAATATAAAGAACATCAAAATTCAGCCATAGGAGATGAAATCTGACCTACTGCCTCTGATCTCCTTTATTTTAAACTGAATCAGATATCTAATTATAAAAAATTAACATATAAATTAAAATTATTTGGTATTGTCGTTTCAAAATTTAATTTTCAACCGATATAAAAAAATATTTCAATCGATATTATCACATAATAAATTCAACTTATCTGCTTTAGTAGTTTTCATACTTTTTTGTATTTGCACATAATTTTCTATAACCTTTTATTATTTGAAAGTCCAAATTACAAAATGTTTACAGTCTCTTACATGTTACGTTTTAATTGTTAGAATTTATTTCATAATAGGGTTTAAATCTTTTTGGCTGTTTCTTAATTCGAAGGCAATTACAAAACTATTCGTATTTTGTAAAACTGTTTGTTATTAAAATATCTTAAAGATTTCTTTTCTGATTTACGACTGTTAGTATTTAGACATTATGAATGCCGAAGGTAACATGTGGAAACAAAATATGAAGCACATTTTGAATTAGCGAAAAATCATTGTAGAATAATAACATAGAATCATTAATTTTGAACTTAGATCAATCAACTGATGAAGAATAAATATTATTACATAATTTTCAAATGTGAAGGCAGTCAATCAGCAAGTTAAGATTTTTTGGTAAAATTTGCGGTCTTATAATTTTTGATTTATTGTTAAATTTTTATAATTTTTTAGCAAACTGTAGATAAAATGATTTATTTCAACTTTTATTTCCTGTCTTTTGTTAAATACTAGCGTTTTAGTCATTATACCCGGTTAATTAAAAGGTTGTATAACCTTAATTTTATACCATGTGGAATAATGTCTTAACAAAATTCTTTCAAAATACCAATGTTTGTTAAGAACCTTTCCTTTCCCACATTTTCTTTTTTGGTTCATGTCTTTAGGTGCATTGGTATATTTTTAAGAGCGAAATGAACTTGTTACCAATAGTTTACCTTAAGAAATGTTATTACTTGACGAGGTAGCTTTGCTCGTTGTTGTCCTAATGTCAGTTTGACAGTCATTTTAGGATCTTTACTTCTGCCATGGTTTTAAGTGCGAAAAATCGCGCAAAAAATTTTGCTCTTGTTGAAAATTGATGTAATTATGAATATGTTGCAAGAATGTTCATTGCTCTACGATCAAAAGAGTAATCGAACGTTTTATACAAAATGACAGAAATAAGCGTAGGGCAGGTAGTGGCAGAAAACGAAGAACTACTGCTATTGTTGACATATTTCTTCACATACGAACTTTGTGAGATCGTCATTTAACACCAGTGCAATCAATTCCAAGAGGTCCGTGGTACAAATGATAGTATGTGGACAGTTCGCCAAAGATTGAAAGACTTTGATTTGAAACTTGCAGACTACCAACTGGACCCAAATTGCTTCCGCGTCACCAACTAGCTAGACTGCAATTTTCCACTGAATATTTACATTGGAACTTAATTGAAACAATGATCTTTTTACGGACGACAGAAAAGAGTATGGAGAAGGAATAGAGAAAAATTTGCAGAGTGCGCGTACAGTCCCCGTCTGAGGTATGAAGTAGGTTCAGTAATGATATGGACAGGAATAACCTGAGAGGTCTGCACTAAGTTAGTGCTTATTGATGAATCTTTGACGGCCCACCGATATATTGAGGAGATATTAACGAATTACATCGTATCTTTAAGTGGATTTGTCGGCGACGACTTTATCTTAATGCAGGATAACGCGCGGTCACATACATCAATGTGTGTTACAGAGTATCTCAACCCTATAATAGAGCATGTGTGGGACATGTTTGGTAGACGACTCAGAGAGTTGGTAAAGAAGCCCCGACTACGGTAAATAAGCTTCGTTTTGTGGCAAAATGTTCGTAAGATGTTATTCGCAATCTTATTGACAGTATGAACCGACTTATGCAGGTAATCATAAGAGCTAGAGGTGGTAATACAAAGTATTAAGCTAAATTTGTTGTAAAAATAACGTTTTTCTAGATTAGTTAAGTTACAGTTCAATTGGTTTGTTCTGAAGTTTGATTTTGGAGTTGAATTTAAGTTTGCATAAATAAATTTTCTTATTATTTTGATGTAAGTTGCAATTGTTAACCAAAATTTATTTTGACCTCGCATAAACTGCGAAATGCGAGATATTTTTAAAGGACAATTACCTTAATACGATGCACTTTAAAGAAAATTTTAAAGATTAATTATTTGTTCAAAATAATCAAAATTTGAAGTACCTTATGTTTTTTATAATCAAAACAGTGGCGTGCCATTTTTATTTTAGATAAAGGAAGAGTACCACAAGGTTTCTACGTCACTGGTGATGATGGAAATATTTAAACATACTGAATAATTAGACTAAAGATATCTCATTACAACCTAGAACTATTGCTGTTTTATTACGAAAGGTTTCCAAGTAAATAACAAATATAAAACAAATTTCGTAATCTTTGACGCAAATCTCATTTATTCTGACTGTACAATCACCACTTCCAATAATGCCATTAATACCTGAGACACCCTGTATCGAAATAATCTCCCAATTTCGATATGTGATCCAAAGAACGTTTGATGAATGATGGTGGAATGCATTCCAATTTTTATTCTTAGCGATGGGGATGTGATCATTGATCAATGTTGAAAATGCGTAGCAGGTATCGTTCTCTTGGAACCGTTGGAACCCTTATCTTCTAAACGTAACGGACGCTGATTGTAAGCATTGTTCCTCCCCTCGTTACTCTGTGCCACCAATACCTATTATTCGTGCTCACCGTCCGAGCTACCATGTAGTTTCTGTACTGAAGGCGATAAGTACATCAAGTCTAGCAAGAGAGAGAGGACTTGGATTGTCGAGAACCCCACTTTCCAACAGTCGGCTACATGAATCGTATCGATGATGTAGTGTAAAAGCAACTAACAGGTGTCAGTTAGCGTACTACGTGTGTGTTTTTATCGTTTTTATCGACATTAGCTGCGATATCTTTTGATAACTTGCCGTCGGAATTCTCTGATTTTGTGACAGGTCTAGAGATTGTGCTTGTGTAGGGTGTGCGATGTAATACCTTTAGCTCTGTGTTTTTCATAAACTGGATTACCCTTAATCTCGGTAAGTCACTACTCGAGTATGTATGTTGTCTTCATTCTAACACGCTTCTAAAAGAAATAGATTAGGAAAATATTCTACAATATTCCAAACAGGCATGGTTTTTATTGGAATATAAAAAATATAGATATATAAAATTCAGCAAATTGGATTGGATTTCTAAATCAGATTTAGGAAGCTCTACGAGTTGACGAGTGTTATGTCACACTAAAAAAATATTGTTAATATTAACATTCCAATGCTTTTTATTATCACTTTGATGGATTTTTCTATATTGCATGTGAAATAAACATTTTCCTAGGGGAAAACTTCAACTTTTTTATTAAAAATAATAAGTTATTATTACCAATACTCAGTATTTACTTCATGACCTTCGTACACTTATCATGCGGTAATTACCAATTCAAACAGACTGGGTAATTATAATTACTTTGACGATAGGTAAATGGAAACCTATGAAATGCACATTTATTTTCGGAATATACCGATAAATTCTAGGATTCTATTAACATTAAAAAGCAACAACAAACTCTACATGTATAATAGGCAGGTGCTATAAAATTTAATGACACAGACAGTTAAGAAAAACATCACTGATTAATAAAAACATATTCTGACGTTCGTATTTCTAACAAATTGTATATTTAATCATTTTGGTATCGATGAAAATGTGTCATGTAGAGAAAGTCACGGATTTTAACTGATTTTGACCTATCAGTATGTGAAAACTTTTGAAATCAAGGTTGTCATGTGTCTTCGTTATTCATATCTACAAGACCTGTATGCTGAAAGCATCTTTCCTACATATATGACATGTAACCTTACACTTGCCATAAAATATGAACGTAAATTAACTTTATGTTTTGATAAAATAGTGTTATCGCGAATTGCTCATAAACATATAAATGTGTAAGCATACCTCGAAAATTTGATATATAATTATTATAGATATTAGCATTGTTGTTGTTTTATGGAAACAACATATTAAAATGGCAAAAAAATTATATTTATAGGGGTGTCTTTTTCACAAATGATTAATATTTGAAACGTAGACTGTTAGTTTGGGTGAAGAATTTTCGATTAACAAAGTTAATAATTAAACTATGTTGAAGAGGAATATAGCTAATATTAACGCCTGGTTCACACGATGTTAGTTTTTCAAACTAGGATAACTAGTATTCCGATATCCTATTTTGGCTTACTATACTTGAAACATTTCAGTCAGTTATTAGAAAAACCTATTTGGATAAGACCATGGATCGTAAGAAAAAACGAATGCAAATTTATTACAAATTCTTTGTAACAACAAATCACGCGTTTGTCGCTTTAATGCCTGGTCTACATGAGGCTAGTTTTTTAAGTTAGGAAAGGAATCTAGTGCTAGTAAGCTAGGAAGTTAGTAACTGTAGCAACTTAAGTTAGTAAGCTAGCGAAGAAACGAGTAAGCCCATCCTATTGAAACTATCCTAGCTTAGATGATAGCTTACTCGTTTCTTCACCAGCTTACTCAACCAAGTTCTGTTTACATGGAGCTAGAGTTGCTAGTTTGCTATAGCTTACTAGCACAAGCTTGCTATCGTAGCTTGAAAAATTTGCCTCGTGTAGATTGAGCATAAGTTGTGTGTGGCAAGTAGAAAGCAGCTTGTCTTCAATAAGTAACCATTATCTTCTTGGTAATGTGACATTGAAGTTTAGCTAAGAAATATAATAGATAGTGATGTAGAAAGTAATTTTGTCATATGTTATTCAAATTATAAATTTTCAAGATTATATTTAAAATATCGTTGTGAACGGTAAGACTAGTTGAAAGATTAAACTGAGCCACTGACATGTTCTAAAAAAGAAAACAATATAAACCGGGAATTTTTACTAAAATACGAACGAATGACGAACGTTTAAAGATAAAGTGAATTCATTTTTGAATACAATAAATTGGTTCGGATTTAAAGGATTAAGAGATTTTATATCAGACTTCAACGCTAGCATGGCGCATGGGATATTGATGAGTAAAGTCGAACTTGAAAAACAATACGCATATATTGAAATAGAAGATTATTTCATTCTTGTATATTAGAAAATAATCTACATCTATTGTTTAACTTATATGCAAGGTGACACACTTTAGTGATGATTTCTAAGTCATAAATTAATGAAGCAAAAGTTGCTGTTGATATGTCTAGAAATATGTCATTGTTTAAATATAGGGTATCCAGAGTTAATGAAATATAGAGTTGATTTTAACATACAAAAAAATATATATGTCATATAATTAAGTAATAATTGGTTTGCATTTATTGTTCTAACATTTTTTATGCTCTATCATAATAGTAAAATTCGAAATTGGGAGCGAAAATATCAACTCAGCTCCTTGAATTGCGTTCCTACACCAATACCTACAATATATACTTACCATATTTGAACAAAATCGCTGTTTATATTTTCTCACAATTAAAATATTGTTTTCATATTTTACCATTCGTTATGCATAATATCTAGTTATATACATTTGTTAAACTTTATTTCTTAAGTAATTATTAAAATCAGAATAGAATATTGCAATATATACCTACTTCGATCATTTAATATTAAAATCTAGAATGCGGAATGAAAACAGTGCTGATTAATTTTATATACCAAATTTCCGTCTCCATATAACTTCTTCCTCAGGGTTCATTTCGATGTCTCCTTCGATTTCTCATATATTCCAATCAATACCTTCTAAATTCCTTTATAATTATCGACTTATATACTCCAGGTACCCTCTTGAGTTTTTAGTAAAGCATTTTCTACCTTTTATTGAAATTTTTGGTCGCGCGGTTTAAGGCGTATAGACAAGAACTTATAAAGTGCTAAAATAACGCTGCTCGTAAATAATAAAAATATTAATTGCCATAAATTAATATTAAGTAATTCTACAACTTTTATGTGTTTATCTCAAACATCTGTCCAATTTTTCGACTGGAGCAAAAATTACTGTTGCAGAACCTGCAATTTCTCGGGATATGGACACATTTGATTCATACTCCTTTCTCATATTCACTCACACCATATTTGCAAATTCTTGATTTGATCAGGAATTTTTTAATAAAACCGTAAAATCACTCTGCAGTTAACAAAATGATGCTCGCACTTTGTCATCAAGCATGAAGTAGTGACTTTAATGCATGAATAATTTGAAGAGATTTCAGTTACATCTTTTTTTTGTAGTTTTTGACGGTGGCACGACAACTGTATAGAATGATTTGTTTTCGAAAGCGATATTCTTAATCGATTACTATGAATAATAACTGGAGAATGAAGTTTGAAGTAGTGGCGAGTTTTACTGTTACACGAGTGACATATCAAGCAATTAATACTTAGATATTACTTTTATTCTATATCCGATATTAAGCAACGCAGTTTATTTTAAAATACAAGTATTTATAAATGCAATATTTTCAAGGTGCTGAATATAAAAAATCCTGTAATTGATGTAATAAATTATGACTAATAACTCGTAATTAACATAAAACGTGTCATTGCTTATACGTACTGTTTGTATTCCACAATTTGTTAAGAAATGTGAATAAATCACGCCATTCAGCAATTGCGGAAAATGAGAAGACTTTTTTTCAATGCAAAGTAGATATGCTTTAATGACAGTACCAGCTATCAGTGATAATAAAATATATTTTCTAGTTCAGTGACCGTAAATAATAAACTTCTTACTAGTGTTGCGTTATTGATATTGGTTGGACAGAACTATGAGTTTTTCCTCTAAACTTTGACATTGCAGGCAAGGTTGTAAGGCGGCCAAAGTGAAATAAATATTCATTCAGGAATAGTCTTGCTCTCTTTTGCCTTCGATGTTGTTGTAGAGAGTGGTATGGATAAAAAAATTAATTTGTAAAGTAGGCTATATACTCGATAAGTTTTATACATTCTTCTTGTAGTACTAAATATATTATTTTAGCATTAAGTTGTTATGACGATGAGTGTAGCTTTCATAATCGTCTACTGATCTACATTCTTGAAATACCTAATATAAAGCCATAACTCAAAAATAATTTAAAGATGATGGAACATATTTACTCATTAAGGTTGCTATGATAATCGGCATTTATGAGGCCTGTTGTCAAAGAATTAACTAAGCTAATGTTGGATCATATTCAATAACCTCTTAAAAACAAACAAAACGTGGAAGGTGTTTAAATATTTTTTCGAAAATATGCTGAACGCACAGGCGGTTTTTGTGTTATACAGTCAAGGAAAATGTACCGTGCAGCCTGTCGGAGTTACACATACTTTTGGAAGCATTTCAAAAATGATCGCAACGAAGCTTGAATTAAAGAATCCTGAAGAACACACTGGACATTGTTTTAGAGGGCCACCATTCTGGTTGATAGCGGTGCAGATATGCAGATGTCAAAGTGTCATGTGGGCTGAAAATCTTTTACAGCAGGTTATGTTGAAAATTGTTTAGATAATAAGAAATAGATAGCAAAGAAGATCATGAGGTCAAACACGGATTTAACTGTTGGAAATTCTAACCTAAACAACTCCATCACATCTACTTCTGGTATACCAACTTCTAATTGTAAAAAGTGTTAATCTTATCTTTAAATGGAGTATGTTGAATGTTTTACATCATATAATGCCCTTTTCCACTAAAACAATAATTACCCATCGTTCGTGTTGCTAGAAAAATAAGAACACGCACTGTCACCGTGAAGTTATTTGAAAATATCGTTTATCACGATAAAATAAAAACAGCAGAGTCACGTCTTCTACTGTACTGGTGCGGTACTGAACGATCACGGTAAGATGGAAATACTTGTAATTAAATGCTTAACGAATTAAAAATCACTGACACTGTACGGTACGTACGGAACGCTCAAGGTTATGTGGAAATCACCCTTTAAGGTCTATTTACACACATCAGTGCCGTGGCAGTTCCGTATCAGTATCAGTATCAGTGAAAAATAAAAATTTGTTGCTTGGATTTTAAATTGGCGTGTTTATACACCTCCGTTACAGTGCCGTATCAGTGGCTTTTAAATACGTTGGCGACGATATTTTTGTAATTCTACTGACAAACTAACCAGATTTTTCTATTGCTTAGAATGGATTAAAAGCTTATCAAGCTGGTACGAAATTTTGGTCAACTGCATGATAAATATATTCAGATCACTTAATTTGATAGTCTACTAACTCTTTTTACGGACTACGGACGGAAATGTGTAAACTGACATCACTGATCGACCACAAATAGCACTGATACTGAACTGATACGTCACTGTTGTGTGTAAATGGAGCTTTAGTCTGTAAAGTAATTGATTCATATAGTAGATATCATTAATACGTAATAATAAATGCGTTTGTGTCCTTAGTTAATAAACAACGTAAAAAATTACTTCAACATGCTACTTGTTACAAGTGTCATCAAATCAGCACATTCCATAAGTCATAAAGATTAGTTGGCAAACATTCAAACTCACATTTACTGTCTTTCCTCTTTTATAATTAGCAATAAATTTAGTTTTTGTTTACAAAACATCTTACAAAACTCTGTTGCATAATTGCAGCGGTTGATAATTCTCACGTATGTATTGACCCATTTTTTTAAATTCTGAGACAGTTGTTTCAGATAAAACTGAAAAGTGTATCACTATTGCAAGATATTTAGTAACATTTATGGAAATTAAACGTTATCTCACACATTTCCAAGCAATTGTGGCAGCAAAACGCCTATAATTCTTATATTTTTGCATAAAATGAATTTGCATTATATTTTTGCATGTGTCTATATTTTACCCATATATTTTAATCATGAGAAAAAGAATAAAAATTACATAGACCATTCATGGTGAAAATCATAACAAAGTGGATTACTGATCGTTTTATTGTTTTAGTTCCTAAATTATTAAATATTGAAAAAGTGGTTTCACTTTAAATTAGATAGTAATTATGACATAATAACAAATTATTAATTTTAAAACTAACCAGACCACAAATAAATTAATTTGTTTGAGATTTGTTAGAACAAAGTTACATGTTGTTTTGATTAAGTAATAAAAGTTTGGTTTTATTGTGAAACTATGTTTCCATTGATTTGATTGCCAGAAAAAGCTAATCATTTTTTTTGTAATGGTCTGATATTAATGAAAACCGAAATGAGGTACTTTAATAATATCTAGAAATTTGAAAATTGTAATTGCAAATATTGTTGATATAGAGTAAGTTCTAAGAGACACACTTATTTACAGACAAATATTGTCGAGTGTATTTTTTCAGAGATTTGACATTGTACCTAAAATGTACCTGTAACTAAAACATATACTACATCTATTGGCATTTAATTCAATATAACGGTGAAGAAATTTGATAATTGTATACAAAAATAGTAGTAAATATAGAGCTTCAATAAATTTTCTAAGAACTTTGACAGTTACGTTATTATCACTGAGAATTGTAAAGCCTTAAATTTCATCAACAAATTTATTTATAAATAGATGCCAGTCACTGAAACTTTGGCTTCCTGAAAAATCACATAGAACTTAATTATTGACTAACTGCGAAGTATTAAATGCTATTATAACCTTTATTTTCGCAGATAGACGGCAATTAATACCCTCTTGCCATAGCTAAACTACTTAACATGCCACATATTAGGTTATTAGGTGATAGGTACCTACATAATTAATTTTTTATCTTTTCAAGGCCATCTTTAATGTCGTCGTGTCTGACTGTTTTCTACAGTAGACATTCAATATATACAAGGTTTAGTTAAATGAATATTTTTTGAGTAACATCGTAATGAGTTTATAAGTTTACCGAATATGAATTATTGTGTGCCTTTTTTTGATTGGGTGCTTAATTTTTTTGTAGAAAGAGTAATGTTTATATAATACAGGGTGTTTTTTAAGTTAAGGTAAAATTCATGAGCGTATTCTGTGGTCAAAAATAAGAGTTTCTTTGTTATACAGTATGCGACAGAAATATGGGATAAATTCAATAAAAACGAAACAATTATTTTTTGGGAAAAATCCTCGAACAGGTCGATTTTTAATTTAAAAAATACATATTTTAGCGTAAAATGCGATTTTCAAATGTCATTTGAGTAATGACGTCATAGATTTTTTTTTAAATGGCAACACCATATTGTTTTCCTTGATTCTGAAAGATCGTTTAATTCTCTATCAGACAGTACTAAAATTTTGCCTTCTTACATAGGAAAGTTTTCGAGTAAATGACGATTAAATGTTAGAAAACGTAAATCAATTAAAATAAAGCAAAAACGTTATCAAATTTAGTTTTTCGAATTCCATACTTCTTTTATGGATCACGTAGGTGAAAATCTTTGCAAAGTGTCATTGTCACACCGACTTTCTAATAAGTATTGTAAGCGACATAAAAATTATTATTCAATTTAAAGTATTATGGCACATTTAACTGTTACTCAAAGAATTGAAATTTTAATTTTTATCGGATGCGGGAATATGACTAGAACTCAGCAGGAAGTTTGCGATTTATTTAATGAAAAATATCCAGATCGCCCTATCAGCCAATCAACAGTCAGTACTTGAGGAAGGAAAAATATCATCCCTACAAAATTCAACTTGTGCGGGAACTCAATGAAGATGATCCCGATCGCCGCTTACACTTTTGCGAAATTCTAATGAATTTATGTCAAGGAAACAGAAATTTACACCGGCAAATACTTTTTTCAGATGACGCCACATTTTGTCTGAATGGTACAGTAAACCGTCAAAATTGCAAATATTGGAGTCGGGAAAATCCTCATTGGATGGCAGAGGCACATACCCAACACCCTCAGATATTAAACGTGTGGGCTGAAATAGTTGACGACAGAATAGTAGGGCCTTTCTTCTTTGAAGGAACCCTTACAGGACAAAGATATTGTCACGGATTTCCCAATCCGAATTTTACTATCTGCCAGAAAAACACAATCCGTTAATTAATTACTTCTTTATTAACTATACTCAGTATACTACTGAACACTAATTAGAACTCAACTAAACACTTATTTAATTAATCGCTATCTAAATCACTTTGATATCTCCAACTAAACACTTCAATTCAGACTGTAATACAAGACTTATACAAGACTTATACAAGACTAACTTAATCGGCCGTTTATTTTTCTTTTATAGACCCAACGAATATTCCAGGTATATTCTAGCATCTCTAGATCTATTTTCTAGCATCTCTCGAACGCTTCTCGTCGTTTCTCTAATTTTCTAGTCCCGTCTCGATCCACGGCTTTTTGTTTGTTTAACAGAAGCGTGTAGGGGCGATCGGGGCAATCTTAGCAATTCGCGGTACCAAAGTCGTTGATTTAGGTGTGAGTGGGGCAAATTCCGTGACACTGCCCCCTCCTTAGGACCGATCGTCCCGATCGGATACACCTCTATACGGGGACAGACGCTCCAGATGGACGACCTTCATCTTACTCCTGGGAGTCCTCTGTATCCGGTAGACGACGTCATTGATTCTTTTAATCACGGTATAGGGGCCCTCCCAACGGTTCTGTAGTTTAGGCGATTTTCCTTTCTTCCGCGTGGGGTTGTACAGCCACACCAGGTCACCTTGTTGGAATCCGACTGTATTGGCCCGGACGTCGTATCGAGTCTTCATGCGATCGCTCTCTAGTCGCATTCGAGATCTGACTTGGTCGTGTACGGCTGCTAGTCTTTGTTCTAGGTCATGGATATAAGTGTCTGGATCTGTGGGCTGTTCCGCAGGACGACCAAATACCAAATCTGCTGGAAGTCGAAGCTCTCTTCCAAAGATGATCCTTGCGGGAGTCTTCCCTGTTGTTTCATGGACAGCTGAGCGGTAAGCTAACAGGAAGAGTGGAATGAGCTTGTCCCAGTCTGTCTGGTTCTCGTTCACAAACATCCTCAGATTGGTTTCTAGTGTGGCGTTGAAGCGTTCCACCATACCATCTGACTGGGGATGCAGTGCGGTGGTCCTGGTTTTCCGGATTCCCATAAGCTCGCAGACCTTTCGGAACACACCTGATTCGAAATTTCTGCCCTGATCTGAATGTAGTTCCATGGGCACACCAAATCTGCAGAACAGGTTATTGACTAGCGCTTCTGCTACGGTTGTGGTCTCTTGATTGGGAAGGGGGTATACTTCCGGCCATTTGCTGAAGTAGTCCATGGCTACTAGCAGATATCGGTTTCCACTTTGGGTTTTCGGAAAGGGGCCAGCGATATCAATGGCAATCCTCTCAAACGGCGCCCCTACGATGTACTGGCGCATTTTGCCTCTGGAACGGGTCTTCGGTCCCTTGCTTGCTGCACATATGTCACATTTTCGGCACCAATCTTCTACATCCGTCCTACAGCTCAACCAGTAGAAACGCTCCCTAATCTTCTGTAGAGTCCTATTGATACCGAAATGTCCACCCCCAGTACCTCCATGTACTTCCTGCAGCACTTCCTTGACCCGGGACCTCGGGAGTAGTACTTGTTTCTTGACCTCCGTTCCGTCATTGTTCTCCCATGCTCTTTTTAGGACACCGTCTTCCAACACCAGGGAATTCCATTGAGCCCAATAGCTCTTTAATGCTGGACTTTTACTACTGACTTCTGCCCAAGAGGGTCGGTTGTTGGATTCTTTCCAGTCTATTAAAGGCTTGATGTCACAGTCAGCTTGCTGGTCTTCTCGAATCGCCGCTGAACTCCATGGGTCTTCAGGTTGGGCTGCTACCACTTTACAAGGAACTGATGAGATGTTCTCTTTCCTTTCAAGACTACTGCAGTGTTTGCAGTTGACAGGACAGGGTCTCCTAGAAAGGGCATCTGCATTTCCATGTTTCCTGCCGGCTCGATGTTCAACAACAAAGTGATATTCTTGCAGCCGTTCCAGCCATCTTGCCATCTGTCCTTCAGGGTTTTTAAATTGTAGCAGCCATTTAAGGGAAGCGTGATCCGTTCTTAGGAGAAATTCTTGGCCATACAGATATTTATGAAAGTGTTCTAGGCTCTTGACGATGGCAAGCAATTCTTTCCGAGTCACACAATAGTTCTTTTCAGCTTTTGATAGGACTTTGCTGAAGTAGCCCACTACTCGCTCTTGACCATCTTGTACTTGAGAAAGAACTCCGCCAATTCCAATGTTGCTTGCGTCCGTGTCAACTATAAATGGTTGTCCAGGTATTGGGTATGTCAAAATCGGGGTAGTGCAGAGAGCCTCTTTCAGCGTCTCAAAGGCTTGCTGGCATCTCGGAGTCCATTCGAACGGGATGCTGTCTTCTGTCAATTTATGCAGAGGCTTGGCAATGTCTGAGAATCCTTGGACGAATCGTCGATAGTATGTGCATAGGCCGAGAAAACTTCGAACTTGATGTTTGTCTTTAGGAACCGGCCAGTTCTTTATGCACTCTGTCTTCTCCGGGTCTGTTTTCACACCATTTGGAGTAATAATGTGGCCTAAGTATCTAACCTCCTTTTGGAACAGACTGCACTTCTTCGGGTTCAACTTCAGGTTCGCTGCTTTCAACTTCTTGAACACTTCGGACACGTTCTTCAGGTGCTCCTGGAAAGAGCGTCCCAGCACCACCACGTCGTCCAAGTAAATCAAGCAGGTCTCCCAATGCAGGCCATGAAGTACAGTTTCCATCAGTCGCTCAAAGGTGGCAGGGGCATTACATAGACCAAATGGCATTACATTGAACTGCCACAATCCATTTCCGGTAGTGAACGCTGTCTTTTCCTTGTCTTCTGGGCTGACCTCGACTTGCCAATATCCACTCTTTAAATCCAAAGTGGAAAACCATTGCGCACCAGCCAAGGTGTCCAGAGTATCGTCAATTCTTGGTAGTGGGTAACTGTCTTTCTTGGTGACGTCATTTAATTTTCTGTAGTCCACACAAAATCGGGTGGAGCCGTCTTTCTTCTTGACCAGGACTATAGGAGAAGCCCAAGGACTCTGAGATGGCTCTATGGTGTCCTCGTTTTGCATTTCAATTAACATCTTGTTAACTTCTTCTCGCTTGGCTAGTGGAAGTCCTCGTGGTGGCTGCTTTATAGGAGACGATGAACCAGTATCGATTCGATGCTTCACTACATTGGTTCTCCCAAAGTCGCCTGGTTTAAGTGCAAACACATCTTCATTTTCACTTAGCAGCTCTTCGAGTTGTTCCACCTCCACCTCTGTTAATCTTTCCTTGGCCCTATCCAGGATGTTCCTTAAACATTCTGGTAGACTGGTCTTATTTGTTTTATTCTCCATTTCATGGATTTCTTTGAGTGTTCTGACCATGGTAACAGGTTCACAGACTCCTACTTCAGTTCCCTTTGCAATTTTCTGTGGAAAGGTTTTCAGGTTCACTACCCGTACCATTGTGGTTTTATCAGGTTTAATCAGGGTACGTCCGGTGACTATAGATTTATTGAACAAATCCGGATTACTGGGTTCCACCACTCCTACACTGCAAGACATTTCCCCATCCATTACAGTGGCAACCAATGTTTCGGTCTGAGCAGGTAGTACCACATCTTCTTTAACAACGAGTCTCCGTACAGCGTTATTCTCAGTGGTGGTCGTTAGCACTACTTCCTCACCCATTATCCGTAACGTACCAGCATTCAAATCTAAATTCACCCCCTTTGCTCTTAGTAAGTCTAGTCCGAGTATGACATTATCCGATATATCTGCTACCAGGGCTCTATATTTGAATTTGACGTCTCCTAATTCTACTTCAAGCTCGCATTCCCCCTTGACTGGCAGTTGTTGTCCATTGGCTGTTGTAAGGACATAACGTTTGGCAGGGTTCTTAATACGCCAAGCATGAATAATATCTGGCCGAACAATAGTTCTTGCCGCTCCAGTATCGATTACCATAGGGAAAGTACGACCAAAAATACTGCCTTCTACTAGCAAGGAGTCAGAGTCCTGGAGACGTGACAACGTAATTTCTTCTCGTGGGGCATGGTAGGAGGACGCAGCCGGCTTTTGCCCCGTCAAGCCGGCTGAACCTAGTTTTCCTGCGCAGCCTGGGAGTCGCGCTTTTGCTGATCTGCGACTGGGGCCCTACACTGTCTTTTTAGATGTCCCGTCTGTCCACAGTTCCAGCATTTGAGAAGGCGATCCCTTCGACTATCAGGTTGTTCCTTCTTTGTCCTAGTAGATGGACTGAATTTATCAATAATCTCCTTTAGCGTTTTTATTATGTCTCCATTTGCCATACTATCGCTGTTATCACTGATGGCCCGAACTTTAACATGCCTACCAGATGCCATCTTTGCTGCCTCGAATTCCAGTGCATGCGAAAGAGCGTCGTTCAACGTTTTAGGTCTGGCGAGTCGTAATGCCTGCTGGGTTTCGCAATCTCTTAGGCCATCGGTAAAAACTTGGATGGACAGCTGGTCTAAGAATTCGGACGGGGCTGTTGGATAAGCCAATCGAACCAGTCGGGCAACATCGGTCTCAAAATGCTGTAAATTCTCTCCATTCTGTTGGTGACGATTTTTCAATTGTGCCTGGTACACTTGCTGCAGGTGCTTATCACCATATCTCATTTCCATATGCTGTTTCAAAAGGTCATAGTTACTCTGCTGCCCAGCAGGAACTCCTTGTAAGACGTCAAGAGCTTCCCCTCGTAGAGCAACTATTAGAGCAGTAGCCTTTTCACAATCAGACCACTCGTTTGCCGCAGCTGCTGCTTCAAACTGACGCAGATAGACATTCCAGGATACCTTGCCGTCGAATTCAGGGGGTTTCGTTTTCTGAGTTCGGATAACAGGCCCTTCTGATTTGATCACGCCCTCCTTTGTTACCTTGTCTAATTTATGTCGAAGCTCTTCGCAGGTTTCTCTAACCAGATTTATTTCTTCGTCAATTTCTTTTCTTTGTTCTAACAGTTTCTCCTCTACTGTATTTTCTAATGTTTCTAACTTCTCCTGCATTTCGGTCGTCTGAGTTCTCATTTCCTGTTGTATTATCTGCATCTGATCTTCTAATTTCTTATCTAATTTCTCTTGCATTATTTGGGTCTGATCTTCAATTTTATGCCCTTGTTCTTCAAATTTTTCTTGCATCATCCGTCCCTGTTCTTGCATCGTTTGTCCCTGTTCTTCTAATTTCTCTTGCATCATCCGTCCCTGTTCCTGCATCGTTTGCATCATTTCTAACAGCTTTGCTAGTTGTGCATCCATATTGACTTGACTTCTAGTTACAGGCATTCACTCTATTTTCTTTGGAATGTTCTAGAATGTCCACGAATGTGTTTGTAAATGTCACTGTTGACTTTCTTACAATAAAACGAGTGCAGTGATATGCCACACTTGGGTCTTTGTCTCACTTCAGTATAAAGTTCTAGAATGTTCGAGAATGTCCTTCGCAAATAACACCGTTCACTTCCTTAAGTCACGACGAGTGCGGTGATATGTCACACCTGGATCTTTGTCTCACTCGCGTACAAAGTTCTAGAATGTTCGAGAATGTCCTTCGCAAATAGCACCGTTCACTTCCTTAAGTCACGACGAGTACGGTGATATGTCACACTTGGGTCTTTGTCTCACTCCCGTACAAAGTTCTAGAATGTTCGAGAATGTCCTTCGCAAATAGCACCGTTCACTTCCTTAAGTTACGACGAGTGCGGTGATATGTCACACTTGGGTCTTTGTCTCACTCGCGTACAAAGTTCTAGAATGTTCGAGAATGCCCTTCGCAAATAGCACCGTTCACTTCCTTGAGTCACGACGAGTGCGGTGATATGTCACACTTGGGTCTTTGTCTCACTCGCGTACAAAGTTCTAGAATGTTCGAGAATGTCCTTCGCAAATGGCACCGTTCACTTCCTTGAGTCACGACGAGTGCGGTGATATGTCACACTTGGGTCTTTGTTTCACTCCCGTACAAAGTTCTAGAATGTTCGAGATTGTCCTTCGCGAATACCACCGTTCACTTCCTCAAGTCACAACGAGTGCGGTGATATGTCACACTTGGGTCTTTATTCCACCCACGCACAGGGTTCCAGAAAGTTCTTCCAACTTCCACTTAAACCCACTTACGCACAGGGTTCCAGAAAGTTCTTCAAACTTCCAGCTAATCCCACTTTGTGGGCGTGGGTTCGAATCCCACTTCTGACACCAAATTGTCACGGATTTCCCAATCCGAATTTTACTATCTGCCAGAAAAACACAATCCGTTAATTAATTACTTCTTTATTAACTATACTCAGTATACTACTGAACACTAATTAGAACTCAACTAAACACTTATTTAATTAATCGCTATCTAAATCACTTTGATATCTCCAACTAAACACTTCAATTCAGACTGTAATACAAGACTTATACAAGACTTATACAAGACTTATACAAGACTAACTTAATCGGCCGTTTATTTTTCTTTTATAGACCCAACGAATATTCCAGGTATATTCTAGCATCTCTAGATCTATTTTCTAGCATCTCTCGAACGCTTCTCGTCGTTTCTCTAATTTTCTAGTCCCGTCTCGATCCACGGCTTTTTGTTTGTTTAACAGAAGCGTGTAGGGGCGATCGGGGCAATCTTAGCAATTCGCGGTACCAAAGTCGTTGATTTAGGTGTGAGTGGGGCAAATTCCGTGACAATATTTAGAGTTTCTAGAAAATGACCTTGTTCCAGCCCTTGCAGTAATTTTTCCTAACGATAATAACCCTTACATTCCTGACGATACCATATGGTTTCAGCAAGACGGTGCACCTCCGCACTATGCGCGCCCTGTACGAGATTTTTTGGACAACTGTTTTCCTGGGAGGTGGATCGGCAGACGCGGACCGACAGAATGGCCTGCAAGATCGCCAGATTTTACACCTCTTGACTATTTTTTATGGGGATACTTGAAGTCAAAAATGTACATTAATAAACCACGTAATTTAGAAGAACTTCAAAATCGCATTCGGGACGAAATACGCAGAGTTACCCCAGAAATCATTCATAATGTGCAAGAATTTCTTCACACACTTGCGCATTGTCAAGAAGTTGGTGGATGGCAATTCGAACATTTAATTTAAGTATAAAATTTAATCAATTGTATTTTATTTTACATACCTCAGAATTGTTACTTTTTTATGGATAAAATTCAATCGTCATTTATTCGAAAACTTTCCTATGTAAGAGGGCAAAATTTTAGTACTGTCTGATAGAGAATTAAACGATCTTTCAGAATCAAGGAAAAAAAATATGGTGTTGCCATTTAAAAAAAAATCGATGACGTCATTACTCGGAAACAAATGACATTTGAAAATCGCATTTACGCTAAAATATGTATTTTTTAAATTAAAAATCGACCTGTTCGAGGATTTTTCCCAGAAAATAATTGTTTCGTTTTTATTGAATTTATTCCATACTTTTGGCGCATACTGTATAACTGTAGGGTCTTAGGACAGCCATTGTCCAGCTACAGCGTGTTAAATATTAAAAAAATATCAATTTTTAATTTCTAAACTGCTGGAGATAATTTAACCACAACCACAAAAAATATCACCCTGTATAATATTACAAATAAAATAGGTCATATGCGCCATTGTATTATCTTCACCTTTTTGTTTCTTTACACTTTTTTGTATTTCAAACCGATTAACAACAAAATTGATTTATTTGTTCAAATACATTTTTACGATAATCATTACAATCTCTAAGATAATATCAAAGTAATTAATTAACAGTGCGATTACTATACTATGATTTATTATAACAAATGTTGGAAATAGCCACCTTTCACACCAATCAGATTCAATGTGGACTTTGTAAACTAATGTCTTGAGATGTCTCCAAACAAAATAAATCAATAGGGTTCATATCGGGTGATCTGGGTGGCCAAGGTTGACGTGTGTTATTACCGAATCTTTCATTTAAAAATTCACGAGCGGCTAAACTAAAATGCCCCGTTGTGCATAAACCACATTCTTTGTAACAGGTAAAACATTTTCAAGAAAATGTAGGAGGAACCGGTTATAGTTTTTCGTAAAGATTAAGACTCAACAAGAAAATTTCCAATAACACCCACCAATAATACATTCAACGAAACTGATGTTGAAATTGAGATTCCATTATGGTATTAGGGTTTTCATCAGACCGAAGGTATTTATTGTGGAAGCTCATTATGGCATCTCTGAAAAAATTAGATTCATCGGTAAAGTCAAAATTTTGTTAATTTTTTTACAAAATCCAGTGGCAAAATTGTAGGCGAGCAGGATAGTCTTGCGTCAGTAAGGTTTAGATTCTTTATATGTGATATGATAACTATTGATACTTTAGAACGGACCAAACTAATTTAAGATTCACATTAAGATTTGCAGCGATCTTCCTAGTACTAGTATTTGGGTCTTCAATTTTGTGTAAAATAGCGTTGAAAAATATTTCTGACCATTCATGGATTTGGAATTGGCTGATTTAGAAATCTTTCCATATAAAGCCTAGCCTCAGTATCATTTCCATGTGCAAGGCCGTAAACCATATAGATCATTTCAGCATTTGCATATCCATATAAGTCATTATTGAAACTTAATCTTGATATATCTCGTTAAGCAATACAAATAAATCCGAATTTGCTGTGGTTACACTGACACCATAGAATATATACACTATTATCAAATATGCAGGCAAGTCATTTATAAAAATTAAGAAAAATAATGGACCTAAGACTGAACCTTGTGGAACAACATGTTTGATTTCTGGAGTACTTGATACCCATACCTCTGCCATTCATACTAAATATGCACACCGATTTTGGTTAAATTATCTCAAGCGGTTTGGAAATTAATTAGATTTTTTTTTTAATTTTTGACACGCTGTAGCTGGACAATGACTGTCCTAAAATCCCACATTTTTTTAACAAAAAATCCTTACTTGACCTGGATTTTTGACCTCTACTTACACCCTGTATATATAATCTCATATGATGATTGTAGCCTTCATATTAATAAGATGTATTATTACACTGTCGGGATATCTTTTTCGTATTAGGAAATGCTACTGATGCGAGGTGTTGAGATACGATTCAATGTCAGCCACTGTCACATTAACAAAATGTCGCTAATTGAGATAAATTGCAGTGATTATGCTGTTAATATTTAGTTATGTAAATTCCTTCACGCCTATTATTAAAATTTGTCCGCCTACCTCTGTGAAGCTAAGTGCTTGTTCTAGAAAATTTCAGTATGTCTAAGAACGTAATATCCATGCGAAGAAAAAGAAACTTGTTTTCATAATACAAAAATTCAAACAAGTGCCTATTTCTAAAAATATTTTTCTTTTAAGAAAGCTACTTATACATCTTGAAAGTTCTAATGATGACCAATTTAGAGATATACAGGTTTAATATAAACAAAAAGAAATCCTATGACAAAATGTCATAAGTCATAACATATTTTATATTTGTGATATGCATTCCAACATTATTTTATGCTGCTGGACTTGGTATTGCCATCAATCAACATCAACATTACTAAACAATTAAGAAATAATTTGCATATTTTTAGTGTTAATGCTTCAATGGCGTTGAAAAATGTTATCTAAAATGTTATGTTAACAACAAGGGTCATATATGTGGAATGTTATATTAAAAATAGTAATCAAGAAAAAAAAGAGGTGATTTATATATTAGAATTATTAAATAATGTGTCTTTCATATTCAAATGCCAATTTTACAAAAATATAATAAATAATAAGTAACAAACAAGTATTATTTCTTATACAGTGTGTGCTACCGAAAGTTTGCCGCAGGTTTTCTTCTTTCAAAATATGGAAAAAACGCTCCGACTGATCAACTAGGTGTAGGTGTCTCCACTCTTAAAATATCTATTTTTTTTTTAAATTTTGGATAATAGAAAATATTTTACTTTATTTTTAAATACTTTAGTGTTAAGTTCTTTCACATATGAAGGCAATGCATTGAAAAGCTGCAAACCCAGAAAGTCGGTTCCTTTTCTCGTTCTTTGGAGTCTAAAATCTATCATCAAGATCATTTTTCCTAGTATCATAAGAATGATACTAACCTCTACTATGAAAGAGGTGCTGATTACTTTTAATAGAAGACATGGGGAAATATAAATAGATGGGACTGTAAGAATGTACAAATCAATAAAATAATTTCTACAACCTTGTGCACTGGAGGGTGCATGTCCTCATATCAGGATGGCACAAGATATGGCAGAATGAATGGATTATCTATGCCATTAGGCTGCTAACACTATAGCTCACAGTTTCTGTCTTTGTCACATTTACGGTCACTCGATAACTGAGAAACCATTAACCAGTCTGTGCCCAGATGTGTCTCGTTATGCAATGCAGATAAATCCGAAATTGCTGTGGTTACACTGACACCATAGAATATATAAACTATTAGCAAATATTTAGGCAAGTCGTTTAAGAAAAGTAATGGACCTAAGACTGAACCTTGTGGAACCCCATGTTTGATTTCTGGAGTACTTGATTTTACATCACTATAATCAACATATTGATATATATCGATTAAATAAGAACTGGAAAGTTACATATTATCTTCTTTCTTCAAATCCGTTAGCTACATGATATACCGAACGATCAATTGCTAATTCAGTTGATATATTGTTTCGAAAGCCGAATTTTTGATGGTCGAATAATTGGAAAGATTCTTTATAATTTGTAATTTGAGTCTTGAGAATTCTTTCGAATATTTCGGTAAACTAAGGAATGTTAGATACACGTCTGATTTTAGACAGGTCGTTATTATTACTATTTTTTTTTTTTTGTAAATAGGAACAACTTTGGATATTTTTAAATATTTGGGAAATACATTACCTAAAGAACAACTGTTAATTGTGTGAGTTAGAGATATCAAAACAAAACTGCACTTCATTACATTAATTTGACTTTCTGTATGTTGAAAACACCAACCTCTAGTAGAGACAATGTTCAAAGTGTGCTTATAGAGCATTTGTGGAGTAATAAAGTTACACTCATGAACGGTCTTATGGTTCATACTACATGGCACATTTTTTTGTTTTTTACATTAAAATGAGGAAAATGTGGATTGAAAGTTTTTAATAACCCACACCGTATACATACAGGGCGTTCAGTGAAGAATGGGAAAATATTATCGTAAAGAAATTAAATAAAAAAGTATTTAGGTCTATAACTTGTTCAGGAAGCAGAATTGTACTAAGGTACGGTGATTTCTCATTATTTTTGTCCAAGGCAGATAGCCTTAAAGTATGGTCCATTATTTACTGGCCACTCTGTATATGAATCGTTTTCATTGTAAAAATATTGTTTAACAAAATTCGTATCTTTATGCAAGGTTAGTCTATTTAAAATAAATAAAAATAGTAAAGTTACTGAATCTGGTCTAGATAGTGTAAACAATTCAGGTCAAAAATATTATCCACATCCATCATATTTAATGCTTCGATGATTACACCTGTAAATCTGTGTAAGAAGGTTAAACCACACAAGTGTTCTTTAAAATGGTTTTAGTAATAGGTTATGTTTGTGTCGATACGCTCGCCTAGTGCAATTGTAAACAGATATGAAAAAACGACGACCTTTGTGAAAGTACAAGAACCTATATCTCTCTCTCCGCAAATGGAATTATCACGTAACCAGTAATTGGCGTTTGTTCTACTTCCTATGTTTACCACGGGGTTGTGTTCGACTAATAACGAACGTAATTTCAACATTCGTGCGTATACACAAATATGTGACAGACGTGTCTTAACTAATCCAGCAGAGATAAACTATTTCAACAAAAGACTAAGTCTCTTGTTTTTTTTTTAGTAAAATACATCAACCATGCATGGGTAAAGGTAACTCTAATGGAGAGAACGCACTATGCGTTGCGGTTTAGGCGCGTCATGGAAAAATTTAAAAATAATATTTTTCTTGAACCATATCCTTTCACGAAAAAATTTTTTTTGGACTTATTAGGAAACAAGGTTCGTTTTTTAAATAATTAAAAATCTTCGTATAACGTTTCGTTCTTAATTAGGAGCTTTTTCAAAATATTGTATTTGTTAAACTATTACATAACAAAACCCAAACACCACACCAACAGTTATCAACTATGATAATAAATCTGATTTTTAAGTTATAATATATGTTTGAACAACATGTTTACTCGAACCTTGTTTCCCAATATGTCTAAAAAAATTCTTGTAGAAAAGTTTAAATGTACAGGGTGTTGAAGAATTCCGCCCTTGTAGTTGGAGGTGCAATTATGAACAAAAAAAATGAAAAAAGTTTACATGAATAAGGTTTTAAATTATTGCTTCTTAAAGGTACCTGCTATAGCGACATCAAAAAGCTTTATTCTTTTTTAAATTTATCAAACGAAGTTCTTGAAGATATGTAGGTAATTAATAGAGGAAAACTGCATCCAACCAATTTGGATTATATTTTCAATTGAAAAACAAACTTTTAGTTTGTGAAGAAATTTTTTGTATGATTTTTGTTATTTGGTGGGAGAGATAACTCATTATAATCATACTATTATAATCAGTCACATATATATTCTGATGCTTTAAATAAATTTATTTGAATTTTAATAAATTACTAACTTAAAACTTTAACATTAGGAATATTAAAAGAATGAAACCAAGGGCTTTCTATAGAAAAAGTTTTGTACATATTTAAATTTGTTTAAATAATAATGATTTAGGTACTGAATTTATCTCTGTAATATCAGTATAATATTTTATCAGGTGCCTTACCCAAATAGTATTTAAGATTCATACGTAACAAATATCTCATTAAATATTGAAAAATTTGTTGTTATCTTTCAAAAATATCGTATATTCTTAGATTAGATATACGATGAAGCTGATGAGTAACTGGAATATGATAGTACCTATTTATAGAATCTGTTTTACTCATTTTGCAAAGAAAAATAGTCATCTATCATTCCTTCCTTCAGAGAGCAATGTACAGGGTGTCCAGTAAAAAATGGTCCAAATTTCAGGGCTGTATTTTTTCCAGCCCAAATGATTATGGTTGTCGACTTACAGGGTGTCAAAATTAAAAATTAAATTTTGTTTTTGCTAACATTACAAACAGTTTTCGAGATATTTGAATCAAAATTGACACCAGTTTTTTCTTTTTTGATGAGACAACAATTATTTTGGCCGAAATTATGTTCTATCTTCTAGGGAGCACTAGTCTTTCATATGCTAATAATCATCTCAAACATTTTTGTGAATCGAAATGTGCAAATTTTGGACTCGTGGTATTATCATTAAAAAAGCCAAACCTCATCATTACTCTAAAATCAATCGCTTACAAGAATATCGCATTTTTAAAGAAATTTCTCATTTCCATTCTAAAATGAGGAGGAGCACCGTTTTATAAAAGCCACATAACCGCCTATTCTGAGAACACTCTGTATAATCCAAGACGACATCAACGTACTTTAACAATCGGTAGATTACATTTCAATATAGTGAATATAAAAATTCCTAATAATTTCTATTTGCATAATTATTTACGCTTTCTGCAACTTGGGTACATCAAACGTCTCAAGTATTTGACGAATTTCGCTTTGATATAGCTTCCTTGTTCTCATAGTTCTGTTTGCGATCCGCATATCCAATAAACCGTAGCTGTAGTTAACTCCTAACTCCCCGCTGTTTCTTTTTACGTGAATAAATATTGAAACTGAAAGCTGGCAGGAAGTGCTCTCTGAATGGGAAATGTTCTTTAAATAACATAATGCAAATTTATGTTGGAAGCGAGCTTTCGTTTTACAAATAAATGTGTCAAGGAAGTCAGCAGTAAATTATAAATGAAACAGTAAATTTTGTTATTATTTTAAAATAGACTAAGTCGATTG
This sequence comes from Monochamus alternatus, assembly GCA_037114965.1. Classification (NCBI taxonomy): domain Eukaryota; kingdom Metazoa; phylum Arthropoda; class Insecta; order Coleoptera; family Cerambycidae; genus Monochamus; species Monochamus alternatus. The sequence goes on along the minus strand of CM073431.1, from coordinate 71,976,642 downwards.
ACTAGACGAAGAATGGCGGGCATTAAGGGCATTTGTTGACCATTAAAAATTAATATGGACTGTCCACTTTTGAGGCATGACAAGTTTTATGAAATATTGTTTTGACATCATTAAAAACATAGTGCTGTTGAAATGCGGGAAAAATTTGAGGCAAAATATTGATGAAAAAAAGGAAATAATACCGTTAAGAAAATATCTTCGGAAAACGATTTTTACTAAGTTACTTTAGAATTTGCGTTTGAGGTGGGCCAAAAACTACTATAGTTTCGAATTATTGAATAATTGAATATTGATAAGGTAAATATAGAAAATGAATGCGGACAAAAATATGTTTTTTATGTAAGTAATATGTTCATATGCTTCTATATTGATTTTTCTACTAGGTATAAAAAGTATAAATAACTAATACCTATATTTTTCAGTTTGAGGTAGACCAAATACCTTAAAATTGCAAACACAGTGAAAATTCACATCCTCAGGTTACATTTTAGTTGTGTTATCATTTCCTTTAGGTTCGTAAGATGGCTACTAATGACCCAACACTGTCATAAAATTTCGCTGATCCAACGAAACCGATGAATTGTCAATTGCCTGTGTACCAACTGAACTGAAACTGAACTGATAATTTTGCAGTACAATTTTGTTGTATACTGTTAGATCGTGTGTGTGGGGATACAACGGAAACTCTTCTGATCTTGATTTTTCATCTTATGTCTTAATGGGTTTAGTTACCGGGTGTGAAAATTCAGGTCGCTTCGTCCACTTTCAATCTTTCACCACACACTTTACTCTTTTTACTATTATGGTTGTAGCTATGCAAAATATAAGAGAAAGGGAATACTTGATCAGATGATATATTTCTAGCAATAACATTTTTTGTACTGCAATGTCATATAGCTGCGTCTATACTCGTACTGCGGTGTTGGATAGTGATAGTGAGATTCAACAGAATGTTGTACAATTCTGTTGTACGATATAATTAGTGAATGGCCGTCTTTAGTTTAAACTGCTCAAATACAACTTTGCTTCAACTACTAAAAATCAACCCTGACATTTTTTGATCATCATCATCATTGCTGAGCTAAATCAGTTTGGCAAATACTTAATTATCGTGTGTTTTTGTCCCTCATGGGAAGGTGAATGAACTCTCTGCTTTAATATTTCTTTTCTTTAATCCTTAACATTGTGAACAGTAAATTATTTGTGTGCTGTTTTTAATTTTAAAGCATTATATATTACTAGAATTGTGTACTCAGCATTCAGTCCATTCAAACAAAAGTGATTTCTTAATATAGTCACGGTCATTTGTATTATACCTTATAATAATACAACGACGTTATCTTTGAATAGATGATAAATTGTTAGATCTCTATCTTCATTCTTCCAACAGTCGTTTTGCAACATCGTATCTAATATCGCAATAACAAATAATTTTATTTAACGTCCTGTCATTAATTTCTCGTAATTGAACTAGCTCTGATTTTATTAACATTATAGTAGATATAGGAATTACAACCTGTGCATACGTCCATGCGTTTTGTTATAGGTGAAGGGTATAATTACGAAGTAATCGATGTGAACTCAATCGGCATTTAATAGCGTTATTCTTTATTGAATTATAATTATTCTTTACGTGTTACTGACTTGATTTAAATTGTTTGATCTCCAGCAATTTGAGGTTGTAGGTGTGACTTCTTTAATAATTACTTTTTTAATATTGTGCCAATGCAAACTAGAAACTGTTATAGTGAACCTTAAGTAATGTGATACAGAGCAGTGGCAGGCCATATTTATGATATTCCAAAAATTAAAGGGAATCGAAATATAGGGTGTTAAAGTTAAATTAATTTTTTCGTTTTTCTTTAATAACTTGTACAAAATTGGGTTTAATTCAAAGAAAAATGGGCAAACGAGGTTTTTTACGTGAGGAGTTCAAAGAAATTGCTAATTTGATACTCGCTCTTACAGGGCGCCACATTTATTCTTAATGTATTTTATGAACAATTTTGAATGATTAGTGCTCGCTGAACGAAGAGTTACGTACTTTATAATAGTTCAGAACTTATCTAAAAACAAAAATTAACTTGCAAACACAATTTTGTAAAAATAAAATCAAAAAGGACAGTTTGAAAATGATTTAAAAATATACTTCTGCATGGCACTGGAAACTGGTTCACTGTAAAACCTGATAAGACGGCAAAGCATGCAGTCGGCGGCCAAACACAAAATGGAAATGAATTCTTAAGGAAAGAAATAAATAACGTTTTATAACATGTATTTTATACAGCAAATTCAACTGATTTTGCTGATATTGTTATTAATTATTAATAGGATTAATGTGTGGTTATAATTAATAAAATAGTTTGACATATTTGATGTTACAACAAAATTTTGGGCCCATCTTAAGTAACGTTCAGATAAACGTTAGTGCAATGGCACTGCAGTTGTACTGTTATATGGTAATTGTATTGTATTAAATATTATTTACTCTGTTTACATACAATTACTGTAGACGTAAGAAGTTGGGGAATTTATCCGCTGTAAGTTGGCGACATGCAAAAACTCAAGATTCTTGACCTTCAGAGAGGTTATGTTTTGTCAACTACGGCCCTATCTACGGAAATTGTTGGTTTTTATCATTTGCCGAATAGTAATTAAAAGCCTACCCTAGATAAAATATAAGCCTACAATTTGCAGGAATAGGTGGTCTAATTGAATGTGTGGTTAAATCACAGTATACTAGTATACTGTGAGTTAAATGAGGCCCCACTAATTTTAGCAAGTCATCACACTGCCACTGTCATTCGGGTGAAATGAAAAAATAATCGGCATTCTCATTTCGCATTTCTTTATATAAATTATAGAAATCACCTTGCATGTGCTATCTGCGGTTAATAGGTCGCACCCACCATCTCCGAGTTCTTCTTTTCATTTTTTTTGCATGTATAGTTTTTATACATATCAATTCTAAACTAAATATCTAAATTAGAATCTAATTTAAAAACTTAACCTGCAAAAATGTGAATCTTCTGTTTACTGTCAAAAAAAGCAGTTTTCTGATTGGTCCTTGTATGATTGTTGGAAAAGGATTGGTAAAAGCTAAAATGCTTTTAGCTTCTGCCATACAACTGCAGTACAAAGGCGTTACTGTTAAGTTTATCTGAACGTTACAAAAGTCACCCGTATTTCTCACCGTTTTACTTCAGTATCTTTGAATATTTGCAGGTGGGATGAGTTAACATTCCTATTATTTGCTAAACCCTAGATTATTCAGTTATTAAATGTCTAAAATTATTTGTATTTTGTAGAAAATACTATTTCAAGAATACGGCACCCTTTTTAATAACTTTTCTGCAGTACCAATGCAACCGCACTAATCTTATGTGAATGAAGCTTTACCCAGTTTGTACGAACTAACACAAATATTTCTGCTTCTAGTCCGTTTTGAACTCGTTATTGGCAACAACTATGATACGTTTACGTAAATCATCAATAGTGTCTATTTTGGTGCGATACACTTCATTTTTTAAAAATCCCCACAAAAAGATCTCTAAACGATTTAATGTTAGGAGATCGTGTCGGCCGTGATACCGGTCCTCCTCGTCTAATACCTTGGTATTAATGCTTGGACACGCTGTACATGGTACTAATATAATTGAGCCTCGTGAATGATACCCCACATTGGTGCAATACGCCGTTGACGTCCTGGACCATCTCTTCCACGATTCGATTTCAAATTTCCCGCGCGCTGCACTACACTATCACTTACAACACGCCGCAGTAAAAATAGCTGCATTTGGGACATGTTTACCGGGAATTCCTTTTGTTGAAGCATTTTCACATCGCCATAAATTAAAACTATATCCATCAACTCAGATTTGCTATACACGTAAGCTATTTTGGATACTTGAAAAAGTAATATAAAGAGTTGCGTTACAAAAACGTTAATATCTACAAAAACTAATCGGAATACAATAGTCGGAATCGCCTCGCTAAATACTACAGTAGCTCAGCGTTGTAAATGTTGAAAATACTACAACTTAAATAATTTTTACTCGGAAACTGTAGAGATTTTGCAACAATTTGCGATATAGACTTCATTTTTCATGACGCATCTATTCTCAATTTTTTTTATATAAGTTCTGAATCATGCTGTATAATGTACCAGTAATAATAAAAGTTCGTTAGTTTTTGTGTCGGGTATATGCGCAACTAATGAAGTTTTCAAACCTTCGATATTATTATATATTAATTTGTTGTTGATTTGTTCTCTGGTCAATAGTTTCGACCGATATCATTCGTTCTTTCGCTTGAGAAAGGTAACAAGCTTGCTTATCTTAATTTTTGATGATGATGTTCATCATGTGCTTCAGCATGGAGTAATTTAACCAAACCGGTGTGAAAGCAGCACCCAAAGATAGCACCCAAAATTTTCGAAGATAGCCGAATGACCGTGGACGTTCGTTGACTAAGGTATACAAATATAAAAATGATATAGTTTCAAGGCATTATCTCATAGGAAGCAACATCCTGGGGATGATACTTAGTATCAGAGTTCTTCAAGGGATGCTTATCACTCAGAAAAATTATGATCAACTAGAAATGGGTCCCAAGGGGTAAAATACGAGGTAAAATATGATAACACCCGAAAAAAGTATTTTTCAATATATCGGAAAATGCATGCCGTTGCAACTTGCCACTCGATATATAGTTTCCTCAAGGGATACACATCATGTAAAAAAATATGATCGACCAGAAATGGGTCCCAGGGGGTGAAATATGATAGCACCCGAAAAAAATATTATCCAATATCTCGGAAAATACATGCCGTTGCAACTTGCCACTCGGTATGTAGTTTCCTCAAGAGATACACATCTTGTGGAAAAAATATGATCGACTAGAAATAGGTACCAGGGGGTGAAATATGAGAGCACCCGAAAAAATATTTTCCAATATCTCGGAAAATACATGCCGTTGCAACTTGCCACTCGGTATGTAGTTTCGTCAAGAGATACACATTATGCAAAAAAAATATGATGGACTAGAAATGGGTTCCAGGGGGTGAAATATGATAGCACCCGAAAAAAATATTTTCCAATATCTCGGAAAATACATGCCGTTGCAACTTGCCACTCGGTACGTAGTTTCCTCAAGGGATACACATTATGTAAAAAAATATAATCGACTTGAAATAGGTCCCAGGAGGTGAAATATGATAGCACCCGAAAAAAATATTTTCCAATATCTCGGAAAATACATGCCGTTGCAACTTGCCACTCGGTATGTAGTTTCCTCAAGGGATACACATTATGTAAAAAAAATATGATCGACTAGAAATGGGTCCCAGGGGGTGAAATATGATAGCACCCGAAAAAAATAATTGCCAATATCTTGGAAAATACATGCCGTTGCAACTTATCACTCGGGATAATGAGTATCTCTTGAGGAAACTACTACTACTGTATTTTCCGAGATATTGGAAAATATTTTTTTCGGGTGCTATCATATTTCACTCCCTGGGACCCATTTCTATTCGATCATATTTTTTTTACATAATGTGTATCCCTTGAAGAAACTAGATACCGAGTAGCAAGTTGCAACGGTATGTATTTTCCGAGATATTGGAAATTATTTTTTTCGGGTGCTATCATATTTTACCCCCTGGGACCCATTTCTAGTTGATCATAATTTTTCTGAGTGAAAAACTCTGATACTAAGTATCATCCCCAGGATGTTGCTTCCTATGAGATAACGCCTTGGAACTCACAATATCATTTTCATATTTGTATACCTTAGTCAACGAACGTCCATGGTCATTCGGCTATCTTCGGAAATTTTGGGTGCTATCTTCGGGTGCTGCTTTCACACCGGTTTTAACCAAAGCGTTGACGATTTCCATATTTTGGACTTTCTTTCAAAGTATGTCAAAAGCAGTTTTTCACTGAACTTGCCATTAACATTTTTCAAATCACACCATTTGAAGAAATGATTGTACGAAAACTCGTCCACTGTTGCTTTGATTTACTGGGAAATAACTCTAAAGTGGCTTTATTAGCAACTTCTTCGATGTTCTCCTATTAGGAGAACTTTTCATCACGACATTTCAAGTCATTTTCAACAAACGATCGAAATCTTATTACCTTATCAACAATAAACTGCATGGATAATTGGATTTCAAAATGATGGCGGCGTCGTGTTCCAAACTTCCTTTCTCACAAAAAAATTTCACTTTTATCACTTACAAACTATTATATGCAATCAATATGAAAACCGTTTTGCTATTATTTTTTTAGCACATTCCTTCGACTAGTCAGTTCCTAAATAAAATTCTACAATTACCAGCAATGTGATCAACGGTATTGTACTCTCGAGAGCAATTACATGTTCATACATTGAAAACGTAGCGTATTTACAACTTAAGTTTACATAATACGACATGACATTCAAATAAATATTAATTTTTCTTCACAGGTACCGCCTATAAAGTAATCAACAGGTCTTATGTAAGCACACTAATGTAATATCAGCATTCACAGAAGGTATTTGAAGCATTTATTGCTCTGAATAATTTTTATGCAACGTAATTATTACATTCTGTGCAATGCATATACACAAATGGATTGTTAATAGATTTCAATATAAAAGTTGCATATTGTGTTACATAAATATTAGCATGTATGTACGTCGAATATGTAATAAGTTTCTGTAACCATCAATAGAAATAAATTAATTTACGTATTGCTTGAAGCCGGTTGTGTATTAACCTTTAAATCACTCAAAATTATATGTTCATCTTTTTCTAATTGATCCTAAAATATTTACTACGTTTTTTATAAATATAAAATCTCCAAATCACGAGTTGCATCAAGAAATTGAAAGCTGGTTGCCTTCGCAGAGAAGTCTCAGCACTCGTGGAACATTTAAATTGATTGCCCGTGAATTTCGAATGCACAGTGAACGGTCAACATCAATCACGAAAATTGCATATTCAAATAAGTCACACGAAAATTAAGCCTGCAACTTTCTTGAGGATTTGAATAATTCATTCGAGTGAAATGCAAATTCTTTGCGAAGTAATTTTAATCTTTGTAAATTAAAAATACATCAGCACTATAATAAAGAAAGTGTTCATTAAATATTCACTTACTCATTATTCGATGAAGAATCCTTATTCATAATAATAAAATTTCGTGATTCATATTTCCCATCTGCTTCTTAGCATTATAATATGAGGTACAAGTGAATGTATTTTAAAAGCGTCATATAAATAGAGTGGAACAGGATTTGGAGTAGTATCTAGCATCGAGACCCAAGTGGCAAAGAAACCTAGTCGTCTTCGCTACAGAATTTTGACCTATGGAGTCTTGATAAATTTGTTATTGAAAATGTATGAATGAAAGTATGTTGCTTAGAAATTATCTTAAAGCAACACGTTTGAAAGATTCTCAGTGACAAAATTTTGAGTATTTATCAAAACTCGCGGTGTATCCGGTAAGATAATTTATTACCCACAAAATAAATTAACTGTCAATCTGACGATTTTCAGGTCGAAATTTTAATAACTCGGGTCATCATTGCCGAAAATATCCCATAGGGTGTTATCGTTGTAATTATTTTTTGATTGAATGGATGACCTGAAGTAAAAATTTGATTCCTAGCTATATACAGTAAAAAATTATCAGTATAGTAGTAACGGATAATCTACAAAGGGATTACATACGTAAGCTTATCTACTTATTCTAGGATTTATGTCAATAAAGCCTTTAATATCACATAAGATGTACTAAAAACTTATTTGGTTCAGTTTATACGAGAGTTATTTTTTTTTTCAACCTCCGATTCCTTTGTAAAGTGACCTGTTGCGCAGCAAAAGACAGAGTTGCTTACTATAGCACATCTCCACCATAACTTATATCACTGTCAACTCCAACTTGTCACAAAACATGGCTGGATCCATTGATTCTTTCGTCAAGTGCGAAGCTTCATTCTTTTTCCTCAAGCAGAAGAGAATAATGCATACATGATGAAAGTGGATAAGAACGTAAGTCTAACTAACCGTAGTGTTAGGCGTTACTGCCTTCTATCTGAAGAGAAGCATTGAACATCCAAGGTGGATGAAGGAACTGCTCTCTTTAGATTCAGTCTATAAAATATTGGCTATTAGAGTTTTTGCACTTCGTCAAGTACATCTCGCAATGATTTATTATACTCATGTTGTCTTTTCGAAGATATTTTAGAGACAAGGTCGAAATAATATATTCTTCAAATTCCATTTGTATCTACCTTGAAGTGGATTATTTTTTAATAAAGAAATCTAAATATTTCCTGAAATGTAACACTTGAATAATACGATGTAAAATTGATTTGCAGTTAATTAGTTCTCTCGTAAGAGCACGAAGATAACGTGGATTGCAATTATTATCTAAAGATAAAAATTAGAAACGAAGCCGAAGCCAGACAATATTCTTTTAAACGAGATGATTAATATCCTCTTTAAATAGGTACTGCCAAAGGCTAAGAACAGCTGCTACATACCATATAAATTATAAATATGACAGGTGTATTATAAAAGATGTCATTACAAGGTAAAGAAATAATGAACAGTAGAGAAATATCTGTACAAGTATACTTGATTTCTAAAGTATTCGCCTTGTTTGATATCGCTGTATAAGTTTATGTCAACAGCTGCAACTGCTTTTTAAAGGAAATGATCTATAACGATATTTCATTTAAAACTATATATTGTTACTTGTTACATGCCATGTCATATACGTTGTTGGATTGGTGAACGACTCTTGAAGGAGACAAAAAATGTCGATGGATTCTCCGAGATTGAGAAACAATTCTGCTCATCATTACGTATAATCCAGTTAACCTTCCAAAATTTAGACAATCTGAGTTGATTCACCAGTAAAATGACATTTCTGTAGTATGGGGATACGACCTTATCATTGAATGCTACAGAAAACCTTAAATCCTAGAAGGATGATATAGTAAAACAGGCACTCAAATTTTCATTAGCACCAACGAAAGTTTTGGGATCATTGTGTACAAACGTCTGCTATATCTCACATATGATCGCAGATTACCAGTTGATAGACCACTATGACATTATTATTGCCACTTATTGTCATACGAAATTCTTGCCATTGACTGACATTCTGTGCAGAATCTTGCAGTTGACAACTTTCACGTCCTCTAGTTGAGGAAACTGGAGAGCGTGTTGAATAGATGGGTAAATTTTTTGCACATATGTATAGTATGGCAGTATTCATCAAAGCAAACATAAGACATTCGCAACAAGAAAAGTATCTCAAATTGAGTGCAAATTTAAGTATACTAGACTCACTTTGATTTTTGCCGGATTTTAGATTTTTTCGATAGTAAAGTGCCCTTTGTGACACAAAATTAGAAGCGTAAGCAAAATTTGCGTTCTAGGTCTACTTACAATTTGTGCTCATACAGAAAGGGCAATGTACTATCGTTTGCAATATTAATGACACTCACTAAAATGAATTTTGCGATTTCTTTAGAACTTCTGACGTATTCATATTGAAATCTGCTTTAAATTTTTAACATTAGTTATTAGTTGTTTCACTTACCAAGAGAGATTCAATGAAATTTCTATTCAGAACTTCCAGAAGTTCAAAAACTGTTTTAAGAGAGTGTCATTATTATTGCAAACGATTGTACCTCCTTACGTACTCAGTTTTTCATTACGGGAAGGTGCTAATAAGGTCTTGTGTATCTTATACAAAAATGATACATTATTGGAGACCAAAAACAGATTTTTCCTAAAGGTTTTCTGTAATTAACATACAGATAGAATCGAATCTCAAAAGGTAATTTTTTTGTACCAATATTTTTTGCCTTTTACAAGAGTGACTGTACGCCATATGCTCACCTGCTAACAATATGACAGATAACTGAAAATACAACTGTATTGCTTTGATTACAGATAGTTTGCCAACATAGGTAAATATATGTATATGCAATGTTGATACAGCGTTGTACAACAGGCACAAGTGTTCCCGCAACATTGTTTTATTAAATTGCGTTTTCTGACACTGCTTTAATTAAACGGCTTTCGCTTGTTACTACATGATAATAAATTATGTTTACACGAACGACAATAGGAAAAATATTTATTTTTCCACCCATTACCTGAAAGCGGAATGAGAAATGCAAACAATGCAATGATAATTACTCGTGCTGAATATATTGAATAGAGAAAATGACAACAATAAGTTCAATTGTTTACTTGAACGTTTATAAATTAACAGTAATTAATGGTATTTTGAAAATGGTTACAGTACTATAAACTATTGGGCTCGACACCAGTTACGGTTAGAACGATGAGGCAGGTGAAGCAGTTTCTCAGTATACATTTGGAAATAATAAGTAACAAATATAAATTAATAACTACTTATTTTAATTGAATAATCTATTTAGTACATCCAGTAACATTAGAATATATTAGCTATGTGATTTGTGTATTAAAAATTTTTTACAAATGTCAATATATCACAGCAGTATTAACGGCAGCACAACCTGTAAACAGCAAAATTGAGGCACTTTTGAAATTGCCTCTGTATGTCATAATATTAATTGTAATAATATGTCAAATCAATTTTCAATAAGTCCATAAGAAGAATAAGATAAATAAAGACGCAATTGAGGCATGCTTTATATTACACACAAAAACCGTCTCAGATCTTTCTAGGATGTTACTAGAATGTACTATATACAAGGTGTGATCAAAAAGTAACGGATATTTTGTAATATCTCGGATTGTATTAGTCGAATTCGAGCTTTACTTTCGTTTCTGTGTTGGTAAACATGTCTGAACAGTATCTGTAGATTATTAGCCATATCTAATGTTGTCACCTGTCACAAAGGTTACGTGTTTTAGTACGATTGGCGATTATTTATTAAAAAAAAATCAAAATATTTGCATTAAATTTTACTATAAAAGTGGAATAAAGTGTTAATGACACATTATGCACCTGTTATAACATCTTTAAGTAGTTCTGCATTGTTTGACGACTCCATTCGCCGCTGTTTTTGTTCGAAATTCAACAATATTGGAATAAATTTAGTTGCCACTCGTTTCGTACCCAAAACATTCGAAAAACAATCATAGCATGAACCAATTGATCTGCCAACATCATCAGAGATTTCTCTGATTGTTATTCGATGATGGTTCATAATAATTTCTTTCGTTATTGCCACATAAATAAATTAAAATTATTTGAAATTAAATATCGACAATGTCAAAAGTGATTTTAACCTGTCAATGAATTTAAATTAAATATGATAACTACCTACTTAATTAATAAAACAATTTTTACCCTTTATGAAATAGTTTCTTTATTGGTATACTAATTTTTATAGCTATTTGACTCAACTTAAAGGAGGCCACCTGAAAAAGCAATCCTAAAAATGAAGAAATAGGTCAGATCTCATCTATTGTGGTTCAATTTTCGAGTTCCCACAGTTTTAAAGTGAACTTAGATATTTACAGAATGTTTTTATTAAACCAGGTTAGTAAATTTAGCCAGATTAATTTTTTTAGATAATTATTGAAGAGAGCTTTGTCTGTGGAATGTTCATTAGCATACCTAGATGTTTGGTATCAGATAACATACATATGACTTCATTGATAGGAATTGTAGGAGATTTGATATATATTAGCTAAAAATACCTTTCTAATACAGTAAAAAATGTTACAAAAGCTAATAATAATTAACATATGGGTAGATATGGTGGCTGTAATTCAACGCTGGTCGGGACTGTAGTCCGCAAAGTAGTTAGTTTCACATAATATTGTTAATACCTAAAAAATATATAAAAAATCGAAAATAAAATTTTTACTTCTACACACCTCGTCGACACACATTACTTTGTCGTCAGGAATTTATTCTTGTCTTATAGCGCATTAATTTCGGGACACTCTATATTACTGAAGTTCAGTAAAGCTATTCAATTTCAGCATTATATTTCAGTACTACGCTAATAAGAACATCCACCTAATGGGCGGACTTTTTTATGCATCTTCATATACGAATCTTTGTCCCTGAAACGCCAGCTTTATATGATATTTCAGCCCGCCTGATTCATTAATTTAAGAAGACATGAGCCGCCACTGCTAGACTCACATTCGATGTGGACTTAACACCCACTCAGACTCAAACATTTTTATAAAAACTTTATTATTCATATTTAGAAGATTGTTAAAATTGTTGTGGTTAATACCTCATCAGTGTACCTCTCTAAAAAAAAGTATTATCAAGCTGTTATAAAGCTATTTGTCAACATTTGCACCTTGCAAAGGTTAATATAATTTGCCTGTATACTAAAATAAATTACTATGTTATTTGTCAACGTTTTTTTTTACTTTGGTCTTATTAAACAAGTTTTTATATGATCTTTCATATATAGGTGTAGTCTTCCATAAATATTTATCAATTATTTACGGTTCAAGGTAAAAAATAAGCGATGTAATTTGTGTTCACTGTCTACTAAACCAAACCAGTCCTTTAATCAATAGGTGTTTATATATAAAAATATTTCAGAAGTAAGTTCATTTTTTCGACAAAAAAACTGCTCTACAGTTATTAATCGATTTCTAAAATAATATTTAGGTAACCTCGGAAGGAAGACAAAAGGCACCATACAATTCTCTGCATTTTGAGAGTATTGGGTAGATATTCCTCTTTTCATGGCTTACCTACTTTCTTTCGCGGCGAAGTAATGCATATCTTTATTTTTAATTTAAAAAATTGATTACATTACGGATTAACAGTTACTTCTTAACACGAAATCTTTTCGAATAGACCGAAGATATATACGTTTAAGATAACTTCCACGTAATGCTCTATTTACTGTAGTCTTGTACTCTTGCAGCACCGTACAGGCAGGTTAATAATAGTTTAAACCTCAAGCAGTCGTGATTTTACCTAGGTAAAAAAATTTGAAAACATCCGGTATCGGTTACTGTTACTAACTTTTAAATCTTGCCTCAGGCTTTTAAATTATTTGCAGGGCTTTGTCTATATGGTATTTCTATCGAATCACATAAATAATTTTTAATTTGTTACAATTGAACATAATTATTGTCCAGAAATTAATAATAATAAGAAATATTAGCTATCTCATCTTCAATCCAGGTAGCACAAAGCAACAGCCTGACAAATCGTGGCTTTAATATTGGTTGTATATTGGGTTGTGACGTTAGTGAGATATAGGACTTTCAGTGTTTGACGTTTTAACGTAATATTTGTATCTAATGATGGGTCATTGCTAGTTTAATCGAATAAATCTATATGATTTATCAAGATAAGGCCAATGTTGTGCTAATCATTTATAGCTAGCAACAGATGTAATAATGAAATACATCTTTAAAGAGCTTACATTGTCCCTTTTGTGTTTTACATAATATTGGCACAATGACTAATGTTAATTAATTAAATAATGTTATACCAATAACATTAATAATATAGTGTGGAATAATGGGAAAGTTGTCTAATTTTTATATTGGTTTGAAATGTATTATAGGGTAATCTTTCAAACATATTGAAAGGTCAGAACATGTGTTTGGCTGTAATAACCACATAATAATTAAATTATTAACATTAATAAATTGCCTCAGAATGTAAACAAAACCACGTGGCCGAAAACACGTCGTTCATGGTGATGTGTTTCCGTGAATACAAGTGCAAGTTACGGGTCATAGATACATGATATAAATGCTGTATAGGTAATACCATTATTATTAGTGGTGATGTGGTGAACTTACGATGTTGTTAAGCGTAACTTATTCCTTTATTTACAATATGGAACCGGTCGTGACAATTGCGGCCACAATGCTGTTGGGTAAGTACCAAATAAATGGTTTTACTTGAGGTATTTATAAAATTATGCCATCTGATTTCACATTAAACTACTTGATTTAATTTGAAAAATAATAAGTAAAATTAATGAATAATGACATTTAACATTTATTAAATTATTTTCATAAATTTTTATTCCTACTCTCCTTAAACATTTGTAAAAAAATCCTTATTTATTACTTTTGTTTATTATGCTTTCAGAATAAAACAGGTAATTAATACAGTGAAGTCAAATAGCAAAGATTCTATAAATTGCTCAAATAACATTTTACATCACGTAAATGGCAGGTGCAAATACAGAACATGTTATTTGTTATAAATAAGAAAAAATGTATGTTTGTTTTGCCATTGCCTTTCTAAACGCCCGGTATACATTCTGGTATCTTAATAGAAACGTTTAATTGATTCTTTACAACTTTCCATTTCAAGTTTTTCGATGAACTTGAACCTACCTGTATTTCCAAATAAATTTACATTAAAATGATCTTCACAAACAAATAATATTGCAATGTTTCGTTTCGTCGTGCTTCATTTCTCTACACCACATTTTCTTTTAATTTTTTGTCACGGTAAAATATTTTTTTTTTGGGTGCTGTTTTCTGTATTCGTACATGATGGCATAATGCAATACTTCTGCTGTCTGCCCGGTGAGATGCACTTTCTGTACCCTTTTTACGAGTCAGCAACTTTATTCAATACCAATGTCTATTTAACACACAATAACACCTAATAATATCACAAATGACAAATTAACTTAGGTATACACTTGCGAACGGCATCTGACGTCGCGGATCTACGCTATGGTGGCGAGCGTTTTATGGGGGCGTGGCCAGACTAAATTGTCTAGGACAAACGCCATTTCGATTAAAATAATACAATTTTTCTTGGAAAAATCGTGTAACTTCCTCATTCATAACAAAAATTGATTCAATCCCATAAAAATTGATTTTTTACAAAGATAAATTGAATGTTATGTCAATATTTGTAACCAACAAAAACAGTTAGTTTTATCAATATAATAGTCTAAAATTGGTTTCATATATTTTTTGAAATATTGGTTCACTAAATGAAACCACTAATCTACCAATAATGTAAATGTTAAATATTTTACAGGCATTGGTCCATTAAATGTGGATAATAGCGTTATAATAATGTACCCCCACTTCTCCCTCGCGCTTCTGACGCCAATAGAAAAATCTCGAAAGTTTTTGAGTTTGTAATACATAGCTTATGTCAGAACAATCATATATTTCTCGTATTTATAAATTCAGTAAATAATAAATCTTGATAGTGCATTTCCATCACAAACTATGTTTTATATTTGTTAACCTTAAATCTATATTTTTTTCGTTTAATGGTACATGAAGTGGTACTGATTGCTTGTTTAGATACAAAATTACTACGCATGACTAACTATTAAACAATAGTGATGCTTGTCCATTATAAACAAACCAAGGAGAGACTTATTTTGCTCAATCATTTGCTGGGTGTAAAGAAGTTATATCATTAAAACCACGGGACTAATCAACGGAACCTTTTTTTTTAACGAGGATGTTGAAAAAAATTGAATATCCTCGATTTCACCTAACAGCTGTAAGTATTCTTTTACTAGCAACTATTTATATATATGTAGAAGTTAAAGAATTATTTTTAGTGATAATTTTGGAGGAAGTGGGGTAATATCGATTACCTAAGGATTACGAGAAAGCTAGACATAAATTTGTAAAACATGTTTTAGAAAATCTTTCATTTTGCGTAGAATATTTATTATAAATTGTTATGTTATAAATAGAAATTTTACTTTTATTTTCCAACTAATATAATAGCTATTTATGATATATGTGTTAAAAGTAAGATTTTATTTTGTGAGTGAAGATAATTCACGAACAAAATAAAATCACTTTTAACACATATATCATACACTATTTTTTCTACAAAACAATCAAGAACTTTAAACTCAATAAAAATAAGAAATCAAAAAATACCACACAGATCGCAATGTTTATGAACCAAAATTTTCGTAGCAACCAGTGCTGTTGTTAGTTACGGAAAAAACGCAAAAATATTGACAGCATTTTCTAGTAATATTATAAGTATAATGAATAATCTCGATAATGAGCGTAACGAATCCATCTCTGCTGAAATCGAAGAAGCCGTCAGTCGAGCAACATTGGAATTATTTCTGGCGAAATCAAAGGAACAGTACGAAATCGCTTATAGACGCTTTTCGAAATGGTGCAACATTAAAAAGGTCCCTGGGAAATGTAACGAAAGTGTTTTACTGGCATATTTTGAGGAAAAAGCCAAGATATGGAAATCGTCAACGCTGTGGTCAAATTATTCCATGATCAAAACTATGTTAAAAATAAAGCAAGATCAAGATATAAGCAGACATTATAAACTGATTGCTTTTTTAAAACGGAAGGGTGAAGGATATCAAGCAAAAAAGTTTTGACGAAGACGCATATCGACAAATTTCTCACAGAAGCAGAAGACGAAAAGTATCTGATGATGAAAGTCGTAGCAATAGTGGGTGTCTTCGGGGCGTGTCGCCGGGAGGAATTGTGTCAGATGACCATCGACAATATCGAATATTTGGGCACTTCGGTTGTTGTGACCATACCAGATACTAAAACGAAAGTGCCTCGGACTTTCAGTGTTGTTGGTGAATTCTATTTAAACTTTTTTAGAAAGTATATGGCACTCCGGCCACCCAACGCTGACCATAGACGACTTTTTCTTAAATATATGAAGAATAAATGTGTGAAGAATCCAGTCGGAATTAACATGTTTGGTAAAATGCCTGCCGACATTGCAGACTTCTTGAATCTACCAAATCCTCAACTCTACACCGGACACTGTTTTCGTCGTTCATCGGCGACATTGTTAGCAGATTCTGGTGCAAATCTTACTACCATCAAGAGACATGGAGGATGGAAATCTTCGACGGTAGCTGAAGGCTACATTGAAAATTCACTGGAACAGAAGAAGGAAATTGCGTGCCAAGTACTTCCTACTGCTGCAACTACTAGCAAGACCACCAGTATTACCAGTAGTATTTCTACAGAAAATAGACATGTTGACAGTAAAACCAACTTAAGTATGATGATTCCGCAGGGAATTATAATTTAAAATTGTTCTAATTTTACTATAAATGTTAATAGTAATAACTAGTTAAAATGTTTGTGGTTTGTACTTATTTAAAATAGAAAGTTGTTCATGTATTTGTTAAAACGTTTTATTAATTTTCAAAACAAAATTTAAATAAACTTTGATTTACTTTTAACACTAGTGTTAAAAGTAACTTATTTTTAACACGCGTGTCAAAAAATGACATTTTTAACATCTAAAATGACAATTAAAAAGCCCACTTTTAACAGTTTTGTAGAAAAAATATTTAAGAAAATTATGTACAACTTAATTGAAACATCTGTGTATGTAATTCTAATATTTAAAAAGATTAATAAACTTATTTTTGAAAACTATCGCCATATTAATTAAACTCATTTCAGCTGAATGAAAAATTTTGTAAATATTCATCGTTAATGGTTTATAAAAATGCTGCTATTGCTATTTACGTTTCATATGAATTATTTTGCTGGCATATTCCACACCCGAGGATATGTACGTATGTGGATTTTATTTTTTAATTTTAATTATTTATGTCTGCATAAAACTGCTAAGAGGGAGAAAATTTTGTAAATTGGTTGTTCTATTTACTGTCACTTAATTAGCTTAATGTATTCACCGATTTTCAGATTTACGAGTTTAACAGTTTTTGAGAAAAAAAATGAAAACCGAATTTTTTTAAATTTTTTAGAAGCCCTTAACTTATAAGAGAGGGCTCAAATCGAAAAATTTTATAGAAAGAACCCCCCCCCCCCTATAATGATCCAGAACACCCCCTACAAAGGAGCGCACATCATTATGGGACACCCTGTATTTTGAGATATTATTTATTCAGTAAAATTTTAGTTGTTACATGCCTGTACCCTATTCTAATTTATTTTCCTTGAAAACGGTGTACTTTGGGACTGTACAAGATCATAAATTTTGTTCAGAATTGGTTATGGAATAAGAAAACCTTCAAATTGCGAAAATTTGAAGGGCGCACAAATTATGGAGAGAAAACTTTCAGCTTGAGCTGGCCAAAACCTGCCTTGCTGTTGGGCCAAATATAACATGATTTTATGACCTTGAGCTGATATACATCTCAAATAACACCCTGTATATTTTTTATTTTTGATATTCGTATAAAAATGTTCTTTGAAATGAATTGAATGTATTTAATGGTAAATGTGTAAATATGAGCCAGCTGATTTACAGTAATGTTTCTTGCATCTTACTTTCTGTTAAGACATATATGATATATTTTTGGTTAAAATACGGACAAAGGAACGGTAAAACTATTTGCAATGTCAGTTGACGAGTAGAACGGAAATACTTGTATAGCAATGGAGTTTACTGGTCCATCAGTTCAGCTGCTCAGGTCAGTCCAGGCAAAAGTCGTGTGACCTAGAGAATTTTTAAAACCACGTTGAAATATATTTTATTTATTAGCGTATCATATCCGTGTCAGTGGTTTTTCTATGTTATTAAGAATGCATACTTACGGTTGAGGGGAAAAAGGAGAAATGCCGATGTACCGTTGCTGATTGGAGATATTTGCTAAGTTATAGATAGAAATAATTATTATGTCAAAGGCGATACGCGTCATTGCACATGGATCCAACAAATAATTAGTTTAATAGGTACGTATACCATATAAATTTAGTGAAATAGAATAATACACGGTGATTCAAGAAATTATCAAAAATAAAAATCAGATAAAGAATTGAAAGAAATTTTCAAAGAAATAAATAAATAAAATTTTATAATACTTATTTAACATCAGCAAATTCAACTGCTTTTGCCGCTATTGTTATTATTTATTTTTAAAATTAATTTGTGGTTTTAATTAATAAAATAATTTGCCATACCTGAAAAATTGGTCCACCGACGTGTAAAAACATTTGGGTCCATCTTACCCAATTTCTATGACCTAACACAAAGGTTTCTGGTTTTTGTCCCTTTTGAACTCGAAAGTTATTGACAGCAGTACGTTCGCATAAATTTTCAATAATGTCCACTTCGATGCGATACACTTCATTTATTTAAATAACCTCACAAAAAGAAGTCCAAAATATTTTAATCAGCAGATCGTGGCGGCCATGGTATCGATCCTCCTCGTGCAATCCATCGTACCTCTTCAACTTCATAGATACTCTCGAACACTTTGTCGAAAATGAAGGTACAGCAACCACATTCAGAGTTGGACAGCTAAGGACACATTTTCCAGAAGACCAGGCAGATCATTTCGAACTTGAGATACTGAACCCCATTCATTCGATTTGGTAATACGAATAGTCCAATCAAGCATCGACAATCCGTGACCAAATATTTAAGGAAAAAGTTTCTTGAAAATGATCCCGCTGAATATCCCAAACATAAGTAGGTATTATGAATGTTATACATCCCATTTCGTGTAAAAATAGCACCATCTGTAACTGTTCAAAAAATTTAACAGATAAATGGACTGTATTCAAATAAAAAAAATAAATCTTTATCGGTTTAATTATACGGCCTATGTCCACTAAGAAAAACGACTTACCTTTTGACCTTGGATGTGGAAAATCTATGCCGGCCGACCTTGTGGTTGATATTTCCCTCTCACACTTCTTTCTAACAAAGCCACTTTTTAGCGATCACGGGGAAAACGGACACTGTAAAAGATTAAAATATGTATAATATGTTTTAACATGCTCGGCAATAAACGGAACTTTACAAATGTTCTTACCCGAGGGCATTGTTTTTTCAAAAACGTGGTAAAGCGGAATTTTTTCTTAGCCCATTCTTTGCTATTAACAAAATATTCGTAATTGATAATCCGTTAGTAATAATGCTAGAGCACGCTGTACATACATGGAATGAATGTAGAGTTTATACTGAATTTCGCAGGTGTTAAAAAATAGCATGCCTTCGGTCGCCATCTTAAAATCCATAATAGGATCAAAAGAAACGATTTTCGATGTCATTTAAAACAAATAAATATTTGTTGGAAAATCTCGAAGAAAACCATTTTTACAGATTTATACACAAATAAAACTTAGATCGCGTAGAAGAAAACACTATGTATAGTTTTTATTCAAATATCATATACTACATTTTGAGGGGGGCACCTGATTAACAACTTAAAAAATATTAAATAAAAAAATTGTTAAACGTTTTTATTGAAATTCAAAGGTATAAAAAATGATAGCAGACCTTTTAAAGACATTTAAAACAAAAAAAATATTTGTTAGATTATCTTAAAAAATAAAGTTTCTAAGGATTTGTACACAAATAAAACTAGACATGTATATACAGGATGTATCACAACAAGTGTGCATTAGACGTATTTAGGAAACCGTAAATGATAAAAATCTGAAATTTCTTTTTTAGAGGATTTTGTTTTCCTTTCAACACTGCTGAATTGATGCAAAATATTTACATTATACGTCAACTAGCTTATTTTGAATGGAACAGGTATTTTTTATTTAATTTTCAGATTCTACATGTAATTCTGTCATTTCACTCACAAAATTATTACTTTTTAAGTCGTTAATTACCTGAGAGACTGAATAATTCAGTTATGATGAAAAAAAAAAACAAATTAAGGAAACGAAATAATTCAAAAACTATTGAGCTTGGACATATGGTATATTTAATAAAGTGAAAAAATGTAATGTGTAAAAAATGAAATAAAAATACTATTTTTCGTTTAAAGTTAACGAATTGATGTCTACTTTCGGTACTACCTAACTTAGCAGTATTGAAAACTCCTAGAAACGAAAATTCAGATTTCTATCGTCTTTCAAATACGTCTAATGAATGCTTATTATGAAACACCCTGTATATATCTACATTATCAGTGTTTTTAACTGGGTATAGGTAGATACAGCTAATCTTTTTCTGCTACGCTTATAGTTTTTCTGAATTTGGTATATTTCTTATTTATTTTACAAACAAGCTTTTCAAATTGAGTTGGTGCCATACTCAAATAATTTAACAATTGTTGCTGATTCTCAGCACTTAGTTCCAAGATTAACAAATTTATAGACACCTAATTCATCATGTTTCAAAATTCAATCCCAAAACTACACTGAACGTTTTTTTCTCTTAAGTAACATATCCAGGGCAATCAGACGGGTAGCAATTTTTTATTTCAATAACACATCGTGACACGACTGAACTTTGTCTTTCTACATATGAATTGATGTGTATGACCCAAGTGTATTTACTTAATACATATGTATAAACGGTTCGTACACATATAGCGACGAGAAGTGTCATATACATCTCCATGATATAAATATATAGTAACTTCTATCATAATGTAAACAGTCACTAGCGATATATATATCTGATGCTTGACACAAATATCGGGACACAAGTGTCGGATGTAAACATACCCTAAGAAACTGTTAACTGTTAAAATTCTGCATAACGTGTAAGAAACAACAAGGCCATTATTTCTTAACAATTACAGGGGGATACATAACACAACATTTAACTTTGAAATAACTTAAATGTTAGTATGACCAAAACGGGATACATACTTGGGCTGATTATCTCTTTGATTGTAGTTAGAAACCACAAATACAGCGTGAGTAATATGGCGCCTCTATTCTAAAATAATGCATTCAGTTTGAATGAGGGGTAGATATATAATTTTTATTAGTTCTTATTACTTTACTATTGTAACAGTTCTGTGTGAAATTGGCTGTGTTTGATAATTTTAATCCTGATATAAAACGTTTAATTGTAGTGTATCAAAAGACTGGATCAAATTGACATTTATTAATATAATACATATGCAAAATATGGCAAATATGGAAAGTATACATTTCTTAAAATATTTAAAAATCTTATCCGTTTCTCTTTAAAAAGTAATCCTTTCTCCAATGAGTTATCACAGACATGTAAATTTTATGACCTCTTGATATGATACAATATATGACTATTATAAAAATTAGAACAAAGGTGCCGACATTTTGGGTTGACCAACATCTCTGTTTGGCGCTGACGTATAAATAAAACTTAAATCAAAATAACGTGCAAGCAACACGCTGTCTTCATTTCTTTGACATGAAAAATTATATGGACATATGTATGCGCATTAAAATCTCGCAAACAGCTTTGTTGCATGTCATGTCCACATAGCCGTCGTAAGTTATGTATGGTAAATTTCGAAATTAAATTTTTTTGTTGAATTGGCAATCACTTGAAGAAATCTAATTGCGTAATGGAATTAGCGGCTTAGCAAATGAGAAACCTGACAAATACGCGAGGAGGTCGTCACATTTCAAATTGCGTTAATTTAATTTCAGCAGTTGGACACAATAATCAATACCAATGAACACAAGGAAAACGCCTTCATGAAAGTAAAAATAAACTAAATAAATCACGTCCTATTTCACTCATATGTATGCGATGTTTGAATAATTGCAGAAATGTTTATTTCATTAGATGGTTCTATTTAAATAATGAATGTGCGGTCTACACGAGGCTAACTTTTCATGCTAGTATTCCGGTGTTTTATGCCCAATCTACACGACACTAGTTTTTAAGTTAGGAAACCCAGCTAACAACTTTAAGCTCCATGTAAACGGAACTTAGATTTTAAGTTAGTAAGCTAGTGAAGAAGCAAGTACGCTATTATCTAAACCAGGATAGCTTCAATATGATGGGGTTCTATTATTTATGCTAGTAGCGTTCCCACCACCATATTTACAATCTTGACTTCGTATCAATGGTGAAGCTAGATGCAAGCTAGTAACACGATCAGCTAGTATATGGTGAAGACGCACCATTTGGTATTTTCTGCATATATTCACGCTTCGGAAATATCTAAATTATGTAATGGAATTAATTTTACATGGAATGTCACTATTTTCTATTATAAAGATAAACATGCAGATCCATCGTTACAAAGAAAAACGTGTTTCTAGCAACTCTTCTAATAATTGATTTAATGTAACTTGACACAGTTTCTCAAATAAATATTTCAGTCTAAAATCTTCTTTTGTTCATTTTTCTCCACGGTAGATTACAATGATACTGGCTTTGACTTACAGCTTCCAACATCATGTGTAGCGCTCTAGCATTCTACCAAACCAGTAAAGTAAACCGGAATAGAATGTCAGAATACTAGCTAACTATCCTAGCTTGTAAAACAAGGCTCGTGTAAACGGGCATTATTCTGACTTATTATATTGGCTTGGCACAATGCTACAACGTTACACACGGTACTAGATATTTTAAGTAAAAGCCAGTATCATTGTAGTCTACAGTGGATAAATGAAGAAATACAATTATTACACTGAAACTTTTATTTGAAATATTGTATTTTAAGTTACATGGGATCAATTATTATCAAAAGTTCCTGTTTGTCTCCATAATAGGCAATAGTGACATTCTAGAGAAATTCTTCATTACGATATAGTTGAAGAAATTTTAAATTAATTCCATTATTTAGTTTAGGCATTTCTGAAGCATATATACACTGAAAAAAAGAATAGCATACGTTTATACAATTGCAGATCTGTGTACTACAATTTATTGTGATTATAGTTTCAAACACAATATGTAGTATTATTTCACACACTGTTATGCTTACAATTTTGTAGTAATAATCTTCAAAAACTATTTTACAACAATAGAAATGTTGCCAACTACTACATATTATTATATTGTTGTACTACTTACAAAAAGTTTTGTGAGTTTACTGATACAGTTTACTAGAATTTTTGTAGCCTCCATTATAAGGTTTTATAAAAATGTTTGTTAAATTACCATTGAATTATTAGTAGTTAATAATTTTTACTATTCTGTTGCAAATGCGGAATTTCTATGAAACAACTACTTGCGGGCTAATACGCTTATCAGAATTAGCCGTTTCAAGCTTGTTGTCTCTCATCGGTATACCCAAAGGTATACAAAAGGCAAAATATGTCTACAGGGATCTCTAGCTATTCATGTCTGTCACACGTATAAAGGTTTATTTATATCTACAGACACTGTGCGTTTCAGACAAGTACCGTGTCAGACATCTTTGACATAACCGACAGAAGGTATAGAATGCACAAGATGTAAATGTCTCTGCATCTAGTAGCCACTGACTACTCTTGGACAGTCTCACAAGAACTATAATAAAATTTGTAGTAAATAATACTACAATTGCATCTGTAGTGTTGGTAATGATGATTAAAACTGTTGTCTAGAATCTCTAAATATGGTTATTTTACACCATGCCATTTTGCATTGCATTTTAAATTTTACAATATGACATTTATTACTAAATATATTAACAAATTTTACTATTATAGTAAGTAAGTAAACATTTATTTCCCTTCGTTATACCAAAGTGGATTTTTTACAATAATAGTTTTACAATAAGTAAAAACAAGTAAATTATAAATAACAGAAAACCTAATTAAAGGTGTAAGGAAAGTGTTGTTGTTGACAATTTTTACATAATTACATATACCTATATTATTATCCATATGCATACTATAGACATTTACGTATTGGCCCCAAGAATCAGTATACATATAATATACGCAGACACATAAAAAGAGATAAACAAAAAACAATATTTATAAATATGAAAAAATAGACTATAACTGAGCAATATACTATGAATGTACAATCATGAACATAGACGGCGAACACATAAATATATTTTTTGTATTTCGGACGTGATAATTCTTTGCTGCGTTAGTATGTACTTGAGAAATATTCATTTAGGGTATAAAATTCGTACTGTCTCAAACAAATTTTTAGTTTCCGCGTAAAAACTCCGTGACTTAATGTTTTTAAATGAGATGGTAATTTATTATAAATTTTTATCCCTGAATACAACGCACCTCTACGCGTTCTATTATAGTCATATTTTGGTAAAACGGTATATTACAACCAAATTACTATAACACTTCTGTAATTACCACAACAACGAACTTATATGATTTACTACATGTGTAGTTTATTCTGATACAAAATTGTAAGCACAAATTTATAGTAACTGTTTCTATGTATGCAGAAAGTACAAATAGTGCCTTCACCATATACTAATCGATTACGTAATAGCTTTATCGTCTACAAGAAGCCAATACGCAAACCCAAGACAGTAAACTGTGGTGGAAGAGCAAATAATAGAACTACATTCTATTGAAAGTATCCTAGTTTAAATGATAGCTTACTCGCTTCTTCACTAGCTTACTAGCTTAAAAACTAATCTAGTTCTGTTTAGATGGAGGTAGAGTTGCTAGCTTACTAGCATCAGCTTGCTACCCTAGCTTGAAAACCTAGCCTTGTGTATACCGTGTAATAGAGATAATTCCAGAGACCATCGTCAAAAGACAACCGTAACAAATACCAGAACTACAATTATTACACCAAAACAAGATAATAATTCCAATACACAAAAATACACAGGGATACTTTTAAAACACAAATTATATAAAAGCTGAAATTTATTGGCAAGCAATATCTGATAATTGTTATATATATATATATATATATATATATATATACCAATGAAGTCACTCATGAGTTAGTGAGCGGAGCGACGGTGATCAGCAGTTTGTAAGCAACCTCCTGTTTAGGGATCTTGGGATCAGATGGCGTGGCGTGGTATCTCACCAGAACAATATGCTCCCTGCCGTTATTCTACCACAAATAGATCATTTGAGACAATATCAGTCAGCTGTGTTTAGAGATATTTAAAGGTGTTACTTCACAATGACTATTTAAAAATTTATGCAGTATAATCATTGGAACAAACATTTAAATTGTTACAGTTAATCTAATATTTGACATCGATATTTCGTTCAAGGTTTACAGTGAACTTAATTTTGTTTGCAGTGCCTACTATTTTTTTTACCATTAAATTGCCATGAATATTTTCAATGGTTTTTATAATATTAAGTGTCGAAATCCAGTAGGTAACAATGGGAGCATTATTTATTTGCATACAATCTTATCACAATTAATACAAGACTGATGATCTTAGCAGAATGTTGCTGTAGAGCCCACATTGTTTATAGGAATTATTTGGTAATCCCATTGAAAAGTATAAAGTGAAATTTTTCCTGAAAATATAATATTATGAAATTGTTTAACAGCTTCAACAGTCATCTAAACCAAATACTTATTGGAGTAGTTAAATATGCCAGTATTTTCGATATTTATAATGATAAATATCAGACAATTAATTTGCTTTCAGTTCGAATAGATATTTAAGTATTGTTTCACTAATAATTATAATTTTTGTTTCAGGTAAGGAGGAAAACCCTTAAGAAAATGTATGGTCTACTTTATTACTAAAGTAGACATCATCAACTGACAAATAAATTGGAAAATTGGTATGGTTCGTAAAAAATAATAATCAGTAATTTATTTTTCTTATTGTTAAAATTATGCTGATAACGATTATTTCTCATATTAACTAATCATTTATTTTTGTTGTCATTTCTATTTTTATCGTATAGATAAATATTTATAACTAAGAGGTTTTTGTTTTTAGATGCGCTTTGATGTAACCACCTATGAGTTTTGTAATCAATCTTAACACTTGAACAATTTCAGTATCAGTATTGTAAAATAAATGTCATGTTAACTATACGAAGATAGTAGTAAGTACAAAACCTTAAATTGTTATCGATTATAATAATCTAAAAGAAAACAGGAGCGAAATTAAAGGTTGTTGATAGTTTACAAAAAAATTTTACTGAATATTACGTATTTAGTTATTCTAAACCGAAAATATTTTTCTAATCATAATTATAAATTCATTAGATAATTACTATATACTCATAATGAAATCAAAATGTTAGATATAATGTTTTTATTAAAGAAAGATATATAATTAAAAGTAGGGATAGAGCATAACTGCAGGGAAATAATTTAAGGGCACCGTTTTTATATGCAATTTTCAACGCATTCATAGCTGTTTTTTGAGATAAAAAAATTAAGAAGTTACACATAACTACAGAAAAATAATTTATACGCAATTTTCAACGAATTCATAGCTGTTTTTTGAGAAAAAAATTTGAGAAGAAAAAATATCTCTTCGCTATATCAATTATACAAAATTTTCTCCAAGGTACACAGGAGTTTATATGTTGGCAAGTCTTTTAGAATAAGAAAAAAAAACATATTTTCACCGATTATACAGTACTTTCCAAAAGTAACGAATAAATTCATATTTTTGAAATTGAGAAGTTTTCGAAAAAATCCCCTGGCACGTCGATTTTGTTTTTAAAAAAGGCACTTTTTGACATACTGAAAATGATAATGATTATGTGAAAAATCGAGATGTTCAAATTGATGGTTAATAAATTCTTGTTGGACATTATCAATAACTACAGGCGATATACGATGTATCTCGTAACGAATTTTTGCTTTTAAATCTTCTAAATTAACCGGTCTAGTAACGTATACTTTGCTTTTTAAATATCCCCATAAGAAATAATCTAGTGGTGTCAAATCAGGCGATCTGACTGGCCACTCAATCGGCCTCTTTCTCCCTATCCAACGATTAGGGAACAGCTAAATAAGCACGGACAGGTGTTGCATAATGGGGAGGTGCACAGTATTGTGAAAATTAAATTTTAAATCTTCAAACATTATTTTCTTGAAATTTTTGTTATGTAACACCATAATTTTTCATGATGTATGTATGTAGAATGGCATGGACAAAATTGGGAGTGGCTATTTATAAAAATTGTCGATGACTTCATATCTCAAACAACGGTGACGTCACAAATATGAGTCGTATGTCAAAAAGTGTCTTTTTTAAAGACAAAATCGACGTGCTAGGGGATTTTTTCGAAAACTTCTCAATTTCAAAAATAATGAATTTATTCGTTACTTTTCGAAAGCCCTGTATGTTAAGTATTAAAATCTGAATTTTACTCGTCAAAATAAATACAAAAATTGTTTCTGGTTAGCCGTTTTTAAAAAAATTGTGACATTTATTTAATATAGGGATGACTGAAGACAGATGTTTAACGTTTTTTTGCATACGACATCTATAGGCTGAAACCACTTGTTGCAAATTCTACTAAAAATTTTAGAATGCGACATTTGAGAATATCAATTTGAAACTTTTAATAGAGATTCTCAGAAAGTTGTATACGACATGCACTGATCGAGAATCGGGTCCCTGGTGAGATGTTTGCTACACGTTTTTTGTATGTCCTGTGAACGGAATAAAACCCATCGCTGACCGTGCCATTATTGGCATAGACTTGAACATAATTAGAAGGAACTGCGAGCGTCATACATACAACTCCAGAGTGAGATTGATGATAGCCATCTTAGTTAACAGGAACGGTTATTTTAATTCTCTCGACCGAACAACAAATTACACCGCTGCGTCGCCGAGGCGAGCAAATGCGTTGAACTCTAGTTATTACTTACTATTCCTTCTCCATTCTCTTTCTTCTGCGTGGAGTGTGGAGTCATCAGCCGTTACAAGGCAACGTCTCAGTCATGCAGGTGACCGCCGCCGTAATCTCGATTATTAACGTTTTTCTTCGGCTGAAAAACCAGAACGAAATGTATCTAGGATGTAATGATCCCGATCTCAGTTTGTAAAAGTGAGTGTTTCCTTGTTTGTGTATTGTTTTTCAAACGCATAGTATATTTTACCTTTAGAGATCTTCTTATAGTAAGGAGCAATATCATGAATGAGTACCAATTAAGACTTATGAACTATCTGATTATTTCTAACCATATTTGAAGGTTTTATATATTTACAAAATGATTTACTATTTTTTTATGAGGCATTCATAATATTATGTGAAACTAACTGCTCTGCGGACTAAAGCCCCGACCAGCGTTTTATTATACCGTTCCTTCCATTGTTCATTAATATTCGTAGATATTTGGTATGAAGAACATGCATAAGACTTTATTAACAGGAATTGTAGGAAAAATTATTTATATTAACCGAAATACTTTTACAATTCAGTAAAAGATCTGCAAAAACTTAATAAAGAATGTATGGGTATAATTCAGCGCTGGTGGGGTTCACACAATATTATTGATACCTAATAAAAAATATGTTAAAAGCTATAACATAAGGGACAGATTATTAACAATTTTGACAGTCATCTAAAAATACATTTTTTCAAATAATTTCAATTTGTATATTAACTTTTATAGTCAGATATTTGATTCGATTTAAGAGTGGCGTTTGTGCAAACATTTTCCTGATTTTGCACTGTTCGTGCAATTCTTTGCACCCCACAATCTATAAAATTTCGTTACTTTTCCGTTTCCCTCAAACGTCTATGAACATTCGAAAAAGTGTTTGTTCAAGATAATTGGCAGTCAGGGAATGTATCTTCATAATGATGTCTTGCTTCACTCGAATTTCCGTTTGCTTTTCCATATGTAAAATGTATGTTGGACAATTCTTTAAAGGAATAATTTACCATTTACGAGGTTTGTTCAAAAGAAAAGGTAGATTTTGAATTTTCGCGGGCTGTGTTCATTCGTTATCGAATTATTTTTTTTTTGTTATTTTGGTACAGATGTGTTAGTCATATGTTGGCATTATCAACCAATTTGGATTAGTAGTTTGTTGTTGACAACTGAAAAGGTTAGTCACGTTTGTGTGTGTTCTTCAAAAAAACTTATTAAAAACTAACTTAAACACTTCAAATATAAGTCAGTCCATAGTTTGTTTTATTTTTTTTCTGTTTAAATCTGACATGGAATTTATGACAAACTGACACATGGCACCTAGATTATTGTTTTTTAATTAGCGTTCCATAGTTGGTATATTGTAATGCTTAATAAATTAATTTTTATCTCGAAAACGGTGCGTCAGGAAAAATAGTCGAAGAGGCACTTTTTAAGCACAATTAACTTGGCTTTAAGAGAGTGATATCAATTTGTCTAAAAATTTATGGTGTACAATTTTTTTGCTAAAAGTTACTATTTAACGGCACGAACGCAGCTAATACTAACATATTACAAGATCAATTTATACATGTAAATATCCCTATACACTGTTTACCAAATCTCATCTCAATATCTCGATCGGTTTTCGAAAAATGAAGGCTATAGTATTTAAGACAGAACATTTTAAACAACCTGTATTTCGAAAATGAGGCTTTTCCGGACCCATGTTAATATAAACTTTTTTTAAAGCATAGAACCTGTTAGAGTTTCTTAACATCATTCTGTAACACCCTGTATATGTAGATTAGATCTCATCTAGTGTGGTTGGATTTACGTGTTCCTATATATTCAACAGTGAATTTGAGTTTTGAAAGTTATTGAATGAATTCATTCAGCCAGCTATGATTTTATTTATCAGTAAGGTTAGCTAGATTGGTTATACTCGCTTCTTCACTAGCTTACTAGTTTAAGAACCAAGCTAGTTCTATTTACAAAGAGTTAGAGTTACTAGTTTGCTAACTTACTAGCACTAGCTTGCTATCCTGGCTTGATAAACTAGCCTCGTGTAGACCGGGCATAAAGGGACATTTATACTTGCTAGTCAACCCGACCGAGTAGGATGCGTAGTGCGCAAAGTGTTTAGTGTTTTACATGCTATTGAATCGTATGCGAATTCATTTTGTTAACAATTATCGTGAGTGCACATTTTTCGGCAACTTTTAACATAGTTATACAAAATATCACATACCAAATTGTAATTAACTAGCTAAACACGTTAACAGTTATGCATTATGATGAGTTGCACGAATACAACATTAACCTTAAATAATAACGTACCACGTACTTAAACGAGTCGTGGCATTTTTATTATTTTAGGAATATTCTAGTGTGTTTTATGTGTAACTTGCTGACACAGTGGTATGACAATAGCCCAAATGCATGGATAATAATGACCTATTGATATGTTATTAATGTTTTTTTTATATATTTTTGGGTATTAACAATATTGTGTGAAACTAACTACTCTGCGGACTAAATTACCGACCAGCGTTGAATTACATCCACAATATCTACCCATATTCTTTATTATTAACATTTTTTACTGTATTAGAACGGTATTTTAAGCTAATATAAATCAAATCTCCTACTGTAATTTTCAACATTTACTGTGAGAATATACGACCAGCTTACATAATTTAAAAATGCGAAAATAACTGAATTATTTATGATTTTTTTATATTATTTTTATTAGGCTACTCTTTGTTCTTTGAATGAGTAGACGTATATTAACCCATTTTTTAGTATAAGTGTTCCATCTAGTCCATTTTTAAATTAGCTAAGAAAAAACACTACGTTTCTAATATGGTATAGAGTTCCATTTAACATTTTAATATGAAATAGTATTTCATATTAACCTCTCGTCCGCGTCATTCTAAAATACTATTTGATGCAATAAAATACGTCTTTATAAATGAAAAGCAGAAAATCATTTTGTTCCATTAATTACGTCAAATTATTATTTACTAGAGCAGTTATTAGGAATTTCAATCAAAACTGTTGTCAGATATGTAAATATAATCCCCTTGTTTGATGTAATTCTCCATTATAAGTTATCTTATCTTGCGTTACCTAGTTTTCCCTCACCTATTTATCTAAATCCGTTAATCCAGTGATACTATCGACAAGTATTTAAATAATAAATTAAAAATGGTTCTGTTCATCATGACATAATATACATTTTCTATACACGGAAAACGTAATAAATCAGTCGTAGCTGTTTAATTTCTTTGTGTCATTTTTCTCCGTTATTGCTGTTTCTTTGTGCCATTATCGCACTAACTGAATTTAACGGACACTTTATTAATCTTGTTATGCTTCGCCTTGTGACAAAAGACGGCAGGAAGTACCAGTTAACAGAACGTGATTGTATTGTTGTTCACCCTGCATACAGCTGCTTCAGACTTTTTGTCCGGCAAATTCCCATAAGTAACAAGATACGTTTG
This sequence comes from Monochamus alternatus, assembly GCA_037114965.1. Taxonomy (NCBI): domain Eukaryota; kingdom Metazoa; phylum Arthropoda; class Insecta; order Coleoptera; family Cerambycidae; genus Monochamus; species Monochamus alternatus. Next base: position 71,944,754 of record CM073431.1, on the reverse strand, counting down.
AGATGAGGTACTAATTTAAAGTTTTTATTGCGCTTGTGTATCCACAATTTTAATTTATTTAGAATACGTGAAGGTTAAGGTTATTATGCACGTTAGCAAGCTGTTAATTGGTATTGAAAAACATGTTTTCGTTATACGTCTGTTTTAAGTATCAATATTCTACTTATTGTTTTTAATTTAATATTGCACATAGAATCAATAATCGGCTTAAAAAAGGTCATGCATTCATATACATAAATCAACTGATCGACTTCTGTGTATGAATTCCCTGTTAGAATAACGAATTTTCCCCTAGGACCAAAATAATCCTAGAAAATATCAGGAATCGGTCAGATTTTTTAAAATAATAAATATAATTTGTATCTCATCAATTACAAGGATATTTGAAGATTAACGTTTGTTTATTAATCGAAAACATATTTTTTATTTCGAACTCCGAAAGGGTGGAAAATTTTACGTTCGAATACGCGACAATCCACGCTCAAAGTGATTTCTAGAGGTCATCCAAAGGTCAAATGTATCTATATTGGGAAAATATATCTCTATAAAATTTATCGAAGGATATGTTTAATGGATTCCTTTTGCATTTGTCTCTTTACATCATCCATCTAAAAACTGCCTTTATGTTCGCATAACAATGTTATAAATATAATTCAAAATCTAAAAAATACAAGTGCTGTAAGCATTGACTGTATTTCTACTAGGATCGTTTGCAATGAAATTGCTGAGCTCTTGACAGATCATAAATTTGTTTATTGAATGTGATAAATTTCCAGATAGATTAAAAATTGATGTCGTTATACTCATATTTAAAAAAAATCCATTACTAGTAGAAAATTATAGAGATATCATAGTTCCGACGGTCCTTAATAAAGTTATCGAGAGAGTAATATATGATAAAATATATTCATGTTTAAATAAATTTAAAATAATATCTAAATGTCATTATGGTAAATATGTTGATGCCTGCAGTAGATTTTCGGGATAATTTTTTGGCCTGGTTAATGTCATATCTCAAGGAGAGACACATGTACGTGCAATAAAATAGGAGTCCCGCAAGGCTCGATACTTGGTCCTCTCATTTTTCTAATTTTTATGAATAATTTACCCTTATATCTTAACACAAGATGTGTCACATCATATACAGACGATGTCACCCTTGCAATATATGAAAATGAAGACAACAGAGAAACATCAACATACCGATTACTACTGCGATTATCAGTAACCGGTGACGAGAAAATGTTTAGAGTAAGGAAAACTATCCTCGAAAACTGTTGGTTGTATGAAAAAATTACAAGGGGAAAAAAGTAGTATAATTAGGTGTAGTATTTAAAAAAAAAGTTTTTTTGAAATCGGCCAATGCAGGAAAAAAAAATTAAAAAGAATAAATCTAGGGGTTGCTTAATCCCGCCCTCCAGAAACATGAACTAAGGAATAGACACCGCCACAAAATAACTTTTGGCTAGCTGATAATGTGAACCAAAATTGAAATTTCTAAGTGTAACCGTTTTTAAGGAAAAATAAAAAAAATATTTTTTTCCTCCATTTTGAGACTCGAATATTTCAACAGGAAGGACCCAAATTGAAAAATTTCATATGAAGATCCCCCTGAAATGGCTTGTGGTATACACTGGTAAAATATTTGACCATCATTCTGGATCATCCTGTATAATACAGCCACGAAAAGTCTTTGATACTGCCCAGTTTATTAACATATATTATTCCTTAGTTATCTGTTTCATAATATTATACTTTGGGGCAATGTAAACATAATGCTAAAAGTTTTAATATTACAAAAAATAATTATTCGACTAACTTTTCATATTTGTCAGTGGGAATCTTGTAGACTATATTTTGTTCAAAATAACATATTGACTTTTCCCAGCTATGTATTATATGTTACCAAAAATATAAGGTCTTATGAACGTAATTCTACACATGAATTATGGTAATTTATTAAAATTTTTGCATCGTGCTACAAATTTGTATGAACAGTCACCTTTTTATATGGGTATTAAACTTATGAATGCATTGGCGATTGATGTAATGTAATGTTCATGTAAAACTGAAACAAATTTCAAAACTAAACTTAAGGCATATCTTGTGTGTAAGCGTTACAACGAAGTACCAGATATACATACATACTAATGTTATACACATAATATAATTGTTATATTACACTGTATTTGTTGTTGCTGTTTTTAACTTAATCTTAAGGTGCAACGATTGTTTAATAATAATAATAATAATAATAATTTATTAATCCATTAAGATCAAAATAATTGACATTGGATAAGTCATTGTAAACATTTGTTACAAGTAAAAGTGTAAAATACAAAAATACTTATAAACATACAAACAGATAGTGTATAATGAAAATAATATAAAACTTATTATTATGGGTAGGTATACAATAATTTACGTGAAGTATAACACAAGAAAAATCTAAAGAATAGTTTATACCGTGTTAGGTAAATATGTCTGAAACTTTATATAAACATTTACTAACAAGGTAAGTCTTAAGTTTAGTTTTAAGAGAATTTAGATTTTTTTCCTCTTTAATATTTTGTGGTAACACGTTCATTAGTTTTATGCCCATGTAAGAATGCGACTTTTCATATAAACTTGAAGTGTGATTTGGAATTTTCAGTAAGTTACCGTACCTAGTTTGATATGAATGAGAATCGGAATTTCGTTCATAAAATTTTATATTTTTGACAACATATAATACACATTTATATATGCAAATGCTGGGAAAAGTTAATATATTGTTATTAATAAAAGATGGCCTGCTGGATTCACCTTGGGGAATACCAAAAATTAATCGAATTATTCTTTTTTGGGTTATTAAAATTCTGTTGACACTATAACCATTTACGTTACCCCAGACCCCCACGTTATAAGATAAATGGCAATAAATTATAGAATAATATATACTGAGAAGCTGAGGAGTATCAAACATTGCTTTTAGTTGTAACAATGTATAGTAACCGTAATTTATTTTTTTACCCACATCATTAACTTGACATCTCCAGCTCATATCACAATTAATGTATGTTCCCAGAAACTTTGTTTGTTCTGAACTTTCTATTACTTTATCATTTACCTTAACAAAAAGAGGTGCATTGATTTTTCTACGGGAGCAAAATCGCATGCATATTGTTTTTTCTGCATTTACAATTAGACAGTTTTTATTGCACCATTCAATAAATTGGTAAGCCAATATATTCAAAGAATCCTGCAGCTGCTCAGGGCTGTTAGCATGTGTTGCTAGAGTGACATCATCTGCGTACATTATAGTACAGTCAGTATTAAGATAGGAGGGTAGGTCATTCATGAAAATTAAAAAAATTAGTGGACCAAGTATAGACCCTTGCGGAACTCCTAGGTCAATCTCTTGAACAGCTGACATATTATTATTTAGTTTTACATATATTTTTCTATATTGCAGATATGATGTTAGCCACGACAAAACATTATCCCTAAAGCCCACTGCTGACAACTTTTCTGACATAAAATTAATATTTAGGATATCAAAGGCCTTCGACAAATCAAAAAATAATGCACCAACGTATTTACCTTTATCATGATGTTTATGTATAAATTCTGTAAAATCATAACAAGCAGTTTAGGTTGATTTGTTTGGACAAAAGCCATTATGACATTTGGATAAAATATTATATTTGTTTAAATATGAGTACATTTTATTGTACATTACCCTCTCAATGACTTTGCTTAGGACAGTTGGAACTGTAATACCTCTATAATTTTCTATTAATAAAGCATCATTCTTTTTAAATATAGGTGTAACAACACTAATTTTTGGCTTGTCAGGAAACTTGCCACATTCTACAGATAGATTTATGATATAAGCCAGAGATGGAGCAATCTGATTACAAATGCTTTTGATAATCTTGGTAGAAATACAGTCAATGCCCACATTGTGTTTTTCAAATTATGAATTATATTTACAACATCATCACTATGAACATCATAGAAAAAAAAGGTATTAGATGTATTTAATGTCGTTAAGGTACAATTACGGGAGGTATTCTTACCAAAATGATTCTGAATGGCCAACTTACTTGTCGTACTGAAATAATTCGCAAAGGCATCTGTTATAGTATAAATATCATTAGTGATCTTATTATTGATTAAAAGAGAAATTGTTTTATTCTTTTTTGTTTTACCCATTTTTTCTTTTGTTAATTTCCATACATATTTTTGCTTTTCAGTTGTTGTTTTGCTGTCAAGTTTATTACGATAATATTCCTTTTTAGTATTATAAATATTTAATTTATATTCCTTTTTTAAGTTTGTGTAACATGTATCCAAATTAGAATTATTAAGTTTAGATTTGATCCAGTATAAACTCTTTAGTCTTTTCCCCATGCTCACAATGTCATTAGTAATCCAGTTTCTCTCTCGAAATGAACTAATAGAACTTACAATATTAGGGCAGTAAATAACCAAAGCATATAATAAAATATTAAAAAATGTACAAAAAGCATTGTTAATATCAAAGACGGGCTCATATACAGACTGAAAAGTTTCAGGACTTAAAAAGGTCTGGAGTTTAACTATGTTAGTTGCACTTAAATTTCTACTGGTAATCTTCTTAATTATTCCTACAGTTTTATCTATATGTTTATATCTAATTTTTAATGTAACAACAATTGCAAGATGATCTCCGATATTCACATTTTTTATATTTTCTTGATACCCATCTTGTGATATATTCGTCAAAAAATAGTCTACCTTTGATAGTGATTTATGACCATTTTTGTTAATAAATATTCTAGTGGGTTCTGTATTCTGACACTCAAGTCCGTAACTGTCCATTAAATCACATAAGATACTTTTTTCATTAGAATGTAATAAAAAATTTATATTTATATCGCCACATAGCATAATATTGTTAAATTGACTTATGTAATAATCAAGAGTTTCTGATAGTCTATAAAAAAATATGTTAATGTCACCACTTGGTGGTCTATAAACAGTTATCAAACAATATTTTTCATTACCTATGGAAAAAGATATGGCACATAATTCAATATGCATTTCTTCAGAGAAATTTTGTTCCAAGTTTTTAAAATGTATGTTATTTTTTACAAATATGAGTACACCACCATGAATATGGTTTTGTCTAATAAAAGAACTAGCCATTGTATAATTAGGTAATATTATAGTATTAATGTTAAAGTTATTACACCAAGATTCGGAGATAGATATAATATGTGGATTCTCATCATGGATTAGTATTTCCATTTTGCTCACCTTATTAACAATTGACTGACAATTTAGACATAACATTTTAAAATCATTAAGGTCTGTAGGTTCACTGTTACTGTCAAAAGGGCCGCTCGGCATAAGACGAGGTTTCAGTACGAAATTCAAACTTCTTGACTAGTATACCCTCCGGCCAGTACGACGGAGAATACATAATGTTTCGAAGTTCCACGTCCGCTTCCACCCTGTAGGATACATTCTTTCCCAATGAATTTAGTTTGGTACCTTCAAAGTCATGACCAGGAGTTCATTTTTTTAAATATATTTTAATGCTTTCCGGTGTGGAAGTAGGTTTGCAACGTCTCACATATAGCCATAGCCTACGTTTCGGAGCGCTAAATTCTTCTGTTGTGTCCGTATTGTTAGTTCCCATTACTATGTTTCTGTTCCTATGTCTGTCTGAGATCAATTTCTTATACGAATGCGTGTTTTTGTTAGTGTGTCTGTTTTTATTTTTATATTTCACTATATTTACAGTTTTTTGGGAACTACTTCCCTCGATAACCGTATCGATAGACGATAATGTTTCCGTGGAACAATTAAAATCTTTTTGCTTATTTTCTAGAATATCCCTTTTATCAATCGTCATTTGGTTTAAGTATTTATTATCATTAGTAAGTAGTTTCACCATATCAATATTTAATTGTCTCAAATCCTTAACTTCTTGCCGCAGTGATTTTATTTCACTTACTAGAAAGTCAGTTTGTTCTTGCAAATATTTGCTTATGACAGCTTGCACTTCATCTATAGTAAAAGTGGCGCAGTTTTGAGATTTGGCTATATCAGCCTTAAGTGCTGCCCCACGGGTCATTTTTGACATGAATTTTACGTAATATTACTAATAACACAAGATAAATATTTCTACAACTCAGAACTCTACAAACACACGTCCGCTCGCTACGAACTACTGAACTCACTCCTCCCAATATTTGTGGATGTTTGTATTTTATAATGTTCTTTGTAGCTATTGTGTAATTCATTTGCCCAATGTATTTTTAATGGAAATTGTTATTATTACTAAATGATTGATTAAAATAGACTTAATTTCAGGATCAAGTAATTAATGTTGTACAATAGTTTCTTGCACATATTTTTTGAGGATAAAACGTTCCTTACAAAAAGAATCGAGATGATTGACAAGTTGTTGATTGCCTTTATTTAAATATTGTACCATATTCCGTATCGCTTTCACAAAAATATCTAGAAAACGAAACGTATCGTTTTACGCCAGGTCTATAACGATGATAATGTCCAAATTATTTCATTATGTGCTCTAGAAATACTTTTAATATGGTTGTTTATTGCTATTTCGTGACAAACTGTTGGCTTAAATTGTATTACTTATATGCTTTCTGCAAATATTTTGGTCGAAATCTAGCTTCGTTGTAAATCATAATTCAGTATTTCCAAATATCGAAATTAAATTAAGTTAAGCCGTCGTAATCCATACCCCAATATTTTTGCCGAAAGCTAGGTGAAATAATAACATCAATCTCTTCAAATGTCCTTAACTGTTTAAAAAATATATAATAATATAATTTTTAGACAACTTTAACGTCATCTATCTCAAAACCGAAGAATTTTAGACAAAAATATTTGTGCCAGTCGATACTACCTAAAAGTTGTGTGAAACAAGAAGCAATGTAGACGCTTTTGCAATAATAATGATACTCCCTCGAAACAGTTTTTGAACTTCTGGTCAGTTATGAGAAGAAATTTCGTTAAATATCTACTGGTGAGTGGAACAACTAAGAATTAATGTTAAAAATTAAATCTTCACAAATATTATTGGGAATAATAATAATATAATAATAATATTTCTACCCCTTAATCTATTCACGGGATTAGCCTACCCAACTAACATTTAAGCCTAATAGACTACTACACAAGAAAAATAATTATAAATTGATCAAGATTTACTACTTTCCTCCATAAAAATAGTCTTCAATGTTACAAAATCTTATAACACCAAAATTTTAGTCAAAAATTTGTTAATTAAGAGTAATATAATGACTTCTAAGTAAAATGAAATATATGTCACTTTATACAGTTCGAAATTACATATTGTTTACGTATTCTATGTTTTCAAATGCTAATATTCCAATAATGTGTAAGACGAAGTTATAATTTACTTAATTTCGCCTTGAAATCTGTCTTCAATATCCAAGGTTTTTTTTAAATTATTACAATAGGTAAATATTTACATATTTATTACGAAATTGTAAAACTTATTTTGTCTTCAACAAGTAGTTAAAAATAAGGTAATAACTAGTTATTTTGCCCTATTAAATCCTTCAATTGGTTAAGTTCCATTTTTATTACAATATCAACCTATTTTCAACTTTGTTGATAATTTCTAAAGAATATTTAACCATTTCAATTAACCTAATGGAAATATGGTTCTATATTATGGTACAAATTTACTTGTTAATAATACTTCGACGTAAGGATTTTTAGGAAACAAGCTTCTTGTTATATGTATATGTATTCCGACAGATCTTCATGTAATAGCGCGTAGAAATTGTTTTGTGTTTGGGCGATCTGCAGTGAAAACCAAGCCCTACACAATATTACAAAGTTGTAAAAAACGAATTTAAGCCAACACTGCATTTTATGTAAATCAATCTAATGATAATATAAACACTTCATATATAAGTACTCTTATGACTGTTATTATGTCAGATGAATTCAGTAGGGCACGTGAATTGAAATTCGAATTGAATTCCGTTCGAAAATATTTTGTTTTTGTTATTACGCATACATAATATTATTGGCTTTAATTTGAATTTTCAATCACAAATAAATCCAAGAGTAGAATTTTATATGTAGGTACCTAGTAATAATTTAATTGGTAATAAATTACCATAAAATATCTTCATTTGGAGGAAATCTCAACCACAAAGTTAATATTTTTCTGTGACGTCAACATTGGCATAGGCAATCTGCCCTATAGGTTAAGACTTACAGACAAATTGACTTCAAAGTTGATTTTATTTGAGCGGCCATGTTGTAATAAACACTAAATGTTTTGTTCATTATTTCTAATTGATTACTCATTAAAATTATGTTAATACAGATAATATTACTTAATACATTTATGACGAAAGATTATTAAACACATTTTATCACGAAGTACATTCAGTTTTTATTTTAGGTTATTTTTCAGTATAGAAATATTATTAAAAAGCAATAGTAAAAATGTATATTTATAAGGCGCGTTATTTTTATGAAAGTTTGGTCATGACATTATACGAAAAAAATTCCTGGGTTGTACAATTTGATGAATGGAAACCAAAAATACAGAGTTTATTATATTAAAATCTAAATATCTATAAATATACCTACTAACTCCTACTGTACTTGTAGTTTAGTAGCCTGACTTATAGTCTTTCTTTTTCTTCCTATCCCTGTTCGCTATTACAATGTATAAGATCAAACATATAATGTTGTCTCTCTCTGGCAAATGTATGTCATATAAAGGGCATAATTAGGGTATATCTTGGTAATAATGTCTTTTATATTTTGAAATTTTAACATAAAATTGGTCCGTATTTCTTTTAAGTCCAATTATCTTATTGGAACAAAATTCTTGCCGACCAATTATTAACTTCCATATTACTTTAGTTTTTTTCCCCACATAAGGAAAAAGGCCAACGAATATAGGTAAACTTTCCTTATACGGAATTGGTCATGAAAAGTTTTTGACCAATTCAGAGGTCAAGTTAACGTAATTTTAACTTTAATTGTTTGTTGGGTAGAAGTTGGAGATTTGTGCGGGGGAGGGGACAGAATATTATTATTAAGTAGTTCGCACTTGCGCTCAGGAATGACTTAACGTTGGTAGCCCCTAAGCACCATTCAGTGCAGGAATGAGGGAAACTTGGAAAAAATCATTAATTAGGGGGGGTAGCCAAATGTCGACCGGTATCAATCTCATCACATTCTTCCACCCTACCATACTCGCAGAGAAGGTGAAAATCCTCTCACGAATATAGCTGATATACGGTATACCGGCTGCGAGACTCGAACCCACGCCGATCTGTCACATCGATTCAAGTGCTGACGCCTTAAACCGCACGACCACTGACCGATGTGGGAATGGGACCTAAAGTTAAAGAAAACCAATTTGTTAGTCTACGTTTCGACTGTATTTTAGCCTTCTTCAGGATAATCCAAGAAAAGTTTTCCGTGTAAAATACAAATATATAAAATGGGGAATAAAATAAGTAATATAACATGTTATAGAAGACAAAGTAGTATATAACTTAACAATGTTCAGAATAATGTTAAAAGTAGTTTTGATTACGCATACTCATTTGTGCCATTTTGTCTTTCTACTTATATCTATTTTTTTTTGCATAGGAACCATTTTTATTATACTCGTTTGATATTTGCAAGTTTTACAGTTCCGCACTAATTCTTGATGATAACATTGGTAAGCCTTTGACAGCAGTGGATATTTGACTGCAAGTGTACTCATATTTTTAGATAAGAGGCCACAGAAAACTAAAATGCATTATGTGTTTCTATATTGCAGCAGAATTATCCGGCATTCCATCTGACACAAATTTTCAGTAAACCTTTCGGTAATTGCAATTTACATATTCTGTTCTAGCGGTTAACTATGTGAAGCAAACATGATGCTGAGTCGTAATGTTTGCATAACGCGGCTGTTGTTTTGCCGTTAATGCAGATGAATAAATAATGATAATTATATAACTGTTCCGCATTTTTACGCTCTATTGTTTAACAGTACAGAGCGGTATTAGCCAATGTTCGGAGTGAACGGAAACAATAAGGGGAACGATATTTTTACAGCCCTTGCCGTTTTAAGTATTTGGAGCTGTTTACTAAACAGTTCCTATTCTCAAAATTTCAGAATATACAAAACGTTGTACAAACTTTTATATTTGTAAAAAATATGCATAAAATGCAATAAACAGTTTCTCGTAGGTAAATATGACATATCCGAGTAAACCCAATTTACTTTACTTAGAGTGTTTTATTGGTAAAAATTAATTTTGAGGAGAATAATTTCCTCATCTTAACCATTTATTTTAAATTTCAAAAAGTTTCTAACAGTAGCTGTAGAATGAGATGGTGTACCATCATGCATAGGAAATATTGTATAGGGGTTTACATCGGAATATTCATGAAAGTTGTGAACATTTGTAATTCCTCTAAGAGTGAAACAACCTCATCAGTGAAAAAAATTTTTCTTATGCAAGATAAACTCGCACACCTAGTCGATCCAAATCTTGAGACTTGAGCTCTTGCACTTTTTGAATGTGATACGGATGGAGTAGATTACATTAAAGAATTCGGTGTACAAAAGTTCTTGATAATCTAGTTTCTCGAGATAAACGTTTAGTATTTATTTTCGGTTCATCTGTTTGTGAATTATTTTCTTCATCTTGTAGCGTTATTACACCAGAACGTTTTAGGATATTATTGAAAAATTTTCCTGTCTTTCGAGCCCGTCTCCCAATATTAGAAAATGTTTCTCTATGGAGAATCTCTCGATTTGGAAATCTCCTATGGTATTCCTCCACACTTCTTCTACAGTTTTGCTGAAATTATTCAACCATTTTCAACAACAAACAGCAGCAAAAATAAAATAGTTTCATTATTAACTGTCAAATTTTGAATGCATGTAACTCCTCTCCTCTTTGTATATAGATAAGTTTGGTTAAACTGCAACATTTTGAGACCTCCTACAAGTACCTGCTTTGTGTCGGTTCTTAAGCGGAACACCCTGTATAATAAGCATAATATTTTAAGTGTGTAAAAGTGTAAAATAATGGAATTTGAGGTCGACTGATCGTGCAAATTTAATCGGACGTGTATCGTGTGTACCAATCATCAGTTATGATTTGACAGTTTATCATTGGCCTTAACGGTGCCAACCACGTGTCCGAATAACTTCAACTTCACCTGCGGCTTTCTCGAGAAGTCCTGACCTACAAGGCCGTGTCCGCATGTTCTCGACACGCTCGATGCCCACACCGGCATACCTGCAGTTTCAGAGATAATATTATGGCTGTAGCGCGGAGCCTTTTATGCAAATTTCCTCGGGTTCTGGGTCATGAAACGTACTATTATAACCAAAATATTGATGTTTCCTATCGTCAGAATGTGATACAGTGGTTCGTTAGCTGAATTGTATCGTTCTATAGTTCTACAAAAATTATGTATTGGAACTTTACAGACAGTGATCCATTATGAACTGTAAATCACAATTGTATCAAGTAAGGGTGTGCATGTGTTTTCAGTAAGCGTAATACAAGAAGTAGTTGGACGGACAACTAGTCCTTTATTACTGTTTTAACTAACCTATTTACTGATTTGATATCAATTTTTGTACCTAAACAGAAATCTAAGTTTACTTAGATGCCTTTAGGATATTACTGCTTGGATTATTTTAAATTGGAAGGATCCAAACTGACAGAGCGAAACATATGAAACTTATGGCATTCGAAATCCAAAATATTTGTGTCAAAATAGTTAACGACTTCCTGGATGTATTTCAGCAAATGCCCATGTAAAAAATAAATTCTTATCCTACGCCGCACCTGTGCCTTTTAAGCTGTTGGCCCATTGAGGAGAGCCACGAGAAGGGAAGTGTCATTTTGATCCCTTGTCCACACACACACGTTGCGACTGAAGAGAAAAATCCCATGTGCCCAATCCATTTGTTTCGATAAGAAAGGGACATGAACAACTCAAACCGAGCCGTGAACAGAATTTTTTATTGAAAATGAGTTTTTAGGAGAGCTTGCTGTTCTAAAATCCATATACGAAATTGTATCCTTCGTGAAGAATTCTTGGGTGAAAAGTCCTTGAACTTTTTGTATATAATAATGGTAAAATTGATTATTTGGGAGAGTAAGGTATAGGGTATAGTGGGAAACATTTGGTTTGTTATTGAATGCATACTCGGAAAGGATTTTCTTCTATGGTGTGTTTGATATTTTCTTAAACCGTCACGTCTTTGATGTAATTATTCTGAACTTATTGTGTCCCACGAATGAAAGATCTTGTGTAGAGTGAAACCTGATATGAGAACACTGGATGAAGAAGAGCGTGAATAGAAGGAAAAAATGCATCGATTTGGAATATCACTGGATAGTGGGTGTATACACCCTCCCTTGTATTTCAAAACTACACAAGGTATCCTGACATAAAGCAAGACTAGATGATTGACTCCAAAACAATTCAATGTAGACAAATTTACTTTAATCAAATGTTGATGGTGTCAGAGTTAAAATTTTATTTTCGATATTCGTAAATAACTTTTTAAAAATCCAAATATTTGCATACATTTTGCAGATCAGCGTTTTTTGGAGCCAGAAATGCAAATTTGTTTCTAATTTTGACATTACTAGTAGAGGACATCAGTTATAGCACATCATGCTTCTTTTAAATGGTAGAACTTTTTTATAGCTCAGTATATCCATCACACTATTGAAACAATCGATTATCTTACTTCTTTATTTGAAAAAGATATAAAGTAACATTTTCGAAATAATTCTATTTGAAATATTCAGTGCATTGAGTAAAAACTGTTTTGAAAATTTCAAGAAGATCGGCGTGCTTTGATGAAATATTTATGCTTTGATGAAACCAGTGTTAAAAATTGAAAGGCTACAGTTTCATCAAATCTTGCCGATATTCTTAAAATTGCACGTCGTGATAATTTACTATTCTGAATAACTTTTTCAAGTAACACTGCTGTACTTTTAACGGAAACGGCTTCTTTACCTGAAACCAAAATTATTTTTACTGGGTGCACTGTTTATTTCAAATTAATGTAATTCCAATACGGTTATTTTTAACGACGAAAAAAGATAAGAGAATCGTTTGTTCAATAGTCAGATGGATACACTAAATGCCAAAAAAGTTATGCCATTTGAAAAAAGCATGATGTGCCATAAGTGGCTAGAAACAAATTTGAATTTGTCGTCCCCAAAAACTCCCGATCTGCAAAATATATGCAAATATTTGAATTTTTTAAAAAGCTATTTACATATATCAAAAATAAGTTTTAACTGACGCCCTGTATCTTTTTAACCATCAATTTCAACCTAAGGTAAATTTGGATACATCGCATTATTTTGTCGTCAGATATCTACTCCTGCTCTACATTCACACGTCGATTTTGCTTTTTAAAAAGACTCTTTTTTTCTATACCAACGCATTTCCGAGGTTCATTTGTTTTTGCGTGATGACGTCATCGGATATTTTTTTTAATAGAACCCCTATATTTTTTCATCGGATTCTTGTAGAGCTTAACTTGATGAATTCAAAAATTTATAATTTCAATTCCTTCAACTTTCCGAGAAAAATAATAATAATAATAATTTGTTGTTGTTAAATTGTTTCAAAGTAAAGAGTTCTATTTTGTTTAACTGCCAGAAACAGTTTCTGAGGTGACTTGATTTAATTTATTGTTTTTGCTATCAAAAAATATAATATTCTAACATGCAATCTAATAAAACAAAATAATAAATTAGGGGGTCAAATACGATTGAGGCAACCAGAATTTAATTATTAATTAATTAATTAGCTGCTTATTGTTAAATTGTTTTAAAAATAAAGAGTCCTTATTTTGTGATACTGCCGATGAATTCACTATATCCATTTTACTCTCAACCAGCCCATCACAGACACAAATGGGAATATTCACATTTTTTTTCAAGCCGATTTTATTGGATCGGTTATTATTTTATTTCTCGGAAAGTTGAAGGAATAAAGTGTTGAAATTATACATTTTTTAATTTAGTAAGTTAAGCTCTACAAGAATCCGATGAAAAAATATAAGGGTTTTATTTACAAAAATATCCGATGACGTCATCACGCGAAAACAAATAAACGCCGGAAATGCATTGGTATAGAAAAAACAGTCTTTTTAAAAAGTAAAACAGACGCGTCCGAGGAACTTTCATGAAACTTCATTGTTTTAGAAATAATGAATTTATCCCATACTTTTCTTCCACACTGTATATATCCTATTTTGTTTGATTTCTGCGTATGTAAACCGGAGATAGGGCAAATAAAATAGCATGAAATAAATATATATTTTCATAGTTTGACAATGTTGGACTTACTGAACCTGTATGTCGAAACTATTTAAAATAAATATTTTCTAAAGGTCACTAGAAAGACTCAAATGCTGTCAATAAATTAGAACCACTTCTGTTATCCCCAATCTTCTAACCAATTTATTGCAACTAGAACCAACTGTCAATTCTTGTAATACATGTCAATTCCTTTATTAATTTATTGGTTTAAAAACGGTTAAAGGCAAAACGGGTTTAATAAATTAAATTAATGTTTTCGGTCCTCGTCCAAATTCGAAGGTTCCAAAGAAGCCTTCATTGGTTAGAAAGCTAAACCTTTTCCAACATCACTACATTTATTACTCGCGGTTCAATCGCCTCCATTGCAGGATTAATAAAATATTAATGTGTTCAAAATTAACATATCGTCTGGTGAAAGAAGTGAATGCTCCAATGAAAGTTCGCAACATTTATATGCCAATGTAAAATTCATAAAACTCGTCATTGCATATTTCTCGTCATAGTCGGTTCGGAGGCGATATTTAAAAAAAAATAGCGGTGATGCAACAGTGAAAGATAACATTAGTGACATTAAAAAATGATACTGAGACTAGGTGGAACTAATGAAAATGAGTTACTAGTAGTTATATTATAATCGTAACTTTCTCTTTCATAAAAAAAAGAGATTTAATTTTTTTATAGATTTTTTTTTAATTATTTCTGCTAAGACAATGAAAAGAAAGTACTAATTAATTTTCTATGCATTTTAAAGATTAAAAACTAAAGGCGATAGCACAGGCTAATGCGTGTGATATTTTATAGTATTTATACAGGGTGTCCAGAATATAAGTGTCAATACTGAAAGGACATATCTGACTAAATGCAACAAAAAACTCTGATGAAAAAAAAATATAGCGAATAGTGTTTCTACAAATGCAATTAAGAAATATGAATACAATTACAATAAAGTGCAAAACCGTTTTACAAAATTTCAACTAAGGTACATTTAAAGTTGAGCAAAAGCTCTTTAAGGAATTTATTTGTAATTTGTGTTTCTATCAGTATTAATGAAGGAACGATGGAAGGACACCTAAAACCCTTTTATAACTGTAATGTACTGTAACCTGCGACAACATTGTAATTCCTTACCTGGTGTTGTTAACCTTAAACCTAGATAATTGTGCATCGTTTATGGTATTTTGATAAGTGCGTTTCATTTATTTGTACCTAGTGTTCGTGTGATGTTTCACATACTTAGTAATCATAACATGTTATTGGTTATACTTGAATCGATATATGAAGAAACGTGACCCAAAAAAGCATAATATGGAGGAAATGGGAAAAACATGTTATTATTTAGAATACGTTTCATTCTTTTTTAATATAATAAAACATTGATTTTATTTTTTTACGGTCAATGGTCGAGTAGTTTTAGGCGTTAGAACTTGAATCGATATGGTAATTTCATCGAGGGTTCGAACCCGCGCTAGACCGTAGATCAGTTATACTTACGGAGAGAATTGGTACCCCCTCTGCGGGTACAGTAGGATGGATGGTTGGGTGTGAGAGATTTATACCTGTCGCCGTTTGACCAATGGTGGTGAATAGTGGTTAGGGCCTACCATCGTAATTCTTTCCTGATCTGCTTAATAATAATACACCGCCCCCTTTCCTACACAAGTCTCTGATTTCTGGGATAATACTCGTGATTAGAATGAGGGGTAGAGATATTAATATTTTTATTATTTTTAAAATAAAAATTATATTCTCTACGATGTTTCCAAATAATGAAACGTGACTCTTCTGCATAGTAAAATTGTAGAAATTGTTTTCATTTAAACAAGTTTATATTTCATAAATGTTAAAAAAAAAAATTAATAACATTTTATTGTACCAGTTGGTTAAGGAGATACTGAACTGCGATATTCTTGATAATTCTTCTACAAATTTTACACATTTTCATGTATGTTGAATAATGAGAACTTTTCGCAATGAATGGATTTTAAATAGTAATAGTATGGTATTTTTCTATGTGTGTAATTCTCGGAAACTGCCTTTCTCTTTCCTTGGGAAATATTAGTTTCCATTTTGCACTTATCACGCAAACTAGCACACAGAACAATATTTAAATGAAACACATTACAACGAGATTGCCAGAATGGCAAGTGCCCCACGGATTTGGTAATGCATTTGGTTGCCGAGAATGCACAGCATGGATCATTTTTTAAATTCAGCAGTTTGGTATGGTGGATTCCGTCGTATCAGTCAGAAATCAAAACTCTTTGAACAAATCAATAAGAGTGCTTTGGTGGATTCCACCACACGAAACTGCTGAATGTAAAAACAAGCCCATGCCTCAATTTCACATTTTGTCTATACCTAATGTGAATAGGAAACATATGCTATTTTTTCATAGTATGATGCAATAATCCAATTTTGATATGTGTCATCTCTGACTATGTCAATTAATTTCTGCTGTGTGCCACAATTTCGTTGTTGGTTATCTCAGAAACTACAAGAGATAGAAGAATGCGATTTACGCAACATTGGATTAGTTTTTCGAGAAACTGCCGTAATCAGAATTTCATAGACCTCTTCATTTATGAGGTATAGGGTGAAATTAAAAAAAACACTTAAACTTTGTATCTCAGAGAATAGCTGACATATCGAAATGGTGAAAATTGTTAGTATTTTACGTTCAATGGCTTATTTGTAGTTTCTCTACTTCTTCCTTTTAAAACATGACTCAAACATAATAAAATGCAATTGATTGAAATAAAAATGTATGTTTAGGTCATATTTTAAAAGAGACACCGTGTAGAGAAAGTACAGGCACGCCATTGAACTCTACGTGAAAACTCATTTTCGCAGTTTTCACCATTCGGATATCTCAGCTATTCTGTGAGGCACAGATAATCCTTTAAAAGTAGTTTCTTTTAATTTTGCCCTGTATTGGGAGACTCTGTATAGTGAACGTTTCCCACAAGCAACGGCAGTCATTTGGACACTTATTATAACTATTTCAAACTTTATTCTGTGTTGCGAGAATAATCAGTTATGATTTGTTTGGTGCAATTAATCGTAAGCAAAACAAGGGTACATATATTTCGGCCTGTATACTAAACCTGCCTCATGTTGGTTTATTTCATCAAATATTTCGTATACACTGCAATTATCCTCGCTAAAATAGTCAAACAAAACAAAATACCTACTCTGTCCTTTACGTAATACACTCAGATGGTTGCTGACATTGCAGAAATATGCAGATATAATAGTCATTTGAATTTAAATCAATTATGTAACCATATCGCAATTGTATACAAACAATAACTATCCTGCATTTGTATGTATGTACTTCTATTGTCAATATTTTTATGTTTAGTTTACAGCTTACCGGACACTACTGATGCTGAATATAAAGAATGTGTAACCTTGAATATTATAATTTAGTTAATTTTGTTGCGTACATAGAGGTACTAATTAAATTATAAAGGATATTAATTGCCGATAATAATTAATGATAAAAGGTATTTATTTTACCATTGTAAATTGGCAAAACTTGATAAATATCAATGTCATCACAAACGGTAACGCAAATTAGATGTGAAAATTAGAGCATTGTATATTTTGAAATTAGTTTTTACTTTTTTATTATTTAGAAATAGGTATTGTTAATTTTAAGAACTTATTTATTACTCGGTGCTCGGATTGGGCTAATTGCTGAAAAAGTCTGTACATTGTGTAACAATGGATTAGGCCATTATAAATTCCATTAATTTCTTAATTTAACGTATTTTATCCAAATCTATAATATATCAAATTTAATTTATTTACTTATTTATATTTACATTTATAGTAATAGACAACTTCCTTGTAGTATTGTTGCCATCATTTTCAGAATGCATAACATCTGCCGAAGTTAATGAAGAATTTGCACAAGTTACGGATGTTTTTTTTTGACGCGGCAGCTAGTTTCCTTGCAATCTCAAGTTTGTTAGATATGGACTCCTCAACATGCGCTTCATACAATGGCCAGTATATGCTCCTGGATTTGTGATATTCAAGAATGAAGCAACTATTGAGAGTACGTTACCAAAGTGTTGATTCCAACAGACTGAGAAGTACATGTTTTATTGATGTATCTTAATAAGAATTTATATTGTGTTAACCGAATTGGATGCAGAGGAATATATTTTCTCCATATTTCAACATCATTCACGCAAAATCCTTCTTCAATAATTGCAAATTTTCTTGAAATGCCCGTCTTGGTGTCAGGTATTGAAGCAAGTAGGTAGCTGCCTGCTTCGTGTACGTCAGTAATTTTCAAATTTGTCAATTCGCAGCATCGACAGGCACCAGAAGCTTTTTTTTGCTTTGTATCCTTTCGATTCACTCTTCAAATAAGCAGTTATATTTTGCAATATCTATATTTGTATAGACCTTTATAGTAGCCCTCAACATCGAATACTTCGACGACATATATACATATTTTTTCTTCAAATTTAAAAAACACAATAGCATGACTTCTTCATTTATTTTCTTATTCTTCAAAATTTGTGAATATACTAGATGACTGATGAATTTATGTTAATTATATAGCTTTGAAATAAGAATTTCAATAATTTATTTCAGAAGTCAAAATTCCAGAACCTTTCGTGATCAATATATTTTGCTGCCATTTTACAAGTGATGCAAAACATTGCATTTCATTTCTCTATAAGATTCATAATATTTAAAAACTAATTGAAAAAATTTTGTACCTGAATTTAATTGTTTATATATAATAATAATATACATATATTGAAAAACTAATTGATAAAATGTGTAAGCAGAATATATTTTTAATTCAGAACTTGAAAGAGTGTGACAAAATAAATGAAATGCTGTTTTTGTTAATTATTTTAATGCAATGAAATGAAATATTGAAATAGTTTTACTTTTCTGAATATGCAAAATGTCAAATTTGGCAACAATGTCAAAATTGAATACATTCTAAATCTTAATTATGACCGTACTTGTATAATGAAGCATGTCTAACTCCAATTTATATAGTGGATTCCTATCACCTAAATTTGGAGGTTTCCAGATAACAGTTTAGAATTTGACTGATATACAATATTTAACTTACTTGGAAGCCCTCTATATTCATGAAGAAGCCATATAGGACAAAAATATATATGAAGTATCTTTTTTGACCACTAATTTCTGGACACCCTGTATATATAGCAAAAAGAATCACTTTTTGTCAAATTATGAAGTTTGTGTTTAATCTTCGCAGTTTGTGTTTAATTTCACTCTCAGTTTAGCACAATTGTTTAGTGCTTAGGTATTTCTCGCCGTCAAATTTGTGGTGAAAATTTCGAAAAATAAAACATATGTATTAAAAATGTAATTCTTGATGTTCTGTTTATTCATGTTTAATATTTAAATTTTCCTTAAATAAAATAACAACATTTAAATAGCGTTTGTAAGACACACATTATTTTGCTATTCTAACACCGTATTTTAACCATTATTTTCACATACTTATAAATAAAAGTGAGCATTCTTATATAGTAGTTTATGTTGTGACAATATTTTACATCTACAGTTAAATTTTAAAACCATACATACGTATTTCCAAAGATTTCTGTATGTAAAAATTTGTTGGTTAGATTGCTTTTTCTTCTTGTTTATGCGTTCTACTTCGGTATTTCTACTATAAGTGCCTATTTAAGGCCAGCATTTCAAGAGCAAAGAATCGCATTGAAGGATGCACAGAAAAATTCATTAAGTAGGTTGAGGTTCTTGTTAACGCCTGCTTAATAATAGTATGCCCTCCCCTCTCCCGCACAAGTCTCCCGACTTTTGGGTTAATCCTCGTTATTAAAATGAGGAGTAGATATTATTATTTTTAACTTTTGGAGGAGACATGCACTAGAAAACATTAAAGACCGTGAATTGTACCTTATCATTGTGTACCGTACACTGTGAAAAATACTCAATAATTTACATCAATTTAAATGTTAATAGGTTTTTAAAAGGATTCTGCTGGGTGTGATAATGTTTATAATGCAATTTTATGAGATTTTATCATAAAAGTCATAGATGCAGATATGCTTTTCTTATCCTAAATGACTTCCCAGCCAGTAAACTGGAGAAAACCTGGAGAGGACTTGAATAATTTACACAGCGAAGAAATATTGTTTCTAACTTACTCAGATTTTTTATAGACTGTCTCAAAAAGCAGCTTCAATCATACATTTATTTAATTATTTTAAACGCTTCTCTCCCCAACCAATGTCTATTTTATCTTCAGTTTATTTCAGAATCATTTGATTTATGAACGCTCAT
Source organism: Monochamus alternatus (assembly GCA_037114965.1). NCBI lineage: Eukaryota > Metazoa > Arthropoda > Insecta > Coleoptera > Cerambycidae > Monochamus > Monochamus alternatus. The sequence goes on along the minus strand of CM073431.1, from coordinate 71,924,067 downwards.
AAAATTTTCATTAAATCGTTATTGCTTGGGAATTTGTCACATTTATTTTTAAAAGTTGAGTTAAAGAGTTTTATTGATAGCTGTGGTTTATAGTGATTTTAAACAATTATTGTTTAATGACGTAAGTTAGTTTCAAATTTAAGTAGTATAATTTAAAACAAGCGTATTACGTTGGTCTTCAAACTATTGGTTGGTAGTGGAGATACCTCCTTTTTTATTGGTTGAAATGCAAATTATTTTTGTGGTTTGTGTGAAGAGGAAGTAAGTATTCTGAATTATCGATCCATGTCTTATTAAATTTACGACTTGCTAAAGTAAATCGGGTTTTGTGTTACATAATTCGGTCAGTATTATTAATTAAATGACATTCTTAGTTGATCATTTATCTAATTATTAGAATTTATTTGGACGTAATAAATGAAAAAGTGAATTGAGATGCGTATTTCTTAAGTGACTAAAATCAAGGAATAGGTCGACTTATATTTTTAATTTTGCTTATTTTGATATAATAAACAATAATATGGCGCTCCAGGTGTGGTGTCATGCATAATTTTTTTATATAGTAACAATATATTTTCCGGCAAAATCTTGTAGTTGAGCTCCTTATGAATCTGTCAATATATCACACTTTATAGTTTTGAGAAACGAATCTCAACTTAGAATAACCAAATTTGATACTGAAACAGAGAATAAGTTGACTTGTAACTTGTGCTAAGTTTCTGTGAGTAAAACTGTAAAAGAAGTATGGGAGAATATTGTAAAAGATTTCCAAATCGAGTGATTCCCCATAGAGAAACATTTTCTAATGTTGAAAGATGGGCTCAAGAGACAGGAAAGTTTTTCAATATGTCAAATCGATTAGAAGGCGAAAGTTATTTGGAATTTCTGCAAAATACTTTTCCTGATTTAATGGAAGATATACCATTGCAGCTTTGACTAGAGTTTTGGTTTATGTACGATGGAACACCGCCTTATTTTGGTGCTATGACTTTTTGAATTTTAAATTTTCAAATAAGGAAGAGGAAAGGATTTTGTTCATTCCTCGCCAATTGAATACCGAGTCAATCTGTGAGTAATTGCTAACATTTATAAGTATTTCCATCACTATATGGCAACACTGTGAGCGGTGGGCTACATATGAGTATTTCTCATGATTCTGTACATAAAGACTATTTATTTCATTTTCGAAACAAATACTCTCTGAATGGAAGACTTGTATAATCTTTGTTGTATGGTGTGATCTAACTAATCTTTGTTTGGTTGTTTAGTTCGATGTTTGTATGTTTCTTACTATTTTTTCTTTAGTTTTATTGGGTTTTTGCCACACTTCTGAAAAATAATAAAAATTAATTAAATAAGCCCTTGCGCCAAACGGAACAGTCAAGGGTTATTTTTGAAACTAAGTTTGCCTAACCTAATCATTGTTGGCTACAGTTGTATCAAGAAGAAGTAAGTAAAAATAAAATAAAAATCATTTAACATCTCTATGAAAGCAAATAAACAAATTTTAAACTGTCAAACTTGACATACGTTTAATATTTTTACTACTACTTTGAAAACGAAAACAGAGAGTTTTTCGAAACGTCAATAATACGGAAGTGCGCGATAGTGATGTGATTTTTGTTATTTTTTACTTATCTGCTTTTTTCAGTGTGAGATTTTTTGGTTAGGCAAACTTAGTTTCAAAAATAACCCTTGACTGTTCCGTTTGGCGCAAGGGCTTATTTAATTAATTTTTATTATTTTTCAGAAGTGTGGCAAAAACCCAATAAAACTAAAGAAAAACTAAAATTATGATTACTAATCCTGATCTAGTATACTTATGTTTTGTGATTGTGCATTTTTTGACTGTTCTGTGTTTCAGAGCTTGAGTATGTAGTTATAGCTATATATCTGATTTGTACCTACTTGTTACTTGTTGTATTAATAAACAACAGTATAAATATAGTAAGAGTAAGGTGATTTTTGTTGTGTCGAAACCTATATGTACTATTTAAAAAAATGTAAATGTCTGGTATTTATTTTTATTCCTGATAAATATATCTAGGTTAAATAAAATGTTTCTAGCCGTTTCATATTAAATTCAAACGAATTCATTGCAAAATTAAAATATAAGTGAAAGTGAGATATATACTGTACTATTTGTCTTTGGATATTGTGAGGAATTATAAGCATTTTCACTGGGTGTATGAAGCGTACTCGCTTTTTATCATTGGCAACACCGGTTATAAGAAACGATCGTCATTTATTAGACAGAGTAAAGTTCAATTTTCGGCGAAAAGTAAATTTATGTTTGAGTTAAAATTTAGAATTTCTTTAGTTTTAATTTAATTTTTGATTATCCCTGTATTATTATATAGTTTTATTACTGTCAAATTTTAAAGGCAAAGTCTACCATCGACTTTTTGATTTCTTTTAATAAACACTATTAAAATCTTGGTTCAATTATTGTATTTTTTCTTGAGGTTTGTTAAAATTTAGCAAGAGTAAATAAGTGCTTTAAATAAATTCTGCGAGGGATGTCATTACTCTTTTTAAATTCGATCAATGAAAAAAAGTTTGGTGTAATTTTAGAGGTGACTCACCTTTAGTGAGTAGTGTTTCCATTTACTTGAACTCATAGTCAAAGAAAGCCAATAATAAACCTAAATCATGTACTAAATTTGGTTATTCCAACTTTCAGAGATATTTTGTTTTGCGAAATATTTGGTCCCACTTTGAAGGCCTGTAACTCCGCCTGCAGAGGGGATAGAGAAAATTAAGAATTAAGGAAATCACTCTTCAAAAAAATTCCAAACTTATTTATAAAGTTAAAAAATTTTTTTTCGAAATTATATTAAATCCTTATTTAATGCCGCTTATGCGACTTGTCCGTTACACGTTTATGGAATCAGAGTAGGTAACGTAGGTAACTAGCAATCATGATATAATTTAATTCCTGTGTTTACCATGTGTTTACGTTGTAGTTTTGTGTTCTTTAGTTTTTAGTGCCTTTTTTAATGTTTAAACGTTTCATAGTTATTAAATAAAGAAATTTGTGTTAGGTGCAGATACTTTCCCACAATATAGTTCGCTGGTTTGGTTTTGAAACAATACTGCCGCGGGTATATTAAAAGTTTTCTAGTATCTATTCCTTTCGTTCGATTTTGTGATAATAAATAGGAATTTTATTTAGCTGTACGTACGGGAAGTGTGGTTTATCGGTAATGAGTGGTTATAATGAATTAAAATGTTGCAGTTTTGCCAGTTTGTAACGAAATTATGAAAAATGAATGCAAAATAGTGGAGCTAACTGGATTAACTGTTGCCTACCTATCTATCAGGTATTATTACTAATAAGAATGTTAATTTTTATCGTTTCTGCATTTACAAATGCTGCAGAAAAAACGACCGCATGGTAGTAGATATTGTTAACAGATGTAAGATGGATCTAAGCCATTTTTTAAATATGGAGCTAAAATTATGGAATAATTGTTTTATTGTATTTTAGGTCTTCCTGAGTACGTGGTTAAAATGTTTGTATTTAGTCATAGTTAACCCTGTATAGGCATGTTTGGTTAAATTGCAATATTTTGGGACCCTTACATGCACCTGCTCTGTGTTGATTCTTATGCGGAACACCCTGTATAACGTTATTGATTGGAATTATCGTTTTTAATATTTCCCTCTCTTGATGTTTTAATAAAATTAATACTTATTAAAGGAGAGACTTAGTGTAGAAGGTTAACTGGAGCAATTTAACATACCTACACGTAAACCATCCTGCACATTCTGAGCCTACATAATTCGTAAACCATAATGAGAGAAAAGAGACCTTGCGTATCCCTGTACGATATGAAGCGTTATAATTTTCTACAATCTGAGATATGCGTTGTGAAATATTTATTACTGAAATGAAGCGGTGTGCGTTTAATTTTTTGAACGTCTCCGCCGTACCCAGTCGTGTACTTATAAGGCCAAGGCATTGCATGAAAGGGAGCTTGTCGTTAAACCGGTACAGATTAACAAAACTTGATTTCCCCTTTCCATTAATTGTCTCGGCGGATTACTTTTTAGAAAATTTATGATAGTCTTTCATCTACCGGCCTTTTATAATTACGCGTGCACATCATATATTAATAATGGCAGGAGGAGAGTATTTGCAGTAGTATGTCTCCCTTTTAAAAGGAGAGCGAATTGTAAATGCTACCCATGCTGCTACCACAAAATTATAAATGTTACGAGGTTCTTTGCGTTGACTAGAACATTTCTATATAAATAACGCAATATCCCAATGCTAAATAAACGCAAGCTCATTCCATGAGCGGACAACACATAACTTTCCTTGAAATCATGAATTTAATAACGTTAATGTTATACTCCTTCCAATTGAATTTACGTCAATATTTATTGACCACATATCTGTGGCTTGGTTGAAAAAGGGCCTACAAAAAACGGGTTTTGAGATAATCGAAAATTTTTGACTAAATTTAAAATCCCTATAATCTCGATGTGTTAGCAAAGTTTACAGAATAAATATATTTATTCTATAAACTTTGGTGTTAGATTCAAATTAAGCCAAATTCGGCCCGGGTCCTAGTAATAGATATTGTTATTCTAAGGGTATATTATTTTTCAATTATTTTAAATTTGTCATTTTTTTATTTTAGTTACTTAGTCCACTGCAGTTTCGGACTAATTTAAATAAGCCCTAATATATATATAATCTTCCTTTTTAGTGCATAGGCCATGAAAATAACTGCTTGAGTTAATGTACAAAAACCGTAGACCGAGACATAAATTATTCGTTAAGCTAAGTTACTCTTTGCCCCTGTTATTTACTACTTGAAATAAAAAAACAAAAAGGGCCAAAGGTAACATAGGAAGGTTAGGATCCTTTTCATTGAAATGAGCGCATTATTTAGTACAAGAGACCCATTATCCCATTTTTTTTTTAAATTTTCACTTAGACCCTTTTTCGACCAAGCCACATATATTTCTGTTTATTAAACCAATGGTCCTATGTGGGCATACATGGTGTGATGTCTTTAACGCAGGAAAAATAAAATACAGATTGCTGGGAATATTCAAAATAAAAAATCTTATATCAAACGGTCCTATATTCATGTTTTTCCGAGAAAATTAAATTTCAATTAATTTTGTCGTGGGAAAGTAAATCCTAGTACGCTCTTGGCCAAAATATTACCATTTGACAGCTATGAACCCAGCGGTTGCCTATCCAAAGGCCGACTCGGTGTTGCCAGAGGGTATAATTTTACGGAAATTTGTAAAACAAACAAATAAAGAGATATAGAGTTTTCGTACACTAATTTTGAACTGAATTTTTTTACGAAAATTTAGGCTAGTTATTAATAAAAACCTGGTGTAATCTTATCGACATCTTACAATTATTTTATTGTTTCTTCATAGCTAGACTAGTATCAATAAAAATTAATTGCAGTAAGCTTTAAAACAAGTGTTTTTTTAACAAGTCTTAATTTCCGTAAGGAATGCAATTCAAAATTAGTATAATTATCGACATGAATTAGTAATTTTAGACAGTTTAAAAGAATCTCAATTTTTATAAAGAGAAATAAACGCTTAAAGTGTCATCCGCTATAGGATATTTGTACAAACAAAATGCAGGGTTTTTACAGAAAAGACGAAGATTTTAACAGGTGATAGGATTTCTACAAATAAAATTAAGTTCCAACTTGCCACTGTTATATAAAATGTTGACAATGATATTCATTAGCACGGTGCAGCAACACATCCAATTTAGGCTAACATATGGCATCTGATGTTTTTTATTTTTTTGCTGTAACGTAATTTACAATAACAGTTTGATACACTCCTCTGTTACTCAAATCAAAACAGCAAAACAAACACAACGCAATGCAAAACCATAAATACAAAAATTTAGTAGGTACATCGATGATTTTCACAGAACTTGACTTGACAATTTGAACATTTCTTCATATAACAAGAAAAACAATGGAAAAGCAGAAGCAATTGGAATGCTTTTTAAAAAGCAGATTTGATATAAATGCTCATAAATTGAGTAGATACTATAGTTTACAAAGGCCTATTGTTCAAAATAATATCAAGTGTTATTTAACGATCACGAACCGAAGTCTACTCTACAATAGGTAGTATGACACACTACACCCGTGATATTTGAGTATTTATAAATCGTATAAAAAACAGAAAACTTTAAAACTATGAAAATCAAGAAATTCTTCGCATTATAGTGATTTGAAAAAATATCTTTTTCACAGGGGTCAAATTTTCGGTCAATATTCTTCAATGTGGAGAAAGTTTAACATATGGTGCCACTGATCTCGTAGTCTCCACTGCACTGCACTCCACAGATGTATCTATCGCAGTGCGGGGTGCGACATCGGCGCTCGCTCATAATACGGCCAGGACCGGCGTTAACTTGTTGTGACAAGGCAAAATATGAATTTTGCCATTTTTGCTTTCTAGTTTGATACAGTCACGTGTTAAATAATAAAAAAAACCGATGGCTGATTTAAATTTTCTATTATTTAGTTGCTATACATTATATCGCCGAATGCAAAATTTTGGTTTATCTTATGGTCCACATTGGGTGTACCCTCTCACTCGTCGTCATTGAGTTAATTGGTTGCAATGGTATAGAAAGAGGATTCAGTGGGACCAAGAATGGAATCAGGTGATCTTTAGTGGTGAATCCCGTTTCTGCCTGGGGATGCACGATGATCGTGCAAGGGTGAGTAGGAGACGTGGTGAAAGACGCGATCTACAATTTGACAAACGCTATGGTATGGGGTGCTATCGCTTATGGTAGCAGATCACGACTAGTTTTCATTAGAGGCAATATGACAGTCTAACGCTACATCCAGGAAGTGGTGAAGCCATACGTTATTCCATATCTTCGCACCATCCAAAACGTCATTTTCCGCAAGACACTGCTAGACTTCATGTTGCCAGACATAGCCTATGAGTAAATATCATGCCAACGACGGATTGCGCCACATTTCGAATAAAATGACAGCGATCGCACCATGTTTAACGATTATATTGTTTGTTTGCCGATGATTCTCTTTCGCATTTAATTATAAATAGCTATGAACATTTTTTTATTGCGTCTGTCGTCTCGTTTACCTTTAGAATCTTGAAAATATTTACTCGGTCGGTAATATATTGTTGTTAAAGCAGTTCACGTATATGGACGCACATGTAATCTAAATAGTAAACAGTATGAAAGTAAACAAGTACCTACGCAAGAGAGTAGCAATAGAAGGCAAAATCAATTACGAATTACGATTACGTAACGTTATTAAAAAATCATAAATTTGTTCTTAATATGTTAACATTTAGTTCAAAATAAGTAGCAAGGTAATTATTTTATTTATTTATTTATTTATTTATTTATTCAAAACTTCAAAAGAGATACAAAACAGGTAAAAACCCAAAACATGTATCCACATGCAAACCATAAATTTACAACTCAAATATGCACAACTATTACCTATTTATATATATATATATATATATATATATATATATATATATATATATATATATATATATATATAAAAATAGGTAATAGTTATTAAAATATGTTAACATTAAATATAATTATAACATGAAAAATAAATGTGTAAAATAATCTATTTAAGAAAGATGGTAAAATAAAACAATACAAATTAAAAAACTATAAATTAAGATACCATTTTTAACTTTTTCTTAAAAACCGATATGCTAAAAGCGAAAATGTCAATGTGATTAAATTTAATATTGTATGTGTTGACCATTCTGGAAATTGGTGTATTCTGTCCTGAGTTAGTTCTATAAAATTCACTTTCGAATAGATAGTTACTTCTTGTGAAACGAGGCGGAACGTGTAAAGGAATTAAGGATAATAAGTAAGGACAATCAAGACGAGAATTAATAATTTTGTATAATAATAAAACATCAGAGTACGATCTTCTGTCTTCGAGAGAAAATAAATTAAATTGTTTTCTAACAGTATTAATTTGAGGAATATCATATGTTCCACTGACTTTAAAGTTAAGATATTTAACAAATCTATTTTGAATATTTTCGATTCTGTTAATCTGAAATTGATAACATGGAGACCAAATTACACATGCAAAGTTTAAATTGGAGCGATCGTTGTGAAAGGTTTACAAGATCGTGTTAAGAGCCCCAACAGTCTATAAGCTTTTTTAACTAACATATCAATGTGATAATTAAAAGACATTTTATCGTCGAACAAAACTCCAAGATCCTTTACTATAAGAACTCTATTTAATACACCCTGATTAATCATATAGTCATATTCAAATTTAATGCGATTTCTCGTAAAACTAATGAAATTACATTTATTTAAGTTTAGATACAATTTATTGATGTGACAATAATGAGATAAGTTGAAGTCCTCTTGAATTAGTAGACAATCTGCAATGCTAGATACTGTAGAATAAATCTTAAGGTCATCAGCGTATAATAAGTACTTACATGACTTGAAACATTTATAAATATCGTTAATATATATAAGGAATAAGAGGGGACCCAAGTGAGAACCTTGTGGAACCCCAGACGTAGCAACGAATGGGTCAGAGGCATGTCCATTAACTAAGACTTTAAGGGACCTATTGAAAACATAAGATGCAATCCATCTTAGCAAATCGCCATGCACACCGATCTCAGAAAGCTACATGATTAGCAAGTTATGATTTACTTTATCGAAAGCTTTACTGAAATCGGTGTACACTGCGTCAACTTGTATCTGCCTATCCATTGCTTTTATGATGTAATCGGAATAACAAAGGAGGTTAGAATCAACAGAGCGCTGTGGGAGAAAACCGTGCTGATCGAGTAAAATACAAGGCTTAACAGAATTCAAAATCAAATCATAAACTAAACTTTCAAAGACTTTACCAAATATGCATAGTTTACTGATGCCTCTAAAATTAGTTACATCATCTTTCGCGCCATTTTTATAAATTGGAATAATGTAAGCTTCTTTCCACTTAACTGGGAAATAACATTCAGACAAAGACAAATTAAAAATTAAAGACAGCGGAACATATAAACCCTCTGAACATTTGGTAATTAAAAACGCCGGTAAACCATCAGGACCCGCACCCTTTTTTTGATCCAATTTCTTAAGTTTGTTCAGTACCTCTTGTTCCGTAAAGTATGTTCTATTTATCACAACATTATTGCTATTAAAGTTGTCGCGTAACATATAAGCTTGTTCAGAAGGTTCAAAAACGTTACTGAAATATTTAGAAAACAAGTTACTCACATCTTTATCAGAAGTAGCAGATTTATTGTCATAATACATAACGCTAGGCAGTCTTTGATTTGATCTCGTAGAAACCAAGTTCCAGAACTGTTTCACATTAGAAGTCATATCGGTTTCAATATATTTGATGTAATTTTTGTAATCTTGGTTAATGAGTACCTTTAATCTATGGCGATAAAAAGTGAAAAGATTATAGTCATTTGTACTGTTAAATTTTTCCCAGTTTTTATGAAATTTTTTCTTCAATTTAGCAATATGAATAGTATTTTTCGAAAAATAACTTGGAAAATTTTTATTAAAAATTTTTACAGGACAATGTCTTGCCAAAATTTCGTTTAAAAATTTATAAAATAAAGAGATACATTCATCAACAGACATTGAATAAAATAAGTCAGCCCATTGAATATTACCAAGTTCATGTAAAATTAAATTAATATTTGCTTTCTTAAAGTTCAATAAACGCTCCATTTTAGATCTTGCTAATTTAATTTTAGGCACAGAAATATTAAACTCAATTGCACAATGATGGGTATCTTCAATCACTAAAGGACAAGGACAATGATTGACAGTCGTTATACTAATATTTGATAAAATAAGATCTAATGTTTTGCCAAGATTATTTGTTACTTTATTAAACTGTTTTAAGTTACCATATGAAAATAAGTCAATAAGCTCTAAATGCTTATTTTCCACATTAAGAGGCAAAAAATGTGCATTATTAAATTCATTAATCCATGAAATACTGGACATATTAAAATCACCACAAATCAGCACGATGTCATGAGATATATCATCTAAAATTTTTATCAAACCATTAGCAAAACATGTTTTATAATAAATATTGCCAGGAGGTAAGTATATGCAACAGATGTGAATCCTTCTCGGGTCACTATCGAGGGTGAATGATAACCAAAGGTCTTCTGCATCGGACTGCCATTCATGACGTTGTTTCACATGGAACTCCCTTCGGACTGCTATTGCTACACCACCACCTTCTTTAGAGACACTCGGAGTATCCTCGCGGTCGCGGCGGTAAACAACATAACTATCAGAAAACAATTCTCCATTATTCACAGAGTTATTTAGCCATGTTTCAGTTAAAAAAACTAAATCAAAATTATTTTGTAGAATATTTAATTTAAATTCAGTATATAAAGAAAATTATCAAATTTTCTTGCGTACAGGGTGTCATAAATATAAGTGCGAAACTGACACTGTGCTTGCTTGAATTCGCTAGTGTACATAAACAAAAAAAATAATTTGTAGTAATCATGGCCATCTGATTGATATGTTAATTTACGGTGAACCTGGGCAAAACTCTCTGGCTATGAGACGTTTGTACGGTAAACACTTTGTGCAAGCAATATAAATCCTTTTGGACAGTTATAATTATTTCATTTATTTATTTAATTCTATGTTTTGAAAAAGATTACAAGAATACCATTCACAGTAACTATGTTTAAGTGTATTTGTAATTATTATGTACAGACACCTGTTTGTTGTCATAATCTTAGCGTTGGTCAGTGAAAGAAAATTGCGCTCATATTCGGGACACTCTGTATACCTCTTCGAATAAATACGTTAGAAATGTGTATTAGTATTTGATTGTTATGAAATTCCAGAGTTCAGATTTGTCTTTCGACAAAGGTTAGGTTAGAAACCTCTTCCACGTAAATCGAAACAAAAACTGTCGCAGGAAAGAACACGGCTATCATTGAAATAAGGAGTTCCGGATCTCAATATGGTTTAATGTTCATTGATTCATATGTAATTAATAGCTAAATAAAAATTCGTTGGACGAACTTTCAAATGGTTCTGAATTGGTGGTATTATATCTATTCACTGTTCCGTTATTGAATTTCCTGCAACGAATGTAGTAGCTACGTGATGCACCATTGCAAAAGGAAGGCACTTTGGTATTATAATTGTATTGCTGAAAATTTATCACTATATTTTTAGATTGCGTAGTAGATACATTATTTTTTTCAAATTTCTCGAATATAGAAGAAAGGATTTTGTGTTATAAGCAAGTTGTTATAAATTTACAATTTAGGAAAATAAATTTCACATTTTATTACAAATATCTTGAAATTCTAATTGAGTAGAGTTGATTTCACCTATGTTAAATAACAACAAATACATTGTGAAACTATATTGTATGCCATAAAATACTCTGCTGCTACATCATTGATTTTACTTTTATATTATCTTCTACTTTGGATATGATTCTCTTCATTTTCTAGTTATTTTTGAGCTTTACTAAAATTTTGTAACCTGAATAACCCATTGAAACATGAAATTTCCCATTGATTAGAAAATATGATAATTTTTCAAAAGTGGAATAACAGGAAATAAATACTCTGCGGGTTAATGTACCGAACAACATTGAATGACACCTGAATAACCTATAGCACGTATCCATGATTAGTCGTCAGGGGTGCAGGGTGCCATTTGCCGGTTTCGAACTTCGTAGCTCTCAGCCAAAGATGAGGCAACCGACAACCAACTCTGACTTGTTCACGTTCTGTAATAACCAATAGAAAGATATGAGTACGCGAGTGTAGCACGTGTCTAGATCTAGTAGTCACTGGTTACTCAATGTTGGATCCGACACGATCACAACAGAAAGCGACCTACTGTAGGTCTAGACTAGTCAGACTCTATGATATCGATCTCTGTCGCCATCGACGATTGCGATATTTGCTAAAGCGGGATCAGCTACTCTGCAGACTAATGGTCCGACCAGCATTGAATTCAATGCTCGTCGTTTGGCTCACTTGTGGTATACTGATGAGAACCGGCATACATCTGGTGGCGCCGCTGACGACAACGTGGTTGTTTTCTACAGGTTTTTCATGTGTAATTTAAATTTTTTCTTATTTTTGGTGTACAGAGAATGTCACTTTTGGCGCCTGTTTGAATTGTATCTTATTTTCTAATAACAACATCTCCTTTTCCATCAAAAAGCAATACTTTGTTAATGTTGTTAGGAATTGTCGTTTTCTAGATATTTGTATTTAAAGGAATCAATGTATGACAAGAATGTTTATTTTAACATAAAAAGCAAAATTGTAAACATAAATAAATAGTACAACTATTTTATTAAAATTTCCATCTTCTTCCATACATTTTATAATCCTTTTTGAAGATTCACGATTCCAGGATCTTAGCAATACGAACTAAAACGTATTCTTCATCGACATTAACAATTTGGAGAGACTCTATAGGGCTCACCCAAACATATTTTTAAGGTTGTGCAATACTGTTAAGATACAACCGTAGGTACGAGTATGTCCGATGAGCACGTATGGTAAAATACTTTATCTGCATTCCAATATTAGAAAAAATGTTATAACCAAGATATTACGAATACAAAGCTCTGTAGAAACTTAATCTAAACTCGAACACTAATTAAAGGGCAGGTTTGGCATAAACTAGTTTTGAAAGTGTTTTTCATAATTGCTCATTTTATTGACAAAATTGCTTTGGTAGTGTCCCAATTCCTAGCGATATAAGAAAGGTATACCTTTTTTATTTAAAAGTTATGGAAAAAGAGATGTTGCTATCAGAAAATAAGATACAGTGTGTAGCAAAAAATGTATAAACTGTAAAAGTTCAGAGAGGTGGAGTGAGTAGCACCTTCTACATTGTACGACAAAAATATGAGGAAATTTGGAATTCTCATTTCAAAAACCCCTGAGATACCAAATTTTAGTTTTACCAGTTTTAACTGTGGCACCCTGTAACTAGGTTACTGTAAACTTTTATATGAACTCTATGAACAATTTATTATGGGACACCATGTATAATTAATTATGTGTGCAGCTGCCATTAGTCCTAAATGAAAATTTCTTTGCTACGCTTCTGGGAAAACACGGCTTTAATTAATTCCAATTACAAAGACATGCTCGCGATAATTAACTTGACATTGGCTTGCCAATATTTCGTCAGTAAATTACAATTTACATTTTTATTTCAGCACCAACTTGTGTTGGTTTTTCTGGCATTTTTTCACCCTGTTTTCTTATTACATGTCCTTGACATATTGCCAGACTTAATGCAATAAACAATGGATCGATAAATTTGCTGGGTTCTTTTTGCAAATAGCAGTAGAAAAATTCATGATTATTAGATATCAGTTAGCTGGTACCGATCGGTAACCTTCATTGACACAGACTTGACCGTGTAATGTATTTTTAAAAGATTCTGGATAACCTTTATAAACAAATTGGAAAAAATAACATTTTAACAAGAAGCATAATTAGAAATTCGTAAAACAGGTATTTTAAACAGTAAACTAAAAATTTAATTAAATCTATTTTTAGAAACAGCTTTAGGTATGTGTATTGAACTGGCAATAAATTCTACAGTGCGCCGCTAAAGTCAGGCACTAATTCATTATTAGGTAAATAAAAGACATTATTAATTCCCGAAACAGGTAGATTTTTGATTTTTATTTATGGTTTTTTTAAATAATAATTTAATATACAGAGTCACCTATCTTCGAGTAACAACGTCATCACATTTTTTTCCAGTTCCATGAGCAAATTTACTTCTTCTATCTCCCTCTGATGTTGTAAATACCAATATAAATATTGGAAATAGTCACTTTAATGAATGACTTAGCATCTTCAATATTCTAGGTACCTAAATAAGTAATTCTTCTCTCCTTCAAGCTCCAAACATGCCAACAATCAAGACAACTTTTTGGAATAAGTACTTTTCATAATCTGTCTCTTTGATGAACCTTTCAACCTATTTCTGGGAAAATATTCTGGATTTTCTGGGCTTATAACCACTTAATTTCTTTTAAGGGAAGCAATGACATTGATATATTTAATATCTATATTTTTATTGAAATACATTGTAGTTTGCAGTATGGAACTCTATAATGTAGAGGCTGCACATTTTAAAGATAACGGGGACAAGTACATTAGAATAACTTTCTCCAAATATTACATACCTTTTTTAGGCACACCAAATATCAAATTTTGCATAAGTTTTTTGGTACAATTTCTTCGATTTCTGAAGGCAGCTTCCGCCTCATTTTATATTTAAAAATGTTCGGTATCACTAGAATCTACTAAAGTTTTATGAAGAATTAATGTCGAGTTTAATTATTGGAATTTAATATTCACAAACGTTCATAGATTTCAGAATGTCAGATTTTAGAAAATATTTGTATAGTTTGTAAACATCGTACCGTAGCAACAACCAGATAGGCAACTTAGTTAAATTTGTTTAAATAAAATAGTCTAGCGATCATCAAGATTATGTCGAAATTATTTTGATTATTTATCTGACGATTTTACGAAAAATCTTTGTTCGATACATGTTGCTAGGTGTTTTAAGCACTTCGCGTCGCGTGCCTAAAACACCATTATTTCGCAACTTATATCGAAGATAGCTATTTATTCTTCTAAAGTCGTAAATATAAATCGATATTTTCTTCTATTTTGGTCTCCTTCTAGAACATTTTATTTAATATAGTAACAGATATAAATTAACACTTCGAGCTTAAAATGAGATTATAGGTTACTATTCCTTTTCGGACGTCTGTGCATGCAACCGATATTTTATTCCATACCAGTTACAAGGCTCCTAAAGAAGGCCATTAAGGTATTCAGCTTGTCATCGTCGTGTCGCAGCAGCTACTGCACCCAAGTGCCAAGTCTGACCACAGCATCTCTGCTGCGACGCGTGCATACAATGTCACCTCAAGGTTATCACCTGCGTTCCTAATTTTTACAGTCCGATCACCATCAAGTCCACAACGGAACTGGTTCTTTTCATAGCCTTTGGTAATCTACCAGATCCCAGTTAGACATCCGCGTGTAATTTCGATCATCTGACACACTTTTGACAATACTCGGATGTTTGTATGGACCTAGACAAGAATGTCTTAAGTGTTATGCCGCCAAGAGTCGCGCCCAGTTTTATAATATTTGATTATGTTCTTACGATTAACTTCCTGCGCAGATCTTAATTCGTTTTATTCGAAGTCTAATGAAATGTTGCCCCATTTTTTTTATTTTTTTATTGACTGTTCTCTAACATACAGTATTCCTAATTATAAGAGATACGATTATAAACAAGTAGACATAAAAATAAAGTATCATAAGTACTATGTTCAGTTACATAATAAAAAGAATTTAACTAAAGGCAAAAATGAATTAACATCTTTTTGTAATTATTTAAACATAATGGAAAGTCCAGGTAAAGATAAATAGAATTCAATAATTAATTTTATGATTTTTTTTATTGTATTGTAAAAGTATTTAAGTAAAGCTGATATAAATCAAATATCCTACAATTCCTATCAATGAAGTCATATGTATGTTCTCTGATACCAAACATCTAAGTATGCTAATGAATAATTCCATACACAAAGCTGTATTCAATAATTGTCTAAAATAAAAATTAGTCTAGCTAAACTTACTAACCTAGTTTAATAGAAACATACATAAATACTTAAGTTCATTTTGGAACTGTGGAAACTCGAAAATTCAACCACAGTAGATGAGATCTAATCTATTTCTGCTTGCTTCTTCAGGTAGTCTCCTTTGAGTTGTCTCAAATATCTATAAAAGTTATTACATCTATAAATTGCATTATTTTAAATTAAATATCCACAATGTTATAAGTGATGTTAACTTGTCAAGAAATTTTAAATTCGACATGACATTTACCTACTTATTTATCCAAAAAAAAAAAAATCCAAATTCAAATTTTACCCTTTATGTAACCGTTTTATATATTTTTAAGTATTAACAATATTTTGCGAAACTAACTACTCTGCAGACTAAAGTTCCTGGGATACCTGAGACGCCCATGAATTTATTAGTAGTCTTATTCTTATACTTCGCTGTACACTGACGCCTACAAAGATACGAAGCAAAAAATTGTAACGTATGTCTAGTGAAACAAAAACAATGCAGCTTATTCAATTTTTTAATGTAATTAATTTGAATACATCACGCAAAGATTTGTCCTATAGTCTGTTTAGAAATGACAGAGAGTAATAAAAGCTTACTATGTATGCAAATCGTAAATAAATGTAGTATAATATTTTTATATTATGTATTATCGGTATAGATGAGGTGTACTTTTAAAAAATCTTTGTGTGATCGAACCGTACTAAATTGTAGCAGGTAGCTAAAATTTAATCCCCGACAATCCGTCTTTGTCTATGCCGCTTCAATTTCTTGGCCCATTTCTCTTATAAGTAAACAATATAAAAACAGCATTTCAAAACATGAGGCAACTTTAAGCATCATAACCGGGTTAAGAGGGTTTTTAGTAATTCAAATAAAATTATTCAATATTATTATCAAAATATTTATTTAAATCTAATGAATAGACTTTTACTCCACACAAAAATATATGTATTTTGAAAATTCAAATTATGGTGAGTAAATGCAGTGTTGTATAAATGTACAATAAAGAAAATAAAAAGTAGGTATATTAAATTCATCCTCTGAATATTCTGATGAATTATCTTCCGTCTCCTAGATTGATAACGATAGGTTCCACAGTAACGTCAATTAAATTATCGAGTTCCCACATTTTCTCTTCTTCTTTTTGTACATGATGTATACATCTTTGCCAGTTATCTACAGTTACTCGTTCCAAGGAATTTTTTAACAAAATTTTCACATCACTTAATTTAAACGTCGTATTATTTCGCGTTACATCTTCTTTTACCTGCGCCCATACTAATTCGATTGGGTTAAGTTCACAGTGATAAGGTGGTAACCGTAGTACCGTTATTTGGCGATTTGTTGTCATCTCATCGATAATATATTTTTTCTGATCTTTATTAAGATTGACAAGTATCAAAAGTTCCTTTTTCACCATATTTGTTTCAAAATAAATGTTTTTTCCGGATAACCATTGAATTATATCGGCTTTCCTCCAAGCAGCCGTAGGTGTCCGCTCGGTCTGCCGTGAATGGTAACTGGCATTATCCATGACAATTACAGACCCCGGAGGAATAAGATCTAACATCTGTATAAAATACTCTTCGAAAACATCTGCGTTCATGTCTTCGTGATAGTCACCTGTATTTTTAGATTCAAATAAAAGTAAACCGCCATCTACAAAACCACTGGCACTACCTATATGTGTCACTATCAATCTTCGCTCTTTACCTGAAGGTGCCTTGAACACCCTGTTGAAAGTCCATCCAAAAATGCTTGTCAAAAACTTTTTACATTTTTATCTTACCATAGTTGTGTTACGGTATATCCCTCGTTGACCCAAGTTTCGTCTAGATAATAAATATTCCTCCCTTCGTCACGGAATTTTCTAATTGATCTTAAGTAGGATCTTCGCCAACAAATAATTTCATCTTTATCGATAAGAACTGACTTCCTGTTCTGCTTTTCCCAGCAAAAATTCAACTTTCGTAAGACGGCCCATAATTTGCTTCTACTGATTTTTGGCAAATCGTTGTCCTCTGAAAGTTCACTTAAAATTTTGTTTAGCGTTGGCATTTCTTTTTTAAAATAAAATTACGATAATTACCTGAAACGAAATATTACCACGCCCATGACCGGTTCTTATCTCGGGGTTTTATTACTCTCTTTCATTTCCAAACAGACTATAATAATATGTTAAACTATCAACAGAGACAATTACATTGTCATAATTCATATATGTATTTCCACAACAGATTTTTGTTAGATGCTATTTTCTATATAATTTTTATACTCTACTCTTATAAGCGACCTCACTATACTTCGGATGTTGATCTACAGAAGTCGAAGTTAAAACATTTCGAATTATAGTAACACTTAATACTTTTACCAAACAAATGAACATATTTCTTACCCTCAAAAATGTTATAATTATCAATCAAGAATCACGCGAATTATTTATAAAAAACGCTTAAAGATAGATACATAAATGTTGTTCGCATGCATAAATAAAATTGATACAATTTGGTGAATACGATATTACTATAGTTCCCTTTAACAAACAAATGTTTAATGTCAAATTCCGTAACACTAGTATAATACGTTAAGTCAAGTAGAGAACTAAAGTTGGATAGCCTTATATTTATCATAGAAATAAGTCAACAATATAACAACCTTAACAAGTTGTGTAACTACAGCGGAACCTTATCATTATCATACTAACTAGCTCTAGAGCAGGTGCCCGTGCATTGAAAACTTATAGAATTTAAATTGTGGAGTTAATTAAAATAAGTTATGTGTTAAGGAATATTATTCCTATTCTTTCAATAGAACCTAAGGTTGTAAATGTCTGGATTACAAATTTCAGTGTAAATATGTTTGAGTAAGTATACATTATCTTTCTTCTATATGTATTGAAATCGCTGTGTCTTTTTTTTCGAAACGAATGGTAACATATTAGCTATATAGCTTAATTCAAATACCCTCATAAAAATATGTCATATATAATATAAAACAAAATATACTAAATCTAAGAAAAATAACCTAGTTCGAAACTCTTTAAAAAATGTAACCTCTTATGTAAACATGAAATTTCTTTACATTAATTCCTTTCAGTTTTCTCTATTTAGAAAAAAAATCAAGATATATCTACACGGTTCGTTTTTTTCTTTTTTTCAATTACTGTAGAGTCTTGTAACATTAATAAGTGCCTTATTAGGCACTTATTAATGCAAAATATGTAAAATTTTATTTAATATCAGAAGAAAATTATATATTGTTTTTTTTTATTGTCGTTAAGTCCCCCAATTAGTTGTCATAAAATAATAGAAATAGGGATAGAGAAAAATAAGAATGTAACAGAATGGTGCCTCAAAAAAATTTCCAAACTTATTAATAAAGTAAAAATATTTTTTTTTTCGAAACTATATTAAATCCCTATTTATCGTCGACTCTGGCCTTGTCAGCCGCGAGGTTAGGTATATTCCGTATACGTCAAAGGTGTCAAAGGTAGTGATAGAGCGCCGTGCTGCCGCGTGTATCGATTAACGTCGCTATGAAAGAAAAAAATGTATTTAAAAAATATAAATGATTATTTAATTATTTAACGAAAAGCGCGATATGGTAGTACAGAGAGGTAGCATCTGGCTTGCGTTGGACGTTTAACGTTTATTTTTAGTTAAAACCTTAAACGTATAATCGAGGTTGAAGTGAACACTAGAAATTACATTTATATTATAACGAATATACGTTCAAATCGGCCAAATATTGTCACAGAATTTGCCCCGCTCGCACCCAATTCGACGGCTGTGGTATCGCAAAACTCTAGATTGTCCCGATCGCCCGTACGTGATGCTGGTGAACAAACAAAATAATGCCATGCATTGAGGCGCGACTGGAAAATTAAGAATCGTTCGAGAAATTGATCTAGAACTGCTTGAAAATACTTGGAATATTCGTTTGGCCTATAATAAGAGAAGAATAAATGGTCGAGTCAGTCAGTCTTGAAGTAGAGAGTTGTTATTTGGATATTTCGGAGAGATCAATTAGAATTTAGAGCGATTTAGATAGTGATTCATTAAATAGTGTTTAGTTGACTTGTAATTAGTATTCAATAATGTACAGTGTTTAATAAATATCAGTAAAAATTAACTGTCTGTTTTTCTGTTAAAAGAAAAAGTCGGGTTAGGAAACCTGTGATAATATAAACTAATGACCACAAGATGTAGACACCTACATCTTGCGCACTCATGTTCTTCGATACTTCTATCTTCCTATCAGCTTATTATTATTATATTATTATCTAATCATCACTGAATTATTACTATAATTTGAAAAAAAAAAGTACCATAATATATTTTTTTAGTCTTTAAGAATACGTTAATAAATGAACCGTTTTTATAAACGTTTATTAACTGTTCTGTCATTTAAACTTAGCTTAATGATGTTTAGTAAACGTCTCTTTTTTTAGGTACGTTTTCTCCCGCGACATTTTTTCGTTGCTCAGCCTTTGGTTTTCAACTACTTTTAAATGTTTTTAAAACTTATACATTCCCATTGGGTAGTTTATATCTTACGTAATAATATAAATATTGTATATAGCTATCATTGCAGTCTTAATGAACGAATAATATACCATATTTGAGTATTTAAATTATAAAGAATAAGTATAATTTTAAAACTGTACAACCTCTAATGGTCTTGTTTAGAACCATTTACTTGTAGCTAGAATATTACTACGTTTAAAGCACATGTTATGTACAATGCAATCAACTATACTTGTAGCTACTGATAATAGCGATAATATTATTTTACGTAGAAGGTCGCTTATTATGTCGAACATATTTATCGCCGCTTATTTTTTGTTTAGGATGTAAATTTCGTATGGTGGCCCTCGCAACATCTTAGGTATTGTACCTACCCATGGAAAACGGTTTATTTGATATCGCAGTTTGTTACATGGAATAATTATTACCTCAGCAACTTCAGTGCATTGATCCATAACTGTTGATTTCGTTTCAATATGCTTGGATATAATTGTTGATAATCCATTATTAATGACACATCTTTGCATTTTATGCAGAATCGAAATTAGATTACAAATTGGTTCGAGAAATAGTTGTTTTCGCACGGCGTTCTGCACATTCACGAATATTTTTACTAAATCTAGTTATTTCTTAATAAAACCATATGATTTACTATATATAAGTACTTTTTAAGTTAAGCAAACTTCATATCCTTTTATAACAATCCAATAAAAATAATATATTCTTGTAGTGAATGTAGTTATGTTTTTTTACTGAATTGAAGTTGAAGAATAAAGAAGGGCACACATTTCTAGTTAATTTTTTTTCTTAACTATGCGTAAAAGCTTGAACAATTATTTTAATTACCGAATAAAATCAGAAGAGTAAAACGTTGATCAAGAACTAATTTATATAAAAAAAAATAAATAAAAACGCACAATTTCAGTAGCATTTCTCTTGGAGTAATTAATGTATATGGTTAAATCAAAAAAATATTATTCCAACGAACTGGTTATACTGGGGAATTTCAAAGGATAAATTGGTTTTATGTTATGTTATGATAATTTTGTTTTTTTTTGCCAAATTTTAGAAACTAGATCGAGTTTTAAACAAATTGTTCATGTTCTATTGCTTGAATATTTATAAAAGAACCCGAATATTACACAATGCCTTTTGCAGCTAGCTTTGGTACATTTAATTTTCGAAAACACCTTTTCTCAAAAAACCACCTCCACCAAACTTAATTTTGAAATAAGGTGCATATGTGCGGCAAAATTTTTTGAAAAAGAGATGTATAGTTTTGTTATCTTTCGGTGGTATAAATAAAAACTGGCTTATACAGAAGGATTCTTAACTTATACGCATACATTTTTGAAATTATAGCTGAGGACAACTAATGACAAATAGTGAAAAAAAAAATTGTAAAATATTTTTAGTTTTGGAAGTTTTTCTCAGGTGAAGTTTTTTTGTTTATAAAAACTAAGTAAACAAGTCAGAACGAGACGTTTTGTATTTGTAGCAGTACTTTGTTATTAGATGTAGTCCTATTTGAGTTTATTTTCACGCGATTATAAAAGTATGACGCATAATTTCTTAAACGAATAAATTATGGACATGATACTAGCATATGGGGAAACACATCAAAATACAGTGGCTGCAGCTCTTCATTATGCTTAAAAGTGTCTCCAAAGATATCATATGAGACGTGAAGCCTCTTTGCGTGTGATTCAGTAGAGAAATTGGAAATTTGCAACAAAGGTCTGGGCAACATAGGAGAGCCATTAGACCAAGGGAAATTTTGAATCTGAAGAGATTTTAAATGCCGTCGAGAAACAGCCTGGTAAACACTAGGACAATTGCAGCGAACACACTTTCAAGATTTTCAGTAAATGTGTGGACTGGAATTGTAAACGGAGTGCTTATTGACCCTTTCATTCTGGAAAATCGGTTAACTGGTGCTCTTCATTTACAATTTTCTCACAATAATTTACCGGTACTCCTCGAAGAGGATAGCATATGTGGTTTCTACACGATGGTGCCCCACCACATTTCGCGCGACTAGTGCAACATTTGGATCATGTGTTTCTCGAAGCAGGTGATCCAATTGGGTGGCCCCATCGATAACTCGATCTAAATCTGCATGAATTTTATTTTTGGGGCTATAAGAACTATGGTGTACGTTACCAAGGTTTGTGCCGTGCGTATGGAGACTCATGAATACGGTAAACTCACCTGTGTATTGAAAATCACGGAAATAACTTCATCAAAATTAAAACAGAAGTAGTCGATTATTCCCAAGGGAATATAATGCTTCCAAGGGAGTTTACATTATGGAGAACGTTTTTTATGCAAAAAAAAGATATCATTGAAATTATTTATTGACATTTAAATTAAATGTTACATTTGCACAATTTTCAAAATTAATATCAGAAGGAATATTACTTTCGCTTACATTTACAGTTTTTGTGATTGCGCTAGTAGTGGTACCTACTAAAACCTGATTAGCAATTTTGTCTTATTTTCAATGGAGTTCTCGACATAACCTTCAGCGACTGTCGTTGATTTCCAACTAGAATGACGCTTTATTGTCGTAATATCCACACCAGCATCTGCCAGTAATGTCGCTGAAGATCTTCGTAAGCAGTGACCAGTATAACATGCAGCATCAGGTAATTTTAAATACGAAGCTACTACACTCGGAATTTTTCCCATGGTATTCTTGCCAACTGGCTGCGAACTACATTTTCCTGCTTTGCAGTACAAAAAAAGGCGCTTATGCTTGACGTGGGGAGAACGAAGGGACAGGTATTTTCGAAACAATTCAAGCATATTTCCCACATCGGTAACCAGAAAGGTTCGTGGAATCTTTGTCTTAGTGTTTGGAATTTTTACAATAAAGGAAGAGCCTACATCCTCAATATCATCTACAGTTAAATTGACTAGTTCATCAGTTCGACCAATTAATCCAACCTATAAAAAATCAAAATACTTAATAATTGAAATACCTAACAACAAAAGTAATGTTATCTTAATCATTAGAATTTTTTGTCATCTGCACTTGATAGAAAACGGTCGATTTCACTCTTTGTCAATATTTTCGATTTTTGCGCTTGATATCCGTCATCGGTTCTTTTCAAAAATGCGATCAGCTTGGGGAATTTGCTTATATACGTTGTCGTAAATTATCAAGCATGACTTAACCATAGAATATTGCGCCCATAATGTGGAAGACTTGTAATTCTTTGCAATGCCAACAAAACATTCTCGCTGTATACTTGAACATTTTTCTCGGCGCACCACTTTTTGAAGCAATTGTAGGTTATATCGTATAAAGATCTTGACTTCGTAGGCAGCAAATTGCTTATTGCAATATTTGCAGCCTCCACAATCTCTTCCGACTCACAATTTTTCATTGTGCACTAAACAAACTTTAAACTAAACCAAACTAGCACCTTAATTTGACAATTCTTTTTGTTTGTTTATTTTGTAGTTATGACAATAACTCAACGACTACTAAATAAATGCTCAAATCCGAATACAATAATTCTGGTGCTACTTACTTCATAATGACAAAATATGTGTTTTTAAGTTAATGAGACCGTGGAAAAAATAGTATATACCATTCGGGAGAGATGCTGTTTTGTGCATTGTAGCCCTCGGGCTTCAAATTGCACCTCTGTCAAAATAACGCATTTCTCTCCCTTATAGTATAATGTACTATTTCAGAAATAAATTAAAAAAAAAGTTTTTGAAAACCCATAACTTCTTGTAAAATAAAAGAGAATTAAACTAATTTGTTCCAAATTATCTAGTTTATTTCAATTTGTTTCAAATTAGTTTATTTGACTTGAAGCGCGGCCAATCCTCGTGCACCGTTTACCCCTAATTTTCGTCCCTTTCAAATTTGGAAGTGCCGTATTCGCGTGGTATTCAGGAAGCCGTTTTGGCGCGACCGTGACTAATTCCTGATTTGGTTTCTTTGCAGGTCCAGCGGTGGCGCCGTGACAATGTTGCAGATTACTGAGGACACTCCACCTGACATGTTGGCCGGGGCCATGGACCTTACGGTTCACCTGCCGACAGGCCGGGCGGTGAAAATGGCAGTAGAAAGGAGGTAAGCCTTGCTACACACTATCGTGTCGGTTAGTCAGTCTCTCAGGACTAATGAGGTTTTCCACGTTTCCATTCATTTACATATTGCGTTATTTCTAGCGATTTACTATACACTTTTAAATTATTTGCTTCATACGTCATGACTCATATTTCATAATACGGAAGTGCGAGGTTCATTTTAAAAGTAAGATCCGATCAGCTAGAAAAGGAATATAAATGAGAATAGTTATTTATGCAACAAGTGCAAAAAGTAAGTGTTTCTTGCACGCATCGTGAAATTGACAACACGTCAAGTACGAGTTGCATAATTTTTTCTACGTTCATGCAAAAACCAAAAAATGTTTGATTTAGGTGGCACTAAAAGTAGGAAAATAAAAAGCATAATTTAATAGCAAAATATTTTATAATTAATTAGCCGTATCGATTTGCATTGAGAAAGTTAGGAACTAATATGTTAGGAACAATTTAACACATACTTTATTTGTAATTCAGCTGATATTCAAAGGAAGCTGATTTTATTTTCAATAAATTGCATTTTCTAGTAATTTCGCAATCAAATATGTAATAAATATGTTTGGAAATAATATAAAATATGCAGTTGCTTAAAACATAACATAATCTCTAAGAAAATGGACTAAATATGGCGTCGATTTGAACTTTTATTTTTGTCGTGTACACAAAACGCTGTAGTAGAATTACATATGAGTGCAATAAGAATTTTATTGTAGTAGTGTAGCAAGAAAGAACCAGGTTTTTCACTAAATAGAGTTCAGTAAAGTTTTAATTTTTGCATGAACATAGAAAAAATGTATTAGTGGCTCCATAAACAGGACGAGTCGTTAACAGTTTAAGAACAAATTGTTTTCGTCAAGATATAACTATTGAAGCGAACATGCCTTATTCCATCGTTGCTCCTTTTCGTTATTATAGTATTAACGATTTATTTTTTGCTATATTTTAAGTTACATTTTTTGAAATGGCAATTAGAAATATACAAACAGTGTTGTTATTCTAGGGGCTATATACAGGGTGTTTATTAATTTAATGCCGATGCTTAAGGGTGTGAATCCTTCGGTCATTTTATGAAGAAAACTGAATATCAACATATGTCCTAAACCACTTAATTTTTGAGCTACAGGGTGTTACAGTTTTAAGAAAAAAATTACTTTTTTATTATAATTTTTTTATCACTCCAGATATTTTTATGAAATTATGTACATATCTATTAATCATTAAGGAGCATAGTTTGATGTAAAATATGTTTTAAAATCCTCATTGAGACAAGTTCATTGAGACTGCTTTTGATATTTTGTTGCCATTTTGTAGACACCAACAATCGATTCTCCTACCTGTTATATCTGACAAAGGTATACCTTGTTGAAGTCGTTAGGAGTAATCAATTTTGAAATAATGGTATTTGAAATATTGAGTGCAGCGATTGAAAACTGTTATCGTTTCAGGTAAAGTGCCTTTTCTACTGAAAATACAGCAAAATGTTACTTGAAAAAGTTGTTCAGAACGGTAAATTATGGAGAGGTGCAAAATTCCAAAAAAATCGGCCTGCTTTGATAAAATCTTTATGCTTTGTTGAAAAATGATTTCAAAATCTTTTTGAAATTTTGCACGTCCCCATAATTTACCGTTCTGAACAACATTTTCCTGTATTTTCAGTAGACAAGGCACTTTACCTGAAACGATAACAGTTTTCAATCGGTGCACTGAATATTTCAAATAGGATTATTTCGAAAACCGTTACTCCTAACGACTTCAATAAGGTATACCTTTGTCAGATATAACAGGTAAGAGAATCGATTGTTTCAATAGACAGAACACTAAACAGCAAAAAAGTTCTGCCATTTAAATGAAACATGCTGTGCCATAAGTGGTCAAAATTAGAAACATATTTGAATTTCTCGTCCGCAAAAACCCCCGATTTACAAATTTGATGTAAATATTTGGATTTCTTAAGAAGTTATTTATAAATATCGAAAATAAAATTTTAACTAACACCGTGTAACTCCGTTAATAATCAATTTTGGAAAAAATGTTATAGAAAGAGGTGGCATTTATTTTCGGTTTAGAATTATCCCCTGAAATTTTTGCTCGTCATTTTCGGACACCCTGTATGTAAGCTCTATGTTCTTATACTGGGCGAGTCAAAATTTAACGACAAATGATTAAAATAGCATAGAAAATGGTACCTAATAACGAAACCAAATAAATGCGTTTTTGGTCATTGTAACTAGATGTATTTAACAAATCATTTTACATTTATGTTGTTACGTTTTTTCCCCACAAACGTATTATCTTCAAATTTGCACAAACGTATAAAACTTATTAATGATATTTTGATAATTTTCACTAATGCAAGTTTTTGTTAAATCAAAACCTATTCAAAAATTACTTATATTAAGAAAAATGTTAAAAACTTGGTTCTTAAATCAGTTTTCAAAATAAATGTTGTCCCGAAATTCTACTTCGTTTCGTTCTTTAGTCATAAATATAGAATTATTCTAAATCTAAACATTATATAAGACGATGATATTGCCAGCCAGTTTTTAGTTACAATTAACCAATTTTCAAGTAATCATCTTCATAATTAAATATATTCATACAGTCTTAATTAACTTTACACATTTTATTTAATATAGAAAGCTTATTATATTTATTTTTTTATTAGCGTCAAATATTAGTAATAAACATAAATATACTATTTAAATACGTAATAATTTTAGCAATTTTATTTCATGTTCATACTTCATAGGAGAGTCCCATAACGTTTGTGTATGTATTTGAATTTCATATTTTATTTTTTATGCCTTTTATAATAACGAAGAATTTTTAACACAGCACAATTATAATCGGTTTAAACAAAACAAAGTCGTTGCCTATAAACATTCATAAAGATACTAAAAATGAATACTTTGACACAGGCAATCTGCATATAAAATATATTTTAATGTTTATGTGAATGCGAGCTGTAAAATTTGAGATATTTAGATATTGAGGTTTCTCGGTTATCTGTACAAGAGTTCAGCTGCAATAACAAACAAATTTCTAGCTTCCGAAAGTATAATTTTTCCACGAAATTGAATGTAGCTTTTGGTAGTAAATAATCTTTTATAGCATAACGGATTACAGCTTTACATATTTCTTGAATTATAACAAAAATGTCTTGAAGCTGCAATTCATAATTTGATCAAAATGAATGACAAAGTTACAGAAAAATATTACAATAATAATAATCATTAAAAAGAAAATGTTTCTTAAATCTTAAAATCATCATAAAGTAAAAAAGCATCTGCCAATTTTCAAATTTGTTTTTTCTTATTTTAAAAAGTTCTAACATCTGATAAATTTTGTTCTCTGCAATTCGAGACATTCTGTATAATATGTACCTGTTCTTTTTCACAATTAATTGTATAACGATACTTTACGAAACTACATCTGCAAGACTTCATTTCTGCAATGGAACTAGTTCGTGAACATCAACATATATTAAAGTACATAAAAAGCGAAAGGCTAATTAATTCGCAAGGAAAGTAGTATAGTGCCTTATAAATAAATATTCTGTTCGTCCATAAAATTTGTTTCAGGTTTATGGTAGCATTTAAAAGGAAAATCGTATTAGATTAGAATGTTCATCTAACTCGCCGCTATTCTATGAAACCACATCTGTTAATGATATTAGTACATACATAATTCCATAAATAATTGCAAAAATATATGAAACCAGTATACTTAAGTACCGGTTTAGGAAATAAACATAAACGAAATTATAATCGAGATTCTTTTTCTAATGTAGATTTTTTAATGGAGTATAAATTTGCATGCTTCCAGTTTGATATCACTTGACGCTATATTAACATTTCAATAATTTAATGGAGAACAGGTTGCAATTAAAATAAATTAGTTGAATGCGCATGAATTTGCTCATTGGCATAAAACATTGCCCACTTTCTTTTAATAACATAAGAGAATATCATGTTAATTATATTGTTTATTTTTAGAAAGTGGAATATCACTTTAAAAGTACCTTGCATTATCATGGATATTATTGTGGAAATTGCTCCATATCAGTCTAGCAAAAATATATGTGTTGCATACCAACTCATGCTTTCCAACCGACAATCTGTATTCCGCAGCGAAGGAATAAGTCATATTTATTGAGAGTAGATATGTGCTTAGTCCGATTCAATATGTGTTGCAATTCTATAATTTATGGTCGAGTTCATGGTCATCTAACATTGGTTAACCGGAAGCTTACTTACCGGAAATTCGTCAGGTGCAAGCCTTAATTTCGTATTCGGAATATCCTTTAGCTGAAGAGGAATTAAGAACATTTTCTCTAATGAATACATCATGAAGCAAAAGTAAAATAATATTTGCAAAACATTGTCTTGTTATATATAAACATTATTTAGTATTCTCATGGATAAATGTATAATATACACTATTTAATATCCACAAATTTCCAATCGCTTCAACAGGATTTAAAAATAAATAGATGGTGGCTAGTTTCCTTAAATAAATGAAAATGTACTGCTCTCCATATTGGAACTAATATTTTCCTTTGCTACAATATCGATGATGCTCCATTGCAAGTAGTAGATCAGCAGAACGATTTTGGTGTCATAATTACTTATAATTTAAGCTGGTCCAATCAAGTTAGCAATGCTGTTGAAAAAGCTAACTCAGCCTGCCTATAAAAAAATCCTTTGAGCCGCCTTCAGCAGAGTTCTTATTTGATCGAATATATAAAACATTTTATCTCTTATCTTTGATGTGCTACTTCTTGAATCGGTACAGCGAAGATTTACCAAATAGGTACCCCAACTAACCCATCTTTTGAGGGCAGATTAGATTTACTTCACCTGCCACCTTTAAATCAGAGAAGAATCGAAGATCTTATCCAGATTTATCGCATTCTCCATAATACGTTTTTCATTAACTTGTCTTGTATGTTTTCGTTGAATGATAATGAATAGCTTCGAGGTTGCTCTTTTAAATTAAGAAAAGAACATTTTAGAATCATAGTACTCCAGAATTTTCTTCCGAATCAAGTTTTATACCTATGGAACCAGCTACCTGACTCTATTGTTGCTGCATTATCCTTCAATTCATTCTATAATTTTGACAGTCACTATAAGCCAATTTATGTGCTTAAGTTTGTGTGCTGATATGGCCTGTTCCGATTTCTTTTTATTATTTAACTTTTCAGTGTTATTTTGAATTATTTTGCCGTGTGCTTTAATTATTAATGTGGTTTATGTATTGATTAATTCAGTTTTGGTTTTTGATATTGTGCCTTATCCTCAATCAAAGGAAGGAGACTTTCAAAACAAAAATTATTTTCATCTTTCATGTGTCTTTTAATGCATTATTGATGATAGAAAATTCGAGAGTCAGAAGCATGATGAATCTTGAGGCTCCCATAATATTCACAAGAATAAATTTTATATCACTAGTCTCCTTTAGAAATTTTTCAGGTGTTTATAGAAATTGTTTTACTTATTTTTAGTCTCAGATTAAAGTTAGGTATACTAATTTTGGGAAATCCTGTATGCGGAAGTGCACACATGTTAAGTATTTTTGAGAAGAAACAATGCAGACAGTAAGTCGCCACTCCTGTACAGCCCATCGATCACAACCAATTACGATCAGTGATATGACCTAGGCACACAATAACCAATTGACTATTATAATTATTTTACATTTAACAATGATGATGACATATGTACAATGTTGCCTTGTACGCTATTTATAGATTGCCCAGCATCCATAATAATAATATATACATTTTTAGTACTTTTTGCTATAGGAAATTTAATCTATTTCACTGGTAATTTTATATTTTCCTTGTTCATTTAAAATTTGTTTTTATTATTATTTAACAGACTTCAGGGCCAATCATCGGAGTTTATTTATAATTCAATTACAATCTTTATTCATTGTGTAGAAACGGTTATTGGAATAGGCGGCAGAATGTTTATAATAGATAACGACCATTATGAAGCCATTTCCTTTGACATATACGGTAGGACTTTATTGATATGAAATATTAGGCAGCCATTCATTTTAACGTCGAATGACGACTACAAAATTATAATTGAGTAATAAAATATTCTATATTGAGTAGGTACTGGATAAACATAGTCATACAGCGTGTATGAAATTCTACTGGAATGAAGAAGATATATATGCAGGGTGTCCAGAAATTAATGGGACACAGAGCAAGGGTAGATTCCTTACATCAAAATAATGCGATTAAGCCAAACTTACCTTGTCCATTTGTGGCTAATAAAAAAGTTACAGGGCGTTAAAGTTCAAATTTTGAATTCGAAATTCTTAAAATTCTTAAAAAGTGATCAAAGGATTCTTCGGAAAATTTGGATCAGGGGGTCTTCTGGGACGAGCTGAATCCGTACTTAATTTTGCTGTAGATGCTAGAGGGCGCTACGAAATATACTCTTGGTTGATAAAAACTGGTTATAACTTTTTCATCAGTGTGTGTACGAAAGTTTTAATAGGAAAATATTGTTCTCCTATATATTTTTCACAAATAAGGTATACTTGTTTTATGTCGATAAATTTAACCGTTTTCGATTTATTTCTTGTTTTTCTATTGCATGCAATAAAATAAAATACTAATAATAAAATCAAACATGCAGCTTTTATTTAATGGATGTTGTAGGTCACGTACGTCCTCAGTTGGCACGTAAGGGGGTAAATACGTCCTAGACGTTAATTTTGACTCACCTATGAATTATTTAAAATTCTCAGAAGAATTTCATAAAACATTAGCGGAAATTCTCAACTTTGACGCAAGTTTATTTCTATTTGTACATTTCGTACTACATTCTTAAATATTCACCTCGACGGAAATGCGGTTGAAATATACAAGTACAATCTATTGCAATAATAATGGCATTCCCTTAAAACAGTTTTTGATCTACTGGAACTTCTGAGTAGAAATTTCATTAGAGCTGTAGTGGCGAGTGGGGACAACTAAGAACTAATGTTAAAAGTAGATTACATTACGAATACCATTACGATTTTTTAATATATCTAATAGAAAGATGCATAATTAGTCAGGTTACTCAAGTAAATGTTTACAGGACTATTCAAATTAAACACCATTCTCGTACTTGTTTTCGGATTGTTTAAAGTTTTAAGAGAAAAAGTGACGGGGACGAACAATAATAATCTACATTTGAAAATAATAATAATATATCTACCCCTCATTCTAATGATGAGGATCAACTAAAAGATCGGGCGACTACTTGTACAGGAGAGACGGTGACATTTTATTATTAAATAGGCCTCACTTACGCCCAGGAACGACTTAAGTTGGTAGGCTCTATCCACCATTTAATGTGAAACCAGGGAAACCTCATAAATTAGGTGGATGGTCAAACTCCAACCGGTATCAATCTCCCACATTGATTCAAGCTAACATTTGTCCACCCTACCATAGAAGGTGCCAAATTATACATACTGAACAACTGGTGATATTACTTCATCTTTAAAGATGCTAGGTTATATAATGCGCAGCTGTCAGTCGTTCTCTAACGAAACAGCTTTAAAATGTCTTTAAATGTCTATGATTATCTAATGCTTTGTGAAAAGTATCCAGAGGAAATTTTTAAAATTTATTTCACTTACCATTCTACTTAGTAGATTTGATTTGCCTTCTTTAGAGTTTCGCAGGGTTCTAGCAAGTTTCAAAATTTTATATAATTGATTCCATAATAATTTAGAATGTCCGTCTCTATTATGTCAGTTTTCCTTTCATGTCCCTCGATTAAATTCTCGTCAAAATTGTACATTCATTTGTACTAGAGCAAGGTCTCGCGGTCTTAAAATGTCTCCAGTCAAAATTTCAATAAAATTTCAGATGTATGTGATATTAATTTTAGCACCCTTAATTAATGTTTCCGAGATATAACAAAATTTTATTGTAAAAATGTTTTAAAACTCAAAT
This sequence comes from Monochamus alternatus, assembly GCA_037114965.1. Lineage (NCBI taxonomy): Eukaryota > Metazoa > Arthropoda > Insecta > Coleoptera > Cerambycidae > Monochamus > Monochamus alternatus. Next base: position 71,891,751 of record CM073431.1, on the reverse strand, counting down.
AATTCATATTGTCTAGTAGCCGACAACAAAATTTTCAATTCTCAAAAATGTAAGGTTGTAACACACTGTATCACCAACGTATGTATTTCTATACAGGGTCGGAAAATGCTGATGGTCTATCTGAGTTTACATGAGAGCGACAAAGTAAAGTATAGAAATCCGTGCGATAGACAAGGATGACTATATTGACGACGTTTTAAAATCTAAATAGTCACCGCTCGTTTCGTCATTCAACAAATAAAATCCATTCCCACTTATATCTCAGCGACCAATCGCCATCTTCGCTCGGTTAGAAGTGGGAGCGACTGCTCAGATGTTATTCTAATTTAAAAAACGTCGTCAATATAGACATCCTTGTCTATCGCACGGATTTCTATACTTTACTTTGTCGCTCTCATGTAAACTCAGATAGACCATCAGCGTTTTCCGACCCTGTATACTTACTATTCCTCAGAAATTCAACATTTCCGAATTTCTTAAAAGAAAAGCATGCTGTTTAATTTTGAATTTTTTTAATCAAGGTATTGGGTTGATGCTCAAGTTCAATGTTCCTATTGCATTGAAAATGTATTTCTTTTTAATAAACAAGATATACTAATATTCTTCTTTCCATTGTTTATGATTACCTCGTGCCTATCGGAAAGTATTTCTTGGACTTTTGCATCATCGCAATATATACTCTTCTATTCTATCTAATACCAAATATGTATTTCAGTACCCCGATGATGGACCTTCTTGTACAAATAACAACGAACCATCACCTCCAGCTGTCAAACTACACCCTCCAGGCTCTAGGCATGGCCCCGTCCTCAGAGCACAGCGATAAGATCCTCCCTTACAAGCCAAATACGCCCATAGGCACTCTGGACACGCAGCACATCAAAGTTATTCCAAAGGCAAGGTCACTGCCCGTGCCCAAGAATGTCCCACCAGGACATCAACCCTTCGAAAGTACCTTCAGGTTGAAAGTTCATCTTCCCAGAAACCAGCTTTATGTTACTAGGGTAAGCAGGAATGTGCTGCTCGAAGATATCATGAAGAAGGTTTGCGAGGAGAAGAATTTGGATCCTGTAAAGTACGAATTCAGGCATCCGGGTTAGTATCGTACTATTTTTTTTATAATAGAAACATAAGTGTAAATAATAATTGTTTGGGAATCTTTTGAAAGCAAGATAGATATAGAAAAATCCTGCAGCTGCTTGAGATGCCTGTTGTATAATGTTAGTTATTTTGATATCAATAAATTCATGCAAATTTTAATAAAACATACAATTATCATTAGTGTTAGTACTAAGCTGATTTGTAAATATAGTTACAAAGAATTAATTATTAAGAAATATCTATAGGTTCTTACAACAAGACAACCTTACAACCTATAGAGATAGAATAGGTAGTGAAATGTTTTTGTGACATAAAACTTATATTTGATCATAAAAAAGAGATGATATGACTATAAAAAAATATCTATATTGCCCATGGAACGTTATTCCTGTTTCTCAATCGTTGATCGTGTCTATAAAATAAAATTGATAAGAGTCTGAACGAATATTCTGTAATAATAACTAAATATAGAGCACTAAAAAGTAGAGATAGTGGAGCGCAAAGTTTAACAGGACTGTAGTAGGTTTACGAATGAATATATTAATATGTAGGAAAATATCGCAACGCATATTACTAAAAACGAGTAGTAAGTTTGAGGATAAAGTAACTATATAAATTGAGATGACAGTGTTGAGATAAGGCTTCCGTGGCATATTGGAAGTGGTTAAAACATATTCTTACGTGGTTTTCTAAATTTTTTTGTAGCAAAACGGTAATATTCATCATATAATATTAACTTGTGTAGGGAAAATTACTGTTCAACGTTGACTGTTGACAACGGACAGTATGAGAAATTGTTGAGGCATGAACTATATATTAATATATTTGCTGGTAACTTCTGATATGTACCAGCTACATATATTTTCTAAAATGATGTATCTTGGATCTTTTTCAATACGCTTTCCATTTTTCTTTTATCGTACTACTAACTGAGCGTATATTATTGGCATCGTATATCATCCATTATGCCAAATTGTTGATTTAGGGATATTCCATGTAATTTCTATTTCCTTAAGAAACCATAGTATCCATTAATGTAATATATGTTATCGCGAATATTTTAGTCCTTCATTAGGTCCCGCAGTATGTGTATGGCGCTGCTGTCATTAGGACTAAATCTACAAATAATATATTTTATACCATCGAAATGGCGCAACAGTTTCTAACCAAGTACCCCATCTATTACAACTGGTTCGAGAGGCAGAGGTATGAATGGTAAAGCCTCCTTAAAAACATTCCTTCTTGTATGTGCCTTAATGAAAACATTTTTGACAGTTAATATAAAAAAGTGTTTACGTTTACTTTATTTTCTCAGTTACCCGAAGTGCGTGGGCGGCTCATGTGAAGTATATTCTTTTTGAACATTTTAGAGATAAAATCTGTCCTGATTTTAACATGTACGCAGCTGCACCACTTAGCATTACAAGATACAGTTAGATAAAATGCCTATTTATTATAACAAAATCGAACGAAATGAATAGATAATAGAAAACTTTTAATTTGCCCGCGACAGTCTTGTCCCATAACCTAGAAAACCAAACCGGCGAACTATATTGTGGGAAAGTATTTACACCCAACACATATTTCTATTCTATTTCTATTTAATAACTATGAAACGTTTAAAAATTAGAAAAGGCACTGAAAACTGAAGAAGAACGCAAAACGACAACGTAAATACATGGTAAACACAAGAATTTAATTATAACATGACTAGAAATTTTACTGTCGTGTTGCTAGTTGCCTACGTTACCTACTCTGATTCTGTAACCGTGTGGCAAACAAGTCGCATAGGCGGCGTTAAATAAGGATTTTCTATAATTTAGAAAAAAAAATTGTTTTGCTTTATAAATAAGTTTTTGAAGGGTGATTCCGTTAATTCTTAATTTTCTCTATCTCCTCTTAAAATATTTGTACTTAGTCATAGTCAACCCTGCATAATGAAGACAGACAATAACAAAATTTATAATAGTTAAGTTATTGGTTTTGTTCAGCACTTTAGAAGCCAGTAGGTGGATGCCACTAGCCGTGTCACTTTTTACTGAACGCCCATAAGCATCCGTAGCTTCAGCTATAATGAATGAAATGAAATTGCCCGCAATGTTTGGTTTTCGCATATTAATGCTTATCGCCATATCTTAGTCTTAACGTACTTTCATGAGAGATTTTTGGGTTCATAAATTTTTCTAAAATCGTACGTTATTTGGGGTTCTCTAGTTTGATTAATGGAATATTGCTTGTAATAAAGGCGTCTGCAAGTTCATAGAAAAATATAGTCTTCAGAGCCTGACTCTTCAAATGTCTTATCACTTTAGTTTTGTCAGAAGAGTTTGTAATGCCTACACATAGTACAAAACAGGAAATTTCCTTTAATACATATGTCCCTATAACCTTCGGGATCATTGTCAAATTATATTTGAAACAATTTCCATCTATTTCTTCTTTCCTTTAGCATGTTACTTCACTTCCTCCCTCAACTAATAGTTGAGAATTGTATCGACGCGACACTGACTATTACAACGTTCCGTAAATAACTAAAACTGACAGCGCAGTTCGAAATAAGAGTCAGTTGTGGAGGCCTACGACCCACGTGTTGGACCCTGTTTAACTCCGAGCTGGCACTAACTCTACTAATGAGAACTCAAAGAAAAAACAAATTAAGCCACTAAATTAAAAAATTAGAACAATTAAAGATGAGGTCATAAATTAACAAAATGAAACCAGGTAAAGTAAACAAATCTATAAAATCTCCAAAACTATGCATGCGCTCATGGTCTAAACCCAATATTGATAATATTGATTATGTTTGCGGCATTTTAATTTAATCGCAAATATTTATAAACATGTCTGATATAATTTTGTGTTGGAATAAAAAGTTATAAAATATCAAAAGCTAATATAAAGTACGTAATTATACGCAATTAACAGTAACTTTCTTGATGAAATATTTATTGACATAAAAAAATAATCTGTTGTAGAATTTATTTAGGTTGTAGCTGTACTAATTTTATCATTATATTATATATTTTATATAGACAATAGTAATTTGTAATCTAATCTAATTGTTATTGTTATCTGCTGCTGATGTCACGTTTTGTGTAAGTATAACTGAAGCACATTTAAGTAAATCGTCTTTTACTATTACCTTTACAGTCACCTATGTTTTTAAAATATATTTTCTATAGTGAGATTCAGGATGAGTGAGTCTGAGGTCAGGAAAAATTTTATGTGCACACTTAATCACTTTTATTACTACAGTTGGCATTACTGACAAAGTTTCGTTCTTTAGATATATAGGAATACCCTCTTATTCATAAATTACGACCTACGTCTCACAAGGGGCATAATCAAAGATGGTTTAGAAAACAAAAATAACAATATTTATTAGTAAATTAAGTAAATTTACGACAAAATCATACCCTTCAATCTGAAGGGCTACATAAAATATACGAATACAAATAAAATAGAAAATATAAAGACTTACCGGGTGTCAACTTTATTTTATTTTCCTACCATGATAGCAAAAATAATATCACATTGAATTTATTGAATGACTTTACGAGCAATAAATAGATCTTTGTTTAAATAGATTTTTAAATAATGACTATTTCCTTCAACACGTACTTTAGCTCAAAATATTATTCAATTATGAAATATGCACGTAAAATAAAGTAATTTAAAATACAGACATTCTTTCTTAAAACATATTAATTGAAGTTTCCATTCTTGGCAATATAACCAATGTTGTCATTAGTTGTGTTTTATTCACCTCAAATCTCATCTGATCTTAGCTGTTCTGAATTGTGATTGCTTAGTTAAGTGAGTTTAACTGAGATCTTAGGTAAACAGAACTATTAGAATATATAGAACCTAGAGCGTTTCTCTTCGTTGACACTGACCCCAAATTTCGACGTTTGTAGGCCTTATTCGGGATACAGGAAGCATATTTTTTATATATTTTGTAATTGACACCTTTAGATCTAAGGAGTGTGCCACAAGAGAAGCAATTTGTTAATTCAAACGAGACAGTTGAAATATAAAACCTAGAAAACATACATTTTCTATGTCAAGTAACACTAAAAAAAAATAGATAGACTTATTTCATATTTTTTTGAAAAAAAAAACAATTTTAAGAAATTTTGAATAATGTGTCAAACTTTATCACCACTTGGTATATCGCAAAATTTAAATTTAGATGATAATCAAATTTCTATACTTCAAGTTATGTGACATCCATCCAATCATGAAATGATAATTTTTTACCACAAATACCTAGCAATCAGATTTCTGTATATCAAGTCACGTGACAGCTACCATCCAATCATTGAATGATTACAGCAAACAGACCACACATGCCGTCTTTTCAGTAAAGATGACATGATTTATTGAAATGTCGAGTTAAAAATCAAGAAATGTCAGATTGACAATTAATTTATTTTGTGTAGAAAAATGTCACAACGATTTGGTAATGTATCCAGTGACGCAAATGATAATATTATAATAGAAAATACATCTATTCTACCTTTAATAATTGAAGGGTACAGGCAATGAAGGTGATATGTCAAAATTAGTAGTTTTGAGAAAAACGGGTTTTAATGTTTAGAGCCTCTGGCAGTTTATTATAGAAATAAAAATATAATTTTTTTTATTGTGAATCTATTAGACCATTAACTTGGAAACTGTTGTGTGTAAAAATAATTCTCAGTAATATTTAAAGAATGAACACTAAAGAAAAATGGATGTTAATATTCAGCAACTTCAAATTCAAATTCGCAAATTCTACCTTGTTTTTCTATAAATGTGGTATTTGGGTAAAGTAGTTTTGAGCATCTGAGCCACAAAACCTCTTCAGCTCTTGGAGATTCTTCCATTTCAAATTACTTATGGGTAGAAGGTCTGGAAAAAAAAATATTGGTTATATAAGAAGAGTTCATGTAAAATGTATGTTAATATTACCATTATATGAGTGATCAGGAAGTTCAAATTCGCCGTCGTCTATTTTATTTTTCATTCTAAATTTGGGGTTCGTAACGGCAGTGGTTTCCCACATACCATTGTACGTGTCTCGATGAAGTATCAGACCTGGGTGTTTTTTAACTATCTTCAGTTCTCTTATTGGTCTGGATGGAAAAGGACATATGCGCTTGTAGCGTTTACTAAAAAAAGTTGTCCAGCTTCTAAAATATGTTTGGTTAACTTGTTCAACATTAAAAGGCGAGGGTTTATTTCTTGACGTTCTAAACACTTCACACCATTCCTCAGGAAGTTCAACTTTGGTTTTTTGATTTATTAGTCCAAAATTTTTATCGCACTCCAGGTACGAATGTCCTCTAATTGGAAAGGTAACCTTGACAAAATCCAGTCTTTTTTCTACATGCACTACAAAGTGCAAAAAACGAAACATTGTATAATTCTTATTTTGGCCTCCACAAGAGTCGCAAAATATCTCAAGTTGGCGAACTTCTGGGTGGAGGTAATTATATAAAAAGTGATGTAATAAGGAGCAGACATCATCACTGCCTTTTTTGCCTACGATTTCCGGATACATATAAAAAATGCTTTGTGACGTAGAGAGAACATGAATATTAAATGAATATATGTCAACTGCCTTTTATAATATACGTCATTTGTGGTAATATTCGGAATCGGAAGATTTTTTGCAAAGTAGAAGCAAATTGCTTCGGTGGAAACACATTTTTGGCTACGGTTTTTAGCATCTCTTTTTCTTTTATAAAATTGTTGGGCTTTGATTTTATGCAATTTATTCTCAATGTTTAATTGTTGTATGTCTCTATCTAGTTTGTGATACTCAAGAACTTCTGTATGTGGTATATTTAGTTTTTCAGCTTCTAGACTTTTAATTTTAGCTAGGTGTTCATCACATTGGCTACAAGTGTCAGATCTGGGGTAGCCAAAAGCTATATTAAATTCAGTTGAAAATATAGTCCTATAAGTTTCATATGATGCGTGGGGAGTAGGGAACTTTTCGCAATACATATTAAACATTTTTTTAATATTCAGCTCCTCTGGCAGATATAATTTGGCAGAATCATTCAAGCTATAATGACTTTTGCGACCTTTAAATGACTTAATATGATTTCTGATCGAACTTCGTGTTGCATCGGAGAGTTTGTGTGGGCGATTGTTATGCTTACCTCTACGATTTTTCGGTGCTTCTCCAGTCATTTTCATAGATGTCTGCAGTACTTCTAACTTCTTTCGGCCTATTCCATGTAAAGCGATAAATGCTTTTTTGCATACTTGTACTTCCTCGATATTACCTTCCATATTTAAAATTCTTACACGATATCGAAAAGAAGCATCGTGGAGGAGGGCATTTTGTTCCGGCTGTCTGGGTCTACGTTGTTTAATAGGAACAACCGTAATCAATCCACATAAATATATATTTTACTCGTCAACTGAACTAAGCAAATTAAAACTTTGAATAATTTTTTTCCGGGAAAGTTCTGGTATACGCTCGAAACACTTGAACCTCTTACATCTACAATCTTCACCTAGACAGTGACTTCTCAAATTTATCAGTTTATTAACATCAGTCAGTTTGCCATACTTCTTTTTTTTCTTACTAGCATTTTCTAGAGTGCTCATAATGCTCATTAAAATGCCACTGTTTACTGTTTACTACACTTGTATCGACAGGTTAAAGCTTGTAGACCGCACACACGAAATCACTTGACATAACGCTTTTTTAGCTGGTTCCGCGCGGACATACCACCTTATTAGCCTGTTCAGAGAAATAAAAATATGTTAGAACTCCTGACTTGGCGTATTTTTAGCAGGTATGCGTAGATGAAATGAAACTTTACATCATTGGCTAACAGATGGTGCAAGTAACTCATTTTCGGCAAAAATTGACATATCGCCTTCTTTGCCTGTACCCTTCAATTGTAGTTTTAATATATAAAGTTGGTTATATTTCTTTGATTGACTAAAAATTGAAAAAACATATGTAAAAAATTATCTTACCGAATACACCTCGACCCTTGATAAATACTCAAAATTTTGTCATAGAGATTACTTCAAGCGTGTTGCTCTAAGGTGATTTCAAATTACCAAGCAACACGCTATCAGCATTTTCAATGACAAAATTATCTCGATATTATCGAGGCCCTTTGTGTATTATAAATAAATTTCATACCAATGTTTTCTAACCAATCCGAAACTTGTATTTTATTCCGTTATCCCCCTTCAAAGAGAGAGAAATTGTTTAACGTTTATGTATAGATTGACATTTTTTTGTCAGTACTTGATAATTTAATTATTTTTTATTCCTAATTTTTTAATCGTCTATATGTAAACTGAAACAAACAATAAACTTCCTTCAAATTGATAGTTTGGTGTGAAATTTTCTTCCCAAAATACCCCTCGAACTTAAATTACTAACTGAAAATTTGTCCTCATTCATAAATATTTTTAGAAAATCATAAAAATTTTCAAAATATTCATGACCCCGAAAAAATTAAACTGACAATTTATCCCATGGACTTTAAAATTGCTTCTGTATGTGAATGATTTAAAATCAGTTTGAATTGAACTCAGTGGTGGCGTGGTCCATTCTCATTAGATATCAATATCAAACCTTTACAAATACGTTCTTGGAACAAAGCTATTATAAAGGATGACAATAGGTTTTTGGAATTTTATTGAATTGCAAACATTATTTATTTTTGCAGAACAATTATAATAATTTTCAAATGTAACTTTTTTGTAAGTGGATTTGATTGAAATTAATATTTTTATTAATATTACATGAAAACAAAAACAGACACCTATTGAAAAGGTATACACAATAATCAGGTTGAAATCTGCTGAAAAGATCTTCTCACGTAGGTAGTGATTTTGTTTTCCGAATCTGCTTTGTTTTTATCACCTTATCTTCAAGATAAATATTCTGTGTACTAATTTATTATAATTATATTTTATGATCAGTTACACAACTGTGAAATATGTGGCATTGCCGCAAAAAACAGTATGAGCGATTCACAAGAGAGCTTGTAAAATAATTGTTGCCCGAACGTTCTCACTGGCAGTTTGCGCGTATAAAATTAAACTTGCTGGAGAGGTAACTAACTAATTCACAATCGTGCTTCATTAAGTAAACATTATTATAGCCTTTCATTTGTTTATCGATGCGAAAAATATTAAATATATACAGTCGCTCGCACTCGCGTTAGGTGGTTAAATTGTCTTGAAAATTTCTAGTTTCTTTTCTTTGCGCGATAGGTGGTGTAATTGAAGTTGTTTGTTTGCAGGTAACCTAGATGAGGTGTTGGATCCCAAGCTCACTCTCAGCGACTATCAGATCACGGAGATCTACGTTGTGTCGAGAGGAACCTCCAGCTTGAACCAGGCGTTTTCCACGAGCGACATTATGGCCCTCAGGAAGGAAGAAGAGAGGAAGCAGATGCATACCAAGACGGGAGGTGGCGTGTTCAACCTGATCTTTCGCAGGGGGAAATCGGTAAGTGGCACCTTATCAACTGCGTCGCGACATAAACATATTCGGCACGTGCGTTTTAAATTTAAATTATAAAAAGTGTTTATGGTGTTTGTTTGATAATGAAAGTGCTGTTAAAAGTGAGTGAATAAGTAAGAATTTTGGTTATGCCGTCCATACATCACCGAGTATCACGTAAAATTCGAAAGCTGTTTTGTAAACTGTTGATAAACGTTCATTGGGGTAACTGCTTTCTTCAAATTCATTTTGTATGTCATATCAATCATATAAATAATTTTTTATTGTGAATTTTAAATGCTTACATCATGACAGAGGTACGCAAAATTATCAAAACTAAATGGAAAAAAATAATGATTATGTTTTGAAGAATTAGATCCTAAACTTATTAGTGCATAATTTCAAAATTGAGCAGCTACTTTGAAAACCTCCTCTAGCTTAGATGCATTGGAATTATTAGAGAGTTATTGGAAATCCCTTTAATACAGCCGAACAGTATTAGGCACGACTTTATTTAAATACTGCTTGTCCTTATTTTGTCCAGAAAAATATAGTTATTGATTAATAATTTGACAGATGGGATTCCCTTATTCTTTTGTTTATATCTTTCAATTATTGCCAATTTAATGGTGAATCAGAAAAGGAATAGAAGTTAATATTTTGAAAAAAATAAAATAAGGTTACTTATATTTATTTCATTTTTCTTGAAACATGCAACGAAACTTATTTAAAAAAAAGTGAAAAAAAATTATTTTTATTTTAGGCTAGGACGAATATGACCGATTACGGCCGAACGACCCGATCTATCAAATAAGGGATTGCTCAGCGTTACCTTAATCATGCGTAAATATGGTCGAGCACTACCTTTATTATTGCTGCCTTAATAATACAGCACATATGCAATTGCGTTTAGTTTGGCAATATAAATTGTTTTCCCTTTTATAATTTCTTATTACTTTTTAGAGCAATATTTTACTTATTATATTTGCGTAACAAATATTGCTTCCTATGCTTTTTAAAATACTACATTACATAGTTATCTCTATAAAGATCTTCAATGGAATGAATACACCAACTATGAAACATTATTATCTACAAAATCGTCGTTTCTGTAGTAGTATAACTAGTGACATATCCAAATTTTATTTTGTGTGTTTATTTATAGGTATATCTGACATATATGCAATTATTTTAGAACTAAAACACACGGTATCTTTACCAATTTCAAAAATTAAATTTAACTACGAGGGTTGATCAAATAATATACCTAAATCGAAATATTATTAAATTTATTATCACAGTAAAAGAGAATTGTAATATATGTTGTAATTCTACATAATATCATTAAGAGGCTTCTTTAGGTTTATTGAAACTAAATTCAAAATAAATCCCTTAAAAATGATCCAATTTTGATACTTTTACCAGTTTTCTTAGAAACAAATATAGTCTCTGGCATGCTCTAAATCATATTTTTGAAATTAATGAACTAACGTTTAAAACGTAAAAAGAAAACATAAATGGGCATCCTAGAAGCGGCAAATTATTATATTAATTTATGTACTGTTTCTGAAAATAATGTATAATGACTTTGGTAAACTAAGAAAGTGCAAAGTAACCGCTTGCTTTCATATAGAATCAGGCGACAAGAGATACGAGACAGGCAAAGATGGAAGATGCAAGAGAAGTCATACGCTTATAAGCGTACGTTTACGGAACGTTGGCTATACGAGTTTGTACGGTTGTTTCTAGAGTTGATCCTTAATACATTTTGCCTTCGGTTTGGAAGTTTTTAATTCTGCTATAGGAAAAATTAATTGCTCGTGTCTGTAACCAATTGAGTACAAACTTTATCACACCTTGGACGTCTTCAAAACGACGCCCTGCCAATTCTTCTTCGATTTGTGCAAACAAGTGATAGTTTCCATAGGGCTATAAAGCGGGTGTTAGATTGTTTCCTAAAGATTTTTTCCAGTTTTTCGGGAGATCAGCTATGTGTGGTCTAGCGTTGTCTTAAAAAAGTATCACACTTCGGACAGGCACATCTCTTTTCTTTTTTTTTCTTTTTCGAGAAACTGCCAGTAGTACGTAGCGTTTACTATGCACCGCTCCTAAAGGATAACAATGAGCCAACTCCCTGCCAAATTTCTCTCTAGGAAAACGAGTTTTTGCTATGCAATGTGGTTCTCCTAGTTGTTGTCACTCCATAATTGCTTATTTCGATTCCGGAGTGTTATAATGCACCCACGCCTTAATACAGATGATAATGGGACTTAAAAATCACCCCCACACCCTTTCTAGAAGCCTTTCGTGTTATCGAAACTTTTCAGTAACCCAAGCCATTGGAAATGATTTATTGGGCACCATACATTATTTTGACCTCTGCAGCAATTTCCCATACTGTTCTGTTCACCTACAATCAAATCAAGGATCCTATGAATGTTCGTTACATTTATACTTCTCTGGGGTCTTCGTGCACGACTCTTGTTTTCCACTACTCATTTATAAATTTTATTGCCGTACATGAAACACAAGCGCACACCCAGAAGGAAGCCCACGTGAAGAAGGAAAAATAAAATTGTCAGCGTACGATCTATCTCTCTCTCACTTTCGGACGCCTTATTCTCACCCTAGTTCACGTTCTCTAAGCTCTAAAGGGTCCCTAAGACGATCAATAAAATTGACAATATTAGTGACAATTTCAACTGATGGATGCAATTGATGCAGCTGCAATCAACACGTCCATACTTTTTTGCTTTGTGACCTTCAGGGAATGCATTTGTGTGTGTAGCGTTTCTCGCAGTGGACTTAAAATTATTACTGTCGGCCGAGCATCTAACGAAACGATTGTCAGTTACACAATCAATTTACTGCCATCACTAGCTCACATCAATGTGCTTCAATCAAACTTTCTATCAATCTCCGTTATTCGATTGACAATCGCGTCGATCTCATTCTTTACGATCAATGAATATAATTGTCAGTAATATTGTCAATTTTATTGATCGTCCCCAAGGTCCTTAAGCTCTGCTGGTTCAGTTGGAATTTCCTCGGTCGTATTACGCGTGCGTGATATGGCAGGATTTGATTAAACTACTGTTAATGTCAACGAATAATAATGGAATCGCTGCAGCTAGACCATAAAAAATCAACTTAAAACAATTTGTAAACATATTTTTAATTGTTTTAGAATAAAAAATTAGTAACGTAGTTGATACCGTGACCAAATTTTACGAAAGAAACAATAAGATGTGGCGGCCAAAATGTTAAAAAATGTTTTTCAAGAATTAAGGTGGAATTTATAGCCAGCACTTCACTTAAGTGTGACTTTTCATTTAAGGTATAGATAAATAAGATGCCCTTCAGTATTTTGATTCATATCTAATGAACTTAATGGAAACTTATTAAAGTGTGGTACAAAACTATTAGTAAGTTGTCACCCTGCATTTTTCGCTTGTAAATTGCAAAGCTAAGTGCACACTTAACCTTAAGTGTGATCTATGAATTCCACACTTAATAGAAATACGTGATGGTTTTTTTAATTAATACATCTACTGTTGAGCCCGTCAGTAGCAAGTAAAAGTAGAATTTTATGCATAAAGAATTTTGCGACCAAAGAGATTTTATGAGTCAAACAATATTTTTTAAACTGAAACAATAGGGAAGTGGTTCAAAATTAACGTTTTTTTTTCAAAGCAGTAGATACATACAAATCCTTTCTCAGCTGGATAGACGGAGTAACGCGAATTACAGAATTTTGAGTTCTGAAATATTATGCAATGCAACAGATGACGAATTGCGTCAATAAGGCCAACAATTTTATTTAAAATATAATAATGAAATATCTGACGCAATTTTTACCCAACTGTCGTCTCAGAGAATATTTTAAAGATGAATTGAATTATATTGCTTCCGTTATACCACTAGAGAATTATATATTAATAATTAAGAATTTCTCATCATCTTTACGGAAATCTTCGGTATTTTTGACAATCCCTTCTTTTTCGAAGTTAAAATTATGTAATTAAAACATAATTGATCAACAAAAATTAACGTCTCTGGCTCTAATTTCTATCGAAAATAATGTCGCAAGAAACCTTGGCTTTTTGAACATAATTGCTTGCTTGCAAACAAAAAAAACTAGAACAACTTGCTCAGATTCACCACCTGTTTCACTAAATCGAGTTTCTCTGTAAAAAATATAAGGTTGTTCTATGATTGTTATTAAGAGATTATGTTAAATTCAGTTTAAACATTCTTGGATGAACCGACTATTATTTTGCAGAAATACTGTTACAGAAAAGCACTGCAAAAAATTGGCTTGCTCTTAAATAGTTATCTGGATCAAGAAAATGTTTAAAAATTCCAATATGTTTTATATTTCGTTTTATATTAAACCATACCGGCAATTTATCAAATAATTTATGCATGACTGGAAAATATTTAAAAAAATAATGTATAACTTTATCAACAATTTTTTAAAAATAATGGATACTTCATAATACCTGGAAAATGAGCAATGGTTTTTTACACTTATACATTTCTAAGTTAAAAATCATCCAATGAATCAGGATTCAGCGATACTGCATAATTAGTGCTTTTACTTTATCTTCTTTTTTTAAGTTTTACCATTTTTTGACGTCATTAGGTATATATTTCATTAACTAATTGACTACAATTGGTCCATTCTTATTCATTATGTGCTGATGTTATTTCTCGGATTAAATTTTTGTCTTATAATGTTTGTTAATTATATTTTTATTGTTTAACAACGGAACAGTGTAAGAAAATTTTACTAGAAGAATATTATTTTTAAAAGTGAGTATATGTGCTTCGAAAATATTAAGTTTAGATTAAAGTTAGGATGAGAAGTAAATTTCTGTCTCAGTGAGCAATATTTAAACGAATCCAAATTCCTTTAGAATGAGATTACTTTCTTCCGAATTCACTTTGTTTAACTATATTTAATAACATATATTTTTTTTACTTTTGTACCAATTATGCTTATCAGATATTAAGTTTCTTTTGTTACAGACATAAAGAAAGTTAATTACTAATTTGTTATAATTGCAGCAAATTGTGAAATTGTAAATTATATTTTAATAAGTTGTGATTTAATTACCAGCTAATTGTTTTTTGAAACTCTGAACAGATAAATTCGAGTAAAAATAACAGCATTTGTGCAAGTATCACCAATTTTTTAAGAACTTATTTCTACTTGAATTCATCTTACTTGAGAAAAATTGTAAGTTTCATATATTGAGTAATTAACTCCACAGTTCATTAGGTCACTAACACGCCGACCTGATCATATTTGACAGGCAGTTGCGTCAGGACTGAATCATAATTTTATACAAATATTGCAAAAAATTACATGCGATATCTCGTTTTCGTTTAAAAAGTATACTTTCTTGACGCCATTTATAAATTATATTGTTAAATTCAGGCAATATCTTATCTTTTTCTAGGTAAAGATATTACAAAAGAAAATATTTGTTTCCATAAGCAATAAATGCATTATTATATCAAAATACTCGTACTTACGGAAATATTTTCTCACTATAAATCATTTTTCTTGTTTTTGTGTAATGGATGCAAAGGTTTTTATTTTTATTTAAAAAAATTTTTTAAAACTAATTGAACTTGTTCATTGCCACTTTATCTTTTCTACAAAATGTCATTATGAGTTTTTGGGGTCGACGTTTCGATTCTTCGGGCCTACCATCAATTTAGTATCTTTAAATATGGACTTAGATATTTTGTTTAATATTTTGAAAGTTTAAAAAAAACTGCCGTATATGACACTTGTTAATAAGTAGGTATTGCCATGTAAAATTGTAAATCAGATAAAAAATTAATTTAGTCTGTGAGACAATACATTAAAATTTATCCTGCTTTTAACATGTATGCGGCTGCAGGACTTAGCATTAAAAAACTTTTATCTGAAGCATCTTGATCAGGCCATTTAGTAACGAGTATAATGAAAACAGTCAATAACTAAATTTATAATAGTTGGCTGTCACTAGCAGTGCCACTTTTTAACGAAAAACAGGAATATTATCGCTATTTTCATCATTATGTGGAGTTAGTAAGTTTAACTCGACCTTGTGACAATCAACCATGACAGTTAATGACAGTTTTATGATGAAATTGTTAAATAATATTGCAGTTGGGAAAATTCGCTAAAAGTTGAGATTTTTCCCGCCATTAAATAATTCGTGAGAATTTTCGTGAATTTTGCATCCATAAGGACAAGGTTTACAAAAAACGTCTTTTAGTTCATAAAAAATACAGCCTGCAGCGCTGGATGAGGCATGGCAAATGTCACTTTCGTTTTGTCAGAAGACTTTATACTACAAAACAGGTCATTTCATTTAATATGTATGTCCCTATAACCTTTGTCAAACCACATTTGAAATAATTCGCGTGTAATCTATGAGTTATAATCACATTTCAATAATATTTGATCATTTTGTGCAGCGAGCAATAAATAAATCACGAAAGGCTGCACTATTTTGATCGACAAAGTGTACAAGCGTTGCATCATTAAGATGCTCAACGGCGATTAAATTTTTGTGACTGGATTCTACAACAACATGATCAACATAACAAAATATATGTCCAGAAAAAACCAAATTTTTAAAGAGAGAGAGAGTATTAATAATTTCCATTATGACCATGTTCGATGACTGGACAATTCACATGACCAGAATACGTAATTTCCATTTTAGGGCGGATTATTTAATAAACTTAACGCATTTAATGAAAATTAAATATGTAAAGGTACCGTAACTTTTTGATCACCACATTTCGTAATGTACTCGAAGATATTCAACTCAACCTGATACAAAATATAATCAGCATTTTTTAAATTTTATTTGTGACCTTTGTATATTATTTATTTTAAGAATGCCGTATTCTTAAAATAATGTTTTCTACAAATACAAGTAATTTTAGACATTTAAGAACAGAATAATATAGAGTTTAGCAAATAACAAGAATATTATCTCATGCCACCTGCGAATAATCAAAGGTACCAATGTGAAATCAATATATAACGTCAGAAAGCGATCTATCCAGCAAATTTTTAGGTACTGAAATCTTTCAAAATACGTATTTTTTAAGTTCAACTAACATTGTTATACTTACATAGTTCTGCATATAAGATTGTTCACGTTTGTTTATAAGTATGTGAAAATAATTGTTAAAATATGGGGTTAGAATAGCGAAATAATGTGTGTCATACAAATGCATTTTAAAAGTTATTACGTATATTATTTGAGGAGAGTTTAAATAGTAAAAGTGGATAAACAAAACATCAGTAATTTTATTTTTGATATTACTTTTGCTCTACGGGTTTTATTTTTCGAGATTTCAGTACCTAAAAAACACCACAAATTTGATCATTTTACGGCGAGAAATACGGCGACCTTAATCTGGTCCGGTAATAGGTCAAAATAGGAAAAAAGAAAACAATTCACTACAAATTGCCAACGTTTCGGCCTTTATTAGGTCTTCCTAATTGTTTTCTTTTTTTTTCCTATTTTGACCTATTACACGACCAGATTAAATTAAATAGAATCCGAGAAATACAAGTGATCCAATATTGCATATACATTCTCCAAATAAATGGATTGGTAACGTCCTATCAAATCACCCGATCTGAATCCTTAAGATTTTTATTTATGGAGTCATAATTTTGAACAAAGAAAGAAAGGACCTACGATTGTATGAACATACCTTCCATAACCAAAGATTATAAAGAGACTAATTAAATTCCCTGTATGGGAATAGAAAATGTCTTGCAAATCAATGATGTTGGGCAAGGATTCATCTCGTTCAGATACACGGCCAATGATTCCTTATTTATATTTAACAGATATTAAAGTTGTAACAATAATTTTCATCGCATTCTTCTTCTTTTTCCAGAGTATGGGCTCGGAATCCATTTCAAGCGACACCCGCTCGATTTCTCCGACCCACAGCGATGACTCCAGGTCGGTGACCCCTCCAGCAGTACAACCCCAAATCATAACACCTCCAAAGAAGGATCCGTCACAAGAGCGACCTAAACCTCCACAAAGAAAGAGAAGACCCGCTCCGAAGCCTCCGCAACAAGACGAGGGCAAACGTAAAGTATCGGTGGAGAAACCTCCAAGTAACATTTCCGAAACCGCAAACGAAGTCAACGAGTTGCAGTCCAAGAAAGTCGAGAACGGTCTGACGATTTGTCATTCGAGGAATAGTTCGGATAGTTCTGGATACCACGAGGCTTCCGTACTGAGCGAAAATTGTTCGCTTCCTCGAAGGCCGAAATCTGCCTTCGTCTCCGGAGGCGATCTGGAGAAGATTTCCAAACAACATAGTCAGAGTACAACTAATTTATCTAAGATGTCGTCTCATTCTAAGTCAACGACCAGTTTAGGAATACCAGGTAAGAATGTACTATTAACGAAAAATAAAGCAGTTTTAAGAACTTATATTTCTCAGAGAGTTATTAGTTGGAAAAGGGGTCAAATTAGTATAGAACTTTTTTCCTACATCAACATTATGGACCTTTATCAGGATGCTATACATTGCTATATACCATGATTTAAAAAATTTTGTGATTTGACTTTTACCCACATAATATTGTAACCTGATTATGACTTAAAGCAAGTCAAAACGTTGATGCAAAGTTCTCTGACTTCATTCCCAATTAATTATTCACTGACATTGAGAGTCACCACTGCAACCATTTGAACACTTATTGTGTAGTAGAAACCTACACGAGTGTATATAAAATCCGAGTACGAGTACAATAATTACTAGTTTGGTGAGTATAACGATGCCGATTAAGACATTTGCGTATGAATGAGATTGATGAGTGTGAGTAGTAATCGATGTCGCTACATAGTATCTAATTTATTCCTAAAGTTCTTGATTTGTATCAGTTTGATACGCAGTGTTTCGCGTAAATGTTGTACAAGCGCGTTTTATAAACGTGAAATTAGTTTTATTGAATAGTGATAATGAATTCTCATGAATTTTATTGTTGTGCTAATGATTGATTGTAAAGTTAATATACGGGATAGTGTTCGACATTTTGCTGGACATAACGCCAGAATTGTTGAAAAATTATTTAAAAAAGAATAATAAATTCAATTCAATTTTAATAGTCCAATTTCTGATTATCAAAATTTATTAGCAAGGTGGATTGAGATTTCTTGCATAAATGTCTTTTAAAACACTCATATGACACTAGAATATTTTTGTAATTAAACTAATTTAAATTTATTGTATTTTGTAAACTAAGAGCTTAAGGCAGTGATACGCCATTTGGTAGATCGAAAGTGCCTTCGAAAAATTTTTTTATTATTTAATATGCGATGGAAAATATTTGTACACTTATCTAATTTTAATAAATTTGTATTCGTAATGGCATAGGATACAGTATGTTAAAATAAATTTCATATATTAAATTTGACAAACACTTGATCTCTATGCAAAGAAGAGTTGGAAGTTATCATAGGTATCGTTAAATTTGCTAATATTGAAATAAGATTTCAAATGTAAAAAAGAAAATGTATTAATTCTTGAAGTAAAATTTGTAACCAATATGTCTGCATTAGAAAACCTTACACCTTGCTTGAAGGTAATAATAAATCATTAGAAGCGTTAAATTTATGGGAAAGTAAAGTTTTTCTCTTTCACTTACATATTTATTATGCCCAACGTGAATTAACGTAATTAACTATCAATGTATTCATATTTAAAGAAATCTTTAGAAATTTAAAGTTAAAATACTATTTTCAACCATAATCTTAACCTGGCGCAGTCAAATAATCGTATTTACTCCATTTTCAATAATTTCCAATTTTACACAACATTATTAGAGGGCCTCAACCTCTTTTTTAATATCAATTTGTGCCCACATTACTCCCACTGAAGGATAATCATCGAGTCCCGTGGATATTTAATTTGTTTACATGTAACATGAAGAGATACATTTTTTGTAATTATCGTAATTCCCCTCCTAAAACTACATTATATTGAGTATAGTCGCGTCAAATTAGCATTTCACTTGTAACTTTTTGCAGAGAGGTCCGATTGAGATGCGGTTTTCTGCAAAATGTTCAGCGTTTTTTTTTATAACAAAAGGTATATCTAACCTCTGTACGCTCACAAATTTTTAATTGTTTATTTAACAAATGACCCATTTTTGTTGAACATATGGCAAATGTCACACACGATTCAACGAAAATGTCTGGAAAATGTTCTCTCGGGGGTTTTCGAGGTCCCTCTTTATTAGTTTGGTGTTAGCTTTATTATTTATTGCTAAATTGTTGTAACTGGGCTAATTAACAAATTAAAAACTCCACCCCCGAAATCACTAGAGAACCGGAATTTTTTCCAGGATTTCTGGCTTATTAAGGCAAACCATCGGCACAAGATTTTTGCAAATATAATTGTTTATTGTTCGATTATCGCAACCTCGCTAATTAACAAATTAATAACTCTACTCCCGGAATCGTTAGAGAACCAGATTTTTTTGCAATAACTCTGGGATCATGGGGAGAACCATCGGCACAAGGTTGTTGCACGAAATTGTTTATTTTTCTATTTTTGCAACCTGACTAATTAACAAATTAATAACTCTACTCCCGGAATCACTAGAGACCCGAAATTTTTTCCGGGATTTCTGTCTTTATAAGGCGAACCATCGGCACAAGATTTTTGCAAATATAATTGTTTATTGTTCAATTGATCCCAGAATTATTGCAAAAAAAATCCGATTTTCTAACGATTCCGGGAGAAGAGTTATTAATTTGTTAATTACCGAGGTTGCAACAATCGAACAATAAACAATTATATTTGCAAAAATCTTGTGCCGATGGTTTGCCTTAATAAGCCAGAAATCCTGGAAAAATTCCGGCTCTCTAGTGATTTCGGGGGTGGAGTTTTTAATTTGTTAATTAGCCCAGTTACAACAATTTAGCAATAAATAATAAAGCTAACACCAAAGTGATAAAGAGGGACCTCGAAAACCCCCGAGAGAACATTTTTCAGACATTTTCGTTGAATCGTGTGTGACATTTGCCATATGTTCAACAAAAATGGGTCATTTGTTAAATAAACAATTAAAAATTTGCGAGCGTACAGAGGTTAGATGTATCTTTTGTTATAAAAAAATTCCTGACCATTTTGCAGAAAACCTCATCTCAATCGGACTTCTCCGCAAAAAGTTGTCTATTTTCACATTTTTCATGCTAATTTGACGCGACTAGTAGGAGTTATTTTCTTCCAATAATTTCGGGACTTAAAGGTTGGTAAGGCATGATTTACCAAATCGAAAAACAATTAGTTTTGAAAATACTGCTATTAAGTATTTACTAAGGTTGTAATCATTCAAGTTTAATTAATTTATTTAGTTATTGAAATTAATAAAAGCCAATAAAACCAGACCTGCGTAAACATATGTACAGCGTGTAACAAACAAGCAGGTTATCCCATTGACTGCTTATTTTTAACGACAAAATGTAACTAATTAATCCTACTCTCCTATAGATATACAAAATGCCTCCCTTAAAAGATACAGGGTGTTGAAGTTGAGCATTTAAAAGGAAAAATAAATAACCTAAATAAAATGTTACACTAGGATATTGGAAGAACTGGTTCATGGGCGTACGCCAGAATAAATGGGGAAGGCAAAGTACCTCCTTTTCCTCCAGTTCTACGTTTATTTTAGGCATCGTTTGCAATAATAAGGATCTGGTCAACCACAAGAAATATATGTATTAAATTTCATACTGATACGTGATAATTTGAGTTATTTCAGAAAAACAATTTTAAACTTCAACACCAAGGAATGTGTTTTTGTATATAGTAATTTACACAAATATTTCACTTTTGATTTGACTAGAATGTCAGGGATGGGTAGAACTGAGGAACATATTTAAAATGTTTTCCATTTTCTATATACAGGGCAAGTCGAGTATAAATAGTCAGTCAGGAATAGATTCCTTACGATACTAAAAAATATAAATGCAACATACCTTTTATCTTGCTCCCCAACAGAAATATGCAGCGTGATAAAGTTCAAGGAAAAAATTACAACCAGCTACCGCAAACAGTATTTGTGACATTTAACAATGATTTTACTTTGACATTAGATGCTGCTTGTTTTAAGGCCAGTCTGTCTGGATACTTTATGTATGTCCTTTTATGTAGTAAAGAGATTGGCTTTCCAAAAATCGCTTGTTTTTTACCCTGTTCAGTGGTATACTAAATATTTTTCTCAAAGGGTTTGTAGACCTCTCATATCTGCACCACTGGTTATAATTTAATTCCGATTTTTAGTTCATGAGATCATCTGTTCTAAGTAATAAGTATCTAGAAAATTTTAGGAAAGTGGTTCTTGTCGTGGAGTAACTCAAGTAAATTTGATTTTGTTTCTTGATTTTAATCATCCTGTATCTCTGGTGGAGAGCTAGACAAAAAGTTTTATTGTATTACATTTGTTTTCTTAGATTTTGTAAGGTCAGAATATATGCCTGATGTTTGACTATTTAAACTTGTCCTATAAGAGATTTTTAGCATTCCTATCATTTCGGTATTTCTGTACCAAATCAAAAAATTTGTTACCGTGCACTTACACAGGATGTGAACATTTAATCTTTTTCATTTTCGAAAAATAATTGAAGCGAGTTTTATTTGTATAGAATTTTTCCCGTCAAAATGTTACGCGTATCATGACGACCTTTCGCCTTATTCGTGACGCCGTTACGCATCGAATTTCTGCTATGGCTTAATAATTTCCAGTACTGTTTATACAGCCTCTGACACTCAAGTACTGATTGGAAAAATAATTCATGTTCTTGATATTAGTAGAATAATATCAATTGCCTTGCGCTCATTTTTTCTTATCACTGAAAGTTGTTTTTTATGGCCTTATCAGCCATTGTTCAGATAAGCGATAAGATATTTTCATATAGCTAAAGGTAAGTAATCACTAGTTATTATTGCTACCATTTACATATATTAATTTAGATTTAATTGCTTACACTGTTTTTGTCATTTAAAAATAAAAATGAGTCAAATCTATTATAAAGATATTTCAAATGATCATGATAAGTTATTGCTATTTACTATTTCCATGGTAAAATGGCCATGCGTAAACGTAATTTGTTAATATTTCATATATCTCGATTATTTTTAAAGATAGAACGTACCGATTTTTGTAAAATTGGTTACTTTTTGAGAGAAATTTTCTATATTGGATTACACATAAAAAAATATTTATATTTTCGAATATCTTTAACAGACTGAAATATTAGTTTCATTTGCAGATTTTTTTAAATTAATGAAATGTATTTAATTATATTGAAAAATAAAAGGAATATGGCAAGAATGTTTGTCACTAAAGTTTGTTACTGAAAATTAAATCAAATTGATAAAAAAAACAAAAATAATGCATCAAACTAAAAGCTTCTTGTCTTTTGACTTTGCGGTAAAATATAAAGATGTAAAGTCATCTGTAAAAAAATATGAGTATATTTACTTAGAAGTAACGATACTTTTTCCATTTTTGTAATCGCACTGAAAAAATGATTTATATAAATTTGCCATAACTATCAGTGGCATTTTTATATCATGGTGGTTTTACTTACGTTTTGTAAACTCGTACATAATGTGTAAATTTACTAATTAATTGTAGTACCTATATAATTATAGCCGATGGAAACGAAGATGAACTTGGCGCAAATATTCTTTGAATAAAGGGACTATTATTTCAATCAACATTGCAAAGAATGACTGCAAAATCCGCCCGTTTTTGCGTATTGTGTAGCAAGAACAGGGAAGGTTGTACAGAGGTCTCCGTGGGCTTAAATTGATCGTCATGAAAAATCTAGGTGAGCATTGTTCGATTTTTCCAATATTTGCCCGACTTATCCCTATTTAAGCCACCCTTGAAGTCGGGGAAAACTGGTCAGAATTTCGCAGAAGATCGAATTGTGGGGCCCTTCTTTCGTATCATTTGTCGAGTAGTGGGGGAAACAAAGTACTTCATGAAGTGGATATCATTTCCCGTCTGCTATCGGCAATAGTGGTGGTTTTACCCCAACGCGGGGGATGTTTTTCACCTTGAGCATTTTAAGGAGGGCATTCTTGATGTTACCCTTGCCATGAAGAATTCCTCCAATTTTTACCCAGATTTTGGTGACCATTTTTTCTGTTTCCTTGTTTTAGTGGTGGTTTCCACCCCTTCAGTAGGGATAACTGATCAGAATCCGACAGAAGAACGAATTATGGGGGCATGTATTTCATATCATTTGGAGTTATAAGAAAGAGTGCCACAAAAAAGGCAATTCATTTACCGCCGGTTTTCGGCAATAGGTGTGGTTTTATCCCCACGCGGGGAGTGCTTTTCACCTTGAGCATTTTTGGAAGAACATCCCTGATCTCTTCCTTGCCATTCACGTTCCCGCCATTTTTTTACCAATAATTGATCGACCATTTTGCACCCCTTAAGTAGGGGTAAGCCGGACAGATATTCGAAAAATCGAATTATGCTCACCTACATTTTTCATGACGATCAATTTAAGCCCACGGAGACCTCTAAACGACCTTCCCCGTTCTTGCTACACACTGCGCAAAAACGGGCGAAAAAACGTTTTTTTTTTGCGGTTACTCTTTCCTTTACATTTGTAAAATTACATGAGATAACTATAATATTATCAGAATTGATATGGTAAATGTTATGTAAATCAATAGTATCCACTTCGGTGCTACATACTTAATTCTTTAAATATCCCCACAAAAATAAGTCCAAATGATTTAAATTCGGGAGATCGTGGCGGTCGTTAATACGATAAGTAATTGAATATTTGAAATCGCCTGGCTAGAGGTTACAGTAGCCCAGCAATGTAAAGGTTGAAACTTCTAGAACTTTTTTTTTCAACTATAAGGATTTTACAAAAAAAAAATACGATATTGACTGCAATTTTTTAAAAATAAGTTCTGTGTTACCCTGTATATGCAAACGTCTTTTAAAATATAGATAATTGCAGAGTAATTTTGTAGAATTTTATTGCATATAAGTAGGAGCATTTTGTAAATAATTTATTTTTACAAAGAATATTGATTTCCTAAATACAATTCTGTAGTTATGTCAATAACCATTTCATATTTTAATGATAATGAGTTAACCTACATGCTTCTTTAGCTGAATAAATACTACGTGAGTGGGATTAGTTAATTTCAGTTCAGTCTTAATAAATTGGATACAAGGAATTTGACCTCAGATTAAGGTTATAGTTTCGGTACTGAATTAGGAGTAGATAATAAACAGTCTGAAAATATGAAAATATGTATTCATAATTAAAATAAATACATCCCAAAGCGCATATGTTTTTGAAACTACTGAAAGACAAAGTTTTATCTATGTTTCATAGTTTTAGAGGAAACCTAAACCCAAAATGATCTAAATAATCCCTTCTCATTTTTTTCTATGGTAGCAATAAAAATCTTAATAGCATAATAAACTGATATAATTTTACCACTTTTCACTTCTGAAAGTTCTTCTGCTGGATTACTTTCAACATCTAAGATAAGTATTTAGTATTCCGACATTTTTTTTTTATTTGCTAATTTGAATATCTGTAGAGATTTGACGTCTACTGTATAATTTATGTCTAAAAACCTTTTCCTTAGTCCCACCAAGGTTACACATACCCGAGATATATTACATGACTGAGATTTTTATCTTGATTCAGCATCTAGTTCTGCACCTTCAGAGTGCTGCTTTTGTACTCCTTCCAGGTAGTACAAAATCTCATTAATAACATTCGAAGCCTGAAAGAGATAATTTCGCTAATATTACCAGCTCGATCAATTTTTTACGCGCTCCTAACGGTCTTGACAGGTACATATATGAAAAGTTGCTACATTTATCTGTCAGTCGCCCACGTGAATTCCGTCTGCCTCCAGATGGGCGCCGATTTAATAGAACTTTTTATGGCGTCGCCAATATAGGCTTTTTCTGCGACGGTGCTCCTTAATACAGGCATAAATACATTGTTTCTAGACAAATGTGTGGTTGGCATGTACGCTCTTACGTATTAGTCGGTATCAAGAGTGCCCATGTGGGCAGACCCTAGAGTGGGCTGTCCGACTACTAAATCTGGTTCAGGTCTGGTTCGTAAATAGTTTCTCGCTAGTTTCCACGGTGGATGCAGGTGATAACAGCAAACCAAACACAGAAGGCAGCAGGAATGATACTTTGGAAGTGTTAAATCCTTCTATTAGTGAGAAAGAAAGTATACACGTGAATGTTCATTAGAACCTAAGTACTTTCACTTTTTTGGATTAGCAATAAATTAATATACGAAGTGTCTTGATGGTGTAGGAAGGCTGGGAGTGGTTTTGTGATAATAAGGATAGTGAAAACTTGATTGTTAGTTATTAGTTAAAGTTGATGGTAGCCACATCTGTGTTGGGTTTAGTGGTTTCGTTTCTCTGTCT
Source organism: Monochamus alternatus (assembly GCA_037114965.1). Taxonomy (NCBI): domain Eukaryota; kingdom Metazoa; phylum Arthropoda; class Insecta; order Coleoptera; family Cerambycidae; genus Monochamus; species Monochamus alternatus. Next base: position 71,865,677 of record CM073431.1, on the reverse strand, counting down.
TCAAATTTACGTAAGAGACCATCTGTAATCATAATATTTAGATATTAATTTCATAGTAAAATATGTAATATTTGTAAAAGATACCCGATTATGCAATCTAGATGAAGTGTCTGTTTGCTGAACTAGGCATTTTATGTTGATTTTCTACTATTTTTTGAAAAAACAATGGCAGTTTCATATCTAGCAAATGTATGATATTTAGGGGAAAAAAGGAATTGCCTTTGAAAAAAGTTGTATCTAGGTTCAATCTAAAGCCAAATAAGGGAGAATTTATGGAAAACTTTATTCTCTCTTCAGTGTTTTCTTTCTTTGACACAATCCCATTAACTTATGCGAGAGAAGGGAAAACCTTCTCTTTACTAATTGCCTGATTTAAATTGTATTCTGCGAAAGAAATATTTTGTGCTATTATTCAAATGATTTATTATTCCAATTCAATGAACGAGGGATAATTTATAAATAAAATAATACAGTTGGATAAGAATTTAACATAAATTATGAGTATTTACTGTTGGAGAAGAGTAATTGGCAATAAAAAAGTTTATCATATAAATAATCTGAAGTTTTGTTACTGAATACTTTTCTACAATAAAAATTAATTTCAATTCTGCAAGCCGTTTTGTAAATAACTTCATGCAAAAACTTTTAAATTTATGACATTTCTCTATGTTTAAATTAAGGAGAGAATGATAATGGTTGAGATTTTAATTGTACCTTCTATTAATAGATGACGCAATTACAGTACAGTCTTAGTGTCGGTCAAATTCATTACACTTTAATTAGGAATTTTTTGTGAGTTCCCGATTAAGACCATCAGAATATTAGTGGTACATACAACTTCCCAGAAATGAAGCGGTAACGGATACTGTTTTTTTTACTGATTTTCGTTTTCAGGTTAAGTTTATGTTATCTTCGAACTTTTCAGAAAATAGTTATTTGCTTAACTAGGCAGTAAAGTACAAGATTTAATGTCGCGACTGGTATTTAAAGCAGCCAAGGCATTAAATCTACTTTACTGCCAAGTTAAACACATCATTTCACCGATCAGTTTTAATTTTATAATAATAATAATAATTTCATCAGGTTGTCTGTGGTGGCTATGATAAGAGCGTTACTAAATAAATAACTTAGGTACAAAGTAGTCGCCATATTGCTCCTATTTAAATCCATAAAAATGTACTATTTACTATTTGAGATGCTAACATGTAAAAAATTTATTAATTATCGGGTTGATTATAATATTACATGTTTTTCTTTAAATGAAGTTGATGTTATTTTTTCGTCGTAAATAAAATTAGTTATGATGGTAGTACTTAGTAGTTAGTAGTAGTTTTCTTTACTTACGATCATCCATTAAACATCCAAAATCAAAGTGCGCTTGTAATTTTTAATTAAATTTTTCTTGGTTGTAAATATTGAAAATACAAACGTGCTAAAGGAGATATCAGTTGCAACACAAGTTTAAAATACGTTACGTAAGTTACGTAAGAAACAAGTAAAATTAAATATCTCACATATGGCCACAACCTATTTTCCGAATATGGTGGAGTTAATCAAATTGCAATAAAAATTCTTGAAACACTTCGTGTAAAATGTATTACTGATAAATAATGACGATAATGATTTTACGGGTCTACGAAAGCAGTTAAACAATGTTTAAGAACGAAAATTTTTATTGCAAAATGTAGAAAACATAAATATTGACTGTTTTATCAGTAAAATAAATAATAATTGCCTATTTTGGTTGAAGTTTGGAGATAAATAAATAAATTTTTAAAGGAGAACTGGTTAGCGCGTTCATAGGTAGTTTTCTAGGAATATTTGGTAATGAAAAAGTTTTGTATCAAAAAGTTCAATAATCATAATTCCTGAAGAAACTGAAACTTCAAATTGTCATCATCATTATCAATATTTCTGAGGTTGTTTTATTTTATTTTCAAGATTCAAACAATTCATAGTAACGTAAAATTTTAGTTTTTACTCTACTCAAATTATATTATATGAATTAATAAAGAAAAACACTGTATAGTTATTTTGGTTATCTATTGACAACGTAGGTTGATCACAAACTAGAAAGAACAATGGTGACTTGTCAAATTATAGCTGAGGTCAAATAATGACGAATAGTGAAAAAAAAATGTAGTCAGAACGATGTTTGGTATTTGTAGTAGTGCTTTGTTATCAGCTATGGACCTATTTGAGTTTATTTTCACGGGATTATAAAAGTATGGCGCATAATTTCTCAAACGAAGAATCTATGGACATGATACTGCCATACGGGGAATCACATCAAAATTCAGTGGCTGCAGCTCATCTTTACGTCCAATGATTTCCTCAAAGATATCATCCGAGACGTAAAGATTTTTTACGTGAGGTTCAGCGGAGTAGAGAAACTGACAATTTGCAGCCGAGGCCTGGGCAACAGGGATATTCCAAACCACAGTTTAGCGAACGTTTATGCACGACTTAATATATACGTTTCACATGCAGTGAGTACAAGCCTTACTTCCAAAGTACTTAACACTGAACTGAAGAGTTGTCAAATGGCATACATGCTGCCACTGAGGCAATTCAACTGTAGCCTAGTTTGGAAAGTACGTCTGGTCATGAGTCACCAGACGTATTTTGTCAAATGATAAATTAAATACATCTTAACTTATTATCAAATTCGCGTTCTTTTATTTTTATTTGAAATAAATTAATATCTTCGTCACGGGAAAACATGTATTTATTTTTACTATTCATCATTATTTGTCTTCAGCTATAATTTCCCAAGCTTATGCGTATAAATTCATCCTGTAGTGTTAAATCCATAAACAAAATTTACCACAGAACAGCATTTTTAAGTACTAAAGACAAATATTAACATAAAACAAGAATAGACAGCAACCTTTTCCTCCACGTGTTGACGAAAGGGCTGTTGCTTACGAAGCGCTAAATAAACCAAACACCACTGTTGTCTTTAGAAAATGTTTTGATCAATGATATGAACGACGCGCCGCTGGTTATGATGTGCCGACTCGTCTGCCGAGACGGTACAAACCACTCTGTGTGTCATTGCTCTAAGAGTGTTGACACACTCAACGATTTTCGTCGTCTCGGCAGCCGAGTCAGCTATTATCTACTAGGCGTTAGATAATCTAAAATACACACCACAGCATCTGAGCGCTGTTCTGTTTTTTTTTTTTAAAACGTCTTGGGTAATGTTATGAACCCCACGGCGCTGTCTGTGAAAATCGCTGTGTGTATGTGTGTGTCATCGCTCTAAAAAGTAAACATATGCTCTTTCACTAGTCGCCTGAACAAAATCCGTGCTCTCTTGATCATTACGAATTTGCGTTATTAATTTCTTCCAGTTTCATAACGCCAATTTAAGTAATCACTTAAATATAATGTAGTTAATGAATAATCAAATGTGAACTGAAGCATTTTGAATGTTTAGTAAAATGCATTATAATTCTTATTGTAGAAGATTTTAGCGCAAACATGTGATACAGTATACCTCATATTCCTATCTTATTATTTTCAGGTCGCAAGAAGAAAGCAGCTCCTCCTCCCCCACCTGTAACATGCTCCTCAAATAGTTCTTCGATAATAAACGTAGAAAAACCTAGTCCTGTAGTTGCTAGTCAGCCTGCTATCATACAGAAAGGTAAGGATAAAGATTATGCGAAAAACAGCACTCTGTCAGCAAAAACTTCTTCTATTTCTAAATCTTCGATAAATTTGCGTGCACACAAAAATGGAGGTGTAAACGAAACTGTATTCAACTCGAAATTCAGTAAGAGAATACCTTTTTTCAATAAATTTTTCTCTAATGGTGCCAGTACACCTAAGTTGATTAAATCAAAGTCCACTGTTACTCTTGGTCAAATTTATAATAAAGATGACGATTATGTCATGGTTCAAGAACGTAGTGTTGGAAGTGAATTACATTCAAACATAGAAAATGATGATTCCACTGAAAATAGCGATACTGATGTTATTAATATTCTAACTATTTCCGGTGACAGTTATAGCATTAGTTACATAAATGAATGTGATTCTATTATTGGTAGTAGTAATGAAAATATTAGCATAAGTACGTACGACTCTAAAACTGTTAACGTGAATGAAACTTACCAAGCAGAAAATGTAGCTATTAACACTGTAACTGATAATAGTAGAACTGTAACTAAGAACAATGATACAACTGACTCTGAAGTTAACAAAGTTCTAAATACTAGTGGTAGTATCAAATTGGTACCTAATCTAAATTATAGCTCAACCTCAAGAATAAATGAAATTTCAAATGTTACTCCATTCAACAGCTTAAATATTCCATCTAATAATTTTAACATATCATATGTTAAGGATTCACCTAAAATTGCCTGTAGTAAAAGTATCAATAACGATGATAGTAAAATACCTGAAAACACTTCAAATATAAGTACTTTGGAGTTTGAAAATGAACTCCAAAAAATTGATGATAATAAGACTCAGAATCATAAATTTGCAGAAAATAATGTCATTTCAAGTAATGATATATCTAAAGACACAATGCTTAATGAGAGAGAGACAAGTAATGACACAGACTGTGAAAGCGTAAATAACAATTTAGGTGTTTTAACTACTACACAAAAGGAATCTCCTTTAAAATTAAAAAATACTATCTCAGTGGAATCATCAGTTCCTTCCAATAATACAATTTCTAGAAAACGCGACGATGAAAACTGGAAACAGTTTTTATCTAAACTGGACAAAATTATTGTTAGCAAAAGTTCAGAGTTTTTGTAAAGTTGTCTCTTCAAACTATTAATCTCTAAAATCATAATTAATTCAATTATTATAGGTATTTAATCGTACTTACTTACACATATTTATTTAAAATTATAAATTATTTAGCACCTTGCTTATATTTATTGTAAGGAATCGATATTATTTTTATATTGCTATTAAGTTTGCACCTCCAAATTATCTGGTGGCAGATTAAGTAGAAAACATCTATGGTGAACGGTAAACCTAACCTTTCTTTACTAATACAGCTTTATATTTTGCATGCTAGATACACATTATACAACACAGGAAGTAGCTACACCCTCTAATAACCCTGTACCTTTACCTAGAACTAAGGCCAAGGCGCCCCCAAAACCGCGGCCTAGAAGTGAAATAGTTTCTTCTAGTAAATCCATTAGCAATTCAATTAACACACAAGACAAAAGAAAATATGAGAATATTCAGAAAAACGTTAATGAAGAAAAATTAGCTGAGAGTATTAATACTAATGATAACGCGTTGTTCGAGGAGCCTCAAAATGAAACTGACATCGAAAGTATTATTGGTGAAGAGAAAAAATCTAGAATCAATAAAATTATCGTTGAAACTAAGGTAAATAACGAGTGCATTGTAAATGAAATTATCAAGGAGGAATTAGGAGATATCGATCAAAAGGAAAGTGATGTCAAAGATAATGAGAAAAAGGTAGAGAATAATAATGTTTTTTTACCTAAGAAAGATAACAAAGACACTCCGAAACAGGCTTTGAATACTGAGTCTGATATAAAATCTAGTCAAAAACCTGATGTGAAAACTAGACAGAAAACAAAAATTGAGAAAAATCTTGAAAAGTTAAATGAATTAAACAGTCAGCAACAGGATGCTCCAAAGTTATCAAAAAATCTTACAAAGTCAATGCCTGACATATCCCAACTACAGAAAATAACTCATGAAGATATATTTTCCTCTTCAGAGTTTCTAAATGAAAGAAAGCCTCCAGAAGTAATAGCTATGATCCCCAAAGTGTCCAAAGAAAAAAAAGGGTCACCCACTAAATTCGATACTTTTGGTAAAAGACGCTTCCAGATTGGCACTTCTCTATTAGAGAATTTTGATGATACATCTAGTATTCATAGCAAAGTGTCCAACGATAGCAGAACTGGAAATTTCACTAGAAATAATTCCGTTAATTCAGCTCTGGAAGCTTTTAATTTTGTGGATGAATTTTCAGACTTAGATGAAAATACATTTACCGGCTCTCTTTCCAAAAACTCAAAAGTTAGTAATGAAATTTTTAATCAGCTATTTGGAATGCATAACTTTGATGAGATTGAAATGCATAAAAATCAGTCTATAAGCAGTTTGAGGAGTTTAAGAAGTTTACCGGGATTTTTGAATGACGGAAAAGGATTAAAAAAATGGAATAATGTTGAGGACTTGGATGATATTTCTTTAGCATCAGTGGAAGCTAAAAACAAATGGATCTTTAGTGATGCTTCTGATACAGGCATGTTCCCTTTTATCGTCAATGTTTTTGGAACTGTTTTTGTTTAGTGTATAGCTAGTGATTTTTTTATATTAACTGTAGCGGGTTTGACTTTGTTTTGGTGTATATAACTATGGTTGTGATCATGTCTGTTTGTCTTCTGTAAGATATTGGCACTGCAGCACTTGGTAGATTCTTTAGTTTTGCATTAATATTTCATTTCTAGCTAAAACTTCTACCACTTCATGTATTTGTATAATACTGCTTCAACAGCCTCTGTAATTCTGTAATTTGTGTTCTGATTTTTTATGACTGCACATTAAAGTAAAGCTGTTTTGTTTTTCAGAATCAATATTGTCTTCAAATATATCGCCAGCTAGAGATACTTTAATATCAGTATCGTCCTATCAAAGTAACAGTTTATCTACTGATCAAATTAAATTGGAAGAAAAGTCATTTGGTTCTACAGACAGTGGTATAGCACCAGAGAATCACGTCGACAAATCTTCAGATATTGATGTAGACAGGCTTCTTACTCCACCACCACCTCCTGTTCTTGAAGAAGAAATCAAATTATCAGAACCCATTCTTCCTCCACCAGTTATTACTGAAACAACACAGGTAATAATTGAAGAACATAAAAATAAGGATCTTCAATCTGAGGCTGTCACTAAGATAGAACCAGTAAATAGTATTCAGAAATCGAAAGGACAAGTTAATAATTTACAAATCGACTCAGTAAATAAACAAGTAGAGAAACCTATAAAGGACCCTGCTGAACAACTTAAGGGACCTACTGTTGGAGATTTGAAAACAGATTCAGAAATAAGTGAAATAGATTGGCAGTATCAACTTCCTGCTCCTCCAAAAGCATTTAGAGATTCTAGTCCAGCACATTTTAACGAAGATGAAAGTTTTGCAGGTCAGTCTGTTACTGACTTCAAAGACTCTGTAGTCACATCTCCAGAACTCTTTGAAAAATTAAAGGTCGTTGAGGATAGCCAGTCTGAAAAGGGAACAATCACTAGTGACTTAACTAGTGTTGTTAGTGAAGAGGAGAAGCCATTGCTTAATACGCTTTCTTTGGAAAATTTGGAAAAACGGAAGTCTTTAGTATATAACAGAGAATTAGCAACTAGTCTAAAAATGACTGATATTATAGAATCCAAAAGTGTTAAAACTGACACATTTTCTAGTTCTTTAACTCAGTTTGAGTCAACTTATAACGAAATAAGTAAATCTAGTCTGCCCCGAGAAACAGGGGACCTAACTTACAGAAAAGTTAATACCTCCACGCATACTTTACCAAATTTTAAAATATCCACTTATGATCAACCAAAACAAAAGATTAAAGTCTTTGAAGATGACACAATAAGAAGCAATACAGATAGATATTTCAATAACAACAGCATAGAAACAACTACTTTCTCTTCTACACATCGTAAATCTGATGGAGGACGCTCTATAGAAGTTATTTCTGTCAGGAAGAGCAGTTTAGATGACCGGTCAAATTTTTCACATGAAGAGAAGGACTACAAAGCTTATAAGCCCCATGTATCTGCAATGCCAAGAAGTTTTGGTCCAATGTCTAGCATATTTAGATCAGAATCGTTCTCGGCTGATAACACATGGGTGCCCAGCAAACCAGTCTCTAGATCTAAGTCACAATTGACTTTAAATGCAAACAAATATAAAGATGAAAGGATCGAATCTAGTATAGAAGACTTATCAAGAAGCAACAGTTTATATGACGTGTCTGGTCTACAAAGCTTAGAGGTAGGTTTTATCATAATGACCATAATACATTTAACACAACCACTAAGTACTATAAACATTGACATCATGTTGTGTGCTTGCGCTGGATGAGATGTTTAATTAGTATTAATTATAATAGAATTGTGATATTAACAGATATACATTATAGGCATTCATATTTTTTTTATTAAACTCACTAAATATATAACAGCAGATTAAATAAAAAATTGTAGTTTCTAATAATAATAATAATACGCCTAATTAAATTAACTGTCTTCTGCTTATTACGACTAAGTACAACTAATGATTTACTAATTTTTATTAAGTATATTATATTCTATAACATATTATGATGATGAAATTGGTTATATCTATCATAGCATACTACTTTGTGAGATACATAGTTCCATTGTTTGATTCATTTTATTGCAACTTATGTTTTGAGCTATTTAGATATCATTATCAAAATGAATATGTGAAAAGGGTTGCCATGATGATCATTTTCGGTGGGATATCCTGTAGAATTTTCCTTATAAAACAATGACTACCAGTGTTTTAAGGAAGTCTTATACGCAAGTTTCAACGTTTTTAATCTAATTCTATATACTGTAATTTTTTGGAAATATGTCTTATAATTATTGAGAAATATTTTTAAAATTTTTCAACAACTGATTTTTTGGATAACCAATTTGTAGTTAAAAGCCTCTTCTTCTTGATTGATTTTTATCTAAAGTTTGAAAATTAAATAAATACATCATTACTTTTTTCTTCTGTTTTCACAAAAACCGCTGTATCATGGTTAGTGTTATTACGAGTAAATAATAATTATTACTTACACAAGCAGTAGTAGTAGGCTCTTTAATAATTTTAATTTTGTAACATACAAAGGTATATAATTACAAATTTTTATATTGACCTCATTCAGGCCTTTGTTCTTCCTTTCAAAGTTTTTTCGCACTACTGATTATATAAAATGTAATCGTGGCCCAGGTAACTGGTTGCTGCCTGTCACACAATTACCATGAACCGCCTTTACTTTAACTAGGAGTCTTTGACTTGCCCTTGTTGTTCTCGGATTAGACTATGTAGAAACTAGTCAACTAGTCTACTGTTGGAACCCGTATGCCTGTCTATATTATGAGTTCAGGTGCTATTGTTGGTTTTAACCGCCCCTCAGACAGCGGTGGTCCTTTGAGTTAACTCTGCAAATGATAACATCTAGTGACACCAATCTCTCCACAAATGTGACTAATTACAGACGACCACTGTTATCAGAGAAGCGGTTCGGATCATAAAGCCTTAGAATCCACCCGTGAAGTCCAAGAACAACAAGGGCAGGTCAAAAATGTATAGCCAAGATTAGGGAAGTGTATAGTAATGATGTTACAATAATACTCGTAGCTTGGTACATATTTCTTTCCAGTTTACAAGTTTTTATTTGAAATTATTTTCTGCAGGTTATGAAGCTTATACAAAACAAGCTCAGCACTCCTACCTCATCTGTGGAAAATCTTAATAATTATGAAAAGTCTTCAGGTAATTCGGTTAGGCCTGAACTTAAAACTAAAATTGCTATTCAGCCTACTACAGTTGAAAAACTGCAAAAGCCTGACGTTCCAGAGAAAATATATAAATATCGGGGTCCACCATCCGTCAACATGGGAACATGGTCGGAACGTCCCAAAATTCCTGTCAGTGTTAAAGAAGATGCGGACTATAAGTTGAGCAATAACGTGTCTTCTAGACTTATAGTAAATACTACTAACAATAATGTTACTAGTAATAACAGTATAGAAGTAAAAAATAATGTATCGTCGACTTCTATCAACTCTACTTCATCATTTAATAAAGGACCTAATATTAACATTAGTAGTTATGATGATAAAGGTATGAATAATGTTAGTATTAAAGTAAACGGTACTGAACCTGTTAGTAGTATGCAATCGGGAAACGTTGTGATAAAAATAGGTACTTTAAGTTCACAAAATTCAAAATCAATAGAAAACCAAAGGTTTATTAACCATACTACTGCAATGGGCTATAGGAAACCCTTTTCAAGTATAAACAAAAATCAACCAACTACACGCCCTCATTCTCTTTCATACGACTCAGAATTTGATATCTCCCGAGTCCCTGTAGTAAGGTCGGTAGAATTAAAAAAACCCTTTAAAGGTGTCAGCAATAACAACACTTCCGTGACACAAATATATCAGGGGGATGACAATTATAAGTCCCACACTTTGAACAGAACAGAGCCAGTATCAGATTTAAATAATAAGTTTTCAACAAAATACAGAAGTTCAGAGAATTTGTGCAATAATTCTTATACTAATCATGAAAGCAACTTAAGCGTAGGGAAAGAATCAAGACCTGTTTTTAGGGTAAACAGTTATAAACCATCTATTGCTCCTACTGTAAGAGGATTTAAAACTTCTAATGATAGTGCGAACCTTACTAACAGGTTATCTTGGAACCCTCCAGCTAGTTACAATACCCTTCCCGCAAAATCAAAGGAAAAAGACAGCTATACTACTAACAAGGATGTACCTTTCTCCCAGTCCAACTTAAGAAGGACTGAATCCAGTAAATTAGTGGACAGAAATGGACATACTACTGAGTATAATCCCAATAACTATGTGGAGATGCATAATGAAAAAAATAGTTCTTATAATTCCTTACCAAGTGTAGCTAAATCAGATGTTATTAAACCACCTCCCCCTCCATCTTTGCCTAAGGCAAGTGTAAAAAAAACTTTATCAAAACCAATTGAAAGGGAAGTGGATGCAAGGGACCAATTATTGTCTGCAATTCGGAACTTTGGGGGTAAAAAGGGATTAAAAGCTGTGAAAGCCTGAAAATTACGTTGTATTTTGTAAAATATATATTCAGTAGTTTTTTACTACTTTGTAAATAGTATCTGTTGTAGTCATTTACTGTATTTAAAGCTCAATTATATAAAACTAATTTTTAGAATCATATAAATTATTTATATATTGAAATATTCAAGATATTAATTCAGATTTATTAAGCCACATTACTCAAGTACAAACTTGACTAATCGTGGCTATATTCTTCATGTGCATATGAGCTAAGTAATATTCTTGCTAGTTATAGTCTTTGCAAGACTTAGAACATATAGGGACCAAAGGTTTTGTGGAATATTATTTATTTGTTACATACTCATACTGTACTGTATTAAATTTAATAAATTATTTAATTACTATTTGCTTTTTACTGCATGCAATTACAAGTTTCAATTAAAAGAAGTAAGTAATCCTAATAAGAAAATGTTCGATATATTATCAATGCGTCAGTAAAATAATTCGATATTTTGCCGAAGGCGCCAGTAACAAAAAATAAATATTGTTTGTTACTACGGCTTCTGACAAAATTATTTAAGCTACTAAAAGGCTGAAAATCTGTTAAGCCATAAGCTGATGTTAGATCAAAAAGAGATCAAGGTTTGACAATTTTACAAGCATCTCAAACAGGCATAAGCTTCCAAGGTAAATAGCAATTTATTATATGAATCAGTGTGTTTCAGTAGCGTATCTAAGGGAATTTGGAGTTTTTTATTTTATTTTGTATTTTTCATTAATGTCTTTAATAAACAATTCCATACTTACTTTTATTCAACAAAAATAAGGTGATTTAAGTTACACTTTACCTTACTACAAATTTTCTTATAGGCCTGAGAAGCTTTTTTTTTAAATACAGTCTCGAGTTTATAACTTTTTAAGGAAGCAAAATTGTACTACGGTAACTTGAACTTAAATCAGCATATGTTGGTCCAAGGAGGCTAGCCTTAAAGCAGAGGTGTCCAACCTTTCAGCTTCCTTGGACCATATTTGAAGAAAACCAATTGTGTTGGGCCGCACGTTACTAACGATAACTGATGAGCAAAAAAATCATTTCGAATTCGAGAAACTAGTGCAGCAATATCGGGTTTGACTTAACTGGTCTTTATTCTCAGAGAGCTCTCAAAGTGTTCGTCAGATATATAGATAGGGTTTTAGTTTTACTTTTAGAGTATTTTACTCGTGAAAATAATTGTTCACAAATGTAGGTGCTTCGTGCGGTTGTTGTTCTCTTGTTGTATTCCAGTAGACGATCGTTGTTCTGGTTCTGTGGCAGCAAAAGACACTGAAGACTCTATCTTTTTCGAAACTTCCATTTTATTTCTTAAACAGTCATCAATGTAGCCTTCGGCAACTGTACTGGATTTCCACCCTCACGGAGTTTGAGGGCAAGCAGATTTGAGCCAGAATTGACTGAAATTGTGGCCGATGAACGCCGAAAACAATATCCCGTGTAACTTTCTGGATTCTCTAGCATCAAAATCTTGGTGAATTCGCTGGCCATGTTTCCAATTTTGTTAATGCCAACGTTTTCGCTTGAACATTTTCCGTTTTGATACCTAGTTTAACCCTTAACTTGGCAGGAGAAAAAAATTATGAATTTCACTTAAATATCGATATTAGTTGGATTAGTATAATTAGAATTAGCGGGAAAAAATAATAAAAAAAATCTCGTTTTGTTTTTTTTTTGGAAATATCTTATGTATCTCACAAGACACATCATCCATTATACTAGAAATATAAATTAATTAACAATGTATCTACAAGGACACATTGCCTAGTATTAAAAACCCCAGTATTATAATATTTTTTTGAAAGAGGGGTTAAATAAATACACAATTCTTCTAAGAAAAACATAAAAATATATTCTTTGGTATAAAAAATACAAAAATAAAAAATAGGATGAATTCATGCATACTATAGATTATGTTCTTTGGTTATGAAAAATGTAAAAACAATTTCTGTCAGGCAACAGACACAATCTTCAATTATAATCAAACCTGCCTGTCTTCAGATTAGGAGGACGAAGAGCACAGTACTTTTTAAAGATAGTGTAAAGATTTCTTGTAATTGTAAAACACCTTGCTACCTTTGTTTTTGTATTCTTCAGTTTAATCAGCATAGCACTGCCGAAATCTTTGGTGTCTTCTATTTTGAGATAACATAATTCCTCCCTTCGACATGCCCCAGATAGTCCAACTGCCACCACCGCCTTGATAAGTAAATATTTATCGTCTGATGCTTTCGTCAAAAAACAGCAAAAATCATCTTCTGTGAGGATTTGGGACTTCTTTGGGACGTAGTTTTCAGATTTTCGTTTGATTAGCGCTTGCAACTTTTTATAGTTTCCAAGATCTATGTTGTGATTGGCACTTAACGTTGACTTAAGCATCAAAAAAATCATCCATAACATCGAAGATTTTTATTTCTTAGATAGTTCTTCAAAATACACCATTACTGCGTTTTCTGAGAAAGTTTGGACATTTTTGGCTAGTCGCCAGTCCATAAATCTGCTTAACTCAGCTTCATACCTGCTTCTGGATTTTTTTGGCAGCAGTTCCAACATATTTCGCTTGCTTTCTGTAAAATCTCTTCAGAATCACACATTTTCACACCCAAACTTCGGGAATTTAACAATTTTTGACGTATCTAATCAACAAAATAAAGGTGCCGTGGCGGCTATGAAACTCAGCCAACTTGGAACATTGCATAATTTGGGTGAACAATAATCACAATCTGGAGAGGCGTCTGCAAAGATGACATAACCGTGTGCAAAATGTTCAGCACACAGTGTGTGCAAAATACCGTTTTCAGAGTGTGTTTTCCGTGTGCAAAACCCCCTTTTGCAAGGCAGTCGTATAAAAAATCTTTTTAGCATTTGGCCTCGACTGAGCCGTCTTACTTCTGTAAAGTATACAATATCGCCATACTCAACATCCAAACTAATTAGAAATTCTTTAAATTCGCGTTTGCTTGTGACTTCTCGGCCGCACTGACACTTCCTTTGGGCCGCGGGTTGGGCAAGCCTGCTAGTCGAGGCAATAAACTAGTAAAAAGTCCAAAAGTTCTAAAACTAGTTGTGGTGGACGGATCGGTATGCGGTTTTCTGCATTCTCTTCTAAAAATTATTTGTAAAAAATGTGGCGACATGGAATTTCTGACAAATCGGAAATTGCATTGCTGCATCCAAAAATACATTCAAAAAATGCATTATTTGAGAGGCCTCTTGGAAGATGTCAAAACTTGGTCAATAAGTGTCAGAACTGGCCCAGATCGGGTACTCGGGGGTTTTCGAGGTCGCTGATCATGAATATTATGTTCAAATTGACCCCCCGAATACCTGGAGCTCAGGAACGCCGATGAACGTCATTTCCGTGAGACTCTCCCACAAATCACGCGGGAAAGAAGAAAAATTCGGCGGGTTTCCGGGTTTTTTTTGGGTCGCTGAATCTATATCTGGTATCGGCGAACACCCCACGGGCACTTGGTGTGCCGGAACCTGGACGCGGACGTCATCTCCGAGAATTTTCCTGAGAAGAGTGCCAAAAACCACACGAAAATCATAATAGGGGCGTTTTGTGGGGCGTTGAATCCGAATTTCACGTCGGAAACGGCCCCCCGAACACCTAGTGCACCAGAACCTGACCCTAAACGTCATCTTCGTGGCTTTTCCCGACACAATAAAAAAAGGCGAACCAAAAATCGTTATTGGGGTTTTTTGGGGTACTGAATCCGAATTTCACGTCGATAACGACCCTCCGAGCCCCTGGTGCACCGGAACCTGACCCCAAACGTCATCTCCGTGGCTTTTCCTGACACAATCAAAAAAGGCGAACCGAAAATCGTTATGGGTTTTTTTTTAGGGCGCTGAATCCGAATTTTACGTCGGTAATGACCCCCCTAACCCCTGGTGCACCGGAACCTCACCCTGAACATCTTCTTCGTGGCTTTTCCAGACACAATCGAAAAAGACAGACCGAAAATCATTATGGGGGGTTTTTTGAGTCGCTGAATCTAAATATGATATCGGTGAATACCCCACCGGCACCTGGTGATCCCGAACCCGGACGTGCACGTCATCTCCGGGAATTTTCATGAGAAGAGTGCCAAAAACAACTGAAAAGTCATTGTAGGTTTTTGGGCCGCTTAATCCAAATTTCACGCCCAAAACTACCTTCCCAGCGCCTGGAACTGGAACAACTTTTTCGAAGGCCCTAGGCGGGAGTTACACATTAATGAATGTGTCAAATTATGAGATGGTTTTTGCTGAGTTTGTTGCGGTCGTGTCTGTAAAACCCTCTGAGACGACGTTCAGGTCCAGGTTCCGCGGTACACCAGGTGTCTGAATTAAGCGGCCCAAAAACGCGCCTGTAATGATTTTTTGGATCGTTTTTAGCGATCTTGGTGGGCAAATTCTGGGAGAGTCCGACAGAGATGACGTTAATCGGCGTTCCTGAGCTCCAGGTATTCAAGGGGTCATCATATTCATGATCACCGACCTCGAAAACCCCCGAGTACCCGATCTGGGCCAGTTCTGACACTTTCAGCCATTCAATTTCCGATTTGTCAGTTCATTGCCTCGACTATGTCTTAAAGTATGGCCTGCTGTTTAATGGATACCCGAGATTTTAAAGTAATTCATACATTTACACCTCAAACTTTAAATGCAGTTTTGTCTAAAATCGTGCATTTTAGTGACATGTGCACAGCTTGTTTAAAACTAAAATAATTCTGTTTCAAAATAACTAATCATTTTACAAAAAAACTGCCTCCCTAAAATAAAATCTGAAAGAAAAAATACAGTGGCACAGGCGCTCAGAACGCACTATACTTTTAATACAAAAATCAATGGGATATTTGTGTGAATCGTAGAAAAAGCCTACTTGTATTATATTTTACCATACGATTACCCAAGAAATAAATAAATTAGCGTAAAAAATGAAATAACAAAACTACATTCTCGGATCTATAATTTCTTAAGGGAGCAAGATGGTACTAAGGTAAGTTAATTCAAATCGCCTTATTTTATTTCGTGCAAGGAAACTAGCTCTAAAGTACGGCCAATTCTTTATATCTTCCCTTTGTTTAGATATGTTAAGGCACTGAATGTTCTAGAACCATTTGTGTCGTTTACGGAGAGAATGGTCACTTTTCTTCTAAATTTGACCAATATTAATAAAACCATCTTCAAATCTAATTATACAAGTAAAATATATGAAATTTAGATTCACATAAATACATGTGTGGACAATTAAAAGTTAAAAGACTTGTTTTGTATCAAAATTTTTTTTTGCTTAAACTATCTTCTCGAAAATGAAAATTCATGTTTAAAGAAGTTTTCTTTATTATTTCACAATACGCATGAAAGCTTTCTTTAAAATATTATTTTAACCTTTAAGGACTTCCGTCTTTTTGTACAAAAATAATGACAAACTACAAAAAGCATTACTGTTTGTGTGTAAAAAATATGTAATAAATAATATAAAGCGACATCCCGCATGATTCAAGCTCAGATATGTGAGGTTCACGTAATGGTATCTACATTTGTCTCAAGAATCTATAGCGCCAATAACTAGATGGCGTGTATGATAAACGCGTTGAAATTTTGGAACATACAATTTGTTTTTTTACTGTATTAGAAAGGTATTTTAAGCTAATATAAATCAAATCTCCTACAATTTCTATCAATGAAGTCATATGTATGCTTCCTGATACCAAACATCTAGGTATGCTAATGAACAATTCCACAGACAAAGCTCTATTCAATAATTATCTAAAAAAATAATCTAGCTAAATTTACTTACCTGGTTACCAGGACAACAACAGGAGGCCACCTGAAGAAGCAATCCTAAAAACGCAGAAATAGTCAGATCTCATCTATTGTGGTTGAATTTTCGAGTTCCCACAGTTTCAAAAGTGAACTTAGATATTTATAGTGTTTTCATTAAACCTGGTTAGTAAATTTAACTAGGTTATTTTTTTAGATAATTATTGAAAGAATTTTGTCTGTGAAATTGTTCATTAGCATACCTAGATGTTTGGTATCAGAGAGCATACATATGACTTAATTGATAGGAATTGTGGAGATTTGATTTATATTATCTTAAAATACCTTTCTAATACAGTAAAAAATGTTACAAAAGCTAATAATAAAGAATATATGGGTAGATATTGTGGGTGTAATTCAACGCTGGTCGGGGCTTTAGTCCGCAGAGTACTTAGTTTCACACAATATTGATAATACCTAAAAATATATACACAAAATACAGTTTGTTTTATGGACATTTTTTGAAATTCAGAAGTTTGATATAGTAGGTTTCATATAATCAATCAGAATTATTTAAATAGATCAATGAGAATGCATTGTTGATTCCATCATACCAAACTGATGAAATTAAAAACAACCCTATATGTGAGGAGAAACTATATTGTAGTTAATAATTTGCAAATTTCACTCACATAGTCAGACAAAGTGAAATGAAAATTTCTTCTAGAACAAGGGCATTTACTTTAGAAAGAAAAATATTGAGAAATAATTACGTATTCCTTGCTCTTAAATTTTAGCAAAAATAACTGTGAAATTTAAAGTGCACTATTGTTATAATCTCACGTTTGCAACTAAAGAGTGACCTTTTGAGAAGACTAATTTTAGTTTGTTAGGTGCAAGCAATTTGAAACTAGTTCCGGATTTATACAAAGCAAACTATTAAAAATGATTACATATTCGCATGCTCTCAATAAGTATTAAACGAATTTTTCCAATATTCAAGGAATAAAACTATAAAATTAAAGAACTAAGGAACAACTTAGGAAGCGTAAGGAAGCTTAGAGACTTGGTATCAAAAAGCATTTATATCACCTTGTGCGATAAAAAATATATAAATATTAGATAAAATATCGACAAAATATTTAAGATAATAGAATAGTACCACCAGATATCTGTTTCGAAATATAAACCGCTCTCTGGTAGGGTTGCACTAGGCCTAAGATTTAAGTAACAATAGTGATCACTGAAGACAGAAAACATTGTATGTTAGATCTCATCAACAATTAATAGGTTTGTCACAAGAAGACAAAACGTCGCATTAAAAGTCTAATCCATATTAAGAATAGAAGAACAAAGATGGTGGACTATAAAGTATCCTTTATTTTTATGTAATTTTTCAAATAAATCCATAAAACGACAAAAAAAAATTTTTCTCTCTTTGTAAAATTAATTAAAATATATAATAATATCTTTATTACCCTTTTACCTATGGTGAAAATATGAGAAAAAAGCGACGGCAATGTATATATTTCGACAAGAAAAGGTTTTCAATTACGATAAAAGTGAGTAACAATAATTTTGTATGAAACAGATTGTAAGTACTATTTGTATTAAGTAAAATACTAAAAAAATTATCAAATCCCCTATTATAATTATTTTACTACTTGACAGCAAACTGGTAGAGTATAATATATTTGGGAGTAATTTGTCATTGATATTTAATGTATTTCTATAAATAATACTTATTTCATTTCACATTTATGGGACATTTACCTGGCAGTAAGCATTCTAAGGTTTCTAATAAGAGGATTTGTAGACATTTGTAGGACTTTCAAATCACTTCTCTGTAGCGATGTTTATCGTTTTTGGTCTATTCATTATTCAAAATATTATATGCATATGTTCGAACATCATTTGTAATAAAATTGAATATTTTTTTTTAGTAATTTATTTGTGGAATAGTCTGTGTAATTGATATAATATCTTTACCCCTCAATCTAATAACGAAGCGCAGAAGTCAGGAAACCTGTGCGGCAGAGGGGGCGGCATATTATTAAGCAGGTCGCATTTGCGGCCAGGAACGACTGTCGTTGGTACGTGAAAACTGAATTCCAAAAATAAAAACCTGGCACGGAAAAGATTATTTAGTGCCCTTTAAAATGATATATTAGTAATCAAAACCATTTACAATTTAAGATTTAAGAATGAAGGTCACTCGCGGTTGAAGGTGAAATTTAGTGTGTGTGTGACTTTGGTCTTGCTAATTAGCCAGAACTTTTGTTCAGATAAATTTTATAATTTTCTGTTTTATATATATGTTATTGAGTGTTGGTTAGTTGTGTAGTATTTATAGTAGTGTTAATATTAAACTAGAAATTTGTAATTATTTTTCTTGTATTTTTAAATATTTCATTTAATTTTACTTAGATATTTAGTGCACTATTTTTCCGCGTGTTTGTTTCTAGTCTAGTCTATAGTCTAGTCTTATATTTATTTTTTATCGTATATTATTTTTCGCACAATCGTTCTGAAATATGCACTTACTGTCATTGTTGACACATTCTGTAAGTTGAATATACAACACTGTGGCTTGTTTCCATAGAAATCAAAAAAATAATAGTGTTGTTTGAGTTCATAACAGCATTAATGCGATAAGTAAAAATCAGTAATTCTTTTCACCAACAAATTCTGGAGTCATTTATTGTAAAAATTAATGGTACAATTTGTACAATTCTTAAACGTAATAGTTTTTCCATTGTTTTTATCTATTGTTTTTACAGTAATTGAATTTTCTGTATTACTTATTGGGTTAGATATGTTTGGATTAGAATAAACTTCAGTAGTTCTGTCTTCAAACACTGGAATGGAGTCAAATTGATTGTCACTGCCGCTGTTGCTATGTAAAATCTTATCAGTAAACTCTATTTTCTTTGTTAAAGACTCTGCAACATATCCTTCAGTGATATCAGAAAACCTAAAATTACATTTTCTGTTAGTCAAATAATACATTAATGTTATCACTAAAACCTCCAGCCCCCATGACGTTTGAGTGCCATAACATCAACTCCAGTATTTGCTAACAAAGTCGCCGACGCCCTTCTAAAAGCCTGTCCAGTATAGAATTTTGTATCTTGCAGTTTCCAATATTCGGCAATTTTTTGTGGGGTTTGTCCCATTGTATTTATACCCACAAGTTGATTTATACATTTTCCCTGACGAACTGATTAGAAAAATCGACAAGAGTTAGTCTCCTTGGGTCTTAAACCTGTATATTTTCGCAAAATCGTCAAAAAAGGGATTTTTTCACTGGCCATGTCAATGATTGTGAAAATTTAGTTAAATCAGTTTAACAATGTCAACTGAACCTTCATCCGTAATGTCATCGTCATCACGCCTAAGAGCCCCAGCGACTCCCATTATCATCTGCTTTCATCATAATATAGGTTTCATCGGGGGCTTCCAGCAGGAATTTGTTCATCTCTTCTCTGGTAAATACCTTTGATTTTTTCGCATGATGTCCAATATTTTTCTTCTTTAGAAATGCTACTAACTTCTTAAATTGCGATATATCGACACCATTATTTAAGTTGAACATACTTTTAAGCATAGAGTACTCTGCCCATAAGCTCCCTGGAGACTTCAATCTTAAATTTCTCTGAACAAAATAACGAAGGCCTCATAGACTTTTTTATACCTCACCTTTGATTTTGTGGGAATTAATGATCACAACCTATTTGATACCTCTGAATCGTCTTTATCAGCCATTATTAGCACAGTTTTGACATCAAAACTCAAAATTGTTCAAACTTCAAATTGTTTTTTTGGTTTCCAACAAAATAAATTCAAAACACGCTAGATAGGCCACGCCATTTTAGCAATAAAATTATTTTTTTTTATTATTTTATTTGATAAATGCGATTGTGTGAAAAACATTATACATTATACGGTTGTTAAGTGGCTAACAGATCTAGGAAAATTCCAACGTAATAGTGTAATATACTATAATTTTTTATGTTCCTGTTTTTCCAAAATGTATTTCTGTTACATCTTTATAATTGCAATGACTATCGCGACCTAGAGATTTATTTTAGCTTTCTGGATGAAATAGTACAGCCCACAATGTGACCAGTAGAAACCAAATACTCAAGAGCAACCGGAAATTTTGTGCTCATTTTACATAATAATAATATATATTTTCCTCTAAGACAATATTACAGTTATTGTATAGGAATAGTCAAAATTACACATAGAAATATAGAAAACAACACTATAGTAGGTACATACAATTTACAAATAAATATAACATTTACGAACAATATATAAAAATAAAAATAGGTATATGCATTACAAATATTACATATAGTCAGATAAAGAGTAAAAAGACTTATCCAGCAAATACTGTTTTAAACAAATCTTGAATTTTTTTATATTATCGCATGACTTTATATATTCAGGAAGCCTGTTATATATTTTTAATCCGAGGTATTGAGGAAAGTTTTTTATTAAATTTATTCTAGCAAACGGCATGTGAAAATGATGTTTTTGACGTGTATTATAAAAGTGAATATTCTCATTTAAATTAAATATGCTAGAATTGTTAAATACATAAGTAGATATTTCAAAAATATATAAGGAGGTCAATGTTAATATACGGAATTTTTTAATCAAATTTCTACATGATTCTTTTAAGGATGTATTAGCTATACACCGAATATTTCGTTTTTGTGCTATGAATACTCTAGGACTATTAGTCGAGTTAGCCCAAAAACACACACCATATCTTAACATCGACTCCACTTTTGCATAATAAACATTTATCAATTGGTTTATGGTGAGTACAGATCGTAAGTTTAAAAAAAGAAAGCTTAAACTGTTTAGTTTTGAAATTAATTTTTCACAATGGGGCTTCCAATTCAAGTTTTCGTCCAAACAAAGTCCTAAAAATCGTATACTACCATGTGAATTACTTATAGTCGTATTATAAATGTTTAAATTTATATCTTCAATATCCTGTTGATACGGGTGAATGCGGAAAATTTCAGTTTTTTCACTGTTAAAAAATAAATTATAATAATTAAAATAGTGGGCAATATTATTCAAAATACCAGAACACTTATTTTGTAAGTTGTTAATACATTTATCAGATATAATTAGAGATATATCATCGGCATAAGCAGTGAAATGACAACCTGATAAAACAGAATTAATTTGATTTATATATAAGATAAACAAAATCGGACCCAAAATGGAACCCTGTGGGACCCCTAAATTAACATTTAAAGAAGCGGATTGACAGTTTATTACACAGATCTCGTTGTACTGAAAACTGAGAACATTTCAATATCTTATTTTATTAGATGCACTGTTTGGACTTTCGACTAATTCTATTCTATGTTTGGGATATAAAGCATGGTTTGACATGATCGAATGGTACTATTTCTTCTTTGGAATTTACTGTAAAAATCGCATTCAAATCAGATGGGGGTAATATTGTATTCGGGTTCTACTCCTATTGTAATGTCTGCTTTTGCTCGTATATGCACTATTTCATTTGATTTTATTCTGGAATGACCTTCGACTCACAGCTTTTTGTTACTTTTAAAATGTTGTGTGTGTGTGTTTTCCTAAGCACATTAGAAGAACAAAGAATTTTGCTGTCTGTAGATATATCACATTGGGATATTTAATGTATCTGCATACTGCATGGATTTGAGAACTGCATAGTGCCTGCAGAGAAAATTGTAGGCAACCCTGGAATACCTTTGCAAAATTACTTATTCGCATGTAAAATGCACAGTGTGTTTGATTGTTCAATCCATCTGTAAATAACTGCTCAAAGTCTGGCCATTTATTTTTAACTCCTTGAATATGTACTTAGCAAATTAAGCTGTGTCTATTCTCAAGTAATTTATATAAGGCTCATTATTAGCTCTCCTAATCTTGCGTTATACCTAATAAGAACCCATATTGTTTTTACTCTTCTCTATCTTCTGATATGAGTACAAAGTAGATTTTGGAGATTTTGTATGAATTCAATAAGGAGATACAAGGATGAATATCATTAATTTATGCATATTTTTTAACATGAAACTATTTTTGGAAATTCGTTGGCATCAGCTTCAACACCAATTGTGTACTACTCAGAAGACCTAGGCAAAGACGAAGGCAATTGTTTTTTACTTTCTCTATTGTGTTGAAATGAATATATAAAATGGCCTCTTTAAAACTAAAGTTGACGGATTTAAATGTTTTTTTTAAGTTTTGCATCAAAACAAAGAAATTCTGGGCGGCTGGATTCGGTGGTCACACTGTATGATGCTAGAAAATTTATAACTAAGAGTTGCTATAATGTCTAGGAAGGAGATGAAATATTAGTTGATAGATCACATATTTTTCTTTAAATTCTTATAACACTGATTTTTGGTAATATCTATTTTTCTGCTGGAGATAGTCATAATGATTCAAAGTTAATATTACATTTAAAAACTAGAAATGATGGTAATTGTTTGTGGAATTCTTGTAAGCATTTGAAATACAATTTTTAATACTTCTTGGTAGAATACCATCAAGGCTGAGTCATCATTGAAGAATTTCATTGTTTGCATTTCCTAATAATATATTTTTTCCAAAATGACGCATTCAGCACAGTTCTTTCAATTACAATAAAGGCAAACATACATATTAATGACAACTATCTTCTAAGTAGAATTGTAGTTACAGCTGACCATTTTAAGTAAGTTTTTAGTTACTACGTAAAAATATATATCTTGACTGCAAATTATCTGTATATTATTTCTAATAACATTAAGACAGGAATCCTTAGGTGTTTCAAGAAACAAATTTTGTTAGTTCAGTGATTCGGTTTTGATACACTATACAATAATTATTTATAGTGAATCATAATTATTTTCATTAGGTAGTAAATATTCCATTAATTATTTTAATTCTAAGAAGTTTTCAAAGAATGCTTAGTTGAAAGTAGGATGCACCGAAGTTTTTTGTTTACTTCCTTCCATTATTTGATGACAAATTTTAATAAAAACCATCTATCAAGGTAAAGAATAACATCCATGCATAATACAATACGTTACAATTAAAAGGTACATAATTAAGCCTCAAGGTTTTGGTTTATTAATTTCTTCACAAACAATTCTCTATTGTAATGATTATTAAGTTTTTATATCTAAAGGATTTTGAAGAAACATATCGGCTCAGAAATCCATATTCTATTTGTTTTTTATTTCAAAGGTATATGTATCCCTCAAAACAATATTTTATGGGAATTGCGGGTGTTTTATGAAAAGTTATTTTTTTATTTTTTCTTTATTATATGATATAAGGTGTATAATTGCCAAATTTAGTAAAAGAGTATTTCATAATTTAAAATACACTAGTTGGAGCGCAAATACAAGGTGTTTTTCATTCTTAACTTTGGGAAAAGATAAAACATGATACATAATAATAATAGTCGTCTTTCCTATAACACTCCGTTTTTCTGATACAGAGCGTTCAATTTTAAAAAAATATATTTTATTTTATTTTTTATCAAATAAATATTTTTCCTTGAAACTTGGCATGCAGTAATCGTAATAACCATAATAAAAGCAAACATATCTGAGCAACAAAGCTGAAGTTAATTTTCTCAAGAGCATTATTTTAGAAAATAGAATAAAATTGTAATATTTGCACTGAAAAAATACTTTTCACCATTGGCGTAGAAGTTCAGGGGATTAAAGGGTGAAGAAGACCCACTTACGCCACTGGCTTTAGTTCAAAAAATATATTCACGTTCAAATTTTGACCTTTTATCATGACTACTGATACCAAGTTTGAAAGAAAAATATTTATTTGTTTAGTAAATAAAAAATGAAATAATTATTGAATTGAACGCCCTGTATCAGGAAAATGGAATGTTATAGAGAAATAAAGTATGGAAAAGGTAACTATTATTTTTTCATGATTTATCTTTTCCCAACGCTAAGAACGAAAAACTGGGGACATTTTATTTTACACTAACAAAAGTACGGAAATTTCTCATACTCAGAATAACATCGGAAAGTTATTTATTGTTATGTTATTTTTCTAAACTATAGCAAATGTTTTCTTTTATTTAATTCAGTCGTATCTGCATATTTTATGAGCAATTGACGTCACACTTTCAAAATAGGGTAGATCGGGGTTGAATATAACAGAAGCTGAAGTAACAACACCAATTCTTTGGAGTTGTTACTTTATCATCTTTAGGTACAATTAGTGGACGTTGAGTGAACCTAGCACTTCAATAGTTTTCTTCAAAAAGTTTATACTCACCCGTAGAATACCTTTGAGACCCACCCCATTTATACCTACCCGATGCACATTCGATTCCATTTGCATGATCTTCATTATTTAGCCATGTTTCGTTATTGTAATATATTCTTGGGTTCAAATTTCGACCTTTTAATATTTATTTTAAATAGTTTCTTCGGCGTAACACTATTTCTATCTGCATACTCTATTAATTTCGTTTTATAAAACAAAAATTATTGTCACATATAATTGACAAAAACACCCTTCTATATATTTTAGGCAAAGTTTCATCCTCATTTTTAAAACACCATTCATGAATCTCGTATTTTGTGTCAATCAACCTCTATTTCCTTACGTGAGTTTTCACTATTTTCCATTTTGCAGTTATAGGTTTTTTGCCACTCCTTATATAGTATGGAAAAGGTAACGCTAAGAGCGAGAAACTGGGGACACCCTGTATTTATGTGTAGTCGTAATACTAACAACAGGAGTGTCTGACTCCGCAGAGCCAAGCCCGAGAATAGCAAGGGCAGGTCAAAAAATCCAGGCTATGCTAGGGATGTGCACTTTAATTCTGTTACTGGCAGCGACCAGTTGCCGAGGTCACGGCATAACGAATTATTAAATAACAGAACTAGCTGTGAAATCCTAAAAACCACTATATTTATCTTATTGAATTGAATAATTTAAATTTCCATTGTGGCTTTCGACTTCAGAAGTTCACGATGTAGACTTCAGATTAAGTAAAAAAATTGCTAAAGTGATTGACTTAATGTAATAGCTGTATACAAACACATAACGTATGAAGATTACAAAAATTTGTACGTGTAGATTGTAATTTCTTTAGATGCAACAAGTATATTTTCGATTGCATGTTAGCACCTTTCATTCCGCTCTCTTCTTAATTAAGATTCTTTTGGAACATTATTGGAGGTAATGGATTCGCCAGTTTCCACTCTTTATTTTGGTTTTACAAGTAGGTACAATATAAACGTATGTATTCTCAACAGCACTTAATAAGAACCAATTATTTTGCCAAAACTCAAACATAATTTCAGCAAAACAAAAATAATAACACGGAACACAGAGATACTTCTAAAATACAAATATAATAAAAACCGAAATTTATTAACAAGTAATATTCGACATTTCCGATTCAAATTCAAGTGACATCACTGGTGAGTTTGTGGGCGGGCAGATCAAAGAGAATCAGCAGTTTGTAGGCAATCTCCTCTGCTTAGGGATCTGTACTTATCCTGCTAAGCCCTTTTGCTGAGAATCACTCAGTAGGTAACATTGATGCAGAACCAGATATAAAATTAGTGGTTTTAAAAGTCATATTGTTTCAACAAGGAGCTCATTATTTTCTTTAAACGTATAATATATAATTTACATACCAGATGTGGATATAAAAATCAAATTAATTTTCTTACAGAAGGAGGTACAAGCTATAGGTACTCCTTAGTTGGTTGTCATGTCAAATGGAAAACTTCAGACTTGAAGAATTCAAGGAGTGCTAGTTTAAATAACAATGAACTCGGATAATGCTCTGCAGATTTATAAGGATCGTGGAGTTATCTTTACCAAACATTTCACTGTTGTGTTTCATAGGCTATAAATATTTATCAGTGGCAGGTAAAAAATGCATCTATACGGACAGCGACTCTAAACATTTTATTTTACACTAAAAAAAGTACGGAAATTTCTCATACTCAGAATAACATCGGAAATTTATTTATTGTTATGTTATTTTTCTAAACTATAGCAAATGTTTTCTT
Organism: Monochamus alternatus; assembly: GCA_037114965.1. NCBI lineage: Eukaryota > Metazoa > Arthropoda > Insecta > Coleoptera > Cerambycidae > Monochamus > Monochamus alternatus. The sequence continues at coordinate 71,838,989 of CM073431.1, read as the reverse complement.
TTATTTACTTCAGTCGCATCTGCATATTTTATGAGCAATTGACGTCACACTTTCAAAGTAGGGTAGATCGGGATTGAATACAACAGAAGCTGAAGTAACAACACCAATTCTTTGGAGTTGTTACTTTAGCATCTTTAGGTACAATTAATGGACGTTGAGTGAACCTAGTACTTCAATAGTTTTCTTCAAAAAGTTTATACTCACCCGTAGAATACCTTTGAGACGACGATAGTCTACTACCACCCACCCCAATTATACCTACCCGATGCACATTCGATTCCATTTGCATGACCTTCATTATTTAGCCATGTTTCGTTATTGTAATATATTCTTGGGTTCAAATTTCGACCTTTTAATATTTATTTCAAATAGTTTCTTCGGCGTAACACTATTTCTATCTGCATACTCTATTAATTTCGTTTTATAAAACGAAAATTATTGCCAAGAATAATTGACAAAAACACCCTTCTATATATTCTAGGCAATGTTTCATCCTCATTTTTAAAATACCATTCATGAATTGTTCTACTAATCGCGTATTTTGTGTCAATTAACTTCCGTGAGTTTTCACTATTTTCCATTTTGCAGTTGTAGATTTTTCTTTGTCATTCTTTATTTCACGATATACACTACTTACAGACATGGCTACATGAGCTACATATTTCAACTGATTTCACTTACACTCATATTTTGGTCTCGAGCCCTAATTTCTTCACACAAGTTTTTACTATCTGATAAAGCTTTAATTATTCTCCATTCTTAAGAATACGAATTTGCCCTGATTGTTAGCATTAACAGTTGGTAATCAGCACCTAGTATTATGTTGACGCGTGTAATAGTATTTTATTAATTGATTTATTTGCTGTGTTATTAGATAATTATCTGTTTTCTATGGAAATACCAAAAGGAAAGCAAACTTCAGTTGGTCCCAACAACAAATAGCTTACAAAATGGAAGAGAATGTAGCTATGCATACCTAAATACGTATTTGGCAAGGTAACAACTTGAAAATAATAATTAATTAGCAAGACACTTGTAACTGCCCATTTTGGAAATGTGTAGGTGAATACCAGATCTAGAAACCACAAAATTTTAATATACGACAAAAAAATAAGAATTAGCTTAGCTAAATCTGTTAAAACAAATAAGGTCCACTTTAGCTGAATATACACACAAATTTGTTTCCTTTTTAAAATGATGGCATCAATTCACATAGAAAATCATGTATAACAATACATCGTTGCCACAGTAGCCGTTAATGATTGAGGATTTTTCCGTATTTTCTTTTGAAGTGAAGCGTACAATAACCGATGCACGCAATAGAGGGTTTGATATGCTACAGAATTTATGTGTTTTTCAGATGCACTTTGCTAATGTGTGTCGGTGTTCGCCATACCATTAGATGTAGGCATCTACTTCCTGTTTGGTTAGTATAAAGAGCAAACAGGCAGAGTTGCTCCGCTGATGACTAATTATGACTTTGTTCTAGGTTTTTCAGGTGTAAGTTAATGCTGGTCGTGGCATTAGCCAGCAGATTAGTTGTATCTTTAAATTCTGCTTTTTCAAATATCGTAATTGCCGATAGCGATACATGCCCTGGACTTTCATAGTACCCATGGCATAGTGGGTCGCTCTCTGCTTGTGGGAGTTTCCAATCTCAGTATTGAGTAGCCAGTGATCACCAGATTGCAATTACAAATCGCGGAATCGGCTTCATTATTGCTTATATCCATATTGTTACTAATAATGAACAAATTTAAGATTTTGTTACACCACCAGTAAGGTATCATTCACAATTTGTAAGCCCAAAACTAAGAAATATACATATTAAAATAGTTTTCAAATTATTGCTAAAATTTGTTTCTCTACTCAGCGCATCGTATGGAAAAAACATCGTATGAAGCATGTGCTAGTCGATGAATAATAGGAAAAACCTGGGTATTATGACCGAAGGTAGGTACTACATTGGACTATACGTCAATAGTAAGACCTAGGATTCTTTATGGATGGTGGTATGGTTGCCTAAGATCAAACAGAGTACTGCACAAGGGAAAAACTGAGTAAATTTTAGAGGTTGGCCAGCTTAGATATAATAGGAGTTATGGCCTCAACTACTATGCCTGTTTTGAAAGTCTTGTTAAATCTACCACCACTACATGCTGTGCTGGAATGAGAAGCAAGAATGGCATCAAGAACAATAGTGAGTAGAGGACAGTACGTTGTAATAACAGACACTAAAAGATAATGGAAACGTTGCTATCAGATCCTATCCTAAAGATCAGGTCTGACAGAGTGATGGAAAGATTTAACTTTCGAAGACTGTTCGAGACTCGAATAGGTATCGGAAGGAATGGGAGTTAAACTTAATGCACTGAAAAGATGAAGCCAGGTGTGGTTTAAAGATGGCTTGGAAATGGAAAGTGAAATGGAGTAGTAGGAGTGAGTGCCAGGTGGTAACGAAGCTATAGCCTAGAAACCTTTTCTACAGTATTATTATATTATATATTATCGGATAGTCATGCTGCAATAAAAGAGTTAGACTCAAACGAAGTGGAGTAAAGGCTCGTTTGGAATTGTTTACATTATCAATAAACTTGCAAGCACCAACACAGTTAGGTTGCAGATGAACGAGCAAAGAAAGATTTGAAACATTGTTGGGACCAGAGCCAGTCTTTGGTATTCCCTATAGTGCTTTAAAGTGGGTTCAAAGAGAACATTATGAATACTTAGTTTCAAAACCAGGGTCCAAGTGAAGAAAGTCATAGATTTTCTTTCGCGGAAGAGAACAAATGAAATGATAAGTATGAGTGAGATCAGGCTCAGAAAAATCGCAGAACACTGTCTATTGAACAAACATATCTACATCATAAGATCTCTTAACTCAAAATGTTAAGGGTGAAATTAGGAGGGGGGCACCCCGTTGACTGTACTGGGGGAATATGAAGGCCTAGTACCCCGAGATTTCGACTTCTTAGTAAACCTTTCTTAGATGCAAAGGAGTTTTGAGGTAAATATTGGCTAACAGACTTTTGAAGTTAATGCAAAGTCTGTTGGATGAATCATTAATAAGTGGAAAGCACAATAAGCCGATTCGGGCATTTTGGGAACTGGCTCATAGGTAAAGGAAAAAAAGAGGCATTTTGGAAATTCTCTATGAAACACCGAGTGCATTATAATTAGCGATGGAAATGAAAAAGAGAATATGCGATGACCTCAACAAAACCGTATGGTAATACAATAAATTATTAATTAATCAACTCAAATAACGCATATTTTAAAAATTATGATAACCGTGTCAATTAGCAACAAATACGTACAACCGTAGATGAAAATTATATTTTATGTAAAACGAAACGAGATTTTTGCATTAATTACAGGTTGCAGAAGGTGACCAGGTCAAGGTACTGATTATAATTCAGGTTAATACTGATGACAGAGCACACCCAGTTTTGTCCCACTACAAAATAAATAAAAAAGTAATGTCGTGGCGTTAGCAGAATTTAAACCTTTTTTTATCGAATGCGCTTCTACAAAATTTATTCGTAGAATATTTAGCCTGATATTCAGTGGTACTAAATATTTATGATTACTTATTTTATTTTACAATGAATAATGTTGATGCATTTGAATGATAATTTAACAGCAAATTACAAGGTGGATAACTATAATACAACATTAAACAAATTAATTACAAGGTGTAATAAAAAAACAGGTCATTAAAACCAGTTTATAATGAAACAGCAGTCATATGTAATAAATAAAAGAAAATGAGAAACATATACCTTTTAAGCATTTGATTACGTTTTGGTTCTGTATTATAAAACCAACATCAGGTGAAATACTATTGAAATATGCAAATGGAAATGTGACAAACGTAACGAGTTGTCAAAAATGCTAAATAAATTAATTATATTTTCATTTGTAACAATGTGGCAAAACAAGTACAGATTAAATTCAAGATACAATCTGTGTTTCACATCTGTAGAAAAATATTTGACTTGATGAAAGTGAAATCGCTGAATTTAATGCTATATACTGTGGTTATGAATTTATATGAATCATCTGCCTTATTTTTTCTTTTATTAATTGAGATTATAAATTAATTACGTATAATTTACCGCATATAATTTAATCTACGAAAAAAAAACAGTGTCTTAAAAATCAGTGGAAATACCATGTTCCTAAAAATTACCTACAATTTTTTATAGAACATCGACCACAAATTTGTTGTTTATACATTTATATTATGTAGGTTTCAGCAATTATAATACAGGCAAACATATTTCAAATATAGTTATGATGAATGCATTTGTACTAACTGAGTACTTTATTTAGGCTGGTGAAGAACGTCTGCTTCATAAGTATACTGATTGTTCATTTGAAAAAATGCATGTATGCGCCAGAATACCAGTTTTCATATTTAATGACTTAAGTGCAACTACGGCTTTCTATTTCCTGGATAAATAAATAATTTGTATACCTATTTAACAGTTTTATAGTATTATGTGGTTTGCCATGTGAATCGTAAACACTCACTAACCATTCCACTTTCCGGAAGTAATAATGCTTTTCAGAACACATATATACTATTATCGAAGGAGAAACAATGTGTATTAACTGAATGGATCACTTGAGTTGCAGTAAGAGGAAACTCGTTAAATTATTCACTATAATTGAGTGCACGTAATTTAAGATTATTGTGAAACTATGATTTTAAATATCTACTGCAAGTATGCTATACAGGGTGCCAAAAATTAGTGTAACAACCTTTAAGATTTGGAAATATTCCTTAAAATAAGCCTCTATATACATAGTTTATTTACTTTATTAGAAAAAGAATTGAGAGGTGTTTCCATTATAATAAGTGAAATAAATAAACCTGGACTTGGACTTGGAAATTTGGACAAAAATGTGTTATGTACTTGCTAAAGTTAAACTATGTGTAACAGATGTCCCACCTAATGAGTAACTGCAGTTGATATGGTATTTGGCTCTGGAGCCCGAACCTGCGGTTTCTTCAACATCAGTAAATAAAATTTTACCAAAATTTTAAAAACAAACAAGTTATAATAAAAAACTTCCTCCATCATTCATTGTTAAAGATAAATAATTTTCAGGCTGATAGCTATGTTTTTAGTTTCTTGATGTTATAAGAGACATCATCAGAAGTACTAATTTGATATACAGGGTCTCTCTAAAAGGTCTGTACAAAACAGTAGCACAAACTCCTGAGGCTAAATTATAAAGATCTAGTCCAGACACAAGACGTCAAAATTATTATTTTTTTTAACTTTTTTTGTAAATATTTATCTTAATAATAACATGATTTGCACAAGATTTGATGCTTAGAGGATTTTTAGGATGACAAAAGAAATCTAATCGCAGTTCTGATGCCTGTATATTAAATTTCTAGATAATGAGATTTCTAGATCTGAATTTAAATGTTTTATTGCATATTGAAACTTTTGCCAATCTAAATAAAAATTTTACAGTTTACAGTTACATCTGCATGAGATATCTGTTCGAATTCTCAGAATTTACTCAGTAACTTCAGGAGCAAAACGGGAAGTTTTTTACCCGAAATATAGTATCCAATAGATTTCCCTCAACTTTTTATTGTGATTTCAAATAAAGCAAAACTTTTTTGTCTCTTGATTTTTTTTCTACCTATGTTTCCGAGAAAAAATATAAATTTTATTTATGTCTGAGTTTTCCGACAGTTTACCCGTATTATTAAGAAAACTAAAAAAAAAACATCCAATAAGCTTTAGAAGAATGCGTATAGGTACCAAAAATGATAAACATCTTCCAAATCAATAATGAAAACAAGAAAAAATATAAATGTTCGAATTGACCACTTCTAACATCCATGCAGGTATCGCACCGTCTCACTATGCTTTGTCGTACTATCGAAAGTACCTGTAGTATTCTGGATGATCCGGTAAGAAAATTGAAAATTTTCAATCAGTTGTTCCACTACTTCTACCGAGGGTCTTCAGGAAACTCCAAAGAAAAGAGCGAGGTGGCCATGCAACGTGCCATCGATTCAGCGTCCAGGATATATTTTGGATGATTCGACAAGAATTGAAAATGTTTTCATTCAGTTGCTCACTATTTCTACGGAGGTTGTCAGGAATCTTCAAAGAAAAAATCTAAAAGGTTAAATCCGAGGAGCGAGGTGGCCATGCGACGAGTCCCCCTCCACTGATTCAGAGGTCAGGTATATATTCTGGATGATTCGACAAGAATTGAAAATTTTTTCAGTCAGTTGCTTCATTCTTTCTACGGGGGTCTTCAGGAAACTTCAAAGAAAAAATCTAAAGGCGTTAGATACGGAGTGCGAGGTGGCCATGCGACGGGTTCTCCTCTACCGACCAGCATCCAGGATAAACTTCATGCAGGTAATTTCTTATTTCTCGGTGAAAATGAACAGGTGTACCGTCATGTTAAATAATTATCACAGCTTGCCTAATCTTTAGGCAACTCCCTCGAGGAGTTCTGGAAAAGTATTTCTTGTAAACATCGGAAAATAAAATGATTCTACTGAACTCTCGATCTGAAAAATGAAGATTTCACTGGCATAAATATACAGCTGGCATCAGTGCATGAACTTTTTGCAGATAGTAGGGATGCAATAGTTGTTCAAATAAAACTCTCCAAATATTTGCTGTTCAATTCCCATATGTTGGAACAAGAATTGTGTTCAGTTCAGTGAACATGTACTCTATTATTTCATTTTATTTAATTTTAGCACCAAAACTCAATATTCAGGAGCTAACATTGAGTTGACAATTATTTACAGCTTGGGCAATGTCACTAGCTCAGCTGTCTGAAAATGTTATTAATACATCAACATTCTTGCTAACAAAAACTTCAAAATTAGCATTATTTTTTTAGTAAATTAATGCTTACTACAAAAGTATATTGGATTTTTTTTAACAACATTGATAAATTGTCAATAAATTCGAAAGGATTTTTATTTAATTTATTTTTTCCTCGAAAAAAACAATAGAAGAAAAAACAGGAGACAAAAATGTTGCTTCAGTGAAAAGCACATTAAAAAGTTGAAGTTATTTTTCGTGCACAAAACTACCCATCTCACCCATTGGGTACGCTCCTGGAATTACTGAGTAAACTCTGAGAAACCTAAAAGATACCTCATGTAATTAATGTTGTTAAGAGTCTATAAAATTTTCATTCATATTGGTTAAACAGTTTTTAACATATTACCGCTTTATTAAACTCGAAAAGAAAATATTCTAGGACATTATGTATATAATATATTTTTTTTTATTTTTATGTGAGGAATCTATCCTAGGTGTTTGTCAGTTGAATTCAGGAACACCTTCTATGTCTAAAATACGTGTCTGAAATTTACAAGTCAAAAACTATATTTTAAAATTTTCGGTAAATATACTTACACCCGTACACAAAGAGTGTAATGTCAGTGGCAATAGATATAGATTGTGAAACTTACATACATATAATCAATGATACCAATATTTGTTTCAGATGCTTTAAACTCTTTAATGCTTTAATTGAAATTTGCATTGTTGTTCTACAGGAACTCATTCAAAAAATTTGATGACTATTAACCATGCACAAAAAATGAAAAGCACAATACAAAGTAAAGTTGTTCGAAGGAGAATAATGGCATGTTTACTGAAACGTGGCAGTAATATTAAACTTTATAAATCTCCGAATGACAATTGCGACAAACCTTCACATACTGATATCGGATTTAATTTCGATCTTCATTTGTTTTGTCGATTTCATTTCGCATTTGCAATACTTAAGTGTTTTTACCGTTAATAAATAACGCAGGGGCCAAAGACAGGAGGTTTTTGAACCACTAACTGTTGTTAGAAAAGAACACTTAATGAATATTTTATGTAAAAATTTTAACAATCAGACCCATTCAAAAACAACAACAAGGCGAAGCCATTCATCCAGTGCACAGAAAAATGTTTGTCGTACGCAGTACCCATTTTATATTATCATGCATGACCTATACAGTGTGGCTAAACATTCCAAAACACTTTTTAAAGAATTAGTAAACTAAGTAACGTGGATGAGGTCCTGAAAAATCACAATAAAAACTTGATATTAGTATCTTTCTACTTACGTTACATTTATTTTCTAAAGTATGTCAAAACGAAAGAGAAAATATTACTGATAAAATGAAATACTGGTCAATGTCGACTAAGTGTGGACACCCCAATCGACATGATGACTTGTCGATCGGGTTTCCATCGATTGTCGGTAAAATCAAAGACAGTCAACTTGTTGAATATAGTGTGGACGCGATATTCGACATTCTACATTGCGATGCATCGGGAAATATCGGAGGTTCCGAGTCTATTGCGTCTGCCATAGCATTCACTGTCTTCGCCTTCGTACATTTTGCTGTCGATTGATTTACAAAAATTTGTCTCCTGTTTTAAAATACATAAAATACATACCTTGGATAATGGAAAAATAAAAAACCACGTCTTGAGGGACAATTATTAACAGTACAATATACCACGAGCATATTTAGAAGACAAATAACAGATATTCAAAGTTTTTTTCGCACACTATATTTACCGCACACAACACGTTACAGTTCTAGCGTCGGCCACCGTGTAAAATCCTGAGTACCGAACGGTCCCCGAGACGGGTGAGGAGAGCGGAATTGGTAGGGCGAGGCGTGCTCGAGAGTGATACTACTTATATATTTATTCTGTAAACTATTGTAAGCTATTATAGGCACATTTTTATATGGGAGTTAATTAGCACCCTGTATATTTATCTATTGTAAATTTTAAAGAAAACATTTTTGTATGGATACGATTGCCTAAAATGTATTATAATAATTATCCCAGGAATCCTATCCTTCTTTTCTGAGACACTCCGTAAGTTTGTTTCCACGGTAATTCGAAACAATTTGTATCAGACAGTTAATATAATAATTAATGACATTTTTAGTTTTCACAAAAATTATTTGTAATTATGGCGAAGGAAGACAGAAAAATCGAAAAACTGAAAAGAGCCGAATTTAAACCAGACATTAGATCTGCGACAGCCGTTATTGGGGCCATAGCGTTTCTGCAAAAAACCGGTTTCGCTGCAACCCCCAAAAGCATAAGAACGTGCATTACCCAGAGATGTCGCAAACCGGCCATCAATATATTAGAGACATTGCCGAATTATTTGAACAGAGGCTTGGAGTTGGGAATTTTGAGAAAATTCAATGGAATTTACAAACTGGGACGGTTTGATTTAAAGAAGCGCAGAAAGAGGAGCATGAAAGTGCTCAAAAAGCCGAAGTCAACGAAGTCTCCTGAGAAGTCTAACGTTAGTCCACATACCACTATAAGAAAAAATTCTGTTGGGGTATGTTGAACTTTACTTGTTTGTTGTGTCAAGTCACGTAGATTTTTAATGGTCCGGTCAATATTAGAACTATGAGAATGTTTAAATAAATATAATGCAATAAATACAACATATGTGTTTTCTTATTAAAGCTATTTTTCGCCGATTCAACATTAAAATGCGTAGTTTAAGTGACAACTGTCGGGCATTGAAGTGTCACATTTACTGCCTAGGCATTAGAATCATTTTTGCTACCGCTTTTAACGAAAGTAATTTTATTTATTGTAAACATTTATAGTGAAATTAGAACAACCTGTAAGAGATATCCCTTGTCCTGTTTGTTTTGAAACATTTACTTCGTCTAAGTAGGTTGAAGTATTTTCACTAGTAGATGGTTTATGAACTATTGAATCCTCCAAAATTTCCAGTATTTACAGTAAGGGCCGATTTTTTTATAAGTAATGGATTCTACAACGTAGCCTTCAGCTACCGTTGAAGATTTCCATCCACCATGCATTTTTAAAGTTCTGATAGCAGCTCCTGAATGGTGTAGTTGGTTATACGGAATCAATGTCGGGTATATTCGTGAGAAACGCAGCAACATGTTCTGGCATTTTCCTAAATGTGCAGTAGGTACTATATTTCCGATACCTATATATCTAAATATCTGCTTGCAATAAAGGATCTTTTTTCTTTGTTTTTATAGTTGGCAGAATGATCAGCAACCTATTTCCAATATCTTCATTATCTCCAATTTTTATTTGAAGTAATTCATCACATCGACACGCCCCAAATATTGCAAAAATCATTGCCAAAATAATAATAGTCGGTATTTTTTGCTTATAAAAATAATTTGTTTAGAATTACCTTTGTATCTAAATACGTTATCATCAGGAGCCTCCATTTGAATTTTTTTAATTAGTTTATTTTCTAAAATGCGTGATTTTTTTAACACAATATCCATCCGATTGGCGTTTCAAGAATGCTTTTAATTTTAGATACCTTCCAATATCGATGTTGTAAACATCCAAAGTAGCTCTGAACGTGGCATATATTGATGATAATGAAGAAAATTTCATACTTTTGCTTTTTGTAATCAATAAATTTTTTATATGTTTACTGATATACAGATAGAGAAAATATTTAACCGATCATGGGGAGATTCTATTACATACATTTCAAATGCATGGGGTATTGGTGGGAAGATGACGCACGGCAGGGCGGGCTAGTCAGTACTCCCAGTACTCTCCTACTCTCCTACGCAACGTCGCGTACGAATACGAATACTGGTTTAGTCCGCCAAAATAGGGGAGAACAGGCAAGCTTGGACGGCGATGCAGTGGAAGCGATTATTGTTAGCATTTCATATGATCGGTTAAATATTTTCCCTAACTGTATGTTCTTAGATTTTTATGTTAATTAATTACACTCTATTTATTTTGCTGATTCTAATCTGACGGAGTTAATTTGAATTTCATCTCAAATAAAAATATAGTTATTTTTATAGATTTAAATTTTTAATATCGCTACTATACTCGCGACAAGAATTCAGACGACTTACGTCATACGAACAAATGAATAATTAATTATATTTTCATCAAAATATTTAAGAAACTGCAACTGATAGTAATAAAACTATATACTACACTAAAAATTAGTATTATATATTGCACTAAATTGTAAAATATGATTGTTTTTAACGCGACCAAATATCGAAAATTACTTTGACAATAAAAACAAATGTGTAACGTCAGCCGTGACGTAAGACGTCTGAATTCTTGATGCGAGTATATGATAAAATTAAAATTGATCAGCGAAAAAATGTGTTGAACTTGACAGTAAAGTAAATTTAATACCTTGGCATCCGAAAATAAATTTAGGACAGCACAGCTGAATAAATTATAGTAATTGGTGTTTTCTAATTTTTGTATTTTTACCTAGAGTGTATGTGAAAGGTTGGGAAATCTCGGAGCTGGAGATACTGGTGACAAAAAAAAGTCGATTGAGTCAAATATGCCTTATCCGAATGTTGCTGGCTTCAAAAATACGGGGCGTTCAAAGCTAGAATTTTATTTTGAAATATCTCAATAACTTTGAGACCTGTACGAGTATTAAAAAAAAATTGGCACAATTATGTTTTTTGGCACGGTAAATAAGAATGTTTAATTAATTTTGACGTCACTAGTAGAGGGCGCCACTTACGGCCCATCACATTTCTTTTAAATGGCAGAACTTTTTTGCAGCTTAGTGTATCGATCTGACTATAGAAACAATCGATTCTCCTACCTGTTGTATCTGAAAAAGGCATACCCTGTTGAAGTCGTTACGAGCAACAGTTTTCGAAATAATCCTATTTGAAATATTCAGTGCACCGATTGAAAACTGTTATCGTTTCAGGTAAAGTGCCTTTTCTACTGAAAATACAGCAAATATTACTTGAAAAAATTATTCAAAATTTCAAGAAGATCGGCCTGCTTTGATAAAATCTTTGTGCTTTTGAAAAATGGTTTCAAAATCAAACTTCGCCGATCTTTTTCAAACTTTACACGTCCCCATAATTTGCATTTGCTGTATTTTCAGTAGAAAAGGCACTTTACCTGAAACGATAACAGTTATCAATCGCTGCACTGAATATTTCAAATAGGATTATTTCGAAAACTGTTACTCCTAACGACTTCGACCTTTGTTAGATTAACAGGTACGAGAATCGATTGTTTCAATAGTCAGATGGATACAATAAACAGCAAAAAAGTTCTCCCTTTTAAAAGAAATATGCTGTGCCATAAGTGGCGCCCTCTACTAGTGACGTCAAAATTAGTTAAAAATTCTTATTTACCGTGCCAAAAAACATAATTGTGCCAACTTTTTTTTAATACTCCGACAGGTTTCAAAGTTATTGAGATATATTTCAAAATAAAATTATAGCATTGAACGCCCAGTATTTTTGAAACCAGCAACATTCGGATGAGGCATATTTGGCTCAATCGACCTTTTTTGATCACCAGTATCTACAGCTCTGAAATTTCCCAACCTTTCACAGACTGCCTGTACAACCTATTATATTGAAAACTTTATTTGTACTTTTATGTTTTTGTAAACCAAACAGTTTTAGATATTTACAAATGTGTAGCGGATTATTAAAAAATTATTAATTATTCCAATAAAATTAATCAAACCTTTTTTTCTTCATTTTCCCACAATTGGGAATGAAATAAATTGGCTGAATTTAACATTGTTCAAGTCATTCGGAATAAAAATCCTTACACTAATATCAGTACATCTAAAATATTAAAACTCTAAATTTATCCAGTAGTTTATCATGTACAATGTAGATTCATATTTTAGAATTCAAGTCTTAAAAGAGAGCGGTGTATTCTCAAAATGGCAGGACAATGGCTTGATTTAACAAGAAAAGTCACCTTGCCTGTTTTCTATAAATATCTGGTCGATGATGTTGACACCGATAGTGTTCTAAGCAACAAGTTGAATATTGCATTCCACATATATCTACCATTCTTAGATCTATAACTGATGGAATCCTTAACATACTTAACATTTTTTAAAATAATAATAAAGCTTACTGTCACATTAACAAATTTTCACGCAAAGGATATGATCATATAACTTGACCTTGAATTTGACTTGATTGTTATTATGCTCATATACAGGGTGAACCGAAAGTAATGCGACACAGAGCAGTAACATATCTCTGTTAAAAATAATGCAATTGGCCTATATTTATGCTACTCCAAAAGTTAAATTTAGCAGAGATATAAGGTGTTAAATGATTTCTTCGTTTGCTCTTAGAGCCAGTAACCTGTATTTTTTTTGTTCGTCAGTAAATTTCTATTTTCATTTTAAATTATTCATGTAGGTTTAGGATTTTTAAGTAAAAAAGGTAGACTTCATAAGCAATGCTAAGAGTCACGGTTCTCTAGATATCGGTATTACAAATTATGATAGTTGCGTTTTATATCCACACTTGAATGCTCGTGACTTTATCTAAATAGGCTGTAAGGTGTCAGTTCAAAAGACAGGTGTCAAATTATACTTTTTTATTTCGAAAATAGTTAATTTACGTAAATTCGTTGTTTTGAAAATAAATTTTAAATTCTAAATGACGAAACAATTTCTTTTTTAATGAAAAAATTATATAGGGACGTAGTGGGCGCATATGCTCAGGAAAATTATAACGGGTGTCAAATACATTGACGTTATTTGGAAATTTATCCTAATGTTGCAATTTAAAATTAGGTATTCATTGCAAAAGTTATAAAGCGTTTCGAAATAAATGACGATTACTTTAAGCATTTAAGCCGGGGACACATTGCTCTGATGCCACGCCACGCCAACCGACGTGATGTAACATATGTACTCTGTGTGTACACTGTTACCACGTCATGCGATGTCTCGTTCCGTTACATTTTATCACTGGCACTGATTAATGCATAATACAATTTCTGTGTTTCAAAAAGACAGTGGCCAAAAATTTGGGACACCTTCGTTCTCTGCTACCTATTCGAGCAGCCGTACGATAGCGTGCGTCCAGTTTATCACCCAATGCAGAGCTGGAAAGAAATTCATGGAACCAACGGAATGGTTGGAAACGCACTATCAACGGTTTACTGCCAGTAATCACTGAAAAAGCATTAGGTACTCAAATAATCTCTTGTAATTGTCAAAGTGTGTGTAAGGGCAATTGATGCTGTCGTAAGCTTGGACTGAGCTGTTCAATCACTTTTACCACTTGCGTAGATCGAACTTGAAACGTTATGAGCTTATTGACATTGATTTCAAGAATTTCTTGACAGTTGAACTATCGGATGAAGAAAATGAAGAAGCAGAATTGGAGGCACTGAGGAAATTGAACAAAATAGAGAACCTAGAGACTGCCAGCCACCAACGCCACATCACCTTGATGAGCATTCCAAATGTAAAAACTGAGATTAATTGAATAAAGTAAACAGTTCGTGTAATATAAATTTGACTAAATAATGATTTAAATATTCCACTTCATTACATTACTGTTATACTTTAATAATCTATTCTATGACATATCGACTTTATATGTATATTCAAATGGTACAATCTATTCCTTATTTTATCGTAAAACAAGTCATTCATTCAGTGTTTCAGTGTTCACAAAAAATAAAGATTTCTCCATCTAACATTAAAAAAATTTTTTCAATTTTATGCGTTTGACATGAAATTTAGGTACACACTGTTACCATGCGACATCACGTTACACCATGCGACATGATGGCAATCTAACAAGTCGGGATTCGCACACGTCGGATGGTGTCGCACGGCGTGGCGTGGTGTAACGTCAGAGCATTGTGAATACAATACAGAGTGTTAAAAAAGAGTGTAAAATATTTAAGGAGGTAATAGTATGAACCAAAATAAACAGAAAAGTCTCAATAAACATAGGTCCGCAAAGTAACGGTTGCGGAGATATGGAATGTTTTATGTTTTTTAGCCCCTTTTTTTATTTTGCAAAAACTTTGTGTATTTTCTTATAATAGTTGGTTGATGTTGATGATGAATAAACAGTACGTATTTGACAGTTGTTCTCAGTGTACAAGTTTTCTTTCCCTATGGCTGATTACTCTAACGCAGAATTAACAGACATGCATTTCATGTGCTAATGGAAAGGCCACCGAAGCGCGGCGTCTTTATGTTGACGCTTATCCAAATCGCCAGATTCCTTCACAACGCATGTTTGAAAGAATTCACCAAAGATTGGGTGATACCGGTTCCTTGAGCAAACAGTGCCATTTATCCGGAAGAACAAGGTCGGTATCCACTCCTAGAGCAGAAGAAAAAATTCTAGCACTAGTAGAGCAGAATCCAGGTACGAGTGTGCGGAGAATATTAGCCGAGGTAGAAATTAGTGGTCCTCTTGTTTGGAGAATCCTGCACGAGCAACTGCTTTATCCATACCATGTGCAGCGAGTACAGGCCTTAAATCCAATAAATGATCATCAAGCACGTTTGGTTTTTTGCCGCTGGTTTCTACGTCATGATGCTGAAGACCTTCGTTTTCTTGCAAACATTCTTTTTACTGATGAGGCCGGATTCGCAAGAAATGGAGTGTTTAATTTTTACAATACGCATATTTGAGCCGACGAAAATACTCATGCTCTAATAGAATCTGGCACGTTTTTCATTAAATATTTGGATGGGTATTGTAGGTGACAGGTTTCTAAGTCCTGTTGTTTACCTGTTTTTCTGTTGTTTAAAATACATAAGAATACACGGGGCCAGATCCGTCTGACGTTGCATCACATGACGTGGCGTGGTGTGGCATCAGAGCAATGTGCCCCCGGCTTTATTGTCCAGAGAAGATAGATTGTATTCCTACTTATTCAAATAAAAAGATGTTGTAGGTATTGTTAAAAAGACTTAAACGTATTATGGTTGTTATTTAGCTGATAGTTTTTTTAATCAATAAATCACATAGTAAAATACTGACATAAAATAAAAAAAATCGTCCCACCTGTCTAACACGCGTTTTAAATCGCGAGTAAATGAAAAATCACTTGACGCTTGAAGAACTTATTAAACAAAATTGTTTCGTTGCCCACCCTGTATTTATATATTTAATTTAAAGTTTTCCTATTTACTATCCCTTTTTGGTTATTAAAATAATAATGTAAATATGTGTACGGCATATATAGTTTATTTTTAACTGAATTTTTTGCAAGACTACCAAATTCCCTCTACCTTCTTAATAAAGATGACATGGCTCAAGACAATAAAGGGAACAATAGATACACGCAAGAACTACGAGAGACATTCCAGGGTGTCTGAAAATTTCACCGATACGGAAAAAGAAAAGAAAATTTTTGGCATTTGAATTAAGTATACGCCTTTAAAATTGTAAAAAATGAAATTAACAGTGGCTGAGATTATAATGAAAATGATATAATATTACATTTCTTTACATTAAGTTGAAGATTCCCAAATTAGATCTAAACCTCTCTGAAGTAATCAGTTAACAATTTCAATCTTCTTATATAATTTTACGTCATCAGCATATAAAAAGAAATTTTCAATCGAGTTGCCATTCTATATCATTAATAAAAAGATTTAATAATAAAGGACCAAGAACAGATCCTTGAGGAACGCCTGATGTAGCAAGGTATTGGAGAGCGTTTGAACTAAACGGAAAATACGTAATATATGTAGATTTGGTCAAAAATACAGACCCCTTGTTTTATTTTGTGTGCCATTGTCAATTAACATAAACATTACCGGCACCTTACGTAATAATATAGTGATGCTAAACCCACAAAAGGTTCTTTCAAACGCCCATTAGCCAAATTATTACCAGATGCTGAAAAAAACGCCTTAGCAGGTGTTTTGATGTTGTAGGCAAGGACGATTTAAGAGTTCGGAATTTTTTTTGTATGAAATAGTAAAAAAAATCTCTCTTCAGTCCACAACATGAATAACAAAATTCATCATACAGCTTTCTCTTTTCATTGATATGGTGATCCCAAAACTCTCTCATTTTTCTGGTTTCTTCTCCCTCCTCCTCCCCCATACAATATCATTAAAATAAAAATTTCTTCTTCCGAGCTGCACTCAACTACTACTTAAAAACATCAAAATGTCTGCCGCATACATAACCTACACAAAAAGATGCTGGTCCGTGCTGGACAAATGTGCGAAGTCTGACCGCGATCTTTTACTTGACGACTTATACACTGTACACGTAAAATCGAAGAAAAGGTTGAGCGTTTAAAGCGCCCTTTAAGGTTTTCTGGAATGCTTCTTGTAAAAGGTGACAGTACTCTCATAAGGACATTCACACTGAGGTTGAATGATGTACCTTTTTTTTTCTATCAATAAAAAAATGTTATACTGCATGCTGTGATAAAATATAATGACTTTTTGTTCGATAACAATATGAAAGCAGCAAGGCACAATGGCTTTTCAGCGTCACAATTCTCGTAATCTTAGATAAAAAAATACGAATCCGTGAGATGTCATTAAACTCGTCTATATATCTTGGAATGCTCTAACAGGACTGCGATCATCTCCACGATCCATTGAATCACGTGTCGGTAAATCACAAACACAGATATTATTCTAGATTCTATTCTATGTTAATATATTAACATGTTTTATTAATTAGCGGCTGAAAAAAATGATCGACCTGTGTATGCAGATAAGGAGTGGGATGCAGGTTAGAGTTGGGTCCATAACTAACGGAACAGACCGGTCTCTGGACTTCAAGTTCATTGCCTCCACCCTATTACCATAAAAAACCTATTACTTTGCCATAAAACTGTCATAGGAACGCTGTATTTTCTAGTGTTTTTGTTTATTTGCAAATTATAAACATGCTCTTAAAAATCCTTGATTTTTTTGTGAGAAAAAGAATGTAGGTAAATCGAAATGTGTGTCGGAAAGATACATAACAGTAGTTCTATAATTTTAGAATAAGGACAGTCTGTTTAATATTTTAGCAATGTACAAAGTGGACAGTCAATGTCAAATTTCAGAAATTTTTTAAAGTATGGTGACCCGATGCAACATTTTTAAAACTGATTTTCTGACCAAAAAAGTTTTGATTTAAATGTAATGGAACATTCTCGATGTCAGATATTTTTTTGACAACTAAATTCTCTCAAAATTTTGATAATCCCTGATAAATTACTCTTCTAATGCGCAAATTCTGAACACCTTTGCCAAATATTTGGCAATCCATTTTCAGGAACTGCGTCAAGATTGTAGAAAAACGCTCAGACCCGTCAATTTTAGATTAAAGGGGGACATTCTTTGCTGCTTTGACTCCGCCACTTTCACACCGAAGCAAGGGTAAGCATCACTCTAAAATATTTAAAAGGCGTGAAAGGTTAAGTAATATTTATTTTGAAAGCTCTTACAATTCTCTACAACAGACTTTAAATTTTATAATTTTGCCCAATACTTTGAAAAAAAAAAATACATTTTAAAATTTAAATTATGATTAGTTGCTTACTTACAACTTAGTTGATTAAATGTTCAAACTGATGAACGTCCACTTCCATACAAGAATTAAGATTTTGTTCAAAACGTTGGCGCATATTTTGAAGCATTTTCGGAGTGATTCGACGGTATTCGTCGACGATTCTTTGACGCAAATATGCAGCGACGCTGGCTATGTTTTATAGATTTTACTTTTTAGGTATCCCACAAAAAAATATAAAGGAACGATAAATCCGGTAATTGTAGAGGCTACTCAATGCCGCCTTTTCTCTCAATCCAATTCCATGGAAAACGTTAGTCTAAATACTAACGGACAATTAACGCATAATGCAGAGGAGCAGCGTTCTGTTGAAAAATCAAATAATCATCATACTCTGGAACATTTTCAAAAATATCAGTCAAGGCAGGGTCAATAGCGCCTTCCAGTAATTGCAAATACATTTGGCCAGTCAAATTACCAGGTAGGAAAAAAGGACTCACCAGCCGGTCACCGAAAATTCCAGCCCATACATTTAATCTTTCCGGTTGCTGTGTATGCACCTCGTGAAAAACTCTTGAGTTTGATTCTGACCAATAGCGGCAATTGTGACGATTTACCGTCACGTTCAAGAAAAAACTGCATTCATCAGAAAAAAGAGATGTTGAAATTGAACTGTGGATCGTTGTTGCTCGCTCGTTCATTATTTCACAAAATTGCAAACGGCGCGGCGGTCATAATCATCCTCATGAAGTTTCTGGACTAAATGTATTTTAAGAAGGAAAGGAGCTTAATGGATCATAATCTTATAAGAGACAGGTGGATTTTAACGGCTTGATGGATCCAGAGAAAAAAGATGGAGGGAACAACGAAGCAACTGCGGACAACGTTGTTTCTGGGTTTTTGCCCTTCATCAGCGCAGTGCAGCTTAAAAACAGGATGGAATAAGAAGGAAGGGCGAAGGACACGAATACAAGAGAATGACAAGTAGCCTGCCTATCTCTATTTGCGGCTTCGTGTCACACAGCCTCGGTATTGAGGCCAAGAGCATCAGTCGCCGCGGAAGAGAGTCCAGCAACCACTGTCAGGGTCTCAGCCAGGAAATATACATGAAGGAAAGGAGCTTAATGGATCATAATCTTATAAGAGACAGGTGGATTTTAACGGCTTGATGGATCCACAGAAAAAAGATGGAGGGAACAACGAAACAACTGCGGACAACGTTGTTTCTGGGTTTTTGCTACTTGTCATTCTCTTGTGTTCGTGTCCTTTGCCCTTCCTTCTTATTCCATCCTGTTTTTAAGCTGCACTGCGCTGATGAAAGGCAGTGTCCTTCTTGTATATTTCCTGGCTGAGACCCTGACAGTGGTTGCTGGACTCTCTTCCGCGGCGACTGTTGCTCTTGGCCTCAATACCGAGGCTGTGTGACACGAAGCCGCAAATAGAGATAGGCAGGCTACTTGCCATTCTCTTGTGTTCGTGTCCTTTACCCTTCCTTCTTATTCCATCCTGTTTTTAAGCTGCACTGCGCTGATGAAGGGCAAAAACCCAGAAACAACGTTGTCCGCAGTTGCTTCGTTGTTCCCTCCATCTTTTTTCTCTGGATCCATCAAGCCGTTAAAATCCACTTGTCTCTTAAATGTATTTTGTATGGATGGAATTTATCTTCTTTAAAATGGTTTGTATTTATAGTTCGATTGATCCCAAACACAGATGCCAGCTGTCTCGTACTTAATGTAGGATCAAGATGAACTTGTCTCAAAACTGCAACTTCACTAGCTTCATTGACTATAGGATTTTCAATATCTCGTTATTATTGACTACGTTCTCTGTTTCTTGATTTTTTTTTACTAACTCTAGAACATACTTCCTTCTGACATGTCGATCTTGATGTTGTCCATTAAATAGTTGTTTTATTCGTACATTTATTGTTCATAAAGTAAAGCAAAATGATATCTACCCTTTCCGTAGTGGAATAAACCATAGTGTTTAATTTTCAAAAACACAATTAAATAAACTACCAACCAACGCTTCCAAATACTAGAAAATAAATTTGGAATCCACTAATTTTATGTTCGTTTTGTATAGTATTCATTTCTGTTTTTTACAATTGTGTTTTTTTACGAAAATGATAATAAATATATAATAACCAAAAACCAATGTAACGTAAGAAATACTAAATTTATACCATTGGCGTACTTAACTCGAATGAGTGACATTTTTACTATTACTAATTGTTTGCACATAACATTCAACTTTAAAATCAAAATTCTTATTAAGTATTGGGCGGAATTATAAAATTTAAATAAATTTTTTAACAACCCTGTATTTTTTAGTTGAATCGGGTCCTCTTTATTTGATGTTGAAAGTTTTATAAAAAAAAATGTTAAATTCCATAAATTTTCAATATAAAATCAATATAAGTAATCCCTTACTATTTCAACATGGTAAAATTTTGTTAAACACCATGTGTATAAAGCGGCAGAGGCATCTATTTAATAAATTTCATAAAATTTATAGCAAAAAAAAATGAACACAATATTACATTTTTTTATTTTAATGTGGATCAATTTCATTAAACACTATGTATATAAAAGCAAAAAAGAAACGTGTATGCATTTTGCGTCAATAAATAGGGTAGAAGATAAAATGAACTTTTAATTT
The DNA here is from genome assembly GCA_037114965.1 of Monochamus alternatus. NCBI lineage: Eukaryota > Metazoa > Arthropoda > Insecta > Coleoptera > Cerambycidae > Monochamus > Monochamus alternatus. The sequence continues at coordinate 71,818,015 of CM073431.1, read as the reverse complement.
GAGTTTGTCCAGTTATGCAAAACACTATGTATATTAAAGTCACGCCTATTGAGTGTCGGATTTGAGCGTAGTTTAGTTTTATAAAGCACTGTGTTTATTAAACCTTATATATTTATTTTATTTGTTAAATAACGTATAATCAATATTTAAAATTAATAAGTTTAAACAAGCAAACGTTATGTAAATAATGGAAAAATTGTTTAAAAGAGAAGAAAAGAAACTATGTAGGTATGTAAAATTTGAAAAAAATATTTAATGGTAAATTCCAAATACTTAATGGAAATAATTCAATTATTTAACGCAGAAATTGCGTATGCGTCTGAGTTTCCAACCGTTGCGAATAGGGCTAGCAAATCTTTTAGACAATAGTCCCTGACGCGACCATAAACTCTACGAAACATAATTCTAGGTAGACCAATTTATTCCAAAATTGAACGAATTAAAATGCCTGCCAAACATGTATGTAATTCTAAATTCAATTTGATGGATTGGAAATCTTTCAAAAAATGCATACAACATGCATAATATGCGCTTTGCATATTAGAGTTACCCTCATTATCATCCTATACACAATTATGCTTTCTCTTAATAATCAATGAATTAGTTTTGGGATGACTTTATCTTTAACCAAAGGTTCTAAACAAGTTATCTAATGTTCCATTTGTTCTTTCTCATCTTCTTCTTATCCCATCATAATATTATTACTTAGCATTTACATTTTTTTTCTTTAAGTGCTTTCTTTCAAAGACAAATCCAAAATTCTTTATGCGCATAGCATCACATTCATAATAAGCATAATAGACGTTCTAGAAAATTGCTTAATTCTTTCGTTAAACTCTTAAACACCTACAACTTAGTAATTACCTAATTACTGCGTGTTTATTTTCAAATATCGCCATAAGCGCCCAGAGAGGGAGGCAAGATAGGAGTTTTACACACAATAAACCAAGAAAGAAGAGAAGAAAGTATACCTTTAATACTCCGTACTACCAAGTTAGTATATTTCATTATTTTTATCATATTTTTCCCTATATTAAACCTACCTATTGTACCTTGCCTACATTTACCATTACCCTTAAGTAAATTTTGTGCGTACGCCCATGTATGCTTTAGGGTAACTTTGACGTGTACTTAGTAAAATTTATTGTTGTGTGACACATACGCATTTGCTGCATAACCACGCATAACCTCAGTGTGACCGCTTCGTCAGCAGTAATTTGTCAATCTCTTCGTTTCCAGCAATTGCAAAATATCCATTTTCAGCGGATGCGGCAAATTTTACGCGACATGCCTTGAAAAAGTAAGATAAAGGGAACCTTGAACAGAATTCGTCTTTCTTGTTTTGAAGATTATATGGAACAATTACATGCTGGGAAACATTTGTTCATGTTTTAAATTGTAGTAGTTTTTAGATTAAGGTGAAGGCCAGGAGAATTATTAATTAATTAATAATACAAATAATAATGATACAATAGTTCAATTAAAACATACTTGACTTCGAAATGAAATTCGCTAATGGGTATAAATATTCTTATTAACTGATGTGTTTAGTTATTCTTCGAATTATACCTGTTACTTAAATTTTAATTATTGTCTTCAAAACAATGAGATTGTTCATAAATTGGAGGCAGTAATATTTTGGATAACATCCTGGACTGTAACAGACCGTGAAAGGTATTAAGAAGAATCGTAGAGCTGCCAAGGCTGATGGAATATGGAGAAGAGGATGTATCAGCAGAACATCATATGGTGTAATATATAAGCGTTCAGAAAAAGATAAGGCAAGAAGTGATACATGCTAGCTTATTAAGTTTGAAGGGAAGCCAATATATATAATAATAAATAATTACAGTTACTTTTAGAAAGCCGGATACAAAAAGAAGGAAGTAGAAAACTAACAGTTGCAAATTATATAATATAATAATAATAATACAGGTCTTTATTGGAAAAAGTATTGTAAAATATAAAAGAAATACAATAGACAAGGGCGAAGTTTGGCTTTAAGCTACTTATTAAAATAACAGATGTTATACAAGTCGACGAATTAAAATATGAAAACATATATGTACACATTAAAAAAAGAATAACAATATAGAACAAAGATAATTAAATAGAAATTCAAAAATAAAACAAACAAAAAACAATAAAATGAAAGCAACTAATAACGCATTTCAAGTAGATATCGAAAGTAAGTAGAATTTGACTTTTTTCAAATACTAGTTACTGAATTCAATTGAAATCTGCTATTAATTTAGTTATAAATAGTGTAAACATTATAAGAAAATTAACCTGTAAACATGGCTGAATGAAATTTTGGAATAGAGATAGTCAGTAAACAGAGTCAGTCTGACTGTTTTTAAAATAAAGTCAGTCTGATCCTATTTACCAACTTCTCCAGGACTCGTTTAAGATATTTTGCACATCTCGCCATCTAACCGACATGGTCCACAACAAAGGCCGGTTGACTAACTATACTTATATAAACACTTCCAGCACTGACACATGTTCACGAAAACAAAGTTTGGAGTCAAGGAGTAGGCCAAGATTTTTTACAACATTTACAGAATTTAAAGGTTGATTATTTATATGCAATTTTAATTCAGTTTCTAATTGAATTTTCATGTTTTCTGGAGAAAAACAGATGACACACATTTATTAGGATTTAGTTTTAGATTACTATTTTCAGAGTACTGTGAAATTAACTTAAGGTCATAATTGATTTTGTCACTGGTTAATGAAATATTATTAATAAAAGAAAAGCATAAGCTATAATATTAGAATGTTTTACTGATTTGAAAATGTCAGCTGTATAAATAAGAAATAAAAGAAGAGGTAAGTCCTTGACGTCGATTGAAAAGATATAATTTAAAGAAATTTAAAGATGTAACATCAATCCCATAATAATATAGCTTTTCACAAAGTAAGGTCTGATCAATAGTGTCAATGGTCTTTAACAGAATAAGAGCAGTTGACCTGCCTACATCCAAATTTCCAAAAATATCTGTAACCTTAGCCAATACTGTGGCAGTACTAAATCCTTTTCTAAAACCAGATTGTTGTGTAGTTAGAATATTATTTGTAGTTACATAAGAAATAAGTTGACTGTATATATTTTTTAAATACCTTTGACAACGCTGGAATTATACTTATAGGACGAAGATCGCTATAAGATAAAAGATATTTTAATTTTGGAAGGGGTTTAACAATTGAAGTTTTCCAAAGATTAGGAAATTATCCTATCTCCAAACAACAATTCAAAACATGCACAAAGTGATTATCTAACACAGGCGAACATAATTGAAACATTTTGGCGTTAATATTATCAATACCATAAGCATAAGACTTTAAGCTAAATAAAATATTATGAAATTCTTCTTTGGATATCATATTGAAAGAAAATGAAATGTCAGGATTAAACTTTCTATTCCTGTACCAGTCGCAAGTGTTTGGACAATTATTTGTGGAAGTGAAGACAGATGAAAAATATTGATTAAATCCATTAGGTTTAGAAAGATTAGAAGGAACCTCAGAATTTCTATTTTTTTAATATTAAAATGATTAAGTGTCTTCCATAATTGTTTTTTTTTATCTGGATTATATATTTGAGCATTAAGAAATGCTTTTTTCTCACGACTTATTGCTCCTACAGCATAGTTACGTAGAGATTTGTAGTAAGACCAGTCCGGAATACTTTTAGATTTTTTAAAATTACTTAAAGCCTGATCACGTTTTTTTTTTTTGGAGTTATTTAATAGTATCAGTAAGCCAAGGTGAATATGGTTTATTAATTTTAGAAATTGTAAAAGGAGCATGTATATCAAACAAATTGAAAATGTTACTATAAAGAAATGAAATTTTTTCGTTAGAGTCAATGAAATAATATATACCATCCCAGTTAATATGTTGTAAAATTATTGTTAAAGTCATCACGATAAAAATATTTAAAATTACGATACGTTATAATTATTTTTGAAATAGCCAAATTGAATTCGCAATAAACTGCTCGATGATCTGAAATAATATCAGCACTAAGTGTACCTGATTGAGCAACTAAATCAATTCTATTAATACAAATAACGCCAATTAAAGTACTCGATGTTTTAGTAATTCTAGTAGGTCCGTTTATGATTTGCGTGAAGCCATATGATTTCATAGTTTGATTAATCTTATTATCAAAAATGTGATCAATATTAACATCTCCTAAAAGTGTGATTATGTCATACTGTGGAGATACATAGAGAATACATTATCCAAATATTCAACAAAACTCAACCCCCGTTATTCTAAAGTTATTTAAGACAAAGCTACAATGAACTGAGTCTCTGACATAAATACATACTCCACCACCACGACCTAACCGGTCATTACGATACAAATAAAAATTTGACAACGCAAAATAGTCAGAAGGTAAATTATCATTCAACCATGTTTCACTAACACACATGATATCAATACTGGACTGGAGTCCAGTAAATATTTAAATGAATCAAATCCTGTACCAAATGATCGAACATTTAAATGATCAATTCTAATCAATTTTAAATTATTATCATGAATCATAATTAATTTTGAATTTATAGATGTTGGGCATTTTACTATAGTAACGACAAGAAGTGCTAGTTGCAGTATGATCTACAGGTAAATGTAATGTATGCTTAGAATTTAATTCAGTACCATTATTACAACACAGAGGAGGTAATTGACAGTCAGAGTCCAATTACTACTTCCATGTTTTTTTGAACATTTTAGACAAATTGGGATACTATTTAATATCACTGTCAGATCCGGTAAGATGAGTGTCATTCAAAAGTGATTCAGCAATGTCATGTCTCGCAACCGTTTCATTTTCGATGCCAAAAATAATAATTCGAGGATTATAATTCTTTGGTTCACTGATGTTAAAATTTGGCCCTAGTTCTTGATTAATACTAGATTTAAGTACATTGAGAGACTCCTTGTCGCTACAACGAATAAGAAGACCATGCTTTGTTAGTTTAGTGTTAATCACATTGGCATTCAGGGCACCTGGATTTATGCGAGATTTAATTGTGGCTTCAATATCCTTGTTTGAGACACCCTGTAATTTCACTATCAAAACTTCTGAAAGGTTTGTTTTTTCTTACCTTGGCCTTTAAATGTGACAAATTAATTATTGATGTAAAAATGCCATAAAAATAGTCACATTCAATAAATATTTTAAGTATAAAATTGCTGCATTTTGGCAATATAAATATTAAGTTCAACTTTCTAGTATCCAATAATGTATAATTCCTTTTAGCAACTTTAACAGGGTTTAAAATTCCTAACTTTAAAATTACATCGACATTCCACTATTTTGGGCGACAAATATGGCCACCTTAAGTTGGTTTTTGCAGCTAGACTATAAGAAATAGACTCATCAGTTTTTCCTCCCTTCAAAAACTGTGTACCTCTAGTTGCTTCTTATTTATTACAATCACATGGTTGAACACTAGATTTAAGAAGCGTATTAAATTGCTCCATTTCTATCAAGATTTTGTCTAATAATACCTTTTCACGTTGAAGACATTACACCTCCTTACGAAACACAAGAACAGCACTAGAATTAGAACGTATCTATGTACTGAATAAAATATTATACAACGTCGGAAAAAAGAACCAGCGCTTGCTAGCAATTTCATTTTTGCTAGTGTTCCTCTAAAGCTATGTGCAGGAATAGCTATTTTCCTAACTAATGCGGAAAATGATACTTCCCCGCACGGTCGACAGCTGTCCAGTGCTGGAAAGACACGAGTTAGGAACAATATTTTTTCTACAAGCACGAATAAAGACATAAATAAGAAAAAGAAATTGTATTTAAAGTAACCAGTAAGTGAACATTAAACTAATAATTATGGTCAACTACTTTGAAATTAATGAAAACAAAATCTAATCAATTTTATTATTGTTAATATTAATGGTAAACAAACAATTTACAGAATTTTGGAAATTTATAGGTGAACTTAATAGTTGCTGCAACTGAGTTGATTTCAATGTTTGGTTGTAGATGATGAAGTTGAGGGGTGCTAAGAATGTTGTTTTCTCTTGTTTTTCCAATTCTTCCAGAAACCCTTCAGCTACCAAAGTCGATTTCCAACCTTCTAAGCGTTTTACTTTCGTAATTCTCTCTCCAGAGTCAGCACAGAATGTTGCTGAGGTATGCCTGGAACTATGGCCTGTGCATCGTTCGGGATTTCGAATAAGCTGCTATTTCGAAAAGCCATTGCGTATTGGTTTTTACATCAAGTTCCATCAACGATGTGCAGTGATTGGAGGTCATAAGTTTTCAAATTTTCTGTACAATTGTAAGAAAGTTCCATGGTTTACTTCTTGTTATTACAAACGATTTTGCAGCATGAGATTTATACACTTCCATATTTTAACTATTATGGTGTTTTCTTTGTATTCAATGTCATCAACAGTTATTTGTGTACGTTTTTCCTAATCAGTATCTAACCTACTCTGATCTAACTTGAAAAACTCGTATTTCAGTGTGACTTGGGGAAAATGTGCGAGATCTACAATAATATCTATTCTCCAATGATTTCTAAAGGAAATGCAAGAAGATACAAAATGAGGAAAAATTGCAAATCAAAACTCGGTGCTGCTAGACCTGCTATGGGTATTTAAAAATACATGTTACAAACCTGTATATAAAGAGAGTGGAACAATAAAACATTTTATGACCATATATAAACTATGATACAAGACTTGGTACCAAGTAATCTGTTTAAAATATTTGGGCTCTTTATTGGGAATAGTTTTATAGATACTTATATCAGAATTTGAACATTTTATTGAGGTAACAAATACTTTGAAAATTGATAAATAGGTATTAATTAAAAAAATACCCAACAGAATTAAGAATAAAATAAAAATATATTAATATTTTCAAATAGAATATTGAAATTTAACTTGGATATAAAACCGCGCCAGCTGAACTAATTTGCTATCAATGTCATATCAAAGTTAATTTGATTTCAAACTTTTGTTGTTTGTTACGCTCCAAGTATTTTAATATATTACCATTTCATATATATCATAAAGAAAATAAGAATTAGTCATTAGAAAACAAGAGTAATATTTAATTTCTTTTAATATAAAATAATCTAACCTAATTTTATAGAATTAGTTTATTAAATTAAGTTTTGCAATAAAAAGTTATACAAAACAGACCGACTACTAACAAAGATTTTGGAATGAATTTAATATAAGTAACAAAAATTATAAAAATGTTAAGGAAAATAGGTATAGTCAAAGTACAGAATAACAATCATTATTATTCCGACCATTATTAAACCAGGTACTACTGTACTCTCTATACGTTATATTGCCTATTCTATCCTTCATGTTATGCATTTGTATTTTACACACAAAATCATTATTTTTCCTGAGGAAGACTTGTTCGCTAATGCTTAAATTATTTCCAGAAATGTTTCACTATCGAATATTTTGAAAATTATTTCAAGTCTAGGATCACAAACAACTAACAGCTGACAAATATTTTGGAAGATTATGCATTTAACAGAAAGAAAAAAAATTGCAACAATTAATTATAAGGTAAATATAGTTAAAATAATGTGAAGTGACATGCAATTATAAGAAATAATTTAAGAGAAATAAATGAATATCTATTTCATTAGGCTACTAATTAGGATTACAATATTTAAATGATAGAAAATAAAAGTGTAAATTTTCTTAAGTATCTAATAGCATATTTACAGTGTGGTGCATACATATCCAACATTGAAACAGATTAACTTTTTTTAACTTTTTTCGGTGCTGGTAACTCTACCGTGGGATACGCAGCGAAGACGCACCCAAAACGAGTGCAAACCGTGGATAATGTCGCCCTGCGTTGTGCGACGGGGCTCCTTGGTTCGTCCGCAACAGCTACATTCGCCGGGATCTAGGCTTCGCGCCAGCCCTGGAAGCGATGAAAGCGCGAGCGGAGGCATCCTTCGCACGTGAAGAAATCCACAGCAATCAGCTGATCTAGGCGGTGGTGGACTACCGACCCGACGAAGCCGCCAGGTACAGGCGGCCAAGGTTTCAACTCAGGACCGTCAGGACCACGAAGAAACTTTGACTTTTCCTTACCCTACCCTGGAGTCTGCCTAGGCGGGCTCCGTTACTCTATTCTTTCCGCGACACTGGACGACAGGGCCTTTACGGTTCTTTGTCCTAGTGTCTCCCTAGAGCCACAGTGCTAATCCTGACTTAACCCAAAACCCCTTACTGGCCGGAGGTGTTCGCGCCGCGGCCAAAACATGACTACTCCCGTTGGTTAACGAGTCGGCGAAGAAAGAAGAGAAGACAGAAAAGCGCCAGAAGATAAGTCCTTGCCGACGGGGCTTGCCTGGACAGGAGGAGGTTCCCAGAGCCGCAGGCATCGGCCGCAATTACGGTCGAGGCTGACCGGAGAGGGGAAGCCACCCCTACGAGGCGTCCAGGCCTACAGCGATGAAGTGGGTAAAGAGAGACAGTCCCTCTCGACCCCGCTCATCCGAGGTCATTTATCCTGCCAAGGATATTGGCGCGAACTCTACCGTAGTTTTGTGATCTATCATTTCAAATGTACAAATCCGCCACTGCCGAGTGGTTGCACATAAAGCAGTTTATTCCACCAGCGGTAAACTCCAGGCTTCATATATTTCATAACAATACAATTACAACTGACAAAAGCCTTTCAGGTAATAACAATTATTGAAACATTTCACATTTACTTACAGCGCATAAGACTAATTAATTTACTTTCCCACGCCATTGTCGGCTCCTCTCAGAAAATACCAATTTCATAAAAAAATTGACTTCAATTGCTCCGCTGGCGACGCAACAGAATAATTTTGTTGTAATTAATTAATTACGGCTTAAAAACGCAAAAGCTGTAATTAATAGGCACTTACGTATATAAAAGCAATTTTAATTATCTGGCCATCTGCTCTGTAGTCACAACAGTCTGGCTAGAGATCACGGTGATTCTTTCAAATATTCCAAAGGTATTCCTAACGATAAGGTGTCATGACTCATGACTGTTATGTAAAAACATCATAACAACTCGTTATGAAGTCATATTTTCTAAAAAATGTTCCTAGGACACAGTAATTTGTTTATTTTGTATAATAGAACGCATTATTTATAGTGACATTTTTGGAATATAATAGTACAAGATCCGAGCTAAGGTCGTCCTGCACCCATCTGCTTATCGAATGAGAAGTATTTTTTATCAAAGATAATATGTAAACAAATCTATCCTTAATTGAAAAAACTGTAATTCATTTTTTCAACATTACGCTCACGTGCTTACCAAACGATTTTAATACCAATTCAAATTACAAAGCATGAGGAACATGCAAAAGTTAGGTTGCCTATTTTTTACTGGTCACTATGACCGGGTTGCCCGGTATAAAGAGGTAATGTGATATTAGCAATTTGTTCTCATCTGCTTGCTCATTGAAATATATATTAAAATAAACATAATTTTATTGTGAACACGGTGGTATAAGGTTGCTTGAGAAAATTTGTTCATGAATCACGGTTACTAAGCTTTGAAATTTAAAAATTGGAGCAAGCGGAGAAGCATTGCACGTACTGTAATGATAGTATACTTTTAATTACTTTGAATATAAAATTTTGAAAATATGATATTAACATATAAAAACGTCTATCAAAATAATATGTTAGTCAAATTTTTATCTGATTTAGGAAGAAAACAACAGTAAACAAATACAAATAATATTTTTTTTTTTAGAAAACATTGAAATCTTTTAACACATTAATCTCATGTAAAAAAAAACTTTATTATTGTTAAGCAATCTAAATACAAAAACAATTTTTGACAATTTTTCAGTTACTAAATTGAAAATCCGGTTCATCAGATAGATAATTAGCCTCAAATTCTGAATTGTCATCTTCATCTTTTTCATGTCATGAGTGTCAAAATACTGTGTAATGTTTTCAGTAAAAAGTTTGCTAAAGTAGTGATGGTTAGAGTATAGTATTCTATTTGCATATAATGGTTAAAATTCACTCAGGTGATTTATAGACATCATTGTCATAGTTGAATAATGCAGGGGGTTCCGAAATTAGAAGGGAATATTTCTCTAGAGTGTTCTATGTCGAAAAAGATTACTTTTTCTCTATATAAACGTAGGTCCAAAAATTCTTCCTAATGAAGTTATAGCCATTTAAAGTGGTCACCCTGATGATGATTTTTTCCAAGTATCTGGGAGATACATTTATGAAATTTGGTTACTCTCTTATCCCTTATGACGTCTGTCCGCTGCTATAAACAAAATTTGCAAATATTTATTATATAGATACGTCCCGACCTGGGGGAAAGTGAGGTAATATTTACCATCACTTTTTTGTGTTTTGACTTTTTCGACTTCTGATTAAAAAATATGAAATTTCAGAGTATATTAATAAAAAAAGTATTATTAGCTCATATCGATTGATTGTTCTATTTTTGAGTAAAATCCTTTTAACATGTTACATGAGTTAGAAACAAGGAATCGATGTTATGATTATTTTTTTTTCATAGCAGGTTGTAAAATTCAAAAATGTGTCAATGCGTCATTGACATTGACAGTTCAGTTATTGACTTTTTGCAAATTGTTATGAGTAGTGTGCGCAACTGATCCCTACTGTGCAAAACTGTGCCCTGAAAACTGCAGGTGATTTTTAGACGGTTACTTAAAATCATCAGGCGTTGTCGGAGTCCAGACACCTTTAAAAATAGATATTTTACAATTAACTGGAAAAGATGATGATAACAATTCCTCAGAATTTAAAGATAATCATTTACCTGATGTATCGAATTCTGAATTCAGTAAATGAAAAATGTTCAAATAATCTATTTGCATTTCGATTGTTTAGTATCAAGTTTTTTTTACACGAGACTGTGTTAATGATTTTTCAACGTTTTCTAAAAAAAAAAATTATTTTTATTTGTTTACTGTTAGATAAAAATCTTACTAAAATATTATTTTGATGGATGTTAATATCATATATTTAAAATATATTATTATATTCAAAGTAACTATAAGTATACTATCATTGCAGTACATACAATACTTCTCCGCTTGCTGTAATTTTTAAATTTCAAAGCCTGGAAACCATAATTCATGAAAAAAATTTATTTTTATAGATTGTTTAGTTCGTTTAAACAGTAAGTAAGTCTTTTACCGTTCTAGAACATTAAGTATATAACTGTTAAAATAGACATTTTTAAAATCGCTTTGATTTGGTATGGGTAGTAAGTAAAATTAGCTATCGAGGTCCGTGAAGTAGAAGCTCTAGTAGCACGTAATGGTTTAGCAGATGATTCAGAAGTATTGCAGGATGATGTGGTGTCGTGTCGTGTAGAATTTTATCTGCATACTGCAGTTTATTTTGAAGGGAATCTTTGGCGTAGCTTTAGGAACGGTCCATGTCTTTTTAATCCGAGCACATATACACTTCTATTCGCTAGAAGGGTGGCTGAAGTACGACAAAACGAATGACCTATATAATTTGTAGGATTTTTTAGTTTTAAATACTCAGCTATCTTCGACGGCCACTGTCTAATTGTTCCTTTTCCCACTACCTATAGCACCTTCCTTGCGAAAATTCAAAAATACATGCGAAGATGTTGTGTTTGTTGGTCGCAAGTTGATGTACTCGCTGTAAATTTCGTTGAATATTTGTTTTTGTTTGCGGATTGTTTACAACTGTATATGTTCCTTGATCGTCAATATCCTGAATGGTCATATTATATAAATCTTCCCTTCTACATGCTCCCGATATTCCTAAAATCAAAACCATATTCAACACCAATATATGTAAAATTATCCAAATTTACTTTATGAATAAAATATCTGTAATCTAGTGCCTCAATCAGGAATCGGAACATATCTTTCTTAGTAAACACACTAACTTTTTTTGATCTGTAACGAATATTTTTCCATTTGAGATACCCAATTAATGCCGAAAATTTGGAAATGTCAAGCGAGTCATGAACAAACATTGTACTTGTTAACACTGAATACTCTGCCCATAAGCTTCCCAGAGCGTTTTCATTCCTTCGGACAAAGTAGGCCACCGTAACCTTCTCGGTAATATGTTAGTTTTTTGTCTCACACCATTTCTTGAAAATCTTGTATATATTTTCATATCGCTCCCTTGATTTCTCAGGAATTCATGGGGATCATCCAATACTCTACGGTTCTTCTAACTCTGCATTTAAAGACGAGGCGCTCATTTTACAAGCACTTTGCTCTTCTCGTAAATACAAAAACGCATCATAAAATTTAGGAACCACCAATTATTGATAAATAACACCATAGCTACTAGTTCCAGAATTGTCAATTTTGTCAATTGACGTGGCAACAATAAACATCAAAAGATTTCAATAAAGCCTGCTTCCCAAATTTATTCAAAAACATCATTTTTGACATTACATAAAAAAATAAATAGTACATAATTAGACAGAACATTGTCTTCAAACAGAAGAGAATACATTAAGAGTCCGTTCTCTGTACACTCCTCGGGTAGCGCTCCGGGGTCGGGCGCACGGGCGATACGGCTGGAAGCCGAGATTATAGCTCTTATACTACAATAACTTTACGGTGGACGTATTTAGAATATTTAGATTTAGTGGAGTAAAATCGGCTAGCAATTATGCCGTTTTGTTTTTAAGAAAATATAATCATCTTGTCGAAGGACATTTTTAGGATCCAAAATGGACTTGTACAACTTTTTTTAGTAGGGTCGCATTTTATAAAAATAAAATCAAAATATCGATGCTTGGGACATTATTTGATAATTATTATGTTTTTCGTTACATCACGCTTGTCAATCAACGATTTTACTTACGTTCGTAGTTTTTTTACAGGTTATATAAAAAAATACAGTGCTTCTCATGGTACACACCAATTTTTAATAACTTAAAGCCTTTTCGAAAAAAATGTTCCAAAGTCGGCCCAGCAAGTTTGTGTATTACAAATTTATATTAATTATTTACTATTGATATGTAGTTATATCGAGCAAATGTAGTCAAAACTATAAAAAAGTTTTATAAAAACAGTTTACGGTGTTACACGTTTCAAGAAATTAACTCTGTGCGCCGCGTGCATGCTTGTGATGCAGAAGATGTTTTCAGAAATAGGACAATGCATTCATTCGCCGAGTTAAAAATATCTATATCTTCCATAATGAGAAAAACATTTTTATTGTACATATTATGATTGTGTTTAATATATTTATGACATTGCTCAAAATGGGCAATGGTGCGAGTTAAAAGTATTCGTTTTCTAGCAGGGTAAAACAGGGTAAAAGTGCGTGATTCTGAATTACTGAGGGAAACAACATTTTCATATAATTCATCCAAATTATTTGAGAACATTACTTCTTTACCTCTTTATTGGGTTTTGAGTTTAATATTACACATAATATGGACGGTACTGACCACATTTTTCCTCTCGTTTTGGAAAGAAACTATCCCAATTTTAAGAAATGCCTCATTTTAAAGACTTGTATTTATCATTTCGATAGTTACATTAATAGAAGTGTTGTCATGTTATAAATTCATCTGAAATCACTTGGAGCTTATTCTTCGAAGACGTTGATGTATTACAGTGTCTTGAATTTCATGAGCCTAGTTTGAATACAATACTTATTAAGAATGTTAATATATTGGAAGCCCTATTTGACTTAACATTGTTGATCATGTTCTGATTAATTTAGATAATTAATACTAGAGAATTTTATTATGGAAATGTATGTTAAACTGTTTAAAGTGAAATAGATAGCTACACTATTTACTTTGTAAAGTGTGTGTAAAAATGCAGTAAATATAGAGAAGCAAAGTGCAATATCGTTATAGTTACTCAAGCTGTAGTCAATAAATCATGTATTTCACCAATCACTTTTGGGAATGGTGAAGGATTTTGAGAAGCTCAACATTTTCAATTTTATAAATAGGTCCAGAAAAATAGTACATTATACTATAAGGGAGAGAAATGTGTTATTTTGGCAGAGGTGCAATTTGAAGCCCGGCGGCTACAATGCACCGAAGACAAAATAGCATCTTTGCCGAATGGTATAACTATTTTTTCCACGGTCTCATTAATTTAAAAACACATATTTTGTCATTATGAAGTATTCGGATTTGAGCATGTATTTAGTAGTCGTTGAGTTATTGTCATAACTACAAAATAAACAAACAAAAAGAATTGTCAAATTAAGGTGCTAGTTTGGTTTAATTTAAAGTTTGTTTAGTGCACAATGAATAATTGTGAGTCGGAAGAGATTGTGGAGGCTACAAATATTGCAATAAGCAATTTGCTGCCTACGAAGTCAAGATCTTTATACGATGTAGCCTACAGACGGTTCAAAAAGTGGTGCGCCGAGAAAAATGTTCAAGTATACAGCAAGAATGTTTTGTTGGCGTACTTCAGTGAAAATGTACAGAATTACAGGTCTTCCACATTATGGGCGCAATATTCTATGGTTAAGTCATGCTTGATAATTTACGACAACATAGATATAAACAAATTCCCCAAGCTCATCGCATTTTTGAAAAGAACCGGTGATGGATATCAAGCGAAAAAATCGAAAATATTGACAAAGGGCGAAATCGACCGTTTTCTATCAAGTGCAGATGACAAAGAATTCTTAATGATTAAGGTAAGATTACTTTTGTTGTTAGGTATTTCAATTATTAAGTATTTTGATTTTTTATAGGTTGGATTAATCTGAGGATTGCCAGAGCTTGTCGAACTGATGAACTAGTCAATTTAACTGTAGATGATATTGAGGATATAGGCTCTTCCTTGATTGTAAAAATTCCAAACACTAAGACAAAGATTCCACGAACCTTTCTGGTTACCGATGTGGGAAATATGCTTGAATTGTTTCGAAAATACTTGTCCCTTCGTCCTCCCCACGTCAAGCATAAGCGCCTTTTTTTGTACTACAAAGCAGGAAAATGTAGTTCGCAGCCAGTTGTCAAGAATACCATGGGAAAAATTCCGAGTGTAGTAGATCCGTATTTAAAATTACCTGATGTTGCATGTTATTCTGGTCACTGCTTACGAAGATCTTCAGTGACATTACTAGCAGATGCTGGTGTGGATATCACGACAATAAAGCGTCATGCTGGTTAGAAATCAACGACAGTCGCTGAGGGTTATGTCGAGAACTCCATTGAAAATAAGACCAAAATTGCTAATCAGGTTTTAGTAGGTACCACTACTAGCGCAATCACAAAAACTCTAAATGTAAGCGAAAGTAATATTCCTTCTAATATTAATTTTGAAAATTGTACAAATGTAACATTTAATTTAAATGTCAATAAATAATTTCGATGTTATCTTTTTTTGCATGAAAAACGTTCTGCATAATGTAAACTCCCTTGGGAGCATTATACTCCCTTGGGAATAATCGACTACTTCTGTTTTAATTTTGATGTCATAGAAACTGATTTCTACTCCCGACTGTGGAAAAAATAAGATATGTCTATATTTTTAAATCTCGTTTTACTAAAATAGAAACTGTTCAACCATTGACCACAACCACAGTCTGCAGTTATTTATTGAATGCACATAATGTTAATTTTATTGTTTTTCTTCAAACTTCACCACGTTCAGTATAAGCTACATTTTATGTGACTCTCTAGTTGTTTTAAATAACTTTTTATCATATGCCAATAAAAGTATGTCACGTATATAGTGTAATGCTAGATGTTGGATTCCCTACGTCGAATATTAATCAATTACAGAGGCAGTGGTAAATATCTATATTTCCTCTGTTGTTATAAGACTGTCGATATTTAAGTTTACGAAGGTTTGCAGCAATTAATTGGTAGAGAAGTAGTAGCGACATATAGTGTAATAGTAGATGTTGAATTAATTCATTACGTCGAATATTCCATAATTACAGAGGCGAGGGAAATGAACGTCGCTATTTTTATAAGACTAAGTTTAAAATGATAAAGAAGTTATAGCATATTTGGTCACGTAAGTATATATTATAACTCTAGATGTTGGACTTTCTACGTCGATTATTTCCTAATTACAGAGATAAACCTCTTAATTTTAGATATTCAAGAAGACTCAAAATAACAACAACTTTGTTAAGGCCAACTATGTTGAGTTATACTATGCTCTGTCTCAGGTTGATTGGACTTTTCCTTTACATTATGATGATTGTAGCAGTAACTGAATTTTATGCTATCATTTACTCTATTTGGGATACTTATTTGCCGCTATATAGAATGTTAAGCCTAATAAATTTCCAAAATGGTACACTGATATGAAATGAAGTAAAATATTAAGTTGAAAACATTTCTTTTTACCAAATACAAAAAAAAACTAACTCAATGTACCACCTTGGGGAATTTAAGGGGTTTAAGGCTCTCATTATAAGGTAGATTAAAGTAGCTTATGACAACTATATAATGAGTATCCAAAATGCTTTACTGCAGGATTCTAAGTTACTCTTGTCATATTTATCAGCTAAAAGAAAGTCAACTAGAATTCCGAGTGACATCAAATATAATGACCAAGTTTATACTCAACCTGAGGAGATTGTAAATGCTTTTCCAATTTTTTTAATGATGTTTATTTATCACATGATCATAACATTGATAACTTCACATTGTGTTTTAACAATAGCGAAACAATTTCTTTACCATCTTTTGAAATTCACGAAATTGACGCGGCTGTCAGAAAACTTAAACCAAGATTTACTTCCGGTCTAGACCAAATTTCAGCTTTTTTAATTAGACATGGTAATTATGTATTTTCATTGCCTCTGCAAATGATTTAGCGATTAAAGCTAGCGTATTTCCTGATTTTTGGAAAACTGTTAGAGTAAGTCATGTACTTAAAAATGGTCACAAATCTCTTGTTAATAATTATCGTCTTATAGCACTGTTGGGTATTCGTAGTGTGTTTATACGCATTTATTTCTTCTATTAAACATCAGCTTTCATCTACTCAGCATGGATTTTTAACTGGTAAATCAACTCAAAGTAACCTGCTAGTTTTTACTCAATATTTGTCAGATATTTTGTACTCTCATGGCAGGGTAGATGTAATTTACACTGACATATTTTATTCTGTTGAAAAAGTTGGAAGGATTTAGTTTTAGCCCTGCTTTCTGAAACCTATTTTCATCTTATATTGAAAATAGAGCCTTCGTTGCGTTTAATGGGTTCAAATCTCAGCAGCTGGTTGCAACATCAGGCGTCCCCCAAGGAGCCAATTTGAGCCCTTTGCTGTTCTTAGTTTTTTAAAATTATATTTGCTCTATCTTAAAATGTGAAAATTTTATTTTTGCCAATGATATGAAAATTTATAGTAAAATTAATAATCAGAATTTGCAGTCTGTAGAAACAATTAAAGATATAGGAGTTTTGTTTGATTTTAGTGTAAGTTTTGTGGATCACATTAATTATATTCAGTCAGGAAAATGTTCGGGTTTATTGTTCGCAACTGTCATTTCCTAATATTAAAACTTTGGAAATTCTGTATCATACGTACGTTAGATCGAAACTTGAGTATTGTTCGTTGATTTGGAACCCTTATCTGGAATTATAAGGTATATAGATAATTGTCATAGACGCTGATTTTCTGGAGGAAAATAGAGGTTTGCCCCATTTTTTAAACATTGAGCTAACATTCCGAAATAAATGATTTATTATCTTTTAGGCATTCCTGAGAAAGTGGTTAAAATGTTGGTACTTGGCCATAATTAACCCTGTATACGCATACTGTTCCATTTCTTATAATCATTAATCAAGTTTGTATCATGCAACTGATATTATTAGATCGTTGGTTAATGGGTGGGCTGGTATAATTACTTAATATACACGAAGAAGAATAATTCATTCAAATGAAACTGCTCATAATTAAAACGTTTTCAATGTATCTAACACCTTCTCATTTCATTTTAATTATGACACAGAGTGACAATACTATTTAATTTGGATGATGATATTGTTGAATGATATCATCGAGTTCTTCGTCCAATTTTTGTCTTTAAGAGTCATATTCTAAACATGAACCAATTTTAAGATCTGATGAGTATACACTATTCAATGCAAATGTAAGCAATAGTAACTTAAGGATCAAGTAATAGATATTAATAAATTTGGTTCTGAATAACAGAGAGAATTGAGAAGGTGTTCTAAAAATTTATGTTGAAATATTATGTTTATTTGTTACACATTTGTAAATGTCAATTTATCAAAACATCATATTAATCAAGAAAGTTTATTTTTACGAGTTACCAACTTGTAAAATTTTTACGCGTTAACTATCAATTTCGCAAGTTAGCATTAGAAGTAGCATTATTTATTTTGATGTATCATATACATATGTGAAAAATCATAGTGCAACTTTTATTTCCGATAATACAAAATTTGGATGATAAAATAGTTGAAATTGAACCATCTACTGCTGAAGTAGAAAACAACGGCATAGCATTTATAGACTCTTTAGTGGGAAATAATTTTTTCAATATTTCGGTTTTGTTATTGATGGAATCATCGGCATAAGTCTTGGCAATTTCGCTAGATCTCCATATCGTTCAATATCAAGTTTTTTTTAGAACAAAACGCTCATTCTATAGTTTGAGAAATGCAGTTAGCTTTAGAAATCTATAAATGTGAACTAAACACATATTTTACCATATAACTTTAAGTTAAAAAGAAACCTGCAACGTAACGGTTTTTATTTGTCCCAGAAGGTGACAGGGTCGTCTACGACTCGCCAGTCATATCCTTTTACTGAGCTAGTAGTATTATATTCTATGATATTTCAATTAACTGAAAACTATTAGCAACATTGTCTACTACTGCCACAATTGTTTTTTTGAAAAATATTCAATAGAGCTGTGGCACTAAATTCAAAATGTTCCATCCACAATTTTTTGCAGAAGTATGTTATATATATATAAATTAATTCTTAAATCATTGTTGTTGTTTTAATTAGTGATCAGTTATCCAGGTCACGCATTACTTAATTAACAGATTTGAATATGTTGCTTATCATTCCACTAAGTATCCCCCTATATCCCCTATATTAGAAATAAAACATGACACAAGGTTCGGTTATGGGTCCTTTATAGTTTTTTATTTACATTAATGAATTTCCTAATATTTTTGGAACCGACATTTTGAGTGTTATGTTTCCAAATGATACCAGTGTATCTATATGATTTCGACAATTTATATTTTGATATTAGAAATGTTCTCTATGGGTCATTTTATTTATTGTTTTTAATATACACAGTTTATTCGTTAGAATTTGTATACTAATTTTTGTGATGTTTTCAACTTTTTATTATTGTTTGTTTAACTTTTATGTGGTTTTATCATGTTCTTCATAGTAGTTTTATATTAATTTGTATCAATTTTGTATTATTAATTGACTTTGCTACATCATTGTTTATTTTAAACTGTACTATTCTTTTTTCTATAGATTTTGTCTCCATTTTCTCTTGTTTGATGTGTGTATACACTTTGGTGAATGTAACTAGAAAATTAAATAAATAAATAATAATTCGGAAAATTATTATAGATCAAATTGTGATTATACAGGGTATCTCATAATTAGCTGCCAACAAAACTAAGTAAAAAAGTGCATATGAACATGGGTCCGGAAATGCTTCCTAAGGGCACAGGGACCCATTGAAGAGGGAGGAATGGAAATAATTTTTTTGCAATATCTCTCAATCGCGTTGTGATAAATGAATGAAATTTGGTATATACAGCTAAATTTTGATGAGAAATTTGATAGACTGATCCATTTATTTCCACAAGGTCCATTGGGGTGGGTACGGGAAGGTCCTTGGTATTTTGCGTTTGTAACTTTTTCATCTTTGTCTTTTTAACAAATTGGGCAGAAAATTCCGTTTTTCCGAACTGTTTTACTTTAAAACGGTACTCTTGTTTCAAATCGTTATCTTTCGTCGGTTTCTCAGAAAATCGCTGTTGAATTAATCCCACTTTGGTCAATTTCATAGTAATTTAAACAAAATTATCAAGGTATTCTTATGTCAAAGTATTATCAACCCGATTGTCAATTTAATAGTTCTAAGCAAAAAAAATGGAAGAGTTTGCGGGACAAGAGTTGATGATATGATATTTATTTATGGCTTTTGCGATGGTAATGCTGCAGCGACAGAAAGCGAGTACGGGAGAAGGTTTCCAAACCGAAGGCTGCCATCAAGGAGGACATTCCCTACGGTATTCCGCAACTTAGCTGCAACCGCCACTTTTCGAAAGGCACTGGGTCAAAGACGTCCCAGGATTAATAGGGAACCGGAGGTCCTTGACGCTATTGAACAAGATCCTACGACTAGCATACGGAACATTTCAAGGCAAATAAATGTTCCTCGGCCAACGGTACTACATATCTTAAAGATTTCCTTAACAGAATTGATTAGATGTACTACTAACATTTCAGCTTGGAAGAATATTAAAGCGACTAAGTTTACATGCCTATCACTATCGACGTGTACATGGCTTGATATCAGAAGATTTTGCGCCACGTATGCAATTTTTCTGCTGGATTTTGTCGCTGGACAACGAGCAAGCTTCCAACATTTTGTGGTGTGACGAAACTACTTTTACCCGAAATGGAAAATTAAATTTTCATAATTCTCATTATTGGGAAGAAGAGAACCCACATGTTGTTCGGAGAACAAACTTCCAGCAACGGTTTTTCATAAATTTATGGGCAGGAATAATTCACGACACTCTGATTGGACCTATTGAAATTCCACAACGTCTCAATTCAAATCTTTATTTAAACTTATTTCAAGAAAATCTTCCCCAAATTCTCGATGATCTACCTCTAAATTTACGACGTAACATGTTTTTTCAACACGATGGAGCCCCGGCACATAGGTAGGTAGATAGGGTGGCACGGACCGGCAGCTTGGCCGCCGCGTTCTCCCGACCTAACCCCGCTGGACTTCTTTTTCTGGGGATATCTAAATCAAAAAGTTTACGCCACCGAAGTCGATACCCGTGAGGAATTGCTGCAGCGTATCAATGATGCAGCCAATGAAATTCGTCAAAACCGTTTTGGCATCTTAATAGCTTCGAGAAGTGTTACACGTAGAGCAAGACTTTGTATCAGAGAAGGTGGAGGGTTTTTTGAACAGTTTTTAAAATAGCTTGTTGTCTGTTATCAAAATTAAGTTTCCATCTTATGATCCCTTCGAAAAGTGACGGTTGCAGCTAAATTGCGGAATACAGTGAGGAATGTCCTCCTTGATGTAAGCCTTCTGTTTGGAAACCTTCTGCCGTACTCGCGTTTTGCCGCGCATCATTACCATCGCAAAAGCCATAAACAAATCATCATATCATAATTGTTCTACATCAATAATGTGTATTACTGATTACGTATTAAATTATAATTATTTTTTGTTTAAATTACTGTGAAATTGACCAAAGTGGGATTAATTCAATAGCGATTTTCTCAGAAACTGCTGAAGATAACAATTTGAAACAAGAGTACCTTTTTAACGTAGAACAGTTCGGGAAAACGGAATTTACTCCCGTACTCGCGTTCTGCCGCTGCAGCATTACCATTGCAAACTCCATAAATAAATATCATATCAACTAACTCTTGTCCCGTAAACTCTTCCATTTTTTTTTTTGAACTATTAAATTGGCAATCGGGTTGACAATACTTTGACATAAGAATACCTTGATAATTTTGTTTAAATTACTATGAAATTGACCAAAGTGGGATTAATTCAAGAGCAATTTTTTGTCAGAAACCGTTAAAGATAACGATTTGAAACAAGAGTACCTTTTAAAGTAAAACAGTTCGGGAAAACGGAATTTGTTAAAAAGTCAAAGATGAAAAAGTTACACACGCAAAATACCAAGGGACCCCCCGTACCCACCCCAATGGACCTTGTGGAAATAAATGGATTAGTCCATCAAATTGTTTATCAAAATTTAGCTGTGTATACCAAATTTCATCCATTTATCACAACGCGATTGAGAGATATTGCAAAAAAATGATTTCCATTCCTCCCTCTTCAATGGGTCCCTGTGCCCTTAGGAAGCATTTCAGGACCCATGTACGTATGAACTTTTTTACTTAGTTTCGATCATAGAATCGGCCTGTTCAGGATTAGCAGCTAATTATGAGACACCCTGTATAAATTGATGTACTCTCAACTGGCAATGCTTAAATATATTTTCAGTACATACAAAACAAGACATATAAAAATAAATAAATGTTTGTAAACAAAAAATATTTTAATTTATTTGGCAGCTAACGAACGAAGGTCTGTTAAATATGTCACTGCCTCTTGCCAATGTCTGACGGCAATGGAAAGTATGTCTAGCAAGCTCTCGTAACAAAGCCGAACAAAATTAGCTCTTTAATCATTGGCAACTATATTGTGCACGCATTTTCCTATACTAACCAAGAATTATTTAGTAAATATGGATGCGTGTGAAGATCCACTAAAACGAAAAGGAAATGAAGTGTGGATATGCAGCAGTTAGCCCTACTACAGTAACTAATCCAGCGAAATACAATAACAGGATAAAATCTGAACACAGATATTATATTAATACACCATTAGATTCTGTTCAATCCATTAAAGGCTTAGCAGTTACCTTTGGCTTATCTCTTGAAAGCTTTTTATAGTACCATTATCAACTTCAAAATATCTCATCTCTAACGGAATTTCAGAATTGAATTTGATATTTTTTTATAGGAAATGGTTAATTTCATGTCATTGCGCACAGTACAAATTGTAAGTGTAATTTTTTTCTTGCTGCATGCTCATCAACGTCAACAGGTTTTCTGAACTCTGAGATTTTTTCCCTTATTTAATAAGTCAGTTGTTTTATTATTATTATAGGCCTGTTTAATCAGCAGTTAGGGACTAATTTGAAACTGTTAAAAATGTTTGTCCAAGTACTTCTTGCATTACGCTTGCTAAAAACACGTAGCAGAAGTAATGACCAAAATGGTAGACCAAACTGTGGCTATTAAATTATACATATACTATGATATATAGATTCGTCGTGTTTAGCGTTGGAAATCTTATCAACAAGACAAGCCCAAGACAAAACTTGACAGCTCGAATTGCAATTATTCAAGATAAGATAAAAAAAGAAGTATTGCTATGGTAATAAATCTTGCAAATATTAAAAGAGGCACTATTTAAGTTAACATTAAATAAAAAAATAAATATTTGCATTTTTATTGTAGGTATACAGGGTGTTTGGAATATGAGTATCGTAATTTTTAAGGGCTTGTATATCTGACTAAGAGCAATAAAAAACTCTTATGAACAAAATGTCTAAAACGAATAGTTTGTCTACAAATTCATTTAAAAAGTATAAATATTTTAGCAATAATATGCAAAATTACAAGCTAAGGTACAATTAAGGTTAAGTAAAAGCACCTGTAACATAATTTGTTTTTGGATCAGTATTAATAAAGTAAACAATTGAAGTTTTTGAGAAACTCGTTAAAACTGTAACGTATTTTAATGTTCGACAACATTGCAGTGTCAGACTGCTGGTGATAACCTGAAAGTAATATTAGTCATAATGGTATATACAGCTATAATAGTCAGCGGCCCAAATTGTAGGGAGTAAGTAATCGCTAGCTTATAGACTAGCGCGACGGGCGAACCATGCGGGAAGCAACATTTCATAGGCGTACTAAATTTGAATGCGATCGGATATAAAAAATATACAAAAATGATAAAAATAATTGCATTACATAACATCCATTATTTTTAGAGTAGAAACAGTGATAAAACAGTTTTTACCAATTTCGAGGCGTTAGATAATAAAAATAATAAGAATATTTCAAAATTTAAAGTTTTTATCTTGTATTATCAATTTGGGTAATAATTGATAATACAAGCTCGAAAATAATAGAGACTAATTGACAACACAGAGATGAGCATGGAAGATACATGTGGTATGATTACCTAACTTGAGAAGAGTTAAAGCACACAAAAATAAGTTGACGTCGGCTGAACCTAGCACATTAACAATTTACCTTAAATGTGTCACCTGTGTCATCCTCTCTATAGATTAGAATGCCGTTCTTTTGGACGGCGATTGCCCAACACCACCCACTTACACCTACCTGATGCGCACTCCGCGGATATCACACTTAAACCTTGTCCTCATGGACGCAAAATTCACGGTTTTTTGTACGAATTTTGCAACTTCTGTTTTAATTATTTATGGCGGAAAAACCTTAACTTTTGACAATTGCAATTTGCGAAACTGTCAAACACTACAAATATTATTAATTCCGAGTTTCTAATATCCTTAATGTTCTATAATTCTGTACAATTTGTCAGTATAGGATAATCGTATAGGATATTATCCTATACTGACAAATTGTACAGAATTACAAATATTATTACCCCTTTCATTATTATGTGGTGTTAATAAATTTGTTTTGAGCTTCTGATAATCTAACATGGCAGTTTCATGATGAAAATGATAGATAATGTTATAGGTAGTTGACAAAATTTGTAACAAACAGAGATTTTTCCACCATTAAATAAATCGCGCAAATATTTGCGAATTCCGCATTCAAAAGGACAAAAGGCTTTAGAATACATACACACTATTTACTATTGGTTACTAACACTGTCACTGTAACGGTCACACATTAACACTTATTATATCATATCGTACCGCTTTCCGTATAACCTTCATACGCCCATGTTTTGTCAAAATTCAATATATTCTTCGATCCAGATTCTTATTTTTTAATATAGTTTCTTCGCCATATCACTATTTCGTCCTTTTTATCAGTATACTAAGTTTCTTCTTGTAAGATATAGCAATAAAATTTTTTTTGGAAAACTCATTTTAAAATTACAATCTTCCTTCCGCGTGTTTCCATCACTTTTCGTTTCACAGTTGTACTTCTTTACCACTTTTTTTATTAGCACACATATGCTATTCACGTACAATTTTGAGACACACATATTTCAACATCACTGACACTCATATTTTGACCTCGCGCTCTAAACTCTTCATACATGTCATCATCCGATATTCGTCATATCGATCAAATCACTAATAAAATTAATTACAATCATAATTAAATTAACGAAAAGATATACCCGAAATTTTGCCCGCCCGAACGATACACCCGCCCATGATAGCGCTGGAAATTGTATTCGACAATTCGTCGCAGCCAATCAGAAGAAGCAGCGCATGCGTACTAACGTGTACTAACTGCAGCGCATGCATAGCAGAAGCTGTGTAATCGGGTATACTCTCAGAGATATGCGGCACACGATTTTGCAGGAAGAATGTACGGGCTGCATGTATATTTCTTTGTGTTGACTGCTATAAATTGTGAGCAGGTTTATCACATTGGTCACTGCCTGCAATTTTGGAAATCGACTATAGTGAGATTCATTTTTGTCGAGTTTTTCTTTACCGGTATACAGAGTGTTCTGCATAAGAACCGACACAGAGCAGGTGCATGTAGGGGGTCCTAAAATATTGCAACTTAATCAAACATACCTACCTATATATAGAATTACACACAGGCGGAGTCAAAGTAGGGTCAAATATTTCTAAAAAAAAATAATATCTCCGAATTACTTTAATTTGGAAAACCCAAATTTGTTATATGATTTAAGTTTATTATTGGTCTTATTTGACCATGAGTTGAAGTAAATTGAAACACCACAAGGTGTTCATTGAGGATGAGATGAGAATTATATCAAACATTTTTCCAGTGATTGAATTAAAAAAAAAATAATATTCCGCACAGAATTTAATTTAGAACACTTTTTTACTCTTGTTAAATTTTAAAAAACTTTTAGGTTTTCAACAAAAAATGCAGTAATTAAGACAATATTTTAATAGTGTTTATTAGAAGAAATCCAAATCAGTAGTACCTAGGCTTCGTCTTTAAAATTTTACAAAAATAGACATATAAAATAAAAAATAAATAAAAATAAAATTAGAACTAAAAAAATTACTCAAAATGGGCAAATTGGCATTTTCCTTTCAAAATAAATTTAAATTTACTGTTTAATTATTCGTAATACGATTACACAAATCTTCTTGGGATTCGATTGGTGAGGAATAAACAAAATCCTTCAATGTTCTCCAAAGAAAATAATCACATTTGTTGAGGTCTGGCGATAGCGGTAGCCAATTTTGAGGACAATTATTTGTCTCAACCATTTATTTGGAAACTTAAAATTTAAAAAGTCTCTAACAGTAGTATTGAAATAAGGTGGTGTTTGAATTGGCAAATCTTCGATTAAATAAAGGAGAATATTTCGCAGTATTTCTAAGTAACTTTCGCCATTAGATAGACAGATCAATATACCGCTCCAAACATTTCCAATTCGCGTTAAAAATGTATATGAGTTACTGCATAGATGTTTACATCGGAATAATCATGAAGTGTAACAAACGTCATCAGTGAAAATAATGTTCTTGCTAAAAACTAATATCGTGAGCAAAATAAGCTCGCAAGAGATCAGTCGTCGATCCAAATTTTGAGGCTATAGCACTTGAACTTTTTGAATGTGATATGGAGGTAGTAGATTATGTTTAAGAGTTCTTGATACTCCAGTTTTTCGAGATAAATATTTGGTACTTACTAGCGGTTAATCTTCAACCGTTTGCAAAATATTTTGATCTTATACTCTTATTAAACTAGGACGTTCTCTAGGATAGGTCTAGGATATTATTGAAAAACTTTCCTGTCTCTCAAACCCGTTTTTCAACATTAGAAAATGTTTCTTTATGTGATATGACTCGATATGGAAATCTCCTACTCTATTTCTGCACACTTCTACAGTTTTCTTCCCAGAAACCTACCACAAGTAACATGTCAACTTGTTTGCTGAATGTAAATTTTACAGATATTTTCAAGAACAAACAGCAGCAGAAATAAATTAATTTTATTACTAACTGTCAAATTTTAAAGACAAAGCCAACTACGGATATTTTTATTTCTTCTAAAAACTATTAAAATATTTTTTTAGTTAATGCACTTTTTCTTGAAAATCTTAACATTTTTTAAAATTGAACAAGACTAAAAAAGCGTTTTAAATTAAATTCTGCGCGGGATATTAGCATTCTTTTTAAAGTTGATCAATGGGAAAAAGTTTGGTATAATTTTAGGGGTGATCCACTCTCAATAAACACCTTGTAGTGTTTCAATATACTTGAACTCATAGTCAAATAAGACGAATAATAAACATACATCATGTACCAAATTTGGTTGAAGTAATTCAGAGATTAATTTTTCCGAAATATTTTGTACATAGGCATGTTTGGTTAAATTTCAATATTTTGAGACCCCCCCTACATGCATCTGATCTATGCCGGTTCTTACGTTTTCAAGACAAGATACGACTTTTTCAAACTTTCCAAGATGTCTTGTCGCAGTCAACACTGCTCGTATTCAAATAACTATGTCCCAGAATCATATTTAAATTTAACATGTAAAACTTCAAAAAGAAACAAATTTTGTAATTTTAGTTAGCAACTACTAGAAAATTTTAATAAGCAAATATCCTATCTACATCATTAGTTGTAAGCGAATTTTGAAAAGACGTCAATAAAACTTTTCCAATATACGTCAAGGGATAAAGTAAATCTCGTGTAATAATGAACATATTTGTATATTGACGCACGTTGTACCTTCTTCAGATGGATATTTGTTTATAACAAACGGAATACCACAAAATATCTACGTAGAATTCTTCTAAATCTGATTATCATATTTGTAAATATAATTTAACAAATTTGCTGAAAACAGAGAGTAAAAGTTTTGTCGCGAAGTATTTATAGAAAATTATGGAAGAAGGTATTCAGTACACGCTGCTTAAATTCGGGAAAAGTCGTTAGAAACGTGTTTCGAAATTCTACTACAAAAGTCACTCAAAAGATACAATCGTGCAAGAAACACGGAATTAAAAAATGTTTAACTGGCATATTTTATCGAATTATTGAAAGATTGACAGAAATAATTAAAATTATAAAAACATTTAAGAACAACAAAGCTCCAGGAGAAAATGGTTAAAAACAGGAGGACTAGAATTCGAACAAAATCAATATGAGATAGTAAAAGATGTATGGGAAAAAGAATCAATACCTATAAGACGGAAAGAGTCATTGACATGTATCATATATAAAAAAGGAGAACAGACAAATTGTGAAATTTATAGAGGAATTGCTCTTATGGATTTGGTATATAAAATTTTGGCGGTAGCAATAAAGAACAGGATAAATGCAGAAATAGAAACGAAAATAGGACAATATCAGTGTGGGTTGTAGAACAACGACAGATCAAGTATTCATATTGAGACAAATAGTTGACAACAGCATTGATCAGAATTTACCTCTTTACATGATTTTTATAGATTTTAAGCAGGTATATGATATGGTAACTGTATAAATCCATGAGAGACCTTAAGATAAAGGACAAGCTAATAAGACTGATAAAAATGACCCTAACTAGTACAAACTGTAAGGTGCTGATAAAAAGGCAAACATCCAAGGACATTAGAACAACGCGAGGGTTACGACAGGGAGATCCATTGTCAACAATTTTATTTAACATAGTTCTAGATTTAGCAGTTAAAGAAAGCAAGATACCAACGAGACGAACAGTGTATAATCAGACGAGTCAGATATTAGCTTATGCTGACGACATTGTGATACTGGCGAGGACAATGAATAATTTGGAGTGAAAAACTTGGAGAAAGCAGCCAAGGATAAGGGATTAATAATCAATGAAAATAAAACAAAGTATATGGTAATAGAAAGAGAGAGTGGAAAGGTTTAATTATTTAGGAGTAACAATAACTGATAAAGGGGAGGAAAAAATGAAATACAATAAAGAATAACACAGGGAAACAGACAGAAATGTCTAAGTAGTTTACATCATGTGTTAAGGTCAAAAAACGTGTCGAGAAATGCTAAGAAGAGAATGTACAAGACAATAATTAGACCAGTGGTTACATACGGAAGTGAAATTTGGAAGATGAATATAAAAGAAAAAACATCATTAGAAGTATTTGAGAGAAAAGTTCTGAGGGAGATGGGTGGCGAAGGAGAACAAACGCTGAAGTGTTGGAAATGTATGGGTAACCATCGATAACAAATATCATTAGAATACAAAGAATAAGATGGCTGGGACATGTAGGGAGATTAGAAGTAGAGAAACCTACGAAACAAGTACTGACAGGAGGAATAACAGGAAGGGAAGGAAGAGGAAGACCACGAATCAAATGGATACAAGCAGTGGAGAAAGACTTAGAAGAAATGGTAATAAGAGACTGGAGGAGAGACAAAAATAAAATTTTGTTTGCACCACGTTGGTAAAGTGTCTTTATCGAACTCACTTTACTACTGACATGATACATAAATAACTATTAGAGTAGCAGATTTGTCGTTTTTCTCTGGATCCATCAAGCCGTTAAAATCCACCTGTCTTTTATAAGATTATGATCCATTAAGCTCCTTTCCTTCTTGTATAACTATTACTTTAAGTCCAATGTTAAATTGTACAAAGCTTTGTAGAGTTCAAACACCTGTAATAGAAAAACCGAGATATCATTTGGGGAAATCATACACGATGGAGGACATTAGTTCATATATTTTATTTATTAAAGTAAATTTTGAATTCAATAAGAATATTTGGAAACTTATGCATCAACTTAATATAAGGTTTTCTTGTTATAATATCCCTAGTTCTAAATAATATCTAATGATTTCCATATGTATTTAAGTAATCGAAAACAACAAACAAGTATTGACGGTGTAATGAGTGATCCAGGCACCGTTACCTATGGAGTTCCACAGGTGACAGTACTGGGACCACTTTTGTTCACAATATACATAAATGATCTACTTACCATTAACACAACTGGTTCTATTTTGAGTTTTGCTGATGACGCTGCAGTGTGGTACGAGTCAAAGTCTTGGTCGGACCTGAAAATAAAAGCAGACATCATTTCAGCAAAATAAACTTACCTTAAATGTAGAGAAAATAAAATATCTTCCATTTACTTCATATGCGTCAGGTCTGCCTAGTCTGGGTCCACTAATTATTGACGACAATAGAGAAGTACCTGAAGAAAATTGAATCAAATATCTTGGTATAGTTATAGATAGACATGCAAATTGGAATCTACAAACTGCAAATGTTGTCAAAAAAATTAGAGGATTACTGCCACGATTTAAATACTTTAAGACATTTTTCAGATATACACCACCTAAAAATGCTTTTACTATTAGTACAATCGCAGTTGAATTACGGTATTATTGGATGGGGTGGTGTATCTGATCTGAAATCACCTGCAAAATTTAAACATAATTCAAAAATAGATTATTAAACTTATGTACAAAAAAAATATCACTTACCTTAGCGATCAATTGTTTACAGAAAGCGGTTTAATGGATGTCAGGCAATTATTCTGTTTGAATATTTTGCTAAAAACCTACCAAAAAAAGTATTTAATACCAAATCCAATAAATCACATGTACAGTACGAGAAACAGGGAAAATTATATGAATCAATAAAAACAGTAGGACAACGAAATTTTACTTATCTTGCTTCCAGATTATATACTAAGTTGCTAAATTCTCTAAAAATCATAAACGTGTAGAAATCATTTAAGTGTAGAGTAAAGCTTTGGATTCAAGAATTAGGTTGAGGCACTTTTCACAATATAGTCAGCCACAGAAATGAAGTTTAGCTTTTGTTCCCCTTTAGTGATTGTTTACAAAAAATAATTATGTTTACATATCTGTGTCTTTTGTTGTACTTATAGATAAATATATTATGTGTAGTTTATGCATTTTAATATTAAATGTGACTATGTGTTTATGTCTACGAGTGTTCATATATTAGTTTGGGATTATAGTAATAATAAGGTCAATTCTTATTATTAATCACACACAAGCGGTATTTGTAACCACTTCAGTGATTCACTAGTTTATTTACTTATTCGATTGTTGTTCTTCGTAACATATTTGTACTGTTTTATTAGTAGAACATGTTTTTATCCATATTATGTTATTGTTGTAAATAAACTTATATTATATTATTATTATAATAAGTGATTTTTGTTATTTGTAAGTTTTTTATATGGTGTTAAAAATTTAGGCATTAAGTTGTATAGCTTAGTCCGCCCCTGGTAAACCAAAAAAGCTAAATATGTTTCAAGGACGCTATTTTATGAGGTCCTTACTAGTGTCCATCACATTAAATTATATTAAGTACTTTAAAAATTATTCAAGAAAAACCAATTTCCAGCGGTGTGCATCAGGGACACATATCTCCATAAGGAGGGCCTGCAGGAAAAAAAATTATAGAAACTTATCATCTTATTTTTTCATGTTCTATCTGCACCTGGGATATTTCCCACATTTTCCCGGACACCCTGTATACTAAGCTTATTTAAGCCGTCTACTTTTGATCGATGTAGTAGTAGTTGGAATATTGGTACATCCTGCAGAATAAAAATAATTATTACCATATTCACTACTTATTTGATACTGCTGTAATTTTGTTAAAATGGAGCAAAATAAATATCAGAGACTAATAATCTGGCACCTGTTGCGGTTGCAATATGAATATTAGTACTGAAAACCATGTCTAATTTTAGGAAATATTTTCAGACATAATTATGAAGTAACCTGTAATGCGCTGCCTCCTTCGAAAACAGTCGCAATTTAATTTACGCGACACGCATAATTTTTATTAACATATTTTTAGAATATAACCCAGTTTGAATCAATGTACTTGCCAATTTATTCCAACTCTTGAAATAGACTAATTATATTTCACAGTGTGTGACAAAGATTTATGTTTTGTTGTGTATATTTTTAGAGAACATGTACTCCTCTTGCCCTATTTACCAAGACCCATATTCTGTCGATGAAAGGATGGTCTGGATTTTTTGCATCACGTGAACTACTTATTTTTTACCTAAACTCTGCCGAATCGGTCTTTAAAATTATATCTTGTCAATTTAAACAACTGAACTTAATACGTAGATTAATATTCAGATATGCACAGTATGATTTTTTATCATGGGCAATGCGTTTTTCTTATAACGGCTGAAGCAAAGTAGGTACTGCCAATCAAATTTTGTTTGGGCTGATTTGAAGTCATATGTATGCTCTCTGATACCAAACACTGACTTACTGACTTGGTTTAATGAAAACATTCTATAGATATCTAAGTTCACCTTTGAAACTGTGGGACTCGAAAATTCAACCACAATAGATGAGATTGGACTATTTCTGCATTTTTAGGATTGCTTCTTCAGGTGGTCTCCTTTAAGTTGAGTCAAATATTTAACTATAAAATTATTATACCAATAATTTAAAATTATTTGAAATGAAATATCGACAATTTCGAGATATTGTTATTATAATGTCAAAAGTGATTTTAACCTGTCAATGAATTTAAATGGAATGTTCATTAGCATACCTAGATGGTATCAGAGAGCATACATATGACTTCATTGATAGGAATTGTAGGAGATTTGATATATATTACCTTAAAATACCTTTCTAAGTAGGTAGGGGTAGATATTGTGGTTGTAATTCAACGCTGGTCGGGGCTTTAGTCCGCGGAGTAGTTAGTTTCACACAATATTGTTAATACCTGAAAATATATAAAAAATTGATAATTTGTATTAAAATAGTCCAACATCATGATTAAATCTACCATTAGTAGATTAGATAAACATGCTTTTAAATAGCATGTTCATCTAATCGTAGTTTGTTGATCTATTTTAACGTAGCACAGAAAGACATTTGCTCGAGTTCGAGGCGGATGAGTACCGAAAGACTGTAGGAGGCAATGACGTCACGTCTCGCGATCGTTTAATTCCAATTTGAAATTGTATATTTCGAAAACAACTTATCAGATCGACATAACATTTTCTTAGTTGATCGTGCATCATAAATGCTTCTTAAAAATTAAAAATATTGTAATTTAAAGTTTGACTAAATGATGCTATTAGAAGATAACTTGCTTGAATGTTAATTATTATTTATGATTTCAATCGCAAGTACGTTTTTTTTAAATAGTCTCAATTTTTTGTAGTACACAGAGAAATTAAATGCGTAAACATGAAATAAATTCAATAAATCAAAGGTCATAAGTAATAACAAATTAGTCGTTTATCTTTATTATATGTGTAATAATTGCGATTCTCCTGCCCAAATGAAGTGTAACGCGTCGGTGCTTAGATATATATTTATAAATACTTTTATTTGATTTTATGTCAGACATTTAAGGAGGAAAATATTATGATGAAAGTATATTTTCACACACGCCATATTTTCTGATGGAATTTCGATCAATAAAGGATTTAATGTCAGCATTTTGTCATACCCTACATTCTGCCAATAAAAAAATAACTAGACAAATCTTGTATTGTATTCAACTAAAGTTTGGGTCAGACTTATGATTAAGGTCCGTATACCTTAAAACACTGGGACAGATTAAGGACTATTTTATCGTAACATACAAAAGAATGATCGTATCATCATGGAATAATGGTACACTGTCTGCTCATTAAATTTTTTTATTTTTTTATTTTATTTTAGCAATACACCATCCAAAAATACAGTACCTATTACAATGAACACAATATAGCAATATTAAAAATAAAATCTACAAACTAAGTTAAACTAATTAAAGGTAATGACATAGTATGTTTCTAGGTTACATTCAAATTTAATCATCTAATTATAAGTGTTGCAAATAAAATGGAATGGAGAAAATTTAAGTTAGTTTTTCTATTAATTGAGTATCTACTAGTACTATTGTTTAATAATTTAAATAAAAATAATACAGCTTGGTTCTCTCTGCGTGACTTCGTTACTGAAAACTATCAAGAGAGAATATAATAACATCTTGAGGAATATCGATTGAAGAGTAATGTCTTCCAACTTGATAAAATATATATTTTAAAAAGTTCTTTGTATTTTCTAAAAAAAACTCTATAACACGCCTAACCAGGATTCCATATAAAAGATCAGATCAGATCTGGATTTTACGAAGATGTTAAAAAGCAGAAAGAGCACATATATATCTGTAAATCCCAGTTCCTAACAACAAAATTTAAATTTTTATATGCCTTATATTAAAGATAAGTAAGCTTGCCATCGAAGATAACTCCAAGATCTTTAATCTATTCAGGGCAATTAAGTGCAACATTATCCAACTTATACTCATAGGAAAAAGATTCCCTTTGTAGATATTTATTTCATTTTTCAACGTTAAAGTGAGGGCGTTATTTTCACACCATTTTTTAATTCATGACATAAATATTTGTAATTGAATGCAGTCTTTTACAAAATATATGGAGGGAAAAGACCTTGGCTTTATCGGCATAGTATGTTACCGTCTTACTATTCAGCTTTATCATGATATAATTAATAATGAAAATAAGAGGAGGCCTGCGGTACTCCAAAAAAATCTTGTATATTAACAGATATGAAGCCACGGCATTCCACAAATTGTTTTCTATTGCTTAAATAACGTTTGAAGAAAGTTAAAAGTGAAAGTAGAAGACCAACATTTTGAAATTTGTTAAGTAAAATACCATGGTTTAGTAAGTCAATAGTTTTTGAGAAGTCAGTGTTGATAACATCGACCTGCACATTCGCATTTAAGTATTCTAGAAGAAATTGCATTATGGTCAATAAATTGGTTCGTAAACCCGCTTTATATAAAACCATGTTGATAACGTCGTTATAATCTGATTGTCAATTTGTTATTTTATAAAACCGAGAAATTACTAATTATAGTAACTGGCCGATAATTCTCCACAAAGGATCTCTCTCCTTTTTTGTAAATAAGACAGATACGAGATGTTACCCATAAATTATGAAATTTACCTGTGCGTTGGGTCAGATTAAACATTTTATTGTATTATTAGCTTATATTTTATTGTATTATTATCGCAAAACCGATAGAGCTATTTGAAGAGCGTAACTGTTGCCATAGATTTTTCAGATGTAATACAATGCTGGTCGGGGCATTAGCTCGCAGACTAGTCGTTTTCTAGAATTCCGTGTTTGCAACATATCGTTATCGCAATTTCTCAATAGAGGTCGCTAGTTTTCAATGGTTTCTAGGGCGATGTAGAACGCTTTTTCTCTGTGGCTTTCAGTTCAGTATGGAGCAGCGAATAACCACTCCAAGTAGCTCTGCTATTCATGGCCCTACTGTCTGGTTAGACAGACTTGAAACATAAAGTTGTTCGTCGGTTACCTCACCTATGGCATACTGATGAGTGCTAATAATCTCAAAACCGGTGTATGTCTGGGGGGCCGCTGACGAATGATTTTAGCTATTGTTACATATTTTCTAGTTCTAGTAGAAGAGGAGTTGTCCCTACATATTTCATCCAAGGTAGGCTACATTCTGAATTCAAGGACGTTGTTAACTCAAAATTTGCATTTTTTGTGTTGTACTTTTATTCCACGACGGGTGCACTATATTTAGTTTTTAACTAATGACTACGAAGTATTAAATAAACCACCCTTAAACCTCAATTCCAACGTAATTATTAATGCGTTAATTATTGAATATCTAGGTCAAGTTGTTGAACATTCAAGGTTTGTTATCGACATATAAATTCTTGACTACAGAAGATATTTCACTTCCGATAATTTTTCACGGTAACCGGAAATTATCTTTTCATCAAACCGTGATTTTAGTCACCTATAGTGATATTTCTCAACTCCTATCTTTTATGATGTATCGGTAGGAGGATGACGATTTGGATATTGCGATTTCAAGCTTGTGTTAACAGATACCTGACATAGAATAAGTGTTTTATGCCTCAGAATAATACAATTCAGTGCCATACAGGTGTACGTTGGATATATATTTTAAAATAAAAAGTCTTCACTTTTTAATGTCTTAAAGTTCATAAGAGTCAAATTTGATCCATAAGTACCTGGTCTAATTGTTTTTTAAAAGATACATGTTCAGAGTTAGGTAGGTATACCTACTCTGGCTCTATGATGCATTCATTTAGAGACACCCTGTATAATAAATATTTTTATTATTGAGAATAAAATTATTACAAAAAGAGAAGGTTATTTAAAATCACAGCATATATGTCTGAGCAGATATTATTAGTTTAGATAATACTTAAAAAAAAGAAAATTCTGATGCTAATAAGTGAAAATGAATTATGTATTATAGGTACATTCTACGTATGCAAAATATTAGTTTTTATCAAAACTCAATGTTTTGCATAAATATTCAGAACTGCTTCAGAATTGCCTGACTTTCTTACATTCTTGAATAGAATTAGCAAATTTTTAAATTTTAAGCAATCGAAGAAAATTATTATTACTAAGCAAATCGAACATAATTTTGGGAAATCTAACTCATTATTCTACAATAACTTTGAAAATGTGCTCAAATTGAAAATAATTAATTTTTTTCTTTTCTAGTCTAAATATATTTTTTTAATATTCAGTTTCCATAAAAATGTTCTTACAGCAACCATAAGTGAATGGATTAAAATTACTTTATTCTGCTTGTCATCAAAATATAAGATTATTTGATACATACACTTTAGCTGATTCATATCATGTTGGTTTGCCAAAATTATTTTATGAGACTGAATCATTTAAAATCAAATCAAAGTATTAATAACACCGGAAAGCAGTAAATATAATTTCATAACGAGATTTGTGTGTATGGTAAATTTTTGTTTGCCAATGGTATGCATTTCCATTAAAGACAACGTAAAAACATACGGTAATTGTTACTGCAGAATATTGTACCACCGAAAAAAAATTTGTTCATTTTTATACGAGTGTAATGTCAGTGCATCATTAATATCAATTCTGCAATATGCCCCCGTTTTTTTCATTATAAACTTTGGTAAAGGATAGAGCATGTAAAATTAACGGGTTTTTCCTATATATTATTTTAAATGACACTTTGTTTTTGTAATTTGTCAGCTTATGAAATGTATATTATATTTTGTTTATTATTTATTAAACAAATAAATATTTTTGCATTGAAACTTGCTACACAATAATCGCAACAAAAGATTAATATTTTGATGCAAATAACCTTCTTTAATTAAAACCAGTGCTTCTTCAGCAGAAATATTAAAATTTCAATATTTTCTAAACCAGGATGCTCTTGATAAAACTCTCTAATAAGCTTCATTTTTTAAAAATATTTTCACTTTTTCTGATCACGGAAAATTTTAAAAAATTACACTCAATGATTTATCAACCAAAAAAATTAACAATTTTAATATTTGTACCGAAAAAAAACTTTTTACCGTTGACGTAGGAGTTTAAGGGTTTCAAAAGTAATAAAATCTCATTGTTACGCTACTACTCTTAAATGAAAAAATATTCATATCAAAATATTAATACTTCTTATGATTACTATCAAGTTTAAGCAAAAAATATTATTTATTTGTTAATTAGATACCTAATTTAATGAAAATCAAATGTTTAAGTTCAACGTCCTGTATCATGGAAACGAAGTGTCAGAAAAATGTTATAGGAAAAAGTCCCATTATACATACATTCATGTTCTAAAGTTAAGAATGAAAATAGGTAAGTATAGCATCAAAAATGTTTCAAGTTTGATTTTGAAACCGAGTTCAATTATTAACAGTTTAAAAGATCAAGTTAAAAAAAATATTTTATTTATTTAAAGCGATAACTAAGAAACTAATACAAATTATTTTTGGTTCTGCAACAGGGCTATTAGCTATCTTTTTGATGTAAAAGGATATTCTGTGACAGGATCTCAGGGGATAATACAGGGTCTCCTAAACTGCAGGGATCAAACTTTAATAGGTGCTAGAACTTTTGAAAAGAAATTAATATGAGTATGATTGGGCAAAAGCTTAGTTTTCTAGATATAGATTATCAAAAATTAAAAAAAAAAATATAGTTTTAGAACTGGCACCAATATATTTTACTTTATGCTGCTTTTTTGAAAAAAAAAACTTGATAAAGCAATTACGTATTTAGAATCCTATAATTCTCCAATGTCTTTCTCCCCACCAAAGATTTTTCAATGTACACCTATGGTCTTAAAACAGTAATTTGATAGCAAATTTGATTTACATCCTTTTATGCTTTTTTACATTTATTTAAAGCTGAATTTCTCAAATTCTTTACATATTTTTGATGAACGTAGTTTCAAGATAGGCGTACGTTGAAAAGTATTTGGAGAGAAGGTAGGGGTCTGATCCCCATAATTATAGGGTTCTAAATAATATTTTCAAAAAAAGCAACATACCTAAAGTAAAAAATATTTGTGCCAATTTTAACATTTTTATCTTTGTAATTAAGTAATAACCTGTATCTTGGAAACTAAGCATTTCCCGATCCATATTTTATATGAACTTATCTTCATATTTTAAACAGTTCCAGCACCTAGTAGAATTTAGTCCCTGCAAATCGGGACACCCTGTATACAGGGTGAACCTTAAGAAATAGGACACAGAGCAGTGGCGTATTCTCTATATAAAAATAATGCAATTGGGCTATATTTAAGTTATTTAATAAATTAGATAATCGAGATATAGGGTGTTAAAGATAAATTCCTTTCTTCGTTATTATTTAATAACATTTGTAAAATAAATTTAATTTAACGAATCGCGAATTCACGCTTAGTCTGTAGCGGGTCTAAAGATGTGTAACTTTTTGTCCGTCGGTAAATTCTTATTTTCATTTGAAATCATGTAGGTAAGTCTAGTTTAAGTAAAGCAGGTACACCTTAAGAGTGGTGCAAAAAGCCATGGTTCTCTAGATATCGACATTTCAACACAGTAAGCTCCTGTAACTTCTAAACCATTCATAATTGGACATAGGTTTGTAAGACAAACGTCCAACATTTTTCATGGTCTGTCTTCCTTTGAATTTGTTAACACGATCAGATCTCTTTCGATAGTTTCAAATCAAAACTATAATTTGCGTAAAATATTTACATAGTACATAAATATAAAATGCAACGATATCTGTCTGATCGCAAAATGAATTACTCGCTTTTGACTTCCCAGTTCAGTACATTTTTATGATGTAAGGCTAATTAAAACAGCTATAGAAATCACTGTAACAACAGCATGAGGATAGTTTTGTCTCATTTATCTTTTATATATGTAATTTCGTTGAACAAATTAATGGTTGTTGCAATAATTCACGTTGCGGAAAACAATTTTGTAGTCACGATAGCAGGTTGGCTTCGAATGCGTCTGAGTACAATGCATGACACGATATGGACATGTCTGTCTATGCTTTAAATACAGAATAAATAAAATTTCGTTTTTTTTTGTATTTGAACGAATCGGCTTATCTCAAATTTTTCATACACAATAAAAATAATATTGAGTAAGTTCAAAACTATTTATGAGTGAATTAATTTGGTGTTGAACTTGGAATACATTTAAAATTTTAACAAAGAAATGAGCCTATCTACACATTACTTGGTTAGAGAAATTAAAATATGTGTGAATGAGAACATATTGTGTAGATATAACGCCAACCGTTGTAGATATTACACTTTTCTTAGAAAATGGAGGGGAGAAAACAAAATTGTGTACGAGTAGGTACCGACGCGCAGTTGTAGTTTTGCTATGTATGATAGAAGTCACTCCTGTCTGTGGACAATAATCATAAGTATATTGTTCTAATTGAATCATGGACCGTAATTATAAATACATTTTCAAATTACAATTGGCTTAAAATAGTATACTGTAAACTGAAAAGTAAGAATTTGTGACATGAAAATGAGGTAGAAATAGGTAAGTAACAATGGTGGTCTTCATCCGATATAAAAAAAATTGTTGATTTGCTTCTTATTTCAGAAAATTTATCTTGGGTTTCATTCCATGATTACCATTTTATTTGATTCTCAACTACTTAGCTATAAAATTTTGAAAAATAGATCAAACCTGGAAATTATTGATTTAAACAGTTTATTCAATAAAGAGACATTTGAACTTCATCAGTCATATAATACCATACAGTATTTTGTGACACCAAAGTACATATTTTGTTATTAAATTTAGAAAAAATGTATTGCTTAATAATATAATAAAATAAAACATGTTTACGTACTGCGGCATCATATTACTATCTACAAATATAACCTCAAATCGTATGATTAGTTCTGAAAAAAAAATATTAATCCAAAATAAAATATTCAGAAAATAAGGGCAGTAGTATTTTAGTTTACAGGCTTCCTTGGCCGTTGTTAATGGTTGAACAATTTCCGGGCTGATTTCCAAATACACGACGAGACAACCGATCCGGAAATTTTTCAACAATGAGAAACATTTAAATAAACATGACAAATACGAGTTAAAGAGAAATAATACATATTCGTGTATTTCTAAAATAACAAATTTATTCATTTTTGCTCATTTCTTTATATTAATTAGAATTAATTATCAAAAGTTTTCCGCTGAGAAAGCAAACCACAAATACTAGGTATTTCTATAATATAATGATGCATTATATGCAAATGATGCATAGCATTTTAGTGAAAATATTTTTAAACAAGGTTTTATAAGATGTTTAATGATTTTTACCAAATACGATCTTATTCGTTGTTAATATTTACTATATACAGGGTGTGTCTTTATTTTGTTATGTGATAAATTGTATCAAATAAAATATTTTCCTTAACAATTTGTTCTCGCTAACCAAACGGTAGTGGAATTATGACAGCAAACAGGTCATAAATATGTGACAACGTCGCACACCTACCATGCCAGTTGTTTCTACATAATAATTACAAATACACCTGAACACACTTACTGTGAATGGTTTTCTTACAGCTCTCTTCAAAACACTGAATAAAATTTGAAATAGTTATAAGAATGAGTGTTGAAAATGACTGCCGTTTCTAGCAAAAAGCGTTTACTGTAAAACGTTTTTTAGCCAGAAAATTTTGCTCAAATTCGTCATAAACTAACATCTTACTATAAGATACAGAAAAATGAAGCGCACTAGCCATAATACTACTGCTACTAATACTAATTTAAGGTTAACAGTAGCAGGTAATGAGTTGCAATGTTGTCGTATGTTACCGTACATTACAGTTTTAAGGATGTGTTGGGTAACTTCTAATATTTACTTAAATCATTAATAATGATAAAAAAACAAAGTTACAAAATTTTACTTAATCTTAGTTGTATGTACCTTAGTTTGTAATTTCGTAACAGTTTTGCATTTCACTGCAGTTGTAATTTTATCTTTAAAATGTAAATGTGTACATTTTTTCATAACAATGTTTTGTTGCTTTCGGCAAGATATCCAAGCCACTTTAGTATCTGCATCTATACTTCGAACGCTTTGTATATTTGCCTACCCTACAAGGAAAGTAGATGATTCCTGAGTATATTTTATAATAACATTAATTATTATTATCTAT
The DNA here is from genome assembly GCA_037114965.1 of Monochamus alternatus. Lineage (NCBI taxonomy): Eukaryota > Metazoa > Arthropoda > Insecta > Coleoptera > Cerambycidae > Monochamus > Monochamus alternatus. The sequence goes on along the minus strand of CM073431.1, from coordinate 71,776,556 downwards.
ATAATCAATGACATCAAATTATTATATTCCAGAAAAATTGCGTTCAACAAAATGTTGTTTATTTGCATCATTCCAATTTCTGAAGAATATTTTGGCCGGTTGGTAGTCGAGCTGTTTAAGGCATCAGTACTTGAATCAATGTGGCCACTGATGTAGATCAGCTACACTTGCGGAGAGGATTGACACCCTCTTTACGAGGTGGTAGTGGTAGTGTCGAAGAATGTTGGCTTGGATCAATGTGAGAGATTGATACCGGTCGACATTTGACCATCCCCCTAATGAATGAGGTTTCCCCTCATTCCTGCACTGAATGGTGGTTAGAGCCTACCAACATAAGTCGTTCCTGGGCGCATATGCGACTTGTTGAATAATAATATGCCGCCACTTCTCACGCACAAGTTTCCGACTTCTGAGCTAATCCGCGTAATTAGAATGAGAAGTAGAGATATTCTTATATTATTACTATTATATTAAATTTATCCCAACAGCAAACGTCATGTAAAATTAAAGATAATAATTTCTTCCTTTTTAAGCATCATTAACAAGTTTCATTCCCATTTTGACCCCGAATTTGATAAAAGTGTACCCCATCAAGATATCAAGGAGGATAAGAATCTTGTATTATATATATCTAAGATATTTACACAAAGAGGATTTTGATGATTTATAATATAGATGTATTTTTAAAACGTGAAGATTTACTAAATTCTTTTCTTAATATTCCATTGACCCAAGTATCACATTGTTTAATTTCAAGGAAAAAAACCAAGAAGATCCCAAATGCGGTTTTTCAAGAACATTCAACATTACTGGACTTGATGAGATTTTGATAAAATCGCTGTCACATATTTCTACGGTCAAAAAGTATTTGCAAAGAATAACAATAAAACATGTAACAGTCAAAGTATATTGGAAAATTTTATCAAAGGTTCCCAGTAAATCTTTACTGGGAACCTTTGATAAAATTTACTTAAATCAAGCGAAATGTGAGTTCAATCTAAAACTATATATTCTTGTACTGGGTTCATTATGACTAAGTGCAACTATTTTAAGAGATTATAGAGAAAAATAAAAATTAACGCAATGATCTCTCAAAAAATTTCCAAATTTAATTATAAAGCAGAAATATTTTTTTCTTAACCATATTATTAACCTCTATATATCGACATTCATGGCCGCTCGCCAGATCCATCAAATTCCACATAATATGTTAAAGGTAGTGACGCAGCGCCTTGTTGCACGTGTATTAATTTACTTTATATAAAGGAAATCTTTTATTTACAAAGTGTAAATGATTATTTATTATTTGTTAAGAAACATGCAGGACATGGTTTATAAAACACACACAAAAAAATACACCTGCGTGTACCAACGCATTTCCTTCTATTAATAAATTTTGATAATCAGAAATTTGTACGGTTCACATAGGTTTAATATGTTTAATTTCTTTTATTCTATAAGAAATTCACTTCAGCAACAGTAAATATCAAAATGTCAAGCATTATGCTGCACTATGGAACCATCAACACAATAATTTAATATGTCTTGCTACTATTTTTATTTTTCGTGCTGGCAAAATGGTTTTAGGCCTCCCTGAACGCGTGATTAAAATTTTTGTATTTCGTACTAGTTAAGTCTGTACATACAATATGCTTTGAATTACATGCTATTATTTCACTTTTCATCAAATGCTTTGCAAAATGTTAAATAAATTAAGATTAATTAATTAGAATTTTATCTAGGTTCAAGTGATCGAAATATATTTTTGTGAGTTGTTTTTACGTTCTAGATCAGGAGGATTTGTCCTCTCCTTGTCTACTGCCTAGAGCCGGCCCTGCAAATAAATATCTTGCATTAAAAAAATATTTTCCCTTATAAAAATATTATGCAAATATCATCATTTTGAATTTCCCCAAGAATTACGTTGTATTAACAAGTTGGGCGTCATATGAATCTAATCATTTTACCATTCATAGAAAAAATAATATCAGGTATAAGTCGAATGTTCATCGTAACACACACTTAAATCTTAAAGAAGTTCTTACCGATCACGCATGTAAATTTTCAGTACTGGAACTTTTCCGACCAACAATTTCTGTGAAATAAAAATCTAACCATTATCCTTATAATGAGTCAGACGAAGTGATTATAATGCGGATTAATCAGTACATTACTTCCATTCAGAAACAAATTTTACTTATATAACGCGCTATGTGTGATGCTATCTGTGTATGTACGAGTATTATCTAGAATAATTATTACTGTTAATGACATGCCAATACTGAAGGTATGTCCTAAACGTGTCTTAAAAATTTTTGGTTTTCGTTGTACAGGGTGATAAAGTTTTGAAATTTTTTTTACTGTTTTAGAAAGATATTTTAAGCTAATATAAATCAAATCTCCTACAATTTCTATCAATGAAGTCATATGTATGTTCTCTGATACCAAACATCTAGGTATGCTGAGTAGTTAGTTTCACACAATATTATTAATACCTAAAAATATATAGCTAGAAAATGTTGTGAAATAATGGTTTAAATTCTGATGCATATAGTTTAGCATACAAAGGCATTACTAGTTATTTTATGAGCAAAATAGCATACCCACGTCACAAATAAAAAATTAATATTATTCTCATCCATTTGTTTTTCGTCAACAAGACACATACTAGAGTACATTAGCTTTATTTTAGTTCACAGGTTTCCGTAGCAGTTTTCACTGGTTGAACAATTTCCGAGCCACCACATACATATATACTATTTGGCGCTTCTTGGCACATATCGTTCCTTTCTTCAGATATCTGAAACTAGAGATTAAGTTATTAACTATTTATATTTGATGCTATTCCTTAGGTGGCATATGTGTTTCTTCGACCTTATACTAGCTTTTACCTACAAGAAATTGTATACAGCCTTAGAGTACCTAGATTGTCCTTGTAGCTGATTTTCAGAATAGCCGCTCGTATGTTTCTTGAAATGTTGAATGTTGATGGTATTAACAATGTGTAAAAATGAACCTATCAAGTCACATTAATCATAAAGTCTACTTTACTATTCGAGAGAGGCTTTATTATAACTTAAATATTGAGAAAACGTTCGGTACTTATATAAGAAAAAATAACGTCAATATCTAGTATGTAGTCTGTATAATTAACAAATTTTCTTTCTATCAAATTTTCTCAAAACACATCAATATACTGCTCTTTTCAACGGCTCAAACAATTGATAGTTACATGAGAGTAAATAGAATGATTTGTAAAATATTACGGAGACCTTCAGGTAATTTGCTTTAGCTATTAGCGTTGCGGTCAAGGACATTTGGGATTCACTGACTGCAATAAACGGCTTCAACGTTTTCTAGGAGCACGCAGTTGTGTGCAGCATATCGTGGTCACTCTTGAAACTTTTCTAAAACGAGTTTTTTTCATAAGATTAGTTAGCTCCTTCTCTAGTAATGGAGTACGTAAATGTATCAGTTGCTCAATCGAGTGATTTTTTGGATTATGAATATATAGAGCAGATACATCATTCCTTTCTAGGTCTACTCCATTATCTTAAAATTCCTTATGTAATTTAAGCTTTCTAGTTAACCTCTACAACTTTGACAATGACCTCTAGATGCACAGCTTCTAGCTTCCCAGCTAGATAAATTAATTTACCTTCCAGAAACTGTCCAATGTTTTGGAAGTAGGGGGATTCAGTTCGAGGTGCAAGTGGTACTCTAGGCAACTCATGAGCCTTCCACTGGAGACATCGTTTTGACTTCGCAGTCTTATCAAATCATCTCTCAGAAACCACACTAAATTTGATCTGGTATCAGTTAAATGCAGCAAATTTGTCACAGTAAATGCTCCAACCTTTACTTTAACTCTGTTCTTTCATACTACTAAAGACTATCAATAGAAAATCTAGTAAGTATTGCGTCCTGAGAAATACCGATTGGAGGATAATATCCCTCAACTTGATAAAATTTATATTTTAAGAAGCATCTTTGTTTATTTTCTAAAGAATTTCTACAACATACATAACCAGAATTCGATATAGAAGATGCGTCCTCGAGTTTGGATCTTACGAAGACAGAAAGAAAGCTTAAATATCTGTAAATCGCATAGAGTTTCTAATAACAAAATATTATAAATTTTTATATGACGCCTGAACAAGTACCTTTATTAATGGTAAGTTTGTCATCGAAGATAACTCCAAGATGCCCACTTTTGCTGTAAAACACTATATTGTATTTCTCAAGGGGGAGATTGTTATCACACCATTTTGTTAACTCTTAACAGATTCATTTATAGTTGAATGCAGTCTTTTACAGAATATAGGGTGTCCGAAATATGAGTGGCATAATTTTAAGGGCTTATATATCTGACTAAAAGCAATAAAAAAACTCTTATGAAAAAAATGTCTAAAACGAATAGTTTGTCTACAAATACATTTCAAGAATAAAAATGCAACTGCTATAATATGTTAGGAAATTACAAACTAAGGTACAATTGAGATTAAATAAAAGTGCCTGTAACGTAATTTGTTCATAATTTCATTTTTGGATCAGTATTAATGAAGAATACATTTAAAGTTTGCGAGAAGCTATTAAAGCTGTAACGTATTGTAACGTTCCACAACGTTGCAGTGTCAGGCTGCTGGTGATAACCTAAAAGTAATATTAGTTATAAATGGTGCGTACATATAGTGCGATTTATTTTTTCTAGGTTTTCTTTGATGTCTGTGAGTATGCTTATACAAAAATGGAACAATTTATAGTAACCATAACCAGCTGCATGCCCTGTTAATTTACGACGAATATAGGTAAAACTCTCTGGCTACGAGACGTCTGTACGGTAAACGCTTCTTACATGAAGTCATTTTAGACACTTGTAACTATTGTTCTGTGCTGTGAACAGAACTCTAAGAAAACAATTCACAATAAGTACCTATGTTTAGGTGCACCTATTGGTAATTATTATGTATAAATTTATATCAATCCTAAGATGGCATGTGAGTGACATTTTCAAGACCTCTTATTCCGGACACCCTTTATACGGGAGGAAAATGTTGGCATCATCGGCATAAAGCCGTATGTCAACATTTTACTTTTATTATTAATAAATAAAGAAAGTAAGAGGGGGCCTAGGATAGAGCCCTGCGGTAAGCCAGAAAGAGCTTGTAAGTATATCAACAGACATGAAGCCAAGATATTCCACAACTTCTATGACTTTAAGAGCTTTTGAAAAAAGTCAAAAGTGAAGAAGGTGAAAGCATTTTGAGGTTTGCTAACTACCATGATCCGGCTTGTCAAAAGCTTTCGAGATGTGCTGAATAAATTGGTTGCCGTAGACCTCTCATATATGAAACCATGTTTGTATGTCATTATCTGATTCTCGATATATGTTCTTAATATATAATGTAAAACAGATAGAAATACTTTACAAAAATTACTTATTACAGTTTCCATAGATTAGAAAATATACATGTGCGTTGGGATAGATAAAACATTTTAGTAACAGTGGTAATATGTATTTAGACAAACTATAGGCACTTGTCTGCATTTTTGAATTAAAGTTCCACTGTGATACATCCTTATAATACTATGCTTAAACATTTTTTGATGAAAGAAGTTGCCCAAGCATTTTGCTAGTTTCAAACACAATTTAAAATAATGGCTCTGCACTACAAGTGTTTGTTATAAAAACTTAATTATATTTATGTTTTTTTGTTGTTTTCCTTAATATTGTATTAAACTGTACAAGGCATAATAAAATTTATGATACTCATAATTATATATATATATACAGTATGCGCCAAAAATATGGAATAAATTCAATAAAAACGAAACAATTATTTTTTCGGAAAAATCCTTTTACTTCAAAAAATACATATTTTAGCGTAAAATGCGATTTTCAAATGTCATTTGTTTTCGAGTAATGACGTCATCGTTTTTTTTTAATGGCAACACCATATTTTTTTCCTTGATTCTGAAAGATCGTTTAATTCTCTATCAGACAGTACTAAAATTTTGCCCTCTTACATAGGAAAGTTTTCGAGTAAATGACGATTGAATCAATCAAGTTTAGTTTTTCGAATTCCATTGTTCTTTTATGGATCACGTAGGTGAAAATCTTTGCAAAGTGTCATTGTTACACAGACTTTCTAATAAGTATTGTAAGCGACATAGAAATTATTATTCAATTTAAAGTATTATGGCACATTTAACTGTTACTCAAAGAATTAAAATTTTAATTCTTATCGGATGCGGGAATATGACTAGAACTCAGCAGGAAGTTTGCTATTTATTTAATGAAAAATATCCAGATCGCCCTATCAGCCAATCAACAGTCAGTAAGGTAGAGTCTAAATTTAGAGAAACTGGCAATGTTGTAAATATTCCAAAACCTGGACGTCCGAGCATTAATGAAAATCAGAAACAGAACATTTTGATAAGTATGGTGGATAATCCTCATAATTCTTCACGATTGGTTGCATCAAACAATGACACTAGTCAGAGCACAGTGCTACGTATCTTGAGGAAGGAAAAATATCATCCCTACAAAATTCAACTTGTGCAGGAACTCAATGAAGATGATCCCGATCGCCGCTTACACTTTTGCGAAATTCTAATGGATTTATGTCAAGGAAATAGAAATTTACACCGGCAAATACTTTTTCATATGAGGCCACATTTTGTCTGAATGGTACAGTAAACCGTCAAACTTGCAGATATTGGAGTTGGGAAAATCCTCATTGGATGGCAGAGGCACATACCCAACACCCTCAGAAATTAAATGTGTGGGCTGGAATAGTTGACGACAGAATAGTAGGGCCTTTCTTCTTTGAAAGTACCCTTACAGGACAAAGATTTTTTGAGTGTCTAGAAAATGACTTACACCTCTTGACTATTTTTTATGGGGATACTTGAAGTCAAAAGTGTACATTAATAAACCACGTGATTTAGAAGAACTTCAAAATCGCATTTGGAACGAAATACGCAGAGTTACCCCAGAAATCATTCATAATGTGCAAGAAGAATTTCTTCACAGACTTGCGCATTGTCAAGAAGTTGGTGGATGGCAATTCGAACATTTAATTTAAGTATAAAATTTAATCAATTGTATTTTATTATATTACCTCAGAATTGTTACTTTTTTATGGATAAAATTTACGTTTTCTAACATTCAATCGTCATTTACTCGAAAATTTTCCTATGTAAAAGGGTAAAATTTTAGTACTGTCTGATAGAGAATTAAACGATCTTTCAGAATCAAGGAAAAAAATACGGTGTTGCCAATAAAAAAAAAAAGGTGACGTCATTTCTCGAAAATAAATGACATTTGAAAATCGCATTTTACGCTAAAATATGTATTTTTTTAATTAAAAATCGACCTGTTCGAGGATTTTTCCCAAAAAATAATTGTTTCCTTTTTATTGAATTTATTCCATACTTTTAGCGCATACTGTATATATATATATATCATTATTGGATTTATCTAACAGAACAATATTTACAAAGTAGATATTTGTATCTTTAGTTTGCAACCAATATAAATTATACCATTTTGAAGAAATTATTATGAAGGTGTTCATCATAGAATAGAAAGAGAAAATATGAAACATTTTTGCTATTTTGCTAACGAGAAATATTACTAATCAAATAAGTATAATAAAAAAAAGATGATTAAAGTGATAATCTGGCGACATCGCCGAAGAAGCTGTTGCCTGGGACTTTTTGCCCAGAAAAATAAAATGACTTCCTAACCCATTAAAGTGGATTAAATTGAGCGTAGAATTTCAAAATTGTGGTGGAAATGGCTCTGCTGGAGGGGGCCCATACAAAGTGTTATATAGCGGCTTCATTTACAAGCTAGCGCTTCTACAGTTTAAGTTTGTGGAGTTCGCTCACGCATTCAGTTTTCCTAGTTTGAGCACGCGTCTGCCGGTATGACCACCGTTTGAATATTTTCTCCGCGGGTGATTTTTTTTAGTGTTGTGATATTTTAGTTCGTTTATTTTTTTGGTTAAAATGACTTCTAGTGTCAAGCAGACCGTCATCAAGTAAGTGAATCATTCGGGAAATTTGAATTTAGAGATGCATTGTAAAATATAGCCACATGTAAATAAGTAAACAGTCGACGTAAACATAGGTTGTTACATTCTCGGTGGCGAAATAAATGTTCTCATCAACCAAAGATGTTTAAATTTTAAGGATTTTCTACAATGTATCAACGTATACAAATTTATTCATTTTTTTCTTGTTGTCTAAAAAACACAATACTATAGTTCAGGCTAAAGAATTTGAGGATAGTATAAGTCGATAAACTTTGCAAAATAAGTTATTTTATTATTACTGTTGAAATATAACTTAACTTTTATATTTTTCGCTCTTTTTGACACAGAAAAAATCACCAATTCATCATTCAATTTAATATCTACTTATTTTTACAAAATTTTAATAACCTTATAATGCTGTAACTATTATCTGAATTTTAACTAAAACTATAAAAGAAAATTTTTGCAAATAAATGACTTATGTCTCATTGCAAATTTTGCTATTAATAAAAATATATGTAAGGGTACCGTTGGAAATTATATATAATAATATAAAACTATTAAAAAATAAATACATTAGATGTATACAAAGTGGACCGTTTTTCATGGCTGTCCACTGGAATTTAAGAAACCATAAAATATACAGGGTGGCTAGAAAAAGTTGCACCTTTTGATAGCTATTAAGATAAATCAAACAGATCCTAGATATATCTGCTGCTGCTGAAATATAGGGGAAATCTGAAAATGACGATTTTAGAAAATTCTATCTGACATCAGTATTTCTCAACAGAAATTTGGTACAGAGAATAAGAAAATACGAAAATTCGATTTTCATCGAAAGAAAATATCTACCATCACTAGTTTCCGTTATGCAACATTAAATTTTTTTTTCTTATGGGTGCCATATTGGATTTTTAAAGTAGCAGATGTAGAACAAAATTCTATTGTATTTGTGGAATAACCCATTTAATTAAAAAATACAATAACTTAAATAAATAATCCAGTTGTTCTTGAGTAAAACAAAATTCAATACTTAACCAAACAAAATACACAAATGTATTTAAAAGCGGTAGAATTCGACCAAATATATCTATATATTCACAGGGATTGTAATAGTCTTTTATCTTTTGGGCTATCTCACAGAAAGAAATTTAATGGGTTGAAACGTGGACACCGTGGAGGCCAAGCAACAGGACCAGGAGTGTCAATCAATTTACATATTCGGAAAGCGTCGATTTGAATATTTGAACACGATTGTAGAATTATAAGGCACTGCGCCATTTTTGCTTAACCATTACTAAATTTCTAATATGTATAATTTAATGGAAGATTATCAGTTAATTTTCCATTTCCATCCTTAAAATATTTAAATACATTTGAGAAGTAAGGTTTCCAAGTGTTTTCTAAAATTTTATGGGTTCAAATAAAATAGTAGTGTTACCTATTCCACATCTGGTACTGTCAAGATTCAATATGACGGTCATAAGAAAAAAAAAACAAAAACTAGTGGTGGCAGACATTTTCTTTCAACGAAAATCGATTTTTCATATATTTTTATCGCTCTGTATAATATTCAGTTTTTTTCATTTTAAGTTTTTTAACAATTTTTCAGCAACAGCAGCAGATATCTTGGATCTTAATGCCCATCGGAAGATGCATCCTTTTTCTAATGTGGGCCACCCTGATATACCAATAGTGGGCCATGAGAAACACCACCCTGTACATATAAAAGAAAACAATTTTAATTTTGCAAAATATAAAAATGTATTTTATAAATCTGCACATATGTATTTGTAAACATTTCGTATATTCGACGATAATCCAAGTATTACTCAGATACATTAATAATTCATATAAATGTAATTAATGGAAACTTCGTAGAACTGGAAGTCTAGTCAGTTTTCTGCTACACGCAGATCGTTATGGCATTTTTAAAATCATCATTTTGCTGTTAATTCTCCATATTAGTATAATAAATGTCTAATTATTAAAATTAATTATGTTAAATTCAATTCTTGTCATATTTTTTAATGAATAAAATTACTCATAAATTATTTTCCACCTATTTGTTTGTTACTAACAAACACTGTACGAGATACGTTAACCCGTTAAATTAGAATTAACTGCGTTGAACCGTTAAGTAACATACGTATCACATACTTGTGGATCAATCGTAACCTTGGCCTTAAGGTTTTACCATATTCATAACTGGTACCATAAATTATTCTACGTGACACATATATCTGTCTAGTATGACACATATTTCTCAAAAGATGGCATGATACTTATCTGTAACCCATCGTATCGCTTTAGGCTTACAATCATTACCAGTTTTGTTTTCGTATTCATTACCAAGAATTAAAGAATTGTGGCTAATACCAAAATAAATAATATTTAGTTAGTTTTAAAAATCTTGCCGTAATGTTTCACTCTTTGACAGAACAAAATTTCTTGGAAAGCTGAATAAAATGAAATAGTCAGTACCTAATGCTGCTGCAGATAAATATATTCAGAAAACTTTTTTAGTTTGCCTTAAACATTAATGCTCATTCACAATTGGTGAGAGCTGTTGACTGTATAATTCATACAAAGTTGCTAAATTGTTAGATGTGACTAGAAGTTACTTTGGAACAATTTCTCTATGAAAGTAAATATTTTATTGGCATATAGATGAAACAAAAATGAAAATTTAAAGTATGTTTATAAGATATAAGATTTCCAATTTTTTGTCAAATGTGGCTTCAAATCGCAAAATCTTTATGATATGTCCCGAGGATCTATCCTTGGGTCACTACTTTCTATACTTTTTATTAATGACACGGTGTCTGACTTCAATGTTTACTGTCTCTGTGTGCAATAAATAGTGCCGATGATTGCTTAAAGCTACAGAATATCTTAAACAAACAGAATCAATGGGGTGTTCATAATAATCTTCCGCTTAATGTCTCAAAATGCAACGTGATTCTTTTCCAGGGAAAACATTTTCAACATTATATGATTATAATTTAGATGATGTCGTACTTAACAGGCCAAATTCTATTAAGAATCTGGGAGTTGTATTTGACGGTAAATTGTGTTTTGGTTTCCATATAAACGAAGTGGTATATGCTACCTACAAAACTTTTCAAAAGTTTTCTGATGTTAACAGATTTATGTTTTTATACAATTCAATTGAATAATACCAAATTAGAATAGAATCCCTATTGTGGCAGCCGACTTTTTAAAATTTGTTGCATTTAAGTTAGATAGTCAGTACCCACTCATTGGAATACTTCAGATCCAACTGTAAAACAGTTTTATATTATATTTTTTATTTCTTGTACTTTAACAATCTCTAAAATGTCTTCCTCAGCTGTTGCAACAAGCTGTGGCAATCCTGGACCTCCATCTTTTCCATGATACGGTTGCAAATTTTCTGTGTTACGTCTGCGTTGCACTACCGCAGTAAAAGTAGCTGCATTTGGCACATGTCTACAGGGAAATCGTTATGCGTACAGACGACGTACATTCCGATGACGCTACAGACTACTGCAAGTAGCCCAGCGATGTAAAGTTTGAAAATATCAACTTCAATAATTTTCTTCTCGGCAACTATAAGCATTTAAGAAAAAAAAATAATTCAGTCATTTTTCATTACGCATCTATTCTCAAATTTTGTGAAATTGTGAATCACTCTATATTTATAATATTTTATATCTGCAATTCCCATCTTGTTATTGGTTATGTGACTGTAGAATAGCGAAAATTAAATATGAAATAAAATAAATCTTTATAAATTGTGTATTACCTAAAGAATAGTATCTGACAATTTTATTGTCGATGTTTCTCATATCTGTTAAACGCTTACGTATAAAACATGTACGTTATTTTTTATGTGCCGCTTATCAAAGTTCACGTCTGCAAAAAAATAACATACTTGATAAGAATAAACCACGCCAATATATCTGGTTCGCTTTCAAAAATTCACAAGTAGACAAACTTTCACAAGTTTAATGCGTAAATAATTGCAAGGTTTCTATTAAATTGTTGTGCGGTTGATAATATTAGCAACAATTAATAAAGCATACAATCTGTACAATTTTTTGCGCGATATGTAACTTTCATATGTTTTCGTTACAAAATTGCGTTTAATTTACCATTACCAGATCTATTTACCTACATATATTTTTTATACATTATTTTTGTTTTGAAATACGGTTTACAAAATTACAATAATTATGTTTACCACGCTGTTACTGAAAGCATTCAATACACATACACACATACATACATACGGGGCGATTCGCTTAAGGAAGCTTTCGAAAATGGTAAAATGTGTAAGTTAATTAAATTACAAATCAGTTGTGCAATGGTAAGCGCTTTTAAACGGCGCTTACAATTTTTATAGGTTAAGTATTCATAATAAAAAGATGCAAATTGATTGCCCCCTTGTTTGCTATTTGAATTTTAAACGTTTTAAGATACATTTAAACAAAAACAGTGAATTCTTCAGCCAATTTTAAAGAGGGTATTTTATGAAAAAATCACAAAACAACTTTTGCAACTTTTTAAAACTGCTAGAATTAAGTTTCCATGGCTTTTTTAAACTTATAGAAGTATCAGAACATCAGCTAAACTTATTATAAGAATGATAAAAAGCAATTAAATAAACTGATGACTAACCACTAAAATGACAGGAACCTACTACAAAAAGTATCGTTCGAAGAATCATAGGATGTCTCTTGCATTTTACTTGTAACTTTTTAATGTAAAGACAAAGTTGATAATTGCACCAGTCTAAATGCACTTAGTAATGGCAATAATATCTTTTAATAGTGCCTATAAAGTCACTTATTTGAAATAAAAATAAATATTTGTTAGTATTGCTACACAGTTAGTCATCCTAAGTTGAAAGTCTAGGGCCTCAATATATTCTATTTGTAGGGCTAAAAATTACAAAAGTTACTGTAATAGGACAGTAGTAAGGTGCACTAGCAGGTTCATTTAACAAAAATAGTTTTATTATGACAGACACTAACAGTTCTGCTTTGGAGCATATTTAGTGCAAATATTTTGCTGGAAATAATTGGCAGAAAGATATTTCTCTCAGTGTATAACAAATAAAATTCTAGTAGTACTAGTCTATGGAGGATATAAATGCATATAATATCTGAAAGTTTATAAGTTATATAATACTTATAACCAGTTATAGAATTCATTTACGAGAATTCCATGACGATCATCCTGAAGTGAATCACCCTGTAATCATGTTAGGATCATATTTCATTATAGAACATGTGAATCTAGATTTATGTTGTCACGAAAACGTGACTACAACGAAAATTAATTTTATGAGGAAACGTATCATTTTATGTAATTTTAACGATAAATTACTTAAACAACATATTTCCTTTTATAGTTATTAATTTTATCATTAACGTGATCCAGTTTTCTGTTTTACGCTGATACCTAGATAGAATATCTCTTGAATCATCAGTTACAACAAAATTGTTTTATTATGCATTCGTTTATCCAGAAAATTGAACAGTTTCCCACCTTGCTAATTACTGGCAATTATTTTATTCCATTCTGTCAAGGTACATATTAAAGTTACCTGTAACATGGATTAGAGTACACCATATAAGTATAGTATAGTATTTTTGCTATTGCTAAATGAATAGCAATATAAATAAATTGTTGTACTACTACCAATAGATTCTACAAGTTCATTCCCCTTTTGAACTACTACCGTCTACCGTCTACATGTAACAACAGTAGATACCGTTTTGAAAGCTACTCTATAATGTTAATCTTATCTCAGATAAAAATCTTCCCATCAAACACATAAAAACATAAATTATATTAAAGATGTTGACATCTTTTGAATCTGTTTCTGTTTGTCTTTTGAGAACTATTAAAAAAATGCATTTTTACATTTGACGTCCAAATTCTTGTGCCAATATCAGAAAGAAGTACATGGTAAAAGCAAAAAAATAATATCAAAGATGAATATTATTTACTTCCAAACATTTGTGAACAAAAATTAATTCACTGTATGAAGTGAAATACTCGTGAATCAGTTGAGATCATACAAATTTAAGAATAATACTATGCTAAAATAAGTTTGGAAGTTACTTATATGTGAGAGGTCAAATATTTCATCGATATTAATAGCCACTGAATTACTTTTACATTTACATTAAAAAGTTTACATTTGTTTTAGTTACAAATCAAAATATTGGGTTCCGCATCATAATTCATACCTACAATTAAGCATACTTAGGTACTAAGAAATTGACAAACAGCCTCTGATTTGTAAGGTGTATAATCTATTTATTTTCAAAAGTGCAGTACATACTAATAAATGAACTTAAAAAGATATAAAGAAAAAATGTTATAAATTCTTTTGTGGCAATCATTCAGTTTTATTTTCATGAATAAGACAAAATAGGGAAAAATTTAATTATTTGAAAACCTAATTATTGATTGTATTTTAAATTTTTAATTAAAATCTCAGATGTGCCTACATACAGTGCGTTTCTGGAAACATCATTTGAAAAAGACAAAGTTATTGTTCAGCTTCCTTTATTATGAAGTAAAATGTACTATGATTCGTAAAATCAAGTAAGTCTTGTAAATTCAGATTTATTTTTTTTATGAGACATACCAAAATATTGTTTCTAAGAATTAAACATTGGATAATTACCTTAGTGTTCTAGATCTACTTATTTTTTGCGTCAATTTTGTAATAAATATGACAAAATGTTATTAAGAAGAGTTTCACAAAATATAAAATTGTGTATATGTGCAAAATTTTAATGTCCTATGAGATATATCTCAAATTCAGTAAACAAACAAAATAGGCCCAGGGCATTGGAACTTTGGAAGCTTACTCAAGTATTCACTTCAAAATTTTTTATATTATCTCATTTCATATAGAAAGGTCCCTGTTGATAAAAAAAATCCATAATCAATCATAAAATAAAAGTAATCTTACGATATTCAAATTATACATGCTTACTTGATATTTCACTCTGATTTCTAATAACGCAGCACTGTAATTGAAAAGTAGATTTCTATCCAAATACGTAGTGAATTGCATTTAAAAAGTCAAAGCATCTGTAATTATTAATTAATTATTGTTACTAAATACTTAAAATCCTGGTAAACCTTCAAAAACTATTTTAATTTGCTACTATTAATTCGAAACTAAAAATCTACACTTATAATAAATTGCTAAGACTAAAAATATGCCGATGTGGCATTCCATAATATGATATGAGCACATCCGGTATTCAAATAGCATAAAAAATATGAAAAAAATTAATGTCAAAGTTTATACTGAAAATAGAAATCATAACAAGTTGAAGCAAAATCTTAGATAATTTCAATATTACTGTTGGAAGTTACCAAAATATGTATTGAATTAGATTGCTTGCGTTTCTTTCAAACATAAACTAATTTGTTATTTCTAAAAAAGAATGATAAAATTAATCAAATGATGCTTTATATGTAAGGTAACTACTTACATTAAATTAAAAATGTTGCGTATAATAAAGTATATTTAACATCAGTCAGTCGTTCTTTGTCTTAAAGATAAAACAGAACATAAATAATACAAATTTCTATATTTAAAACAAAATATATATATATATATATATATATATATATATATATATATATATATATATATATATATATAAATTAAAGAATCTGCAATATTGGCCTTATTATAAATAAGCCTTTATCATATAATCTTTAAATACAACTGAATTATCATATTACAGAAAGGAAGTGAACCTAGTTTTAATAGTAGAAGTAAAATCATGTCATCGTTGAACAGAAATGTTTAATCATATCTATTGGAGCAACTAAAGTTATCTAACATCCGATTGTACAATCCCTTATTATGTTGGAGGAACTAAAGGAGAATTTGAACTTAATGTGTGTTTATGTTATTTGCAATTGCATTTTATTTAGAATCAGAGTAGATGGAAGAAGATACCTTGGAAGTAAGGCTTTTACCGCTGCACATGAAACGGGTACAGTAAGTCGTGCCTTAAAGTTCACCAAACAATGTATTGTGATATCCCAAATTGCACTGTAATTGCACTCTCGAATCTTGTCCTTGAGATTCACAATTTGCCTAGGTCTAATAACTCTCTCATGTTGCCCAGACCTCGGGCGCAAATTGCCAGTTTCTTTACCCTGCTCAACCACATGCAAAAAGGCTTCACGTCTCGGATCTTTGGGGAAACCTTTGGGCATAAAGATAAGCTGCAGTCACTGAATTCTCGTGTCATTCCGCATATGCCAGTATCAAGTCCATAAGTTCTGTGTATGAGAAATTATGCACCATATGCTTTGTAATCGAGTCAAAATAAACTCAAATAGGATCACAACTGATAAAGTACTGCTACAGATACCAAACATATCGTCCTGGCTTGTTTACTTCCTAGTTTTTATAAACAAAAACATTCATCTGCTATATTTTTGTAAAGTTTTTCACTATATTTTCTTTCACATGTCATTATTTGTATTCAGCTAGAACGAAAAACAATTTACGTACTGCTATGTGTTTGTCTCTCTCTCTGTGTACATCGGCTTGTGAGAGTAAATAGAAATTTGAGGCGGATTTTTTGATTTTTAGGATTTAGGACCTAAGTCAGCTAAACGAGATACATATAGACGTACTCTATCAAATTACACTAATGCAAATTTAAAAAACGTGTAGGTATCTTAGAAACACATTTAAAAAAACTGTTATTTTTAATTTAATTTGGTATTTTTGCCACATTGATAAAATGATAATTAAGTTCTTTAAAAATATTTTAATTTTTTTTAATATTTTACTGTTAGTTTGTTTTCAGTGTAGTAAATACACGAACCTGAATTATAAAAAGCAATGCTAACATTGCAAATGTACACACAAAATTCCTAATGTTATCATTTCAAAAGACAATAAAATAGACCATGCGCAATAAAAAATATACAATATATGGTTTGTGCTATTAGATACATAATTTTATTAAACAAAAGACAATAAAGTATGGAAATATTAGTCGAATACAAATTGCCTTTAGAATTGAGAAATATTGCTTTTGTTATCATTTCAAAGAACAATAAATAATAAACAGAATTAGCAGAAATGACCATGCAGGTCACAGAATTTGTATACCTACTTAAAACGTTACCGCACACATTAAAGCAAATGCACCAGGATTAAAATAACCTTATTAATTTTGTTAAATATTGCTATCAGTTCTTGCTCCAATTTCTAATGTGGCACAATAATATTTATTGTTAGTTCATATTTATATAATCATAACCTTGAAATACTATTAATTAATTTTTAGTGGTACTGTCATTTCACTAACAGTAAGTACAAAAAAAAATAATAACAAGCTTTAGTAATTTTACTTATAATTTTAACGTAAGCATAAGTTAATAATTATATTTGGTTATTTGAAAATATTAGTGAAATACATTAGTACAATTAGAATAATTCAAATAATTTCATTTCAGGGTTTCTCTATGAGCTACACGAAATAACGAATCGTATTAAAGTGTTACAGTGGGACAAAATATACAGAGTGTCGGAGGGTGAACGGCCCACACAATTTTGCTACCTTAAAAATTCAAGCTTTAGCAGATAATAAAAAAACGCCAAATTATTTTAGGCATTCTTAGCTATTTCTATGTTTTAGATAAAAAATTTGCGCAATTTACATTCGTATATGATTTTTTTTTAAATATCTTAAAGTATAAGAGAATTACCAGTGAAATACGACCCATTTGCTTTGGAAAACTGTATAAGTACATTAATAGCCTTGAGTATTTACACCAAGAGAGTCAATCCTTAATAAAGACCTAAATAGTTATCATAATTCCTGTTAGATGTCGTACTGTGTAACAATACACATTTATTCAAACGAAGGAAATAAAGCGCTACTATTTTAATCTGCAAAAAACTGTGAAGGCGTTTCGAGGGCGTGGCCGCGTGACCCTTTTTCATATACCTGCCTAATAATAAGATTGTAGCAATATATTTATATTCAAACCACAGATCATAAAGTTTGAAACATAAGCAGTTTATTTTATTGCGTTAGAGAAGTAAGAATATGAACTGTAAATTAATTTAAAAAAAAAACAGAAAAATAAGATTGTTAAAAGAGTTTTCAGCGATATGCCAAAATTTACATTTTCTGTTTTATTTCCTTTAAACATATTAAGATAATTCAAATGAATTCGACATACCTACTTCTATAAAGAGACATATAGAACTGCAGATTATCGTGTGGGTTTCTCTTACTGCATAAGACGCATTATTATTTTGCGAAAATTCATTAGTAAAAATTCTAAAACACCAAGTATCTTTTTTCAATGTTTGATCTAAGTATAATTTTGTGATGGTGTGAAATAAATATTATTTTGTAGTCTTTTTGTAAAAATAATTTGTGAACTTTACAGGCCTCATCAGAAAAGAATGTGTTTCATGTGTAGTTTATTATTTTAAGTATTATATAAGGTGAACCATTGATGATGTGCCAGAGTAGGAATGACAGTTTTGGAGCAAAATGTGAAGATATAGCTAAATATGCCTTACTAAAATGTTGCTATGGAAAAAGATACAGGTTTACATTTTTTTTTTTTCGTTTTTTTTTTAATAACTAGGATCGCTCAACCGATTGTCATCAAATTTGGTAGGGAAACATATTTTAAGAAAAGCAATCATAATTTATGTAGTAGGTACCTATTAAAACAGATATTGCCAGATGATGACAATTTCTATCTTATTTTTTGTTAACGAAATTTCTACCGTTTTCCAGAAAACTGATCTAAAACAACCAAATGTATTTTTCGACGTGAGGAAATCTCTTAGGAGCATTAGAAAATTGCCATATTGAAAATTTTCTGTAATTAGCTGTAATAATTAGTTTAATTAATTAAGACATGTAGAAGTAGGGAGAGTTTGCTCAAGGGCTAAGTTGTTTTTACTGCTCTGTTGTTATTTTTGTCCATAAAAGTAAATATGTAGATAATTTTTTTTTCAAATATGAGTTTTTTTCCAAAGTTACTCTGGACATTTAAAAAAAGTAAACGACTCATTGATACCTACTAATTTTTTTGAATTAAATTTCAATCAGTTGAGAGATACTTGCGTTAATACAAAAGAAGAAAACACAAATAAAAATATTTCAACTTTGACACCTTGTATCTTTTTCCACAGAAATATTTTACGAAGATATATTTAGCTATATCTTCATATTTCGTCCCAATGATGTTACTCCTCTTCTATGCCCCCTTATTAATGACCCACCCTGTATATTTTTATCGACACGTATTGAATGACTTCTTTACTTGAATTTACCAAAGCTGGAGGAGTACGATAAAAGTGTTATCTGGCGGTTAATATATTTTAAGCTTTGACTTTCATTGATACGCGAAAGTGAATATGAACTGGATAACTGCACTTCTGTATTTCTTTTTATTAAAAATCGTGATGAAATTACTATAATTACTTATCAGAATTCAAAATCTATCATTATAGTCGATTTTCGCCTTGCGCGGAAAAGTTTTATTCCTGGAATGTTTCATCTAGTTTTATTACATTTTTTAAAAATTAACATTTATTTCCTGCCTGCTTCCTCATGACTAATACATTCAATTAATAATAAAATAAACAGTAATCCTATCGAATGTCATTAAAGTTATGAATTTTAAGTACATACAAGCTTTTGAAATAACAATGACACTCTCTCAAAACAGTTTTGAAACTTCTCGAAGTTCTGAGTAGAAACTCATTAAATTTATATTGGTAAGTGAAACAACTAATTACTAATGTTAAAAGTTGAAAGCAGATTTCATTACAAATACGTCAGCAGTTCAAAAGAAATAGCAAAATTGAATTTAAAGAGTGTCAATATTATTGCAAACGATTGTACATAACATAATATGTATGAACCAATCATCTTCGATGGGAGGAGTTTTCAAAATTATATATCCAAATTCATGTCATTTTAGTACCTAATATTGCGCCATCTATTAGCAAATAGCCCAAGCGTAAACGTTCTTTTTGAGATCGTTTCCCATTACGCGAGAGTTGGTTTCCCATTCAGGCCAACAAGGTCTCCCATTAGATTGACTAGTCTTAGTGTATATAGTCAAGGATTAATAGTTATTGGGGCAATAAATTGAATATATACATCATTACCGTATTTAGGTTTCCCTCATTCCTGCACTGAATGGTGGTTATCATAAAATTATAAGTGTATAAGTTAACAATGTCCTTATTTAATAGTGATAACTCTATCTTGCTGCTCATTTAAAACGGATGGGATTTTTAATTTTCTCTACTTCATAGTTTCCAGTAAACTTGTACAAATTACAACAATTGTCTTTCTACCGATAATTCCCTAAAGAAAATTATTTACATTCCTAACAAAATTAATCCTGTTAAATTTAAATTATACTGTTTTACATGTCTGCCTCATGGAATTTTACCTTAAAATAATACTCTAATTTAATTTATATATTATAACAAATTGAACAAATACAATTTAAAAAAGTGATAATTGCAATTCTCGTCTCACAGGTTGTTATATGCATGTGTGTGTGATTCATTATATATATTAAAGAAAAAACAGGTTTGGATAAGTTATATGATTGTATATATAGCTAGTTCTACTTAATTTTTATGAATGCTCTTCATTCTTTTTTCTCTTTAAGCGTTGTATTCTTATCTCAAAGTTATTTTAATTTACATAAAACATTTAAAATGAACTTAAAATACAACTATAAAAAGAACTAGCAAAATAATTTGTAATATAATAAACAATAATAATTGCAAATCACTTCATAGGTATTCATGTTAAAATTAATTAACACAGGCACACAATACAACACAATAAACCGCTAAAACTCACTCAATAAGGATGTTACACAACCTCCAATTACTTACAAACAGGAAGCTTTAAGAATACCGTATCTGAGAAATTATCTTTGGCTCATTATCGGTTACAGTGAGCAGTTAATCATTTACTGATTAATCGTAAAATCCCATCCAGTATGAGTTGTTCGCTTTATTTGCGGGTAAGGACATTTTTTATACCAGTAGATATTGTATACGTTGAGCAGTGTCATATCACCAAAATGTAGAAGCAAATAATGATGTCAAAGTAAAATAAAAAATAATTATGAAGCGAAAATAGATAAAACCGTCACAATACGCAAATAAATGAGTCATTAGACACATTGGAAAACACTGGATGACTGAATGTGTCAAATCTGAGAAAATTTTGTGCCTTCAGTTGCTCGTTTCAAACGGCTCAGCCTCACGTGACATAGTAAGTCATTTTGGGACTTTTCTAACTGATGATTTAGTATCGTCATTAATATCTTCATTTTTTGCTTCCTGGAAGAAGAATTGAAGTATTTTTTTATTTCATTGTCTAAACAGTGTTCTAAACATTTCAATTTACAATGATCTTAATAACTAAGGAAATTAGCAAATGCCAATTGCAACATGTTGCAATACGTATGTTACAATCGGCACTTTATTTTTTGAAGAGAATTAGTTCAATACTGGCACTAAAACTACATCTTGTCTAAGTACATAAAAATACATATTTTGTTAAATTATAAACAAAACATTGTAGACATAAATAGGGTTTATATCGTATACGATCTAAAAAGTTTCTTTATACATTTCTGTAAGTAGTTATCAATAACGTAACCATTTTTTTTAGGAACTTCAAGGTCATCGCGTCTTTTTTTTATGTAAGGCTACATAACGGCATTAAAATGTTGATAATTCGTAGGATTTGGTATCAATGTTTTTGCTATCGTTCTTTAGAAACATTAGAAACAAATCTGGTATTCCTTTTAGCCATTTAACAACGGATTAGCAACTTAACCATTTTAAAGAAATTGTCCGTTTGTTTTAAAATGCGCAAAATAGGCAACACACCTTAATCGTCAAGTTGAAACGATTAGTATTTTAAAGGCCGCCACTAAATGAAATTGAGGGACCGTACCTTTAAGGCTTTAAGGCTGGCGTTTCAAGGACAAATAATCTTATCTAAAGATGTACAAAAAAAATCGACCCAGTAGGTGGATGTTCTTATTACTATCGGAGTAAAAAGTCGAGACCCCTGAGTTTGAAAGCCTATATTGCCAAAATGTAGGAGCGAAAAATATTGAAATTTGGACCATAGGTAGCCTCAATAGTATTCTAATGCACAATTAAATCGGAATTTGTTTTTGAATATTCGTTTTTTAGTTATTAGAAACAATGAAACAAAAAACACTATTTTCAGGCGGCGAAACGTAATCTTGTCATTTCAACTCGTCATAACTTTTTTATTTATAGGCTTTAAAATGTGCAATTTTAACTGGTAATACATTAAACTGTGCTCTTTGGAGCTGTGTAAGTCTCTCTTCTTAGAATTCCTTATTTTTTGTTTGTCTTGCGTAAAACAGAAGTTGATGGTATCTTCGTAAATACAACATCTCTTTTTAAAATACAAAAACAGTCATATAACATATAAAAACCTTAACAAATGTAACAGTTTTGTGAATTAATGCACCTGTAAACAGTGTATGGGTAAATATAGTTCTCAATTATTTCTTAGGTGTTCCGTTCAAGCGGGGTAAAGTGCGGCGTAGCGGGGTTCGCGCTGTGACCAGTGTCGGGAGCTTTTTTATTTCAGCTTTGTTAAGATCTTAGAAAACATTTATTTGATACATACTTCTGTATAGCATAAATATTGTAATTATTATTTTCTTAGCTTTCTTGACAGTAATAATAATATTATTCTTGTGGAACTCTGCCTATTTGTGATTTTATTAACTATAACATATACAGTTTTATTTTATTATTTATTTATATCTCATATACATTGTCAAAGCTGATGATCATAATATAAGATTCTTTCGCATTAGCTTGAATATAAAAATGGGAAAGGTATGTTTTACATGCATATGTCTAAGTCGTCTTCATCATCATCAGGTATTTCATCGCCACCATCATTACTATTATCGTCGTCTTCGGCGTTCAAATTTATCACTAATGACTCTACAGCATTATCCACTAAATGTTCTTTTTCTCTGTATTTCTGTTCCACTTTTTTGGCATGTTCAACCCAGTTGGGCCAAACAGAATATGGTATATAATAATATAATGGTATATTTTCCATGGCCGATTGGCAAAGATTCAAAATATCTTTTATTTTAAATGTAGAAATTCGTTTAGAAACGTCATTTTTAACACAAGCTCATATCAGTTCAATAGGGGTTAATTCACAATGAGCCACGGGAAGTCATAAGAGTTTCACCATGCCTTGTGGCAAATCCTTTTTAATCCACTGAAAAATAACAATAACAATTTATATTTTATAGATAAATATGTATGAAATAAGTAAGATTTTCTATCTTATCAAAGCTGAACTAATAAAGTACCCGACACTGCTCACGGCGCGATAGACGGCCGAGTGCAACCCCGCAACGCTCCACTCTACCCCGCTTGAACGGAACGCGTAAGAAATAATTGAGAACTATATTTACTCATACACTGTTTACAAGTGCATTAATTCACAAAACTATTATATTTCTTTATTAAGGTTTTTATATGTTCTATGACGGTTTTTGTATTTTAAAAAAAGACGCTGTATTTACGAAGATACCATCAACTTCTGTTTTACGCCAGATAAAAAAAATAGGGAATTCTAAGAAGAGAGACTTACACAGTTCAAAACAGCACAGTTTAATGTACTACCAGTCAAAATTGCTTTTAAAACCTATAAATAAAAAAGGTACGACGAGTTGAAGTGACAGGATTACGTACGCCGCCTGAAAATCGTGTTTTTTCGGTATATTATTTCTAATAACTAAAAAACGAATATTCAAAAACAAATTCCGATTCCATTGTGCATAACAATAATAGTGAGGCTACCTATGGTCCAAATTTCAATTTTTTTCGCTCCTACGTTTTGGCAATATCGGCTTTCAAACCCAGGGGTCTGGACTTTTTACTCCGATGGTAGGCTAGTACTAAAATATAACGCTAAAACAGAATCATGTTCTTTAAGGCTTACGGTGAGCACTCTATCAAACGATATATAAGATCTGTTCCAACAACCGTCGAGAACTGGTTCAGTACCGTGAGAAATGTTTGACCAACACCGTCTTACGTCGCATTCGCCGAGAGTACATTAACAACTGAACTGACTGACTAATTCTGGACGGTTCGGAATCGATTCTTGCTGTGTTGGAACAAACCCATAGTTTTCGCTCAGTAACTCCTTAACGGATAATGATAAAAATATACATTTTTTTTAATAGACTATAAATATTATTTTACGTCGACGCTGTGTTTTGAAATTTTGAAAAAGTGTATAATTAATTTTTTTAAAATGAATTTTGGATATTTTCAAAATTTCAAAACACAGCGTCGACGTAAAACAATATTTGTAGTCTATTAAAAAAAACCGCATATTTTTATCATTTTTCGTTGAGGAGTTACTGAGCGAAAACTATATCCCTTTGGATCGAGCGCTCACCGTAAGCCTTAACTTTTAAGGGAAAAGTACGCTTAAGAACACGAGAAACCATGAATTGTTCATTATCACTATGTTCCATACACCGTGAAAAATACTAAATTATTTACATCATTTCAAGTATCACTAGTTTTTAAAAATATTTCTGCGGTATGTGATAATGTTTTATGTTTGTATACAATTTTCTCAATATGCAGTTGACATGTAAAATTCAGAAGATTTCATGATAAAATGTAACACATGAAAGTGGTGCTTTTTTCCTTATTCTAAATGACTTATCAGCTTGAAAACTATTATACAACCTGGATAAAACTTGTATAATTGACACAGTCTTTCTATGTGACTTAGAACAGCTACGAAATTCTTTGAAATTTTCGTATAAAAACGGCGCCCTTGGGTCCCATTCCCTAGCGAACGCTGATGGACAATATAGATGACATTTATTTGGAAGCTGTTCACTACTCTCACTACACACTCACGAACTTTGCATCAAACAACGTATGACAACATTCAGTTTGTCGTTAGACAGGGGTCTGGAATCATTCAGTTTGTCACTATTATTAAAAAAAATAGTTATTTCTTAGTTCAGGTCGTTATTGCAAACTGTAAAAAAGTTAAAAAGATATGCGATCAGTTTTATTTAGTTCCAAATGTTTAATACACACCAATATTTGATATCAAACAACCATGAACTGTCACTTAATGCAAAATGATGTAAACCTACGATCGATGTGTAAATTATATGTTGGAAAGGAAAGTATATGCGTGTAGGTTCATGAACTTTATTTTTTTTTACTACTTATCAAAAAACTGCAAAAGATAAAATATTATAAATTCCACAAGCATTCAATTATATTTTTTTTCATATAAATAGTTAATCCCAAAGAAATGTAAGAAATGTAATGAATAATATACTGGGGGTGCTTTATTTCAACGCCTTATGGCAGGACAAGTAGAACAAAAAATACTTGTCCAGAAGAAGGTTCATCAGCTTAAATACCTTGCCAAATATCACCTCTTAGTTTTTAGGCGTTTGGAACAAAATACAACTCTAAATCTATCATTCCCTGTTAATGGGTCGTAACTCCTTAAGGGGAGCCAAAAAATTTTATATGAAGGTCCCTTATTGAAATCAGTCATACAATGTACCCTCAATTTTGTTTGCATATTATTCGGGACCACCATGTACAGAAAGGGAAGATACAATTTTGAGACAAGCTGTACCTGTTGAAGCTATAGGCTGGTTGCTACATTACATGAAAAAAAAAACAAATATTGGCACTAATTGTAATTATGGAAAATGATAATGAAATAATGAAAAGGAAAATTGGACAAAGAAGATTTAATAATACAATTAATAATGAATCAAAATACATTTTCCAAGTGATTATAAATGGTTAGACCTTATACAAACATGGCGAGATACAAAACATCGGCAAGCTGTAACTGACGAAGATATAATTCTCATTTCTTTCATTCCCTTCGGAAGGAGGAACGTAGGGAAGATATTTTCTTTTTTATAACGTCATTAGTAACTTGTTCAATTTTGTTTCTCTTATACAAATTCATTAAAGCTGTATAATCTCTTTATGTTAAAAGCCTATTGGCATATCTACTTCATTTTATTTTTTGATTTTGAGAAATTTTTCAATTATGCATCGTATTTAATGAAAAATTTTAAAAATTTTACTGGTGCGTACCACACACACACACCAACAAGTGGATTTGAATTATCAAACATCAAAAATATAAAACATGAAATAAAAAGCATAGAACATTCACCTAAACAGTTTTGGCAAATTCTACTTTCGAATGAATTTATTATTTCACAAAATTTAAACTTTGGATCAAATCGGATTGCTTATGAACCTAAATGTGACAAATGATTCTTGAACCATGAAATAGTGTTTTCTACAAAATGCAAATCATTTTAGACTTTTAAGAACAGAATAATATAAAATTTAGTAAATAACACGAATGTTATTTCTTGCCACCTGCGTATATTCAAACATACCAAAATAAAATGAATATATAACGACAGGAAACGGTATAACCAACAAATTTTTAGGTATAGAAATCTTTCAAAATAAGCATTTTTTTTAATTGAATTATAGATGCAAATATTGTTATAACAAAATATTATACGGTTTTGCATAAAAGATTGTTCACTTTTGTTTATACGGGTTTGAAAATAATTGTTAAAATGTGGGGTTAGAATAGCAAAATAATGTGTATCTTACCAACGCCTTTTAAAAGTTATTTATCTTATTTGAGGAGAATTTAAATAGGTAGTAAAAGTGGATAAAGAAAACATCAAGATATTAATTTTGATATCACTTTTATTCTACTTTTTTTATTTTTCGAGATTTCCATACCTAAAAACACCATAAATTTGACCATTTTACGGCGAGAAATACGACGAGCTTAATGAAGTCTTGTAATAAATAATAATTCGCACCACTTTCATTTCAAAATAACATAATTTACACATGTAAAGCTTGCAAAGTAAGTTTTTACCAACTGTGATAAGTTGATAGGTATTATATTTTATATGTTATTTATATAATTTATGAAACAATAAGATAATTTAATAAATTTAAAGATTATAATAAAAAGAAATTATGTGAAAACTATACTTGTCAAAAAGACTTGTATAACCACCTGTTAAACGTTTTTACAGTTAGTGGTATTAAATTGATTCCCACATCTTGACCATTTGGGTGGGCATTAAGTTTTTGGATTCACGCTTGAAAAATAGCGGTTTTGCCAAACCACCGAAAAATTGGCCCGACGTTACGCCCAAATCAATGATTTAAAAAATGTCAGTCAATTCAGCATGCGACAAAAAAGATCGTGCGTTTAAATCACCTAGTCGGTAAACGAAATATTTAAATTTAAATACCTCTCAGTAGTTATTTTTGTTTAGCCCGCAAACTGTTACACAATATAAAATAAACCGATAGATGCAGTGAACTGCACTGGCGGAACATTGTAGCAAAGTGAAAGTAGGCAGTTTTTAATTTACATTTTCGTTATTAGAAATTATTGTTTGCAGATGCATTACCTCATATAAAATTAAGAAACTGTATTAGAATATTTTTTAAATGGAGCAGTTTCGATAATTTTAATTTGCAAATAGTAGTAATAACCTGTTTCATCAACGTGACATAATCGGTGTTATGGTTGTTTGTTTCTTTGTACTACTGGTTAGCAGATATTTTTCTCGAAAAGCACTATTGTTTCTGATATTTCTATTACCAGAACAATAAAAAAAATGATCAAGAAATAACAATCCAGCAGGAAAACGGTAAATTAAATATTTAATGATGTTTATTGGTATTATTTCCCCACTTTCGAACACAGTGGCACCAACAATTAATATAGCTTCTGTATAGTTTGAAAAATTATATTATTATTCTTACACTTTCTTTTGATCAACTTTCTTGTTGAAATACACATGTTAATTTTGGTTACATTTTAGTAATTCACTGAAAATATATTGTAAAGGACAATTTTTTGTTTTCCAAAAATAATGTGATATTTTTTTAATACAACTGACACATTTGAGATAAGTACCTATGTACATAGTGTTCGGAATATGAGTACCTTTATTTTGCTAGATGATGTCAGGTGTTTGTACATAATAATTACAAATACACTGAAACATACTTACTGTGAGCTTTTTCACAACACATAATGAAATAATAGTTACAAGTGTTCAAAATGACTTATGTTACATGCGAAAAGCGTGTTTCGTACAAACGTCTCGTAGCCAGAAGCTTTTGCCCGTATTGGTCAAAAATTAACATCGATCTGCAGTCGATCATAGTTACTATAAATTGTTTGATTTTTGTTTACTCATAAATATCAAACAAACACAGAAAAACGAAACTCATTAGCCACAATACTATTATGACTAATAATATTTTTAGGTAAGCAGGTGATAAATTACACTGTTGTCGTACGTTATAGCTTTAAAGATTTTCTGATTGTTTTCTTCATTAATACTGATACAAAAAAACAAATTACATTACAGGCTTAAACATTTTTTTCATAAGACTTTTTTTGTTGCTTTTCAAATCACTGTTTCTAAAATGAAAGTAATGAAACTGATATACAGTTGATACAAAGTCCACCTGAACAAAATTAATCAATATTGCACTTTTTGCATATTCTGATACAAGGCTTTAGTTCTAACAATTTAATTATTATTAACTATTGAGATCCTACATTTATTAAATAACTTTTTTTGTCATGTATTTCCTTACACACATTAATATTAGATATTTCATTAAAATTATATTTATTTTTACGTGCATGAAAGATTATTATGTACCAATCTAAAATATTCAACGATTTTTATTAATGTTGAGATAATCACTCGCAATTTTTAATGAATTATGAAAACCACAAAATATTAATTTAATAATTGCAGTCATGTGTATACATACCGTAACTATAATGCTTTATTACTAATTTGAGTTGTAAAAAAAAACAATTTTCCCAGTTTTTATGCTCATCTTCATCACGTGTTCTAACACTACATCCTACTTGAAGGAATGCTATATTATTAATATCAGGTACAAGGTTTCACGCAGAACATCAGCAATAGTTTGTAACCGCTTTGTTGTTATCGAATAATTATAATATCCGTGTTTAATAAATGGTTATGGAACCTCTTATTGATGGTTTCTCAAGGAATCACGCAAATCCAACGAAGTTTGACGTCTCCTATTTGAGTGTTTCCTCTACAAAAACACCGTACGTATATCAATTTTTATAATTTATTCGTATAAAATAAAGATATTTTTAAATAACTCATAATCATACTTGAACTGCGTAGTTCATGTCTAAGTTTAATTCAACTTGTAATTTCAATATTAATTGTGAGCCATTAATTTTTGATATTTGAAATGATGTAATGAACTTAAATTATATTTATTAAGAAAACAGAGAGATAAAAATTTCTAAATAATATCAATATTTTCCCTGCAAAATATCTCCATTCAAATATAGTTAATACACAAAACAGTTCAAAATATCATAAATATTTAGAAACTGTAATATACAAATCTCTTTAACGAAATGATAAATTTATTGCATATTGTCTTTGCCTCTGCATAAGTGAATTGGATATTGGATATCAATTCGCATCTATGGTTAAAACCAGCTATGTGATAAGTACCTATTTTTGTGAAATTCATTTCTACTGACTAATAATTAAACACTTAAAACATGCGGTGGAATACAGAGAAAACGAAAATGCGTGCGTTAGTCTAGGTGAACCTTCAAGGTGACAAGTAGTACAACAAATAAAGTGACGTCATATTACACTTCGGGACCGCCCGCATTGGCTCGGCAGATGATCGAAAGTTTTAAATTAATTTAAAATTTAATTGTAAATTATAAATTTCTGTGTACATATAGAATACATATTATAGTGCAGTGATATATTTTGAAATTTTATTCAGTTAAATAGTACTATATACGAAATCTCCTACGTGCCAGTACCCTATGATAATAAAATAATCACATAATAGTAGGAGGAAATAATGTCAAAAATACCAATTTTAAATCGGTTATGTGCATTGGATGTTATTAAATAATTAGTATAAATGGCTATTATGTTTAAATTGTGCATTTTGCTGCTAAACAATACATAACAAAAACCCAAGTTTGAAAATGAATATTACATTAATACAGCCAATGAACTATTCTGAGATATAATATACAGGGTGTTCTAGAATGATGGTTAAATAGTTTACCAGTGTGTTCCATAAGCCATTTCAGGGGGAGATCTTCATATAAAATTTTTCAATTTGGTCCTCCCTGTTGAGATATTCGAGTCTCAAAATGACGGAAAAAAATAGTTTTTTTATTTTTTCTTAAAAACGGTGGTATTTCAATTTTGGTACACATTATCAGCTAGTCAAAAGCTATTTTGTGGTGGTGTCTATTCCTTAGCTAATGTTTCTGGAGGGCAGGAATAAGCAACCCCTAGATTTATTTCTTTCAGAACTTTTGCCTGCAATGGCCGATTTCAACAAAACTTTTTTTCACCGGTCACTGATAACCGCAGTAGGCGGTTGCTATGATGATGTTTCTCTGTTGTCTTATGAAACAAATCAGTCTTGATAGTTTTTGCAAATATTTGTAAATAACTGACTCTTCCGTACAAATATTAGCGAATAAATTGATGGAATATGCATACGGCAGGATTGGCAACAGTTATAGGAATACCTTTGTTTATAAATATTTGCAAAAACTGTCAATTATAGACCTAATAGCAATTTGTTTAACAAAACAATAGAGAAACATCAACATAGCAACCGCCTACTGCGGTTATCAGTAATTGGTGATGATAAGATGTTTAGAGTAAGGAAAAGTATTTTTATTTTTTCCGCGCAAACTGTTGGTTGTATGAAAAAATTGCAAGAGGGAAAACAGTAGTCAAATTAGGTATATTATTTAAAAAAAAGTTTTGTTGAAATCGGGTATTGCAGGAAAAAGTTCTGGAAGAAACAACTCTAGGGGTTGTTTATTCCCGCCTTCCAGAAACATGAGCCAAGGAGTAGATACCACTACAAAATAGCTTTTGACTAGCTGATATTGTGTACCAAAATTGAAATTTCTAAGTATACTCGTTTTTAAGGAAAAATAAAGAAACTATTTTTTCCCGCCATTTTGAAACTCGAATATCTCAACAGAAAGGACCCAAATTGAAAAATGTCATGTGAAGATTCCCCCTTAAGATCGCTTGAGGAATATACTGGTAAAATATTTGACCATCATTCTGGAACACCCTGTATAACCTAATATGTAAAGTAACGTATAAAACAATAAATTTTAACTGTTTTGATTAAAAATTAAACTGCATTAATGAACTCCACATTCCATATTCAGTGTAATATGTAAGCAAGTGCGCAAAAACTATGCATATCCTTCAGTGCAGCAAAGTTTAAATGAAATTTGGATCAAATAAATATTATGGTTACAGGTGTTATATGCAACAGGTATTTCTACTAATTCAACTTGAATTACTATGCTATTAATTTAATAATATACATATTTAACTAACATCTGTTAACTGATGAATGAAATTAGAAATAGTGAATTAGAATTATAAATTTATGCAAATATATGAAGTTTACAAAATATGTTTTAAAATTAATATTGTGATTTACTACATCATTTTTAATATGTCTTTGAAATTGCTTATATAGGACTGTTACAGTTTTGGATATGATTGAAGAGGCGTTATGGTGGCGCCACTGATATATGGTATCAATCATTATTTTTTAATTTATCTTTCAATTTATACAAATTACTACCCATTTATGTATTTTGTTATTAAATTATTTTTCAGTAAAACTTAAAAAACTAACTGAAAAACACTTTTATTTTAAATAGCATTACAGATACCTTTTTCAGTTATTTAATCGGATCTTATTTGAGTAAATGCTCAAAAATGTTATTTGTTCTAAATTTATTATTGCTTCCATCTGATGAAACGCATCATTTGCTGATCTCTGCAGTCATCTCAATATCATCCTTACATCTTTTATCTGCCGTGAGAACACTTGCTTACTCGAAGGAGTGTGACCCCAAAGATCGCATAAGTTAAGACACAGTGGATGAAACTATGATATACAGTTATTAATGTATTTGATACTTTACATGATCGCATGCCATAACAATTTAGAATCTAGGTATACTCCTAGGAATATAGGAAGTCTCCATTTAGAAAAGCAAACCAATCTCTTGCCTTTGAATGAATTTGAGGTATTTTCTCAGTTAATAAAAATTAAGTCTTTATTTCTATGAATTATATCCGTATAGTCAGTAAATAACACACTATTAATAGCTCAATCTAAAGAAACTGGAAAGTCGTTTATGAAAATTAAAAATAGTCGAGGGCCCAATATTGAGCCCTGAGGCGCACCATGAATAGTTTCTTTATACTGGATTTGACACCATGGTATTGAATTCTATCATTTAGATAGGTTAGGTTTAAAACAGAAAAGTAAAAAAAGTCAAAGTTTTATAATAAACCAGGTTATCTGATACGTATTTTTGAATACTCATTTTTTATCAAACAAATAAGTCATAGGAAAAAATTACTTAGGGGATGCTCAACCCCCTCCAAGGGAAAGAAATTTTCGAAAAATTGTTGAGAAGTTGCTCATGTGTTGGTATAAAATTTATTTGTGTAAAATTTTACTGTACCTTACTTGGTTCTCAAATTACAGCCGCTATTCCATATTTTTAGGAAATTAAATTAATGTACCTGTTAAGACATTTTACTAAGGTCATACCAAACGTGTTAACTATTTGTGCTATTTCTTTCCAAAACTTATCTCCGGAAAATTAGGTACCCATACATATATTTAAAATACATATTTGAATGGGAACTATTTGAATCAGTTTTTCAAAAATATATTTATTTTGAACAACAGCAATGTCCTTTTTTGAAACGACATCATCGCTTTTATTGAATGACTAAATGTTCTATTTAACAAGAATGAAAAAGTATCTAGACAGAGATTACTGGCATACTACCCTGATTTACATACAATAGCTTATACCCTTGAGTATTTACACCAAGAGAGTCAATCCTTAATAAAGACCTAAATAGTTATCATAATTCCTGTTAGATGTCGTACTGTATAACAATACGCATTTATTCAAACGAAGGAAATAAAGCGCTACTATTTTATTCTGCAAAAAACTGCGAAGGCGTTTCGAGGGCGTGGCCGCGTGACCCTTTTTCATATACCTACCTAAATAATAAGATTGTGACAATATATTTATATTCAAACCACAGATCATAAAGTTTGAAACATAAGCGGTTTATTTTTTTGCGTTAGAGAAGTAAGAATATGAACTGTAAATTAATTTAAAAAAAAGCAGAAAAATAAGATTGTTAAAAGAGTTTTCAGCGATATGCCAAAATTTACATTTTCTGTTTTATTTCCTTTAAACATATTAAGATAATTCAAATGAATTCGACATATCTACTTCTATAAAGAGACATATAGAACTGCAGATTGTCGTGTGAGTTTCTCTTACTGCATAAGATTCATTATTATTTTGCGAAAAATTCATTAGTAAAAATTCTAAAACACCAAGTATATTTTTTCAATGTTTGATCTAAGTATAATTTTGTGATGGTGTGAAATAAATATTATTTTGTAGTCTTTTTGAAGAGTAATTTTTAAATTAAAATTAAATTTAAATTAATTTAAAAATTCAAATAATTTAACACTTGCGCATGCAAATTTAAATAATTTACATGTGCTAATGTTTTTAGTAAAAATAATTTGTGAACTTTACAGGCCTCATCAAAAAAGAATGTGTTTCAAAATTTATTATTTAAAGTATTATATAAGTATAAAATACCATTAATGATGTGCCAGAGTAGGAATGACAGTTTTGGAGCAAAATATGAAGATATAGCTAAATATGCCTTACTAAAATGTTGCTGTGGAAAAAGATACAGGTTTACATATTTTTTTTCGTTTTTTTTTTAATAACTAGGATCGCTCAACCGATTGTCATCAAATCTGGTAGGGAAACATATTTAAAGAAAAGCAATCATAATTTATGTAGTAGGTACCTATTAAAACAGAAAGACCATTGCCAGATGATGACAATTTCTATCTTATTTTTTGTTAACAAAATTCCTACCGTTTTCCATAAAACTGATCTAAAACAACCAAATGTATTTTTCGACGTGAGGAAATCTCTTAGGAGCATTAGAAAATTGCCATATTGAAAATTGTCTGTAATTAGCTGTAATAATTAGTTTAATTAATTAAGACATGTAGAAGTAGAGAGAGTTTGCTCAAGGGCTAAGTTGTTTTTACTGCTCTGTTGTTATTTTTGTCCATAAAAGTAAAGATGTAGATAATTTTTTTTTTCAAATATGAGTTTTTTACTAATTTTTTTAAATTAAATTTCAATCAGTTGAGAGAGACTTGCGTTAATACAAAAAAAGAAAACACAAATAAAAATATTTCAACTTTGAACTTCATATTTCCTCCCAATGATATTACTCCTCTTCTATGTCCCCTTATTAATGGCCCACCCTGTATATTTTTATTGACACGTATTGAATGACTTCTTCACTTGAATTTACCAAAGCTGGAGGAGTATGATAAAAGTGTTATCTGGCGGTTAATATATTTTAAGCTTTAACTTTCATTGATACGCGAAAGTGAATATGAACTGGATAACTGCACTTCTGAATTTTTTTTTTATTAAAAATCGTAATGAAATTACTATAATTACTTATCAGAATTCAAAATCTATCATTATAGTCGATTTTCGCCTTGCACGGAAAAGTTTTATTCCTGGAATGTTTAATCTAGTTTTATTACATTTTAAAAATTAACATTTATTTCCTGCCTGCTTCCTCATGACTAACACATTCACTTAATAATAAAATAAACAGTAATCCTGTCGAATGTCATTAAAGTTATGAATTTTAAGTACATACAAGCTTTTGAAATAACAATGACACTCTCTCAAAACAGTTTTTGAACTTCTCGAAGTTCTGAGTAGAAACTCATTAAATTTATATTGGTAAGTGAAACAATTAACTACTAATGTTAAAAGTTGAAAGTAGATTTCATTACAAATACGTCAGCAGTTCAAAAGAAATAGCAAAATTGAATTTAAAGAGTGTCAATATTATTGCAAACGATTGTACATAACATAATATGTATGAACCAATCATCTTCGATGGGAGGAGCTTTCAGAATTATATAGCCAAATTCATGTTATTTTAGTACCTAATATTGCGCCATCTATTAGCAAATAGTCCAAGCGTAAACGTTCTTTTTGAGTTCGTTTCCCATTACGCGAGAGTTGGTTTCCCATTCAGGCCAACAAGGTCTCCCATTAGATTGACTAGTCTTAGTGTATATAGTCAAGGCTTATACTTACCATTAAAGTATAAATTGCAAGCTAACCGGAAATAATCTGAATCCAGGTAAAAACCAAACATTTCTCGTGGGTTTTTTTTGTGGCACGATTTAAAGCAGTTCCATATTTACCAATACGTATCGCATATCTTGCCAGCGCGAAAGGTTGAGCAACCGATCTAGTTCACAGATATTTATTTATTGTTGATTTTATGTAATTAATTAGATACAATTAATTTGAATATTAAAATGTCAACTAAAATTAGCCTGCAATGAACCGTTACATTAAACCTGATAACGGGTCCGATTTCTCTTCGTGTTTCTCAAGCCCAAATCTGAAATATTTTTAAAGGATTCGTCATCATACTTTTCTAGTTAATTTGATGAACTGTTTTTGCTAGCGATGTCACAGTTGTCATGATATAAGAATACAATACTTGAAAATTTTAATGACAGTGTTTGCGGATTTTGATAATAATAATAAGCTGCGGCAATGCGTATTATTCAATCATACAAGTATATCTATGTTTTAAAATAATTTAAAGAATTTGGTTCTGCAAATTGATAGTTCAAAAGTCAAAAGTCAACTTTGGATTTTATCACATGTAACTACAGAAATCACTTAGAAGTATGTGAAAAAACTGGTTCTCCATGAAATATACAAAATCTCGTTTATCACCGGAAGTAAGTACTTTTCTTGCAATTGAAGGGACTTTAGTAATAACCATAATAAATAAAAGTGACAAGTATGGCAAATATGAGTAATTCAAAGGTTCTTCTTTTTTTATAGTACTTCTTTTGACTTTGATCAGGAAAAGTAAATGTAATTTCTCTACCAATTTTCAGCTTTTATGACTTTTGAGACAGACATGTACACTTGTAACAATAGGAATCGTAATATTCACAGTTTACTGTTACAATTACTGAATTATTAATAATATGACCACCACTTTGCGTATACAAGGTGAGGTCTTAGCTTATATACATAAACTTGGGAAATTATAACTGAGAACAAATAATGACGAATAGTGACAAAATGTAGGAAAATAGTTTTAGTTTCAGTTTATAAAAACTAAGAAATAAACAAGTCAGGACGATATATTTGGTATTTGTACCGGTACTTTGTTATCAATTGTGGTTCTATTCGAGTTTATTTTCACGTTATTATAAAAGTATAGCTCATAATTTCTCAAACAAATCGCGAAATCAAATCAAAATTCAGTGGCTGCAGCTCTTCTTTTCTTTATGCCCAAAGATTTCCTGAAAGATGCATTTTCAATTTTATGAAATTCACGTTCTTTATTTTGATATTAAATATATTGGTATCTTCGTAACTGAAAAATATTTTTCTTCATTATTTGTCCTCAACTATAATTTCCCAAATTTATGCGTAAAATATTTAAGGAGGTAATAGTATGAACCAAAATAAGCAGAAAAGTCTCAATAAACGGTTGCGGAGATATGGAATGTTTTATGTTTTTAGCCCCTTTTTTTATTTTGCAAAAACGTTGTGTATTTTCTTGTAATAGTTTGTTGATGTTTAGTGAAATAAACAGTACGTATTTGACAGTTGTTCTCAGTACACAAGTTTTCTTTCGCTATGGCTGGTTGCTCTAACGCAGAACTAACAGACATGCATTTTATGTATGGTCGTGCTAATGGTAACGCCACCGAAGTGCGACGTCTTTATGTTGACGTTTATCCAAATCGCCAGATTCCTTCACAACGCATGTTTGGAAGAATTCACCAAAGATTGCGTGATACCGGTTCCTTGAGCAAACAGTGCCATTTATCCGGAGGACCAACATCGGTATCCACTCCTAGATCAGAGGAAGAAATTCTAGCATTGGTAGAGCAGAATCCAGGTACGAGTGTGCGGAGAATATCAGCCGAGGTAGGAATTAGTGGTCCTTTTGTTTGGAGAATCCTTCACGAGCAACTGCTTTATCTATACCATGTGCAACGAGTACAAGCCTTAAATCCAATAAATGATCATCAAGCCGTTTGGTTTTTTGCCGCTGGTTTCTACGTCATGATGCTGAAGGTCCTCGTTTTCTTGCAAACATTCTTTTTACTGATGAGGCCGGGTTCACAAGAAATGGAGTGTTTAATTTTCACAATACGCATATTTGGGCCGACGAAAATACTCATGCTCTAATAGAATCTGGACATCAGGCACGTTTTTCATTAAACATTTGAATGGGTATTGTAGGTGACAGGTTTCTAGGTCCTGTTGTTTTACCAAACCGATTAACGGGCGCTGCTTACCTCAACTTTCTGCAAAACACACTGTATGAGTTTTTGGAAGACATTCCTTTGAATCAGAGGCAACAAATATGGTTCCAGCATGATGGTGCTCCAGCTCATTTTTCCATGGCCGTTAGAGAGCATTTACACCAAACTTTTCCACATAGATGGGTAGAAAGGGCCGGACCTGTTTTATCGCCTCCAAGATCGCCTGATCTGAACTCTTTAGATTTCTTTGTTTGGGGATATTTGAAGACATTAGTGTATGGTACTCCTTTAAATAGCCTGGAAAAGCTGCAGCTACGGATTAATCAAAAGTGTCAAGAAATCCAAACCAAGGAAGGTGTTTTCGAAAGAGTTCGAATATCGTTGAGACGAAGATGTCGTGCCTGCTTGGAAATGGATGGAGGGCACTTTGAACATTTTCTGTAACTTTGTTTTTTGTTTGTTAAAAGCTTCCTTTGTCGGTTTATTCATATTAAAGTAAAACGTTTGAAAAACGAATAGTGGTCCATATCTCCGCAACCGTTACTTTGCGGACTCATGTTCCTTCTGAAATATTTTACACTCTTTTTTTAACACCCTATATATCCTAGAAATAATTATTTTTTCTTTATAAAAAACACTATATGACTTATTATTCCGAACTCT
Source organism: Monochamus alternatus (assembly GCA_037114965.1). Classification (NCBI taxonomy): domain Eukaryota; kingdom Metazoa; phylum Arthropoda; class Insecta; order Coleoptera; family Cerambycidae; genus Monochamus; species Monochamus alternatus. Next base: position 71,738,156 of record CM073431.1, on the reverse strand, counting down.
AAGGAAATAACGTTATAAATCTTATTGCCTTTTCTAACCATATAATTCCTTTATAATGCAATTTCCATATACATGCAATGTTACTTTAGAGCCGTTCGAATTGTAATTTTAAATGTGCTTTAAAGGTTTTCTCGTCCCCTGGGTTATATTCCTACACTTTACGGGTTTATTCTTTATTTTCCTTTCATTCAATGCAAAGCTGCTTTTCATTGAATTCGTGTCTACCATGTCACACATGTGCTGAAGTTACATCGGGAAATAGTAGAAGAGAAGCGCCAAATATGAAATATTTTGGTTTTTTTCGTATAATAAAATAGTTTTTCACAATAAAATTTATTATTATTTTTCAATAAATACGTTATTGCTTCCTCTATTACATTAAAAATTAATGAGTCATTAAATTCATTGTTTAATGAAAAATTAAAAAAAAAATTACACCAAATATGAAATAAGTACGTAATATGGAATAGAAAATACTCCATACGATAGGACATGGCAGAAACGGGAGGTATTTTACGAAATCAACTTAATTGTATCAAAAGAGAGTTAAAAAAAAACAAAATCATAACTTCTTTTCAAATGTTCATTTTTAAAAGTTTATATAGTAGTAAGTATAATGAGATATGAATTAACTAAAATTTAAAAATATGGACCTTTATTTTGTCCTGGAGTTAAATCGTTAATTGTTTGTCATGCGGTCTAGTATTGTCTTGCTGCAAAATGGTGTTTTGTATAATGTGCAAATATGGAATGACATGTAGTTCATAACCTATGAGCTTACGTCTCAGAATACCGTACTATGATCCGCAAGGATCTGTTAGTCCCCCTCACAAAGTTACTAAGTTGGGATCTGCCCAAATATCATTTGCAACAAGCTTTATAACACTTGCAACACAAATGCGAGCAGAAATTTTTGAAACAGAATGCTACTTTAACAAAGTAACCTATATAAACTCAAACTTAGATATATCTGAAAATTTAATTATTTTTTCACTTTCACAGAAAAAAGTAAATATACAAAAATGTATCAAAATAAATGATATTTTGGCTAGTTCGCATGAAATACTCAATTAAATTAAAGTTACTGATCGAAAGATTTAATATTTAAGAAGTAATAAATTTTAGAAAATCACACTAAAAAGAAGTAAATTACAATTTGTGCAATTTGAAAAGCTTTAAGGCGAATAATGTGTAACGAATAAATATTCCACCTGAAATTACATTTTTTAAAAAACAAACCGTTTTACATCATGGCCATAGACACACTATTATTTGCTTGTGATTCTCATTTTCTCTACATGTAATAATTTACTCATTTATGTAAAAAGCGAATAATTCAAGAGAGTAGAGCTTTATTTTGCGCAGCAATCACTTTCGGTATGCTACGTAACACACGGTGTAATAGCAAACAGAATAATTGACAAAAAATTTGCACTTCGCTAATTCGTTCCATTAACTATTGGCAAATATAAATCTGTAATTGATATTTTTACAAATATTTTAAAAGTAGGTACTAATATGCGCTTCACTTATTTATATGGCGCCTTCCAGGAGTAAAAAGAACATTAGCCCATACAAAAATCATGTGTTTCAAAATTTCATCCTTAACTTTTCAATTAGTAATATTTGTACGTCAGGAATTCAATGTAGATATACAAGGTGACAACGGAGAGTGGGAATACGCTGTAACTTTTTTATGACTGTTGATAAAAATTTGAAATTGGATGGGTTTATACTAGATGGTACCATGAATTCTTTGAGGTCATTTATGATTTCATGACATTTCCGGTTTGACCGGAAATGACCGGAAATTTACATTTTTAAATGGGTCATTTTTCGACATTTTTGGAATCAGCGGATCATTTTATGTATGGTAGGAACAATTTTCTGACACATTTTCTGGATGTAAGTATTTTTTTTTAATTTTTAAAAATAAAACTAAAAGGCCGCCTGTTTCCTTTTTTGTTTGTAACTATGGGAAAAATTCTAAATTTGAATAGTTTTGTAAATTTTTTTAGTTATTTTAAAATCCGTCAAAAGACTATAAGGACTCCATTTTTCATTTCATGACGCATATATTCCCAATTTATTTTAGAAAAGTTCTAAATCACCCTGTATAGAGACGGGCAGTTTTACATAATAATAATAATAATAATAATAATAATAATAATAATAATAATAATAATAATAATAATAATAATAATAATAATAATATCTCTACCTCTCATTCTAATCACAGGGATTAGCCCAGAAGTCGGAGACTTGTGCGGGAGAGGGGGCGGCATATTATTATTAAGCAGGCCGCATTTGCAAATAATGGACGGAATAGGTAAAACAAAATCAGAGCTCTTTCAGTCAAGTGGCGGTAAACTTATAATAATTATAATAATTAAATTTAATAAGTTGAAAATAAATGAAATGAATTATAGTCTATTTAGAAATGAAAGAGAATAATAAAAGCTTATTATGTATGCAAATCGTAAATATTATAAGTATTACTGTTGCTTATACTCAATATTTTTATATTATGTATTATCGGTATAGATGAGGTGTACTTTTAAAAAAAATTTGTGTGATCGAACCGTACTAAATTGTAGCAGGTAGCTAAAATTTAATCCCCGACAATCCATCTTTGTCTATGCCACTTCAATTTCTCGGTCCATTTCTCTTATAAGTAAACAATATAAAAACAGCATTTCAAAACTATCGGCTACTTTAAGCATCAAATAAAATTATTCAATATTATTATCAAAATATTTATTTAAATTTAATGAATAGACTTTTATTCCACACAAAAATATATGTATTTTGAAAATTCTAGTTATGGTGAGTAAATGTAGTGTTGTATAAATGTACAATAAAGAAAATAAAAAAGTTGGTATATTAAAATTCATCCTCTGAATATTCTGATGAATTATCTTCGTCTCCTAGATTGATAACGATAGGTTGCAACAGTAACGTCAATTAAATTATCGAGTTCCCATATTTTCTCCTCTTCTTTTTGTATATGATGTATACATCTTTGACAGTTATCTGCAGTTACTCGTTCCAAGGAATTTTTAACAAAATTTTCAAGTCACTTAATTTAAACGTCCTATTATTTCGCGTTACATCTCCTTTTACCTGCGCCCAGACTAATTCGATTGGGTTAAGTTCACAGTGATAAGGTGGTAACCGTAGTCCCGTTATTTGGCAATTTGTAGTCATTTCATCGATAACATATTTTTTCTGATCTTTATTATGATTGACAAGTGTCAAAAGTTCCTTTTTCACCATATTTGTTTCAAAAGAAATGTTTTTTCCAAATAACCATTGAATTATATCGGCTTTCCTCCAAGCAATTGTAGGCGTCCGTTCGGTCTGCCGTAAATGGTAACTGGCGTTATCCATGACAATTACAGACCCCGGAGGAATAAGATCCAACATCTGTGTAAAATACTCTTCCAAAATATCTGCGTTCATTTCTTCGTGATAGTCACCTGTATTTTTAGATTCAAATAAAAGTAAACCGCCATCTACAAAACCACTGGCACTACCTATATGTGTCACTATTATTCTTCGCCCTTTACCTGAAGGTGCCTTGAACCCTGTTGAAAGTCCATCCAAAAATGCTTGTCTAAAACTTTTTACATTTTTATCTTGCCATGCTTTTGTTACAGTATATCCCTCGTTGACCCAAGTTTTGTCTAGATAATAAATATTCCTTCCTTCGTCACGGAATTTTCTTAAGTCAAGTAGGATCTTCGCCAACAAATAATTTCATCTTTATCTATAAGAACTGACTTCCTGTTCTGCTTTTCCCAGCAAAAATTCAACTCTCGTAAGACGGCCCATAATTTGCTTCTAATTATTTTTGGCAAATCGTTGTCCTCTGAAAGTTCGCTTGAAATTTTGTTTAGCGTTGGTATTTCTTTTTTAAAATAAATTGAGTGTACCTTTCTGCGAATGACATTTTTGAAGAAATCATCTATAACGACTTTTGACCTCCCTGTAAATGATTTTGGGGGATTTACACTATCTTGTTCATTTTTTGTTTCCTTTAAAAGTCTGTAGATAGTCGATTTTCCAATCCCTGTCATTTTGGAACACTTTTCCACGATGTCGTCGACACTGTTGGTAGGATTTTAGTGTTTCAATACATTAAATACATTTTATATAATAATCTTCTCATTCTGAGACAGGACACATCTTTTTACTAGTTTAGCAGGTACGTAATCTAATAAGCTCGGCATTTTACCCAAACAATATTATATCCACTGGCACAGTAGTCACTAAACACAAGTCGAATTTTACTCTACTGTTTTATTACTCTCTTTCATTTCCAAACAGACTATAATATGATTTATCCATGACCACTATATTAAGAAGGTTTATTACGTCTGTCTTTCGCAGATTAAAGACCTTTTAACACACTAGTGGATTAAAATTCATAATACTACGCATCGATTTTATAGCATTTTATTTAGTTATTATTATTAACATTGACATCAACATTTATCTCAAGAACGATCTTGTGGTTTTGACCGGAAATTCACTCGATAAGGAGTTTCTAAAGGACTGGGGAGACCCACTTCCAGGTAGGACCTGTATTTTCTCAGCAATCACAGTGGTAATATCATCCCCAGCATTGGCCAGTAATATTGCCGAGGTACACTTCATTCTCTGTTAGGTAGAACTTTCTGGATCAGAGAGCCCAAAAAAAGCAGCTTTTGAAAACGTTTTCGAAATTGTGTTGATGTTGACGATTGTGATGATGTTGTGTAGTATATTTTCCAGACACATATCCTAAGAAAAATCTCTCACCGCCATTTTTAGGTCACAGATGCAGGTACTTTCGACACATTTCTACAGCATTTACTGAAAAAGCTTCTTCCATAATCGTGAAACTTCTTGAAATATTTGTTTTCGTATCCAGAATGAGTACGTATCAGTAACTGACTTTGTCTTGAACATGGGTGATATCCAAAAATGTTAATTCTTTGCATCGACAAGCACCTGCGAATCTCATGATCGTTGCCACTAAAGAGTTCAATATAAAACGCCCAATAAATTGAAATATTATTAATGTCTTTGTGCACTTTAAACATTGATTTTAGTATGGAATATTTTGTCCACATCGAAGAGGCAGCAAACCGTTTTTCCACATTGAAAAAGTAGGATAGTAGCACCTATTCTGTAATTGCTCCCTCTCCTATGTGTAATTCCTTCTCGTACACACTTTTACTTCTTACTGGTAACAGTCGCAATGTTGCTTCTTGGGTTTCTTGCTGGATTTCAGCCGATATCTCAACATTTTTTGTGTCGATTTTGCAAATTTTTTCACTCTTGTTGACAAATAAACAAACGCATGTCATAGAAACGATTCCAAGACTTCCTATTATTCAGATAATCAATATTCTTGATTAAAATAATTTTGTTTTCCAAAACCATAGTTGTTTACCTGCTCTCATACAGCTTTCGCTCTCCTAATTGACCGGTTTTGGCCGTGGTCGTGGATAAAATGTTGAATTAGATTCGGTAAATTAACCACCCTCTCTCTACAAAATGTAACTCTCTGCTGCGCCTCAAGCGTCCATTTTTTCTCGTGGATTAATGGCTTGTTAATTCCCTTATACAGGGTGATTCATTAAAAATGGGCAATCTCTGAACTGGAAATACTACACACCAAAATATGGCGATTGAGCCAAATATGTCTTATCCGAATGTTGCTGGTTTAAAAAATACAGGGTGTTCAATGCTAGAATTTTATTTTGAAATATCTCAATAACTTTGAAACCTGTCGGAGTATTAAAAAAAAATGGCACAATTATGTTTTTTGGCACGGCAAATAAGAATTTTTAACTAATTTTGATGTCACTAGTAGAGGGCGCCAGTTATGTCACAGCATGTTTCTTTTAAATGGCAGAATTTTTTTGCTGTTTAGTGTATCCATCTGTCTATCGATTCTCCTACCTGTTGTATCTAAAAAAGGTATACCTTGTTGAAGTCGTTAGGAGTAACAGTTTTCGAAATAATCCTGTTTGAAATATTTAGTGCACCGATTGAAAACTGTTATCGTTTCAGGTAAAGTGCCTTTTCTACCGAAAATACAGCAAACTTTTACTTAAAAAAGTTGTTCAGAACGGTAAATTATGGAGACGTGCAAAATTTCAAGAAGATCGGCCTGCTTTGGTAAAATCTTTGTGCTTGAAAAATGGTTTCAGAATCAAACCTCGCCGATCTTCTTGAAATTTTGCACGTCTCCATAATTTACCGTTCTGAATAACTTTTTCAAGTAAAATTTTGCTGTATTTTTAGTAGAAAAGGCACTTTACCTGAAACGATAACAGTTTTCAATCAAAAGAAACATGCTATGCCATAAGTGGCGCCCTCTACTAGTGACGTCAAAATTAGTAAAAAATTCTTATATGCCGTGCCAAAAAACATAATTGTGCCATTTTTTTTAATACTCCGACAGTTTTCAAAGTTATTCAGATATTTCAAAATAAAATTCTAACATTGAACACTCTGTATTTTTTAAACCAGCAACATTCGGATAAGGCATATTTGGCACAATCGCCATATTTTGGTGAGTAGTATCTCCAGTTCAGAGATTGCCCATTCTTAATGAATATTCCCTGTATAATTAATAATTATAAAGATACAGTCCTTATAGATTAGAATGGGTATGAAAATGTAATAAAAAATAAAATAATAGTAGGATTTATTAAATTAAGTAAGAGTTAAATGGTAATTCATAAATTTAATAATATGTTCTAATCTAAAGTTTTTGATTAAATATTTAAGTAAAGCAAATCTCTTATGTGAACTCTGGGAAGAGAGACCAAAGTGATTGTATAATATCATGTCAAAGTTATAGGACATTATTTTTTTAATAGCTTATACAATAATTAAATTATTAACAATGTTCTGGCACCCAAATATTTAACTATCAGCAAATTATAAGAAACCGAAATGTAAGTTAAGTTATAGTAAACGAAAATAATTAAATAAGAATTATTAGAAATAAACGAAACAATTACACAATCTCATAATAAGCACATTGGTATCAACATAAAAATACACATTACTTACAATATACATATAACATTTTATTAATTTAAAAATATTTATTTTGGCGGTAATACCTAGAAAAATTAGTAGACTCGCTAATACGGTAGCTCATTCTTAATGGTCTCATATTAACATATTACGAGTAATTTAAATTCCTATTACTTCTTATCATGTAGAACGCTAAATAGTAATGTAAATAAGATATGTTAGCATTGCCTATCAGTGTGTACTAATAAAATTTACAGATGAATACGTATTGTTTGGTTCTTCAAATTTAACATAATAATCGTATCGGGCAATATAATTCGTATTTAAATTTTGAGGTCACTGATTTCTATTCTAAAGGAAAAGTTGCCCCAGTTTAAATGCCTACGTACACCGGCACTGAATGTATTTAGTGACAGCGATATCTAAACAAACATAAATTTACAGAAGAAATTATTTTGAAATGTGAGGACGTTCTGTATTTAATAGAATTTCAGTTCGTTATACTTAAGGCCTGCTACAGACTATGCGTGAATTAGCGATTCGCGATGCGCTATGTGTGGTTTGCAAGGAATTCGTGCATCGTGTGTAGGTAGGGTTTCTATGATTGGATTTTTAACGAACAAGACCCTACACACTATTCGCGAATTCCTCGCATGTCTCGAATGGCGCATAACGATTCGCGAATTCACGCATAGTCTGTAGCAAGCTTAAGGATCTTTTCTCATAAAAAGTTGTTTTTTTTTTCTTTTTCGGTCATAAATTTTTTGATTAGCTTTATTAGTACATACTTGAGCGTTTACTATTTCTTATTTTTATTAATAATATTTCAAATAATGCGCATGCTCTCTACATACCTGAGTACCTTGTTGAATTAGTGTGTAAGTTACCATGTAAGTACTTCTAGATTATATTTATATTGTATGTCATTTACATTTCCCAGACATCCCATGTTTCCGTGCATATATAAACATTATTATTATTATTACTATTACTATTACTGTTACTGTTACTATTACTATTACTATTGCTATTACTATTACTATTACTATTACTATTACTATTACTATTACTATTACTATTACTATTGCTATTACTATTACTATTACTATTATTATTATTATTATAATTTTCAACTCAAAATGACTTTTGTTTTTCATAATGAGCACACCTATATTCCTATAAAAATTTAAGCTTCATTATAAGAAATTTGAAAACCTCAGTGTGAAGTAAAGTTAATTACATACACCCATGAACCTGCTTTGTTTGTCTTATGCTAAATAAAATAGTTACAGTTTCATTCAAATTTAGTAAGATGCTGTCATTTTAAATTTTTAGCATGAGAATTTTTGTTTCAATTTTTTTCTCATCTAAACTATGTTAAGTTTGACTGCTATATTATAGACCAATAAGGGCTAAATACTTGTATATCATAGTACTAAAATTTTTAAGAACAAATAATAATAATTAAAAAATCGCATATTTTACACAAATAAAGTATTATACAGAGAAATGATTATCCTAAGAAGTCTAAAAAATGTAGTTTCGAATACGTAGATATCTATACATATAAAATTAAGTAAGTATTGTATTTTAATAATAATAGTAATAATAATAATAATACTGCATTTATTGCCCAACAGAAATAATCCATTTACAGGACAAAAAGAAAAAGAGTGTGAGAGTAATTCTAACAAAACAAATGTAACTTAATAAGTTACATACAATATGTCAGTGTGATAAGTGTAAGTAATACTAACAGTTTGTACAGAAATTTATACCACAACAAACAACACAACTGCATATCAAGTAGGTATTAATTAACCTAAATATTACGTAAACATTGAGATCCCACCAATAACAAATTTTTAAGAGTACAGATATGTAAATCACATAAGCTGAATATTTGATTAAAATTGATAGACATAACATATACAGGAGATTTCATACCTAAATTGGTTCTTACATTATGACAATAGATTATGACAGTGATCCCGTGATCCAAGATAATTTGTCATCCATGATAACTCCAAGATCCTTAACACTATTGCAATGTTTAAGAACTGTAGCGTTGAGGTATAGTTAAACAAACTAGGTTGAGTTTTAAGTGTAAATGAGCATATTTTGCACTTGTCAACATTAATTGGCAATTGATTTTTTGTACACCATTCCTCAACTAAATCAATACTTACCTGTAAATTTAAATAGTCACTTATAGAATTTATATTTTTAGTTTAGTTTTAAATCTCAGCAAAAAAACAATGATTCGATGTCAGTGACAGAGACAAATCGTTAACAAATAAAATAAAAACAAGAGGTCCAAGGTTGGATTCTTGGGGTACACCCGATGTGGCTAAGAAAGTATTAGATTTAAAACCGTTGTATGAAACATATAATTTACGTTGCGAAAGATATTATCGGAATAGTCTAAGTAAACTATTACTAAAACCCAAATGGTCAAATTTATGGTTAACCTTGTCGAATGCTTTAGAGAAGTCCGTGTATACCACGTCTACTTGACCTCTATTGTTGCTTAAAACAAATTGGGTAAATTCACCCAAATTTGTTAACGTAGATCGTGACGTAACAAATCCATGTTGATTCGGAGAAATAAAATTTCTAACTTTACTAAAAAGAATTGCATACACAGCCATCTCAAATACCTTCGCAAAGTTGGATAGAATAGCTATAAGTCGATAATTTTTTATATCAGATGGATTACTCTCTTCTAATATTGGACAAATTCTTGATAATTTCCACTGCTCCGGAAAAGTAGCAGTAGACAGAATAAGATTAAATAAAGCACACAATGGAGCAGAAAAAATCATAAAACAATCTTTAATAAAAAAGCTAGGTATCTGGTCATCTCCACATGTCATCTTATTTTTTAACTTTGAAATGGCATTACAAATATCAGTTTCAGTGAAGCTAACAATATTAATAGAAGTTTGAAAACTATTTAAATTTAGATTAGGCTGAACATTTTGACTGCTAAAAACACTTGAGAAATATTTTTAAAAACCGTTAACAATTTCAGAGGAAGAATCATAGTGAACGTCATTCATAAAACAGTTTTGGTTCAGTTATGAAACTAGCTTGAGCAGAAGTAAGGTAATTGCGGTAAGCATTTGATGTAAGTGTTTTGATAACATTTCTAAGACGTTTAAATTCATTGTAATAATAGGTGGCATGAGTTTTTTAAAATTTATTGTGGTAATATGGCGTAAGCTTAATATTTAGTGTATTATAAATTGTATCATAAAAAGCTTCACAAGCAGAATTAATGTCGGTGTAGTTATTTAGAAATTCCTAATTGATGTAAATAAGTGCGTTATATAACTTATGAAAATTTGCTTTTTTAAAATTGTATGACCTATCATTAAGATTAACTGGAAAGATATCTGTACTTGATATGTTTAATTTAGCAGATATTAATAGGGAATGATGCTGAACATCTTCAGTAACAACTGGATTACAGTCTCTGATAACAACACATTCACGATCTGAAATACATAGATCTAAAGTTCTTCCATAGGCATTTTTGATATTGTTAAATTGATGAAAGTTATTGAATTGAATAAAATTTGTAGTTACCTGTGATTTAAAATCCATAAAATCCGGCACTGTAAAGTGAGTAGAATTATAATCCCCAATAATTAACACATTCTTCATGTTTACAAGTATAAGCCCAAATAATTCAAGAAATAATTCAACATCTATATTGTTGACCTGTGGGGAAATATAAACTAGAAATATAAATAAAACTAAATTAGTTGGGGTCTCCTACAAGCTATCAGATCAATAGATGGACACTGATTCGTGATGTCTTCATAATCAAGCAATACCACGTGGTAATTCTAGTTAAAGTAGAACACCTCCTCCGCGGGTTGTATGAGTTTCATTAAAATTTCTGTCTTTTCGAAGACACCGTAGGATTCTGGGAAAAAATCACTATTGAGAATGTCAGGTTTAAGCCATGTTTCCACGAAGACAACACAATCACAGTTTTAATAATTACGGCAATGATTTATTTTCCTGTCATTGTTAAAGACAAAATAAGCATATCTATAAGTATTTAATTTTATAGCATTTTATAAGTCAATGATTGTACAAAACAAAGGTGATATTTTTACTTACAATGATATCATTAGTGAATTTAAAATTAGATTATAATGCATGCATTGTTCTTGTTTTGTTTTTTATATCATTTCAATCTATAATATCTTATCTACGAACGATTATGTGTTTTAAAATAAAGATATGTCAATAAATGCATACATACACAAAAAAATGGTCTGTACTTTTGACCAGATCCATCTTTCCTTATGTATTCTGACACAGTGAATCCGAATCTGAAGTCTATTTAGTTCAAACACCTTCAAAATTTTGAGTAAACCGCAAAAATAGCGAAGAATTACGTTAGTGGGGGCCAAGATATTCGAAAAAAAAATCTGGCACTGATAATATGCGTTTTTATGTATTTTGATGATTTGATCTGCATCATTCACAAATTTTGTAAAAATCGCGAGAAATAGCTGAAAAAGCCTAAAAATCGTTAAAAATCGACAAAAACGTAATCTGTAATTTTGATTAAAGCACCTATTTTTATATATTTTGACGCACGAAATCGAATTTGAAGTGAAATTAACACAAATACTTCCAAAATTTTGAATAAGTTGCAAAGATTAGCTAGAAATCGCAAAAAATCACGTTAATTTTAGTGAGTTTCCAGTTATTTCTTGTCATTTTTGCAAAATTCTTGGATGATGCAGCTCAATAATAGACTTCAGATTCTAATTCAGTGGATCGAAATAAATATAAAACACTTGATTAAATCAGAAAAAAAATTTCAGAATTTTATGGCGCTCACTAACGTGGTTTTTTCAAAATTTTAAAGGTATTTAAGCTAAATAAACTTTGAATTCGGATTCATGTATACATAAAGATAGTTAGGTCTGGTCAATAGTACATTCTACTTTTTTTATGTGTTGGTGTTGTCATTTACGAACATGTTGCCTTTGTGACAGATGACAACAGACTAAACATCGGACATGGCTAATAAGATACTTTTGAGACATGTTTACCAACACAACGAAAATCTCGTGCGAATCGACTAATACATCCCGAGACGATAAAAAATTAGATTATAATTTTTAATTAACATTCCAAAGTTGGTCTATTGTAATGATTAATAAGTTTTTATCCCGAAAAGGGAGCGTCAGAAGCAAATAGTCCAAGACACAGTTAAATAGAATTAACTTGGCTTTAAGAAAGCGATACCAATTTGTCCAAAAATCAATGGAGTAAAACTTTTTCTACTAAAAATGAGTATTTAATGGCACGAATAGACAAGATAAATTTCTAAACGTAAAAATAGCTCCTCACTATGCACTATTGTGTACCAAATCTCATCTCAATATATCGATCGGTTTTCGAGAAATGACGAATACAGTATTTAAGATAGATCATTTTAAACGCTGGTTCTCAAAAACGAGGCATTTGCGAACCCATGTTTATATAAACTTTTTTCTTATTTTTAAACATAGAACCTGCCCTTAGATTCTTTCTTAACATCATCCTGTAACACTCTATATAATAGGTACATGGAAATATCTGAAGAAAATGGCAGATGTAAAATCTCAGGAAAGGTCGTGGCCCCTACTACCACCCCCTTCTGGCGCCCATGCTGGTACCTATATCCAAACATTGTCAATATGAAATCGTGTATTTTAATGCTGCAATTTGCCATTAATATTTGCAATATGTTGTGGCTGAATGGGAAAATATTTGTCAAAATATTTAGTACCGCAAATACAAACGAGGTTAATATTTGTTCTCCATTCATTTTCGTTAATATACTATGCAAAGGTCCCCACTAAACCGCAATGTTAATTACTTTTTGTTGACACATTCTGCCGAGATACGCATGACCTAAAAACCCGATATTTGGATCGCCGCTGTCGTTCCAAAAATTCATTAGGACTGAGTAAATCCGAACTTGAATTGCTAATATTTATGCAAAAAGTAGAATCCCATGTTTTTAATTAGAACACCTATGGGGATTAAGGGCCGACATTGGCATAGAAGTGGTTCGCAAATAGGCCGACGTATTCCCTAAATTTCGCTTTTACCAAAATCATTATTTAACAGTTACGTTCCCTTTCTTTATACAGCGTGTTAGAGTTGTGATTGGCACAAAGGAAACTACCGTTATCGGATAGAAACTCGGTGGTAACGAAACTACTCGTCCTACAGCTTCGAGAAAAAAATGTTGATAATGTAAGCGGCATAAGATTGGCGTTTGGAATTCCATCACAGGCGATCAGCTATAAGCGATATTGTTTGGGTTATAAGCAGAGGATATGTGCTATTTTAATATAAACATTTGTGATTTGGAAGCGGGCTAAGAACGCCTGATTCATTCGCTAATATACAGTTAATACGTTAACACACTATGTATCGTATATGAATAATTAATCTACTTTTTATTATATATCAGTTATCCCTCATTTGTAGTGTTTAATTTAAATTCCTTATAACAACAAAAGTGAAATCAAAAAGTCATTTAAAATTATTTTACACTTTCAAATTTTCTCGCTAGATAATGAACTTTTAAATTCAAATGAACAACTGAGATATACGTTATAAAATGAATGGTGAAGGTATGTTATGTTGAACGATTTTGGACTCTCCTATTGACACTTTAAAAATTATTTATTTGAAATTTTGCTTTCTTAACGTCAGCGGTAGGGGGGAAATAGGAACGTATTGAATGTTTAAATATAAAAACAAAAATCAATTGATACTTAAAAGTCAATGATAATACGCTCTCATCTTGGACCTCTTTTATGTTTATATAACTATTACATTTTAAGATTAAGCATTAGGGAACAGGCACTGTTTCTCTTCCTTGTGAAAAATGAAACTACTGCAAAAATAATATACGTATAGCTTTATACGGTCTGTGACAATCTATCTAAGAAATGGGACATACAATTCTAATTAAACAACTCTGGTTTTTTATTAAAATTCTCCCTGCAGGCTCCAAATAATCCAATAAAACGTATTGCAGAAAACGTTGGATCATTATATGTAACAGTACTTAAGTTTCTGTTTAATCCTGTACCCCCAGTTGACGTTATTTGATATCTTTAGAATTTTGCTCACTGTTCTATAAAAAGTTAAACGGAAGACCATATTTTTTATTTTACTATCTTATTACTCATGAAATTGTTTAAAAAATGAGATAAACCGGATGCAGCTGACATTTTCCGAACTTAAGTTATGATTGAAAATATTTTGTAACTTCTAAAAATACTAAATTACGCCTAGTCTAGTGGTTTAAGCTTAAATAGAAACTAAAGTTTTGTTACAGATAATGCCTATCAAACCACCTTTAAAACAAAGTCAAGTTCGCTAAAACCGGTTAATAGATTTTCCTATTTTTTTTTACACTACGTATAGATGGCAAGTTGGACGTTTTACATGAACTTGATGATGTTTGACATACTTGTAAAAGAGGGATGGGCTAAAGCTTGGTGTAGATATTACGTGTAGACCAGGCTTCAACTATCTTTCCATATTTTTCGCATAAAATATTGTACAATGTAGTGTTTACTATTTCTATGAATTTATTTTCTTACTAAATTATCTGAATTTTTGCACATCAAATCTCATATTTTTATCATTTTATTCTCAAAAATGCTTGGGTTTTGTTTATTTTTTTCACAAGGCTTTTTGTGTATTTTGATATAGTATATAGCTTGTCACAATTATGGCATTTAAACTTCTAAACTCCTGTGTTCGAAATATTTAAAAGATTCGGAAAGATTGGAAATAATATTAATTTTAAACAGGAATGTTTAAAATTAAAATGTTTTGCAAATATTGTAAATTGTATGTAGATAGGCAATCATTGACGTATTTATAGGAATTTACAATGTAATGTGAGTGAATGTTTTTGTTCGTTTAAGAATGTTTCGATATAAGTCATATATTATTATTATTACAAATGCAGCTTCCTTGAATAACAATATCAGTCATTGTTTACTGCAACTACTTTGGTATGCTTATTAATCCTTGAATATATTATTACATGTATTTCGTTTGGGGCAGATAACATAACTTTACAAAATACTTAATTGGATATAAAGACAGTAGTTATACAACTTATAAACATCACCTAAATTACAGTATGGAAGAAATAATAGGTATTTAAAATGGTATTTTTAAGACAACTATTTTAATATTATTTTTATTTTCAGCACTAGGTACCTAAATTTGTAATACACTATATAGGTACATCAAGAAACATATATTTTTAATATCCAATTCCTAATGATTCAATAAAAACGTAATGTCCAGTTACTAATTAAAAAATTACTTCTGCGTCACTGATGAAATTTGCCGAAAATTATTTTTTCGAATAAAAAGTGATAAAAATAGGGAGCGTGGTTTTCAGAAAATTTTCGATAAAATTACCTACAGTCGTTTCCTTAAAAACAAAGAAAATCCACTGTCTTTTTAAAAAATAACTGGAGTCGTCAGTCCTTTTGTTTAAAAATATAAAAACTTTACGATTTTTATTTAACTTAAGGTAGCCATATTTGTGGTCCAAAATAGTGGAATGTAATTTTAAAGTTATGTATTTCAAACCGTGTTAAAGGTACCAGAGAGTATTATACATTATTGGATACTAGGAAGTTCAGCTTAGGTAGTGTTATTATTTATATTGCCAAAATGTAGCAATTTTATACTTATAGTCTGTTCAGAAATAAAAGAGAGTAATAAAAGGTTATTATGTACGCAAATCGTAAATAAATGTAGTACTGGTGCTTATATTCAATATTTTTATATTATGTATTATCGGTATAGATGAGGTGTACTGTTGAAAAAACTTATATTTATTTAAATTTAATGAATAGACTTTTATTTCACACAAAAATATATGTATTTTGAAAATTCAAATTATAGTGAGTAAATGTAGTGTTGTATAAATGTACAATAAAGAAAATAAAAAGTAGGTATATTAAAATTCATCCTCTGAATATTCTGATGAATTATCTTCGTCTCCTAAAATGAGAACGATAGGTACCACAGTAGCGTCAATTAAATTATCGAGTTTCCACATTTTCTCCTCTTCTTTTTGTACATGATGTATACATCTTTGCCAGTTATCTGCAGTTACTCGTTCCAAGAAATTTTTTAACAAAATTTTCACTTAATTTAAACGTCGTATTATATCGGGCTACATCTCCTTTTACCTACGCCCAGACTAATTCGATTGGGTTAAGTTCACAGTGATAAGGTGGTAACCGTAGTACCGTTATTTGGTGATTTGTTGCCATTTCATTGATAACATATTTTTTCTGATCTTTATTAAGATTGACAAGTGTCAAAAGTTCCTTTTTCACCATATTTGTTTCAAAAGAAACGGTTTTTCCGGATAACCATTGAATTATATCGGCTTTCCTCCAAGCAGTGGTAGGCGTCCGCTCGGTCTGCCGTGAATGGTAACTGGCATTATCCATGACAATTACAGACCCCGGAGGAATAAGATCCAACATCTGTGTAAAATACTCTTCGAAAACATCTGCGTTCATGTCTTCGTGATAGTCACCTGTATTTTTAAACTCAAATAAAAGTAAACCGCCATCTACAAAACCACTGGCACTACCTATATATGTCACTATTAATATTCGCCTTTTACCTGAAGGTGCCTTGAACCCTGTTGAAAGTCCATCCAAAAATGCTTGTCGAAAACTTTTTACGTTTTTATCTTACCATACTTTTGTTACAGTATATCCCTCGTTGACCCAAGCTTCGTCTAGATAATAAATATTCCTCCCTTCGTCACGGAGTTTTCTAATTGATCTTAAGTAGGATCTTCGCCAACGAATAATTTCATCTTTATCGATAAGAACTGACTTCCTGTTCTGCTTTTCCCAACAAAAATTCAACTTTCGGAAGACGGCCCATAATTTGATTCTGCTGATTTTTGGCAAATCGTTGTCCTCTGAAAGTTCACTTAAAATTTTGTTTAGCATTGGTATTTGTTTTTTAAAATAAGATAAGTGTACTTTTCTGCGAATGACATTTTTGAAGAAATCATCTATAACGACTTTTGACCTCCCTGTAGATGATTTTGAGGGATTTACAGTATCTTCTTCATTTTTTGTTTCCTTTAAAAGTCTGTAGATAGTCCATTTTCCAATCCCTGTCATTTTGGAATATTTTTCCACGATGTCGCCAACACTGTTGGTAGGATTTTGGTGTTCCAATGCATTAAATACATTTAATATAATAATCTTCTCATTCTGAGACAGCGTACATCTTTTCACGCGTTTAGCAGGAATGTAATCTGATAAGCTCGACATTTTACCCAAACAATATTATATCCACTGGCACAATAGTCACTAAACACAAGTCGAATTTTATTCTACTGCACTAGTACGTTTTCGTATATTCAGCTCTAAGACTGGATTGATCTGTCACAATACAGCGGCTCCTGCCCTATGATGTATCCAGTAAAATATATTAATGTACACCCGTTACCTGTTAGCATTAGTGTTACCGATAATTACCTGAAACGAAATATTATCACGCCCACGGTCGGTTCTTATCTCGAGATTTTATTTCATTTCCAAACAGACTATAAAATATTTATTGAAAATGGCTGTTTTTATGGAATTTTTACGTAAATTTCAACAATTAATTTTTCACATTTAAAGACCAAAGTAAGAAAAATAAACAGAAACCTTTCCTAAGTTCATCCTTTTTCACTACAGTCAAATAAAGTATGTACTTTTTGTAGAAAAGAAACGTAAACTTAAAATTATCCATGTCGATTTGCACGTTGTTTTGATTATCGTCATATTTAAAGATAGTAAGATCACGTAACATACAGTTCTCGGGATTTTTTGAACCTTAAATAGTTTAGCTATTACTAGGTAGCAGTATATATCAAGAGTCTAAATTCTTATTGTCTTGTAGACTACACTGCTAATACACGGTGACGGCACTCTTAAACTTAATATTTATATTATAAATTAGGCAAAAAGGTATATACGTATTTATCTACAATTAAATGAATTGCGAAAGTTTTTTCGAAACAGATAATTGTTTAATTTCGTGGGATGGGAATTTTGCACCCGAGGCGAAACCGTGTGCACTAACCTCTTCACTAAAACGTAAAAAACACATGTAGATTTGGTAAACAATTTTTTAACAATAAACTACAGAAATTATAAAATATCTTTTGTCTGGCTTTGATACTGTGTTACCTTTTTAAAAGTCAACAACCTAATTATAAATTCATTAGGTATTTTTGTTCAATAGAAAAATAAAAACGTCTAGATGCAAATACTAAAATACATATTAATTTCCATTGCAACTATTAAGTTCTATTAATAATCGTCAACGGCTTCACACGAAAAATATGCTTTATAAAAGAATTACTGTATTATTGTAGTATTTATATAAAGTTGTGGAAATTATTGAAAAATATATTAGGACAAGCCTAATATTGAAGACATATCCAGTAAGTAGTTGCGCATATGCGTGGTAGCCATCTTTTTATTTGAATTTTATGCCAATAAAATTTTGATAACTTTTCATTAGTTGTACAATTTAGACACAAAATGTTAGTGGCCCATAAAACCACATTAAGAAGTTAATCGCTTCTAATGTTTTCTAAATTCATTTTCTTCAATGGATTTAAATATTGTTTCTGTTTATTTCAAAATTGCATTATTTTCTTTCTGTGTATTCGCAGTTAATATTTTTTCACCACCTCTCGATAATTCCTATAAAATTTACTTAACAGTAACACCAGCAATGTGGCAGCAGTTACATTATGTAGACATTTTCGTAAAAAAATATACAGAGTATTGTACAAGCTCTATGACAGATGGTAGTTGGGTTAATGTCAAACATTTTTCCTTATATGAACAGTTTAAAATATAAATTTCATATTTCAATCAAAGTAATCTGATAAATAAAAAGTGATGGTTGCTATAATTATTGCCGCTTTATTTATCATCAGATCTTGTAAACTGGTTACTTCAACCACATGCACAAAATGATTTGATAAAGCATGTTTTGCTAGGGATGGCATAAATGATAATCATAATGAACATATCTGGGCGTTACAAATTCCGCATGCAATTAAATCAAGACGATTTAAGCAACGTTTCAGTGTCAACGTAACATTTTCAATAATAATGTACTACCTGGGCATGTTTTAAATTATCATTTCAATGCATTTCAATTTGTCGGTCAGTGGTCGCGCGGTTTAAGGCGTCAGTACTTGAATCGAGGTGACTAGATCGGAGTTGGTTCGAGCCCAGCTGCCGGTAGACCGTATATAAGCTATATTCGTGCAGAGGTTTGGCGCCCTCTCTGCGGATATGGTAGGGTGGAAGAATGTTGGTTTGGGTCAATGTGAGAGATTGATACCGGTTGATATTTGACTACCCCCCTAATTAATGAGGTTTTCCAGGTTTCCCTCATTCCTGCACTGAATAGTGGTTAGAGCCTACCAACGTAAGTCGTTCCTGGGCGCAAATGCGGCCTGCTTAATAATAATATGCCGCCCCCTCTCCCGCACAAGTCTCCGACTACTGGGCTAATCCCTGTGATTAGAATGAGGGGTAGAGATATTATTATTATTACATTATAATGCTGATATGTACAGAACTTTCTTGGAAAACCACCTTTTTGATTTCATTGATGACGTAGGGCTTGATATTGTCCAAAATATAGAGGTTGGTTAAATGACAATTTCTGAAATAAATGGATAGGTCAATATTGTCCAATAGTATGGCCACCGCGTTTCCTAGATCTAAATCCTTTGCACTTTTATTTATGGGGACATATGAAACAGCCTGTCTGCCATATTAAAATCACTATCCGTCAGTAGTTGCTTGAAAGAATGCAGGATGCAGTTAATTAGATAATAAATAATCGAAATCTCATCCGTCGACTGACGGAATCTTTACTTGTCGATGTGAGGCTTGCATTCAAGCCCGTGATGGACACTGAACAATTTTTATAACCTTAAGATTTCTTAATTTGGTTAATAAAAGTAATAAATAATAATTGTTTTATTAACTTGCTTATTTGCTTTAGAAAACTGTAGTAAAATTAAATACAGCTTTACAAAAAAATGTTTTCGCATCAGAGAAATTGTAGTTAATATAGTAAATATTCACTTGCATAGAGTTTTAACGAGATAAAGGATTTTGCAAATTTGTTTTCATTTGTTAGATGTCAAAGTACTTACTAGCACAGGGTTACAATGTGTATTTCGTTCTCCTGAAAAATTTACCAAATTCAACTGTTCCCAGTAATTCAAATTTAGATTTTTTTTAAAAGTAAGGTGTATGAAAATATATAGAAATTTGGAGAAACTCAAGAGGAACCAAATTAATAAAATCAAGACTATTTGACTCAACTTGTTCTCTTCATATTCTTAAACATGTATTTAGATATCTGTAATACCGATGTCTACACATTATTTAAATTGATCAATACATTTTGCAGCACCCCATATTTTATAAAATTGTTAAACCATCATTACATGAATTACATACTCTTTCTGGCTTTTAACAACAATTATAGCAGTCTATTCCTTTCCTATATACCTGATCATTATGCATGAACGGAATAAGTGTGTGTACTGTGCCTTGCCGTATTTTTCTGCTATTAGTCACACGCGGTTTGATATATCGGTATAGAAGGTAACTGAACCCATAAGTGCTTATTAACAAAGCGGCGGATTTACTAGATCGATTTGCATGCGACCTTTATCTTCCTTTGCGACGCCAGCTAATTAATAACCATCACGTTTTTCCCGATTGTGTTCATTGACTTAAACACGTGGCCCAGCATTTCGAATCCTCTCCAAATTCGACGGCCTTGCGTGAGAATACCTCACATGAATAACTAATTACAAGCAACAAACAATTAAATAACTGAAATAGTTGTAAACAATAAGAAAATAAAACTAATACATGTGAAACAAATATTTTCTATACATTAAACAAAAATATAGAGAGCAGCTGCAGCTACCAAAGGCAAGTACGTAGTATAAGCATAAATATTGGATATAATAATAATACTATCTCTACCCCTCATTCTAATCACGGAGATTAGTCCAGAATTCGGAGACTTGTGTGGGAGAGGGGGCGGCATATTATTATTAAGCAGGCCGCATTTGCGCCCAGGAACGACTTACGTTGGTAGGCCCTAACCACTATTCAGTGCAAGAATGAGGGAAACCTGGAAAACCTCATGAATTAAGGGGTAGTCAAATGTCAACCGGTATCAATCTCTCACATTGACCCAAGCCAACATTCTTCCACCATTCTTCTGCCATACCCGTAGAGAGAGTGCCAATCCTCTCTACGAATATAGCTTATATATGGTCTACCGGCAGCGGGGAATAGGAATAACTTAATAAAACCATTGGTATACACCAAGATTCATATCTTGATGCCTTGATTTTTAAATTACGTTTTGTTGTTTTTCCTTGCCACAACAATCGGAGGATTTATAAGTTCGTGGAGTGTTTGGTTCTCATGGTTACATGTCAAGGAAATTTATAGGGAAATTGCAAGATTTTTCCAAATACGTGCAGAAGATCGAATCTATTATTTTAACCGAAATAGCATTTGTCTTGAGATAAATTCGTAAAAGAATAAGCCAAAATACGGTATTTAGTCTGACCACGCCCCCATAAAACGATCACCGTCATAGAGTAGATCTGTGACGTGACGTCGGAAGCCGTTCGTACGTGTATACCTAAATTCAGCAGTATGCTTTAGTTTATATCTATATACAATTTCCATGCTTTCAGACAGCGCAATACGTGATATTATTGTGTTAAATAGACATTGCTATTGAATAAAGTTACAAAATAAACTCGTAAAATGGGCACAGAAAGTGCATCTCACCGAGCAAATGGGAGAAATATTGCAGGATGCCATTATGTACGAACACAGCATACAGCGCCTAATATATTTCAGTGTGTCAAAAACATTAAAAGAAGAATGTGGTGTAGGGCAATGAAGCACGACGAAAGGAATCCTTGCAGCATTGTTTGCTTATGAAGACCATTTTAATGTAAGTTTAATTGGAAATACAGGTAGGTTTCAGTTCATCGAAAAAAATTAAATGTAAAATTGTATACAAGAAAATCAATGGTAAAGCAAACTTACATTTTTTCTCATTTATTATATTTAGCGTTTCATTCCGATTCCAAATAACATGTTCTGTATTTGCTCTTACCATTTACGTGATATAGAATGTTATTTGATGCATTTATACAATTTTGTTATCTGACTTCACTACATTAAATAATACATAACATAATAAACAAAAGTAATAAATAAGCTATTTTTAAAAATATCATATCTCTCGGCCACCGTCGAAGATCTCCAGCCAACGTGTCTGTCCAGAACACTTAAATCAGCTCCAGTATTGAAGCAGAAGTTCGTCTAAAGCAGTGGCCAATAAACTCTTCAGAGTTCTTCAGTTCAAGATATTTGGCGATCAACTGTGGAATTTCTTTGGAATAACTTTTAGATGGATTTCACCAAGGATTAGTGGTGGATTCTCAGTCACTTAGTCACCAGAATGTCAAATGCCAATGTCGTCATCAATCAACTGGTGTTGAAAAAATTGGATGAATAACAGAATATGCCTCAAATAATATTCTCGTTTCAAAGATGGTCATTTTGGTATAAACCCATATTCAGGAAAACCATCTAACTTTGATGAACATGGTTTGAACGCTTTAAACTCATAATGTTTTGCTGTAGCAAAACATTTAGATGGACGAAGTTCAAAATTTAGATATACTTACATTTTGAGCGAAGGCACCAAAAATGTGTGTGCACCATGGAAATGTTTAGATCTCAGAAAGAAATTTTTATGTTAAGAATGTTGTGTGAAGAGTAAAGCTAGAAAAAAAGGTTTTGAGTTTACTCCGCTAGTGAAAAGAGGAAGCAATATGATGCATTTCATGTTTATTTCCTGAACTGCATAGAGACCACCGAACATACTTCCAATACTTTTGAATGTCACAAAATAAAACTTCCTTACAATTTAGTTATAGTACTTACAATACGAGATATACAGTGCTTTCGAAAAGTAACGAATAAATTCATTATTTTTGAAATTGAGAAGTTTTCGAAAAAATCCCTTGGCACGTCGATTTTGTTTAAAAAAGGCACTTTTTGACATACGACCCACATTTGTGACGTCATCGTTGTTCGAGATATGACGTCTTCGACAATTTTTTTAAATAGCTACCCCCAATTTTGACCATGCCATTTGAAAGATACATATTACCCTCGACATTCATAATGCCCAGCCGGCACATATGTTTGAAAATATCTAGTATCAGTCATAACCATAAATCAAGAAACGTCAAAGCCTTTTATAGTTTTTATTTCATATGAAGTGAAATATAAAACGTATGCACCATGAGATATACTAGGAAGATTATGCCCTTAGGGCTAGCAATCTGTCGCCTGCGGGCATAACCATCTCTGTATCTCCCTTGGTCCATAAGTAACTATTATGAGCTTTTTTGGTATCATTCGTCCTCACATACAGTACCAAAAACTGATAAAAGACTTGTAGAGTGTTTAAGGTAGGTAGGTAGAGGTCGCGGATAAGCGAGGGTGCTCGAAAGTTCAGCGAAATTGCATGAACAACACCATTTGAGTATCTATGTAGGTGCTGGCTCGCACATTAGGTAGAACTAGCGTGACCAGATATAGAAATTGCTGGCCTCGACCGACACGACCTGAAATGACGTCTGTTGCTGGTGACGGTATGTGCTGGTGCTGTTCTAGTGTGCGTTGCTGCATTAAATAACATGGTCACCTTCACGAGCAAGCTTTTCTGGTCCTTGCTGTGCTGGTTCGTGTTGGTATCATGTGCGCGATCATTAAAATAGTCAATAATTGTATCGTTATCTATATTTTTCTACAAAATAAGTTATAAAACTTACGTCATGCCTAATATTGTTTTGAATGCTAATTGAAAATACATAAAATATTGCGAGAATGCAGTTTTACGGAACATTCACAGTCGTTCAAAATTTTATGTTTTCGTGCCATGCACTTAATGACCGTCGTATTGCGCTAATAAAATTTATATTGCGTTAATCTTAAAATCCTGTTCCATGCAAAATGGCTTACTTATTTATTTATATAGTATACCTCTTGTATCTACAGTGTTTAACCAAAAGCCTGGAAAAACACCCATTCATCTAAACAGTGGATAATTACCTTATGGCCATTTATATATTAAATATTATGTTAAATCAATAATGATTCATTGAAATAATACCCCATCGCATTTTGATAA
This sequence comes from Monochamus alternatus, assembly GCA_037114965.1. NCBI lineage: Eukaryota > Metazoa > Arthropoda > Insecta > Coleoptera > Cerambycidae > Monochamus > Monochamus alternatus. Next base: position 71,713,739 of record CM073431.1, on the reverse strand, counting down.
ATATTATGAAGCTTTTAATTAATACACATAATATGTGATACAAGTTCTGTTCGTCAGTGTTGCAATAAAAACAAGATCGATATACACACAGATGTTAACTATGTAGTTATAAGGGCGTCGTATCCTGAAAATAGGTATACTCGCGACAAGAATTCAGACGACTTACGTCATAGGAACAAATAAATAATTCATTACATTTTCATCAAAATATTTAAGAAACTGCAACTGATATTAATAAAACTATATACTACATTAAAAGTTTACATTATATATTGCCCTAAATTGCAAAAAAATATTGTTTTTAAAGCCACCAAATATCGAAAATTACGTTGACAATAAAAACAAATGTGTAACGTCAGCCGTGACGTAAGACGTCTGAATTCTTGACTCGAGTATATCTAGTGTTTATTGTTTGAACGTTATATCATGCCACCTGAGAAATTTCTAAGATACCGAAGTAAAATGACTATACAATGAGAAAAACGATGTAACTAATACATTTTTAAGCACAAAAATCTTTGCAAATACGTATTTTAAAAATAATATAAACTTAGTACTTTATATAAGATTGTTCATTTTTATTTATTTCAAAATAATTATTAAAATGTAAAATTAGAATAGGAATTATTAAGTGTCTCGTTTTCTAAAGGTTATTATATTGAGTAAAATTTAAGTAGTAACAATGAATAAACAAATATCAAGATTTTTTAGATATTACCTTTGTTCGCCATGTTTTATTTTTCGAGATTTCTATATTTTACGGCGAGAAATATAGCATAACTTTAAGGTTATGTCTATAACAAGAACTTAATTTTCAATATAGTTCACAAAAAGATAATATTAATTTGAAAGAATTATTGTATTAGTTGCTTGTATCCTGTCATCCTGTCACATATCTACATAGTTATCTTTCAAAAATTGATAGATACTGAAATTCTGTTTCTTATTCTGCTTTTATTGCTCAAAGCTTATACAGAGTGTTCAGTAAATTGCCAGATAGGTAGAAATTAACAAAATTCGATATATTTTGAGATATAAATCAAAGGTTTTTATGACTAAAATTTATTAAAAAAAAACATTTCTTCTGGATTGACAAAATTAATCCTTATAACATGTTTCTTTTATTATTCTCATATATTTTAATTTATGGAACTCTAACGATGATTATGCACCTCAATAATTGTATTTATATCTCAATTAGTTATAAAATTACAATACTTAGTGATAATGGTCCATGTAATAATTGAAAGATCTTAAATCTGTTACTGATTGTCCTTTAGATACTGCAATGAGAAGGCATTAATCTAAATATTAGAAATGATCTGCTGTGATTAATTATTAGATGCATATTCCAACTGGACTTTTAATAAATGATGATGAAAATATACAGTGTGAGTCATAATTACATGTAAAATAATACACGTTTCATCTGAATAAAACAAAGCAATTAACCGAATATAGCTTTAAATTTTAAAGGCCTTAAGGACATTTTTTAGTTTATTTTCTATTTTGACCTTGTTTAAAAATAAAATTTAACATCAACCTAAATATGGTCATTTGTTCAAATCTCAATATACAGTATTTGCCTAATTTTTATGAATAATTTATATAATTAAACTACCTGAAAGAAGACCCCAATATCATACAGTAACTATAAATATCATTAAGTAGCTTATAAATTATTCAAAGTCAAATTGCATACTAATTCCAATAGCTTATTAGAATATAATAGTTTGGTTTCTTTTATAGGGTCACTTTGTAAAAGAAGATCAACAAAAATCAAGCATAAATTCTACAAACGTATACTATAAATTATTATTTAACTGATTTTATTGTAAATCTTATGATACGATACATATTTATTTGTTTTGGAATCAAGATATATATTGCGCTTGATTGCTTTTTGCCATTAGTTTAGCGTATTGGAATTCCCGGGCAAACTAATAAATAATTTATCTGAGCATTTTATCGTTATATTGGGGCATAATGACATTTTCAACATTTGAATCTCCCTACAAACCTGCAATCACTTTATTCTCCAAGATTTAGCAACGCGGTCAGTGAACTAGATCTCCTACGGCAACCTTACATTAGGGTTCACCTGCAAGTTCTAATTTTATTTTTGTCATTTTTGTAACAAATATTGTTCGTACCTGTTTATTATTTACATGTTTATGATGAGATTTTTTTTAATTTACTTTTTATTGTTTCAATTTATTAAAAATTATTTATTTTTTTTATTAAAAAAATCTAGTCTGAAATACTCTGTTCAGTGAACCCAAATGTCAAATTTCTGGCTACGCCACTGTTCACAGCACAATAAATTAAAACGATATCCATCAATTCTGAGTTACTAATATACACGTAAGGCCCTCTACAGACTATGCGTGAATTTGCGATGCGCAATGTGTGGTTTGCAAAGCTTCATTCACATAAAATTGTTGCAGGTGCATTGGTACCGCAGAAAAGTTATTAAAAGCGGCGCCGTATTCTTGAAATAGTGTTTTCTACAAATGCAAATAATTTTAGACATTTAATAACTGAATAATCTGGGGTTTAGCAAATAATAGGAATGTTAACTGCAAATATTCAAAGATAAAGTAAAACGGCGAGTAATACGGATGACTTTTGTAACGTTCAGATAAACTTAACTGTTACGCCTTTGTACTGCAGTTGTATGGCAGAAGCTAAAAGCATTTTAGCTTTTACCATTCCCTTTACAACAGTCATACAAGAACCAATCAGAAAACAGCTTTTTTGACAGTAAACAGAAGATTAACATTTTTGCAGGTTAAGTTTTTAACTGAGATTCTAATTTAGATATTTAGTTTAGAATTGATTTGTTTTCAAAAAATGGATGAAGAGGACTGTTTGGTTAAGAAACAGTTACTTTTACTGCTCTTATTCGCAGCGACGTCAATAGGTCTGTTCTCACAGTAGTCAGGGATTGGTTTGAAACTGTTAGCAATATTCGACCAGTTAAGTTGTGAATGTGTTTTCGATGCATATAACTTAAGAAGTAGACGGACGAACATTCCTGACAGTTTCAAACTAGTCCCTGACTCTTGTGAGAACAGACCTAATATTTATAAAAACTATACATGCAAAAAAAAAATCAAAAAAAGAACTCAGAGATGGTGGATGCGACCTATTAACGCAGCAGCACATGCAATGTGATTTCTATAATTTATATAAAGAAATGCAAAATGAAAATGCCGATTATTTTTTCATTACACCCGAATGACAGTGGCAATGTTTGATAAATTGCTGAAATTAGTGGGGCCTCATTTAACCAAACATTCAAATAGACCATATATTCCTGCAGATTGTAGGCTTTTAATTACTATTCGGCAAATGATAAAAACCAAAAATTTCCGTAGATAGGGACGTAGTTATCAAAAACATAAACATAACCTCTCCATCTGAAGGTCAAGAATCTTGAGGTTTTTCATGTTGCCAACTTACAGCCGGAAAAATTCCCTAACTTCTTAAGTCTACAGTAATTTTATGTTAACAGAGTAAATAATATTTAACACCATACAATTACAATACAACAGTACAATTGCAGTGTCATTGCACTAACGTTTATCTGAACGTTACTTTAGGAATTCGTGCATCGTGTGTAGGGTTTTTTTAATGGATTTTTAATGAACAAGCCTCTACACACTATTCGCGAATTCCTCGCATATCACAAATCGCGCATAACGAATCGCGGATTCATGCATAGTCTGTAGCGGGCCTAAGCCATTTTTGACACTTGAAAAACTAATGTAAAGTAATCGGATTTCAGTATTCGGAACCGCCTGCCTAGAGACTACAGTAGCCCAGCGATGTAAAGGTTGAAAACACTACTTCAATAACGTTTTACTCGTTTTTTACGATATTAACTCCATTTTTCACGCATCTATTCCCAAATTATTTTAGATAAGTTCTTAATCACCCTGTCTAATCTTAAGTTGAAAAGTTTTTTTAAACATAATTAGGACTTAATTCATTATTAATTTTAAATTGGATTACATCTTTAAATAAATCATATTGTCAGCATAAATTTTACGATTAAGCTTTTATTGCTTAATAATCCATTTCAATTTCTGATTGAGTACAATTTAATTCTTATTATCTGAGAGATTGTTCAGCTACACTTGATCTCATGATTTTAAATTATAGGTTGCTAAAACGCAAGAAGATAGAACAGTCTATTAATGAATTGTTTATCTTCTGCGGTTACCGCGTTATTAGACGATTGTATGTTATTTATGACTTTTTACAACTATTTAGAAAAGCCATGTGATTGCAATTACTCGTTGGATAACAATGCCAATAGATTAATTTTTTTTTAACACAGCAATCAATTTAATAATTTGCTTCTTAGTTAAATAAGCTGTTTTTGTTAATTGTTCAAACATTTACGTCATCTGCGGTCATTGCTGACCAAGGTTTCTGTAAGTACCAATTTTCTAATTTAAGTAGTACCGCCCATAATAATCTGATCGTAAAAGCAATAATTTGGCAACTATTCATACATAGTGGATAATAAATTTGGAATTTTTATACTTTTCAATTTGAATAATACTTTTCCATTATAGTAACACGTTATTTCAAAATTGAACGATGTTCCAGACTGGTACTATTATATTTGAATGTCCACAAGAACACATTATGAGGAAATAGAAATATATTTTAATAATATTTAGAATATTTGCTTAATTTTAGTTATTAAAAATAATAGGATGAGGCATAATATAACGAAACATTGATTTTATTTTAAAAATATAAATTATATTTGACCAGATTTGTAAAACATTAGTAATAGAATAAAGGCTCATGGTCTGAAATTTTTTATTATCTTTTTTGTCCCCTAATTACATGCACTTTTTTATCACATTAAGAAAAACCACTAGGTTAAATTGAATCATTCAGGAGGTCCAACTCCTAAAAACTTAGGGATTGTTATTGATACAAACTTTAAATTTAAAACTCATATTAACAAACGTATTCGTTTTGCATATGGAAATTTAAAAGCAATATAAGTATAGTAATAGGTTTCTTCTTAACCAAAAAATAAATAAATAAATAAATAAATAATAATAATAATAATAATAATAATAATACTTTATTGGCCAAGAAAAGATACAAAATTTGTACATATGGCAAGTCAAGTATAAAAAAAAGAACAAACGGTAATAAGGTAAAAACACTAACAACAACTTATAAATAACATAAATAAAATATAGTACAAAATAACATACATAGTCAAATATATATAAATATAAAAAAAAGAACAGATGATACGGTAGAACAAACAACAACTTATAATTTACAAATACAATCATACATGCATATATAAACATCTGCACGCACGAAAATGAGGTGAAAATCGATAGCAACAGTAAAAGCCACAGTTACTTACCACTTACAAAATCATCCACGCTATAAAACCCTCTAACTGATAAAAAGTGCTTGGTCTTACTTTTAAATTTCTGGTAATCAGATATACATCGGATTTCCTTAGGAAGAGCATTATACAAAATTATGCAATTATAATATGGCGACTTTTTAAAAGCGCTTGTATGGTGAGTAGGAATACTGAGCAGTTCCCCGTGTCTTGTAGTATAGTTGTGAAAATTTGTCCGTTTTTTAAAGTGACTTATGTTATTCTTTGTAAAAAGTAAACATTTTAAAATATAGATTGACGGTGTTGTGAGAATTCGTTTATCCTTAAACAACTCCCTACAACTCACATTAACTTTTAAGTTGAAAATTAATCTTATAATTTTCTTTTGGCATATAAATACCCTTTCACATTCACTACCTCTACCCCAAGCAAGAATGTTAAACGCTATGTGACTGTACACCATGGAATAATAAACATTAATTAAGCCCGCTTGATCAAGAGTATGCTTTAGTTGCAAAAGAGCAAAGAATGCTTTATTTAACTGACTACACACATGGTCAACATGCTTACACCAGGAGAGTTTAGGATCAAGGATGGTGCCAAGAAGTTTCACAGATATTTTATGCGAATCATTTATATTGTCTAAATTTAATTTTTATGATGTCGTTTATGGGCCTTTTATATGTGCTGAGGATGGTGGAAGGATTCAGGTTTTACAAAACTCTTCTGTTCGGCTAATTTTTGCGATGACTTATATGGTCTTATTTTCTGCAATAATCCGATTTTAAGTAAAAATGGACATGCATCATTTCTACTTATACCAAATCATTTATATTTATGACTAATTTTAAATAAATTTTAGAAGCAATTAAGTACTTTTTATATAGTTAAAATATGGACAGGAAAAATATAAAATTGTATTGATTTTATTAAAACAGGAACCATATTTTAAGAAATGATAAATTAGGTACAGAAAAGGTAATTTTACTTTGTCACGCTAAAGAAGAAATGAGCAGTATATCGAATATATAACATAAAATAAGTTTTTACATATATTTATTTTGAATATGCGCAATTTTTAATAGTATTGTCGTTTTCATATGCTTTGTTGACGGAATTTCTTTTATTAGGCTAATTCGATAGTTCTTTTTTATCTACAGCATAGTGATTTTTGAAGGTTGCCGATACTTAAAACACAAAGAGGAATTGATAAAAATTATCTGATGACGCTCGTGATGAACCCTCATGAAATTGTTATCATGTTACTTATCATGAATTCCTTGAAATGCGTTAGTTAAACTGTAGACAAACTTTCTATGTTTGCCAAATATCGCATGGATATCAAATTTACAATGAATTTAAATATTGTCAGACATAGGAAGTACCTATATCAAAATTAATAGGAAGTTTATGCACAATATTTACACCATTCATTCACTTCCTTCTAGATACATCGATTTAAAGTCATCAATGAAAAATATTAATTATTTAAAATTAATAATTACTAACTCCTACTGTTATAAAAATAAGACGACAGAAAAAAATATTACAGGGGTAAGGTAAAAATTAGAAGATATCAGAACTTTCATTTCTACTAAATTTATCAAAATTTGCTTCTTTATTTAAGGAAGGCAGCTTTTTTTGTCCGTATGTCATATAATGATTTTTTTTGTAAATTTGGTAGGTATATAAAAGTCACACAAAATAATACTAGCCCAATTAATATAATTTTATTTGACTAAATATAAAATATTACTACAATATTGTACTTTTTAGAGGAACATTTTGTAAAAATTCATAAGGTTGCATTACAAGAGTAAGAAAGATAAACTCGTACAATATTAATTTTTCTAAATATCCAACACAGTGAAAACTAACATTCTCATATATCTTGAATTTTGAATAATTAAACTTTAACAAGGCAGTGAGTTTCTCAATATAATTTTTATCAGATAGATGGTTTGTGAAAAAACAAGGAAATATATTTATAATATCTCAATTCTGTGTTTGTGTAGTAACGTAGTTCAGTAAGCTAACTCTAAAGTTATTCAATCTTACTCATAAAAGATTTAGTTAGCTAACAAATAACTGAGTGAACATTACTCAACGAATTATTTTAACACAACCGGGTGTGGAATCTGTTTAACAACCAAGATTTATATTCAAAGGATATCTCATATATTGTCATTGTCGTGACTATATGTACGAAACTCGTATTAAGCTAAGTACATCAGAGTTATATATATATATATATATATATATATATATATATATATATATATATATATATATATATATATATATATATATATATATATATATATATATATATATATATATATATATATATATATATATATATATATATATATATATATATATATATATATATATATATATATGTTAATTCGTAGGCTTCCGCGGGTGTTATATGTGGTTGTAAAATTTCTCCGGGTTCTTCTCCGCGATGAATCTGCATGGTCTTCAAAAGAACCATTTGTTTGACAACGTTTCGGTAAAATCTCATTTACCATCTTCAGGTCTTCTTACTTCTGCTTCGCGTTACTAGTAAGCCGAACGTAGTAACGCGAAGCAGAAGTAAGAAGACCTGAAGATGGTAAATGAGATTTTACCGAAACGTTGTCAAACAAATGGTTCTTTTGAAGACCATGCAGATTCATCGCGGAGAAGAACCCGGAGAAATTTTACAACCATATATATATATATATATATATATATATAAAGTGCTACCAATGTGAAAAGTCATATAAACAAATTTACGTTAGGTATAATTTTGAGTATGTAATTATAGATATGACCATCACACTTGAAATAATGAAAATGTATTATAATATTAATTGTTAATACATTTATAATAGTTTAAAATTTTTCAAAATTTAAAAAATCGGTAGTTAGGTAGGTAATGAACTGAATATTCCTAAATTATATACTGATACCGTAATATATTTTCTTCTTTCTTGAATCTTAAGATGAAAAAATTTTAATTTATATGTAAAAAATACTTTTTTTTACAAGATTCATAGATATATCTACCACTGGAATTACTATGCTATGAGATATTTTTAAATTTGACTGAATCTTACGTCAAATTTTGACACTTATAGCAGTCTTGTACAACCGAATTAAATAGCCGCTGATATTTTTTATTTACCTAAATAATCGATCATATTGACTAAATTTATGACTTTTTATAGGTAGAGCCACGTGTGAATGAAATAATCAGGTGTATTTTTTGTCAGCAGCTGAAGAAACCTTAAAAATTCACTCTTGACATTTTGCACATCGCTATAATTTACCGTCCTAAGTAATTTTTTAAATAAAAAACTTTGTTGTATTTTCAGTGGAAAAGGCGCTTTACCTGAAACCAATACAGTTTTTCCTTGGAGCATTAAATATTTTAAATAGAATTATTTAAAAAACGGTTACCCCAAACGGCTTCAACAGGGCATACCTTTTCCACCTAAAAAATGTAGAGGAATCGATTGTTTTAATATTCAGATCTATAAAAAGAAGCATAATGTGCCATAAAAAATACTTTTTTTACAAGATTCATAGATATATCTACCACTGGAATTACTATGCTATGATTTTTGTCAAATTATTTGCTGTTTCACCGCAATATGACTTTTTTTGTCAGCAGTTATTTCGTTAATAAATAATAACTAAAAAATAAAATTCCATGCCCTGTATATCAGAAATTAAGTATCTTAGGACCAATATTTATTGTAACTTCAAAATAAGGTTTTCCAAAGACAATTGAACTCCTGCTATTAAAAATGGATAGGGGGAAAATATTACTGAAATGAATAAATTAATTATTTAATTCATATATTGCGATTAATAGATAAAGTGGGTATCATCGAGGTAATCACTCATTTGCGTTACTAATTTAATTTACAAAGAACTAACTAATCATTCAAAATTATTTCTGAAAAGTGACATTACTCATCAACTGTCACAACAATGCGAAATCGAAAAGTCGAATGAAAAATTATTTTTCCCCAATACAGAATTATCGCGATAAATCTGATACGAATGGAGATATTTCATTAGAATTGGGGTACCTACTTTCACATACACCTACATCGGCCACAATCATGTCAAGTTTAACGTGTTGTCAATGTTTATAGTTTACACCAAATTTTTGTTGCCGAGACTTTTTACTTTTTATTTATGTTAGTGGTGCAAGCAAGTGAACAAACATGCCTAAAGCATATAAGGACGTTGTATACGCCGGCGTAAAATCAAAAATCAACGAAACACAGTAAGTTTAATTTTTCAATTTTGACGTAAAAGAGGTAATTATTGCATTCAATTAATCGACATCCGATGTTCTTACAGTGAGAGAGATTTTATTATGCTTATGACGCTTTACAGAAAATACAAAAAAAAAATAGTTAAATATTAAAATAAATAATCGCAAGTAGGCCTCTTTATAGTAGTTTCGCAGGCTTTGTTTTGTAAACAAAATAAAATTCTAAATGCTAAATTGCGTTAGAAATTTTCATACTAAATTATTTAATTTGAGGGAATGAACCAATTATTAAATTTAATATAATTTTATTATTATTGCAACAGAAATCGCTACTCGTATAATTGCCAGGTAGAGTGTTGTTACAATTTTCTTGTCCGATGTGTGAAAGAGCTGTTTGTGATTAATGTTAATTTTATTATAATTACCATGAATAGAATAATTAACTTAGTAGTAATTCAAATAATGGCTTTTATTATGATCTTAGAACCTTGTTCATGATTTTATTTTGATATGGATATTATATTTACATCTTACGAACATCAACTTTCTGATAAAAATACACTTATCAATATATTTTTGTCGCATTGTTGTTAAACATTTTTATATTTTTATTTTAACATGCTTTTAAGAGCAATTACCTACTTATAAATTAAGATAAATTGACAAGATATAACTATTCAGCAATATATCTGCAAAAACTTGAAACTAAAGTAATTGCTATGCGAAAAATTCTCGCTCTCAAACGTTATTCAAATTAGAATGTATAATTATTTGAAATTAAGTCATATAAACGTTATATAGGGTGTCTCAGGTATTACTAGCATAATTGGAAGGGGTGATTGTACAGTCAAAATAAATGGATTTATCTATACCTATTTCTAAAAGCTCACCGTTTTAGAAATACAGTGTCAAAGATTTCGAAATTTGTATTATATATTTTATTTACTTCGAAACTTTTCGTGATAAAATAGCAATAGTTCTAGGTTGTAATGTGATATATTTAGCCTAATGTCTAATAAGTATATTTAAATATTCCCATTATCACCAGTAGTGTAGAAACCCTGTGGCATTTTTCTTTTATTTAAAATAAAAATGGTATGCTACTGTCTTAATTATATAAAAAACGTAAAATACTACAAATTTTGACTATTTTGAAGAAATAGTTATTCTTTAAAGTACATCGTATTTAAGTAATTGTTCTTTAAAAATATATCTGCAGTTTGTAGTTTGTGCGTGGTGAGACACATTATGCTTCAGTAATACAGGGTGTCCAGAAATTAATGCGACATAGAGGAGACGAGACGAGAAAACAATGCAACGTAGCCAAACTTACTTTAATCAAAAGTTGTTGATTAAAAAGATACTGGGTATCAAAGCAAATATTTTATTTTCGACATTTGTAAATATTTGCATTCATTTTGAAAATACGAGGTTTTTGAGGGCGAGATATTCAAATTTGTTTCTAATTTTGACGTACCTAGTAGAGGGCGCCACTTATGGCACATTATGCTTCTTTTTATAGATCTGAATATTAAAACAATCGATTCCTCTACATTTTTTAGGTGGAAAAGGTATGCCTTGTTGAAGCCGTTTGGGGTAACCGTTTTTGAAATAATTCTATTTAAAATATTTAATGCTCCAAGGAAAAACTGTATTGGTTTCAGGTAAAGCGCCTTTTCCACTGAAAATACAACAAAGTTTTTTATTTAAAAAAATTACTTAGAACGGTAAATTATGGCGATGTGCAAAATTTCAAGAGTGAATTTTTAAGGTTTCTTCAGCTGCTGACAGAAATACACCTGATTATTTCATTCACACGTGGCTCTACCTATAAAAAGTCATAAATTTAGTCACATGATATGCAATATGATCGATTATTTAGGTAAATAAAAAATATCAGCGGCTATTTAATTCGGTTGTACAAGACTGCTATAAGTGTCAAAATTTGACGTAAGATTCAGTTAAATTTAAAAATATCTCATTTTGGTTCATTTTCCATTACGGAAATTAGTGAACACATAAGTCAATCAATCCCAAAAAATACCAAAAAGAGTAAAGAGTCTGTCTGGAGAGAATTTATGTCTTATGACAGGACTATGACAAAAAGTGACTATTATTTTCTTTAATTTATCTCGAGCAACTTGTATTTCGAGACAATTCCATTCGACCATATGAGTATTAATAATCAAAGAATAACTCCTAGATTATTAATGTTCATATGGTCTCATCAAATTGCCTCGAAATACAAGGTGCTCTCGATAGAATTATAACGAAAATAATAGTCGGCTATTTATCATAGTCTTGGGATATTACCTGCGAATATGCACTAACTACGAAATGCGGGAATATTTTAAATGAACAATTATTTGTTCAAAATAATCAAAACTTAAAGAATCTTCTTTTACAATTTAAACAGAGGCGTACTATTTTTATTGTAAATAAGAGAAGAGTGGCACAGGGTTTCTGCGCCACTGATGATAATGAGACTATTTAAACATACTGAATAGTTAGACCTAAGATACCCCATTACAACCCAGAATTATTGTTCTTTTATCAAGAAGGGTGTCCAAGTAAATAAAAAATATAATAAAAATTTCTAAATCTGTGACACCCTGTATCTCGAACACGGTGAACTTTTACATATGGATATATTTGGGTAAATCTCATTTATTTTGACTGTACAATGAACATTTCCAAAGATGCCAGTAGTACCTGAGACACTCTGTACATATAAAACCCATTAAATTAACACTTTCTCTACTTGAAGTTAATTCTATATCTAGCTATTTAATTAACATAAAAAACAAGAATAATAAATTAGTACCCCTTATTTACTGAATAGTAAAAGCTGCACTATTTTATTGTACTCACTAAATTAATAAAAATTCAATTATTCACAAATTATTGACATACTCTCTTTTGGAACCTACATTTATTTCACAGAACGTATAACATAGATTTTCTATGGCATATTTCTCTATTAACACGTGCCATAAATATTCATTAGTTTTATAAAAAATTAACTCATTATAAATGTTTGTTGTCTGTTTGTACTTGGAAATACGTTGAAACTGAAACGTATTTTGGAAACATTATACGTGATCAAAATAACAACATATACACGTGGAACTTCTAATACGTTTTAAAAAAAAATGTTTATTTTTTCAGGAACCCAACATGGTGGAAAAGGCGTACAAGTATGGAGCGATGTCTCACGTTATCAACTGCAGTAGCTTTTGTCATTGGAATCTCATTAGTCGTAGCACTTGCCACTGTATTATATAGTAGGAATAAACAAGTTCCCAGTAAGTATTTTTTTAAATTAATAGCTATAATTTATTAACAGAAAAAGTTGCTTTTAACAGCCATCTGCTTGATGGCTACTCAATTTTTAAAATCAACCTAAATTCCTGCTTCAATCACACAACAGCACCGATTTGTTTTAGAGATATCCGATCTATGTATTTACATACAAATATTTTCTATATATCTAGAAATTGAAGATTTATATAAGTTTATCTACAACTGCTTTTTAAGAGCCTCATTACAGCATTTATTTCGTATTGTTTCAGCTAAACAATGAAGGTCATTACACCACTATTGGAGTAATGTGACATATTAACCCACTAGTGAATTATTAAAAAAAGAGATCACTACTTAATAGTTATTTTTATTAACAATCAACAGGTTTATGAATTTGACAATTAATAGATAATTTAACTTAAATTAAACTGGATTACTTGTTATAAATATTAACAATATAATTTTGACAATTCGTAAGATTAATACCAGATGAATGCAGCTGGTCTGTATTTGTATTAACAATGCTTGAATTTTCTTTGCAAGCACTTGAAGTAGCTTCAATGACGGCAATATCTCCTCCAAGAACTTTGTGGCGATTTTTTTCTTGTTTTCAAGAAAGCCTTCACACACGGCGTTGGACTTCCATCCACCATGCCGTTTTATAGTTAGAAGGTCTGCTCCTGTGTTGGCTAGAAGTGAAGTAGGTGATCGTCGAAAACAGTGCTCTGTATATTGTTGATGCTGTGATAAATTGAGAAATAAAAGTAATCTTCTTTGGCATTACACTGAAAGTATTTATACCAACAGGAAGTTTCATACATTTACCACCTTTGTAACCAACAAAAAATCTTTCATGGTCGACATGATTAGGATGCGACCCGAGGTTTTTTTGTATTATTTGGGCCATATTCACATTTTCGGTTCTCCCGGCAGTGATAAAAGATTCTTGGGAAACTTTGGTTTTCGTATCCGGTATGAAGATTTGTTTTCTTTATTTTTACGTTTTCTTACAGCAAATTAGTTAACTCGTCCACTCTGTATGCACCTCCAAGTCCAATACTTAATTGAGACAACCTTAAATTATGCATTTATGAATTTCAAATGGCAAACATTTTCTTGTTCTTACTTTTGTTAGCTTCTTGTTTGTTTTGTGTCATCGGCATCTTGTAAAACTTTTGAAAGATCCTCTTTCATTAATATTCTTGACTTTTTTGGTTTGTATCTTACTGATTGCTTTTTCAGAAAAGCAATTAAAATGTTGAATTTACTGATGTCAACATTTTGCCGCAAACAGATTGTAGATCGCAGCATAGAATAGAATGCCCAAAGACTAGATGATTTTGGATAATTCTTCAAAAAATGCTGCCTTTTCTTTTGCTTCATATTTTATATTCTTAGATGCACACCAGTCAGTGAACAAGTTTGACAGGAAGTTTGGCAGGTTACCATAACTTTACTTTTTGATTTTGAATCAAAACCTACAAACTGGATCTCAATGTAAGGTAGATAAAATTGTTTGCAGTTTTAGAAATAACTTTATATCGTAAACAACAAACAAGTATTGACGGTGTAATGAGTGATCCAGGTGCCGTTACCTATGGAGTTCCACAGGGGACGGTACTGGGACCACTTTTGTTCACAATATACATAAATGATCTACTTACCATTAACACAACTGGTTCTATTTTGAGTTTTGCTGATGACACTGCAGTGTGGTACGAGTCAAAGTCTTGGTCGGATCTGAAAATATAAGCAGAAACAGATTTAAAAAAAATAACAATATGGTTTCAGCAAAATAAACTTACCTTAAATGTAGAGAAAACAAAATATCTTCTATTTACATCCTATGCGTCAGGTCTGCCTAGTCTGGGTCCACTAATTATTGACGACAATACAGAAGTACCTGAAGAAGATTCAATCAAATATCTTGGTATAGTAATAGATAGACATGCAAGGTGGAACCTACAAACTGCAAATGTTGTCAAAAAAATTAGAGGATTACTGCCACGATTTAAATACTTAGGAGATTTTTTAGATATACACCACCTAAAAATGCTTTACTATTCATTAGTACAATTCCAGTTAAATTACGGTATTATTGGATGGGGTGGTGTATCTGATAATCACCTGCAAAATTTAAACATAATTCAAAACTGGATTATTAAACTTATTTACAAAAAAAATATCACTTACCCTAGCGATCAATTGTTTACAGAAAGCGGTTTAATGGATGTCAGGCAATTATTCTGTTTGAATATTTTGCTAAAAACCTACCAAAAAGTATTAAATACCAAATCCAATAAATCACATGTACAGTACGAGAAACAGGGAAAATTATATGAATCCGAGGTCAATAAAAACAGTAGCACAACGAAATTTTACTTATCTTGCTTCCAGATTATATAATATGTTGCCAAATTCTTTAAAAACCATAAACGTGTATAGATCATTTAAATGTAGAGTAAAGCTTTGAATTCGGGAATTAGGTCGAGGCACTTTTCACAATATAGTCAGCCACAGAAATGAAGTTTAGCTTTTGTTCCCCTTTAGTGATTGTTTACAAAAAATAATTATATTTACATATTTGTGTCTTTTGTTGTACGTATAAATAAATGTATTATGTCTGGTTTATGTATTTTAACATTAAATGTGATTATGTGTTCATGTCTACGAGTGTTCATATATTAGTTTAGGATTATAGTAGGTAATAATAAGGTTAATTCTTATTAACACACACAAGCGGTATTTGTAACCGCTTCAGTGATTCACTAGTTTTACATGTTTTTATCTATATTATGTTATTGTTGTAAATAAACTTATATTATATTATATTATGATAGTATACGTGGGGCGTAGAAAATTCGACACCGAGCAGATAGCGACTAGGATTTGATGGCAATTTTCGACACCAACCCCAAAAGTCCGATTTTATCTTATAGATATTTTCGACACCAAATCAATATATTACGTAGTTACGGTGTCGGACATTAAATAATAAATGCTGATATTGATGGTTGAAGTGATTATGGATTTATAAGGCCACTAATAAAAATACCATATATTATTGCAAAACATTTTATTTGTTGCAATAGAAATAATATAAAACATTAAAACAACTACAAATTAATGTAAATTTCGTTCCTACTTACCTGTCTTACGACGCGGTGTCGAAATTTCCTGTAAGATAATTTGACCCTTTGATTAACCCAGGCACAAACATAATTTGGTGTCGAAAGTTCTCCCGCCGCACAGTGATGCAAAACGCCACTGTGCCACTCAAATTACTGTACAGCTCTTAGGGTTGGGCAGTTTGAGATGATTTTTTTTTTAAATGTTCGTCATAAAATTCCCTATCGATCCCTCTTTCTCAATTTTCTCTATGGATCTTCATTTTCGCGGAATTTGACTCCAAAAATGGGTTTGCATGGAAAAAACTAAATTTTTCACACAAAAATGACCCTACGGAACACGACATTGGGATTTTGCCGGACATTTTTATGAAGGAATGCTCGTCTTGGAAAGCCTTACAAGACTGTCCACTTAGATTTCGGGAAGAAATTTTACGTTGCTCTTAAAATGGCTACAATCATCTAAAAATTTGCACATATCAGAAATTGTTCTACTGAAAACTGGGAAAGTATTGGAAAAAAATCTCATCTTACAAAAATTATTTGTACACATTCGAGGAATCCGCAAAAATTTTTACAAAATATTTGGACACATTTTTGGACATTCGCCAAAATGGCCACATACATATCTTCAGAATTTTCCCGTAATTCTGAAAAAGATCAGAAAGGTTCCATAAAAAATAATTTTGAACATATTTTTGGGAATTAAATTTTTTGATAAAAGTGGCCATTTTGGATATAATAGTTCATTGTTAATGAAAAATGATTGGTTTGATTATTTTCTTCCCAACATACAGAGAGAACATAAAACAACGTCGAAATTTGATTTTTTATATCGCTGTACAAAAAAAAAATAAAAGAAATAAAATATACAAAAACAATATCTGCCCTACATTAATTTATATACAAGATATTTATAAAATATATAACAACAACCCTTCAAAAGACTGAGCTTTTTGAGAATTTGTTTGGGTAGCCAAAATATTTAAACGTTTCGGGAATGCTAGACGATTTCTCAGTATTTTTGAACATTTGTGGATTTTGTGGAGATGACCAAAAAGAGAAAGATCCACATAAAATCTTATGGTCTCGAAAGTTTAAAGCATCCAGTAGATGCTGAAGACTTTCACTATCATACATTTCTATACGAACAGTTCCAGGAAAAATCAATCATTTACGGGAAAATTCTGTATGTGGTCATTTTGGTGAATGTCCAAAAATGTGTCCAAAAACTCTGGAAAAATTTTTGCGGATTCCTCGAATGTGTACAAATAATTTTTGTGAGATGAGATTTGTTTCCAATACTTTCTCAGTTTTCAGTAGAACGATTTGTGATATGTGAAAATTTTTGGATGATTGTGGCCATTTTAAGGGCAACGGAAAATTTCTCCCCGAAATCTAAGTCTAAGACAGTCTTGTAGGGCTTTCCAAGACGAGCATTCCCCCATAAAAAAGTCCGGCAAAATCTCAATTTCGTGTTCCGTAGGGTCATTTTTGTGAGAAAAATCTAGTTTTTTTCCATGTAAACCCATTTTTGGAGCTAAATTATGCGAAAATGAAGACCCAAAGCGAAAATTGAGAAAGAGGGATCGATAGGGAATTTTAAATCGAACATTTAAAAAAAAATCACCTCAAACGGCCCAACCCTAAGGGGTGTACAGTAATTTAAGTGGCACAGTGGCGTTTTGCACCACTGTGCGCCGTATACGTGGGATAACGGCATTTTTTATTACATTCGTGAAATTATAATAATAATGCCTATGCCACTTGTACTATAAATAACTAGTATCTAGGCAAAATACAACTATTGATATTCGTGATACACCAACCATAAAACTGATTCGCCACAATCCAATTATTTTTTTCTGCATTTGCAACAGAAGCTAAGTTGCAGCACCAAATAGAAAGTTGGTCAATGACTCTCTTTTTATTTTGTTTCTAACGAGCATTATACAATGCAAGTGTCGCACCTATGTTGCAAGATAGTATGTTAAATTAAATTTTCAAGTGCTTAATAGATATCGTGCTCCAATCAATTTTCTATTAGTTGCGCCATTAAGAAATATGATTTACATTTTCTGAAAGGGTTAGTTAAATATACAGGCTGTAACAGCGGCATCGGGACAAACTTTCATAATGGGAAAATTGCGTGATATTTCCAAATACGTGAAGAAGAAGGAATGCATGCTTTATGGTACTTAAAATTTAGTGTGGCCACGCCCCCTCAAATCGGGCGCCGCCGCAATGTAAACCTGTGACGTCAGATGCCGTTCCTACGTGTATACCTAAATACAGCAGTGTGCTTTAGTTAATTTCTGTATACGATTTTCATTCTTTAGAACATTGCAGTACATATACATTTCAAAGAGTTAATTTGTAATTTCTCGTAAAATGGACACAGAAAGTACTCTCCTATATTGCTCCTATCATTTACGTGATGTTATTTGAGGTATTTATAAAATTTTGATATCTAAAATCACTATATTAAATTACCTGTTTTATTCTGAAAACATAATATTCAACAGTAATAAATAAAAGTATTTTAAAATATTTAAGGAGAAATGAAAGCTGTAGTCAATAGCAATAAAAAATTTAAAAATGTTAAATATCATTATTCATAACTTTTATTTATTATTTTTCAAATTAAAATAAATTGAACTCGGATTCCATAATTTTATAAATATTTCAAGTAAAACCATTTATCTAGACTTACCCAACAACATTGTAGCCGTAATTGGCACGAGCGGATCTATATAACAAAAAAATAAGTTAGCAACAATACCGTAAGCTCAGCACTAATAATTATGGCATTTCCTACACAAGATTTACACTATGTATCTATAACCCACAAATGCCACAAAAACTCAAAAATACAAGAAACAAACGCCTGTTTACATCACCAACACCTGTACCTGTATCCATGTAAACAAATCGCGTGTAACGTCACACCAAAGATATCGCGTTTTAGGCTACGGGGTTTTGTTTACATTCTATGGCAATTTGTTAATGTTAATATTTTAAATGTTACGTGAGTATTGTCACCAGACACATGTTTTGTAACACATTTCAAACCAATATAAAATTCATGCAATTTCTCCATTGATTTGTCTTTTCAAAATAAATGCAAAAACAAAAGTGATATTATATAAATAGCTAATAATAAATAATGTTATAGATATGGATATACTATTTCCTTATTTAGTATCGTCTGGCATTCCGCAAGGGTCGGATTTAGACCCGCTACTTTATTTTCTGTTTGTTAGCGGTGTCTAGAGCGTAATTATTTGTGAAAAATTGTTCTTTATTAATAACTTGAACATGCTGTTAATTCAGTGGATAACTGTTAAACTTCAGCTGCAGCTAAACAATGCCAGTCGATAGTGTAGTGAACAAACTGTTTCTTAATAATAATGCAATATGTAATTAATTCGCATGTGCTAGCTCGCTGTAATGCAACTAAGGACCTTGGAGTCCACTCAGAATTAAGCTTTACTTCCTACATCGAGTGCTTCCATGAAAGCGCTTGGATTTATAATGAAACAAGGTTAATATTTCCATGACATTCAACTTTTATTTTTTATGCATATGTAAGATCCAAGCTCCAATATTGCTCGCCTGTTTGATGCCTTTTTCATGCGAATCATGTTAGATCGATTGAGGCAGTACAGAGAAAATTCTTAAAAATCTTGCATATCGCAATGAAGGTAGATATTTTGAACATGGTTGTGATCATAACTATTTACTTAGTCGATTTGGTCTTAAATCGTTAGATTTTAAACACACTACTATTCGCTTAAATTCCTACATTCTCTCTTACAGAATAAGGTCGACTGACCAAAAATTCTTAACCATCTCAACTGGAAACCGTTCTTGGTCTACTTTTCATACTCCTATAGCAAGAACTAAGCGGTAGTTATAATTCTATTTGTAATAGGTGTCATATTTTCAGTTGTTCTCTTAATGAGCTGCTTAATGCAACCAAAAGCAGGTATACTTAATTGTTAGTATTTCTAATAATGTCAATAGTAGATCAATATTGGCATTATTATTTTTTTATTTAGGTACATTGCTTAATGCAATGATTTTAGTACGCCTATTAGTTAAGTTAATCATGTATTATTTTTCTTAACTGTTAGACTTGTTTAGGAATGTCCTGTAATTGGTAAATTTCCTGTTGGCCAGTAAAGTATTATTTTCAGATTTTCTGAATATTTGATTTATAAGTGTATGGTACTGAATAAAAGATATTATAATATGTATTTTTAACTTCATAATGTATCTAAATAAAAAAATTCTACTTCAGGAACACACTTTGAAGCGCTACAGAGCAACACAGTCGTGATAAATGCTCCCGACGACACTACCGAGAAGGTATGCGTTTCTCCAGGCTGCATCCACACCGCTTCCAGGGTCCTGGAATATATGGATCCGAGCGTTGATCCCTGCGACGACTTCTACGAATTTACCTGCGGCAACTTCCTGAAGAAAACCAACATCCCCGACGACAAGTCGTCGGTCACCTCCTTCAGCATCATCAGCGACATGCTGCAGGAGCAACTCAGAACCATGATCGAAGAACCCGTACATGAGGACGAACCCAAACCTTTCCAACTAACTAAGAAGCTGTATCGGGCTTGTATGAATAAGACGTTGATTGAGAATGAAGGTCTGGATACGATTCATTCGATTTTGGAGGACCTCGGTGGATGGCCAGTGCTGAAAGGTCCTATGTGGAGCGAAGCCGACTTTGATTGGAGGAAGTCCGTGTATAAATTCAGAAAAGTTGGTTACAGTGTGGACTACTTCATAGACTTTTCTGTAGGGGTAGATGTCAAGAACTCCACCAAGAGAATCATAGATGTAAGTAAAAATTAATACACTGACCAATAGTTATATTCAACTGTTGTTCTTCCCATTAAAAACAGTATACTGGAAATTAAATGAAACAGTAAATAATAAGATGAGAGAAGAATATGAATATATTTTTTAAAAATCCAATGTTTTTGTTTTTGAAGTTGCAGATATCCATTTAACAACTACAATTTTTAATCATTTTCTTCAAAATGACAAATTGTACGACAAAAGTGCTAGGGACTTTTTTTGTTCAAAAATATTTATTACTATTAGACTGAGTGTTAAAAAATCAGTAGCGTAACAATTATTTCGTTAAAATTGTGTCATGACATAGCCGTATCTATGCCACTGGTAGAAAATAAAATGATGGTTAAAAAGTGTGTTTTTACACCATAATATCCTCTTAAAATTTAGTATAATATCTTAAATGGTTTTCAAAATGTTTAATAAAAACCGAAACAAATAAAAACTTCGGCACTAGATATACACAGTGTGTCCTGTTTTTCACAATTGTAAAAAAAATTGGCTTGTTATATTTCTAGAGATGGGACACTATCGACAAACAACCTTTTCATAACATACATTATAATAATTTTTCGATTTAAAATTAGCTCAAGAATGATCCATTAAAATAAGTACATAACATTAAGTAACACCCTGTATAAAGAAAAACCTACTCTTATGAATTCAGTATTTTTAAGACCTTAAATTTAGTTTTATCAAATCTAGTTTCATATAATTTAGGACACCGTTTCTATCATAGAAAGCTTGAATATAGCAAAATTTAAGACACACATTCCTCACTTTCTGATAAATACCTATAAGTTGGCATGAGCATAAAAACAAGCAATAAAGTAATCGATATATATGGTTTTTTCTATGAACCATCGTTTTAGGACAAATTGCCGCCATTATAAATATTTGTATTATAATTATGACCCATTTTCATTTTAACGACCTATTTTGATGCTGTGCAAATAATTTGTGCTACATCTCGTAAATAAATATGTATAATTTGCGAATGAGATCATTATGTATAAAAAATCATTAACGTATTTTATATTACCTATTATTGCCTATAATTTGTTGTATGAGTATTTGCATAACTAGTTAAATCTCTATGAATTATTAACTACAGCACAATAAAAAATCAAATTTTTGAGGAGGGGATTTTTTTCTACATTACCTATTCGTTTTTAATTTTGAAAAGATAACCGAAATTGTACTATTCAAGACATAAAAATCTTGGTAACTTAAAAAAGTGAAATCAGTTCGTCACGCAAAGTACGTAGTAAGTCCCAGCTAGCAAAGTAATTCTACAAGTTTAGAGTAATAGGAGTTTTATATTCTGTTAATATTTTATAGTTGTATCTAGAATACTAAATTGTTGCATTAATGTGGCACATGAGACTATTTTGCCTTTAGAAACTGAATTGTTTTTTTAAATTTTTGCAAGAACGTTCTTAGAGCATAATTTATAGAGCATTTATAATATAACTGCTAATGCAGCCCTATAAGTGTGTACAATAACACAATTTTACAGTAACGGTGCTTATAGAATCAAATTAGTGTAAAACCGATGCCAAATACTGCTTTATAGAATTATACCATATCCTTTGATATTCTTATAAAATTATTCCGTAATGTCGCTTATATATTTTAATTATAGAACTATTGTGTAAGGGGTAGTTACAATTCTGCTGCGGAAAACAAATTACAAATATGGAAGCTGCTATCGAACTTATGAGGAAAAGCTCTTTAAAGCAGTTATAGAGAATAATAATACAGATGTTACAGAATCGTTATAGAGTAAATAAGTAACAAAAGCCTTTTTGTTCCATAAAAACGCTATAGAACTACCATTTTATAATGTAGGTTTCCCATACGCCCATCTGACGATACCTGCCTGTAAAAGTACGAAATATTTTGATCAAAGTATAATGTGGAAATTTGTATAACATAGTCTGCTTACAGAAAGAAAATTTCATTACAATAGATAAGATTTATTTGATTACTAATGTAAACTGATTTCCTTATAGAAATTTAGTAACATTCCAAACCTTATTCATTCGCACTTCTAGATGTTGAAGTTGAAGAATTTTATAAGCTTTATTAAATAAGATTGAAATAATTGAAATTCCACAATAAAATATGAAAACACTGTGGATATTAAGTGGCATAGATCTGTTATAGTAGTTGCTTACGGAGCGTACTTGCTCTATAATCATTGTAATCGACACAAAAATGTCATATTAGTGAGAATTTCTTTCTGTCGCCATATTGTGAAGAAAGAAAAAAAATCGTAATAAAAAATATATACAATATAAATAGGTAAAATTATATCAATAATATGGATATACTTACTCTCTGACTATTTTATATATAGTTGGTTGTTAAATACATCAATTTCGCAAACATTTTTTTAAATTAATTTTTCAGCATCAGAAAATATAAGGCTAACTGAGGGCGCGTCAGAAAATTACCGTTTTGTACCACATATAAAACTTTTGTCGCATTAAAATATACTGCTCCCTGATGGACAAACCAACTAAGCAATTCGTAATAATGTGAGTATTCCTATGCAGGCTTATTAGATCCATCATATTGGTTCCTATTGACCCATCCATATTATTTCTAACATGTGCGATACAGAAACATTTTTTTTAAAGATACAATTAACCGATTTTAATGTTCTCTAAATAGAAGACCATGCAACACAAAAATTGTATAAAGAAGTGCTATAGAATTTTTATTTGGATTGCTTTGTAACTATGTTATAAAAATTCTTTATGACCTGTGAGTCAACAAGAACTAAAAAGTTCTGTAGAACGGTGCCCATTTTTATGGTATAAGTGTTGTAAGAACGTTTCGAAAATGTTCTTAGAGCAAACATTGCTCTATAAAATTTGCTTTGGAAACGTTTTTACTATTTTTATACAAGAGGAAATTGCTAGTTGGGACGTTTACCGATTTTCCTTTTATTTGTATAGCGTCATAATTGAAATAAATTTTTCTTTTCAGTTGGATCAAGCCTCCTTAGGTTTGCGAAGAGAATTCCTTACTAAGGGCTTGGACGATAAAATAGTCAGCGCCTACTACAACTATATGGTTGACATCGCAGTTCTCTTCGGAGCCGATAAAGAGAGGGCCGTAAGGGAGTTGAGGGAGTCTCTAGAATTTGAAATGAAGCTGGCAAATGTGAGTAAAGAGTAACGATGTTAAATTGTATTTTATATGTTTACGAATTCTTTAGCTTTTGTGAAGTGAATACCCAACTACACGGGTACGGTATAGGGTTTAAGAGTTATACGTAGAGTAAAGCAGTGGCGGCTCACCAGGGACGACAGACTTTGCAGTGCTTAACCCAAAAAGTATAAAATTGTAATACAAAAATTTTCTATAATAAAATTAGCTTTTGTTTGATATAATATAGGTACATTATCATCGGGAAGCAAAAATTAAATGTTTGTTTTATATTTTAAATTCACGCAATTTAGTAACAGCTTCGAGCTACAGGATGTGGTCGACAAGCCGTTCCTACCCCCACTCCCATTCTTTCTTTTCATTTGATAGTTCAAGTGGCTGTTAGCCCGTGCTCTTAGTCGTATTAGTAAATATGAATTAAAATAATGAAATAAAATGGTAAAATGGATATTCGAATTTATTACATACTATTTTTCTCGTGTCAACGATATTAATTTACTTAGTGGTAACATATTGAGATTGCATCATTAAATTCATATTTGACTCGGCTTATACGATTTTTAAGAAACAAATGCGTATAAATAAATGTGCATACGATAATAGTGAATAGAAGGCATCTAGGAGGCCTCAAAAACCTGTTGTTAAGGGCCTTACCATTGTCATTACCGAGATACAGGTCGTTTTACTAATATTGGCTATTTCTTCAACTTGTCATAAATGGCAAACCACTTTGTATAATCAAATAATATTCGATAGAAGTATTATTCTTACTCAATCCACTAAAGTCATAAACGAAAGAGAAATGCAGGTCCGGTGGCACAATTTTTTATTATTTTGTTTATTACGCCCTGTATGTAGGCTTTTGAAAAATTTGTTAAGGTATTTGAGTAGAGCAGAAATAGCAGAATAGGTGAGTTTACTGTAGTTGCCTATTTATGTCTTCATGTATGATTGTTCGATTAAATAACTGTCTGTGAGTTTTATCATCAAATTCACAATTAATTCTTATTTTATAAGTAAGACTATCTTTAAAACCAAATTTACAATTTTCCAAATATGTGCAGAGGTCAGAGAGGACCTATTTAGTAGCCTTCAAGGTCACAAGACATCCCTTCTGTATCGAAGGTATATGGAATTAAAATTAACAGTCGGGAATAATTGATTAAGCGAATTGTAAATACCTACAATTAAGTCCGAAATAATCGTGATAGAATAAGAACATATATAACAGTTATTATAAAAAAACATGCAAATGTGTTCAATATAACAGTGGTCATTAAAATTGTTTTCTTTGTTGTTTTTTCTTGTCCGTTTTTATTGCTATATATTATTTAGCATACTGTTCTATTTGTCTTTTTAAATATATTTGTTAGTTGATTATTGATTGAATTAGACAACTTTAAAAAACTATTCAAATTTACAACAAAACAATAAATTTGTATTAGTATACCTTAAAGATATTAATTCAAGCCACCACTGACATAAAGCTGATGAATGGTGGTCACTCAAACGCAATAGCCTGTGACTTAGCAAAAATTAAGTGTTTATTTCTAGCTATGTCTAAAAAATGTCTACACTAAACATTTTTTACCTTTCATCAGATCAAGATGAACTGCTATTTATCGTGGTTATTTGCTACCCAGCTAGCAAAATAAATTTTATCAAGATTGTATAAATTGCTATAAAATAAATTTTATAGGAATTTCAAATTCATATAACGTGATTAAATGCCTTTATACGATACTTATAGAATAGAAAAGAGTCCACTTTTATAAAAAACTTTGGTAATGTAACAATTTTATAAAAAATGTATACAACACTTAAAACAATTTTATATAGCAACTATAAAAACGTTTTGTACTCTATATTTTGATATTATTTAAAGCAACTTTATATTCCTTGTGAAGAATACTAAAACCAAATCATGTTAAGATTGGTGTATAATATAGGTTCATAATTATTTGTGCTTATATTTAAAAATGGGGTATGCCTAAACTCAATGGCGATTATTTGTGGTAAATGGTAGATAGTTATAATACTTACAATATTATCATTTCAACAATCTCGTGTTTCAATTTTATTGCGTAGCAAATTTTATTGATAAACTATAGATATGCTTGTGACAAAAAAATTGTGCGCTTTAGTTTAGACCACATTTTCTTTAAAATTATGAAACCTAAATTTAAAAAATATTAAAATTATGCTTTCTTTAATTTATAATATCATTATATAATTATATTTAATGATCTTGTTATAAAATAATCTTCAGAAAATAGTAAAATCATATTTTAGATATAATTTTGAGAATTTCAACTAATTTTACATAATGGCGGCAGTCGCTGATCCATCAAATATTCATTTAGATATGGCCACTTGCAATAAAATCACTTCATTCCACACATTATACTAAAATTAAGGATAGATTTAGAATTTTATTACGGGGAATATACAATAATTTTGTTTTAACAAGCCACATTTTTTTTAAAACATATTTATAAAACAGATTATTTTTTAGATTAAACACATTTATAAAACTTTTTTATAAATAATTGCATTTCGAGGCAAAAAAATAATTTTATTAATTTCCTTATACAGGGTCATTCTTTAATATTGCAAAAAATTTCAGGGACACGTTCTTTAGATAAAAATAAGAAAAAAGTTTCCATTAGCATGTGTTCGAAAACGTTTCGTTTCCGAGATACAGGGCGTTTATTTTTTTTTGTAATATACTTTTAATACTTGTTATTTCAAAAGTCCTTTACCCGGTTTATTTGAAAATTGACTGGTTTATGTTTAATAATAGGAGCCATTTTTTGTATCATTACCATTATCACATAATACAAAATGCAAAATAACATAATACAAAATGAAATAACAAGTATTAAAAGTAGATTACAAAAAAAATGAACGCCCTGTATCTCGGAAACAAAGCGTTTCCGGACACATGCTAATGGGAACTTCTTTTCTTATTTTTATCTAAAGAACCTGTCCCTGAAATTTTTTGCTATATTAAAATATCACCCTTAATTATCTTTAATAAAACGTGTTAATACAACTATTTTATAAGGTTATAATTAAAAGTCATTTGCCCAAGTATACGACTCTTACACAATCCTTATATACATATATTTTTTAAATGTTGAATAACGCATTATACAAATTTTATAAAAATTTTAAAGAACTGAAACTTATTTGTTCTATAAAACATTTTGTAAAAACTGTTATAAAATAATTTTACACAATTACTTTCTTCAGCAACAAAATTATCAGAATTATTAATTTGCTCTATAAAATCAAATTGTTCATTAAACAACGCTATTCGATAGTTATAAAATAGTTCGCTTCTTTTAAAGTTCTATTTTGCTAGTTGGGTATGGCAGATATAACAAATAGGCAACTAACTAAGAATATATATTTATTTAATTTAATAATAAAAAAAATTCTAATACTGTTTGAAGTATAATCTAAACATTGGGAAAGGCTCGGATCTTCTATTCAATTCTAGTATGACAACGTGATTTATCCAGTCACATTCGATAATCATGTTGTAGTTAATCGGTTTTGCAGTGGGGGCGATCGGGGCAAACTCATGGCAACTGACAGACATCGTAGTGAAGATGAGTAAAGCAAATCTCGCAATTATTAAATTTTGTATTCAATTGCCTTAATTTTATGTACATTGAATATTCATTTGTTTGTCCATTTAATTCTTTTTTACGTACTTCATATCAAAAATTACGTTTTAGTCTGCGAAAATAGGGATTAAAACAGAACCTGTACATTGACGCATACAAGGCAAAACGACGTAAGCGACATTTTAGTTAAAATTGAGTTTTTGGTGTCAATAGAAAGGTATAACCACCAGCAATCAACTGATAAACGCCCCAAACGCCAAATAATAATGTTACTGGAGATATTTGAATTTGAAATTGCGCAAGCGCCATCTTCCTGCGGCCATATCTGTTCAGTGTTGTCAGTTTGTGACCTAAGCGCCAGTGTAACATTGTGCGTCATAGGAAGGAGTGCTAAATTTTACCAACTGTTTTTATATGTAATTGAAGCTCCATATACTCAAGCAAATACATAAATAGCTTCCTAAATATAATCACTTTGCTTAAAGGACTTCACTATAATTATCATTATTAACTATAATTTGTCTTTATTATCTTTAATTATTATTTGTAGCAATGCAATATTGGAATATTATATAAATCAAACTCCATCCGCGTCGTTAGTTCAATTTTACTTTAAAATATTAAAATATAAGCGACAATGGGACGAGTAAATTAAAAAGTAATACTTAGGCATAAGTGCGCATAAGCGACAATTTTGAACGCATGCCGACATTTAAGTTTGTTATAAATGACAGTCATAATCACCGTATACCAAAACTAAAAGACATAACCGACAAAATTTGACTTTTTAAAGATTTATTAATTTAACTTGGATCTCAAATTCACGAAGTCTTTACTTAAACGTTTTGTCATCATGTATGACAAGGTTATAGAAAAAAATGCATAAGAACACATATTTCCAACAATTTCAGTTTTTTCCTTCTCACCAAAATTTAATCCAGTGGCGCTTACGTCGTTTTGCCTTGTATACGTCGACATGTTTCCGATATTAAGTACAAGACGCTTTGTACAACGTAAATCGTAATATGAAAGTTGATAATTGTACCGACAATAGAAAGTTATCGCCAAGCAGGTACTCGATCTCGAACGATAAATACTTAACTATAACATCATTTTATCATTACCGCTAGTTTCATGTTGATAGATTTTAATTATTTATAGAAATCAATTGGCTTTATATATGTGTAATTAACATTTTTTTGTTGTGTTTTTAATTAAAAATATATCTAGCTTGAGCAATGAATCAGATTACTTATTAAATATTAATAAAAAAAATCGGAAGATAATACCTAATTAGATATCAGTAAATGTACAAGTTTTTTATGAATAATAGTAGTACTTCTCGTCTTCTCGTGATTTCAAAATTAAGATTAGACATAAATTATACCTAAATTATTTTCCACTGTTTTAAACTGCAAAAATATTTTCCTCGTTAGTTTTGGCTCGGTTTTACCTTAGGAATATAATATTGCGTACAAAAAAAGAAAAAGTATTAAAAATTAAACCATATAAATTTCTCAACGTAATTTATCATGCATGCTAAGACTGACGTACATAAGTAATTAAATATTATATTAATAATGATTTTTTATAGCTTAATTAAAATTTATTTATATTCCGTTAAAATTAAAAGAAAAAAGTTAAAATTTAAGTAAGAAATTCAAACAAAATGTATATACAGGGTGATATGCACTTTTACAACAGTAATATATACAGGGCAGCTTGATTAAGGAAAAAGTTACGCATTTTATGCTTTTCATTTTTCTGAAAAGAAATATGAGATACCTCGTGTAGTTCCTGAAATAACGACTGAAAACTGGAAAAATGCATTTTTTTTTCTTTCATGAAATTTGGTACCCTTAATGTGTTCGATATAATCTTTCCAATGGAAGTGGAAATTCGTCTTTTTCCGATTTCTTCGGTATCAAAATAAGTCATAAGAAAATTCGAAGGAAAATGGAAATAGGCGTATATATTTTTGTTCATTATTTCAAAAACGGAAAGAATGCTAAAAATGCATTCCAAATATATATATTTGTTATTTGTTGTGTAAATTTGCGGAAAATATAACATTTTCAAAATACCGACATTTATAGAAGCGTTTTAACACAAATCAAAAATGGTTCGTTATATAGGTAAAAGATAAATACAATAAAATATAATATAAAGATAAATACAATTAATTTAATAAAATGTTTTAATGGAAGAAATGAAATTACAGATTTAGCAACGGATCTTTATTTTCAATTGTGTGTATTTATAATTTAAATGTAGTTAATTTGTGTTCGCTTCCAATAATGTTAAATGTTAAACTTTGTATTCAAAGCCTTCTCAGTCAGAAAACTTAAATATTGGTGGAATTTTGAAAATTTTATATTTTTCGCAAGTAAAGTATATATTTTTAAAATGCATTTTTAAGCCTCATTCCGTTTTTAAAATAAAATAGGGTATGTCTCATAAAAAAAAACACACAATTTGTGGTCATATCACAAAAACTAAAAAATATCATTACATTTATTTTTATGCCATCGAATGTATCTCACAAAAGTGTATGTAGAATGTTGCTGAAAAACGAGAAAAGGGCACCAGTCAGTTTAGCCAAAAATCGAGAAAGGCCCTGTAGCTCGAATTTGTTTTATCTATGACAGATTTACAGAAACACTTGTAAACCGACAAATTTGAACCATCCTGTACCTTTGCAAGGTAAACAATACTTATAATGCCGTATTTTCTCAGATGCAGGTTGACGTATAAAATCGAGGAAACTTTATGAGGAAACATAGAAGGTGTCTTTTTTCTTATTTTTAATAACTTGTCAGCATATAAATTATTATGCGCCTTGCAGAAAACTCGTGTCTATAATTGGCACAGTGAAGATATTTTTTCCAATTTCCTTAGATTTTTTTTAGTCTAAAACTGTTATTAAATAAAATTGCTACTTTTTCAATTTGGAATTTGGATGCCGTATTATACCCCATTGAGAGACCGTGAGTTACACAGGGTGGTTCAAATTAGTCGGGTTCACTTTTGTTGGAATGCTTATGGCAAACAATACAAGTACCAAATTTGGTAATATTTACATACTCCCAAAATAAAAAAATTATGAAAGGAAAGAGCACTTTTTCAGTTTTCAGTCGATATTTCACAAACTACACAAAATATTTCATATTTCTTTTCAAAATTATTGCATAGGCGATGTATGTATCCGGTGTCCGGAAATGATGAGCAAAACATTCAGGGGATAATTCTAGACCGAAAATAAATACTGCCTCTTTCTATAACATTTTTTCCAAAACTGATTATTAACGGAGTTACAGGGTGTTCAAGTTAAAATTTTATTTTCGATATTTGTAAATAACTTCTTAAGAAATCCAAATATTTACCTACATAAAAATATATTTGTAAATCTGGGGTTTTTGCGGACGAGAAATTCAAATTTATTTCTAATTTTGACGTCACTAGTAGAGGACGCCACTTATGGCACACCATGTTTCTTTTAAATGGCAGAACTTTTTTGCATCTTAATGAATACATCTGATTATCGAAACAATCGATTGTCCTACCTGTTTTATTAAAGGTATACCTTGCCACCTTAATGAAGAATGCAGTTTCATATACCCTTTGTTTCGATTAACTGTGATTTTGCAGTTACCAAATTTAATTCAAGGTACTGACACTGGCAATATTTTACCAATTGATTCCATACGGTAAAACGGCCTTGACATACATTTCTTCAAAAATGCTAACCCAAAGTACAATAACATCATGATCAACCAACAGAACGGAAGCATTGCATGGTAGGTTGGGTAGCTCAAAGAACAAAAGACATATAAGTATCTATTGTTAAAAAAGTCTGCTTTCAAACATTATTCACTACACATTACACTTTAATAATAATATTGCTCAATAGATCAACACAACAAAATGTAAAGCAAAATAGAAAAAAAACATTCTCTTATTAACTAAATTCATATAAATAAATGTTCATTAGTAAAGCTATTTTCAAATACTGTACCAGTACATTTTCTTTGGTATAGAATATTAGTTGTAAAATGCAAAACCAAACAACGAATAATTTGATTTTAAGGTCGCCATATTTCTCATCATAAAATGATCAAATTTGTGGAGTTTTTAGGTAATTATAATAAAGTATAATATAAAAAAGAAAATTCTTGATGTTTTGTTTATTCACTTTTGCTATTTAAATTATCCTCAAGTAAAACAATAACTTTTAAAAGCCGATTGTAAGACACACATTATTTTGCTATTATAACCCCATATTTTAACAATTATTTTCATATACTTATAAGCAAAAGTGAACAATGTTATATGCAGAACTATGTAAGTTATAACAATATTTACATCTACAGTTACATTTAAAGAAATACGTATTTTGAAAGATTTCTGTACCTAAAAATTTGTTGGTTACACCACTTTCAGTCGTTATATATTCGTCTTACTTCGGTTCCTTTTAATATTTGTAGGTGAGATGAGATAGCATTCCTGCTATTTGCTAAGCTCTATATTACTCAATTCTTAAATGTCTAAAGTTATTTGTATTTGCAGAAAATACTATTTCAAGAATACTGCACCTTTAAAGAAAACAAGTCCTATAACTGTTTTAAGGTCGTCATATTTCCACCGTAAAGTGATTAAATTTGTGATTAGGTACAAAAATCTCGAAAATAAAACATGTAGATGTACAAAAGTAATATCGAAAATAAAATTCTTGATCTGTTTATTCATCGTAGCTTTTAAATTTTTCTAAAATAAAATAGTAACTTATTTTAAAAAGTATTTGCAATATTATTTTGCTATTGTATGTAGTACTAAGTTTATAACATATACAATTAACTTTTTAAGAAAATACGTTTTTTCATAGATTTCTGTAAATAAAATTTCGCAGTCCAGATGGCTTTTTTATATTGAATCATTTTTTTGGATCAAAAATTCAAGAATATGGCTTGCTACTGAAAGACCGTGAATTGTATCTTATTATTTTATAGTAGGATGTTTTCAGAAAATACGGTATTTTTCTACATTTAAATATTCACAACTGATTATACTCATTAAAAGAACAAAAGTTTATAGAAATATTAGGACGTCAATTTCTTAGTTCAAATATAGGCAGAGCAATTTACAATAAAACAAAATTTGTTTCACAAAGTTTTTGAGTATTTTAAAAATATCTTGTTTTTTAACGGATAATTCTTAAGTCCAAAACCGTTTTTTTTGTTAGCAATTTTAGACCTAAATTGAGTATACAATTCCCTTCCTTAAATGTAACAACAGAGGTAGATATAAATAAGATAAATACATGATTATTAAAAACATTGTTTGGGTTGAAGCACTGTAAATGTACTAACTTTAAACTAAGTAAATTAACAATGAATGAACTGGAATTTAGTACAGAATATCTCCTTGAAAACTGCTCATTGGTACGCCACTGTTGCACGTAATAAAATATTAATACTTATGTGCTTTCTTGTTGTCTTATAGACTGCACCAAATATATATTTCTAAAATACAAACTTGAACGCCCTGGACTTATTTTATGAATAACTCAGTCTAGGTTCATACATACTTTTTTAATTAAAATCGAATTATTTATCCTTAATTCAGTTTGACATTTTGAACTGGGACATTCTGTATACTGTATATTTTGTTTCAGATTTCCTTGCCAAGCGAAAAACGTAGGAATGCCACCGCACTTTATAATCCCATGACTATAGAACAACTACAAATAAAATTCCCAAGCATCCCATGGACAGAGTATATGAATACGCTCCTGGCCCCAGACACCAAAGTAACCAATGATGAAGTAATCGTCGTCAGCGTACCCTCTTATATAAAGAACTTTGAGGCTCTTGTCAGCAGAACACCAAAAAGGTAACGTTTACTCATTCAACACATATTTCTTACACCCACACATTACCTCAAGTTTACTTCCACATAGATCATTTACTTTTCATTAAGAATATCTAATTCAGTTTCTTTTTACGAGTACAAGTTTCTTTACAACATATAGTCGTTTCTCAAATTCAGATATCTTGGGACTCTGAGGCCATCTTTCTGAAGACATTCTTCACATATGTGCATACCTGTACCAAAATATTCTCTACCTTCTACCTCCATACTTTTATTGTAGTTCTAATTTCATTCCCCTTATTTTTCTGTATATAGTAAATAAATAAACTATTTATAATACAAAATTTTACCTAGTAAAGCATATAACAGAATAGGTAGAGCCGAGGGTAGGACATATGGTAAATCTATACTTTACATTTGGAATGTGTGGAATTATGACCCACAATAGTAATGTGTTGCCATTATTATTAAAAAAATAAAACTAAGATAAAATCTAACAAGCATTTAGTTTCATCATAAAAATGTACGAATATCATCAAAACAATTCTGAAAGGTTTCTACTATGATATAATAGACTTTGTACTTACATTTTTGAAATATTACTTGTTTTGGTTAGAAATATATATACAGGGTGATCCTAAACTGTTTTCAAATATTTTCGGAGCGGCTAATACATCAAAAACAATTTTTTGGCAATCAATCATGAGGATGATATACATATTTAAAGAAGGTGTACATACATATAAAATCCGTAAAAACTTTATTCTTCAAGATAATAAAAAAAAAAATGTTATTATGACTGACATCGAAAACCGCTTCTTCTGACCCTACCACGGCATTTAAGATGGCGATCCAACCTGTTCTGATTTTTTTAATACCCCCGAAATTCAATAAAAACGTATAGCGATTTTTTCATTTAAAATCTGATAAGGTGATGTTAATCAGCATCCCTCAAAACCCCTATGTGTTAAATTTGAACAAAAACTATACAGCGTGTTTTCCTCTACATGTTCTTAAAGTTTTATTTTTATAAAAATTCGTGAAAACTTTATTTTTTTAAATAACGCAACAAATATTTTTTGGATTTAAATGTCATCGAAATCCGCTACTTCTAATTATATCACGGCGTTTAAGAAGGCGATCCAAGGCCTGCTATTGTTATTTTTATACACCCCGAATTCAATAAAAACGTTTAGCGATGTTTTATTGAAAATCTGATAAGGTGGAGTTACTCAGGTTATCTCAGAACTCCTATGTGTGAAATTTGAACTAAAACTATACAGAGTGTTTTTTTTCTACACGTTCTTAAAGTTTTATTTTTATAAAAATTTGTAAAAACTTTATTTTCTAAAATGACGCAAGAATTTTTATTTTGTTTTAAATGGCATCGAAAACCGCTTGCTCTGATCCTATTATGACGATCCAAGGCATGTTATAATTTCTTATACCCCCGAAATTTAATATAAACGTTTAGCGAATTTTTGATTTACAATCCGATAAGGTGGGGTTAATCACAACCCCCCTCAAAACAAAAAACTGAGTTTGAAAGGCACTAGAGGAATCCAAGTGTGTCATGGAATTATGTCAAATCAGTATGAATGAAAATTGAATTAATATTGTCTGCTATGAAAAAATAAGTCCCATAAATAACACTGTGTCGAAGTTAAAATTAAAAAAAAATAAATAAAACATTTATTAATTAACTAACAAAATAAATAAATACAAATAAGTTTCTTAATTTATTGGACCTTTATCCACCAAACCAATCTCTAAACGAATACATTTTTCAGTACGCTTCCTATTGTGCTGTTTTTAATATAAAATAAAGTTTTTACAAATTTTACAAAGTCAAACATTGAGAAAGTGTACAAGAAAACACTCTGCATAGTTTTTGTTCAATTTCACACATAGATATTCTGAGATGACCTGAGTAACACCATCTTGTAAGATTTTAAATAAAATATCTCTAAGCGTTTTTATTGAATTCGAGGGATATAAAAATAATTATAGCAGGCTTTGGATCGCTATCTTAAACGCCGTGATATGATTAAAAGGAGCGGTTTTTGATGCCATTTAAAACATAACAATATTTGTTACGTTATTTTGAAAAATAACGTCTTTACAAATATTTATAACACTTTGAGAACGCGTAGAAGAAAACACTCTGTATGGTTTTTGCTCAATTTTACACATAGGGATTCTGAGATGACTTGAGTAACACCACCTTATCAGATTTTAAATAAAATATCGCTAAACGTTTTTATTGAATTCGAGGGATATAAAAATAATCATAATAAGCCTTAGATCGCCATCTTAAACGCCGTGATAGAATTAGAAGCAGCCGTTTTCGATGATATTTAAATTCAAAAAATATTTGTTGCGTTATTTTGAGAAATAAAGTTTTTACAGATTTTTATAAAAACACAACTTTAAGAACATGAACTCTTTATAGTTTTTTTTTCAAATTTTACACATAGGGGTTTTGAGGGGTCCTAATTAATACCACCTTATCAGATTTTAAATAAAAACACATCTAAACGTAATTATTGAATTTCGGTGGTATAAAAAAATCATAGCAGGTCTCGGATCGTCATCTTAAGTGCCGTGGTAGGGCACAAAAAAAATAAAAGAGTCCATTTTTATTAGAAATCAATTGTAAAATTATGAAATGATCACTTTTTTTAATTTATCCAGTGGCGTCACATATTTATTTTGCCCAAAGTGACAGACTCGCCCTGTATCTACACCACTGCTTAATTTTAAAGAGCCATATTTGCCAAATTTGATAACAATATCTTAATGCGTTTAAAAGTTTTGAAAGAAAATTTTAATTTATAGAAAAAATCTGTATCTTCATAACAAAGGAAGAACAAAAGTTTACCAGACTTTTATTCTTATCTTTATTCCCAAAATATGCTCACGTGTTTGTGACATATCAAACTTAAACACCCTGTATATGTGCGTTAAAGAAAGTATTCATCTAAATAATCTATTTTTCATATTTTGATGAATTTTTTGTTTTCTTTAGCGTGTCGCTTGAACTTAATAAACCTAACTTGAAAATTTTCCCTTTTTGTTAATAATCATGAACATAAATATATGTATATTTATTTAGAAGTTAGCGTTTAACTAATCTTATAGTACGTGCCGTAAATTTAAAATTTTACCAACCAACTTCTTGATTTCAGGGTTCAAGCAAACTATGTCATGTGGCGTGCCGCAGCGTCTTCAGTATCATACCTTACGGAGAAACTGAGGAAGCGCCAACTTGATTATACAACAATCGTAACTGGAAGGACGGAACGAGAGGCCAGATGGAAAGAGTGCATCGATATTTCTGCCGGAAGGTGAGTTTGGTTTTATTTTGATCACTTTGGTTTCCAAATGCTACACAAACAGTGCTAAAAAATAAATCTAGCCTAAATCATACGGAATTGCACAGATACGAACTCGATGAACAAACGACATACCAAAAGCAAAGAAAAAATATTTATTATTCGTTTAATTTAATAGAATTAATTTTTTTGTTATATATACTTAATCTCATTAGAGTAATTAAGATTTTATGTAATATTGAATGTTTTTGTTGTGTATTTGTTTTGATTTTTGGAGAGTACGTTCGGTCAAAGGGGTTATAGAGGTTATGAAAATTAACAATTTTCATTAAGCTGTCACTGGTTTGAAATGCCAGTTTTTAAAATTAAAAAGAATCTAAAACCGTTCCTGTTGTGTGAAATAAACGTGGTAATGAAAAATACTTCGTCCCGCAACGTTTTTTTGCGAACCACTGAACACTTATCTTCTCAGAAAGTGTTGAATTAATCGCCGGAACTAAAATTGATTAAAAAATAATTGAAATAAGCTACTTACGAAAATAGCTAATTCTTTAAATTTTGTTAAATAATTATGCATTTGCTCTAAAAATTATCTCATCGTACGATTTCTCCAGGCAACATTCTAGTTTTGTAATCTATCTCTCATTTAACAATAATTTTTAATAAAATTGTCAATTTATTATGCTAAAATCTACATAAACTATTAATTATATGGTGTGTCTTAAAATTTATGCACATTTAGAAAACTGACAGTTTTTGGAAGTACCTCTAAAGCAGGTCAACTTTTTTTTTTGGTACATGAACCTTGGTGAAGTACAATTTTATAAAATGTTACCATTGGCGGTGGAAGGGCATAAGGTGTATTTTAATGACAACCACTTTTTTATTACACCATATGAAAGTTTAAATCTGATTAATATTGGGGGTTGGAAGGAAGAATTTCTTTTTTTTAACGGGACAGCTGAGTCTAATAGTTCTCTTTCCAATCAATATGAAAGAACTGTCAATATTTACATAGTTGGATTGGCAGAAGTGGGGAATTTGAAGAGCTTATAAGGTCTCCTAATTGAACCTCAGTTGACTTTTTCTTATGGCGCATGAACTCAGCTATTTTGTTGAAAAAGAAAAATTCAGTGTTTACGGTTTTTTCGAAAGACCTAAGTTTGTATACGGTGCAATAAGAAAGGTGGTAGTCATTAAAAAATATCTATATTATCCCCCTTCCGCTGCCACTGGTTACATTTTTGAAAATTTAATTGTTTATATGCCAAAAAAAAACAAAATTGACCGGTCGGAGCGATTTTTTCAAAAATTGCCAGTTTTCGAAACGCGCGTGACTTATGAGACGCACTGCACTGTACATAAATAAGCTGTTTCTACAACGTTCGTACTGTTGATATCCTAGTAAATAAATTATTAATCTTTCACAAATAATTTCGGAATCTGGAGATAAAAATAGAAATATATTATTCACCAATTTAAAAAGTAATTTAACGTCCCATCGATTAATATTATTATAGTTGTTGAAATCATATATAGAAAAAATATTTGCGGTTTTTCTAACTCTATTTAAGTATCTAGTTTATCAAAATTAACTAGATTTTAACAAAAATTATTGATTGTTACACTAGCACTTCATCAAGGTTTAACTAACGAAATGTATCATGCATTAAAATATTTTTTAAAGATTAACTTCCGTGAAACTGAAGAAGTAATAGAACATAAATTAATCAAATAGGTACGTTTTTATTGCTACAAAAATTTGTTATTGAAATTAATGCAAAGCTTTCTGTCAATAACTCACTGATTATGTATCGTGAAAATAAGGTAATGGCATTTTCAATGTAATGTCAATGATGTGTACGTGCAAACAATAATAATTTAAATTTGTGGTCATCAAGTATGGAGGTCATTAGTCCATAAGACCTCGCATGTGTCCTAGACTAATTAATAAGTAAAATACTTATTTTTTCAATAAAATAAAGGGAAGTTTAGAAACATCTAAACATGAACAACATCAACATTAGTTGAACCAATTCACAGAATGACAAGTAAAATCACTAACTACTTAAACAATAAACAACAATTATTAATAAAGTTTGTTTTAAGTATCTATCATATTACGAGCATTACTACTATTCCATACTATTTTTAGGAAATGCTAATTTGCTGCTAATTTTATTTGCGAGGAAAAAATAATTTAATTTATTATAGAATATTTGCAATATGTATACCAATGTTGCTACTAACGAAATAAAGTAAAATAGACTCCTGAGTTATCCCACTGCGATATTAAGAAAACAGAAAATTAACAAATGCAAGGTAAATAAAACAGTACAATCTTTATAACTGTATTATTTTAATAAATTTTGACACATTGTTGTTTGTAGTTATTTTTACCTGTATCAGATTTTTTTTCTTTTTTTTAAGAACGCAATATTTATGGAGATATCACTCCCTTCTGTTTTGCTTAAAAATAAAAAAAGAACTTTTTGGGGCAAATGATCTTCAGAGTAATAAAGACAATAGTCCAACTTATAATCAGCAAAAATTTGAATTTTCTTATCAATTAACAACAAAATTACAAGTTAAAGTGAGAGGTATTAATGTTGTAGGCAGAAAACCTGGATTCTTTCAACATTTTCACTAATAACTAAAAAATGGGATAACGAAACTAACTGAAATTTTAGCACACAATAGAGTAATAGCGAAACTATATACAGGGTGATTTAGTTTTTTATGAACAAACATCGAGGGTAAGTAGAACTTTGAAAAATAATGGCATTTTATTATATAATAGTTATAATTTTGGGGCTTTATATGGGTGTTAAAGTTTGAAGAAGAAATTAGATTTTTTGGTATAATTACTAAAGTAATAGAGATATTTAAGCCAAACTTGGTACACAATGTAGTTAGTTAAGATAAAAATATCAAGCACTTTGAGCAACCAGTGGCGGAGATATGGGCAGTTCGTATCTTTAATTTAGGAAACAAGTTGTATTGCCCTGTATAACGTTAAAGTGAAATAACTGAAAAAAGTCTACTATGCAACCGTAGCAGATACGAACAAAATGTAAGACAGGGTTTTTGTTAAAAATTAAAATACACATTTAAAAATGTCACAAACTTTAACATCTTACAAGGCGATACAATTTTTTTTGCTAAATTAAAGATACGTTCTGCCCATATCTCCGCCACTGGTTGTTTAAAGTGCTTGATATTTTTACATTTTATGACACCTTAACTAGCTACAATGTGTACCAAGTATGGCTTAAATATCTCTATTACTTTAGTAATTACACTAAAAAATCAAATTTTTTCTTCAAACTTTAACACCCTGTATCTTCCTTATAAAGCCTCAAAATTATAACTATTAAAAACTGCCATTATTTTTCAAAGTTCTACTTACCCTCGGAACCGGAAACGGTTTGAAACTGTTAGTAATATTCAATCAGTTAAGTTAAGGATGAGTTATACAGTGCTTTCGAAAAGTAACGAATAAATTCATTATTTTTGATATTGATAAGTTTTAGAAAAAATCCCTTGGTACATCGATTTTGTTTTTAATAAAAGCACTTTTTGACATACGACCCATATTTGTGACGTCATCGTTGTTCGAGATATGACGTCATCGACAACTTATTTGAATAGCCCAACCCCCAATATTGACCATACCATTTGAAAGAGCGTGTCTTTCTACATATATACATCATGAAAAATTATGTTGTTACATAACAAAAATTCTAAAAAAATAATGTATGAAAATTTTAAAATTTAATTTTCACAATACTATGCACCTCCCCATTATGCAACACCTGTCCGTGCTTATTTAGATGAGCTGTTCCCGAATCGTTGGATAAGAAGAAGGAGGCCGATTGAGTGACCAGTCAGATCGCCTGATTTGACACCCCTAGGTTATTTCTTGTGGGGATACTTAAAAAGCAAAGTATATGTTACTAGACCGGTTAATTTAGAAGATTGAAAAGCAAGAATTCTTCACGAGATACATCGTATACCTCCTGAAGTTATTGATAATGTGCAAAATAGTCGCGTCAAATTAGCATGAAAAATGTGAAAATAGACAACTTTTTGCGGAGAAGTCCGATTGAGATGCGGTTTTCTGCAAAATGTTCAGGGAATTTTTTATAACAAAAGGTACATCTAACCTCTGTACACTCGCAAATTTTTAATTGTTTATTTAACAAATGACCCATTTTTGTTGAACATATGGCAAATGTCACACACGATTCAACGAAAATGTCTGGAAAATGTTCTCTCGGGGGTTTTCGAGGTCCCTCTTTATCACTTTGGTGTTAGCTTTATTATTTATTGCTAAATTGTTGTAACTGGGCTAATTAACAAATTAAAAACTCCACCCCCGAAATCACTAGAGAACCGGAATTTTTTCCAGGATTTCTGGCTTATTAAGGTAAACCATCGGCACAAGATTTTTGCAAATATAATTGTTTATTGTTCGATTGTTGCAACCTCGCTAATTA
The DNA here is from genome assembly GCA_037114965.1 of Monochamus alternatus. NCBI lineage: Eukaryota > Metazoa > Arthropoda > Insecta > Coleoptera > Cerambycidae > Monochamus > Monochamus alternatus. The sequence goes on along the minus strand of CM073431.1, from coordinate 71,672,242 downwards.
ACAAATTAACAACTCTACTCCCGGAATTGTTAGAGAACCAGATTTTTTTGCAAAATTCGCTGAACATTTTGCAGAAAACCGCATCTCAATCGGACCTCTCCGCAAAAAGTTACAAGTGAAATGCTAATTTGACGCGACTAAAAGAATTTATTAATCGTCTTGGCTACTGTCAGGCAGCCAACGGTGCACAATTTGAACATTTAATTTATTCGATTTTTTACATAATTATCATTTTCAGTATTGTGAAAATTAAACTTTAAAATCTTCAAACATTATTTTCTTGAAATTTTTATGTAATGCCATAATTTTTCATGATGTACGTATGTAGAATGACACGCTCTTGGCATGGCATGGTCAAAATTGGGGGTTGCTATTTTAAAAAATTGTCGATGATGTCACAAATATGGGTCGTATATCAAAAAGTGCCTTTTTAAAAACAAAATCGACGTGTCGGGATTTTTTCGAAAACTTCTCAATTTCAAAAATTATCAGTTTATTCGTTACTTTTCGAAAGATAGATACTAATTTTCTAAGACACACATATATTTTTGTTTTCACTGACCTTATAACTTAGTTGTAACTTCGCCGATGAAAAAAGGTGTTGCGAGACTATTTCCACTTATTGCAAAACACTGAATTATACTAAATATCAACATATTCCAACAATGCAAGAAGTAACACATACCTATACATTTGAGTAAAATTTACAAATAGTTTTTCAAACACTTCACTAAAACGAGACCGTTAAATCGCAACACACGTTCAAACTCCGAAACGACGCTATTACACTTAAGTATTTTGAAAACACAGTAAACAAAAACACTGCGGCATCTATTACGACCCGGTTTAAATTTTTATGCACAAGAAACACTCATATCCTAGCCAAATATTCTAGGATTGACTACTAATAAATTTGCATTTAAATTAACCAAAACCTACTAAAATCTAAATACATAATTGGTTCAGATATATTGCAGACGTACTAAAAAGTCACAGGGCAAAAAAGTGTAGGTATTCTTTATGAAATGTTTTACTTTATCACGGCATGACTCATGGTGGCAATTTGTCGAATGATAGATGTTGTACAGGGCGTTATGTAGCGTTTATGTGAAATGTGATACTATTTACTCTTATATTAACGGCGCAAAATCAGTATTTTTTAATGACACGTGAGAATGTGGATTTTTCGAAGTGCCATAAAACACTGATTTCGCGCACAATACTTTTTTCCAACTGTCCAAAGTATTTATTAATTTTCAATACGTTTTTATCTTAAATCAGTGTCATTGTGAAAAGTGACATGATCGGGAAAAAGTACCTCTAGTATGAAAAAAAATTTTCACGACCGCGAGTTTTTGTTTCCATTTTTTCACAATGGCGTGTTTTTTTCATCGCTGTCAGAAAATGACTAATTTTGCGTATCTATTGCGATTAAAAAAATCGTCTTTTTTAACAGATAGATCAAAATTTTGTTTTTTTTTTACACCGGTGATATAGAGTGTGTCCACGGATGGAGTTGCTAGGAGGAGGAGTTTTTTGTTTTTGACTTTATCGAAAAATGTCACTCTTTATAAAAAGTTTACCTTTTCGAAAAAATGAGACTATCATAGAAACGTCTTAGATCAGATATACACGGTGCTCATAAATTCAAAAAAAAAAAAACTTGAAAATACTCAAGAGAGAAATACCATTATTTAGTATTATGCACAATATTTTTATAAAATAAATCTGTTTATATCCTGAAATACAGTCCTAATACAAATTTTAAAATCAACATTTCAATTTTGGCTTTTACTCTACACACGAATAGTTTATTTATTCTCGTATGCTCTCTTTTAATATCATGTGGCAGATCATTTGAATAAACCTTTTGTTTTAGAAAAAAGTCAAGGGGCGTAAGGTCAGGTGGTCTAGCAGAATAATGGGCCAAATCTTCCTATCTATCTTTCACCATTGTCTGAGCAAGGCTGTAAAATGAGCAGGCAGCAGTCCTGTTGCCAAAACAGGTTATTGCGTACTTCTGACTCTCAAGTATTTAAAAATGGTAAAATAAATGTTTCTAAAATGTTTTGGCAAGAGGACGGCTGTCCTGTTCAGAGGAAGATTTGGCCCAATCCTAACCTTACACCCCTTGCCTTTTTTCTTCGAGGTGCCCTAACACAAAATATTTATGCAAATAGTTTGCCACATGATAGGGAAGTATTAAAAGAGCACATACGCCAAGGAATACATGAACTGAATGAGCCGCTAACTATTCGAAACATTTATTAAGTTAGCGGAAAAATGTGTTGAGGTGGGAGGTAGAGGTAGAGTAAATGTTAAAATTTAAATTTTGAATTTAAAATTTGTATTAGGACTCTATTTGAAGTTATAAACAGATTTGTTTTATAAAAATGTTGTATACAATAATGGTATTTTTCTCTTGAGTATTTTCTTGTTTTCTTAATTTATGAGCACCCTGTATATCTGACCTAAGATGTTTCTATGGCAGTCTCATTTTTTCAAGAAGCAGCACTTTTTATAAAGAGTGAGATTTTTCGATAAAGTCAAAAACAAAAGAGTTTCTCCTTCTGTTAACTCCAAAATATAAAAGAAATACAATTTTTAAGCTCACCGACAATGCGTGGCACGAATTATTTTCAATCTTATCTAAACTTCTAATTCACGAACTGTGTTTTCAAGAAATATTTTGTGAAAATACCAAAGTAACAGAATCTAGTTCTATAACTTTGGAATAAGTGTAATAATTTTTCAATAATGTACAAAGTGAACAAAATACAAGCAAGACTCTTTGGCAAACCAAAGTCACCAGATAAAGGTGTGTGAATAACTTTTTTGAATTAATAAAGTCAAGACTTAGTACCAAGCCTTTAAAATATATATCACATTTCCCAAGATAAAATTATTTACATTGCCAGTACAAATAGTTATTAATTTATTTTAAATTAGAGCTATCAATACAGCAAAACTGAATATATATATATATATATATATATATATATATATACAATGTTTAAAGTATATTTTTTTCGGTTATTTTAAATAATTTTTCAACATAACTATTTCTAAACATTATAAATAAGTGACGAATTTTCTATTCGATTTGCAGTTTGTCCATTGCATCTGGGGCTTTATACGTTCGGAAATATTTCAATGAGGAAGCCAGGCAAAATGCCAAGGAAATGGTAGCCGACATAAGGGCAGAATTCCAAGACATCTTGAAGAATGTAGATTGGATGGATGATGAGACCAGACAAAACGCTTTGGATAAAGCTAAATCTATGGCCACGCATATCGCTTATCCTGATGAGTTGTTGGACGATAATAAACTGGAAGAATTTTACGATGGGGTAAGGTCACATTGATATTAGTATAATCCATGAGCTTGTCAATTTTTTGATACTGTATTTTCCAATCCAAAAATATCAATAATCCTATTTAGTTAGTGATTCTAACTAACAAATCAGATATTGTATATAGGAAATTGCTGATGGATTGAGTCAGCAAATGTTTTAAAAAAGTAAACTTTCTGGTACTATTTTACATATGATAACAGTTCTCAAAACCTTCTAGATCTAAATGACCAACAAACGTCAAAATATATAGTCAATAGTGAAGCATTGAGCTGCTCTTGTCCAAAAGAAAATATGACACATCTGCTTGCAACATCGAAAATGGTGTTGTTCCATATATTGACAGATAGATAAGGGACCAAGCAGATACGCATCTGTAACTCCTAGATTAGTATAAAACAATATTTCGTTTAGATCAATGTATCATGATGTATGCACAGTAGATACAGTCTTTGCCAGAAACTTAATACAGTCCAATTGAGTATTTAAATAGATTTTGTATTAAAATTTAAATATACAGACCAAAATGGCTTTCTCTTATTTTTTACGTACATCATAGAACATAATTAAATAGAAAAATATTTCAATGCAAAATTATTCTATGTGCTGTCATAAGCATCAGTCCAGGTTGTTGGTCTATTATTATTAAATACTACTAGCAGCAGCTTGTTGCAGCATATTTTTATACTTCGTTTTGTAAATTACACTCTTTTAAGGCTGATTCCTGTTGTCAAAACAAACTAAATGATTTTTATTCGTAAAAGGGAGATGTGGACAAATTAACTGACATAAAGTCATAAAAATTGATATAACAATTCATTTTTAATAGCTATTTGCAAAATTCAAAACATTAGTATTTGCGACGTTGCAATTGGGAAGGAACCGAAGTCCGACTACAACTTCAACTAACAGAAAGTTATTTGAAGGGTTCCTTTACATATTTGGATAGGCCTTTCCTCATCTCCTGCTTAGAGTCTTTTTACGTTTTTAGTATGATTTTTAGCATGAATGGTGCATCCTAAGGAAAAAGAATTTAAGCGGCATAAAGTTTTTTGTGACGCCATTCTGTAGTCAACTTACCTTTACCTTTGGCAGTTCTTGAATAATTGATCAAGAATTATGTTTCCCAGAAGACTATACCAATTTTATGGTTTGATACATCCTTGAGTAACTGATCAATACATACCTTAGGCTAAAGTTTCTTTTAATTTTTGTATTGTTTCAACACAATTAATCATTCCTGATTGTTTGCATGTCGTTATAAAACATATGTTTGCTTTAGCTGGAATTAGATCCTGACCAATATATGAGATCCATCCTGAATCTGACACTGTTTGGCACAAGATTTTCCTTCAAACGTCTAAGGCAACCTGTGAACAAGACCGACTGGATCACACACGGCAGACCAGCAGTCGTCAACGCTTTCTATTCATCTATTGAGAACAGCATTCGTAAGTATAAATTGAGGAAGAATTCATAAGTTAACTAATTCCAAGAAACAAGGTATTTGTTCATTGTCATATCAAGTTTTAACAGAACGTTACAATAAACTCTTTATCTGAAAACTACAAATTAAAAATTATATGTAACAGACAAATTTGGTAGTAGGTACTAATTTCTACTGGAGCACTCATTTATCCTCATTAGACGTTATTCAGGTTTAAATTCATGAGAAAGAATTGTGAATTTGTTCTTACAATCCATTTCCATACGTGCAAACAGTGTATTTCACTATGACCAACCACTCTCGTATTTTGAAACGCAAAGATCAATTTTCAAAATATTGTTTGTTCACATGAAGTACTCGTAAATACGAGTTTAACTTTTGATCATAGTAGGTTGTGAAAATAAAAATTGAAAGTCGCGTTCTAAATTACAACTGTGACGCTGACAGAACTATACATATAACCTAAATATTTGTATTCTCACAGAATTTCCTGCTGGAATCCTGCAAGGAGTCTTCTTCAATGCCGATCGCCCAAGATACATGAACTACGGTGCCATAGGTTTTGTAATTGGGCACGAAATCACCCATGGCTTCGACGACCAAGGAAGGCAGTTCGACAAAAATGGTAATCTGGTCGACTGGTGGCAAGAAGAGACCAAAAAGGCGTTCGTTGAAAAGGCCCAGTGCATCATCGACCAGTATGGAAATTATTCAGTGCCCGAACTGAAACTCAATGTAAGTTTTGAATTATTTTCTTAAGTTGCAAAGGTAGTGGAAAATCTTTAGGAAAATTAAATACAGATTGAAAATTAAGTTTGATCTTCCATATATATGCTCATTCAACATTTAATTTTCCTAAATATTTGTAGTTGTAATAGTAGTCTGTGTAGGCTTGGTTTTGTCGTAGATGTCTTTATTGCTATTATTAATCAATAGAAAACGTTATACTGACCATTGTTACACGTCGAAAGCTTTGTAGAAAGCATTACATTCATAAATCATTGACATTTGCTTAGTATTTTTTGCTAGCAAGTATAATTTTGTATATATTTATTTGTTTTGTTGTTTTCGCACGCTGTATTTTTTATTGCGACATATACATATATATTTTTACTTACAAAGAAGTCGAACAATAGGTAATGGATATTTCCCAGCCCCCTCTTAGTAATGATACATACCAATTTAGAAATTTGGTATGTCCTTATGCACTTTACATTACTTGTATAGGGTGATTCAGTCATAATGTCATTAATTTTAACCACATATTTAGAAGGCATAACAAACAAAGAAATTCGAAGAAAAAAATTTTTACTCAATCTTTCAGAAAATAAACAAATCGACCCATAACAATCGCTAACACAGCGCTTCTAGTAAGCTACAAATTTTCTGATGACGCGTTCGAATGTTGCAGCGAAACCTCGTTGCCACGTTGTCAGGACCACGCATATACATACAATGTCAAAAGTATTGGACCCCTATACATAAAATGATTAGATTAAACCTAGGGATTTTTTTTAATGTGGTAAAAAAAGTCATTTACTTAGGGAACAATGAAGATAATAAAAAATTGCAGACCATGAACCTTTAATTTATTACCAATGTTTTTAAAAATCTGGTCAGGTTGGCAATGTATCCAGCCAAGTGTTCCTTAATACCAGAACGTGAAATTTCTGCGTTTATCCGAGTAAGAATGACTGCTTTACATGATGCAGAAGATTCTAATCATCAAATATCGAACATATTGAGCATTCCTAGATCATCTGTTGTACGAATAGTACACAAATATGAAGAATTTGATACAGTGGAAAACAGACCACGTAGTGGACGTCCTCGAGTATATAATGAAAGGGAGGATTGGTATTTGATGCAATATGCACACCTACGATTCGAAGACGACTCGACAACGCAAATTTACGTACCGTAATGGTTTGGGGTGAATAATGTTCAAAAGTCGCACCCCATTAATTCGCATACCACAGAATATGATCAGTCAAACTTACATCGAACAAGTTATTACGCCCATTATCTACCCCCTACGTAATTAATTAGGTGAAAATTTTGTGTTTATGGACGACAACGCTCGACCACATCGCGCAAGAAGGGTTCAAGAGACATTCGAAGCAGGACATATCAATAGATCAGATTGACCGGCCAACTCTCCTTAAATGAATCCTATTGAAAACATGTGGGATTTCGTTGCTAGAGCCATTCATAATCATATTCCTCCACCTCAAACTGCAGATGAGTTAGTCGTGGCGGCAGAAGAGGAATAGAACAATATTCCGCAAGAGATCGTTAACCGCTTGATTATCTCAATGCACAAACGTGTCAATATACTACTGGAACGTGGTGGAGGTGATACCGACTATTAATCAAGCAGGGAACTTGCTTAGTTACTTTTTTTGATTTAATAAATTTTGTAAAATGTCACACAGTTGCTGGTTTTTAATTTTCTAAGTACTCAATTTATTGAACATATTCTTTTCACAAAAAAGAAGATTCAAAAAACAATATAATTTTATAAATGTATTTGGGTTTTCTGGCAAAAAGATTTCTTTAACTATAATGGGGGGGGGGTGTTTAAGACTTTTGACGTTGTGTGTAATAACGGCATGATCATTAAAGTTCAGTACTAAAATGATATATTTTTCTTCAAATGACAAACTTCTAGTATGCCATCTAAAATGTTATTTTGTATATTTTTTGAGGTGCCTTAAAAAAAATTTGCGTTTTAAGGTATTTATTGAGCGTTTTGTCAAGTTTTGACGTAAAATTCACTAAAAAAAACGCGAGAAATATGCTACAATTTTTTAGTATTTTCGGATTCGTTATGTCATCGTACAGCAAATTGAAAAGTTGCGCGAAATTTTATGAAGTAAATTTGGATAAAACATACCTATTTTTTGTCACCTCTTCGTTACATAAAGCGGAATCAAGTTGTGCTTGTACTTTGACATTACCAAATAATTTTCTCACTTGAATGCATCAAAATCAATTAATCTCTTACTCTCGTTTCTCTCCAGGCTTTCTCGTCGTGATCAGTATCAATTAACACACACGGAAAACAAAAAATATTTTTCTCGGAACAGTCGTAAATCCAGTTGTTTCTTAAATATGTCTTTATTAAAATGTTTTTTATAACTTTTTCCACGGTTCTTTTCAGCAACTTCAATGTTTAAATCAGGTAGGGGATAACCTTGCTCTTTTACTAGGAATTATTCTCGGAAAATTTGTGAAATTTAGTTTCACTCAATTTGAATTGCATTTTTATTTAGATAAATAGGAAACGTCGGGTCGCGTTGCTCCTGCTTGAGATACAGTTCGATGACGGACTCGACGGTATGGGAAAATAAACCCGAAGTTTCCGTTGATGGATTACCTAAACCGGAATTTGAACTGCCAACTTTTTAGCTGTACTCAGTGTGCCTATTACTGCCTATCCGATGTTGTCGCTGGTTACTACGGTTGACAATTTGTTATGAGACTAATCTGTCAAATACTCATGATTTCATATTGATTACACCGATTATTTATGAAATGCGAATTCAATTGTTTCTGCAGCTCTGCAGCGCTTGTTATTGTCATATTGGAATCAAGGTTAGTGACCCAAATACGGTAAATCAAGATTCGGATTGTCGAATTGTTTATAACTGAACATATTTTAGAGGACAGTTTTTTGTTGACGGCACGAGTGTTTTTTATTAACTGTTGGTATTTAAATACAAAAAATAAAACGTGTCAGTCTCTCTTAAAAATTTAATGAATTAATGAAATGTAAATGATTTGTTATTAGATCCTATGCAGTCATGTAATTTAAATATTAAATATTTTTTTATTTTGAAACTTTGTATATTAATTGCATGTCTTTAAAGAATAATTTATATCATTAGTTACATATTTTAACATTACAATAAGTACTAGGAAAATTTTTAAAATTGGCAACGTCGCGTCAGGCCGTCAGCGGTCAGTGACAGTCTGAAATTGGAATTTAAATAATGGTTTGAATTTTTTTTCAGCGTAAATATGGATTTACAGATTTTTGTAAGCGTGTATTCGTGTTATACTCATTTTCCCCTATCTTATTTCCCTTTGAAATTAATAATACTATGACTGAATCATCCTATATAATATGTTTCAGAAAAGTGGTTAAACAGTATCTACGAATTCCCAAGGTATAAGTTCAACTTTCTACCAAAAATACTTCATTCTAAACATTACATTACAGAAATTTTAATTTTTTAATGGATTTTCATATTTAAGAATTGACAAAGTATCTATATTATATTTGGTATCCCTTATACTTGTGAAGCAATCAAAATCGTCTTCAAACCTTCCATTATCTTCACTACTGTTGAGTAAAAATTGACATCCACCTATGACAATTTTAGTTTTTTGTTTAAAATATAGATTTTTTTATATACAACTGCAATTATTAAGAATTAAAAGGAATAGAAACAAAATTCTCTGTAAATGTTACTTATGTAACACATGTTGTTTTTGAAGTACCACATTTGCTAACTCTCGACTTGAATAAGGTATTTTGTAATAAAACAGTGTGTATCAATTTACAGTCGCCGACTTGATCTTACTGCATTATAAACAATTGGAAGGCGATGCAGGGTTGGCTTAAATTTCGCGTAGTAGTTTTCTGGAACACAAGACACTTTGGACCACAGATTATTTAATGAGAATTGTTTATTTTTACATTTTCTATATCTCTTTGAAGCAATGCACTTGTTTTAGAAAAGCTCTTTACATACACATATACAAAATATATTGGAAAATTGCTAATTCAAAGTTAAAATATATATTGTGCAAATCTCAAATAAAAAGAAACTCTCTTGGGATCGCAAAAATTAATTAAATCGTAACTAAATAAGGTTCCAAACAGTGTAAAGAATTGGTCGCAGGGCAATTTTGATGCATCCTTGAATCGCAATAGCTCTTTGCACTCTAGTGTTGGTTTCATTTGAAAAATTTGCCGAACAAGGCATAAAGTGCGATGTTTCCCGTGCAATAATGTTCAGTATAACGATGAGAAATGCATCCGGCATGAAGTATGCACCCGGTAATCCACTAACATTCATTCGCTTAAACGTTACTTTCAGTTGAACGGCATTAACACACAGGGAGAAAATATCGCCGACAACGGCGGTATAAAGGAAGCGTATTTAGCTTATAATAGATGGGTAGAGAGAAATGGTGAAGAGCCGTACTTGCCAGGTCTTAGGTACACAGGTCGGCAAATGTTTTGGGTCTCCGCAGCCAGTATCTGGTGCTCGAAAACGAGAAACGAAGAGCTGCAACAGTTAATAGTGACCGACGAACATGCGCCGGACAAATATAGGGTCATAGTTCCGTTGTCTAACATGGAATACTTCGCTAAAGATTTCAAATGCCCAATGGGATCGAACATGAATCCTGAGAAAAAATGTAACATCTGGTAGAAATTCATGTAATTTGAAGATGCTTCAAATTCTGATTGTGTAGAGTAGAATGTAAAATACTGCACACACCCAAAAGTAATGAAATCTCTCGAGCTGGAGTAAAATAAACAAAATACGAGATTAAATTTTTGTAAGGATAACTATACATAGGCAATGTAACACAGAATAAGAAAAAGTGATTGACTGAGTACTTAATTTATTAAAAAATCAAGAAACATAACTTATTCCAAAATATTTTTATGGGTTAATCGAACGCAGAAAACACTTTTCATACTCGAAACAATTGGGCATTTCAAATCTTTTAAGGTGCAGTTTAGTAATCATTGGCTTTATGTTCATGAATGAGTAGAAGGCAGACATTGTTTTCAGTATAAAGTAGATGTTGCTGTGTATATAAATTTTGATGGTTCATATGATGCTCGAGCACTATCATTTTCATGTCTATATTTTCGATAGCTCCAGTATTGAAAACACAAGAAGATATCAGAAAAAGTAGAAAAATGTCGTTTATATATTGAATATAATTTATCAATTGTTACTCAAAATATTTTTATAAATAGGAAACCTAAAACCTGACTTGGGGTACCAAAGCTAAATAAAAAAATTTGCCTTATGCTACTTTTAAATTAATATAATAAATATTTTAAAGATTTGTTTATCATAATCTCTTTTAATATTATTTCTTTTATAAAGAAACGCGCTATTTCTTCGTATTGGAGCTGTCTGAAATAATGCAAGTCACAAGATCGACATTTCTGTATGTATTTTACCTCACACTTATTATTAGGATTAATTGTACATATTTAGTTGTTAACAGTATATAAGTTTTGTAAAATTATTTTATTTATATTTAGGTCTGTTTAATAAAAACTAGTTTTTATAGCTGTTCCTTTGATTTGGTTGGCAAAGGTGTGTGGTGTTGTTTTAATAATTTTTAGGTGGGAAATTTAATTGGAGTTGGAAATGGAATTTGAAGGTAGCGGGTGAACAAGTATGTATGACTTTCATAGTATTTACTAAGCGCATGTACTTACTGCATCCTAACAAGTCTAAACTACTGATAAATTGAATTAATTTGAGAGGCAAATGAAGTGTAACTAATTAACTTTTTTTTATTAACACACGTGAAAAGTTGTTATAAAATATAACTAAATAGATTTTGTTTTTAGAAACTTCTTTATGAATTTTAGGATCCCGGAAAAATATATTCAAATTCGTCTATGAGATTTAGAAGTGGTACTACTTCTGTATTCGAAGTTATAAGGTTCTATAGAACAAAATGCAAAGTATCCATGGTACAAGTGCTATATGATGAATATGCGACGTATTCTATGAATATTTATTCAACAATCACATAATATGCATGAGAATTACTGCTTACGTATAAAAGTGTAAATAATAAAATAAATGAATGAAATTAAGAAGCAAAATCTAGCTTACCCATATACTTATCAGATAAATATTAAAAATGTCCACTACGACACTCTAAGTAAGCACATACTCTAGGAATTCAATTACAAGGCGGATGAACAATGCCATTATCTTTCAATTCAACCTATGGCTCCAACAGAACTAGCAATGTAGTATTAACGAGTCAAAATATTTTTTTTATCTCGTTAGTCTTCAGAGAAAAATAAAATGAATTTTGTAAATAAAATATTCCGGTTTGCTTCTAAAAATTATCTATGGAAATCCTGCAATTGACAACTTCTACTCTTATTGGATATTGATTGAAAATGTTCAGGGATAGCAGTCATGTTGTGGTCTTGTTTAGATGACACTTTGAATCTAAAGACCTAAGACTCCACTTCATAGTGTGAAAAGAATCTTCTGGGCAGTATTTGATATGTGCACTGGTTCATACTATTCTGATACATAATTCCAAATAATTGGTCTATGGTGTGAAGTGTCCCAATATCAGAAGTTATAAGTAGGTCTTGCGAGAACTTATTTAATTTTTTTACCTATTGCATCTGTAGAATATTGGCGAGAATTGTTTTTCCATTACATAGACGTTGATTTTGCTAGTTCGACTATATCCGCTCTATGTTCTTCAACGACTCACTGTTGTTATTTATTTAGGCGGTATTTGCATTTGTATGTATCTACATGAATTGCTATATACACAATGGTTTTAGAATTGCTATTACAGTCTTGGGAAATGCTGAACTTGTCTACGTTACTTCAAAGTGTAGAATATAATATTAACATATTGTGTTTTCTCGAAAAATAGGCTATTGTGTCAGTTCATTCTTTTACATAGTGTAGATAAATAGTTGTCAGATAATTCTTCCTTTTCGTAGGTTTGAGGTATAGTTCCCATGGCGTCGTCAATATTCCTGTTGGTATATCCATTTGGAAGACTACGAATCGTTTTCTTCTAACTCTATACTGAAATTATTGGTACAATAACTGTGATTTCAACATCTTAATCTAAATACCAACTGTTGTTTTAGATGATCAGTTTGATCATTCCCTTTGTGCTTCCACAACTGCCGTCAACAATATCTCCTCTTCTGTTTGAACGGGAATTTGTTATTGTTCACATTTAGAGGAGGCATACCCACTATCAGTAGATATGCAGTAGCAGAACGTTCAACTCTTCCCAATGCTTGCACCTAAGTGGTACAAAGTAGACTCAATAGACGTTTGTATGATAGTTAACGACGGTTATATTCTCAATGCTTTACAAGCCAAACAATACTGTCCATTTGTAGTGGAGGGGCCTTCAATTTCTACTCAATAAAATCAAAATGTTGAATTGCAGAAAAATGTTTCGTTGATATTGGCTTGATAAACTGATAGAAAGAACTTGTTGGCAGGAAAACTGGTCTGACTTATTAGATTGCATCATTGGATGGTGGACGTTTACATTCCCACCTGCATTCCAAAACTATATCTGTTTTATTTTGTAGGATTTTTGTTAATGTGAATAACGAAGATAGTGCGAACAGAATAATATCAGGCAAACAGACATTTCTATAGTCTGGCACGTTGGATATGGTATATTTTTGACTCACTAATAGTTATCGTGAAGATCAATGTCTAGGTATTGGGTATCATAAATATGTCGTGCTGTATAAGAGTTGCTTTTTGATTAGTTATAAACAACAACAATGTCATGATAAAGATAATGTAGACAACAAAAGAAAAATTTTACCAATAACATTAGTGTAAATAAGCTAAAGGTACGAATATCGTTCATGCCGATGTCACCCGATTGATAGCTTTATGTCGTACCTAATTATACATATTACAAATTATACTATATTAATATACTCATAAAATAATAGGGTTTGGCTATTGCTCCAACTTTTTTATTGAATCTTTAGTTTCATATAAACTGCTTTCTTTTATAATTTTTCAGTTAAGTTTAGGATTTTTCTTTATTGATTTTGATCCATATTTATACGTATGGTACTTGTATTACCAACATTGCATAATTTTTCGAAGCAAGAAAGAGATATCTTTATGGTTTTCCTTAGGTTTTAAAATGTTTCTGTAGTAATATATCTTTGCATTTAAAATATAAAACACAAAAACATAGTTACTAGTGCATTTGTTTGTTATAAAACAAACCTAACAGAAAGGACACATTGACAGATATAATTAAATTCCGTATTTATTAGAAGTTTTTTAATCCTTACTTATTCTCAGAAATAGTCGACTAAAGAACAGTAGGTACATTTGTTACTACTATTATTGCCAACAATTTATTTGTAACAGCAAAAACACCGCTTATGCAACACAATATAACAAATTATGCTATGAGAAATGCTTGACAGTAAATTTGAGTATCAAGAAATTGTCATTTTTGTATCAAATGGCAATGGTTTGTTTTATCATTTATCGTTGACACACATTAGATTTTTCTCGTCTAATTTTAAAAAATTTCCAGTTTTATGAAACAAATAAATTTGTTTAAATAATTCTGTTTAAATAGATTGCCAACAAAAATGTATATTAATTACTGGCAAATATATTGGGATGATATTAATCAAAGAGATTAACTAATGAATGAAGTCAATATAACTTGGGAATATTATATTTATTAGTTATATTACTTAATACTATTATTGCTAGTGCCCTTTTGGACATATCAACTAATTTTAATTAATTTATTTTTTAAGAGCGCTTAAAACAAGCTTGCATAATTTATACTGCTTTTTGGCCATACTAAAACATTATACATATGAAATTTTACACTTTATCATTCTTTGTTATTATTACTGTTATATTTGGAAGCAAATAATAAGAGTGAATCTCTCACAATTAAGCAAGATTTTTATTTTACTAAATAAAAATAATTTCGATTTTATTTTATTTAGATTTCAGAAGGCACTTGCCGTAACCATACATCTTTTTGTATATTAAATAGAAATCAAAATAAGAATTATCACCATCTTATTCGCACTTCAATATTAGGAAACATGCCATTATGAATCGATATTTGAAAAATATAATTTAATAATAGGCATAATAATTAAGGTAAAAATGTAGGCGAATACTTTTTAAATATCAGAATACACCGAAACATTCTCAAAATTTTGATTACCTATTGTTCCTGTTCAACAAATGCAAAATAATTCTAAACAATTTTGAGTATGAATTTAGGTCATATTTGCTCCATCAGTAAGATGCTACTAGTGTCCCCTATGGGCACAAAATAAATACCATTCATTACATTTAAAAACATAATTATTCAAATATTATAGCAAATAACTGTGAGTATTACATTTTTATGGAAGATCCTATACTTTTACAAATCTCATTTATCCTTCAAATTATTGTTTAAAACATTTATATATTTTTAAATACTCTAAAATGTTTAATTTATGAGCAGCATTTTAAAGTAAATGTAGTATAGTCTATAGATCTTATTTTGTCTCATTTTAGCTAAATGGCATAAACACACAAGGAGAAAATATCGCCGACAATGGTGGAATCAAAGAAGCCTATCTAGCTTACAATAAATGGGTTAAGAGGAACAAAGTAGAGGATAAGCTACCAGGTCTGAAATATACCCCCAACCAAATGTTCTGGATCTCCGCTGCCAATACTTGGTGCTCCAAGTACAGACCTGAGTCGCTGAAGCTTAGGATACTCACCGGTTACCATTCTCCTGGAAATTTCAGAGTTATTGGGCCCTTGAGCAACTCCGATGACTTCGTCAAGGATTTCAACTGTCCCGTTGGTTCCAAGATGAATCCAAAGAGGAAATGTCGGGTCTGGTGAAAATAATGTGATCGTATTGTTAATTGGGTTAGCGAAGAGGTGTCTTAGAAAAAACAAGGCTTTCAATTTCAGGTGGTTCGCATAATTTTTTATTGCTGAAGTAATTTACTGCTGGTCGAAGATGGATAAATACCCATTCGATTCGTAGCAGCATGGTTTAAATTTGACGGGATTCTGTGTGGAAAAAGATACCTACTGCTACCATATCCTTCCATATTATTATATTAGGGTTGTTATACAACTGTATAGATTATGTGTTATTTAATTTTTTATATATAAGGTATACATTTTTTTTTTTTTTTAATAAAAACTTTTACCATAACCCTTTTTATTTCAAATATACATAATTTACAGAAAACTAGCCGGAAGGTGGTGGGAAATTAAATGAAACATACCTCTTCTTTCAGAGAATATAATACATTTCCATTTAATTTGAAAATTATAAGGGCGCCGTATTCTTGCAATAGTATTTTCTACAAATACAAGTAATTTTAGACATCTAACAACTTAATAATATAGTTTAGTTGAGTTTAGCAAATAACAAGCATGTTATCTCATGCCACCTGCGAATATTCAAAGGTACCGAAGTAAAATCAATATATAACGTCAGAAAGCGATCTATCCAGCAAATTTTTAGGTACTGAAATCTTTAAAAATACGTATTTTTTTAAATTCAACAATAGATGTAAACATTGTTATAATATAAACTTACATAGTTCTACATATAAGATTGTTCACTTTTGTTTATAAGTATGTGAAAATAATTGTTAAAATGTGGGGTTAGAATAGCCAAATAATGTGTGACATACAAATGCATTTTAAAAGTTATTATATTATTTGAGGAGTGTTTAATTTTTTTTTTATTTTTGATATTACTTTTGCTGTACGTGTTTTATTTTCGAGATTTCAGTACCTAAAAAACACCACAAATTTGATCATTTTACGGCGAGATATACGGCGACCTGACCAGCGAGTTAATTGCTTTACACTTTACAAATATACAAGTGCGAATTTGATAAAGCATGTGTTAGAACAAAACATCTTTCGATGTCTTACTGAATATTAAATATAGCACAAGAAAAAATATTACACTTAATTATTGCGTATTATTAGTTTTACAAATCTAATATATGACATTTTTACCCATTTTTTTCGGGAGATACAATTCAATAAAAAAGATAATTTCCAAATTAGGTACCAGTATCAAATAAGGCCATGTTAAGCATTGAACCCCTATATTTTTGTTAATATTTGACAAAAATATATAAAACTTAGAGTATATTAAATTCATTTTATTTAAAACGGTTGTATACTTGTAAATTTAAAGAAGTCGAGTTAGATTATTTTTAATTCTAATTTAAAAAAAAAGTGATAAATGGCCTTGTTAGGAACACTTGCTCCTAATAAAGCCAGTTGACAAATATTGCAAATAAACATCAATAATTATTATTAGACTTTTTAATAACATATATTTCATTGAAAAATATAACTTTCTTCACTAAAAACAATAATACAAATTCTAAAATCAAATATAAAACTTACATATGACACTAACTTGACATTTAATGTGAAACTAAAACAAAATCGAAAAACAAATTTCAGTTATGACATTCTGGGCAAACAAATTTAGGTTTGTCGTTTTTACACAATCCTGCGTATTCTTCGTGAACGTATTTTAGACAAATAATACCCAGTCACATATCTTGAACTTTATCCTGCTGACATGTGGCTTTATTAGGCACAACTATCCCAAATTATAAAAATTGTATTATAGACCAACAACGAAAATTAGGCATGTCCATATATACCGTCACTCCTTGCCAGATACTCAATTGTTCCTAATGTCAATACATATCTTTAAAAAAAGCCTTCTTCAGACAAAAATATAAACTTGTATTCACATCAAAAATACCATCACACAGCCGGTAAACTGATGATTGCTAATGGCGCCAACCATGATATAATTTAGAAACTAGAAACTATGCAAATTTAGACATATTATGAAACCTGTAAAATTACTGTAAACTTTTTTTTGGTTAAATACATTGGTTTGTTAAAAAGTGACAGTGGCCTTATTAGGAGCTTGGCCTTATTTGGTACAAGTATCTTAATGCAATATAAAAATTATGAATATAAATTTGAATTGAGAAAAAAATATTTGGGTTAAATCATACAAGGCGTTCATTTTACTACAACTTTACTGTAACTTTTTTATGCGATTAAATTTTTACACGCAACTACCAGAAATAGTTAAATAGTTAAATAGTTAAAAAAATTTATTCTCAAAAATCGAAATTATGCTCGGTTATGAAGGTATTACAGGTATTTATTATTAACACATACCCCATATTTTTTGGAAATAACTACGTATCCATATTAAATAACATAACACAGGTCCACAAAAAAAAGTGGTGTGTGCTGAGGGTCTCATTATATTTTTTCCCGCTGAACATGAATCTGAAGTCAAAATGGGGGGTCGCACAGCAAATTTTAGAGAAAACTCATAAAAACGATAAAAAATCGCATCAAAAGTTTACACAGTGTTACGTACCCTGGCATCACTCAGCGGTTGCTTTTAGGCGTGGGAATTAGTTTTATTATGGTTACTAATTGGGGTTGGGGCGCCAAGTAATTTTATTAAAATGAATATATTGTAAAGCCCAGGGAAGACATAAAAGTACTAAAATTATTTTCCCTGGATAAGTGATCCAGTAAATAAGAATACAGAAAAAAAAATTAAGAGTAGATAATACAAGATATATTTTTAATATAAAAGTTATAATAAGGTAGCAGAAAATATATGTATAATATTTTCTGATAAATACACACATGAGTATATAAAAAACAACTTAACTAAAACCTGGCTCTTGCAAGAGGTAAGCAGACTAGGAGCGTGGAGGTGTATAATATCAAGAAAAAAAGAATTCACACTCCGAGTGTACGAACAAATAATACATAAATATATCCACGATCAACATAAAAAACAAAAATGTGATGTATCAGATCCATAAACCTTATAAATCATGGACCGGCCCTAGAAAGAGAGGTCCGCTGTCCTGATGTGTACAAGAGGGATGAAGCTAGTCCGGGCAAAAACAGATGTTCTATGACAGAAAAATATATAAACATAACCTGACACAACCTTTCCTGTTAATATTGTTAATGATTTGTGTGCCTTTTGTGATTTAGTTGTGTTTAGTGTGTTTATTAGCAATAGTTTTTAAAGACTCATAAACTATGGTGGAGTCGGTCTGTCACCGTAAATGTCATACGTCTGTCATTTACGGTTTTTGTTTTTTTTTTCGGCCAATGATCTGTGGGTTTTTGCCCGGACTAGCTCTATCTGTGTTGCACACGTCTGAGCATCAACGATTTGTGTAGGTAGAAAACGATTACGGGCGCGTCCATGATTTATAAGGTCTATGATCAGATCTGAACTTTGTGTAGATCATTTTTCGTTGCCTACGGTATAAAATTCATCACACGATAGTGAAATATGTAACCTTAGATAAACACTTCAAAATAAGAGATATATGGCTTTTAAAAATAAAAACAGTATTTGAACGTAATAGGGTACTTATCGAGGTCCTCGGCCTGGCCTCCTGGAGAATCCTGCCTGCCCGGTACTCGAATGTTTCCCGTGACGTCAGATTCCCAATTGTAGCGACGGTAAAAAGCAATTCCGGGTTGAATCTCGAAATGCTGGCGATAGACAAATTGTTCCCCAATTAACAAAGGAAATACCAGAGAACAAAACGCCTGCACGAGAGAGAAAAACTTATGTAGGTAATATTAACACTAATTCAAAGAAGAAGCTAGTAAAATGTATACAAAACAATAAAAAAAGTTACAAACCTTCCACACAGAATCCTTATTGAAGAAAGGCGTTTTTTACTTTAACACCAAATAATGTGTACTCAACAAAATCCCCCCAAAGCGAAACCAAATGTAACCACTGGAACTACTACCATAAGTTATATTTTCATAGTTCGAATCAATGTAGATGCCCTTTTTTGTGGGTAAAATTTATAAGAATTGATCAACTATATATGCACACCTTGGTAAACTTCTAACACACTATATTCTACAATTTCTTTCTCTCCGCATGCGTAAATTTAAGTTGAACAAAAACTATACCGATAAGACGGCTAGTTCCGCGGCGCGAGAAAACGTTTAAAATTTGAATTGAAATAAATACAACTTTTGCAGCTATAAGTATACCAAGATAGCTGTAAAATAGTAAATATTCACTAATTCACAGCATTTCTCATTGTTTCAGTTTTAGAGAGTATCATATAGAATAAATGACGAAAAAGTGATTTTTATCCATTTTTTAGGTTTTCTCAAATATTTGCTGTGTAACCCCCAATTTTAACTTCAGATTCGTGTTCAGCGGGAAAAAATACAAAAGAAAAATATAGTCTAACTCCCAGCATACATGACTTTTTTTTTTGGACCTGTTTAAACTTTTGAGTGACTTTTATCGTTTTTATGGGTTTTCTCCAAAATTTGCTGTGCGACCCCCCATTATGACTTCAGATTCGTGTTCAGCGGGAAAAAATACATGGAAAAAATGTAATGGGACCCTCAGCACACACCACTTTTTTTGTGGACCTGTGTAATTAATAACATAATAAACTAAATGGTGGCAGTAATAAAAAGTCTACTAATTTATAAAAAAATGTTCTACGTGTCTTACATTTTTTCGACACATTCCCTTAAAGGTTTTAGGAAACTACTGAGAATAGGAAACGAGTTATACGTTCGTCTAACTTGTTGTACGTCTTGTATTCTATCCCAAAGTTCATCTCCCGTAGTAGGTGTTAGAGAGTTGTAAACAATTCCTTTCAAATGACCTCAAAAGTAAAAGTCTAACGGTTTAAATTCCGGATAGCGGAAAGACCAAGGAAAGTCATCTCCTGAACCAATTCAACAGTTTGAAAATGCTTGATTTAATCACTGACAGTACGACCCCCCCTCCCCCAGAAACGCCGCTGCCTCCTTCCCCAGAAAAAAACGAAAATAAAAAATACTCGAAAGTAAGCGTTCACTCAAGGACAATAAACAAAGTAATTCAGTTACGCCCATTTTTTAAAAATAAGATGATTAGACAAAACCAAATTATATGTGTATTTGGTCGGGCTAATCGGCTAACCAGCTGGCCCCTTTAGGCCAACCCCAAGCAAAAATCCTACCTACGCTCATGGGAAGGATAGAAAGAAATAAGTAAAGTCACCTTTTCTTCTCAAACTCGCAGGGCAATACAGTTTCACCAAACTTATTCAATACAGCTGATTGATTATTCTTTAACAAAGTCCGCTGTAGTAGTGTCAAAAAAAAAATAATTTCTCACATACATTCTGCTCATGTATACTGGGACTTTTTACCGAGAAAAATAAAATGATTTTCTAACCCATTATACCTACCCAGTCGATTAAATTGAGCGTAAAATTTAAAAATTCTGGTGGAAATGCCTCTGGTGGAGGGGGACCATACGAAGTATTATCAGCGGCTTCATTTACAAGCTAGCGCTTCTACAGTCATTTTTTTAGAATTTTCTAACGCATTTCATTTTTCCTAGTTGGATCACCATTTGTATATTTTCTCCGCGGGTGGTTTCTTTAGTGTTGTGATATTTAGTTCACTTAATTTCTTAGTTAAGATGAATTCTGATGTCAAGCAGGCCGTCATCAAGTAAGTGAATCTTTCCGAAAATTTAAATTCATATATTTAGTAAAATATAGGCACATGTAAATAAGTACACAATCGATGTAAACAGATATTAATAAATTACTAGCGACGAAATAAATCTGTCAGTAGAGCCAAAGATGTTTAAATTTGACAAATTTTCTAGAATATATCAACGTATATAATTTTACTATTTTTTTCCTTGCATTCTAAAATCACACCAAATACTATACTTCAAGCCAAAGATAATGTACGAATACGCACAAAGTGATCACGCGAAAACTGTCCGCCTCCCTTTCTTCATTATTATTCGAGATACGAGAAAAGGTGAAACAATGTAATGGGCCAAAATTCATGACTAGATTCCTGACGTGAAAATATTGCGATTTAGACAAACTCATCTTAGTCCAAAAGTTGATACTTACAAAGATACAGGGTGTTTAATGCAACATATTATTTTAGTTTTTTCTTATTTATTTCATAATAAATGCTCATATCGAGATGACATTTTGGTGTTAAGGGTTTTCTGGGGCAAGAGGTTGAAATATATCAATGGTTTGCTTGTAGCTCATAGAGAGCGCCACCTGCGCTAGGTCAAATGCGTTGAAAACGACAAAACTTTTTTATCTTTCAAAAATCTAATTCTCAGGTAGCAAATTCTACCTGAGAATTAGATTTTCAATTCAATTCAATCTCTCGCCCCAGAAAACCCCTAACACCAATTTCATCTCGATATGAGCATTTATTATGAAATAAATAAGAAAAAACTAAAATAATATTTTGCATTAAACACCCTGTATCTCTGTAAGCATCAACTTTTGGACTAAGGTGAGTTTATCTAAATCGAAATATTTTCACGCCAGGAATCTAGTCATGAATTTTGGCCCATTACATCGCGACCACCCTGTATAAATATCACAAAAACAGTTGAATATCGTATATCCGAGGTGTAGGTTTAAGTTTTGTGCTTTCTTTAATGGAACGCCCTATATAGGGTAGTCTACAAGCTATATGACAAACTTTGGCACAACATGCGTCCGATTCGTTTTTGTTTAGAAGTTACAAGCATTTTAAAAAATATAATTTCATAGTAGTCTGATAAATAAAAATGATGTCATAGCGAATAACAGTAATTTATCTGTAATTTTATTTATTCATTTGACACTTAGCGTAAAAGTGCTAAATAAAAAAATGCATTTATTTACAACTGAAGAGTATGCAGATATTGGCTTTGTATATCGGTATTCCAATGGCAACACAGACAAGCAGCCTGGAAATGCCGACGAAGATACCCAAATATACATCAACCTGTCCACACAGTCTTTAGTCCATCATTTCGTAGAGTTCAAGAAGAAGGTAAGCACGCTTCAAAAAAGACCATTCTTCCTACTGACATGACTGTATAAAATGAAGAATATGCTGTCATTGACCACTTTTCATTTGAAGAGTGGAGTATTGAACAGAAATTTCATGTAAGCGGCTTCATGCCCTGCGATAGAGATTTCCTTTAGTAGAAAAACGCCAGAAAGTAACTATAGCATATGTACCCTCAGACCTCCACGGAATAGTGGAATCAGCAAGGTACATTCCACCTGATCTACATGATCGCATGCAGGTTTTGGGACCTGAAACGAACAGCAGATCAATATATTAACACTTTTAAGTAAATATCAGAATCCTACACTTATTAGGATAAGAAATTCATTTTCCGATCCTGAAGAAAGAGTGCAAGTTAATGTTTTAAAGACAGGGAACTTTAGTTGGACTTAGGCTAATATAATGAAGTTGCTATCAGAAAGCAAGGTATCGGAAAATAAAGAAAATATCTTCGATGCATGATTCCTTATCTTAAAAATGCAGAACATCAACGCTTCTATAAACAACTACTTCAGATTGAAGACAATGATTTAGTATAACAAAAGAAGAACGGAAAGGTGTTTTAGGTGTTTCTTTATTAAACATCAGTAGTTATGGCACTTGGCCTTTTCCCGTCTTCTCCTAATGTGACACTTTTAAACATGTATAATATGTTGTAGTACAATGTTTAGTTTGCTAAGTTTTGTTAATAAACCTTCATTGTTCATTGCTATAGTTTGTTATGTTCATAAACGTTTACGTATGAAAGTTATCTGAGTTTTATTTAGTTTTTCTTGATTATCTCAAAACTTTGTTTTTGGTACTAATTTCCACTCTTCAATTAGTGTTCGACGTATAGCAGAATTTTGTATGGTGTGTATTGAACAGAGAAATATTACATCTGTTTCATCTCCAAAATGTACAAACGTTACATGCTGGAGATGCTTCTCAGCGACTCGAATTTTGTCGTTGGTTACTTCAGCAGAATGCAGAAAATAATAGATTCATTTCGCTTATCATATGGTCTGATGAAGCATGTTCTACTAGATTTGTCAATTTGGTTAATAAAGGTTAACTAATGTTTACATCATATAACTCATAAAATATCTATTTTAAAAATATTTAAAATGAAGCAGTTCCATATTTACCAATACGTATCGCATATCGTGTTGGCGCAAAATGTTCAACCGATCTATTTATTTGTATGTAATTAATTAGAGATAATTAATTTTAATATCAAAATATCAATTAAAATTAGCCTGCAATGAACCGTTTCATAAATTCTGACAACGGTTCCAATTTCTATTCGTGTTTCTCAAGTCAGGTATAAATATGAATGCAATACTTAAAGAATTAGATTAGACACTACTAATGGCTTTTGATAACAGTAACCTTGCGACAATGCGTACGTTGCAATGATAAAAAATCTATTAATATTTTAAAATAGATTGAAGAATTTTTCACTGCAAATTCTTAGTTCAAAAATTAAAAGTAAACTTTGCCATGGACGTACAGAGATCACTTAAAATGTAGATATGAAGAAAACTCATTCTTTATAAAATAAGTAGAGGTAGGCTCGGACACTTAAGTTAAGATAACAGTTTCTTTTTAGCAAATATATAAAAATATATTTTCTTTTGTTTTTAATATCGTAAATTTTCACTGGATATAATAAAAATAATATTTTTTAAATGGTTCTGAAAAGCTTCACATTAGTAATCTTTTACTTTTATTTATATCTATATCGTCAAATATAACAAAATATTACTCTATATTGTAATTTGTAAAATTTAATTTAATGTAGAATGAAAGAAGTGATGCAGCTTTAATACTGGTTGGTCTGGGAAGTTTTGAAACTATGTTAAATTTTTGTGTGTGTTTTCATAAAATACAACCTCCAGTCTTTCCATTTTAGACCAAGAATTTGGTAATTTCTGATCATGTTGGAGGGCAGCCCATAATTTATTTTTGACGAATGCATCGATATTTTTCTATTTGATTTTCCTCTTGGGTAGTAAAAATTTGTCTTGTGGCGTATTTACACTTAGTTCCGTTCTAATTATCAGAGTAGCTGTTCTGTCTTGAGTGATGAGTCCAAAGTTTCCCTATTTCAACTTGAATAACTTCATCCTATCAAATAAAGTTGAAAAATCAAGTGCAGCTTGCCTTATCGATGATTGTTTAGGCCAGTTCGAACCTACTCCCAAGTAAATGTATCCATCGAAACAACTTTAGAAACTAAAGCAGGTGCAAATTTTTATGAACACAATTTAAACTCTATATTGAGGGAAATTATAGGCTATAATCGCGACAAGAATTCAGACGACTTACGTCATACGAACAAATGAATAATTCATTATATTTTCATCAAAATATTTAAGAAACTGCAACTGATAGTAATAAAACTATATACTACACTAAAGGTTTGCATTATATATTGAACTAAATTGCAAAAAATGATTGTTTTTAACGCGAGCAAATATCGGAAATTACGTTGACAATAAAAATAAATGTGTAACGTCAGCCGTGACGTAAGACGTCTGAATTCTTGACGCGAGTACATATAGCTTTTACTGTTCCCATAATAAAATAGTAGAATACTCACAAGCAGAATAACCCATAGATTATGCAGTTAACATTAAAATGAAATGAAAATGACCGTAAATTTATATTTTTAAATGAGACACTCTGTATTTTTTGACATTTTTAGAATCAGCGTATCATTTTACGTATGGTAGGACCAATTTTATGACACATTTTCTGAATGCAAATAATTTTTTTTAAATTTTTAAAATTAAAACTAGAAGGCAGCGACTGGCAGGAATTGTTTTCTTTTTTGACGGATTTTAAAAATTGTTGTACCACAAAATTCAGTAAAAAAACTTTATTACAAAAATCAGAATTTTAAAGAAATACAATAAATCGAAATTTTTAGTGGTAATAACTTAAATAAAAAAATTTACAAAAATATTCAAATTTAGAATTTTTCCCATAATTACAAACAAAAATGAAAACAATTTCTGCCAGTCGCGGTCTTCTAGTTTTATTTTTAAAAATTAAAAAAAATTACATCCAGAAAATGCGTCAAAAAATTGGTCCTACCATACGTAAAATGATCCGATAATTCCAAAAATATCAAAAAATACAGGGTGTCTCATTTAAAAATATAAATTTATGGTCATTTCCGGTCAAACCGGAAATGTCATGAAATCCGAAATGACCTCAAAGAATTCATGGCACCATCCAGTATAAACCCACCCAATTTCAAATTTTTATCAGCAAATCATAAAAAAGTTACAGCGTGTTCCCACTTTCAGTTGTCACCCTGTATGCACACTTACTTTAATAAACATTGCCTTATGGATGCAGTGGAACTACTAAAAATATCGAAGTATGTACTCAAATTCACATTCTATAAATACAAAAAAAGATAAATATTTCACGTTTGTTCTTGTAGTTTGAATACAAGGGATGTTGATATATAAATTAGTCAAAATATTTGGAGAATCGATTTCTGTTGAGAAGTTTATATAAAAATGATCATGGAGTTCATGACTACTAAAATGTATCATTATTGTTTACGTCACAAACATCAAGCAAATATTACATACAATTAAACGAAACCCCCTAAAAATAATGTCAGCCCTCCTTCCCTGGAGAAAAATGTAACTGAATGTATACCTTTTTTTTGGAACTACTATTTCATTGAATTCATGTCTATCGTATCACACATGTGTCATATCCAGAAACAGTACCTAATAGGGAAGTGGCAAATTAATATTTGCATGTGAAATCCGAAAATAAAGTTCGCTCATTGCCAAATATTCTAGTTCTCCAATCTAATCTAATTAGGCAGCTATGTGTACTAATATTAATAGCCTACCTATCCTTCATAGCAATTTAGTCACATGTTATGTATAATAATCTTCATTAATGGTGACCTCCAATTCATCTAAATGGCTGCAAACCAAAATATTCATTAACAACTCATGACATTTATATCATAATAGTCTGTGGAAAACTTGTCTGTTAAAAATATGTATATACCAAAGAGTTCATCAATTAGTTCAAATATTTATATTTTGTTTAATATAAGTATTGTAACAGAAAAGAAATGTATTATATATTTTTGTAGCCATATGGAGAGTGTATTGACAGATGAAGTTAAAAAGAGGGATTAGTTTTGACTTTTAATGTCATGGAAAAAAGTTTCTGTTTGTTAAAATGTACAAGAGTACAGGCTTAAACTAGTTAATATAGTATACAAGATATCTCTTACTAACAAATTATTATAAATGCAGTAGATTTTATTATTAGATTCAATAATAAATACACTATGCGAGTCACATTTGTATTTTCAAATAGTTAAGAAGTTGTCAGTAGAAGAAATAACTTCTGTGTAGGAATATTTTTTTAGGACAATGTGTCCATGTATCCTCTAAATCTGAATTTTCAATCCTTCTCTGTAAAAGTGTATTGTTCAACCATCATCTAAAAATGTATTGCAATGTAGATATTTCATTCGCATTAGAAAACGTGTTGAATGTTTTCGTCGAAAATACTATATAATTATTTGTGAAACATCATTATATATTCCTTGGTTTTTTATATGATAGATATATCTATGTGAAAATATATATTTTTAGCTGGAATTTTAGCTGCAGTGAATTTATAACGAACTACAACTAACGTTAATATCTGTTGTAAGCAAGTACTATTTTTACTGTCATAAAGACAAAAATGTTGTTTGAAATTAATATTTTATGGTGAGACACATATAATTTTGATGTAAACATAAACAATGTATCGTTTCGGTTTCTATAACATTTATGATTTGTGTAATATTTAAATTATTATTATACTTACTGTTTTGCGAATATCCCACAAAAAGTCCTTATTAATGAATCGTATATGTTTGTCTATCATACCTTAAACCAACTAAAACCTATTACGTTAAAGGTTAGGCTGATGTGCCTCTGCATATGTGTAACAAAAATCACATGAAAACTTTTATAAAGTTTTATAATAAATTGAGTAAAAGTAAATAGTTCCATTGTACTACATTATATTACCACGCTTTTTCTGAAATTTTCTAATTTTATTACGTAAAAACACATACATTTGATTTTAATGTAAATTAAAATTTTCCAGTAAATATTATGTAAAAAGAGCATAACAAAACATGGAAATTTTCACCCATTTTTATCATTGTACCATTCATCTGGAGTAGCGGGCCATTTACATTTATACTATATCTTCAAACCATGCTTTACACTTATATATTTGTCTTGACTGATTTCTAGTATTTTATCACTTATTTATAATATGCTATTACAAAATCACCCACTTTTAGTGAGTTAGTAGTGGATGTGTTTGGTTTTACTAGTTATGACAGAGAATTATTTTTAACTTAATTTTCACATTTGATTCTTTTAGGGAATTTCCATTTTCATTGTTTGGATCATTGGATAGACGATTCTTAATGAACAGCTATACAGTGAATGAACAATTTACGATCCCGTTCATTTACTGCACAACATTTTAACCACCTAAGCTACGGGGTTCATATTTCCTTTTTGCCTAGATTCGACTTTAACTATAATAATAATCTAAAGAACGACTGATGAATATTAATTTATTTCTTCCTTTTACTTCTTATCGTGTATTTAGAGAGCATTCTAGAAGTTTTCCTTAAAAGTTTTCACATATTGAAATTTAACAGGAGTTGAAAATCTTTTAATGCAAAGTGTATTTAAAAAGTTAAGTTTCTTGAATTGATTTGATTTGAAAGTATCTTGAGAAGCCTTATATTAAGTGTCATGTTCAAATTTACCTCTTAAATATGCAGGAAAAATCCACAAATTCCTCTCTTTTCTTTCTTCTCATTTTGTTATTGGTGAAGTATTTATTTATTAATTTACTAATACATCAGGCATTAAATCCCATTTATAGGATTACGCATATTAATATACAAGTGTACATAAAAACTTAAACTCAAAATATCGTGATATAATAACAATAATTTTGCATACAGAATAAATGAGTAATTAAACAGCTTAATTAGAAAGCCTATTTGAAAGTAGAGACTGAATTTAATTAAGCTGTAATGAAAAATGTCTATTTCAGACACTTTATTAAAATTCTATACATCGTTTTCACTTGCGAATTAAAGTTGAATATAGTAATTAGAAATAGGAAAATAAAAAATTTAGAGATTTCTAGATATTTGGCTAGGTATGCTTTAACCGAGGCCTAAACATATTTGCTCTAATAACATTGACATATCAGATAAATTATGTAAGATCTTACAAAGAAATACCAAGCTCAATATCTTACGCCTGTTATGAAGTAAAATTGAATTCAGTTAATAAAATGCCATAACTAAAGTTTCGTTCGGATTAAAAGTGACATTTTTTATAAAATGAATATTTCAAAAATTTTTTTGAACGTGTGAAAATCTTTGCTATTTCCTAATAGAAAATCTAACCTTTTCAGTTTATTTTTCTCTAAATGCTTATTAAAAGTTTCACGTCAAGAACAACTCTTAGATCTTCAGTTTCGAAAACTCGAATCGTAATTCATAACCTTACATTTGCTGATATTTAAAGAAGTTTATTGTTTGTGCAGCATGTATTTAAGGCTATAAGATTATTTTGCAGGATAAAACAAACCGACATACAATGTATTTCTTTATATATGTTCGTGTCGCCTGCAATGAGAAGATCGCAGAACATTGCATACATCCTAAATAAAAAGCAAAAACAATAACGGTCCCAGAGTTGACCCCTGCGGAACACCAGAACCAGCAATAAACTAAAATGATTTAGTACTTTCAATTTTAACAAATAACTTTCTTTTGGATACATAAGAATTCCAAAATTCCAAATGCAGGTGTGGTTAAAAATACAAGGGTTAGTTTCCCTGCTACTT
The DNA here is from genome assembly GCA_037114965.1 of Monochamus alternatus. Taxonomy (NCBI): domain Eukaryota; kingdom Metazoa; phylum Arthropoda; class Insecta; order Coleoptera; family Cerambycidae; genus Monochamus; species Monochamus alternatus. The sequence continues at coordinate 71,642,786 of CM073431.1, read as the reverse complement.
TTTTTAACAAAACCATGCTGTTGCTGGGTATTATGTTTCTTACTTGGGCATAAATTATATCTCCTTGTATTATTTCGAATAACTTACACTAGAATCAACGCTATAGGTCTGTAATTGACTATTTCTGATACCGAGCCACTTTAAGGCATGCTACAAGGATGAGATTAAATATATGATACAGAAAAATTAATAAAAGCTGTAGTATACAATCATTAACAATAATTGGAGAAAGGTCCATGAGATAATTTATTTTTTAATTTTTTAATTGCTTCTACAATCTGCTCTTGGCTGATATGATTAATATATAAACGACTACTTTATTCATGAGATTATTTGTTAATATGTTGTCGTAATATAGCTCTTAGATAGACAGATTATAGATTATTTGTACGTCGTAAAAATAAAATTTTGGTTGTTTAAAATGTTTTAAGAGATGATTTTTATCTTTATAATACTTTTTGTAAGCCATACAGGATATTAATAAGTTCTACTTGATTTGAGTGGAACACATTGAGCAAGAACATATTGCTAAACCTGGTCAGCATTGTTAATCAAGGTAAGCTGATACCAATTTACTTCACCAAACATTTTGAATGTTCTAGTGTCTTCGTACTGAGTAGAGGAAAGATGCATATGTATAGCTTGGAACTTTCAAAATCTAAATTTAATTCACCGAACATATCGTATCGTTTTTCTGTGGCACATTTCCCTATTAAATTCAATTAAATGTGTCACAAATAAACTTATTATGCTCGTACATGTTTATTGTCTATGTGTACTTAGAAATAAATTAAAACTGGAACATATTTTGGACACATAACTCCTGATCAAAATGACGTGAAACTTCTAATTTCTACTTTTTTAAAAAGTTTGTTTATTGTTTTACAGGAACTCAACATGGTGGGAAAGGCGTACAAGTATGGAGCGATACCTCACGTTATCAACTGCAGTAGCTTTTGTCACTGGAATCTCATTAGGCGTAGCACTTGCCATTATGTTACTTAGTAGTAGGTATTTTTTATTAATAGCGACAATTTATTAACAGAAATAGTTGTTAACAGGGTAACAAATATGTACTTTGATACATACTTTTATTTATTTTCCAAATTCTGAAGTGTTTATAATCAATCATTGAAACAAAATTCATGATTGTCACACAACAGCTCCGATCTGTTTCAGGACTATGCGATTTATGTCACTTCAATTTTAATTTTTGTTAGAAGAAATTTTTAAAAAATATTTACAGGACGTAAGAAAAAAGTAAGTCATCCCATTAACTGTGTATCATTGGCGGTAAAATATGACGATTTAACCATAAGTATCTCTATACATATGTAATTCTTTAAATCTTAACAAATGGAGAACACATTTTAACTAAAAATATAGCAATAAAGTTTTTAAGAATAGTTATGGATAAATGTCTATCTATTTAGTGGCGTCAAATTAGCATTTCACTTGTAACTTTTTGCGGAGAGGTCCGATTGAGATGCGGTTTTCTGCAAAATGTTCAGCGAATTTTTTATAACAAAAGGTACATCTAACCTCTGTACTCTCCCAAATTTTTAATTTTTTATTTAACAAATGACCCATTTTTGTTAAACATATGGCAAATGTCACACACGACTCAACGAAAATATCTGGAAATGTTCTCTTGGGGGTTTTCGAGGTCCCTCTTTATCACTTTGGTGTTAGCTTTATTATTTATTGCTAAATTGTTGTAACTGGGCTAATTAACAAATTAAAAACTCCACCCCCAAAATCACTAGAGAGCCGGAATTTTTTCCAGGATTTCTGGCTTATTAAGGCAAACCATCGGCACAAGATTTTTGCAAATATAATTGTTTATTATTCGATTGTTGCAACCTCGCTAATTAACAAATTAATAACTCTACTCCCGGAATCGTTAGAGAACCAGATGTTTTTGCAATAACTCTAGGATCATGGGGAGAACCATCGGCACAAGGTTGCTGTACGTCATTGTTTATTTTCCAATTGTTGCAACCTGGCTAATTAACAAATTAATAACTCTACTCCCGGAATCACTAGAGAACCGGATTTTTCCGGGATTTCTGGCTTTTTAAGGCGAACCATCGGCACAAGAGTTTTGCAAATATAATTGTTTATTGTTCGATTGTTGCAATAATTTATTAAATGACTATATAATTTGAAATTGGTATACTATTGATAAAATAATTATTTATTATATTAGGGTCTTTAGGATTAATTGGTAAATCACTATTTTTACGTTGTTTTAAGTTTAAAGATTGTAAGCCCTTCCAAATATGCTTAGGATCGTTTGTCCTGAATTTTGAATTGAAATATGCTCGCTTTTCATTTTTAATTGCAATCTCCGTATAATTTCTAAATTGTTTATAATAGTTCCAATGTGCCTCTAATTTAGATTTTCTTGCTTTGAAATTTTTGCAGTTTTATAAGGACCATGTATATTAAATAAATTAGTCAAACAATCATTGAAATAATAAATCTTGTGTTCTACGTCCTCAATATGAAATAAATTATGCGGTACAATGTTTAAGTCATTATTAAAATGTTCGACATTAAACCTACTAAAATCACGATAAATGACATAAAATGGCAATTTCTTTAAATCTGACTTTAATTCACAAAATACTAGTTCGTGGTCAGCTCTATATATCTCCAAATTACCAGATCTAAGCACAATTGAACTATCTGAAGTTATTATTAAGTCTAAGAGTGTCTTGGAATCTTTTGTGATTCGAGTAGGTTCAGTTATAATCTGCACTAACCCTAGCATTTCAAGAAATGAATTAAAATATATTGCAGCCGGGCTATCAGCAGAAAGTAAATCTATATTCAAATCGCCTAAAATGAAAATATTATCACACTGGGGAATGCAATTACTTACAGATTTCTTTACTAGATTGGAAACAATTATAATCTACTCTATGTGATCTGTAAACTACGCTATATATGTTAATACTATTTTGTGTCTTAATTGAAATCCATAATTGTTCAATGTTATTACCAAGATCTACGACTTTATAATTTAATTTATTGGATACATAGAAACATACACCCCCAGCTCTACCAACACGATCCCTCCTAACAATGTTATAATTATCAATATTTCAGTTCATAATCATATTCAGTTTTTAGATTGTCCTTTTATTTATAAACATATTTTATTAACCATGTTCTATACTTATCATTAATCATTTTTCAGATAATGTAAAAACATTTTTGTGGTAACATTTTTTAATAAGTAATCTCAGAAATAATGCAAAAAAATAACTAGAATTGTCGCCCCTTTTCATTTTGATACAATTCATACCTCGTTAAAAGTTATTGTGTACAAGAAGTCCTTATAACTTCTGGAGTTATTTGGCAACAAACACGAGTTATTTTATTTTGTAAATCTTAAACTAAACAACTACGGCACAATCGTAAACCCATGCTTTGTTATCTATTATGTATGATACAATTAAGGAATGTTTTCTTGTTGGTTGCGCTCTCAAGAAAATCCTCACGGACTTCAACTTGATGTTGTATTTCACCCTCAGCCATTGGCTCAAAAACAAACTTTACTACAACACGGAGTATTTTTAGTTTTCTTTTTTAGGATATGCAACAAACATTTTACATATTATACATGAAACAAACGAGATATTGCCCTCAGCGGCTATTTCTCGGATAGTTAATTGAGGACTTCTTCGTAGAAATTCATTCGCTCACATAACACAGCACTCGGCGACTGATGTTGAAGGTCGTCCTCCTTATAAATAGTGTGAACTATTCACACAAAGATCTTGATTCTAATATATTATTCTTTAATGGAACACAGAACACAACAGAAACAATTATGTCCTCACAGTGATTTAGTATAACAATTATCAACAAATAGATAGTTACTTAAGGGTTCTGTTGAAAACTGTGGCATAATGTATTTATTATTTGTTTATTTATTTAAATTATAGTGACCAACGGTACGAATGTCAGTTACAGGACAAAGTGGAAAACAGTAAACAGAACATATAGTGTAAACATACAAAATTAGGCAATAATTAGAGTAAGAACAAATATCCAAAAAAAAACAAACAACTAATAACAACACATGGCTTGAAATGTAATAAATAACTAATAAAGTATACAAATATATGTGCCTACATAAAATACACGATTAAACAAATTTAATAAAGTTACGTGAATGAAAAAATATATCAAGTCGATCTTCATACATTTGGTAGTTAATTCATTTGATAGAGAGATGCTGTAAGATTATTAGTACGAGGAGTTGACAACTGCAATACAGAATTATATCTAGAATTTAATCTAGGAACTCGATATAAAATTCGAGACACCAGAAAAGGCGCATTCATGAAATTGTCAACAATTTTGTGTAAAAAATGCAAGCTAATTAAGTCAAATGTGAACAACAAATTATCTTCAGGAGCTCCACGAATTAGATAGATACTAAAACTGATAAAATGCATTGTCTTCAGATATACCCGCTGCATTTTTTCTAGCTGGATTATATGGATGTTAGAAATTGGACTCAAAAACAATGGAGGCATATTCAAGTTTGCACCGAACAAAACATCTGAACAGTGTATTTAATGTCACCATGTTGCGAAAACCCTTAGAACTACGCAAAATAAAGCTTTTGAATGAAGATTCAGTTACCGAATGAATAAGTGCATCAAATGATAAATTATCACAAAATGTTGCACCAATATCCTTGAACTCTGTTTATAGTAGTATTATCCAAAAAATAATTAAAATGTAGAACATTTTTCCGGCAGCAGTACGACATAATATTGCATATACTGATATTTAATGGTAAATAGTTCTCTTCACACCAACAGTGTAATTCAGTTAAAGTATTTTGTAATGTACAACAATCAGAGATGGGATATTTCAATAAATAGTAGCATACATTATATAATTAATATTTAACCGTTCAGTCATGTCATTGATAAATATAATGAGGAATAAGGGCCCCATAACAGATGCCTGAGGAATATCTGATAACTCTGGAAATTTATTAGATTGGAAGCCCTGATACTTAACAAATTGAAAACGGTTGGTAAAGTATGAACTATTCGAGTCTAAGAAAGCATCAAACACACCCACAGAATGTAATTTATTAATCAATAATTCATTCAATGATTAAACGCCTTAAAAGGATTAGTGTATATCACGTCTATCTGACTACCCCTGTCTAGTATCTCGGAAATATATTACACCTTGTTGACTCGGTTCGTTCTTGTCGATCGTCCTTTTACAAATCCATGTTCATGTTGATATATATATTTCTCCACGTGAGAGTATAAGTGATCGTGGATGACTATTTCAAAATTTTTTGAGAAATTACTTATAATTGGCATAGACCTGTAATTAGTTATATCATTTTTGGGAAACTTCTATTGAAAAACTACTCTTCATTTTTTTAATTGCACGTATTATGTCATATTATGTTATGACGTAATTAAAACTGCTTGAATTTATTTTGACCACTGAACACAAAAGTTAGGTCGAATTAAATTTGCATTTTGAGATATCCTCTAAAATTTAATATTAGAAATTAAAAGATTTTATTTATCAGAGCTCTTAATGTATCTTAATCAAGAATATCTGCTTCAGGGACACACACTGAAGATCTACAGAGTAACACAGTTGTGCTAAACGCTACCGATGAGATCACCGAAAATGTATGCTTATCTCCAGGCTGCATCCATAGCGCTTCCAAAGTTCTGGAATACATGGATCCAAGCGTCGACCCCTGCGATGATTTCTACGAATTCACCTGCGGCAACTTCTTGAAGAAAATCAACATCCCTGACGACAAATTGTCGGTCAGCTCCTTAAGCAGCATAAACGACATACTGCAGGAACAACTAAGGACTATAATTGAAAAACCTATATATGCAGATGAACCCAAACCTTTCCAACAGGTTAAGAAACTGTATCGGGCATGTATGAATACCACGCTTATTGAGAACGAAGGTTTGGGCACAATTCATTCGATTTTGAAGGACCTCGGCGGATGGCCGGTGTTGAAAGGTCTGATATGGAACGAAGCTGATTTTGACTGGAGAAAGTCCGTGTATAAATTGAGAAAAGTTGGTTACAGTGCAGATTACTTCATAGGTTTTTTTGTAGAGGTAGACATCAAGAACTCCACCAGGAGAATCATATATGTAAGTATCAATTAATAAGACTGACCAATAGGAATATTTTTTTTCCATTAAAAACAATATATTGTAAATTAAATGAAGTAGTCTAAAACATTTTGAAAACAAAACAATTAAGTACAGAATAATTGGCATAATCATATTAGTCTGCCAGGAATATAGAATATTTGATACTGTCTACTTTATTTTCCATTTCACAACAAAGTGGAGAACATGCAATAATATTTTGTTGTTTTATTATATAGTTAAATTAATAAGTAGAGAAGACCGATTTGGAAATACAGTAGAGTCGAACTTGAGACAGCTACGTCAAAGCGATGTGAGCTTAGACAAGCTGATTATTATGCAGGGTGCTTCAAAACTTTTCTAAAAAAAAATTGGGAACAAATGGGTCATTAAAAATGGAGTCAATTTCGTAAAACCTTTACATCGTGGGCTACTGTTGTCTCTAACCAGACGATGTCAAATATCCGATTACTTGTCGTATTAACTTTTTTGTGATATACTTATATTAATTTTCAAATAACAATCATTTTAATATATGGTGAAGTGAAAATGTTTTTAATAATAATAATAATAATAATAATAATAATAATAATAATAATAATAATAATGATAATGATAATGATAATAATAATAATAATAATAATAATAATAATAATAATAATAATAATAATAATAATAATAATAAATCTTTGTTGCACAAAAAATTATGCCTGTTTTTCAAAACATATACTTAGTTCTAAAATTAACACAGATGGAAGAGTTAAGATCTCATAATATTTAAAGATATGTTTGTAGCTCACTCGCCTGACAAGCCTAACATACTTCGTACAACCCATTTTTGAGCCATAAACACTATATTAGAGAAGGTGGAACTACCCCAAAATCCAATGCCATACCTTATCCTGGAATCAACCTAAGCAAAATATAGATTTCTTAACTGACTGATATCAAGTATATTAAATTAATAATCAAATGAGGCTTTGCTATCAAAAACTCACAGTGGCTCCTCCAATTCAGCACATTATCAATATTTATACCCAGAAATCTAACATTTGAAGGTATAGTTACATTGTTTAAACTTAATTCAGGATATTCACAATTGTTATATTTACTATGAAAAGTCATTGCTTGCGTTTTTCAGGATTCAAATATAAATGATTCTGGGAAAACCAGTTACCGAAGTCATGCAATAACTCAGCATTTAATTTTCCTTTGGTCACTATTTTTATCTTACTATAATAGATGTGTCATCTGCATAAAATGTAAACTGCACTAAATCATTTATATGTCTAAATCGTTAATATATAATAAAAAAAGAATACGGCCCAGTATTGATCCCTGTGGTACGCCTATGTTAATTTCAATTATTTCAAAATTGACATAATTATTGATACCATTACTTTCATTATCCAATAAACATGTGCCAAATGCAACTACTTTTACAACGTTGTACAGTGAGCGCAAGCGTTGTGCAAACGCAGGCGTGAGGCGGGAAATTTGCAATCGAATTGTGGAAGAGATGGAGGTCCAGGGCCTCCACGGCATATTGCAGCAGTGTGGCGTATCATAAACAAGGCACAATTATATCGATACCATGTACACTGTACACCATGTACAAGCATTAAGACCAAGGGATTGGACGAGGAGGACCGGTACTATAGCCGCACGATCTCCTGACTTTAGATCATTAGAACTTATTTTTGTGGGAATATTTTAAAAAGAAGTATATTGCACCGAAGTGCACACTTTTGATGATTTACGCAAACATATCATAGCTGCTGCCAATAACTTACAAGTTCAAAACGGGCAGGAAAAAACTTTTGTGTTAGTTCGTAGAAACTGGGTAAGACGGGCCCAAAAATTTGTTATGAAGTATATCAAACTATTTTACTAATTAAAACAAATTAATTCTGTTAATAATTAATAGCAATAGTGGCAAAATCATTTGAATTTGCTGCATTGAAATAGGTGATTGCTTCCATTCTTAGGAATTTATTTTTTACAGTGGACCAGTTTCCAGTGTCGGGCGGAAGTGTATTTTTAAATCATTTTTGAATTTTTGATTTTATTTTTACAAACTGTACCCTGCACATTTATTTTTTAGACAAGTACTGAATCACCCTGCATAGCCTTAATATTAATAATTAAAATAAATTTTCCTTCTCAGTTGGATCAAGCCTCCTTAAATGTACAAAGGGAATTCCTTATTAAGGGCTTGAACGATAAAATAGTCAGAGCCTACTACAACTACATGGTTGACATCGCAGTCCTCTTCGGAGCCGACAGAAAAAGAGCCATGAGAGAGTTGAAGCACGCTCTAGAATTTGAAATGAAGCTGGCACATGTGAGTAAAGAGTAACGATGTTAAATTTTTGTATTTTAAGTTTACGCACTCATAAGGTTTCGCAAAGTGTACGTACGATACATGTTTTAAAGATCTGTCAGACCACTGCGGGAAATGCAGCTCGATCTGCTGTTAAAACCATTGCTGTAGGGTAAATGTGGAAGAGATGCCGTCCCGCAAACTTGCACTCGTTACATATAATCATGTTTCATAACATATTACATACAAGATTTTTTCTAATTTTGACGAAAAATGGAAAATACAAGTTTTTAATTTTGATCATTTACAAGCATAATTTAAGTAAGAATTATCTAGTAGGTCAGTGTCAGCTTAAATTTTCTTGTCATTTGGCTTGACATTTAATAGGCGCTGATCTATTCTGTGACGCTGATCGTTACTATTACCATCTATTAGGAAAAATGTGTGATTTATATTCAGATTCTGGCGATAATTTGAGAAATGGCACGAACAGAAGGAAGTAAAACACGTCAATGAGAAAGTACTATTGGCATATTTTGAAGGTAAGAAGAATTTGAAGACTTCTATGCTATGGACACAGTACTCCATGTTGAGAACTGAGCTATCTTTAAAAGAAGAAATCAAACGTTTTTTCAAAAGTAAATATTGCGAAGTTTTTGACGGAGGTGGATAATAACAATTTTTGAATGGCTAAGTTAGCTAATAATTGCTTCATTTAGTTGTCAGTTTAGGTACTAATTCGCATTTTTTGCTATAGGTTGTGTTGGTTGTGGGAATAGCCGGTGCACGTCGGAATCAGAATCAGAATTAACATTTTTACGTGTTGAAGATGTTACAGATGAGGAGACGTATTTTCGAGTAAATATTCCAAATACAATAGAGTAATTCGTGAATTTATAATCACCCCGGGAGATATAGAAGGGCTAAAATTCTTTGACATTATCAGGAAGTATAGAAACCTAAGCCCGAAAAATATTAAACACAATAGATTCTTTGTTAGATATAGAAATGGTAAATGTGGTGTACAACCAGTAGGAATTGATACCAGTCAGTTACCAAAGAAGCAGTACTGGTGGTCTTGCTAGTAGTTGCAGCAGTAGGAAGTATTTGGCACGCAATTTTCTTCTTCTGTTCCAGTGAATTTTCAATGTAGCCTTCAGCTACCGTCGAAGATTTCCATCCTCCATGTCTCTTGATGGTAGTAAGATTTGCACCAGAATTTGCTAACAATGTCGCCGATGAACGATGAAAACAGTGTCCGGTGCAGAGTTGAGGATTTGGTAGATTCAAGAACTCTGCAATGTCGGCAGGCATTTTACCAAACATGTTAATTCCGACTGGATTCTTCACACATTTATTTTTCATATATTTAAGAGAAAGTCGTCTATGGTCAGCGTTGGGTGGTCGGAGTGCCATATACTTTCTAAAAAAGTTTAAATAGGATTCACCAACAACACTGAAAGTCCGACGCACTTTCGTTTTAGTATCTGGTATGGTCACAACAACTGAAGTGCCCAAATATTCGATATTGTCGATGGCCATCTGACACAATTCCTCCCGGCGACACGCCCCGAAGACACCCACTATTGCTGCGACTTTCATCATCAGTTTTCGTCTTCTGCTTCTGTGAGAAATTTGTCGATATGCGTCTTCGTCAAAACTTTTGACTTTCTTGCTTGATATCCTTCACTCTTCCGTTTTAAAAAAGCAATAAGTTTATAATGTTTGCTTATATCTTGAACTTGCTTTATTTTTAACATAGTTTTGATCATGGAATAATTTGACCACAGCGTTGACAATTTCCATATCTTGACTTTTTCCTCTAAATATGCCAGTAAAACACTTTCGTTACATTTCCCAGGGACCTTTTTAATGTTGCACCATTCTGAAAAGCGTCTATAAGCGATTTCGTACTGTTCCTTTGATTTCGTCGGCAATAATTCCAATATTGCTCGACTGGCGGCTTCTTCGATTTCAGCAGGGATGGATTCGTTACGCTCATTATCGAGATTATTCATTATACTAATAATATTACTAGAAAATGCTGTCAATATTTTTGCGTTTTTTCCGTAATTAACAACAGCACTGGTTGCTACGAAAATTTTGGTTCATAAACATTGCGATCTGTGTGGTATTTTTTGATTTCTTATTTTTATTGAGTTTAAAGTTCTTCCGATTGTTTTGTAGAAAAAATATTGTATGATATACGTGTTAAAAGTGATTTTATTTTGTTCGTGAAGTTAAAAAACTTGCTACGCTCGTTTTTTAATCATTTTCACTCACAAAATAAAATCTTATTTTTAACACGTATATCATAAATAGCTAATTTATAAAATTACTGACTTAAATAAAAGTTAGTATATTATTTTTCTGTTGTATTTTGTTTAATTCCTTTTTGCAATTAGTGACATAACGAACTTTTCGTACCAGTTGCATAATGGTTTTCATTATATAACTAGATACATCAAGTAGAACGTTTTGACACTTGTTTCGGTAACAAAAAATGTTACTTTGTATGTCAAAATTAGAAAAAAAATTAAATGCATATTTATGCCGAAAAAAATATTTCCATTATTCATTATTTAAATCCACTTTTCAGATTGTTACTGATCGCTGGCTAATTCAATTCATTCACAACTCTCAAATCAACGTGGTGTCGACCTCCTTCAACGCCTTCAACTACCACTACCAAGTACCGTGTTACCGGCCGGTTATAGGTTGATTTGCTCCTTTTTCAAAAGGTCGATTAAACATTTTTTTCGATGTTCTGTCTGTATTAGGCCTTCCGATACGTGGTTAAAATGAATGATATTATGACTGAATCACCCTATATATTGCCCATACATGCCCTCTTTTATACATTTATTTTCCTTTAATCTTCTTAGCGCTTTTTTATTATATATATGGATGCAATTAGGTTTTTTTGGATCATGTCGCCCTGTTGCATTTTCTCACATATTACGAGGCATGATTTCGAATAGGAAAATGTATGTTTTGTGCGTTTTTTCTACTGCAATTATATGCGGCATCTCTCCACAATGTGTGGGAGAGACTCCTAAATGAATAAGTACCTGTTATAGTAGCAACAATGAAAAACTACGTAAACATAACCATATTTATGAAGCAGTTATCCTTTATAGGAATTTATTTATTATTTATTTAAATCAAATATTCAACGGGCGAAATCCAATTACAGGATAAGTATACTGTTAAAAAAATAAATAAAAACTTGAATAAAAAAATATACCTAAATAAAAGTAGAGAACATTAGTACAACAATAAATACAAAAATAAAAGCAAATTGAAAAACAATAGGAAAGGTTAACCGAAAAGCTGCTTTATATCACGAAGTGTACATGATAAAATATTTAACTTTCTAATTAATGATATTTACTTAAAATTTGGTGCAATGGAGATTTAACTAACATATTTTTACGAGCATATGGAATGACAAATAAACTGTTGAATCAACTATTAGATCTCGCTACTCTAAAATTTATGCAAGTTAGTAAATAATCTGATTTAATAAGATAATGAATATTTTAAAAAGAATTACTATAGAATGTAACCGACGTTATGCGGAATTCCTCCAACAGGATTGATGCCATCCAATACAAATGCTGCAGATTTAAAAAATTTCCTCTGAACCTTTTCAAGTGCAGAAAGGTGACATTTATAAATTGGGCTCCATATTATGGAGCAGTATTCAAGCTTTGATCTAATAAATGTAATATACGAAGAGTAGAAAGGTATTTAAATTCTCTCAAATTACGTATAATAAAGCCAAGATTTTTGTATGCCTCGGCTATGCCAAATAAAATTCCTAAATCTTTAATGACTTCAGGATCCTCAAGAATATCAATCAATCTTATAGTTAAAAAGTAGTGAACGCGTCATACGACCGAAAGACATTTCTTTACATTTCACTGCGTTTAGTGGTACTTTGTACGTAACACCCCAATTGTTAAGTTTACAAAGATTACTTGGCAAATGTTCACAGCCGTTACAACAGTCAATTCTAGAAAATAATTTTACATCATCGACATATAGAAGGTAACTAACATTTAGGTCATTGACATTATCTTTAATATATATTACAAATAAAAGAGGACCTAATATAGAACCTTGGGGAACTCCAGAAAAAGTAAACGGTTTAAAACCACGATACTGAACAAACTGATAGCGATCGGTTAAATAAGCCTGAAATAGTTTAAGTAAGTTGGGACAGAAGCCAGAATTTCTAAGTTTACGTAACAGTAAAACATGATCGATCTTATCAAATGCTTTAGTGAAGTCGGTATAGATGACATCTACCTGACCACCTTGATCGGATATAAATTGAGTATTACACATAATATTCGTTGTAGTGGATCGTTCTTGAATGAAACCGTGTTGTTCCGGTATGATCATAGAAGAGACAAGATGCATAATATAGGAGTGCAGGATAATTTCAAAAATTTTACAAAACTTACTTATAATGGAAATAGACCTCTAATTCACAAAATCATTCTTCGCCTCTTGTTTTATACACGGGTGTAACTCTTGACAATTTCCAAAAAGTTGGAAAATTTCCCGACGCCAATATAAAATTGAATATAGTTATTAGATATCCACAAAACACAGCTGCACAATCTTTGATAAAAAAGCTGGAATTAGGTCAGAACCCATGCACATATTAGATTTTATTCTTTTTATGGCTGTGAGTACATCAGACTCCAAAATATGAAGGTTATTCAAAATATTAATATTACAACTATCCGCTATCATGCCCTTTTTAAAAAATATAGAAATTTGCTTATGAAATTTACTGATATCTTTCGGTGAACATCCAGTGCGACTACGAACGAATTAAATTTATTTTTATTTCAAAGCAATGTAAGTCTTAATTTCTTCGAATACTCCTCGTAATGTAGGGTAAGAACTGTATTTTTTTGGTCAAGTATTTTATTTTAACAAAAAAAAGTTCAAGTTGGTGCAACATTTTTCTTTACGATACTACTATTGGGATGATAAACAACCCACTGATACTTGGATCTCGGATTCAGTCGACTTACAATGAAACTATTTTTTTATATAGTAAGGACATAAGTATTATAAGATTTTTGTTTACTTACTGGAAGTGGTAGGTTCCATTTTATTCAGATGAATAGAGGGAACGCAGACAGCTGGCAAAAATTCGAAAAATGAAAATGACTATATTGACATTCTGTTTAGGAAAGGAAAAGGAACTCTGTTAGTAAACAAAAACACATAAATAATTGATTGAAAACAGCTTTAAATTTTATATATAAATTTTAACGCACCGTAATATTTTTTTAATGACTTCAAGTCTAGGCTCACAGACACTTCTTTAATTAAAATTAAATTATTTTTTCCTGATTCAGTTGAACACTATAAATAGTAAATATTTTCTTTCAGATTTCCTTACCACAGGAAAAACATAGGAATATCACCGCTATTTACAATCCAATTACTATGAAAGAACTGCAAATAAAATTTCCAAGCATCCCTTGGACAGAGTATATGAATACTCTACTGGCTCCATACACCAATGTAACCAATGATGAAGTAATCGTCGTCGCCGTACCTTCTTATATAAAGAATTTTGAGGCTCTTATCAACAAAACACCGAAAAGGTAACATTTATCTCTTTTATACCAACATCGAGATCCACACGGGATTGTGTATATTTTTACACATTTCTTTATATGTAGCAGTGTGTTAAAGATTTGACACAATGCACTGTGTTAATGTAACAAATGTCATGTGTAACTTTTACACATTTCTGTGTTATTTGTATCATTAAAGGTGCAAGCTTTACACATCAACATGTTAATTTTATTGTAAAATAGATATTAATATGGAAGCTCACCTATCCTTTTAGTCTCTTAATTATGTTCCTGCTTGCTTTCGAAACAATGATTAATAAATATAATTTTTGTAATATCTTTATTTTGACGTTTTCTAGTGGTTTTCTCAGTCATCAAAAATGCATTGAATGTGGCCTAAAATGTTCCAGAAATCGTCAAAATAAACGTATTACAAAAAAGCAAAACAGCAAACAGTAACACAGATAAGTATTAATATGGAAGACCGTGAAAGTTGATATACTGCAGCTGTGCAGGTGTACTCAACTCAACCAGTCAGGATTAGGATATAGAACATAGAGAGTTAAGTTTACACTAAATGGTGTACTTTTAACACATGACTGGTAAACATTATATTCAGCATATTTTATTATAATACCTACCAGTAATTTTAACACATTTTATGTAAAAAGAATAAAGAAGCCATAGCTTGTAAAAAAACTATTAACACGGAAATCTTACACATCCTAAATTTCACACTAGAAAATTCGCTTACACATTGTATACTCGCGTCAAGAATTCAGACGACTTACGTCATATGAACAAATGAATAATTCATTATATTTTTATCAAAAATACTTATGAAACTGCAACTGAGAGTAATAAAACAATATAGTACACTAAATGTTTGCATTATATATTGCACTAAATTGCAAAAAATTGTTGTTTTTAACGTGACCAAACATCGAAAATTACGTTGACATTAAAAACAATCGCATAATGTCAACCATGACGTAAGACGTCTGAATTCTTGACGCGAGTATAGGTAAATAATTTTACTTTAATTAATACTGAATCACAAATACGTCTTATTTTGTGAAACACTGAAGCATTAAATCGTCTGGACCCCAAAGGGAGAAATCTCCAAACATAGTTCGATTCCACCCTCAAGCAATGATTTCTTATACTAATTTGCCTATTTTCTGTTGGTCATTGACTATTTCCTTATATCTTGGCGGGCGCATACCTGATTCTATAATTTTAAATACTTGAAAATAGCTTTGTTCCTTTTAGTTGTTGCTCAAGGATCAAAATATTGATTATCCTCTTTTCTTCCACCTCTGGTGGTGCTAAAGAAGTCGACCAGATGGCGCTATGGGTTTTTTAAGCAACGTGTTATTTTACAGATGACCTACGATTCAGTAAAACTATTCTTTTTTATAAGTTAGAAACAAATTTAACTAATCTTAAAATATCTGCTGCAAATTTAAACTGTTAAAAACCAACTACTTGATTTCAGGGATCAAGCAAACTATGCCATGTGGCGTGCCGTCTCGTCTTCTGTATCTTATCTTACGGAAAAATTGAGGAAACGCCAACTCGCTTATACAGCAATCGTAACTGGAAGCACGGAACGAGAGGCCAGATGGAAAGAGTGCATCGATATTTCCGCCGGAAGGTAAGTTTGGTTTTATTTCCAGCACGTTGGTTTCCAAGAGCTACACAAACAGTCTTAAAAATAAGTCCAGCCTAAATTCACATATAGAGCATGTAACCGATGCTCTTAAAGGGTACACATAAATAGATAAAATTTAAGGAACATATGTAACTTTTTACATCGAATATGATATTTTTGCTATTTAAATGATGTTAAACCCGTAAATATGTTTAAGTTTTTCGACAGGTCATCTTTTTCTTTAACCCACTGAGCTTCTTTATGTTTCATTTGATCCTGAATTAATTTTATCTGCTTAAAGATTTCGACAGTTTTCCAAAGTTTTATTCCGGTTGTCCATATCAATTACTGTTTTCTTCTCCTTTTCCAAGTCCTGTACTCAATTTTAATAGTTGATTCTTCTTTGTCTCAATATTAGAACTTAGGTCTGGCTGGACTATTTTGCTGCTTGTTCTCCAATTGTCAGACGCTTCCCGATTTTGATTGAAATATTTCTAGGGCATTCATTCCTGAGATGTCCGTTTCCTCCACAGTTCCGACACAGGATGAGTCTTTACCTATTCTACATAGTAACATCCGTACGATCCCGTCCTTTATAAAAGTTATCCAATAAATTTTGCAGACTCTTTCTAGACTCATCTACATTCTTTTGAACTCGTCATCGTTTTCCGGTCTGAAGTCTAATCCGGATTGTCCTACCTTAATCACCTCTAGATGCTTGTCTAGCGGCTTAGATTAGCGGATATATTCTTCTGTCTGGCTAATCTTAACGCTTAACTGATTTCGGAATCTCGAAGACCATCGATGAAGCTACTCTGCTAACTGTTCCTGGAACTCTGCCACCGCGGTGAGTTAGGCTAGCTTCACCATACGTGCTATATCTGCCCCAAGTTGTTGCAGATTTTCTTCGAAACAGTGTCTTCCGTGTCTTGTGCAAACGTATTGTTGATGGGCTTCACCATACCTAATGTCTGAAGTACTCTTCAACGTTTGATAGTCCTTTTGTTTATCCCCAGCTAGTGTTATTAATATCTCCATAGCTTCACCCAAAGAGCAGCTATTAGGAAGGTGGCCTTGTGGTGGTGGTGGTTGATTTCGTCTTCAAAAGTTTCCTCAAATTCATTGAGTTTAATCTTAATTGTCTTTTCTAACTTATTATTATTTTCTTGTAAACAGATTTTCATTTCGTTTCTTAATTCTTCCTGACTATTTTTCATATCTTCTAAACTGTCCTTCACTTCCTCTTAAATATCCTTCATTTCTTTCTTTAAGCCTTCCTTCATTCCGTCCTGGCTGTTCTTTATTTCCTTCATATCTTTCATCATTCCCATTAACTGTTTCAATGTTTTTCCATTTCCGTCGCTCTTGATCACGTCACTGGCATTAATTGTTTACCTCAATCCGTATTTTTGTGGAACATCCCACTTTTGACACCAATGTAACATCTACATTAACTTAGCTTGGAAACACGTCACGTAGACAAACAAACTTTATTGCCACTACTTGAATACACATCAAATATACTTTAAACAAATTCACAACTGTCAAATCTTTACTTTGTTGTTTCTGTCACTCGTATATAACTCGCGATTGGCTGCTCAATATAAACTATCATAAACTGAATTGTAGCGGCGACACCGATCCATTTATGTTTTTAGGGTTTTCAAAGTTCCCACGGTCTTGAGAATCAAATTACATTTTCTAAAATATTTTTAAAAATGTTTATACTATCACTACAAATAACTGTTAATTTATTTTAAATTCGATCTTACAATCCAGCGAAACTGGAAAACATGTATATCTACAAACTTTAAGGTATACTTTTGTCATGTGACGGTTTTTCTATTCAAGTTACAGTTTGTCCATTGCATCTGGAGCTTTATACGTTCGGAAATATTTCAACGAGGAAGCCAGGCAAAATGCCAAGGAAATGATGGCCGACATCAGAGCGGAATTTCAAGATATTTTGAATAATGTAGATTGGATGGATAATGAGACCAGAAAAAAAGCTTTGGATAAAGCCAATTCTATGGCTACGCATATCGCTTATCCCGATGAGTTGCTGGATGATAATAAGCTGGAAGAATTTTACGATGGGGTAAGGCCACACTGATATTAGTATATTCCAGACGTTAGTAAATTTTTTTGGTACTACATTTTTCAATCGACAAATATTTAAGGAACTGTATAGGTAGTGATTCTAAGTAATAAATCATATATTTTCTCACTTCTGACACTTTTTTACTTATGAAAATAATTCGCAATTCTCCCTGGGTCTGAATGACTTGAATTGCCCTTCTCGAAATAGAAAATTCTACAATGGCACAGCACTGCTGAAAATGATATATATATATATAACGTTACTTAATTGCTCACCACCGCAAAGCTGCTAAAAATACTTCTGAATATAAATGTTATATGGCAAGATGGTGTAAAGAAATGAAATAATTTTTGTGCGTTGTATTGTCTCTCTATTTTATGTGTAACTTACATTTTTATAGTTTTACATTTGGCTATTACCAAGGTGCGGCACTCTCTTAAAAGTTTATAATAATCCAAACTAGTCCAAAAATAAATTGCAATATTCCTATACTACCACGTCAACATTTTTGAGAACATTGAAAATAAGCACAATAATTTTCGGTTTCAAACCTGTAAAATAAGGGCAACGTATCCGAGAAATAGATCTGATTTGATGATCAGCGGATTCATTGAAACACTTCAGTCTCACTCAGTCACACTTACTTTGTTCGATTGCTTTTTTGTAAGTTTCATGATCTACTTCAGTAAATAAAAAAGATTCAAAACTGAAAATATAAGTTTAACTCATTTGCATTTAACATGCATGGAACTCACCGGATTTTTTTACCAGACTCAGCAAATGCAAAAGTTAATTACACAACTACTATTTCCTAACTCCTGGACTAATATAAAGTAATATTTCTTTTAGATCAATATTTCATTATGTATGTATAGTAGTTAGAGTTTTTGCCAGATTCCAATTGGTTTTTTCTATAGATTTTGTCATTAAATTGTTGTACAGACTTTAACACGATTTTTATTGAAGTTTCACATTATTACACACATAATGAAGAATATGTCATATCAACTATCTAAGTCTAATTTTTGTACATACATTATAAAATATGTTTAAATGGAATAATACTTAACACTATTCTACACTGTCTAGTAACAATCTGGTGGTATATTTTCAAAGTAAATACTTACTGGAAGTAGCAGCGACTCGTTGCAGCTGTATTTTCATACTTGGTTTTGTAAACTACCTTTTAAGGCTGATTCATGTTGTCAAAACAACCTAAACGATTTTTATTCTTGAAATGTTGAACATGCAGGGGAGTTGTGAACAATAATTAACAGATACAAACTCATTGGTATAATATAGCTTCCTCCTAGTAGATTTCTGCAAATTTTAAAGCAATAGTAATTTGTGACGTTACAATTAGAAAAGAATCCGAAAGGTTTCAACTAACCAAAAACTTACCCGACGTTGAAGAGTTTCTTTACATATTTGGATAGACTTTTTCTCATCTCCCACTTCTCCTTTTATGCTTTGAGTATGATTTTTAGCATGAATTGTACATTCTAAGGAAGAAGAATTTAAGCAAGTAAAGATTTTCTGACGTCAGTTTATAACCTACTTGTATATCTTTAACAATTCTTGAATAATTGATGAAGAATTATGTTTTCCAGAAGACTGTTTAAAGTTTAATGTGCTCTTCAGTAACTGATCAATACGTGAAGAATCATGTCCTTAGGCTCTCCAAGTTTCTTTGAATTTTTTTATTGTTTCAATGAAAATAATCATTCCAGATTGTTTACAGCAATGTCGTTATTATAAAACATATTTTTGCTTTAGCTGGAATTAGATCCTGATCGATATATGAGATCCATACTGAATCTGACACTGTTTGGCACAAGATATTCCTTGAAAAGTCTAAGGCAACCTGTGAACAAGACCGACTGGATTACTTACGGCAGGCCAGCAGTCGTCAACGCTTTCTATTCATCAGTTGAGAACAGCATCCGTAAGTAAAACTTGAGGAATAATTCACAAGCTAACCAAGAAACAATACCACAACATAATATATACATAATGTTACAATAAAGAGTATCTGATAACAAAAAATTCAAAATTGTATGTAGCAAACAAGTTTAGTAATACCAATTTCTACTGGAGCACTTATTTAGTCTCATTAGACGTTACATGGGTTTGAATGTATGAGAAAAAAATATGAATTTGTTTTCAAAATCCGTTTCCGTACGCATGTACAAACAGTGTATTCGACTGTGACAAACCACACTCGTGTTTTGAAATGCATGGATCAATTTTCAGAACGTTGTTTCTTCACACGAAATACTCAATACAAGTCTAACTTGGTAAAATATTTTGAACATAATAGCCTATGAATATAAAAATTGAAAGTTGAAACTTCTGTATATATAACCTAAATATTTTTAATTTCACAGAATTTCCTGCTGGAATCCTGCAAGGAATCTTCTTCAACGCCGACCGCCCGAGTTACATGAACTACGGTGCCATTGGTTTCGCAATTGGGCATGAAATAACCCATGGCTTCGACGACCAAGGAAGGCAGTTCGACAAAAACGGTAATCTGGTCGACTGGTGGCAAGAGGAAACCAAAAAGGCGTTCGTTGAAAAAGCTCAGTGCTTCATCGACCAGTATAGCAATTATTCAGTGCCTGAACTCGATCTCAATGTAAGATGCTGTTTTAATTTTTGAGTAGTAAAAGTAGTAGAAAATATTTAAGAAAATAATCCAGATTGGAAATCATCTTTGATTTTCCATGCATGTACTTATTTGAGATTAATTATTTGCCTAGGTATTCATAGTTGTAATATAGTATTCTGTGTAGGGTTGATTTTTTCGTAGATGTTTTTATTGGTATTAATAATCAATAGAAAACGTTATACTGACCATTGCTACACGTTGAATTTTTTTAGAAAGTATTGCATTAATAAGGTTTTCACATTTGCTTAGGTTTTTTTGCTAGCTAGTATAATTTTTCATTTATTTATATATTTTGTTGTTTTTTCACGCTATATTTTTTATTGCAACATGTACATATATACCGGGTGTTCCCTCTAAGACTTTCAGTGCGAATATCTCAGAAACCATTATAGCCAGTGCGACGAAATTTGGTATACAGATGGCGCGTAGAATCTGATGATAATATCAATTCTTATACAGGGTCTTTCATTTTCTAGGAATTCGATTTAATTTTGATTTTTTGGTTGTCAACCCTGCTCAAACTTATTGTTCGAGCCTTTTAGAAATAGTAAACTGTAGTTAATAAAAATAGGTATCAGTAGAGGCCACTGTTTGTATCGATTTGTATTTATTTCTCATTCTTATCAGTCCGCGAGTAGTTTTTGCTAAGAAACTATTGATTTTTAAAAAAGAGACACGCTTCGATACAATATAAAACGGGTAGAACATTTTTCGGCAGTTCCGTAGTACGTATTTTCGCTAGTAAATTTTGATAAACATTAGTGAACCTTTCTATTCCTTTTTTTCTTTCCTTTTTACCCCTACCTGCATCGTTGAAGTGCACATTTGTCCAGTTGGGTAAGTTTTTGTTTTTATTCTTAGTATACAGTCTGCTTAGACGCAACATTTATTGGTACCTTCTCCCGGATTTTAGTGAAATTGCTTATTAATATTAGTTTAATTGCTTTAGTGGCGAATTTTCTATATTGGTTACTTGCACAACACTTGATATTTCTTAGTTGACGAGTTTAGTACGCTTAGTTTTGCCACTAGGAAATATTAGCAAATTATAGAATGTCTGAAAAAAAGGAAAGACAATTGAAAGCCTTAACGGCAAAAAAGGAGACACTTTTTAGGCGACTGCAACAGTTATACGAGGCTAGTCGAAAAGTTAGTACCGAAACCGATTTAAATCATTTCAGAATTAGATATAAATCTTTAGAACAAACTAAGCAAGAGTTCGAGAAAGTTATTGATGATATAATGCAAGTTTCGTTAGAGATGGATGGAGATTTTTCTCCAAATTTTGCCGCATTAGATAGTGTTGATGAATTATATTGCCATATTCAAGCGGTAGCTGAAAAGGTTATTGTTAGTAAATCAGAAAGACCTCAAAAGGCTTCTAACGAGGCTATTTCCAATAAATCTTTATCTCGATTACCAAATTTAGAATTGCCTAGCTTCTCTGGAAATATAAAAGAATGGCCGGTTTTTTACGAATGTTTTAAAAACCTTATTCACGATAATAAGGACTTAACTTCGGTTGATAAGATTCATTTTTTAATTGGTAAATTATCTGATAGTGCTTTGACAGTTTGTGCTGGTATTCCTCCCATAGGAGCTAATTACGATGTTATTTGGTCAGCATTAGTGGACAAATACCAGAACAAAAGGCAATTAGCTTCATCATACTTACAAACTATAATGGAATTTAAAGTATTACCAACCGAACCTCTTGTTAGCTTGAATGCATTTGTCGAAACTTTTGACGTATCTGTTGCAGCGCTTAAAAAAGTTGGGATTCCCGATTTGTTTGATTTTACTTTATCTTATATAGCTTTATCAAAACTCAATCCTGAAACGAGGGATTGTTTTGAGATGTTTAGGGAAGATAAGACGGCCTTGCCAACTTATTCAGAAATAATTAGTTTTATAAAATCTAGAACTAAAATATTAAATACATCGGGGAAAAGTTTGTCCGTTTTAAGTAAACCCTGTAGTAGTAAACCGGAAATTAAAGCCAAAAATAAACTTACGCATTCCTTTGTAGTCAATAAAACGGATCCAAACAAAAAATGTGTTCTTTGTCACAAAACTGATCATGGAATTACTCGTTGTCCGCTTTTTTTGAAATGTTCGCCTAAAGAGAGATACGAGTTAGTTAAAACGCACAGATTGTGTTTGAATTGTTTATCGACTCATAGAATCATTGATTGTAAATCAAAACTTAATTGCTCGACTTGCCATCGACGTCACCATTCTTTACTTCATTTTGAATATAAGGTTCCTCCTCCTGTAGATAATCCTCTTGCTGTAACGGATAATGCCACGGATAATCCTATACCTGGTGGTTCTACCCATAGTATGTGCTCTACTAATAGTTCGAAATTTAAATGTACTATCACGGTGTTGTTATCCACGGTATCGGTTAATGTAGTGGATAAATATAGTCAAGTTCATAAAATTAGATGCTTGCTTGATTCTGCAAGTCAAGCCAATTTTATTACGTACAAAAGTGCGAAACGCTTAAACTTAGCTATGCAAAATTTTCACACATCTGTAGTTGGAATTGGGTTGGTTTCTAATCAAGTGAAGGCGAAAACTAATTTTGTTATAACGTCTCGTTTAAATCCAAATAAAAAATATAACGTAGACGCGTTAGTCATTGAAAAAATTACGGAGCGGTTACCAAACTGTCCTATTCCGTCTGAGTTTCTCACTCATCTTACTAATTTACAGTTAGCGGATGATCATTTTAATAAACCCGGAGAAATTGATTGTATTCTCGGTGCAGAAATATTTTCACTTGTTTTAGAACATAGAAAAATTACTGGTGACTCGTGCAGACCTATAGCTTTAGAAACTAGTTTAGGGTATATCGTCATGGGAAATGTGCCTGTGATGCAAACTTCACAAAATGTGCAAACATTTTGTAATACTTTAGAACCGTCTTTAGAAAAATTACTAAAAACCTTTTGGGAAATTGAAGAAATTCCCGAGCCTTCAGTTCTTAATAAAGAAGACTCAGAATGTGAAAATATTTTTGTTTCTACTCATACTAGGGATAGTCAAGGTAGATATACTGTAGCATTACCATTTAAATCGAGTCCTTCAAATTTAGGGGATTCATATTCAATTGCATATAGAAGGTTCCTCAATTTAGAAAAAAAATTAGATTCATCCATTGCTTTGCGAAATAGTTATAATGAAATTATGCATGATTACCTTATACAAAACCATATGTCTAAATTAAGCAATAACGATTTTAGTGTGCCTAGTTATTATATACCACATCATTGCGTATTTAAATTAGACAGTGCTAGTACACCAGTAAGGGTGGTATTTGACGCTAGTTCAAAAACGAATTCGTCGTTTTCTTTAAATGATCTGTTGTATACTGGACCCAAATTACAATCCGATGTGTTAACAATGCTATTAAATTTCAGATTGTTTGAGTTTGCTTTAACCGCTGATATACGCCAGATGTATAGACAAATAAATTTATGTCCCGAACATAGACAATATCAGCGGATTTTGTGGAGATTTTCTTCTAGTGAGCCATTATTGACGTATCAGTTAAACACCGTCACATTTGGAGTCAAATCGAGTCCTTTCTTAGCTTTACGAACAGTTCATCAACTTGCTAATGATGAAAGTAAAAATTTTCCCATAGCCTCCAAAGTAGTAGCACGTGACATGTACATGGATGATTATGTAGTTAGTGTTTCAAATTTATCGGAAGCTAAGAATTTAGTAAATGAAATGATTCAGTTATTTAAGGCAGGCGGGTTCAGTTTAATTAAATGGTCATCCAATTCTTCTGAATTATTATTAGATATTCCTGAAAACATGCAAGCTTCTCAAATCAAACAGTTTGAGACTGATTATTTAAAAGTTCTTGGTTTACAGTGGCATCCGCAGCTTGATGTCTTAACATTTCAAGTAAATGCAGTCCCAGATATATGTTCTAAGCGCAATATCCTATCCACAATAGCCAAAATCTTTGACCCATTAGGTATTTTGTCAGCGGTAATTCTCTATGCGAAATTACTGATTAAAGAATTATGGTGTCTTAAATTAGACTGGGATGAGCTTCCTCCTCCGCATATTGTTAAAATGTGGTCACAATACAAAAACGAATTACCCTTACTAGCCAATTATCAAATTTTACGCCATTTGGGAATTTCAAAAAATAGTATTATTACTTTAGTAGGTTTTGCAGATGCGTCCCAAAAGGCATATGCCGCCGTCCTCTATGTAAGAGCAGTAACTGATAATAATGTCAGAATTTCATTAGTTTGTGCAAAATCGAAGGTATCTCCTCTAAAAATAGTGTCAATTCCTCGCTTAGAATTATGTGCGGCTCATTTATTAGCTAAAATGTTGCATTTTGTAATAAATACTTATAGTCAGCAGATACATATAGCAAATGTTTTTGCTTTTACCAATTCTAATATTGTTCTTAGTTGGATTTGCGCTCCTCCCCATAAATGGGAAACATTTGTAGCCAACAGAGTGGCAAAAATTCAAGAATTAGTTTCTCCGTCTCATTGGTATCATATTAGTGGAACTGAAAACCCTGCCGATCGAGTTAGTAGAGGTATAACACCTGCACAATTTTTAAATGATTTTACTTGGGTATCCGGTCCAACCTGGCTAAATTTAGATGAAAACTGTTGGCCTATAGAATCTCTTTCTGAAAATGATAATGAAAGAAAAGTTGTTACATTAACGAATTTAAGTGATTCTGAGACTGATAGTTTATATAATACCTTCGTCGTTCAAAGGTCATCTTGGTTAAAAATGCTTCACATAGTAGTATATGTATTCCGATTTTGCAAAATTTTACCTAATCGCGGTCTGATATCGGCATCAGACTTAGTTAAAGCTGAAGAATATTTAGTAAAATTAATTCAATATCGGCATTTTGCAACAGAAATCAATTTATTAGAATCTGGTAAAGAATGCTCATTTCCATTACGCAAATTAAGACCGTTTTTAAAAGACGGAATATTACGTGTAGGAGGTCGGTTGCGTAACTCACAATTAGATTTCGATAAGCAGCATCCAATATTGTTACCTAAAAATGATCATTTTGTAAATCTATTAATTGACTACTATCATCAAAAAAATTTACATACTGGTCCACATTTAGTTTTGGCACTGATGCGCCAACGATATTGGATTTTAGCAGCTAGAGGAATAGTCCGGAAACGGATACAAACTTGCAATTTATGCTTTAGATTTCGTCCAAAGCCCACGTATCCGCTAATGGCAGATTTACCTTCATGTAGAGTACAACAAGCTAAGGCTTTTGCTCTTACGGGAGTAGATTATGCGGGTCCAGTAGCCATTACTTTAGGTCGTAGAAGAGGGGCAGCTACCCAGAAAGCCTATATTTGTTTATTTATTTGTTTGGTCACAAAAGCTCTTCACCTAGAACTTGTTTCGGATTTGAGCACTGCTAATTTTATTCAGGCCTTAAAACGATTTCTGTCACGCAGAGGACCATGTGCTGTCATGTATTCCGACTGCGGAACGAATTTCATTGGTTCAAAAAACATATTAGATGAGTTATATAATTTAATCAATTCTAGAGACTATAAATTTAAATTTGCTCAAGAACTGTCTTTTAGAAAAATCGAATGGAAGTTTAATCCGCCGTCAGCTCCTCATTTCGGTGGTATTTGGGAGGCTAATGTCAAAGCCGTGAAAACGCATCTTTATAAAATTATTGGCTCCCAAATACTGTCATATGAAGAATTTGTTACTTTTTTAGTCCAAATAGAAGCCTTACTTAACTCGCGCCCACTTTGCGTTCTTAGCTCTGACCCTGCTGAACCATTGGCTCTCACACCCGCTCATTTTTTGAACTTGACTCCTCTTCAAAATTTACCTACGCCAGACCTGACTAAGGAACCTTTGAATCGCATAAATCGATTCCAATTAATTGATAGAATGGTTCAGGATTACTGGCGTCGATGGCATTTAGAGTATCTAACTACCCTTCAAACACGAAATCGTTGGACTAAAACTACTGAACCTATTAAACCAGGTACTGTAGTGGTGGTAAAATATGATGGAATACCACCAATGCAATGGCCTCTTGGTATTATAGAGGAAACTTTTCCAAACAAAGACGGGGTTGTTAGGGTGGTGACTGTTAGAACTAAAACAGGTCTATTTAAGCGTCCTGTTGTAAAGGTTTGTCCACTTCCCACACAATAAGTAAATATTTTGTCTTTGCTTTATTAGGTAGCTAATTTAGATTAAGGTTGTTGTTTTTCCTTTCTTTCTCTAGATAAATTTAAGGTACCTATATATATTTAAGGTTTATATTTAGTATACTTTACTCGTCAAGTACTCTTTGCATGTTTAATAGATTGTTATCCTGCATTCTGAAAATAATGTTGCAGGGGCGGGGGAATGTTCGAGCCTTTTAGAAATAGTAAACTGTAGTTAATAAAAATAGGTATCAGTAGAGGCCACTGTTTGTATCGATTTGTATTTATTTCTCATTCTTATCAGTCCGCGAGTAGTTTTTGCTAAGAAACTATTGATTTTTAAAAAAGAGACACGCTTCGATACAATATAAAACGGGTAGAACATTTTTCGGCAGTTCCGTAGTACGTATTTTCGCTAGTAAATTTTGATAAACATTAGTGAACCTTTCTATTCCTTTTTTTCTTTCCTTTTTACCCCTACCTGCATCGTTGAAGTGCACATTTGTCCAGTTGGGTAAGTTTTTGTTTTTATTCTTAGTATACAGTCTGCTTAGACGCAACACTTATGTTTAAATTGAAATGTACTTAATTATGAACACATTCTGAAAAACAAACATTCAAAAATTTTAAAATTTAACATAAAAAAACGCCTCCAAAAAGTATCCAAATTTCATTGTTTTGTCATGTAAAACGTGCATTGCCTTGAGCCAGACTTACAAAGAAGAAACTAACATCGGTGAACGTCAAAACTATGAATTGTCATTGAATTGTCAAATATTAATGACATAAAGTATTTTATTGGACATAAATAACGCTAAATAATGTATTTAATGCAATTTACATATGCACAATGGTGTTATTGAGACTTGTGAACTGCTGTAATTATTGATTACTTATTTAGCAACAAATAAATTCGAACAAAACATTTCAGTTTAATAATTTGGGTAGAATAAAAAACAACAAATACAAATTTTAATTTATTAACAATAAAATAAAATTACATTAAGTATCTACATTATTACGTCTGATTTTATATTAAACACTTGTTTTGTATTCTAATTTCTTTTACAGAGCGTTCAATGTAAGAGATGGGCATGCATGTACGATTAGAAACAAATCTTGCCATTTCATTGTTCGATCCCTACCTTATTACGTTATGTTGTGTATATTGTAACAACAGTTAACTTTCAACATTTTTAAGATATGCTAACGAGATGTTTTCATACTGTACATATAATTATGAAATTAGTTTATTTTTCTTAATTTTATTCGTTTCGACACGACAGACAACTGAATTTAATGTCTTATAGAATACTCTTCAAAGTGAGTTAGAGAGTTCTTTATAATATTATCCATCATTCCATGTTTACAATTAATTCTAAGAAAACGTCTGTGTAATATTTTTCGCTTATTCTTCCTGGTGGCGGATATTATGAATCGTTTTAAAGTAATTTGTGGCACTACCCTCACATAACTGAAAGATAAAAACAGTAATTACAAATTATCATCTAGCTTTAAATGACTATGTGATAGGTACCTTCTGCGTAAAGTAAGTTTGCAGGTGATTCTTCCTAGCAAAAACCAGTTGCTTTATTTTAATTCTGCATCATATGAAATACAGGCATTGTAATTAATTGTTTACCATTTTATAGATGTAGAGTTCTTCTTAAACATATTTTATCCATCAGAAACATAAATAAAGAAATGAAATATGTGCAAACAACAATCAATCATTTCTAGGTTATGCTTTAGTAATATTTCTTTTGATTTGTGGGTCTGGGGTAGGTGTAGTTCTCACTTTCAACGACAAACACGTTCACACTATAATAAAAAAGTTTTAGGAATCGTTTTGTTCGAATTTATTTGTTGCTAAATAAGTAATCAATAATTACAGCAGTTGGAAAAGAGGGATATTCTTTAGGTACTTACACAATTTTATAAATTATTTTGTGATGAAAAATACGGATACCTAATTATTATGTACACTGTAGTAACATAAAAAATATAATTTACTGAAGTGTTATTACATTATAATGGAACAATTTAAAAATATCCGCAGATATTTTACACAATATTCACGGCTGTAACCATGGCTGTAACAGAAGACTCCGCCGCGCCGGCGCAGTGACCCCAATGCTCCAAAAGCCTGAACTCTAGTCTAAATTTTTATCAACAAGTCTCAATAACACCATTGTGTATATGTAAATTGCATTACATTATTTAGCGTTATTTATGTAAAATAAAATACTTTATGCCAGTAATATTTGAAAATTCAATGACAATTCATAGTTTTGACGTTCACCGATGTTAGTTTCTTCTGTGTAAGTCTGGCTCAAGGCTATATACATTTTACATGACAAAACAATGAAATTTAAGTATTTTTTTATTTAAAATTTTTGAATGTTTATTTATCAGAATGTGTTCATAATTTTTGGCAGAGCTGACAACAAAAAATCAAAATTAAATCGATTTCCTGGAAAATGGAACATCCTGTATAAGAATTGATATTATCATCAGATTCTACGCGCCATCTAGTATCTGTATTCCAAATTTCATCGCACTGGCTATAATGGTTTCTAGAGATATTCACACTGAAAGTCTTAGAGGGAATACCCGGTATTTTTATTTACAAAGAGATAGAGAAATAGATAATATATATTCCCATGTCCCCTATTCGTAATGATACATACCGCTTTAGAGATTTGGTGTTTATTTTTAAAAAAATGCAGTTGACATTATTTATATAATATAATGTTTCAGAAACGTGCTCGTACAGAAACTACAAATTCCTTAAGTAAAAGCAGTTTAACAGTTCAACTTACTTTAGACCAAAAATACTTCATTTGAAAGTTACGTAAAAGTTTAATTTTGATATGAATTTTCATATCTAAGAATTGACAAAGTATCTATATCAAATTTGATATAAGGACGTATGAAGCAATAAAATTCGCCTTCAAACGTTCGATTCGCTTTAACATATGGACGTGTATGAAATTTTCAAGTAAATTTGTTGAGCAACAATTTCAAAAGAAATTACGATGTGTTTTGTGTGTAGTGTAGATGTATACAAAATACATACAGGGTTAACTATAACTGAGTAGAAATATTTTAAGATTGGCTAGGCAAAAATTAGAATTAACGGAATTCTCTATTAATAACTTTCCAAACTATATTAAATCCTTATTATTCGCCGATTGTGACCTTCTGTCAGCCTCGAGATTAGGCATATGCCACTAGTCAAAGGTATCCAAAGTAGTGACAGGGCATCGCCTTGTCACGTGTATTGATTTACGCAGTATTGAAAGAAAAAATGTAGATAATTACTTAATGATTTAATGAAAAACATAATATGGTAGCACAGGGTGGTAGCACCTACCGTACTGATATTTATTTCCAGGATTTATATTTGGAGAGATTTCAAGAATGTTTTTTTACTTACATTAAAACCTCTCGTTGCAAAGATTTTTTTACGTGCCATCTCTCGTTTCTTGAGGACTTCTCCTTCCCTCGACGATATGCACATAGATACCTACATAAAAACACTGCCACACAGTACAGCAGTGGTTCAAAGAGGATTCGGCATAATATTTTGTCTACTCGTAGAACTTCTCTAGTGCTACGCTGCCACACAATAATATGCACTTGTCACACACTTTCCATAAATTACACAAGAAATGCACGAAAAATTAAATCTGCGAAGGAAAGTATTGAAAAATTAATTCAAACTAATTTATACCATATCTTATTTTTGACAGAATTTGATCATAGACTTCTAAGGTCTATGAATCCGATGCAGTATGCAGTCGCCATCTGTAGGCCACTAGTGCAAAATGTATTTCACTATTTCACTTCGATACATTTTTAAACTTCTTGTGTTGCTGGGAATTTAAATTCTGTTAATACTAATAATAGCAATAATTACCAACGATGTTTGCATAAAATATTTTTTTTGTAAAAATCCCTTAGAATATTACTTCTAGGTAAGCTTTGAACAGTGTTTTTTGATGTTTGGGGAG
This sequence comes from Monochamus alternatus, assembly GCA_037114965.1. Taxonomy (NCBI): domain Eukaryota; kingdom Metazoa; phylum Arthropoda; class Insecta; order Coleoptera; family Cerambycidae; genus Monochamus; species Monochamus alternatus. The sequence goes on along the minus strand of CM073431.1, from coordinate 71,612,030 downwards.
TATGCAACTAGTAATGCAAAATGTCAAATTATAATCGAAACCTGGTTGAAAATTACTGACTAATTTTAAACATTTTAAAGCAATTAAATAAAGGAATTTATGTCAGCTACAAATATTTCTCTATAACGTGGTTCGCCCTATGATATGTGCTATTTGTTTTTCAACAATCAAGGGCAAATCCAGTGGAGTTAGGCAATCGTGCACGATTTTAGATTTTAAACGAGTACTGAAATGCCGCCGGTGCATTGTATAAGTAGGTATCCATTACAATAAATTTCAATTTCATGATATTTTACTCGACATGGTTTGTGTATTCCGTCAGTGGATAATTCTGACGGACCTATAATGAGTGAAAATACTGAAAATGTAATTTTGACAGTGTGTAACGAAGGAATGATAGCAAAATACTACAACTAACCGGATTAACTTTGTTCATTTTCGTCGTTTCTACATTTGACAACACTGTAAAAAACGACAAGTAGATAGTTGACATTTCTAAGTAATCTCGCCTGATGATTGTCATAGACGCCGATTTTCCGGAGGAAAAGAGGGTTTTGCAACATAAACATTGATATAGAATTCCGAAATAAATTATTTATTATGATTTAGGCCTCTCTGAGCATTTGGTTAAAATTTTTGTACTTAATCATAGTTAACCCTGTATATTGGAAAGCTGCTGATCCAAAATTAAATGATATATTGTGGAGTCTCAAATAGAAATTCATCTTTAGGATGCAAAAATTATTTAAAACTGGAATTTAATATCGCCGTCCCCCTGTTGATTGCCCTTTTTCATGCTTTACAGCAACCGTAACTAAATAAGGTCCAAAAAAGTGTAAATAATGGTTTGCAGTGCTGTTTTTATTCATCCTTGTATTGCAATAACATTTGCACACTATATGTCGATTTCATTTTGTAAATTTAACTATAAAGTATGATGTTACCTGTGCAATAATGTTCAGTATAAAGATGAGAAATGCACCCAGCACGAAGTATGCACACGGTATCCACTTACATTAATTCATTTAAACGTTATTTTCAGTTGAACGGCATTAACACACAAGGAGAAAATATCGCCGACAACGGCGGTATAAAGCAAGCGTATTTAGCTTATAATAGATGGGTAGAGAGAAATGGTGAAGAACCATACTTGCCAGGTCTTAATTACACAGGTCGGCAAATGTTTTGGATCTCCACAGCCAGTATTTGGTGCTCGAAAACGAGAAACGAAAAGCTGCAACAGTTAATACTGACCGACGAACATGCGCCGGACAAATATAGGGTCATAGTTCCGTTGTCTAACATGGAATATTTCGCTAAAGATTTCGAATGCCCAGTGGGATCGAACATGAATCCTGAGAAAAAATGTAGCATCTGGTAGAAATTCATGAAAATTGAAGGTGCTTCAAATTCCCTTTTTGTAATATTTATATGGATTAATCGATTGTAAAAACACAGTTTTTATACTCGAGACAGATGGACATTTTAAATCTTTTAAGGTGAAGTGAAGCGAAAGCAGCATGTCATGAATGAGTAGAAGGTGTACACTTTTTTCAATGTAAAATAGATGTTGCTGTGTATTTAAAAATTTTGACGGCTTATATGATTCTCAAGCACATTTTCATGTCATTTTCGACAGCTCCAGTACTGAAAACACAAAAAAAAAATATTTCAGAAAAAGTAAGAAATATTATTGTGGTTTATAATAATATTGAATATAATTTATCGGCTAAAACTCAAATTTTTATAAAAAAAAAACTTATAACCAGATTTGAGGTACATAACCTTAATAAAAATATTAGCCATAGGTATGCTACCTTTCAATTAATAAAATACAGACCCTAAAGATTATTTTATCATAATCTCCCTTCATACCATTTGTTCTATAAAAAAACGCATTTTCTTCGTATTGGAGCTGCCTGAAATAATGCAAGTCACAAAATCGACATTTCTGTTTGTATTTTACTTCACACTTATTATAGACATTATTGTACATACTTATTTGTTAACTGTACATACCCAAGCAGCACAAACCACACCGAATTTAACTAACGACTAGTTTTATACCAAAATTATGCAAATTATGACTACAAAATTGGTATAGCATTACGTCTATGGTCGAATTTTAAGTAATTTTGGTAGAAACCGCTTACGTTGGTATTGCCGACGTCACAACGACGTCGGCAATGTCGACGTCGGTATTTCGACCTGTTCCATGTTTTAAATAAGAATAAATGAATAATAAAACAGGCCGGATAAGCCGACGTCGGTGTTTTTAACTGTCTCTAGCCAATGACATACGTCAGTTAATGTCATCCACACCGACGTCGCTACTCTAAATTATTTAATACTAATTGTAATGTCGGATGAGGTAGGTACAGCCGACGTCGGTGTTTATACCATATTTTGACCTATACACCAACCACACGTATTTGAAACGTTTTGACGCTTGACATGACGTTACCTATAATGTTAATAAAGTAATGAAAATTGTCAAGTATTAAGAAATCTGATAATGAATAATTTAAGTAAATCGAGACCATTATCGGAGGACGGTTCTGACCGTACAGTCGTAATATTAACAATATGAGTCGAAAGCAATATATGGGCGAACCCAGAGATCACGACAGCGGTCTATCCCCACAAAGCCTAGCCTGAGAATAGCCGAGGTCACAGTTACCGGAAAATCATTATGTATCAAATATTTTAAATACATCATATTATCAATAATACGAAACTATTTATTTATTTAGAGTACACCACCTGAGAGTCAGTACTAATTACTGGGTGCGAAAAAACAGCTAATAATATTACATAGGTAATATATAAAAACATAATAAAAAAATATATCCACAAAGTTCTGCATCCGAAAAATAGTACTCAACTATAACTGCACTAATACAATCTTAATTTTAACTGCACGAACACCCCTGAAAACAATGGAAAGTTAGGTTAGTCGTAAGAGTTGTATGTTTATACCTCTTTTGTAGATCTACATGCAACAAGTATAAATGAATTTTTCTAATACGACTAAGTTGAATTAGATACGTACATTTACCTACTGTACAGTAAGTATGTTGGAAGAGTACTTTTGTTTACCATTATTATATATTGTTTTTTAAAGTACATAATTAGTACAACTTGGTGAAGCAATTTTGACTTCTTCAGTTAGTATATAGAAATGGGAGTTTATTATACCAATTGTGAGGACTGGTATATAATTAAGGTAAATAAATAAACTTAATATGACCTGGTGACTGGAGTAATTATATTCGTTTACACCAAAAATAACTTTAAATCATAGGGATATAACGGATCGGTATTGCCGACGACGACATCTTTTTATAAAAATAATAGGAAGCCATTTTGGAGGAATGCACAATAATTTTCCATTTTTAATATTTGAAGAGTGAGTTTACGATTTTAAGATTATATATTGTATGAGAAGTTAGTTCTTACACTTGATCTTTTTATTCTTGACATTACTAATAAAAAAAATATTTTCTAAAAAATACAAAATAAAAATATATATTGATAAAAATAGTATTCATTTAATGGCGCTTAAATTTTAATGGTCTATTTTGTCCAATATAATCAATAAAATTGCATGCGTTTATAATTTCAGTGTTTGAAGGTCTCGAAACTTATATCCTTAAAATTATATTTTATTAATATACTGAATCCTATACGAGTAGACGCATACCTTCTATTAAAATGAGCTGCAGGATTATTAGCTACAAAATTAGTATAAACGGAACAAAAATATAGTACTTGTCTGATTTATATAGAAAAATTTGTACGTAAATTATAGAAAATGTTATGTTAGGTAATATTTGTCGTATCTAATGTGACGTGGAAGTAGGTACAAACATTTACACCTAACGCTACTTTATTAGTCAACAGGGTGACGTCGAGTCGACCGGAGTTTGTGTGACCATTTTCGTATAAAAACTGGTCGGAACGCCGTGGCGAGGACGTCGGCTACCGACTTCAGGTTAGACTGCCGACGTCGGCTCGACGTCAACCCGACCAGTCTGTGCTGCTTGGGTAAGGTTCGTAAAATTATTATATATATTTAGGTCTGTTTCATAAATACTAGTTGTCATAGCTGTTATTTTGATTTGATTAACAAAGATGTGTGGTGTTGTTTTAATAACTTTTAGGTGGGAAATTGGAGTTGGAAATGGAATTTGAAGGTAGCGGGTGAAGAAGTATGTATAACTATCATAGTATTTACTAAGAACATGTACCTACTGCATTCTAACAAGTCCAAACTACTGATAGATTGATTTAACTTAAGGGGAAAATGAAGTGTGAACTGATTAACAGTTTTTTATTAATATAAATGGAAAATCTGTCAATTTCTTTATGAATTTTAGGATTTCGGAAAAAATGTATTCAAATTTTGGCCTAAGAGATTTAGAACTGATAGGTACTTCTGAATTTGAACGTTCTCGTAAATGCAGAGTATCCATAGTACCTACAAATGTTATAATGAATATGTGACGTATTCTAGGTATATTCATTTAAACTGTCATAGATTGTGCTTGATTATTGTTGCTTATGTATAAAGTTGTAAATACTAAAATGAAACTTTAGTAAAAACATAAATAAATTGCATTAAATAAAACTAAGAAACAAAGTCTGACTTAGGTACTTACCAGATAAAAAAAACGACACTTTAAGCAAGCACGTACTCTAGGAATCTACTTGCCAGGCAGATGTCAATTTTTTCCAATTCAACTTATGTATCATGTCGAATAATCAGAGAAACATTGTAGTAATTAAAAAGTCTAAACAATTTTATCCCATTAGTCTTCTGATAAATAATAAAATTGCTTGAATTTTGTAGTTAAAATATGGGGATTTGCTTCAAAACAATTATATAATGGAAATTCTGCTAATCGCACTTGTTGGACATAATAGATGCCACTTCGTCGGTTTAGGTTTAACATTTTGAGAGACTTGCTCTCTTGTTTACATGGATCTTTGGTTTTTTGCTCAGTATTGGTCATACTTCGAAGTAATTGACCTGTTCTTAATTTTAAGGTGTGAAGTGTCCAAATTTATGGTAGTTTTCAATTCATCTTGCGTGAACTTATGTAATTTTTTCTGGATATTGTCTCTAGAATCTTGATAATTTTTTTTCTATTACAAGAATCTTGATTTTACTAGGACGACTGTATCCAGTCTATTTTCTTCAGCTACTCACTGTTATTGTTCTTTGCTCTTAGGTGGCATATGTGTTTGTATGTAGTTACACGGAATGTTATGTGTTTGGTCTTTTAGTCAGAATTTGATGTGTGATGTTCACATTTTGATGCATAGTTCAAAGTAATTGATCTGTTCTTAATTTTAAGCTATCCACATGTATAATAGTTCTTCTATCTTGAGTGAAATTATTTCATTTTTTGTGAATATTTTCTCTAGAACCGGCCGTCTTTTTTTCTATTACAAGAACCTTAATTTTACCAGGAAGACTGTATCCAGCATATGTTCTTCAGCTACTCACTGTTATTCTTACTTTTAAATGGAATTTGTATTTGTATGTACCTACACGGAATGTTATGTCTACCATGACCTTGAAATATATTGCTGTGGCAGGTAGTATTAGGAAATAATATTCTTATTTTGTTCGAAATGTTATAAACAACATTAAAGTATCGTGTTTTCTGGAAAGAAAAGCATCCTTTTACAACTTGTAGATGAATTATTGTCGGATAATTCCTCCTTTTCATATGATTGAGGTATAGTTCCCATGTCGCCCTCTATATTTCTGTTACTACGTCCATTTCTTCTGAGAACTGGTCCTAGATGATGCCGTTCTTTTCCAAAAGAAATAGTCTGTGCTTAATATCATTTAACTACTTTTTTTTCTGTAAACATCATGTTCTAATGTGTCATCTGGTTTTCACAAAATTATCTAGGATCAATATCTTAATCTAGGTTCAACCTAGTGTTGTTTTATACAGGATGATTTTGAAAGTACACACTTTCACCCTGTATGCTCCAATTTAATAATTAATTAAACTTAGAGATGAAGTGCAAACTACCGAGTTATTACAATGGGGAAATCAAAGTTTATCTAGCTTATAAGCTACCGAGTCTAAAATATACTCCCTACTAATTGTTCTGTATCCTCAATGATTTACAATCTGAATAATACTGCCCATTTGTAGTGGTAGGACCTCAAATGTGTACTCAATAAAATTAAATGTTCCATATCCGTTGTGGAATACTTAAGAAGAATTGCCGACAAGTTGTCCATTGATATTGGTTTGATAAGTTGATAGGAAGAAGTGAGTTGGCAGAAAAACAACAGTGGCGGAATCAAAGTAGCCTATTTAGCTTATAAAAGATGGGTTAAGAGGAACAAAGTAGAGGATAAGCTAGCGGGTCTAAGAGTTACTCCCAACCAAATGTTTTGGATCTCCGCTGCCAATACTCTTACCATAATCATTTTTTTAAGTATAAAGTAATGTAAAAAATTAGCCGCATAGGCGTGCGAAATTATATTAAACATATATTTTAGAGACACAGTGCCTGTTCATTTACTTCGAAAACTTATAAACTATTTTTTTAAGTAGTTTTGTAGGTACTGCGAGTACTATTGGCAATGTGAACTAGTTCAGTGAGTATTTTGTCAAATATACAAATATTTGTGCAGAAACATTAATCTTTATAATAATAATAATGATGATAATAATAATAATAATTTTGTTCCAACGGGCTCTCCCAATTACAAGAACATCACAAATCATACATGTTTAAATATACGTACACATACAATATCAGAGTAGCATAATAATAATAATAACAAAAAACACAAACAACAAAATAATACTAGGAAATATAGAATTAAGAGAAAGAAAATAGTAAATATTGCATATAATTTAAGTATAATGGATATTTTCATATCCTTCAACAATGTGACTTAAAGTATTGAAATCACATAAATGTGAAATTTTATTGAAAAGATTGCACATGTTGTTTATTGGAGACTTTACCAAAGCATTAATGCGGCAAGAAATGGAGTAAAAATGTTTTCTAAATCTGTTTGGTGCATAGATGTCACAAATTGCAATTTGCAACCATCACTATTTTGGTCTCATGTCGAAGATTAAGTACAACTTCGTGCATTGTGACCGATTCTAGTTTTATAAATAGGCATATAAGGAGTGTAAAATAAACACAAGGCAAATACCACACTTCATTATTATTATTAGTTTTACAAATCTAATATCTGACTTTTTTATTCTTTTCAAATATTTCCTTGGCAGACTATAAGCGTGAATAATGCAAGTTAACGAATGAGATATCGAATTTTAGGGATATGATCTGCAAGGTGGCCAGAATATAAGTATCATTTTATAATATTTACACAACAAAGTGTTCATTGAGGATGAGGTCACCTAAAATTAAACCAAACTTTTTTCCATTGGTCGAATTTAAAAAGAATGATATTATCCCGCGCAGAATTTTATTTAATAACCTTTTCTTCTCTTGTTAAAATTTAATAAACTTCAAGGTTTTCAAGAAAATTAATTAAAACAATATTTGAATAGTGTTTATTAGAAGAAATTAAAAAGTCAGTAGCATGTTTGTCTTTAAAATATGACAAATTTAAAACTAAAAAAACTATTCAAAATGGGCACCATTTTCTCTCAAACATAAATTTACTTTTCGCCGAAAATTTACTCTAAATTTACTCTAATATGGTGATTGTTTCTTACAATATTACGTTTATTCGTAACCACAAATCTTTTTGGAGTTTAATTAGCGAGGAATAAATAAAATCCTTTAATATTTCACAAAGAAAATAATCACATTTTTTTGAGATCTGGCAATCGTAGTGGTCAATTTTGAGGACAATTATTTTCTCTTCCTAACCATTTATTTGGAAAATTCAAAAAGTCTCTAACAGTAGTACCAAAATGAATCGGTGTCCCATGATGCTTAAACTAAAACTTTAGTCTAAGTTTCAACGGTAAATCTTCGATTAAACCAGGAATTCCAAATAGCTTTCAACATTTTAGCAAAATTTGGCAATATAACTGGTCCAATCAAATAAAGATCAATAATACCGGTCCAAACAATTATCTTATCTTAAACTCGCATTTAAAATGTCTATATTCACACTTAATGAACATAATAATTCAAACATAAACATATTTGGAAATAAATACTTTATTTTCTACAATAAATAAATTTAATATTCAATCACACTATCTTCAATTTGCTAAATTCAACTAGATTTAAAAGTTTGTTCAGCTATGGACGTTAAGTTTTCCGCCATTGCTTTACCGGTTTGCATCACCAGTCTAGTGAAAATTGCATTGGGATTTTGTAAAAGCGTGTAGGGATGATCGAATTCAGCAACCCTTCCTGAGTCCATGACCAGGACCTTATCTGAATCCATAATAGTATGAAGTCTATGCGCTATAGTTAATACTGTACAATCAGCAAATTTTCTCCTAATAGTAGTCTGGATAAGTCCATCTGTGTGTGGATCTACGTTGGCCGTGGCCTCGTCCATGACTAATATTTTGTTGTTGCGAATCACAGCTCTAGCCAAACATAACAACTGCCGTTGCCCGACGCTGAAGTTGGATCCTCCTTCCGAAATTTTGCTATCTAAGCCTGCTGGTAGGTCAGATACAGCATTTTTCAGTTCTACCTCATTAAGAGCGTTCCACAATACCTAAAAAGTCAGTATATTTAACCATATCTGCGTAACAATTGTTATTTATGTGCCAAGTCAGCAAAATGATACTTTATTGAACGAGATTAAGAACCGAAAGACACTTTCTTACGTGGTCCTTACAAAATTTTATCGCCAATCCTAAAATTTCATAATTTAAAAAAATGGAGATATTATATCTTCTCACATTTTATTATGACAAAGTAAGCAGAAAAATAACAGCAAGTACCTAACAAATCTACTTATTTTTTTGTTATATATGTATTAAACGTGAACGTACACTCAGACGCATTATAAAAATTAATTCTTGAAGTCGAAGGAGTTTCAATTGAAAATGTTTGAGAATTATTATCTATGTTAATAGTTTGTAAATCTTCAGAAGAATTATTATTAGTAATAATTATGTTGTCAGTTTTATTTTCACCTAAAATCATCTTTGCAATCTTCGTTTTGTTGAGCATAGATTCCTCAACATAGGATTCTGCAATCGTATCGCTTTTCCACCCTCTGTGACATTTTAAATTTTCCTTACTGCTGCCTCCGATGGCAAATAGAGCAACGGACGTGCGACGAAAACAATGTCCCGTGTAAAGTGATAGTTCTGGTAAATGTAAACATGGATTTCAACTGGCAACTGATGCATTTACCATTTCTATAAATTAAGAAAAATCGGTCGAGGAACGTAGGGTGAAATATTTGTTAAATAATTCTAAAGATTTTATTTTTCTTTCAAACTCTGAAGTGATCACAAATATTCGAGGCCTGTTGGTTTTTGTTTTAGTTACACGAACAACAAGAATTGTTTCTTTGTGCTCTGTCACTTACTTTTACATTCAAAAATTCTTTATTACGTAAAGCCCCAGCAATGCCAAATACAACACAAATTTAAAATAATTACTACATTTATATAAAATTATTTTGAAAAAATATAAATTACCTTCATAATCAGGTAGATTTCATTCGGTTTAAGTGTTTATTCTTGTGAAAGAATTTTGGACTTTTTTGAATATGATATTTTCTTAAGCCATAAGTTTTTATATGTCAACCTTTTTTGCTGAAAAACTCCAATGTATATACAGGCTGTATCACATAAGAGGGCCACTCCCATGTATCTCGCTTAATATGCGAGACACGTCAAAAAACTTTAATTGTTTTTTGTTGAATTTTTGGAGGCCTTTATGCTTGTAAAAACAAATTTGAGATCCATGGCCAACTTTATGAGTAATAACAAAAAAACCTGTTAAGTGCCCAAACTTTAAGGCTGTCTAACTTTTTTATTTTAAGAGATAGAGAAAACTTATTAGTAATAATTTTTTATTGCAAAATTGATACCTTCCACCTGATATAAACAGATTTTTAAAATATCGTATGTGGTTCGCAGCGCCCTCCAAGCGGATAAAATTTTTTTTTTTTTTAAGCAGGCCATGGCCACAAAAAATTGTCTGTTTTTTCGTCTTTCATGCAATATACTACATGTTGCCATTATCTTTCATATTTATTACATTTTTTTCAATTTTAGTTAAAAAAAATGAACCTAAATATTGCTCAAGATAATGTAGAACCATAAAGTTGGCCATGAATCTCAAATTTGTTTTTACGAGCATAAAGGCCTCCAAAAATGCAACAAAAAACAATTAAAGATTTTTGACGTATCTCGCATATTAAGCGAGATACATGGGAGTGGCCCTCTTATGTGATACAGCCTGTATATATATATGCTTGTAAAATTTCTCCGGGTTCCTTTCCGCGATGAATCTGCATGGTCTTCATAAGAACCATTTGTTTGACAACGTTTCGGTAAAATCTCATTTACCATCTTCAGGTCTTCTTACTTCTGCTTCCCGTTACTATGTTCGGCTTACTCAGTAAGCCGATCTGTCTAGTTGTTTATAAATAATTTACGTGTGGCAGCGATAAACTATTTCTGTTTAATGTCATACAGTAATGGCTATGTTGAAAAATATTTGCATCAGCAAAAATGCTTGATATTTACAGTAAAATATAGTGTTCGTTTACTTTCGGAAATCGCTATGATAATGTAAGGCTTTATTGATGGTTGGCGATAAAAGTAATTGTCAGTACCGTAATAAACTTCATTGACAGGAATTGTAGGAGATTTGATTTATATTAGCTTAAAATACTTTTCTAATACAGTAAAAAATCATACTAAACATTGACAAAACAGTAAACAATGGCAGAAATGCTTAGGATATAATTATTATTTGAACTAATGCAAAAAGGACAAATTTTCTAATAGAATACACACCTCATCGTTATATTCATCAAATGGATCCAAATTCTTCCTGAGAGTTCCAGAAAACAACACCGGTTCCTGAGGTATAATTGATAATTTTGACCTAAGAACATTTAAAGGTACCTCCTTGGTATTGACACTATCTATAATGATTTTACCATCCGTTTGAGTTAATCGGAATAACGCAGCAATCAGTGATGATTTGCCAGCTCCTGTTCTTCCGACAATACCCACTTTCTCCTTGGGTTTAATTTCAAATGATAGGCCTTTAAGGACATATGGATCATACGGAGAGTATTTAAGGGATAATTTATCAAATTGAATTTTTCCTTCTTCAGGCCAAGTTTTAGGCAAGTCCATCACTTTTTCATCTATTTCTGGTGTTATGTTTGTATATTCTTGGATCCTTTCTACTGAGGTCATCTGATTTTCCAGTTCACTCCACTGTCTCATTCCCCATTGGAATATTCCCATGAGGCCTAATGACTGCGTCAGAGCTAGGCCAACATTACCACCAAATATTTCTGAAAGAGAAATTTACGAAATATATTTTGTAATCATTTTCTGAAAATTTGCACAAATATGTGAGCAATAACTAATTAAACTTACCGCTTTCTACGAACAGAATACTAGCAATAACCAATGCTGTGTAAATAACACAGTGCATGTCCAACCAGAACCCAAATGTCCTATTGGCACACAGGAACATAAAGTATGCAGCACTGTACTTGTCTTGATAGTTGTCAAATTCCACTTTTAGTATATCTTGTGCTCCAAAAGCTCTAATGGTGGTAAGTCCATGAAATGTTGCAGACAAGTGCGTGTAGATTGGACTACGAGCTAAAAATAAAAATAGTGGCTATCTGACACATATTTCTACCTATTTTTAAATAGTTTTACATCACTACTACTTCAATACAATAGAATAAAATTAAACAATAAATACTTACTCACAGCTTCTACACGTTTAATGTCTCTACTGGTTTCCAAAAATACTACTCTGATAAGATAAAATATAATTACAATTGCAGCAGTTGGTAGGAAGATCCAAGGATTTAATGAGCCTATTACAATAGATATTGCAAGTACCGTCAGACCAATCTGAAAAAGCATAAAATTTGTTGATACTTTGAAATCTGATGAAATCGATGTTAAAAATTAAGCAACACAAAGCATTTTTACGTTATTGACAGTATTGTATTCATAATAAATAATATATCTTCACCAAAATGTACAAAAGATTCAACAAGTAGTTACATAGTTTTGACGTATAATTTAACTAATTTTTTACGCAACAACATAATACTAAATGAAAAATTTAAAATATTTTGAATTGAAAATAATATCAGAAACAGTACGTACCTGTACTGTATCGATTATAGTAATTGGTAACATTTCATCAACTGCTCCAATGTCTTTCGAAAATCTATTCAAGATTCTTCCTTGTGGATTGGTATTGAAAAATCTCATAGTAGCATATACTATCTTATCAAACATGTTATTGTGCAGGTTAGTTGAAGCTGTCATACAGTATCTAAAGAATGATACTGATCTTGTCAGTGTTAGTAACACTGCAAGACATACTAGAGAACTATAAATAATTATACAGTTTCTGTCAGTGAGAATGTCACTTAAGAAGTACTGAAACATTGGTTCTGGCTCTGCAGTAACATTAACTGTCGTGTTAAGATCTGTACTATTTGTCAATACACCGCTTTTACTGTATTCAATTCGCCATTGTTCAACGTTGGACCTAATGAAAGAAATTAATGAAGTTTTACTTGACGTGGTTATGAATGTAAATTTATTTATTTATTTCCTAATGCAGTTTGCAGCATAGTGATACTTTTAATTAAGCATGGTCAAATTAATGTTACGTTAAACGATATCTTAACTATACTTACCAAATAGAAACGAAATAATCAGTTAGAGTAACAGCAGCTTGAGAAGCAATGAAAGTGAGAAACAGCAGAATTGTTTTAATCCAGCTGCCTCCAGCTTTTAAGTAACTTTTATAAACAGACCAAGATATAGTTCCAGAGCCTCGTTCTTCCTTTTCCAATGTAGGTGCTTCCTGGTCATTAGCATCCTCTTTCTGGTTCAAGAGCTTTGATTTCCTTTCAGATTTTTCTTCTTCTTCATCTTCATTGTCAGCTAAGAGTTTTGTGAATTCAGTGTCCGTTGCCTTAAGTTCTGAGTAGGAGCCTGAAGCTGCAACTTTTCCTTTCTCTATTAAATAAATTTTATTTACATTCCTCAGATACTGGATCTGATGGGTGACCAGTATAACACATTTATATTTTAAATATCCACATATGCAGTTATCAAACAACTGTTTTCCAACATGGGTATCAACAGCTGACAGAGGATCATCCAGTAAATATATGTCTGCTTCTTTGTAAATAGCTCTAGCTAGATTGATCCTAGCCTTTTGACCACCACTTAGAGTAACCCCTCTGTCTCCAACTAGAGTTCGGTCTCGATGAGGAAAAAGCGTAAAATCTCTTTCCAAGGCGCATACTCTAATTACTTCCGCATATTTCTTTTCATCGAACTCTTGCCCAAATACGATGTTTTGTCTAACACTTCCTCCAAACAACCAAGGTTCTTGTGAGGCATATGATATAGTTCCTTGGACATCAATCAAGCCTTCTTGCGCTGGTAGTTCCTTTAAAATTGTATGGAGAAGAGTAGTTTTACCTCCTCCAACAGTACCCACGACAGCTATTAGTTCTTCAGAGTCAGCGTTGAAATTTATGTTCTCCAAAGTATTTTCGGGTGCGGACTGTACCCACTTGACTGAGACATTTTTTAAGTGTATCTCAACATGTTTATTATATATCAAGAATATCCCATTTGAACTATTTCCATGGTTCTTCTTTTGAATATTCTGACCTGAGCCAGTTTTATGTATTTCATCGTATAACAAAAATTGTCTGATTCTTTTCACAGAAACATTAGTTTCTGCAAATTGCGTCACAGCGTTGGGGAATAACATTACTACAGCAACCCTTAAGAGTCCATAAAATGAAGATATTGTGTATGCGAATGAAGCACTAATTTTGTGCCCTGTTAAGGCGTACGTGATGATACACAAAAATATGGCAACTGTATTTAACACTATGAAAAAAGACATCGTCAAGGCTCGGATCATGGAAGTTGCTCGAATCTGGTTAATTTCCTTCCTAAAATTTGTTTGTTTTTAAAAAGCAATCAATATGATAGATAAATATCTCACCTTCGAGCGAATTGTACCAGTTTTGCAAAAGGTTTTTCCCATGTATACATTTTAATAACTTGTATTCCTGAAATGATTTCGCTCATTAATCGCACTCTCTCATCGGTTCTGATTGCAGTTTTCAGTCTGTACTGAGAAGTCTTTTTTCCCATATACACTAAAACAAAACAATATCTTTAATTCATGTCTACAAATCAAATTGTTAAGTCAACTTAGTCATTGTATGAGTAAATTCTATTCTACTACAGCTAAATACTATAAAATACTTGCATATGTATCTCTAAACTTGTTGTCTCTAGAAGATATTTATATGGTATTTCTATTATATCTACTATATCTTTGATTGTTGTGCCATAAATCTATGTCGACGAACCAAATTTTAACAAAATCGTATAAACGAAAAAAAATATACGACATAAATGATTTGCCTAGCACTCAAACTAAGCTTATTTGTAGTATGTGTGTAAGTAATTGTATTTAAATCGACTTATTTTAATCCAAGCAATATGTGTCAAATTATTCTAAACCTTTTACAGACCTATGTATGGACAGTTTATCTCATCTATATAAGGGAAGGAACAACACGGCATGAAAACTGCCATAGAGGTTTCCGCATGTACCCTGTGAGCCGTAGTAAGGTTCAAAGAATATTTTAAAAATCAACCCTGTTCCGTTGGCTAATCTGTCATCACTGTGTTTTTTGTGCTCCGAGCAGTCGCACGTGTTCGAATACTGTCCCGATTATCCAATCGGCAAAATACATTTGCTATTACTTATAGCGTCTTATAGTCAAAGGAACTACCTTCCGTAAGTATATAAATATATTCACATTTATACTTGATATATACTTTATCTAAATAATCTTAAAAACGCATGTGGAAGCAGTCTCTTGGAAGAGGCAGCTCCTATATCACACTAATAATCTTTTCAGTCTCAAAATATGGGCAAGAGAAATAAAAGGAGCCGTAGTAGGTCATCTAGTAGTAGTGAGTTTGAAAGTAACAAAAAGTTGTCAAAGCGTCTAAAAAAGCTGGAGAAGGAATTACTTAGACGCCGTTCTTGTTTATCGTCTCGATCACGCAGTCGCCACGTGAGTTGACAGCGTTCTCCTTTTCACTCTCACAGCACAGTCGTTCCCGCACCCATCGACCGCGCGTGCGGTCGATATCAGCTGACAGCGCTCGATTGGATCGAGCGCATTCTTTTGATGTGGATTTGCCACTTGGAGTGAAAAATCCCTATCCGCAAGAAACCAGAAGCAATGCCTGTAGCATTGTTTTAGAAAAAAATATGGACGCTTGCAGCGTTGCCATAAATGGCGCTGATGCTGACAATCTGGTGATTCACAATGATGAATCTTTGCCAAGATGTTCTGGAAATTCTACGGGAAGATCCAGAAAAGACATCTACTAATAAGATCGCACTACACGACCAGTTAGTCGTTAGATGGAATTCTATACTACAAAATGGTCTGAAAAGAGTTGATCGCGTAGATATTTTAAACAAGTTCACAATAGCTTTGTTCCTAGAGCGTAAAAAATTGGTTTCAAACTGTCGGGGATGATTTGACCAGGCGAATATTGCTTTGATATCGCTAAAAGTACAGTAGCAACATAATTGGTCGCATATCTGTGTTAGTTTGATATAACTACTTAATTTTATTATATAATAATGAATGTAAATGTAAACTGTTTGCAAAAAACAACAACAACACATGCTAAATACATATTTCGCTTAAATGTTATTATGTAATTTTAAATTATTATTACCCAGCAAGTACTCCAATGAGGGTTCTCTATCAGGGGGTGAGATTGGAAGGATACATAAGGGGAACAAAAAAACAGAAAGAAGAAAATAACTACTAAGTCAAAATATACCTCTCTAAAGCGACATAATAAAGAATATAATAACAGAAAACAATTATACAAAAAATATATTTTTGGATGCATTTATATCGAGGCGATATATAGACACAATAAATATATAACAAAACGGCACATAACGATACCATAGAAAATACAGCAAAAATTATACTATACGTAATAATAAGAAAAATACTAGCACTAACATTCGTTAAGGTCACTATTAACGTCACTCTTCTGATTCTACATTTTACCTCTACCATTTTATTTGGCCCTATCAATTGGTGCAGTTTAATGTAGCCTCTGCTAATTTTTATGACATATTTTCTTGCATTCTTCCATTTAGCTGATCTAATTTTATCCACATCTAAAATTATTTTGTCAAATGTCAGTGCTTGTTTTTAATTGACTCCATATTAATTCAATGAGACTAAAAACATAGTAGTATGGAGACAATCGTAGAAAGGTATGTCCCTCAGCCGCAGGCTTCTCATCAATATTTGCAATATTCTTGCTATTGGCTGTATGCTGCAACTTATCTTTCTTCAAACTAACATCGTCGCAATATTATGGATTTAAAAAAATTCTTATCCTTTTTGTGCCAGTATCTGAAATCTTTTCTGAAAATCTTTAACGGTATGGAGTGTTCTCCATTCTAATACAGTGATACCATCATTAAATAAGCCGATTTTTCTAATGCCCTCTGCTCTTCCTCACTGTTTTATATTTTCATATACATTATATGTAATTAACTGAGTTTGTTCACCAAGATTTAGAGTATCTATTTTCTGTATCATCCGTTCTAATTTCCGCACTTCTCTATCACTATTCGTTTGATTTCTACTTGTACCAGGTTGAGGTTCTTCTGAGAAATCCTCCTAAGATGTGAATATTCTCTCCATATCTTATAAATATGCAGTAGCTAATACCATAATATTTTTAAAGCCAAAAAAAAAAATAGATAACATATAGAAACTAAATACTAGATACATTAATACAAACACTCGTTTATTCACACACAGTAAAACAACGCTGAGCACTCACAACACTAATATATTATTCACAACCCTGTTTAAACAATTATGTATTTGCAGCATTAATTTATGATGAGCCTACAGTAACAGTAATTAAAACACCTAGTATATTATAAACGCACAAATTATAACACACTCGAGACTACGAAATAACTGCATTGCCAGCAATGTAAATAAGTAATAATCATTAACTGCCCTCTCTGTCTTCCTTACGGTATTCAAGAATGACGTAGGCGAGTTGGTAGACGACAGACTGCATAGTTGCCAAGTTTGTTGTCTATGATTCATAAAGTTAAACGATTTGTTAACAACTTTACTGCGAATTTGCAAAGTGCTAATAATTCGAAATGTAACCCATTTCTGTGATGTACAGAAAACGGTTACCTTGTTTTTGTGAGATGTTACAACGTTGCATTCAAATAGCAGCATCTAACCGCCGTGTCTATATAAATTTTTATATGCGGGCAATGGGTTTGATTGGGGTAAAATAATACTGATTGATGACGACATGAAAGATTTCCTTAATACCACCCCGCTTTGAATTATTATTCAAAGCGGGGTGGTATTAATTATCGATATTTCGAGTTATAATGACTTAAATAGGGATCATCTAGAGAATTTTAATAATTTACTATGCGCATAGCCGATAGAAAAAGACAAATATAGAACGCACTTAGACGAATGCGCATCCATATTTTCAGCATTTTATGGGCGCCGCCATATATGTTTTGGTTGCTGCCATTTTCAGCCACGTTTCCATGGTTACGTTGTTTGTTTAGTATGTTTATTTACGTTCTACATTTAATAAATTTTTGTTGTTCATTCTGTCCTAATTTGTGTTTAGGTCCTACTATTGCGATATTAATTAAGTGTTATTAAAAACTTTTCATTCATTTCATAGCGTAGTACCTACTTAAAAATATGTATATAATATGTTGTTTCTTTTTTTTTAGATCGAGGTAAATTTATGGTTTATTATTGACATTGTTTAACTAATATTATGTATACAAAGAATCATGTTTATTTATTTGTTTCTAGTTTTGAGCAGAACATGGCTTGTACTGTTCCCAGATGTAAGAACGTTTACTTTATTACAATCCGGATAGTGGTATAACATTCCACAGGTAAATTTGTATGACACATTAAATTCAGTAATAAGTACTTCTTACTGCATGTAGTTTTATTATTAGTTAATAAGAATATCACTAATTAATTGCAAATGTTTTACTTTTGAGGAAGCATGTTTAAGACTACTTTACTATGCAGGTTACCTAAATGTGAAGGCTTAAAATTCTTTAAGGAAATAATATGCAAAGTTGCAATGGGGCCCAAGAAAATATATTTATTCCGACAATTTTTTGGACACCGATTTTTACCCAAGTGAAAAACATATTTGAAAAAATTGCAATGCAATCAAGAAATTTAGTCCGAGTTGATTAATGCAGTGGATAGTCGAAAGAAATCTGTAGCAAATTGCAGATGACTTGAAGGCAAACGAAATGATGTCACTTACTGGTTTAAAGCAATTGCAGCAATTGAAATGCTAAAAGATTTGTTCACTCTGTTCTTAAAGAATGCGGAGAATGCGGTGAAAAATATATAATTTTCGCACTAGATGGATTGTAAGTATGAAAGAAAAAAGAAATGTGCAAATCAATACATATACAGTATGCGCCAAAAGTATGGAATAAATTCAATAAAAACGAAACAATTATTTTTTGGAAAAAATCCTCGAACAGGTCGATTTTTAATTTAAAAAATACATATTTTAGCGTAAAATGCGATTTTCAAATGTCATTTGTTTTCGAGTAATGCCGTCTTCGATTTTTTTTTAAATGGCAACACCATATTTTTTTTCTTGATTCTGAAAGATCGTTTAATTCTCTATCAGACATTACTAGAATTTTGCCCTCTTACATAGGAAAGTTTTCGAGTAAATGACGATTGAATGTTAGAAAACGTAAATCAATTAAAATAAAGCAAAAACGTTATCAAGTTTAGTTTTTCGAATTTCATAGTTTTTTTATGGATCACGTAGGTGAAAATCTTTGCAAAGTGTCATTGTCACAGCGACTTTCTAATAAGTATAGTAAGCGACATAAAATTATTATTCAATTTAAAGTATTATGGCACATTTAACTGTTCAAAGAATTGAAATTTTAATTCTTATTGGATGCAGGAATATGACTAGAACTAGCAGGAAGTTTGCGATTTATTTAATGAAAAATATCCAGATCGCCCTATCAGCCAATCAACAGTCAGTAAGGTAGAGTCTAAATTTAGAGAAACTGGCAATGTTGTAAATATTCCAAAACCTGGTCGTCCAAGCATTAATGAAAATCAGAAACAGAACATTTTGATAAGTATGGTGGATAATCCTCATAATTCTTCACGATTGGTTGCATTAAACAATGACACTAGTCAGAGCACAGTGCTACGTATCTTGAGGTAGGAAAAATATCATCCCTACAAAATTCAACTTGTGCAGGAACTCAATGAAGATGATCCCGATCCCGCTTACTCTTTTGCGAATTCTAATGGATTTATGTCAAGGAAATAGAAATTTACACCGGCAAATACTTTTTTCAGATGAGGCCACATTTTGTTTGAATGGTACAGTAAACCGTCAAACTTGCAGATATTGGAGTCGGAAAAATCCTCATTGGATGGCAGAGGCACAACACCCTCAGAAATTAAATGTGTGGGCTGGAATAGTTGACGACAGAATAGTTGGGCCTTTCTTCAAACTTCAAAATCGCATTCGGGACGAAATACGCAGAGTTACCCCAGAAATCATTCATAATGTGCAAGAAGAATTTCATCACAGACTTGCGCATTGTCAAGAAGTTGGTGGATGGCAATTCGAACATTTAATTTAAGTATAAAATTTAATCAATTGTATTTTATTTTACATACCACAGAATTGTTACTTTTTTATGGATAAAATTTACGTTTTCTAACATTCAATCGTCATTTACTCGAAAACTTTCCTATGTAAGGGGGCAAAATTTTAGTACTGTCTGATAGAGAATTAAACGATCTTTCAGAATCAAGGAGATATTTTTTTTTTTCATTTTTTTACAGATTATGAGCTCTAAAGGCAAAAAAACGCGGTCCTTCAATTTTTTCAAAAATTCAATCAAATGGAACAATAAAACGGCTTGATGGTTCAGGTTGAAACTTTGTAGGGCTTTTGATGGTATAATGGCCTATAAGACACACTTAACATTAGTCATTTTCCCAATATTCTCAATGTGGCACGTGGTTAGGTCAAAAAAATTTTTGAAGTCCGTACACTAAAAATAAGAGTGCAAAACATTTCGAACAATTTTCTTTCCATGATATTCATTAGGATTTTGTGCTAATTGTTGCTTGTATCACAAGATCTATAAACTAGACACTTCAAGCTTCAAATTGCTTTTTTTTCACTCACATACGACCATTTTTACCAAAGATACAGCAATTTGAATAATCGCAAAAAATTGAAATTTTTTTTTTGATCCCTTAATTTTTTCCGCTAGTGTAGTATTTTTTATACTTCCTTATATCCATGAGATAAACTGTATGCGTAGGTATGGTGATTTTAAAAAACAATAATTTCAAAGTGACAGTGACCATTGACTTACTTTGAAATGGAATGAATAGCAAAAGAAATACAGGTCCCACGAATCCTATCGGTCCTACATACATGTATATCAGAGCCATAACAACTACTGTTTCGATGGGCGACACCCATAAAGCATGGAAATGTATCATTGCAAAATCAAATCTAGCAACGTCGTTTGAAAGCAGATTTACCATTTGACCAATAGTAGTTTCTGCTAAAGCAGACTTGCTAAGCTTCAGTGCTTTTCTATAAATCAGGGAACAAGCAGCTACTCTTAGCTTCATTCCTAAAAGGAAGACATAATACATGTAATTATGAATGCAGACGACGTTCAAGAAACTCATGGCCACTATAAGCCCTGAATACAAGAAGGCTTCATTTCTAGTCAATGTAGGATCTGGTTCGTAATATTTAAGAAGTTCTGACAGCAGCAAAGGTTGAGATAACCTGAAAAAAGGTGTGGTGAGGTTTGTAATGTATTACTTATTATATGTTATTATGTTACCTTATAGCTAGTTCAAGAATAAGATTAAATATTCCGTAGAGGATTAATTCTTTTTTAAATACTTTTATTATAGCTCTCCAAAGTGAAGGTTCCTTTTTATTCTTAATTTCATAATTCCAAGCGTCTTCCAGTTTATTACCTAATGTTGTGGCTTCGTACGATTTATGGACTCCGTACATGTCATCTTCGTTGAGTTCTCTTTTAAATCCTTTCACAAAATACGGTATTAGATAGCTAGAAAATATTAAAAATCAAATACTATGTACAATAAACAATTGTTAATAACTTACCAGTAAAATATACGTGATATAATATTTGCTCTTTCTCTAGGATGCTTCTTTGTAGCTTTATTACCATCTTTAAACTGTATTCCGTCCATCTTCTACTGTGAAAAAATTGTAAAATAAATAAAATTGAAATTTTACATCACGGGATTTCAGGAAACATTAACTCTGCAGGCTAATGCTTCGTCTGGTATTGAATTCACCTGAAAAAGCTATAGCAAACAGCTAAAGTCACTTGTCAGCAGTTGTTTTCTGGGATTCCGTGTTTGCAAAATATAGTTCTCGCCAAATCGCGATAGAGGTTGATAGCTTTTAATGGCATCTACTGTTATAGTAAATGTTCTCTAATGGTAACTTTGCAACATCGCGTAAAAGATAGAATGTTTATATGTATAAGTATATTACAGAACACTTATCAAATTATGATATTTTTTGTTTGCTTACAAAATGTACTATGCGAAATTTTAAGAAACTACAGAAAATATTTAGGTTTTCGTTTAAATAAAACCAAAATTAGACATTTATCACTAATTGTATAGATATACTAGGTGACCCGGCAAACGTTGTTTTGCCATATGAATTATTTCTAGTGAATACTTTGGCAGTTAAATAAAAAATAACTAACTTATTGTAAGTGTGTGGAGATGTGGTATATGACTAAAAGAGGAATGGAGCACTGTGAACGATGACGGTCTATAAGAATAACAAAACACGAAGATTCATTTTTTGAATTATTTCGCGTGCCTGCAATTTTACTTGTTTGACGGCCCAAATTAGCACCTTTACGTCTTGTTGGCATTGTTCACTGTACAAAAAAGAGCCATATAGTAATAATAATAATAATATCTTTACCCCTCATTCTAATCACAGGGATTAGCCCAGAAGTCGGAGACTTGTGCGGGAGAGGGCGCGGCATATTATTATTAAGCAGGCCGCATTTGCGCCCAGGAACGACTTACGTTGGTAGGCCCTAACCACTATTCAGTGCAGGAATGAGGGAAACCTGGAAAACCTCATTAATTAGGGGGGTAGTCAAATATCAATCGGTATCAATCTCTCACATTGACCCAAGCCAACATTCTTCCACCCTACCATACCCGCAGAGAGGGCGCCAAACCTCTCCACGAATATAGCTTATATACGGTCTACCGGCAGCTGGGCTCGAACCAACACCGATCTAGTCACCTCGATTCAAGTACTGACGCCTTAAACCGCGCGACCACTGACCGACCAAGTAAAAGAGTAAAATAAGAGTCGTGCTGGCGGGAGCTCGTGACACGTGTTGCGTACTTTTGAGATTATGTAGATCACTTAATTAACTAATAATGAGAACTACACTTAAAATTAATAATTTTAATAATTATTGATAAAATAGGAAATAAATAATTATGGCCCAGCAAATTAATAATAAATTTACTTGAGAATTATGCTTAGAAGGTAAAATGATAATTGTAAACGTCACTATTACGCTCGATTCATACACAATAATAAAGGTCGAAAACTGTGTAGGGAGTGAGAGAAGGCTTATTGTGAGAGAGACAGGAGATCGGCTTCGATCTCATCCCTACTCCGTGCTGTTTACTGGGTGAGAAGTGACACCGGTAGATGCCTGGCGGGGATAACTGATCTAGTGATAATCGATCAGTTATCGACCAGGGTTAAAAATGATTAAATTACTAAAATGGTTATTAAAAAATAGGGGCTTGTGATAGAAGGATGAAAATTAAGGGTTGTATGTATTTTTTAATGCCACATCATAAAAAAATAAATATAAAAAATTTTGTCCAAAAAATAAAAAAAAAAATTGTTTGGGGTGGACCAACCCTATCACTTAGGGGTATAAAAAATAGATTACTACCGATTCTCAGACCTACCGAATATACATATTAAATTTCATAAAAATCGGTCAAGCCGTTTCCGAGGAGCATGGCGTCTAAAACTGTGACACGAGAATTTTATATATTAGATTTTTGACATACTCTTTAGAGTAAAGTAGTTTGTTAGTAACTTAAAATGTTGTGTTATCGGTGTTTAAGCTTCTCGATTTAGAGGTATCTAGTTGAGTAAATAGAAATAGACAAATATTTAGATAGATACTATAAATATACAGGATGATTCAGAACTTATCTAAAAAAAATGGGCATAGATGCGTCATGAATGTCAATATCTTATTATTATTTTTTATAAAACTCTTATAGCTTCCGAGAAAATAATTATTAAAGTTCTAGTAGTTTCAACCTTTACATCACTGGGCTGGGCTATTGTAGTCCCTAGCCAGGCGCTTTCTGATATCCGATTACTTATCGTATTAACTTTTTGTGATGCAAGTATTTACTTTAGTTTTATAAATATCAAAAATAGCTTACGCCTATAGCAACTCGCAGTTGATGGATATCGTTTTCATTTATAGTGAAGTGAAAATGCTTTAATATAACGATTTCCCTGTAAACATGTTCCAAAGACAACTACTTTTACAACGCGTAGTGTAGTGCAAACGCTGGCGAGACGCGGGAAATTTGAGGTCCAGAACGTCCACGGCATATTGTAGCTGTGTGGAGTATCATACACGTCGCTCAATTATATCCGTCTCATTTACAGATTGTCCAAGCATTTATACCAAGGGATTGGACGAGGAGGACTTTTACCATGGACGCCACGATCTCCTGACTTTAAATCATTTGGATTTATATTTGTGGAGATATTTAAAAAGTGAAGTATATTGCACCGAAGTGGACACTATTTCTGATTTACGCTGCTGCCAATAACTTACAAGTTCAAAACGGACAAGAAGCAGAAACATTTATTTTAGTTTGTAGAACTGGTTAAGACGGGCCCAAAATCTTATTGTAACATATGTCAAAGTATATTACTAATTAGAACTGTAAATTAATTCTATTAATAATTTTATTTTATTTTTTTTTATTCCTTATTTCATGTCCTATACACAACAGTGCTTGCACAAACAATGAAATAGTCATGTACAGCAAGGAACTTACGATAAAGGCAAAAAAGTAAAAAAGTAATAGTTAAAACAGTCTAAACAAAATAACAAAATACTTTATACAATAAACATTACATGATAAAATCACTATTAAATTATTCATTAAAAGTATAAAAAACATTACTCAATAGAAAGTTTTTTATTTTCATTTTAAATAAAGTTGTGTCCAAGTTCCTTATATTAGGAGGAAGCGCATTAAAAAACTGTAGTACACTCAGTTCCCTTTCTAGTTTTCAAAAGCCTACAAAACTTAGTATCCAGATCATTCTTATTTCTAGTATTATATGCGTGGGTTTGGCTTCTGCTATATAGTTTGTATAAATTACATTTAATAAAAAGAAAACACTGAAATATATATGTCGATGGAACTGTAAGAATTTTTAAATCTGAGAAGTAATTTCTACAGTCGTCTCTAAAACCAAGCCCAGAGATGATCCGTATAGCTTTCCCTTGCAGAGAAAGAACTAGTGCACTGCCAGGTGCATGACCCCACATTATGATAGCATAAGATATGATAGAATGTATCAAGCAGTGAATACGCTGTTTTTAAGACAGTTAAGGATACTTTATGAACAAGGCTTCGGAGTAAGTAAAGATAGTTTACTGCAAATGTGATTAACATGTTGGCTCCAGGATAACTTCGGATCTAAATGAGCGCCCAGAAACTTGACGCTTTCAGGATTATTAACATCATTTAAACTTCTAAGGCTAAAAATAATTGTTTCTGTTTTAGATACATTCACTGTAAGTTTATTGCTAGAGAACCAATCATTTGCTAATGATTGTGTTGGAGGTATGTTGTTGAGTACGACAGATAAATTAAAGCCATAGGTGGACATACTAGTATCATCAGTAAAAAGTATGCTTAAGATTTCACAATTAAAGATACTGGGGAAATCGTTTATGTAAATAAGGAATAGTAGAGGGCCCAAAACCGATCCCTGCGGAACTCCGTGTTTTATTTCCGACAAATTAGATTTGACACAATTATGGTTAACATATTGACATCTGTTAGTTAAATAGGATGATAATAGACATACACTCCGCTCTGAGAATCCATAGTAGTATAATTTATCTAGTAAAATCTCATGAGCAACACAATCAAAAGCTTTGCTTAAGTCAAGAAACTGCGTGGCTACATAAGCCTTCTCCTCAAACCCCTTGTTAATAAATGATGTTAATCGATCAATGGCTGCTACTGTTGAAAACCCATTACGAAAACCGTACTGATGCCAAGTAAATAGTTGAGACGTTTCCATATAGATAGTAATTTGTATTTTAAGAGCACCTTCATATACTTTGGCAACCTGAGGTATGATGGATATAGGGGTATAATTAGATGGATCACTGGTTTTACCTTTTTTGTAAATCGGAATAACTTTTGATACCTTTAAACAATTGGGAAAATGATCACATTCAATACAAGCATTAATCAAAGATGTTAGTGGTAACAGAATCAAGTTCATTAAAGATTTTAAGATAATTGTATTAAAATCATAAGCATCCATACTTTTCTTATTCCTCAAACAAATTATAATGTTAGCAACTTCCCATGGTGGAACAGTCGTAAATGTGAAATTGTTTAAAGAAGCCCTGCGTTGTAAATAGTTACCAAAATGCGGAGTATTGGTCGATAACTTACTTAGCAGTTCATCGGCAGCGTTAACAAACTATTAAATTCCTCAGACGTAATTTTAAAAGTACTTTGAGGTTTGTTTATTTTAAAATAATTAATTACATCCCACATAGCTTTTTGTGAATTATTATGATCACTAATAACACAACGATCATTTGATCGTTATATTGTTTTTTTGTCTTGTAAATTTCCTTTGTATACTTAGACTTAAAACTTTTGTTTTTGTCTCTGTTGTTAGGAGTAGGAAAATTCTTGTAATTCTTGTAATTATTATTTTTTTTTACTATTTTTGTTTTTATAGGTAAAAACTTATTAACAAGTTTGGAAATTATATTTAAGAATCTCTCAAAACGAGTATTGACGGGATCATCCTTGTTATGAATGAAGTTCCAATCAGTTTTCTCAAGCATATTATTTAAATCCATGACACCACGAGTTGACAAAGGACGATAAATTACTTTTCTAGGCTCAATGTCAAATTTTAAATTAGCTTTCAACAGTATACCAAGGTGATCAGATACTCCAGTATTAAATCCAACAGTACGTAAATCAGACAAATTTAGATTAGTAAAAATGGTGTCTAGACCATTATTGTTGCTAGTAGGTTCTTTAAGCGCAAAAACAAATTCGTAAGAAACAAATGTATTTATTACCTGAATAGTACATATATTATTAGTTTCAAGAAATTGAACATTGAAGTCACCAGAATTCATTTTAACACTGAACATTAAGTTTCTCAAGAAATAGATCAAAATCACCTTTAGGTTAGGTTAATAACAATAGCGACAAAAGCAGTTGAATTTACTGTATAAAAATAGGTGTTGTAAAATTTAATCAAACTCTTTCCTTGGGAATTTCTTTATATTTGTTTGTCCGGTCGCTGATTATACACCTTACCAGGTTTTACAGTGGTGTGCGGAAGTGTATGTTTGCATTATTTTGAAACTCCTCTTCTTGATTTTATTTTTACAAAATTGTATTTGTAAGAGTCCCCTGTACATTTTTTTCTAGATAAGTTCTGTATCATACTGTATAGATAGAAAATAAATATGTATGTAAATTAATCAGGGAGAATTATTCATTCACAATTTACTATTTATTAGACATTACACAATGTTTTTTAATCACTTTCATAATATAAATTATATCAATCATGTTCTTATTTGTCTGAAGCTATTTATTTGTGGCATAATTTTAGTTTAGAATTTTAATTTAGTTTAGTTTTAGAGTTTTTAGTAGAGTTTAGTTTAGAGGGCGCAGTGAACCACATACGATATTTCAAAAATCTGTTTATATCAGGTGAAACGTATCAATTTTGCAATCAAAATTTATTACCAATAAGGTTTATCTATCTCTTAAAATAAAAAAGTCAGACAGCCTTAAAGTTTGGGTACTTTACAGGTTTTTTTGTTATTACTCATAAAGTTGGCCATGGATCTCAAATTTGTTTTTACGAGCATAAGGGCCTCCAAAAATGCAAAAAAAAAAATATTTAAAGATGTTTGGCGTATCTCGCATATTAAGCGAGATACACAGGAGGGGCCTTCTTATGTGAGACAGCCTGTATATATATTTTTTAATTTTATGTCCCATAAATAAAATTCTAATAGAAATACAAAATTTATTTTTTCACCTAGTTCACTTAAATTTTACCCTTTCTTATATTGGAAGACTTCTTGTTGTAGCCATATTTCTTGTTTTATCTCACAATACTGTTTTTTTCTTGTCTTGCAATTCGAATTGTCAAGTCTTGTCTTGGTCTTGTCTTGCGAGACTAGAACAATATCAAGATGCCAACGTAAGCTAAGTGTTAAAAAATGGTTAAAACTTTGATATGAGAAATAATAAAATATAATGTATAGTATACAAAAATGCATACCTATGCATAGAAATATATTCTACATTAATTTGCATTAATTCACGAAATTGCGCCTATTAGATACGATGCTCTTTTATTTTCGAAAAATGTTGCAAATATTAATCTAATATATAAAATTCTCGTGTCACAGTTTTAGACGCCATACTCCTCGGAAACGGCTTGACCGATTTTTATGAAATTTTATATGTATATTCGGTAGGTCTGAGAATCGGTCGTAATCTTTTTTATACCCCTAAGTGATAAGGGTGGTCCACCCCAAACAATTTTCTTTTTATTTTTTGGACAAAATTTTTTATTTTTATTTTTTATGATGTGGCTTTAAAAAATACATACAACCCTTAATTTTCATCCTTCTATCACAAGCCCCTATTTTTTAATAACCATTTTAGTAATTTAATCATTTTTAACTCTGGTCGATAACTGATCGATTATCACTAGATCAGTTATCCTCGCCAGGCATCTACCGGTGTCACTTCTCACCCAGTAAACAGCACGGAGTAGAGATGAGAACGAAGCCGGTCTCTTGTCTCTCTGACAATAAGCCTTCTCTCACTCCCTACACAGTTTTCGACTATTATTATTGTGTATGAATCGAGCGTTATAGTGACGTTTACAATTATCATTTTACCTTCTAAGTGTAATTCTCAAGTAAATTTATTATTAATTTGCTGGGCCATAATTATTTATTTCCTATTTTATCAATAATTAATAAAATTATTAATTTTAAGTGTAGTTCTCATTATTAGTTAATTAAGTGATCTACATAACCTTAACAGTACGCAACACGTTTTACGAGCTCCCGCCAACAACGGCTGTTATTTTACTATATGGCTATTTTTTTGTATAGTGAACAATGCCAACAAGACGTAAAGGGGCTAATTTGGGCCGTCAAACAAGTAAAATTGCAGGCACGCGAGATAATTCAACAAATGAATGTTTCGTGTTTTGTTATTCTTATAGGTCGTCATCGTTCACAGCGCTCCATTCCTCTTTTAGTCATATACCACATCTCCACACACTTAGAATAAGTTAGTTATTTTTTATTTAACTGCCAAAGTATTCACTAGAAATAATTCATATGGCAAAACAACGTTTGCCAGGTCACCTAGTATTACATAAGTATAATATTTTGTCAGAATTGCATGTCATACTTATTATAATTTAATGTAATCTCGACATGTAGTTAAGTTTCTAATATTCCGAAGAGCACAGATTTTATGATAAGATAGTACGAAGCATTATGTTAAGTACCAATTTTCGTCACAATATTTCATAACTTGTTCCAAATTTACATAGAGACATGCACTCATGCTTATATTATAAATCAGTAGTTGATGCTTATTTTTCCTTATACTGATTACATACATCGATTATGTACTGTAAAAATTCATCCAATACAAATCGAGAAACAATTTCTATTTAATTTTTTGCTTGGTGAATAAACTTGGCTACAATATATTACTACATACTAGCTTGTGAATTGTAAACACAGATGTAAAAATATTATTACAGAAAAATACATAGAGTTTAAAAAACAATCAACCATTATTTTTTTAATTATGTTTTGTAACAAATGTAAAAAGAAGAGCAACAATAGGCAACTGCCTACTATCATTTATAGCTTGTATTCAAGGTTGGTTCCCGTCAGTCTGTTGACCGCAACTAAAGGATAACATAAAACTAGTTTTGTTTTTTTTAACGTTATTGCCTATAAGGTAAATTATCTTTTCTTGGTACTCAAAAGATAGGTATAGTGTGTCCCATGTTCAATGGTTCTGTTGGGTATCTCGGAAATGACTGAAAAGAGTTCAAAACGGTTTAAGCAATACTATATGCTTTTCGGCAAACAATAGCGACCGAATTTTCATAGCACTCTTCGTTTCTGACTTTAGGGGGAAATTGAAAAATGCGTATTTTTTAACCATCCCTATAATATGTCTACGGTTAACATTTTGGCATAATAATAAACACAGTAGCGTGCACAGTTTTTTCTGGAGGTAATAGTCTTAGGCCAAATTTATAATTTTTGAAGGAACATCCTGTACATTTTTTCAAAATCACTACTATACACTCACTTATTTTTTACTTCCACCTCCATACAGACTGTCTACCGTCTACTGTCTACTGAAAAATTAAAAAAGATAGGTATAGGGAAGTGTAATATGGATAGATAGAGGGTAAAATTCTACAACAGATTTTAATTAAATATATAGGGTGTTAGGAAAACCTAGTTTTGGCGGTTCGAAGTTAAGCAAATTAGATAATAAACTCACATTACCCGGTATAAAATTAAACTGGTTTTAAAAATCTGTAATAAATGATAGGCCTTTTAAATATCAATAATAATAATAATTTATTCATTAGAAAAAACCTTACAGGTAAGGACATGATACGTCATAAAAAAAAGGTTAATCGTTTACCCGATAAAGCATAAAGTTAAAAAATAAAGTTATAACTTATAGTCTAGAATGTTATAAACGTAAATCATAAGACAAATACATTTTAGAAGACATACAAATCACGTACAGCTACATTTTAAAAGAATCTCAGAGGTCATAAAAACATTTTTCTATAAGACATGCCTTTAATTCTTTTTTAAACCTATTTTCACATCTTACATCTTTTGTTACTTTTGGTAGTTTATTATTCAGGGTGTTTATTAATGGAATGCCGATACTTAAGGGTGTGAATTCTTCGGTCATTTTAAGAAGAAAGCTTAATATCAACATATGTCCTAAACCTCTTAATTTTTAAGCTGCAGGGTGCGAGAACATTTTCTGGGATTCATAGACGTCTTCACGAAACCGGAAATTTAGAAGTAATCCACAGTGCTAAAGAAGTAAGAACACCGGAATTGAAGAAGGAATTTTACATGAAATTGAGGAGAACCTCGAAACTAGCACGAGGAAAATCTCGGCAACATTTAATGTTTCACACGTACTTGTTTGGAAAATTCTTATCGAAAATTTGTTATATCCATATCACATTAAAAGAGTCCAGGCATTACTCCCTAGAGATTTCCCGTTGCGCATTAATTTCTGTGTGTGGTTTCTTCAAAAGCTGCATTCTTTTTACCGATGAAGCTAGTTTGTCTCGAAACTCAATACGAAATATTACACTTTCTTGAAATAGATCTGTCGCCAATGCTTGAAGACCTTCCTTTTTTATTAAGAAACCAGATGTGGCTAATGCACGATGGTGCGCCTCCACATTTTAGCTTACGGATGCGTGAATTTTTTAATCACTATCGCGTTCGGTGGATAGGCCGCGGAGGAACGCAGTCATGGCCGCCCAGATCTCCCAACCTTAATAGTTTAGACTACTTTTTCTGGAGTCATCTGAAAAGCTTAGTGTACGCAGTGCCGATTCAAGCCGAAGAATAGTTACTAAATCGTATAATAGTATGCTGTCAAACCATAAGAGACACCCCTGGAATTTTTGAAAATGTACGTCAGTCTATGCGAAGAAGAGTAGATGCTTGCATACGTGTGGGTGGAGGACACTTCCAACAACTACTGTAAATACATAATTTGGGTTCTTTATTTTGTTTGTATTTTCTTGTCTTGTTGTTTCGTTTTAGGTTTAAGATTTTGAATTTATCGTTTTACTAAATAAATCACGATTTTTAAAATAAAATTTAAAAAATCAGAGGCGTACCGTTTTTTCTATCCAAACATTTAACATCATGCCTACGTGGAGGTCACTGGTTAAAGTAGAAAATCCAAAAAAGTGTTTCCACGCATGGTGGGTGTCTACAAAATGGCGACAAAATATCAAAAGCAGTCGCAATGAACTTAGGGAAAAAACTTTTTCGGTTTTAATTTTTTTACGTCAAAATGGTGCATCGTACGAGAGTAAGTCTAGGAACCGAATTTGCTGTAAAATAAATGGAGATTTTAAAAATAATTTTAGTTTTTAGAAAAAGCAGTGGCGTACCAATTTTTTCTTCAAAAATGTTTAGTTCAAACCTCGTACGGACGTCATTGGCAAAGATTTTAAAACATTTTTTACAGCAAACAATGATTAATAGGTGTGTACAAAATTTCATAAAAATATCTCTAGTGATAAGAAAATTATAATAAAAAAGTAAATTTTTTCTTATAACTGTAACAAAAAATTAAGAGGTTTAGGGCATATGCTGATATTAAGTTTTCTTCTTAAAATGACCCTTAAGTATTGGCATTCAATTAATAAACACCCTGTATATAGTGCTACATAGGTAAGTTGGTGCTTCAGCTTGAACGATATAAAAAATAGACAATTTATAATTAGGCTACCGGAAATTGTTTGATAGAATTGAAATCTGGACGATTAATTACGCGTAGAATCTAAATAAGCAAAAGTGTACAGGCTGTTGAATTTAAATATGCAAGCGGGATCGCAACTTCCGGTATAAGCAGAAGTGCTACAAAAATGGCATTATTTCATTTGAAGAGAGCACCCCCGAAAACCCCAACACCTAACTTTTCAAAATTGAAATCGAAGTAGTCTCGGGAATATTCTAATGGACTCTCTCCGCAAGACAACCCGTATATGTATTTTAAATGTATCCCAAGGTTTCTAGTAATAGTAAAGAATATCACAGTTTTCTAAAATTAGAATACAACAATTTTAAATATATTTTTTAAATAAATATGTATAGGTATATATTTTAATATATATAAACTTTGCCAATAGTTGGAAAATTAAAGAATACATAAATATACTTTTAACATACTTAAATGAATAAATTACCATTTTTTGCAAATACGTAAGAAAAAAAAAATATCTGTAAACAAAAAATTTCTAATTTATAATACTTACATTAAACCTAACGTTTTACTTCAACAACTTGTTAATAAATAAATAAATAAATTTTAGTTATACATTTCATGTTAAGTAGTATCACAAAAAACTAAGTGCAATCACTGTCACACCATAAAAAATGTACTTGACAGATACACTTATCACAGACACCTCACATCATCTGGCTCGAAATCATTTAGCCATTTATTTATAATATTACATATCAACTTTTTATCAGACGAAATGCTATCACAAATATTTATAATTCACCACAACAATAGAACCTCTGCACTATTTTAAATATTTTGCATCTCAATAAATTACCATTAAGTAGCACGTTTTTTATCTTTCAAATCCTACTGCTGATATAAAAAAGAAGAGTTGTTTCTACACCGATTGGCCAGTATTTACTGTTAAATTTAGCTTCATGGTTAGAACACGTGCTTCTTAAAAGCATATTAAACCGTATTGCGTAATATTTTACTTAATTATAATTTAATTCATTATTCGCAAGTAAATGGCACTCAGCATACAGGGTATTTATAAAATATGGTGCCTAATTGAAAGTTTTAGTTGTTCGTTGTGAAGATATTAATTTTTAAATGACTTTAAAAAGTCTTATCAATCTATAAATTTTTTTCTAAGCATATTCAGACCTGTGTTCATAGCTACTTCAATTTTGTAATGTACCTCTGTATTATTATATGTGCGTTTTCTTTTGTATAATTCTGACAGTTGAATATTTTTTATATTGTGGAATATTTAGTATTATGTGCAGGATGCATTTAAATTATTGTAATGTAACTAAAACGCTGCCACAGGCTGCCTTGATGCATAATTAAAATAAACCGTTGAGTTATACAGGGCGATTTAAAACTTACCTAAAAAAAAATTGGGAATAGAAAAATGAAAAATGTCATGAAA
The DNA here is from genome assembly GCA_037114965.1 of Monochamus alternatus. NCBI lineage: Eukaryota > Metazoa > Arthropoda > Insecta > Coleoptera > Cerambycidae > Monochamus > Monochamus alternatus. Next base: position 71,578,320 of record CM073431.1, on the reverse strand, counting down.
AATGAAGGCTATATCTGATTCCTTATCGTATTAACTTTTTTGTGATGCAAATATTTACATTAGTTTTTCAAATATCAACTTACGTATAGCAACTCGCAGTTGATAGATATCGTTTTAATTTATGGTGAAGTGAAATTACTTTAGCAGAACGATTTCCCGGTAAACATGACCCAAATGCAGTAATTTATTTATTTATTTATTTAACATATACACTACCCTACAGTACACACGATACATACTTTATCAGTTACACTGAAAAAAGCAGTAAAAATTAAGTTAACACTTAAAAGTACCAACGTAAGTATGTTACAGTAAATTAATAAAAATATCAAAATTTTGAGATTTAATTGAGGCCACAGTACAGTTGAACATATCGAAGCCACCTTGCAATTTATTATAATTTTCACAAATCCGGTGAATGGGTGAATATTTAGTTGTATTAATTCTCGACGTTGTTGTGTAAAACAATATATTAAGCCTAGAGACATGTCTCGGTATCCTGAAGTTAATCAAGTTAAGTATATGCGTACAGTCAACTAAGTTATGCAACAGTTTATACAAAAATATTTGCTGAGCCATTACACGGCGGGCCGCCAGGCCACTGATACCAAATCTGTGCCGTAAACTCTCGTAAGGATATCCAATAACTGGATAAACCCCGTCCTCCTTGTAACATAAGAACTTCAAGAAGCGTCTTTGAATGCGTTCTATACGATCTATATGAATGTTATATATAATGACACCAAATTAAAGAACAATATTCCAGTTTTGATCTGACAATAGACTGAAATAATAGTTTTTTAACATGAGTGGAAGATAAATAATTCATATTACGAATTACAAAACCTAACTTTCTAAATCTATCACAAGTAATATTTTGAATATGAGGTGTAAAGGATAATTTGCTATCAAATGTTACCCCAAGGTCACAAAATGTAAGTGATCTGGAAACAACAAAATCATCCAATTTATAATGGTATTTCATGGCGTGTGTAAAGTGAGAACATTACATTTTTTTACATTCAGATTACTAACTTATTTGCAGAACACCACGCATTCAAACTATTAAGAGAATTCTGCAGATCAATACAATCATTAAAACAGTCGATTCTATTATACAGTATGCGCCAAAAGTATGGAATAAATTCAATAAAAACGAAACAATTACTTTTTGGGAAAAATCCTCGAACAGGTCGATTTTTAATTTAAAAAATACATATTTTAGCGTAAAATGCGATTTTCAAATGTCATTTGTTTTCGAGTAATGACGTCATCGATTTTTTTTTAAATGGCAACACCATATTTTGTTCCTTGATTCTGAAAGATCGTTTAATTCTTTATCAGACAGTACTAAAATTTTGCCCTCTTACATAGGAAAGTTTTCGAGTAAATGACGATTGAATGTTAGAAAACGTAAATTTTATCCATAAAAAAGTAACAATTCTGAGGTATGTAATATAAAATACAATTGATTAAATTTTATACTTAAATTAAATGTTCGAATTGCCATCCACCAACTTCTTGACAATGCGCAAGTCTGTGAAGAAATTCTTCTTGCACATTATGAATGATTTCTGGGGTAACTCTGTGTATTTCGTCCCGAATGCGATTTTGAAGTTCTTCTAAATTACGTGGTTTATTAATGTACACTTTTGACTTCAAGTATCCCCATAAAAATAGTCAAGAGGTGTAAGATCTGGCTATCTTCCAGGCCATTATATCGGTCCGCGTCTGCCGATCCACCTCCCAGGAAAACAGTTGTCCTAAAAATCTCGTACCGGGCGCGCATAGTGCGGAGGTGCACCGTCTTGCTGAAACGTATGGTATCGTCAGGAATATCAGGGTCATTATCGTTAGGAAAAATTACTGCAAGGGCCGGGACAAGGTCATTTTCTAGAAACTCTAAATATCTTTGTCTTGTAAGGGTTCCTTCAAAGAAGAAAGGCCCTACTATTCTGTCGTCAACTATTCCAGCCCACACATTTAATTTATGAGGGTGTTGGGTATGTGTCTCTGTCATCCAATGAGGATTTTCCCGACTCCAATATCTGCAAGTTTGACGGTTTACTGTACCATTCAGACAAAATGTGGCCTCATCTGAAAAAAGTATTTGCCGGTGTAAATTTCTATTTCTTTAGAATTTCGCGAAAGTGTAAGCGGCGATCGGGATCATCTTCATTGAGTTCCTGCACAAGTTGAATTTTGTAGGGATGATATTTTTTCTTCTTCAAGATACGTAGCACTGTGCTCTGACTAGTGTCATTGTTTAATGCAACCAATCATGAAGAATTATGAGGATTATCCACCATACTTATCAAAATGTTCTGTTTCTGATTTTCATTAATGCTTGGACGTCCAGGTTTTGGAATATTTACAACATTGCCAGTTTCTCTAAATTTAGACTCTACCTTACTGACTGTTGATTGGCTGATAGGGCGATATGGATATTTTTCATTAAATAAATCGCAAACTTCCTGCTGAGTTCTAGTCATATTCCCGCATCCGATAAGAATTAAAATTTTAATTCAATTGAGTAACAGTTAAATGTGCCATAATACTTTAAATTGAATAATAATTTCTATGTCGCTTACAATACTTATTAGAAAGTCGGTGTGACAATGACACTTGCAAAGATTTTCACTTACGTGATCCATAAAAGAACTATGGCATTCGAAAAATTAAACTTGATAACGTTTTTGCTTTATTTTAATTGACTTACGTTTTCTAACATTCAATCGTCATTTACTCGAAAACTTTCCTATGTAAGAGGGCAAAATTTTAGTACTGTCTGATAGAGAATTAAACGATCTTTCAGAATCAAGGAAAAAAATATGGTGTTGCCATTTAAAAAAAAAATCGATGACATCATTACTCGAAAACAAATGACATTTGAAAATCGCATTTTACGCTAAAATATGTATTTTTTAAATTAAAAATCGACCTGTTCGAGGATTTTTCCTAAAAATTAATTGTTTCTTTTTTATTGAATTTATTCCATACTTTTGGCGCATACTGTATATTTTTATGTCATCTGCATACAAAAGACACTTACCATTTATATACATAACTATATCATTTATAAAAATGTTAAAAAGCAATGGCCCAAGGACAGAACCCTGTGGCACCCCAGATGGTGGAATGAACTGAAGCGACTGTTGACCAGAAAATTCCACATATTGTTGACGATTTTCAAGGAAAGATTTAAAAAAGATTAGCAAATTATGGGAAAAAATATTATTCAATTTAGATAATAAGACTGTATGATTTAACCTGTCAAAAGCTTTGCTGAAATCGGTATATATAACATCTACCTGGGATTTCTGATCAAATGCAGTAGCAATAAACTCCGTTAAACAGAATACATTCGTCGATGTTGACCTGCCTTTAAAAAGCCATGCTGAAATTCAGTTAATCAATTCTTAACATAGGCAAACGTGGGTTCATATTCATCTCAAATACTTTTGAAAAATTGTTTATAATGGTAATGGGTATGTAATTTTCGATAACACTATAGAACCCCTCGTCGAAATGTATTCGACGCAATCGACAAATTATATAAATAAAATAAGGGAGGAACAATTTTATCAGGTCAGCTTGAGTAAGCAATGTAAGACTTCGTTTTCAGTGAAGGAATTATTATTATTAATACAGCTACTTTTACAACGGTGTGCAGTGAGTGCAAGTGTAGTGCATCGCAAGCTTGACACGGAAAATTTAAAACCGAATCGTGGAAAAGATGCAGGTCCAGGGCGTTCACGGCGTATAGCATGTCCAAGCATTAATACCAGGGGATTGGACAAGGAGAACCGGTACCATGGCTGCCACGATCTGCTGACTAAATCATTTAGACTTTTGTGGGGATAATTAAAATGTGAAGTATATTGCACCGAAGTGGACACTATTTATGATTTAAGCAAACATATCATAGCTGCTGCCAATAACTTACAAGTTCAAAACGGATAAGAAGCAGAAACATTTGTGTTAGTTAGTAGAAACTGGGTAAGACGGTTCCAAAATTTTGTTGTAGCATCAGATGTGTCAAACTATTTTACTAATTAAAACCACATATTAATTCTATTAACAATTAATAACAATAGCAGCAAAAGCAGTTAGTCCAGGGCATTTAGATCGAAATCAACCGGATTAGCGGAAATTTTTAGGCACAGCAGATATCGAGATGCGGTTTTCTGTATTGTGTTCAGGAAGGTCCCAGGAAAAAAGATTATATCGTCTGGTTTAGCCATTTTTTGAAAAATGCTTTCTGGACCGGAAAATGTATTTTCCAATTGCACCATTACTTGCACCATTATAGGAACGACTGGAAACTCGGAAAAATCGCTCGGAAATCATTACTCGGGGGGTTTTCGGGGCTGCCAAACTCGATTCTGGCATTAGAATTACCCGGGGATGCACGGTGGTAACTCTGTGGGGTTGCCTGGGGGTGAATTGGGGGAGAAACGGCAGCGTGCATTAAAATTGCCCCAAACTCGTTACTCAGGGGTTTTCGGGGATGCCAAATTCAATTCTGGCATTGGAATTACCCGGGGGCGCTCGGGGACGGCTCTGCGGGGGTCATTCTGGGGGGGAAACTGCATAGTCCATGGGAAGCATTTCAAACTTGTTACTCGAAGGTTTTCGGGGATGCCGAATTCAATTCTAACATTAGATTTCTCCGGGGACGCTCGGGGGTCCCTCTGTGGGGTTATCTGTGAGTGATTGGGGGGAAATAATTCAACATTAATAAAAACTCGTATTTGTTATTTGAATAAAGTATTATTTTCATAATTTGTGATTTTTCACTTTCTACCATTTCCCATAGCACCACCCAAGCAAGTAATATGCACATTATTTTTTAAATTTGTAGGAATAATAGACACAGATGAATGAAAAAAATTATTTGTTTTTCAAACAGATTTGTTTTTTTAATTTGGACTTTATGTTGAACAACTACAAAATCAGTTGAGTTGTAATATAGTTTTGTGTTTTCTAAAATCTAACTTGTTAATTTAGAAAATTTTATATATTTATTCAATAACTGAACAAAATTATTAAGTATGTAGCGTCCATCGCTTACACGTTTCCGTATTTCTCCCTTTATTTTTTTATAAATTTCAAATATTTTTCAATTATATGATAAAAAAGTCATATTTTTCTGCCATATACCAATATTTGAAAATAAATGTTATGTAAAGTTGTTTATCTCGGAAACGATTTATTTTAAAGTGATAATAACAAATCTATGTATCTATCAAATTAATAACATTAATATAAAGAAACACTAGAGATAATATCTCTTCAGTTAATTTTATATTTGCATAGGAATGCATCTAAGAATTAATTTCAAAAGTTGTAGTCTGTTTTGACTACATTTTTGTTCATCGGATACATTTAAACAGTTATACGTAATAAATCAAATATTACTAATGTATTTTACATTTTATTATAAATAAATAATTTACAAAATAAATTGACAGTCACAAAATCACATTAAACGTTCTAAGTATTGCAATAAATGTTTTTGTTGCTGATATTAAATCTTCGGCCGTAGTTTACAAATCGTTCCACATATAAGACATAAATAAAATTTCCTAATTATTACTAGATTTAAAAGTCTCTTCGGCTATAGAAAATAAGTTTTCCGCCATCGCTTTTCCTGTCTGTTTTACCAATCCAGCAAACACTCCATTAGGCTTTTGCGAAAGAACGTAAGGATGGTCAAACTCAGCTACCCTTCCTGCATCCATCACAAGAACCTTATCTGAATCCATGATAGTGTGAAGCCTGTGCGCTATAGTTAACACTGTACAATCTGCAAACTTTCTCCTAATGGTACTTTGGATGAGTCCGTCTGTGTGTGGATCTACGTTGGCAGTGGCTTCATCCATTAATAATATTTTGTTGTTGCGGATCACAGCTCTAGCCAAACATAATAATTGTCGTTGCCCGACACTAAAGTTGGATCCACCTTCCGACATTTTGCTATCTAAGCCTGCTGGTAGGTCAGACACAGCAGTCTTCAGTTCTACTTCCTCCAAAGCATTCCACAATACCTAAAAAGTGATGTACAATCAGAAGATCATATTTTTAAAAGCGACATCAAGAAGCTCTTTTTTTCCTTAATACTGTACAAACATGTGAAATGTTGCACAAAGTAATAACAAATAACTACTTTCATATGGATATTATATGATAAAAATGAGTTTATATATACAGTTAAATTATCTACGATAGTACATTACATTACATTAGCTTAACACAATGCTTTGGTTTGGTTCAGTTTTAAAAACAAAATGTACTTTATATATTGCAGGCAAAACTGTTTTATTCATAAAACAAATTCATACCTCATCACTGTATTCATCAAAGGGATCCAGATTCTTCCTAAGGGTTCCTGAAAACAGTACTGGCTCTTGAGGTATAATAGATATTTTCGATCTAAGAGTATGCAGACTCACTTCCTTTGTATCTACATCATCTATTAAAATTTGTCCTTCAATTTGTGTTAAACGAAACAATGCGGCGATCAGAGATGACTTTCCAGCTCCAGTTCTTCCAACAATTCCCACTTTCTCTTTTGGTTTAATTTCAAAAGTTAGATCTTTAAGTACATTGGGTTCGTCTGGGGAATACTTGAGACACAACTTGACAAACTTAATTCCTCCACTCTCTGGCCAAAATTTAGGTGGATCTTTAACCGCTGTATCAATTTCTGGAGTTATGTTTATGTATTCCTGTATCCTCTCTATTGACGTCATCTGGTTCTCCAGTTCGCTCCACTGTCTCATTCCCCACTGGAACATTCCGGTAAGTCCAATTGACTGAGTGAGTGCCAGACCAACATTTCCACCAAATATTTCTAAAATCAATGCAATAAATATATTTCAAGACTGACACAATATGATGTTTTGCTAATTTTAATAATAATTGGATTGGGGAATTATAGATAGTGATAAAATGAAGTTTTATTTAATCATAATCTCAAAGATGTCATATACGTTTGACAGAGAATAGATACCATGGGTTTTTAAAAATGATGACAACTTACCACTCTCAACGAATAGAATGCTGACAAGAACCAAAGCTATATAAATAATACAGTGAAAGTCCAACCAAAACCCGAACGTTCTATTGGCAGCTAAAAACATAAAGAAAGCAGCACTGTATTTATCTTGGTAGTTATCAAATTCTACTTTCAGTATATCTTGAGCTCCAAAAGCTCTGATTGTAGTAAGACCCTGTAGTGATGCGGATAGGTGAGTATACATTGGACTTCGTGCTAAAATTAAAAAAAATCATAAAAATCAGAGACATAATAAAATAAATATCATACCAGACTAAGAATAAATTATAAAATTCTATCTTTCTCAATATGTGAGAATAATTTGGTTATAAAAGACATTGAATATTTGATTTCAAAAGTCGTCAGCAATAATTTGTGATTCTGCGTAACTTACAGCATTAATGGGCTTTATTTGATAAAGATATACTTTCACTAAAGCAAACATAAAAAATACTTACTCACAGCTTCTACGCGTTTGACGTCTCTACTTGTTGCCAAAAATACCAATCTTATGCAGTAGAATATAGTCAAAATGATAATAGTTGGCAAAAAAATCCAAGGATTCAGTGAACCAATGACTACGGAAATGGCTAAAACTGTTAAACCAATCTGAAAACATTCAAATTAACGAATAATAAATGTGTGATAAAACATCCAAAAAAGAAAATAAATCTGTATTGACAATGATTTGTTCATAATATATAATTCTTCCATTTAGTGACTTTAACTTAAGATAAGAAGAAACAGTTAGATAATAGATAGATATTTGTATTAATTCCTTTTTGCCAAATTACAATGGATGGAATAAGTCAATTTGCCACTTAGTTACTACACTAAGACATAGAAACAGGTAAAATAATATTATATACAATATACACAAACAGTTTAAAAATAGAATGCAACAAACATAGTTTAAGTCCAATCAAAAGTGAGAAATTCCTCAATGGAATAGAAACAATGTATTACAAGAAATTTCTTTAATTTGTCTTTAAATTTTAACATGGGTAGATCCTTGATACACTTGAGTAGCTTATTGTACAGACAACTTCCGGTATTAATAGGAGATTTTCGATAAAGTGTTAAATTACTTTTCTCCGTGCAAATGTTTTGTCTGTTACGAGACTTTAATTTATTTTTAATACTATGAATATAACTAAGTAATTTATATATATAAATTGATATAAGCGTTAATATTTTATACTGCTTAAAAATAAATCGACATGATTCTAGAACACCCATATCAAAAATTATTCTTATCACACGCTTTTGTACTGTAAATACTCTCTTTAAATCTGAGCTTCGACCCCAAACTATTATATTATAAGACACTTTAGAGTGGAAAAGTGCATAGTACACGTCCATCAGAGCCCCTCGGTCCAATTAATTTTTTAATGTCTTAATTGCAAAACATGTTTGAATCAATTTGGAAGGCGGTCTATATGTTGCGTCCAATCTAGACTCTCCTCCAAGACAACCCCAAGAAAATTAGTTCTTGAAACCACATTTAACTCATGATTATTTATAGTTAAGTTTACATTATCAGCAGAATAATTTTTATTTCTAGTTTTGAAAAACATACATTCTGTTTTACTATAATTGATAATTAGTCGATTTTTATAGCACCATACCCGAAATTGTTCCAGTGTATGGTTAATACGAATAACCAGATTTTCAAAAGTATCTGCTGATACAACAATGGACGTGTCATCCGCATACATAAAAACTTTTCCATATGTAATAAAATTGGGTAAATCATTAACATAAAGCAGAAAAATCAATGGGCCAATAACGCTGCCCTGAGGAGTTCCTAGGGATACGTCCTTTTCTTGCGAGAGTTGCTCCCCAACTTTTACATACATTTGTCTATCCGTTATTATCTGGTATTCCCCACAAAAAGTTAAACGCAAAAATTTCATTAGAAAATCGTTTAAAAGAAAAAGTAATTCTATTTTAATGTTACACACCTGTACAGTATCCACAATGGTTATTGGTAATGTTTCATCAACGGCACCGATGTCTTTCGAAAATCTATTCAAAATCCTACCAGGTGGATTGGTATTGAAAAACCTCATGGCAGCATAAACTATTTTTTCGAACATCTTATTATGCAAATTTGTTGAAGCTGTCATACAGTACCTGAAGAATGCGATCGATCTAGACACTGTTAGTACCATTGTACTGAAGACTAGGCAACTATAAATAATTATGGCGTTTCTGTTAGTGAGAATGTCGCTTAGGAAGTACTGAGAATTTTGTTCGTGTTCTGAAGTTGAGTTGTGCGTACTGTTAAGGAAAATACTCGAAGATGAGCTATTTCCATTTCTTATCTGATCAGATTTCCATTGCTCCACATTGGACCTAATAAATAAAATATTGTAATTTACAAATCCTTAATTGATAGTTATACTACGTGACAAAGAAAGGTAAATACCTATTAAATATCATTTTATTTTGATAATTTTTTGCATGTTTAGTTCTCTCAGTGAAAGTAAATAATGATTAAATTTTTAGGTTTATCTGTAAAGTTTTTTTGTAGTTTGCATAGGTCGTACCTTGATAATGTAGCTTACTATTTTTCTGTTCACATTTGTGTTGCAAGTGGTGTGAAGCTTGTTGCAAACGACATTTCTTTACAGCTGATTGTGCTTAGAGTAGAGCAGATTTCCAAGCTCAGTAACGTAGGCAACGTAGTGAAAGACGCGATCCACAATTTTACAAACAACGCCATGCTCATGACACAGTAGACCTTATGGTATGGAATTCTATCGCGTATGGTAGCAGATCACTACTCGTTTTCATTAGGGTCACCGTGACAGCCTAACGCTACATCCAAGAAGTAGTTGATCCATATGCCATTCCATATGGCTCCACTACTCTATCCTATCCCTCATGTTGCTAGACAAACAATTTTATGCTTTTATTTTTATCAACGTCAGGTCAACCGTCTACCCTGGCTACCAAGATCGCCGGATCTGTCACCTATTGAATATATTTGGGACATAATTGGCCGCAGATTACTGCATTTACAACACTCCCTCCCCACAGAGTTTAGCAGCTCTTACCCATGAAGTTCAGATATATGAGATATACCAACATGTCGACAACCTTATTAAATCCGAGCCCATGCGTATCAAAAGTTTATTAGGGATCGTCCTCATCACACTATTGAACCAATGTTTGTATTAGGTTCTCTAATCTTGCTGAAAATGTAACCATTCAGTAAACAAATGGCCCTAAACCTGTGTACCAAAAGTTATTACAATCTAATGAACATATATAGGTGTTTACCTTTCTTTTTCACGTAGTATGTTTATATAAATATGTGTATTTATTGTTCCATTGAACAAAGACATTAAAAAATACTTACCAAATAGAAACAAAATAATCACTTGAACTAGCAGTGATTTGAGAGATGATGAAAGCGCAACACAATGTTATCGTTTTGCACCAACTTCCCCCAGCTTTTAGGTAGCTCTTATAAACCTTCCAGGATATAGTTCCTGTACCACGTTCCTCCTTCTCTTGAGTAGGGGCTTCTGCATTTTCCTCTTCTTTTTCTTTATTTTCAAGCTGTTTTGATCTCCTTCTTTCCAATTTTTCTTCTTCTTCTTCCTTACTATCAGCTAAGAATTTCGTGAATTCACTGTCACTTGCCTTAAGTTCTGAATAAGAACCCGAAGCAGCTATTTTCCCGTTTTCTAATAAATAAATTTTATTCACATTCCTCAAATACTGAAGCTGATGGGTGACAAGTACAACACATTTATCTTTTAAATATCCAGATATGCAGTTATCAAATAACTGTTTTCCGACGTGAGTATCGACTGCGGACAAAGGATCGTCCAGCAAATATATGTCTGCGTCTTTATATATAGCTCTGGCTAAGTTGATTCTAGCCCTTTGGCCACCACTTAGAGTAACGCCTCTGTCTCCTACTAGAGTTCGGTCACTATGAGGAAATAGTTTGAAATCTCTTTCCAAGGCACAGACTCTAATCACTTCTTCATATTTGTTTTGATCGAACTCTTGTCCGAATACGATATTTTGCCTGACACTGCCTCCAAATAACCAAGGTTCTTGTGAGGCATATGAGACAATACCTTGAATACTAATTGAACCTTCCTGTGCCGGCAGTTCTTTCAATACGGCATGAAGGAGAGTAGTTTTACCTGCTCCAACTGTACCAACAACTGCTACCAGTTCCTTAGAATCGACTTCGAAAGTTATATTTTCCAAATTGTTTTCAGGTAAAGAGTCCATCCACTTAAACGAAGCATTCTTTAGATGTATGCCAACAGTTTTGTGTTTGTAACCAATTGGCAATGTACCGTTTAGTCCGTTTTTCTTCTCTAAATCTATATCACCTGTTTCGGTTGTTTCGTCAAATAGCAAAAATTTTTTAATTCTGTTTACTGACACATTAGTTTCTGCCAATTGTGTTATAGCTTGTGGGAAAAACATTGTTACAGCCGTCCTTAATATTCCATAGAAGGAAGTAACTGTGTAAGCATATGATGCGCTGAAAGTGTTTCCTGTTACTACGTAAGTTATAATGCATAGAAATATGGCAACCCTATTCAGTACCAAATTACAGGACATCATTATAGATCGAATTATGGAAGTTGCCCTAATCTGGTTGATTTCCCTCCTGTAACAAATTTTATTATGATATATGAAACGCTGTTGCTTAAACTGGTTACTTACACTCTTGTTATTTGAACCAACTTTGAGAAAGGTTTTTCCCATGTGTACATTTTAATAACTTGTATTCCTGAAATAATTTCATTCATTAAACGTACTCTCTCGTCAGTCCTCAGAGCAGTTCTTAGCCGAAATTTTGACGTCAACTTTGCCATATACACTAAAAAATGAAAAATGTGATAAGAGAGAATATTTATTAAAGAAACGTAGTTGTATTTGACTAACACCTACTTTGGAAGGGAATAAAGAGCAGCAAGAATACAGCTCCAACCAATCCCGTTGGCCCAACGTAAAAATACAGAAGGAACATAACAACTACTGTTTCTAGTGGGGCTACCCATAAGTTATGGAAGTGTTGCATAGCAAAATCGAATCTGCCCACATCGTTTGAGATCAGGTTTACCATTTGTCCTACAGTTGTTTCTCCAAGTGCTGATTTGCTAAGTTTCAGTGCTTTTCTATAAATTAAGGAAGACGCAGCTACTCTCAGTTTCATTCCTAAGTGCATGACACGAAGCTGATAGCTGTGAATACACATTACATTTAAGAAACTTGAGACTACAAGGAGGCTGGAGTACAAGTAAGCGTCATTTATAGTCATTGTGGTTGGCCCTGGTTCGTAATATTTAAGAAGTTGCGACATAATCAGAGGCTGAGACAATCTGAAACAAATATATTTATGAATATTATCTTCCTTATTACAATTTTCATTTCCGGAAAATTAGTAAACCTAAGCTGTTCACCGAAAAGTTTATCTATGGCAGGATATTTAAACATATAAAACAAACGGTACAGTTGGGGCCAAAAACAAAGTGACATTACCTTACAACAAATTCAGTAAAGAAATTGAAAACACCATAGATGAATAATTCTCTTTTAAATACTTTAAGTACAGCTCTCCATAGAGAAGGATTTTTTTTATTCGCAATTTCATAACGCCAAGCTGTTTCCAATTTATCTCCTAGTCTCTTAGATTCATGAGTTCTGAGAGGCCCATACATATCATCTTCGTTAAGCTCCCTCTTAAATCCCTTTGCAAAATAAGGTATTAACCAACTGAAAATGAAATGACTTTAATAATGAATTATTCAATAATAAATTTATATATTTACCAGAAAAATGCAAGAGAGAATACATTGGCCCTCTCCATAGGGTGTATCTTTTTTGGTTTGGTAGCATCTTGTTCTCTTAGTTCATCCATTTTTTAGGTTGGAGGGTTTCGTACATTAACTAAAACAAATAATATTGATAATTTTTTTCAAAATATCTTAATTTTAAAAACTATGTTTTTAAATAATTGCCAACGTTTTGGTGCTGTTGCGCATCATCTTCACAGCTTGAAAATACATACAACCATGTCTCTAAAATTGTTTACTGTATACAATTTCAATTGTTATTACTGTATATGAAGAGAGCAGCTTTGAATATGCAATTAACTACAAGATTTAATGCCATCGCAAACAAAGCTATTTATTTAACATTATTACAATTGTATGATACTTCTTTCATGAATAATAATAACTTCATTAGGTCATCTGTGGTTCATATGAGACGAACATTATTAGGTAAATAACTTAGGTACACAATAATCGCCATATTGTTTCTATTTAATATCATAAAAATATCTATTTGTTATTTAAGATGGAAGAATTCACATTAACTCCGCCAAAAATTATTGAATCGGCAAAGCAAATAGAGGGTAATTTATTTCCAGAGAAATAGAAGAAGATATAGCAGCAAACATAATAAAAAATTATTACTAGGCTGAGAATACCATGTCCTTTTCAGAAAATGTATTATTTGTATATTTTTCTGAATTAAGCATGAAATCATCATTATGGTCAATATATGAGATGCACAAATTGGAAAGTATCTAAAATTAATAGCATTGCATAATAGAAATGGCAATCGGATGGATATCGTGCTATAAAAATCACGCCTTGTAGAAAATGAGCAAATTAAAAAATGTCCAATGAATGCCCCTGACGATACGTATTTAGGTACAAAGATGATTATAAACAAATAAAATTAATATTATTATATTTTAATACTGCAGCTGAATTATAAATGAAAGTACAAGTATATGTTCTGGCTAGTACTTTTATGTTTTCATTATTTCTGATGAAGTTATGATGTCGCAATAACTACAGTTCATTGTCAGTGATAACAATACATATTTGGTTTACAGATATTTCACAATGTGAGAAATATTAAATTCATATGATGGTTAATTGTTACATCCATAACAACTTCGGTTAGTGAAAACGCTCTCAAAAATCACCTATTCATCACCTATTTATCGCGATTTTTGCAAAATTTGTGAGTGATGCAACTCAATAGACCAGATTCAAATTCAACGCATCGAAATGCATAAGAAACACACTCGATTAACGTTTTTTCCAAATTTTTTTGCGCTGATCATCGTACATCTTTGTGATTTTTTGCTATTTTTGAGAAAAATTTTAAGGGTGTTTGAGATAAAGGAAATTCAGATTAGAATACAGTGCGTGAAAATAAATAAAGAAAGGTGTATGTTATCAAAAGTACAAATCTTTTTGTGTGCCGGTGAATCTAGCGAAATTTACAAATTAAAAAAGACATGCATTAGATAATTGCTAAAAATATATATTCATATACAAAGATGTATTCAATAAATATATAAAACTATAAATATTTTAATTAAACTTATTAGCGAAAGAAACAAGTTACTAAATTTAGTTAGACATTTTTAAATTTAGATTTTTATTAAATCCAATGTCTCTGGAATTATTTATTTAATATTTGGTATTAAAAAGCATACATGACTTTGCCGATAGGTAGGATGATTGATTTCAATTATCTTAAACACGTCACAATAAGATGGGTGTAATCGTCATAGATGGAGGAAATTAAATTAATTAGTTTTGTTTATGGGTTGTTAAGGATTTGTTAGAGGGTTAAATTTTGAGGGATTTTGAAAAGAAGGAATTGTAAATATCTGATGATATTTAATAAAATTATTATTGGAAACAAGTGTATTCTTGTTAGTGAATACTCCTGAGGTCAAAGAGCATAAGAGTCCGGTTCATACTGCAAATATACTTGGGTCCCAAGTATCTAAATTTTCTTATATAAGCAGAATAATCATGATAAATCAGTTACGATTAATCTCTGTTCTATATAAATCCATTATGAGATGGCAATATTACATTTTTGATGAAAAGTAGATATTAATGAACATAACATATGACTAATCATTTTTGTTACTGTGAAGATATTTAAGCTGATATAAATCAATTTTCCTACAATTCCTATCAATGTCATATGTATGCTCTCTGATACCAAACATCTAGGTATGCTAATGAACAATTCCATAGACAAACTTATTTAATAATTATCTAATGTAAAAATGAAAACCTTATGTAAATACTGAACATAACATTTTTGAAACTGTGGGAATTCGAAAATTCAACCACAATAGACGAGATGTGATCCATTTTTGCATTTTTAAGATTGCTTCTTAAGGCTGCCTCCTTTAAGTTGAGTCAAATATCTAACTATAAAAATTATTATACATATAAATTAAAATTATTTTAAATTAAATATCGACAATGCCAAAGTGGTTCAATTTTCGAATTCTCACAATTTCAAATGTGAACTTAAGTATTTATAAAATGTTTTCATTCAACCAGGTTAGTAAATTTAGCTAGATTAGTTCTTTATTTTAGATAGTTATTGTGGAAAACTGATTTACATTAGCATAAATACCTTTACAATACAGTAAAAAAAGTTACAGAAGCTAATAATAAAGAGTACGTATATGGGTAGATATAATAGGTGTAATTCAACGTTGGTCGGAGTTTTAATCCGCAGATTAGTTAGTTTCACACAATATTATTAATACCTAATAAAAATATAACAGGGTGGTCCACTTTCGAAAGCGGAAACTTTAGAGGCAGACAGAACCACAAAATAATATCAGTTTGTATTATAAACTATATTTGAAAAATGCAAAGATACAGGGTGTCAAAATTTTCATCAAAAGTTCCAAATTTATTAATATTTTTAAAACTACTTCAGATATTTAATTGAAATTTGGAACCTTTGAAGAAATAATCTAGATACATATTTTTACGTAAAAAATATTATTTTTCTTCCACCAGTGGCGTGCGTACGAACAGATCTTCGGGAAATTTTAATGAAAAAAATTGTACGCCAATGTTTTTTTAGAAACAAAAACTATTTCTGGAATACTTGTTCAATTTACAATAGAAAAAGGCTCCTTACTTTTTTCGTTTGACACACCGTTTGCCAGTAAAAATTTAAAATTCTTTAAGCAACTGGAATTCAATCAAATTTTAATCTGTCAGAGTAGGGCATGAAACAAAAAAGACTATTACTGTCGGTATTTTTGCATTTTATAATGACAGTTACTTGAATTGTGTCAGGTAATTTAATTTCAAGTTATTGTTAACATTGATATTATAATGCTGTGTAAGTATTAATCTGAAAAATGTTTTTTTCTAACAACGAATACGCAGAAATTCATTTTTGCTACGGATTTTGTGATGGAAATGCAGAAGCGGCAGTTCGTGAATATCATAGACGCTATCCAAATAGAAAATTTCTAGATGCTCGCGTTTTTATCAGAACACATCAGAATTTTCGTAACTTTGGCCTGCGTCTTAATAACGAACGAATCAGAAACCGTCGATATAATATTCAGAATAATCGTGTACTACGTACTTTTGATAACAATCCGAGGTTGAGTTCTCGGTAGGCGGCTAAGCACCTTCACATTTCTAAGTCTAAAATATTACGAACACTACACGATGATCACAGACATGCATATCACATATAGCATGCTCAGGATTTGCACCCTGGTAAAGCTGAAAAAAGAATAAGATTTTGCCAGTGGCTTTTATACTCGACTTCCTGACTTTTTACATAAGATTCTTCGGACGGACGAGTCCACTTTTACCAGACGTGGGTTAATAAATTACCATAGCATCCATATTTGGGCACATCAGAATCCTCGAGAAACTCGGCCAAGATCATTTCAAAATGAATTTTCCGTAAATGTTTAGTTGGGCGTTATTGATAGTAATGTTTGTGGTCCACATTTCCTACCCCCAAGGTTGAACTCGGAACTGTTTATGGAGTTTCTTAACAATAATCTGCAGAACTACCTAGAGGATTCACCCTTTAATTTGAGATATAAAAGTTGGATACAACTGGATGGAGCTCCCCCGCATTTTGGAATAGCTGTAAGAGAATGGCTCAATACCAATTATCCTAAACGATGGATTGGCCGGCTAGGGAGGAATGACATGAATAATGACGTGGTTAATGGTATTGGACCAGTGGCCTGGCCACCCAGGTCACCGGATCTTAATCCACTAGACTTTTACGTTTGGGGCACTATTAGAGATAGAGTCTACCCTAATCCCGTATTAATAAGGAAATATTTAATTTTAAGAGTTCAGCAAGTCTGCAATGATATGCGGCGAAATCCGCTGCAATAAATGCGTTAGTGAGAAGATGTCGAAAATATATTGAGGTGGGTGGATTACATTTCGAGCAATTTTTGTGATTTTACCTTTAATTTTCTTTCTTTTTGTTATTGATGTTGAAAGCCACTAATTGAATTTCTCATTTTCGTTTTTGTTTACTTAATTGTTTTTCAGATATCACTAGGTAATTTAATTTTTTACTGGCAAACGGTGTGTCGAACGATAAAAAGTAAGAAGCCTTTTTCTGTTGTAAATTAAACAAGGATTCTAGAAATAGTGTTTGTTTTTAAAAGAACATTGTTGTACCATATTTTTCATTACAATTTCCCGAAGATCTGTTCGTACGCACGCCACTGGTGGAAGAAAAATAATATTTTTTACGTAAAAATATGTATCTAAATTACCTATTCAAAGGTTCAAAATTTCTTTAAATATGTAAAGTAGTTTTAAAAATATTAATAAATGTGGAACTTTTGATAAAAATTTTGGCACCCTGTATTTTTGTAACGAAGCATTTTTCGAATATAGTTTATAAAACAAACTGATATTATTTTGTGGTTCTCTGTGTGCCTCTAAAGTTTCCGGTTTCGAAAGTGGATCACCCTGTATACTGGGATCTTCAACAGGATATACCTTTTTCAGATACCACAGGTAGGAGAATCGATTGTTTCTATAGTCAGATGTATACACTAAGTTGAAAAAAAGTTCTGCCATTTAAAAGAAATGTAACATGCCATAAGTGGCGCCCTCTACTAGTGACGTCAAAATTAGTTAAAAATTCTTATTTTGCGTGACAAAAAACATAATTGTTCCATTTTTTTTTAAATACTACAACAGGTTCCAAAGTTATTGAGATATTTCAAAATAAAATTCTAGTATTGAATGCCCTGTATTTTTGAAACCAGCAACATTCGGATAAGGCATATTTAGCTCAATCGACTTTTTTTGGTCACCAGTATCTCCAGCTCCGAGATTTCCCAACCCTTCACAGACACCCTGTATGACTAGTCACTCATACAAAGTTGTTCAACAGAAATATAATTCTTAAGAGATTCTTGAGTAGAAATCATTTAAAAAAAATAGTTGCCCCTTTTTTGCGATTCAACAGTTTCTAGTACTAATGCAAATCTTATGAATCAGTCATTTGTGAAATAAGTTGAAACAGAAAAACAAATTTATCATATGACATGCAAAATTATATCTTGGCACTGAGTATATTTATTTTATTTAAATGGATATTGAATTGTTTGAATTCAAATATGCACGTATTTAAACAAAAGGGTATGTTTGTTTATTTTTTAAATTCCTTATTTTCTCGTATCAGTAACAAACGTTAAACTAATATTAAATATACGGGAAGGTTCTGGTATAAAAATCTTGAAAATTATTCATATGAGTATGGGATTTTAAAAATTCATAAGTTATCGGCAGGTGTAACGGCTTTAGCGACAGGAATGTGTATTCCTGCTATATCTTACAAAATAATATTAAAAATGTCCTTTTAATACAAAATAGTAGTAGACACCTGAAAGAATTTACTGCTTTGTAAGTCAAAAGCAACCAAATGACAAATTTTTACTGATTTTATATTGCCAGCTAATTCCTAAGTCGGACCTGGTAAAATTACCAGGACCAGCTTGCTCCCAAAATGAGTTATATGTAGACGATATAGTGACGAGGCGTGCGTAATCATTACAATACAATTTCGCTACGTAACATTAAACGTATTCTATACGTTGTGTGACAGCTGATAAACGCGTGGCTAACCGGCAGCTGTTTGTCTGAGTTAACCTTGAAAATCTTCGTGTTGGTTCAATGTAACAATTGTTTTCATTTAATACATAGTTAAATGCTCAGCGTATCCATCCACTTTTTTATTTTTTACATAACGAGCTTAAATTAAAATCATGATAGTAAAAAATTACTAATACACAAAACAATAAAAAGATATCATTTCATCAAAATTTGTTCTAAATATTGCAATTGCAACAACGTTTTCTGTACAAATTAGTTGTAAAAATTTATATAATCTTTAATTCAAAAAGTGTTTACTAACTCTATTTTCCTGTGACACAATGTCCATTTATATTGATAACACACATTTTTCTGTTTCACTGGTATATCATACATGACTTTCATCTTTTGTAGGGTTTGAATATTAATTATTACTTGAAAAATGTACTGTCATTTTCCTTCTAAATATTACATCTACATTTCTTAAAATTATTACATTCACTAAAATTAAATTCCAGCTTGGTGGAGAGCATTTTTCAGGTACTTTTTAAAATTTCATGAAAATTATAACTAAATCTCTTAAACGAACCGTTTTGCATTTATATAACAAAAAAGGAACTACAAATGTAGTTTTTATAACTTAACCCATTGTTGGAAAAATACATTATGACATATTATGTTTTCTATATTCTGCTAAAAAAGATGTATAAAGGTCCAGCAAATATCAAAAGATCTTTAGAAAGGCTATGGAATTTAGAAATTTTTGTTTCTTATATTATTTATGTAAAATGTTTCATTTTCTAGAAAATTTACAAAATGCAGAGGGAAAATGCTCATCGCCTGTCACGGAGCATTTGCAACATTTTTGTGTTTATATCATACAATATCTGCACATTCGCTTTTCTAATCGATGGATTAGAAGAAACTTATCCACCGCGATCAGCTAGCCTGAATCCTATCGAATTTTATATACCTGTCAAATGTATGTAAATGATACATGAGCAACCATTTCTCTGCATTTTGTAAATTTACTACAACTAAACTAAATATTTTATATAAAAAAAGATACAAATAATAAGAGATACAAAAAAATCAATATTCAATAACCTTTCTAAAATCTGTGACATTCGTTGTACCTTTGAAGTTTTTTTTTTTAACAAAAGTAGTTTACAGGGTGATAAAACAACCCTCTCCAATCTTAATTAAAAAATTCCTACCTCCTCCTTTCGAGAGTGCTGGAATCGATTCTAAAATTTTTGTGCGGTCGACTCTAGTATTCGAAAAAAAATGTTTCAAAATTTTAACCTCTATGTATACATTACATTAGGTTGAAGTTGCAGTATAACCCTCTGTTAGCTTCACTTCTTGACGTCACAATGTTGTCAAACGTAATAGGTGTTATATTGCAATTTGAACCTAATGTAATGTATACATAGAGGTTAAAATTGTGAAAAAATTATTTTTAAAACTAGAGTCAACCGCACAAAACTAGTTTTAGATTTGTGTTCAGCATCCTTGAAAAGATTGGAGAGTTACTTTTAGTTTATAACTGTAAAGCCATGCATTTGATAGGTTATGTTTATTAGAGTTTTTAGTCATACTTTTATATATCATCACCACCTAAAGTTTGTAACAAACTTTACGGGACACCCCGTATATTTCTGGTTTAAAGTCCGCAGTTGTCTCATTTTAAACAGGTTTTAAAAGTTAGAAGAAGTTATCACAGTAATAAATATTCAATACATTCACTTGTACGTATACAAAACTAACTCTATTAAACTAAATGTCAGTATCATTTATAGGCGCCAACTATGCTTACTACTTACATTTTTGAAACTTAGAGTGCGGTGAAGTCCATTAAGTAACACGGCTATCGGTTTATATCACAGTTCACATCAAATTTTATCTCTTTCACATGGCAGCAAACAACAATTAAATCGATTGCCTATTCCGAAGCGAGCCACACGTCATCTGCTACTCGAGAACATTTAAACGGATATTTATAATAGCTATTTTATCTAAAGCTTTATCAAGCCAGCATTGTATATCTAAATATTATTTTGCTCTCCAAATGAATAATACACCCAAAGTATGATTATTACAGTTCAAACAATCGATTGTATACCCAATGCAGAATGATATTCAAAATGTATTCTGATATGGGATGATTTTATAGTTTGGCCTGACTCGGCTTAGTGACTGCCTGGCTGGCCCTTCCCGTAACATGGCTCTTAGATAACGGTGACTGGCATTCGTCAGAAATACCGAGAAGGATTACGCAAAAGTCTATGATTTTACAGAAAAGGCTAGTCGTCTACCTGCTTATAATATTTACAAAATATACAATGTGGGTCACCGAAAACCGATTTTCTTTGTTTTGATGCATAAACAGTGACGTAACAGAAACCCCGCAGTCCCCACACCACTAGTTTCATTCATAGTCAACTCCTGGCTTTTCATATTTTTAAACCACTGCCTCTGTTAGTATGATACCATGATCCTAGGAATAATAGCTTTGATCGCGATAGCAATCCCGAACTAATTCAGACATTAGATTCATGCGCAGTTTGAAGTTGGGCGTTCGCGGTGCACCTAGTCCTTGACTATATACACTAAGACTAGTCAATCTAATGGGAGACCTTGTTGGCCTGAATGGGAAACCAACTCTCGCGTAATGGGAAACGATCTCAAAAAGAACGTTTAAGCTTGGGCTATTTGCTAATAGATGGCGCAATATTAAGTACTAAAATGACATGAATTTGGGTATATAATTTTGAAAGCTCCTCCCATCGAAGACGATTGGTTCATACATATTATGTTATGTACAATCGTTTGCAATAATATTGACACTCTTTAAATTCAATTTTGCTATTTCTTTTGAACTGCTGACGTATTTGTAATAAAATCTACTTTCAACTTTTAACATTAGTAATTAGTTGTTTCACTTACCAATATAAATTTAATGAGTTTCTACTCAGAACTTCGAGAAGTCCAAAAACTGTTTTGAGAGAGTGTCATTCTTATTTCAAAAGCTTGTATGTACTTAAAATTCATAACTTTAATGACATTCGATAGGATTACTGTTTATTTTATTATTAAGTGAATGTGTTAGTCATGAGGAAGCAGGCAGGAAATAAATGTTAATTTTTAAAATGTAATAAAACTAGATGAAACATTCCAGGAATAAAACTTTTCCGCGCAAGGCGAAAATCGACTATAATGATAGATTTTGAATTCTGATAAGTAATTATAGTAATTTCATCACGATTTTTAATAAAAAGAAATACAGAAGTGCAGTTATCCAGTTCATATTCACTTTCGCGTATCAATGAAAGTCAAAGCTTAAAATATATTAACCGCCACATAACACTTTTATCATACTCCTCCAGCTTTGGTAAATTCAAGTGAAGAAGTCATTCAATACGTGTCGATAAAAATATACAAGATGGGCCATTAATAAGGAGGCATAGAAGAGGAGTAACATCATTGGGACGAAATATGAAGATATAGCTAAATATATCTTCGTAAAATATTTCTGTGGAAAAAGATACAAGGTGTTAAAGTTGAAATATTTTTATTTGTGTTTTCTTCTTTTGTATTAACGCAAGTATCTCTCAACTGATTGAAATTTAATTCAAAAAAATTAGTAGGTATCAATGAGTCGTTTATTTTTTTAAATGTCCAGAGTAACTTTGGAAAAAACTCATATTTGAAAAAAAAATTATCTACATATTTACTTTTATGGACAAAAATAACAACAGAGCAGTAAAAACAACTTAGCCCTTGAGCAAACTCTCCCTACTTCTACATGTCTTAATTAATTAAACTAATTATTACAGCTAATTACAGAAAATTTTCAATATGGCAATTTTCTAATGCTCCTAAGAGATTTCCTCACGTCGAAAAATACATTTAATTGTTTTAGATCAGTTTTCTGGAAAACGGTAGAAATTTCGTTAACAAAAAATAAGATAGAAATTGTCATCATCTGGCAATATCTGTTTTAATAGGTACCTACTACATAAATTATGATTGCTTTTCTTAAAATATGTTTCCCTACCAAATTTGATGACAATCGGTTGAGCGATCCTAGTTATTAAAAAAAAAAACGAAAAAAAAATATGTAAACCTGTATCTTTTTCCATAGCAACATTTTAGTAAGGCATATTTAGCTATATCTTCACATTTTGCTCCAAAACTGTCATTCCTACTCTGGCACATCATCAATGGTTCACCTTATATAATACTTAAAATAATAAACTACACATGAAACACATTCTTTTCTGATGAGGCCTGTAAAGTTCACAAATTATTTTTACTAAAAACATTAGCGCATGTAAATTTATTTAAATTTGCATGCGCAAATGTTAAATTATTTGAATTTTTAAATTAATTTAAATTTAATTTTAATTTAAAAATTACTCTTCAAAAAGACTACAAAATAATATTTATTTCACACCATCACAAAATTATACTTAGATCAAACATTGAAAAAAGATACTTGGTGTTTTAGAATTTGTACTAATGAATTTTTCGCAAAATAATAATGCATCTTATGCAGTAAGAGAAACCCACACGATAATCTGCAGTTCTATATGTCTCTTTATAGAAGTAGGTATGTCGAATTCATTTGAATTATCTTAATATGTTTAAAGGAAATAAAACAGAAAATGTAAATTTTGGCATATCGCTGAAAACTCTTTTAACAATATTATTTTTCTGTTTTTTTTTAATTAATTTACAGTTCATATTCTTACTTCTCTAACGCAATAAAATAAACTGCTTATGTTTCAAACTTTATGATCTGTGGTTTGAATATAAATATATTGCCACAATCTTATTATTTAGGCAGGTATATGAAAAAGGGTCACGCGGCCACGCCCTCGAAACGCCTTCACAGTTTTTTGCAGATTAAAATAGTAGCGCTTTATTTCCTTCGTTTGAATAAATGTGTATTGTTACACAGTACGACATCTAACAGGAATTATGATAACGATTTAGGTCTTTATTAAGGATTGACTCTCTTGGTGTAAATACTCAAGGACCTAGTACATGTTCGGAATTATAAATCCTGCGTTCGCGGAACCCAGATTTATAAATTTGAACGTGTTCTGAATCCGTCCCGTGCATCCCCGGACCTGAGACAGAATTTTTAATCCCACGCATGCATATTTTACTATAGTTGTTGCATTATTACATTATATTAATCTATTAAAATGATTTCACATAAATGACCCAATTTTGTCAAATGCCTCTATACAGTGTGATTCCGATTAATATGCAAAAAAAAATTGAGGGTAGATTGTACGACTGATTTTAATAGGGGCCCTGCATATAACATTTTTTAATATGAGCCCCCTTTAAGGACTTACAACCCCTTAACAGTGGATTATAAATTTAGAGTTATATTAAAAATCTTGCAAACACTTTGAAATTAAGAAGTAAAATTTGGAAAGATATTTAGGCTGATTAAACTTCTTCTGGCCGACTATTTTTTATTCTCTTCGTCCTGTCATCAGGCGTTGAAATAAAGTACCCCATGTATATTATTCATTACATTTTTTTGAGGTTAACTTTTCGATTGAAATAAAAATCTTGCTGAATGCCTGTTGAATTAAGAATGAAATGAAAAATGAAGTTTATGACCCAACACGCACATTGATTCCTTTCCAATATCTAATTGACATATCGATATCTAGTAGGTTTAAATCATTTTGCATTATCGTTTCTGAATCTCATTTGGTCAATGAGAAAAAAAGTTTAGCACAATTTTAGGGGTGAGTTGCCCCCAAATAAACACCTTGTAGTGCTTCAATTAACTTTAACTCATGTTCAAAAACGACCAGCAATAAACCTAAATCATGCACCAAATTTGATTCGTCTACAGTAAAGTATCGTATAGATATATTTTTTTTTTGAAATTTAAAGCCTCTCTTTGGGTACTAATCACTCCTCAGGAGTGTAACTTTGTATTAGGTAAGTTCAGTTAAATTACAATATTTTGGACACCTCTACATGCACCGCCTGCTCTGTGTCGGTTTTTATCTTGTCATGATAAGATATCGAATCTAATACCGAATAGTTATGACTACCCCACTATAACTTGTATTACAAAATATATTTTATTAAAAAAAGAAACGACACAAAAAGAAAATTGCAAATAATATTGTTAATTTAAATTTGAAATTGTGACCACAGAACTCCAAACTGAACACAGAGTACATGAGAAATGTTCGCGGATTAGTAGAAATTCAGAACATATTCAGAATATCGCATGCCCATTTGATATGTGCGGTATAAATTCAGTATTAATTCAGGATACATTCGGAATCACTACCGCGAGCAAAGCTAATAATAAATTTGCGTGCATATTAAAAAATCGCGTGACTAACAAAATATTGTCTGCGACCTAAAGCTGCATATTCATTTCGCGCGGCTGCCATGCGTGGCGTGATTATGTATGCTGCCACGAAAAATGGCAAAATTGTCAAAGTGGCTGACATCTGTTGGTAGATTTCGGAACTGCTATAGGAGTGTAGAACAAATTACTTGAATAATAGGAGTATGAAGTTCTGTGTTTTTTTCTATAATTTTTCCTGTATAAGTAGTACCAGAACAGTTTGAAAATGATATAATTTTATCTTGATAAGATAAGACAATTTGTAATTCGAGAGTGGGGATGAACAACAATCCAGCAAATCATTTTTGTGTGTAGGGGTAGTGCAATTGTCTGCATTTTTTAGTAATTTTTGCAAACTTTATTGAGATCGTACGATATTTAGTTATAAAAAATGTACAAAAATACAAAACATGCGGAAAAAATTTTGCACAAAATCTCGATCCTGTTAATTAAGGATGTTTTTAAATCTGTATTACACTGCCAATTTTCTCCATTTAATAAAATAGATATTGCATGGGGTCGCTGAACTAAAGCAGTCGTCTGTAAACACAGGTTTTTGACCGGTTGGGGCTTCTCACGTTTTACCCCAGACAAAACTATGTGTCTCGCCTCAACTTCTTTTAGAGGTCGCATACGATCTTCCAAGTAGTCCAAGATATCTGTTTTGTATATCTGAATCTGAAAGGATGAGGTTACGAACATACAAGAAAGTCACGATATATATGCACTCTCAGAATTTGTCTTACATCAAAGTTTAATAACACCCAAACTACACATTCAACTAAAAAAGAATTATACCATAAAGCAAGTGAGTGAATCAATTTCTGTCGGTTTTTCGTTGCGCATCAAAGCAAATTCAGTGTGAATACTGTGAATGCCTCGCGAGATCTGAACGAGTATTTTTCCTTAAGCTCAGTGGCGTATTTAAAGCGGAAATGAGGAAAATAAATTTTATAAAAGTGAAATTATGCGCCGACCGATAAGCTTATACAAGTTCGTTCTTCTATCTTTTTTCTAAATTTAGGCTCACTTGTTGAACAGTCGACGTTAGTTCATTATCACTAATTTCTATATTGGGAATAGTGAAGTTCTAGCCAAGAGTTAAGAATGGATAACGAAAAGTGCATACTATTTTTTATATGGATTGTTTGGATGTCCAGAGGAGTTATTGTAAACTTGACTACTAGTCTCCTGTAGCCAAAAATCTCACTTATAACCAGTCTTTTTTCCACTATAATATTTAATTCTTGTCCAATTAACAAGCTCGATTCATCGAAATCACTTCTATTCCAGTAGACGACCATCTAGTACAACTGGACCAAGTAATTGATTATTAATCATGTATCACATGTTAATGCTGAACCGGTGCTGAAAGTTACTTTCCACTGTGTCGTGCGGATTTTCAACTGACCAACGATATTCATTGTGTTAGGTCTGTCTGCCTCTCTGTTTGGTTGTTTGTTTATGTAAATCCTACTTCATATAATTTGTCAGGGGCGTTTCTACTCATACAGGGCGTAAACCATTGGATGTAACTGATTGTGATTTGTTGCCTTGTAGCTAATACTATGTAACTACGTATAAACAATAACTAAAACACTTACTGAGCTTAGGTCAGGATAGAATTGCCGTCGGAATCGTCCACTGGCATGCAGCTCTTGCAACAAGCTCAGAACCTTTCAACAAATAAGAGAGAAACGCATGAATACCCAGACATATCTTCTCATTCTCTGAATATCAACATATACTACTTAGATCAACTAGTAAATATATTCTCTCTCAGACTGCAGCTGGATATCAACAATACAACAATGCACACTGGCCAGACCACCTCTGCAGAGATAGTTCATAGCAAGACTAGGTCTTTAACCAGAACCAGACCACGTAACACGCAGCTAGCGGCCCCCGAGATATCCTCCGCTCACCGCAGCTAACGGAAGGGTTGTATCACCGCAGCTAACAGCCCTAGGATACCCCATACCTCACGCAGTCACACGCAGCTAACGATCAATAAATAAACAAAACAATAACAGGCCGGCCTCGTCAGTAATACCCTATAATTAATAATCTCAAATAATTAATTCATCAACTACTAACTTAACCAATAAACAAATGCATGCCAAGTACTCAGTAATGTAACTCACCTAATAATTCAACACAACACAGATTACTAAAACAATTGTTTAGTCCACTATTTAAGTCATTCTCCACTGTAAAAATTATTTAGGGTCCGACTAAACACTTATAACAACGTCCTTATTCATTTTTATCAATGTTTATTTTAACATGATCCCTACTCAAGCCAGGTAGTCATTCCATCGGTCAAATTGTCTCGCTTCGTAACTATATACTCTTAACATTTGGGACAGTTATTTACTCCATCACGAGTGAATTGAGCCTCATCAGCGAACAAAATGTAATTGTATGGCTTACGTTTATTCAATTGCAAAAATACAACCGCAAATCATTATCACCGTCCTGAAGATTCTGGACGCGCTGAATATGGAAAGGTTTTAAACCATTTTTGTGAATAACTTCCCATGCCGTACTTTGATTAAGAGACAGGATACAATGCGCCTTGTACCGGGGCTGCGTTCTACCATATTTAGAATTTTTAGAATTTCTTTTTCCACTGCTAGAACAGGACCAGCTTGCCTCTCAGATGTAATTCTCACACTGGGAAACATTCTATTTTCACGTGCATTGTTGAAGACTGTCTGGAATACATTTCTATCTGGCCCTCTTCTGTTCGGGAAGCGAATACTCAGCAATTCTACGACTAACGCCGTCGTTGCAATATCCATAAATAAAAATAATATCAGCATATTCTCGATGACTAAATGTGGAGCGCATTACGAAATTATGTGTGTACAATACCTACTAGGCGAATGCACATGTAAAAATAAATGCGACAGTTATAAAATAAGCGTTTACATCAAATGTG
Organism: Monochamus alternatus; assembly: GCA_037114965.1. NCBI lineage: Eukaryota > Metazoa > Arthropoda > Insecta > Coleoptera > Cerambycidae > Monochamus > Monochamus alternatus. The sequence goes on along the minus strand of CM073431.1, from coordinate 71,549,989 downwards.
ACAATTAGTAATCACTAATGTGAGTTTGGTTTAGAATGTATGACCTACTCAAAATAAGATATCAAATAATAACAGCGTTCGCAAAAATAGCAATAAAAATATTTTCACTGCAATTCCAGTAACCGCTGATATTCGACCATATGTTAATTAAGCTTTTTTGTTCACTTGTGTCCCCAAAACACCTCTTTCGAATATTGGGAGTTCCCCCCCAGGCACCCTGTAGAACATTTGTTAAGGTTGTAAAAATAATATGGAGAAAAAATGTATAAAGTATAATTTCAGGATAAAGCTTGCTTTATAAACGTTCTTACAGCTTCTATAAAACATTTTGTGCTGATTGGGTGATAAACGAATGTTTTCTAAAAGAATCAGGTATAGTGCATCGCAACACTTTTTCGTACGGAAAACGACTACTGTAATCACCTAATTATATGTCTGTTTCTACTTGAAACACCCATTATACATAGATACACGATAACATTTTTAAATAATTATATTCTAGCTGATTAGGTACTAGACACACATGTTTATTACGTATTCAATTTACGAAATGTTCTGCGAAAGTAAAGGAATGCATTTTTTAAAATTTTACGTTTACGTCACCCTCGTGAAGTGATATTTAGTACCTACAGTGTTTAAGTTTATTACTATAGATATATAGGAACTTCTAAAGGGGTGACTTGGAGATATCTCACCCCTAAATGTATGCAAATTTATTTTGATAGCTGACGGACTTTTACTCTAATAGCTATTTGTAGGTTGGGTTTTAATACGGGGTGTAACCTCAAAGTTATTTTTTTGGCTATAGCTTCTTTAATACTGGGACGATTTTTTTCAAATGTGACGCAGTTTCCTGTAAATATTTATAAAATTGCAGCGCCCTAAAGGGCAGAAAGAGCAAGTGTTAGGTGAAGAAATTATCATAACTTTTTTGTTTTTAGTTTTATTAAGATTTTGATGGCATTTCTTTAAATATTGAAAGTTTATCTAAAAATTTTTATACTCTTATTTGAAGCCAAAAAACCAACCGTTTTCAACATCTACATTTACTTTACAATCAAACAGTGTACTTATACTTTGAAAACAACTGAATGATAGCTATCATATTACTTTAACAGTAATTCAAACCTTATATCCTTCATTCATACAATGTTAAAACGGAAATGCAATCTTTTATAGCAAAATATACTATTTTTTCCTAACCTTGGGAGAACAATTTTCGGACTGGTTGCCACGTCGTCGATTTAGCTTCCTTACGTGTCCAGAGATATAATAATGTTAAAGTAATGGTTCAAAGTTACTTCTGAGGATGTTAACAATATTTCAAATATAAAGGAAGCTAAACCGACGACGTGGTGACCAAGTCGGAAATTGTTCTACCAAGGTTAGAATAAATTAGTTGCATATCTATTTTCTCCATATTGGTTGCGTTTCTGCTTTAATTTTGCATGAACAAAGCATAATATAAGGTTTGAAATTACCGTCAAAGCAATATGACAGCTTTCATTCAATACTTTTCAAATACTTTGCCTAATCGTAAAAGAAATGAGATTCATCAGTGTGTCCAAACTAGACTATCAAATTTTTAGATAAACTTCAATTTTTAAAAGTAATGCCATCAAAATCTTAATGAAATTAAACAATTTTACCTAAAACTCAGCCTCCATTAAAGGAACAATTGCACCAAATTTAAAAAGTAATAGCCAAAAAACTAATAATAATAATAATATAATCATTGTCATACTTCATTTGTTATCTATCAAGTATTAAATTTATGCAAACTTGGATACTACCGTATAAATATGCAACTGAAGATTATTTTTACATGCATATCTAATTCTAGAATATTAATTTAAATATACAAAAAAATATATAATAGCTATTTATGATATACGTGTTAAAAGTAAGATTTTATTTAGCGTAGCGAGTTTTTTAACTTCACGAACAAAATAAAATCACTTTTAACACGTATATCATACAATATTTTTTCTACAAAACAATCGGAAGAACTTTAAACTCAATAAAAATAAGAAATCAAAAAATACCACACAGATCGCAATGTTTATGAACCAAAATTTTCGTAGCAACCAGTGCTTTTGATTTACTTTTAACACGCGTGTCAAAAAATTACATTTTTAACATCAAAAATGACAATTAAAAGGGCCACTTTTAATAGTTTTGTAGAAAAATGTATTTTATTAGAAGAGAAGGAAGTTCTGAAAATTATTTATTTAATTGCCTACCTTTTTGTCCTTAATAACAGAAGTGTAAACAAGATTAGTGATTACTGATTACTATATTAATTATATAATTTGTTTGTTTTTTATACCTACATATAGTTTTAAATTAATTTCGAAGCAAATCATTTTTCGCACATGCTTGTACATTAACCTTTGCGAAATAAGACTGAAATAAAATAAATATGTATGCAACTCAGCACACAACCACAGCCAACTGGCAAATGTTGTAGGTACCTACAGTTCGTTTATTTTTCCTCACTATATTCAAATGTTTCTAATTTAGCTGTATCGGAGTATAGTTCTATAAATAGAAATAACTTTTGTGGCTATTATTATTAAATGTCTATTTATTTTTCTTGGGGATATTTCAAATAATTCTACCACTGATAATCAGTAACTTTTTAGAAACTATTTATAGTATTCTTTAAACGGTATAAATTATTATTAATTACGTTTTGCTGGTCTTGTTTGTAAATGGTTTCAGTGATGCAAAAAATGCACGTAATAGATAAATTGGAGGTATTTTATCAATTACTGCTAGATTGAAATATACAGGTGGCGGCCATTTCTTAAAAATAGTTTGTTGTTTAAAATTGAATAGCTGGCTTAGAAGGCCCTGAACAGACCTATAAATTGATACCTGCTTGATCGCCAAGGTATCTTAATTACCATTACTATGCTGATGATACTCAGATTTATTTTTCTTTTGATTATGAAGAAGTACCACTTGCAAATCATTTAATAAATTCAGATTTACAGTCTCTTTATACAGTTTCCAATAAACATATGCTTAAAATTAATCCCGCAAAATCTTCAGCTATACTTTTTTGTAAAGATAATCTAAGAAACAATATTTTAAATAACTTTACTGTAAGGATCAATAATGATGTCATACCATTTAATGAACATTGTAAAAGTTTAGGTTTAATAATAGATAGTAAGTTACGCTTCAAACAACATATCTCTGCTAAAATTCAAAAAGCATATTGTTCATTAAAATTATTATATAGCCAACGCCATCACTTGCAACCTGAATTAAAAAAAATGTTATGTGACGCATTAGTTCTTTCTCATTTCAGTCATTGTGATATTGTATATGGACAGTGTTTAGATAGTTATTACTGTCATCGTATTCAAAAGGTGCAGAATGCATGTATCCGTCTGATTTATGGGATTAGGAGGCGAAATCGGATTTCTCATAAATTTTAAGAATCATCATGGTTAAATATGTATAATCGGAGGCGGCTTCATATGTCCTGCTCATACTTTAATTTATTAAAAACTCATAAACCACCCTACCTACACAATAGACTTAAATTTAGGACAGATGTGCATAACATAAATATTCGTAAAAAAACAATACTTATCGTTCCTCATCATCACAAAACAATATTTAAAAGGTCTTTTTCGTACAGTGTCGCTACCTGCGTAAACAATTTGTTTAAACTAGGACTTCTTGATCTCTCATTAACTTTACTAACTTTTAAATCTAATGTAAAAAAATATTTATTAAATAGTCAGTGAATTTGGTTCATAGTGTAGATTTCATTGAGATTTGTTTTTTTTTCCTCTTTGTCTGTTACTCTTTGTTTTCTCTTCCTACAACTTATTTCCTTTTTTCTTCCTTCCTCTACTGCTTACTTTTTTATTTATTAGGAAAACATCTGGTGCCGTTTATATGTCTGTGTCTGTATTATCTGTATTTAACTTTAATTTTAGTTTTAATCTAGACATAGTTTATCATATTCTAAGGCGGTGGTGGAAGAACAGAATCCGGGATCCCGGTACTCTGAACCACTAAGCCTATTGTTTATCTCCATTATATGTTCTTATGTATGATTTATGTGAAATAATTGTGTAATTATGAGATAAATAATAAATGTATTATTATTATTATTATTATTATTATTATTATTATTATTATTATTATTATTATTATTATTATTATTATTATTATTATTATTATTATTATTATTATTATTATTATTATTATTATTATTATTATTATTATTATTATTATTATTATTATTATTATTATTATTATTATTATTATTATTATTATTATTATTATTATTATTATTATTATTATTATTATTATTATTATTATTATTATTATTATTATTATTATTATTATTATTATTATTATTATTATTATTATTATTATTATTATTATTATTATTATTATTATTATTATTATTATTATTATTATTATTATTATTATTATTATTATTATTATTATTATTATTATTATTATTATTATTATTATTATTATTATTATTATTATTATTATTATTATTATTATTATTATTATTATTATTATTATTATTATTATTATTATTATTATTATTATTATTATTATTATTATTATTATTATTATTATTATTATTATTATTATTATTATTATTATTATTATTATTATTATTATTATTATTATTATTATTATTATTATTATTATTATTATTATTATTATTATTATTATTATTATTATTATTATTATTATTATTATTATTATTATTATTATTATTATTATTATTATTATTATTATTATTATTATTATTATTATTATTATTATTATTATTATTATTATTATTATTATTATTATTATTATTATTATTATTATTATTATTATTATTATTATTATTATTATTATTATTATTATTATTATTATTATTATTATTATTATTATTATTATTATTATTATTATTATTATTATTATTATTATTATTATTATTATTATTATTATTATTATTATTATTATTATTATTATTATTATTATTATTATTATTATTATTATTATTATTATTATTATTATTATTATTATTATTATTATTATTATTATTATTATTATTATTATTATTATTATTATTATTATTATTATTATTATTATTATTATTATTATTATTATTATTATTATTATTATTATTATTATTATTATTATTATTATTATTATTATTATTATTATTATTATTATTATTATTATTATTATTATTATTATTATTATTATTATTATTATTATTATTATTATTATTATTATTATTATTATTATTATTATTATTATTATTATCATAAAAAGTAACGGAGCCTGATTAGTTTCAACTTTTATGTGGCGGAATTTGAAAATTTATTTTCCCAGGCGGATATTTTCTTTAACGCCCTGTATAAAATATTATTATGTAATCGAAGAGACCATGAGTGCTTTAATTTGATATACGGGACGATAGCTTTTATTACTGTAGTTTTGTTAAAAATGGTCAAATCTTATTTGGCTTTCAACGTGTAGGTAATGGCATGAAAACAAAACACTATCGGGGCACATTTTTGACTTCTGATCTTCCAGTTAAAGTTAAAGAATACATTGTTATATCCAAATTATCAATTTTATTTTAAAAATCGAGATAAACAATATGAAACACAACTATTTTTTTTAATTATCAGTTCTCTTCGAAGTTTTAACCATTATGCTTCAAAGTAAAATTTATAGCGTTTTATTACGTATTACAGTGATGTGGCTAGACCGGTATGGGTACGAGCCCCGCAGCCGGTAGATCGTATATCAGCTATATTCGTAGAGAGGATTGCCACCCTCTCTGCGGGTATGGTAGGGTAGAAGAATGTTAGCTTGGATCAAGGTGAGAGATTGATACCGGTCGAAATTTAACTATCCTCTATATTCGTAGAGAGGATTGCCACCCTCTCTGCGAGTATGGTAGGGTACAAGAATGTTAGCTTGGATCAAGGTGAGAGATTGATACCGATCGACATTTGACTACCCTCTTAATTATAGAGGTTCTCCAGGTTTCCCTCATTCCTGAATGGTGGTTAGGACCTACCAACGTTTATTATTATTATATTAATAATTCTGGTATTTATTTCATGAATAGCAGTACATCCTGCTTCTATTCTTCTCTTGGCTTTGGACACATTAAAATAACCTGATAACTTAATAACAGTCATAAAGTACTAGGTTGAGGGATCTTGGAAATTTAAAAAAAATCTTAAATAAATTAATTATATAAAATTTAAAACAGTGAATTAATAAAATATATTCCTAAAAGTGGAAAAGTTTCGAAGAAAATTTATGACTTTAGAAAAATAAACTTTGTTTCATGAAGTTTAATATCTATTTAAAAATAATAATAAAATTTTCTATATAATAATGGATTTATTGGCTTCAATTAGAAGACTCAGGAACCATGAATTTGCCCAGAAAATGCCTTGTTTTCATACCAAATATGATTTGACCATTTTTAATAAAACTACAGTAACCAAAGCTATCATCCCGTCTATCAAATTAAAGCTTTCTTCATGGTCTATTCGATGGCACAGGGATTTTTTTATACACTGAGTTTGAGAAAAAATCCACCAGATAAAATAAATTTTCAAAGGCGGCCACTTTATAAAACTAATTTGATTTTTAAAATTAAATTAGTTGGCTTAGAGAGGCCTAAAAAATAATCGTTAAGATATCTTAAAAAGTAACGGATATATACGCCTGGGGAGGTGACAGACCCTGTATATCTACTTATCACCTCTTGATTGCCATAGTATTTTTTCGATTATAGATATAAACAATTTTTCACTAATATACATATTACATAGTCTGTCATTGATCTATTCACTTCAGCGCTGATAATAAGAATATTTTACATGAATTAAACATTACCAACAGATTTTATCAATTAAAATTAATTAAATCGTAGATATTAAGCATTTGATAAGTAATGAAAATAAGACCCTCTTCAAAATAAGTTGTTAGATTTTTATTGATGCTACTGGTATGATATTGCTAAAATATTAAAACATAATATATTTTTATATAGGTTTTTGGTACCTATTTGATCTTGAAAACAATGAAAGAGATATTTTTGAAAATTAGCAGCAATTCTTTACATTGAAGATCCAGTTCCAATTTGAAAGTAGTTACTGCAAGGCTTAGTTTTATAATAATAATACGATTCATAGTTATTATAATTCGATATGACTTATACAAGGTCAACTAGAATAATTAAGGTAGCTAAACTTTGGTAAAGGTTGCTCGATGCACATGTCAAATTCGAAGAAAAACCACCAACCAATATGTACATAATAATTCCCCATGTTTACCTGTTACCTTCCAGTTCGTTAGAGTGTATGTTTTATGGGGTTTTTATAAAATTTAAAATATTTAATATTAGGTTACATACATCTTATTTGTTACGCCATAAGTAATGCTAAATTTATAGTTAGATACTTGATTTATTAATAAACAATCACTATTGCAAAATTATAAATATACTTATAAAACAACAAACAAACAAGCAGATTCAGGAGCTAAGAAACAAAGTACACAGTTCAAAATCATGTCTCTTGCAAAATCCTAATGGGTTACTAGAACTTAAAGAAATTTATAGGAAGAGAATTCAAAGAAACGACCGAATCCAAAATAAAATTTGAATGTACTCTTACAAATACAATTTTGTAAAAAAAAATCAAAATGGGCAATTCGAAAATGATTTAAAAATACATTTCTACACGGCACTAGATACTGATCCATTGTGAAACTTGACAAAAAAATTAAAGAATTTCCCAAAGAAAAATAAATAATATTTTATAACACCTATTTTGAATTTTAATTGAATGACATACCTGATGTTAGAACTATTTAAAACTTTCTCCACGTAGATGTAAATTCATTTAGATTCGTTTTACCTAGTTTCTACGAACTAAAGCAAATGTATCTGGTTCTTGGCCTCGGGTATGATACGTCACACTGTTAAATGGGACATTTCTTGTACTGTTTGGTACTTATTCGAGGATTCTCTTCAACAATCTTTAAAATGTGTTTCTCTGCTGTAATAAGATGTCTCTCTTCCAAGATTCGTTCGTAAATTTACCGTGTCACACCCGCGTCGCACTACCGCGGTAAAAGTAGCTGCATGTCTACTGGGAAATCGTCTGCGTGCAGTGAGAAGCTGCTAAAGCATTTTGTCTTACCTCACCATAAATTAAAACAATATCTATCAACTCCATTTTTTATACTTCGGAATTCACTGTTCGGAATCAGTGGAGAAATAATAAAACCAAATTATTAAATTAGGTTATGTAGAACCTTTCAGTATCGTTAAAAGAGATAAGCCTAGAATTTCGAGGGCTTATATTTAAGAAGGTTTAAGACATTTTATGTTGGGTTTAGTAAACGGTGGAAGGCAAATTGTATTTTTAAGGTTCCTTAAAGCGTAAGCGTAGCTTGAAACAAACGGTGGAAATGGCCATAACTGTAGAAGAGAAAGGTAAACTTAAAATTATCTAGGTTGATATGCATGTTGTTTCGATTATCGCCATATTTAACCACAATAAGATCACGTAATATACAGTTAAGAGTATTTTTTGTCATAAATAGTTTAGCTACTATTAGACAGCAGTATCTGTTAAGGGTTTAAAATCTTACCGTTATGTAGACTACTCTGCTAATACAAGGTAACGGTGCCCTTAATAAGACATGAAAAAACCGGTCCTAAGTGATTACGTATTTCTTACAAATTACAATACTTTTTTTACAGAATTTATATACTTTTCTTGTTAATAAATGTAACTAATCCTAGCAACAATGGCTGTGATGAAACCACTACATTTATTTTTAGACAACAGTGAACTGTAGGCAAATATTTTACTTATTTGCATAATAGCTATTTATGATATACGTGTTAAAAGTAAGATTTTATTTTGCGAGTGAAGATGATTAAAAAACGAGCGTAGTGAGTTTTTTAACTTCACGAACAAGATAAAATCACTTTTAACACGTATATCATACACTATTTTTTCTACAAAACAATCGGAAGAACTTTAAACTCAATAAAAATAAGAAATCAAAAAATACCACACAGATCGCAATGTTTATGAACCAAAATTTTCGTAGCAACCAGTGCTGTTGTTAGTTACGAAAGAAACGCAAAAATATTGACAGCATTTTCTAGTAATATTATAAGTATAATGAATAATCTCGATAATGAGCGTAACGAATCCATCCCTGATGAAATCGAAGAAGCCTCCAGTCGAGCAACATTGGAATTATTGCCGGCGAAATCAAGGGAACAGTACGATATCGCTTATATACGATTTTCGGGCTGGTGCAACATTAAAAAGGTCCCTGGGAAATGTAACGAAAGTGTTTTACTGGCATATTTTGAGGAAAAAGCTAAGATATGGAAATCGTCAAAGCTGTGGTCAAATTATTCCATGATCAAAACTATGTTAAAAATAAAGCAAGATCAAGATATAAGCAAACATTATAAACTTATTGCTTTTTTAAAACGGAAGGGTGAAGGATATCAAGCAAAAAAGTTTAAAAGTTTTGACGAAGACGCATATCGACAAATTTGTCACAGAAGCAGAAGACGAAAAGTATCTGATGATGAAAGTCGCAGCAATAGTGGGTGTCTTCGGGGCGTGTCGCCGGGAGGAATTGTGTCAGATGACCATCGACAATATAGAATATTTGGGCACTTCGATTGTTGTGACCATACCAGATACTAAAACGAAAGTGCCTCGGACTTTCAGTGTTGTTGGTGAATTCTATTTAAACTTTTTTAGAAAGTATATGGCACTCCGGCCACCCAACGCAGACCATAGACGACTTTTTCTTAAATATATGAAGAATAAATGTGTGAAGAATCCAGTCGGAATTAACATGTTTGGTAAAATGCCTGCCGACATTGCAGAGTTATTGAATCTACCAAATCCTCAACTCTACACCGGTCACTGTTTTCGTCGTTCATCGGTGACATTGTTAGCAGATTCTGGTGCAAATCTTACTACCATCAAGAGACATGGAGGATGGAAATCTTCGACGGTAGCTGAAAGCTACATTGAAAATTCACTGGAACAGAAGAAGGAAATTGCGTGCCAAATACTTCCTACTGCTGCAACTACTAGCAAGGCCACCAGTACTACCAGTAGTATTTCTACAGAAAATAAATGTGTCACACATATTGACAGTAAAACCAACTTAAGTATGATGACTCCGCAGGGAATTACAATTTCAAATTGTTCTAATTTTACTATAAATGTTAATAGTAATAACTAGTTAAAATATTGGTTTGTACTGATTTAAAATAAAAAGTTGTTCATGTGTTTGTTAAAACGTTTAATTAATTTTCAAAACAAAATTTAAATAAACTTTGATTTATTTTTAACACTAGTGTTAAAAGTAAATCAAAGTGTTAACACTAGTGTTAAAAGTAACTTACTTTTAACACGCGTGTCAAAAAATTACATTTTTAACATCAAAAATGACAATTAAAAAGCCCACTTTTAACAGTTTTGTAGAAAAAATATATTAAACCTTATTTAGTTTAAGATATAATTTTCAGAGATCTGAATTACGTAAATTTGACAAATATTTTCAGGTTGAACGTGACGGTAAATTTAGCATTCAGCATTTTTTTAAATGACATTTTCTACAGTTTACTTGCATTTAGAATACGAGGCGTAAGAGGGCTGTCATTGTCGTTAGAATTGCAATTTTTATTTCAATTATGGAAAATTCAAATAGTGAAAGTGTTATTACAGACACTAAAAGAAAACAATAAAAATTTAGATATTGTATTGTACCCAACTCTACCATTACAACGATAAAAGATTTATTAGTTACCCTGGAATTCCAATACGCAAAACTTGTGTAAAAATGACATATTTCTTAAACCCAAAATAAATAAATATATGTTGTAAAATTTATATAACATGCGTATTAAATAAGTCTGTACCTCAAATCTTTTTAATATCGAGATTGCTTCATTTTTGGTATTATAAGGTGGCCCAATAAAAGAAGTCAAACTACTAAATTCTAATAAGGCTACTGAAATTATTATGTAAATTAAATTTGAATATCAAAATGCATAAACTATATATCAGTCTACTTAATTATTATTATTTTTTGTTATTGTGTGAATGTGGGGTTTTCTTGTAATTAAAACAAATTTCTCTTTTATTTTGAAAACAAGCCGCTGCATTGTTGTCCGTAGCTTTCTCATAGAGTAATTTTCTAGACGTTTATATTTTTATACAAAATTTTAATTATTTAATAAATTTGAGGGTTTATTTTCACACCCCTTATAAATTAGTAACTAAACTTTAAATTAACTAAACAAAAAATTCTGGCGTATATAATAAAACAATTGCTTTGCTTAGTTAATGATAGCTTTCTGTTTTAAAACTTCGCTGTTGTAGTAACTTTTAATTATTATTTTATAAATCTAAAAAAATTCTGTTTCATCAAAATGATCTGATATTATGAAAATACGGGAATTGCATATGAAAATACTATACTCGATATTGGTTTGGTTATTTTTGAAATTCAATACTTTTAAATTCATTATAAAGAATCAATTTCATGCAAACAACATAAAATATTCCTATTATCTGAATTGAAAAATCCTTCACACTAAAGAAAATTCTGAGACTTCGGCAACACTGCTTTCTGAACAGCTGATGCTATCGAGTCAAATTGAAACTTTATTTTTAGGTGGCAGTAGTTTCAATTATAAGTTTAACCATAATTATCAAAATGGCTCAATTTTTTATATTGTCTTTGTATCTAACAAATAAAAAAAACTAAATTATGATCATTGAGTTAAATTTTTATTAAATATTTTTATTTCGTGATCTGCTTTATATTCCGGTTAAAACCGAGTAAAATATCCATTACAATTAACAAAATAGCGAAAAAAAGTCGTAAAAAGGTCCAGGTCTAACTGTATTGGTCAGGCTGATACAGAGTCCAACTCCCAGGCGCGATCTCACTACTGCACGACGCGAAGACTTTTGGCTGCTTGGTTTCCCCTCTGGCCCGGTTCGCCTTTCCTTAGTCGACCTGGCCCCCTCAGACTCCTCCAAGGGGCCCATATCGACGCCATGCTTAGTGCAGACGCCCGGTCTACGTTGGACGCTCTACATCAGGACTCCTGACCTCAAACCATCCACTAAACCCGACCTCCAAGTAGCTGGATTACAGGAGTCGCCACGCTCCCAGTCGATAGATTAGTACATAGTCTATGTATTCCTTCGTACGAAGATCTAACTGTACAGGGTTAACTATGACAAATATTTTAAGAGGGGATAGGGAAAAATAAGAATTAACGGAATCACCCTTCAAAAAAATTTCAAACTTATTTATAAAGCAAAAAAAAAATTATTCGATATTATTTTAAATCCTTATTTAACACCGCCAATGTAGAGTAGGCAACCAACAAGCAAGTCATGCAACAGTCGCTCAGTCGGTATCGCTGTCATGTCATAATTCAATTCCTTTGTTTACGTTGTAATTTTGTGTTCTTCTTCAGTTTTTAATGCCTTATTTTAATTTTAAACGTTTTATAGTTATTAAATAAAGGAATATGTGTCGGGTACAGATATTTTCCCACAATATAGTTCGCTGGATTGTTTTTCTAGGTTGTGGGACAAGACTGCCGCGGGTGCATTGAAAGTTTTGTATTACCTACATATTAGTACCACCCATTCGTCTGATTTTCTTATAATTAATAGGCATTTTATCTAATTGTACCTACAGGAAGTGTCTTTTATCGGTAGTGAGTGGTTGTAATTAGCGAATATGTAGTTTTACCAGTTTATAACGAAATAATGAAAAACGAATGCAAAATACTGGAGCTAACTGGATTGACTGTTACCTATCTATCAGGTATTTTACCAATAAGAATGTTAATTTTTGTCGTTTCTACATTTAGAAACGCTACACAAAGACGACCGCATGATAGTTGACATTGTTGACAGATGTAAGCTTTATCTATGAATCTAAGCCATCTCAGTCGATTCTTATCATAGGTGCCGACTTTTCGTAGGAAAAAAAGTGTTTTGCCCCATTTTTTAAATATCGAGCTAAAATTCTGGAATAATTTTTGTATTGCCTTTTATACCTCCCTGAGCACGTGGTTAAATTTTTTGTACTTAGTCATAGTTAACCCTGTATACAGGGTGTTCTGCATAAGAATATTCCAATTTAATCAAGCATACCTCTCTCTCCAAGTATCAATCCTGGAAATAAATATTAGTAAGGAAGATGCTGCCTTTCTGTGCTACCATACCGTATTTCTCATTAAATCATTAAATAATAATCTACATTTTGTAAAGATTTTTTTTTCTTTCTAAGCAGCTTAAATTGACACACGTGTCAATGGACCTGTCACTATATTTGACACATTTGACTGGCAGAATATACCTAACCTCGCGGCTGACAGAAGGTCAGTGACGGCGATAAAAAGGGATTTAACATAGTTTTGAAAATAATTTTTGTTGGCTTTATAAATAAGTTTGGAATTTTTTTGAAGAGTGATTCCATTAATTCTTATTTTTCCCTATCCCCTCTTAAAATATTTGTAATAAGTCATAGTTAACCCTGTTTACGGCTTATCTTCAACTGTTTGCAAAAGATTTTTTTCATCTTGAACTCTTATTACACTATGGCGTTGTCGGATATTATTGAACAACTTTCCAAAATGTTTCTCTAAGGGAAATCTCCTACGATATTCTTTACACTTATACAGTTTCCTTCACAGAAACCTAATACAAATAATGTGTCAATTTCTTCGCTGAATGTAAATTTTCCCGCCATTTTCAACAACAAACTAGCAGAAACAAAATAGTTTTATTATTAACTGTCAAATTTTAAAGACAAAGTCTGCTACTGACATTTTGATTTCTTCTGATAAACGCTATTAAAATTTTGTTTTAATTAATGCATTCTTATTTAATACTCTAAACATTAAAAAGGTTTTTTAAAAGTAATAAAATGCAACTTCAATATTTGGATCGACAAGTGACCTTTTGCGAGTTTATCTTGTATCAGAATATTAATTTTCACAATAAAATTATTTTCATTGATGAGTTTGTTTCACTTATAGATAAATTACAAATGTTTACAACTTTCATGAATATTTCGATTTCCTCTACAATACCTCCTAGACATTTTCACTGCAAATTTAAGATAAATATTTAGGCCGGTATTATTCATCGTTATTTGATTTAACCAGTTATTTTGCCAAATCGATTAAATGGTGAAAGTTATTTGGAATTTTTGCAAACCAGTCCCCTGATTTAATCGAAGATTTACTGTTGCAGCTTAGACTAGAGTTTTGGTTTATCCATGGCGGAGTACCGCCTCATTAGTGCTACCGTTAGAGTCTTTTTGAATTTTAATTTTCCAAATAAATGGTGAAAACGGGGTAATAATGGTGCTCAAAATTGGCTACCACGATCGCCAGACCTCTACAAATATGATAATTTTTTTTTTTTGGGAACATTTCAATTTTCGGCGAAGAGTAAATTTATGTTTCAGAGAAAATGCACCCAATGCTTATTTTGAACAATTTCTTCAATTTTTATTTCATAGTTTTATTAGTAACTGTCAAATTTTAAATACAAAACCTACTACTGACTTTTTGATTTCTTCTAATAACATTATTAAAATCTTGTTTTAATTAATGTATCTTTCCTTGAAAACTTATAAGTTTTTTTTGAATTTAAGAAGTGTAAAAAAGTATTTGAAATTAAATTCTGCGCGAGATATTATCATTATTTTTAAATTCGATCAAAGGAAACGAAAGTTTGGTATAATTTTAGGGGTGACTTATCCTCAATGAACACTGTAGTGTTTTAATTTTCCTGAACCCATAGTCAAAGAAGGCCAATTATAAACCTAAATCATGTACCAGATTTGGTTATTTCAAGTTAAAGTAATTCAGAGATATTTTTTTTTCGAAATATTTGGCCACACTTTGTATATAGTAAATCGAAATATGGAAGGAAGTAATGTAGTCAAATCTACAAATAATGGGAATTTGTCAAAGAAGAAATTCAGTTGAACATTAAGTGTTTTATTATAAAAATATAGCACCTAATAGCTAGGTATAATTTCTATAAAGTTTGCTGAAAAGATCTGTAGTTTTGCTCTGCTATAGACAATAAATTTTCTGCCATATAGGCACCTGTTTTCATAACAAGTCCATAAAATACACCTTCGGGACTTTGTAGTAGTTTGTAGGGATGATCAAATTCGACAGCTCGTCCAGCATTCATCACCAAAACTTTATCTGAATCCATAATGGTGTGCAGCCTATGCGCTATAGTCAAAACTGTGCAATTGGCGAATTTCCTCCTGATCGTAGTTTGAAATAGTCCATCTGTATGAGGATCTACATTAGCAGTGGCTTCATCCAGTACTAAAATTCTGTTGTTACGAATTATGGCCCTTGCCAGACACATGAGTGGTCTCTGTCCTACGCTGAAATTGGATCCTCCTTCAGACATTTTGCTGTCTAAACCCCCAGCGAGATTAGAAACTGCATTTTTCAGTTCAACTTCATCCAGTGCATTCCACAGAACCTGGAACAAATACATACATACAATATATGCAAAAACTGCAGATAAAACTTTATTTGATAGATCAATTAGAAATTTTTGACAAGTTGTAGTGATTGTGAAGATATATTTGGTGTGACATAAAGGTTTCTGACCAGAATAATATTTTGTTTAACTTATATGACGACTTAATTGCTTGGTATATGTGTGTGGTATTTATTTAATGGACGAGGCGCAGTATAGTTTTAAACAGAAAATTCATTTGTACGTTAGACTGTTGCTCCATTAGATTCATATATTATTAATAGCCTGGTTTGAAAATATGTTTTTCCCATATCAATGTTACCTATTTATATGAAAGTTGGACAATGAACTTATGTTTGTTTTTTGGATACATAAAATTAGTTCTGAAGAAGTTTTTAAATAAAAACGAAACGTCGACTTTATTTTAAAATCTTATATTATTTGATTATCCTATACTGACAAATTGTACAGAATTATAGAACATTAAGAATATTAGAAGCTCGTAATTAATTATTTATCTTAGGTAGCAATGGTTTTTGTTATATCTGGGGCGTGTCGATGTGATGAATTACTTCAAATAAAAATTAGAGACATTGAAGATATGAGAAATAGATTGCTGATGAACTACAAAAACAAAGAAGGAAAGATCCTTTACTGTAAGCGAATATTTATACATATATCGGAAATATAGTACCACAAGATCTACACAAATAGATGGTAACAGTTTTTTAAAATATTTAAATGGTAAAGCATATAACCAATTAATAGAAATTCATACATTTGGAAAAATGCCAAATTAAGCTGCTGCTTTACTCAAACTGGAGGATTCTCACGAATATATCGGATATTGTTTCCGTAGAACTTTAGCTGCACTATTAATAAATTAAAAAAACTTATATCACAACTTTAAAAATGCAAGATGGGTGGAAGGCTACATTTCGGAGTTTCATATAACTCGTAAATCAGTTATTAGTAGAAAATGTTCCCTCCTGCAAGTATATCAAGTGCTGCAAGCGAAATAATTCAACCACATTGGGGAAATCAATAGTTCATAAACCATCTACTAGCGAAAATACTACAACCTACATAGTAAATGTTTGAAAACAAACAGTACAAGTGATATCATTTACAAACTGTAAATGATTATAATGCCTAGGCAGGGAATGTAACACTTTAATGCCTGATAGCTGTCACTAAAACTACACCTTTTAGGTTAGATACATTTCAGTTATGGCTAGTATAAAAGGGTTTGTCAATAGAAATCCATTCTTAATCGGGTAGTCTTGAAAACTATTATAATGATTACATTGATTTTCAGGCGATGTTGAATTCCAAATTCTCCTCCTCTCCTTTTAGTCGAAGTTAAAAATATGATGTCATCTTTTCGCAATGAATTAATTGATTCTGTACAAGCTAAAGTATCTACCTCTTTAATTAGCGAAAAAAAATTATATTCTACTGCCACTAAATCAGACATTCTGCGTAATATCAACTCTGTGAAAACTGATTTAAACATCACTGGAGTAAAAAAATTCAGAAATGGAGGTATTTTAATTGGATCAAACGACATTGAAGGTACATCGAAAATTATGAAAATAGCAGCTGAAAAACTAAGTGACAAGTATGAAGTTAAAGAAGTATCAAAATTTTCTCCTATAGTCAGAGTGGTTGGATTCTCCGAAAAATTTTCTAAGGAAGAGATTGCAGATTATCTTCAGCATCAGAACAAAAATCTCATTGCCGAAACGTTTCAGTGTAATGTCTTAGAGATAAAAAATGTAAAGAGACGCAATGATATCTTTCAGGCTGTTATCCAGCTGGACATGGCGTCATATAACAAAATTATGTCAGCGGGAGAGGGTAAGGTGTTCCTTGGTTACGATTCCTGTACTGTTTATGACGCAGTCGACATTAAGAGATGTTACAAATGTAGTGGTTTTGTTACACTTCTCTAAACAGTCTACTCGACCCCATCCTTCTTGTCCTCGCTGCGGTGACAATCACTTAGTTAGCGACTATGTCGCCCAGGCAGATAATCTAAAATGTATTAATTGTATTCGACGTAACAACGAAAAAGGTACCGATTATGATTTTGAATATTGGTAGGTGACATAAGATAATATTGCTGTTATTTACTAAACTATATTATTCAGTTCTTAAGTGCTAAAATTACTTGTATTTGTAAAAACACTATTTCAAGAATACGGCTTCTTTAACAACTGCTGCCAGGCGTCTATGATTGATAATATGTATTGATAATGCAAATAATTTTTAAAAAATTTTGGCTTGTTATTGATACAGATATTTTTTGAATATTGATATCAATTTGCAATACGCAATTTTTAATATAATTACAAATTAATTAAATTTTTTTACCATTTTCTGTCCATTAAAAATTTATTTAAAAATTATATAACCACAAAGACTTCTTTTATAAAAAATACGCATCGTTTTGAAAACAAAGGTAAAAAACTTAACATATGTATTGTGTATACCTAGTGATTTTAGTGAAATATGTATCTACTGTTTCATTTTGAAATTATAAAGTAGACAGTAATGAGTTCATTAAAAACTAGTTTTGACTGATTCTTTTTATTTTGATTTCTTTAATTTAATTTACAGCGGATAAAATACCAAAAAAAGAGAAAAACTATATGTTACAAAGAAATATTTAAGATTAAATAATATTAGTAAACATTCTGTTGTAAGAGTACACTTATATGATTAATTCTTTTATTAAATATAAATTAATCAATGACACTTAATTTGCTTACAAAGTCAAATTTTTGACTACGAAATCATAAATGTTTATTGATTGATTGTTCTTACTCATGATCATTATATTTATGAAGTTAGAACAAAACTACTTACCTGACAATCTTAATGTTACATTCATTTTAGATATAAAAATGTGGCGCTAATCGCTTGTACTAGGAAGGTAACGACTGAATAAATAATTATCATAGTTATAATACATTTACACGTTATTATCGACACACTTCATTTTATCTGAAATTTTCCTCTGGAATATATTAGCATCATGTAAAATAAATCAGATACACAATATAGTATTTAAATGAATATTATTTACTCTTTATTAAAACATTCCTCTACAACAAAAACTAGATGATATTACAAATAGTAGTAAAGAATACCTGAGAATATTACACACACACATCCCCAACGATTTTTCGAGCCGAATTATTACAAAACTGGAGATAACGCAATGAGTAAATTGCATGATTTTTGATGATGATGATTTTTCCAAATACGTGCAGGACAAAGAATGTTTTATTTTAATCGACGGCGTTTTAATTATTATGTGATCATTGCTGCCAAGGTTACCCTGTAATACATTTCAAACCAATATAAAATTCATGCAACTTCCCAATTTTACTCTAACAATTGAATAACATCGTCGTTATTGAACGATAATGTATGGAGTATCTAATATCTACTTACGTCACAGCCCTGTCTAGTACAGCAACTTTTTTTTTTCACTACCACTAAGTAATATTTACAAACATGTAATTAGTTTTCTTATCATATACTAAAGTATTACAACTTTACTTCTACGTAATTATTATTTGAAAGTACATAGAACGATTAGATGATGCAATCATCATCATCATCATGATTCCAACCTGCCATACCCGCAGGATTGGCACCCTCTCTGTGGTTATGATAGGTTGGAAGAATGTTGGTTTGGGTCAATGTGAGAGATTGATACTGGTTGACATTTGACTACCCCTCTAATTAATGAGGTTTTCCAGGTTTCCCTCATTCCTGCAGTGAATAGTGGTAGTCCAGGGAAGTATCCTTGGACCCCCGTTGTTTTCTGTGTATACTTCTGACCTGTCACGCTATTTAATTTTTTGTTCCGTGCACCAATATGTTGATGATACGCAATTATATTATTCTTTTTTGTATAATGATTTGGAGGTTGCCATTTCCAACATCAATTTAGATTTAGACATTATTTGCAAATTTTCTATTCAGTACGATTTAATACTTAATGAAGTGAAAACTCAGCTACTTGTCTGGCTGTCATCGACATTTAATTTTAAATAATCCTGCCTTTGAAATTAAGATCAATGATACTGTTATTACACCAGTCAATGAGTGTAAAAATCTTGGACTTATCATGGATGTAGATTTTAGATTTAGGACTCATGTATCTAAATTAGTTCAAAAGTGTTTTCTCAAATTAAAAATTTTATATTGTTATAGGGAAGTTCTGTCCCAGGACATCAAATTAAGGTTGACTGATAGCTTAATATTATCTTTACTATCATACTGCGATATTGTGTTTTGGCCTGCTTTACTACAAGTTGATAAAAATAGTCTTCAAAAGGGTACAAAATGCTTGTTTGCGGTTTTGTTATAACTTAAGAAATTATGATCACATTTAGTGATTTAGTTATAAATTTAAATGTGCCTGAATATTTATCTAATAATCTTATTAAAAACAGTGATGTACATGATCGTATTACTTGACATAGAGATTTATTAGTTACCCCTAGACATAGCTCTATAATGTTTCATCGATGTTTCTCTTACAATGCTCCTAATATTTTTAACTCTTTGCCTCATGATATCAGAGGAGCCACTAATCTTCACGCTTTTCAACGGAAAATCAAACAGTTTATAATCAACAGTCGTGATCGTTACTAACTAATTTAACTTAAATATTTTGCAACTTGTTAAATGTTACTGCCTGGTTGGATACCGCCACCCTCTATTGACTATTCTCTTAAATGATGTAACTTAAATGTAAATAAAGGCATGTTATTATTATTATTATTATTATTATTATTATTATTATTATTATTATTATCATTATCATTATCATTATCATTATCATTATCATTATCATTATCATTATCATTATCATTATCATTATCATTATCATTATTATTATTATTATTATTATTAATGATTGCAAATGTAATCGACAAAAATTCAGGTAGTCGAGACAAGAAACCGAAATACATGTTCATGTATTGAATTTACATATCCAACAGAAAACAAGAAAAAAAATTATTAATCTTACAATAACTAAAAATTATAAAGTAGACTCTGCTATCTCATGTATTATAGCAAACACAATGAAAAAAGTAACAAATAGTAGACTCAAATGTCGTTAATACTTTTCAAAGTTACACGTAAAGCAAATGAGAATTACACATTATACACACAACATCAAAAGCCTTAGACGCCCTGTCATTCTTGAAATCTTTTTGTCAGAAAAATCAAATGCATTTATAAAAGTATATTGTTTTCTGCGGTTAACGATCTCTTGCGAAATATTGTTCAATTCCTCTTCTGCCGCCACGACTAACTTATCTGAAGTGTGAGGTGGACGAATATGTTCATGAGTGGCTCTAGCAATGAAATCCTACATGTTTTCAATAGGATTCATGTCAGGAGAGTTCGCTGGTCAATCTAATCTATTGATGTGTCTCTTGAACTCTTCTTGCGCGATGTGGTCGAGCATTGTCGTCTATAAACACAAAATTTTCACCTAATTCATTAGGTAGGGGTAGATAATGGGCGTAATAATTTGTTCGATGTAAATTTGACTGGTCATATTCTGTGTTATGCGAATTAATGGGGTGCGGCGGTTTTATTTATTTATTTAATAAATCCTTACCTTACAGATATACACCCAATTACAAGGTAAGAACAAAGATTAAAAAATTGAACAGTTTGTAGAAACTGGGAAAGACGGACCGAAAATGTTGTTGTTGTTGCCATATTCGTGGAGAGGATTAGCACCCTCTCTGCGTGTATGGTAGGGTGGAAGAATGTTGGCTTGGGTCAATGTGAAATATTGATACCGGTTGACGTTTGACTTGAATTAATAAGATTTTCCAGGTTTCCCTCATTCATGCTCTGAATGGTAATTAGGGCCTACCAACGCTAAGTCGTTCCTGGGCGCAAATGCGGCCTGCTTAATAATAATATACCACCCCCTCTCCCACACAAGTCTTCGACTTCTGGGCTAATCTTCGTGATTAGAATGAGTGGTAGAGATACTATTATTATTTGTCCTATTCAGTTACAACACTTACAACATATAAGTATTTTTATTTGCATCTTACTATGTACAAAGGTTCAAAAGAAAAACAAATTTCAATTCTGTATTGCACTTGTCAGATGCAGTAGATAATTCTGCTTTTATCTAATAAAACGTAATTTTTTGATGATTTTATAGCTATATCACCATCTAAATGCAGTTCCACGTAACGCAAGTAGATGCCGATAGTTGCTAGCACTTTCCTGATATTTTATTGTATATTTTTTTAAGTTAGGTTTTAGCCATTCTAAATTATGCTCTTAATAAATTTGTTAATCTTCATGCACCACTTTCGAGTTTTCTGTAATAGTACTTATTTATCATGTGTCAAACCTCAACCTCTTTAATTGATATGTCATATTTTGTATAACAACATGTTGTAACATCAGGTATGTCAAATTATTTTAGTAATTAAAACCACAAATTAAATCTATTAATAATTAATAACAGTAGCGACAAAAGCAGTTAAATGTTCTACATAAAATCAGCGTTATAAAATGATATTTATTTCCATTTTTTGTTGACTCGCAGATTGCCGCCTTATCAGGTTTTACAGTGGACAAGTTTTCAGTGCCGTGCAGAAGTGTATTTTTAAATCATTTTCGAACTGCCCTCTTCGATTTTTTCTTTACAAAATTGTATTTGTAATAGTCCCCTGTACACTCAGAATTTTTTTAGATAAGTTCTGAATCTCAATGTATATGGAAATATATTAGTATACAAGACCAATCTCCGTATACTTTATATTTTTTGTTGATTTTTGTTTGTTCTGGCGCATAAAATATGTCATCAAGGACGAAAGACGATAATTTGTATCTTTCAGTTGTGCAATAGATATTAAAAATCATCATTCGGACATAGTTGCTGAACCAAGCTGTGGAAGGCCTCATTATTTTCTATGTATGTCAGAAATGTATGTTGCCATCTACTATATTTTTATGCTAATATTTAAGTTTATACATAATAACAGAACATGCTCTTTATGAGGTATTTCAGACTAGAAGTGTTTAATGCAAACACTTTATGATACTTCACGCATACAAGTGACTACAATGAACTGATGTGCGCATGCATATATATGGATGAAACCAGAGACGTGTGCTCAATCTAAACATAACATGTAATAATGTTACTTGTTTTTTCTTGCCTTATAATGTGTAATTATCATATTTTTAAATATAGCATTGAAAGAGACACGATAAAGGTGCCGAAAAGTGGAAACTTTTAAGGAATAAATATTGAGTGAAAGTTATATGTTATTTGCCTCTAACCTGCTAATTTCTCTACTGAATAAGTTGAAAAGCACCTAGCATAACAATGTGAAAAATAGGCTAACAGCAATTACTGCTAGTTAATAAGAATAGTAAGAGTAGGGAAATTATTCCAGTATTGGTTTTATGAATAATTTTTGCAACAATGAAAATAATTTATTTGGCGAGTAGCCGTTGCCGTATGCAAAGTTCATATATACCTAGTTATCTACTTCCAATGTATAAATCTACAACCCAGCGCAGGCCCGCCATATGTGTAGAATAAGCTAAAGTTTAAGCCGCTGCATATATTCTAGATGGCAGGCGAATGAATTCTCTTGATTTCAGTCATTCATAAACAGAATGTGTACAGTATAAATGGAGTGATTCACTCCCCACTCCGCGCCACCCCTCTTCTAATCAAATTGACAGTTTGATACACGGTGCCCAGTTTAAGTGTTATAGGGTGTACCCGATAAGTTTAACATAAACTTAATTAAGTATTTTATCGAATAGTGACAATGGTTTCACATGGATTTCCCTGTACTGTTGGTTGTAAAGGTAATGTCAAGAATTATAATGTTTGATATTTTATTTGCCATAACTCCAGAATGGTAAAATAATTAAATTTGTTAATGATAAAAATAATATAATATTACATCAATAATTGTAACAAACTGATTACCAAAATTTACTAAAAGATGAAGGAAATAGTACCGGATAGTATATTGAGTAGATACTTCTGCATAAATATTTCTCAAAATAGTCATACGACACATTTTTAGAATACTTACTGTAAGCGATCTAAAGCACTGAGTCATTTGACACTTTGACAATGACTCCAAAAAATCTTTCAAAATATATGTACAATATCTTTAGAAAATGTAATTTAAATAATTTTTGGGTTTACCATGCGCTATGATACAGTATATAAAAATTTCAGATAAAAAGGTTTGAACCCACACATGCCTTAATTTCCCATATAAATAATCTGTATTCCCTTACATTTTCTAATATGGAAATAAAATCTCAGAAGTTCTGTAAAATAAAATCCTAAATTACACTTTTACATATCTTTTGGGGATATGTTTCAAGAAATTTATTTGTCAGAGGAACAAGAATATAACCGGATTTTTCGCCGTAAAATGATCAAATATGTGGTATTTTTGAGAAACTGATGTTGTTTTCATCTCCGTTACTATTCCAGTCACCGAAAACTCTGGAAGAAGAGAACTTATGATTTAATTATAATTATTTAACTGACAGAAATAATTCAGTGTTTTTAAAGCTTTAACATAATTTGAGAATATGGATTCGCGTAAACTGCAAAAATTCAAATATTAAAGGTACTATTAAGGACACTAAAAAAACAAGAAAAATTTAAATATTGTATTGTACCCTCAGATTACATATTTTTTAGTCACTTAAGGGAGAGAGGGTTAGTATTGAGATAAATTTTCGCATACATACAATTTGAAGAACTTAATTTGAATTTACATTAGGGAGGTAGCTAATGTAACATGTTAACTATGTACAATTGTTTGCAATAATAATGACACTCTTTAAAAGAATTTTACGATTTCTTTTAAACTGCTAACGTATGAGTAATAAAATCTACTCTCAACTTTTAACATAAGTTCTTAGTTGTTTCACTCACCAATAGAGATTTAATGAAATATCTATTGAAAACTTTCAGCAGTTCAAAAACTGTTTTGAGGGTTTGTCATTATTATTGCAAAAGCATGTACATAAAATAGTATACAAAATATCTCAGGTAAGTATTGTGCTTTACAAAAAATGTACCTATGTTTAATTATTTTCTCGATAAAAAATGTTATTAACTAACCATATCTTCCTAACCATTTATTGTCATTTATGAAAAAAAGGAATTAAATGGAAAGGTCTAACATCATAATGAAAAAAGAAGAATTTTTGCACCATAACGGAATTTATATTAAGAATTCATTTTCAAACAATATTGTACAGATGGGAATACAGTTTTTAGTTTTTGAAAATAAGTAATTAATAATAATAAAAGTAATAAGTGAATAAATTTTTTTCCTCTTTGAGCAGTAGTTTCAGAACACACTGTAGTTATGCACGAGACATTAAATCGAAAATTATTAACAAGGTCTCAACATATTATAATCATATCATTCAAACTATTCGATAATACGAAAAATAAATAAAACACCAAAAAAAAAACTCACGAGAAGAGGGAAGCTAATCGAAGCACTTGAAAACCTCACAGCTGGAATAAAAAATATTAGGTATCAATTCAAATTGGATGCGGACCCTAAATTGATTAATATTTAAAAGAATTTTAGAATTATATTTTTTGACAAACCATGTACCTATTGTAAGCTTAATTTAGTACCGAGCAATCCATTCACATGGTAATTTGTGGTCATGTGGAAATCTGTAATAATATTTAATGCCTGCAAATCTGACATGTTTTAAGTATTGTGTTTTAAAAAATCGTATTTATTCCCTGGTTAACTCATTCTTAAATAAAATGCGTATACCTACGTATTATACTATTTATACTGCGTTTTCTCAATTCTCAACTCTTATTTAAGTCGCACTATGTGGCTGTATCTAGAAAAACGCATAATTCGGCACGTGAATGTCCAGACCAGAACACGCTCCGCCTTCAATCTCACTCTCTCACTCTTAAAGCCGTACTTTCTACTCCCACTACTCTATCTTACTATAGCAGTTTCTCGTCCAACGTGCTTTTACACACATTGATTTTGTCGTCCTTTCAGAAGACGGTAAAATAATGTACGAGAGTAGATAACTAGGTATATATGAACTTTGCCGTATGTATTTAATTGATTGATGAATGGATATAATAAAAATCTACTTAAGTAAAAAATCGTTTTATTTTCCCATACATTTTAATCAATGAAAGACCATTGAAACACGCTTTACGTATATGTTACAAATGTAAATACAAAACATATATTCAGTAAAACCTATTAAACAAAATTCTTATAGTTTTCTTCTGCTATGGTCATTAAATTTTCTGCCATGCCAGCTCCAGTTTGCTTAACAAGTCCATAAAATACACCTCCTGAATTTTGGAGTAGCTTGTAGGGATGATCAAATTCGACAGCTCGTCCAGCATCCATCACCAAAACTTTATCTGAATCCATAATGGTGTGCAGCCTATGCGCAATGGTTAACACTGTACAATTGGCAAATTTCCTCCTGATTGTAGTTTGAATTAGACTATCTGTATGAGGATCAACGTTGGCCGTGGCTTCATCAAGCACTAGAATTTTGTTGTTCCGAATTATAGCTCTTGCTAAACACACCAATTGCCTCTGTCCGACGCTAAAGTTGGATCCTCCTTCCGACATTTTGCTGTCTAAACCAGCAGCCAAACTAGACACTGCATGTTTCAGCTCCACTTCGTCCAGCGCGTTCCACAGAACCTACAACAGATTTAAACATGTTTACATAACTATTACATGGTTTAAATAATTGCTTTGAATTTCAATAACAGCGTCACAAAAAAATTAGAAACGGGTATAGAAAAATGTAACCTTAAAATTTAACCAAAGGTGCTTGGTACATACCTCATCATTATACTCGTCAAATGGATCTAAATTCTTCCTAAGTGTTCCTGAGAAAAGCACAGGTTCTTGTGGTATTATAGATATCTTTGATCTCAAGGTATTTAGAAGAATATCCTTCGTATCTACTTTATCAATCACTATACTTCCTTCTATATCGGTAAGACGAAAGAGTGCTGCTATAAGAGAAGACTTTCCTGCACCTGTTCTTCCAACAATGCCTACTTTTTCGTTCGACTTAATTTCAAAGGTGAGGTCTTTCAAGACGTAAGAATCTTCTGGGCTGTACCTTAAGCACATTTTTATAAACTTTATAGTACCCTCTTCTGGCCAAAATTTAGGTAAAGTTCTAGTTGTTTCATCCTTTTCTGGAGTAACTTCGGTATACTCTTGCACTCTTTCTACTGAAGTCATGTTGTTTTCCAATTCACTCCATTGCCTAACACCCCACTGGAACATTCCAGTAAGACTGATGGATTGAGTAAGAGCTAAACCTACATTTCCACCAAATACCTCTGAAACAAACGAAAGGTATGAAGACAGTGCCCGACTAAGAAACCAATCCATTTTTAAATTTAAGGGTTTATACATACCTTTCTTTATAAACAAAATACTGATAGTTACAAGCGCAATATAAATCACGCAATGGAAGTCCAACCAGAACCCAAAGGTTCTATTTGCTGCAACAAATATGTAGTACGGAGAGGTGTTTTTGTTTTGGTAGTTATCAAATTCTCTCTTTAAAATTTCTTGTGCACCGAAAGCTCTTATAGTGGTTAGTCCTTGTAACGATGCAGTCAAGTGAGTATAAATAGGACTGCGTGCTGAAAAATAGTTATTATGTAATTAATTGTTTTATAGAATATGTCAAAAATGTGTGTGTAGCTTACTTGTTGCTTCTACTCGCTTCACAGCTCTGCTGGTTGCCAGAAACACCACCCTCAGGTAATAAAATATAATCAGAATCACAACAGTAGGTAACAAAATCCATGGATTAAGAGATCCAATAACAAGGGTGATTGCTGCAACATTTAGGGCAGTCTGAAAATAAATTAGTATATCATTACGACCATTATTTACAAAAATGTTATTATTACTAGCCCTTGTTAATAAGCAGCTAATTATATTTTATACAAATATTCACCAAACTTCTTGCTGAGGCAAACAATATGCATGACCAATATTTATGTTCCTGTAACATTTTTGATAAAAAAATTCTGCTCCACAAATTACAATTTATACACATAAAAAATTTAAACATCGATTTGTTTTCCGGGTTGTTATACCGTTACTTAGACAACTGCCAGTAACAGAATTAATACCCACATTCCTAGAGGCAGGAATTCTTTGACCTGCCCTTGCTATTCCTATGAGTCCAGGTCAGAGTCACATGTAAGAGATGTGCACATTAATTCTATTACTGGCAGCGACCAATTACCTAGGATACGGCAGAACAACCCGGAAAACCAGTATACTCGTAGATCAAATAACAATATCGGCCATGACCGTCTCATAACCACTATGTTTCTAATATATCTTATATCTTATATATTTTTAAAAAACTAAAAAACAACATACGTAAATATATTAATGACAGGAGTAATGAGAATACAGAATATTTTTTATCGAAACTGTTACATTCAGAACTTTATCGGCTTGATGAATATTGAACAAAACATAAATATCAGATGACCTTACATGTTTTCTGTTTTTTTTGCACCATACCTTTACATTTAAGAACGATCCTCAAAGAGGTATCACATCTAACTGACTTAAAAATTGATTGTTTATAAGAAGTTGGAAATATATTTGGTCCTAGATTACATTTCCTGCAAACAAATAACACTAATTTTTTAGGAAACAAACTATAATAGCTAAAATATCAGTTGTTTTGAATTAGCCAAAATATATATATATAAGAGCAAAAATTAAAAAAAAACATTAGTGAACTCGATTACTTTATCTTCTCTACAGTGTATATTATTGACGAAAAACTGCACGATTTAATAACGCAAGATTATTTTATTGTACTATTAAAACAAATTAAATTATTTCTTGCTATAATGGTACATCTCCAAAATTAACATAATATATCAGCATCTGTATTCACCTCCAAGGTATCTAAAAGAGACAACGGCAGTAATTCATCTACAGCCCCAATGTCTTTCGAAAATCTATTGAGAATCCTTCCTGGAGGATTTATGTTGAAAAATCTCATAGGGGCATATACGATCTTATCAAACATAAGATTATGCAGTCTAATGGAAGCAACAGCACAATATCTAAAGAAAGCAATTGACCTGGTTATAGCCACAATTACTGTTCCTATGACCAGACAGGTGTATATAATCACTGAGCTATCCTTTGTCAAAATTAGATCTAATATTGTTTGTAATGAATCTTGCCAAGTCGATGCTTCTAATTTTACTGGATAGGTGTCGTTCAATGATACGTTGTTATGTGTTAGTCTCCATTGTTCTAAATTGACCCTAAAAATGAAAAGATGTAAGTTAGAACTTGCCTATTTTAACACCGTATGTATTGAAAATAGTACTAGATCGAAAATAAAAGCAAAACAAAGTAATACAAATCTAAAATATTTACCATATATTCACGAAATAATCTGTTGCACTGGCAGCAACTTGAGACATTATAAGGGCAAATACGAGCATAGCTATTTTAAACCAACTTCCTCCAGCGCGTAAATAGCTTCTATAAACATTCCAGGAGATATCTCCTACACTTCTCTGTTCTTTCTCTTGAACAGGTGCTGCTTTAATAGCTCCGTTTTGTTTTGTTTCATTTAGATGCTTAGACTTTCTCTCAATTAACGGATACTGCTCTTTGTTTTCTTCTTCGTCACTACTTGTTAGCAGTTTTATAAATTCGTTATTACAACTTTGCAAGTCCGAATAGGACCCTGATGCGCAAATTTTGCCATCGTCAAATAAATAGATAGTTTCCACGTTCCTAAGATACTGGAGTTGATGTGTTACTAGTACCACGCATTTGTCTTTTAAGTATCCGCAGATACAATCGTCGAATAACTGCCTTCCTACGTGCGTGTCCACAGCTGATAAAGGGTCATCTAATAAGTATATATCTGCTTCCTTATACACCGCCCTAGCGAGGTTAATGCGAGCTCTTTGTCCTCCACTAAGGGTGGTACCCCTGTCGCCGACAAGAGTTTGATCTCCATATGGAAAGAGAGTAAAATCTCTTTCTAAAGCGCACACCCTTACCACTTCGTCGTATTTTTTTGCGTTAAATTCCTGACCAAAAACAATGTTTTGTCTGACGCTGCCACCAAAAAGCCACGGCTCTTGGGAAGCGTATGACAAAGCTCCTTCCACTGTGACTGAACCGTCCACGGGGGGCAATTCTTTTAAAATGGCATGAAGAAGTGTGGTTTTACCACCTCCTACCGGTCCTATGATAGCCACTAACTGCTTCGAGTTAACATCGAAAGTGATATTCTCTAAAGTATTGTCAGGTAAAGATTTATTCCATTTTACTGATACATTTTTCAAATGTACTCCAACAGGTTCATTTGGTTTTATATGATTTGTCCCACCGTTTTGTATTTTGGGAAATTTGGCATCTGTAGTAAAACTAAAATCTTTTTGTATCTCTTCATACATCAAAAATGTTCTTATTCGGGAAACAGACACTTTGGTTTCAGCTAATTGCGTTACAGCTTTTGGAAAGGCTTTGGTTACAACTTGGCGCAATGTTGCGTAATAAGAAGAAACAGTGTAAGCGTACGTAGCATTTATCACATTTCCCGTTAAGACATATGTTAGTATACATATACAAATAGCCGCTCTGTTCAGTGCTAAATTAAATGACATGGTAATCCCTCTGATGGCTCCACTGGCGCGAATTTGCTGCATTTCTTTCCTGAAATATCAAATAAAACACATAAATTTTCAGTACGGCAAAATGTTTGAATATATCTTACTTTCTACACATTTCCACGAGTTTGGCAAAAGGCTTCTCCCAAGTGTACATTTTGATGACCTGTATGCCCGTTACTATTTCACTCATCAAACGTACTCGTTCGTCTGTTCGTATCGCTGTCCTCAGTCTATACTGTGAAGTTTTTTTACCCATATACACTACAAAAGCAATTTTTATATTACAAATATTTAATGTACTGAAAAATATTACTTACTTTGGAGGGGAATAAAAAGTAGCAAGAAAAATGTTCCTGCCAGCCCTGTAACTCCAACATTGATGTATAGTAAGTACATCACTATGACAGTCTCAAGAGGAGATATCCACAAGTAATTGACATGCTGTGTGGCAGAGTTAAACCTAGAAACGTCATTTGATAACAGATTCACCATTTGCCCAATTGTGGTTTCTGCTAGAGCAGATTTGCTCAGCTTCAGCGCTTTTCTATAAATCAGGGAGCACGTAGCGACCCTTATCTTCATAGACAACTGCAGAGTCTGAAGAAGGTACGTATGCGTAAGCAGGACCTTTAATAATGTGACGAAAATCAGAAGGGCTGCGTAAAGGTAGGCTTCGTCCTTGGTCATTTCAGTTTTTGGTTCGTAGAACATGAGAAATTTCGAAATTATCATGGGTTGAGACAGCCTAAAATAGATCAGTTAAAAGTTTGAGATAATCATAAATGCTTTTTTATATATTTTTAGGTATTAACAATATTGTGTGACACTAACTACTCTGCGGACTAAAGCCCCGACCAGCGTTGAATTACACCCACAATATCTACCCATGTATTCTTTATTATTAGCTTTTGTAACATTTTTTACTGTATTAGAAAGGTATTTTAAGCTAGTATAAATCAAATCTACAATTTCTATCGATGAAGTCATATGTATGCATACATGTATATACATACACATAAATGCATACATATGGCTTCATTGATAGGAATTGTAGATTTGATTTATATTAGTTTAACATACCTTTCTAATACAGTAAAAAATCATAAGAGCATTAGAAAATAAATATGAATACTAGGTTACATGAATATATTCTTACATCAAAATCAACGCATCATCAAAATTAGCTCCAACTTCAAAATAATTTTCATTCATGCATAATATCTGATTAGCATATTTATTTATATAGGAGGTACGAAGAGATACGACAGCTACAATGACACTTAAATGTCACGTCACTTAAATTAAAGCACAATTTCGTTATTTATGCAATTTCTTTCACATCATTGGTTCTATTATTGTTAATATTGAAAATAAAAAGAATTAGTTTGCTGTAAAAATGTAAAATTTTAGACATCACACTAATAATACGTAAATGACACATCGGTCCTAGTAGTAGTACTAAAAGTAATAATAATATAGACTTATCTATACATAATTCAATGTCATAACTCATTTACGTCACTTCTTTCTCCCACCGACAAATATTTTTTGAGAAAAATGAAAACACATAATTATTAAACGCATAGTTTCACAAAATCTGCTTCTTTTTCTATTTTTGTGATTAGTTTTATTTCTTTCAACTTTAACTGTTGGAGTTCATTTTCAGTGGTGTGATGATTTTGATAAAATTTTAAGTAGTCATATAAGTCACAATAGAAAACTTTACTAAACAATTTTTTTTGTATTTAGATTTTTTTTCTGTTCCTGAACACCCTCGACAAATACCTTTAAAACAATGGAAATCCAAATTTTATCTAGAATTGCCCTCCCTTTTGCTGTTTCTGATCATGAACATAGTGAACACTTAAATTGTTTTGCCAATTTTAAATTTTGATAAATCTAAACAACCCTCTCAACCCTTCCACTGTGTGCTTATTAATTTTACCTTGACCTGTACTACTTTATAATTTTATCATAGATTCCAGTCTGTCTCCGACATAATAGAACAATTATTACCTACTTTACTATGAATTCTA
This sequence comes from Monochamus alternatus, assembly GCA_037114965.1. Classification (NCBI taxonomy): domain Eukaryota; kingdom Metazoa; phylum Arthropoda; class Insecta; order Coleoptera; family Cerambycidae; genus Monochamus; species Monochamus alternatus. Next base: position 71,517,575 of record CM073431.1, on the reverse strand, counting down.
TAAACACAAAGAAGATCGCATATAGCAATAATTCAATCCAAAAAACTCTAAGCATCGCTCTCCACAAAGAAGGATTCTTTCTATCGGCTTCACGGTTCCAGGCTTCTTGCAACTTGTCGCCCAACATGCTGGACTCATGGGACATAAGTGTACTATACATATCATCTTCTGTAAGCTCCTTTTTGAAGCCTTTTACAAAGTAGGGTAACAGCCAACTGCAAAAAGACACATATTAATAGGTGTTAATAAATCACAAACACGTGGCCGTGTTCTAAGAACTAAAACAAAGAAAACAGCCGTCCTTACTAGTTTAATTTATTTTTCGATAAATAGTTTTGCTATATAACCATTGGAGTAGATGCAAGGGACGAATTACAATAAATTACGGGTCAAGTTCCGTTTAAGGGAAATCAGCTATGAAAAAAAATAACAAATAGCATTCAGAGGCTACACACAGAAACATTAAAATTTTCCCCCGGAAATGCATCATTTCCATTATAAAGGAAATTTTGTGTATTTCGGAAAAGGGAAATCAGTTACACAAAAAATATTTTTTGCTGTGAATTACAGACATTTTTCTTAAGACAGAAACGCCAAAATTTTCCCGCGGAAATGCGTCATTTTCATTAGCTATATGGAAAAAATGTAGAAAAGCGGAAAAATGTGACCAATTTTTATTTTTGAATTCTAAATGTATTTCTGAACACAAAAATCCAAATTTGATAAACGAAAATATAACAGAGGAAGTGTAGCTGAAGGTCCCTGGGTATTCGGAATGATTGCCGACTTAAGAATGGTAATTTGTCCCGAAAATAAAAGGGATGCAGGCACGTTAATTCTCCTTTTAGAACAACATGTAGAGAAAGGGTCTATTATCCATTCAGATATGTGGAAAGCGTATGAGAGATTCACTGAATATGGCATTAGACTGTTAACCATAGTATTAAATTCGTTGCTGAAGACGGTATTCATACCCAACGGATCGAGTAGACTGGGCGCGCTCAATTTAAATAAAATGCTACAAATTCACTTACTTTTTTTAACTTGAATAACATTCGTTTATTCACAAAACATGATTACTAATACTAATTAACCATCGATTATTCACAAAACCCTAAAAAACATGAATATGTAAATGATTTTCCTCAACATTTTCCTTAAAAAAAATTTCGCAAATAAAATTATACATCATTAAAACTCAAATTAGTAGTGAAATCAAATTATCTAATATCTATCTAATTATCATTTCTATAACAGATTTCCCTTATTCTAAAGTCGAAGGAAAATGGATATTTTCTGTAAATTTTTACATCAAATCAAAGCTGCAATTTTATTAATTTTGTATTTCTAGAGCAGCATGTATATAAAGATATTTAAAAAGAAATTTTTGAAGCAATTTTTAGTTAAAATATAATATAAGAAAAATTTGAGTTTTCCGGAAAATGAAACATTTCCGCGGAAAAAGAAAATTAGTTACATACTAGTAATCTTGTGTAGAACCTTCCCATAGACCAATTTCTTTTGTAACTGATTTCCCTTGAACGAAAGTTGGGGCCAAATTAGATTAAGAAGTTATAGAATAAACCCTTTCTTTCTCAAAATATTTTAACCACACATAACTTAAAATCGATTTAAGTTTGAACGTTTTTCCTCGTTCTTGTTCCTAGAACATGCTGACAATGGTGTAATATCCCGTATATATTTAATGACTTACCAAAAGCATGTCTTCGATACTATGTTTGCCCTCTGTAGTGGATGCTTCTTTTTCCTAATATTTTCTGTGGAGTGCTTTATTTCTTCCATTGGTATCGAATCAAATTAACAACAGGGTTTTTTTTATTCTGATTTTACTAAACGACGTCCTTCATATACAAAATTGATTTTTAATTTATATTACTTTTTCAGATTTCTCAAGAATTTAAAGGCCACTTCCAGTTTCTGAAACAAAAATGTAATGTCAGAAATGTCGTTTGTCATTTTCCATCAATTAAATGACACCAAGACAAACTGCGTTTGTTTTTGCACAGGTAAGCAATCAAAAGTATTCTTAGATTTACTAAAGTATCCTTAGTAGACCATGAACTTGCTGATAGTTCAAAAAAATCATAAGTGATTACAAAGATTGTGAAATGTTTCGTAATACAAATAATTCTATTTGTGCTTTATTTATCTACGCTTTATATTCAAGTGTAAAATAGCATAAATTATTACAATAAACACTTGAATATACCTACACATACAGTTTTTTTTTAGGAAAAACTTATATAACAAATTAGTATTACAAACTCAAATTATTTTATAATCTTTCCAATTATACAGAAGATTGAAATCGCAATTAATATCTAAAACAACATAACATCATTTTGAATACCTCTTTTAAATAATACATTAACCATATCTAAAGAACTATGCTAATTAAAGCTAATAAGTAGCAAATTTGATAATACTAACATTCATTATAATACTTGAAACTTGCTTCTGATATAAACATTTTTAGATTTATTGATTAATATTACAAATAATCGCAACTCACAGGACTAAAATGTATTTTAACACTGACCAATGGATACTCTAGTATAAATGACAGTGGGATACTAAAATTAGATATAATTAACAGCCTAAATTGTACTGTATGGAACATTAATTACAATGCATAAAATTTGTCAGGTTTAAAAGGATAGGTGTATACTCAGAGAGGGGTATAGAGTATTTAACTTTGTTGAATGATTGTCAGTTCAATTCCTTGCATATTAGAAGAATACTTTATCTGTATCATTCCTTTATAACCTATTAAATAACTATGTAATCTGTCTACGTTTACATGAGAATGTAAGGTTCCGGGTTTATAGATTGGGTTCAAGAAATTCTTTACCGTTTCATACAGATTTGGCAAGAACAAATATTCTGCAAAAGTCACCGGTTCTTAGTGCTTGCAATAATTTTGATAACCACTGCTCATCTTGTGATATCCATATTAGTTCTTTAAGAGAGATTCTTGGAGATATTGGAACACATTAGTGGTACTTGATTGATATTTTATTTTATTATTTTGTTAAATATTTGTATTTTAGATGTGAACTGAATATTATTGTTTATATTGTAGCATAACATTTCCTGTTATTGGGTTTTACCTGTTGGAAATAAAAATCTATCTATCTATCTATCTATCTATCTATCTATCTATCTATCTATGAGTTTTTCTCGTAAACGGCTGCAGCAAATTGAGTTCTGTAAAAAGTATTTTATTTGGGTTGATTGATGCTTGAAATTGCGATGGATATGAAAGTTATAATTAAGCGACGCTGGGCGTCGCGACGCTTCAAAAATTTTTTTGTCAGAAGTATACCATTTTTATTTCAGAAATTGGAAGACCTATTGAATAGAAACACTTTTTCCAAATACCATTTTTTTTTCATCTAAAACCATTAAAAAATTACAGACCAGTTTTTATGTGTTAAATTGGTCGACTGCCATGCAAAGAATGCATGGTTTTTTAAATTTCACTAAAGCAGGTAGGCTTTGAAAAAATAAAATTGGCTTATATTAATTGATGTCTGAAATTCTCAGTATAATTTTAATTATTTCTATTAAAATAGTAAGTAACAAGACACATTCAGAAAAAGTTGACATGCTTTTGTTATACGGAGAAGCCCAAAAAAATGCTTTAACTGCAAGAAGATTATATGCGGAAAAATACCCCGAACGCAACCTTCCAGTCCACAAAATTTTTGCTAGGTTAGAAAGTAGTTTGCGTCAAAACCCTAAAGCATTTGAAGGTAGGTTTTGTATTTTTTTACAAATCTCCATAAATTCAATGAGCCAAATTTGCAGGTAAAAGCTTAAGAACAAAAACTGTCACGACGGATGAAAATGTGGCAATTATTTTAAATTACTTTAACAATCATCATGAAGCTTCTATAAGAGAGGCTTCCAGAGACTTAAATTTAAATTATAGCGTGATAAAAAGCAACAAATACCATGACTATAAATTTCATAATTTGCAAGAACTTTCGCTAAGAGATTGTGAGCGGAGAGAGGATTTTATTTGTCAGTTTTTGGTGTCTTTGGATGATAATCCTAATTTATTTTCTCATATATTATGGACAGACGAAAATCATTTTGTTAGTCATGGATTACCAAACAAAAAAAATACCCATTATTGGTCGAACGAAAACCCGTATAAAATCAGGCAACATCAAAGGCAGGGCCACTTTGGCATAAATGTCTGGTGCGGAATAGTCGGGCGGCACTTAGTAGGGCCATACTTTTATGAAGGCGCCTTGACGGGCGCAAGATACTTAGATTTTCTCCAAAATCACCTTCCTCTTTTGCTGGAACATGTGCCAAATCAGAAGAAACTTATGGTTTCAACTAGATGGAGCTCCTTGCCACAATGCGGCCATTGTTCAAAATTATTTGAATGAATTCTACCACGGAAGATGATTGGGGACACACGGGCCCTTGAAATTTCCGCCTAAGTCCCTGGACTTGACACCCTTAGATTTCTTTTTATGGGGAACTTTAAAAAATATAGTGTATAAAACAAAATCGAATAATTTAGATAATTTAAAACAAAACATTATTGATGCGTGCAATGGAATATCTGGTGATGTTTTCAGAAAAGTTACATCTTGCGAAATAAGAAAGCGGTACAATTTATGTTTAGATAACGATGGCGCCTATATCGAGCAATTGTTAAAATAAGATTTGTGAATTAAGAGTTAATTTTTACTAAATACAGTTCATGTTATTCTTTAGTGTTTTATGTATTGGTTGTTGTTAGTGTAAACGTTCATTATTTCTTAAACAATTAAATTAGTGTTATTAAATGTAGTAACATTTTGTAAATTGTTTTCTTTACATCCTGAATTATATTTGTGGTCAATATCAGCATAAAAGTTAGCCTGCCTGCTTTAGTGAAATTTAAAAAACCATGCATTCTTTGCATGGCAATCGACCAATTTAATACATAAAAACTGGTCTGTAATTTTTGAATGGTTTTACATGAAAAAAAAATGGTATTTGGAAAAGTGTTTCTATTCAATAGATCTTCCAATGGTATGCTTCTGACAAAATAATTTTTGAAGCGTCGCGACGCCCAACGTCGCTTAATTATAACTTTCATATCCATCGCAATTTCAAGCATCAATCAGCCCAAATAAAATACTTTTTACAGAACTCAATTTGCTGCAGCCGTTTACGAGAAAGACTCATTTCCCATGATAAAAGAATCACCCTGTACATTAACTCTTCTTAATGCAATAATTCTAGGTAATTACTATTTAAATATTTCCATAATATCTAAAAAAGAATTAACCAAGCATATATTTAAATATACATCTCCTTTATTGAAATAATTAAGTGACAAAAATTATTTTAAAATAATAATACAAGCTCACCATTTCAATATACATAAAAAAAAACTTAATAACTTTTTAATAATTGTTATATATCCACCAATAATTGTTTCCTGTCATAAAGGTACCTACAAGACAAAATATTATACATTACGTACCTCTATACCTTCTTTAACCAATTTACTAGTAATTAATGGTATTACCTTGATATTTTGTAGTTCCCCTCAAAATATATCGAACACAAAAGCTAGTGATGTTCACTCACGCAAGGAATCTAACAAATTAAACATATACCTGATTGTTGATATTATTATATCTACATATGCTATCTAAGTGACGTAGATGACATTATCAGGAACTGTTTGTCATAACAATAACAAAATGTAATCAGTTCACACACATTGTAGAAATTAGTTACAAGTTAAGACCAGTTGAGTGAAATATAACTCGGCAGTTTACCATTTAAACTATTTATATGTCTTTGCAATGGTCCACTTTTTTAAGTATATTAATTTGAACTTGAACAGCTGTTATGGGTAGTATTTCAAATTAGTAGCAATAATAATTATCTGTTTTATACACTGTTAAACGATTATAGGATTTCTGGTTTAAAACTGGAACGTTTTATTACGATTGTATATCACGATGAGAAATAAATAAACAATTTATTAGTAATATTTATTGGAGCCTCACAGTAAAACTATGCGATATCGTATATTTCAAGTAGCCCCATGTCGAGAGAACAACAAATACATGTCTATTATCACTTCTGGCAGAACTTTTAGAGCACAATAATTGAAAGCGTAGAAGGAATAAGATAAAAACAAATTTCATTTTTCAACATAAGAGATACTGAGTACTTTGTGATACTGATTTTTCAGTGTCATAACACTGCCAAAAATTATTTATTTCGTGTGTGTTTTTTAAATGTGTCAGTTAAAAGTAAATAATCTCACACTGAAACAGACAAATAATGCAAAAACAAAAATGTATATCAGTTTGAAAATGTGACATAAAAGTTTTTCTCCACGACTATTAAGTGCATGTAATAATTCTGACATCATTTTTAATAATATAATGTACAAATTCTCATTTGAATTAGATTATTTATTCTGAAATACTTCTTATGTGTTTTGCGTGTTTTTCATTCTATAACAGTGTACAGAATGAATATTCCGTAATCGAACTAAACGACTAGATTGCCATGGATTTCAAAACTGTCAGTGTCAAGTGTAAATATTTATATATATTTAATCTGTGGTGTAAATGGGGGCGTCGTAATAATTATTTTGAGACAAGCTTTAATTTAAATAAAATAATGAGTGAAAAATTGAAGGAGTCAGATATAGAATTTGATAAAACTACACCTAAAATTACTGCTGCCGCAAAAATCAAGACATAAATATGAAAAGTATTATGCACTGTTACGGGATTGGCAACAAGAAGGAAAACCGACTTTTTTCCGAAAATATGGTGATTTATTAAAAAAAAATGGAAATCCTGGACTCTATGGGAAATATATTCAATCCTAAAAGCAACAATAAATGTGAAACACAACATAGATATTTCAAAATACAAACAATTAAAAACTTTGTCAAAACTCTCTTCTGAAAAATACGTAGCTAAATCAATACGACAAGATTTTTACAGAAGAAAATATTAAGTCGTTTTTAAATAATGCTGCGGATGAGATATATTTAGCAACAAAGGTAATAAAAATCATAATTTAAATAGCAATTTTAATAAAATCTTTCTTTATTTTTAGGCTGCCCTTCTCATTGGTGTTTTGGGGACTTGTATCGATTTTTTTCATTCTAATCTTGTTACAGAATATACTAGTCGAATATTGCTTCATTTTCGAAATGCAGGGTCTTAGAAACAACTTTTTTGTATATTTTTCTTTTTATGAAGAAGACAAATGTAGTTTCCATGAAACTGTCTAGCAAATATAATTAGATAAAATAAAGTAGTACTAGATACAAAATACAGAAAAAATGTTTTTTAATAGTCTGTATTTTGAAAACAAAGCAACATTTGAAAAAATTTTATACCAAATTTTTATCTTAAAATCAGATGAGGATTCACCTCCTTCTTTTTTTAGAAAGGTTAGCTTAGGGTTAGGTTAGGTTAGGTACGTACTTTGGAGACAGCGGGACACATAGCTTAAAAACGGGACTGTCCCACTCAAAGTGGGACGTATGGTCACGTTAATCATAATATAAAGTTTGAATGTGTTTTTTTCGGGAGCTCTACCAAAAAAATGGTATTTGTAACATATACCTAAAACGTTTTTTCGGAGTCATTTGCTATTCTAGACTCGGTTTTACCTTGTGTGAAAACAGCAATGATTGGTCGGAAAAAATGGTATTTTAGGTACTTGTAGCAAAAATAACTAGGTATATGATATTCATTTTATTATGTGACCTGCTTATTTATTCATTATATCAATAAGTATTCAAGTTTACAGCAAATTTTGTTAGAAAAATTTCTTGATTATGTAATATATCCAAAATATTTCTAAACTGTGATGCCAAATTCAATTAAATGGCAGGAGTCATATTAAGAAAATGATTTCTACAAATGTAGACTGAAAAAATTTTATAAAAAAGTTAGAGTGATGAAAGTGCAATGTCAAAACACATTTTGTTAAATGTCTCGTAAACAGCCGATTTAAATAAATTATAAATTTATTCTTACACACATATTGAAAATTCTTTTAAAGAATGGGAATAATTAGCAAGTAAAAATTGACGTAATATACGTAGGTAACACATTCAAAAATTATATATAAAACCACTACAGCACACATTTAACGAGGTACACGTTGGCAGATACTAGGAAATAATTCATATACCCTGTAAATGTAAATATTTATAGACTGCAGTTATATAACACTTAAACACTCTACAGCGCATTGCACAAAGTGTGATTATTGAAAATAATTCGCCGCAATAATGAGTAAAGATTTAAAAATCGTGAGAAAAAGGAAGTGTAAAAATTATCATCACTTTACGCAAACAAATAGTGATAAGTAGACTGGATTTTTTAACACGTCATTTAAAAACATTGCCCACTGAAAAACGTTGTATGTACGTACATTAACGATAGTAATCAAAGAAAAAAATGTAGTAGATATCTAGGCAGAATACAACGTTTCTTGTTTGTTTGCATATAGCCTAAGATCACACTATAAAACTACCTTCACCGAGCTGGTTAATGAATGAAAAGTATTTTATATCCAATTAAATATGTCAATAAATATATTGCAAATGAGTTATCTAAAAAAATTCAGTCCAGAATATGATTAATTAACAATTAATATTTATTATTTTTTTAAACATTTCACTGGTTTGATTAATAGACAAATTCGATACCAATCGATTAGGTTGACTATTTTTTCCCGTCACAACTCTTGGATAGGCAGGTATAAACAGGTAAATCGATACTAGTAACTTGCACCGGTGTGGTTAATAAATTAAAGTTAAATTAAAATAAAGATTATTACCAATACGGTGGTATAGGGTTGTTTGCGAAAAATCAGTCCTGAATTCCGGTTGTCGAGTTTTAAAAAGTGAAATATTTCCCAGCGAACCATGCCATGCGATAGAAGAGTACACAGCATTGCAGCTGTGTGTAGTTCGTCCATAGCGAAAATGAAGACGATCCGTTTATCCGTTTCTCCAAAAAATCGAGTAAAGTCCGAGGACGGCGGTATTATTATTAATCTACCCCTAGGAACCCCTAACGCAAAGACGGATACATTTTTTCGATTCCGCGTCTCAAAGAGTACATGTCTAGGTAAACGGTGGCTGTGGGACGGGATCGGAGGTTTTCCGAATTCATAACTGAGGGGTGGAGTCTCGAAGTCACGAGTTAGAGAAATCGACCTTTTCTGTTTCATTTCGAATATATATTCGAATGTTTTTTATGAAAATATGAAAAAATATAAAATTTTTTGTACAAACAACGGTTTACGAGTTGGGCGGCAAAATACCACCGTATCCAGACTTTATTAAATTTTTTGGAGAAATGGATAAACGGATGGTCTTCATTTTCGGTATAGACTATTATTTCCTGGTAGTGACTTGAAATGATATTATGACGTTCCTGCCGCCCCTCCGGGCGCGGCCCTTGAAAACACGAAATTTGTCTAAAATCATTGAATTGATTTTTTTTGTGGCTTCTTCTCCATCTTACCTATCGAAAAGTCTAATAAAATGTTTTGATTATATGTATCGTTTCCTTAAAAAAAAATTAAACGTAATTCGGGGCGGCAAATGGATTATCAGAAAATTTTATTTTTTACGGGTTTTCGATCTCGACATATCATTAGTAGGGTCAAAAATGTTGTTTTATTGACATTGAAGGGCGTTAGGGCTTTATTCGATTTTTTGGAGAAACGGATAAATGGATCGTCTTCGTTTTCGGTATGGGCGAACTACACACAGCTGCAATGCTGTGTACTCTTCTATCGCATGGAATGGTTCGCTGAGGAATATTTCACTTTTTAAAACTCGACAACCGGAATTCAGGGCTTATTTTTCGCAGACAACCTTATACCACCGTGTTGATAATGAAATAATCTTTATTTTAATTTAACTTTAATTTATTAACCACACCGGTGCAAGTTACTAGTATCGATTTACCTGTTTATACCTGCCTACCCAAGAGTTGTGACGGGAAAAAAATTGTTAACCTAACGTTTGCATATTCTATGGGCTTCATACTTTCGATTGGTATGGAATTTGTCTATTAACCAAACCAGTGAAATGTTTAAAAAAAATAATTTTTAATTGTTAAGTAATCATATTCTGGACTGAAATTTTGTAGACAACCTATTTGCAATGTATTTATTGACATATTTAATTGGATATAAAATACTTTTCATCCATTAACCAGCTCGGTGAAGATCGTTTTATAGTGGGATCCTATACTAACAGAACACTTATATTTTGTTATTAACAGCCAAACTACAACAAATCGTTGTTACATAGTTAAATTGATAGTGAAATTGCAAAAACTTTACTTACTAATACATTTTAGAGCTACCTGTAAAATGTAAATTAAGTAATAATAATTACATTATCTTATTTATTGTGTGACAGAGAATAAATAATATTAAATATTTTTTGAATAAGGCTTTAGTTTTGATTTTATAGTAATTATATAATCCTAGGGAAAAATCAAAATAAAAATTTTCCTAAAAAACTATTTGCGGAACTTCATGATGTCAAACTACCAAATTTAAATTATTTAATACCTTTAGCCCTACATAATTTAAATTTGTCTATATACTAAAATACGCAATACATATCAAAGATAATAATGAAGTACCTATGTGTATGTATTGGTAATTAAATACAGTTCCAGATTGTTCAGTGCATAAAACCTTGTTTTTCCAGCCTAACTTCAAAATAAATAATAATGTTATCTATATTTAACGTGTGAATTCAAATTTTATACAAATATATGTGATCAAATATTTATTCTAGTCTAAAATCAATTTAAATATGGCTCAACTAGATGTTATATGAAGAATGGAGTTGGATAATATTAGGCAATAGCTCGTAATAGCAGTTAAGTCCATATTTTGGTGAGATTGAGTTAATAACACTGTTAATGACCAATTGAATTATTTTTTTTGGAAAATTGGTATATTTTGGGCATAATTCCGTTTTTTTTTTCGGCTATTTAAGGGAGAGGCAAATAAAGCAAAATTTTCTCATTTTTATATTTTGAACCCATTATTTTCCACAAAAAGTAGCTAAGTACAAATTTTCAAAACAAAATTCTCGTAATTGAATACATTTTTGATATTATGTTATTATGTTACATAAAATTATAGGTTTTTTTTAAAAAAAATACAAATGATGATCATTAGAAATGTAGATGTGGAAACATTTTCAAATTTTAAACAACTGTAACTCAGAAATTGAAAAATATGACTTAACCGCTTTTTGCACTAACCAGTTCAACTGCATAATTTAATTTGTAATCAAACAAAAGTAAATTCAAAATGATTTTATAACTTAAGAAAATAAGTACACATATTTTATCCAGAGTTAACTATAAGCAACCCTATATATTGTGAAACGAGAGAAAATTATTTACAGGGTGGAAAAATGTCGCTCAACTGGGGAGAGATGCCTGAGACAACCTGTATATGTGCTGATGTTTAGAAAAATGTTGATCAAAATTTTTTCTTCGTATGTAACTACCAATAGAAAGTGCAATTTTCTCATATTAAAGCACTATATTCTATATCTATATTTTCGCCTACCAATCATACACCGAAAGTAGTTATATAATTTCATAACAAAAAATAAAGTAATAATAACAGAATATGGCTAAATTTAGTTGTGAAGAGATTTAGAAGGTATATATTTAAATTATAATGAACATTGGAGCAGTAATTCAGATAGCCTCAAAAATTAAATGACAATAAAATTTAACTCACTCAGTTGTGTCCACCTAGTCACAACCACAACAAATCGTTCAGTTATGTATTCCTAAATGTTTGAATCGATATAACAAATTTTATCGTCAAGGCTGTTCCATTCTATTCCTGCAACTCTCCACTCCACAAACAGCTGGTGGTACAGGAATGGTTGGAAAAGTTAGTTACAGATGGCGGCACATATCAGAATCTTACAGACAATATAAGCATGCACTTGTAGGTGTTAGTATTTTTGTATTTATAATAAATATTATTAAACAGGGTGTAATAAAAAGGCAGGTCGTTCCTTTAACTGTGTATTTTTGCCCGAAAAATATGACAATACATAAAATGTCTTCCTTAAATGATACAGGGTGTTAAATTTGAACTTTTAAAATTGTTTGAAAACGATTCCTGAGAAACACAAATGTAAACTGAGGGAAGGGGTTATTTTATCCCTTCCCCTTTTTACGCCTGGCGTACGCCTATGGACAATTTTTTACTATGTCGTAATGTAAAATTTTGTTTAGAATATTTTATTAATCTTGTTAATTTTTCAAAAAGACTTTATTTTCGAGATAAATTCGATTTTTAGTAAGCAGCGTCGCAGTCGTAGCAAAATGAGTTGCACATTTCAAATTACAAAGGAACAATTTGTATTATTCTAACTTGCTCTAAATTTTTCTAACATATTTTATACATTCTAGTGTCTCTGAACATAGGACTAGTCAGATGTACCATTTTTACATGTTTTCTTAATATAAATTAGTTTATTAAGGAAAAACAGAGATTTAAGAAACAAGTTAGTTATTAACAGAAGATTTATAGGTGCTAAAATTTAATTTAAAACTGTAATTTTAATTCACTAGCTTCACATTTTATTTTATGAATTGCTCCACATGTCCACCTACCTTCGAAATTCATAAACGATCTCTTTTTAGTAAAGAATATTTGATATTTTGAAGAACCTGTGGTTTTGGCCTAAATTTTAAGTAACGTTTTCGCCTTTTCAATTGTTCAATATTCTCAATTGATTCCGAATAAATGTCGTCCACATATTTTGACGAAGAGTAGGTATGTGTCAAATTGTTGAGTACAGTGGAAAAATGATTTTGCAGAAAGTTCAGAAATGTCGTGGCATCTAAACTTGTTAGTAGACTGTATGTAGGGTATGCGCAACAATTGTAAATCTGTTTAGTAACTAATATGTTTCATAAATCCCTGTTTTTTCTTTAGTAAACGAATTTCCATTGATACAAAATATTGATTTATGTAAAAATTACACATCTGATTAGCCCCAAGTTCAGAGTATAAAATAAGAATGCTTTAGAGTAAATTAGAAGAATTGTTTCTTCAAATTTAAAAATGTTCTTTAGTGCAACTCGTTTTGTTGCGACTATCTCTAACAATGTATGCTCAAAAATCAAAGGACTCTGCACTTTTTATATGGAAAAGTGGTTTCAGTCGGGAGGTCTAATTTTTAGTGGAAAAGGTAGTTCTCAACATCCTGAACAAAAAAGCTAATGGGAACAAAAAAATCTACCGTCAGGATTTTGCGCTACGGTGCATGCAAGCGAATGCAAAATACTGGAGCTAACTGGATTAACTGTTACCTACCTATCAGGTATTATTACTAATAAGAATGTTAATTTTTGTTGTTTCTGCATTTAGAAACACTGCAAACGACCCATAGACCTGATAAGGTCTATGAAACGACCGCATGGTAGTTGTTGACAGATGTAATGTCAACTTATGGATCTAAGCCATAAGCCATCTCAGTCGATACTCATCATAGGCGTCGACTCTTCGTAGGAAAAAAGGGTTTTGCCCCATTTTTTAAATAACTTTTTTTTATCTTTTAGGGCTCCCTGAGCACGTGGTTAAAATTTTTGTACTTAGTCATAGTTAACCCTGTATAGTACTTTTTCACTCCAACATACCTCCACACATGCATGTCTCCATAATCGGTCACTGTACACGCTCTTTTTTCATATATATTTTTTGCGCCGTAGCGCAAAATCCTGACGGTAGATGTTTTGTGCCCATTAGCTTTTTTTCAGGATGTTGAAGACTACCTGTTCCATCAAAAATTAGACCTCCCGACTGAAACCACTTTTCCATAGAAAAAGTGCGGGGTCCTTTATCTCAAAAATGAAGAGTTTTACGAAAAATTATCAAGAGAAATAAAATATTCTAAACAAAATTTTACATTATAATATTGTCCAAGAATTCTCCATAGGCTACGTTAGAAAAAAATCCCTCAATTTCTGTTCGTTTTTTAGGAATCGTTTACAGTGATACTCTTGAGGATTTGGTTAATAACAAGACGTACCTCTCTGAGTGATACGTGAAAAACTTAATAAATTATAGCGAAAAAAGAATTTTAAATTTTGATTTTAATACCCAGTAACTTTTAAGGAAGGCTTTTTTGTATACAGGAAGTAGGGTTAAATTGTCATATTTTGCGAATAAAAGCTCATTTAACTAGATGACATACTTTTTTGTATTACACCCTGTATGATATATACCTACCTTCTTTGAAGCCCTGACAGAAATAAATATTGCAGTTTTAAATTAATTTAAACATTAAAATGATGAGGATGCATATGGCTAATATTTTTTAACAATAATTTGCTGTAATCAAATACCTAATTATATTTGGCATATGTCAGTCAGTTGGTAAAGTCGTTTAAACTGTACACATTTTATCAGTAGGAAAGCAATATGTGGCGTCAATGTATTGTATTTATTAGTGTTATCACAAAAGTGGTAACAATATTCCCACATCCTGTATTGTTATTTATTTATATGATAAATTAAATAGTTCGAAATCAAAACAAATAGTTATTTATATTCAGAACCACAATATAATTCACGGTTTCACGTAAAACCAATACTTAATTTATTTTCCGAGTAATTTAAGTACATGTGATATTTTTTGACACCAAAGTCCTATAAAGAGTTATAGAATACAACAATGTCTTTGACAAATTTTATTTCGTTTATTTAGTCTTTAGAAAGTTTACGACCAAAAAAATATCAATTAAAATTTTAAAATAGCGAAAAAAAGTGGTAAAGGATCCAGTTCTAGCTTTGTTTCTCAGGTTGATACAGAGTTAAAAGAGTAAAACTAAGCCTTAAAATAATTTTATTCATTTCTTTAGTCTTTTAAAAGCTTACGGACGAAAGAGATATTAAAAAATAACGAAAAAAGTGGTAAAAAGATACAGCTGTAGATCTAGCTGTTTTGGTCAGGCTGATACAGATTTACGGTCAAGGTAAAGTTGAATCTATGAACACAGTCATAGATTTATAAAATAGTAATTCCTTAACTCTTTTATTAAACTCCTTTATATCAGTTTGATACCTTTTGTACAAAATAATAGTTATACACCAAGATAGAGGAGTATGCCATTATAGCTGAGGCACCAATATTAAAATACCGAGACGCAGGAGAGGGATTTTTAGGTACTGTACTGGCACTCTTCTCTACCGTGGTTTATGTAGTGTTTTTCCACTACTAGCTACTAAACCTTAAATCAAATTTTAATAATTGACATGGAGTTTCATGAAATTTGAGTAAATACTCTAGAGAACGCTGATATCATATACAAGAATCAAGTGGGTACTCTTTTGTTTGAAATCAAACTTTGCAATTAATTTGACATTTCGCACAAATAAATTTTCAATTAATTTGAAGCTATAAATCATGGAAATGAAAGTGAAATGGGCTGCTCACCCCCTGAAGTGAGGAAAATGGCAGAGAATGTTGATAGCCAACTCCTGCCAGAAAATTCCAGTTCCGGATATTTTCTATCTATTAAAAACGTGTTTCATAACCCCCCCCGTTCTGCGTGCTGTAGTTCTGGACTTCTATAAGTGTCAATTTCATTATTTACCTTGATTAATAAATCAAGATCATCATTATTCACCCAGGTCAAAAAGATAGAAGTTTAGGCGTTAAAGATAAGTCGATAAAGGTGGGCTTATAGGCTAGTAGTGGAAAAAATCACTTATTGAAGTAAAAATAATAAATTTAATATGTGTTAGAACATAGCTATAAATAAAGTAATTATTTAAGTTACACCATTTTATCTACCACAGACATTTTAGACATTTCTTTCGCGAACAATTATTTTAATGAAAATATATAGTTCATCTGGTTGACCTAAGCAACTAGTCTTTATCACTGAAGATAGTCATAGTGACGAGCGACGAGCAGCAAAAAATTTGGTAGCATTGAATGCATCAGTTACAGCTTGCAACGAATATTTCAGAGGACCATCGATTAGCTATAACGCAGCGACCTTAAAATCAGTAATAGAAATTAAAATGCTTCCAAATACAGAGCCTAAGAGCTGCAATGATAATTTAAGGATTTCTAGTTAAGGGTAAAAAAATATATATACCAATTCTATGATGAGAGGCTTTAAGTTATCTAAGCCACGAAGCAACAACTCCAAAAACCCTTCAAACCATTAGAAACCACAATAAAAGTAATTATGACGAATTTTATTCAATCATGACTTACTAACCAGATTTTCTTAATAATAGTTTTCTGTTTTAAAACTTCACTGTTGTAGTAACTTTTAATTATTATTTTCTAAATCTAAAAAAAATCTGCTTCATCTGATATTATGAAAATACGGGAATTGCATTCTTATTATTTGATCTGAAAAATCCTTCACACTAAAGAAAATCTTGAGACTTCGGCAACACTGCTTTCTGAACAGCTGATACTATCAAGTCAAATTGAAACTTTATTTTTAGGTGGCAGTAGTTTCAGTGATAAGTTCAACCATCAAAAGTGCTCAATTTTTTATATTGTCTTTATGTCTAACAAATAAATAAAAAATAAAATAAATTATGATCATTGAATTAAATTTTTATTAAATATTTTTATTTCGTGATCTGATTTATATTCCGGTTACAACCGAGTAAGATATCCACTATAATTCACAAAATAGTGAAAAAAAGTTGTAAAAAGATCCAGGTCTAGCTGTATTGGTCAGGCTGATACAGAGTTCCAACTCCCAGGCGCGATCTCACTACTGCACGACGCGAAGACTTTTGGCTGCTGGGTTTCCCCTCTGGCCCGGTTCGCCTTTCCTTAGTCGACCTGGCCCCCTCAGACTCCTCCAAGGGGCCCATATCGACGCCATGCTTAGTGTAGACGCCCAGTCAACGCTAGACGATCTGCACCAGGACTCCTGACCTCAAACCATCCACTGAACCCGACCTCCAAGTAGCTGGATTACAGGAGGCGCCATGCTCCCAGTCGATAGTCTAGTTAGTAAACTCTGTATTTCTTGGTGTGAAGAATTATAATACAAAGTAGCGTACGTTTACAAATGTTGACTGATAGAGTTGACAAACAATAACAACACATTTTACTTCATTTAAACATACATTTGTAAATCGTTTTGTTTAGAACTTACAAAGTGTTCAAATTTGGAAAATATTAGGTTTATTTGAAACTAGCTCATTTTAACCACTAAAAATAATAGTCACACACTTATTAGACACTTATCTAATATAGCAAACATTGATTTTATTTTAGATATAAAAAATTGCATTTTCTACGTTGTTTTTAAACAATGGACTTTTCTGCATAGCCTAAGGTGAAAGTGTACTAATTATTTTTATCTGCGCCTGTAGGATATGTGTCACTTATCCCACTCATTTTGAGTGCGATAAGAACTTTTTAGACAATTTATGATCAAAACTTTTAAAGAACTATCTACATTATTTATTGTAAACATTAACATGTCTGCATTTTGAAAAACTTATTTCAGAGGAGAACAATTCGTTCGACGTTTTGTTGAGTGTTAAAAGGTCCGTTCCTGAATTTGTAAGCAAGGAAGTTGATAATCTAAATAATTTACTTTGTTAGTAACCATATTTCATCTTTGGCTTCCTGCAAAAACTTCGTTACATCTTGTTTAGTTAAAATATTTGATTTTCTCATCCTTTTTATATCCTTCAGAATTTCTCTTGAGAAATGCCACGAGTTGAATGTATTTACTGATGTCCACATTTCTCTTCATTCCCGATTAAATAAATAACTGTTATTTAAACAAGTGTGTCTTTCAGAAATGTTCCAAATAAAATTCTTAACATTTAATCAGTAGAAGTTGGCCAAAGAAATATTGAATTTTAATATTCTTGATAAGCTTCTTCTACAAATTTCGCTGAGCTTATTCCCACCAATTTAATAATACGTTTGGTTGGCGCGAATGCGCACTATGGATCCTGTCTTTCAATTCATCAGTTTGTTGTAATGGATTCCATTTAACCAGTTAGAATTCTTTAAACAAACCAATAAAAGTGTATTGCTGGACTTCGCCACACCAAGCTGCTGAATTTAAAAATAGGTCCATGCCTAAATTTTACATTTAGCAAAAACTACATATATTATTTTTGCTGATTATCTATTACAGCTCATCGTCTGCAGCTAAAGTGGTTTGGAGACATGTTGTTTGTTTATAATATGGATGCGGTGGCCTATATAGACTCATCTGTTTAAAGCAAAAATGGACACGTCTCATTTCTACTTATACCAATTCATCTATTCCCTTGACAATCGCAAGTGATTGTCTTTTCATAATTCCATTGTAAATATAAATTTTACGGTAAAAAAAATATATCAGCAAAAAGAAATGTTTTACCAAAACTTGGAATATAATGATTTTCATTTCAAACAATCAATCCCTTTCAAAACAATCTTGTATATCGCACAAAAACGTGCTAACGAATTTGGTTCTTCTAGTTGTGAGTAGTTAAAAGAAACATGCTGTGCCATAAGTGACGTCAAAATTAGTAAAAAATTCTTATTTGCCGTGCCAAAAAACATAATTGTGCCAATTTTTTTTTAATACTCCGACAGGTTTCAAAGTTATTGAGATATTTCAAAATTCCAGCATTGAACTATATTTTTGAAACTAGCAACATTCGGATAAGGCATATTTGGCTCAATCGACTTTTTTTGGTCACCAGTATCTTCAGCTCCGAGATTTTTCAACCTTTCACAGACACCCTGTATAGGATTTTAGAGTTCTCGAAGTTTCTGCGATCTCGAGAACGTGTCGAGAAACAAATAGAATATAGCCTGGAATATTCCGGAAAATGTCAAAATAAAGATATTACAGAAATGATAAGTTCTAACGCAAACAGGAACATAACAAACTAAAAAGGTAGGTGAGCTTCCGTAACAATATGTAGATGAATACAACGCTTTCATTTCTATATACTACTAAACAGGACGTAAATATATCCAAGTACATTTACATATTATCATCTGCATTCCCGACCGATCGAAATAAATATTTAAATAATGTTAATGAATATTTATTTTACTAAACCAGTTATTAATAGTGCTATTAGTAGCATTAAATGACGAAACTTTCATTGGAGTATTGATATAAATAATACTTTTTAAATATTTACAGTAAACAGTTTTGTTATTCATAGCAAAATTCAACTTGCAACAAATGTTGATGTTAAAAAATACAAAATATAAGTAGAACTTAATATACAGAACCTATTTTATCTCATTAACATATTTTGCAATATAATATTTTTTTATAAAAAACACAATTTAAAGGTTATTTTTTATTTTAGGCATTGTTAGCACTAATGCGCCCTTATACAGAAAGGTTAATGCTGAGTTTTAGTTGTGTTAAGGTGTGGTAGGAAAACATGTACCTACGATTCACTAATATAGGACATTTTGTGGGATATTAGTAAAAGAGTAGATAATATTATATTTTTCTGTGTGTACTTGCAGCTTATGTCAATTTAAATGTTATACAATTTATAAATATAATAGAAACTGGAACGGTACGTTGCTTACATCAAAACTACGTCATCATCTGTGTCTCTAAACACAGGTAATGGTAATTAATTTCAAACAACATATTTATTGTTGTGGCAGTAAAAATAGTAATACTTTATAACAGATATTGGCATTACTTGTAGTTACGCGATTTATAAATTTACTGTAACCAAAAATATTTACTTTGACACAGATGTAGATATTTTTTACTGTTTTAGAAAGGTATTTTAAGCTAATATAAATCAAATCTTCTACAATTCCTATCAATGAAGTCATATGTATGTTCTCTGATACCAAACATCTAGGTATGCTAATGAACAATTCCACAGACAAAGCTCTATTCAATAATTATCTAAAGAAAATAATCTAATTTACTCACTCTATAAAAATCTAACTTCACTTTTTTGGCTAATAATAAGGAATATATGGGTAGATATTGTGGGTGTAATTCAACGCAGGTTGGGGCTTTTGTCCACTGAGTAGTTAGTTTCACACAATATTATTAATACCTAAAAATATATAAAAACAGATGTAGATATATCTACAAATATTTGCAAAAACCAAAGAATATATAGTAATGTTTTAAGAATAAAATGTCATTTTCAGTGAAAATATTCCAACGCATTTTCTAGTGCAAATGAAATACATTGCAATACATGTTTTGTTGATAGAAGAACAATACACTTTTAGAGGAAGGAATGGATAATGACATTTTAACACCTTTTTTAGCTCCTATAATTTTTTTTTTTCATGACATTAAAAGCAAAAAGTTTTCCCTCTTTCCAATTTCGCTGTGGAGACTCTATATGCTGACAAAAAGAATATTAATAAATTTTTAAATTGGTTTCTGTTACACTATTCAGATTAAATAAAGTGAGAATACATATTTGATTGATTGATGAACTCTGGTATACATATACATTTTTTAAACATGTGCATATTGTTCATTACTTATATTTTGTACACACTGATATTAAGTCAAAATAATGTTATATTTATTGGAGAAGTTTTCTCTATGCATATTTCGAAAAGGTGTAAGTTATGGGTATATAAAATATATAAGTAAATTAAAATTATTCAGTAAAATTACATATACATATTTACACATTATAGTATCGGAAATTTACCATAGAAGTTGTTTTCTATCACATAATATAATATGGATTTTTTTTTATTTCTGTAATATTACAATACACTTATTTCATTAACTAGATTATTATGTACGTTTACATAACTTTACGCTTGTTACAAATTGCCAACGTAATGTTATGTGACAAACTTTTATCAGTTTCAAATCACTAATGAAGAATATTTGTAGATAATAATTTTAACATTTATGTACTTTAAGTGTAAAGAAGCTGACAAATTCTTGTTTTATCTAAATCATTTCCCCTCTCTTTTTCCACAAAACGATTAATATTTCATAATGCCCAAGGGTTTAAAAATGTATCTTCACATGTAAAAATTCATATCGTCAAAAACATCTTTCTTTGCTTTGTTGTCAACTATAATGTATATATATTTTTCAAAATCCACGTTGTTATTCAAATGGAAACACTTCTACGCCCATCTGTCGGCTTTCTTTTAACTAGATAGAGGTAAAATTTAAATGATTTAGTAATTATTAAAGTTTTAGAATGGGACGGTGCATAAATTTTCATTCATTTATTTTTATGTACGACCGGCCATAAAATATTTGCAGTCATATTATGGTACGTACCTATATTGTACAATTATTAAATGTACTCATTTAATAACTAAGCTACAATCCTCTCCACATTTGTCATTTTTTATTATATCGTTACGTTGAAAATTTATTGTTTTACATACCTTGTTTATTCGTTATAATTTTGTATACTAATTTTTGTAATTTTTTAACTCTTTATTAATCTTTATTTAACTTATATATAGTTTTATATCATTTTTTTAATAGTGTGCAGTATTTTATTAAATTTTATCAATTTTGTTTTATTAATTTAATTTATGATTTATGATGACCGTTTATTTTAAACTGTACTGTTCATTTTTTATAGAATTTGTTTCCATTTTCTCTTGTTTGACGTGTGTAAACACTTTGGTTAATGTAACACGGAAATTAAATAAACAAATAAATAAATTTCATGGACTAGTCAATCGATTTTTCCAAATTATATTTTCTGAAAATTCTAAAATCAGTCTCCCAGATCCCAAACTATTTTTTCCTCAATAAAACCACCTACACTAAAAAATGGGTGCTGAAATGCACCAGCATGTTCAGCACCCCCAAATATGCCCAGAGCCGTCTTTATCACAAATATTTTTTTTTTTTATTTTTGAAAAATTACTCTGCTCGGAAAATTGTGTTCGATTCTCTCACTATAAAGGTGAATATGGATGATTCTAGCTAGCGGAGAATGTGCATGAATATGTAGCGAAATATCCACTTGAGCAAATATACAGTGATTAGACTCAGATTCGGAATATATCTAAAAAAAAATTTATTGTACCCCTGTACATCTCCTACAAATACAATCTTGTAAAAAAAAACAAAATAGGCAGTTTGAAAATGATTTAAAATTACACTTCTGCACGGCACTGGAAACTGGTCCACTGTAAAACCTGAAAAGGTGAAACATGCAACCGGCGACAAAAAATGAAAACAAATTCCCAAGGAAATATATAAATAACATTTTATAACACCTATTTTTTACTATAAATTGCCGCTATTGTTATTAATTATTAATAGAATTAATTTGACAAACCTGACGTTACAACAAAATTTTTTAGCCTGTCTTACCCAGTTTCCACAAACTAACACAAATGTTTCTGCTTCTTGTTCATTTTTGGTGTAAATGATCAATAGTAGCTATCCACTTCGGTGCGATACACTTCATTCTTTAAAGATCCACGCAAAAAGAGTCCAAATGATTTAAAGTCAGGGGGTTGTGGCGGTCATGGTACCAGTCCTCCTCGTCCAAACCTTTGGTAATAATGCTTGGACATGCTGTACATGGTACGGATATAATTGAGCCTCGTATATGTTACTTCACACTGCTGCAATAGGCCGTGGAAGTCCTGGACCTCAATCTCTTCCACGATTCGGTTTCAAAGTTCTCTCGCATTGCACTACACTTGCACTCACTGCACACTGCGGTAAAAGTAGCTGCATTTGGCACAATTTGCCGGGAAATCGGTCTGCTAAAGCATTTTGACATCGCAATAAATTAAAACGATATCCATCAACTCCGAGTTGCTATGCACGTAAGCCATTTTTGACATTTAAAGAACTAATGTAAAAACTTATATCACAAAAACTTTAATACCTACAAAAAGTCACCGGATTTCAATATTCGGAATCGCCTGGCTAGACACTACAGTAGCTTATCGATGTAAAGGTTGAAAATACTACTTCAATAATGTTTTATTCGGTAACTATAACGATATATATATATATATATATATATATATATATATATATATATATATATATATATATATATATATATATATATATATAAAATATGATATTGACTCCTTTTTTCATGGTGCATTCCCAATTTTTTTTAGATACTTCTGAATCACCCTGTATTTGAAACTACTGATATAATTTCATACTACACTCAAAACTTCATCTGCTCCTGTTTTTTTATACTTAGAGAAGAACAGGTCCTAACAAAATCATTTTAAATTTTGGAAAAAGTTATTTAAAAAAATATATGATGGAGCCATTTATATAACATTTATTGCAAAATACTACTATAACTAATATAATACTTGTAACAATATACATACAAAGATAATATAAAAATAGGAATCACATTGTGGTATCTAGATAATTAAGATACACTCTATGTATAGATATATTTTATAATACTTAGCACACATAAATAATCACAGTTTTGATTAGTTTTCATTTATTCCGTTCTGTCTCATTAACTGCTATACCGGCCTCTCTCACTAGACTATAGAAAACACCATTTACATTTTGTACCAGCACTTGTGGTTGATCAAACTCGACTACTCTACCCGCATCCATTACTAGTACCTTATCTGAATCCATTATAGTGTGCAATCTATGTGCAATAGTTAATACTGTGCAGTCAGAAAACTTTTCCTTTATCGTATTTTGGATTAACATGTCGGTATAAGGATCGACGTTGGCAGTGGCTTCATCCAGGACCAATATTTTGTTCCTCCTAATAATTGCTCTAGCCAAGCATAACAACTGCCTTTGGCCTACGCTAAAATTGGACCCGTCTTCCGAGATCTTGTGGTTGAGACCTTCGGGAAGGTCCCGTATTGCCTTTTTTAGTTGTACGCCTTCCAAGGCCTTCCATATCACCTGAAAGAGCGATTTTTTAAATTAAAGTATACGGAAAATAGCATAAAATATTTTTAACGTTTCGAAATTGACAAATTTTGATATTGATTAGAATTTAGAAACGACACTCTCTTGGGCATTAATGCCTAAACATTGTTTTAGGCACTAGTACCTAAAAGTCAAAATGAAACATTAAAAACAAATATTCAACAACAACAATCTACATAATATTCGATTGAATTTGCTAATATAATCGCTGAACTATTTTAGTTAAACAACTTTAACTAAATTGCCTATAAGGTTGTTGCTATGGTACAATGTTTACAAACTATACAAATATTTTAAAAAATTCTTATATCTGCCAACGTTTGTAAACATTAAACTCCAATAATTAAACTCGATATTAATTCTTCATAAAACTTCAGTATGTGTGACGCAGATTCTAGTGATATTGAAAATTTTGAAATAAAAAATGTGGCGAAAGCTGCCCTCTGTAGATTGATTCTTCAGAAATCGAAGAAATTGTACTAAAAACTTATTCAAAATTTGATATTTGGTGTGCCGAAAAAAAGTATGTCATATTTCGGAGAGAGTTATTCTAACGTACTTGTCCCAGTTATATTTAAAATGTGCACTCTCTACATTATGGAGTAATTATTCAATGCTGCCAACTACAATTTATTTGAATAAAAATATGTAAAAGTAAATCAAGTGGTTATAGACCCAGAAAATTCAGAACATTTTCCAAGATACAGGTTAAAAGGTTTATCAAAGAGGCAGATGATGAAAACTACTTATTCCAAAAAGTAGCCTTGATTGTTGGTATACTTGAAGCCTGTAGGAGAGAATAATTAACTTATTTACGTACAGATAATATTGAAGATGCGAAGTCGTTCATTAAAATGACTATTCCCAATACCAAAACTAATGTTCCTAGATTATTTACAATACCAGAGCAGATACAGAAGGAGTCAATGTTTTGAAAATTTTCCACAAATATGCAAGTCTACGTCCATCCACCATTGATCATAACCGATTTTTTTATCACGTACAGAAATCCAAAACGTACTATACAAGCAGTGGGTATAAGTAACTTTCAAGTACTAAAAATATTGCCGAATTTCTTAGATTACCCAATGTTATTGAATACACTGAGCACTGCTTTAGACGATGTTCTGCAACCTTCATTGCAGATGCAGAAGCCAACATAATCGATGCTTAAGGGACACGGAAGTTAGCGTTCGACTTCTGTGGTAGAGGGGTACATAGAAAATTCCATACAAAATAAGCAGGCGATAGCCAGGAAAATTCTCGGGGAGAAAGAAAATACCACTTTCATTCCAAAAACTCAGTACACCAACAGCACCGGGATGTAGGTGTTATCTTCTTCCAATATTGAAGAATTAAGTATACGAAGTGGAGAAAAAAATGTATATGTTCACCTAATGTCCAATTATACGATTTGAAAAATTGTGTTATTAAAATTTATAATAAATAAATCAATTAAAATTCAGTTATTGCATTTTAGTTTTTAATAGACTGTCATTTCGATATTGAAATGACAATTGAAATATCATTAGTATGAACCGTTTTTACGAAAAATATTGTAAACAACTCGCCGGAAAGAGCATTAACACACTTGTGTGAAATGTCACATTCGTATGTTACGATCGTTATATAATAAACTATTCCGTAGGAAGGCATGTCTAATTACACAAAGCGTTGGATAGGGTACAAAATAAATAAAAACTATAAGTATAAGACAAAAAAACCTGTCGGATATTTGGCCAAGGTGAATCTATATTTAATAATTTTTGGATGTTATAGATATGTTAGACAGCAGAATGAGTAATTTCTATAAGTACTCTAATAATACCATTATTAAACTATTTTATAATATACTATTATGGATTATGCTGCTATAGATCCAACTATGTATGCATACCTCATCATTAAACTCATCTGATGGATCTAAATTATTCCTAAGAGTTCCTGAAAATAGCACGGGTTCTTGAGGTATAATAGATATTCTTGATCTAAGGATACTCAATGACACATCTTTGATATTAACATTATCTATCATGATTTCACCTTCTGTGTCAGTCAAACGAAACAAGGCAATAATAAGGGATGTCTTTCCGGCACCAGTCCTTCCAACTATGCCAATTTTTTCCATAGAGTTTACCTCAAAAGTAATATTTTCTAATACGTAAGGACCATCTTGAGAATACCTGAGGCATAATTTATCGAATTTTATATTTCCTTCTTCTGGCCAAGATTTAGGCGGTTCTTTAAATTCTCTGTCTGATTCTGGTGCTGTATTTACGTATTCCTCAATTCGCTCTACAGCTGTCATTTGATTTTCCATCTCACTCCACTGTCTGATGCCCCACTGGAACATACCGGTGAGTGCAACGGCTTCGGTGAGGGCAAAGCCAACATTGCCCCCAAACAACTCTGAAATTGTACAAATATAACAAATTAGGTACAGTATTTAGGTTGCATAGTTGTTTACACATACAGAAACTGTATTTTCTGTACTTGTTATGAGACATTTTATTTTGTACGAGCGTAATAAAAAAAACATTAATTCTAATGAAAAAGGCACATATTATGTCATAATATTTATTCTAACCAAAAAGAAACATAATATGAACATTTGTTCTAATGAAATAGAAACATACATTATAAAATAATATTTATTAAAAATATCAGTTTGATGAAATTATGTTTGCTCTATCATATAAACATTTAACACGAAGTGAAGTTCTCACTCTCTTCGATATTATTAAATGTCAAGTTGCACAGTTCTTCGACACGATAGACCCCAAACACACTGAAAATTACGACAACCTTTCGAGAGATATGTTTCATCCTGCGTTTCTGCAAGAAATCTGTCGATTTATTTTTGACTGTTTCGGTTGATATCTTTCGCCTTTTCGCTTTAAAAAACCAACAAGCTTCTAATATTTACTTATGTCCTGATTCTTTATGTTCATCGTCGCCTTCAATATGAAGTAATTTGACCAAAGTGTTGGCTATTTCCATATTTTGCACTTGCCACTGAACTTGCCACCAACATTTTTCAAATCACACCTTCCCACGGAACGACTTTACGAAAACTCGTAGATACTGTTGCTTTCACTTACCACTTACTTGAAAGTGGCTTTATTCAATTCCTTGATTACTTTCCACGACGAAACGAAATTTGAAGTTACTTGTCAACAATTTTCATTACTCTAGCCACAATAAACTTCGTGGACAATTGGATTTCAAACTTATTCTTTATAAATTTAATAACGAAAAAATGCGTTTATTTTAACGTTTATTGGTGTTTGTAGAGAAAATATGACACTTCGCCTTCACAAAATGAAATGTCACTTTTATCACTTATAATTGCACAAGAGGTTTGTATTTTACGGGGTAAATTTGAGCTGTTCAATTAGAAACTGTTGCCTAGCAATTAGATGTCAACTATTAAAAACGCAACACCGAGGGTGGTGCATTTGACAGTTTTTCGAGTCAAATTGCTAAATGAAACAGTTTAAAATTTAAACAACACAAATTTACTTGGTATCAATATTCCAATCAGCACATTTCAACCTTTAGAATTTTTCTTCTTCCAAAAGGAATTTGTTGTAAGAAATACTATGCCCAATGTTATAGAAGTGCCTCATTTTACCATCAACTTTTTAAATAAACGTACTGGGCAAAAAATATCTTCGTCTAAAGGCGTAATCCATTTCCTGTTATATAATTTATTCTCGCCCCCTTCTCTCGTTTTCGAATATAGAGGATTATACTCGATATGTCCAGTTTCTTTTCCATTATTTTCAATTTCAGAAACGAAATATAAGGTTTTGTAGTAAGTTGCTTCTCCTCCGCACCAAGGTAATTCAAACGCCAAAATGTGATATAATTTCTTTTGAAGTCCTTCCGGTTCATTTTCGTCATATAATCTGGCCATTGCAAATGTTTCACATTTATTAAAGAGCTGATGCACTGAATTTTCTATTTTCGGGTTGTGCTTGTAGGATTTTATATTTAGCATTACGTGTAGCTAAGTGATGAATTACGCTGTACGTTGGCGAAAGAGTTACATACAGTATTGAATTTTTATTAATATTTACTTTGTAGCATTTTAGCGGTGGTGTTCCAAATTATTTTAACTACCGCTTCTTTTTTTTACTGTTTCAGAAAGGTATTTTAAGCTAATATAAATCAAATCTCCTACAATTCCTATCAATGAAGTCATATGTATGTTCTCTGATACCAAACATCTAGGTATGCTAATGAACAATTCCACAGACAAAGCTCTATTCAATAATTATCTAAAGAAAATAAACTAACTTACTAACCTTTCTAAAACAGTAAAAAAATGATGAAAAGCTAATAATAAGGAATATATGGGTAGATATTGTGGGTATAATTCAACGCAGGTTGGGGCTTTTTTCCACTGAGTAGTTAGTTTCACACAATATTATTAATACCTAAAAATATATAAAAACTTTTACATAAAAGGTGAACATTTTTCAAGTAGGTATTGTCATATTTAATTCATTGACAGGATGTCACTTTTTGTCATTGTCGATATTTAACTTCAAATAATTTTAATTTTTATAATAATTTTTATAGTTAGATATTTGATTCAACTTAAAGGAGACCACCTGAAGAAGCAATCTAGAAGCAAACTAGATGGCGTGTATGATAAACGCGTTGAAATTTTGGAACATACAGTTTGTTTTTTTACTGTATTAGAAAGGTATTTTAATTTAATATAAATCAAATCTCCTACAATTTCTATCAATGAAGTCATATGTATGCTCTCTGATACCAAACATCTAGGTATGCTAACGAACAATTCCACAGACAAAGCTCTATTCAATAATTATCTAAAAAAATAATCTAGCTAAATTTACTAACCTGGTTACCAGGACAACAACAGGAGGCCACCTGAAGAAGCAATCCTAAAAATGCAGAAATAGGTCAGATCTCATCTATTGTGGTTGAATTTGTCGTGTTCCCACTGCCAAAAAGTGAAGTTAGATATTTATAGAGTGTTTCATTAGAAGGTTAGTAAATTAGTTTATTTTCTTTAGATACTTATTGAATAGAGCTTTGTCTGTGGAATTGTTCATTAGCATACCTAGATGTTTGGTATCAGAGAACATACATATGACTTCATTGAGAGGAATTGTAGGAGATTTGATTTATATTAGCTTAAAATACATTTCTAAAACAGTAAAAAAATGTTGAAAAGCTAATAATAAGGAATATATGGGTAGATATTGTGGGTGTAATTCAACGTAGGTTGGAGCTTGTGTCCACTGAGTAGTTAGTTTCACACAATATTATTAATACTTAAAAATATATAAATACCGCTTCTTCGTAGTCTTTTCCGTCACATTTTCACATATTAAAAGCCCCACCTTGGAATATTACATTCAATTTCTCGATGGAAACATCTGGCTCAAATTTATATCCTTTCGCATCGCAAAAAGTGGAAAACTGTCGCCAGAATGATGATTAAATCGCAACTGTATTAGCAGGCACGCAGGTATTTACAATTTGACTAATTCCGTTGTTCTTAGGCTCACCAAATTGACTCATAGTTCGTGTTTAATAATTCAATAAGTCAAAAATGTGAAACTATTTATTTTGGCAATGGACACCGTGATAATTGATTAAAAAATGAATAAGTGAATAAACCATTAGCGCATTTATCGTTGTAAAAGTTGCAGGTAACTTTTGCCGCTGTCAAAGTGTCAATTAAATTGCGACATGTGGGGTTTTTTATATTTAAATTAAGTTGTCACTTATAAATAACTAATAAAATTTTACTTTTCCACAGTAGTATGGAAAAATGCAACTTTTAAAATTAAAATGCGTGTGGAAAAATATACTTTTACGCATGCTAGTAGAAAAAAAGTCATGACAATATTGGGTCGGTCAGTGGTCGCGCGGTTTAATGTGTCAGTACTTGAATCAATATGGCTAGACAGGTGTGTGTTCGATCCCCAGTAGACCGTATTTCAGCTATATTCATGGAGAAGATTGGCATCCTCTCTACAGGTATGGTAGGGTGGAAGAATGTTAGCTTATATCAGAGATTGATACCGATCGACATTTGACTACTGAATGGTGGTTAGGGCCTACCAGTGTAAGACATTCCTGGACACAAATGCGGCCTGCTTAATAGTAATATGCCGTCCCTTCTCCCTCTCCCGTCTTTGACTTTTGGGCTAATCATCGTGAGGGGTGGATATATTATTAACATATTGCTAATATAATCATAGATCATGTCTCTGAAAATACTAGTTTTGTGTGTTCAAGGGCTGAGGTACGTGAAAGATACTTGCCATTTTTAATAAATAGTATACTGATGATAACAAGAGCAGTGTATACAACACAATGAAAATCCAACCAGAAAGCAAACGCTCTGCTGGCTCCTAAAAACAAAAAACTAGCGCCAGTGTATTGATTTTGAAAATCATCAAATTCTCGTTTCAAAATGTCTTGTGCCCCAAAGGCTCGAATAGTTGTAATGCCATTCATTGAGGCTGTTAAATGTGTGAATATTGGACTACGATCTAAAAATATTATATTTTAGAACAGTTCTGGTTTTAGAATAAAGTTGTACTTACACACTGCTTCCACACGTTTTATATCCCTGCTGGTAGCCAAGAATACTTTTCTTAACCCATAAAAAATTAGAACTATTATCACTGTTGGAATTAATATTGAGGGATTCAAACATCCGATGACTATGGAAACAGACAATAGTATCAAAGCGATCTAAAATATAAAGTATTATAAAATACTACTAATATTACATATAATATTATAATATTCAATAATTTAAAATATATTTTTAATTTCACGGAAACTGTAAACTTTTCCAAGTTAAGACAAATAACTATAAAGACCCAATATTTCAAGATCAAAAGAGTATTATTTTTTGTAAGTACAATGATGACAATTTCCAGACATTTGGCAATAAAAATGATAGAGTTCTTTCCAAATTTAAAGCTTTTATTTTGTATCTGTACAAGTCAGTTTAGAAATTTTATCAAGGAAAATTCAAAAAGAGTTTCCTATAAAATGATGCCCTCTTGGGCGTCGATGTCTCGATCGAACATTCTGCGTATGACCTTGACCATGACTTAAGCCATGTTTCAGCAGTGACATAATTAATAGAACCTCCTGTAGCAATAATTCATTTTTTATATTCGACTTAATTTTTTGTTTGTGCCAAATTAACTCTATTGGATTTAATTCACACTGGTATAGCGGTAAAGAGAGTATATGAACCAGTCGAGCTCTGACCATCTTATTCACTACATACATACTTTATGTATGTATTTACCTTTCTCTTTATATACAACTTTTAATATTGTGCTTTTTGCATGGTCTCTGTACGAGGTGTGGCAATTAAGTTTCGGGAATTTGTCAATTAAAAAACAAGCAGATTAAATTTCGCTAAAATTTTATTATCGACCTTCACACTAGTCTCCCTCCAACTCTACACAATGATTCCAACGTTGCTCCCACTATTGGAAGCACCCTTGGTAGTCCTCCGCAGTTAACCCGTTCAGCACTACGGTTACAGTTTCTTTGACCTCCTGTACGCCGCCATGATGAGTTCCCTTTAGGTGCGACTTCATCTTGGGGAATAAAAAAAAATCGCAGGGGGCAATATCGGTATCGGCTATAAGGTGGGTGCGGTAACGTTGGAATGCCTTTTTTGCCAAAAACTCGAGGCCGCAGCCGCTCCAGGACGCCAACATAGAACTGTCCAGTCACTGTCTGCCCGGCATGAACATATTCACAATGAATGATGCCGAATGATGAATAGCACTTCGAACACACAGGATTTCGAACCCGTGAGGTGCTCCGATGATGCCGTGGATATCGAAAAAACGATCACCATTGCCTTCAGTCGTGAATTGGACATCCTCGCTTTTGTTGGCCGCTCTCTACCCTTTTCCACCCACTTCTGACTTTGTTTATGGGTCTCGGGGTCATACTCAAATATCCAGGTCCCATCTCTAATGGGTAGTCACTCATCCAGTCTCTACCGTCGCTCCGAATGCGGGACAACAAATCCTCGCAGATCCATTTGGCACCATCTTTGCGCAAATCTTTCGCATATTCAAATTTTCGTGTAACATCTTGCGAAAAGTTTCTTTGTTGACGTTTAACTCGTCAGACAACACACGAATGCTTACGCGCCCGTCAGACGTTATCAGTGTACGCAAACGGTCAACATTCGCGTTAGTATGAGAGGTGACAGTAGCTCCATAACGTGGATTATCTTCTACCGATTCACGATCCTCCTTGAACCGTTTTGCCCATTCAAACACGCGTGTTTTGGACATGCACTCGTCTCCATACACCACCTGCAATTTTTGAAGGATTTCCAAGGGTCTTTCGCCAAATTTCACTAAAAATTGAATCACAACACGTTGGTTGTAATTTGAGTCACTCATTTTCACGACGCTACTAAAAAAGTTACTTCCAAAAAATACACATAAAACACAAACGTGCTATCGACTTCAACCTTGGACTGAAACCAAAAGGAAGGTCCTCCTCTCTAGAAAAACATTGAAGAACGATGCAGTGCTGCCAGTTTTCGAATTATAACTAAATTCCCGGAGCTTAATTGCCACACCTCGCATATACAATATTCTTTGATAGTATGATAAAACAGGTTCAAATCATCTTTTTCAAATACGTCAGTGTTCATATCTTCGTGGTAATCTCCCATCGTATGTGTGTTAAAAACATGCAAACTGCCAAACCTTTGATACAGTATGGCCTTAATTTACATATGCATATTTCGCATTCATGTAATACATGTTTTTGCCAGATTCGAAATATTTTCTTCATGCTGTTACAGTTTGTTTCAAATACCAGAAATTCATGGCATGCATTGTTCTTCTAATGTATCAGAAATTTAGGCGTGTCCTCATCTTCACCTACTGCAGCTTGAATGTTTTTTACCATCGGTATTTTATTCCTGAATACATTCTACGTATTATATTGGACTTCAGTTATATCGCTGTGCATAAAGAACGGCACAGCAATAATGAAATAAATAATGTTTAAGCTCTTAACATTATCATTTTATATTTTATACGGTTTATAGTAAGAGAGCCTTTATATTATTATAAATAATAAGTCTCTGTCTATATTTTTTAAAGATTGGGTATAATATCTTATTTGTTTGTATATTTTATTGTACACTTTCATAAATCGCTATTCTAATCGTGAGTATTATAATTTTAGATTACTGATTGATTAATATGACAATTCCAGAATAATAACCTGCTGTTAAGTTTACGGATCAAATTTTCTTATGTTACCTTTCGCATGGTTACTGTCAAATAAACCTATAAAAACATAAAAAGTAATTTTCAAAATGTGTAATTTTGTAAGTTTAACCTCTGATATAGAAGCAGCGACAAACGGAGCGATGTCAAGTCTAGTTCCAACAAAATCCAAGGTGCGGTTTAAGTATCCAAAGTTTAAAGAATAGTACAAAGCTAACAAGATAGGTAAGGTGTGTGAAACAGTTATTTTCCTAACAAGTGCGCAAAGTGTTACTTTTCCGTACACAAATATAGTTAGACGAACGGCGCAAAACGCGATTTTGCATGCGGAAAAGACATTTTGCGCACGTGTTGGGAACAGCATTTTTTCTATAACTTATCAGATAACAACAAAAATAAAAAATGATAATTTATTCAATAATTTTTTATGAAACTTGAAAGAAAGAACTAAACAACAAAAATTTACATAACAATATAAAATAATAATAGAAAGTTAAATTATTTGTTCATAATGTTTATAACAAATAAACAATTATTGACATTTTGAAAATTGTTTGCAGATTCGATCAGTTCATTTAATGGGTGGCTTATGGTACCGCTTAGCGCGGAAAGGCAGTAATATTTTGGCTTGATGAAGTTTGATTTAACTCAGGACAGTTGTTCCAATGAGTCGATGAAGATTGCCTTAACTCAGAAGGGCAGTTGTTGAAATATTGACTTAATGTTTGTTTTTACTTTAAGGACCCTTTTTAAGATATACTAGATATAGAGTACTTACTCCGTAAGTATTTGGCTGAAATGTTTTTGTAAATCTGCAACAGCTTCCAACCATCTACACTATTGACATACTACTCAATTTTTTATATATTTTTAGGTATTAATAATATTGTGTGAAACTAACTACTCAGTGGACAAAAGGAATTGTAGGAGATTTGATGTATATTAGCTTAAAATACCTTTCTAAAACAGTAAAAAAATACTACTCAATGTTAACAACTATGATTTCAGTTAAAAAATATTAAGATATTAGCAGATTTTCTCATCTAACTGCATTTTTGAAAAGAAGTACAGAGAGTTACAAGGCTAAAAAGTCCACAATTTTTACAAAGGAAGAAGTATATAAGTTTCTAAGTACTGGAAGATGATGAAACATATTTACTCATGAAGATTGCTATGACAATCTGCATTTTTGAATAATTAAGGAAGCTTATATTGGATCATGTTCAGTACAATGAAATTGTGATTATATGCATGAAAACAAAAATTGTTTCATAATTTGATATAACAGAAAGAAATGTAGCAGGTATCAACTGTTTAAATATTTTTCGAAAATATGCTAAACTTCGCCCTCCTAATGCAACTCACAGGCGGTTTTTTTTGTATTTTACAAACAATGAAAATGTACACCTCTTCATTATAGCACTAGTGCTGTAATAGATGCCCTTACGAAACTATTTATAGAATTAAATAAAAGTGATTGTAGCTTGTGATACTGTTTAATTGGATGTATTTTGCCATTCTGTAGTTTGTAATTGTATAGTAACGTTAAACTTATATAAGATAAGGCGTCTAATGTAAAAATTATTCACAGAACGCCTATAAACATTGCTTGGTAAGAATTTAAGTAGTAACAAGCAAGTAACATTTGGAGTTAAAAGTAGAAAGTAGAAATTCGTATCAATAAAAGTATCCTCTAATAATACAGAAATTCTAAACTGATAAATTCGAATTAGATATTCATTACCTACTTACTTGAAATGTATCCGCAATTGTCGATGGCAATATTTCATCTAGCGTCCCAATGTCCTGCGAAAATCTATTGAGAATTCTTCCGGAAGGATTTGTGTTAAAAAATTTCATTGGAGCTCTGATTATGCTGCCAAACATTAAATTATGTAATTTTGTAGAAGCTGTCATACAAAACTGGAAGAAAGACAATGATCGAGTAACAGCTAAAATTATGGACGTTAATAGCAATACTGTATAAATAATAAGCGATGCATCTTCCGATAAAATGTTAGCCAACATATCCCATACTGAGCCTTTATGATCAGTATATGTATGATCATTAATTGCAGTCACAGTTGTACCAAGTTTAGCTTCATTATATACAGATGAATTCGTGCGGTGTTGGGATTTCCATTGTTCTAAATTTACCCTGAAAATAAAACGTCACTTATTAATCAACTGTTAGTATAAATGTGAAGCTTTCATCTAACAATATATTATAATTATTAATCATATAAGGGAATTAATAAGCCTTTAATCCACGAGAAAAATGGACACTCGAAGCGCAGCCGAGAGATATTTTTTCGAGAGGATTAACGGCTTATTAATTTTCCGAAAGTAATTCAGCGCTTTATCCACGACCACGGCCAAAACGAGTCAATTAAGAGAGTGAAAGCCGTTTGAGAGCAGGTGCAAAATTATGGTTTTGAAAACATTTCTAAGACAAGCGTTTGTCTATTTGTCAACAATAGTGAAAGTATTTACAATCGAGATTGCAGAGAATTTCTTCATTCCGACTGAAATTCAGCAAAAAGCCCAAGAAGCAATATTACGTATGTTACCAGCAAAAAGCAAAAACGTATTCGAGAAAAAATTGGTGGAATTCGCTAACTGACGAAGAAAAGGGGCAATTACAGAAGAGGTGCTACTATCCTACTTTTTTGTGTGGAAAAACGATTTGCTGCCTCTTCGATATGGACAAAATATTCCATGCTAAAATCAATGTTGAAAGTCAGTGCTGTAGAAATGTGTCGAAATTACATCCAAAGTGACTGCATTTCTTGGGTTTCCTGATACAGAAAGTTTTTCCGGGCATGAAATGAGGCGTTCTTCGGCAACATACCTAGCCAATGCTGGGGATGATAGTACCACTGTGAAGTGTCATGGTGGTTCGAAATCGACTACGGCAGCGAAAAATTATATTGAAGAAGCAAAATGGCAATTTCTGAAAAAATTCAGGTCCTACCTGGCGAAGTTGTGGGTCTCTCCAGTCCTTCAGAAACTCCTTATTGAGTCAATTTAAATAATCTTTGTCAAAATGACAAGATTGTTCTTGAGATAAATGTTAATGTTAATAATAGTAATTCTAAATAAAATGATATAAAATCGAAGCGTGGTATTATGAATTCTAATCCACTATAGGCTAGTCAATGAATGACCGAAAATGGGGTGTAGCGTGCATTGAAGGGGGGGGGGGAATTTTTTGATGCAGGAATATGTTGGGGGTAGTTAGGACGTAAACATATTAAAATTCCCCGCTCCTAGCCCGTCCGCTTCAGGAGGGGATGGGGGTAGAAAGGTGCCCTTTTTTGTTTTTCTCTTAAAAATCTCTTAAATCTTAACTGGACCTCTTGGGTCGGGAGGATCCTGCTTTTGGCTCCACCATTGATACCAATCGCAGCACGAATTGCAAATCACCCTCGTTTTCGTTATCATTATAGGATGGAAGAAATGTAGGAATGGGCTCCACGTCTTCTTTGTCATCTTCTTTTAAAATGAGGACGCTGTTTAAATTTTCTAAATCTTAAGTGTAAAAAATTGATCCACTCACACAGCTACCATCCAGTTTTTGCAATTTGTTTATGATGAATTGGACAAGGGAAAGCTCGTCATAGGTTTATTCTTTGACCTATCGCGCGCTTTCGACTCACTTAATTTGTCTTTTGTTGAAGAAGAACTTTCTAAGATTGGTATTCGTGGCACTCTGTTAAATTGGATTATGTCTTATCTAACAGATCGATCTCTTCAGGTAAAAATCGATGAATGTGTATCTAATGAACAGGCCTTAGGTCTTGGCGTTCCTCAGGGCTCTGTGCTGGGTCCACTGATCTTTCTTACTCTTTGTGAATGATTTACTATAATCTATGTCTAAAGGTAACATAACCATGTTTGCGGACGACAACTCTTTTGGGATCTCAGCATCGAACCTTGTGGAACTCCTTGACAGTTCAAATACCGTTATGCGTGAATTCGGGAACTACTGTAACAAAAATAATTTAATATTAAATATTGATAAGACGGTGTGTATGTATTTTTCGCTGAGAAAACCTATACCGGATGATACTCAGTTACATTTCAATAACACCTTAATTCCTTTTAGCCAAAACACAAAATTTTTGGGCATAATATTAGACACAAAACTGAGCTGGTATAACCAGATCGATGAACTTTGCAAAAAACTTAATAAAGCTTACTTTTTCATTCATAAACTGAAGGAGACGTTAAGTACAGAAGCTTTATTAAATGTCTATTACTCCATGGCATATTGTCATATCTCTTATAATATTATATTATGGGGGAGAGCAAAAAACTTGCAGCGTGTTTTTGTTTGCCAAAAACGTATTATAAGATTGATCTTTAATATTGCTCCCACTACTTCTTGCAAATATTCTTTTGTAAAGTACAAAATTTTAACAGTCCCTTCCATCTATCTTTTTTCTTTATTAAAATATATTAAACTCAATATTACCAAATTCAAAACAACCGCTAGTTATCATAACTATGGCACCCGTCATGAAGATCTGCTGACTATAACTCACCACAATACAACTCTCTTAGAAAAATCGCCACATTACTCCGACATTAGTTTCTTTAACAGACTGTCTAATACGATCAAAAACGTAACAACTTTATCAAATTTAGATCGAATCTTAAACAGTTTTTATTGGAAAAATGTGTTTATTCTTACAATGAATTTTAATCTTTGTTTTATGTATGCTATGTTTATGTCGATTATGTTTTATATGTATTCTTTTAACTTTACATTATCTTCTAATTATTGTAAGAATTGTATGACGTTCACATCTGTTTTATAACAGCCTAAGTGGTTAAATAAATAAATAAATAAATAAATAAGTAAAACAGTGATCTAGGCAGTTTTGACGTAATCGAGAGCAATTGATCGCTGCCTTTTTGCAACTGCGCCTTCTAGTGCTACAATTTTTCATATATCTACAAAATATGGATGCTACTTCATTTTTTGAGATCACAGGAATTAGGATATTACCTAACCCCACAGGTCTAGAGGCAGTTGATTAGTTTCCCAACCAGAACTGCACCTGGTAGAATGTAAGTAGTGCGTGCTCTTAAGCTTAAGAAAGTGTCTATCAATCAAATAAGTAGACACTCTGGTTAGTTTAAACAGCTTGTAAAGCTGATTTTTTTTTGTTTTCCTCATACCATCCTCATTCTCAATAAGGTCTCAATAAGGTCAAGGGAAACGGAGCCAATTCGTACTGCAAATAATTGCTCTAACTTGTGACCCATTGTAGATAAATTAAAACATGTATTTATATTTAATAAAATGTATCGCTCTAAAACATTCTCTTTTGTGCAAAACAAAAAGCCAAGGTGTACCAGGAGAATTATGACAAAATATGTTTGTTAAAAAACTTTTTTTAATTACCAACTTTTGAGAGGCGATATCTCAAAATACGGTGCGTGATAGCGAAAAAATTAATAGAATTAATCTTGTGCAAAATTTTATAAGTTCTCAATTTTATATAAGGAATTTCGCTCCAATGTACTGTTTTCGAGTTATAAGGGAGCAAACAAAAAAGGAGACATTTCAACTCCCCTCCCCCCATGAAGCGGACGGGTTAAAAACGGGGACTTTTGCTATGTTTACGTCTTAACTACCCCAAACCGCAGAGAAATATTTTTCCCCTCTCAATGCACGCTACAACCCCTTCGTTGCTTAGACTACTAGTGTGATAAAAGGCCTTTAATCTACGGAAAACAGACGTATTAAACCTTCTTAATATAATGGTCATGGATAAATATATTATTTTATTATATTAATCAATTTATGAATCATCAAATTAAAATCTTATTTTGATCAAACTATTTGGTGGTGTCCTACATTATTTGTACAAAATAAAGTAAATCAGAGTAATACTTACCAAAGAGTCACAAAGTAGTCACTTACAGTTGCAAAAAGTTGAGCTCCTATAAAGGCCAGAAAGATCAATAAACTTTTATACCAATTTCCACCAGCCTTCAGATAACTTCTGTAAACACTTCTGGCAATTGTTCCAGAACTCCTTTGCTCCCTGTTCTCTGCAGGTTTATTTTTAACAGTACTCTCCTTAACTTCATCTTCTTTTATTTGAACGCCTGACGTTTCGTTGTCTCCATATTCAGCTAAAAGCGCTGTAAAATCGCTTTCAGTTTCTTTCAAGGTTTGATACGAACCAAAAGCTTCTACTTTTCCATTTTGCAACAAATATATCTTGTCCACATCCTGTAAATATTGCAGCTGATTAGTTATCAACACAACGCACTTGTCCTTCAGGAAACCGCGTATACACTGTTCGAAGATATGTTTACCGACATTACTGTCAACGGCAGATAAAGGATCATCCAACAGATATATATCCGCATCCCTATAAACAGCTCTAGCTAAATTGATTCTAGCTTTTTGTCCACCACTGAGGGTAACACCTCTATCGCCTACTGCAGTTTGGTCTCCATTGGGAAACAATTCAAAATCATTTTCTAAGGCACAGGCATTTATAACCCTGTCATATTTTTCTTGGTTAAATTTTTGTTGAAATATGATATTTTGTTTGATGGTACC
This sequence comes from Monochamus alternatus, assembly GCA_037114965.1. Taxonomy (NCBI): domain Eukaryota; kingdom Metazoa; phylum Arthropoda; class Insecta; order Coleoptera; family Cerambycidae; genus Monochamus; species Monochamus alternatus. Next base: position 71,477,730 of record CM073431.1, on the reverse strand, counting down.
TGCAAATATCCATGGATTTTGTGAAGAATAAGAAGTTGCTCCTACCACATCTACAAAACCTTCTAGTGGAATCAACTCCTTCAAAATAGCGTGGAACAAAGCAGTTTTACCTCCACCTACTTTGCCTACAACTGCGATGAGTTGATTACTGCTAGCACTGAAATCAATGTTTTCTAGAGTATTTTCAAATAGCTTACTATTCCATTTGACGGTCACACTTTTTAGCGAAACATGCACTTTATCATGTCTAATCTGCTTCTCGTCGAGTGTTATATTGTTAAGGTTACTTTCGCAACAATTTGTCGCTTCGTCTAGTAATAGAAATCGCTCTATTCTCTTTATTGAAACTTTAGTTTCTGCAAGTTGAGTAAAAGCACGTGGTAAATACATAGTTACAGCTTGTCTCAAGATCGCGTAAAATGAAGCTATCGTATAGACATAGGAGGCGTTAACAGTACTTCCTGTTAACACGTATGTAAAGATGCACAAATATATGGAGGTCCTATGCAAAACTGAAACGCAAACTATCATTATGGCACGTATTGTGGAGGTTGCTCCAACTTGCTTCATTTCTGCCCTAAAGTATTACAAATTTAAACATTATTGTGACTCTGGTCATAATACATACCTTCTGAATAATTCTACTAGTTTAGCAAACGGTTTTTCCCAAGCATACATCTTTATAACTTGTACTCCTGTTATTATTTCGCTCATCAATCTAATTCTCTCGTCGGTTCTTTTGGCAGTGCTTAGTCTATATTGAGATATCTTCTTAACCAAATACACTAAAATGTGAATATGGTAAATTAAATTCAAATTGCGTAAATCATCAATAGTACACAAAAACATTAGGATTATAAAACGTTTACTAGTATAAGAACATTTATTGTCAGGCTGTACCTATATTCACATATTACAGAGTGTCCCAAAATAGAAGGCCATACAATTAACCACATATTCTTTGGACAAAAATAATGTGACTTTCCTTATGCCATTTTTTTATTTGGACGTCTCTGTTTCAATATAGAGAGTGTTAAAGTTGCATTTTAAAAAACAATTTTTGTTAACAATCCCATTGTTGAAACTTGAAATTTTGCACGTACTTTTATCTTATTGCGGCATACTTATCATGGAATTTTGGTGAAAAAAATTGAAGGGCCAATGGTGGTAACTGAGGGATGCATTAACCTTTATCCCCTCCAATTATTTATAAGTACGCCTATGCAGCTTTTTCTTTAAATATCAAACGTAGAATTTTCTTCTGATCATTATACTTTTTTTGTAATTTTTTGTTTAAATACCTCGTTTTGGACAAAAACGGCAATTTGTAGTGCCCATAAATTTATCATTCACTACCATTTTCAAGTGAAACTGAAATTTTGTGGATATACCTGTTTTACAATACCTTGGCAACTTAGCAATTCGTAATACTTACTGAATGAATATTTGCTAATTAAAACAAAAAGAGAATATCTTTCAAAATATAAGGTTTTCGCTACTTAAAAGGGCACGTACATGTGTTAAGAGGAGGGTGGACAAGTAGAACGTTTGTTAAATTAGTAGTAATTAATAAATTATTTTATTTAATGTTATTTAGGTAAAAAGTTATTATGTTGATCGTTCATTAGTACTAATACTAAACAATATTATTATTTTTTGGTTGATAAGAGAACTGTATTATAGATTTTAATGCCATATTATTTTTTCAATTCATAATTATTCCTCATTTTATAAAATTTAAAATTATCCATTCTGTTTTAATTAGCAATTATTCATTCAGTGAGTATTACGATTTGCTAATTTGCCAAGATATTGTAATAATAGGTATATCCACAAAATTTCAGTTTCACTTGAAAATTATAGTGAATGATGGATTTATGGGCACTACAAATTGCCGTTTTTCTTCAAAACGGAGCATTTAAACAAAAAAATACAAAAAAGATAAAATGATCAGAAGAAAATTCTACGTTTGATGTTTCAAGAAAAAGCTGCATAGGCGTAGTTAGAAATAATTGAAGGGGATAAAGGTTATTGCATTCCTCAGTTACCTCTGTTCACCTTAAATTTTTTTCACCAAAATTACGTGATAAGTATGCCGGAATAAGAGAAAAGTACGAGCAAAATTTCAAGTGTGTATCTTACAAAACAATGGGATTATTAACAAAAATAGTTTTTAAAATGTAACTTTAACACCCTGTATATTGAAACAGGGACGCCCAAATAAAAAATGGCATAAGGAAAGTCGCATTATTTTTGTCCAAAGAATATGTGGTTAATGGTATGGCCTTCTATTTTGGGACACCCTGTATACAAGTATAAACTATATATTTTGTGCTTGTACTAAAGTTTCCAGAGAAAAATGTTTTAGACAGTTTTAATAGCCATTTAAATTTCATTATTTTTTGTTATGTGAAAAAAATCACCCAAAATCATTTATAGTTATATCGAGGGCAACAGATTGCAATTCTGAGGAACATTAGTCCTGAGGGATTGTTAATTTGCCCGAGATTATTAACACCAATAACTCACGTGATAGTTAAAGATTTTTATTTCATACTAATGAAATATAAAAATCAAATTTAGTTTTATTTCATAGTAATGAAATATGAATTTTGTTGGTTTTCCCAATTGTTGTTTAATAATTAAGTAGACATGATTACCACAGATATACCAACTGACAAGTTAGTAAATAAAAGTTTATCAAATTCATTAATTTGTGAAAATGAGTGAAAACCTGGAGGTTCAAGCGATTGGTTACCAAAGACTGAGAGAACTGCCGCAATACTACCAACAAAACCGGAACCAAAGTATAAAATATATATATGATAAATTTCCGCAGTAGCTGAAAGTTAACTGGATTGTAAACAAAAATATAAATGAAACTATAATGTTGGGTTGCTTTCGAGACTTAATATCTGAGACCCTGTATACAAAAAATCATTAAAATCGCGTTCCATAAATTTTTTAGAGGGATGCCTAATCCTTAGTGGGCCATACTATATGTAATAGTATGTAATATTTTTTAAATAAATAAAGACTGCACTTCGAAAACAAAGTCATATGTATATTGTAGTATGTATTTTGGCATATAACTAAAAATATGATTATAATAAAGAAATAATCCAGGTCATAATCGGATAAAAAATTATAATTTTTATATTAAAAATAAGTCGATTCATTTCCTCTGCATACGTGGAATCTGACATACTTACTCTGTGGAAAAATAAACAAAACTAAAAATATCACTCCAGTCAGTCCTGTTGGTCCCACATAGACGTATAGCAAATACATAATCACAATCGTCTCTATGGGAGTTACCCACAAGTTATGAATATACTGGGTGGACAAGTTGAACCTCGCAACATCATTAGACATTAGGTTAACCATCTGGCCCACGGTGGTGTCAGCAAGTGCAGTTCTATTTAATTTCAATGCTTTTCTGTAAATGAGAGAACATGCGGCTATCCTTATTTTCATCCCCAGGTGGTTCACACAGAAATAGTATCCATGTACACACAGCACGTTGACGAGTGCGAAGATGATTATCAAGCCAGCGTAGGTAAAAGCTTCCTCTTTTGTCATGCCATTGCCAGGTTCGTAACATTTTAGGAAATTTGAAATCAGTAAAGGCTGAGATAATCTGAAATAAAAGTGAAATTCAATGACTTTAATGATATATCATAGTCATTATTAGAAACGTTTGGTTTTTATATAGCCTTAATATATATAAGCTCCGACACATTCGGAGATGTTCTGAAGAGTCGAGCAATGACCACTCTCCACTCCGTGGAGTCAGTAATCATTGCGCCCGTAAATCGTGCGTTCTGAGCAGACGTAGCGAACCAAGGACGATTGCCTTCTGCATTCTGCCGGCTAAGATCTCTGCCGAATTTCGGCAAGTCGGTATGATCTTTAAGTCAGAAAGCAACGTATGTCTCATTCCACCCAGGGCGCCTATAATGAGCACCACAGTCTTAACAGAGTGGTCTGGATACAGCCTGCGGAGCTCGGAGAGAAGATCTCGATACTTCCTCCCTTTCTCCTCCTCTTTTAGGACGATGTTGTTCTCTGCGGGAGCCGAGAACTCAATCACAAACATCGTCCTAAGTTGGTGGTCGAGGAGGACTACATCAGGCTTAATGGCTTGAATTTGCCTGATTATTATTATTATTATTATTATTATTATTATTATTATTATTATTATTATTATTATTATTATTATTATTATTATTATTATTATTATTATTATTATTATTATTATTATTATTATTATTATTATTATTATTATTATTATTATTATTATTATTATTATTATTATTATTATTATTATTATTATTATTATTATTATTATTATTATTATTATTATTATTTTTTTTTTTTTTTTTTTTTTTTTTTTTTTTTTTCAGTAACACCTTCCGAAGCTCCGACACATTCGGAGGTGTTCTGAAGAGTCAAGCAATGACCACTCTCCACTCCGTGGAGTCAGTAATCATTGCGCCCGTAAATCGTGCGTTCTGAGTAGACGTAGCGAACCAAGGACGATTGCCTTCTGCATTCTGCCGGCTAAGATCTCTGCCGAATTTCGGCAAGCCGGTATGATCTTTAAGTCAGAAAGCAACGTATGTCTCATTCCACCCAGGACGCCTATAATGAGCACCACAATCTTAACAGAGTGGTCTGGATACAGCCTGCGGAGCTCGGAGAGAAGATCTCGATACTTCCTCCGTTTTTCCTCCTCTTTTAGGACGATGTTGTTCTCTGCGGGAGCCGAGAACTCAATCACAAACATCGTCCTAAGTTGGTGGTCGAGGAGGACTACATCAGGCTTATTGGCTTGAATTTGCCTGAGGGTGGGGAATGAATAGTTCCAATAAATTCGGCACTTCTCATTCCCCACAACGGATTCTATATCCCCCGGAGCATAAGGCAGCACTGGCGTCTCGTCTATCTCATACGAGTGTCGTAAATGATAATACAACACCCGTAAGGCTGAATCGTGTCTTTGGATATACGCTGTGGCCGCATATACCGGACAGGCCGACAGGAGATGCATAAGCGTCTCCGGCGCCTGGCGGCAGGCCCTGCATCTGGTATCAGGAACCTCGATACCCAAGACACGACTACGATAGACGAGAGTATTAATTACACCATCTTGGCAAGCCATTATGAACCCCTCGGTCTCAGAGTTCAGCCCCGCTGACCTCAAAAAAGCGAAGGTCAGCTTTTCAGATAAGCCAAGCCCCTCTAGATGACGGTAGAAGAGACCATGCATTGGCTTATCCTTATGTAGCTGCAGAAGGTGACGCGTCTCTGCAGCTTTAATTTGGGCTTTTAACTGAGCAGGGTCCCACTCGGTGACAGAGTCTGGATTTTCCCGCTCAGTATCGAACACGAGACCAAGTTCATTGGCTGCTCTTCTCGCTGCCTTATATACAAACGCTCCTATCCCTGCTGCTTCATGGTCTTGGACCATGCAGAGAAGGGGATCCGAGCTCCTGATGATTTTACAGGCTTCCTCCAAAACCACTCTGCCCTGGAGACACTCCAAACTCAAGAGTCCACGGCCTCCCCGATTTCTTGGGAAGTATAACCGCGAAACGGACGATCTTGGATGCAAACTCTGATGGAGATGCATCATTTTGCGGGTCCCTACATCGAGTTGCCTCAGCTCTTCTTGTGTCCATTTCACTACTCCAAAGGAGTAGAGAAGGATCGGAACGGCAAGCATATTTGTGGCACTCACCTTGTTCTTACCCGACAGCTCCGAAGACCAGATTTGTCGGAGGCGGTGCCGATACCTGCCGCGGAGAGCGTTTTTCACCGTTGCCACCTCATGAGTGCCCCGCTGTGGGACACCCAAATAGGTGTACGACTCTCCGGCATCTAGATGATGGAAGATGCTTCCGTCTATGAGCTGGGCGTCCTCTCCGTATGCACCGCATCGTCCTCTCTTGAGATGAACCAGTGCACATTTGTCCAGCCCGAACTCCATCCCAACCGCCTGCGTGTACTCCTGTACCACTCTGAGGGACTGATTTAAATCCCTCTCTCCGGAGGTATAGAGTTTAAGGTCATCCATATAGAACAAATGGGTGACCTTATGCCTCCGGTCTCCTGGGGTACCGCAGTTGTAACCCCGGGTACGACGAAGTGCAACGGATAATGGCAGCAGTGAGATGCAAAACAAGAGGGGACTCAGAGAATCTCCCTGGAACACTCCCCTCCTGAACAAAACCGGCTCTGTCTGGACCCTTGCATTAGCCGATGTTATGGTAAAGCGGGTCCTCCAGAGCGGCATGAGTTGTTCAATACACCTCACTATGGGGTCGGCCACCGCAAGGCATTGGAGCAAGTGGATTATTAGCTCATGTGATGTCATATCAAATGCCTTGCGGTAATCTATCCAGGCCATTGAGAGGTTCCGCTTGTACTGCACGGAGTCCTGCGTAATACATCTGTCGATGAGCAGGTTCTCCTTACAGCCAGCCACACCCCTCTTGGACCCTCGCTGCTCGTACATCCGTTGATAAACCGGGTTCACTGCGTGGAGCACACGCGCGTACAAGATGCGAGTAAACACCTTGTAACACGCATTCAGGCAGGTTATTGGACGGTAGTTCTTTGGCTGGGACAAATCTCCGCTCTTAGGGATAAGCACGGTTCTCCCCTCGACAAACCACGCCGGAATTTGCTGCTCTCCATTTAGCCAGAACGTGAATATTCTGGCCAAATGGCGGTGGACACTGGTGAATTTTTTCCACCAGAAGTTGCTGATCCCATCGGGACCAGGAGCAGCGAAGTTCTTCGATCTAATAAATGATCTCCGAACTTCATCCGGGGTTATCGGTGGGCACACCTCTTGTGGCTCTCGAAGCCTTTGACAAAAGGCCTCGAAGTGTGCCAGGGCTGGAGTGTCTCTATCAAGTGGAATCCTGCGGCCATAAAGATCTCTCCAGAAGGCTTCTACCCGATCTACAGTCGGCGGATTGTCCGCAACACGCTGAGGCTGTTCAAAAAGTCGAGAAGGCCTTACACGGAACAAATTATTTTGCTCCAACCTTCTCGACCGCCTCACTAGTGACTTTTTCGCAGCCACTAGCATCCGTATCCTGTCGAGAGAATGCTGCTTGATGGTGAGCAGCACCACCCGATTCAGGGTATGATGGACCCGCCTAAGGGAAGTAGCAATGCGTCTCACCTTAGGTGTGAAAGCCCTATTGGCTTCCACATAGTCCATCACACATTGGATACGGGACGCGTGTTGCCTCGCCGACCGGATCTTAGCCTCCATCTTGTGCACTCGCCGCCGTGCTCTCTCCAGTGGAGAAACGGCATTTTCACGCCCTCTCTCCACCCGAGTCAGCAGTTCAGCGGCTTCGTACACAGCGCAATTGACGCGCCAGATGTCAGCCTCTTCTGGGAGATCCTCACGGAGCGCAGTATCCACTCGGGCCAGATCTGCGGGCCTCGGGGGTTTTATAAAAGGCAACCCCCGACGGGTGCTCAGGCTGTCCTGTTCTCGGGGAATGAAGCGTGGCGCCTCTGCGGGATCATTCCGTGGCTCTTCAGCCACTTCGTTCACCCTTAGATGAGGACGCCTCTCATAGCCTCTGCGACGAAGGTAGGATACATAATCCCGCAGATTTTGTGCGGTGAGGGCGCGGCCTTCGGGGTGCATGTCGCACCACCGAGCATACATCCGCGCCATGTATCCTCTTCGCCCGGGCTCGCTGCTTTCATAACAGACCAGAAGATCGTCCCTTAGCTCATCGGTCCACTCAAAACTTCCATTTTCATGGCCTTGGTCGTCAACGGGCAATCCGTCCGGTTGGGCCCCACCACCTTGCCCATGACCCCCATCCGAATGGGGTCGATTGTGGAGGCCCTCTCTCCTGGCATTTGGAACCGGAGGTTTCAGTGTGTCAGGTGGTTGGCCTGACACATCGACATCGACATTATTATTATTATTATTATTATTATTATTATTATTATTATTATTATTATTATTATTATTATTATTATTATTATTATTATTATTATTATTATTATTATTATTATTATTATTATTATTATTATTATTATTATTATTATTATTATTATTATTATTATTATTATTATTATTATTATTATTATTATTATTATATATTTTAAGCAAAATATATGTCATATATTTTTTCAAAGTCACCATTTAAAAATTATTATGTTGAGAGTTATATGTAATGAATGGAAATATGTCATACTAATTCAGTATAGAATTCTGAAATCATAGGAACAAGTGAGATTAGATATATTAAAGTACTAGGTGTGGTTTCACAGAAATATAGGTTCTACGTGATACTGTTATTAATGAGGCGACTTATTAAATTTAACATTGTTAACAGGAAACATACCTGCAGTGTACCAATTTCTAACTTTTATGCGTACATACGAGCCTTTATTTTGATTTGAATGGTTCCAATTTTTTTGTGCTACACTTTATGCGAAATTTGAATATTTTTCTTCCCTTAACCTTTTGACATAAAAAGGTATACTTTATTTGTTTCGATAAATCTAACAGTTTTCGAGAAAAACGCTAAAATAACATTGCTTGCATGTGATGAATACGAAATCATTTTAATTTATTTTCCACATTTAACATAACATGCTTTGGAAATCAGCGCTTAGTTGCCTTGGAAACAAGTTTGTGGAGAATTAGTTTTGACAGATAGTAATTTTGTACAAGTTCTTTTGTAGTAATTGTTATCATAGAAATAATAATAAACATGAACAACAATTACTCTAACGTGGAGTTGCAGGACATGCATTATTATTACGGTTTAGTTGCTGGCAATGCTCTTGCAGCACGACGTTTGTAGCGCGAAGCATTTCCAAATAGAAACATACCCCAATCGCGAATGTTCAGTACTATTCATCGAAGACTGGGAGAATTTAGGTCGTTCAACACTAGAATTATTGATGTAGGTCGACAACGGAATACTAGAACAGCAGAAGCAAATGCTCGTATTTTGAATTCGATAGAGAATAATCCCAACGTAAGTATAAGAAAAGTTGCTATTCAGGAGAGCATTCCAAAGAGCTCCGTACATAAAACAATACGCAAACAAAACCTTCATCCGTACCACTACCAAAAGGTACAAGCCTTATCTGCCGTAGATCCTGCTGGTCGTGTGAATTTCTGCAATACAATTAGAATACTTCATAATGGTGATCAAAATTTTGTTCGTAATATCCTTTTCACGAATGAAGCTGGATTTGGCCATGATGGCTTAATACACCTCCACAATGAGCATTTTTGTCCTGATGAGAATCCTAATTTCCTAATTCCTAATCAATAGAGCGTGGTTATCAAAATAAGTTTTCCGTCAACGTATGGGTCTGTATTGTAGGGGACTACTTAATTGGACCACAAAGACTCAATGGTAAAGTTTACTTGGATTTTTTACGAAACCACTTACCTATTCTATTAGAAGATGTACCACTCGGATTAAGAAATGCAATGTGGCTGCTTCAAGATGGCGTGCCACCGCATCTTAGTTTAGCGGCCAGAAAATTCTTAAATGAAACTTTTCTTGAAAGGTGGATAGGATGCGGTGGTTTTATACAGTGGGCCCCTAGATACCCTGACTTAAATCCAATCGATTTAATTTTTTCACCTATCTGAAGACGCTTGTATACAGGACACCTGTGAATAGCGTCGATAAACTGAGAGAAAGAATTGTTGCTAATTGTGAAGCAAAAGGGAGGAATATTCCATAGAGTTCGTCGGAATTTTTTAAGAAAAATTAATTTATGCATTGAAGAGGAAGGACGTCACTTTGAAGCTCTGATTTGAATGTTTAATTTGTATTTGTATTGTTCTTATGTATTATGTATTTTATGATTTTGTTAGTAAACCATTGTTTATTTGTTCAGTACGTTATTTTTTTATTATTTATCATTAACGACCATCAGCGTAATAACAAATTTTCACAAAAATTACTATCTGTCAAAACTAATTCTCCACAAACTTGTTTCCAAAGCATGCTATGTTTAATGTAGAAAATAAATTAAAATGATTTCGTATTCACATGCAAGCAATGTTATTTTAGCGTTTTTCTCGAAAACGGTTAGATTTATCGAAACAAATAAAGCATACCATTTTTATTTTTATGTCAAAAAGTTAGGATAACAAAAATATTCAGTCAAAAGTCGCATAAAGTGTAGCACAAAAAAGTTGGAACCATTCAAACCAAAATAAAAATGATTTGAATCTAAACATCAATTTAATTTGACTGTAGTTTCATGATTCAGACCTGGTAAATACATTTTCTTTAATAAAATATTAAACTAGGTTTTTAATTTGCTACACAAGGTGAAGAATATATCCAAAATGGTATGAAATATTGTTGAATTCTGTATCAAATGGCAGCATAAAGCAGTTTATTGGCTCAAACCATGAAACGTGAAATTTCTTTACACATTTTCAAATAAATGCCGTTAATTCCTTTAAAATATCATTAAAATCATTTTTGTAAATTAAAACTATTTCTCAGGGCAAATTTCTCGAAATCACTTACTTAACTATAAATTCTTGTACCAAAAGAAATAATCCATAGACACTTAATTCCTTATAAAATACTGCCAGTAAAGCCGTCAATAATGACGGTTTCTCATTATTGGTTACTTGGTAATTCCAGGCATTTTCTAACTTATCTCCTAATATACCGGATTCATGAGTCTTCAGTGGTCCGGGCATATCATCTTCAGTTATCTGATTTTTGAATCCTTTCACAAAATATGGGAACAGCCAACTTAAAAAGACAAGGTACTTTACTAATATAAGACATTATGAAGTAAGCAGTATTCTACAGAGTGATGTAGAACTTATCTAAAAAAATCTGAGTGTTAATGCTTGGACATGCTGTACATAGTACGGATATAATTGAGCCTCGTATATGATACCTCTCACTGCTGAAATAGGACGTGAAAGTCCTGGAGCTCCATTTCTTCCACGATTCGGTTTCAAATTTCCCTCGCGTTGCACTACATTTGCACTCACTGCACGCCGCGGTAAAAGTAGCTGCATTTGGCACATGTTTACCGGGAAATCATTCTACTAAAGCATCTTTACAGCGTAATAAATTAAAACGACATCCATCAACTCCGACGTAAGCCATTTTTGACGCTTGAAAAACCAATGTAAACACTGGCGTCACAAAAATTTTAGTGCCTACAAAAAGTAATCGGATTTCAATATTCGGAATCGCCTGTCTAGGAACAACAGTGGCCCAGCAATGTAAAGGTTGAAAATACTACAACTTAATAATGTTTTACTCAGACACTATAAGAATTTTATAAAAAAAAATTACGATATCGACTTCATTTTTCACAACCCAACTATTCCTAAATTCTTTTAGATAAGTTCTGAATCACCCTGTATATACAACAATAGCATTAGAATTTCTTTGTCGATTGTATAACATACACACGAGAAAATACAAATCTCAGAAAAGAAATGACAAACAATGAAGGTATTTAAAAAATAACGGCAAATTGGGACTATTTCAGTAACCTTTAAGTGTAATAGCTATTTATGTATAAGAGCGAACAGTGATACATTGTTGCTCGAGAGTGACAGGTGATCACTTGAGAACAGTAATGTCCCTTTTTGCTAGTAATGCATACAATGTTTTTTCTACAATTAACTAATATGTAGAGGTTGGTCATGCGAAAATTGCTCCACGCCCCTTTTTCGCCGATAATATTCCAGAGACTTTAAAATAATAAATCTGAGTAGCTTCAACCTTAGCCAAAAAAAAAGGTACTCTTGTCTATTGTCGATAAAACCGTTTACGAACAAATTCATGATTTATTTTTAATAAAAAGGGCATGATTTCTATTTTTTGTCTCGACTACACAGTGCGATACGCGTCATTCAAGCAGCAGGAAAGTTTCATTTTAAGATGTTTAATCCGAAAAAATTTAAAAAACGTAGTGGAGTCCCAAGAGGCACTTGAACAAAATGATTGAAAAATTTCGCAAGAGGGTTCAACATGCGAACATAAGATGATTTTTTTCTCGCAAACGGTTCATTTTATCGGCAATAAACAAGAGTAGGTACCCTTTTTAGTCTAAGGTTGAAGCTACTCAGGTTTATTATTTCAACGTCTTTATAACACAGTTTGTTAAAAATGTAGACATTAAGTTATAAAGCTCAGCCCGCTCCTGGAAAACTAAAAAAGCTAAATATATTTCAAAGACACTGTTTTAAGAGGTCCTTATTGATTTTTTCATTAGTAGTAAATTAGACTGTGACGTTTTTTTACGTTTTCTAACTCCAGGTCCTCTTCTCAATTGAAACTATTTCGATTATTTCTTTGGATTTCCATTACCTCTATGCAGTCTTTGCAAAAATTTCTTTCCCTTATTAGAATTTTGTCTGCTAGTTCTTTCAATTATTCCATCTCTGTATTGGTTGCACCTAATTTAGCCAAACGTTTCGTCGTAATTCCTTTTGTCATCTTCACTGGTGACATTGCAAACATTTCGCAACGATTCACTCATTAAAAACCATGGCAGTTTGATTAACAGTAAGCATGTAAAAACCTTACTGTTTGTTCTATCTTATCTAATGACATTTTTCCGTTTAATAAATTGTCAAGCCTCAAACTGTAACAAAATCCTATTATTTGAAAACCGAAATTTGAAATCGGTGCTGCTTTTTATAATTGTCACGTCTTTTAAAATCTTGAACGATAATTTAGGATAACTATTTGCATGCTGAAAAAAATTCTTCGGATTTTGATTAAAGAATATTCAATTTACCGTTACTTTTTGAAAAACATTCATATTTGTTGAGAATACAATAAAAATTACTTACCAAAAAAATGAACGCGAAAAAATACTAGCCCTCTCTAAAGGGTGTCCTTTTTTTGAGGCTGTTGGTAGTAGTGGATCAACTTGCATGTTGGAGCTTTATCTGAAAAGTAGATATAAGTACTCGTATTGGATTTTCATTGAACCTAGTAGTACGCGCGAAATTTACTAAATAAATGCAGGTTAATATATTGCTTGTAGGTATTTAAAAATATAGAGATAAAGATTATATTTTTAATGTAATGTATCTTAAACCGGTTGCGGACGGTGAGTGATAATATAATATTATATTATATCTGATATGTTACAAAAATATCACTTATAATTAAAAACATTAAATATCATGTTATTTTGATAATTTGTTGCACACTTCTCTCGGAGAAAATAATATGTGTGTGGTATTTTATTAGAGTATTCAGAGTGAAAGGTCAACAAAATTGAAATTCGAGAGAATGGAAGGAAGAAATGTATTTATAATAAATTTAAACTGAGTATCCCAAATCTGCTCATTTGTTAAATAATTCAAAATTAATTATAATAATGAAATATTTATTATAACTATAAATAATTAATTATAATTCTTTGTTACCTATAACAATAAATAATTTTATATGAAAACGAATAAAATACATTATTCTCGACTATAATTATTATAAATGGTGCAATTGTAAAAATTTTGAATATTATGACCATTATTAGGTGGATACAATGTATTGTTGGTATTATTACTTGATGTACTTGGAGTACTCTTAAAAGTATTCACTATGTTCTGATGATGTTCGGCACTAAGGTGTAAATACGGTTTCATTGACTTCCATGTTCAGTAATTTTCATAGCTTGTTGTTCAGTAACGCCAGATTGTAGTAACTGACTAACCGCAGTGACACGATTAGAGTGATTTGTTATTTTTAGTTTTTTAGTGTCTAATCCTATCTTTTCTGCAGACAGTTTTCTCCATTATGATATTGTATTGATACCAATAGAGCAATTCTTGTACCAATTATTATTATTACATTTATTCCACTTGCCATTCATCGTCAGAAAAAGTCTGTCATTGGTAATAAATCCCCTTTTCGATATGTTTCCGGTATAATCTTACAGGGCCCATTTCAGGATTTTTCAAATTTCGAGGTATTTAGTACATGCAGTTATTATCACCACCTTGGCGGGTTTTAGAAAATATCGGATTATATGCAATTATGTTTGTTAAACAGCCTTAGTTGTCAGTGCCTTCCTTAAAAAAATGTAAGATGGAAAAAGTTACTTCGTTACTTCTCCAAGCTAGTTCTACTGCAGCTATGTGAAAAAACTTCTTTTGGAGCCCCTCTGACGTGTTTTCGTCCCATTGTAAGCACATATTTCTATATTCGTTTGAAGTCATAGCGACAGAACTCATTTTCCTTTTTTCGGGTACAGCTTGCAATAATTTTCTCTTTATCACGAGCCGTCCTTATCTCATTGAACATTATATCTTTGAAGGGATCAATAAAAATGTTTCTTGTACTGCTTTTGCAGTAGTGTTCCATATAATTTTAATAATATTCTCCTTGTAATCATTATCATCAACTTTCTGCATATTGAATTCCCAGTGTTTTAGAATGTATGCTAGTTTTTCATTACTATTTTCTACATCTAACTTGCAGTTGTGTTTCCCACAGAACGTCATAAATTGTCCCCATGTATGATTTTCATTTTTTTCTGTTCTTGGGTATATTTTTATCAATATTTTGGTTCATAACTTCGTTTGATGTAGCACCAAAGCGACTCATCTGACGTTTGCAGCTACAATTATTTTTTGTCAAACTGTCAAACTTGTTTTTCTTAATTTTTAGGTATTAATAATATTGTGTGAAACTAACTACTCTGTGGACAAAAGCCCCAACCAGCGTTGAATTACACCCACAATATCTACCCACATATTCCTTATTATTAGCTTTTGTAACATTTTTTACTGTATTAGAAAGGTATTTTAAGCTAATATAAATCAAATCTCCCACAATTCCTATCAATGAAGTCAGAGAACATACATATGACTTCATTGATAGGAATTGTAGGAGATTTGATTTATATTAGCTTAAAATACCTTTCTAATACAGTAAAAAACTGTCAAACTTGCTTTGCGATCTATATCCATGGTTACGTTGTTGAAAACACAAAGCTGATAAACTAGATATTGAAAGACATTTGGTGTTTTTGGTTTGTGATTGGTTAGATTATGAGAAAATTTTAAGATGAGTGAAATAGTCGATTATCTGTTAATTTTTCATTGTGTGCTAAAAATGTTTGCTCACATTTATATCCCAAGTGTTGTGAAGCTTGTTGCAAACGACATTTTTCTTGGGCAAATTTTCTCAGATTAGTGACTTTGAAAGGGGGCGTTGGGTTGCGCAAAGCAGGTTTGTCGGTGAGAGAAATTTTTGGAAGAACTAAGAGATACATGTATGTTCTGTCAGACGTGAACTCAGAAAGATCGTGGACATAAAACAAAAGGCACCGGCCGTCGTAGAGAAACCACAGAGCGTGAAGATTGTCGACTGCAAATTTTAGCCCTCAGAGACGGATTTAGTAGCAGTCGGACTATTGCAAATCAGTTGTATGTAGAACATACGGGGATAGTCGGTATGTGTACAGTATATCGTCAAATACAAAGTTTTGGCCTTTTGTCTTATCGTCCACATTGCCTCTCACTCGTCAACATCGAGCTAACCGCTTACAATAGGGCAGACAGCGGGATTCAGTGGGACTAGAATCGAATCAGGCGATATTTAGTGACAAATTCCGTTTCTGCTTGGGGACGTACTAGTTGTGCAAGAGTGAGACGGCGACGTGTTGAAATACGCGATCCATAACTTGACAGAGAACGTCATGTCCATCACATGGAACGCTATCGCGTATGGTTACTACTAGTTTTCATTAGAGGCAGCATGACAACCCTATGCTACATCTAGCAAATACTGTATCCATATGTCATTCCATATCTTCACCCCATCCCAAATGCCGTTTTCCAGGAAGACAATGCTAGATGTCATATTGCCAAACAATCTATCGCCTATTGAATATGTCTGAGATATGATTACAATACATTTTCAACACCCCCTATAGACTTTATCAGCTCTTCCCATGAAGTTCAGATAGCTTGGAATGAGATATCCCCAGAACTTATCGAACGAAACGCTAGCCACAATATTACTATGACATAATATTTTTAGGTTAACAGCATCGGGTGATAGATTAAAATGTTGCCGTACATTCCAATACGTTTCAGTTCTAAGGTTTTTTTTGGAAAACATCAATTATTGTTTACTTCAATAATACTGATACAATAAAAAACAAATTACGTCACAAGAGCTTTTACTTAAGGTTAGTTGTATCTTAGTTTGTAATTTCGAAAGACAGTTTTGCATAGTTTTATTTTTTAAATGTATTTGTAGAAAAACTATTAATTTTAAACATTTTTTTTATAAAACTGTTTTATTGCTTCAGGTCAGATATACAAGCCCATTTAGTATAAGCTCTTATATTCTTGACAGTCTGTATGATATGATTGCATATGTACAAATATCAAGTAAAAAATAAATTGAACATTCGCTCTCCTTTTAAAATTACATCTTTCGTCATTTTTAAGGAGGTATACAAACATCTTAATATCCAACATGTTAGCCTCTCTGTATTGTAACTAAAATAAAGTAGACAGACAGCTTGTAAATAAAAACTTAAAGCACAGAATCTAATCTTATCTTTTATGTATCTTAAGATAAATTAAATGGAAACAAATATAAAAATGAACGGTTTTGATTATTTTAAAAATAAATATTATGATTTATGATATACAGGCATTAAATTCAAGTATACAATCCCATGTAATTTCGTTAAATATTATTTTTCTATTTTCCATTAACAATTTTTAAATCCTTTAAAAGTAAGAAATATACATATTACATATTTACAATTATACACGTGCTACATTTTAATTTTGAGCCAACTCAGTTCTATAAAAGTTTAAATAAAGGATTAAATTATTTAGAAAATGTGTAGTAATACACATACATATACACCTATACATGGCTAGAATTTAAATTTTGAATAAACATTTAAAGTGACAAGTCATGAGTTGTAGGTACTGATATACAGACCACTGAATCACTAATGTGATTTTTAGGTTGTATTTCTTTTGAGATTCCTTTTATAGCTTATAACTTTTAAACAAGGGAAGCAATAAAGAAAAATTTCTCTAATAAAAGATTATTAGAAAAAGAGAGCTTTTTTACAGGAACAAAATTTGGGTATGTTTCTGGAAAAAGAAAAAGAAAAAGAAAAAGGAAAGGAAAAGAAAAAGAAAAAGAAAAAGAAAAAGAAAAAGAAAAAGAAAAAGAAAAAGAAAAAGAAAAAGAAAAAGAAAAAGAAAAAGAAAAAGAAAAAGAAAAAGAAAAAGAAATAAAGAGTAGAAGGGTCGTTTTCTCTGGCAGTTTTAATGTTAAATTCATAGAAAAACTTTATCTAGTAGAAATTTGTGTTTTATATCATAAAGAAAGATTATTTCAGCTTGAAAAGCTTGCTTAATATAGCTGTATTTTTCACTGCAAAATGATCAACGTTGTGGTGTTTTTAGGTACACAATGCTCGAAAAATAAAACACTAGCAAAAGTAATACCAAAAATAATATTATTGATGTTTTGTTTATTCATTTTTACTATTTAAATTCTCCTCAAATCCTCACTTTTAAAATTCACTTGTAAGACACATTAATTTGCTATTCTAACCCTACATTTTAACAATTGTTTTCACATACTTATAAACAAAAGTGAACAACCTTATATGCAAAATTATGTAAATTTATGTTATAACAATATTTACATCTACAGTTGATTTTTTAAAAATACGTATTTTGAAAGATTTCTGTACCTAAAAATTTGTTTGTTAGACCGCTTTCTGTCGTTATATATTCATTTTACTTCGGTATCTTTGAATATTCGCAGGTGGCATGAGATAACATTGCTTTTACTTGCTAAACTCTATATAATTCAGTTCTTCAATGTATAAAATTACTTGTATTTGTAGAAAACACTATTTCAAGAATACGTCGCCGTGAATATCATTTTTATACGTAAGAAATGCTCCTATATAAGGGTAATACTGGGTTGAAAATAATTTTATTGGCAGTACCTATTAATTTAATGTAAATATATATACATTCAAAAATTGTTTATAATAAAAGTCACCCCAATGTAAGACGAAGTGGATTCACTGGGGGTCCTAGGTCGAAACTAACACAGGAAATCGAAAGAGCAAGGGTCGAACAACTAAGGAAAAATTATACAAGGGATTTTTTCAGAACACTCCAGATTTAAAAATTGTCCACAATTGAGTTAAAGCATCCCATCTCCAAGGGAGTTTTTCACTCCTAAAATATGGTTTGAGGGTAAAACTAACTCTGCAGCACTAGTTAATTTAAAAATTGTGATTTATTACTATTAAAATACTGATTTATTACTATTAAAATAGTACAATCAACATTTTATTAAAGCAGGTTGGCCTAAATCGTAATATTTTGAAGTCATGTCTTCATGAGCCATTACTTACGGATCACCCTGTAGAGATAACAAATTCATGTACATTTTAAAACTATTTTTCTATTTATAATTCTATTAATTGATTAGTACTACTGCTGAACATTTATCACTCGACAGTAGTACTCATTGACACTTGGAGAGAGGTGCAAAAAGTGCCCTGACACTCTCCAGCTATTAAGTCCTTCTTTTGGCAGTTTTGGCGACATACTAATGTCAGGTATTTTACCTTATATAAAAATATATTATTTTTATAGTATCGTTTTCTTATATAATGAATAATATATTTTTTACAGAAAGCTCCACTGCTGCAAACAAAAATATTTATTTTGATGCGATCGTTAACCTTGGAATGATAAGCAGATAGGAATGAACTTATAAAATTTATAAATACAGAATATGAAATGACCACCTAGACGCGTTACATGAGAAATTGTTTTGAATATCAATAACCATATTTCTATAGAATGAAGGTTCACCCACTGCAATAACTAAAAAACAAATAAAGAGAATACGGAAGCATGTGAAAATTAAATATTTATATTTGCAGCAGAGAACGTTTTTATTTGTTGAATACATTTAAATGTTTGAACAACACAAAGAAAATGTTTCATTTTTGTGGAACTCAATATTTTACAACATTCTTTAACAAATAATAATACATTTGTATAAAATAATAATTATTTTTAATATCTTACAATGTTTTACTTAAGTACTTAAACTAAGCTATCTCTTTACTGTAAAAGCAGTTGTTTGTTAAATCTCACTTACCACTATCACATGAAACAAAACTATTAGAGGCTTCATTTGTACAACAATATAATTTAAGACAGCATTAAATGAATGGAGATAAAGCTAAAATTTAAACACATTCTTCCGCTCGTCACTGCACGGAGTGAATATTAGAACTGAAGGAGCGAACGTGGTTATGTTTATTTTTTTATTTTTATATATGTACCTATTTGCATCAGGCGCACAACCGTTCAGACAGAGAGACAGCGCATTGATACAATAATGTATACATACACATAGTGTTTACATGTCGTTTAAACTTTTATATGCACTATGCTTCCTCTTAATTGATTTTAACGGGCTTAATAATTAAACTATGCCATCAAACAATCGGGGAAGACCCGAGCTACTCAATACGCATGACTTGAGACTATCAATAAAATCAACAGTTATTAATGATACTAGTTTGATATGAACACGATAATGCAATGCATTAGCCGATTTTCATTAACAAAGTTCATATCGAACATGTATCATTCAAAATTTATTCTGCGATGATCCAAATAGATTTTATTTGCAGATTCGATTTATCTTAAAATATCAGAAATGTTTTCATAAATGGTAACCACAGTTTTAAATTTCAGTTTGACAACTTCATTGTTGGCGTCCAATTTTGTATCATACGTTCAGTTTTAGTGAAAAATAATATTAATATGGGTGATTCTGATTCCGAAGTGTCCCTTCGGATATCGAAGACATTGCGCAAAGTTGCGTTGTCGATTACAACTTAAAGATTGGTGTAAACGAATAGGAATCAAGAATAGAATCAATGAAATAGTACATTATACTATAAGGGAGAGAAATGCGTTATTTTGGCAGAGATGCAATTTGAAGCCCGAGGGCTACAATGCACCGAGGACAAAATAGCATCTCTCCCGAATGGTATATACTATTTTTTCCACGGTCTCATTAACTTAAAAACACATATTTTGTCATTATGAAGTAAGTAGCACCAGAATTATTGTATTCGGATTTGAGCATTTATTTAGTAGTCGTTGAGTTATTGTCATAACTACAAAATAAACAAACAAAAAGAATTGTCAAATTAAGGTGCTAGTTTGGTTTAGTTTAAAGTTTGTTTAGTGCACAATGAATAATTGTGAGTTGGAAGAGATTGTGGAGGCTGCAAATATTGCAATAAGCAATTTGCTGCCTACGAAGTCAAGATCTTTATACGATATAGCCTACAATCGGTTCAAAAAGTGGTGCGCCGAGAAAAATGTTCCAGTATACAGCGAGAATGTTTTGTTGGCATACTTCAGTGAAAATGCAAAGAATTACAAGTCTTCCACATTATGGGCGCAATATTCTATGGTTAAGTCATGCTTGATAATTTACGACAACATAGATATAAGCAAATTCCCCAAGCTGATCGCATTTTTGAAAAGAACCGGTGACGGATATCAAGCGAAAAAATCGAAAATATTGACAAAGGGTGAAATCGACCGTTTTCTATCAAGTGCAGAAGACAAAGAATTCTTAATGATTAAGGTAAGATTACTTTTGTTGTTAGGTATTTCAATTATTAAGTATTTTGATTTTTTATAGGCTGGATTAATTCTGGGGATTGTCGGAGCTTGTCGAACTGATGAACTAGTCAGTTTAACTATAGATGATATTGAGGATGTAGGCTCTTGCTTGATTGAAAAAATTCCAAACACTAAGACAAAGATTCCACGAACCTTTCTGGTTACCGATGTGGGAAATATGCTTGAATTGTTTCGAAAATACCTGTCCCTTCGTCCTCCCCACGTCAAGCATAAGCGTCTTTTTTGTACTACAAAGCAGGAAAATATAGTTTGCAGCTAGTTGGCAAGAATACCATGGGAAAAATTCCGAGTGTAGTAGCTTCGTATTTAAAATTACCTGATGCTGCATGTTATACTGGTTACTGCTTACGAATATCTTCAGCGACATAACTGGCAGATGCTGGTGTGGATATCATGACAATAAAGCGTCATGCTGGTTGGAAATCAACGACAGTCGCTGAGGGTTATGTCGAGAACTCCATTGAAAATAAGACCAAAATTGCTAATCAGGTTTTAGTAGGTACGACTACTAGCGCAATCACAAAAACTGTAAATGTAAGCGAAAGTAATATTCCTTCTAATATTAATTTTGAAAATTGTACAAATTTAACGTTTAATTTAAATTTAAATTTTTTGCATGAAATACGGTCTCCATAATGTAAACTCCCTTGGAAACATTATACTCCCTTGGGAATAATCGACTATTTCTGTTTTAATTTTGATGTCATAAAAACTGATTTCTACTCCCGACCGTGGAAAAAACTTATTATGACATATTTCAAATATCTTTCAAAACATAGCAACCCTTTGTCACAGTGTATGGAACAGAGTGATAAGGTACACTTTACGGTTTTTCATATTCTCTAGCGCATTTTTTCCCCAAATGATAAAGGAAATGATTCAACTGCAGCATTTTAGCACTACACTAATAAGAACCTCCATCTTGGGTGGATTTTGCTTGTGTATCTTTAGACACGATACGTTATTTTTGAAATACCAGTTTTAACAGTAAAATATATCAATTATTATTATATGTAACGACCTATTAGCACTGTCAGTTTCCTCTGTTTGTTGTTTGGTGAAATTATTATTAAATATTTCAACAATTTCCATATTTATAATAACGTGGCATGTTAGGATCTATAGGGTGGTCACTATGGTCCACTGATCTTAACCCCCTTGAGTTTTATTTATAATAATATTTGAAGCAAAAAGTATATTTACATTACTTACAGCATAACATAGATATTGTAAGGAAAAATTTAGGGAAATAGACTACATAAACTAAAATACAGTTCATAAAGAATTTAGGAAAAGTTTACATCAATTTGTAGAGTCTGGAGAACATGTAGAGTTTTAGTTAGTTAAGTAGTTTGACTCAAATGCATTTTGTGTTCCAATTACATGAAAATTGTGTGTTTAATCTTAATGAAAACAAAATTAAAAATGTTTAATAATGTTCAGAGTTCATATAAAAGATTATATTGTTATTAGAAACAATTTTTATAACATTTTAAATTTCGTCTTAAAAAATTGACACAATTTTAGATTTTCTTATGTTTTCAACACTCTGTATTTTCCAATTCCATTTTCATTGTTGCAAGTCGCAAGCCTGTTTCTTGTGCAATTTGTCAAATGCTACTTGTGGGATGTTTTTCAATTATATTTAACTCCTCACCAGCTAAATTGACTGGGCGTCTATGTATATCTTGATTTTTAATGAATTTACAGGCACTGTGAACCGTATATTCGTCTCGAAACCATGTAGCTTACGATGTTCCAATTGTGTTTACACACACAACATCAAACAAGCACTAGACAGTTACAAAAATAATAGTTCAGTGGCAACGAAATACTATGCACACTATGCGTGGTACGGATATAATTGAGCCCCGTATATGATAGAACAGACAGTTGATTGGAGCACTTCTTGTATTTCTTGAGTGATTCGCTTGGTATTTATTACATTCTCTTCAACAATCTCTATAAAATATTCCTCAGCTGCTGCAATACACCGTGGATTTTCTGGATCTACATTTCATTCACGATTCGGTTGCAAATTTTCCGTGTCTCGCCTGCGTTGCACTACCGCGGTAAAAGTATTTGCATGTGACACATATCTATCGAGAAATCGTTCTGCGTACAGACGAGAAGCTACTAAAGCATCAACCAACTCCGAGTAGTTATAGACAGAAACCATTTTTAACACTTCGAAAATATAGATTAAACATTATCGTAAAAACGTTAATACTATAATCCGAACATTTCGATGATGCTAGAGACTAAAGTAGCCCAGCGACGTAAAGATTTTACAAAAAATTTTTCATGATCGTTGTTTGGCAACCGAGTTTTAGTTATTATATTACTTATTTCTGCATTTGAGTTTATTCAACGGTAAACATAAGGTTTAGGTTATCAATAAGAGATCATTAATAATTTGGTATTATCAACTCACCTGTTCGCATTAAACAAAATAATTCATTCGCGATTAATAAGATGGAATGCAAACATAAACAAAGACAAAATCAAACACGTTATCTAGCTCGCGACGAGCTGCAGGAAACTATAGAACTAAAGTTTATATAAAAGTGATTTTTTAGACATGTAGACACATATCAGTCACAACAACCAGTCAGATCAGACTGATTCGTATTCGCTTTCCGTCTGACTTCACTTTGAACTGCAATCTGCGACAGATCACGTCCTATGAATAAATATTATGGGTTTGGCAATTGATCTGATATATAGGGTGTCTCAGGTATGACTGGCATCCTTGTAGAGATAATTATACAGTGAAAATAAATGAAATTGACCCAATTTCAAATAGATTTTGAATTTTTTTATATTTTTTTATTTACTTGGAAACCCTTCATGATCAAACAACAATAATTTTAGGTTGTAATAGAATACCTTAGGTCTAATTATTCAGTATGTTTAAATATTTCCATTATTACCAGTGGCGTAGAAACACTCTTGTTTTATTTATAAAAATAGTACACCACTGTCTTAATTACAAAAATACGTAAGATACGTTAAGTTTGATTATTTTGAACAAATAATTATTCTGTTCAATTTTCTTTAAAATGCATTGTATTTAAGCAATTGTTCATTAAATTATCTCTGCATTTCGCAGTTTGTGTATATTGGTATCAAAAGCTGCAGGAAATTTGATCATTGACTCAAAATTTTGCACATTGCAATAACTAACCATTTTGAGAAACTTTTTCAAGTAACATTTTGCTGTATTTTCAGCGGAAAAGGCACTTCAGTTACTTCTAGCGACTTCAACAAGGTATATCATTTTTACATAAAGAATCAATTGTTTTAATATTCAAATGTATACATTAAGCCGCAAAAAAGTGTTGCCATTTAAAAGAAGCATGATGTGTGATGAGTGGCGCCCTCTACTAGTAGCGTCAAAATTAGAAACAAATTTGAATTTCTCGCCTCTAAAATCCCACGATCTCCAAAATATATCCAAATTTTTTGATTTTTTAAAAAATTATTACAACTACCGAAATTAAATTTAACATCCTGCGTCTTTTTAACCACTATTGAGTAAATTAAATGTAGCTATATCGTATTATTTTCTCATCAGGATTCTATCCTTACCCTATGATGCATTAATTTTTGTATTTCTAAGCATAATAAGTCTCAATTTATAATTAAGACAGTGGAATACCATTTTTATTTGAAATAAAAGAAGGGTTCCACATGGTTTCTAGGCCACTGGTGATAATAATAATCTCATTACAACCTATAGCTATTGCTGTTTTACCATGAAAAAATCGTTTACACTCTTTATCTCGGAAACGTAAAAATCTCATTTATTTTGACTGAACACTTCTTCCAAAGATGCCAGTAATACCTGAGACACCCTGTACTTATTAAGCCAGCAGGGGAAACCCAGACTAGCCTTTGCCGATACAAGTGTCTATGAGTAGCACTGAGAATTGTTTAATTGTATGTCTATATTATCAGATATTCTACTTTACGCTAGTTGGCGAGGATAACTGACAATTTTATGTTTTATTTATAATCTCTCTATAATTGACGTTTTATTGACTCTATATATAAAGGAAATCCCTACTTTATTAACTACAGAAATAAAATTGATTTTATTTTGTTGTTTCAGCTACTTTTAGTGATTCGTACAGGAATTTATGTCGCCGTTTCCGTTGTCGATAACGGAGCCTGTTGATATTGCTAAATTTATAGATTTTTGCATTGTTGAGAAGTCTGTTATGAAAATAGATGTCTTAATACAGCAAGGGATCACAGAATTGCAAGATATTAATTATTTTAAGTCAGGGAAGGTGAAAGTGTTGGAGGCTCATGTCAAATTGCTTAACGAGTACAACTCATGCATAGCCAAAAATCTGTCAGAGGTAGCTAAGGTTAAAAATATCAGTATTACCCTTAAGCTCATCACTACGGTCCCAATTACAAGTAGGTTTACTGAACCCGAACGTCGAGCGATAAGGGAGGTAACGGATGAACAGCTGAAAAATTAAATTTTAGAGAAAAATAAGAATGGTGTCAATAATTACACACTTATGGATGGAAAAGTTTATTTTACAACGCCCTCATATATTCGTTAGAACTGACGTGTTCACAGTTCTCTTACATGCTATCAAAAATACAAATACGATGCTTCTATAGGGACCATAATAAGGTAATTACAGACTCACTGAGCACAATGGGAGGTAATGGGTTTAATAAATGGGAGAAAGATATTCCTAGTATTCTAGATAGAGATATTTACAGCTAGTTATCAACGGCATAATATGTTAAATCATTGGAGTGACATTTAGCGAGGCCCTCATGTGATTCCGCGTTTCCAGCACTGGACTTCTAAACAGTGGCGATGTTCATCCCCCTAGATGCAATTCGAGGCCGTATGATTGCATTAACTGCCGTGCCGATATTTTTGGCGGTCTTGGTGGCCTCTTTGTCCTGCCTCATCTCTGTAGACCTGCACAGCCTCGTAAAGGTGAGCCCCATCTATCGTCTACCACGACCACAGGAGTGGCCGGTGTAGGCGCTTTCTGGGACCTTTTCTTGTCCTGGCGTGACTCCCGCCGACAGAAGCCTCTTTTGGCGCTCTTCTGTCATGAGGTTTCTTTCTTCGCCAAGTGAGTCTAACCCCCTGGGGATAGTCATCGTCGTCGTCGAGAGTGTTTTTTTTTGCAGGGTGTAGCTTTATAGCTAAGAACGCACCGGCCCTTTAACATTTGGCTCGGTATCGAGCCCTCGGCTTTCACGGGTCGATGCAAGGGTAACGGTACGTCAGGGTAAGGGTAGAGTTTTGATTTGTCTCTTCTTGGATTCTGGTCGTGGCTGTACCTGAAAAAGAGTTAGCAGTTGAGGGAGGAGAGATTAGTGTTGGGCGGTCACATTGGGTCAAGAAGTAAGTGTCTAGTTCTTTTGTGTTTGTCTGACACGTCAGGTACAATACATAGTCAAATGCTTGTTGTTGTACGTGGGTCGCGGACGCGTCAAGTTGTTCTTGTGCTCTGACTCGTATTGTCTGTGTCATGTTTGTGTATTTTAGGTTTCGTAAGATGTCTATGTTTCATACGTACCAGGGCGCAGCGGTGGCCGTGCGTAAGGCTATGTTTTCCGCAGCTGTGGCTCTTGGTTCGCTTATTCCTTAGAATAAGGATGTTTCCACCCTTGAGTAAGGGATAGAGCTTCGCCCTGGTGGTCCTCGCCGGCACCATCGTCTCTACGATGTACAGCTTCCATGTGAGAAGCTGGTCCATCGTAACGCCCAGATATCGTGTCTGTCGCTCCCAGGAGATGGGCTCCTAGAATAATGTGAGTTCGTCAAGGTCTAGATCCTGCGGCAGCCTGCGTCCAGTAAAAACCAGGGCTGTGCTTTTGTCTGGGTTAATTTTGGCTTTCCACCTGTTGCACCAGATTTCAAGGTTTGTAAGAATCGTGTCGTAGGTTAGTACTTTGTGCAGTTATTGTCATACCGTCGGCGTATAGGTAGGTGTTTGTGTTATGGAGGTGAGGTATGTCACTATTGTTGAAGGTGTAAAGGTGAGGGGAGAGGACAGTACCTTGAGGTACGCCTGCTTCTATGGGGCAGGTGGTGAAGTAGGAGTTTTGGACTAGGACGCGGAATTTGCGGTGATGGATGTAGGATTTTATTAGTTTGGTAAAGGATATGGGATAGTGGTATGGTATGGTCTTTGTCAGGTTTGGGAATGAGGATAACGTTCGCTGTTTTCCAGCAGCGGGAAAATGTCTAAGTATATCGGGGACTATTGTTTCAGCCGTTGTTAATGTCAGAGCGTTTTTAATATCAGTCTCGAGGGTAAGGAGTGCTGCCTCCAGGTCTTGACACTGAAAGGAGATTTGGTTCTGCTGCGTATTACGGCCAATCCAAACACCGACACCAGTCGCAAGTTGTTTCCCTGTTGGTAAGGGTCATTTAGGGTGGACAAAGTTCTGGAAAAGGATAAGTACGAGGTGAAATACCTGATGCTCTGCATTGACGTACAAGGGAACTGCAAGGTCGTAGAACATACGATCGTGCATGAGTTACAATGATAAACCCGCCGTAAGTACACAGAATAAAAACAAACAGGCCTAATCTTTATTATGGGCAGAGCAATGCAGGCTGGGATCTAGCCTTTGCTCTGGTAGGTGGTTCGTGCGAGTGCGCTCCTCGGGCTTGACCAACTGATAGGAGAACTATGGGGGTGGAGCTTGGACCTGAAAAACGTAGGAGCTCTGTAATTACATATACTAACTGCAGACTGGCGAACATATAGAAAATGAGAGATGCAAAATCTATATTTTTTGTATAAAACTAATGCTCGAACAGTTGGCACTTTTCTTGTCATGTGACCAAATTTGTGCGTTACGTCTAAGATTACAAAGGGGAATCTCTTTCTGCTCTTGCAAGCAAACAACAGCAAAAGTATATGGTTTTAGCAAGGTGATGAATAGAGAATAAACTGGTTGCATTAAAAATTTTGCCACCGTGATCACCTGATCTGATGACTCTAGACTTTTTTGTGGAGCTTTCTGTATATTTGTAAATGCTAAATATTTAAAATATCATGACGATGGCTAGTTTTGCCCATCAGAGTTAGTAGTAACTGCAAAAAATAAATTTGTTGCCAAATAAACGAAAAAGTACTATTGCATTTATAAATATTTCCACTTGATTCCAAAAACAGGCTTACATTTAAGGGGGTGTTAACACGAAAACCCAAACACACTGTAAATATATTAATTCGACATTAGATATAGGACTTTCGACATAAATAACTTGTATCAACAAAAAAAAAAAAGCAAAAAGAAACACATGACATTTCATATTTCTCTTATAGTTCTTGAGACTGAGAAGATCTGAATATGTATTTAATACAACATAATACAAATATTAGGAAAAAATACAAAATTGTAAATTTAAAATGAGTATTAATTCATATCTATCCCAGCTTGTCTTATCATTCCAAAGAAATGTCCATTTTCATCTTCCATCAAGACATCTGGAGTATCGTATTCAACAATTTCTCCTCCATCTACGACCATAACCTACAAACAATGTAAAATTACATTCATTTTGAAATATGCTTGATATTTTACAGAGCAAAATGTGTAAGAAACTGAAAAAAACATAACAAACTTTGTTATGGTTAGGTAATAATATCTATAGTTTTCTTCAAAGATGGACAAATGTCAATCATAACAAAATAGTATGAGAAATTATGTAATTACATTGAAAATATGTCATTTATTGATACTAGACAAAAAAAATTCCTTTTGCTTATTATATAATAAAACCTGATCGCCAGCGTACTGAGATATATTTTGTCAGCGTTAGGTCTGCCTGTATAATTTATACTTTAGAGTAGCTTTATTACTAAGCTGCCCTTTAATTAAAGCCAAGCCCCACATAGCACAGGATATCAACGGAACGTCTGTTTTAAGTCCATTTTATGCCAGCACGTCCCAGTACCAATTGTGGACGTCTATGGGACGTCCAAAAGTGCAGCCCTCGGGAATGTCCTTAATATTACGTCCGTCTGACGTCCATTTTAGGACAAGAAAAGTAAATAGAACCAAAAACGTGCTTTGTATTCTGTGAACAGCACTGAAATACTTTATACAAGGAGCTATGTAAAAAAACGTCTAAGGCAAGAAACGATAATAAATGTTATTTATTTATGGTGTAACTCTCAAAAATAAAACAAACTAAAATTGAATTTGGCGGTAATAGTCCTACCTACTGTCTAGTGTAAAAAGTTAAAAGTGTCATTGGCTGGTAGTTCATCGTGTTACGGATGCAGCTTTGTAACAAAAGATTAATATCTTTTAATTTTTAATCTAAACTTTATAATTAGTTTGTATGTGATAGAGTATTTTATTACTATGACCATCGTCTGTTGAATCGCGCCGCCTGTGTAATACTTGTCTGTCGAATCCCCTGAATTTTGATCTGGAATTCTGCTATGTGCTGTAGTTTGGCGACACCTATGTTCGTATTTGAAAACATACATATCAGGCCAAAATTTGACATTTGTTATGTATGACTGTAATAACTTATCTTTTAATAGAACCTACTTATTTAATCTGGTATGGAAAAATTTACGTATTTTTTATCTACTATTTTAAAATATTAAAATATGCGACACTGATACCACTCCAGTACTTCACACAAAGCTTTTGTGTCTAAATATTTTACATATTTCACAAAATTGAGTACATACGTATTAATAATACTATCAATTTATAAATTTAAAAATGATACATTAGAAACGTACACCTTAACAGATATTTGACATTTGTCATAATTTCTATGAAAACAATTGAGGACTGTGTCCGACGACGTCATTTGTGCTGTAGAGTGCTGCCACACGCAGTGAGTCACTCCAAACGGGCAATGAAGCAGACTAGAAAAAGTACAGCTGCTGCGACTTAGCTGATGATGCTATGACTTTTAAAAATTAGAGAACCCTATTTGTTTAAAGGAATATATCTCTTTCTTTAAGGTTAGTGTCAATAAACTGTCGCTAAACAAAATATAGAAAATTAGTAAATATTATAAGCAAAACGAAATATTGATTTATTTTTAATACATATGCTATATATCCCAAATATTAACTTGCTGTTGATACTTGTTTTGCAGTTGCTGTAGAAAGGGGAGTCAAAAATACTACTAATAAATTAACGGAGATAACGATCCAATCATTGTTAAGTAGAGAAATTAAAGGTTGCATAAACATTTCGCTATATATAATAATAATATTTCTACTCCTCATTCTAATCATGAGGATTAGCCCAGAAGTTGGAAACTTGTGCGGGAGAAGGAATTGCATATTATTATTAAGCGGGTCGCATTTGCGTACAGAAACGACTTATGTTGGTAGGTCCTAACCACCATTCAGTTCAAGAATGAGGGAAACCTGGAAAACTTCATTAATTAGGGAGGTGGTCAAATGTCAACCGGTATCAAGCTGTCACATTGACCCAAGCCAACATTCTTCCACCCTATCATACCCGCAGAGATGGTGCCAATCCTCTAAACGAATACAACTGATCTACGGTCATCCGGTCGCGGGAATCGAACCCACAGCGGACGAGCCACATCGATTCAAGTACTGACCCTTTAAACCGCTCGACCACTGACATGGCATATATTAATTTACATAGAAGAAAATATATGTACAAGAAAATATACATGTTTAAGTAGGCATATTTACTTATTTCTTATGGAAAATTATAAATAATTTGATCCAATTGTGGAAAACGAGCAGGAATATTAGTCGAACGTCTAATGTTCTTGAACCGACATCTACTGTATGTCCGTTAATGGACGTCCTAAGGACAAATTGTAAAAAATTTGGTTGATGTCTGAAAAACGTCCCATCTGGAACGTCACTTGTATGTATATTTTTTCCATGGATGGACTTCCCGGACGGACGACCATTGGATATCCTAATGCCCATTAATGTACGTCTTAAGGACATTTTAGAACGTCTTTGTGTTATGTGGTGCTTTACCAGTGTTGTTTATAAAACTTAACCACAAAGTATAACATATTTTTACTTTCATTTGAGTTGTATAAATAGTTTTCAACTAATTGCAGCTGAAGGTCGGTTTTCTTTTGTACAATCGAGCTTCAGCAATACTTTTTCTAGAGTCATCTAACGGTTTTGTCTATGTGTCCAAATAGTAATAACTTACAAACAATTTTTCAGTTTAAACAAAACTCACCATATCCGAATTTGATATTGTATTCAGCCTATGGGCTATTGTGATGACAGTGCAGTCCGCAAAGTTCTTTTTTATGGTGGTTTGCAACAGGGCGCATGTTTCTGGGTCCATGCTGGCTGTAGCCTCGTCGAGAACTATAATTTTGTTCTTACTAACCAACGCCCTAGCAAGACACAAAAGCTGTCTCTGACCTGAACTATAATTGGTACCTCCTTCATGGATTTCTTCTTCCAAATTGCCCACTATCTGTTTCAGGTTAACTTTTTCGATGGCTTCCCAAATAACCGCGTCTGAATACCTTTCAATCGGATCTATATTAGTTCTAATAGTGCCTGAAACGAAAAGATATGATTAAATGAAAGCAAAAGGTCCTAATAATGCAAGTGGTATAAATGAATGATTTACCACGTCATAGAAAAATACCGATCATGAATCTTTAATTGCTTGCTTCTTTCAATAAGTATTATTTGATAGGTAAGTATTTGACTTCATATCAGAAACACACTATTAAGTTGTAGTCTACTGACGAAGAGTTTCTTCTAAGTATAAACCTTGTAGTTAAACCTTCTATATAACTAGGAAATTTCACAACAAACAAAAATTAAGAAAATATCTATAATACCTGTAAATAATATTGGATCCTGTGGAATAATGGCAATTTTTGATCTAAGGAAATCCAAATTAAGCGTTTTAGTATCAATAGAGTCTATTAAAATCTGCCCTTCAATATCATATAATCTAAACAGTGTGGAAATAATTGAGGACTTTCCTGCTCCTGTTCTTCCAACTACCCCAATTTTTTTCCTAGGTTCCACAACAAAACTGATATTTTTCAGAACTTTTTCTCTCGTGGTACTATATGTAAGGGAAACATTTTTATATTCGATTCTGCCCAGATCGGGCCAGTTTTCAACCACTATTCCGACATTTTTATTCTCTGTTTCGACATCTGCATACTCTAAAACTCTCTCCACGGACGTCATATTGTTTTCCAATTCGGAAATTTGTCTTATGGTCCATTGTAGTAACCCCATCAAACCCATGGCTTGCGACACGGCTAAGCCTACATCTCCAGCCTTTGTACCTAAAAAAATGGCACGTAGTAAGTCGCACCGGTATCTAACGTTATTTTTAATAGCGATTGCTTTATAAAAAAAACTGACTTCTACAGGTAGAGGTATTGTAGAAAAAGATATTACTATGCTATTGATACGTCTTACGTCCTTACATCTAGATGCTTCAACACAATCGAATGTAAATTTGTTTAAACAACCAATTAGTGAAGACTTTTCACGATGTAATTTAATGAATTAAAGCGGTCTTATTTTAAAAATCGTTTAGTATGGAGAAAGTAATGTAATAAAGTTTATTTCGGATAGTTTAGTTAGCCAAAATTAAAAGTTAATATGCAATTTACCGTTGTCAAATAGCACGAACTTGAGTACTACAGCAGCTATAAATGTACTGCAGACGATATCAACAACAAAACCGAAAGCCCGATTCGTACACTGCATCATGTAGTACGATGAGGTGTATAAGTCCTGGTGCTTGTCAAACTCATCAATCAGTACAGTTTGTTTTTCGTAAGCCCTGGCCGTGGTCAATCCCTCCAGTGTTGCATTTAAGTAACCAATCATCGGGCTTCTAGCTAGAAAGAAAATATTTTAGCCTAGAAGAGTCAGTAGATAAATATTCAGAATATTGAATAAATGTAAATTATGAAGTGCTTCATTAGCTTTAGCAGTACAAGATGTCTCTAGAAGCAATTATTGACTCATACTTACTAGACGATTCTAATCTCTTTATAGCTCTTCCAGTGGCCAAGTAAAATCTTCGAATAAAGTACAGTTTGACTATCAGAAATGCAGCTGCCAGGAGAAATATCTTGTTTACAGAGGCTATCAGGATTATTATACCAATAAATGCTAGAATACACTGAAACATATAGACCAACTTAAAACTATTTTTCGAGTGAATACAGTTAAGACGTTTATAATAGTTATTTAGGCAATAAGTGGAATATAGATATATATTATTATTACCGTACGCATGTGAAATTTGTACAGTCGTATAAGTGCTGTAATAATATACAGGGAGTCCCAAAATAGAAGGCAAAAAGAATGTGACTTTCCTTATACCATTTTTTATTTGGACGTCTCTGTTTCAATACATAGAGTGTTAAAGTTACATTTTAAAATACTATTTTTGTTAAAAATCCCATTGTTTTCTAAGATACACACTTGAAATTTTGCACGTCCTACTTATTGCGGCATACTTATCATATAATTTTGGTGAGAAAAATGAAAGGGCGAATGGAGGTAACTGAGGCATGCAGTACCCTTTATCCCCTCCAATTATTTATAAGTACGCCTATGCAGCTTTTTCTTGAAATATCAAACAGAATTTTCTTCTGATCATTTTACCTTTTTTGTAATTTTTTGTTTAAACGTTCGTTTAAGAGAAAAACGGCAATTTGTAGTGCCCATAAATCTATCATTCACTACCATTTTCATGAATGAAAAAAAATGAAACTGAAAGTGATAGATTTATGGGCACTACAAATTGCCGTATTTCTTCAAAACGGAGCATTTAAACAAAAAATTACAAAAGAGATAAAATGATCAGAAGAAAATTATACATTTGATATTTAAAGAAAAAGCTGCATAAGCGTACTTAGAAATAATTGGAGGAGATAAAAGGTACTGCATCCCTCAGTTACCTCCATTCACCCTTCGACTTTGTTCACCAAAATTACATGATCAGTATGCCGGAATAAGATAAAAGTACGTGCAAAATTTCAAGTGTGTATCTTATAAAATAATGGGATTATTAACAAAAAAGTTTTTAAAATGTAACTTTAACACACTGTATATTGAAACAGGGACGTCCAAATGAAAAATGGCATAAGAAAAGTCGCATTATTTTTGTCCAAAGAACATGTGGTTGGTGGTATGGCCTTCTATTTTGGGACACCCTGTAGTATCCCACGTATTGCGTTCAACGTCAAACTAGCAGAAATATTTGACCAGTAAAGTTATGAATTTATTTTCAGTATAGTATCGTAGTTGGACGAACGTTTTTGACAGATTGGAACTAGTCTGGAGTCCTTACTTGAACAGACCTAATAATAATAATAATAATTAGTATTATAGTAATAGAGTATACATTTTATATTATATACCCGTAATAATGTGAAAATCGTCTATTTTGAAGTTACCGTACAACGACCATAAGCATAGCTGTCATTGAATTATTTCATATAATTATTGTGAAAATGTAAATATAAGTTCAAGCTATGAATTGCTATCAGATATTAAAAGAATTAAGCAGTGTTGTTTCCAATCTATGAAAAATTGTATGACAAAGTTATTTAACATAGTTAACGAGAAAGGATTATTAGTATATTTCAGAGAATTAAGCAAAACACAGAAGCCTTCTTTGGTGCTACTACTCAGTGATAAGAAGAGAAATTTCACTCAAGAGGAATACCAATATCAAAGAAAAACTTATACTTGATTGCCTTCCTGAAGCAAAAGTCAGAAGGGTACAAACCTAAAAATCTAAGGCATTAATAAAGAAGGAAATATTCATATTTTTAATGAATGCGGATGATGAATTTCAACTCATGTCGGCGGGAAGAACTCACCAATCTGCTTGTAGAATATGTGAAAGATGAAAGATTCACAGGTCCACAAAAAAAAGTGGTGTGTGCTGAGAGTCCCTTTACATTTTTTCTAGGTATTTTTTCCCGCTGAACATGAATATGGAGTCAAAATGGGGGGTCGCACAGCAAATTTTAGAGGAAACCCATAAAAACGATAAACGTGTTTTTATGGGTTTTCTATAAAATTTGCTGTGCGAGCCCCCATTTTGACATCAGATTCGTATTCAGCGGGGAAAAATATATGGAAAAAATGTAATGAGACGCTCAGCACACACCACTTTTTTTTGTGGACCTGTGTTATGGTTCCAAAGCATGATACCCAAAAAGTGCAGAAGTGTGTGGAGTTTTCATTTGGAAATATTGGTGGCTTGAATTTAGTAAAACTGGTAAGAAAATATGTCAAATAAAGAACTGAAAACTGTGATCAACTTTACTTCTTTGTTCAATATAAAGCTGGTAAATAACTATTGGTACAAATGCGATGGCAATGTGCCAAAACTGATTGCTTGATTTCTTAAACTGCCCAATCTAAATACCTACGTATACTGTTTTCGGCGATCTTCAACTTTTTTTTTAGCTCATTGTGGGGCAAATCTTTTGAGTATAGACATGGTGATTAGAAGTACACTACCGGAAAAA
The DNA here is from genome assembly GCA_037114965.1 of Monochamus alternatus. NCBI lineage: Eukaryota > Metazoa > Arthropoda > Insecta > Coleoptera > Cerambycidae > Monochamus > Monochamus alternatus. The sequence goes on along the minus strand of CM073431.1, from coordinate 71,442,445 downwards.
ATTAAGGGATAAAAAAAATCAAAATTTGTTGTGCTTTTTCAAATGGCTGTATCTTTGGTAAAAATAGTCGTATGTGAGTGAAAAAAAGCAGTTTGAAGCTTGAAGTGTTTAGTTTATGGATCTTGCGATAAAAAAAAATCCAAGCAACAATTATTAGCGGAAAATCCTGATGAATATTATGGAAACAAAATGTTTCTACATTTTTTTCACTCTTATTTTTAGTGTACGGACTTCAAAAATTTTTTTTCAACCTAACCATTATATGGATTGAATAGGTTATTCGTTTAGCTTCAATTTCTTTTTTTGTCGGCCTCGATACGACCATTCTTCGCTGAGTCTTTGAAGGAAAATACGTCATTTTCTCTTCTCTCAGCAATATCTCAGGAACCAATGGTCGCTCAGAAAAAGAAATTGAAGCTAAATGAACAACTTATCCAATCCATATAGTAGTTAGGTGAAAAATTTTTTTTGAAGTCCGTACATTAAAAATGAGAGTGCAAAAAATTTCGAACAATTTTTTTTCCATGATATTCATTAGAATTTTGCGCTAATTTTTGCTTAAAATTTTTTTATCGCAAGATCCATAAACTAGAGACTTCAAACTTCAAATTGCTGTTTTTTCACTCACAGACGACCATTTTTACCAAAAATACAGCCATCTGAAGAATCGCAAAAAATTGAGATTTTTTTTATCCCTTAATGTTGTACGGACCGGTTGCTAAATTATTCAGTTCAGAAGTAATTCTAAATCTCAGGTTCAGAGTTACTTCTGAAGAAGAAAACGATCTAATATAATGTCTAGTTATGATAATGAAATTATATCTTGAATAGTAAAAATAATTAACTTAATGATTTTTTTATTTTATTAACACGCTTATATTAGCTTCACCTGTATGTATGTATGTATGTATGTATGTAACGGAATCTTTCAGCGTAATTTTCATCAATTTCAAGAAGTCTGATCAACTTGAAAATTTGCACAGGGGTCAAGGACTGATGACAATACAATTATTTAATAACTTTGTTCTAATGTCCTGACTAGGATCATCAGAATAAAAACTATTTAGATTACTTTGCAGGTTAAGTGTATACAATCCATCAGTGTTGTTTCCAAGCAGGCAAGGCAGGGGCAGAGGACTGTAATAGATTCGTGCTCTTGCTTTTCACGTATAGATGGCGACCTGACAGAATTAGTTTTCGGTTTTCGCCTAATTTTAAATTAAAATTTTTTATAAATAAATAAAAATTTGATAATTTATAACAAAATTCAAATAAACATTTTGATTTAAAAAATTTCGAAAAAATACAGAATTCAAAATTAAAAAAAAAAATTCTAAATATAAAATTTTGGAGTTTAAAAAAGTTTTGAAATACAAAATTTTGTAAATAATTTTGGATTGTGGAATTACATGATAAAATCAAATTTAAAAAATTTTAGAAATAAATAAAAATTTGATAATTTATAAAAAAATTCAAATAAAAATTTTTGGAAAAAATTTTCAATTGAAAAATTTTAAAATCCAAAAATTTAGAAAAAATTTCGAAAAAGATATTGAATTTTAAAATTTTGAAGAGCGTAAATTTTTAAATTCAAAGAAATTTTGATTTGAAAATTTTGGCAAGAATTTTGAAGAAAGTTTTGAATCTAAAATTTTGTAAAATTAGAAAGAAAAAAAAAAGATTTTGATACGAGAACGTTGACAAAAATTTTAATTTGCATATTTTATAGAAACAAACAAAAATGAAAAGTGAAACTATAACACAAAGAAAGAGGAGACTGGAGAAAAAAAAATGTATAGAAAAACTATATGAAATGGAAAGGTTACGTAAACATGAATGAAATGAATTTAGATTTATTGTCAAATATACGATATTTTAAAAATTAAGGCTCTTAATTATAATTACTTTTGTTATTGTTTTGAGACTAAAAATTAAGAAAATAAATTATAGTTTAAAAAAACTAAAAAAACACGCTTTAATAGTAAACCGAACTAAAAAGTAGAAAATAATTTTGAAGTATCAAGAGTTTGTTACAGCAATAGAAAATTCCGACAATCAATTACGACTAATTAATTGGGAATAAGATTAAATTAGAAATTAAATTATTAATAAAATAATTCAATTATAGTAAAAAAAAGCGTGGGGTGCTTGATATTAAATGTTACCATTATTTCAGTAGTGCAGCTATTTATAAAAATAAAGTCATTATGAAAATATAGTAAATTGCACCCCACACTTTTTTTTACTATAATTGAATTATTTTATTAATAATTTAATCTTATTCCCAATTAATTAGTCGTAATTGATTGTCGGAATTTTCTATTGCTGTAACAAACTCTTGATACTTCAAAATTATTTTCTACTTTTTAGTTCGGTTTACTATTGAAGCGTGTTTTTTTAGTTTTTTTAAACTATAATTTATTTAACTATTATGTGCGACGTTACTTACCCTGAAATTCTCATAAATAATATAGGGAATGTATTCATCAATAACAGCCAGATCTTTAGAAAATCTGTTCACTATATTACCGATGAAGTGACTATCAAAAAAAGTCATAAATGAATTAAGTACAGAAGACACTATAGCTTTGTGTAGATTCCTTGAAGCCTTCAAGCAGAAATAGAAGTTTGCATAGGATCTCACAAACGTCAAAACTGTTCCTAAAATTGTTATCGCGCTGTATAAATTTATATACATGTAGCGTCTTTCTAACGTGACCTCATAGTCTGTGGTGTTCGTTAAATTATTGACAATGTAGTTCGTTAGCTCTGGTTCTATATTAACCCTAAAAAAAAGATTGTATTAATTTGAATTTCAAGAGTTTGGTTAATACATTTTTTTATTAAGCAATTTTGCATAAGTATAAATAACAGAAAAATTAAATGTACGTAATATTTAAGCATTTATAACACTTATTACGATTCTATTAAAGAAAATAAAAGTAATTTTTTGTTCATGCTATTTTAATAATGGATAAAACATGATGTTGTTTTCATTTGATACATAGTGATTTTTCGGGTTGTTATGCCGTGATCTCGGTAACTGGTCGCTGCCAGAAAAATAGTTAAAATGCACTTCCTAGCATTAGCCTGGATTCTTTTACCTGCCCTGGTTGTTCTCAGGCTACGCTCAGTGGGGACAGACCCGCTATCGGTGTCTCTGGGTCCGCACATATATTTATTTCGGTGTTCCTACGAGGCGTTCCATAGCCGCCGCTCTTCACTGTCGGCGTCTTCAGTGGTGACTCCGCAAAAGCCTCGCCGCGACTGAGGCTGTTTATGATCTCGTTAGCGGTCGCATAATGTGAGTGCTGCTGCGCGCGTCTTTCCGCCTGCGCAAACAGGCAGTGGGCGGGGCCTCAAGCTCAATACCAGCAATAACGCTGAGGCCCCGAGAACAACCAGGGCAGGTAAAAGAATCCCGGCTAATCCTAGGGATGTGCATTTCAACTTCACCGGCAGTGAAAGCCTGAAAACCACTATGATGTTGTTTTGTTAATAACAAAAATGAATTTCAGATAGTTTAATTTTTAATTTACTTAAATTTTATTTTTTTAGTGTTTGTTGTATTACGTCTTTCAAATGAAGAAACGTTTCCAACTATGGTAATATTAATGTAATGTTCCCAACTGTTCACTTCAACATGTTTTCTTCAATTTTATATCAAAATCTATTAACTTAATATAAACTGATAGCGATGATTCCCCACTTTAATCTCTAATACTGCTTGAATAGTAACAATCGAAAGTTGAGACGATCTCAAATTGTCACTATTCTAGGGTGAGGACGCGTTTTATCTAATTGCAACTCAAAGTCAAGTCGTAGTTAATCGATCTGCAGTGAAAATGACGGAACAAATCTGGCGATAACTAACGAATATTGCGCTGGTGATTTTTGAAGTAAATCATGTGATAATATATTAAGTGAAATCTTAGCTACAATAATATTAAAAAAAAATAAAGCTTTGAGAATCCCACCACCACCTTATATTCATTGACACCTTATATTTATAGGACTTACCACTGACTCAAAAGCTTATCTGTGTAATTCAGCGCTACTTGCCCAACGACGAAAAGAGCAGTAACAAGGAAAAGAACCAGAATTCCTCCGGTGTACTTGTAATATCGAAGATACACACTTAAATTTACTTTTCCTGATTTTTTTTCTTCATGGTACAAATTCTTCGCAATTTGGTTTATATCATGTCCCTTCAAAAGCTGAGCACTTTCATCGTCTGCTTCATCTTCTTCCAAAGTACCATCGCCTTCCTCTTTTTCACCTTCAAAGTAGTCAAAGTCAACATCATCAATATAGTAAGTAATTCTTTTGTCTAGAGTTTCCTTTTGTTGCTCTATAGATAAAGTGGTGCCTTTACTGACGTACAACACATTCCGTCCATAAACTTGCTTGATGTGGTTAATATTATGGGTCACTAATATAACAATCTTGTCCTTCAAAAATCCCTTTATACAGTTTTTAAACACAAATCTGTTAACGTGGGTGTCCACAGCAGACAAACAGTCATCTAATAAATAAATGTCACTTTCCTTGTAGACAGCTCTGGCTAAATTTATTCTGGATTGTTGCCCTTTGCTTAAATTTACTCCTCTGTCCCCAACAACAGTCTGATCTCCCTGATCAAACTGATTTAAGTCTAACGTTAAGGCACATACATTCAGTACTTCTTGGTACCTCTTTTCATTGTAAGGTTGACCGAACAATATATTTTGCTTAATAGTCGACGGGAATAGCCAAGGTTCTTGAGAAGCATAAGAAATCGTACCTTCAACTGCCAGCTGCCCCTTGGTTATAGAGTATTCTTTCATAATTACCTTTAGTATGGCACTTTTTCCACTTCCTACACTACCAGATATGAGATGTAAGCCTTTATTGACAGACAGAGAGACGTCCTTTAGTACCTCTACATCTTTTAATTTGGCAGAAATATTTCTCAAATAGACTTTTGGTTCAGATACATTTCTCGTCTGTTGATTATCTTTAATCTCATCGATGTTGAGAAATTTTTGTATCCTTTTTATGGACGCGTATAAGTCAGCAGTTTGGGCGATACCGAAAGGAATTGAGACAGTTATGTACGATCTGAGTTGGGTGTAAGAATTTTGGACGAAGTAAACTATTTCCGCAGTGATCAAGTGGCCAGTCCACAAGTAGGTCATTATTAAAAGATATATAGACACTCTGGAGACGAGGTTACCCACGATCAGTATCAAGCTCTTTAAATAAAATACAGCCGTCAAAGTACTTGTTTCCTTTCTAAAAATAAGGATAAATAAAAGTACGAGAATTCAAAGTGCATCATTAGAACAATCATTAAAAAATGTCTATGCAAAATTCAAACATATACTATCGATGCAAAATTTTCATTTTATCAAATTCAGATATATATATATATATATATATATATATATATATATATATATATATATATATATATATATATATATATAACTTTTATTTAGCATTCCTAAATATTTTATATAAAAGGACATAAATTACTTAATTTCGACTTTCAATCAGTACAATTATTGACACTGGATTTCTTTATACAGAGTAGTCTGTAAGTAATGGCCCATAGAGGCATACTAGATTTTTCACTTAAAAATATTACGATTTAAGCCAGTACGTCTTAATAAAATGCTAAAAAAATATATGATGTCAAAGTCGAAATTTAAAAAGTGATTTTTTGTAATAATTGCACTGTTTGATTGTATCAACTAAAAAATTTCGGAATAGATGTTTTTGGATATGAGAAATCATAATCTACTGTCTATTCTGATGTATTCCCTAGAGGGCGCCACATCCGCCATAATTGTGACGTAAATGTGAGCGTTAGCCTTTTTTGAACCTAACGTTATCACGTTTTTTTTTATTAACGAAAATATTTGGGAGAATTTCGAAATAGATTACAACGTGATAACCATCAATTTAAAATATCTTATTTAGAGAAAAAGAGACGAAAAATTTAATCACAAACTAATTCAGGACGACTATTTGGAGCTGTAAGTGTCAGTATGACTCTTACCAACCATTTAACGTTGCATTTTAAAAAATACTATCCGTACCACTTTACACCAGCGCAAATTTTATTACTTGTCGATCTACCTTCAATTTGCAAGGGAATATTGGCGGCTACTACGTTAAAATATTGTACAATAAACTATACAGTTGATTGTTAAATAGATATTTTCTCGAAAATGACCAATTTCTGAGACTAATGACAAGTATACCTTTTTCCACAAAAACAATGTAGGTTAAAGATTTTTTAATAAAAAACGTAATACCCTTAGGATAAAAAAAGTTACGCTCACATTTACGTCACAAATATGGCGGATTCAGCGCCCTCTAGGATATATGTATAACCCCAACATTCAAAGACAGTGTCCTTATTACAAAAAATCACTTTTTAAATTCCAACTTTGACGCCCTGTATCTTTTTTATTATCAACATTTCATTAAGGCAAGTTGGCTTAAATGGTAATATTTTGAAATGAAAAATCTAGTTCGTCTCCTTGGGCCATTACTTAAGCATCACCCTGTACATAAGCATATTTGGAAAGTAACTGTTTTCTCCAACCATCTGGAACTGTAGCCACTTTTGCACTAATGTTTTCAAGAGTTCTTGAGGTGTAAAAGAAAATAATGTCTAATCAGTGTCAATACTATATAGGGTGTATGCATGCTATTTAAAATCAATGAAGGATAATACTGAAATCAGGAATCGTTCACCTTCACGATTACGGATACCTGCATAATGGTTAAACGTAACATTAGTAATTCAAATGGGAGAAACTGACACCCTTTCGTACATCTCAGTACCGTTTCAGCAAAATTTGAAAACATCAGTATAAAATTAGCTACAATCCCAGGAGGCGGATTGTTACGCGAAGAGTTTATGAAAGCTCTTTCCACGACATCAAAAATGAAACGGCATGTTCACCATGCGTAGAAAAATAACGTAATTATATTATGTGTTGAAAACCTTTTAAATATTTTTCAATTCCACGCTTTCTTTTTAAACGATGGTCTCTTACTTTTAAAATGTGCCTCGTAGCATTCGACATCGGCTGATATACAGGGAGTAACTTTGAATTGTGATAGTATATACATTAAAAAATGGCAATAAGCTCTCTGACCTCTTAAACGCACCGTTTTCCAATTATAGATCTTAATAGGTACATCTACGAAAGTAGATATAACTTTTCTTTTGGAGAAAGGAAATATAATGAAATTTTCAGGGACGAGTCAGCTTTATGAAGCCAATAAAGAATGTGGATATGAATAAAATTGAGAGAGCGGAAAAGTGTTTATTAATACCCTACATACTACTTTCTGCTAAAAAAAAATTTCTCAAAAAAAAACATTAAATTTCACAAGACTTTTAGAAAGGTTATTGAATTTAGAAATTTTTTGGAGCTTGTGCTTTTATGTAAAATTTTGAGTTTTCTAGTAAATTTACAAAATGTTGAAGGATGAGTTTAAAAATTGCATAAACTGAGTAATTTGCAGTAGTTAGATGAGTAGAGTGTGGGAGGTAACAGTTTCAAGCGGCAAGATTCCATAGGCGTACCAATTGAGAAGGGTTTAAAGAACACAAAAGTAAGCTATTAAAGCGTTAATTTCACTGAGTGTCAGCTTCTATTGTGTGTTCTTTGAATTCCTATTAAGTGGTACGCCTATGGAATCTTATGCTCTGCAACTCTCACGTCACTTACTCATCTAGATACTATAAATTAGTCAAGTTCTACTGTTTTGAAACTCAGATATACAAGGTGTTCTGAAAAACACTAACAAATTCAGGTTCTGACAGGTTTTCAGAAAATATTACAATTTGTTCTTATAAAGCATGGGCGTATCTTTTTCTGTTTTCAAGATACAGGGCGTTGGATATAATTTTTTAGAATTTAATTTCGGTCCTATATTTCACAAACTTAAACCGAATGAACTGAAATTTTGTTATGTGGGGTTTTTGGGGATGATAAATGCTCTGAAGTTATTAATTTATTCATACAGGGCGTTCACTGCAGTACTCCCCGAGAACATTTTAGGTCCTAATTTTTTTTAGGTTAATCTTTTTGCCTCTTTTATTAGTTGATGTTACGGCAAATTTTATTCTAAACAAAACAGGTGCTGTTGAAAGAAGTGCTAAAATTTGTCCGTTTTCGAAAAAAGTTAGGCATAGTGCACCAAAGCCAAGCAGGTAGTATCTCAAATTGTGTTTTTTCCAGTAGGCTTTGGCACCTAGTTATTATTAATATTAGTTTCATTAATAAAACTCAAAATCAAAGTTATTTTTTTAATAGCAATGATAGGTAAGGAACACTTTTTTTGTTTGGAATAAAATTTACCATAACAGCAATTGATAAAAGGGGCAAAAAGATTAACCTCAGAAAAGTTAAGACTTAAATGTTCCTGCGGAGTACTGCAGTGAACGCCCTGTATGATATTGCCAAGAATTAAAAAAACTTCAGAGCATTTAGCATCCATAGAAACCCCACATAATAAAATTTCTGTTCGGTCGAATTTTGTGAAAGATAGGACCGAAAATAGATTCTTAAAAAATATATTCAACACCCTGTATCTTGAAAACGGAGAAAGGTGGTACGTCCATGGTTCGTAGGAATGAATTGTAATATTTTTTGAAAATCTATCAGGCTCTGAATTTATGCTAGAATTTTTTTAACCTGCTGTATATACAACACTGAATCACTCGTCCTCCCACATTTTTAATTTTACTAGAAAGTTAAACATTTTTCATAAGAAACACAAGAAACAAAAGAAATATCAACAATCTTTTTAAAAATTTTGTAATATTTGATGTACCTTAGCAGATTTTTTTTAGCATAAAATAGTATACTTGGTAAATTTTATTATGTTTCCTTTTTCCAAAAAAGAGTTACGTCATAAAAACTATTTCAGAGGTCTGTAAGAGGAAAATGCTGCTTTTACGAGGTTATGTTTACTAGAGTTTTTAGTCTTTATGGACTATCAGCACCCAAAGTTTGTAACATACTTTACAGACTACCCTGTAGACTACCGCATCCTTTGTTATTGAGAACTTACTTTCTGTACTGGTTGATAGTTTTCTCAAAGTAGTTCTCCCAAGTATACATTTTGATAATTTTTATAGCAGAAAATGCCTCCTTGGTTATTTGCAACCTATCGTCTGTTTTCTTGGCTGATTTCAGTCTCATTAAACTATTCTTTTGGCCAATATAAACTGCAACAAACATATTAAGTTTATTCTCAATACTTTAACTGATATCACATACCTTGGAGAGGGATTATTAGAACGAAGAATCCAACTCCAGCCAAAACAGACCAGCCAATTCGGACATATATTAGATAAGAAATGAGTATTGTTTGAATGACACCAACCCAAACGTCATTAAGAAAAGTGAGAGCCCCTTCAAAAGCAGCTACGTCTTTGGTGATTAGTGTCACGATGTTTCCCATGGTTATATCCGAGAACGCTGATGGTTTCAATTTCAGAGCCTTCCTATAAATCAACGATGAAACGGAGGTTTTTACGAGCAGTCCATATTCGACTATATATTGCATATAATTGTGGTTATACACAGTGCTCAATATATTGAGGCCTATTACTAGAGCAGCATACATGTAGAGCTCATTCGTTGTTATACCAGCATGGTCTGGTGTGAAGTAAGCCACGAGTTTAGAGAAGGCTAATGGTTGAATCAATCTAGAATGGAGAAAAAAAGTTTTATTATACCTACCACTGTTATAGCTAACAATTCTACAGATAAGATGCATTTTTGACACATTTCTACCAACTGAAATTAATGAAAGAATGAAACTGAATTGTAATACAGCAAATCACAGCACTCAGACAAATCATTTAGTTGATATTCATCAATGGCGGCCAGTACAATAAGGCAGGTGAAGCAGTTCGTCAGTTAAAAATTTTAAAATAATAAATGCCATTTTCAAAACTGAGATTCTAATGTATAGTTTGACAGTTGATCTACATTTACGGTTGCTATGGAAACTAAAGACAATTGTTTTTTCATGGCATACCAAGCTATTTAATAGAAACATTGCTTCTCCTTTTTACGCCGTAACTTTAAATTAGCTTTTAAGATTTGAACAATTAAAATAAATATTTAGCTTTTTGAATCCTCCGTGTCGCTACTACGTTAACCTTACACTTATGGTAGCTGAATAAAAGGCGATTCCTTTTATATTAATTTATTCGAGCTGTACAAGATATTTACATACGGGTAAAAAATACAAGACACTTATTTTATACCCCTAATTCTAACAGGTTTAGAGTACCTGCTCTGCCGAAGTCTCAAGTACAACTGCTTTCCCTTTACACTTGTTGTTAAGGAAATACACTTGAGCCCTTTTTCAGGCCAAATACCTTAAACACATTTATAACATACATCTGGTTTCTTTCATACTCCGCAAAGCAGGCAAAACTCAGTAACACTCCTAATACTATAATAACTTCAATATTTTCTAAAGGTTGCGTTCTTGTCAGCAAATATCTTCATTTCTTAAATCATTTTTATTACATATTGAATGGCTTTCCTGTTTTGCCAAATGCGCTCCCTGCATATTTAAACGTGTTAATATTTAATTTCTTTCATTTTTAGAATGTTTATCAAGAAACTTTTCCTAAGAACTGAAAGAGCATTACTTGGGTAAGTTTTTAATAATATCTGAATAAACCTACACACAAAGGTTTAAATAAAATCCACGTTTAAAGACTCTTCACTTTTACAAAGTAGAAAACCCATGTTTATGAATTTCTTGGTAAATAACGAAGCCACTTTGGATTTTATTGGTTAAATCATTTATATAATCTATACATTACTTCATTCATTAATAAAAAAATATAGAAATATTTGTTATAAAAATGTTTGTTTTTCTTCGACACTTCAATAGTTGTAGAAAAGCACGGTTAAATTAAAAAATTAATCAACACAAATATGTATGTTTGTTTCAATTGACTGAAAATCACGTATTCTGTTGCCTTCTAAAATTATTGTAACGGGGGAGAGACGCTTCAGAGGCATGCCTCCTCTCTATGAGAACGCAACAGAGATAGTCTAACATAGTTTGCTATATTCTATCGATTCGTAGGTATTTATTCACACATCGAGTGCAATAAACACTTTTTATACGAATTGCATACAATATTTTTTCTACGTTCATGCAAAGTCCATAAAATGGTTTATTTAGATGACACTAAGTGTAGGAAAATATAACGACGATTTGAACGTTTATGTTTGTCATGATGACAAAACGCTGTATTAGAATGACAGATGAATGCAATAAACATTTTATTGCACTAGTGCAATAAAGAACCACTTTTTCCACTAAATATAGTTCAATAAAGTTTAGTTTTTTGCATGAACGTAGAAAAATGAATTTATTCGCCTAACAATGTAGAACAATTTCAAATAATTCTTATATTTTCTGATTTACATATAAATAATGATCAAGAAAAACGTTTCTAAAAAAATGTTAATTCTGTAGTTCGTATTGGGAACAGTCCCAGCCTGCTTGCCTCACTAGCTTAAAAAGTGACGAGCCGCCACTGATATTTGCACAGCGCTGTGCAATGAAATTTGTAACGTCTTTTGGCAGCATTTTATAAGTTTAGTTTAATAGTATCTTTCGAAAATTTGAATACTCATCATTATAATTCAAAACAAATAAAATAAGCCTACTTTGTGATAAAATTCTATCAAATATCAAATCAATATAAAATTTTTCAGTCATTTTCTACAGGGTGATTTACAAATTATCCAAAAAAAATTGCGTTATGAAAAATTGAGAAGTACCAAGCAAATTGCTCAACGAGTACAAGGAATGTCCCAATCAACAGTGTGGCTCAATTGTGCTAATACCTTACGAGTTCAAAACGGAGAAGAACTAGAAATATTTGTGTTAGTTGTTAGAAACTGGGTAAGACGGACACCAACTGCATGCTGGGCAAGGTCAGGTTTTACAGTGGACCAGGTCCCAGTGCTGGGCAGAAGTGTACTTTTTCAAATTGCTCTTTTTGATTTTGTTTTACTGTACAAAATTTGTTTCTGAATCACCCTGTGTTTGCATTTAATCGTATAAATGTGGCAATACATATTGCAGACGCTTGAAACATATTGCTCTGACAGAAATTCTCCGTTGTTTATATTAAATATAATTTCCGTCCGACATAAACATCGTTAATGTCAGATGTAAACCTAGCAGAGTAACACGTTCTTGCAATTTTGTTCAGTAAAACTGTATTTATTGTTTATGTGTAGAAGACATATTTTACTTACATTAAACTCGTCTTCACAAATAACTGAATGAAGCCTATAAACAAATATTTTTTCGCAAAGCAAGAAATTAGAACTCTTATCACAGACGCTTCGTTTCCCTTCTTTTTCCTTTGCAGTTCCCAGTAATCCTCCAAATTGTCTCCCAACTTCTTTGACGAGAATTTGGGTACGACTTCGTATACATCTTCATCATCTAAGGGTTTCTTTCTGCCTTTCTTGAATATAGGATACGTGTAACTAGAACCAAAACAGATCATAATATAATTATTGCATATACATAATCTTTAGTAATAAATCTTATAAAAAATGTATCTAATTTAAGTCTTTCACACTAAGTTCCTCAATATAAAATCGTTAATACGTGAGTTTGTCTCAACTGTAGATATTTAAGAACTGAATAATATAAAAATTAGCAACTAACAAGAATGTTATCTCATGCCACATGCGAATATTCAAAGGTACCGACGTAAATCGATTATATAACTACAGAAACAAGTTTAACCAACAAATTTTTAGATACAGAAATCTTTCAAAGTACGTATTTTTTCAATTTAACTGTAGATGTAAATATTGTTATAACATAAACTTACATAGTTCTGTATATAAGATTGTGAAAATAATTATTAAAATATGGGGTTAAAATAGCAAAATACCTAATATGTCTTATAAACGTCTCTTAAAAGCTATTATTTTATTAGAGGAGAAGTTAAATAATAAAAGTGGATAAACAATTCATCAAGAATTTTATTTTTGGTATTACTTTCGTTTTACGTCTTTTATTTTTCGATATTTCTGTACCTAAAACCACCACAAATTTGATTATCTGACGGTGAAAAATACACTGATCTTAAATTCAATGTCCTCACGCTCTTAAATATCACTTACTGATTTAAAATAAAGAATAAAACTCTTCATAAAACATAAGCTTTCGTCATCGGCATTGGCACAACCTGATCAATTTTATATGGATGATTTAATCTTTTGTGACTATTTGGCTGATATGATCAATTTGGGGGGTATGATCTAATTTGGAATTTAAATATCTTTATATTCTAGTTCAAATGTTATTCATTGTAGTAAGATACCTTAGTCATTTCTTTGTACAGGCTATTTCCAAAAGTCATAGCAGTATTACTAGGGATGATAGAACATTGAAAAATAAATGGTGTTTGCACAGCATAGGTAGACCAGCAGTTTCTCTCCGTTGTCGGCACTGAACTGCTTTCAGTTTTCTGCGGTGACCTCGAAATGTGAGTGCGATAGCGCATCCGATAGAATTTACAGAATCGGTGATCAGGACCGGAATAAAAATTTTTTATTTGCGCGTGAAAGCGTAGTTATTTCACATGCAAGTTTACGTTATATCTATCCACATTATGTAATTATTCATTATACAGTTATAAATGGGTAATTCAGCATGTATTATATACTATCATTTACTGCTACTAACATACAGTGTGAAAATTCGATTTACTTCTTAGGACACTTAGAAAAAAAGAGTTTAAAATATTATTATATATTATTGCACTACAAAATATTTTTATTTATTTACTTACTTTTTTTGTTATTAGCGATAATTACATTTTTTGGAATTTTTTTTAATTTAAAATTTGACGTTTGAAGTTTAATGGACAAATAATTTATTATGATATTTTTTGTCTTAAATGATCTACGTAAACCAGAAAACAAGTATTTTTCAGAACAGAAAAATTATGTTTACTTAATTTTGAAAATTGTTAAATTGGAGATAAAAGTGCGGTAAAATGTAAATTTAGAAAAAAAATATTTTTTATTATTTTGTTTTGAGACTTACTCTCATTATAGCGACTACAAGAAATATGATCATCTACATAATTTGAAGATGAGCCGTCTTGTGCAGGAAACGTTGGAACGGCCACTTTGCGTAATCTATTGCGCGCATCGTTAGAAAACATATTATTTTATAAATGTATTTGACATAGTTTATATGAACTATTACTAATCCTGAGCAGCTTTTCTAATAAATCTTGTCTATTAGAAGCCTCTGCACAGAACTTTGCTCTAAAATAAAAATTTGTATTTGTGAAAAATATAAATATGTATATTTTAAACTTCACTTTCATGAGAAGTATTTATATTCCAATGTTATACTTAAGAAATAAGTTAATAGGTAAGACAATAGCACTAAAATATCATTTATGGTTTGTACAGTATTTATAGATTACTTATTACTTATTTACGCCTTTAGGAAATTTAAAGAAACTTTACTATTATAGATGATATATTTAAACATCTAACTGCTGCGCAGCGACTCGTTCCTCGATCAGACTCAAAATATTGCTTTAATACGGCTCTGTATAACCGATGTTCGCACTCCCAGAGTTGGATGTAAACTAAGGTCTCTGCAGCTTGAAATGGATACGCGAGCTGCTATGCGTGACTTATTATATCGGGCCGAGTGTTTCTACTGGTCTCCCTATACTGTGTTTGCTTGTAGTAAACATGGCGGCACCTTTGAAGTATTAAAACCTGAAAATTTGTCCTTGAAGCTTGTTGTCTCTCTCTCGCTCGGGATACACGTCAGGACCGGATTAAAAATAGTTGTCCCAATTTAAAAAGTGTTTTAACTGCAATTTTTCTAACATACGAAATATAAATTTGTTTTACTTGAAATTGTTTAAAAATAAAATAACATAGCAGTATAAAATACAAGAAAATCAACAAATCACAAAATATAGCACTCGTGCGCCAATAACGCAGTTGTCGAACGGTATAAGGACATAATTTACAACCACACGTCCCTGCAATGTTGTATCCCCAAATGGCTGCATGCGCGAAGAGCTGCGCGAGACGTTCCCGCTCATACGAGTCTGTGAGCTGATTGTTATTTAAGCTGTGGTAAACGTATGTCTTAAAGATACTTATTTCTGAGATACATGGCGTGTAAGATAATTTAGAAAATTTAATTTGGATTTTCAGAGATGCAGGCCTAACTTTTGTGTTTTTTTTTTAAATGAAACACCCTGTATATTAGAAAAACCGTCAATTGGGCTTTCCAAAATATATTATGCATGACAAATAATCTTTTACAGTTTTCGAGATATTAAGTATATTGAGTATGCGCCAAAAGTATGGAATAAATTCAATAAAAACGAAACAATTATTTTTTGGGAAAAATCCTCGAATAGGTCGATTTTTAATTTAAAAAATACATATTTTAGCGTAAAATGCGATTTTCAAATGTCATTTGTTTTCGAGTAATGACGTAATCGATTTTTTTTAAATGGCAACACCATATTTTTTTCCTTGATTCTGAAAGATCGTTTAATTCTCTATCAGACAGTACTAAAATTTTGCCCTCTTACATAGGAAAGTTTTCGAGTAAATGACAATTGAAAAAAAACTATAGTTTGTTCTAAGTGAGATTACAATTTTATACAATTAAGATTGCTATTCTGAGTATGATAGTGATACCTAAATGAATATTAACAAGCAAAAATAAATATATTATTACCTAATATTATTAATAATTAATTTATGAATAGGAGAAAGCCACAATGACAAAAGTTAGGTACCTAGTTTTTAATTAATGGTAATAATTTAGATTCTATAAAGAGTATGTATAAATAATACATTTTATCTTTTTTAAATATTATTTTTATTAGATAGTTATGTGTTTTTGACAATAATTTCTAATGGATTACTATTAACACTGATATGCTGCATTCTATACTATCCTCCTATAATTATAATATACTGCAACATGGACTCCACGAAGGCGTAGTAAATTGTAATTAGCACAGTAGCACAGATCGCATGCCTAAAGGTACATTTTTGATTACCCACATAAACTGTGTATAAATATTGAATATGTGCATCCAGATTTTACAAGTTTTTGATCCTGATGAAGTTTTCTGCTCTTCCTTTTTACATTCTGCTTCCACTCTGCGGGAATCTAAAATAATTTAAATAATTGTATCAATAAGTTAATATGAAATATTTCACTTACCTACCACCACTGTTGGGGATTTGTTTGCGGTCCATACACTAAAGAATTTATATGTACTTCAAAAATTTGCCAAAGTACCTACTTATATTATACATGCCTAGGGTTTACTTTGCTTCGCAACAATATGTTCTTACAGTTAATAAAATTTAGCATTTCTTCATATTGGCATTGGTTCATGTGCCCTAAACTTTTTGCCACTTGTACCCACTGTTAAGTACTTATGATTTAAATTTTGGCATATGAGTGATGACAGATGACGTACGTTAAAGAATTAACTGCCATGACAGGGTTATCTGGCCATAATAACAGGCACAGATAACTGGTTGTTCGATCAAAACGATCTTCATTTCGGTTAAGACCTCAGTTATGCCCACCCAGTTATCTTAACTTAACTGTCATCGGTTACGCTAACCTGAATGTTCAATCATAGGCCTGAATATCGATTTATTTTATTTATCGATAATCGATAAAAACCGTTATCGTCTACCTCTAGACTAAAGTAAGAATATTCTCTTGGAATCCGAAAATATTCCCTCAACATCCAATGTTATTTCATCAACATCTAAAAATTATGTTCCCACTCAAATTATTTCCACCTATTCAAGCAAATCGTTAGGTATGTCAGCATCTGGTATTAATTTATCCAATTAAAGATTTTACTGTCAATTACAGACGAGTTTTCATATGATCTTACATATTTTATTTAAGTCTAATTTGGTTCTAATTTAATTTACAATGTCATTATCACACTGAGTGCGTTAATAAATTTGAAAAAGCACGTGGATAATGTAAGTCATTATGACATTGAAAACAACGTCAAATCATAGTCATTATCTGACAGTTGTAGATAATAGTTAAGCTTCATTCACATAAGATTAGTGCGGTTGTATTGGTACTGCAGAAAAGTTATTACAAAGGGCGCCGTATTCTTGATGGCAGAAGCTAAAAGCATTTTAGCTTTTACCAATCCTTTTCCAACAATCATACAAGGACCAATCAGAAAACTGCTTTTTTGACAGACAACAGAAGATTCACATTTTTGCAGATTAAGTTTTTAAATTAGATTCTAATTTAGATATTTAGTTTAGAATTGATTTGTTTATAAAAAAAAATGGATGAAGAGGACTGTTTGGTTTAGAAACAGTTACTTTTGCTGCTCTCATTGGCAGCGACGTCAGTATGTATAAAAAGTATACATGCAAAAAAAATTAAAAGAAGAACTCAGAGATGGTGGGTGCGACCTATTAACCGCAGCACATGCAAGGTGATTTCTACAATTTATATAAAGAAATGCGAAATGAGAATGCCGATTATTTTTTCATTTCACCCGAATGACACTGGCAGTGTTTGATGAGTTGCTGAAATTAGTGGGGCCTCATTTAACCCACAGTATACTAGTATACTGTGATTTAACCAAACATTCAAATAGACCATCTATTCCTGCAGATAGTAGGCTTATATTTTATCTAGGGTAGGTTTTTAATTACTATTCGGCAAATGATAAAAACCAACAATTTCCGTAGATAGGGACGTAGTTGACAAAACATAAACATCACATAACAAGTGTTATGTGATAAACATAATCTCTCTGAAGGTCAAGAGTTTTTGCATGTCGCCAACTTACAGCGGAAAAATTCCCCAACTTCTTAAGTCTACAGTAATTTTATGTAAACAGAGTAAATAATATTTAACATCATACAATTACAATACAACAGTACAACTGCAGTGCCATTGCGCTAACGTTTATCTGAACGTTACTTGACTTCTACAAGTGGGATATAGGCATTATTATACATGAGTGGAGATGTGTAATTTCACGAATGTAATAAAAAATGCCGTTATCCCACGTGTACTATATAAAACTTTAGCAAGAACGGCAAAAAATGTTATATACAACTACCTTAAATTGAGAAACATCCAAAATCAGATCCAGTTTGTAAGTTTTGATTCAAAATCAAGAAGCAAAGGCATTGTTATGGTAACTTCCGCTAAACTTATTATAAACAAAACTAAGTTTTCATTTTTTCAGTTTTCATTTTCTTGTAAAAATAGTGGTGTTGATTGAAATAATGATTCAGAAACAGAAAACCTCTCCTCTTGAAATTGAAAACCTGCTGCGACTGCAGTAGCTTCACTTTTACCAGATAAATCGAGAACCAAGTTCGAACAATTTTATAAACGATTCACTGATTGGTGTGCCTCTAAGCATATAAAATATGAAACAAAAGAAAGGGTAATATTACTACTTTTTGAAGAATTATCCAAGAGGTACAAATCATCTAGTCTTTGGGCGTTCTATTTTCTATACTGCGGTCTACAATCTGTATGCAGCAAAAAGTAGACATCAGTAAATTCAACAATTAATTTAATTATTTTTCTGAAAAATCAGTGAATAAGTGAATATTAACGAAAGTGGATGTTTCAAAATATTTACAAGATGTCGAGCACACAAAATCTTTGCTAACAAAGGTAAGAACAAGAAAATGTTTGCTATTTGAAATTCATAAATTTAAGGTTCAAGGTTGCCTCAATTATTGGACTTGGAGGTGCATGTGGACGAGTTAACTAATTTGCTGTCAGAAAACGTAAAAAATGAAAGAAATATTTTTCATATCTTCATACCGGATATGCAAACCAAAGATTCCAGAGAATTCTTTATCACTACCGGGGGAATTAAAATGTGAATATGGTCCAAGTAATACGAAAATACCTCGTCCTGCGTCCTAGTCATGCCGATCATGGAAGATTTTATTGATTACAGAGGTGTAAATGCATGGAACTTAAATACTTTTACTGTAATACCAAAGATGATTGCTTTTTTTCTCAATTTATCACAGCCTCAACAATATATATAGGTACTGTTTTCAACAATCATCTACTTAACTTCTAGTCAACACAGAAGCAGACCTTCTAACTATAAAACGACATGGAGGTTGGAGGTCCAACACCATGTGAAGGCTATATTGATATGTCTCTTAAAAACAAGAAAAAAAGCGCCACAAAAGTTCTTGGAGGAGAGATTGGCGTCATTGAAGCTACTTCAAGTGCTTACAAAGAAAATTTAAGCATTGTTAATACAAATACAGACCAGCTGCATTCATCTAGTATTAATCTTACGAATTGCCAAAGCGGTGTTGTTAATATTTATAACAAGTAATTCAGTTTAATTTAAGTTAAATTATCTATTGATTGTCAAACTGAAAAACCTGTCGGTTCTTCATAAAAATAACCATTAAGCAGTGATCTCTTTTTTTAATATTTCACTAGTAGGGTAATATGTCACATTACTTCACTAGTAGTATAATGACCATCATTATTCAACTGAAACAATGCCAAATAAAGGCTGTAATGAGGCTCATAAAGTTGTAGATAAAAATATTTATTTAGTTGTGTATTTTCCTGCAACTTAAAATAAATTAATGGAATAAATATTTGAGGTATAAAATTTCTTCAAAATTTCTGTTAACATAAATCCCATGCATCTGCTTACTTAAACAAATTCAACATCACCTTATCAGTGTAAAAGCTCCAGGTGACAGCTCAGATGACACTATATAAAAATTACTTCCGCATATTATTGGTTCAGATATATGGCTCGTGTGTTGAAGAAAAGCATCTATATTTTATTGAAGCTTATCAATATAGACACAGTGTAAACAATTTATTATTTAACTGTTTACGACATTACCCTTGAGCAGTATACAGTTTTTTAATAATGTTGACTACTAATATACTTAATAGATTTTTATTATCGTGAAATTCCTGCTAAAATAATTATATGGATAAATATAGAAAAATAATAATTAATTTTAATTATAAGTGAATTTTTTATTATACAATTTATATTTATTCTATAGATGTATATCAAACACCTGATACTAGCATAATCAATTTAAAATAATGTGATAAAATGATTATCTAAGACAAAAGTATTTTGTCTATTGCCATGAGCAAGATATCTAGGTTATCATTAATTATATATATATATAAACATCTGAACCAACAGCAAAATGTACATACAATTTCAGCATAATTCTTGGTAATATAGTATTAATTATTCATGGAATCAATGTTCCGTTTTAATTCTAAAAATAATGAGATAAAATATTAACTTCTCCTTACAATACGATGTAGGCGAATGTCAAAGCATGCCATTTCAATTTATTACCTTTTTAAGAATATATAGTACATGTGATCAATTTCATTATATTCGTATACCTACCCAAAAGTATTCGTATACCTATTGTTGCTTTCTAAAATGAGCAATATTAAAAAATTATTATATGAATTTGGGTTGTTTTTGTAAAATTATTGTCTCATAAAATTAATTATTTTCAACTAAATTTAGATCATCAGTTATATCACTTTCTTGGCAGTTTATCTAGAAAAGTAAAATCTAACTAGGAAGCAAAACGCCATAATTCAAATAGTTTATCTAACTAATTAGCAAGTTTTAAAACTGATAACTTGACAACACAACTTAATTTATAAATAAACGAAGTGGTTTTTTCAAAAATATCTGTCCAAAATTCAACAGGAAGAAATCCAAGGATCTCAAAAAATCCTACGGGTGTGTTAAATTTTTTACCGACAAAATCAAGAAAGTTGTAGTATGCAGCATTTAACCGTTTAAAGGAATGGTGTGCTAACAAAAGAGCGCAAACTTTTAATGAAAATACTGTATTCTAACGAAAAATCTAAAATTTACAAATCATCTACGATATAGTCCATGCCAAGGTCATGTCTGCCACTCAACGACAACATTGATATACTGGAGTCAAGAATTCAGACGTCTTACGTCACGACTGACGTTACACATTTGTTTTTATTGTCAATGTAATTTTCGATATTTGGTCGCGTTAAAAACAATCATTTTTTGCAATTTAGTGCAATACATAATGCTAACTTTTAGTGTAGTATATAGTTTTATTACTATCAGTTGCAGTTTCTTAAATATTTTGATGAAAATGTAATGAATTATTCATTTGTTCGTATGACGTAAGTCGTCTGGATTCTTGTCGCGGGTATATAAGCAACCTTCCAAAATTATTAATTATCTAAACAGGATGTTTCAAAAAGATTTGGCAATATTACTAGAACTGACAAAACATTGAAACATTAGTTTACTTAGTAAACGTATATCCCCGAGCCACTAATTTTTGAGATACAGGGCGTGTAAGATAATTGTAATTTTGGATGCAATTTTTTTAAAGACCAACAGATTTGATTAAAATTTATCACAGATATGTTTTTGGTGATGCCAAATATACCGGTATTATTATTTTAAGTTGGGTTTCTCTAAGTCGTGTTATATTATGCAAAATTCAATTTTATACAAAATATTGTGCTCTTAGTAAACTGTGGTAAAGTCAAACAGGCGATCCGTGTAATAGTACAGGGTGTTTCAAACTTGACCTACTGACCTGGGCCTACTGTGAGGATACAAAAAAATTAAATAAAATTTGGGACACGTAGTGTTATTTTCAGTCGAAAGTATTTTCTTTGGAATTTGACAGAAACGACTAATGACGTTATCAATTATATTTTTTCTATAAACTTACCCATTTTTTAAATAAATCTTCCTTTTTTTAATAAACTTTTTATTATCGTCCTAAAAGAAATACCACCTAAAACTCATCACCTGAAACACTGTCACATTGAAAGAAAACTTAATTTTATAGCTCAAATTGTAGTAAATGTAAAAATTGTTGATCAGAACAGTTTTTGGCACTGGTCCATTGAACATCCCTACATTGTAAATCCAGTCCGAAAACAAGGCCATTTTGTATGGTGCAGCATCATCGGTAGGCATTTAATTGGGCCTTATTTTTATGAACATGCATTGAACAGCGTGAGGTGAATTCAATGCCGGTCGGGGCATTAGCCCGCGGAGTAATTGTTTCCTGCAGTATCATGTATAGATTTAATGGCGCGTCGCCCAGGGTGAGAGGTCTGCGGTTAGGTACCTACTGCAATGTAGGTCGCTTCCTGCAAGTCGAGCCGCTTAGGCCGAGCAGGAAATAGCAGACCAGTTATCTCTCACCTGCACTCGATTAATATATGAATATGGGTTAAAAAATAAAGTATACAAAACACCTTCGCCAGATATTTACCATTTAAAAGTGTTTGCTTGTAATAAGTTAAACGGCAAAATGTTAATAAAGGCAGTCCACGAAGATTGAATATGCGTCTTAAAATGAGAGGAGGTCATATAGAGAATAAATTGTAATATACCTCATTTTTTAAGCTTAGTTGTTGTTACCTTTTGTTTTAACTGTATTAAAAAAATATCTACTTTAATCCTTTTATTTATTCTTAATGCCATTTATGCACTTTAAAAATCGAACATTCAATTATTTTTCAATGACTACTTGATCCTTCCGCCGTTAATGTGATTTTTAGATTAGATTTCTTTTGAGACTCTTTAGGGCGGTATTACTTATAACCTTTAAAAGGGAATTAATACGGACAAATTTCTCTAATAAAAGTTTATTAGAAAAAGAGAGCTTTTTAACAGGAAAAAAAAATTGGATATGTTTCTGGAAAAAATATAATTCATGGCGTCATTAGTGGTTTCCGTTAAATTTAATACCACGTGTCCCACATTTTATTTTTTTTTATTTTGTATCCTCACAGTAGGCTCATACTATCAAGTCCTGTACTTATTTTATTTTATACTGTACTGTAATTAGTTATTTTCTGGACTGATTTAAGTCCGGGAAATAATTCATAACAGTACTGAGTCCGGAAAATGTTTACTTCCCGGACCGCTTTAAAAAAACACAATATTCACATTTTTAAAAGATTTTATCTTTAAAACTACAAAATCAAGCCTATAAAAACTAATTATAATTATAATTAACAGTAACTGTGCAATGTGAATTTCCTTGCAGGCTGAATGCAGGAATACCTTTAGGGACAGAATCTTCACTAGACACGGTAGTGGTGGTGGATATAGTTTGTTGCTTGGTCTGAAGAACCTGTATAAAGTTTTCTCCATTTTGAATCATCCTTGCTGCTTTTGTTTTGTTTTCTAAGGAATCTTCAATGTATTGTTCCGCAACAGATGAGCTTTTCCATGCACCAAGACCCTTCCGTGTTGACAAATCAGCTCCCACATTCGCCAAAAAAGTGGCAGATGTTCTGCGGAAACAATGCCCCGTATATTTTTCTGGGTGTTCCAACTTCAAATATCCCGCAATTTTTTTTTGGTGTGCCCCCAATGGTATGTATGCCCGCTCTTTGGAAAACACATGTTCGTCTTCTATAACCCAAAAAAAGAATATCTTCCTTCATATTTTTAGGTCGGAGCTTAACGTATTCTCTGAATATTTCCAGAAAGTTTATTCCTTCATTGTCGTCGCTCAATACAGTGAATACCTGTTTTGTATTCGTCTTAGAAATGGTTATAATTTGTTTGGTGCCACAATCTTCAATGTCTTTTAGGGTCATATAGTATAACTCTTCTCGCCAACAACCACCAGCAATGCCTATCATTGCGATTACCTGTAACAATAGAGAAAATGGTTTAAAACTGATTGTCAAAGATGAAATTTCGACTAACGAAACCAAGAAATGTATTTTTTGTAATTAATTGACATTGAGTACCTATATCATTCAAGATGCACATTGTTTACTTTAAAACTAATGAAAAGGTTAAACTTGTTTACCTTAATCAAAAGATACTCTTCTGATGGGGCTTCCTTCATGAATCTATTAACTTCATCTCTTGTTAGAACTTTTGATTTGTTTGCCTGATGACCAACTGCTTGCCTTTTTAAGAAAGCCACCAGTTTCGGATATTTTGAAATATCACCTCCTTCTTTTACCATCATCATAGACTTGAGCATCGAATATTTTGCCCACATTGTCGCAGGATTCATATTTTTGGAGATATCCAAGAAGTACGCCAAAACGATATTCTCATTCAGGCCTTTTTCCACCTTATAGGTTTTTCTCCACACGTTGAAGAGCTGGTATTCCTTCTCATAACGAGCAGAATACTTCGTAGGCACCAATTTACTAGTTACTTCAGCAGATTTTAGCTCGATTTCTTCCATTTTTTACGAAAATTATCACAAAATACGCACGGGATGACAAACTGTCATTTGTTATTTTTGTTTTTACATAATTAAGCTAAATCAAAAGCTATGCGATAAAACAAGAATCGAAACCACGCTAACACATGCAGGCAGGTTATGTAAAATAAAACATTAAAATTTAATTTTTAATACAATACAGTATGAAATAAAACGTACGATACACGGCCGTGAAATGTCATTAAAGTACTCGTCCAGAAATTAATATACCATTTCCCGGCCTTGTAACATAAATAACTATATCAGGTGTATACGTGTCAAGCTCCGACCTTTCTCATTTATATATGATATTTTCAATAACAATAATCACGGTAAATTGTTTATTTTCTGATACAAATAGTAATTTGTCCTGTGTGACTATTGTAATCACGTTATTATGCGCTACTAATACTACTTCATAATAATGGAAACTTATATCAGTAGTACAGATGTGCAGGTGACTTTTGGATGAATGTTTTAAGAGTACGACTGCATTTAGATGCTTCGTAAATTTTCTGTAATAGTATGGATGCAATTTTTGCCTGCCTTGGTGAAATTTTTCTTACACTAATGACTGGATTTTTGGAGACCAAATCTAAAATAATGTTGACTTTATGATCAGTTCTAGCTGATGCAGGTTTACCGGAATTATTTTGTTGAGATTTAACATAACCACTTCTCGACAAACCAAAAATGTTTTTGTATCAACTTGCAACTGAACTTTTCAATAAAAAATATTCAGGAGTTTTCGTTTCAGTATGCTGTGTCCGAAAATCAATAAGAATGCTTGACAGCATAGTAAGTGTAAAAGATATCAAAAAACTAAAAGGGAATCATGTTGTTGTTGTTAATAACAATAAAAAATTTTATATGCAATCTTCAAAGTTCATATTTGAACTGATAAAGCAGGGTGGGAAGCATGTTTTGTTATGTTCTTTTTACGTTTCTGTTTAATATTTACTGGTAATTTGTAATTTTCATTATACAGTATGCGCCAAAAGTATGGAATAAATTCAATAAAAACGAAACAATTATTTTTTGGGAAAAATCCTCGAACAAGTCGATTTTTAATTTAAAAAATACATATTTTAGCGTAAAATGCGATTTTCAAATGTCATTTGTTTTCGAGTAATGACGTCATCGATTTTTTGTTAAATGGCAACACCATATTTTTTTCCTTGATTCTGAAAGATCGTTTAATTCTCTATCAGACAGTATTAAAATTTTGCCCTCTTACATAGGAAAGTTTTCGAGTAAATGACGATTGAATGTTAGAAAACGTAAATTTTATCCATAAAAAAGTAACAATTCTGAGGTATGTAAAATAAAATACAATTGATTAAATTTTATACTTAAATTAAATGTTTGATGCCTATCTCTAGTTGTGTTCGTGTCCTTTGCCCTTCCTTCTTATTCCATCCTGTTTTTAAGCTGCACTGTGCTGATGAAGGGCAAAAACCCAGAAACAACGTTGTCCGCAGTTGCTTCGTTGTTCTCTCCATCTTTTTTCTCTGGATCCATCAAGCCGTTAAAATCCATCTGTCTCTTATAAGATTATGATCCATTAAGCTTCTTTCCTTCTTGTATATTTCCTGGCTGAGACCCTGACAGTGGTTGCTGGACTCTCTTCCGCGGTGACTGTTGCTCTTGGCCTCAATATTGAGGCTGTGTGACACGAAGCCGCAAATAGAGATAGGCAGGCTACTTGTCATTCTCTTGTGTTCGTGTCCTTTGCCCTTCCTTCTTATTCCATCCTGTTTTTAAGCTGCACTGTGCTGATGAAGGGCAAAAACCCAGAAACAACGTTGTCCGCAGTTGCTTCGTTGTTCTCTCTATCTTTTTTCTCTGGATTCATCAAGCCGTTAAAATCCACCTGTCTCTTATAAGATTATGATCCATTAAGCTCCTTTCCTTCTCGTATATTTTCTGGCTGAGACCCTGACAGTGGTTGCTGGACTCTCTTCCGCGGCGACTGTTGCTCTTGGCCTCAATACTGAGGCTGTGTGACACGAAGCCGCAAATAGAGATAGGCAGGCTACTTGTCATTCTCTTGTGTTCGTGTCCTTTGCCCTTCCTTCTTATTCCATCCTGTTTTTAAGCTGCACTGTGCTGATGAAGAGCAAAAACCCAGAAACCACGTTGTCCGCAGTTGCTTCGTTGCTCTCTCCATCTTTTTTCTCTGGATCCATCAAGCCGTTAAAATCCACCTGTCTCTGATATTAATTATAACGTATATAAAATTATAAGTATCTGGAGTTTTGTCTCAAATATCATTGTGGAAGAAATTTCATAAAATAACATTTTCTTACACTTTTTAATATTTATACAGGGTGTTCCAGAATGATGGTCAAATATTTTACCAGTGTATTCCACAAGCCATTTTAGAGGGGATCTTCATATGAAAATTTTCAATTTGGGTTCTTCCTGTTGAGATATTCGAGTCTCAAAATGGCGGAAAAAAATAGTTTTTTTATTTTTCCTTATAAACGGTTACACTTAGAAATTTCAATTTTGGTACACATTATCAGCTAGTCAAAAGCTATTTTATGGTGGTGTCTGTTCCTTAACTCATGTTTCTGGAGGGCGGGAATAAGCAACCCTTAGATTTCTTTCTTTCAGAACTTTTTCCTGCAATAGCCGATTTCAACAATTTTTTTTTAAAATACTACACCTAATTATACTTTTTCCCCTGTTGTAATTTTTCCATACAACCATCAGTTTGCGCGGAAAAAAATATAAATAGTTTTCCTTACTATAAACATCTTTTTGTAACCGGTTACTGATAACCGCCAAAATCGCCATTAGGTCTATAATTGACAGTTTCTGCAAATATATTTAAACAAAGCCAATCCTGCCGTATGCATATTCCGTCAATTTATTCGTTAATAATTGTACGGAAGAGTCAGTTGTTTACAAATATTTCCAAAACTGTCAAGACTGATTTGTTTGACAAGACAACAGAGAAACATCAACATAGCAACCGCCTACTGCGGTTATCAGTAACCGGTGACGAAAAGATATTTAGAGTAAGGAAAACTATTTTTATTTTTTTCCGAGCAAACTGTTAGTTGAATGAAAAAATTACAAGGTAGTAAAATTATATGTAGTATTTAAAAAAAAAGTTTTCTTGAAATCGGTCATTGCTGGAAAAAGTTCTGAAAGAAATAAATCTAGGGGTTGCTTATTCCCGCCCTCTAGAAACATGAGGAATAGGCACCACCATAAAATAGCTTTTTACTAGCTGATAATGTGTACCAAAATTGAAATTTCTAAGTGTATCCGTTTTTTAAAGAAAAATAGAAAAACTCTTCTTTTCCGCCATTTTGAGACTTGAATATCTCAACAGGAAGGATCCAAATTGAAAAATTTTATATGAAGATCCCCCCTAAAATGGCTTTTAGAATACACTGATAAAATATTTGACATTCATTCTGGAATACTCTGTATAGTTAATGATTACATCTACTAGGCGGGGGCAGGCTGTATCAGAATAAATTACTCTTACTCTTTATAGTAATATAAGAATGTTACCAAGATTAACGTCACTGTTAATAATTATAATTCACAAAACGTCAATATAAAAGACAGGTTATCTTCGAAAATTAGCGGGAAAATACTATGATATTTCATTGGCTAAAATTGTGCTGACAGCGCAGCCAACATTCAAAAATACATCTCAATATCGTGTTGACGAACCGTGACATGAGATAGTGTTATAATACAGAATTTTTTTCAACCGCCGCGCCGGTTCAAATTCAACCTACGGTTGGACAACCGGAGGTTCAACCTGAGCTTTATAGTACCGGCCCTAACTCTACCCGGGTTAATTCTTTTTAATGCTGTTTGTAGAAAAAATATTGTATGATATTTGAGTTAAAAGTGTTTTTAAGACACTGATGTAAATTACAGAATTCGCTGCGCTTAAAAAACGCGCTTTTAACACTCACGTCATAAATAACTATTAAATATAAACAGGTATGGCATCAGCATGAAATAATTTCCTTTTTCAATTCATTCAATTGCGGCTATCAAAATATTACTAATCCTAGTTCTGTATTTTATGTAATACAGGTTTATCAAGGCGATACCGAGAACTTCTATTTCTGTGAACCAAGATATCCCAATAAACAATTGTTTGGAAACCCTCATAAGAATATTTTATATTATTATTGTTTCCATAAAAATAGTATATAGTGTTCCATTATAAACTGTTTGTTAAATTGATCAGCAATACTCTTCAATGCAAGTACATACATAAATAAAGCTAATTAAATAATTATCATATTATAGCATAGTTTTTATAATATATTTAAATATGTATACAGGGTGGGCCAATAGTGTGTGGACGGAAGATTATGGTTATACTGATATATATTTTTAAAATCTGCTGTTGGTGGGCTAGTAAGAGCTACAAACTGATAAAATTGTTACTGGAATTCCTAGACATGACCAACTTTACTCCCGAGTGTTTGTAAAAACTAAATCTGAAATTATGGAGACCAATTGAATTAAAGTAAATAAACAAAGTAATCTTTAATAAAAAAATCACACAATTATTAATTCATATGAATAAATGCTGCCATAATATTTATTTATTTAATTTTCAATTTAGTTTAATTGGTTTGCATAAATCCTTCATAGTAAAAAGTAATTGTGGATTAGAAGAAAAGTATTAGAGATAAATACAGATAACTTTATATCGGGTGAAAGGTAATGAAATGTGTTATCTGGTGACGTGAAAAAATATGTGGCTTCCATTTAAAAAAATCAAGTTATCCATGATTGAAGTTTTCAAAATTAGAGGGACGATATCAGCCATAAAAAACAGAGTTCATAATTGATTTTCTAGCTCTTGGTAGTATGGAGGGTGGTCAATAATTTCCCCCAATCACAGCCTCCTATGCTGCCACCCACCTCTGATATTCAACTGTTTTTAGATATCAACTTTTTGACAAAATATCGAATAACGTCCAAACGGTACGTTTTAGGCACCAAGTATGGTACATGAAGTCACACTAAAATTGACCAAGGAATCCAAATATGTAATAATATACAGGGGTTCCATTTAAAAAAATATAACTTTAATATGAATCACCCTGTATATGTCTAAGAATTCCAGTAAAAATATTTTCAGTTTGTAGCTCTTACTACCCACCACCCCTCCACCAACAGCAAATTTTAAAAATATATATCTGTATAACCGCAATCTTCCGTCCACACAATATTGGCCCACCCTGTATATTTGACAAATATAATATGTTTTATAAACAAATTCCTTATTGATTTTAACAAGCTTCCCTGTAAACTGTAAAACTAACCATTTATATTAATTAAAAATATATTCAATTTTCAAGAGGTTATTGTTTATTTTTAATTTTCTTGAAGTAACTAAATGATTTTATTAAATTTATTACATTTACATTAATTTAACAAATATTCAGGTTCGCTAAACCAATTATATGGGTTAATTATACATAATAATTTGTTATATACAACCAAAATAGTGCTGTTAAATTTGTTAAAATATTCAATTCAACAGAAATAGCTCTTATTTCAGTCTCATTACAGGCTAAAATACAACATATTTTGTTATATAAAACAAATAAATATGTTAATAATCAATGGACATATTTATTTCACTTCAAATTTACTTGTGGATATATGACACTTTTTTTATTTGAGTTATATATTATTTTGTTAAATTAAACAAGTTTTTCTCTGCGTGTACAAATGGTTTATTTAGAGAAATAAATGATGGTACTTACAAGAACGTTATAATGGACCATATCGATGCTTTCCGTCTTGGGTTTTGCGGTCTGACTTGCCTGACACCTTGGTCCATGTTGTACAACCTCTAAGAGGTAAAACCATTTTCTACTACAAATTAATACGTAGATAAGAGGTATCGGCACACCTTATCAGAGATAAAATTAATAGTCAAAGATTTGTACCTATTTTCACTCGATGATTTAAAACCAATCTGAATTACGCTTTAGAAACTATTCATGTTGACGCATTTAGGTATTTACTTCAACTGCAACTGCTTTTAAGTAAAAATTGAAATGTAAATACTTTTAACCATGTATTGTTTGGTATTTGCGCTATCAGGTATCTATTATTGTATAATAACTTACTCCTATAATCGTTAAAAGATATGTTTATTACTTCGGCTATTAATAAATATTTTTACAATTTTTCGACATATTATATAATAGACTTGCCTGATATTGTTATCTAGTCTCAATAACTTGCTAATAAATACACTAAATAGTTTTCTAAATATTTTTCTCGATAAAGTAAATCAACTGATCTTTGTATTGCTTGTAAGCAGTCTTTGTTTCGCTTCTATAACCGCAATTTGAAATATTATATAAGATTTTATATTCCTAAATCAATAAAACAGAAATATTGGATAGTTGCATGGGTTTATATGAGGATGTGAATAATTTGCACATTAATAATGTTTATGAGTATTACTATGTAAACGGTTTTGTAATTAACTGTAAGTAAACTTTTGCTATCTGCCATCCAATAGTTAAAATAATTGTGTTGTATTGCAATTGAAAAAATAAGGTGCTAATAACACAAGTAATTAAATGTTATTATATTGTTTTCAAAAGTATTGAAAAACAGAAAATATTCTTGGAACTTTACGTATTAACTTATTAACTTAACATAACATATTTACACTTTGCATCTAATTTTTTGTTTTTCTTTAATTTCCAACTTCTTTTGGACAGGGCCGTCGAGAGCCAGAGCGGGCTCCGAGTCAAAAACTTTTGCCAGGTCCCAGTAACGTGAACATTTTTCAAGAAATTCAAGGTGATTGTGTGTTTTTTTAATTTATGTAAGATTACATAACGGCAATAAAATATTAATCATTCATGGAATCTAGTGTCAAAATCCTGGGCTTCAACGGACATGACATCAAACTGTGCTTGAGCTACGCGCTCGAGATTTTATCGCAACAGCTGTCGTTAAATTGCCACGACAGTAAGTACTCGAAAAAAACATAAAAAAATATCCGGCTAGATTTGAGCTCTTAAGGTATTACCCCCGATAATTCTTTAACACAGTTCAAACAAAAGGTGATGATAACAATAACTAAACTTGAAAAATGAAGCAAAGTCCGTCATACATACATACATATTACAATCTATTCTTTATATGATTTCTTATTTCAAGATACATATCTAATCTTCACCTGACTTGTTTGTGGGCAGCGTTTATTAACATTTTGCCGTTTAACTCAGTACAAACGTTTGTGATTTTTTCTTTCCAATAATTAATACCGTGTGAAGGTTTTGTAAACCTTATTTTTTAAAAACCCCATAAAAAAACTCGAGAGGTGTTAGATCTGGTGACTTTCCTGGCCACTGAATAGGTTGATTAATCCCAATCCATTTTTCTGGGAATCTGTTATCTAAATATTGCTGCACAATCCTGATCTTCGTGCTGAAACCATAGGTTTCTCTTCGTAAAGGCACATTCTCCAGAAGTGCAGGAAGTTGTTCTAGGAAATTTAGGTAACTCACGCAGTTCAATGCATGTTCATAAAAGTAAGGTCCAATTAAATGCCTACCGATGATGCCATACCATACATTTACTCCAAAATGGCCTTGGTTTTGGTTTGGATTTACAATGTGGGGATTGTCAATGGACCAGTAGTGTTCGTTGCGCCAATTTGGCAAATTATTAATAACAAACCAACTTTCGTCCTTCCAAATAACGTGCCGAAAAAGGTTCTGATCAACAATTTCTACATTTACTACAGTTGGAACTAGAAAATTAAGTTTGTTTTCAATGTGACGCTCAGGCAAATACTCCAAATTGTGGATTTGAGTATGATTCTGGAAAAAATATAATTAGTGACGTCATTAGTCGTTTCTGCCAAATTCCAAAAAAAATACTTTCGATTGAAAATGCCTCATCTCATTTAACACCACGTCAAATATTTTATTTAAATTTTTTGTATCCTCACAGAAGGCCCATGCTATCGAGTTTGAGACACCCTGTACAATTGCTTATTAAAAGGTTCAAGTAGTACGGCCCTTTGTTAGCTTCCACTTTTTTTTTGTCGATTCAGCCACTACTGATCAAACTCGCTATGACCCCTTTGTAATTTAGACCCATGTACACTACACACTGATATTTACACCACTGTTTTATACCATCTTATACAAATTTCCCACAAGTAAGTCTTCCCATAACGGAAGTACAAACCTAGTGGCAAATACTTCAATAAAAAAAATATTTTTACTTACATTTGCCTTCGTTAAATTAAAAGATCAGGAAAATGTATGGAATATTTATTTTCCTCTGTTATTTTAAAGTAACAAGAGAACGTATGAAATAGGTTATAATTTTATCGATCCTAGCATATCACAGTCGCACCACAGCTTAAATAACAATCAGCTCACAGACTCGTATGATCGGGAACGTCTCGCGCAGATCTTCGCGCATGCCGCCATTTGGGAATACAACACTGCAGGCAGCGTTGCCACCATCAGTACGTTCGTATTAGATTTAGTACGTTTTCCACAAATTTAATACGTCAGTATGCCGCTGACAAATCTAGTACGTTTTCGCTGGTTCTTATTTCTCTCTAAGAACAAAACAGTTAAGTGCCTTTGTAAGTAGTTTCAGACGCTGTTAGATGTCTTAGGGTGGAATTTATAGATCACACTTAAGGTTAAGTGTGCACACTGTGCACTTAGCTTTGCAATTTACAAGGTAAAAATGCGGGGTGACAACTTATTAATAGTTTCATACCACACTTTTTAAGTTTACATTAAGTTAGATTATGAAACAAAATATTAAAGGGCATATTATTTAAATATACCTTAAGTCACACTTAAGTGAAGTGCTGACTATAAATTCCACTCATCAGCGTTGTTCTCATGTGAATTTTGTAGATAATTTATTAACCGCGGGAAAGTATCAACATTTCGCGAATCTTGCAAAATAGGGAATATTATCGCGATTTTCGATATTATGTGGGATTAGTAAATTTAACTTCAGCTTCTAACAATCTACCATGACAGTCAATGACAATTTTATGATGAATATGATAGAACAGTGCAGTTAGCAAAACTGATGCATAAGGACAAGGCTTTATGCACCCGTTTACTAAATACTATAGCTTTAGTACGAAATCAAGAAATCTAGTACGAAATATTACGCTTTTTTGATACGGAAAAAATTATTGAGGTGGCAACACTGATTGCAGAGACGTGTGGTTGTAAATTATGCCCTTATAGTCATACCGTTCGACGACTGCGTTATTGGCGCACGAGTGCTGTATTTTGTGATTTGTTGATTTTCTTGTATTTTATACTGTTATGTTATTTTATTTTTAAACAATTTCAAGTAAAACAAATTTGTATTTCGTATGTTAGAAAAATTGCAGTTAAAACACTTTCTAAATTGGGACAACTATTTTTAATCCGGTCCTGACGTGTATCCCGAGCGAGAGAGAGACAACACTCTTCAAAAACAAATTTTCAGGTTTTAATACTTCAAAGGTGTCGCCGTAGAGTCTGTGAGCTGATTGTTATTTAAGCTGTGGTCGCACCGTAAACATAAGAAGAATTGGAAGTGCATTTTGTTTCATTTTTTATCGTATGCGATAGAAGAAGGTCATAGTACAGGGATTTTAAATAATAAATTTATCAATTTTCTTATTAAAGCTCATTAACAAATACGTAACTACAGAAAATGATTGAAACAAATAAATAAATGAAAATATATGTATAACGAAGATAAACAGGATAAGTTGTTTTTGTAGAGACAGTATTGAAAAAACGTAAAACATAACCTGCCATAAAGATATGACAAATTATTGTTCACGGTATTTTTAATAATTGGAGGATCTGTCGGTACAACGTTGTAAGCAATAGAATCATTTAATCAACAAATTATAGTCTGTTTAGAAATGAAAGAGAGTAATAAAAGCTTATTATGTATGCAATTCGTAAATAAATGTAGTAGTGGTGCTTATATTTAATATTTTTATATTAATATATTATCGGTATAGATGAGGTGTACTTTTAAAAAAACTTTGTGTAACCGGGTTGTACTAAATTGTAGCAGGTAGCTAAAATTTAATCCCCGACAATCCGTCTTTGCCTATGCCGCTTCAATTTCTCGGTCCATTTCTCTTATATGTAAACAATATAAAAACAGCATTTCAAAACATGAGGCTACTTTAAGCATCATAACCGAGTTAAGAGGATTTTTAGTAATTCAAATAAAATTATTCAATATTATTATCAAAATATTGGGTTAAGTTCACAGTGATAAGGTGGTAACCGTAGTACCGTTATTTGGCGATTTGTTGCCATTTCATCGATAACATATTTTTCTGATTTTTATTAAGATTGACAAGTGTCAAAACTTTCCTTTTCACCATATTTGTTTTAAAAGAAATGTTTTTTCCGGATAACCATTGAATTATATCGGCTTTCCTCCAAGCAGTTCGCTCGGTCTGCCGTGAATGGTTACTGGCATTATCCATGACAATTACAGACCCCGGAGGAATAAGACACAACATCTGGTAAAATACTCTTCGAAAACATCTGCGTTCATATCTTCGTGATATACACCTGTATTATTAGATTCAAATAAAAGTAAACCGCCATCTACAAAACTACTGGCACTACCTATATGTGTCACTATTAATATTCGCCCTTTACCTGAAGGTGCCTTGAACCCTATTGAAAGTCCATCCAAAAATGCTTGTCGAAAACTTTTTACATTTTTATCTTGCCATACTTTTGTTACAGTATATCCTTCGTTGGACGGATCTGGCTCTTACCTCACATAAAATTATGTGACTTGCTTTAAAAACAGCATGATCTCCCAAATATTTTAAAATATCGCTAATTTAATAAGTACTTCAAACTCTACTAGCTCAACTGAAACGATTATGATATCAAACTAACAGCTAGTAATTAGTAAATACACAATTGGTACGTATATGTATATAAAAGAATTTTAATCATTAAAGAATTAATAAAAACACATGAAAATACAAATAATCTTAGGGGAGATTGGGGGAATATCGGCCATTTCAGTTTACTGGAGTGAATTAATTGTGTTAATGTTTTCTCGCATGGAGCCCACTTGTGGGGAATAGCGCAATACGTAATTGTGATGTTGCTCGTATAGAAAGCTTTTTTTAAAACATAGTTAAGAATATTTTGTCTATCGAGTAGGTACTATAAAAGACCAGCAAGTTTTAAAGGTATGTATATAATCCATTTTTGCTTGTAATCTATTTGAACCTAACACACGTGTGCATGTCTAAAGTGTACTTTATTAAACTCTATTGGTTTTTGTAATAAGTCAGAAAAGAAATAAAATACTGCATGTAACTTTATGGCGTTCGGGGTAATAACGGACACATCAGTTGGGGCAATACCGACCGGGTCGGGATTGCCCCAACTCAAATTCTATTATCATTATAATACTATTAATTAAAATAAATATTTGCTGCTAGAGCTAGTTGGAACTATGAGTAAATGACAGCAGCCTTAAATACTGTACGAAATGGTTAAAGTGTCCGTGAAGTCTCAACGACATTTTTTACAACAAGAAGCACAATACAGTGTAGACTTAAAACTGGAAAATCTGATGCATCTTCATTGTGGCGAAATTCAGTATTTTCGAAAAAAGTAGAGTAGGCCTTGGCGGACAAATTGCAATGCAATGTAAAAAAAAGAAAAGTTTCATACAAACCTCATCCAAATCAGAAGTTAAAAGCGCTACAAATGAAGTATATAACGACGTAAGTTTAATTTTTGGTGAATTTGGCAAGAACAACAAACTGTGGCTGAAATGCACAATATCTGATGAATGGGTTCATGCAGCTTGTGCAGGAATGAAACGCAATAAAATATTTATTTGCGATTTTTGTATGTAGTGTCACTATTTATATACTATTTCTTTAAAATTAGCATTTATTTACTTGTATTTATATGTTTATACTTATTACAGTAAATTAATAAGAAAATATTATATTTTAAATATATTATTAGGGGTAATACCAGCAGAGGCCGATTTTATCTCATATGCTTGGGGTAATGCCGGCCAATACCGTTTTTTGTTTAATCTGCATCAAAATTAATATTTCTGTTTTTTTATGCGTTTTTATTAAAAATATATTCATGTAATGGCAAAGCAACTCTTTTAGGCAAAATAAAGATTACAAATTTAAAATATCCATAATGATCCTGAAAAATGCTTAGATGGCCGGCATTTCCCCAACCTACATACAAAACATTTCAACCTCTTAAATCATACAAGTGAATGTTTTGTTGTTCACCTTTTCACGACTTTTTCATCACCATTTATTGGTTCATGATTTTCACCAATACGTGTAGTGTAATTGTTGGCAATATTACAATACTGCTGCTACCATTAATAATATATAAACACGTGGTAGTTTAAGAGTAAACCAAATATGAACAATCTGCAAAAGTATCAGAAATTATTTTTACACTGGTATTATTATCACGAAATATTAAAAGACTTTTAGACAACAATTTTTATAAAGTTTTATTTATTTATTTTTTTTTTTTTCATTAAATTTTAATTTTAGAAAATGTAGTCAGTACTATGGTGTAGTGTTTATCAGAATATAGCCTGAATATTCTAATTATATTTCTCGTGTATTGTTTTAAATTTCGAATTTTTTGTTACCTATCTATCCAAGTTTTTTTGAAATCCGTAGTTTTTATCATAGCTAGCAGAGACTAGTGTCAGTCGAATCTAGGATATGTGAGCTTCCTGCAGACAATATTTCGTTGTGTGATGTTCTTTTCTGTTCTCGATAAATGATGTCCGGAGAAATCCACAGTGGTGTCCAAGATGTATCTGTGAAGAATAATGACAGCAATAACAACAAAAATGACGAGGATGATGAATCCAGCGAAGCCATTAAAAAAGTTGTAAGTTTAAGTATATGGGATTTTTTTAGACGAGTCTCAATGTTACCACGAGTCATGTGTTGTGACAATAACGAAATTCGTATAACGGTTTCTTTGAAGAGCAGTATATAGGATGATTTAAGTTTTAAGATTTTAACGTAATCTGTGAAGACTTTCCATTTGAGACAATAAAAGAGTTTTGATCTATGCAGTAAAATAATATTCTATCACATTTTATTTTGAAGGTAAAGCGTTTTATGACATATATTTTAAGAGCTTTAGATATACAGGGTGGTCTATTTTTCATGGCTCACCGTTGGGATCCCGGAGACCGTAAAATATACAGGGTAAATTAAATTGGAAAAAACTTTAGTCCTTTGATGGCCATTATGATAAACCAAATAGATCCAAGATATCTGCTGCTTTTGCTGAAATATTGTGAAAAACTGAAAATAGAGATTTTAGAAAATGCCATCTAGCGGCATTATTTCTTAACAGAAAGAGTTGGATAAGAATATACGGGAAATCGTTTCTACTACCATTATTGATAGTTACATCATTTAATTGTTTTTTTTTTGTTCTTGTGGGTGCCATACTGGATCTTAACAGTAAAAAATATAGAATAAATTACGAACACGTTAATATGTTAAACTACTGTTTTATTTTAAGGATAAAATTTTAAAAATTCAATAATTTAAATAAAAAATCTAATTGTTCTTGACATAAAACAAATTACACAAATATTCTACAAATCCTACATAAATATTTGACGGCCATCTTAGCGCACACAAAGCTTCTTAATCTAATGTTGACCACAAAGTTTTTAATACCTTATGAGATACTGTCTCTTAGGTTTCTATATTTTCACAGGGACTGTAATAATTATCCTTTGGATTATTCCAAACAAAAAAAATGAAATTTTCAAGTCCCGCGCGATTTTGTTGAACCATTTCTAAATTTCTAATACTTATAATTTAATGAAAGTTTATTAGCGCATTATATTATTCTCCATTTCGATCCTTAATAAAATATTTGAATATGTCAAAATGTATTTTATATCTGTTTGGGTTATTCTTCAGATAAAATAGTAGTTTTACATCTAGACGTTTTCGTAATTTTATTCTACATTTGTTACTGTCAAGATCCAATATGACGCCCATAAGGAAAACAAAATAATTGAATGTTGCATAATAATAATGAATGTCGCGATAATCACTTTCTCGTATATTCTTATGTACAAAATTTCATCACTATTTATTTAGAAATAATGGCGCTAAATGGCATTTCCAAAAATTCCTATTTTCAGTTTTTTATATTTCAGCAATGGCAGAACATATTTTTGATCTGTTTGGTTTATCTTAGTGGCTTAATTTTTTTCTAATTTAAGCCACCCTGAATATTTTACGATTTCCGAGACACCAATAATAAATAAGTCATGAAAAATGGATCACCCTGTATGATGCATAATATTTCACTAAAGACTAGTCAACCATTTTAGATATGTATCTTCTATCTTTACCATCAGTTCAGTTAATGAAAATTTTAACATGCAAATTCATAAAACATCTACTTTTTATATTATTTTCTATTGCATGAATATATTTTTCTAAGTAAATCAATTTTTAACAACTCTTCCATGATAATAAACAGTTAAAAATTATAATAACAAAAATTAGGTGTATTTTAATCATTTTTTGGCAATGGCAGAAAATTACTGTTGATAATTATTATTATAGAAAATATCTCATAATTAGTTGGTCATCGATTTACTCAATAAATTAACAGTTTGTATTTTCAGCCATTATGCTGTGAGCTCTGCAATATAAAGGTAACAAGCGCAAAAATCTTGCAAAGACATTTGGATGGAAGAAGACACAAAATGCGCGTGGAGCGTAGAGGAAAATGCTTCAGATGTGAACTATGCGATGTGACAGCCAACAGTGAGACACAGCTTAATATCCACTTAAATAGTAAGTATTTACACAGAGGGTGCCCAATATGTTTCAAATAATGTTTTAAACAAAAACAACTCGTATAAAAAAAATGTATGCACTAGGGTTTCCTCTAAGTTCTTTAACCATCTTTAAACATACTCCTCCTCCTCATCTTTAACTCCTTCCGTCCGCGTTTAAAATTTGCTCTGTGCTTTCATGTCTTCCGTTAATTTCCTCACACTCGCGGAGCGAGATGTTCTATCGTTACTCTCCCCAGCAAACCCTACATCTTCTGTCACTTTCCTCTATCCACCATTTATTCTCTTTTTCCTCTTTGCTGCACCTGAATCTTACCAACATTATATTTTCCTTCTTACTTGCTCTCTTTAAGTATCCCAGTATCTTTTCCGTTATCAACTTCTCATATTTTGCCTTATATATTGAGTCCTTTATTTTTGCTCTCTTTCTTGCCGGTCTATATCTTTGTCTCTTGCCTTTAATTTTTTTGTGGTCGCGTAACCATTTCGTGGGTAATATTTCTCTCTGTCTCTCTATATATTCTCTCCTCATTCCTTCTTTTTTTCTAACCAGCACTGTTTTAATATCTTGCAGTCTTCCCTTCCCATTATCTTCTCTTCATATTTTACTGCTAAGTTTCCTGCTTTCCTCTTCACTTTATCTCTTTTGCTTTCTTCTCTGACGATGTAGCCTAGAGTTTCTCCGTCTGTTCCTAGTATCCATCTTAGATACTTCTCCTGTACATTCTCTGTCTTTCAAATTCTCTCCATTGCCATACCTCGACTCCGTCCAAATTTTCTTTCTCATATCCCCCAAACCATCCCCATTACTTGGTTTCCCTTCTTTATCCTGTCTTTTATATGTACTGCAAACGTATTCCTTGAATTAAAAACAAACCATGTATTATAGCTCACAAATCGTCTGCGTACGATACCTTCTTGTTGATACATTTCTTCTGAACCGGATATGATCGTTCAAATACCTGTCACTGTGAGTAAACATTCTGTAAAGACCATTAAGTAACAACCAACACGAAAATTGTTTCAAGAACAAATAAAAGGAATTTATTATTGACCCTATTAGAATTTCCTTCTTAACTAAATTTATATATAGTTTAAATTGTATAATAATAATCTTTAATACCTACCTTAAAATGTTAACACGTTTCAAATTTAACAGTTTCCTGACAATTTGAATACCTCTACTTTGCATATATTTTTTTACAGGTTCAAGACACAAAGCCAAATTGCAAAAGAAGGAGTACAACGAATTTACAGATATTACAACTAGTATCAAGGGTATATGGATCATAATTTTTTGTGTTGTTTGTATATTTCTTAATTTATTCTTATTATTTAAACTTGTCTTATAAATGAATAATTTTAAATGTACCTCAGCAAAATTGATTGTACCTACTAGGGTTTTGTAATGTTTGTAATACTTATGTTATATAGCTTCTATATTTACTGTTTTTTTACATTTATCTAAAATAAAATTATACTTAAATCAATTTCTTCTTTGATTAAAAATAAAACATTTAATAACAATAATTATTTATTTCAACTTTAAAATACGCAACGAAAAAAATAAATTATATATATACAATATATTTAAAACGAAAATATAATTGATTCACTATTGCCGTTAAAATGAAATTTTAATTAATAAATAATGGATATAATAATTTATACTCCTGAGTATTCATTTTGACATATAAAAATTTTATTTCCTAAAATGACCTTAGATGATATATGTGCAGATGATTATTAAAAAATATGCTAACAATTAATGAACAAAAATTATAAACCACCTCCACTGCGTTCTACGGAAATCTTCTTCTTCAGCATTTCCTTTTCGTGTTTGGCTTCCTCTAACTCGGCCATTCTGGCAAATCTGGAATATGTAACGTGTCCGGATTTGATGGCGGACATCATCTAGAAGAAGATATTGTTTGATAGAGTTAAACCTGTTTGAGATGTTAACAAATTAAGATTGTTGAAGGTGCAAATAAATATTTAGTTGCAGTTAAGTAAAACCAACAGTTGATTACTAATTACAACAATCATGCTTGTAGTGAATATATTTAGTAATTGTTAAATAAAATTAATATTTCATTACAAATATGTTGGTACTAATATTTCCAGAACATTTTGATACAGATTGAGTCAAATTAACCTCCATGAAATTTACTGGTTGGGGAACCACTGTATTGATTGTTCCGTCAAATTCATTTAGGCACTAGCAAAATTTTCGAATTTTCATGCGAATTTCATAGTTTCACAAATAACAGATTTTCGGATGTTCCCATGATGCTAATTTTTTTTCGAGTTTTTAGTATTTTTTTTTACCTTTAAGTTGTGAAGTTAATTGTATTTTAAAAAACACATGACAACTTTTTTATGGCATACTGTCAGTTTGTGAATTGTTAAAATTTATTGAGTATGCAAACAAATAAAATGAATATTAACCTAAAATATTTTAATCAGAATTTTTAACGTATGCATTAAATTTGGTTCGTTTAAAAGAGTTATAAATCAAAAATAAGAAAATAAGGAAGAAATATTGTTAATACATTTTAAAGTGAAAAATGTCAGGAGCTCAAGACAATCTTACATAACCTCAAATATAGTATTTGTTTTAATTTACACTGTTTTTAGAATTCAGTAAAAGTTGAGACACCATTTAATAACCAAAAACTACGAAATTCTCCGAAAATCTAAAAATATCGCTGACAAAAGCTTATATGTATTTTTTTAATGTTATATCTACAATGAGACAGATATTAATATGAACATTTACAAAAATTTCAATATCTATGCAAATTTTCTTTTTATAGAATAAGGATATTTTTAAACGTTCCAAGATATAATTTTTGTTCGAAATTTGGTCTTTTATGATTTGTACATACAGAGTGATCTATGTAAAAGCTATAATGTCATCAATTATTTAGAAGACATTGGTTGTTCTTATACATTTTTTAATGAACTTACATAATGGAATAAACCAGAGCATTAAATATGGATTGTTTATCCATATTTTACAAATGCACATGGGTAAGTAAATAAATTATCAATTTTCTTGCACGCTGATCTGTTCTTGCAAGATATATATGACATTTCGGTACACTAGCGTCAATGCGGAGTATTTACGGAAATTTTTCCTTAACCACATAAGCTTGGTAGTGTATTAATTTATGTAAAACAAAAAAATTCTTATGACAAAAATGGGTAAAACAAATAGTTTTTCTGCAAATACATTATTAGAACATTTCAAACTTATGTACAATTAATTAAAGTAAGTAAAAGCCCTTTTAACATATTTTCGTAATCTATTTTTTTTTTGTATGAATATTAATGAAGTAAAAAACAGAAACTTTCATAATAATCCAACAAACTGTAACGTGCGACAGCATTGCAACTCATTCGCAACACGTTCTTTAGCTGCTAACCTCAAATTAGTTGTGGATTGTATATGATATCTGCTTTTCATTATTTCGTTTCTAGTGTTTTGTGAGCGTACATAAAAAAATGCAACCATAACAAAATTTTCGGGTTACAAAACGTTTGGACTTTTTCCGCAGTAACAGTAATTTTGAACAGTAACTATATCAAACTGTATTCCGCGGTGTGAGAAAAGCTCCATTTACGGTATGTTTAGAGATACTTGTTATTATTATGTAGAAACACCTGACATGGTAGGTGTGCGACGTTGTCACATTCAAAAACTGTTTGGTGTCAAGACTTTAATACTTAAGTTCAGAGAAAAAAAATGTTAAATCAATTATGTTTTGCTTGGTGCAATTTATCATACAGCAAAATAAAGGCACTCATATTCACGGAGTCCCTGTATAACAGCTTAATTACTGACGAAGTCTAATGAAAAGAAATATGCATAGAAACATACAAATATGCCATAAATGTTAATAGATTGGGCTGCCCCAAGATAAATTAAAAAAATATATTTTTGTGGGCAGCTATGTAAAAAATTATGTACAGCTATTGTTCCAAACACAAATAAAGACAATAACAGACTTCTACAGGAAATATAAATGTTTTAGATATTCCCTTACCAAGCACACCTGCTACATAAAGTGTTTATACTAAGAAGGAAATAATAATAAAACATACAAAGATCTCAGCCAATTTAATTCGATAAACAATGCCATGCTGGAATAATGAGAAGGATATTCTTCATAGTGTCCACAAATTTAATAGTATATTTAACCCTGCGTTGGTGTACTTTTATGAAAAAAACTGTAGAAAAAAAGGTAAAATTCTTTTCAGGAATTATATTTAGGAAGATCCACAATTTAAAAACCGTTACTACTGTATTTTTTTTTCAAAAGCACAAGCAGAAATCTACCACAAATAAAAATTATGGTAGCATAAACTAAAAAAAAACAGCATTTTAATTAGTCCACTCCTCGTTTGTTAAAAAAAATAGCAAAAAAAAAAATAAAAAATTACTGCCAGGATGCACACAGACAAGCATCAGTTATCAAACCTGTAAATATTCATCAAGTTCGACTTGTCCATTCATGTTCGTGTCGATTTCTTTAAGAATTTCATGAAGCTCCTCACCGGGAACCTCCTTTTCACCGTGTTGCTGCAACGATAAAAAATATTAGAATGCTTTTTTTCAACTTACTTGTAAATAATCGGACAGATCCAGTTGGCCGTTGTACGTTACGTTAATATCAGAGAGTAGGTTGTGAATTTCTTCATCTGTTAGTTTCATACCTAAAGACTGTTAAAAAATATTTAAATATTTACATGAATACAATGTAGATTAAGAATTTATTAGTTGGTGCATCAATTCGTAGCGTTTTTTATTCTTATATAAAGATACAATGGAATTTGTTTGCTATTTTAATGTTCATAATCTCATTTTACAAAGTACGTCTCTGTTTATTTTCAAGAAATTTGTTGGCCACCGCTGCCTGAGGAGCGATTCCGACCGCACGACCTTAGTACCAGCAGCAGTATAACCTTATGGATGCAATTTGCGGATTTTCATTTATAGTTTTTAATTTAAATTAATGCCAGAAAAGATTCAACTTTTTGCATGTGAATTTGTATTATGGGTACGATTTGTAATATGCTAGCCTTAAGGCTTCCTACAACCGTATTCCTAGCTAAGGCTAGGAAGGCTAGGAACGAGCATAGCAATTCTGTAACTGGCAGTAAATAATTACCTAGGCTATTGGTTTTGTAAGCATTTCTATCCCAACTAGCATCAAAGTAACACTAACTGTGACTGGAACTTTCAAAGAGTTACTAATAACTTCAAGATAGTTAGTCACTGTTACGTAGTTTCAACTACTGGTTACTTTACAGTTATGTTAAGTAACTCTCCAAATTTTGGAGATGTCTTAGTTACCACTGGGATGATCTTTAAGTTTTCAGAACTTGAAAGTGGCACATAATCGTAGCAGCGACTCATCTTACTAAAATATTACTTCAAAGTTACAATCACTTTTAAGTAGCTTTGATAGTTGCCGCAGCGTTCAGGACACCTTAATTGTTCGTTTAAAGTCGTGGAATTGTAAGTAAAAATTATTAATCTAAATAACGTTATCGCTACTAGTAGAACCAATAAACATCACCACACATAGAGTAAAGTTGAGACCTTCATGTTGTTCATTCGATCATGTCATGTGTGGAGTTTACTTTTGTTAATGTATCATATTTTTTTATAACTTAGTGCT
This sequence comes from Monochamus alternatus, assembly GCA_037114965.1. Lineage (NCBI taxonomy): Eukaryota > Metazoa > Arthropoda > Insecta > Coleoptera > Cerambycidae > Monochamus > Monochamus alternatus. The sequence goes on along the minus strand of CM073431.1, from coordinate 71,397,477 downwards.
AAGCATGAACATCAAGACCGCATATAAAAGTATATTTATACTAAACTATATTCTTTTTTCTCAGTCTTTGTCAAAACAACGCAAATATCCAAATGACAAACATGAAACAAGGCTAATGAGCAAAGCCATAAAGATATAAAGATATGTAATAAAAATAATAATGCAGGTATAAGTATTCAATTACTTTACTACCAGAAGATCAAGAAAATTTAAGAATCGTGTTCAATGTCAACGTCGGACGTACCGCGTTTAGAATGAAGAACAGGAAAACTGTTACTAAGAAGTGGCTGTGGGAACTTTGAACAGACAATGTGTAGTAATCACAACTTTACTGCTACTTTAAAATAATACTGGTCCCGTTCTATACTTTGTAGCAAATATTACTTGAAAGTTACATATTGGCAATTCTCTTTACGGATGCTAAGGTGTGGTTACTTTCAAGGTGCGTTTCTTAGAGCAAGCTACTTTGCAGTAAGAATTGCGGAATGCGCCGTTTATTGCAAAATAACCTTAACTTCTCAAATAAAGCTTTTGTCGTTATTCCTCCATCAAATTTAATAAATTGGTGTATAAAAATTAATTTAATTTCCAATGAATAAAGAAATAGCTTTTACCACTAAAAGATCACATTCACACAGTGTTATTAGATATTGTAGATAACATTTTTATTATTTTTAAAGGCGCGTGCTGCATTTGGAAGTTTTATCACTATGTTTGTCAATAAAATTTAATTGGTTTTAATTTTGGGATTCAGACTATCGCATAATTATATTTATTTTATATGTTTCACTAAGTAAGTAATACGTACTGCACTTATAAATGCCTAATACCTAGTTAAAGAAATGTAATATGTAACAAGAAATCAAATGCAACAATATTAGCTGCCAGACAAAGCAAGCGACATACTAATATGACAGCATAGTCATCATGGTGATGACATCGCTAAAACATGGCCGGAAAAGTCGCCGGAATGTATCAAATACCAAAAACACACATTTCTGTTACGTATTCTAATTACTGGTGGCAAAACACTTTAAAGTACCTACAATAGTCGCACCTACGTTCCAACGACTAATTGTGCTAGTTGGGATATATCTAATATCTATACTACTGCATATCAATCCAAAAAACATTTTTAACAAACAGTTTAATTTTGCAACAACACAATAATCATTGTTTTGCTCAATGTCGTTTTCAATTATCTGCTTTAATTATATAAAAATTTCGTTTCAAACAGAACTACTATCACTAAATTTTTAGATGTGAAACCAAAAACGTTAGGAATAAGTTGTAATGAATGCAGATGAATTTTATTGTTGATATTCTCAAACATTTGATTTGCTTAAAATAAATTATGAATGAAAACCACTACGAACTTATTCACCAACACTGTTAATACAATTAATTTTTATTTTAAGTATGCCAATTTCTTTTTAGGGGTTACAAAAATTAGGCATACATAATAGTGAAATATTTTAGTGCAGAAATCATACAAATGCCAATGCAAATGCTACAATACTCTAATACCTTATATACGTAACCATACTGAAAAGATGTTTATCAGCTAAATTACAAAGTATCTGAAGACTTTATTAAAATTTACTTTATTTATTTTCAAAACATGAACCTCAAACTGTGATAAGTTTTTCTTACCTTCAGACTTCTCCTAATGTCGTTGATAGAAACATATCCTTTGCGGTCTTTATCTATGATTTGGAATCTCTTAATGTATAACTGTATTTCTTCTTTACTAAGGTTGATAGGAATTTTGTCACGACTGGCACGGTTTACGTTTTGACCCATCTCATTGTGTAGGAACTCAGTGGCGAGCTTTATTTGATCCTGTTTTTCCTCTGGAAAAGTTATTGTCGAATATAACAATAAAAAGTCCTATCATGAAAAGACTACGTAGTTAAAATCAATGACTATATACTCACTTTCGGACCATTGTAACTCTTCACCCATAATGTCAACTATCTCTGGAAGAGCTTCTTGTGCAGCCTGCACGTTCAAGAATGCAAGTCTGAGTCTACGGGCAATCATATCAATTGCCGTCATAGCGTATTCGCGAACTCCATATCTCACTTCAGCGTCGATGTAGGGGAATTCTGGATGGATTTTCTTACCAATAATGGGCCAACGTTTTCCTAAAATCGTTCGTCGTATTTATTTTGGCTATCAACAATTTCCGAATCTCTTACCTGTCAAAGATGCCATTTTTGCTACCGCGAAGGCTCTGTCTCCGTAGGATTTAGCTAGATGTTGAGCAACTTCACACTCCAATCCGAAATCTTGTACAAGTCGAATGTACATTGTGGGAGTCCATTCATGTGCTCCAGTTAACAGCAAACCGTCGGTTTGGGATTCGTTGTATTTAGGCGTCAGGCCACAGGCTGAAACATACGCATTTCTTCAAATAATTCATTAAAAACTGAAAAAATACATGTATATACCTGCAATAGCGGCATCAATGGTTTCCGCGGCCATAGACCTGTACGTGGTCCACTTTCCTCCAGCAATTGTGACTAAACCGGAAGGACTGACGTGAACAATATGATTTCTAGCAAGAGACTGCGTATCTGGTTTGTTAGGATCTGACACTAGAGGCCTAATTCCACTCCATGCCGATAATACATCACCTCTCCTTACTGTAACGATTATGGGCCATTATTACGAATATATAATGGGATATAATTTTATATTGGAAAGTACTGTAAGTTCAGAACATATGTCTGGCAGCAATAATCACATAATAATTAACATACAAGCGTTAATAAATTGCTATGAAATGTAAACAAAACCACGTGGCCGAAAACGCAATATCATTAGTGTGACGTCACAGTGTGTAGGTAATGCTATGCAAATACAATACACAATGAAAATCTGCATTTGCCACCGTTTAGGACGGCTTTTGTCTATACAATAAATTACCTAACAATACAAGAAATATTAAATAAATTCAAATCAGAATTAACAAAATATCTTTTATTTAGAGCCCTTCATTCGGTTAAAAAATAATTTTCATTTCATCATTGACGCTGTTACAATAAATTTTCTGTTAATGTGATAGCATGTCCTACATTAAGAGTGCAAATTCATGATGACGGAAGCGGATTTTGCACATAATCAAACAATTTGCCACAAGCGGATTTATTTAATTTTATGCTTATGAACTTCATTGCTACGAATCTCAATTTCGTTAGTGTAGAAATACGGGGAGGCGAAGCAAGTAGGTGTCTATTTTCCGTTTTTAACATGACCATAATTATTAGTGGTTATGTGGTGAACATACGGTATTGTCAAACGTAATTTATGTCATTATTTACATTATCAATATCTATTTAACACAATAACACTTAATAATATAATATCAATTACAAATTAACTCTTCTACACGTTTGTACTGCGTTGTACGAAAATGGAAATCGTATACAGATATAAGGCATAATGCTATATTAGATATACTCGTGAGAACGTCGTTTGATCTTACCGGTCTTCGCTGTGGCGGCGACCGTTTTCTGAGGGTGTGGCCAAACTAAATTAATAAATGCCGTTTTTAGACTTATTTTTTCACGAAATTGTCTAGGACAAATACCATTTTGATTAAAATAATACATTCTTCATCTGCACTATATCATGCAATTTCTCCATTCTACTAAAAACTTACCTTCTACGTCTGGATTGAGATAGTTCTTAACTTCTTCAAGAATGAACAATATTTCATCCTCTGTGGGTTTAGGGTTGTGTGTTGGCTCACAGGGTAAATCTGTTGTGCCTGCAATGGTATGTTTCTGCCATGGAAGGAAGAAAATTACTCTACCATCGCTCGTTGAGGGATCAAGAAGACCCATTTGTTCAGGACTGTAATAGCCTACAATTCAAAACCCACTATAATATTTTCTTTCTTAAATTAAAAGTACAAATGGAATTTTACCAGGTAAGGTAATATGAACTCCACTACTAGGAGAACAGATTTCTTTTACCGCGGGATTGTCCATTTTTCTAATACTATCAGTTAAAGGTCCTGTGGCATTTATAACACATTTTGCTGGAACACTCCATGTCTTTCCAGTCATCTCGTCTTTCACATTAACACCAGTAATAACTTCTTGATCGCCTTTCTTTTGTTTTATAAGACTTGTTGCAGAAACATGATTTACTACAGTAGCACCATGCCGTGCTGCAGTCAATGCAATTGCTAGATTCATTCTAGCGTCATCTTGCTGTCCTAAAATATAATTTAAAAGCTATTTTGCATATACTCTTCCATTATGTATTACGCTTACCGTCGTAGTAGACAATTCCACCACATAACTTGTCACCTCTCAGCATTGGAAACAATTCTAATGTGTTTTTCTTAGAGAGGAGATAGGAAGACTTTACTGTCTTGGACCCAGCTACCAAATCATACATTTTAATACCAAACCAGTAATATGGGACTTGCCACCACCTAAAAAGATTAAATTGATATTTTAGGTATTCAGAACACCACACAGATATGAAACAAACATTAATAAAATAATTATAATTTGCTATTGTACTGAATTATTTTAATATATCAGTTAAAAAGTGCTACTCACGAAAAAAAAACTATACTTACGTATAGACTGGCAACATAATAGGTAATGGGTGAGCAAGATGTGGAGCTTGGCATAGCATAGCAGCCCTTTCGTGTAAGGCCTCCTTTACCATTTTATATTGCTCATAATCCAATTGCATTATGGCCTTTTGTAAATACCTCACCCCACCATGGATAAGTTTTGTACTTCTGCTAGAGGTGCCGCTGGCAAAATCGTCAGCTTCGATTAGAGCAGTTTTTAATCCTAAAATGATATATATTCATACATATACTCGTAGTATCATCAAATTTATGTAAACACTAAAGCAAAATCATGATTTAAAAATCGTATTTAACATTCATTGTGTGTTTCGAAGTTAGTGATCGCTTTAAAACAAAAGAAAGAACTTTAAGGTACTACCAGCATCATTCTTATATATATACTCGCGACAAGAATTCAGACGACTTACGTCATGCGAACAAATGAATAATTCATTATATTTTTATCAAAATATTTAAGAAATTGCAATTGATCGTAATAAAACTATATACTACACTAAAAGTTTGCATTATATATTGCACTAAATTGCCAAAAATGATTGTTTTTAACACGACAAAATATCGAAAATTATGTCCTACAATCGCTTCCCTTCTTCTTCAGAACAATGCGATGCACAACGATAGAACCAACATGTTGCTCGACAACACTCAAATGGTCAGTTTATGGGACCAAAATCAATATTAGTACTGTCGATAATGTTATTTTGTAAGTACTATTGATAACTGGCTCAAAGAGTGATCATGTGGTCGAGTGGATCTTGCTTGCAATAAAGCAGACATCTTATAAAACGTCTATGGATTGACGTTAACGAAAAAATTAACATGTTAAGCTAAAGCAACATTTAAAATTGTATACACCTCCTAACAGGCCATGTCAATAAGCGGCTTAATAGATTCAGACTAAGGATCTGGATTCATCACACATCATCAGTCACTGTGTTTGTTTAATGGTGAAAAAACACAAACACCTATAAGTAACTATTTTATCTAGAGAGGTGTTATAGATAAGGCTAGCCGTCGTTAACTTGCGTATCACGGGCCTGCTCCTCTAAACCACTAGCGGCATGCACAATGAGTTAAAAGATCTTAATGCTGAAATTAAAGCACCTTATTTACAGCAATAACAGGATATGAGATACAAGATGAGGATATCAAGTAAAGGAAAAGAAGTAAATCCTGAGTCAGGTCTGGGTAATGGCTCACGGATTAACACAAGAGTTGGAGCTCAACTATAAGTGGCTAAAGTCGACTTTTCTTCAATATAGGAATGCAAGTTACAGTTTCCTAATTGTAACGGTCGCTGAATACTGTAACGCAATTAATTGGGAGCAATGTTAAAAATAAAGAATTGTTATTTACACTGATCAGGCAACTCTACAGGGGGGCAATTTTTGACCATTCGCAACTACAGAAAATCTTCGTAAATGTGCGAAGAGTACAAAATCCCATTTTTGAGTATTCGCATCTTTGCGTATGCCCACATTTTTATACGTTTCACTGCGAGCGGCGAGAAACTCGCCGATGTCAGGTTGCATATGTGTTGAGGTGCCTACATTTGAAGTTTGAAGTGATATCGACTGTTATTATTTTCTTTCATCTGTCTTAGTTGTTCAGTGTTGTGTGTGAACTTTGTGGATGAGACATTTACAGCAGGGCCAACAAAATTAATTACTGTATTTTCTTTCTTTAAATAAAAAATTATGTAAGAAAAAATAACTTTTAATAACTTTGAATAACACATGAGCATGAAACAAATTCTATTCTACAGGCAGGTACTACAACAGTCTTTTTTTGTTAATATTCTAAGACTTTTCCCGATTGATTCTAGGGCTTTAATTTTTCTTAATTTTAAGTCTTCCATGTTCTTCATATGAATCGATTTATTCTTGTAATATTCTTTTTTGATGTCCAGTTTGTTATTTAAGTTTTCTTCCAAACAAGTTGCTGCTACGGCTGAATTTATCAAATTATCCAACTTTTTTGGTAATTTCTTTGTATTTGCTTTTCCCGTCTTTTGTGAAATAATCGGCACTTCAGGAACCGTGGTTGCAGGAATATTAATTGGAACCCCGGTAAAAACAACTGACGAAGTTGGTGCAGGACCGCTGGCTGAAGTCAGTGTTGGTGCGATGGCTCGAATGGCCGAAGATGCAGCAGATATTTCCAGTATATTGGCAGGATCTACAGCACTTAACACAAGCACTTCTTGGCTATCTTTTCCTCGTACTATTTCACAACTGTTCCTATCGAATTCTATTTCCTTTTCATCAACAGTGAAATTGAAGGCTACCGAAGATTCTTGTACATCATGACCCTCGATTGATACCTTTTTTATTATAGACAGAACTTCTTCCTCTACATTTGTTAATATCTCTTCTTTAAAGGACCCTCCTCCAGTACCTCTGTACTCCATCCTATTCTTGGCTTCTTTTGATTTAGTCCTGCTGAGAAGATTATGCCACGTCTGGAACAGAAAAAACATTGTCATAGAATGTGTAATAAGTGACATTATTGTCAAGATTATTGTAAGAATTAATTGCGTTATTATCTCACGATCATCAAAAAAAAAACATTAACTTTCATAAAAACTAAGAATACTAATAATATGTTGAATACGAAAAAGATATCGTGTTTGTGAAAAACGGTTGCATTAATCGTCATGATCATTGACAGTATTCGTCTTTAACTTTAAAATATACTTACTTTACCCCCCGGAATGCTGTTTAAAATATTGGCAATATTTTCCCAATCGTTCTTGGCGTCCTTCATTGTATAGGATTGCGTCTGTTTACCACCAATTAATTGCGGCTTCTTTTTTACATACTCCACGAGCAATTTTTGCTGCTTATGTGATGCATTCGCACTTCGTTTCTTCTTGTTTTCCGACATTTCTCACGTTTCACTAATTATTCTCAAAATAATAGATTTGTCACTGTCACAAGCCGACAGTTTACACAACCACTTTGAGTGCATTCCACTAAGCGATCGCAACGCCCAGAACGACCATCACAATTTTACCCATTCCACTAGGTTAAAACTGTTCTTGTGCGCATTGTTCATGGATGTGATTTGAATCCTAGTGGAACAGAGTTGGGATCCATGTTTGTTTATATTTGTCAGTTATAGTTTTACAGATGATTTGACGGTTAGGTATAAAAGGTAATTATATATAATTTTTATATATTCTAGATAAAAAAAGTTAAACTGGTGTTACTCATAGATTTTACTAAGAATGTAATGTATGAATATATAATTCTAAGCTGCACATGTTCCATACATTAATTACATATACATATTTCAGTAAAATATATTAATTATTTATGTTTTAAAATTAATATTGAACTGCAACTTCAGTCTCAATAACCTCCGTGTCGTGTCTTATTTCCTCTTTGAATGCCCTTTCAGCAGATTCACCAGAGAAAGAATTTGACTTTTGTAAAGCAACATTCATTAATTATGTTGCGAAGGCAATATCTGTAAGAAAAATAAATACTAATAAAAAAATTAAAAATAAAAGCATAATAGAATTACATACCATCTCTTGCACGTATTGTCTGAGCAACTGGGACCTCGATTTCAATAACAGTGCCTGTTTCACAGCTATATAAACTTATTTTCTCCATCTCAACCATAGATCTTAGACTTGACATTTAAATAGTTTATTTGACTTTTCCCGCAATTTATGACAAATGATGTGTTGGCCCACCTCAAGACCGTGGGCGTTGTGAGCTCGAAGCGGTCGTTTGCGATGACGTCAACTCTTGACGTCTCATGACGTTGCAAGCCCAATTGTAACGCCTGTGGTCGCTTTGTGGAACGACTCATTGGTCGTTCTGGGCGTTGTGATCGCTTAGTGGAATGCACCCTTTATAAACTAATATTATATCAATTTGCCGTGGTGCCTTATCAACCATGCGTAATGTTGCGAATGCCTAACTCAGACGTATTTTAACTTGCGCATATCATCCAAAAATTGGTACAAAGAAAAGTATACGTTCCATATCGTGCGCATCTTAAGCATACGCAAATAAGCGTACGTTCCCAAAATTTGGCCCCCAAGCAATTAGCTCAGAACAGGTCAAATCCAGTTTGATCTAGAGCTACTTGGATGCTTTGTTAAGGCTAGGAAGTTAGACAAATGTAATCGTAGCTTTGAATGCCGTGGCATCAAGAATATCAATACAATGAAAAGACTGATCAATTAACCAGAGCAAATGCCTAGAAATGGTAGCAAGCAACCCTTAGAGTTGTTACAGAATAGGAAAAATTCTGTGGCAGATTGTCTACGAGGAGACTTGTACGATGACTCTTATGATGCCGTTCAGATGACAAAGATAGTTGCAACAAATATTCTCAAAAGGGGTTTTGGCAACTGTAATTCGATTAAACGGTTCTATAGCATTCCTGATCCAATCGCTCGTAAACTGATCTAGAGTTGGATATTTAACGTCCGAAAACTAATCCGATTGACTTGATTTGCATCAGATATTGTGATCTCATTAACCCTGCTACCTACAAGGGTAAGAAAAGTAAGTAAATCAGTTGATTATATTTTGAGGTTATGCACATCTGGTTTTCAGCAATCTTTTACATTCAGGAGATTGCTGCTGATTTTATTTCCGTTTTTAAGTTGTGCTATGTCATGTGCTGTGACAATAAGTTCAAATAAAAAATTTAAAAACTGTTATGCGAACTAATCTAAGCGTTTGAAAATTCCGAACAAGTAATTCCTATTTATAACTAATCTACAATCAGCTGATAGTAAACCATCTAATCTCGGGTTATTCTTTCCGAAAAGCCCGGTAGACAGTCTGCCGCAGACAGTTTTACCATCTAAAAGCGGGTTAAACAAATCTTCTCGCAGACAGTATTCCCCTTTGAAAGCGGGCTTAAACGCCATCCTTACCATGACCATAAAAGATATTAACGACAAACCTACTACTATATACAATCTAGGTATGATCCTAGATTACTATTTCATAAGAAAATTGTTATTTTTTAACTTTAACTTTTTAAGTAATTTGAAGTACATAGTATATACCCCTTACCTTTTTCACTTTACACCAAAACATGTTTTATATTTGATTTATGTCGCTAATTATTTCAGAAAGAGAAATGAAAATTAAAACATTCAACTTCTAATTCTCATTTGAAAGAACAATTGAACAAGTTATTTCATTTCTTTCAGTTGCATAATTTACATATACCTATAAATTCCTTCCAGCACTTGTAATTTTCCAACATTACTATGAAAAATTAGTACAACTAGCAATTTTATGACTGTAATGATCTATATATAACGATATCAGCTGTTACAGCTGCATCGATCATGAGTTTGTCACATATATCTTAGGATACTGATATTTGCAGTATATATTGATACAGGTCTGTAGCTTGCTGTAATAAAGATACTAGTTTACACCGTTAAGAATAGTGAAACAACCACATACACGTAGATTTGGTATCATAACATCAACACTTGGAATAAGAATCGATACAGATTTAACGTGAATGATATAGAGGTAATTAGTTATTGGTTCAACTTCAAGTATTTTTAACTAGGTAGAGAATGATTTATTGCGTAAGTAGGTGCTTGTGAAGAAATAAATATAAATTTCCAAATAGTGCAGCGCTCACTACTGTATCTATAATTATAAATCTGCATTTTTTAAAAAATGTTTATCCTGTCTATCGTATCTTGCAGCCTTCTGACGTAAACCTTCATTCATTAGAAAAATCGGTAAACATGTTTACTATCTAAATTCGCTATTCACTCAATATTAATAGCAGTACCTAATGTATGTTCAATTGGGATAGGTTATGTTAAAAACATAAAACCGTTTCAAAAACCTATAGAATTGTGTAAATATTTGAAAAGAGTGAGCACTGAAAAGTGAATAAAGTAGAAATTTAGATAACGAACAAAAAATTACAGTAAATTTCTCTTAAAAATTATTACAATTTTATTGCAAATTTCAGTACAATATTTGCGCGGGTTAAATCGTTAAAAATAACCGCTATAATGGAAAGTGACGGCATTTTTATCTTTATTATTATAATTATTATTAAGTGGCACATGTTCACGTGGCATCGCGCATTATAATTATTAACAATTAACAACACATATAGCACAGTTTAACATCTACTTAATTGATGTTTATGTTGATCACAGTATACTAAGCAATCAGTACGGAATCTTAGACAATTTATGAATGAAATACGTCTGGCAGTTTTTAAATACCCCCACTCTAGAAAAAGTCACCAACAATATGGCGGATCCCAGAGAACATACTAGCTAATAATTTGGCGTAAACATAACCAAAGTTGTTCGTAGTTTTAATACTTTTGCATTAATTCTTAATTAACTGTTGTAATCCAGTGTGGTTAAATGTATATTGAGGTTTTGGTCACATTTTGTCTTAATTTAGGTTTCCAGCAGATATAATTTGAATTTGATTATAAAACCAGTATGAATTTAAATTTATTTAAAAAATTTGTGAAAACATGGAAATTAGGTCAACTAGTAGTGTAGTTTTATTTTATATATTGTAGTACTTTTGCCTTTATGTCAAGATGTATACGTTTACCTTATTTTGTTAGCAGATTATCAAATTTAAGCCCAGTGTAATTTTTATATTTTTACTCATTTTTTTTAGGAAAGTACGAAATGAAATTAAAACGTGAATATTAGGTACAATTTATTTTGAGGTTTACAAAATATATATATTGGCAACATAATCAAAAACCCCCGTTGCTCTATTAGGTGTATGGAGTGGTTTCTTTCATTCATGTATGAAAGCAGTCTCTTTCCTATTTGGAGTTAAATCCTTTGCCCCCTTTCATGTTTTAATTCTTCCTTAGGATTTTCTCAATTAAGCTGTCACGTCTAACTTGGTCTCCCATATATAAAACTGTGTGCAGGTCTTTTACGCCCAGAGTTGCGTTATGTTTTTTACAACACATTTATTTTCTCCCATAGTTTACTTATTATTTACTGGGTATAGTTCCACTAATAAATAATCACTTATATAAAAACACAAATAACTAAACACTCAACACGACATACAAAGCAGGAATATTAAGTACAATAACGATAACGAGTGGCGGAGTGGATAACCATATAATAATGTCAAAAATTCAAAAAACCTAACTGACACAGAAATTATAGTAATAACTGTCAGTCGCCAACAAGATGGCGGATTTTTGGAAGACGCGGGAAAGCTGAGTTTCCCTACTGATTGCTTAGTATGCTGTGATATTGATCAATACTATACTAATACTACTACTTATTTGAGAGGAATATCGTCAATATTCGACTGCTGCTTCTCACTTACTATAAAAAAAATATTGACTTCATCTAAAAAAAGAGTAAATGATACATACACCAACGTAACTTATAAAGAAAATTTGAAAAAGTCATTTTTCATTCATACCAGTCATAAAAATAAATCAATGAACGTTAGAAATAGAAAGAAAATCAAGACCTTAACATGTTTCTTGTAAGAGAGTAACATCTGCTTTAAAATATTGTCACGGAGTTTGCCCTACTCACACCCAAACCGACGACTGTGGTATCGCGAAATGCTAAGATTGCCCCGATCGCCCCTATACGATTCTGTTAAACAAACAAAAAGCCGTGGATCTAGACGGGACTAGAAAATTGGGGAATCGACGAGAAGCATTCGAGTCGTTCGGGAAGATGAATCTAGAGATACTAGAATATACCTGGAATATTCGTTGGGCCTATAAAAGAAAAATAAACGGCCGATTAAGTTAGTATTGTATAAGTCTTGTATTACAGTGTTGAATTCAAGTGTTTAGATAGAGAGATCAAAGCGATTTAGATAGCGATTAATTAAATAAGTGTTTAGTTGAGTTGTAATTAGTAATTAATTAATGTACTGAGTAATTAATAAAGAAAAGTGATTAATTAACGTTTGTTTTTCTGGCAATAGAAAAATTCGGATTAGGAAATCCGTGCCAACATTTTAAAAACATGCCATGTGTCATTAAACTAACTCATACCGGAAATAAAGTTCTTTTAAAAATAGATAATCGATGTATGTTTAAAATGAAATAGATATTTAAGTTTTGTTACGTAAAAATGAAAAAACATAACAAATCTGAAAAACTTAACAATGAGAAAAGATGAGGGCAGTGCATAGTAATTCTGTGGCTGATAGCCACAATTACTGCCAAAGATTTCAACGAAGTATACCTTTCAAGAAAAAAACAATGGAGAATCGATTGTTTCAATAGTCAGATGGACACACTGAGCCACAAAAAAGTTCTGCCATAAGTGGCGCCCTCTACTAATGTCAAAATTATAAACTAATTTGAATCTCTCGCTCCCAAAGAACCCTGGCCTCCAAAATGTATGCAAACATTTGGATGTTCTTAAAAGTTATTATATATATCAAAAAAAGAAGCAACATTCGGATAAGGAATATTTGCCTGAATTGCTCTGTTTTGAAATAAATAACCATTATAATAGTTTTAATACCTGCTGTTATACAAATTCTTACCTAAAGATATGAGATTAATTTACGGCAAGTGCCAATATGACTTAAATATAGCCTATAACAACAACCAAATCCAATAACAATGTAAAACGTTGTTAAAAAATTGTAGGACACACTGAACCTAACCTATGAAGGCCTTGTACAAGAAAGACCCCAATGTGTCGCATGTTTTATCTACCCAATTGTATTAATTTTAGTTCACTTCTATTATATTAATAATATAATAATAATAATGTTTATTCAGTTGTTAAAATCCAGAACAATTACAGAACAAAATACATATTAATAAAATTGAATAAACAAAGAAAACACAGAAGCAAAAGTCTATATAAGATTTTACTAATAAAAACATTCAGTAATATTAATTTATACATAATAAGGTAATTTGTCACAGCCAGTAATATTTTAAGTCACATTCAGGTAGGTATAAGTTAGGTATAGTATATGCATTCATTTTATATGTAACACTTTATGAACATAAAATAAAACATAATTTGGTAATGCACACATAAATATCACAATCAGGTAAGTATACATTCACAAAGATATCAATACATTTTTTTCCGTTTAGGTTCAGAAAGATGTAGAAAAGTATCAATCAAAACTTATTCAATTACTATTTGTTATAGCAAGAGTTAACTATTTCACTCATAAACTGTCTATCAGTCTCAAATATCCATTTTTTCAATTTAATTTTAAAACTAGAAAACGTAATATCGGTTCCTATGTGAAAGTGAAAAGGGCACAATGCATACAATCTCAGTATGATACAGTACGAGGCAGAAATATTCCATCATTTTGTCTGGTATTATATATATGTTGTTATGCTGATAGTATAATTTTTTTATTTTTTATCCATTCTAATATCTTTTGACAAAACAATTGCCTCACATCACAAATTTTAGCTATATTATATAAGCTATCACTAGAAAAAATGTACGGTTTTTCAAATATAATTTTTAAAATCCATTTTTGTAGGACATGTAGAGCATCTAAGTGACTGTCATTTACACCACCCCAACTCATAATTCCATATGTCAATTGAGACTGCACTAGAGAAAAATATAGCGTTTTTAAATGTTTTACATTTAGAAATTCTTTTAAATATTTAAATTTTGGTAAAATCCCTCTAATTTTTTTGATAAGGTACTTAATTTGCAGATCCCAGCGCATATGTCGATCTATTTGTACACCAAGATATTTAACAGAATGATTGCCAATTTTTAAGGGTCCGATATTAGGTAATCCAGTTTGGTAAGAGCTGAAAGGCAGGTAACTAGTTTTACTGAGATTTAATGTAAGCTTGTTGTATTGGAACCTCTGAGATATCAACGGAAAATCGTCAAATATAATTTGTTGTAATTCCTGCCATGTACTGCCTGTATAGATAACAGCAGTATCATCGGCAAAACTAATAATTTTGCCAACAGTATCTACTCTAAATAAACTGTACATATATAAAATAAATAACAGTGGCCCCAATACAAAACTTTTATATTGTAATTAATTTCACTTATAGTAAGTAGTGTTTCAACTTACCTACCCTAAAAAAGTGTTTTTGTCGTCAATCATCGAGCGACTTTTCATAATTTTCCGTTTCTTTGATTTGATAAATTTGTTTAATTGTACATCTCTTGTTGAAGAAAAGCATTTATTTTAAAGATAGCAATAAAAACAGTCAACTGCAAAAAAATCATTTTCTGCGAACTAATTCGTGTGTAACTATTATTTCACAATATATCGTAATCTAAGCTAACTTGATTCATAAACTAAATCAAGATTATCGAGTTATCTAAAATATTTTATTAATAAATTTGTGAGCTCTAATAAGAGAAGGTCGATTGCTTAAGTCAATACAACTGCATATTAACAGTATCTAACTGATGCCGAATGATATAGATAGATTTCGTAGGGTGTATATATAATTATGCTAACAAATTAGTCATTTATAATAAGAATATACTAACCTCTCGTGACTGCATCAAGGGCACAGCCTGAACCAGTGGCGCCTCCGCCAATAATTAGAATATCGTATTGTTCCGCCTGGAGGCATTTTATTTGGTCACTTCTTGAAGGTAAGGCCCGCTTCAGCTTGGGAGTCGTCTTCTCGGCTTTTACTGTAAGCCACTGAAAATGTTTGATATTAGCTCTTGTTGACACTGATAAAACTTATTCGCGATATTGCTAATTAAGAGTACAACCATGTATTTGCACACATGAGATGTAATTTCACAACGTAATGCTGTATTTTTAGAAACATTTGTTTAATTTTACATGAAAAATGTAAATGTACGGTATTCACATGGAGATTCTTTTAATACAGTGTAGGTTTGGTATTTTTTACATTAATGTTGTGATAAATTTACAATCATTTTTATCAGTGTACGAACCGAAACTGCTCTTCATGAATCAACAGAAATTTTGCAGAATTTGTTAACTATTACCAGAAATGGCAGCATATATTTGAACTTTAATATTTTATTTTACCGGAAACTGATGCCAATTTCGTTGTTTTAAATAGAACATCCTATATAGGGAAACTCCCTACGCCTACATCTCCGTTATTCTTTAAGAAATCTTTGCGATTAAGGTATACTTTTATAGGTCTGTTCAAGTCCTAAGGCAGTCATTTAATAACGTAACAAATTGTTAGAACTAAACTTTTTCCCAAAATATAAAGATCAATCAGTGCTAGTAAAGGTGAAAATAAAGGAGGCAAACCAATTTTATAGTTCTAAATAGTATCAAAATATTTCCGCAAAAAATTTCAATCTATCGATTTTTATTTTGATATCATATTGCAAAAAAATTTAAAACTTGTTTCTATTTATTGGTTCGATTCGATTTATAGGAATAAGAGGGTCCGTCCAAAGCTACCTTCAGATAACAATGTAACAAGTCACGTGGCTTTCATCCAATGAAATTAATTGTATTCGCTGTTGAAGTCAGGTGAACTTCAAAATTTCCAATTTCAACTGTCAAGAAGAGCAACAGTTATACATAACATAACCAGCAAAAACAAAACCAACTTTTTAAAATCTTTATTTCATTAAAATTTGCCAGCGACACCACATTGTTCTCTGAAGGAGGCTTAATTGTTGATATTGCTCGCAACTTTTAACGTTCCCACTAGATCTCAGTACCTATACCAGAAAAAGAGGTTAATGTTGCTGTGCATATCAGATGCAGTTATTAATTATAGCTCTTATTTAATCGCCAATACTCTCAGGTTCCCGTTGGCTATGAAAATAAAAAAATGCAATACAGTTGTCTTTGTAAACATAAATTTATTTCTATTTTTAAATAACAGACGCTTCTGCAATTTCTAGATCTTTGTCAATTTTTTTCAGCAATGTTCGATTTGATAAAACAGGTGCAGAAATAAATAAGAATAATTATAGCAGTGTATTGGTTAAGCACTGTAGCAAACTTGATGGAAGAAGTATAAGATACAGGAGGAAAAAAGGCCTAAGAATACAGAATACTAATCACATGCAAGTTAGGTTAAAATTTTATAATTACCTAGGTTGGCATGCGACCTTAAATGTATATGAATGTTTATAAGCCCTCTGGGTAGGGTAGAAGATCCAACGTAAGTGTTGAGTTCAACAACCCAAATTTTGCCAGATAAATCCGCGTAAGCGTATTTGAGTTCACAATAGCAAAAATTAGAAAAGAGAGAGGGCAAAGTATATAAAAACAATTAGGAACCAATGTCAAAAACCTAGAACCTTTTAAATTTATGGTCAACCTGTTGAATACAAATGACAATGACAGAGGACAGAACCTTATCAACAAATGAAGATAACCATGCATATTTGAATATTTAGAAATAATAATGAAGTGCTATTGGCTATGTTTTAAAGTGATTTCAGCTACCTTTCACCAATGCCTGTCATGTGTGTACTGAACAAAACAATAATATCAAGACGAAAATAAACGTATAACAAAGGCCGCCGTATTTAGCACCGTAAAATGATTAAACTTGTGATGTTTTGGGTACAGAAATCTTGAAAAATAGAACAAAATATCAAATAAAATTGTTTATCTACTCCTATTAATTTATATATTAATTATTCAACTGCTTTTGAGCAGTTAATAGTATCAATAAACAAATAGCGTGAGTTTTTATAGTGAGTTATTATAACTCACGCTGGGCTTCTACAATGATAATTCGGTATGTAAATAGTGTACGCAGTAAATTCTTGGAAATTTTTAAGCCGATAAATACGTTCCATTGGTGTATAATGGAAAGAATTTTTAACAAGTGGAAAGGAATGAATAATTCAAAGATTTTAAAATTATTAAATTGCCAACGCCTCTCAGTAGGCGGAACTGTCAATTATTATCAATGAGGGGACTAATGTCATTTGATATTTTAACAAAATAATTTTGACGTTTTCTAATCAATTTCTAATAATACAGTTTTGAATTGTTATAGTCGTAGATAAAGTATAGTATTCAACTTGCGGTAATGGTCATAACTCACTTGATGAATTACAGCACTCGCCTGCGGCTCGTACTGCAAACTTCATCTGCATGAGTTATGATGAGTTATGTTATGATGAGTTATGTTATGATGAGTTATTCATTACCGCTCGTTAAATATGCTACTACTACTATATATAATATCTTGTTTTTTCATTCTCATCCAGGTACTATTTAAATTTACTTTAAATAAACTAATTTTGTAAAGTACACATTATTTTGCTATTCTAACACCACATTTTAATAATTATTTTCACATACTTATAAATAAAAGTGAACAATCTTCTATGTAGTACAAAGTATTAGGTTTATGTTATAACAATATTTACATCAACAATTAAATTTCAAAAAATCGTATTTTTATGTCTGATTTCTGTACCTAAATTTATTGGTTAGATCGCATTTTCTCGTTATTTATTCGTTTTACTTCCGAGTATTTCAAGAATACGGCTACCTTAACACTATGACTCAAAAACGAGGATTTAAAAATTAAACTTCCATATAGGTATTCATGTATTTTTTACACATCAATGTATAAGTCTGTATTTTCTAATATATTTATTTTCTAATATACAAGGTGATTCGGAAAAAATCAAAAAGGGCAGTTCAAAAACAATTTACAGATACACTTCTGCACGGCACTGAAAACTGGTACACTGGAAAACCTGATAAGACAGCAATTTGCAACCGGACAAAAAGTGGAAAGAAATGCTCAAGGAAACAAATAAATAAATTTAACTGCTTTTATCGTAGTGTTATTAATTACTAAAAGATTTAATTTGTGGTTTTAATTACTAAAATAGTTTGACATACCTGATGTTACAACAAGATTTTGGGCCCGTCTTACCCAGTTTCTACAAACTAACACAAACGTTTCTGCTTCTGTTTTGAACTCGTAAATTATTGGCAGCAACTATGATATGCTTCCATAAATCATCAATAGTATACAGGGTGTTAAAAAAAGAGTGTAAAATATTTGAGGAGGTAATAGTATGAACCAAAATAAGCAGAAAAGTCTCAATAAACATGGGTATGGAATGTTTTAGGTTTTTTAGCCCCTTTTTTTATTTTGCAAAAACGTTGTGTATTTTCTTATAGTAGTTGGTTGATGTTTAGTGAAATAAACAGTACGTATTTGACAGTTGTTCTCAGTGCACAAGTTCGCGACGTCTTTATGTTGACGCTTATCCAAATCGGCAGTTTTCTTCACAACGCATGTTTGGAAGAATTCACCAAAGATTGCGTGATACCGGTTCCTTGAGCAAACAATGCCATTTATCCGGAAGACCAAGGTCGGTATCCACTCCTAGAGCAGAAGAAGAAATTCTAGCACTGGTAGAGCAGAATCCAGGTACGAGTGTGTGGAGAATATCAGCCGAGGTAGGAATTAGTGGTCCTCTCGTTTGGAGAATCCTTCACGAGCAACTGCTTTATCCATACCATGTGCAACGAGTACAGGCCAATAAATCCAATAAATGATCATCAAACACGAAACCGCTGGTTTCTACGTCATGATGCTGAAGACCCTTGTTTTCTTGCAAACATTCTTTTTACTGATGAGGCCGGGTTCACAAGAAATGGAATGTTTAATTTTCACAATACGCATATTTGGGCCGACGAAAATCCTCATGCTCTAATAGAATCTGGACATCAGGCAAGTTTTTCATTAAACATTTGGATGGGTATTGTAGGTGACAGGTTTCTAGGTCCTGTTGTTTTACCAAACCGATTAACAGGCGCTGCTTACATAATCTTTCTACAGAACACTGTATGAGTTTTTGGAAGACATTCCTTTGAATCAGAGGCGACAAATGTGGTGCCAGCATGATGGTGCTCCAGCTCATTTTTCCATGGCCGTTAGACATTTACACCAAACTCTTCCACATAGATGGGTAGGAAGGGCCTCCAAGATCGCCTGATCTGAACCCTCTAGATTTCTTTGTTTGGGGATATTTCAAGACATTAGTGTGTGGTACTCCTGTAAATAGCCTGGAAGAGCTGCAGCTACGGATTAATCAAAAGTGTCAACAAATCCAAACCAAGGAGGGTGTTTTCGAAAGATTTCGAATATCGTTGAGACGAAGATGTCGTGCCTGTTTGGAAATGGACGAAAGGCACTTTGAACATCTTCTGTAACTTTGTTATTTGTTTGTTAAAAGCTTCCTTTGTCGGTTTATTCCTAATAAAATAAAATGTTTGAAAAACGAATAGTGGTCCATATCTCCGCAACCGTTACTTTACGGACCCATGTTTATTAAGACTTTTCTGCTTATTTTGGGTCATACTATTACCTCCTGAAATATTTTACACTCTTTTTTAATACCCTGTATATCCGCTTCGCTGTGATACACTTAATTTTTTAAATATCTCCACAAAAAGAAGTCCAAATGATTTAAAGTTAGGAGATCGTGGCGGCGATGATACCGGTCATCCTCGCCCAATCCCTTGGTGTTAATGCTTGGACATGCTTTACATGGTACGCATATGCACCTGCATCTCTTCCACGATTCAGTTTCAAATTTCTCTCGCGTTGCACTACATTTGCACTCACTGCACACCGCAGTAAAAATAGTTGCATTTGGCACATGTTTACCGGGAAATCGTTCTCCTAATGCAATTTCACAGCGTAATAAATTAAAACGATGTCCAGCACTCCTAGTAAGCCATTTTTGACACTCGAAAATCTAATTTAAAGACTGGCATCACAAAAATTTTAATGCTTACAAAAACTAATGGGATTTCAATATTCGGAATCGCCCGTCTAGAGACTACAGCGATGTAAAGGTTGAAAATACTACAACTTCAATAATGTTTTATTCGGAAACTATAAGGATTTAAAAAAAAATAATTTTTTACGATATCGACTTCATTTTTCATGACGCAACTATTCCCAAATTCTTTTAGATAAGTTCTGAATAACTCTGTATTTATTTGTTTGACACCGTTATATATAAAATTTGAGATTAAAATTTAAAAGCTATATAAACTCAAAGATATTTTGATATTACATCGTTTTCCCAATAAATGAAGCTCAATTCCCCATTATACCCATAACAAGAAACTCAAGGTTACAACACAGTTGATTTAATATGTTCGTTATATCAAAATATTTCACTGGAATCCAATTTGCAATATGTTTTGCAACTATATCCAACTGTCATATGTATCATTTAAGTTCTTTAAATTGCATCTAATTATGTTTAACTATAATTATGTACTTACCGATCCGTTACCATTTTCTTTAAGGAGAAAGTAGCACGCAAGGCCTGCTCCTACTGTCCCAGCTAGTCCACCCACAGCCAATTTCCGAAACCTAGTCGCCATATCGTTTCAAGTCCTTAAAAGAAATTTGTATTTTAGATATAAAACCTATTTGAAGGATTTAATAATTATTAATGGAAATATAACAAGATACGATATCCCAATACAAGTGTATGCATCTCTTTCTTTTTATACAATACATTTTAAACTTAAAACTGTTAGTGATATCTTTTCGAATTTGTGAAATAGACGTTTATTTGCTAATGTCAAATCAGATATTAAAAAGCATTATCAATGTATACAAGCAAAACTGTGACAGTTTTCGTGATTTTTTGCTGAATTGTCAAATTGTATCAGTTGTGTTTCAAAATAAATCATTGGAATGAATTAATTAATTGTATTTCAAAATAATGTTTTAGTTAAGAAATTGTATTTTAGAATATACTACAGTGTAAGGCTCCAGAATTCGCCAATTTATGGTTTAAAAATTATGTATGTATTTCATTGTTATGGGTTTAGTTGGTCACTGTATAACACTAAAAACATTGATTATACAAGGTGTCCCGCATAATAACTGGCACGTGGCAGGCTTAGATATATAGGAATGAGTATATACAGGGTGTACCGATTGTACTTCAAAATAAGGATTGGATTTCTTAAGAAGTTATTACAATTATCGAAAATAAAATTTTAACTTCAACCTTTCAAGGCCAACTCACATCTTAGTTTTCTTTTAAGTATAATCGGGACACCCTGCAAAGCCAATGATACTAGGTGCATGTAGCGATGTCCAAAATATTGTAATTCAACCAAACTTATAGGATGTCCCCGTTTTCCGAAACAATTATTTTAGGAACTTTTGAAAAAGGTAGAGCATGAAAAATAATAACATTTCCTAACATTTTTCTCTAAAGTACTTCATTTTCTTAATACAGAGCGTTTAACTTTGAAAAAAAAAATTATTTTCGATATTTGTAAATAACTTCTTAAGAAATTCAAATATTTACATAAAATTTGTAAATCGGGGATTTTTGCGGAGAAGAAATTCAAATTTCTTTCTAATTTTGACGTTACTACATGTTTATAATAATAATAGTATCTCTACCCCTCATTCTAATCACAGGGATTAGCCCAGAAGTCGGAGACTTGTGCGGGAGAGGGGACGGCATATTATTATTAAGCAGGCCGCATTTGCGCCCAGGAACGACTTACGTTGGTAGGCCCTAACCACTATTCAGTGCAGGAATGAGGGAAACCTGGAAAACCTCATTAATTAGGGGGGTAGTCAAATATCAACCGGTATCAATCTCTCACATTGACCCAAGCCAACATTCTTCCACCCTACCATACCCGCAGAGAGGGCGCCAAACCTCTCCACGAATATAGATTATATACGGTCTACCGGCAGCTGGGTTCGAACCAACTCCGATCTAGTCACCTCGATTCAAGTACTGACGCCTTAAACCGCGCGACCACTGACCCGACCTTTTAAATAAATGACAGAACTTTTTTGCTGCTTAGTGTATCTATCTGACTATTGAAACAATCAATTCTCCTACCTATTATATCTGAAAAATGTTTAACTTTGAACAAAAATATTTTATTTTCTTTATCTACTAAACAAATTATTATTTTTCGTTTAAGCTTGGTGTTCAGTAGTCATTATAAAATTTTAATATTTTAATGTAAATAACTTTTATGGGGTATGGGGTTTTGTCCACTCTAGAACCCCTAAACCTCTACGACAATGGTGAAAATTATTTTCTCAGTGCAAATTTTAAAATGTTATTTTATTTTCTGCAAAAATTATTATTGTGTTTTTTGTGCTGACAGTTCCAGTGTTGAAGTTTCATTTACATTTTTCTTCTGCAGTAATTTTCTGATCAATTTGGTTTGTTTTCTTTGTAACTTTTTTTAAAGTAAATGATAAATAACAACTAACTGATGTAATAGCCAAGAGTTCTAACTTGTCTTATTTTTGGCATTTTTATTTAGTTTTAGTCACAAGTTCAAAATACTTAACACACATACACAAGTTTAAAATACTTAATTTTGAAATGTCTTGTCATTTCGCTGTCTACATTATTGTCAAAATTAGATTACAAAAATTGTGTGTATCATACAATGTATCTTTCTACTTTCACATAAATTTAGCTAAATATTCTTGGCAAAATTTGCCCATAAATGTCGGTATAATTTTCACTTATAAATTGCTTTCGGAAATTTCGAGGTCATGAATATTTTGCCCCAAGCCGCAGGCAAATGACAATTTTTTGTAAAATATTTATGAACAAGGAAAACTTCGCCGTTGTTAATTTAAGCTTTTGGGATATTCGGTAAGCAGGTTCCCACCAAACCATTAATTTGCAGGTACAAATGGAGATCACGACGACATTTATAGCCGTAGGTAATTGAAACTCATTACATGTGGAATATAACAACTTACTGTTTTTGTTTGTTTTAGTTTGCATATAAATCATTAAAAACTCAAGAATACAAAATAATTAAAAATATCACTGGCAGGGATGTACTATCATGACTTTCATCACAAGAAAAATTTGTCACTCTGTATAATCATGGAAACAAAATTGGTTTTCATACGCTCCATTACATTAGACATTACGAATTTTAAATTACCTGTCAAAATTTAGGAGGTGATACAACTCGGCAAAATAATTTATCAAATTCATGTAACATTTTCTCGAAAAGTCAATATTAACGAAGTTACATATCCTCAAAGTTAACTTTTTAAATTTGTTTTTTGGCTATAACTTTCTTAGTCCTGGAACGATTGTTTTTCAAATTTGGCTACTTGTTACTTTTATAGAGATGCATTTTCACGTAAAATATTTCTAAGATTACAGCACCTTAATGGGTAGAAAGGACACGTGCTAGGTGAAGAAATTATCATAACTTTTGTCTTTAGTTTTATTGCAATTTGACATAGAGAACTCCTCCTCGGAAGTAACCTTGAAACATTAGTTTGATTTTATCTATGTATCTGAAAATGTCAAGGAAGCTAAACTGACGACGGGGCGATCAGATGCGAAATTGTTCTAATAAGGTTACAATAAATTAGTTAAATGTATCTCATAAAACGTCATACAAAAAATAGTATGAAGCTATCATTCAATTATTTTCAAAGTACACTTTGCTTACATCACAAAAGAAATAAAATTCAGCAGTATGTCCAAAAAAAATTAAATGTCGATTTTCTAGCAAACGGTTGGTTTTTTCGATTTCAAACAGAGCACCAAATATTTAGATAAATCATCAATCTTTAAGAAAACGTTATCCAAATTTCAATAAAATTAAAGACAAAAATGTTATGATAATTTCTTCATCTAGCACGTGCCCTTTCTACTCTTGAGGGGGGCGCTGAAATTTTAGAAACATTTTATCTGAAATTACATCTTTATAAAAGTAACAAGTGTACCACAAATTTGTAAAAATCATTTCAGTATTAAAAAAAAACTTTGAGGTAACATAGCTCTCTTAATATTGACTTTTCGGAAAAATGTTACATGAACTTAACACATTATTTTTCCAGTAGAATTATCCCCTAAATTTTTAGCGTGGAGTTTCCGAACACACAGCACCCTATTTTTGATTAACAAACTTATCTTAACTTTACACTCAGGTGGCAGAAAAGCTATCGCGGATCCTTTTCTACAGTATTTCGGGCTCAAATGTTTGCAATACGACCCTGAAGTGTCTACAAGCATTTAGAAAACACCCTGTATTTAAATTAGCATGAGCAATATGCGAATATAATCTCGTTCATCTACATTTATCTTCATTTGCTTACCTTGTACTTTTACTGAAATTAGTTCTTTTAGCTATAGGTACAATAATTATTAATCAAACTCGAAACTCACTCGACGACAATTTCAGCTCCCGATATTTTAAAGCTGAATTGTCTTTGATATGTCCCAGACCTAACCTGGTAGGTTTCGCTTTTATCTAAATAAAGATCAGTGCCAAAATTAAAACTTCTTCGTGGAACTGTTCCAAAGTTACTTAATGGCAATATATTTCACGCGGCATACAATTACTTCAATTTGTATTACGTGCGAAGTATTTACTATGTAACTAAATCATTAAATTTATCTAGGTGTTTAAATAGGAAAAGTTATTTACAGAAAGATAAAACTAATAAAATTGCAACAAATAATCACGTGTTTTATCATAAACCTTTTGTGAATAGCTTTTATTATTGTATCAGGTTGACAAATTAAACTGGAAAAGTGCTATGATTTTGGTTGTCAAATAATGGATAATCATGGTACAAACGGAATTAGCTATATGCTAGAACACTAGTGGTGCTATCGGATCTCAATACTTGTAGACCTGGTCCTTCCAGTATGCTTCCGCTGTCAGCTTTTGTTGATATTATTAAGGAGAACACCCACAAAGAATTAAAAACAAACGGTGGGATTAACTGAATAGCTGTCAATTTGCTAAGGAATTCCTAGAGTGTTTCTATAAAATTATAACCAAAATGGACCTGGATATGTTTGGGATGAATCTTCGTCTAGTGACAGGTATTCGAACTGGATACTGTTGGTTAAAGACGCACCAGTATATGAAGAAATCTGGAATACCTGACAGTATATCATGCACTCTGTGAGTACACTGGCGCTCTCGTCAACAAGAAAATCCATGTTGGGAGGCCTACTGTGATCATCAATAGAGAGATCCTCCTGAGCAACCTTTTTCTCTCTATTAGGTCGGTTAGCGGTTCAGGTGGATTGATCTCTTAATGGATAGAAGTACGCTGTAGCCTCTTAAGCTACTCTCCCACATTTACAGAATATTCTTTGGAGTGATGAGTGAGTTAGTAGAGGTAGGGTATTTAAAACCCGATGTTCATTTTTGGGCAGTCAAAGATCCTCGAGTAATATGACGAACTAACTTTCAGCACTGGTTCTTTTTGAGCTCATGGCGGGGATGAGAAGACATCAACCATTCGTCTTAATGTGAATGGATGAACTCCGCTAAAACTATTTTAAATGAAGTTATCGGAAATCACTAACACATACTTGTACTTTCCAGATAATGAAATGTTTTCTCAATCTGTTATAAACATTTTCCTGATAGGTATGTTGGTTGCAACAATCACACTACCTTTCCACACTAAACTACAAACATATTTAGTATTAGGCACCTTTATTTGTTGCTTATTTTACTTCAAATTGTACCTTATAATCCGATCTACATTGCATGACCATTTACAGCTGTTTTTTTTTTTGTTACAATGAATTGGATTTCAAAGAAAGTAACAATCTATGCAAGTAGGTACGTAGCGGGATGTTTTATTAAGCAAAAATCGCAATTACTATTTGTCATTAATCTATAATAAGAAGATGATAAACCCATTCTCATTAATGATAATGCTGATGACATAGAAAACGTGACAGATTATTATCTTAGAGGCGTCGCCTAGATACACCTCCTGCATTACACAATAAACGTTGAAATTTCTCGAATGATTTTGATTTTATTTAATCATTCTCTGACGTAAGCGTCGTCTGTTGATAAGGACTCGGACAAAAGATAAATAAAAGGAAGATTTGAAGAGAACACTTTAGCAAACATGAACTTATGTATTAAGTTAAACGGAAATTGACCTTAATGCTGATTATACCATTTATTAGACTTTAAAAGAATAATTTGGATATCATGTCAAAGACATTGAAATGATTATTTTTCAAACAATCAGAGCAAAATTATTCATTGTGAACTTAAAAATATCATAATTTTTCCTTTGGTACTGGTATTTTTGTCAAGCTGACCGCAGTCTTGCCAAATGCTGAGAATTTTTTCCCGCTACGTGTAATTATTATTTTTTGGCAGCCAACAGGAATTGCTAATTTTAGGATGGGCAACGTTACAGTGACACGACCACCTAACGAGGTATTAAGTATGTAAATTAATTGAGTACTAAATAACACCAGCACTTGGACACCGGAAAAAGGCATAGTTTTCAAAATGTAGATATAGTTTAAACTAAATAAATTTTGATATATACACACATTTATCAACTATACAGCTCAAGAAACATCTACGTGAGAACAACTGATGAGTTATTAGGACCAAAAAAGCTTCAATAGGGTTGCCTCAGGGCAGTATATTAAGTCCGCTTCTGTATATACTATATACATGATTTTGAAAAACAATTTTCTAACACATCAGTTAAGGTATACCAATTTGTTGATGATTACGTCATACAAATACAGGGTAGAAAAATAGACAAATGCCATCAAGCCCTGGATGAAGCATTAACACTCGCAACTAAATGGTTTATAAATAATGGACCACCAATATCTGAAGAAAAATTATCTATATGTACTTTTACAAGATCGCGTTATCAACCACCTAATTCTATAAAACTTTCCAATCTAAACATCAAATACAAAACATTAGTAGGTTTGATACTAGATAAAAAATTAAACTGGAAAGACCATATAAATTTAATATGCAAAATAAGCGAAAATGCACTCAATATTCTTCGAACTTTTAGCCACCGGAAATGGGGAGCTGATCCCAATATACATATGTCTTCTATTCTATAGATCACTAATTATGTCCATATATGACTATGGTTGTATCTTTTACGGGGCAGCTAATCGGATGTACTTACAAAAAATTGAACAACTGAAAAATAAAGGACTTCGACTATCCATTGGTTACCTTAGAAGTACTCCAATTAATATCATGGAATCAGAATGCATTGAACCACCATTACAGAAATGTTGAGCGATAGACTTCTTGTAAAACACATATCCAGAAATAGTAAATTACTCAACAAAATTCATAATCTATCTATACTAGGACTTACAAACAGGTACTGGTATCATAAGAAATTACCTCAACTAGTAGAAAGTTACATATGGATTTCCCAATTCAAAGAAAAAATATATAAATCGTTTAAATTACCTTGTTTTAGTATAGAAAATAACATTTATGGACTTTCAAGATAACGAATATAAAACAACATCACTTTCCAAATGCACCTGGCCACTAGATGGCAACATCAGGAACACATATTTATAGATGGTTCTGTAATTAAAACGAAACAGCGCGTGCAGTTTACCATGATAACAATAAAGTTTCCATGCAGTTTAGACTCCCTTCAAAAGACAACATCTACACCGCCAAACTTATAGCTATCAAAGAAGCAATAAAATATTGTCAAAATTACGAGCTCAATCATCATTTCGTCATATTCAGTAAAAGTGCTACACAAGCGATCCAAAATTGCAATCGATCATCAAAAACAACTCAACTCATTATTGATATTATTAAAATGTACAACAATTTACGAATTCTAAATAAAAATCTTGAAACAGTTTGAATAAAAAATCACGCAGGAATCACGCAAAATGAATTCGTAGATAGACTAGCTAAAGAAGCATTTTTAATCGGAGATCCCTGAATTTAAAATTCCAGCATCGGACATAAAAAAAAATTATCACGGAGAAACTAAAGAACAACTGAAATAAGTATTATCTTCATTACGCTTGACTACAACCTGGGATAAGGAAAAAAGCATGGTTCATAGTAGAAACTAGGTCGTTTAGGAAAAATAGATGTATATCTTATATAATTGTATAATTAAGAACAACATAAAATTGTAAGAAAAGTTTAAAAAAAATAATAATAAATAAAAATAAAATAAAAATGCCCACAAAACTTAAAAAAATAATAAATAAATAAATAAATAAAAAGTTCGTAAAAAACAAAATTAAAAAAATATCCGATAAAAAAAAACAAAACAAGAAAAATATACCTACAGATATATGTATAGATAAGTTTTTCTGTTATTGTCACTCAGACGGATATATTAATAACATTAGTTATTGGATATATGATATTTTATAACGTATAGCCCGTTTATATTCCACTGCTGCGCTATTTTAATTAATAATCAGTTTTTATACGTTTTTTCCTTATTACCCACATATATGTGTATACCTATAAAGATATAGTTAAGTAAATTGAAAAAAAATAACAGACCAATGAACAAAGTCTGGCTATTTGGTGATGAACCAGTGCCTTTTTAAATCACACACACACAAACTATATGAGTGTATTTATTTCCATAAACTTAGGAAATATAAACTAGAAACAGAAATTTATATTTTTTTGCAATCAAGCTGAATGAAATCTATTTAATTAAAAAAATGTATGTACCTAGGGCCACAAATAAAGTTTACTAAACAAAAATTAAATCTATAATATTCACAGCAAAAATGACTATTGTATTAATACCCTGGTAAGAATCCATAGCTGTTCATATTTTTAGTTACTCTATTTATATTTTTAATATGTGACTCTGACTCACATCTCAAGCATACCCTGCCGCATTGATTTTTTTTTCGTATAATTTTTATAGAAGAATAAAATATCACTATAATTCCAGCATGAGTTTAAAAAAATCAGTAGCAAACAATTTTCACTTTATACAGGGTGGTCTGTAAGTGGTGGCCCATGGAGGCATACTA
Source organism: Monochamus alternatus (assembly GCA_037114965.1). NCBI lineage: Eukaryota > Metazoa > Arthropoda > Insecta > Coleoptera > Cerambycidae > Monochamus > Monochamus alternatus. Next base: position 71,368,081 of record CM073431.1, on the reverse strand, counting down.
GATTTTTCACTTTTTTTTCATTTTATTGTCAGAATTTTTCAAAATGCTGACAATAAAAAAGATACAGGGCGTCAAATTTGGATTGTGACTTTTGTAATAATTACACTGTGTTTGACTATATTAACTTAAACATTTGGGAATATCTGTTTTTTGGATATAAGAAATCATAATCTGTTTTTTATTTCGACGTATTTCCTAGAGTATCCGCCATATTTGTGACGTAAATGTGAGGGTAACATTTTTCGCCCTAACTTTATTACGTTTTTTTTATCAAAAAATCTAATACCTTTTCAGCAATTAGCAACATAGTTCTTTGTACAATATTTTAACTCAGTAGGCACCAAGTTAATATTTGGAAGAATTTCGAAATGGATTACAACGTGATAATCAACACTTTAAAAAATCTGTTTAGAAATTTAAAGAAAAAAAAAACGACAAATTTGTTCACATTGCAGATTATTCACAAACTAATTCAGGACAACTATCTAGAGCTGCAGGAACCAGTATACCTTTCATTTTAAAAACGTTAAATGTTGAAAAATTCTATCTGTAGCATTTTACACCAGTGCAAATTGTATTGCTTGTCGATGACCTCTGGTCCAGACAGCATACCATCATTCTTAGTAAAAGACTGTATTGGTGCATTAGTTAAACCTTTATTTGAATTGTATAATCTTGCTCTGAAAGCCAAAACATTTCCAACTAGATGGAAGGAAGCCAAAGTAGTTCCTGTGTTTAAAAGCGGTGATAAAGCCGAAGTAACTAATTACAGATCAATTTCCATCTTATCAAATTTTGCTAAACTTTTTGAAATAATTTTATACAATAGAATATATCCTTTGGTACGTCATTACATTTCAGAATATCAACATGACTTTGTGAATAAACGATCTAATATTACAAATTTAGCAGTTTTTTCACAGCTTACATCAAATATATTAGATTGTCGTGGGCAATTGGACGTAGTCTATACCGACTTCTCCAAAGCTTTTAATCGTATTGATCATTCAATTTTGCTTGGAAAACTGGAATGCTTTGGTTTTAACTCAGAATTAATACAAGGTTTTAAATCTTATTTGTTTGAAAGGTTGCAGTATGTTTTTTATAATGGTTTCTGTTCATCAAAATATTTAGTTACATTGGGGGTCCCGCAGGGATGTGACCTAGGCCCCTTACTATTTCTTTTATTCATCGATAATTTAAGTTACATTATACAGTCACATAAACTTTTTTTGCCGATGATTTAAAAATTAAAAATATATTCCAAAATCGAGTCATTAGACGACTGCACACTTCTACAAATTGATACAAGAATGGTGTAATAAAAACACACTTTACTGGAATGCTTCTAAATGTAAAGATGTTAGTTTCACGAAAAAACAGTTTTCTCATAAATATGACTATATAATTAATAACATTATACTTCCTCGCTGCACATCGGTTAAAGTTTTGGGAATAACTTTCGATCAACAACTGTCATATAATTATCATATAACCCAAAAAATTTCAGAAGCTATGAAGTATAGGAGTAGATTATAATTATTTGATAAATACGTTTAATATTGAATCTTTAGAAGGATTTAGAAGGAAGGAAAATGTAATTCTTTAAAATTTGTATACAATATTCTGCATATTCAAACTGATTGCTCTCAACTTTTATCACAAATTGCTTTTAAGGTACCTAGATTACAGATTAGACAAAATATTGCATTTAATACTTTTGGGCCAAGAACTAACATTCTCTTGAGATCACCAGTTTATACTATGAGTAAAAACTCTAACAGCATTGCTCATTTATGTAATATTCACAATTGTAAGCTGAATGGCATTATCAAATTAGTTATGTAAGTATTCTGTATTGTAATTAATTTTGAATATTTTTTTGTTATTATTTTCTTGATGGTTTCTATTTATATTGTATAATAGAGAAATTACGTATTTTGTTTAAACTAATATTTCAAATTAAATGTATTAAGTATTGCTCTGTAAATGGTGCTTGTACACTATTGGGCAAATAAAACTATTATTATTATTATTATTATTATTATTATTACCCTCAACTTAACCAAGTTGCAAAGGAATTTTGGCGCCTACTACATTAAAATATTGTTCAATGAACATGCAGCTGATTATTGAAAAGCTATTTTCTTCAAAAGCCAATTTCTAAAACTAATGACAAGTATACCTTTTTCCTCAAAAACAATGTAGGTTTAACGTAATAACGTTAATGCCAAAAAAGATGCTGACATTTACGTCACAAATATGGCGGATGTGGCACCCTCTAGAAAATACGTCGAAATAAAAAACAGATTATGATATCTCATATCCACAAAACATCTCCCAAATTTTAAAGTTGATACATTCAAAGACAGAATAATTGTTACAAAAAATCACTTTTAAAATTCCGACTTTGACACTCTGTATCTTTTTTATTATCAACATTTTACTAAGGCATATTGGCTTAAACAATAACATTTTAAAGTGAAAAATCTAGTATATCTCCATGGGTCATTACTTACGTCCACCCTGTATATCGGATATTATAAAAAGTTGGCTAAAATATACGTTCCTGTTTTTAAAATAGATTTATAAATAAAAGATTTCACTATTAATATTTGTAATTAGTTATATAAAACTTATATTCATATTAGTTTTACATAAGCAAAGCTCCAGTAATTATACCTAATTAAACAATAAATAGAAAATGTGATTTCACATAAATTTTCAAAATTTTAAATTTGAACACTATAGATGTGTAACATTACAACAATTATCCTTTGCTTATTCATTTATTCTTATGGTTTAACTAACTGAAAATAGTTAATTCTACAGTTTCAAACTAGTTATATCTGAAATATACTTAATCAAAGTTATTTATCTACAAACGATAACGTCACTAATTTTCCGGTAGGCAACCTTGACTGATTAGGAAAATTTAACGTTTTATAATACAATTATATTTTATCAACTTTAACTACAGGAAGAGTTTATCGACAATCTTTGTAAAACATTTATTTTAGTAATTGTTATTGTTATTGATTTTAATATTATCATTTTAATTTAATCTCTGAGTAATAACTAAGAATAATTTACTTAAATGCAGAAGCCTACCTTAGTCATTTTGACGGATGAGGTGGGGTAAATTTTGGAAAACAGTTGAAGTTTTCAAGAGTTTTCAACTGGGTAAAGTAAAAGAGAGATATAAATTTATGATTTTTTACATTATTGATACTTATTAATAAATATCACACTTTGTGCTTAAATTTTCTATAGAAAATATTACAGGTCAACTTTTTTAAGATCAATTGGATCAAGCAGAGCTAGCTAAAAGTCGAGGGGAAAATCACTCTATAAATAGGTGTACAAATCTAAGAAACGTATTTAGAAAATACAAATAAATACGTAAATACAGTGAATAATACTTTTAAATACAAATATTTATAACACATTTTAAATAGAAAGAAATATATTTAAATACAAATAAATACGTTTAAATAGAAACAAATATATTTAAATACAATGAAATAATTTTAAATAGAAATATCTTCAAAATGTGTTTAAATATAAATATATGTCTGTCTACTTGGAATTGAGCGCCAAATAGTCCCGATTTGGCTCTCTATTTGCTCTATTTCAAACGCATCGACCAATCCCAGGAGGCGCGTGGATTTCGACTAGCTTTTGTGTAACTAGTGAAAAACAAATTAATGTTTTTTTAATATTATTAGGTATTTGACACATGTTTACGCGGATAAGTAAGTATAATAATTTTAAGTTTACTGGAGTTTAAAATTAAAGCCTATTTCATAAAGTTGGGTTAACAGCAGTGTTTCCAGTGAATTAAGAAAAAAGGTCCAAATAGGGAACAAAACATTTGAAAAAATGTACATCAGATAATAGTTGCGTCTATCGTTTGGTGGACGGTTGCGCTGAATTTCTAGTGCTTGCAAGCAAACCAAGCTGAAAAACAGGGAGATTCTAAGTTGCGTGTACCAGTGAACCACTCTAGAATTTTCAGATATGAAGTTTTTGAGGAAATTTCATTAATCAATTATAAAACGGAAAAGCGTTGACTGATTAAAATAAAATTTGTTGTATGAAAATATATTCATAAAAGACTTTTTTTGATGCAATTAATGTTAATTACCGACTTACACAAATGCCTTATACTGAATACGATAGTTAAAAATATATTATATCTGATTGTCACATTTTTGATAAAAGCTAACACTTTTAAAAGTAAATTCTGTCTTTAAAAATTTTGATAAGTTTTACCGTTTAGTTGCAAAAAATTCTTTTCATGCCTAACATTTACTGTAAAATGAGGAGTACCATCGCCCATGAAATACACACTCTTCTTATCAGTAGGGGTACATTTTCTAGATCAACGGGTAAAATAGTTTGTAAGAAATTCAGATACATTTCTCCGTTTAAAATAGTTACTGGGCCAATTAAATCCCAGTAAGAATAATAATCCCAAAATTGGGAACAATCAGATAATACACAAAAGAAATTTAATATTTTTTAAACTGAGGTATCCAGTTTAAGACAAGCAAAACGGTAACTAATAGCATTAAAAAAGCATTTAACCAATATATTTTCATATAACAAATTTAATTTTATCGTTCAAAGCTTTTCCATTTTGTAACCGAATATTTAAATTTTTTCAAAAACTTTGGCGCCCTAGAAATAGACATTAGCAAAAACAAAGTACAAAAAGTAAGTGTTTATTGCACGCGACGTAAAATTGTCCAGCGAGGTCTTCAGGCCGAGTAGGACAACACGTCGAGTGCAACAAACATTTTTTGTACGAGTTGCATACAATATTTTTTCTACGTTCATGCAAAAACCAAAAAATGTTTTATTTAGATGACTCTAACTCTAGAAAAAGATTACGTCGATTTGAACGTTTATGATTGTAATGATGACAAAACGCTGTAGTAGAATGACAAATGAATGCAAAGATCAACTTTTTCCACTAAATACCTATAGTTCAATAAAGTTTTATTTTTTTCATGAGCATAAAAAAATATATTTAGTGGAAAAAGTGGTTCTTTATTGCACTAGTACTAATACTTTTAAATACATTTTAATCAGCATAAATACAAAATATATTGGCGAATATAATGTATTTATAAATAGGTGTACAAATTTTTCAAAGTGACCTTCCCCTCGCTAAAAGTAGATAATTTAAAAATTAAAACAGGTAATTCAAAATTATTTGGTAAAAGTAAAATAAATTTAGAAGAATACGTCTTCAAATAGTTCCTATAGGCATAGAACTTTGTCCCTTAGTAACATATGTATAATACGCTTGTAATAGCGACTACTACTTAATTTTTTGATATCGAATTAATTATTATTAATGACTAAGCAATTCCCTAAGTTCAACATTCTCACAATGAATGTTATTTTCTATACCTACACCTATACTACACCGAAAAGCACAACGAATTATCATATTGTTGTAGTTGAATTGTAATATTTCTATAATAATTTAAATCGATTACTTAATTTTTCTTATTTTAATAAAATTTTCGAAAAGCAATATTTTAATTATTTGCTTTAATTACAAAATTTTCCTATTCAAGTATTTAATAGCTTGCTCAAGTGACATAAAAAAATAATGAGCTTATTTATTTTATCTACACATGCTTATTAATTATTTTTCCTAACAGATAATCTACTCTTGCATTTTCTTGTGGTAATTGATTGCAAAAGAAGATTGAACAATATTTCTATACCTAGGTAATTAAAATTTTTGAATAAGTTACGCACGAATAGAATTTTTATTTGTAAATAAGTAATCAAAGATCTTTCATGCATGGTTTTGGTCACCATTCAGGTCAGTATATTAGGAATATGCATTGTATAGAAGAAATATATTGACTACGTTAATACATTTAACAATATTATAGTAGCAAGTCATAAAACATTAAAAAAAAAACTGAAAACAAGTTAAAAACACAATAATATTGAAAATGATTCATTAAGAATCAATTACATAATAGCATATCAAGAATCAAATATATAATAACATATATTAGAAAAAAAACAAAAATTGAAAACAAAATAAAATTTAGAACAAAAAGGAAGGGTCCATATATTCCTGCACTGAATAAAAACAATAACTGTGCATATTTTTTATTCTATTTTTAAATTGCATGAGACATAATGCTTCTGTTATACAGATTGATTTTGAGAGTGGGGTATTAATTTTAACTGATGACAGCAGGCATTAAATTAAACCACTTCACAAAATATTGCCCTCATAAATGTATTTTAAAAACTGATATAATTAAGTTTAAATTTATTGCAAATTTTGAAGCCGGCTCTGTAATGAAACTTGGCCGATGCTTAATTGATAATCGACATAAGAATGTCCTTTGGGTAACCTTAGTAACCTTAAACTTCCATTCCAACTGAACCAACGTATTACACCTGTTAAGAAAGAATCGTGTTATGGGTAAAATTTTAAAGCTTTATAGTGTGTGCGTTGTATCATTTTGTCTTGAACGTAATTTGCTGACACAGTGATATTAATCATTTTAAGAAATAGGGATCATATGAAAGGTTTCTTTGCAGTGATATGACACTTGCCATGTTCAATTTTAATTTAAGAAACATCATATTTTAAATGATGTATTCCTTGAGTCCTGTTGCTTAATGATTTTCCTAATACTATATTCTACTATACAAAAAATTTCGTGTTAATAGCAATGGTCTTCATGAAAGTAAAATTAACTCAATGAGTTTTTATTATATAATTACTGTTTGTTGTTTAAACAGCATCGGCCTTACATACATTATATTAAATTGTATATATCGTTTATCTTATTTTAACTGCTATAAACTGGCATAAAAATAATTTATTCCACATTTTACTATTACTTAACACTGTGACGACACCTTATTCCATGGTTAATTTACCTTAAGTTAAAATTTATTTATTTATTTCAGGGAGATAAAAATTTTAAAATTACTATCTTATTTCAAATAAAACACCCTATATGTTATTGCATTTTTTAAAAAAGTATTAAATTTTGAGTTGAAAACACAAACATGTAGAACACATAAACTAACCTAAGGTAAATAATCGACATAAATAATACAATTCAAGGTCAAAATTTAGTAATAGTTGGCGTGTATTAATACTTTTTAATTGGCTAATACGATACAAGTTTGAAACAAAAAAAAAACAGTAAAAATCTGAAAAAATAATAAATATAACTCTTACAAAGCCTGATATCAGGTAAATTAATATATAATTTTGCACAGCATGGAGTAAAAATACAGCATAAACTATTTGAAATAAGAAAATTTTCGTATATTGAAATTAATGGTAATCGAAAAAATAGAACACTTGGTGTAGTATTTTAGAACTGCTACTTAATATAAAAGGTGGAACAACTTAAGTTTTTTTTAGGTTACAGATATTATAAATCTCGCAAACATCACTTTTTCTAAATGTTAAATAACTTCCAAATAATTAGGTTTAGGTATTGAATATGCTACATGTTTTCGACTAAAAATTTCATGCCCTTTCCAAAAATGCAATTTATATAAGATATTCTATTTAAGTAAATAAGAAAGTTGACTACTTCCGGATGTATCCAAATTTTAAAAATATTTTCTTTAAAACCCTCTTTACGAAATTTTAAGAACAAAATGTAATTACCTTTTATCTCGCTTTCCAACCAAGATATAGAGTAATCAAATTTGGAAAAAAAAATTAATGAATTTTTCCCGATTATTTGAAAATGACAAGATTTTCTAAAATTTTGTAGATACTTATTACTTAGGATATATCATCTAACCAGTAGTGTAGATATGAGGGATCTACAATTACATTAAATAGGGTAAAAAAACATGAAATTTTTAGTTTAGAATTCTCAATACCTTTAAAAGGACTCTGGTAAAAAAATTCGTCAGGCCTACCGTTTTCCCATAGAAATATTTTTATGACAATTGTACAGAGTTGTAATTGCAGAGTATCTCGAAAACTACAAGAGATATAACGTTGCGGTTTTTTGCAACACTGACCTCCCTTTTCGAGAAACATAAGATGCCGTTATCAGAATTTGTATAGACCTCTTTGTGTTTAAGATATAGGGCAAAATTTAAAAAACAATTTTTAAGGGATTCTTCGTATCTTGAGAGTAGCTGAGATATCGGAAAAGTGAAAATTGCTTCTGATGGACTTTTTTACGTAGTGGTGTACTTGTAATTTCTCTACAAGGTGTCTCTTTTAAAACATGACCTTAATATACATTTTTTTTTAATGAAACATCCTGGATATTTTTATGGAATTGCATTATTTGTTTCTTTTTTGCATAATTACATAAACGTTTTATTTTTTGACAATTTTCAAAATGTAAAGTAGCAACTGTTGTGATAACATTATGAAGGAGAAACATAGGAATCTTCCTGAAGTTTGACTATTTAAAATTTACTCATCCTGTATATCTCACCTTGTTCTTTATACAATACCTTTAGCTTAAAATCGTCGTGAATGACCTTATAGAAATGTTACCTTTAGATCAAAATATTTTGGTATATTTTATAAAATAGTTACAAATTTCTTAACATAACTAGATATCAAGGAAAATAACTTAGTTTGATAATAGTTATTTATGATGCGAGTAATAAAAGTGCATTTTTTAGGCACGCATGTAAAATTTTGCAGACTGAGCGCAGCGAATTCTACAATTTACATCAGTGCCTTAAAAACACTTTTAACGCAAATATCATACAATATTTTTTCTACAAACAGCATTAAAAAGAATTAACACGGGTAGAAATAAGTTAAGTTTTAAATAGCATCGTAGGCACTATATCAAATTTTCGAAGGGGGCACTTGCCAATGATATATAGTAACCATGGTAGCAACCATTGTTGTATTCATCATTTACGAAAAATTTGAAAGCTTTGGATTTGTCACTTTTAAACGTTGTGTCTGCTCAAACATCAACTAGGAATGTGGTGGTTTTAGTTGATAGCGGTAAAATTGTGGAAGGATTTAATTTTTCAAATTGTGTGAATTGTTCATGTTAATAAAGAATTTACTGTCACAATTTGACTTTTACTTTAAGGCACTAGTGCTTTAAAGTGCATCATTTTAAGGCACTGGTGCCTTAAAGCAATATTTTTAATGATACAAGGGAGTGTTAAAAATTGCTTTTTTAGATGTTAGTAGAAAAAAATATTTAATGATCATTACAGAAGTATTATCTACTTCATTAATATATATATATATATATATATATATATATATATATATATACTAATTACTATTTTTAAGCGTAGACAAAACATTTTTAAAAGTTAAATACGTAGATAATTCATACAGATTATAAATTATAAATAGTATGGTATTATATTATAAATAGCACCTATGGTATTGCAATAATTAAAATGACTGTCTGATAAATGGGATTTATGCAACAGATATATGTTTATCTAATGTGAATCATATGATTCCAAGGACGTCAATACGCACAGTATATTATATTGGTTTGGAAGTCTGTAATTTGAATGTACAACTACGTAAATTAATGAATTATTACATATTACATATATGTATTGAATTCCTGATTAGTATTCCTTTATTGAATATCTTAAACTATGTTTATACAATTAATTTTAAAATTTTGTACAATTTACTGAAAGAAAATTGTTGATTTACAATATTAAAAAATAATTTGTTCATATTTTGTACTAACTGTTGTTATATGTTTCATTTTAATAATTTATTATGTCATGTATTATTATTAAATAAAATACACCATGCGATACCAATTTCAGAATATACCAATAAAACTGTCTATCTTTATATATCCTTTATTTAACATTAGCAAACCGAAACGTGTTTTGTAATAGGTAATCCCTCAATGTCGAACAAGCATGTGAATGAAATATATGCGTAGCTGCGAGGTCAAAATTATATAATCAGGATATAAAATTGATCTAAAGGATAATTTTAAATGAAAACATACTCACTTTTCCTCAATTCATTTCACTAGGAATTACGTAAAGGTAACAGCACCCGCACCAGGAAGCCACAACTCACATGGAAATCGTCGAAATCGTCAACTGGCAGGCAGAGGGAAGCCTTGATGTATGAATTCGCGAGTACGTCGCACGCCGCGCGCAGAGTAGAGCCACTATTTTTCGCGATATCGATTCTGGTCGCGAGACTACTAACTACTCGGCGAGACGGTTTAAATTCAGACTCAGCCCGTGGGGGCAGACTTATCTTTTCGTGAATATTTTTTTTTCACGTGATCAACACGAGTAAAATACAATTTCACGTAAATGTTGGTTTGACGTCTGATTGTAAATCACGCCATGGCACAGTGCCAACTATTTCAGTGCTCTCCCCATGTGAGAAGCAGAAAATAGCGAATGAGTAGTTGCAGTAGCAAATCTAGATGCTACTGACCTCCATTCACAAGATCCAGGATTCATGACGATTCCAAACGATGACACATCCGTGAGCGTTGGATTATATGTGGAAAAATCCTTTCTTTCGGTGTCGTAGATAGCAAAATTATCAAACCTAGATACAAATCGTTCTTTTATAAAATAAGATTGAACATAATGCAATGGATTCAGTCAGAAAAGAGTTGATTGAGTCTCTTCATGCACCTGAAGGCAAAATAAATAAAAAATTTGGAATCTTTTCTTTTCTTTAATGAAGAAAATTCTCTTTTACACAAAATAGAAACTTGAAATTTGATAGGTACTTTTACAAAAAAGCATATGTTAAATTTTGAACTTTTTTAAGTTTTTGTTTTTTGTTTTATTATAGGAATATAACATAATAATTTGTTTTACTTTCTTAAAATAATAGGTATTTGATTATTTATTATGACTGTCTTGACAGTTATAGATATTTTTTTGAGTTTTTATGACGTAAAAAAATATTAAATATCGCATCAAAGAAATGTGACCTGTTATTTTTTTAATTTGTGGAAACATGGAAATTTATTACCTTTCTGATCCCAAAAATATGTATCCCTATGTCATATATTTTCTCGAATTGTGCACATGTTCAACTGTTTTTTTTTAATATATATTTTTGGAATGAAATAAAACCCCTGTATTTAAATATTTGTAAACAAAAAATGGAAAATGTGAAAGTAGAAGACTACTAGATTTTAAATGTCCAATTTTATACAAAAGATGTTTCTTTAAAAAAACATTGTTCGAGTCATATTTCTCCTAAGCGACGTTCAATTGTTTTTTTTTATTTAACGTTAAAAAAAATCATAAAAATGTTTATAAGATTTGTCGTTTTTTTTTCATAAAAAAGTAATAACTGTCAAGGTAAAATGGAAAACCCTACTATATATTATTACAAGTAAAATTTTTATCGTTTGTTTTTCTTCAAATGTATGAAGAAGTGCAACTACCTGCTTCGTATCTATATATTTTGCGGGATACCCAATTATAGGAACTAAAAAATGGTTTACCCTGTTCTATAGCAATTTCAAATTTTTATCAGCAGTCATAAAAAAGTTACAGCGTGTTCCCACTTTCCGTTGTCACCCGGTATACTACACTAAATGTTTGCACTATACAGGATATCCCAAAATTAGCCTGCAAAAAATTAACTGTGGATTCTACGATCAAAAATAAGAAAAAAAAGTTATATAATCATAAGTCCGCAGACGTCCCCTAACGGAGATATGGCCGCTTAAATGGGGATCTCAAATTTTGTCAAATATTTCCAAAAGGACGATGATAAAGTAATCAAATTTGAAACTGAGAATCACATTTAGACTGTGAATCTAATGCTCTGAAAATAATTCCTCATAATTGGTCATAGGCGTGCCAAACTGTATCTCAAAATTTTCGTCCTCAGGCTCTGTTTTCGAGTAATATTCATTTAAAAAAATAAATAAAATTTAATTTTGTGGCATACCACAAAAGTTTAAGATGGAAACTATACATAGGCAAAATATCTCTAGTAAGCTTTTAAAAAAATACTGTCGACTTATTTAACACACATTAAAGGTGTTATTCAAGCGTTTTAACATATTAAAATACTTTTAAAATGCATATCAGTAATTATTTGTAAATTTTTGAATTTTAATATAGCCTATTAAAAATAAAAATATATGTTATATAATAATATAATAATAATATCTCTACCCCTCATTCTAATCACAGGGATTAGCCTAGAAGTCGGAGACTTGTGCGGGAGAGGGGGCGGTATATTATTATTAAGCAGGCCGCATTTGCGCCCAGGAACGACTTACGTTGGTAGGCCCTAATCACTATTCAGTGCAGAAATGAGGGAAACCTGGAAAACCTCATTAATTAGGAGGGTAGTCAAATATCAACCGGTATCAATCTCTCACATTGACCCAAGCCAACATTCTTCCACCCTACCATGCCCGCAGAGAGGGCGCCAAACCTCTCCACGAATATAGCTTATATACGTCTACCGGCAGCTGGGCTCGAACCAACACCGATCAGTCACCTCGATTCAAGTACTGGCGCCTTAATCCGCGCGACTACTGACCGACCCACGTCCCGCGTTATATGTATCAAATAAACTGCCAAATAACTTTTCAAAGTCTACTAGACACATTTTGACCGCTTGCATATCATATTTAATATTTTTGTGGTATATTATAAATTTTTTAAATGAATGTTACTCGTAAACGGAATAATTTAACGAAGTAAAACAAGAGTATCTTTTTTTTTTGTAAAATTGTTCAACATTTTCAATTTTTTAATCTGATAGCAAAAACCTCGAGTCATGACAAAGTTAGAGCAATATTTATCCAATAACCCCCTCCCCAGTTTGTCACGCCTATGATTAATTATGGTATTGTTTTTAGAACATTAAGTATATTCGCAATCTAATTGCGATTCTCGATTTTAAATTTGATTACTTTATCTCGATCCGTTTTGAAAATATTTGGAAAAAAGCAAATTTTGGAGTCCCCTTTAAAGAGCAATAGCTCCGTTAGGGGACGTTTACGGAACTATGTTTATATAAGTTTTTTTTCTTATTTTTGATCGTAGAATCCAGTGCTAATTTTCAGCGAATTACAAAAAAAAATATTTTTAACGCGACAAACTATAGACGACAATAAAAATAATTGAGTAACATCAACCGTGACGTAAATCGTATGAATATACGTAATAAATGAATTATTATGCGCAATACAAATCACCCTAACAATATGTTCTGACTGCTTTTCATTATCTCGTCTATTGTAGTCGCCCTATTGCTTCAAGTTTATTTTTATGAGTATTTCAAGAGATCGTTTGAATTAACCAGAAATAAGTTAATAGTTAATCAATTATATACATGTCCCTCGTTTTGTCTTTAGTTTCCTTCTTCTGTATGCAATTGGTTAATGTATTGGCACATTATTTTGTGATTTTTTAACGCATAGAATCGTATTATGTTGATAATCCATATGCCTACCTAATTACATGTAATATACAATTCCTTGTTGCCGCCTCGTACACTCCACCCCATAATTGCTGGCAAAAGCGAAGTAATTTTTAATTTTACTATCTACTAATATTCCCGAACATCTTCCTTATAAAATCAATTTTGATGAGACACGAGAAATACTACTGGCAATAGTAGAAATAATAAAAAGCAAGTATCTAATCACAGGCAATAATCTTGCTATAGTAGTGTTGTAAATTACTATAACAGTAAAAATATATAATGTAATTATAATAGCTCGCTTTGCTATGCCTAATACCAAAGTAACTTTAATGGCAGTAAAGTATTTAACACTTACAGTAACGTGGTATCAGTAAAGTACACGGTAAAAACATATTTGTCAATTCAAGACATATAGCTTAGTCAACGAAAAGATATAGAGGGAAATGCTTGGAACACAATTTTTGACATCGTAACTTTGTTTGGACTAGTTAGGAGGTGCACATATCAAAAGCCCGTAGCCCTTAAGCCGGTGGGAGGGGGGTATTTGAAAGTCCCATTTTTCGGTTTATTGCTTATATTTCGGAAACTATGCATCCTACCGACATGACAATTTTATACAAAATGAAAGCTGATTAAATTTGGTACAAGTTCTACTCAAAAAAATGTCTTCACATTTTTGCTCTTTTCGAGCAAATAACTGAAAAATGAGACTTTCAAACAAGAACGTCTATTTCAGCGAACCAAGATGTTTCCATAAAAATAGTATATAGTGTTCCATTATAAAATATTTGTTAAATAGATCAACAATACTCTTCAATGCAAGTGCATGCACAAATAAATCTAATTAAATAATTGTCATCTTATAACATATTTATATACAGTATGCGCCAAAAGTATGGAATAAATTCAATAAAAACGAAACAATTATTTTTTGGGAAAAATCCTCGAACAGGTCGATTTTTAATTTAAAAAATACATATTTTAACGAAAAATGCGATTTTCAAATGTCATTTGTTTTCGAGTAATGACGTCATCAATTTTTTTTTAAATGGCAACACATATTTTTGACAACATATTTTTTTCCTTGATTCTGAAAGATCGTTTAATTCTCTATCAGACAGTACTAAAATTTTGCCCTCTTACATAGGAAAGTTTTCGAGTAAATGACGATTGAATGTTAGAAAACGTAAATTTTATCCATAAAAAAGTAACAATTCTGAGGTATGTAAAATAAAATACAATTGATTAAACTTTATACTTAAATTAAATGTTCGAATTGCCATCCACCAACTTCTTGACAATGCGCAAGTCTGTGAAGAAATTCTTCTTGCACATTATGAATGATTTCTGAGGTAACTCTACGTATTTCGTCCCGAATGCGATTTTGAAGTTCTTCTAAATTACGTGGTTTATTAATGTACACTTTTGACTTCAAGTATCCCCATAAAAAATAGTCAAGAGGTGTAAGATCTGGCGATCTTGCAGGCCATTCTATCGGTCCGCGTCTGCCGATCCACCTCCCAGGAAAACAGTTGTCCAAAAAATCTCGTACAGGGCGCGCAGAGTGCGGAGGTGCACCGTCTTGCTGAAACCATATGGTATCGTCAGGAATGTCAGGGTCATTATCGTTAGGAAAAATTACTGCAAGGGCTGGAACAAGATCATTTCCTATGAACTCTAAATATCTTTGTCCTGTAACGGTTCCTTTACAGAAGAAAGGCCATACTATTATGTCGTCAACTATTCCAGCCCACACATTTAATTTCTGAGGGTGTTGGGTATGTGCCTCTGCCATCCAATGAGGATTTTCCCGACTCCAATATCTGCAAGTTTGACGGTTTACTGTACCATTCAGGCAAAATGTGGCCTCATCTGAAAAAAGTATTTGCCGGCGTAAATTTCTATTTCCTTGACATAAATCCATTAGAATTTCGCAAAAGTGTAAGCGGCGATCGAGATCATCTTCATTGAGTTCCTGCACAAGTTGAATTTTGTAGGGATGATATTTTTCCTTCCTCAAGATACGTAGCACTGTGCTCTGACTAGTGTCATTGATTAATGCAACCAATCATGAAGAATTATGAGGATTATCCACCATACTTATCAAAATGTTCTGTTTCTGATTTTCATTAATGCTTGGACGTCCAGGTTTTGGAATATTTACAACATTGCCAGTTTCTTTAAATTTAGACTCTACCTTACTGACTGTTGATTGGCTGATAGGGCTATTTGGATATTTTTCATTAAATAAATCGCAAACTTCCTGCTGAGTTCTAGTCATATTCCCGCATCCGATAAGAATTAAAATTTCAATTCTTTGAGTAACAGTTAAATGTGCCATAATGCCTTAAATTGAATAATAATTTCTATGTCGCTTACAATACTTATTAGAAAGTCGGTGTGACAATGACACTGCAAAGATTTTGACCTACGTGATCCATAAAAGAACTATGGAATTCGAAAAACTAAACTTGATAACGTTTTTGCTTTATTTTAATTGATTTACGTTTTCTAGCATTCAATCGTCATTTACTCGAAAACTTTCCTATGTAAGAGGGCAAAATTTTAGTACTGTCTGATAGAGAATTAAACGGTCTTTCAGCATCAAGGAAAAAAATATGCTGTTGCCATTTAAAAAAACTCGATGACGTCATTACTCGAAAACAAATGACATTTGAAAATCGCATTTTACGCTAAAATATGTATTTTTTAAATTAAAAATCGACCTGTTCGAGGATTTTTCCCAAAAAATAATTGTTTTGTTTTTATTGAATTTATTCCATACTTTTGGCGCATACTGTATGTATACATTTGACAAATATATGTTTTATAAACAAATTCCTTATTAATTTCAACAAGCTTCCCCGTAAACTGTAAAACTAAACATTTATATTATTTGAGTTTAAAAAAGATATGCAATTTTCAAGAGACTATTGTTTATTTTAAAGTTCAAATTGTCTTGAAGTAACGAAATGATTTTATTAAATTTATCACTTTTATATCAATTTAATAAATATTCAGGTTAACTAAACCAATTATATGGATTAAGTTTACATCAAAATTTGTAATATACAACCAAAAAAGTGCTATTAAATTTATTAAAATATATAATATTTAATTCAACAAAAATATTTCTTATTTCAGCCTCATTATAGACAAAAAACGCAACAAAATATTTTGTTACCTAAAACAATAATTTTGTTATATAAAACAAATAAATACGTTAATAATCAATGGGCATATTTATTTCACTTAACTACAAATTTAGTTGTGGATGTATGACACCTTTTTTTATTTGAGTTAAATATTATTTTGTTAAATTAAATAAGTTTTTCTCTGCGTGTACATTCTACTGAACGGATAAAGCAGATTTACTATTGCTATAAAACTGTTTTCAGTCTTACTTAAAAAAGAGTAGTAAAGTATTTTCTCCTGAGCATTTTTGCAGTGGAGATACAATATCCAAGGGCTGAGAACTGCCGAATTTTAAATGGATTAATGACTTCAAGATCAAGTTTTTTGTTCATACTAACTTATTTTTATCAGTGTATCAACAAATGCCTCAATTTTTTAAATATATTCGTTGAAAGTACTAATAGAGAGTCGGAAAATAAAGTAAGCCAACAAATGACAAGTGGTCATGGTATCACATTTCATCCTACTATGAATAACGCGTTAAAATCCGATGAAATGACAGTCAAGTTTAATTTTTAATACTATTTTAATCTTTATACTTACCTGATTTCGAATCATTCGACGTCTCTATTGTTCTTGAGTAACGAAAAAATAAATAAAAAGAAGATGGAATTAAGAACCTACCTTATTGAAAACTTTTTATCAGCATCTTTTATACAGCACTTAGAATATTATGTCTATAAGCGATTTCGTACTGTTCCTTTGATTTCGCCGGCAATAATTCCAATGTTGCTCGACTGGCGGCTTCTTCGATTTCAGCAGGGATGGATTCGTTACGCTCATTATCGAGATTATTCATTATACTTATAATATTACTAGAAAATGAGTCCGATTGTTTTGTAGAAAAAATAGTGTATGATATACGTATTAAAAGTGATTTTATTTTGTGAGTGAAGATGATTAAAAAACGAGCGTAGCGAGTTTTTTAATTTCACGAACAAATCTTACTTTTAACACGTATATCATAATTAGTTATTATGATGTGAGTGTTAAAAGTGCATTTTTAAGGCACGCATGTAAAAGTTTACAAAAATTTACATCATTGCCTTAAAAACACTTAACAAAAATATCATTCAATATTTTTTCTATAAACAGCATTAAAAGAATTAACCCGGGTAGAAATAAGTTAAGTTTTAAATAGCATCGTAGGCACTATATCAAATTTTCGAAGTGGGCACTTGCCAATTATATATATAGTAACCATGGTGGCAACCATTGTTGTATTCATCATTTACGAAAAATTTGAAAGCTTTGGATTTGTCACTATTAAACGTTGTGTTTTTGCCCTTAAAAAGTATAAAGAAAATATGGAAAAGAACAATCCATTTAAAGAAATCGATGCAGCGGCCAACCAAGCTACTTTGGACTTATTACCAAGAAAATCCCGGATTCAATATGAAATTGCATACAATAAGTTTGTGAAGTGGTATGAAGAAAAAGGCGTTTCTGAAAAATATACTGAAAATGTACTCTTGGCCTATTTTGAGGAGAAATCAAAGGTTTAGAAATCTTCATCTCTATGGTCTAATTATTCTATGATTAAAACTATGTTACGAATAAGTAGCGACTTAGATATCAGCAAGCATTTTAAGCTCATTGCGTTTCTGAAGTGTTAAGAAGAATATTATCAACCCAAAAACTCAAAGATCTTGACCAGAGACCAAATTGAACAGTTTTTGAAGTGCGCACCGGATGAGAGGAGAGGAGATTTGTCAGTTGACTCTCGACAACTTGGAAATTGTGGGCACTTCCAATTCAATATTGGTTAAGATATCAGATACCAAAACGAAGATTCTATGAAATTTCAGTATGGTTGAAGAATTTCATTTGGACTTTTACAGGAGATACATGGCTCTTCGTCCAGCAAATGTGGCACATCGTAGGCTTTTTCTAAAGTATGTGAAAGGCAAGTGTACGAAAAACCCTGTGGGAATAAATACGTTTGGAAAATTTTCTGCTGCTACTGCTAAATTTCTGCAACTTCCAAATTCTAACCTCTATATACTGGACATTGTTTTCGGCGTTCATCGGCAAGCTTACTAGCGGATAGTGGAGCAAATTTAACGACAATTAAGCGGCATGGGAGATGGAAAAATTGATTGCCCGAAAACTGCTTTCAGTGGCATCAATACCAGCGGAATCTGCTCAAACACTAGGAACTAGGAATGCGGTAGTTTCAGTTGATAGTGGTAGAATTATGGAAGGATTTAATTTATCAAATTGTGTGAATGGTAAAAGTATTCATAGGCACTAGTGCTTTAAAGTGATCATTTTAAGGCATTGCTGCCTTAAAGCAATATTTTTGTTGCTACAAGGGAGTGTTAATTGCATTTTTAACATGTTTGTAGAAAAACTTATTTTATAAATAGTTACATGAAAGCGTGTGCTCTGATTTGTAAAGATTACAGTACCTAGTTTGTATTTCAAAAGAAAGCGGGAAAGGGAGAATTAAGTTCCTTTTGGAAAATGTTAAGGTTTGGTTTATATAAAATTTTTCTAATTATCGTTATTTACAAGACGCATAGTATAAGTTGTAACTCTGAAGACAGTTTTTGTTAAGTATTATTAAATCGGCTGAAGATAAACATATCAAAATTTGTAATATACAGGGTGTTTCAAAACAAAGGCGAAAATTTTCAGGGGATGATATTCCTTGTTGAAAATAAAAGGTAATTTGTTATATAAACATTGGGTCACAAGTCAACCATTAGGGAGATATCGCGTTGCAAAGATGGCGGAAAAAAGAGTGTTTTTATTGTTTTTATCGGAAACGAAAAGCGTGGAAATGGTAAAATTTTGGGGAAGTGTTACCATCATCAAAAGACACTTGTGACATATTTTTTCACTTTTTTAAGTAAACTGCTCCTTTCAGTTTTTTTAACTATACTTTCAAAAAACGTCCTTAACGACGTAGAAAAAAATAAATTAGGTTAAGCCGATTCATTTAGAAACTTTTCTCTCTCTTATATTTGTTTGATAAAATTAACTGTTTCGACATTAAAAAATAAAATATAAAGTATTGCACGTCGTAGAATTCCTCATCCCAGTATATTTGCTAAGCTTCATCGAAGGCTATATGCATCCGGAAAATTCAAAAAAAGAAGTTTTGATACAGGCCGACACCGGGAAGTTCCAACAGCCGAAGTAGAAGTTGCAGCCCTAAATATTATTGCAGGCTTTGTTTTGAAACACCCTGTATACCTAAAACCTAAATATAATTTGTATCTGCAAGAAAATTTTATTTTTAGTAGTAATGACGTGGATGAAGATAGTTTGAGGGGAACTTTAATATCTGAACAGTTTTGTAAACCCCAAGAGATATAATATTAAAAAAATGTTCGTAGTACGTATAATTTTTGAGAAAATTAAAGATAAAGCTTTTTGTTTATAAAATGGCAAAAGTAAATTTTAAAATACAGAGTGCTTCTCATAAGAACCGACACAGAGCAGGTGCATGTAGGAGGTCTCAAAATATTGCAATTTAACCAAACATGCCTAGGTATATATAAAGTTGCACTCAGGCGAAGTTACATGCCTTCAAAATGGGGCCAAATCTTTAAAGTAATAATGATATCTCTGAATTGCTTTAACATGGAATACTAAACTTTATAGTTTTATTATAAACTGTCAAATTTTAACTGCAACTTTATATACAGGCATGTTTGGTTAAATTGCAGTATTATGGGACGCCCTACATGCACTTGCTCTGTGTCGGTTTTTATGCAGAATACCGTGTATAGTCATGTAGTAGTGTTTAATAACACACATATCATTTGATATCAAATCAATATTAATAATTTTCGCATTAAAATTATTTTAATATCTGCTGTTAATTACTATATTGAATTCATAGTAACATACCCTTTTTAATATTTATAAATCTATTTCTGGCCTTTTATATAAAGGTAGTAGAGAGCTTTATCTTCATTTACATTGAAAAAAACTGCTTCCTATTAATTTTCTATTAGTGTGCCTTTTTTATATTATCATTTAAAGTTTGTAAAGCCATTAGCATAGGATTAACGAAATTTCAACTTTCAACATATTTTCTTTTTAATTACACCACGCTACTGGTATGGAAAATAAAACGGTTTGCACGTTTTATTTCTTACTGCCCGTTAAACGGTTATTTTCCGGAGTCATTTGTGGCTGGAAAATGGAACATTACAGTATCTGATATCGTATATGTGTATTGCCTAGCAACACTATTGAATATTTTGTTTAATTTTATTTAATTTAATCACGTTATTATTTTAATTGAGAGTGACAAGCAATTTTTTTAAATTTTAATAATTATAACTTTTTATTCATTTTAAAAGGGATTACAAAGACAGCATGAAATAATTATAACAATACACGTCTGTTAGGTAAGTCTCATTTTGTATTCCGAACTAGACTAACTCGTACTGTAATAAGTCGTCTACCGACTTGTAGTGTAAATTACTTTGAAGTACAGCGTCATACCCTATACAGGGTGTTTCCTAATTGTATGTAAAAAATGCAGGAGCATATTCTATGGTTAAAATTATAATAATTATATTAAATAAGCCTAAGACTTCAAAGGCGACCAAAAATATCTCAAGGAGTGTAGAAGTTATGAAGTGATTCTTTGTCAGCTTTGGACACCTTATATCTCGGAAAGGACGCCCTTAAGACCCTATGCTTATTTCATAAAATTACCTTCTTTTGGTAATTATTTACAATAGCTTAAAACCCTCCAATCTTAATAAAAAAATTCCTACCCCCCTATTTTAGAGGGAGCTGATCACGAATCTGAAGTCAGATTTCGATGCTCGCATGTATAGTTTATTACATTAGGTTGAAATTGCAATATAACCTCTGTCCCCTCTGCCTTCTTCATTTCATGACGTCACACTGTTGTCAAAATATATAGGGGTTATATTGCAGCTTCAATCTAATGTAATGTATATATAGAGGTTATAATTTTAAAATAATTTTTTTGCGAAAACTATATGCGAGCGCCGAAATCTGACTTCATATTCGTGATCAGCACCCTCGAAAATAGGGAGTAGGAATTGTTTTGTTAAGATTGAGAATTTTACTCTGTTGTAAATAATTACCCTTAATTTTAACTATAGAAAGTAGTCTGGATTATCTGCACATAAATGGAAAACACCCTGTATAATAAAACAGGGATACTATATTGAAACATATAAAGATTGTTTCATTAAGTTCTATATCTTATTGTTATTGTCATTGTCACAAGAAAGTTCATGTGAAATTTATACCTATTTGTCTGGTAAAATATTTGCATGGGTTAAGTAAAACAAGCGGAATTTACTCACTGTTCACTATTGTAAATACATAATATTAAAAAATGCTCTGTCAAATATGTTGGCAATGCAGCAAAATTTACAGCTAGCAGTAATGTTAGTTGCCTATATACCAGATGGTGACGTAACAACTTTCCCTTGTAAACACATTGAATTGTTGACGTAACAAATTGACAAGACAACGATGACCGTCAGTATTTAGCATTGAGCCGTCAGCAATATCAGCATGATTGTAATTTTGTCCTAGTTCACAAACTTAAGGCTAAGTGGAAATGGAAAGGAAATGAGACAGCATATTTATTGAATAACGTCTTAAATTTGAGCGTATATGATTTTTTCTTAATATTTTACTGTTACAATGAGTGGGGATCACAAAATACGAGTAGGTTCACGAAAAAGTGAGGTAAGTTTTTGTTTTCATTTTAAATAGACTACTTTCAAATTAATGATTTATTTATTTCCAGCTTGCCTTAATCCAGACAAAACATGTTATATCACTTTTAAAGGAGTTAAACCCTGAAAAGGAATTTGAAATAGGTAAATTAACGATGAAAATAATAGATCCTGGCTGTACAAACCTTTATTTTTAGTTACAATGATAACATTAGGAGATAAAATTCTTGATATCCCTTTACCAAAAATAGGAGAAAAATCTCTTTTTACTAAGGAACTGGAACTTGCACTAATAACGGGTAGTGTTGATTTTGTGGTCCACTCATTAAAAGATCTTCCTACATCACTGCCAGAAGGAATGGCCATTGGAGCAGTTCTTTCGAGGTTGCATTTGAGTTTATATAATGGAACTTTTTATTACTGATTCATGTTTTGCAGAGAAGACCCCAGGGATGCTTTAGTTTTACAAAAAGACTTGAGTGGGTATTCACTGGAAACGTTACCTAATAATAGCATTATAGGAACATCAAGTTTGAGACGGACAGCACAAATAGCAAAAAAATATCCTCATTTGAAAGTAGAAAATATTCGAGGAAATTTAAATACTAGGTTGAAGAAACTAGATGACTTGGGAAAGTACCAGGCTATTGTTTTGGCTGCAGCTGGGTTGAAAAGAATAGGATGGACAACAAGAATTTCCAAAGTATGTTAAATTTGCAAAACATATGGGTCTTTTTTATACATTTTTAGGTATTAATAATATTGAGTGAAACTACTATATTCTTTATTGTTAGCTTTTGTAACATTTTTTACTGTATTAGAATTTTATTTTAAGCTAATATAAGTCAAATCTCCTACAATTCCTATCAATGAAGTCATATGTATACTCTCTGATACCAAACATCTATCGTGGTTGAATTTTCGAGTTCCCACTGTTTCAAAAGTGAAGTTAGATATTTATACTGTTTTCATTAAACCAGGTTAGTAAATTTAGATAGATTAATTTTTTTAGATAATTATTGAATAGAGCTTTGTCTGTGGAATTATTCATTAGCATAACTAGATATTTGGTATCAGAGAGCATACATATGACTTCATTGATAGGAATTGTAGGAGATTTGATTTATATTAGATTAAAATACCTTTCGCATAGGGTAAAAAACGTATGGGTCATTTTATGAATACTGAGTCATTCTTATTAAATTTATGTCCCTCATAAGAATTTTGCCCTATTTTGCTACAAACATTCATTTTAATCTACTGATTGCAGTAAACCACATTCTATTCGTAAACACTCTTATTTACTAAACATTTACACTTTTTAGAAATTCAATATACACGGGAATTATAATTATATATTTCAGACATCAAAATCAATCTATTTTAAAAAGAAACATAACTTTTTTTTCTAAAGATACCTACTCAAAAACATTTATTATTTTTGGAAACTTATTATACAAACAAAACTATGTTTTATGAAGAGACAAACATACCTAGTTCAAAAATATTTCTCAAAAATTTTAATAAATACAAATAATGTATTGCTTCAGAAAGGAACGTTATTTTAATTTGAAGCATATGCAGAAATATTAATTAGCTTTTTAAAATTATAATATATTCGGTTTCCCTTAGGTTCCGGAAGAACTTAAAATTTCTTCTTGTTTTATGTAACTTACTTCTTACGTATCTTCTTACTGGTTTAAACAGATTACCGTTTTCACTATCACATACTCTTAAAAATGCCACCTTAATTTCTGTATCATTCAACGTTTGATGTACATACTTCAACATATCTACATATAATTGATTTTTTTCCGAAGCAACAGATGCTATTAAATAAATAAGGGTTTGAATTAGTGAAGTTGATTTTAAGCTAGTCTGCTCTTCATCGTCGCTGTAAATATGTTTTACTGATAAATGTGGTCTATTTAATTTGTTTGGCGATAAACACACCAATGGTTTTCTTACAAGTGAAAGTGGTATATCATGCTCAGAATTTGAAGATGATGAGGATCCTATGTACTTATTCTGATACTGCAGCAACTCAGTTTTTTTCCAAATAATTTAAAAAAATAATTTTTGTTACACCTTTTTTTATATACTCATCAATTATAGGATTTAAATGTGCCCATATAGTCCCAACTCCATGCTGCAAAGATTCCGATAAAGTACAGTAGCTTTTAGGCTTCACTTCCTTTTCTATCTTCTCGTAAACCACTACAGTGACATGAAAATAAAAAAGATCATTCCCATGTCATACAATTCACATGGGAATGACTACAGGGAAATTACATATTTTAATATAATTTTTTCTAACAGAACAATTATAATTTATAAAAATGGAACCTTATTAGAAAACAGGTTACGCCAAAGTATAATAGATGTAAAAAACTTATACCACAATAAAGGAAAAAATACTTGTATTGTAAATCCCTTGCAAATTATAGAGAAAACTGATTAGGTCTGGATTTCCCAATATGAATTACACATTTTGCTGATTGATTATCCCCGCCATTCTATGCCGAAATATATGATGACGGGAATGATGATCACTAGGTAGGACAATTTTTAACACAAATTTTTCAAAATATATTGTAAATAATAATTTAATTTCTTTACTAGTTCATGGAGGAGTATGTAGATAAATGATTTGTCCAAATGGGTTTTAAATTAATTATTGTCACTTAAAGCTCAAATGACCCATATAATGGCGTCACATACGGGAATGTCGTTTTTTGACTATTTTACTCCAGTTCTTTAATTTTTATACAGAAAGGTTTTACTTTAAGAAAAATGCACGGGACATACATTAATAAATAAAACAGCTATCCAAAAAGCCTTTACTGTGCTTATATTTAATTTCAATTTTATTTTTCTGAGACCTCAAATTATTCGGAATTCGTACATTCAACCATATGTGGAGATTTTACAGACAATTAATTATTCATTCAAATATACTCTGTTGTATGCTTCATCTGTTCAGTATATTGTTGTTAACCACATATATCTAAAGGGCATTAAACTTTTATTTCAATTTTAAATTCGGTAGTGTCACTAAAATATTTTAATCATGTTAAAGATGTTAAAATACACATGCCATGTTGCAATTTGTTGCAAGTGAAAGGTGAACCTTAATCTGTATGTACAGGGTGGTCGATTTAACTAAAGTAATGCATTTTTTTTGTTGCAAACATCTGAAGCAAAGTTAGGGACCAGATGGACCTTACAAAAACAGTAAATAGTGTTTTCATTTTGTTTTATTTTAATCTCAATATATTACATAGGTATAAAGTAGCCTTTGAAGAAATCAAGAGAGCTAACTTGTACCAAATGTAATTTTATTATTGCCAGTTAGTTGTTGATTAATTTAAGTGGAGAAATGTTTTCTGGGCAACGGTCGAGAAAATTTACTGTTAAAATAATTTAATTTCCTTTGCCGTTTCCCATTATACTGTTGCAAGTTACCTCACTAATAATGATAATAGTAATAGTAATAATAATTTAATCCAGAAAGATCAGATAAACATGAAATTAGATAGGTCATATTATAAACAAATAACAGTAAAATAAATCAATACAGACTATATCAATACTATAATATAGATCAACATCATCAAATATCTTATCATTTTGGTTTGAACAAGTTAACATTATGTTCGGTTATAATACTAGTAGGTAAATGATTAATGAATCTAATGCCCATATAGAAAGGTGCTTTTCAATATAAAGATGTTATGATGAGGTATTTTAAATAGATTGCAATGCCTAGATTCATAAATGTGAATTTGGTAATTTTTAAAAAATTTGTTGGAATTTCTCTGCAGAATACGTTTATAAATGTAAATGCATGGAAATATTAAGATATTATTTTGTATAAAATATAGCGTACAAAAATTTATTAGCTGTATATCAAATATTAGACGAATAAACTAGCCAAAGATATGCATAGGTAATTAGGATTAAAATAAAACGAAAATGAAATGACCATAAGTACACGGTGTAGACAAGTTACAACTAACGGCCATTTGCTTCTCCATGCTGG
This sequence comes from Monochamus alternatus, assembly GCA_037114965.1. Taxonomy (NCBI): domain Eukaryota; kingdom Metazoa; phylum Arthropoda; class Insecta; order Coleoptera; family Cerambycidae; genus Monochamus; species Monochamus alternatus. The sequence continues at coordinate 71,341,737 of CM073431.1, read as the reverse complement.
ACTGAAAAGCCACAGAGACGAAGAGTTCTACATCGCAGTAGACCGTGAATCGTCCCTGCTGTCAAGTTAAACAGACTTAAAACAGCTAGAGTTTTTCATCAGATACGTCACCTATGGCATACTGATGAGAACTAATAAGCATAAAACCAGTATATGTCTGGTGGCCTGCTGACGAGTGACTGACTTTTAGCTGTTTGTTTTGGGTTTTTCAGGTGTAGTTCAATGCTGATTGAGACATTAGCCCACAGAGTAGTTCTTTCCTAGAATACCATGTTCGTAATTTTCCTACTGTTGCATTATAGCGTAAATCAGAAAAACTTTACAAATAAAATATATTAATTTTATTGGTACAGCTTATATGATTAGACATTTTAAAATTAATTTAAATATAGTGTATTAGCCAACCTTCACTACCTATATTTGTGCACTGAAGTATCAAACTCTACTCATTACACTCTCAGATTTTTTATTAAACACACAATTAAAAAATATATTTATATTAGTTTTTTAGTGTTATTTATTCAGATTATGCATCAATATCACATTGACCTTTTTTTTAGATATTAGAACCCCATGAATTACTCTATGCTGTAGGACAAGGGGCATTAGCTGTTGAATGTAGAGCAAATGATGAAGAAATTATTAAACTTCTCGAGCCTTTGTATGACATGCCGACGGCACTCAGAGTAACAGCCGAAAGAAGCTTTTTAAAAACTTTGGGAGGAGGATGTAGTGCTCCCGTAGCAATTTCTTCAAAGTTAAGAATTGAAAAATCAAATCAAATTAAAATAAGCTTAAACGGCGCAGTTTGGTCTTTAGATGGCGCCGAGGAAATCGAAGGAAAAGAGGAGGAGAATATTATTGTCAAAAATGGACTACGATGTTCAACCTGTCCTTACAATAATAATAAATATATCGAAGACATAGAAAATTTGAACGATTGCTCCAGATGTCCTGTCTCTCCCGCCAAAGAACCGTCTACAAAGAGGCAAAAGCTCGATGATATACCAAGTGAAATTTTAGCGGCGGATCCCCACGAACACTGTCCGGTTCAAATTCCTATAGGGGCCGATTTTATGGGAAAATGTCCTTACTTGGAGGGTATTCTCGTTAGTGATTTAACCAAGTGTCCTGTGAGTGGCTTTGTTAGTAACTTAAATGCCGTAAATTATACAAAATGTCCGTTTTTAAAAGATGCTATAGTAAATCTCCAAACGGATACTACTGTTGACAATTTGACTACTATCGACAATTTAGCAACTACAGGAAATGGGAACATAAAATTATTCTGTGGGTTGGTACCGCACAAAGATGCGACTGCTGAAGGTATGGAAAGTGCAAGAATATTGGGGGAGAGATTAGCACAGACTTTAATCTCAAGAGGAGCACTAGAAGTTATGTCTAAAGCGCAATCTATTATACATGGCTCTGTTACTGCTGGTTCTAGTTAATTATTTTAGTGATTTGGTTGTAGTTGAGTTTAGGATTTATGGAAGTGGGTTCTTGTAGTTTCCAGAAAACTATATTATATGAGCAATGATGGGAAAGTTTTCAGTAAGTCATATTTTTATTTTCTTTCTCTTCTTTTAGTGACTGTCACAAAAATCTTTAATTTATATTGTCTTCCTCCTATGATCAAATAAACACCCTGTAATTCCATCGCTACAGGTTTCTTATTTTCACGAAATAAAAATCCAAGTTTAGATCTGAGGCAGACAGACAGATCTCAAGAGTTTCATGACAAAATCAGAATCAGCTGGCAACATAACTTATTTTTTTAATGCAAAAATTGTTAAATAAGGCTCCATCTTAAATATAAGCAGTTTGGATGGGTGTGTGTATTTTTAGACATCCTGTATGTATATAATTGCCGACCACAACAAAAATAAATTTTATATTTTAAAAAACAAATGTAAAAGTAAATTTAAACATGGTGTTCTAATAATTTGGGTACATGGAACTTACCTGTGTCCAAAGTTGCTTTGTTTAGCTACTAGATGGCGTCAATTTTATTTTTTTAATAACTAAAATGCTGTATCCAATTTTAAATAAGATTTAGTATTTCCTTGTGCTGTATAGTGTTGTGTAAAGAATAATGCTACTTTAATTAATTTACCGTAGTACAATTATGCTTTATTATTTATTAGCTTATAAGCACAATTGTACTAAGGTAAGTTGATTTAATTCACATTAATTTTGCCCAAGGAAGCTAGTCTTACCCCTGTATAGATACCATTTTTTGATATAATACCAAAATAATTGCATTTAAAGAAATTTTAAAAATTACCTCCACTCCTTACAAATATGCTCATTTTTTATTCCGCCATTGCCATGAATAATTTGATTTTTTTGATAATCGAACCAAAATAATGCTTATTGAAGTAATTAAACGTATCCAAAAGTTATTTGAAAATTATGTTCATCATTTTTCGATAATACAATTACAAACTAAAATTACCACATTCATCAGATTTCCCCTAATAATCTTTATGAATAAACATTCGGTTACAAATTTCTGAAGTTTTCACAAAGCATTATTTCTTTCTTATATATAAATAAGTAAATCTGAACTTCCATGGCAAATAAAATTTATATGAAAAATATGTTGCCAATAACAATAAAGAAAAAATTCTAAATTAGAATCTCACCGACAAAAAAATATATATCCAAATTTGCTTAGAGGTGGGGGCATTTTTGCCGTTTTATAAATGTAATATTTCGATTACTACAAAACGTTACATTTTTTTGCAACTAACGATGAGTCATTTCAAATTTCCACACATCTTACAAAACTTCAGAAATACTTACAAACGTCGAAAACGTATTTTACTTTGCATTAAAGAACTGATTTTGTAAAAATATCGGGAGTGGTATTATACCATACATGTGAGATACCACTGTAGATAGAAACATGTATGTAGTACAACTATCTATAAAATTATATAATTATTATTTATGTGTAATGTTTTATGTTTATATCATTAAGTGCAGTGACAATATGTTTATGTAAAAAATGGTCAATGTCAAAGTGAACAACATGCATTTCTGTATTTCGTTAATTGTTTGATTAAATTTTTTTGTATTTGTTTTATTGAAATATTTATTGTAATTATGATTTGTTAATAAAATACGATTGTTATATTGTACTTATATTTATTTTTTCTTAAAACCCTGAAATCAAAACAAAATGTGGAAAACAAAAAACATTTCAAAAATTCAGTCAAATATTTATTTTTTTAATTTAATCATATAAACTTTTGTAAAAAATGTTAGTTACTTATGCTCTTAATGCCATTCCTCCGGGTGATTTCCTAAACATTGTAAAATGTTCTAGATACTGATGAATTGTATCTATAGGCGAATAAATTTCTTGCATTCTATTTTGCAAATAAGTTGGGGGGTTAGCTGGTCCTGCCGCTCCTAAGAAGCCTTGCATAAATTCTTTCATTAAATCCCAACACATTTTAGGCACTACACAAGGTCTGTATTCAATTTCCACTAGAATACCCTTAAAATTGCTACTCACTGTAACACTACCAAGTTTAACACAAAAATCTCCTATTTCGTACCTCAAACCTTTGGATTCGGCTTTTGTTTGCTTTTTTGGTGTATAAAAACTGGACATTTTCATCATGAGAAGATCAAAGAGTCCATCTGCCGCTAAAGGAATAGTCTTGTTGCCAGATTCTAGGAGTGAAAATACTGTAGCTGGTTGCTCGGAGTTGTGTAAAACATGGACGGTTCTTTGTGGACCCAACTGAGGTATACTTGTGTATGTATCACAGTCTACAAGAAACTGACCTTGTTGTGTTGCTCCTAATGCTAAAATGCGTTTTGATAACACCTCTATAGTTTGAGGCCCAGTTCTATTTTCTGTGGGGAACTGGGTCAAAATTGTAACACCCATTGTGACCAAACCTTTTTTAACTAATAAAAATTACTAATAAAAAAGTGAGATAAATACATATTTCATTGAACTGTTACTGTCTCTGCACTTGTACAGTGATGTCCTTACATAAAATACAATAAGGTGTTGTTGCAGATACAAAAATATAGTCTTCAGAACAAGACAAATACAATCATAACTTCTTGCTTCCTGTTTATAAATTTATATGTTTGTAATAGTCACAGATAATGGTTAAGTTCTAGGTTAGGTTAGCTTAATTGTCAAAAATCCGTCAAACATATAAGGAATTTTTCACGATGTATAACGACTTTGATAATTTTTATCGGACGGTACTAGATGACGTCAAGAGATAAATATCTAATGCCATTGCCCGTTGATTTCTATATACCTACTCATATATAACTGATGCTAGTTAGAAGCCTGACCACGATCCATTCTATGGGTCATGAATCGTGACTACAGGGTGGTATTCACATTATAATACTCACTTTTCATGTAATATTAATTCTAATTTAATACGCTTTGTACGAGCTAGACTTTCGGATTCTCTGTGACAATTTAATCTGGGCAAGTTAAAAACTATGGCGTTTTGTGCTCGATTTTCGAAAAACATACTAAATTTGAAAATGAATGTAGGAATTTCTTTACAGAACTTAATATTGTATTGGGCTAGTTCCAACACAGCAAGAATCGATTCCGGACCGTTCAGAACTAGTTAGTCAGTTCAGTTGTCAATGTATTCTCGGCGAATGCGACGTAAGACGGTGTTGGTCAAACATTTCTCACGGTTCTGAATTAGTTCTCGACGGCTGTTGGAACAGACCTATTATGTCTGAGCTCATTCTACTCTCTCTCTCTCTCTTTCTCTCCATATCGTCTTCATTGGTATAAACTGTTTTCATTAAAAAGGTCATTTAAGTAGATTGAACAAGAGATAACAATTATACAGGGTGTCCGGAAATAATGAGCAAAAAATTCAGGGGATAATTCTAGACCGAAAATAAATGCTACCTCTTTCTATAACATTTTTTCCAAAACTAATTAGATACATATTTGAATTTCTTGTCAGCAAAAACCCCAGATTTACAAATTTTATGTAAATATTTGGATTTCTTCGTTAGTTAGTTATTTACAAATATTGAAAATAAAATTTTAACTTTAACACCCTGTAACTAAGTTAATCAGTTTTAGAAAAAATGTTATAGAAAGAAGTAGCATTTATTATTGGTATAGAATTATCCCCTGAATTGTTTGCTCATCATTTCCGCAGGCTCTATATAAACATAAATATGGTTAATTTGTTATTAATTTATAAAATATTAAAATTTAACTTTAGGGGATCCTTTATGGATACAAAAGCAATGATAGCACATAAACATGACAAAATACTACAATTCTGAAAGAACTGAAACGTATACATATAGGCAGTAACAATCTAAACCAGCGCAAATCGTTCGTATTTGATATGACGTTATTTACCCGGGCGATAATTTTGTCCGGGCAAAACAACTCCATCCGAATTTAAGAAATCCGTGATCCGATTACAAACCAGTGTCATACCTTCTCAGATATAAAATAATGTGTAATGTGTGTATGTGATCCGTATCTATATAATCAATGATTTTGATTGGTTGGTGACTTAACCAATAGTAGTAAAGAATGAAACTGAAACACTGTCAAACACGTGTATGTCCATTAAATTTAAGGTTAATTATTGTTAAATGTTACTGTTTTTATTATAAAATTGTAAGTGAATTATATATATAGTTTTAAATTGTCCATTAAACCATTATTTCTTAATGTTACAGAAAGAATGAGTACTTCTTTAGCAGAACAGTTGCAGCGTTTAGCTGTTCCACAAACAACAGTTTTAAAACGTGATAGAAAGCGAGCTTCTCTTTTATTTGACCCTAAAGAAGCTGCTGGTCTGAAAAGAGAAACAGTTTATCAGATTGGATTAGAGGGACTTGAGGAATTAATTTCCAAAAATGAAGTTTTTGATCAATTTAAAAATTCACTTTTCCATATTACGTCAAGAGATTTTGAAAGATCAGTTCAAGACAATGAGAGCAACAGCAAGTTGGATAAAGCAATTAAAAAGTTTTTAGTGCTTCTATCACCATATTTCTTATTAAATTGCAGTCATAAAGCCTTGGAGTGGTTAATCAACAGGTATTCGATAAATGAATATAACAGAGAAGGCTTATTGATGTTAATTTTACCATACCACGAATCAAATATTTTTGTAAGAGTTTTACAACTACTGCATTTTAAAGATTCTAGTGACAGTTTCTACTTTTTAAAAGCACTGCAAAAACCTGGAGTTCATTTACCCAAACAGAGTTTATTACAACATGCTGCAAGTGATAGTAGTTTTTTGAAATTCGTAACAAAATACATAATGCTGCTGTTAAAGTTTCATGAAAAACCTAATCTTCTAACAGTTGCTTTCAATTTTTACTGTTCAGTGTTTGCTGGTGCTGTCGAATATTCAGAAAAAATTACAGAGGATCAGGTGTCGCAGATGCTTCCATTGATTCTTAAAGGCTTAAATTCTCCCATAGCAGATTTTTGTGCAGCGTCTTATGTCGTAACTGCTCGATTAGTGACCAAATCTAGTTTTTCAGATAAATTGCTCGACAAATTTGTTGAAAAATTGTCTGACATAAATGTTCTTGGATTAAAAACTGAAATGTGTCTTGTGTTAATTGTTTTATATCAGTCCCAGAAACAGTACAGCAACATTCCTGTAACAGCAGTAGCTAGTTTGTCAGAAAAGGAATGGTTGCCTAAAACTTTACAAGAACTTAATAATTCTGGAAGTTACAGTTTACCTTTTCTCGAAAAACTGTTTAGAAGGTGTACAGAAGAAGGAACAAATAATAATCTTACACTTGCCCGAGAATTGATTAAGAATTGTTTAACGCACATTAAACTGGATCATTCTGATGTTCCTATTGTTTTACAGTAAGTATAATTTTGATTTAATTTATTTTTTGGTAAATCACTGGGAAATAAAATGAATTATCTGAGAGGCCTCTCACTGTTCAAAATTTGTACACCTAAGTACTTACTTCCATTTTGAATGGTGTGATCAAGTAGGTACTGCAAGGATACTGCCCATAGTATTGCTGGATCCTGCTTTAATATAGAGTTTAGGGATAGTGCATTAATTATTATTATGTTTTGAATGTAGCAATAAATTCTGTTTTGCTTTGATACCAAAAGTAAAGGAAAAATAATTGTTTTTTAAACAATGTAGTAGAATAATTACAGTGTCTTAATCGGAACCGGAGAACCAGATTATTATCCAATATAAGCCGAGTAGCATAGCCTAGGTATCCATGGTTTGGGATCTTTTAGCTGGATTTTTTAAGACAAAAATTGTTAGAAAAAATGAAAAAAGTTATGGTAACATGTTTTTATTTATCATAATATAATAATAACAAACTAAAAGTATTAATAAATAATAAAGGAATTCGATAATAAAAACATAATTTGGAGCTAATAAAATCAAATTTACTCTAAGAGCAATATTTAAAAAAAATTAATTTATAAGAGAAAAAAATGTCTAATGTTCAAAACGTAAACGTTCCATTGAGTATATTTTTATTTATAACAGTAACTAACTGTAGTGAGGAGAGATAATTTTTAACTTTAGAAAAGCTAAAAAATCATAAATGAAACATAAATGAAATTATGTGATGAAAAAATTAACAATCTTTCTTTGTGGTCAAAATAAAATTCTTACTGAAATTATTGAATTCCAGTTTTAACAAGGAAATGACCTTTTAATTGAATACGTTTTTTTTTTCAATGTAAAATAACCTGTTTTTGTTTTTTAATGTACAAAGTGGTCACGTGAAAACTACCTTCCACCTCCCCTTTTTCTCCGTTATTATTCAAGACATGAAAAAAATGTGTAAGAATAAAAGTTGTAGGGACTTTTAAATATTTTTTAACACATATATCACGAAAACAATTGTATCACGTTACGAATATACAGACCTTAACTTTGTTTTTTAAATAAAATACCCTATATACTTTTATGTCATTAGAAAGATCATAAATTAGGCTTTTCGAAAATATATTATACATGATACTTGTCTTTTACGGTTTTCGAGATACTGCATATCTATTTGTAATATGCAACATCATCGTAGTAACTTGATATCTTTATAAAAAAAAAAACTCTTTTAAACCAATATATTTGTATATATATTATATTGTATATTATATCTATAATTTCTGCTCTGGGCCTAAATGGCCTGTAAACAGCTTTATATATAATTTAATAAATGAAAGAATACAAATACGATTTTTAATAAATGAAAAATTTTATTAAAAGTTATATGTTATCCTAGAAACTATAGATTAACAAAATTTAGTAAAACCATACCAACTTTGTAATGAAGAAGAAGGGGATCATATTAAACTATTTTTATAAATCTATTTATTCTGTTTTATTAGGCCTTTGGTTACAGTTAATGACAAATACTAGGTCTTTGAATTTGTTTAATGACTATTTAGGTTTTCGTGTTTAGAGAAGCACAAGGCAGTAACAAATTTTTAACTGAGTGGGAAAAAATATATTTTTCTTTATTACCAGCTACCATTGTATTCGAAACTACAAAATTGGAAATGGTGACAAAAAACAGCAACAAAATATTCACATGTTTTTGGCGTTGAAGTCGGCTTCAAGGTAATAGATATTTAAAATAAAAAATAATGTCTCGAACTAGACTAAGGTTCTGCTCCTTTTATACCAGATCTTGCTCTTATACTTCCAGGTCCTGCGTTAATATTGCTAGGTCCTGCTTTAGTTATGCCTGTTTCGTAATACCGAGTCTTAATACTATCATGTCCTACTGTTAAGTACTACCTTATGTACTGCTGCTATGTTGCACACCTACTGCTATAGGTGAGAGGCCCCTCTGAATTATCACTTTGATTCATTCTTAATTATGATACGTATTGTTTTACAGTTCAATTTTGGACTCTGTCAAATCAAGAAAACAATACTCAGATGAAATTACCACTTGGTTAATAGAACTTATACAGATGTTAGAGAAACAATATCCCAATGCATTCGACCAAGAAATTATTAAAATTCTTTCTGCAATAAAAGATGAAAGAATGTTGAAGAGGAAGAAATTACTGTCAAAGATTTTGAAAAGCACTATGGCATATAAAGGAAAATTTGATGTTTTTGAAAAACTGAATCATCCAAATCCTGAAATCAGAGGTGAAGCGATTGAATATTTAAAACAAAACTACAACTCGTTAAGAGAAACCAATAAAGAGATAATAAAGCAGTCTCTTCTTGATCGGTTAAATGACGATGATATAAACATAGTACGAGAAACATTGTCGGTGGTTCTTAAAATTTCAATATTTGAAAAAGATGAATTAAAGAGTATCCTAATAGATTTAGCAAAAAAAGTTTATAAGGAAAAAAGTGTTTGGATAACTCTTTCAAGTTTTATTATAAAATTGTTGAATACGATAAATGATCCCAAAGATTGGAAAGTGGTTCTAGCGATTTTTCCATATTTATTGCCGAAAACTGAGGGAGATCTGTTATTCTCTAAAAAGATCATTGCTTCGCCATGTGTTTCCAAAAATGTACTGTTAAAACCTTGTATTAATAAACTTCAAAACATTAAAAAAGAAGATGATTTTGTTGCAACAGTATTCAGTAGCTTACAAAGGAATAGTTCTTGGGATATCGTTAAGGAGTTTTTGGAAGTTTTGCATGGCGTTCCAAAAGAGCAACGTGACACCTTTCATAAATATGTAGCAAGTCTTGTTTTGACAAACATTTTACCAGATAAGTCTCCAATTGATGTCATGTATCTGGTTCTTGATATTTTACTTATTTATTACAAAACGTGTGATGTTAAATCTGTAAATAAGGAATCAAATATTAGTCATTATATTGACTTGGCTGCAGAAGAAAAATTTCCGATACAGGGTTATTTAAAATGTTTAGAATGTGTTATAGAGAAAACAGACAAACAAGAATTTAATTTAACGTTCACTGATTTTTCTGAAGATTGTCCTACTAAGAAATATTTTGTGGTATTGGCAAATATCCTGATTAACAATAAAAGTAAGAAAACGGCTGCACTATTTTTAAATTATTTTTGTGAGGATTGGGCGACTAAATTTAATTTTCTTTTAAATCTGTGCATATCTGGAAACACAAACTTTAATAGTAATTTCAAAACAGATGCATTAAACTATTTAATAAAATGTTCAAAGACCATAGAAGTTGAAGTATTCAAACAGTTTATTTATATCGATAGACCCACCACTGCATATTTATTAACTTTACTAGCGGATCCATCTGAGGATATTAGAAAACTATCATTGGAAATCATTGAATCTCTTATAAATGCTTCAAGTAGAAAATCAACTTCATATTTCTATCTCTTGGAAAGCTTGAGGAAACACAAGGAGGAAATAATTATTGATCATGAGCAGATTTCCTTAATTATATTTAATATATTAGACTCATCCAATACTCGTGGAAAGAAACATTCTGCTGATTTGAATTCTATTCGTAATCACTTGATTAAATTGGTTGGTAGTGAAGAAATTCCCATCTACTTAAAAGCAAGCATATTAAATTTACTGTCTCACATTAATTCTTTTGAAATTTTGGAACAAGTATGTTCAGTTGCCATTGAAATTCTTCAGGAAAAGCATGAAGTAATTGATAGATTTAAGGCAGTGATTATTAAAAAAATTATAAACAGAATTGAAACAAAAATTGCAAGTAAATTGTCAGCGAGTACAAATACCTGGAAGTTCATTGTAAGTGCAATTAAAGATTGCAAAACTACACTTGTTGAAGATGAACAGGAAAAAACTAGTCCTGCGGTGTGCCTATTATGGCAGCTGGAAAAAGATTTTTTTCAAGGCCTTGAAGACGAAATAAAAAAGCTTTTATTAGATATAATAATAGAAGTATCTTGCGTTGCTGAAAATCCTGAAGTATTACCTGCAGCTACTCGGATATTTAAACATATTGATTTAGACGCTAATTTAATCATGGAACAGCTAACAAAGATGCGAGAAGTACAGTCTCCGAAAACAAATGGGACAGTAAAACGAAGAATAAGTGTCGTACCAACAGTTGACATCTTGGATACATTAGAATGGAGAAAAGGAGTTGGTGTACTTGAATTTATTCAAGACAAGAAGAAAATAAGAAACACAAATATTTTACTGCCTGTATTATTCGACATCCTAAAGAAATGCCTTGATTTTGATGAACAAACAGCTGTCGAATATCCTAAGCAGCTCTTATTGTCGTCTATTCTGCATTGCTGCTTGAAATTGAATGATGAAGTTTTACCTGAAAATGTCTTTAACATGGAACTTATAGTTCAGTGCATTAGAGCATCTCAGAACCCCCAAACTCACCATCATGCCTTACTCGTATTAGCACACACTGCACAACTGTTACCATCCCAAGTTTTACACCATATGATGGCCATATTTACCTTCATGGGTTCTTCAGTTCTTCGTCATGATGATGCATATAGCTTTCAAATAATTACAAAGATAATAGATACGATAATTCCTATATTGGTGCAAGATAACCATATTTCTACCATCGCTAAAGTGTTGAGAGTTTTTGTAGATATCCTACTGGATGTTCCTGAACATAGAAGAATGCCCTTGTACAAGCAATTATTAACCAGAATTAATGTGCAAGAAAATTTATACTTATTCTTGTTATTAATTTTTGAATCTCAAGTACTTCATAGTAATCAGGAAAAGCAAAGAAGTGAAAACAGCTCGAAAAGATTAGATATTGCTGCAGATTTGTGTCGTGAGTTTACACCAAGTATTGTCTTGTCTAGTTGTATAAAGCTGATTAAACATCTTATTCAGTTGCCAGATGAAAAAGAGGACATCATGGAAACTGATGATAGTGACACATTCAATATAATCACACATTCTCCTAAAGATTTTCGACATTATAAATATCTGCTTCTTAAGTTTATTTCCAATCTGTTAGCTTCTCAAGAATTTGTGAGACAGATTGCAATTCTTACTGATGAACAGGAAGTGTACCTAGAAGATGTATATAAAGAAATGATAGTGAATATCCTTCAGTATATACAAAGAACTTCTAAAGTAGCAGAAAAAGCTGCTAACACACCGCAAGCCCAATACTGGAAAGTCATTTTGCATCACAGTTACGATGTTTTAGACAGTCTGAATGCTTTGGTGACACCTCAAATGTTCCTTTTGGTTACTAAGGGGTTAATGGTGCATAGCTTAAATACAGTCAGAAGACGAATTTTGGAATTACTCAATAATAAATTGCAACATAATGCACAGTTCTTTGCGGAACGGGAGAAATCTGAAATTTATACTCTAATACCACCTATAATCAATATCATAGAAGGCATTGATAACGAAGTAGATACTGAACAAGAAATTATTATTCAAACGGCACTTCTTTCATTAAAATTATTAATTAAATCACTAGCGCCTGATGATCCACAGAAATTTGTGCAAATACTGGATTTTATAACCAATATAATTAACTCTGGCAAGGCTCAAAATAATGTATTAGCATCTGTGATTCTCTGTCTAGCTGAATTATGTGTGACTTTGAAGGCCTACGCTATAGCAGGTTTGGCAGAATTCATGCCTGGAATTATAAAAACTTTAAAGCAACAGAAATACGAGGAAGTTCCAAGTGTGCTTATGAGAAGTGTTATAACTACAATAGAGAAGATTTTTATGAGCATGCCACTATTTTTAAGTCCATATCTAGAGAAGTTACTTGTGGAGTTGTCTATTTTAATCAGTAAATGGGGAAGTGCCAACGACGATCAAAAGTTACAACCATTTCTAAATAAATTGAGTTCTATTAAACAAAAGATTGGTACTGTTATTCCTCCCAGAGTTTTGATTCCAGCTGTTGAAGCGTGCTACAATAAACTAATTGAAAAGAAATGTTTCAGTGCTATTAGTGCACTTATGGATATTTTGGCAGAAAATTTGTCAAATCTGAAAGGTCCAGAAATTAATTCTAATTTACCCGAATTGACAAGTTTCTTCCTGAATGCGCTTAAATTTAGAGGCGAGGGAAGTTTCTCCTTCGAAGATGCAAATATCGTAGAAGGCCATATCATACAAGCTCTTACGGTGCTTATTTTAAAACTTTCTGAAAACACTTTTAGACCACTCTATTATAAACTTTTTGACTGGGCAGTGAGAAATGATGTAAAAAATGAACGAGTTATCACTTTTTATAATCTTTCCAGTGGGATTGCTCATTCTTTAAAAGGATTATTTGTCCTTTTTGCAGGCCACTTTTTAAATAATGCAGCACAAATCTTAGATTCATGCAATGAGACTAAAAATGAAGAATTATATTTTAATGAAGAGAATAAAAATATTTTATTACTAGAATATACCTTAAAAACATTAAATGCAGTGTTTCTATATGGAAGTCAGAGATTCATCAACAAAGATAGATTTGACATATTAATGCAGCCTTTAGTGGATCAGCTTGAAAATACATTAGGTGGAGTAGAAAATCTAGTGAAGCGTAATGAAGACTTGTTAACTCCCTGTTTGATTCATTTCACATTAGCTACAGGCGATGATGCCCTGTGGAAACAAATGAACTATCAGATTTTATTAAAAATGAGGCACAATGTAGCCAAAATCAGACTTGTCGCGCTACACTGCTTAACAGAAATTGTTAAAAAATTAGGAGAGGATTTCTTATCCCTGCTACCTGAAACAATACCATTCTTAGCTGAACTTTTGGAAGATGAAGAAGAGGAAGTGGAAAAGGCATGTCAAAGGGCTGTGCAAGAAATGGAAAAAGTATTGGGTGAACCTTTACAAAAATATTTCTGATGTATTTTTAATCAAATAAATTTTTATTAAATAATTAAGTTTTATTATCATTTTCTTTGAAAATAGAAAAAATTCTAAAAAATATATATACTTTACTAAAAATTATTTTTAATATACCTATACAATCAAATACACAAAAACAATATAAATCTTATAATTAAAAGTAGAATAATATAAAACGAAAGTTAAATTATAAAATACATAAATACTAAAAAAACGAATTATTTTAAATGAACATAAATAAGTTGATGCATTTTTAGTCACAAATTTTTTACTGTATTAGAAAGATATTTTAAACTAATATACATATATCAAATCTACAATTCCTATGAATGAAAGTTATATGTATGCTTTCTGCTGCCAAACATCTACGTATGCTAATGAACAATTCCACAGACAATAATTATCTAAAAAAATAATCTATTTACTAACCTGGTTTAATGAAAAATTCTATAAATATCTAAGTTTACTTTTGAAACTGTGGGAACTCGAAAATTCAACCATGATAGATGAGATCTGACCTATTTCTGCATTTTTAGGATTGCTTCTTCAGATGGCCTCCTTTAAGTTGAGTCAAATGTCTAACTATAAAAATTATTATACTATAATAAATTAAAATTATTTGAAATTAAATATCGATAATGTTAAAAGTGACTTTAACCTGTCAATGAATTCAAATTAAACATGACAATTACCTACTTAATTAATACAAAAAAATTTATATATTTTTAGGTAGGAATTAACAATATTATTATCCATAAATTTCTTGAAAATAGGCTCATTTATTTATTTATAATAATAATAATTAAGTACTTTACTTTCTTAGGAAAAATGCCGAAGATCAGATGACCATGTTTACACATGATATCTGTTATTAATTTTAAGCAGGATTACAAATTAATTTTTACTATATATAAAAAATTTGAATGGGGCAAGAGAGAGTCTTTTGATTATTACGCCCTTAAAACAGCTATTCTTATATTTTTTGTTGCCTCAAAGTGAAGGATACGCAAGTATTAGCACGAAGGGATGGCTGCCACGATCTCCTCTGACTTTAAAGCATTTGGACTTCTTTTTGTGGGATATTTAAAAAATGAAATGTATCGCACCGAAATAGATATATAATATCAGTGGCGTAGCCACGAGGGTGGGGGGTTTTGGGGGTCAGAACCCTCCCCCATGGGTTGGGTTGGTTGGGTCATATAGGTAATGTTTCACTACAAACCTGCAATTACTCTATTCTCCAAGATTTAGCAACGCGGTCAGTGAACTAGATCTCCTACAGAAACCTTACCTTAGGACCTGCTACTAAGTTCTAATCTTATTTTTGTCATTTTTGTAACAAATATTGTTTATTATTTACATGTTTATGATGAGATTGTTTTTTTATTTACTTTTTATTGTTTCAATTTATTAAAAATTATTTATTTTTTTTATTGAAAAAATCTAGTTTGAAATACTTTGTTCACTGAACCCTCCCCTTGTCAAATTTCTGGCTACGCCACTGTATAATATTGATATCATTTACGGAAACATATTGCCACGGGTTTCCCAACCCGACCTTTTTCTTCTACCAGAAAAATAAACAGTTAATTTTTACTGATATTTATTAAGTACTCTGTACATTACTGAATATTAATTATACAACTCAACTAAACACTATTTCACTTTGAAACTCCAGAAAATTTCCAACTAAACACTCCAATTCAAGACTGACTCTTTCATAGACCAGACGAATATTCCAGGTATTTTCTAGCAGCTCTAGATCCATTTCTCGAACGATTCTCGCCGATTCTAAATATTCCAGTCGCGCCTCGATACACGGCATTATTTTATTTGTTTACCAGCATTTCGTGGGAGCGATCGGGGCAATCTAACGTTTTGCGATACCACAGTTGTTGCCAATAACTTACGAGTTCAAAATGGACAAGAAACAGAAACATTTGTGTTAGTTTGTGGTAAGACAGGCCCAAAATATTGTTGTAACATGAGGTATATCAAACTATATTAGTAATTAAAACCACAAATTAAACCTATTAGTAATTAATAACAATAGATACAAAAGCAGTTAAATTTGCTGTATAAAATCGGCGTTATAAAATGTTATTCTTTCTGGTTTTTCTTTAATTTTATTGGGTTTTTACCACACTTCTGAAAAAAATAAAGATTATAATTAAATAAGCCCTTGCGCCAAACGGATCAGTCAAGGGTTATTTTTTAAACTAAGTTTGCCTAACCAAAAAATCTCAAACTGAAAAAAGCAGATAAGTAAAAAATAACAAAAATCACATTACTATCGCATCGCACACTTCCGTATTATTGACGTTTCGAAAAACTCTCTGTTTTCGTTTTCAAAATAGTAGTAAAAATATTAAACGTATGTCAAGTTTGACAGTTTAAAATTTGTTTATCTGCTTCCATAGAGATGTTAAATGATTTTTATTTTATTGTTACTTACTTCTTCTTGATACAACTGCAGCTTACAATGATCGATGTTTATTGAACAGTTTGACACTTATCTCCGTTCACCAAAATAATCGCGGTCTCTTTTAATTTTCTTTTTGTTGCGTTATCTTCCTTTTCTAAAATTTTTGCCGAACCCCATTGAATCAAATGACCGTTTTCCCAAGCGTGTTCGCAAATTTTGAATTTTTCAAATTACCGTCTTTTTATATAATTTTTATGTTCTTCAACTCTAACATTCATAGGCCGAGATGTTTCTCCAACATAATGTTTCTGGCATTCACAAGGTATACTGTAAATGCAATTTTTTGAATTTTGTACATTATTTTTTGGACGCGTTTTAGACAAAAATGATCGTAAAGTATTAGTTGTCTGAAAAACTTTCGAATATTAAATTTATTACCGATTCTTCTTAACTTTTTTGATAATATAGGAATGTTTGGAATTTTTATTGTATGATTAATTTCTTTTATTTGTCTTAAAGTGTTCGTTTTATCTGTAATATTTTTGAATGTTCTATCAACAAAATTTGGCTCTATTATATAAACATTTAACAACACCTTTCCGAATATCGATGTGATGGTTAGATCTAAAATTTAAATATCTATTGGTGTGAGCTTGTTTTCTATAAAAACTTGTTTCTACAGAATTTTCGTGTTTTTTAATTAAAACATCTAAAAATGGTAGCATATTATTATTTACGACTTCCAAAGTGAATTTTATTGTTAGTTCTTTATTGTTAATATCATTTAAAAATTCATTTAATTCTGTAACAGTAAAAGGCCAAATTGCAAATACGTCATCTACATATAAAAAACGGGAATTTGAAAAATCCAAAATTTGCGAACACGCTTGAGAAAACGGTCATTTGATTCAATGGGATTCGGCAAAAATTTTAGAGAAGGAAGATAACGCAACAAAAAGAAAATTAAAAGAGACCGCGATTTTTTTGTTGAACGGAGATAAGTGTGTGTCAAACTGTTCAGTAAACATCGATCATTGTTGGCTGCAGTTGTATCAAGAAGTAAGTAACAATAAAATAAAAATCATTTAACATCTCTATCGAAGCAGATAAACAAATTTTAAACTGTCAAATTTGACATACGTTTAATATTTTTACTACTATTTTGAGAACGAAAACAGAGAGTTTTTCGAAACCTCAATAATACGGAAGTGCGCGATAGTAATGTGATTTTTGTTATTTTTTACTTATCTGCTTTTTTCAGTGTGAGATTTTTTGGTTAGACAAACTTAGTTTAAAAAATAACCCTTGACTGATCCCTTTGGCGCAAGGGCTTATTTAATTATAATCTTTATTTTTTCAGAAGTGTGGCAAAAACCCAATAAAACTAAAATTATGCTACAAATAAATAGCTTCAGACAATATGTTATTCTTTCCTTGAGCATTTCTTTCCATTGTTTGTCCAGTCGCAGATTGCCGCCTTATCAGGTATTACAGTGGACCAGTGCCATGTAGAAGTGTATTTTTAAATCATTTTCGAACTGCTGTTTTTGTTTTTTTTTACAAAATTGTATTTGTAAGTCACCTATACACTCAGAATTTTGTTTGGATAAGTTTCGGAATCACCCTGTTCCAACACATGAAGAATTGATACCGAACCGTCCAGAACTATACTCACGTCAAGAATTCAGACGTCTTACGTCACGGCTGACGTTACACATTTGTTTTTATTGTCAACGTAATTTTCGATATTTGGTCGCGTTAAAGACAATTATTGTTTGAAATTTAGTGCAATATATAATGCAAACTTTCAGTGTAGTATATAGTTTTATTAATATCAGTTGCAGTTTCTTAAATATTTTGATGAAAATATAATGAATTATTCATTTGTTCGTATGACGTAAGTCGTCTGAATTCTTGTTGCGAGTATAGTTAGTCAGCTTCGTGGTTAATGTACTTTCGGCGAACGCGGCTTTAGACGGTGTTGGTCAAACATTTTTCACGGTTCTGAACCAGTTGTGGACGGCTGTTGGAACAGACCTCATAAGACTCATTAAGTGCGCGCAATAAATTTAACTTAAATAATTTTATACCGTGTGTTTCACTGTACATGTTACATTTTAAAAACATAAAACAAATACTTCATTTTGTCAAATGAAACGCTCTATATATTATTACATTTTTTATTCTCGATAATATTTTAGGGCTAATCCATACAACATTTTATATAAGTACATCTAAAACAATGGGTATATACATGTAGAATGTATCCACGGATGGACACAAGCAACTTGAAAAATAAAAAGTTGTTCCTTCTTTTCAAGTTCAAATATATACAGGGTGTAAATATGAAGGGTCGCAAATGATAACCAAAGATTCCTTAGGTAAAAATAAGTTGATTTACACTAACATACGTCTATCTCAAGTCGCATAATAAAAAAGATACGAAGTGTCAATGTAAAAACTAAAATATAGACGTAGGGAGATATTTAAGTAGTTTTATAAATTAAAACTACGGATGTATACCTCCAAAGGTACCTATTAGCATACAAACAGACAAAATAAATAATATTAAATAAAATAATATTTTCAGACTTAAAACATGTTTATTTAGTGTGGGAAATAACTTCATATATGTTCAAGGAACTGCATTTTCTGAAAAGAGGATTAAGGAAAACACATTTTTTATTTTTCGCTTTGACACTCCTTTATTATGCTCCTTCACTTAAATACACCATGTATATGTCTTTGTTATAAATTCTGGAATTTGGATAAGGATGAGGACTAGCAATTGATAACTTTTCGAATTTTGTTGGCACGAAAATAAAATATTAACCAATATAAGTTCACATTAAATATATATTCAGTTCTTTCATAGAATGAAGGAGTAGTGTTAAGTATATTATTTTATCTTAATCATAGTAGGTCAGATAATATGAATACTGTTAAATCGCTAACAACAGTATAAATATACACGAAAACTATTATTGTTAGTTTAATTTACTGAAAATAATTAGTTATAAACTATTTTTTTTATTAGATGTAGGTACTTAATTTTGTATATATAAGTACGCATAAAATAGTATTTTAAAAATAGGGAATATATAAGAATTGTTTCAAAATACCTGTAAAATATAGTGCTCCAAAAGTTCGAAGAAAAGATCAGCGTAAAAAATGTACTATTCTCCTCAAAAAAAAAAAATTTAAATTGTGTGTGTCATGTAATAAATAAGCCTTAAAATATAGCGATAAGGATATCCACAAATACTGATAGGAGACAGTAATAATAAATATGCATATAATTTTACCGCAGTTTGTAGCAGGTAATTGTGTAATAATTAAACTGTGTTGTGTAGCATTTTTCGAAGATAACACAGGTAGGAACTATTTAGTATACAAAGTTATTAAACAAAGTGTGTCTAAAGATATGGTTTTTGCCTTGGCCGGGACATGAAAAATCCCGGAAATCCTTAACTAATATTTTAACAATATTCAGAAATTTTCGTGTATACGGCAACGCTGCGAACTTTGACGACCAACCGCCGCGCCGTGCCCTGGTAGTCTGAGGTATATTTTTGTGCGTATACTTGTATACCGATTATATATTAGATTATAATAGTAATGAAAATTTCAAATCTTTTTTTGAAAAAAAAAATGTAATGGAAAAGTGAGTTCAGATATTTAGTGTTGTTGGTGTTGATACCTTGAATGAAATGTTTAAATTAGTGTCTTAGTGTTCCTGTCGGCAATGCCTTTTGCGAACGTGTTTTCAGCATTATGGAAGCATTGTGGACCAAGGAAAGAAATCGACCTAGTATATCTCAAGTAAAATCGGAAATACAAGTGAGACTAAATTTTGATTTAAAATGTAACGACTTTTTGGTTCTAGTTAAATCAGACCAAAAACTGCTTCAGGCTACTCGATTTCAACACAAATATAGATTTAAGTAGCAATGGAAAGTAAAAAGGGTATATTTTGTAGTTTATTTTTGTCAATAATATTTATTAGTATTGTTAAGTAGGTACTTACTTACCATTAACCTACTTCCTAATTCTGGTTAGCAAAATTATGTTTTATGTTTATGAATTTGTTGTTTTTTTCCTCTTACCAAAAACCAAAGGTAACTAGTCTATTTTGTGATCGATTTTATGTTTAAAAATAAAAAAGTGTGTGAAATATACAGGGTGTTCCAGAATTATGGTCAAATATTTTACCAGTGTATTTCACAAGCTATTTTAGGGGGGGATCTTCATATTAAATTTTTCAATTTGGATCCTTCCTGTTGAGATATTCGAGTCTCAAAATGGCGGAAAAAATAGTTTTTTTATTATTCCTTAAAAACGGTTACACTTAGAAATTTCAATTTTGGTACACATTATCAGCTAGTAAATAGCTATTTTGTGGTGGTGTCTATTCCTTAGCTCATGTTTCTGGAGGGCGAGAATAAGCAACCGCTAGATTTATTCCTTTCAGAACTTTTTCCTGCAATGGCCGATTTCAATAAAACTTTTTTTTAAATACTACACCTAATTATACTACTTTTTTCTCTCTTGTACTTTTTTCATACATCCAACAATTTTCGCGGAAAAAATAAAAATACTTTTCCTTACTCTAAACATCTTTTCGTCACCGGTTACTGATAACCGCAGTAGGCAGTTTCTATGTTGATGTTTCTATTTTGTCTTGTCAAACAAATCAGTCTTGACAGTTTTTGCAAATATTTGTAAAAAATACCTTACAAATATTAGCTAATAAATTGACGGAATATGCATACGGTAGGATTGGCAACAGTTATAGGAATATCTTTGTTTAGAATGCAAAAACTGTCAATTATAGACCTAATGGCGATTTGTTTGACAAGACAACAGGCAAACATCAACACAGCAACCGCCAACTATTTTTATTTTTTCCACGCAAACTGTTGGTTGTATGAAAAAATTACAAGAGGCAAAAAAGTAGTAAAATTAGATGTAGTATTTAAAAATTGCTTATTCCCGTCCTCCAGAAACATGAGCCAAGGAATAGACACCACCACAAAATAGCTTTTGACTAGCTCATAATGTGTACCAAAATTGAAATTTCTAAGCGTAACCGTTTTTAAGGAAAAATAAAAAAAATATTTTTTTTCGCCATTTTGTGACTCGAATATATCAACAGGAAGGACCCAAATTGAAAAATTTCATATGAAGATCCCCCCTGAAATGACTTGTGGAATACACTGGTAAAATATTTGACCATCATTCCGCAACACCCTGTATATTTCTGATATTTGATGGTTTGTTTCAATTATTTGGAAACGTAAAAACAATTGTCCCGGATTGACCGATGCTCAAGTTGGGAACGCTAGTCTGAATCTATTTAATAGCTGGTCATACACGAAAGGCATTTTTGAAAGATCTGGGACGCGATTCTCGAATCTCTATGTCGTATACTAACTTTCTGAGAATCTCTATTAAAATTTTTAAATGTTGCATTCTAAAATTTTTAGTAGAATTTGCAACGAGTTTCAGCCACTCAACTCTAGGTGTCATATGCGAGAAAACGCAAAATATCTGTTATCTGTCATCCCTATATTAAATAAATATCACAATTTTTTTAAAAACGGCTAACCAGAAACAAATTTTGTATTTATTATAGAACCTCAAGCACAAATTGGTAGCAGTAGAAGAAATATTTTATAAAAGATGCCATGCGTTGGATTTAGACTAAAAATGCTTAGATTGTCTAAAGACTTGGTAAATGATTTGAGATAATGACCGTAAAATTATAAAAATATGTTTTGCATAATATTTGTGTACAGAACAATAGATGGATGGGGTGGAATTTCATTTGGGAATTATGGAACCTATTGAATTTGATATTGGATGTGTAAATCTAGATTTACTTACTGGTAGAAGAATGCTGCACAAGTTTATTAATCATATTACACCGTGCTTGCCTGTAAGACTTTTATAAAAATAAAAACTCATTTAATTAGGAATATCTCGTTATATTTTACCTTAGATATGTTACGTAGGTACATGTAAGTGCAAAATGTTTCGGTATTTAATATAAAAGCTTAGGATAGATTTTAATAATATTTTCACTTCATCTTTCACAATATACTTAGTTAATAAGTATATATAAATATAGTATTTGTTGGAAAGAACGCCTATTGTATAAGGTTAATAAATTGTTACTATCTAAATTCTGATGATAATTGTGACTTCTGCTATACAGCCCAGTAGTTATATATGTAGCATATGCTTGACAAATCTTTTTTGTACATTTTCAATTAATTGTATATATTTGGCATAATACGGGATCCATACTATTGAGCAATATTCTAGTTTAAAAGAGTTAAAAGTAATTAAAATTTTCATAGATACAAAATTTTGTGAATTTCTTATAATAAGTAATAAGTTTTTTACTGCTTGATTCACAATACCAATAACATGTTTATTGAAGGACAATTTAGCATCAAATAGTATACCCAGATCCCTCGTCTGTTCCACCACCTGCATATGAACTCTGTTAATGCTGTACACAAAGTTGATAGAATTATTTTGTAACGTGTATGTCATTTGTTGACATTCTTTTTATATTAAAAGATAACTTATTTGTTACTGACCAGTTAAAAAGGTTATTTAGATCTTATTGCAATTGTAGACAGTCTGTTAAAATTTTCACTTCTTTAAATATTTTTAAGTCATCAGTAAACAACAAAGTAGAGCTCTTATGCACAACATGAACTATGTCATCCACATACAGTAAAAACAGCAAGGGTCTCAAATTAGAGCCCTGTGGAACTCCTGATGTGGCAATGTATGTATCAAATCTAAAATTGTTAATAGAAACATACTGCTTTCTATTATCCATAATATGTCATCAGAAAGAGAAATTTTCAGAAAATGAATACATTTTTAACTTGTGGTCAACTTTATCAAATGCTTTGGCAAAATCTGTTACAATAACATCTAATTGATTTTTATTAGCAAAAGCGTTAACTACGTTATGCACAAAATCTATTAGGTTACCACAAGTCGATCTACCAGTTTGAAAACCATATTGTGAAAGTGAGGTGTTATTTCTAACCTTTTCATATATGTAAATATATATATAACTATTTCTACTTTAGATATATTCGACAAAATTGCAATGGGCTTTGCGTATATTATTCTTTTTATCTGTTTTATGTAAAGATACAATTTTTGTTACTTTTAAGGAATCATGAAAAGTTTTTGATTTCAAAGATTGAATAATATTTTGAAAGGATAAATTAATATATCTTTGCATCCTTTAATAACATATGATGGTATACAATCATGCCCCACTGATTTTGTTTGTTTCAGTTTATCAATCGCTTTTACTCTGTCTTGATCAGAAATGACCTCTATATTTAGAAAATTATTATTATTAGTCGGGTAAATATTGGAAAAATCGAATTATGCTCACCTAGATTTTTCATGACGATCAATTTAAGCCCACGGAAACCTCTATACAACCTTCCCCGTTCTTGCTACACACTACGCAAAAACGGGCGGATTTGCGGTCACTCTTTTGTGTTTATGGACGGCAACGCTCGACCACATCGCACAAGAAGGATGCAAGAGACACTCGAAGCAGGACATATAAATAAATTAGGTTCGCCAGCCAACTCTCCTGACATGAATTCTATTGAAAACATGTGTCCTCCACCTCAGACTGCAGATGAGTTAGTCGTGATTATCTCAATGCACAGACGTGTCAATATATGCTATTGGAACATGGTGGAGGTCATAGTATTAGTCAAGTAGAGAACTTGCTTTTTTTTAAATAAATTTTGTCAAAAATGTCACATATTTAGGAACAACATAGAGGTTGCTTAATTAAATCAAAATTAATGAACTGACTTAGGGTAACAAAATATCCATCTAAGTCACTGAAATGAAAGAAACTGTTTGTTCGTAGTAGACAAACTGCTTACTTGGATATAATGAATTGACTCTCTTAGGGATAACAAAAATTTGTAGCAAAATTTCTCTTTTTGCTCTTTTTAGCAAAGCATATTTGGCTGCAGTGAGAAAACAGCTCACCTGGTGCCTATTTAATACAGATATTTTGTTACCGTTAGTGAATTATTACTAAACGCAGCAAAAAAAATCTATCAGTGTATACATTTTAAAATCATATACTAGAATGTTTATTAAGTAGTAGCAATTTTTTAATTTTATATGAAGTTAGCCAGCAAAAGAACATTCTAGTAATTTAACATGTAATATTGTATTTAACCGAAAGGAGACAATTTGTTAAAATTAATAATACTCTCAGTGGACCCTCTAATAGTTACGATGGGTGTTCCTCAAGAAGCAGTTATAGGGCCAATACTGTTTTTGATTTATTTGAATAATATTTATAATTTTTATAATATTTCCGGTCGTTTAATTTCTTATGCACACGACACTGCAATTATTTATTCAGGTGACACATGGCAGGATGTGTCTAAATGTTATTAAAACTTTCATTTAGCTCATCATTCAAAGATCAATCCTCTACATATATAATAATTTTAGATAAATCATGTTGCAATCAAGATTTAAATACATGTAAATGTTCTAAAATAAAGAGAGTGAAAACAATAAAATACTTTGGTGTAATGCATGGTTGATGAATGTCTGAGGTGGAAAGAGCACATTGATTACATCGTAAAACATTCAAGAAGGTAAATTTATAAGTTTTATCAATTAAGAAATTATATTCAGTTGATGATCTATTATATGCTCTATCGGAATCTGTTATTCGTTATTGTATTATTATTTGGGGAGGTATATATGAAACTCATTTACATGCGCTGCAAGTAACTTACAATATGTTAATAAAAATATTATTTAAGAAGGAGAAGCAGTATTCTACAGAACTGTTAGATACGGAAATTGGTATGTTTCCTGTTAGAAAATTGTATACTTACCAGTGTTTATTAAGAATTATGTTATATCCCGCTAATTTTTATTAGTCATTCGTATAATACCATACTGCAAAATGAGTGATCCAAAATTATTTAATCTATTATCTAAAAAAAAAATAATAATAATTCAAAATAACAAAACAATGAAAAAAGAACTAAAAGAATATGTAAGTATCAATTTCTTTAATCTTTAAGTAGTGTACGGCAGCAAATAATATATAAATATTACTTACCTTCAAAATTAACTCTCCTCCTATTTCTCATCGCTGTTTTCTTTCATCATAATTGCTTATTGTTTTTTTTGTTGCTGTTTTTGTTTATGTTTTGATATTTAAGTATATATTACAATATTAATAATTAGTTATGTTAAAGTGCATTTTGTTGTGATGAAGTACATAAACAAGCTTAGATGGTTCATCTCAACACGATAAGGATTGATAGCCCTCAAATTATATTTATTTCATTTATTATGTAAAGTTAAAGTTACAAGGTTTACTCGCATAAACATCTTATTGGCATCAACACAGCAGCTAATAGCGTGAAATAAGCACATTTTTATTAAACAAACATTAACATTAATAAATAAACAATATATAATTGTGTTTTAAGAGTTCTATATAAAAACAAGTTGCAATGAGGTTACAGTATTGATACAACAAACTATACGATTCCAATAAAGCATGTCATGATAATGCCATAAATAATAAAAACATTATACAGTTATTCTGCTTTCACAACTTTAAAGCTAATATTCGACTTTCTTTAAATTTTACGACAAATGTCTATGATAAGTATCTTTATATTAGGTATACGATGTTATACTTATAAACTAAAAAATATCTAATTCAAAGTTAAATCTCAGGTACGAATGAAATTTTACTCTGATAAACGAATAAAGTAGGTCGAAAAGTCACAACGCGCCTGCATAGTACTAAAAAATAAATATACTATTTTCGTTTACAAAAAACTGAAAATTTAAATACCATATAATAAAAACTCTTATTTTTAATGAGCAACGAAGTTATTTCCATGAAAAATTTCACGTAAAAGTTGTTGTTTGAATTTTTCCAAGAAGGACGCTGAAAAACAATTGGAATTAAGTGAATAAACATGGCGCTAAAATAATAAAACAGTTTGTTTACTTCAGAAGCATTTAAAATAATTTGTGTTATGTAAAAGCGAAACATAAGAACATTATGTTTTGCAGAAAATCGTTTGCTCGTGTTAACTACCTTTAAGAAGCAGTTTTGCTTTATTGTCGCACAAAAGTATTTCAATACAGTATTTATAAAACAAATGCTGCAATTATTCAGCTAAACAGTTTTCTGAAACTAAGGTACTGCATAAATGGCGTAAGAACTTTCTTAAAGTAATTTAAATAACTTCTATAAAATATTTTTATCTACTCCTGTTAATTTATATATTAATTATTCAACTGCTTTTGAGCAATTAATAGTATCAAGAAACAAATAGTGTGAGTTTTTATAGTGAGTTATTATAACGCTAGGCTTCTACAATGATAATTCGGTATGTAAATAGTGTAGGCAGTAAATTCTTGGAAATTTTTAAGCCGATAAATACGTTCCATTGGTGTAAAATGGAAAGAATTTTTAACAAGTGGAAAGGAATGAATAATTAAAAGATTTTAAAATTATTAAATTGCCAACGCCTTTCAGTAGGCGGAACTGTCAATTATTATCATTGAGGGGACTAATGTCATTTGATATTTTAACAAAATAATTTTTACGTTTTCAAATCAATTTCTAATAATACAGTTTTGAATTGTTATAGTCGTAGATAAAGTATAGTATTCAACTTGCGGTAATGGTCATAATTCACTTGATGAATTACAGCACTCGCCTGCGGCTCGTGCTGCAAACTTCATCTGCGTGAGTTATGACCTGCATTACCGCTCGTTAAATAATATACTATTATTTTTGATGTAAGAATCTTCTTAAATATTTCTCTTGCGACCACTACAAAATTGATTTATAACGCTTTATAGTCAGTTGTGTAGATTGCTTCTATAGACATTAATTCCGAAAATAGTTTAAATAATTTCTATAAAACGTTTTTCTTGTTGGGATTACATTATTCTCACTGGTACTTTAAACAGCAAAATAGCGTTTGTTAACAAAAAAGCCTCAAACGGAACAATAATACAATGAAATTGCTGGCATGTAACCGCTGCATATCTTTTATAAGTATACATTTCTGGTCTTATAATTTGGAATTATAATATGCTACTTCCACTTCATAAATTAATAAAAATATTAATTAGTATCTACTGTACTCATAGTTTTAACGTTTTAGCTATTAAAAATGTCGGATTGGAAACGACCAGAATCTATACCTTACCCATCTATTTGGAGAACTTTTCAGAGAAAGGATGATAATGGCGTGGAAAAAACTTTTTGGGTTCAGGACGTTACCGACGAATACAAGGAAGATTTCTTAAATATAGTGGCGAAAGGTTTCATGAGAGACGAAATTATATGTAAATCTTTGAGTAAGTTATCGACATACCTTTGTTTCTCTAATAGGCAATTTTATTAATTGTCTGTTGTTAAATTCAAAGGGAAGAAGAAGTCTTATCAACTCACAATCCTTTATTCATTAGTGACAACCAGTTTCAAGGTCAAATTTTACACCTCATCTTCAGGTCGTACAAGAGGCTACAATATAATGTAACTTAATCGATTTACATCGTAGCCTCTTATGACCTGAAGATGAGGTGCAAAATTTGACCTCGAAACCGGTTGTCACTAATAAATAAAGAATTGTGAGTTGATATAATAGGATATATCTAATAATACCTAATGTATGCTCAGAAATCTCTTTATCTCTATAATTCTATTGTTACATTTTCTATTAATTGTTTTGAATTTAAGGAACAGTTATTAAAGTATTAAGAGTTTCTATATTTAGACTTAAATAAATAATCTCAAATTAAACTAAATGTGTTTATCCTTACACAAAAGACAGTTTATCTTTTTTGAATTTATTTAAATATTTGAGAACACTTCATATTATCTACCAAATTTTATATGCATAATATTTTAAAACTGGTAGGTTTTACAGAGTGGTCCTAAATTGTCTCTTGATATTTTCGTAATAAAATAATAATAGAAACTTTTCTTTCTTTTCTCATAAAAGAATTACATTCTTTCAAAGGACTTTTGGCGGGCAATTATCACTGTTTAATTTGTAAGATATTAAATAGAACAAAATCCCCTAGTTTTTTCTTTATATTTTAAATGTTTAATATGTAAGCTATGTATCAGAATTTTCATGAGATAGGTACAGGGCGAAATAAAAAAAATCTTTTAAGGGATTCTTCGTATCTGAGAATAACTGAGATAGCAAAAATCCATCAGGGCTGATGGTACGCAATTGTTTTATTGTCAATAAAATTTCTATAATTTGTCGCGTAATTTTTTGTAATTCAGTGTAATATACAGGGTGTCCGGGAAAATGTGGGAAATCTCTCGGATGCAGGTAGATCATGAAAAAATAAATTGACAAGCTCCTATATTGTTTTTCCTACAGACCCACCCTAGGGGGATATGTGCCCTTGAAGGACACCGCTGGAAATCAGTTTTTCTTGAATAACTTTTAAAGTACTCAATATAATTTAATACAAATTTAATGTGACACTAGTAAGGATCTCTTAAAATAGTGTCCTTGTGATATATTTAGCTTTTTTTGTTTACCAGGGGCGGGCTAAGCTTTACAACTTAATGTCTAAATTTTTAATACCCTTTGTGATAAAGACTTTAAAATAATAAATCTGGGTAGCTTCAAACTTAGACTAAAAAAATGTGCTCTTTGTTTATTGTTGCGTTTTAACGATTTTGACTCTTTCCTTGCCTTGCGATAAAAAGCGAACCACTCTGTATAGGTAATCAAATTATATTATATAGGGGTAGTCTTATTACTTGACTCTGGTAGCATATTTTTTTTATTTTGGTTATTCGCAAAAAACAATACCCTGCATGTAGAATTTTGAAAAATCTATCAAATTTGTTGTAATAAATCTCAAATCAAACGTTTAGTACGTAAAAGTACGTATAAAAGACCATTTTCAAATTTATTGTCTAACTTATGGCGAAGGTGCCAATGTTACTGGTAGTTTTATAAATAAAGCATCTTAAAATTAGAAGGTTCCATGTTACATTAGTCTTCATATAGAAAAAATAGGTTTACATTTTAGGGTAATATATAAGTTAGGATAACAAATATTATTATCTTGATGTAAGGAATTACCTTAAGGCTTCATTTGATAAATAAATTTTAGTTGATTTCTATTAATGAAATGAAGATACAGTTTGTTTATAAAAAACACATATAACTTTGTTTTAGAGAAATTTGAAAATAAACAGATATTCGCATAAATTCTATTGGTTTATCAAAAACTGCAAAATATGATTAATAAATAACTTTCAACTAGGAAAAACTAATAAAATATAGGTAAACTATATTCCTGCTCACCATTAGTACATACTATCACTGATTTTCTCGTAATAAAACTAACTTTTTAGTCAAATCTGTAGTCCAAGCTTATACTATTGATTTACTTGGCAAAGTTCATAGAACTAGTTTTGTACTGCCGTTTTTTGTGTAAAAATTATAAGATAATGTTCTATGTGTAACATAGAATTTTGTATAATGATTATTTATACAATTTAGTTGGAATGCGTATGACATGACCCTTTATGTTAACTACTTTTATACTATAATTTTATATTTATGATATTTTTAAGGAAAGTTTTTCTGTTTTTTTTTTTCTATTAGAACTTTTATTTAGCACCGGAGTAATATGTTATTTAGATATATGTATATTTTTGTAGTAACTTCTGTTGATTGTGCATTGATTTTGAACCACTCTGTATGTATCTACTATTATATGTATATCTACCGACAAAGTACCACATAATGTCCATGTGACATTTTTATTCTGTAGAGTGGCTTTAATGATTT
The DNA here is from genome assembly GCA_037114965.1 of Monochamus alternatus. Taxonomy (NCBI): domain Eukaryota; kingdom Metazoa; phylum Arthropoda; class Insecta; order Coleoptera; family Cerambycidae; genus Monochamus; species Monochamus alternatus. The sequence goes on along the minus strand of CM073431.1, from coordinate 71,311,604 downwards.
TCTTTTTAGATTTTATAGAAGATTCAACATCTGTAGAGGAATTTCTAGCGATATGGAGAATTATAGCAGATGAAAAATTGTGTCTAATATGTTTAACAAACAATGATAACGGTAGCGTAGAAATTGTAGGTGGCAATGGAACTTACACAGTCGGTAAAAGTAACCGTAATTCCTTTCCTGAAGTAAGTAATAGTTGTGTAATATTGTAGCAAAATATTTTGAGGTTGCAGTTGACAATAAAAATTATTGGCAAAAAAGAACACTCATAAAATTGCCAAGCTCTTGGAACTGTTAAATAACAAGTTAGTTAAAATTGTTTTCTGAAGTAAAATCTCAGATCAAAATTTTTACGTAATTTATTAAATTCCATCTTTAAATTGTGATACATTGTATATTGGACACAATATACACACAATAAAAAAATCGTGTGTGTTGACTGATTTGTCACTGAATCTGGACACATGTTGAATTTCTTTTAAAAGGAAATTTTGCGCCAATATTTTCTAACCGATTAGAAGTTTGTTTTTTATTTTTTATTCCATCACCATGGCAATTCAAAAAAATTCAGACATTTTCATCCTCCTTTAAATAAACTGCAGTTATTACATTAGAAATATATTTACATTTAAGTATAGATTGACATTTTGTTTGACAGTACTTAATATTTTAATTATTTTTTATTCTTGAGTTTTTAATGAAAACAAAAGTAGTAAATTATTATATTCTGCGCATATAGGTAATTGTTATCAATATACAATGTCTAATTGTCACACATAATCCCCATTTCTACCTTTAAATGATGGTTTGGTGTGAGGGTGTCACTTATATCATATCACTAGTGCTTAAAATATTTCATATATAAATGAATTAAAAAATAAAAAATTTCCCGGTATAGATGACTTGAAAGCAGAAACAGTCAAATCTATAGCCAAATAAATTGTGAAACCACTTACATTAGTGCTTAACAAAATAATTGAAACTGATCACTGTCCCACAGATTTCAAGACATCTATTATAACACCAATATATAAAACTGGAGATGAACTAGAAGCATTAAATTATCGACCCATTTCACTAATAACAACGTTTTCAAAAATCTTTGAAAAATTGTTAAAATTAGACTGGACGCATATATTATAGAAAATAAACTTATTTCAAATATATATGTGTATTTATAGACCTTATTAAGGCCTTTGACACAGTTAGTCATCCCCTTCTTTTAAAAATCCTAAATAATATTGGAATAAAAAACGTAGCGCTTGATTTGTTTAAAACTTATTTATCTAATAGGAAACAATATGTTAAAATTAAAGATCGAATTAGTAATTCTGAATGCGTTGAATATGGAGTACCGCAAGGAACGGTATTAGGACCAGTACTATTTACACTGTATATTGTTGGATTGTTTTTAGTACCCTCAAGTGCAGAAATAATTAGTTTTGCTGACGACACTGCCTTATTTTATAAAGCTGAGACTTGGGTTGAATTAAAAAATATTGTAGAGCGATTTGATTCTTTTTAAAAAATGGTTCGATAGTATGCTTCTCACAATTAACCTGGATAAAACTTGATACTTGCCATTCGCTTGCGAAAATAGATCACTGCCTTCATTTTCTAATATACTCTTAACTACTGGAGAGAAAAACCACAAAATAAAACCTGCAAAAAAAGTAAAATACTTAGGTATAATATTGGATCCGTCCCTAGAATGGGACGAACACATAAAATATATAACAAACAAATTAAGATCTATAATAAAATACGTAAAGAATATACTTACCTATAAGGATTTGAAAACTGTATATTATGCTTTAGTTGAGAGTCACATAATTTATGGCATAATCGGAGGGGGGGGGGAGCATATGATGTACATCTTCGAAATCTAGAAATAACGCAAAAATTTTTTTTAAAATCATGTTAAACAAGTCAATGTTATACTCCTCAGACTTAACTTACCAAGAAGCCAACAAGTACTTGATATAAGGCAATTATATTATATGATTTGAAATATACGTCAATATAAAAAAAGGCAATTATTGCCAACACTTAATCATGGATACAACATCAGACATGTGAATTACTACTTACTTTATCTTGGACCAAAATTACTGAATAGTGTACCCAACATCATATTAAATCTATCTTCATTAAATTTATTTAAAATAGAACTTATATATCATATGCTGTATGTACGTTTGTTTTTGTTTTTATCACTAGTTGAGTTATATACTTAGTTTTATTTTTATGTATAATATTATTATTATTATATTTTAAGCATGTGTAACCCCAGACAAGCTTGCTTAAGGGATTATGTTTATTTACTGTTTTTACTTATTATTACTATTATTATTATTATTATTATTATTATTTCTGGAAATGTTGTCGTGGCCATACATATACTGACAGTTTTCTAAAAATATTGAAGAACGAGGAAAAATTTCCTATTTTTAATTTAATCTAGAGGACTATTCGGTAAGAAAATCCCTCTAGCCAAACTATCTATTAATTTGAAGAAAGAAATGGGAATCATGTGCAATAATTATACTTTATTGAAAATAATTACGTGGAGAATATAATGACGTACTGTATACATATCAATACATAATTAAAAAACTCAATAAAAAAAAAATTTAAATATCAAGTATAGGTACTGTCGAACAAAATGTCAGTCTATCTATACTCCTGTGTGAAAGGCAAACGCTATCCATTATACCACTTTTGGCAATATTAACATTTTTCAGAATAATGGTAGAAGTTTGTTAATTAGTTAAAGTTTTATTAGCTTATTTTTGTTTGTTTTGTAGTTTTGAATTGTGCCTATGTTATGTCATGTGTATGTAATTATAATGTCTAAATACTGTGTTTCGTTTTCAGAAAAAAATTGCTAAAATATTGTTAATACTAATGTATATGACTGAAATTCCTTCGGGTAATTTACCGCCATCATTATATGCTCGTTGAATAATATAGGTACTATATTATTACACAGTAAAAAATTTTGAGTACAATTTCATTCAAAATCAACACAAATGGTTGTCAAAACGAGTCCACACCCGATTATGTTAAAATAATAACACAATTCATTGAGTATAATGTTAACTCGGTTAGTTTTTAGCTAAATTAGTCTTTTAAGGGTTACACTGAACAATTTTTTAACTTTCTAAACTATATGTGTTATTTGAAATACAAAATTGAGTTATATTATCAATCTATTTCATTATTTCTTCACAATATGTATACAAATTTAACAACAATTTAAATCAGTAATGATTTACTTTATATAATTTTAGTGTATAACAACAAATAGTAACGATTTTTCATTATATTGCGTTGGTTCTTACACAGTTTTTATGAAAATTAGATCTATTGTGTATCTGTTAAATGTGTCTAATTTTTTACGGATTGTATATTATTACTTTATAAATATTTATAATAATTATTATTTTTTACTATTAATAACATTTGCTACTATTAAAAATAATTATAATTAAATTAATATTATAATTTGTTGGTACACAATATAGGTTTAGTGGAATTGTGGAAATAACCATAACAATAAAAATCATAATTATTGTTATTATTATAATATTTATTACTAGTACTATCTACTCACTATTTGAATAAAAAGTTTGCTTTAAAAAGTTGAATAAAATAAAGGTTGAGATTATATTTGTACATAATAACATGACGTAGTATGTAAAGGTGTTTTATCTAATATATAAAATTCTCGTGTCACAGTTTTAGACGCCATACTCCTCGGAAACGGCTTGACCGATTTTTATGAAATTTTATATGTACATTCGGTAGGTCTGAAAATTGGTGGTAATCTATTTTGCATACCCCTAAGTGATAAGGGTGGTCCACCCCAAACATTTTTTTTTATTTTTTTTGGACAAATTTTTTTATTTTTATCTTTTTATGATGTGGCATTAAAAAATACATACAACCCTTAATTTTCACCCTTCTATCACACACCCCTATTTTTTAATAGCCATTTTAGTAATTTAATCATTTTTAATCCTGGTAGATGGAGGGATAACTGATCGATTATCACTAGATCAGTTATCCCCGCCAGGCGTCTACCGATGTCACTTCTCACAAGAAACCTAGAAGAAAATATAGAGAGCGTCGGTTCATGATATAAGTCACGTGACAGGTGCCGCGTTTTCTAGGGACCGAAGGTCCAGAAAATTGATATTTTATTTGCTTTATGTTGGCGGTTGTGCAAACATGATGGCTGCATTGCAATATGAAATTAACTAACTTGCTGTCAGTTTAAATGTCTTTAACGAATGTGACATCAATGTGACCAATGAGATTCACGCTACAATACAACCAACGTAAATTGACATGAAAACCAAGTTTTAGTGATTCTGGACCTTTTAGGGCCGCCATGAATTAGCGGTCGCCGGCAATATGACAACGTTTGCCGGGTTACCTGGTTTTATTATATTATTAAACAATACATTCTTTCTAAATTTAACAAAATATGTACTTTGGTGTCACAAAATACTCAGTGGTGTTGTATGACTTATTAAATTCAAACGACTCTTTACTAAATAAATTGATTAAATCAATAACTTCCAGGTTTGATCTATTTTCCAAAATGTTATAGCTAAGTAGTTGAGGATCAAATGAAATGATAATCAGGTAATGACACACCCAAGGTAGGTTTCCTGAAATAAGAAGCAAATCAACAATTTGTTTGTATCGGATGAAAACGGCCATTGTTATTTACCTATTTCTATCACAACTTTATGACACAAATTCTCACTTTCCAGTTTACACCATACTTTTTATGCAAATTGTAATTTGAAAATTTATTTACAGTTGGGGTCCATGGTCCACGATCGGGTTAGAACAATACACTTATGATTATCGTCCACAGACCAGTGACTTCTATCTACAACTGCGCATCGGTACCTGCTCACAGTAACAGTTCGGCGTCTTCACGTCAACTTCTTTGATGTCGGGGTTCCAGATTTCGGTTTTTTCAGACGACTGCACATTTAGCCGCGCACATTCGCCTGCTCAAGAGACAGAGTGTCTCCCACCTTGTCATGTACAAATTAATTTCATTGGTGTTCATTGCGCATTTAGCCACAACCTCTGGAACCTTCACTCGACGAACTGTATAAAATGTGACCTGCTCGTACCCAACTTTGTTTTCCCCCTACAACGGTTGTTATTTTTACACAATATGTTATTATTTCTCTAACCAAACATTGTGTAGATAAGGTCAATTCTTTGTTAAAATGTTAAATTTACTCAAAATATAACACCAAATTAATTCACTCATAAATAAGTTTGAACTTACTCTATGTTATTTTTTACTGTGTAATGCAGCCAATTTGAAATTTTTAATAGTAGACTGTTGTGTTGTTTTAGTTTAAAGGAAAATCCTTTCGAAGCCTAGTGTCAGCTTGCGGTTACGTAAAAGCATTGAAAAATGCATACACTACACTTAACATTGACTGCTTCCTAATAGCATCAGGACTATATATCGTGCCAAAATTCAGAGGACAAGGAATAGCAGTAGAAATTCTAAAATCTAGGTAAGTCCAATTTAGTAATAAATAAACTGTCAAAAAATAATGTAACATTTTTGTGCGCTGAATATAGCTCATAAAAATATAAAAAATCTTTTGCAATTATACAATTTTTTGCTATTTTGATGGTAGCAAGCAAAGAAGAAGTAAGGAATTGTGTGGAGGAGAAAATCTTCATCTGTTCTGATAGTCAGGCTGCACTTAGGGCCCTTAGCTCTCCAAGGACGAGATCTAGTCTTGTTCAGGAGTGTGGAGGTGCCCTGGAGTGCCTGGCTAAACAAAGGGAGGTGGAGTTGGTCTGGGTTTCTGGCCATAAGGGATTCCCCGGTAATGAGACGCCTGACTTGTTAGCTCGTTTCGGATCTGGGGCACCTTGTCAGGGACCCGAACCCATTATTGAAATTACGCGAGGTAATATGAATAATGCCCTTAATAAATGGGTCTATCAAACACTAGGAGGGCATTGGAAGAAATGTAGACAGGCCCACGACTTCTTCAATGAATCCAATAAATCTAGGACGATGTGGCTGCTGAGCCTTAGTCGAAGGTCCCTGAAAATGGTGGGGGTCCTGACAGGCCACTGCAGACTCAGAAGATATTTGAACTTGATAGTCATAGAGGAGAGTCCCTTATGTGCGGAATGCGGAGAGGGGGAAGAGACCCCTACCCATTTTCTAGGATATTGTGCGGCCCTTGGAAGACTAAGATATAGGATCTTTGGAACCGAGGACCTGCAAAGAGAAGAGATGAGGGGCCTACCATGGACCAATATCCTGGCGTTCATCAGGGCGTCGAGTAGGTTCCAGGAAGACCGAGGGCGGATGGTGAGGTAATGGGATCCTAGGGTAGGGAAAAGGGGCCAACGTGTAGCCTAATTGCCATGCTGATGGCACCCACACATTACTACTACATACAATCTCTTAATATTCCTACACTAGCGAGGATCTTCACTGCATGTGACGTTGGTTAAATTTTATGTAGAATCAGATAACTTAAGATGATATAAAAGTGAGACACTCTTCAAAATATTTGAGCATAAATATTTTAATAGGTGCAGTAGATACATAAAAATTAAAAAAAAAATACTGTACCAGTTCGTCGAAAGATTTACCATCAAGTACCATCACAACAAAAGTTTATAGGATTATATAATATATCCTATAATCACAAATCTAGAAAACATTGAGTTGAATATCCTATACACGTCGTCTAATCACTTCTAAAATTGAGATTTTATAAATTTAAGAGAACCATATAACTTATTCAATCATATTTCCTTACTTCCCTTGTCTAGTGCAAAATTTTTAAATGTTAAGTGTAAAATGTAAATTAAGTGAAACTCATTTTACTGTTAACAAAGCTTGCTCAAAAAGATAAAATAAAGAGTTTTACGAAAAATGTTCAGGAGTAATAAAATGTCCTAAACAAAATTCTACGTTAGGACGTTATAAAAAATTGACCATATGCGTACGTCTGAAAAGAGAGGGAGATAAAATAACCCCGCTTATCACTAGCTAAGTTATACCATGATGTTTAGACTATAAACTGAATTAGAATTTTATTATTTTTTTTAGGCGTGAACTCTGCAGAGCTGTTGGAATCGCCGTTTCGACTACATTATTTACATCAAGACCATCACAGACGTGTGCTGAAAAGGCAGGTTTTAAAGTGTTTTCAGAATTAACGTATGAAGAACTGGAGAAGCTGAATCCGGAAAAATGGACTTTTCCAGGTGTTTCAAAAACTACAAATGCTTTAAAATATATGTATATAGATTATCGTGAAATATTATAAATTATTTATTGATAGGTAAAGCCGGCTACAGACATACATATATCTCTTCAGTGTGTCAATATCTGTCTAAAATATCTGTCAAAGATGTATTTAGTCCCTGCCAAAATTTACATACGTGCATACATATTCCTATTCAGTGTTCCTGCACTTAACTGATAATAGTACAAATTATTTTGTTTTTTCTTTATTAATCACATGCACGACACTGTTAACAAATTTAATATATTGTCAGTCATCGTCGACGTGTTGAATAAAAAAATGATAGGTATATCTCAAAATAATTTCTCTGTTGTAGACAAAAAGGATGAATCGAACAAAAACGCGCGTACATATGTCTCAATAAGAGATGTATGTATGTCATACTTGTGTATGTAGCTGGCTTTAGAGTAAGAGTATTGGGTTTTTTGTTTGGATATAGTATAATAAACGAATACTGACATATATTTACTTATAATCTGAAACGCTGGCCCAATTTTAATAACCATAATATCATTTAATACAAATTGTTAAGACATCATCGAAGTGGAATTCTGACAAAAATGTGTGAGTTTTTAGTCAGATATTGTTGGTTATAGTTTAATTTTGCAGTTATTGTAAATATCCAAGATGGATGGTATTTTTTTCAGTAAATTCTTTATTAGAGTCCTACTTATGACAGAAAAATGTACTTATACAGGGTATTTCGAACCGACATACAGCAGATGCATGTAGAGGGTCCCAAAATAGTGTAATTTAATCAAACATACCTATATATAAAATTACACACAGCCAGAGTTACAGGTGTTCAAATTGGGGCCAAATACATGATATATATTTATTATTGATCTTCTTTGACTATGAGTTCAAATAAATTGAAACACTATAAGGTGTTCATTGAGGGTGAGTAACCTCTAAAATTATATACCAAACTCTTTTCTGTTGATCGAATTTAAAAAGAATGATCCCGCGCAGAATTTAATTTAAAAAACTTTTTTACTCATTTCAATTTTAAGAAATTCTAAGGTTTTCAAAAAAAAAATGCATTAATTAAAATAAGATTTTGCTAGTGTTTATTAGTAGGAATCAAAAAATCAGTAGTAGGCTTTGTCTTTAAAACTTAAGTTACTATTAAAACTACTTTATTTCTGCCACTGTTTGTTGTTGAAAATGGCTAAAAAATTTACATTCAGCGAATAATAATAATAATAATAATAATAATAATAATAATAATAATAATAATAATAATAATAATAATAATAATAATAATAATAATAATAATAATAATAATAATAATAATAATAATAATAATAATAATAATAATAATAATAATAATAATAATAATAATAATAATAATAATAATAATAATAATAATAATAATAATAATAATAATAATAATAATAATAATAATAATAATAATAATAATAATAATAATAATAATAATAATAATAATAATAATAATAATAATAATAATAATAATAATAATAATAATAATAATAATAATAATAATAATAATAATAATAATAATAATAATAATAATAATAATAATAATAATAATAATAATAATAATAATAATAATAATAATAATAATAATAATAATAATAATAATAATAATAATAATAATAATAATAATAATAATAATAATAATAATAATAATAATAATAATAATAATAATAATAATAATAATAATAATAATAATAATAATAATAATAATAATAATAATAATAATAATAATAATAATAATAATAATAATAATAATAATAATAATAATAATAATAATAATAATAATAATAATAATAATAATAATAATAATAATAATAATAATAATAATAATAATAATAATAATAATAATAATAATAATAATAATAATAATAATAATAATAATAATAATAATAATAATAATAATAATAATAATAATAATAATAATAATAATAATAATAATAATAATAATAATAATAATAATAATAATAATAATAATAATAATAATAATAATAATAATAATAATAATAATAATAATAATAATAATAATAATAATAATAATAATAATAATAATAATAATAATAATAATAATAATAATAATAATAATAATAATAATAATAATAATAATAATAATAATAATAATAATAATAATAATAATAATAATAATAATAATAATAATAATAATAATAATAATAATAATAATAATAATAATAATAATAATAATAATAATAATAATAATAATAATAATAATAATAATAATAATAATAATAATAATAATAATAATAATAATAATAATAATAATAATAATAATAATAATAATAATAATAATAATAATAATAATAATAATAATAATAATAATAATAATAATAATAATAATAATAATAATAATAATAATAATAATAATAATAATAATAATAATAATAATAATAATAATAATAATAATAATAATAATAATAATAATAATAATAATAATAATAATAATAATAATAATAATAATAATAATAATAATAATAATAATAATAATAATAATAATAATAATAATAATAATAATAATAATAATAATAATAATAATAATAATAATAATAATAATAATAATAATAATAATAATAATAATAATAATAATAATAATAATAATAATAATAATAATAATAATAATAATAATAATAATAATAATAATAATAATAATAATAATAATAATAATAATAATAATAATAATAATAATAATAATAATAATAATAATAATAATAATAATAATAATAATAATAATAATAATAATAATAATAATAATAATAATAATAATAATAATAATAATAATAATAATAATAATAATAATAATAATAATAATAATAATAATAATAATAATAATAATAATAATAATAATAATAATAATAATAATAATAATAATAATAATAATAATAATAATAATAATAATAATAATAATAATAATAATAATAATAATAATAATAATAATAATAATAATAATAATAATAATAATAATAATAATAATAATAATAATAATAATAATAATAATAATAATAATAATAATAATAATAATAATAATAATAATAATAATAATAATAATAATAATAATAATAATAATAATAATAATAATAATAATAATAATAATAATAATAATAATAATAATAATAATAATAATAATAATAATAATAATAATAATAATAATAATAATAATAATAATAATAATAATAATAATAATAATAATAATAATAATAATAATAATAATAATAATAATAATAATAATAATAATAATAATAATAATAATAATAATAATAATAATAATAATAATAATAATAATAATAATAATAATAATAATAATAATAATAATAATAATAATAATAATAATAATAATAATAATAATAATAATAATAATAATAATAATAATAATAATAATAATAATAATAATAATAATAATAATAATAATAATAATAATAATAATAATAATAATAATAATAATAATAATAATAGTAATAATAATAATAATAATAATAATAATAATAATAATAATAATAATAATAATAATAATAATAATAATAATAATAAGGTGTTACTGAAAAAAAAAAAAAAAATAATAATAATTTTATTGTCCAGAAAGTACAAAGTAGAGAAAAAGACCACTCTGATGGTGGTATAGGACTAGTCACAAAGTAGAACACATAATTTTAGAAACTTGTGCTCTGCTGTGTGATTTATGTTATAAATCACACAAATACATTTCACATTAAAAAAGTTAAAAACATTGATTATTTACAAATTCACTCACACTATAATAACTCTTCCGTAAAAGAAACTCTGACACAGATTTTTTGAATCTTCTTAGATCTGATTCTGTTTTAAATCTAGCAGGAAGCTTATTATATAATTTTATTCCCATATATCTAGGACACTCCTCATATTTTGTTTTATTATGTATTGGTATACACAAAAGTTGGCCTTCTCGAGTATTATAATTGTGATTAAAGTTATTTAGTTGGAACGTGTCTATGTTAGATTTAACATAACATAATATTTCTAATATATAAATACACGGCAGCGGCAAAACTTGCAACATTTTAAAAATATTTCGACAGGATGCATATTTTGTTGCACCGACAATGGTCCTAACGGCTCTCTTTTGTATCTTAAATATTCTTTCAAAATTATGAGAAGCCCCCGAGAACATACTTAATTCTAGACACAAAATTTGCATGGTAATAAGACATTACAGTTGACATATTTGAAACATTTCTTAACCTATACAAAACAAAACAGATTGACGACAATTTTTTTGCCAACACGGTCACATGCTCAGTCCAAGTTAGCCCAGTATCAATATGTACCCCTAAAAATTTTGTATATTTAACTTGCGCAATAGACATATTTTTTACTTTTATTAGATAACTCTGATCAAATGATGAAACGCGTGGAGTAAAATTAATGAAAACAGTCTTGGAAATATTTAAGAATAACTTGTTTTCATTATACCAATCTGAACAACTATTACACATATTTTGAGATGATTTTATTAGTTCCACTACCGATTTTTCCGACATAATGAGAGATGTGTCATCAGCAAAAATTGTCAAGGTATCTTCATCTATATGTTTAGCCAAATCATTTATATATAATACAAATAAAAGAGGCCCAAGAACGGATCCCTGAGGCACTCCTATATCTATTAATAGTTCTTCTGATTTCATGCCGTTTACCTCTACTAATTGTCTCCTATTTGAAAGATATGAAACTATCCAATCACACATCTTTTCCCTTAAACCATATTTTTTAATTTTTTCAATTAGCAAGATACCCAAACATTTCCTATCTTGAATCAAGTTGTCATATAATGTATTAAGAAAATTCATTAGTGCCGTCTCTGTTGATTTATTTTTAAGGAAACCATATTGTGATTTTGAAAAAACATTGTTCATATATGCAAAATTCAATATTCTCTTTTGCACAGCTTTTTCCAAAATTTTTGAAAATGTAGATAGAAGAACAACTGGCCGGTAATTTTCCGATAATAAAACGTCTCCTTTTTTATGAAGCGGAATTACTTTAGCTAATTTCAGTATATTCGGAAAAATCCCTAGTGAGATTGAAAAGTTTATTATATACGTAAGCGGTTCAATTATAAACAAAGCCGATTTTTTAATTAAATCCGAAGTTATATTATCTAACCCACTAGAAAAAGACCTTTTAAGAGAGAAAATAATATTATAGATTTCTGTTTTTGTCACTGGATCTACAAATATAGTATTCTTTATATTAACATTTGATGTACATTTATATTCCTTATTCGGCTTAGTGATATTCTTGTTTAGTTGTTTTGGTTTATCAATAAATTCAAAATTAAAATGTTGTGCAATTTGAAATGGGTCGCTTTCCCTATAATTCCTAATTTGTATTTCTTGTATGGGATTTTTTTTATTTTTAGTATTATTTATATTTTCATTAATGATAGACCATGCAGCCTTAGATTTATTTACTGCATTTACATAAATATCATCATTGTGCATTTTTTTGGCTGCTTTCAAAACTCGTCTGTAAATTTTTTTATAAAAATCAACATCCTCCGGATTATTTGAATAACTCATAAGTCTATGTAACATTTTCAATCTCCCAGACGATATTCTTATGCCTCTTGTAACCCATCTCTTTTTGTTATTGTTTACTTTCACTTGTTGTAATGGAAAACACAGATCGATATATGTCAAATTATTTATGAAAATTAAAAAAGAGTCATCAACAGTTTCAGCACTATACAAATCTAACCATCGCTCCCTACTTAAATAAAAGAAAAATTCCCTGAAATTACTGTCGGTATAATATCTCTTTAATTTAAATTCCGGATTTTTTGAATATTGATCCTCTATACTAAACTTACATAACTGAGCAGTATGATCCGATATACCTATAAATATAACACGTAAGATTATCCATATTTGAGCAAATATTATCAAGACAAGTTCTAGAAACACTCCCAAATCTAGTTGGCTCATTAATATACATGTCTATATTGTATGCCTGTAACAAATCATAAAGATTGTCTCTCGCAAAAGATTCAGTAAGAAGATCAATATTAAAATCACCACATAGTATTGTTTTTACTTTTGTATCTCTACATAATTTATTAAGAACGCTGTCTAAGCACGTTATAAAATCAGAAATATCATTTTTATTTGAACTTGGAGATCTATATACAGTTACTAAATTTATAATCATACCACCAACTTTTATATATGCAGCACAATGTTCAATTTTTTTTTCAGTTGACAGTTCCGCTATATTAGATATTTCACTTATGTAGAATTTAATGTCTTTTTTTGCAATAATTAATGTGCCTCCATTTTTATATCTGGTTCTACAAAAATACGTTATAATATTATAATCTTTAATCTTGACACAATTTAATTCTTCAAGTGTACACCAATGTTCAGTCAGGCATGCAACATCAATATTGTATTGATTCAAGAGTATTTGTAAATCATCAAGTTTATTTCGAATGCACTGTACATGTACATGTACAATGTTACTTATGCTAGGTTTCTGCGAATGAAACTGTAGAAGAAGTGTGGAAGAATATTGTAGATTTCAAAATCTCCTTAACATGAAAGATGGGCTCGAGAGACAGGAGAAAGTGTTTCAGTAATATCCGAGAACGTTCTAGTGTAGTAAGGGTACAAGATGAAGTAAATATTTGGCAAACAGTTAAAGATAAATCGCAAGTAAGTAGGTACTAAACATTTATCTAGAGAAATTGGATTATCATGAGCCTCTGGACACCGAATTAAACATAATATATTACATCCGCAGCGCATTCAAAAAGTTCCTCAAGACTTGGATCAACAAGTGATCTTTTGTTGAGTTTATCTTGCATCACGATATCGATTTTCACATTTTTTTACTTATGAAACTTGTTTCACTCGTAGAAGAATTACAAATGTTTACAACTTTCATTAATATTCCGATATAGACCCCTATGTAATAACTCCTAGACAATTTCAACGCGAGTCTAAGATGAATATTTAAGCCGGTATTATTGATCGTTATTTGATTAGATCAGTTATTTTGCCAAATCGTTATTTCTGCAAAATGCTCTCCTTGATTTAATCGAAGATTTACTGTTGCAACTTAAACCAAAGAGTTTTGGTTTATGCATGATGGGGCATCGTCTCATTTTTAGTGATACTTTTAGAGACTATTTAAATTTTAAGTTTTGAAATAAATGGTTAGAACGAGGAAATAATTGTTCTGAAAATTGACCGTCCCCACCGCCAAACCCGAGGGGCGTTTCGCTGTCCAGATTTTGTACACCAAAATTCCTTTCTTGCGGAAAATGCACCAAAATGCCTTCGAAATGCCACAAATTACCTCAATATGCTAAAAAAATGTTCGAAATACCCCCGAAATGCCCTAAATGCCACCGAAATGTTACCGGAATACCAGAAATACCACAAAATGCCTCTAAATGTCAGGAAATACCTCGAAAAGCTTTATGTTTTTAGTTACCATTTTCTGTCCTAATTGTATTATTTATCATTTTTATACAGGGTATCCGTTAAAAAATAGGCCAAACCTTACCATTAGATTCTACGACGAAAATTAATTGGGAAAAGTTATACAATGTTGCTCATTAAAGCTTAGTTTTCCAGATACAGGGTGTTGAAGTTGAAAAATAAAAACGATTTTTAGGCATATCTATCTCGGAGATGCATTAAGGTATTTTTGTCTAATTGGGTATGAGGAGTTCTAATGGCAACTTACTTCATTTGCTGCGACTTCACGTCAATATGAAAAAAACAGTGGCGTGCAAACTATATTTTCGAGATTCTTTTCTAAAAAATAAATGCGCCACTGCATAAAGCGGAAATAAATAATTGCTTTTAAAATTTTCAATGATTTTTCAACAAAAAAGGTATATTTGTTGAATATCGCTGAGAGACACCGTTTTTGAAAAAATAAACTGCGTTTAAAGTAGGCAAGGATCTCCAGTTCGTGGATTACGTAACTCCATTAACTTGCAACTTGTGCTATAGAAACATAATTTTTTGATAATTAAATAGCATTAACAAACTTTGTACTGTTTACATAATATATTTCAAGTATTACAGTTGTAAAATATATCACACAATTAAGAAAACTAAAATAAAAATATAAATATTTTTTGTATGGCATAAGTAAATAATAAAATATAACAAGAAAAACTATGAAAAAACATTAATTAAACATTAATAATGTTTAAGATTATTTTCGATTATTTGACTAAAGACATGTTCGATATCTTTCTAAGAAATTTCTCCAAACAGTGAAAAATGATGGTTTCATGTTTCTCATAGCATTTGTAGCTGAAACTATTCTTTGCCATAGTTCATTTCTATTGTTGATAGAGACAGCACTATAAACCATGGTCTTAATAACCCCAGAAAAAAAATCAATCGGTTTTAGATCCGAACAACGTGCCGGCCATGGATGTTCATTTTCCTTTTCTATCCATCGATGACGAAATATGTTATCTAAATGCTTTCTTACTATTATAAGATAATTAGCAGGGGCACTATCATGTAAATACCACATGAGCACTAATGTTCAAAGGAATTTCTTCTAGTAGTTCAATTAAATTAGATTGTAAAAAGTGCAGATAATGTTGGCCGTTTAAAGATAGATGCCCGAAGTTCATATTGGCCAAGAATCTTGATCGTTAAATATTCCTAACCTGATATTGAACTAAAACTCATGCTGAAAGTGTCGTACAATGCTTTCATTTAGATTTTTTCGGCTCATATATGAAAAAAATCCCTTAACATATCTCCGAGATATGTCTGGTAATCGTTTTTATTTTTTCAACTTCAACATCTCGAAAACTAAGCGTTTATGAACAACATTGTAGGTATATGACTTTTACCCATTAATTTTTGTCGTGGAATCTAGTGGATTTGGCCCATTCTTTATATATTCTAAGCCGGCGCTGTTAAATACATATCTGAATTATATACTTCAATTTAGTGTAAATTTTCGAATTCGGCATAAAAATTTAGTCATTGTTCAAAATTTCGTTACATTATCTCGAATCGCTGCCATTGAATATAAACCACTTTCAGGACTGACCCTAGAAGGCTCTAGCTCTCTGAGAGTCCGTTTGTCGATCTATGTTTATATAAGTTTTCTTCATATTTCTGAAATATTTGCTCATAATTTCCGGACACCCATATAATATGCATGTATGCACCTAGATATTTTGAAAAGTCTTCTGGTTTGCAATAAATCTCCTTTGTCAAGTTATCGACTCACCCTATACAAACATACACTGGACCCGCTTTGCCTATTTACATCCGTATTTAACTCTTATACAATGTGTACAACTATAGAAGTCGAAGTGAATTAGGTTAGGTCTCGGGTTAGATTAAACTCAAAGCCGGTTGAAAGTTTACAAAAAACAAAAATAGTTACCTATTATAATTAAATAAGTGGTTACTTACTTACATGTTTTTTTATTTTGAACCAAAGAAATGACACTAAGGTACAATTTTCAACATCCATGAGCCTAGTTGGTCAGCCTGACGCCTTGATATCGAATTATACAATCCATCTCAACGAGCACCTCGTGGACAAACTATTACACGTACACACACAATACAAAAATTATTTCTAAAATGCTCTTAATTGCCTCTAAAGCACCCCCAAAATGCCTCGAAATTCCAGAAAATACCTCGAAATGCCCTTAAATGCTCCTAAATACCAGAAAATTCCTCAAAATGCCCTAAAATACCTCAGGATTCAAGAAAATGTCTCAAAATACCTGCAATGTGTACACCAAAATGCCTCTGCGAAACACCCCTCGGCCAAACCTCAACAAATGTGAATATTTTTTTTTGGGGAACATTGAAAGATTTTGATTATTTCTTGACAATTGAATACCGAGAAGGTTTGCTGAATCGTATTACGAATAAATGGAACTATCATAATTTATTAGTTATTAGTAAAGATAGTATGTCGTTCACACATCTCAGATCCGTACTCAGGTCCGTCGGTTGAAAATCGTAATATTTAAATATTCCTAATTAAACACAAATTTCATCTTCAAAATAATGGCCAGTGTTGACGAACCTCACCCGGTTTGTGTCAAGACACGTGTCAAGGTCGCAGTGAAACGTTGTGCGTGTCGGATCTTTGGAGGGTATAGCGCGTTATTACCAAATGTTAGTTTTTTGTCGAGTTTCTTGTCGGTTTGTCTGTTTCAGTGCTTGAATATGTTCCGTCGGCCTCCCGTTCTACTGTGAAGAAATGGATTAAAGATTATCCAGATTTAGAATTTGACAGGACAGAGTGCAAAATTTGTAAGAGTTATAAAACAAGTATTGTGGGACATATGCCCTCGGAACAATACAAAGTTCATGTGAGTAATAGTATGACAAACCGTGAACGTCAAAAACAATTTAACAACGACTTGGTAAAAGTGATGGTCCTTTAAATGAACTAAATAATGCAGAGTTAAGACAATTTTTGCAAAACTGTGTTAATGGGAAGTACAATAATGTACTGTTGAAGAACCTGTGGCAGCATCAATACAGCTATTCAATTAATAATTCCGTAAATAGTGTTTTAGACTTGCGGCAGTTTATTTCTCAGGTACCAAGTTCTAGTGCTGAACGTGTGAAGAAGAAATTTAATACCGTTTTGCAAAACAATCCGGGATTTTTAACTGTATGCCGTATAGTAGACCTTTTTGAAGGCAAAGGAGTAGATTTTGCCACCTTAAATGTGCCATCAGTGAAAAATTATACATATTTAAAATATGCTCCAAAGACCTCTGTGGACGTTAAACGTACGTTTTCAAAACTGAAATCGATTTTAAGCGATAAACGTCACAACTTAACTGAACATTTACAACACTTGCTGGTTATTCAGTTTTATTTCAGTACTAACGTTAGCGTCCTAAGTGCCCCTGAAAATGACGTCATGTGCGAACGATATACGGTCTCTAGTTATTAGACAGAATAAATTTCAATTTTCGGCGAAGAGCAAATTTATGTTTCAGAGAAAATTATGTCCATTTTGAGTAATTTCTTTAGTTTTAACTTTATATATTTTGTTTTATTTTACTTTATTTTATAGTTTTATTACCAACTGTCAAATTTTAAAGACAAAGCTTACTACTGACTTTTTGATTTACTTTGTAATAAATACCTAAAATCATGTTTAAATTAATGTTTTTTTTGTTTTCTAACTGCTCTTCTAGACTTTGCGTATCGCGACTGTCTATATATACGTCTAGAATATAAACGTATTTTGTCTTATCTAGACTGTAGATTATGAACTGTTGCGCAATCCATCATTTTCATGGATAAAGTTGGTAAGTCGCAAAAGGAAATATCTGAGAAATACTCTTCAACACAAAAACAAAGTACTTTGAGTGCATTTTTCTTATTTTAAAATTTATTAGTAAATCAGTAACTGTTGATTTTATGTTCTTGAATAAAAGACGTACTTATGATAGATTTGTACCTAACACCTTTATTCATAAAAAAATCTCAGTTTTTCTCAAAATGTTGCCTAACATCTTTATCCACTTCGGTATTATTTTTTTTTATTAGTTTTGTTTTAATCGAGATATTACCTTGCTACGTCCACCTACGCTTAGGCTTGGTAGCAACAAAAAAATAATCATACAGGGCGAGACTGCCGGCTATAGCCTTTTGACAATCCGGGTGCAGAGTGAGCAGAGAGTCCAGCAGCTCAGGGAGATTGGGCGTGGAAGTGCAGTCTTTATCTCTGCGAGTGCACCCAGGCTATTTTATACACTAATAAGAAATTATAAAGTAAAGAACAATAGCTATACTAAACAAGAAAAAAACTAGACTAAGACTTACTAATTTAAAGTTTATTCAGTAATGAAAATATATCACCTGGTATAGTAAAGAAATTAAATAGCTAAATAAAAATGCTAGGATTGGTCAAATTTATGAACAAGTTTTTATGGTCGTAATAGGGAAAATCTTTATCCCTTGAAGGGGCTGTCCTAGACCCAAAGATAATATTATATAATAAATTATCGATATCGCTTACGTCAATGATAAAAAAAGAGAAGGCCCTCTTAGTATATATACTATAAGGTTTACAGCCGTGGTTAAATAGATCGATACATATATAGTATTTAGTTTAAGAAAAAAAATATTAAATCATTAATTTAAATAAATAACGTGAATATACGGAGTGGATCAGGAGTGAATATGACCTTAATTGGTGATCCTCTAGGGTCCTAGGATGGTGAAATATCCTTCCCGGTACGGCCACGTGACAGTTTTAGGGTTATGTGGGGCGAAGCCTCGCTTCCTGGGTCGATTTACTCGGTACCTTCGCTGGAACTCTCGCATGCCGGTTTACCTCAGCCTGCGGTACTGGTACTGGTACTATGTTATCATTGGGGTACCTCCAGCTTCTCAGTATAACTGGCAAATGGGGCACCAATGCAGAATGCCAAACGAGTAGGAAAAAAAAAGGCCTAGAAATGAACGTGGTTGTTGAGGGAAATAAATGGTGATACAGGTGAATACATTCACCTCATAAAGTTTAAATAAATGGCTCGAATTAATTAACAAAATAGATAAATTTTTCTAAATACCTGAGCTGTTGGACGGCCTTGGTTGTTAAATCTGTTGCACGACACAATACAAATCCAGATTAAATCTGCTGACTACTAGCAATAGCAACATTAATTAATTAATGAAGTGTAACAGACTTGTAATTAAAGAACTTTACCAAAAATCCGCAATTTGCGATAATAACTGCTTTCTTTCAAGACAGACTAGCAAGTCATTCTTTAATTTATTTTCGGTGCGAAAAACTTATCCCTTTTTTGCCCAGACCCGGCGATAAAATTTTAATTGTAAACGTTTCTAATATTTCTATAATTTCTCCTAACTGAATATTAAACTTTAAACGATTTTATTGTTTATTATAAGAAATATTTAAGCCATTTATTAAATTTTAATTTCAACCCCAAACCGTTCATTTCTAGTTGGTGCAAAGTTATTTAATTAGAATTATATTTTATTGATCTTTTCACCCATGAATTAAATAAATACCTATATAAATAAATGGATTTAGAACAATGATGTTAAGTACTTTATAAAGTAGAAAATGTAGGTATTGCCGGAACAAAATAAATTCGTCATTCTACCGGGTGACAAAAGAAACCCGTAACAACCTACAACCGATTTTTTTTTCTCCAAATAAGAGCGTGTTATTTATTTTTTATAAAAAAAAAAATGTAATTCCCATCGTTCTACCTGATTGGGAATGAGCCTTAAAAAATGTATTTACATTTTTCAAGATTTCTTCATTACCCCCTCCGCCAGACCAACATGCTGGAAGTGCCCCTGATTACACGTCGAGATACACCAGTGAGCAATTTTGTATCTTAATTTGTACAAGGCTTAAGAGTCTTTTAAGTGATAAAATTATCCAAACTTCAAACCTACACGTGTTCACTTTTTTAGTATTCTGTTTTAAACTAATACGCTTATCGTTTTATCAGTTCTTAGTGATCAATATTATTACATGTTACTTGGAAAATGAAAATAAGAAGATTTAATATTAGAAGAATATTATCAAGATTAAGATAAACACATTCGTTTGACAGAGTAGTTGTTAAAATTATATTAAGACACATATAAGAGAGAATGAGATGGTGCGATGTTATTTTTTACAATTCCTAGTGGGGGGTTAAACACGAGCGTTTGTTAATATAGTTGCACATATTAGTTCAAATATACTAATCCTAGGCGCCAAATGTGTGAATATTTTGCTTTTTTCCTACTTAATTGTAAGTAATAATTAAATTGATACTATTTTATATCACAAGATTGTAAAAACACTAATCAAATAACACAGGAAAAACATACTTTAATTTTTTAATAAAAAATAATGCAATTGGCTAGTTAGATTAATATAATTTAAAACTGTATTTTATGATATGCTAATATACACGTACACCCTGCACAATAAAATATTTGGACAAACATTAAAACATGATTTTATATCATAAATGAACAAAAAAGTGTTCAGAACCACTTCGTTTTTGATATAATGTAATTTGCATTTCAAAAGTTGATGGGGTGATTTTATAGTTTCTATCCCAATTATTTCAGGCTATTGCATTACTGTTAGGATAGAGTATAAAGGATTTAGAAACATACATTATTGCTGCACTTTCCTTATACTTTTCGAGACATATAATAAAATTATATACCATAGGCACATATTGCAAAGGATGTCCAATTAATTACATATAAATTAGAAATCACATTATTTAATAATCAACTAGAATATTACTTACATGGTTTCTCTCAATTTTTTTTGTATCTTGAAACTAACCACAAATTTTCATTAATTTTTAGCAACCTGTATTATTGATAAGTAAACATTTCCAAATTCATATTTATAGGATTTTTTTACAAGAAAGTTGGTGTTAATATTTTCTAATGATCAAATTTTATAAGTGTTCAGATAAATGGCAAAATATTAGTATGTAAATAATTAGTTCTAAAAGCATTATTGCATCACATTATTTTTAAAATGATAATTGAAGTATTAGCTAATAGGTTATCTGTGAAAGACATGAAAGATGCAATATAAAACAAATGCTAAAAATTCCTAAGAATTACATGGTAGTCCGAATTTTGACAGTCCTTCAGTCTTACCTAATTATGACAAAATACAGGTTGATTCAATAATAAAGAGAGAAAACTTAACGGTAGGTTACTGATTTCAAAATAGGGTGCCAAAATTAAAATTTTATTTTTGGATATTTGTAAATAATCCAAATATTTGCATACATTTTGGATATTGGGTGTTTTTTTGGGAACGCAAAAAGTTGTACTTTTTAAAAGAACCATGATGTGTCATAAGTGGTGCCCTCTATTAGTGACGTCAAAATTAGAAACAAATTTGAATTTCTTCTAACTCCCCAAAATTCAACCTGTATGCAAATATTTGAATTTTTATTTTATTTACAAATATCTAAAATAAAATTTTAATTTCGACATCCTTTAGATCGAAAAGGATCAATATTCGGATAAGATATATCAGGCTTAATTGTTCTATTTTCAGATCAGCAACCTGCCATTAAGTTCTGTCCCATTATGAATGAATCAGACAGCGTACAGAAATAAAAGATTAATATATACAATATTGCACCTTCTTCAGAGAATGAGCAATAGAATAATATATAAAACCTTTTAGTTGTTATTATCGATACCAAATTGAAAAGTCGTTTTGCAGTATCATCTCTCTTCCGCATAAGTCTCCAACTTCTCAACTAATCCTTGCAAGAATTTTCTCATACTACTTAGAGAACTATACTGCAATCTTGTGACTTTTTGAACACTTATTTTCCACCAAGCATCCTTTACAGTGTGTCCGGCATTATATCTTGAACTGATTTGTACTGTACTACACAGGTTATGATAGGTCGTTACTGCTGCTATCCTATTAAAAAATTTAGATTCCAGATCTCAGTCGCATAACCTAATTTGCCTATATATGGCCATATAGCAGTCCCTCAATCTCTTGACGGTTATTTGACATAACGGCAAAAAAATCATCAGATCTAGAGGTCAGACCATGTTCACTATATGTTTTTGGGACGCTCCCATTTCGTTTTTCAGGAAAAATACAACTGTTATTGTTTATGGGGTCGTGGAGTTAAGGGGTCCTTGTGTTGTGGGATTATTGGATTATCAGTTTGTGGCGTAAGATATGGTTTGTTTAAAGAGCACTGACAAATCTCGTCATCTAAGATAAGTTCAAGTATTGAATAGAGTGGTTATTGAGTTTATTGGTTATGGAGCTATGGGGTAATTGGTTTCGGGGTTTGGAAATTAACAGCTTGAGTTTTGTATGTACTACAACATGATTTTATTATTTTTTAGTAAATAAATGTGTATTATTATTAATATTATTATTATTACAGTGTATCCAGCATTATATCTTGAACTGATTTGTACTGTGCTACACAGGTTATGATAGGTCGTTACTTCTGTTATCCTATTAAAAAATTTAGATTCCAGATCTCAGTCGCATAACCTAATTTGCCTATATATGGCCATATAGCAGTCCCTCAATCTCTTGACGGTTATTTGACATAACGGCAAAAAAATCATCAGATCTGGAGGTCAGACCTTGTTCACTATATGTTTTTGGGATCGCTGAATTCGAATCCTCGTGGTACATTGGGTAACTCTTATCCCAACGCTCCCATTTCGTTTTTCAGGAAAGATACAACTGTCCTATCTATGTTTACAAGTGACCTTCGAATTTTTCGTTATTTTCAAAGACGCCTCAGTGTCTAAGGGAATATTGAAACGCCTGTTCTCGCTTCTCATATAATTTTCTTTTGCATGGCAATATTGCGTACATTCACGCTTGGAAAAGGGATATATATAAGTGAAATGCTAAAACGAGAGTTCTCATTTAGCTAAAAATCCCAGCTCTAGTACCTACCCTGTTTGATGTTTAACCTGTGTACCAGGTAATAACTTGAGATAAACTTGAATTTTATTATTAATATTTTGCCAAGCATTTTCATTATACTCTGTATAGATTAATAGAAAAGGAATTTGTATCAATTGTATCTATCTAATTGAAATATATTACGTTGATATCACATAAGTTTAATAAAGCCAATTGTTACGTTATTGTCCCCGCATATTCTCTCTAATAATGTAGGTACACTTATTGTGTTAGAAAAATTATTTTATTAAGTTAATTTAATTTAATACTGTTGATAATAGTAATACGATGATGTCACTTTAACGAAAATAAGTACATTATAATCTGACGGACAAAAAATTTAGAATATTTGCAAATTGTAAACAATTATACTACACTTTTTTAGAAATTTAATATACAATTTAATGGCGACCATATGTTTGGATTTTTATGATTTATTCTGAAGAAGTACCTACCTAAAAACTTTACATTAAAAATTAAGTTAACCTTATTGTTATTAGGAACAAAAATATTGAAAAATTAATTGAAAAATGAATTATTATTAACACGTATTCCCCCTTATTACATTAATGACTGCTTGAAGCCGATGACGCATACTTTGAAATAAATTAAAGATCACATTCTGGTCGATATTGATCCATTCTTGCAATAGCAACTCCCGTAGCTCCTGCAGCGATTCTTGGAGCCAGCTTCTGTATACGTCATACTCATCCAAGACATGTTCGATGGGATTCATGTCTGGACTGAGTGCTGGCCAATTAAACCGCCTAATGCCCACAGAAGAATTTCCATAATGTACCAGGGAGCCGTTTTCTATGAAGATGAAGACCAACTCTGTGCGCGGTTAAGGGATTCCCGCCCAAACCTTAAACAACTTGCCGCCAAATGGAAGCATGTCTTTCTCCATATTCGTCCACGTCCGTTTGACCCAGTGAGGCAACAACGCGACTCATCTGAAAGCAGTACATTGTGCCAGTACTTTGCTCCACTCCTTATCAATCCATGCCAACTGATTTTTGGAGAAAGCCAATCTAACACATCGATACTGACGTTGCAATAGTAGAAATAGAGTAGAGTTGTTCATTTCATTTTGTAGCAAAACCGCAGTTGTTCCATTCCGCAAATTGTAGTCACCAAAAAACTGATATCTGAGTTGTCTTCTGATTAAACCAGTCCAGTGGCGGCCATTTCGATGAGACAGGTGAGGCAGTGCCTCAATTAAAATTAGAAAGTAATTGGCAACAAATAAGAATCACTAACTGTGACACAGGGTGGCTTGCAAAGTCGTTATAATAATTTTAAGAGGTGATAGAGTACTTGATTTTGAGTCGATTGAAACAAACTACCTATATAACAAATATTACAATATTTGTGATAATTAATTTTTTAATTTAGATAGTAGATAAGGACTGCCCACAATACTATTTATAATTTTATGCAGAAACATTACAATAATTTCATCCCTTAATTGCCATTAATATTGAAAACGATTGTACTTATAAACAATGATTAAGAGAAAAGTTTCAAAAAAATATATATTAATTCTGTAATTCGTATCTCCTCTTAGTGCTGGTACACATTTTGTAAAACACAAAGACATTTACCAACAATTCTTGATTTCACATTATTCTCGACAATCTTGTATCAACACTATAATAATATACTTGCCACAACAATAGGACTTAAAGGCATTGTGCCGTGTCAAATAAACACTACAATTCCACAAACATCAGATTTATAAAAATCAACACTAAACTGAAAAAGATGCAACAAAATATGAATTTACAATTAGAGCCTACTTGTAGAACAATTCCCTTATAAATATTTCTAAATTTATTTGTGAAAGTTTAGAGTGGGCGAAATTAGTGACCTAAATTTTTGCTTGCCAGTGTATTTATTTGCCCTATTAAAAATATCGTATTTAAAGTAAATGTTAATTGTTTGAGTGAGTCTTTAACTTTAATTTCAATGTAGCAGTAATAGCTATGCAATTGATGACAAAAATATTTTTAGCGCATCAAGTACAGTGTGACCTACCGAAAATTTGCTATCCAGGTTTGCTTTGTAAAAAAGCCTGCTGCCATAAAGAGCGCTAGAACTCACCAACTTTTGTTTTGACATGAACATATTTGTGTGTACTGATTTCTTAAATTTTTACCCATAAGCAAGGGTGACCTCCGCCCTGAAAATTTTGAAAGAAAAACTTAATAGCGTTATTCATTACTTGCTTTCTACCTTATCTGAAAAACTGCCTTATTAATAATCGCGGTGAAATAGACTATTTATGACTACATACAAAATTATTTTAGAATCGACTTAAAAATTCAGGAGATATTTATGAAAAACTGGGTCCAATTACAAGGGTCTATTTCTATGAACCCCCTGAAAATGTGAATGTGTGAAAACATTAGGTATAGGGTCAAATAATTCTTCAAATTTACTGCATGTACCCATTTTTCCCAGAAAGCACCAAAATTTCGCTGGTTATGACTCTGGGTCGTCCCCACTTTGGATAAAAAATACATTCATAAAATATGCCCCCCTAACAAAAATTGACGGATACAAGAGTTTTTCGGTTTTTGCATCAAAACTTTTCGGTGTCACATTGTATATTCATTATTGATAAATATAGTACAACTAACTAAAAGCAGTTATTTAACAAGTAATTCTTTAGTAATTACTATATAAGAACAAGAAATTTTCCACTTCCAAACATGGGTAATTGGAAAAGACCAGAAAGTGTTCCATTTCCGTCTGTTTGGAGAAGATTTGAAAGAAAAGGTGGCGATGGAGTTATTCGAAAATATTGGGTGCAGGATTTAACGCCTGAATATGAAGATACTTTTATAGACAACATGAAAAAAATTTTCTTAAAGGACGAACCCACATGCAAGTATTCGAGTGAGTAAATTGACTTAAGGTTTCCCTTTCGTACATTGCCCTTGGCGTAAGCGATTATATGTGAAAAATATGTAGTAAGGTAACACGAGTAATAAAGCCTACTAAACTTAAATTTGAAATAATATGAATATATTTAAAACAAATAGAAAAATAACTATTTTAAGAAAACAACAATATAGGTCTTATTATACTATGGTATTATAATAAAGCCTCAGTGTATAATTTCTGAGTAACAGTAAATTATCATATAATCATATATTATAATTGAAAATATAGAAAGGACTGAGCTTAGTTTCAATAGTAGAAATATAATCATCATCTAATCGTTGAATAAAAACGTTTAGATTTAGTCTATTTGACCTGAGCTTAGATGCATTTGCATTTTCTTAATCTGCTTATGTTTGTCCGGAAGCAGGCATCTGAATCAAATTAGATAGAGCAAAAGCAGTTTCTGAGATCACGGATTCAAGAGAAACAAACCTTTTACTGTGTAATTTCTGTTTCCTTTGTTGTGGATCATACATTTTGATCATGCTTTAGATAAAGTAACATTGAAATGTAGTTTAGTAGGTATTTTTTGATCTAAAAATGACAACAACGCAACATCCCAGTGATGTTCAAAAGATCGATGTATCATACAGCTCTTTTTTGGAAGCCATTATTGTTTTTAAATTTGTTACTGCAAATGAAATGTTTTAATTAATAGAAAAAAACATAATTAATATGAAATATAAAAAATATAGAATTACTATGCACAGAGATTTTACCTTGAGTCATCAACAAAGAAAATAATTACGATTTTCGTTTTTTTACTATTTAGATGATGTTACCGCTCACTAAATAACAACATACTCTACTGTCGAAATAACAGAACGACTAAACAATTTACGTAGACTTGTCCCTCTCTTGCGTTTGTATGCTACTCAAATGAAGATTTTAGGAAGTATTTTTGATTTTTAGGCTTTATTACTCAACAGGCCTCATTAACCGCAAGTACTTTACTTATTGGGCACAACAACTTTTATTTTAATGAAAGGACTTTTTTCTTCATTCTAAAAACAATCAACATGCAAGTTAAAATTTCCTTTCTAACGACCTCACATAAATACCTCACAAAATGCTTGATATAGCCTTTGATTTCAATAAATTAGAATGTTCGGATATACATCTGAAACTCCATTTAATCTTTTAAAGAAACCAAATTTTCTTAATATTTTGTTCAAATTCTCTAGATTTAGAGCAGTGTTAGTGTGGGCTGGTAGCTTACAGAGGTATCAAAACACCTAAAAATGAATGCATGGTAAAGTGGAAAATGTTGTTGATTGTTTTTATTAAATATATTCAGGTAACGCACTTTCCGAAATTTATTAAAGTAGTATGTTTGTAATATACAGTATGCGCCAAAAGTATGGAATAAATTCAATAAAAACGAAACAATTATTTTTTGGGAAAAATCCTCGAACAGGTCGATTTTTAATTTAAAAAATACATATTTTAGCGTAAAATGCGATTATCAAATGTCATTTGTTTTCGAGTAATGACGTCATCGATTTTTTTTAAATGGCAACAACAAAATTTTTTCCTTGATTCTGAAAGATCGTTTAATTCTCTATCAGATAGTACTAAAATTTTGCCCTCTTACACAGGAAAGTTTTCGAGTAAATAACGATTGAATGTTAGAAAACGTAAATCAATTAAAATAAAGCAAAAACGTTATCAAGTTTAGTTTTTCGAATTCCATAGTTCTTTTATGGATCACGTAGGTGAAAATTTATACAAAGTGTCATTGTCATACCGACTTTCTAATAAGTATTGTAAGCGACATAGAAATTATTATTCAATTTAAAGTATTATGGCACATTTAACTGTAACTCAAAGAATTGAAATTTTAGTTCTTATCGGATGCGGGAATATGACTAGAACTTTTTTCGCAGGAAGTTTGCGATTTATTTAATGAAAAATATCCAGATCGCCCTATCAGCCAATCAACAGTCAGTAAGGTAGAGTCTAAATTTAAAGAAACTGGCAATGTTGTAAATATTCCAAAACCTGGACGTCCAAGCATTAATGAAAATCAGAAACAGAACATTTTGATAAGTATGGTGGATAATCCTCATAATTCTTCACGATTGGTTGCATTGAACAATGACACTAGTCAGAGCACAGTGCTACGTATCTTGAGGAAGGAAAAATATCATCCCTACAAAATTCAACTTGTGCAGGAACTCAATGAAGATGATCCCAATCGCTGCTTACACTTTTGCGAAATTCTAATGGATTTATGTCAAGGAAATAGAAATTTACACCGGCAAATACTTTTTTCAGATGAGGCCACATTTTGTCTGAATGGTACAGTAAATCGTCAAACTTGCAGATATTGGAGTCGGGAAAATCCTCATTGGATGGCAGAAACACATACCCAACACCCTCAGAAATTAAATGTGTGTGCTGGAATAGTTGATGACAGAATAGTAGGGCCTTTCTTCTTTGAAGGAACCCTTACAGGACAAAGATATTTAGAGTTTCTAGAAAATGACCTTGTTCCAGCCCTTGCAGTAATTTTTCCTAACGATAATGACCCTGACATTCCTGACGATACCATATGGTTTCAGCAAGACGGTGCACCTCCGCACTATGCGCGCCCTGTACGAGATTTTTTGGACAACTGTTTTCCTGGGAGGTGGATCGGCAGATGCGGACCGATAGAATGGCCTGCAAGATCGCCAGATCTTACACCTCTTGACTATTTTTTATGGGGATACTTGAAGTCAAAAGTGTACATTAATAAACCACGTAATTTAGAAGAACTTCAGCATCGCATTCGGGACGAAATACGCAGAGTTACCCCAGAAATCATTCATAATGTGCAAGAAGAATTTCTTCACAGACTTGCGCATTGTCAAGAAGTTGGTGGATGGCAATTCGAACATTTAATTTAAGTATAAAATTTAATCAATTGTATTTTATTTTACATACCTCAGAATTGTTACTTTTTTATGGATAAAATTTACGTTTTCTAACATTCAATCGTCTTTTACTCGAAAACTTTCCTATGTAAGAGGGCAAAATTTTAGTACTGTCTGATAGAGAATTAAACGATCTTTCAGAATCAAGGAAAAAAATATGGTGTTGCCATTAAAAAAAAATGTATGACGTCATTACTCGAAAACAAATGACATTTGAAAATCGCATTTTACGCTAAAATATGTATTTTTTAAATTAAAAATCGACCTGTTCGAGGATTTTTCCCAAGAAATAATTGTTTCGTTTTTATTGAATTTATTCCATACTTTTGGCGCATACTGTATACAGTCCCTTTAGGTTCAGAGCTGTGTTATTCTCCGCCGCTCCATTCTGTTCTTCGTCTTTCTTTTCCAGTTCGTTACATTTTTCTCTCTTAGATCTATTGCCACTGCCTCTCTCCATCGCTTTTTTGGTCTCCCTCTGTCTTGTAGTTAGGTTTACTCTCTACAATTTTCTTAACTGTCCTTTCATCTTCCATACGTTGTAGATGTCCTAGCCACTGCACTCCTCTAGGTTTTACAACTTAGTCTATTTTTGGTGCCTGGTACATATTTCCTCATTATTTCTCCTTACATAGCCTTCCTCTGCCTTTTTTCTTAACCTTAATAGGTTTTTTCTTGACTTCTTGTTGAGGATCTACGTTTCACTGCCGTTCTAAATTTTACTCCTCTAGACACATTTTTTGATTTCATTAAATGGTTGACTGCTGTCGACCTTCTGTTTGCCTTTATTATTTTGTTATTAATTTCTTGCTCCTCATCACAGATAGATGTTATCAGCACCCCTAAATAAACATATTCTTGAATTTCTTCAAATTCCATCTCTCCGTGCTGCGTTCTCACTTTGAAATTAGTATCTGTTTTCAGTTGTCCTATTCTTAAAAGCTTACTTTTCTCTTGATTTATCTGTAATCCCACTTTCCGTGCTTCATCCACAAGTTTTCTCGTTACTTCTTCTAATTCTCTACTATCTCTAACAATTATGGCCACGTCATCTGCATAACTTACTATTTGGTGACTTTTAAACAATATGTGACTGACTATTTCTTATGGACTTTTCTAGTATGTTTATAATATACCTACCAAATTATTTTCTACTTAGCTAATTATTCTGCATATTTATAATTCCTTAACTTCTTTTTGCACGATTGTTGCGATGCATTGTTTTGCAAATTATATACTGTCACGGATTTCCTGACCCGACTTTTTCTTTTACTAGAAAAACAAACAGTTAATTTTTACTGATATTAATTACTCTGTACACTACTAACTACTAATTACAACTCAACTAAACACTATTTCACTTTGAAACTCCAGGATATCTCCAACTAAACACTTTAATTCAAGACTGACTAATTCAGACGTTTATTCTTCATTTATAGACCAAACGAATATTCCAGGTAGTTTCTAACATCTCTAGATCCATTTCACGAAAGATTCTCGTCGATTTTCAATATTCCAGTCGCGCCTCGATACACGGTATTATTTTGTTTGTTTACCAGCATGGCGTAGGGGCGATCGGGGCAATCTAGCGTTTTGCGCTACCACAGCCGTCAAATTGGGTGCGAGCGGGGCAAATTCTGTGATAATACTTACTTTCCTCTTTTCATTGAAACTTTCTCGTACTTTTTAAATCTTATGCTCCTGTTATTTCTATTTTGTTCACTCTTCATTTTTCAATTCATCACCTTCACTTTCTTTTCTAGTTTCTATATAGCTTTATTGTTACCAAATCGCGACACATTTAATCGAATTATTTCTATATTTTATTTTAGAATTTGGCGAGGACCCACAGGCAGTGCAAGAATTTACAGATTTATGGAAATATGCCATTGGCCGCAAGTTAGGTGTTATTTGCCTAACACAGGATGAAAATGGCACGATAGAATTTGTAGGAGGTAATATGACTACTGTTAGTGAAAGAGATGAAGAAATGGATTTAGAGGTAAGTGGTACATAGAATGCAATGATGAGTTTCAATTTTTATATTTTCCTTGTAGCTTGCATAGATGACTTTATTGGATTTCAGTAATAAATTTTACTTTTGCATATATATTCATTTCATTACGAACACGTCAACAGTTTAAAACACGTCGCTAATTTCATTTTAAAGAGTGCGATTATTATTGCAAAAGATTGAACATGTGTTAAATTAATTACAATTAATATTAAAATTGACTTACATTAGAAAAAACTCTAGTCACTAACTTATTGCTTTATTTTAGGACAAATGTGAAGTATATCGCAAGGTATTGTCAGCAATTATATACGTAGCAAAAAAGAGGAATGTATTTAATGAATTAAATATTAACGAATATTTAACTGCTTATGGTTTATACGTTATACCAAAATTTAGAGGACAAGGAATAGCAACAGAAATTTTGAAAGCTAGGTAATAAAACAAATAATTTTTAATAGTTCGAATTCTGTCAACTATCTAGATGAGTTTAGTCATTATGTTACAGTTTGATAATTGTTTGTTATTTTTTTTTTCAATGAGAAATAAATTAGAACGATGGCACACATAGCGGCTTGCGCCGGGCGCAACAAAAATCCAAAAAACACCTAATTTTCTACTTTCAGTTTTTGACGATATCAACATTCAAGCACTATTTTTTCTTTAGTATTATTGGGGTTTTTCACTCACATCACTATCGCGCACTTCCGTATTTTTGACGTTTCCAAAAACTCTATGTTTCGAAATAGTAAATGTAGGTAGGTATTAAACATATGTCAAGTTTGACAGTTGAAATTTGTTTAACTGCTCCATAAAAATGTTAAATAATTTTTATTTTATTGGTACTTCTTCTTGATCCAACTGTAACCAACATTGATCAATGTTTGTTGAAGTTTGGCACACACTTATCTCCGTTCAGCAAAATAATCGCGGTTTCTTTTAATTTTCTTTTTGTTGCCTTATCTTCCTTCTCTAAAATTTTTGCCGAACCCCATTGAATCAAATGACCGTTTTCCCAAGCGTGTTCGCAAATTTTTGATTTTTCAAATTCCCGTCTTTTTATATAATTTTTATGTTCCTCAACTCTAGCATTCATAGGCCGAGACGTTTCTCCAATATAATGTTTATTGCATTCATAAGATATACTGTAGATGCAATTTTTTGAATTTTGTATATCATTCTTTGGATGCGTTTTAGACAAAAATGATCGTAAAGTATTAGTTGTCTGAAATACTGATCGAATATCAAATTTATTACCGACTCTTCTTAACATTTCTGATAATATAGGAATGTATGGAATTTTTATTGTATGATTAGTTTCTTTTATTTGTATTAAAGTGTTCGGTTTATCTGTAATATTTGTTTTTGTTCTATCAACAAAATTTTGAGGGTATTCATTATTTATTAAAACATTTTTAATAAATTTTAGTTCGTTATTAAAAATATCAGTGTTTGATGAAATTAATTTTGCTCTATCATATAAACATTTAACAACACCTTTTTTAATATCAATGTAATGGTTAGATCTAAAATTTAAATATCTATTTGTGTGAGTTTGTTTTCTATAAACACTTGTTTCTACAGAATTTTCATGTTTTTTAATTAAAACTTCTAAAAAGTAATCCTACGCTTAATTTTGTTCTGTTTGCCAAATTGATATCATTTTCCAGTTATTTCTAATGGTATTCAGTGTTTCATCTACTGGTACGTTAGTGAATAAACTAACTACGTCAAAACTCACCATTAAATGATTATTATTAAAATTATTTGAGGAATAAATCTTTTCTAAAATATGTTCACTATTTTTAATATACCTATTTATTATTTGGACAATCCGATTCTTATATTAAAAATAGCAAACATCTTCTAGCAACGATTTCTTCCTCAAATAGTTTTAATAATAGAATGTATAATGGAATACTAAGTCTATGTATAAAGACATCATATTTTCAACTAAACAATGAATTTTATCAATAAAATTTCGGAATGGGAATGGGCTCATCATTATCACCAATTTTAAGTTACATTTTTATGGATTTTTTTTTAAGAAAATTATATTCAAAATATAAATAAAAAACCAACTATCTGGTGGAGATATGTATATGACATTTTTGCAATTTGGCCTTTTACTGTTACAGAATTAAATGAATTTTTAAATGATACTAAAAATAAAGAACCAACAATAAAATTCACTTTAGAAATAGAAAATAATAAATAATATGCTACCATTTTTAGATGTTTTAATTAAAAAAAACATGAATATTCTGTAGAAACAAGTGTTTATAGAAAGCAAACTCAGACGAATATATATTTATCAGAAAACTAAAAGAGACCACGATTATTTTGTTGAACGGAGATAAGCGTGTGCCAAACTGTTCAGTAAACATTAATCATTGTTGGCTACAGTTGCATCAAGAAGAAGTAAGTAACAATAAAATAAAAATCATTTGACACCTCTATGGCAGCAGATAAACAAATTTATAATAAAAAATAAAAATAAATAGCTTCAGACAATAATTCAAGCACTAGTTTTTTCTATTATAATTACACATACGTTTTCAGAATAGAGTAAATTTGCTACAATTTGAGCTCAATACCGCCTCTGTATACCTAATAGTTTCACAGCTTTCACAGTTTATCAATTGTTTTCGACCTAGAAATACTTTGTTGTTCTGTAG
Source organism: Monochamus alternatus (assembly GCA_037114965.1). Classification (NCBI taxonomy): domain Eukaryota; kingdom Metazoa; phylum Arthropoda; class Insecta; order Coleoptera; family Cerambycidae; genus Monochamus; species Monochamus alternatus. The sequence goes on along the minus strand of CM073431.1, from coordinate 71,277,241 downwards.
GAATTTCGACCCCATATCGCCTATTTTTTTCGGAAAAAAAAATATACATGGTGTTACAGAATGATGTTAAGAAAATCTAGGGACAGGTTCTATGTTTAAAAATGAGAAAAACAGTTAATAAAAACATGGGTACGGAAATGCCTCGTAATCGAAATACAGGTTGATAAAAATGTTCTGTCTGAAATATTATGGGTAGTCTATATTTCTTGAAAACCGATGGAGATATTGAGATGAGATTTAGTACACAACAGTGTATAGTGAAGGACTACTTTTACATGTATAAATTTATGTTGTAATATACTAGCAGCAGTGCCGTTAAATACTCATTTTTAGCAAAAAAAATACGTCAATGTTTTTGGACAAATTGATATCATTCTCTTAAAGCCAACTGCTATGTCTGTCATCGCTGTACATGAAGTGTTTATTAAAGAAAATTTAACAATTAGTATATTTAGTTATTATATCACAAATACTAATACCTGACATATACCTATATTTTTAGACGTGAATTGTGTTTAGCAGTTGGAATAAAAGCTTCAGCCACAGTATTCACATCTGTTATATCCCAAAAGAATGCTAAGCAGGCAGGCTTTCAAGATTTTGTCGAAATAGATTATGATGATCTGGAAAAGATAAACCCCACCTGGAATTTTCCTGGAATTACTACCTTCACAAAATCAATAACAAATATGTATATCCAATTTTCCTGATATGTTATTAGTCCTTATATAAATTTTTAATTTATAATTAAATGTTATATATTCATGAATTGTTGCTTATTTATTTATTATTATCGAGTATTGAAGAAAATTACTACTTCTAGTACACCTATACATACTCGTAAGAATTGTTGTTACAAATAATAATATTACCTATAAATCCATTCCAATCTGGTTTAAGAAAAAATTATAGCACTACTTCTGTTCTTTTACTTTCGTCTAATAACATTCTGAAATCATTGGATAGTGGCCAAGCGAATGCACTGATCCTATTGGACTTCTCCAAAGCTTTTGACACTTTGGATCATGCCCTGCTTTGTTCAAGGTTAAAATATTATGGATTTAATGCTACAGCTATAAAATTCGGTAGGCCATACTTAAGCAGTCGATATCAAGTTGTAATAATAGACTGCCAGTCCTCTAAATTGGGTAGAATTACTTCAGAGGTACCACAAGGGTCTGTTTTAGGCCCCCTCCTATTTCTAATTTATATTAGTGATATCTTTAATTGCACACAGTTTATAACTCTTATGGCATATGCCGATGGTGCCAATTATGTTATTCCTTTCATCCCAATGAGGTTCAAACTGCAGAATAAAACATTAATGTAGATTTGTCTTGTTTGTCAAATTATGCGAGGAAAAATAATTTGAAACTGAATTGAATTAAGTGTGCTGTAATGACTTTTTGTTCGAAATTTGTTAATAATTTAAATTTGAAGATTGATAATCAAATTCTAAAATATATAAGTAGTGATAAAAGCTTGGGTATTATTTTTGATGAAAAGTTGAGATTTAGAATGAAGTGCTACTTTGCTTCCCTAATAGCAAAAGGACGTCCTATGAACATCCAAAAGATGTCCAAAGTCGTAAGTCCGGATATCCAGAGGACGTCCGTTTTTTGTTCAATGTACGTCCATTGGAAGTGCCACGGACGCACAAATGTCACAACTTCGTGCAACCCAGAGACATCCACTACTGTACTACTTTTGGATCCACAGATGTCCTGTTTTGGACATTTAATGGATATCTGCATTGGAATTATAGAAATACTTTTTGATAATATGTATTTATTCTTTTTCTAATTATTACATGAATAACAAATACATAAATAATTAAGAGATACAAATAAAACAACTATAGGTATAACACGTAACAAGTAATAAGAACAAAACCATATATAATTCTTTAACAAAATCATACAATCATATTACTCAACTTAACCTAAAATAGCTAAAGACGAGAAAACTCAACAACTATAGTGAAATTGAAAACTTCTTTATCTAAAAACCAAAACGACTGTTGTCGGTTGATAGTACATGTTTATACTGTAACATAATTGTCTACATATAGATGTTATAAATTTAGCCTAGCCAACAAATAATTCAATTATTTATAAATAGACTAAAAGTAGAAAATACACACAATATACTTACAAAGTGTGATTTATATTGCTTCGGTTTCCTAATTTATTCTTCTCTATGTTTAATCATCAACGTTTATCACTTTGTCAGCGTCACCAAAGAGAACAGAACAGTTTGTTTAAACTGTAGAGGTTAGCGTTACATCTGAATTCTAGACCTATTTTTTTATTCAATACACATGTGCTGCACAAATTTTAGCGGCAAATTAAAATTATAGCAGAACATGTACAATACTGCACATCCATCGGATGTCCACATATGTACTATCAAATTATGTCCAGGAATGGACATCCATCGAATGGCCAATTACGATCCATGGACGTCTGTATGTTAAATGGACATTAAATGGACGTCCACTGGACTATGCTATTAGGGTTTTAACTTTCTTTACAATAACATAAGTATAATTATTAATTTCATACTACGTAAAAAGCTTTGTGAAAGTTTGGTAATGTCAATTTTGAGTTACTGCAATACTGTATATTTTACCTGTTTAGATAAAATAACAAAATATCGACTGCAGAAGGTGTAAAACTGCTGTTGTCGTTTTGTCTATACAAATTGAAAAAATATGATGTCTCCCAGAAGTTAAATTAACTTGGATTGTTAAATGTTGAAAATCTTGTTGAGAAATATTCAGTTTCTTTCGATACCTAGACATCACACCGCACTATTTAGAAGATCGTATTCTTATAATGCTGTAAATAAAAAATTTAAAGATCTATCCTTAAGGCTAACGGTGAAACACGTGATCAAGTTTTGTTAAAACCAGATATATCGCTGCGCAGAGTAAGACTATGTTGACGTGTTGTGACAAAACGCTGAAATATGTGCTGCCTAGAGGCTAATGCATTTGGGATGGAGACAAAACGAAAGATACACTGAAATAAAGGTATCACAACTCTATTAGTGGAGTAAAATCGGTTCTCAATTATGCCGTTTTTTTTAATAAAGATATAACTAAATTAAACATTTACCATCTTGTAGAGGGACAATTTCGTCATCTGAAATGGACTTTTACAACTTTTTTCAGTAGGGTCCAATTTTATAAATTCAAATTGTCGGTGCTTCGGACGTTATTTGTCAATTATGTTTTACGAAACATATATCGCGTTTGTAAATCAACGATTCAAGTTATGTTCATAATTTTTTCACAACATATATAAAAAACTATAGCGCTTCTAATGGTACATACCAATTTTTAATAACTTAAAGCCTTTTCGAAAATAATTGTTTCAAAGTCAATACCAGTAAATTTGTGCATTAAATTTACTATGCGGAGAGCTACATTAATTATTGAAAATAGAACTATAGTTATATCGAGACAAATGTAGTCAATAGTACGAAAAAGTTTTTTTAAAAAAGTTTACTTCGCTACGTGTTACGGTTTTCAAGAAATTGAATTTTACATATGCTCGTGTTTCGTGTGTAAGCTAAGTTTATATTTGCGGTGCAGTATACGTTTTCAGAATAGGACAATGCATACATTCGGAAAGTCAGAAACATCTATATTTTCCATAATTTTTATGTCGAATAAGATTAAATTTTATGCTCGTATTTTTTTAATAAAGAAAACTTATCGTAGATCATAGAAAATACATAAGAGATATTAACATAAATGTATATTTATTTATGTCCAAAATGTAAAATATAAAGACTATGTATGGATTATTGAAGAGAAATATGAGAAATTAAAGTGTAAACAGGCCAATTAGATTAGATCAAATATTGAAAACATATACCTTTGTTTTGTTAACATTTGTGCGTTCCAAAATACATGTGTGGCGTACAATGTTCTTAATTATAAAGATATAACACTAGCTTAAAATTGACGTATTCTTGAAACAATGTCTTCTACAGACATACAATTTTAAATATTTAATAATTGGATAATGTAGGTGTTAGCAAATAATAGGAATGACACCTGGGTATTTTCAAAGACACCGAAGTAAAACAAACAAACAGCTGCAAAAAGCTGTCTAAAATTTTAGATGCATAGATCTACCAAAATACTTACTTATTTTAATTATGTCTGTAGATATAAATATTCTTATAATAAAAATTTACTTGATAATAAAAATTGTTATATATTTATAATTAAGTGTATGAAAATAATGGTTAAATGTGGGGTTAGGATAGCTACAAATGCGTGTCTTACAGACGCTTTTCAAAATTATTATTTTATTTGAGTAAAATTTAAACAGTAACTGTGAATAAACACAACATCAATAAGTTACCTTTGTTGTATATGTTATATTTATTGAGATTTCAATAGTTAAAAACACAATTTTCACTGCGAGAAATACAGCGATGTAAGTAAGCGGTTCTTAATTTTTATTTCTGTTAAAAACTTTTTTCATAAAGTTGTGTGAAAATCGAAGTACTTACTACTTAAACCTGTAGTTTCAAAGGAACAAACAAAATCCATTTTTAATTGTTATGCTACTTTTCCCATAAATACTCAAGTAGTTAATTTATATTTACAATGTTATCAAGTATACTATAGAAATTAATAAAATCTTAAAATAATGCATTGCATGTTTTTACTAAAAAAATATATTTTTTGTGCTATTTATTTTATTAAACTCTTTTGTACTTTTCGAAAAATAATAGTAGGTAATGATATTTTGGTACATAAGGCATTTCACACATATTTTTATTGTTGATTTTTTGGATAACTTAATTCCTTATAGTTAATTTTATTTATAAAAATTCATAAAATAGAAAAATGAACAGAATGCTTTGTATATGCTTGTAAACAGTGATTTTTTATTTTTCTTCGGTTTTGGGATAACTATTTTGATTGAAATTTTTCACAAAAAAATAAAGATGAAAAATTTGAACATTGTTTACTTTCGAACACCATATTTTATCATAAGTTGGACTCCAGTTTGTAATATCTCAAGACAAGCAACATTTTTTTTAAATCAAGAATGATCATTTATTAAATAATCGACTTTAAAATAGTTGACCAGAATGCGTTACCCCATCTGGAATGGCACTTTCTAACAACAAAATATCACTTTTAACGGTAGGATCCAAAATAGTTCCACTAATTGCGATGCTTAATTTTTTGTTTGTTCCTTTAATACTAAAATATAAATACTTTCACTTGACATAGGGCTCAACTTAAATCAGAAAATATGGAATAAGGAGATAATTTCATTTGTAGAATAAAATGCTTTTGACACATTTTTTCTTTCTATGTGTATTTCTACTAAGTTTGAATTTGCAACAAATAGTATATTATTATTTACTGAAGTGCTGAGAAGCAAACCATCGATTCCATGTAAAAAAATACTATGCGACAAAAATAAAATTAGATAAACAAAACCATATTTCAATAACATTTTTATATATTCCATAAATCTCAACTACCCATTTGCATTCCCCATTTTTTTAATATTTCTTAAAAATATTAATTATATTTTAATGAATACGTCTATTTAGCAATGTCTTAGCTGGTGTCTATTATTCAGTAGGCAGACACAAAATATTATATTAAAAATAATCTATATTTCTGTATTTGAAAACATTATATTTTTAGTTTCAAGAATTAACAAATTCGTAATTATAATAAAGCTATTAAACTACAATACGTAATCATTTCTCTTAGTCTTTCATAAAATCCGTCGCGTGTCAGTCCTTTTATTTCAGTTTCATATATATATATAGTTATATATATATATATATATATATATATATATATATATATATATATATATACAGGGTGAATCTTAAATAAGTACAAATATTTTAACTGCTGGTGTAGTTCGTCATATAGATCAGTCTAGTGAAAGCCATTTTTAAAAATTTCTAATATTTACGGAGATATTAATTTTTTAAAAAAATACCCACATTTTGAGGACCGCTGGCTGATTTATCATCCAACAACCTAATGAAACATATGATTTGTTGCGAGGTTGCCATATCTCCTCCAATATAAATATTACGTTTCCTTTAACGTAATAGTTCTATTTTAAAAATACTTGTTTTAAGCATAAGTACAGTAAAATTGGGTATGTAGTATGATACGCAGCAATATTAACATAAATTTTAACATCTGAACTAACCTTAAAATACTTAAAACGATTAAAAATGAATTTCCGCAAGTTCAATACTACCGTAAAATATTTAGGAAGATATTACGTGATATTACTATGTCCAATGTTCAAAAATTATACATAAACATGTACACAAGCTTACCTGTTTGTTAAAAAATTAACTATTTAATCAGTAATCCACATTTCACAAGTTAAATGTCATTGTACACTGTTAGAAAGGGACACAAAACACAATTTCCTTAAGTTATTTTATGAAGAATAACGAAAAACTATGATTTTCACACATTAAATTTAATTTTCGCCACATAACCCGAAATGAGTCAATATTAACTATTTCGAATACAGAACCATAAGTGATTTCGCACTTTAATCAGTGAAAAAATTTTAAAAAATAAAGGTACACACAATCACAATATTAAATAACAAAATAAGCAGCTTGACGTATGCGTTTAATATCAAGAAAAAATGTATAAAATGCATACATTTAGACGGCAGATCCAGCAAAGTAAAATATTTTCTCTCTAATGAAATGTGTTGTGGGTTGCCGGTACAAATGGGAAAGGGAAATATGCTGGACGAATTATTAAGAGGTCGATTTATTATGGGCTTTTCAAAAGGCGCAGCTCGAGACAGATTTCATGAAGATGTTTAAAAAAGGTGTATATCGCATATAAAAAAAGCTGGTCAGAAAAACCATCAAGGTAAGTTTTCAGTAATGTGCCTACGACAGGTAGGTATCACGGGCAGTAGGCGGAAACGTCGAGCAAGCAAAACTATGCCAGTCATAGGTGTACTAAATTTGAATGCGATCAGATATAAAAAATATACAAAATTGACAAAAATAATTGCATTACATGACATCCATTATTTTTAGAGTAGAAACAGTGATATAACAGTTTTTACCAATTTCGAGGCGCTAGATAATAAAAATAATAACAATTATTTCAAAATTTAAAGTTCTTATCTTATATTTTCAATTGCCCAAGGTCGAAAATAATAGAGAGTGACTAATTCACAACACAGATATGAGTACGGAAGATCGGGTAGTATGATTACCTAAGCGTACCACTTGAGAAGAGCTAAAGCACACAAAATTATCAAAAATAAATTGACGTCGGCTGAACCTAGCACATTAACAATTTACTTTTTCTACGTTCATGCGAAAAGCAAAACTTTATTGAACTATATTTAGTGGAAAAAGTGGTTATTTATTGCACTAGTGCAATAAAATGTTTATTGCATTCATCTGTCATTCTACTACAGCGTTTTGTCATCATGACAAACATAAACGTTCAAATCGACGTCACATTTTCCTAGATTTAGTGTCATCTAAATAACATTTTATGGTTTTTTCATGAACGTAGATAAAATTTGTTTTTCCACCATTAAATAAATAGTGCAAATATTTGCGAATTCCGCATTCAAAAGGACAAAAGGCTTTAGAATACATACACACTATTTACTATAGGTTACGCACTGTCACTATAACGGTCACACATTAACACTTATTATAATCATATATCGTACCGCTTTCCGTATGACATTCATACGTCCATGTTTCGTAAAAATTTAGTATATTATTCTTCGATCCAGATTTTTATTTTTTAATATTTATTCTAAATAGTTTCTTCGCCATATCACTATTTCGCCCTTTCTATCAGTATACTCTTTTCGATTTCATTTATATGGACTAAGTTTCATTTTGTAAGATATAGTAATAATTTTTTTTTTTTTGGAAAACTCATTTTAAAAATACAATCTTCCTTCCGCGAGTTTCCATCACTTTCCGTTTCACAGTTGTACTTCTTTACCACTTTTTTATTTGCATACATTCACGTACAATTTTGTTAATGAAATATAAATTTCAACATCACTTACACTCATATTTTCACCTCGCGCACTAAACTCTTCATTTGTCATCATCCGATATTCCTCATTTCGATCAAATCACTAACAAAATTAATTACATTCATAATTAAATTAACGAAAAGATATACCCTAAATTTTGCCCGCCCGAACGATATACCCGCCCATGATAGCCTTGGAAATGAAACAGTTGGATCCGACAATTCGTCGCAGCCAATGAAATGCCAGCATCGCATACGTACTAACTGCAGCGCATGCGTACTAACTGAGCGCATGCGCATTAATCTGTGCGCATGCGTAGCAGAAGCAGATAACATTAGTCACTCTCTACAATTTTGAAAGACTGGTATATAACGTATAAAACGTATTTAAATCTTTTTAATATTTTCTCAGGCAGTGTTTTTCTATTAAGTGTCTTGTGTATTTAATTAATATTTTTAGTGAAATACAGTGTAATTAAGTAGAATATGGCGCATTATTCAAACAGTGAAAAGGTTGACATGCTAAAAGCATATTTTTTAAGCAACGAAAATGCACTTGCTGCAAAAAGATTATATACAAATTGGTATGGAGGAGAAAGAAATATACCAAATGAACGTACATTTGTCAATATTGTTCAAGGATTACGGGACCATGGATCTTTTAAACTTCAAACCCAGGATCGGGGTCGTCCACAAACAAGAAGAGTGAGAAACGTTGAGCCACAAATTTTAAATGCAGTAGAGGAGAATCCGGGCACATCATCTAGAAGATTATCTCATGAATTTCATGTATCCCAGAGAACGGTACTAAGAACTTTGCACATGCAAGGACTTCATCCATATCATGTACAAAAGGTGCAAGCCTTACTACCAGACGATTTACCCAGGCGAAGAGAATTTTGTGAATGGATTCTGAGGAAGTGTGAGTTAGAGGAGGACTTTTTGAGATATATTTTATGGACAGATGAAGCGGGATTTACGAGAGAGGGGATGTTTAACGCCCATAACACTCATATTTGGGCTGATGAAAATCCAAATGCCATCAGGGAAACTCATTATCAGCAACAATTTTCATTAAATATTTGTGCAGGAATTGTAGATAATACATTGATAGGACCCCATGTATTGCCAAGAAGACTAACAGGTCAAATGTACCTTGAACTTCTTGATAATAACTTGGAAGATTTGTTGGAAAATGTACCTCTTGCTGTGAGGCAACAAATGTGGATTCAACATGACGGTGCTCCCCCTCACAGTGCTCGAATTGTATCAGACTGGTTGAATAATAATTATAGGGATAAATGGATAGGAAGATATGGACCTATACCTTGGCCGCCAAGATCACCAGATTTGAACCCATGTGCCTTCTACCTATGGGGACATATGAAACAACTAGTTTATTCAGAACCTGTTAACACTTTGGAGCAACTGCGAGTTCGTATAGATAACGCAGGAGATATGATAAGAAGAAATATTACAATTTTTCAAAATGTACGTGAGTCGATGATAAGAAGAGCAAGAGCATGCTTAGAAAGCAATGGTGGTCATTTCGAACATCTGCTATAATACCGGTGATACTGACAGTGCAGTGACAGTGATGTGCATTCTTAGTGAAGTGCAGTGATAGTGACAGTGGAGTGTAGTGACAGTGGAATGTAGTGACAGTGGAGTGCAGTGACAGTGGAGTGCAGTGACAGTGCAGTGCAGTGACAGTGGAGTGCAGTAACAGTGGAGTGCAGTGATGAGTTCAGTGATAATGATATTAGTCTTGTGAGAAATCAGTTGGAGTGTAGAAAAAATGATTATAGATCACATTCTGGATCTGTGAGTAGAGAACCTGTTTTATGTTTTCAGTTTCATGTTTGTACATAGACGTACTTTATTGGTGAGGTATAGGTATGGCAATGAGGGGAGGAGGTGGCCATACACATTTTTTATAAACAGTCATTCTTTGACATGTCTAAAAATTCTAGTTATGCCTTGTCTTCATGAACACGAAATTCGCGAAAATGCACGCGTTTTTTATTTAAAATGGAAAAGTGTCAACTTTTAGCAAATTTTATTATTGCTATTTTCATGCATTATGTGGGGTTAGCAAGTTTAACTTGGGCTTCCGATAATCTGTCATGACAGTCAATGACAGTTTGATAATAAAAATAATATAAAATGTTACAGTTGACGAAATTCGCTAAAAGTTGAGATTTTTTTCCCACCATCAAATAATTCGAGCGAATATTCGCAAATTTTGCGTCCATAAGGACAACATTTTAAAACTCCCTTGAAGCAAAGACATTTGTGTAACACTGGCAACACTGTGAACCACACGTTCAGTCTGCAGCACTATGACTTATAAAAGTATGAAAGGGTATGTCTAGGCCAGCGGTCCTCAACAAGTTTTCTGCTGAAAAATTACGAAATTTATTTAAAATTTCACTTTTTTATTACTGATTTGTTTGTAAAAAAACTATTAATTATGTGTTCTACACACCAAACTATACTGTTGGTTAAAATATTTGTACTTATTTAAGATTCACCCTGTATATATATAGTAAAATATGTTATTCTATTTTTTATATGCTACAAATATTATTTTACATCGAGTGAAAAATTTTACATTACTCAACATTTTAAAAAACAGCATTGATGTAAAATAATATTTGTAGTCTATTAAAAAAAAACCGCTTATTTTCCCTTGAGCAGTTATTGAGCGAAAATGTGGCGAAAACTATTAGCATTTACCGTTAGCCTGAATCACTTCTCTCAGTGTTGGACATTTACAATCTAACGTGATCGTCTCTTTTATCAATGCCACCTCAAGGTGGCAGCATTTTATTGTTAAGAAATATTTTTTAGTTTTCGCTCAGTAGCTCCTCAAGGGATAAAGATAAAAATATGCGGTTTTTTTTAATAGACTACAAATATTAATTTACATCGACGCTATGTTTTGAAATTTCGGAAAAGAGCAAAATTCATTTAAAAAAAAAATTTTACAGTTTTTCAAAATTTCAAAACACAGCGTCGATGTAAAATAATATTTGTAGTCTATTAAAAAAAACCGCATATTTTTTATCTTTATCCCTTGAGGAGTTATTGAGCGAAAACTTTATATCGTCTTATAGAGCGCTCACCGTAAGCCTTAACCAGCTTTCGTGAAAAGATCAAATTCCATTTTATTAATTTATAAATTTTAAATGAGGATCATTAAAGTAATTAAGTTGCAAACTGCCGTAGAGCCTAGCGAAAACATGTATAATTGGCATAGTGAGAATGTATGTTGTCTAACTTCCTTATATTTTTTCGACTGACCCTAAAAAATAATTAAGTAGTATATCTAAGACAGTAATTTTTCTAAATAATAATGCGGGTGGTCAGATATGAACACCGATAATCCAGTGATTAGTATAAATGCGCAATCAGACTATCAAATTGATTAGTTTAACTTATTAATAAGTAAAATATACATATATTTCTTTTTTATTCGATATTTTTCATTTATAGGTAAGCACAAAAAGTGCAATTTAATAATAAAATAAAAACAAATACCTCTATCTAATATTCTACTTCAAATATAGAATAAATGGCTACCGGCGATTGTAAAATTTCTGTGTCTGTTTTGAAAAAGGGAGCTGATGGAGTTGCGCAAAAATTTTGGGTACATAATAGAAAACTTGATAAGAAACAGTGCATCCTAGGAGTTTTCAGCAAGAGGTCCTTTAATACATAAACATATTCAGAAAATTGTACTTCTCGAAATAGAAAAAAATCGTTCATTTTTTAGATGAGCTCTTATTTCTACGTCATTAGTGGCGATGTACATTTTTTAATACCGGCAATGGATTTGCAGTAAAAAAATAACCCCTATGTGCAAAATTATCCATGAACTTGAATAGTGTCCAAGCTATTTAGAAAAAAAAAACATTTGTTGGACGTCATCTTCAAAGACCCAAAGCATTTTTAGATGAGATAATTTATGTCACATTGATATGAAATCATTCTTAAAATTTGCTCTTCGTCTTCGATTTGCCGGTTTAGATCCTGACGCCCCGTATAATAATTCACTGACTGAAAATTCTCAAACAGTGGAAGAATTTTCAGTAATATGGTAAAAGCTTATTTTGAATAGAAATTTCCTATCAGTATTTGTCTTGCAAATGATGAAAATGGCAAGACATGATTCGTAGGAGACAATAATGTGATGAAAGCTTGATTTGTAGGCAAGCAGGTAGATGTATAGGTAGGTATTTAATTTCCCTGAATACATTTATACATTATTTTTTCCGGAAGTAAGATCTGAAACGTTTTACTTTATTTAAGCGCTCCGCTTTCTTGAAATATTTAAAGGTTTAATAACTGAACTACATAAGGCTCGCCAAAATAACGGGAATATTATCAATGAACGCCTAAAAATTTTCAAGGACACTGAACAAATAGTGACAATAAAAACCGATTCAACTAATGTTTAGATACATATCTACTGAAATCTATGGAAATTGGAAACACATTTTTTTAAATATTTTTATAACATGATCGAACGATATTTATTTATAAATATGTGAAAATAACTGTTAGAATATGCTTATAGTAAACACAGTAGGAGTGTTATGTAAAGCTGTTTTAAAAGTTATTATTATATTTGAGGAAAATTTAAATAGTAACAATGAATAAATTAAACATCAAGAATTTTAATTTGTGTTTATTTTTCGAAATTTCCGTGTCAATACCTACGATAAATTTGATAATTTTGCGGATAAATGTATGGTGACATTTGATTGATTGCTTATAGGTAGGTACAATCATTTGCAATAATAATGATACTCATTGAAATTAATTTTGCGATTTCTTTTGAATTGATGATGTATTCGTAATGAAATGTACAAAAAATTTTAACATTAGTTATTAGTTGTTTCACTCACCAATAGAGATTTAATGAAATTTCTACTCAGATCTTCAAGTTCTGAAACTATTTTGAGATAGTGTCATTATTATTGCAAAAGCATGTACATACCTACCTACTTTTATTTATTCTTATAACCACAATATGAAGCCAAATAACTTGAATAACCAAAACCTAAATTTTACAATATATACTAACAGATTTTATAGTTTACTTTAATAATTTCCAAACAATTGTGTTGGATTTCCGTATTTTCAAGTTTATGTACCAAAGTTAATTTCACCTAGATTGTTTCATTAACATGTTATGTAAATTACCTAATTAAATATATTTCTGTTTGCTTGTTGGTCTAGTAAAACTCAGTCCAAACAATTCAGGGCAATCTATAAATTAAATAAAATAGGTTTTACTTAGGAATAAGAGACAATTATTTATTAATTATATTTTATTTCACATTTTGCAAGCATTCCTTTCATTTTGAACATTATTGATTATACTTTGTACTTCATAAATATATACATGAACTACTTATATCTAGAAAAAAATAAATTATTGTATTTAATCAAAAACACTTTGTTAAAATATAGTCAACCAGTAATACCAGTATACATATAGGTAACACAATATTGTTGAAACCTGAGATTCAAACTGTGTGATTGTAATTAGCTGTACACACAAACTATCACTAAATGAAGAGCAAAATATTATTTACATTAATTGGCAGGAGTAATAAATAAATGTATATTAACTGTTCAAATTCTGGCAAATAACTATAAAATATACCTAATATCTCTTCAGTTTACATTTAAAATAATACGTAAGCTACAATCCACACCTGAAGATTATCATTTTGGCACTCTGTCCTGTATATAAAGTTATTGTATTGATGAATGGGGGATTTTGGAAAAGGTAATATCAGTTTGGAGGCTGAAGGAACATCAAAAATATTTTTTACGGATCATAATCTCCTTTGTTTTATATATATATATATATATATTGCAAAAAGCTATTATTAGCTACGAGCTTACAAGTGACTTTTTGACAAAAATTATATAGATATATGTCGTATATTATAAAATTGGTTGCCCCAAAAATAGTCATATAAAAAATTGATAATCTCAAGTAGACATTATTGCTTTGGGTTTGTAAATTTCTGTCATAGTCCATTGAAAAGTACATTTGGTGTTGCATTTTTTAGAGGACGCAATTTTATTGTTTAGATGTAAGGCGGGGTCAAAAAAAAGCTTAACTTGAAGTTTGTGGGGTCACAACCCTCCAACTTCAGCCGCCATCTTGGAAAAGGGGGTTATTTAGCATTTATCAGGTAAACTATTGGTCATAAAAATTTTTTTAAAAAACATTTTTTATTGCAAATTGAATGCTCTACAATTTTAGTCGAGTAACTTTTTGTTGTAAAAATAACAAAGATATTAAAGAAAAACAATCAAAATTTTTGGACAAATTTTCTTTTGGACGCCATAATTTATTTATTTTTTTTACTTAAAAAAATGACATCAGAACATTTTTGTAGAGTGGTTTTCAATGAAGAATTTTTATTATATACTTTTTTTATTACGTTCATTATTAGTTTGGGTTTTACAGCGCTGTGAAGTGAACACTAATTTTCTCTACTGATAAGTATAAGTTTATATCAATGATATGGCATAGTTTTTAATTATTTTTATAATAATGTTTTTTTATTATAGACATTTCTATATTGTTATTTAATAGTTATTGACTCTTTTCCCCACCACCACCAAAAATTGTGATAGTTTTTCTTTAATATCTTTGTTATTTTTGATTTTACAACAAAAAGTTACTAGACTAAAATTGTAGTGGATTCAATTTGCAATAAATAATGTTTTTAAAAATTTTTTGTATGACCAATAGTTTACCTGATAAATGCTAAAAACAATTAAGTCCCTTTTCCAAGATGGCGGCCGAAGTTGGAGGGTTGTGACCCCACAAACTTCATGTTAAGCTTTTTTTGACCCCCCTCTCACATCTAAACAATAAAATTGTGTCCTCTAAAAAATGCACGCAAAGACCAAAATAATGTAACATTTCAATGGACTATCAATATTTCTTATTATTCACTTTAACATTACATTTTATATATTTCACTTTTTGTTATAATAAGTTTTATTATGTACCTCTATTTAACAGCTCACACCAACTAGATATTTACAGTAAAAATAAAGTCTGAAGGATACAGAGGCTATAGTAAGGACTGTCCTTCCGAAATAATAACGGATGACAATCCTATCTCTTATACCAAATTTTATTAGAATATAAAGAAACTTTGGAACATTTTGCTCTATAATGGCTCTGCAGGGGTGTAGCTTAGCCCAATAACAAGGCTAAGCCAAAGAATTCCAGGTAAAGGCTAAGAAAGTGCACATTATTTCTGTTACTGGCAGCGACCAATGAAAAATATTATAGATTAATTATTAAGTGATGAAAACCTGAAAGCCACTATAACTCTGAAACAGTCAATTGTATTTCCCTCAAAAATCCGTTCCAACAATTTCAACGAGAGCACATTTCTTATCTATACAAAATGTTTTACATTATAATAAACACTAAAAACTAACTTCTAAAAAGTTGTCATAAAATCTCACTGGAAAGATCATAGCCCAGCCATGTCTGTATCTATACCAATTCCAAAGCAATAGATTATTTCTTGGCAAATATATGGCTAAAATTTAATTTTAGAGACAATAGAAGAAAAACATCTTATTTTTTTATATTGATAACAGCCTCTAAATTAATGGTACCTTTTTCCAAAACAACCATTATTAAATAATAATATGAGCAATTTTAATAAAAAATTTCATTACGCAACTTTTTTGATACCAAGTAATATCAGTTCTATAATTCTAGTTATAACTAACGAAGTGGAAATTACATACAGTTATTTACACATATCTAAATTCTGTAATTTTATAAATGTTCTTTCTGATATATATAATTGCATACAACCAAACCTTCAACAATTTTTGCAGATGGAATAAATTCTTTTAAATTAATTTTAAAACTACTTTTCTTATTTGATGAATTATTTATCATTTATCATTCATTTAAAGAAATTTTCTACTTACATAAAATTAATTTTGCTAGAATTTATACACAAGTTTTATAAAATTATATCCAAATATTTCTGAATCTCAGCTCATATTTTATAGAAATAATAAACATAATTTTCAAGCTACATTAAAAATAAAATGGACTACAATTTGTTACAGACATTCTTTTTAATAAAATAGCTAGTACAAAATCTATGTTTTTTGTGTGTATTTTACACATATTTACAATATATTTTCAAAGAATTATGTTTTTTAAATTTAATTTAAATAAAAAACCAGTCCTAAAGTAGTGCAAAAGTGAGAAAAAGTTATTTACAGTTCGGCAGTATTCGAGAATATGTGACAATGTATTCAGATTACTTGTGTTTGTTCTGAAAATTAATGGACAATAAATTTTATATTGAATTCGTGATATTCAAAAACTGATCAAATGGGTAAGTTTCAAATTATAAATATTAACTTCTAATAAGTACTAAATAATATTAGGAGCATTTTAATAAGGTATTAATGTCTTGATCTACCAGAAAGTTTCTAAAATCATAAAATTTTTAAATGTAGTAAGTTTGATGTCAATTTTGTTTTCAATTTATTTAATTTAATGTACAAGGTATTGCAATATTTTACTGACAAAATTATAGGGTAAGTCCAGGGAAAACTGGCCAAACTTAAACAGAACATTTTTCATTTCAAAGTACTATTAAAAATATTTCTTCATGGCCATATATCCCGGACTTATTCTATACCTACATAAGTGAAATACTGCAGAACTTTGAATATTGCGTAAATTTAAAAATATCTAATCTTTTCTCATTGACATCATCACCCATGTATTTCTTTCAAATTTTCGTAAAAGGATATAAAAAGTTATACAGAGTATTTTCAACATAAGTTCGTTGCTCCATAGGGGTACTAGAGAATATGAAAAACAATTCTCATTAGCAATCCGTGGTTGTTACAATTATTTAATTCAAAATGCCTTATTCAAATCAGGAAGTGGCAGATATGGTATTAATGTGCAGGAAAGTGAATATGATTTAAATATAACTTGTCATTTGTAAGTGTATCGTTACCTCCAAAAGGCCCTACAGAGGACATGGCAAATATGTGTGTATGCCAAGTTTCTTCCAACGTGCACACATCAAAGGGAAATAGTCTCGGCTGGCATACATTCATCAGAGCTATAACTTTCTATCCACACAATGTATGTATAATAACACGTGATGGGTTAGTTCTATTTGGAAGTCTGCGTTTTTTTGTTTTCTTTGGAATTATTTTAGTAGAAGTACAGTGGATGATAATACTACTCTTCGATTATCGTTTGTAGTATTTTGCAATAAAATTTTTTTCGTTTGTAGTAATTTAAAAAGGAAATAATATGACCTTGATAAAAATCAACCCCCGACTTTTACATCACTGAAATCTCAGAGTTGCTTCTTATAGAGAATCGTTAGTAGTCGTTTGTAGTGAAAAATATTTTGTTTGTAGTAGCAAAGGAAAAAAGTTATAGCTATTTTTAATATTTTCAATATATTCTCGTGAAAAATACAGGGTGTCTTGCAAGTAGTTACAATAAGTTTAGGAGGTGATAGAATACGTGATTTTGAATCGATTGAAACGAACATACCTATATACCAAGTGCTACAATATTTATGATAATTAATTTTTTAATATAACTGTGCTTTTCCACAATTATTGAAATGTAGAAGAAAAACAAACCTTTATATAACAAATATTTCTATACTTTTTGTTATTAGGAATGAACGGATTAAGTGAATTATTTAACCAGTAAAATCCAAAGTGGCTTCGTTACTTTCCTAGAACTTTATAAAAAAATGGTTTTTCTACTTTGTAAAAGCAAAGAGTCAAATTTAAACGTGGATTTTATTTAAACCTTTGTGTGTAGGTTTATTCAGATATTATTAAAAACTTACCAAAGCAATGCTCTTTCAGTTCTTAGGAAAAGTTTCTTGACAAACATTCTAAAAATTAGAGAAATACATCTTAACACGTTTAAGTATGCAGGGAGCGCATTCGCCAAAACAGAGGACAGCCGTTTAGTATGTAATAAAAATCGTTTAAGAAATGAAGAAAAGCACGGTTAAAAAAATATTAAAAAATTAATTATCACAAAAACTGTAACACTTGGTACATAGGCATGTCGACTCTTAATCACGTATTCTATCACCTCCTAAAATTATTATAATGATTTGCAAGACACCCTGTATATAAAACCATTCCTATTTTATATAACCGATGCAGAGGTGACAATTTTTAAAAAATAATATAATTTTGCCAGACTAGTTTTAACGTAGAGAAAATATACTTCAAGCCGATGTTAACTAATCATTTGCAGTAACTTTTGTAGATCCCTAAAATCTAAAGTAGAGGCACTATACTTCAAAAGAAGGTTAAAAAAATCGATTGTAGTTGTTTGAAGTAACTAACATTTCCTTTGGAGTTCCTCGAAATCTAATGTAGAGTCATTATACTTCAAGCAAAAGCTAAAGAATCATTTGTAGTAACCTTTATTTCGCTTGTAGTTCCTCAGAATCTAAAGTAGAGTCACTATACTTCAACCGGAGGTTAAATAATTGTTTGTAGTTCTTTGTATATTTTTAAATTACTACAAATGAAAAAATATTACTACAAACGATAATCTATAAGGAAAAACTGAATTTTAAGTCAGGTTGGTTCCAACGTTGATTAAAACCTACACACTGTAGATGTCTAAAGTCAACAATTGAATCCCAGAAAAGTGCAAGAAATCATTTTCATCGTCTCAGAAGCATACTTATTAGATCGTAGAAATAATTTCGAGCATATTTTATAGCATTACATAATACTGATTGATGGTAATTAGTTTATTTCTATAATTAATTTGATTTAACTAATTTCAGACTCACCAATGTTTCAAATTGTCTAACCAAGACTCCCAAGAAAATAACCACAGGTTGCTTATAATGAAAATTGTTTATTGTCACCTCGTTTATTAGCCCTTTGGAGAAACACTTATTTTAGAAACACCCTGTAATTTGGACCCTAATGCAACAATTCTAAATTTGAAAATTTTTACAAATGTTTTATTTAATAAACACAATTATACCTCCATTTTTAATACCTAATCTAATGAAATAACTACAATTACCTCCTACATTTACTTTTACTGTATGGTTTATTATACCTATCGCTCTTCTTAATAGGATGTTTGTGTTTGAAACTGCTGATAGTAGTTGTCTGTGATTTATTATATTGATATTGAACGATAACAGGTGGTTTAGTTGCAACAGTATCATTTATTTTTAGTTCGTCTTCTTGTTTCTTTTCCATTAACTTCAATTTAGCCTCGATAGCTTGAATTTGGGATATTCTATCAGTCTTTTTACCTTCTTTTGACATAGCTAATGCAGGGATGACTATTTCGGGTTTTGGTTTCTCGACTTCCTCCTGCCATAAAACAATCTCTGTTTAATCAAAACTTTAATAATAAAAGTATTACTTACATTTTTCACACTATGTGCCCAAGTTACTACGATATTTTTTTGTCCGACTAGAACATTATTTAATGTATTCTTCGCAGTGGCAGCATCTTCCTGTTTTACATATGTAACAAAAGCGTAACCTCTTGGTTGTCCAGCTAAAGGTCCATTTCGATGGAAAATTAGATCAAACTTCTCGATAGCACCATGTTTTTGCACAAGTTTCAAAAGGTGATACCAGTAAAAGAAAGATATGTTTAAGTTAAAATTGTTTAGGGTTGAATGTAATCATACAATGTTACAAATTTAACTTTCATAAATTAGAACATAGAAAAATTGCATAAATAAATCATTAGTTCGAGTTTATATTTTAAAAAACAAATATCTACTTCTTTAATGGTTAAAATATGCTTTTCGTGATATAGCAATTTATTGAAAACTTACTCAGTAACCCTAGGATCCAAATTACCGATCCATAATCGTTTATCTTCTGTAGATATCACTTTTTTGGTTGAATTATCCATATTTCCTGAAAATGTTGAGGGGGTGACAAAAATCAATATAGACAAGAAACCTTAGTATAAAATTACTTACCCTAATATAACTTGGTACAATTTATATAATGTATTCTTGATTGAAAAGTGATGTTAATTTTGAAACATAAGAGTTAAAACTATTTTAATGCAAACAAATCCATATTTAGTCATTCCATTATCCATTTCCATTGCCAATACCACGCCACAGACAAAATTTTATAAACTACTGTCTACTGTCAATCGTCAATTTTTAGTTGCCACTGTCATTTGTGGTAAGCATAAGGACCATGGAAAACTTAATACAGAAAAGTACGGTTTCATGACGCCAAGATAGGTATGAATATATGGACATAATGCAACGCAACATTTGTCACGTCTACAAGCTGACCTGGCAATACTACTTATTTCTGAGCTTTTCATTTGAAGTAATAAAATACAATATTAATATTTAATTTGATAAAACAGAAGATATGACAGCAATACAGTAAAATCCCTAAGCATTTATTTAAAGAAAATTATAAATACCTGCTTATATAAGTATATTATTAAATTTAGATTAATGTATTTAGATGTAGGTTAATATATGATGAAATAAATAAAAAGATTGGATAATAAATAACTATTGGATTTATTTTTTTAAACAAACAAAACAGATAATGTGTAATCAGAATAACGTATGATACGAAAACTGCCAACTTTGCATTGCAGTTTGTTTTATTACGTTTTATTTTCTATATTTTTAAGTTATAATTTCATTTTAATACATTGTAAATATTGTTGTAATTAATGTTATATAAACATAACATTAAACGCAAGAATGACATATTTCACATTAAAATTTATAATTTTATAATGAAATATTTTACACTGCATATTTATCTCTGAATAAAAATATAAGATATTTATTTTTATTCCAAAACAACCAAATAATACTATTCGAAAAAATATTTAATAAGGGTAAAAGACTAATAATGCTTTTAGTTCGTTACTATTATAATTGCCCATAAAAATGTAACTACTGAAAAATAACATATTTGTATCTATTCCATTTACATCTAATAACAATGTTAGTAAAAGTATATGAGTAAATCCATATATAGCGACGAACTTGAAGTAAAACTAATGTTACATTATACATAGTATATCTACTATCTAATTTCATATGTCGATATCGACTTTTGTGGGAATATGCTAATACCATTTCATTCATGACTGATAATTATTACGGTTCTACAACTGAAATTCCATACTCTTTACACATTAAAAATAAACTGATACTTATTGGTATAATTGGATACACAAGTGCCTACGCAACAGATACAAATATGTTGTATGTCCAATGGTTTTAAATGGTTATTATAGATTTACCATAGAAACTTTGTTATTCACACATGCTTTATTCAGATAAAAAATAATAATAAAATATTCTAATTTTGAGTAAAAATTGGATTTTTGAATGTAAAATAATCTGATTTCTAACTTTTATTAAAAATAAAATTAAGTTGCATGTTACTGAATATTAAATAAAGGCACTCAGTATTTTTTCAAACATCAGATTAATTTATAAGGTCGTATTTACGTGACAAAAAAGTGTTTTTAGTAATCTAAATTCTAGGTACGTCACTTAAACCAGCAGAAGATTATATTTTATTATTGAAAGTCCCGCTATAGAAAATACACTGAGATAAATATATTTTAGCCATTAGACGAAATTGCAAATCCCCAGCAAAATATTTGCATTAAATATTGGTCTATAAAGATTATGTACTGCTGTCATAAAGGAACCTACTTGCTTGATTTTTTTATTACTGCAATCAAATCATATTTTATTACAGTAACTCCTGCATTTTTTTTACTCTATCAAATATTTATATTGAGATGCGAGGCTTTCTCATCTGAGCGTGACTAGTTCTACATCTAAGAAGAAGAAGCAATGTATTTATGGATTACGTTAATACATTTGACAGTATTATAGTAGCAATTCTTATAAATAAAAATATTGGGATATTAATGGAAAAAGCGCAAGCCACACTATATTACATTAAAAAATACATTTAAAGAACTGAAAGTAATTTAAAAATAATGATAATTTAGAAAAATGAATTGCATAACTACATTTTTTAAACTAAAACACTTACATGAAAAACTAAACAAATAACAATAATTATAAGCAAAGAAGGAGATACAAAAAAAAACAGTTAAATAATAATTATCTCACGAAGTCAATTTGTATATGTATATAGAACAAACAAAAAAGTAAAGAAAAAACAACCCGTATCAAAGTTTTAAAGCAAAGAGGTAGTGTCCTGCACCGAGTAGAAATGATTGTGCATAATTTTTTTAATTAAATTTTGTGCTGCATAATATTAATACCTACTTCCAAAGGAACTGATTTGTTGATTTTTGAAGTCGAAATCTTTTGAGTTGAATAAACTGGCAGAACCATATACAGGGTGATTCAGAACTTATCTAAAAGAATTTGGAAACAGATGTGTCGGGAAAAATTTAGTCATAGCTTTGTTCGCGGTAGTGAATTAATACTGAATTTATACCGCACATATCAAATGCGCATGCGATATTCTGAATATGTTCTGAATCCGCGAACGTTTCTCAAATGTATTCTGTGTTCAGTTTGGAGTGGAATGATCACAATTTCAAATTTAAATTAACAATATTATCTGCCATTTTCTTTTTGTATCGTTTCCTTTTTTTAATAAAATATATTCATTGTATTAGATTCGATATATTATTATCATGACAAGATGTTAAATTATTTAATAAATTATATCCAGTGTGTCTCTCTTAAAAAACCGACACAGAGCAGGCGGTGCATGTAGAGGTGTCCAAAATATTGTAATTTAACTGAACTTACCTAATACAAAGTTACACTCCTGAGGAGTGATTAGTACCCAAAGTGGTGCTTTAAATTTCGAAAAAATATATTTATACGATATTTTAACGTAGAAATCAAATCAAATTTGGTACATGATTAAGGTTTATTACTGGTCGTTTTTGAACATGAGTTAAAGTTAATTGAAGTACTACAAGGTGTTTATTTGGGGGCAACTCACCTCTAAAATTGTGCTAAACTTTTTTTCTCTTTAAAGAAATGAGATTCAGAGATGATAATGCAAAATGATTTAAACCTACTAGATATCGATATGTAAATTAGATATTGGAAAGGAAACAATGTACGTGTAGGGTCATAAACTTAATTTTCTCATTTCATTCTTAATTCAACAGGCATTCAATAAGATTTTTTTTTTCAATCGAAAAGTTAACCTCAAAAAATATAATGAATATACATGGGGTACTTTATTTCAACGTCTGATGACAGGATGAAGTGAATAAAAAATACTCGGCCAGAAGAAGTTTCATCTGCCTAAATACCTTTCCAAAATTTACTTCTTAATTTCAAAGTGTGTGGAAAATTGTTAATAAAACTCTAAATTTATAATCCACTGTTAAAAGGGGTCCCTTAAAATCAGTCGTACAATCTACCCTCATTTTTTTTGCATATTATTCGGGATCACCCTGTATAGAGACATTTAATGAAGTTGGGTCATTTATATGAAATCATTTTAACAGATTAATATAATGATTCTACATATAAATATTTTTGAAAGTAGTCCGAATATGTAAGACATCTAGATCCAGTTCATGTAACAACTAGGTACTAAAATAGTAAAATACGCATGCGCGGGATTAAAAATTCTGTATCAGGTCCGGGGATGCATGGCACGGATTCAGAACACGTTCAAATTTATAAATCTGGGTTCCACGAAACCAGGATTTATAATTCCGAACGTGCACTAGGTGCACAGCGAACGCCCAACTTTAAACTGCGCATGAATCTAATGTTTGAATTAGTTCGGGATTGCTACCGCGAACAAAGCTAATTATTTGCGACTTATTTACAATGTTTTCGGTGAAAATGGAATCTGTTAATGCTGAGCACAGTGTTGGTGATAATGACCGTGGTAGTCAGAACCAGTAAATTTAACATCTAGAGAGAGAGAGAGAGAAAACAAGTTTTGGTAAAAAGTGAAGAATTATATCGTTCTTCAGATGAGACAAAAAGATTCCAATGGCTACTAAAACCACGCGCACGATTCGACCAAGTAGTGTTACCGGAGCTACCATTGGATCATAACATAAAGAAGAAAAAAATGAACAGTTTGAAAAATTACTAGAATCTCTATCTGGAGAAAACTGGATCCATGATCCAGAGTTGGAATGGTTAGATCCAATTTGTGCAGAGTGTACTGTGAAGATGGAGAAACGGTAGTTGAAGTAAATGAAGACTGTGAGTGTAACGACATGGAAGAAGTTAATTTCATAAGTTTATATAAAATAAATTTACTACTTATTGAAACCATATTTTTTTTTATTTTTCTCTGTTTTCATATACAAAAATCTGTTTGTGCGACAACCAAAATATTTTTAGGTATTAATAATATTGTGTGAAACTAACTACTCAGTGGACAAAAGCCCCAACCTGCGTTGAATTACACCCACAATATCTACCCATATATTCCTTATTATTAGCTTTTGTAACATTTTTTTACTGTTTTAGAAAGGTATTTTAAGCTAATATAAATCAAATATCCTACAATTCCTATCAATGAAGTCATATGTATGTTCTCTGATACCAAACATCTAGGTATGCTAATGAAGAATTCCACAGACAAAGCTCTATTCAATAATTGTTATCTAAAGAAAATAATCTAATTTACTCACTCTATAAAAATCTAACTTCACTTTTTTGGCAGTGGGAACACGACAAATTCAACCACAATAGATGAGATCTGACCTATTTCTGCATTTTTAGGATTACTTCTTCAGGTGGTCTCCTTTAAGTTGAATCAAATATCTAACTATAAAAATTATAAAAATTAAAATTATTTGAAGTTAAATATCGACAATGACAAAAAAGTGACATCCTGTCAATGAATTAAATATGATAATACCTACTTGAAAAATGTTCATCTTTTATGAAGTTAGATTTTTATAGAGTGAGTAAATTAGATTATTTTCTTTAGATAATAATTATTGAATAGAGCTTTGTCTGTGGAATTCTTCATTAGCATACCTAGATGTTTGGTATCAGAGAACATACATATGACTTCATTGATAGGAATTGTAGGATATTTGATTTATATTAGCTTAAAATACCTTTCTAAAACAGTAAAAAAAAAACAACCAAAATGCTTTTTGTACACTACAGACATTCAAATAGCATTTTGTCCAGCTCTTCTTTTAAATAAAATAACTATTTTCGGTTTTCCTGTGTGCGAATTTAGTAATGACTTTTACTATTTTTTCTTGATTTTTTAGTACAAACCGCAATTCAGTAACTAAAGTCGTTATCAAGTACAAGTTTTTCGCCATTCCTCAAAATTTACAATTTTGGACAAACTGCGATTTGCAAGTCTGCTCCTCAATTGTGGATGGGGTCGAGGCCCGGGCGCCTGCATGGCACAACCAGCGGATAAAAGGGCACTGAATGTAAATAAGTTAACGTTGATAACATCGGCACACAAAAAAGGGTCTGTACTTTTGATCAGACCCATCTATGTATATTTTTATGCACAATCGTTTGCAATAATAATGACTCTTTAAAATGAATTTTGCAATTTCTATTGAACTTCTGACGTATTTTTAATGAAATCTACTTTCAACTTTTAACATTAGTTCTTAGTTGTTTCACTCACCAATAGAGATTTAATGGAATTTCTACTCAGGACTTCCAGAAATTAAGTTTTGAGGGAGTGTCATTATTATTACAAAAGCATGTACCTATTCTGACGGACTGAATCCTAATCCCAAATTCGTTGATCTCGAACACCCTCAACATTTTAGTAAATCGCAAAGAAATAGCTGTGTATTAAAATAAAATTTTTCAGTACACAAAAATTTCTGTGTATGTATGTAGTTGAGTTATAAATAAAATAAGCAGGCGCTTCACCCATGGTTATATTTGGATGAGTTAAAAAATTGATAAGAGAAATACTCATTACTCACAATTAATAAAATTTATTTTGCCGCAACACACATAATTAAAGATAAAATTTTGCTTCCAAGGTCAGAGGAGTGCAGGACCTTAAATATATGTATTTAAGAGAGTTATTTTTAATATTATTAAAGTAATATACCTATTCTAGGAATATATTAAGTCTGTTCCTGCAGCAATTGGAAACGGTTTAAAACTATCAGAAATGTTCATCCAACTATTCATTGCGTTAAATTCACTGGTAACTCGTTCTCAACTTAACTGGTCGAATATTTGTGATAGTTTCAAACCGTTTCCAACTGCTGAAGGAACACTTAAATCGTTTAGTGGAAAAATAGTTTACTATTCTTAGAGAAAATACAGATTTTCTTCTTTTTTTTCTAGGCTCAGAAAGGAATGGACCATACTCTAAGGCTAGCTCCTTAAATCTGTTGATATTTTGTAGAATTTTGCTTCCTTATGCAATTATAGGCATGAGAAAGTACTTTTTTAAATTAATTTGTTTAATTTGTTTATGGTAATTTCTTTGTTCGCACAGTACACAAATTAGTTTCCAATAATCGTCCGCATTCCAACTAAAACAATGGATTTTCAACCATATGGAGGCATTATAAATAAACTGCGTGTGCGTTGCGCGTCGGACGATTGGAAACGGTTTCCAAACTTTGGAAAATAAGTTTTGTTGTGAGATGAATACGAATACGATGGGTCAAATGTACAGGGCGTTCTGAGCGTCCTGTACATATTATTACTCTCAGATTTTTAAGAATAGAAACTTTTGGAAAATGTTTAGTTATTTTGAAAGAGCCTTCAATTATTTTTTAAAAAGATCACCATTTTAGAAAAAACTGCGTTTAATGTAATATTTCTTGAGCTTGGAAATTAATACATAAATTCTAACAAATTTATTAATTCAAGGAGTTTTAAAATAGCACGAAATACACATAAATATGACAACAATAAGAAAGTTAACATTTAAAAAATAATAAGATAAAAAAGAACCACTTAAACCAAAACACGATAGCAAAATAGAACCTTTATTTTAAATTTATATTTGAAATATGTGCTAGACCGCTATACTTACATAACTTCTGGAATTAATAATTTGTTAGATATTACTTCCAAGTTCAACAAATACGTTAAATGCAATATTTTTTCTTCAAAACAATTAGATCTAAGATTCAACGCCCTCTTTCTCGGAAACGCTGCATTTTAGGTAATAAGTTTATATCACAAATGAACATTATTTCAACCTGTTCTATCGATTCCTGAAGTTATCAAGATTAAACCTGAATCACCCTGTATATAAATTTGTGAGCATTTATAAAACAAAAGCCCGAATTATGACAAGGATTTTCTAAGATTGTAATAGATAATGTTGAGACATTTACTTCCTTACATCATTATTATTTTATGTGATGTAATTTTTAACTCGTTTTCTCATCTGAAGAAAAAACAGTTTTATATGACGCATGCATTTCCACTTTGTAGAAACATGTTTCTAAATCTTTATAGAGTACTAAAATAATTAGTCCCAAATTGGCAAATCATTTGTGCGTGATATATAGTGTAAATAAAATGAAATAACACGTACAGAGTGTACGTACTGCATTAAAAAAAGATATAAAATATATTTTGTTATTATATTATTTAGTTATTTCCAATTCAGCAGAAGTAAGAATGTTCATACAAAAATCGGTAGCATAATTAAAATATTATTTGTATGTATCAGGTGTTCCGTTAACGTCGGCCCGCGACTGTATCTCGGAAACTATACTCGCCCTTCAGCTTCCAGAAAGAAATATTGATAACAAAATAGAAGTCTATTAAAACTATTTTCCGCTTTCAAATTTTACTACTTACTATTATTACTTTACTACTATTTTACTACTATCTTATTGTTATTTTATTACTTTACTATTTTAATTTTCATAAAATCAGTACAGAAGGTATGTTATGTAGACTGAATTTGAACTCTCCTTTTGACACTTAAAAAATTGTTTATTTGACATTTTGCTCTATATCTTAAAGTAAATGGTAGAAGAGCAGAATGTAAAATAATAATTGAAAAACATCCGACTACGTTAACCGATTTTATCGAACTTGATTATGTTTTAAAGCTGTTTGATAGCCGAACCTTTATCTGTAACAATGTTGAGTTCCAAATATATGGGTATATTCCACCCACATGTAGCTACTACAGTTTCCTGCAACGTTATTTTGGTTGCATATTTTAACAAAACTTGCTTGATGGCTATCGTCTTAATTTATGGTGAAGTGAAAATGCTTTAGCATAACGATTTCCCGGTAAACATGTGCCAAATGCAGCTACTTTTACAACGGTGTGGCGGTAAAATTGGCAATCGAATCGTGGAAAGATAGAGGTCCAGGGCGTCCACAGCGTATTGCAGCAGTGTGGCGTATCAAACATGAGGCTCAATTATATACGTATCATGTACTGCGTGTCCAAGCACCAGTACCATGGTCGCCACGATCCTTTAAAAAATGAAGTATATTGCACCGAAGTGGACACTATTGATGATTTACGCAAACGTGTCATAGCTGCTGTCAAAAACTTCGAGTTCTGTCACTGTCAAGTTCGAAACGGACAAGAAGCAGAAACAGTTTTGTTAGTTTGTATTACTGAACTAGATCAAATTAAAAATTCACTGACATTTAATTGAAATATTCCGATTCTGTTTCTCATATTTCGTCAATTACTTACTATGTGAAACTGTCCGTTTCTACACTTTATAACGTGTACCAATCGACCACTGTCGATGATCAACCATATCGATATTTATACCTACGTGTGAGCTCCGAGCGATATTGTAGCCGACCAAATTCGTTATTTTTCTCACTTGTATGTACCCATGTATTGTACTTTTTCAAATTTTGCAAGATTTTTTGTCAGCTAACACTAAATTTAATGAGAATTGACCACCCTGTATGCTTATTTTTAATATATAAATTTAAACTAACACACCTAAAAAACAATTTGTCCCGTGTTAGAATATGTTGAAATTTTTGATAAGATAAGCAGAAATTGATAATCGTAAAATTCTAATTCTTTCATCATTCAAGTAGCTAGCTATTTAACTAGGAAGAAGCCAAAAAGCAGATCATTCACTTCTACTTCGTGAGATTAGAAACATCTTCAGTGATAGTGTTCGACGGTCTATTTAGAAAATATAGAATACTTACACTATATTTTTTGCAATTTGATACGTGAACATGGCCGAAATATCGTCAATTTTCACGTCCGCATTCGTTTCAAGTACAACAGCGGCAAATAAGGTTGAATCCAAAGCAAAAACAATTTCTACATCCATCTTTGATGACCGTAAAACCTTCAGTTTGGAAGAAGTTTCTTGGCATGACAGCTTCAGCGACTGCTGGGTTATAATATATGATAGAATATACGACGTCACCGATTTTCTTCAAGAGGTAAATTTTTGTTTTTTTATTTTAACGAATTTCGTCTATTGATGCAGCGTTTTCAATGTTCTTAATGTTTTCATCATTACAGCATCCAGGAGGCGCTGATATTCTGCTGGATTACGCAGGACGGGACGCCACTGTAGCTTTTCGGGGGTCTGGTCACAGCTCCCACGCCATAAGGGCCTTGGAAAGATTTTACATAGGGGAGCTGCCTTTGGCAGAACGCATATTTAGAAAGCCTGGCGGATTTAGGCTTAGCGACTTACCTGATTAGTATTTAGAGTACTTTAAATGTGTTTACAATTGTATGAATTATTGATTGTTGTTTACTATGTGGAAAGAGTACGAGTATATAAAGATGTGAAACAATTGAGAATATTGAGGAATATCCAGATAACGCGTCGACTTTGCATGTAATTTGAAGATGATTATTTATTTTTAGATACTGTTGTACCTATCATTGTGAAATAAAAAATATTTGTGTAATAATTTGACTTGATTTTACTTTGCAATTATTGACCTTACACAATAACTATATTACAATAAATTTTCTGATATATAATATAAATATAAATTTAAAATGAGGTTTCGCCAACACAGGAGTTAGCCTGTTCACTATCTGAGTTTATACAGGGCGTCTTGCAAGTCGTTATAATAATTTTAGGAGGTGATAAAATACGTAATTTTGAGTCGATTTGAACAAATATATATATATATATACCAAGTGTTACAATATTTGTGATAATTAATTTTTTAATTTAACCGTGCTTTTCTACAATATTGAAGTGTAGAAGAAAAACAAACCTTTTTATAACAAATATTTCTATACAGTTTTTATTAATAATGAATGCATTATTTACATGATTTAACCAGTAAAATCCAAAGTGGCTTCGTTACTCACCTAGAACTTCATAAACATGGTTTTTCTACTTTGTAAAAGCAAACAGTCAAATTTTATTTAAACCTTTGTGTGTAAGTTTATTGAGATATTAAAAACTTACCTAAGCAATAATCTTTCAGTTCGTAGAAAAAGTTTCTTGATGAAGACTCTAAAAATTAGGAAAATTAATCTTAACACGTTTAAATATGCAGGGTCTAACAGTCTAAGAATAGTACACTTTATCTGAGATTCGAACGTATAATTTGACAGATGAACTACATTTACGGTTGCTATGGAAACTAAGGACAATTGTTTTCTCATGGCATACTCTCTATATAATAGAAACATTGCTTTTCCATTTTACGCCGCAACTTTAAATAAGCTTTAAAGATTTGAACAATTGAAATAAATATTTAGCTTTTTGGAATCCTCCTGTATTTTAATAACTTCAATATTTTCTAAAAATTGCGTTCTTGTTAGTAAATGTCTTTTCTCACGCCGTTTTTATTACATGCTAAACGACTGTCCTCTGTTTTGGCGAATGCGCCTATTGCATATTTAAACGTGTTAAGATCAATTTCCCTAATTTTTAGAATGTTTATCAAGAAACTTTTCTTAAGAACTGAAAGAGAATTGCTTCGGCAAGTTTTTAATAATATCTGAATAAACCAACACACAAAGGTTTAAATAAAATCCACGTTTGAATTTGCTTTTGCTTTTACAAAGAAAAACCATGTTAAAGAAGCCACTGCTTTGGATTCTATTGGTTAAATAATTTATTCCATTCATTCCTAATAAAAAAGTATAGAAATTTTCGTTATAAAAAGGTTTATTTTTCTTCTACACTTCAATAATTGTAGAAAATCACAGTTAAATTAAAAAATTAATTATCACGAATTTATAACACTTAGTATATAGATTTGTTTGTTTCAATCGACTCAAAATGAAGTATTCTATCTTCTCCTAAAATTATTGTAACCACTTGCAAAACACGCTGTATTAGTAGGACTGCAACCGATGATAGATGTGATAGCTTCTGATTTTACATTTTTTTAAATATATATATTATTATTATTACATCACTAGCGCTGTCTCTTTTGGCGCTATGTTAATGTTGGCAGTGGTGTATATGAAGAATATTTTTTTAGAGGACAAAACTACTTTATCTTTATCTGAATGATGCACGATGATTTTTTATGACAAATTCATCAAGTTTTTAATAAAATATTCACTTTAAATCCTGTCATAAAATTTCATAAAAAAAGAATTTATATAACTTACTTGTCATTTCATTTCATTTTGTGAAATTTAAAGATTAAATTCAAATTTTTATTATTTCACTAGTAGAATAATGAACCATAATAATTTAATTCAATTAGTTATTAACATTTGCATTTATAGTAATACACTTTTCATTTTTGTTTTATCACATTTAAGTTACTTTCCGTTAATATCAACTCTTGCAGCATTGTTGTCATCATTTTCAGAACGCATAATATCTGCCGAAGTTTGTGAAGAATTTTCACAAGTTACAGATGTCTCTTCTTGTAAGGTAAGGAACAGCTATATTTTTCTTGGATTTTCCTTGCAATATCAAGTTTGTGTTTCATTGAGTACTAAGAAATATCAAGTGTGAATATTTTTTTATTAATTTCAATAATTCTGACTCCACTAATATGATTGTGTGTAATTATGAATAAAACATTGTATTGCATTCGCTATTGAGCGCTCGATTTACGTTCTCCAGTTTAAAAATTATTGCGTGGATAAAATACTACTTAAAACACTTATACAATAAATAACTATTATGCTTTTTAATAAAATAAATACGTAATAGTATTTGAATATTTGATGCATTCGTAAAATTTCTGTAAGTGTTAATTTGAACAAAATATATCTAACTACTTAGTCTGGTAGTAGTACGGTGATAAGAAAATATAAGGAGTCAGGCAAATTGATAAATTGCAATTTTGTTTTTTCTGCGTAGTACATATTACATATTTAAATCAAGTTTACAATTTATACTCATTTAAACCTATACATATAAATCTATCTAAATACTTATTGAATTTTCATGTTTGTATATTTCTAAAATCAGCATTATTACCACAGACCATCTGTGATTATTACCTATAATTACAATAAAATAATATACATATGTCTAAATACCTAAATATTTATTTATCGTCTCATAAACATTAGTTTTTGCATAGTACGTTTTAACATGTTATCTTTAACAGCAATTTGTGATTAAGCTTAACAAAAATAAAAAGTCATCTCCATGTATGTGAATGAAGGATTGCTGATGCTCACCACGTGAAAGAAGTACTTTTCCTATATTTTTTTTACAATTTTTTACGATTTTATAATTTACAAGTCCGAACAACCTTTCATAATCAGTTTAATTTTTCTAATAATTATAATACTTACTTTACTACTACTTTATTTCTTTATTGTATTATTCCATTTTTTATTTATTATTTATAAAATATTCTTTTATAATTTTCTAGGCATTTTTCAACTTTAATGGCGACAATAATATGTGCTAACAGGCAAAGCAGAAACAGTCAAAAAAGTTTATTATATCAATTGCTTCATTTTAGTTAAATAAATGTCATTCAATTAAAATGCAGATACGGAAAACCAGATTATTAGATACACAAATTGTGTATTTTTTAAATACCGAATAAAAAAAGAAAAATATTCTGTATAAAATCTTTTAAATTTTCTATTTTTATCTTGCACGCAGAAGAAATGTTATTCAATTAAAACAACGATAAATAATGAAAACAGAAATATGGTTGTAATACCACACACTATCAGTGGTATTCATAGTCCGTCTCCGGTCGCCAGAGAGCGGTCTCTGTACCGAAATTATGCGAATTTCATAATAAAATTCAATTTTGAGAAGAAGATATAAGATACTACTATTACAGTACAGTGTATTCATTGTCCGTCCGAAATTATTTGAATTTCATTATAAAATTCGCATAATTTTGGGACGGAGACCGCTCTCCGGCGACCGGAGACAGACTATGAATTAATACCACCGTATATGTATTATTATCTTGGAAACTGTAAAATATATAGAGTGGCTCCAATTAGAAACTTACCCCTTTTGATGGTCATTAAGAGAAACCAAATGGATCCAAGATATCTGCTACTGTTGCTGATATATTGTAAAAAAATGAAAATAGCAATTTTAGAAAATGCCATCTAGGGTAATTATTTTTCAACAAAAAGAACTGAAATTTGGTACTTAGTACTTCCGTTGAAAGAAAATTTCTACGACTACTAGTTTCGGTTATGCAACATTCAATTGTTTTTTCTTAAGGGCGTTACCGTCAAGATTCAATATGACGTCCATAAAAAACAAACTATTAAATGGTGCATAAATGAAACTATTAGCCGTAGAAATTTTCATTCGACGAAAATCGATTTCTCGTATATTCTTATCTCTCTGTGCCAAATTTCAGCTCTTTCTTTTGAGAAATAATGGGGTTAGATAAAGGTTATTAAAAAGGATTAAGTTGCCTGGTAAGTTTCGACCCATCACAATGCAGCAGATCGACGCGTCATTTGGAGGAATGTGCGTAGTAGCGTAATATTCAGTATTTCTACAATATTTATGCAAAATAAACTGTTCGAGATCGACTTATATTCCGATTTTTTAATTAATTCGATGGATCTGGGGTTCAAAATGTGTTGAGATGAACCCTAATAATTAGAACAGCTTCTCTAATTTTAAATTAACACGATTAAATACTGTTGACTTTATATTTGAATTATGGATGAAAAAATCCCTACCTATTGGGCAGTTAAAGTCGAAATAAACAAATCAAATACTTTATTACACATTATATTAATTTTTTTATAAATAGAAAAAATATATTATTATATATATTGTAGTAAGTTATTGTATTTTTTTTTAATTTACTGATATTCTTTCTTCTCATGTCGGAGTCTTCAGTTATCTATGTATATAGCATTAAGTGGGGATGGATGATCGTGCAAACCACTTCTGGTACTTATCTAGAAAAGCAAAATAATTTTGACCGACCATTAAATTTATATACTTAAGTATTAATAAAAAAACCTGCCTGAGAAAAAACAATCCAGAGAATCTTGATTTAACTTATGCGTCATAATGTAAGAGGTGTTTTACTTTACCACGAACTTAGTATTATTACTTGCATAGAACTGCATGAAAAAATGATACTTTTTTTAAACATCTGAGGGGAATTTTTTCTCTACAATTTAGCCCACTGAATGTTTCTTTTACTTAATTTAAAGTTGCTATTTGCTGTTCTAATATTTTCATAATAATTCATAATTATTAAACCATAAATTGATTATAGCAATTATCACCGTCAGCTCGCTGTTTATTGCTGAAAGCGTACCTGCTATACGGAGTTGTTGTAGTATTTGATAATAATTGCCAGAGGCGCCAGATACCATTTTCTAAAATCACTATTTTCAGTTTCTTCAACAACGACAGGAGATATCTTGGATCTGTTTGGTTTATCTTACTGTCCATCAGAGAGCGTATACAGGATGACCCAACGAAAACTTAACACAGCCCATAGCGGTTAGGAAATTTTATTTTTGGAAAAACGCAAAAACCTGTCGATTTTGTTTGCGAAAGGGACATCTTTTTGCATGAATTAGATGGTTCTAACTGCTACCCTCTGAGATGGGTAAACATCCCCCCAAAATTTTTAAATAGGAAGGGTGGTCAAGTTGCATATCGTTGAAAAGCGGTATCTTAAACAGTTTATGAATGAAATACGTCTGGCAGTTTTTAAATAGCCCCATTCTAGAAAAAATGGCGGATCCCACAGAACTTCGGACAAGTGACACGAACCCATGGATTTAAGGTACGGATTCGCTGGTGCGACTGCAGCTGCGACTGCGACTGCGACTCGTCGCCGACCAATAGACCTTTAGGCAATTTCCAAATATCACCACTCTAGAAAAAATAGCTAACAATATGGCGTAAACATAACCAGTTGTTTCGTAGTTTTAATACTTTTGCATTAATTCTTAATTAACTGTTGTAATGTAATCCAGTGCAGTTTCATGCAAATTGAGGTTTTGGTCATGTTTTTCTTAATTTAAGTTTCTAGGAGATATAATTTGAATTTGATTATAAAACCGGTGTGGACTTTATAAATATATTTTAAAATTGCGAAAACATGGAAACTAGGTCGACTAGTAGTGTAGTTTTATTTTATATTTTCTGATACTTTGTGGTCTTATGTCAAGATGTATACGTTTACCTTATTTTCTTAGCAGATTATAAAATTTAAGCCCAGTGTAATTTTTATATTTTTACTAATTAATTTTTTTAGGAAAGTACGAAATGAAATTAAAACGTGTATATAAGGTACAATTTATTTTGAGGTTTGCAAAATATACATATCGGTAATATAATCAAAAACCCCCGTTACTCTATTAGGTGCATGGAGTGGTTTCTTTCATCCATGTATAAAAGCAGTCTCTTTCCTATTTTGAGTTGAATCCTTTGCATCCTTTCATGTTTTAATTCTTCTTTAGGATTTTCTCTATTAAGCCATCACACGTCTAACTTGGTCTCCTATATATAAAGCTGTTTACAGGCTTTTTACGCCCAGAGCTGCGTTATTCTCCTCCACTCCATTCTTTTCTTCACCTTTCTTTTCCAATATATTACATTTTTCTCCCTTAGAACTATTTCCACTGCCTCTCTCCACCGCTTCCTAGGTCTCCCGCTTTTTTTCTTGAAGTTTGGTTTACTCCCTACAATTTTTTTAACTGTTCTTTCATCTTCCATACGTTCTAGATGCTCTAGCCACTGCACTCTTCTGGCTTTTACAACTTCGTCTATTGTTGGTGTCTGGTACATTGCATATATTTCCTCATTATTTCTCCATACATAGCCTTCCTCCCTCTTCCATTCCCCTAGAATTCTTCTTCAAATCTTCCTTTCCCACCTTAAAAGCTGGAATATAAGTACAATAACGATAACGAGTGGATAACCATGGAATAATGTCAAAAATTCAAAAAACATAACTGACACAGTAATTACAGTAATAACTGTCAGACGCCAACAACATGGCGGATTTTTGGAAAACGCGGGAAAGCTGAGTTTCCCTACTGACTTGATTAGTATACTGTGATCCAAATCTTCTAACTAACGAAAGCATATCCATAGTTACTTATAGATGGCACCTGACAATTTCCGTAATTAATTTCAAGCTGTCAGTTTAAAATCTTGCTGTAAAGCTGTCAAAAATGACGAGTTCAGATAGTATGGAAGAATCTATTTGTACTCCTCCAGATATAATTAAAACAGCAAATGAAGGTGCAGTAGATTTATTATCCGATAAATCTACAAAAGTGTATGAATTTTGTTGTAGACGGTTTATAGACTGGGGTGGCAGAGAGTTTGTTAAGAACATTACTGAAAACTAACGTATTTAAAAGAAAAGTCAGAGATACTAAAACCATCGACTTTATGATCAGAGTATTTAATGTTAAAGACTACACCTTTAATCAATAAAAATGTAGAAATACCACATTTTACCAAATTAATTCCACTTGTCAAATGTTTGGATTCTATCATATTGTGAAAATTTCCGATAGCAAGACAAACAAACTTCGATTATTTAATAAGCGGTAAAATTAGATGTTCTAATTTTGTTGAAATCATAAATATGCATCCCTTAGTCCCCAATCTACACCAGTCACACAGAAAATGTTCAGTTCAATACAGAGAGAATATGATTCAATCTGTTGAACTGTGTAAATACTTTTAGTAAAACTCCAAGGGTTATTACAATATACTTAAATTTTCAAAACCCAATGCAATACACAGGACACTGTTTTCGCAGAACAATCCGTTTTAAGTTTAAGTGAAGAACCTGAATCTTCCGCAAGCAAAAACGAAAACACAATTCAAAAAATTACTGGAAATGAAGTTTGCCCATTAGTTACCATAGAAAATTGCTCTAACTGCAATATTAAAATTGAAATTAATAAAAAAGTAAATAACTAGTTTTATAAAAATAACGTTAGTTTAAACTGTTCTTCTTAGAATTATTCTAATATGTATTTAGTAATATTTCTTGTATTGTAAAATACTCTTCAATTAAATTTGAAATAAAAACAAATTTAATTCGATCGTAGAAAAAATGTTGTGTGCAACATATGTAAAAACCATATTTGTTGTGCACTCAGCAAGATTGCAGCTCTCGCCTTCGTCGTACTAATAGCCTAAAATATATTTCTCTGAGTGTGTTGAGCTAAATTGCGGCAAGAATTAAGACGACTTACGACATACGAACAAATGAATAATTCATTATATTTTCATCAAAATATTTAAGAAACTGTAACTGAGAATAGTAAAAGTCTATACTACCCTAAATGTTTGCACTAAAATGATTGTTTTTAATGCGACCAAATATCGAAACTTATGTTGATAATAGAAATAATTGCGTAACATTAACCGTGATGTAAGTCGTCTGAATTCTTGCGATAACTATATAACTTCTAACTGTATAGATCAGTAATTTGTGTATGAAACATTATTTGACATTTTATTAACAAATGTAAAAAATAATTAAATAAGTAATTCTTGGTTTGCAGATCAAAAATTATATTGACGACTTTATTATTTGAATTGCCAAGATACTTGTTACTAGGTATTTATTAATAAAAGGAATTGTGTCTGTAATAAATTATATTTACAATAAACACCAATATCAATCGTGTTGTTAAAAAAAAATGTAGTAATAATATCAACATATATCCACAGCAACAATAATAATTTCATAATTTTATAACAATGATTGTGCGCAAAAAAACTGTTTCAATGGTTAGTTATAAATCATTTAAAAACAATACGCTAATATATATATAAACAAATTTACCGAAAAATAACTTAAGCAATTTTTTGAAAATCTGTGGGAAATAAGAGTGGGGACTGATAATGAGAAGCCGTTTCGAAAGCGCGCTAAGTGAATCAGCTTAAAAAATTGCATTATTTCATCATGCTGGGAAGCCTGACTATTTAAGTAGAAGGACGTTCAACTTCTAATCACTTATCAATACCGCGTACAACTGAAAACACAAGTG
Organism: Monochamus alternatus; assembly: GCA_037114965.1. Taxonomy (NCBI): domain Eukaryota; kingdom Metazoa; phylum Arthropoda; class Insecta; order Coleoptera; family Cerambycidae; genus Monochamus; species Monochamus alternatus. The sequence continues at coordinate 71,238,747 of CM073431.1, read as the reverse complement.
AGTTATAGTGTTACAAAATCAATCAAATCATTATTTGACAGTGGGCGCGTGTTTTCTTTGCATTAATTTTTTGTGAGACTTTGCAAAGAGATGGCGAAGATATCATCGATATTTAGTTCCGGATTTTTTTCCAATTCCATGGCAACAACCGTTGCTATCGAGACAAATGTTACAGAATCCATTGCTGCCTTTGACGATTCTAGGACCATAACCCTGGAAGAAGTGTCCTGGCACGACCACAGCAAAGATTGTTGGATAATAATATACGACAGAGTTTACGACGTCACTGACTTTTTAGAAGAGGTAAATATCTATAAACACAATTTTGTAATTTTGATACAATATCCATGGGCGAAGTTACGTCATCAAATCTGGGGGAGCTAAAGACCCTGGTGGACTGCGAAAATGTTTTTTTAATTTCTGTTCTGAAATGTGTGTGTGATAATGTTTATGAATATTTTTGGGGGGCTAATTCGATATTTGAGAGGGTTAAGCCTTCCCTCAACTTCGCCTTTGACAATATCTTGCAATTTTCAACAACAGAAAAAATACTAAAGTAAATATAACATATCTGAAATCAGAAAAGCTTACTGAGAAAAAAATATACAAGTTGATTCTAAAAGTAGTACCATAAATGTAATTGCGTTTTCTAGACTCCATAAGGCAAAATGTTTTTACAGGCTATCCGGTAAAATGTGGCGAACCTCTCGGGTGCAAATAGAACATGAAAAAATAAGATGACAAGTTCCTATAATTTTTTTCCTACAGACACTTTCTGGAAATCGGGTTTTCTTGAATAACTTTTAAAATAGGTACTCAATATAATTTAATAAGAATTTAATATGATTGACATTAGTAAGGACCTCTTAAAATAGTGTCCTTGAAACATATTTAAGCTTATTCAGTTTACCAGGGGCGGGCTAAGCATTACAACTTAATACCTAAATTGTTAACACCCTGTATGATAGACTTTAAAATAATAATTGTAGGTAGCTTCAACCCTAGACTATCTGTTTATTGTCGACAAAATGAACGGTTTCAAGATTTTTCCGGATACCCTATATAAACATGTATCCTAAAACGCTTCGTTTTCGACATACAGGGTGTGAAAGGTTTGTTCTTGACGTTTTTTAATTAGTATTTCTGAGATAAATGAAGGAAATTTGGCACAATCGCAATTCTTTTCTATAAAAAGATATGTTTGTCCAGGGGCGGGGGGCAAATACCCAAACTTTTTTGTTTACCTATATTTTTATGATAGTTTGATAATAAACCTATAAAGAATTTTTACATAAAAAAATAATCTCATTGAAATTTGATTGTCTTCAACAGTTTTCGAAAAAAACGGATTTTAATATCTGGGCACATACTCATTGAAATTCTATAGAACCTGAAACATTTTCGTTAAAAACAAAGAAAAAAAATAATTTTGACATTAATCAATAAAGTATTTCAGGACACGTGACAAAAAGATGACCGACATTTGTAGAGTTATAAAGTCAATGATATAGCTAAATATGTCTTAGTAAAATGTTGCTGTGGGAAAAGATACAGGGTGTCAAAGTTGAAATTATTTTTTCGTTTTGGTAGGGAAATATTTTTGAAGAAATCACAATTTACAGTGTTACAGAAAGATTTTTTACTGTTTTAGAAAGGTATTTTAAGCTAATATAAATCAAATCTCAAAAGCTTTTGTCCACTGAGTAGTTAGTTTCACACAATATTATTAATACCTAAAAATATATAAAAACTTTTACATAAAAGGTGAACATTTTTCAAGTAGGTATTGTCATATTTAATTCATTGACAGGATGTCACTTTTTGTCATTGTCGATATTTAACTTCAAATAATTTTAATTTTTATAATAATTTTTATAGTTAGATATTTGATTCAACTTAAAGGAGACCACCTGAAGAAGCAATCCTAAAAATGCAGAAATAGGTCAGATCTCATCTATTGTGGTTAAATTTGTCGTGTTCCCACTGTCAAAAAAGTGAAGTTCGATTTTTATAGAGTGAGTAAATTAGATTATTGTCTTTAGATAATTATTGAATAGAGCTTTGTCTGTGGAATTGTTCATTAGCATACCTAGATGTTTGGTATCAGAGAACATACATATGACTTCATTGATAGGAATTGTAGGAGATTTGATTTATATTAGCTTAAAATACCTTTCTAAAACAGTAAAAAATGTTACAAAAGCTAATAATTGGGAATATATGGGTAGATATTGTGGGTGTAATTCAACGCGGGTTGGGGTTTTTGTCCACTGAGTAGTTAGTTTCACACAATATTATTAATACCTAAAAATATATAAAAACTTTTACAGAAAGATGTTAAGAAAATCTAGGGCCAGATTCTATGGTTAAAAATAAGAAAAGAAGTGTTTTTTGGACTTTTGGACAATAATCTAGGTGGCATGTGTCAGTGTCATAAATTCCATGTCAAATTTAAATAAGGATAACACAAAGTGTGGAGTCGAGTGCTTAGTTAGATTTTAATCGCTTTTTTTACAAAACCAGTAAATATGGTGAATTATTCGTTTGAAAACTTGGTCGAAATACATTTTATGTATGGAAAAGTAAAAGAAATTTGAATGAAGCAAGGCGTATGAAGATACATTTTGTATATATTAAATCATGTTCGGTCATTGTAAATTGCGCCGCATTAGCGATGCCCTATGATTTCTCTAATTTTTTGTTGACGAAACGTCCAGATGAGATTGACTACAAAATCTTATTCGTGCGTCATTTCTACGTCAAAAAGATGCACTTGGTGGAACTTGATAATTCCTACTGTTTTCGAAAAAACGGTCATAAAAGGTTACTGCTTACGCGCAACGGCAAAAATGCTACCTAAATTTATTTTCATATGAAATAATAATATATTTTAATCAAAGGCCATGTCGATTTTGAAAATTATGTTGATGGTAGTAACGTGACAACAAAACATCGTAAAACTAGTATTTCCATAAGAAAATACAAAAATAAAAAAACTGTCATCAGAGATGGTGTTCTTTTTGCTCTAGCACTAATATTGATATTAGAGAAAACTTATACGTATAAAATAGAAGCTCCTTAAATTTATACATATATATCTTGCCTATTTATAGTCGCGTCAAATTAGCATTTCACTTGTAACTTTTTGCGGAGAGGTCCGATTGAAATGTTCAGCGAATTTTTTATAACAAAAGGTACATCTAACCTCTGTACGCTCGCAAATTTTTAATTTTTTATTTAACAAATGACCCATTTTAGTTGAACATATGGCACACACGATTCAACGAAAATGTCTGGAAAATGTTCTCTCGGGGGTTTTCGAGGTCCCTCTTTATCACTTTGGTGTTAGCTTTATTATTTATTGCTAAATTGTTGCAACTGGACTAATTAACAAATTAAAAACTCCACCCCCGAAATCACTAGAGAACCGGAATTTTTTCCAGGATTTCTGGCTTATTAGAGCAAACCATCGGCACAAGATTTTTGCAAATATAATTGTTTATTGTTCGATTGTTGCAACCTCGCTAATTAACAAATTAATAACTCTACTCCCGGAATCGTTAGAGAACCAGATTTTTTTGCAATAACTCTGGGATCATGGGGGGAAACCATCGGCACAAGGTTGTTGCACGAAATTGTTTATTTTTCTATTTTTGCAACCTGGCTAATTAACAAATTAATAACTCTACTCCCGGAATCACTAGAGACCTGAAATTTTTAATTAATTTGCCCAGTTACAACAATTTAGCAATAAATAATAAAGCTAATACCAAAGTGATAAAGAGGGACCTCGAAAACCCCGAGAGAACATTTTTCAGACATTTTCGTTGAATCGTGTGCGACATTTGCCATATGTTCAACAAAAATGGGTAATTTGTTAAATAAACAATTAAAAATTTGCGAGCGTACAGAGGTTAGATGTACCTTTTGTTATAAACAATTCCCTGAACATTTTGCAGAGAACCGCATCTCAATCGGACTTCTCCGCAAAAAGTTGTATATTTTCACTTTTTTCATGCTAATTTGACGCGACTATTATGTCAATCCACGTATCCTTCACGGTGCAACTTTTTCTCGTTTAAACCACTCTCTACTTTCCAATGGACAGAAGTTTATATGAGGGTATTTAAAAAATAATACTGAATATCTTTTTCAATACCTGTCCGCAGAAAAGAATTAACCGTCTAGTAAAATATTTCATGTTTCATTTTGTTTCAGCATCCTGGAGGAAGTGACATTCTTCTGGAGTACGCTGGCAGAGAAGCTAGTGTGGCCTTTCGAGGATCAGGTCACAGCGCTCAGGCTTTAAGAGCCCTGGACAAATTCTGCATAGGGGAATTACCCATAAACGAACGTATCTTCAGAAAGCCAGGAGGATACCAACTTAGCGATTTACCCGAGTGATTTTCACTTTTTCCTTAAAACATTATACGGAATATAAGTTCAGCTACTTAAGTTTTAAATGATAGGGAATAGTTAAACTTTACGTATTGATCAAAAATTTATTGCTGTAATTACCAGTATTTTTATTTTAATATAATTTATGATTAGTATAGTAAAATGTAATTACCTCTTTTTGTTAAGCTTTAAAACATTTATGTATCAGTATTTTTAAATGGTTATTTTAAGTATTATTAATCTTGTTTATGTACAAAATATTTAAATTTAATTTATTGTTGTATTAACAACGAATTCGTAAATTATTAATAAAATTTGTTTGGTATATATTAATGCATTTTTGTAATATCCCAAGTATCAACGATTAAACGCTGTGATAGAAGTGGTTATAATGGAGAATTTATACCTACAGGGTTTTCGAAACTGATAAACCACTGAAATGTGTTAAAAACTTATACCAATGATATTAAGAAGTTATTAAACACTTCTACCCCAATGTGATAAATAAATATGAAAATGCGATTTATCATTTTTATATCTAAATTGATTTTCGAAGACGCAATATTTATATCTTTTTAAACTTCAATATGTAAAATATTAGTGCTATCATATTTCTTATCTGACGTCAATGAAGTCGGTAAAGGTTAAATGGATTTAAAGCAAAACTAAATATAAGTACATTTTAGTATCTATTTATATTTTCAAATAAAAATTTTGATATATTTTTTTGAAGTCACTGACTTTTAAAGTGTTGAATAATTTGAAGCTCGTGAACTTTGCGAGACGGAATTTATACGTGTTTATAATACATATTTTCTTCTTCGATCTTTTGCGGCTTTACCTACTATCTTATTCCGAAAATGTAACATTAAAAATTGAATTTTATCGGTATTGTTTTGCAACAAGCATGCCGTTTCGCACGTCTATGGAATTTGCCAATTTTGAAACATCACAGCCGAAATATGAAATTCAAGTAATCGCGAATGGTAACATTCGTTTGAGCCATGTTTAAATTTTATTCGTTAATGGAAGGTTCTATTATTAAAAATAATTTGTAGTTCACCTTCATAATTAATATTTTTATATTTTTAATGTATAATTATTGCCTCTAGGACCCGGCTTTGATTAGCCAATCTAGCCAATTCGAGTTAGTTTTTCGCGTTGTTATACAGGGTGGCCCATCCAAAACAGTCCAGCATGGTTAACGGCTTTGTACGTAAAAATTAAAAAAAAAACTCTCGAACCCGTAAAATTTTGTTTCCAGGGGGAGACGTTTCACTATTAATTTCATCCCTGTAACCTCAACACCCTAGCGGGGGTGGCTGCTGCCCTTATTTTTTCAAATGGGAAGGAGTATGTTGTGATACATCTTTTTAAAGGGCATTAAATTCTCTTTAAAATGGCGCTTTATTTTTTAAATTTTAGCTACGCGCCGCCGAGCAACGCAATTTTACTGAACCTCTGAAATTATGGAAAACGACCAACGTTACCAGGAAGAAAATGCAATATTTCAACAAGACGGGGCTCCTCCACATTATGCATTACTCGTACGCCAGTTTCTGGATGAAACGTTTCCTGGTAAATGGATTAGGAGGAGGGGTGCTATCGAATGGCCCGCGAGATCGCCCGATTAATCTCCCCTTGATTTCTTTTTGTGGGGACATCTAAAATCCAAAATTTTTACCACCCAGCCCGAATCCTTAGAAGATTTGCGGAACCGCATTACTAATGAATGCCAACAAATTACACCAGATATTCTTCACAATATCCGAGAACACTTTGAACAGTTGTTGTACTATTGTATAGATGTAAATGGCGGACATTTTCAACATTTAATAAGATAACATGTAAGTACTACTCAACAAAATTACATTTTTTAAAACGCAATTTCTCGGCGGCACGTAGCTCAAATTTAAAAAACGAAGCGCTATTTTAAAGAGAATTTAATGCCCTTTAAAAAGATGTCACAACATACCCCTTCCCATCTGAAAAAAATAAGGGCAGTAGCCACCCCGCTAGGGCGTTGAGGTTACAGGGATGAAATTAATAGTGAAACGTGTCCCCCTGAAAATAAAAGTTTACGGGTCCGAATGTTTTTTTAAATTTTTATGTACAAAATCGTGAACCTTGCTGGACTGTTTTGGATGGGCCACCCTGTATATATCGTGCCTAAGAAACTGATCGGTTCAGTTTGGAAGTATGGGACTATGTTAATATCATGGACAGTGTATATATATTTTCAAATTTTAATTAACCCAGCCCTTAAAAGTGGTGAGATTGTTAGAAATGCGTTAGGGTCTGTCCAATATTCAAAAGCGGTGATGTCTCGTTAGTTAATAATTACCACTCTACAACGTTGCTGTCAAATTCTGCAAAAATTTTTGAGGTGTGTTTATATAATCATATTTGCCTCTCTATTAAATCTCAAATTTCACCTATGCAACATGGATTTTAAACTGGTAGGTCTACCCAAAGCAACCTGTTAGTATTTACACAAAATGTTTCTAATATTTTGGACTCTCCTGGTAGAGTAGATGTTATTTACACAGATATATCAAAATGTTTTGACTGTATTGACCACTGAATTTTATTGAAAAAGTTGGAAGCATTTGGTTTTGGTCCTATTCTGATGAAGCTATTTGCTTCCTATATTAATAATAGAACTTACTTCATTGCATTCAGTGGATTTAAATCTATGAGCTGAGTCCCTCAGGGATTCAATTTGGGACCGTTGTAGTTCCTAATGTTTATTAACGTCATCTGCTCTGTTTTAAAGTATGAACATTTAATTTTCGCAGATAATATGAAAATCTCCAAGGTAATTCGCGATACTTCGAACTGTTCCAGTTTGTAGGATGATCTCACTAACATTGATAAATGGTCCAGGGAAAACTGGATTACAATTAAATGTCGCTAAATGTAAAGTGGTTACTAAATTAATTATAAGAGTTTGGAATATGTGAAAAAATTAAAGATCTTTTGGAGTTATTTTTACATCAATAGAGTTTTATTGTTCATATGAGTCTGATACAAACACAAGCTAGGAAAATAATTGGTCTTATACTTCACAACTGTCACACATTCACTAATATTTGAGCTGTCAAAACTTTATTCTATGCATATATTAGGTCAAAACTTGAATATTGTTCACTGGTTTGCAACCTTATTATCAAACTCACTCTGACTGTCTTGAAAAAGTACAAAGACGGTTTCTAAAATATTTATCGTTTAAATCAGTTGGTACTTATCCCGGACAAGATTTTACTCACAGAACTTTATTAAATATGTTTAAGTTTCACACATTAGAAACCCGCAGACAACACTTCAGTCTGTGAAATTTCTTTTCAATTTAATTGGGAATCGGATTGGTTCAAGCTTGCTTACCCAACTTGATTTCCTAATTTCTCGTAATGGAGTGAGAAATCATGTCACTTCTTACTTGTCAAAGGCTAATACTAATTTGTTGATAAAGTTCTCATCTTTCCCGAATTTCTGACTTGCGGTTTGTTTTACAGTTGTCAATTTGCATGTGTAATAAAAGTAATACCAACACTGCATACTGAATACACACTAAAAACTAAACTGTTAATCCAAATTTCACAAGTAACAAACAACATAACATGAAATAAAGGTTTCAGTTAATATATTTTGCAAGTTCAGTAATCAAACAATGATCAGGTGGAAGCATTAGAATGCAGTTTGAATTACATATGTCATTCAAATATTCCCTAGAATTGCAGAAAAGCTGAAATAAAAATAGCTCTAGAACTATTATATGCAATGGTAATAAAAATTGCACTGATCAAAAAATCGTAATGAGCATGCCCACGTACTAGAGACTTGCAACTTGCAGAAAAAATTGTAGTGTAAAGCAATTGTTATAAATAAATACAAGTACAACTAATAGGTAATTTTACAGTTCTAATTTTATGGAACTTCCTGAAATTTTAAAACTCTTCCTAAAAACATGAGTTGAGTTATATTAAAATAAAAAATATTTGATTACATATTGAAACTTCCAAAGAAGTTTATATAACATAATTTTGATCTATATATTATGGAAAATTAATATTTCCGAAATATGGACTGATAAACATCGTTTCTTAATATATGTTGACAAGAATAAATCATATTATAAAAATATAATTATATAATTTAGATATTTTAAAAGCTATTAGTACCCATTAGTCTTGTTATATCTTCATCATTTTTTATTGCCATATAGCATGCATTATTTTTTTTTATTTTAATGCTTAATCCAGTTATTACCAGTAAAACTAGGATAAAAATTGACCTTTTGATAAAATGCCAGGCTTATTTATTTTTCAAGGCATAAAAGCATGATAAAGGTTAAAAAAATAACGAAGACCAGTTTTGTATTAAAAACATCTTTCGCTAAAATAGTGACTCTCAAAGGTACATTATTGGAATCATTACATGCACTTTGTACTGACAACAATAAATTTCTCCTATGAATCTCTAACAAGTCATTATAAAAGTTCTTGGGATGGAAGTCTTCAATTAATAAACTGTATAATATGTATAATGGTAGATTTATTTATTTATTAAATAGTTACACCAATTACATATATAAAATCAGAAAACTGGGTATACATGTATAATTTAATTTCATATAGTTGGTAGACACAAGTATTTGGCACATATATTTTAACTAACAGGTACACGTTTTTGGTATAATATCCTTTCACTGTATTGCTATAATGGGGTCATTTAGCATTTGTTTTTATTACACTTTCTGAATAATTTTATAATTTTTGTGCGATCTAAAAAAAATATAATTTTCTCACGTCTTTAATATAATTTGAGAATATGGATTTGCGTAAATCGCTGTGTGACGTTACTGCCTTCTATAGCATACCGTTTACTTGCCTAGGAGGGCTGTTGGTCTCGTGAAGATTGTAGTTTTTATAACAATCATGAAAAATTCAAGTTTCCAAATATGTGTTGTATAAGATTTATAATACAATCAATTTAATAGTAATTTATAATATACTTATGTAGAATTTATTATTCACTTTTAATTTAGGTAAGTTTAAATTCTTAAATGTCGCTTTAAAACTGAACAACATACTAAGTAGGTACTTTGTTAGTTTTCTAATACACAATTTATAGTTTGCTTAATTTTTGGTTCAACATGGTGACCCAATAAAAGAAATCAAACTACTAAATTCTAATAAAGCTACTGAAACTAGTATGCAATTTAAATTTGAATAAGATTTATAAACTAGCCATCTACTTAATTATTTTTATAATTATTATATGAAATCGGGGTCTTCCTTTAGATAGGAAACACTTGTAAGTTTCTCTTTAAATTCAAACATAAACTGCACTATATTGTAAATGTAGCTTCTCATAAAAATCTTAAATATATTTTTTTCAGCATTTTGACGTATATATAAAATTAGTAATAACTAAAATCAGAAACAATATATTTGAACATTCATTTTACCTACTCTGTATAATTAATAATCAACCTTTCAATAAACAAAAATTAAAAAATGTTAGCTAATAGAATTGTTTTGTTGTATATACATAAAATTCTTTTTTTAGAAACCAAAACAATCCCTTTTACTATTAATTTTATAACATAATAAATACATATTTTTGAGTTACTTAATTTCCTATCTATATTTCGTTTTAGAACTTACCGTTGCATTTTTACACCTCTCATTTCTGCACTTACAAATTCGTGATTTGTATTAAAATAAAATATGCATTTAAATAGCATGTTGAGAATTTTAAAAGTAGATAGGTTTTTCTAATTTGTTTTAATTTAACATAAAAAGACCCTTGCTCGTGTGTGAGGCAGATGAATGCCGAGAAGTTGTAGGAGGCAATGACATCGCATTCATTTAATTCAAATTTGACCTCGTATATTTCAAAAACTACTTATCAGACCGACTTGAAATTCTCTGGGTAAGACAATTAGTGTAATTTGAGGTTTGACCAAATGACCCTATTAAAATATTAAAAAAAAAATAAAAAAACAAATTATATAAAAAATAATTACAAAAGAATATGAGTGGAATGGCAATTGTTATAAAATCTTAAACCCCTTATTTTTGCTGTAAACAATGTTCTGTTACAATCAATACTTTTTTACATTTATTTAAGATTTGAGTAGTTTAGACACAAAAAAACTAAAGCAGATGATTGTAAATTCATATATTCATTTTGTAACACAAGATGTGTATTATTGGAGCTTCATTTGAAACAGAAAGAAATAAAGTGAAGTACAAACATCAATTATTTTTTACATTATAAAAAATAAACACAAAAAAATATGACTGGAATGACAATTGTTATAAAATCTTAAACCCCATATTTTTGCTGCAAACAATGTTCTGTTGCAATCAATATTTCTTTTATATTTATTTAAAATTTGATTAGTTCAGACATAAAAAACTAAAGCAGATGTTTGAAAATGCATGTGAATGTAGCCTTTTGTAAAAAAAAATTGTATTATTGAAGCTTCATTTGAAACAGAAAGAAATAAAGCGAAGTACAAACATTAATTATTTTTTAATAATAAAAAATAACTACAAAATAATATGAGTGGAATGGTAATTGTTATAAAATCTTAAACCCCATATTTTTGCTGTTACAATCAATATGTTTTTACATTTAAGATTTGAGTTCTTCAGGCATATAAAAAACTAAAGTAGATGTTTGGAAATGCATATGAATGTAGCCTTTTGTGGCAAAAGACATGTATTATTAGAGCTTCATTTGAAATAGGAAGAAATAAAGTGAAGTACAAACATCAATTATTTTCACATTAATTCCCATTACCTAACTTAGATGTACATATATTTTTTCATGTTTTGGAATTAGGCCTTAACCTAGACCTAGACCGTTAAGGCAAGTAACAAAACATATATTTGGCAACAGCCACCATCTATCTGTGGAAATATAACCATATTATATACTTTTTAGAAATATATTAATATCAAATGGATATACAACTTATAAATAAAATTTATTCTGTATGTCAAAATAAATCAATATCACCAATTATAGAAATAATGTCATCGATACTTGTACTTACGTCTACTTCTACAAAATATACTATATAATATCCATACGTTTAAAAAAATAATTCCAAAAATATACAAATTTATTACAGTCGACTCCCGTGGCATTTCACACTTGGAATATGCGTAGTTGTTTGGTGTAAATATAGCCTAAAAATACACATAAAGATATAAAAATGAGAGAAAAATATTTTTTGTAGGTAATAAATAGTGTCCCTCATTTTTGTGTAATATAGGGTGATTCAGCCATAATGCCATTCATTTAACCACCTATAATACATTTTTTTTCCGCATAAATATGCATTTTCTTAGTTGTGTATTCGTATTAAACTCATTTTTACCTATCTTTCCTGAAAACTAATGACATTATGACTTGTAAATTGACTCAGTAATCATCTTATATACTCATATCTGAAAACATATGTACAGAGTGTCTCAAACTCGATAGAATAGGCCTACTGTGAGGAAACAAATATTGAAATAAAATTTGGGGGATATGATGTTAAATGGATTGTGGTAAGCTCCATTTTCAATTGAAAGTATTATCTTTGCGATTTGATAGAAATGATTAATGACGTCATCAATTATATTTTTTCCAGAAACATACCCAAATTGTTTTCGTCTTATAAAGCTCTCTTTTTTTAATAACCTTTTATTAAGCAGCTCACAGACGAACGTATATGTATGCAAACATCAACGCGCAAGCAACAACGTCTGTCTATGGACATAATAACGTCACGTACATAATTGCGCGCTGAAGAAATGCGTCGTACTTATCAACCTGGTTTTCCAGAAAACATGTCCGCGCGCTGTTAAATGTACGTTGATGCTCGACTGTGTGTGTGTCAAATAACAACGTTATTGTCACGATGTTCTTCAGTGACGTAGAAGGTAGTTTAAATTAATAATTATTATTTAATTAGTTAAATTAGTATATATTTAAATTAATAATTATTATTAATTGATTAGTAAAATTTATAAATTATAGTTTTATTTACAGACTGAAAATGTCGAACCCATCCTTGTTTATGGGAAACTAAGTCAAAGGACTACCTCGACAAAAATAACAAAAATACAGCTTAGCAGATTTTACTTAAAAAGTTAAAAATTGTACCACCTGAAGCAACCAAAAATACAAACAAAAAAATAACAGTTTGCGTGGTGGATTCAGAAGATATTTAAAAAAAGTTTAAGTTTCGAAAAGATATGGTGCTGGAGCAGACCACATATATGTACCGACATTATGGTACTATCCTTTAATGCAATTTGTTGCAGACCATTAACCAGGACTTTTTTGTTTTTTCTTGTTTTTTGCGCACGTCACTGCAATCAAATGCAATTCTTCCGCCATTGTTTTACGAAGTTTGTGCGACCGTGTATGTTGTTTACTGCGAACTGATGTGTTAAAACATGAATCAACGTTTGTGACCAATAAGACTGTCATGCTGATGAGCGAGGTAGATGAACGCATGTTGATGTTTTAATTCATATATGTTCATCTGTGCCCAGCCTTAGAGACATTTTTCTGTATTACTTCCATTTTAAAAGTTTTAAGCAATATCATCCTGAAGAGTCTAAGAAATACCACCTAAAAATTGAAACTGTTGAACAGAATCCTTTTTGGCATATTCTTTGGACGAATGAGAGTTGGTTTGTCAAACAGGCACAACGAACACTACTGGTCCATTGAAAATCGCCACATTGTAAATTCAGTCCAAAACCAAGGCCATTTTGGAGTAAATGTATGGGGCAGCATCATTGGTAGGAATTTAATTGGGCCTTATTTTTATGAACATGCATTGAACAGCGTGAGTTACCTAATTTCCTATAAGAAGAACTTCCTGCTCTTTTGAAGAATGTGCCTTTGCATCTAAGGAGAAACCTATGGTTTCAACACGACGGACCTCCACCCCATAAGGCCAGGATTGTGCAGCAATATTTAAGAGATAACACTTTCCCAGAAAAATGGATTGGGATTAATGAATCTATTCAGTGCCTCGGAAAGTCACCAGGTCTAACAGTCTTCAATTTTTTGTATGGGGGATTTTAAAAAATAAGGTTTTCAAAACACCTTCACGAGATACTAATAATTTGAAGGAAAAAATCATAAACACTTGTAATGAGTTAAACGGCAAAATGTTAATAAACGCAGCCTACAAAGAACTCAGACGAAGATTGAATATGTATCTTGAAATGAAAGGTCACATAGAGAATAGATTGTAATATGTATGTAGTATGAGAGAGTTTGTCTCATCTTTAAGTTTAGTTATTGTTATCATCACCTTTTATTTTAACTGTATTAAACAATTAATAAGTTTAATCCTTTTATTTATTCTTAATGACATTTATACACTTTAAACGACAAACTTTAACTTTCAAGTATTTTCCAATGACTACTTGATCCTTCCAAGTAATACAGAAAAATTAGCATTACTTCAAATTATTTTAAAACACTAAATGGCCGAACGTTACAGAATTATCCTCACTAATAACTTGCTGAAGTTGCTGAAATCGGAAACCAATTATTTGGTTCAATCATGCTAGAGCCTTTGTAATTAAATAAAAAACGTAGATTGGAATTTAAAAGGATTCAACATAATCATAAATACTAGAAAAATTATTTTAATCCCGCACTATATTATTTCTTTTGATCTAAATATTTTCACTGCATATAAATAGCTCTAAAATATTTATAAGTTATTAGACTCAAAAAGCTTCAAAATAAATTAATGTAAATATGAAATAACAAAAGTTTCATAAAGCAAAACAAAAGCATACGTTTCCAATATTTTCTTATTTTGATTCATTTTTTTAGTTTTCGTTTCTTATTTAATTTCAAAATTTTCTACATGACAACAAATTTTTTTCTCATTAAATGGATTTCTAGTAATGTTACACACCGTCAGATTTGCATAAAAAATCGCTAATATGTTTTTTGGAAAAATTACTTTAAAAAATAGCACACCATTGATTTGGAATAAGGTGAAAGGAGAACATAATATGTTCGTTAAGTATGTCCATGTTAAGTATGTCAAAAAATAAAAAAAATCACTTAAGGTCGCCATATTCCACTCAGTAAAATAATCAAATTTGTGAAGTTTTTAGGTACAGAAATTTCGAAAAATAAAACACAGAACAAAAGTTTTATCAAAAATAGAATTCTTGATGTTTTGTTTAGCCACGTTTACTATTTAAATTCTCCTCAAATGAAATCATAACTTTTAAAAGGCATTTGCAAGACACTTGCTATTCTAACACCACGTTTTAACAATTATTTTCACATACACAAAAGGGAACGATCTTATATGCAGAACTATGTAAATTTATGTTATATCAATATTTACATCTTCAGTTAAATTGAAAAAAATACATATTTTGAAATATTTCTGTACCTAAAAATTTGTTGGTTACACCGTTTTCTATTGTTATATATTTGTTTTACTTCGGTATCTTTGAATATTCGCAGATGGTATGAGACAACATTCTTATTATTTGCCAAAATCTATATTGTTCAGTTCTTAAATGTCTAAAATTATTTGTAAGACAAGTTATACTACAGTCATACATTTCTAGCAATTACTTACCAACAAATAATTAGGATTATCCTTATTCCTCCAACTAAAACTAGGAATGGTTACCTCTATCCCTCCGCCAACTGGTAAGGGTCTGGTACAGCCGTGATGAGTGTGACCAGACAAAGCTATCCTCGGCTTAATTTGATTAAGAAGCTGTAAAGTGGCTTCCTGACTTAAACATTCCCACCTCTCTCTGAAGCGTTCTTGTTTGATTGGAAAAGGGGCAGCATCAAAATCGTTGCACTCCATGTCTGATTGTCGATAGAGAGGGTAGTGCTATAATATTAATATAATAATATCGTTGGAAGGTGATAAGAAACCGTGTATTACTTACTTGCATTAATATCGGTTTGCTATATATGCCTAGTTTCATCTTTGGACTACATTTGTCAGTGTACGTACCTTTAGTACACTGCAGGATTTCTAAAACCAAAACAAAACGGTAAAACATGATAGAATTCTCTGATTACTAAGCACTAATTTGTTATGCAGAAACGTTAAATAGAAATAACAAACTTACTTTCTATTTTTGTTAACTGTTGTTCAGCAGGTTTGCACAAAAAACATCCATCACCTTCCAAAGCCATACTATTTACCAACACAAAGTGATTTCCTCTTACGGTAATTAGTTGAACAGCAGGTGCATTGAACGCAGTAACAAATCTATGATTCAAATATGGACTTATACTAAAAAATAAATATATAACTTAAATATTGATACTTAGAGGTCTCTCATGTTGTAATTTACGTAATTTTTAATTATAAAAGTTATTTTTAACTTATTTACCCATAGTGAAACCCAATATCATGATTTCCAACAGCTACATACAGTTTTGTGGACTCTGGAACCTGAAATATACTGTAGAAACGCTTCACATAATATTCGAATTCTGCATTGCTGCAAAATAACCCCTCGTCCGTTAAATCCCCGAGAACAAAAACTAAATCTGGTTTATGCAATATCATGGCGGTTTGAAAGGCTCGATGCATTTGCCATTCTCTTCGTAATTTATCAAACCAATGTCCGTGCCTTGATCCAAGTAAGTGTGTATCAGCGATGACCATAACTTTAACGGGTTCCTCATCTGTTTGAGCAATTGTGGAGTCTTCATTATCTGGGTTCAGTTCTGGCCATTCACACTGTAAAATGCAGACACAAATTATTACTCTACTTACTGTTCCTGTTTGATGTTAAAAGTGTCCAAATAAACAAATTACAGGTAAAACATATATTTTACATTAGTCGCAAATAAAAAAGTACTTACATTTCTTTGGATAATGAAAAAAATTAAATATTCACAGTAAAAAAATAAAAACAAAACCCCACAAGCAGTCTTTACAATAAATTTGAGGTTGGGTCGCATTGTTTTATGATCGCGTTTTGTACACGACACTAGATGGCAGTGTATGTCTTTCCTAGTCTGTGAGTCTTCCTTATAGTGAAATGTAATGTAAGTAAATATTTAACTTTATTGTAAATAAATTGATGATACAGATTTTAATATCATTAAATACTTATATCTTATACCTATGTACTTATTTTCTTGTAATGTATAAATATATTATTGTTATATTTAAAACATTATTCAGAATATCTATCCATCTAAATGTTTAGGTACAAAAATCTGTTGTTTTTCTTTTATTAAAATTCTTAAAAGACTTATGTCAAAAAAAAATGCTGTTCTTACTTATCTTAGTTTCGGAATAGGTTATAGGTATATGATAAATAAAATTAATGAAGACCTCCGATTTTTTGTTTTTCATTTTCTTGAGGTGAATGCCTATCAGGAAAAAGGATAAAATTAGATTCCTTTTTATTATAACATATATATAACAAGCTCTTATTTACATAAAGAAATATCAGTTGTAGGTAATATAAGAAAATGAATAAAAAATTCTTATAAGCAAAAGCAATTATTTAATTATAAAATATAGTCTTCTCGTTTAATTATTTAACAATAGTCAAGTACAAATTTTATTATAATATTGTTGTCATTGGGGGTAATTACTCCCCATTAACCGGGGATTAATTATCTGTTAATTACCTCTGACAAAATGATAAAGGCTATTATTTATTACTCAAAAACGAGAATAGAAGAATAATTTAGTTTTTATTAGAGAATATATTGTCCTATTGCCTTTTTGTTTATAAATTATTATTTTGAATGTTTTGTGTTTTTCTTAGTATGGGATAGGTGTTGCTGTAAACTGAGAAATCTCAAATTATAGTTTTTTAAAGTTGTTATCACTAACACATGACAAAAATTCAGAAAAAATAGAATTAGAAAGAATCTCAAATGGTAAATGGTAAATACTGCTAGTGAGAGGCTATTTATACACGACTGGCAAATTTCATTTAGCTAGAGGTGGTAAATATGCCGTACATGAAAACCGCATTTGTTGATATTATTGCTAGGCATCCGTCACAACTGTCAATTCATCGGCTCCAACAAAAATTACGTGATTTTAGTTATGGAGACACTTGTTTCTACAAATACGTAATATGATGTATAGAAAATTTATAAATGTTCTAATTTCGTGCGTTATAATTCATCTTTAACGCCTACTTTTACGCTCTTGATATATACAAATATCTATTATTTATTGGTGACATACGCATTTTTTATTTACTGTTACTGTAGGTAAGGGTGAATTAAAGTCAGATAGTATTTATTTCATCGTTTATTTAAATTGCGTATGAACAGTGTAAAATAATGATTTTTTTGTGATTGTGGCATTCATTTAACTGCATTTATTAAACAATAATTTAATATTATAAAAAATGTCATAATTAATTATTTTTATTCAATAACAATTTTAGGAAAAATTAATTTATTAAATAACAAGTTTACGAAAAATTATATTTATAAGTACATTTGAACAAAATTGCTGAATATATTTACATTTCATTTTCATATAATGTAGGTATTGCATTCTATTAGTGCATTATTTATTTAAGGTTTGGATTAATGTTAACATTTTTTATTAAATATATAAGAAATGTTTATTGATTAATAGGAAAATGTTATGTAAATATTGTGAAACATTAGTAGTATTAAATTTTTATACATGGTAATGATCCACATATCCATATTTTTTATTGAATATGGCAACAAAACCGTAAGCAGCATTATGGTGAAATTAATGCCAGTATTATTGTGGCTTTTTTTAAATATTCTTGAAAAAAATATGGATAGAAACTTTTACAAGACTTAAGTATATTATTATTTTAAAATTTAAATTAAAAAATGTAAAATTGGCACACTACAATGGACCTGATCATCGGTAGCAGCATGTAATCACAGAAAAGTGACAATTTATTTATATTTATTATACATGGAATGCAACTGTTGATATACTCTATAAAATTTAAAGCTTGCTTTAAAATGGTAATGATAAATTATCAAAATATATATTAGGAAAATGCTGCAGTTAGAAGGTAATACACCTAATAATAATAATAAAATCTATATATAGGTACCCGTTGATGATTTTTCATTCGTTTGTGAGCCATATGTTTCTTTCTAGTTCTTTAAATTTGCCAGTTTAATGCAAAAGAAAATATTCTACTTATACATGGCGGTCTGTAATGAATGCGCCATAGACTAACTGTAAATTCTACACGGTGTCCCATATAAAACTTTCCACCTGAATATTTCGTTTAATATGAAGTTTTGAAAGAACTCGACTTAATCATTACTTATTTTGTAGTTGCCACTCCTTCGCACCCAAATCGTGATTCGTTTTCAAGAAAAAGACATTGAAATATAAACTTTTGCAATTTTGTATTGCAAAAAAATAAAAAAGGGCATTATTTGTTTTCAAGAAAAGAATATTGAAAAATTTTAAAATTTTATATTGTAAAAAAATAAAAAAAAATCATTCTTTGTTTTCAAGAAAAATACATTGAAATATACATTTTTGGAATTTTGTATTTTTATATTTAAAATTGTTTATAATAAATGCTCAAATTGTGCACCCAGTTGTTCTCGACAACAACAGGCAGAGCCTGTCTACAAAACATCTCGTTATATGTGTAAAAACTTCTGGAGTTAAATTTCGACATTCGTTTACAATACGTTGTCTTAAATCTACAAGATTTTCGGGTTGACTTGCAAAAACCATGGATTTGAGATATCTCCAGAGAAAAAAGTTGTTTGGACTCAAATCGGCAGACCGAGCTGGCTCTTCTATAGCCCCACGCCTATCTATCCTTGGAAAATTCTGATCCAAATAAGCCCGAACTTCGCTCAAAATGGGGTGGAGCTCCATCTTGTTGGAACGTCACAAGAATTTCATCCAGCTGATCATCATTCTCCAGAATTTCTGTGATCATGTGATCAATATGATCTTCCAACAAACGTAAATGGCTAGCTCAAGTCAAAGTGTCAACCAATAACGAATATTATGCCTATTCACTGTACCATTGCGAAAAAACGTACACTCATCACTGAAGCACTATTGCAAAGTATATTTTGATTTTCTGTAATTCTTAGATCCGAATAATCCTCGTTCAATCAATGCACAATGCACAAGATATATTTTATACGGCTGCCATTAATGTTTTTGCAAAATCCGATAAACGTTTGACTTAGGGATCTCTGTAGTACTCTTAGTTCGCCCAAAATTCCTACTTCCATTAATTTGTTAGGACGATTGTTTTTCTTAGGATCTGCTACGGACCCAGTTTCTCGAAATTTCATAACGATCTGGCACACGTACGTGTGGCTTGTTTGGTGATCAGGATGCAACTCATTGAAAATTCTAGTAGTTTCTCTAGCACATTTTTTCACAAAGAAAAATTATTTCAATTTTTTCAACTAACGAATAAACCATAATGAAAAATTGATAAATGTAAAAGGTACACTTGTATTATAAACCTACAATGAGATTTGATACAACTGAAAATGGCTTCAGCAATAACACATTTCCGATAAAATGATATCAAACAAAAAGGTAAAATGGAATGGAATACAAAGGAATTCATAAAAAATTATGATAAGAACCTTAAGCTGCGTCCTTATTGCGTCGACCTTATCGATCGACTCAGTCGTTTGACACCATCCGACAAGTTAAAAAATTTGCCACGTCCACAGTGAGGAGACAAATTTTAATAGAAGATTAAAAAAAAGACGACATGGGGATATTAAATCTTAAATATAGATGCACACCACACTATATTCAACAAGTCGACTGTCTTTGATTTTACCGAGAATCGATGGAAACCCGATCGACAGGTCGATCGACCATTTCTGTTGATCGATCAAGTCGATTGGGGTGTCCACACTTAGTAGACGCAGTGGGGACGCGTCTTTATGTTTCGTTTATTCTTGTTTTTATCATCTGACTTACAAACCTTTTTGCAGTTTAATAATTATGTTTTGATGCATGAAAATCTTTTCAGTGGTTAACAACATGCTATAAATTAAGATGAAACAATTTTAAATGTAAAAGTACAAAATTCCAAATAGTTTATTTTAATGTTTTTTTCTTGAAAACGAATAATGATTTTCTTATTTATTTTTACGGAGTCAGTATCAAAAGAGCTTTCAAACGATGTGTCACACGCTCTGTACTGTCATTTGAAATTTCAAGTTGATACGGGCAGGGATGGCAACTACAAAATAAGTAAAGATGTGAGTCGATATCCGCCTCACTTTAAAAATTGACGTGTTTTTGGAATTTTTTCAAAACTTCATATTAAACGAAATATTCAGGTTTAAAGTTTTATATGGTTCACCCTGTATATATTAAAATATACTGTGAGCCATATTGTCTTAGACCGAATGTCAATATTAAAAAAGATACAGGGTGTAGAAGCTAAAATTATTTTTTCTCAATATTTGAAAAAGTTTTAGAGACGTTTCTTTGAAATTCGATATAGGAAGGTTTTTTTGAGGGGCATATCTTATCGTAAGCCCACTTTCAATATACCACATACTTTTTTGTAGGTATGTTTATTGTATTTCTTTACAAAACATATAACACATATCTTTTTTAATATTGAAATTCGGACTAAGACGATATGGCTCACCATATTTTAATATCTAGAACCTCCAGTTAGTCTATGGCGCATTCATTACAGACCACAGTGTATACCGGATTTTTCATTTATATTTCGGCATCTAAATGAGTTGGTTTTGTCGCTAAACATTCATTTATTGTTTATTCATACTTAGACATCAAAGTACCTATAAATGAACACTTTTTTTGCTGTCAATTATTAAACAAATAAATTTATAAGTTAGAGTTGTTACAGAAAAAAAAAACAATTTTAGATAAATATAATATAGTAGTAGGCAAGAATTCAGACGACTTATGTCACGACTTCCGTTACGCAATTGTTTTTATTGTCAACATAATTTTCGATATTTGGTCACGTTAAAAACAATACTTTTTTGTAATTTAGTACAATATATAGTTCAAACATTTAGTATAGTATATAGTTTTATTATTCTCAGTTGCAGTTTCTTAAATATTTTAAGATATAATGAATTATTCATTTGTTCGTATGACGTAAGTCGCCTGAATTTTTGTCGCAACTATACTACTTACATTGACTTCTAAACTACATGCATCTTCTTAATCAGCAGCTGATCTATTATATTTAAATACTATACAGGATGTTTTCTAAGTCTGTTTAAATTGTACCTACCTATCAATAAATGTTTGCTAGTGTTTCTTTTTAATTTAAAATTATTTTATGAACTTGCACCATCGACTTAGAAAATACCTTGCAAGTAAAAAAAATATATTAGTTAAATCATTGATACGAACGTAAAGTGCATAATAAAACTTTACTTATTTTAATTTGTATAAATTATAAATATATTGTCAAATTAATACACATCATGTAGGTATCTTTGTGACAACTGAATATCTATGTGTATGTAATCATGGCCTCCTGCACAAATATCGATAAATATTCAATTCAAATTTAAGTCATAGTTGCCGAATTTAAATTAAAAACAAATCCTAATGGCGCAGAAGGCAATTTTTACATAGTTCCCTGATTTGTTATAATTAATTGGTAAATCGCACGATATTAACAATACTATTCAACAGAACTAGCAAATTAATAATGCTTATACAAAACGTATAACATTTTTAAATGCATGTCATCCAACTTATTCTGAATATGTTTTATAACTGGTGTTCGTTACTTTTAATTATATGAGTTTATGGCTTACGAAAGATTTTGGAGGCATTTAAAAACGTTTTAATGGAAACAACGACTAAAGAAATAACTGCAACAGAAACTGTATAGCACCTAGTATTAGTCTATTTACACATAACCTTTATTTTATTTCAAATATGCAACAAGTTCTTTGCATAAAAACTACATACATATTTCATTCTCATCGATACAAAAAATGTGTTGTACGAAAAATCACTGAATGTATTTAGTAGAGATATAAACCTTTTATCCCTACTTAAAAGTATTGAGTTTATATTTTTATGATTTTCTCATTCGATGGAAATGTCTATAGTGTAATAATTTTTGTCATAATGTAGTATAATATAATGTATGTCTCTCAAGTTACTAATTTCTTTTAAAAAATCATGCTTTAATGGAATATTTGCACAGTATTTATATTTTTTGCAATGTTTCATCTCCTAGGAGATATTAATAATGAAAATATTACTCTTGCTTAAATTAGGTTTATATATACAGGGTGTTCAGAAGAATAGAATAGACCATACTTTAAGGCCAGCTTCCCTGGACAAAAATAGTGTGATTTAAATCAACTTACCTACTTTAGTACAATTTTGTTTCTTTAAGAAGTTATAGGCCTGAGAAAGTACTTTTTTTATTAATTTTTTTAGGATAATTCTCTTATTTGTTGGATAATTGTACTTAAATTATGGAAACATACATTTTTTGTGAGATAAACATGAATATCTAATTGATTTTCGAGTAAAATGTACGGGACGTTCTAAGCGCTTGTGCCACTATCCATTTCAGATATTTTTTATGGACAAAGTTATTTGAAAAATTATTAGATATTTTGAAACAGCCTTCGAATTGTTTTAAAAAAGTATATTTGATGCACAATTACACAATTTTAGAGACAACTGCGTTTAACGTATTTGTTGAGCTTGGAAATCAATAAATAAATTAAAACATAATATTAATTGAAAACGTGACTATATTTAGTAGTGTAATATAAATGTAGAAAGATTAGTTTATGTTATATTAATTTATATTAATATACCTACATTATATTTATGTTAATATATATTATAAGTAGGTAAATGTTTTTAACTTAAATTTATCTTGACAAATTATCATTTTTACATAATAATTTTTATAGTTAGATATCTAAATAAGCTTAAAAGTGACCGCCTGAAAATGCAGAAATAGGTTATGGTTCCTTCATCTTACAAAATGAATTTGAGTTTTAATGTTATAGAATGATTCATTCTGTCTTTTTTTGTAGTAAATTTAGCTAAATTAGTTTTTATTTTAGATAATACAGCTTTGTCTATGGATTTGGTCATTAGCATACCTAGATAGCTATTTGGTATCAAAGAACATACATATTTATATATTTATTTATTTATTTAGGTAATCAACCAATACTATTTCATTAATATAAATTATAGGAAATTTAAATTATATTAGCTTAAATACCTTTAGTCTCGGGCTTCTTCTTCTTCTTAAGACCGCAAAATTTTATCAAGGTAAGCTGATTTAAATTTACATTATTTGTATCCAAGGGAGCTAGTCTTAAAACATGGTCCATCCCTTACAGAACACCCTATATACCTTATATCATTCCTAATGTATCTATATATATATATATATTTAAAATTGGTATTGGTAAGTGTGAAAGTATAATAAATTTATTTAAATTCAGTAATAGTTGGTATAGATTTTCAAGTTTTTTTACTAACTCCAATGTTAGATAAAGTTAGGTTATATCAGGTTAAATTTAGTTTAATTTAATTTGTAAAGAATTATTTTTTAAGTTGTTTAATTTAAAGTCGTGAAAATATGTGTTAATATGATATTTGTACTTCTTGCGTCGAAAATCATAATACAAATATAACTTTTAACTTATATAGAGCTATACTTTTTCTTTTCACGCCTTAGTGGAGTATGGACACTTTCAGTCAAAGAAATTTCTTAGGTCAGATCACTTCACAAACATATATACTTATAACAAATTTATCTAATTTGCAAGAGATTTTTGAAATATTTAGTGCTGAAAAATAATATTATACTACATATATTGTAAAAAGTGAGTGTGTAAAGTATCCTGTAAGGAAATAAATATGTAATGTAATATACTTACCTTATTAAAATCGTGTATATTTCATATCATAACGTTAATGATAAAATTAACAGGTAGTAAATATTATATATACTTGAGAAATTGTGTACGAATAAATTAAAAATTTGTATCTGTTGAGGAAGCAATTTGTTAGTGTTCAGTGAGAGAAAATTCTGAATTAAGTAGTTTTTAAATTTATAATTCTATGATTAAACATGAATTAAACAGAATTGTTTACGTAATATCATTAATTGTATTAATTCAAAATTTTTGTATTAAAACTCTATTAAACTCTATGCTACATTTAGCATAAGTTTAATGAAATATGTATGAAGCTTTCGAAAAATCTAACGTACTTATTAATTCGCATTTCTTCATTAAATAAGCTCTATTTTCTACCACACATCCGTCTATTAACAAACAATTCATCGCGCACTTAATATCTAAAATAACATTATTTACATCAGCTCACAAAATCAACAGTGCTTTGCAAAATGCAGTGAAGGCAGACATTGAAAACTTTAGTTCGTGAACTGTTTTTTTATATTTAATTACTTCTAGCTAGATGGTTTCTTAAACAATCAAACGCACAGTATGTTTGTATTTAAAACAGTGAAGATTTACGGTTATATACAGATTCTTTTGCAATTTGTCAGAGTTCAGTCAGTTACACTTTTCAATTTTTTGTTCATAAATATAGAAAAATTTCGAATTTAGTTTTTTTCATATTTTAAAAACTAAAAAATATACTACTATGAAACTCTTAAATTTAAAATAATACATGAATAAAAATTCAATCTTTATTGTATAATAAAGAATTCTATTACGTATTGTATAATGTCACGAAAATGTTTATAATAAGTATATATCTACTTCTTTTCTTAAACCAGTTCTCTCTTAATTGACGCGATAGAGAATATTGCTTTAAGTTTTAATTTTATTTTGTTTTGATATGTTTTATTATTTTTTAGCTGCATAGCATTAACTTCTTGTTGTACTAAACAACTACAAAAGTGGAAGAAATTTAATTTGCATTTTTCACGTTATCGTTTATCGAGCAATTCATTTTCTTCCCATTTTTTTTTTTTTTTGTTAAATATTGTTTCCAAATATTTTTGCAATATTATTTAAAAGTATGCAATTAAAATGCAAATATTCCTTCCAGTTCAATCATAATTAGTCCGATTAGTTTTGTTAAATATTGATATTTTTCTAAGCTTAATATCGTTTTGATTAGCAAATATTGCTCTCCAACAGAGACACAGAGTGGTCAAGTACAGGGGAGAAAAACAAATTTACCTGGTTATTCGAAAATGACATGAGTCACTATCCTAAAATTTTGTAGGTATTTATTACTTAGTGCGAATGAACCAAAAACCGGAATCAACATTCTTTGTGAAAAATATTTGGTACGCCACTGAAGACATGCGATTTTTGGAATGCCCAATCTATTTACTACATAAAATGACTGGCTGATTATTATTATGTAGTAGAGCGTAACAACCAAAGCAAATAAATATCTTAATTAGTTTATAATATTCACTAAAAAAAATCAAATTATTATTTAAAGTAGTTATACAAAGTATGACATCTCAATAGAACAGTTCAGGATTTGACACAAACATGATGCATTATTAACAAATTTACTAAGAGCACATTTTTATGTAAAATTTTCAGTTTTACATATCACGTGACTTAAAATGTAGAAAACTAAACACCAGTGTGTTTGGCGTCACCAAAAACGTACGTATGTCAAATTTTAATGAAATATGTGCTTCAAAGAATTTAAATCCAGATCTTGAAATATTGACATGTCTTATTGAAACACCCTGTGGATTAAGTTACTTTAGTAAGATATCGCTTCTTTAAAAAATTTCGAGATATTACATTCAGATAAAAGAATAAAAATAAAT
Organism: Monochamus alternatus; assembly: GCA_037114965.1. NCBI lineage: Eukaryota > Metazoa > Arthropoda > Insecta > Coleoptera > Cerambycidae > Monochamus > Monochamus alternatus. Next base: position 71,212,528 of record CM073431.1, on the reverse strand, counting down.
TTATTCAAATCGCAAACAAATATTATAAATTTGACAAACAGACATTCGAATACCCCGAAATAGTCAACTGTCCTTAACTACAGTAGAAATCTGAAATTAATTTATCTATAACGGGCATTTAACCGACATCTTTTTGATATTTAAGGGCGCCGTATTATTGAGATAGTGTTTTCTACAAATACAAATAACTTTTTTTTAAGAACTAAATAATATAGATCTTAGTAAATAACAGGAATGTTATTTCATGCCACCTGCGAATATTCAAAGGTACCGAAGTAAAACGAATACATAACGATAGAAAACGGTCTAACCAACAAATTTTTAGGTACAGAAATCTTTCAAAATACGTATTTTTTAAAATTTAACTGTAGATGTAAATATTATTATACAGAGCTCTGCATATAAGATTGTTCACTAATTAGAATAGCAAAGTAATGTGTGCTTTACAAACGCTTTTTAAAGTTATTATTTTATTTGAGGAGAATTAAATAGTAAAAGTGGTCAAACAAAATATCAAGAATTTTATTTTTGATATTACTTGGGCTCTACGTGTTTTATTTTTCAAGATATCTGTATCTAAAAACACCACAAGTTTGATCATTTTACGGAGACCTTAATGGTATTGATTGTACTTATAAATAAAAAAAACGAATGCAACGTCATTGACATATTTTGTTTTATTTTAATTGAAAGTAGGACATCCTTTTTGAAAGACCCTTATTATTTTATATAAATGATGTTCTAACTTACAAATATATTGTATCAGCTTGAGGGTGTTGTTAGGCAATCGACTGAAATTTTATTCAAAAGTGACAAAACTGATACTACTTTCTCGATTTTGTTTTATTCTTCGACCAGTAAAATTTTGGAATCCAAAAATATTTTTAAACTGGTAGGTACGTTTAGTATTTCAATATCTTTATAACGTACTTGCAAAGATTCTGATTTATTATGTAAGTACTATTACGCGATATGATATTTTTATTATTTACGTAATTTTTCACGTGATTATTTTTACACTCTCGTATTTTTCTATTTGTTTGTCACATGTTGCAAAATATGTATAATAAATTTAGACAGTAATAAATACTTGTTAGTATCGCTTTTATTATAACAATTGCAAAATTCTGATATATTTGTTTTTAAACAGAAACATACTGTATGGAAATAAACGTAATTATTCTACGTCATCAGTATTATAACAATAGGATAACAATTTATTACTTTTAACATAAAAGCATACGTTTATGTATTTTTGTTAATTCTCTTTAGGTATATCAAGGCTAATACATTTTGCATAACGTTTTACGTTTTACTTATTTTGGCACAGCTATTTTAGCTTTGTTATAACATCATTTTTATATAATACTGCGTTTTTAGAAAATAAATATTTGAATATTTTTAAAATATATTTGTGTATATGTACAATTTGCATTAATTTGCTATTTACGTACTAAGAAGTGCCTCTCCCTCTAGATTTTGCAAGGGTGTCACCGATTGTCATATTTTAAACATAAAAGCAGGGCGACTGTAAAATTTTATACACCTACTTGCCCTTTGTATACTTACTATATTGGAAAAGATATATTTAAATTAATAGACATGTCGCAATCAGTAGGCTAATAAATGATAAAATGTATCAATAGTTTCACGTAACAGATACTTACTTATACGGGGTGTTTCGAAATTAATGAGACATAGAGGAAGAGTAGATTTCTGATGACAGAATAATGCGATGGAACCACACTTACCTTTTAAGTTAATCTAAATTACAACAAACAACGTGTTTCTGAGCGGTTGCTTTGGTATTTACCGAACGTCATTATTTTCCCTGGTTTACGGAACGGTAAATTGCAGTTCTACTTAAAATCTTACAATTCACGGTTTTAAAAAAGCGTTATGTGCCATAACTGGCACCCTCTAGTAGTAACGTCAAAATTATAAATAAATCTCAATTTCTCGCTCCCAAAAAAACTCGATCTAAATGTATGGAGATATTTGGATTTAAAATTTATTTACAAATATCGAAAATAATATTTTGACCATGTATCTTTTTAACCATCAACTTTTGACTACATCGCATTATTTTGCCATCAGGAATCTACTCTTTCTCTATGTCCTATTAATTTCGCGACACCCTGTACACATGCAGATATAGTTTTTTTTTAAGATGCCGTTTTTTCATTGTCTTGGAATAAAGAAACTGTTTATATGGACATAGGTCCTAAATCGTTTAGCTTTCAAGTTAGATACAGAAGATATTTAAGTTTTTTTAAATATTGCATTTGGAATATCGTTGAAATTGTGTCCTATATAGTTTGTAGCAAATATTTTGAATAACTTTTTTTAAAATAAACCAAACCAGGCTATTTATAACCTCTCAAAGCATAAATCTACCAAATCTAAATCAGATAAGTGGATTAGTTTTTAATTTATTTGAAAATTTATTTGAAAAAAAGAACACTAGATTTTGAAAACAAAAGACAATAGAGTTTTGGGATCAATTTGTATTTCGGTTTATATCTGTTTTATAGTATTGTTATAGCATTACTATTATTTATACATATGTGTATGATTGTCAGCTGATACTATAGTTTACGTGTGTCTGAAGACATATGCAATATAAACGATGCTGTTAGTTCAAATGTATCTTTGTTATTATACCGTTCGTATATAAAAATTTACACGCCGGCCCTATAAACATTATAGCAACAGAAATTTTGGTGTATATTTAAAATACGACATTTATAATATGCACAACCATTTATGGCTCACGATGAAAGCGCATTTCACTAAAGCTGTACACAACAATTAACAATTAGTAATGGAGACGATGTTTTATTACAATGGTTTTAATGCATATTATATATTGAGTCTACAAAAAATTATTCCCATATACATACAGCACCTTATGAAAAAAGAACCGTGACGACAATAGGTAATTTATTAGGAACAGTGTGAAATATGTGGCTAGCACAATAACAATCGAGAATCAATTGCAAACAAATTTAAATTATTCAGTCACATATTTTTTTGACATGTATATTTCATACTTTTAGCAGTGATAATTTTATTATGTGTTTAAAACATATAGACAATGAAATTGTAAATATGGGTGTCTTGATTCGATTTTCTGAATAATTTAATTTATAGTGTTGGTATCTGGTGGTGATCTGTAAATAATAGTCCATGGAGACATACCTACTATATTTTTCACTTCAAAATATTATGATTTAAGCCAACTTGCCTTAATAAAATGTTGATAATAAAATAGATACAGGGTGTCAAAGTTGGAATTTAAAAAGTGATTTTTTTCTAATAATTGCGCTGTAAATGTATCAATTTAAAAATTTGGGAATAGACGTTTTTGTATATGAGAAATTATAACCTGTTGTTTATTTCGACGTATTTCCTAGAGGGTGCCACAACCGCCATATTTGTGACGTAAATGTGAGCAACTTTTTTTGCCCTAACGTTTTCAAGTTTTTTTATTTAAAAATCTTAAACCTATATTGTTTTTTTGTCCTTAGTCTCAGAAATTGGCCATTTTTGAGATAATAGCTTTTCAGCATTCAGAGTAGGCGTCAAAATTCTGTTGCAGATTTGATATGTTGAAGGTAGATCGACAAGCAATAAAATTTGCACTGGTTTAAAATGCTCGGGTAGTATATTTCATATGCAATGTTTTTAAAATGGAAGTCATACTTGCAGCTCCATATAGTCGTCCTGAATCAGTTTATGGATAATTCACAATGTGAACAAATGTTTCGTCTTTTTTTCTCAAAATTTCGAAAAAATTTTTTTAAATTATTGATTGTCATGTGCCCAAATATTCTTGTTGCCTAGCACGTCCATTGAAATTTAATTGCCAACAAATAACAGTCACATCTTTCATATCTGAATATGAAAAATGTGTCTTAGAATTTTTCGATTTTGTAAAGTAATTGATTTTAACCAAATCTAGATAAATATCTTACGTTTATAAAAATTCATTTACTTTAATATAAATTTTGTCTAATAATTTTTAAAACTTAACTTAGTGCCTACTACGTCATAATATTCTACGAAGAACTATGCAGCTGATTGTTGAAATGCTATAATCTCAAAAATTGTCAATTTTTAAGACTAATGACAAGTATATCTTTTTTTTCAAAAATGATGTAGGCTTAAGATTTATTAATAAAAAACGTGATAACATTAGATCCGAAAAGTTACGCTCACATTTACGCCACAAATATGGTGGATGTGGCGTTCTCTAGGAAATACATCGAAATAGACAACAAATTGTAATTTCTCATATTCAAATACATCTATTCCCAAATTTTTAAGTTGATACACAGTCGAGCACAGTATAATTATTAGAAAAAATCACATTCTAAATTCCAACTTTGACAACCTGTATCATTTTTATTATCAACATTTTATTAAGACATTGGCTTAAATCGTAATATTTTGAAGTAAAGAATCTATTATGTCTCCATGGGCCGTTACTTACAGACCACCCTGTATTATTTTTTAAAACTTTTCGTTTTTAGGTAAGTGTACTGTTTTGTGAGAAGACATGCGAATATTAGGGGTTCAACTACTTGAGGTAAGTCTTTTATTAAGTTTTGAACTTCTACAAAATGTTAAATCTCATAACAAAGGGGTTATTATTATTTTATATGAATTTTATTACTAAAATGAGCCAATGCAGCAAAATTCAACACTATTTTTGAATTAATGCTTTATTTCATCACTCACATTTTTGATCTAATGATACAGAATATACTTATAAAATAATGTGCCCAATTGTTTTTTCTTCTTGTGGTTAATTTATGAGTTACGATTTATTGGGACTTCATGAAAATTAAAATTTTTTGTTTGTACATTTACGAGTACCTACATACCTATATTGGTTACTTCCAAAAAATAACATGCTTGGTTTAGACTAAGGATAAATCTATGACTTCCAAAGGTCATTCTCCTCTTTTTAGATAGAATTATAGCTATACGAATAAATAATGTAGAGGGTTATTCACATCATTTTTGCCCTTAGATCTAGAAAAAAGTGATAAAAGATAAACATTTTGGGAAATTGTCATAGCATCAATGAATATTTATACAAGTCCGCTACTAAGTTTACTAAATAAAACTTTGAATAATTTATTAAGTGCAAGTAAAATAAGTGCACAGTGAAAGATGCTGCTAATACCCCATCATTAGTGGGCGTAAGTTCTCTTGAAATTAGACAATTTTATGGTTCACAAGATGTCCTGATTTGATCGCCATGGAATTATTCCGATGCAAATGAAGATGTAACAATATAAATGGTTTAGGTAAGTAATATAAATCATTGTAAGAGAATATATGCTGTTTGTCTGCTACAGTACTTTTTGTAGTGTATATAGTATGTACACCTAGTGCATTTTTTGAAAAGAAAAAAAAAACACACCATTTGGTTCTTGCCATTTTTTTAACAGAAGGGCAAAAAAAATAAAAGGGAAAGAGATCATATTCATATATAAATATCCCTGTACAGGGAATCGTATGTTCGAGGTTGATTATTGGCTTCTTGGAAATTATAAAAGATACAAAATCACTTAAATTGTGGTAAAGTTGTGGAATTTGGTTTTCATATATCTTATAATTTCTGAGATCCCAATGACCACTCCCGATTTTGTAACTCCCTATACAGTAGATATTATCACTTACAGCAAAGAATATATGCGCATGCTTTTGAAAAACGTTTTAATTAAATTAGTTTAATTGAAAATAACAAAATAACACAGAAATAGAACAAATAAATTACAAGAAAAGAAAATGTATTGCTGTAAATTTGAATTTAGTTCTAATGAACATAATTGCTACTTTAAAGTTCACCATTTTCATGCAAACCCCAGAAGTCCTTTTCTTTCAGATTGACACTATAATTTAGAAACAGCCTGTATATCGAGACTGTTTCGATGACTGAGTTTGTTTCAAAATATATACATATGAAATTGTAAGTTACGCTACTGAATTTAAACGAGTGTTGTTAGTATATGGGAATAATTCAGTTCCTACCACAGCTACAGCATCATTTGGACGTCTCGCGCGCCATCCTCAGTCACCTGTCTAGCGTCCACCAATCCGTCCAAACCGTGCTTTATGATACATGATATGTAGTAGTTGTAGAGTTCAGTCGATGACTTGATTCGGCCCGGGCGGGTCGCTAGGGGGGAGGCTAAGCAAATGTTAGGCTTCCAGAAATATGAGTGCCGTCGGTTTCGGCTCCATATTGCTCTTTTTCGCCTCGATCACCAGGAACTCTATCTCCTCCCGGTCCCTCCTCGCGAAAGACTCGGCTATAAGGCGGGCGACGTCTTGGTGTTGCAGTCCTTCGACTCTGGTGCCGTCTACCTGGAGGATAAGCTGCCCCACCTCCAAGCCGCCGGCGTAGAATGCGGCACCGTTTTCCTGAAAATCAAAATATGTCATATTGAAAACGAAGGTAATCGATAAAATAAAAACATCTCATCACTGGTATATGAATAATAGCTTTGTATTGTATGTATAGTGTTTCAAGTAGTATTTTATCCACACAAGAATGTTTAAACGCGAGAACGTAGCTCAAAATCCAAGGAAAATATAGATGTTCCTTACAAGAAAAGACATCCGTAACTTGTGCAAATTCTTCATAAACTTTGATAGATATTATGCGTTCCGAAAATGATGGCAACGATGCTACAAGGGTTGTTATTAAAACAAAAAATTAAATGTGTATTATTATTAATGTAAATGTTGATGTTAGATTTATTAAAATTTATTATTTTTTTATTATTCTACTATAGTCTGTTTGGAAATGAAAGAGAGTAATAAAACCTCGAGATAAGAACGGACCATGGGCGTGGTAATATTTTGTTTCAGGTAATTATCGGGTAACACTAATGCTAACAGATAATGGGTGTACATTAGTATATTTTACTGGATACATCATAGCAGGAGCCAGTGTATTGTGACAGATCAATCCAGTCTTAGAGCTGAATATATGAAGACGTGCTAGTGCAGTAGAGTAAAATTCGACTTGTGTTTAGTGACTATTGTGCCAGTAGATAAAATATTGTTTGGGTAAAATGTCGAGCTTATCAGATTACGTACCTGCTAAACGCATGAAAAGATGTGCGCTGTCTCAGAATTAGAAGATTATTATATTAAATGTATTTAATGCTTTGAAACACCAAAATCCTACCAACAGTGTTGACAACATCTTGGAAACATGTTTCAAAATGACAGGTAAATCCCCCAAAATCATCTACAGGGAGGTCAAAAGTCGTTATAGATGATTTCTTCAAAAATGTCATTCGCAGAAAAGTACACTCATTTTATTTTAAATAAAGAAATACCAACGCTAAATAAAATTTTAAGTGAACTTTCAGGGGACAACGATTTGCCAAAAATCAGTAGAAGCAAATTATAGGCCGTCTTACGAGAGTTGAATTTTTGCTGGGAAAAGCAGAACAGGAAGTCAGTTCTTATCGATAAAGATGAAATTATTTGTTGACGAAGATCCTACTTAAGATCAATTAGAAAATTCCGTGACGAAGGGAGGAATATTTATTATCTAGACGAAACTTGGGTCAACGAGGGATATACTGCAACAAAAGTATGGCAAGATAAAAATGTAAAAAGTTTTTTACATGCATTTTTGGATGGACTTTCAACAGAGTTCAAGGCACCTTCAGGTAAAGGACGAAGATTAATAGTGACACATATAGGTAGTGCCAGTCGTTTTGTAGATGGCGGTTTACTTTTATTTGAATCTAAAAATACAGGTGACTATCACGAAGATATGAACGCAGCTGTTTTCGAAGAGTATTTTACACAGATGTTGGATCTTATTCCTCCGGGGCCTGTAATTGTCATGGATAAAGCCAGTTACCATTTACGGCAGACCGAGCAGACGCATACGACTGCTTGGAGGAAAGCCGATATAATTCAATGGTTATCCAGAAAAAACATTTCTTATGAAACAAATATGGTGAAAAAGGAACTTTTGACACTTGTCAATTTTAATAAAGATCAGAAAAAATATGTTATCGATGAAATGGCAACACATCGTCAAATAACGGTACTACGATTACCACCTTTCACTGTGAACTTAACCCAATCGAATTAGTCAGGGCGCAGGTAAAGGGAGATGTAGCGCGAAATAATACGACATTTAAATTAAGTGACGTCAAAATTTTCAAAAATTCAATTCAATTTCAATTTTCAAATTCCTTGGAATGAGCAACTGCAGATAACTAGCAAAGATGTATATATCATGTACAAAAAGAAGGGGAGAGAATGTGGAAACTCGATAATTTAATTGACATTACTGTGGAACCTATCGTTATCAATCTAGGAGACGAAGATAATTCATCAGAATATTTAGAGGGTGAATTTTAATATACCTACTTTTTTATTTTCTTAATTGTACATTTATACAACACTACAATTACTCACCATAATTTGAATTTTCAAAATACATATATTTTTGTGTGGAATTCTATTCATTAAATTTAAATAAATATTTTGATAATAATATTGAATAATTTTATTTGAATTACTAAAAACCCTCTTAACCCGGTTATGATGCTTAAAGTAGCCTCAAGTTTTGAAATGTTGTTTTTATATTGTTTACTTATAAGTGAAATGGACCGAGAAATTAAAGCGGCATAGATAAAGACGGATTGTCGGGGATTAAATTTTAGCTACCTGCTACAATTTAGTATGGTTCGATCACACAAAGTTTTTTTAAAAGTATACCTCATCTATAACGATAATACATAATATAAAAATATTGAATATAAGCACCAGTACTACATTTATTTACGATTTGCATACATAATAAGCTTGTATTACTCTCTTTCATTTCTAAACAGACTATAGTGAAATAAAGTTACTTTATTCCGCAAGTGGATAAAGTATCACTTTAGATGGTTCATATGTATGGATAAACGTCCGATTATAAGGTGATTGAAAAAATGGTATCTTAGCAACAAAAATATTCAAATTTATTTCTAAGAGCTAAAGTTGATACGTTTAATCCTTAGATTAAAGTTTTAATTTATAAAAGTTTATTCGACAATATTTAAAATAATTTTTGTTTATCGACATTGATACATAGATATGATAATTTCACAGTTTGTAGTAGTATTAAAATTAAATAAACCACTGAAACTGCCACTACCCTCATTCTTGGAGCAATTCTCAAAGCAGTGCAACACGTTTTCATTAATAGTTATATTATTTTTAGATGTTGTGAAATAAGAAATAACAACGGTGCTGGATTTATCATTATCTCTATCACTTTCAATATTCTTTCGCAATATTTTCTTTATTTAAAAGTGAGTCTTCCGCCGCAGTGCTCAATCTCTATCCTCCATTTTAAGACAAGTGACGTCATCACCGGTGTCAACTAAAAGGGTAGGAAACGTTCGTCATAATGCGTGCCCTGTACTCTTTCTAGTTGTCCAGCTTCAAAAATGCTGCCACTTGCGAGACGGCACTGATTTTATAAATATCGACCACCATTGGATGACACTTTCCACTAACATATCTGAGGAATAATGGACGTTCTTCCAATCCGGGTGGACGTAAAGCAACATATTTTCTATAAAAACTTAAATAATTCTCTCCCAGCACAGTAAAAGAACGTGGTATCTTGGGAATTTCAGGAAATTCCCAAGATACCACAATCAATCACAAATGAACTCAATTGTAATATGGCGACTAATGTTTGACAAAGTATCCATGACTATATCGATATATCCTACTTACCTATTTTGTTTTATTATCCCAATTTGGTTTCAATAATTTCAAAGCACAAATTAATAATTAAATGGGCAAAAATTTGCTCTCCAGAAAAGTGACACCATTAATCCTAATATAATAATATACTATTATCCTAGGGATGGTACAAAATACTAGGTAATATTTGAATTTCGTACTTGCGTTGTGTATTATATTAAAACGAATCATGCGAAGGGTTCTAGACACAAGAATAGATATCAGTAAGTACAAATAGACGTGGAGCTAAAAAATCTGCAGTACTAGTACATTAAGGTAATCCGATATTAGATACATCACTATTAAATGATTACATCCAAATAGGCAGTCCAACTTTATATCTCCAAACCTAGATCAGTTTATGAATAAATGGTTTAGTAATCTGATATCTCTGATTCTTCTATGCGTATAAAAGGTATGGAATAACCGATTTTTTGTACAGATATATAGTTGCAACATAAATTAACAGCAACAACAGGAACAGAGCATACTTGTTAGGAAGAAATACTGTTTTTGTATCATCCTTAATTTATACAAACAGTGAAAAATGACAATGTAACTAGTAACTTAATACAAATAGACGTAAAGCACAACTTAATAACATAAATTTGTGAATTCCATAACTTGCAGTTGAACCACAGTAAATGTAAAGTCATTACAGGAAGAATACTTGTGTGACTGATTACTTTAATGAAAACATTAAACTACAAAGAATAAAAGCAGTGCAATATGTGGGCGTAAAATTTGATTGCGAACTGAAATTCACCCTTCACAATGATGATATATTGAGCAAATGTTTTAGAATCTGTGGATTCATTAAACGGCAAACTCTATACAATGCTCTAGAACTTTAGAATATTGCTGTATTGTTTGGAACCCACATTTTGATAGTCACATACATCGTTTGGAATGTTTAAAAAAATATATGTAATTTTATAATTACTTATCACGTTATTCTTATTCAAATTGTTACCATAAGCTCTATAATAATTCACTACAATTTATTATGTTTCATTATTTAATATAAGAGTTCCGAACTATACTACCAGAATAGATGAATTTCTTTATCTACATTAATTTCGCACTAATATTGGATTATATTCTTCTTTAAATAAAGTTAGTAAGGCGGTTAATGCGTTGCCTAGGGATATTCTTGAGGCGTCGTGGAGTGTTCAGTTTGTTTATACTAATTATAATATTATTAAATTTTCTAAATGTTTAATTGTATTTTCGATAGTATTTGACATCGGCGCTGCAAACACTTGACTGCAGACAAATCGTTGGAATTTTGTCGACATAAGTTGGTCGCGTCATTATCACTAACTGTAATAATGTTTTGAATTACTGTTGTTGTTGATTTCCAAGTTGAACGCACTTTTCTCTAAAATGGTGCATTTTGGAGGCATGCAACGAGTATACTTGTTTTAAAACTAATCGAAGGCTGTCTCAAAATAACTAATCATTTTCCAAACACTTCTATCCTTAAAAATAATCTGAAAGGAATAATTTAAAGGTACAGGCGTTCAGAACGCCCAGTACAAATAACGCAAAAATCGATCAGATATTCGTGTTTATCTTACCAAAAAACCTATTTTTTTTTTCAAAATTTGAGTACCTACAATTACTCAAGAAATAATATTATCCTAAAAAAAAAACAAATAATACTCTCTCATGAGTATAACTTTTTAAGGAAGCAAAATTATACCAAGATAAATTTATTTTAATCACATTATTTTTGTCCAAGAAAGCTAGTTTTTAAGTATGGCCCATTCTTTACTGAACACCCTGTATTTTCAGATATGACCTTATTTTTTATAAAGATACGGGTTACAGGTAAGAGGGCTAATTATACAGTGTGGCTACCGAATGTTTACCACCCAGTTTTTTCCAAAAACTGAAACAACAAAAGGTCAAATTATCAAATTTACTTAGGTGACTTTGTGTTATATCTTGAAAATGACCACCATTAACCTCCATGCAGTAGTAGAGACATTGCTCAAATATTCTCCATCATGGAGCACCTAATGTCCTTAACCACTATTTTAAATTAGCAGTTGTCAAATCTAAATCTTGTCTCACTTTGATAAATTCCACCCTTTATAAATTGAATCCGTGAATAAACAAGTCTAACAATAGAAGGACCCGACCATCGGCCATTCATCGTGTACATATACCAACATAGATTTATGGTAAACCGTTGGTGGTCCAAACCGCACTATGTAACGTTCTACTTTTTTCTTTCTTAGATGCACTTATTGTCATTCACTTTGCGAAGTTAATAGAATAGAATTCTGGAATATTGCATTAACGTACGTTCTATATAATCGCAAGCTTTGTAACTACTGTTTAATTTGAAAACATAGAGAGACCTTTGTTTTACGAAAATACAGAACTCATAAAAAAAATCTGCTGCAATTGGAAGGTAAATTAAAACCTTATTTCTTAGCTTTGACAACTCATACATTGTTGTTACTGTGTTAGAAAGGTAATATATATATATATATATATATATATATATATATATATATATATATATATATATATATATATATATATATATATATTCTGGAATATTGCATTAACGTACGTTCTATATAATCGCAAGCTTTGTAACTACTGTTTAATTTGAAAACATAGAGAGACCTTTGTTTTACGAAAATACAGAACTCATAAAAAAAATCTGCTGCAATTGGAAGGTAAATTAAAACCTTATTTCTTAGCTTTGACAACTCATACATTGTTGTTACTGTGTTAGAAAGGTAATATATATATATATATATATATATATATATATATATATATATATATATATATATATATATATATATATATATAAAATCTCCTACAATTCCTATCAATGAAGTCATATGTATGTTCTCTGATACCAAACGTCTAGGTATGCTAATGAACAATTCCACAGACAAAGCTCTATTCAATAATTATCTAAAAAAAAATCTAGGTAAATTTACTAACCTGGTTTAATGAAAATAAATATCTCAGTTCACTTTTGAAACTGTGGGAACTCGAAAATTCAACCACAATAAATTAAAATTATTTTAAATTAAATGTCGACAATGTCAAAATTGATTAATCTGTCAATGAATTTAGACATCATAACGACCTACTAAATTAATAACAAAATTTTACCCTTTATGTAATCGTTTTCTTATATATTTTTAGGCATTAACAATATTGTGTGAAACTATCTACTCTGTGGACTAAAGCCACAACCAGCGTTGAATTTCTTATATATTTTTGGTTATTAACAATATTGTGTGAAACTATCTACTCTGTGGACTAAAGCCACAACCAGCGTTGAATTACACTCACAGTATATTCAGTGACTATACATTTTTATTAATCTTATTCATTATTTAGATATTGTAGGTGTTAATTCAACGCTAGTTGGAGCTTTAGTCCACAGAGTAGTTAGTTTCACACAACATTGTTAATACCTAAAAATATATAAAAAAAAATCATACATTGTTACTTACATGTCTGCATTTGGCAAAATCCTCCCTCATTTTTTTACAAAAACTTTATCTTTTTAAATTAATTAAAAAAAAACGCAATGGGAAGCAAATATGGAAACAATTTTGGGACACGTGGTGTTAAATGGGATGAGGTTCCATTTTCAATCGAAAGTATTTGGGATGTGACAGAAACGACTAATGACTTCTTCAATTATATTTTTCTCAAAAACATACCAAGTGTTTTTCCAGTTAAAAAGATCTCTTCTTTCTAATAAACTTTTATTAAAGAATTTTTTTTGTATTACTTGCTCCTTAAAAGTTATAAGCAGCGTCCTAAAGAGTCTCAAAAGAAATATCATCTAATAATCACGTTCGCGGAGGAAGGATCAAGTAGTCCTTGGAAAATAATGTTCGTTGTTTAAAGTGCATAAATGTCGTTATAACTTCCGTGCTTTCAAAATGTTTTCTCATTCAGAAAAATGTTGCTAATTTACGGCGAGTCACAAAAATAATCAAAAAGAGTTGTGGAGTTATATCGAAAAGGTATTCAGACCGCCTCATTTCTGATCATAGAACCTTTACAAGATTGGAGGCCACCTTGCGACGAAATGAAGATGCATTTTTTGTTCGAAAGAATCAAATAATTGACCGAAGGGTAAGAAACAATGATAATATACAGCTAGACTGTTACAGTATTTCACGAAATTCTATACGACAGGCTAGCCGGCAATTGAATTTGGATAAATCAACCTTTCAACGAATTTTAAAGACCAATGGCTATCATGACTACAAAATTCACAATTTGGAGTATTTGCTTGAGCATCACATTGAAACTTGACTTAATTTTATGACTCAAATTGTAGTAAATGTAGAAACTGTTGAACAGAACCTTCTTCGGTACGTTCTTTGGACGGACGAAAGTCGGTTAGTCAGTAATGGTTTGTCAAACAGGTGCAACGAACGCTACTAGTCCATTGAAAATCTCCACATTCTAAATCCAATCCAAAACCAAGGCCATTTTGGAGTAAATGTATAGTGCGGCACCATCGGTATGCATTTAATTGGACCTTATTTTTATGAATATACATTGAACAGCGTGAGTTACCTAAATTTCCTACAAGAAGAACTTTCTGCACTTCCAAAAAATATGCCTTTGCAGCTAAGGAGGAACCTATGGTTTCAGCACGACGGAGCTCTACCCCACAAGAATAGGATTGTGCAGCAATATTTAGATAACACTTTCCCAGAAAAATGGAATTGGGAATAATGAACCTATTTGGTGTCCCGGAAATTCACCAGATCTAACAGCCCTTGATATTTAAATATAATGTTTACAAAACATCTTCGCGAGATATTAATCATTCGAAAGAAAAAAATCACAAACGCTTGTAATAAGTTCGGAGTTTGGGACATACACACTAGTTATAAGTACTATTAGAAGAATAAAATGTCAGCGAAAGCGCCCTCTACTTTGTACAAAAAAATTAACAACACCAGCCTGTTCATCACCACAAAAAGCGTACCTGTATAAAATTTTAATCAAACATGTCAAAATCAAATCAAATACATCCAAAATTATTTTTTTTTAAATTATATTAAAACACCCTCAAAAATGAGTGGCTCTAGGACATACGTTTATTAAACAAACTTATTTTTCAATGCTCTATCAGTCCAAGTGATATTGCCATATATTTTTGAAACTTTCTGTATTTTCCCGGTAATTCAGTATCATAAATGTTTTCCTCATGTTCAAACTGTGCGGAAGATGATCCATGTTTTATACGCTTCGCATATAATGAAAACTGCATTCATTCACACTTCGATTGTTTATTTAATCCTCGAACTCTATATCAGATGCTATAGATAGATAGGCAGAGCTTATTTCAATGATATTCCTTCCCAGAACAAATATCCTAATAATCGCAAATCCAATTTTTCTTCGGAACTCGTGACGCTCCTTTGAAGTTCGCGTAATGAAGCGTAAAAATAATTCCTCAGGCGTTGAACGAACGCCTCGCTACCAGTAAAAAAGCAGCTTTTATATCCCGTCCGTAGAGTTCCAGGTCTCCGAGCCAAAGTAAACTTCTCTGTACGAGATGATTCAGATAGGAATTATTATTCAAATTAGCGCCCACAGTTGCATTAAATAACTGCGACCTCTCCTTTTCTCGGTCAAGTTGAAAGGAATAATCGCAAGAACGCTCATTCTCTAATTCAAACGTGGAAATGTTAACTCTACCATTAAACCGCTCCTTGGCGAGTACTGTGACAGCGCGGGTTAGTACGCTCTCGGGTTTAATTTGTATTACTGTTGGTTGTGTACAGATAAAGACTAAGCTGGCAATGGATTTACTTAAGGTATTTCAAACGCTGGCGTTCTTAAGTAGACCCTTAATGAAAAAGGAATCTAAGATCTATAGTACCTACTTCTAGTATTCCAGCATCGCAACGTTAGCAAAAGAACAGAAACGAGTAGTGTTTGTAGTGAGTTTGAATATTTGAAATTTCAGACAATTTTATGTATTAAAAATATGGGTAGTAAATTCTAATAAAAAACCTTTAGCTTCGTTTGCAGGCTTCCGTCGTCAAGTTGCATAGATCTTCGCGAGAACAGGCTCCAAATACACCGACAATTAACCATGAGATATTTTTCCACCCTACGATTCTGTGATTTGTTTCCTGATCAATATTTTAGATTTTTCCGTTCAATAGCCTTCGCTCTTTTGCTTCAAAAAAAAACAAAAAACAACAAGTTTATAACATTGGCTTATGCCTGATTCTTTATGTTTCATTATCGCTTTCAACATGGTCCTATTTGACCAAGACTTTGACGATTTCCATATTTTAGACATTTCTTCAAAGTAGTTATGCCAATAGCACTTTTTCACTGAACTTGCCACTAACATTTTTCAGATCACACCATCTCAAGAAACGATTATTCAAAAACTCTTACTGTTATTTTGACTTTAGGCAATAATTAGAAAGTGGTTTTATTAGCAGCTTCTTTGATTTCCGCCAGAAATTCATTTCCTTGATTGCCTTCCATTTCAGGAGATTTGAAGTTACTTGCCAACAAATGATCGATTTTTTTAATAATAATTTTAAAAGTTTACGTAGGCCATAAAGGCTCATAAAACATACCAGAGTAGATATTTTACACTGTCAGGGGAGTCAGGAATGGACTTGCCAACACACTCGTTGATTTCCGAAATGTATTTAATTATCAAGTTTATTAACATAATATATTTAAACACAATAACTAATCTAATAACAAGATAACTAATAATTCGTATTAAAATAATCAAATTTGTTATTATTTCATCTAATTAATGCTAACATGTATGGAGAAGGAATCGGCAATTGTGTGGAGGTAAGAAGAATTTAGTGACGCAAGTATGTTAAAAATTCGAAAGCTTTGCTTCTCCATGTTTACTTGGTCTACTAGGTCTTCCCTTCTGTGAACTGGCGTCGAATACACAAACCTTTTTAAATTTCCCCATATAAATCAATCTAATGGAGTCATGTCGGGTGACCTCGGTGACTATAAAATAGGCCCATCTCGACATATCCATTGATAACCAAAAGTATTTGATAAGTGCTAACGAACTAAATGCTAAAATGGGGCGGTACACCGTCATCCCTATCTGATTTCTAATTTCTAAGGACACATTTTTTAATAAACCGTTTAAGCTTTGATGCAATCTGTTTTCAACAAAGAACGGCCCAATGAGATGATTCCCAATAATCCCCGCCCATATGTTAACCATGAACCTTTGTTGGTACTTTAGCTGTACTATTGCATGGGGATTTTCTTCATGCCAGATAAGCAAATTATGGATATTTATTACTCCGTCACAGGCGAAACCGGCTTCGTCCGTGAACAAAACAATATCATTAAAATTTGGATTTTGCCTAAATCATTGCAAACACCAATTTGCGTAATTGACTCTTGCAGGGCAATCAGCAGGATATATGACATGTACCTTTTGGACGTGATAAGAATGTAGCAGTTGTTCTGGGAGGATCTCATGAACGGCCCACTTTGTCGCATGAACTTAGACCGACAGCTTTCTTCCATTATTAGAAGGATTTGCTGCAATCTCATCCATAATTTCCTCCCCTAACTGAGCGTTCTTTGTTCTTCTTGGAGGTCCCTCTCCACCCCGATGCGACAAAAAACTAAAATTGATTAGTAGAAGTTTAGCATTTTGTTTCACTTGACTTTTTACCTTTTGCTCGTAAGCTACGATCAACTCTTTCAAAAGTGTGTGGTAATGATCGATTTAAAAATGTATCAGAATAAATTCTACTTACTTTAACACAATTATTTCCGAGTGCTTGTCCATAAATTAGATGCATGTCAGTGGTCATATTGGCTTTAGGAATAATTCTCCCTTATTACTCTTGTGAATTCAATCAATTTGACAGTGTCATCAATAACACATTTTTAACGACATGAAAACGACTGCTGTTTTATGCAGTATTCTGATTTATTATTTCAATGACGTGTTATACAAAAAATTATTTAATTCGTAAACGGCTAACGAAACAAATGTGAAGTTCCATTTTTAAAGACGAATGACTAAATTATTAAAAAATTCACCTCGGTTCAAAAATAACAGCCAAAAAGATAAAATGCAGGCACTTTTTAGACATTTTTGTTATGACAAACTAGGGATATTTTGATCTCCCTTATACATTCCCGAAAGTATGCCAAATACTTACCAGACACCCTGTATAAATTGCAAAATAGATATACACATTGTTAAAAATATATAATGGGAGTTATGTAATGAACTATTACTTATATTCATAAAACTGAACCGTCACAAGTATTGCTTTAAATTTTGTTTAGAATTATTGCAATTGAGATTAATTATAATAACATTAGACTTACATTTATGTTAATTATCCTTGGCAGGGGATGTTTCGTATTAGCTCCCCCCTCTATGGCTATTCCTAATATGGGTTTAGTCTTTTTAACAGTTATTCTAAGGTTTCCCTCCTCGTCCTGTACCACTCTGGCGGGGTCCCTTTGTTCGGGCAAGCCGTCCCTTGCTAGTCGCTGCATGGATTGGTGTCGCCGCATACCCCCCTCCCCTTCCATGAGGTTCTGCTCGTCCTTCATGTCAAAGCTCCTGGAGAGTTTGTGAGCCAGCTCCTACAAAGTAAAGTTTCCTTAAGCTATTCACTTAATTAGTTTGTGGACTGTTTGTTCGAAGGGAAGCAATAAAGTTGTTGGGTTTGGGAACTTCACCAAGAAATATTCTTGAGTCATAAGTACGTTTAGAGATTGAATTTGAGAAATGTTGCGGTATTGGAAAATGTCTTTGACAGGATTTGTTATAAGTTACGAGTTTATTTGCTGCTTTTCAAAATTCCTCTAACCTCACTTTTTGCATTTATTCTAAGTCGGTACTGCTGAATTCAAGTAAAAATTGACGAAAATTAGTACACGTTCTAATTCATCAATAACTTCACGAAGTTCTTCATGAATATATTTGACATTAAATACATTGACGTTTCTCAATTTAGTATGTAAAACCCGCACAATTAAGAATAGAAAAGATACATTTTATTAGATTTTTAATGCTTAACCCGATAATGTAATCATCAAGGTATTTCATTTAAAATATACACGCTTTTGAAAATATTTCAGGAACATGATGTTCATTTTTTCTTGTTTCAACCACCGTAGCAGACGAAATGACACAATTTTGCTCATTTAATCGCAGTTGGTAGGTGTATTTTTTTTATTGAGTTTTCACCATCAGAGTTAACGATATCTTATATCGACATATTATATCGATAAAAATAATTGGGATTTGTTGTACAGGGTGTTTCAAAAAAACAATATTACTAGGCCTTATATAACATTGAAAAATAAGTGGGGTTTTCTTAATAAATGTATGTTCTATAGTAACTCATTATTGAGATAACAGGAGGTGTAAGGTAATTTTAAAAAATCAAATTTTGTATTTTTTTTAATCACCAACAGATTTGATTAAAATTTAACAAAGGTATGTTTTTGGTGATGCTAAATACGCTTGTGTTATTAATTTTTTTGTACAAACTAGAGAGCGCTTATTCCTGACATTTTATTCTGTCACTTTTTTAAAATTGGCCTTTTTCCATTTTAAGCCCTATTATATTAGGAAAATTTAATTTTACATAAAAAATTGCTAAGTACATTTTTTATAAATGCACAGTCTTCGAGGAAAATGCAAAAAACTGTATAACAAAGTCAACCAGGTGTGATCCATGTAGTAGCACTTATTTATCAAGTGTGTATGTGTCAAACTCTTGACAATATTTGGGCGGTAATATTTTTCCAACATTACCTATTTATACGTACTCATGAATTTAGAACGTATTCCAATTACTAGGTGGGCAGTGTCTGTATATAAAGAAAAAATTTTTGATGCTGATATTTCTAAAATTTCAAGATAGCTATCAATTTTTGACGATAAAATATAATAGATGGCGCAATATTAGGTACTAAAATAACATGAATTTGGATATATAATTTTGAGAGCTCCTCCCATCGAAGACGATTGGTTCATATATATTATGTTATGTACAATCGTTTGCAATAATAATGACACTCTTTAAATTGAATTTTGCTATTTCTTTTGAACTGCTGACGTATTTGTAATGAAATCTACTTTCAATTTTTAACATTAGTAATTAGTTGTTTCACTTACCAATATAAATTTAATGAGTTTCTACTCAGAACTTCGAGAAGTTCAAAAACTGTTTTAAGAGAGTGTCATTGTTATTTCAAAAGCTTGTATGTACTTAAAATTCATAACTTTAATGACATTCGATAGGATTACTGTTTATTTTATTATTAAGTGAATGTGTTAGTCATGAGGAAGCAGGCAGGAAATAAATGTTAATTTTTAAAATGTAATAAAACTAGATGAAACATTCCAGGAATAAAACTTTTCCGCACAAGGCGAAAATCGACTATAATGATAGATTTTGAATTCTGATAAGTAATTATAGTAATTTCATCACGATTTTTAATAAAAAGAAATACAGAAGTGCAGTTATCCAGTTCATATTCACTTTCGCGTATCAATGAAAGTTAAAGCTTAAAATATATTAACCGCCAGATAACACTTTTATCATACTCCTCCAGCTTTGGTAAATTCAAGTGAAGAAGTCATTCAATACGTGTCGATAAAAATATACAGGGTGGGTCATTAATAAGGGGACATAGAAGAGGAGTAACATCATTGGGAGGAAATATGAAGATATAGCTAAATATATCTTCGTAAAATATTTCTGTGGAAAAAGATACAAGATGTCAAAGTTGAAATATTTTTATTTGTGTTTTCTTTTTTTGTATTAACGCAAGTATCTCTCAACTGATTGAAATTTAATTCAAAAAAATTAGTAGGTATCAATGAGTCGTTTACTTTTTTTAAATGTCCAGAGTAACTTTGGAAAAAAACTCATATTTGAAAAAAAAATATCTGCATATTTACTTTTATGGACAAAAATAACAACAGAGCAGTAAAAACAACTTAGCCCTTGAGCAAACTCTCTCTACTTCAACATGTCTTAATTAATTAAACTAATTATTACAGCTAATTACAGAAAATTTTCAATATGACAATTTTCTAATGCTCCTAAGAGATTTCCTCACGTCGAAAAATACATTTGGTTGTTTTAGATCAGTTTTCTGGAAAACGGTAGAAATTTCGTTAACAAAAAATAAGATAGAAATTGTCATCATCTGGCAATAGTCTATCTGTTTTAATAGGTACCTACTACATAAATTATGATTGCTTTTCTTAAAATATGTGTCCCTACCAAATTTGATGACAATCGGTTGAGCGATCCTAGTTATTAAAAAAAAAACGAAAAAAAATGTGTAAACCTATATCTTTTTCCACAGCAACATTTTAGTAAGGCATATTTAGCTATATAACGTTAAATTCATGCATTATCATATTTAGTTCAGATTAGTAAGCCTAAATAATAGGTTGTTACAGCTATATCTTCATATTTTGCTCCAAAACTGTCATTCCTACTCTGGCACATCATTAATGGTTCACCTTATACTTAAAATAATAAATTTTGAAACACATTCTTTTCTGATGAGGCCTGTAAAGTTCACAAATTATTTTTACTAAAAACATTAGCGCATGTAAATTTATTTAAATTTGCATGCGCAAATGTTAAATTATTTGAATTTTTAAATTAATTTAAATTTAATTTTAATTTAAAAATTACTCTTCAAAAAGACTACAAAATAATATTTATTTCACACCATCACAAAATTATCCTTAGATCAAACATTGAAAAAAGATACTTGGTGTTTTAGAATTTTTACTAATGAATTTTTCGCAAAATAATAATGCATCTTATGCAGTAAGAGAAACCTACACGATAATCTGCAGTTCTATATGTCTCTTTATAGAAGTAGGTATGTCGAATTCATTTGAATTATCTTAATATGTTTAAAGGAAATAAAACAGAAAATGTAAATTTTGGCATATCGCTGAAAACTCTTTTAACAATTTTCTTTTTCTGTTTTTTTTTTAAATTAATTTACATTTCATATTCTTACTTCTCTAACGCAATAAAATAAACTGCTTATGTTTCAAACTTTATGATCTGTGGTTTGAATATAAATATATTGCCACAATCTTATTATTTAGGCAGGTATATGAAAAAGGGTCACGGGGCCACGCCCTCGAAACGCCTTCCCAGTTTTTTGCAGATTAAAATAGTAGCGCTTTATTTCCTTCGTTTGAATAAATGCGTATTGTTACACAGTACGACATCTAACAGGAATTATGATAACTATTTAGGTCTTTATTAAGGATTGACTCTCTTGGTGTAAATACTCAAGGGTCAAACTCATCGTTAACAGCCTCTATACGTAAGACTAATCATGTTTAAATATCCCAATATAGAATTGAATTATACAAAATCTTCATCCTTTGTGGATTATTAAAAGCAAATACAAAATATTTCAGAATTAAGGTCATTTGAACATGTTTGGAAATTTTGTTGATGTTAAAATTTGTTCCCATTTATGCAAACAGTTTCATTAGAATGAAGAGTATATGTGCATGCAATGTAAATAAGTGTTACATATTACATTTGCCTTAAAAGTTTATGGGTGACAAAACGGCAAATAAAAATGCAAATCGATATAAAAGCGCATTGGAATACAGAGGGAATTCATCCAATCGGATAATAGCTCGAATAAATTCGGGGAACCTTACTTCTGTTGGAACCGTACAGGGTGTATTCTTTCATTTTGATATATAAAGGATTTGGGCCGTTACTAGACAGTTTTTAATTTTATAATTTTGCTCAACAGTAATATTAGTACTTGCATCCATTATATCAATAAATAATTATAAAAAGAACAACTAATTTATATGAAATAATCGAAAAAATCTCTATAAATTATTTATCAAAATGAATTAATTCAATTAAAGCAAGGACTTTTTGATTATTTCTTGAAAAATTTGGCATTATTATCTTATCCAGAGCATTATTCTCGGTAAAAATAAGTGTATTTTTGAAGAATACGTTCCTCCAAAGAGGCAATAACGTCAAATAATAAAAAAAGAACACTTTGAAACCTGTCCTATTGTATAGAGTGCATGTGGCAATCTCAAGGACAGCACCTTTCAACTTTTTTTATCTGCCGAAATATTTACTTAGAAACATTGGTTAGAAAGTATTGTAAATTAACCTAATAACCTAATACCTGCCTTCCATAAATCTATATTAGGTAATTCTATAAAGACTGCTCGGAATTATTTCTACAATCTAATAAACATGCCTTTCAGCAACGGTGAAAATTATCTTGTTTGTGTGCCATTGCCCTAAGTGTACGACTTAATCGGCTATTGAAAAATAATTAAAAATTCGTCGTTGAAACCTTGCGGCATTGATAATGGGAATTCGATATACACACACACTTACACCATATCTGCTAATTCTTGATTTAAATAAGACATTAAATAAAATGACGTAAATTAATCTACAGTCGTCGAGAAGTCCGCGCCCATGCCGTTAACCACATTGAACTAATGAACTACACCGAACTAGTAGAGTGATACAGGGTCGGTTTAGGAAGTTTTGTGTAATTATTCTTAATACATAACCCGGAAGACGTGACATGACATGACGTGATAAATATCTCTTTATTTTGGATACATTTTTCATTCAGAGTGCTCTGCACCAACTGACCGAATTTACGCCAAATTTTCATGTTCCTTACGCCATTTTGTTATCTGTTGCATAGATCAGCAACACATCTGTTGAACTGTATTCTTGGTAGCATATTTTTTTAAATATATTGTAGCCAAAACTTACAGCGAAAATTGACAAATTTTTTAGAAAAATATTATAGGAAAAAATTGTTCATTTTTGTACCAGGCAGGGTGCAAAGCTGATCATTTTGATCTGGTCAAAAAAACATTTTTTTAAAACATGTAATTATTGTTATACATAAAAGTGGATACTTTGCAGAGTGTGAACTTCAATTGTAAAGCTATTTACCAAAAAATAGGTTCATTACAAGTATGAAGCTCAAAATTAATAATTTATTAATTTCAATATGACGGCCTATGTATAGAAAGCTCTTAAGTAACTAATGTAGAGTTCATGAATCAAATTTATGCATGAGCTAAATAATCTATTCAAATATACAGGATCTTCCATTAAAAAAAAATATGTTTGTGTCATATTTTAAAAGAGACATCCTGTAGACAATCAGTACGCCAATGAACTCGTAGAAACGTCTATCAGAAGCAATTTTTTTCATTTCGAAGTTTTAGCTATCTGAGATACGAAGAATTGTTTAAAAGCAGATTAAAAAAGAAATCTACAAAAATTCAGATTGCGGCATCTTAAGATTCTCGAAAAAGTATATCTTCTACTTTCCGAGATACCCTGAAATTGGAACGAAATTGGGACACCCTGTACATTTTCACATAGTTTGGGCCAAGATCTTTTTATGTGTGCATAAAATACCGACAACATTCGGCTGGCCAGACAACGCTGGCCGTCAGCGACCAAGTTACCGACCAACTACGCCAAATGGTCTTGTACACGTTGACCAACGTGTACAGGAGCCTTAACCAATTATCGTAACAGTTGCTGAATGTTCTTGTTTCAGGACCTTGATCTCAATTCGAAGGATTTTATACAACAAAGTCACAAAAATTGTTCACAGAATCGGCCATCCTGGTTTTTTGATTGTCTTCAATCAGTGCTAGAACTAAGAAAAAACACATGCTTACATTAATTAAAATTTAACACTTACTGATCAAATGTCATTCTCTGTTTCTTTCTCTTTCACAAGGTGCGGACACCTTCAACATATATTTATCTAATCATTTACTTCAATATTTTCTGATTCCATATTGTAACCATCATGCAACTTGTGCATACGTTTTTATTCCATTTTAATAAATGCGTATATTCTGCTTAAATCTATCTAGCAGATTTACCACGTTTGATTTATAAACATCTAATCAATTATCATAACAGTCGCTGAATGTTCTTGTTTCAGGACCTTGATCTATATGGTCTCAATTTGAAGGATTTTTTACAACAAGGTCACAAAAATTGCCAACACTTGTGACATTATTCCATTATAAAAGAGTGTCGTATTTATTAACAGAAATATTGATACACCCTGTATGCCACTAAACGTTGAACTGTTTTTATTTCAGTCGTACGTCTAAGCTTTTCAATAAATTAGAGTTCGTAATGTCAAGGTGCCCGGAGCGAGGCGAGAGTAGAACGAAAAAGAATTATTACACAGTGTGTTGCATTATCTCGGAATAAATCTTAAAAGTTCTGCCTTTGTGCTGCACCACTCATCTGGTCGCCCAGACGCATGGCTCAATTTGAATAATGCATCTATTCTCTAAGACAACAACAAATATCGGCATGGGCGTAATAAGCATAAAGTCGAGGGAGCCAGACGGATACAGGGTGGCTAGTCTATGCATGTACAATGTTGGTTTAAGAGTACGTACTTAATTTTTAAATAAAAAATAGCATCCACTTTATTTATACTCCTGCATTTAACACAACAGTAACAGTAGACAGTTCTTAAACAACTAAATTCAGAAAAATAGTTTATTCATGCATATTTTTAGGATAGCTCGTTGTCAAGAGTAGGCATAGGCACCATCAAAAGTGATAAAGTGAGTTAGTGATAAAGATTAAACATAAGAAAGTAACATATTCTCTGAAACTATTTATTTGTGGAATAATTCTAGTTTTTTTAGTTTAATTGGATATTTTGCCAAACTTCTGAAAAAATAAAGATTAATTGAATAAACCCTTGCACCAGATAACTAAAAAATAACAACAATCACATCACTATCGCACACTTCCTTATTATTTGACGTTTCGAAAAACTGTTCTCTATCTGTTTTCGTTGACAAAAATTGCAACTGTATTAAAAGTAATTCAAGTTGGAAAGTTTAAAATTTGTTTATCTGATTCCATAGAGATGTTAAATGATTTTTATTTTATTGTTACTTACTTCTTGATACAACTGTCTATTGAACAGTTTGACACATACATAAATAATCGTGGTTTATTTTAATTTCCTTTTTGTTGAATTATTCTCCTTCTCTAAAATTGTTGCTGTTTTTTTATAAACTTTTTATTTTGCTCAACTTTAACATTCATAGGCCGAGACGTTTCTTCTACATAATGTTTATTGCAGATGCAATTTTCTGAATTTGGTATATCATTTTTTAGACGTGTTTTTGACAAAAAGAATCGTAAAGTATTAGTTGCCTGAGAAACAGTTCTAATATCAAATTTGTTACCGACTCTTCTGATAATACAGGAATATGTGGAATTTGTATTGTGTTTAGTTTCTCTTATCTGTCTTAAAATATTTGGCTTTTTCTTTATTTGTAATATTTATTAATGTTCTGTCAACAAAATTTAAAGGGTATTTACTATTTATTAAAACAGTTTTAATACATTTTAGTGCGTTGTTAAAAATTTTGTTGTTTGATGCAATTAATTTTTCTGTAAAATATAAACATTTAACATCATTCTTAATAGCAATGTGATGGTTAGATCTAAAATCTGTTGGTGTAAGTTTGTTTTCCATAAACACTTTTTTCTACAGAATTTTAATTATTTAATTAAAACATCTAAAATGGTAATACCTATACTGTTATTTTCTATTTCTAAAATTAATTTTGTTCTTGGTTAGAAAGGCCAAATTGCAAAACTTTACAGATTAAAAAAAAACTCCTGGATGGAATACTTATTTTTCTCTGTAATTTAAAACTGACAGCTTGTCATACATACCTATATAATTATTTATATTTTACACGTCCCGATAAATGTTTGTATAGAATCTGTACTTTCATTATATCTAAGTACCGTGTTTGGGTAACACATTTTTACGCTAAATTCAAATGCCAAAATATTCACGTAAAAAGTACGGAAGATCAGTACATCCGGTGAAGGTAACAGGACTGATGAAAGTTATGAATCACGAACATTTTTGGACAATCAGTCACGACAGTAAATAAGAGTAAACCAGTCACTTTCACTGCATTGCATATCATAAAAGTTGGTGCAATTAAAAAGTTTTGTTTTGTTTACTCTTTTTTGTGTTAATAGTATTGGCATAATATAATTTTTATAGTAAATGAAACATTATTTTGTATTTGTCTCTGGTACCACATATCAAATCATGAACAAATGAAGATTTATTTAATGACTTATCGAGACGACGAATTTCTTTTTTGATTTTATTTATATTTTCACGGAGGCCACTCAATATTTTGAGAGTATAATAGATAATATTTGTCCGGAGCAGGATTTTTTATTTAACATTTTTTAACGTAGTATCATTTTGTTAGGAGTTACTCCGTACAGAAGCACTCTGTTTATCTACGTATGTTCGGGGGTAGGTTGCCTCCCCTCTCCCTGGTATTTCATCACTGATAATTTTTTTATTGTCTTCAATTGTTTTTATTTATTTATTTTTGCTTCCCTTCGGACAAATTTTCTGTCATCAAATAAAACGGGCTTGCAATTATATCTTTACTTTCTTCCTGTTGATAAATTTTCTGTGGACGTCTATGATGTTTAAGTTGGTTGTATTTTACTAAAGTAGAAATATAAAATTAAAAATTTTTTGCGTTTTTAAAGAATACATTTTTAATTCTAATTATGTACCTATTTAAAAAGCTTCAGAACTTATGAATAATCATGTCGCTGAAGGTAAAATTATTTAACCGTACGTTTCCAAGCAACAAGTAGCCAATTATTTGCCTGGTTTTCCTGCCGACATCATACTTAAAATAGTTCTGATGTTGTTATCAAGTGCTAAAATAAGTTCAATTTACTCACGTGCATTTATCATTACCACTTACCTATAATACCTTGCTCTTCATCACAGTAAATAATTATAGGCATCAGTATAATCCACTAAGAGCAACTCTAGTTTTGTTATTTCGTTTTATCATTAATATTGTATCTCGTGTTGTCTGAAAGCGATAATTACTCTTATCACATTTCACATACGAGTATATTAGAAATTCTAAAAAGTCGGTGTACAGGATGTAAGTGAAATTTAGTAAATGAATTCGTTCTTTTAAAGGAAATAGAGGACATGAAAACAAAATCATTAAGTTCGCCGTATTTCTCGCCGTGGTGTTTTTTAGGTACAGAGCAAAAGTAATATCAAACGTAAAATTATTTTTCTTTATAGTTCCAGGATAGTGACTTTATTCAATTATTTTTAAGGTAAATGTAGTTGGAATGAGGTCATAAGTCTTTTAGTAAATTTATGACCTCATTACAACTACATTTATCTTAAAAATATATTTTTTTGTTTAACTACTTTTACTATTTAAATTCTCCTCAAATAGTATAACTTAAATGTATTTGAATGACACACATTATTTGCAACCCCACATTTTAACAATTATTTTCTCGTACTTATAAACAAAACTGAACAATCTTATATGCAGAATTATGTAAATTTATGTTATAACAATATTTACATCTACCGGTAAATTTAAAAAAATACCTACTTTAAAAGATTTATGTACCTACAAATTTGTTGGTTAGACCGCTTTCTGTCATTATATATTCATTTTACTTCGGTACCTTTGAATATTTGCAGGTAGCATGAGATAACATTCATGTTATTTACTAAACTCTATACTACTTAAACTTGCGTACAATATTCAAACAATTAGACATCTCTCTATCGCCAACCATTCGTTGTCCTGCCAACCCACTTTCCCTTCTCCATCAACTGAACATTGACGGCCGATCATCGGCTAATTATTGGGTCTGTTTGATACTCAGTGTTCTGTGAAACGGTTGTACTGAGTGAAACCAATACATTTCGAGTGAGTTATTTTTATTGATCAGTAATAACGGTTTTTCATGAATCTTACTGTTCAGACGATGATTGTAAAGCTATTGCACTGAATAATATTTCGTTTTGCCACTTTTCCAAGAATCGTGAAAGGTTATTTATAATAGAATTATAATAGATTTATGGATTCCAGTTACCAATATCTGTTTTTTTTTTCATTTAATCATAAAGTTGTGCTGTGTCAATTAAAATGCCATATAAGTTCAGTAAAACGTAAATATATATTTTGAAGGTGCCAGCAATGGAAGGGTAGTTTAGGCTTTGGCAGAGAGCATAAATTTGCCAAACTAGCACCTGGCGAGTCTCAGGCGTATATGAATATGCGCTGTTCACTTTGTTAGGGAAACGTTTGCTAAAAGCTGCGATCTCTATAAAATTATTACCAGAATTATATAGTAATATATTAAGGTTAAAGTTTAAGAAATTATCATACCATACCAAAAATTGTTAACTGAAGGAAATGTATGTATTTTATATGGGTATATTTTGCATAATTGCTTTATAAAACATTCATGTTATACTTTTTTAGAGTACTATAATCAGAGCTGGGCAGTACTAGAGCGCAAGTACTTAATTCTAGTACTTCCAATACATTTGGGAAGAGTATTTGTATGTTATCATAAATAAACTTGTTACTTTTATTATTAAGAAGTACAAAGGGGGAGGGGGGAGGTTAAAGGGCACGTACACGTGTATAGTTGACAGTAGGGTTATCCTTATTTCAGAAGAGGACATGCCTTAATACTGTCTCTGTGTTTCCCCGTCCTTATTTGATGTTAGTATTTAAATGCATATTAAAATTTATTTATCATTGATGTATCCTCTTCCAGTGCCCTTACTTAAGAATATAATAGTAAGTACCTGTTCTTATTAGTCGGAAAATTCAAGTACTTATATTCAAGTACACGTAATTAGATACTTCTTAAATTATTAATGTACTTATTACTTTGTACAGTGTAAATAAAAACAAACCTACTTAGTACTCGATACTCGAGTACAATCAAAGTGTACTTGACGCAGCTCTGACTGTAATGCACCTGATTCGAATCACTCTACATTATTTTCTAAACTAGAAGCTTACGAAGGTAGTTAAGAGTCTTTTAGTGGTTTAACAGTGCCTTCAAAAAATTTTGCAGGCTATTTAATATCTCTAGAAAATATTTCTGTATCTATTTTTAACAATTTTTGTATCGTCATAGGGTCGGTCACAGTATGTTAACAGAATTTTTAGATGTAAGTTTTGAACACTCATGCCCAAGCTCCTCATATAAATATTTACTTTCCTTGTAACCTGTACAAAATGCCAGTTCGCCTAAGTTATATTTCAACTCTAATAAACTTGTGAATCTATATAATATTGCATTTCAGAAAATGAATCAAGAATTTAGTACCTCAGAGGCAGAAAGGCCCAAGTCCATTTTCATTGTTATACAGCTAAAAGCACTGGTATTTCTGTTGACGCATAAAGCTTCAAGTTCCTATTTTTATTATAAGAATGTTTCTTATAAAATTATTATTATTATTAAATGCATTACTTTAGATTTGGATAAAAACAGGTATGATCTTGAAGATCACTTTTGCCTAGCCTGCTTATTTAAAAATGTTAATATTGGACTTGGAACTTTCTGCCTCTGAGGAACTTAACTTATTTAACTCGTATTTAGGCCAACCCTCCAGTAGCTGTTTACAAAGCAGAAATTAACTTAAGTTCAGTGTGTGACAGTGCGCAAATGCGGACGTGTCTTGCGTTATTTTATTTCAAAACATAATCAAAAGACTTAGCAGATATGGTATTAGATATATGACTTGCGTCACTTTGTACGCGAACAGTGCAAAACGCTGTTCAAAGATTGCAGTATGACGATAGCGTGAAGCCAACCTATGAAGGCCGTGAACAAGAAAAACGGCAA
Source organism: Monochamus alternatus (assembly GCA_037114965.1). Taxonomy (NCBI): domain Eukaryota; kingdom Metazoa; phylum Arthropoda; class Insecta; order Coleoptera; family Cerambycidae; genus Monochamus; species Monochamus alternatus. Next base: position 71,181,935 of record CM073431.1, on the reverse strand, counting down.
CGTGCTTTAAATATGGAAGATATTTTACACCTGGTCGAGGAAAACCCAGGTCGCAATGCCCGCGATCTTGTACATGAAATGGACGTTACAAATACCAATTTGTGGAGAATTTTCTACTGGTTGATTTTGATATTGCAAAATATACTATTATAAATTTAAAGATGACGGTTTCTTCAAAGCTTGCCGATCTTCTTGAAAATTTGCAAATAGCTTTTTTAAATAACATTTTGATGCATTTTCAGTGGATAAGGCATTTTTTCGAAAACGTTTGCTTCTAACTACTCTAGCAAGGTGTACGTTTTCAGATCAAAAATAGATACACCAATCCGCAAAAGAGTTCTGTCATTTAAAAGAAGCATGATTAATAACGTCAAAATTATACACAAATTTAAATTTCTCGACTCCAAAAAAACACCACCAATTTATGCAACTATTTGAATTTTTTAAAAAGTTATTTATAAGTACCGAAAATAAAATTGTAATTTTGGCACCTCGTATGCATTATTTTGTGGTCAAGAATCTACTCTTACTACATGTCCCATTAATTTCGGGAAACTCTGTATATTGGGCCATTAATTATAAAGAAAAATCCTTTCACCTTGGAATTAATATAATTTTTCTACGTTCATGAAAAAAACAATCAATCTTCAATTCAATCAATCAATCTTTATTGAACTGTATTTAGTGGAAAAAGTGGTTCTTTATTGCACTAGTACAATAAAATGTTTATTGTATTCATCTGTCATTCTACTACAGAGTTTTGTCATCATGACAAACATAAACGTTCAAATAGACGTCATATTTTCCTACACTTAGTGTCATCTAAATAAAACATTTTTTAGTTTTTGCATGAACGTAGACAAAATATTGTATGCAACTCATACAAAAATTGCTTATTGCACTCGACGTGTTGTCCTACTCGGCCTAATGTCCTCGTTGAATAATTTCAGGTCCCGTGCAATAAACACTTACTTTTTGTACTTGTTGCATAAATAACTATTTTCTACGTTTATGCAAAAAAGAAAACTTTATTGAACTATATTTAGTTGAAAAAGTGGTTCTTTATTGCACTAGTGCAATAAAATGTTTATTGCATTCATCTGTCATTCTACTACAGCGTTTTGTCAGCATGACAAACATAAACGTTCAAATAGGCGTCATATTTTCCTACACTTAGTGTCATCTAAATAAAACATTTTTTAGTTTTTGCATGAACGTAGACAAAATATTGTATGCAACTCGTACAAAACGTGCTTATTGCACTCGACGTGTTGTCCTATTCGGCCTGACGTCCTCGTTGGATAATTTCACGTCGCATGCAATAAGCACTTACTTTTTGTACTTGTTGCATACATAACTATTTTCTACGTTTATGCAAAAAACAAAACTTTATTGAACTATATTTAGTTGAAAAAGTGGTTCTTTATTACACTAGTGCAATAAAATATTTATTGCATTCATCTGTCATTCTACTACAGCGTTCTGTCATCATGACAAACATAAGCGTTTAAATCGACGTCATATTTTCCTACACTTAGTATCATCTAAATAAAACATTTTTTGAGTTTTGCATGAACGTAGAAAAAATATTGTATGCAACTCGTACAAAAAGTGTTTATTGCACTCGATGTGTTGTCCCACTCGGCCTGACGGCCAATTTCACGTCGCGTCCAATAAACACTTACTTTTTGTACTTGTTGCATAAATAACTATTAATTTTTTGTTATTGTTGTTTTGGAAATATTAAAATGTATCGTTAATGTACAAGTAATTTGTTATATTGTTTAGACACGCATTGTGCATTGCACATTATATTTCATATGATTTTATATTATCTTTTGCAACTCCTTGTAACTTAAAACGACGGCCTAAGAAAGTCATTGAAACAATTTCATTGCCACATAAATAAACACCTTTAACTAGTTTGACTTTCAACAGCCATAAAAGTTATATTGTTCGTCAAGAAAGCTTGTAAACTGACACCCATAACCTATAAAATCTCTAAAGGCTAAGCGCTAGTTTCTAAGATTACCTATCTAAACAGCACATAGTAAAATTTTCACTACATAAAAAGTTTAAATGCACTACTTGCTAATGCTGTAAAGCATTCAGAAAATGAAGTAATGAAAAAAGAAAAACCTACATCAAAGGGGCTTTCAACATTATAATTATACAGCACATTTTTAAATATGTTATGTTGCCTTTAGAAACTGCTGCTATATATAGCTACTGTTTATTATTATAGAAAAACCTTTAATAGCTTGTGGTAAGCTCACAAAATACTTAAATTAAGAAGAAAAATGTGTAAAAGACATTAATTAGTTACCTGCAACCATGGGAGAAGTTAAGGGGGATTCTTGGGAGTACTAAACCATCACAAAAACCAAATTAACCCTTCCAGAAATGTTATACAAATATACATACTCCTTTAGATACTACGGCTTTATTGTAGAAAGCATTTCACTAGGGTATGCCAAGTTAGGAAGCAAACATTTTGTAATACGAGTAATTGCAAACGTAAGGTGATCATGTGCTTTCTCTGAGTTATGTGTACCTATGCAATCATAGATAACCTAAATAATACTATTTTTGATTTGGTTGGTAGTATGCTGTGTATTATTACGATACTATTGTATAATCTTATAGTTTTCCTTATTCTATATATTAATTACTTTTTTTCGACAACATTTTTTTTTTCATTCAAGTCTTCTAAGACACTGCAGCTTATTTAAGCCATCAAAAAGGGGAGAAGGATATGAATTGTGGTTCTAAAATTTATGTCATAAACGACTTCGTAGACAGGGTGTTTCTGAAATAAATGCATTTCTTCAAAGTGTAATAGAGTATATGATGATTTGCGTATAAAAATAGTATATTATTTAACGAGTCAAGTTGAATACTATACTTTATCTACGACTATAACAATAAATACTAAGATACAAGTATCGAGAAAGAAAATTGATTTGAAAACGTCAAAATTATTTTGTTAAAATATCAAATGACATTTATCCCCTCAATGATAATAATTGACAGTTCCGCCTTCTGAGAGGCGTTAGCAATTTAATAATTTTAAAATCTTTTAATTATTCATTCCTTTTCACTTGTTAAAAATTCTTTCCATTTTACACCAATTGAACGTATTTATCGGTTTAAAAATTTCCAAGAATTTACTGGGTACACTATTTACATACCGAATTATCATTGTAGAAGCCCAGCGTGAGTTATAATAACTCACTATAAAACTCACGCTATTTGTTTATTGATACTATTAATTGCTCAAAAGCAGTCGACCTTCATATATATTTTTTTATTTACCCTGTACATATGAAAACTATCTGTATCTTTTAAATCATTATAAACGCAAGAAAATGTTATTTGTAGAAAAGCTTGAAATGAGAAGTTTTTTCAATATTCTTAAAAAAATAACGACTTAAAACTGAAAAGTGCATTTTCTTTTTCCTTTTATTTTTAAAGTAACTCTTACGAGATTTGGTGCCCTTATTTTTTCAACATAAGCTTTCCAATATAGGTGGAAATTCGTCTTTTTGACTATCTTTGGTGATGTCAAATTCATCCATATGAAAATAAAAAAGTGACTATGAAAATTTGAGAAGCTATGACGAACAATATAAGAGTACCAAATTGCATAAGATTTATTTTAAAAATAAAAACGTTATGAATAGAAAAAGAAAAGCTCATTTTCAGTTTTTAGCCAGTATTTTAGAAATTACACAAAATATCTCATATTTTTTTTTCCACAAAATTGGTAGGCATAATAAACGTGCAACTTTTTCCTAATTTAAGTACCTAAATCACCCCGTACATATTACCGTTTGCAAGATCCCTATAGTAGGCGTCGTAAAAGTGATCACCCTGTATATGATGATTTGCATGCAACTTCCCAACCCAATAACACCCGATAAAAGAGATTTTTCTATTCTGTTAAAGTCAGTTGATAATGCTCCTCGATGATCTCAGGTAAAACTTCTTTCTTCCAAAACAAATCGTAGATAAAGCTGGTGTTGAAAAAAAACTCTTTGATGGTAGGAACTTTGAAAAGCACCCTTGAATTTTAAGCAAATTATATCCTACAGTTAAATTTTACAACTATCATATTGAATATGACCCAATGTTTTTAACCAAATGCAAATGCTTCTTATAACTGATTTTAAGTCTGTCTGATCAGTTTTATTGTTCAATTATTATTAGTTTTGAGTACTTTATCTTGATTGTTAACTTTTCAAAATTTAACGAAAACGCAATTTGCTTTAAAAATATTCCCCTAGAATTCCTAATTAGGTTCATCGAGAAAATCTACTATTTTTTTTAATGTATATTGTGTTCAGCTACTAATCGGCCAAACGCCACCATAAGGTTGTGCGATGAAAGTCAATAGATATTCAAAAATGTTGTTGAAAAAGGCTTGATTTGACCGATTGCTAACTAAACGCCCTGTAGATTTAAGTTTCAAGAGCGATGTTTTAGTTTCAACAACATTAGAGTTGCTATTGTACATTCTTAAAGACATATTTTATTGTATATACTACATAATAACTTAACTGTTTAACATATAATTATTGCCAAATAAATGTTTATAACTAAAAAGGTAAAGCACATCAAATAAATTTAAGTATTTTGTGCCTATAAACTAATTAACTAATTGCTAATATTAACCTAAGAAATATAGAACACCTATGTAAAACACAGAAATTATATTTTGTAAAAGGTGAATTTACTAAATACAGGATGTCCAACATGTATCGAACAATGTTTATAACTTTCGAAAACACCCAGTATAAGAACATTGTTCAGTCGAAAATTTTTTGATTAAATTATTTTCACCCTTGAGTTTGTTTCGAAGCCAATAATTTTTTATTAACCAAATTTGGTTTTTAAAAGGCACCACGTATTTTTTATTTTTATTTGAAATCAACACTTTTTTGCGTACGGACGTGTAAAATTTGCCAAAGGGGGATCAGTGCCACTTGTTATAAGTTTAATTTCTTTTTAGATAATGTTAAACATTCTTAATATTATAGTTTATGTTGCAAAACCGATTTTTCTTATAAGTAAAAAAACTTACAAGTGTTTTAAATTTAAGAGTTGATTCCAAATGACAGAAAATAGTATAACGCCATTAATAAAAACAAAATTAGTTGTCATAGCAACGAAATTAATAGCTTTCAAACAAGCTTAAAGTAGCCAAGGGATGTAAAAATCTTAACTAAAAACTTTTGTCTGAGCAATTTTTTGTACAGAGTGTTTAAAAAACTTATAAATATTATTCTATCAATGTGGACCATTTTGGTGATGCATGTATTGGTATCTTAGGAACTATAACAGACAGGAAAATGAGAACGGTTCGGAATTTTAGACGGTTATGTAGCTAACTTGCAGACCGGTCTTCAGGTTTTTCAGTTATTTTGAAAAAAAAGTTTAGTCAATATGCCGTTTTTCGAAAATCGTCTGTAACTTTTTTCTTTAGAGGAATTTGTAAAATCTGAAAAAATTTTCACAAGTTTTTCGAGGAATTTCACTGTATATTTTGATTTTGCATTGCGACGTTTCGCTTTGGGCTCCCATAAGAAAAGAGTGAAATGATGGTTTATCGCAATTGAAATGTCGCAATGAAAATCTAAATATACAGTGAAATTCCTCGTAAAACCTTGCCGTGAAAAATGTTTTCAGATTATTCTAAATAAAAAAGTTACAGACGATTTTCGAAAATGCTACATTTATACTTTTTTCAAAATGCTGGGATCGGTCTGCAGCGTCATTAAGTTAGCAACAGAACTGCCTAAAAGTTTAAACATTTGTCTATCTCTTATATTACCCAAGATACCAATACATGTGCTTCACCAAAACGGTTCACATTATACTATATTGCGCACCCTAAATTACATAAAAGAGATATATACAAGAAGTACAGACTAATATAATAAAGTTATCTACCTACTAAGTGTAAAGTTAGGAGTAATGCAATAGCCGGTCCCGGCTTTTAGCACTTTCACCCTTTGTTGTAGATTTTTCTAAATCAGTGCACTAAAATCTAAAAACTTCATGCCCATGCTCCATGTGTGGACGAGGAAAGTATTCTTGATACCGATAGAACCTCGCAAATTTCTAAACGGTCGTGTAATTTTGTGTCGACAAACGTGATTGGACAATTCACAATACTACAAACACACAAAGAAGAAAAAATTCTAATACGCCAATGATTAAAAAATTTCCAATGCAGTCCATGATTTAATAGCTTTGTGTGATCATAAAGGATGGAGTAAAAGCGGGGGAGAAGCAGATAGTTTAAAAAGTCTACTTACATTTTATACTTACTAATCTGATATTTACAGAAAGTATACCCAAAATATAGCCTACACAGCGGTAATAACAGCGTTTGTACTATGGTTTGTGTAAATTTGTGTATTTCGTGTAACTATACAACTATTTTTCTTCGACCAAATTTTGAATACAATCGAACAAATGAAATTTATTTTGTAATACCTCTATTTTGTTACTTTACCTTTACCTATATTATTACAAACAATCAATAGGAAAACTTACTGTTGGCATCTTCGATCATTTTTTCTGCTGAGGTTATTTATGTTGTTTACAAATAGTAAATATAAGACAAAAAGAAAGTTTTTATCATTGAATAATTAACACAGCATAGACAGATTAGCAGAACTACTTGAACCGAAATATAAGTCGCACATAGCAGCTCGCGCATCCATTTTAGACTGCAGAGTTCTCCGCTACCCATCAGTTTGTCTCAAACGTTGGCGTGCGAACGTTGATTATACAGAGACGGATTAAAGTAAAATTATATCTGAATCGAGGAATAAGTCGCCGTGTAGCTGTTAAATGTTTAGACACGTAAGTATACTGTAAAAATCATAAGTCATATTTTACAGGTATTGCCATACCTATTAATTCATTTGGTAAGTATAACATTGGACTCTAAATACTTCTCATGAAAGTGATTTTTGACAAATATAATTTTTTATTTTCGAGCAAAGATTTGGGTAGTGGTTTCTAATCGAAAAAATTTATTAGAAAAGCTACATAGAATTAGTAATACAAATTATGTCAAATACATTTTGAAAATTATATGCTTTCTAATGATTCACGCAATATATTATGCAAAAAGACCGAATACTTCCGGCACAAAAGAGCTTATCTTCAATTTTTTTTAGATTACCATATTGCTTTTAGTTACTGTTATGAGAGTAAGTCTAAATCAGTTTTATGCTCATATGAAAATATTTAACTTGTGATTATATCAACTATAATTTTATAATATATTACCAGTAACAAAAGAAGAAACAAAGCAATGTAATAGAACAGAAGATATATAAATATTTTGAAATGTCAGGAGTAAGTTTAAGGTTAAAAAATATGCAATGATATTTTTACGACATATCATTTTCTCAAAACAAGATAATAATAAAAAATATAAACATTTACTATTTTCTAATATTTTTCCAATTTTATTTTATTTTATACTCTCTTGCTTTTAAATGGAATTATAACAATTGACCATTCACCCAAAGCCTCAGCCATAGATACTGCGCAAATTGAAAATATCGTGACACAACAGAAGTAAATCGAATTTTCGCACTATGTTAGTAGCAGTAAATGGTAGTAATACATGTTGCAATACCTATCCACAACTGTATAATGAATTGTTACATAATGTTGATAGATGTAACGTAAACATTCAAGTGGAATGAATTAATACGCGCAAATAAAAAAATCCTGTTCCGGTCCTGTTCACTGATCCTGCAATTCCTATTAGATGTTGCATACGCATTTCAAAGTCACATCTCTGTTTGTATGACACTGCAATTACTGCGATTATTATAGTTATGTAGGATAACCTATACCTATAACCATATCTCCTGTAACAAAATTTGTAATAAGAAAACTCATGCGACAAGTACTCTGTAGCAAGCAAGATCGATTGGATTTATGGTTGGCTTTAAAAGAACTGTGGGGCAGCTACAATATTCCAAGCACATCTAATGGTAGTATGTTCGATGGAAAATTTTAGAAGACATATTTTTTTTAGTTGAGATTAAAATAAATCGCTAAAACAGTAGTAGAAGGTACACAAGTGTTCTACAAGCTCTATGACAAACTTTGGCAGATGATAGCTGGGTTAATGTCAAACATTTTATCTTATAAACATAGATCCGATTAGTTTTTGTTTAGGAGCATTTTAAAAAATATTATTTCATATTTCAATCAAAGTAACCTGAGAAATAGAAATCATGCTTGTTATAATAATTATTATTATTTGTGTGTAAAATTTAAACATTGGTCATGTGGGAAAACTTCATTAAGGTAACGTCTTATATCGAGGCGAAAATGTGGAAAAGCGCCATTTTGTTGGAACCTGATATTACCAGTAGACATATCGTGCTCATTAGGGCTATAAAAAAAATAATTTCAGAGCAGGAGTTAGCTCAAAATGCAAAAAAATTAAATATAAACCAGTCACAGTGCCCCCATAATAATACGTTTTCCTATTATTCTAACCTAAACTTTCATTTTTTCCATTTTGTGTATGTTTTCCTTCATCTAGTGCGAATTTTCTGAACTGCAAAAAGTTAGTATTTTGCCTATTCATCATTCCGTTTAAGCAAAAAGTTTCGTCAGAGAAAATTATGCAATTTTTAAAGTTGAATTGCTTTTCAAATACATTTCTGATATACAGGGTGATTCAGGTTTAATCTTGATAACTTCAGGAATCGATAGAACAGGTTAAAATAATGTTCATTTGTGATATAAACTTATTTCCTAAAACGCATCGTTTCCGAGAAAGAGGGCGTTGAAGTAGGAATTTTTTTCTCGTTTTTCCCTCATAACTTTTGAACCACTTATCCGATTTAAGTGAAATTCGGAACACTAACACTCCTTCTGATCTTGCATAAGCTTCTTAAGTTTGAACTACCTACATCTCTTAGAAGTGTATTTTGTATGCTACCCCTCTCTTATTTTATTTCAAAACTAAAAAAAAATAATAATTTCAATAAAACATCTACACACCACTTTGACCTGATTAATTTCGAAATTTTTTCGTCTCCAGTTTTTTTTCGACGTTTTACAAGATTTACAACAAACTTATCAACTACTGAAAAAATTACAATAATTGTTCAAAGTGCATTCCTCCAGCCCCAATACATTTTTAACATCGACGAACTAGTGTATTAACCGCAGCTGCCATTCGAACAGGATTGTTTTTTATGTCATCACAAGCATGTCTTATCCTTTGGGTCAATTCCTCACGGATATGTACTGGCGTATCATATACAATTGCTTTTAGATGGCCCCAAACGAAATAATCCAGAGGATTCAGATCTGGCAAGCGCAGAGGCCAAGCCACTGGTCTTTTGCAAGGAATCCACATATTTGGGTGGTTGTTGGGTTGTCTTCCAATCCATCGACGAGGATAATTTTCATCCAACCACTGCCGTACTTGCCTTCCGTAATGTGCAGGGGCACCATCCAACTGCATCCAGTTCCCTTGGCGTAAATTTAAGGGGACATCGTCAAGCACGGGAGAGAGTTTTGCAGAAACTCATGAAATAAATCTCCATTTAAACGAGGAGGCAAAATATGGGGCCCACAGAGGTTATTACTTAAAACACCTATCCACACATTTACACTAAACTGTTGCTGAAATGAAGATTGTCTGACACATCGAGGATTGACTTCACTCTAAACGTGAATGTTGTGGTAATTCACAATTCTAGCTTTTGTAAAATTAGATTCGTCGGTCCATAAAACCTTATGCAGAAATTGTGGATTAATTTCTGTTGAATCTAAAACCCATCTACAAAAATTTAAACGTTTTTCAGCATCTCCTGGCAACAAACCTTGAACTAGTTGGAGATGGAAAACCCTTCGATGATCTTGTTTGAGTGCTCTCCGTACTTTTGATTGAGATAGCATACAAAATACACTTCTATGAGGGGTAGGTAGTTCAAACTTAAGAAGCTTATGTAAGATCATAAGGAGTATTTGTGTTCCGAATTTCACTTAAATCGGATAAGTGGTTCAAAAGTTATGAGGGAAAAACGAGAAAAAAAATTCTACTTCAACGCCCTCTATCCTTGAAACGATGCGTTTTAGGAAATAAGCTTATATCACAAATAAACATTATTTTAACCTGTTCTCACTAATCAATATTAGTGAAGTTATCAAGATTAAACCTGAATCACCCTGTATAATAATTGAGCTGTTCCAGTGATTCATTTCAATCTCAACTAGAAAAAAAAAAATTATGTTGCACCGTTTTCGAACACACTATATGAGAAGAAAATGTTGATGCGTTCAATTATATTAATGGAATTCTGAACAAAATCAGAGACACATAGTTGATAGGACACATTTGATGAAAATAGTATTAGTACAATATAAAATTAGTACGGAATGCCCACAATGCTACTAGAAAATAAAATGTGTGCAGAGTTAGTGCGAAGAGTCTGCATTAAGGATATTTGCTAAACATTTCTGAAATGCTAGGAACTTTTTAAAAAGTTATCCCCATGATAAGAAAAAACGGTATAATGACTCACGGAAAAATATCCACTGCTTTGTCTCATTTGTACCCACTGGTTTATAAAAACAGTCATCACTATTCAGGAGTAACACTGTATATAGGGTGTGGGGTCTTTAATGCAATAAAAATAAAATACAGATTCCTGGCAATATTTGAAATAAAAAAGTCTTGTATCAAAAAATATATATTCCCGTTTTGTTAAAAAAAATTACCTACAATTTTGCACTGGAAAAATAAATAATTTTACGACCTTGGCCAAAATGTCACCATTTGGCAGCTACGAACCTATCCAAAAAGCCGAGTCAGTGTTACCAGATGGTATAATTTTACGGAAATTTGTTAAACGAGCAAAGAGATAAAGGGTTTTCATAAACTAATTAATTTTGAACTGGATAATTTTATGGAAATTTAGGCTAGTTATTAATAAAGATCTGGTATAATCTTACCGACATCTCACAATTATTATTTTTATTGTTTCTTCAGAGGTAGACAAAAATCAGTCGTGAAAGATTTGCAAGTGTTTTTTTTTTCAAGAGAGCCTAAATTTCCGTAAGAAATGCTGTTCGAAATCAGTATAAATGTGGACAAAAATTAATAATTTTAATCTAATTTAATACAATCCTCGTTTTAATAACGAGAAATAAACGTAAAAGTGAATTAGTTACTTCTCTCTAAACGGCAGTGTGTAATACGGAATATCTTTAGGTAAAAATTCTTCTATGTGAAGAAAATATTTACATTTGGCAACATTAGTCTCCATTACATTCCACTCCACAACTGCATCTATCGCAGTGGGGGATACGTGGTCGCCGCGCGCTCATAATGCGGCCATGGCCGGCGTTAACTTTTGTCACTTTTTGTTACGTTATTTAAATCTCATAATCGATCTATAATAATCTGTATTATTTTAATTTATTTGCTGTCAGGAATATAGGTTCTTAATATTCTGAATACACACACCCAGTATATTGATTTATTACAAATATAAAGCCAAAGTTCCAAGTATAAGAAGTGAAGGTCTTTTAGGCTTTAAATAAACATAATTTTGTTTATGGTGTAATTTTTATCATTTATCCTTATCTATAAATTAATTAAATGTATTTTATCGAAATTTGAAATATGGAAAATAGAAACTATATAAAGAATTTTAAATTGAGCTCTATATTTTTATAGTCTATAAAAGATGGCACACATTATGCCTGCATGGAACTGCACGGACCAGTACAGCGCGGACCTGTAAACCTGCACGACTTCGCACACTTGTCCAACATGGACCAGTAACTTTTTGTGCAGGTTAAGTTTTTAAGTAGTAGTTGAGTGTAGCTCGCAAGAAGAAATTTTTATTTTAACGATGTTGAATGAAGAGGAGGAGAGGGAAGAATAGAAGAAAATGAGATGGTGTTGGGTTCATCATATAAATAAAAAGAGAAAGCTGTATTTCATCATTTAATTTCTGAACTGGAAATAAATCAATAACATTTTTTAATTAAGGCCTAGCGCGCCCTGGAATAGAAATTGCAGGCCACAGACACGACCTGCAGTGACGGTCGTTGCAGGTGACGGCCCATACAGGTGTTAGTTGGTCTAGTATGCGATGCTCCATTAAATACATGGGAATCTTTATGAGGAGGTTTTGCAGGCCCGTGCTGTGCAGGTCTTTAAGCGCTAACTAGCAATATCATAGTTTTTACGATTTTCGTTTTATGTAGCTATACTTACAAAAGAATGTTAGTATAACTTGAATGGTAAGGCCCAAACTACCATGTGTAGAAAATTACAAATATACTACAACAATAGAAGATAATTTTGTTTTTCGCCGTTTTTAATGAAGAGAAGGAAAGTATGAGGTTTACAAATAAATTTCAAGAGTTTCTGCACTTAGCTGTACAGACTTAACATATATATCTAAGTACTCAATTTACACATACAAAAAAAGTTTTAATAAATTTGAAATCTGCGGTATGCAGACCACCAATACGTACGTTCTGGAGTGGATGTGTTCTGCAACAATTTAAACCATCTGGTTTATAAATAGGAAAGAAAAACGTCTTGGAAGTGTATAAATGTTATGAATAAGTAAGCAAAGGTAATAAAATACATCGGCAAATATATTTAATATCCACTCACCGAGGCACCTGCCTACACACTTAAGTGTACAAGAAGTTTCAGAAATTTATTACAGTGATACGAATTACAATGCGCTGGTGTTGTCTCGAAACAAATTACCCGAGGCGTGAAGAATACAATACGTTAAGAAGGATTAGTTGTTGGTGTATGACAGTGTTCTGTTTTAATTGTAATTTATTGTTGCCCACAAAGCTATTAAACCGAAAAGCTTAATGATACAATTTAATGTCGAGCAGCCTTTATCTTTCGCTGTCCAATAAATAATTATTAATTTTTGTGTTACGGTTCTAAATTGTTTTTTAATTAACCAATTGTCCAAGAAGCTTGGCAGACAGGATTACTTACTGGGTTTAGGGCCTCACTTTGGTATGTCTTCAAGATGAATTGATATATTTTCTTACGAGTAGCATACAGAGTGTTGCAAATTAGTAGGTCAAGCCGTTAACGACATATAATTTGGACCAACATGATGGGTGTTTTATAATGCCATATTTCACTTTGGAGCTCCATTTTCAAAATAAGGGTGTCAAAATTAATATTTTAAAAATGATTTTTATTGATAGCTCCGGTGATTTTAGAGATATTTGTTTGAAATTTGGCACATATTTTTATCTTTAGTCGGCACACTTTCTGTGTAATTTTGGTCTAAAATATAAAAACATGAACAGAGAAAAGAAGGGTTGTAGTAACCACAGACTTTGTGAGTTGTTTAATAAAAAACATCCTGTGACTAGCAAACAGAAATCCCCTAATATTGGACACCCTTGTATTCGAAAAACTGTAAAGCATTCATTTTTGTTTAAAAAATAGGGGATGCAATTTAAAAAATTGTAATGACGTTACAACCCAAACATAAAAACTATAAAAATACATTTTTACCCAAGCAATCCCACTTTTAAAAAAAAGTTAAATTATTTCATAATTTTTCAAATAAAAAAGCTTTCTTAGGATATTTTATATATTGTGCAAAACTTTATCACCATCCGGTACATGTGATGTCATTTTAAATCATTTGTATACGTTTTAGCGTTATGTTACACTAAATTGAAGCAGAACAGTCCTCGATAACCATGGCATGTACTAAAAAAGTTACATTTGGAACTAATTATCTATTTCAGATTGCATATTTAAAATTTTTAAAAGAAAACTAGAAACAACAAAAATGATAAAATGATGTATTTTTACTATTAAACATTAATTAAATACCATTTAAGTATTCATTATATTTTAGTGTTTCTGTTATGTTCTCCCTGTAAATGAAACAAAACCCATGTTTCTTTCTACCCGTCCTTGTTAATTTGTAACTTAATGGGCTACTTACAAGATAAAATCTGAGAACGGTATAAATTATTCGGCCAATCTCATTTTTTATCTGCATAATAAAAAGCCACGGTTAATTGAACAGTTTTTTTTGTTCAGTAACATGTAGATGATGTGGCTGAATTATACTCTGAAAATAAAATTAATATATTTCTGAATTTTGTATTCCTAAATTATTTTCAATAGTTAGAATTATGAAGAACTTTTTTTAACTCAAACTAAATGTTCAATATGGGCCACTTTCATCTTCACTTGGGGCTGGCTCTTTTAATGAGCAAATAAATATTAGAAAATATGTGGTTTCAGTTCAAAGTGCTTTACGCCTTGTATAATTCGTTCCATTACTTGCTAATCAGTTATTGGAACCATATAAACGAAATTTTTCATAAAACCTCAGAAAGTAAAATCCAGTGGGTTAAGATTGGGAGAACGGGACGGCTATTTAACAGGTTTAACCATTTCATCCGTTAGGAAAGATTTCATTTTCCATGGGTACTACAACCTCCCTTTTCTCCGTGTAATTGTTAATTTTTTAAAATATAGTTAATGAGAATGAGAAAATATAAAATAGATAGTGAAAGACAATTAAAATTTACTGAAGATTTATTGTGTCAAGTGCGTATTATTTCGCGTTCCTTCTTAATGAATAGGATATAACATTATCTCTAAAATTGTGTAACAAAGTAAATTATTAATTTAAAACAATAATATAGGTATGTATTCAAATAGAAGCAGATCTGCATTTAATGTCATGAAGTTTAACTTAAAAGAAAATTATCTAGTAAATCGTCACGCGTTATTCCAGTAAACAATTATGTTGAACAATTTTATTAATTTTACAAATATTTTACAGAAGCGCAAATAACTCAAAAATAAAATGAGTTAAATAAAGATATAAAGATTTTGCGACTACTAGTACTATTCATAAGGGTTGACCCTGTCCAATAAGATTTTTGTTTAGGCATATCATATATCCTGAAGACATAAAGACAATTCTGTTAAAACAGTTGAAGAAGTTGGAAGCAAAACGTCATAAGCTGGCTAAGGATATGTAAATTATATACTTACATTATTAGTTGTATCGTGTTTCCTTAAAATTATATATTTTTATGCAGGGTGTTTCATAAGCAATCTGAAATATTTCAATAGTGGCACGCAGAAAAGTTTATATAAAGTTTTTCAAAGCGCCTTAGTTTTTGAGTTACAGAGCGTTAAAATTTTAATTTTATTTAAGTTCTTTTTGAAAACCGCTGGAGAAGATTAAATTTTTTTTTTTAAATTGCTATCACTTACATACCATAATAGAAGGCATGTTTTGGGTGTAGAATATTTTTTCACAATATCAAGGAAGGTCATGTGGGTAGCTATTTTAATATTTTTATTAAAACATTATATACACCACTGCCACGCTGTTTAATACAATTTTTTAAATTCCTATTTAGTATTTAACAAAAAACGTCTCTTAACATTTTTTTATTTAGGATGTAGCTCAGGCGGAGAACGTTATTTTACTGATAATCGCGCAAAATAATAATGTGGAATTTGAATAAACTCGGTCTAGTGGTCTATATGGAATGAATTTGTTTTATCAGACATGCCTTCTTTTGTCACACTTTGTTGGAAAAAATAGTTGTCAAATAGTCAATAATAGTACCTTTAGTTAGTTTTATTACCAAATCCTATATCAAAAAATGTCAAAAGAAGTTGTTTGTTAAATACTAAATGGGAACTAAAAAAATTGTATTAAAAAGCGTGGCAGTGGTGTATATAATGTTTTAATATAAATATTAAAATAGCCACCCACATTACCGTCCCTGATATTTTTTAATAAAAATATAAAAATAACCACCCACAGGACCGCCCTTGATATTGTGAAAAAAATATTATATATATAATTTAAAAAAAAAATTAGTCTACTTCAGCGATTTTCAAAAACAACTAAAATATTTAAAAACACTTTATACGGACTTTTCTTCATGACATTGCTTGAGGAATAACCCCTTGAAATATTTCAGATTACTTAAGAAACACACTGTATAAGGTACAAAACAATTTTAACTATTTCATTACTTTATTATGCTAGGTGCTTTCAAAATATGATGATACAAGGATATTTTTTTATAGTAGGTGGGTATTCATGAAATTAATTAAATATTATTTATATCAAAACTTTAATCAAGAATAATATATTAAGCGAAAACATCTTTACTGTAAAATAATGAATTATGGAAACTAATATAAATATCTGCATGGACTACATTAGTGGTGACGTCACAAATTAGGCATCCAGAGTTACAAGAGTCATAAGAAAAGTAGCGCTAAAAGTTACCTGTAAAAATTAACCTTAAGAGAAGGTGACTTAAGAGTCAAAATGGAATCAACAAAATTATCCAGTTACCACACTTAAAAAAATATCATCTGGTAGATTATTTACATTGAAGATTAAGTTACGTTTTCACGAGTTTGGATTTTAATATTAAATCAGATAAAGCTTGAACAGCAGTTCTATTAATTTGAATGTGAATATACTGTTGACTTTATTTGCACTAAACACGTAACATTGACGATTGCAGCTATATATTTAATACCTTAAAGCACATAAAAGCACAGATAAACCTACTTATACAAAATTTAACACTAAAAAACACTCAAAATCAACATAATCTCAATATACATATTTGCAAGTTAAAGTTTTCTGACAGATGGCATATAAGCTATATATGAAAATAGTTGCTCAGTTGAGCATAATTCTGTTGTGCTATTGGTGGAGAAAGAACATATTTTAAAAATTTATTTAACACATTTAAAGAGAAATATATTATAGAATAGTTGATTCTAAACTAGCATATAATCTCCAATCGAATTCAAGTGAACAGAGAAATAAATCAAATTCCGATGACCCGTTTTTAATCAGATAATTTGACTCTTAAATATAGGTTGCATAAGGATCATTATAATGACACTTGATTGAAACGTAATTTCTTATGACACAAAGTACCACAGGTTGAATGCTACTGTGACGTCACACTAATGCGGTCTATACGAAATTTAGATTACATATTTAAATTTATTTATTTATGGAAGCTACTCTTACTAGTTAAAAATCAAGGGGCATTGATGAAGAACACTTTTGGAACGTTTCCTTTTTTCAAAATAACTTCAGTGTTAATAGAATATTGAAAAAAGGCACTGCGATATTGTGTATTTCCTAGTCTGTAATTAATTTTTCAGTATTTTTGTTTTCAGATTATTGATTTTGCTACTTATACAGTTTTGCTTCTCTCATTTCTAATACTGCTAAAATAAACGGTTTTATTGTCTGCATAATTCTTTTTGGTTAATTGGCTGATAGAAGTTTAATAGTCAATCGCAGAAGCGTACCTACAGATAAAGGACTGCTCGACTGTATACGGATTGTAAGAATAAGAACGGTGAGCATCAATCACAAGACAGAGTAAAATGGTGCCCAATCTAGGAGGCCGCATGCGAAGTAGTGCCGAGGGCCTAAAACTTACAAGAGGTCTGCCCCAGTACCAAGACTTGACTTTCTGCGTCCACCCTCCCAAGCTCGACCGCAGGCCGCCGAGGTACCCGCTCTGCAAACACATTCGAGCCTTTATGCACTCCTAATACTTCATGGTACTTGGACGTACCACTGCGTACCATTAGGTACCATTAGTCAAAGAACTGGTACCATACCTTGTGTAGATGGTAAATTGAATAACACATCTCTTATTTACAATTTCATCCAAACAGATCATTCAATAATTTGAAGGGATTCTTTTTATTCTATATATAGGGTGTCCGGAAATGCTGCGTCAATATTCCGAGGCGTTCATACTACACAAAAAATTAATGTGACAAAGTTGTTTGAGTTCCAAAACTCAAAATTAGAGGAGTTGCCATATCTAAAATTAGAAAAGCCGGACGTCACTGTCGATTCACCCGAACATTTTGCTCGAAAAGCCGGGCAGCTCCCTTTTTGCCAGTGAACTCTATATAGGTACGTAGTATAAAGTTAACTGGTTTTTGCATATGAAAAAAAACATTTTTTTAACAAAAAACGTAATTATGTGCGTTACATAAGTATACAGAGTGCTCCGCATAAGAACTGACACAGAGCAGGTGCATCTAGAGAGTCTTGGCAGAATATTTTGAATAACACCACAAAGTGGTCCCAAATATTCCGGAAAAAAATAATATCTCTGAATTACTTTAACTTGGAACAGCCAAATTTGGTACATGATTTAGTCTTCTGTGACTATGAGTTCAAGTAAACACTAAAAGCGTTAATTGAGGAAGAGTCGTCCTTAAAATTATACCTATTTATATCAATGGAAAGTGTTTGATATAATTTTAAGGGTGACTCACCCTCAATGAACACTTTGTAGTGTTTCAATTTACTTGAACTCATAGTCTAAGAAGACCAATAATAAACCTAAATCATGTACCAAATTTGGTTATTCCAAATTAAAGTAATTCAGAGATATATATTTTTTTTCGGAATATTTGACCCTACTGAAGGCTTGTCTGTGTGCAACTTTGTTTAGGTATGTACCCTACATACACCTAACCTGTGTCGGTTCCTATGTGGAACACCCTGTATATTACAGGTAGAAGTAGGGTTACCACCCATTCTTATTTCGAGAACAGTTTTTACTACAGCCTCTATGCTCTTCCACATTTCCAGCAAACATGTCCAGCTAAAGCCGAACCTCTGACAATGCTGGTTAGAGATCGTTAAAGAATATTTTTTAGTTATTTTTTTTTAAAAACTTTCGTAATGTATCGATTTTATTCAAATTTTGTACACTTGCCACTAGTGTGACTCAATATTGACATCCATTATTTGACAAATGTTCTCCAATGCCAAAAAGCCTAAAATGTCTTAAGCTTTAGAATAATGACTTAGAACATTTTTTTTTAATCTTGTTATAAATTTTAATAACACGTAATTAGATAACACCACAATATCTTTAAAATTGACCCTCTTGTTAGCGTTCGGTATAATCGCTCACACAAACTCATTTTAAAAATGAACAAAGCACTCCCTGAAAACAAACGTCTTACTTTCCATAAACAAATTGGGATAAACATAGTTTTGTCACATAATAACCTCATAGAAGCTTCTTTGAAAAAAAAATAAATTTTTTGGCGTCCTGTAAGTCTGTTAATTTAAAGTTTTCGAAAAAAATTTGTAAAGAATTGTGACATTAATTTTTCGTGTAAAATGGCCTACTCGGAATACTGACGCATCATTTTCTAACATCCTGTATATTGTGTTTCGGAATAAATGCATCTGCTTTGATTTCGTAAAATCTACCAAACCTTGAAAAATTAGTAGGATAAGATTTTTCGAACAGAAAAGTATCATTTTTGTATAAGATACGATAAAATGTTATTAAGAGAAAAACTAAATTTTTTCTACGTCTTAGATCTACTGTGATTTTTTGCTTGATTGCAGATTCAGATTTGATATTTGTTTTATGAATTATGTAAAATGTTCTTAAGTTTCTCAAAATAATGAACTGAATATAGATTTTGTATCATAGACTTATACTTAGGCATTTTTCCTCTTTTTTTCTCGGAGTAGGCATGAGATATTAAAATGTCGCACGCATATAGAGACAGGAAAATTTACTAGTGAAAAACAGGAAAGTCAAGCAAAAACAGATTACACCTAAAACACAAAAATTTTTGCATAAATACTCAGCAAAATAGAGCACATTTACTTCTGTAGTTTCAAGAACGTTTGGTAGTCTTAAAAGCCATAAAACCATATAGTGAAAATACAGTAAACGAACGTATTGTTCATGATTATATTAATTTATTTTTTTTTAAGAATGATTAAATGAAAGAGATAATAAATCACGTTTATTCAATTTAACATGTACATCATCTTTCCAAAATTCAGCAGATTTTGTCTGCTTCAGTAATTAAAAATAGAAGTAGTTAGCATAGCAATTAAAGTATAGTAGGTAAATATAAAATAATAATTAACGACTATTTCTTTTAAGTTTAAATTTTATTTAATACAAGTTCCAAATTAGTAATGAATTAAATTTAAGGTTATTCCAATCTTGTGGTCCTTTATTACCACAAGTTTCGCTGTAACTAACTGTTCAAGCTATTTGCATATAAGTATGTACAATAGGTACCTTATAATCATAATCACATCATAATCGTATCTACATATTGTACAATTCATTTTATCTGTATCACAGCAAATTTTTAGATAAGGCACAGAGTAACATGTAACAAAATCAGATAAAAAATCATCTTACACGTTTGGTAATATCTGTGAAGAACCAGCATAAGGTCAAGCGCTTTAAACGTAAATTTAAGAGTGAACCAGTAATCATACAGTGTTGCCATGTTTACGTGAACGATTTAAAACTTAAATAAAATGCAAAAAAATTAGGCGCCACATCTGCATACATTCTCAAAAATGCTAAAAATCATGTTATTATAATACCAAAGTTATTTCAAATACTTAAATATTATACAAAGTAAAAAAATACTTAATGGTTCTGACATTCTGCAAATGTGGCAACACTGTAGTACCTGCTTTCGAGTCTACCTGTACAGGTGTGTCGATTACGCCTCCACCTGACTTATGTTCTCCTAATAGAAGGATACCTCGGTACCCACTTTCAAGAGTACCACTGCTTTCAAGTGGTACCCAGGACTCGTCGTAGAATTACCTACCTATGAATTCGTGTGACGTGTATGAATGGTAGGTACCTCGTCGGGCACGGTGTTAGAGAAGCTATTTTTAGAGTATCTTACTAGAGCAGAGAACTTAACCGTGGTTCGTCATATCAGAGAGTTTTATGTCGATTGGACTGTGCAGTTTGCAGTTACAGCTACAGATTGGATAGCAGGAGATAATTATTGATCCCCGCGGGGATTTTATGAATATCTGGCTTTGTTATTAAGCCGTAATAACAGGGTTCGTAGCTATAATTTTCGATCAGAAATAACTTTGTGAAATACTATTTTCACAAGCGCCGGAAGAGCGTTTTTATATATTTTTTTAAATACGGCATCCTATAATTTAAAATCAATCAGCATCGAGGTATTCGGAATCAATTAAATATTGTTTTTTATTTATAGATAATAAACATTTACCGATGGTATTATGGGATATTACAACTCTTGCGGTCTAATGCCCACATCAGCATTGAATTGAACCTCAATATCTAGTGAGCAGCTAAAATAATTAGTCAGTAGAACTACTAGGCATACAAGGTGATAAAAAATTACATGAAATATGAATATATACCTAACTTTAGACACTATTTCACCCGTATTTTTCTACTGTCTTTAATTCTAACTGTTGGGTTCCAGGACTTCTTGAAATTAGATCCAGAATTTTTTATTTGCAAATATCTGCTGAACTGGCGTCAATTTTATTAGAATATGGTATGTGGTCGTAGACAGTCCACCAAGTGATGTAGAGAACGCTAGTTACGCTTACAGTCATTTAGTTTTCTTGAATTATTTCAGTGGAAAGTCTGAAATCCTCCACTTTTTAAAACAAACATCTGTTCTATAGGTGTTCGAATATCAGGGAAACAGGGAATTTTGCGACAGTGTAAAAGAATTCAAATAAAAAATAATAAACTGTTATTAGTCAAAAGGAGACAGTGTAGAATTGCAAATATAGAAGAAAGTAAAAAGCTGAGATACACATTTTTTATTTAAATTTTATGCTATAAAATAATAAATAAATATTTACGCTATACAGGGTGTCCGGAAATGATGAGCAAAAAGGTCTGGGGATAATTCTAGACCGAAAATAAATGCTACCTCTTTCTATAACATTTTTTCCAAAACTGATTATTAACGAAGTTACAGGGTGTTAAAGTTAAAAAATTTGTTTCGATATTTGTAAATAACTTCTTAAAAAATCCAAATATTTACATAAAATTTGTAAATTGGGGGTTTTGCGGACGAGAAATTCAAATATGTTTCTAATTTTGACATCACTAGTAGAGGCCGCCACTTATGGCACATCATGTTTCTTTTAAATGACAGAACTTTTTTGCTGCTTAGTGTATCCATCTCACGATTGAAACAATCGATTCTTCTGCCTATTATATCTGAAAAAGGTATACCTTATTGAAGTCGTTAGGAGTAACAGTTTTCGAAATAATCTTATTTGAAATATTGAAAACTGTTATCAGTTCAGTTAAAATGTCTTTTCTACTGAAAATACAGCAAAATGTTACTTGAAAAAGTTGTTCAGAACAGTAAATTATGGAGATGTGCAACATTAAAAAAAAATCGACCTGCTTTGATAAAATATTTGTGCTTTGTTGAAAAATGGTTTCATCGAACCTCGTCAATCTTCTTGAAATTTTGCACGTCTCCAACATTTACGGTTCTTAACAACTTTTTCAAGCACATTTTGCTATATTTTTAGCAGCAAAGGCACTTTACCTGAAACCAAAACAGTTTTTACTCGGTGCACTGAGCATTTCAAATATGATTATTTCAAAAATGGTTACGCCTACCGACTTCAGCAAGGTATACCTTTTTCAAATAAAACAGGTAGGAGAATCGATTGTTTCGATGGTCAGATGGATACATTAAGATGCAAAATAGTTCTGCCATTTAAAAGAAACATGATGTGCCACAAGTGACGCCCTCTACTAGTAACGTCAAAATTAGAAACATATTTGAATTTCTCTTCCGCAGAAACCTCCGATTTACAAATTTTATGTAAATATTTGGATTTCTTAAGAAGTTATTTACAAATATCGAAAATAAAATTTTCACTTTAACACCCTGTAACTCCGTTAATAATCAATTTTGGAAAAAATGTTATAGAAAGAGGTAGCATTTATTTTCGGTCTAGAATTATCCCCTGAATTTTTTGCTCATCATTTCCGGACAGCCTATATATCAATAAAAAAATCAGTGAATTTCTATAAATTATTCCTACAGCAACCCTGAAACAGACAAATAGATTTTTGTTGTTGTTCTAAGTGGTCAAAATCTATCGTTGTCGAAAAAATGTCGTAGTATGGAAGGAAATTCATGATATCTTTGGCAATTATTTTCCCTATTAGTATAATACCATACAAAATGACTTATTGGTCTGCTGCTAATAAAGAAACTCTCAACTTATTGCCTAGTAAGTAAAAGCAACAATATGAGTTTTCGTGAAATCTTTTCTTGAGATAGTATAATCTGATAAATGAGGCAAGTTTGCTGATAAAATGCTACTGGCATTCTTTGAAGAAAAGTCCAAAATATGTAAATCGTCAATGCTTTGGTCAAATTACTCCATGTTGAAGGAGATGAACATAAAGAATGAGGGTATACTTGTTGCTTTCTTGAAGCGAAGGACAGATATTTACTGAAAAGTCGATAATGCAACAAACTTTCCTTATTACTACATTATATTAAAACTATTATAAAGTACATAGCCTTTCGTCTAGTGAATACTAATTATTCAAGGATTTTTATAAAATTCAGTAAGAATAAATATGCGACGATTCCAGTTGGAATCAACACGTTTGTCTGTCAATATTGCTGAATTTCTGAATTTGCGTTCTCCTTTCCTTCTCCTTTATACTGAACATAGCTTCCGACGATATTCGTCTACTTTATTGGCAGTCTATTGTACTAATTTTACTAGAATTAAGAGACACGGTGGATGGCACTCCAGTACAGTAACAGAGGGTTGTATAGAAGAGTTGTTATCAAACAAGAATTTCTCCCTATCCTGGTACAAGCTTCACATATATAATTATTTCAACAGTTATTAATGAGATTGGCCATGGAATAACTTATTCTGATTGTAATTTATCTAGGCAAGTATAATTTTCTAAGTTACGTGCTTTTCTCAGACAAAATGAGGGAGATGTACCGAAAAAATCCCGAGTATTTACAAAGGAGCAAGTTAATTGCTTTTTGAACAGTGCACCTGATAATATATATTTGATAATGAAGACAAACGCTTAAAAAATAAAAGAGCAGAATTTTTAAAAAGTTTCTTTATAGGTCGCCCAATATTGAGGGTTGCAGGCGTATGCCGTTATGATGAATTAGTCAATTTAACAATTGATAATGTTGGATATGTGAAATCCGCCTTAGTTATAGAAATTTCCAATACCAAAACCAAGACACCACGTTCTTTTACTATGCTAGAGACAATTATTTAAGTTTTGTCGAAAATATATTGATATGCGTCCACTCGGCTTGTCAAAACGTCGATTATTTCTCAGATATGTTAGTGGAAAGTGTCATGGAATGGTGGTCGGTATTCATAAAATCAGTGCCGTCTCACAAGAAGTGGCAAAATGGCTGGATAACTGGAGAGAGTACAGAAATACGACGAACGTCTGCCACCCTTTTAGTTCACTTATATTAAAAGACACGGGGAATGGAGAACGAACACTGTGGCGGAAGGTTATATTAAAGACTCACTTTTGAATAAAAAAATATTCCGAAAAAAAATACGGAAAGTTGATAGTGGTATTGATAAACTACCGTTGTCATTTCTGATTTCACAACACCCGAAAATAATATATCTATTAATGAAAACGTGTTGGACTGCTTTGAGAGTTGTTCAAGAATGAAGGTAGTGGCAGTTTCACTGGTTTATTTAATTTTAATAGTTGTTCAAGCTGTGTATTTAATATCAATGTGGATAAACAAAAATTATTGTAAATATTGTTGAATAAACTTTTATAATTTAAAACTTGATTAACACTTTTAATTTAAGGATAAACTCCTAGGATCAAAAGTGCTTTTTTCTTAGTAAGGAAAATGTCACCTTAGAGACTACTGACAGAAAAAAAATGGCAGTTTTGTGACAGTTGGAGAAATAGTACATTATACTATAAGGGAGAGAAATGCGTTATTTTGGCAGAGGTGCAATTTGAAGCCCTAGGGCGAAGCACGAGGGCTACAATGCACCGAGGACAAAATAGCATCTCTCCCGAATGGTATATACTATTTTTTCCACGGTCTCATTAACTTAAAAACACATATTCTGTCATTATGAAGTAAGTAGCACCAGAATTATTGTATTCGGATTTGAGCATTTATTTAGTAGTCGTTGAGTTATTGTCATAACTACAAAATAAACAAACAAAAAGAATTGTCAAATTAAGGTGCTAGTTTGGTTTAGTTTAAAGTTTGTTTAGTGCACAATGAATAATTGTGAGTCGGAAGAGATTGTGGAGGCTGCAAATATTGCAATAAGCAATTTGCTGCCTACGAAGTGAAGATCTTTATACGATATAGCCTACAATCGGTTCAAAAAGTGGTGCGCCGAGAAAAATGTTCAAGTATACAGCGAGAATGTTTTGTTGGCATACTTCAGTGAAAATGCAAAGAATTACAAGTCTTCCATATTATGGGAGCAATATTCTATGGTTAAGTCATGCTTGATAATTTACGACAACATAGATATAAGCAAATTCTCCAAGCTGATTTTTGAAAAGAACCGGTGACGGATATCAAGCGAAAAAATCGAAAATATTGACAAAGGGTGAAATCGACCGTTTTCTATCAAGTAAGATTACTTTTGTTGTTAGGTATTTCAATTATTAAGTATTTTGATTTTTTTATACGTTGGATTAATTTTGGGGATTGCCGGAGCTTGTCGAACTGATGAACTAGTCAATTTAACTGTAGATGATATTGAGGATGCAGGCTCTTCCTTGATTGTAAAAATTCCAAACACTAAGACAAAGATTCCACGAACCTTTCTGGTTACCGATGTGGGAAATATGCTTGAATTGTTTCGAAAATACCTGTCCCTTCGTCCTCCCCACGTCAAGCATAAGCGCCTTTTTTTGTACTATAAAGCAGGAAAATGTAGTGCGCAGCCAGTTGGCAAGAATACCATGGGAAAAATTCCGAGTGTAGTAGCTTCGTATTTAAAATTACCTGATGCTGCATGTTATACTGGTCACTGCTTACGAGGATCTTCAGCGACATTACTCGCAGATGCTGGTGTGGATATCGCGACAATAAAGCGTCATGCTGGTTGGAAATCAACGACAGTCGCTGAGGGTTATGTCTCTCCATTGAAAATAAGACCAAAATTGCTAATCAGGTTTTAGTAGGTACCACTACTAGCGCAATCACAAAAACTGTAAATGTAAGCGAAAGTAATATTCCTTCTAATATTAATTTTGAAAATTGTACAAATGTAACATTTAATTTAAATGTCAATAAATAATTTCAATGTTATCTTTTTTTTGCATGAAAAACGTTCTCTATAATGTAAACTCCCTTGGGAGCATTATACTCCCATCGGAATAATCGACTACTTCTGTTTTAATTTTGATGTCATAGAAACTGATTTCTACTCCCGACCGTGGAAAGAAGTTATTTAAGGAATGTTTAAAGAGAACTTTTTTATGAAGTCATCATAAATACTAATTAACGTAAGGCATGGACAATTTTTTGTCTGCAAGTTGAATTTCTGAGAATTGTAGACCAACAAGGTAGGGATTACAGTGCTATAGCGGTAATAAAATTATTTATTTATCACCTCAAAATATATCGACGCTCTCAAAGAGACTTTAACGACTTTCCTGTGCCTTAAGTGTTCACAGAAAGTATTCAGAACTCATACTTTGTCAATAAAACTTAATAAAATCTCCGCTTCTCTTAACTTATCCCATATCGGAATTAAAAAGGTCAAACGTCGGCGCATAAATCTACGTGCAACAGCGAAGAATGCATTCAGCGAATCGGATCTATATTCACAATTCGGTATGGACATAAATTTCGGAACAGAAAGCGGAAAATCACCTCGTATTATACGCGCCTAGAAATGCATCCCAATAAACTTCGTTTAATAATACAGGCGACTCAGAAATTAATTTCATCCTATCTGGCACCGCATGCCTCGTGGTGTGCATGGGAAGATAGAACTCGAGTTATTGTTATTACAAAGGGCGGCTGACAATTTTAATTAAATGCACGTTAGAACGCGATTATTTACCTTTGTTTAGATCCGCGTGGGAGGTTCCAAGAATTATAGACCTCTATATGCTGCATAGGAAGATGATTTAGATAACTCTCACGCCTGTCCGCGGAGCAGTTGTTTCTGCTTCTGGGAAAAATTTAAAATGGAATTGAAATACCACTGATATATAAGTACATTCAAAACTCATAAATCAATGAGTTGATTACTTATTGTAATGAACTTAGCATATTAAATACAAACTGTATCATTGTACAATTCTAATTCCTGGAATTTTGGGGAGGGTATCTTAAAAGGCTGCAGCACTTAGGCCCCATTGGGTCCCTTGTGCTTCCTCCCAGCTGAAGATCAATTCATCTCAGCCTAATAAAGAGAATAGAAGGCTACTAGATTCTCCCAACACGGATTTTCTTATTGAAGAGATGGCAGTGCACTCACAGAGTGCATAGAGTATTGTCTCGTCTTCCTGTTTTCAACCCCTACAAAGAGGTGTTTTACTCTTCGTCATGTAATAAAAGTGCTTCCTTAATGAAAAGTGTCCAGTTTGAATATCTATCAGCAGGCACAAAGAGGCGTTTTACACTTCCTCATATAATAAAAGTGCTTCCTTAACCGAGAGTGTCCAGTTTGAATACCTGTCACCAAGTTAAGATTCGTCCTAGACCAGGTACTTTTTCGCTGTATTCTTGCAAGAACTTCTTAGCAAATTGACAGCTATTTGTTTCATCCCACCGTTTCCTAAATTCTTTGTGGGTGTCCTCCTTGATAATTCCAACAAAAACTGACAACGGAAGTCCTGAAGATTACATCATTTTATGTGCATTAAATACTGTATAATTTTAGGAAAGCTGACTTTCCTGGTTTGTTATTGATTTATTTCGGTCTTTTTTAAATCACTTTGATGATGTAGCAGCCTTGAAAATATTTTATGTGCTCTTATATAAAACATGTGATATTCATGTTTCTGTATACAAAAACTACAGTCATAAGTATCCACCTTGGTATACCTCAGAGATTATAACAAATACAAAAAGTCGGGCAAAACTATTTAAAAGATATAAAAGATCCCACTCTCCATGCATTTTCAATAAATATAATAATTATACTTAACGTTCAAATTTAAGAAGCATATAGGGATTATCTAGACACTGTGTAATATTCAATTACACTGAATCCTCAAAATCTTTGGTTTTTTATTCACGCAAAAAATAGATCATCTAGAATACCTGGCAAAATAAAAGATAAGAATCGTCATTCTGATAATTCTCAATATACCGTTAATGCATTTACAGAATTTTTTGAAAGCCTGTTTGTTCCGTCTGATTCTCAAGTCAGTGTTGATGTTTTTAATAATAATATGCCATTTATTAAGTTTAAGGCAAGAAATTGAATAATAAAATACATTTTTGTGTTTGTTATCCCTTTGAAAATATTGTAAAGCTTATATTTGAAGACAAATGCATTTCCACTTGATTGGAAACAAGCTAAAATATGCCAAATTTTTATAGAGATAAAGATTATATGAAAATTATCGCCCAATACCTATTCTTTCCAATTTCTCTAAAACTGTTCAAATTATGCTTTGTAGTCGTATATACAACATACGTAAGGGTGAGTTAGCATTTGAATAACATGGTTGTATGTTGAAGAGGTCAACTGGAACAAATTTATTAATAGTTACACAATTTGTCTCTGATACCTTAGATAAGGTCGGTCAAGTAAATACTATTTATACAGATTTTGCCAAACCATTCGACAGATTTGACCATCTTGTCCTCTTAAACTAACTTACTGAATTTGGTTGGATTTTAACAATAATGCATTATCTCCCTTTAAATCTTACTTAACTGACAGAATTCAGTTTGTTTCATATTAATGGGTTTATATCTTTTAATTATTCTGTTACCTCAAGAATCCCTCAGAAGTCAAACCTCAAACCTTATTTCTTCTTTTTATTAACGATATTTGTCGAGCAGTATATTGCAATAAATTATTGTTTGCCGATGATATAAACATTTTTTCTTCAATTTGTTACATAGATGATTGTTTAATATTACAGGATTATTTAAATAATTTACGGAATTGGTGTCTTAAGAACAAATTATTTGTTAATGTATCCAAATGTAAAGTTGCTACTTATACCAAAAAACACTTACCAATTGTTTTCTATTATGCTATTAATGACATTGTGAAACTGTTAAAGATCTTAGTATATTATTTGATTGTGCTTTATCCTTTTGAGAACACGTATTTAACAAAATAAAAGAGGCAGAAAGATCATATCTCAAGACTTCATTTTGAGGAACTATAGAAACTTTAACAAGATTAAAACATTGAAAACATTATACTATTCCTTCATTAGGTCTAAACTGGAATATGGTTCTGTAATATTCGAGGAGCCTTGAACCAATAGATTGGAAACTTCTTATCTGGCAGATTTTCCAAGGTTACAGTAATCACTGTATATTCTGAAGAAAGAGCGGTGTCCCGCAACGTTCTGTACTAGACCTACAGCTTTTCCATATCTACTCCAGTGACATCCAGCATCTCATCGGATATACGCTAACCTCATCATTCACCATCAATCTCTTCAAAATCAATTTCTATCAGTAACTGGTGCAGTGATTGGCTTCTTCCATTAAATGTATCTAAAATGTGTAGTGCTTGATCTTAGCAAGAACAACCCTCTCCAACCATATCACTTAAATGGTCAACTGCTTAGCACAGTGTCAACATATAACGATTTAGGTGTGACAGTAAACTTTATACTATTCGTGGTTAGACTCTGTGTGTAAACGCGCTAATACCAGACTATTTTTATTTCATTAATTTATTTTCCATATGCCTTTTGAAATCTCTTGTAAATAATACACTAGTTACACCGGTATCTCATTCGTGATATCCGTTAGTTGTGATATTCACGAAACGAGTAGATTGGTTGTTTTATAAATCTCACTGGAGATAAAACTTGTCTGCTCCCAATTAGAGAGAAGCTTGAAAACGTAGTCTAAGATCAAAATTTTGAATTAGCCAAGATTAGTTGAAAACATCATGTTCATATTTCTGTTGCGAAAGTAAAAATGTAAATAAATTGGTTGTTGGTTATTTCCATTTCTATGGATTCCGGAATAAGCTGTGTTACAACAAACATCAAAATAAACGTCAAATATGATATGTCAGGCAGACTGTCGAAATTTCAAAAATTATTGTTGACCACAGACATTCATTAAAATAAAAATGGCTTACAATATACGCAAGGTCTTCGTCAATTGTGTCAAACCAACCCTAAGTTACATACAAAGACTGGGATACTCCGTAGCCCAAAACGAGGTCACCAACGATTTGAAATTTGATGACAAAGTGGCCGTGGTCACAGGAGGCGGATCAGGGATAGGGTACGAAATAGCCAAGGAGTTCCTAAAAGGCGGTATGGCCTTCGTAACGATAGTCGACAACGACAAAGAGAGAAGCTGGGAGAATGTCAAAGCATTAACGGACAAGTATGGAGAAGATAATATTTTATTTGTGGAAGGCGACGTTGGAGATCCGGAACAAATGGATTATGCCTTTAGGAATACTGTGCTCCACTACCACACTATTGACATAATAGTTAACAACGCTGGTGTGATGAACGACGTGCAGTGGGAGAATCAGATAAAGACCAACCTGCACGGATGCATCATTGGGACGCTGCTAGGAATGCAGTACATGTCGAAATCGAGCTCTGGAAAGGGTGGAACGATCGTGAACATAGGGTCAGTTATGAGCATGATACCTTCCTGCGGATTCCCCATACACACATTGACTCAGTTTGGCATTGCAGGAAAGTATAAATAACTAAACAAGAAAAAAATCATATCACTGCCCTAAAATTATAAAGTATTGTTATATGCGAACCCAGAATCATATCGTTTGGCCCAACTTAGT
This sequence comes from Monochamus alternatus, assembly GCA_037114965.1. Lineage (NCBI taxonomy): Eukaryota > Metazoa > Arthropoda > Insecta > Coleoptera > Cerambycidae > Monochamus > Monochamus alternatus. The sequence continues at coordinate 71,151,039 of CM073431.1, read as the reverse complement.
TCATACCCTTTACTGCATTAATGAAATGTACTTGCCTCACAAATGTTTTATCTGACGTGTTCATAGTATAAGTAGAGTAAAAATAACAATTTAGTAGGTACTAAACTTTATTATTGAAAATGAAAAAACAAAACCTTGAAATATGACAAGAAACGATTTAATATACGATTCATTTTATTTGGCCCATATGTAGTGTGTCACCATAGATAACATTACCACTGTGTAACAATGTCTTTTATTTTCAAAATTATTGCAATATAGCGTGTCATAGTTTCTATTAATTTTTTACAGTCTGTTGATGTAAAGTAGTCCCAAATTTCCATGATTGTAGTTTTTAATTCCACAATGATTTTGGATGGCTGAGCCATCAGATTTTTTTCATTGTGCCATTGGAGATAAATCTGGACTAATAAAACAATTTGTTTATTTTCAATCCATTGTTTTACTTTTGGCAGTGTGATACGCAGCACCGTCCTGCTGAAACATAAAGCCAAAAGATGTACTGAAGGTAACAAGCTGTCATTGATGATATTTATATATTCCGCAGCGTTAACAGTGCCCTCCATAAAGTGCAATTTACCTAGACCTTGAGCTGACATGCAGCCCCATATGAAGCAGGATACTTGACTTTTTGGCGCAGGCACCCGGCTTCTACTATCCCCAACACAAATTTCAAATTCATTACTCCAAATAACTGGGTTTCTTTGATTTTGGCCCCACTGTTTATAGTTTTTTTACCCATAAAAGTCTCCGTTGTTTTTATTTTTTTTGTTTCTCCTGAAAAATGCCGGTTTCAAAAACTGAATTACCATATCAGAATGGCTTACCTTATAGAAAGAGAATCCTAATTTTTTTATAACTCTAAGACAAGTCGATCTGGAAACATTTTTACCTATTGCCATATTCCATTGAAGAGTTAGTTCTCCAACATCGGCATGACGATTTTGATTTAATATTCTCCTGAGAGAATTTATTACTGATATGCTAGAAGTTCTCCCCAAATTAGGCTTAACTATATTGCGAACACTATATCGCGATAATTGCATTTGGTTGGCTATTTGACCAGAAGAAGTTCCAGATTTTGATCAGTTTATGATTGCACCACGTAACTCATTAGAAATTGCTTTACCACGTACTATTTTTACAGAGTAAACTAAATAATATATGGTAATGTCACTGTCAACAATAAAAAAACAAATGCCGCGTTTGTTGTCAAGGAAAAGGCTACTGTAACAAACCTTACAATATTGACAGTAAATGAGCCAATCGATATGAATCGTAAGCCATTTAAATATATACTAATATATATTTAACGTTTTAGTAAACACGATAAATATCATTTCTTTACATATAAGTAAATGAGGAATATGTGACATATTATGTCCCCTTTAAATATTATTTAATTTTTATACTATTCGTGTTTTTATGTTCAATAAACATCTTTTGGGCCAAACGATATGATTTAGGGCTCGTAGGATATCGTTTGCGAAGAACAGGCTTGAAATTTCAAGTATTACAAAAATCGTTGCTAACAGAGGAAACTATGTGTTTTCTGCTCATAGAACTTTTATTTTACATCAGTAAATAACAAGGTTCTATGCCTCGCAACGTTGGTTGACCCATGCAGTGTCAAAATTGTAGTATATAACTTTATAATTTTAGGCAGCGGTATTATAAAGAAATTATTGCAAATTTATTAATATATTGCAATCCAAAGCAGATAAAATTTAGGGTTTAAAATATTTATAGAAATAATGCTAGCACGACAACAATTGTATAATGTTATAGAGAGCTTGCGGAAATTGTTTTTGTTCTAATTTCCTGCTTAGGTACTGTACTGACTTTGTAACATTTGTGGAAAACCTTTACAAAACAATTTTTTGAAATTAATTTTAATCAACTTTCCATTTTCATATGTAAAATCCTAACCTCATAAATGGTTCTTCAAATTTCCTACTTATTACTAACCAAAAAGTACAAAACCATCATTGAAGGTGAAAAAGTTATGTGCTAATAAGTTTCCTAAAGTTCGTGATGCAATCAAATAAAGTACATTTCGTCCTACAGCAAAGTCTGGTCCCATACTGCTGCTCATATACTTGATACACTATACACTCGAGGTACTGCAATATCCGTGGTACTACTAAGACTTGGCGCCATCAGACTGTCTTCTGTTTAGACATTTTAAAGAACATTTCAGATAATGAAGCAATAGAGGCAATGGAAAGTTGATTAAAAGCTACTTGAAGTTTTTTTTGTAAATGTATTCACAACCTTACGACAGAGATAAGTGCGTCAAGTGTGTTATGAAGCAGGAAGATTGTGTTAAAAAAATACAATTTCTGCTAGCAGTTTTGCAACGTTATTTAGTAATTCCTCTTATTTAATCACTTTCCATTTTTGTCAAACAATTAGGTACATATTGACGGAAACTTTTTTTATGTTAAATTTTTTGAAGATAATGTAAGTCAAAAACGAGACCAAAACCAGTACAGTAAGGATCAAATTCGGTCTGTACAATTTCAACTATGAGAATTTATTGCCTTAATATGTGACGTCACACTAAACGAGTATATTTAGTTTTCAACGCTCTGAGATATTAATAAAAAAATAACAAAAATTCGACTTCAATACCCTGTGTCGCAAAAACGGTATAGAAACGAAATAAGACATCTTGGCATCTTGGTATTAAAATGGTTAAATGAGGGTTTTGACCTTTTTTATATAGAGGCATTCTTAAAATCTAAAAACAGCATTTTTTTAGAGATTTAACTATACAGGATGTCCACGAACAACCCCTACAATACAAGGGGTGATTCTACATAAGAAAACATGAAATTTTTTTCATATAAACGTAGGTCCGGAAATGCAGGGTGTTGAAATAGAAAGTTTATTTTCGATTTTTTTTTATAACTTCAGCAAAATATAAAATTTTCGCACAAAATTTGGTAACGGGTTTTTTGGGGTGGGGTCATAATTTGGTTTTAGTTTTTATGTTGCGCTTAGAGGGCGCTACATACTTTTTTGGCAGTAAACTTCTCGTTTTTTTTCTACGAATAAATTTTATTCTTATTCTTCTTGTTAAACATTAACGTCAAAACCAACCGTTTTCAATAAAGTAAGCCTGATGTGGAGTGGGCCTTTTGCGTTTTTTAATACAACTATTTGTTTGTTATTTTGTATATCTTTTTTAATTTATTCAATTAAATTGAATTTTTAATTAAACTATTAATATATTGTTAATCTAAAAAGGTAATACTGATTTATTAAATAATAAACTGAGGTGTTATTTCAAGACATTACAAAAGTTAAGTATAGATTTCTAAACTATAATAAATGCTACACGTGATGACCGTTCATTTCAAGGTATAATGTAATTCTTTCCTTAAGATAATCTCTGATCCGTTCATAAATATATGGCCAAAAAATTAGGGCAAATTAAATTAATGAATAATAACGTACGTGGCGCCCTCTATGCGCTACATAAAAACTAACACTAAATTATGATTTCTCACCCCAAAAAACCCCTCGTTATCCAATTTGGTGCGAAAATTTTATATTTTGCAGTTATAAAAAAAAATCGTGATCAAAATTAATTTTTCATGTTTTCTTACGTAGAATCATCCCCTGTATTTTTAGGGGTTGTTCGTGGACTCCCTGTGATTTTAAAAATTCCTCTAAATAAAAAAGTTACAGATGATTTTCCAAAGCGCCAGATTTATTTTTCTTCAACACCCACGTTTAACCATTAAGCAACAGAACTGTCTAAAATTATCTCCATTTAATCATTTCCTATCTCTTATAGTTTCGAAGATACCAATACATGCATCAAAAAAATGATCCAATGATGTGAAATGATGACTGTATATCAAAGTATCATCAATTTTCTATTTGTTCCGAAATTCTTTCAAAAGTACAGGGGAACACCCTGTTTACTCGTATTTATAACGTCACTCAATTTTAATACCGTGTCTTGCACAAACGAAACATTCTTATTACGGTCATGATGGTCCGCTTTTCAATTCAAGGATTCTGAAGCCGACTGAAAAATATCAAAGTGTCGCCAATAAACTCAAACTGCTGTTTTTCACTGACATTAGTTACCATGTACTTTTTCCTATATGGATCAGGATATTTACTCGAGACGTACTGTATTTTCTTACAAAATAATAGCACCTACAGTATTCTCTCTTCTGTTTATTTTTAAAGCCGAACGAAAATTTTATACACTTATTTTCAGTCTTGAAATCAATTACTATAATTACAGGCTTCTCGAAAGCCCTGGGCTCCAGTTACTTGTACGACAGGACAGGAGTTAAAGTATTCGGATATTGTCCCGGCTTAACCGACACGAAATTAATGAAAACCCCTTCCAGTAACGCCATAAATCACAACTTTGCGACGGAATTTCAGGAAGAAATCGACGGATACTTAATTCAGAAGCCTGAGAGCGTCGCGCGGGGACTAATTAAAATTTTAGAAAAGGCCAAGCCGGGGACCATATGGATCGCTGAAAACGACGCAGATCCGTACGAAGTGAATTTTCCGACCGTGGAAAATATGAAACAAAAGAAGGTTAACGTTCAGTGATGTGTCTACGTCAAATATATCGCTTTATTGTATGGAAAATATAATGTGACAGTTTTTATTTGGGAGTATTTTTATTAATAATTATAGAAAACATGCACTAGTTGGTTCAAATAAAAAAGTGGAAACATACCTCCTATTCAATTTCAAACTGAATATTATATTAGTCGGAAAATAATATTTAAATTCTCAAACCCAGGAGGTTCTATACAGGGTGTCCCAAATTGAATGTACCAAACTTTACCAGGTCTTACAACTTTCTTGAAAAAAAAAATATTATAACTTTATATAATTGCCTCCCAATTAACTAAGAGAATGTAAAAATTTAAACCACACTTTAAATCACAAAATGTCAAGAGACATAAAACTTTTCAAATCAAATTTGCTGTTAATTCAATGTTTGAACACTATAGGCGTTGTGCCAATTTTTAATTGAAAAATTAATTTCTTTCAAAATTGTACCACATTTATATTAATTAATTTTAAAATGCTCTAGGACCTGTTGAAATTTGATCCCTACAGTTCGGTACACCCTGTGTATACTCTTTTAGATATTTAAACAATGAAGAGGTTTACTCTCTCTTTCGATAGGGTGCATTCCCTGAGAGTAAAATTGATAGACAAATCATGATTCACTCATCCCACACAAATTATCTGTTCTAAATAATTTTAAATCATTTGAAACGATGTTGTCATGAACAAATAGAATATGGATGATTTAGAAATGTTATGTAAAACTTTATTTACGGTATTATGACCTAACGAAAAACATATAAAAATGATGATAGATATTCCAAAAGTTTAGAAAATTAGGTTCTTGCAAAAAATAAAGCTAAAGAGAACCATTTGAGTATGAGTACAAGAAGCTAATGTAGACAAGCTACACAAACACGAAGCATTCTACATGCAGTAGACACCATTGAAAGCTGTCGACTTAGGCGAGAAACGATATTTTGCAAACATGAATTCCAGGAAACAACTACTCCCATCTTCCGAGTTTTTGATTTCAGCGAAATCACAAACGACTTTTAAATTCAGGGAGTTGTCTTGAAGGGAGATCCATTTTAAATAATTTAAAAATAAAAAAAACAAAGACACTTACGACATGAAAGTTTTAATTTTATTGATTCTTAAAAATATTATAATGTTTCCACTATTTAAACTAATTAATCAATATATTAGATTTAATACATTTCCTACAGCCTTCAAATTATCTAAGCTTATCCCTGTTTTTAAGAAAGGTGTGAAAGATGATGTTTCCAACTATCGACTAATATCCCTTGTTCCCGTTCTGGCTAAGGTTTTCGAAACTGCTTTAAACATGCAAATTGTAGATTATTTTGATCATAATTCCACTCTAGACAATATGGTTTTAGGAACAAAAGGTTAACAACTTTGGCTATTGATCAGTTGACTACTTTTATTTTAAACAATTTTGAGTCAAACAATGTTGTCAGTGGAAGCTTTTATGATTTGACAAAGGCATTCAACTGGATGTCCCACGAGATCCTCTTAAACAAGCTAAAATTTTACAATTTTGATGACAATAGTGCGTCCCTTATTGAGTCTTATCTATCCAACAGAACTCAGTATGTTTTTTATAATTCTTGTTAATCAAACCAAACGGAAATAGTTCATAGACTTCCACAAGGCTCAGTACTGGGACCTATTCTATTTCTTATTTACATTAATGATTTTCCAAATTGTGACATAACTACCGATTTAATTTTATTTGCCGATGATACCACGGCTTTAAAGTCTAATAGCGATTTAACAAAACTCACAGAGGATTCCGTAAATGCACAGTTGCTGATAGAAGACTGGTTTATTACTAACAGATTAAATTTAAATGTTTACAAAACTCAATATTTGCTCTTTACGCTTTGCCATATCAATACTACAGATAACTCAAACGATGTTTGGAGTTCACCTCAACACTAAATTAAGCTGGGAAAATCATGTCAACATTTATCTACATGTTTATCTAAGAATATTTTTCTACTACGTAATTGGAATCATGTAGTCTCTAAGCCTGTGCTTATGTCCGCATATTATGGTACTCCCAGTGAAAAAAATTTTAGTTTACAACGTAAATGTATAAGAATAATTGCTGGAATAAAATACAGAGAAGATGGTCGTGAGCATTTCAAACAGCTAAATGTTCTTACACTGCCGTCGATATACATTCTTGAATGTCTCATTTACATTAAAAATAATGAACATAGATTTGCTCGACAGGAAAGTTTTCATTCTCACCGTACTAGAGAAAGACATATCAGGCCAAACTTTCTTCGATTAGTGAAAACCAGACATGGCACATATTATTTTGGTATTAAATTCTTTAATAAACTTCGAACCGAGATTCAGTCCCTAGATCTAAATTGTTTTAAGTTCAGAATTAGAAAATATTTAAAAGAAAAAGCGTTTTATGATTTTAATTAGTTCTTTGCCGACCAGTTTTTAGATATGTAATTGTTGTTTTTTTGTATGTTTTTAATTTTAACTTATTTCCTATTTTTATAATTTGATATTATTATGTCATTTTTATAATGTTCAATGTTATTTTACTTGTTGTGAATGTTATTTTACTGTTTATATGTATCTTTCATTGCTTCTCCTTTTTAACTTGTGTAAACATTTTAATGTATGGGCACCAATAAATGATTTGATTTGATTTACTCTTCGGACTAACATTGAATTACTCATGGCCCAGCAGCCCACCAGACATATACCGATGTTGAACTTATTAGCCTTCATGAATGAATATCTCTAGCTGTTTTAGTCTGCCTAACGCGACAGAAGGGACGAATGATATTTTGCAAACACGGAATTACAGGAAACAACTACTCTGCGTGCTAATGCCCCGACAAGCATTGAATTACACCTAAAAAATTTATCGCTATTGGTGGCAGGCCTTCCGGTTACCAAACCGGCTAATATACTGTAACGTTAGTGGCTGTATTGGCCAGGAGGTCCAACTTGAACTCTCGACCTCCCAAAAATCTGCCAGCGCTTGAAGTTTTGCCTGTGTATGTAAAAGAAGTGCTGAGAGATAGAACGATGGGAACCAGTCTTGTTAACATATTCCGTAGTCTTCTGATACAAAAATACTTATTTATGTAAAAAATGACTAATATGTCTCTTCAAACATTTAGTTAGCTGTCTACAATGTGTTGGTGGAAAAATTAAACACAGTAGATGCAGTATCTTCTTTCTGAAATAATGGAGAAACATGTTTAAGTAATTCGATATACGAATTTTCGTTCATACGCAGATAATTTCTATAATCATGAGTCTCCAGTAGTAATTCGTTTATTAGGTGCATATGACGCTTTATCTTTCATTCTTTATGCATCAGATCAACTGTCACTTTTATTAAAGCAATATCATAGTCCGAGATCATGTATGCAATACTATTTTAATAACAAAACCAAGATATAAAAAAGTTACGTGTATGCCGTAGTCGAGAGTACAGGTTTAGTCGTGTATGGCTACCTTAACAAAGCATTACTATTTTTGAATGTATGCATATTCTTAATTTTTATTTCAAAGAAGTATTTTAAGAAAAATGATTCGTTTCTCGAAACTTGTGTCACGTAACATGTGCAATAAATATATATTTAGCAAATTTATTAATTCGGCACAAATTTAAATGCATGATTTTCGCTTTTATTCTACATGAATAGCTTATTTATGCCGCCCGCTAACCTTTAGAAAGTAATATATGACTACATATCCGCCCAAACAAATCTCATTTTTTACAATTTGTATATTGTTCCATTTTTCAAGGATTTATAAATTTACTTTTACTTTCCCTATCTGTTTCGGAATATTGCATATTCGTATGCTACTAATAAACCTAGTGAAATTTTAATCAATAAAAGGTTCATCAAATTAAATGAATGCATATAGTAACTGTTGGGAATCAATGAAATTTATTTATAGTGAAAAATAACAAAAATACAAGCTTTTTAAAATTCTACTTGTGAAAAAACAAAGAAATTTCCCTGTATAACTTTTCAATGAATCTTTGTAGTAAAAGTTTTCCATAATCTTTCATATTTATTATGTATATAGGTACATGTTTTTGCAATAATAGTGACACTTTTTCAAAACAGAACTTCTGGAAGTTCTGAGCAGAAATTTTATAATATCTTTATTGGTGAGTGAAACAACTAATAACTAAAATTTAAAGTAGATTTCGTTATGAATACGTCAGCAGTTCAAAAAAAAATGCAAAATGCATTTTAATGAGTGTCATTATTATTGCAAACGATTATACCTTTATTATAATTAAGAATTATGGTGCAAATTGCAATTTGCTTTTAAGGATTTATCTATATTGGGAACCATGTTTTAGGAAATTTTGGTACTTTCTTATATGGTATTTCTTTCAGATTTTACCAATTTTTATCGAACTGACAACAATAGCTATATTATTTTGAAATAGAAAATTTATAGCAGCATATTATTCTAAACTGCACAAGCAACCAGAGAAAATTTCATATGTCTTTTAGTTAAAAGCCAAGTAGTATTTTCTCTTCCGTCGCTCTGTCGTATTGCTTTAGGTTTAACAAGAAACTAGATTTTAATAATTTTAATTTATGTTTACAGGGTGTTCTATAAATAAATGCAGAAAATCCTGGGATGTATTTTATGGGTCAAATTGAGGTAGTTTTAGTTTCAAGGCCGTTGTTTTCTAGCTACAGGTGAACTCAATGAAGAAAATACGAAACACGACATAGAAAAATATGACAATTTGAAAGAAAGACAACCTTTAAAAATAAAAAAATAACCACGTAAACCTAAAGGCAATAGCTAACACAAAATATTTTAAATTTGTATTTGAAATATCAGCCAGACAGCTACTTACTATACACTACTAACTGTAATATATTTTTTACATATTTTTTAGAATTTATGTACCCAATGCTTCTCTAAAATGGTGCATTTTAGCAACATGTAACAAGCCTCTTTTAAAATTAGTAGAAAGCTGTTTCAAAACCATTTTCCAAAAATCTCTATTCTTAAATAAAATCTGAAACGAATAATATAGTGGTACAGGCGTTAAGAACGCTCTATACATTTAACGCAAAAATAAATCAGCTATTCCTATTTGTCACACCAAAATTCTAGTACAATTACTCAACAAATAACAAAATTATCATAAAAAAAATTAATAAAAGAATATTTTCTCAGCAAAATTGTATTGAGGTAAGTTGATTCAATGAGTTGAGTATAGCCCATTGAACTGAACGGAACACCCTGTATATATTTAAAATTTCTAACTTCTAAACCCCACTCGATATTTTTTAATTAATTTAGTATACATTTTTAGTGTATTGGGAAATACAAAATAAAAATTTGCAGCTATTATAAATAGAGTTATAAACAAAATTTCCTTAACAAGTGTATTTTTTTAAATAGTTTAATATTACCTTAGTTTATTATGAGTAACTAGAATAATTATTGAAACCAACGACAACGTACTAAAAATATATACTAACATTATTAAAAATGTTTAAAAACAGTTTTTTAGAAATTAAAAATGATAGATATTTTTTTTTAATTTTGCAATTTATTTAACCAAATTACATTAATATTAGTCATAGAATAGGGAACGAATTGTCTGCACGTAAAATACAATTAGTGAAAATATTAGTGCCATGGTTGAAAGAAATGAAGATTGCAGACTAAATATGCAAACTGATATGATACTGGAACAACATGTGATTTCACATTCTACCCATAAATGAGAACAATTTCCTTGTGAAAGTTAAAATTAATGTTTTGGATAAATTTTATTCAGCATATTTACTTTCTTCATAAAGTCTTCCTGTCAGTATTGCCATTCTAAATAATAAATAAGTAATAACGTACTTATTTATACAACTGAATTATATAAATATGTTGAAAGGTAACATTATTCTGGTTTTAATACGAATATTGAAAGAGAAATAGGTTATTTTTTTTTATTTTGTCGGTCAGTGGTCGCGCGGTTTAAGGCGTCAGTACTTGAATCGACGTGACTAGATCGGTGTTGGTTCGAGCCTAACTGCCGGTAGACCGTATATAAGCTATATTCGTTGAGAAGTTTGGCGCCCTCTCTGCGGGTATGGTAGGGTGGAAGAATGTTGGCTTGGGTCAATGTGAGAGATTGATACCGGTTGATATTTGACTACCCCCCTAATTAATGAGGTTTTCCAGGTTTCCCTCATTCCTGCACTGAATAGTGGTTAGGGCCTACCAACGTAAGTCGTTCGTGGGCGCAAATGCGGCCTGCTTAATAATAATATGCCGTTCCCTCTCCCGCACAAGTCTCCGACTTCTGGGCTAATCCCTGTGATTAGAATGAGGGGTAGATATTATTATTATTATTATTATTATTATTATTATTATTATTATTATTATTATTATTATTATTATTATTATTATTATTATTATTATTATTATTATTATTATTATTATTATTATTATTATTATTATTATTATTTTTTTTTTTTTTTTTCCCAGTAACACCTTCCGAAGCTCCGACACATTCGGAGATGTTCTGAAGAGTCAAGCAATGACCACTCTCCACTCCGTGGAGTCAGTAATCATTGCGCCCGTAAATCGTGCGTTCTGAGTAGACGTAGCGAACCAAGGACGATTGCCTTCTGCATTCTGCCGGCTAAGATCTCTGCCGAATTTCGGCAAGCCGGTATGATCTTTAACTCAGAAAGCAACGTATGTCTCATTCCACCCAGGACGCCTATAATGAGCACCACAATCTTAACAGAGTGGTCTGGATACAGCCTGCGGAGCTCGGAGAGAAGATCTCGATACTTCCTCCGTTTTTCCTCCTCTTTTAGGACGATGTTGTTCTCTGCGGGAGCCGAGAACTCAATCACAAACATCGTCCTAAGTTGGTGGTCGAGGAGGACTACATCAGGCTTATTGGCTTGAATTTGCCTGAGGGTGGGGAATGAATAGTTCCAATAAATTCGGCACTTCTCATTCCCCACAACGGATTCTATATCCCCCGGAGCATAAGGCAGCACTGGCGTCTCGTCTATCTCATACGAGTGTCGTAAATGATAATACAACACCCGTAAGGCTGAATCGTGTCTTTGGATATACGCTGTGGCCGCATATACCGGACAGGCCGACAGGAGATGCATAAGCGTCTCTGGCGCCTGGCGGCAGGCCCTGCATCTGGTATCAGGAACCTCGATACCCAAGACACGACTACGATAGACGAGAGTATTAATTACACCATCTTGGCAAGCCATTATGAACCCCTCGGTCTCAGAGTTCAGCCCCGCTGACCTCAAAAAAGCGAAGGTCAGCTTTTCAGATAAGCCAAGCCCCTCTAGATGACGGTAGAAGAGACCATGCATTGGCTTATCCTTATGTAGCTGCAGAAGATGACGCGTCTCTGCAGCTTTAATTTGGGCTTTTAACTGAGCAGGGTCCCACTCGGTGACAGAGTCTGGATTTTCCCGCTCAGTATCGAACACGAGACCAAGTTCATTGGCTGCTCTTCTCGCTGCCTTATATACAAATGCTCCTATCCCTGCTGCTTCATGGTCTTGGACCATGCAGAGAAGGGGATCCGAGCTCCTGATGATTTTACAGGCTTCCTCCAAAACCACTCTGCCCTGGAGACACTCCAAACTCAAGAGTCCACGGCCTCCCCGATTTCTTGGGAAGTATAACCGCGAAACGGACGATCTTGGATGCAAACTCTGATGGAGATGCATCATTTTGCGGGTCCCTACATCGAGTTGCCTCAGCTCTTCTTGTGTCCATTTCACTACTCCAAAGGAGTAGAGAAGGATCGGAACGGCAAGCATATTAGTGGCACTCACCTTGTTTTTACCCGACAGCTCCGAAGACCAGATTTGTCGGAGGCGGTGCCGATACCTGCCGCGGAGAGCGTTTTTCACCATTGCCACCTCATGAGTGCCCCGCTGTGGGACACCCAAATAGGTGTACGACTCTCCGGCATCTAGGTGGTGGAAGATGCTTCCGTCTATTAGCTGGGCGTCCTCTCCGTATGCACCGCATCGTCCTCTCTTGAGATGAACCAGTGCACATTTGTCCAGCCCGAACTCCATCCCAACTGCCTGCGTGTACTCCTGTACCACTCTGAGGGACTGATTTAAATCCCTCTCACCGGAGGCATAGAGTTTAAGGTCATACATGTAGAACAAATGGGTGACCTTATGCCTCCGGTCTCCTGGGGTACCGCAGTTATAACCCCGGGTACGACGAAGTGCAACGGATAATGGCAGCAGTGAGATGCAAAACAAGAGGGGACTCAGGGAATCTCCCTGGAACACTCCCCTCCTGAACAAAACCGGCTCTGTCTGGACCCTAGCATTAGCCGATGTTATGGTAAAGCGGGTCCTCCAGAGCGGCATGAGTTGTTCAATACATCTCACTATGGGGTCGGCCACCGCAAGGCATTGGAGCAAGTGGATTATTAGCTCATGCGATGTCATATCAAATGCCTTGCGGTAATCTATCCAGGCCATTGAGAGATTTCGCTTGTACTGCACGGAGTCCTGCGTAATACATCTGTCGATGAGCAGGTTCTCCTTACAGCCAGCTACACCCCTCTTGGACCCTCGCTGCTCGTACATCCGTTGATAAACCGGGTTCACTGCGTGGAGCACACGCGCGTACAAGATGCGAGTAAACACCTTGTAACACGCATTCAGGCAGGTTATTGGGCGGTAGTTCTTTGGCTGGGACAAATCTCCGCTCTTAGGGATAAGCACGGTTCTCCCCTCGACAAACCACGCCGGAATTTGCTGCTCTCCATTTAGCCAGGACGTGAATATTCTGGCCAAATGACGGTGGACACTGGTGAATTTTTTCCACCAGAAGTTGCTGATCCCATCGGGACCAGGAGCAGCGAAGTTCTTCGATCTAATAAATGATCTCCGAACTTCATCCGGGGTTATCGGTGGGCACACCTCTTGTGGCTCTCGAATCCTTTGACAAAAGGCCTCGAAGTGTGCCAGGGCTGGAGTGTCTCTATCAAGTGGAATCCTGCGGCCATAAAGATCTCTCCAGAAGGCTTCTACCCGATCTACAGTCGGCGGATTGTCCGCAACACGCTGAGGCTGTTCAAAAAGTCGAGAAGGCCTTACACGGAACAAATTATTTTGCTCCAACCTTCTCGACCGCCTCACTAGTGACTTTTTCGCAGCCACTAGCATCCGTATCCTGTCGAGAGAATGCTGCTTGATGGTAAGCAGCACCACCCGATTCAGGGTATGATGGACCCGCCTAAGGGAAGTAGCGATGCGTCTCACCTTAGATGTGAAAGCCCTATTGGCTTCCACGTAGTCCATCACACATTGGATACGGGACGCGTGTTGCCTCGCCGACCGGATCTTAGCCTCCATCTTGTGCACTCGCCGCCGTGCTCCCTCTAGTGGAGAAACGGCATTTTCACGCCCTCTCTCCACCCGAGTCAGCAGTTCAGCGGCTTCGTACACAGCGCAATTGACGCGCCAGATGTCAGCCTCTTCTGGGAGATCTTCACGGAGCGCAGTATCCACTCGGGCCAGATCTGCGGGCTTCGGGGGTTTTATAAAAAGCAACCCCCGACGGGTGCTCAGGCCGTCCTGTTCTCGGGGAATGAAGCGCGGCGCCTCTGCGGGATCATTCCGTGGCTCTTCAGCCACTTCGTTCACCCTTAGATGAGGACGCCTCTCATAGCCTCTGCGACGAAGGTAGGATACATAATCCCGCAGATTTTGTGCGGTGAGGGCGCGGCCTTCGGGGTGCATATCACACCACCGAGCATACATCCGCGCCATGTATCCTCTTCGCCCGGGCTCGCTGCTTTCATAACAGACCAGAAGATCGTCCCTTAGTTCATCGGTCCACTCAAAACTTCCATTTTCATGGCCTTGGTCATCAACGGGCAATCCGTCCGGCTGGACCCCACCACCTTGCCCATGACCCCCATCCGAATGGGGTCGATTGTGGGGGCCCTCTCTCCTGGCATCTGGAACCGGAGGTTTCAGTGTGTCAGGTGGTTGGCCTGACACATCGACGGCCGGCACCAGAGGGAAAAAAATGTAGCTCATCCCTCCCGGGTGCGCAGTGCTGCCGGTCCGATTTTACACCCCTCCAGCTAGAGTAAGTGGTGTCGCTACTCACCAAAGGTCGTAGATGATGGGTGACCCCTCCTGCTTATCTATTAGTTTTTTTCTGAAATACCAAAAGTGACAGAAATTAAATTAACTAGATATTTTCTATTATAGCGAAAGCACTCAATAAACAATTTGTTGATTTTTCCCTAAAGTTGTAAGGTGTAGCTAAGGCTTGTTCAATGTTTAACTTTTTTCATTTCAGATGCCTGATTTATTGTATTCGTTTTGAAAACTTTTTTGTGCAGGTTTATTTAATTTTTGAATAAAATCTAACAAAAGTATTCTTTTAACATCTTCACCAACAATCAGTTTTTTTTTTCTTTAAAAACATTTTACTTATAGCACTATTTCATATTTCGATTAGGATGTCAGCCCCCTAAGTGTGTTATGATATTTCTAGAGTCCTTGTATTAATAAACTTGCACAGTACAAAACCACACAAATATTTCACTTCATTAAAAGCTGTTGCGTAACTTTAATTTATTGGACCCAAAAAACTACCGTTCTGCAAGCCGCATTCTAAATTCTTTTTATTTACATTTTATCCTTCGTTGTACATCGCGTATATAGGGAAGATCAACAACCAAATAAAGTGACTGCGTACGTTAAAAGTTAAGGCTGATATGAGGTACCGTTAGGTCGGGATAAAAAACAGGAAATGTCGCCGAACCACATTAAATTATTATACCCGATGTTACGAGGATACCCGTTTGTTAAATTAAATTACCTAGGAGTCGATTGACACTTTCCCACATTAAAAAAGCCGCGCTGCAACGGTACTCGTGTGACAGACGAAATTCTCTTCTGGTCATGCGGAAATTGCAGGAATCTTAGTTCTGAACATTTAATGGCAGTTTTAATAAAATCTTTCATCAGTTTAATCTTACGCATACAAAACCGCTTTGAAATTTTTTATATTAATACAAAGTAACGTTAATTTCTACTGATGAAAAATCATTCAGTATTATGTATTTATATGTTTACTAAACTATTAATTTATTCAAATAAATTTGAGTTTATTTCTTTCGATTTTTTCTAAAATTGATTAACAATTAAGTCCTAAGTCTCAAGTATCTCAAGTTTTTGGAACTTCAATGGGTTCAGCTATTTCAGCTACTGTTGCTAATTTAGTAATGAAATATTTAAGCGATTGTGTTGTTGTGATTTAAGGGTGCCATGTTCTTCAAATGGCGTTTTCTACAAATACAAATAATTTAAAACATTTAAGAACTGAATAATATAGAGCATAGAAAACAACAGAAATGCCACCCACGAATACTGAAGGTACCTAACTAAAACGAATATATAACATGAGGCTACTTTAAGCATCATAACCGGGTTAAAAGGGTTTTTAGAAATTCAAAAAAAAATAATTCAATATTATTATCAAAATATTTATTTAAATTTAATGATTTTATTCCACACAAAAATATATGTATTATGAAAATTCAAATTATGGTGAGTAAATGTAGTCTTGTATAAATGTACAATAAAGAAAATAAAAAAGTAGGTATATTAAAATTCATCCTCTGAATATTCTGATGAATTATCTTCGTCTCCTAGATTGATAACGATAGGTTCAACAGTAACGTCAATTAAATTATCGAGTTCCCACATTTTCTCCTCTTTTTTTTTG
Organism: Monochamus alternatus; assembly: GCA_037114965.1. Taxonomy (NCBI): domain Eukaryota; kingdom Metazoa; phylum Arthropoda; class Insecta; order Coleoptera; family Cerambycidae; genus Monochamus; species Monochamus alternatus. The sequence continues at coordinate 71,134,662 of CM073431.1, read as the reverse complement.
TACATGATGTATACATCTTTGCCAGTTATCTGCAGTTACTCGTTCCAAGGATTTTTTTAACAAAATTTTTACGTCGCCTAATTTAAACGTCGTATTATTTCGCGCTACATCTCCTTTTACCTGCGCCCAGACTAATTCGATTGGGTTAAGTTCACAGTGATAAGGTGGTAACCGTAGTACCGTTATTTGGCGATTTGTTGCCGTTTCATCGATAACATATTTTTTCTGATCTTTATTAAGATTGACAAGTGTCAAAAGTTCCTTTTTCACCATATTTGTTTCAAAAAAAATGTTTCTTCCGGATAACTATTGAATTATATCGGTTTTCCTCCAAGCAGTCGTAGGCGTCCGCTCGGCCTGACGTGAATGGTAACTGGCATTATCCATGACAATTACAGACCCCGGAGGAATAAGATCCAACATCTGTGTAAAATACTCTTCGAAAACATTTGCGTTCATGTCTTTGTGATAGTCACCTGTATTTTTAGATTCAAATAAAAGTAAACCGCCATCTACAAAACCACTGGCACTACCTATATGTGCTACTATTAATCTTCGCTCTTTACCTGAAGGTGCCTTGAACCCTGTTGAAAGTCCATCCAAAAATGCTTGTCGAAAACTTTTTACATTTTTATCTTGCCATACTTTTGTTACAGTATATCCCTCGTTGACCCAAGTTTCGTCTAGATAATAAATATTCCTCCCTTCGTCACGGAATTTTCTAATTGATCTTAAGTAGGATCTTCGCCAACAAATAATTTCATCTTTATCGATAAGAACTAGCTTTCTGTTCTGCTTTTCCCAGCAAAAATGCAACTATCGTAAGTGTACTTTTCTGCGAATGACATTTTTGAAAAAATTATCTATAACGACTTTTGACTTCCTGTAGATGATTTTGGGGGATTTACAGTATCTTGTTAATTTCTTTGTTTCCTTTAAAAGTCTGTAGATAGTCGATTTTACAATCCCTGTCATTTTGGAACACTTTGCCACGATGCCGTCAACACTGTTGGTAGGATTTTGGTGTTTCAATGCATTAAATACATTTAACATAATAATCTTCTCATTCTGAGACAGCGCTCATCTTTTCACGCGTTTAGCAGGTACGTAATCTGATAAGCTCGACATTTTACCCAGACAATATTATATCCACTGGCACACTAGTCACTAAACACAAGTCGAATTTTACTCTACTGCACTAGCACGTCTTCGTATATTCAGCTCTAAGACTGGATTGATCTGTCACAATACACTGGCTCCTGCCATATGATGTATCCAATAAAATATACTAATGTACACCCATTACCTGTTAGCTTTAGTGTTACCCGATAATTACCTAAAACGAAATATTATCACACCCATGGCCGGTTCTTATCTCGGGATTTTATTACTCTCTTTCATTTCCAAACAGACTATAGCCAACAAATTTTTAGGTACAAAAGTTTTTCTAAATACGTATTTCTTTCAATTCAACTATATGTATATATAGATGTAAACATTGTTATAACATATACTTACATAGTTCTGCATATAAATTTGTTCAGTTTAAATAGTAAAAGTGGAGACATCGAGTTTCGCTCACCCTACACAATAGATTTTGGATATGTAATTGTTCTTAGTATTGGTTTTAAAGAAGAAACTTGTGATGTATGATTGTTGTATCTATTTACTTATATATCTGAGGATGGTATTGTTGAGAAAAAACCGAAACGTAATCTTAATATTATGGGATGGAAATATATATATTTTTATTAATTTTGGATTTTAATACTCTTATTGCTAACATCTAAAAACAGCACAACATCTGTTGAAATAATTTTTAATCGTTAAATACAAGTTTAGATTTTGTCTATTTCCAAACAATATTGTTTCAGGTAATATCTTTTTACACAACTTGTAGTAAGATTTTGAGCAATGTTCTCACCCAGAGAATATGTTTAAGATTTTCTTCTTTAAAAGCCAGAAATATGTTTTAAATGGATACCTATTTCACATGATACGAATATATTTTTCGTAACATCGCATTTATTACTATATAGAGTGTCTCATAATTCGTACATAGAGTAAGAGATCACTTGTCACGTCATAATAAGGTGATCTGGCGCCAAAGTTATATAAGACCAAAAGTTGATAGTAACTAAGTTATAGAGTGTTAAAATCAAAATGAATGTATCCACTAGATATAAAGGAGGTATATTTAATTTCTAATATTTGTTCATTGTGTAAACAATAAACAAACAATAATAAATAAACAATAACTGGAACTTTAGAACCAACTTTATCGTAAGAAAGAGATTTATTAAGGGTAAATCACATCAAACACATTCATACATGAATTTATGGAAACTTTGCGATTTATATAACCATTTATTAAAGTCATCATTGCGTTTACTATATTATATTATATAAACAATGTCGTCATTCTTTCCTCTTAAATATTTTTATAACATCCTCCGAGGTTTGATAGTTTTCCCGTTTTGATCATTGTCATATTGTTAATATATGATGCACCATTCATTTTACTGCGACCATTCTTAGGCCTGTTGTGTCTATATCTACGAATTAGGTTTTCTGATTTAACTTTGGTTTTCTAATTATTTCGATCTACAACTTGAATGATAGTTACTCCACACAGCTCCCAGATTTTTATCGTAGCTCACCATTGCTAGTTGCTGTAATGTCAGTATTACTCAAATTTTTCAAGAGTTTCCAATGTGTAGTTAGTAATTCCACTGTTGATGATGATTATTGGTCTCGACGTTATTTCCATACAGTTGTTGTTAATTCATTTATGTCATTTTGAGAACTGCTTGCCACTATTTTCGCGGTCTTATCTTTCATCTATTTTTGCAGGTCTAACATGTCACAAGCAAGCCCCAGTGACATTACTTTTTGCATTCAAGAAGTGTTATTTTGACTTCAGTCTTTCCCAAATACCTAAACAACTATATGCCAGGCTAGGTTTTATCTGATATGAATTATAATTAACGTTGGTTCTTTATGTTCCTTCTTCATCGTGTATAAGCATTTTGAAACTGTGCCAATTAAAAATTTTATTGCAATAACTAGATATTTTGCTAGCGTAGAAAATGTGACAAAACGTTTACCAGTATTGCTGTAGAACCAGTAATCCTAGGAGGAAAACTTAGCCTATTTGGTAAGATAAAAAATGTGAAAAGTTGCTGTAATAAGAAGGTTGGATTGCAGCAATACATCAAAATTTAAAAAATATTTTCATTTAGCAAAATATTTTATTATGTATTATAATGTCTCTGAAGCCTATGTAATATAATATTTTGATGGTAATAATTTTTTTTTCTCTCACTGTATGCTTTATCCCCTTAGCATGCTTGATTTTCTCACCGTTTAATTTACTATAAACTGCTCCACAAAAGTTAAGGAAGTTCACAAATCTTGAGTTTCTTGTGAAGGTTGACAATATTTTTGATTTGCTATATTGAATGTTTACTATTGTATACGAATGGCTTTTTTTGTTCCTGCTTCAAAAGCATTTTCCGGTTTTGGTAAAGTTTTGTTTTTGGTGATTTTAATACAAAACTCAAAATTTTAAAACAATTACCAAAAAAAGATTAATACAGGGTATGTCTTCTTCGCATTTCAATGACTGCCTAACAACGCCTTTGCATACTGTCTATCAGGTTGTTGAAGTATCCTTGATAAATTTTTCGTCACAGGCGAGGTAATAGCCTTCTGAGTTCCTGTAGTGTATATGGGGGGGTGATGTGAATCTAAGACTTTGTGGTTAGTCCCATACGTGCTCAATTGGATTGAGAGGCGACAGTGCCAAGTGCGGAATACCATGAAACTCCAGGGTATCGACAACAATTCACGCGCGATGAGGTCGCGCACTATCGTCGAGAAATAAAAAAATTGGCCCAATTGCAGCATGAAAGAAAGGGATAACATTGTTGATTACTTGTTCGACGTAGATCTGTACATTCATGTTTCCATCAAACACCAGCAACTCTGTACGCCCATGTACTTTATTTATTATTATTATTATTTAAGTATGTGTATCAAGCCTCTTTGCCTAGTAGTAGCGTTCCAACCCAAAATAAATGTGTAAATTATTTTGCTTTATGATTATTCCGTATTCTAATGATAATTTTTGATACAGATATACAATTTATAAAGTTTCTAGAAAAAAAAATCAACACCTTATAAATGTTTTATGGCTATTGTTTTTCTTTCTGTGATTATAATAATGTTCGCGCAACATCCTCCAATGAACCTCTTATTTCAAAATAATTAGCAGTTCCTTCATGTTGTTAACGATTTATCAACAATTAGCTAAGATAACAGACATTTAAATAACATTATTTGTATAAAAAACAATTACGTATAAAATGAACAGAACAAAAATTTAGTGAAGTGCAAGCTTAATTAAAAATACTTTTAACTCTATTGCTCAAATATACCAATTAGTGAATTAGAATATATACAAAGCTTTATCATAACAAAACATTGTTAATGAAGGTCTTACTAATTGTATGAGTAACTTATGCTAATTGAGTAGTACTGAAGTTAAAAATATATTTAGCGAATTGTATTCAAGTTAATAAACTTTGGTTTATTTGACACCTGAAAATAGATACAACATAGTTCATTAAAACGTTTAAGATATGCAAAACTTGCTTATCGGTGTGGTCTTAAAAAGTTGTAGATGGAAGCTGCTAATATCAAAATGAAAATAATGATGATAATGTTTGTTATATGCAGTAAGCATTTTTATAACATACATATTTATAAGGTGTCCTCGAATACATGATACGACTTTTGTAAAAGACAAAAAAAGTTAGTCTTGCAGAGAAAAAACTCTGTGTTATTATTTTAAATCCGTATAAAATCAAATTAGCTTAGAAAGTTCAGAAAGATTTAATTTTTTTCAATAGTAAAATATATTTTGTGTATGATATACGACAAACTATTATTAAGAATATTTGATATATATAATGATTTTCCGGGTTGTTATGCCGTGATCTGGGTAACATTCTTGGGCTAGGCTGTGTGGGGGCAGACCCGCTATTATCTCTTGTATCTCTGGACCCGCCCATATATTGATTTCTGCTCCTGTTGTTGGTATTACGACTACTAAGGTCGGAATCGTTCCTCGGACAATGGTGGTTTTTCGAGACGCCCCGTACCCGTCTCTGTAAATAGTCGCATCCCAAACGTTTCGTCGCTCTTTATTGTCGACATCTTCAGAGGTGCCGTGACTTTTTGTGAAGTCACCACTGACGTTTGACATATCGTTACCTTGCTTAGAAATAACTTTGAAACTTTCTTATTATATATCTTTGATGGTTTGAAATTAACGTCAAAACACTATGGCAGCTATCATTGGATTGTTTTCAAAGTATACTTTGCTTAATCGTAAAAGAAATGATATCGATTCTTGCAAATGGTTGTTTTTTTTTTGACTTCAAACAAGAGTATCAAACTTTAATGATTTAAAGGAATGCCATCAAAATCTTAATAAAATTAAAGACAAAAAAAGTTATGATTATTTCTTCACCTTCCATTTAGGCCGCTGAAATTTTAGAAATATAAGTGTGCCAAATTTGAACAACAAAACGTTTCAGCATTAAAAAAGTTATAGCCAAAAAACAAATTAAAAAAATAACTTTGAGATTACGTAGCTCTGTTAATATTGACTTTTCGAAAAAATGGTACATAACTTGACACATTACTTTAGTACTGATTGACTGACTGACTAATACTCACCCCTTCATTTTTTTTGCATGGAGTTCCCGAACACTCTGTATAAATCGTACACAAAAGTCAGGTTCGATCTGTACAATTTCAACTATGACAATTTGTTGTGATGTCTAAATTTCACACTACTGTCACACTAAACGAGTCTATTAAGGTTTTAATAATTATTGATATTTAGGATTTTTATTAATAAACTTTAACATAATCAAAAAAATCTCATTTCATCATCTAGTTATCGAACCGAGTAGTTTATGTGAACCATTACAGATTACAATTATAAAAGATGTAATAATTAATTTATGTGTTTTTATTTAATTATTATTATGTACTTTTATGAGTTAAAATCTTTCGTTGTTGTAGCTAGTTGTTTTAATAACGTGTATAAGAAAAACAATTAAATAGTGTATATTATCATATATACATAGTTCGTGACGTCCGCCAGATGGGACATAAATCGATTTTGAAGGCTACCTTGTGAACTTACTACTGGTAGTTCAATTAGAACCGCACACACGGAAGTGCACACAGGTGTTGCAGCAACAAGGATATATCTCTTGGTTTATTTTGTCCCCAGAGGTCTGAAGTTACAAGGCACAGATTTAATAGGTTTAGTTTTTCAATTAAATCCGTGTATTTATTTGTATTCTGGTAGGAAAGTTATTTTACCGAGTTGTATAGTGTCTCCCAAACTGATTTAACCGGTGGCGGCTCGTGATTTTTTAAAGTAGTGAGGCAAGCAGGATGGCATTGTCCCAAATACGAGCTACAGAATTAACGTTTTTTGGAAACTTTTTTTCTCAATTATTATTTATAGGTAAATCAAAATATACAAACACACCATTATTTGAAATTGCTTTAATTTATTATTTTGACGATTTTCCCGAACTTTCAAATAAATTATTTTTTTATTTCCATTTTACGCGCATCCTCCAATGCCATTGTAATATTTTATTTATTTGTACTTATCAATGTTAATTTGCAGTTTGAAAAAATACAATGAGTGTATTATGAAATATTAATAAATATCGCTACAACTTTTTAAATCCAATTAATTTTTGATAATGATGAAAAAGCGCGCTTATTTATTGAATATTAATATCGTTCATAATCCACATATGTTTTGCTATTCTTTGGCAATGGTGCCTTTGCCAATGGTACCTGAGACCCTGGGCATTGCCATTTCACATTACACAGTTACAGTACAGTACACACATCTGAAACGTAACTAAAAAGAATCTGAAATGACAGTACAATATGGCAAACTATATTACACTGTATCTGTTGTATTCTCATAGAGACGAGGCATGCCTCTGAAGGACCTGTCTCTCTCACACAATTGGCTACCAACGGATTCCGTGATTATAATATATATACTGGGTTTTAAAGAATATGTAGTTAAAGGTATGGCCTTCTATTTTGGGACACCCTGTATATTACAATAGCAGTCGTAACATATCGGCCAATTTCAAATTTTTTCAATTTTTTAAGTTGAATCAGATAATTTAAAAATGCTGAAAAGATTACGAAAGATCAGGATAAATGAAAATATACATAGATAATACAAAAAAAATAGCCATTAGATGTATCCTCGTTAACTTCAACTTACCAAATTAGAAAATCATATAATTTTTACTGACGATGCAACTTTTTTCTTAAACAGAGGCAATGACAAGCAAAATACTAGATTTTGAACCCCAGAAAATCTGCATTGGATGCAAGAGAAACATACACAACTACTGGAAAAAGTTAATTTTCGTGTTTTGAACCAGACGATATGTCTGGTTCCAACAAGATGGAAGATGGTACTCCTCCTCATTTTCGCCTCGATGTAAGAAATTTAATGAAGTTTTTCCAAATCGATAGACAGCCAGACAAAGACCACTTGATAGCCACCACGTTCCCCTGACTTAACTCCACTAGATTGTTTGTAGAGTTATCTAAAAATCGAGTATATGTGGCACATTAAACACATTGATGGATTGAAAACTCATATCAGAGAAGAAGGTTGAAACATAATACAAGATAGTATTCTAAACGCAATTCATGAATTGGAACACGAAATTGGGCATTCTGCAATGGTTTATAGGGTCCACCTTGAACATTTGTTGTAATAACATAAAAATAATATTAATTAACAATTTCTAATGACTATGACAAAAAAAGTACGAATAACATATCAGTGAATTGGTCTTTAGAAGGGCTGTCTATACTATAAAATATAGAGCATCATATTTTAAAAATTCCCTGATCTTATAGGTTTGCCAAACATGGCTCAAAAAGAATATAAGATATTACAGAAAAAGCAATATCTATATACTAATTGACTTGTTCAGTGATTAATTTTAATCTCAATTAGAGAAAAAATGAAGTTTGTTACATAATTTTGGGACACGCTGTATAGTTTGTAGAAATTGCAAGCTAGTGAAGAAAATTATTATAATGTATTCTACGCGGCATTCATATGTGGATGGTAATATTCACGTTGATCAAATTTGATTTCAGAACCGTTGAATTATATTTCAGAAAGCGTAAATTGTTTTTCAGAAATCATCATTTTTACTGCAGAAAGCATGAAGTGTGATTTAATCAACTATTATGTAATATAATTATTATTATACCATAGATCAACTGTATTATATGAATGAATAAATACATATATTTTACTATTTATTGGCATAAATTTTAAAATCGAATTTAACTTAAAGAATGTAATGGCGTAACATACCTATTATAAGTATGAACAATAGGCAATATTTAAGTTGTTTCTTACCTAGATAAATTAAGTGCAGCCCTTTTGGTAATTGTGCTAGTAAATGCCAAAATGCTGAAGTACTCATTATATGAGATTAATATTTCTTACATTCCATTTTAAATACCCGAAGATAATCTGATTTCAAAAATATTGGAATAACTAACGACGTTTTAATTTGTTTAAGGTTGAACACGACATTTATGTAGTGAGTTTTTGTACCGTAGAGTGATAATAGAGATGTTGCCCTCTACTACTACTGATAAAATATCTAAAATATCAGCTTTCTAAGCTAAAACTCTCTGATTCTCTAGAAGAAGGTCTAAACATAGCTTCTCTAAATCGATATATTCGCCAAAATACCTTTAACAACTATATATTAAACTAAATTGTAACGGTATATCCTATTTTATTAACTAGGTTAATGCTAATCGTAAAGCTACTACTGCTAATTTATTAACCTAAAGCAAACCACTAAATAAACAATTATGCTTAAAAATGATCATTCAGTTTGTTTATTCGATATTAGCGTGTATGCTTGTCTACGGAATTTTGCAGGTTTATATTTAAACACTGTATGAAAGAAAGTCACTAAACAGAGTGTTCTACAATCTGACAAATTTTGGCAGGTGATAGCTGGATTAATGTCAAATATTTTTTGTTATATGAACATAGGTCCGATTCGTTTTTGTTTAGAAGTTACAAACATTTAAAAAATATATAATTTAATATTTCAATCAAAGTAACCTGGTAAATAAAAATGATGGTATTAACAATAATTACTAATGCATTTTGTTTATTCATTTGAAACTTACGGTTAAAGTGTTAAATTAAAAATGCATTTATTTTTAGCTGAAAAGTATGCAGATGCAGAGTTTGTATATAGGTATTCCAATGGGATCGCCATATAAGCAGCCCTAGAATACCGACGAAGAGACCCAAATAGATATCAACCTGCCCACATAGTCTTTAGTGCATCTTCTAGAAGAAGAAAATGAATAAGATATAATCGGTGCTGTCATTGACAACTCTTTAATTAGTGTTAGGTGTGTAGCAAATGATCTTCATTTATCTCTGATTTTTGTATGGTGTGTAATGAACAGAGAAATAAATGATACATCCGTAGTTTCATTGCAAAAGGTACAAGTGTTACATGCTGGAGATGCTCCTCAGCGACTAGAATTTTGTCAACAACATGCTCAAAATGATTAGTTTCGCTTATGATGTGATCTTATGAAACGTGTTTTACTAGGGATGGCATAAATAATAACCATAATAAACATTTCTGGGTGAAAAAAAATCCGCATGCAATTAGATCAAGACGTATCAGCTTCGGTGTCAACGTTTGGAATGTTTGGATGAATTTTAAATGATAGCTTAAATGCAGATTTTTATAGTACTTTCTTGGAATAACAACTTTTTTGATTTCATTGATGACGTCAGGCTTAATGTTGTTCAAAATATGTGGTATCAGCACGATGGTGTAGCAACACATAGAGACAAGTAACTGCTTGCTTAAATGGGTCTACAGGGTCCAATAGCATGGCCACCGTGTTCCCCAGATCTAAATCTTGTGGACATTTATATATGGGGACATATGAAGCAGCTTGTCTACCAAGTTGAAATCACTAACCGTCAGCAGTTACTTGAAATAATTGAGGATGCGGCTAACCAGATAAAAAATGGTCCAAATCTCATCTGTCGAGTGACGGAATCTTGAGTTCGCTTTCATTCGAGCCGAGGGTGAATATTTGAACAATTTTTATAGTCTTAAGATTTGTTAATTTGATTAATAAAGGTTAACTAATGTTTAAACACTAAACACAAATAATAATTGTTGTTATATCAACCATCATATTTAATTATCAGGCTACTTTGATAGAAATATGAAATTATACATTTTAAAATGCTTGCAGAAACGAATCGAATCTATGTCGACATTAACCCAGCTGCCATTTGCCAAAGTTTGTCATAGAGCTTATAGAACACCCTGTATAGTGTGGCTGAAAAAAAAATTATTATTAGGTAATAGAAATATTGTGTCAGACCAATTTTTAGTCAACATCAGTACGATAGAAGTATAGATTTGACTAGGATTTTTCAGTTATTGTCTGGCTCTCTAATCTATGGATAGTAGTATGGGATATTATTTTGTAAGTACATGATGTACCCGATACTGTTGTACAATGAATTATTATAAAATGTCTATGTGCTGAAAGTGAGAAATCGGTTTATGTTTACGGCAAACATAATTTGGTGAAAATTGTCTCAACAATCAGCATTTGATTATTGTAAATTATTTGTTGAGTTGCAGGTATGTCAAAATTTATCTCATGCTCTAGTGCAGCAAATGGTTTGCCCATTTGATGAGTTGATGAGCTTATTCGGCAAAACAGGTTGATATACATTTGGTTGGATTAAATTGGTTGGCCTGATAAAAAATGGTTAGTTATTACTCACGAAAAATTAGTACATAATGGGTGGAGACGCAACCAAAGATTTTTTATGCTGCTAGTATATAGTGTGTCTCAAAAATCATGCGCATTTCGGAAACTGGCAGTTTTTGAAAAAATCGCTCGTATAAGTAAATTTTTTTTTTTGATCACCAACTTTGATAAAGTTCATTTCTTAAAAATATAACCAGTGGCAGTGGGAACGAGATATGGTTGATTTTTTTTAAATGACAACCATCTTTTTATGTGCAACATGTACAAATAACAAAGTAAATTTAAAAAAATTGTAATGTAGCCATACCACTGTACTCATAACAATTCAGCGGCCATGCATACTATCTTGTAGTTTACTGTAGAAGAACACAACTTAGAGACAGAGTTTCAAGTTTTTATTGCAAATTTACAAATTAAAATCAGAAAGATCTATATTAGTAATTACTAGTAGTAGTAATTAGTATTAGTAACAAATTCTTGGCCCTAGAAGTACCACCAATTCAAACTGGAGAGTTGGGAAGAAAAATTCGGAACAAACAGTTTTTTCATTTTTCTCTAAAAATTTTCCTACAAACCCCCCTACATGTTGCACATCAAATTAATCAAAAGGATATAAGCTCTCATACGACGCAATAAAAGAATGTGGCTGTCATTTAAAAAGAAAAACAACCTTTTTCAGAACAAAATTTTGACAAAGTTCAGGCCCCAAAAAAAAATCCACTTTTCGAAATGTGCATGACTTTTGAGACACACTATATACAAGTTGTTAAATAAATACTTGTATGTAATAAGACAATGACACTATATTGAAAACTAAAGAATGTCCAGATGAAATCTATGCTTCCCTGATAACCTATTTTTAATTTGGTTTCAGGAAGCGATTTCGATATGATTTTTCTTTTTTTCTGCAAAACCTGCTGTTAATGTAGGACGATAGAAAAACATCATAAATTCAGTTCTATGTTGAGTGACCTTTAGTAAAGACCTTGCAGTCGATTTCGAAACTGACTTCCCAAGTTACTTTTATAATGAATTAATATATGAATAATATACTAATAACAAATATCTGTTACGATATTTATTTTGTCTGCTATTTGCAGGTAAATATTCTCTCTATTTTTTATTTTATGTAAATAGATACTACGTGTAAGATAATATTTTTTCTAGATCCTTTTGATTTACATTTACAACTGAGAACCAGTTGCAAATGCAGTTCTCACTGGGAAAAGAAAGGGAAGAGAAATTGTAACAGCATTTCACTTTTATTCGTTGTTCAAGTCCTGTGGTGTAGAAAACAATGTAATGTTCTGTAATTATATTATATAGCTATACTCGTAATTACAGAACGACAGAATAAATCTATTATTTTTCATAATAACGAGCAATGTGTTTATATAATTTATAACGAACCTCTGAAATTCGATTACAGTTTCTATTTTCAGTGCTATAAAACTTCAACTACCTAAATGATAAATACAAATTTGCAGCTATGTGTAATTGTAATGATGATACAAATAATTAAATTATTTATGTCTCATAAAAGTTAACGGTTGGTTGTGTGATGTTCGAAATGTTTATTCTGTACTTAAAAAATTTTTATGACAGTTACTTACTAGTAGCATTATGTTTCATTTGAATTGACTCCGTTAGAATAAATATATACAAATTTATGTTGGTAAAAAATTTTGTATAAATCAACTCTTAATTATGAAGCTAATTGTATGCTATTGAAAGCATTTAGATATACAATAAATACATATTATAATGGTAAAGAAAGGCAACTTTAATAAAACGGTAATTTAAAAATATACATACACCTACTGATATAGGTTAATTCTATTTATATCTAATAGGAGAATTAAATCAATTTATTCGGTGTAGGTATACAAGGTGATTCGTTTTTCATGCCTCACCATTGGCATCTCGGAAACCGTAAAACATACAGGGTGGCTCAAATTAGAAAAAAGTTGCGCCTTATGATGACCATTAATATAGACCGAATAAATCCAAGACATCTTCAGTCCTTATTGAAATATTAAAAAAAAAATTATAATAACGAATTTAGTAAATGCTATCTAGCGTCATTATTTCTCAATGGAAAGAACTGAAATTTGGTACAGAGGAATAAGAATATACGAAAAATCGATTTTCGTTAAGAGAATATTTTCACGGGAACTTAATGAGGTTATGGAACATTTAATTGTTTTTTTTATGGACGCCATATTGAATTTTGACAGCGTAAGAGATGTAGAAAAAAACACGGACACGTCAATATGTAACACGTCTAAAACTCAAATGTAATTTTTCGTACAAAATTAAATTGCCTTTCGGAAAATAGGAAACCAGTTTTTTACAGCGTGAAACAATGTTTTTCATTCTGTTTAAAGATAGCAAATTTCTATAATTCCGCGACTGGATACTGAATGAATCGAATATTGTGACACATTCAAGGTCACAGTGTGCATCAATTTTGGTCCAAATATTTAAGTACGATCGGGAGAAATTAAAATAAATCTGTTTTACAAAAATGTTTGAAACGCTGTATCTTAAAAACAAAAGATGACCGGTCATAAATGTTTATACATTTTTTTATAATTTTTGGGTACTATGCATTGTAGTTTTTTCAATGTCACCCTGTATACTACACCAAATGTTTGCACTGTATTTTGCAGTAAATTGAAAAAATGATTGTTTTTAACGCGAACAAATATCGAAAATTATGTTGACAATTATGTTGTGTATTTTGTTTCGGTAAGTATTAAATTTTGTTTTACTTCAACAACAACTAGATTTTTTATTAAAATTATTGTATAATTTAAATTTTGTGTTTTATTCTTTGAATAAAATAGTAGTGTTACATATTGACGTGTTCATAATTTTATTCTACATCTGTGGCTGCCAAGATCTAATATGGTGCCCGTAAGAAAAAAAACAATTAAATGCTGCATAACCCAAATTAGTAGTCGCAGAAATTTTCTTTAGACGAAAATTGGTTTTTTCTATACTCTTACTCCTATATACCAAATATCAGCTCTTTCCTAGATGGCATTTCCTAAAATCGCTATTTTCAGTTTTTTCGCAATATCTCAGCAACGGCAGCAGATATCTTGGATCTGCTTGATTTGTCTTAATGGCCATCAAAAAGCTCAATTTTTTTCTAATTTGGGTCACCTTGTAATTTTACGGTTTCCGAGATGCCAATAGTAAGCCAGAGAAAATGAAGCACCCTGTATATGTCAAATGTAGAGAAGGAGCCGAATATTAAATTCTGGAAGGCGACCTCGAGGATAATGATTACAGAATGTCCCTCCGAGAACTCCTTCGATCATAATCTGGATCCGAAATATTTGAAAATTTGACAAAATGGCCTGGGGCGAATGCAACTAAAATACAATTTCAATGTGCACAAGACAAAGTAAAAAATAATTTGTGTTCCATTTGAAATAAAAAATTTAGTCGTTTGAAGTCGTCCAAATGTAAGGGCAAAAATAAAACGGTTGGTACAATATCTTTAAATTTGCCATGTACCATAATTTCAATCAACTTGATATATATTTCTTGGAAGAAGTTGTGGATACCTCCGCGTACTCTAGCATACGTCAATTTTTTTCTTAATAAATTAATACTGCAAAATTTACTACTAGCTATAGATAATGTTATTTATTTATTTACGCCATTCTACAGTAAAAAAAAACATTTACAGGATGGGAAGGACTATACACCAAAATACTACAAAAAAAAAAAGTTAAAATAATTATTACAAAGCAAATCTAACTACTGCGAAACAATCTTCTGATAGACTTAATACTACAATTAAAAATATCTAGATCGTGTGAACAGGATGATAATTACTACATACAGTAGACAAAGGTACTGACTCAAAGGAAGTAAGTCCTTGGGGTTGACAAATAGAAGCTATTAAGATTTCGAGGTGCAAACGAAGGAATTTCAAAATTCATTTGTGGCAATATAGAAGGGCAATCGAACGACATTAAAGTAGCATTAAACTGGACCACTGTTTGCCAAAGGAGAAGAGGAAGACCACAAATAAGCTGTCGAAGAAATACAAACGAAGAACTAAATAAGGTGGGAAAGTGCTGGCGGGAAGCAAAAGCGCTGGCTCGATTATATATACAGGGTGTCCGGAAAAAACGTGTACAACGGAAGACCACAAACTCCTGGGTTTAAAATAAGCCGATTTAGGCCTATTTACTTATTTCTAAAATTGCTTCGCTTAGCCGCTAGAGAGCGCCAAAATTCACGAAAAATTTTTGTTTATTCCGAATATCTCGAAAACGACTTGATCGATTTTAACCATTTTTGGGCTACGCAGTTATATAAGTTTAACCGACACTTTTTGACTTTGACTTTTTGATTTAAAATGTTTTGCAGTCATTAGAAACATAAGAAAAATCATGTCTCATGCAAATATAAGCACATATTTTTTAACTCCCTGTATAATTACTCTCAGTTTTTTTTATTAGTAGCGGACTGTATTTAGAAACTTTTTTTATACTTTCAGAATTTTGAATAGATGAGTAGTTTAGGCAGAAAAAATATTTTTCGTATGTCAACAATATCAGCATTCGTTCTGCAACAAATAACAAAGTACCAGAAGTTGGCTCTGATATTTTAAGTATAGGTTGTGTGTCCAATCTAATCAACTACTGAAATTAGTCTCTCGGCTTATTCTTCTTGCTCAATTACTTAGTTACTTTAGATCTTAATTTATTTGTTGTTATTGTTGTCTTTGTTTCTGTTCCTCATTTTTCAATATTTCATCATGGATATTTCTAATGATTGCAAAAGATTTTAAATAATGTCAAAACGTGTCGGTTAGACTTATAACTGCGTAGCCTAAAAATAGTTAAAATCGATCAAGTCGTTTTCGAAATATTCGGAATAAACAAAAATTTTTCGCGAATTTTGGCGCTCCCTAGCGGCTAAACGAAGCAATTTTAGAAATAAGTAAATTGGGCTAAATCGGTTATCTTGAACCCAGGAGTCTGTGGTCTTTCGTTGTACACGTCTTTTCCGGACACCCTGTATATATAATCTAGCGAATTGTTAGTGATTTTGAAGAGAAATATAAGAGACTGCAGTTCTTTTCTACTATTTAATTATTATTGTGTACGTATCGTTATTTACGGTGAATAAATTCAACACTGTTAATATGGATCTGATACCCAGAATTCCAAACAACATACGCATATTCCAAACTTAGGTAAAACAAAGCATTGAACAATATAAAGTTTTTATATTATTGCAATCATTAGAATTGCGAATAACAAATCCTAAGTCCTTATATGCGGACAACATAATATTATCAATATGCTGACGAAAATTAAGACTTGTATCAAAAACTACGCCCAAATCCTTGAACTCAGTGACTTCTATTTATCTTGAAATTACTCAGTTAAAGATTTGCTTGAAGCTCCAACGAGTCTCCTTCGGAACGAATATTACCAAAGGTTTTTAAATCATCAGCACAAATCAGACAATTAACCTTATCACCAATACATTAATAAATATATTAAAAAGTAAAGGTCCTACTACGGAGCCCTGAGGCACACCCGGGGTGGAAATATATTCAGTATATCTAAAACCATTATACAAAATGACCCTAAAATTTTCCATAGACTCCAAAAAGTGCAATGATATACAAAGTGTTCGATATAAAATACTTCGGTATAACCGGAAATGCTATTCGAGTTGTATTCGTCTCAGGGACCATGTTGCTAAATTTTCAAATATATTGGATCAGTACCCTGTATATAATATATATTCGATATATATTTCAGTATTATTTTATTCAACTTGCCATTTTTAGTATTTTACTTCATTTTTTAAGAATTGATTAGACTGTATTTTCTTTTCTTTTAAAATATTACTACGTGCAATCCCTTTATTGCTTTATAACCTTAACGTATCTGTAGTAGTCGTTTAATAATATTAGTACTAAAAAATTCTAGATATCTTATTATATATTTTCTGTTACTAGAAAACTATCAAAACAAACAAAAAAGGGTTACACTGACCAGTAACTCCCACCGCCAATACATCAATCACACTAGCCATTTAACATAAACAATTCCGTAATACATTAACCTTTGAAACGCGCAACAAACTGAATGATCATCAATTAACGTAGCGCAGGTTGTAATTAAACATAAAACAGAAAACATGGCAACAATGTCGACTTACCTGGTCCTGTAGAGATCAAGTAAGCATGTAACAAAACAAAGTGCAATCAGGCCGCGATACTCAGTCAGTCGAGTACCGGCTGAGGTACCGCAACTGGTATTAGTACCCTGTTACCTACTGTTCTGTTTATACCGACAGAAACATCCAAATACGAGGTGAAAAGTCACGCAACAAGTGTTTGCTAGTGTTTCGTGTTTTCGAGTGTTGTCAGGTGTGTACTTTTTTTTACTTCTTCTATAATTAAGTAAGAGGACAACTAATAAGAGCTCTTTTTTAATGAAAAAAATCATAAATACCTATTCATATCATAATACCTATTAGTTTTCTTTTTTCATGATAAAAATTGTGGTGTATAGATGTAAGTATATTATGCAGGGTAATCCCAAATAATGTGCAAAAAAATTGAGGATAGAATGTATGACTGATTTCAATATGTCTTGTACATTTTTCATTAGATGATATGGTATTAACTTGTTCTATTGAAAAAAATATATATTTTTTTGAGTGTTTATTAAATTTAGTATTCATTGTTCTAGTAGTACAGGTTTCGAGTAAAAGAAAATACTGGAAATTAATTAAAATTGCAATATTTGTGCCATTCATTTATATTAGAAATAAAAAAATATTAACTATAAATACTTTATTTCAACAAAACTGAGATTAAAAATACTCGTCTGGAAGTAATTTCATTAGCTTAAATATCTCACCAAACACTTGCAAGCGTTTGGAAGAAACTAAATGAAATTTTATCTCCTATTAAGGACTCATAACTTCTCCAGAGGGACTTCCATAAAAAAAATTCATATCAAGGACCTTTATTAAAATCGGCCCAATTTTTTTGCTGAATTTTCGAAATTACCCTGTATAGAGGACAAACAGTTTAAAAACATATTCAATATTTTTTGATTACACAATAAACAACTCAAACTTATAAACGAACAATGAAACAAAAATGCATGAGTTTTTCAAGCGATCAAAAATGTAAGACATATTTTTAAAAATATGATCAAGTTTAAAAATCCATAATAAAACTACTATACTGTGTTTTATTCTTTACGGGTTTTGTGCAATTTCTGTGAAATTATAAATCAGTTGGCTTTAAAAAAGGCGGAAAAATCTTAATCTACAACATATATTTAAAGAAATATCAATAATATTAAATTATGTATAATTATTATTACTTATTAGACCATGTGAAATCTATTGCACTATAGATTTAATGACAACTAATATTCAATAAATTTGTAATACATGCAAGTGTTCAAATTTTTACTAGGTACAGTTAGATTTAAAAAAAAATTGCTAATGCCACCTCATACATATGCAGTGGAGGCCGTGGCGGTGAAGACCGCTTAAAACAGTTTTGTTAAGTTCTTCTTTCTTTTCCAATTTACAAGAATTAAAATAATAATTAACCACATTATTCTTTGGATTAAAATTAAAGGATTTTTCTTAAGCCACATTTCATTTTGAGCTTCATTTTCAAAATACAGTGTCAAAATAAAAAAAAAATAAAATCATTTTTATTGATAGCTCCTGTGATTTTAGAGATTTGTTTGGAACTTGACACATATTTTTATATCAAGTCGGTGTACTTTCTGTGTAGTTTCGGTCTAAAATGTCAGAGCATGGACGTAGAAAAGGGAGGCTGTTGGACCCCTCCATTTTTTAAAGTACGCCTATGGTGTCAGAATATATTTTTTTGTTTTTATTCCATTTTTTTTTTTCAAATAAAGCAGCACATCTAACAACAAACAATAAGAAACCCTTGAACTGTTGTTTACTTAGTATTGGAATCATATAAACGAAATATTTCCTAATCAGAGACTGATAGAGGATGGCATGCATCTGTTAAATGGCCATCCCGTTAGCCCGACCTCAACCCGTTGGATTTTAGTTTCAGGGGTTTTATGAAATATTTCATTTATATGGTTCCAATATTAACTAAACAACAGCTAAGGGAACGAATTATACAAGGTGGAGAGTGCTTTAGGCTGAAACCATATATTTTCCAAAATATTCCTTATTCTCACATTAAAATAGCCTCAGGTGAAGGTGAAGGTCGTACCTATATAGAATATGTCTCGTAAACCAAACCGCAAATCAAAATCTTATATGAGTAAAAAAATAGAATAAAAATACGCTCTATTTAAAAAAAATATTCTAAAAACAGAGGCGTACTTAAAACGATAAATGGAGGGATTCATGGGTACTGCAACCCCCCTTTTTCTCCGTTCGTGTTGATATTTTAGACCAAAATTACACAGAAAGTGTGTCGAGTTTAGATAAAAATATGAGTTAAATTTCAAACAAATACTTTAAACTCACCGGAGCTATCAATGCAAGTAATTGTTAAAATTTTTATTTTGGCACCCTATATTTTGAAAATTCAGCTCCGAAATGAAAAGTGGTATTCAGTCAAAAAAAAAGTGGTACTAATAAAAGTATACATTTCTCAAATGTGTTACTTGGACCTTCTCATCCCATGCATCGAAGCACACAGGTCCACATATAAAAATATATAGAAAAGATACACTAAATAGCAATTTTTGCATAAGTAATTTGCTAATAAATATAACGTCATGTTCACTGCCAGTATTGTATTTCAATCGTCTACTTAAACAGGTTTTTGGGACATAAAACTTTCTTAAAGTTTCCCTAATGATTCCATTACGTATTGACTGAATTGCATTGTGAGACATTACGTTACATGGTCTTCTCTACCCCAAGCTCAAATGTAACTGAAGAAGAATTTGATCACTAAACTGCTTTTAAACGACATTGTTCCTGAATATTTAGGTTAGCTTTGTAGTTCCTTTAATGCATGAAATTACTATAAACTTCGATTTTTATACAAGTAGTAGGTATCATTGTAAAAATCAATTTTGTAATACAGAAATTGCTTCAACTTGCCGTGAAACCTTGATTTTGTTCTAAATTTTTATTGCAACAAATAATCAACTCGCATTATCAGCACAATGCTGATTTGACTACGATGATCCTCCCAAGTGTCAAATTATGCTTGAATTTGAAAACATTTGTGAATTACATCGATGGTCCTCGTTACCTTTGTGGTTCTCGCTGGCCCGGCTTCCCCTATAAATTCGTACCCAAAAAAAATTCATCTCAAATAAGGACAGAAAATAGTTGGTAGTCAGCATTTGAAAAAAAAACAAAATCGTTTGCTACAGCCACGAAATTCCTAGCTTTGAAACAATCTCGAGGTTACCAGAGTGCAAAAATCTTACTTTTGTTTGATTTTTTTATACAGGTGTCCCAAAATTAATCCAACATAGAGCAGGATTAAAGTCCTGATGACAAAATAATGATGATGTATCGAAACTCACTTTATTCAAAAGTTAATGGTTAACAAGATACTGGATGTCAATGTAAAAATTTTATTTTCGATATTTATAAATAACTTTTAAAAAAATCTAAATAATTTGTTTTTAATTTTGACGTCACTAGTAGAGGATCCCACTTATGGTTCATCATCTTTTAAATGACAGATCATTTTTGTGGTGTATATTCTGACTATTGAAAGAAATGATTCTCCCTTTTTCTTTTTTTTATGTAAAACAGGTGTACGTTGTTGAAGTCATTAGGATTAACCGTTTTCAAAATAATTCTATTTTAAATATTCAATGCACTAAGTAAACACTGTTTTGGTTTCGGGTAAAGTGCTTTTTCCGCTGAAAATACAGCAAAATGTTACTTGAAACAGTTATTCAGAATGCTAAATGATGCAATGTGCAAAATTTCAAGAAGATCGGCCTGCTCTGATAAAACTATTGTCAAAAATTTAAGGATAACAATTTCATCAAACCTTACGATTTTTCTTTGCACATCGCCATAGTTTACCATTTTCAGTAATTTTTTCAAGTTAAGTTTGTTATATTTTCAATGATAAAAGTATTTTACCTGAAACCAAAACAGTTACTCGGCACAATGAATATTTCAAGTAGAATTATTTTAAAAACGTTTACCTACTATTAACGACTTCAACAAGATAAACCTTTTTCACATAAAAAGGTAAGAGAATCGATTGTTTCAATAGTCAAAATTTGAAACTAAAAAGAAATAGACTGTATCTATTAATATGCAAAACAAATATCAAAAAATTGAAAGACATATCAGGTCTTATGCATGTGCCGTCTTCTTGTTGAAGAGAAAAAGAGAATAAGATAGAAGGAAGTAATAGTTAAGTAATATTTAAAAAAATGTGCGAACTGCTACTAGTACAAGCATATGTGTTACGATTCTTATTATCTATTCTAACAAAAAATTTATAAAAAAATAATGACTGAATTCCAGCGACTGATATTTATATATATACAAACAAATTTCAATTTCTCGTCCCCAAACACCACTGATCTCCCAAATGTATGCAAATATTTGGATTTTTTAAAAAGTTATTTACAAATGCCGAATCTCCTCTTGCTCTATGTTGCTTCAATTTCGGGATTTTGAAAAGCTTAAAAATGTATGCAAATATTTGGATTTTTTAAAAAGTTATTTACAAATGCCGAATCTCCTCTTGCTCTATGTTGCTTCAATTTCGGGATTTTGAAAAACTTATAAACATTATTCCATATATATTGGACATCCTGTACGCAAGTACTTAAAGCAATGCATTACACATTTTTACGAACTCAAACGTATGCTAAATCTGCCGTCGGCAAGAACTGTCTAACATAATTATTACGTCTATCGATTTTAACAACAGCATAACTTGACGTGGCTATATTCAGGCTTACGTGTTTTAAGTTAAAGGAAGTTTCTCTTAATAACTTGTGCCAGTCATATGAAGCTTAGCAAAAACAATAGCATCACTTTCTCTGTGATGCATATTGTATTCGAACAATATCGTCTACATAATTCTTAAAAATAGAACAGGAAATCACCCAAATGAAGTGAACATATAAAAAATAATATCTAAAACTGTTGTCAACTTCACAGGTACTTTTGTTAATGTTTATTTATATTTCGATTCTGTGAACTTGACCATATACATATGGGCTTGGTGCAGGTTTATTTACAGACAGATGGAAATTCCTATCATTGACGCAATTACTTGTATTAAAAATTCAATTACATATTAACCCTTATGTAACAAGCGTAGGTAAGGAATTTTTTTATGCTGGAAATTACTACCTCAATTAACGGGTATAAAAATGAATTATACAACAATTACATAATATAACGTGTTTGCTGTTTATCGTTTCTTTTTTTTTTCTTGAAATATTATTTAATAAACTACTTTCAATCTGAATGCATACATGTATGAAAATAATACGACATTGGTCGCTTTTTGTATAATTTATTAAGCTGAAAATGAACGCGTACGTATACAGGCTCACATAAGAGGGCCACTCCCATGTATCTCGCTTAATATGCGAGACACGTCAAAAATCTTTAATTGTTTTTTGTTGCATCTTTGGAGGCCTTTCTGCTTGTAAAAATAAATTTGAGATCCATTGCCAACTTTATGAGTAATAAGAAAAAAACCTAAGTGCCCAAACATTAAGGCTGTCTAACTTTTTTATTTTAAGAGATAGAGAAAACTTATTGGTAATAAATTTTTATTGCAAAATTGATACCTTTCACCTGATATAAACAGATTTTTGAAATATCGTATGTGGTTCGCTGCGCCCTCTAGGCGGATAAATTTTTTTTTATTAAAGCAGGCTATAGCCTGTCTGTTTTTTCGTCTTTCATGCAATATACTACATGTTGCCCTTATCTTTCGTATTTATTACATTTTTTTCAATTTTAGTTAAAAAAAATATACCTCAATATTTTCGTGTCTTTTTTTATGCAAAATACAGATTTTCTTATAATATTATTTTATTACATTGTCTGTGTTAAAATAATTTTAAAGACCCAATTGCTTCTAATGTGAAAACTAATAAAATAATATTATAAGAAAATCTGTATTTTGTATAAAAAGTACGTTCTGTTTATTATTTTTTTTTCAGTTGGCGTCTTTAAAACAGGTTCAACATTATCTTGAGCAACACGAAAATATTTAGATACATTTTTTTTACTAAAATTGAAAAAAATGTAATAAATACAAAAAATAAGGGCAACATGTAGTATATTGCATGAAAGTCGAAAAAACATGCAATTTTTTGTGGCCATAGCCTGCTTCAATAAAAAAAAATTTATCCGCCGAGAGGGCGCAGCGAACCACATACGATATTTCAAAAATCTGTTTATATCAGGTGGAAGGTATCAATTTTGCAATAAAAATTTATTACCAATAAGTTTTCTCTATCTCTTAAAATAAAAAAGTTAGACAACCTTCAAGTTTGGGCACTTTACAGGTTTTTTTGTTATTACTCATAAAGTTGGCCATGGATCACAAATTTGTTTTTACGAGCATAAAGGCCTCCAAAAATGCAACAAAAAACAATTAAAGATTTTTGACGTGTCTCGCATATTAAGCGAGATACATGGGAATGGTCCTCTTACGTGATACAGCCTGTATTACGAAACTGAATCACCTTGCAGAAATTCTGAAGCGAATTTCAAAATAGTAATCTTGGACTTGCCAAATACGAGCTTTTTCGTGTTATTGAAATTTGTTATTAAGTTTAAGATGAAAAGACCTAATTATAGTGAATAGCTGCTACCACATGCAATGTTAATTTGAGTAAATACTTGACATTTATGAAAAAATAGTGCATTAAACATGATAATGCTGATAAGCTATAAGTCATATCATTAAATATTTAAATTTTAACATTTTAGAGTTAATATACCTAATTTATATGCAGAGGATGTTATGATTATCTTAAAGTATATTCTGTGACAATATTGGATGAAAAATATAAGATTCACTTAAATACTTATAAAAGTATACTATATTTTAAATTTATTAAAATCAATGTTAGTATTTAAAAAAATAAATAAATTCATATATTTTTTTTTGGAATATATCTAAGTGATAGTAGTAGTTCCTAATATTTCAAATAATTTTATTTGACATTTATAATTCTATTTTATAGCACAACTAAAATATTAAAAACACTCTAAACAATGTCAGTATTATATAAGGTAATTCTAAAAGTAGTACCATAAATTTAACTGTATTTTCTGGACCCCAAAATAAAACGAAAAGTCGTTACAGAGTGCACCTTAAATAAGTACAAATATTTTAACCAGCAATATAGTTCACTATGTAGAACACATAATTAATAGTTTTTTACAAAAAAGTCAATTTTAAATAAAATGTGATTTTTTAATAGAAAACCTGTTGAGGACCGCTGACCCAATCCAATAGTAAGGCTTTTATGAGTGAAAGAATGTTTGAAATATGTTTATAAACATATTTCTGGCCACCTCCTCCCCTTTGTCATTCCTATACCTTACGAGAATAAATAAGTCTATGTGTATACATGAAACTGAATTAAGACATAAAACAGTTATCTAGACTTTGATCATTATCCATTTTATTACATTCCAAATGATTTATTATAATATTATCTGCATTCCATGTCAACCTTTTCACTGTTTGAATAATGTGCCATATTTTATTTAATTACACTACATTTCACCAAAAATATTAATTAAATACAGAAGGCACAAATATTACATGTTTTTATTTTCACTTGTACCTTGCTCTGCACTTCATAGACCGGTATTCCTACGGAACATTGTGCCTACTGCCTACCGCCTGGCTCGTAACACCTGTACCTACGACAACACAACCTTGTGGCGAACCTTTACTAATCTGTCACCGGATCGTTACGTAAAGCCAAGAAGTCTTTGTTTATGACTGCGTATTAGAGCGGATAGAATTACTTTGAATTTATATCTTTTACAGAAAAACTATTAGTTTAAAATATAAAATTTATATGGCAATTGACTTTCTACAATATAATGAATTTAGGGAAGCATAAAAAATGTGCACCTTCTTACGTTGTTTGAGCTTATGTGACGGGACGGTATAGAAGAAATAATTGTGGCAGAAAATTAATATGAATGTGTACAAAAGTCATAGTTTTTCGTTATTCTTCATAAAATAACTCGAGGGAATAATATATGTCTCCTTTTAACAGTGTACACTGTACTAACTTGTGAAATGTGGATAACTGTTTACTGTTTAATACTTGGTTTTTCAGCAAGTAGGTACGCTTTTATGCACGTTTATGTACAATTTTTGGAATTATTGAAGAAAGTAACTTCCTAAATACCTTAATTGATACTATTGAACTTACAAACATTATTTTTTTAATCATTTATGGTACTAAGGTCAGTTAAGAACAATGTTACTACGTAGCGTACTACCTACGCAATTTTACTTTACTTATCGCTTACACCAAGTATTTTAAAATTATAGATTAGAAATTTGATATAATACGTTAAAGTAAAAAAAAATATTTATATTTTTTTTGAGGCGATATGGCAACCTCGTCTTCTGCAGATCATATGGTTTATAGGTTCATCAGTGCTCTATTTGGTCAGCGGTCTCAAAATGTGGGTATTTTAAAAAAAATTAATATCCGTAAATATTTTAAATTTTTAAAAATGATGTTCACTAGACTCATTTATAAGACCAACTGTACCTTCAGTTCAATATTTGCAAATTTGTAAGGTTCACCCAGTACAAATATGTATCGTATAACGCTTAGTTTTCGACATACAGGGTGTGAAAGGTTACTTTCCGATGACGGTTTCTAATAAATAAATTAATCAAATCTAGCACAATGCTATAACTTTTTATGCTCTTTTTGAAAATGTTACAAGGAATGAACACATTTTGTCCAGAGGCGGATAAAACTAAGGGAGTACTGTTTCAAGAAGTGTTCGTCTTATTTTGAAATATAGAAAAAGCAATTAAATTTATGGTACTACGATTAGAGTCACCTTGTATATAAACTGCTAAGTATTCATATCACATTGTCTACTCTCTAAATAACCAAGTTCGGCAAGTTTCTCTTTTATGCATAATGTTTTATGAAACAACCTCTTTCTGGTGATTTGACAATAGTTTTTCTCAATTGATAAGATTAGTATAAGAAAGAAATTCCAGGGTTCAAACTAAAAATATGAAATATCAAATAATTTATTTAAATAGCAGTTCCTTTGATTGTTTGTTTTTCCTGGTCTTTAAACACTTAAAATGAATCTTATTTACTCCTGTATCAAATCGCCAATTAAACAAGAGAACGTGATGTGAAATAAACAGTTACTTTAAGAATTGCTCCTGTATAATTTCAATGCAACTAAGCAAAAACGTGTAATTAATACGTGCTATTTGCAATTCTCAAAAGAAAACAATTCATATAAACTTTGTGTGCAGAAATATCTACTGCATGATAAATTAAATAAACAATTAAAATAATATTTAATAATGAGGCTTTCACTGTCCAAGATATTAGAAATAATAAAAATATATCATTATATTATATTTAGAAAGTTATTTTATTTTAAATTTTACAAATTCATATGCAGTGTTTAATATAATCAACATCTCTTATTTAGACATTTTATATGTAGTACTACATGTTTCATAGAAGATATAATATGCTTGTATATATGCAAATAAATAATTTATTTGTTTATTTTTTATTTTTATTTGTTTTTTTTTTTTGTTTTTTCTGATATGCAAATAAATAATATATTTGCATAATTTGCATAATAATATATTTATAAATAATTTATTTGCATATCAGGACCTACAACAAGAAAAAAACAAGTAAAAAATTATCTTACACTACACTTACTTACAACAACTGAAAACAATAAATTAGACACTGCTATTTCATGTATTCTAGTGAAGTAAATACTGTATGAAAAAAGTGATATGAAGCATGAAAGATCATTTGAGAGCGCCAGTGTAGCTAACGGTTAGTTTGTTTCAAGTATGATGTTCTTGAAGTGTTAATTTACTAATTATTTTTTCAACAAAAATGGCGTAGTAAGGAGAAGTTAATAAATATTGTTTTAACGTACGGAGAAGCAAGATAAAACTCATCAGCGGCTTCTTGTTTGACTGCAAACCGATTTTGCGATAGGCAATTTGAGTCATGTCCACGGGATATGTGAGGGTGAATCAGTACCTTGACTTCCGCGCCATATATTAATCATATAAGTTTCTTTTTATGGGGACTTAAAAAAGAGATGTACCGTATCGAATTAGAAAATATGAATTTCGTGAACGTATGAACACGGTTGCTGATAATCTGCATCTTCTGGGATAGCAGGAACAAGCGAACAGTTTTGACGAAATTAAATTTGACATGCCCAAGCTTGCTTGCAAGTGAATAGAGACAACTTTGAACAGCGTTTGTAGGAATTTTAGAAAACAACTACTCTGCGGGCTAATGCCCCGACCAGCATAGATTTACACCTGAAAAACCTATAGCAGTAGTTGCTTCCTGAAATTTCAATTTCCAAATATCGTTATTGTCGGCACACGATAAAGGTCGATGGCTTTCAATAATATGTAGCATGTAGGACGCTTCATTGCTTCGGTTTATTAGGTCTGGCATAATGTAGCTAATGGCCACTATATAGCTTGCTATATTTCGCGTAGAATAGGTATATTTCATTGATTTTGCTGTCTTGCCTCGTCTTCGAAATATATGCATTTTAATTTTGTATTACATGTGCCACCGTGTAGCCCCGACATCAACCTTCTTGAATATTTCGTCAAGAGAAACTTAGTTTATAATGATAAAATTATAACTCGGAACGTTACACATAGTGAAAAAATCTTTGAGAAAGTACATTCACGTTAATGGTAAGTTAAATAAGTTATTACTTTGATTTTTGTTGTTGCGTTAATAAATTTGATTTTTTACTGGTAGGTAGGTAATCGATTTAATTTTTATGAAATACAAAATCAAAATGCATATATTTCGAAAACTGGGCTAGGTAGCGAGATCAATGAAATATATACCTTTTCCACTTAGAAAAATCTTTTCCTTCATAATTTATTGTGAATCGGACCCAAATGACAAAAATAAAAAACTACGGGGTGAACGTATTCATCCATAACTGTCTGTAACTGGCGCCCTCTATGAGGAATCTGAAAATAGTTATGAAAATTCAGATTTTTCGCCCTAAAAGACATAATCGTACCTATTGTAGTCCCAGCAAGTTTAGCCGTTTTCAATTTATTACTTATTTTCAAAAATAAATTTTCACATTCAACACCCTGTATCTCTTAAATGAGTTACATTTTACTAAGGCACGTTTGTATAAATCTTATCATTTTAACGTTTGCAATTTACAATTTGTGTGAGATCAATTCACTACGGACATATAATGATGGCTGTAAATAACCCGAGTGAATTAGAACCGCTATAATGTAAGTAGAATACTATAATTTGGCCACGATTATTAACAATATTTTAGCAAACTTTTTACTAAAATAGTATATTATGCAACGATCATGTAACGATGGTTATTAATACACGAGCATTAACCGGGATACGAAATGAGCCGAAGGCGAGTTTCGTATGGTTTATGCGAGTGTATTAATAACCATTACATGAGAGTTGCATACGCTATTTTTTCTACACCCGATAAATAATCAAAAACCATAAATTTTATATTTTTATTGAACACAATAGGTAACAGTAATTATTCGTATGAACTGCATTTTCTGCTTTCTCCGATATGTGTGGAGGAGTCGATGGTAATTCTTCTATATCGGTGATATCAGACATTTTGATAAATTATCGAAGTTTAGCTAGGTATTTACGAAAATTTAATACGTACTGATTTTGACATGTAAAATAATTACATAGAAACCTAGGATAAACGTCAAATGCACAGCATGCTTGATTGAAAAATTATGGGTTTCTATTGATTAAAAATCTGTATCGTTATGAAAAATCTGTATCGTAGTGGGTATCATTATGAAACGGATTATGGGCATATAAGTGCATTGTTATAATACGGGTGTAGAAAAACATTATTATATTTTGACACTCATAACATGAACATGACATAATATAGAACTGTCAAAACACCTTACTTTCAAGTTTGACATTTGTTTGTGACTCGATAAATTTAAAAAATCGGAAAAAATATTAATTATTATACTTCTACCATCATTCAGAAAAATGTTAATATTGTCGTAACTGCTAGGTATAGTAGATAGCTGTTTTCACAGAGGACGTTCTGGTTCAATTCTTGACATCGGAGAATTTTTGTTTTGTTAGTTCATTCCCGATTCTTGTAAATTATTGAATAATGATTTCATTATTCACTAGTGAATAATAGATATTTAGGAAACACATGTATAGTGAATATTTTATAAGACACTGCTGTATGCTGAACTTTACTTTCAAGGTTATCATGTTCTAAAACTTTTTTAATCCGACGTCTAAAATAAAACGTTTCTTATTAGTTAACTAATAGCAACCAATAAATATATCACTTAATTTTCTGAAAGCAATAAATTAATATTTCACCGTTTGCTTGTGTCGAGTAATTCAGAGAATAGCCATTATTCACGCTGTACTAATGATAAATTTATTTAAAAAAACGTGTAACCCTAACTGTGTGAAATACAGTCGTAACTTATCTCCGTTTATTAACATATATAACTGCTAAACTAAGCGCTGCGAGATTATCAAACCGTGTCAAGTATCCCTTCTTAGCCTAAAATATGAATGGACCGGAGACCCCGACGGTGAGTCAGAACACGAACCTTTCAAATCCTCCGGACTTTATGTCCGTGGGTTACGGTTGGCAATGCAAATGCAGAGAGGCCTACTGCAACACTGATCTACATTTCATGGCAGTCGACAAAAGCGCGTGGCCAACAATTGTATGCAGCGTGGGCAGTGCTGTAGAAAGCGGACGTTCGCGGTTTCGATTGGGGGGTTTCAAATAAGTGAAAACAGTTATGTTATTGTTTTACCGGGTCTATACAATTAGTAGTAGCTGTATTGTATATTTTAAATACCGTTTCTCTGAAAACAAAGGAATGCTTATAAAAATTGGTACCTACAATACTTCTAGAGTAGTTCTTTTCATATACCTACCTATGTTGTAGAAATAAAAAATTCTTTCATATCGCCGAAACAGCAGCAAAAACAGAGTCGTAAATATAATCTATTTAGCAGGTACAGAGTCACATTAGGCAAGGTATACAGAATATATTTAAGTCTTCCTTTCTATTTTAATTTAACTTAAAAATTATTTATTGTTGATACATAATAGTGATAAATCCGGAAATGCCCGGAAATAAATGTAACAGGGCAAGAGTAGATCCCCGACGACAAAATAACGCGATGTTGTCAAACTTACTCTAGTCAAAAGTTGATGGTGAGAAAGATACAGAGTGTCAAAATTAAAATTTTATTTTCGATATTTGTAAATAACTAACAGCTGACTATTGAAACAGTCGATTCTTCTACCTTTTTTATCTGAAAAAGATATAGGTACCTTGTTGAAGTCGTTAGGAGTAACCGTTTTTGAATTAATCCTATTTGAAATATTCAGTGCACCGAGTAGGAACTGTTTCAGGTATACAATGTCATGTCATGTCATGTCATGTCATGTCATGTCCTTATTAGACAGGGAACACAGGGAACTGCAGATTGCGACGAGTTTCTTCATAAATTAATAATATATCGTGATACTTACTTATGCTAAACATTTCAACAAACAAACAAAAAATGAAGGAAATAGTGACGTAAAAAAATTTTCAGCAAGCGGCATACACTTCACATTTCTGATACCAACTAATCTGTAGTAACTGTGCTTCTATTGATTAACGATAAAAAAATGTTTTTATTAAATCTAAATATACATAAATTGAAAGAAGTTGTAAACATTGCATTTTATGATTATTTAATGCAGAAAATTATGGTGAGAACCCTTAACTAACCCAACTTTTACACATGATATTCGAGATTTAGTTTTTTTTCTCAAAATTGGTTGGGTTTGGGCCTCATGTCATATAAGGTTTTTCTGTTCATTGTGATGTATACAATCGCCTGTTAAATTTATGGCAGTCAAACCTGTAACACCCTGTATACTTAGCTTCGTGGCGTATAAAAAATAATTTTAGTGTATATGTAAAATATGAATATCTTTTGATAAATGAAAAATATATAATAAAAGTAAAAAAGCTAAATAAATAAAATTTAAAAATTAAAACAAATAATAATAACAATAATAATTAATAAAAATAAAATTTAAAAAATTAATAAATAAAAATATGCCAACAAAACCAAAAAAACAAAAATTTTCAAAGTAAATTAATATATTTCCTTCAATCTGTACGTCAGGACGGTTGCAAATCTAAACTGAGAACAAAACATGTACCACATTTTCCCACAAACACATTACAAATTTGTGCTAAACCACAAGTCACACCATGTTATCTAATTACAACTCACAAACTATTGCGCACAAGAATTTAACAAAGTGAATCATAAACATTGTAAATTTTTATTAAATGCAATAATACATTCACTCATTCTCATTCCCACTACTCTCTTCAGAATCATCGCCAATATTTATTATAGTAGGGCCTTAATTGGAACTAATAGTCTTTCCGAGGTCTCCGAGGTCAATGTACTCTTTATCAATTTTTTTGCATGTCTAATATTCCCAAATCATTTTGTGTTTTCCTTATTCAACACCTTTCGTAATCATTTTATAAATAATCAATATTGGTAATTTTGTGATACAATGTTTTTTTCACTACTCATTCACTTTATCCCTCTTGCAAATAAGTTTTTTTATTATAATTTCTTGGACTTATTCAAAGAGATGTTGCCGAATTGTTTTTTTAACTGGTATATCAAAATCACCCTGGTATAAGTAGACACATAAGTTTTTGCAACGTTACAATAAGATGAACGCGTTGCCCTCCTTCATTATGTAAAATATGAATATCTTTTGATATATGAAAAATATATAATAAATAAAAGTAAAAGAGCTAAATAACAAGCCAGCAGCTTGTTGAAAACATATCTGCGTCAAATATATTTGGACCAAAAATTAGGATTAGAATATGAGAATTAATTAAAATACTAAACTAAACAATCTAAATAGCTTTGTTTATAAGAAACTATGCTAATGATGTCACTCTAATGGATGTCGTACAAAGCATAACAATGCCAAATTTATTTTATAAGTAGTGCACCATCGCCATAAAGGTGAAAATATATAAACTAGCACACACAGTAACGATACAGTGATGCTAAGAACAAATGATATTCAAGTAGTATGTATGATGACTTTATTTATTATGCCATTGTTTGTAGATTAGGTTAGTAAGTTATGCTAACGAGTCATATCCATTATTTGCTGGTAACGGATCTCTCTGGTAGTAAAAACTAAAATGGTTCTTCAACGAACACTTTCTTCAACTTGAGTTGCCAAGAGCTACTGCTACTGCGTATTTATACTTAAAATCATGTGGTAAAAACTCTCAGATAAACTATAAATAAATATAAATAAATAATTTAAACGACATTCCACATTGAATCTTCTTTATTGACGTTAATATTCGATATTTTTTATTCTATTTTAATATTTCTTAAGTATGTAAGTAGTTATTGTCAAACATTTTTTTATATTAATGAAAGTTATTGCAAAATTATCTGTATTATTGATAGAGAATCTATTTTTTAACTGAATTCAAATTTAGTTAGAAAAGCAATCTATTATTAAGTACCTACAGGTTTATTACTGCCAAGTGAAGGAAATTTTATATAATATAGAAATAGACTTGGCTTAATAAGCATTACTTTTACTGACGTCAACAAAAGTACTTTTACAACCATTCACCACCTTAGGCAAAAAATGTTGTCATTATCAGAAGTAGTACCTTAGATATAGATTCGTAGATAATATACCAATTTGCTATTATTATCTTTTAAAATTATGAATTAATAAAATTAAAAACATTTACTATAAAGCAAAAATCATGTGGGTCCGTTCTAAATTTAATGTGTATGTTTTTAAACAAAATACGCACATTTCAAAACAACTTGTCACATACTGAATATTTGAATCACACCTTAACAGAATTGCTAAACTTTTGATAATCTAACATTGTTAGAGCACTACTTTGGAATAGGAATACTGAAAAAAAAATTGAGAAATCTTGCTTTATTTGTTACAATAATAATGATTATGGTGTTAGTTCTCCGCACCTGGTCTTATTAGCATCCTTACATTATTATAGGTTCAAGGATCGCTGCATATTTTTGTTTTGCTATTATAAGTAGCACGCACTATATTACACAACACGTTATAGTAAACGTACACTGGATTTCTACTTTCTCCAACGTGGTTATAGAACACCTACTCGAAAAGAAAAAAGTATAAATATGAGATACACGATCATGATAAGTATGTTATAGTAAACAACAATTTTTTAGATGTAAACATGGGAGATAATTTGCAGCCGATTTCACTTTTAAGTGTTTTGTCAAGTAGGAAGATATGTCGGCAGGTTATGCACTATAATTGTATATACCTACGCCACAATACGAGGCCCCTCTATTGTATTTAGTTGCACTGGTTAAAATTATGATTTTGCCCAACTTCCTGTATTGGAGGTAACTTTATAGAGAACATAATATTTTAACTGATACAACAACAGCATTTTTGTTAAAACCTTGTTATCTTCTACAATTAAAATACTCTTGGAAATGTCTTTAAATAACAGGAATTATTTATAACCTAGAATTATAGAAACAGATTTTATTGTTTTGCTATTTAGTCTACTTGTTCATAAATATACGGATGTCATTTACTAATATAGTTTTTCGTGTGGACTTTGTACTGCCTCTTATATCTTTTTATAACGTTTCAACAGTTCAACTGTTCCTTTGAAAATAAGACATCTTTTTGGGGAAAGCTATGCTGATCATCTTTTACGACGACAGTAGCTTTTGATATTGCTTAGAGTCATTAACCAAAATTTTAATCAGAAAGAGATGATTGTGGCTAAAACTTTGTAGAGAAGCAACAGAAATTCAATTTTCAAACGATACGAAGCAAATATTAGTACCAACCAGATAACTTAATCTTAAATTAATTTCATTCATTCCACCTCGTAACCTGCTCGCTTTGACAGCTACTGAATTGCATCTGCGAGTAGCCAGCAATTTCACTCCGTTGTCGGCACTTTGAAGTGTCTTTAGTTTTCTGTGGTGACCTCGAAATGTGTGTACAGAATCGGCGATCAGGACCGGAATAAAAGTTTTTATTTGCGCGTAAAAGCGTAGTCATTTATTCTACATGAAAGTTTACGCTACATCTATCCACATTATATAATTACTAATTATACAGTTATGGATAGGTAATTCAACATGTATCAATAGACTATCATTCACTGCTACTAACGTACAGTGTGAAAATTCGATTTACTTCTTTGGCCTCTTTAAAAAAAAAAGAATTTAAAATTTATATTGCACCACAAAACATTTTTATTTATTTACTTACTTTTTGTTGTTATTAGTGATAATTACATTTTTTGGGCAATTTTTTTAAAATTTGACGTTTGAAGTTTTGTGGAAAAATAATTTATTATGATTTCTTTTTTTTTCGTAAATGATCTACGTAAGCCAGTAGACAAGTATTTTTTAGAACAGAAATTATTTTTACTTAACTTTGAAAAATGTTAAATTGGAGATAAAAGTGGGTATGCAACAGTTATTAAATTGAAGTTTAAAACGTTACTAACATGCAGTAAACTATAAATTTAGAAAAAAGTTGGTAAATATTTATATTTTTTTTATTATTTTGTTTTCAGAAAAAGACTGAAAATTCATCAAAATGTGTAAGTAAAAATACAGTGCTTTCGAAAAGTAACGAATAAATTCATTATTTTTGAAATTGAGAAGTTTTCGAAAAAATCTCCTGGCACGCCGATTTTGTTTTTAAAAAAGGCACTTTTTACATACGACCCACATTTGTGACGTCATTTTTGTTCGAGATATGACGTCATCGACAATTTTTTTAAATATCAACCCCCAATTTTGACCATGGCATTTGAAAGCGTGTCATTCTACATACATACATCATGAAAAATTATGGTGTTACATAATAAAAATTTCAAGAAAATAATGTTTGAAGATTTTAAAATTTAATTTACATCTATCGGCCATTCGTTATCCCATGTCGGATTGAGCAGTCAAAGACACGAAGCGTTCTACATCGCAGTAGAAACCATTAAAAGCTAACGACCTCTATCGCGAGTCGGCGATAGGGAAATGTTGCAAACACGGAATTCCAGCAAATACCTATTTTGCGGGCTAATGCCCCGACCAGTATTGAATTACGCCTGGAAAACCTATAGCAAACAGCTAACGTGATAATAGCTAACGGTGGGCTACTGACGAGTGGCTGTTTGCTATAGATTTTCCAGCTGTAATTCAATGCTGGTCGGGGCATTCGTGTGTCGTCCGTGTTTGCAATAAATCGTCATCGCCGATTCGCGATAGAGATCGCTATCTTTCAATGGTTTCTACTGCGATGTAGGACGCTTCTTGTCTGTGGCTGCTCAGTCCAATATGGAGTAGCGAATGGTCAATAGATGTAGCTACTTCGCGATACACATGGTCTCTACTGTCGAGTTAGATAGACTTAAAACAGCTAAGGTTATTCGTCGGATATCTCATCTATTGCATACTGATAAACTCAAAACCGATGTATGCCTGGTGGGCTGCTGACGAGTGATTTTAACTTGTTATAGGTTTTCCAGGTGTAATTCAATGGTGGTCGGGGCATTAGCCCGCAGAGTAGTTGTTTTCTGGAATACCGTGTTGGCAGGTAAGAATCTGTAACCCTCCCAGCAGATCTTTTTGTAATGGTATTTGTTTCTTCATTGTCCATTATTCTCACATGCCCTGGTATCTATTCTAATGTTGTGTATAGCCATAGTGAGAAGACTCTAAACACAGTACTAGATTTGTGTTAACCTGTGTCTTTTGTATCGGTGTAGATCTTTTGTTATTTATATCTTTTTCTGATATTCTTCCATAGACAAATCTCAATGTTGTGTAATTCAACTTGGAACACTGTTATGTTACTTATTTTGAGACTAGAGAGACTAGATTTACATTTAGTATTCCAGGCTGACATGCTATTTCTTTCTTACCATTTCAACTTACCTGAGTATTGTCAGGTTTCTCCAAATTCTGCTTTAGATGCATATAATTGAAATTGCTTTTCAGGATAAACAGATGACTTATGAATTATTCCTGTTCTTGCATAGTGCCTCTTTCACACCAATATTCATTATACTCCGTCCTGAATGCCTTGTTCTTTGTTTTTAACAATGGTCCACAAAGTACTAGATAGTGTACTTTCGTTTACTAATTTTAGAATAGCTAATTGTTTAGAGTTAATGTATAAGTAATTAGATACTTTTATGGCTTTTTAGAATAATTTAGACACCAGTGCATTACTATTAGCATTAAAGGAATGCTTATATTCATTTGAGAGGTCTTTGTGACGGTAGCTTAAATGAAACTATAATTTTGTACTAACATAGTACGCTATTACAATTACGCCGAAATAATGATTCTAAGCACCACTTTGCGCATACTTTATGGTCTCTCATTATTCCTCGGCATAAGAGACAGATAATTAATTGTGAGGATTGCACACCTGTGTGACCTCGTGGACTTGACCGCATCTTAGATCTACCGTGGCCGCGTCCAACTTGCCGCAGGTCTATAAGTCACTCACCGAGCGGTATACCACTTATCAGAACTAATGTCGGTAGATTATAATATATAAGCCTAGCATTCTAGTACAATCAACTCTTTACGACGCCATTAATTTATTTTATGTCACCATCCTTCCCTCCACTGACTCCAACTGATACATGGTAATAGAAAACACAGTAATTAAATCCAAATGATTACCTGCCAGTCTTATTGAAACCCAAACAGGCATTTAGCTGAAGTAAGTTGCATCTCACATGGAAGGTGCGTAAATACCATTCGTGGTTCATTCAAACTGGAAGTTCCTGTTTTAATAAATATAATACAACTTGATTAAGCTATGATGTTTTCCCACAAACTTATTTTGTTTTCCAATTCACTTTTAATACTGAACTGTACTTAACTCAAAGCAGAGCGATTGGTAGGAAATATGAACCCATGTGAAATCTTACCATACCATTATACATTGAATATTAATGTTTTATTTTGTTGTTTAAGTAAATCCAGTCCTATTGTTTCCACTTGAATATTTTATACATTTTTTATAAATTACCATCACTCTATGATGGTAATTTATCCATAATAATTGGTATCTCACACTGGATTTGATGAAATGTAAATAGAATGTAAACACTAAATAGTGGATGAAGTGATGTCATTGTGATTTTTATTTGTTCGAAAAAATGGATGACCAAAACACCTACGTAGAACATAAACCAATTTGGTGATCTTTGTAAATGGTGACAGTTTATTTATCACAGTTCTACAAATACTTTCTGTGCAGAACAAAATTCTCCTTCAAACAGGAGAGTTTGTACTGAAATGGGCAATTCCGCTAGTTATACTATTATTCTACTCTCCTTAAAAATCATTGATCTGCTCTTATTGGGTGGCTATTGGCTGAAGCGACGGCGAAGCTTTAGCTGAGTCAGCACTGAAGATGCTAACGGGGAAGAACGGAGAAACTTTTGACAGCACAGGATGCGATCATTTATACAGCAACTACTAAATATTTGAATAGAGGACTAAGAACTAAAGCTAAAGAACAGTATATTACGTATCTGGTGACGACGACTTAGCACAAATATTGATTACTGCAGTCCTACATTTATTTTTGAAACTCAATAGTGGTAATTACAGGGTGATTGAAGAAAAAACTATTGCATATATACAGGGTGGTCCATGGATGCATACTACTTTTTTACTTCAAAATATTACGATTAAAGCCAATATGTCTTAATAAAATGTTGATAATAAAAAAGATACAGGGTGTCGGTTAAAATTTAAAAAGTGATTTTTTTTTAATAATAACACTGTGTTTGACTGTATCAACCTAAAAAATTAGGAATATGAGAAATCATAATCTATTGCCTATTTCGATGTAACTTTTTTGGACCTAACGTTATCACGCTTTTTAGTGAAAAATCTTAAACCTACATTTTTGTCAAAAAAAAGGTATACATGTCATTAGGCTTAGAAATTGACCATTTTCGAGATAATAGCTTTTCAACAATCACCTGCATACTTCCTTGTACAATATTTAAACGGATTTTAACGTAGTAGGTAAGTTAAATTTTAAAAATTATTAGACAAAATGTGTGTTAAAGTTCATAAATATTTCTAAAACAAATTCTGAGACACAATAATTTTTCATATTCAGATATGAGAGATGTCTGTGATTTCAGTGCATGTGCTGGGCAACGAAAATATTTGGCAGGATTTCGAAATAGATTACTACCAGATAATCAGCAACTTAAAAAATCTGATTAAAAATTTAGAAAAACAAAGACGAAAAATTTATTCACATTGCAGATTATCCACAAACTAATTCAATACGACTATCTGGAGCTTCAAGAATCAGTGTGACTTCCATTTTAAAAACGTTGCATATTGAAAAATATTATCCGTACCATTTTACACCAGTGCAAATTTTATTGTTTGTCGATCTACGTTCAATGCGCCCAATCCTAAATCTAAATCCTAACCCTGCTTTGTTCCTTCGCCTTTACAAAACATATATTCGGCCTCGTCTAGAGTATGGTATCTCGGTTTGGTGTCCATATCTAGTTAAATACATTATGGCATAGGAAAAAGTTCAAAGAAATGCCACAAAGATGTTTCCAGCGTATCAAAATTTATCATATGAAGACCGTCTACGTCTGTTGAAACTTCCCTTCCTCTCCGAGAGACGAAAAAGAGGTGATCTCATTCAGTTCTATCGTTATACCCACAAATCTTTTCTCCGTCGACATGTCTTGCTTATTTGTTTTAAATGAAGATATACGCCTGAGAGGACATTCTATGAAACTTCTGCACAAAAAATACAATACAACGGTTAGACAGCAGTTTTTAACAAACAGAACGTTTCATCATTGGAATTCCTTGTCTGATGACATCGTAAGTGCCCCATCTCTTAATGCCTTCAAGAACAAGTACGATCGTTTTGTGTCTAGTGTGTTAACTTAGTAGTTTTTTTTCTTTGTCTTTGTTTCGTTATTTGTTTACTTATGTACTATTACTTACTTGTGTACTCTACTATTTTGTCTTTGCATTGTATTTCTTAGAATAAGTTTTCTACTTTTGGGCATAATAGATTTTTTTTTCTGCCCTTCTTATATTGTAATAATAATAATAATAATAATTTGCAAGGGAATTTTGGCGCCTATGACGTTAAAATATTCTACAATGGACTATACAGCTGATAGTTGAAGTTATTTTCTCGAAAATGGCCAATTTGTGAGACTAATGACAAATATACCTTTTTTTCCTCAAAAACAATGTAGGTTTAAGATGTTTTAATAAAAAAACATGATAACGTTAAGGTCAAAAAAGTTATGCTCACATTTACCTCACAAATATGGAGGCTGTGACGCCCTCTACGAAATCCATCAAAATAGACAACAGATTATGATTTGTGATATCCAAAAACATCTATTCCCAAATTTTTAAGTTGATACATTCAAAGACAGTGTAATTATTACAAAAAAAATCAGTTTTTAAATTCCAACTTAGACACCCTGTATCTTTTTTATTACCAACATTTAGTATGTCTCCATGGGCCATTACTTACGGGCCACCCTATATAAAGGTGTTATTGGCCCACAACGTAATTTTCAGGTGACGTGACAATATTCTTTTTGTACTAGTTACATAAACACTATTTTCCTGGACACCTAGTTTTTTTTAAGGATTCAAAACTCAGTGTCCGAAGAAAGTAAACTGTAAATCCAGTAATGTACATTGGAATGAATATTTAAATTAACTTTTACTTTATGGTCGAGGAATTAAATTTCATTGTAGAATGCAATTATTTTCTTGCAGATCCACATTTTTATTTATCCGACATTAATACCACTTTGGAGAAAGTTGTTATTGCATCTATTAAATCTGTATCAACATCCCAGGCGTATTTCACAGGCTGTGTAATATGTATTCAGTTTTCTCCTTGATGTCACTGAACGATTTTTCCACTGGCTTAACGAAAATATAAAACATTTTAAGCGGCGCGAATTAATCTTGGCCAGCGTTTATATAACCGTAATACCATCTCCCAGATGGCCACTTAAAACCAGTAACAATCTCCATTATGGGTCCCATTAACCAGTCCATTGAAGTGAAAAAAACAGCATCTGAAGTTATCCGATAAACCGAGTTGGCCTCTGGTAGACGAAAGATAAAGTGGAATCGTCACGATGCCGGAAATTGTAACGTTAGTTTGTTGGCGACTGGAGATGAGATTGTCGGGGTCTTACAGAGCTGGATTTAAAATTATCGTTCCCATTAACTTTACAGTTTCGAGATAAGCGCAGTCAAAATGCACGCTTCGGATTTTAATTTGATTTTTTGAATTAGAAGCGGCACGTAATAGTGGCATGGTAAAAAAATGTCAATTATCACTCAAAGTCAACACTATCGGATATTAAACACAAAACATCGATTACGGTTAGTATTTTTCTTATTCATACTGTTATTATTATACATTCATGTTACGCGTTATATTTTATCAGACATCATTTTTAGTATTTCAAAAAAATTGCTATATAAATTAAATAAAATAAAGGTTGGGATTTATGTTATTACATTATGCAGTATTTACTTGAAGATGTTTTATTTTAATATTTAAAAAACAAGCTTTAATTGGGCTAATTCAGAACTTACAAAAAAAAAATCAATGTAGAGCAGCTCTTACAAATACAATTTTGTGAAAAAAAAGGGCAGTTCGGATATGATTTAAAAATACATTTCCGCACGGCACAGTAAACTGGTCCAATGTAAAACCTAATCTTACGCAAAGGCAAAGCAACCAGTCACGTCGACAAAGTGTAATAAAAAATTAACGGTAAAAAAACTGAAAGAATTTGCAAAGGAAAGAAATAAATAAAATTTTATAACACCTAATTTATATCAGCAAATTCGATTACTTTTGGCGCTATTGTTATTATTAATTAATAAAACCCACTGACACACTAACACAAATGTTAGTTGACAGCAGTGATGATACGTTCACGTAGATCACCACTAGAGTCCACTTCGGTGCGGTACATTTCAATTTTTAAATATCCCCACAAAAAGAAGTTCAAAGGATTTAAGTCAGGAGATCGTGGCAGCCATGATACCGGCCCTCTTCGTCCAGTCCATCGTACCTCTTGAACTTCAGCAAAATACTCCCGAACATGTTGTCGAAAATGAGGAGGTAGCACCATCGTCCAAGAACCCCAATCGAAGTCGGACAGTTAAGGATACATCTTTCAGAAATCAAAGTAGATTATTTCGAAGGAACTTGAAATACTGAACCCATCCATTCAGATTGGTAGTAGGAATGGTCCAATCGAGCAATCATCTACAATCCCTGCCCAAACATTTAACGAAAAGCGTTGTTGGAAATGATCCCGTTGAATTGCGTGAAGATTTTCAAATCCGAAATATGAGTATTATGAATGTTGTACATCCCATTCCATGTAAAAATAGCTTATTCTGTAACTAATACGTCAGCTGTAAATCTGGGGTTTTGAGCATTTTGTTGCAGCCACCATTCACAAAATCTAATCCGTAAGGGACAATCCCTTCGTATTAATGTTTCGACACGCTCTACATGATACGGATAGGTATATGAGCGTTGTATATGATACGACGGCACACTGTTAATTGGGACATTTCTTGTACTTGTTGAGCGTTACTTATTCGTCGATTCTCTTCAACAATCTCTAAAATATGTTCCTCAGCTGCTACAATACGCTGCGGATAACCTGGATCTCCATGTCTTCGGTTGCAAATTTTCCGTGTCACACCCGCGTTATACTACCGCGGTAAAAGTACCTGCATTTGGTACATATCCACCGGGAAATCGTTCCACATACAAACGAAAAGCATTTTGTCTTACTTCACCATAAATTAAAACGATATCCATTTTTGACACTTGAAAAACTAATATAAACACTATCGCAAAATCGTTAATACTAAAATCGGAGAGAGAGCATATTGTGCACAGCGCACAAAGCAGATACTACAGTAGCTCAGCGAGTTAAAGGTTGAAAATACTTAACTTTAAGGATTTTACAAAATTTGTGAATCATCCTGTAAAATGTTAAATCTATTAAAAATGCAACACTCGTAAATTAATTTGAACTTAAACAGTGTTATATATTACTGTATATCATCCGCATCGTGGTTATAAATGGTGGTTCACTACATTTTTATAAACTTCGAAAATAGAAAGTAAATATAATTTATAGAAAAATAACAATAAAAAAACGAATACAAATTTAGTAGTCATGATTTAACATAATCATAGCGCTACTACTCAAATATACTTTCGTTCAATGAAGAAAATGCGTTGATTGAAATTAGTATCAAACGGATGGTACCGTATTTGGATGTATTTACAAAATTCCATATTATCAGTACTAAATTCATAGAACCCAGCAGTAGTTGCTATTGGTCAGATGAAGCCACTCTATTTAGAGATAAGATTATAATTTTCATAAAGATCATAGTCTTTGAACAGTCCACTTTCGGTTAGCCTCATTTTCAGAAAACTTTTGATTTAATTACTGGGGGTAGTTTATAACGTTTATAGAACCTTTATAAGTGGTTAATAGAACCTTTTATTCTGAGTTGTACCATAACCTTTTTCTTTTAAATTTTATTAAATAAGAAATGTGGTATCAGTCACCTCCCTTCATCAAGACACGAGGCACATTGATTAAATATTCCCTTTCGAAACAATGATAAATATCACGAATCTGATACCACCTTATTGAATTTTATTTATGGAGTCATTTGAAGCAAATTCTTTAATTCTAAGTGCAAAAAATGTGCCATTGCTTCAGGATTAACTTGTAACTAATTATTGTACATCTTTTAACTAATTATTGTACATCTTAAAATTGCTATGACTTAAAAATTGCCCTTTATAGCTCAATGTTTATGCCTTAGCTACAGGGTTGAAATTTAATTGATATTTTTTTGCCTATTTTGGTTAAAAAATACAGTTTTTAACACTTTGATGACTTATTTAGTTAAAACTTACTTTATCAGAGACTAAATTTGTTATTAACATTAATCACAAACTAAGTTAAGGGACTTATTAAGGTCGTCTCATTTCTCGCTGTAAAATGACCAAATTTATTTTGTATTTTAGGTAGAGAAATCTCGAAAAATAAAACACATAGAATAAACGTAATATTAAAAATAAAATATGTTTTGTTTATCCACTTTTACTATTTAAATTATCCTCAGATAAAATAATAACTTTTAAAAAGCGTTTGCAAGACACATTATTTTGCTATTCTAACCCGACATTTTAACAATTATTTTAACATAATTTTAAACAAAAGTGAACA
Source organism: Monochamus alternatus (assembly GCA_037114965.1). Lineage (NCBI taxonomy): Eukaryota > Metazoa > Arthropoda > Insecta > Coleoptera > Cerambycidae > Monochamus > Monochamus alternatus. Next base: position 71,091,023 of record CM073431.1, on the reverse strand, counting down.
ATCTTATATGCAGAACTAAGTAAGTTTATGTAATAACAATATTTACATTTACAACTAAATTTAAAAAAATTACGTATTTTGAAAGATTTCTATACGTAAAAATTGGTGGGTTATACCGCTTTCTGTCGTCATACAATCGTTTTACTTCGGTACCTTTGAATACTCGCAGGTGGCATGGGATAACATTCCTGTTATTTGTTAAGCTCTATATTATTCAGTTCTTAAGTGTCTAAAATTTAAAAATGGCTATGCGGACTATACATTTTTTATGATAGATATTTATTGAATTAAATTTCTATGAAGTTATTTATTTAGCATACTTGGTATCAAAGAAGTATGACTTCATTAATAGAAATTGTGGGAAAATTGATTCGAACAAGCTTAAATATCTTTTTAAAGTATAAAAGCTACAGAGATGACCCTATGACCTGGCTTACCCAGCATTGTGTTTTGTTTGTAGGTATTAATTATATCTATTTTCTTTTCAAACAAAAGTCATGAATGACCTTGTACTATTATAGTGAATAAGCATTATGATACAATTGCCAACGTTTCATGGCTTCATTGCAACATCCTCAGAACAGAAGTAGATAAATAAACTCTTCCCTACCTGTGAACTGAAATAGAGTTCATAGAAAAATAAGATGGTACTTAGAATCCAGGAATTGTTCAAAAAATCTAATTTTATTTACAGAATAGTATAAAATATTTATTTTCTTTTAACTATTACTAGTCTAATTTTTAGGTATAATTTGAAACACATTTAGTAACATTTTCGCCAAATCTTAATTTTACTTATGCAACACTTCTTTTCTTTAAAATTTTGTCTGTTTAATTAAATGATACGGCTGAATGCAACTAAATGTATAATGAATATATATAATATATTTTTTTATATAAGATAATAACTATATAACCTCAGCAATCTGTCTATGGAATAATTCACTTTTGGTGAACCTAGATTTTGACCTAATAGTCTAATATATAATTTAATAGCATAATGTATTCTGTCGTTATATTAAATTATAGACTAGGAAATAATTTCATACCTCCAGTGAAGTAACAGTTCTGTTTTGATGTTTTTCGTGAATACATTTTGTAATATAGTGTGATATTACGTTTTACTGGGTAATGAGGTTAATATACAGTGAATTCTGTTACACTATAATCCAGTTCTGCTTAGAATTAGAAATAAAATTAAGCTTCTTTTCGGATTAGTTTTTTGACCGACTTCTGAGATTGTATTTTTATTTCTTAAATTTTAAACTGTCAAATAGCATACAAGTTCCAATATCCAATTTCCTATTGATATCGAGATTGATGTTTTTTCCTTGTAGTAAGCTTATTTAATAATTATTGTGAAGCATGGTCGGTAGAACTAAAAAAATAAATGGTTGAGAGACCGTATTTCCGTGTCCTTGGCCTTCAACCACGTAAAACCGGCCCTGGGTCTGAAGCGCCTTGGAAGTACCGTTCCCATGAACTTAGAGGCGTTACATAATGCATTTTCACCTATGACCTCCAATTAAGATCTGTTATACAGGATGTCTTAAAAGATACGTATTTTTCACCGAAATATATGTAAAATAATTTTAAAAATGTAAAAATCCGCTATAAAGCGGTAGTATACATATTTATTAAATAGTATAGAAAATATCCAAAAAATGTATTTTTTTAAGTTGTCAAATTTTTAATACAAGTATTTATATTAATTTGTTTTTTATAAAATCATTTCGCCTAGTATTAATGTTTTATAAAAAATGATGTCATCAAATACCAAAAATTATATGTTGCGCTTTTTTAATAGTCAAGTTAATTCGATTTTTCTGAGATTTCAGTTATTCAGTTATTTCAGTTATTAATAATACAGTGAAACAAATGTTAAATGCATGAAACAGTTAAGCAATTTATAAATATCTTTAATTGAGTACCATTTGAAAATGAATAAAAACAAACATAAAACAATAATTAATAAGAAGAAAATTAATCGATAACTTAAAAAATTATTGAATTATGTAATATTGAAAAAATATTTAGTCTGTGTAAATTTTCCCTCTGGTGACGATTTTAAATATAATCATGAAAATAGTCAGCAAATTATAAAATACGAAAATTAAATTTTAAAATCTTCAAACATTATTTTCTTGAAATTTTTGTTATGTAACACCATAATTTTTCATGTTGTATGTATGTAGAATGACACGCTGTTTCAAATAGCATGGTCAAAATTGGGGGTTGCTATTTAAAAAAATTGTCGATGACGTCATATCTCGAACAACGATGACGTCACAAATAAGGGCCGTATGTCAAAAAGTGCCTTTTTTTAAAATAAAATCGTCATGCTAGGGGATTCGAAAACTTCTCAATTTCAAAAATAATGAATTTATTCGTTACTTTTCAAAAGCACTGTAGTATTATTAATTATGGTGCTAAAGATCCGCATCATATTATATAGAAAATATTAACTATTTACTACACGGGATATAACATAAATAAGGTTACAAATTTCGTCAGCAGATATAACACTTGAAATTAATAGGCGTACTTCATATACAATTTTTGCCTAAAGTGCTCGTTTGTTGTTGAAAATTTTTTTTTTCAAATATTTTGAAAACGGTGGAATGGAATAATCCCAAATTTGGTACAAATACTACACTACATGCCTCTCATAACTGTTAAGATTAATCTAAGAATAAAACATAACCTTTTTCTTAGAAATGTTCTGAAACAAAACTGGCCTTTCCATCGTACATCAAATAACTGGAGAACGAAGGCTCGCCCGAAAAAAATAAAGTTACATTTTTTGCTTTAAAGGGAACAGCCAATTTAGATATTTACCTATTTTTTTTTTAAATCAGGCGTAGAAATATTTAAGAAAAAAAGTGGGTCTGCTTCCCCATATCTCCGCACCTGAATTACACACTTAATCCTCGAAAGCCTCAGGTATATGAGGAGTATGTAGTGTAGTTTTCGTACCAACTTTGGGATTATTTTCTTCTACTGTTTTCAAAATATTTGAACAAATTTTTTGTTTTTTTTTTTAACTTTTCAACACTCTATCTCACCAAGGAAGTACCTTAGGCAAACATTTTATATGAAGTACCTCTATTAATTTTAAGTGTTCTATCTGATGACGACAATGACGTTACATCCTATATAAACATAATTGTTTGAGAAACTGTTTATTTTGCATACATTCTTCTTTAAGTAACTAGAGTTCATTAACCAATTTTATATAATTATATAATAATGCATAGCCAACTATGCACCACGCAACACTAATGTTTTTAATTTAACATTTTTTGACAATTTCGAAAATATAAAGTAGCAACAATTATATGTCATTATGAAGGAAAAGAATAATGCAGTTGAATGGCATAAAAGTACACAGTGTTCCATTTAAAAAAATGTATATGAGAGACACACTATAGAGAACATACAAGTAGACCACTGAACCATACGTAAAAAACTCCATCATAAGTAATTTTTACTCTTCCGATATCCCAGTTATTTTTTGGGATACGAAGAATCCCTTAAAAATAGTTTTTTTAAATTTCGCCCTGTATCTCAAAAACGAAGAGATATTTAACCGTGCTTTTCTACAATTACTAAAGTGTAAAAGAGAAACAAACCTTTTTATAACAAATATTTCTATAGTTTTTTTTATTAGTAATAAATGGATTATTTAAATTATTTAACCAATAAAATCCAAAGTGACTTCGTTACTTACCTAGAACTATATAAACTTGGTTTTTCTGCTTTGTAAAAGCGAAGACTCAAATTTAAACGTGGAATTTATTTAAACCTTTGTGTGTAGGTTTATTCAGTTCTTAGGAAAAGTTTCTTGATAAACATTCTAAAAATTAGGGAAATTAATCTTTAAGTTTAAACAATTTTTTTTACATACTGAACGGCTGTCCTGTTTTAACGAATGCGCTCCCTGCATATTTTTAAACGTGTTAAATAAATTTTGTAAAGGTTGTATAAATTGCTATAGTATAAATCTTATAGGAGCTTCAAATTCATATAACGTAGTTAAATGCCTTTATAAGATACTTATAGAATCGAAAAGGGCCCACTTTTATAAAGCACTTTGGTAATGTAACAGTTCTATAAAAAATGTATACAACACTTAAAACAATTTTATACAACAACTATAAAAACGTTTCGTAGTCTGTATTTTGGTATTATTTAAAGAAACATTATATTTTTTAGTGAAAAATATTGGAAACAAATCATTTTAAGAAGGCAGATTCATAATTATATTTGTACTTATATGTAAAAACGGGATCACTCAATGGCAATCATTTGTGTAAATGGTAGATAGGTATAATACTTACAATATTATCATGTCAACAATCAGTGTTTCAACAACGAAAATATTATTGCTCCGCAAATTTTATTGATAAACTGTAGATATATTTGTGACAAAAAAATTATGCGTTTTTGTTTAGACAACATTTGCTTTAAAATTATAAAAAATAAATTTAAAAAATATTAAAATTATGCTTTCTTTAATATATAATATCGTTGTGTAATTAAATTTAATGATCTTGTTATAAAATAGTTTTCCAAAAACAGCAAAATTATGTTTTAGATATAATTTTAATAAGGATTTCAACAAATTTTCCATAATGGCGGCAGTCGCTGTTCCAACAAGTCTTCATTTAAAAATGGCGACTTATAATACAATGATTTTATTCCACATAAAACCATAACAAAATATTTTAGTGTAAATTAGAACTTTATACGATAAAATGTTTTTATAGTCTTAAATATATTTAAAAATGTGTGTGCGCAAGTAGATAATGTTTGCATCGAAAGAAGTTGCCAAGTTTTGTAAAAAAAATTATAAATTTCTATCATTATTTATATTAATATTGTTAGGTATTAGCTAAGTATTATTAGTTAATTATAATAATAGGTATTTAATTTAAATCTAACCTAATTATTGCATTACCAAAATATTAAATCAAAGTTACTTTCTCGAACTGGTTTTTCGTATTTTTTCGCAGCCATGAAGCGTTTTTAATGTGAATTCTCGAACATGAACACCATCATTATTTATATAATAAAACCTATAAGTAAAATTGAACGTCGGCACGTTTGACTGGAAACGTTACTTTCAAGAATTTGTTTGTATTCATTCTTGATTAGTGCCTGGTAATACACTATACCTTAGTAGTTCAAAAATTAAGGTTAGGTATAATAAGCGCATTTCGAGGCTAAAAAATAATTTTATTAAGTTCCTTTTATATCCTTAATAAAACACATTTATACAACTATTTTATAAGATTATAATTAAAAGCTATTTGCCTAAGTATACAACTCTTTCACAATATGTTTTCAATCCTTATATATATACTTGTTTAAATGTTGTATAACGTATTATAATACTTTTATAAAAATTTTAAAGAACTGAAAATTATTTGTTCTATAAAACACGTTGTAAAAACTATTATAAAACAATTTTACACAATTACTTTCTTTAGGAACAATTTTATGGCAATTATTTGCTCTATAAAATCAAACTGTTCGTTAAACAATGCAATTCGATAGTTATAAAATAATCTTCTTTTAAAGTTCCATTTTACTAGTTGGGTACATACAAAGTATATAAATATTTGTTATAAAAAGGTTTGTTTTTCTTGTACACTTCAATAATTGTAGAAAAGCACTGTTAAATTAAAAAATATTTAAAAATTAATTATCATAAATATTGTAACACTTGGTATATAGGTGTGTATGTTTCAATAAACTCAAAATCAAGTATTCTATCACCTCCTAAAATTATTGTAACGACTTGCAAGACACTCTGTATACAACGAAATTGAGACACACTTTATAACGACCTTCCTACCCCATCGGCCCATGAATAATAAGATAAATCGTCGGAGTAACGAACTTGTGCAATATTTAGTAGCTTAAGGTATTAGTATGTTGTTCTTAATAGTAATTGTAACATATTTTATTCAGTTTTCAAACGTGGAGTGGTCAGTGGACTGTCCTACTGCCACCTTCCTGATAGTGTGGTTGTTCATATTTAGGTTAGTTATAGAATGCCTAGCTGGTTTTTATAATGGTTCAGTGAACTGCAACAGATTTTGTAACAGGCCAGTAGACCGTAAGAATTTTCGAATAAATATTGGTATAGTTATTTTTTCTGGATATGTTTAGTAATACAAAAATAAGGTTACATTATAATTGTAACGTTTTTACATGGCACCTGTCGCCAAATCAAAAATTGTAATTGTTGAAGAATCATATTTAAGGTTTTTGTTTTACACTTTTGACTACCTCCTCATTGAAATACATTAAACATTTGTTATAGCTTCACAAATCATTTCCTACATTATTACTGAAGCAGCACTTTTTAAAAAAGGAAAAAATTAGTGGAAACATATACCCAAAAATTTTTCACGCGCACGCTCATGATAGAGCTGAAGATGGAGCAGATGGATCCGACAGTTCGTCACAGCCAATAGAAATCTAACGTTTCGGTCTGGCGCATTCGTATTTGCTGCAGCAGAAGCTGTGTAATCGGGTATGCTCTCAAAGATATGCTGCACACGATTTTGAATGCATGTGTTTCTTTGTTATAAATTGTGAGCGGGTTTATAACATGAGCCACTCTCTATATGGTCTTCAATTTAAAATCATACTTGAGATGCAAGAAAATAAAAAACAATAATTAACTATACTATTATAACAACATAATAAATATTTTTCCAATAATAATTTTCACTTTTTTTTTTATTGTTTTTTCATCTTGTTTTTTTTTTCTTAAAAAAAATTAAGTAATTTTTCAAGTCAGAATTCAAAATTTTTGTTTAATTTTAATAACATCACAAAATACATTTTAATATAACTAACTAAAATTAGTTAAATTCAGGAGATTTTGGTATTTAAATAAAAAGCAATAATGAACTCCTGATAATTATTTTTTAAAAAATTATATATGGTAACGGAAATGGAACATGGAAAAAATTTAAAAATGTGTCAGTTGAATTATTTAATTTAACAAATAGAAAGAATGACAATAACACTTTTTATCATTTGAGAATCTAAAAGCTACATCTATCATTTTTACATAAAAAAATGAAATTAGTCCGAAATGTTTAAATTATCACAAATTGAAATTATTGTCTACTGTTTAAATTTTAAAAACCCACCGACCGAAACAGCTCATGGCTCATAGTACTAAAATCAGAGTTATCCAAACCTTTGACACAAAGATAATGGGTTTAAAACCAACAAAAAAAACATTAAAATACTAACTCAAAAGTCTCATTTGTTAAGTTGTACCTTTATTTTATAACGGATGACGAGTGCAATATCCGTAACTACTAGTACAGGTATAATATTGTATAAACAACAAAATCCGGAAACTAAATCGACAAAAGAATAGAGCAATCTTATTTTAGAGAAGACTAGATTGGTACATTAGAGAAATGAATCAAGTTATGCATTGAAAGTAATGGCGGTCATGTAGAGCATCTTTTATTAAATTAAAAGTAGTTTGTTTTTGTTAATCATCGTTTTGATTTAATTTTTGTTAGTTTGTGATATTATTTAATACATACTTTAAACTTTTTTTATAGAATTTTACTTTATCTGTTTTCCAAAGCCAACTACTAGATATTTGCAAAGAAGTTGTAATTTTTTAATTATCGTGCAAATAAAAATACAAACTGTAAATGATACTGCAGGATACAACTACTCCGCGGACTAATGCCCCGACCGGCATTGAATTACTTCTGCAGTATCTGTGTGAACAGCCAAGAACCCTTGTCGGACACACAACCATACATAGACCGGTTTCGGGCTTGTTAGCCCTCATCAGTATGCCATAGGTGAGATGTCTGACAATTGAACTGGCTGTTCCTTCATATGTATGTTCACATATAAACTGAGTGCAGGTGAGATAGAAGTGGTCTGCTTACTTCCTGCTTGGCCTAAGCGGCTCGACTTACAGAAAGCGGCCTACATTGCAGCAGGTAACGCAGACCTCTCGCTCTAGGCGACGAGCCATTAAATCTGTGAACGATACTGCAAGAAACAACTACTTCGCGGACTAATGCCCCGACCGGCATTGAATTACTTCTGCAGTATCTGTGTGAACAGCCAAGAACCCTTGTCGGACACACAACCATACATAGACCGGTTTCGGGCTTGTTAGCCCTCATCAGTATGCCATAGGTGAGATGACTGACAATTGAACTGGTTGTTCCTTCATATGTATGTTCACATATAAACTGAGTACCGAGCAGGAAGTAAAGACGACTTATATCTCACCTGCAATAATACAAGAGTAATTAAAAATATCAAGTCGAAGATAAAAAATATATAATAAAAAATCGGTTGACTCTTTCGAATGTGACAATTAAAAGATACTTTTACATAAAAAAGCTGTCCGTATTAGAATTAACACATAAGCTAAGTTTGATCTTTTTAGATAAACAGCTATTAAAAAAAAACAATGTCAAAGGGTTATCTTCAAAGAGCCCTACTTCCGTTAGGATTTTGCATTTTTGGATAAGACGATTTATTTCATATCAATATGAATGATTTCATCATTGCAAAATTTGATATCTTGGTTTATCGGTTTAGCTTCCGGACACTCTGTATGTGTTTTGGAACAGCCGTAATAGGTAGTACTACTGTTTTTCAAGTGATTCAATCGTAAAGTAAGTAGTTCAATGCCAGATGACGCCCGTTATGACAAATCGCTTATTAGTTCTTATTTTTTTTACATTTGTTTATTGGAACTTATGGAAAGGTGGACAGACCGGTCTTTAGGTGGATTGTATGACTTTGTATAGGATTGTAATTATCTTAGTCAGAGGTGTCTATTTGAATGATGTTTGTTTACACATTTTGTAGAATTGTCATTGCCAATGCTTCCTTTTCGAGGAGTTTAAAGAAGCTTTTCCATTTTTTAAAATTAACTATAAAGGGTGTTACAGAATGATGTTAAGAAAAATTTAGGGGCAGGTTCTATGTTTAAAAATAAGAAAAAAAGTTTATATAAACACGGGTCCGGAAATGCTTCGTATTTTATTTTTTTTTCTTAAATACTATAGTCTTGATTTATCGAAAATCACGATCGAGATATTGAGATGAGATTTGGTACACAACAGTGTATAGTCAAGGGCTAGTTTTACGTGTATAAATTACTCTTGTAATCTACTAGCATCAGTGGCGCTCGTGCCGTTAAATACTCATTTTTGGAAAAAAAATGTACGCCACTGATTTTTGGACAAATTGGTATTTTTCTCTTAAATATAAGTTAATTCTGCTTAAGAAGTGCCTCTTGGACCTTTTCTTTCTGACGCATTGTTTCCGAGATAAAAATTAATTTGTTAATTATTACAATAGACCAACTTTGGAATGCTAATTAAAAAACAATAATCTAGAAGGCATGTGTCAGTGTGTCATAAATTCCATGTCAAACTTAAACAAAAAAGAAAGCACTAAATGTCGAGTGATTTGTTTTTGAACTGTTTAACTTAGTTTTTAATATATTTTTTATAAAATAAATAAATACGATGAATTATTCCTTTGAAGAATTGACCGACATACATTTTAGGTTTATTCCTACATAGCAGTGACTGATAGTTTACAGCACTGTTTTAATGCGCAAGTGCAATTCATGTACTAATTTGAAATCAGTTTCTAATTCCTTTGTTGGAACGACACGTTTAGTTCAAGCAGTAACCGTTAGGGGTATAGTTTGTTCGAAGTAATTTTCATTTTTCGGTCTCTCATGTATAAGAGACGTGATAAATCTCATCATCACTAGAATCCGAGGTACTGCAGTAATTGCCAACTTGCTCCATTTCACTAGAGTTACTCATTTTGAAAAACTACAGAATTAGGTACTTAAAAATCTGCAAATTAATTGTGCAACTGTAATAACTTTCTCAAATAGCATTATTACATAAAACTTTAGTTACGATCATTACCTAGCCTACCAAAAGTTGACTTTTGTTAGATTCTATCTGCTCATGCGTCTGACTAGTGGTTTCCTAATAATCGTCAAACCAATTTGACTGTCAGCAAACAGTTTCCAAACCATCCACTTTTGCGTTGGAACAAAGATTCTTACAAATAGTTCCCGGAACGGTTAAATTCGTACTGCGCAAACTCGTGACAGTTTGCTGCTAGTTTGTTACTGTGTAGGAAAAAACCTTTTATGTATGGAAAAGCAAACGGAAATTCGGATAAAGTAAGGCGTCTCTATGAAGATGCGTTTTTCAAACAAATATTTCACACGTTTTAAGCAGTCTTAAAAGAGCGCTAACAATTTGCACAAAAATCAGTGGCGCCACTGATGCTAGTATATTATAAGATAAATTTATACACGCAAAAGTAGCACTGTAGTAGCACCAAATCTCATCCCAATATCTCGATCTGTTTTCGAGAAGTGAAGACGATAGTATTTAAGACTTAAAATTTTAAACAGCCTCTATCTAGAAAACGAGGCATTTGCGGGCTCAGGCTTATATAAACTTTTTTTCTTATTTTGAAGCATAGAACCTGCCCATAGATTTTCTCAACATCATTCTGTAACACCCTGTATATATTCAACTGAATTCCTACAAGCTGATTTCAGATATTCAATAAACTTTCGAATTGTTTGCCTCTATGAAGCTACTTAAATTTCTCGTACAAATAAAATTTCTCCTTTATGTTCCTTTTTAACTTGGTTTTCATTAAATTAAGCTTGAGAATGTTCTTTCTATGTACAAACTATACAATTTTTCTTGAAAGAACGAGGCAACTTTATAATAATGAAGTTTTTAAACATTAACAGGCTTCAAACTATTTAGTTAGAATTGTACTGAAAGAAATGAGCTGCTTTATAAATATATTTATAGAGAGCACAGAAACAACTTTGCCGAGGACGCCACACTGTTGGTAACTTCATTACTGATGAACCAGTCAATCATGACTTATCCGATAATACACCGTTAGATCGCCTAGAAAGCCTAAATAAATCCAATTATTTGTTATTAATTGCATTATTTTGTTAGACGAAATCATTATATCAATATAACCACTGAAGCATGTAACTAGTTTCATCACGGACGACGAGGCGTAGTTGCGTACTTCTTGCAGCCGATTCACTCGTGCAAAGGAAGAGGATTTACGAAACATAAATTTCTCTACTTCGGTATACCTAATTAATTTAATAGCGAAAAATAGTGATCATTTAAATGATATTTACGATTTCAGTGCATTTGATTTGTATTTTAAATTACTTATATGTGCATGCTTTTGCAATAATAATGGCACTCCCTCAAAACAGTTTTTGAACTTCTGGAAGTTCTGAGTAGAAATTTCATCAAGGGCGTCGCGCCGTCAGCGTGTATTAGCAGAGCAGTCTGCAAGACAGTCAGATTTTAAACCCTTGGTAGATACTGTTATTTAGTAATAGCTACCATTTCTGGCTCAAACAATACAAAAACTGAACTTAAATATGGCAATAATCAAAACAACGTGCATATTGACATAGATAATTTTAATTTTACCTTTCTATAAATTCCATAAAAGAGCCACTTTCAATAAATATTTTAAGTATAAAATAGATACATTTTGGCAATACAAATACTAACATTACGTAAGATGAACTTTTTATTATTCAACAATGTATAATTGTTTTTGGTAACTTTAAGGTTTTAAAATTCCTAACTTTAAAATTACATCGACATTCCACTATTTTGGGCCACAAATATTATTATTATTATTATTATTATTAAATTCAATTTAGGCAAAGAAAAATCCTATATTGCCCTTTAACAAAGTATTAGCTATCTAAGCACAAATACAATACATAAAAGAAAAAACAAAATGAAAATTAATATTATCTGTAAGTTGGACCTCCAATAACGATCCAAGCGATTTTTGACACTGTTCACAATGGTAGCACTAATCACTTCTTCACGTAAATTATTCCATGTGTTTAACACACGACATGACCAAAAATGTGTGTATGATCTCTAAGTCTTGCATCTCTACTGGGAAGAAAAAAGGTCAAGTTTGTATCGAATAAGCTGTTAAGAGCACGATCAGTCATAATTAAGTCACTTCTCACTCGTCTTCTGTAAAGTGTTGGTAACTTCATAATCTTTAGCCTCTCTTCATACATCAAATAGCGAAGATTGTGTGGTATTCTAGATGCTCGATGCTGTATGCGTTTAATTGTTTATATCTTTTGCAAAGTACGGAGACCAAACTGGGGCTGCAAATTCTAAAACTGGGCAGATATATGTAGAAAACAGTTTATTCATTGTGGATGATGAAGGGGAGTGAAATGACTTGTTAATCAGATATAACATTTAGTTAGTCTTTTTCACCACAGAAGAAATGTGCGGCTCCCATTTTAAATCTTCAGATATGATAACACCTAAGTCACACTGGGTAGATACGGACTCTAACTGATGATTATCAATAGAGTAACTAATTCTAGGATTATTTCTACCAAGATGAAGAATGTAGCACTTATCTATATTCACTTTGAAGAGCCAAGTGGAGCACCATTTTTGCAATGTATCTAGATCATGTTGAATTTCAATTTGCGAAGTGAACGGATTTCCATATAATTTAGTTTCATCTGCATAGAAGGAAACTTTGGACTTAATCATGGTTGGAATATCACATATATATATATATACGAGAAATAGCAGAGGGCCTAATATGGATTCTTGTGGCATTCCACTCGTAACAGGAAGTAAAACAGAGAAGGAACTACCCACTCTGACACAGAAGGTTCTATTATTGATGTAAGCCTCAATCCATCTGAGTGTTTCCTCTAATCCCAACACGCTCCAAGTTTATGAGTAAACGTTGTAGTGGGACTTTATGACCTCAAATCTCTATTGGTATTACTTATTCAATTTAGTTTGCAAAAATGTACGTATTTTTTATTTACTATTTTAATACATTCAAATAGGCGGCACTGATAGCGTTCCAATACTTCACACAAAGATTTCGTGTCTAAATATTTTACATTTTTCACAAAACTAAGTACATAAGTATTAATAATGGACTGCTACCCCTGCATTTTCACCATGAAAGACACAACTTTTTATTTTAGGTTGTATCAATTTATAATGGGACATAAACAGAAACGTACACCTTGACAGATTTGACATTTGTCATAAATTCTATGAAACAATTGACGACTATATCCGGCTACGTTATTTGTACTGTAGAGAACTGCCACGCGCGATGAGTCACTGCAAACGAGTAAAGGAACAGACTAGAAAAAGCACGGCTGCTACGATTTAGCCGACGATGGCCTGATTAAATATTTGACATTGTTTCCAATCCCATTTTGAACTATTAGGTATGTCCAAGCAAGTAATATGAACTGTTTTCTGAATTTCCTGCGTTTTCTAGACCTCAAACTAAGACGAAAAGTCTATATAAACATGTTTCAAAACGTTTCGTTTTCGACATACAGGGTGTGAAAGGTTAGTTCTTGATGACGGTAAATAAAAGAAACAATTCTGATATCAGTGGATACCTCTATGTATGGAACTGTTTATTTCTTTACTTTTATAAACAAAAAATTTCACATGATAAATTTTTGTAAACTTATAAATATTGTTACGGAAGCTCACCTACCTTTTAGTTTGTTAACTATGTTCCTGTTCATTAGAATTTATAATTTTTATAATACCTTTATTTTGACGTTTTCCGGAATATTCTAGGCAATATTCTATTTGTTTCTCGACACGTTCTCGAGATCGCAGAAACTTCCAGAACTCTAAAAATCCATATAAGCGGATCGATTCCGCCGTCACAGTCAGTTTATATTGAGCAGTCGAACGCGATTGAATGCAAGGTCAAAGTAAAGTATTTGACAGTTGTGAATTTGTTGAAGGATATTTCTTGTATAATCAAGAGTGACAACCCAATTTGGAGGTTGCAATATTTTAAAACATTTTTTGTCACTATTTATTCGTCATTATTTGTCCTCAGCCTTAATTTCCCAATTTTTTGCTTTCATAGATGAATAAGACAATTTTCTAACTAATCAACATACATCGATTCACGTATTTTTTTTACTAATAGTTCCAGGCCCTGTTCATAGAATATTATACTAAAAAATTCTATCGTTGCTTTTTTTTCTCAAAAAACAAAAAAAGTTCTTGGAACTTAATATATACACTTTGCATCTAATTTTCTCTTTTAATTCCAACGCCTTCCAGACTTTTATACTAAAAATATACTTCCAAATTCTCGTATAATATTAAAAACGGTGTATAAGAATTACTTTTCAATATAATTTAACGACATTTGACATATTTAGGTTTTAGAGAGCGCTAAACACGGCAACGTTGCCAGATTTTTGATAACCGCTAATATGAAGTTCCGAAAAATGGTTCGGAAAAAATTATAGAAAGCTGTAGTCGTCGTGGTATGTTGTACAGCTTCACCTGAAGAGTTTTTAATTACAAAAAAATAATCATCAAAATCGCACTACCCACAACAATTTTACAGGAGTGTAAAGGTGAGAAATGAAACACATTATAGATAGATTAACAACTACTACTGATTATATAATAACAAGTGATGTAGAATGACAATTCACTTGTCATCACATAAAACAAGCTTCCTTGAATGAACTCGTCAGTAGGTAGGTTTTAACATTAAATGTTACTCATATGTATAAATATGTAATAGATCTTTAAATTGTGTCTTGATCTGATTTAAAATGAAATCATATTTCCTAAAAGTAGCTGTTGTAGTTATTCTACATCTACCAATGAAATGTTTTCATTCTCAAAGAAATATCAAATTATTGAAATTGGTGATGCAAGTAATCTGCAATAAACTTTTTAAGTACGTTTTTGTCCTAAAAACCGTACAAACAATACAGGTTATATTTTTCTCGCGATTATGCAAAATGTTATTTTAAGGAAATAATAGGCTCGTGCAAATAACGGTGTTGTAACTCATGTTATAACAAAAATTGTATCTAGATGGAGCGATTGAAAACCTTGCACAACTTTTAAGCCTATATAAAAAGTTTAGATATATATTTATGAAAAAACTCAATATCAACAATAAAAGAGTATAAGGCATAATTAATTAAACTAATATGAATTTATTTAATAATATTAATGAAAAATTAATAAAGGAAATGTGAATGTGAATCTAAAAATGCTTTGATAGCAAAATGTCCACAAAATATTGCCACTACTTAAGTGTAGTGTAGATGGAAATAAGATTAAAAACATTTATTTCAAAAATAGCTTTGTGCTGTTCTCTCAAAAAGGATAGTTAACTTTTATACTTTTTTCCATACGTTATACATTTTTTTCTTAATAGATAAATTTTATCAGCTATGGTACATGCTGCATATCCAAATTTACATTGCCCAAAGATAATATTAAAAATTTAATTAACTGTCTATGTTAATTATATTTGTCAGAAAATTATACAATGAAAAAAGTTGGAGATCACAATCCAACAATGAAGAACCGAGAACCAAGTGAATAAAATTAAAAGCCTCCGTTCAAAGCGTAACGAAGTTAAAGTTTGTGAATTTTAAACAGTTTTTAAATTATGAGTTATAACAGTTCATACTAAGTACCTCCGACCGAATAAATTCATAGCGACTGGGTTTATACATTTGTGTGATAAGTGAATTAAAAGTTTTAAATAAATGATAAGCATGTTTCATGTAATTTGAAAGCTATGATGAACTGACCTTTTACATTTATGGAGAAATTTTACAGATTCTTGAATTAAAAAAAGAACAGCAAACATATGGCATATTCATAATTTTGATATCATAAATTACATATTTTAAACATAACTACACACTGTTGCAAAATGAAAGAGCCCTTTCAGATGAGGATACTGTATCTCAAACACTAAAACACCACGCGCGAGATACTAGAGTTATTGAAAATCCCTTTATTATGCCGAACAGTATTTAATATGACATTATTCAAATAGAAGCAGTATTTGCCTTTATTTTGTTCACAAACTTTTAGTTATTTGTTAGAATTTGTGGGATAAGATTCCTTTATTCTTTTGTTTATTTCTCTCAACTTTTACCAATTTAATTATGGACGAGAAAAAAAGTAAATATTTTGATTTTTTTCTTCAAATATGCAACGGAACTAATTAAAAAAGCGAAAAACTTATGTTAAGTTGGGACTGATATGACCAATAATTACGACCGAACGAACCGATCTATCAAATAAGGGATTGTTTGATGTGACCTTAATCATGCATAAGTATGGTCAAGCACTATTCTTATTACTGCTGCCTTAATGATACAGCACATATGCGCATGTTTAGATGTCAACATAAAAGAAAGCTAAATACTGCATAACCTTACGAGACGTCCAATAACTCTTTATTAATTCAGGAGATCGTGGCGGCCATGGTAACGATCCTCCTCGTCCAATTAAACAAGCTGTACATGGTACGGATATAATTCGATCTCGTGTATGATACATCACACTGCTGCTATACGCCGTAGATGCCCTGGACCTCCATTTCTTCCACGCAAATTTACCGTTTCCCGTCCGTGTTGCCCTACACTTTCACTCACTGCACACGGCGGTAAAAGTAGCTGCATTTGGATCAGGTTTATCGATAAATTGTTCTGCTAAAGCCCTTTCACTTCACCATAAATTAAAACGATATCTATTAACTCCGAGATGCTATACATGTAGCCCATTTTTGACACTTGAAAAACTAATGTAAACAATCGCATGACAAAAACGTTAATACTATAAGTTATCTGATTTCAATATTCGGAATCGCCTGACTAGAGACTATAGTAGTCCAGTAGTATAAACGTTGAAAATACTACAACCTAAAAAATTGTTGAATTTGGAGGATTTTACAAAAAAATTTTTTACGATATTGATTTCATTTTTCATAACACATCTATTTTCAAATGTTTTAAAATAATTTGTGAATCACCCTGTATAAATAGCTAATGAATTTGCACAGTATGTAAATTGGTATACAGGGTGTCCGGAAATTATGCGTCAAGACTTCAGGAGGTGATTCCTCACAGTTTAGGGTCACGAAGTCCTATAACAATTTTTCGAAAACTCAATATTAACGGAGATATAGAGTGTTAAAGTTAAAATTTTATTTTCGATATTTGTAAATAACTTCTTAAGAAATCCAAATATTTACATAAAATTTGTAGATCGAGGGTTTTTGCGGACGAGAAATTCAAATATGTTTATAATTTTAACATCACTAGTAGAGGGCGCCACTTATGGCACATCATGTTTATTTCAAATGACAACTTTTTTGCTGCTTAGTGTATCCATCTGACTATTGAAACAATCGATTCTCCTACCTGTTATATCTGAAAAATATATATCTTACTGAAGTTGTTAGGAGTAACAGTTTTCGAAATAATCTTATTTGAAATATTCAATGCACCGAGTAAAAACTGTTTTGGTTTCAGTTAAAGTGCCTTTTCTACTGAAAATACAGCAAAATGTTACTTGAAAAAGTTGTTCGGAACGGTAAATTATGGAGATGTGCAAAATTTTTAAAAAATCGGCCTGCTTTGATAAAATTTTTGTGCTTTGTTGAAAAATGGTTTCATCAAACCTCGCCGATCTTCTTGAAGTTTTTTTTACACATCTCCATAATACGATTCTGAACAACTTTTTCAAGTAATATTTTGCTGTATTTTCAGCAGAAAAGGGACTTTACCTGAAACCAAAACAGTTTTTACTCGGTATACTGAGCATTTCAAATAGGATTATTTAAAAAATGGTTACGCCTACCGACTTCAGCAAGGTATACCTTTTTCAAATAAAACAGGTAGGAGAATCGATTGCTTTGATAGTCAGATGGATACATTAAGATGCAAAAAAGTTCTGTCATTTAAAAGAAACATAATGTTATTTGCATACTAACAATCATTACTTTTTGATATTGTACAACTGTAATTATTAAGCTTAAAGTAAACGACTTATATTTTATCTACCTTGTAGTGAATATTTCCAATAATTCAGATGTTAAATTATAAAAATATAATCCATGGAAAGATATTTGAATTTGTTCGATTGCTTTGATAGTCAGATGGATACATTAAGATGCAAAAAAGTTCTGTCATTTAAAAGAAACATAATGTGCCACAAATGGCACCCTCTACTAATCAAAATTAGAAACATATTTGAATTTCTCGTCCGCAAAAACCCTCGATCTACAAATTTTATGTAAATATTTGGATTTCTTAAGAAGTTATTTACAAATATCGAAAATAAAATTTTAACTTTAACACCCTGTATCTCCGTTAATATTGAGTTTTCGAAAAATGACCCTAATTTTTTGTGAGGAATCACCTCCTGAAGTCTTGACGCATAATTTCCGGACACCCTGTATAGTTCCAAACACATTTTTCTCGAATTAACTGTTATTAGTTTGAAAATATATACCATATAGTATAGTAATTGATTTACAGCAGATTTTAATATACTTACACTGAGATTTTTACTATTGCAAGTAAATTCTACCAAATATTTTTTAAAGTATTCCTATTACTCAGCGCCTTTATGGCATTTACCAAATTGCGATGAGGTACACTCTTTTTACTTACTGAAATAAAAATGGTGTAAATTTCATATAAAATTTTACCCGCCTTTTTTGCTGTATGGCGTTATCAATTTCATTACATTTTTTTTAGCATTTCGTTGTTCTATTTGAATCAAAATTAACAAGATTACCTGCAAAAATATCTTTAATACAGACAAATGGTATAAATGAAGACTATAAAATAATGCATTTATTCATTATCTGTTTATTTACTTCCGTCATTTATTTTGCAGATACCGTCACGACATGGAATCTTGGTTGGTAGATGTCAAAAGGGTGCACATCCCTAGGCCAAAATTCGGCAGTGGTTCCCGCTGTTACGGGTACGGCTATCCCACCGAACCACCAAAGGACTATGTGAATGACGAGAGATCAGAAGAATACAAACTGAAGACTTCACTGCAAGGTACAAATCTGGCCAAAGCCACAGAAGAACTTCGGAGAACATTGCAAAAATTGTAATGCTTTCATTGTATTTGTTGTGGTAAAAATGCACTTATAATAATGTTGACAAATGGCACATTCAAATTTTTGTGAAAAAATTGGTACACATGAGTAATAATGGTGAATAAATTTTCGAGGAGGACAAACAGGTGTTACTTTAGCTTATCTGTGTCGAATACTTGAATACAAGGTAAATAATGGAGAGATTGAGAGAAATTTTGTACATTTTTTATATTTAAATTGTTCAACTATCTTTTACACTACAAATATGTTAACAAAGCATACAATTTTGTTATAGTTATGTTATATTGTTATAGTTTTCTGAATTTTCAGATTTGTTTTGTAATTATAATAAATTAAAAAAACGTTCTTTAAAGATTTTGTTCAATTCATGCACGACAATATTTTTGATATCTTCAAGTTAAACGATAAACCCAATTTAAAATTATTTTGCAATTGATTATTCTGTACATGAATTTTGTATTCAGCTGGAATATACTCGTACCCGCATACATGTAGTTATGATCTGATCACCATTTATCAATATAATATATCGTTACATTATGGCCACCAAATGGAACAACTGGTATTGATTAATCTTGACAGCACAATCTACACTGTTCTGGGTTAAGTTTGAATAGCTAATGCCCCAGATTGGTTTATGTTTACTCTCTGTTGATGTGTGGGTTTGTGTTCAAAATAGCGTCACGATATCAGGTGTTCCGAACTGGAGTTAAAGGAATTAGGGCCAAATAATCTGGCCGAATTTCCAGATCCTTTGTTTACTCTGCCAACAGCGCACCTTCGGAAGTGTGAGGGTGGAAAACGTAGCCTAGATTTCGGTGTTATGTTTTCATAAGGGAAGAAGGGATACTTTTAGTGTTTAGTATTTGAAAGTATATTTATCAACTTTCATTTAGTAATATGAATTTTACAGTTCTGTAAATAGTTTCCTGAGGGCATCTATTATGGCACTAGTGCTATAATGAAAAAGAAAAACGTTTCTTTTAATATGTTTCTGTTAAATAAGACCCGCTTTTTAGAAGAATGATTTATTTATTATTAAAAAAATATTGTTTGTTATAAACATTAATACCTAATACACCTTTTGCAATTAGAAATTTGTATACCAGAAGTAAATGTGATGGAGCTGTTTAAGTTCAAAATTCCAATCATTAAATCCGTGTTTGACCTCACGAAATTCTTTGCTATCTGATTCTTATTTTCTATAGAATTCTTTATGTAGCCTTCTGTCGCAGAAAAAGATTTCCAACCCCCATGACTCTTTAACATTGGCATATCTGCATCGTCATCAACCATAATGGCAGCTGAGGACCTTCTAAAACAATGTCCAGTGTATTTTTTGGGATTTCTCAATCCAAGCTGTGTTGCAATCATTTCTGGAATGCTTCCAAAAGTATTAACTCCGACAGGCTGGGAGGGACATATGCCTTGTCTATAACACATAAAAAACCGTCTATGAGTTGCATTAGGAAGACGAAGTTCAACATATTTGCGAAACATATTTAAACAGTTGATACCCACCACATTTCCTTCTGTTATAACAAATTGTCAGACAGTTTTTGTTTTCGTACATGGAGTCACAATTTTTAAATAGAGGTCACTGCATTGAAAATGATCCAAAATTAGCTTAGTTACCCTCTGAACGTTTTTTCAAAACTGAAAATGAGAAAATTTGCTTATATCTTGATTTTTCTTAACTGAAATCATAGTTCTTAACACTGTGTAGTGAGTATATGGTTTCTGGAAGCGTTGCTTTCCGGAAAAATAAGCCAAAAAGATTTTCTCAGATACTCTATTTACCTTGGCTTGAGATCGCTTCATTTGCCGCTGCTTCTATACAAGAGGGTAAACTCCAGCCACCAGCATCACTCATGTTAAAAGAAGCTTTTTATATATATGTTTTTTTTACAGTAACCATGTGAAAGGTAACCGTTAACTTAATAGCAGATACTTTTTTTCTGTTCATGGAAAGCACATCAGCTTCTTGTGTCATTTAACACTTGTTGCCAAATATATTTTTTTGTTATGTTATTGAATGGAAGAAGATAAAATTTTGTACGACATTCTTGTAACTTCGTACACACTCTTACACACTACTATACTAATATTATAAATAACCATTACCAAATAGGTATGTTTTATCCATCGAGACGTTTTCAGTTAAACTGAACTTTCGTTTGTGTGGCATGAGGGACATTTTTAATCTTTTATTGAAGGCAGGGATCGAGTAAATTCCAAAAATGAAATTGTTCTTAATGTACTTATTTGTACTAAAAATTATTTATAGTACATATGGCCTTTGTTTAAATATTTAATTCTTGCATGGAATTCATCAAGTGCAAGCAATTTTTAAAACATGTTAATTGACAAAACTATTAAAATCAATTTACTGTAGAATCAGTAAAAAGTGTTTTAAATTACTCTGGAAGAAGTGGGTCGTGGTTTATTATTAATTCAATAAAGTGTTCATTTCGATAAGATGGAAAAAAGAAAATCTAAAAGTCCAACATGTTTGTAATTACATTGTAGTATAGTTTTTATTGCCAAAACTTTTGTAGTACTACTTTCTCATGAGTTCTTTATCAAAAATTTTTAGTGAAACACTATATTGGAAATAGTAATGAGAGGCGAAAATATGTGCTTTGTATTTTATTTTGTAAAGATCCCGCAGAAAACTACCATACTCCTTTGGTTATAAATGAGTACAAACATAATTGTAAGTGCATTTTCGTGAAATAACTTTATTAGCATAATCACCTTTGTTGTTTAGATATTATGTACATAGCTGTGATATACAATTATTTTAGTTAATTTTGAATATAAGAAAAAATATATTTCCCTTGAGGCAAATGTTATTTGCATACTAACAATCATTACTTTTTGATATTGTACAACTGTAATTATTAAGCTTAAAGTAAACGACTTATATTTTATCTACCTTGTAGTGAATATTTCCAATAATTCAGATGTTAAATTATAAAAATATAATCCATGGAAAGATATTTGAATTTGTTTTATTATTTATTAGTTCCTATTCCATTCTCTTTCCTTATTGAGCATATAGAACAATAGTTCGAAATAATAAAGCACAGAAAGAGGCATCTCATCTTTAGACCTGTTCATTTTGTGCTTCGTGAAAAATTCAATTGTTATCATCACAAAAAGTGGATTACACGATGAAAGAGAGCGTGAAATCATTAGATATGCCTGTAGTTGCATAAGAGAGATTTTGTTCTGAAAATGTGATTAATTACTTCGGATTCTTTCGACATCTAATTAGGATTTGAGCATTAATTTGAGTGAAGAAACGCGGTCTTTAAAAAATTATTGAATAATTATAGTGCTTAGTCGAACGAATTTTGGGTTCATAGAAATTCATCGCTATAATTTTCTTAAGTGTACGTTAGTAATTTCTGTAGGAAGTAAAGTTTTCTGTGAAAGGTTTAGTAATTAGTTGTCACCTGTTCAATTTACAAGGCATTTAAACATGTTTTAAAGCATTTACAATTCATATTAGTAGAAATTTACGAATTAGATTTTTTATCATTAATCATTCCAGATCTTTTCCTTACTTACTGCGTTTGTATGCCTAGATGGATAAAACTAATATATATTTAAATAAATTAATATACCTATTAAAAATGTAACGATGTATTAATTCAGAAGAAAGTATATTTGATATATTTACATATTCTTGACATATAAGAATCCTTACTTAATTCAACACTTTTTTTCTTACAATGACACTGAATTTACGATTTACTTAAATAATAATATTTTAACCAGGTTTAACATGTAGCCACAAGATGTAGTTACCTGTTGCATCATGTCCACTCAGGTTCCCTTCTGTCGGATAAGTAAGTCATCGATTGTTTCACAAGCTCGAAAGCGGTATAATGTATCTGGTGTGCTGCTAATATATGATTCTGGCAGTTTTGCTATAAGTGCTATAAGTCTTTAAGGTGTTTACACATATGTATTTATTGTAAATACATCTGTTTTCTGTGGCTCACTTTATAGAAATAATTAAATACTGCTCTAGAAAGGAATACATACAATTAATATGTATTGAATTAGAGGTGGGCACTTCGGCTCTTTTCAAGGAACCGGCTCACCGGCTCTCGGTCAATAAAAAGATCCGGTTCACTGAATCGGCTCAATTGAGCCGATTGGTGTTGTGATTCGCGAACGAAATGAACGAAGAACGAGACCACACTGACTACAGTATACTAATCAAATAACGAGACAAACGAAGTAAAGCAATTTACATTCTACTAAAATGTTAGAAATTGTACTAGGTCACAATTTAAATTTACTTTTGAATGCAATTATTATTTTCATCAAAAAATTTGTATTTTTGTTTAGTACCTACCTGCCTCTACCAATAACTTTTTTATGTACATAAAAAAATATATATACCTGTCGGCAACGAATGCTTTAATAATATTACCAAAAGATTCAACTGAATTGATTCAAGAAGCAAAAGTGCCGATAACTACCGTGGATCGTAAGTGAGCCAGAACTGCCGAGAGCCGGGAGCTAGTCGAGAGCCGGGAGCCGGTCGAGAGCTGGGAACCGATTAATTTGTATTCCGCGAGCCGGTCGAGAGCTGGGAACCGATTAATTTGTATTCCGCGAGCCGGTTCATTTCGTTCTCGACTGGGAGCCGGTTCGATCGAACGGGTCGCTCGCGAACGACACATCTCTATATTGAATGCAAGTAATAATGCACTCGTATTCCAGTTTTTTTCCACTTTTTCTTAATGCAATTTTGTTATTTAAAACTTATTATTTCAAATATTTGCAGTAATTCTAAGTCTAAACAAAAAAAAAAAAATTCTTTATCCAAACTTCATCTCATATGAAGTATATTGGTTTTCTTGATTTTTTATTCTTCAAAGAAGAATATAATTATAATATAATATAATATAATATAATATAATATAATATAATATAATATAATATAATATAATATAATATAATATAATATAATATAATATAATATAATATAATATAATATAATATAATATAATATAATATAATATAATATAATATAATATAATATAATATAATGTAATATGATTAAAGTATTACTGTACTTTCGGAGTAGTAGCTAATATTGGAATAAGTGTATTAATATTGATACTAGTGTAGCTTTGTCCGTGTATATAAAAAACCGTTAGAAATACAAACAAAATACAAGACGGAAAAGTTGAAAAACCCCTACCTGTATGATAAGATAACTGAAGTTTATTCGTACAAAAGAATATAATAGTCTAAGATCCCACTATAAAACGACCTTCACCGAACTGGTTAATGGATGAAAAGTATTTTATATCCAATTAAATATGTCAATAAATATATTGCAAATGTGTCAGTCCAGAATATGATTAATTAACAATTAAAAATTATTATTTTTTTAAACATTTCACTGGTTTGGTTAATAGACAAATTCCATACCAATTAGTCCTGAATTCCGGTTGTCGGGTTTAAAAAGTGAAATATTCCCCAGCGAACCATTCCATGCGGTAGAAGAGTACACAGCATTGCAGCTGTGTGTAGTTCGTCCATACCGAAAATGAAGACGATCCGTTTATCCGTTTCTCCAAAAAATCGAATAAAGTCCGGGGCGGCGGTATTATTATTAATCTGCCCCTAGGAACCCCTAACGCGAAGACGGACAAATTTTTTCGATTTCTCATCTCAAAGAGTACGTGTCTTTAAAATTTCGATTCTATCGGTTGTGGGGCGGCATCCCGCTTTTTTTAATTTTTCGGTACATTACAGGATGTTCCCCCTCCTTATCGCGAAGTATACGTACATAAAATTTGAGGTCGATCGAATTCGATTTGTGGTCGTGAGATGTGCGGAAATTTTTTTTTTACTCGTCGTAAGGAGGCTAGGTAAACGGGGCTGTGGGACGGGATCGGTCTCGAAGTCACGAGTTCGAGAAATCGACCTTTTCTGTTTCATTTCGGATACATATTCGAATGTTTTTTATGAAAATATGAAAAAATGCTTCTATAGATTTTTTTGTACAAACAACGGCTTACGAGTTGGGCGGCAAAATACCATCGCCCCCGAACTTTACTAGA
The DNA here is from genome assembly GCA_037114965.1 of Monochamus alternatus. Taxonomy (NCBI): domain Eukaryota; kingdom Metazoa; phylum Arthropoda; class Insecta; order Coleoptera; family Cerambycidae; genus Monochamus; species Monochamus alternatus. Next base: position 71,065,863 of record CM073431.1, on the reverse strand, counting down.
TTTTTTGGAGAAACGGATAAACGGATTCTCTTCATTTTCGGTATTGACTATTATTTTCTGGTAGTGACTTGAAATGATATTATGACATTCCTGCCGCCCCTCCGGGGGCGGCCCTTGAAAACACGAAATTTGTCTAAAATCATTGAAATTTTTTTGTGGCTTCTTCTCCACCTTACCTATCGAAAAGTCTAATAACATTTTTTGATTATATGTATCGTTTCCTTAAAAAAAAAAATTAAACGTAATTCGAGGCGGCAAATGGATTATTAGAAAATTTTTTACGGGTTTTCGATCTCGACATATCATTAATATGGTCTAAAATGTTGTTTTATTGTCATTGAAGGGCGTTAGGGGTTCCTAGGGGCAGATTAATAATAATAGGTACCGCCGCCCCCGTACTTTATTCGATTTTTTGGAGAAATGGATAAACGGATCGTCTTCGTTTTCGATATGGACGAACTACACACAGCTGCAATGCTGTGTACTCTTCTATCGCATGGAATGGTTCGCTGGGAAATATTTCACTTTTTAAAACTTGACAACCGGACTTCAGGACTGATTTTTCGCAGACAACCACCGTGTTGGTAATGAAATAATCTTTATTTTAATTTAACTTTAATTTATTAATCACACCGGTGCAAGTTACTAGTACCGATTTACCTGTTTATACCTGCCTACCCAAGAGTTGTGACGGGAAAAAAATACTCAACCTAACGTTTGCATATTCTATGGGCTTCATACTTTCGATTGGTATGGAATTTGTCTATTAACCAAACCAGTGAAATGTTTAAAAAAAAATAATTGTTAATTAATCATATACTGGACTGAAATTTGCAATGTATTTATTGACATATTTAATTGGATATAAAACACTTTTCATCCATTAACCAGCTGGGTGAAGGTTGTTTTATAGTGGGATCCTATACTATAAGCATATCTGTTTAGTAATGGGGATATTTTATCCATTTCTGTAATTTCGTTTACTGTGTTAAAAATGAAATTTATATACAGGCTCTTGTTTACTAAATTTCTTAGAAATAAGATAAAACATTTCAGTGAAAGGTAAGCTTTGTATAAACGTTAAGTTGCAATAAACGCCATTTTTACGATCAGCTATATGCATACTATCGGTTCTTATTTGGAACGCCCTGTATATGGCAATTTCTTTTGGTAATCAGTTTATGCAATAATTTAAATGTTGCAGTGATTCATATAATCAATGTACTTTGTAGATGATGATGAAACCTTTTTCAATTCCTCATCTTGAGAATTGTAAGTTGTACAGTCATAACGTTCTAACTATGACTAATATAAGTCATCCTTTAGCATATGGACCAAATGCATAAAATATTCTTATAAAAACAAAACAACCTGTTACTGATATGTTCCAAGTTAACATACCAACAACATTACCCTATTATCTGCAAAAAGTGATATGTTCTCAGTCGATAGATAATGTTTCTCTACAAATAAATATCGACAAGGACCATGAACATTATAGAATCTAAGCGAACATTTTATAATTCACATTTATTTCACTTCCTGTCTACTTCAGCCCCGTTATTGCACAAAAACCGTGTAAATGCTTAGATATAGAATCGTGCCATACCGAAAATCGGAACCCTAGCAGTGTTGCTCCATAAATAAATAAAACTAAAGCCTGCACACTTACCGAATCCGGGTAATCCTGTTGGTGTAGAGCCGTCGTGCTCCCAGACCTCGATTCCCCAGGACTGGAATGCCGCCTGCTCCTTGTCTCTGCAGGATTCTCCTCGTCTCCACTCACGTATTCCTGCAATAAAACGGCTATAGCAGTAATGTAGTTTGAGTAGTACCGAAGTTTACTGCATTACACGAACTGGGGGAACCATAAAAAATATCATCTGAAATTGAAATTTCGTACTTGGGAGGTTTCGTTTCCTGGTAAATAATATGTGCCATTGCAACTTAAAAAAATGTCAATGATTTGCAGGAATTTTAATGGAAACTGTAAGAGTGTTTTTCGATATTAGATCCTAGAATCTTTGCTGTTTTCTTAACTTGATCAATATAATATTAATTGTAATTGATCATAAATAATATTAATGTAGACATAAAATATATAATTAACATACAGGGTGATACAATCTTAATGTCATTAATTTTAACCACGTATTCGTAAGGCCTAATAGAGACAGAAAATCGAAAAAAAAATAAAATTTTACTCAACTTTTCGAAAGATAAAAAATCAACCCATGACAATACACCGCTCCTGATATGCTACAAATTTTCTAATGACGCGTTCGAGTACTAAAGGTATATTGAAGCAAAACAGCATCGCCATTATCATAGTTCAGTACTGAATTGATATATTTTTTCCAATGACATACTGCCAGTATGCAATCTAAAGTGTATGCATTTTATATATTTTTTGCGGTGCTTTTAAAAATTGTTGGAATTTTTTGCCCACGTAGTGTAAGTTCAAAAGCTCTGCAAAATTGTATACAGTAAACGATTTTCGATAAAACCGACCTTTTTTTTGTCACCCCTTTGTTATGTTCCTGAAAGCGAAATCAAATGAAGCTGATATTTCCAAATAATGAAAACCGCCTTCGATTATGAATATGAATCAGAAACAAATCCCTATAAATATCTAAAGTACACTAGTGACACAAACAAGAAACAACACCGAAGCGGCCCTTCGTAAACAACGTGAAGATTGTAACTGGTGGAAGAAGAGAGAGAAGTCGAGCTGTACTACTCGAGGTCACTGTGTCGATAGTCGACTCGACATGCAATAGAACGAGTTTCGGCTTATTCCACCGCTAACATATTAAACGGGAATTTAAACTGCCAATTTTTTAGCTGTGCCGATTACAGCCATTCCACTGATGTCGGCGCATGATTACTGCGGTTGAGCATTTATTGTGGGGCTAATCTGTTAAATACTCATAATTTAATATTTATTACATCGAGTGTTTATAAAAATGCGAATTTAAATTATTTGTTTTTGTTATTATTTGGCGGTTCTGCACCTCTGCAGCGTTTGTCATTGAGTAAGCATTGTGAACAAGGTTTCTGACCCACTGTTGTCGGATTATTATCACTTTATATATATATCGAACAGGTTTTTTTTATTTTTTGTATTACTGTCAATATTTAAATACAAAAAACTTTTCACCCTCTCTTAATAAATTATCTAGTGCGTCAGGTTGGCACCGAGTTGAACTGTCGCCAGTGGTCAATGACAGTCTAAATAGGGGGTTTAAATAATGGTTTGAAAGTATTTTTTTTTCGGCAGAAATATGCATTTAAATTTTTTTTTCGGCAGAAATATGCATTTAAATTTTTTTTCTTTTTCTTCTCTTAAAATTAATAACACTATAACTAAATCACCTTGTATAAAGTCCTCAAGGATATTATAAAGCTCGCCAAGATTTATACCCCGAAAACAAACATGGAAATAATCAATTCTTGTTTAATGTTGAACATCATAGATTATTTACCACAAAAAATTAACATAAACTATTCGTTTTCGAAAAAACAAAGAAATTCCTTTCGTACCAAACCTTAGTGCCTATGATTCTATGGCGTGATATGATTCTACGACTTAACTGCTGCACTACAAATAGATACGCAGGCGTTAGACAGTAAGAACGCTATAAAAATAACCTGTTACCTAAGGGATGGCAACATCCACTACGCATCTTATTATCAAGGGCCAAGCTTAAATGGTTGTACTGTAACTTCCGTTATCAGTTTATATGTGGACGTGATCAAGATAGCCATTTATTAAATTGAGTTGTTGTGTAATTATTTGATATTTTAATTTATGGCACTTTTACATGTTAAATTAATAGAAATTGTTCTTAATTGATGTCAATTGTCAAGAAAACTTTACAATTAGAAATGTTGTTATTCGAAAACAAATAGTTTGCTGTCAAAATATACAGTTACTAAGCAAGGATATTGAATGATTAAACTGTTATAGTTGTCTTTGAAGCCAATTTTCGCAAGAAATTAATTTCTTTTATCATAAAATTAATTGAGCATCGTTTTCCAGAGATATATTTAAAAACTAACCCTGCTTTTTTGATGGATTATCTTGTATATTTTTACATACAACAATTTCTCAAAATTGCAGATAGCAGTTTTATTATGTCTAGTTTTAATATTAAAAAACATATGGTTGATAAAAATTCTACAACTCTAATCCGTTAGAAAGAAGTTATTAGTTGCTAAGCAACAAACAATGGATATCAAATCTTGTATGCAATGTTTTAGTTGTATATCTTTTTTTCATTTGAATATATTGACATGAGAAAAGAATAGAACTAATTATTTCTCTTTATTACATTAGAATTATTATATTCTTTATCGCCAGTTTATTTTTATTTATGATGATGCAAACTTATTATATCACCATCAGGCATTCCCCAAGTATCCAACTTTGGGCCTTTACTTTTCTTGTTTTTATAAATGATATTTCACCCTAATAATATTTACGTCTTGGAGATGACTTTCCAAATTCCAGAAATTCATATAGATTGCTCTGTAAATCTTCTAGAACTAATGCAGTAATTTCAAATATTTGACTCTAGTGACATTAATTGTAATGGTATCTAAATTCTATTACTAATATTTAGGTATGTTTCTCAATAATATAGTTTGGCGTAGTAAATTGTTTAAATTTACTACGCCAAGCAACCTTTAAAGTAATATGTAAAAATACACAAAAGAAAAAGTAGTGCTAATATGTATATATCTGAAGTGATTAAATTGATTTTTTATAAAAGAAATGAATAAATAATAAAAACAAGAAGTTACTGATGAACATTTTCGGGAAATAATTTTCTTCCAGAATTGTAATATAAAAAGTTAAATTTAATATACTATTAGTAATTTATGGAATTTGGTAAAACTATGGTGTTTGAGTAATAGCAAATTTCATATTTCGCCGCTCTTCTTGCCTAAGGGCTTATCTCAGTTTTTATTTAACATGAGATTTTTACGTATTCAGTATCATATAAGGCTGTCTTGTCCTCGGACAAAGAGATGTATATCAAAAATCAATACAATGGCGTTTTGATGTATTGTTTTGTATCTTGATCAGTATAAATATTTAACATACAGGGTATCCCAACGAAAATTTGACCCCCCCTATAATTGGAAAACCGAATAATATTTCAAAATACGCCGAGAACCGTCGATTTTTGTTCTTGGGGGGAGCTTTTTTGACAGTCAAGCGAACTCGATATGTTCATCCCCCTAATGCTTAGCAACCCCAACTTAAAAATTTCAAATGCACCTACCCCACTTGTGGCATTACGAATACAGTGACGTACCGTTTTTAGAAATCGGTTGAGATTTGACAGAATTATTGGTTACAAACGAAAAGATGACAAACCAACTTACGCGTAGTAATTTTTACACAAATGCCCACCACTAATAAGTTTTTCATCTACTACACATGACCGCATTACCTAATTGTTATTGATGTGTCTATCAGTTTACAAAAAAGTCAGAAATGAAATAAAAAAGCTGAAGCAAATAAAACTAGATACTAAAATAGTTATTAGTAGAAGATACTTAAGTTTATAGGAATTCAGACCTTTTCAAAACAACAAAAAATCAATACTACAAAAAAAGTCGGTGTTTTTTGCTTGTGACCAAGAAATCATTAGTTTCAGCCGTTATTGAAAGTATTAACGTGTTTTCGAAATGGTTTATTCTATCGCCGAAAGAGTAGAAATTGTTGCAATATATTATTGAAATCACGATTGCGCTAAAGCTACAGTACGAATTTTTAATGCCAATCATCCTGAAAAAAATGTAAACCACCAGTACGTTAAACACCTGATTGACAAATTTGTTGCAACAGGTTCGCTTTTAAACAAGAAACATGAAGTAATTGGGCCAGTTCGAAATGAAGCAGTTAAAGTGGCAGTTTTGGGTCATGTACAGATGGATAATAAGCAATCGATTACAACTGTGTCTCAAGCTTCTGGCGTATCCCGTTCCAGTGTTCATCGAATTTTGAAAAAAACATAAGTTTCATCCATTTAAGATGACGCTAGTTCAAGAGTTACATGAAGATGACTTTGATCGCCGTAACCAATTTTGCGAATACTTTAGTGAACAATTTCTACTGAATCTAAATCTTCTCTACAATACATGTTTCTCCGACGAATGCACATTTATGTTGAATGGCGAAGTGAATAGACACAATTGTCGTTATTGGAGTGATACTAATCCGCATTTAATCAGGGAATTTCATACTCAGACACCTCAAAAATTGAATGTTTGGGCAGGCATTTTGGGCGACCATCTTGTTGGACCATTTTTCATCCAAGGTAATCTCAATGGAAACACCTATCTAGAATTATTGGAAAGTACAATTGATCCTAGGATAACAGAGATTTTAGAAAGTGACAACAATTTACTAGAAAATGAAATAACCTTCCAACAAGATGGTGCGCCCCCACACTATGCTGCTGCTGTGCGACAATTTTTGGATGACCATTTCCCGGGGCATTGGATTGGCAGAAGAGGTCCCGTCGAATGGCCACCAAGATCTCCGGATCTGTCCCCTTTAGACTTTTTTCTGTGGGGTCATTTAAAATCACTCAGCCGGAAATATTGCAAGTGCTACGTCAGAGAATTGTAGAAGAATGCCGATTAATAACTGCGGATGTCTTTAATAATGTTCGAACGGAATTTGAAAATAGACTGTATTATTGTTTGGGAGTTAACGAGTCATTTTGAGCATTTCATCAAATAAATCTGATTTATTATTTGCTTCAGCTTTTTTATTTCATTTCTGACTTTTTTGTAAACTGATAGACACATCAATAACAATTAGGTAATGCGGTCATGTGTAGTAGATTAAAAACTTACTAGTGGTGGGCATTTGTGTAGAAATTACTACGCGTAAGTTGGTTTGTCATCTTTTCGTTTGTAACCAATAATTCTGTCAAATCTCAACCGATTTCTAAAAACGGTACGTCACTGTATTCGTAATGCCACAAGTGGGGTAATTGCATTTGAAATTTTGAAGTTGGGGTTGCTAGGCATTAGGGGGATGAACATATCGAGTTCGCTTGACTGTCAAAAAAGCTCCCCCCAAGAACAAAAATCGACGGGTCTCGGCGAATTTTGAAATATTATTCGGTTTTCCAATTATAGGGGGGGTCAAATTCTCGTTGGGATACCCTGTATAGACGTATCTCCAACTATGCTAGTTTGTTATTATTGTTGTTGTTAATAAAGTTTTTAAATATGTATAAACTATTACAGTGAAACTCTTTAAGTATTAACCAACAATACAGTTATATAGTAAAGTTATATCTACAGGACCTTCGCGTAATGTAAAATGTATATAAAACTTTTCCTGGAAAATTAGTAAAATACACCCCCGTGCAAGGAGGATGGCGATTTCGAGGCTTATTGTTCAATTATTCAATAAACCAATTATTAATCAGTTTTCCTAAAAACCATCATGTTTTCCATTTCAATACTTTGCGCTTATATTTGCATTAATTGTTGTTTCAAATACGTCGAATCAATTTAATGAAAAATTGTCAAGTTGCCTTTATTTAAATACCCTCACATATATGCAGTTGGAAAAGCCAGTCCCCCATCATTTAAAGAAAATCAACTTTTCTTTTATGTAGTGACAGTAGTCGTTTTAAAATTGCTGGTACTTAAACAGGGTGCCCCGAAAATCCGCGCAGAAAATTTAGGGGATGATACTATTCGAAAAAATAATGTGTCAAATTCATGTACCATTTGTCTAACACGTGCCCTTTCTGCCTTTTAGGGCGCTTTATTTTAGAAATATTTTACCTGAAACTGCGTCTCTATAAAAGTATCAAGTGTGCCAAATTTGAAACAAATCGTCCCAGTATTAAGAAAGTTACCAGCGAAACACAAATTAAAATAAAAATAACTTTGAGATTACGTAACGCTAATATTGACTTTTCAAGAAAATGTTACATGACACATTATTTGTTCGAGTAGTATCATCCCTAAATCTTCTGCACGGAATTTCCGGACACCTTGTGTATCCCTTTATGCTTTCAGTAAAGATGTTTCTGTGTCAGACATCAAGTTGCTGATCAGAATGAATCTATTATACTATGGCACTAAACCTAATTCTAGGACTATTCTAAACAAGAAGCAATAACGTTTAAACGTAACAATGTCTAAACAGATCAAGACAGGTATATAGAGTGCAAGGGGAGTATGATAGAGATATGTTGGTGCCAGTGCTCTAAAGCAAAATAGGTCTCAGGCACGGCTACTGTGGATCATAAATGGTAGCTGAAACTTATTTTGCATTTCTACAAGCCTACGAAGATAGAGAAAGAAGAGAACAAGATGAAAAACACAATTAGTAGTCACCTGATTTTGGTGATCTTCGTCATTATAACCTGTTACTGTTTTTCCAGTGGCACTCGGTGGGCGTGTTCTAAAAACGCGAAACATTATTAATGTTTGAAGAGATTTTATCCTAAATCATTATGATTTGTTTGATTGAGTAGAAAAATATCCGAATAGTATCTTGGAATTCCTGCATAGTAAAACCACCACGACCAAAGGTATCGCCTCTTTCTGCGAACGCTATCAGTTTCTCATGACATCCGTCTTTTCATTCCTTTCGTTCACGCATACGCTTATCGGTAAAAGAAGTGAAAGCGAAGCAGAACAGATGGAGTTTATTAATTGATAAAGACAAAACAGTAGTATAATGACGAGTAGAAATTGCTATGTAGTATTTTCACCAGTTGCTCTCTAGTTCATAACAGTTATCGTCCATTCATGAGCATTCTTTAAACAGTTTTTATTAGTAGATTCTAAGAGTTAGTTCCGCTTAAAATTTTACTTAGCTAACTTTATGCAAGAAATGAGATTATACAGGGTGATTTGAAAGTGGGGTAGTAATTTTATTCGGTAAACGTTTACTTACTCGAAGAACAAGTTATATGCAAGAAATAGCCCAATAAAATCATAAATGAGATGATACTACGCTCAAACTAGAAAATACCTAAAATAATAAAGATACCACAATTCCTTTACGTGCGTGTTACGTTGTTATTTAAGGTTAAGGTTATAACCGAAGCGTGACTTTACCCAAAAATTGCGCGTGCAACTTCATCTTCATCAACATTACATGTCGCTTATTGATGACGTATTATGAAATAGTTTGTTGACTTATTATGGTAAGTAACAATGATTTATTTTAAGGCCTACTGTCATCAATTAAAAAACTTAAAAAAATCACCCTGTATAGATTCCTTTTCGTATTAGTTCATAACGAATGAAAGAGAATAAGGTGTCATTTTTCTCTAGGAATTCAGAAGACACTATTCAGAAATTTTCCAGATTCTCTAATAACTAGTATAATAACTTATCTAATGAAAATGATGCACAAGAATATTTATCTGTCCAAGAAATTTGTTTTATAATATAAAACTTGTAATTTTTAAAATTTAACATTAAGTCATAGTTACATTACAGTTGTATTAAAATTATTTAGTTCTAAAACAATGCTGCTAGCTACTACTGTTATAGTTAGGTTTTTTTTGTATGTAAAATAACAAATTCGGTATAACTATTGTACTATTAGATTTAGGGGTGAATTTTTAAGGTCATTACCTTGGAGTTCTATCAGAAATACCCATTCCCAAACCTGAATCTTCGCTAGGTGAACGATATTCATCCTCATTATACACGTTTACACCTGGAGGTGGAGCTTCACCAGGACCGTAGTCCTAAAAGACCCAATTTTTTAATAATGTGTTTTATTGCTCTAAAAATTGTACCCAACGATGAAATTTCATTTTTCAGAAAATGTTTTCTCGACATTTAATTTATAGATTTAAATTGAATTGAATCTCGAATACACAAGGTATATCACTGTATCATTGTTAACTACAGAAAATTTTAGAGCAGCGATAGATCGGAAAAACTAGTAACTTTGTGATCTTCCATTTTTTCGTATGGTTTCTGGGATTCAGAGAATTAAAAATTAAAGTTTTCCCGTTATAACTTTAAAGCATTACATTATAATTTTAGGCATAATTTTGTTTTATGAAAGACCATAAAATTATATGAATAAAAATATCTGTAAAAAGTAAACGCATATACATAGATATCGGTACAATTTTTCTAAATTGACAATGTGCTCATTAGAAAAGTTTTTATGTTTCACTGATCTATACAGGGTGGTCTGTTTTTCATGGATCACCATTGGCATCTCAAAAACCGTAAAATATACAGGGTAGCTGAAATTAGAAAAAGTTGTGCCTTCAGTTTTTGCACAATATCTTAATTGCCATCAATAGAAACTTTTCTCTAATTTGTATATTTTACAGTTTCCGAAACACCAATGGTAAAAGTCAATAATGGAGCACCCTGTATATTCTCATTTTTTTTTTTTAATTTAAAAATGATTCTAGATGTTTGCAGAAATATGAAATTTCACCTGGATGAGTTCTCGAAGTATAATTAATTATAAATTTCTCTTGATTAATTGTTAAATTTATTTACATTAATTACTGTTATAGTTATAAATGTTTTATCTTATTAAGAAACTCTTTACGCAATATGCAAAACCTACCACTATATTTATTTTTAATTTTACAATACAAGAAAATTAAAAAATATCAACGCTTTACTTTTTTTCAATTTTTGAAATATTAGGTATGTTTGACAAATCAAATTTGTGGTGTTTTTTAATAATGGTTGATGTTTTGTTTATTCACTTTTACTATTTAAATTCTCCTGAAATAAAATAATAACTTTTAAAAATTTAATTTCAAGACGGCTAGCATTTCAAGGACAATAAATCGTATCTAAAGATGCACAAAAATGCACCTGGTAGGTGGAAGTTACTTACGACCGTAGTACTAAAAAATAATGCTGAAATTGGAGGGAGGGGTGGAGTTTGTTGAAATGCGCTACAGAATATAAAAAAAACCGTGAACAGTAACAACTTTCAATTGTTTCGCCTGGCAACTTTTTTGAATTGCAACGATTTTCTTCTGGATAAATTATAGTTTTTCAGGAATATTTCTCTAAATTATGTTAATTGAAAACTACTTAATTATTTGGCCAAGTTTAATTTCGTGTACGCTTAGCACACCCTAATCCTTTCATCCACACCCCTAGTTGTGCCTATGTGTACCTACAATTAAATATTGTCAGAATTATTAAATTTTTATTAGGCTTATGTAATCTGTAGGTAATTTGTAAGTAATCTGCGTTCATAGATAGAGGTATTAAATTGTAATATTTCCCACTGACTGTTGGTAAAATAAAGTGTAGTTTTAAAAATGAACAATGATGAGTCTAAATAAATTTACTTTACCACTCAATTCTGCTCTAACGAAAATAAAAAGATTCTAAAAAACGATTTTAAAATTTTAAGTTCATGAGTTTTTTAAAGATTTTACTTCCAGTCAAGATAAGACTGATAAAAAAATGTAATTTTATATAAATCTTAGTTATATTTAGTTTAGTTCTCTTTCAATTACGTATTATACATGAATGTGCTAAAAGGAGAACCGAACAAATGAACAAACCAATCGACCAGATTAGAAAACTACGTTCTAGTCTATTTTGATCAAGTATGTAAATGTAAATGCATAGAGCATGTTACTAGTTAAATATTAATAGTTAAAATTTAAAGTATTTGCTTTCTATTACAATTGCACTTCTGTGCTACATTCATTTTTTGGTAACACTTCATAATCAATTGAGGTTATCAACATCAAACCCAACCCCGAATAGCAAGTTTTGCATGTTGAATAACTAAAATATGGAGAAAAAACATGCAATTTCTTTCCCCTTAAATTTGAAATTTTTTGAGTTTTTTTTTTTGTGAAAAACAAAAACCGATTTATGAATAATCAGCTTGGCCAACAAAACGTCATATAGAGTTTGGAAGGCACAAGTGGTTTAGAATTGCATTTACAATTTGTATGGGCTAAATCATAATGCCATATTTGTGGGCTAGGCCATTTTGATGCTCATGCCTCAATTGTCATTATTATTAATAATTAGCATCCGGTATGTTTATTTTCTTATTCAGGTTATAAGTTAGCGTTTTTTTAACATATGTTATAATTACATTACCAATTAGTCAATTACCATAATAATAATATATTATTGAGTATAAGTGTTGAGTTTATTATGATATGGATGGGGATGGTACTGGATACTAATGAAAATTCACGAAAATTCTCGCGAGTTATTTTATTGACGGGAAAAGTCGAAACTTTTAGTCAATTTGCGAACTGCAATATTCTCTATCATAAAAATGTAATTGACTGTCGTGGTAGATTGTCAGAAGCTCAAGTTAAACTTACTAACCCCACATAATGATGAAAACACAATATGAATATACTAATCAAATATACTGTGTGGATGAAAATGGCAATAACATTTATGTTTTGCGAAATTCGCGAAAAGTTGACAGTTTCCCGTCATTATTAATTTAACTCAAAATCTGCGAAATTAAGTCTGGAAGAAATTGTCAATTGTTATTGTGTTTAAATTTAAAATGTTTGCGTCTTCAGGTAGCGTCAGGAAATTACCGAAAGATGGTTGCGATCATCAGACGGCAAGCGGAGTATAATCAATGAGATCATATCCTAGATTCATCATCCGCTACAGTGGATCAGTTAAGACCCTACTGAAGACAATCGTGTTTTGATGTTGCATAGTTACTCACAACCATTCAGGCACTCACTATACGTGAGATATAAGTGCTGCGCTCTACCGAGTAGAAGCTAACTTAAATTTGGTCCTCCGTGTGAGCAGATCAATAAACATAATAAAGTGCTATATATTTAATAAGTGTATTTATAAAGAATAAGTTGAATATAATATCTATTATATTAGTTTATTAACATTGTTTAAATCCACAATGATTTTGCGCATTTATTCAATTTGTTAACCTAATTTAGTTAGTACATGTGTACACTGTACACGTTTTCACGTAATGCAATCTGACGTAATCAAACCTATACTACGTTTACCAGCATAACAGTCGTGTGTTGTTGGTTGCCTAGCTAAGCAATCAATTAAGAACGACGCTATAATTGGAATAACAATTTTAGTATCTCATAACTACACTTTATTATTCAATTTCAAGAATTTATAGGTAATAATAGGATATTGCAATGTCCGTTTTATTATAATAGTTATTATGTACTATTATTACTTACTATTTATTCAATTGTTTTAGTTAGAAAATACATTATAAGAATTTCGCGTCCAAGGTTTAAAATTTAAGTAAAGTTTTATTTCTATGAATGTTTGTGAAGCGACTGCGCAAACACATATGAAGAGATTTGTTTAAGGAATTCGTTTTTAAATTATTTATTTAGTTATTTACAATTTTAAAATAGTTTTAATACTTAATACGAAATATAAAATGCAGCATCAAGCACCACATATATCTATCAGTTTATAATTCAAAATTATGTACATATTGATCCCAGCACACACATACAACTAACATCTAAAATGTACATACACAGAAAGCTTGGTACATTACCTCGTGGTATCCTGTATATATCGAATGATTGGCATCTGGGATCGGTATTCCTTTCCTCTGTAAAATAAATTAATTTGGTTAATTCATTGAGAAATCAGTGGAGGCTCGTAGACTTAATAATAGGCGAACCAAAGGATAAATAATATTTCGCGTTGAATTTGAAATTTTATATTAAAAGTGTGTACATCAAACCTGTTTACTTTTTAAACATAAGGAATATTATTTGATCTTTTATAACTGCGATCTTATCGATGATGTCGTCGTAGTATGGTTACTGGTGTATGGTAGGTAATTTTTGACAAATCGGTGTAAATTTTAACTTTTAACCAAGAAAAACTGTTGATAGTGCAGGCCCCAAAAACTTAATCTATAATAATAATTATAGTTATTTATGCAACAAATGCAAAAAGTAAGTGTTTATTGCACGCAACCTGAAATACACGTCTAGTGTAGTAAACACTTTTTGTACGAGTTGCATACAATATTTTTTCTACGTTCATGCAAAAATTAGAAAATATCAGAAAGACCCCCTTGATACCGTTAGGTGTGGGGGTGTCCTTGTTCACTGCTTGTTATCCATGTATGAATAAACTCCATGCCTTCTTATTCTGCGTTAAGTCGTTTGCCTCCTTCCATGTTTTTCTTTTCTTCTTTATAATTTTTACCAATTTGGTTGTCCCATGTCTCCTTTGGCCTACCTCTTCTCTTCTTAGCTACTACTTTTGCCTCCCATATTTTTCTCATTACTCTGTCCTGTCCCATTCTATTTAGATGTCCCCACCACCTCAATTGTCTCTTTTCTATAAATTCTAATATTGATTCTATCTCTTCTCTCACTAAATTGTTTCTTATTCTATCTCTTCTCGTTATCCCTTTGACTCTTCGCAGATACTTCATTTCTACCGCTTGTATCTTGCTTTTTTGTCTACTATTCAGGATCCAGGACTCACACCCATATGTCAGTATCGGTCTTTATATACCTTCATCTTTGTTGTCTTGGATATTTCTCTTTTATTTATAAACTTGTTGCTCATTTATAAATTTGTTGTTGCATACATTTTCAAGTTTTTTTCAATTCTTTCATCAATTTCTAGATCTTGTTTGCCTCGTTCTTCAAGTATTGCACCGAGATATTTAAAATGGTCTACATGATTTATTTTAGTGTCATCTATTATTATGTCTATATCAATTTTTTTCATTCGAGGTACTCATCACCTTCGTTTTACTTTTATTCATCTTCATTCCCGCATTTATCATTTCTTCATTCCAGATATTTAGACTTTGTTGTAGGTCTTTTTCGCTGCCTGCCATAATCGCTACATCATCCGCAAAAGCACATTCTTTTATCTCTATTCTCTCCAAATTTCTAGAGACTTTTGAACGGTGAACAGTGCTGAACTCATGACTCCACCTTGTCTTAAACTCCCTGTTGTTCTGAACATAGTCGATCGCATATTTTTACTGATTACATAATTTTTATTATTATTGTACAAATTACGTATTGCTCTTATCAGTTTTGCGTCAGCACCTCTATTTTCCAGACTTTCCCATATTTTTTGTCTATGTACACTGTATAGCTTTTTCGATATCAATAAATGCCAAATATGCTCTCCTTCCTTGCTTAATTAGTTTTTCTGTTATTTGTTTGATGGTAAATATATGGTCTTGTGTACTTCTGCCTTTTCGGAAACCGCTTCGTGATTCATCAAGTGTTGGTTCAATATATTATCTTAGTCGCTTATCAGGTATTCTCTGGTATAGTTTCAGTCCTGTGCTAAGTAATGTGATGCCTCTATAGTTGTTACAGACTTTATGGTATCATTTTTAAAAATAGATAAAATTACCCCTATTTCCCAGTCCTCTGGTATTTTTTCTTCCTTATAAATTTTATTAATTAATTCTAATAATTTGTTTCTTCCACTGTGTCCCATGTATTTCAACATTTCTGTTGTTAATTTATCATGTCCCGGAGCTTTTCCATTTTTCAGCTGTTTCATTGCTTCATTAAGTTCTACTTCGGTGATTTCTTGATAATCGTTATATTCGGATACATTTCTATCATCATTTGTCTCTTCTTCTCCTTCAGTTCCTCCACAATTCAACAACGACTGAAAATATTGTCTCCACCTCTCCATTACTTCATGTTCTTCTGATAGTATTTCTCCATCTTTGTATTTTATCGCTATACATTATAGAATAGTTTTTGGTTTTCCTTGCTAATATTTTCTATTCTGTCTCCGAAGTCCTCCCATGATTTTTGTTTCGCCTCTTTTATTTTATTTTTAACTATTGTTCTTTGTAATTTGTACTTGTTATAATTTTCTGCTGTTCTATTACCAAGATAGTTTTTCCATAGCTTTTTCTTTGTATTTACTTGTTCCCTGATTCCTTAGTTCCACCATACAGTCTGTTTCTGTCGATTGTTAATCTTCTTAATTCCGCATGTTGCCTTGGCTGATGTAAGTATAATGTGCTTGAATGTGTTCCAAGATTCTTCTACAGTTTCATTCTTTTGATCTTGTCTTTTTTTTTGCTAATTCTTTGTTTAACCTTTTTTTGTATTCATTTGCTACATTTCCATCTTTCAGCTTGTAAGCTTTAATTACCTCCACTTTTTTATTTCTTTGTTTTTCAATGTGTCTATCATTTTTTACCATCCTGTCTTTTATCTTTGCTACTAAAAAGGTAGTGATCACTATTAATTTCTGCACTTCTTTTCACTTTCACATCTTGTATAATTTTTCTGTTTTCCTTTGATACTAAAATGTAATTTATTATCGACCTTTCGTTCCTGCTTGGTTCTTCTCGTGTGAACTTGTGTATGTCTCTATGGTTATAATAGTAAATTATTTAATAATTAGTCATCACTATTGATTTGCATTGAGAAAGTTAGAAACTAATATGTTAGGAACAATTTAACTTTAACTTTAATTGTAATTCAGTTGATATTCAAAGGAAACTAATTTAATTTTTAATAAATTACATTTTCTAATAATTTCATAATCCAGTATGTAATAGATATGATTGAAAATAATATAAAATATGCAATTGCTTAAAACGTAATACAATCTGACAGAAAATGGACTAAATATGGCGTCGAGTTGAACGTTTATGTTTGTCATGATCACAAAACGCTGTAGTAGAATGACAGATGAGTACAAACCAGTTTTTTTCTATACATAGTTGAACGTAGAAAAGTAAAGTAATTAAATTATTCTTTGTTTTAATTCAATTCTTATATTTCTTTTTTATTGAAACCTATTGTAAACACACTGTTTTTGTGGATGTCTAGTTGGATCTTGGCCTGTTTGAATCCCGATTTCGTAAATAAATAAATAGGTAAAACAGGTTTTGGCTTCCGTTGCAATAAATCTAGTCAGCTATACGCAATCACGTTGTCATAGCAAGGAAGTAAATGAGATTGATGAATTGTAGTAGATTTTGACTGATGTCGATTCCGCGACACTTTTTACTTATGCATTGTACGAAATCGATAGCGGCAGAGAGAAGGCAATTTTTTTTTTGAATAAACCATATTGTACGTACAAGCTTTTATAACAATAATGACACTATCTCAAAAACAGTGTTTGAAATTCTGGATATTCTGAGAAGAAATTTCATTAAATCTGTATTGGTGAGGGAAACAACTAATCATTAATGTTAAAAATTTAAAATAGATTTGAGTAGGAATACGTGAAATAGTTACCTGGCTAGTCGCCACTGTGAGAAGTAATATTAGGGAGTTAAGATTTTATACCAGTATTTTTAAAATTGCTCATATTTCATTTTTTGATCCCCTTTTTACGTTTTATTGGAAATGTCAAGGTGATTTAGATAAAATTAAGTATAAAAATTTTCTTAAATTTTATACAGGGGATATATGCTACGACGAGAATTCATTAGATATATCACCAATACTATTTGAACTGCAATCTGAAAATTTAAATACAGGTGGTTTCTTGTAATGATCCCTCCAATGAAAATAATGGAACAACCTATATATTATTATATTTTTTAAAAGAACGTTAAATTTGACGTCAAAATTATTCAACCTAATGCTAATGTCTAAATCGTACCGTTTTCATGTTACTTGACATTTTGAGAATGTTTTTTGGGTTGGTTTTGGTCTTTTGCATCTGTTGATTTCATCATTTTTTGAGTTTGGTAAATAGGAAGACGATGCACTAAATACCACAATAAATTTTACTTCAAATAACTTTATGATAATACAACCTGAATACTCTTTTATTACTTATAACATATGTCATTTAAAATCTGTAATTGATATTCAATTATACAGGGTTAACTATGACTAAGTACACACATTATTGACCACGTGTTCAGGCAGGCTAAAAGATAATAAATTATTTCAGAATTCTTCGTAGATAATATGTAGAAAACTTTAAATGAATCCATGGCATTAATTATAAAATCTTGTCCAATAACCTAGAAAAACAAATCGGCGAACTTTATTAGAAAAATATCTGTACTCGATACAATTTCTTTTTTTAATTA
This sequence comes from Monochamus alternatus, assembly GCA_037114965.1. Lineage (NCBI taxonomy): Eukaryota > Metazoa > Arthropoda > Insecta > Coleoptera > Cerambycidae > Monochamus > Monochamus alternatus. The sequence continues at coordinate 71,047,805 of CM073431.1, read as the reverse complement.
CTACAAAACGTTTAAAATTGAAAAAATTGGCGCTAAAAACTGAAGAAAATCCGAAAATTACAAACTTAAACACACGGATTCAATTATGACAACAAATTATTGCTGGTTGCCTAACTCTCTAAAACTCAACCGAGCGCTGGGACTGACTAACCGTCAGAGTCGGCGATAAATTAATCAGGGTTTAACATGGTTAAAAAAAAATCGCTTTATAAATAAGTGTGGAAATTTTTTAAAGGGGATTCCGTTCATTCTTATTTTTCTCTATCCCTCGTCTTAAAATGTTTGTACTTAGTCTTAGTTAACACTGTATGTTTGTATATATATGCAAATTTAATTTGGTAAAATTTCACCAAAAAGGTCCGATATTCGATGCCCAGTTTTTTCGATATCGTGTCTTTATTAGGCCTTTCGAACATGTTAAAATAAATGACATTATGATTGAATCACCTTGTATGTCGCATTACAGAATTTCTGGATAATGTGTCTTCTCATTGTAATCCGAACTAGCCAGCTTGTATACAGGGTGTGTTATAATCAAGTGTTTAGTTTGGTCTAGGAAATATCTCTCTAACAACCCTTGCACCTGGTTATGAGTCATCTCGTACAATCTTCACTTAGCAAATGTAACGTAAAATGTTTTGCTGATTAACACGTTTTTGAAAGCAGTTTTGTAGCTTTCGAGAGTTTAGTAACTGAATAACTTTCTTAATCAAGATTTGAGAAATGTAATAATTTATTTACAACAATACATTATGTGTAAATACCTACCACAATTTATTAGGAAACACAAGTTAGTTCTAAATATCGATTTAGATGTTATACAGTATGCGCCAAAAGTATGAACTAAATTCAATAAAAACGAAACAATTATTTTTTGGGAAAAATCCTCGAACAGGTCGATTTTTAATTTAAAAAATACATATTTTAACGTAAAATACGATTTTCAAATGTCATTTGTTTTCGAGTAATGCCGTCATCGATTTTTTTTAAATGGCAACACCATATTTTTTCCTTGATTCTGAAAGATCGTTTAATTCTCTATCAGACAGTACTAAAATTTTGCCCTCTTACATAGGAAAGTTTTCGAGTAAATGACGATTGAATGTTAGAAAACGTAAATTTTATCCATAAAAGTAACAATTCTGAGGTATGTAAAATAAAATACAATTGATTAAATTTTATACTTAAATTAAATGTTCGAATTGCCATCCACCAACTTCTTGACAATGCGCAAGTCTGTGAAGAAATTCTTCTTGCACATTATGAATGATTTCTGGAGTAACTCCCAGCATATTAATGTACACTTTTGACTTCAAGTATCCCCATAAAAAATAATCAAGAGGTGTAAGATCTGGCGATTTTGCAGGCCATTCTATCGGTCCACGTCTGCCGATCCACCTCCCGGGAAAAGAGTTGTCCAAAAAATCTCGTACAGGGCGCGCATAGTGCGGAGGTGCACCGTCTTGCTGAAACCATATGGTATCGTCAGGAATGTCAGGGTCATTATCGTTAGGAAAAATTACTGCAAGGGTTGGAACAAGGTCATTTTCTAGAAACTCTAAATATCTTTGTCCTGTAAGGGTTCCTTCAAAGAAGAAAGGCCCTACTATTCTATCGTCAACTATTCCAGCCCACACATTTAATTTCTGAGGGTGTTGGGTATGTGCCTCTGCCATCCAATGAGGATTTTCCCGACTCCAATATCTGCAAGTTTGACGGTTTACTGTACCATTCAGACAAAATATGGCCTCATCTGAAAAAAGTATTTGCCGGTGTAAATTTCTATTTCCTTGACATAAATCCATTAGAATTTCGCAAAAGTGTAAGCGGCGATCGGTATCATCTTCATTGAGTTCCTGCACAAGTTGAATTTTATAGGGATGATATTTTTCCTTCCTCAAGATACGTAGCACTGTGCTCTGACTAGTGTCATTGTTTAATGCAACCAATCGTGAAGAATTATGAGGATTATCCACTATACTTATCAAAATGTTCAGTTTCTGATTTTCATTAATGCTTGGACGTCCAGGTTTTGGAATATTTACAACATTGCCAGTTTCTCTAAATTGAGACTCTACCTTACTGACTGTTGATTGGCTGACAGGGCTGATATTTTTCATTAAATAAATCGCAAACTTCCTGCTGAGTTCTAGTCATATTCCCGCATCCGATAAGAATTAAAATTTCAATTCTTTGAGTAACAGTTAAATGTGCCATAATACTTTAAATTGAATAATAATTTCTATGTCGCTTACAATACTTATTAGAAAGTCGGTGAGACAATGACACTTTGCAAAGATTTTCACCTACGTGATCCATAAAAGAACTATGGAATTCGAAAAACTAAACTTGATAATGTTTTTGCTTTATTTTAATTGATTTACGTTTTCTAATATTCAATCGTCATTTACTCGAAAACTTTCCTATGTAAGAGGGCAAAATTTTAGTACTGTCTGATAGAGAATTAAACGATCTTTCAGAATCAAGGAAAAAAATATGGTGTTGCCATATTCATTTAAAAAAAATCGATGACGTCATTACTCGAAAACAAGTGACATTTGAAAATTACATTTTACGCTAAAATATGTATTTTTTAAATTAAAAATCGACCTGTTCGAGGATTTTTCCCAAAAAATAATTGTTTCGTTTTTATTGAATTTATTCCATACTTTTGGCGCATACTGTATATGAATAAATTACTTCTATACTATGCATATGTATAAAAATTTATTATCAGGAATATCTTTTCACAATATTCTTCTCTTTTAATATATATATATAATGTTATATTAAAATATTTTGTTTTTCATAACCATAAAAACCATACCATAAAAAATATTATTTATACGTTAGGACATTTTCTTATATCAGCTATGTTGTGTACCTAAATAATACGGTAAATGGAAATGTTCTTTTAATATATCTCAAGCCTTCGGCATTGATTAGTAATCTTTTATTTTGTTTTCAGTACTTATTCATCATTGATCATTTATTCATATTTTAATAATTCATGTTTTCCTTTCATCCGTTTCTTTTATTCATTTTCATAGTTACGCTGTATTCATTTTAAATATTCAGTGAATATTAAAATAGCGTATAATTAAATTATGTCCGTTATACAGAATATATTAAGGTTAAAAATACATTTCATCCCCATAATAAAAAGCCTTCTTCGCACCGAGGAACGAACTAAGGTCCATGTTTCATGTCTGTTAAAAGTTTTGAAGGTTGAATGTTTCGTGTTTTTTTCACTGTTTTCGTTCCTGCCAACAAAGGTTGTTTGTTTCTCGATGTTTCCATTCTAAGCTAAATTCAGATAAATTTAGGGAACACAGGTGGCTCAAGGCAACAAAGTTGAGTTCAGTAATCTAGAGTAACAAAATGTTACAAAAAACATGTTCCAAAAATATTTCTCCAATTCTGCCGTTTCAATGTGGATAAAAAGTTCCAAGTTATTGAACAGGAACAATAAGAAACAACAAGCACCAAAAAGTTTCACTGTGTTGTTGAGTGATGGACAAGACTTAACCCGATACTACGTACTTTTTTGAAAGATAATATTAACTAAACGTATCTGCACATATGTGTGTAGTTGCAAAACGACGAATTCTATAAATAATAAAGTAGCAATAACTTTATGCACTTTCATTTAGTAATATAAAATTTTCCAGTTCTTTAAATAGTTTCGTAAGAACATCTATTACAGCACTAGTGCTGCAAAAACCGTATTGTATTAATTTGTATCTATAAGTTAGATGTGATGGAGCTTTTTAAGCTCGAATTTCCATTGTTAAATCCGTGTTGTTTGACTCCATGATCTTCTTTGCTATCTATTTCTTTTTCTCTAAAAAATTCTCAACATTTCTCAGCCTTCTCAACCTTTTGCTGTAGCAGATTTCTAACACCCATGATGCTTTAGCAACTGCATATCTGCACCGCCATTAACCAGAATGATGGCTGAGAACCTTGTAAAACAATGTTCAGTGTATTCTTCGGGATTCTTCAATCCAAGCTTTATTCTAATCATTTTTGGAATGCCTGCAAAAATATTAACTCCGACAGGCTGCAAAAGATACATTTCCCTTGTGTGTAGAACACAAAAAACAAAAAATATTTGAACATTTAATACCTGCTACAATTCCTTCTGTTATAATAAATTCTCGGGCCATTTTTGTTTTCGTACATAGAATCATAATTTTTATATAGAGGTCCAACATGGTCCAACATGGTCCAACATTAGCATCTTTGCGACCACAAGCTCCAAAAGTGCCTATTACATGGCAACCTTCATCTGCTGCACTTAAAAACTTACATTCTTTGTCCTTTGTAAAAAATTTGGACTTTTTGGTCTTCTAACTCTCTGATCTTCTTTTCAAAAATGCGATTAGTTCAGCTTACATCTTGATTTTTCTTAATTGAAATCATAGTTCTCAACATTGAGAGTATATGGTTTCTGGGAACGTTGCTTTCCGAAAAAATAAGCCGAAAAGATTTTTTCACACACCTCATTTGCATTGTTAGCTTTGCACAAATCTTCATACTTTTGATACTCCAACTCACTTGAGATTGCTCCGTTTGCCGCTGCTTCCATCAGAATCATAATTTTGAAAAGCGCTTTTTATATGTATGCGTTTGTTTGACGGCAACCATGCGAAAGCTAACATAACAAAACTTAATAATAGATACGTTTTCCTGTTCATAGAAAATACACTAAGTTCATGTCGTGTCATTTGACATTTTTTTTCCAAATATATTTTTTTCGTGTTATTAAATGAAAGTAGATAAAATTTTGTGCAATATTCTTGTTGTAAATTCATATTACTGAACCCGATGTTTTATCAAACTAGGCTGATGCCTCGTTTGATAACTTTAACATCTCTTGTTATAATATGAATTTTTAGAACATTTATATTATAAATAACTATTGCATTATTGGAAGTCATGTTCAACTTTTACGAAAATGTGTATTTATTTTATTATGTCTTTTACTCATCTATATATGTATAAGTCCTAACGGGTAGTAATCTTTATTTATTTAATCGACGGTTTATTTTGTGTTAAAATCTAAGAATTGAATAAGAAATATCTAGATGCACCTTTATTTAATAGCCATTGTATTAGACAGGATATTTTATTGTCTCAATTATCATAGTATACATTTCCGTCATTTCTAAGTTCCAAAAGTTATTATTTATATTTTTTGTTAACTCTTTTCAGGTATAGTTTACCATTACCTTTATTGACCCATAAATCTAATATTCACAAAAAGGACAAACAAGTAGGTATCTTACAAAATAAGATTGTCTTTCATAAGTAAAGAAGTAGAAAACTTTTGAAATCATTCAGTCATACACATTTGTATGAGAATATAAAATATAAATGTTTGCGGTTTGAATAAGATGAATGTAATATTTTTCCTAATTTTTAAAGAGTTCATTCTAATGGATATTGTATATTTTTATTGCATATTAATTTCTATTACTTACCCTGGAATGCCTATAATCATGTTCCCTTGGATCCCTAGTCCTCGTGGGGTCGGCATCTCTTCTATAAACTAATTCATCGAATCTAACGCGATCTTCGACGGCTACTATTTCTCTTAATTCGGTCATAAGAGTATACTGAAACAGAAAACAACATTCAAAATAGGAACATTAAAATTAGAATATAATGTATCTAGTAATAGAGTATATACAGGGTGTTTCATTAGGAAGTGTACATACGTTGAGGGTGAATACAAAGCATCTCAAAAAAACCTGTCGTTGAAATCATTGCCATTAACCGAGATAGAAAAATATTGATTTTTTATATAAATAATTAATTAAAATATCACTATAAATTACATCCTGCATTTATGAAACATATGAATGACGTTTATATAACTTCGCTTGCTAGTTGTAATATTACTGCATTCACAGGGTATGTGTGTATATTTTACGATGATTTTACAATCAATATTGATATGAAATAATTTTTATCGGGTACAATTGAACTGTTTTTGAAACCAATTCCTTGATAGTCACTGTTTATTTGTTGTGATAAATTCAAAATCAATGCGTATTTCGTTTTAAGTCCTAAAAAGTATTTAAAATAGACACTGGTGATGTTCACCAGAGTTAGTAGTAGTAGAATGCGCGTAAAACGTTTCACGGATTATTGCCACAAAATAAATATAACCTCCAAATCTGAAAATGTTATGGTTACATAGTGTTCTCATTTATCTACAAAGTCGAACGCATGTACCTTATGGTCAAATTACTTTATACTGAGAGCACTACAAAAGACTAAAAATATTCCAAATTACGTGCGGGACATTATTTGGACATTGAATGGTGGAAATTCTCAAACGTTATAAAAAATAATATAGAGTGGCTTCAAACAGATCTACACAAATTATACCAGTAAATCTACATCTAAAAACGTGTTGCATAAAAATGACGTTCGTAAAATGTTATTCTGCTTAGGATACAGCCCCTCAAAAGTTTTCAAAAAATGTGAAAAGCGGTTTAGATACTTTGAAAACCAAAGAAGATATAAATGTTTAATTAAGATTGGATTTATAATTGGAGATTCCTCAGATAAAAATAGCACTATTTAGGTAGACATACTTTAATGGATTTATTTGTTTGTTCTTTTTTAGTCTGCAGCATGTAGAAATAAATATCGAATATTTAAGGTTAAAATCTACAAAACTTTGGGTTTTGAGACTGCGGTTGCCGAAATTAAAAAAAATATATATATCAACTGGTTTTATGCCTAAAAGTTACCTACCTACTACCTACCTACTATTTAGCTAGATTATTTTTATTTTGGATAAACATTGATTGCATATTTGTTATCGAAGACTCTACATGATTTCAATTATAGCATTTATAGGAAAATTGATTCTAATTAGCTTAATATATCTTACAATGAAGTAAAAAGACATTAACTGAATTAAATTTTAGGTTTATGCTTCAGTAATTTTGTGAATAAATATAAAAAAACTGATTGCTGTTATGTTATCATAAATTTGTATCTAACAAAAATATATTCGCCTCCAGTTTATATATATTTTTTTGTTTTATTGTAACGTATATGTTTATTTTGCGCCAAGAATTCAGACGACTTATATCACAGCTGATGTTTCACGATTGTTTTTATAGTTAACTTAATTTTCGATAGTTTAATGCGTTAAAAATAATATATTTTTTAATCTAATGCAACATTTAGTGTAGTATATAGTTTTATTATTCTCAGTTGTAGTTTCTTAAATATTTTGATTAAAATATAATGAATTATTAATTTGTTCTTGCTGCAACTATAGTTCAGCTGTGAGCAATAATAGATCTCCAACCGAAACTGTTTTTGATCATTTTTATACAACAGTTATATCAGTTTCCTTCTTTAAGCTCCTTGAAGTATTCTATTTCGTGCAAACTTTTTTATCCTGAGCTGTACATTTTTAAATGCCTCTGGTAGCATTTAACTGACTTTTTTATATGTCTAGCACAGAATTACCTGCTGCATCAGCGTTCCAAGAGTGAAAGCTACCTACTAGGTAATTGACCATTTCAGCAATTGCCCTGGACATAATTCAAGTTACCTCGATAATTATCTGTTCATTAAACTAATGGATAGGATCGGTACAGTAAATATTTAGCTTGGTTCTGGCCCCATATCTGTGAAATACGGCAATATAGACCGGCGGTGGTTCCAACTATGATAGAACTAGTCTCTCTCATAGACGCTTCTAATCGTCACATGCGGGTTGTGCCAAAGGAGTATTAATTATTATTTTGGCATTTAGCCAAAGAATTACATAACGAAAACGGAAAGTTTAATTAATTTTCAATATTTGGTTGGATTTTGTGTGCTATTTTCCAATTTCAATTTTGCCATTTCAAATATTTTTCTGTTGCGTTTTACAAACAAATACTATTATGTACCTAATACTTTAGGCATTTATTTCTTAAGTAAAACCCTCTATATGGACGTAACCAACAGTATTGTCGTCGTAATTTTCGCAAGAAAATCTATATTGCAAACAAAGAAATAAATTACGTTTAACAATACCGTAAGTTGCACCACAAATAATTATAGTAATGTTAAAAACGAAAAATATACACCTGGTTGCTTTGATTCCCAGTATTTGATGTAGGTACTAATGAAGTTGGGATTTTCATAATGAAATTCATTAGAATAAAATTAAATAAATCCAGTCGTAGTAAATTAATAATAATCGGACGATCATGCTTACACAAAACCTGTATCAACATCAATAATATCGTGTTTTTGGCCACGTGGTTTTGTTTACATTCCATGACAATTTATTGATGTTAATATTTTAATTATTATGTGGTTATTAGACCAGGGTCGATAATTTTTGAAACCAAAAAAATATTAGTAGGATGAAACCCATTGGAAAAAGGACAGAATACAACAAAATTGAAAGGAAAATTAATTTACGGGCGGTCTAAGGTCGGGAAGTGGAAGAGGGTGAGTTTTTAAGGGTAAAAAACGGTTTACCTCGATTTCTGGCAAAACTACAAGTCCTATGAAAAAAAGTTAAATAGCATAGTAGGTAATAAAAAGATCTACAACTTTTATATTTACACTTTTTTCACATAACCTCAAAATTTATGTGAAAAATTCAAATAATCAAGTTTTTGGTTTTTTATTTTTATCTTTTACAAAAAATATTTTTTTTTACGATATTTGGTGAAAACTTACCTTTTCATGTCCCAAATACACTGTAATTTTTTTGATTTGAAATATTTATATTTTCACCTTATTTTGACTTAATATCGAAAAAGCACCCTAATTTTCAATCGAAAATTCTCACGTCAAAATATCTGCTTTTTTAAAAAGTCGGTGGGCTTTTTGCTCGTTGAAATCTCTACTTTCTGATGGTGTAAAAAATATATATGGAATCTTACGTTTTTCGAGTAATTAAAGTATAAATTTTAATAAATAGCTCAAAATTGTACATAAAATTTTCGGATTCGAGTTTGTCGCATCATTTCTTTGTTTTTTTCTGAGAACATTTACCATAGTAATGCATATTTTTTTACACCATAAGATAGTAGAGATTCCAACGAACAAAAAGCCAACCGACTTTTTCAAAAAAGCACATCTTTAGACGTGAGAATTTTCGATTGAAAATTAGGGTGTTTTTTCGATATTAAGTCAAAATAAGGTGAAAAAAATGTATATTTTAAATCAAAAAAATTACAGTGTATTTGAGACATGAAAAGATAAGTTTTCACCAAATATCGTGAAAAAATATACATTTTTTATAAAAGATAAAAATAAAAAACCAAAAACATAGTTATTTGAATTTTTCACATAAATTTTGAGGTTATATGAAAAAAGTGTAAATATAAAAGTTACAGATCTTTTTATTACCTACAACTTTGCTATTTAATTTTTTTCCATAGGACTTGTAGTTTCGCCGGAGATCAAGATAAACCGTTTTTTTTACCCTTAAAAACTCACCCCCTTTTACTTCCCGACCTCAGATCGCCCGTAAATTCTTTTTCCTTTCATTTTTGTTGTATTCTCTTCCTTTTCCAATGGGTTTCATCCTACTATTATCTTTTTTTTTACTTTTTACCATTTTCAAAGGCTTCAGCACTGGTCTATATTGCCGCCAGACTAGAGATGGGCTACTCTGCTCCTTTGCAGGAGCAGTGCCAGGCTGCTCCGTTCCGATCAAGGAACAGTGCCAAAAAAACCTGCTTCTTTTCGGATTTGTGCCAACCTTTTTATCTGTATAATAACAACGGCTCAGCGGGAACTGGGAACCGTAATAACTAACTATGCTAGGCTCCGACTCTACTGGTGTGGGCGTTGCAGTAATATTTGAAGAAGTTACCACTGTTGAGACAGAAGCATTTTCAGCTTTTGTTGTGTGTAAATTTATTGTGTGGTGACGTCTCTCTAAATGTCATATTAAATTAGTCGTGGAAGATTTATATGATATGTTTTGTTTGCACATATTGCAACAAGCTTTGACTTCAATAGGCATAAAAAATGTCCAGAGAAACGACAACTAGTCAACTACCAACAAAACTTAAATAACAACTTAAAAATGTTGGAAATTGGAACCTGAAAGTAGTTTAAAAATCAAACAATTTCAAATTATAAGAAAAAGAAAAGAAATACGTTCGATTATATGTATAAGACACATAAAGACTAAAATACCCCAGCAAGAAGAATCCTACCGTTTAGTATCCCATCCGCTTTAGTCCCCACCGCGACTGCGACTGTCTGCTGTCTGTCACAGTAACACACACAGGCATTGCAATTTGGAATCAGTGATTACAACTATCCCGTTCCCCGTTTCGAAGAGGAGCAATGATATTTTGCCAACGGAAACAGTTCCGCTCCGGCTCCGACTTCAGAGCAGTTCCAAAGTAGCGAACAGTGAAATCGCAACACATATCTACGCCAGACACATGTTCTGATCTTTTAATATGTTTGTAAGATTACCTAGTAATAAATTTCAAATTAATATAAAATTAATACAACTTCCCCATTGTCTCTAACAAACCTAAATATATGACGTCAAAGAACAGGAGTTGAAGGGAATTTGAAAGAATTACCTAGTAAACATATTTTAATATGGTAAGAAAACTGTAAAAGTTAATAAAAAATATACAGGGTATCCCTTAATGATATGCGAATATTTAAGGATATTCTACATCGAAAATGAATGATAGTTTGCTTTATAAACTATGGTCCAAAAATATTCCGTTACAAAAATACGGGATGTTACAATTTTTAGAGACAAAAATTAAAATAATTAATATTATCGAAACCGGTTTAGATATATTCATGAAATTTGGTATGTGGTGACTATTAATAAAGGTGCATATTTTGCAATATGAACATAATTTCTTAATCTTTAACAGTGGCGTGCGCACGAGCACTAAATTTAATATTTTTAAAGAAGAAAATGGTACGCCTATGGTTTTCTTTTGAATAAAAATTATTTTTGAATTCCCCGTTCAATTTTAAAAATAAGAGATTTCTTGAGTTTTTGGACTGCAATGCACCGTTTTTGAGGGAAAAAAATAAAAACCGTTGGATTGTCCGGGAGCATCCCTCTGCACGACGACTTCTTTATTTAAGGCCGCCGTATTTTTCGCCGCAAATTAATCACTATTTTTTGCATATCACTTGTTCTTCGAATAAGTAGGCGTATACTAAAATTACTACCCCACTTCCAAAATCATCTTGTATAAGGATATATTTGATACTAATAATTACATTTTATTTCTGATTATGCTTTCGTCGATTATGTGTACGTGAAGTTGTATTTTATTTGTTTGTTGTTGTTGTAGATGTTTTTATTGTTTTTTTTTAAGTGAAACTACAGATTAGTATTTTTCAAATATTTTTTTATTTGTATATCTTCAATATTATTCAAGTTATGTGCATATTTATGCGCATATTTTTTAATATTTCGATTGTGTGTACGTGAAGTTGTATTTTACTTGTATGTTGTTGTTGTAGCTGTTTTTATTGTTTTTTTTTTAAGTGAAACTATAGATTAGTATTTTTCAAATATTTTTTTATTTGTATATCTTCAATATTATTCAAGTTATGCGCATATTTTAAATATTTCCACTTGCACAATTGGGTACGGTTTGAGATGATTGCCAGAGAGAAAATAATAAAAATATTTGAGCTAAATACACTTGTCACGAAATGGACTCTATTTAGACTGGTTCAGTTGTTACATATGATTCTATGTGTCGCCAATAAATAGAACGAGGTACAATATAAATATAAAAAGAGAAAAAAAAACGGACTGTGGTTTTCTTACCTAAGTGGCGTCTTCTTACACTGCACTCGGAGATGGTTTTCTAAAGGAGGTAGATTGATTGCAATAAATCTTGCAGTCGCAAAACAGTAGTTTTAGAGAGGAAAAATAAGAGCTATAATAACACACGAAAGCGCGTCAAGGGTTGAAGCGATAGTCCTTTTTCGTTTCTCGCGGACATTCGTCAGTAGCGGCGTTGAGAACCACAGCAATTTCGCGGTAACAATTAACAATTTAAAAAGCAAAAAGAGATGAGATTCTTAGATTAAAGAGTTTAAATTTAATAACAAATATTTAATTAATTTACTAAATTTAATAAAAAAGACAAAAACGGAACATATCCGCCCACCTAGAGTGTCTAGAAAAAGACACTCTAAACAGGAAATTGCATAGGTAATGAACACAATTTAGTAACTAGTCGTTTTAATGTTCCTTGAGAAGTACGAACCGTCACAACTCTTATAACACCATCAGAACCGGGATGAGTGTCTACAATTCTGGCTAATTGCCAATACAACGGAGGTAATAATTCATTTTTTACGAGAACCTATAGTTCCTCTGTCCACTTTTTGCGTTGATGTAGGGTGTGTAAATATTCAGTATGCTAACGTGACCAAAAGTCCTGATGTAATCTTTGCAACAATTGCCAGCGATTGAGGCGATTTAAATTTAAATTTTGAAGATTAGGTTCTGGAATGGCCGTGGGAGTGTCCGAAGTTAAAAAATGTCCGGGGATTAATGGGGTGACATCATTAGGATCAGAGCTAATAGAACTCAGGAGTCTTGAGTTTAATAGCGTTTCAATTTGTATTAACAGTGTGTTTAATTCTTCGTACGTTAAAAGTTGTTGTCCAATGACGCGAAATAAATGACTTTTAACGGATTTTATTCCGGCCTCCCATAAACCTCCAAAATGAAGTGCCGATGGGGGATTAAAATGGCATTCAAGATTTTCTTTGGTACTTGCTTCTTGCATGATTCGAGTTAGATATCTGGATACGCCAACTAGGTTGGTGCCGCAATCGGAAAAAATATAGTTACATCTGCCTCTCCGCGCTATAAACCGTTTTAAAGCAGCCAAGAAGGCTTCTGTCGACAAATCAGAAACCAACTCTAAATGTAGAGCTTTAATAGCAAAATAAGCAGATAAACAAATATATGCTTTAAGGGTTTTGCTGCCACGAACTTTGCTCATGGTAATACGAAGAGGTCCGCCACACCAACACATGAAAATGGTTTCAGTTGAGAAACTCTGAGACGAGGCAAGTTACCCATGAAAGGTTGAAGAGGAGTGGGATTTAATTTCCAAAATTTTTGACATTTAGAGGTAACACTTCGAAATTATTTATTTAGCACCTAAAATCCAAAAGTTTTGACAAATTAGAAAATGTAATGTTTGGGTCCCTGGATGAAGATGCTGTTGGTGAGTACACTGAATAAGCAAAACAGTGAAGCGATGGTTACTAGGGAGCAGAGCTGGAAATTTTTCATTAATAGAAAGGTTGGACTGAGCCAGTCTACTGCCTACTCGAAGTATACCTTTATCATCAATAAAAGGGCTAAGCTTGCGAAGATATTCACTAACCGATTTGTTAGATCTTAGTGCAGAAAGTTCCTTGGCGAAACTTGCCGCTGAACATTTTTTACGAGAAGAGCGTTGTGAATTTCAGAACTGGTGAGAATGTTAGAGGATTTTTTACCTGATTGTGAGGTATTATTAATAAATTTTAGGACATAGGCAGTAATAGGTTGAATTTTAGAAAGCGATGAGAACTGATTTAAGAGAGAACGACCGCCGAATCGGTCCATGCGAAAACTTGAAAATGACAGTCACTTTCTAGCAACTTAGAAACATGAAAGAAGTTCGGCTAGAAGAACGGCTGCGCAAAGTTCATGACGAGGAATCGAGAGAGTTTTCAAAGGAGATACTTTTGATTTGGAACAGATAAGAGACGTACAAACTTTAGAATTTTTTACAGATTTCAAATAAATAACTGTAGCATATCCTTTCTCAGAAGCATCTGAGAACCCATGCATTTCAAATGAGGTTATTGAGAGAGATAAACAACGAGGGATATTAATTTGGGCTATATTTGGCAATTCTTTTTGAAACTGTAACCAAATGTCGACTACATCTGAAGGAGGACTTTCATCCCATTGTAAACGAGCGTCTACAGGTATTGTATTAATCTTTTAGCAAAAAGTGTTAAAGGACTTAAAAATCCAAGTGGATCGAATATAGGAGCTATCTCAAAGAGAATATTGCGTTTTGTACAGGTTGAAGCTATATGAGTAACATGAAATCGGAAAGTATATGATACTGGATTCCACTGAAGTCCCAAGACCTTCACATTAGACGAAACATCAAGATCCAGCGACTTTTCAATTGATTGAGAAAAGTTTTCCGCTATAAGCGCGGAATTATTGCTATTCCACTTGTGAACTTCAAAACCTGCACTTCGAAGTAAATATATTAATTCTGTTTTTAATTTAAGAACTTCTAAAGAATTAACTCCACAGACAATATCATCAATGGCTATCCTTGGCCAGATGTAATAGAGTTCTAATCGCGAAAAAGGAGCGGAAGAAACTCCATAAGTAACAGTAACATTTTAATTTCCGAGTATATTCACTTCATGATGACTGCATAGCTTTAATTTACTGAAAAAATGTCACAGCACTGTATAATAATAAAGTGATTAAATGTAAATAACTTGTACACTCTAATTTTACTGAAATATTAGCAATATACTACGTAATTTTTTGCTACATAAGTACTACCGCGAATATCAATTTGTCTCAATTATTAGTAATTTCATCATTATTAGATAATCCGTTTATGAATATAATGAATCTAGTATGTTCTAGTGAAACAGTATCGCATAATATGTATATATTACTAGAATTTTACAAGTATGAGTAATAAGGACATCCATTCCAGAACGCTAATTTAAAGTGCCTTTGCATATTTCTGGCCAAAAGGTGAGGAGGGTTTTCAATGTTTGCAAACTAATTTATTTGGATTCTGTGCGAAGAGGAATTAAACGAACGTTTAGAAAATAATTTACAAGGTTTTGGAGAGATCTCAATGAAATAATTGTTTTGATGTTCATTCAACGAGATACAGCTGAAAAGTTAAGATTCTAAAAATAACATTATGTGGCACTTAGTTGAACATTTCTATTGAGAAAAACTTATCAGAAACAATGTGAAAGCAGGTCTTCACAACTTTTTCAGGTAACTGTTGGTATGTCCTAATTTAAGTGAGGAAAAAATATGATTTAATAATAGGTAATTACAATAATTTGGTCCTAACAGGCATCCTTTGTCTATGGTTGCAAATTTCAGAAATTAATTCTGCACGTAACAACTGAAAGAAATACAAATGATTTTTATGCAAAATCATCCACACTTGTGTTCCTCTGACGATTTGCCGAGTATTTTATTTGGCATTTTTTCTTCATTTTCGATATTTATTCTCGGTATTCTTGCATGCTCTCCACTATGTACACGCAAATCAGTTTTCCTAGCACGTAAAAAACTTCTGAAGATGGAATGGACTCATTGAGAAAGCGTTTTCAGTTCTTCGTATAAGCCAAAAGCAACAGCTGCATTTTGAGGACACTGCCCGTAAACAGGTAGCATGTCCACGAGTCCAATATTCTCTTAAACAATGGCCATTTTCTAAACTCACTTGTAAAGCAATAATTTTAAAGAGTTTAAATTTCGGGTCACTGTAGCACAACGACTTAATAACTAACTTACAGTCCAAAAAACGTCAGCATACAAAAAACAGCAATAACGCATTTAAACATAATAACTAATGATCAAATGAAATTTAGTTACAATTTAACTAAATCTAAGTTGGTTGCTAAGCTAAGGTATGAGAGATTTGATTAGGTATTGCTAATCGATATAATTAGATTAGCTTAAACTTTGCTATCCGACCCTAAGAGGTACTTGAGTACTACTTAAGACTTAATCGAACGATTAGTTTTTAAATAGAAAAAGATGAAATAGTGAAATGGTGAAGAACATATTAAACAAATATTAGGAGGACGAAATCTGAATTGAAAAATATAATACAGGGACAAAACATGGATAAGAAAAGCACCTTAGAGATGGCAGCAGCTTGTGATTAATACGATAGTTCTAGTGATGACAGTGATAGTGACAGATCTAGCTACTGACCTATAATGTATATGTATTAATGTAGTGTATAGTAGAGTATAATAAGTGTATTGTCTGAAGCTATTTATTTGTGTCATAATTTTAGTTTTTCTTTAGTTTTATTGGGTTTTTGCCACACTTCTGAAAAAATAAAGATTAATTAAATAAGCCCTTGCGCCAAACGGATCAGTCAAGGGTTATTTTTGAAATTAAGTTTTCCTAACCAAAAAATCTCACAGTGAAAAAATCAGATAAGTAAAAAATAACAAAAATAGTAACAAAAATATTAAACGTATGTCAAGTTTGACAGTTTAAAATTTGTTTATCTGCTTCCATAGAGATAATTAAATAATTTTTTTATTGTTACTTACTTCTTCTTGATACAACTGTAGCCAACAATGATCGATGTTTACTGAACAGTTTGACACACACTTATCTTCGTTCAACAAAATAATCGCGGTCTCTTTTAATTTTCTTTTTGTTGCGTTATCTTCCTTCTCTAAAATTTTTGCCTAACCCCATTGAATTAAATGACCGTTTTCTCAAGCATGTTCGCAAATTTTGGATTTTTCAAATTCCCGTCACTTTCTACTATTTTAGAATTCGGATATAGGGAACAATGACTTTTAGTGCCACTTAATGAGGTATACAATTTTTATTTAAAAAGCTTAGACCTAAATGAATTTGAAACGAAAATTTGAATTTACTAACGGACAAAAAAGTTATAGGTTTTTAACTATAGGCAATGGAAGTACTACAGGTGGTGCCTTCTAAGAGCAAGGGTCAAATTAATTTATTTGAATTTCTCACGTAAAAATATATTATTAATCAATTTTCATTAAATCAAATTTATTTTTGCCAAAGTTATTAAACAAAAATGAAAAGAAATATTAACTTTAATACCATATATCCCGATAATCTTTTTGGAACAGCATAAATATTGCATTATTTTTACAAAGAGAATACGCCACTGCTATGTGTCCCATTACTAGGTTCACCTTGTTATAATCTTGCAAATATTAATTAAATTTTAATCAATTACATAAGAGTAAATGTTTTGACGTAAATAAATTATAGTTTAAAAAAACTAAAAAAACGCTTTAATAGCAAACCGAACTAAAAAGTAGAAAATAATTTTAAAGTGTCAAGAGTTTGTATTACAGGAATAGAAAATTCCGATAATCAATTACAACTAATTAATTGGGAATAAGATTAAATTAGAAATTAAATTATTAATAAAATAATTCCATTATAATAAGTTTATCTTAATAATTCAATAATTTGCAAAATATATGTAGAAAAGCTACGTAACGACATCTATCGTATCATAATCGTACCATTAATTTTCTTTAAATATACTCTAGTGGTAAGAATTCTATTTACTTATATCGATATTGAAGAATGTCATTTACCATCGTTCTATGGATTGTATACACTTAACCTACAAACTAATCTAAATAGTTTCTTTTTTTATTCTGATGATCCTAGTCAGGACATTAGAACAAAGTTATTAAATAATTGTATTGTCATCAGTCCTTGACCCCTGTGCAAATTTTTAAGCTGATCAGACTTCTTGAAATTGGTGAAAATTATGCTGAAAGATTCCGTTACATACCTACAGGTCAAGCTAATAAAAGCGTGTTAAAAAGAAATAAAATATAATACGTGCGTACTAACAAAAATCACATAAAATCATTAAAATTACAGGTTAAAAACTTATCAAAAGAGTATAACGCTCTCTTTAATTTTAAATTTTATTTTTAAATAATTTAGTGTTTCCCCACATATTCTCTAATCCTATCAAATTTAAATAAATATGTCTCCTGGAAATTAATCATATGAGTGAAATTGGAAACCAAATTACGTCTAATAATTACTTTATTATCGCTTAATAAGTAATGGGTATTCAAAACTGTTTCGTGACTGACTAGATTTTCAGATATATCATGAACCAGCACGAAACATTTGGATAATTCAATCAATTGTTTTCTGCTTATTTAGGTTTCTATTTCTGATAGCTATTAAAACGTTAATCTTATGTCATCTTGAAAATTGGAAAAAATTATATAGGATGATTCAGTCAGTCACGTCATTAATTTTATCCACATATTCGGAAGGTTTAATAAAGACAGAGAATCGGAAAAAATAACTCAATGTTTTAAAAGAGAAGTACAAATCAACTCATAATTCCCGGTAACACGGCGCCGGCGCTCCTGATATGTTCGAGCGTTGAAGTTGTGAATAAATCAATGCAGTCATTCGTTAGTAAAAGTCTGAAAAAGGGATTCAAATAATGATTTGAAAATATTCTTTTTCAACGTCAATATTCATTTAATTTTTTTAATCGTATATTCATATTATACTAATTTTTCTCTATCTCTCTTTATAATGGCATTATGACTGAATCACCTTGTAAAAATAAAGTGCGTTTTCTAATAGAATCAAGTTTGCGACTTTTAGATATTTCAACTTATAATTTCATTAAAAAATGCTAAACATATTTTAAATAATATACACCACTTCATTGAAGGAAATATATTAGCCATTAATAGAAATTGATTATCCCCAGCAAAATATCTGCATTAAAAAGACTCACGAAGGTTGTTATCATATCAAAAACAATTTTCTTAAGATGGTTAAACATGTTTGCTTGTTTCAATAGGATCTTTATATTGTAGTCACTTCTGCTTGTTTTTAACGTAGCAAGAATTTATATTGAGGCTGCTAGATTTTACCAAATATTGCTTTTTATTGCAACTAAATGACTTTAAACTTTCATTTTACATTTGAAAATTTTCAAGTAAAAAGCAAAATATCTACCTAAAACTTGGATAGAATCAACCATCTTTCCATAGCATTCAATAATCCGTTGTATCTTTCTTCGTAAACGGGTAGAGAAATAAGCAAATTCTGAATGATCCTCTGGATCCTCATAAAATGTAAAATAATCCAATTCAACATATGATTACGTTAGATTCTAGGAACGCACTCAATTACGTTCTTATACGCATCTGTTGGCCTGTTGGCGATTAGAACATAATTAGATACCATTATGAATCCTGTTGTCACTATGCATTAGATCAATTGAGGTGGGGCCATAGGTAATTAACTGCTCTATTATTTACGCTATCGACCGTGATTCCCAGAAATTGTAACCAATAATGATGGAAATTTGCCACTTATCTGATAATTCAATAGCAACTAGTTTATCCAGGGTCTGTCTAGAGTAATATGTTAAATTTAATATTCAAGAATCTATTCAGATCAATTTATTAGTAATGTTATATTATTATCATATCCCCTTATTGTACAGTCTCCTCTAGTTATGAGAAATATTTATAAATTGTAACGGTTCCATTTAATTAATATGGCGCTAGATACAATTAAACCCACATGTAAGTATTTTAAGTTGCCTATTTTATTATTTCTATGTGGAAAGTGAAATAAATCACCTAATTTATCTGTCTTCCTCGCGCCTAGTTCGCTGTTCATGGGCTCCGCGCGGCTAATAAAAACTCCAAAATAAAAAGATATCTTTGACAAGGCAAGTTCCTATATGTTTTAAAATTGCCTGCCCCATCCTTTCTGCAATATTATCTTCATCTTCAACAAATTTCAACTCTCTTAAAACCCGCTATTAATTAATTCTCCTAATTCCCACCTTTGGATGTGGATAATGCTTCCGTTAGTAGGTTGGTATTTCGAATTTTATAGTCAATTATTTTCTTTTATATTGGTACCTTTCTTTATTTCTCTCCAAGTGTTTTTTTAAACAACCTTGAGTATTTTTGGAAAAAATCAGTTTTACTGCTTTTAAGTGGTGTAACACATATTGGCCAAAACCTTTTGTGGCAATTGGAACCAGCCTTATTGGGGTTCGAAGTGATTTTGGGCCAAACTATATTACTTTTGGTGTTGGTTATTGTTTTACCAAAAGTATAACCCTTCTGGGATTTTTGTGCTGTCCACTCTACCTCTGCAGCTACTGGTGGTAAATTTTCCAGAAAGAAGTTTTCTTCTTCTAGGAGATTATCGTGCTACCTTCTAACTTAAGAAAACCCTCTATAAAGGAAGTAGGCACTTCAGAGTAATTTTCTAGTTTACCCTGCATGTTCTTGAGCGTTAATTAACGCATTTTCTTTGCATCTCTAGGATTTTTTTACGGGGTCCTGTCCTCCCTGCAAATAACGTTTCAGGTGCTACGTAACCTCTCTTGAGGACCACTTCCACCATTCCAACCGATGCGAGCTTAGGATCTGCCATTTTCTTCCACAGTCCTTCACCACGTAAAGGAACACACTGATTTCAATCCTCGAGTGGAATTTCACCTACCCTTGACTCACCTGGATCTTCCGGAATCTGCTTACTCTTGATGTTGGTCAGATAAGTGAAAGTTGTGCAAATTCTGCAAATTTCTTGTTAAATACTATATATATTAACGTTTTTTTATCGATCAGTAAACCCAACCCCCCACTGTTAAGCAATAAATATTGCTTGAGAACAAATAGATTCAATATATATTAGTATTTACATTAAGTTTAGCTATACTTGCTATATTGAGTATTGGTAATATAATAATAATTGTTATTATTTTCGCTAACACTTTTAGATTTTAGTTAGATGCGTCTCTACTAGTAAATTTGGCATAAACTTATTAGCAAATATTTAACTGAATATACCGATTCTCTCTCTCGAAGTTGTATATTTGAATATTTCCTTCCCTCTCTGATTCTGAGAACAAATCAAAAAAGAAAAAAGAAAATTGTTAATTTTGGTATTCTCCGTCAATTGTTTTTTTTTGTGGTTTTCGAGGCCTCAATTAATGCAAGGGGGGAGCTGTTAAATCTCATGGCGCCCTATTTCACAAGATCTTAGTTTGTTGGCCTTACATTCTTAGAAAGGCACTGCCCTCTTGATTTTGTTTGTATATTTTTATTCTTTAATTTATGAAGCTAGAAATAGCTAGCGAGGGCATATGACGTGCCACATAATATCATATAGTATTTATTGGTAACTAAATTGCATTTTCTTTGTTTGTTAACAATCTTGAGATTTCGACACGTTATGAAATATTAAAATATAAAAAATGTAATATAAAATAAATAATACAATTACAAAAACTAAATACGAAATTTATTATTTTCAAGTAAAGAATAAAATTGTTGCTCAGTAAATTATAGTACTATATTAAATTTATCAACTGAATCTAAATAATTAGACAGGGTTATTCTGAATAATGTGTAAAAAAATTGAGGTTAGATTGTACGCCTGATTTTAATAGGGGTACTTCATATAAAATGTTTTGGTATGAACCCCCCTTAATAAGTAACGATTCAGGGGGTTATAAATTAAGTCTTTTATTTAGGTTCTTCCAAGCTCTTTGAAATTAGGAAGTAAAATTTGACAAGATATATAGGCCTGTATTTTATTCATTACAATTTTTTTACTGTTAACTTTTTCGATTGAATATTTTTTTCTTGAATTCTTGTTGAATTTAGAATATTTTTTATTTCTTGCAGCAAAAAAACTACTATTCATGACCCTACAAGCACATAGTTGCTATATGTTAAACATTTGGAACTAAATAAAAGTTATCAAACCTCCCCCTCCGTCCCCCTAATAGATGGTAACTACACCAGTGGCTCAGATGAAAAAAATTGATATGAAAGACCCGTACCCTACATTTTTTTCCTCATAATTCGAGATCGCCCTGTGTATACATAGGTATTTAAGCAGGCACTGTTGTAATGTACAGGGTGATCGATTTAACTGAAGAAATGAGTTTTTCAACAGCTGAAGCAAAGTGAGCATCTTGACGCTCCAAATTCTTGTTCCTCAGAAGTATACCACTTTTTTAATGATATTGAAATCAGATGGGCCTTATAAAAACAGTAAGTAGGGTTTTAATTTTGCTTTATTATAATCCAAATTATATATAAAGTAGCCTTTGAAGAAAACAAGTGCGATAATTAGCAACTAGCAGTATGTTGTTGACGTAATAACATATATGCAATAAATAAGCAATAATGAACTTGTAACAAAAAAATTAACTACATTGATGAAGAAAACTTGACTAAAATTGAAGAGTCTGCTTTAATGCCAGATATATGCACCATTAATATCTGCACATAAATTTTAACGCTTTCTTATTTTGGATGTTATTTTTTTAATTCTATTTCCGGCATCTATAGTTTAAGTAGAAAAGGAAACTGATTTTGAAAGAAATTGAAAATTGGTCTATATTTTATAAACATAACTTTGCTTCAGCCGCTTACAAGGAAAACCCAATTCTCGTTAAATCTCTCCCTATACGTTGATAAAAATTTAATTTTACTTTCGTCTTAAAATCGTTTTCATGACATGAGGCCTTATAGTAACGCAAGATGGGTTTGGAGGTTCTATACATAATGCATTTACTGAAGTAGTTTATTTAGGTATCTAATGCATTTAGTACCAGCACAAAGGAATTGCTATTCCAAGTAGAGAGCAGAGAATTAAATTAAATTCAGTTTTAGAGTTTCTGAGTAAAAGGTTAATTAGTTCAACGCGTACATCGATTTAATTCAATTTGTATTCTAATTCAGGTACCTTATTATGTGGGAAACAGAGTGCTATATGACTGAAAAACAAATAGAAATACTTTCGGTCGTCAAGTCAATTTAAGATTCTTTCCGACAATTGTAAGGCCTCGTTTCACAACTGCGATGGCGGCTGCAGTGTTTATTATGCGTCAAGAAGCAACAGGCAGACACTGACAGTATGTCTTCCAAGTTTGCCTTTAATAGAGCCTACACGGTAATTATGGGGAATGAAGAGACTGCCCGCAAGAATGTAATCAACATCTTCGCAGACGGATCAAAAAGAAAGGAAGGTCCAGGATGTGAAATTTATTCCACATCCCTCCACATTCTATATTAGTGGACGATGAATAGGTATGCTACCGTGGTGCAAACGCAACGAGAAGGTATAACCATAGCCACCAAGGACATTGTCCGTAGACGTATAACGGGAAAAACTATCAGAATCTACACAGATAGTAGACAATCACTACTGATCTTACGTAAGATAACAACTAGATGAGCATGGAAGTGCCACCAAGCACTGAAAGTGACCTCAAATGCCAACAGTATATCTGTATGCTGGGTAAATGGACACGGGCGGTGCTATGGCATCAGGTGTCAATATTTTTGGACCTGGTCCCTTCAGTATGCTTCCGCCGTCAATTTTCGTTGAAATTATTAAGGAGAATACCCACAAATAATTCAGAACACGGTGGGATTAGCTGTCAACTTGCTAAGGAGTTCCTAGAGTATCCTAGCAAGGATAGAGCAAAAAATACCTGGCTATGACTAGGATGAATCTTCGTCTAGTGAAGGTATTCAAACTGGCCATTGTTGGCTAAGGAAGCACCTGCATTATACGAGCATTGCGACTAAGAAAACGAGACAGTGCTTCATGCACTCTATGAGTGCACTGCTATCTCATCAACAAGAGAATCCGTGTTGGGAGAAGGATGACCTTCTATGGCCTACATTAGAGAGATCACCCTGAGGAATGTCACCACATTTTTCTCTGTATTAAGTTGGTTAGCGGCTCAGGTGGATTGATCTCTTAATTGGAGGAAGTACAAGGGGTCCAATAGGGCCTAAGTGTTATGGCTTTGAAAGGCTATCCTTTCACAATTCCAGAATTCCAGCAACAGTCTGCAACTCAGTACTAAATGAAGTCAAGTACATTCTTCTTATACAAGGTGATTCTTAACCTATACGCATAAACTTGGGAAAATGTAACTGATACAAATAATGACGAATAATGAAAAAAACTGTTTTTCAGCTACGAAGAAACCAATTTACTTCAAATAAAAATAAAAGAACGTAAATTTCATAAAACTTAAAGTGCACTTAATTTATCATACTAACTATTCGAAATTATTTCCGTGATTTTCCACCCGCACAGCCCCAACCAGGCTGTAGTCGAATTGCCTCAGCGGCAGCTTGTAGGCAATTTCGCAACTGTTAACAGTGTTAACTGTCGTAAGTACACCATAGTTTTTATGCGACTCCAAAAATAAAAATCAAGCGGATTTAGATCGGGCGATCGAGGGGGCCACCCAATTGGACCACCTCGATCTATCCATCATTGGGGAAATACATGATTCAAATGTTGTTTCAGTAGTAGCACAAAATGTGATGGAACACCATCGCAAAGAAACCCCATATGTTATCTAACGTTCAGATTTACTTCCGAAGAGTACCGGTAAATTACTACGCAAAAATTGAGAATAAAGAGCACCAGTTAACCGATTTTCTAAAATGAAACGACCAATAAGAGCTCCATTCAAAATTCCAGCCTGCACATTTACTAAAAGTCGTTGTTCGCCTAGTGATAGCGGATTTTCCAATGCTCAATAACGCGTGTTGTGAAAATTGTGAATATCATTATCTGTGAAAATTGCCTCATCCGTAAGTAAAATATTCATGGTAAAATTTGGGTTTAAGTGCTGCTGATCTAACAACCACTCGCAATAGTTCACTCAAAGCGGAAGATCCCTTGGAAATAAGACTTGTACGTGAAATATGTAGAGTAAGTCATGCTTTAACGCTCGCCAAACTGTGGTTTGCGATATCCCAAATTACACTGGTGGCAGTTACAGCATCTTCTTCGAAATTCACAATTTGTCTGGTTCTAATGGCGCCCCCATGGGAGGGTTTGAATAATGTAATATTATTCTTAACATTAAGTTATGCACTACCGTGTCCTCTATAATTTGTTATATTACCTATTTTATTCCGCATTTTATATATTTTTATTTTATACTGAAAACTTTTCTTGGATTGATCTGAAGAAGATAGCCGAATTGTAGGCTTGCCAAGAAATTACTTTTCTTTAACTTTAGACCATTGGATCATAAATATACTTACAAACAATGCATTTAATTTTGTTCGTATTATACTAGTTATTATTATTGTTATTATTATTCGTATTATGCTCATATTTCCATTAATTAATGGCATTATAACTGACGCACCCTGTATATAGGTATGTTTACGTAGTATAATAGACTAACGCTATAACTTTTCTATTATAAGTGGTCTAAAGTTATTCTATACCTACTGTTTTGGATATATTTCTCTTATTGGAGGCATTTTCTGGCAGCTCGGTTCTCTTTTTGAAAAACGATCAGACCCGTCGATTTTGTTTTCGAGGGTGACACAAAATTGGCATAAAATTACGTTTACACACACATAAATATCAATATACTGGATCATCATCTCTCATTTAAAAAATAAAGTTTCCTATTATATTTAAAATCATCAAATCTACCATGGCAATCCTATAAACGTTGCAAAGGATATGCCATTACAAAAACACTCTGTATGTCTAACGTTCTTTATAAAAAAACAATTGGGTCGTTTCTAAAGAACCTTATGTTACAATAAAATATCCTCGATGCTACTAAATTTTATACAAAAAACTTTTGCAACAATAAAACATTTTCAGCATTGATTAGCCGATATGAAAATGTATATTTTGAAGAAATTGGGACGGCGTTCAGTGAATTCAGTATTTTAACAATGAATACAAATGCCATTCAGTAATTCTAGGTGATTTCTTGCGTGAAAATAATTTAAAAGTTTTGAAGGATCGTTAGTCTTAAAGCAGAATGATGCTTGACATAACAAGGTACATTCTGGAGAATTTAAGTGGGTGGAAGTACTTCATAAATATATGACTTGCTTTCTCCATAAAAATAGAAAATCTTAATTCGAGGCTACTTTGTTTTCTGTTAATATTACGTTAAGGGCACATTTTATAAAAAATATATGTTCTTAACCATTTTAATAAAATAAATTCAGAAATTGATGCTTTATAAACATTATATTTGTTACGCAAATTGTGTGCTATACTGGTTTAAATGTCTGAAATTGTTTACAGACAAATGCTGAATATTTTACTACGTTAATTTCATAGAGTTCTTTACAAAACCAAAACGTAAAAGAAATTTTAATCAACATTATGCATTTCGTGATTAAACGAATTTTTAATGTAATGGAACATTAGGAATTTACATGCATGTGAAATATCTGTGAAGTGAATATTATCAGCTTAAATCGATCATTTTCGGTCATGATTCTAAATTGCCTTAGTAATAGTGCTCAGTGTATGAGATACTAAATATGATTTTCTTACCAAATAAGTATTTGACAATTTTTGTTCTTAAATTTATATTCATATAAGGGTATTCTAATTTTAAATTAAATTAAAGTATGCAAATGATATAGTTTATGTTTGTTTTTCTTATTTGTAGGTATCATCGATGTCATTATTAATTTTTATTTTAAGTAGTGCAATCAGTGTTTTTTTAATAGTGCGTGAGAATGTGAATTTTTGTTCGAGACCGTAGGTCAAGATAAAATATCATTACGAAAGAGCTACGATATGAAAAATTTAATGCGTTTCCTTGTCAATGATGGTTTCATGTACACTCTGGTACATAGCACCGATTTGAAGAAAGAAACAGTTTCTAAGGTTCAAATTATGCAATGTGGACCATAAATAATCGGCTATAATTATCCGACAGCTTTTACCACTAACACAGCATATTCATAATACATTTCAACAAATTATACGCGCTATAAAATCATCTAATTCGCCATGAGAATTCAGCTCTATCCACTGTAAATACGTTCTCAATTACATACCAATATGACTGCAAATATGATCACTAGGAGCAGAAAATAAATCTTATTGGAAGACCCTATATTTGTCGAAATTGAGTTAGAAATAAGTATTTACTAAAATTCGATTTGTCGTCATTGTTTTGGTTGTATCATTTAGACAAGTACTACGCATTATATGCTTATGATTTCATGTTATATTTGCAGAAAGTAGAATTCTTCCTCCTGGTTACAATTTTTGCAGTCACGGACTCGACTACGAATTTTCATAAAGCAATACTGTATAATCTAAATTCTGCACATGTAGGGATTAACGTGAACCGTCTGGCTTTCATAGCACCAAATTCGAGTATTAAGGAATATTAGAAAAGTTCGTTTCAAAGTAAATCCTTGAAAATAGAACAGAGTATGTAGAAAAAGAGGAAAATGTTATATAATATCCGATGGTGTAAATGACAGATTTAATCTTCTTTTGACTTCATTATAAATTTAATTAAATATTGCTGGTATAAATTTGTGTCATAATGCTATAATTCCACAGAAAATGCAAATACAGGATATTTCATTGGAAAATGCACATATGTTAACAGAGAATACAGGAGAAGTAGGCGATCAATGTCTACGAAAAACTCTTTATTCTTTCAAGTAAAACTAGTGACCCTACATTTTAATTTAAATAGTGTTTTGAAAAGTTGTACATTTAGTAAGTAACTAGTGCGGCAAACATAACATTTTCCCGCACGCAAAAAATATATCGTAATTCTTGAACTAACTATTCATTTTATTGTAAACTTAAATCATTTCTTAGCATTATTATAAATATAACTTTTACAATTGGTTATGGAAAGCCCTGCCCGTGTATTTGATGAAGTAGAAGCCGAGTTTGTATTTATATTGACCTCTCTTTGACCAACATTTAGGCTACTTGAAGTTTTTGTTGAACCATTGCCATTTAATAGCGGTTATATCTGCACTTGTATGAGCCAGTATCGGAGCAGACGTTCTCCGGAAACAGTGACTGGTGTAATTCCCAGGGTTCGGCAATTTCAAAAATTCTTAAAAATTTTTAGGGAACCTCATATAGAATGTATACCAACGTATTGGCATTGGCATTGTAACAGGTGGCGCAAAAGTCATCACCCTGCCGGAAGTTGTTATAATTTTTGCAAATGGCGGCAAATTTCAATTCTGCTTTGACATTTGTGAAGTAAACATATACAAATTACACGTCAACAAGGCATGAATCGCTATACTCCTCAAGAACGCGGAATAATTGTTACGATTTTTTGCAGAATAATTAGTCTGTGGTGTTGGCGCAGCGTGACTTTCGGCGCAGATTTCCCGGTCGTCCTACACCAACTGGACAAGCACTACGGCGTTTATGGGATGCTGCCAGGTCTAGTCGACCCCGGAGCAGCAACTCTGCTGAGAATATCGCGACTGTGGCTGAAGATGTCGCAGAGGACCCCGGAGTATCGACCAGACGCCGTTCCAGGCAATTGGGCATCAATCGGCGGTCTTTACATAGAATTTTGGTTAACGACTTGAAGATATTCCCTTACAAAGTGCAGACAGTGCATCAGCTGTTAGCTGTTGACCGCCAAACTCGTGTAACCTAGACGCAGACCATCCTGAATCTGCATCAGGAGGAAGACAACTTTTCATCGAAAATCATCATGAGCGACGAGGCCCATTTCCAAAATTATCGCTTCTGGGGCATCAAAAATCCGCATATAACCCACGTAGAGCCCTTACATCCGCTCAAAGTTATTGCATGGTGAGTTGTTTACGTTAGAGGCGTCATCGGGCCTTAATTTTTCGAAGACGCTAGGGGTCAAACGACTACTGTGGATGGCGATCGCTACATCGCCATGCTCAACGACTTTCTCCTTCCTCAATTGGATGAATTGGGACTGGAGAATATGTGGTTCTAACAGAATGGAGAAACGGTGCATACTGCGCAACACACAATCTAAATTCTGAGGCATTTCCGGATCGCCTAATCTCTCGTTTTGGTGATTTGCACTGGCCGGCAATATCGCCCGATTTATCCGTTCCAGACTTCTTTTTGTGGGTTTTTCTGAACTCATGAGTCTATGTGAACAAGCTGCAGACTCTTGAAGTCCTCAAAGAGAATATCCGTCAAGAATTCAAGAACCTATCGCCGGAAGTTCTGATAAGAGTAATGGAAAATGCCATAAATCGGGCCCGTATGGTCATCACTTCTTCTCGACTTAATGGAAAAAATATAAGACATCAAACAAACATAATCCCAAAGCAGATTCAAAGGTTTTCATTCAATAAAAAAAAGATAGCCAAAGAACATCGGATGACAATTTTTGCGCCACCTATATATTTTCCATTTCTATATCTTAGGAAGAATCTTGTGTGCTCAATTAGTGATGGACGAAGAGAGGAATATTTTCGAAACATTTAGGCAAGATTGACTCCTTCGATGTTCCCGTTGGAAATAGTGAATCTCTATCAATATATATTCTCCTATGTTTTTTATATGCTCAAGCTGAAATAACGTTAGTTCTTTATGACGACATGCTCCACTGACAATAGCAACACTATCTAAAATGAGACAATATTTGGAGAGAAGAGTGAGAATTACACTTTACTTTCATCAAGTGGGTTTTATCATCTGTTTCTCTCAAAAATTCCTCAACTTCTGATTTTGATAAAACACTAGACTGCCGATGAACGTTTAAGGAAAGCAATTAAACATAGAAACTTCTTTATGTCATTATTATTTTTCACTGACAATGTTGTTCTTATCATTGAATAAAAACTCAACAGTGAAATTCTGGTATACTCTGGATTTTTGTTCAAAATAGGCCAGTAGAACTAACTATCTCAGTGATAACAGTTACTCCCTTTTGATGACTCCAATCTTCAAATAAGTGATACACTTTTTTATATTTATCTTTAGATTTTTTAGGTAATAATGATTGAATAACGATTTTTGATGATTCTTCTATATAATGTTCCATATTATCGTTGTAAGCAGAAGATTCTATTTTTGATAAATCATTGACAATAATATTGACGAAAATCTAATAAACAAACTCGCTGCTATATCAACATTCCCTCAGGATTCTTCATTCACATTTTTGAAATTCACAATTTCAATTCAACAAAAAATTATGATAACTATAGCTCTTTGAGCTATTTTTAAAATACTATTAAAATAATCATGTGCGCAACTCGTAGGAAAATTGTTTTTTCCGCATATGACGTAAAAGTTTAGGCCTGATGCGGAACAAAGTCACTTTTCCTAACTTATTGCACAAATACTGCTATTTACTCTTTCATATGGAAAAAAAAAATTTTAAATAAGGAATATATTTTTTTAGAAAATGCATTCCCGCAATTTAAGGGTGCTGTATTCTTCACTTAGTGTTTTATACAATTACAAGTAATTTTACACAATTTAAGAACTGAATAACAAAGTGTTTAGCAAATAAAGAGAGAGTTATCTCATGCCACCTGCAAATATTCAAAGGTACCGCAGGAAAACGAATATATAACGACAGAAAATGGTCTAACCAACAAATTTGTAGTTACAGAAATCTTTCAAAATACGTATTTTTCAAAATTCAACTGTAAATATTGTTATAACGTAAACTTACATAGTTCTGCATATAAAATCATTCACTTTTGTTTATAAGCATGTGAATATAATTTAAAGTTAAAATGTATTTAGAATAAAATAAAGTATCTAACAAATGCATTTTAAAAATTATTAAACGATTAGAGGAGAATTTAAACAAAGCAATAATAACTTTTTGATATTTGCTCTACGTGCTTAATTTTCCCAGATTTCTGTATCTAAAAAACACCAAATTTAATTATTTTACGGCGAGAAATATCTTAAGTTTCGTTTTTTAAAATATCTATATATTAGCTTCATAATCAAGCGAGCAATAACAAAGGGAAAAACTATTATTAAGTTATTCTGAATTGATCCTATATTTTTTATTATTTTGAATTTAACAATGTCTCATGAAACGCAAAAGAGAGATATTGCCTATTTCTAGGACGAAGAATTCTTCTTCATCAGTGGTCGATGTTCAGTTGAAGACGCAGAGGAAGAGGGATGCCAA
This sequence comes from Monochamus alternatus, assembly GCA_037114965.1. NCBI lineage: Eukaryota > Metazoa > Arthropoda > Insecta > Coleoptera > Cerambycidae > Monochamus > Monochamus alternatus. The sequence continues at coordinate 71,017,038 of CM073431.1, read as the reverse complement.
AGGAGAGAACGAGTGGTGGGAGATGGAGAGTGGTCCAACTGTTAGTATATTTACTGTGGTACTGGTGGCGCTACCGCGTACCAGCTGATTTGAAAGAGTGTTTAACACACTCTTCGTGGTTTACCTTATCTGGAGTGTTAAGAAGTTCAGTCATGACTTGTACAAAGGCATCTATGGTCATGTGTCTGGCCGCGTACTCGTCCGTGTAGTAGCAGAGGGTGGTGAACTCCGGCCGGCTCAACAGGCACCTCGCCTTCTCTTCCACCATCTGCAGGGCGGCGGCCCACTTCCTCGTCGTGTGCGCGGCCCGGCTTCTGCAACATCAAATATGAACACTAAAAGATTGTTTTCAGAAAATAAGGTTACATGCCGAATACAGCAAAAAGAAATATAATAATAATTGAATAGCATTTTCTATTAGAAATTGGTTGCTAGCTAGATAGATGAGATTAAATAATTACGGGTATATATTGATATTTCAATGGAATTCTGTTGCTTCCAATCATTTAGTTGGTTTAGAAGTTTGACGTTTTATTTTCAAATTTCACCTAGATAGGTAGAGTCAGACTTTCAAAAGACAAACTACGAAATAATGTTTGGTTATCAAGGCAAGGCAGCATTAGGAACCAGTTGCTAGGCATATATTAAAATTGTTTGACATACTCGAATAATCTCGAAACTTGTAAATTTGTGTAGAAACTATATAACTTATTTGGAAAAGAAAGTGAAGTATCAAGCAGACAATCATGTCCGACGAAAGACTTAAAGCATAGAAAAATACGAACGATTTTCCAGTCGCAGCACCATCATTAATCAATATTTTTTCAATTTTATGGTCAATCAATCCGAGAATTAGCCCGTATGATGAATTATGATCAACCAATCAGAGTGTGGCAAAATTAGGTATTGTTATCTTAGAGGTCAACAACATCGACCCAGATTCCAGAGACAAAAATGATTGGTGTCTTTACAGCGCCGCCAAGAACTGAAAATAATGGTTCAGTCTTAATAGAAAGGCAGTTGGTATCTATTTGCATAAATTGATGTTGTACATCTAGTGGATTTAAAAAAGCGTCGACTATATAATATACTGCTATAAATTACAGCGAGCATATGAGTACGACAGGAGCAACTCATATGGAGGCCTCAGAGGCTCTCCTATCTCTTCAGAATTACAGATCGTGGTTAAATGATCATCTGGAACAGTGGAAGATGTGGCAAAAAAAATCGCGATGGGGTTTATACGGTGATCTTCAAGAAATTATTTAAAAGGAATAACATTCTTATTTCTGCATACTTAGAAGAATATTAGTACAGTATATTAAAATATGCACAGTTAGTCAGGCGGCTTTACACTTCTCGCCTGATCGTGGAGTGTATAAAGACTCCCTCTGAGACAAAAAAAAAAAAATGTGTAAAGCTGATCTGCGTTTCGTGTCACAGTGATCTAACGAAATGAAAATGCTAATATCTTGACCAGGCAGAGCTCAAATAATTAATTTTTAGAGGTTTGGGTTACTTCAATATTATCTGGTAAGATCCATTGGTATCTAGATCAAAGAGCTATCAATGGAAAAATGGTTGTGTAGAAGACTTGGTTGGGAGGTTATTCCACAACTACCCTAGTCCCCTGATCTTGCATCCATCAGATTCAAACTCGCAAAATATTGAAGAATATATAATATATCCTCGAATAAATCATACATTTTGTTTATCAGTCCGTATATTTTATTTATTAAAAATACTTAAATTTAATAAATGAAAATAACTAGAAACTTATGCATTAACTGAATACTTCAATTTTCTTATGTATAAGCATCATCTGTATATGCAAGAAAACAAATAGTTGTGAAGTACACCACAGGATATACCGCTGTCTCATCTGAACAAAAGAGCGATATGTATTTCGAAGCGTTATAATGTAATTTTATGAGTATGTTAAATCTTATCTAAAATTTGCGATAATAAAAAAACTATGTACTGAACTTGGTACATTAAACATGTACGTTCAAATATTTTGAAAACCTTTTAAACGGTTTTATTTCCTTGTCAGCTTTCCCGTAATTTGAATATTTTTTCCAACATTCTGCATTTCTTATTTAGTAGAATTTAAGAGCCTATGATTGAGAAATCAGTAAGAATATTTACCCAGGACTGCAAAGATCCCAGCCATAGGCAGTGCACGAGTGTGGCACCTTCCCCACGTCTCTCACCAACAGCGACATCCTCTTGTGGTACTTCAGTTGGGCAACGGCTTCGTCGTGCGTTACGTCCATAAAGGACTGTCCGTTTACCTCCAGAATTTGATCACCAACCTGCCAAAGGAATTTGATGAAACATGTAAATCGTTTGATGTAATGTTGTTCATGTGTGTAATGTTTACGTAAACGAAGAAAGTCATTAACCTAAACCGTTTATACCGATTTAAAAATTAAATCTTTTTTTTTATAAAGGACTGTAAATAAAGTAGTTTGAGTAGGAAACTACATTGTCCGCAGTTACAAGTTTTTTATAATATCCACTGAATCTATGTCCAATAGAGTAAAAATAATTGTTATTACCAAACAATACCATCATGTATTCCGTTTATCACGTATTTCATTTTATTCTCCAAGTTCCCAAGGAACTGGGGAGCAAAGTAATAAAATATATCTAGAGGCTCACACTTCTTTTTATATACCTAGTTGGTCAAGCTATATTTAATATATCTGTCCTCATGAAAGGTTCTGTTTTCGTCAACGTTACAGACTGAGCACTGAATTCAGGTACCACTTTAAAAGAAAAGTTCACCGCTGTCTGTTTTTACTGGGGGCATCTCAGCTTGGTGAGTTATAATAATATTTACAAGATAATTGATGGACTTAATGTTGTATTCTGGGAATCTTGTTAATTGGCGTTAACATTTAATATTAAAGAAACAGACATAATATTTGTTTTTCTTTACTTCAGCATAATTCAGGAATCTAAAGGTATACTCATTCAATAACCATAAATTGTCGAAAAATAAATAATTTCGTCACTAACATAGGTTTCCGCAATAGAATGATTCGTTTTCAAAACTGTTTTGTCATTCAAATGTATGTCTAATTTTTCTTTTAGTTTTAATCAATGATGGTTATAATTCTTCAGAGACGAAATAGTTAAATATTATAAGATAATAACCAGGCAAGGCACGTAGAGAAACAAATATATTTTAAACACATTTGACAATTTTAGTCAACAGGCAGATCGTTTTGAACACGAAGAAAAGCTTAACATCTCCTAAATGTAGCAGATAATGCGTCCTACATTTCTTACGCCGCCTTTTATGAACTAAATCATTTCTACCCCATATCTATTAGAGGACTGAAAACAGCCCTTTCAAATTGCTTTTACCGCAGCACGTTCGAACTAGTAGCAAGCATTAATACATAGACCACATCTTACCATAAGGCCGGCTCTATCCGCCACGGAATCTTTATCAACCCCGGTGATGAAAATCCCCAGGTTGTATTCCACGCCACCCCGGATCATTAGTCCTAGACTCTGACCCGGTTCTATGCAGAGGTCGACCTGGAACCAAAGTTAATAAATAGTTTATGATGAGACCTATTATTAAATGGTTACACAAATATAATCGTTAATAATAAGTAGATAGGCAGCTTTTGTAGGAATTTTTTGAGAGTATAGTTTTCTTTCCAAAAAACTGTTTAAGAGACGATGTTTAAAACAGGCGTCACACAGTATGGCGTACACTGATAAAAATGGGTGTAAATTTCCATATTTTGTTATGCACTTTTTACATAATATTCAAATACTGGTAATTTTAAATTTACATTTTAGGGGGGTTACAAATTAGTAGGTCCCCCCTTAACAACACATTCTTTGGACCAAAATAATGGGACTTTTCTCATGCCACTTTCCATTTTAGAACTTCATTTTCAAACTACAGGGAGTCAAAATAAAAATTTTTAAATTGATTTTTTAGATTTTTTATAGATCCAATGGTTTTAGAGATATTTGTTTAAAAATTGGCATATATTTTTGTCTTAAGTCGGCATATTTTTTGTGTAATTTTAGTCTAAAATATCAAAGCATGAACGGAGAAAATGGGGATTCTAACTAAATGTTATATATGGATACAACCTTCACCTTCACCTGGGGCTCCTTTAATTAGAGATTGCAAAACATATGGTTTCAGCCTAAAGTGCTCTACATCTTGTACAATTCGTTCCCTTAGCTGTTGTTTACCTAGTATTGGATGTATATAAAAGAAATCTTTCATCAATTCTAATGAATTTTTATTTTTTTACAAAACTCTTTCATTGACTTGATAATTTGCCTTTGGAGGTTTTTCGAAATATGTGATTTCAACTTGACATTGCTCCTCCACATTACGGTTAAAATGTTTAAAACCATTTACATGAAATCTTTCCTATGAACCGGTAGAGGACAGCTTGAATATGTTAAATTGCCAACCCGTTCCCCCGACCTCGACCCGTTGGACTGGGGTTTTAAGAAAGATTTCGTTTATATGGTTCTCATATTAACTGAACAACAGCTAATGCATTATACAAGGTGGGGAGTACTTTAAGCTGAAACCACATATTTCCCAGAATATTCGTTAATCTTTTATTAAAACAGCTCTAGGTTGGTGAAGGTGGTATTGAACATTTAGTTGAACAGAGTTAAACTTTTGTTTATTTCAATTTAATAAATAAAATGGAAATGGCCATTTAATATTTAGCAATTTAGCATTTTGTCACACTTAGCACATGCAGAAAATGTGCATTATTTTGTAAACCGAGCCTCAAATTAAAACCTTAAGAGCCAAAATAAATTATAAAAACACACTCTTTGTAAGAAATAAAACATTCTCAAATCATAGCCGTGCCTACTCAAAAAAATTGGGGGGTCCTTGAGTACTACAAACCCCATTTTCTCTGTGTATACTTTAATATTTTAGACCAAATACACAGAAAGTGTGGCGGATTAAGATTAAAATATGTGTAAAATTTCAAACAAATATCTCTATAATTATTGGAGCTATCAATAAAAATCATTTTAATTTTAGTACCCTGTATTTTGAAAATGGAAAAGTGGCATCAGAAAAGTGCTACTATTATTTTAGTCCAAAGAATATGTGATTAACGGCTTGACCTAGTAATTTACAACACCCTGTATATTAAGGAAAATGAAGTATCTACCTTTTTACGTAATAAAATTAGGAAATTTCAGGAATAATGTGGTAATGTACAATGTATGTACTACTTTGGTATTAGAATTTTCTAATGAATTGTGGTATTATTTATTACAAATTGTATTAAAGTTGTGTGTCGTGGTGGACCGCCAGGTTCAGCATGTGGCCAAGAGATGTAGTTTCATGTTGCATCATGTCTACTCAGGTTTCCTTCTGTCGGATAAGTCGTCGGTTGCTTCGCCCCCTATGGCATATAGAGGTGAGCTGACAAGCTTAAAAGTGGAATATGTCTGGTATGCCGCTAATGGATGACTTTGACAGTTTGCTATAAGTCCGTTTTTTCTTATATAAATAATTACTGGGTGGAGTAGTAACTACTTTAGGAAGAAATACTGACATACTAATTAAATACTTTTTATTTTTTTTTCTTAATGCATTGTTATTAATTTGCCAACTATAGTTGCCAATAGTAGTATTGGTAGTCAATTTATTATAGTTTTTATTAGGGTAAAGTTGCATAATTTGGAACACTTAAATTTTATTTTTTTTATTTGATAACGTAATCAAATATTAATATCCGTTGTATTTATATTGTAGCACTACTATTGCTTGTTTATAAAAAATATTATACATTAAAATAAATAAATGAAAACAATTTATTTAACAAAAATAAAAAAATGTGCAAAAGGCCAATTTAGGATACCGGTTTCCCAAATTGGACCATGAGTTTCCATATCTGGACCCTTTACAAAATAAAATAACAAATGGTAAAGTTAACAACAAAACATTTATTTTATTTAAATAAACTGTAACTATAATCAAAATATTAGTATTTTGTTAAGCAGTCATTGCAAAAATATTTCTTTATACTTCTTGAAATATCTGCACACTTAACATGGAACCATAATCTACATTTCATGCATTGAATCATCAATCAATACTGTCCTCTTCACATATTGAGCAATACCAGCTTTCATTGTCAGTGCCAATAGTTCCAGATAGCTGATTTTTTTCCGGCATGGTTTTCTGCACCTCAGATAATTTCAACTGCAGCTGTTTTTTAACTAAGTTTGCTCTAGAAGTTGATGCTTTTGATGTTTCCAAATCATTTTTATTCAACTGCTTTCTGGGTACGAGATTTTGGCGCCTCTCTATGTTTTTTTTCTGACAGGCAAAAGTGATATTTCTTAAATGGAAACATTTAAAATATCTACCAATGTTTTTCTTTTGCGATTAATTAACTGGGCCAGTGGAATTTCTTCATCTGAAGATGATTCGTGATTGTTGTTGTTATACTCGCGACAAGAATTCAGACGACTTACGTCATACGAACAAATGAATAATTCATTATATTTTCATCAAAATATTTAAGAAACTGCAACTGATAGTAATAAAACTATATACTACACTAAAAGTTTGCATTATATATTTACTAAATTGCAAAAAATGATTGTTTTTAACGCGACCAAATATCGATAATTACGTTGACAATAAAAACAAGTGTGTAACGTCAGCTGTGACGTAAGACGTCTGAATTCTTGAGTATAGATTCAGTTTCAGGTATTCCATTTAACATTTCTGAAGTTGCAAAATCAGTGTCGTTAAAAACATTCCTGTCAATTGGCCACACTCCACATGCGCGAAAAGCATTTGTGGCATCTCTAATCGTTGCTGATAGCCCGTAGGCTTCCCCGTCTAAGGCAGATATTTAAAACATCGAAACAGTACGCCTTGGATTGCTTCTCATCCATTTTTGAATGGCTTGGCCAAAGCAATTTTGGAATGACCGGAAAAAACCAACTGTAACATTTTTATCCCATTGGGACGGGCAAATTCTAAAGCTTGAAGATTTTTACTATGTGTTGAATGACCATCTAATAACACTAAAACGGGATTGTCGGAACTTGTCTTAACAATTTTTTTAAAATACTTAAGCCAAGTCACAAGTAAGTCACTGTTAATATAACCAGAGTCGCTAATAGTAACAATGTCTCCAGGTGGAGCACCTATTGCAAGTTCTTCTTGGTAACGCTTCCTCTTAAAAATTATCATTGGCGGTACAAACTGGCCGGATGCGCTTGCATAGCAAACGACGGTGGTATTTACGCCACGTTCACCACTAGCAAGGCTTCCAACTTGATGTTTACCTTTCAAAGCTACCACCTTTTGGCATTTTCTTTGTACAGTTGAGCACCCAGTCTCATCTACGTTAAAGATCTGTGCAGCCGTAAATTTATTGGTGTCGCATATGTTCTCCAAGATAGTAAAAAGTTCATTAACCCTAGCCTTAGTAAATGCTTTTGCCCTACCCATGGAAGTTGCTTCTGGCTATCGAAGTGAAAGCTGTTTATGCCTATTCATAAAAGAATAGTACCACTTCTTGCCCGCCATACGTTTTTCTGAATTAAAGTTATGTTTAATATTGTTCCTAGAGGCAATTTCATATGCTAATTTGCGAATATCTGTTATTGTCATCCCAAACATGTGTTCTTTAAAAGTTAATAAGTGTTTAACCAACTCGTTCTCAATTTCTTCTGAGAAAACAGTAGACCTTCCCATAATCTTTACTTCATTATTTGCACGTTTATTTTTATTTTCAATATGTCGTTTTAGCGTAGCTTTGGGATTTTCAAACTCACAGGAACACCTATTTAACCCAAACTTACCACTGCGGAAGGCTGCTAGTGCAAGTTTCAAATTATCTTTGTCCCATGTGCCATATTTTCCACGTTGGGACATCATGCAATAATTCTTTAGAGGTTATGGTATAAAAAACAACTTTAAAACATACTAAAATCGATCACAGATAAATAATATAGTACTTACTAAATCTGTTAACTTCTAAAACCTTCCGTACGTAGTAAAAATATAATATCTATCCACCTCAAATACTGAAATACTTGCAAATTCCGTTACTATGTGCGCAAATCTAACAACGACTGAGACTTGTTTGGAGAAGTAGTTTGAATGACTACAGTGAGATGGCGCTTAGTGGCATTTAGCTGTCAGATAATTAAGGGGTCCAATTTAGGATCTGGTCCAATTTACCCCTATATACAGGGTTAACTATGACTAAGTACAAAAAATTTAACCACGTGCTCAGAGAGGCCTAAAAGACAATAAAAAAATTATTACAGAATTTTAGCTCGGTATTTAAAAAATGGAGCAAAAGCTTTTTTTCCTACGGAAAGTCGGCGCCTATGATAAGAATCGACTGAGATGGCTTAGATTCATGGATAAAGCTTACATCTGTCAACAATGTCAACTACCATGCGGCCGCCTTTTTGTAGCGTTTCTAAATGTAGAAACGACAAAAATTAACATTCTTATTAGTAATAATACCTGATAGATCCGTAACAGTTAATCTAGTTAGCTCCAGTATTTTGCATTCGTTTTTCATTATTTCGTTATAAACTGGTAAAACTACATATTCGCTCATTACAGCCACTCACTACCGATAAAAGACACTTCCCGTAGGTACAATTAGAGAAAATGCCTATTTATTATAACAAAATCGAACGAAAGGAATAGATAATAGACAAGTCTTAATGTAACCAACTTGCTTGTTGGTTGCCTACTCTACATTGGCGGCGTTAAATAAGGATTTAAAATAATATCGAAAACAATTTTTTTTGGCTTTAAGTTTGGAATTTTTTTGAAGGGTGATTCCGTTAATTCTTATTTTTCCATATCCCCTCTTAAAATATTTGTACTAAGTCATAGTTAACCCTGTATAAGTATTTATTACAAATTTGTTGGCAGTAAGGAAAAGTATCATTGAATTATGTTCAACGAATAAGTTGAAATAGTCTAGTCTAAACGAATGGCAAAGCATTTGCTTCTAATTTGCGAATAATAGTTGTTTTCTAAGTTCCTTCAAAAAACAATACTTTATTGAATTATATTTAGTGGAAACATTGGTTCTTTATTGCACTAGTGCAATAAAATTTTTATTGCCAATCGAGCCGCCATGCCGAGTTGGACACGTTACATTTTGCACTTGTTGTACAAATAACTATTGTGCTTTAATGTAACAGAAACCACATATTTTATTATTCAAAAAGTAAGTAATGTCTACGAAAGAATTATCAATTTTACAAACCCAATGTTGTTCTGTAAACGAAGCAACGCAAGTAAAGAGCGAAACTTTGCTCTCCTAATTTAATATTTCATCATGCTACAATTACAGCGCTGTGCATTGCAGACTACTACTAGTTTAAATTAGTTATTGTGGCTTTATAGAATATAAAAGTTTTTATCATTATTATACTCGTATCTTAAATTATAAACTACCTAGTATACTATGTAGGTACCAAGGGACTAAAGTGCATTATTTAATCCCGCGATTAGGGTTTGTCCCATGATATTGTATATGCAAATTTTTGCACTTCGTAGACTAAAAGTTAAAAAAAAAACTATTTCAAATATATATTTCCATTATAAAGATATGTAGAAACATATTAAACTTACTTCCGCAGAAATATAAAGGTAGACATGAAAAAGAGTACATCCTATATAAAGAATTGGCCCAAAACAAGAAAGTAAGAAATCATCAAATATTTTACTTTTCAGTAAAAGGAAAATCATCAAAAGCTTCAACAATTTGGTCCAAATGTTCAATGTTACAATTACAAATTGCAAAATTTTTAAACCGTCCAAATGCAGGATACAAAGCAAATGAAGCTAAAACTTTACCCGAGAAGGTATAAATACATTTTTACTTGAAGCACCCGATGATGTTTTTATTAATGAAGGTAAAATATGTACTTAATATTATAGTGAGAGTACTTTTATTAATATAATTTTTGACATATTTTTTGTCTAGGTATTTCTTATTATTGAAGTTTCAGGAGTATGTCAGTGTGATAAACTTGACGGTAGATAAAGAATTTCTTTAAATAGTGAACATTCCCTACTCAAAAACAAATAAAGTACATACATTTACCATAACGATTGCAACAAGTAATAGTCCAAATGATGCAGAAATTTACAGAAAAATGAGTGTCTTTGGCCAAAAAGTCACCGCAAGCATTTTTTATGCTTTTAGCAGGCATTTGTGTAATTCAAGTAGTTGCCATGAATACCGTATCTAAAGTACCACAAAAACAGCTGAATATCTGAAACCTCTAAACTCACATCACTCATTATACAGGACACAGTCTTAGGAGAACTTCAGCAACTTCATTTCTCTAGTAAGTAAAGCCTGGTGGAGATATTTTAACTCTAAAGCAGTATGACAGGTGGAAATCAACAAATATTGTTGTCTTGCAAAAAAGAGGAAAATTTCCACACAATTTATATTTAAACACTTCTAGGGGTTATCAACGTTCTTGTAATAATGTAAGAAGCAGCAATACTTAATTGTCTTCATTTTCCTCTGAAAATAGATATAATTATGCAAATGTTAATTGTTGATTTTAATGAATAAATTGTTTAAAGAACCATTTTCTTCTTATTTTTTAATTGAAGCGGTATCTGAGAGATTAAAATTTTCGAGAGATAGATTAAAGTGACACTTCAGTCCCTAAAACGAGGGAATGAAATCACTTTTAGTCTACGAAGTGTAAAAAATATATTACCTCATTTCCAAAATTGGGGTAGTTTTCCTAGCGCATTCGCCATAATATAGAAATTTTAGTATAGATGTTTCAAGAACATTTTGTAACTTATACATACATGTGATTGGGGGGAACCCCCAATATTCGAAAGGAGTGTTTAAGGAGCAAAAGCAAACAAAAAAAGCCTAATAAACATATGGTCGAATATCAACGGTTACTGAGATAGCAATGAATATATTTTTAATGCAATTTTTGCGCAAGCTGTTATTATTTGATATTCTGTTTTGAGTAGTCATGCATTCTAAACCAAACTCGCATTAGTGATTACTAATTGTCACATTTATTTTGACGTTTGTGATTTAAATACTTATTTTATAACAGTCGCATTTATTTTTACATATGCGTTCGTTTAGTCGGTATTGTACACACATAATTTCATAATGCCTGCCACATTTAGTCATCGAGAAGATGCTGAAATTATTTTTATTTATGAGTATTGCAACGGTAGCGCTAATCGTGCAGTTGATGTATATCGGCATCGCTTCCCGACCAGAGGAAATATAAAAATGTATTCCAGACAGACTTCAACAATGCACGTGAAACTGGAATCTTTTCCGGTGTGAGAATTACATCTGAGAGGCAAACTGGTCTAGCAGTGGAAGAAGAAATTCTAAATATTGTTGAACGTAGCCCTAGGCGCATAGCAACCCGTCTCCAAATTAATCAAACTACGGCATGGGAAGCCATTGACAAAAATGGTTTAAAACCTTTCCATATCCAGCGCGTCCACAATCTTCAGGACGATGATAATGATTTGCTGTTGCAATTTTGTCATTAGATAAACGCAATCCATACACTTTACAAATACACTTTGTTCACTGATGAGGCTCAATTCACTCGTAATAGAGTAAATAACTCTCACAATGAACATCGTTGGTCAGATGAAAATCCGCACGCCACTGTGGAAAGTTACTTTCAGCGTCGGTTCAGTATGATTCAGCAGTCTGATTAATAATCAATTACTTAGTCCAGTTGTGCTAGATGGTCGTATTACTGGAGCTAGATATGTAGAATTTTTCGAAAATAATTTGACAGATCTGCTGGACAATGTTCCATTGGATATTAGGCAAAACATGTACTTTCAGCATGATGATGCCCCTGCCCATTTTAGCCGTGTTGTGATCGAAACAATCGCTTTCCACAATGCTGGATTGGCCGAGATGGTTTCCAAAATTGGTCACCATGTTCACCAGATTTGATTCCCCTTGATTACTGCCCTTGGGGATGGTTTAAATCATTAGTATATGCAACAAAAGTGAACACAAGAGAGGCGCTATTCTATCGGATTGTCAATTGTGCAGCACTCATAAGTTATCCGTGCAATCCACAAACGAGCTGATGCATGCATCGAGGCAGGCGGTGGTATATTTGAACATTTAATTCATTAATTTCGGTTTATTAGATCTTTAAACAATGTTATAATTTATAATACCTACAGAATAACTACTTATCTCTACTGATGCATTACAATAATTAACTCGGGTAAAAATATTTTCATTGCTAACTCAGTAGCCGTTGGTATTAGACTTTTTTGTTCACTTTTGCCCCCTCAACACGGAATACTGAGGATTTCCCCTGATCTCTTTGTCCAGAAATACTCACGAATTTTCGTAAAATACATTAAGAATAAATGTGTCATGACACTTTAAATCAACAAATTTGATAAGATGCCTGCCAATACTGTTGAAATTCTAAATTTATCTGATTCTCCAATTTTGTCCAAAACTTCGGTGAATAACATTGCTCCCTGGTACAAGTTTTACAGAAATAATTGCTACTACAGCTACTAGTGAGATTGGCCATGGAATTACTTATTCTAATCGTAGTTTCTCTAGTTACACATTCAATTAAGTAAATAAAATATTTCTTTAATATGTAATTTCTGAATTGTTTTCTATTTTCGCAATAGTATTAAAAGTAAATCACGCCATTTACTTTTAACATCAGTGCCCTAAAATGACATTTCAGACACTGGCAGCATTCGTTAAAAATTATAATTTTATTGACGTTTGTAGAAAATAGCTATTTGAATAACAAGGGAGCAAAGTGCATATTTTCCTCCCGCGGATAGTAAGTATGGGAGGAGACACACACATATGATTTTTTCTACGACCATTCACAGTGTTTTACATTAATTTTACATATATTTTATTATATTTTCTTATGCATGACAATCAAACAACCAAATATGTCAAAATATCATAATATGCATTTAGATAAGTAAATATTGTTAAAAATCAAAGTTCATGGAACGTTGCTAAAAATAAATAATAAAAAATCTGTTTGAAAGAAAAGCATTATTATACATTTTTAGGAAGTTTATGTATCAATAAAAGAAGTACACACAATATACACTACTCTTACAGCTATTTGAAGTTTCTACTTGTTTGCCTCCCGAGGAAGCCAAAGTATTTTCCTCTCGAAGGAGGAAAAGTACTACTTTCCTTCCTGAATTGAGGGAGTAAAATAGTATTTTCCATGTAGAGAGTAGAAAAAATATGTTAAATATTTGTACAAGATGGAGGTTTTATTTAGAAACGGAAACATGCCTTCCTAACTAGCCGAAAATAATCTGAACCACCTTCGACAAATTGTGTTCTCATTTGTCTGGCAAGTATATGTTTGTGTTTATAATTTCCGTGGAATGAGGAACAAACAAATTTACAAACTCACAATCTGTATATAATTAAGGAACAAAAGTTCTGAGCTATTCCCTTATCTTTCCATTTTCGCCCTTAATTTGTAACTAGATGAGAATTCCGAACTAAATATTGTCTTAATTTAATTAACATCATTAGTTAAAACAATACGGGACACTAGAGAGGAGTAAGTCAAAGGAACAGGTATTTAGAGGTGTTATTTTCCCGGCAGGATGGATGCGAGGGATGATCGGGCCTCAATTCATATTGTTCCATCTCTTCCCTGTTATTCAATTAAAACGCTCGGCACACTCACCTGCGTTGAACAAGATTTATTAATCAATTCTCATTGGCAGCAATAATAAGAGAATTTAGTTCACGCATTTAACAATTTCCTGTTCTATAAAAATCGTAATAACGTTTCCAGTTCAAATTTTATAGAGCAATGTTTGTTCTAAAAACATTTTCAAAATGTTCTTACAACACTTATACCATAAAAATGGGTGCCGTTCTATAGAACTTTTTAGTTCTTTAAGCTGTTATGTAAGGTTAACCGGAAATACTTATAGAATTGTTGAATAAACATTTTCACAGGTCTTAAATAATTTTTATAATACAGTTACAAAGCAATCTCATACAAATTCTATAGCACATCGTTATACAATTTTTTGTGTTGCATGTTTAAAGAATTTTAAAATTATTTAATTGTATGTTTTAAAAACAAAATGTTTCTGTATTGTACATGTTAGAAATAATATGGATGGTCCAATAAGAACCATTAAGATGGCCCTAATCAACCTGCCTAGGAGTACTCATATCATTACGAATTGATTAGTTAGTTTCTCCATCAGGGAGCAGAAAGTAAGTATATCCATATTATTGATATCATTTTCCCTATTTATATTGTATATATGTTTAATTCAGATTGTTTTCTTTCTTCAGAATATGACAACAGAAAGAAAGACTTTATCTTGCACCTCCAATGGATTCTCACTAATATGACATTTTTGTGTCGATTGCAACGATTATAGAGCAAATATACTTCGTAAGCAACTACTATAACAGATCTATGCCACTTAATATCCACAGTGTTGTCATATTTTATTGTGGTAATTTCAATTGTTTCAATCTTATTTACTAAAGTTAATAAAATAAGGTTTAGAATGGTCTAAATTAAACATATGTTACTAAATTTCTAAAAAAAGTTACGACTGTGTTATATAAATTTCCCCATTATACTTGAAGATGGTATAATTCTATAAAGCACTATTTTTCATTGCATTTACAGTAATTTGATTCTATAAGCACCATTGCTGTAAAATTACTTCTAGGACTGCTTTATCAGTTATCTTATAAATGCTCTATAAATTATTCTCTAAGAACGTTCTTGCAACAAATTTAAAAAGAATACAGTTTCTGAAGGCAAAATAATTTAATGTGCCAGATTAATGCAACAATTTAGTATTCTAGATACAACTATAAAATATTAACAGAATATTAAACTCTTATTGCTCTAAATTTATAGAGCTACTTTGCTAGCTGGATATACAGTATCAGTCAAGTGTGCAACATGCGCACAAAAATTTTATTTATTAAAATATTTAGGAATAAGTGTCAAAGAAATGATCTGGGTCTTTAACATTTTAAGAATTAATTTTTAGTGAAAACATTCAAAACTATAATAGGAGTATAGAGAATGTTTTGAAAAGAAGTAGCACAAATAGTACCTGTGAATCTACAGTTAAAAAGAACACGTTTTACATAAAAATGACCTTAGTAAAATATTCACCTCTTAGGAGATACAGCCCTTTAAAGATTCCAAAGAAATATGTTATCAAAAACGGTGTATTAGTCAAATTCTACACTAATGCATGTACAATTTTTCAACAATTATTCGAAAATTTCTACACTTTGGAGGGGTTGAAATAAGCATCCCCTAAATTATTTCTTGCTACAATTTATTTGTTTGACAATAATTTAGTATTAATAAATGCGTATTTACTTTTTTTACATTAAAATTTATTAACAAAAAAATAAAATTCATTATCGCCAATACGGAATTCCCGGAAACAACTACTCTGCGGGGTAATTCCCTGACCAGCATTAAATTACACCTGGAAAACCTATAGTAAACAGCTAAAGTTACTCGTCAGCAGCCTACCAGGCAAATACCAATTTCGAGTTTAATAGCTCTCATCAGTATGCTCTAGGTGAAGTAACCGACGAATAACCTTAGCTGTTTTAAGTCTGTCTAACCCATGAATAACGTGAAGCAGCACAGGTATCTCTAACGACCATTTGTTACTCCATGGCGTACTAACAAGCCACAGAAGCATTCTACAACGCTGTAGAAAACCGTTGAAAGATACCGACCTTTATCGCGATTCAGCGATAAACGATATGTTGCAAATACGGAAATCCAGGAAATATCTACTCTGCGGTCTAATGTCCCGACCAGCATTGAATTACACCTGAAAAACCTATAGCAAACAGCTAAAGTCACTTGTTCTAAATGTTTTTCCATAGAACTATTATTTATAAAATGTTTAGTTTTACATAAAATCATGCTATTTTTTGGCGATTAGATTTTGCATTATACGTATAAATAAAATAGCAAATATAATGATATAGGTAGGTAGCTATTATTGGGTACGCCATTTAGTTACCTTTTTTCAGATTTTGAAACTTATACTTTTTTTTCTCTACATTCTTCAAATAATCCACTAGATATAAATAGTAAATGTCTTTAAATATGAACATCCTCTATCTCCAGAATGAAGCATATGGGTAGCATTTATACATACCTACTGTATTAGCTTAAACGTAGAATTCACCATTATTAAAGTTTAGACAAAACATTTTTGTGCCATACCTACCTTATTGTATTTGAATTAAATTACAGCTTTTGTTTACCGCTTTAATTTTAGTAACAAAATAAACTATTCCAGGGAAGCAGGCGAAGAGAATTTTGCTTGCTTTAAAAAAAGTCAGGAAATGAATAACGCTTCGCTGGAGAGAGCGCTGGAATTTAAATTTTCTGTGTGTGTAATGTTTAAAGAAAATTAGTAATTACACTTCGTTGAAGCATTATTGCTGAAAATTTGGGAGGAATCCGGCTGGCGAAACTATAAGATTCGCCTTAATGTGAGTTTATATCGCTCGCTTTAAGTTTTGATTCTTATGAAATATGTATTACTCAAATTAGGTAATTGATAAATCCAAAATACAAACAAATTTGACTGTAACTCAGCCTGTGTACAACTTCGTTTATAGGTATGTTTGGTTTAATTGAAATATTTTGGGACCCCCTATAGCACCTGCTCTGTGTCTGTTATTATGCGGAACACCCTGTATATGTTTTTAGTATTGTCGAAGTTTCCTAGATTCTCGAGAATGCGTCTAGAACCAAATTAAATATAACCTAGAATGTTCTAGAAAACGACGAAATAAAGGTATTACAAAAAATAAATTTAACAGTTACAAATTAAACAGGTAGGTGAGCTTGGGTAATAATAGGGAAGACCATGTACGAAAGTAACATATTTTTTTAAAGCAAAAAAATTAACAAAGTTATATAAATTTACTTACTTGTTTTCTTGGCATTTTATATATAGAAGAAAAATAATATTGAAGTAATTAAAGTTCATATTGATGCACAATTAATAAAAAAGTAGAGAGTGTACGTCGTTACAACCTACCCAATTGTATGGGTCAAAAGTAACAGAACATGGGGACGTTTGTAACATATGAATAATAGGTAATAACTAGGTATAGAAAGTTAGTATTTACAAGGTATTTGTTTATTGATTATACCTATATAAAAGTAAGTTGTAGTGTAGGTACATAATATATTTTTTTATTTGAAAAAAAAATAAATAAAAAATAGAAAATATAAAATGATAATACTTTTTTTTTGGTAATAGCAAAGAATCCTATCCCTATCTGGCTTTTGCACGGTTGTCTGTTGACAGACTCGTTCATATTCCATATTTGGGATGAACCAAGTTTTTCCCAATCCATAACAATCTTTCCCACGATCTGTTGTTCGTTGTCTTTTGATAGACATCCTAAATAAAGAGAATGAATTTGTATATTCCCACACAGTATAACAAATACTGAAGTAATTATCTGAATATCTACAGAATTATCATTTTAAATATGACAAATACGATCATAGATATTAAATATGAGCGACGGTTGTAACATGTTACAATCGCCCCCCTATGGCATTGTTACAATCGTCCCATTACGCATTTTTCACGCGATTGACAGGATACTTGCTTAAAACTTTTTTTAACGATTATTTTTAATTAAAATACCATGTTTAGGTTATAGCCAATAATGGTATTAACTGAACAAGCCAATAAAATAAATCAAAATAACGTTCAGTTCTAGGATTATGATATATAAAGATAAAGAATGAAAACTTACATTGTATATCATTTTGCACCGTGCAGGTCTTAACTCGAACTAAAACACACTACGGATATTGTTGTTCAAATAAGTTAATGTAGATTTCACTGCCGACTATATGATGATATAATATCATAGACGAATCTTTTTAGAAAATCAATAGGATTACTGTTACAATCAACCCGTGTTACTTTCGTACCCGGTCTCCCCTATATTATACAAAGAACGGCGTATTTCAGTTTGATATTTTGACATCTCCGTATTTTTTCAGAAAATTTATGAGGTACTCAAAGAACTCCGAATTTTCAGGTCTAACATTTTTTACAGACTTATATATATATTTCATTATGATTTAAAGTTAGCCCCAAAATTACAATGTGTTAAGCACTCTTTTAAGAATAAAAAACTATATACGAGTAAAATCTTTAGGTACCAAGTTTCAGCGTATTCATAAAATAGACACCAAACTAGAAGAATATTGTTTTTTAGAAATACCTTATATTCATTAGAGGATATATTTTAATGGTATTTGTTGTACGTTATTTCGATCATCTATTTGATAAATCAAACCTTTTCAAGTAACTGTAAAAAATCCAAAAATCCTAGATTTCAATATTTAAACGTTATTTTAATTGCTACATATATATTTAAGCAGTTGTACAAAAAACTTAATTTAACTCTAGCAGCTCTACCTGCTGTGTAAAAAGAAACATCATAAATTCAGTGATAAACTTTGCAAATTAATGTAAGTTTCGTAACGCTGAGCAAACAAAACTATGTAAGTATACCCTCGCGACCAAATCTCCATTTACTAATGTTAAAATAAATATCATATTGCAGGGAAAGTTGCTAAGTAAATATTTTATCTAACCGTGCCCTTTTTGAAATAATATCAAAGTAAATAAAACTTCCCTTTCCGTTGGTGCTCGGACATCCATATTTAACGAAAAACCGTTTATTTGAGTGAAAAACGAGGAAAACCTTATCGACTTTCATATCGCCTTCGGTCATGGTCCTAAGGGAGTATTTACGTCTCCCAGTTGTAATCCAGCCAGTCCCACATTTTTTGGCAATTTTTGTTACGTCAGATTTTAATAAAAGTTCTATATTTATACAGCGTCTGAGAAAAGTTTTTATGAGACTGTAATATCATATGCAAATAAATAATGGAATGGAAGCTTTTAGGTCGGCATCAGACTGAGACGAACTTGTAAACATTATTGTGTTCGACAATTTTTTTTAGATTGTTGCGTATGTTTACGAAATGTCCTCTCATTATGCGACCGGACATTTTTAATAATAAAATATAAAGGTAAGTTTACAGATTGCAATGACATGTCACTAACATCATTGATACGATAGGGTGTTGCAAATTAATAGGCCAATCTGTTAACCAAATATAAAATAATTGACTTTTCTCATGCCACTTTTCATTTTAAGACTCCATTTTCAAAACACAAGGTGTAAAAATTGTAATTTTAAAAATGATTTTTATTTATTTATTTATTTAATTTATCACTTTTATAAAACTTTGATTTGTGAGTCGGCTTACGAGATATTGCAACTTTTTTGCATGTGCAAGGTTTGGCACAAAGCAAATATCGTGAAGTATTAAATGGTCATTTCCATTTTATTCAGTAAATTGAAATAAACTAACTTATCTGTTCAATATGGGTATCACCTTCACTCACCTGGGGCTATTTTAATTAGAGATTAACGAATATTCTGGAAATATGCGGTTTCAGCCTAAAGTACACTCCACCTTGTATAATTCGTTCCCTTAGCTCAGTTAGTATGAGTATGATAAACGAAATCTGTCGTAAAACCTCAAACATATTATTTGTATAATATTAAAATAAAATAGGTCATCTTATGCGCCATCGTATGATCTTCACTTTTTGCTTCTTTACAATTTAATTCAAAAAATGAATAGGGTTCATATCGTATGATCTGTGCGGTCAAAGTTGATCTGGTTCTTGAGTGCCTCATCCAATCACGTTATTACCGAATCTTCTATTTAAAAATTCACGAGCAGTCAAATTAAAATGTGGGAGAGCCCTGTCGTGCATAAACCATATTTTTTGTTTTAGAGCATAGAGAACATCGTCAAGTAGTTCAGGTAAAACGATTTCAAGAAAATGTCTGTAGGATGCACCGGTTAAAGTCTTAGTAAAAAGTAAGGCCCAACAAGAAAATTTCCAATAACATCCAGCCATAAATTCAAATAAAACTAAATTATGGCATTAGGGTTTTCATCAGACCAAACGTGTTTATTGTGGAAGATCATTATATATCTCTTCGCTTCGTTGGTAAACAATATTCCAGCGGTTATCATTTTGTTAAATTTTTTGCAAAACCTAGTGGCGAAATTGTAGGTAAACAGGATAGTCTTGCGGCAGTAAGGCTTGAACCCTTTGTATATGATACGGGTATAACTATTGATGACTCAACGAACCAAACTAATTAATGATTCACATTAAGAATTGTAGCGATCTTTCTGGTACTAGTATTTAGGTCTTCTTCAATTTCCTGTAGAATAGCTTCTTCTAACTCATCCGTTCTAACAGTTAAAGGTCTTTTTACTGTTTTAGAAAGGTATTTTAAGCTAATATAAATCAAATCTCCTACAATTCCTATCAATGAAGGCATATGTATGTTCTCTGATATCAAACATCTAGGTATGCTAATGAACAATTCCACAGACAAAGCTCTATTCAATAATTATCTAAAAAAATGTAATTTACTCAACGGTACGAGGCAGCTGGCATCTGTGTCTGGGACTAATCGAACTAGCATATAAACCATTTTGAAGATGAATAAATTCCGTACATACAAAATACATTTAATCCAGGAACTTGAACATGAGGATGATTACGACCGCCGTTTGCAATTTTGCGAAATAAAGAGTGAGCCAGCAGGAAACGATCCTCAGTTCCTTTTTAACATCTGTTTTTCTGATGAATGCAGTTTTTTTCTTGAACGGGACGGTAAATCGTCACAATTACCGCTATTGGTCAGATTCAAACCCAAGAGTTTTTCACGACGGTGACCGGCTGGTGGGTCGTTTTTTTCTACCTGGTAATTTGACTGGCCAAATGTATTTGCAATTACAGAAAGACGCTATTGACCCTGCCTTGACTGATATTCCAGAGTATGATGTTTTCCACGAAATTGGAATGGGAGAAGAGGCAGCATTGAGTGGCATCCACGATCACCGGATTTATCGCTCCTTGTTTTTTTTTTTGTGAGGATACCTAAAAAGTAACACAGCCAGCGTCACTGTATGATTTGTGTCAAAAAATTGTCGACGAATGCCGTCGAATCACTCTGGAAATGCTTCAGAATGCGCGCGAACGCTTCGAACAAAATCTTTATTCTTGTATGGAAGCCGGCGGTCATCAGTTTGAACATTTAATCAACTAAATAGTAAGTAATCAACTAAACCTAACTTAATTTTTAAAATGTAAGTTTTTTTCAAAGTATTGGGCGGAATTATAAAATTTAAAATCTTTTGTAAAGAGAATTGTAAGAGCTTTCAAAATGAATATTACTCAACCCCCAATGCCATTTAAATATTTTGCGGTGATGCTTACCCTTGTTTGAGGGTGAAAGTGGCGGAGTCAATAATACCAGCAAAGAATGTCCCCCTTTAATCTAAAATCGACGGGTCTGAGCGTTTTTCTACAATATTGACGCAGTTCCTGCAAATGGTTCTGTTTCGTTTTCATTTGGCCGCCCTGTATATAAACAAAGCCTAAACTATTAATTATTCAATATTTGGCCCAATATGTCCAGTACATTCAGAACTGTTAGTTTTGACCGCTAATATCTTTACTTGCTCCACTGCAGCGCCCCGTATGCTTATAGGAAATGTGCAAGGAAACCGTATCGACTTTTACATCACACTCGTTGGCTATCCTAATGGAGTATTCGCACCGGCACTTACAATAGTCTTCCGTCACAATCTAACACGTGTATATTCGCCGAATGATCATAAATCTTCCGCGGCGCGTTCCAGCAGTAAAATGACGGTATTTATGTGTAACGAGATTTCCTTCGTATTGTACAGGCCCGCCTCAGGCCGCCGCCTCGTGCTTCATCAAGTTATTTGTCAAATTTATATTTATAGCTTCTGTGTGTGCGGTACACATACACTCCTATTCCGTTAATGGCCCCGGCAGTGGTTGGTTCCAGGAGAGATAACAATAACAAACTCATCATAATAAATTGCTGTGCTTGGGGGTTTTTAGGTCCTTTTTTTTACGGGTTTCGCCTCGGCTCCTAGTCCTACAATTCGGTCTGAAATATTAGGCTTGCATTTATTTTAAATGTATTGGAATTTTTTGTTGGTCGAGTTTGACTTAACCTCAGAGCAATAATAAAAATAGAGGAGACATAATAGAGAGTTAATGGAGATCCCTTTAATATATAGATAGACAGATAAATTTATTTGGCTACTTTTTGTAAAAAGTACAATTGTAGCACGATGACAATGTTAATCGAAAACGTGGTAGCTGTTGTTACGAGTGCCATGCTATGCAGTCATGCTCAGTAGCATTACTTATGAAGGTGTTTCTATTTTTATGTAATTCCAATAGCTGGTAATATATAAAAAGAATTGGCAAAGGTATAATCTTTAATTTTTTTAAATAAGGATGACAGTGCTGGAAATAATTTACGTTTACATTTATGACTTTTGACGAATGAATACATTTGATGACCTTTTTCTGCATTCTAAATATTTGTATAGCGGAAGAAGAATTTCCCAGAGAGTAACACCAAAGCAAATATGAGAGTGGAAAAATGAAAAGTAAACTTTTACAAGAGAACTTTGACTGAAATTAGGTTTTAATTTACGAATAATGTAAAAATAAAATGACAGTTTCTTCCTCAAAGAAGTAACATGAGGTGACCAATTTAAACGATCATCAATGGTCAAACTCAACAGTTCAACTACAGACCCATTAGAAATGTTAAAATCGGTGGAAAAATGTATACGTTGGGTTTTATCGAAATTTAATCTCAGATTATTATTTACAAACCACCCGTTGACCTTATTTTCCATTTCATTAGCCTTAGATTGTAAAGAGATTATATTTTTATTACTGCGTGTTAATGATGTATCATCAACGTAGAGAATCCATTTTTCGGGAGCCAAATAAAGCGGAAAGTCATTCATATAGTTGATAGTAGGGGCCCCAAAACAGAATCTAGAAGTGCCCCACTCTCCACAACAGCCTAATCAGATGCATCACTCTTCAGAGCCACACACTGCAACCTAGAAGCAAGGTTAGATCTAAAGAGATTCAATTGCGTCCCTCTAATGCCATACCTAAAAAGTTGTTCAAAGAGAAGATTATGAGAAATGCAATCGGAGGCCTTACTAAGGTCGCACAGTGTAAGCCCAATTTCCCCTTCTCAAGACCTTCAACTACATAACAACTGCCGATAAGGGCGCCGTTTTCTTGAAATAGTGTTTTCTAATTTTCAATTATAAATAATTTTAGACATTTAAAAACTGAATAATATAGAGCTTAACAAATAACAGATGTTATCTCATGCCACCTGCGAATATTCAAAGATACCGAAGTAAAACGAATATATAACGACAGAAAGTGGTCTAATCAACAAATTTTTAGGTACAGAAATCTTTCAAAATACGTATTTTTTTTAATTCAACTGTAGATGTAAATATTGTTATAACATAAACTTACATAGTTCTGCATTTAAGATTGTTCTCTTTTGTTTATAAATACATACGTGAAAATTAATGTTAAAATGTGGGACTAGAATAGTAAAATAATGCATGTCTTACAAATGCATTTTAAAAGTTGTTATTTTATTTGAGGAGAATTTAAATAGTAAAAGAGGATAAACAAAATATCAATAATTTTAATTCCCATATTACTTTTATTCTACGTGTTTAGCTATTAGAAATTTCTGTACCTAAAAGCACGACAAATTTTATCATTTTAGGTGAGAAATACGCCGACCTTAAACACTGCTTGCCTTTATTTTGTTCATAAAAATATAATTATTGGTTAATAATTTGTCGAATGGGTTTCCCTTATTCTTTTGTTTATTTCTCTCAATTATTGCAATTTTAATGGTGAATGAGAAAAGAAACATAAGTCAATATATTTTGAAAAATGAGGATAAGTTTACCTAACGTTATTTAATTTTTCTTGAAACATGCGATGGAACTTATTATAAAAGCGAAACACATTTTTTTTTATTTTATGTTAGGACTAGGAATGTTTCTCGACTCAAAATGTATAGTACGTATCAAACGATCTAGTATCGATACTTCTAAATATCGACTTCGAAAATATCGATATCCCATATATAAACGTGGTACCCCCTCCTCTACAACACGCCATATATAGAAATTATCTATAGTTATATGAGGCTAGCCAAGAAAAAGGCAATTTCAAATATAAATTTAACATTATTTTATACATATGTTCTAATTCATACAATTGAAACTATCTAATTTAAGTATCTATATAATTTATTACATATCAAATAACAGAAACAGGGTTAAAAAAAACAAGAAATAACAATAAGAGATATTTGTCATGAATGTTAAAAAAATCATATTTCCAACCTCCATGAAATGAATCCGAAAACGAAAATACATAACATAACTCTAATAATAAACCAACCAATCATACTACTATAGCTTCTTAAATTTGACCAATCATCAGTTACTCAGATATCAAATCATGATCTACGAGTAAAAGAAAACGGCAAAAATAACCAAGAGTCACTACTAATAGCACGATAATACAGTCACTGTTAACATAAGAATAAATTTGGGCAAACGATTTTCCATTGAAATATTACATAAAAGGCCAAAAATCAAGGAAGTAGTTAGGACGGCCCAACGACCCGACCTAACAAATAAGGGATTGTTCGACGTTCCCTTAATCATGCACAAATATGGTTGAGTACTATGCTTATTACTGCTGATACAGCACATATGCGCACAGTTAGATCGACATAAGAGCCTAAATACTAGTCCAATGACTCCCTCATATAATTAAATAAACAAAGTCAACGTTCCTTACAACGTTGACAGATGTGTTCATATTTATTAAGGTATACAGATACTGCCCTAAGAATAATAAAGATCATTTAATAATAAAGTAGTGCATATTCAATGTATTTAACATTACAAAAAATAAACTTAATTTATACTTATCAATTTTGGAAATTAATTAATATATTACATCCACCACCGTGTGGCAATTTTCTTAATTAACTACGATTTGAAGTAAAGGTCTACGTGGCCACGTTGCAAGCACTATTTGTTTGAAAGCCCGCCGCACAGTGGCGCCAAACCCCATTTTGCCACTCAAATTACTGTACACCCCTTAGGGTTGGGCCGTTTGAGGTGATTTTTTTTTAAATGTTCGTCATAAAATTCGCTATCGATCCCTCTCTCTCAATTTTCGCTTTGGGTCTTCATTTTTGCGGAATTTGGCTTCAAAAATGGGTTTGCATGGAAAAATACTAGATTTTTTGCACAAAAAAGACCCTACGGAACACGAGATTGAGATTTTGCTGGACTTTTTTATGGGGGAATGCTCGTCTTGGAAAGCCCTACAAGACTGTCCACTTAGATTTCGGGGAGAAATTTTCCGTTGTCCTTAAAATGGCCACAATCATCCAAAAGTTTTCACATATTTCATCTCACAAAAATTATTTGTATACATTCGAGGAATCCGCAAAAATTTTTCCAGAATTTTTGGACACATTTTTGGACATTCACCAAAATGGCCATATACAGATTTTCCGAATTTTCCCGTAAATGATTGATTTTTCCTGGAACTATTTGGATGGAAATGTATGATAGTGAAAGTCTTCAGCACCTACTGGATGCTTTAAACTTTCAAGACCATAAGATTTTATGTGGATCTTTCTTTTTTTTTGGTAATTTTGATCCAATATCCAGAAATGTTTAAAAATACTAGGAAATCTTCTGGCATTCCTGAAACGTTTAAATATTTTGGTTGTTTAAACAAATTCTCAAAAAGCTCAGTCTTTTGAAGGGTTATTGTTATATATTTTATAAATACCTTGTATTTAAATTAATGTAGAATAGTGTATGTTTTTCTAGAACAGATATTGTTTTTGTATATTTTATTTATTTTTTTTTTTTGGTGCAGCGCTCGATATAAAAAAGCAAATTTCGACGTTGTTTTATGTTATCTCTGCGTGTTGGGAAGAAAATAATCAAATCAATCATTTCTCATTAACAATGAACTATTGTATCCAAAATGGCCACTTTTATCAAAAAATTTAATTCCCAAAAACATGTTCAAAATCATTTTTTATAGAACCTTCCCGACCTTTTTCAGAATTATGGGAAAATATGTATGTGGCCATTTTGGTGAATATCCAAGAAAAATTCTGAAAAAATGTTTGCGGATTCCTCGAATATGTACAAATAATTTTTGTGAGATGAGATTTTTTTCCAATACTTTCCCAGTTTTCAGTAAAACGATTTCTGATATGTGAAAATTTTTGGATGATTGTAACCATTTTAAGGGCAATGGAAAATTTCTTCCTGAAATCTAAGTGGACAGTCTTGTAGGGCTTTCCAAGACGAGCATTCCCCCATAAAAAAAGTCCGGCAAAATCTCAATCTCGTGTTCCGTAGGGTCATTTTTGTGTAAAAAATCTAGTTTTTTCCATGCAAACCCATTTTTGGAGTCAAATTCCGCGAAAATAAAGACCCAAAAGCGAAAATTGAGATAGAAGGATGGATAGGGAATTTTATGACAAACATTCTAAAAAAAAATCACCTCAAACGGCCCAGCCCTAAGGAGTGTACAACAATTTCAGTGTCACAGTGGCGTTTTGCGCCACTGTGCGCCGGCTGTCAAATATCGTTGTTTATTATTTACGGTGTGTTTTCTTCTTTTTGGAGTCAATTTGATACCATTCCAGTCTTTTATTTTGTTTATTAAGTAATTATTTACAACAGTGTAAAAGTTTCCTAACATTACAAAAAAATTTCTACTTTATTTTCGAGCGTGCTGATCACGAATCTGAAGTCAAATTTCGGCGATCGCATGTAGTTTGCGAAAAAAAATTGGTACGACATTTAGGTTGAAGTTGCATTATATTGTTAGTGTTATTTTGTTTTATTTCATTATTTTTTAAATGTTACTGAATTAATTTCTTAAAATTTATATATTGAGTTCCAAGCTTAACAAATACGATAAATAACAGTTTTCTCGTAAATGGTGCATTTTAGCGGAATGAAACAAGTCTTTTTTAAAACTAATCGAAGGCTGTTTCAAAACTAATTAATAATTTTTTTAAGATTTATGTCCTTAAAAAAATCTGAAAAGAATAATATCGCACAGGTGCTCAGAACGCCCTGTACATTTAACTCAAAAATCAATTAGATATTTGCGTTTATCTCACAAAAAAACTTGCTTTCCATAATTTTAATACAATTACCCAACAAATAAGAGAATTATCCTAAAATTAAAATAAAAATCTCAGGCCTATAACTTCTAAAAGAAGCAAAATTACTACTACTCAACGTACTAAGGTAAGTTGATTTATATCATATTATTTTGATCCAAATAGGCTAACCTTAAAGTATGGAACATATATTACTGAGCATCCTACATACAATAAAAATTATTTACTCTGATACAGACTATTGTTTCTGATATTAAATTCTCTGAGGTAAATAATAAGTAATAAAATCAAATTGGCTGGTTCTGAACACAAAGCGAAACGTTATTACTCTTTTGAGTCTGTCCTTTGCGTATTTCTTCATATCTTCCATTTTTATTACAATATGACCCTTTGTTAAAAGAATTTAATTTTTCTATGGTACACATCCGTTTGACCAACGATGCGAATAGCGCATGCTACTTTGATGTTCAATTATCGAACATATTAGCTGCGGGCAATACTTGCAATACATTGCTTACTCAACTGAATATTGTCGGAAAACTATAAAAGGAATATTTCCTGACAACTAAGGCATGAAGGAAACTATACATTTTTTTACTGTTTTAGAAAGGCATTTTAAGCTAATATAAATCAAATCTCCTATAATTCCTATCAATGAAGTCATATGTATGTTCTCTGATACCAAACATCTAGGTATGCTAATGAACAATTCCACAGACAAAGCTCTATTCAATAATTATCTAAAGAAAATAATCTAATTTACTAACCTGCTAATGAAACACTCTATAAATATCTAACTTTACTTTTTGGCAGTAGGAACACGACAAATTCAACCACAATAGATGAGATCTGACCTATTTCTGCAGTAAAAAAAATGTTACAAAATCTAATAATATATGGGTAGATATTGTGGGTGTAATTCAACGCAGGTTGTGGCTTTTGTCCACTGAGTAGTTAATTTCACACAATATTATTAATACCTAAAAATATATAAAAACTTTTACATAAAAGGTGAACATTTTTCAAGTAGGTATTGTCATATTTAATTCATTGACAGGATGTCACTTTTTGTCATTGTCGATATTTAACTTCAAATAATTTTAATTTTTATAATAATTTTTATAGTTAAATATTTGATTCAACTTAAAGGAGACCACCTGAAGAAGCAGTCCTAAAAATGCAGATGCATTTGAACACAGTGAAGAAGAGTTAACTGTAAACAACACCGCTACATGACCAATATGGCGTAGTCACGTGTGTTGGATCAGCTGATATACTGCAGCTGCGCAGTTGTGCTCAACCAGTCAGGAGTAGGAATATAGACCACAATTGTTGTGTGCGTGTTAAGTTTACACAAAATGGTGTACTTTTAACACATCACTGGTAAATATTACACAAATATAGTATATTTTATTATGATACTAGTCATTTTAACACATTTTGTGTAAAGCGTATAAAAAGCCATAGTGTGTAAAACTATTAACACGGAAATTTTACACATCGTAAATTACACACTGGAAAATTTCACTTACACAGTAACTTTTTTTACAGTGTAATATTTTACTAATATTTACAAATTTCTTTTCTAACTAAATTGTTTTCCTTTCATGTATTTTTTACTGTATTAGAAAGGTTTTTTAAGCTAATAAAAATCAAATCTACAATTCCTATCAATGAAGTCATATGTACGCACTCTGATACCAAACATCTAGGTATGCTAATGAGCAATTCCACAGATAAAACTCTATTCAATCACTAACCTGGTTTAATAAAAACATTCTATAAATATCCAAGTTCAGCTTTGAAACTGTGGGAACTCGAAAATTCAACCACAATAGATGAGATCTGACCTATTTATATTAACTTAAAAAACCTTTCTAATACAGTAAAATATGATACAAAAGCTAATAATAAAGAATATATGGGTAGATATTGTGAGTGTAATTCAATGCTGATCGGGGCTTTAGTCCGCAAAGTACTCACACAATATTATTAATATTTTACCTAAGAAACTCCATATATCATTTCGAAACGTTGATGAGTAGAGTCCATTTAGGTGGCTTGCCGTAATTTCATGGTCCTTTGTTTTTAGAGAATTAATCACGTCAATTTGGTATTTGACGTTTGATAAGGAAAGCGTACCAAAAATGAATATTTTTACATAAAAAACAGGACCCAATTTAGGAGAGTCCTCCAGACTTTCTTGTCTATTGTCAGTTTTATCACGCCTGTTTTCGGTCTCTGGATTAGGGTCACGACAAGTCACTGCCACCCATTTCATAACATCCACTAAATGACAGAGGGCGAGCGAGCTGGGGGTGTAGAAGTGGGTTGTGATAAGTTAATACATCATTCTCCAGCAAACTGGGTTATACCGATTAGGATTTCAAAAACAACAGCTTCTTCGTTAAAAGAAATAGGTTATTTATTTTATATTATACGTGTTATGTTCTGAAATAACTTATTGCAATCTATTTATTTTAGCATTGGGAATGTTTAAGTAATCGTTAACGCAAGATCAAATCGAAGTAATTTTGGGGTCATCGTGACACCTTATATGTATAAATAATTAACTAGTACTCACTCACTTAAAATAATACTAATATTATTATAGTAGTATATAGTATTTATATAAGAAAAGAAAGATTATAACAAACTGTCAAAGTCATTCATTAGCGGCACACCAAACGTATGCCTCTTTTGAGCTTGTTACCTCTACTCAATATGCCATAGGAGGACGACATATCCGACAGAAGGGGACCTGAATAGACGTGGTGTAACATGTAACTACATCTTGTGACCACATCCTAAATCTGGCGGTTCACCTACACACACAGCTTTAATATAATTTATAGTTAATAATACTAAAATTATGTATAGCTTTGGTAATGATCGCCACAAGTTTTGTATTAATATAATCTATAAATATTATTATTCTTCCATATAGCCTCATTCTGAAACACATGTATTACAAAATATTAATAATTTTAAGTCGTACAAATCTATGAATTTATAATTTAAGGAAGAATATTCTATTATATTCTATAATTAATTTTATTCTTATTTTAACAGAATATTATCCTTTATGTAAATCTTAAATTTAGTGTCATTTTAAGAAAAAAAAGTGTTGAATTTAGTATAAGAATGCTTGAACGTCGGGAATATGTAAATGTTTATATCAAATATACTTTATTCCTAAATTCGTACATATATACTTGAATAAAATTTAAAGTTTGAAGTACGAGTACTTAAATATAGATTAGATTTTCTTCTCTGTATTTTCATAATTAGTGGATAGTATTATAAATATAGAGTAAAATACCAAATAGCAAATTGTAAATAAAATACAAAAAAGGTTCATTCATGTTCAATTGAAAAAAAAAACAAACAAAACCTTTTTTGCCTGATGAATCTCTTCAGAATCCTATTAATTCCTGCACCACTGAAAAGTTTGCTTTAAATTTTATATGAACGAACTTTATCAAATCAAATCAAATTTTTCTATTTCTTCAATGGTTCACTATATATTCTCAGGTTTATATTTTTTTGTATTGTCGTGGGTTCTGAACTGGAATTGAACTAATAGTGCATGTACTAAATATTAAACTATTTTATTTAAAAATAGCACTGACTACATACAACTTTAGCAGTAACATTAAAATTTTTACAATGAAATAAGAGCGGAACAATTTCGATCTGAGCAACGCATGGGCAGTTCCCGAGTGAACTGGTTTAAAGTGTAAAGTGAACGAGTTTCGGCACTGAACTGCGAGAATCACTTCTCGGGAAGTTGACAAATCAGTTCTTTGCGAACTGATTTGTATTGATTGATGTAAAGTGCGAGAGATATTTTCAAATTTAAACGTCGGAAGTCATTAACTAATTCTTCAGCGAATAGTGAACGAGTGTTCACAGCCTATGTGGGCTTCAAAATCGTACGAGCGATCTAAATTCTGAATAACTGATTGGTTATCCGATTCCGGAGCGTTAATATCATTCTTATTTAAATATAATATCCAAGAACTGCCTAGCAGCACACATAGGCGTCCGTGTCAGATTGTAAAATTAATAACGATATAATTTTATTAACAAAATTAAAGCTTTACCCACACTTAAACAACAGAAAGTAAAATACAACTTTACAAAAATATAAATTAAATTCTGTAATAAAAAACAAAATATAAATAAAAATCAATATTTAAATGATTCGAGGTATTTTGGAAAAAAGGGCCTTAAATATTCTTATTAAGAAACATTATTTCTCTAATTTTTTTAGAAATTCTTATTCTAAAGTCTAAACGCTAAACGGTTCGCAATCATAAAACACAGAAGAAACCGACCGACTGCGATTGACGGAGATGCGGGATTCAGAGAGAAGCATATATCTGTCTGCAGTGTTTGACATAAAACTAGTTCTTAAAGAGCTGGTTTTAACAATCAGTTCTTTTTAGTGATTCAGTTCTCGAGAACTGAATCATTAAAATGAACTGCTGAACTCATCTCTACTTTCCTCTCCACCTCCACCAGTCAGTCAGTCTCTGTCCTGAGCACCCCACTCACTTCACCAACACATTGGCGCACTCATTTAAAACTAACATAAGGAATACAGACATATACATGTATAAATTAAGAGATTGCTACAAACTAATCAAGAACTGTTTTTTTACTTCATAAATAAAAAAATCACGAAAAAACAAAAACAATATCGTTTATAAGCACATATACAAATTCCTTAATTTTGAAAAAGTCTGTTTCAATAGAAATAGCAGTGATTTGATGACGATAAAACTCCTGCATTGGGAAATTGAAACAAGAATGAAAAACGTACGAATTCAATGATTTCAGCTCATCAAAACACCTGTAAAATCTTACAGTTTCTTTTTGGGTAGGTATGCAATGGAAAATTAATTATTTATTGATATCCTAAGGAAATACCACTTAAATATTGATTAAGTTCAATTATTGGTTTACATTATGTATACAAATTGTATAATTCATTATAACTTGGCTGTAAAGTTTCTAAGTAATTTGAGAATATTCCATGTGATAGCAATTTGCTCTGTATAATTTCTTCCGATAATATATTTGCATGAACACAACATAAAATCTATTAGGAAATTATTTCCAAATTGATACTAATTATTTGTGATAACTTATTCTTCTTATTCTTTAAATTATTTATTATTATTATTATTATTTATTTATATATATATATATATATATATATATATATATATATATATATATATATATATATAGATATAAGGGTGTTTCTTTTCCATTACATCAGTGTTTTGCAGTTTTCTTGTATTTCAATTTATTTTGTTTGAAATAGAGCTGTATGGCATTCTGCTCTTTTATGCAGTCTTTACATTTTATGTTATAATTTTAGGTATAATTTTATGTTTTCTATTAATATATAATAATTGTCATCTATGCTCCAGGAGGGTATATCTCCTATTCCTTAATTTCATCTTTTTATGCACTTGCAGCAAGCATATCGACAACGATTCAAAATTTTAACTGCAAGTTAAACTCAGTACGTAAAAGGACGTAAAAGTACTTGTTGGTTACAGCAACTCCATTGCAAAAGCGCGCTCTTAGCAGTAGTGGAATAAATTAACTTTATAACCTATAGTAAATCAAATTTAATTTAGTAACTTATTAACATTTATAGTAATAGACATTTCGTTTTATCACATTTAGCTTCATTTTTGGAACGCATAATATCTGCCACAGTTTATGAGGAATTTGCACAAGTTACGGATGACTCTTCTTGTAAGGAACAACTGTATTTTCCTTGGATTTTCCTTGCAATATCAAGTTTGTTAGATATGGACTCGTTAACATAACTTTCTGCTACAGAGGAGCTCTTCCATCCACCATGCCGTTTAATGGTTGTAAGATTAGCACCTTTATTAGCCAATAAAGTTATTGAAGTGCGCCTCATACAATGGCCAGTATATGCTTCTGAATTTTCAATATTCAGGAATGAAGCTATTGAGGGTACCTTCGCCAATGTGTTGATTCCAACAAGCTGAGAAGTACATTTTTGATTGATTTTATCATAAAAAGAATCCGTCTTGTGCTAAGCGAATTGGGTTCTGCATATTTCAGCAACATTCACGCAAAATCCTTCTTCTATAATTGTAAATTTTCTTGAAATGTACGTCAACAACATGTAAAAGGTAAAGATATATTACCTTAATTATTAAATATTCTTTATCGGAAGCCCCAGTCAAAAATTCTTCAATATGTGCTCTTTGAAATAATGCAGTTTTTTTGCTTTGTATCTTCTCGATTCACTCTTCCAACAAGCAGTAAGCTTGTTATATTTTCCAATATCTATATTTTTGTGGATCTTTATAGTAGTTTTTATATAGCTGCATAGTTTTTCTTCAAATTTAAAAAATGCGATAGGATGACTTCTTCATTTACTGTCATTACTCTCCATTTTTTCCCGTTAAACTCGGTGAGCACTTTTTCATAATATTCCCTGGATTTTGCTGGTAATAAATGGAAAATTGTTCCTTGAGCTTCTTCGGAAACAGCTACAGGAACACAATTACTTTCTTGCATTTTAACCAAATTGAGATAGAACTGCTTATTAAATAATTGATAATAAACAACCGATACGATAATAACCATAACAAAGCCTACCAAGTTTCGTTGAATACTAATAAATATCAAGTCGTGCGAATATATTTTTTTAAATTCCAATAATTCTGATTCCAAAAATATGATTGTGATTTGATTGTGGATAAAACGTTGTACTGCATTCGTGTTTTAATTGCCTTTTATCCACTTAAGGAAAGTAAACACTCGAACTAAGTTTTTGCGTTTAAATATTATTACGTGGATAAAATGCTACTTAGAACACTTATACAATAAATAACTATTTTATTTAATAAAACACAGATACAAATATTTATCTTACTGATATTATTGAATGAGAATGTATAGCCTTCATTTTATTAAATGAAATAAAATGAATGAATGAAATCAATAAAAAAAAAGTTGACCGTTGATCTACCTTAAGATTCCACTCTGTATGTAACCGATTAGTCTGTCATCGTCCACATACCCATACTTTTTGCATGTAACAGACGTCAAAACTGATAAAAAATATAACTACTATATTCAAGTAGTTTATGCAAAAAATATTTCAATAGGGCAATCCAACGAAATCACTATAAAAATGGCAGCTGTAGGAGAAACAACTCGACATATGACAAGCAGAAATAGAAATTTGTGTAGAACTGTGTGTTTTGCTCATTATATTTTATACCGATTTCGGAATACCAAGGATAATTCAGACTATCATAATGGTTTTGTTGTGTTATGAATTGTGGGAGTAGAGGACAGCGAGATCAAGTTAGATTTTTAGGATTCCTGCTGCATTGAATTATAGACATAGAAGTGATCTCAATGAACTCTCTCATATAAGACGGCAAAAGTGGCTTAATGCAATAAAACGGCAAGACCTAACTCAAGAAAAAATTAAATACAGTGTCGTTTGTTCAAAACATTTTGTATCGGATTAGTTAATAAAAAGTTATATTCAACAATTTAAAAGCAGATATTTTAGGTAAACCGGCTGTTTTAACAGATAACTTACATCTTGATTGGATTCCTACATTGCATTTTGGTTATAAAAATACCACTACAACGTTGTCAGAGACCAAGATGGGTAGATATAAACGAAAATGTAGTGTTGTGTAATGCTTTCTGAAGTTTTAAATATCTGCAATATTTATATGTAAAAGTAATATATACCTACCTATGCAGGCTCCCCTTTTCCATTGGGCACTCTGGGCAAGTGCTCAGGGCTCTGCGATTGATGGGGCCCCCTAGGTCCTGCCAGATCAGCAACCTTTTTTTTGGCGGTTTTCATATGTTGATATGTACAGAATTTCAGACAAAACTATCACAGAAAATTCAACATTTTTAAACAATTTAGTTCCTGGTGATGATATAATGACACACAGTTCTGTGTTTTGCTCATTATATTTTATACCGATTTCGAAATACCAAGGATAATTCAGACTATCATAATGGTTTTGTTGTGTTATGAATTGTGGGAGTAGAGGACAGCGAGATCAAGTTAGATTTTTAGGATTCCTGCTGCATTGAATTATAGACATAGAACTGATCTCAATGAACTCTCTCATATAAGACTGCAAAAGTGGCTTAGTGCAATAAAATGGCAAGACCTAACTCAAGAAAAAAATAAATATAGTGTCGTTTGTTCAAAACATTTTGTATCGAGTTAGTTAATAAAAAGTTATATACAACAATTTAAAAGCAGATATTTTAGGTAATATTTTAGATTATCAAATTACCGCTGCAACGTTGTCAGAGACCAAGATGGGTAGACATAAACAAAAATGTAGTGTTGTGGTAATGTTTTCTGAAGTTTTAAATATCTGCAATATTTATATGTAAAAGTAATATATACCTACCTATGCTGGCCCCTCTTTTTCATTGGGCACTCTGAGCAAGTGCCCAGGGCCATACGATTGATGGGGCCCCCTAATTCCTGCCAGATCAGCAACTCTTTCGTATCTCATATTAGGAAGTGTAATATGAGCCTATTTCTCATATATTTTCATTATGATAAGAAAAAGTGGGTGTATATTTTAGGTAAATTATTTATATTATTCTCAGTATTCATTGCACTTCGGTATATCTACCAATTTTTTCTTTGAAATGGGCCGAGGCAAGAAATAGTTGACTAATCAAAAATAAACTTGGTACATTAAATTTTGATTTTCCCTGCTGCTAATATTTTTTATTGTGCTATAACAGAATTTAAATTATTATTACAATGCTACAATTATTTAAAATATCATAAAACCAATTGATTATTAAACATTTTTTACTATTTATCTATGTACCCAATTTTTTTAGAATCGTATAGGTGGTAACCCTAATTGTATTTATAACTTATTTTTAATATTTTTTATTAAATATATTTTATATTTTTTCTATCAAATGGACTTTTATTTATTATTTATAATTTTTGTCACATATATGTGAATTGGAAACAGTGGCATTATTAAGAATTTCAAGCCCCCGCAACTACGTACCTTTGTAGTAGTTTACTAATTAATTATATATAACTGTCAATATTGTTATGAATATATTTTTTTATTAGTATTCTCCAGGGCCCTGAATTGCGAGGGCTGATGGGGGTGTAATTATGCTACTGGTTGGAGAGAAAAAAGAATTCAGGTACCTATTTATAAATAATATATTTAAAACTTTTATACATTTTATCAACAACTAATTCCTGAAATGTATGTAGGTATATAAGAAAAAATATATATACAGGGTGAGTCAAGTTTAAATAGTCAAACTTTTTCTTTACAAAATTTCAAGTAAAAATTGTAAATACAACATACTTTTTATCCTGATGTCCAACAGATACAAGGATGATCAAGTTCAAGGAGAAAAATTATAACCAGTTACTGAAAACAGTACTTCTGACAATGAATTTTAGATTTTCTACTTTTACATTAGGCAGTGGTTGCAGGCCAGCCTGCCTGTATATTTCATGTCCTACCTATTTGTTTGATTTTATCATTCACTGTACACTTGTTATAAAAACATTTCTATGGGAAATTTTTTTTACCAGAACCCTATTAAGTAGTAAAGAGATCGGGCATTCTATATATCGCATGTTTCTTTACCTGTTCAGTGGCATACCAAATATATTTCTCAAAAGGTGTTATAGACCTTCACATTTACGCCACTGGTTATAATTTGTTCCGATTTTTAGTTAATGAGATAATCCATTCTAAGTAATAAGTACCTACAAAATATAATACGTGTAAATTTGATTTTTTCCCAGAACTTTTCGTAAGAAGTTGAAGTTTGACTATTTAAACTTAACGCATCCTGTATAGTATTTTACTTCTAATCACATTGGAACAATTGGAGGACAGGATTGATTAATGCACACACACAATCTCCCATAAGTACTTCATAAAAATATTGGTGCGACGTCATTTAATATTGAAAATTTTTTTCTTAACGGTACCTATAATATGCTCAACGTAATGGTAATTTTATATTGGCTCCAAATAATTGCACAAATTCGTTAATCAAAAATCCTCTGTCTGCCATTATATCATCACCAGGAACTAAATTGTTTAAAAATGTTGAATTTTCTGTGATAGTTTTGTCTGAAACTCTGTACATATCAACATATGAAAACCGCCAAAAAAAGGTTGCTGATCTGGCAGGAACTAGGGGGCCCCATCAATCGCAGAGCCCTGAGCACTTGCCCAGAGTGCCCAATGGAAAAGGGGAGCCTGCATAGGTAGGTATATATTACTTTTACATATAAATATTGCAGATATTTAAAACTTCAGAAAGCATTACACAACACTACATTTTCGTTTATATCTACCCATCTTCGTCTCTGACAACGTTGCAGTGGTATTTTTATAACCAAAATGCAATGTAGGAATCCAATCAAGATGTAAGTTATCTGTTAAAGCAGCCGGTTTACCTAAAATATCTGCTTTTAAATTGTTGAATATAACTTTTTATTAACTAATCCGATACAAAATGTTTTGAACAAACGACACTGTATTTAATTTTTTCTTGAGTTAGGTCTTGCCGTTTTATTGCATTAAGCCACTTTTGCCGTCTTATATGAGAGAGTTCATTGAGATCACTTCTATGTCTATAATTCAATGCAGCAGGAATCCTAAACTCCCACAATTCATAACACAACAAAACCATTATGGTAGTTTGAATTATCCTTGGTATTCCGAAATAGGTATAAAATATAATGAGCAAAACACACAGTTCTACACAAAAGCACAAATTTCTGCTTGTCATATGTCGAGTTGTTTGTCCTACAGCCGCCATTTTTAAAGCGATTTGACAGTTCGTTGGATTGCCATATAGCTTTAGCGACTATGCGACCTGCTTATCCAATAAATAGTTTGTAACAGTTCTATGACAGTTGCTTTGTTTTTGATTAAGTCTTGAAAGTAATAGTCTGACAATGACAGAATGTCAAAATTCTAAGTAAAATGCAAATAAAACAAATACTTTATTATGAGTACAAAAGATAAACTATGCGAAAACGTTATAAGTGAAGTGGATAAAGTTGTTGAATTTGCCAAAAATGAAACTGTAAAACTTTTCGATGATGCGACGAACACCGCAAAAAATAGAATCGAAGAAATTAAAACTACAGCAAGAACTAGAATGGAAGGCATATGTAGCACTGCGAAAAATATTAATGAGGCAGTAGTAAAGGATGTGGAAAAAATAAACCAGAAAAACATAGAAGCTATAGCACTTATTGAAAGAGAAACAGTTAATACTTTAAACAAAGTGTTAGACGAGTCGAAAAGAAAAATCGAAGTAATTTATGCTACTTCTGTGGTGGTATTAGCTACAGCCTTTATCGATAAGATAAAAGATATTTTCACTTTCTTTGAAGCTACTGTGAAGATGTGCATTGCAATTATACAAACTTGTGCACTAGAAGCCACCAATTATATAAAATCCTATTTCTCTAGATTACAAAGACTTGATCAGGAAGGTTCAGATATTTCATGATAAATGTAATTGAACAATGTATGCATGACAGAGGGTATTATTTTGAAGATTACCGGTTACAAATAAATTTGTATATTTAAACCTATTCGTTTTATTTAGGGTCAATGTGGGAGAGAAACTGCAGATTTCGAATATTTAATATAATTTTTATTCAAAACAACATAAGGATAAATTGATCTATGGTTTGGAAACGTTAACCTGTCTTCAGCAAATATTTTCCACATATATATTCTTCTTGGTTCGTGTAACCATGTCCATCTTTTACAAATTTATTTTCCTTTAATCTTCTTATTAGCCTTCTCTCAGGTATGTTGCGTAGTCTTCCTGCCTGCCTTATGGATATATGCTCCTCTTTTATTAAATGTATGCATTCATATTTTTTTGAGTCTATCTTCTCCCTGTTGCATTTTCTCACATATTTAAGAGGTATGTTTTCTTATAGCATCATTTGTCCCAAATGTATGGGAAATACACCTAAATGAATATCTTACTTACTTATTACGGTAGCAACAATGATAAGCTACTTAAAGATAACCTTACTTATGTAGCATAGACATTTTCTTTCATAGACATTCTTTTCAAAACGTAGAACTTATTTCTTAACACAGTTGTGATCAACACCCTTTCAGGCTCTCTCGATTTTATTCATATCCACATTATTTATTGACTTCCTAAAGCTGATTATTCTCTGAAAATTTCATTATGTTTTCTTTTTTCAAAAAAAAGAGTTACGTCATAAAAACTACTTTTGTAGTTGCACCTTTTCTATATCAACAACATCCCCACCACCAGTATAATTTCTATGAAATAATGATTTTATAAGGACGGTTTTGTTTTTGCTGTTGTTGTTTCGCTAGATAGATGAAGTAGGAAATTTTGAACTTCACCCGACTTTAACACCGAAGAAAGAGGGGAATACAATTAATTTTATTGGCTGAAAGTTACGTTACTTTGTGTTTCTGGTAACACTACATTGTTCTCTGAAGGTAGCTTAACCTTAGCGCTTTTATTTTTGACAGCTATCTGACATCATACATTTAACTCATCAAAATTTATTGTGTTTGTTATAAATAAAATTGTATAAGTCAATGGAACGAATTGCTGAAAATATAAAAAATGAAGTACTCAAGGCTTTAGAATTTTCTAAAAATGAAACGGCAAAGATCTTAGAGAATGCAACAAACTCTGCTAAACATAAGATAGAAGAAATTAAAGTTTGTACGAAAAGTAAAATGGAAGAAGCATATACATCTGGAAAAACTGCCAAAGACAATGTCAAGAAAGATATTGAAAGGATTAGCAAGGAAAGTATAGAATCTATCAAGTCCGTGGAAAAAGAATCAATTAATACCTTAAATAATTTGTGGAAGGAATCAAAGACAAAAATTGAAGCGGTATATAATGCTTCATTATCCACTTTAGGCAATAATGTATTAACAAAGAACTTGAAAGAGATTTTAAAGTTTGTTGAGAACAATTTAAAAACATATTTTAAACTTATTCATTGTTATTCACAGGAAGCTATCAAATATATAAAGTCAACTTCTAAAGAGCTAAAGAAAAATAATTCAAAAGCATAGCAAGTGTAAACTAATATACTTCTATATTTTTTAATAAATGCCCCAATAAAGAAATACAAGTATGTATATAATTTGACATTTTCCAATCACTTTTCGATTCTTTTGTCAATTTGCTACAAAAAAACTATACCTTATTCGATATGTTTTATAATTTTGAGATAATTTCGGTTATCACAGCATATTAGTGCCAATCATTTTTTTTGCTATTTCCACATTTTGCACACTGAATTTTCAATATAGCCTTTAACAACAGTGGTTGATTTCCAACCACCATGGCATTTAATATTAGTTATACCTGCTCCAACGTCTGATGTAACCGAAAAGGCCGAAAACCATTCCTTTGGGTTTGGTAATTTAAGATAATTTGTTACTTTGTACAGAATCTAACCCAACGTATTTTTCCCAACCACCTCCTTGGAGTATTTATTATAGGGCAATCCAACGAACTGTCAAATCACTTTAAAAATGGCGGCTGTAGGACAAACAACTCGACATATTATGACAAGCAGAAATTTGTGATTTTGTGTAGAACTGTGTGTTTGGCTCATTATATTTTATACCTATTTCGGAATACCAAGGATAATTCAGACTATCATAATGGTTTTGTTTTGTTGTGTTATGAATTGTTGGAGTAGAGGACAGCGAGAAGATCAAGTTAGATTTTTTAGGATTCCTGCTGGATTGAATTATAGACATAGAGCTGAATTCAACTCTCTCATATAAAACGGCAAATGTGGCTTTGTGCAATATAACGGCAAGACCTAACTCAAGAAAATATTAAAAACAGTGTCGTTTGTTCAAAACATTTTGTATCGGGTTAGTTAATAAAAAGTTATATACAACAATTTAAAAGCATATATTTCAGATAAACCGGCTGCTTTAACAGATAACTTACATTTTGATTGGATTCCTACATTGTATTTGGGTTATCAAATTACCACTGCAACGTTGTCAGAGACCAAGATGGGTAGATATAAACGAAAATGTGATGTTGTGCTAATGTTTTCTGAAGTTTTAAATATCTGCAATATTTATATGTAAAAGTAATATATACCTACCTATGCAGGCCCCTATTTTCCATTGGGCACTGGGCAGGGCTCTGCGATTAGTGGGGCCCCCTAGTTCCTGCCAGATCCGCAACTCTTTCATATCTCATATTAGAAAGTGTAATATGAGCCTATTTCTCATATATTTTCATTATAATAAGAAAAAGTGGGTTTATATTTTAGGTAAAACGTTCTAGTTGCTGAATATTCGTAAAATTATTATTATTCTCAGTATTCACTACACTTCGGTATATCTACAAATTTTTTCTTTCAAATGGGCCGAGGCAAGAAATAGTTGACTAATCAAAAATGAACTTGGTGCATTCAATTTTGATTTTCCCTGCTGCTAATGTTTTTTATTGTGCTGTAACAAACTTTAAATTATTATTGCAATGCCGCAATTATTTAAAATATCAAAAAACCAATTGATTATTAAACATTTTCTACTATTTATCTATGTACCCAATTTTTTTAGAATTGTATATATAACTTATTTTTAATATTTTTTATTAAATATATTTTAGATTTTTTCTATCAAATGAACTTTTATTTATTATTTATAATTTTTGTCAAATATATGTGAATTGGAAACAGTGGCATAATTAAGAATTTCAAGCCACCGCAGAATTTTTCTTTAACTGAAAAACAATTGTGCCATGTATCTATGCATACATAATTGTTAAAATCAAATTACGTACCTCTGTAATAGTTTACTAATTAATTATATATAACTGCCAATATTGTTATCAATATATTTTTTTATTAATATTATATATAGTATTCTCCAGGACCCTGAATTGCTAGGGCTGGCGGGGATGTAATTATGCTACTAGTTGGAGAAAAAGAAAACTTAGGTACCTATTTATAAATAATATATTTAAAACTTGTACACTGTATTTAATTTTTTCTTTAGTTAGGTCTTGCTGTTTTATTGCACTAAGCCACTTTTGCCGTCTTATATGAGAGTTCATTGAGATCAGTTCTGTCTATAATTCAATGCAGCAGGAATCCTAAAAAATCTAACTTGATCTTCTCGCTGTCCTCTACTCCAGCAATTCATAACACAACAAAACAAAACCATTATGATAGTCTGAATTATACCTGGTATTCCGAAATAGGTATAAAATATAGTGAGCAAAACACACAGTTCTACACACAGACCAATAACTAAAAGTTCTACACAAAAGCACAAATTTCTGCTTGTCATATGTCGAGTTGTTTGTCCTACAGCCGCCATTTTTAATGTGATTTGACAGTTCGTTGGTTTGCCCTATTGTAATAATACACAAATAAACGTCGCAAACGTCAAACTTGTTTCCAGTTTGGATTCTTTTATAGTTATTAGCAAAGTTTTATTATCTAAATCCTGAATATTATCTATATTATTATTATTACATAAATAAATCTTCTCTACAATAAGCTCCACATATGCCAAAAATCAGTGCTATCTAATTAAA
The DNA here is from genome assembly GCA_037114965.1 of Monochamus alternatus. Taxonomy (NCBI): domain Eukaryota; kingdom Metazoa; phylum Arthropoda; class Insecta; order Coleoptera; family Cerambycidae; genus Monochamus; species Monochamus alternatus. The sequence continues at coordinate 70,974,082 of CM073431.1, read as the reverse complement.
AAATAATGTAGGTACATTTTATTTTACATTTGAGGATGACAACTAACCTTGATCATTAAAAATATTTCATCGGGGGAAAAGTGTCAATTTCCTCTCTAGCCAATATTTTTTAATTCTTCGATTTTTATCCATCATTTTTTCTTTTTAAGAAAGTTATTAATCTGGAATATTTGCTAATGTCTATGTTATAATGTAAAAATACCGTTGGCGTTAACACGGAATAACACGACCACAAAGTGGAATATGCCTAGCTTTATAAGGAAGGTACTTTTTACTGATGGATTTACTTGATGGTGGTGAAAATTAACACCCTACCATTCAAATAACATATTAGTATAGATTTTTAATTAGTATATGGTTGGTATTCAACCTTATACATGTGATGAGTTACTATCATTATTAACAAATAGATTAAAAAATAAAAAATCAACTGGTTTTGACGATGTCCCAGTATTTGTAGTAAAAGATGTACTACCCTTTATTATAAAACCTTTATGCCATTTAATTAATTTATCTTTTTCTACGGGATCTTTCCCAGACAATCTTAAAATCAATAAAATTGTACCTATTTTTATAAAATTTAGAAAATTATAGACCAGTGTCAGTTCTATCATGTTTTTCTTAAATATTTGAATATTGTTTTGAAGATAGACTACTGAAATGTATCAATATGTACGAAATTTTTACCGATAAACAACATGGATTTCGTGCGAGCAGGTCAACTAATACTGCTTTGCATTCATTGTATGGGAAACTGGTCGAATATATTGAGGCAGGAGAGAGCCCTGTTGGTATATTTTGTGATCTTAGCAGGGCTTTCGACTGTGTTGATCATGAAAAGTTGCTGTCAAAATTGTTTAGGTATGGCTTGCGAGGAGTAGCATATAACTGGGTGTCCTCATATTTACAAAACAGATATCAGTATGTTAGTTTGGCTCGCATTTAGGATTGAATAGAAGTATAAGCTCGGAATACAGTGAAGTACTTACAGGTGTCCCACAGGGCCCAATTTTATACTTATTGTACATAAATGACCTTCCATCTTGCATAGATAATGAAGCTCTTATTATGTATGCAGATGACACATCTCTGATTATATCAGATAGAACTGAAGTTTTGGAGGAAAAATGCAACTCAACTCTGCAGCAAATTGGTGATTGGTTTGGCGCTCATTCTTTGTATTTTAATCCTATCAAAACAGCTTCTATTAGATTTCACAATTATCAGAAACAGTACTCTAAAATTAATATTAAGATTCATGACACATCCTTGCCAGATGGCAGAAATAGAATAACCTTTTTGGGTTTTAAATTAGATGAGTGTTTAAACTGGAAAGAACATTGTACTACATTAACATCAAAATTGAGTTCTTTGTGCTACTTATTTAAAAGTCTAAAGTCCGTACTTTTAAAAGATCAATTAATAAAACTTTATTATGCTCAAGTTGTCACCCGATTGAGGTATGGGGTGTGTTTTTGGGGAAATTCTGTTCTGTCGTCGGATGTATTTACTGCTCAAAAAAAGATATTGCGATGTATAGCGGGTGTCCCGAGGTACCATACTTGCCGGGCATTATTTAAAGAATATGGACTGCTAACACTTACAGGAATTGTTATATTTGAGTTATGTACGTATGTATATTTAAATCATTCTAAGTTTTTAACAAAAAGTAATATTCACGGACTAAATACTCGACAAAAAGATAAATTTCATATGCCTCATTACCGGTATAAAATATCTTTAAATTCTCCTGATTGTTTGGGGTTGAAGGTTTATGAAAACCTTCCAGAGGAAATAAGAGGAATCCAAGTTTTAAATTCTTTTAAATTTAAATTAAAGCTATTTTTAACCGATAACTGTTTTTACACTCTTAATGAGTTTTTACTTTAATTTTATGTAATTTTCATGACTATTTCTATATATGTATGTACATATCAGAGAGGAAAATAAATTATTATTATTATTATTAATTGGTGGTTACTTGATGGAACATATACAAAATAAACTTATCCGCCACAAAACTGAAATTTGTAAATATTATGTTCTAATTTTGGAATTCCGACTTCAAGAGTACCTATGTTTTAAATATTTACAAATGTTTGAAAAACTAGGACTAAAATAAGTTTTAGTAAAATGTTAAAGTTGACATTGTATATTTCCAATTTGTCTCTCAGGGCTTTTGAAAAAATACTTATTCCTTACTCGACTTGGCAATATGACAAAATTAAAAACCAGAAAACATGCGTGACTGAATGGCCAACAAAAGTTGTTAGTATTTGAAAGATCTAATGAAATATTGAAAAATATACAGAGTATGCCTTTAAAAAAATTAAGATTTTTTTATTTAAATTTCTTCAAATTTGTCACCATTTTACGAGTACCCTGGTGCAAATTAAAATGCTATGCAAATCCAAAAAAATGTGCTGTTTTTTATTTAATTCCAATTATTTCAAAAACTGCTAAGTTTAGATGTAGGAAACCTCATATGAAAATGTTGAACGGATTATTCAAAACTGTAGAATATACTGAACGATCCATTAAAAAATATATAATTTTGATTTGTTACTGTATATTCGAAATTATTTTTAAATCATGTCCTATAGATGCGTTTTTAGTATTAGCGTTTTTTCGATAGTGTTTACATTAGTTTCTCAAGTGTAAAAAATGGCTTACGTGTATAGCAATTCGGAGTTGATAGATATCGTTTTAATTTAGTGTGAAGTATAACAAAATTTTTAAGCAGCTACTCGTCTGTACGAGGGACGATTTCCTGGTAGATATGTGCCATGCAGCTGCTTTTAACGCGGTAGTACAACGCAGACGTGACACAGGAAATTTGCAACCGAATCATTTAGGAGATGCAGGTCCAGGGCGTCCTCGGCATATTGCAGCAGTAGAGGAACACATTTTAGAGATTGTTGAAGAGAATCTCCAAATAAGTATCGGGGAAAACGCTCAACAGGTACAAGGAATCTGCCAGCCAACAGTGTGTCGTATCATACACGTGGCTCAATTATATCCGTACCGTGTCCAAGTATTAATACTAGTACCAAGGTATTATCCTGTACGAATAAAATTTTGTGAATGGTTGCTGCAACAAAATGCTCAAAATCCCAAATTTACAGCTGACGTGTTAGTTACAGGTGAAACTATTTTTACCCGGAATGGGATGTATAACATTCATAATATTCATATTGGGATTTCAATAACACTTTTCCTTAAATGTTTGGACAGGGATTGTCAATGAGCGCTTGATAGGACCACTCATATTACCAAATGGAATGAATGGGGCTCAGTATCACGAGTTCCTTCGAAATGATTCGCCTAGACTTCTGGAAGATGTAGTTCTTGCATGATGTTGCTCCCTCTCATTTTCAACAAAATATTTCCTCTTTCCCTAAAATCATTTTCGAACTGCCCTTTTCTATTTATTTAAAAAAAATTGTTTTATTAAGAATTTCCGGTCAAAAATTTAGAAAGTATCCAAAAATTGTACGTTCTAAATCACCCTGTAGAAATGATTTTTTGATAAACTTCAGCCATTCGGTGTAAATTTGTACTGTAAGCAATTGTTGACTCACCTTGTACATATTTATAGTGTACTGTTCGTACTCTAATTATGAGAATTTATCGTATGCATACATTTAACAGTTTAGGTATTCTTCGTAATGAAAGTACCAATTTTTGAAATGGTGTTAAATCATAATACACGTTTTATGCACATACATACATTATTGCGACAATAATGACACTATTTAAAATGAATTTAGCGACGAATCACAGATTACAAAGATCTTACAACGAATCACCTTGTATATATTGTATTGTCAAGCTGTCTCATGTGTCAATATGCTAAAATTAATTGTAATACGTTAGTAAAGGCAGACGCAAAGCTTATTATGGCAGGAAAGGAAAAAACCACAGATGTTGGATTCCAAGACGACTTTGATGTGTGTAAAAAAGATGCTGAACAACAATTTGAAGATATCGTTGATAGTGCCAAGGTAAAACTCGAAGAAATTAAACACGCAGTTGCTACTAGGCTAGAAGAAGCTAGAAAAAATGATAGTCCGAAGAAAGATTTAGAAAAAATAGTCAGTGAAAACGTAGATGTAATAAAATCTTTAGAGAAGGACACCATTCAAACACTAAACACCTCGTGGAACGAATCAAAGGCAAGACTGCAAAAAATTTATAACAGTTCGACGACAGCACTAGGTAATACTTTTATTTTCGATAATTTTAAACTTCTTTTAAATTTGCTTGATGAGACACAGAAAAAATATATCGATATTGTACATAAAATTTTCCATGAAGCTATTAAGCAGGTGAAATCTATGCCTAAAGAACGTAGAACATCGCATGGCTCCACAAGTATACAAAAGATATAGAATTCAAATTTACTATGTAGTAACTAAGATTATTCCTATAAAAATAAAGGGACTTTTAATTATTACTAGTGTTATTTTAAGCTTTTCAAAAAAATGTTTAGTTGAATTTGTTATTGTACATTATCTATAAAATAAATACGTTACACAATAATCATCAAAAATACCTAATCTTGCAACAGAAAAAAGGTAATATTAAAATATGTCCCTCTGTGATTCAACTCTGCTGTTTGTGAGATAAAATGCTTTTAAATCCGTAAAATCCTGTAACTCCTGATAAAGTGCCATTTCGATGATCTTCGACGTGATGAAAATTTGAATAAGTATGCAAAACTATTAAATAAATAAATTAAATAAAAATTAAATAAACAAATAAATAAAACTTCAATTTTCTGGTACTATTTTGATGTTTTGCATATTTTCGAACTTTACTCCTTTATTGCGCTCTTTTCGCATTGCAACAGGAAAATGTTCTTAAGATTTTTTTTTATACTAAAATTTTAATTCTTACAGTTTTGGTACAAATAAAATATAGGTACTTGGTATTGCCTTCATTTTAGAATTAAGATACCGCTCTATATATGAACCCTGTTGAATTAACGATAAAATTTGAAATAATAATAATGCCAAATTAAACGTTATCAGTTACTTCCGCAGTTTCTTAGTTTTTTCATATTTGATTGTTTATTTTATTAATTTAACCTAAGACGGTGCCATTCTGACATATTTGCAGAGCAACATGGTTTTATGAAAAACAGATCAATAATTACTAAACTCATTTGCAAGTCTGAATATATAACAGAAAATCTTAATCGGCAAAGCCAGGTCGATGTGGTATCCACCGATTTCTCTAGATTCTAGAGCATTTGACCGACTTGACCACGGAATTTTATTGAAGAAATTAGAAACGTTTAATTTGTCCACCTCCATTATAAATGTGAAGTCATACTTATCGAATCGATATCAGTTTGTTCAATTCCACGGCTTCAGGTCTGAGAAATTCTTGGAGAGATCTGGTGTCCCTCAGGAGTCTGTTTTGGGTCCTCTCTTATTTATCATGTTCACGATATAACATCAAATTTTAATGGCGTACACTGTCTGCTATAAAATGATGACTTAAAACTATTTACTGAAATAAACTATGTATTGGACTGTGCAGTTCTTCAGAAAGCATTAAATAGATCTTTGGTGCATTAAAAACAGATTTCCCTTGAATGCAAATAGGTGTTATGACTTTTACACGTAAAATAAACTACATTAGATATGACTACGAAATTCAGAATTCTTCATTGCAAAGACCAGAATATTTAAAAGAGCTTGGCGTTATACTCGATTCTAAATTGTCTTTTAATAAACATATTGAAGTCGTTACGTCTTACAAAATGTTAGGGACTATTATTTGCACTTCCAAGGGATTCAGTAATATGCATACTTTGAAATTGTATCAGTCCTTTGTCAGGTCGAAATTGGAATACGCCGCGACCGTTTGGAACTCTATTTATAAGGCACATATTGACTCATTGGAGAAGGTTCAGAGACGATTTTTAAAATAAGCGGTGTATATTCTTGACGGTACGTATTCTGAAAGAGGTTTCCCACAAGATGTGCTTGCACGCTTTAATATTCCAGTGCTAGAAAAACGTAGATCAGTTCAGCAGGTTATATTTTTATATAAAACAATAAACAGTCTAATTGACTGTGCATGGCTTTTAAATAACGTTTTGTCACGGATTTCCCAATCCGACTTTTACTTCTGCCAGAAAAACAATCCGTTAATTAATTACTTATCTTTATTAACTACTCAGTACACTACTGAACACTAATTACAACTCAACTAAACACTTATTTAATTAATCGCTATCTAAATCACTTTGATCTCTCCAACTAAACACTTCAATTCAGACTGTAATACAAGACTAACTAACTCGGTCGTTTATTCTTCTTTTATAGACCCAACGAATATTCCGGGTATTTTCTAGTATCTCTAGATCCATTTCTCCGTACGACTCGAATGCTTCTCGTCGATTCCCCATTTTTCCAGTCCCGTCTCGATCCACGGCTTTTTGTTTGTTTAACAGAATCGTGTAGGGGCGATCGGGGCAATCTTAGCATTTCGCGATACCACAGTCGTCGGTTTGGGTGAGTGGGGCAAATTCCGTGACAGTTTCAATTAAAGTACCATGATTTTCGACTCGAGTCCATAACATTTTTAATACTCCCCTATAAGGACTAATCTCATGATTAATAAGATAAAAACCGATTTTTTAAATGATTTGCTTTTGTTTTATAATTCGAATGTGTGTGCATTTTATGAAAAATTTTAAATAGTGTATAATCGCTGATAGCAGTTTTTTTTGTAGTATATTGGTTGTGTATTTCTCTTTCTATTTATGTTTTTTTTATTATATACAAAAAGTAATGTATGATGCATGTTGATATTTTTGGTTGTATTCTGTAAATGGGCACTAGCCTGTTGGATATGTATTTAAATTAAATAAATAAATAAATATTTGGCATCCTCATTTGGATGCCATTATGGTCTTAATAGTAACACTTAGTGGCATTATGAATTCATTATAACACGCAAACTTTCAAATGAAAAATAAACAAAAAAAGAGTTAGTTACCACTTGTACTTGTTATTATTAACTATAAAAAATTCAACATTTATTTATTGTAAACAATTAAAACTTTTGAACAATTTGTTAAACTAATTCCAGCAGATGATAAGTGGGCTGTATTTTTAGAAAATAAATTTATTGCCAGAGTGCTTGAACTTGTTGAAGGGCCTGAAAAGTTACCCAAAATATTAGAGACAACTTTCTTCTTATTTTAAATCTTCTATATAGCTTTCGGCCACTATGTTAGAGCACCAACGATTACGCCTCTTAACAGTTCGACTCGACTCGACTCCTGATTCTGCAACCAACGACGCAGATGAGCTACGAAAACCTTGTCCAGTATATTGCTGATGATTTGGAAGACCCAGGAACAATGCCATGTAATATAGCATTTACCCAAAAGTATTAATGCCAAGTTGACACATTATCCATTTCTGTACCTCAAAATCGAGTATGATCTGTGTTGCCTTGCCTCATTGTTATATATATTCGAACCATTTTCACTATATTTATTCCTTCAGTGTTTCCGTTTGTGAAAAAAAAATCTCGTGGTGTCTTTATTTTACTAAACGGAATAATAATATAAATGCATTGTCTTTTATCTTTAACATTTTGTAGGTGTAATATACCCAAAGCAACGAAGGCTTGCTATGTTTTGAAAGATATTCAAAATATACTAGAAGAACCTTTTCATTGCTGCTATTCTTGATTCCTTTCCCTTTATACCAATCTTCAAGTTTTGCATAACTTTGCTCTGCTCGTACGACTGTTTTGATTTTTCAGGAAGTAGAGAATCGACAACGCTTTGCGCAATGTCTTCGATATCCAAAGGAACACTCTCGGAATTAAAGAATTGAAGGTACCCATACTAAAATTCTTTTTCACTAAAACTGATTATATGACACAAAATTACTTTTACCATGACAGCGTCAAATAAGAGTACCTAATAATTTTGAATTTCAATTTATGAAAACGTTTCTGATATTTTAAGATAAATCGAAACTGCAAATAAAATATATTTGGACCGTCGTAGATAAAATTTTGAACGATACACGATCGATATGATTTTTGTTAATGAAACTTGTGTAACTAAATCACTCGACTAATATGGAACTAGAGGATCATTAATAGCTATAATCAACTTACTATCACTTTCTCTCTGAAATTAATAAAATGAACGAGAAACCTTAGATGACATCATCATTTGACAGCATTCAAAAGAAATAACTTCTAAAAATCAGAAAGGATAATAAAAGTAGGTAACTTACCCTCCGTATACTTCTATCCTTACTAGACGATCTACCATAGCCATATCTTTGGGGCGGTACCAAGCCACTCCTGCTGTATTCCAGGGGTGGTGAGACAGGCCTACCGTGTCGATCCATCCACGAACATGTTTGACGCATCTGCCAAGGAGCACCTCCACCCATCACACCTCCAGTTGGCAATGTTGGAGACCGCACGGTCATGCTCAGTTTCCTACATGATTTCAACATCTGAAAAGATATCAATAGTTAATATTTTTTTTACCAGTTAAGCAATGGGTCATAATATTTTTGGAATCATTTTTCTTTCGTGTTATACAGGGTGAGTCATTAATAATGGTACATAGCTTAAGGGCAGATTGTTAATGTCAAAATAAAGCGATTGAGCCCAGCATGCCTTATTCAATTGCTGCTCCTTTTTATTTTACAGGGTGTTAGAATTGAAAAAATGTTTTTGATTTTTTGCTATATTTTAAGAACGTATGAACCGATTGTTTTGAAAATTTATAGTCTAGTTATTTGAGGATTTCACGACTAGAGAGCACTGGTTATACTGTACTGTCGATGTAAAAATGTCTAACTTTTTATATTTTACACTTTTAAATTTTTTAAGAAGAAGCTATTGAACTACCTTCGATTCTAAATAGAAAAAGTATACCTGCTACAAATCGATAAAGTCAACCGTTTTCGAGAAACAGACGATTTGAGTGTTTGTGATTCGGCGGAAATTAAATTAGAAAATTATTTTTTCCAAAGTAGTAGGCGTGGAAATAATAAGTTGACACTTGTCACTACAATACCATATTGCAACTGTCAATGTCACTCAATTCATAAATTAGGCAGTATTTTTGACGGTCTACAAACATTATCAACAATTATTATAGGTATCTCTTTATAAATATGTTTGGCATTATCAGCAGAACACTGTTATATTTACTACAGTGACTGTCATTGTGTGGAAGCAATTTAATTGGTTCCAACATTTTTCGGCGAATGGCAGAATTTACTATTCCGTGCATTTAGATTAATCCCAGAAAATTGTCTAATAATGGTAATGTAATGCAAAAATGAGCGAGAACTCAATTTATATTGACACCATTGTACTATATCGTCGGCTTAGTCGGAAAACCTCGTAAATCCACATTTGGTCAATAATGATGTTTTAACACTACTAGATACATAAAAATGAGATCTATCAACACAGAAATTCTAGTAACTCCTAATAAGCTATAAATACGTTTTATTTACTAAACAGAAAACCTTGTAAGTTCATAACCTCTCTTTTGTTGGCGCATGTCACGTAACTCCTTAGTTTGGCATAGCAACGGGTACCTACCGCATGTTGTGTTGGTTCTTCTGTGTTTTTTCGGCAAAATTCGTTATAATTATTGATGTTTGTACCTTACAGGTGAGCTGAATTACATTATTGGTTGTTGTACAATTTTAAAACCAATTCTTTTTGTTCGTACAGAAAGAATTTAAGCAAGTAAACTCAATTGAGGAGTTACGTGTTTTTCTGTGTGGGCTGAACTAGATTTACGAGATTTTCTTTGCGATTGCTGATAAGCCGCTTCGTGTTTTTTAAATTCAATTCGGCTCCTGTGGATTACACTATGGCTGGGTATCATGCAAGAACACTGAAAATAATGGATATTATTTTCACGGACACATCACCAGTTGATTGTTTAGTTAATGAAAACAATGAACTTGTAACATCCAGAACTTCGTCCTAATGTAAGTTGGGTTATAAGTTACAATATAAAAAATATTATATTGAATTTTTTTATAGGAAACCAAACACATTGAGAACGAGTGAGTCAGCAGATTTAATTACACTAAATAATGTAGCTACTGATGACGAACTCACCAATCATTTTCAAATAGTTTTTCAAAATGAAGCAATGGAATACAACCAGATACAAGCGACCAGTGTTCATACTGAAAATAATTTAGGGCAAATTAATAGATGTGACCCAGAACACCCAGGATATACAGCTGGAAAAGAAATTGTTGTTGAAAATGAAGTTGCAGTCATCCAACCAGTTTTTCAAAATAGCAGATTCGAAAACGTAAATAAAACTAATAACAATAATAATTATTCAGTGATGCTGAATGATCTTACAGAAGACATGAGGATTAATGACTATGAGCAGGATAAACAGCTACCAAATATATCAGATAGTAGTGAGAGCAGTAATTTTGAGGAGGAAGGTGAGGTTGAAACTTCAACGTCTGACGTAAGTCGTGAGGGTAACATTCAGGATGAGGCCGACATTCCCACATCAAACGAAGCACAAAAAGAAAATGTTCCCAAAAATTGTCCATTATCCATGCATGTTGGTTACATATTCTTTTTTAGGGTACTTTCACTATAGTATTTACCATATTTTCATAACTTCGGCATTACTTGATGAGGCTATCTGTATAGTTTGGAATGTGATACCGTAATAGAATATCTTCTAATTGCCACAGTAGTTACATGTTAATTATAATCTTAAATAGTGGATTTGATAAACCGTTCAGCCATGATGAACATTTCTAAATGACTCTATGTAGATATATTTTATTATAATATATAGAGTGCAGCAAAAAAGCAAGTAATTCCATTAATTGCATATTTTTTGGCCTTTTGTTACCCTTATTTACCTACATACAAAAATACTTTCCTTAAAAGATACAAGATGCTGACGTTGAACTTTTAAAATTTTTCGCATATAAGTTTGAAATTTACTAGAGATTTTCCTTGTGGTTAAACAAATCCTCAAGAGTAGTATTGCAAATGTTTAAAGAGAAATAAATATATAAACTGGTAGGATGTACCCCTGTACATTGCCCCTCTTATTGTTTTTGACGTACGTCTATGGGCAATTTCTCTCGTAGCGTAATATTATACTTGGATTATTTTATTACATTTGATAATATTTCGTAATACTTTTCTTTATCTTTTTCAAGATAACTTCTATTTTTCAAAGTCATGCAACGTTTTAGAGATAGCCGCAGAATATAGGATTGCAGTTAATAACATTTTTAATTTTCAAATTCCAAAGAAACATTCAAGAAACAATTTGTAGATAATTTAACGAGGTTGTAAATATCTTATTACTGATTTTATACAGAGTATTTCTGAACATCTTTCCAGGTTTACCATTTTTATGCAAATAAATGTTTTTTAAGTATGTAATTTTATTTACTAAGAATTATTAAAATAATATTTAAGAAATGGATTAGTTAAATACACTTATAGTAATTGCTACGCATATCCACCTGCATAAACTATTTTTTATAATTATCGAAAATCTAATGTTTTTTATTAAAATTTTCAACATCATTTGTATACTTTCACTTAAACGATTTAATGACTGTTTTACATTGTTTCAAATACTTTTTAAATAAAAAATATTTTCTCCAAATCGATAGGCAACTACGCAATACGATACGTAAGTAGTAGCCACCGCACTCCCCTAATTTTAGTCCATTGGACTTTAGTTCAGTTCAGTGTGGGTTTCTGTAAAACGATGTTTATTCTGAATCGATGGAAAATATTAATCAACCGAAAAGAGCGTTTTATAAAAGCGACTGAACAGTTTTAATAAAAATCACAGGTTTTCCAGAAATATTAATTTTAGTAATTAAAAAAGCCAGTTAATCTATACTTCTCACTCTAATCACGGGGATTAGCCCAGAAGTCGGAGACTTGTGCGAGAGAGGGGCGGAATTTTATTAAGGACGCATTTGCGTCCAGGAACGACTTACGTTGGTAGGCCATAACCACCATTCAGTGAAGGAAGGAGGGAAACCTGGAAAACCTCATTAATTAGGGGGGTAGTCAAATGTCGACCGCTATCAATCTCTCACATTGACCTAAGCTAACATTCTCCCACCATTCGATACCCGCAGAGAGGGTGCCAATTCTCTCCGCGAATATAGCTGATATATGGTCTACCAGCTGCGGAGCTCGAACTCACACCGATATAGCCACATCGATTCAAGTAATGACGCCCTGCATCTTTTAAAGAATGTATTTTATAATCGTCATAGTTTGTCACCAAAAATACGCAGTTAACCTGCATTGTTGTTACACCCAGCATACTATTTTCTGCAAAAAAATAGTTTTAATCAAAAACTATGACTGAGATGATTACATTTTCTTACTAGATTATAATTAACTCGCCGCATTTTCTAATTAATTTATGGACTATTTGTTAAACATAATAATCCGTTAATGGTTATTTCAGACGGGTGGGAAGAATATTAGACTTCCTTATGCGATATGAATATAAATGAGATAATTTTCTGTAGCGTATTCTCGCCACTTCTTACTTTTTTCTGGTTATCCCAAACATCATCTTGCCGACATAATAGCGCACTTTCTGGGCCAAATTTATAAACGTGATATGTTTCTTTCATCGTACATCCTTATCGCGGAACTGCAAGCTTCGCTGTTTGGTGTGTTTTTAAGGAATATATTATTTTTTCGTAACTGAAGCGGAGTTTAATCCTCCTTCTTTTATTTATAGCTTTTCTCTATATCTGACCTAAATTTCCTCGAAAAGTAAACATATCAACATGTTTGTAAATGTATAAGGCTTTTTAAAGATATTGTAGTGTTTTTTCAGATACTGCTGACTGAACAATCTGTGGACTGATTACCGAGTTGTGGGATTAGACTTTTTGATGTGTCAAAGAAACCCAAAATTTTTTAAATTCTGAAGGAACGTGCGTGTCTCATAACAACAAGAAATCTAAGTTAACATGGCAAAAAGCTCGAAAATTGTTTAACCATTGAAACTTTCAACCTGACTCAGATAAAAATCTCTTGTCCTTTTATTGTCTACATTTTGGACTTGGACAGAACAATTTTATGTATGCTAAACAGGAACATAGAGATGTAAGCTTGATAGTAACATTTGGAAGTTAATAGATGAAAGGTGAGGTCGCCTTATTTATCGTTGTAAAATGATCAAATTTGTATTTTAGGTACAGAAATCTCGAAAAATAAAATACGTAGAATAGAAGTAATATGAAAAATGAAATTATTGATGTTTTGTATATCAGTGCTATCATTTGATCTCTTAGAGTCACTACTGAAGATGCCGACAGTGAAGAGCGGGAAACGTTTGGAAGCATGGGATGCGACCAGTTACAGCGCCGGCTACGAAACGCCTCGGAAGACCACCATTATCTGAGGAACGGTTCCGACCGTATCGTATCGTATCGTATCGTATCATAATACCAACTATAGGAAGCGAAATCAATATATGGTCTGTCCCCACAGAGCCTAGCTCGAAAACAACCAGGGCAGGTATAAGAATCCCGGTTAATGCTAGGGATGTGCATTTTAACTCAACAACCCGGAAAATCACTGTGTATCAAAAGTGAAGAATCTTATATGCAGAACTATGTAAATTTATGTTATAACAATATATTTACATTTATATTTAATAAAATACGTATTTTGAAAGATTTCTGTACCTCAAAATTTGTTAGTTAGACACATCTTTGAACATTCAGATGGAAAGAGATAACATTCTTGTTATTTTCTAAGCTCTATATTATTCCATTCTTAAATGCATAAAATTATTGTGTACTTGTAGAGAACATTATTTCAAGAATACGGCGCCCTTAATATAGTGTGTATACCGTATTTCAAAATTCACTAGGTAAATCTACTAAGTATTACATTACAATTAAGATTTTAACGGTGTAAGGATTTAGTGTTATTAATACTTTTTTTACATTTAAACAAATTACTGAGGATATTTTTAAACTAATTTTAATCTAATAAATCTAAAGCATCTGGAAATGCAAACACAGTAACACAGGAAACCACTAGTCTGCGGGCTAAAGCCTGACATTTAAAATGATACTTTAAATATTACATTAGTTCATTTATGCTGTCCATTTATTATTCCAATTATTACTCATACAATGAAAGCATATGCAGGGTTAACTATGACTTAGTACAAATATTTTAAAAGGGGATAGGAAAAATTCAGAATTAACGGTATCACCCTTCAAAAAATTCCAAACTTATTTATAAAGCGAAAATAATTATTTTCAAAACCTTATTAACCCCTAATTTCTTGGCAACTATGCCGCCTGTCAGTTGCGAGGTTAGGTATATTCTGCCAGTTAAAGTTGTCAAAGGTAGTGACAGAGCACCGCATTGCCACGTGTAACGATTTACGGCGCTTTTAAAGAAAGTTTTATTTACAAAATACTAGATTATTTAATGAGAAACATGATATGGTAGCACTGAGAGTAAAACCTACCTTACTGATACTTCCAGGACTGATATTTGGAGATTTCATGAAAGTTGAATTATTTTCTGTTTTCTAACTTGTTTACATTATAACTTGTCATTGTAAAAATTGCTGTACTTGCTGAGGACCTCTTGATTTCCCTCGACCATTTCATAAATAAAAAAATATTTTTTTTCTGTAGGTATATCTATTATTGTAGTTTAAAAATGCTTTATTTTTATGTCACTAAGGAAAAAAGAAGTTACAAGGAATTTTAAAAAGTATGAAATTGGTTCTTTTTTATTTTCAAGTTAGATACATACATATTTAAAACTCCAGCAGATGTAAAACAACATTCGTGGACGTTGTACAATTCGTACAAATGTACGACGATTTGGCATATTCTGTCTACATATTTGGAAAACGTCTTTGATATTCTGCTGCTCCACGATATGCACTTTTGTCGCATTTCGCGATTACACGAATTTGAATGTGCGAAAAGCAAATACTGAAAACTAATATCAAAATATTTGCGATATTTGACGGATCTTCCGATGCTGGCACCATCTGTAGGTCATTAGCGGAAAGTGCACTAAAGCTCGTTCCATTTTTTAACTTATTATAGAATTAAATAGTAATAATACTAATAATAGTAACGATATTAACAATAATCGACCATGTTTGCATATAATAATATTGTAGTATTATTATTTCAAATTTCTTAAGACGTTTACAGTGCTCTGTAATATTACTTTTCTGACCACTACTGCTGTTTGACATTTGGAGAGTATTAGAAACAATGCAACCAACAACACAGCATAGGTTTATATCGACTGACAAGTGCTACGTGCGTCTAACTCCGTGTCACGGAGGAAGTGTCAAAACAATACTAGGATGAAGATAACCCACGATTGTACACAAAAGAATAGAATATTGATTATATTGATTGCACTAAGAATATTTATCTGAAGAAGGTTCTCGGTGGTGGCGGACCGAAGACTGAACGGTTGTGTTGACCTTGTAATTTTAGTTTTCCGTTTTTAGTGACAGTTTCAGTTTTAAGCGTTTTATTTATTAAATAATGGATAGTTGCGATATATTGGGACATGTGTAGTTTTCCACAATTTTCTTTAAACGTACGTGGACATATTTTCTAGAGTTGAGAGCAATGCAGTGGAGTTACAGTTATCGGACAAAATTTTCTAAATGAAAAACTGCCACGGGTGTATTAGAAGTTTTCTGCTAGTATTTATTTCAATCAATTTTCTTAAAATAAATGGGCAATTTATTAACTGCATCTACGCGAAGTGTGTATTTTGTGACGAGTAATTCTGACGGACCTATAATGAGTGAAAATGAAGTTTTGGCAGTTTGGAACGAAGGAACGAAAAACGAATGCAAAATACTGTAGCTAAACGGACTAACTGTTATCTATCAGGTATTTAGGTATTATTATTAATAAAAATGTTTACTTTCGTTCTTCCTACATTCGGCAACGTTGTGAGAAACGACCGCGTGGTAGTTGACATATGTAGCCATCTTGGACGATGACTGATCGACATAGGCGCCGACTTTCCGTAGGAGGAAAAAAGGGTTTTGCTCCATTTTTAAAACATCGAGCTAGAATTCCGAAATAATTTTTTTATTGTCTTTTAGGCCTCCCTGAGCACGTGGTTAAAATTTTTGTACTTAGTCATAGTTAACCCTGTATTGCAAATTTAAACGTTTTCTTAAAATGGAAGGAACGAACTAAAATAAGTTAGTCATCTACCATCTATGTTCTACAAGCATTTTACCTAAATGCAACTAGAACTAGCTATGGAATTATAAATTCAAACATATTTAGATAACTATAACATATGTATTACCTATGAACCAGTTTGGTATCAATCATAGTTGTGCAACTGCGCTAGCAGATATACTTGATGATATTATTACATCTAACGATGAAAACAAATCTGTGATTTAGTGATAATGCCTGTTTGTTCTTAAATTCATTATCAACAGGTTACAATTGAAAATAAAACTAAATTAATGAAAATTATTACTGGTGTTCCACAGGGAAGTATTTTGGAATCTTTTGAAAGTTTTCGAAAAAATTCCCTGGCACGTCGATTCTGTTTTTAAAAAAGGCACTTTTTGACATACGATCACATTTGTGACGTCATCGTTGTTCGAGATATGACGTCATCGACAATTTTTTTAAATGGCAACCTCCAATTTTGTCCATGTCATTTGAAAGAGCGTGTCATTCGACATACACATCTTAAAAAATTATGGTGTTACATAACACACAACATTTCAAGAAAATAATGTTTGAAAATTTTAAAATTTAATTTTCAGAATACTGAAAATGATAATAATTAGGTAAAAAATCGACTAAATTAAATGTTCAAATTGTGCACCGTTGGCTGCCTGACAGTAGCCGAGACGATTAATAAATTATTTTTGGACATTATCAATAACTTCAGGTGGTATACGATGTATCTCGTGACGAATTTTTGCTTTCAAATCTTTTAAATTACCGGTCTAGTAACGTATACTTCACTTTTCAAGTATCCCCACAAGTAATAATATAGGGGTGTCAAATCAGGCGATCTGGCAGCCACTCAATCGGCTCCCTTCTCGGGTGATACATTTCGATGAAAATTAAATTTTAAAATCTTCAAACATAATTTTCTTGAAATTTTTGTTATGTAACACCATAATTTTTCATGATGTGTATGTAGAATGATAAGCTCTTTCGAATGGCTTGGTCAATTGGGGGTTGCTATTTAAAAAAATTGTCTATGACGTCACAAATACGGGTAGTTTGTCAAAAAGTGCCTTTTTTAAAAACAAAATCGACGTGCCAGGAGATATTTTCGGAAACTTCTCAATTTCAAAAATAATCGTTACATTTCGAAAGCACTATACTATTTATAAAATTTAGATTTCGATAAGCTATAAATTTTGTAGTTATATTTACTATGCTGATTTATTTTTTTATTATGAAGAAATACTTACCATTTTCAAATAAATTTAGATTTGCAGTCTTTTTATACAGTTTCTAATAAACATTTTCGTACAGAATATCCTAGATGATGATGATATCATACTATTTAATAATCATTGCAAGAGCCTCGGAAGATTTATCAGAAAACTCATGCCGTTCCTCATCAGTAGTAAAGAATATTTAAAAAGTAATTTTCTTACAGTGTCGCAACCGGTGTAAATAATTTGTTTAAAGTATGTCTTCTTGAAATTTCAAACTTTTAAATCTACTGTAAAGGAGTATTTACTAAATAGTCAGTAATTTTTGTTCATAGTTTAGATTTCAGTGAGACACATGGCACCGTCATTGTAATTTTTAATTTTAACCATAATGAAGACATAGTTTAGTATATTTCAAGACGGTAATGGAAGAAAAGAATCCGGCATCCCCGTACTGTAAACCATACCATATGTTTTACGATACATCTTTATATAGACCTCTCGTCTTATTTATGGTACTACTTTTAGAATCACTTTGTATATAAAATTAATGCAGAGCTTTTTTCTAGTTTTTCAATTTGCATAATTCAGTTCTAAAACTGATTTAGTGTGAAGACCTGCGGGGTATAATTCACTTCAGAAAAGTTATGTTATTATCATAGAATTTCCATATTGCCCCGGGTTTGAATTTTATTACTTATTAACTGTGAAGGCAAAGATCAGAAAAAATATATACAATAAAAACAATGTAAACATTCACATAAAAACAATAGTAGATACGTAGTATATGGTAACTGATTTTTCTACAAATTATAAAGTGGCAAATAAGAAAAACTAGTAAGCTAAAGCCTGGTCTACACCTGATAAGACTGATACGAATCATGCGGTTACACTATTCAAACGTTCGAAACATCATGAAATAGAAACTGTTAGTGACAATAATTGCACTACGTGCCTAAATACTGAAGAAATAATATCGTTTACGGTAGTTCCGAGATACTGAAGAGAGAGAGAGAGAATCTCTCAAGTGAACCCTCCTCGAGGATTACAGCAGGAACCAAAAAATTGACGAAATTATTTACGTATGGACATAGACACGTACTGTAAATTGTTAATCCTTATAACCCCAGAAATAGAAAATCTATACTGCTATGAGGACGGCTATCAGCTCCCATGAGAGGTTAACTGCCAGGTTAAGGTTGCTATAATCTTTTCCTTTCACTTGCAAGAGACAAGGGAACCTTTGGTCATGCAAAACGTCCAACTTGCTGTAACGTTTTATTAGACAAATCTGACGTAGTCGTGCACGACATACGACAAGACGTTGCGTGCAGACCAAGTTTAAGTAACCTGAAATGATTTTTTTTGAGACAAAAAGAAGTTTATCTGTGTAAAGTAACGTTCAGATAAACGTTAGTGCAATGGCACTGCAGTTGTACTGTTGTATTGTAATTGTATGGTGTTAAATGTTATTTACTCTGTATACATAAAATTACTGTAGACTTAAGAAGTTGGGGAATTTATCCGCTGTAAGTTGACGACATGCAAAAACTCAAGATTTTTGACCTTCAGAGAGGTTATGTTTATGTTTTGTCAACTACGTCCCTATCTACGGAAATTGTTGGTTTTTATCATTTGCCGCATAGTAATTAAAAGCCTACCCTGGATAAAATATAAGCCTACATTCTGCAGGAATAGATGGTTTATTTTAATGTTTGGTTAAATCACAGTATACTAGTATACTGCGGGTTAAATGAGGCCCCACTAATGTCAGCAAGTCATCAAACACTGGCACTGTCATTCGGGTGAAATCAAAAATAATCGGCATTCTCATTTCGCATTTCTTTATATAAATTATAGAAATCACCTTGCATGTGCTATCTGCGGTTAATGGGTCACACTCACCATCTCCGAGTTCTTCTTTTCATTTTTTTTGCATGTATAGTTTTAATACATATTGACGTCGCTGCGAATAAGAGCAGAAAAAGTAACTGTTTCTAAACCAAACAGTCTTCTTCATCCAATTTTTTAGAAACAAATCAATTCTAAACGAAATATCTAAATTAGAATCTAATTTAAAAACTTAACCTGCAAAAATGTGAATCTTCTGTTTACTGTCAAAAAAGCAGTTTTCTGATTGGTCCTTGTATGATTGTTGGAAAAGGATTAGTAAAAGCTAAAATGCTTTTAGCTTCTGCCATACAACTGCAGTACAAAGGCCTTTTTGTGGGGCGTTTGTAAGATAGTAAGTATAAAATGATATTTTGTTACGTGTGCACTTGCAGCTTGTGTCAATTTAAATATTAGGTATACACTTAATAAATATCATAGAAACTGAAACGATACGTTGTTTAGATGTTTGAGATAAATGTACGCCATTACATGTCTTTAATCCATACAACATTTATTTCAAACAACATACGTATATGTACAAGTATTTGCAAATGCCAAGAAATATATACTGATGTTTCAAGAATTATGTACTATTTTCAAAGAAAATATTCAACATATTTTCTAATACGAATTAAATGCATACATTGCAATACATTTTTAGATGATGGCAGAACAATACACTTTTACGGAGAAGAATGAATAATTCACATTTAGAGGATGAATGGACAAATGCCTGTAAAAAAATTCTTCTTACGCATAAGTTATTTCTGCTCCTGGCAAGGCTTTCTTAATTATTTAGTAATTAAAATGCGACGCGCATAGTGTATTTATTATTGAATTCTAATATTAAAATCTACGGTATTTTTAATAATTTGTTAGTAACAGATATCCTGTATATTATATTGAGTAGTTTATACCTGTATTTTTGTACATTTTAGCAAGCAGATTTTTTTCTCTATGACTGAAAGTAAAAACTTATTCCTGGTTCCAACTTCATCTGTCAATACAAATAAACAATATATTTTTAAATTGATTTTTGTTACACTATCCAGGTTAAACAAAATGCAAATATTTGTTAAATTTTGTATAACATTTTGTCAATGTTAGTTAGAAAGGTAAGTATATATAAAATATACGAAAATTTAAATTATCTACTCAGTAAGTGTATATATATATATACGATGTATAAATCAATACAAATTATAGTGCCGCAAATTTACGATGGAATTTAGTATAATAGTTGTAAAATCACATAACATAATATGGAATTTTATTCATCCTTATTTATGTAATATTACAGTGTACTAATTTCGTCTACAAAATTATTATATAATTTTACATAACTTTACGCTGGTCACAAATTATCAACGTAAAGTTATAATGTGAAATTACAGACAAATTGGTATCAGTGTATATTATGTGTAGACGTGCAATTTATCAGGATGTCACAAAGTATCTGCTAAGTCTTTATTTGAGTAAGATATATTTAAATAAACAAACATAAATCATTACGCAGTTGTCCATAGAATTACATAATTTATCGCTGATATACTTCAAATTAAAAATAATTATTTTTCAACTCCCCTATCCCAACAAAATATTTCAGAGAATAATATATAACTTATTTCCGTTGCATCCTGTATATTTATTTGTATAATAAAATATTAATATTAAGATATATTAAATTATTCAATTTTTTATTGGCCGTTGTAAAATACAAAATAAAGAGAGTTATTATATTTTCTCTTTCAATAAGCTAATGAATCAACGAGAGTAAAGTTCCAAATTATTATTATTTTTGTCTGAGTATGCAAATTTATTTATATTTTTCCTCTTATCTTTCAGCTGGTAAAATAAGCGAGACGATAATTATAGCCCTCAAAATGTTCTGTAACTGAACCTTTACATTTAATTTATATGCAAAACCTCGCGAAGCTCAAGACGTGCTTTTTTAAGAGCAATCCGAACTTATTCAACTTAATTTATGTACTTATAAACATCACTGTTTTTTTTTTTGTGCATAATGTTATACCTCGTTTATCATATCTCGAAGGGTACAGTGCGGTAAAAGGGAGTTTAGAAACTGCTTAATGCTAATATAATACAGGATGTCTTAGTCAAGATAAATTAGATTTACCCAAATATATCTACTAAATCTAAAAATTCACCGTTTCCGAGATACAGGGAGTCAAAGATTTCGAAATTTGTCATATTTGTTATTTACTGGGAAACCCTTCATAATAAAACAGCAATCTTTAGTCTAATTAATCATATATTTATATATTTCCATCATCACCCGTGACATACAAACCGTGGTGAAACTTTTCTTTTATTTAAAATAAAAATGGTACACCAATGCCTTAATTATAAAAAACGTAAGATATTTTAAATTTTGATTATTTTGAGCAAATTTTCGGTCAGTGGTCGCGCGGTTTAAGGCGTCAGTACTTGAATCGATGTGGCTAAACCGTTGTGGGTTCGATCCCCGCGGCCGGTAGACCGTATATCAGCTATATTCGTAGTTAGGATTGGCACTCTCTCTCTCTCTCTCTGTGGGTATGGTAGGCTGGGAGAATGTTAGCTTAGGTCAATGTGAGAGATTGATACCGGTCGACATTTAACTACCCCTCTAATTAATGAGGTTTTCCAGGTTCCCCCTTTCCTGCACTGCATAGTAGTTCTCAAATGCGTCCTGCTTAATAATAATATGTCGCCCCCTCTCCCACATAAGTCTTCGACTTTGGGCTATTCCTCGTGATTGGAATGGGGGGTAGAGATATTATTATTATTATTCTATTAAAATTTTATTTAAAATGAGTCGTATTTAGGTAATTGTTCTTTAAAAATATCTCTGCATTTTGTAGTTTGTGCATGGTTGTGCATGAAATTAATGCACCTTAAGCCGACAGTAGATTCCTGGAGACAAAACAGTGTGATATAGCTAAACTTATTTTAGTCAAATGTTGATGGTTAAAATTAAAGGGTGTTAAAATAAAAATTTTATTTTCGATATTTGTAAAAAAATTTAAAAAATTTTAATATTTGAATATATTTTGGATATCGGAGGTTTTTGGAAGCGATAAATTCAAATTCGTTTCCTTCAGCTTTTGATACAAATATGTACAAACTACGAAATGCAGACATACTTTAAATGAACAATTACTTGAATACAATGCAATTTAAAGAAAATTTTTTAACCCAAATATTCAAAACTTATTGCTCATTATTTAGTATTTTATGTTTTTTTATAATTAATACTGTGGCGTACGCTTTTATTTTAAATAAACAATGAGTGGCAAGAGTTTGTACTCCACTATTGATAATCGGAATGCTTAAACATACTGAATAATTAGACATAAGGTATCCCATTATAACTTAAAATTATTGTTGTTTTATTACGAAGTGTTTCCAAGTAAATGATAAATAGGTATAATAAAAATTTATACATTTTTGACATCCTGTATCTCGGAAACCGTGAACTTTTAAATAAAAATATGTTTGGGTAAATCTCATTTATTTTCACTGTACAATCATTCCTTCCACGGATGCCAGGAATACCTAAGACACTCTGTATATTAAGATTGTACAGTTGAAGTGATTATTTTAGTATTGCGAATTTAGTTCACAGGTTTTTTATTGATAACTACGTATTGTTTGTTTAGCTATTCGTAACAAAAGTTGTAATAACATTGTTTGCGTTAAGTAAAATCCAGTTTATGTGTAAACATAACGTACTAGTTAATAAATAGTATATTTAAATGTTTTTCAGTGACGCTTCTCAAAATAATTTTATAATGATGCGAGGTGATACTGGATTATTATTATGATTTTCTCTGTTAAATTTCTTTGCACCATATTTATCTAACAAGAATACAGTATGTTAAACATCGTGCCTTTATTTCAATATAAATAAATGTAAGTGCAGGAATACCTCAAGTATCCATATTTGGACTTCTATTATTTGTAATGTTTGTTAATGATACCACCGAGGACTTAAAAGTGCGACATAATATGAGATAAATAATGCAGATGGTTTGGAAAATGTTCGAAACATTTTATAACGTTTCTATATTTGACACCAGATGGTTATAGTCTGTTTGGAAATGAAAGAGAGTAATAAAACCCCAAGATAAGAACCGGCCATGGCCGTGGTAATATTTCGTTTCAGGTAATTATTGGGTAACACTAATGCTGTTTTCGAAGAGTATTTGACACAGATGTTGGATCTTATTCCTCCGAGGTTTGTAATTGTCATGGATAATGCCAGTTACCATTCACGGCAGACCGAGCGGACGCCTACGACTGCTTGGAAGAAAGCCGATATAATTCAATGGTTATCCGGAAAAAACATTTCTTTTGAAATAAATATGGTGAAAAAGGAACTTTTGACACGTAAAAGGAAATGTAGCGCGAAATAATACGACGTTTAAATTAAGTGACGTGAAAATTTTGTTAAAAAATTCCTTGGAACGAGTAACTGCAGATAACTGGCAAAGATGTATACATCATGTACGAAAAGAAGAGGAGAAAATGTGGGAAGTCGATAATTTAATTGACGTTACTGTGGAACCTATCGTTATCAATCTAGGAGACGAAGATAATTTATCAGAATATTCAGACGATGAATTTTAATATACCTTTTTTATTTTCTTTATTGTACATTTATACAACACTACAGTTACTCACCATAATTTGAATTTTCAAAATACATATATTTTTGTGTGGAATAAAAGTCTATTCATTAAATTTAAATAAATATTTTGATAATAATATTGAATAATTTTATTTGAATTACTAAAAACCCTCTTAACCCGGTTATAATGCTTAAAGTAGTTTCATGTTTTGAAATGCTGTTTTTATATTGTTTACTTATAAGAGAAATAAACCGAGAAATTGAAGCGGCACAGACAAATACGGATGGTCGGGGATTAAATTTTAGCTACTTGCTACAATTTAGTCCGGTCCGATCACACAAAGTTTTGTTAAAAGTACACCTCATCTATACCGATAATGCATAATATAAAAATATTGAATATAACCGCCAGTACTACATTTATTTACGATTTGCATACATAATAAGCTTTTATTACTCTCCTTCATTTCTAAACAGACTATAACGTCTTTGAACGCCTTAAATTGATTTATTAAATATTTCTCTCTTTTGCACTGTGTACTGTATTTTGTATTGCTATGTCTAATGATTGAAAACGTGAAGTATTTAATGTGCAACAACTCAGTGAAAATCCTAAATTAACATAATTACTTATTTAAGTCGATAAATTTAGTTAACTGTAAACGGGAAACTTCGCAACGAAATATATATTTTACCTTAAGTCATTCGGAACAGATTTTCTTAAGCATTGTATTGAACGCGATAAGCTCTATAAAAGATTTTCGAAGCGCGAAGCTAAATTAAGTATTCAAGTAATTGTGCTCCAGGATATCGCAACCCCTAACGATCTCATTAGGAGAAATAAAATGTCTTCTAATTTAGTTAAACCACCAACAAATTCTTGTTGTAACTACATCGATATTTTTTAGGTATTCAGTTGCTTTTGATTCAGTAATACCATTATGAAGTTCAGATGTTGTTACGGTACTAAATGAATATAAATTTTTAATATTAGTGATGTAATCGGGAAATCTTTGTTAGTTTATTTCCAAAAGTGAACCGAACAAATTTATAGTATTTAGTGCTCTTACCCGCGGAATAAAAATAAAATAGAAAACGGGACGACACTGCTAGCTCAGAGGGCGGTGGGGAAGGTAAAATGGTGAGGTGTAAAACAAATATTTATTAATATATATAGCATCAATAATCTCACAAATATTTATCACAGGAAGCTCGATATGGCTCAATATATCCAAAAATGTATACAAAATATAAATCAAAATCTGAGAATCGCTCAGAATCCTAATAAGCAGCAACTTTCTTCACTCAAATAATCATCTCCCAAGAACCAACGGCAATTTTTTTTTTAAACAGGCTCGATTCACCAACATACACACGTGTTGAGGCCCACCTAAATTGTTATTTATTTATGTAAAAACATTTAGATTTAGTTCATTTATGTACAACCGGGAACAGCGTTCATAAGTAGTACCAAGTTGTAGTTGAGACCTTTCAAGGGTCAGTCCGGTAGCATCCCTAGCATTGTTGCAGTAGGATGTGCTCTTGTCCTTGATAAAGTCTACTGTCACACATTGTTCAGTTGCTAAAATAAAGTTATAAAATAAAAAAAGTCGCAAAATATACTAGATATAATTCATCCTCTACACACAACTCTTAGCCAAAAGCAAGGAAGTGAAATCGCCGGTAAAATTTCCAAATCAAACCGTAAAAGCACCTACTTAAAAGAAACTACGTGTATCTAGATTCGTACAAAATTCTAATCCACTACTGACCAATAGATAGTGATACAATATTGTTAAATTTAATTTTGAAGATTTAAATTCTAAATATCTATATTTAATTTTTAAGTTTATATTTTAATTTAATAATTTAATTTTGGCCAATTGTAGTAATTTAAATATATTTAGATTAGAATGTTTTTTACAAAATTATAGTGTAACAATGTTTGAAAATATATTTATACTTTTTTTAATATCCCTTCGATGCTAGTCTATATATTTTATTAAATTGTTGGTATAGCATTAAATATTTCTTCCACATATTTGTGAAAAGATTGATGAATCTTTGTTTAATTGATTAGTTCATTGTCTAAGTCTAACCAGTTTATAATACATTACATCCAGTTACTGTAAACATATGTTTTGTTAGTAGTACTAGCCTAAAATCTATCGTTTTCTTTTTGGGTAGAAATATAGTCTTGACAAAGTAAAGTAACGAAAATTTAAAAGTCAGGAGTAAGAAGGAAGAAAATTTTCAATTTCACGTGTAAATTACTTCCCCCTTCTTTTCTCCATTATTATTCGAGATATGAAAAAAGAAGAATGAAAATTGTACAAACTTTTAAATATTTTTTAAAGCATATACATAAAAACAATAGCATATTGCATATCCAAGATATAGGTCGAACTTTTGTATTTTTTTACATCCAGTAAATTTTTTGCCATTGGAAAGGCCGTCAACTAAGCTTTTCAAAAATATATTATACAAAATATTATTACAACATATGTCATGAGTTATATGCAAATCATATAACTCATGACATATAATAACTTTTTAAAAATGTTAAATGAAATATATGAAAAACTTATTAATTTTATGAAAAATAATTTTTAAAATAGCAAATGTCCCAAAACGCAATGAGAAACAAAATATTCTAAACTAAATTTGGCAAGCATGAAACTGTGATGCTCTGTATAAAAACACCTAATACTATGAATTAGGTTTATTAAAGAAGATGCTATAGTCAAAATAATCAATTTAACTTATTTGCGCACATTTAAAGTCTCAGAAATAAATTAAACATTGAACTATATAACTTTAGACAAATCATAAGGATCGTCAACGTAACTTCTTTGTTTCTCATAATCAAACTGTTGAGTTGTGGAAAATTCTTTGTTATCCTTTTTGATAATAAACACAATTAAAATTACATCATTACACTTATTTAATTATCACCTAAACGAACAAGGTAAAACTGAAATAAAAATTGGATTATTACAGAATTAATATTAATGTCCTGCCGTTGATAAACTACCCGTTTATCCAGCTAGAGACAGTTCGACAATTATTAATGAGAATACAATAACTGACTTACTAATATTCGTATTGACTTATACACAATTTAGAAATTCTTTTAGAAAATATAAGACGTCACGTCACTATTATTTATTTTTCTTGACATTACATATATTTTTTAACTAGCCTTCCTAGAAGGACATTAAACAAATTTACAACAATGCATAAAATATATACCTACTTCCAATAATTGGATTATTACAGAATTAATATTAATGTCCTGCCGTTGATAAACTACCCGTTTATCCAGTTAGAGACAGTTCGACAATTATTAATGAGAATACAATAACTGACTTACTAATATTCGTATTGACTTATACACAATTTAGAAATTCTTTTAGAAAATATAAGACGTCACGTCACTATTATTTATTTTTCTTGACATTACATATATTTTTTAACTAGCCTTCCTAGAAGGACATTAAACAAATTTACAACAATGCATAAAATATATACCTACTTCCAATAATTAATGTGAAAGAAAATAATCCTAATTACGACACTGGATGGAAGGAATTCTTATAAAATATTCTGTGTATTAAATTTTAGATTATTTTAGTATACTTAAAAACGTATATCGAAAATTTGCAGAATGAACTGTTAGGAATCGTTTTAGGAAAAATGATCCTGTTTATATTCACAAAACCTATTTACATTCTAAAGATTATTTGTGACATACTCATGTCTCCTAGTTTTGCTTTAATTATAATATGTAGGTATTCATACTTATCTGAAAAACTTTGAGGATAGTGCACCCTTAAATAAAAAGTCGATATCACAAAAAAAAATAAAACAGATTTAATGTAA
This sequence comes from Monochamus alternatus, assembly GCA_037114965.1. Lineage (NCBI taxonomy): Eukaryota > Metazoa > Arthropoda > Insecta > Coleoptera > Cerambycidae > Monochamus > Monochamus alternatus. The sequence continues at coordinate 70,946,186 of CM073431.1, read as the reverse complement.
AAAATGTTTAAAGTTCTAACAGTATAAAGTAGTACGTAGCCGGGCAACTATACTTCAACGGCATCTGTCGGTCTGTATGTGCAAACACACACCTGTCGGATTGGGTTGGAGTGGGGATATGCTCTCTAAGCAGTAAATAAATGAGGGCAGTAGTGTTCTTTTATTTAGCGTGGTAGCGTCAATCTTTAATACTTTCGAAAAAGACTTAATGTATACAGCAATGCTGAATTAATGTACCTACATGACCCTTATTTATGGTGAAATTACACAAAATTCATTGGCTGCTTCACACTTGTATGAGGATCGATATTCCAATCGCACGGAGTACGGTATTTTGAACGTGGTGGACCAGTAGCATGGCTTCCGTGGTCTCCCGATTTAAACTCTCTTGACTTCTTTTTGTGGGGCCATTTAAAAAATGAGGTGTACCGTATCGAAGCGGAAACCGTTAAGGATTTGCGCGACCGTATCAAAGTTGTGTTTACAAGAACAACAACCAGGAGGAAGATTTGTTTTAGTACGGCAAAATTAGAGAAGGCGTGCCCAAATGTGTGTAAAAGTCGAGAGAGAAAATTTCGAATAGTTGTACCTGTATGTGCTCATTTTTTATAAATTTCTTATTTCTAACAGTGATCAAGTCCCGCAATTTTAATTCTTCAAAATTATCATAATAAAATTGTGTTAATTTTAAGACACGTCACTGGTCAGATTCTGTGGTCAAAATATCTATCTTTAAGTTTATTTTAACGTAAAAAACGCTGCAAATCTTTTCTGCGCCTGTGTCGGTTTAATCATAGGCGGAGGTATCTTTCGTGCGATATGTGACATCGTCAGTTTGCATTCACTCCATTACAGTAGATCAGATTCCAGCGGCGGCGGCGTGCATATAAATATTTTTAAATAGATTTCAGAATGCGTATATTAATTTTCTTGCACTATCATATTTGTACCTGTTGAACATTTCCAATTTTTTTTTCAGCGATCATTCTATCTATATATATGTACGTATCATATTTTCTGAAATTTTATTTGTTTTTATAGGTAGCTCTCGTAAGTAGAGCTGTAGGTAATGTTTAAATGGTTAATTTAGCTTGCCACAAATATTTCACTCCCTAAAACGTTTGTTATTTCATTAAATCTGGCACGAAGTTAAAACACGTTTAAAAACGGAAAATAAATTACCTGGTGACGGTATTAAACAACAAATTTCATACAACCAGAAAAAGCTACTTCGCGAATACCACCGTTCACTTCCTTACGTCACGACTAGTGCGGTCATATGTCACACTTGGGTTTTTGTCTCACTCCCGTACAAAGTTCTAGAATGTTCCAGATTATCCTTCGCGAATGGCACCGTTCACTTCCTTACGTCACGACTAGTGCGGTGATATGTCACACTTAGGTCTTTGTCTCACTCTCGTATAAAGTTCTAGAAGGTTCGAGATTGTTCTTCGAAATACCACCGTTCACTTCCTTACGACAAGAGAGTGGGAGAGCGAAATTAATAGTTTTTTGAATACCGAAATTTTCCGACCCTACCATCCTACGAATATTGAATGACGGAGAGGAGAATTTATACATTTACATGATATTAACACGTGCACATCCTTAATTTCATTGACTAACACACTACGCTCAAACACACTTAATCGTGAGATCGTGTGATTCACTACGAAATCGTGAAATCTGAGACCCCCGACTGCTAGCAAAGTAAACAAGTAATAATTTAAGCTGCATCGTTAACTGCTTTCTTTGTCTTTCATACAAAGTTCAGGAACGACGTACGTCGGCAAATTGGTACACAAGAGGCTACATAGTTAAGTTTGTTGCCTACGATTCATAAAATTAAACGACTTAAAAACGTTAATACGAATTTGTGAAGTGTCATATACATATTTCATACCTGTTAAAGGACTAAACTTTTTAAAGACATGTACTCATTTTCGTGATATACAAGATTATGTAAAACGTTACAATGTCGCATTCATATAGCGCCATGTAGCCGCCCTGCCGAAGTTTTTATTTTCGACCAGTGAGTTCGATTGGGGTAAAATAAATACTGATTGATGATGACATTTTCTTAATAACCACCCCGCTTTGAATAATATCGGGTTAGATGCCTTAAATAGGCAACAGAATATCAAAAAAACTATGTAAGTACGTAAATGTGTGAGTTGTTCACCGTGATTTGAATTACTCTAATATGTTCAAAAAATGTTCCATTATTTCGTGACATTTCTGTAAATAGTATTATCCAAGATCATTTAGTAAACAAATGTTTTAATTAAAGTGCGCTTTAATAAATGCATTGTGCAATTCAGTGCAAGCACCCAGCAAGTTGTGGCTTTCTGTAATGGCGCTAGAGGGCAGGATGAATTAATCACTTCATTCTATTAAATGTACCGTAATATTGCCACGTTTTGAGTATAACTAAAACAATCGAATGGGAAAGCAAGTTACATTATCGACCACTGTCATTTCGTAGTTCCACCAAAGACCGAAATTCACATACTACATAAAACAGCAATATTAGTGAGCAACAATTTGCCGGGAAATACTATTACTAAAATTAAAATTACTTTTTCGTATCTAGAGAGTGACTCATCATAAAACCCACTCACAATTTATAGCAGTCGACACAAAGAAACATACATGCAGCCGGTATATCTGTATATATAAAATTCTCGTGTCATAGTGTTAGACGCCATACTTCTCGGAAACGGCTTGACCGATTTTTATGAAATTTTATATGTATATTCGGTAGGTCTGAGAATTGGTCGTAATCTATTTTTCATACCCCTAAGTGATAAGGGTAGTCCACCCCAAACATTTTTTTTTATTTTTTGGACAAAATTTTTTATTTTTATTTTTTTATGATGTGGAATGAAAAAATACGTACAACCCTTAATTTTCACCCTTATATGACAAACCCCTATTTTTTAATAGTCATTTTAATAATTTTATAATTTTTAACCCTGGTCGATAACTGATCGATTATCACTAGATCAGTTATCCCCGCCAGGCGTCTACCGGTGTAGGCGATGAGAACGAAACCGGTCTCCTGTCTCTCTCACACAATAAGCCTTCTCGCACTTCCTACACAGTTTGCGGCCATTATTATGGTGTATGCATCGAACGCAGTAGTAACATTTACAATTATCATTTTACCTTCTAAGTGTAATTCTCAAGTAAATTTATTATTAATTTGCTGGGCCATAATTATTTATTTCCTATTTTATCAATAATTAATAAAATTATTAATTTTAAGTGTAGTTCTCACTATTAGTTAATTAAGTGATCTACATAACCTCAAAAGTACTCAACATGTGTCACGAGCTCCCGCCAACAACGGCTATTATTTTACTATATGGCTATTGTTTTGTACAGTGAACAATGCCAGCAAGACGTAAAAGGGCCGTCAAACAAGTAAAATTGCAGGCATGTGAAATAGAAGAGCCAAAAGAACAGAAGAACAAATCCAGCAAGGAAATACTGATGCGCGTGTGAGCTTGGCGCAATTGCGTCAAGAAAAATCAGAAGATGCACGAGCTGAACGAAATGAACTTAGAAGATTAGAACAAAGACAATCCCACCGTTTCACAGTCAACAGACGCAGAACAAATGACCAACAACGCCAACAGGTACATCTGATTCATTCCTGTGTCTAGCATTCCAGTATGAGCCCGATATTCCATATTATGCTCATTCAAAAGTGGTCATTGGTGCTATGAACAAGGAATGCCCTCATCGTTCACAGTGCTCCATTCCTCTTTTCATATACCACATCTCCACACACTTACAATAAGTTAGTTATTTTTTATTTGACTACCAAAATATTCACTAGAAATAATTCATATGGCAAAACAACGTTTGCCGGGTCACCTAGTTTTTCCTATAAAATCGTGAGGCGTACCCGATTACACAACTTCTGTTGCACCAAATACGCATGCGCCAGGGCGAAGAAGTTAGCCTTTTATTGGTTGTGACGAATTGACAGATCCGCCTGTTCCATTTCTAGCGCTGTCATGTAGGGGTATATCTTTCGGGCGGGCAAAATTTCGGGTATATCTTCCCGTCAATTAAATTATGAATGTAATTAATTTGTTGGTGATGTTATGTTAATAAGCATGGAGAATAATTCAAGCTCTACAGCTTATTTTCAAAATCGTAAACGCCCTAATTCAACAAATGAGGAACATCGGATGATGATATGTACGAAGGGTTTAGGACGCGAAGTCAAAATATGGTCAGTGATGTTGAAATATGTAGTTCATTAACAAAAATGTACGTGAGTAACATATATGTATTGTGCAAAGAAGAGTGGTAAATAAGTACAACTGCGAAACGAAGAATAGTGGATACTGGCAGAAAGAAGATGGTATTTTAAAAATGAAGTTTCGAGAAATAGAAATTGGGTTGCTATAGCTTACAAGATAAAACTTTGTCTAGAATATATACAAGGGTGCTTTTGCGAATTATGCGTGACAAATGAATTATGGTATGTGAATTTCCATATAAGTGAAACCGAAAAGAATATACTGATAAAAAAAAGACGAAATTGTGACATGACGAAGAAGCTATTTAAAATAAATATTAAAAGATCGGAATCTGGATCGAAGAATATATTAAATTTTGACGAAACATGGATACATTTAGGTCATACGGAAAGCGGTATCCTAGTAAGTGTTAATGTGTAACCGTTATAGTGACAGTGCTAGTAACCAATAGTGAATAGTGTGTATATATAATGCAATGTATTCTAAAGCCTTTTGTCCTTATGAATGCGAAATTCACGATTATTTGCGCTGTTTATTTAATGGTGGTACTTGTAACGAATTTTGTCAACTGTAACATTTTCTATTATTTACGTCATGAAACTGTCATGGTAGATTGTCAGAAGCTCAAAACAAACGCTATTTGCAGTGTTTTACTGTTTTACAAAATTTGTCAAAAGTTGAGATTTTCGCGCCATAAATGAAAACAAAATTTAGGAAATTTGTGCAAAAATCCGAGAATTTCACTTCTATAAGGACAAGGCTTAAATGCTTAAATCCGCGGAGTGCGCATCAGGTAGGTGTAAGCGGGTAGTGGGCCGTCGCCGTCAAAAGAACGGTATTCTAATGCAGAGAGGATGACACATAAACCGTTAATGCGCTAGGTTCACTCGACGTCAACTTATTTTTGATAATTTTGGGTACTTTGAATCCTTCTCAAGTAGCACGTTTAGGTAATCATACAACCCTCACCTTCCCTACTCATCTCTGTGCTGTGAATTAGTCACTCAATTATTTTCGACCTTGAGTAATAGATAATACAAGATAAAAACTTTAAATTTGAATATAATATAATATTTTTGTTATTTTGGTATATTTTTTATATATCATCGCCTTCAAATTTAGTATAGCTATAAAATGTTGCTCCTCACACGCTTCGCCCATCACGCTTTTCTACTCTAGATTTTTTGAAGCTGGATAAACAGAATCGAGACATGCATTCATTAAAAGAATACTACTCCTCCCTAAAGGCGGGCTCAAGATATATTTTTTCCCCAAATATTGCCAAAAAACGTAGAATTACGAATCTTATGTTGGTCACCCAGTAAACTGCCCGAAACTACTTCAAAGCACATTCTCTTAAAGAACAAAGTCGCTAATAAAATTAGTTTGATCAAGCTGTATACAAAATATTTTCTTTGAACTTTATACTACGTACCAGTATTAATTTAAATAACAATAACCACATACCCACATATAGAACAAGGCTTTGTAAATTGTTACATCGTTTATTGTGAAAGACAGTTTAAAGCTTTTTCCTCAACTAGTATATCGTTCTGCATTAGACAAATCTGAAGATAAATTCACAATACTTATGAATATGCAAACTAGGTCCTCAGTTTTTACTAAAGCATGCAGGATGTATAAACCAAAAACCAGAGCTATACAAATGCAGATATGAACGGTATCCCTACTGACAAAAGTTAGCTTTCGTTGTTAATGTATCTCATGTTTATTCAAATCTTTGGTCCTTACAATATTATATGATTTAAATCGTAACGAATTGCAACAGTTTTAGGACGAGAGATATTTTGGACATTTTATGTTCCGTGCATTCCATCTCATTTACAATGCAATATTAAATTACGTTAGAATTTAGTTGAATATTTTTCGGGCTCATGGACCATATCATCTATGATTAGCTCTCACAGGAAATAGACATATAAGCCAAAATGCTAAACAAGCCATCAGGAAAATCTCTAAGATCAAGAGAAAAGGAATATCTGGCACCAACACATAACAATCAGGGAGACGGATTAGAAAAGAACACAAACGCCGCCTAAAGAATAACAACAATAATAAATTAACTGTTACAGCTGTTATAGGCTAAATCGACCTTGATAAAATCAAAATTATATCAGGAGCGAGAAGATGCAGGCTAAAAATCTACAAATAGGTAATAAAAATCTAGATAAATTTCGGTTTAATGCACATGACACCATAAATTTGAGACAAATAGTAATAAGACTACCCGTATAGATAATACATTCTGGTATTCTTTAGAATACTTGGGGCTCCCGTTGAAAGAAAAAACATATGGCAATAATTCTACCAATAATCTGTTTTTGTGACTCTTTGCCTCCACACATGTGCATTGATTTCACGTCCATTGGTGATAAATCAGGACTTCAAGTTGGCCATCTACCGGGTCCCCCTTTCCCTATTCAGGATATTTGCAACGTATTTCATTTTAAGTCAATCTTGTAGCCAATCGCTTACTTAACAAATGGTAAGTCCTATTGACATTAAGATTATATAAGTCAGTTTCTAAAAACTAACAAAAATGTTTCTGCTTCTTGCCCGCTTTGAACTTGTAAGTTATGTAGCAGCTATGATACGTATGGGTAAATCATTAATAGTGTATACTTCGGTGCAATATACTTCATTCACAAAAATAAGTTCAATTGATTTAAAGTCAGGAGATTATGGCGACCATAGTACCGTCCAATCCCTTGGTATTAATGCTTGAACACGCTGTACATAGTACGGATATAATTGAGCCTCGTGTATGATACGCCACACTGCTGCAATACGCCGTGGACATTCTGGGCCACCATCTCTTTCACGATTCAGCAGCAAATTTCCTGTGTCACGCCCGCATTTGCACTACACTTGCACTCACTGCACACCGTTGTAAAATAAAGGAGGCCACCTGAAAAAGCATTCCTAAAAATGCAGAAATAGGTTAGATCTCATCTATTGTGGTTGAGTTTTCGAGTTTCCACTGTTTCAAAAGTGAACTTAGATTTTTTATAGAATGTTTTCATTAAATCAGGTTAGTAAATTTAATTTTTATTTTAGATAATTAATAGAGCTTTGTTTGTGGAATTGTGAAATTGGATTTTACACATTTTTTTACAATATTGACTCCATTTTTCATCATTTTAGATAAGTTCTGAATCCCCTGGATATCTGTAGATTGGCTTTTTCCAAACCTTAAACTATGGCAGGCAATTTCTCTTAATAAGGATGTCTAGCAAAGAAAAAGTACAGAGCTGATGTCATGAGCATTATTGGCATGGTACAGAAAGCTTTCTACGTTGTTGTATAAGAAGTAACCATATGATATGATATGGTTGCCCCTTCAATGTGTTCATAAATACTGATTCCCAAAGGGAACATAGTCCGTCTGGTCTACGTTTCTGACACCTTCGATAAAGTGCTTACAATGCTTCTTCGAGTATAATGTCTGCAAACAACGTTACGTGAAAACTATACCGGGATTATCTTGATCCAGTTGGACTCCCTCAATCATATTCCTATTGTCACTATAATACTCTATATGAAATACGTGTACCAAAATGGCCGCATCCCTGATAAGGCTATATGGCATCTTCATATTTCTTAAAACAGCTAGTTTTTTCAATTGTTCGTTAGTATATTTTTGTGCAAAATAAGATAAGCTGTTTTGTTTATGTTGGATACGGAAAAGTGGTTTTTCCCAATTTTTGTCCTGAAGAATTTTCTTTTGTCAATTTTTACACATATTTTAGTTGAATTTTGGTTTGATTTATTGTTCCTTTGCCTTTTATAAGCAAAATATTTTAATGTTACATATTTCTACGATATTGACCCTGTGGAGTTTTGTTATACACTTAGTATATCAAAAAAGGTTGATATCTAATAAAATAAAATGAGTACGTTGGACTATACAAATTAAGAAGTCACCTAAAATATGTTAAGGTGTGGTTGCAGGTTTACTTATAACTTCATGTTTATTGTCTGGAAATTTATAGTTTTAAATTTAAAACAAAAATTTGTAATTACCAGATTTGGCTTAGATGCTCGCAATGAAACCAATCTAATTAGTATATTTTTTATTGGTTTAATTTGCGGAAGTTTCAGCATGTCTTTCGAAACGTTGATGGGAAACATTCAACCACTGACCATTATGGTCTTAGTACCACTAACTACAACGAAGTGAATTTTAAAAGATCTTAACTAGTATCAATTATTTACTAAATAAATATTTCCTTTAGAAAACACTGTTCCTTAATTAAAAATATGTTGGCGGAAAGCAATGATTTTCATCAAATTATTTTATCCCTAACCAAAAGTTGTTGAATAATTTTAAAATATGTATATGTAAATATTTACATCGCATTGTATCTTGTTACAACGTTTACTGGTACGTAATGTTCAGGTCGAGATACAGACCCATTTCAATAGCAGTGAATGTAGCTCCAAGTTAGTTATTATTTCCTTGGAATATAATAAAAGTCCTGCATTGTTTAGTATGGTGCAATCGTGGGAATGGGTACCTGTAACTGGGAGATATTTTTATGCTTGTTTTCATGTTTCCTTCCTCCCTGGAATAACTTGCATAGCGCTTGCTAGGAAGCAAAACATGGAAACTATACACAACTGAATGCGCTTTAAACACACTATAAAATATGCAGGGGACAATTTACCAGCTAGTTTGGAAATTATATTTTATCGAAAACTCTATTGAGGTATATACGTACATACATATACAATTTTTTTTACGGAAAACACGTGTAGTGTTTTGTAAGTTTTTTTTGTTTAAAGTTAAACAAAATATATTGCACACAACTTATCTAGATTATTTTATCTTGATTAACAATTTAGATAAAATATATGTTTTCTTTTCTAAATGAAACTTCAGATTGTCTTTCATCTTAGATTAAATATTTAATAGACAAACCAAATCAGAGTATAATAACAATTTGTTTTGTGCAGTTACATTGTAATAAAGAAAATAAATTTGGATATTGAAATCTTTGAAATATTATCAATAATTAAAAAATACATTTTAGTATAATTTAAGGATTTTTTATTTAAAAAAATGTCAATACAATACAAACTACTTAGAACAAGCTACAAATTAATTTTACTTTTTTATCAGGATAATTTTAGATTATCTGTTGTCTTAATCTATATAATTTAATACATTATCTTTTATCTACATAATACTTTTAGGTTTCATCTGTTATTTCATCTAGATGAAAATGTATTATCTTTCCATAACACTGATTGCACAGGTGCTATTCTAATCAATGTGAATATTACTGAGGTCGTTGAAGGCATCAGATATATACCAAAATACATTCTTTTATGGATGCTGCTCGTATGCACTATTAACGGTGTACATTTTTAAATTTCAACTTTTATTTCTGTAGTAGATGATTTTAAGAAAAGTATATTAAAAATATGATAAACTATAAAATGAATGAAAAAAATTGGTAAAAAAGGTGGTTCATCAAAATAAGATAGTTCAAGAAGAGATTTACATAAACTAGTTTCAATAAAACGTAAAGGAGACTTTAAGGTTCCCGTATTTCTTGTCGTAAAATATCAAATCAAATTTGTAATGTTTTTAGGTAGAGAAATTTCGAAAAATAAAACATATAGAACAAAAGTAATATCAAAAATAAAATTCTCGGTGTTTTGTAAGTACGTATTTTCAAATATTTATGTACTTACCTAAATATTTGTTGGTTAGACCGCTTTTTCTCATTATTTATTCGTTTTACTACGATTTATTTGAATATTCGCATGTGACTTGAGATAACATTTATGTTATTTGCTAAATCCAAGATTGTTTAGCTATTAAATTTCTAAAATTATGTGTATTTGTATACTATGTCAAGAATAGACCCTTAAAAAGTATCATCGTATTCGTGTTTTAATAAAAAAGAAACCTATTACGATTCAAATAAACAAAAAGTGGACCAAAAGAATATATATCTAACTAGCTTAATAATTGTAATAATTACAATAAAATGCTCTTTATATTTGATGCAAAATGAATATGTCTATTAAGACGAGAACTTCATATGAAAATGCTGCAAAACATACACTATTGAAAGTTGTTAAAAGTAGAGTACCTCATATTTATTCAGAATTTACAAAACTAATGTTAATAAATAATCATTAGCATTTTTATTTATTATTCAGTAGATGCACGGAAAAGACCTAATCTATACAGGGTTAACTATGACTAAGTACAAATATTTTAAAAGGAGATAGAGAAAATTAAGAATTAATGGAATAGCCTTTCAAAAAAATTCCAAACTTATTTATAAAGCGAAAAATATGATCGGCATTATATTAAATCCTTATTTAACACCGCCAATGCGAAAATCAGAGTATGCAACCAGCAAGCAACGGTCGCTGTCGCAGTCATGTCATAATTCAATTCCTGTATTCTACGACAGTTATTATTTTAATTTTAAACCTTTTATAGCTATTAAATAAAGGAATATGTGTCGGGTACAGATATTTTCCGACATTATAGTTCGCCGGTTTGTTTTTCGAGGTTATGGAACAAGACTGCAGCGGATGTATTAAAACTTTTCTATTATCTATAAGTACCTACACATTCCTTTCGTTTGTTTCTCTTATAATAAATAGGCATTTTATCTAACTGTATCTACGAGAAATATGTCTTATCGATAGTGGGTCTTTCCAGTTCGTAACGAAATAATAAAACAAATTCAAAGTACTAGAGCTAACTGGATTAACAGTTACCTATTTATCAGGTAGGAAAAAAGGGGTTTGCCCCATTTTTTAAATACCGATAAAATTCTGGAATAATTTTTGTATTGTCTTTTAGGCCTCTCTGAGCACGTGGTTAAAATTTTTGCACTTAGTCATAGTTAACCCTGTATGTAAAGTATAATAATATATTTAAAATTTTACACTTTATTCAAATGTATTTGTATTAGATTAGTAGATAATCAAGTATATTTGATATAAATATTTAGATATTCTTAACATCCAAGCATTTTTACTACTTAATTCAACAGTTTTCTTTCTTAAAATGACGCTAAATTTAAGATTTACTTAAAGAATAATATTTTGTTTAAATAGGAAAATATTATTAATTATATAATAAGTTCTCTTTTCTCAAATTATAGGTTTATAGATTTGTAGAAAAATTATTAACATTTTGTAATAAATGTCATACTGTAAAATTTAAAATGCGGCTATAGTGCAAAATAATAATGTTTATAGATGATATTAATACAACACTTGTGATCATTTACCAAAACCATAGAGACACAAGTGTAGTATTATTTACTATAAATAATTGTATTAAAGTTGTCTGTGTATGTGTCCAAAAGAAGAAGTTCCATGTTGCATCATGTCTATTCACGTTCCCTTCTGTCGGATAAATCGTCGGTTGCCGCGCCCCCTACAGTATACTAAAAAGAACTAACAATCTCAAAAGCAGTAAATGTCTGGTATGCCGTTAATGAATGACTTTGACAGTTTGCTATAAGGCCTTTTTCTCTTATATAAATAATTAAATACTACTGAGTGGGGTGAGTAGTATTTAATTATTTATATAAGGTGGGTAGAGTAGTAAACTCACTACTCTAGACAGGAATACAGTATAGAGAATACTGAAATACTAATTGTGTACTTCAGTTCTATTTTTTTTAATGTAATGTTATTTTTTACTTTATCTAAAATGATTTAATATTATTTCAAATATTTGCAGTAATTCTTTCAAGTCATTTAAAACTTCATGTAAAGAGAACATAACTTTATTTTGAGAATAACAATTATTGACTCAAGTAATTCATATTATCTAAATAAAACAAACCAATTCTTTAAACAAACAAAACTTTACCTCATATGAAATATAGTCGTTTCCTTGATTTCAAGTAATTTTTATTCTTAAATGAAGAATATTATATAAACCTATTATACAGGAACAAGTCAATATTTCAATAAAGTATTACTGTACTTGAAGAATAGTGGAACTAAGCCAGCGTTGGAATAATTGTTTAATCTTGATATTAGTATAATTTTCTTTCCGTATATTGTTATAAAAATGTGAAGAATAAATAGTTCTCTACTACTTATTTGACTCTTTAAATTATACATAAATTATTTTAGTACTATTGTCTGGATACTACGCACTGTTACCGAAAACAAAAAAGAACGCCAAGTTGATAAATTGTCTACGACATAATTCATAATGATTGGTCGTTACCTGCTAAAATCCCACCAGTTCATAAATCAGTGTTAGCACCTGCTACCACGAGTCATGATATTTAAGTACTATGGACAGAGGTTTATCGATTTAAATTTATTTACACACTATTAAGCCAATTTAGTCAGAGTAATTAATAATATTTAATACCTCCATTTTAAATCCACAAGTATTACCAACGGTTTAAGTAGATATTGAATACATAAACAGTTAGAATAGCGTGTGACACCAAACGACATAGTTTTTTATGGCAAAATAGTTGAATCTCATATTCAATAAAAAACTCAAAAATTAATCCAAAATGTGAGAAGACGATGGATGGGTTGCTATTTGATGATATATGATCCAAATGATTTTCTTCTAAAACTTAAATCTGAGTTTTCCACCTAATATTAAATTTATTTGCCAAGTAAATCTATAAATATAACTTACAAAATTATATACGTAGGTAAGGAAGTGATACTTACTCATAAATTTAACTGACAAATAAATATATTACACAGGGAAAACTATATGTTTTCTACTTAGACATATTAGTTATAAAGGGAAATTAAAACTTATTACCTATAAATTTTAAAAACAATGTATTTATTATGTTAAATGCATACAATACTTAATTAATATCGTTGGTGAATTTCGTTGTAAAAATATTCTTTATATTCCTCGAAAATTATTTTTGATTTCACATTTGAAATATGACAATTTTTTTCCAATTATTTATCCGAATTTTATTGTAAAACTATATTTATTGTATGTACAACTGGAGTTAGTATATTAGTTTTTTCCACTCAAGGAAACGATAGTTCAGATTTATATTTATTATTAATTACTCAATGTTTATAATGATTGTATATATACAGGATAACTCGTGTTGGACATACGATGTTATCAATATTTTTTTTATGACAAACGGTCGTTTCTATACTTTCTTCGAAAAGATTTTGCTATAATGATGACACTCTCAAAACAGTTTTTGAACTTCTGGAAGTTCTGAGTAGAAATTTCATTAAATCTCTGTTGGTGAGGGAAACAAGTAAAAATTAATGTTAAAAGTTGAACGCAGATCTCATTACAAATACATCAGCAGTTCAAAAGAAATCACAAAATGAATTTTAAAGAGTATCATTATTATTGCAAATGTTTATACATATTTATAAAATCTACAAACTTATTTACATAATTATCAAAAAATGAGGCACCTATATGTGGCTCGATGTTTTATTACATAGTTATTTTGAGTATTACGTAAATGTGTATGGTATATAAAAATGTAAACAGTTTTAATTTCAGTAATTGTTAAAAACACTTTTTTTAATTTTGCTGAAATAATTATTGACATTTCTCAACAACAAATGTATCGAATTTAAGCCGTACTTTTCAAAACCCCCTTAAAAAGTCTGCAATATTTTTAGCAATACCTACTATACTACATACTAACTCTAAGTGTTTTTTATTCCTTGTCTGGAATCTCACAGGGATCAAACTTAGGACCGCTGCAATTCTTGCTATTCTTTTTTGAGTGACCTGCTAATATCTATATCTGTCCGAAGGTTTATGTTGTTATTTCTAAATTTTTTCTATGACTTCATTATTCTCTTTTTCATAACGATATGCAAATTTATACTATATCAAAATTTTTACTATTGTGTTTAATATTATTGTCACAGAATTTGCCCCACTTACACCCAATTCGACGACTGTGGAACCGCGAAATGCTAAGATTGCTCCGATCGCCCCTACGCGATTCTGGTAAACAAACAAAATGCCGTGTATCGAGGCGGGACTGGAAAAATGGGGAATCGTGTGCATTCGAGCTCCGCATCCGGTAGACCATATACCAGCTATATTCGTGGAAAGGATTGGCACCCTCTTCGCAGTTACGATAGAGACTGATATCATTGACATTTGACTGCTCCCCTAATTAAGATTTACGGTGAGCGCTCTATCAAACGATATATAAGATATGTTCCAACAACCGTCGAGAACTGGTTCAGTACCGTGAGAAATGTTTGACCAACACCGTCTTACGTCGCATTCTCCGAGAGTACATTAACAACTGAACTGACTGACTAATTCTGGATGGTTCGGAATCGATTCTTGCTGTGTTGGATCAAACCCATAGTTTTCGCTCAGTAACTCCTTAGCGGATAATGATAAAAATATGCGGTTTTTTTAATATACTATAAATATTATTTTATGTCGACGCTGTGTTTTGAAATTCTGAAAAAGTGTAAAATTATTTTTTTTAATAAAATTTTGCATATTTTTAAAATTTCAAAACACAGCGTCGACGTAAAATAATATTTGTAGTCTATTAAAAAAAACCGCATATTTTTATCATTTTTCGTTGAGGAGTTACTCACCGTAAGCCTTAATGAAGTCTTCCAGGTTTCCCTCATTCCTGCACTAGGGCCTACCATCTTAAGTCGCTGCGGCCTGCTTAATAATAATATGCCACCCCTTTCCAGCCAAGTCTTCGACTTCTGGGCTAATCTTCGTGATTAGATTGAGGGGTAAAGATATTATTATATATTATTAATTACTTAATTTATCCTATTGTTAGACTATCCAATCTGTTACGCAATAAATTGATTATTATTATAATTATTAATACTTTGAAATCTTTCCAAATGAAACAAACCCATCCATTTGTGCAGCAGATACTCAATACGTACTATCTATATTGAACAGGATCAATAATGCACCTATAACTATCAGTCTCATACATTTTAAACCGAATTTCGTATTTGCTTATAGTTGCGCCTCAAGTGCTGCCATGTAATACAGTCCCATTTGTTGAATCGAATTTGATTTACCTCCATGAATTATTCATACCGCCAAATCGATAATCTTAGTGTGTGGAATATTGGCGTGTCGATTCTTATAAGCAGATAGGAAGTGAATAGTTAGCATGTTAGCGGAAAACGGACATTTACCCAGCCAATGTTGCGTTATCGATGTTATGGGCTGTGGTTAACCGGCTTGACTCTGCCTGTGACATGCTTCGTAAAAGTGTTACGTGCTGGTTTGCGGACTTTTTATTAATACGACATTTACTGGCCCGAACAATTTTCGTGCGCTGAAAATTCACCGGCCTCGGTCGTAGAACGATAAGGGTGGACGGAATTGTTTCGCATATAGAAAATTAATGTATTGTAGCATACAAATATGATTTGATTTTCCTTTGCTAATGTTACAGTCCGACAAAATTCATCAATATTACTTTACGGTAATGAAATGAAAATAACTCATTTTTGCTAACATCGGAAAGGTATTGAAACAAAACAGAGTTAAAAAAGAAATATACCTACTGTTAAATTTTTTGTACTTTGACTACTGTCATTAACTACTGCCATACCACAAATAAGAGTCAGCACTGTATTAAGAAACAACTTAGGAAATAAATAAATAAATTTTCGACTGTGGCCATGTTCTCCTTTTTGGCCATATGGATCTGTTAGTTTTATCGAAGCGGAGAAAAGTCATTTAAGATTTTCTTTTAAACAATGTTTTAACCTGTCCAACATACCAGTCGTTATCGTAGTAAATAAACTCCATGAAATTTTCTATTTTCATTTCTTTTCTGTAAATCCACATTTTCAGCGTTTCATTTAATGTTGTTAAGAAATGTAAAATATGTTGGACTAAAATACATTTTAGCGGAACATAATTTCAAACTACATGAATACAAAAATACTCTCATGAAATTAAAGTAAATGTTGATCGACAAAAATTATTACAATGTGGTAATTGGAGACAGTGTTAGTTACCTTGCCAAATGCAACTGCTACTGACCTTACTCTATGCTTCCATACCTTTTAGTTTTCAATTTATAAGCATTGTCTCTAATTACCTTTGTCTCTTATTGCAGTATTTTCCTCTAATCATTCTTCCAAAATTTTTATAAAAAACCGTATTTCCTGAATACCGTACTTTGTATGTTTTAATAAGGGTTCTCAACAGTATACGTTATGTGAAATGTTTAAACAATCAGTGTATTAGTTTCCAAGATATAATAGTTATTATTTTTTTATTTGATCTCGAATCTCGGAAACTACATTTTTGGAAAAATAATTCTGTTTTTAAAATTTAAAATATATTCTAGGGTATAGCGAAAAGAGATGGGCCACCTTTTACAAAACATACAATATCTTCTTTTATTTAAATAAATAAAAATATGTAAAAGACACCTATTCAATACTTTGGCATTATATCAGTACAGTTTAAATCTAGAAACATGTATCTTCAAAATGTGAGTATTTGAAAAACTGAAACTCAAAATCGGTTCATACATCTTACTTGCTTGAGCTAGGTGAAACGGATCACAAAGTATCGGATAGATAGTCCTCGAAATTCCTATTACTTTTTCTTTGTTATCCTGATACCGCACATTTGACAAACGGTATTATAGCATGTGCAGTATTCATGTAACCATCTCGAATACAATTATAACTCAATCCAGTCATCTTTTCCTTTCATCTGGTTAGTCTCTAAAGCTTCCATTCTCTAAATGACTAAAATATTAATCTCCATTGGATGAATCATTCAGAACCACATTCTGCGACTCTAAAGAAAAGAGGGATTAAATCTGAATTTGGTTGAAAATTGTAAATAGTCCCATGATGTTTTGGTTCCTGATTTGAAATCAATGAGCTGTGACGTTCAGGTCTCTGATCTTTACTTATAATTCTTTTACAAATTCCTGGTAAATCTAGACCTTCATCTCTGCTAAAATTATTTCTATTGTCTATTGTTTCCTTGTAGAGTTTTAGCTAGAACATTCTCTCTTTTACCGAAATCTTGGTTTCTTCCAAGTCTATAGAGTGTCTCGTGTTCGATCGGTGCCTGTTTCTCAAAATTATTGTTGTTGAGGTGAAATTCTTGCAGAGATCTGGTGTCCCTCAGGGGTCTGTTTTGGATCCTCTCTTATTTATCATGTTTATTGACGATATAACATCAAATCTTAATGGGGTACACTGTTTGCTATATGCTGATGACTTAAAACTGTTTACGGAAATAAAATGTGTATTCGAATGTACAGTTCTTCAGAAAGCATTAAAAACATATTATCTTTGAATGTAGAGAAGTGTAATGTTATGACTTTCACACGTAAAATAAACTACATTAGATATGATTACGAAATTCAGAATTATTCATTGTAAAGACCAGAATATTGAAAAGACCTCAGCGTTATATTTGATTCTAAACTGTCTTTTAATAAACATATTGAAGTAGTTACGTCTTCAGCTTACAAAACTTTAGGGACTATTATTCCTGAAAGAGGTTTTCCACAAAATGTGTTGCTTGCACGCTTTAATATTTCAGCGCTAGATAAACGTAGATCAGCTCATCAGGTTATATTTTTATATAAAATAATAGACAGTCTAATTGACTGTGCATGGCTTTTAAATAAAATTTCAATTAAAGTACCACGATTTTCGACTTGAGCCCAAAACATTTTTAATATTCCACCTATAAGAACTAATGAAGGCTTCTCCTCTGTATCAAATGATTACTAATTATCGTGACGTACAGGACAGTATAGATATATTCTTCTGTTCGATTAATAAAATAAAAAAACCAATTTTAAAATGATTTGCTTTTGTTTTGTAATTCAGATGTGTATGTATTTTATGATAAATTTTAAACAGTGTATGATCGTTGATAGTAGTTTTTTGTATGTAGTCTTATTATTTTAATAACTTGTATTTAATTGTATTTATGTTTTCTTTTGTATGAATGTATGACGCATGTTTATACTTTTTAGTTATATCAATGTAAATGGGCACTAGCCTGTTGGATATGTATTTAAATTAAATAAATAAAATAAATATGTATACCTTGCCGCATGTCCAGGGTCTACTGTAGATATCTGGATCCTAGAGTGTGTTACTCTTGCTATTGGTGTTAGGAAAAGTTGCTCCTATCTTCTTCGAAGTGCTTTAAACAGTGTTAATATCATATATTCTCAAAAGACGCTCTAGATTACGGTAGTTATTTGGGTAAATACGTCGTTGCTCGATAGGTCTCTTTTTTCTTCGTCTCTCTTAATAGTGTGTTATTATATATACCTTTTTGTGAATCTATTTCATGACGTAGTTCTTCTTCCAGCTGTCCTGGTTCACAAAAGTTTCGCTTCAGAATTACTGATTCCAAGACATGTTCCTTAAAGGTTTCCATGTAGAGTTGTGGAGTCCTTGAGTCAATTAAAATCAGGTTCCTGTGTAGTTTCACAGGAATGTTTGAGCAAGTGAAATTTCCTTTTCCACCTTCTTGGCAACATATTTTGCTGTATCTAAAGCGACTGGATTTTTTTATGTTTTCTAATAACGACTTTCTTTGTGTTCTTCAGTACTTTGTACTGTCTTCTTGTTGCGTTGTACTGGTGAAGTTACTCTGAATTGGCTCTGACTTCTCGTATTGTAATTACTTGAGGGACAGGTGATATATGATTTAGATCTTTTTCTGACGTAATTCATTCATGTTCTTCGAAATTTTCTAGAGTTGCTTTTACGTTTCTCCGGTGTTTTCTACTTTTGATTTCGAATCCAAGAAACTTTGGGTCATCATTGCATTTGCTGGTCCGTCTCTTTTAAAGATGGGCCAGGTAACAATTTACGAAAATTTCAAACATGTGTTTTTAGATGTGTATAGTTTCTGAAAATGACACACTTAACTAACCATTACGTCTGATATTTGTTGAATGTATGTACAAATATAGTTCCTGAAAAAAAGTTGGATTTCAGTTTTCTATTGCAATTATCAGTTTAATATTTACGTTGTTTTAGTTTATCTAAAATTCACTTTTTGTAAATATTCAATTCTAATTTCATCTTTTTATTGTACGCCATTAAATTTAATGAAAAAATTCCGTTGATATTAATTCAAAGTCGTGTTTTAATATATATTACATTAGTACAAATAAATTGAAATTAATCTATTACCACTAAAATTATGTATGTAGTACAATGATGTTTTTCATAAAAGCACAATTAATCAAAACAACAAAGTAAGTATTAGACATTATATGCTATCATATATAATTTTATATTTTATTATATTCAGTTTTTTACAAAATTTCATTTAACTACATTTTGTAATTTTAATATGTATATTTTACTTAACAGAAGTAATTATTGCCTTACTAAGATTATAGATAGCCATTAGACAAAATCACAATCAAAGTAAATATTATACAGGGTGTTATAGAATGATGTTAAAAAATCTAGGAACAGCTTCTATGTTTAAAAATCAGAAGAAAGTTTATATACAGGGTAAGTCAGTCATAATGTCATTAATTTTAACCACGTCTTCGTGAGGCCAAGTAAAGGCAGAAAATATTGGTTACGGAATATTGGAGATCTCTACCTACCAGATGAACTTGAACTTTGTGTATCTAAGTACGGGTTCTGTGAAACTATATCGGGTGAGACTATTTTATATTTAGTTGAGAGCAGTCTACTATTTCTACAAGAACCATTTCAAAGCGATTGGAAATATCCCAAAGCAAAGTCTGCAGAATATTACTCGAAAACTCACTGAACGCGCATCATTTTCAGAAAGGTCAAGCTTTAGATACTTTAGAACCTGCTGATTTCCCCAGTCGTCTTAAAATTAGCAATTATTGGCATTAAAATGAAATTGCGGCTCGCCCTAATTTTATTAATTAATTGCTTTAGGCGGATGAGTGCAGTTTTACTCGAATAGGCATTTTAAACAGGTTAGTACCATACTACTTAAAAAACAATAAATTTCTATGCAAGATGTATGTAACTACAAACTGAATAATTAATTCTACTTACGAATAATACTAAAAATTCATATTTATTTGTAAAACGTAGTGAAAACGTAATATCAAAATTATTAAACTGTAATAGCCTAACATTCGAAAATATTTATTTATTATCTACATTTGTTTTTATTAACAAATAAATCAATATTTAAGGAAAATTCATTCATGTATCTAGATTTAAAAAAATAGTTTTACTCCTTGTCGTTAAATAACAGTACAAAAACTAGATAACTAGGTTATTGACCTAATAATACGGTAGGTCAAGATTAACTTTCGATAACTTTTTTGAGCATCAGATCAGAGGCGTGCCATTTCGGTCTTGGACAGTTTTCTGTCGACAACACGATGATTTTTTATTACTTAATATTTAAACACGAAACACTTTTCAGCTTCTCTTAATAATTTACTCATTGGGTATAGGTTTTTTATGTAATGTACGTAAATGGTTTATTACTTATTAAGTTTTGTGATTTCAATGTAACTTAGCTAATTTCAGTCATAACAGCTACATTTGCTCAGGTG
The DNA here is from genome assembly GCA_037114965.1 of Monochamus alternatus. NCBI lineage: Eukaryota > Metazoa > Arthropoda > Insecta > Coleoptera > Cerambycidae > Monochamus > Monochamus alternatus. Next base: position 70,925,353 of record CM073431.1, on the reverse strand, counting down.
AAAATCGTATCGTTTGATTGGACCGTATTTTCTACCGGAAAACCTGAGTGGACCGCATTACTTGCAATTTTTTTTGTTTGATTATTATTATTTGATTTTATTGCATCAGGTCGACATCGAGTTGAACTGTGAGCTGTAAACGACCAAGGCTGTGAGCGGTCAGTGACAGGGGGTTTAAATAATGATTTGAAAATATTTTTTTTGGCGTAAATATGCATTTAGATTTTTTTTTAATCGCGTATTCGCATTATACTCATTATTCCCTATCTCCTCTTAAAATTAATGACATTATGACTGACTCACACTATATACATAGGTCTGGAAATGCTTTGTTTTCAAAATACAGGTTATATTTTTTGCCTCAAATATTATATGGTTCTCGAAAAACCGATTGAGATATTGAGATGAGATTTGGTACACAACAGTGTATAGTGAAGGGCTATTTTTACTTGCAATTTATCTTGTAATATAGGTACTAACATCAGTGGCGTTCGTGCCGTTAAATACTCATTTCTAATTCTGCAAAGAAAATGTCTTTTTTTCCTTCTCATGCACTGTTTTCGTGATAAAAATTAATTTAATCATTACAATACAGAAATGATCTTCAGAAACTTGCATACGAAATAGTTGACATCTGCAAATAATAGTCTTAAATTTCGTGTCAAAATTCAGCAAAAAAAAACTTAAAGTGAAGAACACTGTTTGTAACATTCGTTTTTGAATCTGCTGTCAATATCGTAGAATTTTTGAAAATTTAGAAAAATGCCAGGGTTACTTAAGTTTTCGCGTATGCTGAGCATACGAATGTTTTCCTTTTTCGGCTTGTAGTCAGCACTTCTTTCGAATATGGTGGCCATAGACGTTTTATTTCAACGAAAATCAATTTTTCATGTATTCTTATCCATCTATACCAAATTTCAGCGGTTTCTGTTGAAAAATAATGACCCTAGATGATAGTTTCTAAAATTTCCAGTTTTTTTGCAATATTTTACTTTCAATAAAAGACTTTGTTGAGGCATTACGCTATTGAAATAACTTAGTTACCCAACTTTAGATACGGTAGCAAATTCACTTAATACAGTTTCCCTATTTTCTATCAAGTGAACGTCTATTACCGGCAAAAGTTGAACTCATTAATATTGTTCAAGACCTTTCATTAATATTATTCGCTCCAATTTACCTTGTTCTACTTTTAAATTGCCTTACAGAGTACCGCGCATCAATTTCTGGAAGGGAAGATAAATTGCATGAAAAATTTACACATATAACCCTCCGGCACGAAAATATTTTATATGTGTGATGAATTCATTAAATGAGAAAATGCGAATATTTTAATCAATTCATTCAAGAGTTTGTTGGGGGTAGACCTAGCGATATATCATTTTTGAAGTTCAACTCAAATAGAACAGATATATGTATAATTTATAAGAAGAAATGGAAAAAGGATCATTTGTTTGTTTAGATTACAATACGAAAAGAGGTCATAAGGCGGCAGTTACATTGGAAGCGAATTTGTATGAAAATATATTTTTATCTACATACCGGGTGTTCCGTTAAGATCAGCCAGCAGCTGTATTTAAAAAACTACTCGTTCTGTAGCTAGCGGTGAGGATAACGATTTGAAACTATTGATAAAGTTTTATAGCGAAGGAACTTGTGTTTTTGATAACTTTCTCTCTCATATAACTGTATTATTGGAATTAGGATTTTTTTTTAGAATAGAAAGCTTTGTTTCATTTACACAATACAGAATTGTATAGGATTTAGTCAATATACATTACAATGCAAGTTACGTCACAAAAAACTTTGATAAAAATAATTTGGCCTATTTTGAACGATATCGTTAGATAAAGAAGGCTGGTCCTGCCTGTATCATCTTTCTCAAATGAAGCATTTGATTACTTTAATACAGTATTTACGTACTATTTTGATATTTAATTTCCAGCTCGTAGGCATTATTCTGATGTCAATAGCGCAAATAAAAAATGGGAAAGTGATGAAGTTAAAAATCAAGTTCTAATCTTAAGATACATTTTCATTTAAAAAGCTATAAAATTTAAATAGCTAAAAACAAACATATTATACAGGGTGTCCGGTAAGTACCTCCTAATCTCTCGGGAGTGTATAGGGAAGGTCAAAATAAAACTAGTCCTTTCTATAATTTTTTTCCTAATGTGCCCCCTAACGGAGTTATGGGGGGTCAAAGGGGTACCTAGAAATTAACGTTTAGGGTTATAACTTTGAAACCACCCTGTATATTTTAATAAAATTTTCGTACGTTGTATTACACATGGAGCTCTACGATTTGTTGCTAAAATAAACTTTTTGCTATTATCAGGTGTCCAGAAACGGACTGGCCCTATCACAATTTTGCTCAAAATTTTGACAGAAGTAATTTTATCAAACTGAAAATATTATTATTAGATACTCCGAAGGTTTTTCTTTAAAAATGGTACTCTTTATTTATTTCGAAAAAATAAACGGTTTGCGAGATAAATCGGTTTTGAAAAAAATTGGTAACAAATATAACAATACAATACAAATACAAATTATAGGAAGGACTAGTTTTATTTTGACCTCCCCTATACACTCCCGAGAGATTAGGAGGTACTTACCGGACACCACACTGTTCCTTTTATCTTTTCAAAAGTATTTGAATATGCTTCTTAAATAAGATACAAATTTTATCATATATCCAACATGGATTTCGGTCGTAATTGTCTGCCGTAACATTATGAAGAATTAAATCAATGTGTTGAACGGTTTTAAACTCTCCTATTGATGTCAAATAAACAAATTTTAAAGTGTGCATAGGAGAGCAAAAAAAAGTTTAACATAATATACCTTCACTATTTATTTTATGAAGAAAATGTCACCTTTCGATTTGGATTAAATATTTCACCATTTAGAGGTAAAATTTGAGAGTAGAAAATAATAATATTTTCGACAAAAAAATTGAAAATTTTGAGACCAGTCCTGTGATGTAGAGAATACGGGTCTAAGGCAATCCGCCGATAACGAGTCAAAATGGCATTTCAAAATCGCCACCTCCCCTTCCCCCACAGAGCCTAGCCCAAGAATAATAGGGGCAGGTCAAAAAATTTCAATTAAGACTATGGATATGCACTTTAATTATGTTACTGCCTTGCCCAAGGTAATGATTCTTTTTGCCCACTAGAACGGAGAAAAAAGAATCAAATGCATATTTTAAATTTTCGTTTTTAATATTTAACATTCTTTATATACTGATCTAACGGATCTAACGGTAACGGTAAAAACCGGTAGCAATTACACGGTAGATATATAAATTTCAAATTTAGAATTGAAATAAAGAGTTTTTTCATTCTTACTGTAGGTATATTTCTTTCTTGCTTTTCGACATTTTTGTAAACAAAATTTTTTCATCATTCCTAATCATTGCGTCTTTGGTATCTAATATTATTTGACAAATATTAATCGTTCTGCTTAGAAGCACATAAATTAAAACTTTGTTGTAATTCTATATGTAGATAAACTTATACCCTTTGAAGGTTTATAATTCAAAAATTATACTTTAATTTTCTATATAAAAATTTTAATTCTGTGGAAAATATGAGTATGAATGCTGGTACATGGTGAGTATTTTTTTTAACAAAATTATTTGTTACACACATGTTAAATTATTTTATCTTGTTTTGTGATTTTTAGTTTTAAGGAGTTTCCCTGAAAAAGAGTATTAATAAAAAAAAACCGAAACGCACGTAAATGATTTTTATTTTATTGTTACTTACTTCTTCTTGATACAACTGTAGCCAACAATGATCGATGTTTACTGAACAGTTTGATACACACTTATCTCCGTTCAACAAAATAATCGCGGTCTCTTTTAATTTTCTTTTTGTTGCGTTATCATCCTTCTCTAAAATAAAAATCATAACATCTTTATGGAAGCAGATAAACAAATTTTAAACTATCAAACTTGACATACGTTTAATATTTTTATTACTATTTTGAAAATGAAAACAGAGAGATTTTCGAAACGTCAAAAATACTGAAGTCCGCTATTGTGATGTGATTTTTGCTATTTTTTACTTATCTGCTTTTTTAGTGTGAGATTTTTTGGTTAGACAAACTTAGTTTCAAAAATAACCCTTGATTGATCCGTTTGGCGCAAGGGCTTATTTAATTAAACTTTTTTTTTTCAGAAGTGTGGCAAAAACCCAATAAAATTAAAGAAAAACTAAAATTATGCCAAAAATAAATAGCTTCAGACAATACATATATATTTGTTTCAATTCAAATTGACCTGTAATCTCACGATATTATTACTATATATCTTGTAAATCTACATATTTTGTTGTGCTTTCATTTTATTTACTGTTACAAAAGATAAATCTGTAACATCTTGATCGCGCTACCAAATCTCATTTAACAAAATTAGTATAAAAACTCACCTTCAGAGCTTCTTCGTGCGATATTCCAGTAAATGGAGTCCCATTTACCTCAAGAATAGAATCCCCTGGCCTGAGCCCTGATCGTTCTGCAACACTGCCTTCTTCCACTCTGGAAATGTACACCCCCACCCCTGTAAAATTCAGTTCATTCAATCCAAAGTAGTCTGCGTCTTTAACAAAAAAGTGGGTGTTAGAAATTTCAAAGTAAGGAAGATTGATGGGTGGAAAAATGTGGTTGTATGCAGGATAACAGGCTTTAAATATTTTAAATGGATTGGACGACTTAATTTTTCTTTAATATTAGAGAAATTTAATTAACTTTAATTATAACATCGTACTCGTACCCGGAAAAGAGAATGTGGAAACTAATTGAAAATATGAAAACTTTGCAGGAAGTAATTAGTGCAGTTTAGAAAGTTTTCGGTTAATATTAAGTAATTGTTTTGAATTTAGTTGCTAAAGTTTTTGGATGGTATTTTCTGTATTCAGTAAAGCATATTTGTTACTCAAAAACTAATATTCTTATACTGTTTGTAATTAAAAAAAAAATACTGAAAATGTTAATTTCTAAAGTATTTAATAGCATAAAGATTCTGGAGTTCTTGGTGACAATTCCTGATAGTAAATTTGATTAATTTGTATATTAACACCTAATATTTTTGTCTTTAAACAATTATATCATTAATCTTATCTTATATTTCAAGATCCCGTAAAAAAAGTAGCCTTGGTCTTTTAGTTCACCAAAACTTCTACATCGTAAACAATTTGGAGTAAAATTTCATTCAAAACCAACACAATTAGTTGTTAAAACGAGCCCGCACCGGATTGTGTTACTCAGTTATTTGTTTGCTAAATAAATCTTTTATTTGTAACAAAGAATAACTTTTGAGTTAACTTATTGAACTATGTGTTACTACAAAAACATAATTGAGTTATATTATCGACATACTTTGTTGTTTTTTCACAAACCATCTCTCTAATAAAAAATTGTGTTGATAAGCTCACATCTTTGTATGTTGCATGTTTCATTACTTAAAATTCAACTCACTCATAAATGGGTTTGAAGTTGCTCAATGTTATTTTTTACTGTGTAGTTTTTCTTTAATCTAAAATTATATGAAGAACAAGTTTTCATAAACTTAACACGAAACACAGGGGAGTTATTGTTAATAGTGTTAAGTATGTATAGACTAATTGTTATGAACATTTGTAGTTTTTGAGATAATAATCATGAGTGTGCAAACAGTGTTGCGGTCACTTCTAGGAGGTCTCCCATCTCCCATGTAAAAATATCTCTATGTCTCTTCTACACTTTTGAATTTTTTAACAAAAATCTATTTAACTATCTGCGGTTTTAAATAGAATGGGTAGATACACCTCATACAAATCAATAACTTTAACTGTTATCGAGACACGAGATATTCTTTTCCAAAATAGTGCCACTACACTATCAATAAACTTAACGAAGGCACTGAAATAAGTAAACAAGTGTCATTACATTACCGTATATCTGTCAATTCTGCTCAATTTTATAATCTTCTAGATCTAATGTTAATATTTTTGACCTTTCAACGTCTCGTTTTGGGAGAAATTATCCTTTTCCTCCTAGTCTTTCGTACAACCTCTTAAACAGTTTGTGGTCGGATTGTCTATTATTTGGATATAATATAATATTAATAATAGTTACAAGTACCTTGTTGCTATACGGCGACCACAATAATTTTCCACTCTATCAAAATCAAAAGTGTAAAAGTGTAAAATACAGATGTTATACATATTTTTACTTCAACACTGTTTGCACATTTTTTATTCAAATCATGTCAAAAACCGTAAGGCTACATATTTTCAAAATAATCCATATACACCACTTACTGTAAAAAACAAAGGAGCAACAATCGAATAAGGCATGTTGGGTTCAATTACTTTATATTGATGTAAAGGTTCTGCTCTTAAAGCTACCATTATTAATGATCCTCCTTGTATGTAGTTAGTAATGAATGAGTCATACTTCAAAGGCATCTTTTAATGAGAATATATTTAGTCAAATAGTTTTTGTACAATTTTGCTTCATCTAAAAGTTACTGAACCTTTTGGAAAAATGTGTTCTTAACGATCTCTATGTGTCATATTTGGTTAGTTCAAATATCGCTTCATTGAAATTTCTCAAAAAGTAAAGAAATGTCATAGTAAAAATAATAAAATAAATAAATAATATATTCTGAATGCTCACCACTTTATGTGTCTAAGCAAAATTGCAACTACTCTAAAATTTTTGGCTGATGCTTTAACTCAATAAATAATCTATTCGTACAAGTTATACTGTAGGAATCCTATCTAATAGGACTTGAAGTTTTATAATGTTACTGGCGCCTCCGGTATATTATCGAAATTATTAATAGTATCTATTTGAAAATATCTCTATTTTTACTTCTCATTCTGGAAGAAAACTATCAACTGTACTACTTATTAAAAACTATTTTACGGCCATAGCAAGAATACTAGGCATAATATTTTATTCTAAGATGACGTCAATACAAAAAAACCGATTTAAGGTAATCTCATTTAGAATATACTTTATTGGTGGTTTATTAGTATTGTGTTAAAATAAGATGGCAATAAATCGTTTGCTTATAGTATTTATGTTTGTATTTGTTATTAAATGTGCATATATCTGTGTTACTGCGTGTGATATGAAAGACACTGAAACAATATAAATAGTATTGAATTTAAATTAAAATTTTCGTTGAAAATATCTAGGTAAGTTATCTATACAGGCGCATTGTTAGATTTAAAATACATGGCAAAAAATACTAAAATATATTGGTATAAAAATAGTAATAGACCTTTAATAACGATAATATACTGGATATTTCCTAATTGCATTCAAAAAATCCTCCAGGGTCGTATTCTATGGCTCAATTTTGTTAAATATGCACAGTTCCAATTTCGTCGTTTCCGAGATATAGGATGTCCAAAGTTGATAAGACATCAATTTAAAATTCATAAATTCTAGACACCTTGGCATAATTTTTTAGTATATCGGTAGGTACAAAATATAAAATTTGCAGTTTACGTAAAGTACCAGTGATTATGCGTAGGTGCTACTATGACTTTTTTAACGAGAAAAATTATATCACCCTGAATAATCATGCAAACCAAATTGGTTTTTATATACTATATTTTAAAATGGTCTGCTCTTAAAACTACCATATTAATGATTCTCCTTGTATGTAGTTGGTAATGAATGAGTCATACTTCAAAGGCATGTTTTAATGAGAATATACTGATATAGTCAAATAGTTTTTGTACAATTTTACTTCATCTAAAAGTTACTGAACCTTTTGGGAAGATGTGATCTTAACGTTTTCTATGTTCCATATTTGATTAGCTCAAATATTACTTCATTGAAATATCTTGAAAAGTAAAGACGTTATGTCATAGTAAATATAATAAAATAAATAATATATTTTGAATGCTCACCACTTTTATGCACTTAAGCAAAATTGTAACTACCCTTGAAGTAAGACTCATTTGTTTCATAACTATTGTAGTTTGTGTTACTTCTAAAATTTTTGGCTCAATAAATTATCTATTGGTACAAGTTATAGTGTAGGACTCCTATAATGTATAATTAGGATTTGAAGTTTTATAATATTACTGGCGCCTCCGGTATATTATCGAAATTATTAATAGTATCTATTTAAAAATGTCTCTACTTTTACTTCTCATTCTGGAAGAAAACTATCAACTGTACTACTTATTAAAAACTATTTTACGGCCTTAGCAAGAATCATAGGAATATAAGATGAAGTCACTGCAGAAAACAGATTTAAGTTAATCTCATTTAGAATATCCTTTATTGGTTCTTTAGTATTCTGTTAAAATAAGATTGCAATAAATCGTTTGCGCAGTATTTATATTTGTATTTGTATTATATGTGCATATGCTCGTGTTACTGCGTGTAAAATGAAAGACACTGAAACTATGTAAATAGTATTGAATTTAAATTAAAATTTTTGTTGAAAATACCTAGGTAAGTTATCTATATAGGTGTGTTGTTAGATTTAAATTACATGGCAAAAATATACTGATATAAATTGGTATAAAAATAGTAATAGACCTTTAATAACGATAATATACTGGGTGTTTCCTAATTGCATGCAAAAAATCCAGGGTCGTATTTTATGGCTCAATTTTGTTAAATATGCAGAGTTTCAATTTCGTCGTTTCTGAAATATAGGATGTCCAAAGTAGATGAGAAATCAATTTAAAATACATAACTTCTAAACCCCTCGAAATATTTTTGGCAAATTTGGCATAATTTTTTAGTATGTCGGTAGGTACAAAATATAAAATTTGCAGTTTACGTAAAGTACCAGTGGTTATACCAGTGTTTATATAAATTATAGTTAGTCAATCGGCCTTAATTGTGGACCATGTTGGCTAGATGGCGGGATTATAATATGTGCAAAATCTCTTAACTGAGCCCTAGGCAAGTCAGTAAACTGACTGACTCTCAGTCTGACTTTGTTTGTAAAATAAAGTCAGTCTTACCGACTTCTTTAAGACTCGTTAAAGAGATTTTGCACACATTATAGTACCGTCATCTATCCGACTAAAGCTAGTTGACTAACTATACTTATATGTACAGGGTGTCTCATAATAAGCTGCCAAAATCTTTGTGCTTTGTTGAAAAATGGTTTTATCAAACCTCGCCGATCTTCTCGAAATTTTGCACGTCTCCATAATTTACCATTCTGAACAACTTTTTCAAGTAACATTTTGCTATATTTTCAGCAGAAAAGGCACTTTACCTAAAACCAAAACAGTTTTTACTCGGTGCACTGAGCATTTCAAATAGGATTATTTCAAAAATGGTTACTCCTACCGACTTCAGCAAAGTATACCTTTTTCAAATAAAACAGATAGGAGAATCGATTGTTTCGATAGTCAGAAGGATACACTAAGCTGCAAAAAAGTTACACACAAAAGTACCAAGGGCCCCCCGTACCCACCCCAATGGACCTTGTGGAAATAAATGGATTAGTCCATCAAATTGCTCATCAAAATTTAGCTGTGTATACCAAATTTTATTCACTTATCACAACGCGATTGAGAGATATTGCAAAAAAATGATTTCCATTCCTCCCTCTTCAATGGGTCCCTGTGCCCTTAGGAAGCATTTCCGGATCCATGTTCATATGAACTTTTTTACTTAGTTTTGATCATATAATCGGCCTGTTCAGGGTTGGCAGCTAATTACGAGACACCCTGTATAAACCCTGGTTATACTATTACTTTTTTCACGAGAAAAAGTATATCACCCTGAATAATCATGCAAACAAAATTGGTTTTTATATATACTTCATTGCTTTCACACCATTTTTTCTTTCTACTCATTTATTCGTGTCTCCAGCTGTTTAGAGACAAATTTGTTTTTATTAACAGGGGTATGCTTATTTAACAAAATTACCTTAATTTTAATCATATAATCCGCCCCTGGATTTTCTGCACACAAATAGAAAACACTGTATATTTAGTACACCTAAACTCTCAGGTATTCTGTGAAGTGACAATAATTATTACAGATTAGAAGAATACATTAAGTCTATTTTCGTTTAGTTTTACTAAATTACAGACTGAAAATAATTACATTCAATATTACTATTGCACAATTGCGATTTATTGTTCAAAATACCTGATCACAGCCAAATACTACAATAAATTTTTGTTGCACAATATACAGCAAGTAATATTTGTAAATAATTGCAAATTTATTAAATATTTGTTTATCTAATATACAAATGTATTACTATACTTTCAGTCCATATTATTTACTCAGCAAATACACATTAAAATACTAGATTGTTAGTTACAAGCTGAATAAAATAAAGTTATTTTTGATTTCCTGTATTTTAATTGTTATTTAACGTGAGTCAAAATGTTCTTATAACTTTTACCAGAAATACTTTAGTTATCAGATATAAGCTCTCAGAAGCAAAGTTTATAACATATCTAAACTTTTTCAATTTTGACTTGCCCACAGCAAAAGATTGGCAAAGGTTAATAATTCTTTCATGAGTAAAACCTCTAAACTTTTCTCTTTGACTTCGTTTATTCCATATTCTTTCAATTCGCTACGCTTTTAATTTTTTGTTTGAAATAAATTGAATTAAAAATTAAATTGAATAGGATCTATACTGTTTTTATAAATAAAAATAATTATTGTAACATATAGCACTGAATATAATTTTAACATTTCCAATTTTTTTATACAAGACGATAAAATGTTGTTTTATCGTTGACTGAAAAAGAGTGAATTAATTTCTGGCGACGAAATGGAATTTTATCGCTATGTGTAATACATATTTACAATTTTTTTTTCATTGATCGAATTTAAAATGAATAATGATATCCCGGGCAGAATTTAATTTCAACACTTTTTTACTCTTGTTAAATAAAAAATACAAGAAAAAATGCATTAATTAACTCTTTGAAGGGCAGACTTTTGCCAATGAAATAACCACCCACCTCGGGGTTTTTTAATGATTTTTCTCCATATATGTGGTTAATGTTATATTAGTTAGAAGAAATAAAAAATATTTTTGGAAAAAATCGTATATTTAAATATATATTTAGAGTAGTTTTGATTCGAGTAGCGACGTGATTCACCCGTTATCCGCTACCCGCTAAGAAAGAATAAAAATAAAAAGGTGGTTTACTTTGAACACCACCGCACGCCAAGGTCAAAATTCTAAGTGGTACATTTTGACACCCACCCTTGAAAGAGTTAAAACAAGATTTTAATAATTCATTTATTAGAAAAAATCAAAATGTCAGTAGTAGGATCTGTCTTTAAAATTTGACAGTTAGTAATAAAACTATTTTATTTCTGCTTGTGCTAAGTTTCTATGAATTAAACTGTAGAACAACAGCTGAAGAAATGTCGAAGAATATCGTAGAAGATTTCCAAATCGAGTGACAGTCAAAAGACGGGCTTGAGAGACAGGAAGGTTTTTCAATATTATATTCTTATATATTATACAGGGTGATTCAGGTTTAATCTTGATAACTTCAGTAATCGATAGAACAGGTTACAATAATGTTCATTTGTGATATAAACTTATTTCTTTAAACGCGTCGTTTCCAAGATAGAGGGCGTTGAAGTAAGAATTTTTTTCTCGCTTTTCCCTCATAACTTTTGAACCACTTATCCGATTTAAGTGAAATTCAGAACACAAACACTTCTTATAATCTTATATAAGCTTCTTAAGTTTAAACTACCTACACCTCTTAGAAGTGTATTTTGTATGCTACCCCTCTTTTATTTTATTTCAAAACTACAAAAAAAAAATTAATTTCAATAAATCATCTACACACCACTTTGACCTGATTAATTTCGAAACTTTTTCATCTCCTGTTTTTTTTTTCGACGTTTGGTCGTGTTTTTGAGCCGCGTAAATTTCATTTAAGGTTATAGCAACCCATGAACACAAAACTCAGTAATTTGTGTAAACTGGCGTTTGTGAAAATCATTGTCAAAAGTATTATTTAAAAAGCATTTTTAGTGGTAAGAAAAAATGCCAAGAACGTTTACAAATGCTGAACATGCCGATATACATTATGGTTTCTGTGACGGAAATTCCAACGCGGCAGTTCAAGAGTACCGAACACGTTTCCCTAATAGAAGAATTTCAAATGCACAAGTTTTTGTAGATGTACATGGTCGATGGAATATGGTTTGCGCCGCTGCAATGATCATAATCGTAATGTACCGCCAAGAAATAAGTGAATTCTTAATCTTTTTGATATCGATAGAACTTTAAGTACACGCCGAGCAGCTCGGCAACTCCATTTATCTCAATCAAAATTACTGAGAGCACTCAAACAAGATCATGGAAGGGCTTTCCATCTCCAACTAGGAGGTTTGTTGCCAGGAGATGCTGAAAAACGTTTAAATTTTTGTAGATGGGTTTTAGATTCAACAGCAGTGAGATAGCAATGAATTTTTTTTTCTACAAAACTGTTAAAAGTGGGCTTTTTAATTGTCATTTTTGATGTTATAAAAATGTCATTTTTTGACACGCGTGTTAAAAGTAGGTTACTTTTAACACGCGTGTTAAAAGTAAATCAAAAGCACTAGCTACGAAAATTTTGGTTCATAAACATTGCGATCTGTGTAGTATTTTTTGATTTCTTATTTTTATTGAGTTTAAAGTTCTTTCGATTGTTTTGTAGAAAAAATATTGTATGATATACGTGTTAACAGTGATTCTATTTTGTTCGTGAATTTAAAAAACTCGCTACGCTCGTTTTTTAATCCTCTTCATTCACAAAATAAAATCTTACTGTTAACACGTATATCATAAACAGCTATTATTGCTATTTTTGTGAAAGCTGTTATTATTTGATATTTTATTTTGAGTAGGTCAAACTTACATTAGTGATTACTAATTGCCATATTTATTTTGACGTTTGTGATTTTATAACTGTCGCACATATGCGTTTGTTTAGTCGGTATTGTACACACATAATTTCGTAATGCCTGCCACTTTTAGTCATCGAGAATAAGTTATTATTTTTATTTATGGGTATTGCAACGGTAGTGCTAATCGGGCAGTTGGGGAATATCGATGTCGCTTCCCGAACAGAAGAGTGCCAGATAGGAATGTATTCCAGACCGTTTTCAACAATGCACGTGAAACTGGAATGTTTCCCAGTGTGAGAATTACATGTGGGAGGCAAGCTGGTCCTGGTCCATCAGTGGAAGAACAAATTCTAAATATGGTAGAACGTAGCCCCAAGGCACACTGCAATCCGTCTCCAAATTAATCAAACTACGGCGTGGGAAATCATTGACAAAAATGGTTCAAAACGTTTCCATATTCAGCGCGTCCAGAATCTTCAGGACGGTTATAATAATTTGCGGTTGCATTTTTGCTGTTGGAGAAACGCAAACCAGATATTTTACAAATACATTTTGTTCACTGATGAAGCTCAATTCACTCGTGATGGAGTAAATAACTGTCACAATGAATTTCGTTGGTAAGATGAACATCCGCACGCCACGGTGGGAAGTAACTCTCAGCAGCGGTTCAGCATTAACATGAGTGTGGTATGGTTAATAATCAATTACTTGGCCCAGTTGTGCTAGATGGTAGTCTTACTGGAACTAGATATGTAGAATTTTTAGAAAATAAGTTGACAGATCTACTGGACGATGTTCCATTGGATATTAGGCAAAACATGTACTTTCAGCATGATAGTGCCCCTGCTCATTTTAGTCGTGTTGTGATCAATCATCTTAAGAATCGCTTTCTACAACGCTGAATTGGCCGAGTTGGTTTTGACCACCAAGATCATCAGATTTGAATTCCTTTGATTACTGCCTATATATATGTTCCTTTTACTCCGAGGTGGAGCATAGGGCCTTCACGAAGCTTTTCCATTTCTTCTTGTTTTCAGCCAGCGCTTTTGCTTCCCGCCAGCACTTTCCCACCTTATTTAATTCTTCGTTTGTATTTCTTCGCCAGCTTATTTGTGGCCTTCCTCTTCTCCTTTAACCTACTGTGATCCAGTTTAATGCTACTTTAGTTATGTCATAGTCAGGTTTTCTCAATGTGTGTCCTATCCAATTCCATTTACGTTTCATGATATCACTTTTTATTGGTTCTTGCTTGGTTCGTCTCCATAATTCTCCATTTGTTATTTTATTTGGTCAGAAAATTTTTAAAATTTTTCGTAAACATTTATTTACGAACACCTGTAGTTTTTGCAAATTTCTTAAAGACCACGTTTCACATCCATACAACAGCAAGAATTGTAGTTTTGTTTTCTGGCTGATTTGAGATGACATCCATATTTTTTTAACACGTCATATGATCCGTGTGCTTTCTTAATCCTCTGGTTAATATCTACTTCTAAACCACCCTTTGTACTGATATACGCTATCTAGGTATCAAAATTCTTGAACTTCTCCAATATATTTTTCATGTCTTGAATTGTTCCTGATATTAGGCAAATATCATCTGCGTATTCTAGATCTGCAAGTTTAACAATTCTTAGCCGATTCCATGATATACCGTTCCTGCTTTCAATTACCTTTTTAAGACGTAGTCTAGGCAGATATTGAATAGTAAGGGTGACCGTATACAACCTTGTTTGACTCCTTTTCCTATTTCTATTTTGTCTGTCAAAAATCCCCTATGTAATATTTGGCACGTTGATTTGTCATATATTATTTTAATTAATTGCAAGATTTTTCCTGGGATACCTTTTTCTTTTAAAATTCTCCACAGCGCTTGATGATTGATGCTGTCAAAAGCTTTTGCAAAATCTATGAAAACCAATATGAGTGATGAGTTCTTCTCAATTGTTTCTTCTATTATTAATTTTGTTGTAGCTACCTGGTCAATGCACGATTGTCTTTAGGGATGGTTGAAATTATTAGTATATGCAGCAAAAGTGAACATAAGAGAGGCGCTATTCTATCGGATTGTCAGTTGTGCAGCACTCATAAGAGAAAATCACCGTGTGCCACAACCGTGCAATCCACAAACGAGCTGATGCACGCATCGAAACAGACGGTGGTATATTTGAAAATTTAATTCATTAATTTCGGTTTATTAGTTCTTTAATCAATGTTATAATTTATAATACCTACAGAATAAACACTTTTCTCTACTGATGCATTACAATAATTAACTCGGTTAAAAATATTATCATTGCTGTCTCAGCAACTGTTGATATTCGACCATATGTTTATTAGGCTTTTTTGTTCACTTTTGCCCCCTGAACACCCCTTTTGAATATTGGGGGATCCCCTACAATCACCCTGTATATTTTTATTTTATTTATAAATCGCCGTAGCATAAATTACAAAAAAAAAGAATGATTTCATTTCTACCTATTTTTTTAAATATAAAAAATAATTTTATACTTATTCGATTCGTTTTCGGCTTGAAAGGCGTTCCCTACTAAACGCCAAATAATTTCATCAGATTGCCCAGTAATCTCCCTAATTGACTTCAGAATTTGAAGTCTGCCATTGAAAAGGGAAATAATGGAAAGCTATTTTTAAAGTATTGATTGTAGTCTATTTTAAGCCCGTATTGAAGACGTGCATAATTTAGTGAAGAGAATGAAATGATAAATTTCCATCTGCAAAGCTTTTACAGACCGCCTGACAAGCAATCAAAATGTCTTTGATGTGAATCGGTTGGTGGTTCTTGCCGTAACAGAATTGTTAAAATTGTTCAATGCCACATCAAATCGTGACTTGTTTCGTTCACAACTGAATGCGTTGCAATCATTCACAGAGAATTTCGTTTAATCAGTTGTTCCATTCGAATTTACGTAATAATCTTTCTTTAATTGTTGTACAGGGGCGAAAAAATTCAGGGGGTGGAAAATAACGTGGGTTTTCATATAAAAAAATTAATCCCCTGTGAAGATACAGCCCCTTAAAAGAGTGCCAAAAAATAGTTTTTTGTGGAATACCAAAAAGTGAGAGAAATGAAATTAATGAGATTTTCTGTTATCCAGAGGGCAAGTAAATAATTTGTTGACATTCTTCTATGGTTATATTGGGAAGAAAAAGCCACTTCTAACACTTATTGCTACCTTATCATTCAAAAATTCATTTTCAGATAGCCTAATTCATTCTAAACAGTAAAGGCGTCTTGTAATATTTTCGTAAAATGAACGATTTCTGAGCAAAATATTTATTTACAATCAGTTACATGGCACAACTGGCATAGGATAGAGGTTCACATCACACTAGCTTTAAATATACTCGTATACTTGTGTAAATTTTATAACGGACCCCCTCCCCAATTTTTTTAGTACGCCTAGGGTTTTAAAATATTTTATCTGATGACATAAGGAAGCTCATTAAGTACCATAATAAAATTCTTTATGAAAAACATGTGATGGAGATATCAAAAAAGTTTATTCAAAATGCGTAACTATGTACAAAACTATTATAAATGGTAAAAGAGCAATTACTACAATTTGCAATATTAATTCCAACGGATGCTAGACTTTTTACATCAGTAGCTGTTGTTTAACTAGTATTGGAACCATGTAAAAAAAATCAGTAATTTGAATTATTATTTTTTTTTACAAAATTCTTGCATTGACTTGATAGTTTTCCTCTGGCAGTTTGTCAAAATATGATGTGATTTCAACTTGATGGACATATTCAGAACCAGTTAAACAAAATCTTTCCTAAGGATTGGTAGAAGACAGCCGGCATATATTAAATGGCCATTCCGTTTTCCCAACCTCAACCCGCTGGACTTTAGCTTCTGGAGTTTTATGAAAGATTTTGTTCATATGGTTTTCATACTAACTTAACAACAGCTATGGTAACGAATTATACAAGGTGGAGAGCACTTTAGGTTGAAACCACATATTTTCTGGAATATTCATTAATCTCTAATTAGCCCCAGGTGGGTAAAGGTGGTACCCATATAGAAGTTTAATTGAGTTAAATTTTTGTTGTAGTTGACACCCTGTATTTTGAAAATTAAGCTCCAAAATAAAGTGTCATGAGAAAAGTCTTGGTCCAAAGAATTTGTTCACATTATTGCTGTAATTTTCTTATCGCTTGTGATTTTACAAATAAAATGTAATATTACATTGCAAATTTATTTTGCGGTGTAATTTTAGGTTTTGCAATTGTAATATTACTTTATGATTTTAAAATACAAAAAGTATTTTTACAATGTAGATTGCACAATTACTTGAAAAATTGCAAAGTAAATTTACAGGCAGTTGTATAGTTACATTGTAATAATACATTTTATGTTATGACTACAATGTATTTTTTTTATCGTACATAATGGTCCAATTTGGACACTTAGGCAGAAGGTTTCTTCTATTTTCAGAAAAGGCAGAAACAAGTAGCTTAATTTTTGAGAAAAGTTGAATAGCGAGAATCACATTTCGATATTTTGATTTGTTTAAGAGATGGTCGTTTTCTATGGTAACTTTTCTACTTATTATATTAATATTTATACATAATAAAGACATTTTTTCTCTATGTGTAACATAGGAATATTTGTTTATAACTTCTAGTTTTCCGTTACTATAACAAACATATATATTTTTTAATAAAATATCATACATATTATGTAATATGGGGCATCTTAGAAAAGGCCTAAAATTTAAAAAAAATCTATATTTAACTAATCAAGATATCGAAATGAAATTTTCGTTATTCAAATTTTCTCAAAAAATATTTCCGTAACATTTGGACTATCTAAAAGAAACCTCCTAAAAGTGTCGAAACTGACCTAACCCGTACAACTAACAACTATCGTACTAACAGTGTTTTGACACAGATACCTAAAACAAATCTGAATAGTAATTCATTTATACCTAATAGATTAACATGCCTGCATGAGAAAAATTTAAATATCGTAAGGAATTAACGAATGTTACTCACCTTAAGTAACATATCAGGCTTTTCCGTGAGTTTCTCAATAGCATCACTGCATCAGAATGTTTTTTCAAAAGAAAAATGTTCTCATATTAAGTAACCTACTTAACATGAATTCCAATTGCTTCTAATGTTAACAAACACCCTTAATAGTAATACTAAATTTTTGATATGATATCTCCAGTGAAGTCAAACATTTCTGAAGCAAAAGATTTGTTTTCTATATGCTTTTCTGATTTATATACAAAAAATTAATTACTTTGAAATGTATGACTCCTTTAGATTGAAAATAATACTTATTTCTATTATAGTCCCCATGTACCTTAAAATCAGCAGAATAATCCTTTTTAAATCTATAATTAAAATTTTTGGACAAAATGTGTGAAAAATATTAGTTACACAAAACCGTACTTTTTCTAACAGATTATATAAATAGCTATTTTGTACTCCGATTACGGCTCAGTTAGCTAATTAGTAGTTACAGTTTTATTATATCTTCAATATATTAACTGCCCCTTGCTTTTTTTTAGCTTAGAAATACATGTACATACTGAAGTAATAAAATATTATGCTTTTACGGCAATCGTTTATTCAAATTTGGTACCTGCACATTTATGTTATTTGTATAAAACACAACACTTAACGTTATACAAAACATATATTACAATGTAAAAATATATTCATAGAACTAAAGTTAATATTTTATAATATTTAAACGAGATCTATGATGGCCTTATACTAACTATGACAAAGTAATATTAATTATATAAATGTGCATAGTTAGTAGGTACCCAGAACTTAAATCATGCTATTCCTCCAGAAGCCCCTGTTCCTCAAATATATATAAAATATAATTCTAATAGAAAATAATATATTTTTTATATATTATATAAGATGAACAAATCAACAGTGGGGTACCCGATTTTTGTTACCAATGTTTCTTTGCTTCAATAATTATGTATAACTTACTTCTTAATCTCATTTAGGTTATGTTACAGCCAGAACTAGACAAAACTATTTATAGTACTGAAAACACTCACTTGTCACTCTATATATGATTATATTGCTAGTCACTACTAACTAAATTAATAATTATGTAAGTACCTAGGTCCTAGGTACAAGCTGCATTCATCGAAATGAAGCAAGAAATAATGAAGGCGTCACCACTCAACGCTCCCAACGGTTAGTGGTAGTGTGTTTTAAAGTTAGTAGTACACAGGAGGCATATTTTTACAGTCAATTATATAGTAAATTTGGTATGTTCAGTAATTTTACAATGTAAAAATGGATTTCATATTGCTAATTGTAAATGTGTTACAATATATTCTATAAACGTTACACATTATATTATAATTACATAGGAAGTTTACAGTTTTATTGTATTTTGAGAGTTTATTTGAAAAATTACAAGTGTCAGTGTAATATCGTCGTTATTTGTAGAATTATTTTAAGATAATTATAAGGATATTCTTACAAAGTATGTTTGTAAAGTTACTAGCTTATTTTACAGTGAAGGCCTTGACCTACTAATTTGCAACACCCTGTATATTTTGGACATTTTATTTTGTTTAAATGTACAGAATATACTGATCGATATACTGAATATAATTTTTTTATAATAATATTGAATTTTCATGAATTTTTATTTAGACCATTGTTTTCATCGCGACTGAAATAATTGAAAATACAATCCATTTTGTATATTATAGATATTTGAGCGCATTTGCATATGCTTTGAATTTCAAATTATTTTTCTAGCTACGGTTATAACTTTCTTCAAACGTCTGAGCACAACCATAATATAAATTTATTGAATTGTTATTTTTTTGCTTAATAGAAATGGAATAGGATGCGAAATGAATTATTTATTCTTTATAAAATAAATTATTGATTACGGCAACATTCGTAACGTGTCTTTCTATCGTTTAGAAAACAAGCTTGCATACAAAGTACTAGCATAAATGCAAACTAGCAACGAGATCTGTCATGACTATGGGTAATTTCGTAATATCTGTGAAACTGAAACAAAAACTTTCCAGTAATACCACTACAATTCAGTTGTTATTAGAAACGAGATTTATTCAGGACTTCCATTATACTAAATGGCTTTTGCACTTTTCTCCATATTAGATGCAAAATGTTTCATGGATATCTGGATTCTCGTCGATTTAATATTAACTTTTTATTATATTCCAATAAGCAAATAACTTCAAAACTAAGTATATAAATGCATTTTACTTTCCTTAGTAGATACCCTAAATTACTAAATATAAAAAATTCGAGCTACGACACCAAAATTATAGGTAGTTTATATTTTGTTTTAAAATTCGAAAACATGGCGAATGCGCTGGTGATACGGATTTGATTTAGTTAAATTGATTTTGCATTTATAATTGTTAAATCTATTAAGTTTATACAGTGGAACATTTTTAATAGTTTCTTTTATAAATACACTTTTAATATTAATATGTATAAAATTAAATGAATGTACTAAAATATAATAATTTTCATTATTTTGAGTCGCAAAACAAAATCAGATTTTTAAAAATATGCATTTACTTGCCATTGGATTTAATTACAATGTTTGGTTCTTAACATAAATATAATATAATCTTAACAAATAACAAAGCATTTAAATTTTATGGTTTTATTTTGATTGTGTTCTCCATCGTAATTGTTTTGTTTTATTTATTGTGAGTTTAGGACAATAAAAACAAACTTTATTATATGCAACATTTGTTGACACTTCGGTTATATACACGTCTCCCAAAATTCATACACTCTATAAAATTTTCCATTGCATTTGCTAATATATTTGCTAGACTCTAAGTTACGTTACGATGCTTTGGTACGATGTTTACAAAATATACAAATATTTTAAAAAATTATGAAATCTGTGAACGTTTGTGAACACTAAACCCCAATAATTAAACTCGGTATTAATTCTAAATTGTACCATAAAATTTATGTAAAATTTATGGTGTACCGAAAAAAAGTCATTCTAGAGTACTTATTCCAGTTATCTTTGAGTGTATAGTGCGAAGTAATTATTCCATACTGCTTACTACAATTTATTTGATTAAAAATATGAATATTAGTATACAGATAGGGAAAATATTTAACCGATCATATGAAATGCTAACAATAATCCTTTCCACTGCATCGCCATCGAAGCTTGCCTGTCCTCCCCTATTTTGGCGGACTAAACCAGTATTCGTATTCGTACGCGACGTTGCGTAGGAGAGTAGGGGAGTACTGGGAGTACTGACTAGCCCGCCCTGCCGTGCGTCATCTTCCCACCAATACCCCATGCATTTGAAATGTATGTAATAGAATCTCCCCATGATCGGTTAAATATTTTCTCTATCTGTATATACCATTGTTATAGCTTTCGTCAAAAGAAAATCAAGTGGTTATAGACCCAGAAAATCCAGAATATTTTCCAAGGAACAGGTTGAAAGGTTTATCAAAGAGGCAGATGATGAAAAGTACTTGTTCTAAAAAGTTGTTTTGATTGTTGGTATAAATTTGCAGCCTGTAGGAGAGAAGAATTAACTTATTTACGTACAAAGAACATTTAAGATGCTAAATCGTCCATTAAAGTGACTATTCCCAATATCAAAACTAATGTTCCTAGATTATTTCAATACCAGAGGGAGATAGAGAAGGAGTCAATTTTTTGGAAATTTTCCGCAAATATGCAAGTACAATCAATTTTTTTATCACGTATAGGGATTCAAAATATACTACACAAGCAGTGGGTATAAATAACATAGGTTCAATCATAAAAAGATTGCCGAATTTCTTAGATTACCCTGTGTTACTGAGTATACTGGGCACTGCTTTAGACGAGGTTCTGCAACCTTCTTTGCAGATGCAGAAGCCAACATATCGATGCTCAAGAAACACGGAGGTTGGTCTACGACTTCTGTGGCAGAGGGGTACATAGAAAATTCCCTACGAAATAATCAGGCGATATCAAGAAAAATTATCGGAAGGAAATACCACTTTCATTAAAAAAACTCTGTACACCAGCAGCACCGTAATGCATGTGTTGACCTGTCCACCTAATGTTCTATTATCCGATTTGAAATATTTTATTATTAATATTTATATTAAATAAATAATTTAAAATTTAGTTATTTTATTTTATACTTTTACGCACATGTACGTAATAGTATATTATGCAACGATCATGTAATGATGGTTATTAATACACGAGCATTAACCGGGATCTGAAACGAGCCGAAGGCGAGTTTCGTATGATTTATGCGAGTGTATTAATAATCATTACATGAGAGTTGCATACGCTATTTTTTCTACACCCGATAAATAATCAAAAAAAATAAATTTTATATTTTTATTGAACACAATAGGTAACAGTAATTATTCGTATGAACTGCATTTTCTGCTTTCTCCGATATGTGTAGAGGAGTCGATGGTAATTCATCTATATCGCTGATATCAGACATTTTGATAAATTATCGAAGTTTAGCTAGGTATCTACGAAAATTTAATACGTACTGATTTTGACATCTAAAATAATTACATATAACCTAGGATAAACGTCAAATGCACAGCATGCTTGATTGAAAAATTATGGGTTTCTATTGATTAAAAATCTGTATCGTAATGGGTATCATTATGAAACGGATTATAGACATATAAGTGCATTGTTATAATACGGGTGTAGAAAAAAATATTGTTCTAAGCACATATGCCTAACAGACGGTCATTTCGATACTGAAGTGGCGATAGAAATATCATTATTATGCAACGATTTTACGAAAATCAAATTTAGAATTTTGTTAGCTTGTATTCCATGTGTATAATCAAGTAATCCCATTAATCATTTTGGTTCATACGTTTTTTTATATATTTACTTTTCTAAATTGTTTCAAGTAGGAGGTCCCTAATAAGATAAATAATAGGTACCATAAATGAACTACTTCACACAGTGTGTAAAATAGCCATTTCGACGCACACGACCCACAGTGTCTATTCAATCTACTAAAAACATTTATTACTCTCTTGTTTTTGTTCACATACGTAACCGCAATAACATGGTTAAAACAATAGGCAAAAAAATTATGTCAAAGCAATTATTAAGGAATAATTTATAAACTGCTGAACAAAATACTTTACTGTTGTTGCGATTCCGTAAAAATTAGTACACCGTAAAAAAATTTGAGTAAAATTTGACCCAAAATCAACACAATTGACTGTTAAAACGAGTCCACACCTGATTGCCTTAAAATAATAACACAATTCATTGAATAATATTCACTCAGTTATGTGTTAGCTAAATAAATCTTTTATGAGTAACTTTGAATAGCTTTTGAGTTACTTTACTGAACTATGTGTTACTACAAACCCAAAATTGAGTGTTATTATCAATATATTTCGTTGTTTTTTTCCACAAAACACCTGTCTGATGAAAAATTATGTCTATAAGCTCATTTCTGCATTAAAATATTTAATTACTCAAAATTCAACACCAAAATAATTTCACTAATAAATGAGTTTGAGGTACTCAATGATATTTTTTTACTGTGTAAATAAGTATTAACTATTTATAATTTTCAGAGCCTTTTAAAATAAGAAGGAAAACATAAAAAGTGTTCGTTTTGAAAAATTTGATATTGGCTAGCTTCTCCATTTGTAAGTTGAAATTTTCTGGCATATAGCTAACGAACCAAGCGAAACAGTCTCGTTTAGTGTGACGTCACATGTTTAGGTAACCCGCAATACAATGCCATTTTTGAAATTGTATAGATGGAATTTGATGCTATAAAAATGAACAACATCAAATTAGTTTATAGTTTCTATGATTTAGAAGTAAGAATACCAATATTTGTTTCATGTTAAAACAAAAAACGATATAAAAGAATATTCCTAAATTTAAATAAACTAAAAACTAAATTTAACGTTAGCCCTAATGTGCATGATCGGAATGAATAGCCTCATACGTAGGTGAGATCTGATTCATGTGTCGTCATTGTCATTATTAATGTATTTTCTTTGGTTTAATTGTGATATTTTCGGTTAGGGTCTTTTAGACATAAAAATATGTCAAAAATTGTTACAAAACTTAAGGGAAAGCAAGTAAACACAAAGTTGATATATAGTCAAACTTTTTTGGAATGATATCCTGTTACGAGGCTACTTGGCTTTCAAAATGTTATTATCATGTTTCATTTGGTACAATTTCCTCTCTTAGTATTAATGCATACCAAATGCAAAATATACGCTGTTATCAAAGGGGAGTGATGATATTTAAATTAATAATTGTATCAGGACACTGGAGAAATTGCATGATTTTCCCCAATATGTGAAGATGAAAGATTTTTATCGAAATGGCGTTGTTCTAGACAATTTCGTGGAAAAATAAACCCAAAAACGGTATTTAAAAAATTTAGTCTGGCCAGGCCCTCACAAAACAGTCAATGTCACAGCGTACACTTGTGACGTCAGACGCCATTCGCACGTGTATAGTAGTGTGCTTTAGTTGATATCTGTATACAATTTCCATGCTTTCGGAAAACGCAGTACAGACATTTAGAAGAGTTAATTTGTCATTTGTGATATTATTAGGTAATAAATAAATAAATAAATACAGCAAACAGCTCCTAATAAAAAATATTTCACCGTATACCAATAAATGAAAAGAGAAATGGAGTGTGGTTCCTTACAAAAAAATTAGGGTCACAAAGTCCTATAACAATTTTTCTAAAACTCAATATTAACGAAGATACAGGGTGTTAAAGTTAAAATTTTATTTTCGATATTTGTAAATAACTTCTTAAGAAATCCAAATACATAAAATTTGTAAATCGGGAGTTTTTGCAGACGAAAAATTCAAATATGTTTCTAATTTTGACGTCACTAGTAGAGGGCGCCACTTGTGACACATCATGTTTCTTTTAATTTCTTGTGAGGAATCACCTCCTAAAGTCTTGACGCATATTTTCCGAACACCCTGTATTTCATTATTCATTACTTATTATTTTTCAGATTAAAACAAGTAGTTTAATGTGCAATCAAATGTTATAATTTTATAAATATCTCAAGTATCCTTACCCAACAGCATTGTCGCCGTCATTCTCACAAGCGGATCTATATTGTAAACAAAGGAATGTTACGCTTAACAATACCGTAAGTTCGCCTCATCACCCCTAATAACTATGATATCGACACAGTATTTACACTCTATATGTATGACCCACAAATGTCGCAAATATACAAGAAAGAAACGCCTGTTTACATCACCAACCCCGTAACCTGCACCTTTCTTCACGCAAATAAACCGCACTGAACGGCGTGTAACGTTATACCAATGATACCGCGCTTTCGGCGGTTTTGTTTATATTCCATGGCAATTTATTAATATTAATATTTTAATTATTATGTGTTTATTGCCGCTAGACGCATTTTCTGACTTTACAATATGTGCAATATTACCATATAATACATTTCAAACCAATACAAAATGTATGCTACTTCCCCACTGAATTGAACTATTCGATGCAACATTATTTCTGCTTACCTGCCTCTTTACCGCCCTTAACACATATCCCGAACCCATGGGTGCCATCCTGAGGCTCCCTAACCATTGTAACAGTCCTGGTAGCTAATTCGTGGATGCTAGGCACGTATGGAGGACGATAGTTGACCTGGTGGGTGGTGGAAGGAGGACTACTCGCCGGTGAACGTCGGGGTCTCTCCACGTTCGTCTTAGCGGTAGAGGAGGGGTTGTTGGTGCCAAAGAGTCGGAGGACTTGTTCGGGAGATATCGGGCGTTTCTTGTTGTTCGTGGAGGATGGGGTTCTGGTGGTGCTGAAGTTCGGATTCGAGCCCAGATAAGTACCTGGAAAATCAAGAAATGTCCGCTGTGTGTTATCTGTTTGTAAGAATACAGAACTATAGCCTGTTTGGAAATGAAAGAGAGATAAGAACCGGCCATGGGCGTGGTAATATTTCGTTTCAGGTAATTATCGGGTAATACTAATGCTAACAGGTAATAAGTGTACATTAGTATATTTTACTGGATACATCATAGGGCAGGAGCCAGTGTATTGTGACAGATCAATCCAGTCTTAGAGCTGAATATACGAAGACGTGCTAGTGCAGTAGAGTAAAATTCGACTTGTGTTTAGTGACTATTGTGCCAGTGGATATAATATTGTTTGGGTAAAATGTCGAGCTTATCAGATTACGTACCTGCTAAACACGTGAAAAGGTGTCCGCTGTCTCAGAATGAGAAGATTATTATATTAAATGTATTTAATGCATTGAAACACCAAAATCCTACGAACAGTGTTGACGACATCGTGAGAAAGTGTTCCAAAATGACAGGGATTGGAAAATCGACTGTCTACAGACTTTTAAAGGAAACAAAAAATGAACAAGATACTGTAAATCCCCCAAAATCATCTACAGGTAGGTCAAAAGTCGTTATAAATGATTTCTTCAAAAATGTCAGTCGCAGAAAAGTACACTCATTTTATTTTAAAAAAGAAATACCAACGCTAAATAAAATTTTAAGTGAACTTTCAGAGGACAACGATTTGCCAAATATCAGTAGAAACATATTATGGACCGTCTTACTAAAGTTGAATTTTTGCTGGGAAAAGCAGAACAGGAAGTCAGTTCTTATCGATAAAGATGAAATTATTTGTTGGCGAAGATCCTACTTAAGATCAATTAGAAAATTCCGTGACGAAGGGAGGAATATTTATTATCTAGACGAAACTTGGGTCAACGAGGGATATACTGTAACAAAAGTATCGCAAGATAAAAATGTAAAAAGTTTTCGACAAGCATTTTTTGATGGACTTTCAACAGGGTTCAAGGCACCTTCAGGTAAAGGGCGAAGATTAATAGTGACACATATAGGTAGTGTCGGTGGTTTTGTAGATGGCGGTTTACTTTTATTTGAATCTAAAAATACAAGTGACTATCACGAATACATGAACGCAGATGTTTTCGAAGATGTTGTATCTTATTCCTCCGGGGTCTGTAATTGTCATGGATAATGCCAGTTACCATTTACGGCAGACCGAGCGGACGCCTATGACTGCTTGGAGGAAAGCCGATATAATTCAATGGTTATCCGGAAAAAACATTTCATTTGAAACAAATATGGTGGAACTTTTGGCGCTTGTCAATCTTAATAAATATCATGAAAAATTCCTTGGAACGAGTAACTGCAGATAACTGGCAAAGATGTATACATCATGTACAAAAAGAAGAGGAGAAAATGTGGGAACTCGATAATTTAACTGACGTTACTGTGGAACCTATCGTTATCAATCTAGGAGACGAAGATAATTCATCAGAATATTCAGAGGATGAATATATACCTACTTTTTGATTTTCTTTATTGTACATTTATACAACACTACATTTACTCACCATAATTTGGATTTTCAAAATATATATATTTTTGTGTGGAATAAAAGTCTATTCATTAAATTTAAATAAATATTTTGATAATAATATTGAATAATCTTATTTGAATTACTAAAAACCCTCTTAACCCGGTTTTGACGCTTAAAGTAGCCTCATGTTTTGAAATGCTGTTTTTATATTGTTTACTTATAAGAGAAATTGACAGAGAATTGAAGCGGCATAGACAAAGACGGATTGTCGGGGATTAAATTTTAGCTACCTGCTACAATTTAGTACAACCCGGTGACACAGAGTTTTTTTAAAAGTACACCTTATCTATACCGATAATACATAGTATAAAAATATTGACACCCCCCCCCCCCCCGTACTACATTTATTAACGATTTGCATACATAATAAGCCTTTATTACTCTCTTTCATTTCTAAACAGACTATAGGCATATAAAATTGAAAATACCTGCCATACTATATGTTTTTCTTAGTTTACCTAGTTACAATTTAATTTCATAATACTATGAAATTTAATCATGAAATATACGAGAAGATAGCAAAGCTTAAAAAACCAATGATATAAACATTATATATATATAATAGAATGGTTTTCGGAAGGCGAAGTAGGCAATAAAATGTTGGTGAAACCCGACATATACCTCTGAGCCCTTTCCACTTGGTTGTAATATACCTAAGTCCTGCTCAGGTACGCCCCCTGATAAGGTACGATTAGCATTACGGAGAAATGACCTGCACTAGAGACGAATGGCTAATAAGATGTACTTCTTGTCAAAAACAGACGGTTGAGCAGAGTCATACTTGGAATAGTTGGCTCGTACCTTTTGCTTAACTTTCGTTCACACTGCCCATTGGAACAATAGTTTATGTACACAACAGAATACTTAATTAGCGTTAAACTTGAAAATAGTCTCAACTCTACCAGTAATGTAAATATTTTCTTGTCTTTGTAAAACGGAATTTTATTTTGAACAATATCGACTGCTTTTCATAAATTAATAATAATTGCTGACTCTCCTTTTTCGAACACTTAAACTAACTTTGGGTCCCTAAGACTCTAATTTAATAATAAAAAATTAAACAATTTTTGTAAAATTTAAATGTTATGATGAAGTTACGAATATTGATATCTGTAGTAAATTTATTTAGTTTTAAGTTATAAGCAATAAAAACTGCGTTAGAAAAAAATTAAAAACAAGAATTTAAGAAAATCGTAACAAATTTAAAAACAAAATAAAGAGGGTCTGTATTCTTGCTTTATAAGAGTTAATTTATAGTAAAAAGAAAATGGAAATTGGCACACAATTGATAGAGTATTTTATTAGAAACTGCAAAGAAAGCGTCTGTGTATTCGAGATGGACAAATGTACTATTACTTTCTGCTCTAGTGGCACTCATTTGTCTGTTATATCTAATTGCTTATGTTCTTCCTTGACCGATGTTGAGAGACTGAAAATCCATTAAATGATTCTCGGTTAACATATGGATGATATTCGCCTTATTTAGTATTGCTTAGATCCATGTTTGCTTCCTCATACCTACAAATTTTGTCAAAATCTAGATTGGAATGTCTAACGGTTTTGCAAAAATCAGCCATGCTTATTTACAGTATTTTGGTCTCTAAATGTTGATGCAGACTAACAGACTTTGCGATGTCTATATTTCAAAAATGGAAAACAATGTGACGCTACCCTTTTGGCATAACAAAGTACACTAATGTCAGCACTTAAGGGTTAAAATGTTCCATTGATTGTTATTGTTTGGTATCTGCAACTCTTCATAAGATATTTAGAAATATAACTTTTATTTAATTTTAATACCGCGCATCTTAAGAATGATGTGTTTGTACTTGAAAATTGTTTAAAATTTAAATTAAGATTGCGCTCTTCCATTTTTGACACGTCGTGAACCATTTTGTAAATTTTGGATTGTAGAGAATGTACATATATTTTATTATTTACGTCCATCTAGATTTGACTAGTAAAACTTGCATATCTAGGTCAAAATTTCCTATTAACCAGACGAATATTTAACCAACATTTGACGTCAGACATAATACACAAAGTAAATTTCTAACAGCTGTAGACTTGTTAGATAGATAAATAAACCTAGGGATTATGTTCAAGCATGTGAATTGAGTCTTTCATTTGTTTGTGTCAGACTGTATTTCTCACGCCTTCAAAAGCGATTACATCTTTTACTGCATCGATTTCATCAACACATCAGTTTTCACAATGATACTGAAGAGGAAACAGTATTATAGCAGCGTTAAATATTGTACTTACTGGATCATTTGCAACCAAGAAACGACTGTTTGGTAAATATTATTAGCCTAGTAAAGTTGTACGTATGATACCTAGTCGTTAAAATAGAATTACTGAATTTGCACCATGATGTCTAAAGAATTTGATAATTAAATATTTTTTAAACAACGTATTACATTTTTAATTAAATTATATGTATTTATTGATTAGAAAAGTATTTTGGCGATTTTTTGAAGCTCATTATTATTTTGAAATAGGATTTTATATTATATTTAGGTATAAGATGTAAATATTTGCAATTCAGTTCTGAAATACGACGCTGTGAAGTTTTCTCACAAATATTATATAAATTTCTAAATATCTTGTCATTAATTGAAAATATCATTCAACTTTTCTAAAATGTTATGAAATGCTACTGGAAAAAATGGTTTGTTAATTTGAATATGAAATGAATGGCATATGGGAATTTTAATTTGAACGATCATTTTTCATTGTATATAGCAATTAAATTTCTGTTAATTAATTTATTTTGTGTCTATAAAAATGTCACAAAGAAAAAATTATCTCGACTTTTGATAGATAAAAACTCGAAATTTGTTTACAGAGATTACTTCAAGCGTGTTACTTTAAGGTAATTACCGAGTAACACACTTTCTGCATTCTCAGTGACAAAATTATATCAAGACTCTTGATATATTAGCAATTTGAAATGATGAAATGTTTAGATAAATTTATTATTTTATTGTATTTTTGAGACAGTTATGTTTTGCTCTTGATTTATTTAGTGGTCATTTCCCTGATATTTTCTTATGTAGAGATTTAAATGTTAATTATTTGGAACCTAAAGTGCAATGGATAAATACTGAAGTACGTCATTCTAGTCTAGCTTTAAAAAATTTATATTGGCTATGTAAGCAGGATCACCGCGGCAACGGTCAGGTTTCTTACAAAGAAGCTAAAGCAAAACATAATGCTTTACTAAAAAGAACAAAATTAGAATTTCAGTGACTCAAGATGAAGTTTTACATATTATTAATAATTTAAAACACAAGAAAACCGTTGGTCATGATTGTGTGTCAGTACAATTGTTAAAATCAATGTCAACTTCTATAATTCACCATATTGCTTATTTAATAAATCTATCTGTGAGCACTGGCCGCTTTCCCGGGGCCCTGAAGAAAGCATTGGTCATACCCATCTTAAAAAAAATGATCCTGAGGATATAGCCAATTATAGACTTATATCACTGCTAAGCGTCTTTTCAAAAGTATTTGAAAGAGTTATCTTCAATTAAATGGTTGCTTGGATAGGTTTGGTATTATGACAAACAGCCAACATGGCTTTAGAAGGGGTAAATCTACACAGTCAGCAGTTTTAGTTTCACTGAGTGCGTTTATACGCTGCTGGATGATAGAAAATGTGTGGCTGGTCTTTTTTCGACTTAACTCGAGCTGCCTTAATATTTGTTTTATTGAAGATAAATTATATAGAATTGGATTCAGAGGAGTAATTTTAAATTGGATAGTCAATTATCTCTGGCAGGACTATGGTTGTAAGTGTTGATAATGCTATCTCTCAGACAGTCACAATGTTAATATGGGGGTACCTCAGGGATCGGTACTGGGGCCACTAACTTTTTTGTTGCATGTCAACGACTTGCCAAATTTTATTGAGGCATCTAATTTAACATTATTCGCAGATGACACATCCCTTGTGGTCTCAGCGCGGTCACCTGAGGAGCTTTCGGAATTGTATCAGAATTTTGTGATCTCTTTTGTCAACTGGTGTAAGTCTAACACACTTATTGTCAGCCTTGATAAAATAGAAGTAATTTATTTTCGATCTCACAGTGGTTTAGACAGGAAATTATATCTCAATGTTGATTTGTTTGTTGTGTTATATCTGTTTTATGACTTGTCCTATACATTGTAAATGTCTCAAACGATTGGAGTAACAGACGTCTATACACTTTGCCAATAACTTTAAAACATGCTGATACCTATGACTACAATTTCCTGGGACTCAATGTATATACAGCTTATATACAATATAAACGAACCTTCCGCTATTTTGATAGAACAACCATAATTCACAATATTAGCGGATACTTTATAAAATAACCAACTCTCTTGGTAAATTTATTTGAAATTATCAAAGAAACTAAAAATAGCGTATTTCCTTTGGTTAGATTATAAACTATTCAATTTAGAATTTAGTAGGAATAAAAGCAATAATTCTGGTAACAGATGGATAGTTTATAAACTAGCCAACTATTTCTCTGGTTAATTTCATAAACATTGAAAACGATTAAATAAAATAATGTCGAAAGTCTCACATTTTATTAAATAATATGAAAAACAGTTTAACTGTACAGATATTCGTAAAAAAGTAACCTGCAATTTAGGAAAAAAGAACGAATACAAACAAGTTGTCCGTGCAAAATAATAATTTGATTGATTTTTTATTTACATAGAAGAATATAATCTACATCAGTCCGCTATAAATCAAAATGTTTAATAAAATAGTAATCACTTTTATTGTACTTTCATATTAACTTTTATAATACAGTGCGGACTATTTTGGTGATGCATATATTATCTTGGAAACTACAAGAAATAGAAAATGGTTAAATGGGTAAAGTTCAGATAGTGCAATACCTTAATGGCACTTGCAGACCGGTCCTACAGTCGCGGCAAGAATTCAGATGTCTTACATCACAGCTGACGTTATGCAATTGCTTTTAGTGTCAACGTAGCTTTCGATATTTTGTCGCATTAAAAACAATTACCTATATTTTGCAATTTAGTGCAATATGTAATGCAAATATTTAGTATATTATAGTTTTATTTCTCTTGCAGGTACAGTTTCTTAAATGTTTTGAAGAAAATATAATAAATTATTTATTTGTTCGTATGACGTAAGTCGTCTGAATTCTTGCCGCGACTATAGTTCTTCAGATTGTTGAGTTATTTTGAAAAAAGGTATATGTAGCGTTTTTGAAAATCTTCTGTAACTTTTTTATTTAGAGATATAAAAAAGTTTTTTCAAGGAATTGCATTATATATTTTGATTTTCATTGGGACGTTGCAGTTGCAGGAAACCATCATCAACTTTATTTTTTCTTATGGCAGCCGAAACCGAATTGTCGCAATGCAAAATCTAAAATACAGATATTTTTAGAAAACAACAGATTTATTAGTTTTTTAAAATAACTCAAAAAACCTAAAGAGCTAGGACCGGTCTGTAAAAGCCATTAAGTTAACCATAGAACCGTCTAAAAATTTTCGTTTTCTTATAGTTTTCAACATATCAATAATACATGCTTCACCAAAATGGTCCACATCTTTGACTTCTTAGTTTTACTATTACCGATAAAGTTCTCGTGTTGCTTCGCTAAATTTTTGTCTATGATCCATTTATTAAATTAATTTAATCAGTTTACATCACTATGTATACACTGCAAATAAAATCATGTGGCATGAAAACATTTCATAACCCAGGATGACGTTTGGCTTTCTTGGTAGTTAGTTATCACCGAAACGCTCTGTATGTATAAATGTCTGAGAACGGTCGCAATCTTGATCTCGGGCGCCAATCCTCTTTGTGTGCGGAAGGAACTGTAATCGGGGATGAATGTTGACGGTAAAGCTATCGTGAAGAAAGTTTGCCACAAGGGACGTAAATATGACGATTGTTGAAAAGCTTAGCTTCATTACAGCGTACGTCTCCGGTGTCTTTATCAGTTATATTTAGCATTTTGGAAAAGTAAAGTATGTCCGCATTTTTTGTTTATATTTATTTATTTTTCTGTTGTGCTTATATATTAAGTATTCAGTCCTTTCCATAGCGATCCACAGATACATTATTTTTCAAATAGTATTTCATTTACTGTAACTTTCACGTAGAATAAAGCAATTTTATGTAGTAATTGGGGATTTCCAAAAAGCATTTGATCTGGTAGATCATTATATTTTATTTGGAGAAATAATATCGATTTCATTTTTGAAAATCTGAATTAAGATTTTTGAATAGTGCTTAACAAATAAACAATTTAATGTCATTTGTTTAAATTTTACTTCCCGTTCTTTTATATCTTTTTCAGATATGCCGCAAGGTTCTAATCTAAGACCACTTTTATTGTTACTTTTAATTATCGATCTTCCTGATGTTCCCTTATATAAAAAACTGACATTCACAGATGATTTTAAGAAATATTATGCAATAACTTCTTTGTAGGATTGTTTTCAGCTTCAGTTTTGTACCTATATACCGTATGCCGACTTGGAATGAATCTAATCATTTGTCGTTCAATATCTTCAAGTATAAAGTAATGCCTTTCTCTCGAAAAAATATATTTGTTATTTACAACTTGTTTATTCATGAAAATACGGTTAGCTATGCCAGTTATATAAACATCTGAGTATTACGTTTGACGGAAATATTACTTTCACCGAAAATATTAATGATTTATATATATACGCTGTAAATAAAATCATAAGTGGCATGAAAACATTACATAACCCAACTTTATATATCATATCACTACATTAGCTGGAGAAATAGTTGGCTAGTTTATATACTATCCAAAGAATTATCCAAGGTTATTTTGTGTTGAAAAATGATAGTTCATTCATTGGATAGTTCATAAACTAACTTAGTTTCTTTGATTATTTCAAGTAAATAAGCCGAACCAATCGGTTAGTTCATAAAGTATCCGCTAATATTGTTGAATATACGTTTTATATCAAAATAGCGGAAGGTTTAGTTAGTTTGTATACTAGTCAGCTGGTTTACAAACTAACTAAGTTTGTCCTTTAGCCATAACATATACATACATATGACGCGACCTAACAGCTCGTGTATTTTCTTATTCGGACATAATAGCGAGTAAAAGAAAAAATGCTAACTTACCTCTTGGACTGCTTAAGGAATTATAATGTGAAGTGGTGTTGGCGTAGTCTCTGGAGGAGTGGTGGTGCATGACGGAGGAAGGCCTCTCCACGATGGTGTAGGAGGTGCCCGGAGGCGAGTAATAGAGGCCCGAGCGACTCCTCGAGTGGCTCCTGGGGCTGCTGTTGGGCCCCAGTACGTCCTCCGCTTCGGCAGCTGCGGTAGGCACCCGGCCCCTGCTGCCTCCCGGCGTGCGGCTCCAGGTGCGGCCGTACGGCCCGCCCCCCAGGTCCGCCAACTCCGAGTACTCTTCCCCGGCGCGCATCTTCGGCTACTCGCTAGCCCACGCGCAATCGTCACGAGTATGTCAGCTGGAAGGAATAGAGCGGATGAAATTTGAACTTTTTGGTGGAAATATTGAAAAAAAGTTAGTGTGGTGTGTATTGGTGAGTGTTCCTGCTGCATATTGTTATCATACAAGTTAGTATTCAGATAAATGAAATATATTCATTTAGAAAGTTTAGAATAATTTTTATCATCATAGTTATCGTCTGTTAAATAATGATTTAAAATATATCTAAATCGAAAATTCTGCATATTGTTATTGGTATGTAGATATCAAACATCGGATGTAATGAGGAAATTTGAATAATGTTTATTAATCAAATATAACCTTTGTATACTCTATTCCGTCAACAACATTAAAGAAAAAATTAAAATTTTTGAACAATGTAGTTTTTGACAGTGACAATTTCTGGGTTGGTTGCCATGTCCTCAGTTTAGGTTTCTTGACGGAACATATTGACATAGAATTTACCCCGCTCGCGCCCAATTCGACGACTGTGGTATCGCAAAACGCTAGATTACCCCGATCGCTCCTACGCGATTCTGGTAAACAAACAAAATAATGCCGTGTATCGAGGCGCGACTGGAAAATTGAGAAGCGACGAGAATTATTCGAGAAATGGATCTAGAGATGCTAGAAAATACCTGGAATATTCGTTAGGTCTATAAAAAAAGAATAAACGGCCTAGTCAGTCAGTCTTGAATTACAGTCTTCAATTAGAGAGTTGTTATTTGAATATTTCGGAGAGATCAACTAGAATTCAGAGTGATTAAGATAGTGATTAATTAAATAATGTTTAGTTGAGCTGTAATTAGTATTCGGTAGTGTACAGAGTGTTAATAAATATCAGTAAAAATTTAGTTGTTTGTTTTTTTGATAAAAGAAAAAGTCGGGTTGGGAAATCCGTGACAATATATTGTTCTCTTCTTCAGATATAACTCTGCAACTGAAGATTAAGTATTTAATTCTAAAGCCTCCCCTCAGATGATATTGTTTCGGTTTTTCCGAATTTTATCAAGGTCTATCGAATTCCTTATACCTGCTATATGTTCTTCATTCAACTTCTAACTATTGTTATTACATAGGTTCTGTTTGTCCTACTATGTTGCTCTATGTTGTATAATCTACAACTTCTACCTCGTGTCAAGTTCAAGTTTGTTCAATGTACTTGCTGGATGTATACGGAATGCTAGATGCTGTATATATACTATATATAGATACATATATATATATACACCAAAGCCCTTGAGTATATGACTTCTGAAGTTGGTCTTCAATTCTTATAAATCTGATAAATATGGTGGATGTTTATAATTTGAATTTATAGATCAAATTTAAAGTATTGTTCCGACAGAATATTTATACTCTCCTGGTTATCTGGAACTTTTTTTTATTAAAGTTCTTCATGACAAAATTAAATATTGATATAAATATTTTGGAATGCTTAACTTGGACATACTTAATACCAAGTCATCGTTTCCACCAACCTGAATGTATGTAATGATGCATCCTTCTTAGGTAGAACAATTTTCGAGCTAGTTGCCTCATGGTCAGATTAGGTTCCTTGGTGTTTCTTCAGATTTGTCACTCTCTTCCTCTGAAGTAACTCTTACGCTGGAGATTAAATCTTCTGGTCTGGTATTTTTGTTTAATGTGACCTACTGATGCGTAATTTTGGAAAGTTTCAGTTCTTGATTTTAACCTAAGTATTTCTTCAGCAGTTTCCTCAAGCAGACGTCGCAACATGGTATATTGGCGCTAAAAATTTCTTCTTTGAATCATTCTCAGTGCTCTGCTCCTTTGTGGTTTCTTCTCCGGTGACTGATGCCTCACTGGTCTGGTGAGCTCTTTGTGTGCGGAACGAACTGTAATCGGGGATGAATGTTCACGGTAAAGCTGTCGTGAAGAAAATTTGCCACAAGGGACTTAAATATGACGATTTTCAAAAAGCTTAGCTTTATTACAGTATCTGGGTACTTTATCAGTTAGTTCCATTTAGCATTTTGGAAAATCAAAGTATAACCGCGTTTTTGGTTTACAATATAAAATATTATTAACCATGACGATTATAAAAGATATAAATATTACCTTTGCGGAACATATGGGTGATTTTAATTGTTTTGCTATAGGTTTTTTAGGTGTAATTCAATGCAGAGTAGTTTATTCCCTGAAATTCCGTGTCTGAAAAATATCGTTTCCACCGAACGCGATAGAGATCGATAGCTTTCAATGGTATCTACTGCTATGTAGAACTCATCATATCTGTGGTTTCTCACTCCGGCATGTTTATCTACTATAATTGCAGTATTTTTTAGTTAAACTGACGAACACTCAAATTAGTTAATATCTTGTGTACTATTATATTTTATTTTGGATATGAAATTTCCTTAGATGCACTTAGATACTCAAATTTTAATCTTTGTGCCGGTAAATATGACGTACACAATACGTATAACGATCAAATCGCTCCTTTCATCCTTGACCTAAGAGACATCGGCAGCCTCTGATAAGAGACCTATTGAAAACGATCCCCTTACTGCGGACGAGTATATTTACTGTAATCTCCATCGAAAGCAGGGCGCTTCAAAATGCAAAGGACGCGTATTACGCCAGTGGCTTATTGATCCT
Organism: Monochamus alternatus; assembly: GCA_037114965.1. NCBI lineage: Eukaryota > Metazoa > Arthropoda > Insecta > Coleoptera > Cerambycidae > Monochamus > Monochamus alternatus. The sequence goes on along the minus strand of CM073431.1, from coordinate 70,887,928 downwards.
TCAGGAATCCTAGATATTGCCTATTGACTCTCCCATGTCTGCAATATGCATGAGGATGCCTTCCCACGGTTTCAGGGCACATTGGATATACTGACGCGATTTACCTGCAGGTGTTTCAATTTCGGCGATTTGGGAACATATTTCACGTGTTCGCATCCACCTGACGCTGGCATACGGCCAAATCGTGTAAATATCACAACTGTTGTTCCTCAGCTTGAATTATAAAAAGAAATCAAGTGCTACGTGTCCCAAACGTGCTTCAACTGTTAGCAGTTGTTTTGTTCAGTAGCTTTACTGACAGATTTCAAATGTTACAGTTATAATTCATCATTACATTTTATAAAAGGTAGTAAACTTCTTTACTCACATTAAATAAATATAATTATTATTCCTTGTCCATTAACATAGTTGTCGAAGTTGATTAAATAATTAATAGATTAGCTATTTCCTAGGTTCAATACATTGGAGAAGCAATTGGAAACAGGTATAGTTTTAATTTATTGGTCAATGTTGATGTCTTCTTATGAGAAAAACAAGTAAACTATGTACTAAAAAACTTGCGATTATAATACAGGAGATTTTGGGTGGAACTAACACCCACAACGACGAGGTTTGAATTTTTTAATTCGTTGTTGCTATATTTTATGATATGCTAAAAGTTTGGACAAATGTGATTGGCAAATTGCGCTTTCTTGGCCGCCATCTTGAAAGAAAATTTAAAAATCATTTCTGGTATCAAATTACGGAAAACTGTATGCTGAAAAATATTATGAGATTGGCTTTAAAACATAATAGTGACAGAAAAACTGAATGCTTATGCACCAATATTTCCATCCCCTAACAGAGGGGTTGGAAAAAAGTAGAAGACTAATTACTACCCATAACATGCACAGTAAGAAATATCATTGAGTAACCTGAAACTCATTTGTGGGTGATATTATTTTGCTGTTGAATTTTGAGTATTTAACCATTTAACAAAGCAATGAGTTTATCTGCACAATTTTTGGTTAGAGAGATGGTTTGTGAAAGAAACCACGAAATGTTGATATCTCAATTTTGTGTTTGTAGTAACAGAGTAAGTTACTCAATGTTACTCATGAAAGATTTATTTAGTTAACAAAGTAACTAAGTGAACATTACTCATGCACAGTAAAAAATGTCATTGAGTAACCTCAAATTCATTTAAGTAGAAGCGAAATTATTTTGGTGTTGAGTTTTGAGTATTTACCCATTTAACAAAGAAATGAGCTTATCAACACAATTTTTGGTTAGAGAGATGATTTGTGAAAGAAACAATGAAATGTTGATGACATAACTCAAATTTGTATTTGTAGTAACACATAGTAAGCTAACTCAAAAGTAACTCAATGTTACTCTTAAAAGATTTATTTAGTTAACAAAGTAACTGACTGAACATAACTCAACGAATTGTGTTATTATTTTAACACAATCTGGTGTGGACTCATTTTAACAATCAATTGTGTTGATTTTGAGTGAAATTTGTACTGTGTGTGAAATAACCCCTGCACCAGAGTTATTACTAAACACGATCTGCTACACCTGTAAAATGGATACAAATAAGCCGTATGGTAGGGGTAGATATATGTGTGGATGTCGTGGAATGTACCGAAACATGTTGTAACTGTTTTGGTAGAGATTACACAAATGACAGATAATGCACTGACAAAAAGTGATTTAAAAATATCTGAAAAAGATTTAACTTTTCTGTTATGTCAGATGTAAGATTAATGAAATACATAAGCATTTGTATTATACAGGATGTAATTAAATAACACCGAAAAAATGTAAGGGGCGATTATCTGATGAAAATTAATAGGGGTCTTTGGTATAAATTTTGTTGAAAAACCTTTCCCGTGAAAATTACGCCAAAAAAAAATATTTTTTTCTTTTTTATATTCCATGTATACAGGGCTAAAAAAACCAAACTTGGTGAAAATTATCTGTCAATAAAGCTACATTTTTTAATTTTTTTCAACCCTGTATTTTTGTAAGGAGTTGAAATAATCAACCCCTATGATATGGTTTCATTTACTTTTTTTTCGATTTTTTAAAAAAAATATTTCTAAAGAGCCTCAATCATTTCGTAACTTGTTGATACAAGTTTTTACGAAAAGTTAAGAATTTATGAAAAAAATAATAAATGCATTGCAATGCATTTTTAAACAGTTCAGTTGTTTAACGCGAGTGTACTTTGCCGAAAGATCTAATGGCCTTTTCTTTGCAAAGAAATTTAATTTCAGGGGTTGATTATTTGAACACCTTACAAACAAATTTTAGGGTTGAAAAAATTTTAAAAAATGTAGTTATATTGACAAATAATGTTCACCCAAATTTGACTTCATTAGCTTGAAAGATAAAAAATAAAAACATTTTTTTTTAATTTTCGGAGCGGCGTAACTTTACAAGGGTTTTTTCAAAAAAATTTTATACCAAAGACCTTTATTAATTTTCATCAGAAAATTGCCGCTTAAATTTTTTCGGTGTTTTTTAGATACACTCATATAATGGATTTTAATTAACAAAAATGTGATTTTCAACACTGCATAAGCCTTCAGTTTTTCGGCTACTATTTTGTTATTTATTTTTTAAAGCCAATATAAAATTTTATAATCTTTAATCTTTTAATGCATGAAATTTTTCGTAACTTGATACCACACACTACTTTTTATGACTTTTATATTTTTTTCCAAAATGACAGCTAAAAAACACATTTTGTACACTCACATTTGTCTAAACTTTAGTATGTCAAAAAGGTATCAACAACAAACTAAACAATTCAATCCCCGTCTTTGTGGTAATTAATTCCACCTACTTATCCCCTTTTTGCATATATAGCTATACTGTACCTATTATCAGCTTCAATAACGTAATTGACATAACTTTAGTTACTCTCATGTTAAGTCAGAACCGGTAGTTCTGATTTTTTTGCTGAGTTGTTATGATGTTGCTCAATGAATAATTCAAGTTTTTGACCTCGAGCGCCGAACTCTAAACGTCAAAAATTAAAAAAAACACAAAATTTTCTACCTGTCTTCAGTTTCTGATAATTTTAATCCTGAATCACTAGATTACTAGAGTAAATTTCCAAAATACAGTTTTTTAAAATTTATCAACTGTTTCGAATTTTTTTGCAATATTTTGTTGTTCTGTAGGAATTTCGACCCTTATTTCATTTATTATTTTCCAAATGTTTAATTTTGTTCTAATTGATTTTATAATCAACACAATAAATGTTCTTTGTATTCTTCTATTTTCAACAAAATGATTTTTTTGTCTAATATATCTTTAAAAGTTTTAAGAAGTTTTGATATACATATATTTTATGTTTAAATTGTTAATTTGTTAATTAATTGTTAATTAACTGTTAATTTGTTATTACATTGTGTACAATATTTTAATTTTGAATAAATTTTTTTAAATAGAAATTAAATTCATATTCAATTATTCATAACTTTAATTTTTTTATCCTTCAAAACAATATTACCTGATATATATTATTTTCAGAATTTTTGACATGGATAGAAGAGGTTTATGGCTATAAAACGTTCAGACAATGTTTCGATAATGTAAAACAAAGAACAGTGATGATAATGAAAAATATTAAAAATATCGGGGGCGCTTAATATTTACGTCGCTTCAAACCTCCTTCAGCTTCCATTGGCATATAAGAGTGGGGGGGGGGGTATTTCCCGAAGAAAATAGGCTTACAGGGTCAAAATTCCTACAGAAAAACAAAATATTACAAAAAATTAGGCGTGACCTAATTATTTATGTTAAATGAGTATGCATATTAAGGTAAGTAAACAGTTTATATTTAATGGATTGCCTAAAATACAGCTAAATAAGTTTAAAGAGTACTACTATAGTAATATAGTATTCAATTATTCCTTCATTACAGTCAACTAACCTTTAATATACCTACTATTGAGTTGTCCCTAATGTAACAAAAATACATTTAGTTAAACATTTTAATAACTGCTGCAACACAGGTTAGTTAATCTAGCCAGAAATACCAGTTACTGTTTGTAGCTTCAGTTAGTTTTCAAAAAACTTGATTTAGCTGATAAAATTGAATTATTATACTATACAATGCTCTATTTTATACAAATATTTTGCTGGGACATATTATATTTTTACCTACCACTAACAAATGTCTTCCTAGGTGCAGATTCAATCAGGGTAAATATTTCCTGTGGTCTGAAATAACATAGATAGATAATAGAAAATCTTCGGACTATACTTGTAATATTAATACTTTTTTTATTAACAAAACGACATTGTTTTGGTTAAATAATCAAAATACGCCAGAAAAACATTCTCATGTCCTCGTTTCGTCCTACAGAAGTTAGTATATTTTTAGTACTTTCCCGTATATTGAAGGGTGTACTATTATCAGTCACTCGTTTCAGTTGATTTCGTTTCTTAAAATTAGAAAAAGTACTATAACCAGTCAAAGATGTTATCTGAATGAAAAGCATGATAAAATAGTACATTATATTATAAGGGAGAGAAATGCGTTATTTTGGCAGAGGTGCAATTTGAAGCCCGAGGTCTACAATGCACCGAGGACAAAATAGCATCTCTCCCGAATGGTATATACTATTTTTTCCACGGTCTCATTAGCTTAAAAACACATATTTTGGCATTATGAAGTAAGTAGCACCAGAATTATTGTATTCGGATTTGAGCATTTATTTAGTAGTCGTTAAGTTATTGTCATAACTACAAAATAAACAAACAAAAAGAATTGTCAAAAATAAGGTACTAGTTTAGTTTAGTTTAAAGTTTGTTTAGTGCACAATGAATAATTGTGAGTCGCAAGACATTGTGGAGGCTGCAAATATTGCAATAAGCAATTTGCTGCCTACGAAGTCAAGATGTTTATACGATATAGCCTACAATCGGTTCAAAAAGTGGTGCGCCGAGAAAAATATTCAAGTATACAACGAGAATGTTTTATTGGCATACTTCAGTGAAAATGCAAAGAATTACAAGTCTTCCACATTATGGGGCAATATTCTATGGTTAAGTCATGCTTGATAATTTACGACAACATAGATATAAGCAAATTCCCCAAGCTGATCGAATTTTTGAAAAGAACCGGTGACGGATATCAAGCGAAAAAATCGAAAATACTGACAAAGGGTGAAATCGACCGTTTTCTATCAAGTGCATATGACAAAGAATTCTTAACGATTAAGGTAAGATTACTTTTGTTGTTAGGTGTTTCAATTATTAAGTATTTTGATTTTTTATAGGTTGGATTAATTATGGGGATTGCCGGAGTTTGTCGAACTGATGAACTAGTCAATTTAACTGTAGATGATATTGAGGATGTAGGCTCTTCCTTGATTGTAAAAATTCCATACACTAAGACAAAGATTCCACGAACCTTTCTGGTTACCGATGTGGGAAATATGCTTGAATTGTTTCGAAAATACCTGTCTCTTCGTCCTCCCCACGTCAAGCATAAGCGCCTTTTTTGTACTATAAAGCAGGAAAATGTAGTTTGCAGCCAGTTGGCAAGAATACCATGGCAAAAATTCCGAGTGTAGTAGCTTCGTATTTAAAATTACCTGATGCTGCATGTTATTCTGGTCACTGCTTGCGAAGATCTTCAGCGACATTACTGGTAGATGCTGGTGTAGATATCACGACAATAAAGCGTCATGCTGGTTGGAAATCAACGACAGTCGCTGAGGGTTATGTCGAGAACTCCATTGAAAATAAGACCAAAATTGCTAATCAGGTTTTAGTAGGTACCACTACTAGCGCAATCACAAAAACTGTAAATGTAAGCGAAAGTAATATTAATTTTGAACTGACTTTTGACTGTTATCTTTTTTTTGCATGAAAAACGTTCTCCATAATGTAAACTCCCTTGGGAGCATTATACTCCCTTGGGAATAATCGACTACTTCTGTTTTAATTTTGATGTCATAGAAACTGATTTCTACTCCCGACCGTGGAAAAATATATTTTTTGTTTTTAGCATAAAGACTTTCTTCCAAAGACTTCGATGCGACTGTAGAAATCATTGCAACTTATTTTTAACTACCCGTACCTGCCGTAAAAATCAAAGTATCTCATTACACCGCTATAAAAGGTCAAAAGTACCTGCACACTTCCTGCCAATTGTGAGCAGTCGTTATGAACAGATTACATGGAAGATGTAAACACAGGACTGAGATTTAATGGCTCATGAGCGCCGTAGAGTGACAGCTAATGTTTAATCAGGCAGAATTTCTCCTAAGTAGCGTCGTAATTACAGGACTATAAAGCCGGCGGTGTTGCCACATTTATCGATTGTACGCATCATTATAGGCGGCTTTGTCAATTCACTGTCCAACTCTGCAGTCGCACGAAAAGTTCAATATTCCAGTCTTTCACTTAAATATACGGGGTGCTGAAATAAAGTGATCATTCGTAGAGAGTCGTAGCATAGTACACTGTCAAATTAGTGGTGGTTTTAGTATTTAGTATTTTTACGAATTATGTTTCAATAAATAATTATACATATTGAATCATAAACTGCTTCTCATGCAAGAAAATTTACATTATTCCCACATGAGTATTTTTTTAATTTTCTGGAGTTCACAATTGTTCACATGACTCATTTTATACTCAGTTACTTAAAGTGAGGTTAGGTATGTTTATTGATTATAGGTAATTGGGAATCATCAGCATCATTGGAACCACTGTCATTGTCATGCATGTTTTAGTAAAATACAAATAGTACTTATATTTTATCATTTGTCATAAACACTACTTATCTGAACTATATAGTTATTACAAGTATTTAATAAAATGTCGGCTCAAAATAACGTACATCTATTACGTTTTTAAACAAAATCTATTTCAAATTATTTATATTATAAAAAATAAACAATTAATAGTTCACTTGTTTATATTTACTTTTATATGGTATATACTGAGAAAAGAGAAACTCCTGTAACTTGAATGTTGCTTCAAGAACACTTTTCTTGAAATAAAACAAAGATGATTAAAATAAAATTTACTACTATTTAAACTAAATATACATATGTATTGAAGACTGCTTAATACAATGGTTTCTTTTATTCGATTTGATATTAAACCAGCTTCATAATTTGTTCCATCTACGTTTTATTTTCATTATTGTTTTACATAAAATTATACCGACATTAAATTAACTGTTATTTTGTTTGATTTAACGATGTCAAATTATTAAATTAGGTAAACATTTCTAAATAATTCTCTCCAACCAAAAAATTTTAATTTCAAAGTATTTTAGTTTAACACTATGAAATGTTGATTCAAATATCTATTTTTTATGAGAAAGGAATTTTTGTTGGCCAATGAAAGCCTTTATTAAACGTATTATGTCTAAATTATTTTAATGTCATTAGGACTGTTGTTTATCTGAATAGCATTTGAACTCGTAAATTAATACAGCGTCTACATTGCTACTATATTATTATTAAATGCAATTAAGTGGAGAAAAAAATCACTTGTAACATATTACCAACATCTCATTATGGTTTTATTCCTACTCTACTACTATTTTCCTTTTAAATCAATGGTCTCTTGGTCTACTTGGATTTTTTAAAAGTCTTCGATAAAGTGCCTTGACGCAAACTTCTTTTAAAACTTGGCCATCTAGGAATTTGAGGTGAACTGAATTCATGGATTTACAACTACTTGTGCAATAGAACATTCTGTGGTGGTATTGGATCAGATCATTCTTCTTCGCATCAACTACGGTCCGGTGTTCGACAAGGCTCTGCTCTTGGACTTCCTTTGTTCCTGTTATATCTTCATGACCATGGAAATCCTCTAGAACACCATAACACGATTCAATGTGACATGACAGCGATTGATGGCTGGTGCAAAACTTGGTTAATTCCATTAAACTCGAATAAATGCACTACTTTTCACATTGGTAACAGAAATTCCCATCACTGTTACACCATAGATGTATCCCGAGTTAAAATAGTAGCGAAACAGAAAGACTTAAGTGTAACAGTAATTTCAAGTGTTTCGTGGTCCAGATAGGGATATTAATCTAGAAAATGTGCAGCGCCAATCTTTCACTAATTTTCAACCGCAGAAGTAGACGTAATATTATTTTTACTTACTGTTATATGATTTTTTTTCCATCAAGAAAATCGGCTTAGCCCTAACAGAAAGGCAACTTTCCAAGCAAAAATTGGTACACATCCGCGTGAGCTGATATTATGTCTCTGTAAACTTCGAGGGTAAGTAGAACTTTGAAAATAATTGCAGTTTATTATACAATAGTTATAATTTTGGGGCTTTATAAGGAAGATATAAGGTGTTAAAGTTTGAAGAAAAAATTTGATTTTTGGTATAATTATTAAAGTATTGGAGATATTTAAGCTATACTTGGTACACAGTGCAGTTAGTTAAAGTGTCATGAAATGTGACAATATCAAGAACTTTGAACAACCAGTGGCGGAGATATGGGCAGTTCGTATCTTTAATTTAGGAAAAATGTTGTATCGCCCTGTATAATGTTGAAGTTTATGACATTTTTAAATGTGTATTTTAATTTCTAACAGAAACCCTATCTTACATTTTTTTAGTTAAAAAATGTACCTAAATATTTTCGTGTTGCTCAAGATGTAGAACAACAGGTAAAGACGCCAATTGTAAAAAAATAATAAACAAAATGTACTTTTTCTACAAAACTGTTAAAAGTGGGCTTTTTAATTGTCATTTCTGATGTTAAAAATGTCATTTTTTGACACGCGTGTTAAAAGTAAGTTACTTTTAACACTAGTGTTAAAAGTAAATCAAGGTTTATCTAAATTTTGTTTTGAAAATTAATAAAACGTTTTAACAAACACATGAACAACTTTTTATTTTAAATAAGTACAAACCAACATTTTAACTAGTTATTACTATTAACATTTATAGTAAAATTAGTACAATTTGAAATTGTAATTCCCTGCGGAGTCATCATACTTAAGTTGGTTTTACTGTCAACATGTGTGGCACATCTATTTTCTGTAGAAATACTACTGGTAGTACTGGTGGTCTTGCTAGTAGCTGCAGCAGTAGGAAGTATTTGGCACGCAATTTCCATCTTCTGTTCCAGTGAATTTTCAATGTAGGCTTCAGCTACCGTCGAAGATTTCCATCCTCCATGTCTCTTGATGGTAGTAAGATTTACACCAGAATCTGCTAACAATGTCACCGGTGAACGACGAAAACAGTGTCCGGTGTAGAGTTGAGGATTTGGTAGATTCAAGAACTCTGCAATGTCGGCAGGCATTTTACCAAACATGTTAATTCCGACTGGATTCTTCACACACTTATTCTTCATATATTTAAGAAAAAGTCGTCTATGGTCAGCGTTGGGTGGTCGGAGTGCCATATACTTTCTAAAAAAGTTTAAATAGAATTCACCAACAACACTGAAAGTCCGAGGCACTTTCGTTTTAGTATCTGGTATGGTCACAACAACCGAAGTGCCCAAATATTCGATATTGTCGATGGTCATCTGACACAATTCCTCCCGGCGACACGCCTCGAAGACACCCACTATTGCTGCGACTTTCATCATCAGATACTTTTCGTCTTCTGCTTCTGTGAGAAATTTGTCGATATGCGTCTTCGTCAAAACTTTTGACTTTTTTGCTTGATATCCTTCACCCTTCCGTTTTAAAAAAGCAATAAGTTTATAATGTTTGCTTATATCTTGATCTTGCTTTATTTTTAACATAGTTTTGATCATGGAATAATTTGACCACAGCGTTGACGATTTCCATATCTTGGATTTTTCCTCAAAATATGCCAGTAAAACACTTTCGTTACATTTCCCAGGGACCTTTTTAATGTTGCACCATTCCGAAAAGCGTCTATAAGCGATTTCGTACTGTTCCTTTGATTACGCCGGCAATAATTGCAATGTTGCTCGACTGGCGGCTTCTTCGATTTCAGCAGGGATGGATTCGTTACGCTCATCATCGAGATTATCATTATACTTATAATATTACTAGAAAATGCTGTCAATATTTTTGCGTTTTTTCCGTAACTAACAATATCACTGGTTGCTACGAAAATTTTGGATCATAAACATTGCGATCTGTGTGGTATTTTTTAATTTCTTATTTTTATTGAGTTTAAAGTTCTTCCGATTGTTTTGTAGAAAAAATAGTGTATGATATACGTGTTAAAAGTGATTTTATTTCTTAATCTTAATCTTAATTTTAACACGTATATAATAAATAGCTATTTTTATACAAAATACAGATTTTCTTATATTATTTTATTACATTGTCTGTGTCAAAATAATTTGAAAGATTCAATTGCTTCTAATGTGAAAACCAATAAAATTGGTTTGGTACTTTGCGGACCCATGTTTATTAAGACTTTTCTGCTTATTTTGGTTCATACTCTTACCTCCTGAAATATTTTACACTCTTTTTATAACACCCTGTATAGTATAGCGTCAATGCGTAGCGTTCTATGTATTTTAATCACAAGCGATATTTTTGTAATATATCAGATATATATTATAGCTCACCGTCCATTACCGGCTTTAGTCCGCAGAGTAGTTAGTTTCACATAATATCAATACCTACAGAAATATATAAAAGAAATAAGGTAAGTTTAACCCAATCTTTATATCTTAAACCAAGGCATGTGTGCTCCTTCATTTAAATGCAGGGTGTATAAATCCATATGCTTCTATAACGGACTTCACTACGTCCTTTACAATGACCGTCATTTAAAATATTAAATCCGTTTCCAGCCTTAACTAACTTATCCGCGTACATGAGAGTATTATCTGTAAATTTATCTCTGATATATAAAAATCTTGTTAAGGTTCGAGATGGGAGCAAAAGAACGAAATTAATTAACAGCATTAAGGGCGTACATGAGTCACATTTAAGGCAGTTAAAGGTAGACAGGGCGGGGTGAATAGAGCAATTAGCGAAATAAAGGGTGCGCGCTGAAGAGATAATTGAGAAACTGCGGGGAAGACACAACTTGAAATTCAGCAAGGGATTGTGGAAGTATCTTGCAATACATCTTAATCAGAAGATTTTGTTGCCGAAAAAGAGTATAAGAAAATGTGGAAAGCTCTTTTTAATCATTTTATTGCATGTCTTTGAGCTTATCATTAGTGAACTGTTTTATTTCACACGTCAGACGTGTAAGGAAGTGTTAACAAGAGTAATATTAAACACGTTCCTTTATTATTTGCGTATCTTACAATGCTGTAAGAGAAAAACATAAATAAAGTAAAAAAGATTAGAGAGGGATTATCTTTTTGCATTAGCTTGAAGTTTAGAGATCATGTTTCTTTCCCTCCTTTTTAACTGATCGTCTTTCATTTCCTTTTATTAAACGTTTTTTGATTTACATTTAATTAGATTTTAATAATTTCCACTCTATCTAGATCAGTATTCAGAGTGATTCAGGTTTTAATGCTCAAACTTTATCAATTTATTCTACTATTGAATATAAATATATATACAGGGTGTCCCGAAATAGAAGGCCATACCATTAACCACATATTCTTTGGACAAAAATAATGCGACTTTCCCTATGCCATTTTTTATTTGGACGTCTCTGTTTCAATATACAGAGTATTGAAGTTACATTTTAAAAAACTATTTTTGTTAATAATCCCATTGTTTTATAAGATACACACTTGAAATTTTGCACGTACTTTTATCTTGTTCCGGCATACATATCATGTAATTTTGGTGAAAAAAATCTAAGGGCGAATGGTGGTAACTGAGTGATGCAGTACCCTTTATCCCCTGCAATTATTTCTAAGTACGCTTATGCAGCATTTTCTATCAATCAAATGTAGAATTTTCTTCTGATCATTTTATCTCTTTTGTAATTTTTTGTTTAACTGCTTCGTTTTGAAGAAAAACGACATGTATTGATGGGTTACAAATGTCTTAGCGGCAGATGAATGTCAGGAAAAAATAGTGAGCTCCCTTATCACAACAGATCACATCCTAAAAGGAAAGTTTCCTTAAATTTGGATCGACATCTTCGTGAAACCGGAAAGTTTATGGACCAGAAGTTGCGGCCTACATAGAAAATTAAGCCCTTAACAAAAGGAACAAATCTTAACACTGGTAGAAGAAGAACCAAGCACAAGTACAAAGATTGTTTATCGACAAATAGAAAATTGTACAAAAATGAATGTTCATCGGGCTTTAAAAACCCAACTTCTGCACCCGTATCACATCCAACCCGTACAAAATATTCTTTCCCAAGATTTTGCTTCTAGGATGCAATTTAGTCGTTGGTTGTTAACACAGAATGATGCAGATAGGGAAATTCTATTCATAGATGAGGCAAACTTTACAAGAAATGGATTGACAAACATGCATAACAGCCACGTATGAACGGATTTGAATCCCCATGCAACCATTGTAGCACACCATCAATTTACATTCAGGGTTAATGTCTGCACGGGAATAGTGGATAATATTCTGTTGGGTGCCCTTTTCATACCAAATAATTTAAATTCAGCATCATTTTTAAATTTTCTGCAAATTGAATTCCGATATGTTTTACATGATTTACATGTTATCGTACGTGACGGTATGTGGATGTAGCTCCACCCCATAATGGAAGAAATGTCCGGCAGTACTTAAATACCCATTTATTTCCCAATCGTTGAATTGGTCGAGGATAAGACGCACTTATTCAATGGCCACCACGATCTCCTGACCTTAGTCAATTGTTTTTTTTCTGGGGTTATATGCAAGGTATGGTTTATGCTGCAGAAATAATCGACATTAACCATCTCAGAAAGAGAAAGGAATGGCAGCTGATGAACTTACGCAAAAGGAGAATATCTTTCAAAAGATAAGGTTTTCACTACTTAAAAGGGTACGTACATGTGTTAATGAGGGGAGTGGGCAAGTAGAAAGTTTGTTAAATTAGTAGTATACTCGCGACAAGAATTCAGACGACTTACGTCATACGAACAAATGAATAATTCATTATATTTTCATCAAAATATTTTAGAAACTGCAACTGATAGTAATAAAACTATATACTATACTTAAAGTTTGCATTATAAATTGAACTAAATTGCAAAAATTGTTTGTTTTTAACGCCATCAAATATCGAAAATTACGTTGACAATAAAAACAAATGTGTAACGTCAGCCGTGACGTAAGACGTCTGAATTCTTGACGCGAGTTATAATTAATTAATTATTTTATTTAATGTTATTTAGGTAAAAAGTTATGTTGATCGTTCATTATTACTAAACGAGACTTTTATTTTTTGGTTGATAAGATTTTAATGCCATATTATTTTTTCAATTCATAAGTATTTCTCATTTTATAACATTTAGAATTACTCATTTTGTTTTAAATAGTAAATATTCATTCAGTAGTGTCGAAAACAAAGCATTTTTCGATATATGTTTATATACTTTTTTCCTTTTATTTTATTAGTAGAATACGCTGTTAAAGTTTGTGTATTAAAACCTGAATCACTCTGTATACAAATTAAAAGCTTCTACCTACTTCATTCAAACATTTTCCCTTTATGCTATCGTTCTTTCCTACATTTGTTTATTAAGTAGTCGTATCTTTCAACAATTAATAAATATTATTATAAAATTTGTTAAATATACAGAAATATTGATTGTCACAAAACAAGATATTTTATAATCAGTATAGTTTTAATGAATTGACATATATTTCGTACAAGCCAAAAATTAGTTAGTGTGATTTGATATCTTCAGACTATTAAAATTAGTTTTACGAAATTATTCTGAATTCATAGAAATATAATTTTTTATATTAATTTATTTTTGCCATTTTAGAGCAGAGAAGATTTTTCTCGAATGCTGTCAACTTTCAAGTAATATACCTTTTTGTATTATCTTTTAAAACAAATATTTAAAATATTATTTAATAAGTTCACAATGATTACACGAAAATGATACGAGTGTAGTGATAGTCATTATTCACCTTTAGGTAAATTGAAGTTATTTTTGACTTTTCACGCAATTAAATTGACAAGTTAATGACAAATGACTTGCCACAGGAAAATCGCGTAAGAACGGTGAAGAATAAGTGAAGAGTGGAAATTAGAAAGAGCGTGCCAAAAACAAAGTTTTGAGATAATCAATAAAAACTAAATAAAACCCAGATAACTTTCATAAGTAAACGTTTATGATCATAATAAAATAAAACAATGAACACTGAAGGTTTATTAACAAAATATGGCAAACTAAACATTGTTGTATACAGTATGCGCCAAAAACTAAATAAAACCCAGATAACTTTCATAAGTAAACGTTTATGATCATAATAAAATAAAACAATGAACACTGAAGGTTTATTAACAAAATATGGCAAACTAAACATTGTAGTATACAGTATGCGCCAAAAGTATGGAATAAATTCAATAAAAACGAAACAATTATTTTTTGGGAAAAATCCTCGAACAGGTCGATTTTTAATTTAAAAAATACATATTTTAGCGTAAAATTCGATTTTCAAATGTCATTTGTTTTCGAGTAATGACGTCATCGATTTTTTTTTAAATGGCAACACCATATTTTTTTCCTTAATTCTGAAAGATCGTTTAATTCTCTATCAGACAGTACTAAAATTTTGCCCTCTTACATAGGAAAGGTTTCGAGTAAATGACGATTGAATGTTAGAAAACGTAAATTTTATCCATAAAAAAGTAACAATTCTGAGGTATGTAAAATAAAATACATCTATCTAACTATGAAAACGCATGTTGGGGCTTTTGTCCACTGAGTAGTTAGTTTCACACAATATTATTAATACCTAAAAATATATAAAAACTTTTACATAAAAGGTGAACATTTTTCAAGTGGGTATTGTCATTTAATTCATTGACAGGATGTCACTTTTTGTCATTGTCATATTTAACTTCAAATAATTTTAGTTTTTATAATAATTTTTATGGTTAGATATTTGATTCAACTTAAAGGAGACCACCTGAAGAAGCAATCCTAAAAATGCAAAAATAGGTCAGATCTCATCTATTGTGGTTGAATTTGTCGTGTTCCCACTGCCAAAAAGTGAAGTTAGATATTTATAGAGTGCTTCATTAGAAGGTTAGTAAATTAGTTTATTTTCTTTAGATAATTATTGAATAGAGCTTTGTCTGTGGAATTGTTCATTAGCATACCTAGATGTTTGGTATCAGAGAACATACATATGACTTCATTGATAGAAATTGTAGGAGATTTGATTTATATTAGTTTAAAATACCTTTCTAAAACAGTAAAAAAAATGTTACAAAAGCTAATAATAAGGAATATATGGGTAGATATTGTGGGTGTAATTCAACGCAGGTTGGTGCTTTTGTCCACTGAGTAATTAGTTTCACACAATATTATTAATACTTAAAAATATATAAAAACTCCCTGTTCTTGTTTTCTTCCACGTACTCATGTATACCTAAAAATTAGTCTCGAACTAGAAATATCTCACACATTATTTCAATTGCAATCGATTATTCGACCCATTTGAATTGAATTTCACAGCATGTGCTTCTCTTAATAAAAATGCTATATGTGGAAACCATACCACTCCACTAACAACATTTTGATTAATATCGATTTGAATAGTTCACATACGAATATATAAATTAATATTGTATCTCCTACATCGCCTGATCATTGAAAACGTAATTTAATATGCTGCTACGGTTATGTTACCCATGTACCGTCTAGGTCCGATAGTTTTGTTAATTTACTCTGTAATTACAATAATTAAATGAAATTAAATGAAATATGTAAGTATGACATACTGTTTTTTATTTCATGTAGAATATCCCAGTGGAAACTGTTGTGAATATTTTATTGAATGGTGTACCTATGTAATATCTATACAGTCATTTTATACATAGTGATTTTCCGGGTTGTTATGCCGTGACCTCGGTAACTGGTCGCTGTCAGAAACAGAATTAAAGTGCACAGCCCTAGCCGGGATTCTTTTACCTGCCCTGGTTGTTCTCGGGTTAGACTCTGTGGGGACAGATATATGTATCAAATGATAGCACCGGCCGTGGAAGCTTAAAAACCACTATATCTATACATTCTTCGAAATAAAAGTGCCGATACTGAACGGGTTTCAATATCTAACTAAAAGGAGCAAGAAAACGTTTAGGAAAAAAATGTCTAAAACCAATAGTTTTTCTACAAACACACTTCAAAATTAAAAATACAACTACAATAAAATGCGAAACTGTAACAAAATTGCAAATTAAGCCCTTCTAACGCAATGTTTTTGAATCAGTATTAATGAATTAAGCAATAGAAGGTTTTCTAAAAATTCTTTAAACTGCAACGGATTGTAACGTGCGACAACATTGCAGTCCATTACCTGGTGTTGTTAATTTATAGATTAGACTAAGTGGTTGCCTTAAGCCTTAAGTCTTAAGTCTATCCATCCATCATTAAGGTTTATGGCCTACATATACCATGTTGGAAAGTACAAATAAATGAAAATATGGATGTATTACAATAAAAAAGGGTACTTAAACATTTTGACTATGGAAAACGTTACTATATTTTCAAACCAGGTTCCAGACGATAAGTTCTTGGAGCATGTCAACGTGCAGAATTATGCAGTTGAACTGTAAAAGATATAGAAGAGACGAGGAAAATTTTGGTCATAACTTAACATGATACCAAAAGCAAAAAGTGTATTTACCGTAGGATCAGAGTGCAACGGATTTTAAATTGATCATAAGTATTTACGATTGAAACCCAAACAAGTAAATCAGTAGATTTTTTATTTACAAGTGCAGAATACAGCCAGTTGGAAGAATTGCAGAAGATGCTTTTTATATATGTTTAGGTATTAATAATATTGTGTGAAAGGCATGGAGAATGACTTTCAACTACTGTGGCTGAAGGTTATATCGAGGAAAACATCGTCAATAACTTGAGAGTTCCAAAAAGTGTATCTCATCAGCAAGAACTAGTGGCACCGCAAGGTCATTCAGGAATACAGATATAGAATCATAATAGTTTTCAAGAAGGACAAGTAGAATTGAATAAATTTCGTGTTGTTAGCTATCCAAATTTGAATAATTGTACTTTTAATATATATTCCAATAATCACAATTTTCTATGAAACAGTTTTTTTAACAGTGATATTACTATTCAAAATGCGAAAAAATTGTTTATTTATCCCATACATTTTTATATATATATATATTTTCAATCTGTATCTCATGTATCTTGTTCTTATATTTAGTACTTTACCCCAAAAGGAATGAGGACAACAGCTGACTTTTCGCTTTAATTAATTTTTAAAAAGGATAATACCGTCGGAATATTTACTGCGGGGAACTTTACGAACACTGCCATGCTCCGATATTTATATTGGATTTTTTTGGTTCATGTTCCTCGCAAATACTTCTAATTGCAGAAGTTTGTAAAACATTTTTATGATCCGGGACAAAAGTTTATACAAATCGTTATCTCTTCGAAATTTATGTAGCAGTCGTTCTGTACATAACTTTGGGAATTTTGTGGAAAAAGTTTGCGTGACTTTGTCTTTTACGTATTGTAAAAACATTCCAATTTGAATCGAACGGCATAATACTTTTATTTATTTATTTCAACCTGAATAGACCTTTAATAGTCGATAAACCGCGACGTTGCTCAGGTGGCATTAAAATTAAGTTGGAATTGTTGAGATTGAACGTTAGATTAGGGGATTTATTATTTTGTGATATACAGATTACGTTGTAAATGTAAATTTATTTGCAAACATGTCTTTAGCATGCAACAATATTACTGTATAATGTTATACATTATAATAGGATAGATCGTAAAGTTTATTTTTAAATGAGACAGTAAGCAGTAAATGTATTTAAATGCATAAAGCAAGGAACTTGTGAAGAATAAAATTGTTGCTTATAGGATTTAAATAAGATGATTCACAACTTATCGAAAAAAATTGATGCGTCATGAAAGGTGGAGAAAAAATCGTAAAAAAAATGTTTTGTAAAATTCTTAGTTTCCGAGAAAAAAATATTGATGTTGTAATATTTTTTTCCCACAATCGTTCTGAAATATGCACTTACTGTCATTGTTGACACATTCTGTAAGTTGAATATACAACACTGTGGCTTGTTTCCATAGAAATCAAAAAAATAATAGTGATGTTTGAGTTCATAACAGCATTAATGCGGTAAGTAAAAATCAGTAATTTTTTTCACCAACAAATGCTGGGCTTATTTATTGTAAAAATTAAAGGTACAATTTGTACAAATCTTAAACATAATAGTTTTTCCCTCGTCTTTATCTATTGCTTTTACAGTAATTGAATTTTCTGTATTACTTATTGAGTTAGATATGTTAGGATTAGAATAAACTTCAGTAGTTCTGTCTTCAAACACTGGAATAGAGTCAAATTAATTGCGATTGCCGCTGTTGGTATGTAAAATCTTATCAGCAAACTCTATTTTCTTTGTTATAGACTCTGCAACATATCTTTCAGCGACACCAGAAGACCTAAAATTACATTTTCTGTTAGTCAAATAATTACATTAATGTTACCACTAAAACATCAACTCCAGTATTTGATAACAAAGTCGCCGACGTCCTTCTAAAAGCATGTCCAGTATAGGATCTTGCAGTTTTAAATATTCGGCAATTTTTTGTGGTATTTGTATCAATGTATTTATTTATACCCAGTTGATTTTCACATTTTTCCTGACGAACTGAGTAGAAAAATCGACGAGAGTTAGTCTGCTTAGGTCTTAAGCCTGTATATTTTCGCAAAATCGTCAAAAAAGGGACTTTTTGATTAGTCTTGTCAGTGATTGTGAAAATTCGACTAATATGTGTTTTGGTGTCAGGCACTTTAACAATGAGAACTGAACCTTCATCCGTAATGTTATAAACTGTCATCTTCATAAGTGTATCACTAAGAGCCCCAGCGACTCCCATTATCATCACTGCTTTTATCATAATATAGGTTTCATCGGAGGCTTCCAGCAGGAATTTGTTCATCTTTTCTCTGGTAAATACCTTTATTTTTTCGCATGATTTCTAATATTTTTCTTCTTTAGAAATGCTACTAACTTCTTAAATTACGATATATCGACACCATTATTTAAATTGATCGTACTCTGCCCATAAGCTTCCCGGAGACTTGAACCTTAAATTTCTCTGAACAAAATAAGCCAGCAAAGTTTTTTCAGATATCTCCGCTTTCTTCTCATTCAACCATTTCCTGAAGGCATCATAGACTTTTTCATACCTCACCTTTGATTTTGTGGGAATTAATGACCCACAACCTATTTGATACGATTCTTCATTGTCCGAATCTACCTCTAGCTGCTTTTATCGCAGAATGTAACGGAGGCGTGATACGGGAGTTTGGAATCGAATCGTGGAAGAAATGAAGGTCCAGAGCGTCCACGGCGTATTGCAGCAGCTGACGAACACATTTTAGAGAATCATTGAATAAGTACCAGGCAAATCGCTTAACTAGTACAAGGAATGTCCCAATCAATAGTGTGGCTTATCATATATGAGGCTTAATTATATCCATACTATGTATAACGTATCCAAGCATTATTAAGGGATTATCCCTTACGAATGGAAACGGTTGCTGCAGCAAAATCCCAAATTTACAGCTAGCGTGGTAGTTACAGATGAATCTATTATTACACAGGATGGGATGGGATTCATAATTTCATGTTTGAGATTTTAAAAATCCGGACGCGATTCAACGGGATCATTTCCAATAATGTTTTTCCTTAAATGTTATTCAGGGATTTTCGATGATCGCTTGATTGAACAATTCATATTACCAAATCGAATGGATAGGGTTCAGTATCTTGAGTTCCATCGACACGATCTGCCTGGACTTCTGGAAGTTGGGCTCTTAGCTACCCAACTCCGAATGTGGTTCTTGCACGATAGTGCTTCCCTTACTTTCGACAAAATTTAATGACCTTTTCTAGTACTAAATTAAACGGAAGTGTTTAGAGTAGGTCTCTTTATCTCAGTCATGTATCAATAGCAAAATCTTCCAAACATTCTCCTTTTATTTGCACTATGCTTTTCATATTTGGCATTTACAATAGACTAATCAGTTTAATTGGTATCTCAGATTGGTTCATTATTCTATTTACTTTATTCTTTTTGGCTAAATCGTATGCTTTTCTAGTCCACGGAAAGATCATTGCTTTAGTCCTATATTTATAGGATGTAAGCATTTCCTTCAATATGAAGATTTGGTCTGTATCTAAGACTCACTTGATACATCCCTATGTAGTTCTGCTATAGATGTTATTCTGTTTTATTAAAATGTTGACAGAAGTTTACACCCTGTATCCATCAACGATGATGACAACTATAGTGTCTGCAATATGTTGTATTTCACTTTTTTCAATTGGTATAATATATCATATCTCCATTGTCAGGCATACATTCTCTTCTCCAAATCTTTCAGTAATACCCTGGACTAATTCAAGATTCACCTAAATGAACTATTCAACGAATTACATTTGAATATTGTAACTGTAACTAAATTCGTGTCTTCCCAGCTCCATCGAGCTGATTAATGTGACTTTATTAAAACGAGATTTAATGCATATTGAGGAATATTTGTCATCCAGCGCCGCGCATTTGAGGCTGCACATCGGACATCGTAGATTTATTATCATAATGACGGGGATTACTGTTCCAATTCCGGCTCTAGATTCAATTTGGATCTGGTTTTAAATTACATTTAACGTCAGCTGTGAAAACTGACATTTTTAGTGCCAAGTTTGGATAGCGTGCTGGATCTACTTTAATTAATTCAGAAAGTAGCTAACGCTTAAATATGTTAGTCACATAGAGACAGGAATCTAAATTTCATTAGTAAACTGTGTTTACTAAATAAACATAAAAAAGTCTTTTAACTCACTGCTTTTACTCTAGATGTATTATCATCTAATATTTTCTAGATTACGTCGGTTCTGCTAAGTTCGTCTATATTTTTATTTTGTTTGTATTTTTATTAGGTTCTATTTATTTTATTAGTGTTCTAAATCACTTTACTGTTGACCGTTGTGTGTTATGTACATAGAAGTTATGCCTTCTGTTTTCTTGTATTGACTTGCTACAAACCATGTACTTGTGTAAAATAGTCAAAAAAACTAATATTTAAAGTAAAGGTACAAAAGATACATCAATAAAGAGTCATAAGAGTGAATAATATCAAGTTTCTAGCTAAATAATTAACCAGAGGTACTAGTGCCATTAATTTGATAAAAGAATCTATGTACGTAATCTACGTAAGTTACGTACGTACATCTCGATATTTTTTAATATATGTCATTGTTTCATCTGAAGAAGATCTATCCAAATTTATTGATAACAGCAACAGATGAAGAGTATATCATGATCAAAGTGGCTACCATTTTTGGTTTGGTAAGGCTCTAGGTAGAGCGGAACTTACACAAATAACTGTTAATAACATTGAAGGCAAAGGAAACCTCATAATAGTTAAAATAACGGATTCTACAAGTCATTCTGCAAGATTGTTTGTAATACCACAAGAAGTAAACAATGAAACTTTCTTACAATTGTACAGAAAATACTCGTATACGAGCTTACGACCTTCAATCACTTCTCATCATCGTTTTTTTTAAATAAGTATACAGAGAGAAAATACAATTTTTAGCGGCTCCTTAAGTTCGTCATCTTCAACCAAACTTCCAAATCACATCACCTTGCAGAATAGTCAATTACAACAACAGTTAAGTTCAGTTATAAATTTGTAAAATCCTAGAAACTGTTTGTACACTAATATTTAGAATAATAAAATAGAGTTTGTTTTTATTAGTTTCAAGACAATAGAAAAAATTTAAAACTTGTGTTGTAATGTATTTTTTTGTATTAGATTAAGACTATTTATAAAATGATAAGGTCTTGATAATAATGCTGAAACACTCTGTATATATTACTAGAATATAACGTTTTTAAGAATTGAATAGAAAAATAGTAATAGATCACATGTTTCCGCTATGAATCTATCAGTGTTAAAGCTGGATGAAACAACTTACGAAAAAGTACTTCAAATCAGATTAAAGATAAAAGGGAACTTTGACATATATACGCAAAGGCTTTACATTAGAAAGGAACAAAAGGAACAGTTAGAGCTGGATATTCAGTATAATCGGATACAAAACGTTGAGTGGGAATGAGAAACGGTACATTGAAGAAAGAAAGAGTTGCAGATAAAAAAAAATGTAGACTACGGAATGTCAGTTTATTTAATATATATATTAGCATATTGACGTAAAGTGACGTTAAACGCGTGTCTCTCTATCTCTTTTTATGAATATTTAATATATTATTGGCAAAACTATGCTCTAAATTTAGAAATTTCTTATATACATGTTTTTTAAAATACCTCTTTCAGTACTATATTTATTTATTGTATGAATCAAGTATAATGCATGCATTTTTTATTGAAAACCCCTATATCTGAAGAAAAACTGCATCAAACTGATATAACGATTTGGTTCTAGTACTGCTGTGAAAATTCAGACAACAATAGCTCATACAGCTCCAATTACAAATTATTTTAGATCTTGCTGCAATATTACTCGAATGGACTATACAGGGTGTACAGTTTTGACTACCAGCACTTCAATATAAGATGAATTAGTATAAATTATAAACGAATAAAAAAAGTAAAATAGTACAAGTAACTCAAGCCGTTTTTAAAATAAGTTGAGTTATTATATTACGGAATTTTATCACAACGTGGCAACAGTGCAGTACACGCTATGCCAGGCGAACGATTTGTGGGTTGCTTACCACGTGCCCGCTTGTTTTTTAGTGATAACAAAAAATCCAAAGATAAGCAACTATTTTGGAAATTAATGAATTTAGTTTAGACAGCTGTTTTGCTATTTTATTTTTGAATAGAGAATGGTAGAATGAATATTTTTTTATACTAAATGTATAGATTTTAAATGTTAAAACAGTAACATAACTTAAACCAAACAGGAATATGAATAATAAGTAATAACAACTTCTAAGAAGACTCACGTCGCAGAAATAATCACAAATTATGTATAAAAAACATATTTAAGTAGTACTACACATAATTACATATGTTCAAAATTTTCACTGTTATTTTCCATATATGCACAACACTACCCAAGAATTTTATAATTATATTGTTACGGAAGCTCACCTACCTTTTTAGTTTGTTAATTATGTTCCTGTTTACGTTAGGATTTATAATTTTTTGATGCCTGTATTTTGACGTTTTCTGGAATATTCTCGGTCACATTCCATTTGATTCTCGAAACCGCCGAAAACTTCTAGAACCCTAAAAACCTATATAAGCGGATCATTTTCGCCGCTGGAGTGACTGGAGTGAGTTTATATTGAACAGTCGAAGGCGATTGACAAACGTCAAAGTAAAGTGTTGACAGCTGTGAAATTTGTTTGGAAGATATTTCTTGAATAATCAAGAGTGACAATAAAGTTTGTTTGTCTACGTCACGTGTTTCTACGCTAATCCAAATTCAAGGTTACAATATAAATAATTTTTGGATACTATCAATATCAAGAAGACGTTAAGATACTTCAACGAATGTCTCTATTAGACAGCCGTCGTTGAGGGAAACGATCTAAAAATAATATTGCGGCGATCTTCACCATAGATTAATAAGATATCGTCATATTCACATATGCAATATTTCAACAAAAATGAAAAATGTTAAAAATAGTGATACGTAAAAGAATTTGCGACAAGCGACAGATTCTTCGCAATTCAGATACGAAACTGATCTTTAGTCATTGAACTTCTTGCACCTCATTCCGCTTTATCGACATTGCATTTTATGTCATGTCATTTAATACAGAAAATTGTGGTGAGAACCCTTAATTAACCGAATTTTTACACATGAAATTTGGGATTTGTTAATTTATTTTCTCGAAAATAGTTAAGTTTAGGACCCATACCAATTTTTTCTTCATTTTGATGTATACTATCGCCTGTTATATTATGGTAGTTAAACTTCTAACACCTTGTATACTATTTATTAACTACGATTTGTAGTTTACATTCTAGTAATATTGTAGTAAGGTCTAACAAGGTCTGTATATGAGCTAAAATTGTGTAAATGTTCACGTCAGTGTTATTTCCCGTGCACGTTTATAATAATTAAGGCAATTTTGTTTCCATTACTATATATAGTGGTAACGTTGTAGGTATTTCCTTGTATAAAGTGGGGATCAGGGATTTGCCATTGAAACTTATTGAAAGTTATTTTTCAAATAGAATTCAATGTGTTACTGTTGGTAGTGTTAAAAGTTCTTTTAGAAGGGTTGAATATGGGGTACCGCAAGGTACAATTTTGGATCCCTTATTATTTATTCTGTATATCAATAACTTATTTTCATTACATATCAAAGGACGAGTTATAAGTTTTGCTGATGATACCGTTATTTACTATGAATCTGACAGCTGGGATAATTTAAAAAATGATGCAGATATTGTTTTTTGTAAAATAAAGAAATGATTATAGATTACTATCTATAAACTTTGACAAAACATTATTTATTCCATTTATATCATATGTTTCTCAATTACCAAAATATAATGCATTGAATATTACACTCGACAAACAACATTTTAATATATCTTGTGCAAAATCAATAAAATACCTGGATATATATATATATATATATATATATATATATATATATATATATATATATATATATATATATATATATATATATATATATATAGATCAACATCTTCGGTGGGACGTGCATACACAAAAATTATTAAGTAAATTAAGAGGAATAATACCCTTGCTAAAAAATTTAAGATATATATTAAATAGAGGATCAGCTTAAAGTAATTTATAAGTCTTTTGTAGAATCTCATTTAAGATATAGTATTATAGGCTGGGGTGGTTTATTGGATGTCCATCTAAAAAAATTACATAGTGTGCAACACAGAATATTAAAAATTTTATATAACAAAGAAATCATGTACCCAACTAATCTACTATATCAAACAGCTAATACTATGGATATTCGTCAACTTTATTGTCTTGTTGTATTGTTACATCAGTTCACTGAAAATAAAAAGACAGCTGTAAAATCTACACAATATTTAACCAGAAACGTTAATAATATAAATATACCTTACATGCAAAAAACCGTTGGTCAACGTTGTTTCCTTTTCATTGGTCCAAAGATTTTCAATAGTTTACCTCAGGAAATCAAAACTATTTATAATAAAAACAAGTTCAAGTTCTTGTCTACAAATTATATTATGCAGACAGGAAGAAAATTCTGGACAGACATGATTGATTTAAAAATTTGAAAATTAAATTAGTATGAAAAAAAAATTAAACATATGTTATGCAGAACTTTCTATCGATCGTTAATCATTATTTTAATGTGTCCAATTACAAACCTGTATAAGTGTGTATACATATGTGTTTGCATATGTTCATATGCAAACACATATGAAGCTTTTCCACAATTATTGTGGTAGTGTGTGTGTGGTAGTGTGTTTTTGTAAATTTTGATATAATAATGTATAATTTATTTTGTCAATTTTTATATTTTTCTATGCATTGGTATAATTATATGTTGCAATTGTCTTAATATCTGTATTTATATTTCATATTTAGTTTAGGTATATTATTATTTGGATATTATTATTACTGTTATTGTTATTTATTAATTGGTATATAACGCAGTGGCTGCTCAACTGTTGTTAATAAATAAAGTTTTATTATTATTATTATTATTATTATTATTATTATTATTATTATTATTATTATTATTATTATTATTATTATTATTATTATTATTATTATTATTATTTAAAAAAATAATAACTGAGTTATATGTATTGAAAAATACTTACCGGCATCTCATTCCACAGGTAAAATGCAAACAGACTTAAAAATAACTTCTATAGTGGTCTCCTGTAAATGCGTATGACTACCCGTTAAAAGTATAGTATATATTGAAAGCAACACTCTATTTATACTGATGTATGAGATCATGCAATTCATTAAAGACAAAATTAAGCACTTCGAAATGTGAAATGGATTTGACGTTAAACCGATTCACTCAAATGAAGAAAGTCTACTAAACGATACGAATGAGAAACGATAATTTGGCAAAAAATATATGTTGAGCTTGACGAAATAGGAAAAGATTGAATGGCAAGGTAATACGTTTAGCTCACAAGCGTGGGTACGCACTGAAATTAATTAATAATGGCGCTCTAAATATAATAAGAGTAAATAAGTACATTGAAAATAATGTTCATTTGGGATGTCTCTTTAGGAGTAGGTATATAATCTTGAATTAATTTACTCTTTCTTCAGTTCAGTCAAAGGTAGACAAACATAACCCAACTAGCACAATTAGCCGTTGGAACGTAGTTACAACTATTGCAGGTGCTTTAAAGTATTTTGCCACTAGCTATAGCACGTTTGGTGACTGCTACGTTCAGGCGAAACACTTTCAGTCTTGTAGGTTTATAACGTATGCTATTTATTACCTTTCTTTATGATATCTACCTTTCTTGCACTCAAAGGATCTGTGCAATGGATGTATTAATGTTATGAAGTAGGATGGCTTTCAGACTTCGATGAATCGATTAACAGTCTCCATTCATTGGGTTTATAACATCCAAATTTGAGTTGAGTCTTCCGAAAAATATTCCAGGAATTCCTTGTTTCTGTGACGATAAACGGAGGTTTTGATTTTACACACATTTTCACAAGAGTTGTGATCTTTAGCACTTCTATGCATTGATTACAGGGTTATGGGAGTCATTGGGTATTAGAGTTTTGAAGATGTCAGATTAAAGTGACTTGATAGTGTTCGGATCCAACGTCCCCAAAAATATAGACGTACGATGGTTTTGCCCATTTGCATATCTATTTTTCGATTTGACATTAGAATGACCTTGAAGCTGACTTGATACATAAATCAATGATTCAGATCCAGCGATCCCAAAAACATAAATTTATTTTGGTATGGTTCGCTTGCACATTTATCTTTCTATATGGCCTTGAAATAACCTTGAAGTTGATGTGATGGGTTTAAATGAATTCCGGATTCAGATTTAGCGACCTCAAAAACATAAATGTCTATCTATCGCTTTGACCTTGGCATGATCTTGTAATAGGGCGATGTAGGGCAAGACTTTGTATCAGAGTAGGTGGAGGGTTTTTTAACAGTTTTTAAAATAGCTTGTTGTCTGTTATCAAAATTAAGTTTCCATCTTATGATCCCTTCGAAAAGTGATGGTTGCAGCTAAATTGCGGAATACAGTGAGGAAAAGCCATAAACAAATATCATATCAACTAACTCTTTGTCTCGTAAACTCTTCAATTTTTTTCGCTTAGAAGTATTAAATTGGCAGTCAGGTTGACATAAGCATACCCTGATAATTTTGTTTAAATTGCTATGAAATTGACCAAAGTGGGATTAATTCAAGTGCGATTTTCTCAGAAACCGTTAAAGAAAACGATTCGAAACAAGAGTACCTTTTTAACGTAAAACAGTTCGGGAAAACGGAATTTGCTGTCTAATTTGTTAAAAAGTCAAAGATGAAAAACTTAGACACGCAAAATACCAAGGGTCCCCCCGTACCCACCCCAATGGATCTTGTGGAAATAAATGGATTAGTCCATCAAATTGATCATCAAAATTTAGCTGTATATACCAAATTTCATTAATTTAACACAACGCGATTGAGAGATATTGAAAAAAAAATTCCATTCCTCCCTCTTCAATGGGTCCCTGTGTCCTTAGGAAGCATTTCCGGACCCATGTTCATATGAACTTTTTTACTTAGTTTTGATCATAGAATCGGTCTGTTCAGGGTTGGCAGCTAATTATGAGACACCCTATATAGGTCTAGTCCGTCGGACAGACTACTATTTTTTGTGGTGCTTTGTTACTAATACAAGGCGAGTGGGAGGAAGTCCCAATATTCAAAAGAGGTGTTCAGGGGGTAAAAGTGAATAAAAAAGCCTAATAAACATATGGTCAAATATCAACGGTTACTAAGATACCAAAGAAAATATTTTTACCCGAGTTAATTATTGTAATGTATCAGTAGAGAAAAGTGTTTATTCTGTAGGTATTATAAATTATAACATTGATTAAAAATCTAATAAACCGAAATTAAATTTTCAAATGTACCTCCGTCCGCATGCATGCATTAGCTCGTTTGTGGGTTACATAGGTAGATTGTTGAAGTGTACGGTGATGTTCTCTTATAAGTGCTGCACAATTGACGATCTGATGGTTAATGCTGAATCGATGCTGAAAGTTACTTTCCACCGTGGTGTGCAGATTTTCATTTGACCAGCGATGTTCATTGTGACAGTTATTTACTTCATCACGAGTGAATTGACCCTCATTAGTGAACAAAATGTATTTGTAAAGTGTATGGTTTGCGTTTATCCAACTGGAAAAATGCAACCGCAAATCATTACCACCGTCTTGAAGATTATGGTCGCGCTGAATATGGAAAGGTTTTAAACCATTTCTGTGGATGACTTCCCATGCCGTAGTTTTATTAATTTGGAGACGGGTTGCAATACGCCCTGTACTTACACCCGGGCTGCATGCTACCATATTTAGAATTTATTCTTCTACTGCTAGACCAGATCCAGCTTGCCTTTCAGATGTAATTCTCATACTGGGAAACATTCGAGTTTCACATGCGTTATGTATGTACAATAGCAACTGAATGAACGCGCATATAAAAATAAATGCGACAGTTATTAAATAAGCGTTTAAATCACAAGCGTCACAATAAATGTGACAATTAGTAGTCATTAATGTGAGTTTGGTTTAGAATGCATGACCTATTCAAAATAAAATATCAAATAATATCAGATTCTGCAAATAGCAATAAAAACATTTTCATTGCTATCTCAGTAACCGCTGATATTCGACAATATGTTTATCAAGCTTTTTTGTTCACTTTCGTCTATATAATTTTTTTCTATATGTGCATTTCAGTGTGACAACATTCGTGGTAGATGGATTGTCTCTATGGATAATTTAATTAAATAGTAACTCATCTAATTGCTAATACGTTGCGTACTATAGAATATATTAATGGAATTAATCAAATATTTTCTACCGTCCTAAAGTGCCACAACGTTTAATCAACAATGATAAGTGTTTATTTAGGGCGTCAATTTTATGAATGAATTAATGCTATCCAATTATTTTCGGTTACATTTAGCCAACCCCTGCCGATAATTATTTTATGATTGTTTTTAGGAGATATACTTAATTTAATGTCAAATCCTGTTTATATATAAATGAGTGCATAAATGATGGCTGAAGGGATAAAGTTTCATGGCACTCTACCGCTGTCAGAGAAGTCGTTGAGTTATTTAGATTTATAATTCAATTTATCATTATAATTTTGAAATATAACGTTCAGAGAATCAACGACGAAGCGTCATATTGATCCTTGAGAAGCAACAAATGCAGTAAGAAAGGTCCGTAATAGCACTGAATTTGATATGGCTGTTATCCAACTATTTGCAAATGGAACAGGTCTGAAGAGCTCAACTGATGGCTTTTTTATGAAGAAGTGAAATGCACTTTGCACTATATATGTCGTAGTCATTGGGCGTAATTCGCCATTTCACGGAAAGCCTAGTCATTGGTTGTATTGCCGGCAAAGGCTGTAATGAAATGAATATTTCTTTGATTGACTGGAATTTTACGTCATTTCACGGATTGCCTGTTTAATTTTCGTCAAACAAAGTAAATGATTAATCGATTACACGTTACGGTGCTTAACGGATTTTTGTTTAGTCATATGCTGAATATTCTTGAAATGTAAAACTACCTGTAGAAAAATGCAAAATGAAAAGTTAACAAAATATTTTTATTTTCGCAAAATATTAGTTCCGTTCATTTAGAACAATACAAACATATATTATAAATCATATACCAAATGGTTAGTAGGACTTAAATTGAATAATAGATCTAAATCTCTTTTAGATGAAAATTAAAAAAAAATATTGAAAACACTCAACGTAAATGAAAATGGCTATATACAGTC
Source organism: Monochamus alternatus (assembly GCA_037114965.1). NCBI lineage: Eukaryota > Metazoa > Arthropoda > Insecta > Coleoptera > Cerambycidae > Monochamus > Monochamus alternatus. The sequence goes on along the minus strand of CM073431.1, from coordinate 70,857,809 downwards.
AGACTCGAATGTTTTTGTAGGTACACATGTAGAAACATATTATTATACAGAGTGGACACGCAATAACCCCCCCCCCCCTATTTTTCTCCGTCATTAGTCGAAATGCGAAAAAATGTGTAACAATAAAATTTGAAGGAACTTTTAAATATGTTTTAAAGCAGAAAAAAATAAATATCACATTTCCCAGATGTATATAGGCTTAAGTTTTATTTTATTTAAGGAAACATATTGTACACCATCAACTTAACTTTTCAAATATATATTATACTTATATTTTAATGTTTCCGAGATATTATTGTTAATATGCAACATCATATAACTCATGATATATGATGTCATTTTTAAATGAAAGGTATAAAGTTAAGCTTTTTAATTGGGAATTAGGTTTTAATGTACTTATGTAAAATGTAGTACAATTATCAGCTTTGCATTAAAAAAGAAGGAGGTCGTATTGAACCATTCTTATAAATTTATTTCTTTTATTTTTCATATGCTTTTAAAATCTTTAAAAATATATCAGTTATATGATGCTGCATATTAACAATAAACATGTAATATATCGAAAACCGTTGAAGATAAGTATCATGTATAATATATTTCTGAAAAGTTAAATTGGCGGTATTTTCAATGGAGTAGACATATAAAGAGTGTTCCATTTAAAAAACAAATTGAAATAATAACGGAGAACACGGGGAGGAAGGGCAATTTTCACGTATTCACTCTGTACATATGGTTATTCATTTACAATAAAAATGTAGAATTATTAGTTATTACGGCCCGAAATTCTACACAACAACATTCAGAAAAAAAGGACTAAACAAACGTCCGTCAAACGCTGTAACGTGTAATCGTTTAATCTTTTACTCTGTTTGATAACAATGAAACAGGCAACCCCTGAAATGACAAACTTCAGTCAGTCACAGGAATATTCATTTCATTGCAGCCTTTGCCGGCAATACAGCCAATGACTAGGCTTTCCGTGAAATGACAAATTAGACCCAATGACTACGACATATATATCTCCCTTTCATGGAGTTCAGCAATGCTTGAGTAATTTGATGAGTGAAAAAATATATGCTTTCTGATACCAAACATCTAGGTATCCTAATGAACAATTCCACAGACAAAACTCTATTTAATAATTATCTAAAAAATTAATCTAGCTAAATTTACTAACCTGGTTTAATGAAAACACTATAAATATCTAACTTCACTCTTGAAGATGTGGAATTGTTTATTAGCATATCTAGATGTTTGGTATCAGAGAGCATACATATGACTTCATTGATAGGAATTGTAGGAGATTTGATATATATTAGCTTAAAATACCTTTCTAATACAGTAACAAATGTTACAAAAGCTAATAATAAAGAATATATGGGTAGATATTGTGGGTGTAATTCAACTCTGGTTGGGGCTTTAGTCCACAGAGTACTTACAATATTGTTAATACCTAAAAATATATAAAAAAAAAATTCACATATTCCATCAAAAGTGTTGACTATACCTGAAAATAATTTAAATTTACCAGAACGCAAAACGACCAGAAGAATTGATTTATAGTAGCCATGTATTTATTTTAACTCAGTGGTAAAACATTCTGAGATGGTCAGTAGATAAAGATGGTTTTTAGTAGGCGGATAGGTACAGGGTGTCTCAAACTCGGTGTATGGGTCTACTGTGAGGATGAAACAAATTTAAGTAAAATTTGGGACACGTTAAATGGGACGAAGTAAGTTCCATTTTAAATCGAAAGTATTATTTTTGGGATTTGACAGTAATAGCACTATCAATTATATTTTTTTTATAAACATACCAATTTTTTTTCCTTTAAATAAATTCTCTTTTTTCTAATAAACTTTTATTAGAGAAATTTTTCTGTATTAATTCCCGTTTAACAGTTATAACGCAATATCGTCCTGAAGAGTCTCAAAAGAAATACCACTTAAAAATCACATTAGCGGTGGAAGGATCAAGTAGTCTTTGGAAAATAATTGATTGTTTGTTGTTTAGAGTGCATAAATGTCACAAAATGCTTGTCATTACTCAATACGAACGTCAAACTTTTATGCTTACAAAATCTTTTCTCTTTCAGAAAAGACCGAAGGTTAAGAAACAATGTTAATACAGCCAGACTGTAGTATTTCGAAAAAAATCCACAGAATTCTATACGGCAGGCTAGCCGCATCGAACGTATTCCAACGACTACTTGATGCTTCCACCGTTAATGTGATTTTTAGGTTTTTTGAGACTCTTTAGGACGATATTGCTTTATAACTTTTAAAGGGAAGTAATTCAGAAAAAATTGTCTAATAAAAGTTTATTAGCAGAAAGTTTTTTAACAGGAAAAAACGTCTAACGAAAATATAATTGATTGAAAGATAATACTTTCAATTGAAAATGAAGCTTACCTCATCTCATTTAACAAAGCAAGTCCCAAATTTTTGTATCCTCACAGTAGATCTATACTATCGAGTTAGAGACACCCTGTACACTTAATCAAGAGACTTTACAGTGATGCAACATTTTGAGGATGAACTAAACCAGCTATTCGAATACTTAAGGAGGGTCAGACGATGCATGTTTTAAATCAATTTGATTGCTAATACTGCAATGCTTTTGACTTAATTGCATTTTTGTACTCACGCACTGATCCTTTATTTTAAAACTGTTAATAGTATATGATAAATATACAGGGTTAACGATGACTAAGTACAAATATTTTAAAAGAGTAGAGAAAAATATGAATTAACGGAATCGCTCGTCAAAACAAATCTAGTTATGTATAAAAAAAAATGATTTTGAAACCATATCAAATCTAAATTTATTATTTATTATTAGCGGATGGCAGCCGCGACTGCACGCTTGGCATTTAGAGAGTTAGGCAACCAGCAACAATTTGTTGTCATAATTAAAACTATCTGTTAATGTTTGTGATTTTCTGTTCTTAAGTTTTTAGTGTCTATTTTTTCTCAATTTTAAACGTTTTATACTAACTAAATAAAGAAGATTGTGTAAGGTGATTTTAAAATAAAAGACTGCCGCGGGTACATTCAAAGTTTTCTCTTATCTATTAATATTCCTTTCGTTCGATTTTTTTCGAATGGGCGTTTCAACTGTACGCAAAGTGTGTGTTAATGAGTAATTGTGACAAACCTGTACATAATGAGTGAAAATGCAGTTTTGACAGTTTTTAACCAAAAACGAATGTAAAACGCTGCAGCTAACCGGATTAACTTTTACGTATCAGGTATTATTATTATTCGTCGTTTCTACAACTGGAAATACTGTAAAAAACGACCATATGTTAGTGGTTAGATCTAAGCCATTTCGGATGAAGGTTATTATAGGATTCATAGGCGCCGATTCTCCGGAGGAAAAGGGGGTTTTGTCCCACTAAATATCAAGCTAGAATTCGGGAATAATTTTTTTATTGTGTTTTAGGCCTTCTTAACCACATGAGTAAAATTTTTGTACATGGTGGAAGTACACTGTATAACTGTAGTAATTTAATAACTGTATAAGTAAATATGCTCGCTCATTTATTCATTTTTTGTTGTTTTATAATTGCTATAGATGTAGTCGATTTTTAAATGAAATAAGTAATACATAGGTATTAAATATTTAGGTATTTCAAAATCGTTAACTGAAATTGTGGCTAAATATTGTACACGTATTTTCAGAAGACTAACCAATGCAATACCATGTAAGTGACGTCAAAAATAATAACAATAATAATAACAATATCTCTACCCTTTATTCTAATCACGAGGATTAGCCCAGATGATGGAAACTTGTGCGGGAGAGAGGACGGCATATTATTATTAAGCAGGTCGCATTTGCATTCAGAAACCACTTATGTTGGTAGCCTCTTGCAGAAATGAAGAAAACCTGGTGAATTTCATTAATTAGGGTCCAACGTCGATCGATATCAATCTCTCACATTGTCCCAAGCCAAAGTTATTCCACCCTACCATACCCGCAGAGACGGTGCCAATCTTCTTCACAAGTCTAACTGATTTAAGGTCTACCGGTCCACGTGATTCGAACCCGAGCGGTTGGCAAATACGATTTAAGTACATACGCCTTAAACTGCACGACCACCGACCGACCAAATATACAGTATGCGCCAAAACTATGGAATAAATTCAATAATAACGAAACAATTATTTTTTGGGAAAGATCCTCGAACAGGTCGATTTTTAATTTAAAAATACATATTTTAGCATAAAATGCGATTTTCAAATGTCATTTGTTTTCGAGTAATGACGTCATCGATTTTTATTTAAATGGCAACACCATATTTTTTTCCTTGATTCTGAAAGACCGTTTAATTCTCTATCAGACAGTACTAAAATTTTGCCCTCTTGCATACGAAAGTTTTCGAGTAAATGACGATTGAATGCTAGAAAACGTAAATTTTATCCATAAAAAAGTAACAATTCTGAGGTATGTAAAATAAAATACAATTGATTAAATTTTATACTTAAATTAAATGTACGAATTGCTATCCACCAACTTCTTGACAATGCACAAGTCTGTGAAGAAATTCTTCTTGCACATTATGAATGATTTCTGGGGTAACTCTGCGTATTTCGTCCCGAATGTGATTTTGAAGTTCTTCTAAATTACGTGGGTTATTAATGTACACTTTTGACTTCAAGTATCCCCATAAAAAATAGTCAAGAGGTGTAAGATCTGGCGATCTTGCAGGCCATTCTATCGGTCCGCGTCCAAAAAATCTCGTACAGGGCGCGCATAGTGCGGAGGTGCACCGTCTTGCTGAAACCATATGGTATCGTCAGGAATGTCAGGGTCATTATCGTTAGGAAAAATTACTGCAAGGGCTGCAACAAGGTCAATTTCTAGAAACTCTAAATATCTTTGTCCTGTAAAGGTTCCTTCAAAGAAGAAAGGCCCTACTATTCTGTCGTCAACTCTTCCAGCCCACACATTTAATTTCTGAGGGTGTTGGATATGTGCCTCTGCCATTCAATGAGGATTTTCCCGACTCCAATATCTGCAAGTTTGACGGTTTACTGTACCATTCAGACAAAATGTGGCCTCATCTGAAAAAAGTATTTGCCGGTGTAAATTTCTATTTCTTTGACATAAATCCATTAGAATTTCGCAAAAGTGTAAGCGGCGATCGGGATCATCTTCATTGAGTTCCTGCACAAGTTGAATTTTGTAGGGATGATATTTATCCTTCCTCAAGATACGTAGCACTGTGCTCTGACTGGTGTCATTGTTTAATGCAACCAATCGTGAAGAATTATGAGGATTATCCACCATACTTATCAAAATGTTCTGTTTCTGATTTTCATTAATGTTTGGACGTCCAGGTTTTGGAATATTTACAACATTGCCAGTTTCTCTAAATTTAGACTCTACCTTACTGACTGTTGATTGGCTGATAGGGCGATCGGGATATTTTTCATTAAATAAGTCGCAAACTTCCTGCTGAGTTCTAGTCATATTCCCGCATCCGACAAGAATTAAAATTTCAATTCTTTGAGTAACAGTTAAATGTGCCATAATACTTTAAATTGAATAATAATTTCTATGTCGCTTACAATATTTATTAGAAAGTCGGTGTGACAATGACACTTTGCAAAGATTTTCACCTACGTGATCCATAAAAGAACTATGGAATTCGAAAAACTAAACTTGATAACGTTTTTGCTTTATTTTAATTGATTTACGTTTTCTAACATTCAATCGTCATTTACTCGAAAACTTTCCTATGTAAGAGGGCAAAATTTTAAAACTGTCTGATAGAGAATTAAACGATCTTTCAGAATCAAGGAAAAAAATATGGTGTTGCCATTTAAAAAAAATCGATCACGTCAATACTTGAAAACAAATGACATTTGAAAATCGCATTTTACGCTAAAATATGTATTTTTTAAATTAAAAATCAACGAGGATTTTTCCCAAAAAATAATTGTTTCGTTTTTATTCAATTTATTCCATACTTTTGGCGCATACTGTATGTAATGTTTAAGTAGTTAATCCTAAAAGTTATGCTGGTCGCTGTAATTGCTTTAGAGGTACCTCGCCTATCCAGTAAATAGTCTATAACAGTTCATTTGTATGTTTAAAAATATTATTTGTCACAAATTTTAAGCACTGTTTGTAGACTTTAAATTCTGAAATATATTATTTTCAATAAAGTATTTACTTTGTACAATACCTACCCAATTTGTAGAAAGGTATGTATATTTTCATCACACATAAAGCACTCAATGAGCATTTCGTCTCGGCCAATTAATTTAATTTACCAACTGTTGCTCTGAAGTGAACTGTGCAACAAAGGAAAAGATTTCTCTACGTGAGATTATTAGGAAAATTTGATTACACGCTCGATCAAGTGTCTGGTCGATTTTTATACAGTTACTGAACTGGCTGAAATCCTATATGTTCATTTTACCCAAATGTTAACCCCGATTTTGAATTTAAACATTTGAAGCCATAGACATTCATTTTAAGATACAGTTAAAAATTAATAAAATAAACCTAAATAATTTTTTAAATAAAATGTGTATATAGATATTATTTCTCAATACAGTCCTAGTTTAATTCTTTATCATGGAGCAGAACTGACAAAAGTTTTGATTTTTTGTTTCCATTAAACACTACTGTTAAAATTGAAAATCTTTGACTCGTAACATAATTTAGATTGAATTGAGTTTAAACCATCTACTCGTGCATGTTTTGAGTAATCTTATGCTGGTTACTTTGAGCAATATATCTGTATACTTTATGTTTTGTGTATTTTATTATTTATAATAGTTTCATTATGGATTCATTTATAACTCAAGAAATCATCAAATTAAGTTCTAACTGCTAGGTTAAATACTTTCTATTTCTTATTGAATGGGATTAAGTAAGCAATAAATTTAATTTTATGAGAAATCATTTTTTACTTATTAGTTCGACAACAGTAAAACTTTAGTTTTGTTCAGATAGACTTTTCAGCGTCAGTATAGTAAAGGAGTTTAACACTTTTGTATTTATTTAGATTATATAGATAAAACATTAATATTTTTTAGTATTTGTTTAAAATTTATGTGATGGATACAACCATATATACATACCTACCTCAAAATGGTGGCTAATAAGCTGTAGGCATCGTCAGTTCGTGCAGCTTTTATATATTTTTCTATAGTTTTGTTGGACTATTGAAATTTTATAAATTTTTCTTTAAATATTATTATATATATATATATTTCATTTACATATTTTTTATATTTAGTTAAAACTAGTTCTTCAAATATTATTATAAGTACCTCGGATTCTTTAAATTAAACTCATAGTTGTAATAATGCTGGATTTTATTTACATATTTTTTGTATTTAGTTAAAACTACGAATTAATAATTAAAATCAACGTTCTTCATTAAAATCTCTCACCACAGGATAGTTTATTATTATTCATATATAGATTTGAAAAATGTTCTAGTAATTTTTCTGTTGCAAAATAATGATTTAAATATTTATGTATGTATTATACGTTAATTTAAATAGACGAGCATAAACCAAACAAAATACTGTTAACAAAAAAATACTATTACCAACTGGAAATATAAAAAGCAAGTAAATATAGAGAATCGACGAAGCATTCCTTTTTTTCTCGAGAACTATTGTGCACTGTGCATTCAATCCATCATCAGTTATAAATGAATAATTTATGACATGAATTTTACTCGATCATTATTTACTACTTAAGTTCCTCTCTGTTTTCTTCACAACAATCTCGGGTGGGTGTTGGAAGTGATAAAATAACATATAATAATAAAATATCTAAATTTTACTGAAATTATTAAAAAGTATAAGTCATTTGTGTGTTTACATTTTAATACCATTTTATACATGGAAAAACATTGTGAAAACTCACACAATTGTAGCACATATCTGGTTATAAGTTGTGTCAAACTTTGCTGCAACATATGATATTTGAAAATGCGATAAAATCTGCAAATTGTAATTGATTACAACAGGTAAAAATGTATGTACATGTCACATTCTTATTGTTGTTTAACATTAGAAAAAGATAACCTTTCGCCAGCAATCAATATATTCATGTTTTGCTCCACCAAGTGACTAGACCCACCAAATACCAAAACCGTTAACTTGTTAAGATTTAACTTCAGAGTATGTTGTTGTGATAATTGTGCCAGTCTAATTCCCTATTTAAAATCATATTAATATTTTGTAATTTGGAGACCATAAAAGAAATATATATTTGAGTGTCATCTGCATACAAATGAAACTTTACCTGTTCTAAATTACATACTATGTGACAAGTGTAGATGCTGAACAACAGTGGGCCTAAAATAGAGCCTTAGGGAACCCCACACTTTATGTTGCCTAAATTTGACTTACCATGTGAAGTATCGACATACTGGGCCCTACCATTTAAATAATTTACAATTAATGTCGTAACAAGAGACGAAAATCCAATAAAATGTAATATTGTTATAAGTATGTCATGACTAATGGTATCAGAGGCCTTCGAATAATCTAAAAGAACAAGTACTGTAGTTTTATGAGCATCTATATTTCTAAAAATATCATCAGTTATAATAATCAATGCAGTAGCACAGCTGTATCCTCTCCTAAAACCAGATTGACACTCACGCAAAATATAAGTTTGTAAATGTGAGGATATTTGTAAATACATAATTTTTTCGAAGACCTTCGATAATACCGGAAGAATGCTTATTGGGCGCAAGTCAGCAAGACTACCTGCAACACCTGTCTTCGGTAATGGAACAATTCTCGTAATTTTCCAACAATCTGGGAAAACATTAGAAAGTAAAAAGTTATTAATAATATCTGCCAAATATGCTAAAATATACGAGCAACACATTAATAGCCTATCAATATTAATATTGTTAGAACCTATAGCACCAGATTTAATTTCAAGCAAACACTTGTAAACTATATTATCAGAGACAACTTTAAATTTGAACAAAGAGGTAAAATCACACATAGTATGACTACGATAGAACTGTAAAAGGTCATTGTCAGGACCAACATTTACTTCTGTGTACTGCAAAAAACAGTTATTAATACAATCAGGTTTATTTAAATTTTCGGGAAGTAATAAATTATTAGGTTTTCTGTAAATATCTAATTTTTTAAATTTTTTCCATAATAAACTAACGCTTATGAGTTACGTATCCCCATATCTATATGTGTGGTGTAATCTCTCTGTGTGGCAGATGTAAATGAACACCCTAAAGTGTACAATACCCTAAAGTACAATATTATGTATGTGGTCCTGACGTGAGAACACTAATTCGCTTCAACACTAGAACTCTATATGGCTTCCATCATCAGAAAACTTGTTACGTGTCAGTTCCGTGTTACTGAAAGTTATGGGTTTATTTCTTCTCTTTTAAAATATCGAGTAAAATCTTGTCGTCCGATTTTCTGTCTTTATTAGGCCTTCCGAACACGTGGTTAAAATTAATGTCGTTATGACTGAACGATCCAGCTTATGTAAATCGTCACGGTAAGCATTCAATCAAAGACATGGATGTAATTCCGAAGAATGGAAAATAGTTGGAGACCTCATTCCAATTCTATAAATCTTGGGGATTCCGCTTATCCACAGAAAGAACGGTTCCAACGTAAGAAAATCCATTAAATCCAGCTCAAAACAATTTTAACAGATCTCATAAACGGAGAAAATGAATAATTGAAAATACATTTGGCATTTAAAAGAAAAATTTCCTTGTTTAAATCTACGTGTCAATTCTGTTTTTGCTAGAAATAATTTTAAATGTTGTGCAACTCTATCTAATATGTCAAAAGATGATCAAAATGCTGATGATTTACAGTACAAGATAATGAAGGAATCTCACATAATGCAGATGGAAAAAGACCACCGTGCGCCGTTTGTTTACAAGTAGATATAGTACAATATATTGCAATAATAATGGCACTCTTTAAATCGAATTTAGCGATTTCTTTTGAACTCGTGATATATTCGTAATGAAATCTACTTTCAATTTTTAACCTTAGTTTTCAGTTGTTTCTAGTTACTAATTGAGAACTATGAACTTTCTATTCAGAACTTTCAGAAGTTCAAAAATGTTTTGAGGGAGTGACATTGACAACAGCAGAATTTTGAAGGTAGTTACAACCATATTGTAACTTATATAGAGTGGTTTAAGGTTTGTGTTACACGCTCTAGGTACCAAAATCTTTCAAACAAATTTTTGAAGTTATCATAATTGATAATTGAACTCATAACTTTAAGCAATTACGTTCTTAAATGAAGATGTAGAACACACCTAAATTAAGTATTTCATTTCATTTTAGTAACTACTACTTCTCTATAATTTTCTGTTATGACATGTGGCTATTATATTACTACCCCAAATCCACCCCAAAGAGTAAATTGAAATCCATATACGCATTGCGTGTGACCTAAAACTCCGAGTTCACCTGTTTCCATAGCAATATTCATTGTTTTCTTTATGTGACCAGTAGAACAGCTTGAATAATTTAGTGTTTCTTTTTTGTTCACGCGCCGCTGTTTTTGGACACTACGTATTAACGTTAATAACAATTAATTATAGCTATAATCGAAATATAAAAATACGTCAAGTTATTTTTGAACTTTTTTTTTACTCGTTATTATCGTTATTATTGCTAGAACCGATGAATCCGGTAATTACATTATATGGTCATAAAGTAAACGATCAACCCAATAATTGCTGTGGCATGTTGTGAATTATGTGTTACACTTTGTGAAGTTGACAAATAACTAATGTTCATATTTTAGTTTCGTTTTCCCAATTTGCTGTTGACTGATGATTTATGCTTAAGTAATAAAATGGCAACTTCAATATATTATATCTTGGAATTCTCAATTAATTGAGGTGCGAGCAATATCTAATGTACGATCGTCTAGTACGATGCCTCAGTAAAAATTTGAAAATAATAAGTAACAAATAAGAATCACTAACTGCTTATTTTAATTTCCCTAATTAATTTATTACATCCAGTAACATTAGATTATGTTGTCTCTATAATCCCTATGTATATCTACAGGGTGTTTCCTAAATGGACAGCCAAAATGAAACGACGTATGTAAAATCGAATTTTACACATAAAATAAAGAGTAATTTTTTTCATATCTGGCTTCGTTTAGGAGATATTTAGTTATAAAAATAATTGAGTAATTGATAAATGTGGATTCATTGTTAGAATTTGTTAAAAAAAAGTCTTAATTTTCCACAATCCTTTATTTAAATGTGATTATTTTTGACTACGAGTTATAAAAATATTTTATTAAAGTGAATAATAAAACAAACAACAGACATTATTACAAAGTTAAGAACTACAATAGATGTTCAAAAATGCCACCATTTACATTGACACGTGCCTGGCAACGCAAAACAAGTGAATTATAAACTGCTTCAAAATGTACAATATGTTGTATATTATGCACTGCACTTAAAATTCCACCTTGTAATTGTTCAATAGTGTTGATAGGTTCTGCATAAACTAATTGTTTTAGGTTACTCCATAGGTAAAAGTCAAGAAGATTAAGGTCCGGTGACTTGCTGGCCAATGAACGGGACCGCCCCTTCCGATCCATCTCCCATTGAAATTATTATTGAGCCACTCCACCACATTTCTTCCAGCACGTGTGCTGATACCACATTCTGTTTTGCAGACCAATAGGAATATCATCTAATAAATCTTGCAACTCATTTTCTAAAAGTGCCATGTATGCGTCACCAGTTAACCGATTAGGCAAAATTTGAATAGGTAGTAATTGTCCACTGAAAATACCACACCAGGTGTTTATAGAAAATCTTTGTTGGAAACCTCTAATTCTAACTGTGTGTGGATTTTATAAAGACCAGGTATGCTCGTTATGAGTATTGATTAATCTGTCCAAAGTGTTTCTCTAATAAAGTTAAGATGTTGTTCATTCTGTTCAAGTACCCAATGACAAAATGCTAACCGCTGTACCCGTCGCCTGGATGCAAGTGATGGACTTTTTGATAGTGATATGGATATAACATTTCTCGATTAAAAGTTTTCCAAACAAACTTGTGCGGCAATTGTAACTGTGTGGAAATGCTTCTAGTACTGGTCGTTGGATCATCAGGTACTGCATCAATAATAGCAATTTCTTGTACAGCAGTGTGCTGTTGATGTGGACCTCCACTACGCCGTTCATTAATTCCAAACTCACGAAGCATTCGAAAAAACTGTACGGTAAGGTTGCCGTCTATTTGGATACATTATACTATATTCCCGACACGCAGCTCTAGTGTTACCATCACAGTACCCATAAACGTAAATAATGTCAGCAAGTTCTTTGTTACTAAACTACTTTTTAAAAGAAACACTAACATAAAGGTCATAAAAGTCAGTCAACGTTATACAAAAATAATTACTTGAAGACAAGCTGTCAAATAATAAACAAAATTTTATTTTCATAGCTGCCTTGTTTTACATTTTTTAAATATCTCCTAAAGCCCAATTTGAAAATAAGGTACTCTTTGTTTTATGTTTAAAATTCGATTTTTACATATGACATTTCATTTTGGTTGTCGAGTTAGGAAACACCCTGTATAAATTACTGTAAACACATAAATATTACGCCAACAACAGCATTAACAGCGGCATGATTTGTAAACAGCATTACGACATTTTTGAATTTGCCTTTGTGAACCGTAATGATGGGAATAACTAATATTCAGTAATGCGTATAGGCAATCTTCAATACGTTCAGTAGCAGAATAAGATAAATAAGGACGCACCTGAGACTCATACCAACAACATATAGGTAAGAAAAAGATGGAGAGCATAAAATCCGTTGGTAGCTAGTTGCGGAAGGCAAAGACATGCCTCGTTTCTATGAGGGTACAACAAAGAGAGTCTAATATAGTTTGCCATATTGTATGGTCGTTTCGTGATTCCTTTTCCGTTAATAATATACAGGGTGATTCAGGTTTAATCTTGATAACTTCAGGAATCGATAGAACAGGTTAAAATAATGTTCATTTGTGATATAAATTTATTTCCGAAAACACTCTTTATGATTGTACATAAGCTTCTTAAGTTTGAACTACCTACCCCTCTTAGAAGTATATTTTGTATGCTACCTTCCTCTTACTTTATTTCAAAACTACAAAAAAAAATAATTTCAATAAAACATCTCCACACCACTTTGACCTGATTAATTTCGAAACTTTTTCGTCTCCTGTTTTTTTTTCGACGTTTGGTCTTGTTTCTGAGATATTCAAAGAAATTGGTGACAGTGTAGCGCACCAGCCGCGTAAATTTCATTTAACATTATAGTGTTTTGTGTAAATTGAAGTTTGTGAAAATCATTGTCAAAAGTTTATTTAAAGAGCATGAATCTTGAAACTTGTATATTTGTTAATTTATTGTCAGTTCTGATTCATTTTGGTTAAGTTTTAGATGTGTGTACTGTAACTATGTAATGTGAATTGGCAATATACCCAAGACCTCAAGTACCACTGAAGAACATGAAAACGTGAGGAATATGATAACGATATTATTATAGCTTTTTCACCGTTGGCAAAAATGGATATTTTGATTTAAAAAGTTATCTTCAGATCTATTAATATTTCATAATAAAATTATGCAATCTACAAAAACTCGATATTAAAAAGACTAACAAAATACCTACTTAATACGTAGGTTTGTTGTTTAGTTTTAATCAAAAATTAATTCCACATGAATATATTATAAATTATTAACAAACTGATTTTATTATAAATCTTATTATATAGTACATATTTGTTTGTTTCACAAGTTTCGTGTATTGGGACATTTCGATACAATACAATATCTAAAGATTGTTTTGTTTTAATGTCTTCAATATTTGAATTTTTCATAACTGAAATAATAACCGTAATCCCAATGACGCTGATGGCCCTCCTACGTTTCGTATTCTAAATTCAAGTAAACGGTAGCGAGCGCAACCCAGCATGGAATAGGAGGCAGTAACGTCCCACAGCGATTTACGCGAATCCATGGTTTAAAGATTTGAGAGGCGCCAGAAAATTTTATTTTTTTCCAGATCGCACTAAAATTACAAAATCACTCAGAAAATGTAATAAAAAATGTTAATTGGCCCCATTATAAATATATGTAGAACAAAGAAACAAGATCATCTTTACTTCACCATTAACATTTAACTATTAAGGCTCTCTATCAACAAATATAAATGACATATTTGAAGTTTTCGTCTCAAAAACGTGCAACTTATTTTTTCAATTTGTATATTTAAAGTTTTTTATTTTATAAATTGAAAAGCAGCAACATTACATGCATTTTTGACTCATTACTCTAACCCTTCTATTAAGCTGTGTCCCATTCTGTACAGGGTGCCTCAAGTATTACTGGCATCCTTGGAAGAGGTGATTTTACAGTGAAAACAAATGAGATTTATCCAAATACACCTGTATCTATAAATTCATCGTTTTTGAAATTTTTATTATATTTTATATTTACTTGGAAACCTTTCGTGATAAAAATGAATAAATCTAGGTTGTAATAGAATACCTTAGGTCTAATTATTCAGTATGTTTAAATATTCCCATTATCACCAGTGGCGTAGAGACCCTGTTCCGCTTTTTTTCATTACAATAAAAATAGTACGTTACTGTCTTAATTATGAAAAAACATAAGATACTTTAAATTTTGATTATTTTGAACAAATAGTTATTTTTTACAATTTTCTTTAAAATGGATTGTATTGCATTTCGTAGTTGGTGCATATTTGTATCAAAAACTGAGGGAAACTTGAAAATCGACTCTTAAAATTTTGCACATTGCCATAATTTACCATTTCCAGTAACTTCTTCAAATACAATATATATGACAATTTTTCCTCAGTGCATCGAATATTTCAAATAGGATTATTTCAAAAAGGGTTACACTAAACGACTTCAACAAGGTATTCCTTTTTCACATAAAGAAGATAGAAGAATCGATTGTTTTAATAGTCAAATATATTCAGTAAGCCGCAAAAAGTTCTGCCATTTAAAAGATGCATGATGTACCATAAGTGGCGCCCTCTACTAGTCGACCTCAAAAATCCCCCATCTCCAAAATGTATCGAAATATTAGAATTTTTAAAAAAATTATTTACAAATAAAATTTTTACTTTGTGTCTTTGTAACCATTAACTTTTTACGTTTAGCTATGTCGCATCATCTTGTCGGAACAGGAATGTCTTACCTTATGATGCATCAATTTCGGAACACCTTGTATTACTGAAGCATAATAGATCTCACCACGCACAAACTACGAAATATAAAGATGTTTTTAAAGAACAATTAAGTACCTAAATACGATGCATTTTAAAGAAAATTTAAAAAATAATTATTTGTTCAGAATAATCAAAATTTAAAGTATCGTAACGGCGTATCATCTTTATGTTAAATAAAGAAGAATACCACAGGGTTTCTACACCGCTGGTGTTAATTGGGATATTTAAAGATACTGACCACTACAGCCTAGAACTATTGCTGTTTTATTGCGAAAGGTTTCCAAGTAAATAAAAAATATAGTAAAAATTTCCGAATTTTTGACACCCTGTATCTCGGAAACGGTGAACTTTTTGTTAACATAAGACTCATCTGACATGCCTGAATGAAAATGAGGCGGAATTCCAATGTTATTCACCTCAACTTATACAGACATCTATTGTCTCTATCAAGCTCAATTCATTCACTCAAGTCTATTAATCTCAAAGCCAAAAAATTAACACTCATTCACTCTCATTCAACCATAAATTACTTCTCTGAAACACCCAAGAAAACATTTAAAAAACGCTTCTCAACAAGTTGGCTACCCTCGTCTCTTGACATAATGGAAAAAAAAAAAAAAAATATTAATTCAGACCTGTCAGCCGTCTTGCTAAGCGAGTGTTTTATATTTTCAAAAAATCAGAGTACTGCTTAGTGTGTTAGATTTGCATATTGAATAAACAGTGTTTTATTTAAAAATCATTAACAATCCCACACCTAACTCAGTGCAGAGTTTCAAGGCAGTTCTAACCCAAGGCCAGGAAGAAGCAGTCGAGCCCGAAAAAGGTAAGCCAACTGTTATTCTCTCGTGACTCTAGCCAGAACCAAGATTAGGGCACTGTTATCCGTCTTAGTTTATTAATTAAGCCTTCAGCATAAGTATTACAAATAAAACAAGTCCAAATTTAAAAATAAATTCTATAAAACGTAGAAATATTAAATTTAGTCAACCAAATGTCAAATTTCACACTTTTAGAGTAAAATATTAAATTAAGTCAACTAAACGTCAAATTTCGCAATTTTATAGTAAATATCGTAACTAAATGCATGTTTATATTCAATAACATTCTAAATACACTGTCACCCTTATTGAAATTCACCCCATTGAGTTTACGCATAGCCAAGCAACTCCCAATTCAATACGAGTATAAAAAAAAAAGATAATTTAACTTTACTACCCGATGATAAGAATCTCATTGCCGGTCAACAATCTTACAAAATTTTGGAAATATTTAGGGGAGGACTAGCATTATCAAAACTAAAAATCATCCCTGTTTCTATTAACGAGTTTCACTCGAAATAGATGGCGCCCTGGCCCTATTAAAGAAAATTGCATATCTCGAAAACAAACTTTAGTCCAAATTCAACCTGATATTTAAAAAAAAAATTGCCAACGAACTCGAAACCCCGAGTCACATGTCGCCCTAACGCGAGGCCCGAAACACACGAAAGCTTACGTTAAGTGCAACGAAAGTCGAATCCACGCAGTAAAGTTAAAAATAATAATAAATCAAAAACATACAAACACGAAAATGCCGCGAAAAGGTAACAAAAAACCAAATGCACAAGACGACGGAGCAAGCGACGCGTCGAGTACAGAATTCGGGATACAGAGACCAGAAAATCCAGTACATATCGCGGAAACGCTAAATGTAACGCGCGCTTCGCCGGCCACGACCATTACAAATCCAGATATCGCGCTGCATACCGAATTAGTAGTACAACTCACAGGACAATTCGCTCACGTGTTAGAAAATATCGCAGAAAGATTTACAAACAAGCTAGACGCGCGCGAAACAAAAAAATTAGATGCAAAACCACCGACGGACACGTTTTCAGGCCTAGATTCAGACGATCCGGAATGGTTCCTAAATCAAGCTAACGAATATTTCAGTTTAGCTCAAATCACGGACGACAAAGACCGAATTTCATTTGTGGAATCTCTACTTCGCGATGAGGCACTCAAGTGGAACGGTACTAACAAACGAAAACGCGAAACGTACGTCGAGTTCGAAAGAAGGTTTTTGACTCACTATAATTCGCCCGAACGTATTGCAATAGCCACAACGATGCTGTACGGGGACAGACACCAACACACCGAACCGGTATCTGAGTTTATCACGCGTAAACTAGATTTATTCGAAAGAATATCGCCGGACTTACCAGACGAAACCCGCGCAAACATATTATTAGGTCAAATCGACTCCGAAATTAGATCGCGATTACGAGGCGTAATTTTCACAAATGTGGAAAGATTACGGGACGCTGTCGTTAATGTAGAAAAAGATATAGCTGAAAGCATCGAGAAAGGAACATTCCGTTCGATGAACGCGAGAAATACTCGTAATACAAACTTATCCGCACCACAAGCCACACCTACAAATTCAAATTCGCAGGGGCAACAACAAGTTACCGCCGCCGCGCGACCTAACAATGCGAAACCACTCATGGCATGTAGATATTGCTCGGAATGGCACTACCATTCACAGTGTGATAAAAACCCATACAGAAAAGTAGACGGGGGAATAACCAGACCCGCGACCAACACCAGTCCACCTAGTCAATCAAAAAACTAGAACGGTTCCAGGAACGCGACGCTCGCGTGACCTGTGACAAAATAAATTCGGATAAATTAAATTCTGATACAGAATACCCCGATTACGATTTAACACAACTATTCTACGAAATTCCATCTGAGCCAAAAAATCTTGACTCAAATACAAATGATACGCCACTGACACATGTCGCGGCTACAATTATACAAATTCCGGAATTACCCAAGGTAAAAATCCAAATCAACCAACAAACGTATGTCGCTTTATTAGATTCGGGTGCCGCCTGTAACCTAATTAGGGCAGATATCGTTGAAAAAACTAATATTCCGAAAAACGAGCAACACGCGTTTACACTAGCAAGCGGTGCGAACGTAGTCTATTCACAGGGACGATTAGACGCGCAAGTAATAATCGGAACAACGCAAACCAACGTCACATTCCACGTAATGTCTGAATTAAACGAACATGTAGTACTGGGTACGCCGTTTTTAATGGAAAACAAAGCCATTTTTGACTTCTCACAAAAATGCGTGTACATAGGTAATACAAAACGCGAAACAGTATTTTGGACAAATCCACCGAAAATTACACAAAAAATTGAAACCGAAGTACCTCTAAACGCCGCGCAAGTACCAAACGAATTTAATGCACCAATCCATTCGTTATTAAATGAATTTAGGGAACTATTTGCAGAACAACCAACGCAATGCACCACTACTACTGTCTGTCACAAAATTGTATTAAAAGAAGACAGGGCGATACATGAAAAACCGTACCCTACCTCCCCAGCCAAGAAAAAAATCATAAACGACCAAATACTCGAGATGCTATCTTTGGGCGTAATTGAATCGTGTAACTCCGAATATAGTTCACCGCCGGTTATAATAGAACGGGAAGGCAAAAAACCGAGATTTTGCGTCGATTATCGCTCATTAAACAGACTCACCCTTGACGAACCAACGGTACTACCAAAAATCAGCGAAACATTAAAGGATTTCGGAGCCGCGAAATTCTTCACAACACTTGATATGAGAGCTGGATACTGGCAGATTCCGTTAGACCCAGATTCGAAAAAATATACCGCCTTTAATACTCATGACGGGGCCACGTATCAATTTACGGTGCTTCCGTTCGGACTCAAATCAGCACCAAAAACGTTTCAGAATCTGATGACACGCGAAGTACTCTCAGGATACCTACACCACTTCGTACATTGTTATCTAGATGACGTTATCATATATAGTAATACGTTCGATGCACATTTAACGCACCTTCGATTAGTATTAGAACGATTCAAAATTCATAACCTTAATATCTCTCTTAGTAAATGCCAATTCGCCAAAGACGAACTAGACTATCTAGGACATCGTATATGTCTAGATACCACGCAACCGCAGACAAAACACATCGAAGCGATCAGAACGTTCCCCGAACCAAACACAAAACGCAAACTTCAGAGTTTCCTCGGGACTTGTAATTGGTTACGAGAATACATACCGCACCTCTCTGATCTTACAAAACCGCTCACGGGACTCTTACACGCGAACAGACGTTTTATTTGGACAAGAGAATGCCAAGACGCTTTCGACCAGGTAAAACAGACCGTCGCGCAACCGCTAGTCTTGCACCGACCTGATTTCACGCGAAAATTCATATTACAAACAGACGCATCGGAGATAGGATTAGGGGCCGTCCTCTACCAAGAGAGCGATACAGGGGATAAACACATAATATCCTATGCTAGTTCTACTCTAAACGCCACTGAACAAAAGTATCACGTAAATGAATTGGAATGTTTGGCTGTGATATGGGCAGTAAAAAAGTACCGTATATATCTCGAAGACAAACCATTCTTGCTACGGACAGATAACAGTTCTCTACTCTGGTTGGATAAACAAAAGGATTCGCGAGCGAAGTTAACACGTTGGGCTCTCCTATTGCAAGAGTACTCGTATACAATCGAGCACTGCCCTGGTCGCCTAAACAACTTAGCCGATTTCTTGAGTCGACACCCGGACGTAGACGAAATTCGAGAACCCATCTCAGAGGAAAAAATGTTTCTACCAGAAGCACCACTCACGATTGCCAACATTACTCCAGACCAATTAGACACACGGTGTAGGCAAGCACAACGACAATCCAGAGCCATTCAACGAACACGTCGCCAATGGACGAGGATAAATCGAGAACAGCCTGTAACAGTCGTAGAACAAAAACTACTGGAAAGCTATACGGTAGACGACGACCATTATATCTATCGTTTAGTCGAGCAACGACCAAAGCTCGTACTTCCAGTCACAATACTCAAACAAGTCATTCAACATTTCCACGACGACACACATCCTGGGATCGACGAAACGATTAGACAAATCGAGAAACGTTACTATCACAGAGGGTTGAGAAGACACGTTCGAAACTATGTCAGAGACTGCGTAAACTGCATCAGAGTCAAACCCAGACAACCGCAACCCGCAGCACCTCAAGACGCGCACATAGCAACGTTACCCTTTGAAACCATTTCCATAGACATTTTAGGACCGTATCTGTCAACCAAGAGAAAAAATCGTTACATCATCGTCATTGAGGACATATTCTCTAAGTGGATAGAAGCCAAACCCTTCCACGACGTAGATGCCCACACACTAACGCAGTATCTAGAGGAAGAAATTGTATCCCGCTACGGTGCACCGAAACGCATAATCAGCGATAACGGATCGGTTTTCTTGAGCCACCGCTACCTCAGATTCTGTCGACAGTTCCAAATACAATCCGTCCCAGTAGCCATCTATCATCAAAGAGCCAATCCCGTAGAACGAAAGGTTCAAGACTTAAAGAAGGTTCTTCGCGCTCTTATGATAGGCAAACCAGAGAACACTTGGGATCAATACCTACCTCAGACTCTACATACTCTGAGAAATCGAACCAACGCCGCCACACAAACCACTCCGTCCAAAATTATTCTTGGATACGACTCACCAAAAGTTGGAGACTGGAACGTGCCCACCTACGCGCAAGAACGGGCTCAAACCGAACAACGGGAACAAATCCTAGAACGAGCCAGACGACATCAAACCATATACAAAAATCGATATGTACACGAAGAAGGAGAAGAACCACCAGTGACTTTCCAAGTGGGAGACCAAGTCATGGTCAGAGTGTTCAACAGACGTAGAGACGCCTTCACTCCTGTATGGGAGGGACCATACGAGGTACGCAAACAAATCACTCCAACCATTTACGAGGTAGAGCGAAATGGTACGATACCACAAATCCATGTGGACGACATAAGATCAGCTCCGACCAACCCACCAAATCAACCAGACCCAGACGAGGATGAAAGTGATGAAGACAGACCGCCAATTAGACAGCAGGTCCACGTTCAAGTTAACAAGGAACCCGTTTCAGAGACGAAGTCTAGCACAACGTATCCTACTAGAGTCTTCACTCCGACCACATCTAAAAGCCCTACACTCCCAGCAACAACCCCGACATCCACCACTATGACAGGGCCATCGACATCAATCCAGCCAACCACACAACTCACTTCGCAGCCGCCAGAAAGCCGACCTACATGTAAGTCCGATACTCAACCATCGAGACCACCACGTACACCGTAACGGAGAAGAAGGAGAGCTTGGATCCCCATCCTGGACAACCCACCGGAGCCACCTGTGCGCGAAATAGTGAAAGTGCGACAACACACACCGCCTCTAACCCACAGACTCCCATCACAGAGATGAAAGAGTGCGCGAAACCCAGTGCAGTGCCGTACGAAGACGACCGTACCGACCCCAAAGACAATGTTCTAAGTATAGACTGTCAATCAGAAACTATCGCGAACGAACTCTTGTAACCAAATAATCTTGTATTCTATGTGTATGTGTATAATCAGAAAAATCAAAAAATACTCATGTTATGTTCTACAAAAGCTGAATAAACAAAATCAGTCGACACACACTAAGCAAACGCCCGGAAAACACTCACTTCAAAAGGAGGGGGGTGTTAACATAAGACTCATCTGACATGCCTGAATGAAAATGAGGCGGAATTCCAATGTTATTCACCTCAACTTATACAGACATCTATTGTCTCTATCAAGCTCAATTCATTCACTCAAGTCTATTAATCTCAAAGCCAAAAAATTAACACTCATTCACTCTCATTCAACCATAAATTACTTCTCTGAAACACCCAAGAAAACATTTAAAAAACGCTTCTCAACAAGTTGGCTACCCTCGTCTCTTGACATAATGGAAAAAAAAAAAAAAAAAATATTAATTCAGACCTGTCAGCCGTCTTGCTAAGCGAGTGTTTTATATTTTCAAAAAATCAGAGTACTGCTTAGTGTGTTAGATTTGCATATTGAATAAACAGTGTTTTATTTAAAAATCATTAACAATCCCACACCTAACTCAGTGCAGAGTTTCAAGGCAGTTCTAACCCAAGGCCAGGAAGAAGCAGTCGAGCCCGAAAAAGGTAAGCCAACTGTTATTCTCTCGTGACTCTAGCCAGAACCAAGATTAGGGCACTGTTATCCGTCTTAGTTTATTAATTAAGCCTTCAGCATAAGTATTACAAATAAAACAAGTCCAAATTTAAAAATAAATTCTATAAAACGTAGAAATATTAAATTTAGTCAACCAAATGTCAAATTTCACACTTTTAGAGTAAAATATTAAATTAAGTCAACTAAACGTCAAATTTCGCAATTTTATAGTAAATATCGTAACTAAATGCATGTTTATATTCAATAACATTCTAAATACACTGTCACCCTTATTGAAATTCACCCCATTGAGTTTACGCATAGCCAAGCAACTCCCAATTCAATACGAGTATAAAAAAAAAAGATAATTTAACTTTACTACCCGATGATAAGAATCTCATTGCCGGTCAACAATCTTACAAAATTTTGGAAATATTTAGGGGAGGACTAGCATTATCAAAACTAAAAATCATCCCTGTTTCTATTAACGAGTTTCACTCGAAATAGATGGCGCCCTGGCCCTATTAAAGAAAATTGCATATCTCGAAAACAAACTTTAGTCCAAATTCAACCTGATATTTAAAAAAAAAATTGCCAACGAACTCGAAACCCCGAGTCACATTTTATAGGTATATTTGGACAAATCTCATTTATTTTGACTGTCCAATCGTTCCTTCCAAGAATGCCAGTAATACCTGAGACACCCGGTATAATTCGGTTTCGAATTAAGCAGAACAAAAATTTGAATATATAACTGATTCCTTTGTTATTCGCAAAAAAATATATTAGAAACAGACACGTATTGTGTTGCCTTTGGCCCCACAATAATGCGAGAGAAATAATAATGGCTAACAAAATCAATAACGTCCCACTGTGAAACAAAAAGAACAAAGAGACATAAAAATGTCTATCGACAGCGGTTCAAAGAAACCCTATGATACTAAGAAACCGTATCAGTGTTGCGTTTTACCAGTTTTCAGAGTACTTAAATATGTTTATCTTACAAAAATGAAATAAAAGAGTTTACAAATCGGTCACTAGCCGGTAAACTCAAAAAGATGTGGCTTCTAAACCTTCCTTTTTTCATTACAGACTACAAGAGTCTAGAATAAGGTCCGGCGCAAAATGAGACGCAGCTTGGTAAGGTGACGCAGCGTGAGTCACGGCGAGTTTTTGTGAATCTAAGTAATAATACGAGGGTTGTCAGTAATTTAAAGTCTTCAATGTTTTTTCAAATAGTAAAAATCTTTTTATTGCAAAACTAAGTACATACTCTGAAAGCTTGGACTTTTAGCTATTTTTCAACGTAGTCCCCGTCACGATCAATGCATTTTTGGAGTCGTTCTGGGAGCTTTTTCATACCCGCATCGTACCACTCTCCCGCCGACTCGCGCAGGAAGGTATCGACGGCTGCCTTCAGCTCTTCGTCGCTGGAGAATTTCATTCCTCCTAAGTGTTGTTTCAGGTTGGGAAACAAATAGGAGTCACTAGGGGCCAAATCAGGGCTGTAAGGAGGATGGTCTATGATTTTCACAAGCAAATGCTCCTCAAATTTCGTCACTGACTCGTCCGAAACTGATGGACGTCCGCCGCCGGCCTCGTCATGCACGTTTGTACGACCGGCTGCGAACTCTCTACACCACATTTTTTGTGTCCATACACTTTTCTCCATACACATCGGTCAACTGACGATCAATTTCAATAGGGGGTGACCCCTTAAACCACAAAAATCTAATCACCGAATGCAATTCGCACTTGGCAGGAGCGTTGATTTTTCCTTCCATCGTTAGCGGCTGCTAAGCCAAGACCAGTAATGTTAACCTTTTAAAATTTGTCTCCCTACGACAAAGTATGAAATTCCTCTACTCTACTATAAATTTCCCTACGCTGCCTGCCCAAGCCATAGACCAAACCCAAGTTAGAAATGTTAAAATTTTGTATAAAAGATAAAGCGCTGTTGGCATATTATTGTTCACAAACGAATATGAGAAATAATAATAATAATAACATAAAACGCAGTGTAGCTGTCGCAGTTTTAAGAAATCACGGCGCAAGCATAGTAATTTTTGAGGCAATCCTTGGGAACTCCTTGAAATTGTTCGGAATTCCGAAAAATCTTTTGGAAATATCTCTTTATGCAAAATCTTGTCACCATTTTGATGCCAGGGGTTTAGGGTTCATCAATGAAAAGTCGAATGTCACAAAATAAATTTTGAACTTTCGGATATCATTCCACTCACCTACGGCACCAAAATGCAAGATTTAAAAGAGCAATGTCATCTGACGAAAAACTTTGTTTAGGATAAGTAAATAGAGATTGTTCATAATCCAGCGAAATTGCACGAACAACGCCATTGACTATACAGGTGCCGTAGGTTAGATAGGACTAGCAGCACCGATCAACATGACTTGCTCAACGGTCGTTGTGGGTGACAGTACATGCTGGTGCAGGTTTAGTGTGTGTTGCTCCATTAAATATCATGTGACCTTCATCAGTAGGTTTTTCTGGTCCGTGCACGATCTTTACAGGTGCTCGACCATTGAGAAGTGTCGCTAAAGATGCGACATATTATAGTAAACCGAAAAATCTAGTAGATTTTATATATAATTAAATTAAGCTAAGGCTAGGAACAGGCGACATAGTATTTGTTTATTTTAAAAATTTACTCTGGCGAGGTCCAGACAATGAATCTTTGTTTTAAACTTATCCTGGATAGAGGTTCTCATAATAACTTTTAAAAAGTTAGTCATAATACAGGATGTTGATTATTAAGAATGAGGCTTAAAAATGCGAATTTAGCAGTCGCCACGGGAACTTAAGTTATCGGATATATTTTTAGTTCTCAGAATAACGCCCATTTTCCAAAATAGCCGTAGTATAAATAATTGATTAGGTTTCAGCCATTTTTGGTACAGGAGGATTTTTGAATACTGGGCGGGATTAAAATCATAGGAGCTGCAGAGTTCCCGAGAGAGCAAAAGTAAGAAGTTAAGAAGTCCGTGACGGCTGTCGTAAGAGTCACTCGAAGAAGTTAAGAGTTCCGGGACGGCGGTCGTAGGGTAAGCTTCTGAACGACAGAAGTTACTCTCGGGGTAGCGGTCACAGAAGAAAGTCTCTGGACGGCAGAAAAGCGGTTAAGTACGGTTGCGGGAACCCAGTCATAGAAGAAAGCTTCTGGACTAGGAAGTTCACTCGTGGGATAGCGGATAAGTCAGTTTCGGGAGTAAAAGTTAAGTTAGTTTCGGCGTTGGAGTCACTTAGAGTCTGTGGATAGTTTAAAGAAGCGATCTAATAATTATTGTAGTGTGATCCTTGTTTTTCACTAGATGGTACGTTGCGAGACCTCACTTGAAAAAAAGTTTTATATACTGTTAAATCGGCGAGTTTCTAGCTTTGGAAGCAAAATAACACAATTTCTAGACAAGTTTTTTTAAAGCTTTTTAAAGCAAAAGTAGCAGCCGAGTTTAGAGAAATTGTGCAGCATTTTTCTATTCTAGATAATAATTTTAAACCCAGTTGAGCTCGGGTATACTGGCATTGTAAGACACCGTTGTATTTAAGTGTATTTTGGTATAGCCTCAAAGTTTCGTTCGTTTTTGTGGACCCATTTAATTTTTGTTTATTTTGATTGCATTACCTCAATATATTAGTTTAGTAATAATTTTGTAGAGTATTTCAATCAACCATCAAACTTTCCTCAATTTTCCCTAAAGACCACGCTCGAAGGATTTCATTCCTTCAAAGTTAGCCGTGGCCGAACCCAAAAGCTTCAGGTTGAGATTTAATTAAAAATATTGTACTGGGAATAACAAGAAAAATAGACATTTCCCGAGCATTACAAAATTGGTGTCAGGTGCCACCGACACGAGAGTCACACATTACAATTTGATGTCAGGTGTGATTACATATTTGGTGCCAGGTGGTGATACACTACATATTTTGGTGTCATGTGTGTTACACACTACATTTTTGGTCACCAGGTGAGTGATTATTATCATTACATTTTTGGTGTCAGTTCAGTAAATTAAGTTATTAAGATTATTACACTTTTGACCCTATGTCCGTTCACAATAGAAGAGAAAATAGGTACTGCGTGGCTTTTGATGCTGACAGATGTCTACACAAAAGCAATATCAAAGGAGGCACTATAAAATAAAATATATAAAATCCAAGTGCTAAAATTTATGAATTTCGAAATTTGTTCTTACAAAATCATATTCTTAATAAATTTTGTACGAATGTGGTATATTGGATACCGATTCGCTTTATTCAAATGAAGTACATCCCTAACCAAACTAGCCTTGTAGATAATTGTAATCAATCATCTGCAGTTTTGTAGCTGTCACACCAATTAGTTTATATCGTTTATACAGGGTATTTCTAAAAAGTCTGTAGAAAATTATAGCACAAATTCCTGAAGTTAATTATTAATAGCACGATTTGCATGAAATTTAATGCATAGAAATTTCTAAGGATGAGAAATACCGATTTCGAACTTATTAGTTCTCATCAGTATGCCATAGGTGATGAAACTGATGAATAACCTTAACTGTTTTAAGTCTGTCTAATCCGACACAAGTGATCATGAGTACGGGTCGGGAGTGTAGCCCACAGAGTCGTTGTTTCCTGGAAATCTGGGATCGAGGTCGATAGCTTTCAATGGTGTCTTCTGGTATGTAGAACTATCCGTGTTTGTGGCTTTTTAGTTTGAAGTAGCGAATGGCTAGATATACCTTGT
Organism: Monochamus alternatus; assembly: GCA_037114965.1. Lineage (NCBI taxonomy): Eukaryota > Metazoa > Arthropoda > Insecta > Coleoptera > Cerambycidae > Monochamus > Monochamus alternatus. Next base: position 70,830,710 of record CM073431.1, on the reverse strand, counting down.
CTACACCGCGTCATAACTTCTTTCTCGATATATTAAATTTCTAGTTAAATATTTATATTGGCATTCTTTACCCAAAAAAGATATATCTATAGTAGTAATAATTTGTGAAGTAATGGAATTAAAATGTCTTATTATGTATTGAAACTCATCGATTGAATCGTTAGACAATATTATTTTGCAATTAATGACGATACTTAGCAATATTAACACATTGCTATTATGAGTTTCAGTGCGCAATAGAACATTTCAATTCAATTATCTCATAAATGAAAGCTTGAAGCGGCACTTACTACCTTTCTAAATAAAAGATGCCAAGGAATAAGAAATTTTAACTGTAAGTTTAATATTAGTACACCAAGGCACAAAAAGTTATGAAGCTTAAAATGTAGGTGGAGTTCTGCTGTGAAACCCTTTCCAATATACATTAAAACTATAATCAAATTTCGATTTATTGTTCACAAAAATCTCTGAGTATCAAATTTCATGCCAATTACGCTATTACTAAGATAAATGTTTACAAAAAGGTTAAAAATAATAACTATGACATCCTGTATTTCGTTTTTTTATGTTTTTGTTTTTGAAATTTGTGCCAGCATTTTGTGCAGACCTTTCAGAGATACCCTGTATTTAATAGGAGAAACATTGAAATACATCACTACTAAATATATTTTAAGCACAATCTTCTGCAAGCATGTTGATGTGTGTGCATTTTTTTACCATAAAGTACCATCCTTACTCAAGAAAAACCCAGATCTATTGCTTTAGGATTTCCTTATTATAAATAATAAAAAATCATTAAAAGATGGGATGTGGGAGAATTATATGAGCAGGAAACACATTGGTGCTGAAACAATGGGATGAATGTTTTTATTGTATTAATTGTGACTGTATTTCTCAATAAATTTATCAAAGAAATGGATTTTAATTTAAACAGATCACATACTAAACGAGCATTTCTTATTTCGTTATTACTAAAAACTAAAATGTAAGGTCGATTGCGATTTTTTTTCAACCTAAAATGACAGAATTTTATTCTCAGTAGACCAAACTCAATCTTTGATTGTCAAAAATGCACTATTCGTATGAATTAAGCCGATGAAAGAATATATTTTAATTGCAGAAATTCGTAAGAATTTGTGACATAAGCCAATAAAAGTCTACAACAACACTAACCAATAGTTCTTCAAAATTTATTTACCATCCAAAGAGCTTCTCCATATTTGTGAATAATCTGTACTAAATATGACAATTATTAAAGGACTAAGAGCGACTAGTTATCAAGTGGAATCTACCCTACCCCAACATTCGATTATAAAACTTAGCTGCTTTATGAACTAGTGGATAAAAGATAATTGATTTACTGCAAGAAAATCCGCTTTTGATAAAGTATTCAGAACAAAGCGTGTGCCATTTGCCATTTTATAGACCCTGTTATCCTTTCATGAAAGCAATACGTGCCGGAGGATGGAGATTCCCTTCAGGATTACCCCACTTTAATGCGTAACTCTGAAAATGAAGTATTTTACTGCCCGAGCTCGCCAACTCAGAGTTTTCAATCTGTGAAATAATTTAGCGCTGTGAGGGTAATATTCTGTACCATTAAATTGGTCAGAGTCACATTTTTAAAAAGAAATCTAAAAGATATTAGCTGAATTTTCAGATACTGCTGGATAGTGCAATTCAATTTAGAAGTTATAAATAGCAGGAGTGTTCATTTTGAAGACGTAGAAGAATTGTTAGTTACTCAAGAACAGTTAAAGAAAAAATATCCACTTAATGGTATTAAAATGAAGATGAACATTAAGAACTTGGAAAGCTTCAACCATTCTGTTTCCAAGCTGAAGTTATCTTTGTCATTTGACAGACTTTTATAGTTTTGGTCAAATCAGTTCCAATAAAAAATATGTATATCCCTTAAATTATGTTTACCAGTAAGTTCAATATATCACATATTACTGATGTAATTATTAAAAATTGTGTTCCATATTTGTTCTTAGCAATTATCATAGACACAAAAATATAACCTATGACTTATAATGATTGTCTTTATTAATACCTATAATATCAGTTCTATAATATACAGGGTGATTCACAACATATCTAAAAACTTTTGGGAATAGATGCGTCATGAAAAATGGAGTCAATATGGAAAAAACAATTTTGTAAACTATTTACAGTTTCCGAGGAAAAAAATATTGAAGTATGCAGTATCTTCAACCTTTACATCGCTGAATACTAAAATCCCATTGTCGTATTAACGTTCTTAAGATAATGTCTACATTAGGTTTTCTAATGTCAAAAATAGCTTATGTGTATAAAAGAGTTGATGGATAACGTTTTGATTTATGGTGAAGTAAGAGAAAATGCTTTAGCATAGTCTCGTCTGTACGCAGAACGACTTCCCGGTAGACATGTAGTGCTGCTGCTTTTTTTATTGTGGTAGTGCAACGGGGAAGAATCGTGGAAGAGATGGAAGTCCGGGACATCCACAGCGTATTGCAGTAGCTGAGGATTAATAATAATAGCGGCAAAAGCAGTTGAATTTGTTGATATAAATATAAATTTTATTTATTTATTTCATTGAAAAATTCATTCAATTTTTTGTCCGTTCATTTTTATGTATGCTATGCTTTGCGCAAGGTGAGGTTTTACAGTCGATCAGTTTCCAGTGCCGTGCAGAAGTTCATTTTTAAATCATTTCAAAACTGCCCTTCTTGATATTTTCCCCGGTACATTTATTTTATTTTTTTTTTTTGATAAAATCTGAATCACTATATTTTTATTACAATATTTCAAATAATTAATATAATACAATTTGTATACTCCTCGAAATTCATCCTGCCCTTGGAAGGTTAGATTACTTTCAAAATTGGATGTATAAACAAGAAAAAATGATGTCAACAATATTTCATAAAATTCTCAATTTCCTTCATGGAGTCGATATAAGATATATGTTTTATTTGGTAAACAGGTGCACGTAGAAATAAAACTATTTTATTAGTCAGCCATAATAAAAGTTCTGTATTTTATAGGTAATAAAATAAACAATAAATTGTATGCCCTGCATGGTGCCATATACCTGCTAATATTTTTGACCATTCAGCTCAAATAATTTATTTTATAGCTATTTTGCGATCATGAGTTATTGCTAAATGATGCCAACGAATCTAATTGGGTTAAAAAACCTAGATCTATACATCTTTAGATGATAGTGAAGCTTACAAAACCAATGTATGCATACCCATTACCATGCAGAACAAAGAGGGGTCATCCAATTATTCACTTTTTTCCAAATTTTGATATTTGTAGACCGTCAAAATCGACACTGTAATATTCTACTATCTTCTACAACTACACCTACTTCATGAGTATAAATCAATTGAGATTCTTTACTACAAAATTCACGTCAATTTTAATATATTTTAGAAATCGCGACTACAACAACGCAGTGAAAAACGTTCAGATGAAAATTTAGTACTAATGTTTTCTAACCAATTATTTTGTTCCGATATCATGGTAATTCAAAAAATTTCCGAAAATTTTCATCCTCCTTTAAGTAAACTGCATATGATTACACCGGAGATTCTTTGACGTTTATGTACAGATTGATATTTTGTTTGACAGTACTTAATATTTTAATTATTTTTAATTCTTGAGTTTTAATGATCTATATGTAAAGGAAAACAAACAAAAACAATAAGTTATTATATTCTACATACAATTATTTTCCACATAGTTTAGTTCTTAGTTTGGTGTGAAATGTTCTTCTAGTAAGATTAGGACCAGAGTCTGCCAATAAACTAGTAGATCATTGGAAGCAATGTCCAGTATAAAGGTGAGAATCAGGCAAATATATAAAATCAGCAGTGTTTGCAAGCATGTTATCAAATGTGACGATCTCAACTGAAGTTGTGGCATATTTATTCTCAATGTATTTTATGAAAATTCTTGAATAATTAGTGTTCACTGGACGACGGGCTACATAATTCTTTTCGATGCACATTATTTTTTGGGTCTGGAATAACCAGCAAAATTCCTAAATCTTCGATAGGTATTATTAAATATCAAGTTACACAGTCTTCGCGGGACAGGCTCAAAATACACCGAAAATTACGGATACCCTTCGCTCTTTCGCTTCAAAAAGGCAACAAACTTTACTTATGTCCTGATTCTTTATGTTCATCATCGCCTTCAGCATGGAGTGATTTAACCAAAATGTTGACTATTTCCATATTTTGGACTTTTCTTCAAAGTATGCCAAAAACACTGTTTCACTGAACTTGCCACTAATATTTTTCAGATCACACTATCTCAAGAAACAATTTCGATTTCCGCCGGAATAAATCATTTTTTCCACGGTCGGGAGTAGAAATCAGTTTCTATGACATCAAAATTAAAACAGAAGTAGTCGATTATTCCCAAGGGAGTATAATGCTCCCAAGGGGGTTTACATTATGGAGAACGTTTTTCATGCAAAAAAAAGATAACATTGAAATTATTTATTGACATTTAAATTAAATGTTACATTTGTACATTTTCAAAATTAATATTAGAAGGAATATTACTTTCGCTTACATTTACAGTTTTTGTGATTGCGCTAGTAGTCGTACCTACTAAAACCTGATTAGCAATTTTGGTCTTATTTTCAATGGAGTTCTCGACATAACCCTCAGCGACTGTCGTTGATTTCCAACCAGCATGACGCTTTATTGTCATGATATCCACACCAGCATCTGCCAGTTATGTCGCTGAAGATATTCGTAAGCAGTGACCAGTATAACATGCAGCATCAGGTAATTTTAAATACGAAGCTACTACACTCGGAATTTTTCCCATGGTATTCTTACCAACTGGCTGCAAACTATATTTTCCTGCTTTGTAGTACAAAAAAGACGCTTATGCTTGACGTGGGGAGGACGAAGGGACAGGTATTTTCGAAACAATTCAAGCATATTTCCCACATCGATAACCAGAAAGGTTCGTGGAATCTTTGTCTTAGTGTTTGGAATTTTTACAATCAAGGAAGAGCCTACATCCTCAATATCATCTACAGTTAAATTGACTAGTTCATCAGTTCGACAAGCTCCGGCAATCTCCAGAATTAATCCAACCTATAAAAAATCAAAATACTTAATAATTGAAATACCTAACAACAAAAGTAATCTTACCTTAATCATTAAGAATTCTTTGTCATCTGCACTTGATAGAAAACGGTCGATTTCACCCTTTATCAATATTATCGATTTTTTCGCTTGATATCCGTCACCGGTTCTTTGCGATCAGCTTGGGGAATTTGCTTATATCTATGTTGTCGTAAATTATCAAGCACGACTTAACCATAGAATATTGCGCCCATAATGTGGAAGACTTGTAATTCTTTGCATTTTCACTGAAGTATGCCAACAAAACATTCTCGCTGTATACTTGAACATTTTTCTCGATGCACCACTTTTTGAACGATTGTAGGCTATATCGTATAAAGATCTTGACTTCGTAGACAGGAAATTGCTTATTGCAATATTTGCAGCCTCCACAATCTCTTCCGACTCACAATTATTCATTGTGCACTAAACAAACTATAAACTAAACCAAACTAGCATCTTAATTTGACAATTCTTTTTGTTCGTTTATTTTGTAGTTATGACAATAACTCAACGACTACTAAATAAATGCTCAAATCCGAATACAATAATTCTGGTGCTACTTACTTAATGACAAAATATATTCGGGAGAGATGCTATTTTATCCTCGGTGCATTGTAAGTAGCCCTCGGGCTTCAAATTGCACCTCTGCCAAAATAACGCATTTCTCTCCCTTATACACCCACATAAAAGACGTTAACAATGCATGGCAATATCTTTGGAATAATTTACTGTACTGTTTAGATTTAACTTGCCCAGTTACTAAAACTAAAATTTATCTTAATTCTAATAAAGCTACTAACTGGCTTGATAATGAGATTATAAAAGAGAGCCAACAATTGAAAAATGTCTATTGGCTATCAACTAGATGAAACAATACATGAACGTTACAAAATCATGAAAAAAGAATTTTATAGTAATTTGTTTTTGAAAAAAAGACAGTTTTATGAAAGAAGATTAGAGAGATCTTCCAACCTAACCAAGGACGTATGGGCTATTGTTAACTCTAATACAGGTAAAACTAAAACAAATACAAACATATCGTATATTACAGACAACAACATTACAATAACAGATCCAATAAGGATTGGAAATGTTTTTTGTTCTTACTTTGCCGAAATTGCAATAAAAACTTTACGGAATACATATCCATTATCAAATGAAGATTGTTCTACTGGAGTGGAATGTCCCTTTTCAATTTTCTTGTATGATATCACACCGTTAGAAATTGAAAACACTCTGAATGTAATGCAAAATAAATCCTCGAGTGGGCCAGATGGCATTCCGATCAAAGTTGTAAAATATATTTCTCAGTTTCTTATTTATCCATTGTGTCACATATTTAATTTATCAGTCAGATCTGGAATCTTTCCTAATGCTTTTAAATTAGCCAATATTATCCCATTACACAAAAAAGGAGAAATGGACTGCATTGATAACTATAGGCCTATAGCTTTATTATCTAGTTTTTCCAAACTGTTCGAAAAGATTTGTCACTGTCGAATTTCTAATTTTATTGTTAAACAAGATATATTATGCAGCAATCAACATGGTTTTAGACCACATTTATCAACAAATACGGCCTCATTTTCATTAATTAATAACATTGTCAACTCTATCGACAAAGGTAATTTTAGTCCTTTTCTTTGATTTAACGCGTGCTTTCGACTGCGTTTTTAAAGACTTTTTGGTAAACAAACTAAGAAAAATGGGTTTAAGGTATCCAGTTGACAACTGGATTACTTATTTTTTAACTGACAGAGAAATAAATGTAAAAATTGGTAATAGCGTATCTCACTCTTCTAGTACTCCATTGGGTGTTCCTCAGGGGAGTGTTTTATCTCCTCTACTATTTATATTATTTATAAATGATTTAGAGCAACATATAACTGTCGAAGGTACTAGCTTAATTCTTTACACAGATGACAGTACAATCTGTATTAGTGCCTCGTCTGCTGACGAGCTTCAAAGGAAAGTAAACGACACACTTCAACAGTTTTATACGTGGTGTTTTAAAAATAAACTTATTATTAATCCAACCAAGACTCATTACATTACCTTTTTTAAAAGACGAATATGCCCTAACGTAGTAGTTTCATTAAACAACACGATCATTGAGAAAGCACAACACACAAAGTTTTTAGGACTTTTCATTGATGAGCAACTTACTTGGTCGGTTCATATTGAGCATCTCGTAAAAAAATTAAATACTGCCTATTACGCAATCAGAAACCTGAGAAATATAATGGATAAACATTATCTTTTAGATGTTTATTTTGCATTAGCATATACACATTTAAAATATTTAATAATTTACTGGGGGACTAGTTCTGAATTTCATAGAATTTTTATTTGTCAAAAGAAAATTATAAGACTAATTCTATCCCTCAATCCTTTACAATCTTGCCGACCATCATTTATACAATATAAATTTTTTTCTCTGCCTTGTATATTGATATATGAAGCAGCACTATTTGTTAAGAATCATCCTGAATTTTTCATACAGCATAACAACATTCACTCCTATAATACACGAGGAAATAATTTAATTTATTTAAATAATCATAACTTAACAACATACCAGAAGGGGCCGCTTTACTTATGTGGAACAATTTTTAATAGATTACCCGTGAGTATTAAAAACAATGCAAATATTGGGTTATTTAAAAAAGAGCTACGTTCCTTCCTTGTCGGGAACTGTTTTTATACATTACAGGAATTTTATGATTTTCCTGCTGCAAGGTGAATTGTTCTTGTTAATATGTATAGATTTCTATTATTTATTAATTGTCTATTGGTTTGTGCTGTTTATGTTGCTACGCAACTAGTCTAAGTTTGTATGTCACACGTTTAGTAATAATATGTATGTTAGACTAATTTATATGGCGTTTCATATCCTGTGATAGGCCTACATGAATAAAGATCTATTATTATTATTATTATTATTATTATTATTATTATTATTATTATTATTATTATTATTATTATTATTATTATTATTATTATTATTATTATTATTATTATTATTATTATAGTATAATGTACTATTCTTGATCACTTTCCATGTCACGAGATTTTAAGTTAATAATTTTATTGTCGACACATGATCGAACTTTCATTACCTTAGCAACTTCATGGATGATTGGATTTCAAAATGATATTTTATAGATATAATAACGTAAGAAATGCGTTGATTGTACTTTTAATAGTGTTTATCGAAAAAAATAGTGTATGATATATGTGTTAGAAATGATTTTATTTTGTTCGAAGGAAAATTTCCCTTGTCACAAAATAAAATTTCACTTTTAGTACTTATACAAAATAATTATTGGCAGAAGTCTGCTATAATTTCTCTGCTTTTAAACTGTAAAATAAAAATAATAATCAATACAGTTGACTTTTAAAAGTTAGCCGATCAATACATTGCATGAAAAAGGATAAGAATGGGTACATGTTCCTGACATATCCAACAAAAATGAGGCCGGATATATCTACTGAATACAATAGACTATGGCAATGAAATATATGTTGCTGGCTTTTATAGGTCAAATATTTCCGCAAAAAATTCATGGCCTGTCCATGACACAAGTGTTCTTCACAAGAGTACAATTTAGTGGGGTTTTTATATTTGCTTACAAAGTTTATATGTAGGTATCCGAATCGATTCGATAGAATCCCCGACAAAATGTCTGCATAGACTCAAAAGGGACTATAAAAGTTATTCTAGATCAGTATTGATTTTAAATACGGGGCAAGGTCTTCTTTATAGTTATATTTATGTCAGTATCTTGTGGTTAAACTTATTTTTTTAAGTTTGCTTATAAATTAGACATAGAGTTGTTGTAAAATGCAAATGCAACTACACGTTTATTCCTATTTTGAATCGAGTTGGCCAATATCGACAATTTTTTTTAAATTTAATTTAGTCATTTTTATACAGGATCTCTGAAAATTAACGCCTAATTTTTTTTGGGTGTGATTCAAAAAGTTTAAAGAAATAGAACATTAGATTTAAAGGTATTTTATGGAGGAGTTCTCTCGTATTAAAATGACCGATTAATTATAAAGTATTTTTACTAAAAAGCAATATAGTCACAAAATCTGTTGTCAGCCATGAAACAGAAAGTATTATAAGCTATTTGGTTAATATGTGAACGACAAAATTATACTGTTCATAATAATTACCCACGACAGTCGTCCTGGAAAAAGACGTAGGAATACCAGAATTAGCAAATTAGAAACATATCTTTTTAAGTAAGTATCATAAACAGTTTCCAGATACAGTTTCCCGCCTGAGACCTAATACATAATGAAATCTATAAGCGCATCTCTGGTATTACCATATCAGATCATGGTGAAAGAAGGTGTTCACCAAAATGAAATCTACAGGCTCACTTTCAATATACAACATATATGGCGCTGTTTACAGCGTATTTAGCGATATAATCGCTAAGGTATGCTTATTGTATTCTTTAACACAGATGGATTCCCAATTATTCAGACTTCAATATTTCAACGCACGTTGACTTGATGATAACAGTCAACAATATCCATTAAAACTAACTCAAGTAGACTTTGAAATTATTGCTATTGCGAACAAATGAAATATTGTGCCTTTACATGGCAGCAAACGTCGGAAGTTGTCAGAAAACTACGTTGCAGTTGCTTTTAAATAAAAAAACAGTAAAAATGCCGAGACATTATACGTGTACGAATTTAATGTGACACATGATTTGTATATATGCTCAAGTAAATTACAATAGCCGCTACTAGGAGAAATTTTCAACTGCATCCAAACCGCAGACAACCAGATTGTAACATTTATCATATACTTTTTTATTTGATTGGGTGAAAGGGGTGAATTTTGTCCTAAGCTAAGGATTGATTGTCTAAAAATGGTGACTGTGTGACACGAAGAAGAAATGTTGGTGTAATTGGTAATCCTGAGAAAAGCACAAGGCGCTTACGCAACAGCAACAGGGGTGAATAAAACAATTCTAACAGTTCTCCATGAGGAAACACTTTATCCATATCATTTTAGCCCTGACCAGAATTTGTTGCCTAACGACCTACCTGCAAGAATACACTTTTTCAATTGTTTATTACAAAAACTAGGTAATGAACCTGCATTTATAAACAAGAAATTGTTAAGGGACGAAGCCACCTTTACGAGACGTGGAGCATTCAACTGAAGAAATAACCACACTTGGGAACAGAAAAATCCTCATTTAGAGAAACAAACGCAATTTCAGCATGAATGTGTGGCATTGTTGATGATTTTATAGTTGGACGTTATGAATTGCCAGCCCGCTTTCATGGTGGCGCGTATTTGAGATTTCTGCAAGATAATTTGCCAGGCTTGTTAGAAGACGTTTCACTAACAGTTGTGCAAGACATGTAGTATATGCACGATGCAGCACCTGAGCACTTCCTCCTACTGGTTACAAACTTCTATAACAAACATTATCTACATATAGAACGAATGAATTTCTTCGGCCACCTCGTAGCCCCGACTTTAACCCCTTAAAACTCTTCTTTTGGGGCCATTTGAAAGATTTAGTTTCTAAAGAACTACTTTTATTCCATAAAGACCTTCTTCAAAAGATTTATGATGGTGTTAATAAAATTCGTAACAAGAAAGATACTTTATTTAAAGTAAGGGATATTTAAACAGGAGAATAAGAAAATGTATTCATGTTAATGTGGATATTTTTCTCAGTTACTAAGTAGTTTTGACTGTAATAACGTTGTAAATTTGTTATTCATTATTAAACTATTAATTTAAAATTATTGATATAGTTAGTTTTAATGAATATTGTTGATTGTTATCATAAAGTCAACATACATTGAAAGATTGAAATTTGAATATCTCGAAAACGGGGCGTTTTTATTAAAAATGATTGGAAATTTATAAAGAAATACAATAAACATACCTACAAAAACGTATAATTCGATTATATCGGTAAAATACACTGTAAACAGCGTCTTGTATATGGTATATTAAAAATGAGCTTGCGATATGATATGCTCATCAAAAAAACCTCTGTATATCCAATTTCAAAGAAAAGTCCTAAAATCTTCAATCAATTTGAAAATTTTCGCTTCTACACCCTATGCATATGGCTCACACGGTATATTTTAATATCTATAATCTACAATTAGCTTATAGCGCATTCATTACGGACCACCCTGTATAAATAAAATTAGTTACTCGTACAAGCAAATAATTACTTAAATAATAATAACATTTGTATTCCAGTATTTGCTCCAGTATATAAGATACAGAAAGGGCTAACTGATAACCAATAAAAAGAAAGGCATACGAGATAAAACCACCCTCTTTGCTTTATGAATGACAGTTTTTGCAAACAGTAAAATATAAAATTCTTGGTGGAGTTTGACGAATATAGTATCGCGGTAAAGTAAAAGGAGACCAGTTTCTTTTCAGGTTTTAGGATGGTTGCATGGTTTAACCTTAGATATCCGGTACATAAAATAGTACATTATACTATAAGGGAGAGAAATGCGTTATTTTGGCAGAGGTGCAATTTGAAGCCCGAGGACTACAATGCACCGAGGACAAAGTAGCATCTCTCCCGAATGGTATATACTATTTTTTCCACGGTCTCATTAACTTAAAAACACATATTTTGTCATTATGAAGTAAGTAGCACCAGAATTATTGTATTCGGATTTGAGCATTTATTTAGTAGTCGTTGAGTTATTGTCATAACTACAAAATAAACAAACAAAAAGAATTGTCAAATTAAAGTGCTAGTTTGGTTCAGTTTAAAGTTTGTTTAGTGCACAATGAATAATTGTGAGTCGGAAGAGATTGTGGAGGCTGCAAATATTGCAATAAGCAATTTGCTGCCTACGAAGTCAAGATCTTTATACGATATAGCCTACAATCGGTTCAAAAAGTGGTGCGCCGAGAAAAATGTTCAAGTATACACCGAGAATGTTTTGTTGGCATACTTCAGTGAAATTGCAAAGAATTACAAGTCTTCCACATTACGGGCGCAATATTCTATGGTTAAGTCATGCCTGATAATTTACGACAACATAGATATAAGCAAATTCCCCAAGCTGATCGCATTTTTTAAAAGAACCGGTGACAGATATCAAGCGAAAAAATCGAAAATATTGACAAAGGGTGAAATCGACCTTTTTTTATCAAGTGCAGATGACAAAAAATTCTTAATGATTAAGGTAAGATTACTTTTGTTGTTAGGTGTTTCAATTATTAAGTATTTTGATTTTTTATAGGTTGGATTAATTCTGGGGATTGCCGGAGCTTGTCGAACTGATGAACTAGTCAATTTAACTGTAGATGATATTGAGAATGTAGGCTCTTCCTTGATTGTAAAAATTCCAAACACTAAGACAAAGATTCCACGAACCTTTCTGGTTACCGATGTGAGAAATATGCTTGAATTGTTTCGAAAATACCTGTCCCTTCGTCCTCCTTACGTCAAGCATAAGCACCTTTTTTGTACTACAAAGCAGGAAAATGTAGTTCGCAGCCAGTTGGCAAGAATCCCATGGGAAAAATTCCGAGTGTAGTAGCTTCGTATTTAAAATTACCTGAATTACGAAGATCTTCAGCGACATTACTGGCAGATGCTGGTGTGGATATCACAATAAAGCGTCATGCTGGTTGGAAATCAACGACAGTCGCTGAGGGTTATGTCGAGAACTCCATTGAAAATAAGACTAAAATTGCTAATCAGGTTTTAGTAGGTACGACTACTAGCGCAATCACAAAAACTGTAAATGTAAGCGAAAGTAATATTACTTCTAATATTAATTTTGAAAATTGTACAAATGTAACATTTAATTTATATGTCAATAAATAATTTCAATGTTATCTTTTTTCATGAAAAACGTTCTCCATAATGTAAACTCCCTTGGGAGCATTATACTCCCTTGGGAATAATCGACTACTTCTGTTTTAATTTTGATGTCAGAGAAACTGATTTCTACTCCCGACCGTGGAAAAATATAATTATTCAAAATTACGAATGAGTTTTCAAATTACTTTCATAAATTCGCAACTTGCTAAATCTGTACGATAAAGCTGTTGTGTAGAAACTACCGGTTTACGAAATAGTTGCTTCACATTCGTTAGTGAATTTTGTTGCCCCAAAAGTAGTTTTATTTATTATTTTATAATTAGAGTGAAGCCAAGCTCCAAGCTGTGGATTAAGGAGCCAAGGATGTGACGAGAGTTATTTTATCCTCCAATATGTCGAAGATCACGGGTATAGTAATTAATTTAGGTGTGAAGTACTGCCTTTAGTCCCCTTTACTAGGAGTGTTACAATTCTGTTCGTACCGACAATTAAATAAATACTGCTTGGGTTACAAACGCGTAAAGTGTTTATTAATTTACTATCCCACCTCTTTATCTTTAAACATTAATAATATGAGATTTTGAAGGAAACGTCTCGATATTTTCAGGGAAAAAATTTAAGAGGCTAATTTTTAACTATGTAAATTAAACTTCAGAGAATTCATTCATAAAATTAATAAGCAATAACTTAACAGGTTGTAAAGCCTTTTGTGACAGTGTAGGTATATCAAGTTTTCTGCAATATCACTTTATTACATGATAAAACAAAATTTTATAGGAGTATTTTATTAAACATAAAATGTTTTATTATTCGTACCGGCACAATCACCAATACTTAAGCAGGGTATATTTTTATTGCCCATATCAGAAGAAACTCTGATTTGCCACAGAAAGTCGAATCTGATAGACTACCAACACTACGTACCTGCCACTTTCATTGTTTAACTTGGAATTTGGCATGTATTGGCATTATACAGATTTGCACGAAATTAAGTTATTTTAAAATTTATACCATTTTTTTACAAATTTTGCATTCGCAGATAGATTCCCTTATCAATTTACTTTAAAAAAGTTCTATCTAATTCATTCTATGTCTGTCATATTTAATGATGGATATAATAATAATTACTAATAATGAAGTTAATATTTTCAGGCAAAAAAAATGAATAATAAATATTAACGAATGTTTTTAATATGAGGACCTCACTTTCGTTGCATATGAACATGTTGAGGTCGAGTTACTTAGAAGACAACAGTGTTAATAAAGGCACAACAGAACCTTTTAGTATCCTCAAAGAATGAAATCCAAAGGATTAAGGTCAGCAGATTGAGGTGGATACGGGAAAGGCGAAAGATTGGACCTTGCACCATCCTTCGATCTAGAAATGTTGTGTAAGGAAGCTCCATCATCCATTATCCACATGCCATTTCCAATATTCAAAAGTATGTTCTGCGATTAAATATATTTTGTACAATCCTATCAAGTAGCCACTAATTATATAACCAACCATGTTTTAACTAAAAATCTATGATGGTGTTTTATGATGACGTGTGGATTTTCATCAAGTAAATCCAGCTTCATCAGTAAAAGCACCTTGCTTATAAAGTCAGACATATTCTTTTGTTTTTCAAAAGCAATAATTAGTCATGCATGTACTTTTGTAAATGGTATGTACAGGTGTTCTTAGAAGATGTCATGAACTGTAGATTTAGAATATTTGACGCCAATGAAGTCAAAAGCTTTTCCTTCTGCTAAATAATTAACTAAATGTATGTCTGTAATTTCCTCAACTGTGAACTTTCCATATTTTGTGGATTGAGAATATTGGACAGATACTTCTAATATCTTGTAAACGTAATTTTTAATATTTCTATTAATAATTAGTATGGCTGTCAATGGACTAACAAAGATGGTTCCAAAACTGCATGCTTTTAATAAAACGGGTTTATCTAGAAAATGGTTAAAAATATCGCATAGAACAAAATATAGCACTTTTGTAGAAAATTGATAGAGGAATCAAACTGAGAATATAAAATATCAAATTTACCTGTATAATGAAGAATGATAATTTCCACTATGAATAATGAAAGTTGCTATTGTCACTCAAATTTTACTTGGAAGCCCTGTAAATCCTTATGGGAGCCAAATAGGAAAAAAATGTATATGAATTTACATTATTTCTCCGGTATACTCTACCATTTCTGGGTACCCTACACAAGTTTTTGTATAATTTTTTACTTTTATTTTTTTGCATTTTGATTTAAATGATGTACTTAAAAAATTACAACGTTTTAAGTTAATAGTTGTATTGATTTCAAGATAGAAGAAGTTATCAGACAAAATTGCAATTTTTAAATATTTTTTATTAATTTAGTTGCAAACTGTAAAAGTAATGAAATCTCGAAAATTAAAAAGATAAATGATTTCTGAGAAAAAAACCACTGTATTTTTCCAATACATGGTTTTATTTGTGAGTACAAATCGCGTTCCTCTCAATGCAGGTATAGATACCGCTACAACATGAAAATATGTTTTTTGAATAGCGCACATGAAAGATCTCCAAATTGTAAGCAACTTTTGCGATATAAACAGTTTTCGAAAAACCGCTAGTTTCCGAGATATAATCTATTTTTTTAGAAAGAACATTTTTTAAAAGCAAGTCTTCAGATATAAGTACTGCTAATTTCTATCATATTAATTGCTGTTCGGTAATAGTTTTTAAATTTTGATTTAAACAAAAAGAAGGTAATCGGATCATGAATAACCCTTTTTCTAAATGTTTCTATTGTTATACAATGTAAAAATTGGAAATCAATGGTGGTCCAAAAGTAGCAAATATCTTATTCCATATTGACATAGAGAAGTTAAAATGGCATTAAGAATATTATTTTCTCAGTTTTCTTATCAACTAAATTCATCAGCTGGTAAAATCACATTTCGAAACCTAAGCTCTTTCGAACTAACTAATTTTCCTAGTAATACCCTTTTCCTCGTACATTATGAATTTTATCGCATATGTTTGTTTATTAAATATGTAGTGCCATGACCCTGAATGATACGAAGACTTATCTCCGGTTATTTTAAGAAACGATATTGTAATATTTTTGTTAAATTTTTTAGATTCTACATAATGTTTGTATCTAGAACCTAAATAAAAGTTATTATTCAGAAATATACGGATGAATTAAAATACTAATGTCATAAGGTATATATATATATTCACACAGTTTCATTTTTCAGCATGAAATGGTAAAATAAATATACAGTGGTAAGTAGTAATCTCTTACTGAGAGGTATTTTTTTAAAAATAAATATTATGGAATAAATCTAGTAATTTAATAAGTGTAAATATGGCAGCAAATGCTGAAACAGATAAACTAGTGACTGGTGATTAATTTGATTTATTTTATATGCGTTTGTGATGTCATGAGGTTATGAATTTTTTAATGAACGATATATTTTTTAGAGCGTAGGTACTTTTACGTGGTTTTTCAGGGAACCTATACTACATATCTTTTAACAGTTCCTGAGATTCACTTTTTAAAAAATCAAGGATTCATATTAATATAAACATTAAAAGTTGTCAAATGAACCTTATTTAACACAAAAACTGATTAAAGCATTACCCATCAACTTATTAATACACGTCCCACATGTGATAGAATTAATTTCTAATATTGTTTAAAATATCAGGTCATATTCTTCTCATTTCTGTTGTAACTGATTGTTTAAATCATTAAGCTTCAGTTTAAATACTCTATTTTTTATATAACCCCAAAAAAGTGGGTGTAAATAAAATATCAGGACGAGCGTAATTTGTTGGTGCTCCCTCCTGTTCGAACCAGATGTTGCCACTAGGAATATCTTCTCGATTCGGATATAAAAGAGCTAAAACTGGTTCTCTGAGAAATTCTAAGTATCTGTGTGCAGTAATATTATCTAAATAGGCGGATCCCACTACACGATTATGTCCTTAAAAGACCTTCTGTCGATGTTGGATATGATTGTTCGCGCAATCCAGTGGAGATTTATGGCAACCATGATTTGATGGTTGACATTTCTGTAAAGTAAATCTAGACCCGCCACAGAAAAGAAAATTCTATAAACATACAACATGCGTATCGCCCATAATATTCTCACAAAATTGAGTTCGATGGTCTGGATCGCCCTCTGATAACTCCTGAATGTATTGAAGTAGTTTGTAAGCATGCAGTTTTCTTTTGAAACGCTTTAACACAGTGATACCATTTTCCCCAGCTCCAATTTTAGATACAGTCCTTAGTAAAGTAGATGGTATGTCTGGGCATTCTTGACAGAAAAATTAAATTACTTCAGTAAAAGTTTGATCTCTCTCCAAATCGAGTCTTCATTAATTTTTTTTTAATATCGCATTTTGAATAAGAAAATATATGTACATACATTAATATGATCTATACATGATTTGTCGCAATATCACAATTACCAATACCTAAGAAACAAAAATGACAAAAAATGTTCTAATATACTTATATTCCCATAGCAAACAATATTAAGAATAAAGTCTAAATGTTTTTTGTTGTAAATGTTTTTATATTTTGTTCCCTTAATCTGATTTCATATTTATTAATAAATTCAGATTACCCTACATAAAACAACGACACTTATTGACTTTTTCCTCATTGTGAAGCTTTTGGCATAATTTCCGTGGGGATTTGCATATATGAGGAAACTACCTTTGGTTAATTAATCCTTAATGGAATTTCCGACAACGAACTTAATATGACGGAGACAAAGAGAGCAAGAAAACCGCTTCCAACAAATATGGTTTTGTGGTCTCAGAATATCTAGCTAAATCACTGAGATAAACATGATGCTCCTCCAAGGCAGTCGCCTGGTAAAATGAGAATCAGACAATATTGAAACACGTTATCTTCTGTAAGGGATGTCCCATTACTAGCCAACTAAATTTGATCTAGACTATCTTAAATTTGAAAATTAAGGTTTCTGATGGTATTTATATTTGATATTGTTCTTGATTTTTACATATGAATTTTTCCAAGTTCCGAATAGTTTTAATCTTTCTTTCTTGTAGAGTCGTATACTGACTAATTGTTATTATTTGTTCCTTAAGAAACTTGTACTATTAGGTCTCTTCAAGCAGCAGTTAAGAACTAGTTTCAAACTGTCAGAAATGTTCGTCCAACTACTTATGTTAACTGTTATGTTAACTGAAAACACATGCATAACTTAACTGATCGAACTGAATGAACATACCTTTTGCATGTGTAATGAGCATGGAATAATCGCATGGCTTAATAATTGATGATTGATGGTTTACATTTCTTGGAACCGACTCCTTCTGAACACAATTGAAATTTTCAGAAATGTGACAATTTCAATACTGAAATTAACCTCGGAGTACATATCGAAAACGTGAATTGATTCTTTTTAATAGACCAAAACTTAATAATTATTATGACAAATTCAGTTTTGATATTTATCCCAACAAACAATTAAAGTTAAAATTACGTTAACTTGACCTCTGAATTGGTCATAAACTTTTCATGACCAATTCCGTATAAGGAAAGTTTACCTATATTAGTTGGCCTTTTTCCTTATATGGGGAAAAAAACTAAAGTAATATGTAAGTTAATAATTGGTCGGCAAGAATTTTATTCCAATAAGATAATTGGACTTAAAAGAAATACGGACCAATTTTACATTAAAATTTCAAAATATAAAAGACATTATTACCAAAATATACCCTAATTATGCCCTTCATATGACATACTTTTGCCAGAAAGAGACAACATTATATGTTTGATTTTATACATTGTAATAGCGAACAGGGATAGGAAGAAAAAGAAAGACTATAAGTCATGCTACTAAACTACAAGAAGAGTAGGAGTTAGTATATTTATAGATATTTAGATTTTAATATAATAAAGTCTGTTAGATTTCCATTCATCAAATTGTACAACCCAGGACATTTTTTCGTATAATTTCATGACCAAACTTTCATAAAAATAACGCGCCTTGTAAACATGCATTTTTACTATTGCTTTTTAATAATATTTCTATACTGAAAAATAACCTAAAATAAAAACTGAATGTACTTCGTGATAAAATCTGTTTAATAATCTTTCGTCATAAATGTATTAACTAATATTATCCGTATTAACATAATTTTAATAAGTAATCAATTAGAAATAATAAACAAAACATTTAGTGTTTATTACAACATGGCCGCTCAAATAAAATCAACTTTGAAGTCAATTTGTCTGCAAGTTTTAACCTATAGGGCAGATTGCCTATGCCAATGTTGACGTCACAAGAAAATATTAACTTTGTGGTTGAGATGTCCTCCAAATGAAGATATTTTATGGTAATGTATTACCAATTAAATTATTGTGATTGAAAATTCAAATTAAAGCCAGTAATATTATGTATGCGTAATAACAAAAACAAAATTAATATTTTCGAACGGAATTCAATTCGAATTTCAATTCACGTGCACTACTGAATTCATCTGACATGATAACAGTCATAAGAATACTTATATATGAAGTGTTTATCGATATATTGTCATTAGATTGATTTACACAATATGCAGTGTTGGCTTGAATTCGTTTTTTACAACTCTGTAATATTGTGTAGGGCTTGATTTTCACTGCAGATCGCCAAAACACAAAACAATTTCTACGCGCTATTACATGAAGATCTGTCGGAATACTTATAACAAGAAGCTTGTTTCCTAAAAATCTTTTATAAGACACACTTACGTCGAAGTATTATTAACAAGTAAATTTGTACCATAATATAGAACAATAGTTCTATTAGGTTAATTGAAATGGTTAAATATTCTTTAGAAATTATCAACAAAGTTGAAAATAGGTTGATATTGTAATAAAAATGGAACTTAACCAAAAGAAGGATTTAATAGGGCAAAATAACTAGTTATTACCTTATTTTTAACTACTAGTTGAAGACAAAATAAGTTTTACAATTGTGTAATAAATATGTAAATATTTACCTATTGTAATAATTTAAAAAATCCTTGGATATTGAAGACAGATTTCAAGGCGAAATTAAGTAAATTATAACTTCGTCTTACACGTTATTGGAATTTTAGCATTTGAAAACATAGAATAGGTAAACAATATGTAATTTCGAACTGTATAAATTGACATATATTTCATTTTACTTAGAAGTCATTATATTACTCTTAATTAACAAATTTTTGACTAAAACTTTGGTTTTATAAAATTTTGTAACATTGAAGACTATTTTTATGGAGGAAAGTAGTAAATCTTGATCAATTTAGAATTATTTTTCTTGTGTAGTAGTCTATTAGGCTTAAATGTTAGTTGGGATATAATTCTTTAAAACAAATCTTCATCCATTGCGATTGATACAAAAATTGCCGGAAATTTCTATAACTAACAGATTGATTTTCTCACAAGTTTCATTCATTTAATGTTATGAGCGCATCCAGTGGTGAAATGCGATCCTAAATCTTGACTAACGGCCAGGAAGTTTAATGATTCTTCTAAAATATCGCCCCTCTTTCCAGAAATAGGTAAACCAAATATCCTTCGCTTCCACAATCCACATGGTGTTTTAGTAAGTATAATGTATCAGCTAGCTACAACTACTGAAGATTGTGATGAATCGTGTCTTTTACAGCTTTTAATCAGCTTAGGTAGTTTATTTTCCGATAGTATTATTTTGTAATCAACGAACGAAGAGAAGCCTTGCTTTAAATAAGACTATCCATACAAATTGAACATAACATTATGTTAATGTAGAAAGATGCATACAGAGTGTTCACGGATTATAGCCTGGAGAGGAAAGACTATTTTATTTTCAAATTTTTTTTAGAATATTTTTTTATATGTTAGTTTATGGTCAACATTCTGAGAGAAAGAAAGCAATAAATAAGTATGAGACTTAACGAAGTTATAATTGTCACTTTAAGGGGCACATTTTGTCGCCAGTACATCTATTCAAATGATAAATTATTACTTCCTCTCGAACATATCATATCATATCTTAAGGACGCCGTATTCTTGAAACAGTGTTTTCTACAAATACAAATAATTTTAGACATTTAAGAACTGAATAATATAGAATTTTACAAATAACAGGAATGTTATCTCTTGCCACCTGCGAATATTTAAAGGTACCGAAGTAAAATGAATGTATAACGATAGAAAGTGTTCTAACCAACAACTTTTTAGGTACTAAAAGGTTATCTTTTAAAATACGTATTTTTTTATTAAACTGTAAATATAAATATGGTTACCTATAACATAAACTTACATAGTTCTGCATATAAGATTGTTCACTTTTGTTTATAAGTATGTGAAGATAATTGTTAAAATGTGGGGTTAGAATAGCAAAATAATGTATGTTTTACAAACGCTTTTCAAGTTATTATTTTATTTGAAGAGAATTTAAATAGTAAAAGTGAATAAACAAAGCATCACTGATTTTATTTTTGATATTACTTCTGTCCAACGAGTTTCCATTTTTTCTACGCGTTTTTCGTTTTTCGAGATTTCTGTACCTAAAAATACCACAAATTTGATCAGTTTACGGCTACCTTAAAAGTCCTATCAGACCATATTTGTAAGCACCAAGAAAAAATGTTCCCCAATTTACTCCAATAAATTTTATGTAATGTTTTCGAATTATCAGCGTTATCAAAGTCATCTTGATATTTTCTGTTGTAGTTCTCTCAGTATAAAAAGATGCATCCGCAATAGAAGCTATATAAATCATTAGTTTATATATTTATATTGTTCTTAAGGCTTGCTACACACTATGCGTGTATTCGCGATTCGTTATGCGCAATTTGTGATATGCGTTCGTTAAAAATCCATTCATAAAAACCCTACACAGTATGCATAAATTCCTTACAAACCGCACATCACGAATCGCGAATTCACGCATATTCTGTTGCGAGCTTAGAAGTTTTCTGTTTCTTGTTTATTATTTATATATTTTTTTTTGTTCACTAGCGTATTTTTGATTTGTGTTTTACTTAAGTTAATGTAAATTGGATTTTTTTAGTTATGTTAATTACATTACTAAATCAGTTATTTTATGCGAAACTAGAATAGTTTTTCAAATATTAAAAGTTTAAAAACTTTGTATTTTCCATAAATTAGGAGTTAGAATACTCATCTTTAATATGGTTTCCCATTTACCAAAATATCATTGTGTTTAAGTTTTTCAAATCTTTCAAGACACAGGGGTTTTACCCTGAAAGAGGTACTGATAACACAATTTTGCTGAATACATTCAATATAATTTCATTAAATGAAAGGAGAAATTGTAGAGCCATAACATTTTTGTATAACTTAGTAGTTATAATGTTGAGTACGTGTTTCTTATTAACAGGCTCTGTTTTTTTCTTCCTCGCCAAAATACTCGTAGTAATGATTGTTTTTACACTTTGCCGGACTAATATTATGCGTAGGTCACCAATATTTGTAATGTATTTAATACTATTTCAAATATATGTGACATTCTGACTTGCTGAAAACTATAATTGGTTTATATCTTCAAATCGTGCAAAGGTAACGTATCCGCATATTTGTTATTTCTAGTAATTTAAATAATTTTCACTCTTTTTATTTTTTATATTCTTATGGTGTTCACTAGTGTATTTTCGTTTTGTGTTTTACTTATGTTAATGTAAATTGAATTTTTTATTTTAGGTTTAATTTGTATTATTCCTGCCTTGTAATTTGGCTCTGTTCTTCTTAGCAGTGTTTTCCAAACAAATAAATTTTCTATAACGTGTGGCATTTCTTAAAAATACAAGTAGTAACATATTCTATCAATTTAGAATAAATTACCGGAAAATTCTCACGCATGCAAGCTAATATACGGCCGGCAAGGTAATAAAAGCACTTGACTGTATTTTTACAGTTCACGTTGCACGTTCATTCACTTATCGACGTACTCCGTAGGTTCCCAGTTTTTATACTCGTATGTCGATCGATGGCTTCTATTTTTACAGAGCTAACGTTAACAGACGTAATATCCTACTAAGCGCCGGCTTCCTATTTTACATTTCATCCACAATCATCGATGTCGTCTACATACGGAACCAGCAGGTGATCCGGAAAGTAAAAAATGGTGTTGTGACTGGCAGTAAGAAATTAACATAACGTTATCCCCATCTAACAAGTTGCGCACA
Organism: Monochamus alternatus; assembly: GCA_037114965.1. Lineage (NCBI taxonomy): Eukaryota > Metazoa > Arthropoda > Insecta > Coleoptera > Cerambycidae > Monochamus > Monochamus alternatus. The sequence continues at coordinate 70,807,524 of CM073431.1, read as the reverse complement.
TGCGAGGCGATAACCAGCAACCACCACTGTATTTATTTGAAATATTTTGCGGTAGTGGTAAAATCCGCATTGCACAATAATTACATTAACGAGTTAAATCCTGTTCCACTTTAAATATGAAAATAAGCTCTAGGTTTTATAAAGTATTATAAATTTACAGTCCACGTTGCTGGTTTGAATTACGTAGCCCGCTATATTTTATCTGCGCTTATGTCTAATTAAAAATAATTATTACGAAGAACTCGTTTATGAAATTTTAGATCTACAATTTTATTTATATGCGACTGAAATATTTAAAAAAGAACCGGAGGAGTTTTAAGAATAGTAGGTTTTTTGTTCTTTTATTCGGCCAATATTTTTATTTTATATACAGGATGATTTTATCCTATACGCATAAGCTTGAGAAATTATACCTGAACGCAAGTAATAATTAAATACGAATAGTGAAAAAAATGTAGTAAAATTATTTTCGGAAAAATTTATCAAGTGAAATTTTTTTACCTACACGGCGATTAAAAAACAGTATTCTAGGGCAGAAAGTATATCAAAAATATTTCTAATAAACATAGGGTCGCATACAGGGCGTTAAATTTCTTGAAATTTATACGTTACATTCGAGAATTCCAAAACGTCTGAACATTTTAATATCAAATTTGCCAATAGGTTTGGGACTTTTAACGATAATATTGCAGACCAAATATTACCAATGTATAGTAACTGGTGATAGTTTCAACAATATTGATAATCCTTAAAACTAGTTACGGATGGTGAGCTATAATATATTGTTATGTGTTATTTGTTAGTGAAAATGTTTATTGTGTGCCCTACGTTTATTTTCGGATAGCTCAGAATCAATCAAATATCACTTACTTCATGTATATTTTTTCTCCCTTTTTATACATTTTTTAATACGTGTTCTAAATATGCTAAACATTATGTTTTTTTAAATTCTTTCTTTTTTCAATGAACCTTTTATTTTTACCCGGGAACCCGGAGAAATTTTACAACCATATATATATATATATGGTTGTAAAATTTCTCCGCGTTCCTTTCCGCGATGAATCTGCATGGTCTTCAAAAGAGCCATTTGTTTGACAACGTTTCGGTAAAATCTCATTTACCATCTTCAGGTCTTCTTACTTCTGCTTCGCGTTACTACGGTCGGCTTACTGGAAGATGTTTGTTCACTTGGTGAGTTATATACTGTGCTTTCGTTCCGGTGTGTGATTTTCTTCGCATGGCTGCGCGTCACGGGTCTTGCGTTTAATGGTGCTGTGGGTTCTTGTGTTCTGCTTGGTCTACTCTCAGCGTTGCGTATCACTGGTTTATTGATCTTCTTGGTTTCCAGGACAGGTTTCCAAGCTGTTGGTAATCTTTGGGTATCGTCACGTGTATTGAGATTTTGAGGATGTTTTTCAATTTCGATGGCTTCTCTAATTATTCTTTTTGCCTTATGCTCCATTCTTGCTAGTACCTTGGTATTATCGAAATCAATTTCGTGGCCGGTGTCTTTTACATGTTGAGCTAATGACGAAGTTTTTTCATTTTTCTGGACAGCATTCCGATGTTCTTCTTTCCGGGTTTGAATTCTTCTGTTGGTTTGTCCAATGTACGTCTTCTCACAGTCTCCGCAAGGAACTTCATATACTCCTTGGTCTTCTAGAGGAATGTTTGTTTTGGCTGATGGTAGCATATTACAAATCTTTCTGTCCGTGTTGAAGACGGTTTCTATTTTATATTTCTTTAAAACCCTGCTTATTTTGTCGGTACGCCGAAGAAGCGAAATCTTACGTCAAGTTTTGATGTAGTGTCCCTATTTGCAAACATTCCAGTGGAACAAGCACTCGACATGATCCAGAGGAAATACCATGTAAGGGAGGATCTAATGGAATTGACGAAAAATTAGCTAAAGAACACTTACATTGTCTACAAAAACCAAAAGTATAGGCAAATAGAGGGAGCACCCATGGGATCGCCTTTGTCACCAGTCATAGCCAATCTATTCATGGAGGAATTAGAAGAACAAGCAATAGAAACAGCAGAATATAAACCATCTATGTGGCTGAGATATGTCGATGACACCTTTGTCATATGGACACATGGCGAGGAGAAATTACGAGAATTCTTCTCATCTTCATCTGAACAGCAGACATCCAAAAAATCAAGTTCACTATGGAACTGGAAAAGGACCAACAGCTACCTTTCCTCGATGTATGTATAAAAAAAAAAGAAGATGGAGGTCTAAGCTATACGGTATATCGGAAACCAACACACACGAATAGGTACCTACACGCTGAGAGTAGACCAAGCAGAACACAAGAACCCACAGCACCATTAAACGCAAGACCCGTGATGCGCAGCCATGCGAAGAAAACCACACACCAGAACGAAAGGACAGTATATAACTCACCAAGTGGACAAACATCTTCCGGTAAGCCGAACGTAGTAACGCGAAGCAGAAGTAAGAAGACCTGAAGATGGTAAATGAGATTTTACCGAAACGTTGTCAAACAAATGGTTCTTTTAAAGATCATGCAGATTCATCGCGGAAAGGAACCCGAAGAAATTTTACAACCACATATAACACCCGCGGAAGCCTACGAACTAACATATATATATATATATATATATCGCGTTACCACGTGATATAGGCAAACAATTTAATTGGACACATGTTGTTTGATGACGTAATTTGTCAGAATTCTTGCCGCAACTATATCATTTTTATCAAAATACATACAACTGTAATACTATCAATATTATCGATAATTTCAGTAATACCGATATTATTAATACTTTCGATAATATCGTTCCATTTTGTTTATCGATAATCGGTATCGTCTATTTCTAATCTCCAAATCATATTATTATTGTTATTATTATTATTGGAGAACGTCCTCAACAAGTAATAGAGCAATGCTTTAAACATTGATTATAGAAAGAACGTTGGAAACTTGTTGCCAATCAACAGGCAAAATTATAGCAACCAAGAATGGACAACTGCCAACTGTGGCAGGTTTGGGAGTTAAGAGTTTGGAAAACCTGACAACTCTTTTAAACCTGTTTGCATACATTAACGACTTATAAAATGGAATTCAAAAATTGATTTTAAAATCCGACAGTCTGAAGAGTTGTACAAGTATAGCTATAAATCTGAAAAAATATAAACTGAAAATAATTGACAAATGGATGAGGCAAATAGTTCAAAACGCTTTAAGTTAGTTTAAAAATTACACTTTTACTTCTTTCTCTGTTGTTATGAATGTAAGATATTGAAATAGGAAGAGAAAAAACTAAATTACGTACAACGATACAATTTCAAAGAGTAGTCTTTTATCAAATCTCATTCATATCAGCCGTAGTATTTAAAGATCGCCATCAAAATATACCAACAAAAGGGTGAGGTAATATCTACAACAATAATCCTCATTATACCGAACCGTCCGAGAATGGCATTCTGGAAAACTCTATTAATTAAAGTTGCGTGAGATTAAGAAAGCACACCACACCTTTCTGTATCGTGCGGTTTTATCTGAAACTTTTATTGTGGATCCAAGAAAGAGGTATGGGCTCAATACCATGACACGAAACATATCGTTTCTGTTGATTAAACACACTAAGATATTTTTGTATCTCCTTTATTTATTATATATATTTTTACGCAAAACTGGAACACACGCGATCATATTGGATATTGTTTAAATTGAAGGTATTTTTCCGGTACAAGTTTTTCAAAGGATTATATAACATAATAAAACTTCATTTCAAAACTTTGCTAAATTAATTAAAATATTTTCTCTACAAAACTGTTAAAAGTGGGCTTTTTAATTGTCATTTTTGATGTTAAAAATGTCATTTTTTGACACGCTTGTTAAAAGTAAATCAAAGTTTATTTAAGTTTTGTTTTGAAAATTAATAAAACATTTTAACAAACACATGAACAACTTTTTATTTTAAATAAGTACAAACCAACATTTTAACTAGTTATTACTATTAACATTTATAGTAAAATTAGAACAATTTGAAATTGTAACTCCCTGCGGAGTTATCATACTTAAGTTGGTTTTACTGTCAATATGTGTGACACATCTATTTTCTGTAGAAATGCTACTGGTAGTACGGGTGGTCTTTGCTAGTAGTTGCAGCAGTAGGAAGTATTTGGCAAGCAATTGCCTTCTTCTGTTCCAGTGAATTTTCAATGTAGCCTTCAGCTATCGTCGAAGATTTCCATCCTCCATGTCTCTTGATGGTAGTAAGATTTGCACCAGAATCTGCTAACAATGTCGCCGATGAACGACGAAAACAGTGTTCGGTGTAGAGTTGAGGATTTGGTAGATTCAAGAACTCTGCAATGTCGGCAGGCATTTTACCAAACATGTTAATTCCGACTGGATTCTTCACACATTTATTCTTCATATATTTAAGAAAAAGTCGTCTATGGTCAGCGTTGGGTGGCCGTAGTGCCATATACTTTCTAAAAAAGTTTAAATAGAATTCACCAACAACACTGAAAGTCCGAGGCACTTTCGTTTTAGTATCTGGTATGGTCACAACAACCGAAGTGCCCAAATATTCAATATTGTCGATGGTCATCTGACACAATTCCTCCCGGCGACACGCCCCGAAGACACCCACTATTGCTGCGACTTTCATCATCAGATACTTTTCGTCTTCTGCTTCTGTGAGAAATTTGTCGATATGCGTCTTCGTCAAAACTTTTGACTTTTTTGCTTGATATCCTTCACCCTTCCGTTTTAAAAAAGCAATAAGTTTATAATGTCTGCTTATATCTTGATCTTGCTTTATTTTTAACATAGTTTTGATCATGGAATAATTTGACCACAGCGTTGACGATTTCCATATCTTGGCTTTTTCCTCAAAATATGCCAGTAAAACACTTTCGTTACATTTCCCAGGGACCTTTTTAATGTTACACCATTCCGAGAAGCGTCTATAAGCGATTTCGTACTGTTCCTTTGATTTCGCCGGCAATAATTCAAATGTTGCTCGACTGGCGGCTTTTTCGATTTCAGCAGGGATGGATTCGTTACGCTCATTATCGAGATTATTCATTATACTTACAATATTACTAGAAAATGCTGTCAATATTTTTGCGTTTTTTCCGTAACTAACAACAGCACTGGTTGCTACGAAAATTTTGGTTCATAAACATTGCGATCTGTGTGGTATTTTTTGATTTATTTTTATTGAGTTTAAAGTTCTTCCGATTGTTTTGTAGAAAAAATAGTGTATGATATACGTGTTAAAAGTGATTTTATTTTTATCTTACTTTTAACACGTATATCATAAATAGCTATTATATTTTCCTTTCGCGCACATCCCTCATTTTAAAATATGCAATTAAATAAATCTATTATTTGAGTCGAAATGCATATTAATTTCAATCAAAAAACATTTTTTTATTTCAACACTTTATTTTTATACAGATATGAACAAACTGCTTAGGGAAATAAAAAATAGCTATTTGTATAAAAGGGAGTAAAGTGCATAATTTCCTCCCGCGGAAAGTTTGATCAATCAATCCATATCCATAGGAGGAAATGGCACTTTGCCTGTGTAATACATATGATTTTTTCTACGATCATTCGCCGTGTTTTACATTGGTTTTATATATATTTTATTTTAGCCATCTTATCTTATGCATTACAATTAAACAACCAAATATGTCAAAATGTCATAATAGGTATTTAAATAAGTAAATATTGGTAAAAATCAAAGTGCAACGATGCTAAGATTGCTTCTTGTTAACAAAATAAACAAACTTCCCAAAAATTTATAATAATGTATTCCGAATGTGAAGATGAAATTCTTCAAAATATTCTGGTAGAAGCAAACGTGGTTTCGTTAAATCTATTACTGTTAAAGTATCGTGAAAAATATGAAAAAGAGTACCAGCTATTCAAATGTTGGATGGAGGCTAAGCAAATAAGAAAAATATGTGAAGAAGTGGTCCTATTTTACTTTTCCAAAAAATGCATCGATTTGAAGACTTCAACATTATGAAGCAAATACAGCATGTTGCGATCTACACTCTAAATTAAAGACAATATTGACATTAAGTTTCCGAAATTAGTAGTAAGGAAGCCAATACTTTTCAAGGGAGGATATCGACAAGTTTATTGCAGAAGCTCTAGCTGAAACTTAATTACAATTACATGACAATTAATTAAGTGACATTTGAAACTGCTGTCTTAGTGCATTTTTCCTTTTTCAGGTCGTGCTTATATTTGGAATTGCTGGGACATACCTTAGCGATGAATTAGATAATATGGTACTTGAGGATATTAGTGATAAAGGCGATATTTTGGTGGTGCTAATACCTGACTCAAAAACTAATATCAAGGACATTGACAATAACAAATGAGATTGTAAGCGGAGTATCTGTCTTGGATATGTATAGAAAATATATGGTCTGTAGGTTCCCTAAAACATGTCATTCTAGATTTTTTGTAACTTATGCTAAAGAGAAATGTACAAATCAGATAATTGGCCAAAAATCCATACAGAATAGCAATATTTTTAAATTTGGATGATTCGAAAGGCTATACTAGACACAGTTATTAGTCAATGCTGGAAGTGATATTCTTATTGTAAAAAGACATGGGGGATGGCGAACAAACGCAATAGCAGAAGGGTACTTAGATTATTGTATTTCTAAAAAATTTGATGTAGCCACCCAAATAATTACGGGAGAAAATACTATTTCAAGTACCAAAAAACGTTGTATTATTTTTGAACATTTTGTTTCTAGCACAAGTCAACGACCACGAATTTGGAAAATAACAAACAGGAACTCATCACCAGCAGAGCCAATATTTCTTCAGGGGGAATTTCCACTAGTAATTTAACAAATTGTACCATAAATTTTAACAATATTTCGTTATGGATGTTAATTTAAATCTCAATTTAAACTGTTTTCAATTTTTATAAATGAAAAGAAGTAATAAAAAATCTGTTTCAAAGAAAAGCATTATTATACATTTTTAGGAAGTTTGTGTATCAGTAAAGGAAGTCTATACACTACTCTTACAGCTGTTTTAAGTTTCTACTTGTTTGCTTCCCGAGAGAGGAAAAGTACTACTTTCCTTCCTGAAATGTGGGAGTAGAAAAATATATATTTATCCACAATCACCTTATAATTGGACTTTTATCCATACATATGAACCGTCTAAAGTGAATATCCAGTAGCGGAATAAAGCAACTTTATTTCACTAGTAGAATAATGAAAAAATATTAAACCTATATTAAATCAATTTTAATTTATTTACTTATTAATATTAACATAACATAACATTATTACGTTTATACCAATATCTACACATTTCGTTTTTTTGTTTTATCATATTTATAATTCTTTTCCGTTAATAACAGCAGCAACAGCATGTTGCCATCATTTTCGGAACGCATAACATCTACCGAAATTTGTGAAGAATTTGCACAGATGTCTTTTCTTGTAAGGAACAGCTATATTTTCCTGGATTTTCCTTGCAATATCAAATTTGTGTTTCATTGAGTACTAAGAAAAATCATGTGCGAATATTTTTTTATTAAATTACAATAATTCTGATTGTGAAGTGATTATGGATAAAACGTTGTATTGCATTCGTTTTTTAGTTGCCTTTTATTCAGTTAAGAATATTAAACATTCTTGGAACAGCAAAAAGATTTGTTTCATGAAAATAAATTATCTTGAAATAAATTGGATTGTTTGATGAAAAACTTTTTTTCGGCCTAGGTATAATGTTAAAAATTAATAAATATGTAAAACTACAATTCGTTGCATAAACTTATTAAGTTATAGTCAATTTAACTATAATAAAGAAATGTACATAATATTTGCTACATATTAGTTAGGTCTTTTTCCAACCATATTTAAGAACGCTCTGAAAACATACTTTAACTGTGAGGATTTTGTGTGGTATCAATTTTCTCACATGAAACATGTAAATTTCCTTGATCACATAATAAAGAAATATAAATGTTCATTGTAAGAGCCTTCTCAAATATTGGACTGGAAAAGCGTGAAGAATAACTAAAATTATATTTTCTTTTGTGAATTATATTGTCATCCAAGAGGGTTTTTAATAGATTTTTTTTAGTAATAATTTACGTAACTCCGGAAATGTGAGCCATTAAAAAAGATAAATTTCTCTTTTTTAGGTTATCTGGATGGAAATCTACATGGAAAAATGGCCTTGTCTGGAAAACAAAGTATTTTCGTCCGTTTCCAACACAGGTCGAGGCAAGAAATTTATAGATAAAACTTTGAACATTTCTGTGATTTCAGCTAGCATTAATAGTTGAGTTTAATTACATTGTTCCTACAAATTGTCAGAGACTTTTATAGCAGACTGGGAGAATTGGTGAGTGATCTAAAACAAGCACGAATTAAATTGGTAATTTAAGTTAACTAACTTTGAGGATTTAATTTGTTAGAAACTTGATAAAACTAACAGATAGCCAACGATTTCCAGGCGCACCGAAGGAAAAATTTTACTCTATATAGATAACAAAACTATTATCAAAATTAGCATAACATTATTTGGCCATTATTTTCACATAGTCTTCATTTAATCCTTATACAGATATACCTACTTAATTTTTCTTAGTTGGAATAGATGCGTCATTTTGTAATATTGTTATAGTTTTTAAGAAAAAAATTATTGTCGTAGTATTTTCAACCCTTACATAGCTGGGGTACTATAGTTGCCGCGTTGTACGCTGTGCACAATGCACTTCCTCTCCACCACGTAACCCCGTGGATTCCGAATACTTAAATCCAATTTTAGTATTAACGTTTTTGCGATACTGTTTATATTAGTAGTGTCAAAAATGGCTTAAATTTATAGCAACTCTGAGTTGATAGATATCGTTTTAATTTATGGTGAAGTAAGACAAAATGCTTTAGCAGCTTCTTATCTATACGCAGAACGACTACCTGGTAGACATGTGCTAAATGCAGCTACCTTTACCGCGGTAGTGTAACACGGTCGTAGAATGGGTAATCTGCAATCGAATCGTGGAAGAAATGGAAGTCCAGGACGTCCATGGCGTATCACAGCAGCTGGGGAATCATTTTAGAGATTATTGAGGAGAATCGCAGAATAAGTACCAACTAAATCGCTCAATAAGTACAAGGAATGTCCCTATCAACAGTGTGGTGTATCATACACGAAGTTTAAATATGCCATAACGAATAACGAGTTCAAAACGGAAAGTAACCCTACACATTTGATTAGTTCGTTGAAATTGGGTAAGACGTGTGTTTGTTTACACGTATTATTAATTAATGGAATTAATTATTAATTAATAATAGCAATATAGGCTAAAGCCGTTGAATTTGATGAAAATTCTTTAAATGTCCGTTCATTTATTAATACAATTTGCCAGTTATTGGCTACATGCTTTGCCTTGCGCAAGGTCATCAGGTTTTACAGTGAACCACTTTCCAGTGCCGCGCAGAAGTGCATTTTTAAATCATTTTCGAACTGGCCTTTTTGATTTTTTTACAAAATGGTTGTAGTTGTCCCCTGCACACTCAAACAATTTATTTTTGATAAATTCTTATCTTACCGTACCACCTGCAAAGATTAATAATGCATGGACATTTTTGCATTAATCCATATCTGATTGCTTATCCTTATAATAAAAAATAATGTAAAATAGCGTGCATAAGATCAGCTGATTTTGTCAAACTGTCACTCAAATTTAATATTTTGAAAAAACTACAAACAATTAATTCTAAAACTTTAAAAACTTGATCTAGAAAAGTCGTTTATTTGTCAATTATACCCAAGCCTTCAGTAGTAAACTCTTTGTTTTTACATACACTGCTATTACATTTTTTAATTGCTATTTTTAATTTAATATAAATAGACTCCTAAGAAATGATTTAAATATAATTTTCATGAAAAGTTTATGCAAAGTTTATCTAAGTTCGACAATTTATTCCAAAAATCACTTTGTTACAATTTAATTACGATTGTAAAAGGAAATAATACCAATAGCTGGTAATTTTATAAAAAAAAAATTTTCTTTTTCAAGTATTAAGTAGATTTTACTTTGATTCAGTGACATTAATGTTGGCATTTGGGTTTTTTTAAAGGATGTGGAGAAATGCCGCGTGGCCAGATTTTAAAGAGACAGACTTAATAATTTGATTTATAGAACAATCTAATTTAATTTGGTTACATACGTCAAAAAAGATCATACATGTACATTTTACAAAAGTGTTTATGTCAAATCAAATTCGAACACACATTTTATTGTTTTTCCTTTAAATACCTTCTTATAACTTATAGATAGAAATGTGTATACTGCTATTGTTAAGTTGAATAATCGTAAGAAATATATAAAATCATGATTCAAATTGCTTCAACTAAGTTAAAATTATGAGCACAGAAAATTTACTATACGTTCACCCTCTACTGGGTAAGTAGAAAAAGTAGCTGACAATTGTAAGTGATTAAGGTACCAATTTTAGTTGCCAGTTGCAATAAATGATTAACAGCCCAATAAAAACCAGCCCTCCTGCTGTGCCCCTCATGAAACCATATCCTACAGTGTCATGATAGCTTTCCCGATTGATAAATTTCCTAAATTGTCTGTAGGGAAATATCCCATTTAAGAAGTTTATCCGCTTACAACGTAACTGCCTGTTTTTTTTCTGTCAAGCAGGGTGGTCATAAATCTGAAAATATTATGTTTTAGCTTCCTACGTGCTTTCTGTAGATATCGTGTGAATCAAAAAGTAGTGTTTGGAATTATTATCAATTCATATATGAGTTTAAAATTGTTATGGATAAGATATAAATTTAAGTTATTTTGAAAATGTTAAAATAATTTAATACTAGCGCATTCGCCATAATATAGAACTTAGTATATAATTATATTATTCTACACAAAGTATAATACTGACTTTTTTCTTCTAATAAACACTATTAAAATCTTATTTTAATTAATGCATTTTTTTCTTGAAGATCTTAAAATTTAGGAAGAGTAAGTCTTTGAAATTAAATTCTGCGCGAGATATTATCATTCTTTTTAAATTCGATCAATTGTATAATTTTATAGGTGATCCACCTTCAATTAACACCTTGTAGTGTTTCAATTTACTTGGACTCATAGTCAAGGAAGACCAATAGTAGGTTTACTATTGGTCATGTACCAAATTTGGTTATTCCAAGTTAAAGTAAGTCAGAGATATTTCTTACGAAATATTTGACCCCACTTTGAAGGCCTGTAACTCCGCCTGTGTGCAACTTTGTATATGTTTGGTTAAATTGCAATATTTTGGAACCCCTTACATGCATCAACTCTGTGTCGATTCTTATGCGGAACACCCTGTCTACAGTTTCATATTTGATTAACAAATTAGATATTCATAAAATCAAGAGGATCGTTTTTTAAAACTGAAAAATTAATACTTACTAACTTGAATATTATACTTTATGAATATTACGTGAAGTTAAGAACTTTAGTAGTATTTACTATTTTCTCAATGTTTCTAAAAATGTACAAACATGTTGCTACAATTTTGTACTCATATATTTTCAATCGTAAAATAAATTTTTATGCCATTCAAAAACTGATATTTTATTAAAGTGCAAAAATAAATAGTACCAATTTATCTATTACCAATTTCTCAATTTGGCTGCAATATAACCAAAAATGTTTTTTCACCACCAGCTTAGCCATCGAATTGCAATTTCCACAATTAAATGAATATATTTATTGCTACATGTTGTTTACACGTACTAAAGTATATCTTTTATTTATATTTTTATTTCTATTATACCTATTATTGTTGTAATTCAAAATTTATCACGCATTTTCATATGCCACAATGTCAATTATTTATAGTAGACGAAACACGTCACCGTTAACCACACTGAGACTGAACTTGAACTAGCTATTGTATTGTAAACAGTTGAATAAGTGGGGCGATGCAAACCTGATTCGCATAACGATTTTTACTTAATTTCCTAGATCACATTACACTTTAGGATACTTAATGAATGCTGTTTATTTCCACATCCTGTGAAGAAATGGAGTTTTTTCATAAATATCCTTTACAAATAACCTTAAAATTAGTTTCAACATTTCAATTCCAATATTTTGTATTTTACAAGCAAAATAATGCACGTCTAACTTGAAATTCGTTTATATGATGTTTATTTAATTACATTTATTACATAATTTTAAATTTATAAATATTTGTGGTTATCAACATATGAAAAATAATAAATTGGAATATTATTAAAATGTTTCTTCTTGAAGTGATATTATTAAGATTATTTATTATTCAAATAATAATTAGCAAACTTCTACTATTAGTTAACACTGTAGAGTTTACTTATATTTTACTCAAACGGTCTTATTCATCCCATACAATAAAAAAATATTAGGTACATTTGTAGGTTCATATAGTTTTCAAAGAGTTTAAATTTAAATATGCATACACTTCATTTCATACCAGCTTGTATAAATGTTTTACGCGCAGTTTTCTTTATATTCTATGAAATAAATATGTGTTAAATTTTTATGTACATGTGTGTTCTGTGCGGCTACTCATTAAAGACTTTTACTCACAATTTGTGTGGAAATCCTCATGTTATCTTAACCTTAAATTTCCGCTGTAAAAACCAGCCATTGTCCAGTTCACAGATGCTCACAGAAACAAATGATTCACATAGCCGTTGCGAATCCAACGCGAAAATTCAACAACTAACGGAACGACTATACTCCAATAATATATTCTCTATGAATAATTAATTATCCTATGTAGAAAAAAATATATCACAAGAAAAAGCCACTGAATGCGGATACATTACACAAAAGGCATATTACTTGGTTATAACAGGTCATAACAAACAGTTATTCGAAGAGCCAAACCCACATTTCAGTCAATCGAAAATTAAATTGCTTCAGTTTCGAACTTGATTGAACCAACGGGCTTTCTGTGTCGAAGATTTCGCGAAATTTTATTGTTTCGGTGGCTGTTGGAAATTTGAATTTTTACAAGTCATGTAATAGCAAATTACGTTTAAACGTCGATCGTGGGGACGTTTTGCCGTCGCGCATGTTTTTATCAGAGGGTCGTACAGAATACTGAGGCTCTAATGTTAATTTTGAGCCAGCGCCATATTGGACCTGCGTCTTCTCGGACTACGTCACAATCAATATAGGGGTTGAACCTAAAAGGTGACACAAACGGTTTTAAAGGAACGCTGATATTTTTCCTAAAATTCAGTAAACCAGGGGAAGGGATCGATATCCTGTCGAATCCTTAATTGGGTAAATTACGAAATCAAAATATATAACGCGACTACAAAAGCCCTAACGAAGTGCAGTTTAAAGGACAAAACCTGGAGAATGTAACCTCGAAACTGTAGTGAAATATACAATATGTTATTAATTTATTTTTTGATTATTGAAAATATACACACAGATATTATTATCTGTACTAATGTATAGGTACGGCAAGAATTCAGACGACTTACGTCATACGAACAAATAAAAAATTTTATTTTCATCAAAATATTTAAGAAACTGCAACTGAGAATAAAAACTATATACTAAACTAAATTTTTGCACTGTACTTATATAACACTAAATTACTAAAAATTATTGTTTTTATCGCGACAAATTATTGAAAATTATGTTGAGAATAGAAACAATTGCATAACGTCAGCCGTGACGTAAATCGTGTCGCAACTATATAATTGCAAGTAATTTATAAAAGTTATGTTACTTTGACAATTTTACAGTGACACGGTGGTGACGCGAAATTTATTGAAAGAATTAAAGTTGAAGAAACTTTAAAACATATTCTCGTATCACAAAAACAGGTTAATATTTCTTCTTGGAAACGTAGGCTTCACTTTTATTTTTTTAAATGGTACACCCTGAATATGTTTAAGCCATTAGAGAAATCATCAACTGAGCTTCTCAAAAACATATTTTACATTTTACGGTTTTTGAGATATTACATGTTTATTGTCAATGTGCAACATCAGATAACTCGTGAAATATGATATCGTTTAAAGATTTTAAATGAAAGATATGAAAAATACAAGAAATAAATTTGGAAAACTGGTTTCTAAATAAAAATACTTAATATCATATATTTCATTTAAAATTAAAAAAATATATATCATATTTCATGAGTTATACTCGTATAATATCTCGAAAACTGTAAAAAATATTCTGTATACTAGATATATTTTTAAAAAGCTCAGTTGACAGTCTTAAAAAACAAAAGTGAGGCTTACATCTCAGAAATACGATATTCAATTATTTTTGCGATATAGTATGCTTTAAAAAATATTTTAAATCTCCTACTACTTTCATACTTACGCCGTTTTTCGGTATACAATTTTTGCGTGGCCACCCTGTAACTTATATTTTTAAGATAATTTTAAAGGCTGCCTTACAGCTACTCTAAAAAAAACTGGAAAATAAAGTAACACTATATTTATTTTTAACAAGTTATGATCAAAATATAATCTCATAAGATGTTGTAACACGGCTTGAGCTTATATTGATATAAAAAATAATGGAGATAAATGACTTCCCATAAATTAATATAATTATTAAAATTATTTTCAAGAGCTAATAAACAAATTTCTAAGTTACACAGAAAATTATATCGCGTATGTAGTACATGCTTTTGCATAATAATAACACCCTCAAAACAGTTTTTGAACTTCTGGTTAAAGTTCTGTGCAGGAATTTCGTTAAATCTCTATTGGTGAGTGAAACAACTAATAACTAATGTTAAAAATTTTAAGTAGATTTCATTACGAATACGTCAGCAGTTCAAAAGAAATCGCAAAACTAATTTGATAATAATAATAAGTGTCATTATTATTGCAAACGATTGTACCTGCGCTGTTGAAAATCGACGGTACACATACAAATATTCACATTATATCTGCAAATTCTTGATTTGATAAGGCATTAACAGTAGCTGACTTACGTTAACCAAACTAATACTAAACTTGACGTAGTTAGTGCATTGTAAACAGTTGAATAATGGCAATGCAGGGCCGACCTAAGAGCGACATATTAATTTACTTTAGATTACAGATTAATAAATGAAAAAAAAATGTTGTTTGCGTCTTTTACATTGCTTGTATATTTTCGGTAATTTTACAGTTAATTTTTAAAATTTACAATTTCAATATCACCGTTCTCAAAACTAATTATCTGCAATAATTTACTAAATTTTCTAAAGACAGTAAGCGCATATTTTACCAGAAATATACAGGGTAGCTCAGAGCTATTTTGACAGGCATTATCTCAGAACCTGCTCGAGATAGAAGAAAGAATTATTATATAGAAAAGTTATTGTGTTCAAAAAGGTGTGTTTAACCATTTTACTCTCAGATATACGGGATGTCTCAAAAACACGGTAGGTAATTTTATTTTTTTTAATTTTAATTGTTTCTAAACATATTTTATTAATTATGTTCTATGCTAATCATTAACGGTTTACAATATATCAACAGTTTAATCCTGATTCAGTCATTTTCCATATTCATAAATTTATGCTCAATGTACTTGTGTGCCAGTTTAAGTGACAGTAATTAAATTTTAGAATTTAATATGTATAGAACATGGTTAATAAAATATATTTAGAAATAAAATAAAAATCCAAAAACCAATAAATATACAGGGTATTCCATTAAAATAATTAAAGTTCCGCAACATGCCGTTTTTGAGACATCCTATATGTTTGAAACTAAAATGGTTAACCGCTCCTTTTTGAACACATAACATTTCTTTCTATCTCGAACAGTTTGCGAGATAATGCCTGTCGAATCAGCTCTGGGACACCCTATATGTTATTATTACATTACAATTTTTAAATTCCTATAAAACTTAGTGTACAAGATGTTTCCTAATTATGTATTTTGAGACTTAGTTTAAATGGAAAACATGAATCTATCAACTATTAGGCATGAAAAAATTGTTTTACATATGTGCTGAATTTTAAAGATAAATACACATTATAGACTATGCATTCTTTTCATATAACGAATGACATGAAAAATATTTTAGAAAACTCACCAACAGTTTATTTTCAACTCATTGAAATACATTCAAGCAGTTTTCTTAAGTCAATTTTATATTTCTAAAGTCTAAAGTAAGATGGAAACGGAAAAAGTTGATTAAATAAAAAAATATTTGTGAACATATTCGATAAAAGTAGGCGATCTAAAAACAGATAGGAAAATAACTGTTTGCGATTTCATTAACCTTATAGCTGATATATTGATTTTCCAAGATAATGAATGCTGCAGTAGGTGTTAAATAAATTAAACTCTAATTACAGGGCGCTATTACTAGCTAATAAGACAACAGAAGCAAAAAAATCATTATACACGAACACTATAAATCAATATTGCGTATCTACTATTAAGGTAAATTATGTTTTACTTATTTTTTGTTGGCTTTTATTAAGTTGCAATGGTTTGTTATTTTTTCACTTTAGATTGCCTACCTATATTATATTTATACTCATATGTATTTATAAATAAATATTTCTATAAAAATTGGTGAGCATTTACAAGGTAATTTAAAAAGATAGGGCACACTAAAAAATAAGTGGGGCTTGCTCAAGTATGTCCGCATGCCACCCATATTTGAGATACAGAGTGTATAAGATAATTTTATATATCAAATTTTGGATGTAATTTTTTTGTATAATTGTTTTATCTAAAGCCTTTCTGGCTTTAGGACATATATTTATTAGCTAGTCTGTTTGGATGAGACATTTGGGACATCAACGAGGTGATATTTGGCAAAAATGTTTAAATTTTCCTAAATATTATGCATCTATATCTCTCAGTAAACGATTGCCACTATTGCCAGTGCACCTCGTTCAATAGTAAACATGAAAATAATAGCTAGGTGTAGATGGAAGCCTATCGTGTGCATCATGTGCTTGCGAGCAGTAGTAAATTTGGAATTTTTGAGAGAATATTCACTCTCGTTTGCACTTGTTTGACCATTTGGTCTGGACACAGCTTAACATACTCTATACAGTTACATATTTCACTTGCGAGTACTACAACTTGCTTTTTTCTCGACAAGTGAAAATTGTCCTCATATACATCACAAACTTCATAGATTCACTCAATCTATCTGTGTCCTTCAAATTTTTTAACAGTTTTGCACCGGTCTGATTTGCTATTGTCATCCTTGGGTGGCGGGGAGTAAGTATTCGTTACAAGTCATTTTAAATATTCACACTCTATACATTAATATAATATTTACAAATTCTTAGTTTTAGTTACCTTTCTATTTTTCATTTATATTTTTCTATTGTAGTTAACCACAACTTCAAAATTGAGAATGTAAGTACATGCAATTACTAGGATTTCCAACTTTCCAAGGACATTTTTTGTTGCTTTGCCGAGCAGAGGGGACAGGTACATCAATTAAATTATTATGTATTTTTTTCTCTTGTTGAATTTAAATATGCTTTTTACATACTTCGTTCTTTGCATTCTAATGATTAAATTTTAATATGTACAGGGTGGTTCAAATTGGCATATGAATATGAAGGTTACGGGTGGTTCTGTCTTGGATAGAGCAAATCTGATGGAATTCTGGTATCTTTTTTGAGAAAATAACAATGGCTCACATCTCTTACTGTTTTCCAGTCACTGGACATTTTTCCATATCACTCGGTTCTGCAAATGCCCTGTAGATCGAAAATGATAACAGATAGAGACATGCGGTTTTCGTCATTGATATTTTCTCGACAAAAGAGCGCAAGACTCGTCTATCAGATTTGTTCTATCTATGATACGCTCCCAAAGAGTACCTATGCACATTCTTGCGGAAGTAAACCATAAAATGAATAACCCATCACAACAAACTTATGTTGCAGTCATTACATAACCACCAATCAGGGTTGCCACCTTTTGAATTTTAAGATACGGGACACATTATTTTTTTATTATATAAGTTGAAGAGAGCGGGGGAGGTTAGCGCCGCAGGCGACAATTTTGAAATTTTCAAGGTCAAATTGCTTAAAATAAGTTAATCGCGTATGGGCAATCGGAGCGTTTCGCGATACCACTGTCGTCGAATTGGGTGCGAGCGGGGCAAATTCTGCGACAATATTTGTTTTAGTAGTTCAGAATCTTATAATTTTTGGTAAAAGTTTGAGCCCACAATCTAACGAATTGTAAGATTGACTATGCTTAACGCAGTGGTAGATTTGCCCAAGCTCTGCTGCAGTAACATCGTTCGTTTCTTGAATATTTTCTGTTTGCAAAAAATTTTGTTAAAACTTGAGACATTTCGCGTCTTCTATGCTCTTTTGTATTAGAGTGCAGTTTGACATCACTAAGGCCACCGTGACTAATTGAAAAATCCTTTTTGCATAGTAGACATCTTGCACAAAAATCGTTTGAACCCTTTATTAACCAAATATACTCAGTCTGCCACGTTGGTCGATAGCTGCAGAGGCGCTTTACTTTTTTTGGTGGCGTAGATGGTCCTTTTCCGAGGTCCCCATTAATATTTATCCATATCCTTTAATTTCTAAATGATTATAAATAAATAATTTTAAAATTTTTTAAACTATGCTAAGGTCCTTAGGCACTTACCTTAATAATTATCCAGTGCGCGCTTAAAACACGAAGTAAATAATTGCCAAATTATTGTAAAGCACCGCGCAAGACACTGGAAAACTCAACTGTTAAATAGAATGACGCATAAATGAGAAGTCACCAATCACCATACAAGTAACAAAGACAACAAAACAAGGCATTTGGCAAGAATAGAAACTTTAGATTTAAGTAAACTTGACACTTTTCTTCTTGGCGCTAGATTTGTCTAAGCACTGACACTAAATCTGTCAATGCTGTTGTCCGACACTTAAATGTTATTGTCATTATATTTTTGGCCAAAAATAATTTATGCAAATGATTGCTTGGGTGTGGATTGACATTTTATATTTCTGAATACCAAAATACGATACTTTTAGCGTCCCGTATGAACTAACGGCGGGAAATACGGGACGGGTGGCAACCCTGCCACCAATACATGATTCGAAAAGTTAAATATAAGTCTCTTAGTTACACACCACATTGTTTACTGAACAACAACCACATAATTGCCCCTACCAGCAGAGTCAAAAACATAAAATTTGGATGACAAATAAATTATATGCTGTAATTTCGGCCTTCGAATGCTAACAAGTCATTCACGTAATCATAGCAATCAGAACACCGCCACCTTTTGAATTTTTGTCAACTACTGAAAAATATAAATAATGTACTTATATGCATACTCTTAGGCATTCCCACCCTACTCATAGAATTGCTCCGTAGTTGTTCCTATCGGTCTGTGAGAAAGACATTAATGAATTGCCAGAGACTAACGACATTGAGACAGAATAAAATAAAAAATAGAAATAGTTATACAGAAACATATTTTTATTAAATATTTACTCTGACAAACTCACTTCTGCTTAAGAAAAAACATCCAGCAGAGCAAAACTGCATTGTCAAACATAAGTTAGACTTGAGAGCTTTTTAATGCGTTATTAATAAACAAAAACAAGTTGTCTTTTTCCAATAGAATTTTATCTTGTTTTTAACTTTCTATCCCAATAACACTTTTTAGTCGTATTTATAATTATAGTTTTATTATGCAGAGGTGAAGATGTAGGGTAGGACTTAAGAGTGTTTTATTAAAAATTAAATAAATATGGTAATATAATAATTGTTTAGCAGAACATATCGATGGATAAAAGAAAATAATTCTTAGATACTGATAGTGTTATTCATCGTTTTCCAGATAATTGACAATAATGTTTTATGACATTTCAAAATATCAAAAGTGCCATGGATTATTTTCAAATTTTACTGATGCACTAAGTCTGTTCAGACAAGGAATCCAGACCGGTTTCAAACTGCCAAAAACGTTCATCCAACTACCTCTTCCTTGATATTTACTGAAATCAAATTCTGACTTTACTGGTCGAAATTTGACAGTTAATAAAAAATACACTTTCTTTCATCTGGAAATGAATAGATTTTAAAGACAATCTTTTAAATTTTGTTTCCTTATTTTGGTGCAATATATTAGTGTTATTTTAAAAGCAATTTCAAACACTTTTAATTTTCAGGAATTATATCAAGTGTAAAAAGAATTATTCTCGATTGAAACTGATGTAGACTATCGATATACATGGTAATTCTCAACCTATCGCATACACTTGGGAGAATATAGCTAAGGGTCAAATATAATGAATAGTAAAAAAAAATGTAGTAAAATATTTTCTCGTCCAACTGCCAAAAAAGACGAATTTTTGTAATCGCTATAGATACGCAAAACTAGCTATTTTTCTTTCACTCGCCATTAAAAAAAACACTGATTTTGCGCACTTAATATAAAAACAACTATTAGCTTCAGAAGTTTACAAAAATTTATGGAGTGAAATTTTTTGTTTAGATACAAGAATTAAGAAGTAAAAACGATACATTTTAAGATACATGTTATTTTCGTTGCAAAAGCAGATATCTCCTCAATTTTTTAATAGAAATAGATTCTAGAAATTAATTTATTGGAGTGGAATTAGTCTAGGAGGCCGTACATAACAAAAAATACGTAGTGTGACTAAATAATTGTTTTGGAGACCGCAATCTTAATAAATCAGGTTGACTGAACTATGGGTTGTCCCTAAAACAAACGGTTTTTACATATAAATTGATATCTTATGCTTGCTACAGACTATGCGTGAATTCGCGATGCGTGATTTAAAAGGAATGTGTGCATAGTGTGTAGGGTTTTTATTAATTGATTTTTAACGAACGAAGACCCTACACACTATTCACGAATTACTCGCAAATCACAAATCGCGCATTACGAACCGCGAATACACGCATAGCCTGTAGCAAGCTTAGAGGGATGACATACACACAGCGGTTTTCGCCGCCTCAGCAGCCGAATCGGTTGTTTTATTAGTTACATCACAGACTGTGGTTACACTTTATCAAGACATACTGTTGCTGGTCGAAGCCACCACAGATCATTGACCGAAAAAAAGACGCCACATTGTTTTAAATTCGGCTACCGAGACAGCCGAAACTCCTGTGTCTGTAATCGAAGAAGATATTAAATTAGAAACGACGGTTTATCAAAAAATTTGCCAAATGCGGGAAAGACACTTCACCTACGAGTTGCACACATGATTTTTTTTAATAGTGTTTTGAAGGTAGCTGAAATAACTATAGTTATCATATATTTTTTTGAAAATTGTGAATAGCGAAAAGATTAATCAAGAACCCTAAGGGAATGTTGATAAAGAAACGAGTTTGTTTATTAGGAATTCGTTAATATTTAATGTGTCAGTACTGACACGTGATATATATATATATGAAAAATATAAGAATTTTCTGCTTACAACGATAACGAAACGAACGAAATTAAAGCTCTTATAAAGGAAAAGAGACAACTTAATAAATCAAAATCAGTTTCGGATCTATTTAAAAGTAAATATGAAGTTTAATAACTTCATATTTAAAAATCTAAAAAACGTCACTCCGGGCAGGCTACAGTTCTTATTTAGTTGAAATAGAAAACGGTATACAATCGGATTATAAAAACTTTTTTAAATATATTAATGACAAAAAATCGACATGTTCAGCAGCGTCTGCTTTTTATAATGGAGATAGTATAATCCCAGCCGATGAAGTTAGTAATTTCTTTGCAAATTTTTTTTTATCTGTGTATTCTGATCAACCTGCGACTTACGAGTATAATAAAAATATATTATCATATGTCTAGTATAAAACAAATTACTGAAATTGATTACCTTATCTGTTAAGTAATTAAAACCTAAGCGATCGGCAGGTTCGTATGGTGTACCACCATATGTTTTGAAGGGTTGCTCGGATTATCTCAAACAGCCTCTTTTATTTGTTTATAATCTAATCTTACAATACAATAAATTTCCTACATTGTGGAAATCGTCAATAATTAGTCCAATACACAAATCAGGTGATAAATCAAGTGTTGAAAATTATAGACCTATAGCAGTCCTTCGAGCCCCTGCTAAAGTATATACATTTTAGTAATATTGTTAGTTTAAGGCAGCATGGGTTTGTTCCAAAACGCTCGATTTCTACCAGCTTATTAAATTTTACCCATTACATTCTGGAGGCTTTTGAGCAGGGGGTGCAAGGGGATGCAATATACACGGATTTTCGGAAGGCTTTTAATAAGGTTGACCATGATGTGTTAATAAATAAGCTTTGTGCATGTGGAGTTATGGATTCTGTGATCGCATTGATAATATATCTTCAAGACCGAAAGTTTGTTGTGAAATACTATGGTTTTTTTTTCTGAGGAATGTAGAGCTAATTCCGGTGTACCCCAAGGGTCTAATTTGGGGCCACTCCTATTTTTATTTTTTATAAATGATACAACTGACGTATTACAAAATTCGAATTGCTTAATATTTTCAGGCGACCTAAAGTTTTACAAACGTATCGAATGCCCTAATGATTTTATTTTTCTCCAACATGATATTGATGAGGCTTTTAAATGGAGTTGTAATGTCCTAAGACAAAGCAATCATTCTGTATAGCTTAACACGCTTGGACATTGTACCGACCCACTTAGATTCGTATCAAATAAGTTATTAGTTGTAGTAACAGTGTTACGAAATATTGCTGAATAAATAAAACAGAAATCCGCCATCATATGGATATCCTACCTTCCTTGATATCGTTGTTCGATTTCGGAGATATCCTGGTCACTGAAGAGGCACACAACAGAAAGTCATAAACGCCAGGCTGTGCGGCGATCCTTTGAATATAAAGTTCAAAGATACTACAAAAAGAGAGTGTGAAACCAGAATCCCTCCTTCACCCTCCGTTAGCATGGCAATGAGTTGAGATGCAGCGTTGAGAAAAATGTTAGCATCCCATCGTTACCATTCCTGACTTGTTTTTAGTCATTTTCGAGCACAGTCTGAGTTTCAGAATTTAAAAGTACATAAAAATACCACTGTTGGGATTGCGATGTCCAAAACACGATTTTCCGGCCCCTAAGGGGTCATTTTCCTAGTACCAAACGGGGAACTCCAGTTGGCCAACTTTTCAAGCACAGTCTGAGGTCTAGAATTTAAAAGTACATAAAAAGACCACTATTGGGATTGCGGCATCCAAAATACGATTTTCCGGCCCCTAAGGAGTCATTTTCCTGGTTCCAAACGTTGAATTTCAGTTGGCCATAAACTTTTCGACCACAAATCCGACTTTGGCTTGAGAATGCACCTTCCACCTCGCCTCATCCTGGAATCCATCTTTCAGGTTCTATAGCGGCCATTTTTGGCCCCTGGAGCCATTTCTGACCTCGAGATCGGATTCAGCGTCGAAAAATACATGGGAATACATATGTCCGACCCACAAGTCCAAACACTTTCTTTTTTTGTGAGGCTGTGTTATCTTACCTTTTTTTATGTGAAAAACGTATACCTTGTTGAAGTTGTTGGGAGCAATCCTATTGGAAATATTCAATGCATAAAATAAAACTATTTTTGTTTCAGTTAAATGCCCTTTCAGCTAAAAATACATCAAAATGTTACTTAAAAAAGTTGCTAATGGTAAATTATGACCATGTGCAAAACTTCAAAAAGATCTGCAAGCATTGATGAAACTGTTATCTTTAGATTTTTGACAAAGGTTTCATCAAAGCACAAAGATTTAATTAAAGCAGATCTTGAAATTTTGCTCATCATCGTAATTTACCATTCTGAATAAATTTTTAAGTAACATTTTGCTGTATCTTCAGCAGAAAAGGCATTTTAACTGAAACCAAAACACTTTGAACTCGGTGCACTGAATATTTCAATTGGAATTATTTCGAAAACCGTTACTCCTAATGCTTCAAGTAGTTAGTTTCACTTTCACACAATATTATTAATACCTAAAAATATATAAAAACTTTTACATAAAAGGTGAACATTTTTCAAGTAGGTATTGTCATATTTAATTCATTGACAGGATGTCACTTTTTGTCATTGTCGATGTTTAACTTCAAATAATTTTAATTTTTATAATAATTTTTATAGTTAGATCTTTGATTCTACTTAAAGGAGACATCCTGAAGATGCAACCCTAAAAATGCAGAAATAGATCTCATCTATTGTGGTTGAATTTGTCGTGTTCCCACTGCCAAAAAGTGAAGTTAGATATTTATAGAGCAGGTTAGTAAATTAGATTATTTTCTTTAGATAATTATTGAATAGAGCTTTGTCTGTGGAATTATTCATTAGCATACCTAGATGTTTGGTATCAGAGAACATACATATGACTTCATTGATAGGAATTGTAGGAGATTTTATTTATATTAGCTTAAAATGTTACAAAAGCTAATAATAAGGAATATATGGGTAGATATTGTGGGCGTAATTCAACGCAGGTTGGGGCTTTTGTCCACTGAGTAGTTAGTTTCACACAATATTATTAATACCTAAAAATATATAAAAAGGGGTACCTTTTTCTTATGAAAAATGTAGGAGATGATCGTTTTAATAATCAGATGGATACACTACGCCCCAAAAAAAATCTGCCACTTAAAAGGATGATGTACCATAAGTGGCACCCTCTACTGGTGATGTTAAAATTAGACACAAATTTGAGTACCTTGTTTCCAAAATGTAGCAAATATTTAGATTTTTTAAAAACTTATTTACAAATATTGAAAATAAAATTTTAACTTTGGCACCCTGTATCTTTTAATCATCGACTTTTGATTAAATTAAATTTGGCGACATTACATTACTTTGCCATTGGAAATCTACTCTATTGTGCATTAATTTTGGGACACTGTAAAAAAAAAATAGTTACTTGCCGTGGCTAAATTATACTTTTGCAACCAGTTTCTCTCCTTATTTATTTAATCCACGGCTTCATAATTTGTCTTGTGTTGAAAATAGAAAAGGGCAAAGAAAGGAATACAGAAATAAAAAACTGAAACACTATTAATGTCTTTTAATAGAAAAATACATTAAAAATAATTTCTTAAGAATATTAAAAAGGTGTAATATCTACAATTAAGTACCAATAGGGGTTACATACATATTCGGTAAAAATTACTATCCATACACAGTGTTTCGAAACCAAATTATACAAAAAAATTGGTCACAAACGAAAATTGGTCCTACTATGGTTATAAATACAGTAAGAAATAAATTACATTTGTTCACACTTAATAATTAGTAATATTATCTACACACTGATAAATTTCATATAATTACAGATTCGAAATCAATAATAATTGCTTTAAAATAAGCATACAATGAAGGAATTTCAGGGAACCAACTACAACTATAGTTTGTTTAAAAACACGTTTCAAAATATATAAATAAATAAAAAAATATATAAACACAAAAATGTGATGGTTGGAGTATTTTGTGCTTATTATCACAGATGTTATTTGTTTCATAAATTAATTGTCATAAACAGCTCAAAAAAAAATTATAAGTACAAAAATTATAAAAACCTGCATCACACTCAGTTCAAAACATACTATTGCAACAAAACAAGTGAATATATCGAGGAAATAGGTTAAAGCCATCCATTATAACTTAAATTTTCCTTTCGAATTCTTTCCCGGAGTATCGGCTTCCTCAGATTTCTTGGGGCGCAGAATGAAGTTAAGGTTGTACTGGGTGTTTACTGCATAATACACATTTGCGTTAGGCGGCAGCAGCATTTCTGAAATAATTATAACTTGATTAAAAATTTGGGTCCATATCCATACAATAATCATTTTATTTTAGAAGTAAAACACTAGAGACGGTTTTAGCTTTAAGAGTCATTACTTTGGTATTTTAAGTAATGGCTATGAATATACTATTTGTTTGTTAATAATATGCCAAAATTTCAGGGTGTGATTCCTCATGTGAAAATTTTATAAGAACACATGTCCATAACAACTTAAAACAATATTTTTCATTATCAATGTCAGTAATAATGAGTTATAATTTTTATTTGTTTTAATCAAGAACAATGCGTCTGTTAAGAAAAACACAACTGACTGTTTTCATGTAGAATTGCTCAAGCTAATCAGAAAAAATATCTATATGGAAAAATATTAATGGCATACCCTTTCTCCTATAATAAAATATTGAAGGACATGTTTGCAGGGACTGATGAAGCAATAGAATAACTTTTCTAAAATATGTGATTTTATATCCTACTAAGATTGGAAATAATATTCAAAATATTTTCCGAGATATTAAAAAATAATGGTAAATTCAACGACCTGTAGCAGAATATTTAAGCTGTTGGGATATACGTTCATACGAATTTCTCTCGTCATAAACAGACTTGAGGAATAACATCCTGAAATATTAGCATGTCATTGAGGAATAAACTGTATATATTAACTTTTACAATATGTTAGCTTAATTTATGCATGCAAAGTGGACCAATTTCAAATGTTTAAGGAGTTTCTAATATTTCCCAACAATAAAAAAATATACAAAATGGCTTCTCGAGCAAAACTTTTTATCAATATCTTCATTTGTTTAGAAGACGACATTTTTATCTTTGGACAATTTTTTACGTCAAAATACCTTTTTATTTGTGAGAATATTTTAGTCCAAGATCCAACTGGGTAATTACCAGTTCTATCTGTTTTTTAATTAAAATGCAGTTTTAATAGATGATTATTAATAGAGGAATATGTTTCTATAGGGCTGCCTATCAAAATATGGCCGCAAGCTTTTTTAATCAATTTCTTCAAAATTGATGTAAAAATCAAGTATTCAGGGACATTTTTTGGGTCGTTCACACAACGAGGGGTCGTTTCACAATGATATTATAGCTTTAAATGTTAATACGAACATACGAAGTTTTTGGAGAACTGCATATGGAAATACCCAAATAAACTCAATCGTAACAGATGCCTTGGAATATATCCTACTTTGACTTATGGTAGTAAAGCTTATAAAACCAATAGCTGTGTTTTAAACAATTGGAACTAAATAAAACTTATCACAAAGAAAAATACACTAGATAATTTTAGAGGCAAATTTGAATTTTCATCAGTTTTCATCAACAGATTTAAAGACATTTATTGTGAACATAATGAGCTATAATTACAGGGTTAATTATAACTAAGCACAAAAATTTTAACCATGTACTCAAGGAGGCCTAAAAGACAATAAACAATTTATTTCGGAATTCTAGTTCAATATTTAAACAAATGGGGCAAAACCCTATTTTCCTACGGAAAATCGGCACCTATGATAACAATCATCCAAGGTGGCTTTAGATCTGTCAACTACCATGCAGTTACTTTTCACAGTGTTGGCAAATGTAGAAATGACAAAAATTAAAATGTTTATTAATAATAATACCTGATAAATAACAGTTAACCTGGTTAGCTGTAGTATTTTGCATTCGTTTTTCGTTCCTTCCTTCTAACCTGCCAAAACTACATTTTTATTCTATGAAAATCATTTGAAAGGAATACTAAGGGAAAACTTCGAATGCACCAATGGCAGCTTTTAATTAATAAGCTCCGCTGCATTGTTCTCAACTTTAGAAAACATCTCCATGGATGTTTAAAGAAAATTATGGAAAACTACACCCATCCTAATATGTCGCAAAAATCCATTATTTAATGACTATAAAATGTTTTAAACCGAGAAGCTAATATTCTTCACACACACATTCATAGAAGCGGTCATGGGTTACCTTCATCCTGGTATTTCCTTGACACTTCCTCCGTGATACAAGGGTACATACGGCTGGTGAAATTTTAAGTATATCAAATCTTAATAACCAGACATGGGAAACTTTAGTATATATGTACTGTGGCTTTATAGAGAACTTCAGTAGAAGGAGAACGATTTTACAATTTGCAAAAAAAAGTTACAAAAAAAACGTGGACCTCAGATTTCCAAATTGGCTTGTTTAAATTTCGAAAAACATTTTTTTTCATAAACTAGACATAATTATACCGATAGGTTTCAGATTTTATTAAAAAAATTTAATTTTTGTTAAAGTTACATCAGTTTGAAAATTAATATTGTATTTGTGATACATTATAAAAATTTCAAAAAGCTATAAATTCTACAAATATAGTTATTTTTTAATAAAACTTGAAACCTATTCATAAAATTACATCTAGTTTATGGAAAAAAATGTTTCTCGAGTTTTAAAAAAGCCATTTTAAAAATTTGTGAGGCCCACGTTTTTTCAACTTTTTTCGCAAACTGTAAAATCGTTCTTCTTCTATATAACCACTATATAACCTAAAGTTTGGTTTGGGACCCATGTCTGGCTATTAAGATATGGCATACCTGAAATCTCACCAGCCGCCACTGGGCTACATGCACATACCACTTGTCATCAGCAACCTATACTATGAACCTATTGTTGGTTGCTTATACTCTCCAAATGTCAAATATCTATTTGTCAAAGAGCACTATACTATATTTTTAAACTGTAATATACACAGTGAAAAGTAACTAGAAAATATAACTAGATCATTTTGGCGGTAAATTTGAAACAAAATAGAGAAAATACACAAAAAGCAGTTCAATTTGTCGCTGAGTTATGAAAAGAACTATTTCATTTGCTTTAGGATTAACGAGGAGGGCGAATAAACACAAAATAATCAACAAAGTGGCAAAGTTAATCTTAGCCGAATGTAACTGACATTTTAAATGTTAGTAGCAGACAGTATTGACATTGATAATAAACATTAATTTATGTGAAGCTGTGTAAACTTGGCGACAAATTAAGCTAAGCTAGTGTTTAAGTGCGAGAAATTTAAATCATTCCTCTTAGTTTAACACATTCACTGCCAGGGCGGACACCGGTGTCCGCCATGTTTAGTAGATATTATTTACCAGAAACCGCCTATTTTTGTGAATGATTTCGTTAATAATTATGCTTTTTGACTCTTTAGAATAGCCTACTGACTCTGGTTTATTAATAAAAAGCTTTGTTTAAATTGTATGGACTGTGTCCGCCATTGTGACCGCTGTGGTGTGTAAAAAAGTTTTTAAAACAGCTATACTCTAGGCGCCAGGGCGGACACATTTGTTTTTTGAATAATAATATTATAACATTTTGAATAACTGAAACTTTATTGTTTTATTTACAAAAACATAGTAAGTACATAATTACCAATCATATCACAATCACTATCCGATTCTGCGTTACTATTGGTTTCCGCGAGGGACATAATATGTTTTGTGCTGCTGTTCATTGTCACGTTTACATCGACCACTCCAAAAATTTGTTGCAAAATATCATTAACGAAGTGTCTAGTACGCTAATTTACTCAATAGTGACGACGCAAAGACGTTTGGCGCGCGATGCTGACTGGAAAGAACACAAGTCACGACAACAACCGAGCGTGTGCGCTGATATATTTGTGCCCGCTAATATGTTAGCTGTGGCGTGGTAAAATATAATATTTGTGTCCGCCCTGGCGTGGTGAAATGGAAAAATCTATTTTTTTCCTAGTGCGCCAGAGCAGACACCGCTGTCCGCTGAGCCGCTCTTATGGGTGGCGTGCTAAGAAAGTTTTATGAAAACAGTGAATGTGTTAAAAATAAAGTATAGTGTTTATATGTTTTAGATATATGGTTTAGATATTTGGTCTAAGATAATAATGTGTTTTAATCACTCCTAGGAGTTAAATATGTACTGTACCGGTACATGGAACTGATAAAATTATTCTATTCTATTCTATACATGTTTTATTTTTGAGGTTTGTGTACCCAAAAACATAATAAATTTGATCATTTTATGAATACGGCAACTTTAACCAATGACAAACCAACAATTAAGTGTGCAAAATTTCAGATTGTTCCTCTCATTTTAAAAACAGCCTACAGCTATGCAATTTGATATCATAAATCTGAAAAAATTATAAACTGAAGATTGAAGTACTAGAAATATAAAACATACCAACCTTTTTCAGGTAACACTTGAGCAAGAGTATACTGATCGGGATTGCCTTCAAGTCCCAATTTGTACATGGCATTTCTAATAACTTGAGGTGTCCTTTCGTTGTTACTCAACATAATACTTTTGTACAACACTATGCCATCGGTCTCCGCATTGTCCGTCTCGTACGTCACTTTTATTATATAGAATTCAGGACTGCTCTTTTGTGAGTGGTTACTTAAAGTCCCAGAGTTGTTGTAAGGTACTTGAAGTTTATTGTTTGCACTACCCGAATGTGAACTATTCAGCGAGATGTCGAGCGATGGCAAGGAAGAGTTGCTGCTAGAATTAGACATTTGCGACGGGCTCAACTTTCTGTCGATACTGTTGTGTGGTGAACTGGGGGTGCTATCGATATCACAATAGAACTGGGAGCTGTTGCTGCTGGAGGTGCTGGCGATGGAATCGTTCTTTTGATGACCGGTGCTCCGCTTTTTCATTTTCGTATTATTACTGGTGTTAGAAGGCTCAATCTGGCAGCTGAGCTGGTAAGATTCCCTATCGTCCAATACGAGAATTGTATCGAACCAGCGATCAAACGCAGGATCCTCAGTGAAATGGTAAGCATTGGCAGCACCTTGAAGAAGTTTAATTTGCGCCAATACTTCAAACTCCTTTCTCCTCTTATCAAAATTGATCAAACCATCTCCGATGGTATCGGGAATCGCTGTATCTATCATGGTAAGATCTGTCAAAAAAGTCCCTAGGTATGGAATGGTTCCAAACGAAATATTAGCTATGTGATGGTTCTGTTTCTGGAATACTTTCTGCAGTTGTTTATCATTTTCTCCGAAGGTGTCGGCAAACTTAGCCGTGCCTTCTCTCATCAGAAGTTCTCTCTGAGTCATTTGATTGTTATCCTCGCTGAATATCCTTGCTAATTCATCAAACAGCTCTATTTTTTCTTTAGGAATAACCTGCCATGTCTTCTGCAGCCTATAAATCGGGTTGCTCTGAAGACCACTGATGATGGCTTTCAAACTGGAAAAGTTTTTTATCAGCCTTAGTTCTTGCGCAATGTCGATCCAGGTGCAGATAATAGCAGCCCGCTCGCTCGACTTGAGGCTATGTTCGACTAGAATGGAAGATATAACTCGGAAAGACACCGCGTTAAATTGATTCACAGTGGCCAAAACGGTGGCGGCTTCATGTGACCGACTCTTGTCCCTTCTTGACCACACAGCACCTAGGCATTGATGAGGCACCAGTTTCTTGAACAGATCCTGAAAATATTGCAGTATAATAACTTTGTATTATATAAAAAAAATTACTTACCACGTCCATTCGAGTAAGTTGCTCGGCAAAATGTCTAACAGGTACATCTGGTAGTTTATATACTCTCCAACCGGCAGCCACGGATCTCATCGCAAATGCCGGAGGTGGCGCTAACAATGGATCGATGTGTGCCTCTCTGCTATATCTCTCTATCCTGTGTCGAACTTTGGCGTCAAGTTCTGTGGAAGGGAGATACTCCTCACAGAAATGGAGAAGCTGGCGGAGGGCCAAATGGTTCGGTGGGTCCCTGAAGTCTTCTGGGTAGCTGTCCAACCACACATGCAGTGCAGATATGAGAGTCCTAAAAGAAGGTAATGATGAGGTTTTCTGATCGGACATCCACCTACAAAATTATAAACTAATAATAAACAATAATCTTACTTTCTGTGTTGTTCATGTTGATCGGGTCTTCCATTTTGCGGTGCATCTAATAACTCCTCATATCTTTGCAAGAGCAGCTTCAGAACCTCTTTGGGAGTAGAGAAACTTCTGTAGGTGGCTAAGAAGACGTTGATATATGTGGTTTCTAGTTCACCGTCATCTGTGGAGAGAGCTTCGACTAGTTTTTTCAATGTACCCGCTTTGACAAATCTTACTCGGACCGTCTCCCATTCTAAATGAGATATTTCATCATCGGAATCCTGCAAAAAGATGTTTTCATTACATAATATAAATTCTGTAAATGCTGAAGAAATTCTAAGAAAATATGAAAATATTGAAAGGGAAATCCAAAAAAGGATTTCAAGTGAATAAGATCTTTTTCCTATCCATGTGATAATAATATACTCCATGGCTCAAATCGTATGGCACATATTACATATTATATGGTCTTATAGCCCAACTACAGAACAGAAGGGCACGAAAAAAAATAATAACAAATATAAAAAAGATAAGTTAAAACATAAAACTATCACAATATTAAAATAGCAAAAATAAAGTTACAACCGAGGTTACAACACATCAGTTTTCAATTGTATCCAACACAAAAACAATGTGTTCCAACAGGTGCACTTAGTGTAAATAGAAGAATATTTAGATATACAGGGTGTTTAAAAAAAGGTTACAAACTTTGAGACATGAAGAAGTTAACCCTTAACTGACCCTGTATCATATTTGCGGCATTGGTCAGGCGTAAAAAATAATATTGTACCAACCCAAATAAAATATAATGTATAAGAATGTAAAAAAAAACTTGCTAAACTATGCACTCTAGAAATTTATAGTAAACTAAAAAGTCTTTCATTTTGTAATAATGCGGACCAGGACACTAAAGACAAAAAAAAAAAATAGAGAAAATAAGAAAAATGTGAAAATCCTCACAATACCATACGAAAATAAGTTACACAAACTGTCCGACGTCGTCTCATAGACTACTGTTAAATTAATTTATATTTAATTTCCTTATAATTTAGTTAGAATACCTAGGACGCGAGATATATAAACATGCCTATATCACCCCGGACATTCATGTCATAGCAGTGGGCAAAATGGATCTTTTCACGCCAGCTGCCATGTGAACCCGAAAATAATGACGCTTGGATTGTTATGAATATGTTTGAATTTATCTAGCACAGTCATAACCACAAATCGAGAAACGTCAAACCTATGACCTTTTATAGTTTTTATTTCCTATGAAGTGAAATATAGAACAGGGGAGATACTAGGATGATTATGCTTTTAGATGACTTGCTTTGTCGGCTGTCCCTGTATCTCCTTTGGTATACAAGTTAAATAACGATTACAAATTACTTTTTATTTGCAAAATCTTAATGCCAATAAAGAACTTATCATTTGTTAAACATATAAATAAACCTTTCTTATGTTAACCATTGAAACATGAAAATATTTCTAGCTAAGGCTAACCACCCTAAAAACCATAGCAGATTGAGTAAGTAAATCATTTTTCTATCATTCTCGGTTTAACAGAAAGTATATTTATCTTAAATTAATGATTTCTTAATAATCAATTCTCGAATGATGAACAGGATGTGATTAAACTTCATTTGAAAACATTTTACTTTTCTCAGTCATTAATTTTACTGCTAAGGAGGTTGACGTTTAGAATCGAGGTAAACATTTTCTAGCAAATTAAAAATTAATTTAAATTGCGAAATGTAGGCTAGGCGGTTGAAAGTGCGAGAAAATCTAACTTATGTCATTTATAAGATTTTCACGATTTGAAGGAATTACGAATTTATTTTACTAGGTTACATTTACACTTCTTTTAACATGTGGGCGTCTTTGCGTGGGTATGTATATAAAACCACGACCACGACATAAACAAATACACTGGAATGTTGACTATAGCTATATAAGCCGTGCCCTCAAGTTAGATATTGCATTTTTTTTTCTTTGGAGCAAAATTAGATATAATAAAAATGGAAAGCAATCCAAGTCAGACCCATCAGATTATGTTAGTGTTAGAATGAAGTTCGCAGTATTTACCCAGATTTCCTTATTTTGAACTTCCAATCATATTTCTATAGAAATAAACTTGATTCTTAGCAGTAACAATATTCATTTTTTCTAATTATTTTTTTATTCAAATGTTAAAAACAAATACATTCAATTAATAATATACTCAAATATTTCTCAATAGCTTATTTTATTTTTATAAGGCTTCTATAGTCCATAAGAATGAGTTGAATGACCTAGTCATTCAACCAGAGCTATCATTTAGCTTAAAGCTGGAGGACAATCAATCGTATTTACAGATGCACAAATAAAATTCACCCAGTAGGTGGAAGTTCGTATTAGCATAGTACTAAAATATAATGCTGAAATTGAATCATTTCCTTTAACTTTTCGGAGGGAAATGCGCTAGAGAACATGAAAAACCGTGAAATGTACCTTATCACTGTGTTGCAGACACCGTGAAAAATACTTAATAATTTACATCAATTCAAGTGTTTCTGATAACGTTTATAATGTCGTAAACAATGTTTTCAATGTGCAGTTGACCTGCGAAATTCAGAATATTTTATGATAAAACATAACAGTTGAAAATGCCTTTTTTCTTATTTTAAATGACTTGTCAGCCTGGAAACTATTATATAACCTGAAGAAAACTTGTATAATTGACATAGTGAAGAGATATTCTTTATAACTCGCTCAGATTTTTTTAAACTGTCCCAACAAAGTCATGAAATTCGTTGGAAATTTGCGTATGAAAACGGCCCCCTTAACAATAAACACATTTCCCAAAAAGGAACTGTTAAAATTAAAATAGGAGCACTATAAACACATCAAATTTGCATTGTTTATACTCATTTTATAAATTCACGTGTGTATAAGCCTATCTTTCTCGCAGGTTGCTTTGTTCTGGAGAAGTAGATTTGACGTATGGGTACACTAGCGTGGGTGTAGGTTATTTACGAGAAATTTTATTGAACCACAGACGTTCCGTAGTAATATTAATTATATAAAAGGAGTATTTCTGTGGTTATTAAATGTGAATTAATAAATTAATGTTATTAGAGTTTTATTAAAAAAAAGAGTACATCCATATTTTTATAACGCATATATTGACTATTTGTAATCTATTCAAAAAATAACAAGCTCGCTTATGCCTACGAATGCTTATATGATGCTCATAGGTCATTCAACGATGTCGATGTGATGAATTACTTCAAATAAAAATTGGAGATATTGAAGATATGGGAAATAGATTGCTGATCACTCTGCCAATTACAAAAACAAAGAAAAAATGATCCGTTATTGTAAGTAAATGTGAAGACATATATCTAAAATACAATACGCAAAACTTTCATTTTTTTAAATATTTAAATGGTAAAGCATATACATATAATATCCAATTAATAGGATTCATACATTTGG
This sequence comes from Monochamus alternatus, assembly GCA_037114965.1. NCBI lineage: Eukaryota > Metazoa > Arthropoda > Insecta > Coleoptera > Cerambycidae > Monochamus > Monochamus alternatus. The sequence goes on along the minus strand of CM073431.1, from coordinate 70,772,383 downwards.
GAAAATGCCAAAATAACTTGCCGCGTTTTTTCAATTTGAAGGATGTTCACGAATATACATGACATTGTTTCCGTGGAACTTCAGCTACACTATTAATAAATTCAGGAGCTGATATAACTGATATTACAACTTTAAAAAGGCATGGTGGATGGAAATCTTTAACGGTAGCTGAAGGCTACATTGAGGAGTCCTTAACTCGTAAATCAGTTGCCAACAAAAAAAAAATCTCTACTGCAAGTACATCAAGTACTGGAAGCGAGTTGTAAACAATTCATCCACTTCAATAGTACATAAGCCATCTTCTAGTGAAAACACTGCAACCTACATAGACGAAATGTTTCAAAATAAACAGGACAAAGAATATCCCTTACAAGCTATTCTAGTTTCACTATAAATGTTTACAATAAATAAAATTATTTTCGTTAAAGAACAAATTTCAATTTTTAATTTAGCCGCAGTAAAAATGATTCTGATGCTTCAGCAGTAAATGTAACACTTTAGTGCCTCTAGAGCTGTCACTAAAACTATGCCTTTTTAATGTCGATCGGCGAAAAATAATAGCCCTGTTCCAGTGGCGCCTGGTGACAGGGCAATGTTAAAAATAGCCGATTTTTGGCTTATCCGGGAGAACGCATAAATCATAAAAAAATCAATTGATTATTGTTAATTAACATTAGAAATGGCCCAGAAATACGCCAGATAGTTGAGGAATTGTCGCTACTACCCCTAAACCTATATAAACTACCCTTAAATAGCTTTAAATGGATAATCATTAATTATTGTTATAAAATTCGTGTAAAATCAAAAAAATGCTTGAAAATGATTTGAACAGACAGTATGTCAATATAAAAAGTGATAAATGACTGTAAAAGTGCCCATTCAATGGCGAAATAGCGCCAATTGTTCTCACTTTGCGAGAGCGTACTGAAAAAAAATGGCAATTTATCCTTGCGCCCATTTTTCAGGTCGCAATAGTATAAATGAACCTTAAAAGTGATTTAAGAATTTTTTCATTCTAAACGAATTTTACAACAATAAATAATGATTATCTATTTTAAGCTATTTAAAGGCAGTTTATATAGATTTAGGGGAGCAATTAATATTTTACCACTTACTTAATGTACTCTAGTATCAGTTTTTGCATTTTTTGACAGTAATCTATAATTTTTTTCTAGCAATAGTCGTTCCCTTGAACATTTAAGCATTATCTATTTTTGATGTCGAAGTAAGCTCATCATTAGCTTTTGAAAGTCGTTTTTTTAATTTTTAGGGGTGGAATGGACATTTTTACAGTTATTTATCACTTTTTATATTGACATACTGTCTGTTCAAATCATTTTAAAGTATTTTTTTTATTTTACACGAATTTTATAACAATAATTAATGATTATCCATTTAAAGTTATTTAAGGGTAGTTTATATAGGTTTAGAGGTAGTAGCGACATTTCCCCAGCTATCTGACGTATTTCTGGGCCATTTCTAATGTTAATTAACAATAATCAATTGATTTTTTTATGTTTTATGCGTTCCCTCACCTCACCTAAGATTTCCAAATTGGCTTGTTCAAATTTCGAGAATTTTTTTTATTTTCATAAACTAGGCGTAATTCTACCAATAGGTTTCAAATTTTATTAAAAAAAAATAATTTTTGTTAAAGTTACAGCAGTTTGAAAATTAATATTTTGTTTATGATACATTATAAAAATTTTAAAATGATATATATTCTACAAATATAGTTATTTTTTAATAAAACTTGAAACCTATCCCTAAAATTACATCTATTTTATGGGAAAAAATGTTTCTCAAAATTTAAAGAAGCCATTTTGAAAATTTCAGGTGAGGCCCACGTTTTTTTTCAACTTTTTTTCGCAACCTGTAAAATCGTTCTTCTTCTATCAAAGTTCTCTATATGGCCACAGTACATATACCCTAAAGTTTTGTTTTGGGTACCATGTCTGGCTATTGAGATATGGCATACCTGAAATCTCACCAGCCGCCATTCCAGTTGGAATCCATTGTTTTAGTGGGAATGCGCATGCTCCGGACGATTGGAAACTAATTTGTGTATTGTGCGAACAAAGCTATAATTACTATACCTATCCTTGGGTCACCACTCTTTATCTTGCAATGATAAATTGAATTACACTTAAGATCTACTCCTAAAAATTTCCAAACAATAAAATATTTCATATTTTGACAAAACCTTAATTTAGAGACAGAAATTTTTGTAGCCTCCTATTTTAAGCTGTGCCTAATGCGTTAATTTAATAATTCTCAATTTAATTAATTACTGGTAGTTGGTATTAATTCACTTATATTAGAGCCTGTAACACGACCTTTGAGGTTAACTGACCGCAAAGCACACAAACGGTCGATCAATAAAGGCAACCCTTTTATAATAAACAAGAAAATTGAATCATTGTGCTATTTTCACCTTATTCATTTATTTGCTTATTCTTTTAGGAAATGGGTGAAACAGCAAGCATAACTACAAACTACTTGAACATTTCATAGACTAGTTTTTATGGATAGAAGTAAAATTTATTTAATGACAGAAAAATGTAATCAAAAATAAATAAATTAAGCATTTAATGGTTTCTAAAATGAATAATATTTGGCAATTGGTATTGATGGTACTTGGTTGTTGGGTAACTGATAGAAATATGTTGATTTTTTTTTACTTCATCATCATGCATCTATCAAATCTAAAATGAATCGTTATTGTTATAAAATTATTCTTCTTTAAGATTAATTATCAATATTCCTACTTTTCCATTTGATAAAACTGCAAAATATGAAGAAAAAGTTAAACATTGAGAAATTATAGACGGTTAGGGTCTATATCTATCTAGGAAACAGTAAAATGTAAGGGTGGCTGAAATTAAACATAAGTTGCGCCTTTTGATTGCCATTAAGATAAACTAAACTAGTCCAAGATATCTTGCTGCCGATGCTAAAATATTGAGGAAAAACTGAAAATAGCGATTTCATAAAGCGTCATCTAGCGTCATTATTTCTGAAATTTGGTACAGAGAGACAAGAATATACGAGAAATCGATTTTCGGAGAAATTTTTACGGCCACTAGATTCGATTATGCAAAATTCAATTGTTTTTTTTTTCTTATGGGCGTCATATTGGATCTTGGTAATCCATAAAATTTAAAAATTGAAATTATTGTATTTTTTTCCATTTTATGGGTTATTCTTCAAATAAAACAGTAATGTTACATATTGACGTATTAGCAATTTTATTTTGCATCTGTTACTGTCAAGATATTATATGGCGCCCTTAAGAAAAAAAAAACAATTGAATGTTGCATAAGCGAAATCATCGAAACTAGAAGACGTAGAAATGTTCTTTCGACGAAAATAGATTTCTCATATATTCCTATCCTTTCAGCTTTTTCAGTTGAGAAATAATGACGCGGGATGACATTTTCTATAATTGCTATTTTCAGTTTTTTACAATATTTCAGCAGTTATCATGCAACGGTAGCAGATATCTTTGATGTGTTTGATTCATTTTAATGACCATCAATATTGATAAAATTAGCATCTATTTTTCGGGGGAACTAAAGTTCAGATATACCAAAGGTGTTTTGTATTTTACAACAAAACTGTAAAATGTAAAATTCGTTATTTAACTCCATTTTTTCAATTTATTTACAGAGAGTTACAAATAATTGTAACAATTTATTGACCAATTTCATAAACAAAATTGTAAAGTGTTACCCATTTTAATATTGCAATTTTTCATATAATAAATATTTACAGATATTTTAAATTTGGTTGAAATTGTGATTTACATCAAATCAAGACAACATAAATCAGAAAAAGTACAGTAACGAATCAACAATTATGGATTCTCTAGCCAATTTTCTACCGTTCGCGTCTCAATAAAATTTATTATGAAATAAGTCACAAAAACCACGTTCGAGATACATTATAGTACATACTCGACAGATATATTACAGCAGACAAACGGTGTTAATTAGACAGTCTATTAGAACACAAAGCGGCTAGGCGATATAAGTTAAATTGTATTCGCAATTTCTCTTGTGTCTGATGCCGCATAGTGAAAGATGTGGTAAAGGTTATTTTATCGGCTGCTAAATATACGGTAAAAGCAGGCCTAATACTATCGAGAGCTTCAAGTTAGAGAGGCGTATCAACCTAATTCGTCAAATTAAGTTTATTTGACATATTAATTCATTTATAAATACAGGATGGTCGTTAAAGCAACAGTAGATTGTTGATGTCAAAATAACTTGATTTTTTACTGGGCTTGTACAATATGCTGACGCACAACGAATTTACAAATTTAGAAATATGGGACATGATCTGTGTTTAGGCTCAGTTACAATGGTCATACTGCAGTCAGAAGATGTTTTGATTTGTACCCTCACAGTAGGCAGTCAAATTTTTATAATATTATAAATGCACTGCAAAAAATCTGTTTAGGATTACTGATTACTGAAGAAATTCCTGTCAAGAGAAGTCACATGTTTTTTTTCCATTATAGGATCGACACAAGATTTAAGTGAGAATATCCCGAAACCCAAACGACTTTCGATATCAAATGCATATCTTTTTCCCTTGAAAATAGTCAGTCCATTAGATTCGTCATTCAAATCCCAGATAAAGGTTTGCATAAAAATATTGCTATGAAAATTACCTATACACAGTGCGTAACTATCAAGAAACCCGTTTCGAGTTTTTTAATTATGAGATAAATTTACAATAAAACTGTAACGTACTATACATCGTTAATTTTTACATTTACAAAAGCAGTTTCGCTAAATCCTATTATTATATTATACACAACAAAAGAACATTGATTAAAAATTATCTTTACTGTACCGTTTCAATTCTTTATCCTTAGTAGGGGAGACCAGGTACGAAAGTAACATATTTTTGTAAAGCCGGATAAATAAAAAATTAACAAAGTTATATAAATTTACTTACTATAAGTCGTTTACTTGAAACTTTATATATAGAAGGAAAATAATAATGAAGTAATTAAAGTTCGTATTGATGTACAATTAATAAAAAAGTAGAGAGTGTACGTCGTTACAACCTACCCAATGGTATGGGTCAAAAGTAACAGAACATGGGGACGTTTGTAACATAATATGAACAATAGGTAATAACTAGGTATAAAAAGTTAGTATTTACAAGGTATTTGTTTATTGATTATACCTATATAAAAATAAGTTGTAGTGATATATTTTTTATTTGAAAAAAAAAAAAAAATAAATAAATAGAATAATGAAACAAAAACATAAAATAATAATAATTTTTTTTTTGGTAATAACAAAGAATCCTATCCCTATCTGGCTTTTGCACGGATGTCTGTCGCCATACTCGTCCATATTCCATATTTGGACCAAGTTTTTCCCAATCCATCTCACAATCCCAATCTTTCCCACGATCTGTTTTCTTGTTCTCTTTTGTTAGACATCCTAAATAAAGAGAATGAATTTGTATATTCCCACACAGTATAACAAATAATGAAGTAATTAGCTGGATATCTACAGAATTATCGTTTTAAATATGACAAATACGATCATAGGTATTAAATATATAATATATTGTTACAATCGTCCCATTACGCATTTTTCACGCGATTGACAGGATACTTGCTTAAAACTTTTTTTAACGATTATTTTTAATTAAAATACCATGCTTAGGTTATAGTCAATATTGATATTAACTGAACAAGCCAATAAAATAATTCAAAATAACGTTCAGTTCTAGGATTATGATAGATTAAGATAAAGAATGAAAACTTACTTTGCATATCATTTTGCACCGTGCAGGTCTTAACTCGAACTAAAACACACTACGGATATTGTTGTTCAAATAAGTTAATGTAGATTTCACTGCCGACTCTATGATGATATCATAGACAAACCTCTTTAGAAAGACAATAGACTTACTGTTACAACCAACCCGTGTTACTTTCGTACCCGATCTCCCCTACACGACGATATTTATGATACAAAAATAAAAAACAACGAAATTACTTAAAATGTAAATATTTAGTAGTATTTTCCTGACCATGTATTTATATATTTTTCGAAAACTACACCTCCTGGGATAATAATTCAAAGCAATAAAAACACAAAAAACAAATTTCCAAAAAAATCCATTCCCATTTTCTCCAATTTCCAAAATTCCGTTTAGAACCATGAAAACTATTACAACAAATAATTCTCGAAAGAAATTTTATTCCTAAAAGAATTAAACGCTGTTAATTATTTGTTTTCTCTTTAACAATTAGAATTGGTTCTTCATCATACTTTTATTCAGAATATTTTTTGGAAAAGAAGGAAATTTCTTGAAAAGTAGTTTCTTTCATTCGTGTTTCTGAAGATGGTATTATAAAAATAAACCTGAAACGGACGTAAACAGATTTTTTGGAAATTTGTTTTTTTGTGTTTTATTGCTTTGACCTATTATTCCAACAGGTGTTTTTTTTTTTTTAAATATATTAAATTGTAAAATATAAGGAACTGATTATAACACCTATTATGACAGTTGTAGATTTCGAGAAGGTCATTCACTACACATCCCGTTGGAAAATACAGGGTGTTCAATTTGAAAAAAAATATAAAATTTTTACCTTTGAAACCGATAACATTTGGTATGATTTTGTGAACACACTGTATGACGTTTATAAACAGTGACCACATAATCATAACACGCAAATTTTAAAGTAAAAAATAAACAAAAACAAAGTTAGTCACCACTTTCACTTGTTATTATTAACAATAAACAATACAACATTTATTTATTGTAAACATTAATTACAACTTGTGAACAATTTATTAAGCAGACGATAAGTGGGCTGTATTTTCAGGAAGATAGTTTATTTCCCGAGTGCTTGAACTTGTTGAAGGGCCATCAATGCCTGAAACATTACCCAAAATATTACCAGGCCACTTTCCTCTTATTTTCTTTGGAATCTTCTATATAGCTTTCTGCCACTGTGATAGAGCGCCAACCACCATGCCTCAGAGGCATGGTGGTTGGCCTCTTAATAGTTAATAAATCGACTCCTGGATCTCCAAGCAACGACGCAGATGATCTGCGAAAACAATGTCCAGTATATTGTTGAGGTTTTGGAAGACTCAGGAACCCTATATTACATTACATTTTCCCAAAAGTATTAATGCCAACTCGCTGCTTGCTGCGTTTCCGTTTAGAACCATGAAAACTATTACAACAAATAATTCTCGAAAGAAATTTTATTCCTAAAAGAATTAAACGCTGTTAATTATTTGTTTTCTCTTTAACAATTAGAATTGGTTCTTCATCATACTTTTATTCAGAATATTTTTTGGAAAAGAAGGAAATTTCTTGAAAAGTAGTTTCTTTCATTCGTGTTTCTGAAGATGGTATTATAAAAATAAACCTGAAACGGACGTAAACAGATTTTTTGGAAATTTGTTTTTTTGTGTTTTATTGCTTTGACCTATTATTCCAACAGGTGTTTTTTTTTTAAAAATATATTAAACTGTAAAATATAAGGAACTGATTATAACACCTATTATGACAGTTGTAGATTTCGAGAAGGTCATTCCCTACACATCCCGTTAGAAAATACAGGGTGTTCAATTTAAAAAAAAAAAAATTTAACTTTGAAACCGATAACATTTGGTATGATTTTGTGAACACACTGTATGACGTTTATAAACAGTGACCACATAATCATAACACGCAAATTTTAAAGTAAAAAATAAACAAAAACAAAGTTAATCACCACTTTCACTTGTTATTATTAACAATAAACAATACAACATTTATTTATTGTAAACATTAATTACAACTTGTGAACAATTTATTAAGCAGATGATAAGTGGACTGTATTTTCAGAAAGATAGTTTATTTCCCGAGTACTTGAACTTGTTGAAGGGCCATCAATGCCTGAAACATCTGGAATCTTCTATATAGCTTTCTGCCACTGTGATAGAGCGCCAACCACCATGCCTCAGAGGCATGGTGGTTGGCCTCTTAATAGTTAATAAATCGACTCCTGGATCTCCAAGCAACGACGCAGATGATCTGCGAAAACAGTGTCCAGTATATTGTTGAGGTTTTGGAAGATCAGGAACCCTATATTACATTACATTTTCCCAAAAGTATTAATGCCAACTCGCTGCTTGCTGCATTTTTAATTTCTGTACTCCACAAAAAATCTAGTATGACTTGTATTGCTATATCTATAATCGGCTTCCAGTACAAATTGAGTTAAGTTTTCTTTTTTTAAATCTTAGATCTTTTTGACCGAAATCTTTCCGATTTTCTTTTTATACAAACGCAATAAATGGTGGCCTAGATTAGTATACTCAAAGCAACGAAGGCTTGCTATGTTATGAAAGATATTCGAAATATGTCAAGAACCTTTTCATTACTGCTATTCTTGATTGCTTTTACCCTGTATAAGTATATAAGCACATTAGGGACCTATCCTTTATTCGCAAATAAATTTTTGGTGAAAATGAAAGTGTTTGGCGTAAACGAGTCTCACTCTAAATTAACCCACCACGTATGATTAACTCCAAAGCGTGACATTTCGGAAGTTTTGCGGAAGTCGCTAAAAGAGGCTTGATCGACCCTTTCCGATAAATTTATGAGCACCAACCAACTAGATAATAAACAGCGAAGTCGCTTGCCAGATTTTAGCCGACCTTTTCAAGATGGCAAATGTAAGTTACAAGCATCGCAGTCGCTATTTTAACTCAATGTCAGGGAAAATAATGCTTCCGTAATTGAAATTAATGAATATCACGCCACGGTGAATTATGAAAAGCGTTTAGTTGTGGTAGCATAAATTAACTTACTTCCTACAGTTGGGCGCTATTTTTTCCATAAAAAGAGTCGAAAAGCTATAGTCATTTCCCCTACAATGTAAAATTTCTGTTGTGAAAAAATATGAATTCAATTCAATGCAAATTAAGGAATATAAATGGTTAAACGTCACAAATCGATGTTATGTGATGATGACGAATGCGTAACTTTGATATCTAGCTATACCTATCTAAATTAAAAACTACATAAGTTATTTTAACTGAATTTTTATTGTATCGAAACTATTACAAAAAGACAAATATCGGAATATTTCAATGACGTGATGCTGAACAAAGCGTATTGACGGATAGCAAGCGATTCCGAACTTTTGTAAATGCCGAAAAGCCGAATTTAACGCTTCCCAAAGCATTGTAGACGGTTTTGCACAATACTTTTGTGGTGTATACGTACAAGATAACGCTAACCTTATTATACCTGGTAATATGTTTAATAATCTACCTTCTGTTAATATTAATCAATTAACTGAGAGTATTGTGAGACAGTCTATTTCCAAGTTAAAGAACAAATTCACTGTGGGTCACGATTTGGTGCCTAGCTTTTTGGTGAGAGATCTCTTATATCTCTTCATACATATATTAGTCAGAAAAAAAACTTACTATATATCAACATGGATTCCTAGAGGAACGATCGTCAATAACTAATTTGACTTTAATTACCCAATATATGTGTGAGGCACTTGATTCTAGAGATCAGATTGATGTGGTGTACACACATTTCTCCAGAGCTTTTGATACTATTAGTCACAATATTTTGTTAATGAAATTGATGGAATTTGGATTCTCCACCCTTTTAGTACAATTTTTAGACTTATTTAGTGGATATATTACTATGTTGCATATAATGGGTTTAGGTCTCGACCTTTCTTAGCTGTATCGGAAGTTCAGCAGAGATCAAATCTTGGACTCCTTTTGTTTTTGTTATTTATTGATGTATTCATGAATTAAATTAATTGCCTATTTTATGCAGATGACCTTAAAATGTATCGTATCGCGTATGTTTTTACTTGCAGCCTTAGATAGCTGCAATTGTAAATTGGTACAGGTGATAATTAAATATTAATAAGTGTAAAGAAATTAGTTTATCCAGAAAGAAAAGTTCGATTATGTTTGATTATGTGTTGAATGTTATTCTGAAAAGATGTATTGTAACTAAATGAATTATTATTATCTTTATTCAATTTTAAAAGACAGGTTGATAACAGTTTTTTATATTCCGAACTATTCTCACTTAACGTTTAATAATCTAATTAAATTCAGTAAGTATATTCAACAATTTTCAGCTACCATGGATGTATGGAATTCGAAATAATCCACCAGATGATATTATTTTGGAATCACAACCCCTCTACTTGCTACGAAGGCAGTTACATTTACTTTTCCTTTGGAAAATTATATATGTTTTATTTTTTCGCTATTCTGTTACACATGGGTGTTTTAAGAAGACATGGCAATATTACTAAGGCTGATAGAACATTAAAAAATAAGTGAAGCTTGTTTAATAAATGTATGTCCTGGAGCTACTCATTTTTGTGATAGGACGCGTGTCCAAAGATGTCATTCCTACTCTGGTACATATTATTAATGGTTCACCCTATATAATATCAACTTAAAATAATAAATCAGTTTTGAAACACATTCTTTTCTGATGAGGCCTGTAAAGTTCACAAATTATTTTTACTAAAAACATTAGCTCATGTAAATTTATTTAAATTGCATGCGCAAATGTCAAATTATTTGAATTTTTAAATAAATTTTAATTTAAAAATTACTCTTCAAAAAGACTACAAAATAATATTTATTTCACACCATCACAAAATTATGTCAAACATTGAAAAAAGATTTGTATACTTATTGATTTATACTTTTTACTAATGAATTTTTCTTAAAAATATTTGATTTTTCTCTAAAATAATAATGCATCTTATGCAGTAAGAGAAACCCACACGTTAATTTTAAATTAATTAACAGTTCGTATTCTTACTTCTCTAACGCAATAAAATAAACTGCTTATGTTTCAAACTTTATGATCTGTGGTTTGAATATAAATATATTGTCACAATCTTATTATTTAGGCAGGTAAATGAAAAAGGGTCACGCGGCCACGCCCTCGAAACGTCTTCGCAGTTTTTTGCAGATTAAAATAGTAGCGCTTTATTTCCTTCGTTTGAATAAATGCGTATTGTTACACAATACGACATCTAACAGGAATTATGATAACTATTTAGGTCTTTATTAAGGACTGACTCTCTTGGTGTATATACTCAAGGGTTATGACAGTCTTCTTCCAAACTGACAATGTGTCAATTTAAAACGTAATAAACAAATATATCTATATACTTAAACTATTTAAAAAATTTCGTAATCTATTTGCATACGAAACTTCGACGATACATTCAATTATTTAATAGAACAAGACAGAATTTCTTACCGAATGTGATGAAGATAGACTTCTAGTCGGACGATGGTAACGTACTTTCTTGAGGTAGACGGTGTAGAGGGCGCCATCTGCCTTCTCCTCGCCCCAGAGCCGCCATGTGGGCTGCTGAAAGAAAACATACGTTTATAGAATCAAAAATAAACGAGACATTTAAAAAAATATATTAAGCTACTTGTATGTCCTTCCCTAAGATTTTCTTTTACCGTTCCATATCAATTTGCTCACATCGCAATATGACAAGAAGCAATAAGTGTTATATAAGGTTTCGCTGAAAGTTCAATAACTTCTGGCTGTGTCTTTATTAAAAAAAAAACGAACACGATATCTCAATAAACCAGTTCTGTTTAGTTCCAATCTCTAGGCATATCTATCAGATCCAGGAATAGTATTTCATATATTACTTTCGCCAAAACACGAAAAATATCTTACAAGGTACAAAGACTTACTTTTCCAGTACATAAAATTCCAAAGCATTCGTGATTGCAACCGGAAATTTACCAGGTTTGGATACAAAACTTTGTATTTGTTCATTACATTTTGCGATATAACCTGTGCCATACCCTATCCTAATACTTATCAAAAAAGACTGAGTAGCTTATGACCTATAGTTATATGACAAATTAGATCATAAGTTAAATTTCAAAAAAACACTTTATTTCAGGATTAAATAATTTTAAATCCTGAAATTCAATTATTTAATGATTTTAGGATAATACCAACATCGGACGTTTTACAAAAATAAATTGGTGTAATATTGTCTTAGTTATATCGAAGGTTAAGGATTTAGTTTGAACACCACACTGTATTTTTAGTGAGATATTCCATTTTATACAAATCTAATTGCACAGAGTTATCTACAATAGTGACATCACCTATTTTTTTCTTTCGAGATATCAAACATAAGAATAAAAATTGCAAAAACATCTGAGCATCGGGTTACAAGAGATAAGGGCAGCGATATAGAATTGATTTGTTGAGTGTACTTCAATTATAAGGGCGGTTAAAGAAGTGTGATACAAGCATAATTTGTAGTATAGTAGGTACCTCTATCAAATCTTGAAAAAATGTTTAAATAATTATGTATAATTTTATCTTTCCAGGTTTTCCTTACTAAAACGAAAAATGTTCCAGAAACTACGAAAATCTTTAATAATAAAGTAGATATAGGCCATCAAACATGTATATTACAAACATAATTTGTAATTTAGTAGATAGGTATACCAGATTAATATTTCTAGGTTTTTCAGATAGATCTGAAAAATATTTTAGGGAAATGTAAACTCTACATCAGTTTCCATTTTTCACCATCACCATTTTCAAAATTATGTATAGCTAGTTAGATACTACGCATGGAGAAGACAATATCTACAAAATATAAATATTTTCATAAGTAGAAAATTTACAGTTATCATAAAAAACGACCAAAATTGAAAAACATCATGTAGGTATTTTTTGAACAAATCAAAATGTGATTCTCGTCATTAAACTTTTCTCGAAAATTAAGCCCGAAACATATTTGTTACTTTTTTCTGTCTCTTCGAACTGTGTCCAAATTGCATCATTTTGTACAATAAATAACAAAAATTACACTGTAGTTATAGTTAAAAATGTATTATTACAATGTAATTATACAATTAACTGTAAAGTTACTTCGTAATTTTACAAGTAATTGCGCAAGTTACATTTTAAAAATACTTTATGTATCGTAAAATCACAAAGTAATACTAAAATTACAAAACGTACAATTATATCGCAAAATAAATTTACAATGGAATTTTACATTTTATTCGTGAAATCACGATCGATAAGAAAATTACAGCAGTAATAAATGGTAAATATGTTGCCATCTATTTTGACTAATTACTTTTTACAGTGCACATGTACACTTATTTTGAATGTATTCAAAACATATCTCAAAGAAGCAAATTAATTACATTGAATCTTCGAACTAAGCATTTTCTAATTATGTTTATGGTATATTCTTATTTTCTTTTTCTAAGAAATTACCGATCGTTCCGTGAAAGAGGAAGTTGGAAATCTCAAGTCACCATGGATATGTCAAAACCGGCAATATTTTTGCATGGATGCAGTTGTAGTAAAATGTCACTTTCCTGGTCTATTCCACTTGTTATAATTTCACAGAAAAGGGATGAAACAATACACCCCTTGTACGTGTATTATCAGAATATTTACGGAATGACAAATGTAGAAGAATTTTTTTTTAATAGCCATGTTCAAATCAAAACCTTTTTCTGTCTATACAAATTCCGAAATACCTTTTAATATTTGTACAAAAAAAAATTATAAATCTGCAACTCAACCCTACGAGTCTCCGAACAATACTTTAAACGAAATTATCTAGTAGGTTCCAACCATCAATATCAGTGTAATTAATTTAACACAAGGGCATGCATGCAAACATTGGAGTTTTTACTTTGAACCAGTACTTGATTCCAGCACTCTGTAATCGTCTGAAGAATCCATTTTCCTCAACTATTTTCGAAACACTCTGTATACGCGTCACTTATTCGGATAGCCATCAATCAATCTGTTGGCTGACAGACGAATGTGTGACAAGTTCAATCAAACCCCCCGCTGCAGAGACCGCCCTTCCAGCCATCAATAATCCGTTTCAAAAGTCGAACTGAATTTAAATCAATACCATATGTCAAGGTAATTAAGCTGATTTATTATGTTCATAAATAGCACTCTAAATATGAAGGGCACCACACAGGTAAATTAATTGTATAGTTGACAGAAATTATCGAGTACACTTTGATCGTAATAATGCATGCAGATGAAATTAACAGTGAAATGTATGTTGATTATATAAACCCATCAGGTGGTAGATGGAGGGGCAATAATTTTGATATAAGAACAATAGGTCAGGTAAAACAATCACGATGAATATATGCTTTGGGAGTTTTCAATAGGGACACAAATGGTATTATACCGGTGAATCTATAACTAAAAAGAACACGTTGTGCATAAAAATGACCTTAGGAAATACAGCCCCTCAAAGTTTTTATTTGCTCATTTATTTATGACCCAATACACACCCAATTACAGGATAGGTAGAAAGTATAAATATAGAAAAAGAACATAACACTAATATAACATAATGTGGGAAAAAACAGAAATAGCAACACAGAATATATGGTATGCAATATATAGAATTAATGTAATTTAAAAGCCAAAAAAGGTATAATAGTCAAATTTTATACAAATTTTCTGCTAATGCATGTGCAACTCCTTAATAATTCTCCTGTCCCTTGGAGGGGGTTAAAACAAGCACTACCTAAGTTATTTTTGGCTACAACTTATTTGTTTGACAAAAATTGAGTATTTAAAGATAGCCTAACTATAAACTAACCGTTTATTAACAAGGAAATAAAATTCGTTATCATTGGCATTATTCCTCACATGACTCCCGCTAAGAAATATTTAAGTACACAGCTATCATGTTAATTTTCAAATTCAGCCGCTGTTCCATATAAACATATATTTTTTTAAACATTGAAGGGCTGTATCTCCTAAAAAGTGAACATTTTGCAAAGATCATTTTTATGCAAAACGTGTTATTTTTAGCTGTAGATTCACATGTACCAATACACCTGCCTCAATACACAAGCTGGCTAAAGTAATTCAAGTTATGAGTAATAAGGCTTACTTCTAATTTCTGAATTAGCATTGTCAATTCGCTGTAAAAGTTCACTTCACTAACGACTTATACACACCCCTACAGATACAAATTCAATGGACTTCTAGAATCCCTTGGAATCTGTTATTGGGATAAGAAAATGACAATAATCGTACCGACCTGCTAAAACCATACCTATTATAGTGCACCGAACGTTTAATGATATTTCTTTGTAGAAAATGTTAAGTAATCACTTCGAGTTAATGAAGTAATTAATTCAGATTACCACCCTAAACGTTAACTGAACATTTATTGTATAAAATGGCAATGGAGTTAATAGCTGCATTTGTCATAACCGTGTATATCCTCCGTGGAAAATCCTGGAGTTGTAGTCCTTGAAGTTTTTGTATTTAATGATGGGTAAAATTGGAGAGTACGTTATACGGCATAATGAGAATCATTTTCTTGGTTTGCTACTCAACACGTACTCACGGCGTGTAAAATACAATAAGCTCGTCCACTATCTACACCTTCAGGTCTTGGTTATAATTATCCTATGTTTCATTACAACGTACTGTTGGTCAGCAATACAAATGCAAATGTGAGGACAATAATCATAATTAATTTAAAAAATCGAGGTTAATATGACGTGAAATAATTAAAGATTTCTATAGTTACCGGTAATGGGACTAAGGTATTTTAAAAAACAGATTCTTTATAGCACTGAAATTTGTAATCATGCTATGAATTATTATAGCGTCATACGCAAATTCCAGATATTGTGGGAAACCGCTAAGCTAAATAATATTTTGTTATATCTGTACTGCTGAATGAATAACACTCTGTATAGAATATTATATACACATTAGCTAGAGGGGAAACTGTAGACGAATAAATAATAAACACGGGAACGCGGAGCTAGATTCAACGGGTAGTTAGTTGGGTTGGGAGACTTCGGCAGGTTGGCTGGAAGACTAACTTTACAGGATTGAATGTCATTGTGTTCTTTTTATTATTTTCTTGTCTGTTCAATATTTTATTACAGTTTCATTATATTTTATTATAATTTTGAGGTGACAGTACTTGTTGATTTATTGTTGAAATTATATGTATAACTTTAGTTATACAGTCGAAGTTATGCTGTTGTAAATGGTATTGTAAGTTATTATTAATCTTCTACGACTACTACTTTATTACTTGAATTAGCGGTTTGCTTGTCAGATGTTTGTAAGAGCCTTGATGATTCTATTAATATTTTCTCCCGTGACTGGACAAACATCCGATAAAACATATGATGCATGAGATATGATTTGAGATTTTTATTCAACCCCTCAACTACTAGCTGGGTAGCCTCCCGTATGGGACCTCAGTACCTTATGACGCAAGTCGGTTAACTAACCAAAACACTCTTTAGTTTTGTATGTAGAATTATGATTATATTACCGTGTATTCAAGTACTGAAGTACATTTTTATTATTGTTATAATTATTATTACCATTGCAATAGCGACAGCGATTCTTTGAATTGTGATCGGGGTTTTCTCTGTCGTGCTCTTTTCTCCCGTGAATTCAAGGCTGAGTGAGACACTGATAGGTGGTTAGGTAGGCTATTACACCATTGACAGAATACTAATAAACGAGGTGTATTTAGTAATTTGTTTTGTTTTATTTAAAACTACTCAAATCTCCCTAATTTCGTAAATATGTAGCACATTCGAGGTAAATTAATAAATAATATCAATAAACACAACGTAGGTAAATCTTCTCGATTATTGGCCAAATACTTCCTCTTTCAACAATGTTGAACGAACCCGGGTATGTTACACTACAATATGGTAACCAAATATTTAAATTTTACCCAAATTGTTGCGTTTTATTAGTGTTATCATTCTTCTCGGTTACTTTACAAGCTACAGATTGCTTAGATTGCGGCCACACTCCTGTTGGTTTGATAAGACGGAAGACGTTAAATATATGTTACACAAATGCGGTATAGCTTATCACGATTTCGTCTTTACATTCATGTCACACGTTAAATGATTTCACACAAGTAGATATATTCTTGATATATGCTTTAGGTGTGACGATTAGGTACTTCAGTTCTCTATGAACAATTCTGATACGTAATATATAAATATTAATTTAATGTGGCATATTGTATAAATAACTGGGTACCTACATTAAATTCCTACGTATTAAATATGCTACGCCATACTATATAATATAATTTTTTAGAAGCAGTACAGCAACCAAATAAATACAAGGTATACTTACCTAAATGATTTCAGATATTGTGAAAAATGAGTTAAAAATAGAACGTGAAAGAATTTGATATATTAAAGAGTTGAATATATAATAGAAATCGATATAGCACACATTTTCATGGTGGTAAATGTAGCCTGAAAGGAAATAAGTGGTAATTCTAATATCTATCAGTTGAATTGACGTCAGAAATACATAAATGATTTGTCAATGTACCTTAAGTTCTGTCTGACCTTGCCAAGCTTCATCAAATCAAGTAATGAAAATATATAATCGAAAAATACAATAAAAAATTATTGGTAGGCTACTTAGCTACAATTAATATAAAAGTAATACGTTTTTAAATCAACGATTATTTCTAACGCTAAGTTTCATTTAACAAAATTTACGTGTTGATTATAACATTATACCAAAAATATAATGTATAAAATAGAATAATTATTAATAAAATAATGAATCGACAAAATATGTATACTAAAACCAATAAATAAAATTGAATGATCCAGTAAAAATATATTTATGTCGGAAATTCCAGTACCTATGACAGGGCTGGGAATTTCATAAATCTAAATTAATAAATAACAGAAGTTTTACAATTACTTGTTACTTTTATAGTTTATATTTATAGGCTGTTCCTAGATGATGAACAATTGGTCTTTTTAGTGTTCCAAGCTCATATTTTTTAATCCAATTGATTTTGAAGTAATTTGCACTATTATCTTCAATCTCACGCTGATAAAAAGAGTAAATACTATGTCGATCAATAAAAAAATATCAACAGTAAACGGAATTCTCTTAATGTATCATCAACGATGATTTATATAAGGAAAGAAACATATTTAAAAATATCGGTAAAAGCTTAATATGCATCGCACAAGAACGAGCACATATCAACAACAAATCATTAAAAACAAGGTAAGAGTTATCAACTTAGTCACTACTTACTTCAACATCTTCACAATAGCATATAAATGTAGGTGTTTGACAAACGCACATACTATTTTAACAAAAATTAATGACGAAACTAACGAATTGTTAGTTAATACTGAACGCTGTTAAATTCTTTGCTGAACTGATAACCGGTATCACTCGTATTTCCAGTTTTTAGATATATTTAGCGTGTTATCAGTGGAAAACTGAGTTGAAACCCAAGCCATCCAAAACAATAACGTAAACTGTGAGTGAATCACAAGCAACAACAAATGATAAAATGCGAACGTTGTTTATGACGCATGCTTTACATTGAATTCATTATCAGTCTGCATAGCCCATTCCCACACATGAATACAACGTACACAAACGGAGCAGGAAGGATGCTTGCTATTTTATAACTACACACAACGTCAAAAGTATTGGACCCTCTGATTCGATTAAAAAAGTACATGTACTTAGGGAACAAAAAATACAATAAAAAATTGCAGACCATGAACCTTTACTACCAATGTTTTTACAAATCTGGTCAGTTTGACAGTGTATTCAGCCAAGTGTTCCTTTGAATTTTTGTACATTATAATGCCAGGACGTGAAATTTCTGCGTTTAGCCGAGCAAAAATGACTGCTTTACATGACGCAGGACATTCTAATCATCAGATATTGAACATGTTGATCCTGGATCATCTGTTGTAGGAATAGTACACACATATGAAGAATTTGATACAGTGGAAAACAGACCACGTAGTAGACGTCCTCGAGTATCCAATGAAAGGATCAGTATTTGACAGAATATATCCGTAGACACTGCACATCTTCAGCTTCAGCTCTCAGGGTCCACTTTCAAGGTACATTTCGCCGTGTTCTTTCGACACTTACTATTCGAAGACGACTCCACAACGCAAATTTATGTGATAGAAGACCATTACGGGTCCTCACTCTACTTCCAAAGCATCGTGCTGCCCGTCTCCAGTGGGCGCGAGATCATAGGGGCTGGATTTTACACCAGTGGCGGCGGATCTTATTTACAGAAGAAACCAGAATTGGGCTGGTTACTGATGACAATCGACAAAGAGTCTAGGAGAGAGCCAGGCCGTCAACAGCGACTTCATTTCCCCCGTGGAGCTGCTCCGTATGAAGGGAGTACCATAATGTTTTGGGATGAAATAATGTTCAACTACCACATTAATTCACATACCACAGAATATGACCAGTCAAATTTACATAGAATAAGTTATTACGCCCATTATCTATCTCCTACGTAATGAATTAAGTAAAAATTTTGTGTTTATGGACGACAACGCTCGACCACATCGCGCAAGAACGGTTCTAGAGACACTCGAAACGGGACATATTAATAGATTACATTGGTCAGCCAACTCTCCTGACATGAATCCTATTGCAGATGAGTTAGTCGTGGCGGCAGAAGAAGAATGGAACAATATTCCGCAAGAGATCGTTAACCACTCAATGCACAAGCGTGTCAATATACTATTGGAACGTGGTGGAGGTCATACCGACTACTAGACAAGTAGATAACTTGCTTTGTTACACTACTTTTTGATTTAATAAATTTTATCAAAAATGTCACACATTTGCTGATTTTTAATTTTCTAAGTTCTCAGTTTATCGAACATATTCTTTTCACAAAAAAAAAAGGTTCAAAAAACAATATACTTTTATAAATGTATTTGGTTTTTCTGACAAAAATATTTCTTTAACAAGAATGAGGGGGAGTCCAAGACTTTTGACAAAAGAAACTTAACATTAACTGGATTTCACTTTTGGAGCACTCTATATATATCTATAACCAATAAGTAGGATACAGTAAATAAGTAACAGTAAACAATCGACTTGATTTACATGCATCTAATATATTATATAAACAAAGCTAGGTAAAATCTACAGAACATACTGCTAGTGGTTCTTATCAACTAGGTACACTACTCTTTATTGTAACACAAGTTGAATCCGGAATAATATTTATGAATTTTTCAAACTGTGTGAGTCAAAATTAGTAAGAAACAATAGCAAAAAATAAAGTCAAGTCAAACAGTGATTTTTTTAAAAAAGCTTGATTTCAAGACAACTTAATTTCTATAAAAAAAAACAAGCTACATAGCTTGATGATTCCCTAGTTTTGTGTTTCAACCTTTAAAAACAAAATTAATCATTAAACTTACTATGCACATAACTTATAACTGCTTGCTCTCTGAAACAGACCTGGTGGGAAAACCAAGACACTCATGCCTTCCAAAGAAGGATGCAGCATGTGCCCTGGCACTACTGACCGTGGATAAGAGCCATAGAATTATGTATGAATGGGTTTTAAATTAGTCCGTGTATGCTTTTATTACCTTGCATAAGGGCTGAATACATTTAGATAGGATCATCCTATTCAGTATTCATGCTCATACAACGAACGACTTTAATAGACGCAGTCGAGCTAAGAAAAGGAAGCAAGTAATAAGCTGGAGGTTAATGTTAAGTGAACTATTGTAAAAATATTTGTTTACTAGTCGTACGAGGATTGAATAATTGTTAAACAAAACGTAAATGCAATCATCACGACTGCTGTAGAAATACTATAAATAATATCCTGAGAGAGTAAACGTAGCTATTATTTTTTACCGATATGGTTTATTATATCATCGATCAAAATACAGTGAAGTCCTACTACTCATTATTTACTTTAAAACAGGTACTCATACGTTTTCTATTGAATTCATTCATTCATATTCGTTCCGTGATACATATCCACATACACACGAATTGTAAATAGTGAGAACCTGCACTGACACATGACACATGTGTTTAAAATTTCATTCTCTAGAAGAGTTTATTCGACAGATAGAAAGTTGCCTAAAGTACAAATGTCTGCGAGAACAAATACCTACTAAAAATTGTTAGTACTTAAAGAGAGACATTTATCTAGGATTAAAAAAATAATAAAACACTGGATATCTTCCATATGTTAAAAAATTGTTTATTGCTGTAATCCGTACAGCAGTCGAGCAATTCACCTTGATTTATTCATAAATACCTACGCCCACCATAGAGATTCCTTTGCAGTATATCAAACAATGTCATAAAACATCCCACAATGTCTAAAATTTTAATTACTCGAATAAAAATATTACATACCTGATATCCTAAATATTCAATAATCGCTGGAAATCCAGTAAATCGATTAAATGACTCAGAGGTTGTTATACCATTTTCAAATAACAAAAATAATGTATCTAGAATACCTGGTCAAATGACTTATGAAAATGAAATGTGTGATAATCCCCTCTCAATAGTGAATGCTTTTGGTAGATTTTTAAAAAGTGTTTATTCTCCCCCTGATGTTGATGGAGGAAACTTAAACTTTGAAGGTAGTATCAATGACATTATACAAATTAATTGTGAGCCAATAACTGATGCTGAGATTTTGGAGGCCGGGAAAAAATTAAAAAATAAATTTACTGCTGGACGAGATAAAATTCCATCTTTTCTTTTGAAGGATTGCTTAAGGGTGCTGACATATGCTTTGCAAACTATTTTTAACTTGATCTTAAAGACATCAGTTTTTCCTGATGTCTGGAAAATTGCGAAAATTTGTCCAGATTATAAATCTCAAGATCGTGTTTCAGTTGTCAATTACAGACCAATATCAATTTTAAACAATATTGCAAAGGTCTTGGAGAGTGTCCTTTACAACTGCATTTATATGGCTGCAAGTAACAAAATATCTATTTGTCAATATGGATTTATGAATTGCAGATCTACTACGAGTAACTTAGCAGTTTTTAGTCAGTTTTTGTGTAATGCTTTAGATGTGCGTGGGCAGGTAGATGTGATATATACGGACTTCTCCAAGGCTTTTGACAAAATCAGTCACCGTATACTTATTGGCAAACTTTCAAGTTTGGGTTTTAACATCACTTATATAACTCTTCTAAAATCTTATTTACATAATCGTCAACAATTTGTTTACTATAATGGTTTTTGTTCATATACTTACTCAGTTACAAGTGGAGTCCCACAGGGTTCCAATCTGTGTCCTCTGCTTTTCTTAATATTTATAAATGATGTGTGTGATAAGTTGAATTGTAATGTGTTAATGTTTGCTGACGATTTAAAGCTATATGCATCTATTTCGAGTCTTGAAGATTGCCTTATATTGCAAGGACAAATTTGCATTTTGGAAAATTGGTGTGAAGAAAATAAATTGTACTTAAATGCATCAAAATGTAAAATTCTAACTTTTAGCCGTAAATTCAGCAATATTCAGTATCCCTATAGTATTGATGATACAGTTCTGGAACGTTGTGAATCTCTATTTTGACACACAACTTACTTTTAATTATCACATTAACACAATTGTCAATTCAGCATTTCGTGCACTTGGATTTATTATAAGCTTTAAAATGCTTATATTTTAGTCTTGTTAGAAGCAAATTAGAGTATGCGAGCCTCATATGGAATCCTATCTATATCCACTATTCTCTAATTATTGAAGGAGTCCAAAAGTCATTTTTAAAATTTTTAAGTTTTAGAATAAACGGAGTATATCCTATGAGAGGATGTAATTATCCTGAGTTGCTGCACACTTTTAATTTCATTTCTTTCGAGAAACGTAGATTTCAGGCCTCTGTTTTGTTTTTGCACAAACTCTTACATGGCAAAATTGATAGTCCTGTATTACTATCCTATTTAAACATTCTTGTTCCTAGAGTAAATTCTAGATATCACAATACTTTCTTGTGTGAAAGGACTCATACTAATATTCTATTAAAAGCACCAATTAATATGATGTGCAATAATGCTAACAGAGTTTCTGATATGTGCGATATTTTTTGTTGCAGTATTTCGGAACTGAAAAGTGTATGTTTTAGCTATTCATAACGTAGTGTTCTGCATAACTATTATTTATAAATTCTGTCTTCAATTATTTATGTTATATACATATAGTTATGTATAGTTTATAGTATAGTTAAGTTATATATAGTTATATTCAGCAAATTCATAATTTATAAATTCTGTTTTAAATTACTTATTATTTAGATAATTATTCTAGTATAGCCTTGTGTTTTTGTTGTTTTATGTTTGTATAAGATATATGTTTCACCCATGTAGTTACTAGTTACTAAAGATTTGTACAATTGCTCTATAAATGGATTACTGTTGGGCAATAAATGCTATTATTATAATTATTATTATTATTATACCTACTTAAAGTGATCTGATAAATGTTAACAATAATTGTATTTATTATTACATTCACTGAGATGTGTAGGGGGCACTGTCATTTCTACTTTCATATTCCGCCCTTAGAATAAATGAATCATCCCTACAAACATCACCCCCTACACATTAATAAAACAAACCCAAGTATTAACTTGTGTAACAACTGGGGAATCGTAAAGGTTACTAACTTTTTATGTTCATCCCTAAACTCGTATATGTTTCAACCGTCGTTAAATATGAATTCAGGATTAAACAGTCTATTTAAATACAAACGGTGTTTATTCAGTAAATGAGTAAAGCAGTAAATATTTCTTTATTATTCCTTTATTTAGCGTAGATTCGAAAATATTAAGCTAGTTCAAACTCAAATGGCTCTCATGTCAATCATTAAACATTGTACACAGTAATTTGATTCATTAGCCTCTTTACAAACTTTTGTAATGAAAAACATGAATAAGATAAGTTTGTTCAAAACTTATAGCGCTTTTAAAATATGAGTCATTGTCAGCTAAACATCGCAAGGATTCAAGTCGGGTGATCTAGGTGGCCAAGGTATAGCGCCTGCGTTACTAATTCAATTATTTGGTAAGACTGGGCTCCATCAAGTTGATCTCACATATATTGTATCAAGTGGAAAGGAACATCATCCAGAAGATCATAAAACGCGATGTTCAAAAAATTATGGCACTTCTACATTTAAATTTCCACTAAATACTACTAAATAAATCTATAAATCTTTGCTGAAAATTACGAGTTCTGTGAATCATTAATACCGTCTCTGGCAAAATCAAATCATCTGACCATAGAATTTTTTGAAATAAAGTTATCTTAGGCGCTGTTGTAAAATACAATAACAAAAACTTAAACACAGTTGAGAATCTTCTGGATACAATACTTATACACTTTATTGATCACAAGGGTTTCAGCCTTTCGTGATTTATTACTCAACCCACAATACTTTGTGATAGCCCCTAATTTCGTTCCATGTGTCTGGCTCTCTTTTTAGATCCTTCAGTTACCGCATTTTTTACATTTTGAATATCTTTCAACATTTAATCATGAGAAGTTTTCTAAATGATATACTGAATATGGTGCGACGATTGACATCTATGAGGAAATCGATTTCAATATTATCTAGCTGCATACACAAAAACAATGTCAGCCATATTCATCATTACAAAATGGATCCATTACTAAGTAAAACTGAACAAATAAAAATTTTAACAAATCGTGACAGAAAGTGTTAATTATAAGCTACTTTTGGCAGATTATTGAAAATGATATTTACTAAATGTTGTTTTGCTAACTCATGTCTATTATGCTTTTCAACTTAAAAATTTTAGTAGCACTATAACTTCTGAACAAAGAAAAATAGGATCAACGTTTATATGAACATTTATTCATAAAATTAAATCTACTTTTTTTTTTCATTTAAAAAGATTATAAGAAGGCTAGTGAATCGCCCTGTATATAACGCCTCATTTGACTGTTCTTTCGATTTCGTGTTGCAGGTGGTTATGCTGTGCCCAAGGAGAACGAAGACAATGTTATGAAATTGCGTGTAAATGCATGAAGAGGCGGAATGATCGTTGGAATCGCTGCCACGCTTCAGAGGAGACTGACAATGGTTTTATAGGTCTTTGTAGCTC
Source organism: Monochamus alternatus (assembly GCA_037114965.1). Classification (NCBI taxonomy): domain Eukaryota; kingdom Metazoa; phylum Arthropoda; class Insecta; order Coleoptera; family Cerambycidae; genus Monochamus; species Monochamus alternatus. Next base: position 70,747,361 of record CM073431.1, on the reverse strand, counting down.
GTCCTAACAGACGTTACATAAAGAACCTTTCAACCACATCAGAGACCAAGCGTATGTTTAATATCAAAATCGCCTTCCCTTTATATCAAGTTAGGCACTCCGAACTAATTAATTTACCCTATGTAAAGAACAATTTTCTGTGTTGTGTGATGGAACTGTATTTCATGTCCAATATCCTTGTATCAGAAAGTTTGGCTTTTCATCATACAGTTTCTTAGAATAGAAGTTTGATGTATACACAACATAGCGCATAATCAAAATGCTATACGACAAAATCCTATTTTCCTCCAGAAAATCGGTGCCTATGACAATCATCGTCCGAGATGGTTTAGATATGTCAACTACCATGCGGCCGTTTTTTACAATGTTGCCAAATGTAAAAACAACGAAAATAAACATTTCCATTACTAATAATAATACATATAACCCGATAGATAACAGCTAATCTGGTTAGCTGCAGTATTTTGCAATATTACCCAATAACAGAATACACAGTCCGCGTACAATTAAATAAAATACCTATTTACTCTAAGAAAATTGAAATTTAATGTAGGGAATACCTACTCATAGGAAACTCGAAATGAACCTTCGGCAGTCTTTAATTATAAAATTGTGTACGATTACCGTAGCTAGATTGGATTTGCCCTCAATTCTCGAAAAACAAGCGGCATATAGCATAGGGCGAACCATATTATGGGGAAATACCTGAATCCGACATAAATTCCTTTATTTAATTACCATAAAATGTTGACAAGTAAAAATTAGTCACTAAATCGCAACTTTCTGGTTTCAATTATGACAATGAATTTTGCATTGCTGGTTGCAGCACTCTCCAAACGTCAAACGTCGCTTTATCAAGGAACAAAGGAACACTGGTCAAAGAAAACGTTTTTGCAGAACAGTGTAAACGTCTCGGGAAATTACAGTTTAAAATAGTACTAATTATTTTATGCAAACATCGTCGATTATTGTTGTTATTATTAGCATTAACAGTATTTAATTCTCCAACAACAGAAGCTTAAAAATTTATCGGCGTAAAGTAGACCTTGCGTTTGTGGCCTACAGAAGGCGACTGCATCAGATTCTATCAAAGGCAAAATATCACAAACGGTATTTTTTCAGTTTTTGCATATTTAATTTTTTTGTGTATTTTCAAACATATAGTATTCAAACGCTAAAATGACGGATATGGTACTGATTTATAGGAAGTGCTATCCCTAAAATGTTTGTTTTAGTCATAGTTACTCCTGCATAAACGTCATTGTCTGTAGTATTCGAAATGTGAAAATGACTGATGACAAGACAAGAAATTTCCGATAATGTATAATCATCTATCTAAAAACTTTTTATTCGATATATGAGCTCCTAAACATTTTTATTAAAGCAAAGCATCATACTATATTTAGAAAATAAAAATATCCAAAATTTTCGAAGAAATAATATTCTTGTGTAAATACTTAGATATATGGTCACAAAAGAGATAAAATTATTAAGGACATTGATTTGGCCATTCTGCTATTGAATATTTTTAATCAGAAATTTGAATTTCTTGGCATCAAAATGAAAGGTATTTGGCTACTTCTAGTATTCCACCAATTCTGTAACTTATCCAAAATAATCCTATTCCGCTGCATATTCTGCATAATCAGCAACCTGGATTAATGCCAGCATAAGTTAGTATTTGCATATTTGTTTTAAAAAAACTCTTGGCGATGTACTCTTCCGTTTTTGTAAACACTGTACGACTGAGCTAGCTTGACCCATTTCTGCTCAAAAATTGGTAACTAAATTAAACCCAGATCGATGTTACTACCGGAATGAAATGACTAGTCACAACAAAACTATTTCTGCAGCAGCCATTCCGCGATTACTTGCTCCGTGACCTCTTACTGCCCACAGAAATTATCAGCAATTAGCTAGATTCATTCGGTTGAATTAAAAGAGCCGCTCGGCTATCATTGTCATAAAACCACCGAGGAGCAGCACTCACATTTACTAGACTGTTTTAATAGAGACAATTTACCCGGAATTAAAGGTGTTATCGTCGAGCGTTTTTCAAATTAATTAAATTCTGTAGAGGAAGGCGAGAAGTAAAGAACCGAGGACGGCCTAATCCTAGGCCATTGATTTAAATCCCCGTGTCATTCTTTACCTTTGGAATGATGGGAATTTCCCTTCACGATTTCATTTAAATGATTTAAACAGGTCTGTACGTCTTCAGTAAACAAAGACTTTTTTTAATAAACGTATATTCGTGTACGAAATGATTTGTCAAAATCTACTAGATTAATCGTGAAAATAAAGAGTAAAATAGGTACATACAGTGTGTTCACGGATGAACAACATTTTAAATTTCTTCTTTAAAAACTGATACTCTGTATTTTTTAACGCTATTTTCACAGTTGCTATGCACATTTCACAAGTAAAACCATAGTTACATAGACAAATACAAAATACTTTAAAATGGGGTTAAATTTGTAATGTGCAGTTAATTTCAATTGAGAATCTCATTTGAAAAACGTTTTACTGAACGCTCGTTGTCCCGCAAATCTGTTTACAGTGTTTACAGCGGTGGTCAGGGTTACCAGTGCCGTAGGACCGTTGGCAAAACCTAGGGAATGAAACCAAAGGTGGTCATGTGGATATACACTGCCATTGTAAGACTAATATTAGCCTATGGTGCTGTCGTCTCTTGACCAAAAGTCCAACAGTCAACAGCTAAACAAAAGCTCAACCAGGTACAAAGGATTGCCTGCATGAGCATAATAGGAGCTATGCGAACAACACCCGTCATAGCAATGGAGGTAATGCTATGTCTACTACCTTTGGATATTCATCTAAAAGAAGTAGCTACGACAACCATGCTTCGTTTCAAAAATGCTGCAGGCAGACACTGACATTATTTCTCCCAAGTTTGCATTTGGTAGACCTTACACGGTAATTATCAGGAATGAGGTGACCGCCAGTGGGAATGTAATCAATATCTTCACAAACGGATCAAAAGAATAAAAAGGAAGGAAGGTGCAGGATGTGGAATCTATTCCAGATTCCTATACATCCAATGTCAGTGGGCACTGGATAGACATACTACTGTGGTATAAACGGAATGAGCAGATATAACCATAGCTGTCAAGGAAATTGACCGTAGGCATACAATGGGTAAAACCATCAGAATCTACACAGATAGTAGACAATCAATACTAATCTTACGTAATCATAAGATAACAACTAAATCAGCATGGGAATGCCATCAGGCACTGGTAGTGGCCTCAACTGATAAAAGCATATCTGTATGCTGGGTGAAGGGACTCGGATGGTGCAATGGCAATAAAGTAGAGCTGACAAGCTAGCCACGAGTACATCAATATTTTTAGACCTGGTCCCCCACAGTATGCTTCCGTTTTTGTTGGAGGACAACCACACAGAATTTAGAAAATGGTAGCATGAAACAAATAGCTGTCAATTTGCTAGGGAGTTCCTAGAGTACCCCTGCCATGTACCTAGCCATATCTAGGCCGGATCTTCATCTGGTGACAGGTAGTCAAGCTGGACACTGTTGGTTAAGAAAGCACCTTTATTCTATGAGGAAATGTGAAACACCTCTTTGTAGGGGTTGTGAACAGGAAGACGAAATAGTACTCCACGCACTCTGTGAGTGCACTGCCATTTTGTCGATAATAGAATCCGTGTTGAGAGATCGATGGCCTTCTATGGCCTACATTAGAGACATCCCTGAACAACGTCACCACCTTGTTCTATATTGCTGGTTAGCTGGTTCGCGGTTAGCGGTAGCTAGCGGTTAGTGGCTGGTTAGCGGCTCAGGCGGTTAAAGTGGTTCATCCCGTATCATACAAACAAAATGTACAGTTTTCTATATATAAAACTGAAAATTAAAACATGTTCTATTTATATAAAATTCTGAATACATTTTTATGTGAACAATAATATAACCTCCAGTGCATCATTTCCATATCTTTTCTATGTTTGCTTAATTTATTGGTTATTGGTTATAATAACAATAATTATTATTAGTTCTAAATATATAAAAAATATGCTTATATAATTCTATGCAAAATTTTATATAGAATTTTATACCGTGTCATACGGCCTTTAGGAAGTATCGCAAGTGTATTTCTGTAGACAGAAAATCGTTGAAAATGTACCTATCTATCAAATACAAATAAATATGTACCACTTTTATATTAACTTAATTTTTGTTCATTTGTTCATATATCAAACAGTAAATGAGTGAAATTTTGTAAACAAAAACTTTACCTGAACTAACTTAATTTTATAAGTATGCCTCCTTTCTATAGAATTTACAAGCTGCCACTATACAGGGCGTCCGAAAACTCCGCGTGGAAAATTTAAGTAAGTATGGGTTGGTCTTTTTAACTTCAAATAAGAGTAAACAATTTTTAGATAAACTTTCATTCTTTAAAGCAATGCCATCAAAATCTTCATAAAACCAATGGCAAAAAAGTTATGATCACTTCTTCACCTAGCAAGTGCCCTTCCTATCCAAGGTGCTGCATTGTAAGAAATATTTTACCTGAAGTTGCGTCTCTATAAAAGTAACAAGTTTGCCAAATTTGAAAAAAAATCGCCATTATTAAGTTATATCCAAAAAAAAACAAATTTCAAAACATTATTTTAAGGCTACGTAGCTCCGTTAATATTGACTTTTCGAGAAAATATTACATGACCTTGACACTATTTTATCGAGTAGTATCACTCCCTAAATTTTCACGCAGAGTTTTTGAACACTCTGTATATACCTTTAATATATAAAATAAAAAACGGAAATATTTCCTGTTGATCTATCTTCTATCAGCTAAACATATCTCTCATTTATATTAATATACAACCTTGTGTCCTTGTGTACAAAAATGGATTCAAATGGTAGCGACAGAAGTCAAAATATTTTAACAAAGAAAACAATTTCCGACTGGACCTATCTGACACATATTTTATGATCCATCGTACCCGTCATCCCCTTTGTTCTGTTGTTGTATAAAACACATTTCATCTCATTTAATGTCACCCTAACGTATGATAAGGTGAACCAATCGATTTTCTCCACCGCAGACAGTCTATAAAAACAACCTCGTTGTCAATATTTGTGCAGAAGCTTCACATTGTACTAAAATAGTGAAGTACTTATTCCATATAAATTAATGCTATATCAGTATACGTAACTCAAATATAAATAACTTTATTAACTTCTGTATGAATTTTTTCATGTATCATTAAATCAGTTGGATATGAGGAAAATTCATAGCACATTTCAAAAATAAGTGCCGATTATGTATAAAAAGAAATGAGAAAATAAAATATGTACCTATAAATTGTTTTAAATGCATACACTGAGAAAAAAAACCCTTCAAAAAAATGATGTTGCTAAAAAAATAATTATTGTAATTTTTTTTATCTAGCTAAGGTATTTTAAATATTAACCAAAAATCAAATAATATTTCTACACATGTACGCCAATGATAAGCGATTGCATAATTTTTGTCAGTAACATATCTTATTGAAATTCACTTCCGGTTCATTATAACTATCTGTAGTTAATTGCAATTGGTAAATATGAATCTAAACAGATCAGATTATTATCACTGTTGTACAGATCGATAACACAAATAATGATATTGCTGCGATAAGTAATTTTAGACATTTAAGAACTGAATAATATGGAGTTTAGAAAATAACAGGAATGTTATCGCATGCCACCTGAAAATATGATACCGAAGTAAAACGACAGAAAGCGGTCTAACCAACAAATTTTTAGGTACAAAAATCTTTCAAAATATGTGTCTTTTAAATTCAACTGTAAATATTGTTATAATATAAACTTACACAGTTCTACATATAAGATTGTTCACTTTTGCTTATAAGTATGTGAAAATAATTGTTAAAATGTGGGGTTAGAATAGCAAAATAATGTGTTTTGCAAATGCATTTTAAAAGTTATTATATTATTTGAGGAAAATTTAAATAGTAAAAGTGGATAAACAAAACGACGACCTTAAAGAATCAGGAATGACCTAACAAATTAACAATTCTTCGGTGTCAGCAATTGAACCTGAACCCCCCGTGTGAAAGCCAAATGCTACCCACTATACCAGTTACAGCAATATTAACATTTTCCAGAATGATGGGAGAATTAAAGTTTTATTTATTTAGTGAACGACAAATGTCAAACTTGAAAGTAAGGTGTTTTGATAGTTTTGTATGTTATGTCATGTTCATGTTATGAGTGAGAAATTATTGTGCAATGTTTTCAGTACAAAGTTTTCCAAATTAGATCCATCATTCTATGCTCGTTGAATAATATACTATTAAATTTGTTAGTTTCATAGCCCATTATATATAAAAATGTTGTTTTCACATTTTCATTGTAAAATAAACAATTGCGTATTATTATATCTTTTTTTGTAAATACGTGTCTTTAATTGTAATTTGTAACTGTCATTTTGGCATGTGATGTATTGATAAAAATATATTTCAGTAATACTTTACATACACTGATTTCTGTGTCGTGATTTTAAAGAAAAAGAACATGTTTTAATTATTACAAGTCAATTCTCATAAATTCTCTTGGATGTAGTACCTTCCTAAATACACATGTTTGTTTATAATATATTACAGTATTAGGTTGGTAAGTGGGGTATAACAGCCACTGTTAGCCACTTAACAACCGTATAGTGTATAACGTTTTTCGCACAATCGCATTTATCAAATAAAACAATAAAAAAAATATTTTGATTGCTGAAATGGCGTGGCCTATCTAGAGTGTTTTGAATTTATTTTGTTGGAAACCAAAAAACAATTGAAGTTTGAACAATTTTGTGTTTTGTTGTCAAAACTGTGCTTATAATGGCTGATAAAGATGGTTCAGAGGTAGATTCGGGCATTGAAGAATCGCATCAAATAGGTTGTGGGTCATTAATTTCCACAAAATCAAAGGTGAGGTATGAAAAAGTATATGATGCCTTCAGGAAATGGTTGAATGAGAAGAAAGCGGAGATATCTGAAAAAACTTTTCTTGCTTATTATGTTCAGAGAAATTTAAGAATGAAGTCTCCGGGAAGCTTATGGGCAGAGTACTCTATGCTTAAAAGTACGATCAAATAATGGTGTAGATATATCGTAATTTAAGAAGATAGGAGCATTTCTAAAGAAGAAAAATATTGGACATCATTCGAAAAAATCAAAGGTATTTACCAGAGAAGAGATGAACAAACTCCTGCTGAAGCCCCCGATGAAAGCAGTGATGATAATGGGAGTCGCTGGGGCTCTTAGGCGTGATGAACTTATGAAGATGACAGTTGATGACATTACGGATGAAGGTTCAGTTGTCATTGTTAAAATGCCTGATACCGAAACACATATTAGTCGAATTTTCACAATCACTGACAAGATCAATGAAAAAGTCCCTTTTTGACGATTTTTCGAAAATATACAGGTTTAAGTCTTAAGGAGACTAACTCTCGTCAATTTTTCTACTCAGTTCGTCAGGAAAAATGTGTAAATCAACTTGTGGATATAAATACAAGAAATTGCCGAATATTTAGAATGCTTTTAGAAGGACGTCGGCGACTTTGTTAGCAAATACTGGAGTTGATGTTGTGGCACTCGAACGTCATGGGGGCTGGAAGTAGTGATAACATTATCGTATTACTTGACAACAGAAAATATGTTGCAGAGTCTTTAACAAAGAAAATAGAGTTTGCTGATAAGATTTTACATACCAACAGCGGCAGTGACAATGAATTTGATTCCATTCCAGTGCTTGAAGACAGAACTACTGAAGTTTATTCTAATCCTAACATATCTAACTCAGTAAGTAACACAGAAAATTCAATTACTGTAAGAGCAATAAATAAAAACGAGGAAAAAACTATTACGTTTAAGAATTGTACAAATTGTACCTTTAATTTTTACAATAAGTGAGCCCAGCATTTGTTAGTGAAAATAATTACTGATTTTTACTAAAACCAGTTTTGTAAATAGTTTGTTATTATAATAAAATCATAAGATGTCTTATATTTTATTATTACTTAATTTTATAAATACCTATTATAAAGTTAACACTTTAATTTGAAAATTCTACATGTTAAATGATACAAATAATATTGAAATATGTAAAAGTTACACCTGTTATATTAACACAGTACATATCTAGCCTACTACCATATTATTCAATGTTACTACTACTACTACTAGTATGTACCTACCTACGTACCAAGAAATGTGTAAAAATATACACAAACCAATGTGAACCTCGATAAAACAGGGTTGTGTTCTTTTGTGCTACAAAGTGCAATTTTTATACAAAGTTAAAGTAGGTCACTGGGAAGAACCTAAAAATGCGGTACATTAACGTTACGTCTACAGTCATTTTCTATTCTAACATAAAATCAACACTGAAATTATCAAAATAAATAGTTTTCTAATAAAAATATATATATATATATATATATATATATATATATATATATATATATATATATATTCTCTATTCACCGTTATGAAAAATCAAATCCAATTATTCTTTTCAATGAAATTTTCAGTGCGTGGAAAGGATTATGAACCCATTTCTCATTTCGCTGCGCTTTAAAATGCAATCACGTTTTCGAGCTTTAGCTCTTACGCTAGGACCGAACCGATTCGTATAGTAAAAAACGAACCCACGCGGTTGTAGTAACCGTTCAATACCAATGTACCAACAAAAACGTGCTTCCAACTCGATTGATGGATTAATTAACAGGCTATTGTTTTGGATATAAATCCATTGTTCTCTTGTGTTACCCCTAATTAGCCCCGCATCTGTAAGCGTACCGACTTGTACGCTGATTGAATATTTTTTTTATTTAAATAATGCTTCTACTATTAAATAACTTTAGTTCAAGAAGCAAATTGCAGTATTTAACTATGTCTCATCGTACTCATATATTATTTTACTAAAGAAACTGTGTCGTTTATCTAACTACTTTTTGAGTTACGTACACTGAAAACACATCTACAACCAAACTGGTCGAATATTTCAAAAGCCCGCTTTACATTAACAATTTCTTTGACGTCAAATAAATTGATGAAGAACTTCGTCAAATTATTTCATTTTTTCTTCAATTTTTACTTATATGATGATTTATTTTTAATCAGTAACCGAGCAACAGCAATAATAATTGCAATGTAAGTTTTTTTTTAATATTTCTCCCTTTTTTGTCATAAAATATAATTTTTAAAATTACTTTTCATTTTTAACAGATTTTATTTCATAAACATTTACGTCAAAAATTATAATTACTTTTAGGTCGATACGGATGACATCTGCCAGAAAAATTGTTAAGAAACATGACAATGCTCTGAACACATGTAAAACCAAAGTGCAACCTTGAGGAAATTGATGAATTAATTCACCAATTTCTTCGTGAATAAATTGTTAGTGTAATGCCCGCTTAACAGTTTGAAACCCCAATTTCCGATTCTTGCGAAAACAGACCTTTGGTCGTTCGTATTCCTCGCCGTAAAATGATTGTTATGCTTTTTAGGTACAGAAATCTTGAAAAATAAAACACGTAGAGCATAAGTAATATCAACATAAAATTATATTATTATTATGTTTTATTTATCCACTTTTACTATTTACATTCTCCTCAAATAATATAACTTTTAAAATACATTTTTAACACATACATTATTTTGCTATACTAACACTACAATTATTTTCACATTATAACAATAGGTACAGTTGAATGAAAAAAAAATAGTTGGTTAGATCGTATTCAGTCGTTAGACTTATACTTATTATATTCGTTTTACTTCTGTACCTTTGAATATTCGCAGGTGGCATGAGATAACATTCCTGTTATTTGCTAAACTCTATATTATTCAGTTCTTAAATGTCTAAAATTATTTGTATTTGTAGAAAACACTATTTCAAGAATACGGCATCCTTACGCACCAAATTTTAGACAAGTTTTGCCACATCGCATTATTTTGTGGTTAGGAATCTACTCTTGCCCTGTATTCCATTAATTTCGGGACACCCTGTATATTTGAATTGGTTGTTTGCCAAATAAAATGTGTTCTGTTTTGTTCCCGAATATTATTCCGTAATGAAAATCAACGAGAACTATATAAGCAGTTACTTCAAGATTTGTAATTTGAACTTCTACGAAGGACCTTTAAAATCTAAGCATAAAATCATATCCTTTTATATCGTTTTAAGCACATTAGTGTATATATTTTACGAAACAAATGTTGGCTGTTCCTAAATACTGCTACATCCCCGTAAAAATAAACCAATTTGAAGTTAATTTTTATAGCAGGTATTTATATAGAATACAAAGGTCAGATTCGATCTGTACAATTTCAACTATCACCATTTGTTGTGGGTTGCCTAAATATGTGGAGATATTGATATGCACATTTATTTCACTATAAACTTTTAAATAAGTATGATATTATGCATCAATTATAAATATCAACAATGTGCCATGTGTAGATATTTAATGTCCTTGTCTGTAAATACCTTCCTACGTCAACCAAATATGAGGTAGAACATATGCAAAACATATGTAAATCATCGTTACATGTCTGTTCTAATTATTTATCAAAATATTTGTAGTATCTAAGAATTTGTTGTGTAAGGTTACAAGAAATGTCATTAACAGCGGTAAGTAGTTTAATTGTTTACCTATTGATTAATTCATTTAGAAATAAAAACATTACCACAGTCAAAAAAAAAATTGGAAACATTGTAAGTACATATTCTCTCAAAATGTTTCAAAAATTAGCCTTTTTAATATAATAATTATAACTAAACTCACCGGCAAAAAAACCGGCCACTAAAAACTAGCCCCAATTTTAAAGTTGACTTGCTCGCGATCATCTTTTTTAAGTTGTACATTGATTTCTCAGGAACGGATGCTGTGTCGGAAATTTTTGTTCGGAATTTAATTTGAGCATATACAGGACGCAACAAAATGGCAAAAATTTTTTCCCGAAATTTGTAAGACCCTGTGGGGCGCAGCAGCTACAGTCGCTGGTGCTAACTGGAGTCACACTGTAGCCTCATCTTTTGTGAATATTTTTTTAATCGCGACATTATCTCTGTTTTTATTGGAGATACACTGTATTAAAACGAACGCCTCGGAGAAAGGCCTCGCAGGCAGAAATTTCTACGCGTAAATAATCAAGGCGGAAATGCATTGATTGTTTGAAATATGACAATTAAGAGTTTTCCAACGGTTGTCAAATTAAAAAAGTGCCACTATCTGCAACCGACGTTGTTGATCTGTGAATTGCACTTCAGGAAGAATTTGATGCAATTTCACAAGGATTTGTTACAAACCTTACTGATTTGATTTGATTGTTTGTGGTTTAATTTGCTGAAATTCTTTTAAATGTAAGAATTAAGTGTCAACTTTAGCTCCTAGGATTAAAAGTGAATACTTTTGTTGCTAAGATACCTTTTTTCTCAGTAAGGAAAATGTCTACCTTAGAGAAAAAAATGTCATAGTTTTGTGACGGTTGGAGAGCAACTAGTTTCTTAGGTTTAAGAAAAAAACACAAATAGTGTTTGAAAACGAATATCTAGAATTTAGTTTATACGATTGAACTGCCTGCGAGTGCTTCAAATATATAGCGACCATGGCTACAATCAATAAACATAACAATAGCGTCGACAGTGCCAATCCTTCACCAGACATCCTCAAAAGGACGACAGCGTTTGGTTCCATACAATATCTCAAATCTACTCTGAAAGCGTTAGTTTCCTTGCAATTCTCATTTCTGTAGCACAATCAGGTCGCGACTTGGAATTGCTAATAAATTACACATTATAATGCGAAATACACTTGAGAATATGGCTAGTTAAGTGTACTACCATGTATAAATTTTAATTCCAATACTACATGTAGAATCTTTGATTTAAGTTCACTAACTAAGTAGGTTTATTTGAAAACTACACCAGTTCAGTTAAGTACAAGTGCTAGTAGCACTGTCTTTGTTAATTTTTCTAAATAAATTGTGTCTGATGTTTCATTTTCTTTTCATAGTACAACTGAAATCAATCTTTAACAAGCTTTCTATCAACAATAGAAACAGGAAATTAAAGTTATATAAATCCTCATTCCTCATTAGATATTGTATATCAACAGGTAATGAATTGGATTCTATCTTCGAATTGGATTCGAAGACAAAAATATCTTATATCCATCGCAATGGACTTTGAAGCAAGATAATATGTAACAATAATATATATGTCTACGTTTTGTAACAGATGTATAATAAGAATTATGAGGTATGTATTCCGTGAAATGCAGAATTAGTAATCAGACACCTCAAATGTCGGCTAATTGTACGCAACTTGCACTTCCAAAAACGGACTGATACAGTTGAGTATGTACAAGAAGTAGGATGCAGGTGTTGAACGGACAAAGACATGTCTAATTATTTAATCATGGAACTTGGCGCTGTGCTAAGAATAGCGTATTGTGAAACTGCAAATCGTAGGAAATGGCGCAAGTTCCACATAAAACGTCTACGAGAGCACTGCTATGTTTACGTACTTTTAGAACCCGTATACATACAATATTGATGAGTGTACAAGTGTATACGTCTTTCATATTGAGTAGGCCGCATGGAGAATATAAGGAAAGGACAACCGATCAGGTCGTGACGTTATTTTGCTATATGGACAAAAATAGATATGGCACGATTGACGTGTAAATTATTAACTTGGTCTGGGTCTAATTTAGGCATTCCCTAACATTTATAAAGTGTGGGCAATGGAAAACCAGAGACCCCGCAACTTTTGTTTTGAGGGAACTATATTTTATAGAATTAGGTATTCATTCTCAAAATTTGTACCCTAAACGGAAGAGACCGTCAAGTTAAAACCTTAAATGTAAAGTGCTATTAGCATAACTTAAATATAAACAGTTATACTACTCTTTTTATCTGATCAGAGCCGACACGTTTTTTTCGCCTGGAGTCGTAAATCAACTTGACTGGTGCGTTATGAAGGACATCCACACATACATTACATTAGTTACGCAAAGCATATACGAGGGTTATTTATAATATTGCTGTGGATATTAAAATTCTATTAATACAAATTTAACACGGTGTATTTGAATACGTATATAAACTTATAAAGTTTTGCATATTTCAAAAATTATTACTGTTATTATTAACAAATTAGGTTTTTGTACAAGTAACATCGGACACATTAAGAAAAACATCGATCAAGCGATCAAATTTAGTTAAGATTTTTTAATTATAAACACTGTACAATTTTTAAACAAAGGTTTCTTTTTTACAATTCTTAGATTTTATTCCCATATTTGCAAATCTGAGCGTACACTGACAAAAATGAATTTTGCATTAAAACTACGCCATTACATGTGTCTCTATACAACTATACAACATTAATTTCAAATAACATTTATCTTTGAGACAGTAAAAATAGTAATTGCTTACAACATATATTAACATTAGTTGTAGTTACGTTAATTATAAATTTGCTGTAACTAAATATCTACCTACAAATATTTGCAAATCCAAGGAATATACTGGTGTTTTCAAAAATAACTATGTAGTATTCAGCGAAAATATTCAACATATTTTCTAATGCGGATGAAATACCTACATTGCAATATATTTTTAGATGATGAGTGAAGAATACACTTTTACAGAGAAGGATGGATAATTCAGATTTAGAGGATGGATAGACAAATTCCACTAAAAAAAATATTCCTACACATAAGTTATTTACGCTACTAAGAAGGTCTTCTTAACTATTTAAAAAACTTTTTAACTTCATCTGTATCTCCATATGGCTACAAAAATAATATAATACATTTTTAAATTGACTTCTATTACACTATGCTGGTTAAACAAAATGTAAATATTTGAACTGATTGAGGAACTCTTTGGTATATACCTACATTTTTTAACATGTGCATAGGTAAGTATTGTTCAATTTTACACATATATATATATATTGTAATGTGAAATTTTTTATATCACTTACCGTTCTTTTCTAAAGCACCAGTCTGAAGTATAACACTTTTTAAGTTTAATTTTCAACAAAGTTCTTGAATTGTATTTTTTTTTTTATTTTACTTTAGACATTAATATTCTTTATTATCATTATTATTTATTTTTATTTTATGAAACAAGTTAATCAAAATGTTTAATTATTAGCATGAGAAACCTTTCTCTCAGGAGCGGTTCAGTGAAGTTTGTATTAAAAATTATATTTTTTTTTATAAAAAATTAAGACAATTTTATTATAAATAGATATCATCCAATATTTATTTAAAGTATTTAAAATTACCCTACGTAAAACCTGCTCTACTTAATTTCTATAATTAACAACATTATCATTAGCAACTATAAAATTTTTATAACCCTGTTCAAAGTCCCTTAAATCAGTCTTGAAACACCATTTAATAAAAGTCTAATATTTTACCTTCCAATTTTCTGTCGTTTTCTCGTCTGTGATTGTCTCTAAATACTTGTCTTTATCTGTAGATGCCTTGTAGAACTGCTCACTGTTGATGTTTGAATTTAGCGCCTTCTAACTGTCAGATTTCTTTGACACCCGCTTTGCAAATGTCCAGTACTCACTGCTTCGGTCTTGTAACAGATTGTTATTAAAATATAATACCTTTTACTGTAGTTTTCTTGGTTATATGTTCCCTGTGCTGTGGTAAATAGTGAATATAACCCTCAATGTAGTTTTCTTCGCTCTGCTGGATTGGATTTCGATATACAATGTTTGTTATACTTGTAGGTTAACTTTATTTATTCAGGTACGGTTTCTTTCTTACTAATTTCTTACAATTCTTTCAAAATTTTCTTGTCTTCTCCAAAATCTCGTATCTTATTTATTTTCCAAATCAACAACCTCTTTTCATCTTTTCGTTCCTATGCGACGTTTTTGCTTTCTCACAGAGAGTTTTTAATACACTACACTAACTATACTAATTATAAACTAAGCTGAACATACTTTTTTCTTTACATTTTATTATTTTATTTTGATATCTATTTATATTGCTTTATAAACTTCAAACATTTACTAACTAATAACTAAACATTTATAAATATACTAAACATACTTTTTAAAATTCGTCCTTTTTATACCAATTGAAACTTTTATTTATATTTCCTTTTTGTGACCATTACCATATATATATGAGATTATTTACAATGTATAAATTACGCCTGCGCAAATTTACGATGAAGCTTCTTTTTTACACTCGCGAAAGTTTTATAACCCAGCTAATCGGGGTTCAGAATTACTTGAGTTAAACAAGGTTGCATCTTGTGCCCTCTGTTTTCTTTAGAATCAAATATGTATTTATAATAATTGTTTTTTTTTTCAATTTTTATAAGTCTGTTCTGCTCTAGTTCATTTATTTGTCTTTGGATTTTTTTTTATTATATTATGGGAGGGCTTGAACCCCAAGCCCCCCAAGATCCGCCACTGGACTTAATTAATTACTGGGGTTTCCAATGGTTATTTTCTATTTCAAAATGAAACTGGAACAGGATCTTGGAGATATATATTTAGTATGAATATTTCTATTTGTCCCTCGAGTATAACCGTTTTCGTTCGTCGAAAATCCTTCACAGAATGAGACGAAAGAAAACAGAAGAGAAGTGCATCTAGGGAAATGAAATGGTCAATAAAAATGGATCTTTCAACTTATCCCACGATAATGAAATGCTTCTTCGTTCTTAGTAATATTTTCCTTCAAACGATCACAAAACAAAGGACTACAGAAACTTACATTATCTTTAATGAAACCCAACTGTAGTAAAAACCAGATTTCAATTTACCATTATCTAAAATAATTCTCATACAAACTTGTCGCTTTTGATATCGTAGATTTCGGCCTCAACTGAAAGCTGTTTACATAATAATTCCAATTCGTTCATTGAACTTTAAAAGTAAACCTTGTTTATCCTACTAAATGGTACAGTGGCTGAACGAGAGTGAATGCTTGGAAAAGCAATAAAGAACGAATTTAACTGCTCAAACCTAGAAGCTAAGTAAGAATTAAGGTCGTCTTCGCCATTATGTTAAAAAAATAATAAAATCTAGGAAAGTTTAATGAGCAATAAATACCTCAACCTAGTTTTTTCAAACATCAAGAAATTATTGTTTAGCTTATGGAAAGACTACGTAAATATAAAGTTTTAAAGTCAACCGAAGAAGATGCTCTGATCTGTTTTTAATTGTGTAATATTCCTAATCAATATTAATTCTTTTTAAAAGTCAAACTGAACTACTCTATTTTACTATGTTCAATTATTAATTTAAATTAGGCAAAAAGAAAACTTAATTTTGGCTTCTTCTAGACAAAATGTGATTTGTTAAAATGTCCAAAATTAAAAATGTATGGAAAGAAAGCTATACCTACTAATATCATGATTAATACACTTATTCCAACGCTAACTTAAAAAATTTGAGAATAGATACATCATGAAAAATGAAGTCAATATCAAGTTTTAGTATCTTCAACCTTTACATCGCTGGGCTACTGTAGTATCTAGTCAGACGATTCCAAATATTGAAATCCGATTATTTATTGTAGGTATTAACGTTTTTGTGATGTGAGTATTTACATTAATTTATAAAGTGCCAAAAATGGCTTATGTGTATAAGTGAAAATGCTCTAGCAGAACGATTTCCCGGTAAACATATACCAAATGCAGATACTTTTACCGCGGTGTGCAGTGAGTGCAAGTGTAGTGCAATGCAGACAAGACACGGGAAAATTACAACCGAATCGTGGAAGAGATGTAGGTCCAGGGCGTCCACGGCGTATTGTAGTAGTGTGGCGTATCAAGTATGTCCCTACCCATGTCCAAGAGGATTGACGAAAAGGACCGGTAGTATGACCGCCACAATCTCCTGACTTTAAATCATTTGGACTTCTTTTTAGAAAATGAAATGTATTTCACCAAAGTGGACACTATTGATGATTTACGCAAATGAATCATAGCTATTATCAATAACTTACGAGTTCAAAACGAACAAGAAGTAGAAACATTTGTGATAGTTTGTAGAAACTTCGTAAGTCCGTAAGATGGTTAATTAAAACCACAAATTAATTTTATTAATAATTAATAGCAATAGCGGAAGAAGTAGTTGTAGTTTCTGTACAAAATAGGTGTTTTAAGATGTTATTTATCCTTGGATAAGAGAAGAACGTATTCTATAATTAAATATTTTATTCATATTTTAAGCAAATATTATTGCTATGTATGTAAATATTTATATCAAATATACTTTATTATTGAATTATACACTTGAATGCAGTTTAAAATTTTAAATATATTATACTTGAATACAAATTAGATTTTTCTCTGTGTAATGTCAATTTTATTTAAATTAAACTGTAATATTTATTATATCACGATAGTGCCCTATATGAACTTTAAAATAAAATACTTTTGTCGTCATAATTTTGTCCAGTACTAATTACCTAACCAATAAATCATACATACAGATATCATTTTATTATTAACTGTTACAAAATAAATTAAATATTTGCTTGATAACACATAATTTTAATAGGTATTTAATGTTTACTAAAAAAATATATGACCATTTCTGATTTTTATATAAATAAGTCCATTTTTTATCAACATAAAAATACTAAGACCCGTTTGACTTATCGATTTGATATATTCTAGCACTCTATAATTGAAGGGTGAAAAAGCTAGAGAGCCTAAGGGCCAAAAATCAAGATTTGATCTTTGCGTAAAACAGACCTACTTACTGATATCAGTGTCCCATAAGAGGCCTAAGTCCATACTCCTATGTAAATCGTAAGTACGTTTAAAATTGACAGGGGACCTATCTCCAGGCAGGCAGGTCCAACTTGTGGACCTAAATGCAAGACAGTATTAATACAAAAACAGTACTTAATAATACAAAGCAGTATTAATACAAAACAGTATTAATGCAAAACAGTATTAATACAAAACAGTATTAATACATAATGTATTTTTTTATGTAAAATTGTCGAGAATTATTTTTGTTACTTTAATTGGCAATTTATTGTGTGAAATGTCCAATAATTAAAATGGTACTTAGGCCCTTCAATTTTAAACTTTCTTAGCACGTAAAAGCTAGGGGACCTAAGTGCCAAAACGTAAAATTCGCTGCTCTGTAAAATTATATTTTTGGCACTTAGGCTCTCTAGCTTTTCCACCCTTCAACTATATAAAAAAAAATTATATCTGAATTGTAAAATATCTTCTGGTTCAATTTTAAGCGGCTGTCGTTAAATAAGGTTCATTTTGGTATCTAGATTAGATTGAAATGATCTATTTTGACCTCCTATTTCCGCTGTATTAATTTAACTGATTATTTTATAATCACCCTGTATTATACAATTAATTATAACCGAATATTTTGCCAAGAGACGACAAAATATTCGGCACAAAACTCGGATTTTCCCTCTAAGCCCTGTTTGTAGGGTCTACCTAGGAATTTGGTATTCAGCTCGCAAAGCCCTTATACGAGGGTTCCATTAGTGTAAATGTAAATTTTATGGTTCGGGATAATTTATAATATTAAAACTTAATCCTCAGAAACAGCATGTGAGCCATAGCGATGTAACTGAACACATGTTACTTTGGAATAGTTCATAAACTTTATTACAGCTTTTCTCAATTAGTTGGGCTGTAAAAAAATCCAATAACCGTGATTTAGATGGACCGCCTCTAGTTAATTATTCGAGATAGGTACTTGGATCGTGAGGTTATATTAGGACAAGGTTTTATACTGCTATAAGAAATTATAATTAAGTTTGAGGGGAAATGCAGCCGGTGCAAGAATTCCTAATGTGTAGACAAACCCGCTTTTTAGATAAAAACGATAATTTTTTGGCTACAAGTACAACTACCTCAAATGCTCATGGCACAGTACAAATATTTGTAAAAGAAAAAATAAAAAAAAATGGTAGCTACTCATCATCATTTATTTATTAAATGCACAATTACTCAAAACCACTATATTTGTGAAGAGGATTGGCACCCTCTCTGCGAGTATGGTAGGGTGAAAGAACGTTGGCTTGGATCAATGCATACCGGTTGATGTTCGACCATCCCTCTAATTAATGATGGGAACCTTCCCCTCATTCCTGCACTGAATAATGGTTAGGGCCTACCAATGTAAGTCGTTCCTGGACGAAAATGCAGCCTGCTTAATAATATGCCGCCCCTTCTCCCGCTCAAGTCACTCGGCTCCTGGGCTAATCCTCGTGATTAGAATGAGGGGTAGAGATATTATTATTGTTATACAATGTGGACCATTTTGATGATACATGTATTGGTATCTTGGAAACTATAAGTGAAAATGGTTAAATGGGGAAAGTTTTAGACAGTTCTGTTGCTAACTTAGTGCCACTTGCAGACCAATAGTAGCTCTTCAGGTGTTTTAAATTATTTTGGAAAAAAATAGTTCGAAAATCGTTTTTAACTTTTTTATTTAGAGGAATTTTTAAAATTTGAAAGCACTTTTTCACAGCAAGTTTTTTTCGAGCAATTTTTCTGTGTATTTAGATTGTCGTTACGACGTTTCGGTTGTGAGAAACGATCATCCATTTTTTTTTCTTTCGCCGAAATCGAAACTTGAATGCAATGAAAATCTAAATATACAGTGAAATTCCTCGAAAAAACTTTCTGTGAAGTGAAATTTTAAAAATTCCTCTACATAAAAGAGTTAGTTACAGACGACTTTCCAAAATTATTATTTTTTTTTTTCAAAATAACTTAAGAGCCTAAAGAGCTACTATTGGTCTGCAAGAGCCATTAAGTTGCAACAGAATTGCCTAAAACTTTCCTTATTTAACCAATTTCCTATCACTTATAGTTTCCAAGATATCAATACAGGCATCATCAAAATGGTTCACACTCTATGTTTATTGATTTTTGAGTAATAATAAATAAATCACCATTTGCACTAGATATATAGCTTTCAAGATACCAACACATGCATCACCAAAATAATCTACATGGTATGGACGATAGACAAATGTATGATGGTCCTATTTTCTCATAGTAGCTAGGTACTTGTACAAAAATTTTAATCATAAATAACCAGTGGCTTCAAAATTAGCAGCATTCTTACGGAGTTCAACTGTGAAAAAAATTATTCGATACACATAAAATCTCAGGTTAAGAAGCAGAACGGCCCAGTCGTATAAAAGGTTGTCTTTATCTTCATCTAAATTTTTCTTGACAACTGGAACCCCTCACAGTGACACTCCCTCTAATTTCGATGATATTATTATATATTATTAACTAACTTCTATCTAAAAACAATCACTTTAAACAAACTACAACTAAATTTGAGAATTGCTAAAAACCAAAGAGTGTGCATAGAAAGTTTTGCTAAAAATATGGAAAAAAGCTTTGTCGAACGGAACATGGCGAATGAACATTTTAAAAAATGCGCAGTGTCAATGAGAGTATTTGGAAAACGAGTATAAGTTGCAAGTTCTTTGACAGGAAATGTAACAATTTCTAATTTTAAAATTTGATTTATTATGAAAAGTTCCTCAATATATACATTTCACGAAATATTTGAAACTGCTTATTTTTTTTTAAAATAAACTTATGTTTGAAAAGAAACGCAGTAACCATTTTTTGAAATGATACATCATCTCATCAACTCTTATCAAATAAATAACTGCTACATCCGGTATTTGAAGAACAAAATTATAATAAAGTAAATATTATTTGTATCCAAACAAATATTTCATTTATTATCTAAAATTAAATCTACAGAACTGGGATCCGTACGAGTACGATAAGGGAATTACAGACGCTTCAGGACATGTTTTCCAGATATCCTTTGGCCTAATAAATATAACATTTATCTATTTTTCAAACCATTAATAAGTTTCAAGACGTCTATATTCCGAGAACTGAGCATGCCATAATTATCATAACGGAATTAGTTCTTAGAATCTGTTTGTACTTGAATCTTGGAAGACGTTTAATGATTATTCCAATTTTAGTCTCCGCATAATTTGAATGTTACTGATGTAAAAAACAACACAGTTCCCATAGTTTACATTTCCTTGAAAAACATCATAGAATCAAATTGTTTACGGTACTCTGTACCAGTGTTACAATTTAAATACAAAGATGGCTAGAACTGAAGGTGACATAAAGGTTATACAAAACATCAAAATTTATTTCCGTTTGCTCAGAACACTCAAAATTACTCACAACTATTATAATCAGGTTTTTTTAATAGATATGAATATTTTTTTATGGGTAGAAAATATGTTTTTTTCTAGTTTATTAAAAAATTGCGCATTCTAAATATATTACATAGAGCTAAATAAATAATTTCCGTCGAGATGAGAAGAAGCTGTAATGAAGAAATAACCTACACTTACATAATTATTATAAAACAGATACAAAATATAAGGAACATATTATTTCAATGGGCATTGACATCATCACGGCAAACACCGAAAAAATTATGTATAATCAAGATGGAACTTCCTGGTTTAACATATCATTATACGTAACAAGAATTGACAATATGCAGGGTGTCTACAAATTTCAGCAACAACGTTTGGCTGCATATTCACAACCTTTTCAACGTTGCTGATCAATTAAAAAGTGTATGACCACTGTAAAAGTTTTGACCGCTGAAAGGAAGTAGTGACCACAGAAAACTCACACCACTACCAGTATATCGATCTCACTAAAGTTTTAAGAGACAATACGCTATATAATAAAAAGCAAGAGGGTTATGAAGTTATTAATTAAATTTTATTTTTGGTCAACTTTGAAGGCCTATAACTCAAAAACCAAAAATTTGTATTTAACTTTTAGTTCGTCGTCACCACCCTGTATGTCCAAATGTAAATAGAAATTATGATGGTCATTTAATAATTTCAATATGCCAGGCAATTGGTCATTTTTAGCTTGATTATTTTTAAATTAGATAATTATTAAATCCAACCTTGTCTATGCAAAAATTATTTAGCTTACCTATATAATATTGTGTGTGATAGTATGGTGTCAAAGAGCACGCATGACTTCGCTGATAAAAATTGTAGGAAAATTGTTTCAATTAGCTTAAATATTTTTACAATAAAGTGAAACATTCCATAAGCTAATGATTAAAAATATATGGGAAAAATATTGTAGGTGTAAATTAATGCTGGTCAGGGTATTAGTCCGCAAAGTAGTTTGTTAGATCCTCAAGCGTAAATCTTCCAGTCATGCGTTCCCGCTTGAACAACTAAACAAACCTCCTAGTACCCCTGTTGCTCCCTACAGTACAACAACATCGTCAGACCATGCTGACAAAAACAATAGTGAACCTCTAGTTTTCAACGACTTTCTGTCGAGGTTGCAACAAGAAAAACTCCTCTGACGCGTCATTAGTGCTACACAATTCTAACAAAGTGACCCTCGAGCAGCCAACGACTCCACGTCAACGTTGCGTGGGGCCGATCCACTATTGCCCCGTAGAACTCTGTCGAACGCTGCAAATTTCTAGAGGATTAACTGCCAAGCAGTCTACCTAAAACCACCTTACTTTATAGTAGAAGGATATCAAATCTCTTCCACAAAATCAACTCTTCCACACCCATCGCGGGACACACAAGTTGATGTAACAATATTGAGTGAGTAGACAGGAAGACGAGCGTCAACAGAAGACAAATTTGTTTTAAAGAGTGCCATTATTATTGCAATAGATTGTACGTATTTTGCATGGCCAAATTAACTTTTCTTTATAAGAATATAATGACAAACTGGAAAATAAATTTTCCTTTTCTACTCTTAAATTTAAATAGTGATTAAATAATAAATTTTGCACTACCTACGTATTTTTTCGATATAAACAAAACGTACATTTATCATTAATGTAATACCACCAAATTTCAGCTTATTTAACCATTGGGATAATAATTTTTGATGTAGATACTCTAATAAATTACATAGATGTAATCCACTTTTTACAGTCTCAGTACCCTTATCTTGGATGAATTATTTAATTAAAACTAATTCTCATACATCTGAATTAATAACAGCATAGATCACTTTAAAGCATAGGACAGATGCATCAAGCCTCTTAACCAAAGTATTCTTCTTCCAACCCGCCATGAAATGGTCTTTGGAAGCAGACAAACAAAGGCGATTAATTTCTATTTCTTTACGGGCATAAGTCTAGGGTCAATGTCTACATCACGGCCACATGCACTGGTCTGTAAAACTTTAAGTTGCAATACACATAAAAATATGTACAAGTAATACTTGTTTCAATAGCGTGGAGCGTTTTCTATTTTTATTGAGATTAAAATTGAATCAATTTCAATATACTGTACATGCATAGTTGGTTTATCTCTTAAATGAGTTAATCATCATAATTCCTAAATAGCAATCATCTGTATTCATACTGTTCCGAAGTTATGTAGGTATCTGGATTTAAAGTATTTCTTAGAATGAAATAACTACGAAATTTAACTGCGATTTTAACCTACTTCATAAATTTGGCATTAATAGAAGATAATTTCCTCTAATATTGAACTTGTTTACCTTCAAATATAAACGCAAATCGATATTAACCGAGAGTAAATCGTGGGAAAGTGATCACAAGGTTTGAAAGAATCCGGAGGGATTCTGAAATAATTAATTACTTCTGAGAAATTCACATAACAAATCCAAAAAAAGGTAACGAAAACACAAAGGAAACTTAAGAAGTGAGGAAAATGTAATTAATATACAAAATTTGACAGTTAAATAGCCGATATGTCTCAAAAATGGATTGTTACGAGACTATTTCAATTAAGAATGTGGAACAAGCCATGTACATTTTTAAGCGATAAGTTTTATCTGTGTTTTCTATAAATACAAATAAATTTAAGACATTTAAGAACGAAATAATATAGAGCCTAGCAAATAACAGGAATGTTATCTCATGCCACCCGCGAATATTCAAGTAAAACGATGAATATGAATATATAACGATAGATGGATGTAAATATAGTTTTATATAAATTTACATAGTTCTGCATGTTTCTATATGGCAGGAACTTTATTTAACAAATACGTAAATCGACTGCCGTATATTTCAATTGAAAAATAAATTAAATCTATAGAACAAACAAGTGATTAACAAATTTATAAAATTAAAAAACTTATGGGTTACTTAACATTGTAGTTGAAGCTTTCATTTCCATACATTTGAAACTGCTCTAGAATCAATTTTCGAAGAAACGTTGCGGCTACTAGAGACATTATACTCAATTTTATCCAATGTCGATACACAAGTGAAAAATTATCGACACATTTCTCAAAGCAAACACAGTTTACAGTTACATAAACATTTATATCTAATCCAAGTACCTACTTTTATCTTCCGCAGGTGATGTAAGGAAAGCAAATATGCATTTTATAAACATAATCAGTCTTTCCGTCGTGAATAACCGTCGTGGGCTTGTGACAGGAGGAAAATGTCTTAATGTTGACAGTGCTGATAAGAACACGACAGTTTCTATTTCAGGTACATTGTATTATACAAGCAGCTTACATACTTGCACAATAATGGCAAACACTATTTATCTATATCTGATATTTAATTTTATTTTCATTCGAAAGGCAAAATCAATATAATACTGCAACTTGCTTTAAAAGAAATCTCAAAATAAAAGTTCGTGAGGTTCAAACTTTGTTTTGACCTGTTGTTTTCTATGTAGATATTGATTTTTAAATTTTTCCTATTTTTTATGTTTTAAATATGTACCTACTTCTTAAGTTTATACATATTGATTAGTGCTTAACTGTACTCCTATAATTCAATCTCATATGATGTACCTTACAATTATTCTTTTTTTAGTTCAATTCTTATATGATTTCTTTTTTATTGTACCTACTGTAAATACATACTATATTTGTGGAACCTTCGTTGGGTTTTGACCCGTTTGCATCACGATTTTGTAAATAAGTAAATAAATATTTTATTGTACTGCTTTTTCTGTTGACATCTAAAAATTAACACACGTAACATACATATGTTCATATTACTAAAATACAGGAAGGAGATAATTTTAAATAAATTATAAAAATAAGTAAAAACTAAAATGACGCAGGAAGTAGAGAACAGCAAGAGCAATTACCCAATTTTAAAAATATACTGCAACATTAACAAAATATTTGAGAATGAGGTGATAGGAACTAATATCAAAAAATTAACTTCAACAGTTTCAATTTGCAAAAAATGTGAAAATTACCGCTTTTTCTAAAAATAATGCAACAGATTTCCCAGGTTTAATATTATTAGGAACAATAGTTGGCTCACATAATTTTCAAAAATAATCAATTTAGCTTGAGAAAACAGCTACATTTTTCGAAACATCAAAAATTATTGAAAAATATAAAACAAAGAAAAATTGTGATAATTCGTTATGTCTACTTTAAAGGTATTCAATTTTAATTTATTGAAAAAAGGAATGATTAATCAAAACCATGTGCAAAATACGTTTCTTAGTCCATGAAGTACATAATAAAAAATATTTCCAATATTTTTTTTTGAGTAATAATATTGTTAAACCTGACTAAATCGACAAGCGCACTTTATATAGGTAATATAATTTTCAAAACAACTGTGCTGTCCTGTGCTAAAAGCAGACTTAAACTGCATTAAACAAATATAGTATAAGATGAGAAGCCAAACTAACGAAACTTTGTAGTCTGGACACATTTCAACGACAAATAGATAGTTTTACCGGCAGAAATAATACATTTACCAAGTTATCTAACACGTACATTTCTACTTTTCTTACGAACTTCCTCTGTAAAAAGCAAATCGTATTTCAGCTTGACTCGAGAGAGTTTCAAATATACACATAAATTGCAATTCTAAAAAACGAGGATATAGCAAACTTACACAGACTTAACTAAGCTTTACCGAGTTTTCTGTTTATTTTCGCGATTTATTCTGGTGATCTATCACGTAGGGAATAACTTAGAGTAAAGTTGATACAACATCTTAAATTTATTAGCAGCATTCTCTACATTTTAAGCTTTAAAAATATGCCAAGATAACAAATACATACTGCTCAGGTCCGGACTTGGCGACGACCTTAATATTTAAATATACTTTATTTATATTAAAACAAATTTAATCTTATTCATGCCAGCTAATCTACAGACACATTCCATGTAATTAACTGCAGGGGCTCGATTCTTGAATTTGTGGAATACATTCCCTCAGAAAGTGAAATCTGTATGCTAGACAATTTTCATTGTAGTTAATTCCCATACAAAATTGGGGAATTATTTCACATGGTTTTTGCTAGAGGAATATAAAGCTTCAAAATTGTAAATATACATATAGACATAATTTTTTAAGTGGAATGAATTCCCACTCGAATTTATTTCACTGCAATCGAGAATCGAGATCCGGAAATGTTTGTATTTAGATATGTTTGGACTGACGACATAAAAAGTATTCTACAGTGACTACACTCAAGTGATACTACTTCTATTTTATAAACTCAACGAATATTTACCGATCTTAGAATTGGCGAATATTTAGCATTTAGACCAGTAGGTGTTTCTGATGGCCAAGAAATAGATTTTTCTGAATCCACCCTAAATGTGCCATCCATGAAAAATTATATATACGGCCTCTGTAGACGCTGAACATACGTTTTCGAAATCAAAATGGATTAATAGCGAGAAACGACACAATCTAACACCTGAACATTTACATTACAATTGCTGGTTATCAATTTTAATCTGTAAAGTAATAAACTTAATATGATTAATGTTGGATATTATAAATTACCAGTATAAGGTAAGATGTTGATTTTAACTATTTGTAGGTATATGCCTGCACCTCGGTTTCTACAAACATTAACTTAGGTCTTAAGTGCGCCCCTGATAATGACGTCATCTGCGAACAAACTGGGGAGTTATTATGGAGCATTTTTCAACAAGTTCTTAAATACAGTATGCGCCAAGAGTATGGAATAAATTCAATAAAAACGAAACAATTATTTTTTGATGTAGCTGTTAGTTATTAGCTGATAGGGCGATCTGGATATTTTTCATTAAATAAATCGCAAACTTCCTGCTGAGTTCTAGTCATATTCCCGCATCCGACAAGAATTAAAATTTCAATTCTTTGAGTAACAGTTAAATGTGCCATAATACTTTAAATTGAATAATAATTTCTATGTCAGTTACAATACTTATTAGAAAGTCGGTGTGACAATGACACTTTTCAAAGATTTTCACCTACGTGATCCATAAAAGAACTATGGAATTCGAAAAACTAAACTTGATAACGTTTTTGCTTTATTTTAATTGATTTACGTTTTCTAACATTCAATCGTCATTTACTCGAAAACTTTCCTATGTAAGAGGGCAAAATTTTAGTACTGTCTGATAGAGAATTAAATGATCTTTCAGAATCAAGGAAAAAAATATGGTGTTGCCATTTAAAAAAAATCGATGACGTCATAACTGGAAAAAAAATGACATTTGAAAATCGCATTTTACGCTAAAATATGTATTTTTTAAATTAAAAATCGACCTGTCCGAGGATTTTTCCCAAAAAATAATTGTTTCGTTTTTATTGAATTTATTCCATACTTTTGGTGCATACTGTATATTAAATAGATCAAAATTAGAGGAATTACCTTGAACACATTTTACAAGGTAGATTTCAATATTTGTATCAGGACTTACTACTAATACTAATCACATTCGATATCTTTTACAAAGTATGACGGAATGAACCGAATCGCATCTTATGATATTTGCAAGATGTACAATTTCAATCCAGACTGATAAAATTTAAACATAAGAAATTAATGCTTATTGTAAATGAAAGCAAGTTAGAAAAGTACTTTCTTCTGGTCTGCCAATAAGATAGTACGAAATAAATTTTTGTGTTAAGTCAGTCAGACAGAGAAATTTACATTTCCATGCTTGTCAAACTTTGAAACTGTATGTTTGTTTAATTTTATGTAAACTGAAATGTCCCCGTTATAAGCAGAATTATTAGATCGCGTACCATTACAACGTCGCAGATATAACGGCTACAGATGTCTAAATATTGATTTAGTTTGTCCTTATACCAAAGCAATGAAAATATATGAACTTTCTGAAAATATAAAAATGACATTTATCATATGAAACGGTTGCCTTTCGATCTTAAATCTATTTTTCTCTATTTCGAAAGGGCACTTTGACCGGGAGAAAAACATATTACGTTACCAAATTACGTTACCAGATCTCCACGTTGAGAGGAAAGTGAATAGAAAAAAGATTACCGAGTGTTACATTATACGTTCGCCTGTTTATGAAACCAATTTAAATTCCATTCACTTCTCTGTCAATACCGAATAAAAAGACAACATCCCAGAGCGCGTAATCGAACGTATGCAACGGGGCGGATAGAATTGGATCGAGTCAATTGTAAACATGCCTGTTTAGTTTCATTTCATGCATAACAAACAATGCAATTCAGCTATGTACCGTACGGTTTAATATATAAGAGACGGCAGTGTGTTGCACCTACATTTCCATCCATCTCATTTGCCTATTTTTATCAGATCTATAGGACTGTACTTGCAGGTGTCACGTTTTACTGCACTTCGAAATCAGACGAGTAGTAATGATGTTCATTACAATACGTTTGTTCAGTATTTTTTAATAAGAATAAAAAATTATAGTTTTAAGAACAAAGAAATATGTACTAACTATTAAAATGCATACCAAATGTTTTGTTCAAAATAATTTAAAAATAAAAACACTGACACTAACAAGACTATACCTGCAGCAATTTGTAACTTGTGGCGTCCTGTTCATTTATTTTATAGTCTTTTAACTTGAACATAACCAATAGTTGAGTCTTCAACTTTCTATAGCAGAACTAAAATGTAATTTTTGAAGTGAATATAAGATGCAAATAAACGTCTATTGTTACAAATAAAAAAAACCTACCATAATGTAAAATCAAAACGTGAGAACGTTCACAATAAAATTCGGTGTTCACTTAAACGTTTTCTTTCAATCTGCTTTACAATTTATAATGTAAATCGTTTTATACTACTTTTTACCTTTTGCAGAATAAGTGCCTATTTCTACAGAATAGTATTATTATACAGACATTAAGTGTAAGCTTGAATGAATCATATGAGCCTTATTTGCTGCTTCGCAGACAGAAATTTTTAGATAACACTAATGTGTGTGTGATATAAACCACTTATTATTATACCTATTATCTCTTTAAAATTAGATGAAAATCGATTTTTATTCTCGAAAATCAACTATATCTCAAAAAAGCTATATTAACTGCATTTATAAAAATTGATCACTGACATTTAATTTGTAACACCATATAATAAACTACTCCAGGTTTCGTACTATCATTGAGTAATAACCGTATATTTATTATTCAATGGTACTATATAGTACCTACTTATCTATATAGAACAATACTTTTGCTACATATGGTAAAAATTCTGACATCACAGTAACCTCCACAGTTGGCAGATTATGTGAGTCCGTCTTTTGAAAACCTTCTTTTATTATACCTTAATCAAAATTTAAAAAAAAATACGAAACGAAGGACAGAACCACTAATTTTCGTGCGCCAGCATGTTCTTTTGTATGACGTCACAAAACGTTCAGACGAATACTAATATTTTTATGGGTTTTTTCTCATACAACAAATTTTTTGATTTTTGTAAAACCTTTAACCATTTTATGACATTTAAACATAGTTAATTTTTTGTGAATAATTATTACAGATACCATGTGATTCATTTAGGTTGATGATGTAGCATATCTGAGGAATTAACCCAGGAGGAGGAGAAGACGAATTGTTGGAAATACGAGCAATTTTTAACTTTCTACTCATGTTATCTGCAAACATCTTATATGCGTTAGCGAAATTTAATTAAAACACCCGACAATCAATTTAGAATAATGCTAAATGTGTTGTAGAAATGTACAATACAAAGCCTTGAAGGTAGACACAATAATTTGCGTGGCTTAATATATTATTTAAATATCATTACCGTAAGTGTTATAAGAAAAAAACAATTATAAACCATGGACTTTGGTGATATCAAGAAACGTTCAACATGTTTAGATTATTGTTTTTTATTGGTTGATTAAGCAGCGGCAATTTTGATCCTACATAGGACTGGCTTAATTTGCATCCCATTACATATTTTTTCTATATCTTTACATAACAAAAATTGTAAGCTCTACCGTCTCATATAGATTCAGATTATACATTTTATTGAAAAAAATAATGGAAGAACGTTAAATTCTAGGGTACGGTTTGAACTTAAACTTAAGTTCTTTATCTTGGGGTCTGCTCGAAACCCGTCGTTCATGTTCATTCATTCTATTTTCAATAAAGTCTGGGAATCCCATAAATTTAATGGGTTTAACTCATTAGTTGTCTATAAAAATAAAGTACCTGTGTAAATGCGATATTTACTCAGGCTATTTTGTAACTTAGGCATAAATTTTACTAGAATATGGCTCCTTTCAATTTTTCCGCTTCAAATGTACTTTTTTACAATATAGATTACAATTACAAGATCATATAAATTAGAATTTCTTTAAATACTTACCATTTTTGATTGGCATGTATTACAGTAGTCTTTATGTTTATGTACAGTAGATTTATGTTTCTAATAGCGAAGACAGAGCGAACAGAACAATATCAATCAAACAGACAACCACAGTCTGACACGTCGTTTTTTTTTCATTGTCTGGCAGCCTTATCACAAAAGTATATTTCTTTCTTTCTTACTCCAGACTTACACCAGAGGGCGTTTGTGCTTTATGAACCTGTATGTGCAATAAAGTGAATACCAATCTTTCAGCTTGTGAACTGAATAGAAAACTGAATTATTTAAAGTGCTAGAGCAAGGTAGAAAGGTACATTGCCGGTAGTCGACAGGCAGTTATCAACTACAATCAACTAATAACAAAATAACACTGACCAAAATAAATGAACGTCCTAATTGTAGGTACCTACTTTTATTTAATTTGGTTTTGTCTACATAAAGCCAAATATTGACCTAGACAAAATCTGGTCGATAAGTTTCACCCACCGCTGCGGCTAAATAACAATTTAGTAGTTCTCTTGAAAGAGGCACGGCAAACTATGTAAAACTGGAACGAAATGAAACGAATGGTTCGATAAAGCATTCTTCAGTGTTTTATTGGTTCAGATTCCAGCGGTTCTGAGCTAACCTTTGAGGGCGACATTAACAAAGGGCTTTAAACCCTACAAAATCTGAGTCGTAAACAGCAATGCCTTAATATCCCTCTATACAATCCTTCTGAAGCTTTTTACAGAAACATGTTTTTTTTTCGCTGGAAATGGATGATGCTTCCGTCAGTTAACAATATAGATATTTGTTTGCATACATTTCGCCCGTAGGCGTTAAGGTCAATGAACTTGGGTCTGCCCTTCCCATATTCCAGATGTTTCCCTACAGTATACTGATTTCTACCCGGGTGCCACGAAGGATACAAGAGCTATTCAAAGTTGAATTCGAAGGATTAACTGCAGCTTTTCAAATTAAAAATAAAAAAACCTTTGTTCTATAGGTATATACGTATAATTAATGTCTTGGAAGTAAGTAATGACCTATGGAGAAATACGAGATTCTTCACTTGAAAATAATGCCTTAATAAAATATTGATAATAAAAGACAGGGTGTCAAAATTGGGATTTAAAGACTGATTTTTTGAAATGGCTAATTATACCTTCTTTGAATGTATCAACTTGAAAATTTGGGAATAGATGTTTTTGGATATGAGAAATCATAATCTGTTGTCTATTTCGACATATTTCGTAGAGTACGCCACATCCGCCATATTTGTGATGTATATTATGTGAGCGTAACTTTTTTGAACCAAACGTTATTACGTTTTTTTTTTTAAAAAATCTATTGTTTTTAAGGGAAATAGGTATACTTGTCATTAGAGTCAGAAATTGGTCATTTTCGAGGATATAGCTTTTCAATAATCAGCTGCATAGTTGATTGTACAATATTTTAAGGTATCAGATGCCAAAATTCCCTTGCTAATTGGATATATAGAATATAATGGCGTAAACTGGTACGGATAGAAATTTTTCAACATGCAAAGTTTTTAAAATGGAAATCATACTAAGTCTTGCAGCTCCAGATAGTCGTCCTGAATTAGTTTGTGGGATAATAATCCGCAATATAAACAATTTCTTCGCCTTTCTTTCTATAAATTCATAAACAGATTTTTTTAATTGTTAATTATCAAGTTGTAATCTATTCCGAAATCCTCCCAAATATTCTCGTTGCCCAGCACGTCCATTGAAATTTAATTGCCAACAAATAACTGTCACATCTCTCATACAGGGTGATTCATTAAGAATGGGCAATATCTGAACTGGAGATACTACACACGAAAATATGGCGATTGAGCTTAACATGTCTTATACAAATGTTGCAGGTTTACAAGATACAGGGTATTTAGTTGGAATTTTAATTTGAAATTTCTTAATAATTTTGTAAATTTAAGCAGTATCGCAGTTCATGCTGAAAATGTCGTTCCTTTAGAGCATGTGGATTTTCGGAGTTCCACAAATGAATGTTTTTCTAATTAAAAACACCTTGTCTAGTAAACGTCTCCTTATCGGTAAAAAGGAGGTCATTAAGAAAATCTTGGTTTTCGGTTTGTTTATCTAGCATAAATTGAGCAAACTGTAGGCGAACTCATAAATCTTGAGGTAGCAAATTTTGGACAGGAGTATAGTGATATGGACGGAAATTCTCCTTCTTTAAAATTCTCCAGATAGACGATTGGCTTATTCCTGTTGCCGCATTTAACCGGCTAGTACTGATATCTGGAGCACCATTTAAGCTGTTAGGACGAAAACACCCTATTTCGCCCAGGCGGATACTTATTTTAGGATTTTTACTAAAAATAATACTCTTACTTCTTGACAGTAAAATTGTCAAATTTCTTTACACAAAAAACTGATAAGTGCTGACACAAGCCTACTTGAAAAAAAAGTCAATGTAATAACGGTGGCTTAGGAGTCTTTACGCTGAATGTTTAAAATGCAAATAACTCAAAACCCGATAGAATTACATGAAATAAACAAGAGTACCTTTTGTAATTACAATTGAACTCCCTTTTAGATTTTCTAGTCATTTTAGCCATAACTCATTAGGCAAAAAAGATATGTTGTAATTTACATAAGTAACAGGGTGTAACTAACGCCCTGTATAAATTGTGCTAAATTCATGAATATCCATACTTCTGAAACTAAAGTACATCAAACTGCATTAAAAATAAAATGTATAACAACAATTACAGAAA
This sequence comes from Monochamus alternatus, assembly GCA_037114965.1. Taxonomy (NCBI): domain Eukaryota; kingdom Metazoa; phylum Arthropoda; class Insecta; order Coleoptera; family Cerambycidae; genus Monochamus; species Monochamus alternatus. The sequence continues at coordinate 70,713,950 of CM073431.1, read as the reverse complement.
AATATATTTCCTTATAGTGACGGATTGAATTAAAATGATGTAACATTCTTTATTAGGTCTACATTGGCAGAAATAATATAGAATTAATATCATTTGGCTTCACAAAGCCATTTTTTCAACCATTCATCTTATGAGAACATTCTCAAGAACATACTTTGTAGCAAGAAGAAATCCGGGTGGACAAGTTCAATAATTGTCGACCATTCTATGATTAACTAGAATGAAATTTAACCGACTGTTCCACATAGATCTAGATCGATGCCCTGATGTTATACTCTCCATTTTTAAACAGTAGATGTACCTCATCTTGTTAATGATATACAGGTATTGTTTTAAAATAGCTAATGGGAAATAATAATAAAGATAACTGATAGCATCTAATTTATTTTCTTCAAGAAGTAATTAAGGGCGCCATTGTCATGAAATGTTATTTTCTATATAGAAAGATACAAGATTTAAACATTTTATTGCCATTAAACTCTTACTGAACAAGTAGTATAACATAAAACAACGAATAAATAGCAACAAAATCGAGTTGGCAGAGATATTTTTTTCTCTAGAAAACAAAGTGCTGCAAATTGGAAACGCAAACTTGTTAAGACAAATTTTTAAGATATTGTCTGAAGCTATTTATTTGTGGCATAATTTTAGTTTTTCTTTAGTTTTATTGGGTTTTTGCCACACTTCTGAAAAAATAATAAAGATTAATTAAATAAACCCTTGCGCCAAACGGAACAGTCAAGGCTTATTTTTGAAACTACGTTTGCCTAACTAAAAAATCTCACACTGGAAAAAGCAGATAAGTAAAAAATAACAAAAATCACATCACTATCGCGCACTTCCGTATTATTGACGTTTCGAAAAACTTGAGAACGAAAACAGAGAGTTTTTCGAAACGTCAATAATACGGAAGTAAATAAAATAAAAATAAATATTTATAGGTACCTATCTATCTATATAAACTACGGTATATGTATAGTATCTTACAATAATAGAAAGTGTGAAAAATCATTTGTTCAAGATTCGATTAGTACCATTTCTGTTTACAAAATGTATAAGACCACTTGAGGAGTCCTTTTGAGGATTTAGTACTCCATGTAATCAATATAGGTTTTGTTAGTGTAAACAAACTTTCTCTAATAAGCTTATAAGATGAGCAACGGTTTAGTAGTTGAGACCGTTGTAGCTGTAAGTAATGAAAATTAGGTATGTTTGATGTCTACATGGAAATCAATAAACAGTATCTGACACTTAAAATACACTTCTCTAGAAAATAAGTGGAGAATATATATAACGACTCTCAAAAGATCGATGAATGGTACGGAATTCTACAAGAGGAGAAATTCAAATATCTGATTGAAGCACAAAGAAGAAGGTTATTTGATAAAAGTAAAACAAACATCAGCACAATTCAATATAAAAACGCGTTATTAATATTAAATAAATAAATGCCAAAATACAAAGTAAACACTTTTAATCAAAATTGCGAGCTAATATAAAAAAATTATTAAAATTAAAATGAAAAAAAACATGAAATTACTTTACTTTCTAAAGCATTTGTTACACCAATATTTCTTAATATTGGTTTAACAAAGTAACAAGTACTGTTTGAGGACCTCCGTATGAAAATTATATTAATATTATATCTACTCAAGTTCCTTCAGTAGGACGTCATCGGTTGCCTCGGTCTGTAGTATACTAAGGAGATAACAAGTTCAATAGCAGTATATGTCTAACGTGCCACTAATGAATGACTGACAGTTAGTTATAAGTCTTTCTTTACTCAGTCAGTAGTATTATTTATATGAGGTGAGTAAAGTAGTAACTTCTAGAAAGGAATACGATATAGCTAAATACTAATCTAATTACTAATGCTATTATTTACTTCATTCCAAATTATTTAATATTATTTCAAATATTTGCAGTAATTCTTTCAAGTCAGTTAAAACTTCAAATAAAGAACATAACTTTATTTTGAGAATAAATATTGTTGACTCAAGAAATTCATATTATCTAAATAAAACATAACAATTCTTTAAAGAAACATAACTTAATATAGGTAAGTATGGTAGTTTTCTTGATTTCAAGTAATTTTTATTCATAAATGAAGAATATAATTATCTAATTATACAGGAATAAGCCAATCTTTTAATAAAATACTATTATATTTGAGGAATAGTGAAATTAAACTAATTGGAATTAGTGCATTAATCTTGATATTAGTACAGTTTTTTTTCCGTGCATACTCAACTTTTCGTATGTACAGAAATGGCGTTACTAACCAGAAAATTTCAAAGTCAAACAAAAAATAAAAGTAGGCCTAAGACATACAAATTTCCCATGCTTCATCAGTTTTTACCTTGAGAAACCTTTTTCCATATCTCATAAAGAAAAAACAATTTATAAGTGAAAAAATTAAAATTTTCCTCAATTCCCGAGACATACTTACAACTGAATCTCATGAGGAACTTTTTTTTTCCTTTTCAAGAGTAGTTTCACATATCCAGAGGTTTTCTTTATATATTTTTTCTTATTAAATTTTAACTATTTTGTTATAAACTTATTAGTCTATAGTAAGTAATAACAATGCTATTCTTAATTCCTGATTAACATTTATATTTTTAATTAATGTCATAATGTAAAGTATGCAATGTAATTATTAATATTGTAATTTTGTTGTATTTTCCGTTCCTATAATTCGATTTTGTATGCTTGGACAGTTGTATTTCAAAGATAAAAATACATGCAACTTTTTCAGGTTGCTCTTCGGGTCTGCTTCAAACAGGATGTCTACACTTTTCCCTATTGCTCCAGTCCATTAACAACTTAATGGAAACAGGCGAAGGAAAAGCAGGAGCCCAACCTGTGTAATTTCCTTTCAGAGGGTCAGATAACGTAGGGTAAGTGATACGAAGCGATGAGTCACCGCGTTGTTGGCGAATACTGATTGGTCAATACCGACCGTTGGCAACCCTCTTTAAAGCACCATCAATAATGATAGGCAAATTCTTTCGCCCCTAATTCTCCGATTAAATCTAACCTCACAACAGAACACCTCATTGACTGAATTCAAAAAGTTTTAGCGAGTTTTAAAATTCAATCAAACAGTTGATCTGATTTCAATTCATAATCTAAAAATCATTAGTAAAAAGACTTTGTTAATAATATAGACAAGAAATAAGCAACTATACAGGGTGATCAACAACTTGTCAAATAAAAATTGTGAATAGATGCGTCATGAAAAATGGAGTCAATGTTATCGTAAAAAAAATGTTTGTAATATCCTTATAGTTTCCGAGAATAAAAATATTGGAATGCAGCCGATTCCGAATACTGAAATCTGATTTTAGTACTAACGTTTTTGTGTTACTATTTACAAGTGTGAAAAATGGTTTACGTAGCAACTCGCATGGATATCGTTTTAATTTATAGTGCAGTAAGACAAAATGCTTTAACAGCCATTTTTACTACGGTAGTGCAACGCTGGCTGACACGAGAAATTTGCAACCGCATCGTGGAAGAGATGGAGATCCAGGACGTCCATGACATATTTCAGCAGCTGTGGAACACATTTTAGAGATTGTTGAAGAGAATTCCCGAATAAGTACCACAAAAATCAGTCAACAAATACGACGAATGTCTCAATCAACAGTGTGGCGTATCTTACACGAGGCTCAATTGTATCCGTATCATGTACCGTGTTTCCAAGCACTAATACCAAGGAATTATCCTTTACGAATCAGATTTTGTGAATTGTTGCTGCAACAAAACGCTCAAAATACCAGTTACAGATAAAGCTATTTTTCATATACATAATACTCATGTTTGGAATTTTGAAAATCCACAAGTGATTTAACGGGATGAATTCCAACAACGCTTCTTCTTAAATGTTTCGGTAGGGATTGTCGATCGTTTGATTGGGCCAATCATATTACCAAATCGAATAGATAGGGTTCAGTGTCTCGAGTTCCTTCGAAATGATCTGCCTGGTCTACTGGAAGATGTGTTCGATTCCGAATGTGGTTCTTGCACGATGGTGTTGCCACCATTTAAATACATTATCGAAGTTCAAGCAGTACGATAGATTGGACGAGGAAGACCGGTACTATGGTCGCCACGATCTCCTAACTTAAATCCTTTGGACTTGTTTTTGTGAGGATATTTAAAAAATTAAGTATATAGCAACGAAGTGAACACTATTGATGATGTACGCGTACATATCATTTAATTATTTATAAAAGGTAGTAAAAGGATAGAGTGGTACTCTACAGTGCTTTCGAAAAGTAACAAATAAATTCATTGTTTTTGAAATTGAGAAGTTTTCTAAAAGTCACCTGGCACGTCGATTTTGTTTTTAAAAAAGGCACTTTTTGACATACGACCCACATTTGTGACATCATCGTTGTACAAGATATGACGTCATGGACAATTTTTTTAAATAGCAACCTCCAATGTTGACCATGTCATTTGAGAGAGCGTGTCATTCTACATACATACATTATGAAAAATTATGGTGTTACATAACAAAAATTTCAAGTAAATAATGTTTGAAGATTTTAAAATTTAATTTTCACAATACTGAAAATGATAATGATTATGTAAAATATCGACTAAATTAAATTAAATGTTCACCGTTGGCTGCCTAAGAAGATTAATAAATTCTTTTTGGACATTATCAATAACTTCAGGAGGTATACGATGTATCTCGTAACGAATTATTGCTTTTAAATCTTTTAAATTAACCAGTCTAGTAACGTATACTTTGCTTTTTAAGTATCCCCACAAGAAATAATCCAGGGGTGTCAAATCAGGCGATCTGGCTGGCCACTCAATCGGCCCTCTTCTCCCTATCCAACGATTCGGGAACAATATTTTCTTGAAATTTTTGTTATATAACAGCATAATTTTTCATAATGTACCTATGTATGTAGAATGACACGCTCTTTCAAATGGCATGGTCAAAATTGGGGGTTGCTATTTAAAAAAATTGTCGATGACGTCATATCTCGAACAACGATGACGTCACAAATATGGATCGTATGTCAAAAAGTGCCTTTTTTAAAATAGAATCGACGTGCGAGAGGATTTTTTCGAAGACTTCTCGATTTCAAAAATAATTAATTTATTCGTTACTTTTCGAAAGCACAGTTGAGAGGAATAGAATATAGCATAAATACTGAAATAGTAATTATATATTTCAGTTTTATTTTTTTCTTAATGCAATGTTACTATTTCTTTCAAAATTATTTAATATTATGTCAAATTTTTGCAGTAATTCTTTCATGTCACTCAAACCTTGAAAGAAAATATAACTTTATTTTGAGAATAACAATTGTCGACTCAAGTAATTCATATTATCTAAATAAAACAAAACTATTATTTAAACAAACATAACTTTATCTCATATTAAGTATAGTCGTTTTCTTGATTTCAAGTAATTTTTCTTCTTAGATGAAAAATATATAATTTTATTAAGTACATATACAAAAATAGATAATGTTTCAATAAAGTATTACTATACTTGAGCAATAACGATATTAAGCTAGCATTGGAATAAGTATATTATCTTGATATTAGTATCGCTTTCTTTCTAAGCAATAAATGAAAATACACGTATTGTGAAATATATTAAATTTCATTACAATGCAAATTATAATTATATTTGCGCATTAGACACGTACTATTTAGGCATACTACAATTTCCAGAAAACATATTACCTGCGTCGACTAATTTACGTTTTCAGTAAGTCATCGTTAATTATTTTACTAGAGAAGCAATTCTACTAGAAAAAAACTAATGACGCATAATTGTCGAATCGTAACTCTTGAATAAAATGCAACATAAGGGTATTCAAATTCAATGGAAAAACTAATAATTAAGGAAATTACTGATAGATATTATTGCAGGTAATTTAAACAACATTACCTTGCGTTAAAAATAGTTTTAATGAGATTATAGAACGTGCCGACCGATGACAACCTTGGCAGAATAAGAATTCGTTATAGTGGCATAAAAGTATAGCTTTACATAGTTTACCGTTAATTCGCTTAATTCCCATGCGATTTTAATACAGGTCACACATTGGGACTAATAAAATAAGTGCCAAGGTGTCCACTAAATTAGGTTACATCGTCGTGATGCTTTATTTTTTTAATAACTTTTGGGAAATGAAATCCTTTTTTCTAAAAATTTTCCTAGATTCCATTTAATTTATTGGAAAAAATACAAAAAGAGTTTCTAATTACTTCAGAGTAAATAATTCGTGGAATGTTTCCATGCATGCAGGGGCGCCGACTACGTGGGTGCTCCGGGGCTTGAGCACCCACAGAAAAAATAATGGGGATATGGTAAATGGTATGTTAGGAATCCACTTCCAGGAAGAAAATAATTATTATATTTTTTATTTTTTTTTATATTTCTTTAGAATAATGTTCTACTTTCAATTTTATTAGAAATAATATATTTTTTTAAAATATACCAATAGTGCGTAGTGCGCGCAATCTGAAATTATTTTATTGTTGCCTAGAACTGTACTGTAAAAATATAAATGTGTAAAAATTATACCGGGCGGTCCACTTTCGAAAACGGAAACTTTAGAAACAGACAGAGAACCACAAAATAATATCAGTTTGTATTAGAAACTGTATTCGAAAAATGCTTCGTTACAAAGATACAGGGTGTCAAAATTTGAATCAAAAGTTCCAAATTTATTAATATTTTTAAAACTACTTTAGATATTTAAATAAGATATGGAACCTTTGAATAGATAATATACATACATATTTTCATGTTAAAAATATTATTTTTCTTCCACCAGTGGCGTGCGTACGGACAGATCTTCGGAAAATTTTAATGAAAAAAATGGTACCTGACACAATTCAATTAACTGCCATTATAAAATGCAAAAACACTGACAGTAGTAGTCTTTTCTGTTTCATGGCCTACTACGACAGATTAATATTTGTTTGAATTCCAGTTACTTAAATAATTTTAATTTTTTACTGGCAAACGCTGTGTCAAGCGAAAAAAGTAAGGAGTCTTTTTCTGCTGTAAATTGAACAAGGATTCTAGAAATAGTTTTTGTTTCTAAAAAAACATTGGCGTACCATTTTATTTATTAAAATTTCCCGAAGATCTGTCCGTACGCACGCCACTGATGAAAGAAAAATAATATTTTTTACGTAAAAATATGTATCTAGATTATAGTTTATAATGCAAACTGATATTATTTTGTGGTTCTCTGTCTGCCTCTAAAGTTTCCGCTTTCGAAAGTGGACCACCCGGTATAGTGTACTTTTCACTACCTAAGCAAATAACAGTTTTAAATGTTGATGTTTCAAATGTGCTCAGTGAGCATCCACTGAGAAATTGGTAAGTCGGCGCCTCTGCATGCATGTTTAAAAAATTTGTAATACGAACGTTTTCGGTTAATATATTCTTAATCAATTTTAATTAGGACAAAATTTACTATATTTTATGATAACACAACATACAAATAAAACGTTAAAATGTAAAATATAATAATTTTACTTCAAAGTCGTATGCCACTGTAGTTGTAGTTTCAGTATTGAAATGGATGGAACAGTTTTGTATTTAAATTATGGTAAACGTACAAGACCAAATTTTAGTGAAGCAATGCACATTAAGCTGGTACACACAAATGTTCAATCGGCGCAGGACGAATTTGATAAGCGATTTATTCAGGCAACTTTGAGAGATTAAAAAAAGTAAAAAATACCTTAAATACACAGTCGAGTGCATAATTATTTAAATTGTATTATACAGGATATCTTGAAATTAATAAGATATTAAACAAGAGTAGATTCCTGACGACAAAATAATGCGACGTAGCCAAACTTATCTTAGTCAAAAGTTGAGGGTTGAAAAGGTACATGGTGAAAAGTTAAAATATTATTTTCGATATTAGTAAATAAGTTTTTAAAAAATATTTGCATACATTTTGGAATTCCGGATTTTTCGAAAGCGAGAAATTTGATTTGTTTCTAATTTTGACGTCACTAGTGGAGAGCGCCACTTATGACACATCATGCTTTTGTAAATGGCTGAACTTTTTTGCAGCGTAGTGTATCCATCTGGTTATTGAAGCAATCAATTATCCTACCTTTTTGAAGTTGTTAGGAGTAACCGTTTTCGAAATAATTCTTTTTAAAATATTCAGCGCACCCAGCAAAATGTTTCTCCAAAAAGTTACATTCAGAATGGTAAATTATGGCGAAGTGTAAAATTACAAAAAAATCGGCCTGCTTTGATGAAATAAAAATGAAATTTATGCGTTGACGAAACCATTGTTGAAAATTTATCTTCTTAAAATTTTGCAAATCGCTATAATTTATCATTTTTAGCCATTTTTTCAAGTACCATTTTGCTGTATTTTCAGCGGAAAAGGCGGTTTACCTGAAACCAAAAGTTTTTACGGTGTGCATTGAATATTTCAAATATAGGATTATTTCGAAAACGATTACCCCTAACAACATGTACCCTTTTCAGATAAATAAGGTAATCGATTGTTTCAATAGTCAGATTGATACACTAAGCTGCAAAAAAGTTCTGCTATTTAAAAAACATAATGTGCCATAAGTGACGTCCTTTACTGTTGATGTCTAAATTAGAAACAAATTTGAATTATTTGTCTTCAAAAAAAACTCCAATTTCCAAAATGTATACAAATATTTGAATTTTTTTAAAAACTTATTCGGTATTTACAAATACCGAAAATAAAATTTTAACTTTGATACTTTGCATCTTTTGACTAAACTAAGTTTTGGCTACATCGCATTATTTTGTCGACAGGAATCTACTCCTGCTCCGTCCCATTACTTTCAGGACACTCTGTATAATCGGAATAACCGAATTACATTTTGTGACAAATAATAATAATAATATTGCCTTTATTATTCATACACAAGAGTACATACAAAATATAGTTGATATAAGGTTGGCGGCGTTCGGCAACATGCCGCTCTTCCGCGTAACCAACCAGCCATAGAAAAAGTAGTAGACAAACCATAGAAACAATATATACATATTGTACTTAACCTAACATACATAAAAATAACGCAACAGTTATCGATTGGAACAAATCCAGGCCTTGATTCGCTTCCGGAACAAATGAATATTAGAGGAGGACTTAATAGAAATAGGAATGTCATTAAGTTGTCCAACAACAATTCTCCAAGTTGTCCAACACCTTGGATAATGTAGGCAAAATACTGATGGGACGGAAATCAGAATAAGCCTCCGGATTATTCTTTTTCGGACACGGTAAGACATGAGCATCTTTCCAGACCGAAGGAAATATACCTGAGGTTAAACACTCATTAATAATAAATGTAAAATGATTACTAAGAAAAGGGAAAACATATAGTAACATCTTTTGGTTAATGTTGTCACAACCTTTAGCTTGAGTTTTTATGTTGTAAATAATTTTTTGCACTTGGTCAGCAGTAACAGTATTAAACTTAAATTCTCCTCTCGTTCCTGGAAATCTGCCCATGTATTTATCTAATAAACCTAAATCCAAAATATTAGGAGGCTGAGGCAAGTCATCACACAGAAAGTTATTATACATATCTCTACTCATAACTTAAAAATGTCATCTAATTTTATCGTTAACTCTAACACTGAATCACTTGATCCCAAGGTAAACAAAATATAACCTTTTAATTTCTTACTTGTCCAGATAGGTAATTTATTCATTTTTGGTATAAGAATTCAAAAAGACTTAACTTATATATTTTTAGGTATTAATAATATTGAAACTAACTACTCAGTGGACAAAAGCCCCAACCTGCGTTGAATTACACCCACAATATCTACCCATATATTCCTAAAACAGTAAAAAATAGACTTAACTTAGCAAATATTGAAAGCCTTGATGATGTTGTCAGTTGCATTATTTATCTGGAATCCTCACATAATAACATTAACAATTTACATATCGTGCAATACATCGGTATTCTTTGATATCCTTTTGATCCTTCAGTTACGCCGCATATATTCTCTTAAATATTAAATTTAAAAACAACAGTGAATATATATTTACGAGCATATAAATAAATAAATAATAATGGCACGAAAACAAAATAAATATTAAAAAAACAAATTCAATATTTCTCAAGAAATACCGTTTCTGTCTAAAATCCTCGGCCAGGTTGACTTTTATTTTTAATTCCGCTTATTTTGATGTAATAAATAATAAGATGGCGCTCCAGGTGTTCCGGAATTGACGTCATCGATAATTTTTTTTTTAAATAGCAATAATATATTTTTCCCGGGTATAATCTTGTAGATAAGCGCTTTATGAGTTTGGGAATATAGCACACTTTATGATTTTGAGAAACAGGTTTACACGAATTAGTAAAAGTTTAATTATGACAACTCTACACAAAAGACAAAAATACAGCATTAAAAATGACAATTGGAAGACGCAATATTATCCTTAAAATAATTCAATTTAATACGAGCATATAAGAATACAGTAAATACAATAGAGAAAATACAACTTAACACAAAAAAACCGCAGCCTGTCATAAATATTTCAATTTTGCCTTCTTCGGGAACATCTTTACTTCTAATGATTAACAACACTTTTGACACTAACAACATTATTAGCTGTCACTTTAGTGTTTTGTTTCAAACGAGCCATAGCCCACTTCTTCCAATTGTTGGGCCAATGAGTTGGGCCAACGTGTACGAGATCATTTGGCGTACTTGGTCGTTAGCGGCCAGTGTTGGCTGGCCAGCCGAATGTTGTCGATATTTTGTGCACACATCAAAAGATCTTGGCCCAATGCGCCAACAACGTTCACACGTTGACCCTTCTTCAGTTTGTAGTTGCCGTTTAAGCGGAAAAGGTAGTGTTGCGGCCTAATAATTGTATTTACAAGCTACGATGGCAGTATGGAAGTGAGTTGAAGTTTATAGATTTGTACCAAAATGAACCAATAATATGCAATCCTAAACATGAACAACATAAAAATAAAAACAAATTGCCACGACCGCGATAGTTTGTACATCCGCTACATCCATGCCCGTTGAATGGTCAGGATAGAATAAGCAACGCCAACGTGTAAACAGTGTCCTCATTTTTTACCCAAATCATTGGCCCAACTAGTTGGCCAAACGTGTACAGGAGCCTTTAGAGTAACATCCAATAAACGTATTATTTCGAAACAATTTTCCATTCCCATTTAAATACAATGTGTTGGGATCAATGTTCATCAAAACAAGTTCTCCTAGTATTCACTAGTCAAATGTTACTGGATGTCGTAAATTTAAAACAACTATCCATTTTATGATAGAATTTGTAATTTTACCATATTCGAATTAAAATTTACATTAAGTTTCGAAGTAAAACTAAAATATGCAGTTGGAATGTTTACATCAAATAAATGTTCTCACAGAATAAATATAAAATTAAATTTGCCTAGTTCTACTTAATCGTTGATAAGAAACGATAAGTGTTTATTTAAATAATTTACAAGTTGGTAAATTCGAAAAATTGTGTCACTTTCCCAATATAGAAACATAATGTGGAATAGTACGTACACCCAATTTAATGTTAAAAGTAAAACGTGTACAGGGTGTAACACTATTCCACGAAAAAAAAAAGTACAGGTGATTATGTGAACCAAATTAAGAAAAATGTTCTTTGAACGCAGGTTTTTGAGATAGGTACAATTCGTACATTCCGCTGGTCTTTAAAAAAGACTAGGAGCTAAATCAATATTAAGGGTGGGCCTTGGAATACTGGATAGCAGGTCCTCCTCATAACCCAAGAATAACTAGGGCAGATCAAGGATTTCCAGCAATGGTTAGGTCAAGTCATAACAACCATAATAGACTAAATATATACACCGGCCGTGAAAGCCTCAAAAGCACTACAATTTTTGTTTGTTCATTAGAGTTATTCGAATTAGAATAATTGATTATAAACCAGATCATTTGGATAGTTGACAGAATGATAAATGTGTAAATTCTAACTATCTAAATATCTTATTTTTAATGATGTTCCCTAAAGGAAAATATTATCTAACTGAAGCTATTTTGTTGTATTGACTGATTGACAGACAATTATTATTTAGTCACTTTTTACGAAATAATAATAATAATAATAATAATAATAATTATAGTTTATTCAGAATAATAACCAAAGCATATTCAACTATAGAGGACAGATAAATATTACTAAATAAACTAAGCAAAAGAAAATCACAAAATCAATAATTAATAACTGCTTACATATGACATCATTATCTCTCACTCTCCACTGAAACCATGAATACATGGTTTGTGCGTGGATGCGGTGGTAGAATTAACAAACCTGTAAATAACTAAATAAACGTATCCTATATAATTTGAACCTATATAAACAAACACATAATACCTACATAAGGCAAACATCTTTTTTATATAATCCTACCATATTCTAACATTTTAAATATAATGTACATAGGCAAGTGCGTGGAAAGTAAAAACCAATATATCCGTAAAAGTGAAAATAAAAGGACAAGGTAAGTAGTAGTCTTTATATAGCTTAGGATGTTATATAGTACCTATTTAATTTAATATTAAAATTATTGTGGTTCGATAATACTACTAATAAAATATCTAGATGCATTAAGTAGCCAATATTTAACTTGTTTTTTAAAGCAGTGCAGTATTTTAATATTTCGCAGAGTTTCAGGTAGTCGACAATAAATTCTTGGAGCTACAAAATTAAATGATCGTTGTCCAAGTTTCTTAGCTGCCCTTGTTGTTACTATACTTTTTTCTAATCTGTATCTAGTACTATAGGTATGCTCAATTTCTCTTAACTTATCTTTATTTTTATATTGCAGCAACAGAATTCTATAGCAGTAAATTTGTCTGAGATCCATTAATTTAGACTCACTAAACAAGAGATCAGTTGGGTATAATTTACTTTTTCCAAAAATTATTTTTATAATTATTTTTTGTATTACCTCTAATTGCTTCATATGAGTCTTATACAGTCCGCCCCAACCTACAATCCCATACTGCAACAATGACTCGACAAGTGAATAGTAAACAATTTTTAAATGTTTTATGCTTAATATGCCTTTTAGCTGTTTAAAATAAAAAATAAGAGATCTCAGTTTTTTAGCGAGATTATCTGCATGTATGTTCCATCTAAGATATTTATCAATTTCCACCCCTAAATATTTTACATGGTCTGTTTCATCAATTGAAAAGGATTCATCGGAAACTTTGAATTTAATTTCTTTATATTCAGGTTGTGTAACTTTATTGCAGCTAAAAGGCATGTATCTTGTTTTGTCAAAGTTTATTGATAAAGTCATTTCATCAAACCATGTTTTGATTAATTCTAAGTCTTTTTCTGCTATTTCTTTTGCTTCTTTCCAGGTGTCGGCTGTGTACTGGATGACAGTGTCATCTGCAAATGAGGATATATTGCCTTTGGATTTTAATTTAAGAAGGCCATTTATATACACAGTGAACAAGACTGGCCCAAGAACGGTACCTTGCGGAACACCAAACTCTACCCCTCTGGCATCACTAAGATGATCTTCAATTTTAACCTTTTGAAACCTCTCTTGCAGGTAAGACTTCATCAGGTTAAATGCTACACCCCTAAAACCAAGGTCCTCGAGCACTAAGAGCAGCTTTTCATGGCTGACCGTGTCGAAGGCCTTGGCTAAAACCTTGGCAAAATAATAATAATAACTTAACTCTGCAAATATCCTCCTATAGCTACTTTTTCCACAAATGCATTTATAATTATTTAGATATTAGATTGCAGCAATTCTAAGAATATTAATTCCAGTACAGAATGACAAAATAAAATATTTATATCGTTATGTTTCATGTTCTGCTTTTGTTGTTCGATTTTCGAAACTATTTAAGAAATCAGTAATTTTTATGATTTATAGCAGACTATTACAAATGATCAAAATCAGATCAAGTATTCCAACGTAAATAAACGACATTTTCTAGCTACCATTGGCTTCTATCAATACTAATGAATACACATAAAAATTATTAAATAAATTTCACCCTTATCTAAAAAAAAAAACAAAGCGTTCGCGAATTAACATTCATACATACATTCTTTCTTATTTTTGCTCAGAAAATCGCCTCTATAACATCCTCAGAAGAATATTGTAACACCCTGTATTTTAAAAGTACCTATATACTTGATTCATTAAGTATGTTAACCTTTGTATCGAGTTAAGTTTTGATTAAATTAAATCAAACAATGACTTCAAAAAGTCGACTGTACTTTGAAGGTTACTACTCAATCCTTCTTAATTACTTTTCGCTATAATTACTAGTGCCACAGAGCGGAAGTCTAGCGCATCCGGTATCTACAAACACGAAAACAAATTATCAAAGGATGCTTTTATGTCCGGAACTAGGTATCTACAAGCTAGTGCAATGCTAAATTATCTGATTAGTAAGCCTAACACGAGTACAGACGATATCTGTATAAACCCTAAGTATTTAATATAACTATCCTTAAAACTAAAACTGTTCTAAACAGTATACTTGACACCTTCTAAACAATTATCTAGCATTTTTACCTAAAGGTCACCGTATTTCTCGCTGTAAAATGATCAAATTTGTGGTGGTTTTTAGGTACTGACATTTCGAAAAATAAAACACGTAAAGCAAAAGTAATATTAAAAATAAAATTACTGATATTTTGTTTATAACAATATTTACATCTATAATTGAATTTAAAAAAGTACGTATTTTGAAAGATTTCGGTACCTAAACATTTGCTAGATACATCGCTTTCTGACGTTATATATTGATTTTACTTCGGAACCTTTGAATATTTGCAAGTGGCATGAGATAACATTCTTGTTATTTGCTAAATTCTACATTATTCAGTTCTCAAATGTCTAAAATTGCTTGTATTTGTAGAAAACACTATTAAGGCTTTTACAGTAGTCAAAGTAAAAATATAAGAGCTCGTAATGTAGAATATACAGGGTGTTTTCACAAGAAGTAGCACAAATGGTCCCGGTGAATCTACTGCTAAAAAAAACACGTTTGCATAAAAATTGCCTCAGTAAAATATTCACCTCCTTAGGAAATACAACCCTTCAGTTTTCAAAAAAAAAAGAAAATGGTAACAGAAAGTTATATGAATTGGTTGCCAGTTGCAAACCACAATTATTACCTTCGCTTATCACCCACAGTTATATTTAAAGTTAGGCAATAGATTACATAAAAAACGTGACCGCATTGATTAAAATTAAATATTGATAAATCGTATGTAAGTAAAAACTATGACTTTAATGATAAAACAGTGTGTTAAAAAACAATTGGTTTTAAAGCAAAAAAGTAAGAGAAAAGTTTAAAAATAAATCGGGCTTTCTTATACATATCAATTTTTGTCACACAAATAAGTTGTAGCAAAAAATAACTTAGGGGATGCTTATTTCAACCCCTTCCAAGGGACAGAAATTTTCGAAAAATGGTTGAGAAGTTGCACATGCATTCGTAGGAAGTTTGTGTAAAATTTGACTTTCTTGGTTTTCAAATTACAGCCACTATTCCATATTTTTTTGAAGCTTTGAAGGGCTGTATCTTCTAATGACATTTTACTAAGGTTATTTTTATGCAAACGTGTTCTATTTGGCTGTAGATTCATCGGTACCAGTTGTGCCACTTCTTTTGAAAACGCCCTGTATAATTTTAAAAAAGGTATGTATTAAGTTAAAGGTATGAATTATGTTAGAAATGTAAACTGCGTGTTACATTTTGTCCAAAGTGTTATTACACCTATTACATATAATTAATAACAGAGTACATTCATGTAAAGTTTGTAAAAATTAAATTTTAAAATCTTCAAACATTATTTTCTTGAAATTTTTGTTATGTAACAACATAATTTTTCATGATGTATGTATGTAGAATGACACGCTCTTTCAAATGGCATGGTCAAAATTGGGGGTTGCTATTAAAAAAAATTGTCGATGACGTCATATCTCGAACAACGATGATGTCACAAATGTGGCTCATATGTCAAAAAGTGTCTTTTTTAAAAACAAAATCGACGTGCCAGGGGATTTTTTCGAAAGCTTCTCAATTTCAAAAATAATTAATTTATTCGTTACTTTTCGAAAGCACCGTATAAATAATTACTAAATTTTTCTGTAATTATTTCTTTATCAACTGCAGTATTTAAATTTTCCAGGCATTCATAAAATTACTTCATTATCATTTAATTATAGCACGGTACTTTTTACTAAACGTAGTTAATGTTAGCACCTTTATTTTTAGCTATTCGTAGTTAGATTTCATGAAAAACAGAATGGGTAAGTTTAATTTAGTACATATACTCTAAATGAGAATGCGGTTTACATTGCTAATGAATTTATCAAACAGGAAAGAAATAAAATTTTACTTTATAATGTCAAGATCTCAATAGAATAAATAAGGCACGCATTACATTACCCATATAATTAGTTCATTCAAATTAGTTCACAAGTTTGAAAAAAATATATAGTTAGATATTTAAAGAGCAAACGCAAAATGTAAACGTTTTTATGTTTATATTATAATTTCTTTATGGAACATATATTTGTGTTTGGCAGAAACCATATGGCGTCCATATGATACTTTTTTAATACTGTTAATAGCATTGTAAGATAGTAACATTTAATATAAGGAAGCTTTTATTTATTTGAGTTGAATCACTCATAAACGGTTTTTAAGACCCTTTCCAAGAAGATATTTTATCTTCATAGATAAGTACTCTTGAATCAAGTGCACAGCATAACTATCAAACTAACAATGTGAGAATACGTTGTAAATGTTAATAGAATTAGCAGCAGACTAAACAGAAACAAAAATTACTAATCTAATTATAAAACTATTTTGTAAATTATGAAACTATTATTTTTCTAGAACGCTTTAAAAAAATCATATTAGTTTATTATTAAAATAAAACCATTTTAGTTATAGACAAATAAGGCAAAAGCTAAAATTATAGAAATGAATACTACCCTCAGTCATCAACTTAACATTAATATTGTGGAAAGACATCGCATCTATCAGCAATTCTACTGAAACAGATTAGTACGAAATAAATTTTTGTTCAATATTGATTATATTTGCTTATAAATGGGCAAATAGAATAGAAACACTGTTAGACAATCTCTGTTCCTACAGATCTAAAATGTATAAATAATAATATTTGTTTTCTGTAAAGAGGCAATGAGTATTTTAGTACATATGATAAGGATTACCAAATTTTTCAATAGAAACAACACTATCTGCTCTTTTTGATACTGAATTATAAACAGAAAACCACTAATGTTTATAATTTTGAAATAACTGGTTACCCCAAAACCGCAAACACGTTCAATATTGACAACTGATAATATTCACTTACGCAAACAAGTACAAATCAAGGTTGTTTGAAATTTTAAAAAACTACTTGATTTCAAATCAAGTTCTTTTAAAAATATATTTGGACTGATTTTTATACAACTATGTACTTGGTACTTACTTGACGTGATTTGTTACTATTTGAAATCATCAAACAGTTCGGAAAATACCGACATATATTATTTAGCAAACTTTATTTCAATTGCAACGTGCTTTTGCAGAGTCACCACTGAAGATGTCGACAATGAAGAGCGGCGAAACGTTTGGAAGCATGGGATGCCGGCGACCAGTTACAGCGGCGGCTACGGAACACCTCGAAGGACCACCATTATCCGAGGAACGGTTCCGACCGTAGCAGTCGTAATACCAACAATAGGAACCGAAATCAATATATGGACGGGCCCAGAGACACCGATAGCGGGTCTGTCTCCACAGAACCTAGCCCGAGAACAACCAGGGCAGCTACCAGTTACCGAGGTCACGGCACAACAACCCGGAAAAGCACCATGTATCAAATTACAGCACTGGCCGTGAAAGCCTAAAAACCACTATTGTTATTGACAATTTTTTTTTCAGAAAACTACTTGACTCAAATCAGGTTCTACAAAAGATACATTTGGCATGATTTTTATAGAATTAGGTATACTTAGTACTTGATGTGACTTGACACTATTTGACTTTATCAAACAGTTCGGAAAATGACGATATATTATTTAGTAAACTTTAAAAACGATATCAGTCGGTCGAGCGGTACTTGAATCGATGTGGCCAGTCCGCTGTGGGTTCGAATCCTGCGGTCGGTAGACCGTAGGGTGGAAGAATGTTGACTTGGGTCGATTTGAGAGATTGATACCGGTCGACGTTTGACTACCCCCCTAATTAATGAGGTTTTCCAGGTTTTCCTTATTCCTACACTGAATGGTGGTTAGGACCTACCAACGTGAGTCCTTCCTGCGCGCAAATACGGTCTGCTTAATAATAATATGCCGCCTCATCTCCCACACAAATCTTATACTTATGGGTTAAACCTCGTGATTAGAATTAGGGGTAGTAATATTATAATTATTAAAATATTTCAGTTACAGCACATAAATCTATTAGCAATCAAATAATTTGGATATTTTTGTTTACTAATTTTAATCAAATGTTTTTTAATTTTAAATTAGTAACACTTACCTAAAATTATATGTTTAAGTAAAGTTAATTTAATTTATTTTTCCCGAAATCAATTGAAATAGTCAAAGGCCAACACACAAATACCTATTTATGTGAAAGAAGACAATTGTTAACATATTACGAGTATTTATATTAGTTATCTGATTAATATCTAATGTTATTAAAAATAATTACATTTTATATATTTTAAGAGTGACGTATAAAGACGGACAGTTTAAAATTTAGGATAATTTTGTAAATACAAAATTTTAAAAAATACTAAGCAATTGTCAAAACTCATTGATTTCACTTCACTTATAACTTAGATTGAATTTATATTATTTGATTTGGACTTTGATATTGAATGAAATTAAAATAGGTAATTTGAAAATCAAGTCAAGCTGCCATATGAATGACATTGACTTTTTATTTTTATTAAAAAGGTCACCTCTTGAGTAGATCAAAAGCTTAAACAGTAACTCTTTCTGTATGTAGTCTTATTTCGTAACATTCAAACAATAAAAAAATGTATCAAATACAAGGAAAACCACATATGCCTACCATCTGCAATGTATGTGACCGTCGGTATTTACTTTCATAATGTAGGTTGATATTGTAGAATATAAATAAACAATTGGGTATTTTGTCAACAATATACCTCACAATAAAACGCCCTCAACCTTGACCAGAGATGTTCTCATGAGTGGATTTTCTAATGGTCCATGCGCATCGACAAATCGTAACTATTTATTTCTGCATTTCAAAATTGCTACGAAAATATTCTCGTTCAAACAGTTTATTTGTACAGTGTATAGGGAAATCATTAACCGCATTAACTGATCATCTAGATAACAGCAGCAACTGAAAAATATGCTGCGAATGTTACGCGTTGGTTTGGGAGATCCTTAAGGCATATTGCGGCAGCCACACACTTAACGATAAATTGTTTTATCTGTACAGATTAAACTGTGAATAATCCTAGAATAGTTCAAAATCCATTCTGAGAAAAAAATTGAAATGGAAAAAATTGGATGGTAGGTATAAATACACATTTTCCTCAGCAAAAAACTTGTATAAAATAGAGGACACACAAATATCAACTGTAGCAGTAAATCAAGTTTCTTAAAACCATTAGTCACTACTCACAAGTGAACAGGTCATCTAATTGTCACTACCAGCAATTACTAAAATTTCTGTTGAAGTACCTGAACTGTGTTGCTATAATAATTAAAACTTTCAACTAAATGTAAATTACAAAATGTAAGCATATTATGCAATGTAAATAATGCGAAACCGAAATAAGGTATTATTGAAACATATTTTTATATGTACCTACAGACACATGCCAAGATGACACTCTTTACTAGCTATATTTTCTTTGAAAACTAGACGAACGTGCATTTTTTTCTGACAACATGAAGCTACTACTTTATAGTTCCGAATCCAGGAATTTCTTTCAATAATTTTCGTGTATATTTATTTATACAAATCACAAGGTAAAGGCATATCTACAACAAAGATGCAATAATAACATAACGGTTTATTTTACAATAAAAATATGAAAACATAACACTTTACATGTAGGATGAACTATGAGTTGTGAAACCAACAAATTTAAAATATGTTTCATGATCACAACTTTACTCGTTATAACTAAACTCTAATCAATATTTTAAATCATTTGACAAACTTCACACAACGATATTGATTAACACTTTTAATTCTTACGGCGTTGTAAAACAAATTCATTTATGACTAATAACTAGGATGAATGTTATATCGTCAAATGCATTTTTTTAATTATTATTATTATTGGAGACAAAATCTATTATATCAATAGGTAAGTAAATACAAAAATAGCTCAATTGCTAATGTGAAAACAAAATAGGTAAATAAAATTATATAAAAAAGTATAAATAGAAAATCCATAAATAATTAAAAATCTCGGCAAAATAGTTGAAAATAAATGCACTCAACAGTTAAATATCAAAAAAAAAAAAAAATCGAAACAGACCATACCCGGACACGGAATAACAAACAAACTCATGCACTCGAGCTAGCACGGTAACGATCATAACCATTCTTAAATTAATTGAAGGATGGACGTTCATATTAGCGCTTAAAGTTGAATCGTACAGATGCAATAATAATTTGTCATTCCATAGTTACTAAAATTACCTAAAATACACAAACTATACCGCATCGACACATAACAAGACGCCATAACCACACCAAACTTAATGGCGCCGAAGTGGACTAATTCACAATCCTTCGGAAAACAAGTTAACTTACTGCAGAAGAATAATTAGTTGTGGTACCGATCGGTACCGCTGTGACAATAGTTGGTTCCAGTTATAACAATAATTTATGTTTCAGTATATAATAATATTTACCAACTACAGTTAACTAAACTAAAGACTTGCCGGAAGGAAATTTTAAAATTCAATAAAAAATACTTTACTGACCACAAGTGCATGTGTAGAAATGTTATTTTACCTGGGTGGTAAGTTTTCGGTTAACCACATTATACATATGTGCAAATCCAACAATTTTCCTTCACGTCGGACAAATTTGCACAGATTGGACTGTACAGATAAATAGCAAGATTTTTCATTACGTGTATAACTGTTGTAAATGAATAAGTCGTAACTACTTCATGCCTATACCTAATCAAAAATTAAAAATTTAAATTTTACTTTTAAGTCATTATGGAAGCAACAAGGGGGAGCTTAAATGTATAAAATGAATTATGTATATCCAGTGAATAATAAATAATGTATAATCATATAATCATATCCATTTATTTATGTGGTTATATACTACTAAGTAGTTTAGAAAAACAAGTAATTCAGGAAATTAGATATATTAAAATATAAATTGTATAACTGCGGGCATTATCTATAAATTACCTATCATATGCGATTGCTATGAAAGAAACATTCATTTAATTTTAAATGTTGAAGTTATTTTAAATTCTTCGATTACTGAACAAATTCCGTTAAATTAATTATTACTATAAGTATATAGATTATAGAATATTTTATGGTTTCTAAAAAATTGAAATGACAAAAACAAAAACCAGCAAAAATATACCTACTTAGTATGAAATATTTATAGCACATATATATTTTTTTAATTTTGTACTATTAAACAATTGCTTTATTATTTTTGAATATACAGCATGTTTTCTAAATTCTGGTAATAATTTATATTGTTCATTTTAGACCAAGACACCATAACAAACGTTTCCGATATAAAGAATGTTCAAATTTAAATAAAACTACAGTATTTTGGAGATGTTTGACGTATACTGATAAAATTTTGGTTAATTATACCTTATGATTAATTAAAAACAAAAAAAAAATATATAAATTGGTTCACAAATTTGTCAACCAGTAGAGGCAGTATTGGGAGATATTGTCACTAAGAAATTCAACATTTTGGCGCTGCTGAGTATTTTGAAAATTAACTCAATACATCTGATCACCTGATTACAGAATCAAACAAAAAAAAAATACTTGCAAGTTTAAAGTATTGTGTAGCACCTTTATTTAAAATATCCCTTAAACTAATTATTTCACAAAAAAAGTATACCCAGAAGTTTTTTGTTCCAAATGTAGTATGTACCTACAACTACCAAAATTCTAAAAAATCACTGAATATGCCGAATATAATTTTTCAATACAATTTAATATATTGTGTAATTTTACATGTTAAAATGGCTTAGTCCTCAAATAAATTGGAAAATTAAAAAAAATAAAATTACAAATTAAATGCACCTTTTAGTTCCCAAAATACTCCAAATGCAAGAGTTTCTGGTGAAAATTCTTCTCAGTATTTAAGCCATTTCTTTATAAATTTGTATACCACTCAAGTAAATTTTTATCTTTAAATTAAATCATTCTGGTTCATCAGAACTATTTGAATAAATGTGAAAAAAATTAAGAAATAATATTCTCTAAGCTTATGACATAAACTTAAAAAATACCCTATATCCAAAGAACATTTTTTTTTGTTCAAGTAAAATTTATTATGAAATATGAGTTTATTTTCCTACAACCCGTTCATTTGTTTCAGATAAACTACGTTTCTATTATGGTTTAACAGGCAATGTTTGTTTAAATAACACATTTCTCCACCGAGATGATACTTTTGGTACATTTCTAGGCAGCATCTATTTATTATATTTTGAGATGTCTGGAGAAAACAACAATATAGGCGGAATGTAAAATATACACAAATGATGTAGATCGATCTTACACAAACAATTAATAAACCTGCTTGTAACGTATGGAATTAGTTGAGACTTTCATAAAGATGTAAATATGCAAATCAATCATTCCTTGTTTGTAAATTAATTCTGGTTTTAAAACTTCCAAAAAATGTTTTGGTCGTCTTTGAAAATTATATCAAGTACTGTTGCTATACAAATACCTATTAACTGCAGTTCTAAGCAAAATTATTAAAATGAAATAAAAAAGTTCGCACTAATGGTGAAATTCCAGCCTTACCTTAACGTACCACTTGGTGGTTTTCTTATTGCTTTTTCTTGGACCGGTGCATACGCAGAACCTAAATCTACCCCTTCTCAGGGTGTCACTGTTGTACTTGTCCTTTGCGGGACTGGAACTTCTGTTTACACATTTCGAAGCAAAAAATTTTGTTTTTTCCGAGACTGTGTGATAAATTTCTTGCTGGAAGCCGACCGGCGAGGAGTTCGTGGGTAACAACATTGGTTAAAGTGATAGTTCAAGTTCAATATTAAAAAAACTCCAATTTTCAATGAAACATGTCTGATTGTACCACTAGAACTCGCCTAAAGCACCACGTGTCTCGAGGTGTCCCGGCTAAGGGAGAAAATCAAACCAGCCGGGGAATGAAGAAGCGTGGACAAGTGAAAAACCAATTGGATAAGGGAAATCGATAACAAAATTCCAACGTGCCAACGAAGTATGCGCTGGTTCGCGCCACACCAACCACGCTAACTCTCGTCGGACTACTGACGCGTTCGCCTGAACAAATGAGAGTCGGAGAGTTGAAGACTAAAGCCCGGTTCGTATAATTGACGCTCGGGACGCAAGCGCTTACACGGAAAATCTACAGGGCGATTTAAAAGTAGCGTTACAATTACCAGAAATTATGAGCAAAGAGGGAAAACAAGAAATGTTCAATCTGATATTCAATGACAGATATTCAATATCAAACTGAACATAGTATTTTATGAAAATAGTATACAGGGTGTCCAGTAAAGAATGGTCCAAATTTAAGGGCTCTATTTTTCGAGCCAAAATATAGCAATTTAACGTTACCTCAGTCCAAATGTTCATGGTTGTCGACTAGTACGAGTCGAAAACCGTCGACGGTAGTTGTACAATATGACACATACAGGGTGTGTGGAATTTATCTAAACGAATTTGGGAATAGATGCGTCATGAAAATTCGATATATAAGATCCTTATAGTTTCCGAGTAAAACATTATTGGGTCGGTCAGTGGTCGCGCGGTTTAAGGCGTCAGTACTTGAATCGAGGTGACTGATCGGTGTTGGTTCGAGCCCAGCTGCCGGTAGACCGTATATAAGCTATATTCGTGGAGAGGTTTGGCTCCCTCTCTGCGGGTATGGTAGGGTGGAAGAATGTTGACTTGGGTCAATGTGAGAGATTGATACCGGTTGATATTTGACTACCCCCCTAATTAATGAGGTTTTCCAGGTTTCCCTCATTCCTGCACTGAGTAGTGGTTAGGGCCTACCAACGTAAGTCGTTCCTGGGCGCAAATGCGGCCTGCTTAATAATAATATGCCGCCCCCTTTCCCGCACAAGTCTCCGACTTCTGGGCTAATCCCTGTGATTAGAATGAGATATTATTATTATTGAAGTTGTAGTATTTTCAACCTTTACATCGGTGGGCCACTATAGTCTCTAGACAAGCGATTCCGAATATTGAAATCCGATTACTTTTTGTAGACACTAAAGTTTTTGTGACGCTAGTGTTTACATTAGTTTTTCAAGTGTCAAAAGTGTGGTTTACGTGTATAGTAGTAACTCGGAGTTGATGAATATCGTTTTAATTTATGGCGATGTGAAAATGCTTTACCAGAACGATTTCTCGGTAAACATGGGCCAAATGCAGCTACTTTTACCGCGGTGTGCAGTGAGTGCAAATCTAGTGCAATGCGAGAGAGATCTGAAACAGAATCGTGGAAGAGATGGAAGTCCAGGACTTCCACGGCCTATTGCAGCAGTGTGACATATCATACACGAGAGTCAATTATATCCGTACCATGTACAGCATGTCCAAGCATTAACACCAAGGGATTGCACGAGGAGAACCGGTACCATGGCTACCACGATCTTCTTTAAATCATTTGGACTTCTCTTTGTGGAGATATTTCAAAAAATAAAGTGTATCGGACCAAAGTGGATAAATATTATTGATGATTTGCGGAAATTATCATAGTTGCTGCCAATAACTTACGAGTTCAAAACGGACAAGAAATAGTGTTAGTTTATAGAAACTGGGTAAGACGGGCCCAAAATGTTTTTTTAACATCAGGTATGTCAAACTATTTTAGTGATTAAAACCACAAATTAAATATATTAGTAATTAATAACAATAGCGACAAAAGCAGTTAAATTTGCTGTATAAAATCAGCATTACAAAATTTTATTTATTTCGTTTCTTGAGCATTATTTGTTCGGTTTTACAGTGGACCAGTTTTCAGTGGCATGCAGAAGTGTATTTTTAAATCATTTTCGAACCACCCTTTTTGATTTTTTCTTTACAAAATTGTATTTGTAAGAGTCCCCTATACATTCAGATTTGTTTTTAGATAAGTTCTAAATCACCCTGTATACGAGTGCACCTATAAACATGAACGTGAAAATATGATGAATTTTAAGTTTTTAAGGTAAAGTGCGGAATATTTTTACAGACTAGCATTGTTTTTTTACAAATACCTGTATAGTATTTTTTTTAGTTTGATTGGGATTTTGCCACACTTCTGAAAAAATAAACATTAATTAAATAAGCCCTTGAGTCAAACGGATCAGTCAAGGGTTATTTTTGAAACTAAGTTTGCCTAACCAAAAATCTCACACTGAAAAAGAAGATAAGTAAAAAATAACAAAAATCACATTACTATCACGCACTTACGCATTTTTTTAACATTTCGAAAAACTCTATTTTCGTTCGGAAAATAGCAAATGTATTAAAAATGTCAAGTTTGAATTGTGAATAAAAGTAAAATATACGCAGAAAGCATTATCATTAACCTCATTCATAATTTCACAGTTTTACCCTCTAAATGGTCGATCCTAGACACAGGTGTATCAGTCTTTTTAGAAACCAAAACGTTCCATTTTATTATTAATTTTATAACATAATGAATACATATTTTTTAGTTGCTTAAGTACCTATCTACATTATTTGAAAAACTTAGCTGCTATTAACGATTTAATTTCAGAACTTGCCATTGCACTTCTCTTTAAAAAAATAACAAAAATCACATGCGTAATCGCGCATTTCCGTATTTTTTGACTTTTCTAAAAACTCATTCGTTGTCAAAAATTGCAATTGTATTAAAAGTGAGTTAAGTTTAATAAAATTATTGCAATGTTTGAGAACCAAAACAAAGAGTTTTTAGAAATGTCAAAGAATACGGAAACGCGCGATAGTGCGCGATTTTTCTCATTTTTTCTAATCTGCTTTATCAGTGTCAGATTTTTTGGTTAGACAAACTGAGTTTTAAAAATAACCCTTGACTGAGTTTTAACAATAACCGTAGACTAATCCTTTTGGCGCTAGGTTTATTCAATTTTTTTTTTTCAGAAGTGTGGCAAAATACCTAATTAAACTAAAGAAAAACTAAAATTATGCCACAAATAAATAGCTTCAGAAAATATTTGGATTTAGATTAGTTCCCGAGTTAGGCAGCAGAAAGGCTACTTGACTCACTGCGCTAGGCAAAATTTTAAATGAATTGTACCTAATTTTATGCAAATAAAAACATATTTACGAGAAGTTAACCTCAAACAGAAGTGAATTAAATGAAAGAAATAAGTAATTCTTAAAATAAATATGAAAAAAAATAAAAATTAAACCTCCAAAATTCTCTTTTTGTTATGAAATATTGACAAAAGAAATTCATTACTCCTGAAAAATTAGAAATAAAACCTCTTTCAGACAATATTTAAATTGGATTTTCTTATTTTTATGCATAGAAGCACTCCCCCAATATAAGAACATCATGAAACAAAATTTGTTGCTTTGAAAAATGTAAATTATATAGCCACTGATAAATTCGTGTAAATTCATTGGAACTTTTCATAACGAAATTCGTTATGAAAATTAACACCAGTTTTCACATCATACAAAAATATATTAAATTTGCAGCGTATTACCCAAAGATGCTATTTTGAATATGTAATGTATACAAAATAACAAACTCAGTCTCAGCGGGCTTTTCGCAATTTCAAGGAATTCGATACAAACATTTTAAAGTATGCATGCGATCAAAACAGAGTAGGTACTAAAATAGTTTTCGGAAGTAATGAAACTCTGTATAAAACGCCCTAGCAAGCCCCTTTTTATTGAATTGTTTACTATCACATTTTGAATTTATTTTTAGTATTCTTACGTTATTTCTTAGACTATCTTAACAAATTCCTCAGTTTTAATTAGACAAAAATATTATTCACCAAAATATTCTGGAATACGTAACATTGCCTGCCTGCCGGTTATAGGCAGAAACCCACGTGTTGTGTTTTTGAATAACAGAGACGCATAATATTTTTCGGATATAAAATGAGATAATATGATTTTTAACTTCCAACACATTGTACTTATCTTAGATTCGACTATCAAAAATGTTTTTATGAACTACCGGTCATTAATTTTCATCCAATCTATAACAGTGAAATCTGACCAGACATATAACATACTGCACAGTAGGTTAGATGTTGTGCAGAAATAATTTAGAGTTAAATACTATTGGAACTAAATCAAAAGAATGCATTTTCTTATCTAATTTCTTAGTAGTCAGTAGTCAGTATATTACAAAATGGAAATTCTGAAGTATGTGTCAGGCAATCGACGCACGCACATTAAATATGTCAATTATCAGAATTATACAGGGTGATTGGTTAGGGGACAAAAGTGAACAAAAAAACCTAATAAACATATGGTCGAATATCAACGGTTTTTGAGATAGCAATGAAATAGTACATTATACTATAAGGGAGAGAAATGCGTTATTTTGGCAGAGGTGCAATTTGAAGCCCGAGGGCTACAATGCACCGAGGACAAAATAGCATCTCTCCCGAATGGTATATACTATTTTTTCCACGGTCTCATTAACTTAAAAACACATATTTTGTCATTAAGTAAGTAGCACCAGAATTATTGTATTCGGATTTGAGCATTTATTTAGTAGTCGTTGAGTTATTGTCATAACTACAAAATAAACAAACAAAAAGAATTGTCAAATTAAGGTGCTAGTTTGGTTTAGTTTAAAGTTTAGTGCACAATGAATAATTGTGAGTCGGAAGAGATTGTGGAGACTGCAAATATTGCAATAAGCAATTTGCTGCCTACGAAGTCAAGATCTTTATACGATATAGCCTACAATCGGTTCAAAAAGTGGTGCGCCGAGAAAAATGTTCAAGTATAAAGCGAGATTGTTTTATTGGCATACTTCAGTGAAAATGCAAAGAATTACAAGTCTTCCACATTATGGGCGCAATATTCTATGGTTAAGACATGCTTGATAATTTAAGGCAACATAGATATAAGCAAATTCCCCAAGCTGATCACATTTTTGAAAAGAACCATGACGGATATCAAGCGTAAAAATCGAAAATATTGTCAAAGGGTTAAGTCGACCGTTTTCTATCAAGTGCAGATGACAAAGAATTCTTAATGATTAAGGTAATATTACTTTGGTTGTTAGGTATTTCAATTATTAAGTATTTTGATTTTTTATAGGTTGGATTAATTCTGGGGATTGCCGGTGCTTGTCGAAGTGATGAACTAGTCAATTTAACTGTAGATGATATTGAGGATGTAGGATCTTCCTTGATTGTAAAAATTCCAAACACTAAGACAAAGATTCCACGAACCTTTCTGGTTACCGATGTGGGAAATATGCTTGAATTGTTTCGAAAATACCTGTCCCTTCGTCCTCTCCACGTCAAGCATAAGCGCCTTTTTGTACTGCAAAGCAGGAAAATGTAGTTGGTAGCCAGTTGGCAAGAATACCATGGGAAAAATTCCGAGTGTAGTAGCTTCGTATTTAAAATTACCTGATGCTGCATGTTATACTGGTCACTGCTTACGAAGATCTTCAGCGACATTACTGGCAGATGCTGGTGTGGATATCACGACAATAAAGCGACATGCTTGTTGGAAATCAACGACAGTCGCTGAGGGTTATGTGGAGAACTCCATTGAAAATAAGACCAAAATTGCTAATCAGGTTTTAGTAGGTACCACTACTAGCGCAATCACAAAAACTGTAAATGTAAGCGAAAGTAATATTCCTTCTAATATTAATTTTGAAAATTGTACAAATGTAACATTTAATTTAAATGTCAATAAATAATTTCAATGTTATCTTTTTTTTGCATGAAAAACGTTCTCCATAATGTAAACTCCCTTGGGAATAATCGACTACTTCTGTTTTAATTTTGATGTCATAGAAACTGATTTCTACTCCGGACCGTGGAAAAATATTTTTATTGCTATATTTGCGAAAGCTGTTATTATTTTATATTTTATTTTAAGTAGGTAATGCATTCTAAACCAAACTCACTTTAGCGATTACCTACCAAGACGCATTGCAACCCATCTCCAAATTAATGAAACTACGATATGGGAAGTCATTCACAAAAATGATTGAAAACCTTTCCATATTCAGGGCGTCCAGAATCTTCAGGACGCTGATAATAATTTGCGGTTGCATTTTTACAATTGGATAAACACAAATACATTTTGTTCACTGATGACGCTCAATTCACTCTTGATGGAGTAAATAACAGTTGCAATGAACATAGTTGGTCAGATGAAAATCCGCACGCCACGGTGGAAAAGAAACTTTCAGTATCGGTTCAGCTTTAACGTGTAGTGTCACATGATTTTAATAATCAATTACTTGACCCAGTTGTGTTAGATGGTCGTCTTACTGGAGCTAGATAGGATGAATTTTTAGAAAATAATTTGACAGATCTACTGGACGATATTTCATTGGATATTAGGCAAAACATGTACTTTCATTTTAGTCGTGTTGCAATCGTTTTCCACAACGCTTGATTGGTCGAGGTGGTTTCCAAAATTGGCCACCAAAGTCATCAGATTTGAATCCCCTTGATTACTGCCTTTGAGGATGGTTTAAATCATTAGTATATTATGCAACAAAAGTGAACACAATGGGCACTATTTAATCGGATTGTAAATTGTGCAGCAGTCATAAGAGAAAATCAACAAACTACCCGTGCAATTCACAAACGAGCTGATTCATGCATCGAGGCGGACGGTGGTATATTCGAAAATTGAATTAATTAAGAACTTTAATCAATGTTATAATTTATAATACCCACAGAATAAACACTTTTCTCTACTGATGCATTACAATAATTAACTCTATCTCTGTAACCGTTGATATTCGACCATATGTTTATTAGGCTTTTTTGTTCCCCCAATCACCCTGTATATTGTAAATCCTACATATTTTCACTTAAAATTATCTATGCGGTAGTTCAGCCTTCATTGTAAGATTAAAAAAAGAAACTAACAGTAATCCAAATCCTCTCTATGAAACTCAAAAAAACACAGATGCTTTCAAATTGTTTTTTTGCTCTCGAAAACAAATCATTAACTTTAGCCCGGCTCGCCCTATTGCCATTACAACGCCCTGACCATCAACTGGAATACACACAAATATTTCTGGTTGACATCTTAATCGGATTTTGCTTAGAAATACTCGGTTTCCCTAGCAAGAAACAAAAAGTTAACTGAGGCTATTTATCATGGTGCACTGAATAAAGACAAACTGGAAAATCTGAGGGACGTCTATACGTCGTATTTCAGTATAGCTTCATTTCGTTCGATTCGTAAATATTATGAACGGCTGAAATACGACCATACGATAGGTTTCTTTCGACTGTCTTTGTTCAGATTTCTAAACAAAAAGTTAAAATTGTTTGAAATATAGAAAATGTGCCAGTGGAACGTAGCCACTAGCCAGTATTACATACTACATATTAATAAAAATATAGCAATGAGGAAATTTTTATATAAACTACGCAGCAACAGCAAGTCATCTCCGAAAGCAATAATGTAAACAAAAAATGATTTAAACAACATTGATTGTACAGGGTGTCTCAAACTTGATAGTGTGAGCCTTCTATGAGGATACGAAAAATTCAAATAAAATTTGGGACACGTGGTGTTAAATGAGTTGAGCGCAACCTAAAAAAAATATAGACAGCGTCGGTTCTCACGTGACATGTCCTACGTTGCCTAGGGTCTTACGGTCCAGAAAATGGATATTTTACTTGTTTTATGTTGGCGGTTGTGCAAATATGATGGCTGCATTGCAATATGAAATTAATTAACATGCTGTCATTTTAAATGTCATTAAAGCATGTGACCAATCACAGTAAACAAATGAGCTTTTAATGATACAAATAACAATGAAATGTGTAAAAATTACACATGACATTTGTTATATTAACACAGTGGATTGTGTTAAACCTTTAACACACTGATACAGAAACATGTGTAAAAATATACACCACCATGTGGACCTCGATTAACACAATTTTGTGTTCTTTTGTGTTAAAATGTGTAATTATTTTTTTTTAGTGTACGAACGTCAAACGTATAGCTTCTGAGCTTACGAAATATTTTCTCATTCAGAAAAGGTTGATATGTTGCTAATTCACGACGAGTCACAAAAAATGCAAGAAGAGCCTGTATCATATCGAGAAAGGAATCCAGAGTGCCTCATTCCTGATCATAGAACTTTTGCAAGATTGTTGGCGACCTTAAGACGAAATTAAGATGTATTCATTTTGAAAGAATCAAATAATTGACCGAAGGGTAAGAAATAATGTTTAGTTCTATAGTATTTCACTTGGATAAACCAACCGTTCAATGAATTTTGAAGACCAATGCGCCTCATGCATGACTATAAAATTCACAATTTTAAGTATTTGCCTATGAATATGTCTTAAAATGAGAGGTCATATAGGGAATAGATTGTAACATGTACTATATAGTATGAGGGCGTTTGCTTTACTTTTTAAGTTTAGTTATTGTTATCATCACCTTTTGTTTTAACAGTATTAAAGAATTATCGAGTTTAATCCTTTCATTTACTCTTAATGGCATTTATGAACGTTAAACAACGAATATTCAATTATTTTTCATCGATTACTTGATCCTTCCACCGTTAATGTGATTTTTAGGTGGTATTTCTTTTGAGACTCTTTACGGCGACATTGCTTATAACTATTAAACGGGAAGCAATACAGAAAATTTTCTCTAATAAAAGTTTATTAGATAAAAGAGAGCTTTTTAACAAGAAAAAAATGTGGGTATGTTACTGGAGAAAATATAATTGATGACGTCATTAGTCGTTTCTGTCAAATGAAACCAAAGATAATACTTTCGATTGAAAATGGAGCTTACTTCATCCCATTTAACATCAAGTGTACCAAATTTTATTTAAATTTTCTGTATCCTCACTCCTTGAGACATCCTGTACTTTTAATTTTCGCTATCTCACAGATTTATCAAATTATTATTTTTTTTTAAATTGAACTTTACTGGAATTCGGTTCGTAACAAATATACAGGATCCGACACTTCAAATTTACACTTTTAGGACCTCCAGCAGTCCCACTCCCAGGGATCTAGAAACGGTAATGTATACAGAGTGACACATTTTTAAGCCTTCCAATTTTCTGAAAAGAAATATGGGATAACTTATGTTGTTCTTGGAGTAATGGCTGAAAACTGGAAAAGTTCTTTTTCTTTTTCCTTTCATAACTTTTTTACTTTTTTAATTATGAAATTTGGTACCCTTATTTTGCTCGACATAAGCTTTCCAGTGGAGGTAGACATTCGTCTTTTTTCGTTCTCTTGTGAAGTTATTAGAATATACAACTTTATAAAACTAAAAGTTATCTTAATTATCAATTCGCATTTAATAAGTACTATAATATTTAAGTATACACAAAGTTTATGCGATCCGAAGTTTATTTTATTTCTAGACGATCGATTTCTCCCTTGACTACAAGCGGTACGAAATATGGGCTTAAAATCTCATAAATTCATATTATTTCTGCCGGTGTTAAGCCTCTCTTCCTCTTTTACTTCATTCCATTGTTATAATTTATTTACTAACGTCTCCCGGTAAATAATTTATAACCTTTGATACCAAATTTGAATTGCAATTCCGTCACAGACAATTACACAGCAAAGTATACTTAATTTTCATTCATTTACTGACGAAAACCGGTATAGCATACCTTAAGCAAAACAGAAAATAATAGAAAATAAGAACAAAAATATTATAAAGAAACACAGGGTGTTTCACCTACAGTCCGTAACTACAAGAAACTACAGTTTCTTGTGATAATTTAAAAAAAAAAGTTTATATAAACATGTATCGCGAAATACATATATTCGGAAATACTGTTCGAAAATGTTAAATTGTGTATCTGTCTTAATACTCCTTAAATGTTATGGTGCGCGCCAATATTCCTGGTAAGATAAATGACGTCGGATGTGCGGATCCGAGTGGGATTATCATTTTCCACATTACTGCGCTGTAGAATCGGACGGCCGGACGCCTTCACCTTGTAGAGGTGGTCCTCCGTGCCCCTTTCCACTCAGCCTCGACAGCGTTTAAGGCTCTATTAGAGGCCTTCTTCTGTTTCGTGTCCTGACAAACCCCGTCGGTAAGAGTTTATCTTCTGGCGCTCTACAGGGTACGCGAAATGTAACAAGCTACATCTAGCTATACTCTATGTCGAACGAAGCACGTGCAGTACAAATAACGTGAATGGCTCTCACTGGCCAAAAAAAAATTCTAGATATTTGAATCGACATTTCATGGTGTTAAGCTAAAATAGTTTACACTTTGAAATTAATGTTTTTTTTGTGGTTGGGGGGAATGAATTAGAAATGTTTATTTTAATAATTTAACATCCTTAAGTAAGAAAAATCATTGAATTAAGTCATCAGAAGATGTGCCCAAATAACCAAAAATACTTCATGTAAAAGAATAACACGTAGACGAAAATATTATGAAGCTGATCAAACATGAGATATCGTTTTTCTTTATGATAAGTTAAATGGTCAGCGTAATTTTATTTCAATCATTTTCTTTTTATTCCAAAAAAAAAATTCTTGCAGCAACAATTAAAAAGTTAACATCAAGAAAACTGTTGCTCCAAGAGATTGTCTTTTCTCAGTGTACTTAAGCGTGAGTCAGCCAATCTCTTCTTCGCAAAAACTTTAAACATTTAAAAAATTGTTTTTATTATATTCAAAGCCTCCTTAAAAGGTAATGTCATTTTTCTAAGAAACATTTTTTATTTTTTATTGTCATTGTTAAAACTGTTCTGTAAACTGTAAAATTCAAAAAAAATAAATAAATAAATAAAAAATCTTGCAATTTTACTTTTTTCAAAGAAAACGTCGGTTGACTCATATTTAAGTGTGCCACTGACCATGCAGTGGCTATAAACAAAAATTACACTAGAAATGTGACTCACTAAAGTATATTAACGCCAAAATATTAAAGGTGTAGTATTGACGGTTCAAGATTTGTTTACAAAAATTGTTCCTTCAATAAAAAATAAATATATTTCATATACCTACCATTTTATAAGAATTTTTCTTTTCAACATTATTTCCAATAAATAACTATTTCTTGCGTTTAGAGCGATTTAAAAAAGACAGACTACTTGCAAGTTACCTCACTTGGCTACTTTATGCAGCTTGTAAATTATTAAATGCGAAACAATTGAAGGGTTGAAGAAAAATGCATTTCTCGTGATATAAAAATCACCCTGTACCTCAAACGTTTAAATATCATGTCACCAAAAAACAGAAACAAATAAACTGTACCATGCACTAACTAAAGAAAGAAAATCAAACTGGTATACGTGTTCAAATAAAAGTTTCCTTATTAAAAACGTATTAATATTAAACAATGACTGACGGCATTAAATAACTTCCAGAATTAGATTTTACTACATATAGGTAAGAGAAAATTCCGCGCTCCACGAGTGCCTATGAATTATTGATTCAAATACGTAAGAACGAGCAGAAAAATCCTTTCCCCTTCCCAACGCTACGTTAGGTTTATCGGTGATCCATAAAACCTCTAGCACGGGCAGTAAAATAACCGCAGATGTGGACAAATATACGATCAAACCGCACTCTACTTGTCACAAAACTGTTTAGATAAGTAATATCTCGGTGACGGACAATTTATCTTCCTTTATAAATAATTTTTCTTGAAATAAACCACGTTCCTGGCGCATTCGCCATTTCCTCGAATGTTGATCTATCACTCAAACTACAGTTCCATCCAAACATCTGTTACAAATTTCGTTATACGCCTCCATCGATTTTCAATAATAGTAAAATAATATGTTCTATTGGGCGTTTCACAAGACTGCAACAACGTAATATTTTTTTCCAATTTAAATCAAACTAGTCTCAAAAAAAAAAGGGTCGCCAAAGCCTATTTAAGCCCACAAAATCACTTTTCCATCTTTAAAGGCAAGACCGTCTACGATGTTAAATGGTAAAAATAAATAAAT
The DNA here is from genome assembly GCA_037114965.1 of Monochamus alternatus. NCBI lineage: Eukaryota > Metazoa > Arthropoda > Insecta > Coleoptera > Cerambycidae > Monochamus > Monochamus alternatus. The sequence continues at coordinate 70,678,555 of CM073431.1, read as the reverse complement.
ATACAGGGTGATTCAGAACATATGTAGAATAGATGCGTCATAAAAATGCACTGAAAAAAAGGCCAGTAACTTTACAAATATACTTTGTAAGAATATCGTTATAATTGTCTTAAAATAATTCTAAAAATTATGATGATATGACACTGACGCTTGCAATTTTACAAGAAAACTGCCAATATACAACAAAATCGTAAACTTCCTATATGTAATTATAATATAATGTGTACATTTATAGAATATATTGTAATACATTTACAATTAACAATGTGAAATCCATTTTTACATTGTAAAATTACTGAAAATACCAAATTTAATATATAATTGACTGTAAAAATATGTCTAATGTATATGTGAATGTACTACTAATTTTAAAACGCGCTAACCTAACCTAACTCTTGAGAGCGTTGGGTGGTTACGCCTTTATTATTTCTTGCTTCATTTCGATGAATTCAGGGTGTACCTAGGACCTAGGTACTTACATAATTAATTCAGTGAGTATTGACTAGCAATATAATCATATCTAGAGTGACAAGTGAGTGTTTTTAATACTATAAATAGTTTTGTCTAGTGCTGGTTCTAACATAACCTAAATGAGATTAAGAATGTAAGTTATACATAATTATTGAAGCAAAGAAACATTGGTATCCTTGCATCTAAAAAAATGGATACCCCACTGTTGATTTGTTCATCTTACATAATATATAAAAAATATACTATTTTCTATTAGAATTACATTTTATACATAATTGAAGAACAGGGGCTTCTGTAGGATTTGCATGATTTAAGTTCTGGGTACTTACTTATCTATGCACATTTATATAATTAATATTACTTTGTAATAGTTAGTATAAGACCATCATAGATCTCGCTTGAATATTATAAAATGTTAACTTTAGCTCTATGAATATATTTTTACATTGTTATATATGTTTTGTATAATGTTAAGTGTTCTGTTTTGTATAAATAACCTAAATGTGCAGGTACCAAATTTAAATAAAAAATTGCCGTAAAACTATAATATTTTATTACTTCAGTACCTGCATGTAAATGTCTATCTAAGTTAAAAAATAAGTAAAGGGCAGTTAATATATTGAAGATATAATAAAGCTGTAACTACTAATTAGCTAACTGAGCCGTAATCGGAGTACAAAATAGCTATTCATATAATCAGTTAAGAAAAGTACAAACAAATGTTTTTCATAAAATTTGTCCAAAAATTTTAATTATAAATTTAAAAAGAATTATTCTGCTGAGTTTAAGGTACATAGTGACTATAACAGAAATAAGTATTATTTTCAATCTAAATGAATCATAAATTCCAAAGTACTTAATTTTTTGTATATAAATTTGAAAAGCATATAGAAAACGAGTCTTTTGCTTCGAAAATGTTTGACTTCACTGGAGATATCATATCAAAAATTCAATATTACTATTAAGGGTGTTTGTTAACATTAGAAGCAATTGGCATTCATCTTAAGTAGGTTACTTAATATGAGTAGGTACATTTTTCATTTGAAGTAACATTCTGATGCGGTGATGCTATTGAGAAACTCACGGAAAAGCCTGATATGTTACTTAAGGTAAGTAACAATCGTTAATTCCTTACGATATTTTAATTTTTCTCATGTAGGCATATTAATGTATTAGGTATAAATGGATTACTATTTAGATTTTTTTTTAGGTTTCTATGTCAAAACACTGTTAGTGAATTCGAGTGTTGTAAACAAGATGTTTTTAAAGTAAGTTTTTTTAAAATTGACTGTACGGGTTAGATCAGCTTCGACACTTTTAGGAGATTTATTTTATTCTCCGAAAAGATAGTCCAAATGTCACGGGAATATTTTTTGAGAAAAATTGAGTAACGAAAATTTCATTTCGATATCTTGATTAGTTTTGTTATAATTTTTTTTTTAATTTTAGGCCTTTTCTATGATGCCCCATATTACATACGTATTATGTTTCATTAAAAAATATATATGTTTGTTATAGTAACGGAAAACTAGAAGTTCTAAAAAAATTTCTCAAGCTACTAGATACTACACATAGAGAAAAGAATGTCTTTACAATGTATAAATATTAATATAATAAGTAGAAAAGTTACCATAGAAAACGACCAAAATTTAAAAACCTCATGTAGGTATCCCTTAAACTAATCAAAATATCGAAATAAGATTCTCACTATTCAATTTTTCTCAAAAATTAAACTCCAAATATATTGGCTACTTTTTTCTGTCTTTTCGGAAAATAGAAGAAACCTTCTATACATAATTGTCCAAATTGTACCATCCTGTACAATAAATAAAAAAATTACATTGTAGTCATAATATAAAATGTATTATTACAATGTAACTGTACAACTGCCTGTAAACCTATTCTGCAATTTGACAAGTAATTGTGCAAATTACATTGTAAAAATACTTTTTGTATTGTAAAATCACAAAGTAATACTACAATTCCAAAACCTAAAATTACACCGCAAAATAAATTTACGACACAATTTTACATTTTATTTGTAAAGTCACAATCGGTACGAAAATTACAGCAATGAGTGGTAAATAAATTGCCATCTATTTTTACTGTAATTATTTTTTATATAGTGTGGGGTCAATATGGTAAAAAAATTGTAAAATCCTTATAGTCTCCGAGAAAAAATTTATTATTATTTATTAAAAGTTCTAGTAGTTTCAACGTTTACATCGCTGGGCTACTGTAGTCTCTAGCCAGGCGATTTCAAATATCGGATTACTTATCGTATTAACTTTTTTGTGATGCCAGTATTTGCATTAGTTTTTCAAATATCAAAAATGGCTTACGTATAGCGACTCGCAGTTGATAGGTATCGTTTTAATTTATGGTGAAGTGAAAATGCTTTAGCAGAACGATTTCCCAGTAAAGAGCTACTTTTACAAAGGTGTGCAGTGAGTGCAAGTTTAGTACAAACGCAGGAGTAACGCGGGAAATTTGCTACCGAATTGTGAAAGAGATAGGGCGTCCACAGTGTATTGTAGCAGTATGGCGTATCATACACGAGGCTCAATTATAACCGTACCATGTACAGCATGTCGAAACATTAATACCAGGGGATTGGTCGCCACGATCTCCTGACTTTATATCATTTGGACATACTTTTGTGATGATATTTAAAAAATGGAGTATATTGCACCAAAGTGGACACTTTTTTTTGCTGTTTTAGAAAGGTATTTTAAGCTAATATAAATCAAATCTCCTACAATTCCTATCAAAGAAGTCATATGTATGTTCTCGGATACCAAACATCTAGGTATGCTAATGAACAATTCCACAGACAAAGCTCTATTCAATAATTATCTAAAGAACATAATCTAATTTACTCACTCTATAAAAATCTAACTTCACTTTTTTGGCAGTGGGAACACGACAAATTCAACCACAATAGATGAGATCTGACCTATTTCTGCATTTTTAGGATTGCTTCTTCAGGTGGTCTCCTTTAAGTTGAATCAAATATCTAACTATAAAAATTATTATAAAAATTAAAATTATTTGAAGTTAAATATCGACAATGACAAAAAGTGACATCCTGTCAATGAATTAAATATGACAATACCTACTTGAAAAATGTTCACCTTTTATGTAAAAGTTTTTATATATTTTTAGGTATTAATAATATTGTGTGAAATTAACTACTCAGTGGACAAAAGCCCCAACCTGCGTTGAATTACACCCACAATATCTACCCATATATTATTAGCTTTTGTAACATTATTTGAAATTAAATATCGACAATGACAAAAAAGTGACATCCTGTCAATGAATTAAATATGACAATACCTACTTGAAAAATGTTCACCTTTTATGTAAAAGTTTTTATATATTTTTAGGTATTAATAATATTGTGTGAAACTAACTACTCAGTGGACAAAAGTCTCAACGTGCGTTGAATTACACCCACAATATCTACCCATATATTCCTTATTATTAGCTTTTGTAACATTTTTTTACTGTTTTAGAAAGGTATTTTAAGCTAATATGACTTCATTGATAGGAATTGTAGATTTGATTTGACTAATATTTTTGCTTAACATAGGTTAACTTTAATCGTCAATAAAGTTAAAGCCAGTGTAAACAAATGTTAAATTTATGTCGATGCTGTTAACTGCTGAACGAAATGCGAAGTTTACTTGTTTTTAGCGGTATTCAACTTTTCCGCCACCAGTCACAATACAAAAATATGTTGACTTTTGCTTTAAATATAAATAAAAAACGACTAAAACGCGATACTTTGTCTTTCTTATTCGAAACGACAAGAGAACGTTATTCAAATTAAATTTACTTTAAGTAACAGCCTACGTACTTTATGAAAGTTTGCATAATAAAGGACTTGTTTTTATTAACAGGTTTCCAAAACGATTAGCGTAGCTGACCAACCTTTTAGCAAAAAATAATAAAAGACGGTTAAGTTTTAAATTAATATTTCAATAATTCTACGACGCTTCTAAGTTTAATAAAAATTAAAGTAACAACGAACACACAGACTCAAGACAAGACAATACCCTTCCTGCGATGTTCGTTAGTGAGGTCGGTTAACTATTAACCTGTGATCGATATGCATCGGGATAAAACGCATTCTCACCATAGAATTATGTAGAAAATTGGAGACGCTCCCGTGGTATTGATTATGGTCTGTATCTGTAACAATTATGTTAAGAAATTCTGGTAGTTTGAATAATGATTCTGATATTAGATTAATTGGATGCATTTATTACTAAACATCGTCTTCAAAACTCTTTCTGTCGATTTGCTCTCGGTTTAAAAAAAAATATATTATGTGTCTCAAAGTCACAACTTGGTTGGTTGCGGTTGGAGAGTTTATATAAATTTCCATTTATCTTTAACCATTGAGTAATAAGTATTAACTGTTCGTATTTTGAATACCTCTTCTCCCTCTTATCTACGTAACAAATTGCACTGTTGTTGTAATACACATAATATTAATTTGAGACACATCTGTTTACTTTCCTTACTACAGTTTCATACTACGTTAAACATAAAATCATTTTCTTACTATGCAACAGTTTAAATAATTAATATAAGTCTTCATCATCAATAGACTTGTTTCATCTGGTGACTTTTAATTATATATTGTATGTATATTTTGTTTTTATTTGTGGGTACTTGATTTTATCTATTACAACATTAACTCTATGTACATATTTTTGTATTCTTCTAATTCATCTTTGTCAAATGCTTACTTAAAATGTTATATCAAATATTTTTAAAATGTACCCATAACTATGTACATGATTGTAAATGTAAGGTTAAGGGAGTAGCTAATGCTAGACTTCGCCTTTCTATAATCGTTGTGCTTTAATATACAATTATTTTTAATAAATACATATTATATTATTAGCGAGTTATAAGTTGTCTGCATACTTCCTGTTCGGCCTAAGCGGCTCGACTTGCAGGAAGCGACCTACATTGCAGCAGGTACTTAACGCAGACCTCTCGCCCTGGACGACACGCCATGAAATCTATAAATGATACTGCAGATAACAATTACTCCGCGGACTAATGCCCCGACCGGTATTGAATTACACCTGCAGTATCTGTGTGAACAGCCAAGAACCCTTGTCGACCACACCACCAGACATAAACCGGTTTCGGGCTTGTTAGCCCTCCTCAGTATGCCATAGGTGAGATGACCGACAATTGAACTGGCTGTTCCTTCATATGCATGTTCAAATATAAAGTGAGGGCAGGTGAGTGCAGGTGAGTGCAGGAACAGCCAGTTCAATTGTCGGTCATCTCACCTATGGCATACTGACGAGGGATAACAAACTCAAAACCGGTCTATGTCTGGTGGTGTGGCCGACAAGGGTTCTTGGCGTTTGTGTGAACACAAATACTGCAGGTGTAATTTAATACCGGTCGGCTCATTAATCCGCGGAGTAGTTGTTACCTGCAGTATTATTTATAGATTATTATTGTTATTTAACAAATCTGTGGGTTACGAATGTATGTTAATAAAATTTATAAAAGTTGTTGTTTTTGTGTGAGTAGAAATAGTGGAAGGGAACTCGGAACATTATGTTTGTTAACTAAAATATAAATTATAAGATTTCACATTTTATACTTAAATTGTTTCGCAGCGAAACTATTTCAGAATTCACAATAAAAACATTCTCGTATACTGTGAAAATATATATTAGCAATGCTGATAGTTGCGGTAAAATTATAATGTACAAATAAATTACATATACTTAGAGGTAAGTGCATTTTGTAATAAGTATTTTCCAGAACTGTTAACATTTTAAGCGTGCAATTCCACAGTTTTTATTTTTATAGAAGGTGGATACACTTATAGAAGAAAATTAATAAATTTATTTCGAGTACCTAACTAGAGAAATAGACCTTTCACTAACACTCTTTAGTAACTACTATAGATTAAAAAAAAAGAATTGAAAAATGTAGGTATGGAGAGTGTCAAATAAACTTATTTTCATTCATATAGTGCTGAAAACAAGAGTTAAGTTATAAAAATGTCTGCTGCAATTTTACGTAGAAGGCATCTATTGAATTTAGAATTATATATAGAAATTTGAATTTTATAAATGACGTTGGATTTATAAATAGCACATCAACATACATTAAAAATAGAATTAATAATTCTATTATTGTGACTTCGATACGAAATTTTCCAAGTCAATATAATGTCAAACTGAGTCATAGGAAATGCAATTTTCAAGTTAAAAAAATTCACATGAATATGTACCCTAAATCGTTTTGTACAAAAGTTGCAAAGGTATACAAGGTATAGTACCAATTATACGCTTTTTTAAAAACTGCACAATTTTCAAAAAAATTGGCGATAAATTCATATTCGGCGTGTTTGTAAAAATTAAAAGTACCAGGGAGGTTCAAATGATGGAAATGTAGGTATTACAACATTTAAAATAAAACAAATAAGTTAATAAGAATATTGAATTATACAGAGTGTATTTTTAAGTGGAGATCATGAGGTATCAAAGGTATTCTAATGTGAAATTACCTTTTGATGAAATAAATAGTCAGGTTAGAATTCATTTTTTAAAGTGCATTTAAACAACGGTGTATAGCACACAAAAGTACCCGAGGTGACGAGATCTTGTCCGTTGACTTATCAGTGTTGGCGTTCTAAATCAATTAAACAGCAGCAGAGAACATAATTGTAATGGAAACAATTTTTATAAAAATTATTTGGAACGACATTATAAGCCATTTTAAAATATGTGTCATTGATTTCTGCCACTAGCCTAGAGACCAATGACACATCTACCAAATGTACCCACCTTTAATAAGTCATTAAATAATTCTATCGCAAATTTTCTTATTCGCTTTTTTGTTACTATAAACATTTTAATGTGTCAGGAACATTTGAAAGCAATCCATGATAATTTGAATTTTCAGAAACTGTACCATCTAGATACATAAAAATGTCATCAATCATTAATTTTTTCTATAAAGATTGAACGGATTATAAATATTGAATAGAACATTTTCTGTATTTTATTAAAATGTCATTTACAATTTTTAAGATAAAAAAACATGGAGGAAAAGTTTATTCCTTCATAAGATTATTGCAAGGATTATCTAAGAAGTTTCATTTACATCTTATAAGCCTTTTTGGAGTTACTTATATGTTTTTGACAGTGTCCCCTTACCACATTTGTAACTCTTTTTATTTAGTGGTTTCAAGCCCATATCTAAAGTAAAAAAATTCTTTAATATCTTCTGCCAATTTTGCACCAAGTTTTAGAAAAACCCGGTATAATGCATTCGATAATTGTATTGTACTAAATAATTGGTGAGACCTGAAATTCAATTAACATTTTAGAAATAAACGTTTTTTAGAAAAAAAAAGGAATGATTAAAAACAAGACCTAAAGTGGAATCCATCTCATTAGTACACATGGTATTTATTAAAGGATGGGCCATACTTTAAGGCCAGCCTCCCTGGATGAAAATAAATTGGTTTAAATCAATTTACCTTAGTACCATCCTAAGAAGTTGTAGGCCCGAAAAAGAGTTTTTTTATATTACATTTTCTTACTATAATTTATTTATTTCTTGGGTAATCGTATTCAAATTTTCTCCAAAATAATACACATGAATATCTGATTGATTTTTGTGTTAAATATACAGGATGTACTGAGCACCTGTGTCATTGTATTTTTCCTTCAGATTTTTTTTTTAGGAAGGGAGATTTATGAAAAATGATTAGTTATTTTGAAACAATTAGTAGTTTTAATAAGCTATACTTCTGACATGTCGCTAAAATGCACCATTTTAGAGAAATCTGCATTTAAAGTTTGAGTTACAAATGCATGAATTAATCGACAGTCTCGGTTGCATTCATTTAAAAAAAGTGGTCCAAAGAAGCTAGCCTTAAAGTATGGCCAATTCATTAATAAAAACCCTATACACATTATTAATAGATATATTTATATTTTGTGGATTACTCTGTCAATCGGTTCGGTATACATAATTCCTCAAAATGTAATAGGTTATGTACCGCTAGAAAATAGGGAAATAAATCAAAATCTGCTTTAAAAAAAGGATATAAGAGCATACACCAAAGTTTTCAACTTCCAAATCCTTTTTAAATAACACAAAAGATTGCAACGACTGACCGTTGAATTTAAAAATCAAATGTTTATACTGAGTAAATATGAAAGATGCAGGAATTTGGAATAACATCGCAAAGGAAACTTACCGTATCATCTACACTGTCAAATTCGTCTCTATTAAAATGAAATACATCCCGTAGCAGAAAGTTGGGTACAATGCGCTTGAACCAAATTAATGCTGATCGGAAATTGGATCTCTTCTCCATCAGTTCTGAACGAAAAAGTAAACGCCAAAGAACTCGACCGATGCTAGGAAATAACAGCGCACTATCCCGCGCCAAAAAGTAAATGAATGCGAACATATCAAGTTCGACTCCGTACCACGCGTTTCCGATCACGGGAAAAGACATCCGATACGCTTTATGAAGCAGCCTCTTAGTTAGCCCTTGCAATACTGGCTGGATTTAGTTCAATTGACGCATTATATTTCCAGACTTTATATTCCAAAGTGGAAAAAACTACGATATAAATGGACAAATCACTGTCTAAACAAACCGCAACACTCTCATACAGGATGCCCAATATGTATGAAGTATTGTTTATCACTACTTTTTGAAAACACCCTATATAACACAATTGTTCGGACAAAAGTTTTTTCCACCTTTTGGTACACATGAATTTGTTTCAAAGTCAGTAATTTTATTATGCCATGACAACCAATTTCGTTTTTTTTTTAAATAATACAATGGGTACTAACCATTTTCGTTCTTATTTGGAATCAAATATTTTTGCGTAAGGAAGCGTAGGTAACATGTGTATGAGGTTGAGATACAGAATAAAAAAAAATAAACGCAACATGCTTTGTCAATAACAGCAACAAAATAATATACATACAGTAAAATACCACACACAGGGTGTTCTACAAGCTTTGACAAACTTTGGATGGTTAATGTCAATCATTTTTTCTTATTTTACCGTAGCTCCGATTCATTTTTGTTTAGAAGTATTTTAAAAAATATAATTTCATATTTCAATCAAAATAGCCGGATAAAAAAAATGATCATACATTAGTACCTTTATTAACCAAATTCAAGTAACTGCTGATGGGTAGTGATTTCAACATGGTAGACAAATTTATGACCTCATAAATAAAAATACAAAGGGTTTAGATTTGGAGAACGGCGTGACGATGCTATTGGACCTTGCTGACTTATTTGGAAAATAATCATTTAATCAAGCAGTTACTTATATCTCTACATGGTACAAGTTCACGGATTTACTGTGAAAAAATGCATATTAATAAGTAGTAACTTTCCATTACAGTTGTAACATTACATTCTGGTTTGTTATTTCACACTATATATTGACCTAGGCAATAAATAACCAACAATCTACCGTGTAATACCACTAATAATTATTATCACTGCACATATTCAAAGTTTTGTTTTGTATTTAGTATCCCAACGTTATCAAATGTCTGGTTTATTAAGTATACAGGGTGGCTTCCAAGTCGTTACATTAATTTTAGGAGGTGATAGGATACGTGATTTTGAGTCGATTGGAACAAACATTTCTGTACACCAAAGGTTACAATATTTGTGATAATTCATTTTTTAATATTTTTTAATTTGACCGTGGTTTTCTACAATCATTGAAGAGTAGAAGAAAAACAAACCTTTTTGTAACAAATATTTCTAGACTATTTTATTAGAAATGAATTGATTATTTAAATGATTTAACCAATAAAATCCAAAGTGGCTCCGTTACTTATCTAGAACTTCATAAACATGGTTTTTCTACTTTGTAAAAGTGAAGAGTCTTTAAACGTGGATTTTATTTAAACCTTTGTGTGTAGGTTTATTCAGGTATTATTAAAAACTTACCTAAGCAATGCTCTTTTAGTTCTTATAAAAAGTGTCTTGATAAACATTCTAAGAATTAGGTAAATTAATCTTAACACGGTTAAATATGCAGGGAGCGCATTCGCCAAAACAGGACAGCCGTTCAGTATGTAATAAAAATGGTTGAAGAAATAAATATATTTGCACTTTACTTTACACTTTACCTGAGATTCAAACGTATAGTTTGACAGCTGATCTACATTTACGGTTGCTATGGAAACTAGGAACAATTGTTTTCTCATGGCATACCAAGCTATTTAAAATAAACTTTGCTTTCCCTGTTTACGCCGTAACTAAATTAGCTTTTAAGATTTGAAAAATTGAAATAAATATTTAGCTTTTTGAATCCTCCGGTATTTTAATAACTTCAATATTTTCTAAAGGTTGCGTTCTTGGTAGCAAATGTCTTTCATTTCTTAAACCATTTTTATTACATATACTAAACGACTATCCTCTGTTTTGGCGAATGCGCCTACTGCATATTTAAACGTGATAAGATTAAGATTAATTTCCCTAATTTATAGAATGTTTATCAAGAAACTTTTCCTAAGAATTGAAAGAGCATTGCTTAGGTAAGTTTTTAATAATATCTAAATAAGTCAACACACAAAAGTTTAAATAAAATCCACGTCTAAATTTGACTCTTTGCTTAAAACAACCTCACCTCTTATAATTCTTGTAACAACTTGAAAGACACCCTGTATAATATAATTCATAAATAGATAAAAATCACAAGTTAATTACATTGATGAAAAACATCGGAAACTCAATATAGACATTAAAAAAGATATATATTAAGTGATGCTGATGTAAAGATTCAAAGGGTACACAAAAAGTAGCTCCTATGTAAATTTAATGAAATACTTTCCGGTACATATAGGACATATAGGTAGGATCGAGACTAGTACAAAATACTTTAGTTTGATAGAGGTGATATATTTTATGAGAAGAGATAGCGATTGAACGGAGCCACATAAATTACATTTGCCTTCCAAGTTCGATTCGTACATGTTGCAAAATGCACATACAATTTAAGTATTATTTTGACATACAGAATGATTTTAAAACACAGGGTGTCCGGAAATAAACGCAACATAGAGCAACTGTCCCTGACGACAAGATAATGCGATGTATCCAAACTTAACTTAGTCAATAGTTGATGGTTAAAACGATACAGGGTGTCAAAGTTAAAATTTTATTTTACATATTTATAAATAACTTTTATAAAAATACAAATATTTGTATACATTTTGGAGATCAGAAGTTTTTGGGGGCGAGAAATTCAAATCTGTTTCTAAATATGACGTCACTAGTAGAGGGGCGCCTCTTATGGCACATCATAATTTTTTTAAATAGCGGAACTTTTTTTGCGGCTTAGTATATCCATCAGACTATTGAAACAGTCGATTCTTCTAGCTTTTTTATCTAAAAAAGGCAAAATTACCAGAAGATCGGCAAGGTTTGATGACTTCGAATTTTCAACAATGGTTTCATCAAAGCATTTCAAGTAAATGTGTCTTACACTATTCTAATTTTTAAAAATAGCACACCATTATAAAATATATTTAAAGAGTTTCTTTTGATGTGCTACTTGATCCTATTAATAAACTTTTTAAAAATAAATTATAAACTTTTCATTGGGTCACTTTGTATAATACATTTTAAGAAACAACAAAAAAAGTTTTTATTTGTAGTGTTCTAGGTTTCATTTTAGTAAGTTATTTTTTTTTATTCTACTTTAGACTAGCACAGAATTTTTTTTTTCAATAGCGAACATACTGTTTCTAAAAAAAATTACCGATTATCAATACATCTGGCAACATGACAAAATAAGTATCAATTTCCTGTGTCTATATAACTTTATTGCTAGCAACAAATGCTGCAAACGCGAACATATAAAACCCTTATAAAACGCATGTTAGATTTATGTGTCTGCCGTCTGGGCACGCTTCGCAGTCCTCCCAGTTTACAACGCAAATTCTAATAACAAATTGCACATTCCCGTAATTGCGTAATAATATATCCGCGACCGCAGATGCTCCCGTCTGTCGTCAGCAGTTTTCATGGTCGCATATATCCCGTGTGAAAAATAACTGAGCGGACTTCCTGGAAAAAACGGGCGGAGTTTTCCTAACTGCTCATGTTTACCCTTTTAATTACTCAAATGTCACTTGATCTTTGCAGCTCATACCATCAATGTATTGAACTGATTGCATCTGGTTAAATATATTTATAATTTCATGTATTATTATTGTCCCTTAGATCACTTTGAATTAAAAAAATCCGTAATTAAGCATATACACTGATTACCGAAATACAAAATGTTATATTAAACTACATAAACTGATAAAACTTGAACTATTAATAATAAAAAATGAGAGGTAAACGTTCACCAAATTGAAATGGTATACAGGGTTAACTAGAAGTACAAACATTTTAACCACGTGCTCAGAGAGACCTAAAGAACAATTAAAAAATATTTCGGAATTCTAGCTGAATGGACTGATTAAAAATTGGGGTAAAACAGTTGAGTGAGAAATTATAAAGAGGCGCAACCTTATGGCGAAATGCGTATCCACTTTTGGGCCTGAGATAGTATTAGGTAATAGCAGCTCTTTGGTTCTAAGATTCGTCAATTTATCGACAACTTATTGTTCACGTTTTCTTTGCTTGTTAAACCATTGAATCGCACAGAACACTCAAAATTGACTGTCGTTAACAACAGTTCTCGACAGAAAGAACAAATCTCGGGCCCCAAAAACCCCTACTGTAAAACACGGTGTAACATAACGGAACGTCTTTAAAAACATTTTGCCCTATAGATATTTTCTATTAGGGCCTTTGTTTTCAACATTTCGCCATTAAGGTTGCGCCTCTTTCTAATTTCTCACTCAACTTTATTTTCCGACTATCGTCCGAGATGGCCATGCGGTAATGTTTTATAACGTTGCCAAATATAGAAACGACGAAATAGAATATTTTTATTAATATAATACCTGATAGGTATAAGAGTTAATCCAGTTGGTTGCAGTATTTTGCATTAATTTTTCGTTCCAAACTGTCAACTATATTTTCACTCGTTACAGGTCTATCAGGATTACCCACTTACAACGAAACACATTCCGCGTACAATCAAATAAAATGCCCATTCATTCTATAAGAAAATCAAACGAAATGAATAGGTAAAGCTTCGAATGCACCCGTGGCGGTCACTTTTATTTTCACGTTATTAATTTTTTGAAGGCTGGTTCCATTAATTCTTTTCTCTATCTTGTCTTAAAATATTTGCACATAGTGTTAAGAGAATAGCACAATTTATTGTTATTCAAGCAAAAAACGGCGAATCGATGACAATAACTATGCTAGTGTTTCGTGCTTATATTTTTTTAACAATACAAATTATAGCAACTGTTAAACTTTATTAATTTCTTAGGTATACCTACCTTTTTGCAACCAAAATTACAAATTTATGGACATTCTTTATAAAGAAATTCTAACAATTTCGACGCCACTAAGTATTTAGGCAATTCAATCAGTACATGTACGTGTACAAATAAAAGAACTAACCGTCATTAAGTATTTTATTTATATATGTAATACTTACGCTTCTATATGAATTAATCAAAAAATAACTCTTAAAATTAAGTACCCAATTGGCATAAAAATCTGTAGAAATGTTTAATTTAACACAAAATCAAAAAAATAAATTAATTAATTCATTACAGAAGGTAAGGATGAGAATCTGGTAGATTTGGAAATATGTGCACCAAATGAATCTTCTTTTTTAGGAATCGATTCTATCAACAAACGGAACGTGGGATAAATTCTTATAAATAAACGATTGCTTCTGGTAAATGTTTCGTTTATCAGTGGACTTGAAAATAACTTTTAAACAATTATTTTACGCATTTACAAATTAAATGCCTTTTTGTTGAAAACAGTTGGCCGAGCGGTTGGTTTTATAAATTATTAGCAAGGCACATCTTTTTTATGCAGACAAGTTGGGGGATGGAAGTGAAAGACCGTAGAACAAAAAGTTTTAACGAAATCGTCGATAAATTCGAATTTCTCATAACCCTGGATATGAAATTAGCTCGAAGTAATCGAAAGATATTAAAGAAAATGTCATTTATTTTTGCAACATTAACACCATGCAGCTCCGTTATTATCAGTTCTCGAAGTAAGGCAAGTTTAGTTAAATCGACTCGATTTTGAGTCGTACTATATCTGGCGGAGTGTTGTACAGATCCCTTATAGACACCCTATACAGGGTGATTTATTAAGAATGTGCAATCTCTGAACTGGAGATACTACCCACTAAAATATGGCGATTGAGCTTAACATGTCTTATACAAATGTTGCAGGTTTACGAGATACAGGGCATTTAGAGTTGGAATTTTAATTTGAAATTTCTTAATAATTTTGTGATTTTAACCAGTATCGTCTTGAAACTTGGCGACTTTATGGTTTTTGGTTGTTCAATTTTGAATATAAAAGTTCGTTACACTCTGTTACTTAAGTAAATTACAACATATCTTTTTTGCCTAATAAGTTATGGCTAAAATGACTAGAAAATATAAAAGGCAGTTCAATTTTGAATACAAAAGATACTCTTGTTTATTTCATGTAACTTTATCAGTTTTTGAGTTATTTGCGTTTTACACATTCAATGAATTTTATTTATTGTAAAATGAATTTATTCTTTTAAATTACTACATGCGGAGGAACAACAGTAAAGACAACAAATAACAATCAGTAACAGTAATAAAAGAAAACTTCAAAGTAAATGCTCAATACACTTTGTAAGGCGTCTCCTTAGAGATCTTTGATTATTAAATAACATGTGTCGATTATTTTTAATAACATTAGTAGCTTCTTGAATTTTCTGTCATCTTTGTAAACCATGTTCTTCATTTGTGACCATATTGAGAAGTCTAGAGGGTTTATATCTGGACTTCTAGGTGGCCAAACAAATTCACTACCACGCCCAATCCACCGGTGAGGAAAATGTTCATTCAGGTATTGCCACACTGGCAGACAAAAATGTGGCGGCGCCCCGTCTTGCTTAAACCACATGTTCCGCCTTATGGCTACTGCTACATAGTGGTGGTAGTGTGTTTAGCTGTTGTTCAAGGAAGTTTAAATAGAGGGGCCCATTGAAATTAGGAGGAAGTTCAAAAGGAGTCCCACAAATGATTGTTTTTCCAATTAAAAACACCTCGTCTAGTAAACGTTGCCTCATCGGTGAAAAGGAGGTCATTAAGAAAATCCTGGTTTTCGGTTTGTTTATCTAGCATAAATTGAGCAAACTGTTGGCGAACTGGTAAATCTTGAGGTAGCAAATTTTGGACAGGAGTATAGTGATATGGACGGAGATTCTCTTTCTTTAAAATTCTCCAGATAGACGATTGGCTTATTCCTGTTGCCGCCTTTAACCGACAAATACTGATATATGGATTTTCCGAAATACAAACTAAAACCTCTTCTTCATCATCGACGCTGATATTTTTTGGAGCACCATTTAAGCTTTTAGGATGAAAACACCCTGTTTCGCCTAGGCGGATAAAAATACGTCTGAACAGTTTGTGATTGGGTTGTCTTCGATTTCGGTATAATTCTAAATACCTTCTGGCTGCTCCACTATAATTTGACTGAGCAAAAACACAAATGATATCACGCATTTCACTGTTGGAAAATTTATTATGTCGTGGCATTTTCTTATTTTAGAATTTTTACTACAAATAATACACTCTTACTTGTTGACAGTAAAATTGTCAAATTTCTTTATACGAAAAACTGATAAGTGCTGACACAAGCCTACTTGAAAAAAAGTCAATGTAATAACGGTGGCTTAAAATGCTAATAACTCAAAAACTGATAGAGTTACATGAAATAAACAAGAGTACCTTTTGTATTCAAAATTAAACTGCCTTTAAAATTTTCTAGTCGTTTTAGCCATAACTCATTAGGCGAAAAAGATATGTTGTAATTGACCTAAGTAACATGGTGTAACTAACGCCCTGTATAAATAGTGCTAACTTCAGCATAAAATTCGTAATTTCCATGCCAAAAAACATAAAGTCGCCAATTTTCAAGACGATACTGCTTAAAATCACAAAATTATTAAGGAATTTCAAATTAAAATTCCAACTTTAAATACCCTGTATCTCGTAAACTTGCAACATATGTATAAGACATGTTAAGCTCAATCGCCATATTTTGGTGTGTATAGTACTCCAGTTCTGAGATTGCCAATTCTTAATGAATCACCCTGTATATTGCATTCTAGTAGTTTTGTTTTCCATATCAATTTCCAAAGTTTTAAACCAACTAGTAAGGACTAACAACAAAATAGTTACGTCATAGACAAGTACACTTTTCCTTAAATAAAAGAGAATAACTGAGTATGACAATAAATTTATTAAATTAGTTTCTTTCAAAAAATACTTTAAAAAGTCTAAATTATGGCGAATGCGCTGGGCAGAATATACACTGCGTTAGAAAAGTAACGCATAAATAGTAACGTTTCTGCCTAAAATCCTAGGAGAGGTCGATTTATACTTTTAATTCCGCTTATTTTGATGTAATAAACAATAAGATGGCGCTCCAGGTATTCTGAATATGAAGTCATTGATAAGTTTTGTAAATAGCAACGATATATTTTTTCCGGTATAAACCGGTATAAAAAGACAATATCTCAAGAACGAAGCTTCCTAGCGAATTTTATCAAGAGCAGTTTTTTCATAAAATTAAATTAACTTGTTAATATTTGTATTGAAAAAATACTTTTCACCACTGGCGTTGAAGTTTAGGGGGTTCAAAACAGAATAAAATCCCACATCTACGCCACTGGCCATAGCCGGAAAAAGTTATTCACGTCAAAATATTAACCTTTTATTATGCTTACTGTATTACCAAGTTTCAACAAAAAATATTTATTCGTTTAGTAGATAATAAAGAAAATAACATATTTTTTTGAGAGTTGAACGCCCTGTATTACGAAAACGGAGCGCTATAGGGAAAAATTTTATAGGAAAGATTCCTATTATTTCTTCACGCTCTATCATTTCCCAAAGTTAAGAACGAAAAAACGGAGGCACCCTGTATAACAATTTGATTTTGATTTAATAGTTTTTCCTATAGATTCCTTGTACATTTATTTATTTAGACTTAAACTTACACGTAGATAGTAGACGTATTGCAGTAAAGAGTTGGGTAAGTTTTGGTAAATTTAACAAATTCCTGTAAACAGTTATTTTTAAGCCTTAGAGGCAAAATTAATATAAAACTTGAAAGAATGTCGTCGTTGGCATATAAAAAGAGGGCGAAGTCTCATAAATAAACCCTATTTTAAGGTTCACGTCCTCTTTCACGTTACTTTATTCATCCATAAAAGAGAAATATTTTCCAATATCTGAATTTATCTTGATCAATTTTTACATCAATTTCTGTAGCTAAATAAATAGGTATACAGGGTGTGTTATAGTTAGACGTAACATATTTAAATGGATAAGCTTCTCTCCAAATCATACCTTTTAAGGCTTACGGTGAGCGCCCTATCAAACGATATATAAGATTTGTTCCAACAACCGTCGAGAACTGGTTCAGTACCGTGAGAAATGTTTGACCAACACCGTCTTACGTCGCATTGGCCGAGAGTACATTAACAACTGAACTGACTGACTAATTCTGGACGGCTCGGAATCGATTCTTGCTGTGTTGGAACAAACCCATAGTTTTCGCTCAGTAACTCCTTAAGGGATAATGATAAAAATATGTGTTTTTTTTAATAGACTATAAATATTATTTTACGTCGACGCTGTGTTTTGAAATTTTGAAAAAGTGTATAATTAATTTTTTTTAAATGAATTTTGTATATTTTCAAAATTTCAAATATTATTTTACGTCGACGCTGTGTTTTGAAATTTTGAAAAAGTGTATAATTAATTTTTTTTTTATGAATTTTGATATTTTCAAAATTTCAAACACAGCGTCGACGTAAAATAATATTTGTAGTCTATTAAAAAAAACCGCATATTTTTATCATTTTTCGTTGAGAAGTTACTGAGCGAAAACTATATCCCTTTGGATCGAGCGCTCACCGTAAGCCTTAATACCAAAATGCTTCCTTGGAAAGACAAGGCGTTAGGAAATTCTTTTATACTCTGGATGCAATTCGCCCTTTTTTTAAATTTTAGTCTTAGGAGGATTAAGTAACAATCTAGAAAGACAGATCATTTAATTTTACTGATACAAAATATATTTGTTAAAACTTGTTACGTCTAATCAAATAATTAAGTGATGATGTTCAATAACTTTATTATAAATTGTAATAAATAGATAAAACTTGGTAGTGATGAGTTTTTTGACACAAAAAAGTGAAATATGGTCTCGAATTTGCTGTCAATTGTTGAGGGTGCCACCCACAGTACTTCACATGCATAAATTTTGTGTGCACTGGTGTACTGATTATTTAATCAACAATTCTTATTCTTTGACTTTTTTTCTTAAAGAAAGGTCTTGAACAACTGTTTTTTTTTATATGATTTTAAAGTGTTATTTCATAAACATAAACTCATTGTCTTCTTTTATACTTTGTTCAACTATTAAAATTTGGACTAAGGTAAATTGGGTAAGATCATCATATCTTTTTGTCCATATCTTTTCGAGACAATACGGATGTACAGGGTGACCCAGAACTGATGGTTGGCCGCCATGACGTAAAAACAGAAAGAGCAATTGAAAACGTGGGTGTTTATGATATGATGTAGTGAGCGTTTACCATAAAATACCATCTTGGTAAATTTAACACTCAATGGACAGTGACGTCATCGAAATCATTTTACCCAATTTCATACCTATTTTTTACATAATATAAAAGTCCTCATTTTTATCAATAACTTGTATTACAACCTTTTTTCGATATCATCTTTCGTGTAAAATATATAAAACCATATGTATAGAAAAATTAAACAGTCTCGATTACGTATGTTGTTGATTTTGACAGCGTTGGCATGGAAAATTAAATTTTCCAATTTTCCAACAAAATTATATATTGTTATGTATACCTATACCCAAAAAGAGTATAACAAATAAACAGTATAGTAGTATTTTTGGTTCAAATAATACACAATAAAAGCTATAACGAAACAAAACAAGGACAATATTAGGTACGTATCATCGTGGAAAATAATTCTATGTTAATTTTTCTATATGTCCACCAAATTGTTGTAAGCACATTTCTAGTCTATGTCGGATTTTCAGATGGCTAACTTTTAGAAGTGTATCTCTACTTATCCCCCAGCATGCGTTTCTAATGTTTTCTTTTAATTCTTCTAAATTATGACATTGTTTCTTATAAACCTCATTTTTCAGGGTGCTCCATAAATAAAAATGCATTGGGGATAGATCCGGGGATTTTGGAGGCCAATGAATAGAACCTTCTGTACCAATCCATCGGCCATTATAATTTTCATTGAGGTATCTTTTTACTTCTCTCGCATTGTGTGCTGGTGCGCCATCCTGTTGTGTTGAATCCCCATATTTCTTCTAAGTTTTAATGGCACTTCTTCCAATAAAGTTGGTAACTGGTTGCTTAAAAATGTTAAATAACGCTCTCCGTTTAGTGCACTATTGTAAAAGCACGGACCAATTACGTGTCCTTGATTTTCAACCTGATTAATTTCGTGAGGGTTTTCAGTTGCCCAATAGGGCGTTTTTTTTTTTTAATTTGGTACTCCACTGCTGCCAAAGCGGGACTCGTCTGTCCATAGCATATATTTATAAATGTTTGGCAGGGTTAACCAGCCAGTTGTTGACCGCCCCCCAGTGAATGACCACAAATGAATGTTTTTCTGTTTCATAAAAATTTCAAATATCTATAAGCATTGTTTCTTATTGTAAAATTTTCTCCTTTAAATTTGTATTTGCTGGCAACACTGAGGGAGTTTCAGTATTCTATGAACATCTAGCAGTGAAAGTGTGCCACTTTGAGTTTATACCAAAACTACTTGTGAACTACTAAGGTAAGTAAAAATGGGCACACATTATATTGATAAGGATAATAATATTTATGTTAAACCTTTATGTTCTGTATGTTAGTTTACACGAAAACATGTATAAGTTTGTATTTTTAATGCTAAAATTATAGTATAACCTCAAAAACATATATTTTAAGGTGGTCATTTATAGGTATTCTAAAAGATATCAATTGCCAATAAATGACCAGAGCGGTCATTTACTGGATTGGCGCCAAATTCAAAATAGTTAATTGTATTAATATGTGATTTAGTATTTAAGATCTGCTTTCAACATATCATAAATAAGCACTTGAACAATGTACTGTCCTTTATTGACATTTTCTTGTGGTCATTCACTAGATATTTTGAATCAGTAAATGACGGCACTGCCTAGTTACTACATTTCATAATGACTCATGCGACACTAAAACTATTATATTTATTATGTATTACATATTTTCAATTGCCAAATATTTTTACTCGCAAAATAAGATTAACACTTGAAAGCAAAATTTAACACGATGTGAACAAAATTCCAAATAAAAAAGAGAATTGAAAAATAATAATTTAAATATTTTCAAACACATTATCTTTATTTAGAATTTTCTCCTTTTCTATCTTAAATTACGTTTTCAAAGTACTAGTTGGCATTACTACTTTACTTAATATTTACTTCTAGATGGAGCAAACGAATAAACGATCCTACCAACGTTTCCAGTATTCCATCGATGATGTTTCCGAAATTGTAGAGGGAAGAATGAGTGCGAATAAAGCAAGCAAGCATTTTAAAATTCCAAAAGGCACTTTAATAAATATGGAAAATCAAATGTCAAAACCAGGAAAATGGGACCAGCAAGAGTACTTACTCCACAGGAAGGAGACATGGTGGAGAACTGGATTTTGCAGAAAGCCAAAATATGTTTTCCTATGCACCCAGATGAAGCGAACGATGCCGTAAAAAAAGTGATGGATGAAACGCGGCATGATAATAAATTTAAACAAAATCGTCCTGGAGACAAATGGTTGAAAGATTTTTTGAAAGTAAAACCTAACATTGTGAAACGAAATGTTGAGATTATTTCAAAAGCGAGGGATATAAGGAAATGGTTTCTAGAGGTAAAAAGTTATTTGGAAGAAGAAAATGCTCTCGACATTCTCCAGGATGCAGACCGAATTTACAACGCTGACGAAACTGGTGCTATGCCCTAAGACTGGAAAAGTACTTGGACCAAAACAATTTAAAAATTTTTATGATGTTGCTGTCGGGAAAGAAAAAGAATGCCTAACTGTCTTGGCAAATTTTTCTGCAAGTGGTAAAGTAGCTCCCACACTCATCATTTACCCAGGGCCATTGCAACTTCTATACCAGATAATTTTTATATTGGTAGGAGTGACACTGGGTGGATGATAGGTCCCACATTTTTTGAATACGTAGCCAATAACTTCTATCCATGGCTGATTACTAACAATATAAAATTACCAGTTCTCTTTTTACTTGATGGATATAAGTCTCATATTAGTCCTCAACTAACCACTTTTTGTAGGGAAAAACGGATTCTACTATATTGCCTTTTACCAAATGACACCCATATTTTACAGCCCTGTGATGTTGGTATATGTCGACCTCTGAAAGTGTCCTGGAGAAAACAATGTCAAAATTACAAACAAGAAACGAGATAATCTCTCACAAAAGTATATTTTGCGCCAATATTTGCTGAAGCCTTTAAGACTGCTTGTAAACAGGAAGTTATACAAACTGCCTTTTGATTTCTCAAAGTGCATGAATACTCGTCATGCACCTGCTATCCAAAGAAATGACGTGGCAGATGACAGTGCACAATTTTTAAATATTCTCGAAAGTGAAATATCTCCAGAAACTTTAAAAAAATATAGAACAGCGATACAAACCCAGGAAGAACTAAAAAATGACAAATTATTCAAAATATGGCACAAATATGCAAATAAAAGCTTCAGTGTACTACCAGAGCAAGAGGAAGAGCAAATGGAAAACCAATATGAAAACAGTATGAATGAGAATGATATTATAATAACATATGAAGAAGTAGATGATGATGTCACATTTGAAAATAGGATTGAAAAGAGTTTAGTTTACAGTTTAGTTTACAGATGGACAAAAGGAAGATGAAGAAATTACAGAAGCTGTTTCGGAAGAAACCACCTATAAAGGCAAAGGTTATGAAGAGAATAATAACGGAAGTGAAATTACAGTTCAAAATCAAGATAATAATTATAGTGAATATAAAGACAATAATGATAAGATGAATAAAGAAAGAAAAAATACAACTCAAGAAAAACAAATCTTAAATAAATCTACAGATGACATCTGGAAAAAGTATCTACTCTTTCCAAAGATAGAAGTCTCCACTAAAAAGGCCATACACGAAAAAGCACCATTAGCGATTACCTCACAATATTGGAAAGAATATCATGACCAAAAGGAGAAAGAAAAGAAACTTACTGAAACGTTAAAAGAAGAAAGGAAAAGAGCTAGGGAAGAAAAGAAACGAACGAAAGAATTGACAAAAAATAAGAACCTTAAAAATTGTAGAAAACCAAAAAAAAAAAAAGAAAGCTATCTACTTCCAGTTCCAATACGTCAGATATTTCAGACTATTTAGAATCTGATGAAAAAGAAAACCAAAGAACAATGAATGATGAGACTACAAATAAACAATCACAACATATTATTGACAAAAAGGACCCATTAAGTGTAGCAGATTTTGTTATTGTTAGGTATGGAAACAACTATTTTCCCGGAGTAATAATTAAAAAACTAAAAGGAGATTATGAAGTACGTGTAATGTGCAGAAGTGGATTACAAGCATGGAAATGGCCAGAAGAAGTTGATCAAATTTGGTATAAGAAGGAAGACGTAGTGGAAAAAATTGAACCTCCAACATTAATTTCTAGTCGTGTAAATACTCACTTTGTATCTGAAATTACCAAGTATGAAGATGCATAAATAATAATTTAATATGTTAATTATTTAAATAAATATTTGTGGCCATTCACTGGTTTCTATATGGTTATTTACTACACTTACATGGTCATTTACTGGTATTTGGTGCGCTTAGTATAATAAATTACTAAAAAATATAAACTATAAAAAGTAATTGAAATTTTATTATTTTGGGTTTATATTTTATAAAGCAGAGATTATTTTAAAGTAGATAGTAACCCTCTAAAAGTAAAATGTTAATATTAATTTTATTTTCTGTAGCACAGTTTCCTAAAACGGTTATTAATTTGCAGTTCACCCCACATCTAACTGGATATCAACAATCCCCGAAATAAAATTTATCCGGCGTAGCCTATGATTTTCAGAGAGGGCTTGCACGTTAAAAATTTTATAATCGTGATACTTTTCTTTAAAATTGAATTGAACTTATAAGAAATATTTAGTTCTCGGCTGGCATCTCGTATTGATTTTCCCCACATTAGTGTTGCAAACGGATTTATTTGTTCAATGTTTTTTTGGACTTTAAAAGCGTCTATGTTTCGTCTTAGTGCTTGTTCCAATCTCAAGAACCTTCTATAATCTAGTATTTGGCAGTCAGGATATCTTTCACTGTAAATCCGTGCTGCCAATTTTGAATTTTTTGTAGCTTCTCCAAAAATTAAAAGTATATCTACCTTCTCATTATGACTTTTCATCTTAACTATACTGCATATAAACAATTAAAACAACAACAACAATTGACATGTAAATTTTATCGATAAATATGAGTAACATAACATTGACAGTATTGATATTTCCATGGCAACGGTGTCAAAATCATCAACATCAACACGTGACAGAGACATTGTTTAATTTTTCTATACATATGGTCTTATATCTTTTACACGAAAGGCGTTATCAAAAAAAAAATAATAATGAAGGTTATTGATAAAAATGAGGACTTTTATATTATGTAAAAAAATTGGTATGAAATTGGGAAAAATGATTTCGATGACGTCACTGTCCATTGGGTGTTAAATTTACCAAGATGGTATTTTATGAACACTCACTACATCATACCATAAATACCCACGTTTACGGTTTTTCGATGGCTCTTTCTGTTTTTACGTAATGGCGGCCAACCATCAGTTCTGGGTCACCCTGTCCAAAAAGTTATAACGATTTAAATGCATGTGAAGTACTGTAGGAGGCGCCTTCTATAGTTGACAGCAAATTCGCGGACATATTTCAATTTTTCGTGCCAGAAAATTCCTCTGTACCAAGTTTGATGTATTTACTACAATTCATACTCGATTTTATATGAAGCTATTGAGAAAATACTAAAATAAAATTGTAATTTTTAACACTATAAAAACTATATAATAACTATATATAAAACTATATTTTAAACTATAAAATTTTGGCCTAAAGTAACATAAGTTAGATCAACAAATTTTGGTCCTCGGAGTATATTTTCCCAACCGTACAGACACCCTGTATGCGCGAGATATATAAAAAAAAACTTCAAAAACATCTTGATGTATTAACTCGACAAAAAATAGTCTAAGATTGCTCAAAATTGTGACATTCTTGATCAAAGAATTGATTTTGATCTTAGTCACACCCTACAACAAGAAAAAAACCGTAAAAAATTATTCGTTGCCAGTGGCGAAGATGCGAAAGATTGCGCTTTACGACATTGACTGAAACTCTCAACGCCCAAAAAATGTGAAATTGACCTCCAAATGACGCGGAATTTTGCATGATTTTTCAGGATTTCGAGCGATTGCTTGTGATTTCGCACGATTTTTTGGGATTTCGCACGATTTCGCAGAATTTCGCAAGGTTTATAACAAAATTTCCATGAGTGGTTACTCCTTCGGTTTATCCCTGGGGTTCAACTGCGTGTTTTAACCATGCAGTTCGACCGCAATTGTTACGAGACTTACAACAACTACAACAGCTCAAACGAACTCCAGAAACTTTGAGGTGATTATACTATGTCAAATCGAGTAGGTATATTTTCATATAATGGAAAAAAAAGTTCAGCTGAATGTTCAGAAAATTATGAATGCAAATAATTCTAAGTTCTAAGAAAAAATGTTACCCCTCTTTATATAAATAGATTAAAACCAACTTTACATGATTTCAAAATACCTACAACCCCATAATTAAATAAGTATAATCTCAGAAATTATAATTAAGTACCTCGATAATGACTATCTCCTTTATACATAATCAATTTAAAAAATACATCAACCGGTTGTGGCTCAGGGAACATTATTCCAAAGGATATGATATAACAATCTATGAGAAGTATGAATTATCTAGTAAATTAAAAACCATATTAGATAATGTTTAAAAATAAGTAACAAGGTCTTGTAACCATTAAAACAAGTTTTTTTGTGGAATAACAAAATAAAACTTAAAACAACAGTTGGAATTAGGCGTACCTAATCCATGTAAAAAATAAGTATAACTTATAAGATATTGAGAGTAGGTAGGTATATAAATATTATAAAAAATATCTATTTTCAAAATAAGTATGCAGTGTGAAATCTACAATTTAACAAAATGTATTTTATGTTAGGTATTAAAAATTAAGCAATAAAGTATGCAGAAAGGTAACTAGAAGGTAAATTTTTATGGAGAAACAAGTTTTTATAATGAAAAATGGTAAAGTCCTTGGAAAATCTGAGGAACTGTCCAATTTTCTACTTTTCTCTTAGGTAGACAGCCTAATAATATCTACCTATATAAAAATTGTCCATATGATACACAAATAAATACCTATCTATTTACCGTTCTTGGATAAGTCCAGTGACGTATTTAGGGAGCAGGGGTGAAAAGAGAGGGAGCAAGGTTTAGTTGTCACCTTTTTTTTTTTGAATTGTGAAACTGAAAACGAGGCGGCATTTGCACTTAATTTTAGTATCTGTATTTGAAAAATTAAAGATTTTATACAAGTTACTTAGTTTGTAACTGAATTGCTGGAATTCTCACCATTACTTACACATTACAACACATGATAGCATAAAACATTTAAATAATTATTAACTTTACATTAGGTAAAACTTATCATTAACAAACACATAAAAGGCAAAAGTAAATCATTGATCTCATGCACTAATTTAATCTGCTCGAATTAAACCTTTCGTGGGAAATATATTTACTTTCATATCTTCATATTATGCATGTTAAGTTAATTAACCTTGATATTTACATCCCAAACAGTCGAAATCATTTAAAAAAAACTGTTTAATTTGGAAAATGTGTTACAATTTACTCAATTTAAAAAATTAGAGAACTTCATATCACAAAATTAGTTTGTACAATGGTATGTAGGTACACACGTACAAATTTGCATCAAACACACGTAGCATATAGTATTTGTTAGATGTTATTTCTTCATTCTCGTCATATACCTACTTACCGGATGTAGTGATAAAACTATTTCCCATGATTTTTTTTACAAAACCAATTTGTTTCAGAATATAAAAATCAATATTTAATGATGTAAAATAAAAAAAACATAGAAATTCAAGTCTAATCTTGTAAAAGAATAAAGTAGTTAATACTGACCAAGCTATCGTCATCATTCATTTTTTCCTAATCATTTTGGAAGGAGACTATCTTGCTCTTATTTCTTCTTTATTATTTTCTTTCCAACCACCAATGCATAAACACATTTAAAACTGCAATTATATAACTTCTATAGGCGTAAAACCGAAGATTTTTCTAATCAAAGTTAAAGATTTTCACGAAGAAAAACTGTAAACATCTGTCAAATTTAACAACTACCACAAACACTGTATCGACAGAACACAAACACAAAACAAATTGGATGGTCGGTGAAGCTTTACAGATGTTGATGTAGCGGACAGGATTTAAGTTTTATTTAATAAATTAAAATTAGTGTCGAAGTGATGTATAATGTCTTTCTCCAACAGCTTTCACCAGTGTGACGTCATTTTCAAATGTTTTGTTAGTGAATTGGTGTTGCCAACTGCAGTTGTCCTACGACAAAAATTAACTAGGAAACGTCAAATTACTTTGCAATTTTCAACCATTGATCTGTACAGTCAACTGGAAGTTATGAATTTGCTCAGTGATCAGGTATTGTATATTAAATGTACTTAAAATTGGAACCATAAACTTTTATTGCACATTATTAAGATGTTTATTATTAAATGTATTATAAATGCCATTATTTCATCATCTAATCTGTTTAGAACAAGTTATAGCAATAATAATGCAATTAGTGATATACTATTAGCAATTTTATTAAAAAAAAGCATTATTAGGAAATAACAGCAGTATAGTATACGCAAATATGCAGTTATAGTTTTACTATTATGCGATATATCTATATATCAGCTATACAAATATAATCATGTATTATAGAAAGATTTACTGTCATTCACTACTTACTCATTTCGTTTTACAATTAATCTCTAGCTAACAACTAATATAATACTTATCATAATCTTAATTAATTGACTGTTTCTTTTATTTTTCTACCATAACCTCACATAAATGAATAATATTTACTTATTATTTAAACCCAGTTACATACCCATTACAGTTTACTTTTGTCCGTGTTCCATTTGTTAAAATTATTCAAGAAAGCTGAAAAACATAATTTGGAATAGCAAAATAAATACTATTAGAGAATACTACATATATTCAGTCAATATTCAGTAGTATATTCGTTCACTGTATTATTATACCACAGTATTATTCATTCACTTTTGTTGGAGTTTAGTGGGTTGAAAGAAAAAGAACGTGCTTTCTACTATGATCGAAGGTGGAAGCATCGTCGAATTGGTGGCACGGTATAGACATTAGACACTAACCTGTAATCTGTGGTAGTCTCTCGTTTTCAATACACCCTCCAGTAAAAGCTGTACTTAATGGTAGATTAGATTAGATAGTTTTGACTTTGACTTGACTGACGTATGATGGACAAATACAAATTTTTATGTCATAAAAACCTATAAAAATGAAATATTTGACTGTCAAAAAGTGGTTGCCGAATTTGATAAATCTGGAATTTGCCCTTTAATAAAATAATCTGTAGGTATATCAATTATAACATATTTTTTTATTTATGAATGAATCGTGTCATTTAAATTAAAAGGTAAAGCAAAAAAGTAGTGTCGTAGTGTCTGGTGAGGTGACGAACAAAAATGACCTGTTGATTTTATGCGTATAATGATAAATTGTCAATAGATTTAGATTGCGATGTCCAAACTTACAAGTGATTTATAACAGATCAATCATTCTTTAGCAACTATTTTTGTTCTTTTGATTTAAGAATGTGAGAGAATCTCGTCCCATTGAAATGCATTCACTTTCAAAATCTTTTGTTTCAGTTTAGTAAGACGTATGATGCGGAGAAGCCCTATAACTGTTCAACAGTGGGTAGATACTTTACCTCCTGCTCACATTCCACAAACACCAACAAATATGTTTAATGCACAAGCTAAAAGTCCTCGACAATTTTTAAAAAGAGACTTGTCATTGCAGTCAGATGATGGATCTAGTCAATGTTCTAGCGTGGAGTCGGTTCTAGAACTGCGTAAGCCTGATCCAGAAACTGTATTGATGGAACTGGGATTTGGGCCTCCAAATGATGGAAACCCTGCGTGTCGTATTCCCAGTAGATTTTTACAGCCATCTAAGGTAAGAGCGTAGTTCATAATTATCTGTATGGCCATATATTTAACACGTTCAAAACGGTTTGTACCGCGAGAGTCTTAGGTCGCAAGACAGAAGTGGAATAAATTATGCAATTCAATATATTTCTGATTTTATTTTTCATCGTATAGTAATCCCAATGGTAGTTTTTGAAAATATATCATTTAACAGCCTTAGTGGTATGGAGCACATGGTTCGTACCACCAAGGTCCCGAACTGGTTATTTTAATAATCTATTCGTTATAGACGGTTCGTACTGTGGGCGATAAATATTATTACCGCTAACGGACGCATAAGAAATGTTTTTTTGCTACCATTTGTATATATATTTTTAAGAATATTAATTGTAGGTGGAAAACTGCTGAAAAATATAAGTCAACAGTCGATAAAAATACTTAAACTAACTCAAAATTCTGACCAAAATTTATCACACAAAAACATAAATAGAACCAAGTCCTGCTTAGAATAAAAATTTAGTATGGTCTAGTTTATCAGTGTATGAAATCTTTTCACCAAAAGTACGAAAATTTTGAAAAACATCCCGGCGTCACGAATGTGATATTTTAGAAATATCTTATACGGGACCTTGGGGTCCCGAAACTTTGAACAACAAAACCGTTACAAATTATTTGCCGTCTTGAACGTGTTAATTAATTGCTTTATATTTTACAGGTATTGCCTGAAATAGATTTTAACAAATTTCTGGAGCAATATGGGCAAAGAGTATCTGATACACCACAGTAAGTAATGTGTTGTAATAATAACCGTAGAAAAAAAAATCATTAGCAGGTAAAATATGAATCTATGGTTAGTTATTTTTTTATTAGCACATTTATTAAATTTCAGATTAACTGATATCGACGATTCATTTGCTTTTATTATTAAATATCAAAAGTGATCTGATTTTTCGAAAAAAGCAATTAAATATAAATTATTTTTAGAGCTCATCCTGCTTCACCTGGTAAACCAAGGCCTAAATCGTACTGATCTGTTTATTTCAATGTCAGAAATAGAAGTAGATTTTTAGTAGATTAAATTAATAAAGGGTGAATTATATATATATCAAACTTGACATATGGGAGTAAAGTTTATATTAGTTGTATCAATTCTCATTTTGTATAAGTAGTGAAATATGAAAACAATTTATTGAGACCAAATTATTTTACTGTAGTGATATTTGTTACTCTATCGTTTAGCATATTATTTGATGTTTAAAAATATTTTAAATTTTCCATTTAATGTGGTAGACACAGTTACGGATTGTGATTTATTCCCATTCCATTTAGATTTTAAAGTACGAACAGTTGACAATCAAACGAATTATTAGAAGCAAAATAATTATACTGCACTTTTGTCTCTGTACCAATGTATGATCTATCTAAGAGAAATCGTTTCACATGCATTTTCCATTTGTAGAAGCATGTAATCATTTGACCTAAGCATAATCTTGTTAATATTAATATTACATAATTTTAATTGAATTATTGTAGGTTTCTAAATATGATAAAAATAAGTTCCCAAAGATTTATCTAAGAATAAGTTGTTCGGATTTTAAGACTAGGTATTTAAAAAGAATCTCCTGATTTTGAGACATTTTTCATTTTTGTGATGTTTGTAAATATTTGCACGTTTAGTGCAATCATGACTGGTGAATATTGATGTACTCATATTTTGATAGTGAAGCATGAAATCTGTGCTGTTTTTTAGGAGTATTTCTAGGCTTATGTGAACTTTTGTGATTAAAAAATTTAAATAAGATTTACAAAATAAAATATTGCTGATACTACGATCTCAAAAAAGAACGCAAATATTTTGGTAAATATATTATTTATTTATAATTGGTAGATACTAGCACGTTGTTTATTCTTCAGAAAAAAATAATTCCTCTTAAGATTTAAATAGGATTAACAAAATATTTTTTGTGAAAATAAAACTACCTGTATTTAACAATTATGAAATAAGATTTCACAAATTTCATGAACTTTTTTTCATAAGTTCTCCTCTATGATTTAAAAATTATCACTTAAAATGACATATGTAGGCTCTTCTAGACCTTATCAAAATACAACCACATTAATTTACACCAGCCACCACTGGGTTTATTAATTTTACATTAGTTGTAATGTGATTGATAACAGTCGTTTTTGTTTTATAAACAAGTAACTGATATATCAAAGTGGTAGTACTCTTATAAATTATATTTAATAATTAAATTATAGTTGTCGAAGATATGTTTTTCATTCCTTGGAAATTTATTTTCATATTTTATATTTATTGTAAAGCTGTGTTGTTAAGTTTCACTGTTTATATTTTTATATAGATTTATTGTCGTTAATATAACTTTTCGTACATCAAATTTAACTATTACTATAATTTCAATATTATATTTGGTAGTTTTGATTGAACAGAAATTTATATTATATACTGTCTTATTTTACGTGCCTGAAAATGTAGTTATCATTAAGTACGAAAAGTTTATCTCTGAATTTATACTATTTTCCATAGAGAAAAAAATGCTCACATTGTAATTTAGAATAATATAAATAGTAGGCTTATGTTAGTTTAGGTAATAAAAACATTTCAATCAAAATGTATTGGGTATTTAGTTTTATAAAACATATTACCAGTTCTAATGGTGTTATACGCAATTTCTACCACAATAATTGTAATAAATTTGTTTTGTATATTCGTATTTCTTGCCAGTAGAATACATACCATTATACATATAAACAGAAAATAAATATTAGCACTTTTTAAACATTCCAAATGTGATAATATATGTATATGTATTCTTATAAATTTATATTATATACATTCCATTTGTGACTAAATTATAGCAGCATTTTATATTTGAGGACCAAGTTTAAAATAAATACCATATAATAAGTAATTTGTTGTTTTCTTGCAATAAATACCTGTTAACAAAAAAGAAAAGATGAATATTATTCTGTTTAGCGGCAGAACACATTGTGAAATTTGGTCACACTGTCAACACTGATCTTTTTCAGTAAATAGAAGTCCTTGAATTTAGAATCAGTGATGAGGACCGTTATAAGGTTTTATTTGGACAGAAAAGTATATGTAAACAGAATATAATGATTGTTAAATATGAGTATATCATTAAAAAATAGGTAATTAAGGATCAAATTATTAATCAAAAAATAATTTCTAAATTTACTATTAATAAAATGTTGCTTTTTATAATTAATACTTTTTTTGCAGTCTGTTAGTGGCAATGTGTTATGTAATAAATAATTGGTATAATTATATTTTGCGTTAAAATAAAAAGACTATAACACATTCTTAAAAACTCAATGTTGAGTTTGTCCACAACAGTATATTTGTAATTTTAGTTTTATAACAATCACTCAGACATTTTCTATTCCCATAAATAAATGTTAGAAGTTTTTGCATCCCGATCCAGTTTTATGCTTGAAAAAGCATTGTTCCATTTAAAATGAGCCGATATTGGTGTATGCCATGGAACAGCTCGTCATGTTTGTCCTTGAACTTTCCATTTGTTAGTTATTACACATTTCAGAGTTGACTGCCACCATCATAAGTTTAGACTTTTCGATATTATAGACAGTCAGATCCCTCTTCTTTAGATCAATTGTTAAACTGCAGATGAAGATCATCTGACATTTCTATTTGCTATGTGCATTAATTCATGACACTAGAATCCCTGTAGTTTCTTCTGAAGAAGAGAGATGTTCCTTGTTTTATTAAACAATTCTGAATTTCTAGACATTATTGTTGACCCGATTAAAGTATAGGATTCCAATCCTATTGCGAGAATTGCAATAGGATTGGAGTTTTTTAAGTTACTACCTGGAGAACATTACTCTAACTTGCAAAACTTTGGTCACTGGTTACTGAAAACTAACACCCTTAAACTTCCCACTAATTCTTTTTGTATTTATTTTTTTTTTTTTTTGTAAAAATATAGATTTATTTTGTACATACGAATATTGTAAATTACTGATAAAGCTGCATGTGAAGTATTTTATGATGAGGCCTTCACAACTACAATTTTATTTACAGCAGTATTTACTTGAAGTGAACAACTCTGATCTATATTATTCTGGAAAATCTTTGACAGACTGAAAATACTGCACAAAGTAACTTGGAGCAAATTATAGAATTCCTTTCTTTTCAACTGTTAACAGTTACGTTTGAGAAAAATAAATTTCCCCCAAAGTAATTTGTATATATTTACTGAAGAGCAAAAATAATGAGATATTAAAAACAAAAGAAGATTAGCTGATATTTTTATAAAATATTTTCACATTAGTAATTACCTATAGCTCTGTTGTTGCACTAAAATATTCCGATGAGCAGCTACAAGAAAAAGAAATTTTGTAAAGAAATATATATTTAGAAAAAAAGAAGTATTTATTAATCCTTAATCTATATTATCCTTTAAAAAGGAGGAAAAAAAAAACAAAATACATTTGCATGTAACAAGTACACATTAAAAACAACGAAAGTAACATCATTTTATGTTCAATAAAATAGCAAACTTAATTCTAACAACAAATGAAAGGCAAAAATTGCTGGAGTTCATAACTGCAAAAGTATAAATAAACTTATTTCTCACTTAATGTATCTTGATCAGTGTCGTCTGACTGTATGGGAGACTGCGGCCTAGACAAAACTGCAGGCACGATACGTTCATCATGCTTGATTTTACCAGAACAAGCACTAGAAGGTCGGCTTTTCACTTCAGGCTTAGCATCTGGTTTAGCAGCTTCACCTTGTGTTGGTGAATGAGGCCTTGAAACAACTGCTGGTACAATACGATCATCATGACCTATTTTCCCAGAACAGCTACTGGCTGGCCTGCTATTTTCGCAAGCTTTTGTTTGTAGTGCATTTTCTAATACATCTGTCAGAATTGAAGCAATTTCAGTTTCTGCTAATCGGTCAGATAAAAGTTCACTCTCCTTAGAAGATAAATGTTTTTCTGGGCTCACTGGTTCCGACTTTGCTAATTTTTGACAAATATCTCCTTTTGGTTCTTCGGAGATTGTATCTATTTCATTTTTAGACAAGGTAGTTGTATCTTCTGTATCTAATATATTTTTACTGTCACTGTCAGAGGGCGGTGCAGGTATGCTCTTACATTCGGGACTCTTTTCGTTGGAACCACTTTCTAATAGATTATCCTCACTTTTGGCATTTTGGATAGTTGTTATATTTTTCAATTTGCAGACCTCTTTATCCAATATTATGGTATCATTAGAAACAATATCTTCTGCTGTATCATTTTGCGAGGTAGGTTTATTTCTACTTTCGGAGACTAAAGTGGCAGTAGCTGTATCAGACTTAGCAATTTCAAG
Organism: Monochamus alternatus; assembly: GCA_037114965.1. NCBI lineage: Eukaryota > Metazoa > Arthropoda > Insecta > Coleoptera > Cerambycidae > Monochamus > Monochamus alternatus. The sequence continues at coordinate 70,644,049 of CM073431.1, read as the reverse complement.
ACTCTTTTCATCTGTGTCTTCTTGTGGGTTGATATCCTCAGTGGTTGCTGCTCCATCTAGTGTAGTCTTATGTTCCGTATCTAATATATTCTTATTACCATCAGATAATGGGGCAGAAATACTCTCACATTCATGGTCCTTTCCTTTCGAATTACTTTCTGATAAAATATCCTCACTTTTCTCGTTTTGGATATTTGTTGTATTTTTACTATCTTCCGATTTGCAAACCTCTACTTTACCCGGTTCAATATCATTAGAAATAATTTTTTCTCTCTCATCATTTTCCGAGGTAGATTCATGATTATTTCCAACATTTAACATGGTAGTAGCTGTATCAGATTGAACACTTTTCAGATTTTTTTCATCTATTTCCTCTTGTGATTTGATGTCTTCAGTGGGTGGTATTCCAAGTATCTGTTTTATATCTTCTGAGGATGTCTGGGGATAAGGAATATCTGTTTTCTCTTCAATTAATTCCACTTCATTATCCAAACATGTATCTTCACTCGAGGCTTCATTAGGAATAGTATCATTCAAGTAAGCATTAATGTCTGCTTCACTATTAGTTTTATCTTCATCCGTACTTGATCTTGACACATTCAGTACTGAGGTTTTGATGCCTCCTAATCTGGGTCTAATATCATTACCATCAGCATACAGTCGTACAGAATTTTCTGCAATAAATTCAATTTGGAAAAGTTTAGAACCTAGAACAACAGAAAAATTTTGTATTATTAATATTACATAAAGGGAGTGACTGAAGAGACAAATTAAAATACAAACTTACTACAGTGAATTGAAAAAAGATATAAAAGATAGAACCACAATTTTCTAATGCATATTACCACCAAAAATATAGAAATGCTCTACCAGTTTTCCTGTCATCGTAGTAAAAACAATTTACTTCTACCGTAACAATTACCCAGACTTACCCAAATATGTGCTGCAGAAGATATTATTGAAATATTTAAACGACCTGTTAGGTTTTTCCTTTCTCCAATCTACTTAAAACATAATCTACATAAAATATTATATTACATGCCAGTTTTAGATGATACAGGTTTTTCACTAGAATTTTATTGCATGAAATATAAAAAAGATTTTACTTATAGTATAGGAGTATTTGAAATATTTTAATTAATTTTAATTGTTTTCAGATTCATTAGCTGTTTGCAGTATTGTGAATGCCAAAAACTGATGAAAAACAAATAATCAAATTTAATCTAATATGTTGACTACTTTCCTTTTACAGGATGCTAGAAAAATTGCCAACCGTTAACTACAAATTTTAAGCAAAAATAATATAATTTTCAATATAACATTTTTCATTTAAACACCTCTTTTTTAAGATACGGTGTGTAAAAATTAAAGTCAAAAAGATTTTTATCAGTAAATCCCTTACATAAAAAGGTGCCAGCAAAGATAAACAACAGAGTTAATAGTAAAGATCTTTTTCCAAATCTGAACTTTATTACTGTATTTTGAAAAAAAAAACTTTAAATGAAAAATTACGATATTACTATTTTCGACTAAACTTGTAACACGCCACATATAAGTATTTCAAAAAAATAAGATTTTCTAGTAAGTTTACCAAATTGTATATTATTTAAGTCGCCTTACTTTATTATTACACTTTACTAGTGATATGCTATTTCTACTGCTACTGCTACTACTACTACTACTATACCACTTTATACTATACTTCTTTGTTAATACCACCAAGTAACGATAAACATCACACTATTGTTAAGATACAACAAGAATTCAACAAAAGCTTTGCAAAATCAATTTCTAGATTATAGAAATTAACAGCTGCATAATTTAGTTACGTCCAAAATAATAACATAAAAGCAAACAAATTAAATATATAAAATTTTCTTTAAAATATGCACACAATGTAACGGCAATCTCACAATTGCAGTGTTACCTTTTACTACTTACCACAGTTTTGCAGTTCAGATCCCGAATAGTATTATTCGAAGAATATTTACAAATAATAATTTATTTGTACTTGTGAAGATACCGCCATGCTCTTAACAACTATAACTGATGCTAAGCCTCACACAACGATGTACGTGAATTTATGATTGTTTCAAATCATTTGAATGACAATATTTAAAGTTTAATATGCAACTTCTTATAATTGACGCTTGCCATATCTTTAAAAATTTCAGGTGAAAAAGTGTTGCAAAAAGAGAGAAGTATCAACTACTCTGTTATAACAAATGAGATTTTAATTAATTTGGACGTTTAATATAAGCTTGGAGCATTCAAATAAAGAAAACATATTTCTTAAGCATACACAATCAAGAGAAGGTAGCAAATAAATGAAACACAATCTATTGCAAAAAATTGTAAGCTGCAGCACATATTAAAGCCTCTAACAGAAGAAAAAATAAAGGTGTCACATATTTACAATAAATATTTGAATCAAGTTATTAATAAATTAAAAAGCACTTAATGAAAATTGCCCGAAAGAAAAAATAAAGGATAACATTTAGACCACTTTAATAATACATATGATTTTATTTAATTCTGAAAATAATCTAAATTACTCTGTTGAATTACAAAATGTGAAAGATTTAACCACAGAATATATATGACTATCAGAACTCGTTTGGTCTTCATCTACTGTTAAAAGTTTATTTATTAAACAATATGTGCTGAACCTGATTTGGAAGAGTGTGTGAATGGTTAATCCGTTATCAGTTAGTAAAATATTAAACAATAGTACTATTTACAAATTCAATTGTACATATTTTGTGCATTGGGAAATATGTGTGACAACGAAGCCCACATATGTATAACTCCACAAATATTTATTTAGTGCCTAAATTTCCTGAAATTTTTCCAAGGTTATGGTTTTTGAAATCATTTGGAAAATTAATATTATATTATATATTTTATTAACAATTTTCTAAAAAATATTAACAAACCAAAATGTCTGGTTATTGATTTAAGCTCAAGGGTAAGAAAATCTCACACCAAACTATCAATTTGAAGGTAGAACTGAGGATCAAGTGCGACAATTATACTTTGTATTGAAAATAACTAGATGTGGAATAAAATAACTGTTTACATATGGACCATTAAAAATTCAAGAATAAAAAGTAATTAAATAACAAGTACTGTCAAATAAAATATCAATCTATACATAAACGTCAAAAAATTTCTAATGTAACCACACACAGATTACTTGAAGGAGGATGGAGATTTTTTGAATTACCATGGTAAAGGAACAAAATACAAGCTTCTAAGTGGTTAGAAATCAGTGTGAAATTTTCAATATCATTTGAAATTTTTTGTTTAATATAACAATTTTATGATGTTATTGTCACTGTTTCTAATAAATTCTAAGTAGAAAATTGTTAAAATTTAATTCGCACACTAACAGAAATAGATGACTGATAGCATTTGGAAAAATTTACTGCCAACTAAACAGGACCTAAATGGATTTATTTTTAGTATAATCATCCGACATATTTAGAGTGAATTCAGAACAATGCTTGGCATTATAAGACATAGGAAATGTAGCACCACTATCACTGGTTTAGTAATACAGAAAGTAATTTTTTTTTTATTTCTATTAAAAAATATATACAGTGTAGACTTGATATTCCAGATCCTCTATAATTCGGATTCTTCGGTAATCCGGACTCATTATTTCAAACACTGTGTATTCTGTAATCCGTATTTTTGATGTTTCGGTAATCCAGACCCAGAAACCCGGCGCACGGGACTTCGCGCATCACTGCCAGAAAAATATCAGGCAAACAAAAATTACGGACTTCCTTCGTTAATGTACAAACATACGTATTTATGAGTTTATGTTGTGTTTTTTAAAGTTTAAGTGTTTATTTTATGAAATTAAGATGAATTTATATTCCGTTTTATACAAGCTGTGTTCCATAAATAAAAATAAGTCCTAAAATAGAATTTTATTACATATCAGTCGTGAGTTGCAGTAATCCGGATTTTTCGGTAATCCGAATCAGGCTGGTTTTAATTAGTCCGGATTATCAAGTCTGCACTGTACTATTTTTTAAAAATTTATTTTCAACAAAAAATTTTAACGATTATATTTCATTATTAGATATTATGCAATTCTTATAGTTCAGTTTGTTTATTTTGGCTTAAATATATCCACATTTTAAAATTTTCAATAAATATTGTTTTATTTACAAATAAAGTAGGTAATTGCTACATACTAAATTATACGACATCTGGATACATCTGATTTAGTAATCAAGTAACTATGTGCAATTCTGTGCAAAATTCAAATAGTGTAAAGTAAGCGTGACATATGTGCAGATGGAGTGTGATTGATGTGCAAGAGGAGGCTACGCTTACAACAAATAATATATATAAGCTTTGCTATCAAATAAGTTACAGTAAGGCTGACTTTTGACTATATATTTGGACATTTGTAGACTGTCAGGACCAAAGAGTACTTCAATAGACTTGTCTAGAACTCATAAGTTAAGTATTTAACATTATTTCCTTATTACAATGGTTTAAATAACAAAATGCTTTTTCTTGTTGCATGAGTCATCATATCTGACGGGGCTGATCAGGATGCTCCCAAATTCTGACGGCCGACAAACGTCAACATTTGCAGCAAATGTCAACAATTACATGAATCATTTTTACAACAAACAAAATCAAAGATGCGAATTTACTGATTTATATATATTCTGTGTTTTTTTTAAATTATGGCACTCTAAACTCAAAACAATTTATTAAGTACAGAGAAAAATATTTACCAAAAAATATACAGCGTATTTTCATCATCCTACCCTCAATTTTAATTGGATAGCTTATGAAAAGTGAAGTAATTTTTTTTAAATAAAATATAGTAAAAATATTTATTTAAAAATTTAATTATGAATCAAGCCGATTCTGTTACTTCCTTTTTAACCACCTCAGGTCGCAGACCACCGAAAAAATTAGGTCAGTTGAATAGTTTTCATAAGCTCACTACGTAACGTACCTACATGAGACACATGAGTTAATCAGTTTCAACTTTATTATTTTAAGCTTTGAGTTACACAGCTCATATTGTACGTATGACGAGATGGAATTTCAACCTATAGTATTTTATGAGCATAAACAGGAGCAAATATGCACACCATAGAGGCAAATCCTTCTGCGACTTGTTTGACAGAAAACCAAAAAAAATTTCGCATTATGGCACGCTCCCTGAGAAAAACTATTTTACCCCTATAATATACAAAAACGTCTATAATTCCAGAATTTTCCATTAAAAGTATTTTTTTTAATTTCGCTTTGTATCTCAATAATTAAAAAGTCTATAAAAATTAGGATTGCAGCATCTTTAGTTTCTCAAAAAAAGTAGCTCAGTGTTGTGAAAATCACATACTTTTATCACAGCATAGGTAGACCAGCAGTTTCACTCCATTGTCGGCACTTTGAACTGCTTTCAGTTTCTGCGGTGACCTCGAAATGTGAGTGCGATAGCACATCCGATAGAATTGACAGAATCGGTGATCAGGACCGGAATAAGAAATTTTTATTTGCGCGTGAAAGCGTAGTTATTCCACATGAAAGTTTACGTTATATCTATCCACATTATGTAATAATTCATTATACAGTTATAAATGGGTAATTCAACATGTACTATACATCATTTACTGCTACTAACATACAGTGTGAAAATTTGATTTACTTCTTTGGGCTCTTTAAAAAAAATTGTTTAAAATATATATTATTGCACTACAAAACATTTTTATTTATTTACTTTTTTGTTATTAGTGATAATTACATTTTTTTGGGATTTTTTTAAATTTAAAATTTGACGTTTGAAGTTTAGTGGACAAATAATTTATTATGATTTTTTTTCGTCTTAAATGATCTACGTAAACCAGAAGACAAGTATTTTTCAGAACAGAGAAATTATGTTTACTTAACTTTGAAAATTGTTAAATTGGAGATAAAAGTGCAGTAAAATGTAAATTTGGAAAAAAATTATTTTTATTATTTTGTTTTGAGACTTACTCTCATTATAGTGACTACAAGAAATATGATCATCTACATAATTTGAAGATGAACCGTCTTGTGCAGGAAACGTTGGAACGGCTTCTTTGCGTAATCTATTGCGCGGTTCGTTAGAAAACATATTATTTTAAAAATGTATTTGACATAGTTTGTATGAACTATTACTAATCCTGAGCAGCTTTTCTAATAAATCTTCTCTATTAGAAGCCTCTGCACAGAACTTTGCTCTAAAATAAAAATTTGTATTTGTGAATAATATAAATATGTATATTTTAAACTTCACTTTCATGAGAAGTATTTATATTCCAATGTTATACTTAAGAAATAAGTTAATAGGTAAGGCAATAGCAGTAAAATATCATTTATGGTTTGTACAGTATATTATAGATTACTTATTTATGTCTTTAGCAAATTTAAAGAAACTTAAATTACTATTTATAGATGATATATTTAAACATCTAACTGCTGCGCAGCGACTTGTTCCTTGATCAGACTCAAAATATAACTTTAATACGGCTCTGTATAACCGATGTTCGCACTCTCAGAGTTGGATGTAAACTGAGGTCTCTGCAGCTTGAAATGGATGCGCAAGCTGCTATGCGCGACTTATTATTTCGGCTCGAGTGTTTTTACTGGTCTCCCTATACTGTGCTTTTATCTCTCGTAATTTCTGAGATACCCTGCAATTACAACGAATTTGGGACACCCTGTACAGTGAATTGAAAATGCTACAGAAATAATAATGCCTTATTAACTTGAAATACTTCATGAATTGTTATACATCTTTAAGTTTCAAGTTTGGCTCAAGGAAAAGTTTTTGTCAATCCAGGTGAAATTTAATTTTCATTTTTCAAAAAAATTTTCCCCCGAAAAAAAAATCCTCAGATCCAAACGTGAAGTTATTAAATATCACTATTTAAAATTAGGCGCACAATGATGAAAATACCCTGTATAATGTAAATGTACCAATAAGCATAACCATAGTATAACTTCTAGTTTTAAAAGCATCCATAAAAAAACAGTAAGTTATAACGATAAAGTTTTTCTTGTAAATTTTTTACATTATTTACAAAAATAAACTGGATAAGGCAGTCACTAAATTATTAACATAAAATTAATCTAATAAAATGTAAAAAAACAAAATAAATTCATGATAACTTGAATTTTTAGGTACAACAAAACACAAAATAAAAATCGAACAGCATGCAAAATGTACAATTTATTATTGTATATTTATACAACTAAATCACTAGAGCACATAATAGAGAAGAAAAAAAATTGAAACACGATTAAAATATGTTCAGTGTACCTGTACAATTTAAAAATAAAAAGTAGAATAAATAACACTATTTTTAAATACCTTGATTATTTAGTTCCTTAAGTTTGTCTGCAGATTCTTCAGTCCAAGTCATACCAGGCATAGGTTCTAACTTGTAGCGTTCAGCTAAAGTTTCTCCGTCTTTTTCTATCAGAAGACCGTCCAAATTTTCAATATCCTTTACATATCCGTCTTCCGTTTCTGGTAATAGCATAGAAGTTACGTCTTCCCCATCTATCAACAACTGAACTATAGAGGTTTCTCCGGTGCTTATCTTGTGGACCGTAAAAATAGTTTGTCCGTCGGCCGATATTTCGTTAAACTTGGTCACCGCCTGTGGTGACCAATACGGGATCCCCTCCGGCTTCTGCAGGCTGCATTTCTGGGCCAAGGGAGGCGTCACGACCAGATCTTCGGGTAGCTGACGCAGACTGCTGCTGATGCTAGAGTTCCCATAATCGATGAACAGCAGTTCCAAGCCGGCAACCGTATTTGATAGAATTCTGGCTCTGTACCACATCTGGTCGTCAGGGAAGAGAGCTGCGCACAAGGTTCCGGGAGTCGTGTCCTCTAGTTCCGGGAAGTTTTCTGCACCGGAAAGTTGTTCAGCAATCCATTCCAATTCATCAACACAATTTTCCAGTTGTAGCCAGAATTCCGAGGGAGAATTCAAATGGCTGAGGAAACACGTCGATTTACTGTCCTCTGAGAGTTCCAACGGAACGGCCAGATTTTCGTTGATCAAAATGTCTCTGACGTTTTGTCCATTTGTATAAAGTTCCACGTAATTTGTCTTTTCGTCTTGATCGATAAACTCGGCAGTTATATTATTATTGCCGATCAGCGCTTCGAACCTTTCCATGGCGTTAGTGCTCCATTCTCCATCGACAGATTTAACTTTTAGACTGGATCTAGTGGCGTACACCGCCAAAGATAATAAATTTGGAGGTAAAGTTTTTATCTTTGTGGTCTCGTTACTAATGACGTCTGTGTTGCCGTAATCGACAAATCTAACAGTCGTTATATCGTCATCGGCATCCAATACTTCAGCTCTATACCACTGCTGGTCAAGAGAAAACGGAGCTGCACATAATATACCGGCAGTTGGATTTTCCAACACACGCATGTCTACTGCTTCCTGCTGTAGGTTCATTTGAAGTTCGTCGATGGCACTCAGAGAGTCTGCCAGTTGGAGATAAAACTCACTGGGGCTGTCAATATGACTAACAACAACCTAAAACAAACAAAAAATAAGGTATAAATCGTAATGGAGATAGGAATGGTAATTAAGTTTGGTTACCTGTATTCCGTTTTGCACAACAGCTTCCAGTTCAATGTTAGTTGCAGTTTCTAATAAAGAAGGTTCCGGTGGATTTTCTAAAGGCGGACTAGTTTGCTGAGTTGCTTCAACAGGCTCTTGTGAAACCTGATCTGTTACTGCATCTTTAGCGTTGATATTCTCTACGGTGGCAGATTCAGTGGCTGAAGATTCTGCTGGTGTCTGCAATTCCACTGTACCTACCCAACCGTTTTCACCGTAAAATATACTTGCAACTACATCTTTATCAAGGAAAACATCAGTGGGGACAGTGACAAATACCTAAAAATATCGGATACAGAGAAAATTTTAAAAATTACTAACCAAACCTTAATAAGTTTTCTTATTAGGTAATGCAGGAAATTAAAAATGTATATAAAATATAGTACAATCGTTTTCGGAAGGCAAAATGGGTAATAAAACGTTAGTGAGACGAAATGTATACATTTATTTCATTTCAACTTATACCTGCTTATGACAGGTATAACTGGGTGGTAGCTGGCTGGGAAATTTCCCCCTAATCAATGATAGTAAACACTCCAAAACATTTAACACGTTTCCTGCTTTGCTCGTGCAAAACTTCACAATGAGCCATTTTCAAATTTCGTTAAAATTGTATCACAAGCACACCACAATATAATAATCAACACATTCCAACTATTCCAAGTTAGGCTCTGTGCAACTGTCTGTTTTTGACAAGAAGTACATCTTATTGGCCGTTCTTCTCTAGTGCAGGTAGTTCTTCTAACGTTGTACCTTATTAAGGGGTGTACCTGAGCAATTACGAACAAGTGGAAAGGGCTCAGAGGTATATATTAGATTTCACCAATGTTTTATTACCTACTTTTCCTTCAATCCTACAATTCTAATATACTTAGGGCTGGTTCTACAATCCAAGCACATATCAGTATGAAGTTATACTTAGAATATCCTTACACACTGGCATTTTACAATGGCTAGGCAACTTTATTCGTATAAACTACGGAACTACTTCATATAAAGTTATTCTCGCTTTCTATTGGTCAATCTTTCTATATTATTTCTAAGAGCTGCCAAAACCTAACCTGTCTATTTGTAAAAGACGTGACAAACTAATAATGATGGCTAATTTTAATATGGGAAATAATTATTAATAATCTACAATTAATCTATTAGACCTGAACATTTCCGAGAACATTTAATTTGACAGATCAAACTACTTTCAAGAATATCATTAAGAATTTTGCCAGCATTTCTATTTCAACTTTGTAAAATTGTTGCACCTTTTTTTTAAAGAATAATAATAAAGAACAACATTGCATTTACTAACGTTAATGCCAAAAGTATAAAATATATTGCAATTATCATCCATTTTAAAGTTTTCTATTATGTATTAGTATTTCTTTCGTTACTTTAGAATAAATGGGCGTTTTATTTAACTGTAAGCAAAGTGTATTTTGTTGGTAGTGGGTGGTGGTTGTAATGAGTGTAAATGTTGTTTTAACAGTTTTGAATAAATGAACAAAAACCAGATTAACTGTTATCTATAAATAAAAATGTTCATTTTTGTCATTCCTACATTTAGACGCTGTAAAAAATTACTGTATGGCAACCATCTCAGACGATGTTTATCATAGGAGTTGATTTTGTGGAGGAAAAGACGGTTTGACCCCATTTTTTTAATTATTGAGCTAGAATTCCAAAATAATTTTGTTTGTTCTTTATTTCTACCTGAGCACGTTGTTAAAATGTTTGTACTTAGAGGTAGTTAACCCTATAGTATAAATATTTACATCAACACTTACCTGAACGCAAAGAACACATATCTCCAAAAATTTGTCCGACAGCTGACGCAACTTATTGAAATCGACATCACCACTGTTACCATAATCAATATAAGAAACTGAGGCCTGCGTGTCACTAATATTTGTCACCTTGACTCTGTACCAGTTCCCGTCCTCGCTTTTAACTGCATAGAGAAGTTCAATCTCTGGTATAATTGTCACATCTTGTGTCGTATTCTCGTATGATTCGTACATTTGGTCAAGCAAATATGCTACAATGTCCGCATATTCAGCAGGTTGAATAAATACAGATACTTCATCTACGTGCGAAATACATCCCGCTAAGACAGAACGTAAAATGAGTATAGGACATGGAAGTTCCACCATGTCACAAGATTCTTCGTCAGGACTTACTACCTCAATTTTAGATCCTTCGGTATCATATAATGTAACGTCTAACCTAAAATGAAATTAGTGCTATTTATGTATTTAAAAAAATTGAAGAAATTACATTTCCTCTTTATTATATTGTACATTGGTTTTGCATTTAAAATTCCACCTTAAAATCAAATTCACCCTTTTATAAGTCTATTCACCTATGAGGTCTGAAAGATGACTTCTATTACATACAGATACGAGGATCGGTCAATAAGTGTCCTTGTTTGAAGACAGGTGGCGTTGTCGAGGGTAGTCGACATTACCGTCATATACTGCTATCTGTCAAATGACACCATACTAAATTTCAGACATCCATAGGTTAATTTTAATTCGGCAGCCAGTTGTCTTGATGGAAGCATCTATGCCTTTTTAGGAGCAGATTTACCAACAAAAATGCATTGTGCGAGTGCCTTGGCGAAAAAACTAAAATGAAAATTTCACTTAGAGACGCAAATACTATGACATCGACAGTTGTATCCTCGACTATGAGCAATTGCGAACCCCAACAGATTGACATCTTTCTCACATTTAACTTACTACGTAAAATACTAACTGCTGTTCTGTACGGCATGACTACTGCCTCTGCTACTTTATGCATTTTAATTTGGCGATTAGTAAAAATCATGTCGCAGACATTTTCAACAACTTCCTTCGTATCCTCATCAGCCAGGCAGCCTGGCTGCTCCTCATTTTACAACCCTGTTTAAATTTGTTAAGCCAATACCTCACGGTTGTCATAGACGGTGAAGAGTCCCCGTAAATACCATCTAACTTTGCTTATATTTCTTTACACTTTTTCGTCCAAAAATTAAAACAAATCGCAGATCGATATTGCTCTTTTTTCTGTTTTTATTGCAAAATACAAAACAGCTGTGATACATCTGGCAGCCAAATAAAAACTAACCTATGAATTAGTCTGAAATTCAGTATGATGTCGTTTGACAGATGGCAGTACACGGCGGTAACGTCAACTTACTGCTATTTCTCACAAAACCTTTAAACATTCCCATCCAAATTTTGACATTTGTATATAATGGTATAAGGAAGCAAACAACAATTTAAGCAAAACTGAATATGGCAGATATCATCCATATGTTAACGGAGAATCAATTGGTGGATTCTTAACCTATCTGTCGAGGAATAAGATAAACTATTGGATGTCATGGCGACTTGAGTGAGACTAGATCAGAAAGCAGTGTTACATTTGTCCATCCCATATATATAGCAAACAGGAAAGACTAGATCAAATAGCAGTATTACATTTGTCCATTTGTCCATTCATCGCAAACATCTTACATATACAGGGTGATTCAGGTTTAATCTTGATAACTTCAGGAATCAATAGAACAGTTTAAAATAATGTTCATTTGTGACATAAACTTATTTCCTAAAACGCTAATACTTTTGACAATGATTTTCACAAACGTTAGTTTACACAAATCACTGAGCTTTGTTTTCATGGGTTGCTATAACGTTAAATAAAATTTACACGGCTGGTGCACTACACTGTCATCAATTTCTTTGAATATCTCGGAAACAAAACCAAACGTCGAAAAAAAAAAAACAGAAGACGAAAAAGTTTCGAAATTAATCAGGTCAATGTGGTGTGTAGATGTTTTATTGAAATTACTTTTTTTTTTGTACTTTTGAAATAAAGTAAGAGGGGGATACAAAATACACTTCTAAGAGGGGTAGGTAGTTCTAACTTAGGAAGCTTATGTAAGATCATAAGGAGTGTTTGTGTTCCGAATTTCACTTAAATCAGATAAGTGGTTCAAAAGTTATGAGGGAAAAACGATATAAAAAAATTTCTACTTCAACGCCCTCTTTCTCGGAAACAATGCGTTTTAGGAAATAAGCTTATATCACAAATGAACATTATTTTAACCTGTTCTATCGATTCCTGAAGTTATCAAGATTAAACCTGAATCACCCTGTATATTAAAAGCAAAAAACACTTTGCAGTATCCAATAAAATGATGTATCATATGCGTAAAATTCCGTTGATTGATTTTAATCAGCACGAAATTTTATTTTTAACTTGGGAAGTCATTTTTTATTTTTTTATTATAAATTAAGTTTTATAAAACAAAAATAAAGATCTGATATTTTTTTATAGTTTATGAAAATTTTTACTATATTTTAGTTTATTCTTAGTATAATGCACTTTTATTGATTACAACTAAATAAATCTGCCAAAGCTATATATCAATATTTATAACTTCATACTTGAAAATTTTACGAAAAATGTTTAATTTTTTATTATTTTTAAATCGGAATCTGAGAAACTCAATGTTAGTGTAAATATTCGAAAAAGAAGAGTCAGCAGTTAAAGGTTAATAATTATTTGGACCAATAATTTGAATTCATCATTCTGCATCCAACTTAGTGCTGCTCTACAGAAACTAATTTTAAAGTGATTTTTTGACAGCATGTAAAAATATGTTATTTAATATTTCTCATTGTTTTTGTAAATCGTATGATCGGAAACATTTAGAAAAACACCACCCCATGCGAATGATATTTCAATAATTCCCACAGATGAAATAAATAGTTTCGATAAATATATTTCCTTATGCACTTCATCAAGTTCTAAATAATAACTCAAATGTATTTTCTATTAATTAATACCGATGATACATAGATTAAATATATAAATTTATGATAATAACATGGAAATAAATAATTACCTCTTTAAATGTATTAAAAAATGGTCAAATACTAGATTTTAGGGATAAAATAAAGATATGTCAAAATAAACTTTAGATAGACAAACATTAACAAATATTTCCAACATATTTTACCTCCAAAGTTAGTTGATATCACATGCACGACATCTATAACATGCATATACTTTCCACAAATGACAGTAAGAAACTTTCTCTAAAACTTAACCTGTTATTTATAGTGGGAACTTTCCCACATTATTACAATTTTAACATTTTCTTCACGAAAATGTCTCGCATGTATCATGTTCTTATTTACTCTTCATATAAATCAATATAGTGTATAAATTTACTCTTTGTGATGAAGGAAACAGCAGAAGAAAAAATTCAAAAATCTTAAATAAAAACTATTAACTAGAAATACTTACTTATCATCTATCACGTTATCGACATATATAATCACAGTACGTTCCAGAAAACGTTTCAAATTGTTCTCGTCAGTAGTAGCAGCTTGTTCAAGATTATGCATCTTACAACTAAGAGCTACCCCACATTCTAAAGCTATGATAATATCACTAAGATTATTTACACTCTTGAGTACAGCCCTGAACTGTTGTCCCAACAGTAACGGAATTTCTATGTCTGGAATGATTTGTTGCGTTGAAACAGCCAGTCCGTCTTGAATCAAGAGATGCTTTATATCATCATTGTCATAGAAAAAGTCCACATAAGTCCTACAAATCACAATACGTATGATTGTTACTGACATCACCCAAATATTCTATTACAAACGTTATTTTCATTGATATCGATGGAACGAAATAATTAAACCTGATAGTATACAGAGTGAATTAAATGAGTACAAATATTTTAACCAGAAGTATAGTATAGTTCACTGTGTAGAACAAATAATTAAGTTTTTTTTACAAAAAAAAAAAAAGAAAAGAAAAAGAAAAAATTAGGTCAGTCAATTCAAGAGTGGTAGCGCAGATTGGATGTATGTATATTCCACAGCGTTACAGTGTTACACTGATGTCTTGAAATCTAACTTTTTATATAAAATAGGCTTCAAGAAAGTTAATAACTAAGATTTTTAGACATGTCAAAGAATGATGGAAATATATTTGTGACCTCCTCCTCTGCCATTTCTACACCTCACAAATAAAACATGTCTATGTACCCATGTTCATGAAATAGAAATTAGAAACATAAAACAGATTCTCTACTTACAGTTATCCAGAATTTGATCATTATAAGCTTGCCAACCTTCTCACTGTTAAGTGCACTGATATCAATATAACCTCTTTGTCGACGTCACTGGCTGTCAATCATAGTGTAGCTCTGCTTCCTGTGGAACATTGTGCCTACCGCCAACAACACCTGTGCTTACGACACCACATCCATGATTGAAACTTCTCTCTTCAACCCCTCGATCGGTCTCCTGTTGGAAAGTTGCCTTGATGGTCTTTCTGACCAGTTTTTATTTTTGCTTGCCATTGACACTCAAATATTAGCATTTCATCTTCATGAAGTATGTCATGAACTGCGCCTTTTGGAAAGTCCATAATAGATTCGAAATGGTTAATACAGACACATTGTTCAAACAAAATTAATGTGTTATGCGAAAATCACAGCTTTTTGTTATCATAAAATAATTTAAGGGAACAATTTATGTGTAACAGTATACAATGTCATTAAATTGTGAATTGTGGATAACTGTAAATTCTTGTTTTTGTATAATTTCTGGAATCATTAAACAAAGTAACTTCCTACATACATTAACTTCTAGAAATGAATATTTTATCGTTTAGGACAAAGTCAGTTAAGTTTGAGTTACAATATATATATATATATATATATATATATATATATAAAGCTGTTTACAGGCCTTTTAGGCCCAGAGCCCAGTGTTATTCTCCTCCACTCCATTCTGTTCTTCGCTTTTCTTTTTCCAATCCGATACATTTTTCTCTTAGGTATATTGATGCTGTATTTGGTCAGCGGTCCTCAAGATGTGGATATACTTTTTTTTAAATTATTCTCGTTAAATATTAAAATTTTTTTAATGAAATTGACTTAATAGACTAATCTATATGACAAACTACACCTGCAGTTAAAATATTTGTACTTATTTAAGGTTAACCCTGTATTGTGCACCTAAGAGTAAATGCAATTGCATTCTCTGTCCAGGAATTTGCTATTACTATGAGGTACACATACTATTTTTTCTGAAATCGCAGTCAATATTATTACAAATAAAATCAATTTCATTAATGCATATTATTTCACTACAATTTAATTACTTTTGAAATCATTTTAATGATAACTTTAATAGTAAATGTTAAAAAATGGACAGTGATAATGTATCACTGTTAGAAGCAGCTGCAAAAATGTGACATTAAATTTATTGCTAAACAAATGCTGTAAAAGATACAAATTTGCTTATAAAAGAGCCAGTCATTCATCAGCAATACCACCAGACATATACTGGTTTTGAGCTTGTCTCATCAGTATGCTATTGGTGAGGCAACCAACCCTGGCTGTATGTGTGTAACCCGAGTTACTATGAATTCTGATTGAGTTATGAGTTATAATAAATGTTCAATATATATTGTGTGAGTGTTTGTCCATATGTATTTATACAGGAAAATTACTTTCCTGTTTTAAGTCGGAAAAATAATTTCCTTATATTTATTTCCGACGGCTGCTTTAGCAACGTACTAAATTAAAAAAAGGATATTTTGGTATCGAAACGGTGTTGAGAAAGTACCAGTATACATCTTCGAACAATTACAGGGAAAAAAAAATTCTACTTACTTTTCTTCATCTTTGTTAACAAATTTGCATACATATTTATCTTTCTCGAAATATTTGCTGTAGCTATCGGCATTAGGCCACTGATCACCAGGTGGTGCAATTTCATTTAAACTGCAAACTATCGCTTGTGCTGGCAGGTTCATGAACTTTTTCTCAATCGGCCACACTTTTGTGATACTGGAAACATTTCCAAAATCTACATAATAGACCTTGTATTGGCCGCCAAGAATTTCTAATATTTGGGCTCTGTAAAGAACATTATCCTCGGGAAAAAGACCAATTACTGGAGCTCCAACAACAGCCGATTCTGGTTTACGGCCTTTATAAAACTGTTGAATTTCAGACATCAAATCCTTAAATTGATCCTAAAATAAATATATTTTCTTGGTATTAATATTATATCCATACAGATGATGTTTCGAAAAATTTACAAATTTAGAAGGTGGTACAATATTACTTATAATTGTTTTTGTTTCTCCAAATACAGTGCACTGAAATTTGATACAGATAAGTTTATGAGGTTACTAAAAAGTAAGAAATTTTATCAGTTTTCAACTATCATTTCAAAGTTGTCTTTTAATAATTTTGTGATTAATAAAAAAAATAAAATCTCACAATAAATTTTATACCTATCTACTTTGAGACAGAACAATAATAAAAATGATAATAAAATATCAATTTTAATTTGGGTTCTAGAACCCAGTAATATAAAGTAAATAAAAATTGATATAATTAAAACATGTATAGGTACCTACATAATATATTATTTCTACAAAACTGTTAAAAGTGGGCTTTTTAATGGTCATTTTTGATGTTAAAAATGTCATTTTTTGACACACGTCTATTTTTTGATTTCTTATTTTTATTGAGTTTAAAGTTCTTCCGATTGTTTTGTAGAAAAAATATTGTATGATATACGTGTTAAAAGTGATTTTATTTTGTTCGTAAAGTTAAAATCATCTTCACTCACAAAATAAAATCTTACTTTTAACACGTATATCATAAATAGCTAATATTTTAAGTAAAATGTGTTTTATTTATTATTTTGACAAAAAATGCAATATGCAACCTTTTTCAAAATTTTTAAAAAATGAAATTTTTACATTACAAAAACTCCAGTAATGAAAAACAATATTTCATTTTTTTTGAGTGATTGGTAAGGTAAATTTTTTCCAATATTAATTTTATTGTATTTCAGAGCAATACTTTTTTATAAGTGTATTGTCAATACACTAATAATTATAATTATTAGATAGTTAAAAAATCTGTTTCATTAAAAATATGTATTCTTGTGCCTTCTACTAGCACTCAAAAACTAAAAACACTGATGTTTTAGTAATTTTAAAAATTCACCTACCAAATTTCAATGAAATATACTGAATTTTGTAAAATGTGACAAAATTTAATTTAAAGACACACCTTTTTTCATCATATTAAATTTTTCCTAAACGAAAATCATTTAAATTAGTATCGAACTTACCTGAACATCAACCAACTGACAGTAAAAATGGCCAGGGTTGTGGAACCAACTTATAATAACGTTTGACACAGTTCCAACCACTTCGTATGGCGCAAAAGTGGCAGTAGCTGGTGCGGCGTCTATTACGGAAGTTACTGCGCTTACATTCCAAGAATCGTCTGTCTGAGTATTGTTGGCGAATGGTGCGCCTCTAGGCTTGTCGTATTTTTTGTGATATTGAGGTCTGTCATTTCGAGAACTTGTTCTTGGACCTCTCTGAAAGCTCTTTTCGGAGCCGCTTGAACTAATGTCACTTCCATCTCTGAAATATTATTAGCAATTGCAAGAAATTATATAAGCACTTAGAAACTCACATTCATTTTTAATTAAAAAAAAATAGTGATAAATAATATATTTATCTACAACTATCATTGATAATAAATCTTGAAATTATTATATAAATGTTCTTAAATTACATGAAATTATGTAATATGAATATTTCCTTAATTTAAATAATTATGTAAAAGTTTATTAAATTTTTAACATGATTGCAAATGCCAAGAAGACATTAAAAAATAATAAAAAATAATAATAATATCTCTACCCCTCATTCTAATCACAAGGATTACCCCAGAAGTCGGGGACTTATGCGGGAGAGGGTGCCAATCCTCTCTACGAATATAACTTATATACTGTCTACCGGCAGGGAGACGCAAACCCACACCAATCTAGTCACCTCGATTCAAGTACTCGCACCTTAAACCACGCGACCACTGACCAACCAAAATGGTAATAAATATAAATTAATTATACTGGTGCTTTAGTTACAAAAACAGCAAAATGTCTTAAAACATAACGTATTTATTTTTCAGTCAAAATTTTCTGCGACTCTCCATTCACAAAAAAACACATTAATTTTGCTTCAATTTATATAACTAAGTAAATATAGACAATTGTGAAGTTAAATTTTTAACAATTTTTTTTTTTTCTAAATTCATGTCCTTTTTCTGGTTCAAAGTTGAAGAGACAATTATTGAATATTTTTTAAGAAAATCTAAAACTATTGTTACAAACTTCCTAAATATTTTTAAGAGGTATGATCCCAATTGACACAGAAATATAAATAGTTGTGCCAAATTTTAAATGGGTTACATGTAATTTCTGATTTTTTTTCCTATCAAATAACAATTAAGTTATTTCAAACCCAAAATGTTATTAATTTTGATTGTGTTCTTGAAGTCATTTTAATAGTCTCACAATTATGTGAACACGCTGATATGAATATATCTGTTGTGTGTATAAAATACATTTTTATAAATTTTAGTATGTTATTGGTTTTCCACAGCAAATATTTAAGATGATTTATTTTTCTAGTAAAAAAAAACCTAAATAATAGTTGAGTTTAGGTTGAGAGATTTAATTTAATCCAGATTAAACATTTGTTGATAAATCAAGCAATACCTAAACACTGTACATACATACTCACCTTCTAAAATCAGATTTTTTCTTAAATCCTCCAGCTTTTTCCCCACCGGAATTCCAGCTGTCTTTATTGAATCTATAATTTTCGAAATTGTTAAAATTATTAGTATCGACAAGTTTACAAACATTCTTGCCTGTTGCCTTTATTGCGACCAAAGTCATTTTCTCTGGTATTGTTTTGGAAACCGGTGTTATTAGCTACTGGTGTTGCCCAGTCATCATTGTCTTGAGATTTACTATTAGCAGTATCCCAATTGTCAGTATTGACGTTCTCCTTATTATGCCATTCATTTCTGTTTCGATTTTTATCTCTGTTAAATCTTTCACTATTTGGACTAAACGTTAAACAATCATTACATTTATAGATAATAGTATTCTATGCACTTACCTAAATCCTTTATTATTTTGGCGCCAAGAATTTTTATCGTTAGTGTTTTCGTTAGAATTTCTATCGTTACCTCTGCAAAATATGTATTGAAATAAATTTTAAATACAAATAAGAAGGAATACGTTTGCTGACACTTGAAATTAATTTAATACCTTTTATAATTCCCAAGAATGCTATTTGAAATACATAATATTAAATTAGGTTTCATTTGAAACTTTTAAAAATTACCTTTTCGATTTTCCTTGAAAACTAATGAAATCAAAATATATTACATTAAGATATTAAACTGTTTATTTATTATTTTTAAGGTACCCTTGAAACTATAGCTTACCGAAAATCCTTTTTATCTTGCCTCCAAGAATTTTCATTTCTATCGTTCGTTCTGAAAAATATTAATGTGATTTCAAATTTACTGGATAGTAAAAAATCTCACCGTCCAGGTTTACGGTCCTGTCGGTAGTGTTGCTCCCTGGGGCCATTTTGATTGGAGAATGATTTCCTGTGTTCTATTTTATTGCCGGCTTGAACCAACATTGGACTAACCTGAGACTTGGCAGATGCCAATTTATCTAAGAGAAGAGAGGCTATGTTGTAGTTGGAATCATCAAATAACTCTACCAGAGCTTTTTTGTTAGTCATTTCGGCAACTTTCATCGTAAACTGTCGTTCTAAAATTAATTCCTCCAGTAAACCATCCCTCTGAAGGTCCTCATCCATATTTTGATATCCATTCAAACAGCATTCTATTGCTTGGGGTCTAAGAACTGTTAGCTGCTCTCCATCAATTATTTTCAGTTGGGAACAAGGGACTACTTCTTCATTCCCATAGTCTATATAACGAACTTTAATGTTATCCCCTAAAACTGCCACTATTTGACTCCTATACCATTTTTGATCTGATTCGAATAAAGCACAACATGGTAGGTCCACTTTAAGAATACTAGGATCCATAGATTCGTTAGTCTGACAAGATGCTTGTAAATCTAACATAAGCTTCAAAAGTTCATTTTCTTTACTAACTAGTTGAACGTAGAATCTATTGCAGCTATATACATAGCTGACCTTTACGAGTTGGCTAAAGCCTCTGGTAAGTGAAACTGGTTCAGGGTAAGCATTTTGTGCAGCACGATTTACAACGTCCAAAGCACTTGTCTTTGTTTCTGGATCCCATAATTCACATTTGGGTATTGCCATTCTAGTTGGGGTTGGAAGAACCTTCATGTATAGTAATCGATTGTCGACAAATTGTTTAAAAGCACACTGCATTTCGAGGGTTACAGTTGATTTTTCTACCCCGGCTAAAGAAAAGCGGATGGCCATTACTTTTGGGATGACATATTTGAACGGAATTTGATAAAGAGCATCTAATGGAACTACTTCATAGTTGCCAAAATCAACATAGAATACCTGGAGGGAAAAAATTGATCCATATAAAAACAAACATCAATTTTAGAACTGCATTAGGTATTTTAGTTTTTCAAATGTCTTCAAGCAATATATTTGTTTGTTAGAAGATATTGAAAAATCAATAAAATTTTTAATTTAAATTATCTAAGAACAATATAAGAAATATGATAGATTTAGCATTACATTTCTTTCTAATAAAAGTATAACTTTATTTTAATTTGTACAGAAATAAAAAGCTTGCCTACAATAATTTATTATATTATAAGATATGTACAATAGATAATATAAGTTCAAATTTAGTGAAGAATAAAAACATTATTTAAGTATGCTAATTACTATTAATAAAAAATTTTAGACACATTCTCTCTCTTTCCATTTTTTCTGGCTAATATATTTCAGTTATACTACTTTTTCATTTTTAAAATGCATAATGCTTCAATATATACCATTCATATTATCGTATTTTCTTTCATATAAAAGTTAAAACAGAGATTGCTTTACTGTAGCTGAATATACCATAATTTTACAAATAAATAGTTTTATGTGCACATTCTCCTTCAACACTAGGTATAATGGTAGGTAAGTAATTTTTTTACTATTTTACAATTTAGAACATATAACCAATTAAAGAAATTTTTAAACTTACTCAATTTGTGTAAAATTATATTGTGAAAAAAATTAACTACCATTATTTTTTTATTCTAAATTCTACTGTACATGTATACGACAATCATTACTTACCTTAAATTGATTATCAACTTCATTGGTAACAACAGCCCTGCAAATATTACCATCTTCTTGACAACGTGCAAGACAAATAGTACCAGGAATTGGAACGTCTTCTAAAAGCCTTAACGTAATTGTATTTATGTCATTCATAAGCATTGCTAGAACTTCTTCAGTCTGTTTCAGTTGCACTGAAAAATGGCATGGTCCATCGTTTACATATGATACATAAACAGGATACTGACAGCCAGGTTCCAATGTACAAGCTTTATAAGTATTTATTCCTGTGGCTACTGACGGTGCAGATTGGGTTGGTAATAAATTTGATCGTTGCATACTCATGCTTAATAAAACTGCTTGTTGTGCTTGTAATGAAATGGGTTGCATAAGTCCTCGATTAATCAAAAGGGTACATAAGTCACTGCCTCCAATATATAGCTTTACTAGGAAATATTGAGTAGCTTGAGTAACTAATGTACACTGAACCTCTCTATACTTGATTTCTTTCGAAATATTCTCCAAAATGGTATCGTTCCATTCCCCACCACCTGGACAATGGGCCTCTGCGAATATAAATCCTGTTGCTAGTGGAGGTACAGAAATAAATGAAGATGGAAAGTTTTGCAAACTTCGAACATTGACACTAGGTACCAAGTCTCTGTTACCATAATCTAAGAAGCTAACCTCAACAAAACCCTCGCCCAAAAATGAGGCATTTGTTATTCTAGCTCTATAATATTTATTATCTTTATACTTGGCACATACTAATGTGCCCGCTTGTAAAGTGTCTGTGGAAATTTTGCCTACACCTAAATCGAATTGGGGGCTGGCCCCCAAAAGAAATTGCTCCACATATATTGAATTGTTTTTTTCTGTTTGCCCCCACACTTTCAAAAACGGGCCCTCTTTTTCGACATATGTTATATATAAATTTACAGTTTGGGATATTTCCATGATAATATGCAATCACAAAGCTAGTCTACCATTACTATACATACATCAAAAACACAACCGGCATCAAATACCCACAGATTAAACAAGAATAGATAGCCCACTCTATCCTTGTTGAAGACGGAACAGAGTGTTTGCTGCGCCATCTAACATTTCTGCACAGAACTTTTCTGAAGCAGGTAATATAGATAACTATAAATTGCGTTATTTATGGGTGTATATCCGTACTAAATAATAATTTATTATTATTTCAAATGTTAACAAATTTAATACAAAATAGTCAGGGTAATGTGGAAACTTTAACCTGACTATTTATGTATCAAATTTGTTAACATTAAAGTGGAATTACATTATTTGTTAAAAAAAAACCGCAAAATTCATGACACTTTTATTTAAAACAATTTCTGATAAATGAAAGTCATTGTAACAAGTAAAATACACATTATAAAAGTATAAAGTTGCGGCAAAAATTCACATGACTTACGGCATAAGATAATTCATTATATTTTCATCAAAATATTTAAGAAACTACAACTGCGAATATTAAAACTATATTATACTACACTAAATGTTTGCACTATATATTACAGTAAATTTCAAAAAATTATTGTTTTTACACGACAAACTATCGAAAATTATGTTGACAATACATTGTGTGTGCAAGTAGTATACAGTTACATATGTTTTTGTAATTTTCATGTTTTTTCATAAAACACAACCGATATCTTTCTTTGTTTCTAGTTTTTTTATAATTTCCTCCCTCCGTTTAGTTGCTCCTTGCTCGGAAATAATTGCTACTATACAAAAACTTACTTGTCGAACATTACATTTTCAAATTTATATGGAGAACATTTTTTGAAATTGTTTAATTTTCCTAATAATGAATAATACCTACATTTCAATTTATTTATTCTTTCATAAAGAATCATCTTGCCCTCTGAAGAAAGTTGTATTTCCTTAATAATTACCAAACTTTTTAAATTAAGTCTTCTAACACTATCTGAAAAAAAAAACCATAATTTTAATGATTAAAATTGCTTTATTTATTAAGAAAGTATACTTTCAATAGCACAAATTGATAGATTTTAAAATTAGCCTAATTTAGATCTTGAAATCCTTTTTTTTAATAATTATTACATACTTACGTTGGATTTTTACGTTACTTGAACCCAAATTTAGTTTTTCGTCTTGACGACCCTACAGCAACATATTGCGATGGTTCAGGAAATTCACAATTGTCATTGGAGGGTTTGGTAGATATTTTGATGTTTTATACAACTGGCTCCTTCTACTTATTATACACTTTACTAGGAATTCTAATTGGCCCCACAGTGCTTTCACATATTAAGACAATTTATTTTAAAAACATAGTCGCCAAAGTATCTAGAATACAAATGTACGAGTTAAAATTAATATAGTTATAGGGACACAGAATACATGTTTTTACATTTTGTACTCATAATATATTCATACACTCAAGTGTGGTGGTATTAATGTGATGGCATTTGTTGCAACCACATTTATAAATTTATGCACATTTGACTTAATATACCTACCGAGAAAATTGAAAATCTTGTAGATATATTGTCCGAAAAGAAACATTAGCTATAGTTTTCCACTTTTATCAAACCAGACATCATAATAATGATTAGCACAATAATAAATTACGTAGTTTCTAATTCTTGATTCAGGAACTGTTAATAACCAATCACTATCAATACATTCCATCCACATGCTTCTCACCTCTATACACTTGTAGGCAATGAAAAACTAAAAACAAATAAATTATGTTATATTTATAGAATAATCTAAAACTATTAAAATAACTTACCGTCTTCAAATTTTATCTTGACAGTCAGACACACAACGCGATCCTCCGAATCCGAATCAAATGCATTATTGTCAGATTGTGATAGAGAAAGAGAATTGCTTTAAATTAATTATAAAGATTTTAGTTCCAACTTTAAACAACAATATTAAATACCTATTTCTGTTCAATTTTAAAAAATACTTATATAATTAAGTATTTATACGTACCTGCCAAAAAATATGTATTTATTTTTCTCATTTTTATTATACATTAACATAAAATTCAACTATAAAAAACATGAAATTTATTCTTTTTGAAAAATAATGTTTCATTCGTCTTTCCATACATTTTATATATGTAACTTTCGAATAAAATATCTTCTATATGTAGAAAGTAGAAATAAATAAACATATTATTTATTTTCAATTATTGTATAAAATTTATGTTTCTTAACACATGTTTGTATTTGTATTAGAACAAAATTTTTAATTTAATGTTATTATACGTTATTTGAAGCTCATTATCAATAAAAAAATTCA
The DNA here is from genome assembly GCA_037114965.1 of Monochamus alternatus. Lineage (NCBI taxonomy): Eukaryota > Metazoa > Arthropoda > Insecta > Coleoptera > Cerambycidae > Monochamus > Monochamus alternatus. Next base: position 70,618,952 of record CM073431.1, on the reverse strand, counting down.
AAATGTCGTAAATCTTAATAATTGTGGGAAATATGGCATCGTTACTTTCCAAGGATGAATTAAATAATTTAGTATAAATATCTATAATATGTGGTGTAAAACTATACTAATTTGAAGGAAGTTATGTGCAGAAATCATAGATGGCGCCCCCAACAACTCTGTTCCCATGAGTTTCACCCCCCTGCAAATACCTTTGTTTAAAACGGAAAATTAAAATGTAGGCAGTAAAAATGGCTCCCTCTATTATGAAAAATAGATGTCATAGAAATGTCACATACCACATGCGATACAAAAAAGCGGGAATTTTAAAAGTGCAGTTACTAGCCCAATAAATCATTCATGCAGAACGTTAATATAAAAATAATTTAGAATAATGGTGCTGCTGTGAGTCATCGTCAAAATACGCAATACCGTAATAATTACCCTACAAAGCCCAAAGGAAAGGTTATGTTATTAATATACCTAATAAATAATTAATATGGTTAAAAATAATGCTTACTAGTGTGCAACTATATACAAAGTAATCAGGAAGTGACATATATTTTATTATAAACTATATACATACCACGAGTTAACTAAAAAATAATATTATGAAACTTCCTACTCACCTCTCCGAAGATGGTCCCGTTAGTCATTAATCTTTATTGGAAAAGAGGCCCCCCTCAATTTTACTTGTTAACTTGGTTGCATAACATAAAACATGAAGGTTAATACTGCATAAAAGTCTACAAGCTGGAAATCAAAATTATTTCTAAGAGTTATGAACTGGAGGTACCAGCTTGTGTATGCTACTAAAAGCGTCTTAATTCCATTTGCAACAATTGCAACATGCTTTCACTTTGCTGACGCCTGTAGATACTTTGTTTAATTTTTTTATCAGTAAGTATGCTTAAATTCAACTATAAAATTGGTCGGTATAATTAAGTTTTTTTCTCTAATTTTTGTCAACATTAATACCTTTCAAAAACATAAAATACATTATTTAAAATAAACAAAATCTATAGGTTGAAATTTAATATAAATTTTAGTTGAAATGTACCTATTTAATATTTCAAATTGCCAAGTAAGGCCACACTCCACTATATGCCTATATCTATATCTCCTCGAAATTTAGTATCATTGGTATAGTATAATAGTTTTAGTTACCTTTTTATAAAAGCAGATATAGGCAGATCCATGGTAGATCGTTGCCAGTACTAATAAGTGTGTTTTCTAATTGTCCAATATGGATATTTGAAGATTACTTGCACAAGAGAATAAAGGGAAACTTATTATTTGTTAAATTGAATGATATTAATGAAAGTGCAAGAAAAAGCTACATATATTTTGTTATTTATTGTTGTATCAAATTTCTAATTCGAAATTGCGGCTTCAAAATCGAATATTAAATTTTAATTTAAAATTTGGTAGGTATACAGATATAAATAAAAGAATATAGGTACATATGTTCTTTTTTTTTGAAGAATTTTATTTCTATAGGTACACGCGGGAATATTTATTAAATTAATATATCTAATTTGGTACCTATATGCAGGATGTGATTTTTATTCTTAACCTATAGGCATAAAATTGTGGAATTATAACCGAGCGAAGACAAAAAAATAGTGAAAAGCAAATGTAGTAAAATATTTTTAGTTTCGGTTTGTTTACAAAAGTTTATCAGGTGAAATTTTTTGTTTATAAAAACTAGATAAGAAGTAAACAAGGCATTACGATATATGTTTATTGGTATTTATAGGTACTTTGTTATCAGTTTGTAATCCTATTTGAATTAATTTTCACGCGATTAAAAAAAATATAGCGCCTCTTCTCAAACGAAGAACTTATGGATTTGATACTGGCACATGGGGACTAACATCAAAATTTAGTGGCTGCAGATCATATTTATGCCCAACGGTTTTCCCAAAGATATCATCCAAGACGTGTTTTTTTTTACGTGTTATTCGGCGGGGTAGAGAAACTTGTAATTGGCGGCAGAGGACTGGGCAATATGAGAGAGCTAGGCAAATTGTGAATCTCGAGACAGGGATTTTAAATCCGTCGAGGAGCAGCTTGACATAAGCACTAGGTCAGTTGCAGCGCTATTTGGGATACACAAAGTTGGGATATCACAATCTACAGTTTGGCGAACATTTAGTAACGCGTCTCACAAATTTCGCAGATTTTGATTTAAATTATTAATGGTGGGAAAGTGTAAATTTTTTGCAAATTTTGCAAAACAGGAATATTATAGTTATTTTCGTCAGTACGTGGGATTAGTAAGTATAACTTCAGCTTTTAATATTCTATCATGGATGAAAATGATAGAAAATATTGAAGTAGTCAAAATTTACTAAATCCACATTCAGAGAGCGATGTAGTACTGCCAGCAACACGGTCACGTGATTTTCAACCAATGAAATTAATCGTATAGTTGCGGCAAGAATTCAGACGACATAGGTCATGCGAACAAATGAATGATTTATTATATATTTTATATAATATCATAAATTACAAAAAATATTGTTTTTAAGGCGATAAACTATCGAAAATTTTGTTCACAATAAAAACAATTGCGTAACATCAGTTGTGTCGTAAATCGTCTGAATTCTTGCCGCGACTATATTTCTCTCTTTTCGCTGTTGAAGTTGGGTGAAGTTCAAAATTTGCAACTTCAACTAACCAGTGGAGCAACAGTTGTACAGAAAAAACAAAAGTAAGTTTATAAAATCTTTATTTCATAGAAATTAAACTGGTGGTGAGTATGTTGCCAGCAACACTACATTGTTATTCTTTGAAGCAGACTCTTAAGTCGAGACTTTTCCTGCCGTCAGTGGTGTAGCGTGGACTAAATATTTTCGTACAATCGGGAGAAATTAAAAAAGTTTAAATTTTACAAAAATTTTTTAAATGCAGTGTATATAACTTTTTTATTATTTTTTGGTCCTCTATTAGGCCGTGGGCGCGCGAGGGGCCGCTTCGCCCCGCCCAGCTACACCAATTGGTAAGACCAAAGCCATAATAAGTGAGTGTGGTACAAATTAAGAACTATATAATTGTTAAAATTTGTCAAAACAAATCGCCAAATTCATTTTAAAGAGTGCTATATATTATTATCGCAATAATATTGTACACATTTGTACAGCATATAGTGTACGTGGTAGTAAGTTTTCGATTTCAAAAAAATATTACATGCACTTACACAAATATCTCGAAAATATTTTTTTGTTGATTAATTAACTTTATTTTTGACTTTACTTTTGACTGCATTCTATATATAGGTACATTTTATACAGCAAATGGTAATAAAATAGGGATTAATATAAACAAGGGTATAATATAGTAGAAATGTACAAAATTTGAAGATTCTGAGAGGCATCACGTCACTAAAAAAATACTCTACAAGGCGGTATTCAGTCATAATAAGTATCATTAATTTTAATGTAAGAGATAGGGAATAATTAGTATAAAACGATGACGCAAATAAAACAAAATTTAAATGCATATTTACAATCAAAAAATATTTACAAATCATTAATTATTATTTAAACCCTTTTTTGAACTGACTGATTCATACAGCTCCGAAACCAACTTGTTGACCATTCAGGTGCAATGTTACTAAATTTAAAGATTTAGACATAAACTGCGACAGGTTTTTAAAAATATCAGATATTCGTTATTTAAAGGAGTTCGGATCGTTTATGCATTTCAGAGGCAAATGGGCATGTAAGCAATTACTAAGTTAAAATGTTGAATTATTGAATTAAAATGTTCAAATTGCAGTTTTAATTAAATTTTAGTACCTATAAATCTTCTGAAATTTCTTTTTTTTTTTTTGTAAAAATGGTACATCAGGTTCTAATTGAAACTACGAACTGTTGGACTAAAAATATTGCAAGTGTGAACGCATTATTTTAGCAATGTTGCACATATCATATCACCTTTTAATTACTAGTTAGATTAGAGCATTTACAATTTTAAGAACACGCTGTAGAATTTGAATTATTCTTCACTGTTAAGGACACAAACAAAATCTCTAATAAATTAATTACAATTAAATTCATGGAAAGATGTTCCCGAAATTTTCCCATGCACACACCCATGGTAGCGCAGCAGAAGGAACAGGTCAAAATGCCACAACCAATACAAATCGAGCATTTTGATGTAGCGCATGCTTATTTGCTGCATCAGTATAAGGGCAGCATATTATATTTCTCTTTGTGTTGGCTGTTATAAATTGTGAGCGGGTTTATAACATGAATCACTCTCTGTTGTTTTGGAACTCTGGTATATATATGATTCAAACCATCGTCTGCCAAATTACGTCAGCTATATAATACTTGTCTGTCGGATCAGCTGAATTTCAATCTAGAATTCTGTAATGTGCTGTAGTGTGGCAACTCCAATGGTATTTGGAAACATGCACACACAGATTAAATATATATAAATAAAAAACATGCACATTAGGGCAGAATTTGACATTTGATGTCGACACTGTAGTAACGTATATACAGGGTGTCCCATAATGATGTACGCTTTTTTGGATGGTGTATTCCTTAGGTCATTGCAGGTGTGTGGGGGGAGGGCGTTTCTTTCTATAAAATTTTTCAATTTGAGCCCTTCCTGACGAGATAAGGGCTTCAAAAAAATTGTAAAATATTCGGTTTTCATTTTCTTTCTCAAGAACGGTTAAACTTATAAAATCGGTGAATACCGATAATTAAGTCGTGCATTGTTGAGTACGATATTAATTATAATTTACCCCAAACAATAAAACCATCAAAGTGACAGCAGCCTACTGAATTTTATATTAATTATTTTGCTTGCATATTCCACACCCGAGAATATGTATGTGGATTTTATTTTTTTAAAGGAAACTGCGTGTCCGCGTAAAAATACTAAGAGGGGGAACATTTTGTAAATTGCTTGGTCTTTTTACTGTAATTTTTTCATACCAAGAAACGGTTATAATAAAAATTTCTAATTAAAAAAACTACAGAGGTTGGTGGTTTATAAATTTAACAGATCTTTGACATTTGTCATAATTTCTATGAAACATCAAATTACTGATCAAACAATCGATAACTATCATTTGTGCTGTAGTTTGGTGCCGCTTTCTCGGGCAATGAGGATCAGAGAATAACAAGTGTACAAATTACAAATTTTATTATCATTAGTGGCAGTATAATAGCAACAAATATCATCGAATAATATCTATATTAGAAACTAACACTGATTTCGTAAATAAACATTGCACAAGAATAATAAATTAGTATGTCGCAGTAAATTTATAAATTACTGTGGTGTGGCACAGTAAATCTTTAAAGTTTTTATCGATACTTTGATTACATCAAAACATTTGCTACTATTTATATAAAACTTAAGACAGCTTTTTCTGTACATACTAAAACTACTTTAATATAAAAGATGCAATGTACAAATATTTACAGAATACAAATAAACATTTTCTTTAAATTAATAGCCTAATTCGTCTCTTACTCCGATAAAACAAATAATGTTCTACACCACTGGTTTTAAATCAAAGTCAGATTCTTAACAGTCTTCAAAAATGAGATAAATATTTCAGATACATAAGTTTTCCACTTTACACTATATTTTAATTTTGTTTGGGAGGTTCTTTGTCGATCCTCATATCGTCGATTTTTGCGACGATTTTTAATGCGGGGCCCAACTTCATTGCCATGGCGGTCATTAAATGATCCTCCTTGAGCAACATGAGCGCTTGTCCATCGATCTCTTGTATTAAGAAATCTTCTGCATAATCGGAACACCCTGGGAGATTTTTTATAAAATCAAACACCTCTTGCACCTATAAACAAAAAATTTACACGTAATGATAATACATACTTCATGTCAAAGTAATGATATACAGGGGGCTAATTTTTATTTTTCAAACATTAGAAATAGGTAGATTTTCAAAAAATAATAATAGCAGTTTGTTCATATATTGTATTAAAAAAATATTTGCCTGTTATAAGAGTCGTAAAGTTTTGTTTTACAATGATTTACTGTAAAAATTTTACAATTTTAAATATTGTTATAGTAATAAGGTATTTTTTAAACACATTTTAAATTTTTCCATCAAAGGGTTTTGACCGTGTGTACCATCAAATTCTTAATTAATTAATTATTGGAATCACTAAAATATAAGTCAATAGAACATTTTTTCTGTATGTTTAAAACTACCATAAGGTAATGTTAGACCTTAGAAACTTCCTTAAATGGTTAGTCTGTCATTTTAACAAATTATACAGATGATATATTCTCATTGTAGAACAGAGCTATAAGGTGCTTACTTTTAAAACTACAGAATTGATAACCCACATTACTAACTGTATAACAGAAATAACCATAACACCTGAAAAACTAAATATTGATAGTACATATTGCACATACAAGCACCGCTATATTTCTGCGGATTGCAGTTAATGAGCACATGAGCGGGGCAGCACAACCCCAATTGCTTTGTGGTAAACTAAGCAAGATTTGCTATACTTAAATAACTTTATTTTTTTTTTTTTTTGGGATGGTTCACATAGTCAGGATTAGAGTTGGGAATATTTATCGATATATCGATGATAATTATCGATAATATCGATAATAATACAGATAAAAAATTATTGAATTATCGATAATATCGATAATTTATTGATATTATCGACAATCTATTGATATCGATCATTTTCAATATTATCGTTATAGTAACATTACAGTAACGATAATATCGGTAGCTACCGATAGTTTTGATGATATTGATATATTTTGACTCACGAAGAATCACGTTTAGCCGCAGCTTGAAGCCAATAATGATTTAAACAACTTATTTGTAAACATTTCCATTCACTGAACAAAATTTTTGGTAAGTATTTTTGGTGGTGTTCAACATAAGTTGTTTGAATTCTTGCTGCAACTTTTTTAAGTTGGGTTTTTCCCATTCTAAGCCTTGTTATATTATGTAAAATTTTATTTTACACAAAAAAAGATGTACTTAGTAAATTTGTTAATAATGAACTGTTTTTGAGGAAAATGCAAAAAGCTGTGGTAAAGTCAATAAAATCTCTGTAATAGTACTTATTTATCGAGTGTGTATGTGTCAAACTCCAAACTCTTCTGTTGGTATATCATATTTTATATAAGAAAAAGTACAGTATGTTGTTTATTCTCTAATTTGAATAGTAATTTGTTCTTTCAAAAAATATTGTAACCTTCAGATTTTATTCTTTTTTTATTAATCAGAAAATAAAAAACAAAAAAAGTTAGAGAAAAAAATGTCAGAGGAAATGCTAGTAACTAGTGTCCTCTACATTTTGTACAAAAAAAAAAAAAAACTAATAACACCAGCATGTTCAGGACCACCAAAAACCGGTGTCAAATTTTAATCAAACTGGTCTTTAAAAAATTACATCCAAAATTACACTTTTTTAAATTCTCTTATTTGCATTGCCATATATTTTTTAATATAGTTCATTTAAAACTCTGCATCTGGAAAAGTTTCTAATACTACATAATAATTTGCAGTGCCTTTTGAACAAATAAAGTAAAGTTGTAGGCACTGACTCTATGTGTGATCCGGAGTCCGTGCTCCAGGCACAACAATTCCTCTGGGCTGTGTCTCCAACGACCCCGACGGCAAAATTCCTATAATTCAGCTAAATTCTGTTTCATACAATAATGTTGTTGTTCGTTGCAAAATTAAATGTTTTTAAAATCAATGCGTTGACGGTATATATATATATATATATATATATATATATATATATATATATATATATATATATATATATATATATATATATATATATATATAAAGTCCTTTTATGATGATTTTGACTTGCCCAGGTTAATTTTGTTACACGATATTTGTGTTTAGAAAAAAAAACATGACTGAATTCAACGTAATGAACGTTTTGTGAAGTTTCTCAAATCTAAAGTTTCAGTGTCCAGTTGCATGGCAGAAAGGTCATTTTTATTTTTATGACGTCTGAAGTCATATTTGAGATCTGCAATATTGCAGAAAAGATTAAATGATGTAGCTATGTTGCACGTTCACTGTGATTTAGCGGAAGAAGTCAGATGATCATTTTTATATCCAAGTCCTCGTTTAGTATGATTTAGTTTTGGTATGATTTTTTTTGTTAATTTTCTATTTTACTTTTGTTTTAGACCAATAGAGTCATTTTTTATTTTATGTACCTGCTAGTGTTACATTTTTAGTTTTATTAATTTTAACTTTTTATTTATTTAGTTCTATTTTTAGTATCTGGATACCAAAATAGTTGTTTTTATCTACATGTTTGTACCACCAACTAATTACTTAATGTAATATGTTAACATGCAATCTTGAGTAATAGACAAGGAAATATAAATAATTCAGGCTAAATAGAAAACAATTAAATAAATAACTGAAATAACTAAATGGTTGTGTAAACATTTCCATTATTTATGAAATCTGAATGAAATTTCTTCTTCTGGGCGTGAGTTCTCAATAATATTCAACTAAAAATTCCCAGATTCATTTAAAATCATTTGACCTTGAAAATTTATAGTGTTGCCTACGGTGCTATTTTCTTTTTTTTTCTTTACTGCCACCACAGTAAAAAAGCAATCAGCCACTACTGCCATCCATGCAGAAAAATCATTCAAAAAAATTTTGAACCCTACCCGAAGAAAAATCCTAAATACACCACTGTCTACAAACCTCTCCTCCCATTTCAAGGTTTGTGCCACTAACGGCATATTCAAAAGCTGGCGCCTATGAGTAAAGTAATACCTAGATTAAGTTGGACACCCTGTATAATACAAAATAAGAAAACCAAAAAAGCACTTTTTGCAAATTGGGAAGAGATTTTACAAAAATATTTCTATTTTTATCAGTCACAAAATTAAGTTTTCTTTTTTAATAAAATAATAAATAAACCTTTGCCAGTCCTTTTCTGCAACAACTAAAACTATTCAATCTAAAACTATATTTTAAAAACTCCTTTATTTTAAGCGATGGAGTATTTTGTTTGAAAAAATATTTGAGAAAAAGTATTTTTCTAAGGAAACTAACACCTTGTATATCAAAATATAATTTTCATATAACATACAGCTTAATCAATAAAAATCAGACTACCCTGTAAAAATATTCAATATTTTTTATAATAGTACTTACACTCCATTTAATGGGGTCAACTTTTGGTGTATCATCTTCGGTAGCATTTGGACTAAGACTACTTTCAGCACCTGAGGCGCCCGATTCCACGTCAACTTCCATACTATCAGATTTATCCCACTTCTTCTTGTCTTCGGATTTATATTTTCCGCTACAAATAACAAACAAAAATGCTGTATTGTCACAGTTTATAGCAATGAAATGATTGAAAAATTGAAAAATTACTAAATAATCAATCTCCTCACCTTTTAGAACAAGCCACCGAACAAAATCTTTTGTTCTTCTTAAATTTGGCTCTGAGGTCAACAGTTCCACATGCTTCGCATTTAGCCATATCTCCTTTTCCACCTAATCCATTGCTATAAGATGGAGAAGTAGCCCGTTTCTTACCTACAAATAAAAAATATATAATTATAGAAGTGCGAATGTAGTTCTGAATTTTGTTGAATATAATTCTTTACTTACGAGGTGGTTCGTCCAACTCTTTATCATTAGATGACTGAGTAGGCTTAATGTCACCAAGCAAGCTGCTCCTTGTAACCGGAAATGGTTCAGAGGACTCTTGTATTACAAAGTCTTCGATAACATGTGTAAGTACTTGAGGTTTGACCATAGCTTTAGGTGGACACCTCTCTTTAACTTCTTCTGCTGTCGCAGCTATAGGAAGACCATTATCTGATGTTGTGTTAGAAGGTAGCGAAGGTACGGTACCTGGAATAGGTGTTGGTTGAACAATGGTTGATTCAACTCCGTTAAGAGTGGGTTTGATGTCTGCGATTATTGGTGTTTCTTTTGCTTCAGGTTGAGAAGATGTGGCTGAAATAGAGGGGGTTTATACATTAGATAAACACATTTTGAAATTAGAACTGTAATAGTCACCGCAGTTACAACAGCATTTGGTTCTTTTACAATTGTTACGAAATCTAAGTTTCATATCCATTCAAATATATTATTATAATATATTTTGTAGATGTACATATGTACATTTTATGACATGTAAAGTTTTCATCTGTTTTTGACTTCAAAAAATTTTTCACATGCAAACTGATTTTCTGAAAAAGGCTTACTTACAGCTTTAAATGTTTTTTCTATTAGATGAATTTTTGATAGTGGATGTAATTACCAGTAAAGAAAATAAACACAATCTGTTCCTTTTCATTACTGAATATAAGTTTAATAGTTAGAAATTCCCGTAAATCATAAGATAATTAAAATTATAAATGACGCATTGTTTAAACTTTAAATACCAACCTCTGAAATAAATTATTACTGTTTTTAAATTTTCCCTCCGTTTTGTTGTTTCGTGCGTCATGCGCGTTGCCTAAACAATCGAAGCGCGCGTATGCAATATGCAACGCAAACCGCAAGATGAAGATACAAGATACAAACAGCAAACAAACAAGAAACAGGAAAGTAGTGTTTGAAAACTATTTATAATGGAAATCGAAGAAATAGAGGTAAATAAGTATAATTAATTTAAAAATATACTTTACATTATAATACATTCGACTTTTCACTAATGTTTGAATCGGTTTTTCTATAATAAACATTTTTGTACCTATCACGTAGGTATATCAAATCTAACAATTAAATTTGGATAACCGCATTTATAAATGCATAAACATGTTACATAAATTAATATTAATGTAATTTTTACATGAAAATTACCGGTAAAAATTGTAAGAATAAAGTAAGGTTATCTGGGTAATTCTTGCATTGTTGTGAAAAGGGATAAAGAGTATAACAATTAGATGGATATCCAGTTTAGTTACCAATTATTTGATAATATTTTTCACTAAAATTAATACTTCTATTAATGTTTAAAATATGTATCTACTGTTAATATAAAATAATACTATACAATATTTCAGACTAAAGATTGTTAATTTTTAAACATAATTTTCTAAAATTTGTACCTAATGTTGTTATGTTATGCTAAATTGCTAAATCTTTTTCAACATAGATAAACATGTGTAATTTGATTTGTTTTGTCTTTCACAGTTTTAACACTTAAAAAAAAACAGTTATGACTTACCGTCTGCTACTGTTTCTTTAGTTGTTTCTAGTGTAGAGTTGATATTTTGTGTTGCACTATCAGCCACACTAGCTTCAGTAGTATTTTCTTTAGGTGGGGATATTGTTGGAGGCAAGGGTATTTGTTGTGGTTGCGAAATAGCAATATTCTGTTGCGCTCCGGATTGTATCTGTTGTAGCTGGGTGGGACTGGCTGCAACTTGCGGTATGGTAGGTTGAGTCGGGGTGGCTTGAATCTGACTAATAATTGTCCCCGGAGCGGCCATCTGCTGTAACTAATAGTATAAAACAAATATGAATCATTGTTTTTGCTTACTAACATTCCTTAATATTATTAATATACTTTTGTTATTTAATAACTGATAAGGTTTAGTGTGAGTAATGCTTTGCCAAGTTAGCAGTTATTTTATTGTTCTCTTAAATTATATGGTGGGTATTGTTTTACATTGTGCTGGTTAAATGATAATAATTATCAGTGACATTAAAGTGGTCATATTTTGATAATGAAGCCTGGGGGCTTGTTGGTACATAATTTTTGTATTGAAAAAATTTGAAACAAAATCCATATTGACATCTAAAAAGAATTGCACATACAGGGTGTTTCAGGAAGTTGTTCCAGCACTAATGGAGCATGTTCTTTAGGTTATTTCTAGAGAAAAAGTTCATGTGAAGATATGTTCGATTCACTTCCCCAGTAATTCAACATGTAATCCAACGAATTGAAGTCTGTAGACTTGGCGACCAGGGCAATGCTCAATTAGGTGAGTAGCGTGTGTTCGGGAAAAATGAGGAGGGGCTCGTATAGTTCAATAAATAAAGTGTTCACATGAACTTTTTTACTAGAATTTACCTAAAGAACGTGTCCCATTAGTGCCGAGAGAACTTTCTGAAACACCCTGCAAATTTGTAAAGTAAATTACTGTCTATTTAGATAAAATATGTTTTGGTATATTTTTGAGTGCAATATTTAAATAATTCCAATATTATGCAGTTGGGAATTGTAGCTAGTTTTGTCTTGAGATTTCAGTTTTCCTTGAATGCTGACAATCATATGAAGATGTGTTTTATTGTGAATGATCATTTCCCACCATGATTTTGAATAGCATGACACCCAATATATTATCGATACTAATTATGCACCTATCACTTCTTACACGTGGTTAAACGATTTGAGTAAGCTATTGAAAACCTCAGTTTTTAAAAGTTTGTTCAACAATATCAAAAATATGGGAAATAACGATAACTATATATGGAACATTGTATATATTTAGAATCGTTTATACTTGTTTCATTTTCTTAGTTTATGACTGATCTGCCTTTACTTTTGAAATGTACCTCCTATTATGTTGATTTTAGAAGTATCACTAAAAATTTAAAGCAATTCAATTATTACTTTTGATTTTATATTGTGTAATTAACTTAAACTACAGTATTTTATGTTCAAATTGACGCACCTGCTGTAATTGTTGCATATTCATTTGCATTGGTTGTTGCGTAACTGCCAGGTTAGATTGCAGTGGCAATCCCTGTTGTATGGTACCGATGTTTTGTTGTTGAATTTGTTGTTGAACTTGTTGGGCAGCATTCGCTTGAGCTGACATAGAAACTACGGGCATAATGGGTCTATCTCCTGCCATTTGTAATTGTTGAGAGGGAATAGCGGGAATTGTTTGTACTAGAAAATTAAAATTATTTTAAAAACAGTTCATTTAAGAGTCAATGCTACATACTCATCATGGGTTTTGGTTGAATGTGTTGTTGTTGCCCCTGCTGCAACTGGTATTGCTGAATAGCTTGCTGCTGTTGTTGTTGTTGCTGTTGCTGCTGAATTTGTTGTTGCATAACAACAGCTTGCTGCTGTTGAGTTTGCTGTTGCTGTTGTGTTTTGTTTTGGTTGGCCAACTGCTGAGCTTTCTCGGCAGTCATGGGAGATCCTGGTGTCATAGCCATACCATTTGAATTCATTACTAACATTCTAGAACAAATGCATAGTTTAGAAGTTAGGTCAGTGTCCTTTCAAATGAAATGATGACTTACTTATTTCCGACAATGTGATGTTGCATATTCGAGTATGGTTTAATTTGTGTTTGATTAGCCGCATCGGCCTTTGGGGCAGGAGACGTTCTTATTTGGGGTGCTTTCGTTCGAATTTTAGTACCTGGTTTGTTGCCCATGGATGCCTGCAAATAATATGTCTATTACCAAATGGTAATAATCATTATAACATTTAAATAGCTTGTTTAGTTGTGTTATTAGTACATAAATATTTTTAAGTAGTTTATTTATTTGTGTTATAAGTACATATATTATTTTTACAAGATAATATGTTTAGTATATTTTTATTTAAACACATGGGGAATGAAGGGAAATTGTTTTCCTTTTACATTGAATTAAAAATAATCTTAAAAAAATAAAATGTACTTTTTCAGCTTGAAAGTATTATTTGTGTAATATCAAAATAGAATTTATTGTAAGTAAGGTAGCAAAATCGGAAAAGACTTGAAGATACAGATCATGCAATTTACTTTTAGGTTGTTATACACAATCGTATTATACTTACAGGTGTTTGAGCGCCAATTGTCTGTGTTGACACTGAACTGGCAGGACGGATGTTCGCAGCATTCGAGGGTAATATATTTAATGGACGATTGGCTTGTTGTTTAGGTTGTATATTTTCATTAGGTGGTCTCGGTTTGGATATTTGCTGGACGGTTCCCTGAGTTGCAATAGTTTCTAAAATAAAAGTACAAAATTAAGTTATATGTATGTAAATGCACCTATACAGAGTGTCTCGGGTATTACTGACATCCTTGGAAGGGGTTGTACAGTCAACATAAGTTAAATTTTTCTATTATATATTTACCCAAAACTTCAATGTTTCCGAGATACAGTGTCAAAAATTTGTAAATTTTTATAATACTTTTTATTTACTCGGAAACCCTTTGTGATAAAACAACAATAATTCTAGGTTGTAATAGGATTTCTTTAGTCTAATTATTCAGTATTCCCATTATCACCAGTGGCATAGTAACACGTCTTTCATTTACAATCAAAATAATATACCACTGTCTTAATTATAAAAAAACGTAAGATACTTACCTTAAGTTTTGATTATTTTAAACAAATTCTTCGAAATTTTCTTTAAAATGCATCGAATTTAAGTAATTGTTCTTAGTATGCTTTTGTAATATTTTCTGACTGATGACAACCAGTTATTATACCTTTCAAAAATTACTTTAGCACTCTTGTGTCATTGTTAGAGTGGATTTTCACGTTTCTTTCAACTTTTCATACAATTACACCTGAATATGCACAAACCACGAAATTCAGATATTTTAAATGAACAATTATTTAAATACGATGAATTTAAAAAGAAAATTCAAAGAATATTTGTTCAAAATCACAATTTAAAATTTCTTACATTATTTTTATAATTAAGAGATTTATGGTAAATAAGAGTGCCATGGGGTATCTACACCAATGGTGGTAATGGGAATATTTAAACATACGGAATAATTAAACCAAAGTTATCCCATTGAAATCTAGAAGTATGGTTGTTTTAAAACAAAGGGTTTCTAAAAAAAAAATGTCGAAATCTTTGACACCCTGTATCTTGGAAACGGTAAACTTTTAGATATAGATATATTTGGGTAAATGTCATTTATTTTAACTCTACAATCACCTGTTGCAAGGATGCCATTCTGAATCAAGCCAAAGGTAATTATTTGAAAATGAAAATTTTAAATTGAAATAAGTATCATAATCATTAAAATGCAGTCAATAAAGTGAAGGTGATCACTTACGATTCTGTTGGGTCTGGATGGTAGCAGCTTGAGGATTCTGCTGAATGAACATTCCCGGCCCAGGCGTTCCATCTGCCTGCGTACCTCTAATAAATATCGGATTGGGTGTTAGCTGTAGTGCTTGAGACTGTAAACCGTTTGTGGTCCAGACCTGCTGCAACCCATTCGCAGCAAACTGCCAAGGAGCAAATTGCATTGGCTGACCTCCAGGCTACAAAAAAGAAAAAACAGTTAACATTTTTGTATGTTTTTCAATTGTTGCAGTTTTTGATGGTGAAAATTGAAGCAAAAAGTGTAGTTGCTGTGGAGTTTGTGTTGTGCGTGAAATAGCAAAGTAGAATGTAGGGAGGGGAACGAAGAGTGACTCTTTGGACTTCTCGAAAACTCTCAGAGATCTCCCACATTATTATAGGAAATATGAAGTAAATTTAGTATTATAAATACTAGTATACTTTGGTTCACTTTCATCCACATGATTAATAGAAGAGAAGTGACCATATTTCCACACAAGGTTTTAAATACGGATGTTAAAAATTGAGCATTCAGTTCTTTTAATCCTAAGAGGAATGGCTGCATTGTTTTTATGAATTCGGTACCTCTTAAAAATTTTGTTACTCTATTTCAAAGCTACCTACAAAGTATTTATATAAAACATGCTAGATTTTATATTTTCTAACTACCTCAAGTTCTACAAAAGACTTTGTTCTTACTTGTATTGGACTGATAATTTGGGCAGTCGGCTGTGTGCCGATCATAGCTTGGGAAACTTGTACACATTGTCCTTGTTGTTGTGTTTGAGCAACAGCGCCTGTACTACTTGCAACTTTTTGCATTTGAACTTTTTGGCCACCCATAACCTAAGTAGGACAAACTTTAGCATAATAATGTTTTTAGTAATTTACATATTAACAATAGTACAATGCGCATATGCTTCTGTATCCAGTGTCAAGTGTAGATTTAAAAAACTAAAAAATGTCTGCTTTGTATAATAGTAACACGTGTTAAACATATTTCACTATAAAATAAATGGATATTGTGTATAATTATTTATTTAGAAAAATTATGATACCTGTCATTTTTCTTACAAATTATAACATTAAAAAACACTACGGTATTTTTCACTTTTGCTTTGGTAATAGTAACATGCATCCAGAATGTTTTATTATACATATTCAACCAACTAAATCTACCATCACTACTTTACTTTGATCTTCAAAGTTTTAACCTACATGGCATAAATATAAACTACCATAAATGTCAGTGTGATTTTATCAATTGTTTGCAATGAATCACAAAAATTGTAACTCGAATATAAATTAGTGATTTTTTTCTATTTATTTTGTTATTCATTTATATTTTTTACTAATTGATAAGATTATTCTGCTAAAGTTACCTTGTGCATTTCCTGAGGTTTTTGTTGAGCAACCTGTCCATTTCCTTGGGAATGATTGGGTAGAATGTTAGGTTGAGAACTGATTACGCCCAATTGGCTAAAAACTAATGTTTGCTGATTCTGGGTTGTAGGTATTGTTGGAATTGTTGTGTAGCCTGGGAAAGTAGCAGCTTGGCTGCCTTGTAACACTTGCTTTCCTTGAGCCGTTGTCAGCATGTGGGGAGCTAGTTGATTGCCTTGGAAAGGTTTAGCAATAACCTAAAACATATAATAATAATCAGTTGTTTAAATATTGAAATATACACTGATTGCATAACCTATACCCAACCACCAAAAATCTAGAGAGTGACTCAATAATCATACACGCAGCCCGTATATTTTTCCAATAAAATCGTGTGCCGATATCCAATTACACAGTTTCTGCTGCAGTCAATACGCGTGCGCCAGATCGAAAAAGTTAGCCTTCTATTGGTTGTGACGAATTGACAGATCCACTTGTTCCATTTCCAGCGCTATCATCGGCGGGTATATCTTTCAGGCGGGCAAAATTTCAGGTATATTCGCTAATTTCATTATTAATGTGTTTTAATTTATTAGTGATTTTGTGTTCTTAAGAATGGAGAATAATTCAAGCTGTATCTATAGTGTATTTACAAAATCGTAAACGCTGTAATTTAACAAATGAGGAATACCAGATGATGACTATGTATGAAGGGTTTAGGGGGCGAGGGCAAAATATGAGTGTAAGTGGTGTTGAAATATTTAGTCCATTAACAAGAATGTACGTGAGTAGCATATATGTATAGTACAAAAAAGAGTGGTAAAGAAGTACAACTGCGAAACGGAAAATAGTGAAAACTTGCGGAAGGAAGATGGTAATTTAAAAATGAGTTTTTGCGAAAAAAAATGGGTTGCTATATCTTACTACAAGACGAAACTTTACCTAGAATATATACAAGGGTGCTTTTGTAAATTATGTGAGACATATGAATTATGATATGTGAATTTCTGTATAAATGAAATCGAAAAGAGTATACTGATAGAAAACAACGAAATAGTGGTACGGCGAAGAAAATATTTAAAATAAATATTAAGAATATATTAAATTTTGACGAAAACGAAACATGGATATATGAAAGTCATACGGAAGGCAGTACAATATGATATAATAAGTGTTAATGTGTGACTGTTATAGTGACAGTGTTAGTAACCAATAGTGAATAGTAAATATATGTATATTGCAATGTATTCTAAAGCATTTTGTCCTTATGAACGCCAATATTTCCACGATTTATTTAATGGTGGGAAAATCTATACTTGTAACAAATTTTGTCAACTATAACATTTTCTATCATTTACATCATGAAACTGTCGTGGTAGATTGTTAGAAAATCAAAACAAACTTATTAACACCATAATAATGACAGAAGCAATAATATTTATACCGTTTTTAAAATTTGTCAAAAGTTAAGATTTTCCCGCCATAAATAATTAAAACAGAAGTTGCAAAATTCGTGCAAAAATCCGTGAAATTCGCGTCCATGAGGATAAGGCTTAAATGTGAAATCCACAGAGTGCACATCAGATAGGTGTAAGTGGGTAATGGCGAACCATTACCGTTCAAAAGGACACATTCTAATTTTTGGAGAAGATGGCACAGAGGGGACATTTGAAATAAATTGTTAATGTGTTAGGTTCACTCGACGTGAACTTATTTTTGATAATTTTGTGTGCTTTGAATCCTTCTCTAGAGGCACGCTGAGGTATTAATCACTCTCTATTATTTTCGACTTTGAATAATTGATAATACAAGATAAAAACTTGGAAATAACTATAATTTTTATTATCGTCTTGAAATGCTAAAAATACTGGATGTTATGTAATGCAATTATTTTTGTCATTTTTGTATATTTTTTTTATCTAATCGCCTCCAAATTTAGTACACCTATGAAATGTTACTTCTTGCACGCTTCGCCCGTCGCGCTGCTCTACAAACTAGGGTCTAGATTTGTGACAGATTGGGTATAAGCAACTTGATTAATTATTATAGTTTTCTATAATAGCAGAAAAGTACCTGAATTTGTGAAGGATTGATGCTAGGATGTAACGCAATATTACTGATGTTTCCAGGCATCAAGAGCTGTCCCTGGGTGTTATAAAGCTGAGACAGATAAGCTGGGTTTTGAATGGGCTGTTGGATGACTTGTACGGCTCTTCCATGGCTCCAATCTGTACTGATCTGCTGCTGATGGGCTGCTTGGCTCTGCTGCAATGGAGACATTGTTGTTATGGTAGTAGTTCCCGTTTGGGCGGCAGCTAGGACGCCCCCTTGGGCCTGAATGACCTGGCCCTGTTGGGCAACTTGCTGGTGCATGGAAACAGTGTGCTGTGGCGGTCCCATCGAAGTAGCTACACATTGAGCACCTGAAAATAAATAGACACTTTAAAAGTGAAATATAAAAGGTAAAGTAGATTTCTAATTATAAATAATATCTGAGGAAATTGTTAAACATAATGAATGATTTTGATGACATCATGGTTTCTTAGTCTAGTATACCAATTTCCAAAGGATATTTGCCAAATTGATATATACATGTTGCATAAAAAGATACAGTAATAAACTTTCTTAATAAACGTGTATTCTACAGCCATTCATTTTTGATATACAGGGCGTGTAAAGTGATTTTAGAAAAGAAATTTTGCATGTAATTTTTTCAAGCACACATTTATTTGATCAAAATATGACGGAGGTACCAGCAAACATGCTGATGCTATTAGTTTTCTTGTACAAAGTAGAAGGCACTAGCTGCTAGCATTTTATTTTATTTCTATTTTTTTTTAAGTTAGGTTTTTCCCATGCTAAGTCTTGTAACATTATACATAATTGTATTTTACACAGAAAAGACGAAGTAAATTTGTTAATAATGCACCGTTTTCGAGGAAAATGTAAAAAACTGTAGTCAACCAGGCGATTCCTATAGCCAGTACTTATTTATCAAGTATGTATGTGTCAAAATCGAACTGTTGCACAGGTGTATCATATTTTGCATAAGAGAACCAGAAGTTTACAATATTTGCTAAAAGAACAAATTACTATTCAAACTAGAGAATAAACAACATACAGGAATTTCTCTTATGCAAAATATGATATACCAGTGGAAGAGTTTGGTTTTGATACATACACACGATAAATAACTATTACAGGTATCTCCTGGTTGACTTTACCACAGGAAACATTACATAAATTTACATTTTCCTCAAAAACGCTGTATTATAAACAAATTTACTGAGGGCATCTTTTTCTTGAAAAAATTTTACAAAATATCACGAGACATAGAATGGAACAACCCAACTTCAAAAAAAAAAAATAATAATAATAAGAAATAAAATATCAGCGAAAATGATAGCAAGCTGCGCCTTCTATGTATAAAATATGTATTAACATGGAGTGTGTAGCACCTCCAAAAATGTACTTGTGTCAAATTTTAATCAAATATGTTCTTTAAAAAAAATTACATCCATAATCGGATTATCTAAAATTAGTTTTCACGTTCTGTATTTTAAAAATGAGTAGCTCTAGGACATGCGTTTAATAAACCTATTTTTGTTTAATCACCCTGAACTCTTAACACATTCTAACAACAGTGAAAGTAGTACCTACAATTTGGAGAATATTGTATGAAAGCTTAGCACAACTATAGATAGCTAGACCTAAAATTATGTGAATTTTCATTTTATTTTTGTTTATTTTTTATTAACTTTTTTTAAATTGCTAGATTCAACATCACTTTAAGGGCAACGTATATTATTTTCTTTTTTTTTCTCTTAAGTCCTACTGTATAATACCACTTGCTTAAGCCTTGTAGCCACTTAGACCACATTTATTCTGCCAAAATTTATTATATTTAACCAAACATAATTTATATTAAGTTAATTTGTAAGTTATATTTTTGATAAAATAATAGAAATTATTCATTATCCCACACACTGAACAATAACATTAAGTCATATTTAGAAATGTTTCCATGTTTTTTGCAATCGACAAAATCAGTTTTATGCTCCATCACAGTGTAAATTGAGAGATCTAGTAAATTTATTAAATTAATAAGCATAGCATAAAATTTGTTTACATGTAACAATTTCTATCAAAGACAAACTGACAAACCCTATGATGAATAACAACCCACAGGTCATAAGTTGTTTATATTAAAAAAAGTTACCTGATGCTCCCACCGTAACCTGTTGCATATGCGGGCTCTGCGCCGGTACGAGAGTCTGTTGTTCCTGTTGTTGCTGCAGTGCAACCTGTTGCATCTGTTGTTGTTGTACAGCCTGGGCTTGAGCCTGAGCTTGAGCCTGAGCCTGAGCTTGAGCTTGGGCCTGTGCTTGTGCGTTGGCATCCATCTGTTGTTGCTGTTTGTTGATATCACTCATACTTGACATGCTATCCACACTCTGCTTGATAAACTCGTGTCCGCGGTCTAAATTCAACAGAGTGTTCGCGATGTCATATTTACAGTCGTCCGCTGTGATGTCTGTTATACCGGCCTTTTGGGCTAGAGTCTCTAAGCACTGCAACGAACGGCTACCTTGTTGCTGCTGGTTGTTGTTGTTATTACTCGAGTCGTCCTGTTGGGTCGATTCTGGCTCTTGGTTGTTGTTGTCCTCGTTGTTGTTTACTTTATGCTGTTTGGGTGGGCTGCTGGTATTTGTGGCGTCTTTTAGAGGTTGCTTCTGTTGCTGTTGAAGCTGGCTGTCTGCCTGTTGGAGATTGTCGTAGTGCTGGGACCTGAAAGAAAGTAAAACATATTATACATGAGGAATTATTTGAACAGATAAGAACATCAACAGAGATTAACAAAATTATTAAAAATTTCTTTTAATTTAAAATTTAGTATCTTTTATAAACCCAGTCCTTAACAATACATCAATTCGGAATTCACAGTGTGTTATTTATTATTATTCATTTCTTTCTTCTAGAAGACGCAATGCAATTATACTTTTGCCCTAGAGACCATCCCCGGCTTTTTCCATTTTTATTACACCCCTGCACGGCCGCAGATACGGATAGGACAGATAGGGTCCAGACTTAGTTAAATCTTTATTAGATTTGTGTTCCCGCTGCATCTATATTGCCTATTTATTTTAAATCTTACGCGAACGCCATTATCAGTTCATATGCAAAAGTATACATTTTTTCCGTTCAAAAATAAAATTTTAGTAGCAGTTTCATTAATGATTGGTGTGGAATATGTGAAGTGTCAAATCTGGATTTATATTGATGTTTAATTTTCCCTGGTTGGGCCCATTAGAATTGTTTAAAAGTTCTCTTTCATCAATTTATGATTTTCTTTGTTTTTGACTTCAGTTGATATTCTTATGGCACTATAAGAATTAATGGCCTTGTATATTTTAAGATAAGTATTATGTAGTGTGGATTATCTTTCTTGAGCTGTGAAACGGAAGCAAAATTTGAGTAACGCTTTTACATTGTTTTAGTTGTGAATCTGACTAATTATAGTTACGTACATTAAACGTAAAATGAAGAAATATTATCAACGCATCGCTGAAGGATCTTATTTAACTGAAACCAGGTGTTTCCGATTTTGTAAATATTTTACGCTACCATAAGAACAACTAAAATATTTGCTATTTCCGTTCTAAAGATAGCCAAATCTTTTGTCAAATTGTAGAAAAGACGATTATTTCTCAACATTAATCCGCATGGCTGAATCCCACTTCTAAAACTACGTTTTATAGCAAAAATCTTAATTGGGGCAATATCCCGTCAACAATAGTATCATTTATTGAGAATATTTGCATAAAGTTAGGAGTTTTAAGGCTTTCACGGCCCGTCCTGTTACTTAATCTACTATGGTTTCTCGCCGTGACCTAAGTAACTAGTTGAGGCTAGTGACCATAAATGTACACTTCCTTAGTCTTAGCTAGGAATCTTTAAATTGCCTTTGTTGCTCGGGCTAGGCCCATATATTGATTTTGGCTTTTATTTTTGGTAGTATGGCTGTACAGTCCAAACCAGTCTTCAGACAACGGTGGCATACTAAGGCATCCTCTACAACTGATCAGCATCCCATGCTTCTACAAAGCAAAAGCTTCTCCACGTACTTTTTTATGTGTGCAAATACGAACAAGCTGCCATTCCAATAGATATAAACAGTTTCAGGTTTATCAATAGAGTGAGTGTGTTTCGTTGTTATTAAATTTTGTGTATTGTAAATTTCTCTTTCTGTTACTATCCACTGCTATTGACTGAATTATCAATCAATGTTACTGTACCTAATTCCGAAACAAATAAAGAAGCATCATCATTTTAATTTAATAGATATCATTCTGAGGAATGGCAAACGAAAGTGGCGTCTATATGGATTTATGGAACGAATTCAATTGAAATTCGCTAAGGAATCGTGGGCCCGTTCGTTATTGGGCTCACTTCTCTTCAGACCCACAAAACGGGTTACAATTAAAACCGGAGATTGACGTTTTTAAGGAAGCCGTATGCTTCCTCCGGGTAATGCTACGACCAGTAGTTCCTTATTATACGTCGAGCGGATAAATGAAAAAAGACACCCGGCCATCGGTGTCGCGCGAACAAGTTCCTGTAAATGTGAACCGGAATCCTTAATCAGCTGGCCGAGAAACGAGACGGGAATGCATAATAATTCTTTGAGAGGGACGGCGGTATTCGCCAACGTCATCGCAGATTTGGTTTGGGATCTTAAATCCCGAGAGATGGAACGTGTTAAAGAAACAGAGGCGTCAGTTCAAGGGGTACAAAATTCGAAACCGAAAATATTTTTTTTTAAACAAAATAGATATTATAGTTGAGGACTTATATTTAATCTTTTAAACTGCACGCACTTAAACTGGTAATGTACGCCGTTTTTGAGCAGTGCGAGAGGTAACACCAGCTTATATCGTGCTGGCTTACCATCAGTGTTGCTATTCTGAACAATAGCTCTGTATGTTTTCCTGTAATTGGGTAATAAACCTGTTGGAAAATAAATTATTATTATTATTATTAAATAGTACCACACACTATGTGGAAATTTGCTTTAAATTCCTCATCTTTCTCTTAAATTATGAAATTTGACAACAATAGACCTTTTTAGTAGTGACGTCACATACGCCAAATAATAGGCAACCCCATAATACACACTACACATTGTCATCAAGAATTTCTCAAGTTTTTACTATATCGATTTTCTACGTTATGTATTTTGGATATAAGATAATGATGACTGATGAAACATGAACAAGATCTCACCTGGTGAGGTTATTCTTTTAATGTTCAATTTTTACTTTATTTAACTTTAGGAATATTATTTTATAGCGTTTTTTGTATGTTTTAAGCACATTAGTGTATCTATTTTACGAAACAAGTGTTGGTTGTTCTTAAATAATTCTAAATTCTCGTAAAGATAAATTTAGTTAGAGTTGTTTTTGATAGTATCTATATAAATAGTACCTAAACAAGGGTTAGATTTGATCTGTACAATTTCAACCATGACAATATGTTGCGGGTTGCCTAAATCTGCGACATCACACTTAAAGAGTCAAATCAGGATATCCCGCGGTGGAGTATGAAAATTTCAAAAAGGGGTAACAAAAAATCAGTTTTTGCGACTGAATTTGAGAAAATATACTTATGAAAGTTATGTATTTTTAAAGGTCACTGTTGTTTTAGCAGTTACATTGTGCAAATTTATCAACGTTCTGTTTTATATTGATCGACAATTTTGAAGGATATGAACAGGACAGGTAATTTATTTTCATAATGAAATTGACGTTAATAAAAATGCTAATTAATTTAACCCAGTATGAACGCAGGAAAGTGGTATTATAGGTACAGACATTTTTATATTGTATTTATTTCACTTAGTCACAGCCGGTTTTAAACGTCAAAGGCCTCGGAGGCAGGGAGTGCATGCAAATTGGAAAGACTTAGACGCTCTCCAGTTAATTATTATCCGAATAAGAGCGAAGGAACGAATTTCTGGAAAGTCTGAATTTCAAATGCTGTAATTTCAGTTCCTTTTTTACTTTGTCTTCGAGTTGAGCCTCAGCAGATGTGCGAAATTAGCTCCGGAATATATGGGCACAATGGAGACGCACTAAATTTTCGTTGTCGCTTTGCCCACTTTTATTAGAAAACTTCTACGATTACTGGTAATATCAGCCATTTATAAGGACACCGTGCTCCTTGCATTAGAAAATGAAAGTTATAAATTTGAGGGCAATAGAACGTACGAAGTATAAAAAAATGATTGATGGTCGGTTTTCCTAAGAAATATAGTGAATATTATGTTGTGTGGAAAATAAGTTTTTATTGACTAATTGTGAAATTGTTTTCTAAAAATACATACTTACATTATGCGCCCTGTGTTGTGTTTATTGTTATCTTTTCAAATTACTTTTTATAGTGTCTTGATAACTTCGGCGGGACGTAGAGACTCAAAGAAATAACTCTTTGTGTGTTATTTTCTTATATATTTTAGCAATACCAGAGTGTATAAAAATTAAAATACAGCCCGACGATATTTGCAATAGAAAACCCTTATACGATAAATTTCTATCCTTACGTTTTTTTTTTTTTAATAAAAGTTCAGTTATTCAATGAAAATGAAGGCATATCCTGTATATTTATTGAATATCTCAGAAACGTTTTTATGAAACCTTGTTTAGGTATAATTTAATACAAGTTATCTACATTCTCACAGAAAACCTGTACTTTGTCTTTCATTAATTATTAAATTTCCTGCGTCCAGGACCGTCCTAGTCACAATTTTGCGATGTAGTATAGTTGAAATTTAATTTCCTTGAAAAAAAAACAAAACGCAAAGATAGAGCTTTTTCGTATAAGACTTTTCTATTACAAACATCGTCAGGAAGCTGTAGTTTAATTTTTATACTTATACACGCCGCACCCTGTATTGTATTACCTACAGTCAAATAAATAAGGATGCATACTAGTTAGGTATGTAAAATGTTTCATGGCGCACACATGAACACTGTATATCAAGAACAATTTGCTTTCGACATAGGTATTAGGTATGTATATACAGGGTGTTTCATAATATATGCGCAGGACTTCAGGATGTGATAGCTCGTCCAAAAATTTGAACAAAAGTTTGTATTAACTTACCTTCTAATATGCACAATTTTCGAGATACAGGGTGTTGAAATTGTAAAAAAAATTCGTTTTTTTGGGGATATCTCCGGAACCGTTTATAGTAAGCATTTACTACTCATAATAAGCTATGTTCTGTGCGAGAAATTTTTTTTTCAAAGTCGTAATTGTCGAAGATTTTGAAGGGGAAGTGAGTGTTTTGCTCCCCAACTTCTACGCCACTGGAAAAAGTACGCTTTTGAGACACCCATTTGAAAAATTTGAAAATCTAAACAATTAAGTTCGGGAGATCGCGGGGTCCAAGAGTGGAAATCTCCTCGACCGATCCAACGGTCTTGGTATTCGTCGTCCAAGTATTGGCGAGTAACCAAACTAAAGTGGGCCGGAGCTCCATCATGCATAAAGTACATGTTTTGTTTTACTTGAAGCGGTACATCTTCCAGCAGTTCCGGCAGTACTTCTTCAAGAAATTGTCGATAATCTGCACTGTTTAATCTGTTCGGTAAAAAATGTGGGCCTATCAAATGATCACTGACGATGCCAGCCCAAACATTCACGGAAAATTGTTGCTGATGATTGCCTTCTGCAATTTCATGTGGATTTTCTTCAGCCCATATGTGGTTATTGTGAAAATTGAAAATACCATCTCTCGAGAAAGATGCTTCATCGGTAAACATAACTTCGTCTCCAAACTGAGGATTTTGAGCTATTTTGTCTTGCATCCATCTACAAAGCCAATCTTGGCTTAAAATCTCTCTTGGCAATAACGCTTGTACTCTTTGGATATGGTAGGGATACAAAAGTAATCTTTTCAAAATTCTCCAAACCGTCGAGTGAGGTATGTTTAAGTTGTGAGCAATTTTTCTGGTACTTGTGATCGGATTTTCTTCAATTTCGTTGAGGACAGCCTCTTCTACTTGGGCATTTGCAGCTTCCATATTCCGCCCATTATCAGCAGTATTCTTTTTAAAACTTCCATTTTCCCATAGTCGTTGGTGAATGCGTTGAAACAAGTTATGATATGGTACTTGGCGATCACCATATCTTGCTTGATACAACCGCCTTGCTTCTGCCGAATTACACGCTCGCCATTCCGTAAAGGTAATGCATTTCGCACATTTCAGCGTTTGTGTAATTCATTTTTACTTTTGTAATACAAATTGACTTTTCGCAGATACAAACTAATTGTTATTTTGACAGGAGGTAGCTTTTGTTTTAAAATTTAAAGCCTACTTGATAAAAATAATTTTAATACATTTAGTAAAATAAAAATTTTATTATAATTGACCATGTTTTTTAACATAAAAGTAGATTTTTCTCGAAAACGGTCAACTTTAGAGCTTATGACCAAGATTACATTTTTTTATGTAGAAAACATTGGCGGTTCAAATGGGCGTCTCAAAACCGTACTTTTTCCAGTGGCGTAGAAGTTAGGGAGAAAAACACTCCCCCTTCAAAATCTTCACCAATTATGACTTTGAAAAAAAAATTTTCTCGCACAGAACATAGGTTATTATGAGTAGTAAATGCCTACAAAAGCTGTTTTCTGTGCGATAAACGGTTCCGGAGATATTCGCAAAAAAATTACATTTTTTTACAATTTTAACACCCTGTATCTCGAAAATTGTGCATTTTAGAGGGTAAGTTAATACAAACTTTTTTTTCAAATTTTTGGACGAGCTAACACTTCCTGAAGTCCTGCGCATATGTCATGAAACACCCTGCATAAAACAAAGTCGCTTTATTTTCACTTGTTCTAAAATCTTCTAAACTATCAATATAAAATCATTTTAGCTGTTTTAAGAATATCTTATTTGTTCCTAATAGAAGAATTTTCCAAATTTTTCTATTTCTATTCATTTATTTGAGAAATTAACCATACATCTTAATATTTTACTTTTAATTAAATTATAAGTAAGTATTTAGTATACAGGTGTATATTAAATACCTATATAAATTTAGTGATGGACGAGCTCGAATAAAAATTAATCTTTAGTCTATTGAAATAACCTTTGGTTTATGTAATTCGACTTATGTGAGGGGACAGTAGTATATATTGTGTCATAAGGAATTTCATTTCAATCAAGTGGCATTATAATGAATGATCCTCATGCAACCTATACCTAGTAAAGGATTAAATTATCTGACTGAAGAAGGGACATTCGAATTTAATTTATTTCTGTTAATACAAATATTTAAGAAATTTGTTCACATGAACTCGATATAATTTTTGTTATTTGCTAGTTTTGGACCAACTATTCTAAAACATTTTTCTCTTTATTATTTTAAATAAGTTTATTTGATTTATTAACATAATTTCAAGACCTTTTTTCAAAATAAATTAAGATTGTAAATAATAAAATAATCTTAACAGTAATCTATGTGTACTAGTAGTAATTTTTAATTTCGTAACGTTACTCTTGTTTTTATTTCACAATATTATTCATAATTTATTTAACAATAATTGGAGTTTACAGCGCGTAGTACTACAGTACACCCTATTCGACACATTTGAGTAGTACTGGTAGCATGAACTTGCAAGTTCGATCATCTATCCGATGCCTATCACTAATAAATAAGGTTGGTTAGGTTGATTAGACATAAGATTAGAAAAAAAATTTAGTCATGTTCCGCAAAAGTTTTTATAACAACATTTCTTGTCAAACGAATATTCACTTTTAGTCCTACTTTTCAGTTACATATTACCAATATTTTCATGTAACAGTAACAATTTTTTTTAATAATAAATGAATCAGGATATTGGATCCATGATATTTAGAATTTCTGTCATATTGAACTATTAGAGTATATAATGCTGTTATTTTTTAAAATACCCACATTTTGAGGACCGCTGACCAGACAGACCACTGACGTAACCTAATAAAATAAACCATATGATTTACTGAAGGCGAGGGTTGCCATATCTTCTGTAAGATAAATAATTTTTTAACGTAAATTCAATTTTTACCATTATTTCTAATTTAAAAACACTTGTTTTAGCCATAAGTAAAGTAAAATTATCATAAACGATTAAAGTATGAATTTCGTCAAGTTCGATACTGCCAGTTAAAGTGTTTAAGAAGTTTTCAATGATTTCAAAAAAATGTCCATAAACGTGCACAAACGCTTACCTACTTACCAAACCAACTATTTAACCAGTTATCCATATTTCACCCAAATTCAAGTTAATACCCTTGTACACCGTTAGAAAGAATCTCAGAAATTATCCCCTTAAATTATTTTATGAAGAATAACAAAAAACTATGATTTTCACACATTTTAGAATTGAAGTGAAACAGATTTTAAAAATAAACACGAAACATGAAATAACAAAATAACTAGCTTGATATATGCGTTCAATATCAAGAGAAGGCAAAAATATTTAAAAGCATTGTCAATCGCATGCAAAAAAAAGAAACTAGTGTCGTAGGCACAGATAACAGGTAGATGTCACGAGCAGTAGGTGAAATACCCCGCACTAACTCTACTCTCTAGGATTGATAGTCTAGTCGAGGTCGACAAAGCGGTTATGTTGATACCGGTGTACTAGCATGGTCCAGCGCAAAGGAATAAGCTGTGGCAAGTTACAAGTGGAAACAAAACATATAATATTTGTGGAAAGGGATTTGATAATTTCAATACACGTAAATTGAAAGTTAATAGGAGACACTTTTGCATCTCCTCAAACCGAACTAAGCTAATGGTTTCTTTAAATAATGCACAGCTTAACGCATCTGTATTAAGAGTTGCGGCACTAACGTATAAAATGTATTTAAATCGTCTTACTATTTTCATGGACGATGTTTTTCTCTTAACTGTCTTGTGTGTTTAATTAATATTTTTCGTGATATACAGTGCGATTAAATAAAATATGGCGCATTATTCACGCAACAGTGAAAAGGTTGACATGCTAAAAGCACATTTGTTAAATAGTGATAATCAATGATAGTGATAACGATAACGTATTGTAATAAATCAGTTGGAGTGTAGTGAAAATGGATAATGAACAAATTCTGGATAACTATGATTGTGAGTAGAGAATCTGGTTAATATTTTCAATTTATTGGTGAGATATAGAAATGGCAAAGGGGAGGAGATGGCCATTAATATTTTCATAAATAAACATATTTCAATCATTCTTTGACAAATCTAAAAATTCTAGTGTAACGCTGGCAACGCTGTGGAATTTACATCCACCATGACTCTCGGATCAGCTCCTCAAAAAGTTTTCTATTGAAAAATCACGAAATTTATTTAAAATTTGACTTTTTTATTCCTGATTTGTTTGTAAAAAGACTATGAATTATGTGTTCTACACAGTCAACTGTACTGCTGGATAATATATTTGTACTTATTTAAGGTTCACCCTGTTTTGTTTTTTGAGATTTCTGTACTTAAAAACACCACCGATTTGATCATTTTACGGTGGAAAATACAGCGACTTGGATAACTTACCGAAATTAGAACAATCCTCTTCATTCATTATTTTTAAATGTCAACCAACTCTGAAACGACTGGGTTCAGCTATAGGGTTTGCTACATGTTTTTGACTCAAAATTCCACGCCCTTTCCAAAAATACAATAATAAATAAGTATACAGAGTATTCCATTTGAAATAAGAAAGTTGATGACTGCTTCTGGTATTTCCGAAAGTAGGTAGACAAAAATAAAATTATTTTGATTGGAAAACTCGTATCTGAAATACCACTGTTTCTATAGTAATTTTCGTTTAGATTTGGAGGAAAAAGAAAAAAAAACAATTCAAATTTAATGCCTTCATTGATATTTTGTCGTTGAAAGTTGGTAGTAGGTATGGTTCATTCAGTGAACTCTACAATGTACTTATAGTCAAGGAGTGCTAGATATAGAGCACTGGATTCATCGAGTTTCTAGTACCAACTTTAAGTGACAAAATATGAGCGATTTCATTCTATAATTATGGCATTAGTAATGTTTAGAAAATATCCAGACTCATATGGACTCATTCTAATTAAATGGTGAATTAAATATTAAGTAGTAATTTATAGTATCTACTGACAACATGCGTTATAAATTGGCAACAAAAACGCTTTATGACGTCACTACCGATGTTCATTATCTACTGAATACTTGTTTCAACTATACCTACATATACAATACCTACAAAATTCTTTTTCTACAAAACTGTTAAAAGTGGGCTTTTTAATTGTCATTTTTGATGTTAAAAATGTAATTTTTTGACACGCGTGTTAAAAGTAAGTTACTTTTAACACTAGTGTTAAAAGTAATGGTTGCTACGAAAATTTTGGTTCAGAAACATTGCGATCTGTGTGGTATTTTTTGATTTCTTATTTTTATTGAGTTTAAAGTTCTTCCGATTGTTTTGTAGAAAAAATAGTGTATGATATACGTGTTAAAAGTGATTTTATTTTGTTCGTGAAGTTAAAAAACTTTACTTTTAACATGTATATCATAAATAGCTATTTTTTGGCCGAGAGAAACACAAATATTTTTCAACCATGACTTTTGAATATCCGATCGATCATGCTTTTCTTATTTCTCAACTGCACTCACTGTTCCACATCAACTCAAGATAAATCAACAGCATAAAGGAATCTAATATTTTATGGTGGCCAGGTAGAAAACCCTTTAAGATTTATTAAAATTCCTCATGAAACCCAAGGATTTTTTTTTAAATCTCATATCTCTTTTCGAATTGTTCTCTGTACAACAGTGTTATCGTAACTAGTTAATCACGTTAAAAATATAATATGATGTGTTATTTACAGCTTTCGCTCCTTAGAAAGGCCTATTTATAAACATTCTTTATGTTATGTTTTGTAAAACAAAGCGTATTTATACTATTAGTACAGCACAAATGCCATGCAGGTTCTTATCTAACTATGGCTAATAATAACACACACTTGTGCATTAATGATATCTTTATAAATAGTATACATTTTATTTGTGGCATGAAACCTATCATCTTTATTTAATAAAGTTTCTATGAAACTGTTTATAATTAACAAATAATGAATGCACTATGATATGCATAGTGTTTCACATAAAAAATGAATAAATCTGAAAATGTTACAAATTTACGTGCTATGAAAGCATGATCTCCGATTTTTTCTTTTATAGGTTTTCAGTTTTAAGTATCGTTAAATTTAAAAATATTTTTTCTTAAAATGTTTGGTACTGCCTATAAATAGTTCTTTTTAATACTATCAAGGTTATAGTATATTCTAAAACAGTTTTAAAATTTTGTCATAACCGCTGATATAGGCGGTAAATTGTAAGCAAAACTTAATAAACGCATTGTCTCTCGTTGACATATACATATTTTTTATACAATAAAAGTTTTAATATAAAAACTGTTTAGTGTCTTTATCTTTCGATATTGACAGCACTGACAAGTTCTTTTGTAACAAAGTCAGTGCCACAAAGCATAAACTATATACTTTGTGGCCAGTGCCATAAATAAGGGAACTCGGTGCTTCTACAGAGAAGGAAAAATCAAAGTTTATATTGTAGTTTTAGAATGAAACGTAACTACTACTACTATTTAATAAATTAAAATATGCTACATATTACTCCGACTATATCTGAATATCGGAAAATATAAGAAACATGTGCATATGCAATGTGTCATTTTTCAATTGTAAATCTTTGAGTCTAGGTGGTCATAAAATTCGAAATTTTTTAGAAATGGAATTTTTGAAACTATTTTGTTGATACAAGGTGCTCAATAAAAAATATATACATATAAAATTTTAACACTATATGATACCGAGATTTCACAATTTATTCCTAATTCAATATCGAGTAAAAATTGTATGACCTGAAATACATAGATTTTAATTATCCTTCACTACGGTGTTTGATGTGAAATGATATAATCTGTATATAATTTCACATCAGGCTTATGCATTCATGAAGTATTCTCTTTTCGGGATATACAAGTGAAACATACTACATTATATTGATTTTTTAAATGTACAGGTTAACTTTGCTACTTTGAAATATCTAAGTACTAGAATATACCTAACTACCTACATATTCCTAAGATATTTTGTTACAATTTCTACTTCACTAAGTACTTATACCATTTGCAAGCTATCGGAAATCATTGGTTAGAAATACAACGGCCAAAACTCATGCATTTACTTTTTCAAATTTTTCTTACAGTGTCGTTATCTCCTCGTCATTAATAAACAAAACCTCGTCCTCGGAATCGCGCAGGATAATTTTCTTTTTTTGCTGCGTTTCTTTTTCCTTGATTCTGTTGTATTCCTTCAGAGTCTTTACCTTTATGGGCGTTCTGAATTTCACTTTAAACACTCCCTTAACTTTTTCGGATCGCATTATCATCACACCGGTCGAGAAATTTTCAAAACGTCCCCTTCTTTAAACTCAAACTGGAAATTTTAACTATTTCACTAATTACAAGCAATTCATAAAACCGTTTCTTTTTCAATAACATTATCGCTAAAAACGTGTACGGATACACTGAATTCTAAACTACTTCTAATTTAAACGACCTGCTGCCTGTTTCGGTCTAACCCAAAAAGAACTAAAGCTATACATGACTAGAAGGTTTTATAGCACAAAGCGACCTATCTGCAGGCCTACGGGGTCATAACTGAAACCGAGCTCAACAAAATGTTAATCTTCTTTTCTGGGCATCGCAGGGTCAAAGTGTTTTATGGCTTAATGACGTTTTCTGAAAATGGAGGGCTGGCTTAGATTTTGAAATATGGACGTGGGTTCGGTTTTGGTGTGCCGATATGGTTGAAAATAGGCCGGCGCAAAATTACTGTAGCATTTTGAAAATACGAATGGATATAATAATGCTATCAATTCGTAGATATTTTATATAAAAGTTTTTTTATTCAGTTTGAATTAGAAACACCTAGACATGTATTTTTGCTATGCAACAAAAACAAGTATTTATAGATATATATATTTTTTTGTAAACATATTTATAGACATTTTCGATTTACTGAAAACGTTAACTTGTTGTTGTTTTTGAAAATAAAATTTAAGGTATTTTAAGAGTATAAGGCTTTGCAACTGATGAAACCTTTTTCTTTAAAGGATCATAAGCAATCTAGATTTGAAACTTATAATTGTCCACAACTGTACTACAGAAATTGATATATTTGTGATTCAATTCTTTTTGAATTAGAATCTGCTGTTCGTTAAAAACCTTTATTAGGACACCGTTTATTATCGTTATTATTAGAGATACAAAGTAAAGTATCGAATAAAAGTTGTAATGCTGTAACTGAATCCCTTTTATAAGTCAATGGAAGTACAGTGGCGTGCAGAATTTGAGGGCTACAAAAAGAATAATGACACCCCGTATATTATGGAATTTTTTAATTTTTCTTTTTTTTTCTGATTTCAAAAATATTCAAAACATATGACACTCCTATCTCTAACCGTTTTCGAGATATTGAACATTTTAAATTAATTAATTATTAAGAAAACTACAAAACATTTACGTACTTCAATTATTTTTTTCTATTGATTTTGATTAAATGTTCATATAATAAATAGCTTAAATACGATTTTCAATTATTCTAAAACGCTTAAATATAGGAATATCATATATGTCTAATTATTGAAATCAGGAAAAAAAAAGAATAATTCAACAATACACAGGGTATTCCTTTAAAAAATGTATCTTGTACCCCTCAACTTCTACACGCCGCTGTGCTACGATTAACTTCTTAAAGAAGTTCAACCCTAGAAGTTTTATTTTGTATTTCGTAAATGAAATACGCGCGCTTTGCCGACATCGAAAGACTAGAAAATTGGTTAAATCATAAAAGGTAGGAGGCTAGTTTTTCAGCAGAAATCATAAAAAAAATGTATTAACTCACTGTTGTTTAATAATATTAAACTTGCTACAACTTTGTTACTGCTAATATTGCAAACTTGCTACAGTAACGTGAAAGATATTACCTAAACACAATAAGTTTGATAGTTATAGACAGGTACTATTTATTTTGATCTAACTAATGGATCTTATAGCAGAGGCAAAACTTGCTCTAAAGCCATATATACAAAAAAGTTACTTCATGTAATAAAATTTTGTGAAACTGGCAACGTTTCTTTAGGGAATAATAAAAAAAATACAAATTTTTGCCTACCACGTAAAGATTACATTAACTAGTTTTATAAATATCTATGAATTAATTTGTTAATAACGAAATGTATGCAAAACAGATTAACATTTTTATCAAACATTTCCCAGACAGCACCCTATGTAAAAATAAATGGTATATTTTATCTTTCATTAAAGTGTAAAAAGCTTAACTGAACAAATCATTTAGGTATAATGCCATTGTTTGATAAATTTTTCGTGACAGGTAAATTTCTTTCAAACTTTATAGGGCCTCAGTGAAATTTTACATTTTTATTATCCTTACGGAACATTTTGCACTTGTCCGTAGAAATATGATTATACAGTGTGTCCAGAATAGACAGGCCATGTCTCGGATTTATATTGATCTTTTGATAATGACGTCACGTTTTTAAAATATTTCCAACCTTAATTAGATATATTTTAGAAAGGACAAGTGCAATTTACTGTCATCCAAAGTAAAGATTTTATGTTACGCGTTGATATTTCATGAAGATTAGTATCCGTCTCCACATAATTACATACAAGTTCATTGTCGTTATTAGAGTATGTTCATACAGTGTGAATGCAAATATGCAAATGTTAATGTTACAACCATTAGCTGTTACTCTCATCGTTGCGAAATTCAAAAAATATTTTAAATAGCAAACTGTAATTTCCCGTGATATTTATGATAATACTGAACCGACAAATAACTTGCAAAAACAGTTTCTATTAGTAAACGTTATTTCATTAAATGCTGAAATATGTAATAATAAAGACTACCATTTTTCAGAAAGGAGAATAAATTGAATAAATTTAGGAATGTATTCAGTGGGCACTATAAGTACTTTTTTGGGGACAGTTTCATGCTGGTTATAGATCAATTAATTTACCTAATACCTACTTATAATAAGATACAAAACTTATTGCAATATCTTAATTTTTTTTTTGTATTTTATACAGTGAAAGGGAATGTATTTGAGCACTTATCTATTGTAATATCTGAACATTGCAAAAAAGTGATCGATCTAATAATATGTAATAGCTAAGCAATAAATTAATTAAAATAACCCATTAATTTGTGTTGGACATACTTAACAATTATTCTTTTTATATTTTGAATTTAAGTAGGTACGCCACGTTTTTGAAATACAAATTATTTAATTAAATTCTGCATTATATCTGACAACGCCTTTTTCGATACCTTTTAAGTATACCTATGTAATAAATAGTCACAGCAAAACTATTTATTTGGATATATTGCTTAAAATTTGATTTACAGAAATATATTTCTTTTAATTTTCTTGGACCTCCATCTAAATGTAGGTGTACTTCATTGAAGTAAATATCCTTACTTTTAAATCGTTTTGTATCGAATATAAAAGATGAATGTATTCATTCCATAGAAATCATAAAATATATAGAACATCAGAAGCCTATTACATTAGGCACTCAAAAATAGTCAGACTATGGAGGAGCTGAGAAAGCCATCTATGGAAAACTTAATAAGCTGTTGGTTATACTGCATTTTAATTCCAGCATACAATTGAAACCAAACCGGAATGTTTGTAATTGAGCCATAGAAATCATATGTTTCTACGAACGTAAAACTTTCATATTTTGAAATTCCCGCCCATTAGTGTGAAGCTACCGCGTTAGTGTAACTAACTCATAAAATCCAAGTTACCCTACTGCAATATTACCAGACCCCTATTTTCTTCATAGGTTGATTATTTTCGGTATCTTTTTTCGTTCTATATATTTTATAACTTCTACGATTCATTTCCAATATGGCAGCAATTTTGTATGATTTAATGACATGCATTTTCTTTTTATCTTATTTATAAATAGCTCTCTATGCTTTTGGAGCATACACTTTTCATATATCATTTTTCACATTCATTCTCATTTGTAAGCAAATATTTGCAGAAATAATAAGGAAGGTACACGCAGTTTATTGTTAAACACAAAATAGATACATTTACATTTAGTAACCAATTTTTTTTCAGCTATCTATTGTTTTTTTTTTATTTATTGCTATGAAATACAAGTAATCTATGTTATTAATATTTGCTGAATGCACACTTTTAAATAATTTAATTTCATCTTTGGCTACTAAAAATCTCATCCGAACATTTTTTTCCAGTCCCGTCATTTCCTCTCCATTATTAAAATTTCCGGCACTCAATTTTTTTGTTACGCATCCGCTTTGTTGCACCGGTTCAAGATTAAAAATAAGGAACGTACATCGAGATAGATAAAAGAATGTGCAGATTGGCGAATCTCGCGACGACCGTATAACAGGTCAGCAGATTTACCGGCAGGGTTCTCCTAAGTGTTGCCCCAGGGGGCGGAGCCTCGTCGCGAGACGTAGAAATATGCAAAATGAAAGAACAGCCCCCGCGGACCCGGATTGTATGGAAATCAGACGGTTTGTCACCACTGGTATTCCTCGTCGTCCGTTGTTATAGCTTTTGAAGCAATGAATGGGCAATTTTGGGAAGCGGTGTAGAATCAGGAGTGGGATATTCAACAAGTGCCGTAAGTACATACTATTTTTTAAATCCTCTTTAAGTACAACATAATTTATTTTTCAAATGAGAGGACAGTTATTGTCGCAATATTCGATAAAATAGGATCTCTACAGACTTTCACGCACATAAAGATTTTTTCGCAAGACATAATTTCAGTTTTCGCAACATCGCCAATGACAATAGCAGTATGTTAAAAAAAGGAACATTTTAAAATTATGACAATTAAATATTTCAGCAATTGCCAATAAACTTCATGACAATGTGAGGAATGAAATGAAATGAAATGAATGAAATCAACACATATGTTTTCAAAAATATATTTTTTTGTGATATGAAAATGACCAACTTTCCACTCTGTCTGACACAAAAATGAAGAATTTTTTCCTATAAAATGTTTCCAAAAAATTTGTAATTTTTTGTAAATTCGAAATTTCTTGGTTTTTATTTACCATGTCGAGAGGTGCTACCAAAATGCTGTAAGCTTTAAATACAATATATTTGAAAAAATATGCTACCAAGAATACAGTTCACCAGATGTGTTGATCTAATGCAAAGGATAACGAAATGACATAGGGTATAAGGAAATTCGACGCGGATTTAGTCAACTGGTGTAAAGCACGAGTGTTCACACATACAGACAGTCTGTTTGTTTATGGTCGATTTTACAGATTTAACACATTTGCTAAAGTTTAGTTAGTAGTGTACCTATCTAGTTAGCGGATGCTAGAAATTACTGGTTAAACCATAATAACAATGAAGAAAAAGACTATTGTATTTACTGTGCCTATAGAGGTAGAAACAGCAAAGGTACAGAGAAATAAGATACTGAGCGCATCCATTGTTATCTGATGATACATCAGTAGTGCATTTTATGAACTATGGAACGATAAAATTAATCTTCCGATTCTACAGAATTATCCAACACAGCGATATCCGTGACGGCCACCGATGTTTCTATCGGATCGGATATTGTTACCTCAATCCAACACCGGTACAGCCACCAATAATATCGTCCTGTGTAAAACTGTGCTTAGGTTTATGTTTAGTTAAGTGATGAGAGAATGCTCGGTTTGTATTACAGTTTGAAATTCTTAAGATACACTGTATTGTAAAACACAAATTTTGACATAATCGTGTTCTTTAATAAGAGGGAACCGAATGGGACGAAAAACATACGATTTCAGCCTGAAGTGCGCTGCGCCTTTTACACTTTCGGAAAGAAACATCTATCGGGTTGAGGTCGGGATATCACCTTGTTCAGTGAATAGAAA
The DNA here is from genome assembly GCA_037114965.1 of Monochamus alternatus. Classification (NCBI taxonomy): domain Eukaryota; kingdom Metazoa; phylum Arthropoda; class Insecta; order Coleoptera; family Cerambycidae; genus Monochamus; species Monochamus alternatus. The sequence continues at coordinate 70,580,503 of CM073431.1, read as the reverse complement.
CATCTTGCCATTCCTGAGGTTAGGAAAGAATTTGTGGTTTCGAATATATTGACTGACTTCGAAACTGACTATAGTGCAATGGACACCGTCAACCTGGAACCTCATATTTTATAGAACCTCAAGAGACACATCATCAAGCAGATTTAAGAAACTGTTTTATAAAAAATATGTATGTATCCCTTTGAGGGATTGCTAAATTATTTTATTGAGATGAATAATACAAGCAGGCGTAGCTTCAAGTATTTTCCTGACTTTTTTAGGTTTTGTTTTTTTTTTTGTAGTTTTTGTTATGAACCAGCTTTCTTCGTGATGTTTATAAAAACCTTTTCAAGTGGAAGAAAGCCTAATTGTGTAAACTTTACTTAAATTATTATATTCCTTCTTCTCATTAAAGTGTGAAGTTGAAAGCAGATTTAAATAAAACGCTGACCCGAGGAACATTTATCCGATAATAAGCTGAACACGTAGTTCATTAGGCTAATACCAGTTTGCTTTAGGTCCTTTTCCGTTGAGAAAACACACGTTATTTCGTCGACGGCGATAACCGGACGGGTAAACTTTTCACGTTTAATTAAACAATTTTTTCGGCGAACGTCCTCGCCGATTTCTCGGAAATCAATTTACAATTCCTTTGTTGCAATCAAAGCTTGTGTACACACACAATGCGGCAGGTTCCAAGAAGACCGTACAATTCGAGGGGACATCCTGAATTTTATATTGATTTATTCTCTGTTTTCTCCGTTCCTCCCTAAAAGAGTATACATTATTTATATGATATATCAGATGTAAGAAGAGGTTCGGATCATATCAGCGTTCGGCCCAACTTGTACGTACTCGTATAAAGTCTCTAAGAGTTTTACCTTCGGAGACGAACGAATATTTCTTCTTGTTATGGTTTTGACAGCTGGACGGCCAAGTTTTGATTACTTTGGGAGAATAAAGAAAATGCGGTAAAAGCGTAGAGGTTGGGAACAAGCGAAAGTTTTCATATAAACTTTGAAGAAAAAACAAGAAAATGTATGTCCAAAAAATGACGGTGTGATTTCTAATGTTTTTGAAAGATTTATCGGCAAATTCCAATGAGAAATAATGTGGCATATTGCAATACGTCACACATGGGGATTAGTCTTTAGCGAAAGTTATGGTCATAGTACAGGCGGCGGAACCACTAGAATTTGTTTCTATACAGGGTGATTCAGAACGTATATAAAAAAATGTTGAATGTACACTTACAAATAAAATTTTGTAAAAATAAAATCAAAAAGAGCAGTTCAAAAATGATTTAAAAATACACTTCCGTACGGCACTGGAAACTGGTTCGCTGTAAAACCTGTTTAAAGCATATAATCGGCGGCAAAAAATGGGTAAAGAAATAAATTACATTTTACAACACGTATTTTAATGCGGCAAATCCCAACTGTTTTTGCCGCTATTATTATTAATTATTAATAGTATTAATTTGAGGTTTTAAATAGTAAAATAATTTGACATACTTGAAGTTACAACAAAATTTAGAATCCGCCTTACCAAATTTCTACAAACTAACACAAATGTTTCTGCTTTTTGTCCGGTTTTGAACTTTTAATAATTTAGTCTGGAAATCGTGACGGCCGCGATACCGGTTCTCCACGTCCAATCCCCTAATATTAATGCTTGGACACGTTGTACGGAGCCTCGTGTATGATACGCCATACTGCTGCAATACGCCGTGGACGCCTTGGACCTCCATCTCTTCCATGATCCTGTTGCAAATGTCACTACATTTGCACTCACTGTATACCGTTGTAAGCGTAGCTGCATTTGGCACATGTTTACCGGGAAATTGTTCTGCTAAAGCATTTTCACTTCACCATAAATTAAAACGATACCCATCAACTATACTTGCATCACAAACAAATTAAGTAATCGGATATTTGAAACCGCCTGATTCGCAAATGTATAGATTCTATTAACCTATCTTTCTCGCACATTACTCTGTTCTGGCGAGGTAGATTTGACATTTGAGTACACTAGCGATGTAGATTGTTTACGGTACCCTTTTCTTACTTCTTACTCTTAATATATTAATTTACATAAAACAAGCGTTTCCGTGGTTGTCAGAAATGAATGAATTAATGGTATTAAGATTTTATTAAAATAAATAGTTTCCGTACATTAATAATTATTTGTAAACTTTTCCAAAAAAAATAGCACCTACGTTTTTTCCCAAGGACTCTTGAAGGTCATTCAAGCCTCAATCATTTTTAGATGGACTGTAGTGTATAATATGAAACTGATAAAACGAATAAGTACTTAATTACCTCATGCAAGAAGATGTTAAACAAGCCCCAAAAATATTTAAATTAACTAATTAAGTTTTGCGGAAAAACCACTTAAACCTACATCAGAAACTTAAACAAAGTTAATAGAATACATACTGACTGACTGCCATAAACAATTTTATTTCTTATTGCACATCACAAGGAACGTTTGCACTTTCCGAACCTGATACAAGATCCATATTGGGCACACCTTTGTCAACCAGAAATGTAAAACGCTGTCCAAAGACGATATCCATTATTCTTCCTAACCACGCACTAGTCGAAAATTATTTTAACAAGTGCCAGTGGGCGTATCTTGTTCTAAGACAGGAATATTGTTGCTACTACAACTTTACAAACGTAATATACATTTCAACTTTTCAACTAAGACAACCTTAGTTTAGGAAATGTGTACAATTAAACGTTTTTGATAATCTTTTTTAATGTGTACACCTACATCTAATTCCTAGTCAATTCGCATACTTCATCCCACTTAATCGCGTTTCTGTATTTAGGAGGATAAATTGTAAATACTTCACTTAATTAAGAAAGTTAAATTAGTACCCTAAATGGGCTTACGTCTTGATCCCTTACAAAATCGATGCTATGTACTCTAAATCCTTGTTCTAAGTCAACAAACTGGATCGAATAAATGTTATGTCTAGCAATAAATAGAAATATATATTTAAACAAATAATAACGTCCGAAAAATTATAATACATTCTATGGTATATGCTTTAAGGTACAGTTTCGCTGGTGCGACTGCGGCTGCGGCTCGCGACTGCAGCTCGTTACCAACCAATAGGCAGTCTGAATGTTCTCATCAACTGCAGCATTTAGACTGCCTATTGGTCGGCGACAGTCGGCCGCAGTCGCTCCACCGAAACCGTACCTTTACGGAAAAATAAGGATTTAAAAATATGTATATTGAATATACATCATTTTGTCTAGGCAAATAATTTATTTTTGAACTATTTTGCTATTTGTTATTGGATTCGTCATACATATGAATCATTTAATTTAAAAATTCACAAAAATTATTACCCTTATACAATCCATAATTACTGTATGGATACTAAATATAAATCATTTTGAATTACCTGCATGCCGATAAAAATAGCCAACACTCCCAGTTTCTTAATTATCTATGATGATTGCAACCCGCAGATTTTTTCAACAATGTTAGTGATACAATGTCAGTTGCTATACGCTATCAAACATTTTCTAATTTAAGTTTGAACAAGTATTCCTTTAAAGTAATATAGCAAAAATTGCAAAAAAAAATTATTAAGATGTATCATGTGGCTTTTTAATATTTATAAAAGCAACATCCCGCTTCATTTTGGAAGTGTATTATTTCGAATATAGAATAAAATATTCTGTGGTATAATTGTGTTTATTAGAAATGACTGGAAAACATTAGTTTCTATATTTCGAATTATTTATTTTATTTGCTAATATTATATTTGTTCTATTTTCGTTTTTCATGCATTTGTTGATAAAAATGGTAATTTTCTGTACTTATATATACATTTTTAACATTTCACAATTTGCTATCTAAAGTGAATCTTTTATCATCTGTCACGTCGTCATATATGCACATTTCCTTAAAAGTGACAACAATGATTTTATTATATTCCCTTTTATTTATAAAAAAATATAATAAACTTCCAAGTGAAAATCTTATTTTTGGTTCATCGATGTGAAGTACATAAAATTAGCAAAGTAACTTAATTTTATTTTTATTTAGTCATTTCAGACTATCCAGACAGTCAGTATTATTTATTATTCTAAAATAAATATTTAACGTTTATTTTATCTCAAGTAAGTAAAACTTATATTCCAGTACCACATATATATTTTTTTAATTTCTCAGCCTGCAGTAAACGTTTCTAACATTTTTAGACTGAACTGAAAAGAAAAAGAACCCTAAATATAGATGACGTTGATGGTAAGTCTAATTTTATGGATCGATATACCAAGAAACTAGTTATTGATTCAAAGTATTTCCTGCATATACTTTTATAGTTGTTTATTGTTTGTATCCAAATATAAGGAGAATTAACAAAATCTGGCAACGTCTAAGTCCTTCCAAAAAGACAAGGTCGTAACTGCGGCTATTAAAACATCAAAAGAAAGTCACCGACCGCCGTCTCTTCCAACATTTTTTGCTGTTTTATGCATGCATATACGTAATCTACGAATATTTTAACGTTTATGTTTGTCTGATTAACATTTCTGAAAAATTGGAGTGTGAAATACAAAAACTCAACTGTGACTTATTTTGGCACAATTTCCAAATTTAACAAATTATGTAAACACCTCTTGAGCCTTCCACTTCTAAGTTACAGAGTGTTTAAGACAGGAATATTTGATTATAAATCGGCAATTCATTCTGATTGAATCAAAACAAACCAATAATGTAAACACCCACATGACATATGCCAAGATAAAATTATTGGCTAATCTAATCTTATTTCCACATAATAATTTGTAGAAGAACGGTATATATGATATGGAGAAAAGTTAAGAAATCGTCTTTGTTCAAAATATTGTTTTAAAAAAATATCAGTGACGTCTGACATTTTTTCTGAATGAAAACGTAGGTAATTACTCTTGCAATCAGGGCCGGATTAAGACTACGAGATTCCCCTGGGCCTGGGGTGGACATGAACATAATTTACATATTATGGAATATAGTGTATGCTAGCGCGAGGCCTCTCAGACATCGGGGGCTCCTGGACCATGGCTCATTCTTTTATATGGATAAGTCGGCCCTGCACGCAATGGGTGAAATTACTTTAAAATGAGGGATTAGCATAAATGTTGTAGGTGTCTATACAATTAAAGTATTTATACATTTGACATATCAGCAGGTCGGTACTCGTAACTAAGGTTATTAAAACATCAAAGGAAAGTCACCGATCGCTGTTTTTTCAATATTTTTGTGCTTTTTGTTCTGCGCTTTATAGCGTATATCTACGAATATTTTAACTTTTATGTTTGTCTGATTAACATTTCTGAAAAATTGGGGTGTGAAATACAAAAACTCAACTGTGACTTATTTTGGCACAATTTCCAAATTTAACAAATTATGTAAACACCTCTTGAACCTTCCATTTCTAAGTTACATAGTGTTTAAGAGAGGAATATTTGATTATAAATCGGCAATTCATTCTGATTGGATCAAAAGAAACCAATAATGTAAACACCCACATGACATGTCAAGATAAAATTATTGATCTAATCTAAATTCCACATATCAATTTGTAGAAGAACGGGTCTAAGATATGGAGAAAAGTTAAGTAATCAGTTTTGTTACAAAAACTTGTTTTCAAAAAATATCAGTGACGTCTGGTATATTTTCTGAATGAAAACGTAGGTAATGATTCACGCAATCAGGGTCGGATTAAGACTACGGGGTTCCCCTGGGCCTGGGGTGGACGTGAATATAATTTACATATGGAATATGCTCAAATTGCTTTAAAATGATAGTTTGTCATATTTATTGTAGGTATCTGTACCATCAAAGTATTTATTTCACAAGACTTGATATTATATAAATACAGATCGACTGTTTACTTGGCTCCTGAGTGCACCAACGACAGTATATAAAGAAACCATTTTTCTGTCAAAGGCCAATCTGTAGCTTAAAGGCTACTGGCTACTATGTATATTTTCCAAATTTTTAGGATCCATGAAAACTCAGTATATTATCTATTGTGCAAAATGAATATTTGCCGAGGGCATCCACCAATAGGGAGCCGCGGGCTGTTCACCTCACCAGTCAATAGCAAGTGTAAAAAATATTCCAGAATGAAGATTAAAAGAAAACAATACTTTTCAATGAACTTAATCAATGTATAATTTTTAATTCTATAGATCCTATAAAATCTAAAATCGAATTTGCTGTACAGGGTGTTCCAATATAGGCCTACTGGATAAAATAGTACCTAATGAAACTAATTATTTTTTTGTATCGCGCAAATCCTGTGTAAGTGTTAAATTTAATATTGTAATAGCTGTTTTTAGCCATATTTTTTATTACATTGATTTTTGACTGAGGTTTTGTGTTCATCTAACATCAAGAGAGGATTTGGCCAGTTCATATTAAAAATTATGTTGTGAACATTTTTCGCTCTTGATATTTTTGCAGTTTAAAGTTCTTATTCAGCCATCATTTGAACAAATAAGGTGCTTTTGTTTCATTGTTGCAAAATATAGCGAAAAAAATAAGTATAATTTATTGCTGCATTCTTAATTCTTAAAAAACGAGTTTGTTTCCCCGTTTTTAATAATTATTAATTATTCATTGCTTGACAGGATGTAATTACTCGAAAAATACTAATTTGGTACCATAAAAATTATAAGAAGGAAGCTTGGTTTCAATAATCATTCCTCAATTTCACATGAACTAAGTGTTTCATATAATTCTTATAAAAAAATAAAGTAGGTTAAGATGGAGAGATCTAAGAGATCAAATTGTAAATTAAACCTTTAAGATACTACCTGTATTCTGCTTGTGATAAAATTAGCATACGTTTCCAAGTTTAGAAGAGCTCTAATAATTTGTAGAGATAAAACTACTCAATTAAATGTTTCTTCAAATATGTTGAAGGCTGAATAATTAAAAATGATTCCAAATCATGATTTTTATTTCCACTTATTCAGTAAAAATTTGGGGAACTTGTCTCGTGCACAATCGTTTGCTATAATAATGGCACTCCTTAAATTAATTTTGCGATTTCTTTTAAACTGCTCACGTATTCGTAATGAAATCTACTTTCAACTTTTAACATTACTTCTTGTGTTGTTTCACTCACCAATAGAGATTTAATGCAAGTTTTTTTCAGAACTTCCAGAAGTTCAAAAACTGTTCCGAGAGAGTCATCATTATTGCAAAAGCATGTACCTTACTTCAACGACCTTCGAGTAATATATACTTCAGCCAAAATTCAATATGACTTCTTGAAGGACAAAGATAGGGCTAAAACAGTTCAGTCAGTAGAGTAATGTCTTCCTATTACGTTTACGCTAGGCGAATAAAGTCAGGGCATCTGTGCGATAGACAATGAAAGTTTATATTGACAAAGCTATGAAGATAATATTTATTGTTCATTTTTAGTGAGAAGATCTCAAATTTTTATTACATAATATCAAATCTTCAATACTCAGCGCGAGACAATTAAAAGCAACGAATCGCCGTTTATCTATATTGAGTTGGTAGACAGGAAGAAGGACATTCGGCAGAAGATAAGCTTTAGGCAGATAGTATATAGAGTTAAGCGACACTTTGGATTAAGCTGACTGATATTTCCACAATTTATTAATGTTGGATGTGTTTTTTTCTGTTTTATTATACAAGAGTTCATTTCTTTCTTTCTTATTGTAGGCCAAAAGAAGAAACGTTTGCGATTTCTGAGTTTGTATATCTTGTAAATTTTTGTGCGTTTACACCGGAACACTGCACATATAATGGTATCATAACGCGTCACTGATTTTAAGTCTTTAAGCCGTTACATAGCTGCAGACCAGTAAAAAATACAGGAATACAAGAAATGCCAATATTTTAATACTTAAAATTGCCGTACGCCTGTGGCGAATCGCCCCATTATTCTCCGCCTAAACCTCATATGTTCTCGGACTTTATGAACCGCGTACCAAATTTGTTTATTCTGCTGGTAATAAGACATTCCATTCCGAAATTTCCCGCGACGCGATATAAAACGTACAGCGCTAACCCCGCCACGGCGAGCCACGGCTCCGCTCTGCGCTCGTTCTCCCCCGCTGAATCCGACCCTCGTTATTTTCCTGTCGGTCGCACCCGGTGCACGCAACCTCCCGTAGGGTAGCGGGGCGGCGGTCGAGAGGGGTGCGAGCAGGGGTCCTCTCCGACCCACCCCGAAATCATCTGTCGAAGCGTACCAATCGGGCGGGTTCACCTACTCGCCGTGTATATATGTACGCTTTTTGTGTTAAATTACCAATTTTTGAAGTTTGCATTTTTTATGGGGAAGGGCCCGACATTCGCGGCGGTAGACGCAAGGCGGCTAATGGGGTTTACGAGGCGAGGGTGCGCTTTTGCACGTGCCATCTGCAGCATATGCGCCCGTGAGAGATCAAAGAAATGTGCGGTTCGCAGGTTGTCCCTCAGAAAAGGGTTGGCGGTCCTTTAAGGTTTGTTAATCATATACATATTTGAACAGGAAAAATGAATAAACACAATTTTAATAAATAGCGAAGAAGATATCTTTTATAAAGGCAGTATGCACAAGACGTTTGAGGGAGGAGGTTGAAGAGGGTAGTTGTTCCATATAACTTTACTTAAACCCGCATTACAGTATGCAATTCTTTCTGTAATTTGCAAGATTCTTGCACGTAGGCATGCGCTCTGAATAGTAGCGTATTGCAAAAGCTGTCGTATCTGAAAAGACTCTTGCACTTTCAAAATATAGGTCTTGCTCGATTTTTACTTCAGATTTTCTGCAATTCTAGGAAATTTAGTGATTTGTATGGTTATCACTATACACAAAAAGGTTACACTTTCAAATTTAACTTACCTTCTTTCGCTTCTACTTAATTATTTGATTGTTGAGCTTGCAAAATATATTAACTGAAACCTATTATTACAGGTTAGTTTTTAGCGTGCATTCAGTGTTGGTATCACTTCTATAGCAATTGTGAATTGTTGATTGTAAATCAAACTGCTAGTCAGAATTTTAGGAATGGCATTGCAGGTGCAAGGACTTGCTGCAATCCATTGCAAAAAGAATTGCAGACTTTAAAGCGGCAAATGTATACAAGCATATATCTTGTATACATTTAAACTATAGTTTAAATATATCTAATAATAAGTTGACTCATTTCTTTTATGTAATAAGTATGTTGCCGTTTTTGCAGTCATATGCCATAATATCGTCGTGACAGGCATGTTACGAGGGGTTATCAATAAGTATACTACGTTAAGTAAGGCAGAGCATATATACTAATTAATTAATTAATAAATAGCCCTGTGTTACAATTTTTTTTTTTTGAAAAAACGCAAAGACCCGTCGATTTTGTTTGCGAGGGGGACATCTTTTTGCACGAATTAGATGAATCTAACTGCTACCCCCTGAGCGGGGTAAACATTTCCTTCAATATTTAAATGGGAAAAGTGGTCAAGTTGCATATCGTTCAAAAGCTCTTTTAATTCTCTACACAGTCATGTGTCACATTTGAAAATAATGTATCTTATAAACGCTTTTTATTTGAGAAGAATTTAAATAGTATTAGTAAAAAAAACCAAAAATCAAGAATATAATTTTTGATATTTACTTTTGTTCTACGTGTTTTATTTTTCGAGATTTATGTACCTAAAAAACACCACAAGTTTGATCATTTTACGGCATCCTTTAAGATTCTGCTAACATACTCCATTCTACGCCATTACCAATATATAGAAATGATTCAAATTAGATTAGTCAAAAAATATTCTAGACTGGCTTTAATTATGTAAATTACAATATGCTAAACATAGTAGTGCCGCATGAATGTCTTAAAACATTTGCCCAGAAAATATCCTCCAGGTATAAAAATGTATATCCTGCTTCTGTTAATAAATTTTATTAATTTTTTTTAAAGAATAACAGATTCTATTCACCTTTTTCCGGAATTAGAGAATGAATTAAAATGTGCAGTACATATTTTTATACCGCCCATTCGGTGAAAATTTTGCAAATTACTCTCCGACAAAGCCTAAGCTGTCTTTTCACTGCTGACAATGCTGACACCTTAAAAATATTCATTTAAATATGATTTTTAACATTTTAACCAACTCCATCGTCAACAGAAGGAAAACGGTGAAAATTTTCCTCTGAAAGTTTTATGACTTTTTGAAAGATTTAAGAGTTATATATTTTTTTAAATGAAACACGCGGTATTTTTAAAATCTGCACAAAATATACCTAATTGTGTGATATGTCTCAGAAAAGGTTTTTTCATGTCGCTATTACTGTTAAATATTGATCCGGCTTAATATTATGTTCGATTAGAGAGTATTGAAAACTGAACACCTTTATATTTCTTCAAAAGTCTTTTTTAGAAAAAATAATGATGCAAACATGTCATATTTATATTTTTGAAACCATAAATTTCGAGATAAACATTCGGAGTGTTTCATTTAAGAACAAACAAATCTTACATCTTGCGACGTTCAGTTGTTTCTCCTAAATCAGAATTTTTGAAGCCCCCATTCTTGTATCAGTGAAAAATAAAAAAACACTCATTTTTACTTGAGAACCGCCCTCTTAAAACAATAGTTTTTGGACAACAACTGCTTCTGTAACTTTTACACTAAAATCATTTGCAATTACTTTACTATAGCCAATGGTTCCATTAAAACTTTTTGTTTACTTTCTGCTATTATTTTATAGAAGTATTTATCATTGAAAAGTAACATCGTTGAACTTGGAAAAGAAAAGATGAATCCATTAGCGCAAAGGTTTGTATTTTGAAAAAGAAAAACGAAACTGATGATCGTTGGTGAAAGATAAAATGTCTCACTGAGAATCGGTTCAGGACAGTATTTGAATAAAATAGAGGAATGAAAGTGGCTTTAAGAGTTGAGTTTTTAATTTCCGTGTAGCCCTTCAAATAAAATCCAATAAAACAAAAATGTAAATCCGAAAATTTTGCTTTTTCAAAAAAAAAGGTGCAAAATAAACATATTTTTTAAATTTATCACGGTTTATTCGCTAAACTATGCAACATTGTTTCAACTGAATGATCGTATCTACCTACAATTTGAAACGTCATAATAAGTATTGCAGTAGGTATATTACAACTGAAAAGGATTTGCAGTTAGCTATTTCAATTTTAAGATACCTATATGTATATCTACACTGTGAGTAGATACATACTTGCACATTAATACGTCTATTCCTGGCAAGAAAACTTCAGCAGCCGTCAAAAACAAGTGATGGATATTTTGTTGCTAATTGTACCACCAATTTCAATTTTGTAGATTGAGCCATTTTCGTTAACAGTCCATTGATTTGCTCGGCAACTAAGAATTATAGTAAACAGATTTTTGCACCTTGTACCATATTTTGTTGTTCATGGAATACCTTCAGGTGTGTATAGTTTTTTATAAAAACAAATTTTTAACTGACTGTGAGTTGAATGTCCAATTTTTTTATTTTTGAAAAAAACTATACCTTCTGAAAGTACTCGAAGAGCAACAAAATATAGCGCAAAAATCCTTTGATTTTGTTCTTACTTGCTGATCAATTATATGGTCTGTTAGCGCAGTATTATGCTAGCAGCCACCATTTTACGAAATTTAAACCGGGGGTACAAATTGGAAACAAAATATCCAGACTTGTTTTTAACCGCCGTATTTCATTTTTCGTTATCAGACAATCGTTTAAGAACTATAAGAACAGCAACAATGTTGAATCATTAATTTCTTTTATTTTTGAAAAAAAAACTACACCTTCTGAAAGTATTCGAAGAGCAACAAAATATGATGCAAAAATTGTTTTGCTATCGTTTTTAGTTGCGGAGTAATTCTATAGGTAGTCTTAAGACTAGCAGTCGCCACTCTTCTCTAAAACGGCACAAGCTACAAAATTGGAACTAGTGGTGCAAATTACCAACAAAATATCTTGCCCCCCTTAAATCGGCACCTATGATACTTATTTATATTTTTAAATTATGGCATCAATGGAGCCACCTACTCTTCTTCGCTAGAAGTAGTAAAAGTTCTAGTTCTGCACAACTATCCGACGGAAAATGACTGAAGAAGTATATTCAGGATAAGTTTTGTTTAAATAACTTCGTGGTACCTATTATCTAGGTGATATTGCCCAAAATTTAATGGATAATTTTCAACCTTCACTTTGGTAATGAAGGTATCTAGATAGGTCTGCAACATGCAATCAATAATACTGTAACAAATTCACAGTAATAATACCTATACGTTCTCGTAAATTACACACTGTTTTTTTTGCAAGAACCGGTTTCAACTAAAAATAAGCATTAGAGTATGAAGCAATAAATCGCACTTTTTATGGGACCCACCTATAAAAATTGGATTCGAAAACTTGACCCAGTCCCGATCGCCACCAATGTTACTCGACCTATAAAAAAACAGTCGTTCTCCTTCTACATCGCCACTCACTCCATGTGGCAATTGGGTATAACTGCATATTAATATTTTTTCGTCCCCTCCCGTACCGCTAAGTCATCGTTTTTACTACACTGACTGCTCCCGGCTAACTATTAAGCAATGGCGCAGTTGCCATTCCATTTATCATTAAGCCAGGCACACATTCCAAGCTATGCTGTATTAAGCTAAGCTTACGAAAGCTCTATCTATAGTTCGCATTATGGCTTTGATAGGGAATAATGCCTTACTCTATTTTTTTATAAACACCAAACAATAAATTTTTCTAATTTCTATTCACTTAGCTAATACACAGCTTCAGATCGCAAGCAACAACTCGAATTTATTATAACATACATTATATTATTATTCTTTTAAGAAAAAAAATTGCAATTATTAAAGTTATAGCTATTTTTTATATAAATTCCGGAATATCATTAAAAATAACTATTAAAAATGATTTCCAAATATGCAGGCTGTTCGATTAAAATCAGTCATATTTTTTAACGCAATATCCAACTGTTGTTCAGAAAAATTTCTGCAATATTTGTATATGCCATTTTTCCTTAAATGAGTAATAAACGAAATAACCCTATCAGAGGTACAATCAAAATATAAAAGATGACGTATATCCGAGGGTCATACAAACTAATGAATGAATCTTCAAATTAGTAATGGCTTTAATTTTGTGAAAAGTGTAAACTCGTACAAACATTAATAGTAAATAGAGAAGCTATCTGTATCTGTATATACCTCGGATTCTTGATACACCTGTACATTTTTCAAATGGCTGCAATAGAGGCTACAATATTTATGGAAACAGCAATATGAAAATTTGATTGTCATGATTAGTTTAATAAAGACCAGATGGCAAAAGTTAGCATACAATTTTTTGCGTTGCTTCAGTACAAGGTTACGTTTATGTTTTAAGTAAAATTTCAAAAAAGTAAACATCTACATACTTATTTTCTAATGTTAATTTTATGGAATGTACCAATTTTAAAATCCAGGAAGGCTGTATAAGATATAGCTTTTAATAGTAGATATTTAATGGATCAGTATATTAAAAAAAACTGATTTAAAACTTATCGTAAGCAAATAACTGGGCAAAAAAAATAGGATTGATTGTACGACCGATTTTAATGGAGTCCTTCATTTTGTTTATAAGCCCCCCTGAAAGAGTTACGACCCCTCAACAGGGAGGTGATAAATTTAGAATTTTATTTAGTTTCTTCCAGACACTGAAATTAGGAAGTGAAATTTGGCAACGTTTTTAGACTGATGAAACTGGACGAGTATTTTTTAATTTCCTCATCCTATTATAAGGTGTTAACTTTTCGATTGGAAAATTTTTTTAAGACCTGTTGAATTGAGAATGTTTTTGTCTAGAAACTTTTTCTTAAATATTTTGCATTTGATGACAGTTAATGGATCTTTGATATAAAAAAACTGTGTATTAAATATTCTGAACTAAATAAAACTTATTAAAATTCCCAACGAATTGCTATATTTATTGGGACAAATTATTACGTGTATGTCCACCGTTTTCAGAGTTTTAATGTATATTTTGTATATTTCTATACATATTTTCCGGTTCTTCATTCGTTCACGCCTTTGGGGTGTGGTTTTAATAGCTCTTTAATTACTGTAACTCTCGACAGTTACAAAGTTTCCCCATGTGCACCAGTTAAGCGATGCCCTGTTAGGTATATGTTTATTTTGTATGAAGAAAAATGTGACAGAAAATAAGGATACGTGCTATTCCAATTAAACTTACATCAAACCGTATCATCTCGTTTGTACACTGTATTAATTACCCGAGAAAAATCAGCCGTAGCGAAACATACGGCAACGTCGCTCGCTCAGCGTTCCCTGCCGCTGCCAACAGTCTATCCACTTTAAGCGGGGTCTGACCGGATCGAGTGTTCCTCTTTAAAGCGGCGCTACTCGCGATCGTGGAGTGTCTGTCGCCGTACTCTCTCGGAACGGTCCGAGATATCGGCTTGATTAACTGTTAGGTAATTTTTGAGATTACACAATTGTTAAGACGGCTGTCGAAAATTTTCCCCTATTCTTTGTACCAATTTCCACTTTTATTGCAGGAACATTTATCGGGTTTAAGGAAGGAGAGGGTTCCTTCGAATTTTATCGCGAACAAAATATACTGTTCTAACATTTACGATATTTTTTAGCAATGCCTTTCAGCACAAGATTTTAAGCATCAACTACTGTTAAAGGGGGAATGTTTACATATGTGTTGCAGGGTTAATTTATAATAGGTCTAATGCATTAAGTACACTTAGGTTCTTATAACTGGTTCTGCAAGAAAAGCGAGAAAATAGGTTATGATAGTCATGATGGGTCATAACTGCTTAAATTACCCCTTGCATACTTATTTCACTGTCTAGTATAGATCGTCGAAAGTTGAAACTGAATTATTGTTAGTGACAAATACACGGAAATTGCTAATTTACAAAAACATTTGCATAAAAAAAATTCGTATAATATTCTCGCCATTTTTTAAATTATTTATTTAAATAAAATATCTACCTCCTAAGAAATTTGTTCACTTCATCAAAATTGCGAAAATTTCTTTACCATACACTAGGCATAGACTTTATTAATTTAGGTATTTGTTTATTGGTAGGAGTTAGTACAAAATAATTTGGCTTTACAGATTATCTAGTTTCTATAGAAAACTAGGTACCTATACTTATTCTTGAATAAAGATAGGACCGCCAATAAACGAGTAGTAACGCCATAGTTCTATATTGTAATTTATCGTTGAATCTTTTCGTGTTTCTTTAAGGGATCTACTGCGATTTTTTACTATTTAAGTTTTAGTGTATGTCTGAGAAACATATTTTTCCACAAAAATGGGCTCCTCCCTATCTTCCAGGGGTAGTATTTCTAAGCACCCCTATACTCTGTAGGTCGTTTCCGATTAGTATATTGTATACATGGCACCCCTAACCCTCTATATGAGAACTTATATTTATCGAAGGGTAGGGGCGCAACTAATAGTGGAGTAGACCTTATTCGAGCACCATTTTGGATTCTAGACAAAATTTGAACGCACGCTACGTTTTCCTCCCTTCATGTTCTCGTCCCACAAAGGAGGGGAACATTGGGAAACGGCATCTGCAAATATTATTGAAAAGGTACGGACTACCTAGAGGCTGTGCGAGTTTAATAGCTGTTTCATGGAAATAAGTATAATTGTTATAGTACTGTAGGCTTCAAATGGTCCTTTAAAAATTCAGGTAGATAAAAGTCACTGACCTCTTTGCTTTCAATCTTGGTAGGTATAACTGCATAACGAACTTTCAACAAAAATATTTTGATTTTATTAAAATATTTATTTAGGTATGTATACCTAGGTAAATACTTATTCAAAGCTAATGGTAGGTTTGGTGGTGGAGTATTTATTTCTAGCTATCTACTAGTAGTTTAAATTTGAGTTTGTTATGAAAATAATAAAATAATAAATTCCGGCTTATATTACCACTATCTTGATAATTCAGTTTTAATTAATCATTAAAAAATATTTATGAGGCAGTAAGGCGGGCGCACCTGGTGTTATAAAAAACGGGTTTCAACCGACTTGCAAAGTCAATGCGTCAGACAGAGACAGAAAAGCAAAACCAAGCTAACGTATTCGCCATTTTGAAAATAAAACCCAATATGAAGAACAAAAAAACGTACCGTTACTCAATAACAGACCTAGCTGTGCAGTATCCTCTTCTAAAAAGCACTATATTTAAAAACTGTAGGCGTGAAATAAAGATTAAAAAATAAAATATTTCAAAATAATAAAAACTGACCTTTTAGTAAAAAAACCAAAACCTCTCCGTTCCATATCACAAAATCCAACAGAAACAAATGAAAAGCAACGTCATGAAACTAAAGAAAAATTAAATAGGCAACCACATAAATCTCTCGGTACGTTATATTTATACACGCCACACTCAAAAACCCAGTGTTTTTTCGTAACTTTAAAGTTCCTATTCTACATTACCACAGCACACTATTCGCGCAACTGTACCGATGAACCTTAGGAGACTGGTTGTCCTTCGTGCCGCCAATAAGGATGAGGATATCCCTTCCCCCTGCGCCATTGGCTGCCATTTGAAAATGACGCCAAAGGAGTGAGAGGGAAGGCGAGGGGGACGCGGGCTGTAAATGAAAAACTTTAAAGTCGAGACCTGACTGACGGTCGACCATGCTATTTTCAAGGATTTTAGCCGGAACGTGCCTTAATCATGGCGAATGGCAAACAAGCCTGGATATCTCGTCACGCAGCTCGACTGTGTACTCGCAAGATCGTTATAAATGGCGACCAGGACATATAAATCATAATACGCGATAGCGCAGATAGATTAATTAGGTATTTCATGATTTGTTTTGAAGGAAACCTACAAAAACAATAGTCGAGCCAGAAATAAGGTTTCGTTCTTTGTTGTCGTTATCGTCCTTATATTTTTCGTCGTTTTTTGGAAACCCTTTTTACATTCTTCCAAGTTTTTGCTTGGCACGTCAAGTTCTTTGGCTAGCTTGAATTTTTATGGTAAATTCCAAACCTTCAAAGCAAATCGATGAACACAGAAACGTTTCGTATTATGAACCTCAAATTGAAACATATTTTGTGCATAATGTGCATAGGAACAGTTGATATTGAGACCTTCATGCCTTCAGGTAGTAGGCACTGATCTAAAAGTAAACGATGGCGTTACTGATACTTATGAAATGAGTGCACATGATTAAAAATTTGGGTACCTATCCTACTATCTCTGTAACATGGGATCCTTATACCTACTTACTCCATACATAGGAATAAGTACTTACAACAGGTGTTTTTGTGATGAAATACTTTAGCTATAACTGTTAAAAGTAGTATGTTTTAGCCAAAATGGCCGATGTACAAAGGATTTTAATATACTACATATAGATATGGATGTAGGTACTTAGATCTGTGTCCAAAAATCTCCATAATTTCAATTTGATTAATGGACAGCTTACCAAATGATTAGATGATTTAAACTAATTCTCGATATTTTTGATTGGTTATTGTTAAGAGATTTAGTAAAATGTATTTTTTTTGTAATACCGCATTTGCTTGAGATAGGATGAAGTGTTTAATTATTACCAACTTGATTTATGAGAAGCATCTAATGTTAAATTATGCCGAGTGTTATTATTTCGCAGTTAATGGACCAGATGGTTATATTAAGTATGAAAGATATAAAAAATACAGCACTATCCTGTGGAAGTAATCTTTTTAGAAAAATTACCAATGCAAATCTGTTAAAATGTGAGTTTCTTTGTTGAGGTCGTGTGGCCATTTTTCCTATGCAAAGAGGCTCACCGCAACCTGTTGGTAGTTACGTCACCCATCCCACCACGAATCCTTGACATTTTGTCGTCCATCGCTCACGTCAGAAGATTTGTAGATACGAAGGATTAGAATTGAATGAGATAAGCACCTTGTAGTCCATTCAAATAAACCTGTTTCAATACATTCGATGACGTATCTACAGATACCATGAATATAAAATGCCGAAGAATCGTGTACTGGAGAATACAGACAATGAATAGAAAGTAATAATATGGAACTAACTATATAATATTATAATTATTTCGAGTTATTTTTTAATTTGAGTGACTTATACCACAGAAAATATAGCTGATATATTCTGTGCTTATACCTACCTAATAAGGTATAATTGGTATAGAAAGAATACGTATAGCTATTGTTTTTTTACATACCACAAACAGTAGATAGGTAGCTACTTGAGAAATTAGCAGTGATAATAATTGTATACAGAGTGTCCTAAACTGCATGAGCTTTGTATGGTGATAGAACCTCTCAAAATATTAATGAATTTCCATAAGCATGTGTCTAGAAATGCTTTTCTAGTTTCTGAAGTACAGAGTGTTCAAGCTGAAATTTTTAAAAACGTTATTTTTTTAATGCTTAAGTATATCCACTTAGGCAAGATATACCTACATATAAGTAAATACTTTAATACCTACTATTCTAAACGCTTAAAGAGAAACACATTATAAAAGTTTACTTTTTATTCTTTATACAGGGTGTCTGTAAAACGTTGTGAAAAAAATGCTAGCACATTTTCCAGAAGTCAAAATATGATGGTGTAAAGTTACCTTAGTCCAGTAGTAGTTTCCGAGAAAGACGGGCGTTGAAGTTATACCTAATTTTATTTAACTTCAACAACTTTTTATTTAATTATTTTAGTTTTTCCTCGATAACTTCATTATTAATTGTAATAAATACATAAAACTTGATAAATAGGAATTTTCTGGCACGAAAAATTGAGATATGGCTTTAACTTTGCTGTCAATTGTAGAGGACGCTCCTACTGTATATGCATTTAAATGGTCATATAACTTTTCTGTGTCCTGGTTTATTGATCAATAATTCTTATTCTTTGATGTTTTTTCTTAAAAAGGGTATACTTAGTTGGTAAATGTCGTTTTGGACAACCATTTTTTTGGGTATTTGTGTTTTATTTCATAAACATAAACCCATTATCTTCCTTCACACTTTATTCAATTACTATCAAATTTTGCACCAACGTAAATTATCCCCATGAACATGTGGTAGCATTTTGTCCAGATTTTTTAGAGTGCATCTACACACATCCTACTTCCAGTACGCAGGGTGTCTCTAAAAGATATGATAGATATGATAATCTAACCCAATTTACCTTAGTAAAAAATTTGATACTAATTGAATAAAGTGTGAAGTATCACAACGGTTTTATGAAATAAAACCTTAAAATCCACCAGATATCCAAAATACGGTTGTTCAAAACGACATTTACCAAGTATATCTCTTAAGGAAAAATATCAAAGACTAAGAATTATTGATCAAAAAGTCAATACAATATCTAGTACTAGGGCACAAAAAGTAGAAGTAAACAAATGTGTACTATAGGTGGCGCTCTCTATACAATTGACAGCAAATTCGAGGCCATATTTCAATTTTTTATACCAGAAAACTCTCTTCTACCAAATGTTATGTATTAGGCACTACAATTTATACCTAATGCTACTAAGGTAACTTGATTTAGAGTTTAGACCATCATATTTTAGTATCTGGAATATGTGGCAGCATTTTTTTCCCAATATTTTACAGACACTCTGATCAAATTCAGCTTTTGACTTAGAATCGGAGCTTTAAAATATTAATATTTTAGAGAAAATTTGTGTTTTGCTTGTTTTGGGTGAGAAAATAAAAATTTGAGTACGTACTTTCGATACCTATGTAACCTAATTTTTATTCTACAATAATAAAAAGTTTTGTTCAGAAAAGAGGAAAAGTTCTTACCTATAAACTAAGTATCTAAGTAGGTACATGAGAAAATGTCATGCATATTGAAAAAATTAAACATATTTTAACTAGTGTACCTATGTAGTCTAGCTGTCGAGAAGTAGAAGTTTTTCCCACCCCTGAATCATTTTAATAAGTACTGTCTTATAAAGAAATAAAGTATCTGTATATCTGCCTATCTATCTGGATATGTTTCGTTTTAGATATTTTTGATTCAAACCTGTGTTTTAGAAGTTCATCTTAAAAACACTTTATCTTGTAAACTATAGGTAAGCCTTGTTTTTGAAATTTTTGTTTCTTTATTTTTAGAAATTGTATTACAGGGAAAGTTGACTTAGCTATGCAATTCGATATATACACCCTGTAATATTCCGAATTTTTTTTTTTTTTTGAATAAAAATGGCGACCTTTTGAAGCCGAACAGTATGTATACAGGGTGTAACTAAATAAGTGTAAATCATTTAAGGGGGTGATTCCTCATCGAAAAAAAGATAGGATCTTTCATATAAAGAAACTTCATTGGAGCATCCCTTGTTAAGATACAGCCCCTTAAAGGGGGTACATAAAATTTGTTTAACAATTTTTTTCACAAGCACTAAACAAGTTACAATATTGAAATCAACCTGACATTTTCTACTACCAAAAAGACACTTAGCCAGTAATTTATTTGGTTTACCCCATGGTTGTAAGGGGTGGAAAACGCAACCCCTAAAATTTATTTCCAACGTAACTTTTTGTCTTATTATTTGTTTACCATTTAAAAATTTATTTCCGAGAGCCTGTTTCATTCTAAAAAAAAATGTCTCTTGAATTTTTTGCCCAAAATAAACCAGTTCGCAGCAAAAAATTATTTTATGAACAACTACAGAGATACATTGTCATAAATGCGAACTGGATTTACTGTTATTTTGTAGTTACTACCTGCATTAAATGATTAAAGGGGAATAATCAAAACTAATTTATTAATAACAAAACATACAACATGTAGAAGTCATAGTAAATGTTCAATATGTCTACCTTCAGACATTACGCATGCGTCTAGACGTCGGCGCATTGAGCCACGTATTCACTCAAATATTCCTGGAGTCTCTCTAATTACCCTGCACGCATCGATAATGCGGTTTCTTAAGTCCTCTACACGAACAGGAGTATGATAAACCAAATGCTGCAAATGGCCCCAAGTAGAGAAATCGAGAGGATTGAGAGCGGGCCAATTCTGTGGTCCTCCTCGACCTATCCACTGATTTGCATATGTTTCAGTTAAATGCTGACGTGCTACTTGACTAAAATGGGCGGGAGCCCCATCATGCATAAAAACCATAACCCTTCTGACGCCCAAAGGAACTTCCTCCAGCAGTACGGGATGCACTTCTCTTAAAAATTGAACGTATGCCTCACCATTTAATCGAGGAGGTAGAAAATGAGGCCCAATTAAATAATCCCCAATAACTCTGACCAACACGTTAAGAGAAAACTGTTCTTAATGGTTAGTTTCGACAATAGCGTGAGGGTTTTCATCAGCCCATATGTGGTAATTATGAAAATTAAAAATCTTGTCCCGAGAAAAACTACATTCGTCTGTGAATTCGATCGTCTTCAGAAAGTCACGATTTGTTCTAATCATTTACAGCATCCAATTGCAAAATTCAAGACGGTTCGGAAAGTCTCGCGGTAACAGTACCTGTACTCGTTGCAGGTGGTAAGGGTATAAGAGATGTTCCTTTAAAATTCGAAATACCGTCATATGATCAACATTTAGCTGGAAAGCAATCTTTCTAGTACTGGTAGAAGGTTGTTCTTCTATCAAATTAAGTACTGCTTCCTCAAGCTGTGGTGTCTTACTTCTCGATGGCGACCACAATCCTGCGTTCTTTTGTTGAATTAACCATATTCTCGTAATCGCTGATGAAGTCGGGCAAATATTATATGTGAAGGATGCTGCCGTTGACGATACATTTCAGCATATCTTCTAGAAGCTTCTAACCCATTCCCCTGCGACAGACCGTAAACGTAATGCATATCAGCCATTTCCTCATTTGTGTATGCCATTTTAATAACAAGTGAATTATTAAAGTAAGAAATTAAGAACAGAACAACAATACACAATTAGTATTACTTCAATTTCAAAAATTTACAAACTGATAGCTTGATTCCAATTTAATTGTCAGTATCGCTAATAGCGGCCTACTAGATAAATTAGTTTCGTATTTTCGTTTTATGGCGATATGTATCTTGTTCGTAAAATATTTTTTTGCTGCGAACTGGTTTATTTTGGGCAAAAAATTTAAGAGACATTTTTTTTTAGAATGAAACAGGCTATCGGAAATAAATTTTTAAATGGTAAACAAATAATAAGACAAAAAGTTACGTTGGAAATAAATTTTAGGGGTTGCGTTTTCCACCCCTTACAACCATGGGATAAACCAAATAAATTACTGGCAAAGTGTCTTTTTGGTAGTAGAAAATGTCAGGTTAATTTCAATATTGTAACTTGTTTAGTGCTTGTGAAAAAAATTGTTAAACAAATTTTATGTACCCCCTTTAAGGGGCTGTATCTTAACAAGGGATGCTCCAATGAAGTTTCTTTATATGAAAGATCCTATCTTTTTTCGATGAGGAATCACCCCCTTAAGTATTTTACACTTATTTAGTTACACCCTGTATAAA
This sequence comes from Monochamus alternatus, assembly GCA_037114965.1. Taxonomy (NCBI): domain Eukaryota; kingdom Metazoa; phylum Arthropoda; class Insecta; order Coleoptera; family Cerambycidae; genus Monochamus; species Monochamus alternatus. The sequence goes on along the minus strand of CM073431.1, from coordinate 70,558,035 downwards.
GAGGTTAGGTTAAAATGGTGATAATTTAAGATAGAGGTATACGAGTATGTTGGCAGGAGTCTTTTTTCTTGGCAGATATTTTGTTTAAGTACCTAAGTGCATAAGTAGGTACCTACTTATTCCGGATTTCTGCATTACCTATCTAGTTGCTATATACCTATACCTAAGTAAATGTGTTATTTATAATTTAAAATTAAATATTAAAAAAAGTGTTGTATACCTAGAAGTATTTATCATCCTTCCATAAACCTACATATTACACACCTACCTACTTATACCTATCTTTAAGATGGTTATAAGTATTTATTGAGTACACCTATTAAACACTTTGATGTAGAAAAGTTTTCCACATAATGCAATTTCTTACATTTTTATAAATAATAATATAATAATAAATTGAAAATATAGATACTTCTTTATTGATTTAATCTTGAATTCCCAATATTTTGTTTTAATAAAATTGTATTTTTGACTCCTTTTTACTATGTAATGAGAATATATTAGCGAGTTTTTTTTAAATACGTATGATATTTCTTTACGTTGATTATTTTTTTATTTATGAACTAAAATTGATTTTCTTAAAGAGTGTGGGTACTCTTTAGGAGGATATCATATTACCTACTAAATGTTGAATTTAAAACAAAATTGGGAATAGATGCATCCTGAGAAATGGAGTTAATATTGTAAAAATTTTTGTAAAATCCTTATAGTTTCTCAATCAAAAATTATTGAAGTAGGATTCTCAACCTTACCGATTACTTAACGTTTTTGTGATGCGAGTATTGACATTAGTTTTTCAAGTGTCAAAAATGGCTTACGTGTATGGCAACTCGGAGTTGATGGATATCGTTTTATTTTATGGTGATATAAAAATGCTTTGCAGATAGATTTATCGGTAAACATGTCCCAAATGCAGCCATGGTGTGAAGTGAGTGCAAGTGTAGTGCAACGTGAGTGTGACACGGGAAATTTGAAACCGAATCGTTGAGGAGATGGAGGTACTGGGCGTCCACGCCACGACATTAAATCATTTTGATTAAAAAAAATGAAGTGTATGGCACTAATCATGATTTATACGTAAACGTATCATAGCTGTTGCTAATAACTTACGATTTCAAAACAGACAAAAAGCTGAAACATTTGTGTTAATTTGTAGAATCTGGATAAGATGGGCCCAAAATTTTGTTGTTGTAAACATCAGGTATGTCAAACTATTTTATTAATTAAAATCTCAAATTAATTCTAATAATAATTAATAACTATAACCTTAGTAATAGGTGAATTTACTGTATAAAATATATAGGTGTTATAAAATGTTACTTCTTTCTTTCCTTGGGAATTTGTTTCAGTTATATGTGCGGTCGCTGATTGCATGCTTTGCCTTGTCAGGTATTACAGTGGACCAGTTTCCAGTGGCGTGCAGAAGTGTATTTTTAAATCATTTTTGAATTGATCTTTTTGATTTTTTTTTAATTCTGAATTATCCTGTATACAAGGTTAACTATGACTAAGTACAAATATTTTAAGAGGGGATAGAAAAAAATAAGAATTAACAGAATTTCCTTTCAAAAAATGTCCAAACTTATTTATAAAGCGAAAAAAAAAATGTTTTTCGATATTATATTAAATCCTTATTTAACGCCGCCAATGCGAGAATCAGAGTATGCAACCAGCAAGCAACCGTCATGCAACAGTCGGCAGTCGAATCGGTTCGCTGTCATGTTATAATTTAATTCCTGTGTTTACGTTGTAGTTTTGTGTTCTTCTTCAGATTTTAGTGCCTTATTTTAATTTTAAACGTTTTATAGTTAATAAATAAAGGAATATGTGTCGGGTACAGATATTTTCCCACAATATAGTTCGCCTGTTTGTTTTTCTAGGTTATGGGACAAGACTGCCGCGGGTGTTAAACGTTTTCTGTTATCTATTAGAACTTACCTACTCATCCCTTTCTTCGATTTTGTTATAATACATAGGCATTGTATCTAATTGTACCTACGGGAAGTGTGTTTATCGGTAGTGAGTGAAAATGTAGTTTTACCAGTTTGTAACCAAATAATGAAAAACGAATGCAAAATACTGGAGCTAACTGGATTAACTTTTACCTACCTATCAGGTATTTTTACTAATAAGAATTTTAATTTTTGTCGTATCTGCATTTAGAAACACTGCAAACGACCGCATGGTAGTTGTTGACAGATGTAATGTCAACTATGGATCTAAGCCATAAGCCATCTCAGTCGATACTCATCATAGGCGCCGACTTTCCGTAGGAAAAAAGGGTTGTGCCCCATTTTTTAAATATCGAGCTAAAATTCTGGAATAACTTTTTTATTGTCTTTTAGGGCTCCCTGAGCACGGGGTTAAAATTTTTGTACTTTAACCCTGTATATGTTTATATAAAACAAAATTACATACCGACGTTAATTTTAGCCGTGGAATACATCTCTGGACTTTCTGCTCGAATTTAATAAGCACCCTGTATATTAGGTTAAAGGCGGGTTTACATCACGATACACTTAGACTTGTAAGTGTATCGTGAGTTTACATTTAGGTTGTCACCAGTTCTTATTTCGAAAGGACAGTCCTTACTGTACAGCTTCTGTGTTCTTCTGTCCTTACTTTCATTAGAAAAGGCGTTATTTAGTGGAAGTTGTTAAATTCATAAAATTTAATGATCTCAGGACACAAGAACACGCAATATGTAAAAAGTGTCTTGGCTCCCTTCCTAATTGAGGAAGCGAAAAATGTCCTAACTTCAGAATATGAAAAGATAAGAATGTTGTTACTTGAACCACAGTTTATTATACAGTTCGTTGAGTGAAGGTTCCAGAGGGTGTGGCTAAATCGCGGCTAAATGCGCAATGAACACCAATGAAATTCATATGTACTCGACGAAGTGGGAGAAATTCTATTTCTTGACAAATCACCGTGCCCCTTGAGCGCGTGAATGTGCTCGGCTAAATGCGCAGTCGTCTTTTGGTCGTCAAAAAAAACGAAATCTGGGACCTCGACATAAAGGAGCCGACGTGAAGATGCCGGACTGTATAATAGACTGTGCTTGAACATTCTAAAGAGGTGGTTACTTTAGCTAATACAATCCCAAATTTTGGCGCAATTTTTCATACTAACAGCACTCAAATACTTATTGCATTTTTACATGCAAAAATTTTCACTAGAAAACATAAGTTTATCTAAACAATTTTTTATACAGGGTATTTTAAAACAAATGTAAACTTAATTCCATACATATTGAGTACTCTGTCTAACTCATATTACTTTTCGTAGAAATCCTAAAAATATGATTTTTTTGACAAAATTTTGTAATCACCCCGAAAGAGGCAAAAAGTTAAAGTGTTATGAAACGAGTTCAATAAAAACGTTCACGCTGGGCGCCAATTTATTAATTCATCAATTAATTGGAAGGGCAACACTCTAGCGCCGTATTAGATAATTCAATTAGAATTTTTCTTTACCCGGGAACATTTTTCCTACAAGAAAGTAATTTGTCCCAATCAACGCGGCACCCGGGATAAAATAATAAATGGAGCTAAAAGATGAATAGACCAGCGATGGGGAGACCATGGTTCGGTGGCGAACGCTCTTCCCGGAACCGTGAGTTGAATTCGGCGGCCTCCGCCGCGACACGGGTGGCGGTGATTGATGCCTCGCTTAATGATGTTGCGCGCTCCATTAGTACAGAACTGCCGAGTCGCCTCGATCACCGCATCACGTGCAAGGAAAAGCGCTCATATGGTGGATTGCGACGACGTACGATTCTTACGAACACGTCATCCGAGGGGGCGATAAAAAAATTTGTAATGGATGGTCCAATTTGGTCCTTCGGGGTATACGGACAAAAATGAATCAGTAGATTTTTTTTACTGGTGAATAATGGAATTTACAGGGTGTTTTCTAATTAATTTTAGATCAAAAAGTATACATTAACTAGGCCCGTCTAAAGATTTCAAAAATATATACTTACCTACTTACAGGGTGTCTCTAAAATATAATTCCAAACAAAAAAAGTTTCGTGTTCAACTTGAAAAGTCTAAAGCTAAGTAAAAATGTTATAGTAACAAAGGTGCACTGCCAAAAGTATGTGTACAGGGTATTCCAACGAAAAATATTTCCAAAATTCGCTGACCTGTCGTTTTTTGTTATTGAGGGGAGAAAATAATTTATATGTATACTCCTACAAAAACCAAATGATGATGAGTATGATAAAGAAAAATAAATATAAATTATTTTCTGTTGTATCGCGGATTGGAACTTTCCTCATAATTTTTTACTGCAGTAATTTTTAATAGGTAACTTTTTGTTAAATGTTGTCCTGTTATTATGATTAGTTAATGTTTGAGCCTGTACTGTAATGTTCTTGAGGGACACCCTACATATGTTTATATTTATAGTACAGGATGATTATTGCTAAGGAGCTGTGCAAATTGGACAAAAGGACAACTATATGAATGTAAGTTTAATAACAATGGTAAAAATAAAAATGACTTGTACCTTGTATATTTTTGTTGGTTACTAAATGTTTTTTTTCCAATTTGTTTTAGTATTGCTCTAGAAGATGAAAAAATAAATTTTTTGTTTGCTTGAAATTCAACATTGTTGTTTTATTATTCTTGACCTAACTAGAGGAACCAACTCTGCAAATTAAAATTTCAAATGGAACTACCCCCCCTTGTAAAGCCCTTTTCATTGCGAATACAGTGATGCATCGTTTTTAGAAATCACAAACCAAACACAGCGACTTTTTTGTAACAGTGACTTTTTGTTATTTAAAAAAAAAGGTTTGAATTCGTATAAACTTTTTTTTTATTCAGTTTTTTAATTTGTGACTTTTTTGGAATCTGATCGACCCATCCATATAAATAAATAAGTAAACTTTTCGTTTTTACCCAATAATTCTGTCAAACCCCAACCGATTTTTAAAAACTATACATCACTGTATTTGCAATGAAAAGGGCTTTATAATGATATGCCATAAGTGGGGTAGTTTCATTTGAAATTTTATAGTTGGGGTTGCTAGGGATTAGGGGGATAAACATATCGAGTTGACTTGACTGTTCAAAAGCTCCCCCCAAGAACAAAATGTGAAGGGTCTCGGCGAATTTTGAAATATTATATTCGGTTTTCTAACTATAGGGGGGGTCAAGTTTTCGTTGAGACACCCTGTATACAATAGGTTTCATCTCACAAGAGTTACGGTTCAAACTGCTAGAAATATTCAACCAGTTAAATACGTTTTCAGTGCATGTAACTTAAGAAGTAGTTGGTCGATTATTTCTGACAGTTTTAAACTGAGTAGTATCTGACTGATGTGTGAACAAATCTATAATGTGTAAAATTGAGGATAAAACTTAAGATTGCACTCTAGAGATTAAATGACGTCATTTAAATCAATTTTATGTACACTCGCCGCACATAATGTTTTCCAGCCATTATGACGGTTTAACCGCTTGCCCGTCACACACGTGCATAAACAGAAACAATTATTGACCGCCTGTTGACATGACCTAATGATTGTTGTCTCCCAAAATTCCTATTAATAAATAATACATTAGCGCACTCTTTTAAAAGTAGTATACTTATATGTTAGGTTGGAAATCTTTATGGCCACTGTACGAGGTGTCCCAATTTCATTATAATTGCAGGGTATCTCAGAAACTATACTAAAGATAGAAGGATGTGGTTTTCACAACACAACTACTTTTTTGAGAAACAAAATGTCTATCAGTATTTTCATAAACCCATTCGTTTTTAAGATACATGCAGGGTAATAATTAAGAAAAAACTACGTGTAAGGGATTATTCGCATCTCGGAGAATATGGAAATGGTAAAAAAAAAAATCTGATAGACATGTTTACGTAGAATTCAGTAAATTAGTTCAATGATATGAAAACCGCATCCTTCTATCTTTTGCAGTTTCTGAAATACCTTGGAATTATCAAGAAATTGGGACACCCTGTACACACACACTTGTGTTAAGGCAGTTAAATACAGAAAATGTAATTTCCAAAGTTATTTGTTTGCTTGATTTTATATAAGTTAGCTCCATCTCCGTTATTTACATAAACAGAAGTTAAACTGGGCTCTGCACCGTTACGTTTTTTTAACAAAATATCCCCTCTTTCACTTAATTTTTGTTTGTAGTACTTTTGCTAAATATTTTCCTTAATAAAATTTTGGAGATTCTCATTTGATCATTTTTCTTATCTTTACGTAAATAAAACCAGGAAATTGTTTTACTATACGTAAAGAATAACCATTCAAAAATATTTTGTTGACAAAAAAATTTCAGACCTAACCTTGCAAAAAATCCTAAATACGCCACTGTGCATAATCAAGCATGTCTAATTCCAATTTAAATAGTGAAAGTTGTATTACTATATGACTTACTACTATCACCCAAATTTTGAGGTTGCCAAGGTAACGGTTTAGAAATAATGAGTGAAATGAAATATTTAATTTCCTACTTGAAACCCTGTATACCTGTAAGGGAACTCAAATAGGAAAAACATGTATATGAAGTACTGGCATTATTTTGGCTCCTCCTGTGTACCCTATCCTTTTTGACCACTAGTTTCTGGACACCTTGTATACTGTAATGGCTCCGTAATGGGCATTTTTGATGGTTCTGTTGTTACAGTATATAGAGTTTGTCATTAAATTTATTAGCCATATACACCCTGTATATCACAGAGTAAGAGAGAAAACAAATATCTAATTCTTATTAAATAACCTGCGGCCTAAAATGTTATTTTCGAGATAAAAATGTTGTCAAATTAAAGAAACAGAAAATGTTTAAACCGGTTCTGCTGTGTAGAGTGTTTCGCAATGTGTTTTGGCAGGCAAAAGTTTTAAGTCCACTGTTTAAAAAAGTGTTGAAACACTGTTAAGACTGAAATTAATTAAAAAATAATAGAAATAAAATACTAATCATACCATAATCCATAATATATTCTTATTTAACATAGGATTTGTCTTTCTTGTTCACGATTTTCAATTCTCTATATCGAGGTTCCGCAATCTGCAATTCTAAATTTGAATAAGGCATTTTGAAATATCATACATGAATCTACAGTAGATGGGAGCAAGCAACACGTTCTGTAAACTGTAAACACTTCATCATTGGAACCGTTTAGTAGTGACGTCACATAATTGACACACAAATAATTTCAACCCTGTAATACAAACTGTTATAAAGAATTTCTCAAATTTTTACTAGATTTATTTTCGACGTTATGGACATAGCTAAGTGCCAAAAAAATGTCTTTTTCGTCATGCCCTTAAATATCGCGTCGTTCTGGCAATATTAGAATTATCTATTTAAGACGTTTCAAACATCTAAACAAAATATGCATGACTTTTTATTTAAAAAACTGGTATGTCATGTTTCTGAAATGTCGAAATGTATGCCCAATAATACACAATACGTGGGTTACCATGGAAATTTCGTTAAAGTTCTAGGATTTTTACTTTATGGTCCTAGTAATTTAAAGTTCCATTGTTCATCCTAAAAATGTAGTCACCATCAAGCAGGATCAAAAAATCATTGGACAATAAATCTACCCTGGGGATATTAATAAATATAGAGGGGGGGGGGGCATTTGATAAAACAGCCTTCCCCAAAATCAATGCAGTTCTTATGGCAAGGGAAGTTTCTGCTGGATATCACTAAAAGAGCCGTACAAATTAGTGTGGTGGATGCTTCCGTAGACATTGTTACAAAAGGGGATGCCCGCAGGAAGGTGTTTTATCACCACTGTTATGGAACTTGGTCCTGGACAGTCTCCTGTGCCACTTCAACCCAGAAATTGGCATCTATACCATCGCTTATGCCGATGATCTTACTTTGTTGATTAGTGAAAAGTTCGAAGAGATCCTTTGCCAAATAATGCAAACAGCGCGGATTTGAAATACCTTGGAGGCACACTTAATGCGAAGCTAACATGAAATATTCATTTGGAGAGAAGACTAAAAAAGACGTACATATCCTATGTGTAGTGCCGCAGAACCGTTCGTAAAACTTGGGAACTGAAACCAAAGGTAGCCATGTGCATATACACTGCCATTGTGAGGCAAATGTTAACCTATGGGATTAAACAAAAACTCAGCCTAGTACAATGGATTGCCTGCCTAAACATAACTAAAGCTATGCGTACGACACCCACCATAGCAATGGAGGTGATGCTATGTCAGTCTCCTTAGCGTATGGTTCTAAAAGAAGTGGCATCGACAACTATGCTTCGCCACAAGAATACTGGTATTCACACATAGGATGTGAAGAAGCTAGGAGTCGTCTGTGGAATGGGGTCGTCAGGATCATGCTCCTTTTGCAGGCAAACACCGCCAAAGAAATTGTCTGTAGACATACAAGGGGCAAAACCATCAGAATCTACACAGATAATAGACAATCACTACTGACCTTACATAATCATAAGATAGCAACTAGATCAGCATGGAAATTCCATCAGGTACTGGTAGCGGCCTTAACCGACAACAGCATATCTGTATGCTGGGTGTAGGGACACGAGTGGTGCAATGGTAATAATGTGAATCGGGTTTCAATACTTTTGGACCTGTTCCCTCCAGTATTCTTCCGTTGTCAGCTTTTGTTATCAAAGAGGACACCCACAAAGAGTTTAGGAAAGGGTAGAATGAAACAAATAGCTGTCAATTTGCGAAGAAGTTCCTAAAGTAACCCTGCAAGGACATTGCTAAAAAGTACCTGACCATGTTTAGGACACATCTTCGCCAGGTGACAGGTATTCAAACTGGATACTGTTGGCTAAGGAAGCACCTTTATTTATATGAGGAAGTGTGAAACACCTCTTTGTAGGGGTTGCAAATAGGACGACGATACAGTACTCCATGCACTCTTTGAGTACACTGTCATCTCATCAATAAGAGAATCCGTGTTGAGAGAACGATGACCTTTTACGACCTACATTATAGAGATCCCCTAAGCAATGTCAGCACTTTTTTCTCTTTATTAGGTTGATTGGCGGCTCAGGTGGATTGATCTCCTAATGCGACGAAGTACAAGGGGCTCAATGAGACCTAAGTGCTGTAGCTTCTAAGCTACTCTCTTCTCAATTCCAGATTGCATCATTATTGAACAGTACACATAGATAAAGCTCACTTACGTAGGTATATGAGGCTATACTTTTCGATTATACTCATCAGGATTAACTAATCTTAAATTTGTACTTTATTTAAACTTACGAATATTATTTTAAAGGTATCGTTTTTTGTAAGTTTTAATTTATCATATTAGTGCATCTACTTTACAAAACAAGTTTTGGATGTTCTTAAATATTTTTAAATCCTCGTAAAAATAAATCAATTTGAAGGTGTTAATTTTTATAGTATCTACACATATATAAATAGTACATAAGGGTCAGATTTCATCTGCACAAATTCAACTATGACAATTTGTTGCAGGTTGCCTAAATATGTAAACGAATCTATTGATTAAATGTAGCGGTACAGGGTAGGCGTTATAAATTTAGCGTAACAATACCTACTTGATTAAAGTTTCTGAAGGTTGCTGAAACTTGTCTCATCCTCCATTATGCCTTCGAAGGGACGGACTTATTTTTAGAGGAACCCTTTATATATAGGTACTTATAATATGAAAATAATTTTTCAGTTTTCTTCTTTTTTCTCATTTGCCAATAAAAATAAAGAGATATCATATTATAGGTTAATAATAGGAATAATTATTACAAAAAGACGTAACTATTTCGACCGTGTTATGATGGTGTCGAATTTAAGATTCATGCCTGTAGTTTCTATCAATTCTGTACTTTTCAACGCAATGTGGATCGGTGAGTACAAAATGAATTATTGTAGATGTAGGTACTATTCTTTACACAAAGTATTTATTGTAAAAGATGTGTTATTTACAAAGGCTGGAAGGAATCATATGAGTTGTTGTCATTTCACAGAAAGAAAATTCATTTAAGAAGATTTATGAAATCCTGTCTTACCTTATTTGAAACTGATTTATTATGTTCATAAATTAGTTTATTTTATTTCTGTATTCATTCTACCCTAGTTTCTTGATTATATTTAGTTATATAAATTTCAAGAACTATTTTGTCTCTACCTATCTACTTGAATTATTGTAGATTGTGAATATATTTTTCGCAACATTAAATATATAACTTCGGGATAAGATTTGTAGATACTGTAGGGATAAAGTTGGGAATTATAATATTCAAATTATTCCGCCTCCACAATTGATTGTAGCTTTAGCGATAAATAAGGTTTTATGTACCCTTATTATCATAAAGTAATAAAAAGTTTATCCAAAACGCGTAGGAATTTTCTTCTAATATATTTTTATTACTGATTTACTTATAGCCATCAAATATAATATCTTATCTGCCTATATATTAATTTTTGCTCTATTTTCTGAAAACATTAAATAAGTATTTAGTTATCTAAAATGTTTTAAATTATTGGATCTATACACATCAAGTATTGTTTGAAAACTTATAAGAACAAATAAATAAAATAATATATGTGGTTGTTTTATAAAGTAACACTTTTCTTTCATCAAATTTAAGACTATTTTTTGCATAAATAAGCTAAATAGCTTGAAATACAGGGTGTCTGACATCTTGCATGTCAAAAGCTGGGGATAGCCTAGGAAGACAAATATTTAAATAAGATTGTGATAAGTTTTACCCGCAAAGGCTATGTCAAAAATCAAAAATTCAATTTATTTTCGGAAAAAAATTAGCTATATTTATTGAGTACCTACCTGCTATTATTTATTCGTGTTATTTTATCATTTTTTCTTTAGTTTTATTGGGTTTTTGCCACACTTCTGAAAAATAATAAAAATTAATTAAATAAGCCCTTGCGCCAAACAGTCAAGGGTTATTTTTGAAACTAAGTTTGCCTAACCAAAAAATCTCACACTGAAAAAAGCAGATAAGTAAAAAATAACAAAAATCACATCACTATCGCGCACTTCCGTAATATTGACGTTTCGATAAACTCTCTGTTTTCGTTTTCAAAATAGTAGTAAAAATATTAAACGTATGTCAAGCTTGACAGTTTAAAGTTTGTTTATCTGTTTCCATAGAGATGTTAAATGATTTTTATTTTATTTTTACTTACTTCTTCTCGATACAACTGTAGCCAACAATGATCGATGTTTACTGAACAGTTTGACACACACTTATCTCCGTTCAACAAAATAATCGCAGTCTCTTTTAATTTTCTTTTTGTCGCGTTATCTTCTTTCTCTAAAATTTTTGCCGAACCCCATTGAATCACATGACCGTTTTCCCAAGCGTGTTCGCAAATTTTGGATTTTTCAAATTCCCGTCTTTTTATATAATTTGTATGTTCCTCAACTCTAACATTCATAGGCCGAGACGTTTCTCCAACATAATGTTTATTGCATTCACAAGGTATACTGTAGATGCAATTTTTTGTGTATCATTTTTTGGACGCGTTTTTGACAAAAATGATCGTAAGGTATTAGTTGTCTGAAAAACTTCTTCTTAATTTTTCTGATAATATAGGAATGTATGGAATTTTTATTGTATGATTAATTTCTTTTATTTGTCTTAAAGTGTTAGTTTTATCTGTAATATTTTTGAATGTTCTATCAACAAAATTTGGAGGGTATTCATTATTTATTAAGTAAAAATAAAATAAAAATCATTTAACATCTCTATGGAAGCAGATAAACAAATTTTAAACTGTCAAACTTGACATACGTTTAATATTTTTACTACTATTTTGAAAACGAAAACAGAGAGTTTTTCGAAACGTCAATATTACGGAAGTGCGCGATAGTGATGTGATTTTTGTTATTTTTTACTTATCTGCTTTTTTCAGTGTGAGATTTTTGGTTAGGCAAACTTAGTTTCAAAAATAACCCTTGACTGTTCCGTTTGGCGCAAGGGCTTATTTAATTAATTTTTATTATTTTTCAGAAGTGTGGCAAAAACCCAATAAAACTAAAGAACAACTAAAATTATGACACAAATAAATAGCTTCAGGCAATATTATTTTATCATAACACAAAAAAGTATCTAGTCGTAGGTAACTATATTAATTTATAAAAATAGTGTAGAATATTTAATCAAACGTCATTCCTTTCTCAATTGTGTTTTGTATTAATATTATTTCCATATTATTAATAATTATGAGATTATGATACAAAAAACAACTGGCATTTTCCAAAATATACATTCATAGATGCCGAACACCCAGAGTGGTTATTTATTATTTCTCACCACGCGATTTCTCTAACACCTCATGTTTGACATGTCCCTATATTTTAATAATGACCTTGAAACCTTATAGGGGGGTGTCTGTCCATTTTTCTTTCGAACGAAATGACCTCGCCTAACACGTTAAACATTTGCTAGGATTTATGCAAATCAGATCCCTTTGTTATTCTTGTCAAGGGCGGCACTCAAAGAGTCATTGCTGGTAAAGATCAATAATGTTTCATTCAAGATTTATATTTTGAGTTTGGTTCTAAATATCTACTACTGACATTTGAGACTTTGTTGTGATATTAAAACAAATGCTATTCGCTTTATTGTTGATGTCCATCATTTGTAAAATGAAACACAGTTTTTTATATACAGGGTGAATCTTAACCTATACCCATAAACTTGGGAAATTATAACTGAGAGTAGATAATAATGACGTCTAAAAATATATAGTAACATATTTTTACTTTCAATAGTTTTCAAAAATTTTTCAGGTGAAATTTTTTGTTTATAAAAATTAAAAAGTAAACATTTCCATTTCCATACACGTAAGTGGAAGGTATTAATTGATTTTTGTCGAAAACTGTTCTCGACATCGAATTTCAACAGTAATACCTTTTTTATGTGAAAATCCGTTTTCGCTATAAAATTATCACAAATATACACAAAAAAGATTGTGTACTTTTGAAGCACTATCCCTCCTCCCCCTTGTTTTATCCGCCCCTGGACAAATATATTGATTTCTTTTTAGATTTTCAAAAAGAGTATAAAAGTTATAGGATGATACCAAATTTCATTGATTTATCTATAAGCGTTTGGGAAATATTAATTAAAAACTGTCATCAAGAACTAACCTTTGACACGCTGCATACCGAAAACGAAACGTTTTAGGATATGATGTTTATATGTAGGTATAGACTTTTCATCGTGAGGTCTAGAAAACGCAGTTAAATATAGGTTAAGAATCATCGAGTGAGAACTTGCTTGAAAATGCTTATAATTTCTTTTTCAGTGACTAAATAAATAGAAAATTTGACATAAATAGTTAAATTATTGAACACTTATTTGATAGTTATACAGTGCTTTCGAAAAGTAACGAATAAATTCATTATTTTTGAAATTGAGAAGTTCTCGAAAAAATCCCCTGGCACGTCGATTTTGTTTTTAAAAAGGCACTTTTTGACATACGACCCATATTTGTGACGTCATCATTGTTCGAGATATGACGTCATCGACAATTTTTTTAAATAGCCCCATTTTGACCATTCCATTTTAAATAGCGTGTCAATCTACATACATACATCATGAAAAATTATGGCGTTACATAACAAAAATTTTAAGAAAATAATGTTTGAAGATTTTAAAATTTAATTTTCACAATACTGTGCACCTCCCCATTATGCAACACTTGTCCGTGCTTATTTAGATGAGCTGTTCCCGAGTCATTGGATAGGGAGAAGGGAGCCGATTGAGTGGCCAGCCAGATGGCCTGATTTGACACCCCTAGATTATTTCTTGTGGGGATACTTCGAGCCGGTTGTATAAAAAGTACCTGAACTGCCGTTCAATAGAACTTAGTTCAAATTTTGAACCTGGTTTATTTACATGTGTGTTGTAAAAACGAAACTAATGTGTAGTTCAGCTTAACTATGCATTACTGAGGTTGGTAGAACTGAGGCTTGCTGAATTTTGATTTTTAACTGTAACATTTGACAATTTAACCTAAGTTGGTGCGAAATTTGTCCAATTTTGTAAGGTTATATTCTACCTTTTGAGTTTCGTTTCGTCTTCTTTTCTTTTTTAGGATATATGTTACTTAAATAATAAATTATATAGTGTTTTATCCATTTTTCATCTAACTTACAGTGATAGTAGTAGTGGGTATTTCTCTCCCATCTATTTTAATGCATTGCTATTGCAGAACAAATAAAGACAAAGTAATGATACGTGTGGAGTTTTTTAATAATATTTTTCTTTAATATCTTATAATTAACTGTTATAATAAATAATTAAATACAAAATGGTTTACATTCTCAGTTTCTGCTTCAAGTGGAGTCAACTAAAAATTCTTGGATTTTTTAGGATGCTTCCATAAATAAACTACAGATATAGGTAATAACTCTTTATAACAAACGCAATCTCTGCAAAAAATCAATTTCCCTTCACTTTACAAAATGATTTGATTAGGTATTGTTCTCTAAATTGACACTTCTAGGATGTAAGACAGCATTTACTAAAACCCTTCATCATCTGTTATGGGTTAGTCTAGTCCATCGTAACAAAACGCAGAAAAATTTATAATTCAATATTCGAGTTTATAATCACTTATCAAGTGTCAAACCGTTGAACTGCAGTTCACTTGGTTAAACGGCCGAAATCGGTCAGTTAGTTTAAACTACAATTTGATCGACGTTTAACGTTTATACAACCTGATTTTGCCTTTGATTCAGTTATCATTAAACTTGAGTTCAAAATCTTTATATAACCGGCCCTTAAAAAGCAAAGTATACGTTACTAGACCGGTTAATTTAGAAGATTAAGCAAAAATTCGTCATGAGATACATCGTGTACCTCCTGAAGTTATTGATAATGTCCAAAAAGAATTTATTAATCGTCTGGGCTACTTTCAGACAGCCAACGGTGCACAATTTGAACATTTAATTTAGTCGATTTTTTACATAATCATTAATATTTTCAGTATTGTGAAAATTAAATTTTAAAATCTTCAAACATTATTTTCTTGAAATTGTTGTTATGTAACACCATAATTTTTCATGATGTATGTATGTAGAATGATACGCTCTTTCAAATGGTATGGTCAAAATTGGGGCTTGTTATTTAAAAAAAAATTTTGATGACGTCATATCTCGAACAACGATGACGTCACAAATGTAGGTCGTATGTCAAAAAGTGCCTTTTTAAAAACAAATTCGACGTTCCAGGGGATTTGAAAACTTCTCAATTTCAAAAATAATGAATTTATTCGTTACTTTTCGAAAGTACTGTATATTAATTAACTTAAAAGGTCTATTTTGATTTTGTCGGTCACACAGAATTTTAATTATTTTTTCAAAATTCCTCAAGGACTACTAAGTACTCCAAATACTTATAGATTTTATATAATTATCACGTGATCACGTGATTCACATCACTATTAATAAATAATCTAATAACCCACACACCGGACTACACCAGCGTGTTTAGCACCCCCAAATGCATACAGAGCTGCCTTTAAATCGCAAATTATAGTGTTTCTAACCTGGGAAAACAATTTTTATATTAATTTACCTACATTTTACTCAGTTCAAAAATCGTAAGTATAAGAGTTATGTGTTATTTATAATTATAATAGACATGACATTATATACATATATTATTATATACAATATTATCTATATATTTTACAAAACGTGTGGTTATTCAATTATTGACAGTTTTTAATTTTATGCAATGAACTGGATTCATAATAACTTAGCCTCAGATCAATGTCTGAATATACGGTTTATGTGAGCAATAAAACTGACCTAAGTCAAAAATTCACTTACAAACGAAACTGCGAAACCTTATGTAACGGACGAGAATGTAAGTCAAAGAGAGAAACATAATAATTAGGTTATGCTCTTATTTTCAACCACCTATAAAACATAAATCGTAATTCAACATATTCATAAAGATAGATATCATAATTCGATTTAAAAAGTAGTACGGCCTCGGATTAATACAACCAGAAATCAATTTTAGAGAATAAAAATTTCCGAGATAATTTCATTCTCTTGATAATAATAAGTACCTATGGTACAAAATGGCATTATCTGTGTCTCAGTTGGCTATTTCGATTCTTCGGAGCCATCATCAAAATTTAGATAAAAAAAATTTAGTGCCTACAAAGTAAAACGTATACGTAAACCATGTTATGTTGTGGTGACATGCAAGTTAATCGTGACTTACTTGTTTTTTTTATTTTGTACTTGTACTCGTATGTAGTTGAAAAGGGACACTGATAGCGGATCCGCCTCCCTCCGCCACAGAACCTAGCCTGAGAACAACAAGGGCAGATCAATAGATTTAAGGCTAGGGATGTGCACTTTAATTTTGTTACTGGTAAGAACCAGTTACTTAAGTCTGGAAAATCACTAATGTTAAATACTATTATGTATACTACGTTTTGTTTCATATCGCCACCTGCGTAATAAGCCATCCAAGCTTGTGTTGTTGTGTTAAAAAAAAAATGTTGCTTGACAGCTCCAAGGAACCGATAGGTTAAACTCAAAAACTGATAATGCCATTTTGTAGAAAATACCAAATAGCAATGGGAAAGTGAAATTAGTTTTAAAAAAATTCTTCAAATAAAGTTAACACAAAATTGAAAGCGAAAAAAAATTCTTTTCCCGTATATCTCCGTAAGTAGGTATTACGAATACCTCCAACTTTTAAACGACGTTTTACTGAACATTAAATTCATTTTGGTATCTCTTATAATTTCTGAGATCACAATGGTGACCCTCGAATTTGGGAGTCCCTGTACACCACTGTCCCCTAACACTCCCGGTGTCAATATTTTCTGTACATAAGAAAAAGTATTATCAGTCTGTTATTTATTAGTTATGCGATAACTACATACAGGGTGATTCAGAAGTTATCTAAAAAAAATTGAATCTACAGGATTCTTACAAATACCTATAATTTTGTAAAAAAAATCCAAAAGGGCAGTTCGAAAATGATTTAAAAATACATTTCTGCACGGCACTGGAAATTTGGCCACTGTAAAACCTGATAAGAGGACAATGCATGCAATCGGCAACCGGACAAAAAACAGCCTGATGTTACAACAAAATTTTGGGCCCGTCTTACGTTTCTATGAACCAACACAAATGTTTCTCCTTCTCCGTTTTGAACCCGTAAGTTATTGGCAGCAACTATGTATGATACGTTTGCGTAAATCATCAATAGTGTCCACTTCGGTGCGATACACTCAATTTTTTAAATATCCCCACAAAAATAACTCTAAATGATTTAAAGTCAGGAAATCGTGGCAGCCTTGGTACCGGTCCTCCTCGTCCAATGCGTGGACACGCTGTACATGATAAGGATGAGCCTTGTGTAAGATACGCCACACTACTGCTATACGCCGTGGCCGTCCTGGATCTCCATCTCTTCCATGATTCGGTTTCAAATTTCCCTCGCGTTGCACTACACTTGCACATGCACAACTTTAAAAAAAATACGATATTAACTTCATTTTTCATGATGTATCTATTCTCATTTTTTTTTATATAAGTTCTGAAGCACCCTGTATATATTTCTTATAGTTTCCGAGATCCCATTGGCCACTCATGAATTTTAGACTCAATGTACACAGTGTATTTTTTTAGGAAGGAAAGTTTCTCCTACGACGCGGCAAAGTTTTAAAATTCGGTTTATCCCCATCCGGGCCAACATAATTAAGCGTGAAAGCGCGCTGTAGCAACGACTTTTTTTTTGTTACGCTCGGTGACGTTAGCGTCTCGGAATTCCGTACACTAGACTTCACATCTAGATTACGGTGCCGCTCTTTTCGTCCCCCGCGACCCGACGTACGCTATCGTAGACGACGAGCGTTTAATCTCCGCTGCTCCGTAATAGCGCCGATGACACCTGTCTTCGGCTCACCTTTACCGCTTCATCATCCGCCGCCATTGCTCCAGGTCGGCGAACGTACCCCAAGGCCCAAGGCTTTCAAAGGAATCCCTCGCTGTGGGGGCCGAACCATGACCTGTCACTCTCCTGCCAGGCCATTAGTCATCCGAAAATTTGTTATTGTGAAATTATTGGTTCATAAATCGATTCGTTGTGAGAAGAATTTAAAATGTTTATCTTTTCCAACTAAACTTACTGTTCAGTTCTTATATTTTATGCACACATGAGGTATTTAGTATTATAATAGGATTAGTACTAATGCGTGTGAGAGTCAAAGGCGAAAGTTTACAGAATATAAGTTGCTTCACTCGACCACGTGACTGATGTTTCCGCCGCCTGGTCTGTCTGAAATTTCAAAGCACATTAGCTCACAAACATTTCTTCGACACAACACACCAGTCGGTGGCATCGTTTTGATAACCTATATTCTGTAAACTTTGCTTAGGGTTCACTAATCGTAAATGCAAAAAAGAAATAGAATAAATGTAAAAAAAGAACTACAGAAAAGTATTCTATTGCTATGATTGTTTTAAGGGATTTGTAGAAAAAATATTAATTGCGGAATTAAGATAAAAATGTTCTAATTGATCGATTGAAGAGCTTTATGAGAATAAAAATTTTTAAGATGCGGCCTGACAATTATCATATCTAAAAATTTGCTATATACCCACAGCTGTAAGAATTCGTCGGTTACCCAAAATTTTTAGCACTAGATTTTTCTTGACTAATTTATTACAAAGGTTTCAATGTTTTTATTAAACGAACTATCGAGAGATATTGAAATTAACTTTGTTTTTCCCTTATGACATTCCCTGTATATTATTACATTTTTAGGATTCTCCACTTTTTCCTGATTGCATCGATATAAACAAATCATGGGATTATTTTTTACTTTCTACAATATATTGATAATTGAATAATTCTATAAATATAATAAGACTCTATTGTATTTTAAAAAAAAATTAAATCGTTACGAAAAATTTATTAAGAAATATATGTTTCAGATTATTCCACTATCGAAATTAAAAAAGATCGCGCCTTTCACCTTATTCCATTCAAGGAGGATCTCAAGGATCTCATGGGATTTGCGTGAAAGGTTGTCTAATCTACAAGCTCATATATTCCCAGCTTATAATTTCGATTCGAAAAGTATGTAATTTAATTGTCATAAAACAAATCTTTATAGTCCGATCCTGATCATCACCTTTTAGTGCGAACTATATAGAGCCCTTACTTCAGCTTCCGTGTTCTTCCGTCCTTATTTTTACTGGAATGTCCTTACGTGCAATCCTAGTACGAACCCTAGAATATACAGAGAGGCAATTCTCAATTATTCTGTATCTATTCAAAAATTTTTGTTTGTAATAATGTGTGAATTGAATTTTATTTACGTTTTATAGTTTAAAGACAATTTCTTATTTACTATTAATGACCTTTCCCTTTCTTATTTAAAATGAGTGTGACTGTATGTCTTTTTGCCCGACAGCTTCTTTTGAAATTTTGTCTTTGTGGGATTCTTGTTGAAATGAAACAGAACAACAACAGAAAATTCAGTCAGAGTCGGCAACTACTTTTCAAATCGGTGTGACGTCTATTCAGGGATATAAGGGTCTGCATTACGACCAATTATCTTCTTCATGATCGTTTAAAACTTTTAAAAATTTGTTTCAATAACATAATTCGAAAAATGGTAATATGATAATATTAGAAATTTCTCGTTATCTAGAAAATATGTTAACTTTATCGATTAGAAGCATATACTGCAGTAATACAATTTGATATTATGGTACACTGGCGTCAGTGCAGTTTATTTACGGGAGCATTTTCTTAACCACATATATTCGACAGTGTATACCTTATACAGGATGTCCAGAATATAAGTGCCTTTATTTTGCTGCATGATAACTTGCACCAAACAAAACATGATTGACTTAACAATTATTTTTCTCTAACGGTATTTGAGTTATGACAGAATCAGGTTTTAAATATGTGACAACGTCTCATAGCTACCATATCAAGTGTTTCTAATTCTAATAATTAATAATAACGAGTATCCCTAAAAGTAAAGTTTATAATCGTTAAATGTCCAAAATGACTGCTGTTACTTGCCGAAAACTTTCACGATACAAATGTCTCGTAGCCAGATAATGTTGTCCAGTTTCACCGTAAATTAACATGTTAAGGAGGAAACGCACTAGGCGGTCGCGAACTAGGCACGCCGCGGACGAGGTATGTAAGGTCGGGAGCAGCTAGACTTGCTCGTGTCGTCTCCGAAAACTTTTTGGAGATTTCGGCCAGTCGCATCAAATCAAAGAGCTAATAAAATATACATCTTACACAGAACATATTTTGACATCTAAGAAGTAGAACAACTCGGAAGCGCACAGAGCGGTCCGCGATGCGTCTAGACCGTGACCTCATTGTGTGTTCTCTCCTTTAAGCAGTACTAAAACGTTGCACTTTTGTTTATTCACGCTTACAAATATCAAGCAAGCCTAGGTATAAAATAACGAAACAATGAAAGCATGTGCGATTCACAAATAACTAATGTGAGGTTATCAAGTACAGAACAGAACTTTGCAGTGTTGTCGCATGTTATAGTTTGTTGGATTTTTAGGAAAGCTTCTATTATTTGCTTTATTAATGCTCATACAAACACAAATTACGTTAAAAGGGTTTTTACTTAGTCTTAATTGTACCTTAATTGCAATGTCATAGCACAGTTTTGAATTTTAGAGTAGTTGTATTTTTAGTTTTGAAATGTATTTGTAGAAGCACTATTCGTTTTAGAAATGTTTTCCCTTTAAGGGTTTTTTGTTGCGTTTGGACAGATATAGAAGCCCTTTAAACATTGGACACCGTACATAAAATATCATTGCCAAATGTGAATTAAGAATTAATGTTATTGGAGCTTTAATGAGACAAAAAGTTTCCGCCTATACAGGGTGCTTCAGACCTTATCTAAAAAAAAAAAAAAAAAAAAAAGGGAATAAATGCGTCATGAAAAATGGAGTCAATATTGTAAAGAATTTGTTTGTAAAAAAAATGTAAATATTTCATTTACATTAGTTTTTCAAATATCAAAAATGGCTTAGATATGGCAATAACTTGCAGTTGATGGGTATCGATTTAATTTATGGTAACAAAAACATGTACCAAATGAAGCTACTTTTACAACGGTATGCAGTGAGTGCAAGTATATGCAAACGCAGGTGTGACACGAGAAATTTGCCACCGAATCGTGGCAAATAATGGAGGTCCTGGGAGTCCACGGCGTATTGCATCAGTGTGTCGTATCATAGGTTCAGTTATATCCGTACCATGTACAGCGTGTCCAAGCATTAATACCAGGGAATTGGATGAGGAGAACCGGTACCATGACCGTCTCGATCTCCCGACTTTAAATCATTTGGACTTATTATTGTGGGGATATTTAAAATATGAAGTATATTGCACCGAAGTGGACACTATTGATGATTTATGCAAACGTATTATAGTTGCTACCAATAACTTACAAGTTCAAAACGGACAGGAAGCAGAAACATTTGTGTTAGTTTATAGAAACTGGGTAAGATGTGCCCAAAATTTTGTTGTAACATCAGGTATGTCAAACTACTTTAAATTAAAACCACAAATTAATTTTATTAATAATTAATAACAATAGCGGCAAAAGCAGTTGAACTTGCTGCATTAAAATAGGTGTAAAATGTAATTTATTTCTTTCCATTTTTTCCGGTTGCCGGTTATACGCCTTATCAGGTTTTACAGTGGACTAGTTTCCAGTGCCGTGCGGAAGTGTATTTTTAAATCATTTTTGAATTGCTCTGTTTGATTTTATTTTTACAAAACTGTATTTGTAAGTCCCTTGTACATTCAAAATTTAAAAAAAAAGTTCTGAATCCCCTGTATACTTACTAATTATTTGTAATCTTTTGCAAAAAATCTGAATAATTATAAATATGTGTTAGATAAATTATTAGCCCATATTCCATATTAGGTACTCTGCTTTTAGAAAAATTGTTCTAATGTTTAAAAAGTCAGCACCCAATAAATTAAATAAACAACACCTGCACAGGCTTGCGAGGACTTGCCCACCCTGGAACTAATTTTATGCAGTAATGAACAACTTACGTTGTCGATTTCTATCTAGTAGTATGCTATCAACATCACCAACATCCACGGGCTTAGGCAGCTGAAGTTTAATTCAAGGGATTAAGGGAAATATGAAGAATACGAGATTTAAGTTTGATCAGTTATTGTAACACCTAATAATATATTAAACAAGTAGTAATGGATATAATTCAGGAATCTACCTAAATCAAGAGATATATGATAAGTGGCCGTGTTTGATTCTGCCATTATTCATTTAGCTCGGCGAGGAAGGGTTGGCCGGAAATACCACACGACGTGCTAAAACGTATAAAACACCTGTAGACTGCGCCTCTACCCAACTTCCAAACTTCTTTGGGGCCCTCGCCACTGGACCGCAACTAACAATTTCAGCTCCCATCCTCATCTCTCCTCCGCTCCTTCTCATTTCAATTTGACTACATCTCTTCGTCCCGCTTACGCAAACATTCGCTGAATACATTAGGGAAGGGCTGGCTCCTATAAAAAATGACCCACCCAGACAATAATAAAACCAAATAATTAGTGACGGCCTACTAATGGTACTGAATTGTTATGAAATTTTACACAGAGGCGTAAATGAATGACGGCTAAAATTTTCTTTAATTATCTACATAAAATCGTCAATTTAAAGACTTCGTGATATAAAAATGTTATTTTTGGACTCGTTAGAAGCTAACTAATGTATGTTGTGTGTGAATTTGAATGTAATAATAATATAATCAGATAAATTTACAGTTACTAACAATTACGTGATCAAAAATAATATTTTGATAATACTAGTAGGAGGAAATCGGGTAATTTCGAAGGTAAATTCAATTAGAGAGTCAGGTGAGTAATTCCAATCATTTCAGTTCAATAAAATAAACAAAATTTGACCAAATAGGTGTAGTAACCTTATTTATTTGATATTTTAGTAAAAATGTACACAAATGTTTGTTTTAAAACTTTTCCGAATAAGAACAATATTTATACTACCTAGCAAGTTTATTGTAAGCAGTGCATTTTTAGAAATTGTATTCGGCTAAACTATTTATTTTTATGTGTAGAATCACATTTTGTATACATAGAACTGAATATGTGTTATGTGCTAATTATATTTTAATAACTTTGGAGTTAAATCTTCATTGATGAGCTATTCGGGTAATACTTGTTATAGGTAGGTACACATAAAAAATATTATTGGTGTATAAATTTGCATTTTGCATATTTTAAAAGTAGTGGGGGCATAAACCTTAAAACGTTTCAATATTATCTGCGAATGAATTTTGACTTTATGCACTTTGTGTTTAAAATAGTAGGCATTTCTAGAAAAAAATACTATATACTTTTCTTACGCTGAAACGATAATAAGTTACCTTGACAATGGTCTGTTTTCTTGAAAACAGAAAATGGAAGACATCTTTTTTCTTCATATATAAAAGTTAAAACAGCGATCGAAGCAAGTTTATAAATAAATTGTTATATGTATAATAAAATGGTTCATAGGGGTATTTGAGGTTTTTAAAAATTATCTAATAGCTATTTATGCCATCAGTTACGAAATGCCTAATTTTGTGTAACGCGTGAGATTTTTGCGGAACGAACGAAGTGAGTTTCGCAAAAACTCACAAGTTACACAAAATTTCATTTCATAACGTATTGCATACAAGATTTTTTCTAATTTTGAAGAAAGTAATACAAAAATTAAATTTAATATAATTGACAAAAATTTGGAAAACATAAATTTAGTTTGTTGCTGTTACTTCATGTTAGTTGTCAGTTTGACATTTTGTAAAAAAGTCTAGACGGAAGGTTTAGCGAGATTGATATATTTTTAGTTTTATTTTAAAAAAATGAGTGATTCAAGTTCTGAAGAGCTACCAAGCGATATTGAAGAGGCAGCAGGTAATGCTCTATTATCAGTAATTCCCAAAAAATCAAAGGCAGTTTATGATTTGGCATACGAAAAATTTGTTACGTGGTGTGATGAGAAGAAAATTAAACATGTTAATGAGAAAGTTTTACTTGCATATTTTGAGGATAAGAAAGATCTAAAAGTTTCCACATTATGGACACTTTACTCAATGTTAAGCTCTGAACTAAATCTGAAAAGGAATATTGATATTAAAAAATATACAAATTTGGTAGCATATATTAAAATGCAAGCGGACGGGTACAGTGCTAAAAAGGCAAAAGTTTTTATTAAAGAAGATTTTGCCAAATTTTTAGTGGAAGCTGATGACAAAGAATACTTAATGGCTAAGGTTGCAATGATAATTGGAATGGCAGGAGCATGCAGAAAAGCAGAATTAACATTTCTTCCAGTTGAAAATGTTATAGACGAAGGAAGCCATTTTCGTGTTGATATCCCACCTTCAAAAACAAAAGTTATACGGCAGTTTGCAATTACCACTGGAGACATTGAAAATACGAACCTTGTTGAAATATTAAGAAAATATATTAAGTTGCGTCCCTAGGTTCTTAAACACAACAGATTTTTTGTAAAATATGCCGATGGAAAATGTACCAGAAATCCTGTGGGAATTAACACATTTAGCAGTCTGCCAAAAGTTATTGCACAATTTCTTGGTCTTTCAAATCCTGTTCTATATACTGGCCACTGCTTCAGAAGAAGCTCTGCCACTTTCCTAGCAGACAGTGGCGCTGATATTTTAAAATTAAAGAGGCACGGAGGTTGGAAATCTAGCTCTGTTGCGGAGGGATATGTTGAAAATTCCATGAATAATAAAAAACTTATAGCGCAAGAAATATTTGGTGAAACATCTAATGCAATGTGCGCCGCTTCCCAAATAACAGCAAGTTCGAGCAATGAAAAAAATATGTCGTCGGGAATTAATTTGAATAATTGCAATAATTATGTTATCAATATTTATAATAATTAATTAATTTATAATTTATGTTTTTAACTTGTATTATAACAGTTTAATAAATAGAATAATTCTTTTTGTCACGAATTTTGAAATACATTTTTCGTCACCAATTGCATAAAATTTTACTTTATGCAACTAGTTACAAAAAGTAAGACGTTTCATAATGTCAATCAGTTTTAAAAAGTGTCACTTTATATGTCAAAATTAGAAAAAATATTAATCTTATTTTAAACTCTTGACAGTAGCATTCTTAGCGTGGTTTCACACAGGAGATGCTATCGGTATCGGTATAGGATACAGCGCTTACATACTGACAGTGAATGTGTTTATGGTCGATGCTACAGATTTACCACATCTGCTAAAGTTTACTCAGTGGCTACCTAGCCAACGGACGCTAGAAAGTGTATTCTTTGACTACAATATATTATGAATTCTATTATCCACCAATAAAGTGAAGATGTAATGTAAAGATGCGCCAATATAAGTACTTAATATAAGATTTAGATATCCAAATCTATGAAAATACATATTATATTTTTTTATTTAACTGTAGATGCAAATATTCTAATAATATAAACTTCTTTAGTTAGTACTAGATATAAAATTGTGTACTTTTAATTGTAGGTAGGTAGGTATGTCAAAATAAAAATAATTTTTAAAATGTGGTACCAGGATAACAAAGACGTGCCTGTATAACATGATCCAAAAAACTTTCAAATTTTGAATATAAAATTAATTCAAATATTGTGTAAATACAATAAAATAGCAATTATCTGCTGTTTACTGTATTAGACGATCATGGATGCTTGGGACTAATTTTACTACTAATTTTTTTATTCAAAATTTGAACTTATTTTGAATCGTGTCATACATGCTTTTTAGAAGTCATGATTTTATTTGAGGAAAAAAAATTAAATAGTAAGTACACCAAAAACAATTACACATTTTAACACAAATAACACAATCCTGTGTTAATCGAGGTCCACACGGTATTGTGTAGATTTTTACACATTTCTCTGCATCAAGCAGTGTGTTAAAGATTTAACACAATCAACTGTGTTAATATAACAAATGATATGTGTAACTTTTACATATTTCTGTGTTATTTATATCATTAAAGATGTACATTTTAACACATTAACATGTTAATAATTATGTAATAAGTATATAGTATTTAAGTACAAAATTATACTTAGTATTATTATAGTAATAAATCAAATGACAATTAGGGCATTTTACTTTTACGATTTTGTTACAAATACCGGGTGTTCCCTCTAAGACTTTCAGTGCGAATATCTCCGAAACCATCATAGCCAGTGCGACGAAATTTGGTATACAGACACTAGATGGCGCGTAGAATCTGATGATAACATCAATTTTTATACAGGGTGTTCCATTTTCCAAGAAATCGATTTAATTTTGATTTTTTGGTTGTCAGCCCTGCTAAAACTTATGTTTAAATTGAAATATACTTAATTATGAACACATTCTGATAAATAAACATTCAAAAATTTCAAAATTTAACATAAAAAAACGCCTCCAAAAAGTACCCAAATTTCATTGTTTTGTCATGTAAAATGTGTATAGCCTTGAGCCAGACTTACACAGAAGAAACTAACATCGGTGAACGTCAAAACTATGAATTGTCATTGAATTGTCAAATATTAATGGCATGAAGTATTTTATTTTACATAAATAACGCTAAATAATGGATTTAATGCAATTTACGTATGCACAATGGTGTTATTGAGACTTGTCGATAAAAATTTAGACTTGAGTTGAGGCTTTTGGAGCATTGTGGTCGCCGTGCCGGCGCAGTCTACCGCTACAACTAGAGTTACAGCGTGAAGATTGTGTAAAATATCTGTGAAAATTTTTAAATTATTCCATTATAATGTAATAAAACTTCAGTAAATTGTTTTTTTTATGTTACTACAGTGTACAATAATAATTAGGTACACGTATTTTTTATGACAAAATAATTTACAAAATTGTGTAAGTACTTAAAGAATATCCCTGTTTTCCAACTGCTGTAATAATTATTGATTACTTATTTAGCAACAAATAAATTCAAACAAAACCATTTCTAAAACTTTTAATTATAATGTGAACGTGTTTGTCGTTGAAAGTCAGATCTGAACCTACCCTAGCCCCACAAAAGAAAATATTACGAAAGCGTAACCTAGAAATGATTGATTCTTGTATCCACATATTTCAGCACTGTACTTATGTACTTATGTTTAAGAAGAACTCTACATCTGTAAAATAGTAAACAATGAACTACAATTTCTGTATTTCATGATACAGAACTGAAATAAAGCAACTGGTTTTTGCTAGGAAGAATCACCTGCAAATGTACTATACCCAGTAGGTAGGTACCTATCAAATAGTCGTTTAAAGCTAGATAATAATTTGTAATTGTTGTTGTAATTGTTTTTATCTTTCAGTTATGTGTGTGCAGTGCCACAAATTACATTAAAACAGACACCAGAAAGAATAAGCGAAAAATATTACGGACATTTTCTTGGAAATAATTCTAAACATGGATAATATTATAAACAAGTCTGTAACTCACATTCTTTGAAGAGTATTCTATAAGACATTAAATTCAGTTGTCTGTCGTGGGTTTTAAAATTTCTAAACGAATAAAATTAAGAAAAATAAACTAATTTCATAATTCTATGTACAGTATGAAAACATCTTGTTAGAATATCATTAAAATGTTGAAAGCTAACTGTTGTTACAACATATACACAACATAACGTAATAAGGTAGGTATTGAACGATGAAATGGCAAGATTTGTTTCTAATCGTACATGCATGTACATTCCTCGGATTGAACGTTACTCTGTAAATGAAATTAGAGTACAGAATAAGTGTTTAATATAAAATCAGATGTAATAATGTAGATACTTAATGTAATTTTATTTTATTGTTAATAAATTAAAGTCTGTATTTGTTGTTTTTTATTCTACTCAAATTATTAAACAGAAATGTTTCAGAAATAATATAAAATTAATTAATACTTAAAGATGAAGGATCAAGTTATTCAATTTAGTTACTAATTAAAAAATAAGCCACAATGTAGGTACGTATTACTTTTTAATTAAAATTATGCTGGTTACAACTGAATCATATAATAAAATATAAAAAATCACTCCTTTAATCTTTTTTGAACATTTTCTTTTGTAAAATAGTGTCCAATGTGAGTTAGGGGACTTCTTTATATTATCCATCATTCCATGTATAAAATTAATTCAAACAAAATATCTGCAATATCTTTCCTTCATTCTGTTTGGTGTCCTATTTTACAAATCGTTTTGTTTCAATGTAATTTGTGGCACTACACACATACCTGAAAGATAAAAACAATAATTACAAATTACTGTCTAGCTTTAAATGAATTCTTGATTAATTAACAATAAAATAAATTTACATTATTACATCTGATTTTATATTAAACACTTATTCTGTATTCTAATTTCATTTACAGAACAACGTTCAATCTGAGGAATGTATATGCATGTACGATTAGAAACAAATCTTGCCGTTTCATCGTTCAATACCTACCTTATTATGTTATGTTGTGTATATGTTGTAACAACAGTTAGCTTTCAACATTTTAAAGATATTCTAACAAGATGTTTTCATACTGTACATAGAATTATGAAATTAGTTTATTTTTCTTAATTTTATTCGTTTAGAAATTTTAAAACCCACGACAGACAACTGAATTTAATGTCTTATAGAATACTCTTCAAAGAATGTGAGTTACAGACTTGTTTATAATATTATCCATGTTTAGAATTATTTCCAAGAAAATGTCCGTAATATTTTTCGCTTATTCTTTCTGGTGTCTGTTTTAATGTAATTTGTGGCACTGCACACACATAACTGAAAGATAAAAACAATTACAACAACAATTACAAATTATTATCTAGCTTTAAACGACTATTTGATAGGTACCTACCTACTGGGTATAGTACATTTGCAGGTGATTCTTCCTAGCAAAAACCAGTTGCTTTATTTCAGTTCTGTATCATGAAATACAGAAATTGTAGTTCATTGTTTACCATTTTACAGATGTAGAGTTCTTCTTAAACATAAGTACATAAGTACAGTGCTGAAATATGTGGATACAAGAATCAATCATTTCTAGGTTATGCTTTCGTAATATTTTCTTTTGTGGGGCTAGGGTAGGTTCAGATCTGACTTTCAACGACAAATACGTTCACATTATAATTAAAAGTTTTAGAAATGGTTTTGTTTGAATTTATTTGTTGCTAAATAAGTAATCAATAATTATTACAGCAGTTGGAAAACAGGGATATTCTTTAAGTACTTACACAATTTTGTAAATTATTTTGTCATAAAAAATACGTGTACCTAATTATTATTGTACACTGTAGTAACATAAAAAAAAAACAATTTACTGAAGTTTTATTACATTATAATGGAATAATTTAAAAATTTTCACAGATATTTTACACAATCTTCACGCTGTAACTCTAGCTGTAGCGGTAGACTGCGCCGGCACGGCGACCACAATGCTCCAAAAGCCTCAACTCAAGTCTAAATTTTTATCGACAAGTCTCAATAACACCATTGTGCATACGTAAATTGCATTAAATCCATTATTTAGCGTTATTTATGTAAAATAAAATACTTCATGCCATTAATATTTGACAATTCAATGACAATTCATAGTTTTGACGTTCACCGATGTTAGTTTCTTCTGTGTAAGTCTGGCTCAAGGCTATACACATTTTACATGACAAAACAATGAAATTTGGGTACTTTTTGGAGGCGTTTTTTTATGTTAAATTTTGACATTTTTGAATGTTTATTTATCAGAATGTGTTCATAATTAAGTATATTTCAATTTAAAAATAAGTTTTAGCAGGGTTGACAACCAAAAAATCAAAATTAAATCGATTTTTTGGAAAATGGAACACCCTGTATAAAAATTGATGTTATCATCAGATTCTACGCGCCATCTAGTGTCTGTATACCAAATTTCGTCGCACTGGCTATGATGGTTTCTGAGATATTCGCACTGAAAGTCTTAGAGGGAACACCCGGTATATAAAGAACTTATATAAAGAAATAATATTCTAGTAAATCATGAACAACGAGCCAACAACTATTAAACAAAGATGTATAATTAGGTACCTATCTAAACATCTTTTTTTAAAATTACAGGAAAAGCAAAATGCAGATATAGTAATCTAAAACTAAAGCTCTAATATTTTTAAGAGTAATGGTTCTGATTTCCTTTAGCTGTATCACAATCCATTTACTTTAATCAAACCCCGACTTAACTTTAAATATTATTCATTTCGACACCGCGAAGGAGAATTAACTGAACACAACAACGCAACACGACCATCATAGTGGTGTATGGTGTACTAGGATTAAGGTACTACACCTGCGCAGTTGTGCACAACTAAAAAGGAGTAAGGATACAGAACACAGAGGTGTGTTAAGTTAACACAAAATGGTGTACTTTTAACACATTATTGGTAAATAAAAAAATCAAGGTTGAGTACCAATAATTATAATGCTAGTAGGTAATTTTAACATATTTTGTGTACCACGTAAAGAAACACAGTATGTAAAACCATTAATTAAACCGGAAATTTTACGCATCTTGAATCTTGAAACATTGGAATTGCACAACTTTTTTACAGTGCAACAATGAATAAAAACAAAACACAAAATTTTATTTTTGTGCTTTCTTTTGTTTTATTTTTGGATATTTCGATATCATTTTTTGGTCAAAAATACGACGATTTTAAGTTTACTGTGCCGTCTTTGCCATCAACAGCACTGTTTACTAACATCAAGACACCCTTGTTTAGACAGAGTAACGGGGAGTGTAAAATAGCCAATAAAACATTATTACGGCCTCCCCTTAAAATCTGAACGTAAAAAATGTTGGTCTTCAGATGGCCGATCAGAGAAGATCTCAGAGCACTTCCCATAACCCAAGGATTAGCACTTTTCCCATGTACACCCAACGTTGCGCACCGCGGGCAGATCCAATCAAATAAAAAGCAACAAGAAGGACGCCGTGGGGTTGGCGCTTATATGATACAGATTTTAGACAATGGCCAATTCCTCCGTTGACGAGCCGGCAAACCGAATTACCTCACCATCGGATGTGTAATTACTGAAATTTCTCCCCCCCTTCGACTTAGCTGATTGGACGTAGCGATGCCGGGGTCCGTGGTGCGTCCTTTTGCAGATCGATAACTCACGCATTTCGCATTTCGAACGGCGGAATGTAATATCTAGGCTCGGCTGCCGCCTTGCCTCCGGTCTGAGAAACCCAAAATTCTCCATATCGCTCGCTATTTCCTTCAGAAGGGGAACGACGGTCTTCCACGATATATTGTGTCCGAAGCATCGGAGGTAATTGATTTTATCTGGGCTATTTGATCTTTTTAAAGACGACTACGAGTGTACAGGGTGTTGGATTATTGGATCAATATATTTTTAAATTGATATGGAGCAAATTTTATTCGAAAAATCTGTTACCCATTTGACACAAGGTGATTTTTAAGGACAGACGAGTATACCTACCGGGTGTCGGATTATTAAAGCAATATATTTTTAAACTGATATGGAGCAAATTTTATTCGACAAAAATGGGTTATCCATTTAATAAAAGGTGTTTTATTCAGAGTCACAGCTTACTGGAAGGGTACTGACATCAAAATGAGACGATTGAACCAATTATGGCTAAATCCAGTGTTATCCTTTATACAGAATGCAGAAATGAAACAGACATGGAAAAATAACTTCGTTTAATTAAAAAACACATTTTTTTCTGACAATGTTACTTTGTTTTAAGAGACAGTGGGATGATAATCAAATACTATAATTATATTTTTTTAATTTAACAGAATTTTTCAGAATATATCTGCAGTCTTATCCACTGAATACCTTATCATGTGCTTCTTCATCTACTATCGACCAGTTATGTCGGCGTGTCATCAATCGCCATTTCTAATTTCATCTAGTATGAAGTCTTAGTCATAAATCAGGGAAATATAGTCTTAGTATCTATTAATACTAGTAGTTGTGAGGCGTTATTTCTTCTAGAGTACGTGAATCTGCGGGAACCCAAATAACTGTTGATTGTGAGTGTTTCTTTTATTCTTATTGACGACAATCTAAATTCAGGTTGACTTTCTATGTGCTATTTCTCTCATTATTTCCAATTTCAATGATTCTATAAGATCTATCAAAAAAATGGTTCTATAATATGTATCATATTAATTCAACAAATACAAAAACTAAACGAATTATGTATGGTTATGTTAAAATGTTTATTTCATTCAACAAAAGTTCTTCATTTCAGCCGTGTATTATTGACTACTAAAATGCAACGAAATATTTTTTTTATTTAAACAATTATTTTATAGGTACATTAATAAATGGAAATATTTATGTCACTAACTAGAAATTTTATTGTGGATTTGTAACACTTTTTAAATGAGTTGAACATTATTTTATTAAAGTCAGTTATTCACATTAGTTTTACATCTGCAGTTTTATTTAATTGTTATATTCCAATTTTATATTTTTAATTGTTACGTTACGTCATATAGTCACGGCAAGAATTCAGACTACTACGTCACATTTAGTGTAGTATGATGTTAGTCTTCCGAATTCTTACTGCAACTAAAATAATATTTCGAATACTAATAATAACTAAAACGTAGGGAGTTCATCAAAAGACAAAATTTATGATCGCAGTCAGACGCCTTACAATTCAAAAAAATAATGTTTTCCATGTACATAAATAAAATCAATTGATGTCGTTATATTGTATACCTACCTATTGCGAGTCTATCGTCGCTAGTTCTGTAAAAGATTTAGGTGTTATACTTATTAGGCTGTCAGTAATTTTTATATAAAAATCATTATTAAATATTTATTATAATGAACAAAGTTGAACATGGCTTTAATCGACGAAAATATTTTATTTATGACTATAAATTAAAATTAGAGTACTCAATATCGTTACTACCCAAATCTGTTATCCAATTTTTATTATTAGTAGTTATTAGTCAGTTTCATATTAGATTACTGAAGTGTCTTTTGCAGCAGCAGTATTAGAGACAATCAGTAATATAAAAAATGTATGGTTGTAGTTTAGAGGGTTTAAAAAAAACCGATATCTATATTTGCTTTTTAAGAGAACTAGCTCATCACGCAGGTATATAAATTAACCTAAACGATTTATAATTGAACGTTTCCAGTAATATGAAATTATCTAATCTTAATTAAAAAGCCATCAGTGTAATATCTTCATATTTAAATTCACTTATAATTACCAAATCATCAAGTCTCCGTACTGTACAAGGTATTTTATTAATTTACATACATATTTTATAAAAACAACAATGTCCCTCCTTCTAAGTACAAGATCGATCCAAAAGCATCCAAGCTGAATTGAAAAGTGCTGAATTGCTTTCTTATTAAAAGAGATGGTGGCATGCAAAAACAGCAAAATTCGACTACGTAGTAAACGATTCGAAACTCCTCTTCTCAAAGAAAATTGGAAAATCAACTGATTCAGTAAAAATACAGTCTATTTACTTATAAAATATTCCTTTTTTATTACCACGTACTGTCAAGTTTGCAGAAGGCTGCAATAAGAGAATGGAGATATTTTATACTAATTATCTTGGAAGATATTATTGACTTATTGGAAGAAAGAACACACACAAAATGATAGAGCAGCATAATTTCATTTCCATTTGCAGATCCTTAAGAGATGTGTTTAATAATAAAGCATAGTAACAGACTATATAAATAGATGTTATGAAAATATAATTGATGGATGTCCTTAGTTTAGTATTAAAGATGATTTCATACAGTTAATGCAAATATACATCATTCAAACATTTTACATGTGAAGTAAAAGTTAAACCCTGATTCATTTGTTTTTGTATAGGAATTTTCTGTAGATTATAAAAATCACTTCTTGATCGAAGATGGAAGGTTGAGTACCATACCATGCAGATGAGAAAACAACTTCAGTATCTCAATACTCAGAATAGTGTGATTTTACAACTAATACAACAATAAAATTTGTGTTAAAAGACATACCCATAATTTAATTGGCGACAATTCGTTTATGTATAGCGATCTTATTTTATTGTTTCTAATTTCTGTCTACGTCAAACCAACCCTTATAAAATCTCTAATGAGAATAACTAATATTTTGACAGCATTTTTATTCATAGTTCGTAAGAGAACCTTGAAGAAACATAATTATTCACGAGATATTATAGCTTTATTTTTTTTTGTTGGCATTGTTTTAAAGCTTCGCATATAATTTTATTATATAATTTCTTTGAAAATATCAGTTCTGCAACAATGACTTAACATATAGAAACGGTCAAATTGTTAGTGTTACAAAATATATATTAACTGGTAATTTTTGAACAGTTTTCTCACTAAAGAACACTTTGTGCACAGCAATTATGAATTATTCACAAATCACCACTTACGTGTAAGTTCACTGATATGATAACGGGAGATTTATTTAAGCACATCTTGTCACTTTTGCTTATTGTCGAGGGCAATTCTCTCCTTCCCGGGAATACCTTTTGATGTGTAGGTTTTCGATAACATTAACTGGTACGACAATCCAGATCCTAATCCGCCAGTGCATTTCTAGCTGGTAGGGGAAAACGTCCGCTATTTGAAAAGGGATTTTAGACGGCCGTAGGGTAAGTTCCCTGCTGAGAATATACGGTTCTCGATAAAAACATCGGCCTGTGAAACTTGCGCGCCCGAAAACGTCGGCCCAAAACGGCAAAATGTAAGATGCACCGTTGCCAAAACACACCCATCACCAGTAAAGTCTTGAAGTATTTATCGTTGTCATGTTTGGAGGTTTAAATAAAATTTTGTTAACTCTAGAATAAATCCTTAATTCAATATTGGCACAACTCTCTTAGTTTTGTGATTCATTAATCAGATAGATATTGGTTTTCGCTTTTTATATATTATTCGAAGCGATGAAGACGTTGCTGTACGGTTCAGTAATGGTTTGAAATTGAAGCAATGCCTACCTAGTAATCCCCATTAATGATGTTTTCATTCATTCTACAACTAAAACTATTACGTCGTATACTACAGTGCATGGTCTTTCCAAAGACAACTGGCAAGCTGCCTTACATACTAAGTTAAGTCGTTATTAAGCACTACATGAAAAGAATAACAGACTTAAAGATATTCAATTTATGTCGAACGTTACACTTATACACGGTGACGAGGCCACACTTGACCAATGACATTTGCGCTTTAAGTTCTTGACGAGAAAAACTTTCGCTTCCAGTGCTCCATTTTATCAACACGAAGGCCTGTTTAGTTTAGATAGACAGCGCAATTCATTAAGCATCGCATATCTATGGACATTGAATAATATTTAGTATTTTAAATAACAATATTTTAGCACCCTTAAATAAAAAGTCGATATCACAAAAATAATTATAATGAAAGTCTAATTAGATTTCCAGTAATTTTTTTAAGTTCTAACATTATGAAGGAGTACATAGCTGGGAAACTGTACGTCAACGGCATCTCATATACAAAAAAGGTAAAAACAAGTTTTTTCGCCTGGAGCACGAGTCAACAGGCCTGCCTGACGAATAGGGTTGGAGTAAACGAAAAAGGTCAATAGTGTTGTTTTATTTATCGTGAGAGTGTAAATCTTTAAAATTTTCTAAATGACTCATGTGTACAGGAATGCTGAGTTGATGAACATGATTCTTATTTATGGTGAAATTAGACAAAATGCATTGGCAGCTTCGCACTTGTGTGAGAATCGATTTCCCGATTGACACACGCCAAATCATGAAACTTCTACGTCAGCGGTACAACCTGGACGTGATACTGGTAATTTACGTGCAAATTGTGGACGAGATGGTGGCCCCGGGCAACCACAACATATTTTAGCAGCAAGAATAAGTGTTGAATGTGATCCGCGAATAAGTCAGATTGCTAGACAAGTGCCTGGAGTATCCTAATTAACGGTGTATATCATATCCAGCGCATTCAAGCACTGTTACCGGCGGATTCATTACGAGTTAGGTTTTTGAGTGGTTTTTGCAGCAAAATGCTGAAAATCCCCAATTTACTGCTGATGTACTAGTTACAGATGAAGCTTTATTTACTCGAAATGGAATACACACGTTTGGGAACTCGAAAATCCACATGCAATTGAACTACGCCTACTTCGACCGTTCATAATGCCCAATGGTATGGATGGTTTACAATATCTCAAATTTCTTCGCAATGACCGACCCACCCTAGCTGTGTTTCCTTTTATAAAACTACATACAAGTTTTTTATCATCCAATATTCCTCACTTGTTAGATTAGAGCGTTTGCGATTTTGAGAAAATGCTGTAGAGCTTAAATTATTCTCTATTATTAAGAACATAAAATCACTAATAAATTAATTTAAATCACAATTGAATTAGCAGAAATATATCCCCAAAGTTTTCCCACGCGCACATGGTAGCGCTGCAGATGGAACAAACAGGTGGATCCATCAATTCACGAGATATGCGGAAGACAGATACCAATTAATACAATAGAAAAATATAAGGACAGCATGTATTTCTCTTTGTGTTGACTGTTATAAAGTGTGAGCGAATTTTTAACATGAATCACTATCTACTATTGTGAAACTACTATTTAAATTCCACAAGACTACCTTGCTGAGGTCAAATGATCCTCTATTATACTACTATAAGAATAACTAGATCTAAACTCTAACTCAGATAGCATAAGGGTCAATATTCAATGCATACGCCGGATTTAAAATAATGAATAAGGCATTATTTTTATTATTACAGTTTCGCCGTACCAGTGACCGATGAAAGGCGGCTATTTTTTCATTTCTTGAGGGAATGTAGACACATTTTCGCGATCGATTTAAAACCCCTGGTGTATGACTTTAGATCTGAACAAATTCGTCAGCCGGCCCTTTTTATGATGCCCCACTAACTTTGGAAAAACTGTGCCTAAATTAACCACTAACTTTAACGAGCAAAACCATTTACATAGATAGTAGACAATCACTGCTGATCTTATGTATCCTAAGATAACAACTAGATCATCATGGCAGTGCCATCAAGCTATGGAAGTGCCCTCAACCGACAACAGTGTATATGTATGCTGGATAAAGGGACACAAGTGATGCTATGGTAATAAAACGGCTGATAAGCCAGGCAAGGAGTGCAACGGGTCCCAGCTTTCGTTGAAATTATCAAGGAAAACACACACAAAGAATTCAGAAAACGGTGGGAAGAAACAGATAGCTGTCAATTTGCTAAGGAGTTCCTAGAGTACAGGATACAGCCAAAAAATACCTGGTTATGAATCTTCGTCTAGTATTTAAGCTGGACACTGTTGGCTAAGGAAGCACCTGTGTGTGAGGAAGGGTGAAACACTTCTTTATAGGGGTTGCGAACAGGAAGACCGTGCGTCATGCATTCTGTGAGTGCACATTAGTCTCATCAAAAAGAGAATTCGTGTTGCGAGAGCGATGGCCTTCTATGGCCTACATTAGAGGGATCTCCTGAGCAACGTCATCACCTTTCTCTCTTTATTAGGTTGGTTAGCGGTTCAGGTGGATTGATCTCTTAATGGGATGAAGCACAAGGGAGCCTAAGTACTGTGGTGCACACAATTCCAGAA
The DNA here is from genome assembly GCA_037114965.1 of Monochamus alternatus. Lineage (NCBI taxonomy): Eukaryota > Metazoa > Arthropoda > Insecta > Coleoptera > Cerambycidae > Monochamus > Monochamus alternatus. Next base: position 70,520,369 of record CM073431.1, on the reverse strand, counting down.
TCCAGAACGACTAACTTTATTATTTATAATAAACAAATAACAATATTTTAGGTGTAATTTGATTCGATACGAAACTGACGTTTTTTACATCTATTTGGCGGATTTTTGCGATGACTTGGCAACGTGGCACTCGCCTCCGAGTAGATCTAACGGCAGTGGGAGCCAACGCAACGCCGGCATGTGCGTGTGCCAACGGGCCAGAAAACGTGCTTAAATGAATGAGAGTTTGATTTACGCTGATGGCTGTATCGATTGGGTAGATGATAACTTTGTGTAGGTAATGGTTCCAGTCAGATGTATTTGGTTATGGAGTCAGGGGAACTGATGGGTTAACATTTTTTCTGGTGGTCGTCCATGTACAACTATATCTAATTAAATGATCGAGAATAACTCAAACCGACATATCTTTATACCGTACGTATAGTCTTTACACCTTTGTTATATGTCACTGACCAATTACCTAGCTCAAGAGAATAAGTGTAGTCGAAGGTTCAAAATTTATTTAATATGTGCATATTTACTTCCTTTCATTGTAGGTATGCATATGCATCTCACATTAGCATTGACTGAAGGACAAAAATATAGATACAGAAACAATAATCTTAACAATAGTTTTTTAGTTATAAAAGTATTCCTAACGGGAAATTCAAATATAACAGTTTCGAAATAGCCCTTAATTTTTTTGAAAAACACACAGTTTTAATATGAAATATATACTCAGATTTTCATATTACATTCTTAAAATAAGTAAGCGATGATATCATTTCACAGCTACAATTTGTATAATTTTACTGAATTTCACAGGCTTTTCGGCGTAACACCAGAAAAATATGCCAGGAACTGCTTCTATAAACTTATTTTGCCAAAAAATCAAATTATTTGAATATATTTACTTACTTTAATCAATTTAACGTATTAAAAAAGTACACTCGTCGTAACATAAAGGTTTTCAGTCGGAATCAGTAGATATATTTTGTTCCCAATTATGACAGCCTAGGCGTTTGTCCGTTGCACATGTGTCTATAGACAGAAACAATCATTATTTACACGTATTGGCACGACCTAAATATTGATGTCCCCCCAGAAAAGTAGTAGATATACGCATTAGATTGGAAACACTTTTATTTGCAGCTGTATAGTTACATCGACAAATTTATAATCGATTAACAGCTCGGGATAAAACTGTATATTAGGGAGCACACTTGTATCAGGTTAAACCCAAATCGACATTCATATAAATCGTACATACCAACAGTTTAAAATGTATATTTCAAAATCTAATATTTGCAAAAAAGTTTCATAAAATCTAATTATTCATATCCGCATCCATTGGTCGATGAAGTTGACCATCTAGCAAATAGAAACGAATATTGATACCCTGAATTTTGCTGCTTTGTACCATGCGGCAACCATATGGCCAACTTCGAAGGCTTTTCAATTTAAACAATTTGCCTAACAAGATTTGTTAGATACAAAAATCCTTTGAAGTTGCATAAACCCAAATATTTTAAATAGCTCATTTTGTATTGTTATTTCTTTCACCACCATCAACATGGTAATATATTACGGTTTTAATAAACCCGGACACTAAATTCTAACTAGCAAATAGTTCTTCAGTTTACCAACCGTATAGATTTATATTTCCATTAAGCAACGGATTTGAATCGTAGTGGATCGAACCCTAAAGATATTTCTGTTATAATTCATATGGGTTTGCAGGCAAAGCTATACTCTGATATTTTAAGGAGATCTCGTAAGTCTGATCCAATAATTCATTGAAATAGGAACATCTATAGCTTTGCACCTACTACGTGCCACAGCACAACATTATTGTTCCGTCGGTTCCAAGTGTGGCCAATCTGAAAATAATCAGTATACTCGCAAACGGAAGAATTTAACAGATAATGAACGTCGTATAATAACAGTATGTATAAAGGAAAATGATGCCGTCGAAAGGTGCAGTATTTTAACAGAGGTATCTTTAGCGTGCCTTAAGAAATAATAAAAGTGAAAGAATTAAAAAAGTGAAAAACGTGGTACAAAAAAAAATTGAAAAAATTGGCGAGGTGGAATATGTGATCCATAGGAAGAATCATGTTTTTTTCTCAAATGAGTTTCTTACACTAAAGACAATTCAAACTGCAATCCAAGAAGATTTTACTAGATTGTTAAAACGAAAGTCTAACAGCGAAAAAAATGTGCCATCTCCACGATAGATGTTTTGTGTTTGGCAAGAAATGTCAACAGCAGGCAAGAAGCATTTATAGATTGATTTTCTACGGGATTAAAGACACTTTTGAAGAAAATACAGCAATATTTCAGGGATATTTAAAAAATGGTGTCATCTAGGTATATAAGTGCATTTTATGCACCTGCAAAAAAAAACGACTATGAGATATCGGTGCAAGACGTGAAATTGCACTAGAACTAATCATCATAGCTTTAGATGCCAGCAGTGATAAGATTAGTCATAATGACAACAGTAATTAGAGATTTTACTAATGTTTATAGTAAGTATGTTTTGTCGGTGGTATTTAATTTTATAGTGTTGTTTGCACTATTAGTTGTTTTCGTGGTCTTAGATCGTGTTACTCTTACAACACTATGTATGCAAAATATGTCTGTAATTTACGTTGTCAATTTGTGACAGTTATGTAAAATTACATAATAATTTTGTAAAGGAAATAGGTACACTGTAATATTACAGAAATAAACATTGATAAAATTCCGTTTAAGTATATTATGTGATTTTGCCAACTATTATGCTAAATTCCATCGTAAATTTCCGACACTATAATTTGTAATTTCACTTATAGGTTGCAATTTTAAAATATACCTATGTAATTTTACTGAGTAATTTTAATTTTCTTATTATTTTTAATATACTTACCTTTATAACTATAATTCAAAAATATGCATAGAGAACGCTTTTTCAATAACTAACACCGTACAACTGGCTGAATCAGTGTGTAAAATCAATTTAAATATTCTCATTTTGTTTAACCTGAACTGTGTACTGTAACAGAAGCCAATTTAAAAATGCATAAATATTATTTTTGCAGCCATATAAAGGGTGTGTCGACAAATGAAGTTGAAAAGAGGTATATTCCAGGTATATTCTAGTATCTCTAGATTCATCTTCTCGAACGACTCGAATGCGTCTCGTCGATTCCTCAATTTTCTAGTCCCGTCTCGATCCACCGCTTTTTGTTTGTTTAACAGAATCGTGTAGGGGCGATCGGGGCAATCTTGGCATTTCGCGATACCACAGTCGTCGGTTTGGGTGTGAGTGGGGCAAATTCCGTGACAATATATTCCTTGGTTTTTGCAAAAGTTTGTAGATATACTTACATCTGTGTGAAAATAAATACTTTTAACTTGACTTTTAGTTGCAGTAAATTTACAATTAATATAACTATAACTAATGTTGGTTTAGAGACACAGGTAATGCTGTTTCGATGCAATCATTTAAAAAACATATCGTTTCAGTTTATATTATATTTATGATTTGTGTAACATTTAAATTGGCATAAACTGCAAGTGCAATATATCCGAATATCCCACAAAAATCCTAATTAATGAACCGTACATGTTTGTCTACCACACCTTAACACAACTAAAATCCAGAGATTATTAGATTGATGTGCCTCTGCGAACTTACAACAGTTCGAAAAAAAAGAAACTACATGAAATATTATATAAAATTCAATATAATAATAACTTTATTTGAAAATAGGAACATCCTAGTAATACAAATATATAACCTACATTTGTAATGTTTAGAATAACAATAAACATTCGGAATAACAACAACCACAATATGAACAGCAGACTAAGTAAAATTATTGAAAATATACTGGAACAGATTTTTCTTAAATACACTTAAGGAACCCAAGGACTTAATATTATTAGGCAATTTATTATAGGCAACAATACCCTTATACAGTATGCAATTTGCATTTCTAGTAAAATGTTGATGAATGTCGTAATTAAATGTAATGTATTGATTGAAATGATTAGGTAACAATATAAATTAAAAGTAAATACATAGTCCTAAATTAGTACATAGTATTACCACATTATTCTTGAAATATGCTAATTTTATGACGTAAAAACACATATACTTAATATATAGTGTATTTTAAAAATTGCCAGTAAATATAATATTTAACAAAATATATAAATTTTCACCCATTTTTATTAGTGTAGGTGTAGATAACTACTACCTACCTATTGGATGCTTGGATATACCAAGGGTAAATTTGTGAGAACAGTTTAGTTTTTATCAAACTTGATATTTGACCCTTTAAAATGATACGTCCATGGAATCGCATTTCCGCACTCGTCATAAAGTAACGTCACTGTCTATAATTCTAAATACTTCATGTACCTATGTATATTATGTGCAAATTATAGCTTATATTTACATTTCCTGTTTGTTTTAGGTCGTCATTGCTAGATCATTTTGAATTGTTATATATAGATACTTTTAATTAGATATTTTAATGTTCCGCCATATTCTTGAAATAGTGTTTTTTTACAAATGCAAGTAATTTTAGACATTTATATACAACGGCTGAAAGCGGTCTAACACAATACATCAATAATTTTATTTTGCTTTTACTCTGTTTAATTTTCTGTACCTTATAAACACCACCAATTTGATCATTTTACGGCGAGAAATACGGCGACCTTAAGCGATTTGTTACTGTATTAAATAACTAAGTTTTTAGGTACCTAGTATTATTTATCAGGTCCCCTTGAATCACTTAAAGTGTATGAATTTTATGGAAATTTTCTGTGCAGAAGAACGTGAGGTATTAACATTAATTTCCGGTTCGAACCGAAACGGCCGGCGGCCCAACACTCCAAACTTTTCCATTAAAAGTCTTAATTTCACGAAATTCCAATGATGCGCATTAATTTTAGGATTCACGGTCCTAACAACTTGGACGTATTCGATATTTTCGGTTTTTGTCGGATGCAGTCCGATGTGAATTCCGCCAGCAGGTGTCTAGTCGATATTTACAAAACACCGAGGCAATTACTTCCAGCGTACATTATGTACGGACCTTGGGAGTTTCCATATTTTTACACACACACATGCATCTAGCCAGAACATAAAAAGAAACGGAATTACAAAAGACAAAATTACCTGTCGTGCTCTAAGTGGTCCTGTAAATAAGGGTCCAACCTCGCTGCTCAGGTAGGTAGATGTCTACGCCAGCGTTAAAAGTTCTGTAACAACAAAAATACTTTAGACTCCACATTTATGAAATTTTTTACCTGGAACAAAATTTGTTTGCGGGAATGTGAGGTTGTCTAGGTTACTTATTTTGTGGTTTTCTCCATTTAAATTATAATATTTATATAATTAGCATTGATAGACATTATCAAGGAGACAACATTATGTATTTACTTTACTGTAAAGAATGATTAAGGTCTATAATGTCGAATATTATTTTATTTTTTTACGTAATTGTATATCAGTTTGAATCCAAAATTATGATCTATATAGATCATAATTTCAAAAACCGGTACATACCTACCACAGAGAAAACAATATAGAACAACAAAGTGCATCTAAAAGAACTAATAGGTCTAAGTGTACTTCATTATAGAAGATATTATTTTTTTAATCATCGGTAGGTACTGTTAAATATTGGTGTAGTTGTAACTTTAAATTGGGATCATATTTACACTGAGGCTGCATATGACCATCTTTAGACTTTAGGCTTGTTTTAGTTTCGAATTTGAATGATCCTAGAACAGTTCTTATAAATGAAATACTACAAATACATTACCAACACTGATAAACTGAAAACTAAAATAAATATAATAAAATGAAGATATTTGATCATTCTCGTTTCACCGAACTAACGTTAGCCGTTTGTTTTTTGACCACCCTGTTGGCGTATCGTAGCAGGGGCTCACCTAAACTAGATCCGTGTCAGAGTTCATAGATCAGGTAATATGTAATAAGGCCATAGGAAAGCAAAATATTTTTATTTAAATATTTTTTATTGCAGTCGCGCTCCATGTCACTCCATTAGATAACAAGCAGCATTGGTAAGAGCGTCTGTATAATCAAATTCGGCCTAGTGGCGGCGTAGAAAAAAGTTTTTAAGTTTAGTTCAAAAAATTAATTATAACGATTATTTATTTCATTTAAATAAATCGGATTAGTATTCTGAGAAGCACACATTATGGCTCCTAAAACACTGTCGCCATATAAAATTACACCTTGTAATATATATAGTTATTCAAGTGTATCCTAAGAAAACTTTACAGTAGGTATAAATTGAAGAATTGTATGAATAATGAACAGCCAATATGCAGTATATACCGCGAATACTGTTTGACATTGGCCGTTTTCAAATCAATTATACAACATAGTAACTAAACTGTATTCAACTACTTAATTGGAATTGAGGTACAAAATTTGTCAAATGACGAGAAGAATATCTTACTTATCTCTAGTTCTTAAATTATTTCAGGAATCTTTTTTGAAATCAACGAATAGATTGAAAATTATATTTTTTTAAAAATATGAACGCAGAAAAAGTTCCGGTTATTAATTTTAATCTGTGGGATATTCGATAAAAAAATGTCACACCAAACTAGGTACAAATGGAGCCATACTTGCATGTGTTGGTGTGAAATTTTCACTTATAATATTCCTAGTGCTTAAATTATTTCCGGAAATTTTTTCGAGATCATGAATTTTTTGAAAATATTTATGAACGAGGAAAAAATTATAGTTATTAATTTAAAATAATTACTAGAATATAATAAATAATAAAAACCTTTTGTTTTTGTTTATTTTAATTTATATATAGACCTTTAAAACTCAAGAATAAAAATTAATTAAAATATCAAGTTCTGTCAATTAAAATAAAACGAAAAATAATAGAATATCCTACTGATCTTTTTCTGAAAAATGGGGAGCTCTCTCTTTAAATCTGCTTTAATTAAAATTTCAGGAGTTGTCCATCTATGTATTTATAAACGTCAAAGAGGTGAATATTTCCTGAAATTGTTTAAATTACCATGGTAACCTAACAAAATACAAGATTCTAATTGATTAGAAAACGTTGGTGTTATACGTTCAGTTATATTTACCGTAATTTGAAGAATGAAAATGTGACTAAAATAAATACACCCAGCAAGTAATTAAACTTTTCCTTTTGATGTTATTTAGTAGGACGAGCATATTCTCGGTATTTCCAGTCTTCTATGTAGTGCACGAGTTTATTAAATTCCGATCCACATCTATATATACAATCCTTGAAAAGGATGTGATTAAACGAGACTGCAATTTTCAGGGAGCCGAATCAGTGGGAATAATCGAATTATCTCAGGCTTTCAATTGGAAAACGAAAAATAATTGAATATCCTGACTGATCTTTTTCTGAAAAATGGAAAGAGCTCTCTCTTTAAACCTGCTTTAATTAAAATTTCTGGAGTTTTCCATCTATGTATTTCGGCGGTGTTTTATTCTCCCATTCGCAGGATTTGCTGAACACCAAATGTACTTCAATGTCCAACAGCCACAGTTTCATTACAAAAACTTCTTTTTGAAATAAAAGTTTCGCTGCAGTATTTAATTACGTGGGAAAATATATGCTCTATGTAGTATTTACCTAGACGTATGTTGGCATGTTGCGCTGGAGAGCTTTAATAGGCAAAGAATGTTTTGATCCTACACTAATAACACATAACATTGAGATACATAATGTTAATCTTTTATCTATTTCTATTTTTTCTCAGTTCAGCGTTTCAGATAACATAACTCGATTTTCACTACAATTTTTCAGGGAAAATATATACCTATTTAAAATATTTCTAGATTTTGATTCCAATAAAATTGTCATATGCATCTATGAAAATAATTAAACCATTTCGTAGATACATGTCAATACTATTTTTTTTTTCGTGCTGATTAAACTGAATTTAATAACATAAAGTGATTTGAGATGACAGTTGCTGTTTTTTCGTTTACAATAAATTCCTCCACTTCAACTTAAAAGTGATCAAGATATGAATTCCCCGCTCCCTCCAAGTATATAAATTTTATTCAATTATTTGGTCGGTCAGTGGTCGCGCGGTTTAAGGCGTCAGTACTTGAATCGAGGTGACTAGATCGGAGTTGGTTCGCGCCCAGCTGCCGGTAGACCGTATATAAGCTATATTCGTGGAGAGGATTGGCACCCTCTCTGCGGGTATGGTAGGGTGGAATAATGTTAGCTTGGGTCAATGTGAGAGATTGATACCGATTGATATTTGACTACTCCCCTAATTAATGAGGTTTTCCAGGTTTCCCTCATTCCTGCACTGAATAGTGGTTAGGGCCTACCAACGTAAGTCGTTCCTGGGCGCAAATGCGGCCTGCTTAATAATAATATGCCGCCCCCTCTCCTGCACAAGTCTCTGACTTATGGACTAATCCCTGTGATTAGAATGAGGGGTAGAGATATTATTATATTATTATTATTATTATTTGAACCACATCAGTTTGCTATAACCTAACTTTTTCAAATTGACATTTTAAAATCACCATAAGAATATGGCACTATAGTGTAGTGTAATTTATAGTCTTTTCATGTTTTTCTCTATCATTTCACTGTCTTCTTCAAGACTACTACTTGGTGAATTATAACTATGGCTACTACTGCATAAATTTATTTAAAATATGTCCATTGATATTCTTTGTCCTGTGTTGAAATTCTTTTTTCAATCAACCATAAGGAAGGGTCTTACTCTCCTACCACTCAACTGACTGCATCTGATCATGGGCGAAGTTAGGGGGGGGCTAACCCCCCCCCCAGAAATCGAATAGTCCCCCCCCCAAAATATTCATAAGCATCGCGAGATGAAATGTATGAGAATACATTTCAGCACCGAAATTAAAACAGTCCACACGGAGCTTTAGCCCCCTCAGATTTGATGACGTAACTTCGCCCATGCATCTGATTTTATCAAATAAATCACATCACTTTAATCATATAAGTTACTGCATTTATGTCAGAACGCAAAAAAACTAGTAATTAATTAATGTAAGAAACACATGTCATGTGTGTCATGTCACATGACCGAAATGACGTTCCAACAAGGTGTTTCTACATCTAAACTTTCATCTGAAATTTCATATTATGTAAAATATTCGATGCATAGGATAGAACAAGATCTGTTTTCTTGATTTTTAGTATTAAATTTATTCCATAAGCTTAAAAGCAAAAATACATTATTGGCAAGTGACGTTATAGATAGATATAATATGTTTCTTACCTTGAATGAAGTATATTAATAATATTGTATTTCTTTCCAATATAATTATTACTATTTTGTATAAGAAGGAAGGCGAGAAGTCAAAATATCCGTTTTTCGTATAAAGCTGGTAACATTTGAGCATACTAAATCTGCAGTTCTTTCAGGTGCATTGGCATAGACTCTGGCTTTCAGATACCCTAAAATTAAAAATCTGAAGCCGTCTAATGACAGGACTTATCATTCTCCGATACTTTTGGTCAGTTAGGAGCTTTTCCATAATACATTTTAACAGTTTGTACGCGCTGTAGAATCATATAATTTTCCATTAGAATTTGGTATAATTACAAACACGTTGCAAATACGATACCAACATAACTGCTAATATGACCACTAAATACAGATGAAATAGAACATCCTTATTCGAAGGCGTTTTGTACAGGATGATTCGACTTTAAGTATTATACGGAAACTATCGAAATTGATGCTTGTTGAAAAATAAGTGTACTTTTTACTTTAGGTGCTTTTATTTTCGGAAACTCTGTATCTCGATAAACTTAAATAGAAACTTTCTCTGTTACAGCTCATGCACAATTCCTTAACGCAGTTTCAATGAAATTGTTACCGTTATAGAACAAAGTTCACTTATTTTTCAATAAGGAATCAACTTATGCAGTTTCTAGAGTATTATGAAATCATCCTCTATATTTACCAATACCTATTTTACATATTTTTCGTGTAAACTACCTATTTTAAAAAAATTGACAATAGCCTGTTACCAGAGCAACCATTGAAACAGATAAAAGTGTTACTTTCTGTAGTAATTTTAGAACAAATAACGTCAGTCTTTTGAGGGATAAAAAATGAAGGAATTACCGTTTGATACATTTTTTACAAAACACCCGGTAAGTTTCATTTCTACCTGCTTTAACTCGAACGTATGAATAATTTTCGCCATATGATGCATTAAGTAAATGTATATTTACAGCAATTGCTTTGCGAGCGTTTCTATAACGAATACAAGGGTACATAGGTACCAGCTGACACTCATTTTATTTGCCATTTGCCATTCAGCCACCCAAACATACTTTCTTAGATTAAACTATAAGTATGCGTCGTAATAATACGTTTTTTAGAATTTATATAAATATGCATGCGCCGTTCCCACACCACCTATATGTTATTTATCGTAGACTGCTAGTAAAAGAACTAATCATTGTATCACCCACGCCGATTTATATTCATCGCCTCGCTCCATTTTTAAATTACAAATGTGATGGAAGCCAGTTCTTATTTGGAAATGTATTAAAAGCCAAATCGACTTCGAAGAAGAATAACTAGAGTTTCAAATTGGATCGGAGAATTAAGGATGTCTCTTTATATTTCACTAGATTCCTATCTTCCTTTATTTGTGCCCCCCAAGTATACTCGTCTTCGTTACAGTGAGGCATGTCACATTCTTGAGAAGGCGACATATGACAGGCAACCTCTCTTGGGCATACTTACCCCCTTATTCAGTCAATTCGATACCAGTAGGTTATTACTTTTCTGCCTTATCCGGCCAAGATGTAGAAATAATCCCTGTAATATGGAGGATGAGGAGAGGATTATAGGTCGCTACATTTCTCCAGGTAAAACTTATTTAAATAAAAAATATTATGTGACATGAGCTGCCACATGAAATTATGAAATGAGAATTATTGGATGTTTTTAATTGTATGGGTTATTCTTCAAATAAATTAGTAACGTTATACAGGATGTTTCAGAGTTGAAGTGATAAAAGCCTCAGATTCCGCTCAGCAAAATATGTAAAAAAGGCATTTTCTAAATCTGGCAACCATGGAAATTTAAATTTCTTTGTCCTACTGTCTTAATACAAGAATTTATTTCTTTAGATCTTGTTTTATACCAAAGGAAACGTTTGTACTTTTCGAAACTGTATGTGTAGGTTCATTGTTAGCTGCGATCCAACAATTACTAATGCCACGAATTCATTTAAAATAATTCTAATTCGCTCCCGCATCAAGATATTATTCAAAATAGAAATAAGATCATTAATAAATCGTAAGAATAAAGGTAGGCCAATGTTTGTACCCTGAGGAATACTACTAGTAGGGATATAATTAGATGTTAGATGTGTCATCATTCTACGAATTATCTAATAAATCATATTGTCAGAGAAGCCTATTGCTTTAAGTTTAGAAAGCAAAGAAAGTATTCAGTTCGGTCAAACGTTCTCTGAATGAATATATAGGATGTTAAGGGTTACATTTTCTAATAAACGTTGAGTGAAACTTGCCAAGTTAGTTGGATAATTTTTCCATAAATCTCTTAACAATTAAAAAATTTGATCAAATAATGTTTTATGTTCTGCTTTTCTGGAGAGAACCGAGAATCATAATGTTAATTGAGATCACGATAGAGTCTTCGGTTACCATAGCTAGTATAAAAACATGTAAATTAAGAACGTTAATGAATTTTTAATTTAGTGTTTGCAGCTTTTAAAATATTCGTATCATTATTTTTCCTTTTGAAAATAGTATAACGAGAAATAAGATAATTAGTACCTAAAACTACGTCTAAGGCTCTTCATCGCCTTCAGTAAAGATATTTAATTGTACATTTCCTGAATATTACAGGCGTATATCGCATACTTACGGATTTAGGTCAAGATATCCGGAAATTATCCACTTCCTTTCTCTTTTTTTATCGAACAGCCTCTTTGATTTTTGGAGAACGCGAGCGTAATAGAAATTTGTACGTGACGGAATAATCTTTACGCTCGAACTAAATAATATAACCGCTGGGTTCTCACTCCCTCTAATATTTTGCTCGACAATCCACATCAACCTTAATCTTGCGGGGATTTAGGGTAAAGTTTGTAGACGACACTTTAGTATATTTGTGGATGCCGATAAGACGCAATTAAATCTGTCAGAAGCGAAAGTTACACAGAAACGGTTATATGTTGGTAAGGATGAAAATCCCTACAAGACTTTGAAGTTTGATACTAATATTAATAAACATATTAAAAGTTGTTTCATCTTGAAATTCATTTTTCTTCTGAAGTTTGTAATCAATCCAATGAATGAGATGAAATGTAGAAATTTTTTAGAAACAATGAATGCTATCTTATATCACTTATTATTTAAGGTTATGTTACGTTCCTAACGGAATATTTTGTAATAGCTAAGTGTGTAAATGTATCTCTTTGGTTCTTATATTCATTAATGTTTCTGTAAAATTATGTGCAAGCATGATATGCTAATTTTGACATTTGTGCAACGGACGTCCATTGGTCATTCGGGTATTTTCGAAAATTTCGGGTACCCTTAAGTGCTATTTTCACATCATTCTGAAAATTAAGTCTTAAAATTTCTGCCATTCTGAGTTCTATGATAATAAAAAAAAGGTATTAAATATTTAATTTTCGGTTAAGTAGGGTCAGTTCCCATAAGAGATAATACAATGCATATAAATATACTGTCATATTTTTCTAGTAACACAATAATTTAAATGTGACTTTAAGACATTCCTTATAAGACTTCCCCTGCGCTAACATAATAAGTATCTACAGGACGTGACCATAAAAAGAATAATAAAAGTCTTCCGGTGACTGTTCAAACGTGAATAATAAAGTATTGTTTAATGTATGAATCCTCCATAAGAATTTATTGTTATAAAAACTCTTTATATCAAGAATTCTTATCTGCAGTATGTGAAGTCTATAGAAAATAGTGGTATCTGCATTTTCTTTTTGTCATTTTTGTTCATTGTCATTCATCACATTTGTCCATTCTATAGTATCTAAATTTTCCAATTGTAAAAATATACCTACTGATTCTGATAGATATTAATAACAAAGGTGACTTCGAGAAGTTTATTCAAATTATTTTACACTTCAAATTTTAGATGGCGAAGTTGTAAAACCAGTATTTCTGAAATATATAAGTATATAAAATATATTATTTGATTCTAACTTCGACGTTCTAATATTTGTCTTAAATAGTTTATTCGACATATCACTATTTCGTCTTTTTCTATTAGCATACTCTTTCTATTTGGTTTTATCATCGTCGGCTAAATCACAGCATCCGTGCTTTTTCTAGTCTGCTCCTCTGCCCGTTCGCGTGGCAGCACTCTACAACACAAATGACGTAGTAGGACATAGTCGTTAATTGTTTCATAGAAATTATGACAAATGTCAAATATCTGTTAGTAGTACGTTTCTGTTTACGTCTCATTTTTTTATAAATTGATACAACATCAAATAAGAAATATTGTGTTTTCATGGTGAAAATGCAGAAGTAGCAAGCAGTTCATTATTAATACGTATACAAGGTGTCCGGAAAGTAATGGGACCCAGCTTAAACATAGCTTCCTGTGATCAAATAGAACCGATTTAGACAAACTTAGTCCAAAAGTGCTTCGTTTAGGAGTTACAGGGCTTCAAAGAAAAAAAATAATTGTTTTCTTATTATGGGCATAATAAAGAAACGAAACGTTCAATCATGTTCAAATTTGGTACAGTAATGTTTCAGATAAGTACAAGCATTGTGAAGAAGTAAGTAGTGCCGCCTATCGTAGAGGACGCTCTTGGCAGTTTTTTTGCAATTAATTTTTATTGTATCTTTTTTGTTGGCCCTATTCTGATCGCTTGACTGAGAATTATGATGGAGAAATTAATTTTGCATAGAAAAGCTATACCTGTTCCATGCTGATACAATGCACCGGTTTCGGTAAAAACGTGTTTTAAAGTTTCCGCACATTAAAATAGAAATAAATTTTCTAATTCGATCAAGTTATCGCTTGTCAAACTAACGTTCATACGCTTAAAATTTTTTTATTGTCAGAAGCTCATTTTTACAATACCGTCCATGAATTGTTCATGAATTTTGTATCATCAACTTCTAACTCTTCTTCCCGCGAGTTCCCAGTATTTTCTATTTCACAGTTGTATGTTCCTCATTGCCACTCTTTATTGCACTGTATACACTACTCACAGACATTCTTAATAACGAACTGCATATTTCAGTCGCATCACTCACACTCATATTTTGGTCTCGCGCCCTAATCCTTTTATTATCCGATATTGCTTACTTGTTAGATCAGAGCAATTAGGATTGAATTATTCTTCGCTCTTAAGAATACAAACAAAAAATCACTAATAAGTTAATTACATTCACAATTAAATTAGCGGAAAGATATACCCGAAATTTTCCCACGTCTATCACGACATGATTACCAATAGATATCGTACATTCCGATTTGGCGCATGCGTATTTGCTGCAGCAAAAGCTGTACAATCAGAAGTATGCGGCACTTAAATTTGATATGATAAATACTTATAAACTGTAATTTGGAATATACTCTATAAGTGTGCGTACATTTTGTAACTTGAAAAAAACTCCTATTGGTAACTCTTTGGCTATTTTTAGGCTATTTCTTCTTTACAAAAAAAAAAATACAAAACATGTTGAAGTGCCCTCACTGGAAGCCTGTCACCTGGTAATTACTTTATGCTTTTATGCTTATGGGAGCCTACAGATACATAATTATTTTACGTTTATCTTGAAGGTATATAAAATACCTATAAAATTTTATTATGTAAACATCTCTAGAAGTTAAAATTAAGGTAAATTACTTCTGCGAGTATACATGCGTTTTAAGTTGAACGGATTGGAATATCCAGGGTGCACAAAATTACAATGCACTGACGTGTTACGTTTCCAATCGATAAAAACTACATCAATACGGCCTTCCGAAGGGTACATGCAACCCAGCCATCTTTGTGACTGTCAGTATATCGGTACCATGGGTCGGTCCGCTAGAATTCGATCTAGCGAGTGCTATTGATGGCTAGAACTAATACATAATCCATGCCGAATGTGAACCCTTTCTCTTCATTCTTCGGCGATCGTTCCAAAAGCAAACGCACCTGGCTCTCTCCTAACAAAGAATCACTGTGTCATTCAACTTGGCGTTATCTGCCATGGTGGCAGTAGGACATTCAGTCAGGGGAACTTAATATAAATTGGATATCGATTTTCTTCAGAATCGGGCTGGGTAACAAGGGGAAAGGGGATGTCGGAATACTTCAGATTGATTTTTTTATAACAAAATTTCAATAAAACTTAACTTTTCCATATAGCGTGCTGACTTTGGTATATATTTCTTTACCGACAAAGGAAATAATGATATTTAAAATTACTACAAATTTTATAACAAGAAATTTTGTGATGTTACTATTAATAGGGTATTTTAAATAGTATTAGTATATTCTGAAAAGTGTATCAAAAAACTTAACAAAACATAACAGCATTAGTGTGCATCGTCTTTTTCCAGAGTAAGACTTAGAGTAAGAAAAATTTTTTCTTACTCACAGCTAATTTTATAGTTGTCGCAACCAAAAATATTAGTAAAATTACTACTACTCTAATTCTTGATGTTTTGTTTATCCACTTTTACTATTTAAATTCTCCTCAAGTAAAATACTAACTTTTAAAAAGCGTTTGTAAGACACACATTATTTTGCTATTGTAACCCCACATTTTAACAATTATTTTCACATACTTATAAACAATGTGAAGTGAACAATCTTATATGTAGAACATGTAAATTTATATTATAACAATATTTACATCTACAGCTGTGGCGGCTGGTGAGATTTCAGGTATGCCATATCTCAATAGCCGGACATGGGACCCAAACCAAACTTTAGTAGAACTTTGGTAGAAGTAGAACGATTTTACAGTTTGCTAAAAAAAGTTGAAAAAAACGTAGGCTCACCTCAAATTTTCAGAACGGCTTCTTTACATTTTGAGAAACATTTTTTTCTATAGGTAAACTACATGTAAGTTTAGGGATAGGTTTCAAGTTTTATTCAAAAATAACTAGATACTACTACTAACTACTTACTAATAAATAACTAATTTGTAGAATTTATAGCATTTTGAAATTTTTATAATGTATCACAAATACAATATTAATTTTCAAACTGCTGTAACTTTAACAAAAATTAAATTTTTTTTAATAAAATCTGAAACCTATTGGTAGAATTATGTCTAGTTTATGAAAAAAATGTTTCTCGAAATTTAAACAAGCCAATTTGGAAATCTTAGGTGAGGCTCACGTTTTTTTAAACTTTTTTCGCAAACTGCAAAATCGTTCTCCATCTACTGAAGTTCTCTATATAGCCACAGAACATATATACTAAAGTGTGGTTGGGGTTCCATGTCTGGTTATTAAGATATGACATACCTGAAATTTCACCAGCGCCACTGATCTACAGTTAAATTTAAAAAAGTACTTGTTTTGAAAGATTTATGTACCTAAAAATTTGTAGATTAGATCACTTTCTGTCATTATATATTCGTTTTATTTCGGTACCTTTGAATATTCGCAGGTGGCATGAGATAATTATTCAGTTCTTAAATGTCTAAAATTATTTGTATTTGTAGAAAACCTTATTTCAAGAATACGGGGCCCTTAAGTATAATTTTTTATTAATTTTTCAAATAAAAGTTATATAAGTACCTACCTATACTAAACTGTATATGCATTATGTATACAGAATAACAATACACAAATGTATTGAACTGCAAAAATTTCAGTTTTCGAGTTCAAAAAAAAAAAACAAAATTATATGATAAATTCTAATTTGTAACCTGTTATGCCTTTCATATTTTACGGTTACTGTGTATCTACCTATAATACACATGGGATTTAGATATTACCAACGTTATCATGAATAAAATTTCTCGAAAAATCTACAAAATAATTAGTAATGATGTGCCCATCAATCTCACGATAACTGCCTGGTGAAGCGATGCAAATTACGGAAGCAAAAGCATTCGAATAACTCCGAACTTTTATTTACAAGCGAAAGCATTCAAATAATCTCGATCTTTTCTTTACAATTATTTTTCCTAGAACAATTAAATTTCTACCTATCTTTAAAATTTAATAGTAAATATATATATATATATATATATATATATATATATATATATATATATATATATATATATATATATATATATATATATTTTTTTTTTGCCATAATAATACGAATGTAGGTACCTAATTTTTAATGACTGTATATTGCATAATAATTACAAAGTATCAGTAAAGTACACTTGCCACAACATAAAAGTTCCCAGCTCGAATCAGTATTATGTTGTTTAAATTATCACGGCTTAACTGTGCCTGTCCATCATACATGTGTCTAGACAAAGACAATTATTGACGCGACATGATCGCTGATGCCTCCAAAAATTGCTATTCATAGTCCACCGGCTCATCCCTTATGTTAGGTTGGAAACCTTTTTGTTGCGGCCACTGTATATTCTATTCGACAAGGAAAGTACATTTGCAGTTGTTAAACAGAATGTTACTGTAACTGTTCGCATGTTGCTTTGTTTGACATTTGACATCTTGATATACACTAGCGTCATTGCAGGTTATGCACATGAGTTTTTTTAACCATAGACGATCGGTAGTGTACCAGTTTATATAAAAGTGTTCCTGTAATCGTTGAATGTGAATGAATGCTATTAGAACTCTACTAAAATAATAAGTTTCCATCCATTTGTAACTTTTTCCAAAAAATAACAGCCATGCTTCTGCCTAACAATGGATCTCTTTTTGTCAGAGGTCATTCAACTGTCTATAATTTTTAGTACATTTTTTACATTACTAATAGTTACGTATTTTGCGTCTCTGAATCCGACTGCAATTTTGAATGAAAGTGTCCGATGGCTTTGCACGCGTGGACCCAACAACAATTTGTGAAATGGAACGTAATCGAGTTATTTCTATGGGATGTGGGACGTTAGCGCTTTTACGTTAAGTGATCTATAAATCAGGCTCAAATCTTATCGAGTTTTTACGTTTCTTCAAAAAGAACCCCTTGGAAATTTTCCTACAAAGTTGTAAATTTACAAATTGGCCCGAAATGTATCAACATCACTGCACGTTTGTTCAATTTACTATTTGAATTTCAGACATGAGTTTACCATAGGAGTTGGCTTATGACTGAATTACCATTTTGTGTAGTAGAAGCTTAAAAATAGCTTTTAATAATATAATTCAATTTTTTTTCTACGTGTTATTTTAGATTTCAGTAAATGGCATTTCTCCGGTGTATTTTCAAATTTGATATTACTTTCGAAAAGAAACCTTAATTTGACTGATTATTTGGACTGATTAACATCATCAAAGTCAGATGGTGTGAACGTGTAGAATTGTTCAGGATAAAATGGCTCCTTTTTGAGGCAAACAAACCATTTTCGTGCTAATGGCATTCTTTCTGTAAATGGTAATGCGCATATTTTTGCAGACTCGGCTGAGGTTCTTGGAAATGCCTATGTTATTTTCGGGCAAGGCTAAAAAACTGTCAAAACTACATTTTCACTCATTACAGATCCGTCAGGATTACTCACTAACAACAAAATACACTCCGCGCAGTTAAATAAAATGCCCTTGTAATCCATGAAAATCAAATAAGAGAAATACTGATGGGTCTATCGTAATTGTGTTGCTGATTGGTTTAATATAGTTTCAAAAAAATATATATATTCACTTTATGAATGAGTTTGGATTTTTTTTTAAGAGTGATTCTCTTAATTCTCATTTTATACTATCCCCTCTTAAATTATTTGTACTTAGTCATAGTTAACCCCACGTATATTGATTTCGATTTATGTTCTGGGCATTACGGCTACTCTTAGTATAGCGATGGTCTTCCGAACTGTTCCGTAGTGGTCTATGCAACTGGTCGCAGCCTTTGCTGTCACCTTAATTCAAACATGAAGAAATGTCGATTTTCTACTTGACATTTCCATTTTGTTTTGACATAATTTACACAAATTGCTTTCGAAGTGTTTACACTATAAAAAATGTTTAACAAATTTTCAGTCAATATCAAAATGGTATTATTATTATTATTATTACAAAACAAAATGGGCAGAGGAAATCCTGTTAACCCATGTTAAAATATATGAAAATCCACAGCGAATAACGTACTATGACTATAAAAAACAATAGTAATCTTTTAAAATATTAAATACCATAATATTAAAATATAAACATGGGACTTAATTACCCATATAAAGATTACAAGAACAACAAAGAACGAGGAAAGAAATTATATACATATTAGTTCTATTTGAACAAGCTGTCCAATCTGCTTTTGAAGGATTGTAAAGATGGAGCACTCACTACACCTTCTAGCATTACTCGAAACACTAAATATACGATTTGAAAAAAAACATGTTGACGCACAGATGTTCTAAAGTGTTTTTTTTTAATTTATACTGATGTCCTCGAAGACATTTATCATAATTTAGCAATAAAATATTACCCATTACCCATTATTCTCTGCAGCAAACGATATATCAAAATAAAATCTCGAGTTTTTCGATCTTCAAAACTATGGAGATTAGACAACTTTCTTCGTATGATGATAGTCTTATACAGTCTTATAGGGACAACGAGTAGCATAGCGTTGAACAGATTCCAGCATGTGCTTGTCTCGTGTTAGGCGGGTTGTAATACCTGTCCACAGTACTCCAGAATTTGCCTTGTGTATGTTGTATATAGTTTTACGAATGTGCTCAATGAAACATTTGGAAATACTTTAAGCAGGTAAACAGATCTATTGGCACGTCTCGTAATATTTATAATATGCTGTGACCAAGCAAGATCTGTCATCATAGTAATACTCAAATCAACATGACTATCTGTAGTTGTAAGTTATTTATTATCAATTTAATAATTTATTTTCGGATTATTTTTTCCCAGATGCAAAACAACACACTGTTCTGTTTTGAGTGGAAGTAACCACGACTCACACCATAGATATATTTGGTTCAAATCTTCTAATAACAAATGATACAACGTTAAAGAATCATTATAGAGTTTAGTGTTATCTAGGTAATAGGTGAATTTCGATTTAATTACACTTTTCAGGCCTGAAGTATATGTCAAAAAAGTAGCGGGCCGAGAACAGATCTTTGTGGAACTCTATTCAAGACTGGTCGAGTAGATGAATTTTCGATTCGACAAAAAGTTTTCTATCCAATTCTGTTAAAAGGAGATCAGAAAGATTTTGTCGAAATAAAAAAAATTGTTTTTATATATTTTTAGGTATTAATAATATTGTGTGAAACTAACTACTCAGTGGACAAAAGCCCCAACCTGCGTTGAATTACACCCACAATATCTACCCATATATTCCTTATTATTAGCTTTTGTAACATTTTTTTACTGTTTTAGAAAGGTATTTTAAGCTAATATAAATCAAATCTCTTAAAAAAAAATTGTGTTGATCTCTTTTTTAAAGTAAATTAGCTCATAAAAACTTCGAAATTGCACCGTAAAATTTTTCACTATGTAACAGTTAATTGATTACAATGGCACTTTTGCCATGAAAAACGGGATAGGGGCTTATGCTTCATTCCAATATTGTTTAATATTCCAAAAGCAATACTTAAAGCATTTTTCTTTTTCAGGATTCAGATTATGATGTTAAATTTGCCCATAACATATAACGCAACACTGAATTTTTAGGAATTATACCAGGTAAATATATTTACTTACATTTAGTATTAAGATATACACACTAACATTAACAACAAAGTCCTTAAATAAGTACAAATATTTTAACTGCTAGTGTAGTTCGTCATATAGATCAGTCTAGTGAAAGCCATTTTTTTAAATTTCTAATATTTACGGAGATATTATTTTTTTTTTAAAAATACCCACATTTTGAGGACCGCTAGCAGATTTCTCATAATCAACCTAATGAACCATATGATTTGTTGCCATATCTCCTCTAATATAAATATTAAGTTTTCTTTAACGTAATAGTAAAGTAATACGGTTAAATTCTATTTTAAAAATACTTGTTTGAAGCATAAGTACAGTAAAGTTGGGTATGTAGTATGATACGCAGTATTATTAACATAAATTTTAACTGCTTAACTGACCTTACTATAAACGATTAAAAATGAATTTCCGCAAGTTAAATACATACTACCATAAAGTATTTAGGAAGATATTACGTGATATTACTATATTCAATGTTCAAAAATTATACATAAACGTGCACACAAGCTTACCTGTTTGTTAAAAAATTAATTATTTAATCAGTAATCCACATTTCACAAGTTAAATGTCATTGTACACTGTTAGAAAGAGACACAAGACACAATTTCCTTAAGTTATTTTATGAAGAATAACGAAATACTATGATTTTCACACAGCATATTAAATTTAATATTCACCACATAACCCCAAATGAGACAGTACTAACCATTTTTTTCGAATCCAGAACCATAAAGTGACTTCGCACTTTAATCAGTCAAACGAATTTTAAAAATAAAGGTACACACAATATTAAATAACAAAATAGCAGCTTGACGTATGAGGTTAATATCAAGAAAAGCAAAGACATTTGTGTCACTGGCAACACTGTGAATCACACGTTCAATCTGCAGTGCTATGACTCATAAATGTATGAATGTCGGCGTTCCTCAACAAGTTTTCTACAGAAAAATTACAAAATTTATTTAAAATTTTACTTTTTTATTTCTGATTTTTTTGTAAAAAAAATTATTAATTATGTGTTCTACATAGTGAACTATACTGCTGGTTAAAATATTTGTACTTATTTAAGGTTCACCCTGTATATTTATATTCACGGATGCCTAAGCTTTCAACCAGTTGAACTTTCATAATAAATGTTAGTGTCCTTTGTATGAAAGCCTTCCGATCTTTTGTCGCACACTAATAAGCATAATGTGTACTACGTTAAACATACATTACATAAAAAAAAATTCTAGGACTTTCCGTTTACACCGGAAATCGTGCATAAAAATATTTAACGGTTCATTAAAATCTAATTTACAGAGCTGATTGCGTTTTAAAACACAATAAATTATTGTAATTAACGAGTTATCGACATATAAGGTGTAAGTAGCCTTTGCGTGATGATTTTTATTAACATGAAGTCTATGAAGAAAATGTACAAACAGTACCACAAAGACTCTTCTTCCAATACCGATGAATTATTACGTATGATAGTTTTAAATGTGGTGTAGTGTAAAACAAAAGTGTAACTGTCTATTTGTTCCGAATGATTTATTTGGTTTCAGTGTGAATCAATCAGTTGCAGTTACAAAAAAAGAATTGCACTGATTACTGAACTGAAAAGGTAGGTAGGCAACATTATTTTGTATAAATTATTATTTATTTCTCAGAAAACCTAGTGCATCATTTTGAAAGCTGCGACTTAACATACAGACTAGATATACAGGGTGTTCTACAAACTCTATGTTAAACTTTGGCAGATGCAACTGGGTTTAACATTTCATGTCGAAACATTTTTGTTTATATAGCTTTGATTTGTTTTTGTTTAGAAGTTGCAAGCATTTTTTAAAATATAATTTCGTATTTCAAAGTAGCCTGATAAATAGAAAAGATCATATGAAAATAATTATTGTGTTATTTTTGCATTCATTTGACATTTAGCGTTAGTGTTAAATAAAAAATACATTGATTTGCAACAACAGTATGCAGGTATTGTCTATGTCTATAAGTATTCCAATGTGAACGCCAGACAAGCAGCCCGAGAATACCGACGAAAATACCCAAATACACATCAACTTGTCTACACAGTCTTTAGTGCATCATTTTCGACATTGAAAGGAAGGTAACCTCTCTCAAAAAAAGGCCATTCGTCCTACTGAAGTGAAATATACAAAATGAAGAAGATATATTGGATGATGTGTTCGACGTATATACTCGCGTCAAGAATTCAGACGTCTTACGTCACGGCTGACGTTACACAATTGTTTTTATTGTCAACGTAATTTTCGATATTTTGTGGCGTTAAAAACAATCATTTTTTACAATTTACTGCAATATATAACGCAAACTTTTAGTGTAGTATATAGTTTTATTACTATCAGTTGCGGTTTCTTAAATATTTTGACGAAAATATAATGAATTATTCATTTGTTCATATGTAAGTCGTCTGAATTCTTGTCGCGAGTATAGCAAGTAAACTTCATGTATCACCGAATTTTGTATGGTGTGTATTGAACAGAGAAGTGTTATATTCATTTCGCCACCAAAATGTACAAGCGTTATATGCTGGAGATGAAAAATAGAACACTTGGTATTTTACAACGCTGCAACATATTACCTAATGTATTGTGAAATTTTCTCCTTTAGTGCACTTTTTCTCTACATGATATTGACAGCTATATACGCCATTTAAAATAATTACTTAAAGTGACACAACGAACATTCAATTATTTTCCAACGACAACTTGATCCTTACACCGCTAATGTGACTTTTAGAACACTCTTTATGACGATATTGCTTATAATTTTTAAATGGGAAGTACTTTATACATTATTTCTCTAATAAAGAAGAAATAGAGCTTTTTAACAAGAAAAAATAAATAGGTATGTGTCTGGAAAAAATATAATTGATTACGTCATTACTCGTTTCTGTCAAAGCCCAACGATAATACTTTCGATTGAAATTGAAGCTTGCCTCATCTCATTTATACGAAACCCTATGAAACTATGAAATTTTACAACACTCTGTATAATTTTACTGTTTTTGATTCTATAAACGATTTAAGGTGCGACTGTACTTGTTTGGGAAATGATTTAAACCACTTAATTTCCTCAGACCTATTTTACTTATGGATCTAGATTGCCGTGATGTGCTAACATCAATTTCCTGATTAAATTTGATTGTACCATTGTTATGAATAGTAGATACTATTTAAGTACTGGGTGTCTAAATAACGTTACGCCTTTGAATTCCACCTGAAATGCCTATAGTAAACAGCCGCAGTTAGTCGTCAGCGGCGCTACTATTTATGTACTGGTTTCGAACTGGTTAGTTCTTATCAGCATATCACAAATGAAGCCGATAACTCGCAACATTAGCTGTTCACAATCTGTCATAATAGTAAACAGAACATGAGTACGTAAAGACGTATCACGTGGGTACACATCTAGTAGTCATTGGCTACGCAAAGCTGGGTCTAAATACAGTCACAAGCAGAAAGCATTCCACTATACTGAGGGTATCTACTATCAAAAGCCCCAACCATTGCCATATTTTTAAAAGCGGAATTTTAGGAAATAACTACTCTGTGAACTAATGCCCTGACTATATATAGCAAATAACCACGTTTAGTCGTAAGTGGTGCCATCAGACATATATCAGTTTTGAACTTGTTAGCTCTCATCAGTATGCCAGTATGACATAAATGTCTTAATTCAGACTTTAAACTTTAAATTCAGAGTTTAAAATTGAATTCAAAGTTTAAAGTCTGAATTCAGAGATTAAGCTTTGAATTCAGAGTTTAAAGTCTGAATCTAAAATTGTAGACGTGGCCCTTCTACGGCTTCGTACATTTATCACCACGAGTCACAAATTTTGTTTAAATTTTTTGTATCCTGACGGAAGGCCCATACCTACTATCGAGCTTGAGACACCATGTACAATGATATAGTAAGGACCTGTAATAAATTTGGCTCATATTTGTAGTTTTGGAGAAAACAGTCTTAACGAATTTTCTAATGATTTGTAACAGTTAGTGAAAAAGTGTTGATGGAAATAAATATATTATTAGGAGGTTGTAACGAGTGTAGTACTCGGAAAATATTTGAGGTATGTGCTATAAAATTTTAATTCGAAAATTGCGTTATAAATTCTTATTAACGTTCTGAGCATATTTATTATCATTAATTTTGTATTCAAAATTATTACTACAATTATTTTAGTACCGTTCCATGACTTCGGCTGTAGTAATGTTTGCTACCGTTTACTACCCTTTTGAAAATTATTACAAAACTGCAACAAATTCCTACAGAACATTTAGTGATGAGGTGATTTTTGCTACTTCCTTTAGTTGGAGCCTATAATGCTACAATTTGTAGGTATTTCATTTCATTTACGTGAAAATTGGCTACTTTTTCCTTCCGTGAAGGCAACGTAGTACTTTGATCTTATACAATGAACGTTGCAATAAATGAAATTCTCTCTCGCGGCAAAATAACTGCTGGATATGTAATTAGGCACTCTAAATCCCAGTCACGCGATTTTTCTCTAAACTATTGACAAAAGTCTTAAAGGAGGAACACTTGTTGTGAATGTATAAGTGAATCGTAGCCAGTGACATAGAGAAAAAATGAATGGATCCTATTATCTACACGGATATTTGAAGAAAATGATACTGTGTACCCAACTAACATTTAAGCATAATAGACTACTGCACAAGAAAAATGAACCTATATTGATCGAGATTTACTACATTTCACCATAAAAATAGTCTTCAATGTTACAAAATCTAATAATACCAAAATTTTAGTCAGAAATTTGTTAACTAAGGATAATATAATGACTTCCAAGTAAAACGAAATATATGTCAATTTATATAGTTCGAAATTACGTATTGTTTACCTTTTCTGTGTTTTCAAATGCTAACATTCCAATAACGTGTAAGAAAAAGTTATAATTTACTTAATTTCGCCTTGAAATCTGTCTTCAATATCCAGGGATTTTTTTAAATAATTATAATAGGTAAATATTTGCATATTTATTACAAAATTGTAAAACCTATTTTGTCTTCAACTATAGTGGTTAAGAATAAGGTAATAACTAGTTATTTTTACCATATTAAATTCTTCAATTTAATAAGTTCAATTTTTATTACAATATTAAATATATTCAACATTGTTGATAGCTTCTAAGAAATATTTGATCATTTCAATTAACCTAATAGAAATATTGTTCTATATTATGGTACAAATTTACTTAATAATACTTCGACGTAAATGTTTCTTAAAAGGATCTTTTAGGGAGCAAGCTTCTTTTTATATGTATTCAGATAGATATTTTCATGCAATAGGGTGTTGAAGTTGTTTTGTGTTTTCATGATCTGCAATAAAAACCTACTTGTGTCGTACGAGTAAATCAAAAGATAAATCCCAACATATCATATTTCGCCTACCAAAATCGAAGCCAACACTGCAGATTATATAAATCAAGCTAATGATAATATATCGATAAACACATCATAAGTATTCCATATGATAACACTGTTATCGTCTCAAATGAATTCAGTAGTGTATGTGAATTGAAATTTGAATTGAATTCTGTTCGAAAATATTTATTTTGTTTTTGTTATTACACACACATAATATTATTAGCTTTAATTTGAATTTTCAATCACAAATAAATTCAAGAGTATAATTTTATATGTAGGTACCTAGTAATAATTTAGTTGGTAATAAATTACCATAAAATGTCTTTATTTGGAGGAAATTTCAACCACAAAGTTAATATTTTGTTGTGACGTCAACATTGGCATAGGCAATCTGCCCTATGGGTTAAACTTCAGACAAATTGACTTCAAAGTTGATTTTATTTGAGCGGCCATGTTGTAACAAACGTTAGATGTTTTGTTTATTATTTCTAATTGATTACTCATTAAAATTACGTTATTAGAGATAATATTATTTAATACATTTATGACAAAAAATTATTAAACACATATTATCACGAAATACATCCAGTATTTATTTTAGGTTATTTTTCAGGATAATAATATTATTAAGAAGCAATAGTAAAAATGTATATTTATAAAGCGCGTTATTTTTATGTAAGTTTGGTCATCACCTTATACGAAAAAATTTCCTGGGTTGTACAATTTGTTGAATAGAAACCAAAAATACAGACTTTATATTATATTAAAATCTAAATATCTATAAATACTCATATACTAACTCCTACTCTACTTGTAGCTTTGTAGTCTGACTTATATTCTTTCTTTCTCTTCCTATCCCTGTTCGCTATTAGAATGTATATAAGCAAACATATAATGTTGTCTCTCTCTAGCAAAAGTAGGTCATATAAAGGGCATAATTAAGGTATATTTTGGTGATAATGTGTTGAAATTTTAACATAAAATTGGTCTGTATTTCTTTTAGGTCCAATTATCTTATTGGAATAAAATCCTTACCGACCAATTATTAACTTCCATATTACTTTAGTTTTTTTCCCCACATAAGGAAAAAGACCAACGAATATAGGTAAACTTTCCTTATGCGGAATTGGTCATGAAAAGTTTATGACCAATTCAGAGGTCAAGTTAACGTAATTTTAACTTTAAATGTTTGTTGGGTAGGCTTCTATCTACAACGTCTTTAATTGGTGTTCGTATCTCAAGATATATAAACAAATGGAGTAGTGTTCTTGTCCTACACCTCGCATAGGCAAACAAACTGAAAAACTGTGATATGTATATTACTTATTACACGTTCAAACAAGATAAAGGAATGTTCCTGTTCCAAGGATGGACCCACCTGCGTTGACTTACCCAACTTAAATGATTCGTTAAGATCGGCCATCGGACAAACAATCCTTAATTATCCAACCAGGCCTTGGCCGTAAAATATGTTGGCAGACCATTAAGAACGAACCTAAATAAGTCATCTCGGAGCGTTTCTAATTTGCCTAGGTTCCAACAATGGTCAGTCGAAACCCCTACCAACCCGAACAATAAAGGATACCCCAGGTAGTAGAGGGCCATCATGACTAGACGATTCGGAATGACATATGGGTGCACGAAAGCCCCCTTTTTTCCACGCCACAATATGCAATCCGGTCAGCGTTGCATTCCTCGTCTGAAAAATAAGCACTCCTCGTAGCTTGAAAAAACATACTCCATAGATGTGAGTTTCGTTCGCCGAGGGGCACAATGGATCAGTTTAGGGTGGGTAGCACACATACTAATCATTTTTGGAACCCTTGTCATGCTCTCTAAGCATCGATCATTAAAAATGGCCGACTGCGGAGGCTTCATTTTGTTAACAGCAAAGAGGGCCGATGGGTCTATGCGTCTTTTTCTACACGGACGGATCCGATTTCGTAGTTCTGCGCTGACTGGGGCCCTAGGCGAGAATTTAGTGTATTGTCGTCTTTTTTCACCACACTGGGGCCCCACGACTTGGATGTAGGGATATTAGATAAATGTGTGACTAACACTCGGGTGCCGCTGGGGAGATATAAGTGGTTTAATTTCCTTCCAATGGAGAGTCCTTATTGTTTAATTTTGGTGTGCAATATAGTTTTATGACGCTGCTTATTAACAAATAAGAAACAACAGTTATAGTCGTATGTCTGGTGTAACAGCAATGTGGGATAACATTAAAAAGTGCAGAGAAACAAAGATGATGGTAGATGTTCAAGCCGTTTAATTTCTTTTCTTTGGAGGGTTCTTATTGTTTAATCTTGGTGTGCATTATAGAAAAAGGATAACTTTAATTTAAAAAATGCAAGAGAAACTAAGATAATGGTAGATATTCAAATGGTTTAATTTCCTTTCATGGAGAGTTCTTATTGTTTAATTTTGCTGTGTAATATATTTTTATGGAAATTAACAAATAAGAAACAATTAAGAGTTATTGTCGTATGTCTTATATGGTGTAACAGTAATGTGGGATAACTTTAAAAAGTACAGAGGGATAGACAAATATGATAGGAGACATTCAATCGGTTTAAGTTCCTTCCAATCGAGAGATCTTATTGTCTAATATTACTGTGCAATAGATTTTTATGATGCTGCTCGTTGTCAAATAAGAAACACAAATTTCGTATGTGTCTTGCAACATCTATGTCGACAAATTTAAAAAATGCAAGGAAAGAATATTGTAGTGTTGTAGACAATTTAAATTTAGATAAATAGTATTTTTCACGCAGCATTATATTATACAATTTTATAATAACAGTTTCACACACCATCAGAGAACAACAAGGACAGGTCAAAGAATTCCAGCTAAAGCTACGGATGTGCACTTTAATTCTGTTACTGACAACGACCAGTTACCGAGGTCATGCGGCATAACAACCCTATCACTACCTATATGTCAATTTCACACACGATTTTGGGTACTACATACATTATTGAATTTACCAAAGGTTTTATTTTATAGCATTTAGTAACAAAAATACTACGAAAGTATACCAGTACCAATCATATATTAAATATAGGTATGAAAATAGTCGAATTAATTATATACAAATCTGCACTTTGACAGTAAACACTGCACTGTTACTCTTTCTTAACAGTTAATATTTAACTATTGACACATAGTGAAATAATTTTTAAATGTTGCTAAAACCCAGAAAATACTATTTAAATAATATACTACCTTTTTTATTGAGACAAATTGCCATCATCAAATTCACGGTACAGAGTGATTCACTATATTTTGAACCATAACCCTCAAGTTCCCCTCCGGTTAACTTTGTTTTTTAGAATGTGAAATACAAAAATTGCACGATTTTTTATGAACTTTTCGAAAATTATAGTTGAAAAGAAATGGCTGCGGATGTTAACTTTGTTAATTTAAATAGAGCACCCTGTATATTTTTTCATATTTGGACAGAACATTCCATGCTGCTAACACTAAGTGACATACTATTAAAAAACGAAATGAAATCTCTATTATTAAGAAAATAAGATATCTTATAACTATTACTCTTCTTTTAGGCATTTCTTCCTTTTTTACAATTACTAAGAATGCATAGATTTAGTTGTAATGTATATTGATATATCGAATATTGATACGGTTCAATATGCGTATAGGTATTTTTGACAAAATCCCACTAATTAGACAGTGACAGGCCTTATTACTCATGGACAATATTATGTAGTAGGCTCTGACCACAGTATACTGTATACTGTGGCCCTGACAGGATATCATGAAAGCATTATTATTGTCTGTCAGTTTGTACCTATTAGTATTTCATTAGATTCTAACGGAAAGCAGCAAAAGAGCTGCTGCATTTTAACAGTTATCCAGTTCATTTTTGTGTAGTATGCACATGAATTTGCACAGGTACTATGACTATTACAAAATAGACCAGAAGTGAGTACAAAATAAACTTGATGAATATGAAAGAACGTTATAAAAAAAGTTGTGTTTCTGTTGTTGAACAATGTTCTTCTTTTAAATTTTTCACTGTGATCGCGCTCTAAAACACAAAACAATTATCGTAGTACTTAGAAAAATGAAAAAGTAAAACTGATTGTTCTACCTACTGAATAGAATAAAACATGCCTCAATAAAACATCATCTGCAAATCACATTTTTACAATTTAAAAATAATTGAAATAAATAAACTAAGTTAAATTTTTAAGAACAATTAGCTGTAATAAAAATGTATAGCGTACCCACTAATATTTATTTGTAGTATTTATTTTTCAATTTATATTTGACATCTTGAAATGTCTCCGACTCACATTAGACACAATAGGCAAAAATTCATAACAGTCGACTGCGGCTTTCCTTTATGATTACGTATTTTAGGTTTCAAAGCAAATTTCAAATTAGAAATTAGGTTGTACAATTATTAATTTACAATGTATGAAAATTAAGCCAAACCTGACTACTGAAACCAGAATTAGGTACCTACAAGGAGTTTGAACTGTTACGGTGAAGTTAACTAATGTCAATGACTTAGCATTGAATAACCCCAATAATTAGTAAAGTAGAAGTAAAATCATGTCCTCAGTAGAACCACCAGACATATTAGTTTCCAACTTAGTGGTTTTCATTATTATACTCGTACCATATTTCAAGTCCAGGATGGAGTAGCAGTGACCATTTATGATATAACACATTTGTATGTTATACTCATCCACAATCGAAGAACATCTTTTTAAGTGATTTTATGGAAAATATCAAATTTTTGATGCTGAAGAAATTTTCATACCTACATTATTTAGATCTGCAACCCAGTTTGTGTGTTGTTATGAGAACCCTCTACTAAATATTTTAATTCAAAAATACCAAAACTATTACGTTTTTATATTGAATGAACAAAAAATATAATATACTGAATTTTTAACTATATATAGTTATCCAAATAATTGACTATTGCATGTCACCAACATACACTTTAAAAGTTTAACGCCAAAGGTTTTATAAAATATATATAGGGTGTCCGGAATATGAGTGCCGTTATTTTAAGGGCTTATCTGACTGAATGCAATAAAAAAAATCTTATGAAAAAAATGTCTAAAGCGAATAGTTTGTGTACAAATTCATATTGAAGAATAAAAATCAACTGCAATAATATGTAAAACTATGTTACGAAATTACAAACTAAGGTACAATTAAGGTTAAGTAAAAGCGCTTGTAACGTAATTTGTTCATAATTTGATTTATGGATTAGTATTAATGAAGTAAACAATTGAAGTATCCGAGAAATGTGTTAAAACTGTAACGTACGGCAACGTAGCAGTGTCAGACTGCTGGTGATAACCTAAAAGTAATATTAATCATATTGGTGCGTATAGCTACTGCGATTCATATTTGTCTCATTTTTCTTTGATGTTTGTGTGTGTATATCAAGAAATATGGAACAATTTATAGTAATCATAACCAACTGCATCGCATGTTAATTTACGGCGAATCTAGGCAAAACTCTGTCTACGAGGCGTTTGCACAGTAAACGCTTCTTTCAAGAAACAGAAGTCATTTTAAACACTTGTAACTATTATTCTGCATTGTGAAAAGAGGTATAAAAAACCATTCAAAGTAAGTACATATGTTTAGGTGTACCTATTTGTAATAATTATGTATAAAACATAACAATCCTAAGATAGTATGTGACCGACGTTGTCACATATTCAAGACCTGTTTGCTGTCATAATTCTGTTACCAGTGGTCAAAGAAAAAAAACTGTTAAGTCAAATATGTTGTGTTCAGTACAACTTATGATATGGCAAAATTAAGGCACTCATGTTCTGGACACTCTGTACAACAAAAATAAAGAACTTTTCGATATTTTATCCTGTTTTTTCCTGTAAGTCTCGTAATCTAGATACTCTTGAATTATTTTAAGGTTTACGAACCAACTCCAAATGAACTTAATCGACTGAAAGAGGCATACTTTAAAGCTAAGTACTACTCGAATTATTGTATTTCCATTTTTCTTGAAAAAAGAAAAAGAAAGTTTCACAACATTTAAACTTTATTTATAGACTATTGCAATGAAATCCTCTACCAGGACCCTTTGCACAGCTAACGGTGGAAAGTATTTGCATATTCTTAAGCCCCATTGTTAAAAACAGTTTTACTGCCTTTCTGTCAAAGAGGAGATTAACGCGAGCCGTCTAAGTACTTTCCGAGAATTGAAAGTCCTTTTTAGTTCGGACCAACGGGTCCCACCCTTAAGCTACAGAGAAAGAAAAGAAAGCAAACAGATAAATTGCACACGGACGAAGGAAGGATGCTTTGTATAATTTCTATTTTCGGTTTCTAAAGCATTAACGAATTGGCTAGGCGTCTTAAATTTCTTAGTATAATTTTTTCTGACCGGAATTAGTTGAGTACCATTTCCATACACAAATTGTAGATCTGGGTGATAATCTTCATGGTTTTAGATACCAAAAACTTTTGTACAGAATATTAACTTTTTTTTTGAAGGACAGGATGATTGGAACGTTTTTTTTTTGTCAAATAAGTACTTAATACCTGTAACTCACTTGCGATTCAACAGCAAATTAGAATTTTGGCAGATTTTCAGTCAGTTTTAAAAAAATCTAAGCAAATTAGAAAAATATATCTCTTCACTTTGCCAATTATACAAGTTTTCTACAGGGTATATAACTTTTATGTTTGACTATAAAAGCATTTTGGCTACTTCCAACTCCTATTATAAGTGGATTTTCTTTGTACATATATTCATCACATAATTGATCCGATTCTTCTACCATAAACCAGCAGCTTCAAAGTAATGTTTTAAAGATTAAAAACATATTTTTTCATTATCTACTTTATATCTTGTAAGATACGATCGTGTTCCAAATGAAGCATTTTGTGCTAGTTGAGTCAAAAAGGACTTTCAAGTTAAACAAAGGTTTAATTTACTAACCATTCTCATAATGAAGTTACTGCTACTTTAAAATTTAAAGAAGCTTAATATAGTTTAATATAGTTTCTCTAAATTTTGAAATTGTATTTAACATCATTATAAAAATGGCCATAAGTCTGAATTTAATTTTAGCGGTTAAATGAATTGTAGAATATTGTCTATTGAAAGGTACCTATATTAATTTATTTTCGATTTCATCTAATAGCTCTAGATACTTTTTCCAATTCTTGGTTGCTCTATAAATTTTTTCAACATAGGTTTAAGAGCCTATCTTTTCGTCGTTCAGCTAGCTTCTAATCATATTACTTTTAATTCATTCACACCTTTCATCTTTGTAAAGACAAATCAACAATGTTGGTGATGATCTAAAGATAGATGGCTTCTTGTAACATCTGAATGTTTAAGACGTGGAGTATTCGATCAGCTCCACTGATTTCATCTTGGTAGAGATAAATCAATAATATACATTGATATTTTTTACATATAATGGTGGTGATGATGACCTAGAGTAAGATGTCTTCTTCTTCCTCATGTTTAGGACGTGGAGTAATTCGGTCAGCTCCACTGATTCCGTCTTCGTAATGACAATTCAATAACACAGATTGCCATTTTTTTACATATTTAATGGTAATGGTCCGGTGTTTGATTTCTTCTTGTAACCTTCGCATAGATAGCTTTCGGTGGTTTACGACGTGGAGTATTCGGCCGGCTCCACTGCTAGCCGGTTTCGTAGCCGTAGTCACAAAAGAAAGCAAACAGAAACAACGTAAATAAAGCGGCATCAGCAGGGCGGCGACTCGGCTTCGCATTTGGATAGGAAACGTTCGGATGTTGTCGGTACTAGGTCAGTGGCCTTTGTCAGCTGATCGATTGTTGTATTATAATCGCGATCCGCTGTTACAGGCTACACGCCAGAGTGCATCCCGAAGCCTCGTTTGATGTTCAAGTGCTTCTTCCATGGGTTTCGAGTTGATGCCGTACCTTTGTGCTACTGGAACGGATTCTACTTTTTATTTATGTGTCCAAAATCCGGGTTATTTGGGTTGCGTTAACGGATGGAACTGTGTGGCGTTTACTCGTAACGTTGTGCATGATCCAAATTGTCTGTTTGGTTGAAAAAAATATTGGGAAAGGACAAACTTTTTATTGTGTATGTGCAGTGCGAAATATAATACTACAGTTTGTCCCTAAAACATATTCAGGCGTGTCTAGCAATTTTTTTAAACATTTGAGTTTAAGGCAACTCATCTAAATTCAGTCACAAAAATCGAATACGATGACGCTGTTTATGACTTCAAATTTGCTTTATTTTCCATCTTCAAAAAATATATTTCTTTTGTCTAATGCTAACTACAACGCCTATTTGAGTTGTGCTGGTTCATGTTATCCAAACAGTAGGCTTTTAATTACATAACTTAATTTGGATTGGTATTTACAACAAATTAACAATTTACATAATTATTGGTATGCATTTAGTGATTACCGTCCCAAAAAACAATTAAGGTTTTCTGGATAAGAACCGACACAGAGCAGGTGCATGTAGGGACAAAACCAGATTTTAATAGTGTTTATTAGAGGAAATCGAAAAGTCAGTAGTACGCTTTGTCTTTAAAATTTGATAGTAATAAAACTAAAGAGATGGTTCATAATGCACACCATTTTCTCTGAAACATAAATTTACTCTGTCTAATAAATGATGATCGCTTATTATAACGTTACATTTATTTCCTCGTCCTAACCATTTATTTGGAAAATTAAGAAAGTCTAGTAGCACTAAAATGAAGCGGTGCTCCATTATGTATGAACCAAAACTCCAGTCTTAAGTTGCAAATATAAAATTTCGATCAAATTAGAGAGAGTATTTTGCAGAAATTCCAAATAACCTTCGCCATTTAATGGATATGGCTGTTTAATCAAATAACGATCAATAATACCGGCTCAAACATTTATCTTAAACTCGCGTTGGAAATGTCTAAGAGTTATTGCATAGGGGTTACATCAGAATATTCATGAAATCCGCGAGTATTCATTATTAGATATAATGTTACAAATTATCAAATTGAAATAATAAAAAAAATTATTTATACAATATTTAGGATCTGGAGATCTGTAAAAAACCAATATAGCCAAATTATCATTTTTGATTTTCAGAGAAACACCCGCACATTCACAAA
The DNA here is from genome assembly GCA_037114965.1 of Monochamus alternatus. Classification (NCBI taxonomy): domain Eukaryota; kingdom Metazoa; phylum Arthropoda; class Insecta; order Coleoptera; family Cerambycidae; genus Monochamus; species Monochamus alternatus. The sequence continues at coordinate 70,484,951 of CM073431.1, read as the reverse complement.
TAAATTCACTTACATAACAATCTAGTTTAATAGGTTTGCATAATATATTTTCCTGTACATAAATCGCAACTCCTCCATGAATCGACATTGTTCTACTAAAGTGGCTTAAAAGTTTATATCCAGGTATGGTTTAACAGATGTTTGCTCAGGAGACATCCAGTGTTCACTAATTAGTAAAAAATTTGGTCGTTGACTGTGTATAACCAAAGCCTCAATCTGTGTAATTTTGTTGCAGAGACACTGCACATTAAGATGAACACCTTTAAACATTATCTGCTCTGTTGTCAGTTCCACTGTCTTGTTGGAAATCAGAGTGGAATTTTTCAAATTGAATTCTGTTTCTATTCGCTCGAAAAAAATCAAATTCGGCAACTGAAATGCCTTGATACCAGAAAGTGGGATCTAGTAACATATTTTTGGTCAACTACTTCTGCAGTACCCATTACTATTTGTTTATTTATACTTCTGTTTATAGTTTTAGGGTTATAGACATGCGAACGATCTTGATCTCTGGTACTTGTCGGCTTTTTTACAGAAGCCGTTTTTGCCCTCGAGCTTTCATGTGAACATTTATAACTAACTCTTCTACGAGTGAAATAAGTCTCACCAGTGAACCGAATTTTCTTGAAAAATATCCTGATGCAAGTTGAAACCCGCAAAAGGTCACTCGTCGATCCAAATCTTGAGACAATAGCTCTTGCACTTTTTGAATGTGGTATGGATGTAGTAGATTATGTTTATGAATTTAGTGTACAGAAGTTCTTGGTAATCCAGTTTCTCGAGATAAAAGTTTAGTACTAATTTGCGGTTCATCTTCAACCGTTTGCAAAATATTTTCTTCATTTTGTACCCTTATTACAGTAGGACATTCTTGAATATTATTGAAAAATTTTCCTGTCTCTCGGGTCCGTCTTTCAACATTAGGAAATGTTTCTCTATGGGTAATCACTCGATTTAGAAATGTGTTGCGATATTCTTCCACACTTCTACAATTTTTTTCACAGGAACATCGCACAAGTAAAATGTTAACTTGTTCGATGAATGCAAATTTTCAACAGCAAATTGTGAAATAAAATAGTTTTATTAATAACTGTCGAATTTTAAAGATAAAAACCTGCTACTGACTTTTGATATTTCTTCTAATAAACTATATTAAAATCTTGTTTTATTTAATGTATTTTTGTTGAAAACCTTAAAGTTTCTTAAAATTTCACAAGAGTAAAAAAGTGTTTTATATTAAATTATGCGCGGGATATTATCAATCTTTTTAAATTCGATAAATGAAAAAAAAATATTATTATTTTAGGGGTGAGATACGCTCAACACCTTGTAGTGTTTCAATTTATTTAAACGCATAGTCAAAGAAGACTAATAATAAACCTGCATGTACCAAATTTGGTTATTCTAAGTTAAAGTATTTCAAAGATAAATTTTTCTCGAAATATTTGACCCCACTTTGAACGGCTGTAATTCAGCCAGTGCTCAATTTTGTATAGAGGTATGTTTGGTTAAATTGCAATATTTTGGGAACACTCTGTAAATTGAACGGTGACAACAGTTACAAATAAACAAATATGTGATATATAGCAATATGTATTGTTTTCCCAGCGCTTTCTATTTGATATGATTTAGAAAGCGAGCACCGCAAACTAAAGTCAAAAGTTCAAAGTCTCTTTTACTTAAAAATCCTTTATGCAAAGGCAGACAAAATTTATATGACTAAAAAGAGAATTCAAAAATCTATCAAAATATGCAATTCCATAAGAGAAATTATATCGATGACGTCAGTAGTTATCTACAGTGACGATTATCTCGAGCATAATAATTTCAGTACATATTTAAAATCGCCCTAAAATGTTCAATTATTAATTTAAGCAGCTTTTCGACGTAACTTTTACAAAAGTAGAATACCTACCTACTGACATAGCTACTGATTTTGCGATAAATTGTATTTTTACCTTATTACAATACGTTTTACATTTCCTTTGAAATGCTCCATATAAGATTTCGAAACGTTTTATAATATTTATAAATTTAATTTAATTTTGTAAAGCAACGGTATATGCTTTTTCGTGAGGGAAAAATAATAAAATCATAGAATATTTGATTTTAAGACTTTTTTCACTGGTCTGCAAGTAACAATTAGATTTGCACTAAATGTTGCAGGAGCATTCATAAGCAAGTACAACAGGAAAGATTTCTTTATATGAACACAATAAAAACAACTCATTGTTAAAATTCTAGCCATGATTAAATCTGTTTTATTTAACAATTTTTCACTCAACTAATGGAGTAAGAAACTGATTGTTAAATAAGTTTTAGGCCACGGAAAAGAGGAGGGTCTTGCAAACACAATTTTTGGGTGACCACATGTAGGTAGAAGGTTTGATTATAGATACACAATAAAATAGATCACCATATATTTAATATTAGATTGTTTTAGTATCGACTTGTGTAGAATGGGATATAGCCTAAAAAAAATGATAGGTATTACATTTTCACCATCGTCTTAAAAATATTTAATTTAGTATGAACGAGGTTTGTTGGAAAAAATCAGTACTGAGAGAATATAAAAATTGCTGTCTGTAGTGTATACGCACGCATTCCGGTTTAAATACAGCTAAAAAGCATTTTCATTGTCTGGGCGGCCACCGGCAGACCCAGACTTCCTGTGTTTTTATAAACTGTCAAGCTGATTACTTCAGAATAAACACTTCATTATGCATCCAATCATGACTGCCAGTTGAACGGTTTATCGCCGATCTCTGCCAGTTGCACTTATTTAATGAAGGGCTACTAAGGGCAGCAGAGGTTTTAAAACCTAACGATTATCGTTTGAAAATGCGAATTAATTTCTAAACTGTTAGTCTATCAACAGCTTTACTGCTTATTGTTTTTAAATTTTTTTGAGGGGAAACCAAACCGCTGGCGCTGGTTCATTAGCTGAAAAAATAAATATTGCATTCCTATTGTAGGTACACCTATCTATACAGGGTGATTCAGTACTTATCTAAAAAAATTGGAATGTAAAGGGCTCCTACAAATACAATTTTGTAAAAAAAAATAAAAAGGGCAGTTCGAAAATGAATTCCACTGTAAAACCTGATAAGGCGGCAAAGCATACAATCGGCGACCGAACAAAAAATAGAAAGAAATTCCCAGGGAAAGAAATAAATAACATTTTATAACACCTATTTTATACAGCAAATTCAACTGCTTTTGCCGCTATTGTTATTAATTATTAATAGAATTAATTTGTAATAAAATAGACCCGTCTTATCCAGTAACAGAAATGTTTCTGCTTCTTGTTCGTTTTGAACTCGTACGTTAGCAGCTATGATACGTTTGCGCAAATCATCAATAGTGTGCACCTTGCTGGGATACGCTTCATTTTTTAAATATTCCCATAAAGGAAGTCCAAATGATTTAAAGTCAGATCATGACGACCATGGTACCGGTCCTCCTCGTTCAATCCCTCCGTATTAATGGCTTGGACACGCTGTACAAGGAATGGATATAATTGAGCCGAGTGTATGATACTACACATTGTTGCAATAAGTCGTACACGTTCTGCACCTCCATCTTTTCCACGATTCGGTTTCAAATTTCCCTCGCATTGCACTAGACTTGCACTCACTGCACACCGCGGTAAAGTAGCTGCATTTGGCACATGATTAGCGAGAAATCGTTCTGCTAAAGCATTTTCACATCGCCATAAATTAAAACGATATCGATCAACTTCGAGTTGCTATACACGTAATTTATTTTTGATACTTGAAAAACTAATGTAAAGACTCGCATCACAAAAAAGTTAATACCTACAAAAAGTTATCGGATTTCAATATTTGAAATCGTCTGGCTAGAGAGTACTGTAGGCCAGCAATGTAAAGGTTGAAAATCCTACAACTTCAATAATTTTTGACTCGCGAACTATAAGGATTTTACAAAAATTACCAAATTCGTAATAAAGTTCCATGATTCTCATTTGTATGCAAGAGTCTCTCAAGAATCATGCAAGAGTCTTGCAAATAGCGAGACAAGAAATTTGCAAGACTATGGTAAGACTTTTTGTAATTTGGCAAGATTTCTTTGCATCAGCTCACACTACTAATGTACAATACTCGATCTTGTGCACTACATTGCTTCATGAATAAAAACTGAATTAAAAATACTTATTGCAGTAATTCGTAAAATATGAGCCAAGAAAATACTACAAATAATAAATAATAATAAATTAACTATCGTGTAGAATGTAAATTTGTATCAGAATGAGTCAAAACATAGATATGGAGGCACTTTCTAAAGTCTGTGCAGTTTGGTAACCACTCCATTCAAAACATAGACAACAAAAGCTCAGTGGGTAGGTGTAGGTACCTATAGAAAATATAAATCCTTGGAAATTATAACCAAAAGTTAATTTCAAATATTCCTTTGTATTTTATATGCCTTATGTGCACGTGTAGAGAAAGTTTCACTCTAATTTATGTATTTGTCTACTTATGAAGCAACATTACGAAATTGTAGCCATACATTCTGGGAACCAGAATAATTCTAAGAAAATGTTATATAAACATAAAATATTTAATTAATAGGTTAAATGTTTTTTTCTGCATGTTTCATCACAATTCCTGAAAAATGAGATGCTTGAAAAGTTCAGAATTTAAAACTTTTATTGTCATGTTTTATGCTGTTAAGTCGGCAGTTCCAACAACGGGCAATAGTATAGCTATTCGCATGAAACGCCAAGGTAAATATCTCGCTCTATAGACATAAGTTGAAATTGAAGGAATCATAAATTAACTTGGGTCTGTTACTTAAAAAAAATCATTGGAATATCTAATTCCAATGTTTTACACAAAACAGTAGATAATAAGAAAATACTAAATACATAAGTTTTAAGTTATTAAAAGAAAGACAGGTAACTATGCAGTAAACGTTTGTGGGTACTCTTTTTCTCTAGTGAATCGAATTGTATTTTTTTATTTAATATTTACAACATTGCCAGTTTCTCTAAATTTAGACTCTATCTTACTGACTGTTGATTGGCTGATAGGGCGATCTGGATATTTTTCATTAAATAAATCGCAAACTTCCTACTGAGTTCTAGTCATATTCCCGCATCCGATAAGAATTAAAATATCAATTCTTTGAGTAACAGTTAAATGTGCCATAATACTTTAAATTGAATAATAATTTCTATGTCGCTTACAATACTTATTAGAAAGTCGGTGTGACAATGACACTTTGCAAAGATTTTCACCTACGTGATCCATAAAAGAACTATGGAATTGGAAAAACTAAACTTGATAACGTTTTTGCTTTAAAGTAATTGATTTACGTTTTCTAACATTCAATCGTCATTTACTCGAAAACTTTCCTATGTAAGAGGGCACAATTTTAGTACTGTCTGATAGAGAATTAAACGATCTTTCAGAATCAAGGAAAAAAATATGGTGTTGCCATTTAAAAAAATTGATAACGTCATTATTCGAAAACAAATGACATTTGAAAATCGCATTTTACGCTAAAATATGTATTTTTTAAATTAAAAACCGACCTGTTCGAGGATTTTTCCCAAATAATAATTGTTTCGTTTTTATTGAATTTATTCCATACTTTTGGCGCATACTGTATTTTGTATATTATTATGTATATAAGTGTTATGTTTGGTTGTTATTTTGAAGATTTACAGTACCTTATTCATTTATAATTTAGCCGTAAGATATAAATTTATGATTTATTCATGAAACTTATTCCCACTTCTTATCTCAAATAAGAGCTAAAGTTTGGCTGTTATACTTTAACGCCCCATTAAACAATTCAATTTTCACGAAAAATATAAAATTTAATAATGACGTTACAGCATGTATGCTGAAGGCACTAGCATTGATTAATGATAATTCTGATGTCTCTCTGGAGCAAATGTAGCACAAAGATACCGACTTGGTAGCGTTTTCGTTGGCTCATTTTTCAACGTTGACATTGTCACGTTCAAATGCTGATAGAAGATAATAACTTTCTCATAGAAATACGTTGCCCTAAGAAAAGAAGTATAATAGTGACATGCGGAGACTATTATAGAAAACAAAAACTAGACAAATTAGTTGTTAAACTTGAACTTTAAAATTATAATAGAACAGTAATGCAAATACTTAAATTATATAATATAATAAACGGGTGTTCATTGTTGAAATTAATTCTTTGTCTCCTCATGTACAGGATGTTTCAATTTCGTTATAATTGCAGGGATATCTCGGAAACTACAAGATTTACTTTTTCGAGAAATTTAAATTATGAAATTCGCATAATTTCGGTACGGAGACAGCTCTCTCCGGACAGCTAGTCCGGAGACGGACTATGAATACCACTGTTTGTATCTCGGAGAATATCTGAAATATTGGAATGGTGAAAATTGCTTCTGATAGTTTTTTACGTAGTTGTAATTTCTCTACAGGGTCTCTCTTCTAAAATATTATCCAGATATACATATTTTTAAATGAAACACTTTAAATTGTATTTTCGATATTTGTAAATAACTTCTTAAGAAATCCAAATATTTACATAAAATATGTTTCTAATTTTGACGTCGCTAGTAGAGGGCGCTTCTTGTGGCGCAGCATGTTTCTTTTAAATGGCAGAACTTTTTTTCATCTTAATGTAGCCATCTGACTATCGAAACAATTCAGTATTGAACACTGGAATTAAATAATGACCGAAATAATGCAAGCATCCGTGTTGAAAAGTTACTAATGAGAAACAATATTAAATATTTAATTACTTTTGTCAGACGCTCTAGCGTGAGACATATACATAAAATAAATAAATATAACATTTCATTAGGTACTTACACATCAGTAGATACTTGGAATATATTTTATTACCATCCTTATTGTGGCTGGAAACATATTTTAACTTAGAAAATGGAGCCAGTTTCCTTATGAAACAAAATCATAAAGTTAGTACTGGAAAGATCAAACGAAATATAATCAAATTTGAAGGCAAATAGATTTCCACCCGTCGTACTTACTATGTGGAATACAACAGTATAATAAAAGAAACTTTTTTATATTTTGGGGTAAAACTGAAACATTTTCGTATTAAAAACTAAACGTAATAAATAATAGTAAATAACATTTCATCAATTTGAACTGGAGGATTTGATATTTCAAATTTGACTACATAATCATCATGTAAGTTTGTGGAATACCTGGAATTTGATTGGCTATCTGCCACATACCACATACCAAATCCACAAACATACAGCGGAAAATATGTGTGTGTGTGTGTTCGCCAGGTAGACAAAGTATACATCAGCGGTTATGTGTTTATCTTTTTCTTATAAGACATTGGGCAGTGCGGCAAAAGCTATGATAACATTTATTCACACAACTTACAGATATACAAAGGAAACGGATAGCTTTAGCTTAAATAATGGAAGCTGGAGCTTAAAATTTGAAGAGAAACCTTTTGCTCCATTTTTATTCACAATACTTATCATTTTCCTAATAAATGATTTGTTCTGTATCGCGAAATAGTTACAGAGTGTCTCGACAAGAATATCTATCTATATTTTTCATTCACCATTTTAATTTTACGCAAAACAAGCACTAATGAAATTGCTGAAAATGCTCTATGTACTTTTCCTTTACCATATTGCAAAGATTGTAAGCTATTTCAAATCAATTTTCCTATAATTTATCTCGATGAACAATCATTTGATACCAAACGTCAAAGGAATAATTGTATAAAAAAGTTGGATTCAGTTATTATTACCTAAATTAAAAATAATCTAGTTAAATATTAATGAAAAACGCATACCTAGCAGTATTATCTAAATTTAGAATATTTGAATGATAAGGGGCGCCGTTTTTTAAATGCAATTTTCAACGAATTTCTCTGCTTTCCGCGGATTTTAGGTCTGTGTTAGTTATACAAGTTTTATCTAGGGGTGTAAAATAGTTTACAGGCTGCCAAGTTATTTAGAATAAGAAAATAATTTTATTTTTATCTGTTATGTTTTATCATTACATTATCTACTACTTTATTATGCCTGGTACACACTAAGAAATGTGATACACTGATAAAAATGATTACACGTTGTTCACGTCATACATTACCGTAAAAAATACCAGATCCATACTGTACCTACTACAAGAATTTCAATGTGAATCTACAGTACATTTACATCTTTCATGTAAAATTACATGATTTTTTCTAAAAATACATGGTAAGTTGTAAAATTACACTTCATATGTACAAAAACATGGTTTGCACCAGTATGAAAAAAAATTTAGTTTCTAGGATGCCCCGAATCATACTTTTAATAAACTAGGGTTTAAAACGTAGATAACAAAATTAATGGACATCCGAGAATCGGCAATTATTTTATATAGACTCTGTTTCTGAAAATCACACTCCAAGAGTTGTCGTTTTTCCTATCGAATACAGTAGCTAAGACTGACACACACTCTCCCACGCGTATTATTTCTGCGACTAAGGTGGAAGTTGTAACTTCGAAATGAATAAAGATACTGTTACGGTTAAAAATGCACTGTCATAAACGTAGATTTATCCTGTTGTAAAATTCCACCTGCTTGACGTACACAAAACCCAAAAATATTACGTTTTTCAAAGCTGCTCAAATGAGCCATATCACTCCTGCCGGAAGGACGCTGTAAATTCTATCATTAAGCCCAGAATGATTGCATGAAACTCGCGTCTTAATTGATTAATTGGGCTAGTACAGCGTAGCCTCTAATTAAGAATCCTTTGTGATATTGCGTTGTCGTGTAATTTCACCGCATGGTTCGTTACTTCTTTCTAGACCCCGCAGTCCATTCAGGGTTCTCTAATGATACTAATGGCCATGTTTTTTTCCTTTTCCTGGGGGTGAAATTCCCGTTTTCATTTATTTTTAACGAATCGGACGTCGCAAATGCTTTTCTCTTGTAAATTACGAATACGCGTAACGAAGGAGGAGATTAAGACAAATAATGAAAACATTCTTAGACTACAAATTAATGGCGGCGCGGTGGTTTCTCCACGTTTCAACTAAATGTGGGTATCGAATTTCCAATTACGGAATTTTAAGTTTAATGCCAGAGGCGTAATGTTCTGTAAAATGACCCTCATTATAATACCACGGAATTATATTTAAAATGAGTATCGCTCGCTTAGAATTATAAATTACTTTGACATTAAAGCTTAGATTTAAGAATTATCCAAATTTATCTTGAAGAACATACAGGGTGCGTTCCTTCGAATTGGTAATGTGAACGTGACAATAATTAAATTTTCATTAAGCAATCTATAGTGCCAAAGCGTGACATTTTTTCCTAAGTAGACATTGAAAGTAAAAAATTCAAATTGGCCAAAAAATATCTATAGCCTAAGGTATGTTCAATTCGCAAAATTAAGTGTTACTTAAAAATAATAAAAATGTTTATTGTGCACTTTCTACAAAATATATCAAAAATCATATAGAATATATATCAAATAAAACGAAAAACTCAATAATAATATTGTATGATATAAAACATTAATAGATAAAAGTAAATAGGAGACTTTTAATTTTTTTAAAAAGCAATTCGATCCGATGAGTTTTGGTCGTAGCAAAATGTTCTATAATATAAACAATTGGATCCTCTATATACTATATGTCGTCTTATTATCCTTATTTCATGTTTATATTACACAAAATGTATTGCACAATTTAAAAGATCAAGTGCCGATGTTAAGTCAAGTGAGTAATCCAGACAAAATAAAAAAATAGAAGCATTACACATGGAAAGTATTGCGGCTATTACAGTTGACCACATGCATCGCATACTTTAAATCCACAGATAACTGGCCAATACTTCACTCGTCGACTATGGTGTACAAATGAATTCGTTGTCTTTTTCACCCGTATAAATCCAAGGATATGCCTAATCTACAATACTGAGTTGTTTACGCGGTGGCGATTAGCGGTGCAATCGCCTGCCGCTGACCATGGGAAAGGCACATTCGGAAACGTTTACCTAGCGATTATTTAGCATTGGGTCACTCTTGTCTGTCCTTAATATACACTTTAATTTATTTGAATTATCTTTTATCAGCCGGTCAGGTAATTCATTCGACCAGATGCCATTTATTTGGCTGCTAATATAATTAGAACATACAATATAATATTTTGGGTTGACTAGGTCTATCTTGTCTACCCGTACGCTTCACCATTGATAATCTGTGGTCTAAAATGTCGTATTTTCAAAATAAAAATAAATGTTAAGTCAAACATTATATAGTAATAAAGTAATTACCATAAATCGATATTAGGTAAGTCTACAAAATTTGCTCGAAACTATTTCCCCGATGATTCTAAGCGAATCGTTTACAAAGGTATATAATTTTATCACAAAAATTCATTGTTTGGCAATGACGTCGACAATGGGCGTTCCGTATACGCTCTCACTCACACTATATCTGCTAATTCTTGATTTGAATACGAATTTTAATTATTTTTGAAAAATTTCCTGACACATGACATTTTGAACCACAGTCATAAAAATAGTTTATTTTCACGTTCTCTAGAACCCCTTTGAAAGATATCTACGGATATAGATACAAATATAGAAAAATATTTATTGCTGTCACAATTAACCGTCTATTTGCCAATAATCATAAATGTACTGAAATATTTGGCTCAATTGAACCAGAAATATATAAAATACTTTAGATTATTGGGAAGCTAGGTATTTATTAGGAATATTTATATGTCTCCACATTTTCCACATTTAACTTAGTATTATGATTAATGCCAATCTGTAAAAGGTTACACTTTTAACAAATTACTCATAGGCACCTTGCCAGTTATTTCCAAGGAGCATTCTAGCGACGTAAACATTTTTTTGAACGAATAATACTAGTCGTTATACCTACAGTCCAAAAGTTAGGTTCAATTCACAATTTTCTTGTCTTAAGCATGCGCAGTAAGACAAAATCTGTAGAAATCAGGATCAGTTGATTGTTTGTTTTCAACTTCAAGAAACTTTTCAGTTGGAACCAAAAAGTTCAATCATCTTGAACGAGTCTGTCGGATTCGGTAATGGCAACTAAAATCTCTAGGCAGAATTGTTGTCGATATTCTACTGTTTTCTTAATGAAAATTATGGAAAACTGAGGGAAGCTTAAAAAGATGAATATGGATGGATATCGCAATAATTCTTGTACCTACAAACAGAGGCCCATCTAAAACCCCCGAGTACTTTCGCATTCAGACGTTAGCTGCAATTCACTAAATTCAAGAAAATTGTGAACTGTAAAGCGATTTAACAAGAAAGTTGAGACTATAAACTTGAACAACAAAATGAATTTAAGAAAAGTTTTTGAAATGTAAAATGTGTTCATTATGTAAAAGAGCTCGAATTCGAACTGTTTTTTTTTCTATGTAGGAACTTTTTCGATATATATTTTAGTTAGACCATGTATTTGGCCTTATGCGTACAACATAATTTAAATAATGGAAATAAATTGAACCATTATTCTCATACAATGACACTATTAAATTTTATGCAGTCAGCTCATTGTGTGCGAAGGCGACAAAACATATTTAAAAAAGAGTCATAAAATCTGCCCTTTTGCTACATACATACGTACATAGACGTCATTAAATGTCAGGGACTGGCTTATATTATTTGTATTTTCACGAACGTCTGGCAAATAGTCGCATACATTTTGATTGTATAAATTTAAATTGATTATACAGGGCGAACCTTAAATAAGTACAAATGTTTTAACCAGCAGTTCACAATTCACTGTGTATAACACATAATTAATAGTTTTTTTACGAAGAAATAAGTAATAAAAAAAGTCATTTTAAATAAATTTCGTGCTTTTTCAATACAAAACTTGTTCAAGACCGCTGATCCGACTCCGATATTAATATTTTTAAGAGTCATGGTGGATGTGAATTTCACAGCGTTGCCAGTGTTACACTAATATCTTCGAATAGGTTCCAACAGAGTTAACTAGAATTTTTAGATATGTCAAAGAATGATTGATATGTTTATTTATGAAAATATTAGTGGCCATCTCCTCCCCTTTGCCATTACTGTACCTCACAATACGTTACCGTTATGTCTAGGTATCACTGATTTATCAATACTTAACAAATATGCTTTTAACATGTCAAAGTTTACACTGTTTGAATAATGCGCCATATTTTATTTAATCGCATTGTGTTTCACGATAAATATTAATTAAGTACACAAGACACTTAAGAGAAAAACACTGCCCGTGATAATAAGACGATTTAGACACGTTTTATACGTTAGTACCGCAACTCTTTTAAAACAGATGCGTCAAGCATTACTTAAAGAAACCATTAACTTAGTTCGGTTTCAGATGATGCAAAAGTATCTCATAGTAACTTTCAGTTTACGTGAATTACGATTATCAAATCCCTTTCCACAAATATTACATGTTTTGTTTACACTTGTAACTTGCCACAGCTTATTCCTTTGCGCTGGACCATGCTAGTACACCGGTATCAACATAACCACTTTGTCGACCTCGACTATCAATCTTAGAGAGTAGAGTTCGTGCGGGGCATTTCACCTACTGCTCGTGACATCTACCTGTTATCTGTGCCTACGACATTAGTTTCTTTTTTGCATGAGATTGACAATGCTTTTAAATATTTTACTTTTCCTTCTCTTGATATTGTACGCATACATCAAGCTATTTATTTTGTTATTCCATTTTTTGTATTTATTTTTAAAATCTGTTTCATCCACTATAAAACTACGAAGTACAAAATCGTTAGCATTGACACTTTGTTTGAGGTTATGTGACGAAAATTAATATTTTGTTATTCTTTATAAAATTTATGGGTATAATTTGTGATAATCTTTCTAACAGTGTGCAATGGTATTAACTTCTAAAATGTGGATAACTGTTTAAATACTTGGTTTTTCAGTAAGTAGGTGAGCTTTTATGCACATTTATGGATAATTTTTGGAATCATTGAACGAAGTAACTTCCTAAACACTTTAATTTATAGTATCGAACTTGTGGAAATTCATAGATATTTTAATCGTTTATGAAAATTTTACTTTACTTATTGTTAAAAACAAATGTTTTTAAATTAGAAACAATCGTAAAAATTGAATTTACGTTAAACAATTATTTATCTTACAGATGATATGGCAACCTCGCCTTCAGTAAATCATATGGTTTATTCTGGTCAGCGGTCCTCAAAATGTGGGTCTTTAAAAAATATATAAAACTCCTTAAATATTTGAAATTTTTTAAAAATGACTCACTAGGCTTTGACCTGCAATTAAAATATTTGTACTTATTTAAGGTTCACCCTGTATAGTTTGCAAAAGCATATATACCAAAATATGAGTGAATAGATGCATTTATTTTTGTTTTTTGTTTTTATGCAATAAACGAAAATTGTACATTATAAATATAATAAGTTGATGCCTTGTTGTTTTTCTGAAAAATGCGAAAGCGTTACATTTATATATGAACTTAAATGAGTAGGGCTTTTACAAAAATATAACCCACATATGACGAATGTAAAATTCTATTTCCCTTTTGTTTGTACCACATTTCTAATACATATGTGGGTAGTTATGCTATAAGAAAGTGTTGCTGTATCTAAATTTTACGGTGTCCTTAGGGGGCTTAGTCAACAAGTCCGTATAGACGAATTCCGATAATATTTGAATAAGCTAGATAAGGAGAACCTCTCAATAATGCTGTTTACTTTCCGTCAGTATAACGAAATTCTGGGTAAGATTATTATAAACATAGGGAAATGGTTGACCTAGGTTGAAGTATCGATCTAGTAAACGAATAAATGTAGAAAAATTGTTTGTATGCATCAGTCGAGTAAAATTTTAAATTTATAACTATAATTCATTTAAAAATTGTTGAAAGTTGATTGACTTCTGAGGGTCACAGAAAACATGCCTATTATTTTTTGATAAAAGTTACAAATAACCATTAGGTATATGAAAAACATATGGATGGAGACTTTTTGTTTTAATGCTTCTGTACAAAATAAAGACAAAGAATCCATCTTGAATAGTACATTTTCTAATGTTTTATTGCAGATAAAACAACAAAACTAAATAAAAAATTAACTAAATATGATACATGAATTTATTTTATTGTTAATTAATGGGATTTTGAAGCTAAATAAACTATTCTCTTGAATCAAGAATATCTACATATCCATTTGCCTTATATTAATAAATAAGTAAATGCTTTCTTCACATACATTTCCTAATTAATGCAAAATTCAACTATAGAAAGAAAAAATGTCTTGAATCAAAAACATCTACATATATTTGCGATCATGTGTATTGTCTACACAGTGTCTCAAAAGCCATGTACATTTCGGAAATTGACAATGTTTGGAAAAATTGCTCGGACAGATCAACTTCACTTTTTCGACGCATGAAACTTGGCGAAGTTCAATTCTCAAAAATGTTATTAATGACAACGGGAGGGGGATAAGATTGTTTTTTTTTTAATGGCAACCACCTTTTTTATTGCAACGTATGCAAGCTTAGGTCTTTTTTCTTTCAGTCTCCGAAATGCGGACGACTTTTGAAGCACATTGTATGAATATTTATTTCATCGTTAAATAATAATATAATAATAATAATAATATTTATTAATCCTTTAAGACATATAAAATGCATAGGATAAGTCACAAACAAAAGACAAAATACATACAAATACTTTAAAAGTCATTGTCATTGATAAATTCATCAATACTATAATAACATTTGCTGAGTAGCCTAGCCATAATAGATTTTTTGAATGATGCATTGTCAAGGGATTTAAATTTATTTGGTAATACATTGAATAGCTTGGATCCCAAGTACTTGGGAGACATTTCGTATTTGCTTGAATTATGTTTCGGAATACACAACAAATCACTATTGCGTGTTGAATAGTTATGAAAATGAGAATTTTTAACTAAAGAAGAAATATTTTCTTTGATATATAATAAGGTTTTTTAAATATAAATACAGGGTAGTGTCAGTATTTTATTGTTAATGAAAACTTTCTTACACGATTCCCGGGGATTAATTCCAAATATGTTTCTAAGTATCCGTTTTTGAGTTACAAAGATCTTCGCACTCCTAACAGCACTACCCCACAAAATTATGTTGTAGGAGAGGTGGCTATAGACTAAGCTGTAATAAATGTTTAATAATGCACATAAGGGCATAGTTTTTCTTATTCGAGATATTGCATACAGTGATTTGTTGAGTGTTTTGTTGAGCATATCGATATGTATAGACCAATTCAATTGGTAATCAAGATAGACACCCAACAACTTGGTATTATCATTAGATTCAAGAACAGAATTATTAATATTAAGGTGTAGTTTGACCTGCGGATTACACGAAGATTGAAAATAAACTATTACAGTTTTATCAACATTTAAAATAAGTGCGTTAGCTTTACACCAGTTAACAAAAGATCGTATAAAACCCTGACAAACGACTACGAGTTCCTCAGGGGTCCGCGCTGACACCACAAGAGACGTGTCATCGGCAAACATCGTAAGATGAGGTGCGTTAATAAAGCTCGGTAAGTCGTTGACAAATAACAAAAAAATTAATGGTCCCAGCACCGATCCCTGAGGCACTCCAATATCCATATTACGACAATGCGAAGTAGTATTGAGAACTCTAGCATGCATAGTTCTGTCAGATAGATAATGAACTAACCAATTCAAAAATATTTCTCTAAATCCAATACTATATAACTTATCTTTGATAAAGGAGATACGAAGACTGTCGAATGCTCGTGACAAATCAAAAAAAAAGACCAGCTACATGCTTACCACTATCAAGCAAACTGTAGATACACTCAGTGAAACTGCAAGCTGCTGACTGAGTAGATCTACCCCGTCTAAAACCGTGTTGGCAATTTGTCATAATTTTGTATTTATCAATAAAATCAAACATTCTGTTAAAGACTACTCTTTCAAATACTTTAGAGAAAACACTTAACATTGAGATAGGTCTATAATTTGCTATATCTTCAGGATCATTTTTTTGAAAACAGTATCTATATAAATGATGTCTTGACGGAAGGCAGTTTATTGGATTCAAGATATTTAGGCTGAACATATACATGGTTTTTTATATATTTTTATTAGATATTAATAATATTGTTATACTACTCTGCGGACTAAAGCCATGATCAGCGTTGAATTACGACAATCACAATATCCCCATACATTCTTTATTATTAGGGTTTGAAGGTTTTATTTTTCATGCTACTACATCAAATTTTAAATACCAACAATTGAAAATAGAGATTCCTTGCTAAATCTGCATTTTCATTTCTTAGATTAAAACATTTTAGTAAAGTACATTTGTTTTCATTTGAGTAACCAACAATTTTTGATTTGTGTTAACACGCTTCTAATAATGTTAAAACTTAAAAATCGTTGATACTTTGAAATTTTTATCTTTTTGCCAAATCTACACAACAAATAGTAAGTAAAGTAGGTATATATTTTTGGAATGTGTTTTTATCCATTTCCATTTCCATTTTTGAAATAAAATACAGAGTGTTCCATACAAAAAAACACAAATTGTGGTCACGTCACAAAAGTATAATAACATTTATTTTTATGCTATCGAATGTATCTCAAAAAGTGCCTTTAGAATGTTCAATCTGTCGTTATCATTGGAATATTTCTTGTTGGTATTGCAATATCATGTACCCAATATATAATAATAAACATTATTAACACGATTTTACTAATAATTTGCTTCTAGATAGAAGATTTAAACTAGTAGCAAAATTATTTTTATTATCACAACAACGTAACTATCATAAGCGAGTGTATTACTATTTTCTCAGTACATAAGTAAATTTTAACTTTATTTCTAATTTCGCCAAAATGAGATGATGTCATATTTATGTAAATTATCTACATTAAAGTGCCACAAAGTGTCAAGAAATACACAAACTGGGAAACATTTGAATATCGGGTGTAATCAAAAACAGGATATTCAACAAAGACATATACCTACTACCTCTTTATGAGGTTTGGAATTTGGAATATAAGACAACTCCAGATGCAACGGTTTTCTTTGCTCAGCAAGTCCCTGTATCATATGACGCGATTATAAATATCGTATAGTGACGCTCGACAAAACGAGGCAAATAATGGGAGATAAGAGTACGACAGATAAGATGTAACTTTACACCCAGGAATGTTAACATGGTTTTTCTGCTATAACCAACTAACTTTTATACGAAGTACACTTACTATTCTTCAACTAAATTCTAAATTTTCTGTGATATGCTAAATATCTATTATATGGAATGCATGATGTATATTCAGGGTGTCTCAGGTATTACAGGCATTTACAGGAAGGGGTGACTGTACAGTCAATATAAAAGAGATTTACGCAAATATATACAAACGACAAATTATTTTTTTTTAATTTTCTTTAAAATGCATAGATATCCTAAAAGAACTGTTACTTATACAATGAATTTTAAATAAAATTTCAAAGAATAATTATTTGTTTAAAATGATCAAAACTTAAAGTGTTTCATGTTTTTTATTTATAATTAGTGACGTACTATTTTTATTGTAAATAAAAGAGGAGTACCTTAGAGTTTCAATACCACTGATCGTAATGTGAATATTTAAACATATTGAATAATTAGACCAAATATATCCCATTACAATCTAGAATTATTGTGGTTCTATCACGAAGGGCTTCCAAGTTCCAAGTAAATAAAAAATTAAGAAATTTTCACACTCATGCATACGACTGTTTTCAAATCACCCTCGACTTTGCATCCATTACAGAGCTGCAAATCCCTTAAGGCCGTATTTCTCGCCGTAAAATTTGTGGTATTTTTTAGGTACAAATATCTCAAAAAATTAAACGCAGAGCAAAAGTAATATTGAAAATAAAATTATTGATGTTTTTTTTAACAATTTTTACTATTTAAATTTTTCTCAAATAATATTAATAACTTTTAAAATGCATTTGTATGACACACATTATTTTGCTATTATAACAATTATTTTCACATATAAATAAAAGTTAACAATCTTATATGCATAACCATGTAAGTTTATGTTTGTTTTAAAAAAATACGTACGATGAAAGATTTCTGTATCTAAAAATTTGTTGGTTAGACCGCTTTTAGCCATTATATATTCGTTTTACTTCGGTACCTTTGAATATTCGCAGGTGATAACATTGTTGTTATTTGCTAAACTCTATATTATTCAGTTGTTAAATGTCTGAAATTACATATATTTGTAAAAAACACTATTTTAATAATACGGCGCGCTTTTAAGTATTTTTGGAAATATGTTCTTAAGAACCTTTGTCCTTTGTTTGTATTTTAATCGGTACTTTCACTTTTCATCTTTCGAAGTCCGGTATATACACTATTTTCGTGCACATCTGTATTGGTATTTAATCATAAAAATATTGTGGCAATATGTTACATACGTTATAGAACATTGTTCACTATCAAAAAATACATTAATAGTGTTACAGTTAGTTTCAGCAACTAAAATTTATGGAGAATTTTTTGATTTAACGATAAAATAGATCAAATTTAAAATTGATATAATTTTTAAGGCTATATATGTTACATGTATGTAATAAATTCTTGGCAACGATTGTTTTAAAGTTCCAAGACTGTGTGGTATAATATGCATACATAAGGAATTTCAATGGCGAGGATGGGATTTGAAGAGTATCCTCGAAAACAACGTACACTTGTAGTATCACTTCGGCCTTGTTTCATGCGTGTGCTAAACACGTAAGTTAATGCAAATTCGGCTACAAGAGTTTTAATACCTCCTCCCTTTCCTCCACATTTAGCATATACGTAGATGGAATAGTAATAAGCCAGTAGACCGTTACAGACGTCGTGCTGTTATTATTCTCAAAGTAACACTAAAAATAACCTTTTCCGAAATGGATTTTTGTTTCTCTTGGATGTTACTAGTACAGTACAGTTTTATTTATGAAAAAAACAAAAATACAGTGCACACACACAGAAATGCCGATACTAAAGGAACATGTGTATATAAAGCAACAAAAAATTTAGGAAAAAAATATCTAAAACGAATAGTTTTTCTACAAATACATAACTGCAATAAAATGCAAAACTGTGTTAAGAAATTACAAGCTAAGATGCAACTAAAGTTTATTAAAAGCCCCTGTAACGGTAATTCTTTATAATTGTTTTTTTTTTTAAATCAGTATTAATGGAGTTGAACAATTGAAGTTTTCCAAAAAATCCTTAAAACTGTAACATACGACAAAATTTCCATTACTTTCTGCTGTTAATCTCAAATTTATGTAGTAGTATTTAGGACTAGTACGTTTCGTTGTTCTATACTTAGTGTTTGCTTGATATTTGTGAGTGTACATAAACATAAATATAACAATTCATAGTAACCATATGATCAGCTACACGACATATTAGGGGCAAAATTCTCTGACTACAGAAAGTTTGTACGGTAAACGCTTTGTTGTAACTAATGGCAGTCATTTTGAACATGTATGTTTGATTATTATGTACAAACACCTGAGGTGGTAGATGTGCCACGTTGACACATATTGAAGACCAATTGACTATTACCGTTAGCAAGTGGAAAAAAGTTGTTAAGTCAAATATGTTTTGTTTGGTTTATCATATAGCAAATTAAAAGCCTTCATATTCCGAACCCCCTGTATTCCTTCTCTGTATACCTATTTGTAAATTGTGCGCTTACGCTATGAAGATATATATAAAATAAGTAGAAGGAAATGTATCTTCCATTAACTGTTCTTTTATTATTGCACTGCATGCATAAATATTATGATTTAGAAAATGTTCTCTTAACAGGCATAAATTTGTATACAGAGTGTTTCAAAATGACATGGCAGTATTACTAAGGCTGATATAACATTGCAAAGTAACTGGGGTTTGCTTAATAAACGTATGTCGTAGAGCCACTCATTTTTGAGATATAGGTACAAGGCGTGTAAGATAATTTTGAAAAATCTAATTTTGGATGTAATTTTTTTAATGACCTACAGATTTGATTAAAATTTGATAGGTACATTTTTTGTGGTGTTATTTATTTATTTTTTGTTGCTAACATTTTCGCTAACATTTTGTCTTTAACTTTTTTAAGTTGGGTTTTTTTTCATTCTAAGCTTTTTTCCATTATATAATTTTTTTTTACACAAAAAAGGTGCTCTTAGTAAATTTGATGTAAAGCCAAGGCGATCCTTGTAATAGTGCTTATATGTATGTGTCAAACCACGAACTCTTCCACTGTCTATGTCACATTTTGTATAACGGAAATTACGGCAAATAAGTATAGGTAAATAGTTTATTTTCTGCTCGAATAGTAATCTGTTCTTTGAGTAAATAATGCAAAATTTTATTCTGCTTATTCCGCGCTACTACATAATAATATTGGAATCTTATACCACCAGTGCAGATGCAGACTTTTAGGGGAATGTTTTAAGAGTGCCACTGTAGTTAAATGCTCCGGAAAAGTTCTTATACATTTCTGTGATAGCGTGGATTTAATTGTTGTTCTTTTGGTATTCTTCACACTCTAGAAGACTGACTGCCTACCTGTAAATACATTTTTCTTACGCTAATGGTTGGATCTTCGGAGACTAAATCTAAAATATTTTGATCTCTTTGATCAGTTCTGGGTGATGTAAGCCTATTGGAATTATTTTGTTTAGCCTTAACGTCACCAGTTTCTCGACAAAGCTCTTCAACTACAAACATGTTTTTGTATTTGGCAGCCGCTTCTCAGCAAATTTTTTTTGAAGTAGCATCCAATTACTGCTACAGCAGCTCTAACAATATTGCCATGTCTTTTTGAAACATCCTGTATAAAAGTTGTTTTGAATGAACATTACTTTGTTAGTAGTTAAATATAATGTATTTCTCTCATTGTATTTAACTACTAATAGGTAGCTACCAGCAGGTATTTTTATTGGAAGAGAGATAAAAATATGTTAAACATTATAATAGGTTTGTTCCTACATAGCAATGACGGATAGTTTACAGCACTGTTTTAATCCGCAAGTGCAATTCATGTACTAGTTTGAAATCAGTTTCTAATTCCTTTGTTGGAACGACACGTTTAGTTCAAGCAGTAACCGTTAGGGGTATAGTTTGTTCGAAGTAATTTTCATTTTTCGGTCTCTCATGTACAATCGTTTGCAATAATAATGACACTCTCTTAAAACAGTTTTTGAACTTCTGGAAGTTTTGAATAGAAATTTCATTAAATCTCTCCTGGTGAGTGAAGTAACTAATAACTATAATGTTAAAAATTTAAAGTAGATTTCAATATGAATACGTCAGAAGTTCAAAAGAAATCGCAAAATTCATTTTAGTGTGTGTCATTATTATTGCAAACGATTGTACAAGAAAGTGATAAATCTCATCATCACTAGAATCCGAAGGTACTGCTGTAATTACTAACTTGCTCCTCTTCACTAGTGTCACTCATTTTGAAAAACTACAGAATGGCGTACTTAAAAATCTGCAAATTACTTGTGCAACTATAATAACTTTCTCAAATAGCATTATTACATAAAAGTTTAGTTACGTTCATTATCTAGCCTACCAAAAGTTGACGTCTGTAAGCGGTTAGATTTTATCTGCGCATGTGTCTGTCTAGTGGTTTCCTAACAATCCTCAAACTGATTTGACTGTCAGCAAATAGTTTCCAAACCATCCACTTTTGTGTTGGAACAAAAAATTTTACAACTAGGTCCCGGATTGATTGTGTTGGAACTGTTAAATTCGTACTGCGCAAACTCGTGCCAGTTTGCTGCTAGTTTAATGCTGCGTAGGAACAAACCTAATATATACCTATAATACTTACGAGTAATGCCTAATGAAAGTTTTTCGTGGAGGCGCCATAATTTTGTATCAGATCAAGCAAATGAACATCGACTATAGAAAATAAATTGACTTTTATATTGTAATAAAGCACCCTATAGTGAATACAATTGATGCATCTATCGAGGCATCTGTCTCGTACCAAAATAAATTTAGTCAAAAGAATACACATAATGTGTTTGGCAAAGACGTAATAAAAGTTAACAATAATTATTATTGTGGTAAACTTTTTTTAATTATACCTATCAAATCACGTATATAGGTGGTTTGATAGGTATATACAGGGTGAACCTTAAATAAGTACAAATATTTTAACCAGCAGTATAGTTCACTGTGTAGAACACATAATTAATAGTTTTTTTACAAAAAAATCAGAAATAAAAAAGTGAAATTTTAAATAAATTTTGTAATTTTTCTGTAGAAAACTTGTTGAGGACCGCTGACTTTCATACATTTATGAGTCATAGCACTGCAGATTGAACGTGTGATTCACAGTGTAGCCAGTGTTACACAAATGTCTTTGCTTTTCTTGATATTAACCTCATACGTCAAGCTGCTATTTTGTTATTTAATATTGTGTGTACCTTTATTTTTAAAATTTGTTTCACTGCTTAAAGTGCGAAGTCACTTTATGGTTCTGGATTCGAAATAAATGGTTAATAATGACTCATTTGGGGTTATGTGGCGAAAATTAAATTTAATATGCTGTGTGAAAATCATAGTTTTTCGTTATTCTTCATGAAATAACTTAGGGAAATTGTGTCTTGTGTCTCTTTCTAACAGTGTACAATGACATTTAACTTGTGAAATGTGGATAAATAGTTAATTTTTTAACAAACAGGTAAGCTTGTGTGCACGTTTACGTATAATTTTTGAACATTGAACATAGTAATATCACGTAATATCTTCCTAAATACTTCATGGTAGTATGTATTTAACTTGTGAAAATTAATTTTTAATCGTTTATAGTAAGGTCAGTTAAGCAGTTAAAATTTATGTTAATAATACTGCGTATCATACTACATACCCAACTTTACTGTACTTATGCTTCAAACAAGCATTTTTAAAATAGAATTTAACCGTATTACTTTACTATTACGTTAAAGGAAACTTAATATTTATATTAGAGGAGATATGGCAACCTCGCAACAAATCATATGGTTCATTAGGTTGGTTATGACAGCGGTCCTCAAAATGTGGATATTTAAAAAAAAAATTTATATCTCCGTAAATATTAGAAATTTTTAAAAATGGCTTTCACTAGACTGACCTATATGACGAACTACAGCAGTTAAAATATTTGTACTTATTTAAGGTTCACCCTGTATATAATAAATAGTAAGAAAGTATTTTATATAAAGAAATACGTGAATAAATTCAAATTCATTTGTTTTAAGTGACACCTAGGAAATATTAATATTTTTTTCTCTCTTCAAAATAAGTAGTCTGTACACTGTGTGTGACATACAAAAATATAGAAAAACACGCCACGCGTATTGAATTATATTGTGTTTTTTTATATGATTGAATTTTTATAAATTTACTGTACTTAACGCCGCCTTGCCTCTGGACGTGTTCAATATGAAAAGCCCTACGCCCTTCGTTACCACAGTCCCTTCCGCCCATCACCCATCGGATGTGCCCTAAACAAACGGTTGGCATTTGAGTGAAGAAACAGTGCCGTACAACAATAATCCATCACATAAAATCCAGAAAATAATTTTTATATACCTAATATGTTTGCAATTCGTAACTTATCTGTAAAAACGGTTTACATCACAATCAATTTTGTTTTTCTTAGCAGAATGTCACTTATCCAACCAACGTGCTTATTCTATCTCTTCATAATTAATAGAATGGCTTATGGAATAGAGGCAAATTAGTACTTCACGGTATGATGGACGATATGATATCTGTACCCCGTCGTTTATAATAATGTGACATTTTAAACAGATACCTATTGATTTTCCTAGCTTTTACGTAGGTACATACGTTTGCTTTTAGTAATAGTGGAAATACAACTGAAAAATAATTTATACTGATGTTTGACACGCACACTCAAATTGCCAATGGAGCTAACTGCAATTATGTGGGATGGTCTTTTCCAAATTGGTTAATTAGTAAACGGAAAAACTAAACAATACGTATTCGACTCAGAGGAGTTCTGAATCTGATATCATTTATTTCTGATCTGATCTAATTTATTATTATTTTTTTTTAAGTTATTTCTTGACTGTTTTGTGAAAACGTTTTCTCGCCATTTTTGTGTCATTTTTTGTCAAGAATGGTAACTTTTAGCTAATTTTGCCAACTACTATATCTTTTATCATTTTCATCATAAAACGTCTCATTGACTGTTATGACAGATTGACATAATGATGAAAATAAATAAAATAATAATATTGCTGTTTTGTGAAATTCGGGAAAAGTTGACTCTTTTTCGTCATAATAATATCGATTTATGGTAAATAATTTATATCTATTGTTTTAATTAATTTCAGTTCTACTGGTTTCAAAATATAACTGTATGTAACTGATAATCTAAAAGTAATAATATTAAGTAATATTAATCATAGTAGTTTACAGGAAACCATTGATAGTAGGTACATGCTTTTGCAATAATAATGACACTCTCAAAACAGTTTTTGAACTTCTGGAAGTTCTGAGTAGAAATTTCATTAAATCTCTATTGGTGAGCGAAACAACTAACAACTAATATTAAAAGCTGAAAGTATATTTTATTACAAATGTGTTAGCAGTTCAAAACAAATCGCAATATTCATTTTAAATAGCGTCATTATTATTGCAAACGATTGTACCTATATATTTTGGTGTACCATTTGTAATTATTATGTACGAATACCTGACATGATATGTGAGCGACGTTGCCACATATTGAAGACCTGTTTGATATCATAACTCTGTTGGCCAGAGAAAAAAAATTCTTAGGTCTTATCAGACATCATAATAAAGGCACTCATGTTCCGGACACTCTGTATAATATGGATAAGCAATCATGTCAATCAAATTGAATACAGGAATATTTTATAGTAACTCGAATTAAAAAAAAACTAAATGTCTTTTGATTAAAACAGTTAAAGCTACAATACCTACACAATACACATTTAAGCTGTGTGGTACGTACCGGTAAAAAGAAAATACAATTTATTGCATTGCTTTTGCATGGTAGCGTATTTGTCACTTCTTTAGTGACGTCATGCGTACGGGTTGTGGGTTTGGTAATAAAAAAAATTCTGGGTAATTATTTGCAACAGCGGAAACCTCTCCAATCTTAATTAAAAAAATCCAACCTCTTTATGGGTGCTGAACACGAATCTGACATTAGTTTTTTTTGGTCGAGCTTAGTTTCCGAAAAAGAAATTTTTCAAAATTTTAACTTCTATGCTATACATTAGGTTGAAAAAATTTATTTTAAAACCAGTGTGACGTCATGAAATAACGATGGCAGAGCTGTTGTATTGCAAACTTCCACCTAATGTAATGTATACATAGAGGTTACAATTTTGTTTTTCTTTCGAAAACTAGACCACCGAAAAAAGCTAATTTTTAATTCATGTTCAGACACTACGAAACCAGGGGGGTGGTAGAATTTTTTTAATTAAGATTGGTGAGGTTCCGTTGTTGCAAATAATTACCAATTTCTTTTTTTTTCGAAAACTACACTCGACCGAAAAATACTAACCTCAGATTCGTGTAGAGCACCCTCCAAAATAGGGGGTAGAAATTTGTTAATCAAGATTGGAGAGGCTTCCGCTTTTGTAAATAATTACCAATTTTTGTTTCCACTTTTTAATGCTTGCGTAGGAACATGAGTCCTCTTCGTTTCCTCTAATTTTACCGGTGAATTACAAAACCTTGGTTCGCCGTTAAAAATAGAGAGTGCACGCCCATGGTGGCACAATGAGCGAGTGGGTCGATGGCAGGCAGCCTTCATAGGAAGGACAAAAGGCCGGGGTACAGGCCTGCTGGGCTGGGTATCGCCATAGATTGTACAGATGTTCACCGCTGTGCTCCGCCTGGTATGGTAGATAGCGGCAGTATATCTCCGCAGACCTGCCAGCCGGGCTAACCAAAGCAAACATTACTCCGCCAGCGAGAGAGAACAGTCGGCAATATTATCTGCATCACCCTGGCAACGGGAAATCAGCCCGCTGTCGTGGGACGCGTATGGTGAAGCTTTTAGTTTCACGAGATTAGGTTGCGCCTAACGCGTAGGTGTTTAGTGTTGTTTTTGATGTTTTTAGTGTCCTTTTTGTTTTGCGTTAATGAAATGTGTATGTGCGGACGTTAATTTTTACGATTTAGTTTTGTCCGCTAAAAGTGTACTCGTCAAACGTGTAAAAGTGAAGTGATTTAAACGAATTTTAGAAGGCAAATCTATACGTTTAAAATTATGGTTTACCTAACATTAAATCAAATGAAGTTATTGCCTACGATAAAATTACTCATCGTTTATAGTTTTGTAACAAATACAGTATGCGCCAAAAGTATGGAATAAATTCAATAAAAACGAAACAATTATTTTTTGGGAAAAATCCTCGAACAGGTCGATTTTTAATTTAAAAAATACATGTTTTAGCGTAAAATGCGATTTTCATATGTCATTTGTTTTCGAGTAATGTCGTCATCGATTTTTTTTAAATGGCAACACCATATTTTTTTACTTGATTCTGAAAGATCGTTTAATTCTCTATCAGACAGTACTAAAATTTTGCCCTCTTACATAGGAAAGTTTTCGAGTAAATGGCGATTGAATGTTAGAAAACGTAAATCAATTAAAATAAAGCAAAAACGTTATCAAGTTTAGTTTTTCGAATTCCATAGTTCTTTTATGGATCACGTAGGTGAAAATCTTTGCAAAGTGTTATTGTCACACCGACTTTCTAATAAGTATTGTAAGCGACATAGAAATTATTAATCAATTTAAAGTATTATGGCACATTTAACTGTTACTCAAAGAATTGAAATTTTATTTCTTATCGGATGCGGGAATATGACTAGAAGATTTATTTAATAAAAAATATCCAGATCGCCCTATCAGCCAATCAACAGTCAGTAAGGTAGTCTAAATTTAGAGAAACTGGCAATATTGTAAATATTCCAAAACTTGGACGTCCAAGCATTAATGAAAATCAGAAACAGAACATTTTGATAAGTATCGTGGATAATCCTCATAATTCTTCACGATTGGTTGCATTAAACAATGACACTAGTCAGAACACAGTGCTATGTATCTTGATGAAGGAAAAATATCATCCCTACAAAATTCAACTTGTGCAGGAACTCAATGAAGATGATCCCGATCGCCGCTTACACTTTTGCGAAATTCTAATGGATTTATGTCAAGGAAATAGAAACTTACACCGGCAAATACTTTTTTCAGATGAGGCCACATTTTGTCTGAATGGTACAGTAAACCGTCAAACTTGCAGATATTGGAGTCGGGAAAATCCTCATTGGATGGCAGAGGCACATACCCAACACCCTCAGAAATTAAATGTGTGGGCTGGAATAGTTGACGACAGAATAGTAGGGCCTTTCTTCTTTGAAGGAACCCTTACAGGACAAAGATATTTAGAGTTTCTAGAAAATGACCTTGTTCCAGCCCTTGCAGTAATTTTTCCTAACGATATGGTTTCAGCAAGACGGTGCACCTCCGCACTATGCGCGCCCTGTACGAGATTTTTTGGACAACTGTTTTCCTGGGAGGTGGATCGGCAGACGCGGACCGATAGAATGGCCTGCAAGATCGCCAGATCTTACACCTATTGACTATTTTTTATGGGGATACTTGAAGTCAAAAGTGTACATTAATAAACCACGTAATTTAGAAGAACTTCAAAATCGCATTCGGGACGAAATACGCAGAGTTACCCCAGAAATCATTCATAATGTGCAAGAATTTCTTCACAGACTTGCGCATTGTCAAGAAGTTAGTGGATGGCAATTCGAACATTTAATTTAAGTATAAAATTTAATCAATTGTTTTTTATTTTACATACCTCAGAATTGTTACTTTTTTATGGATAAAATTTACGTTTTCTAACATTCAATCGTCATTTACTCGAAAACTTTCCTATATAAGAGGGCAAAATTTTAGTACTGTCTGATAGAGAACTAAGCGATCTTTCAGAATCAAGGAAAAAAATATGGTGTTGCCATTTAAAAAAAATCGATGACGTCATTACTCGAAAACAAATGACATTTGAAAATCGCATTTTACGCTAAAATATGTATTTTTTAAATTAAAAATCGACCTGTTCGAGGATTTTTCCCAAAAAATAATTGTTTCGTTTTTATTGAATTTATTCCATACTTTTGGCGCATACTGTATATACTTAATTCATAAAAATTAGTTACTGGACATAGCGTTAAAACTAGATTAGTGATAAAGCTACTTGTGACAATTTATTCTGTGTTTTTACTCTCGTTTCGGTTTCATATTTAGTGGAATATTAAAAAAAATATAACACTTAAATAGTAATAAATATTTTTTCTACACTTAACTGTACACTGTAGGTACTTTTGCTAAATAAATATAAATAAGAGTAAAATTCATGTTACTGTTAATTAGGTATGTTTGTATATTTTTGTTAGTTTCATAAACTATTAAACTTCAGAGAAGTTAAATATCTATCTATATTAGTGTATTCGATCTATCATAATCATCGCGATTTAAAATGAACTAAAAATGTATGTGTCACTCACTGTGTCAGTTCCAAAACTGTGCTTCGTAGGTATTTTTACTAACACTAACAATATATATCTAGTATTTTGAAAACTGTAGTTTAATACTAAATTATATTTTTAGTTTATATGTACGGACGTTTGAGAATAGTGTTTGAAACAATATATGTGACTTGAGATATACCAATATTGTTTTTGATTTACCTAGAAAAGCATTAATTCATTTATCTGACAACATGAACCCTATATTTACTGACACATTGATAAATATAAAAAAGAAAAAAATATGCTTTTTATCGTTAACTAAGACTTGGCTTTTATTTATCTATAATGAAGTTTTATCATCGGTTCAACTAACTAAATAGGAATGAAATAATGATAAAGAAAAAAAAATTATTTTATTTTACAAGGTTAAAGTACAAGTAGGAACAGCTATATACTTTTTAATATTTGAACTTTATAGATACGTATCAAATTATTACTGTTGAGGTGCTGGACTCAAAATTATAATCAATTTCTAAAATTATCTCGGTTATTGAAATACTTAAACCGAATCCAGAGAAACTATTTTAAAAATTTGTTATACCACAGATAAATTAACCTATATGTACACCATACAGATAACCAAATGTAACTAAAAAGTGATGTGGAAAGGGTCCTTTTCAGTGCAAGTTTTATTTGTATCCACTTTTTAATTTTGCTGGGAACAAAATATTCATTTAATTAAGTGAATTATGAGAGCAGTTAAATTGTGAATCATACCCGAATGACTCTTTACATCTCTGTATATTTCATACAAATATTTTATTAAATGAAAAGTATTTGAGAAGAAAATGAATACATAAAAACCTACTTTATGTGAAAATTCATTGAAAGCATCAAAATAATCAAAAACTAATTTTAAAGTAAGCGAGAGCGAGTCGAACATCTAAAGCCGGTTACAGACTGAGAAAAGCTTTAATGAAAACTGCCCAACAGTAAGAATATTGTCCAAAAAAAAAACAGTTCCAATACGTCTTTGTTCAAATTTCATTTAAAAGTAAATATTTTCATTTCATTTAGAAAAGCTACCTGATCAATAAATGAAATGCAGAAATAGGTCTATTCCGAAATCTGTTCTCATCTATTGTGGTTCGATGCATGCTAATATAGGTATAAACAAAAGTGAATTTTGAATTATATTTAATAATTTCAATATGCCATTATAGTATTTAGATCAGTTTTATTTCAGATAATTATTAATTCCACCCTTTCCTGTGAAGATATTTTTTTTTTCAAAAATCATGCTTGGATGTAACAATAATTGTTAGATTGATTTAAATTAGCTTAATACTACTTTTAAAATAGAGTACAGATTTATTTAGTTCACCGATTTTCTTTCATTTTACTTTACATGCTGTACTATAATTACCTCCATACATTTTCTTTATGTACAGGATGATTAATAACAGATGGCATGAGATACATCCCCATACTCGTCCTTTAATTATAAGAGGAATACTTCATATAAAATTTTTCATCACGTTCTTCTTCACCGAGTTATATCTTTCAAAGAATGGTAATAAAACTTCGCTTTTCTTATTTTTTGTACAAAACTAAAAGAGTAAAATTTGTAAAGGTTTTCCATTAATGAATACGTTATTTATTCAGTTTCTTCTTTTTTAAAAAAAGGTTACAAACCGAGGGATAAACCACTGGTAAAAATGCCAAAAAGTACCTATAATACGAGATGTTGTAAAGGAAATATGATAAAGTACTAAAAAGGTCCAATATTGCATTAAATACTAAGAATTCCAGAAAAATGTCAAAAGTTCCAATAATTTTCCATAAAATGCCAAAAATACAGATAATACCAATAAATCAAATAACCATTTGTAACCTGTAAACTTCTGAGTTTGTCAAATATTTAGATACTTTTTAATGCAAGTAGGATATCTTGAGATGACCTGGATATAATTTAAGCAAAAAGAATCTAGTTATTATATTTACAAATTAGTTTATTTTATTTTTATATTCTCAATTTTTTATGTGTAACAGCAGAAATTTTATAATATTCTACTTGCCAGTGTAATTGGTAGACGAAGGTTAGCTAATACGGATCCGAAAACATTAAAAGTGCTGACATAACTGTCGGTCTTATCTACTTGGTAGATACCCACTAAGAACAGCTTCTTTCTATTGCATTACTTCTAGAAGTACAATCTATTGCAATAGTAGTGGCGCTCCCTAAAACAGTTTTTCAACTAATAGCTACTGCAAGTTCTGAGTAAAAATTTTGTTACCTAGATTTCTATTTTTGAGAGGAACAACTAAATTCGTTTTAAAGATTAATTATTATTGCAATATTTATGTGTTGGAATTGTAGGTACATTGACTGCCATAGTCGTCGACACGAGATGAGTTTTATAGGCTAGGAATAGGTACATATCTCTTCCTACCTTCTTTTACCGATTGGATTATTCCGACAAAAAAAAGTCGAAAATATCAGAAAGTATCAATGAATGAAAAAATTCCAGAAAAATTGCCAAAAAATTATTATAAATATAACAAAATACCAGTAATAATTCCAAAAAGTTCCTAAAATACCAACAATGCCAATACTGTACACTAAAATACCGCAGTGGTTTTCCCCTCGTTACAAACTGAGAAAAAATATGAATTAGGTACCCTGGTGGTTTACTTAAATATAGATGATAATATTTCAACACAGTAAACTTAAAAATTAAACCATAATTTCTAGTAGTCATCATAGAGTTTATTTTTTTTAATATATATTTTTTTAAATTTCAAATTTCTTTTAATGGAAACCTGTTACTTAAATCAACACAAAAAGTATGAAAACGATCCTAGACTATCTAATTACCATTTTTTCTTGGTCAGATTGGTGCCTTTAAATAACCGAATTTTACTACCGCACTTTTGGGACCGTGTAACTCAACGGAGGACACGATGAAACAAATTTATACCTCCCTTAAAATTGAACGAGGAGTATGGGACGTTATTTTATGCCACTTGTTATAAATCACTCTATCACATAATAAAAGAAAAACTCTTCGTTGGGTCATTTCTTTTGTAATGTAAACAGATTCATTCTGAGAATCAATTTAAAATGAATTCAATGATGTAAAAAGGTAGTATTTAGTATTTGGAAATGAACTTGTAGGTATTTTAGATAATTAAAATCTTTGATTTACGAGAAAAGAACGGCCACTCTCGCTAAAATCATCAAATCGGTTCCAGTACCTAATTTCTAAATTGAAATAGTATTCATACGTCGTTCGTTGTGTAAATTTTTCTAAAACTATAAACAAATAAACGGATAATAAGAAATTCTATATCAATCTTCTAATTCACACAAGAGTGGTGTGACAGTCCTGAAATCAGGTGTACGTTTTGTGTTAAATAAAAAAAAATCTGTAGAAATCGATGAAATCTGTAAAATCATGCAAATCACTTAGTCACATGAAATCATGCGAAATCTGTGTAATTAACAATACCACATGCAATCAGTCAAATATTGCGAAAGCTTATGAAATCAATTGAATTATTGATAATTAATATTAACTTTCCTTCTTTTTTTAAACATTTGACCAATGCATAATACATTTTGGAAACTAGGAATACGTCGGTAATTTTAAGCTTCACTTGTAGTGTGACATCATAAAATACGCAACTCGCAGTACTTTGTCATAATAAATTACATTTCATTTAAGTGTTATTACGTATAATAATGCTAGAACTTATGTTTAATCATTATGATCATCAGGATCATATTATTTGTTTGGAAAAAAAGAGAACATTGGAATTTCGATTATTTCTTCATTAATAGACATATTAAAAGGTTTCTTCATCTGAATTTGAAGAATGTTATTTTGTTTATTAGAACTATCGTAAAATATTTTTCTCTTTAAATGTTTTACATAAAACTACTTACGAGCTTACTTACTTCTTATTTAAACAATTGCAAAACATAATTAAATTTAATAATTGAGGGACTAATTTTATTTAGTATACTTTTTTAATTTTTTTTATATATTGATTTTGTGTTTTTTCTTAAATTAAATCTTATTTAAATAAGTTTGTCTGCTTTTATGTACTTAATGATATTAAAACATAGCTGTAATTGTCAATGTTTAGTGCAAATAAATAGAACTGTTGTTCAAGTTTAGTTTGATTACATACTTACTTATCTACATAAAATTCGAAAATTTTATTTAATCTATTAATATCTTTACATGATCTAAATAATATTTCTTAAATAAGTATGGTGTAATTGAATAAAAAAGGAAAATAATATTTTTGACTAAATCACCTTTGCATAAGGTCGAATATTACAAGTTAATTTTAGCCTCAATTTCTAAGGTTTAAAATTTGTTTTGAACTTTTGTTTAAATATTAGAAAATTTCATTATAAGAAAACAATTAATTAATCAAACTCAACATAATATGAAATTTTCCAGATAGTTGCAAAGCTCGACCTACTTTATAGTCATCAAATTCAAATGAAATCTAAGGAAATCAAGTGGAATCGATAAAATCAACAAAACCATGCCAAATTAGTGAAATCAGTAAAATTAAGTGAACTTATATAAAATCTGGTAAAAGCACGAGAAATCAAGTAAATTATGAATGCATGTGAAATCTGATTTCGCTAATTTCCATTAAAGTAATAGAGAATCTGAAGTCAGGTCTACTAAATTCTTGGAAATGTCACATCCCTCATCCCTGGCTTAACATTTTTATGCGTAAGTACATACCAGTTTCATTGTACAGAACTAAATACTACAGGAAATTAGATGTTTTCATTTTATGTAAAACACTGTCATTATAAATCTATAAATATAATAATACCGCCCTCATTTATTTTACCTGTTTACATAAAGTCATCGAGAACATAAATTACTTAAATTTATTTGCACTTACCCAACTTTCGAACTTTATCCTGCAACATAATTCGCATATCGGACAAGTTTCATACCAACAGCAGACCGATGTATTTTATAAGAAACGAAATACTCGCCTACAGAATATGCAAATGCTTGGGAGTGAAAATACCATTAAACAAAAAACCTATAAATCTTCTGGGGCCGACAAAAGCCATTCAGCACCTTCCGAAATACGGCTCTCCCGACGAGCAGGC
The DNA here is from genome assembly GCA_037114965.1 of Monochamus alternatus. Classification (NCBI taxonomy): domain Eukaryota; kingdom Metazoa; phylum Arthropoda; class Insecta; order Coleoptera; family Cerambycidae; genus Monochamus; species Monochamus alternatus. Next base: position 70,451,173 of record CM073431.1, on the reverse strand, counting down.
TGTGGGCAATTCGATGCCAGAGAAGAAGACGGGGTGACTCCTGGATTAAGGGGTGAGAATGAGAAGCATAGTCCGCAAATATCTGGCTGGCAGTCTACGCGGCCTTGGCAATGAATTCTATACGATTGTTATGATTAAATGTTTAGGGATTGTAGCGATGAGACTTTTGAGGATTATTTATTTATTTATTGAAATAAAATATTCAACGGGCGAAACCCATTTACAGGATATGTTGACTGATAAAAACATGAATACAAAGTCATAGTAAAACACTAAAATGCAAATACAAAACAAAAATAGTATGAATAAGAAGAACATAAGAAAATATGCATCAATACTATAATAATACAAAAATAAAAACAAATTTTAAAAAATATATATACATAAGCCGAAACCGAAAATGTGCCTATATCACGAAGCATACATAATCAAAAATCTAAGTTACTTTCTACTTCATGATAGTTACTTAAAATTTAGTGCAATGGGAATTTAACTAACATATTTGTACGAGCATGTATGGCAAATAAACTGTTGAATCGACTATTAGATCTCGGTTATGCAAGTTAGTAAATAATCTAATTTAATAATGTAGTAATAATGTAATTAAGTAATGAATAATTTTAAAAAGAATTACTATAGAATGCAACCGACGTATAGAGATTAAGCTATGTAATTGAAAACGATTATAGAATACGTTTTGCGGAATTCCACTGACAGATAGATACCATCCAATACAAATGCTGCAGATTTAAAGAATCTCCTCTGAACCTTTTCAAGCGCAGAAATATGACATTTATAAATTGGGCTCCATATGACGGAGTAGTATTTAAGTTTTGATCTAATAAATGTAATATACAACAATGAGTAGAAAGGTCTTTAAATTCTCTAGAATTACGTATAAGAAATCCAAGTTTTTGTATACCTCCGTTATGCAAACATCCATATGCCGTGCAAACCTAAGTTTACAGTCAAATAAAATTCCTAAATTTTTAATGACTTCAGGCCTCTCAAGAATATCACAGTCAATCTTATATAGTAAAAAATAGCGGACACGTCATGCGACACCGAAAACAATTACTTTACATTGCACTGTGTTTACTGGTAGTTTGTTTATAACACACCAATTTAATTTTCCCAGTCGCTACAACAGTCAATTCTAGAAAATTATTATCATCGGCATATAGAAGGTAGCTAATATTTTGGTGATTGACTATATCATTAATACCTATTTATTACAAATAAAAGAGGACCTAATATAGAGCCTTGGAGAACCATAATGTTTCATAATAAAAATTTGATTTTAATGTATATGTAGTAAGACCTTATGATGTACTCAGGCAAAATATTTTGTCTGTCACTCTGCAAGTACCTTATGATGTTTCAAAGTACATATACTAAATTTTTATAATAAAATGCATTCTTTGCTTGAAACGTATAGGTACACAGAGCCATTTAAAAGTGTTTAAAATCAAATTATTTAAGTATGCATTCATTGTAGGTGTTTTATATATATATATATATTTTCTAAAAATAGTTATAATCCATTCTTTCCTACTCTCGACTCGGATTCCTTTTGAATACTTAAATAAGTTTTTGTTATAAAATAAGAAAATATGCCACATTATTTATTAAATCCGAGTAAATATATATCTATACTTAATATGGTTTTATTAATTTTCTAGAAAAGTTTTGGATTATAATTGCCCGGTATAAGGTAATTAGTTTAAATATAATTAATTTACCTTTTTGCTCAGTTACCAATAAATTCCAGAAGATATTCTGGATCTATTTACCCCATTACTTTAATAATCCACAATTCATTATTTTCTTGAATCTATTAAATCCATAAAAATGTGTTTGCTTTATTTCTACTACTTTAAGATAAGTAGGTATAGATCATAATTTTCGACAAAAATAAGTTCAAGAAAATACATTATTTTATTATTACGATAAAAAGCAGATTTCAGTATATAAAACGAATACAGATTTTGTTCAGAAAGATTACTACCATTATGTTTACCTACCTACCTATATATTACTTGCATGCACTGAATCATAATTACCAGAATAAAGTAAAAACAATCTATAAATGTGTAGGTATCTGCAAACACCTCCTCTCCGAGATACAGAGTGTTAAGGTTAAGGCGCCTGAAAAGTGTCGCACATAAGGACAGTATCTCTATTCATTAATCTACGCCAAAGCGTAGATTAATGAATTTGACCATGACTAAGTAATGGTAAAAATTCATAGAAATTGCATAAAGTTTAAATATTCAGTGATGGAGGTACTGACCAGATCTAGCTAAACTAACCCTAAAATTTCAACAACATTGACTATTTTAAAATTCGATCAGTTACTCGTTCTTTAATTGTATTTTAGAGAAACAGTTCTATTTAAACAACGAGGTAATTCTGTTACTATTATATCGCTTATCACACGGTTTCATAAATCTAAAATAACTTAGTTAATTTTACAAAAAAAAAAAAATAATAAACAGGATTTCTTTGTTGTAATACAATATAAAATATAAATTTTTATGCTTATACTGACTATTTTTAATGACATAATGACTATATTGTATTTAAATAAGTTGTATTTGCAACAAGACATTCCTAGATAACTACTATAATATTAATTTTATTAGTTTGACCTAAAGGATAACTTGAATTTTTTGCATCAAATTTAAACTCACAACATATTTATTTACCCTATACTTATTGGGCATTGGTAAAAGTGAGAATAAAGAAAATACATCCAAAAAATGGAAACACACGCGTATTTGATTTTTTAATTCCCGTTTTGTTAGTGGTAAGTGTAATGCAGTTTTATGTAAAGTAAAACAAGGCCATATCACAAAATTTAAAAAAAGCACTGAAACTGAAAAGAAACTGAATGAAACATACAAAAAAAAGTTTAAGACTTTTTTTATCTAATTTATATACTCTGATTGAGTTGAAAAAAATTAATATAAAGCCAAAATAACTGTTTAAATTTGCCGCTGGAATTGTCGTAGAAACATCGCCGCATATTTGGTTTTTAAATTCACGGTTTTTTAGTGGTAAGTGCCATGCAGTTTTATGTAAAGTAAAACAAGGCCATATCACGAAATTCCAAAAAAAAACAGTTGAATGAAACATAGGAGAAAGCGTTTGGCACATTTTTTTATCCATTTCATTTCCTCTAATTGAGTTGAAAAAAATTAATAGTCAAAATATTGGAAGAGCTGTTTTTTGCCGCTGGAATTGTCGTTGTTTTCTTTGCTAAAATAATGAGTTTTCTATGTCGTAATCTAATCCACAGCATTTCCAAACATGGCATAGGTACGCAAATTGCAAATCTTTTACGTAATTGAGGAGGTGCATCCATAATACTCTGCGAGTTAAGGAGATAACTCTATGCGGTCGCGGTCTAGACGCATCGCGGACCGTTCTGTGCCGGCCTTTTACAAATTCAGTTGCATATGCCGTGCGCTAGTTGTTATGCTGCACTATTTAGGTGTCAAAATATGTTAGGTATGTGGTTAACTCTTTTATAGCGATTGGCCGAAATTCTCCAAAAAATGTTCACATGTATGTTTAAAATCATTGGAAGATTCTTCCTTAAAACGAGAACGAGACTAGCATGGTCCTTTATATTAATTATTTTGATTGAATTAAGATGTTACAATGCAAAATTATCCACTCAGAAACGAATATTAATGATAAAAACGTTTAAATGATCTGTAACCCCTCAATTCATAAACGCAACAAAAATGAGATGCCTTGTAATTTGTCATGTGGGTGAAATTAAAAAGAAAATGCTAGATATTTTGGGTTACTAGAACACATCCACGCTATACTTACAATTAACGAAAGCTAGTATATTGGATTCATAAATTAATTTTATTTTATTTTCACCTAATTTACTGTGGTTTTATAAACCATTTTACAAAATATTTGGGTTACCCTAAAGTGACTAATGATCCTGAAAAATCTCTTGTCAAAGTAATAATAAATTTCACCCTTTTATTTATATCGAAAATAATCCGAGGTTCCAGTAATTGAAATTAATTTAAAAGTAAACCATACCCTTCAAGCATTTTTTATTAGTACCGTTGCTTAATTTATTTCCTTTATGATTTCCCAACGAACCGTTACTTATAAATGAAAATCTAGCCGACGATTTGATCGCTTCACTGAACGAAATTCCTCGAAGGATTTCCACCGGCCCCGGTTTTTCTTAATTAAAAAATACTCCGGGAAGGAGCGATAATAAATCAAGTAGGTGTACCCGCGCTAAGACGGCGGAGGTATTCATTCATCCTGGGGCGAAAGGGTTGCGCGATATTCCGAGGAATGCGCATCCGGGTCAGTCCCGAGTAAATCATCTAATCCCGTCGAAATTGTAATAACGCCGCACGATCGGATTCAATGAGGTGAACAAAGACAAAGCCGCAATTTCGGATCCGTGGCTCTATTGTTTTCTGTATCGAATGCCACCCCCCGGCCAGCCGTGCGTGAACCGTGAGACAACCACGACTGCAATCTCGGCGCGTCTCGCGAGGAGAGATTGATGCCTTGTGCCCTGGATTATTGTACAGGATGGTCTATCAGAAATGTCACCCCCACAGTGTAAAGAAAGAATTGTAGCCTCTAAAACATTTATCGTAGATCTGTTTGGCACAGTGGAGAAGTTGCATATATTTTATATTAGTTTGAAATGTATTACAGAGTAATCTCGACTAACATTTAAGCATAATAGACTACTAAAAAAATAAACCTAAATTGATTCAAATTTACTTCATTCCGCCATAAAAATAGTCTTCATTGTTACAAAATCTTCTAATACCAAAATTTGAGTAAAAAATTTATTATCCAAGAGTAATATAATGAGTTCCAAGTAAAATATCAATTCATATGGTTCGAAATTATAAATTGTTTACCTTTTCTGTGTTTTCAAATGCTAACATTCCAATAACGCATAAGACGAAGTTATAATTTGCTTAATTTCGCCTTGAAACATGTATGTAATATCTAGGGATTTTTTTAATTATTACAATAAGTAAATATTTATTACAACTGACTTATTTTGTCAAGTAATAGTTAAAAAATAAGGTAATAACTAATTATTTTGTTGTATTAAATCCTTCAATTTGCTAAGTTCTATTTTTATTATAATATAAACCTATTTGCAACTTTGTTGATCACTTCTACAGAATATATGACCATTTCAATTAAACTAATAGAAATATTCGGTAAATATGTTATCGTACAGATGTACTTTTTAATAATACTTCGATGTAAATGTGACTTCTTCAAAACGTCTTTTAGGGAACAAGCTTCTTATTATATGTATTCAGACAGATTTTCATGCAATAGGGTTTTTTATTTTGTGTTTTGGCGATCTGTGTTAAAACCTACTTGGATCGTACGGGTAAATTAAAAGATAAAGCTCCACAGGCGACATACAACACAATATTACAGAGTTGTAAAAAATTTAAAACATAATAATTGTGTTGTGTTCAAAATCGAAACCAACACTGCAGATTAGGTATATAAATCAAGTTAATGGTAATATACTTATCGATAAACACATCATAAGTATTCCATATGATAAGACTGTTATCATCTCAGATGAATTCAGTACTGCATGTGAATTGAAATTTGAATTGAGCTCCGCTCCAAAATATTTATTATGTTTCTGTTTATTGAATATTATTGGCTTTAGTTTAAATTTTCATTCACAAATGAATCCAAGAATAGAATTTTATATGTAGGTACCTAGTAATAATTTAGTTGGTAATAAATTACCATAAAATATCTTCATTTGGAGGAAATTGATTTTATTTGAGCGTCCATGTTGTAACCAACACTAGAAGATGTTTTATTTGTTATTTCTAATTGATTACTCATTAAAATTACGTTAATACAGATAATATTAATTTTATCCATTTTTGATGAAATATTATTAAACATATTTTATCACGAAATACATTCAGTTTTTATTTTAGGTTACTTTTCGGAATAGTAATATTATTAAGAAGCAATAATAAACATGTATATTTATAAGGCGCGTTATTTTTATGAAAGTTTGGTCATCATATACGAAAAAAAATCCTGAGTTGTACAATTTGTTGAATGGAAACCCAAAAATACATGTTTTATATTAGGTATATTAAAATCTAAATATCTATAGATACCCACATACCCACTCCTACTTTACTTGTATTACAGCATTGTAGCCTGAGTGACAGTCTCTACCTCTCTCTTCCTATCCCTGTTCGCTATTAGAATATTGTCCCTCTCGAGCACAAGTAAGTCATATAAAGGGCATAATTAGGGTATATTTTGGTAATGTCTTTTATATTTTGATATTTTAACATAAAATTGGTCTGTATTTCTTTTAGGCCCAATTATTTATCTTACTGGAATAACATGTTTGCCGACCAATTATTAACTTATATTACTTTAGTTTTTTTTTCCTACATAAGGAAAAAGGCCACAAATATAGGTAAACTTTCCCTATACGGAATGGGTCATGAAAATCGTAATTTTAACTTTAAATGTTTGTTGGGTTGTGCCCTGGATTGTTGTTCAGAGTGGTCTATCAGAAATGTCACCCCCTACACCGTAAAGAAAGAATTGTAATCTCTCATATCCCATTGTAGAGTTACAATGGGGGAGTTGCATAAATTTTATATTGGTTTGAAATGTATTACAAAGTAATCTTTTAAACATATTGGCGGCAATAATCGCATAACAGTTAAAATATTAACATTAATAAATTGCAATAGAATGTAAACAAAACCACATGGTCGAAAACGCGATATCATTGGAGCGACGTTCCACGCCGTTTGTTTCAGTGGAAACAGGTGCAGGTTACGGTGTTGGTGGTGGTAAACAGATGTTTGTTTCTTGCCTTTTTATCGCATTTGTGAGTCATAGATACATAGTGTAAATACTGTGTAGGTAATAGGATAATTATAAAACAGTTTTCCATGCCCGCGCTGCCAACATCAACTTTCAACTTATTTTTAAGCAATAAAATTAATATGTCTTCTACCGGTTCCATCATATCTTCTGATATGCCATAAATTAATAAGTTATTTAACTTTATAGTTTGTTCTATTATATTTACATTTTCCTCAATTGCTTCTATTTTCTCTTCATTTCGTTTAGCTTTACCTCTAAACTCATGTAACGATTTCATGCAAACTTTCAAATTTCTCGTTGAGAGACTGTAATATAACTTCTGATTGCTTCTTTAATAAATTTCCAATATAATTTTCATCAATAACTTCAGTTGAAGCTATTACCTTCTTAGGCGGCATCTTGATCAACTAGGCAGACTATAGAGTTTGCCACAGTAAGGATTATATCAAAAATTTTGCAACTGTGAACCAAAGTAAGACTACTTACTTCTACTTTTTGTATTTTTAAACTTTTAAATCAAACAATTTCCTTATTAAAAAAATAGAATTCGAGCAGGTACAAATCACACACGTAGGCTCAGAGACGTGTACCATACTTCACACTTCTAACTAATAACATGATGTACATAATATGTATACAAAACAATATTTTCAAGTTGTAAATATACCTATTAAAAAATTCTTTTTGTAAATAAATATTGCGGAAATATTAATGTAAGGTGATGAAAAAAGTACTACAAAAAGTACTGTTTGTATTGTAAAATAATAGTAATATTACAAATACAAAACGTAAAATTAAAATAAATTTAGAATGGAATTTTACATTTAATTTGTAAAATCACAATCGATAATAAAATTACAGTAAATAAATTTTCATCTATTTTTATTGTAATTATTTTTTACAGTGTAGGAGCAAATACAGAATATGTTATTTGGAACCGGAATGAAGCAAGCGTTTAATAAACGAGAGAAATGTAAATTTGCTTTACCATTGATTTTCTAAACGCCCTGTATACATTCTGGTAGCTTAATAGAATGATTGATTCTTTACAATTTAAATTTTTTTTTTTTTCGGTAAAGTTAAACCTACCTATATTTCCAATTAAACTTACACAAAACACTTCTTCACAAACAAACAATATTTTTTATTGGACGCTGTATGCCGTATTTCTACATAATGTTATAATGCAATACTTCTTCCATTTGCCCAGTAAGACGCATTCTCTGTGTCCATTTTATTAGTATATTTTGCAAGTTTATTCAATGCTTATGTCTATTTAACACAACATCTAATAATACCACATAATAAATTAACTATTTTAAACTTAAGTATTACATTTTCTGAAAATGGAAATCGTATACAGATATATTAGCTAAAGCACACTGCTGTATTTATTATAAAATTAGAAGAATTATATTTAATTTAAAATGTACATCAACCTGATTATTACAATACGTTTTCATTTACCACAATAACGAATATTTGTATTTTATTCTACTACAGAACTGTAGGCTAAAATTTGCACCGAGGTAACTTTGTAAAAAGTTTAGGAAATATTTTAATAGTTTATAATTATGTTGATAATTAATGAGATTAAAGATGTTGCAGCTGAAATTGACGTTAATTATCTTTTATGGAGATGATATGAAAATTAACTTCAGAGTTGATAACATTTGGTGCATTAACAATAAATTAACAATCAACAAAAACTGCGCACGCAACTTATCGCATGTTGCTTATTGATGAGGTATGGTAGAATCACAGAGGACCTAATATAGTGGAATAGAGTTGCTTGGTCTATTAGGGAAGGTTACAGACTCGGCTTCAAAATTGGCAGTAACTTAGCTATCTCGTTTATTAAAGCAATATTTTTATAAAATAATATATTTTTATATCTATATACTGACATCAGTTAAAATTAATACCCCACTTTAAAATCACCCTGTGTAGTTAGTAACCTTATAAGTTGTCCAGTAATCATTTTTCTGAACCATAAAAATTAACGGCAACCAAGTGAAATTTTGTCATTTATTACTTTTAGTGTCTTTTTCGATATTGTAAAGTATTTTCTGTTATACACTTAATATATAAAATATTGATAATTTTTTTATTCAGTCAGTAAGTCAATATAGAAACTAATATAGAAGACCTTATACTTGTTGTAGTAATGTAAGAAACAAAAGGATGAGTGTACATATAAATTTATGGTAGAATACTACAAAGAAGCTGGTTACCACTGTTCCTAAAACTATTAAAATATTATACCTACTTTTTATCCACCCTTTACAGAAGCAATTTCCGTAAGAAATATTGTAGGGCATATGTTCATTATAAAAACTTCTTTCCCTATTTTCAATATACTATCACCACACCATGTACTCAAGTCCATGCTGCCACCTCCCGGAATCTATTACACTAATTTTTAACACCCTGTATATTGTAATTACTATTGCTACTTGGATTTTCTGAATTAAGAATGATGTTTTCAAAAATTCATTCATCACTGCGTTTGAAATAAGATTTTTTGCATTTAACATCTACAATGATTTGCAGTTTGATGGATCTATATATGTATCTAATAGTTTAAGAAATGTGATAAAGGTTTAACAGAAATTTTAATTTTTACAGTCAAGTTTTTAGATATATATTAAATAATTTTAGATATCAATATTAGGAAAGTAAATGAACAGAAAATAGTACATAAATATTGAAGGAAATAAAATAAGGGTTAAAAGAATCATGCACAGTGCAAAATGCAGCTAATGTGTTGTGGGTACAAAGTACAAAAGCTAAAAGATTTATTTGTTGAAGTTACAGACGTGCCCATTGTGACTGCTTTGTGAAATTTGAAACGCGTGTGTGGTCTAACAGAAAATAAATAAGGACGATAAAATAAAATAACAAACTCGAGGCGAGTAAACAAATGCATTGCTTAACTCAGGCAAATACTACAGATTAGGTTCATATCATTTGTGTATAAATGTATTTACTTCTCTTACCAAGTAAATAACCGCCCAGTCGAGGAGGATACTTTGCTCTTCGAAATTTTTATCTGAAAAATAAAAGAATAAAAATATAAGTACGTATAATTAAATTTTAATAGATACACCTGTTGGTACATATTCTATTTTGAACGTAAACCTTCAATTACAAAAATGTTTTAGAATGTTTTATTATTGTGTTTTTCTTATTAACTTCCCCCTAAACAATGATTAGTATTTATATAAGGTGTAGCTATGGTGTAGCAAATTATCAGGACTGATTTATCAAAATAAACTAAAAAAATTTCCCTTAAAACGATTCATAATGGCTCTACCTACCTATCTAACTACTAAACACAGTTACTGAAGAACTATTGAATACTGGTACAGGAATGTAAAGAAATCAAATTGTCAAAATAAGACATTGACGTCACTGAAAACCTTTTTAATAAAAACTTTTATATATTTTTAGGTATTAATAATATTGCCTGCGTTGAACAATATCTACCCATATATTCCTTATTATTATTTTTTTACTGTTTTAGAAAGGTATTTTAAGCTAATATAAATCAAATCTCCTACAATTCCTATCAATGAAGTCATATGTATGTTCTCTGATTCCAAACATCTAGGTATGCTAATGAACAATTCCGCAGACAAAGCTCTATTCAATAATTATCTAAAGAAAATAATCTAATTTACTGACGTGCTAATGAAACACTCTATAAATATCTAACTTCACTTTTTGGCAGTGGAACACGACAAATTCAACCACAATAGATGAGATCTGACCTTTCTAAAACAGTAAAAAAATGTTACAAAAGCTAATAATAAGGAATATATGGGTAGATATTGTGGGTGTAATTCAATGCAGGTTGGGACTTTTGTCCACTGAGTAGTTAGTTTCACACAATATTATTAATCCTAAAAATATATAAAAACTTTTACATAAAAGGTGAACATTTTTCAAGTAGGTTGGTCATATTTAATTCATTGACAGGATGTCACTGTTTGTCAATGTCGATATTTAACTTCAAATAATTTTAATTTTTATAATAATTTTTATAGTTAGATATTTGATTCAGCTTAAAGGAGACCACCTGAAGAAGCAATCCTAAAAATGCAGAAATAGATCAGATCTCATCTATTGTGGTTGAATTTGTCGTGTTCCCACTGCCAAAAAGTGAAGTTAGATATTTATAGAGTGTTTCATTAGCAGGTCAGTTAATTATTGAATAGTCTGTGGAATTGTTCATTAGCATACCTAGATGTTTGGTATCAGAGAACATACATATGACTTCATTGATAGGAATTGTAGAAGATTTGATTTATATTAGCTTAAAATACCTTTCTAAAACAGTAAAAAAAACTTTTATGTTTATTCAATTATTTCAATAGAATGCAAGGGTAAAATTCAAAAACTGTATGACAATATTGGGAACATTGTTAGCTACTGAACAGAGGTAGATAAAAATTGGTTTATAATTTATTGTTCCGTATAAATTATAACTTACTGGATTAGTTACAATATTTACCTCTAATCCTTGAGAAACTTTACTTATTGTGTACAGTCTTAAAATTATGTTTTTTTGTACTTGTATCTACTATCAGTGCCTAAAATAATGACCTTTCATTGTGAGACAGCCCTGTATATTTACGAATTTCTAAATTATATCTGTGGAGTGGACTACTGAGGTAAGGTCATACTTGCGTGATCTTTAAATGTATTCTTCCACTTAAAACTGTGTGGTTGTATTGTTATTTTTTTGCCAACACCTCGCATGCTCATATTGTCATTCCTCCCGCCCAAGGAAAATATTTCGAACAAGAAAATCATGTTTATCTAATTATTGGCGTTAAATATTATTCTGTGTTTAATTCTCCAAGAAGGGACTGTAAAATAATAAATCTAGTCGAACGTGTCATTTTTATGCGGTATATGAAAATTAATGTTTCATTGTTTTTTATGTAAGAGCAAAAAGTAAGTCAATAGACAATGACGATTAGAGAAACAATGTTGCACGATCTAAATAATACTGCCCATTTGTAGTGGGAACATCTCTAATCCTTACTTTGTCAAATATTTTATTCCCACATCGAAATTAAGTTGACGAGCAAAAGAAAATCGTCAGCAACCAGACATTTGCAGAATCTAACAACTTTGACGATGTTGTTTCCTATGTATGACCGATTTATCACAAGAGTTTATTCTTATTATAGACCAAAAGGAACGTAAGTATTTTTTTCTGATACCTAAATATTTAATTTGTTTAATAAATTTAACGAAATCAAAATTTTATAACACAATGAGCACTCTTCCAGCTTTTTTCGATAAATTATTTGCACAACAATATCAGGTGCAACAGTTGGAAGTTGACTATTTCCTTAAATATTTTCGTATTTTCCTCACAAGAGAATTAGTGTTTTGTTCTCATTTCGAGAGTAATACATTATTGTTAACTAAGAAAGTGGCAATTACGGCTGGTAAACTTCATAATTTAAGTTACGTTAGTCGTTAATTACAACGCAACCGTTACGAAAAAGTTATTAAGGTTTTATCTTGACGCTGTAATCTGCACGTCGATCTGTAATTTGCCTGTCAGTTTTTAATAGAAACCATGAAATACGACACATCGATATTGTGAAATAACAACCATTAGGAGAAAACCCATCATCGTGAGAGTTCCCGTAAAATTGCGCGCTAAGAAAACCGTACTCTGTATATATATATACGATATGTCGTGTGGAGCCTTCGGTAACGACTCTTGATTATAACTATTAATGCAATATTATAACGTTGGCAAGGCGAAATTGCTGCGTTCCTATCAGACCCGTATTATACACAGTGATTATAACGTTGGCTAACCTGTGATTAAAGTGCCCCACCCTCTGTACACCCTCTCCCAGGCTCAGGTGCCGTACCCCGGGGGCTTGATTTCATGCAACATAATCTCACCCAGTACACTACGCTTTTTCGGTAATGTTTTATAAATTACATCCAGATGAAGGCGACCCTCAGGCGCCTAGAGGCTGTTTCATTTGTACTTTCCAGTATAAATGTGTATTTACGAAAGTAGCAGCAAATCAACTACACCGAGAAAAAAACTGTTGAATTTACTCTAAAACTGTTAGATTAACAGTTCTTCACAATTATCAGGGTGATTCAGTCATATGTCATTATCATTAATTTTAACCACGTATTCGGAAGCCCTAATAAAGACAGAAAATCGAAAAAAATATCCAACTTTCCAAAAAATAAATAAATTGAATTGTATTTTTATTTAGGCAAATAGTAAGTTTTAATTATAATTATATACTACACTGCCGACACAAATACACGAAATGAACAACCTCTACCACGCGAAAATGATAACTGATGGATGAAGAAGTGAGAGAGAGAAAAGTCGGGCCGCGTGCACCCGAACGTTGTTCGACTTATTTCGCCGGTAACGTATTTGAACTGCCAACCTTTTTGTCGGAGCTGGTTCCTGCGGTTGAGCATTTATTATAAAATTCTCATGATTTCATATTGATTACACCGGGTTTAATTATTGTTTCTGTTATTATTTAGCGGTTCTGGAGCTCTGCAGCGCTTGTCATTGAGTAGACAGCAATAACAAGGTTATTGACCTAAATACGGTAGGTCAAATCTCGAATGGAGTGTCTGTGTGAATTTAATGCCGATCGGAGCATTAGTCCGCGGAATAGCTGTTTCCTGCAGTATCATTTACAGATTTAATGGTTCGTCGCCCAGGACGAGAGGTCTGCGTTAAGTACCTGCTGCAATGTAGGTCGCTTCCTGTAAGTCGAGCCGCTTAGGCCGAGCAGGAAGTAAGCAGACCACTTATATCTCACCTGCACTCAGTTTATATGTGAACATACATATGAAGGAACAGCCAGTTCAATTGTCGGTCATCTCACTTATAGCATACTGATGAGGGCTAACAAGCCCGAAACCGGTCTATGACTGGTGGTGTGTCCGACAAGGGTTCTTGGCTGTTCTCACAGATACTGCAGGAGTAATTCAATGCCGGTCGGGGTATTAGTCCGCGGAGTAGTTGTTTCCTGCAGTATCATTTACACAACATCATATTGTTATATTAATCTAACGTTTGAAAAGGTTAAATGTTGTTTTTGTCTTAACAGTTTTTATATGTTATAGTGCGCGCCAATATTGGCAGGATAAATGACTTCGGATGTGCGGGACTGAGAGAGATTATCGTTCTTCACCCACATCATTGCTGTAGGTAGATCCGCACGCCTTGTAGAGATGGGCGCCCCCGAACCCCCTTTCACGGTCAACCTCGACACCGCTCTTGCTACCGATGGGCTCTACTAGGGGCCTTCTCCTGTCCCAGCCGTAATTGCTCGTATCTGTCCATTCGTTTATCGAGGAGGACAAGAAAAATTATGTTATCTATAATCACTAACTAGAGTAAGGTTTTTTGATAGACAGTGACAACGAAAAGTTGACGTTTATTGAGGAGTGTGACTTTACTGCTGACCGAAAACTGTTACCCCAAAAGTTGTCTTTTCTTAGTGTACAGGGAACAAATTAGCAAACGCCGACAAACTGAAGTTTGAACTGAATTGAAATAATATCGATTGAAGTAAAAGAGATATAAATGAAATAATAAAAAATAAATAAATTTAGGTTACCCTCTCTGAAGATACTAGGGTAGAATGGAAAAAATTTGGCTCGGATCAGTCCGAGATACTCATACCAGTTGACGTTTGGCGTTTTTCTAGGTTTTCTTCGTTCATACGCTGATTGGTAGTTAGAAATTATAATATGGCGCTCCCTCTTCCGAACGAAGAATTCATCTTGATAAATCTTATTTCCTTGCGATGAGAATAAGAGATACAGATATTGTTTTTTTATTAAGTTATTTATTCATCATAATGTAGTTATTATAAATTTATGGTTTAAGACCAAATTATCAAAACTTTCTTTTTGAAAAATTGCTAGCCGATATTTAATCAAAGCCAATACTACCAATGGGATTATTAAAAGCCTTATGTCGGTAGTTATACCGTTCCATCACATACAATAAGATCACTGAATGCAGATTCCGCTTTCATTAAAAATGGGTGGTTTTGATAATCCATTAAGGGACTGTTTCTGTGATGATATTATTTTATGAATTTTATTAACGTGAAACTCTTTTTGTAGTGTAGTTATTTGAAACATAGGCAAATTTGTCAAAAAAATAATAATTTGTCTTATGTCCACCATTTTTTTGTTTGAAAATTTTAAATATTTTCTCAAAGGGCGATTTATAAATTTATTTATGTCTAATTCGAAACAAACGCTGAGAAGGTAAATAATTTTGAAATGTTTAATATGCCTCGGGTTATACTGAAAGAAAATCTACTAAAACATAGTTTGTAAAAGTGTTTTAAGTTTTTCTCTTTTTTAAATGAAAATTTTCGGGATATGTAGATATGTGTTAAGTATCTTAATATTTTAATTCGCTATATAGTTACTACAACCTAACTATAATGTACCTATTATAGTTTAACATAATTTATCTTAGATGGATGGATGTTTAGTCTATATTTTAATGTTTATTAATATCGAACATAGTATATGCTTTTGTTAAGACAATCTTTGAAAGTTATTAAAATGGCATATAGTAAAGATCATTTCTTGAATAAATTCTAAATAGACGCACCTTATTACATTTTAAGTAATACTTAAGAAATCGTGAAGCAGTCAAACATTTTTCAGCAACATTAAGTTAATAGTATTTCGTTTAACTATTAGGCACGTTATGTGTTAGCTATTAAATTGAGAACTAATACCAGTGTAATTGTAGAGTTATTATAAATGCATGCATGTCATGATACTATGGAATTATTTAAACGAGATGTGTAATTGCGTTTTCCTTACAAATAAAAAGATATACCTAAGTATAAAAATGTTGAGTAATTACACTTTTCACAAGCTCTTTTAGCAATGTTACGCTCTTAGATTTATTATAACCATTGTTAAATTTGTTGAAGTATGAAAAAGTCGTAAATAAAATGATATAATTTATTACCTATACGTCGTATACGTTCCAGAATTACCGTTTCATATTTAAAATCGGGCGTTATCTCGGTGATCCTCCCTGGCAATCAAGTGAAACCCCCCCGTTTTTCTACGCACATCCGCCCGCTTAATGCGTCACTTTTTATAAATTACAGCTCTAAATATATCCCACAAAAAGACATATTTTCGAAATCCATCCCCCAGTTTTTGTGACATTTAAATGCTAAATTATTACGCCTATATTACGTCTCCTTTTGTCCTTTTTTTGTGCATGACGTGAGAGAAATAGAGTGGATATTACTGTTTTATGTAGACGTGATGGATTTTACGATAAACCCACTTTGGGTCGCATCGTCGCTCTGCCATTATGGGGTTGCATTCATGGAAATGCTATATTACTCTTCACATCTGGATGAATCCGAAAAATAGACGCCGCAATCGATTTGACTGCATACCGATAACCGGCCCGGCCCGTCTTGCCTCGGAGTCACCAGGCCATGAACGTTCCTTCCTTCATTTTCGGTTCCCCGGCGACTTCATCCCACTAACAGGGTTCCCTCTCACCTGGAAAACCTGGAAAAGTCAGGGAATTCGTTTTAAGTGCAAAAAAGTCAGGGAATTGTCAGGGAATTTTAAAATTAATTGAAATTGACAAGTATTTTTTTTATTTTACTTCGGTTTTATATCTATTTTGCAATTTGTTCCGAATCCAAATACTATGTATTCGTGCAGGAATAGTTATTTTGTTTTTTTTTAATGTGTCAGGGAAAACCTGGAAAAGTCAGGCAATTTAACATGAATTTAAAAGAGAGAATCCTGACTAACAATCCGAAGGAATAATTAAATCGAAAAAATTACGAAAGCACCCTGGTGTCAAACATACTTTTTATTTTTAGAAAACTTAATATATTGAGATTATTCTCAATATCTTAACATTTTTTCTCAATATAATGAAATTATTCTCAATATCTTGACTTTTTTCTCAATATATGAAAAATGATTGTTTTTAACGGAAATATTATGGTGGCAATAAAAACAATTGCGTCTGAATTCTTGCCGCGTCTATAGTAAGAATTCTAACAACTTGCTTGATAACAATGTATCTAAACTGTTAATATATTTAAGATGCAGTTTTTTTTATAAAACATGAAAAATTGTTTTATGTCTCTGAAACAAGGATTTCCTTTTTATATACAGAGTGATTGGAGAGAACCTCCCAATAAACATATTATGGCCGAATATCAACGGTTACTGAGAGCAATGAAAATATTTTTACCCTAGTTAATTATTGTAATGCATCAGTAGAAAAGTGTTTATTCTTCTATAGGTATTATAAATTATAACATTGATTAAAGATCTAAACCGAAATTAATGAACACAATTTTCAAATATACCACCGTGCGCTTCGATACAAGCATCAATTCAATTCTGAATTGCACGGGTAGGTAGCTCGTTGAAGTGCACGGTGATTTTCTCTTATGAGCGCTGCACAATTGACAGTCCGATCGAATTACGCCGCCTCTCTTGTATTCAATTTTGTTGCATATACTAATAATTTAAACCATCCTCAAAGGCAGTAATCAAGGGGATTCAAATCTAGTGACCTTGTTGGCCAATTTTGCAAAACACCTCGGCCTATCCAGCGTTGTGGAAAGCTATTGTTAAGATGATTGATCACAACACGACTAACATGTGCAGAGTCACCATCATGATGAAAGTACATATTTTGTCTAATATCCAATGGAACATCATCCAGTAGATCTGTCAAATTATATTCTAAAAATTCTACATATCTAGCTCCAGTAAGACGGAAATCTAGCACAACTGGTCCAAGTAATTGATTATTAATCATACCACACCACACATTAATGCTGAACCGATGCTGAAAGTTACTTTCCACCGTGGCGAGCGGATTTTCATTTGACCAACGATGTTCATTGTGACAGTTATTTATTCTATCACGAGTGAATTGAGTCATCAGTGAACAAAATGTATTTGCATAGTGTATAGTTTGCTTTTATCTAATAATTGCAAAAATGCAACCACAAATCATTATCACCGTCCTGAAAATTCTGGACGTGCTGAATATGGAACCATTTTTGTGAATGACTTCCCATGCCGTAGTTTGATTAATTTGGAGACAATGCAATGCGCCTTGTACTTACACCAAGGTTACGTTCTACCGTACGGGGCCATCCATAAATTACGTCACACGAATTTTAGAACTTTTTAACCCCTCCTCCCCGTCCTTGTCACATTTTCAGAACCCCCTCCCCCTGACATCACACATTTTTCAAATTTATGTATGTATTTAAAAATAATCAAAAGAAAACAGTTATTTAATTTTTTTCTTACTTTTATTATATAAACTTTAATAAAATCAACCTAAAGTCAAATTTTAACATATGATGTCACAAAGTTTTTGACCCCCCCTGCCCCTTGTCACACTATGTCACATTCCGGTGATACCCCCCCCCCCATTAACATGTGACGTAATTTATGGATGACCCCTGTTTAGAATTTCTTCTTCCACCAGGATCAGCTTGCCTCGCATGTGTAATTCTCACACTGGAAAACATTCCAGTTTCATGTGCATTGTTGAAGACTACCTGGAAAACATTTCTAACTGGCACTCTTCTGTTGCAATACCCTTAAATAAAAATAATATCAGCATATTCTCGATGATAAATGTGGCAGGCATTACGAAATTATGTGTGTACAAAAGCGACTAAACAAACGTACATATAAAAATAAATGCATACGTTTAATCACAACCGTCAAAATCAACCCCCCCCATCACCCTGTTTATATATTGTATTATATATGTTGTCTTAAAATCACAAAAAATATTCAAGAAGAAATTTGTCTTGTCATTGTTATAGAAATCAGCCTGTACATTTATTTTTAGATATGACTATACATATATTCATTCGAATTATCATATCAATAATTTACCATATCGGAAAATTTTCACTAGCCTTTCCGTGAACCCTCTTCCATCCTTTTTATGAAGCAGAATGCATTTGCAGTCTTCTCCACGAAATATTAAAAGTGGTCGTCTAAGGAGAGCAATAAAGCCATTGGTGGAGGTGCTGCAGACACAATAAATGTAAAATTTAAATTCTGGATGTGTGCAGGCGCAATAAAAAAGTGAAATATGCGTATGGAGACCAGGATAACGGACACGTTTTAGCACTCGACTGCTCCTGTCGAATTGAACAGGCTGTAAAATACAAATGCGAGGCCGTTTAGAAGCCAACACGAATTCCGCGTGTTTGCTCAGGACATGACCTGCCAATTCTGCCGTTTGTCTTGTAAATGATCCGTAGAGGTCGGAAGGGCCTCGGAGACGGCTATTACTTTGTATATTTGTCCCCTTGTTGGTTGTAAGAAGCACGATATGTTAAAATTTGAGACGCAATAATGTGTAAAATACATTACTTTGTAACATCCTTCTTGGTCATAAAATAATGGATTCAGATATACAGGGTGATTCTGTCATAATGCCATTAATTTTAAGTATTTGGAAGACCTAATCGAAATAAAATATTTAGTCGGCCTTTCAAACGAAAAGTAAATCAACCCATACCTCCCGTTGACACGGCGCTACAAATTTTGTGGTGACCCAGCGTTATGGCGTTCGAATGTTCAAGCGAAACAGCGCTGTCATGTCAGGGTCACATACATAATAATATTGTCTTGAGTAGTTTTGATGTGCAGAAGACCCCAACGACGAATGAGTGTTGTTTTATACGTGCTGGCGTTTCGAACAGGTAGGTACGTACCAAATTACTCTTTGAAAAACAATAAGTTCCTGTGTTCCTATACGTATATATGAATAATTGAACATAATAATAAAAATTCTTATTCAATTTATAAATACATAATGAAGACCTATTAAAAATAATAAATTGTAATAACGTACACTGAAAAAAAGGCTAGTAACTTTACAAATATACTTTGTAAGAATATCATTATAATTGTCTTAAAATAATTCTAAAAATAATGATGATATTACACTGACACATTTTTAATAATTACATTATATGTAATTTTACAAGAAAACTGTCAAAATACAATAAAATCGTAAACTTCCTATGTAATTATAATATAATGTGTACATTTATAGAATATATTGTAATACATTTACAATTAGCAATGTGAAATCCATTTTTACATTGTAAAATTACTGAACATACCAAATTTACTATATAATTGACTGTAAAAATATGCCTAATGTGTGTGTGAAGGTACTACTGATTTTAAAGCATGCTACCACTAACCGTTGGGAGCATTGGGTGGTGACGCCTTCACCATTTCTTGCATTCATTTCAATGAATACAGCTTGTACCTAGAACCTAGGTACTTACATAATTAATTTAGTGAGTAGTGACTAGCAATATAATCATATCTAGAGTGACAAGTGAGTGTTTTCAGTACCATAAATAGTTTTGTCTAGTGCTGGTTGTAACATAACCTAAATGAGATTAAGAAGTAAGTTATACATAATTATTGAAGCAAAGAAACATTGGTATCCTTGCATCTACAAAAATCGGGTACCCCACTGTTGATTTGTTCATCTTACATAATATATAAAAAATATATTATTTTCTATTAGAATTATATTTTATACATATTTGAGAAACAGGGGCTTCTGGAGGATTAACATGATTTAAGTTCTGGGTACCTATTTATCTATGCACATTTATATAATTAATATTACTTTGTAATAGTTGGTATAATACCATCATAGATCTCGTTTGAATATTATAAAATGTTAACTTTAGTTATATGAATATATTTTTATATTGTTATATATGTTTTGTATAACGTTAAGTGTTCTGTTCTATACAGATAACCTAAATATGCAGGTACCAAATTTTAATAAACGATTGCCGTAAAACCATAATATTTTATTACTTGAGTATCTGTATGTACATGTGTTTCTAAGCTAAAAAAAAATAAGCAAAGGGCAGTTAATATATTGAAGATATAATAAAGCTGTAACTACTAATTAGCTAACTGAGCCGTAATCGGAGAACAAAATAGCTATTTATATAATCAGTCAGGAAAAGTACGGTTTTGTGTAACAAATGTTTTTCACACAATTTGTCCAAAAATTTTAATTATAAATTATATATTTGCTGTTATAAATAAATAAATAAATATTCAAGTTAAAAAACGGTATGTTTACTCCTTGTCATTGAGTATACATCAAAAATTAAATTAATATACGCTAGGTCAAGATTCGCTGTTGCCGGATTGTTTATCACTGAATGTGCCTTGGACTGTTTTCTGTTGACAACACGAGGATTTATTATATTACTCAGTATTTAAATACGAAAAACTGTTCAATATCTCTTTAATAAATTACCTAGTGAATATTGGTTTTTTATCTCACTATTTATGTAATGAAATGTAAATGATTTATTATTTGATACGTTGGAATTTTGTAACTTCAATGTTAAATATTTTTTAAACTGAAACTTAATATGTTAATTACATACTTTTACAAAATAATGTATATCTAGCATTCATTACATATATTAATATTACAACACTAAGAAAATATTTAAATTTAGCAACGTCGCATCAGACCGACACCGACTTGAACTGGGAGCTGTGCATGAATCGAGGTGGCCAGCGGTCAGTAAGTCCGATAGGGGAATTAAATAATGATTTGAATAATTTTTATTCGGAGTAAATATACATTTAAACATTTTTTTGGTCGCTTAATATAAATGACATTATTACTGAATCGCCCTATATACAGAATCATCTTTCTGAAATCAGTGCATCCCTTCAAAATGATAATTAGAGGATGTGAAAATAAACAATTTTCGTTGGATTGAGGTTACTTTGGTCTAAAGGGTTGCAGAAAATTAATCAAGGTAAAATTTTGTAACTTAATGGCAGTAACTATTTGGTCAATATCAAAGCACTTTATTGAAATCAAGGATTAGCGGATACGATGTGTGTGTGTGTAATGTATCTAACGCTCATTGTTGATGTCGCTAATTTTCAACAGCTACAGCCGATGAAATCAAACAAATGTCTTGCAGTACTGGCACACATGCGAGATAATTTTCACCACCACTTAGAAGCATGCTCGTGGAAATAGTTTCGAGTATTTATTTATTTATTTTTTTTTGAATTACCTAATACTGTATGTAATTCATTTTTTCTTATTTCTTATTAATTTTGGTCTTAGCGGCGTTTCCTCATTTTCTAATCTAGAGCCTAAAGTGTTTGAACATTTCGATTGACAAATAAACGTTGCGAAATAATGTTCTTGAAATTGCTATACGTGCAATTTAAGCAACACGTCTACAAAATTTTCTGTTTTTTTTATGACAATTATTTTATCTTGAAAGTATGATATTTTACATCACAGGTTGAAAATTATTTGTTTTTACATCATATTTCATCCTTTTCTAGGAGTCGCGGGATTTCACTTGTTTAAGAAAAAATACCCTATATATAAAAGGGATCCATTGTAGTTAAGTCATAGAATGGGTAATGTATCTATCAAAATGCTTGATAAGCCCTAACATAAGCAAAAATATACATTTCTATTTCCACAAATTTATACAAACCAAAATTTTTATAAGTAGACCAAAATTACAGATTTATAAACATTCTTTGTTTAATTTGTGTTATTTCAAGAGAGAGAAAACTGGATATAGGCGATAGTCCATTTGGTATATATTTTTAACTTATCCATTCTAAAAAAGTTGTACAGTTCGAAAAATAAACTTTATTATTTTTTAAATTCTTCAATGTTGTATAGCAAAAACAATCTGGATTAAAGTTTTTATTTTATGTCTATTGAAGCAGTAGTGGTGATCTTTGAACGGCATTAAATATTTAATAATGTTATGGATGTTGAACATTTTGTATCTACACACAGACGACATAACAATATATATAATCGTTAACTATGCAACATCAGCTTCTAGCTTGACTTATCTTGATGCTGGCTCATTTGTGAAAGATAAGTTATCACAATTGAGCTAGACGACAAAAACACAACAAAAGCTATTTGTCATTACATAAACAGAAACATGTCGCTTCATACGGTATTATCTATTTATCTCTCAATATTTTACAAAATTTCAAAACAAAACCATTTTTTATATGTTTTTACTTTATATACGTTTTGATAATGGTTATGTTTATCATTGTATGAAGGAAATTAGTATATAATTCTGCACTCCTACTGATACTTCCTCTTTTTGACTTCCTCTTTCAAAGCCGGATACAAAATGATCTTCCCTTATGCATATAGAGATAAGAATGCAGAATTTATATCAGTAATTAAAAAGCATATATCATATATTATGGTATAATGCATTTAACAAACATTACTGGTCGTTACAGATATATCTATTTAACAAAAACTTGATATACAAAGAAAACACTCGAACATTTATATCGGTACAATTATGTTTATCTTTTGGTATAATTTGTAATAAAGGGAGTGAAAAATTAAAACGTTGTTAATGTGTCCTTAAAATTATTCGTGTCAATTACATACGGACCTAGGTGTATTTTAGTTAAGTAATTTTCGGTATAAGTTATTTAAATATAAGATAGAAACGGTTCTGTTTTTAATTTTCAACACATAGATTACCACGTAGATTATGACAAGCATTCTACTTACCCAACCCTGTTGTTTTGAATACCCAAATAAAGATTAACTCGTCATAATAATAAGGCTCGAATTTAAATATATATGTTAATTAATACTATTTCCGGTCTGATAAAAATTTGAATTACAAAACCAACAATGTACCTAGATAGTGTTACCTATCCATGTTAGAGATCAAATATTCTACGAAAGATAATACAATAGTTTAATGTACATTGACATTGGGCATTTGAATTTTTAAAGTATTTACATTTGTAACTACTTAAAATTGCCACGTCTCCGGTTTAAGTTTGTTGAAATGGCGCTCCCTTCTTTAGTATGAACTTTCTGAAGCTCAAAATTCACACTTTTAACATAATGTAACAACAAAGGATAGAAATATCCTTTCTTGCCTAAGCTTAGTTACTGAGAGGGTATACTCCAAAATTCTGATATACGTATAATATACCTTGTACATTGCAGCAAGGTAATACATTAGATAGACAGACATGTTACCAAGAGAGAACTGAATACAATCACGATTCTGGCAAAGACTACGAAGAGGCAGTAGAAAAATCGAATAATTTCAATTGGAATATAGTTTACATGACACAAATGGCTGGTTTTCAGGTCGTCGGTTTAAGTTTCTTGACGTTTCGAATGGCGTATTGCTGTCATCTTCAGATGGAACTCAGAAACTGAACCTGCTGAAGCCCGCCAATCAAACTGCCTGACACAAGCATCACAAGCCAGTGAATTCAAACCATATATCATCGATTGATACTGCCTTGGATGCCTATAAATAAAACCAACAGTTTCTATTTTATTCCATCTAAATTAACTAAACTTTTAGCAAAATATATTAACTAAAGCTCCTAGCAATGTGAAAAGGAAGACAAAAATACTAAGTAATATTTATCATATTTCTAAAACAATAAATAACCAAATATCAAGTAAAAATTAAATATAATATTATAATAAGGCGAAATATACCAAATCCTACTTTTAAAATACACATAGTTCCAGGATAATGACCTTATTCAATTATTTTTAAGGTAAAACTAGTTGGAATGAGGTCATAAAATTACAAAAAGACTATTTTACATCATCAACGTTTCGACATGTATGATGTCATCATCAGGATGCTACAAAATTACAAACTAATTGAAAAACAAAAATAATACCACATATATTATCAAAAAACAGGCAGTACTTCCCTAAAATTTTTTGTCTGTTGAAGAAGAATTCCATCATTACAAAATAGTTCAGTTCATCATGAGGTTGATTATGACCGCCGTTTGCAATTTTGCGAAATAATGAGTGAGCGAGCAGGGAACGATCCACAGTTCCTTTTTAACATCTGTTTTTCTGATAAATGCAGTTTTTTCTTGAACGAGACGGTAAATCGTCACAATTGCCGCTATTGGTCAAATTCAAACCCAAGAGTTTTTCACGAGGTGCATACACAGCAACCGGAAAAATTAAATGTATGGGCTAGAATTTTCGGTCACCGACTGATGGTTCCATTCTTTCTACCTGGTAATTTGACTAGCCAAATGTATTTGCAATTACTGGAAGACGCTATTGACCCTGCCTTGACTGATATTATTAAAAATGTTCCAGAGTATGACGAAGATCATTTGATTTTCAACAGGACGGTGCTCCTCCGCATTATGCGTTAATTGTCCGTCAGTATTTGGACCAACGTTTTCCACGGAATTGGATTGGGAGAAGAGGCAGCATTGAGTGGCCTCCACAATCACCGGATTTATCGTTCCTTGATTTTTTTGTGGGGATACCCAAAAGTAAAATCTATAGAACACAGCCAGCGTCGCTGCAAGATTTGCCTCAAAGAATCCTCGACGAATGCCGTCGAATCACTCTGGAAATGCTTCACAATGTGCGCGAACGTTTCGAACAAAATATTTATTCTTGTATGGAAGTGTGCGGTCATCAGTTAGAACATTTAATCAACTAGGTAGTAAGTAAGCAACTAAGCACAATTTAAATTTTAAAATGTAAATTTTTTTCAAAATATTGGGCGGAATTATAAAATTTAAAGTCTGTTGTAAAGAGAATTGTAAGAGCTTTCAAAATAAATATTACTCATTCATAAAGCCATTTAAATATTTTGCCTGGGGGTGAAAATGGCGGAGTCAAATATACCAGCAAATAATGTCCCCCTTTAATCTAAAATCGAAGGGTCTGAGCGTTTTTTTGCAATTTTGACACAGTTCCTGAATACGGCTCTGTTTCGTTTTCATTTGACCGCCCTGTAAAATGCCAAAGTTACTTAAGGGAACCCTATTCTTGAAATAGTGTTCTACAAATACAAATAATTTTAGACATTTAAGAACTAAATAATATAGAGTTTAGCAAATAACAGGAATGTTATTTCATGCAACTCAAAACTTTCAAAAAAATATTTTTTTAAATTTAACTGTACATGTAAATATTGTTATAATATAAACTTGTTCACTTTTGTTTACAAGCCTGTGCAAATAATTCTTAAATGAGGGGTTAGAATAACAAAATAATGTGTCTTGCAAACTCTCTAAAAGCTAATTATTTTATTTGAGGAAAATTTGTATGGATAAACAAAACATCAGGTATTTTATTTTTGATATTACATTTGTTCTACGTGTTTTAGTTTTCGAGATTTTCATATTTTACTGCAACTTTAAATGAGTAAATATTTAGTATTTAATTTATACCTACAGTACGGTGTTTCTGAAGACATTGGTAAATTCGAAAGTAGCATCTAAACAGGTGCAGAAACTCCTGGAAAAACTGGGGGTCCTGGTGAATCATAATATGCTAACTCTGAAATAGATTAAAATAACACTCTCGTGGAGGTCAACGAAAAAATTGATGAATAAGCTAAAAAGGCTTTACCAACTCCTTTATATTGTCCGGACAGGAGTCCTGCATTAGAATACAAGATTCAGGGCAGCTCCTCAGGGGAAATCGTAACACAATTAGGATATATGATGGAGACCTTAAATCCAGACTTCGCAGTAAGGCCATAGAAACAACATGTCACACATATCTTATATCAATGAGGAGTATTTATTGCATCATCGGAGCCAGGTGTGCAATCAAAAAGTCATAATCGTGGCGAACCTGTACAAATTAGTGTTACATTGAAACGAAAGACTCAAGACTCAGGACAATAAGGATACAATCAATACCTCTGGAGGCATTACCAGACGACTCTCAGATTACGCCTTAAAAAAACGCGCTTTAGTACCTGTCAACTCCAGCAGTGGCCATTAAACTTTCATTACAAACGCAACATAAGATTTAAAAGACATGAATAACCATCTGCCTTATTAGCCTGGTTTTAATAATACCTTATTGCATGCGCCGTCACATAAGATTGCAGCGCGTTTCTTGGTTCTTGCGAGGATCTCGGAGGATGTTATTAAATTACACAATGTGCTTGTTCAGCTACTCATTAAAGCTGATACTAGGAGAGGGCTCATTTCTGGAGATACGCTCTCGCAGGTTTCATATGAACCGCACCGAAGGAAAGCGGGTGGCATTATCCGCCCCCGCAATTCGAGTCGCACTTTCGCCGCCTCTCGGGTTTCCATGGGGAACGAGTTCGTTAGTGACAAATTTCAGCCCCCAAGAGCAGCCCGCCAAAGGTATTATCGCCGCCGCTCCGGCAAATGAGCCTTCATATTATTAACGGAATAATTGACGTGAAAATGATAGCCACAAATCTCTGTCGACCAGAATCACACGGGCGACTAGCGTGTATAAGTTCATTCGATAATGCTGTAAATGAGAAAGCCTGTTTGCGGGGACTTAATTTTCTTTCATCCAGCGTACGGATAGGGGGATAATGGATGTCACCTGCTATAGAGGATTGGGTGGGTGTCATATATAGCCAGGATATGCCAATCTTACTGAAAAAGTAATAATAATTATTTCACTTCAACGTTACTATCTTTTGTTTACAAAAATATTTTCGGTTAAGCTGCTCCAGTGTTGTTTTAATTTTTTTTTCTTTTCTGGTAAAAGTTAATTGTTGTTTAAATAAATTCTGATAACTTGTACTGTGTAATTCTGTTCATGCAGATGGTCTGTCTAGCCTAACCTAACATTTATCGGAAAATAAGGAGAAGCGCCATGTTGCATGAACTACATTCCCTTATAAGTAGGGGTATATCTTCTAGTTCAGTGGGTAAAATCATTGTAAGAAATTAACATATTTTCCGTTTAAAGTAGCTGGTAACCTTATTGGGATTTGATAGCAGCCATTTCAAACGGAGAAATGTATCTGAATTTCTTACAAACAATTACCCACTAAACTAGAAAAAGTATCCCTACTTATAAGAAGGGATGCAAGATGGTGCTTCTCTTCATTTTACAATAAATGTTAGAGCCCATCAGCGATAAAACGGCACAGGTTTTCAAAATTTTACCGACAGAATTTACTTAAAAAAGTAGTAGTAGGTAGTTAACTTACCAGAAAAATTGTGACAATCAGATAATACACAAAAAAAATGAATATTTTTTTAACTTAAGTATCCAGTTTAAGGCTTTATGCAAGTCGGTAATTAATAAAAACCCGCACTTCGTTCGCAGATCTCAGGTCCGGACTAGGCGACGACCTTAATATTTAAATATACTTTTTATACGACTGCCTTGCACAAGGGGCTTTGTACACGAAAAACACGCTCTGAAAACGGTATTTTGCACACGGTTATGTCATCTTTGCACACGCCTCTCCAGATTGTGATTTTTGTTTGATGTTGTCACCCAAATTATACCGGCCACAATTTTAGTCAATTCTGGCTCAAATCTGCTTGCCCTCAAACGCCATGGACGGTGGAAATCCAGTACAGTTGCCGAAGGCTGCGTTGATGACTGTTTGAGAAATGAAATGGAAGTTTCGTAAAAGATAGAGTCTTCAGTGTCTTCTGTTGCCACAGAACCAGAACAACGACACCAAAAATATTCTCTATTACCGAAAACAAGGTGCACAGTAATACTGCTTTGCCAGCGTAACCTTGAAGGAATGTTCAAATGTTACCATAAATATTAAATATTAGTTTATTTTGTTAATGCGTTAGCAATTTTCTTAATAAAAACGAGTTAAATTAAAAGTTGTATTTAATTTATTTTGTTAATGCGTTGGCAATTTTAGTAATAAAAACGATTTAAATTAAAATTTTATTTTTGTGGTCTCTGTTTGCAGTCGTATAAAAAGTATCGTATAAAACGAGTTTTTGAGTTTTGAAAACCTCTTTGCACACTCGCTCGACCAAAATGTCTCGCTAGTGAGTCGTTTTCAAACCTTGTAGTTTAATATACTATTATTTGTATTAAAACAAATTTAATCTTATTCATGCCAGCTAATCGAGAGGAATATCTATTTATTTACCTGCATGGGGCTCGATTCTCGAGTTTAATTCGCTCAGAAAGTGACGTAAATTCTCAGGAGAAAATGAAAATCTGTATTTTTTACTATTCTTTAAACTTTAAATAACTACTATTGTAGTAAAGTTAATATGAATAATGTTGGATATTATAAATTACTAATACAAGGTAAGATGTTGATTTTAACTTTTTGCAGGTATGTTTGCACCACGGCTTCTACAAATATTAACTTGCGCTCCTGATAATGACGTCATCTGCGATCGAAGTGCGGGTTTTAGTAATTAACATTAATTATTGTATCATATACCAAATTAACAGATTATTGAAATATTTCAAACACTGGCGCCAGGGTTGCCAACTTCAAGGGTCACCCGGAGATATGTCAACGTTGCAAGCTTACGAAAATTGCAGGTATCATGCTATACGCTATATACAGAAATAAACAGAACCGACAGATTAAAAATAATATTATAATAATTATCGTTTATTAGTTACAAACCAATTTACTAAACAAAAATAAAATTTTATTAACAAAATCATTAATTCTCTTACAAATCACAGATAAAAAATCCAAAAAACAAAAATAAAGTTTATTACATTATTTTACAAATCAGATGATTATATAAAATGTTCCATTTAAAAAATCAGAATTTTTAAAACATTAATTTTTGTTGTTGCATTACTTATTTTAGATGAGTACTTTTTGTACTCATTGCACATTTGAAAACATCAACTTGATCTTTATTATTTAAATATAAATATTTCTTGATAATTTATATTCCCGGAGATTTTGCGTTAAACCCCGGAACCCGGAGAAATCGATTCTAACCCTGAAACTCCAGGTTAAATTTGGAAGGTTGGCAACCCTGTTTGGCGCCCTAACGGTGCATTTTTACATTATTGGTCAAGCAGTATAAATCGTCAGATTTTTACCTTAAGAATCTAGGGTGTCTCGGTGATACATGCGTTTCATGGACACCTGTATACTTTTATGTACCGGGTGTCCCGTTAATATCAGCTAGCTGCTGTATTCTGGAAACTACTCGCCCTACAGCTTTAGGTAAAAAATATTTGTAACAAAAATGACGCCGAGAAGGCTATTAAAATTATTTTCCACTTTCAAATTTTACATCCAGAGGGCAAACTTTTAAATCATAATAGAAAAAGATGAGATTTTCTCCATAAAATCACCAGGTGGCGTAATCAGGTATCTTCAGTATCTTTAGAAATTAGAAAATATTTTTACTCATAATTATGTTTGGAAAATGATCGTCATTTTTGAAACAGTTTTACGAGTAATAAAATGGTGAAATAAAAAATATAGTCTTCCATTTAACTTTTTATAGAAAATTGAGTAAACTTCTACAGATATCAAATAACGCCATCGGGCGGTACAGGCGTAAACAGAAACGTAAGTGTTATTATGATTAGGCTATTGAACAGCTTTAAAACAAGACCAAGTTTGCTAAAACTGGTTAACGTAGTCTCCTACTTTTTCTGCAATAATTAAGAAACAGAGCAAAATGACAAACTATTTTTAAAGTGTCAATATATAGAAGAGTCCAAACCGTTCAACATAACATATCTTCACTATTGATTTTATGGAGAAAATCTCTTCGTTTTAGATTTAAAAGATTTCCAACTAGCGAAAATAATATCAATATTTTTTCCGAGTAGTTTCCGACATACAGCCGCTGGTCGCCTTTAACGGAACACTCTGTATATTACGTTATTAAGATACATGTACACAGACACATATTTACATAATTACGAATAAATTTGTATGATATTGTAATACCAAATGGAAAAAAAACTAAATGCTTGTTACCCACTCGGTAAATTTCAGAAATTTTAAAGAAAAAATGGAATACCAAAGTCAGTATTTTGACCTAATGTGTAAAAGTCAATATCAGGTAATTAAGCAATATCTATTCGCAACAATCTTTGTGTCCTTGAATAATGGATTTTACGTTTTAACTGAATGTAGTGTATGTAGGCCTTCCTATATTTAAGAGGGAAACAATAACAGCCCAAGTTCCTTTGTATTATCTCAAAAGCAAGCAAGTTTAGGGATTATCAAGGAATCTTGTATTCAGACAGCAATGTGCAAACCCGATTTAATCAGTAGAATTGGGGAACAGATGATCTGGATTAACTATAAGGAGCGTACTTATATCTTCTCATGATTTATCTCTAAATATGGCCACTTTAATAGGTAAAGTTAAAGTACTATCTTTCCTTGAAACATATTTTAAG
The DNA here is from genome assembly GCA_037114965.1 of Monochamus alternatus. NCBI lineage: Eukaryota > Metazoa > Arthropoda > Insecta > Coleoptera > Cerambycidae > Monochamus > Monochamus alternatus. The sequence continues at coordinate 70,419,969 of CM073431.1, read as the reverse complement.
GACAATGAACATATATGTATTATGTTATAGGTACATGGTGATTCATAACTCTAAACTCAGAACTCAGATTCTAAAAAAATGGGAATAGATACCTCATGAAAAATGGAGTCAATCGTAAAAAGACATGTGTAAAACTGTTATATTTTCCGAAAAAAAAAAGTTGTAAGAGTTTCAATCTCTACATCGCTGATGCTACTGTTGTCTCTAGCCAGGCGATTTCAAATATCCGATTAACTTTTTTGTGATGCAAGCATTTACATTAGTTTTTCAAATATAAAAAATGGCTTACGTATAGCGACTCGCAGTGGGTATCGTTCTGCCTTAACAAAACCATTTCCCGGTAAACATGTGCCAAATACAGCTACTGTAACAACGATGAGTGCAAACGCAGGCATGACGCTGGAAATTTGCAACCGAATCGTGGTAGAGATGAAGGTCCAGGGCGTCCCCGACGTATTGCAGCAGTGTGACGTATCATACACGAGGCTCAATTATATCTGTACCATATACAGCGTGTCCAAACATTAATACCAGGGGATTGGACGAGGAGGACCAGTACCATGGCCGCCACGATCTCCTTACTTTAAATCATGGACTTATTTTTGTGGGGATATTTAAAAAATGAAGTATATTGCACCGAAGTGCCAATAACTTTATAAGTTCAAAATAGACAAGAAGCAAAAATTTTGTTGTAACCACAAATTAATTTTATTAATAACAAATAGCGGCAAAAGCAGTTGAATTTGTTGCATTAAAATAGGTTTTGTAAAATGTAATTTATTTCTTTCCTTGGGAATTTCTTTCAATTTTTTATCCGATCGCCGATTATACTCAGGTTTTATAGTGGACCAGTTTCCAGTGCCGTGCGGAAGTGTATTGGTAAATCATTTTTGAACTGCTCTTTTTGATTTTATTTTTACAAAATTGTATTTGCAAGAGTACACTCAAAAATTTATTTTAGTTAATTTCTGAATCATTCTGTACAGTAAGTTGATAAAAATACAGTTTTTGAAATCTCAGGTAACATATTTTGGAATTTACTGGAAGAATACTTACCTAGGTATTATTTCATTTGGAAAATATCAACATCCAATCTGCTATCTGAAACAAAGGTTTTTTTTTTAACTTTTTATAAATCTATTTTACATAGTATGTGTATATTTATTGTACAATTCAGTGATTTTCATATAAAATAATATCAGAGTATGTCAAATTTGTTGATTGATTAGGTACTACTAGATTACTTCCAGGTAAAATTTATGTATTCAGTACTAGTACTCTATCTGTTGATTGAATTTATAGAACAGGTTGACTACCCTTTGTATCTTATCCTTCAATTAAAATTTGAGGTTACGAGAGGTCGTAACTTAATTTATATATTACTTTTTTAATAAGTATAGTAATAAAGTACATTTTCTGAAGAGGAAATGTAGAAATATAGTTTATAGAAGATTTTTACCAACTACGGAAAATGTAGAACTTGAACACAATCTATTATTTTCTTATCGTCATGAATACAACACCAAAAATAGTGACACTTTTTTAAATGAGTACCTATAAGAGCTTTTTCTTTCTTAATTTTTTAATTCATAAAATTCTTATTAAAACTAAACAAAAACTAAAGAAAAGAAACAAAAAAATTGTATATTTTTTTTAGTTCCCCAACAGAACTGAAGAAACAACTTTTAAACAAGACACAAAAAATTAATCTCTAAATTGTTAATGCTAATTTTTTGTTAAATATTAATTTGTACTATAAAGTTGCTGAAGGTGGTTGAAAATTATAGGAACAGAAAAAGGTACTTTTCAGTTAATGTGTAAGCAGTAGCAGATGCAAATAATTATTTACGAGATGTAGTTGCACGGTGGCCAGATGCCCTATAATAAATAAATTCTAATATTGTATTATATGTATAATATAATACATAAGTATAAAACCATAACTATTAAAATATATGCACCTGCGTATTTGTTTTTGTTATAGATTAAGTAGGTGCATAAATTTTAAAATTTTTAACGTGTGTTTGAGAATTTCAGGTTATCAAACAAACGGTCGATTACGAACGATCTTGGATTGTACCATCAAAATTATGTATTGTTCTCCTTAATTTTATGAAAACAGTATCGTTAAGGGCGCCGTATTCTTAAAATAGTGTTTTCTACAAATACAAGTAATTTTAGACATTTAAGAACTGAATAATACAGAGGTTAGCAAATAACAACAATGTTATCTCATGCCACTGGCGAATATTCAAAGGTACCGAAGTAAAATCAATATATAACGTCAGAAAGCGATCTATCCAGCAAATTTTTAGGTACTGAAATCTTTCAAAATACGTTTTTCTTTTAAATTCAACTATAGATGTAAACATTGTTATAACATAAACTTACAGAGTTCTCCATATAAGATTGTTCACTTTTGTTTATAAGTATGTGAAAATAATTGTTAAAATGTGGGGTTAGAATAGCGAAATAATGTGTGTCATACAAATGCATTTTAAAAGTTATTATATTATTTGAAGAGAGTTTAAATAGTAAAAGTGAATAAACAAAACATCAGTAGTTTTATTTTTGATATTACTTTTATTCTACGTGTTTTATTTTTCAAGATTTCAGTACCTAAAAAACATCACAAATTTGCTCATTTTACGGCGAGAAATACGGCCACCTTAAGTTACTTGCATTTTGTAACCCAGGGAATTAATTTTGATGAAAAGATTCATGAGCAATAAATCTGATGTATAAATTTAACTACTTACTTTACTCATAGGTGAAAAAATGGACTATAGAATATATTTTATCCACAATTACCTTTAATCGGACTATTTATCCACACATATGAACCGTCTAAAATGATACAGTATCTACGAGTGGAATAAAATAACTTTATTTCACTAGTGGAATAATGAAAAATTAATAAACTATAATAAATCAAATTTAATTTATTTACTTATTAACATTTATAGAAATACACATTTCGTTTTTTTATTACATTTAACTTCCTCTCCATTAATAACAACCCTTGTAGCATTTCTATCCATCATTTTCGGAAAGCATATCGCCGAAGTTACGGATGTCTCTTCTTCTAAGAAACAACTATATTTTCCTTGCAATATCAAGTTTGTGTTTCATTGAGTACTAAGAAATATCAAGTCGGGTGAATATTTTTTTATTAAATTCCAATAATTCTGACTCCGCAAATATGATTGTGATGTGATTATGGATAAGACGTTGAATTGCATTCGTGTTTTAATAGTCCTTTATCCTTACGTGGATAAAATGCTATTCAAACATTTATACAATAAATAGCTGTTATTTGCTACTGATAAAGCTTCCTTAGTTTTACAAAAATAAAAATATATGGCAAATTACGGTTTGCCAGCAGAGCGTTTTTGTCAATAATATCTGTCAAAATGATATGAGGATATCTTGTACATGTTGGCTCATTATTCTAATAATGAAATCAACTACTATGTTCCTAATAATATCTTTTTTATAGAACATTGTATACCTTGTTGTGTGTTGGTTTACTTAAAACGGTATTGTACAATTTAATTAGTTTAACAACAAAAACAAATCCATAAAAATTAAAAGGTTTGCTTGTTGCCAACTATCCGTGGACATATGATATCTAATTTAGGTTACTTTCAGAATAATGTTTTGCGAGAAATTAACCCAAACACTATTTAACATCGAAAATTACTGTTACATTTAATGGTTATATAATTAACAGAGTTAAAACCGCATTTATAATGGCGAACTTTGGCAGTTTCTGAAATATAAAATAATTTCCTAGTAGATGGATGGTCAAAATTAATTACTCAAGTTTATTTATTCGCACAATAATAGATTAAGACAAGTCTAAGGCTAAATGTGTTCTGTGCTTATTCACTGCCGTAGTGGGCTAGGAAACTCGCGTAACACTACAAGAAATTTACTTCCTTAACTGTCAAACTTCCTTGGTGCAAACTTTGTAATTGGCCCCCTAGCACCACTGAAAATTTTAGGACCTCCGACGCCTGATTTGATAGCCTTGGAACTATCTCGCAACAGATCTGCCCTTATGGAAACAGAGGGCTATTATTAGGTTCAGCACTGCAAGTTATTCCAGGCGGCACATGAAAAATGACCACCTATATTTTGATAACTACTAATTTCCAAAAGAACAGGCAGTGGCTCACCCAAATAAATGTTGAGGGGATTAATTCACATAGTGGTGGGTGTATGAATTTGCTTAATATGTTTTTATATAGGTTAATTCATAATATTTTAATATGTAAGTATTCTGTAATTTGCATACCTTTCATATTTCTTGGACGTATGCAAATTGCAAATACGAGAATTTAGCAAGACATTTTTCAAATAATAAATAAATAAGGTGCCCTAAGTTCTAAGGATAGTAGAAATTCACACATTTTTCTTATGAATTATGGGTGTATGGGTATTTTGTTTTCGAGCTACAAGGTGTTAATTTTTTTTTTAGAATTTTGCTAATACCTCCAAAAATAATCAACACATCGCATTCAAAATTCGTCAAATAGAACGCTTAATTTAGGCGGTGTTTTTAATAGACGATATAGCGCTTAAAAATTTAATACGCATCTACTGTTTGTTACATGGGAAACAATTTTCCAGAAAACTAATTAAAAAAGAGTAAAAGTAAGATTAGTGTAATTTTGTTTATTAATTGACAATTTATAATTTATCAGGCATTTATATTTTACAGCTGAAGCACAAGAAATAACTCCATGAGCAAGCTGTAGTAACTAATAATTATATGTTTGAAATAAAAAAAGTTATGGTTCCAGTAGTAGGCACGAATGGATTACATTTTCAGCATATTTAAATCACGAAACAAATTTCCAAAAAATGTACGGGGTGTCCGGGAGAATGTGAGAAATGTCTAAAGTGCAAATAGAATATGAAAAAATAAGATGAGTTTCTATATTTTTTTTCCTACAGGCCCTCCCTACGGAAACAGGTGTCCTTGAAAAACGCCGCTAGAAATCGATTATAACTATGATAAAAACATTAAAATAATAAATCTGGGTAGATTCAACCTTAGATTAAAAAAAGGTCCTTACTCTTGTTTATTGTCGATAAAATGAACCGTTTAGAGAAAAATAATAATAAACGAATTTATGTTTTATTTTTAATTAAAAAAGGCCATGATTTCTATTTTTTTCTCGACAACAAAGTGCGATATGACAGTCATTCAAACAGGAAAGTTTCATTTTAAGATTTAAATTTAATCCGAAAAAATACAAAATTTAAAAAAACGCAGTGGTGTCCCAGGAAGCACCTTAACGAAATTATTGGAAAACTTTTTCTCACAAACAGTTCATTTTATCGACAATAAACAAGAGTACCTTTTTTTAGTTTAAGGTTGAAGCTAAACAGATTTATTATTTTAAAGTATCTATCATACAGGGTGTATGATGAACCCCGCTCCTGATAAACTAAAAAAAGCTAAATATGTTTCAGGGACACTATTTTAAAAGATCCTTACTAGTGTCCATGCATCACATTAAAAGTTATTCAAGAAAAACCGATTTCCAACGACGTCTTTCAGGAACACAAGGAAAAAATTTTATAGGAACTTTTCATTTTATTTTTTCATGTTCTACCTGCACTCGAGAGACTTCCCAAATTTTTCAGGATATCCTGTATAATGTTTCTAAATATCTAGGTATAATTTTGGACAAAGTCAATACGAATTCAGACAGGATGACTTAGCTAGATACCTACTTTTTCTGTATTTTAAGTATTCTTTATATACCTAAAGGACTCTTTTTTAAAATAAAATAAAAGTACGCCTTATATTTCTATATTTCTTAAATAAATCATGTCAAGATATATACTTATTTATTTATTAATTTATGTTTAAAAAAAGTGTAGAAAAAATCAGAATGACAATAAAGAGGAAAGAAATTTTTTAAAATTTATGCCATAGATTTGTATTTCGTAATATGATTACACTTTCACCTACTGTTACTGTTATTTAGACCTACAAAGAAAAAACCATTTCATAATGTAGCACAAGGCTGCTGGTTACTGATAATGCAATAATTATATTTTTTAAACAAGTTATTTCGTGCTCATTGAGCATGTCAGAATTGAAGCAACTGAAAATGTGAAGGCAATATTACCCAACAGTAATATTAAAGAGAATAAAAGTTGTCACCTTCATAAAAAAAACAAATGCTGTTTCTTAGTTTTATTATATCACTACTATTCTATTGTATTTTTCAATAATGATTTTGGTATAATATGAAGTAAATTTTTAAACAAGACATTTTATTTACTGTTCTGAATTCTCGAAATTAAATGAATAGCCTGTTATTCTGAGACAATGTAAGTTACCATAAAAAAGTAATTGAGTTGTTGCTTCGACAATTAAAAAGTGATCTATGATTAACAGGGTGTTACTAAAAACAAGTCAAACCATTTTGCCTTTGAAAATGTTGACATTTAAAAACAGTTTAGATTAAGATATTGTTTTTTAGATCAAAAGTTTATTTTTTACATTTTTTCTTATTTTCGTAACACTGATGTTTTCGAAATAATATATGTAACAGGAACTTTTATTTATGTTACACTTATATCAGTTTTTTTTAAACTGATAATTTATTTTAAAATATCCATATTAGTAAAAGGTTTGGTTAGAAGTTTGTTAGAAATCGAGATTTTAAGTTGGCTAGTATTCCAATATTAGAAAATAAGACAACCGAATGCTCGGGCAAAATTGTGGTTTCAGTCTTCTGCAATTAATTTTCGCAATTGTAAATAATAAAAGAAAGAAACAGTTGATCTAAACGAAGCTAAAATATTTGAACTATAGGCGTGCGCTAAAAAGTTCAAAGGGTATACTGCAACCCCATTAACGCTTCTATTTCTTTTTAATCAAAAATATGATTTTTGAAAAAGCTTCTCAGAATAAAAAATTGAGTAGTATACGTGACAAATTCGAATTTTTTCATGATATTTTTTGATAGTTCTCAAAGTAAGCCAAAGGCATTAAAATTGCACATAACTTAATTTTTCATTCTAAGGAACTTTTCTTAATATTTTGAGATAGCTACGTCAAATGTTACAAAGAGGGCGTTACTAACTAGAAAATTTCGAAATCAAGTGACAAATCAAAGTATTAGGATATTAAAATTTTGCATATATTTTCCTCAATAGTAATTCTACAACACTTTGTTAAGATTTTTCAATATCAAAATTATAAAAATAAATATAATACGACAAAAAAAGTTACGTATACTATACTGTGTTTCTTACCAATTCTCGTAACCTTTACATTGTTTAACAGTTTAGTAGAATATTTAAATGTTATGGTAGCGTTCCTGATGAAGAGTCAATAAAGTTTCGAAAACTTGAACAGAAAAAAGAGTATACTACTCTATGGTAATAAAAAATTGAGTAGCATACATACTTAATTCGTGTTTTTTTCATGATTTTTGTCATTGGTCAAAGTATATTAAGCAAAAACATCAAAATTGCACACATACCCAATGTTTCTAAGAAACTTCTTAATAACATTTTGAGATACGCCAAAATGTTACACAAAAAGGGCGTTACTACCTACAAAATTTCGAAATCATGCAAAAAATCAAAGTAGTTTAAAGATACCTATTAAAATTTTACATATACTTCCTAAATTTTTCATTCTGCAAGACTTTTGTTAAGATTTATCAATATCAAAATTATAAAAATAAATATAATACAATAAAAAAAACTGACGTGTACTTTATGGTGTGTTACTTATACTAATTTCTCGTAAGTAACCTTTTCATTGTTCAACAGTTTAGTAGAATATTTAAATGTTATGTTCCGGATGAAGAGTCAATAGTCTTGAAATTTTGAACAGAAAATATTGTAGATAAATATACTCTACCCATTTTTGATTCAAGTTTTGGTTCTCAGCTAACCAGTAGCGTTAATTTCGACTTTTGGGGTAAACATCTTAGATGAGATGTTCAGTAAGTACTTGAAATCAATTTGTTTAAGTTTGACACATTAAAACTGAGACACTCTGTATATTGATAGTTAATTTTCTCCATAGCATGATTTTCGTTAGTAATGTGTGTTTAAATCCGTCTTCGCTCCTAAAGCTAAATCCTGCTCACAGTGTCATTAGTTAGAATCGCGGAGGAACGAATCAAGCAGACGGCTTATAAACGTTATGCCGACGACAGACTAGAACTAATATATGCAAAATAGAACAAACGAATAACGCTGATACAGACGGAATGCATACTTTACCTCCTGATGGAGTTATAAAAACCCACTCAGCGCTAACTCTTAGCGTGGGGCATTCCATTCGTTTAAAAATGTAGAAACCCCAACATCTTGTCTGGGTCCGCAACACAGAAAATAAGCAAATAAGGATATAACATTTCACGTTTCGTAGAAGCAGACCTAAAGGTTCATCTAAATTTATATTTTACGGTAAAGAGGCGTTGAGTACCTTACGTTTTTGTACAATCTCTTTATTTTCTACTTGAATTCAGGTGTAATAAATCTAGAAGTGAATTAATAGGTATTTAAATTACAAATACAGAAAACGTGAAGTTTTTGGTACATGCATATAAACGATGCATAATGCTTCGATAATGTGTTTTAAAACATGTTTGTTCAACAACGTGTTTAGAATTTAATGAAAATTCATTGTCGCCCCTGATGTCGGTTAAGGTATTCTAATGTTAAATATACGTTGAATTTCGAATATGTTTTTTAATTTTAAGAGAAACGTAAGTGATGCAATGATGTCCCAACATTAGACCTTGGTTATAAAGAATAACCATTTATTACTATTACCGCATGATACCGTAAAAAATGCCATGGCAGTTGTTGGATGTAACCAGTAATAATAAAACTGAAGCGGCATGCACAGGTTTTTTCCTTCGTATCATTCCTTGTAAATACAGTATAAAAAAAAGCAAATAAATTCGACCACACCTAAGTAGTGCACATGAAATTAAGAGAGACTCTCTAAAAACATGACTGCGAAAATGTTTAATAAAAAAGTTATAGGTTGATAGCTTCATTTGTAAAGGCAATTCTTCCGAGAAAAGTGTGATTCCTGTTATGTAATTGGAGAAATCGTTCGCAAAATGTTAATCTCAGCGGGTCGTATGGTTCAAGCAAATTTTGTATAGGGTGAAACATTGTAACTGCTGCATGTGGAGTATAGTTGAATTGGTTTTGCGGCCAACTCTTGTGACTGATGACAAACGACGAATACTAATTTCGCGATTTTCTTCTACTTTTTCTAGAATTTGTTCTACGTCTTGTACCCTTCATTGAACGTACCTTCCATTTTGTCCATTAGACCTAAAGTTCCCAGTTTCTCCTAATCTGGTAGATAAAGAAGGAAACAAAACGATGCATAAGAAAGCTGTCTGGTGATTCGAATATTCTTCGTATGTTCTCTTGGCAGCTCGTCCACTAAAATGTTCCTGTACATATACCACTATTATGTCATTCATTTCATAATTCGTAAATTCGTTGTGACGAGGTATTTTCAGAAATAAACTTTTGCAAAATACAAACTTGACAGTGATTTATCAAAATTATTATTTCCAAAAAATATCGAGTACGTGTTAATAAATATTTTCTGTAATATCTTCATAATCGAGCATAATTTCGACTTTTGGTAGGTATAGATTTTTGTGTAAAATAAAATTCTCTACTCTCTTCTGATTATTGCGCGTAAAACATTAAACGTACAAAAAAGTTACAGACGAATATTCGCAACGGGTTGTAGTAAAATGAACCCCCTGTATTATTACACCTAATAGAAACGTAAATTACTGCATACTTCATGAAGGGAAAATAAGCAACAGCAAATTTTGCTCAAATCGGTTAACTGGGTTTTGAATTAAGAAGAAAACAAGAAATAAAAAAAACTTTAACACCTTGTAACTTTTTGGCGACATTTTTTGTTTAAGCAAGTTTGGTTAAATCGACACTTTGGATTCTAGATTATACCCTTAAAATATGTAACATTCGTTAGGTGACTAAAATGAAACCGATGTCTTAAGAAAAAAAAAATTAGCCCCATTTTCGCTACTGAATATGAACCCTTCACATAAATCAGCCATTTTAGAGTATTTTTAATTTGTTTTATGAAGACTACAGTAAAATAATTTGTAATAATGTATTACTTTTCCAGCTATATTTAAAACAGATATATTTCGGTAAGTACCTCAATTTTGACGGTTTAAACGTTTTTTGCTGATATTTATTGGTGCATGGCATGAGATAATATTTCTGTTATTTGCTAAGTTTATTAATATGTTTAAAATAATTTGCTTTTGTAGAAAATACAATTTTAAGAATACGGTGTCGTTATTGAATGGCTCTAAATAATATTTTTTATGAAATTATCTATTCTGTTAAGACTTTCAAATAAATAATGGTGCTGATGTATTTGTATTTTTTGAATATGGAAGTAGGATGTTATGCGTACTACTCACTAAAAACTACTTAAAACTATTTTATATTTATTTTTAACTAGACTGTGCTTCGTTTCGTTTTAAATCCTGTGGAGGAAAACCACTATTCCTACTAAAATGTAAATTGTAAAATGAACAGAAATAGAAGTCCCCAGGAATGCACTGGGAACTTCTTTCGACTTCGACTACCTTATTATATTAAGTTGGCACAATACAGTTCCCCGTTTTTTAATAAAAAGAATCCTTACAAGGACAAGGTTTAATATTACGATAAGTACCTTCTTCGGTTCCGGCAAGATATTAAATTTTTATATACTCGCATGACTGTCTTCAAAGGTAGACTGGATTATGTAATGTATAGGTACTTAAGGAAAGCCACGTAATGAAACGTTTCATTCCGCATTATGCACGAATTTCGCTCTCACAAAAGGTTTTTGTTGTGGGAATTTTTACTTTTTGGTTTGTACATGTACTGAAGAGGTTCCTGCATTAAGTCGAAAATGTTAACGGACAATAAAATACAGAATAGTCCTTCAAAAATTGGGAATATGAAATGACAGTAATTTCATAACGACAGTGAATAATTTCATCTGTAATGAACTGCTTTGCTTCAGAATAACGATCTAATTCGTTTATTTACAGAAACCTTCTTTTTAATTTGCTCCTTCGTAAACTACCCAACAGTATACGAATAATATAAGATAATGAGAGCGACCGACATCAACGCTGGTGCATTCAAACTTACCTACCTCGCTAGAAGAGAGCCATATATTTGTAAGATAAGGTTAACCAGAGCATCTTTGTTCTGCTTATGACGGTTCCATTTGTATTCAAAGACTGGCATCACAAAAAGGTTGAAAATACTACAACTTCCATATTTTTTTACTCGGAAATTATAAGAATTTTACAAAATTGTATTTTACGATGTTGACTTCATTTTTCATGATGTATCTATTCCCAATTTTTTTTTAGATAAAATTCGAATCACCCTGTATAAGTAGGTAATTAATGTTGTTTTATCTGAAAATACCCCACCAGCTTCTACATCATTAAATACTACAAAAAAGCCAAATAGTTTGTCTTTTGATAGAAATTTTATTAAATTATTTGAATTCAAATTTCATATCAAAATGCATATCCACATGTCTAGCTCTGGATAACACTGACAATTTCGTCCACAATTCTAATAATACTGTTCGTTAAATCCACATGAGGTGAATTGGATGAAACCATTCATGCGAAATTACGAAACCTCCAAATTTTTACCTTAACAGATATGATGTTTCATGCAGATTATTTACAGTTCGTAGTGCTGCTTGGTTGAAATCAACAGCCTCGTAAGGTCATATCATGCAGTCTGGGTCACAAATAATAAATAATTCGTTATCATTGTCCAATACCATTCCCCATTGACAGTTAGAGCGTTTTCAAAATACATTTTAACAATTTATTCGAGCTATGCAATCGTGCAATTGTTCATGAGAGTACAACTATCAACATGTGCTAAAAATCATTGCAGATATGGTTACTCGCAAACGAAAATAGAAAATCCTAGAGATGATTTTATAAACAAGTTGGTGTATGTTATTGCTTTTAGCAATATTATTAGGTTTTAATTATTTTTGCAATAGTTTTACACTATTTACTACGTAATACTTTCAACAGAAGTTAAACTAATTCGGAAATTTCGAAAACCCATGAATATTTTATTTAGAAGTATAAGACGGTACTTTTAACTTTGCAGCGACGTTCTGCCAGTCAAACGAGAACTAAAATATGTTTCAACCGCTCACAAAGCATGTTGATTATAAGTTCCTTTGTATTCTACGGGTGAATAGGCGGTGAAGTATCTGCTAATACCTTCTGTCGTGAAATTCACGCGAATGCAGAATTTGCAGATGTGCAAAAGGAGGTCTCAATTATGTAAAGCGGGAGCTTAATGTGAGGTTTCGCGGGGATATTTAAATGAAGAAAATAATTGGAGTGTTGTTTCTGCAGCCGTGTCTGGGATTCGTTTCGAAATTTAACCGACAAAATTATAATTGCCGTGGCGGTCCCCTCTCGTCCTTCCCAAAGCATGGAATTAGCTTGAAAACAAAGAAATATAGATATTAAAACAGCAATACTTTAAAGTCTTTGTTGTAGAACTCCAATAATGACATTATTTTAGTGTTGGAAATATTTGCGGCAGTTTTATACACGCCTACACGTTTTATAATACGCCTATGGAAACATTTTTATGGTCACCCGGTATATTACCAATTAAGAATGACATTATGCGTTAGAAGAGGAATTTTCTGCAGAGAAAACGTCTATGAACTGGTTTATCAAGCATTCATTACAAAGCTGACTAATGAAAAGGAAATATATGAATAATGCAAACTTTATTGACATACAAAGAAAGTTAAACATTGCGTTATGGCAAAATTCTGAAGTAATTATGTAATATACTTTCTACTGAACTGAACTAATTATAAATTTATTGCCACTTGACTGAAAGAGCTCTGATTCTGATTCGCCTATTTCATCCATTATTTATAACTTATGTAAAATTGGCCGGTTCTATATTTTATAACGGCTACCAATTGACTGACCACTATCGGCGATCGACCATATGGACAGTTACGTGTGAGCTCCGAGCGGGACCGTAGCCGACCGAGAGTACTCACCATTGATACCAAATTCGTAATAAAGTTCCAGGTTGTATGCAAAAGTCTGGCAAGAATCATGCAAGAGTTATGTAAAATTGCGAGGAAAGATATTTGCAAAACTCTCACAAGACGAGACATGATCTTGTAAGAACAAGACTTTAAAGAAACTCTTGTCTTGGTTTTCAAGACAAAAAATTTCTTGTCTCAACCAGCACTATTTTTAACGAGTACTGCGTATAGAAGCAACATGTATAAAAAATTTTTTTTTTCAAAAAAAATGTCAAATCAAAGCAGCCCTTTTGTACGTTGTGTGTAAAGTAACACGTTATTATGTCAAAAATGTCGAGCAAAATATTTTTTTTTACAGTCGAAATGTTAATTATTCAAAAAAATTCTATACTAGAAAGTGTAGAAACACCTCAAGAACCTAGAACTGAAAATAATTTAAAAAATAGAAGGAAACTACTTACATACTCTAAATCGATATTAGGTAACACCACATCACGAAGTTGTATTTGAAACATTCATTTTATGTATATCACAAGATCTGTGGCTCGGGTAAAGATGTAAAATGTCTTTCTATTTTAAAGACACAGATATTCGTTTTTTGCCTTTAGGAGTAACGATTCGCATACAAATGACGAATCATATTTTCACATCCTGCACATTAATACTATTTTTGCTAATTAGACGTCTTTTTACGTCCAAGGGGAAAGTTAATGAGGAGTAATTAACTTATCTCCCTCTCTATAATCAAAGCCAAGCAATGGTAATAATATTATGTACTGATATTTGTAATTATTGTTTTTGTTAGTATGATTTCTTTTATAACAAAAAAATAATTGAATTCCGCCCAAACCCCAAACTAAAATGCTGGATACATTACTACACAATATATTAACCTATTTATTAATTATATTAACCAATTTTCAGTCAAATTTTCTCTGGTTACACAGGAAATAAGAAAAATATTTTTTTAAGAAAACAGATCTATGAAATGAGCTGTTTTAGCCATAAATTTACATACTTTACATAAAAATTGCGGAGAAATTTTATAGGCTACAAAATCTTTCCTATGTAACCAAGGAAAATTTTACTGAAAATTGGTTAATATAATAAGTAAGTTTTGACAGACAGGAACATTTTCTCTGGTTACACAGGAAATGGCAACAAAAAGATTTCCTTAAGAAAGCAGAGTTATGAAATGCCTTATTTTACTCATAAATAATATCGGTAATATTGAACGAACAGTATAATAGGGGTGAGCTACGTGGTATATTACGTAAATTCATGTAAATGAGTCAACGCGGAGAAATAGAAAACATTTTACACCGTACTTTCTCTTTTCCCCGCGTCATGTGTAACACTCCCAGCTATCAATTCACATTAATTTTATTAACAAATGGTCCCGGAGAACCCGAGGGTTCGGTAATAAAAGAACGCGTTTCACGTAAGTAGGCCTTGGCATTTTAAAAGATAATACACCCAATATATATACGAAGCTTTCAAATAAAAAGCTTTCTACAATTTTCTCTCGTGTTTTTTTGTCGTAAAACGCCTCGGGCGGCGAAGTTACGCAAGTGTCGCTTTCCATCACTGGAATAATACAATAGCACCCTGTAGGGCAAAAGGCCTGCGCCGCCTGGCAACGGATCCGCGGAGACGGCGCTAACGAGATCGAATACATGGGGAACGAACTTGGAGCGGTGGGCCTAGGGTTCTAATCATATTTTCTCGTTATTTACGCGTGCGGTGTGTGTGCAACTGAACTAGAAGATAAGTTGGATTCCTATGCAAATGGAAAATGGACTCGGTTAGCATCTCCTTAAGCATCATTTAGATTCGTATATAGAGTTGTTGACTTCTATGTCATCTTGAAGTCATAGCACTACAATGACAGTTGAGAACGTGCTCCATTTTAAAGAAATCGAAAATTGGATTATCTCTGAATATCACAGATGATTAATTCCAGGACGAGTTATTTTTTGGTCAAGATTAGAATACCTACCACTATACTGAGTACTGATTATGGTGTATACAGTGTGTCCCGTTTTTTTCCCATTAACACCTCTGGAAATGTGAGAAGGCTGTGGAATTTTCGCAAGCCAATTTTTTTATAGTTAGTACACTGAAGGGAGGTTATGCTTTATCTTTCTATTTTATTGATGTAACAAAGGCCTTGCCTACTACGATTTTCCGAGAGTCGTTTTTCCAAAACGTGGCATTAGATATTTTTTAATATGAAAAAGCAAATACCCATCCCAATACCCATATACCACATTTAATCGACAAATGTCTATTGAGTGTTTTTTTTATAGGGCGCTAAATAGTCGAGAGTTTGCTCCATTTTAAAGAAATCGAAAATTGGATTATCTCTGAATATCACAGATGATTAATTTCAGGACGAGTTATTTTTTGGTCAAGATTGGAATACCTACCACTATACTGAGTACTGATTATGGAGTATACAGTGTGTCCCGTTTTTTTCCCATTAACACCTCTGGAAATGTGAGAAGGCTGTGAAATTTTCGCAAGTCAATTTTTTTATAGTTAGTACACTGAAGGGAGGTTATGCTTTATGTTTCTATTTTATTGATGTAACAAAGGCCTTGCCTACTACGATTTTCCGAGAAAATCGTTTTTCCAAAACGTGGCATTAGATATTTTTTAATATGAAAAAGCAAATACCCATCCCAATGCCCATATACCACATTTAATCGACAAATGTCTATTGAGTGTTTTTTATAGGGTGCTAAACTTCGAAAGATCAAAATTGAAAATTGTAATAAGCAGGTCAAAAATTTGCATAAAAGTGGACACATATCAATTAGACAAAGTACAAAAAAATGTAATGAATTATGAATACTTGATAAACCAAAAATTACAAAATGTTAATCCAATTTAAATTTTACCACCAAACCACCAAACCTTCCAGTCGAACATATTTTTTCAATCGTCCTCTTACATTTAAAAATACTTTACATGGCTTTCTTTGTTTAACAACTTAGTATTAATAATTTATTACATTTTTTGTACTTTGACCTGCTTATTACAATTTTTAGTTCTGATTTTCTGAAGTTTGGCATCGCACAAAAAACACTCAATATATATTTGTCAAATTTGTTATACGGGTATTTTGATGGGTGTTGAATACTGGTAATATTGGTTTTGAAAAAAAATGCTTAATACTACTTTATGGAAATATGACCTTTTTAAAAAATCGTAGTAGGCCGAGCTTTTCTCACATCAATAAAATGGTTAGTAGAATATAACCTCTCTTCAGACTACTAATTGTAAAAAAATGATCCAGAGACGTCAACTTGAAAAAAGGAACTGTATATAAATATAGAAACTTGGTAGTAAAAAATAAAGATATAAATAAAAACAAACAGTGAGTTACTGAGACAAACAAAACAACCTAAAAAACAAGATGAAACTTAGTCCGTATAAATGAAATCAAAAAGAGTATACCTACTGATAGAAAGGATGAAATAGTGATTTGGCGAAGAAACTATTTAAAATAAATATTAAAAAATAAGAATTTGGATCGCAGAATATATTAAATTTTGACGAAACATGAACGTATGAAGGTCATACGGAAAGCGGTACGATATGATATAATAAGTGTTAATGTGTGACCGTTATAGTGACAGTGCTAGTAACCAATAGTAAATAGTGTGTATGTATTCTAAAGCCTTTTGTCCTTTTGATTTCGCAAATATTTGCGCGATTTACTTAATGGTGGAAAAATCTCTATTTGTAACAAATTTCGTCAATTACCTCTAACACTTTCTATCATTTTCATCATGAAACTGCCATGGTAGATTAACAGAAGCTCAAAACAAATTTATTAACACCACATAATAATGAAAGAGGCAATAATATTTGCAGTGTTTGACAGTTTCGCAAATTGCAATTGTCAAAAGTTGAGATTTTTCCGCCATAAATAATTAAAACAGAAGATGCAAAATTCGTGCAAAAATCTGTGAATTTCGCGTCCATGAGAACAAGGCTTAAGTGTGATATCCGCGGAGTGCGCATCAGGTAGGTTAAGTGGGTGGTGGTGGACAATCGCCGTCCAGAAGGACGGCATTTTAATTTGTAGAGAGGATGACACAGGTGGCACATTTAAAGTAAATTGTTAATGTACTAGGTTCAGCCGACATCAACTTATTTTTGATAATTTTGTGTGCTTTAACTCTTCTCAAGTGGCACGCTTAGGTAATCATACCACCCGTATCTTCCGTACTCATCTCAGTGTTGTGAATTAGTCACTCTCTATTATTTTCGACCTTGGGTAACTGATAATAGAAGATAAAAACTTTAAATTTTGAATTATTCTTATTATTTTTATTATCTAACGCCTCGAAATTTGTAAAAACTGTTATATCACTGTTTCTATTCTAAAAATAATGGATGTTATGTAATGCAATTGTTGTTGTAATTTTTGTACATTTTCTATATCTGATCGCATTCAAATTTAGTACGCCTATGAAATGTTAATCCCCGCAAGCTTCACCCGTCGTTAGTCTACAAGCTAGCGATTAGTCTCTCTCTACAATTTTGACCGCTGACTATAGTAAATAAGTTACAGATGATAAAACCACTGACTTAGGCAGCTGGTCGCTGCTAGTATCAGCGGTAAAGTGCATTGCATATTATATCCTAGCGTTATATGATATTATTTGATTTGAATCCTTGTTGTTCTCGGATTAGGCTCTGTGGAGACGAACCCACTATCAATGCTCTTGGGTCCATCAATATATTGATTTCGGTTTCTGTTGTTGGTTTTACAAATGATACAGTGATCTTCAGAGCTGTCTAGTAATCGCCTCTGCAACTAGAACGTTTTGCCGCTTATCATTATCAACATCTTCACAGGCGACTCCGCAAAAGCTTCGTCAAAACTTCTTGTAAAATACCAAAAGATTAATATGAACTACAGGTTCAAATTTAATAAAAACTATCCATTGATTCTGCATTTCAAAGAAATTGTATTGTGGTTACTATAAGATGGTTACTGGAAATCGTTACGTTGAAGATGACATTAAAGATAACCATCTTTTATTTACAATTACTTATTTATTTGGCCTACATGATTGGAATTTTGAAAAGCGGAGAATTAATCGATATAACGTACGTTCCTCCGCAGACTGACTAGTACGATTGATGAAGTTGGTGTGCGGATATCATAAGTTATTGATAACACATAAATGGTGTGGCGGATGTATGATAAATTGGAATTCAGGGGGTTATTGATGGCGGACATCATGCTGATTTTGAAACAAAGCCTTATACATATGGATGCAACGAACCCATTCTCGTTGTAGGAATAGTCTATGGTTCTTGAAATATGGCAGTGATAAGTGACGTATACACAATCCAAGATATAAAATTATATAATTTTATGGCTAATGTTATGAAAAATATATATTTTTAACAACTCAATCATCGAAAGCGGTGACAGATGTATCATAATTGGAATAGAACAGTTCCCATTTATTTTGGTTTTCAGTGATACAAAATACAGAGTGGTCCGTAAGTAATGGCCCATAGAGGACTCCTAGATTTTTGGCATAAGAATATTGATTTATGTCAAATAGAAAACAAATTATAATTTCTCATATCTAAAAATATCTATTCCCAAATTTTTAAATTGATACATTCAAAAACAGCGTAATTATTACAAAATATCACTTTTATAAATTCCAACTTTGACATCCTGTATCTTTTTTATTATCAACATTTTATTAAGGCAAGTTGACTTAAGTCATAATATTTTGAAGTGAAAAATCTAGTATACTTCCATGGACCATTATTTACGGACCACCTTGTATATTAAATTTGTATTGGCATATTGAAACTTTTTTTTGTAGCAAAGGCGAATACGATCGATTGCGTTATTTCGACAGATATAAACAATTAGAGCTGACGATTCATCTCATTAGTCAAGCTGGATTGTTGCGAGACAAACCATCGCCGTGGACACGGCGGGTCCGTGATTCACGGCAACACAAAACTTTCCGTGCTGTTCGCAGCTATATTCTGTTATGAATAATTATGAAATATAAACTTATTTATCTTATCAAATACACATACGCGAATTTTATTTATGGTCAATTTCTCATTCTTCACGGAAACACCGTGCCAACCTAACAATACAATGAAACAACAACAAAAATTATTTTTTTCAGTGAAGGTATTATTATTCCCCTACTATTATTGGAAAAATTCAATGAAACACAATATATAATTTATACGATTATTTTACTGATCGAAACAATTTAAAATTGAGACCAAAGGAAATTTAAATGTCGTATGCTTATAAGGGAGAAATATGAAAATAGTTATGTGTTTCTAACTTTTAAAGATAATGCTTTTTATTTTATACCTAAATGCGGTTTAGGGAATAGTGGATGAAGATGACTTAGTGCAGTAAAAATAATGATTGTAGGAAAAAACTAATTACCAAATATGTGTGAAGACTGTGAAGTAGAGATTTAAATTTATCTCCTTGATGGTTGATCAAACGTGAACGAATATAATAAATGATTGTCAATGAGCTGTCACTTTCGATCAAACAAAATGTTGTCACCGAATTCCTTAACTCTATTCAATTTTTTTATTGTTTATATTATTTCAGTAAGGTTTTTAAAAGATTTTCTTGAACCTACTCCTTTTGTGTGAAAAGTTATTAAAAAAAAATAACATTAGAAATATACATTTTTTAAACAAAATGATATTCTATGACCTATAACATTCCACAGCAAGCAAATTTGTACCAGAAGAGCAGAAGACAAATCGAATTATTATGCCTTGAAAGGTATCTTAACGATAGCATTACGGAATGAATAAATAAAGCAGTTTTAAAGAAAGCAGTTAAAAAAACGTAATAGGTACATCATTACCGATAAGCCATCCGAAACCCCAATATGCAGGAGATGGTCAGATAGCGACGTCGGTTTTATGACGTTCCTTATTTCCCACCGGGTTCCCTTATCAATCCCATTCGAACTCGATGCTCCGCAGGTGGAGCATGCAAAAGCGCCAGATCGGATCGTAACGATATTACGTGATAAGCGCAGAAGAGCGACTTCGGGCTATTTTATTAATAAAGCATAAAAAATTGATGCGACGAGCACCGCCGCCAAAATGCTCATCAAACTTGTATGGAGCGGGTCTAGTGCTGCTCCGCCGGCATAGTCAGTCGCCTCCTAGCTTTCGCTGCGGGAGTGGATGATGACGCTCGACTGGTGTCTCCCATCTGCACGCGAGAAGCGGATTTAAAAATGACTTGTATGTAAGTTGTCTTATAACAGATTTGGAACGTTCCAATGTTCGGTCTACAATAAAAAATAATGCATATTAAGTTAGTTTCTATTAAAAGTTGACAACTTTTGATATGCTATCTTGAATGTTTACTCTTTTATACGAGTGGCTTTTTTTGTTCTTTCGAAAGTATTTTCAGGGTTTGGCAAAGTTTTATTTATGGTGATTTTAATACAAAATTCAAAATTACAAAAAAGTTTAATTCAGGGTATGTCTTACTCGCACTTTAATTACTGCCTGGCAACGCCTTTGCATACTGTCTATTAGGTTGTTGAAGTAGCCTTGATCAATTTCTTTCTGCATGCGTGGTAAAAGCCCTCGAGAGTTCGTGAAGTGTATGTGGGGGTGGTTGATGCGAATCTAAGGTTGTTTGTAGTTGACCCCATGCGTGCTCAATTGGATTGAGGAGCAACTGTACCACCTCTGAATGGATGAACTTCCTGAATAGCTCTACGATTTCTGGGTACCAAAGGAAGGGTCCATATCTCGACTCATCTATGAACAATACAGACCCCCATTGATCATTCCAATTCACGTATTCGTTAGCCCATTGCAACCGAGATCGCATATGATTTTGTGTCAGTGGAATCCTTCTCAAAAGTCGTTGTGGACGTAGATTTATACCTCGCAGTCTTCTACGAACTGTTTCAATTGAAACCGCAACACCAGAAATATTTAAAAGTCGCTGTTGCATGATTCAACAAGTATTCAGAAGCTCTCTATGGGTGGATACTGTAAGAAATCGGTCTTGTGCAGAGGTAGTAGATCTTTGGCGTCCACTCCTCGGTCTTTCAATGAGTTTTCCTGTTTCTCTATATCGATGCACAAGCCTTGAAATTACGTTTTCATTGACCTAAAAGAAGTTAGCAACTTGTCTCTGAGGGTGTCTCGCCTCAATCATTCCAATGGCCCTACAGGAAGCTGCACTCCGTTTACATCTGGGCATTATTACAAAACAAAATTTTTAGGTCTTGAATAAGAGTTGACTATATAATTTCGAAACAACGACTAATCAAAAATTCTTAAAAATACCAAAGATAAGAACTAGCCGAAAACTGAAAAAGTCACACAATGATGAGCAAAAAACCCACTCAGATAAGAAAGTAAACATTGGATTTATTATCTAGAACCATTTGGAAAACAAAAAACGTCAACCTTTAAAAGAAATTTCGATATTTGTGAGCTTTCTTAACTTTTATGGAGTAGTGTATTTCGAAAGTTGGAAGACTGTGGAAATGGTTTTTTACTTGATTTTATATTAGTTCGGTTCGTTATTCTCATAAACAGAAATCCAACGAAATAGGACATCATTTTGGTATGTGGTACAGGAGCATTCTTTCGACTACCATCACCATACAAATATATTCGGTCCACTGTCCATTTTGGTCCTAAAGATTATCACCTGCCAGCGATTGGTTGTGTCAGTTTGATACACAGTATTTGACTATAGGAGTCGAAGATTTGATTTAATCGAGTAGGCATTTAAAACGCCTCCACCACATATATATTGACTTACTTTGTCTCTCTAAATCAAAGCAAAAACATGAACTTTCCAACACTGTGTACAGGTTAATAGCTACGATCAAATAATATAGGGATGACCAATAAAACTTAGGGTATATACTTCTATACTTGTGTACATACATAATATATTTGATTAGTGTGCTGGTTTTATAAGTTGCGTTACTAAATAACAAAGTAGGACTGAAGTGGCCCACAAAATTTGACGTTCGCAAACTGTCCGGAATCAAAGATAATTGCAGTCGACGCCCACAAATCTGACAAGTTACGCATTTATCGTTATAATCAATCATTATTTTCATCACACTAGACATTTCTTAATTTTTTTTCATTGCAGCGGCTCGTATGTATGTCGAAACGCATGTAGTCTAGTTATTATACAGTTTATAACTTAACAAAACTGAGGCATCAGTTTCTCTTAGAACAATAATGCGGAGAATTCATATAAATTGTTTCATTAATGTTATATAGAGGGTGCTAAAGTTGTTACTTTGAACTATCGTTAAGTCAGCTAAAAATAAACGTGTCAAAATTTATATACAAAGAAATGTCACTGTTTTAGGAAAATCGTGTAAATCACTTTATTCTCAAAAGCAAAGGCGTGGATGTGAGTATTTTAAGAGATAAATCAATAACTGAAAAAAAGTTAAATGTCAATATTTTTTAAAAAATATTCTTAAATTTGTTAGCATAATACAAAATAATATATATTAGTGGGTTAATAATTTTTTTTCGGTTCTCTGTGTACATATGCAGTTTATATCCTATAATATTATGTACTAAATAAAAATATATATTGTCACGGAATTTGCCCCACTCACACCCAAATCGACGACTGTGGTACCGCGAATTACTAAGATTGCCCCGATCGCCCCTACACGATTCTGTTAAACAAACAAAATGCCGTGGATCGAGACGGGACTAGAAAATTTGAGAAACGACGAGAAGCGTTCGAGAGATGCTAGAAAATAAATCTAGAGATACTAGAATATACCTGGAATATTCGCTGGGTCTATAAAAGAAAAATAAACAGCCGATTAAGTTAGTCTTGTATAAGCTTTGTATTACAGTGTAAAATTGAAGTGTTTAGTTGGAGATATAAAAGTGATTTAGATAGCGATTAATTAAATAAGTGTTAGTTGAGTTCTGATTAGTGTTCAGTAGTGTACTGAGTATAGTTAATAAAGAAGTAGTTAATTAACGGATTGTTTTTCTGGCAATAAGAGAAAAGTCGGATTGGGAAATCCGTGACAATATATATTGAATTTGAATAAAAGACTACCAAAATAATGAGAGAATAAATGCATCACCGATTGCTTTTATAGCTTTCTGAAATATAAATTGTCTCTAACATCATTTGAAATACCAGTACTTCCGTATCTGAAGGTTACGTATTTCCCACCTACCAAAATGCGAATAAAATTCAATGGAAGTTATGAATGTCGAATACTAATGCACAAAAATTATCGATAAAGAGACATTAATATACAGTGTCTATGACCACAATAAATATGTATTAGATTTCTGGGAACTCAATCGTAAGACTAAATATCTAAAGTTGACAACTCGTGTTAACACATTTGCGTCCGTGAAGCTAAATTATAAATATTTAATAAAAACTTAGGTCGAATTGTATATTATTTTTTTAAGTGAGCAAAGGTAAGAACATATTTTTTATAGTTAAAATTTGCATGTAGAGAGGTATGTTCATTTTCTTATAATTTTGTTTACTTTTTGAATTTCATATTAACCTCCTATCATATCATAACCTGCATTATATTTGATTGAAGTTCCTATTGATATTGTGGATTACGGCTGCTGCCAGCAGAACAGCTCCTCAGATAAAAGTGTAGTCCACTGGGACGTGCCAAACGTTTCGCCACTGTTCACTATCGCTATCTTCAGTGACAAAAGCCCTCCGATACATCACCTACTGTAAACCATCAAACCTGGTACTACTAATTGTAAATTAGAAGATGCATATACTTGTTAGCACATATCTGTTAGTAACTGTATATTGGGGCTAGTTACGCAAGAGGGAATGACTAATAAAAATATAGATTTACTGTTGCAGAAAATTGAGATATTACATCAGTAGCTCTCACAGAGTGAGCAGTCGTAATAAATAGAAGGTGGGATTAGTGGTTTCATTAGTGCTCCAGAAATGTCCTCATATAATATCTACACTTTATAAGTAATTAGTAAATGTAGTAAGATTGTGACGCAATATTCATTTACATATACCAAGACAAATTTTCCAATGTGATTGACATAAGAAATTATAAAACAATATGTGTGTTTCCTTCTACGTGCAGTTGGCATCACATTTATGGCGTCTACCAGAGGATTCACACGGCGACATGTTATGCGACCTCGCTTCGCTTGACACGCTGTTTTTCAACGCGACTGACATTTTTACTTATGGAAGCTTTCTGGTGCCCTGTAAGAATTTTTAATGTTCCTTAGAAGACTACCGAAGCGTTCGAGGGTCGAGGGAGTGTTTATCAAATATTTAGAGGCGAAATGTGTGCTTTTAAGTTTTCTAAATCTAAAACTCCGCCGGTAGTTCTTACTCATGAAAAATCGAAGAAATTTGATATTTTCCGTAAAAATTCTGTAGGTAGGTAGATCAAATGTGCAAGTACCAAAGATTTCTTTCTATAACCAAAGTTTCTATATGAATTTTGCTGTAACTAGAAAATATCTCAGTTGTATATTATTTAATGTTGTTGTATAAATTTGTACCAATTATTCAGAGTATCAAAAATATAGTTTTCTGAAGCTATAGAGCATTTACATTAACTCAGTGTCATTAAATTATAAGGGGCGTTAGCGTCAAACTTAGGTATTAATATTAATGTCCTAGTCCTGGTCTAGTTTACGAGTCTGTGGTTCGATAATTTTTGATTTGAATTCGTGTAAGACAAATAGTGATTGTAAATCTAATTTGCATACCTATTATCAAAATTAAACTTGTACAAGTACAAAAAGTATTAAAATCTTATTTATGTTAACCTCACATAACCTTGTTTACCTGCATTTTACATTAGTAATTTGGAAAGAGAAGTAATAAAACGTTATTTAACACAGAAATTGTTAACGTGGGAGTGCCTAAAGAATTTCCTGGTAATTCTTAATTTAAACTTCTTTGTTTTTTAAAGAATTGAAATTTTAGAAATCACGCATCGATAGAAAAATGGTTAGTTGTTGCTCAAATTGCAAAAATGTTGCATGTAATATGCCTAATAAATAAAAAAGTACATTAATTGCCCAGTATCAGAAAAAATACGAATAATATATACAAAAATCAGTGTTTAAAATAATGTACATATTACATATACACATAATAAACATATGCAGTTTTTATTTGGTGTTTTTATTACAGTACAAGTACAATACAGAAAAAGTTGAAAATCCTGTTAGGTGTTTTAAATGGTTTTCATTTAAAAATTTTAGTGATATTAGTTGTGTAACATTTTGAATCACCATATCGTAAAATAACTTGTTACTACTAGATGCGCTTGCTCTACTCTCAGGATTACTGGCGTTATTATCATTCAAGTAATTTTTGTATGATTACATTTAACTCGTGTCACATTTCTACTTTTTTCCATCTGCAAGTTTGCCTACATTTTCATCCTGTTTTCACCTTTTCATGTACGGGTAAATGTAATGTTGAAACAGCTGTTTTTTGAGAATTTTCCATTGTCCTAAAAACACGAACGAAACCTTATTAAATAATGAAAAATATACACTGAAAATAGATCATGTATGCTTGTACTTACCCATACTAGTAATAGTATAACAATATTCTGTAAAATGTTTTCAGCAGATCTTTGGTTTCTGGGTTGGTTTCTTGCTGGACTCAATTGCTATTAACCTTTTTTTTGCAGCATTACTAGGGAACTTGCGAAACATGAAATCTTTACTTTTATTAGCATCAGATAAACACTACGATACACAACAGTTATATGGCATGTTTTTTTTTACACAAATTGAAACACAACAAAAATTAAATAACAAATATTTGTGAGGTTAGATTTAATACCTAACATTGATCGCAGCGCCGCCTACATGTAAATGCTCTATTGTAACTTGAGTGGGAAATGCGCTCACGAACGAAAAAGTATACATCTGGGGTAGAAAATTTTAATTTTTCTATTCATAGAAACGAAAAAGTATAAATCTGGGGTAGAAAATTTTATTTTTTTTATTCATAGATATATGTACAGAATGTCTGAAACTCGATACTGTGAGGATACAAAAAATTTAAATAAAATTTGGGACACGTGGTGTTAAATGGGATCCCATTTGACGCCACGCCATTTTCAATCGAAAGTATTATCTTTGGGATTTGACAGAAACGACTAATGACGTCATCAAATATATTTTTCCAAAAAACATATCCAATTTGTTTCCCGTTAAAAGCTCTCTAATAATCTGTTATTAGAAAAAAAATTATGTATTACTTCCCGTTTAAAACTTATACGCAATATCGTTCTAAAGAGTCTCAAAATAAATACCACCTAAAAATTACATTAGCGGTGAAAGGATCAATTGTCGTTGGAAAATAATTGAATGTTCATTGCTTAAAGTCATAGACCTTATAAATCATGGAAAGAGAGGTCCGCTGTCCTGATGTGTACAAGAGGGATGAAGCTAGTCCGGGCAAAAACAGATGTTCTATGACAGAAAAATATATAAACATAACCTGACAAAACCTTTCCTGTTAATATTGTTAATGATTTGTGTACCTTTTATGATTTAGTTGTGTTTAGTGTGTTTATTAGCAATAGTTTTTAAAGACTCATAAACTATAGTGGAGTCGGTCTGTCACCGTAAATGTCATACGTCTGTCATTTTTGCCCCGACTAGCTCTATCACTGTCGCACACATCTGGAGTGGTTGGGCGTCACATTGAAAGCAGACTTAATTTTATAGCTCAAATTGTAGTAAATATAGAAACTGTTGATCAGAACATTTTTCGGCACGTTCTTGGACAGACGGTTTGTCAGTAATGGTTTGCCAAACAGGTGCAACGAACACTACGGTCCATTGAAAATTGGGAATAATGGACCTATTGAGTGGCCCAGAAAGTCACCAAATCTACCACATGCAAAACATCTTCACGAGATATTAATCATTTGAAAGAAAAAAACCACAAACACTTGTGTCTTGAAATGAGAAGAGGTCATATACAGAATAGATTGTAATATGTATGTAGTTTGAGGGGATTTGCCTTATGTTTTAAGTTTAGTTATTCTTATCACCTTTTGTTTTAACAGTAGTACCGAATTATCGAGTTTAATCATTTTATTTTTTCTTAATGGAATCTATGCACTTTAAACAACGAACATTTAATTATTTTCCAAGGACTACTTGGTCCGTCTACCGCTGTGATTTTTTGGCAATATCTCTTTTGAGACTCTTGGACGATATTGCTTATATGCCTATGTTTATGGAAAACATATAATTGATGATGTCATTAGTCGTTTCTGTCAAATCTCAAAGATAATACTTTCGACTGAAAATGGAATCTTATATAACAACACGTGTCCCAAATTTTATTTTTTTTATATTCTCACAGTAGATCATGCTATTGAGTGTGAGACACTGTATGTTCTATATAATCCAATAAAGTGAATAAATTACAGAGTAAATTAATATCTTTTTTTTATAGCAACACATACATTCTTTTAAAATAACATTTTCTTTATTCTATCTATTAAGACTGATTATAAAGTTTCTGCAAATTTAGTGTTTTAATTAGGAAAACCATGCATTAGGTATTTATTTTAACATTATTACACATTTATACAATCGATTTTTAATATGTAGGTATCTTTTTTAAGTTTTTTTTCTTCTCTTATTGCAATTTTCTAGTTTAACTACTTAACCTTTATACCCGTTGGATATTTTAAGAGTAAATAAATAAATAAAAATTTATTTAAATAAAAAAAACGCGTTGGCAAAAATTACATTTTGGACACAGTGGCGTATCCAAAGGTTGATAATAGGGGTAATTACTTGCCTTCCTCCGTCAAAATCAATAAAATATATAATGAATTATTATTAACAAAACTTTACTTTAAATTTTGCATTATCTTCTCTCCAAATCCAAACGCTGAATGCACCACTGCTGATACTGCCAATGTGAGCATAAGTGGTTCATCCGCGTTTTTAAAATGTACAAACCCTTGCAGGTAGTCTTTGACTTAGGATTTGAGGGATATTTGTATGGATTTTTTTTTAAATAGATGGAAATTGTATAGCTTTCGGTGATGGTTTTTCTGTTTCAGAGGACTGATATAATTATCGCATACAAACTTTTACATAATTGATTTATAATAATATAATAATAATATTTATTTCCAAAAATAGAAGAGGACAAAAACAGAACAATACATAGTAATACAATGTATGGAAATAAATGAAAAACCCCACTGAAGTCGTTAGACTAGTACGTGGGAGCATATCTATATATTTCCTAACAGCAGGACAGGTATTTTAAATTCAAACAAAATAGCATTGTAAGTACACAGAAAAATTGAACAAAAACAGAGCACTACATTTAAGTACGTCGTTGAACATTTACGACAAATTATACATGCTGAGAAAAGGAATAATATAAGCCGTGATATAAATTGTCATTTGAGAGATAGTTAAATACATGTATATAAAAGAAAAACAATCAGATTAGCCTACAAGCTGTTATTTATAAATTTGTGAAAATAAGTCCTTGGCATATTCTGAAACCAAATCTTTAATAGTTTTTTAAACCGACTCAAATGCACTGTATCATGTTGCCTCAAAGTTTGTGGTAATTGACCATATAGTCTAGGTGCAAGATAAGCAAAGTATCTCTGTCCTATGGTTTTATTAGATTTTATTGTCTGAATTGTATTTCTTGTTCTTAACCTAGTTTCATGTTCATGTCCAACTGTTAATAATTCCCATTTTCTTTTGTGCTGTGACTCAAGTATTTTAAAACAATATATTTGTCTTATATCCATTACACCATTTTCCTTATAAAGTTGATCAATTGGGTAAGTATTGGGTTTTTTAAATAATATTTTTAAAAATAATTTTTGTATAATTTCCAGCTGTTTTATATATACATCATAGGCACCTACCCACCCGGTTATGCCATACTTGATATGAGATTCTACTAAAGATAGATAGATAATTTTTAACTGGTAAGTATCCAAAATATTTTTTAACTTTTTAAATTTAAATATTATATATCTAAGTTTCTTAATTAAATATTTTATATGAACATTCCATTTCAAATGTCTATCAATTTCTATGCCAAGATATTTAATATGGTTTGCTTCTTGAATTGTAATATTGTCCGTGTATGTTTTAATTTGAAGATTATTAAAATGTGGCATTTTAGCTTTGGTACAAGAAAAAGGAATGAATTTTGTTTTTTGAAAATTTATAGTCAACGACATTCCATTAAACCAACCTTTAATTTTCTTTAAATCTGTTTCAGTTATTTGTTTTACTCTGTTCCATGTGTTAGAAGAATACTGTATTACCGTATCATCGGCAAATGAGGACATGATCCCCTGACTTTCAAGTTTGAGGAGGCCATTTATGTATATGGTAAACAAAATGGGTCCAAGTACTGTGCCCTGCGGTACTCCATACTCAACCAAGGCTTGATCACTAAGTGCCCAGGGTTCTTGTATATTTAATAATCTATATCTCGGCGAAGTTTTGCGACATACTTTATCTTCAATTATTAATTTTATGTAACCTTTTCTGTAAACTTTGCTGATTCTCCCCGCATATTTCAATTTTAACGCAGAATTTAAGAATTAGCAGCGCGTTTAACTTTATAAATTGACGTTTGCTGAAAAATCGTTCAAAAAGCATGCTGTTCCTAAGGGAACTCAGTCGATCATTATAAAAAAACCCGCGGACTCCTGAGGGAGATTATTACGGAATGTAAACGGAAAATTCCGATAAATGGAATCTAATCAGATCTGAAATAAACGAGATTTGATTAGTTACTGAAGTTGAAGAGAGTAGTTAAAGACTTTATTTCAATATCGATTATCTGCTTCGGCAGCGTCCCAGAAAACAAAGCTCTTTTGATTTAGTTGTTTTGTAATTCAAGTACCAACTGCTTAAGCTACTGTTTTTGAGATTCATTCTTCAGCATTTATTTGTATACGTTTATTTTAGGGCCGTAGCCAAAGCTTTTTTTTGTGTTTTTTTTCCATCAAACTGAAAATAAATATTTGAAAATTCTGGTATTATTATTTCCAACTAAAAAACCAGCAACTATAACTTTAATTTTAATAAATACAGAGTTTACAACTAAGTACAAAAATTTTAACCACGTGCTCAGAGAGGCCTTAAAAAATGAGACAAACACTTCTTTTCCTACGGAAAATCGACGTCTATGATAACCGACATCTTAGATCTGTCAACTACTATGCGGTCGTTTTTACAGTGTTTTCAAATGTAGAAACAATGAAAATGAACATTTCATCAATAATAATACCTATAACAGTTAATCCGATTAGCTGCAAAAACTATGCAATACACTGGTATTGCATAGTTTTTCGATCTCTCATTCCAAACAGTTAAAACTACATTTTCACCCATTACAGGTCCAACAGGATTACCTACTAACAACAAAACACAGACTTGGTATAGTTAAATAAAATTTTCATTTATTCCAAGAAAATCGAATGAAAGGAATACTGATAATAGAAATTAGAAATATTCGTCGATAAATAGGGGTTTAGTTTCGAAAAAAAATATTTTTCGCTTTATAAATAAGTTTGTAAATTAAAGCGTAATTCCGTTAATTCATATTGTTCTATATCCCTCTTAAAAGATTTGTACTTAGTCATAGTTAACGTTGTATTCAGAAATATAGTAATAATTATTATATATTTATTGTGCAGAATACAATAAGACATGAAAAATAATTTATTCACAGGAACACAAAATAAATCTGTCTTACAAAATCAGCCTTGATTTATTTGAAAATGTTTCTAAAACACTGATTTTCTATGATAATGTTCTTGTGAATACTGATAAATGCCAGATTATTTAACCAATTTTGGCAATAGACATAGACGATGGTGTCAAAAAACGGATGCTATAACTTTTATATAAGTCTTACTTCTCATTTCAGGAGGTGTTTGAATACGCTATACACCCCCCTCCCCCCTGACTACTGCTCTGGTTTATTTGTTTTCGAGATAGTTACTTTATATTTCAAATAGCTCAAATTCACTTTTAAGATATAGAATCACGCTAACATCCGCAATAGATACTAAAGAATCAAATATTTTCGACTTTACTTTTATACCTAGATACTAAAAATAATGAAGTTAATTTTCAACAATACCTCATATCTCATGAGATATTAATTTCTCAAATAACGTGCACAGAATGGAGAAATTTAAAATAACAAGCATTAGGAAAATATAATTAAGTATTTTTTACACATCACATTATGAGCTGTGACTATTTCTGTGGCTGCGCTTGTTTGTCACTTGGTTCAAACAAGTATAGAAAGTATGTACTCCAGAATATTCTATAGGACGGATACAGCATATGTTCACCTCTTCTAATTGCTTTTGCTTAAGAAAAACAAAATAAGTAATACATAATGAGGATTATATATCACATTGCTCCACAATCTAAATATTGCTACTCATTTGTAGAAAGGAAATCTCAAATACCTATTTGTTAATCAAATGTTCTACGCCCTTTGCAGAACACTTCCGTATCAAACTGACAAGCCGGCAATCGATAATGGGTTTGTAGGTACTTTTGGTAGACAAGGGAAAGTGCGTCGGTAGGAGGAAGAACTTTAGGTGCGAAATGGAGAGTGGACCAAATATTTTTGGACGGCGATGGTGGTAGTCATGCGAAGGGTTTGCATGCGCGGATGCTTTGGGTATATTCTCACCTGCTGTGTCGAAATCCCGAAGCTATACCTGTAATATTTTGTTTGATTTATGTTTATGTAAATAACGGAGATGGGGTCAATTACGTAAATCAAGCACCATGCACTTCCAAAAATTTGGATTTTTTCTGTCTAACTGCAATACAAGAGTTTTTATTTCTTTCTTACTGTAGGCCAGACGTGACGTCTGAAGTTACCGACGTCTTTTTTTAGAGAGAGATAAAAAACGAAATAATATTTACAGCAGCAGCTAATTGATAAAAAAAATAAGTTTTTATCAAGTATTTTTCATATATAGTCCCTCGAATCAATCTTATAATAGGGTGAGTTTAATAACCCTCAACTATACTTAATAGATCTAATATAGTTTTTATCTCGCAGGGTTCCTAATTTAAAACAATGACATTACACTGATGTCTTCTCGTGATCGATTAGTTTTTTTAATTGCGTTTTCAGACCTGTGGAGCCTGTCTTTTACCTAAGCAACGTCCATTTGATCTGATGTCTACTCTACCCTTTAAGGAAGGTAGAATTCCAAAAATATAAAAAATATTGCCAATAATTTTACATTTTTATATATAATAATTTTATATCAAATAATTTGTGTTATTGTTTGTAATGCGTGAAAAGATAAACTGTAAAAAATATCAACAAGAATTAGATAATAACACTGGTAAAGTAATTGGCAATTTCAGTCCAGATACCTGTTAACACAAATAATTTGTTAATGAACCAGGTGTTCCTGAATGTGATAAATTTAGTACCTACTTATAATTTATTTTTTTCGTAGCATCTGCCCTCAAATACCTTAATTTTGAGATACAGGATGGTTTCTGCAAGTTCGCCCCCCAAATTCGAAGGTGCATGACTAGAGCTTGTCTTTCTAGAAACAAATACGTGTGACGTGTACTTATTAAGTTATTGAGCGTTACGATATAAATGTAAATCAGATAAAATTTAGATAATATATTAAAGGCAGTGCCTACAGCCTGCAGAACAAACCATGGAGGTACTTTAAACTATTCATTATATCAACTCGTATTGGCGTTTTCGTTAGTTCTTGAAGATAATGCTTACTTTTTACTTTTGCGATCATAATACTTACGTCCATATTTGAAGACATCTTTTCTTTGTTTTCATCGTCGGCTGAATCGAAGTAGCTGAGCTTTTACTAGTCTGTTCTATTGTCTGTTTGCAATTACAGCACAAATGACGTAGTCAGACATAGTCGTTAATTGAATTGAAATTATGACAGATGTCAAATATCTGTTTTTGGTTTACGTATCATTTTTAAATTTATAAATTGATGCAACCTAAAATAATAGGTATTGTGTTTTTATGGTGAAAGTGTAGGAGCAGCAGTTCATTATTAATACGTAGGTATGTACCCAGTTTTGTGAAAAATGTCAAATATTTAGACACAAAAGCTTTGTGTGAAGTATTGGAATGGTATCAATGTCGCATATTTTGTTTTAAACTAGTAGATAAAAAATAAGTACATTTTTGCAAATAAAATTAAATAAGTAGGTTCTATTAAAAGATAAGTTATTACAGTATCAATATCATATTGTGACATTTGTGGCCTGATGTGTACCTATGTTTCCAAATACTAACATTGGAGTCGCAATACTACAGCACATTACAGGAATTACACGTTCAGATTCGACAGAAATGTTTACAAAGGCGACGAAATTTAGCAGACGATGATGTGATTATTGATACTCATTAAAGATCGCGCATGTGCACGAATCAGCACCGTCCAGCAACTTTTAGTGAGGGTTCTGTGTGTGAAACGTTTTCAATTGCCATAAATTTTGTTAATTTCTTGAACTGCACAGAGGTCATCGAAAATTCTTTGAGTATTCTCGATGATGCCCAAAATAAGTTTTATGATCTCTGGGGTATCGTCCTCACCTATATACAGCACCAAAATACAAGATTTCACAGAGCAATGCCATCTGACGAAAGACTTGCAGTTTCTTGAAGGTATACGAGGTGTCCGGAATATGAGTGCCTTAATTTTGCCATATGATAAGTTGTAGTAAACAGAACGTATTTAACTTAACAATTTTTTTCTCTGACCAACGGTTACAGAATTGTGACAGCAAACAGGTCTTGAATATGTGACAACGTCGCTCACATACTATCTTAAGATTGTTATGTATTTATACATACATACGTTAAAACTGTAACGTACTGTAACGTTCGACAACGTTGCAATGTCAGGCTGTTGTTGAAAACCTAAAAATAATAGTCATAATGCGATTCATTTTTGTCTAAATTTTCTTTGACGTTTATGAATGTACATAAACGACATGTTAATTTAGGGTGAATCTGGGCAAAACTCTGACTATGAGACGTTTGTACGGTAAACGCTTCTTGCAAGAAACATAAGTCTTCTGAAGATAGTATGTGAGCGACGTTGTCACATATTCAAGACCTGTTTGCACTCACAATTCTGTACCGTTGGTCAGAGAAAAAAAATTGTTAAGTCAAATATATTTTGTAAACTACAACTTATCATATGGCAAAATTAAGGCAAGGGTGCTCGAAAGTCCAGCGAAATTGCATGAACAACACCATTTGCGGATAGGTAGAACTATCGCGGTCAGACATATAAATTGCGGGCCATCGACCGGCACGACTTGCTCTGATGGTTGTTGCAGGTGACGGTACGTGCTGGTCCTGGTCTAGTATACGTTGCTCAGTTAAATAACATGGCTTTTCTGATTAGTGCCGGTATAATGTCCGCGATTTTTGAAAATGTAGAATTGAGACAGCACTAGCAGTGCCTTGGAATTCGTTCAATTCACTTGATTTTTAATAATTTTTTCAATTATATTTTTTTAGGCTAAAGCTTACCTCACAGAATAAATTGAAAATAATTTTAAGTGTTTAATCTCGAATTTGTGATTTTTTTACAAAGTGCAATTTTAAATACAATTAAATCATCAGAAATCCATTAAATCAGTGGCCTAAACATTCTCGTTATTCTTTAGAAAGTTGAAAATTTCTACTGCAATTTCAAAGTTTTAATGAATCACTGAGTAAATTGTACTTAAATTTGTATTGACAACAAAATATTAGTTATTTTTGATATAGTGATCTTTATAGTAAGTGTAGAACAAAAACTTGTACGTAACTTGATTTCATTTTACAAATACAATTATGAGTTAATTTCAAAATTGCTCGGTTGTGTCGGCGTTCTACGGTTCTTAGTGAAAAATGTAATGAAGGATCATTCTGTATATTATTAAATCAAAACATTTACAAGGAGCGATCAGACTGAAAAAAAAATTAGACATATTTATTTTTCCCTCCACAATAGTAGCTCTGTTGTGAGTGAATGTGTTTGCAGAAAGTCTTAAGCGATCTGTCAACCTTTGGTATTCCCCTGGTGGACCTCGGCCGTGTAGGCCGAAGTGCCGGCGTTCAGGGTCACTCATGAGAGAAGCGAAGCCCGGTTTGATGCGGGTGAAACGTCGGTGGAGTGTATTGATCGGTGAGGAGGGCGGAAACCGACAGCCTTGCTCCACCGCGTGCTTTGCCTCCAACGTTACCTTGGGACGTTGCCAGATCTATTAAAAAATCAGTATATATACTACTTTTTATTCAAACGCGGCAATGACGCATGTAGATAAGTATTGTCGGTAAAATATTCCTTATCATTAAGGTTATTGGACTTTACGCTTGTACCAGGCGATTTATCTGAATGTTTGGTTATATCAAATCTTTCCTGTAAAGTAGATAGAAATCAAGGTGGATGTGGAGTGGTTTAGAAGTTGCAATGT
Organism: Monochamus alternatus; assembly: GCA_037114965.1. Lineage (NCBI taxonomy): Eukaryota > Metazoa > Arthropoda > Insecta > Coleoptera > Cerambycidae > Monochamus > Monochamus alternatus. Next base: position 70,384,277 of record CM073431.1, on the reverse strand, counting down.
GTTTAAAAATTCGTTTTGTCGAGTGATATTTATTGCCTTTTTATTTTGTTGAGTATTTCTGTCGCACTAAAAAGAACTTTCAAATATGTCAATAATCTCTCGGACAAACAGATTAACCCCTTCGTTTTATATATATTTAATTATTTTAATTAAAAAATGCTATAAATAACTACAGAATATCTCAATATTGTTATTATCCACAATTTTAACCCAATATATAAGAAGATAGTTAAGAAAATAAGTTAAAAATGCATCATGTACCTATGTTATATTTTAATTATTCCATATATACTTACACAACAATGTTCAATCACTTGAGATACTTTGTTAGGATAAAGTGATTATATAGTCAAGATGAGTGTCTTGTACGAGATGTTATTTGAAAAAATCCGACAACGCCGGCGCTTGTCATACCGTAAACGTGCTCTGGCAGTGTCTGCTAAATACGGACTCGATCCTCGAGAAACGTATATCCCATTTTGTTCCACCACGAACATGTATATTGATGCAATGCGAGGGACCGAGGCAACGTGATTGCAGAACCCGATATCTGTTTGTGTAAGTGGTGTTTTAGTAAGCAAGACTTTGTTTCTTAACCCGATAGCAAGTTTGTAATCGTTATTGTGAGGTTAGGTTTTATGTTTGGAATAACCTTGGTCTAGGAAAGATGTGTGAGTATTCTGTTTCAGTTTTTAGCACTAAAAACGATAAATAAAACTGGCTGGACTGAACGTCGTTCTTGTATTATTTTAACGTTGTACGTGAGCGAGTTGCTTATAGTGTTTACGGTTAAAAAATAAGCGCGCGGTAAATAACATGATTTACAATTGTGAGTTATTGGATTTAATTTAAAATAAAAATATAGGTATTTGTGTTGCGGGGATGTGATATTTTTGTATCAGAATTGGCATGGTCGACTGGTTGGATCAATTCCCGCGCATTCTTATTTAAATGAAAACAATAAGTATTGGTAAAAATAATAATCTATTTACTACAATAATATGGCATTAGAGATTTTAATTGAGGAGAACAGGATCTAATGATATAATGAATTACCAGGATATCGAAATATAAAAATATAGGAATCACATTTTTCCAAAAGCAATTGGAAATGTGTGACGTAGACTTGAGCAAATGATATATCATTTGTCGAGGTTAAAATTTGTTAAGTTGCTATATCTACGCCAATCTGTGTGATAGTGTCAGTAGTACAAACGATCTTTTTTTTTGTAGAATGATTAGCTTTTAAGTATTCCTTTCAGTGTATTCAGCTCAGTTAATGAATGTGCCTAATAGAGTGATGTTGAGTTGAGTAAATTCATTGTTATGGTTTGTACTTCCCTAACCTTATCTGGGGATCTGACCTATATATATATATATATCTCGAGTTAGATGCTATGCGAACAGACCGCTTACCAGAATCCCTCCATATTGATTTCGGTATCTATTATTGGTACTAAGGCTGCTACGGTCGAAATCGCTTCTCAGACAACGGTAGTCTGCTGAAACGTTCCATAGTAACTTGTAATTGATCGCATTTCTATCTTCTAAACGTTTTGTCGTCTGAGAAGCAGTTTCGACTGAAGCAGTCCTAGTACCAAAAGCAAGAACAAGGGCAAGTCAAAGATTCCCAGGAAAAGCTAGTCAAGTGTATATTATCTGACTAGCATCGAAACTAAACGGAAATGCAGTTAATAATCAGAATGTGACTTTATAGGTTCTGTAGTGTATCTTGCTGAAATAAATATCAAATTTATTTAAACAGATAATTATTAAAAGTTTTCGTTTTATTAGTTATTAATAAACAACTGCTTCTTGTTCAAATCAATCTTTCTAAAGAAGAATATGTAGCTAATTAGGTTCTTGCTAATATATATATATAACAATAAGTAACGTTTCTCTAATTCTTTCTTTTAATTTTAAGTAAGCAATGTCAATCCTCCTTATATATCTACCTAATTTCTCTAAAATAAAATTTCAGTTTCTTTTCTTTTGTGTAAACTAGGAGATTTATTTAATCACTTTCACTCTCATTTACGACCAAGACCCTGAGTGAGGAAACTTTCAAGGACATCAAAGTAAATTTATAAATGGGAAAGGGTTTCCTTTTGAAGTCGAAGAGTCATTACGAAGTCACAGTAGACACAAGTAAATTACCGAGAACCGAGAACTGCCACCCGATGCAAATTAGGGTCAACGATCTCGAAAATCACAGAGGAGCCGGCCGCCCGGCGGACAGGGGAGGGTGGGGGTAGCCACGGTTGATCGTCACTTCTTACTTTCAAGTTTCAAGGCTAACGCGGATGACCTACTTTTCCGCGTAAACAGTAGCGCAAAAAATATTGGCCTCGGTAGAGGTGTCTCGCTTCTTATTAACTTTTATGGCTTCGCTTTGAGGAAGTCCTCACTTAGGATTTCCAGTGCTAATGAGCGAGATTTATGGTAATGATTATGTTCAGAAGAAGAATAACTGGAAGAGAGAGGAAGGGATTAAGTTATTATTAGAATAGGTGTTTTAAAATGCAGTTAAGAAAGCAGATTTTTGTTTCATGCATATCTACTTTTCTGTTTATATAGGGTGCAACTGTGGGGGAGGGGAGGTCAGATTTGGTAATTATTTACATTAGCGTAAAACTCTCCAATCTTAACAAAAAAATTCCTGCCCCCCCTATTTTCGAGGGTGCTGATCTCGAATCTGAAATCAGATTTCGGCGCTCGCATGTGGTTTTCGAAAAAATAATTTTTCAAAATTGTAACCTCTATGTATACATTACATTAGGTTGAAACTGAAGAAGGCAGAGGGGGCAGAGATGTACTTTGCAATTTCAACCTAATGTAGTGTATTAATAGAGGTTATAATTTTGAAAATTTTTTATTCGAAAACTACAAGGGTGCGCCGAAATCTGATTTCAGATTCGTGATTAGCACCCTCGAAAATAGGGGGGTAAGAATTTTTTTGTTAAGATTGGAAAGTTTTAGGCTAATGTCAATAATTACCTCAGATTTTTTCGGAGAGCACCTTCGTTGTAAAAACTGATTTTTTTTGTTACATTTTTTCGGAAATTTGATTGTACCTAAGCACTGTTGTCAAATCTAGAGAATGTTATATTTTTCTATTGCGTCTTCGTCGACAATACAATATATTATGGGTATGTTTTAAATGGTTTTAAATAGTTTCCTGTGTTTAGTTTAATTTTTACTACCAACTTTTCGCTGGTTTCAATTATGCTACTTTTTTAAAGTTTTTGCTGTCGATGTCAAAACAATACTTCCCGCAAGGTAGCGATTCCTGAACCAATGAACTTGGTCCGATGTTCAGAGTCTTGAAATATCCAGTTTAATTTTCTATTAGATCCGTCTCGTGCGTAACTTAGGAGATATTCAAGGAAATATTATAATGAAAAAGTGTTCAAAACACTATATTGTAGAAAATATACAGGGTTAATTATGATTAAGTACCAATATCTGAAGTGGGGATAGAGAAACAGTTATTTATAAAGCGAAAACATTTTTGCGAAACTACTTATATTAAACTCTTATTTATCGACGACTATCACGTTTGGAGAGTACGGCAACCAGCAACACAACTACGGCGGACCAAAGGCTAAAATGGTAAAATTCGTTGTTGTCGAACAAGATTTTATAATTAAAGACTGCCGTGGGTGCATTCGAAATTTTATGTTATTTATTAGTATTCCTTTTATTATATTTTCTCAGAATAAATGAGTATTTTATTTAACTGTACGCATGTGTTTTGTTGTTAAAGGGTAATCCTGACGGACATGTAACGAGTGAAAATATAGTTTTGATAGTTTGGAAGTAAAATACGAAAAATGAATGCAAAATACTACAGTTAACTATTATTACCTATCAATTTTATTATTAATAAAAATGTTCATCTTCGTCGGTTCAACATTTGGCAACGCGACCGCATAGTAGTTGACAGATCTATGCCATCTCGGGTGATGGTTATCATAGACACCGATTTTCCGGAGGAAAAAAGTTTTGCTTCAGTTTTTAAACATCGAGTTAGAATCACGAATCAACTATTTTTTTATTGTCTTTTAGGCCTCCCTGAACATGTGGTTGAAATTCTTGTATTGTAGTGGTAGTTAACCCTGTATATACAGGGTGTCTCATAATTAGCTGCAAACCCTGAATAGGCCGATTCTATGATCAAAACTAAGTAAAAAAGTTCATATGAACATGGGTCTGGAAATGCTTCCTAAGGCCACAGGGACCCATTGGGAAATCATTTTTTTGCAATATCTCTCAATCGCGTTGTGATAAACGAATGAAATTTGGTATACACAGCTAAATTTTGACGAGCAATTTGATTGACTAATCCATTTATTTTCACAAGGTCCATTGGGATGGGTAAGGGGGGACCCTTTGTATTTTGCGTGTGTAACTTTTTCATCTTTGACCTTTTTACAAATTGGACAGCAAAGCTGTTTTACGTTGAAAAGGTAGTCTTGTTTCAAATCGTTATCTTTAACGGTTTCTGAGAAAATCGCTCTTGAATTAATGTATACTTATTTTCGGTTAAGTTGTGTAACTTCATCAAAATGCCTTAAGAAGTTAAAAATAGTTCTAATAATTGTTTATCGTATGTCCAACATAATTATTTCATTTCTAATATATTATGTACTTTATGCAGCTTTTGGCGTTTATACAGGGTGATTCAGAACTAATCTAAATAAAAAATTTGAATGTACAGGGTACTCGTACAAATACAATTTTGTAAACAAAAATTAAAAAGGGCAGTTCAAAAATTATTTAAAAATACACTTTCGCACGGCACTGGAAACTGATCCAATGTAAAAACTGATAAGGTATGGTATAATTGGCGACGGACAAAAAATTTAAAAAAATTTCGAAAGAAAGAAATAAATTACATTTTACACCTATTTTTTTTATAGCAAATCCAACTGCTTTTGCCGCTATTTTGTTCATTATTAATAGAATAAGTTTGTGGTTTCAATTATTAAAATAGTTTGATAAAAATACACTTTCGCACGGCACTGGAAACTGATCCAATGTAAAAACTGATAAGGTATGGTATAATTGGCGACGGACAAAAAATTTTAAAAAAATTTCGAAAGAAAGAAATAAATTACATTTTACACCTATTTTTTTATAGCAAATCCAACTGCTTTTGCCGCTATTTTGTTCATTATTAATAGAATTAGTTTGTGGTTTTAATTATTAAAATAGTTTGATATACCTTATGTTACATCAACATTTTGGAATCGTCTTAGTCGTCTTACCCCGTTTCTACAAACTAACTAATGTTTCTGCTTCTTGTCCGTTTTGAACTTGTTAGTTATTGGCAGTAGCTGTGATACGTTTGCGTAAATCATCAATAGGGTCCACTTCGGTACAGTATACTTCAATTTTTAAATATCCCCTCAAAAATAAGTACAAATGATTTAGTCAAGAGATCGTGGCGACCATGGTACCGGTCCTCCTCGTCCAATACCCTTATTATGGTATTAATGCTGTACATGGTACGGATATAATTGAGCCTTGTGTATTATACGCCACCCTGCTGCAATACGTCGTACACGCCCTGGACCTCCATCTCTTCCACGATTCGGTTTCAAATTTGCCGCATCACGCCTGCGTTTGCACTACACTTGCACTCACTACACACCGTTGTAAAAGTAGCTGCATTTGGCACATGTTTACCGGGAAATCGTTCTGTTAAAGCCGAGGCTAAAGCATTTTCACTTTACCATATATTAAAACGATACCCGTCAACGCTACACGTAAGCCATTTTTAATATTTGAAAAGCTAATGTAAATACTTGCATCGCAAAAAAATTAATAGGATAAGTAATCGAATATTTGAAATCGCCTGGCTAGAGAGACTACAGTAGCCCAACTATGTAAAGGTTAAAACTATTTGAACTTCAATAATTTTTTTCTCGAAACCTATACAGATTTTGCAACATTTTTTTACGATATTGACTCAATTTATCATGACGCGTCTATTTCCAATTTTTTTTTTAGATAAGTTCTGAATCACCCTGCATATTTTATTAATATGTGAAGATAGAACAATTTTGTTTGTGTTTTTTGTTGTTTTGTTCATTTTTTACACTAGGGATGTTATATTCATACACCTACCTTAGGCCTTAGATGTCTATTCTAATTAACAATAATTAGTCTCTATATTGATTCAGATGCCGTTGTTTTAGCTTTTTTAACTCCTATCAATTATGCAACAGTAATAAAAGGACGCCTTACAGCAGCAATTCGTCAAACACTAATTACATCCAACGCCGAAACCTTACGCCAATTTCGAACCTTATCGACCCATGTGGCCCTGGCAAAGAACTCGTGTAAACACTGCCCCATACAAAAGAAACAACAAGGTCATATAAAGAAGAAAAATGGCGTGCAGTTAGTTTTTAACAGTCTGACGGGTTTGTTGTTGTAGACGTCGTTCAGGTAGAATTTTAAGAAATTGGGGCCGGTTTATAAAACACCCTTCCGTTACTTTGGACGTGTAATAATCCAAGTAACATGGTGATAATAACTGTTAGTGTTATTCTTTGTGAACTGTTACACCAAAGTTACAAATTTCTATGTACGTATTTGTAAGCCCATTTGCATTAATCGTATAGATATAATAATATAAGTATTTAGGTTAAGTTTTTAACAAAAAAGAAATAATAATAAAGAGAAAAGTCCTCAGCAAGTTCTCTTTTAGAATTACACGTACTCCTAAATCAATGTTATAGTCATCTACAAACTATTGAGAATTGAATGTTACAAATAATTAGTATATGGTACCTCAATCTATGGGTGGAAACATGTTTCAATATAATTCTAAAAGCATTAAGTAATTAAAAGGGCGCCGTATTCTTGAAATAGTGTTTTCACGTCTCGGTTACGGAGTAATCTTTTGGGATAATTCCTCCCTGGCCTCGGATGTGTTCATATCGCAGAAAAGAATTGTCAGATGTATACCCAATGTTCCTAAATATCATACGTGTAGAGAAATATTCAAAGATTTCAAGATTTTAACGCTCACCGGTGTTTTTATATTTGAATTGTGCATGCATGTCTTTAAAAATAGTTGTGAGTATAAAGTAATTAAAGGTATACATAATGTTAATACTAGGCAAAAACATACATTTTATTTACCATTCTGTAGACACTCTATAAGTCGTAATTCTCAGACTACATAGGTTTGCAAATTTTCAACAAACTTCCTTCTTATTTAAGAGAAATAAAATATATAAATTATTTTAGATCTATGGTGAAAAAATACCTAATTGATAGATGTTTTTATAGCATGAATGAATTCTATGCACAAACATAAATTAATTATATGTGTATGTCTAACTTTTGTTGTTATTTATTGCACAAGTTTTAATATTTATATTTTAGAACTAACTGACTATTCATATACAATTGTTGTAATTGTCTAATAGGAAATAAATGTATTATTATTATTATTTTCTTCAAATACAAATAATTTTATACATTTAAGAACTGAATAAAATAGAGTTTAGCAAATAACATGAATGTTATCTCATGCCACCTGTGAAAATTCATAGATATCGAAGTAAAACGAATATATAACGACAGAAAGCAACCAACAAATTTTTAGGTACAAAAATTCTTCAAAATACGTATTTCTTCAATTTAACTGTAGATGTAAATATTGTTATAACATAAACTTTCATAGTTCTGCATATAAGACTGTTCACTTTTGTTTAAGTATGTGAAAATAATTGTTAAAATGTGGGGTTAGAATAGCAATATACACAGAAATATTTGTTTTATATAAATTAATACAATACAGAATAGAACGTCTGTACCTCGCCAGAACAATATAGTCTACGAGAAAGATAGGCTTGGTCATACAGTTAGCGACAAAAGTATGGAAAAATTTTGTTTAAAAATCAGGTGTTTGTTTATTGGGAAATCGATCGCCCCCATCAATTTTTATTTTTAGTTGCACATTTTTCAAACAAGTTTACATGTATACAGGATGAAGCAAAAAAATTATATCATGGTCAACCTTTTTTAAGTGGAAACCCCCTTTTGTGTATTTCAAATTGCCATAAATATTTGTTATGTAACATATCCTATACCGATCTTTAACTGTTTTCGAAGAAATAGCGTCTGAAAATCGACATCCACATTTCGACAATCGATATCTTATTTTGCCCAGCGAATGTGAGATTTATTTAAATGAATGTTTAATGGACGTTGGACTAGAAGACGCGGACCAACAGAGTGGCCTCAAAGATCACCCAATCTTACACCCATGGATAATTTTTTTTGGGCGTTATTTAAAATCCAAGATGTATGCAAACAGTCCTCAAAACACTACACAGGCTTGCGTTTGTCAACCAATAGATGGCATTTTGAACATTTGATTTATTTATAATAATAAATAATGCATTTTTGAAATCGTGTCTATAATGGTGTTACTTTTCTATCAATAGTAAAAATATATTTTTATACGAATGCCTTGCAAAAGAGGGTGTTGCACACGGAAAACAGGCTCTGAAAACGGTATTTTGCACATGCCGTGTGTTATACATTTTGCACACGTTTATGTCATCTTTGCACACGCCTCTCCAAATTGTGATTTTTGTTTGATGTTGTCACCCAAATTATGCCGGCCACAATTTTAGTCAATTCTGGCTCAAATCTGCTTTCCCTCAAACGCCATGGACGGTGGAAATCCAATACAGTTGCCGAAGGCTACGTTGATGACTGTTTGAGAAATAAAATGGAAGTTTCGAAAAAGATAAAGTCTTCAGTGTCTTCTGCTGCCATAGAACCAGAACAACGATCGTCTACTGGAATATAACAAGAAAACAACGACCGCACGCTGAAAAACTGCACTAAAAACACGACACCAAAAATATTCTCTATATATTACCGAAAACAAGGTGCACAGTAATACTGCTTTTCCCAGCGTAACCTTGAAGGAATGTTCAAATGTTACCATAGATATTAAATATTAGTTACTTTTGTTAATGCGTTGGCAATTTTAGTAATAAAAACGATTTAAATTAAAATTTGATTTCTGTGGTCTCTGTTTGCAGTCGTATAAAAAGTATCGTAAAAAAACTCGTTTGAAAACCTCTTTGCAAAGAGTCGTTTTCAAACCTTGTTGTTTAATATACCTACTATTTCGTAAAATCGTTACATCATGACAATGACATTTCGATTGTCATTTCAGTATCGAAATGACAGTCTTTTAACTTAAACTTAACAGTAAAATAAAATAACTGAATTGTAAATTATTTTCTAATTGGACATTAAGTGAACATATGTTTTTTTCTTCACTTCATATAACTTCAATATTGGAAAAAGATAACACCTGCATCTCGGTGCTTCTGGTGCACCGAGTTTTTGGAGTGAAAGTGGTATATCCTTTCTCCCCGAGAAAGCTATCCCCTCTTTATTTTGTATGGAGTTTTTTATGTACTCCTCTGCCACAGAAGTCGAACGCCAACCTCCGTGTCTCTTGAGTATCGTTATGTTGGCTCCTGCATCTGCAAAGAAGGTTGCAGAACAATGTCTAAAGTAGTGCCCAGTTCATTGCAAATTCGGCAATCTTTTTAGGAATTGAACCTATGTTATTTATACCCACTACTGGTGTATAGTACATTTTGAATTCCTGTACGTGATAAAAAATCGGTTGTGCTCAATGGTGGATGTACGTAGACTTGCATATTTGCGGAAAATTTCCAAAAAATTCGCTGCTTCTATATCTCCCTCTGGTATTGTAAATAACCTAGGAATATTAGTTTTGGTATTGAGAGTAGCCACTTTAATGAACGATTTAGCATCTTCAATGTTCTCTGTACGTAAATAAGTTAATTCTTTTCTACAGGCTCTAAATATACCAACAATCAGGACAACTTTTTGGAATAAGTACTTCATCTGCCCCTTCCTACCTGTTCCTTGGAAAAAATCTGGATTTTCCTTTTGAAGAAAGCAATAACATTGGTATATTTACTAATATCCGTATTTTTATTCAAGTAAATTGTAGTTCGCAGCATGAAATAATTACTCCATAATGTAGAGGGTACACATTTTAAAGATAACTGGGACAAGCACGCTAGAATAACTTTCTCCAAAATATGAAATTTTTTTTCGGCACACCAAATTTTAAATTTTGCATCAGTTTTTTTGGTACAATTTTTTAGATTTCTACAAATAATTACTATCAAGTTATTTGTATATTTAAGTACCTATATATTCTTAATGCAATATCTTTTTATTAGACTATAGTGTATAAAATTTACTTTGGATTGGTATTGTTCCCAAATATTTATTAATTGCAAAACGTTTATAATACGTTTTGTAAGCATTACTAATGCCTGTTTCTCTAAAACGTTACAAACACGTTTTTATTCAATGTCAATATATTAATCAGTTGACACAGACGTTTTATAAAGGTTTAAATAAATAAGTTCTATTTAAATATTTTAAATAACGTTCATTTAACGTTACAAAAAGTTTGCCAACATTTTGTGTTAAAAAAGTACGTATTTCTAACGTTATGTTAGACCGTTACTTTTCTAACCATAAAATAATGGTTTATTTTGTTACGTAACACGAATTATCAACCAATGGTACGTTGACAATACGTTTAAATAACGTATGTGTGTTTACTGGGAAATAAACAAAAAGTAATTACGCATCATTAAAACTGCGGAAGTCTAATTTTTTTTTCTCATTTTTCCGACACTTTTTCTTACACTTTCTTTTGCTTCAATATCGGTATAAATTGTTTCTGTAATTGGCTCAGCCCGCAACCTTAATGTCTGTTTCCTCGGCATGCACCAACGACCAGTACGTGCAAAATTGTATTTAAAACTACACGGCGGCTTTGTACACCAGATATCTGATGCTCGAAATCACAGGAAACAGCTCCCTAACACAAAAAAACAATTGTGCGAAATAAGCGGAAGTACTTGTTGCACTGAATTCGTTGAATGTATAAAACACGTTAAGCAGGGAAGCCATTGTCTTGATAATTGACCACGGGGGCACGGCAAGTTGCCGTAAATCATTGGCGTATCTTGTTAATTATTTAATTAGTGAACTTATAATGGTGACGTTGTCCTCTGTTTCAATATATTTATTTGCTTCTTTGTAAGGCACATTTTAAGTTTACTCTGTATAATTCTACATAATAATGTGTTATATACGTTACGTACATCAAATGCGGTGTACTTTTTGTTTGAAGCTTATATACACTCTAAAAAGTGGTGGTAAAAATTTAATATATGTGATGTAATATTACATGATTTGTAAAGTAAAATTAAATACTTTCCTTAATTATAAAAATATAAATTCACACCGACATTTTACAACAATTAACAAAATTTTGCAACGAAAACGTATAGGTACTACATTTGGTTATGTAATTTTACATTAAAATATATGTAAATTTACAGAATGTGAATGACATATTTGCATATAATTGTAGGGAAATCATATCTTTAATATAAAGTAGTCTAAATACTTTGTAGTCTCGTGTGGAAGCTAAGGAACTGTTTTTTGTTTATGTTTATTTGATAGAAAAAATAACTTTATAATGTGTATCGATGGTGGCTAGTTGAAATTTAACAATATCAATAACTTACTCAATCATTCATATATTGATTAACTTCTTTACAAGTACTTATGTATGTATATAATATTCAAATATAAGATAGATTTTTTTCGTCGGCAATTGTTTGCAATGACAATCATTTTTATATATTTTTAGGTATTATTAATATTGTGTGAAACTAACTACTCAGTGGACAAAAGCCCCAACCTGCGTTGAATTACACCCACAATATCTACCCATATATTCCTTATTATTAGCTTTTGTAACATTTTTTTACTGTTTTAGAAAGGTATTTTAAGCTAATATAAATCAAATCTCCTACAATTCCTATCGATGAAGCAATCCTAAAAATGCAGAAATAGGTCAGATCTCATCTATTGTGGTTGAATTTGTCGTGTTCCCACTGCCAAAAAAGTGAAGTTAGATTTTTATAGAGTGAGTAAATTAGATTATGTTCTTTAGATAATTATTGAATAGAGCTTTTTCTGTGGAATTGTTCATTAGCATACCTAGATGTTTGGTATCAGAGAACATACATATGACTTCATTGATAGGAATTGTAGGAGATTTGATTTATATTAACTTAAAATACCTTTCTAAAACAGTAAAAAAAAAGACAATCATTTTTACCTGAATATTTTATTATTACTATTATGTGCTACAAAACCGCATCTCAGTTTTGGAAATTTAAATACTACATTTTCATTCTATATTGCACTTTTGAAAACAAAAACAAGTTTTACACCTCCACTGTAAAAATGTCATGTAAAATAAAAATTTTACATAATAAAATTACAGTTTTACATTGTATTACAATTTTTTTTGACAAAATTATAATGTTACATGAAAAAAATACAGTTTTACATTGTAAAATCACGGTAAAATTACAAATTTACTTTACAAAATTACACAAGTAGTGTATGTATTTAAAAAATTACTATGTAAATTTACAAATTTGTTAGTAAATTTCTATAAGATAATTAATATTTAAGTACGAATTATATGTAACAAAATTGCCAATGATTCGTACCGTAATTTTATGTGTTTTAAGGTTTACATTTTTTCAGCGAAGGATGTAACATTAAGTATTAATTTTTTATGGGTAATATTACATATTTCGCAGAATAGGAATAATTTGTTTTTATCAAATAAGTGAGTAATTATTTTCTTAAACTGGTGCTACGCTGCCACTGACTGATACGAGATATTTTATAATTTTGAATTAGGTATTACTTTTTCTATAAGAAAGTTTCATTCAAGGTAATGGTCACGGTAAGCTTGCAAAATAAATACATTTCTTTTCGAAAATATATTATAGCAATATTTGTGTGGCCGTAAGACCACAAGCAATTATTTTTCTATCGTTCTATCGTGATGAAATTTATATCGATGAGGTTCTATGTGATGCATAACTGATTGGATGATCATTTTGATTAATTCCTACCTACTGTGTAGAGTAATTTGAGGTGGCTGTCGTAATGGTAAATTATCAGGAAATACTAACTCCTTACGTATCTTTATAACAGTAAGGTTTTCCAACAGCATTCAAATGTGGTCGAAGGTTTGTGAGGTGTGACTTAATTTCGCTTTTGAGTTAACTTCAAATTTTTAAATATGGTCCTGACGGGTATTTTATTTCATATTTCGAAAGAGCTCATCTTTCTAAGTATACAAGGTGATACAGTCATAATGTCATTAATTTTAAGCCCGTATATATATATACTACTAGAAAATCGTACGGTTGTATCTAGGCTGTATTTTAACTTTTGAAGCGTACTTCTGGTTCCATATTTACATTTCTCTCGACTTCATCGAGATGCCTACAGACGTACAAGTTATTGCAATAATAATGGCACCCTCTCAAAACAATGTTTGCTGAACTGTCTATTGGTGAGTGGAACAGTTAAGAACTTATTCCAAAATTTGAAAGTAGATTTCACTACAAATACGTCTGCAGTTTAAAACAAATCACCAAATTTGTTTTAAAGGATATCTATATACATGGCAATAGATACTATATAGCGAAAAATTTTAAATTTTGCAATGTTGCTTTCATCCAGGCGATTAACGAGTTGGTTTCGGAGCAATATGAATCAGTCAGTGACACGCTGAAAGGGGGTTTAAATAATGATTCGAAAATATTTTTTAGGGTAAATTTGACTTTTTTTTAATCGCATCATTGTATATACTAATTTTTTCCTATCTCGTGAAATTAATGACACCATGATTGAATCAGGATATCTGTGTCAATAGCTGACCGCTACAACCAAGGGCCGTAGCCAGTAGGAGGCTAATTAGGGCATCGCCCTGGCAAAATTTTTATGCTGTCAAAGGTCCTCAAACGAAATGCAAAATTAGCAACAGTAAAAATCCTCAAAATCAAATTTAAAACATAATTCACCCCAAAGATATTTAATGAAGCATCAGCGCGTTTGAAAGAAAGTTAACCGAGACATAAGATTTTTCAATCTATTTTTAAAAAAATTTAATAATGCAAACGAAGATTAGGTACAGTTGTTTTAAATATTTAATATACGTTATATGTGTTTATGTATAATACGTTATCAAATTTGTATTCTCATTGTTTTTGTTTATTTTTTGTTACGTTTTGCTTCTAGTTATACAATAAAAAATGTCCAATATCAATAGCGTAACTTTAGATTAAATTTTATGATACCCCTGGCCCTGGCTATCAAGGCAAGACCCTAGAAGTTGAAAGACTTTCTACGTCCTTGTATAGAGCATATATAGGAAAAGTACGATTGTATTAGGAGCCACGTCTCCCGAACTCTATTGAGAATTAAGCAATCTAATTGACTTTTTTTAACCGAATGAAATTTGATTCTTAAAGAACTTGAATAAGTTCTGAAAATCTGGATTTCCATTGTCATATAGAATTATCGTATATACCCGCGTCAAGAGTTCAGACGACTTACGTCATGCGAACAAATAATTCATTATATTTGTATCAAAATATTTAAGAAACTGCAACTGAGAGTAATAAAACTATATACTACACTAAATGTTTGCATTATATATTGCCCGAAATTGCAAAAAATTGTTGTTTGTAACGCGACCAAATATCGAAAATTACGTTGACAATAAAGACAATTGCCTAATGTCAACCATGACGTAAGACCTCTGAATTCTTGATGCGAGTATATAATTCATGACTTTTCTCTTGTGTGTACAGTGTATCGTTATACAACTATTGTGTTTATCACATAATGATGTGCGGGTCAATTTGAGCTTACTTATATCCATAGAAATAAAACAAATACTCGCGATGCAGATGCAGTCCATGAAAGAGATAAGTACCGACATTAATTAATTTTAATTGTGTAAATGCTTTTAATATCTCGGGATATCACCGTCAGACTAAACAACCTATTTATATGAGCCACTTTTATATGTTTAATTACTGAACGTACCGCTATTTTTGCATTTCACATAACGCTGTTTTCAGGCTAATTATAGAACTGGTTGCTATTCTGCTATTAATGGAATAACGGTTTGACCCCATGCCTCGCGGAGAAAAATATTATGTAAGAGCATAAGGAATAATAATTCATATTTTTGATAAAAACATGCGTTATCTCGACGTCTGTGAAGGATTGAATTAGGCACATTGTTTTTAAGTGGATAAGACCGTCACCAAATTTTATAAATTATTGCCTGTGAATAAAGATAAGCTGCTGGCAACTTCGATTTTCTTTCTGATTTTCCCGAGAATTTTCCGTTGTCGCAATATCAGAAATATTCATGAAATAGTTTCTACCACCTAAAATGGAAATAATGGCAAATTAATAGATTAAATGAACATAATTAAAGACACTGAGCCAATGCCCTGTTAAATTATTGAGAACAATTTTAATTAATATTGAACATTTTGACAATTTTTGCTGATAATATTTCAAAAACTGATTACACATATCCTAAATACTCTGATATTCTGTTGAGCTTGTGTACCTACATATAAGTATTATATTATGTTAAATGCCTTGCCTATGTAATAAAGGCGTATTCTCGATCATAATATCATTGTATTATACATTCTCTCTCTTTTATACCTATTACCTACATAGAAGTTTAATAAAAGCTTAATGCAAGTAACCCTAATAGGACAGTTTTAAGGTAAATATGTATTTGGGATTATAAGAATTCCTTATTTTTCTATTCCTTAAAACTACTTACAAACAATTAAGTAAAAATTATATCAAACATATAAAGAATAAAACTAAACAATGCAGAACACACATTTTTTGACGTCTTACAAAGTCGCATAATGTTTGTTACATTAAAGTAGGTGCATACATACAGGGTGAATCTTAAATAAGTACAAATATTTTAACTGCTGGTGTAGTTCGTCATTTAAATCAGTCTAGTGAAAGCCATTTTTAAAAATTTCTAATATTTACGGAGATATTAATTTTTAAAAAAATACCCACATTTTGAGGACCGCTGGCTGATTTTTCATCTAACAACGTAATGAAACATATGATTTGTTGCGAGGTTGCCATATCTCCTCCAATATAAATATTACGTTTCCTTTAACGTAATAGTTCTATTTTAAAAATACTTGTTTTAAGCATAAGTACAGTAAAATTGGGTATATAGTATGATACGCAGCAATATTAACATAAATTTTAACATCTGAACTAACCTTACTATACTTCAACGATTAAAAATGAATTTCCGCAAGTTCAATACTACCGTAAAATATTTAGGAAGATATTACGTGATATTACTATGTCCAATGTTCAAAAATTATACATAAACGTGCACACAAGCTTACCTGTTTGTTAAAAAATTAACTATTTAATCAGTAATCCACATTTCACAAGTTAAATGTCATTGTACACTGTTAGAAAGGGACACAAAACACAATTTCCTTAAGTTATTTTATGAAGAATAACGAAAAACTATGCACGCGTTTTTTAGCAAATTTTATTGCTATTTTCATGCATTATGTGGGGTTAACAAGTTTGACTTGGGCTTCCGATAATCTGTCATGACAGTCAATGACAGTTTGATAATAAAAAATAATATAAAATGTTACACTTGACAAAATTCGCTAAAAGGTGAGATTTTTTCTTCCTTGAAGCAAAGACATTTGTGTAATACTGGCAACACTGTGAACCACACGTTCAGTCTGCAGCACTATGACTCATAAAAGCATGAAGGGTCGGTCTAGGCCAGCGGTCCTCAACAAGTTTTCTACTGAAAAATTACGAAATTTATTTAAAATTTCACTTTTTTATTTCTGATTTTTTTGTAAAAAAACTATTAATTATGTGTTCTACACACAAAACTATACTGCTGGTTAAAATATTTGTACTTATTTAAGATTCACCCTGTATATTTATAAATTATTCTCATTTACATAGAAAAATTAAACAATAGAGTTCGCCGGTAACAAGACTGTCACGGGTGTATTCAAAGTTTTGTATTATCTATTTATAAGTATATCCTGCCGTTCGATTTTCTTAAAATAAATGAGTATTGACAAAATGTGTTTTGCTGTGGGTAATCCTGACGAACTTTTAATGAGCGAAAATGTAATTTAGACAGTTTGGAACGATAGAACAAAAAGTGAATGCAAAATACTGCAGCTAACAGGATTAACTGTTAGCTATAAGCAGGGCCGGTTCTAGCTTTTGCGGGGCCTGGTGCAAAATAAATTGCGGGGCTGATTTGGAAATGATTTATTGGGAACGAAATAACTCACTCTGTCACATAAAAAAAATTAAAAATCAACTTCGTTATCAGTTCATATACAAAAGATATAAATATAGAGAACAAAAACCAAAAGTATATATGTAATAACTAAGAAAATAAATTCTTTGGCAATAATAGGAAAATATTACTATTATAAAATAATATATATTTATAAATATTAAATACCAGCCTGAAGTAGAAAAGAAAAAGTATTGCATTGCGCTACTAATGTATTGTACTGATGAGAGTGATGAAACTATCAACGAAAACACACGAACGCCAAACTATTGCAGAACGTTGCTTCAAACCAAGATCCCTAACCAGAGGAGGTTGCCTACAAACTTTCGGCCAATAGCACTGCAGTATTTTTGAGATGGGATGACGTCGATGGTATTTATTTTTGTTTTCACCATCCGGTGTTATTTATATTTGAATTTTCAGTCGTTGTAATCATTTCTGTATGGATATATGTTACTAAAGTTCACTTACTATCTTTTTGCGCGTAGTGTTATGGAGTGTCTATATACTGATAGTGATTGAAGATTCTTCACAGATCAATTGCGCGATATGTAGACTTCAGATTAAGCTGTAGGTTATTCTAATGTCTTTGAAGCTGCGTTGATTTTTCTTCTACAGCATATATTTTTTAATTCTTCTGTATGAAAATACTTACTGCAAATTCTTTGGTTATCTAGATGAAAAATATCTTTTCGAGTGCATCTTAGCACCTCCCATTCCGCTCTCTTCTTAATTAAGGTTATTTTGGAACTTTATAGAAAGTAATAGATTCGCCAGTTTCCTTTTTTCATTTGTTTTTTTTTTCAAGTGTCCACAATATAAATTGTATTCCAGTATTATAACGCAGCAGAATTTGAGATTTGACATAAATGTATGTATTCTCAACAGCATTTAAATAATAACCAAAACGTAACGGTAACTTTTTAATTTGTTAGCAAATAATATTTGACATTTCAAATACCAGTGACGTCACACATGAGTTTGTGGGTGGGCGGGGCGAATGAATCAGCAGCTTGTAGGCAACCTCCTTTATTTAGGGATCTTGGCTTCAAACAACCTGCCTAATAAAAATATTCATTTTCGTCTCTATATTTGGTAACGCTACAAAAAATGACCGCATATAGTTGACAGATCTAAGCTATCCCCGACGATCATAGCGCCGATTTTCCGGAGGGGCAATAGGGTTTTCTCCCATTTTTTATATATCAAGCGAGAATTCCGAAATATATATTCTTATTGTCTGTAAGTACCTCTGAGCGCGTGGTCCAAATTTTTATTCTTAATGGTAGCTAACCCTGTATATGTACGTCTTCAGAATATTATGACAAATTGCCTACAAGTAGTAAAATAAAATTAATTAATAACTATTGATTCTATTTTTACATCAATATTACCTACCATCGTGGCTCCATGTATTTTTTCCTGTTATAAGTTCGATTGCGATTTTATAATTTGGATTAGGTAGATCTCAATTTTATTAATAAAAATAAAGTACCTATAGTACCTACGCCTATGGCCAATTTAAAAATTCCAACTAGACTATACGGAGTGATTCACACATAAAACTCTCCGACCCGATAACTTGATAACCGAAAAGATTTTTTTTGATTCGCTGACGACGACGCTAATTAACAAAGGAACCATTTTGGCGTGAACTTTGGAAAGTAGTTTTATATCACTCTTTAACTGTAAAGAAATTTCGAAATAATACCATTATTAACGTTTTTATTTATAATGCAGATGCACAATTAGTTATCATCGCTATATTTGCTAGTTCAGTATATACTGTCTTTTTAAAAATATCACAAGTAAAAACCTAACCGTTTCGTTTACCCCCATTCCACCACATTTCTTGTTTAAGAACAGACTGTCCGGAATATATGTGCCTATACTAAAGCGGCTTGTAAATCCGACCAAAAGGAACAAAACATATTTCTAAAACGAATAGTTTTTCTACAAATACATTTTAAAAATAAAAAATACAACTACAATAACTAAGGTCCAATTGAGGTTAAGTAACAGTATAATACTATAGTTAGTGCGTTTCGTTTTTCTTTAGTGCTTGCTTGAAATTTGTGCGTATAAACAAAAATGGAACAATTGACGATCTGGGCAAAACTTTCTATGAGATGTTTGTACGGTAAAACGCTTTTCGCAGGTAATATGTACTTGTGGGGTATCAAGTTAAAGATATGTACTTGTGGGGTATCAAGTTAAAGTACTTTTTTGTATGAAACTAAATGAAAACTGTAGGATTCTGAAAACTTCTAATTTTTTCCCGAATTTGGTGCTTTCATAAGTTTCAATAAATAAATTTTTATATACATCAAATCAGGATTCCAAGGTGGCCAAGGTCGTCGTCTTATACATTTATTAATAATGATATGGTAACGAATTACAAAGGAAAAAGGAGTAGATATGTGATTAAAAATATCGTTTCTAATAAAATTTTTATCAAAAATTAATTTTGTTGCTATGCTGATTCAACAACGCTTCTCAATCGTAATTGGTTACAATCGTTTGCGATAACAATGACAATCTTTAAAAATAATTTTGCCATTTCTTCAGAAAAGCGGAAGTATTTGTAATGAAATCTACTTTCAACTTTTAACATTAGTTATTAGTTGTTTCACTCACCATTATTAAGAGATTTAATGAAATTTCTATTCAGAACTTCCAGCAGTTCAAAAACTGTTTTGAGTGAATGTCATTATTATTGCAAAAGCATGTAGGTACATCATATACGTTTAGTAATAAATAAATAGGTAGGTAGGTAAGTATGTTACTTGGCCACCCCAGAGACCAGTTTGGGTCATGGAATTTTAGTTATGGGAATTTTTTTAACAAAAATTTATGGATTCCGAAATAATGTTGACAAACTAAATTAGATAGAGTATTGCCAACACTTCACTAGATGAGATACAAAATTTTAGAAAATTTGTAAAAATGGTTGGGAATGGTAGCATGAGGTTAATATATCTTTATAAACACGTAAAACGAAATTTGGTCTTTAGGTACCAATGTTACTTTTATCAACAATAATGCGATTTTTTCAAAATATTTATAAAAAAAATTAGTCCCCAGTAAACACACTGTATTTTATTCTCTCTAAATTTCAGGTAGCAAATTAGTACCGTTGTTTTTTTAAGCATTAATTTCAATACCTAGATATTAATTTGGAAATTGAAAATTATTTGATTTGGGTTTTTTACGGAATACTAATGAGTATTATCCCTTAAGAAACAAAATTTTTACTCTATTATGCATTTTTCAAATTTATAATCAACTCATTTTATTTAAGTAAGTCTAATTTTATAGAGTAGTTTATTTACTAAGTAAAGAGCATACACGTTAATACAATAGTAGGTAGAACATGAGAAAATATTACAATTTATTTATTTATCTAGGTACCTACCTATGATATATATATATACCTACTAATAAACTTTTTAGAATGATTACAATGATATTCCATTTAAGTAGTTAATTTTAACTGATGGAACGGCTTGAAAAACTATCACCCGATATAAAGAAATAACTCATTATGGGCCTAGTCGGCAACATTTTCGTCACAAAGTAAAGTTATTCTTGTAGTTTAACTTAGCGATTCAGTTGTTTGCTGCAAGCTAGGGCAAGCTGTGTCGCTGTCCGACGGCAAACATCCACCCCACAGCACAGCTGTTGCGTTCGTTCAGGACTAGGCGTAAAATATATGTTTACTCTTAGCCTAAACAAATACAACAGTGAATGCATTTCAAATGTTTATCTCATAAGTGGGCAGGCAGGTCGAGGTATAATATCTCTTCTAAATTTTAAGTAAACGACGTAAAAACGAAATGTCTATTTTTCAAACAAGTGTGCAGGCATACCTACAAATAGGTACGTAAAAGGAAAATGAATAATTTCAAATGTTTTTAAATGAATTTAAATTGACTGGAAATTTGCTTCTAAATTTGTAACTAATATGTTTTTATAAGTATTCCTATATGTATACTTACATCTATCTATGTTAAACCTACTTAATGTATAGAGAGTTATTTTATTTTCTCATTGAACTTTGTCGAAAGTATTATAAATTCATAGTAAAAGTTCATTGTGCATTAGGAATTACTGAAACTTCCTCCAACGTCTTCCACAATAATGCCAGTACCTAGGAACTAGAGCGAATTCAGCCAAACCGACTCGTTACCTATTGGCTAAGGTGTTCGCATTCAAAGAGCAAAGAAATATATATTAAATCATCAAATATTGCTTTTGCGCATAATAAACTCATTTAGCGAATACGACGTCCGAATCAGCAGAAACCTTGACAGCCATATTACATGCTTATTTCAACTCACAATATGATAACATAATCTGCAAATAAACGCAGAGCAAGCTAAAAAAGCCCTAACGGACCCCTATTGAAGAACGTATGGCAATTGAACTAATCAAAAGCTTGCCTACTTACTCACAAAATGGATTCTGCGTGTTGTTTTCCATTAGTTAAAGAATAATTATTCAGTATGCAAAAATACACGTCCTAAAAATTTAGCAAGAAAAAATCCTGGCGTCGTCTGGACTGTACATCTATTTCTAACTTAGATTGTTACCAAACACAACTTCTAACAAATAGAGAGTCTCACATTCTATCTTAAATATAAGAGAAACTCGTAGCGACCACACCTGTCTGACGGGTTCGTCCAAAATGGACTCGTCCGCTTTTAACACGGCCCCTTTCTGTAGTTTCCGTTCATGGCTGTCTCGATTTCCAACTGTGACTAGTAAATTTTGTGGTAACTCACCTCGACCCACTAAGAATCTCCAAAAAGCTGCAAAAGGTAATCCAAAGAAGGGTGTCGTCCTTCTACACAACACGGTAAGTCTATCACCCACTATTTTGATTAAACGCGAATAGGTTTTTTGAGTTTGGGGTCTAGGTAACGTACGCGAGACTGGTCCGTGTCTTTGCCCTGTAAAAAGACCCTCTTGGTAAAGATTACAGCCCGTTTTGATTGGTGAAATCGCTAACCAGTAGGGTCTGCTTTCACGGAATGACGCTGGGCGGGCTCTAGGATTTCTCGGCGCGTTGGAGGGGATGTTGAGGGGGGATATTGTTTGAAGAATCGGGAACCTACTGCTCAGTGGCGCGCCACCAGGTAGGACGCCATTGTATCTCTGATTTCGTAATATATTCAAAATGGAAATTTTGCGGTAGGTATCTGATGAGGCTGATATATAAAGAACTATTTTGGTTATTAGGATATCTTTCTCCAAATTTATAATTTTTTGTTATCGTATTGATTTAGATGTCTTTTAAGACAAGTACCTAAGCTTTTTAAAAAATAAAGATTGCGTTCTTAATTTGGTATTTGAACCGGAGAATCTTTTATTTATATTGTTGCCGATCTTGATAATATAACAAGTACCTGGTCAATATATTAAATCTTGTTGCAACCAAAAAGATTAAGTAGGTATTCCAAAAATTATGTAAACCATATTTTCGAAAAGGAAAGAATTGCTACGTGATTCGTATAGACGTTCAGGAATTTAATAAGAAATATTATAAATAAAGAAGATCTGAAAAAGTCTATAAGTAGGTAGTTTACTTTAAAATGTTCCAAGGTCTTAAATTGAATGTATTTATTGATATTCGGAAGAAATCTCACTAACAGCAAATAGGTGTTCAGATCATCATATAGTTTTCGTTACTTAATCTTCCTTTTGATCTGTTCAATAGGTACTAGCTGTTCAAGGAATTTGTAATGTAATGTCGTCGGAAATTTATTGAGGAGTTTTATGCAAAACTGCGCAAGAGTTATACGTCTTACGAGGTCTGGCAATTATAAGTTCGTGAACTCATTTTGCTGAAAGTACCTAGGTACTATGTATATGTGGATACTTCCTTCATTGCTGAAGGCTGAACGTCACTAACCAAGTTAAGTGTGTACCTACACCAACCTAAGGATAACCCCTCGCGTGGTAACTTACACTGACGCTACCAATACATCCTTCAAAGTGATTTTGGAAGTCATTTGCTAAAATGGCTTGAGAGTATTACCAAAATGCCTTCGGCTTTAGGTACTGATCAAAAAGGAAGACATTTTGATGAGACTGCCGACATCAAAGCAAATACGAGATTTCCCATTAATAATAGAGGTGAAATGCTCATGTTACATAATGGTAAATGACTAATTTGCATTTTGTCCTTCCGAATTCTGTTACTAAACAGTGCGTGTGTAGCCATTAGAAAGACTTCAAATGAATGAAGCGGAGAAAAATAAAGCTTAACTCACTGTTACGAGCAAAAATGAAATGAAGCAAATTCGTAATGGTGAAAAAAAAGATGCATTGGATTGCTACTACATTTTCGACTAAACGAATTTATCATACCTACGTCACACCATGCAGATGTTGAATTTTCGTCTAATAATGAGTTTTTGAGGTTGAACCGAAAATATATAAGTATATCCCTTAACTATAAACGAATAAGTGTTGAATTAAGAATATTCAAGTAGTTACTTAAATCTACTAAATACTGTTGATTTGGTTTTGGTATACCTACATACTTACATATACCTACCTATAGCACCTAATACATACCTACACTATATCTAGTTTGTATTCATTGAATAGTTTTTGCTAAAATGATCAGAAGTAATTATTTAGGATCTATAAGTATTTTGGTTACCGATCATGCATGGGATATACTTCCAGGCTGCCCCAAATTCGTGGAAACCCATTGAGATCACAGAACGTATAAAGAGATACGAAAATACTTAAATTAAATTCCGAATACTTACGGAGATATCTGGAAAGAGAGAGAATTTAAAAATTGGATTTTATTTTTCTTGGTTTTTTTTGAAGATTTTTTAAAAATATGTCGTTGTGGCGAGTGTACATAATTAAAAAACTGACGAGCTCTTTTTTAATCAAGCTAACGATTGACTAGATGTAAATGTATCAAATGTACTGAAGCTTATAGGTAGGTACTTTTATAGTAGGTATAGGTATACCTATATAGTCCACATTTTAACCAAGAATTAAAAGAAATTGAAATAATTATCTACATATACCTCGTATATCATACCAAACTAACTTGTCGGTAATACCTATATAGTTGTTAAAAAAACCGTCTTTCTATGTTTACAATATGCTTTACAAATTATTCGCCATTTTTATTATAATGCACACATACATGCCTTATCTCTTACAAATGATAAGCATAAACACTTATAAATATCTCAAAAATGTTTACTTTTAGACAAGATAATAATCTTATCTTCCAGTTTATGTAGGTATATGTATCTAAATTATACTTCGACTTGTAATTTCCATAATGTAGGCGTTAGCGTTACCATTAGCTACATATGTATAGGTTAGGTAAATTCCTCTATACTAGGAGAGCTTAGACTTGTATTATGGGCGATCTACAAAAAAATCGACAATTAGCGATCGACTCAAAAAAGTAGGGGAGTGAGGGGCGTACAACTGCGATGTATGTGTAGGTAACATGACAGATGGTATAGAATATGTCACAGTTACGACTTATGTATAGTTATTGGACAATTATTATTGTTCTACTAAATAGAAAAATAAATTTAACTAAAAATATGTTTTTAATGCCGATTCAAATTATACGTACCTAGGAATAATAATGATAATTATATGTATGTATGTCAGTAACACAAATGATGTCCTATTATAGCCCTGTAAGAATTACTAAATTCAGTCAAAACATTGGACACAAGTCTAACAGCAAACAGACAATAATTTGAACAATTTACGTTACGCAACAAAATCTGAACTCTAAAGCTGTTTCTCCACTGGAAAGAAGCGTTTTGAAGCGAAGCGTCGCGGAGCGAAGATAAGTGTCATTTTGATCCTATGTCCATACACTGGCATGAAGTCATTGAAAAGAAAATACCATAAATACGGTCCCGCTTGGAGCTCACGCACGTAACTATCAATATCGTCGATCGTCGAATCATCAAGTAGGTACAACATGTACTGCTACCGCTAACTTGGAACAGTAATTCGTTTTATTTTAAGATTTTATTTTATATCCCAACTAGCACCAAAGTAACATTAACGGAGACTGGAATCTTCATAGAGTAACTATTACGTAACCGCCACCTAATTTGCTACTTTGTTTTATAAATAACTTCATATAACAAAGCTATAATCACTGCTACGTATTTTCAACTACTCCTGGTTACTCTACAATTATGTGACTCCTACAGCTCTTCTGGTTTTTGCGACGTCTTTGTTACCAGTGAAACGACCTTTAAGTTTTCAGAACTTGAAAGTGTCAAAAGATTGTAATAGCGACTAACTCATATTACTAAAATATGACTTGAAAGTTGCAATCACTTTCAAGTAGTTTTGATAGATGCGCGCTACGTTCAAGGAACCTTAATTGTTTGTTTAAAGTCGTGGAACTTATAAGTAATATTTATTTGTCCAACCAACGTTATCGCTACTTTTAGAACTATTAAGCATCACCACGCACAGCAACTACAAACTGCATACCACCTCTTATATTTACCATGAAGTAAATTTTACTATGTAGTTTTCCAAAATTGAAAACCTTCACGCTGTTCGTCATTGTGTGACGTCTGTACTTATTGTATCATGTCACGTATGTAGTGTACTTTTGGTCTTTGTGAATATATCATATTTTTTTTTACTTCTGTTAACCTGGTGCCAAGTATGGTCATCAAAACCCCGCACTTAAAACTATAAATTTGCCTGCAATAAATATCTGTTGCAAAACACCACAAAAAATCTAAAGGACAAAACATGCAACAGGAGTAACAAGCAGAACCACAAAAAAATGAGATCTGGTAAAAAAATAATGTGGGTATATAAGTATTCAACCAGATAATATTCAAGGAGTGTGTTCAATATAAGCGTCAGACGTACCGCGTTTATAACGGACAGAAAAAATGTTACTAACAAGTAAAAGTGGGAACTTTGAGCAGACAATATGTAGTAATCACAACTTTACTGCTACTTTAAAATAATACTACAGTCCCGTTCAATACTTTGTAGTAAATATTACTTGAAAGTTACATATTGGCAGTTCCCGTTACGGGTGCTAAAGTATCAATTAATTTCAAGTTGCGTTTGTTACAGTAATCGACTTTAAAGTAAGATTTACGAAATCGCGATTTTGACAGGCAAGTCACCATTATTGCAAAATATTAAACTTAAGTAATCAATAAAATTTCATTCGTTTTAATTTTGATGTTCAGACCGCCGCACAATAATATTTATTTCGAAGTACCTACATGTTCCACTTGCGTAAGTGAAACTTATAAATATCTAGTTGATGCAGAGTTAAAGAAATGTATATGTAGAAAGAAATAAAATGTAACAACAGCTGCCAGAGCAGGCAAGCAACATACTAATATGAAAGAGTAGTGGGAGACTGTTGAAGTTCCTTAAAAGTTGTGGTTTCCACGTCACGACGTCACCTTTACGGAACAACAACGTCATTTGAACGAGGCCGTACAAGTTCCGGAAACGTCGCCGGAACGGCGACTACGCACTTATTCTACATTTTCGTCTTAGGCACGTAATGGGAACGTTTCGATTACATGCCCATGGCTAATGCTAGTGGCAAAACTTAAAAGTACTTACAATAGTCGTAGCTACGTTTCAACGACTAATTGTGATAGTTGGGATACGGATACGTATTTATACCTAGGTATTATTTATTGTTAGCAAGTATCAATAAACTTTGATTTTAAAAATAATTCCATATGCTGGATGTCCTTTATTTAAATATTACCTAGCTCTTTTTATATTTGCAAGTCTTCTTGCCATAGCTATACTTATACCTATCAAGTTTTGTCTTGTTCTAGTGTTGTTTTGTCTAGCGATACCAAGATAAGATAAGACTTGATAAGAATCAAGTTGGCGAGGTTATATATACGTGTACCCTGCATGCGCATAATATGCATACCTAAATTACATGAAACAATTTTTTTAACATGTTAAGAGTACTATAGTCATGCCCTATCTTATCGTAGCTACTTATAATTATATACCATATCATCATAAATAAATTAAAATGTCTGATTTGGTTTGTTTGTTATAGATAAATTGATGACAATTGTATTGGTAAAAAGTAGTAATTCGCCAGTATCTCAAATCTTTATTTTATGTATCAGTTTATAAATCAGTTAGGACTTATAGTTTAACAGGGTAGTGTAAGTTATCTAGATAAGTAGCTATGTATCTACTCGATAGAAAATATCGAAAAGAGTGCGTACTTGGTCATCCTAGTGAATGGGACTAAGTTAAATATAAATATAGTTAGTAGCAAACAACAGAAACAATGAAGAGAATTTTGACGGCATACCTCCACCAACCACTTGTCCGCTACATATATGCATATGTAAAAACAATTATTGGCACGACCTAATCATTGGTGCCTCCAAAAATTCCTAGACTCATGCATCTGCTTTCAAAATAGTATGTACACGTGTTAGATTGGAAATCTAATTAATGTCAACTTATTTATCCGGTCATCCAGTACCGGATATTGGATACAGAGTTATGTTCTTGTTTTCCTGTATCTGCCGTATCTTCTCTTATATGACTATAACTAATTCAAAAGAGGCTTTCTTAACTACGCCTTAATTTTGATTCTTCAAGGTACTTACGTGCTCAAACCTTATAGTACTTGGTTTAATTTGTTCTGAACTCATTCTTACATCTGTATTGCATTTCTGTAACTTGGGTATATATGTGTTCATCAGTGTTTCTTAAATAATCTAGGTATAGCAACTTATAGAATCAGTTGCTCTGAACCAAATTGTTTTGATAGGTGGCAGAATCGGTGAATAAATCAGAGATCTTTAGGAAATTAGATACGCATAAACATTAGATATAATTTCAATACCAGCCTTTTTATCATTACCCAAAATTCTGTTCCATAAATAAAATAGAAATAACCTACCGCTTTCTAGATTAGAATTTCTTTGCCTCCGTTTCCTTAAGGATTATACCAATGATTTCTCTATTCACCATAATGATTGAGGTTTGTGTTTTTTATCTCATCTATTATTAAATTATACATATAGAAAATTAAGGACTTTGTGGATATCCACAACTGCGGAACTGCAATATATGCGTAGGTTATTTATAGTATCTCGAATCCATTTTTTAAATAGAAAGTCCAAGATGTTTTCCACGTTGGTACCTAGTATCTATTTTAGAATTTTATTTTAATTTTCGCTTGAAATCAGCACAACTGATTGTAACATGAGTCCACATCCGATTGTGTTGAATTACCAGGCTAACACTCATAAATGAGTTTGAATTATTTACTAGTGTTGGTAATCTTGTCTTGCTTTTTCTTGGTCTTGTTTTGGTCTCACAAGACAAAACCAAGGCAAGACTTGGCAGTTACCGAGAATAGCCACTACTGTTACCAAATTCGTAATAAAATTCCATGTTGCTCATTTATATATATCTCGCAAGAATCATGCAAGAGTCTAGCAAAACTAGGGGACAAGAAATTTGCAAGACTCGCAAGACAAGACATGACATGATCTTTCAAGATCGAGCCAGAACAAGAAAAAGAAACTCTTATCATGTTTTGCAAGACAAGACTTTTTCAAATTTAGCAAGATTTTTTGTCTCAACCAACACTAAAATTTACACAACTTTATTTTATGTAGATATTAAAAAAAAATCTGTAGGTACAGCTAGCTAATGTATTGATAAAGAAATAGTACACTTCATTTTAATATGTTGATTGAAACTGGATGAAAATATTACCTAATGACATTATGATGATACATATTTATGGTGTATAGGTGAATATATGGTTTCCAAATATCTACATGCATATTTCTTTCTACAGATTAGTTTATATTACGCAAACACAATATGCTTTTCATTTGGTACTGTCGTGATGGAACCGCTGCTGTTTTGATCACCGCAGATTGAATTGCTCCAAAACTTCTTGATATAATTGCTATACCTACTTTTATGTACGTATACCTACATCATTGGTTTTATAAACTGTTTCTATATTGTATACAGCGTGATTCAAAACTTATCTAAAAAAAATATAAATTACAGGGGACTCTTACAAACACAATTTTGTAAAAAAATCAAAAAGGGCAGTTCAAAAATGATTTAAAAATACACGTCTGCACGGCACTGGAAACTGGTCCACTGTAAAATCTGATAAGGCGGGTAAACATGCAATAAATAAATAACATTTTATAACACCTATTTTATACAGCTGTTTCAACTGCTTTTGCCGCTATTGTTATTAATTATCTCCCCCAAAAAAAAAGTCCAAGTCTTGGACACGCTGTATATGGTACGGATATAATTGAGCCATGTATGATACGCCAAACTGCTGCAATATGCCGTGTCCTAGACCTCCATCTCTTCCACGATTCGGTTTCAAATTTCCCTCCCGTTACACTATATTTACACTCACTACACACCGCAGTTAAAGTAGCTGCATTTGTCACATGTTTATGGGTAAATCGTTCTGCTAAAACATTTTCACATCGCCATAAATACCATAAAAACGTCCATAAAACGATATTTATTAAATCTGAGTTGCTATAGCCATTTGACACTTGAAAAACTAATAAAAAGATACTCACAAAAACGGTACACACGCTACAAAAAGTAATCGGATTTCAATATTCAAAATCGCTTGTCTAGAGACTACAGTAGCCCAGCGATGTAAAGGTTGAAAATACATCAGTTTCAACAATTTTTTACTCGGGAATTATAAAGATTTTACAAAAAAAAAACACGTTGTTGACACTATTTTTCATGACGCAGCTATTCTCAAATTTTTTTAGATAAGTTCTGAATCACTCTGTGTATCTAATGCCTACTACATATGATGACACTCGTTTCGAAATATCGTATCCAATGAAAAATTAATATATGCAGATGAATTTGAATTGGCAAATTAAAGGAAAAAGCAAGATCGGTTTCATCAAAATCAGAGATGGAGTGCTGATATCAAATAAGACATTCGACGATAATGTGAGATCTGACTATATTCGCGACAAGAATTCAAACGACTTACGTCATAGGAACAAATGAATAATTCATTATATTTTCATCAAAATATTTAAGAAACTGCAACTGATAGTATTGAAACTATATACTACACTAAAAGTTTGCATTATATATTGCACTAAATTGCAAAAAATTATTGTTTTTAACGCGACCAAATATCGAAAATTACGTTGACAATAAAAACAATTGTGTAACGTCAGCCGTGACGTAAGACGTCTGAATTCTTGACGCGAGTATATTGAAAATAGTGTTGACTGTGACAAGAAATCTTGCAAAATTTGAAATAGTCTTGTCTTACATAATAAGACAAGTCTTGTACTTGCTTGATCTTGAAAGAACATATCTTGCCTTGCAAGAGAAGAATGGAATCAGGTTCACTTTAGTAACGAATCCCGTTTCTGCCTGGGGATACACGATGGTCGCTAAGCGTTAACATACAAGGAGAGGTGGAATCTTGTCAAAGTGGCGTAGCCACGGGGGGTTTTGGGGGTCAACCCCCCTCCATGGGTTGGGTTGGTTGGGTCATATAGGTAATTTCATACTACAAAAATACAATCGCTCTGTTCGCCAAGATTTGGCAACGCGGTCGTGATCTAGATCTCCTACGGCAACCCTACCTTAGGGTTCACCTGCAACCAAATTCTAATTTTATTTTTGTCATTTTTGTACCTAACAAATATTGTTCGTAGGTACCTGTTTATTATTTACATGTTTATGATCAGATCGTTTTTTATTTACTTTTTATTGTTTTAATTTATTAAAAATTATTGTTTGAAATACTTTGTTCACTCTCAAATTTCTGGCTACGCCACTGCTTGTCATTCCATATTTTGCAAGACAATGCTAGACCTCACGTTGCCAGACAAATAATAGCTTTTATGAATCAACATCAGATCAACAGTTTACCCTAGCCACCAAGATTGCCGGATCGGTTACCTATTGAACTTGATTGACCGCATTTACAACACCTCCCATAGACTGTAACAGATCTTATCCATGAAATTCAGATAGTTTGGATATATGTATAATACCTATGCGTTTACCTTTCTTTGTCATGTAGTATATAGGTACCTATACCTAGATTCCAATGATATATCATTATGGGTTCAAAATTTTATTTTTCTTTCAACTGCATAAAAATATACTTACTGGGTGTTTTATTTGAAAAAAAAATCGAGTTTAGTGATTTATTTGATTGCTTCTGCACCTATGCTTCTCACACATTAATAATCATTTTCGGATGTAGCAATTTCTGGATTACTGTTTCAATAATTGAAATTAAAAGTCTCCCACTGTTCAAGATAACTACAACATTTTTGATGTGTTTTTTACTGTATTAGAAAGGTATTTTTAGCTAATATACCTATATCAAATCTCCCACAGTTCCTATTAATGATATTGTGGGTGTAATTCAACGCTGATCGGGGCTTTAATCCGCAGAGTAGTTAGTTTCAGACAATATTGTTAATATCTAAAAATTTATAAAAAAAAATTTAATGTGGTGCTGCAACCATCACTGTTCTCTTAAAACTTTCAGTAACTTCCAGTAGATTAGACGTCTAAAATATTAACTTTAACGTTAAGTCAAAAAATGCATTAATATTCATACAAAGTGTTCCATTTAAAATATCCAAGTTGGTATATAACCGAAAGTGGCAGAAACGTAAAATATTTTCAGAATCACCCTGTATATACTTTTTCATATATCGATCGCAGCCTTTCGTGGTACGACACTGTATAGCCAGCACAATTTTATTTATTTCTATAGATTTGTGTGCATGGCCATGGCTCAATTTGATACCTTGCCATCCCAATTTACCTCATGATAAAGAAAGAAAGGGATGATTCAAACATTGAGTTGTCGCCTAATATGAGGAGGAACTAACATCACAGCTAACATCTAAGTGTCGGACAGTTCATCTCTTCCCATTGCTTCGCGTAGGGTAGGAGTGCCCGTAAGAGTACGCACTTAATTTTTAATATCAAATAGCATTCACATTTATTTATTTTTCTACGTTCATGCAAAAAACGAAATTTTATTGAACTATATTTAGTGGAAAAACTGGTTATTTATTGCACTAGTGGAATAAAATGTTTGTTTATTGCATTCATCTGTCATTCTACTACAGCGTTTTGTCATCATGACAAACATAAACGTTCAAATCGACGTCATATTTTCCTACACTTAGTGTCATCTAAATAAAAAAAATTTTGGTTTTTTCATGAACGTAGAAAAAATATTGTATGCAACTCAACGAGTCAGTCAGAAATACATTTGTTATAACTTTAAATATACCTACTCTTAGGATCGCACGTTCCTAAAAGGTATACGCGTATGTGGTTTTAAAAGTACGCAGCAATGCAGTACCATGAATAGTGATAAAAATTACGTGACACGATACATTTTCAGTTCTTTATATGTTCTCATTATAATTAATTACAAATTAAAAAAAGATAATGTAGGTACACGCAGTTACCAAAGAGTAGGTAGGGTGCCAAAAGGTACACATGCATATTCTGGGTGTGTACCCTTACGTAAAATTAATAACAGACCTATGTTGCACCTATCACATAACCTCCAATGCATGATTTGAAAGGTTAAATATAGGGCTCCACAATCTAATTTATGGTTACACATGAGTGTTCGAATCCGAGCTGCGTACTTTCACCGAAATTCGGAAATATACCTAAACCTAAACGTTTATTTGAAGATATTCAATGTACCCAAGTATGTATAGGCATGTTTACAATTTCGAGTTTTCATCAAAGTAGGTACGCAACTCGAATCAGAAAACTCGCTTTACTTATTAAAATTTCCTAATGTCATGGAAATTTTACTATGTACATACAATTCATAGCTAAAGTAAGGATGCTATTTTAAATTACCAAATATCAAAACTTTACATTGTCAAATTCATGAGAAAGGTAAATATGCTAATTAAAATTACGTAACTTTAAAATTTTACTATAGAAAATTCAGGACTAAAGTAAATATACCATCAATAAGTAATAATACAGTCAGATAATGGGTGTAACAAAATTGCCCATTAACCGGGAACAGGTACTTTTTACAGTGACACATTATTTATTGTACAGTAACTACTAATTGTAACAACTTACCAATGAAGTTGAAAATATAATATTTAGACTACAAATAAACTTTATGCTGTCACTTTGAATAGGACACATAACATTTCATAACAACCTAAATACTGCATCAATGCAACTTGGCATCATTATTGAAGACGCTTAAGTACCTTCCTCTTGGTTATCATAAAAATAGCACTTTTCTTGTCCTATAAAGAAATAACTGGCACATCAGAGTATTGTGCAAACAGTTTTGATCCAGTACTTATCCCTTTATTTTTGCTATTCGGCAACAATTTGAGTAAATTTAAACTTACTAGAAATCATTTGTGAAGCGCACACCGTTATGCAATAGATTTGAACGTGGAATGTACGAAGACGTTGTTGTATATAGAATAGTCGGTCAGGACCTTTATTAAATTTGTTAGGCGGATATTTATTTCAGCGTTTTCCATTAAAAACAACTAAAGATAGATTATTTACAACTGGAAATAGGAATAGCTCGTTTGTCGGTTTCTTGCTTCCCTTTTCTTTTTTTTTGGATCAAACATGCAGCTTCTGTAGATAAATTTAATACACTCAAGCAAAATACAATACAAAAACACTTGAACAAGCTGCAGATACAATACCTACAGTGTTTCACCATAAGAAACGACACAAAGTTGGTCCGTAGGGATGCCCAAAATATTGCAATTTTCTGAACCAAGCTTTCTTTTGCAATGATAAATTTAGCTCACTTACTGACTGTTTGGTAATTGTAGTTCACATATCTAGACCTTACTTTAAATAATTCTGTTCTTATGTAAACACTGCAAGGTTCTAATTCTCAGTAGGTACATAAGATAAGGTAGCATAGGTAGCTATAGTACGTTTCGAAATTGATTAAAGAGCAAAAAAAAACATATGTAGTTAAGAATTGCGATTAGTTTGCGATACCTTCAATAACCAATTTCAATTGTGTGCTTACCAATTTTGGTGATTCTAATTCTAATGCAGCCTTTACACGACATAGGGAACCACGACCATCTTAAGCCGTATACCGTAGTTCGCCACGTCATGTGGATGACATACGATGAACAAAAATGAGCCCCAACGTTCGTGGAAGACGTTCACTATATGAGAGTCAGTTTATGCGAATGTTGGACATAAATGCATGTGCCAAACGCTGATTGTAATTTGCCATGCCGTATAGAGGCGGCATAAGGCTTGCAGATATTTTTTTTTGTTGAGGTTTTGCTTAAAGATATATAACTCACCTTGCGGGTACAATTTTGTGTGTGGGAAAATTTTGGTTAAAATATACCTAATATTTTGGGCACCCCTACATGGATCTTTCGTTAGTTGTTATGATGGACACTCTGTATGAAGCACATGTTTTTAAAAATATTTCAGAAATTGCAGCACTGTGTAACAGAGCATCACAGTTTCTTCTAGACTAGGGAAGCAAAACACGCACGTAACCAGGAGCAATCTATAGTCTGTTTAGAAATGAAAGAGAGTAATAAAACCCCGAGATAAGAACCGGCCATGGGCGTGGTAATATTTCGTTTCAGGTAATTATCGGGTAACACTAATGCTAACAGGTAATCGGTGTACATTAGTATATTTTACTGCATACATCATAGGGCAGGAGCCAGTGTATTGTGACAGATCAATCCAGTCTTAGAGCTGAATATACGAAGACGTGCTAGTGCAGTAGAGTAAAATTCGACTTGTGTTTAGTGACTATTGTGCCAGTGGATATAACATTGCTTGGGTAAAATGTCGAGCTTATCAGATTACGTATCTGCTAAACGCGTGAAAAGATGTGCGCTGTCTCAAAATGAGAAGATGTATTTAATGCATTGAAACACTAAAATCCTACCAACAGTGTTGACGACATCGTGGAAAAGTGTTCCAAAATGACAGGGATTGGAAAATCGACTATCTACAGATTTTTAAAGGAAACAAAAAATTAACAAGATACTGTAAATCCCACAAAATCATCTACAGGGAGGTCAAAAGTCGTTATAGACAGTTTCTTCAAAACTGTCATTCGCAGAAAAGTACACTCATTTTATTTTAAAAAAGAAATACCAACGCTAAATAAAATTTTAAGTGAACTTTCAGAGGACAACGATTTGCCAAAAATCAGTAGAAGCAAATTATGAGCCGTCTTACGAGAGTTGAATTTTTGCTGGGAAAAGCAGAACAGGAAGTCAGTTCTTATCGATAAAGATGAAATTATTTGTTGACGAAGATCCTACTTAAGATCAATTAGAAAATTCCGTGACGAAGGTTCAAGGCACCTACAGGTAAAGGGTGAAGATTAATAGTGACACATATAGGTAGTGCCAGTGGTTTTGTAGATGGCAGTTTACTTTTATTTGAATCTAAAAATACAGGTGACTATCACGAAGACATGAACGCAGATGTTTTCGAAGATTATTTTACACAGATGTTGGATCTTATTCCTCCGGGGGTCTGTAATTGTCATGGATAATGCCAGTTACCATTCACTGCAGACCGAGCGAACGCCTACGACTGCTTGGAGGAAAGCCGATATAATTCAATGGTTATCCGGAAAAAAACATATCTTTTGAAAGAAATATGATGAAAAAGGAACTTCTGACACTTGTCAATCTTAATAAAGATCACAAAAAATATGTTATCGATGAAATGGCAACAAATCGCCAAATAACGGTACTACGGTTACCACCTTATCACTGTGAACTTAACCCAATCGAATTAGTCTGGGCGCAGGTAAAAGGAGATGTAGCGCGAAATAATACGACGTTTAAATTAAGTGAAGTAAAATATTTTTAAAAAATTCCTTGGAACGAGTAACTGCAGATAACTGGCAAAGATGTATACATCATGTACAAAAAGAAGAGGAGATAATGTGGGAACTCGATAATTTAATTGACGTTACTGTGGAACCTATCATTATCAATCTGGGAGAAGATAATTCATCACAATATTCAAAGGATGAATTTTAGTATACCTACTTTTTTATTTTCTTTAAAATACATATATTTTTGTGTGGAATAAAAGTCTATTCATTAAATTTAAATAAATATTTTGATAATAATATTGAATAATTTTATTACTAAAAACCCTCTTAACCCGGTTATGATGCTTAAAGTAGCCTTTAGTTTTGAAATGCTGTTTTTATATTGTTTACTTATAAGAGAAATGGACCGAGAAATTGATGCGGCATAGACAAAGACGGATTGTCGGGGATTAAATTTTAGCTACCTGCTACAATTTAGTACGGTTCGATCACACAAAGTTTTTTTAAAAGTACACCTCATCTATACCGATAATACATAATATAAAAATATTGAGTATAAGCACCAGTACTACATTTATTTACGATTTGCATACATAATAAGCTTTTATTACTCTCTTTTATTTCTAAACAGACTATAAGACATTGAACTATGTTTTTTATGTATCTTTGTAATTATACAGGTACTTTTGTATTTGACAGTAAAAAATTCAAAAATCTTATGCTTAATATATAAGAAGCCTCCATTGTAAACCCTTTTGGAAAGTCTCCGGCACTGCCATCCGTAGTGGGGTGACGTGACCAATAGTTGCCTCTCGGCCGACGTACGCTCGCGCTCCCCAAGATATGGATCCGGGCGTGTGTTCGAGCATGGCTGGTGACGAGCCCGCGCCTGCGCGCTGCTTTCCATCCAGGACGATTGGCGAACGTGACTTCATCTACGTCGACGGGGCCCCCGTGCATGTTCTCTTTTATTGTTATCTGCTAATGGCTGATTGAGATGATTGGGCGGTTGCTCCCGCTATCAAATAATGTCACAGAGTCAAATTGTGTGAGGTCTCACGGGCTGGTGTGTTTAACCCCACCTGAACAGGTTCAATTACGAAATTGGCCTATGAGGATTACATGTGGTGCTTTTGGCCCACGCGTACTGAGACGCAGAGCTACTAGAGTTTTAATAAGGCAGTCGTTTATATATAAAAAAAAATTACATATTTTCCTGCTTCTCTTAGCTTATTAAAAATATTTCTGTTGGTATATTTCCTGTAACCAGAAAAACGTCCAACTTTGGATCTATATAAAGTTACTTCTAAGATGATTCAATAAATAGTGTATTGTTATTAAGTACACCGTTGACTACATTCATCGGTACCCCTGCATGTTTAACATAATATGATATTTTTTAATAGACAAAAGTCTCGAGAACATGATAATTAAGTACTTATTCATGGTTGGTGGTCTTCAACATATATTATTTACTTATCACAAGGTTTAGTTTATCTAATTTTTAAGTCGTATGAGTAATTGTCTCGGAATAGAATAGATAGATAATTTTTTTTATCAAAAACGACAGTCGTTGACAAGTTGTAGCAATATTAGCACTTATTATTTCTCACATCTTAACAGATTATTTGCTTCTAGACTTTAGATTTATATTTCTGATATTATTTTGTAAAATTTGTTTTATTTACTTAATGATAGGTCTTAATCTCTTAGTTTCAGTGGTGGAGTGAGTAATATATTTTTATAACTAAAGCTGTAAATACCTATACTCTACAAGTACCTAAATCAATTGATTCCTGCCTCTTTGTATTTTAATTTTGAAATAAATCTGCAAGGAAGATGATAATGCATGTAATTTCCTTGCAAGGTCTATTCATTATCGAGTTTAGCAAAATGTAGCTACATATATAAATAGATACCCATTTCTGAAACATAATAAATTTTTTTTATCCACATGGTGATCCCAACACTCGCGTCAAGAATTCAGACGACTTACGTCATACGAACAATTGAACAATTCATTATATTTTTATCAAAATATGAGAGTAATAAAACTATATACAACACTAAATGTTTGCATTATATATTGCACGAAATTGCAAAAAATTGTTGATTTTAACGGGACCAAATGTCGAAAATTACGTTGACAATAAAGACAATTGCCTAATGTCAACCATGACGTAAGACGTCTGAATTCTTGACGCGAGTATACCACCCACAGAGATTATCCAGGGTTGTACTTACATTTTCTCGGCCCCTCCTAACAAATCCTATCAACTCTGTATTTTAAGTATTGCAGGCTATTTGTCACAGAATAAATACCTACTACAAATTTTTTGTATTTAAAAAAAAAGATTCCTCTTGCACCGGCTTCTTTAAAGTATTTTGAAAGTAGGTATAGGTTAATTATTAACTAAGAATGAAATTTAATTTTCATATTGTTAAGTACTTTATTATTGCTGTTACCATTTTGCGTTAAGTATTGTCAAATAGATATTTAACGGTAAATGGAAATAAACACCATCCAAATATTATTTTTTGAAATCGTTATAGAAATATACCTAAGTAGTAGGTATACTAAATGAAAATGTGTTTATTTTTATTAAAAACTTATTTTAATAATTCAAAAATCACGTATTCAGTTACCTACACATTATGAAAAATGGGGTAGCCAGCCAAGAATCATTAGATTTTTTTATATAAATTGTGTTAGTGTGTAAATAAAATTTGTTACAGATAATATCTCTAATGTAACATCTATAATTAAGGTTGTGATTAGTTTGGACTATTAGACCTATCAGCAAAAAAAAACGGAACAAGTAATATTCTGGTGAAATCATTTGTATGTGTATTGTCGAAACAAATTCATGTTTTATATATACTCAGTGTAAAATTTTATTTCATGATTTTCGAACAAAGCACTAATACCTACACAACGTGTGCGAATATCTGGTTGCCTATAAAATGTTAACTTTACTATCATTTCAAATATTCTAGTACTTTTGGAATAATATTTTTGTTGTACTAGTGTCACTGATAATAATAACATCCTGTACATAATTATTAAACATATTTTTCATTTCATTCGACTTAATAACGAAAAACTTCGATTTTGAAATTATAAAAAGCTCTTATGCGAGTTTAAAACGTGGACATAGTCAACCGTAACGATACCCATAGCGCTGTATATCTATATATAAAACGGGAACCCGTTTCCGTATTCATCTGTCGGTACGTCACACATCTCCCTGCTTCATTTATGCCGCCGCGTGCCCCGCGCAAGGAACATCACGCCAGCCGGGAAGCCAATGCTCGGAGGTGGTCGGGGCGCGCAGTCGCGTGTGCCCCGCTCCCCTTCTACCCCCGCGCGGGTGCCGTCATTGGCCTCGGCCTCGAGAGTGCGCCGCTTGTGGCTGCGGCGCGGCGCTGCGCTCGCTCGCTCGGCACGCATAGAGGGGAATACTGATATCTGCGTCCGCGGGGGACGGCGATGATGCTCCCTAATGACGTGTCCCATGTGGCGGCGATTTTAACGTCATTATGAATGGGGTGCGTATTATGTAGTATTTGGTCTGGCGGATCTTTGATTTTTTTATTTTTTCGGGTTATAAAACAGTGGCGTGTCGAGATCTACTGAAAGAGGGTACACTGAGAGAAATATATTTTAGCTATTAGTAGATTTTATAGTTATTTTCAGCGAAATATCTGCAGTAAATAGGCTCCAGAAAAGTTACGTTGCTATCATAATAAAAATAATTTTGCTAAAGGAACCTACTAGCGATACATTTTTTTTAACTTTTGATTTAGTGCTACTTAGTATTCAGTTAGCAACTTTAACATTTAATTTTATATTTTAATTTAAGTCGATATTAAGATAAGTATCTACAATTTGGACAGAATCAACCAACACTTTTAACTTTAATATAAAACACAAATTTTAAGTTAACGTTGATAACTAATTAATACTATAGGCATTAGCACACCTTATACAAGGTGTCCAGAAAAGTCATATCAAAAATGAAAGAGTATACTCGAGATATCAAAATAATGATGGTACTTCATATAAAAATTTTATATTATAGTTATTCGCCTTCGAAGTAAGAAGTTGAAAAATAAATTTCAGTTATAACTTTTAAGCAGTTGCCATAATAGCAATGAAATTTACACAGTCTTTGAGTGAAGTCATACATGCTTCGTTTATAACCTTAACCTTAAATAACAGTGTAACACGTACGTAAACGAATCATGGTATTTCTATTATTTTAGGCATTTTCTAGTGTGTATGTGTGTGTAATATAATTTTGTATTACACGTAATTTTCTAACACAGTGATATAACGATGGCTCAAGTGTATTGATAATAATGACCTGTGGATGTTATTAGTGTAATCAAAATGGGCTGGCTCTGTTATTGCTGGAAATGCACAGAAAATTTGTTTATAAGTTTCATCC
This sequence comes from Monochamus alternatus, assembly GCA_037114965.1. Taxonomy (NCBI): domain Eukaryota; kingdom Metazoa; phylum Arthropoda; class Insecta; order Coleoptera; family Cerambycidae; genus Monochamus; species Monochamus alternatus. The sequence goes on along the minus strand of CM073431.1, from coordinate 70,343,578 downwards.
CTCTGTACGACATTTTATTGGGCTATTTTTTATATATCACTTGTTCTTCGAATAAGTAAACGTATACTAAAATTACTACCCAACTTTCAAAATCACCCTGTATTAATATGGAAATTTTACACATAATTTTTGCAATGTATGCTGATATTACTGCTACTTTATTCTTGTTAGATGTATATAAATTTCTTTATATCTGTTCTGTCCTGTCTGCTGTCTATATTTTTCCTGTACTTATTAACAAAAAGATGAATTACTAGGTGCTTTAATAAACACCCATATATAGACGAATTGAACAGGTGAAGGACAAATATAAGTACAGGTGTAGTTGCTTCTAAATTTTCAACTTAATAGACATTTATTATTGTTGCCAGCTCTTGTAGAATAATTAACTATTTGACAGTCACAGTAACAAAAACTTATCTACTTATAGATTATTAAATGAAACTGAAGTTCATAGAGTACCTGTTAAATGTTAAGTTAAAAACTTCCTTTGATAAATCAACTGTCAAAATGTGTAAGGGTAACTGGAAGCAGTTATGTATTATAAATGATTTTTTTTCAATTTTTTTCCGTTTCTCTGGAGCCGTTGTTGGTAAATTAGTGGCCTGTATTGTTGAAAATAGAAATTTTATTTTTCTTTATGATTTCTATACTAAGCATTTGAGGACAATACAAATTTAGTGGTTGGTAACACTTATATGTTCCTTTTGACTAAGTAAATCTATACGTAAATCTCAAAACTTCAGGAACTGACTGGATTCGCATAACCAGATGTCGATCAATATCTCTAAATTATTCAAGTAAGTTTATCAAATTATTCACCGAAAATATTCTTCTCTTTGAATTCAATAAAATAAACGGTTTTGGAGAAATTTGTTCTTTTTTGTGGCCAATGCCTCCACCATTTTTTATGTGAGGACCGCCATTATCGTTTTCAAAGCTGTCGATAATGATAAATGTAGCTTAAGGTAGGAATAACACATACAGTTTCTTCGATATATTTAGAAAATAGAAAAGTAAATTTTGTCACGTTCGTAACTGTCCATTCAAATAGAAACACTGTTATCTAATGTTATGTATTTATGTACTTAGGTCATTGTTCTATAGTAAATGCAAAAGCTTCGCTTCATTATTATCTTTAATTATAATTTTTATAATCGCAGAATTTACTTTAAGTAAATATTCGATTAATGTATGGATTAGATTAGATTAGAGTCGTACTTGTATATCCCTTAATGATAATTTTTAACTTATGTCTAAAATCCGCAACTTGTCCTACTCTGTGGAAAATTGGTAAAGCTTGTCCAATTTTAAATTCTAGGGATCCTACACTAATATCTAACTGTAGACCTATTTCTATCATATGTAACTTTGCTAAGCTCTTTGAGATGTCCTTGTGTACCGCAATTTATCCGTCAGTGAGCAATTTTATTTCTCCATTTCAACATGGGTTCATGGAGAAGACATCTACTGCTACTAATCTTGTTTATTTTACTCAATTCGTATCCAAAGTACTTGATGAACATGGACAATGATGCAGTATACATCGACTTCTCAAAAGCTTTTGACCGTATTGACCATGACATTTTAATTACAAAACTTAATAATTTTGTATTCAGTGAATCTCTGTTGAAATTACTTCACTTTTACTTGCAAAATAGACAGCAATATGTTGCTTACAATGGTCATCATTCTAATTTTTTTAGCTGCTTCTGAAGTTCCCCAGGGATCTAATCTTGGACTGCTGTTATTTTTACTATGCATAAATGACTTATATTCTGTAATAGAATGTGATCATTGGTTCTTTGCTGATCTTAAATTATTTATGAAAGTTGAGTCTGTTGATAACTGTTTATTTGTTCAAGATCAGTTGGAAAATATAGAGACATGGTGTAGTGTTAATGATTTAGTTATGAATGTTTCTAAGTGTAGAACTGTGACATTTACTCGGAAAAAGTTCTATTATATTTAATTATACTTTTAACTCCCAAATATTAGAAAGATCGAATACAGTTAAAGACTTTGGAGTTTATTTTGATAAAGATCTATCTTTTACTGCTCATATTGATTACATCACAAGCTCAGCCTTAAAAATGTTGGGATTTATTATAAGCAACTGTTCAAAATTTGACAATGTGCTTGCTCTTAAGACATTATTCTTCTGTTATGTTCGTTATGTTGGAATATTGTGGCATTGTATGGTCGCCTTATTATAATAAGTAGGTATATTACTGGCTTAGAAAGAATTCACAAGAAATTTTATAAATTCCTTAACTTCAGAACCACTGTTGTTTATTCAACTATTGGTTATGATCACTAATTTCTTCTGAATAAGTTTGGTTAAATATTTATATATGTTACTGCATAACCAGATTGATTGTATGCCTCTTTTATCTATTATAGAATTTCCTGTTCAACAATTTATGAGTCGTAATAACCCAACTTTCTATCGACCTAATGTGAACTCAAATATTTTAATTAAATCCTCTATATTTGCAATATTGAATAATTATAACAAAATTTTTAGTACCTGTGACATAAACTTAGGTAAAATTATGAACAATGCAGCCACTTATTTTTCTTAGACTTAAACATCATTATAGGACACTATTCTATGTAATTTTTTTTCTTCTTTTAAGTTAATATTTTGTACGACTTACTTAAGTACGCATACTTGTTATGTAATCCGTTTTCCACTTTTGTCCTGTTATTGGAGAAATCTGTCGGGCGATAAAGGGTATTATTATTATTATTATAACGCAAATTATATTGTATAGTAGCTTTATTACCAAAAAAAGGTGATCCAGGCTCAAGAAGAAATGTTCGCGGATTAGTGGTAAGTTAGTAAATGTGTGAATGCATATAGAGGGCCCTCACGCCTGATAGTATATTTTTTTTATTTATCACTAATTTGGAACTTATTCTACATTTACTGTACATAGAACTTTGACTATGTCCTTAACATTTTTAAAAATGGTTTATTTTTTAAAAATGCCTATATAAAATACTGCGTTTCTCCTAAATCTAACCTAAAAGTGTTTTGAGGTACTTATACTTACTTAATTTACACAATAGTTTAGAAATTATAAACAGGTTTTTTAGTATCTTACGATATTCTGTAATGTATTTATCCAATAGAGAGATGAAAATAAAGTATTTTAATTAAGCAATGCATGCGGTCTATTCATGCACTAATGAGAAATACATTAACTATTGGTATAGATAAAAATACACTTGCTCCAGCAAAAAACTTGTATAAAATAGAGGATAGATGAACAATTCAATTGTACTTATATAGTCACAAATTAAAAGGTCATCTAATTATGGTTACCAGCAATAACTCAAATTTTTTCTGAAGTACCTGAACGGTGTTGCTATAGTTATTAAAAATCTTAACTAAATGTATTTGTACAAAGGTTAGGTAATCGTTTGCAATAATAATGACACTTTTTAAAATAAATTTTGCTATTTCTTTTGAACTGACGTATTTATAACTTTAACATTAGTACTTAGTTGTTTCACACATCAGTAGAGATTTAATGAAATTTCTACTCAGAACTTCCAGTTCAAAAACATTGTTGAGGAAGTGTTATTATTGCAAAAAGCATGTACATAAGAGCTCACACTCACCATATCTGCTAATTCTTGATTTGCATAAGGTATTTTTCGATAAAAAAATAATCTACAGTCAATGACATCTCTTCACATAATAAAACGAATTATTTAGTTAGTGCTCTTTAAACAGTTGAACAGAGTTGGCCTAAATTTCGGTTAAAAATTCTCGATTTATTTTCTGGAATATATTGACACTTTAGACCATAGATCGTTTAACGAAAATTGTTTATTTTCATGTCTTCTATAACCCGTTTCAGAGAACGCATGGATGCAAAAGCACTGTAGGTATTCATATTTGTTTAAAAAAAATGAAAATAGACAAACGTTCAACTGACAAATAAATTTATAAGGTACTTAAGTAGTTGAAGAAAACATGTTCTTAAGTAGTTCCACTACTGTTTTGTGTTTGAGGCTAGCGTTTCAAGGACAAATGATAATGTTTATAAAGAACTTTTACAATTTTTTCAATGTGCAGTTGACAGTTGACGTGTAAAATCCAGGAGATTTTACGATAAAACATAACAGGTTACAATTATGCTTCGTTTTCTTATTCTTGAAATGACTTGCCAGCCTGGAAACTGTTATACAATCTCGAGAAAACTTGTATAATGGACACAGTGAAGAGATATTTTTTCGAAGTTACGATTTTTTTTAGAGCTATGCAATTTGCTGAAATTTAGCGTATAAAAACAGAGCCTTTAACAAATGTTATCTAAATTTAAATATAACAAAGAAGTACCTACTTAAACACGGAAACATCTTGGTTTACTTAAATTAAGTCAATATCTGCTTACCAACACATATTTAATATAAATTATTAAAAGTTAATTGAATTGAATTACAACATTGACTGAAGAAGCTCATTTCCCTCTGTGCATCAACTCGATTGGAGGTCTTTCGATGAGTTTCCCGTATCTCGTCAATTATTCATTATGAAACGTAGCCTATTACGCATCGGCAAATTGATCAAAGGGCCTGTGAACGTGGCATATGGAGAATCCCCCGGGGGATTATTTATCATGTTTGCTTGTTTGCATCGCTAAGAGCCCTGCTGTTGTATAACGAATATTATTGGTTTGCGGGTGGTTTTGCCGTGATACGCTATAGGGGAGTGCTTTTATAAATTAACATATTAATGGCCGTACGGTAACCGCGTGATGAGCTTCTTTTATTTCGAATTGCCCTATATTTTTCGTATAGCCGGTAAGCATTCTTTCACATTCGCCGTAGATTCTCATAAATTGGGTATATACCTACACAAGGCGGGGCATACCTAATTACGTGTAAACGATTTAAGCAGAACGTCTTCTAGCCAAAACAAAGTAGGTAATTGGTCAAATAAACCTTTATTACAAAATATCTTACCAAGATATAGTGTTGAATTTTATAATTTTTTTAAAATTTCCCCAGGACGGATTAAAAATTGTTTTGGGTGTATGTCAGTATCAATTAGTGTCAATCTTGCCTGAGAAGACAAGAAATATTACATTTCTATTTTAGGTAAAAATTACTTTTAAAATCATATCAAGTATGTGTCCAGTTCTGCTGAACTATATAACTAATTATAAATTCATTGCCATTTGACTGAAAGAATTCCGATTCTGTGTCGCCTATTTCGGTCACTATTTATAACTTATTATGTAAAACTAGTTGTTTATATACTACGTACCGAGGGGGAAACCACTAAGGTATTTTGCTGTAGAAGCTGTAGGTAATTAAAGGTACTTTTTGCATTCTTTGGATATTTGTGTGTATTTATGGGTATTTTTCGGTATTTTTAGGTTCTCTGTGTATTTTTGGGTACTATCAAGGTAATAATGGGCATTTACTGGGTATTCAATGGGTATTACGAAGATAATTAATAGGTATTTTAACAGAAAACTAGTATTTTCCCACCAATTTTTAAATACAATGGCGACCGCGCATGCGTTATGCCGATGGCACAGTTTAAATATAAGTAAACAACTGACCGACGCAATGGCAAATATAAAAAATATTAAAAAAAAAAAACAAAAATATTTTCTGTAAAATTTTTCGGAGGCACTGTTAAACCACTATGTGGCCTTTTATTGTCTTCGTAAACCTTTAGTTTAGAAAATAATATAGGGTGATTCGAATTAGATACATTCTATTGCAAAAATAATGACACTTCCTCAAATCAGTTTTTTGACTACTGGATGTTCTGTGTAGAAATTTCAATAGATTTCTGTGGTGAGTGGATCAACTAAGAACTAATGTTTAAAATTGAAAGTAGATTTCATTACGAATATGTCAGCAGTACGAAATAAATTATCAAATTCAACTAAACAGTGCCATTATTACTCGAATAGATTGTACAGTAATGGTTTAGAAGGCATTTACGCAGAATATATCCATTCACATACTAGCACATTCCCCTCTTCTGTTAACAAATTTTAGTATGGTATAATTTCTTAAACTTTATCTTTAGATCAATATATTACATATTATTCGATACGACGTGTTAACGACAAGTTTGGTCAAACTTCTCCGACATATTCTATTGATGAAAAATATGTAATAAAAAGTGAATGAGTCTATAATAAAAATTAAAATATTGCTAAATTAGGTTTACCTATCACATTCATATACTATTTAACAAAAAAGATTTTTTATGCAAACAACTGCTAATTATCTGATTCATACATGACGAAAAGCAAGCTGGGGCTAAAATTGAATTCTCCCTCGATACCCATGTATTTACACTTGCTAATGAAAGATTTTCGTTGTACTGGAGACAACGATGGTACCCGATGAGTATTTGGGATCCGGACAATAATTTTAGGGACACCCTGTATAGATCGAATATTATGATTTCATAGACGAAGAAGAAGTTTGTTTTTAGTTAGCTTGAAGGGGGCATGGTGTAGGTATTGGCACCCTTCTTGGGTGCGTCAATGAGTTTATGATACATTTTATGTAATCCAAAATGTTCTTTCCAGATGTATTCAGATCGAGTCAAAGCAGCCCTTAAAAAAATCTATATTATTTACGTAGATCTGTGACTGGAATAATTTCTAAGGAAATGAAAGACAGTTTTGGAAAATTTAAGGTATATTAGGTAAAATCGTGGGCCATTTAATGTATTTTTGGTTTCTTAGATATCTGGGTATTTAAGGGTATTTTTGGGTACTATTCGGTATTTCTGAGTACTTAACGGGATTTTTAGGTACTTAAGGATATTATTGGGTAATAGTCATAGGTATTTTTTGGGCACTTGAGGATAATTCGTGGTTTTTTGGGAATTTTTGAGGTATTTGCTTATTTGATGACGTATTTTTTTGGGAAAATAATTATGGGTAATATTTAAAAAAAAATGGTATTTCATTGTACAAATTGCAGTGGTTTACCCTTGCTACGACTATAGGCACTGTTACCAAATTCGTAGTATTTCCATATTTATATTTTTTTACAAAAGTCTCGCAAAAATCAAGTAAAATTGGTAGGCAAAAAATTTGCAAAACATGATCTTGTAAGATCGCGCATAAGGAACCAGCATCAGAATACTAGAATTAGTGACGTATTCATTTCCTTGAAAAAAATGTTACACCATTATGTATTAATATTGATTTTTAGATTTAGTTTTCATTTTATTCTAAAAATGCATCTATATAAATATACCTATACATATATTACAGTAAAATGCTTCAATCTTTCAATAACAAAATATAAACAATACCTACTTATTAGTGGATTAGCAAGTTCAATATTTGCCATCTTCAAGCACATGGCAAATATTGAAGTTGCTGCGAGTTTCATTGCCATGCAGCCACTTTAATTCATTCCTATAACTGTTGTCTACTGTTAATTACTTCGTGGTGAATCTTATTTTAAAAATCCTCATAAAAAGATTTCTAGCCGATTTAAGATGGGACTTCACAGCACAAGACCAAACTGACTAATTCATCTACCACTAAAATGGGTCATTTAATCAATTTGCGACGAATCTACCATTCTGTGGAATTGCATCTTGCATCGTGTTGGAAGAATATCTCTTGTCTAATATTTAACAAAATTTTCTTCTATATTTTCCTGTCCCACACTTCCAGTCTAGTTTGTCCTGCTTTATTCAATGTTCACATTTCACTGGAATAGATACATGTATACTGGGTTTCACTGTCTTCTAAAATCTAATCTTTGGTTGCCTAGAAATATTTTTTTCTCATTATTCTCTGTAGTATTTTTTTACTGCTTTATAAAGGTATTTTAAGCTAATATAAATCAAATCTCCTACAATTCCTATCAATGAAGTCATATGTATGTTCTCTGATACCAAACATCTAGGTATGCTAATGAACAATTCCACAGACAAAGCTCTATTCAATAATTATCTAAAGAAAATAATCTAATTTACTCACTCTATAAAAATCTAACTTCACTTTTTTGGCAGTGGGAACACAACATATTCAACCACAATGTGGTCTAATAGATGGTTGAATTTGTCGTGTTCCCACTGCCAAAAAAGTGAAGTTAGATTTTTATAGAGTGAGTAAATTAGATTATTTTCTTTAGATAATTATTGAATAGAGCTTTGTCTGTGGAATTGTTCATTAGCATACCTAGATGTTTGGTATCAGAGAACATACATATGACTTCATTGATAGGAATTGTAGGAGATTTGATTTATATTAGCTTAAAATACCTTTATAAAACAGTAAAAAAATGTTACAAAAGCTAATAATAAGGAATATATGGGTAGATATTGTGGGTGTAATTCAACGCAGGTTGGGGCTTTTGTCCACTCAGTAGTTAGTTTCACACAATATTATTAATACCTAAAAATCTCTGTAGTCATCAACTATTTTCGTTTTTTTTTACAAATGTAGTTCTTAAATATTTTTGCTCGATTTGTATTTAGGTATTTTTTTAAACTTGTCTTATAGATATTTTTCTTCCGTCAGCTCCATGTAAATACTTATTTTCCTTTCTCATTGATATATACCTCCCTTTTAACTAATTTCATCTATTCTCTTTATTACCTACTTTAGTTGTTTTCTATTTATTGGTAGTACTACGAGATCATCTGCAAATGCCAGCCACTGATGCCTTTGATAGTATACAGGGTGACTGACCTATAGATAAGCATAACATTGAAAAATTATAGCTAAGAACAAATAATGACGAATAGTGAAAAAACTATAGCAAAATATTTTTAGTTATTTCACCTAACTTTACAATTCATAACAAACGTAAAGTTATGTAAAAGTCCATACTACTTTTGTAAATGAAATTAGTGCACTGTACTATTATACACAAATAAACATGAATAAAATTCCATATTATGTGATTTTACAACTATTGTTCTGAATTTCATTGTAAATTTTCTATAGGTACTATAATTCGTATTGATTTATACATTGTAATTTTTAGTTTGGAATTGTAAAATATATGTAATTTCACTGAGTAGATAATTTAATTTTAGTTATATTTTATATATGCTTATCTTATATTATAATTAATTGTAACTGAAAATATGCATAGCTAGAGAAAACTTTTTCAATACTTAACTAAAATTATTTCACATTGGGCATGTGACTGAATATCAGTGTGTAGAAAATTAAATAATGAATAACATGTGCATAATGTTAAAAAATATTACTATAGACACACAATTCATCAATCAGTTCAAATATTCTCACATTGTTTAACCTGAATAGTGTGTAACAATACCCATTTAAAAATGTATTAATACTATTTTTGTTGCCAAATAAAAAGTGTGTCGACAGATGAAGTTGAAAAATGGGAAAAACTGTTAATGTCATATAAAAAAGTTTCAAAAAAATTTCTGCTTGTTAAAATCTACAAAAATGTAAATTTAAGTAAGTCAGTATAATATGCAAGATATCTTTTACTAACAAATTATTAGAAAAAACTATAGATTTTATTATTAGAACAATAGTAAATACACTATGCGAGTTATATGTTTATTTTAAACAGCTAAGGCCTTGTCAGTCGTTCTTTCAGTGAAATTTGTCATTCTCTAAATTTGAATTACATATCCTTTTCTCAAAAGTGTTATTGTTCATCAATCATCTAAAATGATTGCAATGAATTTCATTCGCATTAAAAAATGTGTTGAAATGTTTTCGCTGAAAATGGCATTCTTGAAATATTTATATATTGAAAATAATTATTTTTAGCTCGATTTTTACTTACAGCAACGTAACTACAAATATGTTAATATCTGTTGTAAATTATTACCATTTTTATTATCACAAAGATAAATATGTTATTTGAAATGAATGTTGTATATGGTTTAGAGACAAAAATATAATAGCGCAGTTTTCATGTAAGCATACAAACAATGTACCATTCAGTTTCTATTATATTTATGAGTTGCATAACATTTAAATTGGCATAACCTGCATAACTAACAAATGTTCCATAAAAAGGCTTTATTAATGAACTCTACATGTTTTTCTGCTACACCTTAACACAACTAAAACTCATTAAGTTAGAGGTTAGATGTGCCTCTGCGCATGTACAACAGAAATCACATGAAAAATTCTGTTTCATAATAAGCTATGTAAAAGTAAATAGTTACCACATTATTCCTGAAACTTCCTAATTTTATTACGTAAAAACATTACATTACATGCCTCATTTTCCCTTAATACCTATGTAATGTAAATATTATGTATAAAAGGAATTTCTCAAAATAGAGAAATTTTCACCCATTTTTTATCAGTGCGTAAATAAAGTAATGAATCACCCTGTATGTATTCATTAGTCAGATAATCCATCCAGTATGTAATATAAAATAAGTTAATTTCTTTTAAATAGCTATTCTGTTTCAAAATATTTACAGGAAACAGTTTACCTAGTACTATACCTACTATCGTTGTTACTTTGTTCTTGGCGCATTCGCCATATATTTGAATGTAATCTACAGACAGAAAAATAGGAACCTACATATATTTATTTGCTATTTACGTAATGACGTAGTTCAACAAAACTAGTCTATCTTAATAACACAATGAGATACCTATGTAATAATTACAAATTTTTCAGCCATCTTCGAGAAATGTAGGTCTGTATATATAGAGAATGGAATTTCTGCGCTAGAAAATGTAAAGATATGCCTTCATTATTTTATTTTATAAGTGTTTGTACCAGGTAGCATATTTATAGGTCATCTGGATATAGGGGGGAATGTTTTATTTCGAAATAGTTAAAAGGGCAAATAAAATAAAAATAATTTACACATTTTAAATTAAAAATATCTTATTTCAGTAAGTAGCTACCTTTTTTGTTCAAAATTGCACAGTATATTTCATATTTTACTACCAGAAACTTTATACGAGGGCTGACAAAAAAATTAATACATATTTAACGCATAATATTGCTTGCAGAGGGCGCCTCGTACGTGACTCTCAAAATTGATTATTATATTATTTTCACTATTAAAAAATCTCCAACTAAAAAATTTGTAACATTAAGGAAAAACCATTTGTTATGTTTCACTATGACATAGGTATATTTTTTATTAAGCGATTTGGGATGGAGATATATTATAGGTTATATCAACTTATTTTCACCTGAGGAATCTGCGGCACCATTTATGACCCATATAGGTTTAGGTACTTGCTGAATATGTAATACAGTTACCGCAAATATTCCTTAACTATAAAAATTGCCTTCTTTTGTTATTGTCAATATCATTTACTGTTTCTTTATGTGTAGGTATTTATCAGCGTAAATGAATTCACTCGTGATTTTTTTTTATCAAAACGTACGATTTTCTGGTAGATGTTAGATGCGATATGCATGTGGTATTGGTACTGCTGCTTCACATTATTAAGGTACTCAGTGTAGAAAATTTTGGTAGTATGGCGAAATGGCATTCATGAAGTGAAAAGTAGACATGCGACAATATTGTGTTAATTTGACTGTCAATTTTATTGGCATCAGTGTAAAATTTGCAATTTTACAATGATATATTTTGCCACATCAGATAGGTATATTTTTTACCATAAGAATCTTTTTTTTACAGAGTGTAAATTATCACCACTTATACAACAATAAAGCAGGACACTAGATTTCTCAGTAAATTTGTAAACTAAAAAAGATTACGTATTCGAACGTTTCTATCCCCTCGGTTGGCTCCCAATTGATCCCCCAGTAACATTTGTGAGTACACGGCACCCTCACCCTTGTCGTTTTCCCCTTCGATGACGGGTAGAGTACCGGCGACGCGACCAACCCCAACCTGCAATTGTGAGCAGTTCAGTCCTCAGACATCATGTCCTTCTCACTAATAATCAAATAACCCCTCTTAACCTATATTTCGTAATTGGAGCAAGGGGGATATCGATAACTCTGATGAGGAAAGTAATTATAACTGGTACACCTGAAGGAGTGTTATATAGGGTGTTTCGAAATTTGCTTGCAATATTTGACCTCACAACTTAGTGACGATAAGAAAAAACCAATAACAGAAAAATGCTTTCTGTATAAGGAGGCAATATACCTTTGCAATAAACACACATCCTTACGTTCAGTGAGCTCAATATAAAGGTTAGCAACCTAACACTATATATTCTCAACACGTTTTAAAGTGATGAGCCAGTGAACTACCAATTGGAATTTTGGGAGGCAGGTGTGGCAGACAAATGATTAAACTGTCATAATTTAAACTAAATATGTTACTAATTCGGGCTGGAAACCTTTATGTTGTGGCGAGTGTAGGTATACATAAAACGTCTATTGTCACCAAGCAGCGCTCCTAAAATTACTCCTTTCGTAACGTAGAATCAACTTTAAATGTCGTAGAATTACACATTGTAAGATGTTTATCTGTAAGGTACTTGCGGGTGATGAAGCCTGTCGGAAAATAAATTTACTCCCGTACTCGCGTTCTGCCGCTGCAGCATTACCATCGCAAAAGCCATAAATAAATATCATATCAACTAACTCTTGTCCCGTAAACTCTTCCATTTTTTTCGCTTTGAACTATTAAATTGGCAATCGGGTTGACAATACTTTGTCATAAGAATACCTTGATAATTTTGTTTAAATTACTATGAAATTGACCAAAGTGGGATTAATTCAAGAGCTATTTTCTCAGAAACCGAGACCGAAAGATAACGATTTGAAACAAGAGTACCTTTTTAACGTAAAACAGTTCGGGAAAACGGAATTTGCTGTCCAATTTGTTAAAAAGTCAAAGATGAAAAAGTTACACACGCAAAATACCAAGAGTCCCCTCGTACCCACCCCAATGGACCTTGTGGAAATAAATGGATCAGTCCATCAAATTGCTCATCAAAATTTAGCTGTGTATACCAAATTTCATTCATTTATCAGAACGCGATTGAGAAATCGCAAAAAAATAATTTCCATTCCTCCCTCTTCAATGGGTCCCTGTGCCCTTAGGAAGCATTTCCGGACCCATGTTCATATGAACTTTTTTACTTAGTTTTGATCATAGAATCGGCCTGTTCAGGGTTGGCAGCTAATTATGAGACACTCTGTATATTACCTACACCGTTATAGAAATGTTAATAGTAAAACAATAGTCTATAATAATGTATTTAAACCACTGACTAGTAACATTGTGAATATAATTTTTTAAATACACTCACCGGCAGAAAAAACCGGCCACTAAAAACTAACCCCAATAGTTGGCTTCCTCGCGAACCGCTCGTTTGATTTTGAAGATCTTTTTTTTAAATTGTACATTGATTTGATGCTATGTCTGAAATTTTTATTCAGAATTTAATTTGAGCATATACGGGGCGCAACAAAGAGACGAAGTTTTTTCCCGAAGTTTGTAACACCCTGTGGGGTGCAGCAGCTACAGTCGCTGTTGCTAACTAGAGTCACACTGTAGCCTCATCTTTTGTGAACATTTTGTTTTTTTAATGACGACATTATCTCTGTTTTTATTGGAGATACACTGTTTTAAAACAAACCCCTCGGAAAAAACTCAGAAAACAAATCAAGTAAACAAATAAACATCAAAACGTAGATTAATGTGAAAACAATTGAAATTAAAAAAAAATAAACAAATTTTAAGGAACTAATATCTAGTGTGGCCTCTTCGTTCAAAATGACTTAATTCAATCGACGTGGCATCGAATCAATCAGGTTTGTAACAAATCCTTGTGAAATTGCATCAAATTCTTATTGAAGTGCAATTCGCAGACAACCGTTGACAGACTCTTGTCATATTTCAAGCAATCAATCCGTTTCCGCCTATGCCGCCTTGATTATTATTTACACGTAGAAATTTCTGCTTGAAAAGCCTTTTCCCGAGACGTTCGTTTTAAAACAGTGTATCTCTAATGAGAACAGAGACAACGGCGTGATTAAAAAAAACAAAATGTTCACAAAAAATGAGGCTACAGTGCGTCTCCAGCTAGCAACAGCGACTGTAGCTGCTGCACCCCACAGGGTGTTACAAATTTTGGGAAAAAAACTTCGTTTTTTTGTTGCGCCCCGTATATAGTCAAATTAAATTCCGAACAAAAATTTTCAATATAGTATCCGTTCCTGAGAAATCAATGTACAATTTAAAAAAAGATCATCAAAATCAAATGAGCGGTTTGCGAGGAAGCCAACTTTAAAATTGGGAGTGGTTTTTAGTGGCCAGTTTTTTTTGCCGATTTAGATACACCGGAATAGAACATGTTTGTGTATGATTGAAGGACATATAACACTGTTTTAGTTATATCTATCTCTCTTACTATAAGAGAGACCTAAATCTGCCAAATTACTGATGTATGTACCAGCGAGCCACCCTAGATTTTTAATGTGAAAATACTACGATTTTTGCTAATTTACTTATATGAAAAAATGCACAGAAATTTGGTATATGAAAATATCGATAAGGCTCTTTTGACGCAATTAATGTTAATTACCGACTTACACAAATGCGTTAAACCACAATTAAAAGAAATATTCATATTTTTATTTTGGTAAAAGTTAACAATTTTAAGTATATTATGTCTTTTGCGAAATTTTGGTAACTTGCCGTTTAGCCGCAAAAAATATTTTCATGCATATGGGATACCTAATCTATCCTTTGTATGAAAATAAGGAATAGCTGATACGCATAATACCACTGTAGGTGATAAAGAGCATATTTCAATATTCTGCAATTAATGAGAAATTTTGTCATTTACCATTACAATACTTTATCAACCAATGTGTCGAAATGGGCTTAAAAATTATATAACATTTGAATTAGGGTAAGTTTCGTAAAGATAAGATTTATATCTTCAGTGTGAGGTTAGCAGGAGGACCTCCGAATAGTCTGTGATATATTTTGTTTAATATCGGTCAACCACTGCCACGTGTCGCTGTGTAATAGACACGCGTCAAGTTTTAGTAATGCCGAAGGGTTCTTCTCTTCTGTAGGGGTAAACTTTCATTAATCGAGTATAACGTTTTACCCTTTTTAATACACACGTTCTATAATGGAGGGGTAACAGAAATATAAAAAGTCAGTGACGTGCTATTACTATTACCAGATTTTTGCTTTTAAGTAGAACATATTACATATTTCAATTAGATAAAAAATCAATGCATCTTGAGTACACACTTCGGTGAGTTGTAAAAAGAAAACCCAAATTTTGGGTATAAATTTATCTTAATGAAGTTCAACATTAGTTTTAGATTACATAAAACAAATAAATTGTATATAAGTATTCTGATATGGTAAACATAATTTATTTACTTATGAGCTTATTAGGTATACTTATTCCTTCAAATTCCTTCATTGTTATTAAACATCATCAGGGATTTTATTTGGAATTTGTCACTCAAGTCAAGTAGGCAGTGAAGATATTCAGGATTTACTGCTTTCAGTCGTTACTTAGAGACTATTTCTAGAATTGACAGACAAGAAAAAGGAAGGGCACTTTAAACGTGGACAAATTACCAAGTTAAATAATGCTTTACATCTAACAATCGATTTCTTATAGAATACAAAGTCTATTTTTTAGAAGTAGGTATAATAGTACGTGGTTCTCATAGTACTAGTCTGAGTTACTTGTTTTAATTGAATAAATAGTCGACTTATATTTTTTAAATAGCACTCGAACTCTGTCTATGCCGCTACTGGTCAGCATAGGAACTTAGATGTTCAGAGCACTAATAAGAACTGTTTACTAATATTATGGCAGAGAGCGAAACTGGAACAAAAAATAAATTTATAAGAACAAATTATATTTATATAGGGTAATTCACTCATAGTGTAGGGTTAGTATAATACTAGTATAATACGAGTACGCGATTAAAAAAAATTAAATTCATATTTACGCCGAAAAAATATTTTTAAACGATTACTTAAACCCCCTTTTCAGTCTGTCACTGACCGCTGACAGTAGATCAACTCAGTGTCGGCCTGACGTGACGTTGCCAAATTTAAATATTTTCCTATTAGGTACTTATGATAATGTTAAAATATGTTATAAATTATTTTCTAAAACTATGCAGACGGAGCAAGTAATAAACTATTTAGATGCATTTAAAATAGTCAGATAAAAACCGATACTCACTAGGTAAATTATTAAAGGAGGCTGAGAAGCTTTTCGTATTACTGACTGACATTAATACAAATCGTGCTGTCAACAATAAACAGTCCGAGACATATACAGTGATAATAATCCAACAACAGTGAATCTTGACCTATCGTATTTAGGTCAATAACCTTGTTTTTAATGCCTACTCAATGACAAACGCTACAGAGCTGCAGAACCCTCAAATAATAACAGAAATAAACAATTTAAATTCGCATTCGCGAAGTTAACGACGGAATAAGCCGAAGCCAGTGTTTTCCTATGCCGCCGAAAACCCACCGTCCAACTGCATGTCGATTGTACGTCCACGTCAACTCAGATGTGATTGTCTACGAAAGGCTGTTTCGATGTTGCTTGTGTCACTAATGCAGTTTATAATAATTGAATGTACTAAATAAAAATGCAATTCAAATTGGGTGAAACTAAATTCCACAAACTTTCCTACCAGGAACAATTAACAGTGAAAGACCGTGGTTATTGCCTACTGAACAGAACCGAAGATATTTTAAGAAACAATTGAATTTGTGGCTGTTTAAAAAAATACTTTTTTACGGTACTGATCACGACGAGAAGCCTGGAGAAAAAAAGGGAGTAAGGGATTTGAATTTGCATTATTTGGAAATATCAACATACAAATTCGACGTGATTGCGCTTTCAAGAACATACAAAAAATTTACTTAGGTATATTATAATATTACATTTGGAAATTACAAAATGTTATATTACTGCAAAATATTCGAAAATAAGGAAATATTAAAATCATATATTTGTTATTCTGAAGCATCAGTTCTAAAACATTGTTTTAACATATTTTCATAAGATCATAAAGGCTAAGAGTGTTCAACTTTACCTACCATCTGTCCTTCCCATGCGGATGTTACTCACGGCTGCAACTCTTACTGTTTCTGAGATCCTGACACTGTATATTTTAGGTTGTCTTGTAAGCAAGTGTTGCATGGTTTGCAATAAGGTTTTCTGTGGTATATGTATTAGAAACTATATTATTAACGTACAAGTTAATAATATAGTTTCCCTTTTGTGTTATGAGCGGATTACAATATACCACGTCATTGTAAAGAAATAAGTCTAGTGGGGTAAGATCATAGGATTTGGCTGTCCATGAAATGGAAACGCGTGAAGTCATGAGGTACATAATTTTGTTGGTATCACTGATTTCGTAATCCATATACATTGGTCTATAACAAAAAAATGTGGTCCATTCGTAAATGGACATTGAGATTACCACGTCAGAAATTTAAACTGCACTGATATTGGCAGTGGATCTCGATACCAATGTGGTTTTCAGAAGACCAATAGCGATTGTTGTCGATTTATCATTCCAGTTCTATGAAATGCCTATGGGACCATCGTTAAAGAGCACATAATGAAAAAATTATAGCTGATTATTTATCAATCTTCTGATCCATTCATAAAACGCGATCTTCTGTCAGCTCCAGAATAAAATAGATCAATTAATGGTTTGTGTCGTTTAATTTTATACATTTTAAATACCTGTAATCACCAGGTTATGAGTTATAACATTATATACAGGGTGATTCACTTAAAACTTCCCAGACAAAAGAACAAGGAAACCAAAACAATATAGCGGTGGTCTGTAAAAGCCAACTTTTAGGGATTGCTAATGGTCTCAATTTTCCATTTTTGTTTGCTGGTGGGAACTGTGGCGGTGTTATATTTAGAAAGGTTATTGGTTTCTAAACCCCTTTTGAGGAATGCATTTTTTTTATTTAGATGAATAGTTCCGAAAATACAGGGGGCGACGCTGACGTTTAAACCGTCACGGTAGAAGCCACATAAAAAATTGAAGCCGTTAATAATATCTAAAAGTTGGTTTTTACAGACCATCATTATGTTTTTCAGTTCCCCTGTAATTTATCTGGGGAGTTTTAAGTGAATCACTGTATAATTTTAAATGGAATGGTATATTATTGCTACTGAATTTATTCCATAAATAGCGTCTATACTGTACTATAATGGGTTTAGAAATATGTTTGCCATTATTTAGCTGTATGATAAATGATACCAAACAAAGTATTTTTGACAACTGATATGGATGACGTGGCACACCTACAATGTCAGGGAGTTTGTACAAAATAATTAGGATCAGAAATACACCTTTTTATGAATCGTTTTTTAAAGCACTTTGCACAATACAGAAAATGTCATGGTTACTATAAATTGTTCCATTTTTGGTTATGTACACAAATATCAAGAAGACGAAACGCACCAACTATAGTACTAATAATAATAATAATAATTTGATGTTAATGAATTGCAATGTTTTACGTTACAGTTTTAAGAATTTTTTTTTGGGAAACTTTTATTGCTTACTTCATTAATACTGATAAACAAATCAAATTACGTTAGGGGAGCTTTACTTAATCTTGCTTATACCTTGGTATGTAATTTCATAACTACAGTTTGACGTTTTATTGCAGTTATATTTTTAATTTTTAAATGAATTTTGCAGAGAAATTATTCGTTTTAATATATTTTTTTTTTCATAAGAATTTTTTGTTGCTTTTGGATATACAAGTCCATTTCATATCACTTATATTCCGGACATCCTATATAACTATTTTTTCTCATGATTAATGTTACGACTTATATTTAAAATATGTCTTTATGCAGAAAATATTTTTGAAGATATTGTCTCCTTTAAAATGGGACACCCGGTACAATCCAAGTACCTGTAATGTACTTTAGTAGATACAATAGATTATAATATTTTTTCACAAATAGATTGTTTTCAAAAACAAGAGCAAATCATAGAGGACATTTAAAAGGCACTTTTTAGAGGTATCCTGTTTCTACTTCGACATTATATTTAAACTGCTGATTATGACATCCCAAGTTCGAAAGGCTTTACGGGATATCGGTCCCGACGCCCCTCACGCTCCACTTCTCACGTCGTCGCGCGTTAAAAGCTTCGTCCCTGAGCGGCGTCTTACATAATCAAGCATTTCACGATTCGTTGTGATATCAACAGGTCTGTGACAAGTTTCATTTTAGAAATGTGCGCCCTGGCCCCGCCTTCGGCAACGGCCGGTTTCCGTAACGTTTATGACCCGCCGGAGAACCCCATCGCCTTTGTTTTCCCTTCTCTCTCCCTCGGGTGGGTCAGGGGTGCTTCCCACTCGCTCCCACACCCCGTTAATAAAACATCCCCACCGGTGATTTAGTGCGACTTGTTTCGTAATAAAAATCCCTTTTATTCTCTCTAATCAATTATTCAAACGATGTGTTACGGCTACCGAGGTGTTGGGCTAGATTTCTTGGAGATACGGTTTTAGGGGCTTCGGTGTGAGAAATCGTTGACAAATGTATGATTTCGGTACTGATATTTATATTCTTCCGGTATGTCACTAATAAAATTAGACTCGTTTCTGTGTTTATGTTATAGCGAAAATTTTTTTTCCAACCGTCACAAGACTATAAAATTTTTTGACCCTCAGGAGTCTCTCCTTACTGAGAAATAAAAATTGTGTCTTAGCAAAAAGTATTCACTTTTAATCTCAGGAGAAATTGACACTTAATCCTTAGATTAAAAGTTTTGATTTCTGATAAGTTTATTCAACAACTATTAAAATTAAAATTAAATAAACCACTGAAACTGCCACTACCCTCATCCTTGGAGCAATTTTCAAAGCAGTTCAACACGTTTTCGTTAATAGTTACATTATTTTCAGATGATGTGAAATCATAAATGACAAAGGTGCTTGGTTTATCATTACCACTATCAACTTTCAGTATTCTTTTCGCAATATTTTCGTTATTCAAAAGTGAGTCTTCAATGTAGCCTTCCGCCGCAGTGCTCGATCTACATCCTCCGTGTCTTGGTCACCACGTTGGTCGTTAACTAAAAGGGTAGCAGACGTTCGTTGTAATACGTGTCCACTGTAATCTTTCCAATTGTCCAGCTTCAAACATTTTGCTACCTACTCCTTGGCGAGACGGCACTGATTTTATGAATAACGACCACCATTCGATTCATTTTCAACTAACATATCTGAGAAATAATCGACGTTCTACCAAGCGGGATGGACGTAAAGCAACATATTTTCAATAAAAACTTAAATAATTGTCTAGCACAGTAAAACCATGGTCTTTTGGTTTTGGTATTCGGAATTTTTATAATTTAGATGAATTTCACATCTTCATAACATTATCATTATTATCGGTCGACCAATGGTCGCGTGGTATATTCGTGAAGAGCATTGGCACCCTCTCTGCGGGTATGGTAGAGTGGTAGGCTTGGGTCAATGTCAGAGATTGATACCGGTCGACATTTGACTATACTCGCGGCAAGAATTCAAACGTCTTACGTAATGACTTAACGCAATTTCTATTGTCAACGTAATTTTCGATATTTGGTCGCGTTAAAAACAATAATTTTTTGTAATTTAGTGCAATATATAATGCAAATTTTTAGTGTAGTATATAGTTTGATAACTCCCAGTTGTAGTTTTTTAAATATTTTGATGAAAATATAATGAATTATTCATTTGTTCCTGTGACGTAAGTCGTCTGAATTCTTGTCGCGAGTATAGCCCACTAATTAATGAGGTTTTCCAGGTTTCCCACATTCTTGCACTGAATGGTGGTTAGGGCGTACTAACGTAAGTCGTTCCTGGGCGCAAATGAGGCCACTTTAATAATATTATGCCGCCCCCTCTCCCAGACAAGTTGGACTTCTGGGCTAATCCTCGTGATTAGAATGAGGGGTAGGGGTCAATTGTTAAATTAAATAATTCATCAGAACGACATGCGCCTGCAACCCCCAATATTAGAACGACCTATAAAGAAGTTTTTTAAAAGTTTTGTTCTTTTATTTTTAAATGGTTTACTTTCATCATCAAATATAAATTATCAGGTGCACTTTTCAAAAAGAAATCAACTTGCACCTTTGTAAGTACTCGCGATTTTTTCTGTACATATTCCTCATTTTGTCTCTTGAGAAAAGCACGTAACTTTGAATATTTGCTTATACCAATCCCATTTCTTTATATCCAACGTTGACTGCAACATTGAATACTGTGACCAAAGCGCTAACGGCTTCATTTTATTTGCTATGTTTGAGAAATACACCATCAATACATCTTCTGAATACAACTTAATGTTTTTTGTTTGCACCAATCCATAAAACGTTGGTAATAAATTTTTTGCTTTATTATCCAAATTTGGTTTCAATAATTTCAAAGTACAAGTTAATAATTAAATGAGGGATTTCGGTTGTAGAAATCATATCTTATTTGGAATTTTACTTGCATGTCATTTTGCATGGCAACAAATTTAAGTATAAACGTCAAACGTGCGCTAGCGGCTGAGAGGCCGCCAGAGTCGGCGATAAATTGGGTTTTAATATGGTTACAAAAAATATATATATTTTGCTTTATAAATAAGTTGAAGGGCGATTCTGTTAATTGATATCTTTCTTTATACTGGGTGTCAATTTGAAAACGAACAGCATTTAATATTGCCTAAATTACATATCAACGGGGTCAACTTTTGAGGCATTTGTTGCCGTACTACTTTCAACCCCCTCACCCCCAGGGCACCTACCCCTAAAATTTTAAAAGGCAACCCCTATTTCTTTTGCCATTTTTGCGTTCCTTATGTAATTCTATAAGTCTCATATTTCTTTTTTGTCAAAATTGAAGTACCTAGTTAACCTCATGAATGTGTAGAATGTATTTATTTTCTAAATTGATATAATGCAACTTTTAAAAGTATGATAATGAAATTCTAAAATTGTTACCTTCATAATTACTTTATTAATTGTTCAAACTGGGTTCCATTGTTTTCTAAGCACAAGTACAGCCGACATTCAAACTGTTCGCGGACATGTTGCAGAGTTTCAGGTCAGGTGAAATAACCCTACATTCTTCTACAATTCTTTGCTGCAGTTGTTCAATTGAATCTGGTTGAGTTTTGAATACAACTGATGTCAAGTGATCCCATAGGAATAAATCGAGAGGTGGCAGATCTGGTGACCTAGCTGGCGATTCAATGGGTTCTCTTCAACCAATCCACTGCTCCGGATAATGATTATCCAACCACTCTCTTACAGGGCGTACATACTGCGGAGATGCTCCACCTGCTGGAAGCAAATGTTCATCTAGAGCAAGATTTCCATTGGCGTCTCTTTGATTTTCCACCTCATGAATTATAAGAGGTTCTATAGCTGTCTAACATTTCGGCATAAATTTTACCATTTAAATTTTCATTTATGAAGACAGGACCAATGATAGTATTGCCTAATATACCCGCCCAAATATTTATTTTTTGAGGATGTTATGTGTGCCCCTATCGAATAATGTAAGGATTCGCTCCAATAACGGGAGTTTTGTTTGTTGACTTTGCCATTTAAGTAAAAAGTATATTCGTCACTGAAACAGATATTTTTATTAAGAGGGGCTGATCAATAATCCTGTTGGTCATAATTTCGCAAAACTGAATACTTCTGACTGGATCATCATCCCCTAATTCTTGAGTAATTTGTAGTTTGTATGGGTGAAATTTGTGAATACTTTCCTGATTCATGCGACAGTCCAGTTTGTTGTGCAACTTCACGAAGTGGCGTAGTGAGGGCCATAGTAACTTGACCAAGAACCTCAATGTGAACGGCCTGATTGAGTAATCTTGGTCCATCCCTCTTCTTATTGCAAAAGATCCAATTTCTCCAAATTTACCTACTAATTATCGGATGTACTTGTGTCCAACGTTTTTCCCGGTTGTGTTTTATTAAATCTAGCCACCGTTTGTACAAAGCAACGATTTTCGGCTCCATAAATAAAAATCTTTTCTATGCGTTCAGCAATAGTGTAAACCATTTTAAGAAAATTGTTTATGAATAACTACCACAGTTTATTTCACTAATCGAAGAAGTAGTTATTTGAAATGAACGGACACCACTTATCACACATCACATCACTTCTAAATAATATCAGTATGAAGTAAAAAGAAACAACGAGGTTCGAAGGCGGCCAAAAAATTTAAATTATTTCGTATTTTGTAGAGGTGAAATGTAAATAAAGGAAAGAATTTGGTACATAGTTTTTCAACAAATATTTTTAAATGAATAAATGTAACTGACATGACGGGTCAGTCAGTTTTAAAAATTGCATTATGTTAATTTAGTAAATAAATATATTCCACACATTCATGAGATTAAGTACCTCAAAAATGGCAAGGGTTGCTATTTAAAGTTTTAGGGGTAGGTGCCCTGGAGGCGAGGGGGTTGAAAGTAATACGGCAACAAATGCGTCAAAAGTTGGCCCCGTTGATATGTAAATTAACGTGTTTCGCCAAATTTTGATACTGTCATTAGTTTAGGCAATATTAAATGCAGTTCGTTTTCAAATTGACACCCTGTATATTACAAGGGACGCCACATAATATGCAGGGTGTCCGGAAAGATCATGTAAAAAATGAAAGGACATACCCTGTCTCTCTGGGCAAGTGCGCAAGCAAATATAGGAGATAATGCAACTGATGACTAGTCAAAGAGGATGATGGACTTGTCTCACTGTTTTAGCTTATGTACGAAATACAACAACAAAACAAAATTAGAAGTAAAGCCCAAATTATCAGTGGATATTAAACAGCTGCTTCATCGTCGATTGCGCAGATAACATATGTTTTATATCATATGGCGGGTGATATTCATAAAAATTTCACAACAGAAAGTTGACCGCAACAATACCATCTGGGCAAAGAACTGCTTGTCGTATATATGATGATTTAGTTATAATACCATTAATTTAAACTACCTAAAGACTTAATAAAGATAGAAAATAAAAAGATCGACCTTTCAAAAGAGGATCAAGTCAACCCATAGCTTCCGGCAGCCCGGCGCTCCTAGTCCGCAACACATTTTTTGATGACGAAGCCATATAGCGATCGAGGGCTGAAGTGAAACAGCGTTGCCACAACAGAACCACATACATAATAATATTAAACAATAAGACAACACTTTAGGTTGATATACCACCGTCATCGCTCTATAACATTTTTTCGAAAATACAAAATTAGCGGGATTAAAGGGCGTCAAAAAAAGTTTTAATGATTTCTTGTAATAACTTTTTTTGTAAGTCTTGATTTTTTTCTAATTTTGTACACATATCAGTAGATTTTCTTTATATATACGTTCTTACTTTGAAGCATATCCACCAATGTCAAAGGGCGTAAACTGTCCTTGGCTTTCAATGAGTGACATAAATTTTCTGTTGAAACATTTTAATAAAGTTAGATAGAACGTAATTAATGATCGTCAAAAAATCTTTAACAAAGGTTCTCTTCATATATTACACGTTAAAATTAGGTGTTTTCGATAAAAACGACTTTAAACATTCATGTACGCCCCTCACTCGAACGCACTTTCAAAATTAGAGTACCACACCTTGAAAACAAGTATGTGCATATAAACAAATATTAGTGATACGTGTGTAAAATTTGAAAAAAAGTCAGCAGACTTACAAAAAAAGTTATTAGAAAAAATGTTATTTACATTTTGTAACCTCGTTAATTTTTCCAAAAAGAGAGCTTTGTGACATTCATTTTTCGTGCACCTTCACCTCCCGAAATATTGAAGCATTATTTCCGGACACCCTGTACATTTATTTATTTTATAATTGATACGTACGATTTACATTGAACATTAATCCTCTTAAATAGATCTCTCTACTGTTAAATATTTACCATGAAATTTTTGATATACATATTTTTGTTTACGTTTATTTAATTTTATCTTATCGGTAAACCCCTTTATTACATATGACATTGTATAAAAGATAACGTACTTTTTTACTAGTTCATAACATATATTACGCTTACATCTGGGAAAGTATTGACTTTAAGTTTTTAATAACCATATAGTGTTCAGAAAATGTTAATTCTGAATTCTTCATGTGACAGTTGTAACATTTTGTTGAAATAAGTGTTACAATATTATTATTTGTTCTAAAATATGATATTTGGGTATAGTATAGAGACATGTTTGTGAAAACTTCAGTGTCGGAATAAACAAGTAAGTTTATTTGTGAATATTCTACAAAGTGAAAATGATTTTACTAGCTCTTTTCAATTTTAGTATATAATAATTTTACTGTAGTACGGTGGGAGCCAGCTTAAACTCAACAGTTACATGCTTCATTCTTTTCTAGTGCCATTTGTGTACAACTTGGTTTAATATACTATGTGACAAAGAAAGGTAAACATCCATTAAATATCATTTTATTTTGACAATTCCACTCATGTATAAAAAATACCACTGACAAACGCAAAAATCATGATTTGCTATCGGCTAAATAGGAAAAGAAGATAAAATGCAACTGGATAAAAAAGCGGATAAATTACGTTATCATAGCAACGCTATGTTACTTTATTTATGAAAAATAACGTCAGTTTAAAATTATTAGATGTCAAAATCTCAAATTTATCCAAATGTCTCGATATGGTAATACGTGTGAAAGAGAAATAGTATAATTATTATATTCATGAAATTGTCTTACCAAATACCATTCGAGCCTGATATTTTTTTATATTTATTTTGTCGTACTTACCTCCGTTACTTTTTTACGTGTTTACTTCTCTCGGAGAAAATAAAAAATGCATAGCTTTGTACTTGGATAACACTTGTGAGCAGAAATTTTTAAAACGGAATCCTACATTATTAAAGTAGGACCTATGCAAACTTCAAAAAAAAAAATACATTACATAAACCTGAAAATTTAATAATTTTTTACTTTAACCGAGAGAAGTAAACATGCAAAAAAATATCAAAATAAAACGATATTTAATGGGTAGTATACGATTTAATCCAATTTTCTTCTTGTATTAGATGTCAGCGCCATGCTATTCGATCATTGCTTATATTATTCCGGCATTAACCTAAGTACCTAAGCTTTATTTTTAGTCAACCCAACGGTAATTGACAGAAAACACTGTATCTAAGTAACCAAAAGTCTACTTAAAATTATGGATTTTTCCACAACTGAAAACAAATTGTACTGTTTTTTGTTGTCATTAGCATCGCCTTTACAAGACAAAGCTTACTTAGATTAATACGGGGATAATAGCAGTAGACAGATAGCATCCGCCGCGCCGTTATCAAAACCGAAGTGCATGGTTGTCGAAGTCAAATAGGTATGCCTTTTCCTTTAAAAATGATAGGTCTATCAAATTATTAATTCAAAACCCAAATAAGGTATATACATAATGCCGCAATCAGAATTTTCACAGACCTCTCGGTTTTAAGATACAGGGTGAAATTTAAAAATTATTTTTAAGGGATTTTTCGTATCTCATCGAATAACTGAGATATTTGAATGGTGGAAATTGCTTCTGATAGACTTTTTTACGTAGAAGTCAGTGGCAACTTGTAATTTCTCTACAGAGTGTTACAAAATATGACCAATATAATTTATTTTTAAATGGAATAATAATTTATATTTGTACGCAATTTATTTGCATTATTTGTTTCTTTTTTTTTGTAAAATTATGTAAAAATGCATGGCTAACTGTGCACCACGCCAACATCAGTTTAATATTATCATTATGAAGGAAAAAACGTATTGCAATTGAATTGCATAAAAATATACAGAATGTTTGTTCCATTTAAAAAAATTATATATGAGTCGTATTTTGAAAGAGACACCCTTTATATAAATTAAAGTAGGCCACTGAATTCTACGTACAAGTCTATCAGAAGTAATTTGTATTATTCCGATATCTCAGCCATTGTCTGATACGAAGAATCCCTTAAAACAGTTTTTTTTTTCATTTCGCCCTGTATCTTAAAAATTAAGAGGTCTATGATAATTCTGATTGCGGCATCTTAAGTTTCTCGGCAAATTGGGACACCCTGTACAGCGCAAACCAGTTCATATTATTTTGATGTCTACAACGTAGCCTGTAGAACACCTGTTTTAAATTTTCGCTTTCACCGGGAATAACCATTACGCTTGATGACATATTGCCCTTATATATCTCCTCTCCCGGCGCATCATTTTTATGCATTGCTGTTTATCTCCTAATTTTGAACACTGTGAACAAATTTGTTTCTAGGAGCCACCACTCTTCCCGCACCGTGCTATCTAGTTGACTTCCCGTGAAGCTTCCCCCATGAAATCGCACATGCTGCCGAGGGGCCTGAGGCAGTTAAGCGGGCTCCGGTGGGGGGATATATCCCCCGGGACCCGACCCCCTTATCCCCCGAGGCTGTGCCACAGCAGGGGACTGGCCGGCACCCTTCCCGAGCTCACAAAGGTAGGTCAGGAATCGCGTCTGAATTGACTCATTTAATCAGATTAGGTTTTATTAATATTAAAAGTATTAATAACTACCAAGTGCTAACGATTATCTTAGTATTATTATTATCTAAACGTTAGTATCTAAGTATGCACTTATAGTCTGTTTAGAAATGAAAGAGAGTAATAAAAGCTTATTATGTATGCAAATCGTAAATAAATGTAGTACTGGTGCTTATATTCAATATTTGTATGTACTTTTAAAAAAACTTTGTGTGACTGGGTTGTACTAAATTGTAGCAGGTAGCTAAAATTGAATCCTCGACAATCCGTCTTTGTCTATGCCGCTTCAATTTCTCGGTCCATTTCTCTTATGAGTAAACAATATAAAAACAGCATTTCAAAACATGAGGCTACTTTAAGCATCATAACCGGTTTAAGAGGGTTTTTAGTTATCCTAATAAAATTATTCAATATTATTACCAAAATATTTACTTAAATTTAATGAATAGACTTTTATTCCACACAAAAATATATGTATTTTGAAAATTCAAATTATGGTGAGTAAATGTTGTGTTGTATAAATGTACAATAAAGAAAATAAAAAAAGTAGGTATATTAAAATTCATTCTCTGAATATTCTGATGAATTATCTTCGTCTCCTAGATTGATAACGATAGGTTCCACATTAACGTCAATTAAATTATCGAGTTCCCACATTTTCTCCTCTTCTTTTTGTACATGATGTATACATCTTTGCCGGTTGTCTGCAGTTACTCGTTCTAAGGAATTTTTTAATAAAATTTTCACGTCACTTAATTTAAACGTTGTATTATTCCGCGCTACATTTCCTTTTACCTGCGCCCAAACTAATTCGATTGGATTAAGTTCACAGTGATAAGGTGGTAACCGTAGTACCGTTATTTGGCGATTTGTTGCCATTTCATCGATAACATATTTTCTGATCTTTATTAAGATTGACAAGTGTCAAAAGTTCCTTTTTCACCATATTTGTTTCAAAAGAAATGTTTTTTTCCGGATAACCATTGAATTATATCGGCTTTCCTCCAAGCAGTCGTAGGCGTCCGCTCGGTTTGCCGTGAATGGTAACTGGCATTATCCATGACAATTACAGACCCTGGAGGAATAAGATCCAACATCTGTGTAAAATACTCTTCGAAAACATCTGCGTTCATGTCTTCGTGATAGTCATCTGTATTTTTAGATTCAAATAAAAGTAAACCGCCATCTACAAAACCACTGACACTACCTATATGTGTCACTATTAATCTTCGCCCTTTACCTGAAGGTGCCTTGAACCCTGTTGAAAGTCCATCTAAAAATGCTTGTCGAAAACTTTTTATATTTTTATCTTGACATACTTTTGTTACAGTATATCCCTCGTTGACCCAAGTTTCGTCTAGATAATAAATATTCCTCCCTTCGTCACGGAATTTTCTAATTGATCTTAAGTAGGATTTTCGCCAACAAATAATTTCATCTTTATCGATAAGAACTGACTTCCTGTTCTGCTTTTCCCAGCAAAAATTCAACTCTCGTAAGACGGCCCATAATTTGCTTCTGCTAATTTTTGGCAAATCGTTGTCCTCTGAAAGTTGACTTAAAATTTTGTTTAGCGTTGGTATTTCTTTTTTTAAAATAAAATGAGTGTACTTTTGGGGGATTTACAGTATCTTGTTAATTTTTTGTTTCCTTTAAAAGTCTGTAGATAGTCGATTTTCCAATCCCTGTCATTTTGGAACACTTTTCCACGATGTCGTCAACACTGTTGGTATGATTTTGGTGTTTCAATGCATTAAATACATTTAATATAATAATCTTCTCATTCTGAGACAGCGCACATCTTTTCACGCGTTTAACACGTACGTAATCTGATAAGATCGACATTTTACCCAAACAATTATATCCACTGGCACAATAGTCACTAAACGCAAGTTGAATTTTACTTTACTGCACTAGCACGTCTTCGTATATTCAGCTCTAAGACTAGATTGATCTGTCACAATACATTGGCTCCTGCCCTATGATGTATCCAGTAAAATATACTAATGTACACCCATTACCTGTTAGCATTAGTGTTACCCGATAATAACCTTAAACGAAATATTACCACGCCCATGGCCGGTTCTTATCTCGGGGTTTTATTACTCTCTTTCATTTCCAAACAGACTATAATTAAAAAATTATTTCAAAGGTCAACAATTTTTGACAGTATACAGGGTGATTCTTATAAATTTGCGAAATTACAGGGCAAATAATGACGAACAGTGAAAAAATGTAAAATACTTTTAGTAGATGACAAAATTATTGTTTTTGTTATCAGCTGCGGTTCATGTGTATTCAGGCGATTGTAAGCTTGCTACATACTATGCGTGAATTCGCGATTCGTGATGCACGATGCGTTTGTAAGGAATTAGTGCAGTGTGTAGGGTTTTTATGAACGAACAAGACCCTACACACTACTCGCGAATTCCTCACATATCAGAAATCGCGCATAATGAATCGCGAATAGCAGGCAAGCCGAATGCTTGCTACAGACTATGCGTGAATTCGCGATGCGTGCTTTGTATGGAATTCGTGCATGCGAATACACGCATAGCCTGTAGCAAACCTTAAAGTGTTGCGCATAATTTATCAAACGAATAACTTATGGACATGATATTGGCATACAGGAAATCACATCAAAATTCGGTGACTGCAGCTCATATTTATGCCCAAAGGTTTCTCCAAAGGTATTCAAGGCGTGAAGCCTTTTTACGTGTGGCTCAGCGGAGTAGAGGAACTGACAATAATTTGCGACCAGGCCGGGGCAATATAGGGAAGTCATTAGACCTAGGCAAATTGTGAATCTTGAGGAAAAGGTTTTAAATGTCGTCGAAGAACGGCCTCAACATCCACAGAGGTTAATTTTTCATAGATAACACATTTAGGGTGGGTTCAGAAAAATGTACTTCTATGCCATAAAGAAGATCTACTATAAGGCATAAAGTCAAGATATCCCGGATTGTTCTGCAATTTTTTTTTCTTCACACATTCAGCACTAGGTCCTTATAACTGGGAAATAAACTGTCGCAAATCATTATTTACTGCGTTATTTATTGAATAACCTGATAATTATTAAAATATATTATTATACAGGGTGTCCGGAAATAATTGGCAAAAAATTTAGAGGATAATTTTAGACCCAAAATAAATCCTACCTCTTTCTATAACATTTTTTCCAAAACTGATTATTAACGGAGTTACAGGGTGTTAAAGTTAAAATTTTATTTTCGATATTTGTAAATCTCAAGAAATCCAAATATTAACAAAAAATTTGTAAATCGAAGGTTTTTGCGGACGAGAACTTTAAATATGTTTCTAATTTTGACGTCACTAATAGAGGGCGCCACTTATGGCACATCATGTTTCTTTTAAATGACTGATCTTTTTTGCTGTTTAGTGTATCCATCTGACTATTGAAACAATCGATTCTCCTACCTGTTATATCTGAAAAAGGTATCTTATTGAAGTTGTTAGGAGTAATAATTTTCGAAATAATCGTATTTGAAATATTCAGTACACCGATTGAAAACTGTTATCGTTTCAGTTAAAGTACCTTTTCTACTGAAAATACAGCAGAATGTTACTTTAAAAAGTTGTTCAGAACGGTAAATTATGGAGATGTGCAAAATTTAAAAAAAATCTTCCTGATTTGATAAAATCTTTGTGCTTTGTTGAAAAATGGTTTCATTAAACCTCGCCGATCTTCTTGAAATTTTGCACGTCTCCATAATTTACGATTTTGAACAACTGTTTCAAGTAATATTTTACTGTATTTTCAGCAGAAAAGGCACTTTACCTGAAACCAAACATTTTTGTTGAATTTTAAGCAGAAAAGTCACTTTACCTGAAACCAAAACAGTTTTTACTCGATGCGCTGAGCATTTCAAATAGGATTATTTAAAAAATGGTTACGCCTACCGACATCAGCGAGGTATACCTTTTTCAAATAAAACAGGTAGGAGAATCGATTGTTTCGATAGTCAGATGGATACATTAAGATACAAAAAAGTTCTGCCATTTAAAAGAAACATGGTGTGCTACAAGTGGCGTCCTCTACCAGTGACATCAAAATTAGAAACATATTTGATTTGTTCGTCCGCAAAAACCCCCGATTTACAAATTTTATGTAAATATTGGGATTTCTTAAGAAATTATTTACAAATATCGAAAATAAAATTTTAACTTTAACACCCTCCGTTAATAATTAGTTTTGGAAAAATGTTAGATATAGAAAGAGGTAGCATTTATTTTCAGTCTAGAATTATCCCCTGAATATTTTGCTCATCATTTCTGGACACCCTATATATACTAAATCTTCTCGAATTGTAGGATCGTTAAATATCCATCACTTCAGTGCAGTCGCTGTAGAATAGTTTTTATGTCATCAAAATAGTAATATGACGTTGCTTCTAACTACGTATCCCAACGTATTCTTTTTGTGTTCCACTAAAATCGAGAATTGAACCTCTGCAGATAAATAAATTGGATGATTCTGTCGATTAGCTGGCACGAATAAGATTAAATTAGTTTTAATATAAATTTTAATTTAAATATTAAGGTTGTCGCAAAGTCCGGACCTGATATCTGCGAACGAAGTGCAGGCTTTTGATATCACAATCCACAGTTTGGCGAACAAATTGGAAGGGATATATGTAACAAAGACTAAATTTTACGTGATTTTATTTGCGACAAGGCTGCTTGTTTTCCGGAAACTTTGTGACTTAGGTGGGAACAACATCAGAGTTGTATTTAAAAATTTTAGTGACCAATGATTACCCATTTTCATGAGTAATTAATGAATTAAAACAGTCATATGCACGTATATCACCTATATAAAACTCGACAGTTTTTCAATATCGGTTATTAATATGTAAATTTTTGTTATACCAAAGAAAAAAATAGAAAATTGTAGTATGAGCCTTAAATTTTCAGGAATTAATAAACTAAATCAAAATCTCAAACATTATAATTACTGATTTGTGTTAATTTGTATTAAATTATTTGTTGAATATCATTTATTTTTATTTAAGACTAAGTGTTTTATCATTATAAGGAATGTGTATATACATATTTTCTCATATATAGTCTATTTTAAGTCTATAAATTTAAAATTTGAAAACAGTACTTACACACTGATTAAACATTTTTATTATAAATTTAAAATATGAAAGTCAGTGACCCTTAAATAAAAATAAGTAGTTTGTTATATACTGTTCTCAAGCTTCTGCTTTTATCAATTACATTTTTATTGTAATATAATGACCTATGATAGATATATAATATATAGATCTGGATTAAATAAATTAAATTTGGATAGTGAGAAGTAAATACATTTGATCTTTAAAATGATTATTTAAATTTTTATAAAGGATTATCCTCAATATGTTGATGTTTATTTCGTCTATATGAAAGTGGCACACATTACAATATTGAAAAATATCCTCTTTCCTTAAATTTAGTTCAGTTATCCAAAATGTCCGTTCTTTTTCATCTTTAGGAAATCCAAAACTATAATTCTAAATAAAACTTCACCAAGCAAGCGGCACGTTCTCGTAAATAATATCACATTTTATTTTATTCCCAATTATTAATAAACAGCAATATTATATTAAATACGGCCCTGGTAAGGCCCTGTTTTGGAATCTCAAACTACGCCAACCTACAATGTTACTAAACGAACAAACAAACGATAATATATGGTATTATTCCAATTGATATCTGTGGTTGGTGGGTTAGAGGAGTGGGAAATTGGCAGGATGCGCAATAGTCTCTTCCTAAATTTTTGGTCATGACTTACTCTACCCATTTAACATGCAGCGGAACTTCCAAGGAATCTTCCGCTTCGAGCGAACTTTTGTGAGAGGTTGCTGGAGTGGAACTACAAAGATCAATCATATCGTTTTGACTTATTTACTTCTTAGTTTTTAAAAATATAGTAAAGATTAAGAATTAGCCTGTGTAGAACGATAGAGGACGCAGAAATAAACAATTTTCATAAGCAGCCTGTGATCTAAAATATCTTGTATTCCAGAAAATAAATGAAGAATTATTACGTAAAACTTATTAGACCGACTCTGTATTCGTCCTTCTTCATCAAGTGTTCAATAACTAGCTAAAGTTCAGTGTGCAGCATTACGTGGACGCTTTTGTATCTTGCGTTGTTTAATTTCAAACTGTCGTATTCAAATCAATAATTAACAGATATGTTATTATAGTTCCAGGATAGCGACCTTTTTCAATTATTTTTAAGGTAAAAGTAGTTGGAAAGAGGTCAAAAAATACAAAAAGACTTTATTTTACATCATCGACGTTTCGACATATATGATGTCATTATCAGGATGCGAAAAATTTGTTGTCTTCTATTAGTCAAAATGAACATATGTCAAAAATGAAATTCAGAGAGACAAGTAATCCATTCATTTAGGAATTTAATAAGAATTTAATAGAATTTTTCTCTGGATTTTAAAGTATAACCGGAGAAATTCCTAAATGAATGGATTACTTGTCTCTCTGAATTTCATTTTTGACATATGTTCATTTTGACTAATAGAAGACAACAAATTTTTCGCATCCTGATAATGACATCATATATGTCGAAACGTCGATGATGTAAAATAAAGTCTTTTTGTATTTTTTGACCTCTTTCCAACTACTTTTACCTTAAAGATATGTTATTATTGCATGGTAAGTGCGAATATGACTTGTGGTTTGTACACGACTCGTTACTGTGTTGCCTCCAAAGGCAAAAATCGAATCCCAGAAAAGAGGAATGCTATAGTTTAAAAACTATAGAAGACCGTATGCATACCGTAGAGTGAATCCAACGTATGAAAGTCGTGGACAAGAAAGACCGCAACGTGTGGCTTAAATATTAAAAAAACATTTTTCGCCTTGTCGAAGAAAACCTTAACCTGCAGTGCTACAAATAGATACTATTCTATCTAGGGACGCGGAATAATAGATTTTAATATATTGATTTATTAAGAAAAAAAACTGATGTAGGGTATTCGGAGGTCTCCGCAACATTTTCCTGGAAATAGATATCGAGTTGTTTTTGGCATTCGTAAAAAAATTAATACGACATTAAATAATGGTAAACATGTAAATTTAAAAATATTATACCAAGCGTTTTATTCTTGCCGTTACATTTTGACAACTTCAAACTGCTATAACTTTTATCTCAAGAGAAACATTGTATATTGTGCATTGAAATTGTTTTTCAACCCATATAAGTGTTGTTAAGGTTGCGCTTACTAATTTTGGAGATGTTTATAAATTTTTATTATTTTGGCAGTTTTCATCATAACGTCTGTCAAATGTCATATCAAATTTCCATGGATACTATTCCGTTATTTTCCGTGAAAAATAACTTCGATTCGATTTATGGAATAACATAATACAAAAAAAGAGAACAGAAAATAATGTGCCAAAAGTTCACTTTTAAATTTAGAATTTACCTCATGATAAAACCATTCTCAATTATTGCTCTAACTCGTAATTACGGTAGTACAAAATGTCTTTATTAAATTGTACGAGTAATGCATACAGTCATCAATCTACTTTAAATTGAGAGAAGAAATATACATATTTTAAATTCGACAAGAAGACAGTATATGTTCATTATCTTACTTGTCTGATTTTTTTCAGAAGATATTTTTTTATGGAGCAAGCAGTGTGGGTGTTCGGTTCTTCGCCTGTTATGAATGTTCAAATTTGTCAAAATGTTTCTATTTTATATGATACCGTTTGTGTTTTGTTGGAAACATTACAATGCCAAGTTTTTCTTGCCCAAACTATCATACATAACAGATAGTAAATGGGTTTGTTAGTATCCTTCCTTTTCACCTGAAGTCCACAAGTCGCCACTGATACGTTATTGGCTTGATTTGTTTAATTTTATAGCAGCATTTCATACTGATTATATCATTTAGGAGTAACAGTAACAGTTATTATATTGCTTGCTCAGGGGAGGAAAAGGAAACAGAGGGTTTTTATAGGGTAGATCAAAAATCCCTTTATATCGATTCGTAATCAGATTAGGTTTTAATAACTATGGGAAAGGGAAGCTACTAAATGCCAATTATATCTGTGTTGAAATATTGAAATCATATATTTATGGAATTAGAGTGAGTTCAGTAATGAATGAATTAATACTACTTAGAATCAATCAAAAATTGCTGAACAATTTAAAATTTCAGTTAGTAGCAAGTAACAAATAAGAAGGATTCACTAAAAATGTTTGTAATTTACCATCTCATCCCATTCGTGTCATGTACCTAATTTACCATATTAGTCCTCCTACATGTCCTTCACATACAAAACATTGTAAAAATGTAATTTTCTATTTAACTCATCTGTTCCCATTTTTATTTCTCTTTCACATTACCCAGTCTCGTTCTCACATTTTTTAAATTTTCTGTGTCCTGGTTATATTTTTCTACTAAAACTATGTTCTGATTTTTCGCTTGGTCAGTTCTGATATCTGTATCTACGAAACTAATTTTCTTATATTTCCTGCTATCTTCTATTACATTGCTTATGTAACTTAAAAATCATGTTGTAATCCTAAAATATAAACATATCAACAGGATACAAACACGGAAATCCAGGAAGCAACTACTTTGCTAGCTAATGCCCCGACCAGCATTGAATTACACCTGGATAAAATATAACAACCAGTTAAAGTCACTTGTTAGCAGCCCATCAGACATATACCGGTTTAGAGCTTATTAGAGGCTAGAATGGTCGTTAGATTTGCTACTTCGCGACATAATAATAATGACTTTATTAAGGCGGAGTTGTCAATGACTGCTTATCTATATACACTACTTGCTTGTATCTATAGGATGTCTCAAAAAGACATTATAATATTGCTAAAGCTGATAAAACAATGAAGAGAAGATAATTTTAGACCAAATTTTGGATGTAAATTATTGGCACAGCATATTTCATTAAAATCTGAAAGGTACGTTTTTGGTGATGCTGAACACGCTGGTGTTACCAGTTTTTCTGTACAGAGTAGAGAGCGCTAGTTGCTAGTACTTCCGCTAACGTTTTCTACTGTAATTTTTTTTATTAAGCGTTTCAATTTTAAATTACGTGATATTATGTAAAACTTCATTTTATAGAAAAAATTAGGTGCTCTTAATAAATTTGTTAATAATGCACCGTTTTCGAGGAAAATGCGAAACACTAGTAAATGCAACCAGATCATTTCTATAGGAGGTAGAAATATTTTCATTTTTTGCCGCCTATTAGTGTACTCCGCTAGTGCAACCAACTAATAAAGGCTAAGTTACTGCAATATTACCAGCCTCGTGTTTTTTCTATAGGTTGACTATTTTCTATATCTTTTGGCGTTCTATATATTTTATGATTTCTATGGTCACATCCATTGATGTCATATTTTGCATAATAGGAATTCCGGTATGTTGTTTATTCTCTGATATGAATACTAACTTGTTCATTTAGTGAATATTTTAAACTTATCAAAATTATATTCTGCTCTGTTAGTTATGCGATAGGTACTAGATAATAATAATGGGATGAATATACAGATATGTTGTTCACTGTTCACTTTAGGAAAATAAAATATCAGCTGCAAATGCTAGCAACCAGTGCTCTCTACTCTGTACAAAAAACACCAAAAACATACCTGTGTCAAATTTTGATCAAATATGTTGTGCCAAAATAATTAATTAAATGCATCCAAAATTTGATTGTCTAAAATTTTCTTACACAGGGCATGTAAGATCTCAAAAATTAGTTACTGTTACATTTGTTAAGCAAACTCCACTCATTTTTCAGTTTTGTCAGCTCTACCAATGTTGTCATGTCTTTTTGACACACCCTGCATATCACGTATCACTTACAAAGTATTTGTTATACCTAAATTGGATTTTAAATTACATTTTTTGGAAGATATTAGATACGACGATGAAACAGGCTTTGGTTTCCGTTCTTTTGTTCGTACTTAATTGTATGTTTACGAAACCGATGGGACACTCATTTTCATTTGCAGGATCGATACCCGCATGTGAAAAGGGGCGACTACGCCACATTGGACGAGAATCACTTCAAGTTTTTCACGGGACTGCTCGGTGAGAATCGCGTGCTCACCGACCCCACAGAATGCGAGGGTTACAACGTCGATTGGATCAAGAATGTTAGAGGTAACGTTAAAATAGTTTTAATTAGATTAGTGGTGTCTCTGTTAAATATTGTGTGAATGATTGCTCCAATAGCTGCCATTATGCTGCCATACGGCGTCTTAGTTACGATCAGCCAGTTTAGCGAAATAAGCGATAGAGCATTTAATTTCATAGGTACATCTGGCAATATTTCATACAAAAATACATACAGTTTAAATACGTATATTAAAGCAGTTGCATAATATTCCAACCAAATTTTTAATTTTGTTTCATATGGTGTTGGCAATCTTGTCTTGCTTTTTCTTGGTCCTGCAAGACAAGACAATACCAAGACAAGACTTGGCAGCTCTAATTGTTTATTGAGTCTAGGTCCAGTTCTGTTGAGCTGAACTAATTATAAATGAATTTCCACTTAACTGAAACAGCTCCGATTCTGTTTTCGCTTATTACATCTATTGCTTATCATGTAAAACTCGCCATTCCTATACATTATAACGTCCACCAATCGACCACTGTCGACGATCGACCATATCGATAGTTACGTGTGAGCTTCGAACGGGATCATAGCCGACCGAGAGTAACCACCACTGTTACCAAATTCGTAATAAAGTTCCATTTTTCTCATTTGTATGCAAAAGTCTCTCATGAAACATACAAGAGTCTTGGAAAATTTCGAGATAAGAAATTTGCGAGAACAAGACAGGACATGATCTTGCAAGATCTAACAAGACCAAGACTTTAAAGAAACAAAGAAGACTTTCAAATTTTACAAGATTTTCTTATTTCAGCCAATACTAGTTTCATACACGTGCCGAATTTTAATGAACTATTTTACAATTAATTCCACAGTATCATTAACCTTGATGGTCTTGATTATTAATTGGAAAATTGCATGATTTTTCCAAATACGTGCAGAAGATAGAGTGTATTATTTTAATCGAAATCAAATTTTATTACAAGATTTCTTGTTTCACCCAACACTAGTTTCATACACGAGCGGTATTTCAATGAAGTATCTTACAATTAATTTCACAACATCTCATTAATATCAAGGTTTTGGTTATTAGGGAAACTGCTTGAATTTTCTAAGTACGGTAAGGCTAAAAACGAGATTTAATTAGTCTTGCCACGTCCACAAAACGGTCGGCGCCACAGCGTAGACCTGTGACGTAAGGCGCCGTTCACACTTGGCGCACTTGGTTGGCACTTGGTTCGCACGTGCTTTTTGATAACGCAGTACATAATACGTTTAGGATAAACGTATAGTATATACATATTTCACTGTGCCAAAAAATGAAAAGAAAAATGTGATGTAGGGAGGTGAAGCGCGATGAAAGGAAGCATTGCAACATTGTTAGTTTGTGAAGACTATTTTAATGTAGATACCTAAATTTAATTGGAAATATAGGTAGGTTTATTAAATTAAATTAATTAAACTTTTCTATTCAGGTACCAGAATGTATACAGGGCGATTATAAAATCTATGGTAAAACAAACTTACACTCTTCCTCATTTATTGTATTCAGCGCTTCATTCCGCTTCCAAATAACATGTTCTGTAGTTGTTCCTATCATTTTCGTGACGTAGAATATTATTTGAGGCATTTATAAAATTTTGCTATCCTACGTCACTACATTAAATAGTTATTATTCTGAAAACACAATAAACAAAAGTAATAAATAAGGATTTCTTAAAAATGTTTAAGGGGAAATGAAATCAGTAGTAAATAGCAATAAAAATTTATTAAACTAAATTGTAAATGTTAAGTATCATTATTCATTACTTCTACTTATTATTTTTCAAATTAAAACAAGTAGTTTAATGTGAAATCAGATGGTATAATTTATAAATACCTCAAGTAAAACCATCTGTACGGTGCTTACCCAACAGCATTGTCGCCGTAATTGTCACGAGCGGATCTATATTGTAAACAGAGGAATAAATTACGTTTGATAATACCGTAAGTTCACCACATCACCACTAATAATTATAGCATTACCCCCACAGTATTAACACTATGTATCTATGATCCACAAATGCCACAAAAAATGCACAAATACCAGAAACAAACGCCTGTTTACATCTCCAACACCGTAACCTGCACCTACATCCAGAGAAACAAACCACACCGAACGGCATGTAACGTCATACCAATAATATCGCGTTTTCGGCCACGTGGTTTTATTTAGATTCTATTGCAATTTATTAATGTTAATATATTAATTATTATGTGATTATTGCCGCCAGACACAATCATGTTCCTCCAATATGTTTGAAAGATTACCCTGTAATTCATTTCAAACTAATATAAAAATCATGCACGTTCCCCATTGTCAAACTAATCAATTCTTGAATTAACAAACAGATATGGGTGGCGAGATAAGGAAAATGAATATAACTGGAACAAAGATGATAGAAAGATCGAAAATTCATAACCAGTGGCGGGCGGGAAGGTAAATGGGGTGCTCCCCAAAAAAATTGTTGAAATTTTGTTAGTTGTTAAGTTAGGCTTAGTTGCCACCTGTTTTTATTGTGAGACTGAAGAAAGGACCGGTATTTCTACCAAACATCACTACATTAAAAATGCAAATGTTCAGTTCAAATCAACATCCAAATTTTCTAAAATATTTAACAAATATTTAACAAATTAGTAGTACTAGTAGTATATTTTAAGAAATAACTTAAAAATAAATAGCTAGTAAATCATAAACAACGAAACAACAAACATTAAACATTAGATGTATGTAAGTACTATAGGGTAGGAACACCTAAGAGTACGTACCCTTTAAGAGTACGCATTTGTTTTTTTTTTTTTTCAGTATGTAATTGGCAAAAACTGCAAAGGGAGTTGATGCAGTGTTTAGGTTGTACGTAAACTGAAGTGATAGCATAAAATTTATTTATAGTCTAAATATTATAATATTTTCAATTTCGTTGGTAAGTTATTGTTATAATTACTTAGTTGTTGTTCAGTAAATAATGTAGCTCTAAGAGCCCTATATTTTATCTTTCATATCATGTATTTGGAGGTTATGTGACGGCTGCAACATAGGTCTGCTATGACCTTATTTTATAGTCTACCATCGCAAGAGTACGCACTCAAAGACTGTACCCTTTGGCATTCTGCGTACTCTTTGGTACCTACATTATCTCTTTTTAAGTTGTAGTTAATTGCAATGGGAAAATATAAAGGAAAGAGTGAAGAACAACTAAAATTTACTGAAGATGTATTGTCACGTCATTTTAATCACTTTTCATAGTACTTAATCAATGCGTTCTTTTAAACTCTCATATGCCTACTCTAGGAACGCTAAGAGTACGCATGTTTAGTTATAAAAATGTAATATATTTTTTATAATGCTATAAAAACTATTGAGGTTTTTAGTTACTTAAGAATGGTCTAATGTTATTGTCGTATTGGTTACGGACACAAAAATAAATAAGTGTGATACGTGCATACTTTTAAGTGAGAAAATTAACTGATAGTAATCCAACAAGCAATTCAATGTCCAATTTCAAAATTACACAAAAATAGAATACTTTGCATTGAATGTGAAATATCATTTGTAATTTGGTAATTTGGACCTTATACAAAACATTAATCCTAAAAAACAGTAGGTACAGATAATTGGCACTATTGTAGTAGCTAAGGAATTAGAATAACTTTTTAAACTCGATAATGATGTATTAAAGAGTTCTAAAGGAATAAAATAATCATTATAATTCTTCTGTACCAAACGTAATGGAGAGTTAGTTGCATAATTAGTTCGACAAAATGAAATATAAAAAAGATTAGTTAGTTCTGCTCTATAATTTTGGTGGCCAAATGACGGTAACTCATTTGTCATTTGATAAGCTGTCCGATATGAAACTTCGCCTCACGCCACGCAGATTATATCCATCCATGTTATTGTTTTGGTGTAAGTGCTTATCAGAACGGCTTAGTCTGATTTGGGTAAACGATATGACAGGACCCCTATTATACCAGGGAATAGACATGAAACTTTCATTATTCATTTAAATATAACCCATATGAACTTTAATAAATATAAATCAATCAACCATTTTTATGTAGTAAATTTTCATTGCCTGGTCTACGGTTGAAAAATTTTACCCAAATCAAATTGTAGGAAAAAAATAGGAAAGAAAATGTTACTAAAATCTACAGTTACGAGCTTTCAAGGTACAGGGTGTTGATATTTAAAAGATGCGTATACAGGATATCCAGATACTAGGACTACTAGAATACTAACACTGGTATCTCGTTTCCTTACAAATATACAGGGCTCCCAAGTAAGAAGTTATATTTTCAGTCATAATTTCTAAATCTTGACTAGTTCAGGTACGGTCAAAATAATGTTTTAGAATTTATACAATTTTGTACAGTGTTTCCCAATTTGACATTTCACATTCACAGTTCTATCCTCGTATCAATTTGCTACAGAAAGCGATACGATATTTTATTTGATATGTTTTATAATTTTCGAGAGGTACGGCATATTTATTGATGGTATGTAATAATAATTTATTAATAATGAAGTTAGTCTTTGCAAGCTAAAAAAAATAAAATAAAAAATAATATTAAGGAATGTTTCTATACATTTTCTAAAACCGGCACCCTCCGTTGCACAGAAAACAACATGTTGAGGTTATTTTTATTTTTTACTCATTGTCAATAAATTATTATATACATCATTAAATATGCGTTTATTTCAAGTGATAAGAAATATCGAATAAAACAATGTATATCTTTTTGCAGCAAATTGCATACATTCACTACCAAAATTGTATACATTCTAATACTTAATTTTCACCGTACCTGAATGAAACATGTCAGCATGTCTTATTCCAATTTAAATAGTGATTTGTATTAATATAAGTTACTATTGTAATGACCCAAATTTCGAGGGTGTCACGGTAACGCTTTAGAAATTGTAACTGAAATTCAATATTTAATTCCTG
The DNA here is from genome assembly GCA_037114965.1 of Monochamus alternatus. Classification (NCBI taxonomy): domain Eukaryota; kingdom Metazoa; phylum Arthropoda; class Insecta; order Coleoptera; family Cerambycidae; genus Monochamus; species Monochamus alternatus. The sequence continues at coordinate 70,300,972 of CM073431.1, read as the reverse complement.
GAAACCCTGTATATCCGTAAGGAAAGATAAAACTGTATATGCAGTACTGATATTATGTTGACTCACTCAGTGTGCCCTTTCATTTTTGACTACTAGTTTTGGAACACCCTGTATAAATAAGTCTAATGTTTGCCGCAGACTGATGAAATTTAAACTAACGATGGCTGCGTTTACACTAATAAAATGTTTCCTAAAATGCTAAAGAAATTAGTTTATATTAGCTAGGCTTCTGATTTACGAGTATTAACAATTTTATTGGTATAACTTTAATTTCGAAGCATTCTCTGAATTTGGAAACCGACCACATATAATTAGAGAAAAAAATTATCTGATCTAGTAACGTAAATTTTATGAACAGCACTGATATTAAAGAATTTCCAAAATACGCGACGTTGAAATTTTATTCAGTCAAAGCACATCTTTAGAAAATTCTGCGCTTTTTATCTTTTTTTAGAAAAACCAGTAATAACCAAAATTTTAGACACTTTTCATTCACTGATTTTGCGCGCTCACATTGCTAACATAACCTTATAACTGAAGAACTTTAACTTATAAAATTTAGTTATATAAGAGCAGCAGGGTTTTTTCCAATTATTTGTCGTAACTAACCTTGTTCAGTTTATTAGTTTATTAGAGTATGAATGGGATATATAGGGTAGATGCCATGTACACCGATTATATAAAGCTTTCGATGAAATTTATCATCCCTAACTGGAGATAGATAATAGATAGATAATATTATATTTTCTAACAGATCACAGTGTGTCAAATTTAATAATTCTACTTCAAATTGTATCAAAATTACTTCGTGTATATCTCAGGGACCTCATCTGGGCCCTTTACTGTTTTCTCTATTTATCAATGATATTGTCACCTGTTTTTCTCATTCCCATTTTATATTGCATGCAGATGATTTGAAAGTATTTAATTCTATATCGATTGTGAAAATTTACAAGTAGACCTTAATCTCTACTCTGAATATTATAATGGCAATAAGTTATTTTTAAACATTAAAACAAATGTAGATTTATTACGCCTATTATATAAATACATCCAATCAAATGTCTTTATTTGACGGAGCTCAGCCTCTGGCTGCTTAGGCCCAACCACCAATGAATACATTTTTTAAATAATATTGATACTACATAATTAAATACTAATTAGCACTACTAAACAGAATAAAGTAAAAGGAACAAAAGAATTAATTTTAATAAGAACAGATGAGCAAGTGTAAACATGTATTTGTAAATTTTAATTGACCAAACGCCATTAAGGCTTTTAAATTAAACTAATCCAAGAAGCAGTATCTCGACGTTATGATGGAAATTTTAAAACGCACTTATTTTAAGCAAATAGACATATTACATTTTTTTAATTATCAAGCGTTGGACGTTCTTTTTATTGCAGGATACAGCCAGTGTGTCCTGAAGCCGAAGACGACGAAAGAAGTGTCTGAAATACTGACCTTCTGTAACGAGCACCGCATAGCCGTCTGTCCGCAAGGCGGAAACACGGGGTTGGTCGGGGGTTCGGTTCCGGTTTTCGACGAGGTCGTTTTGTCAACGGCCCTCATGAACGAAATCATAAGCACGGACGACACGTCAGGTACGTTAATTGAAATAGAATTGATTAATGGGTTGTTGACTGCTTTTCCGGCTTGGTGACGGTATAAATTATATAGCAAACATAAATATATAGACGAAAACTAATATACCTAATTATTATTATGGCTTATTTTTTCATAACAAGCTCTTTTCAATCTTGGAATTTTAGTATGCATACAGAATGTAAGTAAATAATGGTTCAAATTCAAATTTAGAGCTAAATTGATTTGGCCAAAATGTGATTTAATTAAATTTATCTCAGTCCAAAACTGAAATGTCTTTTTCTATATTTTAAGTTATCTGCTTCAAAATTGGCACTATATATATACAGGGTATTCAGTATTAAGTAAAGAATGGACGATACTTGAAGGTTAGCTTCCTTGAATATTAAGCTTAACACGTTAAACTAGATATTCCTGTTTATCTCACAAAAATACCTTGTTTTCCAAACTTTGAGTACAATTACCCAGTAAGAAGGGAAGTTTTTAAGGGAGAACAATTATGCTAATATAAATTGATTTTTCTTTAGTTTGAAAAAATAAAGATTAATTAAATAGGCCCTAACGCCTAACAGATCAGTCAAGGGTTATTTTTGAAACTAAGTTTGCCTAACCAGAAATCATTTTTGACGTTTCGACAAACTCTCTGTTTTCGTTCTCAAAATAGTAAATGTATTAAAAGTATGGCAAGTTTAACAGTTTAAAATTTGTTATGTGCGATCTTTTTATACTTCACTGAAATTTGGACCATTCTTTATTAGACATCCTGTAGAACAATTGGAATTAAAGTAATTTATTTTTACATACTTTAAAGATATGATTTGCTGATTGTTTCTCTTTACTTTTAGCGTGAGAGGCTATAAAAGGCAATCAATATGATTTAAAGTGAACATAAAAAATAATTATGTAGTAATTTATAATGAGTTTCTTTTAATACATGCATGTCGTACCTACACCCTTTATCTCGTTAAGGAGCCATCTGCGATCCCATGTTTATTAGGAATTTTTGGTTTTCACTTTTGATATACTTTCTGCCATAGAACTGCGTCAGCAGTTCCTTGAATCACCCTGTATAGGCAACGAGGTCTTAATCAAATGATTTGCCTATATGATCAATATCTTTATGCCGAGTCATTTATTAAAATCAACATTATGGGTTGTAAAATTATCGAAAACATAATATTGATGTTTAATAAATCTTGAAATTGATAATCTTAAAAATTTTGAACTAATATGCATTACCTATTTAGATTGGCATATACGGTATTTTTTACTCGAAAGATATTGATTTTATTTTGGTGTGATACAGGGTATTTAAGTTATAGTTGTACATTAAAAATTTAACCTACCTTAAGGTTATTTATTTGATTGCCTCGCAAATATATAAATATTTCTGCAAGAATTTTTTTTTAATTTTTGGGTATTAACAATATTGTGTGAAACTAACTACTCTGCAGACTAAAGCTCCGACCAGCGTTGAATTACATCCATAATATATACCCATATATTCTTTATTATTAGCTTTTGTAACATTTTTTCCTGTATTAGAAAGGTATTTTAAGCTAATATAAATCAAATATCCTACAATTCCTATCAATGAAGTCATCTGTATGGTCTCGGACACCAAACATCTAGGTATGCTAATGAACAATTCCACAGACAAAGCTCTATTCAATAATCTTAAAAAATTAATCTAACTAAATTTACTAACCTGGTTTAATGAAAACACTATAAATATCTAAGTTCACTGTTTAAACTGTGGGAACTCGAAAATTCAACCACAATAGATCAGATCTGAGCTGTTTCTGCATATGACTTCATTGATAGGAATTGTAGGAGATTTGATTTATATTAGTTTAAAATACCTTTCTAATATAGTAAAACAAGAAAAATTATGTCTTAAATAGAATATTATTAGGCGTTCTAGTGTGCCAGGCTGGCTGCATATTGGAAAATCTAGATACGCATCTAGCGAATCACGGCATGATGATGCCTTTGGATCTGGGCGCCAAAGGTTCCTGTCATATAGGAGGCAATGTAGCCACTAACGCCGGGGGATTAAGATTGTTGCGTTACGGAAATTTGCAGGGATCTGTTCTTGGTTTAGAAGCGGTAGGTAATTCTTCAAATCTGTCAGCAAATTCCAGTAATTTAAGCTTCATTTTGGACGGGCGGTCAGCGCACTGATGGATGGCTTTTCAGTTTTTTTTTTTTTCATATGAGCTGCATAACATCTAAGCTTACAAGTGGCAACAATTCTCGAAAAAGGTTACACTTGTCCATCCATTGTTACTGAATGCAAGTGTCCATTGGCGTCCTAACTCATTCACTCGTATTTGTGAAAACCATATTTGTGAGGCAGAACACTTGAAAGAAGAACAACATGATCAAAAATCCGCTCTCAGGGGAATCGAACACACCATCAGAAGGACATCTAATATGAAAAAGGAAGAATATCAAGCAACAACTGCTACAATCTTTATTCTCTAAATACAAGGTTGAACAGACAGGATAGGTCGCCTCTTAAGAAAACACAATGTTAATACCATCTACAACATCATGAAGAAGATACGCCAGTCTCTCCTAAGACCAATATCCAAGGCTTTGGTGTATGAGAAGAAGAGAAGTTCTGGCCAAAATTCTATCCAGACAAACTGAAACACTTTCAATCGAAACGAGGGCTCCGAACTATCAGGAACATCGACGCTCATCATATATAAATAACGGCCAAAAGATTTAATCTTCAAGAGTTATTTCTGAAGAAGATAGTTATCTCAAAATTTTAAGAAACCTAAACATGACCACCAGCCTGGAAATTGTTCAAACAATAGCAGTAGCCAAAGACACGACTACAAACCATGAAATTTCATTATTTGTCGCCACCGATTATCGTCTATCACTTTATAAAAGTCATTAAGTGCGTTTTTAAACACGCTTAATCAGCGACAATGACGAGTAAATTCCGCGCAAATCTAGTCAAGCTAGATATTATTTTAAAGCTTAAGATATGGCAACACTGACCATAACCATAAACACACTGTTCATCAGCGCGTTCGTCAGCGTTTATCAAACATAATTGTTGACGTGCTGATCGTCAGCTTTTTGATTGAAGAATTTTTTATATTATGCAAAAATATATCATGCTTTTAATATTGCCAATATTTATCAACCTTATTGTACTGCCGTAGGTCAAAGCAAATGGAGATATATTGGACTGCTTAAGTACGTTAAAAAAGGATAATACGGGATATCATCTGAAACATTTATTTATTGGATCTGAGGGAACACTTGGTGTTGTAACAAAAGTAGCCATTCAGTGTCCTCCCAAGCCGAAGGCTGTAAATCTAGCATTTTTAGGTAAGAAATTAAGAATATTTTTCAAAAAAGGTGATCTTATTGTTAGAAAGTTTATTTAAACTTGGAACAATCCACTTGCAAGTAATTTGTGAGTTTTGGTTGCTAGAGCAATATAGCAGTTGCTATTGCATTCACAATAATTATAAGCTTGCAGAAAATTTACTACTACTTTAAAAGTTTCTTTGGAAAGTGATTGCAGGACGTTTGCGATTCCACTATCTACTACGTAAAAAGTTGCGACTATATTATTGAATCATATTAATGTATGCAGCGCTCGCACAAATAAGTGCCGCAATGGCTGAAACTGTTATAAATAAATCTGTTCAAGCAAGGAATCCGGAATGGTTTCAAACTGTCAGAAATATTCGACTAGTAAAATTATGAATTTATTATTAATATACATCGTCCAGGAAGTACTTGGTTTAACGTTTTTGACAGTTTGCAACCATTCTGGATTTATTGCGTGAACAGATCTATTATAATGAGAAGAAAACGTAGAGTAGGTATATGAAAATGAAGGGAAAAGAGAGTGGTTGCGGTAAAAAAAAATGAATCCAGCAAAGTTGTCATTTAGGAGCTCATAAGACATTATTGCGAAAATTAAAAATGGAAGATCCAGAGCAATTAAAATATTTTTTGAATGTCAGCTGAAGACTAGTAATCGCAGATGTTATGCAGTTTTCTTTATATTTAAATTTCTCTTGTTTGCAAGAGTTCAGCTAATTTCTATACAGCATTTTGCTTTTTTATTCCATTGATATAGCCTTTGCATTTTATATGTCATAATTCTAGGTACAATTACATATTTTCTATTGAAATATAAGTATCCTTATTGCTCCAGCAGTATTTATATTCCATTTTATAATATTATTTTGTTTTGCACTCTGTACACTGCTGCAAGAATACCGACGATTCGAATTTTTTACTGCAAGTTAAACTCTCGTAAGTACACGTGTACGTACACGCGTGTATGCAGCAAATACTTGCTGGCTGGAGCGACTGCTTGCACAAGGACGTTCTCAGCATCCATTTACACATACTGCAATGAATGTCTGAGAGCGCCTGTATTACCAAGCGTAACTTGCAGATGTCCACGAGCATTTAACTCATGTCTAGTCATAACTCCAAAGTAATGTATCACATTATTAATAACCCTGTATAATAAATAATTCCAGTTTACATATCAAATTTTGAATAGCTTTATATTTCAACTGTATTAGTTTAATTGTAATAGGCTGTCAAATTGATTTGTTAATAATCCATATTTGTGTAACTGCCACATTACTTTAATAAATTTGCATTACTTTGATATACTAGAAAATATGTCAGTTTCCTTTATTTACTGCATACGAAATTATGGATTAAAAAGTATTTTTTTTTGTTTATTACATATTTTAGGACTAAGCTCATTTGACAATGTCTTGAAAGTGGCCAAAAAGGCAAAACACGAATTAGGAGAAATTTTGTCTTCTTGTGAAATGATGGACGCGCTTACAATGGATCTAATCGTTAGTCACTTAAAACTGAAGTGTCCTTTATCAGAATATCCATTTTATATGCTCATAGAGACAAATGGAAGTAACCAAAATCACGACGAGGAGAAGATTGATAAATTTTTGGAATTAACGATGGGAGAAAAATTAGTTTTAGATGGTACAGCAACAAATGAAGTTAGCAAAATGAAGGTATTTGTATCAAATTTATTTCTCTTTTATTGTTGTTGCATTGAATATTTATTAATTCTTGATATTTCTTAACTTTCTTATTATTTTCCTTTTAATTTGTATTTCATCTTCCGATTTTTAGCAAAAATTGTTGGTTTTTATTTTATCCACGTTTTCTTGTTTCTAAAAGTTCTGTGGAAGTAGAGATGGGTAGTTCGCGAACGAACTAGTACAAACGAACTATTCACTTTACTGAAAGAAATTAATCATTCCTTCTTGTCGGACTGAATCATTCTCTGTGAACTAAAAGCAACGTTGATTCTAAAAAATTTAACAATGTAATTCAGGCGAGTCAAATTCAGTCCTTCTATACTTATTCAGTAGTTCACTGATTTAAACGAAAAATTGCAGCTGACGATTAGACATAGACCTGTGCATAGACGGTATCGGAGATGTGACTCAATGACCGGTTTCAGTCGGATCACCTATATAGAATAGCTAGTTCGGTGTCTTGCGACAGAATATTTTCTTAAGTAGAGTAACAGAAAAACGAGCTTCATTAAAATTAGACAAAATTTCTAAAATTTTGTATTTAAACGCGAATTTTTTAATGTTTAGAATTTATTTATGAAATTAGTTTTTTTTTTATTTTAAATATTACTTCTTTTGTTAATTTAATACAATATTTTCAAACCTAAAATTATATTTTATTATCTATATTTAAATGCTTACCTATAAATGTTTTAATCTAAAATCTAGATTTGTCTGTAATCTCGAAATCATTGTATGTTATACCTATGCCTCTAAATTACGATACCACGCGAGTCATGAAACAGTCCAGTATTGAACGTCGAGACTGAACGATCGGTGGTCGAATTACAAAAATACAATTCTCGACCGTACTGAATCAAATGAATTACTCAAGTGAATGATTCTCTTAGGTGAATGAGACTGATAGAATGAATTCACCAAAATGAACTAAAAGTCCTATCTCTATGTGGAAGCTTCAGTTGACCTTTTTTACATAGTAATAAAATTTCAATTATTAACTAAATACCGTTTACCTATTTTCAGTGACATTTTTGCTTCTAGAACATATGGGACATCAGAGAACGAATAACAGAAGCCTTAAATCACGATGGATATGTTTTCAAATATGATATATCTTTGCCAATAGAAAACTTTTATTCTTTAGTACCTGCAATGTCAGAAAGACTAGGATCCGATGCTAAAAGGGTGTGTGGATATGGACATTTGGGTAAGTTTATTAGACACATGTACAAGATGGGTCTTTAACATATAGGGGCGAAATATGAAGATTTTACTAAATACGTATATGTTGCTGTGGAGAAAGATTCCGAGCGTTAATAAAATATGATTTTTAAATTTGAGTCTAAGCGTTTATAAAACATAAACTTTTTCTATAATATATCCTCATATTTAGAATTAAAGATTGATAACTTCCTCTTTGACCCTTTATTAATCGTACTGTGTTTTGGAATAAAAATAATATTAAGAGAAATATTCACTTAAACAGAAAATAACAAAAAGTGCTACAAAATAAACTACAGACGTCTATCCCATACAGGGAGATTTTAACAGTGGGGCAATAATTTTAGCTGAAGACATTACTCATTAATGAATAAGTAGAATGAATAAATCATTTTTGCAAAATATTGATCTAATAAATGTGTTTTAAAAATCGAGATAACTAAGTTTAAAGTTATTGCAAATTTTGATGCCGACTCTGTGTAACCCTAACCTACCCTAGTAAGTCAAGGAACTATTTCACAATATGTTATTGATAAGCGATATGTGATAAGTTGCAGTCTCAGTCTGTTGAAAGTTACGATTCCTTTATAACCTTAAAGCTCCATTAAATAACAACGTAACACGTACGTAAACGAATTGTTATTTTTGGTATTCATCCCTTTGCACGACGATTTATTTATTTAACACAACGAATTCTGAATACAGGCAAACGCGAAAGGCGTATATAATTTTCAAAATTTACTGTGGGTGTACGGTTATTGGATTATTTTTCCATATCACTTGCTCTTCATATAAGTAGACGTATAGTAAAATTACTATCCCACTTGCAAAATCACTCTGTATAACTACCCTTCTCAAATGAGCTTCTTCCTAGATGTATGTATGATAATAAATTCTCTTTCACTATTTTCACTCTATGATTTCTTATTTTGACATTAATGCAAATATGAAAGAAATATGCTAAAAGTATTTCAACTTTTGAGTGACTGTATTGGTAATATAGAAAAATATGTTCAGCAAGTCTTCAAATGAAATTATGCCATAAACAAATTATTTAGATAATTTAAGAAAGGATTAAGTCATCAAAAAATTTCAATAAACACCCTTTTTTGAAAAACATTTTAATTGTTTTTTGTTCGTATGTCTAATCTTTGTTTTAATTCTTCAAGGTGATGGCAACGTGCATTTAAACATAACAGTGAAAGAGTTCACTCAAGATGTTTTGAGAAAGATAGAGCCTTTCGTTTACGAATTTACTTCTAAATTGAGAGGCAGTATCAGTGCCGAACACGGCATAGGTTTCAGAAAACCGAAATACATGCATTATTCCAAGAGTCCAGCTTCAATCCAACTTATGAAGCAACTGAAAGCCTTGATGGACCCTAGAAATATCTTAAATCCTTACAAAGTTCTGCCTTAGGGCAAGAATAATGAAGAAAGACATATGGAACAACAAAGACGAGCCCTTTGCCTAACAGAATCTGATTAAAAGTTATTTTATTATTGATGTAAATAAAAATATTTTGCAAAGAAGTAGGAATATCGAATATTGCCTCTGTCCCCGTCCAATTTTTTTTGAAAAATGTTGACCAGAAACAGTCTTTAATGAAGATTTCCTTTTTTGTACCAAGAAAAAGAATAATTTTTCTTTAACAATATTGTGATCTGAATTCACATATTTAAATATATACAGGGTGTTTCAGTAGGAGATGTACATACTTCAGTATATTCTATGTTCAATTTTAAGCAAAAAATGAACTGGAAACGTTTCGTTTAGGATATACAGGATCTTAAATTTAAAAAATAATATTACATTTTTTTTAATTACTCTCTCGATTCCTATGAGTTAAATTCATGAAATTTTATATGCGTAGATTTCTTGGGACGGGAAATTCAAATTTTATGCACAATTGGCTATATTTCCAAGAGGGACAACCATTAGGATTCTTTTAAATCGCTTCAACTTTTTTGTGCCACGGTGTATATCGTTTTGGAGTAGAATCTCTCTTATTGAAGTCTTTAGGAGCAGCCGTTAAAAACTCATCTAAAGATGATGATGCATTCAAATTATGTATTACAGTGCTACCTTACTTTTATCTAAAATGCAAGATATAACACTTTAAAGACTAAGAACCATTAGTTTTTAATCAAAACAACCTGAATTTTTTGTGAGAACTGCAAAAATAAAATTTCTAAAGAAAATGTACAAAACCTGACAATAACTTTCAATTCGCTCTAATACATAATTTGCATGCATCACCATCTTTAGATGAGTTTTTTACGGCAACGGAACTTCAACAAGGTGTACATTTCTTAAGTAGAAAATGTAGGGGAAAATGTTTTTTTGTTCCAAAATTACATATACCGTGGCACAAAATAGTTGAAGCGCTTTAAAAGGATCCTAATGGCCGCTTGTGGCGCCTTTTTGAAGATACAACCAATTGTGCATAAAATTTGAATTTCCCTTCCCAACAAACCTTCCCATACAAAATTTCATGAATATAACTCAAACTAGTATTATTAAAGAAAATGTAATTATTTTTCTTTTTAAATTTAACATCCTGTATATCCTAAATGAAGCGATTCCAGACCTAAGTTCATAGGAAATGTTTTGCTTAAAAGTGAACGTAGAAATACTGAAGTATGTACATCTCTTCCTGAAATACCCTATATACGTATACAGGGTGTCCGGAAATTATGCATCAAGACTTCAGGAGGTGATTCCTCACAAGAAATTAGAGTCACGAAGTGGTATAACAATTTTTCGAAAACTCAATATTAACGGAAATACAGGGTGTTAAAGTTAAAATTTTATTTGTAAATAACTTCTTAAGAAATCCAAATATTTACATAAAATTTGTAAATTGGGGGTTTTTGCGGACGAGAAATTCAAATATGTTACTAATTTTGACGTCAGTAGTACAGGGCGCCACTTATGGCACATCGTGTTTATTTCAAATGACAGAACTTTTTTGCTGCTTAGTGTATCCATCTGACTATTGAAACAATCGATTCTCCTACCTGTTATATCTGAAAAAGATATACCTTATTGAAGCCGTTAGGAGTAACAGTTTTCGATATATTCTTATTTGAAATATTCAGTGCACCGAGTAAAAACTGTTTTGGTTTCAGTTAAAGTGCCTTTTCTACAGAAAATACAGCAAAATGTTACTTGAAAAAGTTGCTCAGAACGGTAAATTATGGAGATGTGCAAAATTTTTAAAAAATCGGCCTGCGTTGATAAAATCTTTGTGCTTTGTTGAAAAATGGTTTCATCAAACCTCGCCGATTTTCTTGAAATTTTGCACGTCTCCATAATTTACGATTCTGAACAACTTTTTCAAGTAATATTTTGCTGTATTTTCAGCAGAAAAGGCACTTTACCTGAAACCAAAACAGTTTTTACTCGGTGCACTGAGCAATTCAAATAGGATTATTTCAAAAATGGTTACGCCTACCGACTTCAGCAAGATATATCTTTTTCAAATAAAACAGGTAGGAGAATCGATTGTTTCGATAGTCAGATGGATACATTAAGATGCAAAAAAGTTCTGTCATATAAAAGAAACATGATGTGCCACAAGTGGCGCCCTCTACTAGAGACGTCAAAATTAGAAACATATTTGAATTTCTCGTCCGCAAAAACTCCCGATTTACAAATTTTATGTAAATATTTAGATTTCTTAAGAAGTTATTTACAAATATCGAAAATAAAATTTTAACTTTAACACTCTCTATCTCCGTTAATATTGAGTTTTCAAAAAATTGTTATAGGACTTTGTGACCCTAATTTTTTGTGAGGAATCATCTTCTGAAGTCCTGACGCATAATTTCCGGACACCCTGTATATTTTTGATGAGAGAATTTTAAACGAAATTTACATCAAATAAGTCAATTTTTTTACAAAACACAAGCACCACTATTTAGTTTCAAACAACCCCTCAACTTTGACCAATGTTTGAATTACGTAAATGAATAGAAAATTGTAATCAAAAAGTTTTTATATATTTTTAGATATTAATAATATTGTGTGAAACTAACTACTCTGTGGACAAAAGCTCCAACCAGCGTTGAATTACACCCACAATATCTACCCCTATATTCCTTATTATTAGCTTTTGCAACATTTTTTACTGTATTAGAAAGGGATTTTAAGCTTATATAAATCAAATCTCCTACAATTCCTATCAATGAAGTCATATGTACGCTCTCTGATACCAAACATCTAGGTATGCTAATGAACAATTCCACAGACAAAGTTCTATTCAATAATTATCTAAATACAATAATCTATCTAAATTTACTAACCTGCTTTAATGAAACACTCTATAAATATCTAACTTCACTTTTGGCAGTGGGAACACGACAATTCAACCACAATATTATTAATACCTAAAAATATATAAAAACTTTTACATAAAGGGGTGAACATTATTCAAGTAGGTATTGCCATATTTAATTCATTAACAGGCTGTCACTTTTGTCATTGTCGATATTTAACTTCAAATAATTTTAATTATTTGATTCAACTTAAAGGAGAACACCTGAAGAAGCAATCCTAAAAATGCAGAAATAGGTCAAATCTCATCTATTGTGGTTGAATTGTCGTGTTTCCACTGCCAAAAATGAAGTTAGATATTTATAGAGTGTTTCATTAAAGCAGGTTAGTAAATTTAGATAGATTATTGTATTTAGATAATTATTGAACAGAGCTTTGTCTGTGGAATTGTTCATTAGCATACCTAGATGTTTGGTATCAGAGAACATACATATGCCTTCATTGATAGGAATTGTAGGAGATTTGATTTATATTAGCTTAAAATCCCTTTCTAATACAGTAAAAAATCAAAAAGTTTAATAGTAATTATTTCTATTCATTTTCAGGTTGTTGGACAAATTATATGGCATAAAAATACGAAAACCACGTGATAATAGTCCCCTTTGGACTGCCTTTACTTTAGTGTTAACTGAGACAAGAAATATTGCAAAATTTAAAAAAGTCTTGTTGCAAAACAAGACGCATCAATTGTTTAATAGAGTGAACGATTAGTAAGAACAAGCCTAACCTAAGTGCAGGTATATCTTAAATAATACATAATTTTTTATACTTACCAGTTTCATTTATTTATAGACATATCACATATTTTATGTTTTCTAAAATATTAGGAATTGATATACTTAAGCCTTGTCCTCATGGACGCGAAATTCGAGAAAATTCGCGCGAATTATTTAATGGCGTGAAAAGTGTCAACGTTTAGCCAATTTTGGTCAACTGCAACATTTTCTATCATTCTCATCATGAAACTGTCATTAACTGTCATGGTAGATTGTCAGGAGCTCAAGTTAAAGTTACCAACCCCACACAATATTAAAAATAACTATAATATTCATGTTTTGCGAAATTCACAGGAAAATTATTAATGGCGAGAAAGTGTCAACTTTTCGCGGATTTTCCAAATCAGGAATATTATTGCTATTTTCATCATTATGTGGGATTAGTAAGTTTAACTTGGGATTTTAATAATTCACCATGACAAGTCAATGACAGTTTTATTATGAAAATGATAGAAAATGTTGCAGTTGACAAAATAGGCTAAGAGTTGAGAATTTCACGTCCATGAGAACAAGGTTTTATTATGCGTGGGGAATAATATTAACAAAAGTATAGGGTGCTGAAGTAAAATAATTTTTACCCAAACTTCCTATAACTTTTTCAGTTGTATCACTTTGAAATTTACTATCGACGTGGTTTTCGGAATGTCAAAATTTAAATATCATATCACTGTTGAATTCTCATAAGACATATCCTCATGAACGCGAAATTCGCGAACATTCTCGCTAATTTCGCAGATTTTGATTTAAATTATTAATGGAGGGAAACTTTTCACGAATTTCGCAAAACAGTAGTATTATCGCTATTTTCATTATGTGGTGTTAATAAGTTTATCTACTCCTATTAATTTATATATTAATTATTCAACTGCTTTTGAGCAATTAATAGTATTAATAGTAATTAAAAGATTTTAAAATTATTAAATTGCCAACGCCTCTCAGAAGGCCGAACTGTCAATTATTATCATTGAGGGGACTAATGTCATTTGATATTTTAACAAAATAATTTTGACGTTTTCAAATCAATTTTCTTTCTCGATACTTGTATCTTAGTATTTATTGTTATAGTCGTAGATAAAGTATAGTATTCAACTTGCGGTAATGGTCATAACTCACTTGATAACTTCATCTGCGTGAGTTATGACCTGCATTACCGCTCGTTAAATAATATACTATAGGGCAATCCAACGAACTGTCAAATCACTTTAAAAATGGCGGCTGTAGGACAAACAACTCGACATATGACAAGCAGAAATTTGTGCTTCTGCGTAGAACTTTTAGTTATTGGTCTGTGTGTAGAACTGTGTGTTTTGCTCATTATATTTTACATCTATTTCGGAATATCAAGTATTCAGACTATCATAATGGTTTTGTTTTGTGGTGTTATGAATTGTTGGAGTAGAGGACAACGAGAAGATCAAATTAGATTTTTTAGGATTCCTGCTGCATTGAATTATAGACATAACTGATCTCAATGAACTCTCATATAAGACGGCAAAAATGGCTTAGTGCAATAAAACAGCAAGACCTAACTCAAGAAAAAATTAAATACAGTGTACAAGTTTTAAATATATTATTTATAAATAGGTACCCAAGTTCTTTTTTCTCTCCAACTAGTATACTCGCGACAAGAATTCAGACGACTTACGTCATACGAACAAATGAATAATTCATTATATTTTCATCAAAATATTTAAGAAACTGCAACTGATAGTAATAAAACTATATACTACACTAAAAGTTTGCATTATATATTGCACTAAATTGCAAAAAATGATTGTTTTTAATGCGACCAAATATCGAAAATTACGTTGACAATAAAAACAAATGTGTAACGTCAGCCGTGACGTAAGACGTCTGAATTCTTGACGCGAGTATAGCATAATTACACTCCCGCCAGCCCTAGCAATTCAGGGCCCTGGAGAATACTATATATAATATTAATAAAAAAATATATTGATAATATTGGCAATTATATATAATTAATTAGTAAACTATTACAGAGGTATGTAATTTGATTTTAACAATTATTTATGCATAGATACATGGCAGAATTTATTTTCAGTTAAAGAAAAATTCTGCGGGGCTTGAAATTCTTAATAATGCCACTGTTTCCAATTCACAGATATTTGACAAAAAATATAAATAATAAATAAAAGTCCATTTGATAGAAAAAATCTAAAATATATTTAATAAAAAATATTAAAAATAAGTTATATATACAATTCTAAAAAAATTGGGTACATAGATAAATAGTACAAAATGTTTAATAATCAATTGGTTTTTTGATATTTTAAATAATTGCGGCATTGCAATAATAATTTATAGTTTGTTACAGCACAATAAAAACATTATCAGCAGGGAAAATCAAAATTTAATGCACCAAGTTCATTTTTGATTAGTCAACTATTTCTTGCCTCGGTTCTTTTGAAAGAAAAAAATTGTAGATATACCGAAGTGCAGTGAATACTGAGAATAATAATAATTTTACGAATATTCAGCAACTAGAACGTTTTACCTAAAATATAAACCCACTTTTTCTTATTATAATGAAAATATATGAGAAATAGGCTCATATTACACTTTCTAATATGAGATATGAAAGAGTTGCTGATCTGGCAGGAACTAGGGGGGCCCACTAATCTCAGGGCCCTGCCCAGTGCCCAATGGAAAATAGGGGCCTGCATAGGTAGGTATATATTACTTTTACAGCACAATACTACATTTTCGTTTATATCTACCCATCCTGGTCTCTGACAACGTTGCAGTGGTAATTTGATAACCCAAATGCAATGTAGGAATCCAATCAAGATGTAAGTTATCTGTTAAAGCAGCCGGTTTACCTGAAATATATGCTTTTAAATTGTTGAATATAACTTTTTATTAACTAACCCGATAAAAAATGTTTTGAACAAACGACACTGTATTTAATTTTTCATTGAAATCAGTTCTATGTCTATAATTCAATGCAGCAGGAATCCTAAAAAATCTAACTTGATCTTGTCGCTGTCCTCTACTCCAACAATTCATAAACACAACAAAACAAAACCATTATAATAGTCTGAATTATCCTTGGTATTCCGAAAGAGGTATAAAATATAATGAGCCAAACACACAGTTCTACACAAAATCACAAATTTCTGCTTGTCATATGTCGAGTTGTTTGTCCTACAGCCGCCATTTTAAAAGTGATTTGACAGTTCGTTGGATTGCTTGACTTGAGCTTCTGACAATCTTCCATAACAGTTATAACGACAGTTTTATGATAAAAATTAAAATATTGCAGTTGGCAAAACGGGCCATTAAATAATTTTTACTAATTTTCGCGAATTTCGGGGACTTCAGGACTTTAGTGACCGCTAACTTATTTTATCTACAATTTTTTAGAAAAAACTGTCAACTGTAAATGTTTCCACAAAGTAGAACGTTTTTCACTGAATATTATTATAATTTAAAAAATGTATGCTCTACTGTTAGATAAAAATAAGTTATAGCAATTTTTACATCATAGATACATTATGTGGCGCCCCAATAAATCATCTCAAAAGTGATATTATATTTAAATTTAGCAACCGCAGAAACTCGTCGGCACCAGATTTGAAATTGATACGACAATAACTGTAAAACGTAGGTAGATAAGTTTTCGCAAAAAATATATTCAACACCCTATATCTCAGTTAATATTAACATTAACTCTAACATCAACATATATAAGTGTATTTGTAATATTTGGTTTAAACTATTACGAGGTGGTCCGTAACTCTGTACTTACGAAACACCCAGTATTAGGGTTTCATAAAATTGGATTAAATAGAGGAATTAGATTAGTTTATTCATAAAGGAAGCTATGGCACTTTGTATAGTAAACTGCGTAATACGTGGTTGTGACACATCAGCGTCAAAAAATAAAACGCTGCAATGCCGTTTGACAAGGTGCGGTATTCCACCTCGATTAAATAAATGTTCTCATACACCGCATCGTTGCCGCTACCGTGCCGCATTTGCTTCTTTGAAATTGCAAAAGAAATTCATGTGTTTTTGACCTACTGAAATAAGAGCGTTTGATGAAAAACTTGTAGCATTAACAAAAAAGAATCAAAAGAACTGCATTCTTGATAGTTAAATGTCGATCGTTAAAGGATTCGTAGTTCTGTGCGTGAAGTAAAACGAATGCAGTGAAATATTAGACAAATGTAACTTTTAAATGTTTGTTCGTATGCATGCACATTTTTCCATACCTCTGCATCTTGTTTTTTGTGTTAATAGTATTTTGGTTAAAATTAAAAAGCATGTGCCATATAGTGTTGTGTTGTTTTTATGCAGTGTGAACTAATCATTTGTGACCAGTGAACAATAATGTGGTAAAAAAACTCGTATGGAAGATATAACAGAAGAAACTAAGGTAAGTGATTAGATATATACACTTTAATGTCATCATCATCAATCCGTAAGACTTGCTACAGACTATGCATATATTCGCGATTCGTGATATGCGAGGAATTCGCGAATAGTGTGTAGGGTATTGTTCGTTAAAAATCCATTCATAAACGATGCACGAATTCCTACAAACCGCGAATTGCGAATTCACGCGGGCCTGTATATACAATAGTTTTTACTTTGTATTTATTTAGTTTAAATTCTGTGTTTGCATTGACGAATTAGTAGATAACATTACTGTTTTTATACAAAAAAGAGAAGTATCTGAGGAATTGCAAAACATTAAATTTCTTCTTCTTCTTTTTTAACCGCATCAAGTTATCGACCAAAAATTTAATTGTATATGTACTTTTGATATTACAGATCATTTAACTTAGATATTGTTATCATTATTATTCGTTTTTTATGCAACGCTGTCATAACGAATGAGTGAATAATTTTGCAATGTAAAGCCTTAGAGCCTTGTCCTCGTGGACGCGAAATTGGCAAAAATTTTCGTAGGGGGAATGGCAGGGAGCCAGTTTATTGAACAAAGGTATGGTATGTGAAATCATGGTTTTCCTAACGGTAAATGTCGCGCCACTGTGGTAAAATGGATGGAAAATGCATCCAGTAATAATAATGTAATTTTTGAAACTTGCAACATGCAGTAAGAATTAGGGGGGCATGTCACTCCCCTACCCTTCACTGACTACGCCCATGAAATATACCATGACAGTCAATAAAAGTTTTATGATGAAAATGATAGAAAATATTGCAATTGGCAAAATTAGCTAAAATTTGAGACTTTTCCCGCCATTACATAATTCGCGTTCATGAAGACAAGGCTTTAGGTTGTTCAAAAACTAAACATTTTTAAAGAAAATACAATATTTATAAACACACATTTTGAATCACATTCTTGAATTTTGTCTATGGACTATTTTCATATATCTTGGAAATATTTAATTTTCTTTTATTAATTATGACTGTGTAAAATTAATATATTTTCATTTCAAATCGAAGTGCAATTTGTTCATAAACTGAAATTGTGACGAAACTTTTAATTTTAAACAACTTTTTTCATATCTACAAAAATAATTGTACAGATAATTCCAAATTCGAAGGTAACCAGTTAGATATTGCACACCATAAGAGATATAAAACTGGTGTTCAATCAAATGCCGTTTAAAAATTGAATAAATTTCGGACACCGGATATAGCCGAAAATTTATTAAATTTTGAAAATTGGTTTTAATTTTTTTCTGATTTCGATTTGAAACTAGTTGCACTTGCTCGATATAAAATGACATTACCAGTTTATCAGTTCGACGTTTCGATTTTTAGTAGCCATCATCAACTTCATTTTATTAAATACGAACTTGTTTTATTACAGATTTTGAAAGAACTTGTTTTTGCAGGTCATAAAAAATTCAGTTAATTTTCTTTGGAATATACGGCCTTGTACATTATTACTTTATTGTATTTTCCTTGCCTTGTTCGTTATTTCAAAAATTTCAAACCTTTGGCAGTCTTGAAATAAAACTCTTAACATTTCAATTAGTACAGTTTTCCATACTTTTGTATTAATATTTATTTAAATATTTTATTCAGCTATTAGCAAATAACAAGTAAATATAATACTTATTAATATTTTTTATCAGTTTAATCAATATCGAAACAGTTTTATTAATTTCTTTCAAATATATAATTATTATTTACTTATTGGTTTACATACCTCTACTTTTTTATGAAATAAATAACAGATTAAAATTGTTTAGATACCTATAAAAAAGTTTTGAAACTTTAATATTTACTGGCTTGCAATCAATTGCTCAGTAGCATATAAGTACCTACATATACAGTGTGTTTTATAAGTTATGGAGCATATAACAATACCGAAGTTCTTACGTAAAGGTATTGAGAAATAATCAAACTTACCTTAGTGGAAGAGCTGATATTTTCATATTTTGTTAATAACAAAACTTAAATCTCAACATAAACTCTGTATTTTATTACATACTACTCTATATTACTCACATTAGTACTTAGATTTTTCTCTCACCAACGGTGATTTAATGAAATTTCTACTCAGAACTTCAACAACTTCGAAAACAGTGTTGAAAGAGTGTCATTATTATTGCAAAAGCATGTACCATTACTGTATATTTGTTTAATAGATTAATGTTTACATTGATAAGCCAAATCTTTTAAAAATATTCCAAAAAATCAATTACTTATTTACTCTTTCCATATAAATAATCTCTGTCTATTTTTGGCTTTTCAACCACAACAGATAATGAAATCCAATGTTTGTTATAAGAATAATTTAAATTGAAAATTCCCACTATAAAATAAAAAAGTTTTGGTCGAGGTAAATACCACTACTACCACTAACTTATATAAAATTTTCGTCGAATTTATCTCTATGACCTTCAAATAATTGTTCCACAATTATACTGTATCTTATTTACTTAAATTTAAATTTATAACTACGATAATATTTAAAGAGTCATTTATTCGACACGGAGATGTTAGAATTATAAAGTAACATTTTTATTGCGGCAACATGTTTTATAACCTTCGAGGAATTGTCAGAGTGCAGTTTTTAAAAGTGTGTGAAATACAAAATTTTAAAGTACATAAATATTTACATAGCAGAACAAATTTTACCAAAGTAAGTTTAAAATGTGTTATGTTTTACGTAGATTAAATGTAGTTATCTAGCAAAGTTTTTATTTTTAGAATACATATAATGTGTCGAGAGGAAATTATAATTATTTACAAGAGGAACACATTAGATTCTTTGAAAATTTGCTTGGGGATCATCGAGTGGTCATGGATCTTTGCGATTTGGAAAAGTATAACGTGGATTGGTACACTCAAGTTAGGGGTAAGTTTTTTTCCAAATCTCTTGAAAATTTTAATATTTGTAGCGATTGCCAAAAAAATTAAATATATAACTAAAAAATATACAGAGTGTCCAGAAATTATGCGTCAAGACTTCAGGATTCCTCACAAAAACTTAGGGTCACAAAGTCTTATAACAATTTTTTTAAAACCCAATATTAACAGAGATACAGGGTGTTAAAGTTAAAATTTTATTTCTGATATTTGTAAATAACTTCTTAAGAAACCTAAATATTTACATAAAATTTGTAAATCGGGGGTCTTTGCGGAGGAGAAATTCAAATGTTTCTAATTTTGACGTCACTAGTAGAGGGCGCCACTTGTGGCACATCATGTTTCTTTTAAACGACAGAACTTTTTTGCATCTTAATGTATCCATCTGACTATCGAAACAAATCGATTCTCCTACCCGTTTTATTTGAAAAAGGTATACCTTGCTGAAGTCGGTAGGCGTAATCATTTTTGAAATAATCCTATTGGAAAAGCTCAGTGCACCGAGTAAAAAATGTTTTGGTTTCAGGTAAAGTGTCTTTTCTGCTG
Organism: Monochamus alternatus; assembly: GCA_037114965.1. NCBI lineage: Eukaryota > Metazoa > Arthropoda > Insecta > Coleoptera > Cerambycidae > Monochamus > Monochamus alternatus. The sequence continues at coordinate 70,280,098 of CM073431.1, read as the reverse complement.
AAAATACAGCAAAATATTACTTGAAAAAGTTGTTCACAATCGTAAATTATGGAGACGTGCAAAATTTCAAGAAGATCGGCGAGGTTTGATGAAACCATTTTTCAACAAAGCACAAAGATTTTATCAAAGGCAGATTTTTTTTAAATTTGCACATCTCCATAATTTACCGTTCTGAACAACTTTTTCAAGTAACGTTTTGCTGTATTTTCAGTAGAAAAGGCACTTTAACTGAAACCAAAACAGTTTTTGCTCGGTGCACTGAATATTTCAAATAAGATTATTTCGAAAACTGTTACTCCCAACGGTTTCAATAGGGTATACCTTTTTCAGATATAACAGGTAGGAGAATCGATTGTTTCGATAGTCAGATGGATATAATAAGCAGCAAAAAAGTTCTGTCATTTGAAAGAAACATGATGTGCCATAAGTGGCGCCCTCTACTACTGACGTCAAAATTAGAAACATATTTGATTTTCCCGTCCGCAAAAACCTCCGATTTACAAATTTTATGTAAATATTTGGATTTCTTAAGAAGTTATTTACAAATATTGAAAAGAAAATTTTAACTTTAGCACCCTGTATCTCTGTTAATATTGAGTTTTCGAAAAATTGTTATAGGACTTCGTGACCCTAATTTCTTGTGAGGAATCACCTCCTGAAGTCTTGACGCATAATTTCCAGACACCCTGTATAATAATATAAAAAGTTGTTTATAATGATAATTTATGACCTGCAAAATTTCAAAGAAATCGGCCTGCTTTGATAAAATGTTTGTGCTTTGTTGAAAAATGGTGTCATCAAACCTCGCCGATCTTCTTGAAATTTTCCACGTCTCCATAATTTACCATTATGAACAACTTTGTTAAGTAACAATTTGCTGTATTTTCGGTAGAAACGGCATTTTACCTTAAACCAAAACAGTTTTAATAGGTGCACTGAGCATTTCAAATAGGATTGTTTAAAAAAAACCCAATTTACAAATTTTATGTAAATATTCGGATTTCTTAAAAAGTTATTTACAAATATCGAAAATAAAATTTTAACTTTGACACACTGTATCTTTTTTATTATGCGACTTGGGATATAGGTATGTTAGGTTAAATCGATTTATTTTCACCTAAGGAATCTGTAGTCTCATTTTTCCTACTTCATCCCTCAGTATTATTACAGTTGTTCAACATTTGATATAAAGGTGATTTAACTAATAAATTAGTACGGTCAAAAGGTCAAAAAAAACAAGGGATGGTGTCTATCGTTCCTTTCTACAAAATAGAAAATAAATAAAAAGTTTGTAGTAGTTGGACGAGTTTTGGTCGTGGCAAAATGTTCAATGTTTGCGTTAAAGGCCACTTTTGGCATTTTTTAAATTCCACTTTTTTCTAAGGATAGAGAACAAAAACAATTGTTGAATCCTTATTATATTTAATTTTTGTATTACACACACGAGAAAGATAATAAAAGTGCCAACGTTGAGTCGTAAAACCTTGTTCTCGTGGACGCAAAATTTCGCGAATTATTTAATGGCGGGAAAAGTCTTGCCAACTGCAATATTTTCTATTAATTTCATCATAAAAATGTATTTAACTGTCATGGTAGATTGTCAGAAGCTCAAGTTAAACTTACTAACCCCACATAATGCAGAAAATAGCGATAATATTGCTAATAATATTTGTTTTGCGAAATTTGCGAAAATTGGCACTTTCCCGCCATTAATAATTTATATCAAAATCTGCGAAATTCGCCAGACAGCAGGACAATACGGTAGACAAGCAGTTGTCTTTTTTACCCGTATATCTAGGAATATAATCTTCAACCACAGTCTTCAACGCTGAGTTACTTACGCGGTGACGATTCGAGGTGCAGTCGCTTGCCGCTGGCCATGGTGAAAACAAATTCGAATCGGATAATCTGTGTGTGTATTTCATTTTTCATTATATTTTGGCCGGATCTACTGCTTACTTAATTTTTCTACATTCACGTTGGAACATCTTATATATTTTTTAAATAATATTTTGATTAAAATAGAAATTATATAGGTACATATTTGACTATTTTTTGAGAATGCGAGTATGCACAGTTTTAAATTTGCGATGTGCGTAGATAATAAAATTTATAGATTTTCTTTGATCCTGTACATTTAATTTTTTCAGGTTGTAGTGCTATAGTATTAAAACCAAAAACCACAGAAGAGGTTTCTAAAATATTATCATTTTGTGATAAAAATAGACTTGCCGTGTGTCCTCAAGGAGGAAATACCAGCGTTGTGGGTGGGTCAGTACCAGTCTTTGATGAAATTATCGTATCCACAGAGTTAATGAATGAAATAATAAGTTTAGACGAGACATCCGGTAAGTGATTGATCGACAATATTGTGGTGTGTGCCATTTTAGATAATAGTATATCTATAAATAGACAAATGTCCTTAGGTCGCGTCTCGTTTTAATAGTTAGGTATAGCGGATCTTATTTTAATGCAAGAAGTTCGTAGGTCAAACAAATGACTTTTCTATACATTATTCAGTTACGAATAAATATCCCAAGAATATCTATAAATATCTGAAAATAGAAGAACTTATATTTTCTATAAATTGATTATTAAGACAAGGACACCCGGTATAGGAAAAAGAAGGTCCATCTAATTGATGGTATTAGTCTTGTTCCCACAAGAGTTAGGGATTGGTTTCAAACTGTTAGAATATTCGATCAGTTAAATTGTGGATGTGTTTTCAGTAAATGTTAAATCACTGAGTCTCATCAACAAACATATTGCCAACACCATTTAGCGTTTGCCAGAAAAAGAGACAATTTGTTACCTAAAATGTTATAAAGTAATGTGATAGTAACAGTAATAAATAACTTGTCAGATCTATTGGATTTTGATAGTTCATAAATGTCAAAATTTGTGACCAAAAGTGAACCCTTAATTTGACTTAACGAAGAGCAAAGCTTATGTATGTCGAACCAGTGGCGGCTCGTGGACTTAATAATACGTAAAGCAAAGCGGAAGCATAGATAATACTTTGCATTGGGAAATTTGTTATTTTAAGTTAAAAAAATATGTAACAAACCCATTTATTTATTTTTTCTACGTTCATGCAAAAAACAAAACTTTATTAAACTATATTTAGTGGAAAAAGTAGTTCTTTATTGCACTAGTGCAATAAAATGTTTATTGCATTCATCATTTTACTACAGGTTTTGTCATCATGACAAACAAACGTTCAAATCGACGTCATATTTTCTTACACTTAGTGTCATCTAAATAAGACATTTTTTAAATTTTGCATGAACATAGAAAAAATATTGTATGCAACTCCTACAAAAAGTATTTATTGCAATCAGAGTGTTGTCCTACTCGGCCCAACGGCCTCGTTGGACAATTTCACGTCGCGTGCAATAAACCCTTACTTTTTGTACTTGTTGTACTTGCATAAATAACTATAAATATATTGTCTATTTGATCTTTTAAAACTATACACTTATTATGTAAAATTGTTATAAAAGTTTATTTTTTAAAAGTCCTTTCACATTTGAAATTTTTGTCAAATTTGTAAGTCTTGTTTCTGTTCTTGAGTTAAGCCTTGTTCACTCATATTATTTTTTTTATTTAAATTATTAGTGGCGGATAAGTTTCAACTTTTAATGAATTTCGCAAAACGGAAATATCCCTATTTTCATCATTATGCGGGGTTAGTAAAAGTTTAACTTGAGTTTCTGGCGATCTGCCACGACTATTAATGACAGTTTTATGATGGAAATGATAGAAAAAATTACAGTTTGCAAAATTCGCCAAAACCTGAAACTTTTCGTGCTATAAAATAATTCTTGAGAATTTCGCGTCCATGAGGACAAGGCTTTACTCTGTATCAAACGGAATCATAAAATAGAAGTATTTTAACAAATTCGAATATTCATAACTACGTAGAATTGACAGCGGATTTTGACTGTCTTTGAGTCAAGTCCACGGCATTTCTTGCTTACGCATTAAACCGGCTTGTGTAGTCACGTGGGTATACCGACGTTCCCCTTAATTTGAACGCGACAGAAGCCCCCGCCCTGAAGTTAGAATTTGCAAACTACACATTACAAATCAAAGTGTCGCGCGTTGTCATAAAAGTTGAAGAGTATATATGTCGTAGTCATGTAATTCATCATTTCACGAAAAGCCTAGTCGTTGGCTGTATTGCCGACTGTAATGAAATGAATATTCCTTTGATTGACTGAAATTTTACGTCATTTCACGGATTGCCTGTTTAATTTTCGTCAAACAAAGTAAATGGTTAATAGATTACACGCTACGGCGCTACACGGTTTTTTGTTTAGTCATTTGCTGAATATTCTTGAAATGTAATACCACCTGAAGAAAAATGCAAAATAGAAAGTCTACAAAATATTTTTATTTTGGCAAAATATTAGTTCCGTTCATTTGGAACAATGCAAACAGAATATTATAAATCATGTACCAAATGGTGAGTAGGACTTAAATTGAATAATAGATCAAAATCTCTTTTAGATGAAAATAAAAAAAATATTCTAAAGACTTAATGTAAAGGAAAATTACTTTCTACAGTCAGACTTGAATAGTTGTAGGTACATATGTATAAACATATTATTATATACAGGATAGATACGCCCCCCTCCCTGTTTTTCTCCGTCATTAGTCGAAATACGAAAAAATGTGTAAAAATAAAAGGAACTTATAAATATTTTTTAAAGCAGAAAAAAAATAAATATCGCGTTTTCCAGATGTATATACAATGTTTAACTTTTATTTTATTTAAGGAAACACCTTTGTACACCATCAACTTAACTTTTCAAAAATAAATATACATGATACTTATCTTTTAACGTTTTCGAGATAATACATGTTTATTGTTAATATGCAACATCATATAACATGATATCATTTTTAAATGAATATAAAGTTAAGCATTTTAATTGGGAATTAAGTTTTAAGGTAAAATAAAGATACTTATGTAAAATTTAGTAAAATTATTAGCTTTGCATTAAAAAAGGAGGTCATATTGAACCATTCTTATAAATTTATTTCTTTTATTTTCCATATACCTTTAAAATCTTAAAAATATATCAGTTATATGATGTTGCCTATTAACAATAAACATGTAATATATCGAAAACCGTAAAATATAAGTATAATGTATAATATATTTCTGAAAAGTTAAATTAGCGGTCTTTTCAATGGCGTAAAAATATAAAGAGTGTTCCATTTAAAAAAGAAATTCAAACAATAATGGAGAACAAGGGGAGGGATGGCAATTTTCACGTGATCACTCTGTACACATTAAGATCGCTCTGTACATATGGTTATTCATTTACAATTAAAAAAGTAGAATTGTTAGTAGTTGTTACGGCCCAAAATTCTACACAACACAATTCAACAAGTGACTAAACAAAAATCCATCAAACGCTGTAACGTGAAATTGTTCAATCTTTTACTCTGTTTGACGACAATGAAACAGGCAATCCCTGAAATGACGATAAACTTCAGTCAATCAAAGGAATATTCATTTGATCACAGCCTTTGCCAGCAATACAGCCAATGACTAGGCTTTCCGTAAAATCACGAATTACGCCCAATGACTACGACATATATATGTTATGTTGGTTTATGTTTATGTTGGAAAATAAAGTTGTTCGCTGTAATTAATCACACTTATGTTTATACAAAAAGTTTCGTATTAACCCTATTTCTAACTTTTCTTTTGTAAGTATATTTCTCTACTTCTAGTACAAAATTAAGATAACTATTTCATTTTCCATTTTTAACACGCAGATGCAGACGTTTGTCCACAAAATAATAAAAATATTTAATGTATCAATCAAATATATGGATAAAAGGAAGGGGAAGTGTCGCCAGCGACAGTCGTTGAGCTATGTAGCTGGCTTTATTGTGCGTTACGCCCTACGTTTTATAACAATTATTATCGTTATATTATCGTTATCGGCGTATCTACTTTGATAAATTATGCGATGTGATAAACATACATGAATGAATTTTTATCTAAAAATCAAACAGAATACATTTTCAATATCTTAACATATATTACGAAATTCATAATAGAATAAAATGTGTAACTGGTAATTTTATATGAAGTGGTGCCATGCACTTGCGTCACCTAGCGAGCCGCCACTGGTGTGTACTACCATGTATGGCATCATCATTAAATAGAAGTAAAACTTGTCGAGATATTTTTAAGAAAGTAATACCTTTTTTTTTTACTTATTTTATCATCACAAAACCATGTATTTTTTTTGTTATCATTTAGAAATATTCTTTTATTATGCGTATATACTTCATACTTAGATATTTTACTCTGTTTTTTAGGAATTTTGGTTTGTCAGGCAGGCTGTATTTTAGAGAATCTCGACAATTACTTAGCCGATCGAGGTTTGATCGTGCCATTAGATCTTGGTTGTAAGGGTACTTGTCATATCGGAGGAAATGTATCGACCAATGCGGGTGGTATGAGATTATTGAGATACGGTAATATGCATGGAAACGTTCTTGGCTTAGAAGCAGTAAGTACTTGGTATATATTTTTACTACATCAGATGATACTTAACTAAAGTTATTCGTACTATAATTTTCTAACACTCTCAAACAGTTATTAACCAACATTTATTGTAGGTGAAAGCCAATGGAGAGGTGGTGGATTGCTTAAATGCATTGAAAAAAGATAATACTGGATACCACTTAAAACATCTCTTTATAGGATCAGAAGGATCGTTGGGATTTATCACGAAAGTTGCACTTCATTGTCCACCGCGATCAAAAAGTAGAAATGTGGCACTGTTAGGTAAATGTTAGAAACGAAATATTGCAAAGTTTAATAAATTTTATTATATGAAAGGTCTCCAAGATTTCGATAAAGTCCTAAAAACATTCAAGAAAGCCCAAGAACAACTAGGAGAAATACTTTCTGCGGTTGATGTGATGGACTCTGTAACGATGGAATTTATTAAAGAGAAAAACGACCAACAGTCGCCTATTGGAAATCATCCCTTTCACTTGCTTATTGAAACGTCTGGTAGTAATGAAACACACGATTCTGAAAAAGTAAATAATTTATTGGATGACATCATCAATAGCAACTTAATTTCAAATGGGATAATGGCATCAGAACCTTCAAAAATTGAGGTGAGGTGAAAAGGTATAACATTTCAGCATTTTTTTCGTGTCATATGGTTTGAATTTGGTGAGAAGTATTCTCAATCCGTTGTATTAATTTTAGGCAATTTGGTCAATCAGAGAAAACATATCCAACGGGTACAAGAAATGTGGTGCGGTTTTTTATTATGATGTTTCTCTACCCACTGAATATTATTATGCACTAGTGGAAGACATAAGAAAGCATATGGGTGATGAATGTGAAAGAGTTTTTGGATATGGCCATTTAGGTAAGGTTTATTATATTCATCTTCAAATGCAAACGCTAAAACGACTGAGAACGACTTTAACGCTTTGTTTGTATTATGAAATTCGTTGCCTCATTGAAAACATCTGGATCAGAAAATTGAACTCAGTAAAACCAATATGATCAAAATTTATTAACTAACTGATATATTATTCAACTTAAGCATTTTTCATTGTCAGCTGCTTAATATCTGAAAGCTCTCTAAGGTATGCCCTATTTTTAAAAAGGGTGATAGATTTGATGTATCCACTTTAGTTCTATCTCCATCATCTGTAACTTCTGTAAGGTTTTTGAGATCTTGCTACATGATTCTCTTTACTGTAACATGTAATATGATATCTCCTGCCCAACACGGTTTTATGAAAGGTCGCTCTACTATTACAAATCTGGTTTGCATAACACAATTTGTTATGTTTATGTTATACGGATTTTGGTAAGGCCTTTGATAAACTTGACCACAGTATATTACTTCAGAAGTTGAATGAATTCGGAGCATCTAACCCATTACTATATTTATTTAAATTTTGTCGCAATAGAATGCAATATGTGGTTTATAATGGTTTTAAATCAGATGAGTACTTAGCTACTTCAGGTGTCCCACAGGGGTCAATTCCTGGACCTTTACTTTTTATCATTTTTATTAACGTTCTTGTTGACGTTCTAGATGTAGAATTCCTTCTTTACGCAGATGATCTGAAAATATTCTATATGCACTATTGGCGACTGCATTCAGCTTCAAAATAATCTTGACCAGGTCAAAATTTGGTGTGATAAAAATAAACTTTTGTCGAATACCACTAAGTGTAATGTTATGTCTTTTTCAAATAAATTAACTGGGGTAACATTTAATTTCAGTGTTGTCGCGCCCAAGAGTCTTTCGAGATCTTGGTGTTTTACCTATTTGATAACAAATTTCAGTTTCGTTAGATCTAAACTTGAATACGCCTCGCTTGTGTGGTCTCCCCATTGTGCTGTTCACTCCCATTAATAAATTAGAACCAGTTCAACGTAGATTTTTGAAATATTTGAGCTTTAAATCTGATGGTCGTTACCCTCCCATTGGATTTACACACGATGAGCTTTAAAAAATTTATTCTGTTCCTTCTCTTGGAATTAGACGCAAATATTGCTCTCAGGGTTTTCTTCATAAAGTGATACATCATTCAACAGATTACCAAGAGTTCTTGTCCAAATTATTTTTTGTTGTTTCCAGCCCTAGTTCTAGAGGAAATTTAATGTTCTGCCAGCCCGCATTAATATTCTTAAATATTCTCCTCTTTTTGCAATCTGGCAATTTGTAACAATTGTAATGTCAACAATATAGATATTTTTAATTGCAGCCTTAATGACATAAAATCTTTTTACCTAAAATTATTATTCTAATTTTAGTGTTTGTATGTGCTTATTTTGTATTTTTTATTTTTTATATATGCATATTGTACTGTTTTCCTGTTGTTGTGTAACTGGGTCACTTGTACCTGTTGAACAGTGTAATGCAAATGAATAAATAAATGAACTCAAGCTACAATTAAACTATCCTTAATTGTCATAATAGTTAGTTACCTATGTGTACGTTTTAGGTGATAGTAATCTCCATTTACAAATAGAAATGAAAGAATACAGGAAAGAATTAAAAGACCACGTTGAACCGTACATTTTCCAGCGTACTGCCGAATTAAAAGGCAGCATCAGTGCCGAACATGGAATGGGTTTTATAAAAGGCAAATATTTAAATCTGGCAAAACCTCCCAAAACCGTTGCTCTTATGAGGGAGTTAAAAAAAATGTTGGATCCTAATGGCATCTTAAATCCTTACAAGATATTTCCCTCTCATTAAAGATATGTTTAATGAAATATGACGTTTCATTTTTTGTTTCAAATTTAATAGGTGCACATTGTTGTATTTGGCTTTATTATTACAAAGGCTATTAGTGACAGTGGCGGCTCGTGTTATTTTTGAGATAAAGGGAGGTATATTAAAAATAAACATACTACGTATTAGGCAAGTACCCTGCCTATTTGTCTTTTTAATATCGACTTTGTAAATCGCTAAATTTTTAGTTTTACAAGGTGGTTCAATAAAAGAAAACAAACTACTAAATTTTATAATAAAGCTACTGAAATTAATATGTAGGTAATTTAAATTAAAAAATAAAATTTATAAACTAAATATCAGTCTGCTTAAGTATTTTTATAAGGATTGTCTTTTAGTTAAAACACTTGAAAAAAAAAATAAATATTAAAAGTCATAAGGAATAAATTTGAAGGTTTGTTTTAACTCACCCTGTATAATTAGTAACTGTACTTTAAATTAACTAAACTTTTACATGCTGACTGATAGATATACAGGGTGTCCGGAAAAATGTGGGGAATTTTTCGGGTGCAGATAGAGTATGAAAAAATAAGATGACAAGTTCTTCAGCCCGCTTTACATTAACAATTTCTTTGTCAATTAATTGATCAAGTGACTCCGCCAAGTTAATTGACAAACGTAATACTAAAACTTGGACGTCAAATTAATTGATGAAGAACTTCGTCAAGTTATTGACGACTTAATACTTGTTCTAATTTTTACTTCAATTCAGGTATACCAACCTAAAATAACTGCAAAAAAGTTTATTTAAACAGGAACCGAGCAGCAGCAATAATAAACGCAATGGAAGTTTGTTTTAACAATTTCTCCCTTTTTGCCGTAACATTTAATAGGTTTTGTTTCGTAAACAAATGGAAATGATATAACGTCAAAAGTTAAAATTACTTTTAGATTGGTACGGGTGACATCTGACAGCAAAATTGTTAAGAAACTTGACAAAGCTGTAAATACATGTAAAACCAAAGTGCGGCCTTGAAGAAATTGATGAATTAATTCATCAATTTCTTCGTCAATAAATTGTCAGTGTAATGCTCGCTTTATAATTTTTTTCCTACAGCCATTCCCTACGGAGATATGTGAAGGACGCCGCTGGAAATCGATTTTTCTTGACTAACTTTTAAAGTACTTAATATTATTTAATACAAATTTAATGCGATGAACGCTAGTAAGGACCTCTTAAAATAGTGTCCTTGACAAATATTTAGATATTTAGCTTTATTAGTTTACAACAACTTAATGCCTAAATTTGTAACACTCTGTATGATAAAGATACCATAATAATAAATCTGGGTAGCTTCTATCTGAAAAAAGGTACTCTTGTTTATTGTCAATAAAATGAACCGTTTACGAGAAAAAGTACGACCTATGTTCGTATGTTGAATCCTCGCTTTTGTAAATTTTGTATTTTTTCGAATTAAACATCTTACCTGGTGTTGGAATGATCTTCGTATCGCGCTTTACTGTCGACAAAAAAATATAAATCATGGCCCTTTTTATTAAAAATGAAACATGAATTCGTTTATTATATTTCGATTAGATAACACATGTAGTACACAGTCGTGTTCTTTGTCGAGCACATTTAAAAGATGAATCATCACAACAAAAAATGATTCCATAACTCGTCTTTATACCGCTAGCCGGACATTCATTACACTGTTGTGCTTTGTCGAGATAACACAGTTTTAGTTCATGTGTGTGAACAGTGTAAATGCCGGAAAGAAGTAGAGTTACTAGTGAAAACGAGTAAGTGTAACAGTAAACTCATACGAATAAAAATCAACTAAAACAGTTATAGCTGTTAAATTAATCGGCCAAGTCTATGAATGGCAGTACTTACTTCATATTTTGAAAGGCATATGTTTTCCCTAAATGAGACAGAGAGGGGCTGTACCAGATCTTTGAGATGAGGTTAAATTTATGTTTCATAGAAAATTAAGAATAAAATTAGTTAATAGCAAAAATAATAATAAACTGTTAAAAAAGTAAATTGAGAAAATTATTAACGCAAGTCCGTCAGCAGCTTATAAAGCATAGAGATTAATCTCAAAGCTATTAAAAAATTTAACTGGATAACCAAAAAAGTCGGAAATACTTGCTAAAATTTACATATAACGGGCATCTACGACATAAATTTAATTTTACAGAAATAATTGCTAAGCATTTGTAAAACAGTTGTCAGTCAACTTGTACCTAATTAATTACACATTATTATAGTATCTGTACATGTGATATTTATTAAATTAGGAAAGGTTTGCATACAAGTATTTGGCAAGTTAATATTTTTACTTTCAAATAAATGGTATAACTAAGCAAAATGCTATATTAAAATAACAAAACAAAAATTGATTATCTTTAAACATCTACATGTGTTATCTAATGGGACGAGGATATTGAAATATAATTACAAGAACAAACGACTTACCTGTAGGAAGTTCTGAATTATATGAGATGTACTCGTCCAATTAAATAGGTCCCACCCTGTAAGCCCTCCCAATTATCAATTTTGCGTTTTGACTTCAACAGTTTAATGAATATCCGGCTAGCGGTATAAAGACGAGTTATGGAATCATTTTTTGTTGTGATAATTCATCTTTTAAATGTGCTCGACAAAGAACACGACTGTGTACTACATGTGTTATCTAATTGCACGAGTACATGTCATAATTCAGAACGAACTTCCTACAGGTAAGTCGTTTGTTCTTGTAATTATTCTTTTTCTCGTAAACGGTCCATTTTATCGACAATAGTACTTTTTTAAGGTACTATTTATTGGCATTGGAGTCACTTGATAATTTAAATTTAGCTATTATCCTTGCAATTTAATTTTTGTCTACCTACCTAAAAATTGTCGTATTTAAAAATTGGATAAAGTTCTCAAATTATTTATTGTTTCAAAATACTATAACTATTTATTATCTTAAAACTGTAAGTAAGACAAATCTGTCGTCAAATAGTATTTACAATGGTATTTATATTATACTTATGTCTGTCAGTATAGTGTGGGTAATAAATCTATGGCGTACATTAAAAAAATTAAAACCTCATAATAATATAAATTTACACATGGAATATATGATATGGAGTTACGTGATAAAGACAAAAAAAACTACATTATACATTAATAAAAATCTGACCCTCTACACCCCTTATTCGACGCGCATGGTATAGATAAAAAGTAAATGTATGAAATAAATCTTCTCCATTGTGCGATTATCGGTGACACTGCTACAATGTTTTCTAATATTCGAAATCGTGTTATTATTTCCTTGACAGCTAGGAAAAATCATAACATTAAACGTTTTATGCATAGAATCACTGATTTGACTAAAGTAAGTAGATAAGAAAGGAATATTTTTAAATGAAAGTATAGGTACAAATGAAATTTAATAAATTATGTTCTGATAACAAAACGGGAAATTACAAACAAAAAGTGATAAATTTCTGACGTATATCATAATATTACTGTGATATAATTGTAATTAATATTTAGTATCCATAGGCGTGCCGTATGGTGAACTATTGGGTAAATCGTTTGCGAAATTTATTAATAAATACCCGTACACAAAGTTAATGATGAATAAAAAATGAAATTGCGCTGTAGATAAGTCAGTTTCACCGATGATTCGGTATAGTTGCTCTTTTTCTAATATTAAATTATCACTAAACTTCTTCTCTGGAATAATTAAAATTAATTTTTCCTGAATTAAGAAATGATTTGGATATGGTTCTGAGTTCAAATACTTTTAATTCCTTTGTTATTTAAAATAATTTTGCAAGAATTTCAAAAATGTCTTGAGGTGTGAAAAAATTCGTGATGTTAATAATTCTTAGCTGTAATTATTCTCTTGTCAATCCAATTTTTATAGGTCACCTATAATGTTCAAAGGCAAAATTTTGCCGAATTACAGCAAGAACATATACATTTTTTCAAAAAACTTCTAGGAGATCACAGGGCAGTAATGGAAGTTTCAGACTTGGAAAAATACAACAAGGATTGGATGAACAATCTGAAAGGTAGAGTTTTACGGCTACTAATTCAAATTGACAATGAAATAATGAACATGCTATTTTACACTCATTTATTTGTATTTTTTAATCCTATATAGGAAATAAATAAATCTCTTATGTCAAGTATGATGTTGAACTACAATAGAAAGAAACCTTTGAAACAGTTAAAAACTTTTAGGTAGTAGTGCCATTGTTTTAAAACCAAAAACAACTGAAGAGGTATCACAGATATTATCATTTTGCAATGACAATAATCTTGCAGTTTGTCCACAAGGGGGAAACACAGGATTAGTTGGAGGACAACTTCCTGTTTTCGATGAAATTGTTGTTTCGACAGAGTTAATGAATGAAATTATAAGTGTAGATGACAGCTCGGGTAAGTATTAAATATTTGTTGTAATATAGTACCGTTTATGCAGTATGATATTGTTATAGCACTTGAAATATTATAAAAAATGTTCTAGGTGTTGTTGTTTGCCAAGCAGGTTGTATATTAGAGAACATAGACAACATTTTAGCAGAGAAAGGATTAATAGTACCTTTAGATCTAGGTGCTAAAGGTTCTTGTCACATCGGAGGGAATATTTCGACAAATGCTGGAGGCTTAAGACTTTTACGTTACGGAAATTTGCATGGAAATGTTTTAGGCTTAGAAGTTGTAAGGAAATTCAGACAAATAGCTAAATTTAGATACTATATTCCGAAAATATGATTTGATTCTGTGATTGACAAAATATTTTAAAGGAATGTTTTTTTTTATTTAATGCATTGTAGGTGAAGGCTAATGGTGAAATTATAGATTGTTTAAGTACTTTGAAAAAAGACAATACTGGTTATCACTTGAAACACTTATTTATTGGATCTGAAGGGACATTGGGGTTTGTAACGAAAGTCGCTCTGCAATGCCCACCTCGATCTAAGCATACAAACGTTGCATTTCTTGGTAAATAGGATATGTAACCATTATAATAATTAATAATTCAGTCTTGTAGGTGTACAAAATTTTGAGAAAGTGCTGAAAACATTCAAAAAGGCTAAGGAGGATTTAGGTGAAATTCTCTCTGCAGTTGAAGTAATCGATTCGTTATCGATGGAATTCATTGATGAGAAATTAAACATAAAATCACCCATTGGCGAATACCCTTTCTATCTTCTTATAGAAACATCTGGTAGTAATGAATCTCATGATACTGAAAAACTGTCCACATTTCTGGAAACTGCTCTGAACAAACATTTCATATTAAACGGAATTGTTGCTAGTGAACCTGCAAAAATCAATGTACGTTTACATCGATATATAATTTTCAACTTCTATAAAAATCTAATAACTTACTCTTTTTATATGGTGGGACACATTTACAGGGTGTTTAAAAAAAGATTACAAATTTTAGGACAAAGTATAGGAAGTTAATACATGAAAATATAAGATAGGAACTTCCTGTTCAAAAATGTGCTATTTGAAAAAATGTGAATTTTTTTTATTTAAATACCTAATACCTATTATGCATCCTTAAAAGGCTTTAGATTGTAAAAAAAATGACTTGGGTTTATACAAGCATTATGAAATTACTTTTAGCTTACAGAATCTTAATGCTGATAAAGGGTGACAGAGCTCCAACAGATTTCATACTCAAAATATATAATCAGTTAAACGTGGAATAACCTGACCTGACAGATGATGGCCCTTTAGATGGCCAGTGCACAAAATCCAGATTTGTCACCGATGGACTTTTGTCTGTGAGGTTACATGAAGAGCAGCTTGTTGGTTGAATGTAATCATTTAGCATTTTTTTTAAATAAATTGTCTGAGTGATTTTGTAATTTTAGTGCAATCTGAAAAAAAAAAAGTAATTTTTTCACCCTTCTAAAGTCTTTAAAAAATCTGTGCGACGTCACCGTCTGCTACAGAAGGCCGATTTACGCTTGTTACCATTTAGTTGCATTTAGAATATGAAGCATAGGAGGGCCGTCAGCGTCATTAGGACTGCGGTTTTTATTTCAATTATGGAAGATTCAAATGATGATATTATTAGAGAAATTAAAATGCTTCGATTTCTATACGCAAAACTTATAGCAAAAAGTCAAGGTTATAATTTTGAGTCATTTTTTTTATTATTAATGCCCTAACCAGCGTTGAATTACACCTACAATATTTCCCCATTCATTATTATTAGCTTTTGCAATTTTTTTTACTGTATTACAAAGGTATTTAAGCTAATAAATCCATTTTCCTACATATGAGTTCATTATTAGGAATTGTATCAAAATTAATTTCTATTAGAAACACGTTTACAATACAGTAAAAATTTTGAGTCAGTGTTGTAACTGATCATTTACTTACAAATAGCAAGTCCTCTATCGACGTGAATATTTTGTCAGTCAAAAATAATTGGCTAACGTTATATAACTTGTATGGATCCACAAGTAAACTTATTGAGCTGTAAAACCTTTTAAGGATACATAACCAGTATTGAGAACAAAACATGTTTATCTTATTTTATATTTTCATGACTTAACCCACTTCATTTTAAGTTGTAACTAGATAAACTGGGTATGAAAAAAATTGAGGGTTGATTTTTTGGTGAAAATTAAAAAGGATCCTGCATATAATATTTTTGCAAAAAATCCACTTAGAATTTACGCCTCTCCAAAAAAAAAAATTCGTTTGTTTATTCTTCCCGCTGTATAAAATATTACATAAGGGACCTCTCTTAATTTGCAACAACGAATCACTCCTTAATAATAATGTAAGTACAATAATATCACCACTCTTTATGCAATTTTAGAGTTTTATTTTATTTTCAGACAATTTGGTCCATACGTGAAAAAATTCCAGACGGATTCAAGTTATGTGGCGCCGTCTTTTGTTATGACGTGTCATTGCCACTTGAACATTATTTCACATTAGTTGATGACATGACTAAACACATGGGTAGTTTATCAGAAAAAGTTTTTGGATTCGGCCATTTAGGTAAATTTTGTATTATAAATTTTGATACATTTCACGATTTTAAAACTAATTTTTTTAAGGTGACGGCAACCTCCACCTGCAGATTGAACTAAAAGCATTTTCTAAGGAGATAAAGAATCATATCGAACCATATGTTTTTAAAAGAATCAAAGAGCTGGGGGGCAGTATTAGCGCGGAACATGGAATGGGTTTTTTGAAAGCTCCATATTTAGATATTGCTAGGTCTCAAAGCGCAATAAAATTAATGAGAGATCTAAAAGTATTATTCGACCCCAAAGGAATTTTGAACCCCTACAAAGTATTGCCCTGGTAGCAAAAAAATGGATAATATTGCATAATATTTATTAAATCCAAGAACAGCATAACATTATAAAAAAATTGTAAAAATATTCTAATTAAATAAAGGTAAAACTGTTCTTTCGAGTTGTCGTAAGGTAGAAATAAATGAATAATTTCCATTAACAACTTGTATTCCGGGGTTGTACATATTCTTATATGCCCAAAGAACACTGAAACATTAAAAAGAAAATAAATGTTATTTAATTTGCTAAAATTTGTGTTATTATTATACTATTTTGCAAAACTTTGTTAAAATTATATAATTTATATTAAAACCATTTCGAGGGGTGTGAAGTCCTGAATTCAGGTGTATGTTTTGTGTGAAATCAAAAAAATCTATAGGATTCAGGCTGTAAAATTCTGCAAATCATTTAAATTAACATGAAATCATGTGAAACCTTGTGAAATCATCTGAAATCTGATGAATATCTGAAAAACAAAGTTTCTTAGTGAATTTCCTCAACAGCATTTCTTTCAAAAAATAGAATAAAATTTTAACATTTGTACTGAAAAAAACCTTGTCACCATTAGCGTAGAAGTTTAGGGAGTTCAGGAGTGAAGAAAACCCATGCCTATGCCACTAGCTTTAGTTGAAAAAAGTTAATCCCATCAAATTTTATTATGATTACTGCATATAACAAATTTAAAGCAAAAATATTTTTTGTTTAGTAGACAAAAAATACAATTAAATAATTTGTTACAACTTAAATATTCTGTATCAGGATAACGGATTGTCATAGAGAAGAATGTTATGAAAAAGACAAGTATAATTTTTGTATGTTCTATTTTTTCCCAAAGTTAAGAAGGAAAAACATGGGACACTCTGCACTCCAGCTCGTGTTTTAAACTATGAAATACACACTTTTAATCAGTTTGACAATTTTATATATTTATTTGGATCATTATAGCCAAGAACATTGTACTTCAATTGTAAATGCATGCTTAAATGCTTCTCCTATAATAATATAGCTTACGGTCCGTCAAATCGTTAATCAATTTTATTTTCATTTTTTTTATGGAACTTAATCTCCCATTAATATTATTAACTTTTTAATATCTTAAACGAGCTGCAGCTAAATAAGGACGATTGATTGGATTATTCCTCAAAAACATTAATTCGTCTATTTTGACATTTAGTTTGAAAAATATAAATTTATCATTGAAACACTCTTCAATTTCTAATAATAAGAAATCGTTCTTCCCAAGAATATAACAATAATGTGTAATGCGGTGTAATGTGACCTTGATAATAAACAGGAAACATTTTTGATTATTTCTAAATTTATATCAGAAAAACATATATGAGATAATGCAAACAAAATATCTGTTTACAATGTTTAGAAATGACCATAATACATAATTGAAGACATATGTAGTAAAATATATATTTTACTTACTTCTGTCTGAAATTACTTGAAGATTTCAATAATATTTCCTGAGTTGTACAAGTCCTTCTTCGTGAATGTCTTTCTAGTCGAATATTTTCACTAACTTCAAGTAATATAACAATGTCTGGTTTAAACAAATCAGTAGGCCAGCAGTATATTGCATGATCACTTGGAGGCATTTTATATTTGGTGGGGTCATCTGCTACTGCTTGTGCTATAGCATAGGCTGCTGTAGAGTGCCAATATCTAAAAAAAGATGAGAAATCAAGATGTTTTTAAAATATAAATAAGCAAACTGAAGGAACAGTAAGTTAGTAAAATTACAAATTTTATACCTATCCATCACAACCGGTTCATATTTCAGAATCATTTGCACCTCTAAAGCTGCGATATAATTTCCCAATGAATAAAATGCCGTTCTCAAAACTTTATTATCGTCAAATAAATTTCTTAAATGACTAATGGAATTGGGAGGTGTACGCCATTGTGTTGCATTAATTTTTTTTGCTAAACGTTTTCCCAAAGTTGTTTTACCTACAATCAAATTTTACAGTGATTTTGCTATGAACTTTAAAACTAATAAGTAAACCTGAACCATCAAGTCCTTCCAAAACAATTAACGGATGCTTTCTTATTTCACCTGAGGCTATATTTTTCTTCTGTTCTTCAAAAGCATTGTTGTAAATGGTTAATAATTCCTTTACACCAGGTATGTCCTTATTCTAAAAAATTATCATCCGTAGATTTAAGTATACTTATATTTTTTAATAATTTGCCTTACCTCATCTTTATTAAAAATTTCCAAAACTGGTTCCACAGAATGATATAATAACGTATTAGTAGTCATATTTATAAAACTGACTGGGTAAATATATTTTTCACTAAAGAGTTTCTTAGTTATCAATTTTAAGAACTGCGTACGCTTGTGACTCACACAAATTAGTTTTTGCAGTACTGTGAACATTTCTCTAAAAATCCCCTATAACTCGTGCGATATCTATGAGCGCGAAGAATAACTATTCAATATAAAGAATACTGTCACAGCGACATTTTAAATTTGTTTTATTTTATAGAATTCAATAACAATATACATGTCTTTATTTTTATTTATTTATTTTTTATTTACCAAACAAAATTTATTTAAATGACATCAATAAATTTAACAAAATTTTTCAATGTTTAATTTTCGCGCCCCGTTATCGTTCATGCGGCTTGTGCCATCTATTAACGGGTCATTTTATCACTAACTCTGGTACTTTACAAAAAATATAATGGCAATTGGATTACACAAAATATTGCAATATTATGCAATCTATTTATAGTTTGAAGTTTGTTCACCTCACAAAACAATATATTTTATTACTTATTAATATCACAGTGACGTGGCGAAGCCATATTTGTTTGTTTTCTAAAGCAACCGCCGCCGAATGATTAGCTCTGTTCGCAGACCAGTTGGAAACGTTTCCAATCGTCCGATTGAAAATACATTAGGTTTGTTTTTGCAGCAGTTGGAAACAGTTTGAAACTATGAGAAATGCCCGTCCAACTATTTATTGTGTTAAATTCAATGGTAATGCGTTCTCAACTTAACTGGTCGAATATATTTAACAGTTTCAAACCGTTTCCAACTGCTAAATAAACCTATTGATTGCACCTGTCGATTGGAAACTGATTCTAGTGTTGTGCAAATAAAGCTATTATTACCTAGCACTTTACTCAAATCTACTATGATTTCTCATACTAATATTTGTGCTTGCTTTAGCAATAGAAAATATGTTCTGGATCACTCCAAGCTAATATATTAGTAAACCTTTATTATATAAAAGAAGATTGAGATTTATATTGTCTAAGGTTACACATACACAATATATTTGAATCTCGCTAAACAACTCTTTTATAGCTGAAATAAAATATATAATATAAATGCATATGCAATGCATAAGGTGGACATATCTTAATTGTATTTAAATAATATGTTCTTTACAATGTAATTTAAGTTTAATCAATGAGCTGCTCTGGTTTCAGATAAACTGAATTTTGTGGACGAGAATACTAATAAGAATAGTTTATCAGCAGTAGCAGTGTTATAACGGGTTTGGTCCAACACAGCAAGAATCGATTCCGAACCGTTCAGAATCAGTCAGTCAGTTCAGTTGTTAATATACGCTCGGCGAATGCGACGTAAGACGGTGTTGGTCAAACATTTCTCACGGTTCTGAACCAGTTCTCGACGGTTGTTGGAACAGACTTAACATTTTCGATTGGGAAGCACTTTTGCATTCAGTGTGAACTGAGAATATAACTTCATCTTTATTCTATTAATAAATAAAGATGAAATTATTCTTAGTTCACACTGAGTGTAAAAGTGCAACTCAATCGAAAATGCTATTAATTATCTGCTGTGATGCTTACCCAAGAGGAATATTGGTATGTATATTTACAAAATTATAAAAAGTATGATATCTAATATTCACTTCCAATAATTCGGTTCGTTACTGTATTAATTAAATAAATTGAGATTCTGCCATTAGTACTTCCCTAAAAATGACATTATAATGTGTCATTCATGCATATGAGTGCTGTACAGTGTAAAATGTGTAGCCTTATCGAACAGTTTCGAATATTTAGAAGAAGATGCAGACTACAGACTACAGGCTGGTTACAGATAGAAGATTTTAAACAATAAAATAAACAATTACTTAACCTAAAAATACGAATAGAAGGCTTCATTGAGAAAATTGTTTAAATTATTTCTAAATAATTATGGATGAAACAGAAGATGCAATATTTAATAGTGACCCTATTTATATGATGAGTCTAATTGGTAAACAAGTGGAATTAATAACTATTGAAAATGTTATTCACGTTGGAATTGTGTATGTGATTGATCCTATTTATAAAACTACAGTTTTACATACAAACAGAAAGTCTGTTGATGAATATGAAACGGTTTTTGTGCTTTATCACGCCATAAAATCTCTTAAAATTTTGTCTGATGAAGTAGAAGAAAGTTATTTGAAAAGTGTTGAACCAAAGTCATTCGAGGATAAGGACATAAAGAAAAATATGTTAAAAAGGTGGCTGGAACATATGTTTATTAATGTCTCGGAATCTGGAGACTATCTAAAAATAGACGATCATTTGGTGATAGTCCCTCCTTATGGACCCAATAATTGTGTTTGCAACAATACAATAATTTTAGATAGAATTCAGAAAATTATTTCATTAATGCCATCAGATTTTAAATAAGTAATAAGTGCTAGAGATTATTTTAAATATATTGTAAGATACTTTATTTGATAAATATATCGAAAGTAAATACATAAAATGAGAATTCTTTACAGGTAAATATATAAGTATATATAACTTTTATAAAATATAAATAATATAACAAACAATAGATATGTTAATTAATATCCTTAGTGTTTTACCATGCTGCAATGCTAAGATTAGTGCTATTATCTTTAATTTTCTTGGATTCTGTATTATCAACTTCAATATTAATTTGGTCAAAAGTGTCTAAAAAGTATTCAATTTTTTCTAATAAGTTTGTAGCTACGTTCGCAAATTCTTCCCATATTAAGTATTCTTGTGTAACAAATATATCATTGTCTTCAGTATGTTCTTCAACACCAAATAATTTTTCTTCATCTAAAAAATATTTGTATACGTAATTATGGATAAAAGATATTCTATTAAACAGTTATTCATGGATATGAAACACGAATAAGTGAAAATATATTTATAAATTGAATGTTTAAAGTTAAATCCATTTACTAAATACCTAGTTATATAGGTAAATAAAATATTCTTGTAATATTAATGAACATACAGATTAATTTATTAAATACTACCAGTATTCTTTACTGTTTAAGACGTATGTTATTTACTTTAGAACATGGATATATAGTAAATAAATAAAAAATATGTGTAATCATAATTGTGTAACGGTGTGCATCATGGTTAATCAGTTGATCAATTCTCCCTTGCTAGATATATGTATATGGTTTAAGAAATATTAATAGATTTTTCTTATAATCCTTCCTGAATCACACAGGGGTCCAGGTGTATGTGTTATTCAGGCGCATGTGAAACATACATGAATGGATTAGAGACTAAAAATATATATTTATTAATATGAATTGATACAGCATTTGCATTCAAAATATAATGTCCTTGTCTCAAGGTTGTTGCCTATAATGACATGAATTTAATGAGGTATACAGGGTGTTCCCAAAAGGTCTTTACAACGCTGCACCAGATATAGTGCGGCTCAAAATAAGTTGGTTTAGCTAAACTTACCTCAGTTTGAAGTTGCCCTGTTTAGGTGCTATACGACCCTGAAGTAGCAATTTTGAAATCAGTTTTTTTATAAATTTAAAATGTCATGTGATTTTGCTAAAATTTGGTAAATTGGCACTGTTCTATAGGACAATAAACTCCATATCAAAATTATGAATGATATCATTGCATTGGCATGGAACTTGGGTTTTTTTAGTAATTCCACCTTAGATAATTCCACGTCAATGGAAGAAAAGATTTTTCAGTATAAAATTTAGATTAAGTAAATTATTTCCTACAAAAAAAGTACTCTTGATAAAACTTAATTATTCTCGTGGTTTATTCGAAATTTGTAATTTTTATCATTGGCAGCAATTTAGATAAAAATTAAATTAGGAAAAAATGATTTACAATTATTGTTCCTGATATTCTTGAAATAAAAATTAAACTTTTTAACACACGCTTATTCGTTTCCGCGTATTCCATATGGTATATACGGTTTTTTCACAAGTTTCCAGGTAAGTTTATGCAAATAATTTTGATTCTTGGTTGGTCATAGTTTCAAGTAAATAAAACTTGTGACATTTAAGACATCTAAATTATTACTAAGAATGAAAAGTTTTTCTTTTAATTTAATTTTATAATTTAATTTTTGTGTCAAAATTGCTGCCAATAATTAAAATTACAAATTTTGAATAAACCAGGAGAGTAATCGAGTCTTATCAAGAGTACCTTTTTTGTAATAAATAATTTACTTAATCTAAATTTTATACTAAAAATTCTTTTCTTCCATTACCGTAGAATTATGGAAGGTGGTGATATTACTGATAATTTTGATACGGGGTTTATTGTCCTATAGAGCGCGGTCAACTTACCAAATTTTAGCAAAATCGCATAAGGCATTTTAAATTTATAAAAAAAAACGATTTCAAAATTGCAACTTCAGGGTCGTATAGCTCCCAAGGGAAGCAACTTTGAACTAAGGTAAGTTTAGCTAAACCGACTTATTTTGATCCGCACTGTATCTGGTGGAGCGTTGTAAAGACCTTTTAGGGACACCCTGTATAGATGTAAGCGTTATAAAATTTTTGAAGTATTTAGTTTCATAGATATCAATCTAAGTAGGTGGTCTGTAATGTTTTCAAATTTTAGTAATACAGTAAAGCTCGGTAACAATGTACACACTTATTACGTACTTATGGTTATAACGTACTGAATAAACAAGTCCCGGCATTATTATAGGGCCTTCTTTTTTTTGCTGCTTTTTGTTAAACATGTACATACATATTTGTATTTTTGTTAAGAATTAATAGAAATTTTAAAAATTTAATATATTTTTTTAAAACGTACTTCTGATATAACGTACCGATTTTTTAAGTCCCCGCCGGTTCGTTTTAACCGAGCTTTACTGTATTTAGTTTAATATAGATACCAACCTAGGTAGTCTGCTAATAATATTAGCAGTTGCTGTATTTCTGCATCTGATAGGAGTTCATATAGATCTATAGTGTCTATGCAATAATTCCAAAGTACTTGACAAACTAGGTTGCCTAATAACCAATCATTTTCACAGAAATCTTTTAGAATTTTTATTAATTTTGCCACTCCTCCTTTTTTCTTGAATAAGACCCGTGATCGGTTGTCTGACATCAAATTTACAAAAACTCCTATCGTGGTTTTCAGTAGAGTTGGATCCACTGCAAGTGGAAAATATTTAAAATTTTCTTAAGGACATGAATGTTTACATACCTTTGTCTAAGAGATGTATTAAAGTATTATAGATTTCGCTTTCCGATACGTAATTCCTAGTAATTTTTGATCTGGATAAATTTCCCAAGATTCTCATTGTTTCAGTAACGCATTCCTTGTTTTTTGATTTAGTAAATTCTGTTATTCCTTTAACAAATTTTTAAAATTTTAATAAACTTATAAATATTTCTCTGTGATCTCCTTACCTTCTACTATATCAATTTGCTTAATATGGAAAATGTCCACATCCAAGTCATTTGTATAATAGTAAGATAAATTATTTAATGTACTCAGAATCGATAAAACCAATTCTTCATTCTTTTTGAAGGGATTGCTTATAAGAACTTTAAGCACTTCATCGATCAATTTGCTGCCATATTTTTCATTTAACTCTTTTCCAATTTCAGGATTTATAACCATATTTGCAATTACTCTTATTATCTGCAAACAATTGTATATACTTAATAATTTAATAAAATTCAACAAATAATTATTGTTCTAATTATAATTCACCTTTATCATGACATCTTCAGAATCACTATTTAGTTCCTCATTTTCTTCAACTTTCAGTGAACAATTGTGTAGAGTTCTCTCCAGATAAATTTTCCACAAATCTATAAGACACTCTATTGACCTTTCTTCATTAAAATACTAAAATATGCATATATTAGCTGAATAAAATATTGTGTTTTATTAATACCTTTACTCGGGTATTATCTATTTTTGCAACGATATTTCCTAATGTGTATGTTAAACGTACAATTATTTCTTCATTTCCAGGATACTTGTCAAATAGATTAATAAATATTGTATATATATTTTTATATTCTGCAATATTGTCGCAGCAGCAATCATTTGTAGAAATTATACTGAAAATATGAATTCATAAATACCTATTAAAACAATTCTATTATAGTCTAATCTATTATTATCTGAACCATTTATTCAGTTAATAGGTAAATCTATGAATTTACCTCAGTGTCCTGGATATATTGGTGACGATGTCTAAATCGGAAGAAAATATTTCCAATGTTTGACAAAGTTGTGTAATTGTTCCACAAGAAATAAATGTATCATATATAAGTTCTTCAGAAACCAAATTCCTTAAAGCGCCAGTCAGTTGAAATAATGCATGATTTGTTTGATCGGGCATAACACTCTTTTCTAACTTCTGAAATAGGTGTGACGTAAATATTGCAGAAATTATTAATAAACTATATTTACCGCCGTATTAATTATTTTGATGTGAAGTACCATTAACTGCAATATACCTAATCCTAGTATTTTTTCTAACAGTTTAGGATTCATTGTTAGAAATTTGACTGCTCCATAACCATATATACATGCCTCGGCGTCATCTAATGGGCTAGATCTTCCAAGAGCATCGAGGAATAGTTCTAAAATTAATAAAAAATAATACATTTTAATCAATTTGAACGGATATTTTTACCTAGGAGATTTTTTTGGAAGAACAAATTATCATTTTGATCATTTTTTGCAACTTTGAATATCAATTTGCAGACACCAGTCAAGTTATTTCCAGTTACTTTCAGCTGAAAATAATTTAATAGTGAACATAGAATTTCAGATAAATTGCAAATTTAAGGAATTTTTACTTACCGATAATATAACCTTAGCAATATTTAGCAAAATTTGTTCATTTCTGTACTCTACAAATTTATACAAGCATTTCAAAATTTGTAGTTTAACTTTAGATGGAACTTTGGAATTCACCAAATTTTCTTTTTCCATGCAATCGTATAATTCAAGTAATAAACAATTTATTTTTTCCTCATTACCGTTTCCACTTTCAAAATTTAAGTCTTGCAAAACATCATCCACAGTTCTATTCTTTTTACTATCTGCTAAAATGGATTTTTGTGTTTTATTTGAAAATTGTGATTTGTGCAACTGATTGGTAAAGTAACCTGTATTGAGGAAAAGGGTTTCTGAATGTTCAATTATTTCTTTGTTATCGAAAATTTTTTGTAAATTTTGTGGTCCCAAGAGTAAACATTGAGATAAATTTTGTTGTTTAAGAGAAGGCCTTCCAAAAATTGAGTCTGATTGACTGAAATCTGTACGCTCTTGTGGAGAGCTGAATGCATTTCTCGATTCAATTGGCCTTAACTCAGCTGGAGATTCTCCTTCCTCCGGAACTGAAAAAATTTTAATTAAGTAAATAATAGGTTACTGTTAGTTAAAGGACATACGGTTATCTAAGGATGATGTATTTTTGAAAATTTTTCTCTTCTGTAATGGTCTGCAGGCATCCAATGAGGGCAGTTTCACCTTGTGAGAGTCTTTTATCGATATATTAAAAATTTTGTCATTTATTTCTGATAAGGAGTTCGATCTTTGATGAGTACTTAACTTACTAACAGTTTGAGTAGTCGGTATTAGGGGTTTTGTTACCATGTTTGGTATAAGAACCATATTATCTGGAGGAGTACTTGGTAACTCTGTTTCATTTTGGAGATATCTTAAGCTACAAAACAGTAAATTTTTTAGTTTATTTGTTCAGAATATAAAAATGCAGGGACAATATAAAAAAGAATTATTTAAATTATGTATATTTAGATACAGGTTATTAATATTAATAATAAATAAAAAACATATTAAGTTGAACAAAGCCTGCTCAAATTTTTTTTATTGCCAATTTTTGAAAAATTATATAAGTATAATTATTTTACCAAAATCTATTAATATTTAAATTTTATATAGCACGACTAACAATTCATGATATATTTTCATATATTTCAATTATGTACCTATATTATATTTTTTTAATTATTTCATTCTTGTGAATTTATGTTGTAATAGCATGTACCTGCGACAATCATTAAGAATTAAAAACATTGCATTAGGCCAAGCCATGGATTGTAAAAATTGCAAAATTTTCAAAAATTATACCTACAGAAATTATAGCAGGCATAGACAAATAGTTACATATAATAAAACTTACTCCCTTACATTTCAAATTTCAGTTTCTATTTAAATATGTTAAACTCTAAATTTGGTTATGCAGGGTTAGCTACCACTAAGTACAAACATTTTAACCACATGCTGAGGGAGGTATAAAAAATCGCTTTCTATAGCTTTGTCAAATGTAGAAACTACGAAAATGAACATTAATAATAATAAAGTAAATTAATAAACAAATGATCACCTTTATTTGAAACAATGACCGCAATACAAATTTATGGCCTCATGATTTTAAATTCATTTATTGTACCTTCCTACTTATTTAATTTTTTTGTTTCCCTGTTTTATGGTGATGGGTTATTTAGACTTGGGCCCCCAACATGGTTGGACCCCCCCCCCAGCCGTGCGGAGTCTCCAGGGGTGTATTTTACGCCACTGATCAAAAATATATTTTCACTCATTACAAGTTCCGTCAGACTCTGGATTACCCAGTAACAAAAATAAAATGCCCTTTATTCTAAGAAAATTCAGCAAGATAAATACTAATATAAAACTTCAAATGCATCTGCAACAATCTTTAATTATAAAATCTTGTTCGATAACAACGAATTTCATCATTTAGACTTCCGTGCGCCGTAATTGTGTTGCTGGTTGCCGTACTCTCCAAATGTCAAACGTATTAAATAAATAACCTCGCCAGCGGACAGGAGCCCATATCCGACGATAAATAATGGTTTAATATAGGTCCGAAAAAATTCAGTTTTTGCTTTATACATAAGTTTGGAAATTTTTTGAAGGGTGATTCCGTTAATTTTTCCCATCTTAAAATATTTATATTTAGTCATAGTTAATCCTGTATATAAATATTATTTTAAAAATTGGTGAACATATAATTACATTTATTACATTTCATTGTACATGGCGATTCATTAATAATTGTACATAATCTTGGACTGAAAATATGAAGAATTGACATGTAACCCTTAGATAAAATATGGTTCCTTACTGAGTTGCAGGGTGCTTTATTTAAAACTTGTCAAATGATTTTTGCTTGTTTGATATTTCTCTATCATACTTGGCATAAAGTTTAGATACTATAGAACATATTAAAAAATGCTACAAAATCGTTCATGGCTACTACCAGAGACGTACCACAAGGGTAGAGGGGCAGTTTCCTATTTCTAACTTATAAACTTATAGGTACGCCACTGGCGGGATTTTAATTGTAGTACAATTTTTCAATTCCTTCATAGCGATAAAGTCATTATTTCTCGAGATTTTTAAAGTTAGACATAGGACTGCACAATAATTTTTATTTTATTATGTAACTTATTTGTCATATTATTATTATTATTATTCAAGTCTGGGTCTTCCGTCATGGGATTGCATTGCAATAGTTAAATTAGGTTTTACAGTTGAATTTATTAGTAAAAATTAACAATTTAATATCAATAATAAAATAAAATGATTGTGCAGTCCTATGTTTAACTTTAAAAGTTTCGGAAAGAATGACTTTACCGCTATGAAGGAATAGTAGGTTAATTACATAGAAAAGATTGAAAATTTGAAAAATTGTACCAAAATAAAAGTTCCGCCAGTGGCGAAGAAGTTAGGAATGGGAAACTGCTCCTATACGTCGTACGCCTCTGATAACCATAAACGATTTTGTATCATTTTTTATTATGCTCTAAATTATCTAAACTTTATGCCAAGTATGAGAGGGAAATATCAAACAGGGTTAAAGTAATAGGCAAAAATAATTTAAAAATTTTTAAATAGAACGCCCTGTAACTCAGTAAGGAGCCATATTTTCTAAGCGTTATGTGTCAATTCTTCATATTTTCAGCCCAGGATTATCCAGTAAGCGTATATACAATTAATCACCCTGTGTATTAATTACCTACCTGAAAGAACTTGGAGGTCGATCGGATTTTTTCTTTCCAAATAACAATCTTTCTTTGTCCCTTGGTGTAAATGGTCTTTGCGTTTGCAAGGGTTTTATCGACGGAACAGCAAAATTATTTTCGGCCATTTGAGACTCTAGAAAAAAGTGCTTTAATTAATCTTACATAATTTTCCATCATAAAAAAATAGTAACAAATTGTGTAAAAATAGAACTACATATAGAAGTTGTTATTTTATTCATTCCTTTATTCAGTAAAACTATAATTACATGAAACCATTGAACATGTGCGAGTCAGCAAAGTTCAATAATGGGTTGTAACGTTGTAACCCTTTTGATTCACCTAAACAATTGCTTCGCATGAAAAAACGCGTATTGCATGTTCATGTGATTCCAGCACCCACTCTTCACCATCACGTATTTTACCCTTTTACTAATTATTCACGAGAGCTATTGACTTCTGTACTCCGTGTAAATTTAATAATATTGTGTACAATGGGATAAGTTTGGCTTAAAACATAAAACACCTTAACCAATTGTTCGTTTTTTTAATAATTCTTTTCTGTTGTAGGCGTTTGGGGAAAGCCAAAATTATAGGTACTTAATTTATTTAATGGCAAAAGTGGGTTTTCATACTATTGTATGTATATTTTTTCTGTGCTGCTGACTACCTACTGTCTTTTAAGTTTACACAATATAAGCTAGATCACGCCCCGGTTCTCTATTTTCATTTCCCGCCTTTTGCCTGGGGCCTCGATTCCCAAATGCAGTGGAATAAATTCGAGTGGGAATTCATTCCACTGAAAAAATCCTATGAGAATTTTATTACCTATATGTATATTTACAATTCTTGAGGCTTTTATATTCCTTTGGCAAAAACTATGTGAAATAATTCCCCTATTATTTTTATGGGAAATAACTACAATGAAAATACAGATTTGCATTTTCTCATGTGAATTTATGTGTCTTTGTTGCAGGAATGTATTCCACGGAACTAGAAAATCGCCCCTAGGGCTCGATAAAATTTCTTTAGAGTCCTAGGATTTCTACTCTATTTTAATTTATCGTCTTAGTTCTTTAATGCTCCATTTTTTGTTTTAAAAATGATCCAAAAAATGCGTAATAAATAGTTATTTATGATATAAACACTAAAAAGTGACATCTTATTTTGTGAGAAGGGAGGTTTAAATGATTAACCTGAAACCAACTTTACCCCTCTACATTATACGATTAAATTTATAAAATATCATTTTGAAATCCAATTGTCCATGAATACGTTGATTGCTGCTAAGGTAATGACACTTCGATCGTTTGTTGACAAGTGACTTTCAAATCTCTTGAAAAGCGATCGAGAAATGAGTTGCTAATGTTCAAACTGCTGTAACTTTAACAAATATTACAATTTTTCAATATAATTTGAAATTCTTCGATAAAATTATATTTAATTTATATGGAAAAAAATATTAGAATTAAAGAAGCCAATCTAAAAATTTCTCGATGGAACTGCACAATTTTTCAACTTTTTTTACGCAAACTGCAAAAAGGTTTTCCTACAGAAATTGTCTATATGGCCACAGTACAGGGTGGGCAAATTTCGATGTTTTTATAGACTCTCGTTAACTATAAGAGATAAGAAATGACCTCCCCATTCTCGATCTGTTTTTTAAGAGATGGTGTGGTCAATACGAAAATACCACTTTTCGATACATATCTGTAACTTGATTGTTTGTAATTAAAAAAAAACATTAATACGTTCTTCAGACACTTTTTTTAGTAGAGTCCAGTGGCATGCATATTTTTTTTAACTTTATTAATTTTATAACCTAAAGTTGTGTTTTTTTAAATGTAAACCATAGGTGGTCATGGCCCAGTTGAAATAATTAGTTTTTTCTTTTTCCATTAATATATAATATAAGGATAATATGTAGGGTAAATATGATTATTATTTCATTGAGCCATTTTATTGAGACAATAATTTATTATAACATATTTTGTTTGTGTCGTGTGTCATTTGAAATAATTGCCTGTTATCAATCTTTGACATTTTTGTTCGATTGTTATATTTGAACAATGTTATTTAGCTTTTTCCGTACATTAATTTAATTACGTCTTGGATTACATTCTCAGAATGATTGTTATTACGAATATATCATTTTAATAATACTATTATTTGTTTAGTAACTCATTCTGTCATGATTTCTTCTAAAAATATTGAAAAAATTAAATTGATACTCTGGAATAAACTGTTTCCTCAGGTTAAAATGCTGTATAATCATATTTAAACCCACATATTATATATTAATGGATAGAAAACAAAATAAATAATAAAATAATAGGCACGCCAGTTAATGAACCTATAAAAACATTGAAATTTGGCCATCCTGTACATATATCCTAAAGTTTGGTTGGATGCCATGTCTGGTTATGATGTCCTGTTTTTGTTTTTTTTTTTGTGATTTTGGTGAATGAGATTTAATTAGATCATTACGAGTCAATTTTTGCACTCCCCTATTGTAAAAATTTGCAAAAATAAAAGTACAAAATACAAATATTAAATTGGTTTCAAAGATAAATCTACGCAATGGTTATATAGCTATAAAAGAATCTTCTTCCAGTAGATCTCCTAGTTTTAGGTTGTAATTTCTTTCAGTACTTACATGATTCGTTATTTTCTGACACGTGAAAAAAATGTTGAAATTATTGAATTTTCAGTTTTATGAGTATATAAACCTTAAAGAACTGTATAATTAGCAAAGAATTAGTTACCATTTCTATAAATGACTAACTAATGTATCCTATATAATATTTTATCTTTTTAGTATTTTGGTAGAATTAGACGAGCACGTTATTAATAGTTGCGTATCTTCTAGAATAAGCTTTTTGCTAAACAGAAAATAATCGATGATCAAATAACATCTTTAGTTATACGCCAAAACTAAAAAACATTATGGATAACATACCGCGTATGGCAATTCTTGCTTCATTAATAATTTCAGCACTGGTTTTCCTTTGCGGGGGTTCGTAGAATGGTTGAGACGCTTTGACGGGGTTGGATTTCATGGCGACACCGTCAGTCTTCACTTCCATAGTCGCCAGTCACATACGAATTCATTTTAAAAGTTAGCTGAAGACAGTACTCAAACGTCTTTGATTTAAACTGATTTTGAATAAGTAATAAGTGTAATTGCCTTACCGATGCGCAATTGGTTTACAAGTGGACAGCAAATAAGCTTTCCATATGTTGCGTAGGTTCTCACTGAAAAACTACCCGCCTTACCTGGAATAATAATAAAACTATTGATTATTTCGGTGAAATGTAACTCGCAGACATGCAAAGAACTGTACGAGAAATCAATAAAATGTGGAATAAACTATTTTGTCGTGTACTAAGGAAAAGTCATTGACACGGCGTGTATATTATGAGCAATAATAATTGTCATTTCTGACATTATTGGGCTAGATAAGCGCACTTACTGTATACCGATTAAATAATTTATATTTAGCCCAATTATATTTTCTGTTTTGGTTAAATCCAATAAATAAAAAAGACAATTTGTTTGGCTACTTTTGTTTCGTTAATTATTCTTACCTAAATATTTCTAACCGAAATGTTCTCATTTTCACATTATTAGATACTTAAACTGAAGTCTGAACTGAAGTAAATGGATATGAAGAGAAATACATTCTAATGTTTCACCGCCAAAATTGTACAGATCTCTGATCGAAAATAACAATTAAAAGTTTATAATGACTGTCCACAAATTATTAATTTTTTAATTATTGTATTATATTTTTCCCACTAAGCATAATTAAGTTTCTCCAATGTTATAGAAACATTTCTGTACTAGCTGTAATGTTGCTCTCAGGCTTATGATTAACTATATGAAATGTCCCAGGCAGTGGCGTAGCCAGAAATTTGACATGGGGGGGGGGGGTTCAGTGAACAAAGTTTAGTATTTACTGACCCCCCCCCCTGGCTACGCCACTGCTCCCAGGGGACCTTTATTCTGCAGGCTAGAGACATTGCAGTGTAAGGTTCCTAAGGGAAAACATTACTAGCAAATTGCATTTTAATTTCTATTATAATATTGCAATTACATTATTTAGCAAAACGTTATCAACATCGCTAAATGTACATGACATCAACGTATGTGCAATGTTGTTACATTATTTCTAGTGATGTCAAAATACTAACTATTCGTTACAAAGTAACTGGTACTTAGTCAGTAACGAAAGTAACGAGTACTGCTTGCTCGAACTAAGCGTTATTTGTTACTATAAGGGTATCGCCGCCGCCGGTATCGCAAAGTAACGAATAGTTGTGCCCGGGGAGAATAACAGCCGAGCCGAGCCGTAAGGAACTAATGTGCGATGTCGGTTTGGATCTGGCGGGGCGGCAGCCGATCAAAGGGACGGTGGCGATCCGAAAAAAGGCCTCTTATATTTTTTGTTTGACATTTATGACAATAATTATGTTATTTATCATCCGCAAAACCCATATAGATACATTTTTTTCTTATATGCCACGTGATGTTAAACTTATAACTAAAGGGATATTTTATATTTTTAATT
Source organism: Monochamus alternatus (assembly GCA_037114965.1). Taxonomy (NCBI): domain Eukaryota; kingdom Metazoa; phylum Arthropoda; class Insecta; order Coleoptera; family Cerambycidae; genus Monochamus; species Monochamus alternatus. The sequence continues at coordinate 70,246,654 of CM073431.1, read as the reverse complement.
GTTTTATTTTAATCCAGTGATCACCTTAAACTGACTATCTCTAACTAAATTTATTAATAATCCATTGTGTAATCCTGACAATTTATTGTGTAGAACCTACACATTTTGTAACATTACTATACTTGTGGTTATGTGTCTACTTCGAGCGAAAATCTAGAATTCCTTATTCATATCTGTTATCGTTACCCCCGTGTAACGAATAAAATTACTAAAGTAACGATTAGTACCTCTTTCAGTAACGAACAGTAACGAGCACATAAAAGTAACGAAAGTTGACATCACTACTCGTCAATTCTATCGTTGTCCCCGTGTAACGAATAACGATTACTAAGTAACGATTACAAACTCTTTAAGTACGAGTACATAAAAGTAACGAAAGTTGACATCACTAATTATTTAACCTGACGCTTCGCTCACTTCGTTACCTCCATCAAGTCTAATGCGATCGTTCTTTAAATAAGTTATAGGTATATCGAAATAATACTTATTTACCTATTTATAATTTTCGGAAATATAGTATACAGGTCAGGATATTATCTACGTAAAATTAATGCAATTGGGCTGTATCTATGCTATTCCAAAAATTAAAAGTAATTAATGGAGATATAGCAGGGCACGCACAGCACAAGAATAAATAAATAACTAATAATAATAATTATCTATTTATTCTTGTGCGGCTGTATATAGGGTGTTAAAGTTAAATTATTTTTCGTTCTTCTTTAATAAATTGCAAAAATAAATTTGAATTTCAATTTATTATTCTGATAATGTTGTGTCGAGTGGTCCTGTGCCTGTTGTTTGTTTATAGTTCCATAGCATGGATTTAGTAAGATTAGAATATCGTTTTAACACTGCACACAATTTTTTTCAGTACAATTTCACATGAAAAATTTTTACAATTTTATATGTGGTGTCACCTATAAATGCCATTTTAGAAATGTTAGAAAAGATTCATATCAGTTCTATATGTTTATATTGTGTCAATGTATACTATATTTTGTTTCAGTAACGTTAATTGGACATGATTTTGTATCAAATTTCTTTTTTTGAAGTACGGCTGTCGATCAAGTATCGAACTAACTTTTTCGAACTTGCTCAATAGAATAAATGAAATGCAAAACTACAATATACTCGTAGTCATAATATAAAACATCTTTAGAGCGGAATATTTACACTCAACCTAATTTATTAAATTGAAAATTTTTATGTTTTTGTGATATTTGACAGCTACGAAATTTAAAATTCATATAAACTGTTTACCACAATTTCTCTTTTTACAACTGGTTGTGTGACAGGATCTATGCCATGGGCAAACTAAAATACTTAAAAACTATGGCAATTAGGAACATAAGTTCTAAAATTTTGTTACGTAAGATGATAAAACTTTTATATAACGATAAACTTATCCTAAATATGAGTGTTTCCTTTTACAATAGAAGTGTTTACTGCAGGTTTCACATTATGAATACTTCTCTATTCATTTTTAATAAGAAAGTTTTGAAATGTATAGAAAAAAATAACACGAGGGCTAATTTTAACGACTTCTGATTCCATCGTGAAGTGACCTGTCGAGCAGTAGGAGATAGCACACAGTGTGTCTATTCAGGGGTTAAAAAATAAAAAAATACCCCTCATAATAAAAAAAAATTAAAACACGAATGCAATACGTTTTATCCATAATCATATATCACAATTATATTTGTATTTCTTAGTCCTCAACAAAACATGGTAGGTTTTGTTATATCTACTGGCTGCTATGGTATGTTTGTTATCAATTATTTAATAAACAGTTCTATCTGAATTTGGTAAAAATGCAAGAAACTAATTGTGTTCCTGTGGCTGTTTCCGAAGAAGCTCAAGAAGCAATTCATTTTCATCCATCCATTTATTGCCAGTGAAAACCAGGGAACATTATGAAAAAGTGTTTCCAAATTTAACGAATGGAGGGAAAAAACGAAGAGTAATGATGATAATTGAAGAAGTCATGTTATCGTATTTTTTTGAATTTAAAGAAAAAAATATGCAATTTCATCTGTGGTCGAAGTATTCAATATTGATGGCTATTATAAAGGTCTACAAAAATATAGATATTGGTAAATAGCTTACTGCTTATTTGAAGAGTGATTCAAGAGGATACAAAGCAAAAAAACTGCAGTATTGGAAAGAGTACATATTGAAGAATTTTTTACTGGGGCTTGCGATAAAGAATTATTAAGGTAATATCTCTTTACCTTGACAAATTTGAAAATTACTGACGTACAGAATGTTGGGAGTTACCTATTTGTTTCAATATCTGACACTAAGACGAGCATTTCAAGATTGTTTACAATTATAGAAGGTTTTTGCATGAATGCTGTTGAAATATGCAGAAAATATATTTCTCTGCGCCCAATTCGCTTAACACAAGATTCTTTTTAAGATACATCAATCAAAAATGTACTTCTTAGCCTGTTGGAATCAACACATTGGTGAAGGTGCCAACAATAGTTGCTTCATTCCTAAATATCGCAAATCCAGAAGCGTATACTGGCCATTGTCTGAGGCGCACTTCAACAACTTTATTGGTCAATCAAGGCTAAACTAAATAGACGTTTTCAGTAGACATTATTTTTATGTTTGGATATGCATAAATTATGTCTATGATATCAAAATTATGTCGACTGATAACGTCTATTTAGTTTTAATACCTAGATTGAAATTAAACGTACACAATAGCTATGAAAAAGATGTTGAACAGGGACGATCCATTTTATATTAAAAATATACATTTATACCATCTATAGACTTTACGTTTAGTTATATTATTAACGTTACTCAAATGCAACTGTGCTGCCTGGTACTAGTGTTTGTTCATGTGCAGAATCAAGAGACATGAGCATACTGGTTCACAAATGTTATAAGAACTATCGGTCTATGGCATCAATTAGTATGGAAAGGGATAATTGTGGAGGGTTTTAAAAAAAACATGGAGATTCATGATGTTTTAAACGATTAGCAGATGGAGACAGTATATTGGTGTTTTCAGTATATTAGTAGAGATAAAACTATATGGGAATGTACTTGTCGAGAAAATTAAATCTCAAAATCATATTCTGAGAAACTATATACAGGGTGTAACAAAAAAAGTAGGTCACCCGATTAACTGCATATTTTCACCGACAAAATATGATGTTTTAACTGTAGGTACTTGCATATATACAAAAATACCTTTACCACTTTATTTTCATTTCAGATAACTATGGGATGATGGTGACTTTCTAGGGTTTACCACTGCTTGAGTGAATATATATATATACAGGGTGTTTCAAAACAAAGGTGAAAAATTTCAGGGGGTGATTCCTTGTTGAAAATAAAAGGTAGTTTGTTATATAAATGTTGGATCACAAGTCAACCATTAGGGAGATATCGCGTTGCAAATATGGCGGAAAAAAGAGAGTTTTTATTGTTTTTCTAGGAAATGAAAAGCGTGGGAATGGTAAAATTTTGTGGAAGTGTTACCATCATCGAAAGGCACTTGTGACATATTTTTTCACTTTTTGAAAATAATTGGAAAGGGTTGAAATAAACAACACATTTCAGTTTTTTTAACTATACTTTCAAAAAACTTCCTTAACGATGTAGAAAAAAATAAATTAGGTTAATCCGATTCATTTAGAAACTTTTTTCTCTCTTATATTTTTTTGATAAAATTAACTGTTTCGACGTTAAAAAATAAAATGTAAAGTATTGCACGTCGGGAAGAGGCAGTTTTACTACACCCATTATTAGGAAAAACTAGTTGGCTGCTGTCAACTTCCGGATGTTTCCATTGTTGTTTTGACAGATAGCAAATGGTTTGTACTATTTTAACATTTTGAGAGTGGTTTACGGGATAATTTGCCTTTCGTTATGTGATGTGTTTGATTGCGGAGTACGTTGGGATTCAATACTAAGTTAATACAACAAAAATGGTTATTTTCACAAATGCAAAAATGACAGACATAGTTTAGTTCTAATTACTAGTAACTGTAAATCTAATAAGTACAGTTTTTAAACAAAAATAAATAAAAATATACTTTTGTTTCTTTTTACGATGTAAATCCACAAAAATTTTTGAACAACTTAAGTTATAATGTTGTATTGATTTATAATAAAATAGCACTAACCGTAAAGTTCAAGAAGAGTTTATATGCACGCAAGAATAAATTACTAGCTATTTTTTTTCATGTTTTCGTATTTACATAATCGTCCTTTATTACTATTATATTGTATACTCTATTAAATACTCTGCCATTTCTACTTTGTTTTAATTTTTTTTTTTTGTAGTAAAATTATACATTATTAATTTACAATAACTTTATAGTTTTTTAAAACCATAATTTACTATGAATGGAGTTTTGGAGGACAGCAATTTTTAACAAAAAATTAATATAAATGGCATAATATTTTATTGACATATTTCTGTTTCGAGGAAAAGGACAATGCAAAATAATAACGAGAAACTTATTTTGGTAACAGGACAGTTAGTCATTTTGTTGCAATTTTTTTTTAGTTTTCCAACATGTAAATAACTGCTTAATCATTATAGTTAATTCTAAAACAGCCAAAAATAAGTTCATTTCGCATATAGTTCAGAAAAAAAATACATATTTCGATAAATTAATAGAATAATTTAAATGGAAAATATAAATAGCTATTGTGTATGTTTGGTTGCGGACAACCAGTAAAACTCAAGGGCGAGGGAAACATTCCAGTGGAGACGTAAGGGACAAGGAATTTCAGTGCGGACTTGATCAGCTGGTAGAGAACACCCTTAAGTTTAATCTTAATTGTCTCTTCCAACTTCATATTGTTTTCTTGCAAACTGGTTTTCATTTCATTTCTCAATTCTTCTTGACTATTTTCCATTTTCTCTAAACTGTTCTTCACTTCCTCTTGATTGTATTTCATTTCCTTTTTCAAGTCTTCCTTCATTTCGTCCTGGCTGTTCTTTATATCTTCTTGGCTCCTTTTCATATCTTTCATCATCTCTATTAACGGTTTGAATGTTTCCCCCATTTCCATCGCTCTTGATCTCGTCACTGGCATTCACTTGTCTACTCCAAACGTCTTCTTTGTCGAACATCTCACTCTCACTTCTGATACCAATCTCGAAATTGGGTTAGCATGGGAACACGTCACGTAGACAAACAACTTTATTGTCACTCTTGATTGTACAAGAAATATCCTTCAACAAATTCACAACTGTCAAATGCTTTACTTTTAGATTTCAGTCATTCACGTTCGACTGCTTAATATAAACTGACTGTGACGGCGGAATTGATTCGCTTATATAGATTTTTAGAGTTCTCGAAGTTTCTGCGATCTCAAGAACGTGTCGAGAAACAAATAGAATATAAAGTAAAGTAAAGTAAAGTACATTTTTATTTCAGCAGAGTAAAAAAAAACATACATGTCTTGAGTCTGTGAAACAAGTCAAGAAGCACACCACCATATCATAACACACACTCCTCTATTAAAATATAAAACAAAATACACATTAAACAAGCACTTATTTTTGATAAAATTCGAACATCGAATATGGTTCTATATGACACAAAAAGGCATGCAAGGACCTCAAAAATTTTCTTTTATGAGGTTTCTCTTTTTTAAGGCTATCTGGTAAGTGATTATATATCCTTATACATTGGTAGAAAGTTCCCCGCTGAACAACTGTTTTATTATGTTTTGGATAAGAATAATCGTCTCTAAACCTGGTACTATATTTATGATTTTTTTCACATCTTGCAAATTCATTTTCATTATTTAATAAAAATTTCATACACTCATAAATGTATATGGCCGTTAAGGTTAGCAGAGAATTTATTTTAAATTTTCCTCGACATGAGTCTGTAACCTTCATGTCGAACATTACTCTTATGACTCGTTTTTGACATATAAAGATCTTGTTAGAGTCTGAAGAGTTTCCCCATATAACTACTCCAAATCTAATTACCGAATAAAAGTTTGCATAATACAAAGTTTTCAAAGTGTTGATATCTACTTGATTCTTTATAACTCTTATTGCATAAGTCACAGTGGACAACTTACTGCACAAATAATCAATATGATTAGCCCATGTCATTGTATCATTTATATATACACCCAAAAACTTCACACTCGTAGAGAAATTTATTTTTTGCTTATCCAAGGTAATATTCAATGGGGTCTCTAGTGAGTTATTAACTTTAAATAAGATACAATCCGTTTTATTATCATTCAAAACTAGCCTGTTCTCAGAAAACCACTGTTTCATTGAATTCATCAATACATTACCCATTTTCAGTATATCCATATAATTTGATCCCTTTATTAACAAATTTGTATCATCGGCAGAATTAACCGTAAATTGTTTACTCCTAGCCTGGAATGTTCCGGAAAACGTCAAAATAAAAGTTTTATAAAAACTACAAATTCTAACGCAAACAGGAACATAATTAACAAATTAAAAAGGCAGGTGAGCTTCCGTAACAATATATAATAATAATAATATCTCTACCTCTCATTTTAATCACAGGGATTAGCCCAGAAGTCAGAGACTTGTGCGGGAGGGGGCGGCATATTATTATTAAGCAGGCCGCATTTGCGACCAGGAACGACTTACGTTGGTAGGCCTTAACCACTATTCAGTGCAGGAATGAGGGAAACCTGGAAAACCTCATTAATTAGGGGGGTAGTTAAATATCAACCGGTATCAATCTCTTACATTGACCCAAGCTAATATTCTTCTACCCTACCATACCCGCAGAGAGGGTGCCAATCCTCTCCACGAATATAGCTTATATACGGTTTACCGGCAGCTGGGCGCGAACTCACACCGATCTAGTTACCTCGATTCAAGTACTAACGCCTTAAACCGTGCGACCACTGACCGGATATACTCATATTAATCGGCGATCGGCATATAAGTTTTTATATACGCAATCTAATTCTTAAAAAGGACATTTTTTAAGAAAAAACTATATAAATTTGTTTAAATTATACTTCTGTTTTTATAATAATGCGAAGAGTAACTATGATTATAAGGTTTCATCAATTAAAAATGATTAATTAACTATTTTAACTCTCCTTACAAAAATGTAGATAGAGAAATTGGACGGCTCCAATTTCTCTATCTACATTTTATTATTTTTCTAAAACAGCGAACGAGGCCTGTGAAGTGTGAATACATCGGTTGAGTGTAAATATGAAGAATGTTTGTCGCCTGGCTAAAAGTTCGGCCGCTGATTCACAGAGATGCAGCACTTCTCAGGGCCTCACGATTCGCCATTTCGCTCACTCAGGCTGGCCGATTTCTTTTCTATAAAATTTCCACCTTAAAGATGAAAAGTTCAGATCGTCAAATTCACTAACAATTTTATTTTATTAGATGTTGAATACCCACCATCAACTTAATTCCATTCAGTAATAGAGATATTGCTAAAAATGTCTCATTAGGGAGCATTAGCGGTGTACGATGCGTGGTGTTAATTGATGCTGTCATAAATTTTTGTCTTTAAATGGTTTCACAGAAAAATATCTAATGGGAACTAATCCGGTGCACATGCGCGTCATTCTGTACTATAGAAGACAACTAGAAAAAAAAGAATTTTTTGGGTTCACCCGGTCAATAAACAGAGAGGGCAATATGCTGAATTTCTTTATATATTTATTGAACTGTATACATAGAGCAGATCAACTAAATTTCTTTCAATACTTTCAAATGTTACAAAATTTTATGAGTTATTGGATCCCATTCATTCTCACCTGCAACAACAACAAAACCAAGATTCCACAGAGCAGTATCATCTGACAAAAAAATTGTAGTTTGTTTAAAGTAAGTAAATATAGAGGTTGTTGATAAGCTATGGTGTACGAGTCCAGTAAAACTGCTTGAACAACACCATTTGTGAATTTATGCAAGTACTAGTCTGCAATTAGGTCGCTCTAATGTGGCAAGGTATAGGAATTGCAAGTCATAATTGTACCCTCATGGACACAACCTGCTTTAACGGTCTTTGCCGGTGACAGTACATGTGGGCCCTGGACTAGTGTGTGTTGCTCCATTAAATAATGTGTATTGATGTCCGACATTACAATGTATATGCAACCCCCAATACATATAAATAATAATTAGATGAAACATCTTTACAATTTCGATTAAATAACTTTATTTTAATTTTGCACTTCTACGTATACTAAAATGTTCAATACAAACTTTTTTTGAAAATAAATTTTGTGAAACAAATCATTAAAAAAATTGTGTTTTATCACACACATACAAGGTGTTAGAGGTTTGAGTGGCATAATTGTAACAGACGACTGTATACATCAAAATAAACAAAAAAACTTCTATATAACATGGGTCCTAATCCAACCTTTTTTGGGAAACCAAATTATCATTGATGTGCAAAAGTTGTTAATTTAGGAATTTCTAAGTAATTTTCTGCATAAAATATAAAAATGCAATGCTTACTATTTCTAGAAATTTATTTGTACAATCGCTTTTTTCTTAATAAAATTCCAATTTTAATGATAGTTTTATGCGTTATGACAACGGAGCGATTTTGCTCCATCGAACAATCAGTTAGTATTTGAAAATCATATTGTAGTTTGTCGGTTGTGATTTTCCTTCCACCATTTAGTTTTCGTTTTTTAAATTTTACTATTAAAATACTCAGATCCTGTACACCAGATATAAATCAAATGGATTTTTACTTATTGGGGTACATGAAGATCTCAGCGTATTCCACCGAAGAGGAAGACTTGAGAGATCATATTTTCAAATAAGGACAAATCTAGGTATTTTCCAGTGATTGAGCAAAATTCTAAGGTACACATTTTGAAGATATACTGCAGTTTATTTTGTAGTTATGTGTTAAAAATGGCTGTACTTGTATATTGCTTGATTTTTGGTAAGTGCCTAAATTATTTTTTTAAAATATAATATAGTGGAAGTCGGATATAACGTCTGCGAAGAGGCAGGTAAAATGTGGACGTTATATCCGGTCAGATGTTAAATCTGGCGGCAATAAAAGTAAAATTTAAAATCAAGAAAACGACACAATTTTGTTTACCAATATTTAAAGCAAATTAACATTTACATAAAAACAAAACATAAAACATTTATTTGTAAATAAAACAAGTTAAACAATCATATATGTATTCAGAGAAAAATAAAAGTCAGATTTACAAACATACTACATTTGTACATAATATGTATATGCATAGGTAAGTAATATGTTGTATGACACTATATCCGACTCTACAGCTAAAAAATACAATAAAATTTAGCTATTTGCGACTCCAATGTTATAACCGACGACGCTAAATACAGTCCTAGAATATATGCAAGTTCAGCCAATATGCAAAATTTCGGTTATAAGTGACGACATTATAAATGACTTTTACTGTATTTGATTATTTGTGTGACGTGTTTTTTTAGTTTGTTTTTATTACATGTTTTTCAAATTCATATTTTTTTAAAATATGTTTCAAACGCTTAGGAGTTACTAAAATGTAAATATTTTCACAGGTAGGTGTTTTATTCATATTAAAAAATTCATTACCTACTAAATTCTATCATTCATGTATTCATGTAATTAAATTACAAAATTATTATATATTTCTTCATTTAATTCTTATTCACAACAATTATTTATAGTTAGATCATATATACAAGAAGACAAGAAGCATAAACATTTGTTAGTTTGTAGAAACTAGGTAAGATGGGTTCAAAATGTGTTGTAACATCAGATATATCAAACTATTTTACTAATTAAAACCATAAATTAATTCTATTAATAATTAATAACAATAGCGGCAAAAGCAGTTGAATTTGCTGTATTTAGGTGTTGTAAAATGTAATTTATTTTTTTCCTTGGGAAATTGTTGAAATTTTTTGTCCTATTATATACCTTATCAGGTTTTACAGCGAACCAGTTTCCAGTACCATGAGGAAGTATATATTTAAATCATGTTTGAACTGCTCTTTTTGATTATATTTTTACAAAATTGTGTTTGTAAGTCCTCTGTACATTCGAAAATTTTTTTTTAGATTCTGAATCACCCTGTATTTTACTTTCTCTTTTTTGTGATTGTTTCTAAAGATTTAATAAATTGTACTTGTTTTCAAATATGAGCTTATGCATATTGTTCAATTCTTGATAACACCACTTACATTCATTTGTTTCTAATCGCTTCATTTATCGTGTAAAATTTTAGTGCCACATACCTTGGAGAACATATCGGATTACACCGATTCTGCTGTAGCAAATACTCACGTGCCGCCTCAGAATACTCAATTTCTATTGGTAGACACCTTGATGAATCCAGCTGTTACATCTACAGCACTACCATGGGGTGTGTTCGTATAGGAAAATTTCAAGTATATTTTTCAGCTAATTTAATTGTTATTGGAATTAATTTATTATAGTACGGGATCCGGCTGCAAAATTAGTACATTCATAATGTAGTTAACCGAGATTTAATTTTTATGTATTTTTATAAATGGAGGAACCCATTTCTCATGAGGTACCAATTAAAAAGTGCTCGCGATTATTATTAATTAAAATATTATTAATTGGCTTTTCGTGAAACATTTTGTTTACGTCCTATAGAAATAAAACCTATTCTACTTCACGGCAATGTATTTAAGGACTGAAAAGGCACAGTTGCTATTGATTACTTAGCCGTAATCTCTCCGCACCCATTAAATTTTTACGTTCATGGCTTATATTCATTTCAATAATTTTTTTCTGTATGTGACGTAACATGTTTGCCAATATGTATAAAAAAGTCGCAAATAGGAGTTTCCTGCCGTTAAAGATGCTAGGTAAATAAAATAAAGTGACAGAGTGTGCGCACAACGTTACTTGTTAGACGAGGATGCTAAAGGCCAGCTGTAATTCAATTTCTATAGCGTATTCTCAAAATTTCACCTTAACCTAACAAGTAATAAGGAATACCAGATGATAAAAAAATTGTATGAAGAAATTAAGGTCCGAGACCAAAATATGAGTGTAAGTAATGTGGCTGAAAGGTGTAGTTCATTAATAAGGGTGTCTGTGAGTAGTGTATTCATGCAATACAGAATGACAAAAGAACATACAACTAAGAAATGGAAAATACTGGAAACTTGTGGAAGAAATATAGATATTCATGGATGGTGTTTTAAAAATGAGCAGTAAAAATGGTTCAGGTTGCTACCTCACACTATGAAACTGCCTAGAATACCTAGATTAGTACTTTTGCAAATTATGCATGATATGAAATTTCATTTTATAAAACAAAATCGCATGAGTATGCTGACAGAAAAAGATTAAATAGTGATATGATAAAGAAACTATTCAAGACAAATATTAGAAGATCGAAAAAAAAATCAGGGGAGCAACAAGAATAACGTGTAGGTAATTTTTTCTAAATTTTAATGAAAAATAACTTAAAACAAGAAAGAAACCTTTGGCGCTATAGCAGATGACTCACTCTTAAATAAAATAAAATGAAATATTACACCTGCAAACGTGACCAAATCATAAAAAATCACAAAAATCTAATCCTACATTCTAAAAAACATAGAAACAAACAAAAACAAAAGTAACAAGTAAAAAATTTTAAATTCTTACCTCTTTACCGTTATTTTTAATATTCCAAGTGAGGGGCAACTGCCCTCTCTTGTCCTCCCCTGCTGGCGCTCTTGATCTCTACCTCTAAGTAATGGCACTCAAACCTCTAACATCCTGTATATCTTTTTCCCATGCTACTGTAATTTATTAGCTGAAATATATTCAATTTTTTAATTGCAGATATGGGAATATTAAACGCTAAAATAATATGGTCAAATTGTATTTATTAAAATGCATAATGTATAAACAAAAAAAGTTATAACATAAAATGTATTATAAAATAAGTTACAGCAATGGTAAAAACTATTGTTTATCTAAATTTGACACAATTTCAAACCACTGTCGCAAAGCATCGCTTAAAACGTTAGGTAAAGAATTAATATCTCTTAAAATTATGTAAAAAGAAAACGGAAAAGTGTCCATATAATTTTCAATCCCTAACAACTTCCCGTCTTTGAACACAGGCATTCTTATATCCAAAACAGAATTTTTGTTCTCGGGATTATCTATAATAACAAATACCATAAATATACTGCTCAATTTTGCTCTTCTTATCGCTTGTCTGACGTATGTTTCCCCTTCAGAAAACACCCCTCGTCCGTCGCTTACGATAACTAATAATTTGGCATTGAGAGCGGAAGAGTGAACCTGGGACTGGTTGAACACCTCCGTAGCAAAATCAACTAGTTTGGCCACATAAGTTTTACCCTGATCGAATCTGAATTTCTGCAACAACTTAACTCCACTTTTATCGGTAAATTGATCAGTCAACTTATGTAGAACTTCTACAGTTTCCCCAAAGCTTATCACGGATAACTGTCCGCTCTCCAGTAAAGTTAGAGCTTTAGAAATAAGTGATACGCTCTCAAACGCCAACTCTTTGGAATGATTGTCTGCCATACTTGAAGAATCGTCGATGGCTAGCACGATCTGATATTCTCGCTTTGATGGTTTCGTTCTTCTCAACCAAATTTTGTCCTTTCTGAATTGTGAGGCGATGTACGGTATGACTTTCCTCATATTAATTCTCCGTCCGGTTCTAAAGTCTCCTTTCAGGCGACTTGCCTGAGTGGGCTCCAAAACGAGTCTCAGTTGTTCCGATAAATCCTGCGCTAGAGACGCAGTTACTGAGGAAATTTTTTGCCAAGTATGTTCTGCTTCTGCAGTAGGTGGTGGTTCGTTCCACGCCATAAACTGCTTTTCTACTTCGGATCTCAAGTTATTTATTTCTTCCAGAGAAAGTCGATTTGCTGTGGTCTCGAAAATGTTACTATACTGTGTATGGTGAGTTGATTCTGTATTTCGAGGAACTGTTATTGTTTGGACAATGTCTCCTTCTACATCTATATTTTGTGTTTCATCTAAAATGTCCCCTAAAATATACAGAAATTTATGTAATTCTTATACTTAAATATGTTTCCGATAATAAAAGAGATGTTTTTTAATTCGTTTAAGAAAAATAGTTGTTTGTACTGAATTTAAGTAGATGATTAACAAAACTTGAAGTAGCAACTTCAAAATGATTATTTAATTTATTTGATAACTATTTTTCTTCTCATAGTTATTTGTGGTAGAAGTACCCTTAAAAAAGCGAGTGACATTTTAATTTACAGTATAATAGGCATAATACAAAAGTGTATTATTTGTACTTGTATGCCTAAACACAACACCAAAGACTCCGACTAAGATATTTGTAAGCGTCCCAAAGCAAATAATAAACGAGAAAATGGTTTGCAACCAAACGACAAGATATTAAAAAATCTCTGCTTCATTTACTTTCTACTGTTGTGCGTACGCTCTACACATAAAGTGGGCCAGCGAGCATATAGCGTAAAGCATATATCTCATTCAAATGGAGCAAGCAACTTCTCGGACCCTTGCTGTATTTTCAGTTGACTTTTACAGAAATAAATTTAACATTTTGTTTGAGTATAAAAGATAATTTTAACCAATAGTAATATATATTATTTTTATGGACAGACCTGAATAAATTTAAAATTTTTCATTTTTATTGCACTGACAAATATAGTGGTATCAAAAATTTGCCTTATACTAGTAGGTACTGATGAAAATCACTGGAAATTTATTGATAATGAAGCGAGTGACCTAAAATATTAATTAGGAAATGATTTATATGCTCACAAATAGGATTTTCACACCAAAACTGTGAAATAAAAAAAAATAATATTCCGTAAGATATTTTTTTCTTAATTAACCGATAGGTTTTTTATTCTTCACTAAATTAAATATGTAAAAATGGAATATAAGTATGAACATGTATAACTTTAAATAAAAGATAATTTTGCAAAAACTAAAAAACCTCTATATAGTTAATTATGCGAAAAAATTATATTGCTCATATATATATCCAAGCCCTTTTTTGTTAGAATAAAACAAAATTGAAAATTTTAACAAACAAATAATAATTAAATGAATTAATAATTGAATTGAATGAAATACTCAATGGTGGTGAAATGTTGGTGTTCTTAATGACAGTAGCAGTAGTGTCTCTACCATTAGTTATTATAATTGCATACCAATTTATTAGATTATTTTTATGCTTAAATAGTGACAAAGTTACATTGAAGCATTGTCTGCTAAACCGTGTCACCTTTGTAATACTTTGTCTGTCGAATCAGCCAAATTTCAATTTAGAATTCTGTCAGGTCATAAATGTCAGAATTTGACATTGATAGTGACACTGTAGTTTACCTTTCAATAGTAATAATTTACTTATCTAATTTGGTTTACAAAAATGTATATGTTTGTTATCTATTTTGAAAAATACAACAATAATACCATTCCTATACTCCATACAAAGTGCCTCTTTCTAAATATTTTACATTTTTAATAAAACTGCGCACAGACACATTTATAATGGACTGCTACTTCACTTTCACCATGAAAAATGTCAAATAGTAGAAAAGGTGTTTTCAAATAAGGAAAAGCACGATATGTTACGTATTTACGATTTCATAGAGCACCGAATTACGCAACTTTGCCACAGTCTGAATGTTTGCGTTTCTTTTATAGTTTCCAATATCTCAAAGGACAAAAGTGTTTTAGAAGCCTACTTGCCTTTAGTTCCTACAGTTCTTTTTGCTTAAAACGTTTTAAAGAATAATCACCCACTTTATTATCAGAATAGACTTACTTAAGTACTCCTTTATATAAATACAGTATGCGCCATAATTATGGAATAAATTCAATAAAAACGAAACAATTATTTTTTGGGAAAAATCCTTGTAAAGAACTATGGAATTCGAAAAACTAAACTTGATAACGTTTTTGCTTTATTTTAATTGATTTACGTTTTCTAACATTCAATCGTCATTTACCCGAAAACTTTGTAAGAGGGCAAAATTTTAGTACTGTCTGATAGAGAATTAAACGATCTTTCAGAATCAAGGAAAAGAATATGGTGTTGCCATTTAAAACAAAATCGATGACGTCATTACTCGAAAATAAATGACATTTGAAAATCGTATTTTACGCTAAAATATGTATTTTTTAAATTAAAAATCGACCTGTTCGAGGATTTTTCCCAAAAAATAATTGTTTCGTTTTTATTGAATTTATTCCATACTTTTGGCGCATACTGTATACTACAACTCACCTTCAGGATGTTGTTTTCGAGAGCTTTGATCATTTTTCTTTTTCTCAGTTTTTTCTGATACTTCGGTAGGAATTTCCGTCATATCGATATCTTCTTGCTCTTCTTCAGAAGGCAGATTTTGAGAAGATTCTGTGGGCTCCTCTGTGACTTCATCTTCTTTATTTGAAGTTTCTCTCTTCTGATCTTCCGCCTGTTCCTTTGTGGCTACATCTAAAATCTAAATAACACACATTAAAACTTGTTACCACATTATAAGATCACTTGATTACCTGAGTGGTTGCTTTTTTATTTGCTTCTTTTATATGTTGATACATTTCAGCAGCCTCGTCTTTATTATTTTCACTATCTTCATCAAATTTTTGTTCATCCTTTCTCGAATCTATCGATTTAAGTTTCTTACGAACAGGTTCATTAACATCGCCTGCAAGAATTGCATTACAAAATTTATAACATGACTGAGAGTAAGCTTATTACCTAAACTTCTTTGTGAATCTGACTCTCCAGGTTTCTGTTTTCTTATTTCCTCTTCTTCCAATTCTCTTTTGCCTGTTTTCACTTCTTGTGGTACTGTAGTTTGTGCAGAATGACCAGTTGCACTTTCTTCCATTTGAGACTGACCCATGCCTTCATTGTCAGGTGCATCTTCTTGGCACAGTTCATCAACGGGTTGATTTGACTTTTGGTTGTCCAACTGAGAAGCTTCCACCTAAAAATAAAACAAATCTTTAATGTATCATCAAATTTCCCAAAGGAATAAATATATAACTAGTTTCATATCTTACGTTGTCTGCTCCAGTAGCTTCCATAGCTTCAATGTTTTCCTGATTACTTTGAGATTGATCTAAAGCTGCATTATCATCATTTTCCACTTCCTCTTCATATTCGGAATCTCCATCATTTTTATGACTTTCTTTAGTTTCATGGTCTTCATTCTTTTCTGTATCAGCATCATCTTGACTTAAATCCTCCTCCTTTTTTGTCACTTCTTCATCATCACTACTGAAATCTTTTTCCTCATCATGTTTTTCTTCATCCTCCTCATCTTTGCTCTTATCTTCATTAACGTTTTCTTCTTTCGTTAGATTTTCTTCTTTCATAGTATCGATGTCAAAGGGATTCTCTTCTGGATTGTCATTCTCATTATCGTTGTCCTGCCCTTCGTCCAATTGTAAATCTTCTGGTAGATCCATTGGCTCTGGTTCTGGTAATTCTGGCTGTTTACCATGATGGGGATCAATTTGATCGTCATCATATTCTGGTTCTTCCATTTCATTTATATCTTTTTTGGTACTCTCTTTTTCTTCTGTATTATTTTGATCCTTATTATCATCTGAATCGGTTTTAGGAGGGTTGTCTTCTTTAGCACCCAGTTGATCCTCGCCTTGTTCTTCTCCTTTATTTCCTTTTTCTTCCTTGTTTTCAGACGCTGTAAAAGAAATTAATTTATTATGAGACATAAATATTAACTACTAAGAAATTATGTTACCTTCATCGTCATTTTTGTCATCTTCGTTATCTGATCCCCAAATCTCCTGATCTAATTGTTCAGCACCTTTTTCCGTCTCACCCATTTGCTCATTGGCATCTGAATCATCAGAGTTACTTCCTTCGTCATCATCATCTTCTTTCTTTTCTTTATCCTATATAATTTTAAATTATAATTATTGAACTTTTTCCCACATTTAATAATAATACATCTTTTAATATAATAAAGTGGCACATAGAATTCACTAATCTGTTTGTAGAATATGTGAAAGATGAAAGACTATACTTCAAATTCATGATACCCATTTTCAAAACAAAAGTGTCTAGAGAATTTTTCAACATCTGGAAATATTGATGGCTTGAATTTAGTGGAACTGGAAGGAAAATATGTCAAATTAAGAAAGAAAATTGAGATCATGTTTGCTTCTTTATTCGATATAAATGTACCAAACAATCTATTCGCAATGTGCCAAAATTGGTTGCACAATTTCTTAAACTGCCTAATTCAAATGCGCATACTCGGCACTGTTTTTGGCAATCCTCAACTTCCCTTTTTTGCCGATTGTGAGGCAGATCTTTTAAGTATAAAGAGACATGGTGGCTGGAAGTCTAACTTTCTGGCTGCAGGCTACATTGAAACTTCTACTGAAAACAAAAAGTGATTGGCTATGAAAATTCGAAGGGAAGACGAAAGCGAGAATCTACCCTTGGAAGCCGTAAATATTTCCTCAACATCCAAAATTATTTTATCAACATCTAAAAATTATGTTCACACAATTTTTTTTACCAATTCAAGCAAATCATTAAGCACGTCAGCACCTGGTATTAATTTCCATCCATGTATTTAATATATGAGTTTTCATATGATCTTACATATTTTGTTTTGTATTTAATAAATGTCTAATTTGAGACAAATTTAATTTACAATCTCATTATCTCACTGAACACGTTAATAAATTTAAAAACGCACATGTAGGATAATGTTAGGCATTATGACAATTGAAACAGTGCCAAATCAATCTCATTATTATGAGACAGTTGTAAATAAACGTATTTATTAATTAGATACCTGCAATTTACTGTCAAAATCCTCACTCATTTCAATTCCTTTCTCTGACTCTTTGCAATCCGGATCCTCATCATTTTTCTTTTCCTGGCCAGCAGGTTGTGCATCATCCAATTGATCCTCGGATTCTATTTTATCAGAAACATCTCTCTCACCCTGACCTTCACCTAATCCGAGCCCGTCAGACGGTTTACTGACACCCTCACTATCCATATCGTCTGAAAATTCAGGAGGAACGCAAAATCCCTAAAATATAGCAATAATTTTAAATATATGCATATCATAATGGCACCAAACTTACTTTTGATACTAAATCTATGAATATGTTCAGTAAGATTGAGTTCATTTTGCAGGAGACTCGATATGCAGAAACTTGTTGAGTTATAAAATACTGACAGAGATGTATCGCCTGATCTAAGAGGGGTAAGCATTGATATACCAAGGATTTTAATTCATTTGCATACTTTGGTGGTGTTTTTAACAGATGATTTGAAATATCATGAGTTGCTTTTAATATGTCTTTCATTTCTAAAGCTGCAACATCGTTGAACAAATTTTCCATTATAAGAGTTTTCAAATGATCTTCTTGAAGTTGTTTGTCCTCTTCTAAATCTTCATTTTCTATCTGCTTTTCTTCAGATTTCTTATTTTCAACAATATGCCTCTTGTAAAGATTTTGCACTATCATCAACAGTTTTTCACAAAACTTTTGAATTTGTTTTTTAAATTCCTCAATGTTACTGCTTAATGTGTTCGAATATTGCTTCTCAAATTGCTCTCCTATGACAGCAATCAGTTTCATCAACCAACTGAGACTTTCATTCACATTTATATTTCCAAATATTAGTTGTAAATTCTCTATATCTTTATACATGTTAATCAAATCGTTTTCTATGCCACTTAAATCGGAAATTGGCACAAATTCTGTGTAGACCAGATCGTATTCAACACTTGGTACATTTCCCTTACATCTCTGCAGAATAGAATTCAATTTATTGGCTGCACTCAAAATATGGTTTATAAGTGCTATTGCTTTAGACCACATTGAGTCATGTTTGTACTCGATACATTCTTTAACATCTGATTTTAAGACTGGTACTTCTAAAAGATCATTTCCAAAATTTCCTTCTATGGGGCAACTGTTCAATATTATCTTGCACTGATTCATTACAATTGTTACATTTTTTAACAAATTCTTAGTATTTTCTACAATTTCAATATGTAGGAAATTTTTCCCCTCACATGCTTCATTTAACTGTTTCGCATAAAAACGCAAATAGTAGTATATCCTGGTTGAATTTATTAATTCATTCTTTTGTTTTCTTGTATAATTCTGGAAAATAAATATCAAGTTCTAGATGGTCCGTGAAACAGTTATACAGGGTGATTCACAACTTATTTTTCAAAAATTGGTAATAGATGAGTCATGAAAAATGGCATCAATAGCGTTAAAAAAAAATTCTAAAATTCTTATGGTTTCAGAAAAAAAATATATTTTCAATCTATATCCGCTGGGCTATAGTCTTTAGTGTCATTCGAATGCATTCTGTCAGCGTTTTTAGTATTAACGTTTTTGCGGTAGTGTTTACATTAGTTTAAGTATGTTTAAGTATAAAAAATGACTTACGTGTATAATAACTAGTAGTTGCTGAAAGTTATTTTAAAAAATATCGAAATGATAAAACCGCCTAGAGTAAAGTGGCTCCAGAGAACCAATGTTTATAGTATAGCAAAACTTATTTTTATTTTTTTCTTGGCTCTACTTTCACAGCCTTAAGTTTTGTACCAACTTCTCCAAACACCCTGTATAAAATTTTCCTCACATCAAAATAATAATATTGTCACAGAATTTGCCCCGTTCGCACCCAATTTGATGACTGTGGTATCGTGAAACGCTAGATTGCCCCGATCGCCCCTACGAGATTCTGGTAAACAAACAAATAATACCGGGTTTCGAGGCGCGACTGGAAATATTGGGAATCAACATGAAGCGTTCCAGTCGTTCGAGAAAATGGATCTAGAGATGCTAGAAAATACCTGGAATATTCGTTTGGTCTATAAAAAAAGAATAAACGGCCGAGTCAGTCAGTCTTGAATTACAGTCTGGAATTGGAGTGTCTAGTAATGTCTTGGAGATTCAGAGTGCAATGCGCCCGCCGCAATACCCCCATCGAATTCTATAATGTATTAGTTTTTAGTTTAGTTGATAGGGAGTGGTTTTGACTAGGAGTGCCGTGCGCGAGTGAGATGGAGAAAGCGCGGAGGGAGAGAAAAGGAACGAGACGCGAAGCACAAGCGGCAGTTGGAGCTGAAAAGGAGAAAAGATAGGAGGTCCAACACTCAGCTGAGATCCCTGGGGAGAAGAATAAAGTAAAGTGTGGCGAAAAGCCATCCCATTGCAAGTAGAAGCCGCAAGGCTAATAGGGAAAAGTGAAGTGGAGTATAGCTGTCCACAGACCAGTCAGACCACCGGGTTGTCTATTTCTGGGGTTCTCGCCTGGCATTTACCGGGTCCCATACCCCGAGGCCTACCGTTCAGGAGATTGTCGGCTGTATAGAACAAATTTTGATAAAGACAGGTAATAAAAGCTCTGCCCTCCCGATAACTCTACGAGAACTGTATCAGGTTTCCAGTGCGGGACGCGTAAATACTTTGTACGCCGCACACCGTCTGCTTCACTCGCCAAGACTTAAATATATATATATATATATCTTGTTGTTTTGTTGTTTATACTAACCTTATTTGTAATATAATATGATATAGAGAGTCACACATTAGTCATTAACCTGTACCCACCCACCCTAATAAATTATATAATGGTCTCTAGTCAAAGCTTAGGGTATCACAAGAGCGACTTAGATAGTGATTAATTAAATAGTGTTTAGTTGAGTTGTAATTAGTAATCAGTAGTGTACAGAGTAGTTAATAAAAATAAGTGATTAATTAACGGATTGTTTTTCTGGTAAAAGAAAAAGTCGGATTGGGAAATATGTGACAATATTTATTTGTTATCTTAACTTTTTATTTTATATCCTAATTTCAAACTTGTTTTTCTCAGATGATAACAATATATAATATAATATAATGTAACATAGAATCTTATAATTTTAAGGCAACAATTGTCAAATTATTTACCAAATTTTATAAATCATTGAAAATATGACCTATTGAAAGCTAATAATTTTAAATAGCAATAAAACCATATCAATTTACAGTGTAAAAATTATTTCATTTTTACAAATTATTACTCACTTCACCTCTGATTTCTATAAAGGTATTATTATTATTGCTAATTTTGGAGAGAGATATTTAAATTTTAATTATTTAGTTTATATCATAGCCTAACAAAATAATTTAGTAAATTAAATAAAAAGTCTAAAAACCAAATTCTTGACCACACTTTTATACGAAAAAACTTACCATTAGGTGTGCAGAAAAACCCTTACATCTCTCGATATTCTGTAAACCGAGGTCTTTAGCTGGACTATTTAATGCAGTATCCAGTATATCTGTTCTCATTAAAGATCTGGTGTAGTACATTTCACAAGAGTCCCATATAGTAAGAATTTTTTCTTCTTGACGACTGAAATAAAAAAATAAAATTAGTTATCTTGTCACTCAAATTAACATGTACTCCAAATTACCCATAGTTTATATGATCAAAAGCAGCACTCAGATCTACAGGTCTCAAAGTAAAGTCCTCAGAAGCTGCTTTTAATTTTGATTCAATAACACCGGTTCTGAAAGACAGCCCTATTTTAGATAGACTTTTAAATAAATCCGCTAGAGCTCTGTGCTTCTGTTGCAAAATATTTTTAGCTTGAGATTTTTGTTTCTCCTTTGGTAAAGTTGTGTCAACCTGAAATATTATATTACAGAAATATTGCTAAAGAAAAATATAAAGAAATTACCTCTAAACTTTGCAAATGGGAACTGGTCTCAATAACATCTGTTACAAAACCATCTAATGTTTGTACTAAACTTGGATAGCTTGTGGCCATAATTATTTCTTTGCATAACTTTCTTGACTTCAGGAAATAGGACTCTACTTTGGATAATATGCCTTCATCGAGCTTTGATTCAGTTGTATGAATTTTCTGAAACGATATTAATTATTTAATAAATAACAGATAAAGATAAGGAATACACAAGGAGAATCTTAAGTGGTTTAATTTTTTTTTCAATTACATTCTTGTATAAACCTTATCATAAATTCAATGTAAGAGTAAATAATTAATCACATCCCAAAAATTTTCAGCACTAAAAATGCTAGACCATTTAATTACAATTTTTTGTTATTTGTCTCATTTTCAGTTTACGCTTGACATATTAAAATAGTCGGGATTTTTTATTTGATGTGTATTTTGACTAATGGTTAAGTATTTGATAGTCCATAATTATTACCCTAGTAATGAATTGGTTGACAAATTGTTAGTATATTGAGAGTACCATAATACTGCCGCAACTTCGTAATTATCTTCCTAAAGTTTTCTGTTGTGAGTTCATCCTGCAGCCTGTAGATTTCTTATCTTTATTGGCAGGACTCAGCTTGAGGAAGCATGTTTTAGATACTGTTTAGGAATATCCAACAACCAGCACCAGAACTATCAGAGCGAGTCGATGCATCTCAAATGAATGAGCAGATTATTAAATGAAAAACACGTGCAAGACAATCCCCAAAGGCTAGACAAGAAAATATTCACCATAAAAATGATAGTAAATTTATTGCAGTCAATTTTTACTCATAACAAGATAAATAATTTTCGAAATATGTTTTGCCGAATTAATTTCCAACAGAGATTTTCTTTAAGTATTTAGGTTGGTTACCGAAACTACTTGAGAATGTGCTGTTAAATGTTAAACAATCCACGTGGATTTTACACGACAGTGCCCCACTTCATTTGAGAGGTGAAGAGTGGAACTTCTTAAATAACTGATTCCCCAATGGATGGATAACTTAATAGACAAAAATAAGATGCCTGCAAAATCGCCAGATCTCAACCTATGTAATTTTTCTCTTCTAAGAGCATGTGGATAAAACGAGCAACAGTTTGTTTGAACACAACTAGTGCCGACAATTTTGAACATCTTTTGTAGTCAAATACAAATTGAATAATAAGCATGGCAACTCTCTGGTTATGAAACGCAAATGCTTTTCACAAGCAATGCCATGCATTTCGAACATTTGAACAAGAATTCAGACAACTTACGTCATACGAACAAATGAATAATTCATTATATTTTCAACAAAATATTTAAGAAACTGCAACTGATAGTAATAAAACTATATACTACACTAAAAGCTTGCATTATATATTGCACTAAATTCGAAAAAATTATTGTTTTTAACGCAACCAAATATCGAAAATTACGTTGACAAATGTGTAACGTCACCCGTGACGTAAGACATCTGAATTCTTGACGCGAGTATAATAATAAATATTTCAAATTTTATTTTATGTTGTGAAAAGAGCTCTATCTAAGAAAACCATTCACAGCAAGTAGGTTTAGGTGTACCTATTTGTTTTTATTATGTGCAAACACCAGACACGGTAGATGTGTAACACCGCATATTCAACACCTGTTTGCTGTCGATTCTATTAACATTGATCAGAGAAAAAAATTGTTAAATCAATTATGTTTTGATTGGTACAATTTATCATACAGCAAACTAAAGGCATTCATATTCCGGACATCCTGTATATATGTGATAGTACAAATTTCTTGAAAAAAATGTATAGAATAGAATAGAATTTATTCATACTAGGGATAAAAAAAAACATTTGTATAGTACAAGTCAAAATACAAACATTGAGACAAGACAATCTAAGTAAATATAAACATAAAAAAAAAAACAATAAAACGTTACATATTTCAGTAATTAGAAATTCAAGACCCACCATACATTTCATTTGAATACTGACTCATTGATTTCTCTTAATTTCTCTTAAGGTGTCGCTCGTATCAGACATTCTCTTGCATATTTCTGAATATAGTTTAATGTATGACTACCTTTAATCTTAGATGGCAAACAGTTGTAGAAACAGAGGCACTTATAATAACAACTTTTCTCAAGAACTGCTGTGATATGCACCGGATAAGAAAGATCATCTCTATGCCTGGTCTCACACTCATGATTCTGGATGTTGTCTGTGAATTTTGATTTTTGCTTGAACACAAAAGTAATACATTCATACACAACAAGAGCTGAAGCTGTCAACAAATTTAATTTTCTGAGATGCCCTCTGCAAGATTCTCGAAATCGTAGATTAGCTAAAATTCTTACAACTCTCTTTTGTACAATGAATATCTTTTCAATATGCGAACCCCCCCAAAGTATGATCCCATATGACATCAAACTTAAAAATTGTCCATAATAGGCCGCAAGCAGAGTGTGCAGACAACTCCTAAAAATTTTAAACTTGTTACATATTTAACGGGTACATCATTAATATTTATTTGCTTTGGATAATCCTGCTTATTTCTACTATGTTTAAACAAAATGCATTCTGTCTTGTCATTGTTTAATACTAATGAATTTTTTTTAAACCATTGCGAAATTTTTTGCATGACATTTTGAGCTTTTACTTCTATTTTCTTATAATCTTTTCCAAAAATTAGAATACTAGTATCGTCAGCATATGAGGTTACAAAAGTTGAGTCACCATTCACACATTTATATAAGTCGTTGATATATATTAGAAAAAGAATAGGGCTCAGCACGCTGCCCTGAGGCACTCCAAATACAATTTTATTACTGTCTGAATAATAGTTTCTTAATTTAGAATTGATGCACACACTCTGCTCTCTCTCAGTAAGGTATGATGAAAACCAGTCATGAGCTACACCTCCTATGCCTATTTTTTCCAACTTAGCAAGAAGTACATCATGTCTTACACAATCAAAGGCCTTAGATAGATCTAAAAATATTCCAAGAACAATATAACCATTATCCAGATGATTAACTATTCTTTTTACAAAATCAAAAGTAGCTGTTATCGTGGATTTAATTTTTTGGTATCCATGTTGAGACATATTAATTATATTGTTGTATTGTATAAATCCACAATTAATAGTTAAAACATACCTTAGTTAAGGATTGCTTTGCCAAATAAGCATCAGGATCCAACGTGTAATGATAAGTTTTAGGGCTCTGTCTTTGGGGCCTGTCCCATATTCCTACATTTTCTACATTATCGCTGTTTGTGTTAACAAGATACGGAGTTACTGGTTGTTGTAACACATCCTAGAAAAATTTGTAATTATGTATTGCGCACCCTACACTAGCAGTTTATCAGTTACCTTAAATTCTCTCATGTAGCTATGCAGCGTTTTGTGTGACTTATCTACCGTGTGTTTAATTGCCCAATAGTTGATGTCTTTCCATCTGACGATTTTAACGTAATCCTTCAGTTTTTTTTCGATAGGCGCTCTTAGATCTTTAATTTTCTTCGATATAGTTAAACTAAATTGTTGAAAATAACTGTAAACATTCCAGAGGATACTTATGAAAAGTTCTGTTTCTTTAGATCGTTCTAAATATGTAACATGACAGTGGAATATGTACAGCAAATTTAGCCGTCCCTCAAACTCGGCCAAGTTGGACTTTGTTAAAAATGTTTGCAAAGTTTCAATCAACTCTGTTTCTGAATATTTCTTCTCTACAATGAACTGCTCCATGATATTGTAAATGTACAACCACCATTTAGTAATTGGTTCATTTAACCTGTAAAAAGATATAGTCATAAGTAAGTAATAATACATTTTCAACATTTTGTTAAAACTATTAGGTTGGTAACAAAGGAAACGGAATCGCATTTGTTCGTTCAGATTTTCAAGAGAACAAAATGTTTTCCAAAATGGTTTGATATATTGGATAGACCGTGCGATGAAGCACTATCCAAAATGCAACTGTACGAGTGGTTGCAACGATTCCGAAGCAGTGACAAAAGCTTGGAGGATCGCAAACACAGACATCGGCCAGAAGTCATTGACAACGACAAGTTGAAGGAAGCCATTGTCGGATCCGCGCCAAACAACACGTGAGCTTGCAGAACATTTCGGCTGCTCTCATGTTACCCTTGAGAACCATCTTCATGCCATGAACAAGACGAATAGATGCGGAAAATGGGTGCCACATGAGCTCTTCGACGCAAACAAGGCTGCGCGAGTAGCAATAGCCGGAATTCTCATTCGCCGTATCAAGAACAGTGGTTTCTTCGACTCTATTGTTACATCCGATGAGAAGTGGATCTGCTACGACAATGCAACAAGAAAACGGCAGTGGTTGGATGCCGGTGAACCACCAAAACCGGACTTACACAGAAAAAAAATGATGCTTTGTGTTTGGTGGAACAGTAAAGGTCTGGTGTATTTTGAGGTGCTGGATTGGCGTCAAACAGTTACGGCGGACCTCTACTAAGGCAAATTGGGCCGCGTGGACCAGGCGCTGCGCCGTCAAGGTGTGGATAAGTCGTCGACAAAATTGCTCCACGACAACGCTCGGCCGCACGTCGCAAAAATCACGTCACAGAAAATCGGGGAATTGGGCTGGGATGTTCTGCCTCATCCGCCATACAGTCCAGACCTGGCGCCATCGGACTACCATTTGTTCCGGTCGATGCAGCACTCCTTGGCCGAGAAAAAGTTCAAGAACCGCGACGAGGTCGAAATTTGGGTATCCAACTTCTTCGAGTCACAACTGGCCGAGTTCTTCGAGAAGGGCATCCATTCTCTACGTGGACGATGGCGACAAGTAGTCGATACTAATGGCAAATATCTTTTGGATTAATCTGTTGTAATTTTGTTTTTATAATAAATTTTGTTTTCGATCAAAATTCCGGCTCCTTTCTTACCAACCTATTAAATTAACAGATATTGAATGCAGGTGAGATAGGTCATTGATAGATATTGAATGACTTATGAGTGACTGTTACCTTTCATATGTTTGATTTAAAAGATCTTTCCACATAGTCAACTCCAGCTTTCTCCAGGTAATAATTTGTTGGGTGATATTTTGGTAATACTGGCTCAAACTGACGCCTGAGTGAGCAACCTCTTCCCATTCGTGACATTTACTAAGAAGGATCTCGAAACCAGTTAAAAATCTTGATATTGGACTTGTTATATCAAACTTGTATATTCTATCAATTACTAAATTAATCTATAAAAATTAAATACATAATATATTAAAGTAAAAAGGATAAATTTACTCACAGTTTTTAATGTCGGTTGTTCTGGCCACTCATCTAGAAGTTCGTTTATTTTTAATCGTAATTCCTCTAAGATATGGTAGCATGATTTAACCTCCTCTACATCAGGATCTCTGTAGAAATCTCTCTTTTTGTTGGATATTCTAGTAGGAGACAGAGTTTGATCAGCTGAAATAACAATATTTAAGTATTTTAATTATATTTCTTCCTTTCTGTATAAGTACAACTCACATATGTCACTGGTTTGTCCATATCTTTGAATGACACTCAATAAAACGTTGAAACTGGTGATCAATTTCGTATCCAAACTGTAATCTAAACAATTTATTGATTTATTTAATATCTGCGTAAACACTTTATATTTCTCCAATAAGGGATCGATAAAATTATGACACACATTTTTGTCTACTGTTGGATTTAGCCATTCAGTCTTTGTGAAGTTTTGGATAAGTATCATGTGCAACTCTACCACAAACTTTAGGTCTTGATAGGAAATTGCTGCTTTATATCCATCCACCAGCTGTTCTTCCTGTTGATCATCCTTTAACTCAGCACTAGACTGAAAATCTGAAAAGTCTAAATCTTGATAATTTGGGAAAAGATCTTTCAGTTCTTCTTCAATCTGTTGCTCTTCTGGTTTGTCATCACATTTGGTCCTAAAAATATTTATAATGTAACGTAGTTGAAACGGAGTTTGATAGGGAATCAGTACCTTGTTTTATACAGACTTTCTCCTTCCTTCTCTTGTTTTTCCTTTTGCTCTTGGAGTGTATTCCAAGAACTTACAAATACATTTAGAAGGTCAACAAATTTCATAAACAAAGTTTTATTCAAAATTTCCCCAGCCTTTGCGTCTATTAAACAGTAGTTAAAACTTTCTTGGATGCCACATTTTAACAACCTAAAATATTTCTTTTAAAAACAATTTTAAAAAGGATTTTATCACCATACCTAAAGTTTTCCTGTTCTTTAATGTGAGGCAGATTTTCATTTTCCAGAATATGTTTGACAAAATTATTAATTCTCTGACTGGTGATTGTTTCTATATGTTCACCGTAAGTACTTTGAGTCTCATCGAGCAGTGGCAACTTCACTAAATTTAACAATTCTTTTTGAACATTTATGCCAATTTTCATGTTTTCATATTCAGTAATAAGTTTGCCCAATAACGATACTTTCATTCTCAAACCGTACAAAAATTCAACCACGTTACTCAACAACGGTTCTATAATATCTGGAAAAGTATTACGAAAGTTGTTCCATTCATGAATGAGAGATTCATAGCTCGGAATGAGAGATTTGTGTGTATTCAGTTTATTAATAAAATATCTATAATCAATTTCTTCTTTTGCCGAAAGAGCACTTATTAAATCAAGTACTTGGTAAGTTATAGCTGAACTAGTTCTGTTGACATTGTCTTCTGATAAAATAGTGTTAAATGCATGGTTAACGACCTAAAAGAGAAACGTTTTATTTAAAACCATACACAAAACATGTTAAAACAGTGTCTTACCCTTAAAACACTCTCATATAATACTTCCGTTGACCTTACGGCTACATATTTGTCGAGATCTTCATTTTT
Source organism: Monochamus alternatus (assembly GCA_037114965.1). Taxonomy (NCBI): domain Eukaryota; kingdom Metazoa; phylum Arthropoda; class Insecta; order Coleoptera; family Cerambycidae; genus Monochamus; species Monochamus alternatus. The sequence continues at coordinate 70,218,071 of CM073431.1, read as the reverse complement.
CAGTTCCAATTCTTCAATAATTTGTTGTACAGGATGAGAGTAAGAATGTACTGTTTTGCATGAATTACTGTAAATATAATTTTGTAATTCATAGCATTTTTTCAGGTCCTTGAAGAAATCGATTGACTTTAAACAGTATTCTTTCTTTAACGTTTTCTTTGCCAATGGATCAATTAACGATAGTTTTGAATTGAACACGGCTTTGATAAAACTTAATTCCATGTACAGGTCAGAAATTATTAGCAGAGTATTATTTAATTCAGTAGAATTTTTTAGTTGTACGATTTTTACCGAACAGTTCTGTAGATGCTTTTTAATTTTGAAGATCTCATTATTGATATCGGTTAAAGAACCAATATTTTTGAACAGATCTAAAGCCTGTATACATTGATTGATAATTTCTGGCAACGTTTTGCCATCTGTTTCTTCTATATCTAGCGTTTCGGTTAATTGTATTATGAATATTTTAAATATTCGCAAAATATATTCCTTTTCAGTGCACCTAAAAAAATTACACATATTAAAGTTTAAAAATTTCATCTGTATAGTTTTACCACTTACAGATAATCGTATTTCTTCTCAGATATTTGATATAAATTTCTCCATAGGATCAGACTGAGATGATTGTGTTGCTGTAGCCGTTCCCTAAAGTTGTCAAGTGTTATAATTGCAGAATTATAATTCTTACTGCTATCCAATAAAATACTTAAATAGTATGTCAGTTTTGGATTAAAATTACTAATAATTAATCCTTCGCGATCTTCATCATCTATCAAATATTTGTTTGGTCTAATTGCAGGTGAATTGAGAAGATACAAGTAATATGACTTTGTAATTTCATGTAATAATCTTAGATCTTTAGTTTTATTATAACACGTTAAAGCACCAATGAGGTCAGTTGGAGTGGTGATGCTATTAGTTACTAAGTTTGAGAGCTCTGTTGCAGGTAAAGTTTTCATAACATCTCTTACTGATAAATTTGAAATATAGTCGATTATTGGCAGCAGCTGTATTTCGAATTTGGATACGTTTTTGCGAGACCCATCATTAGTATACTTTTCATGAAGTAATTTCAAAGAGTCAATGCTCTTAGAGGCATCAGTAAAGTCAAAATTCAACTCAGATTTAAGTTCAACTAGCAAAGGCCTTAATTCTTTTTCTTCTTTTAAGAAACTAACAATTTTAATAATGTCGGATGGTTTTTCACATAAATTATAAAAACTGCTTATTTCATTGTAAATTGGAATTACTTTCAGTTGCTGATCATTTATAAAAGGCGGTGGTTTATTACTTAGTTTCTGATAGTTCTTTCCAATTTTCTGCATACAAGAAAACTGTTTTTCCAGTGTAGAGTTGATATTTGTTGTAATTTTTTTCAAACTGTTGGGTACATCCACCTTTGTTAGCAATGATACCTGCTGTATACCATATTTGAAAAACCATTTGTAATGCACACTTAAATTAACCAACATGTTGTACTGATCTGTGGAGTTCATATTTTTAATGTTCGTCAGTGTACACTTTTGAAAAGCATGCCTCCAAAAAACTAGCAGCAAAATTTGAATAACAGTTCCTTCTTGTAAGCTGTTTACTCGTTCAGGTATGCTATGTAAATATTCATCGAACTCTTTCATTAAGTCAAGATACTCATTTAAGATTATGTTGTTAAACTTGTCTTGTATCTTTTTCTTCCGTTTTTCATGAAGGTAATCAAGTAAAGTAACTTCCTTTAGAGTTTTACTTTTTCCTTTAATTGCATTAAATTCCGTTTCTTCTTTGAAATAGTTCGAAGTTAGGTGTAGAGCTAAATTTAACTTGTTACTTTGTAGCGAATTTTTTATTTTGTAAAGTGTTTCAGGAATCCATCTATAATCTTGAGGTAAAGTTTGATAATCAACAGTTTTAAATTTCGAAACGACTTCATTTAATTTTTCGTTAAGATGCATTAAAGAGGGATTTTTAATTAAACTATATCCTGAAAAGGCATGTTTCATTTCCAAATCCTCCAGTGAGCTTATAGAAAAATAGTTCACTAATAAATTAGTTAGCAGATTATTCACTTCAAATCTGTCTGGAGAATGAGTTAAATGTTTATGTAAAACCGAGAACTGTTGCTTAACTTTTTCTATAGTAGAACAAGTTAAAATGTTTTGTGTCTTTAGAGTTACATCTTCGTTGTAAACGTCAACGTGCTGTTCCTGTTTCGCTCCTGAATAGTCATCTAGAATCCTTTTTATTTCATTTTTGAAAACGTTTACAGTGTCGTTGCAATTAAACTCGACGGCGCTCCTCGTTTTGTAGTAAACATCAATTATGGCAGAGGAGAATGCCTCCGGTGTTTTCACTCCATGATTTATTTGTTGAGCAATTAGAGAGGAAGCATGAAGGATTTCGTTAATATTAGGTTTCTCTCCTAGGGTCAAGTCGCTAATGAAATCGTGAGTTTTTAACAATGAGTTTATGTGCCTGGTCTCTTTTAGGCCCTCAAGATTTATTAAACTCTTTATGTCAAGCACATTTAAGTTGTGACACTCTTTTTCATTAAGCATGTATATTTCTACCCCCCTGTTCCGCATTGCCCTGAAAAGGAAACATTTTACTGTAAGCATGAAGTCATACTAGAGTGATACCATACATATGCTACATAGCATTTTATTCATGCAAGAATGCAGTGGCGGCTCGTGATTTTTTAAACTAGTGGAACAAGCAGGCTGGGACTGTTCCAAATACGTTACAGGATTAACTTTTTCATTATTTATAGGTAAATTAGAAAATACAAATTCAGGATTATTTGAAATATTGAAATTGCTATACTTATTTGTTATGTTGATATTTTAGGAGCATTGTCCAATGCGGTTGTAATATTTTATTTACTTCTACTTATCAATATTACTTTGCAGTTTGAAAAAATATAATGAATAATTTTATTATGAGATGAAAAAAAATATCGCGACAACTTTTTAAATCGGAATTTCCATTCTTGCCAATGTTGAAAAAGCGTGATTATTTATTGAAAGGTAAATAATATGGTTAGCATATTCCTGACATTTTCCTGTTCTTTGGTGATATTTAACATATGAATGTTAACTAAAACGATTCAGAAACGACAACAACATTTTAATTATTTTTACTACTATTTTGAGAACGAAAACAGAGAGTTTTTCGAAACGTCAATAATACGGAAGTGAGCGATAGTGATGTGATTTTTGTGATTTTTTACTTATCTGCTTTTTTCAGTGTGAGATTTTTTTGGTTAGGCAAACTTAGTTTCAAAAATAACTCTTGACTGATCCGTTTCGCGCAAGGGCTTTTTTAATTAATCTTTATTTTTTCGGAAGTGTGGCAAAAACCCAATAAAACTAAAGAAAAACTAAAATTATGCTACAAATAAATAGCTTGAGACAATATGAATATATAGGTTAATAAAACTATTTTTATTTTGATCATCTTCCGAAGTCGGATATATTATTTATTTACATCCTGTGTAACCTTTCTTAAACGTATCCATTGATAAAATAAACATGACAGTTTATTTTCAGTATTTTATAGAAGCAGGCATTTATATTCTACAGTATGCGTCAAAAGTATGGAATAAATTCAATAAAAACGAAACAATTATTTTTTGGGAAAAATCCTCGAACAGGTCGATTTTTAATTTAAAAAATACATATTTTAGCGTAAAATGCGATTTTCAAATGTGATTTGTTTTCGAGTAATGACGTCATCGATTTTATTTTAAATGGCAACACCATATTTTTTTCCTTGATTCTGAAAGATCGTTTAATTCTCTATCAGACAGTACTAAAATTTTGCCCTCTTACATAGGAAAGTTTTCGAGTAAATGACGATTGAATGTTAGAAAACGTAAATCAATTAAAATAAAGCAAAAACGTTATCAAGTTTAGTTTTTCGAATTCCATAGTTCTTTTATGGATCACGTAGGTGAAAATCTTTGCAAAGTGTCATTGTCACACCGACTTTCTAATAAGTATTGTAAGCGACATAGAAATTATTATTCAATTTAAAGTATTATGGCACATTTAACTGTTACCCAAAGAATAAAAATTTTAGTTCTTATCGGATGCGGGAATATGACTAGAACTCAGCAGGAAGTTTGCTATTTATTTAATGAAAAATATCCAGATCGCCCTATCAGCCAATCAACAGTCAGTAAGGTAGAGTCTAAATTTAGAGAAAATGGCAATGTTGTAAATATTCCAAAACCTGGACGTCCAAGCATTAATGAAAATCAGAAACAGAACATTTTGATAAGTATGGTAATCCTCATAATTCTTCACCATTGGTTGCATTAAACAATGACACTAGTCAGAGCACAGTGTAGTATCTTGAGGAAGGAAAAATATCATCCCTACAAAATTCAACTTGTGTAGGAACTCAATGAAGATGATCCCGATCGCCGCTTACACTTTTGCGAAATTCTAATGGACTTATGTCAAGGAAATAGAAATTTACACCGGCAAATACTTTTTTCAGATGAGGTCACATTTTGTCTGAATGGTACAGTAAACCGTCAAAGTTGCAGATATTGGAGTCGGGAAAATCCTCATTGGATGGCAGAGGCACATACCCAACACCCTCAGAAATTAAATGTGTGGGCTGGAATAGTTGACGACAGAATAGTAGGGCCTTTCTTCTTTGAAGGAACCCTTACAGGACAAAGATATTTAGAGTTTCTAGAAAATGACCTTGTTCCAGCCCTTGCAGTAATTTTTCCTAACGATATGGTTTCAGCAAGACGGTGCACCTCCGCACTATGCGCGCCCTGTACGAAATTTTTTGGACAACTGTTTTCCTGGGAGGTGGATCGGCAGACGCGGACCGATAGAATGGCCTGCAAGATCGCCAGATCTTACACCTCTTGACTATTTTTTATGGGGATACTTGAAGTCAAAAGTGTACATTACTAAACCACGTAATTTAGAAGAACTTCAAAATCGCATTCGGGACGAGTTACCCCAGAAATCATTCATAATGTGCAAGAAGAATTTCTTCACAGACTTGCGCATTTTCAAGAAGTTGGTGGATGGCAATTCGAACATTTAATTTAAGTATAAAATTTAATCAATTGTATTTTATTTTACATACCTCAGAATTGTTACTTTTTTATGGATAAAATTTACGTTTTCTAACATTCAATCGTCATTTACTCGAAAACTTTCCTATGTAAGAAGGCAAAATTTTAGTACTGTCTGATAGAGAATTAAACGATCTTTCAGAATCAAGGAAAAAAATATGGTCTGCCATTAAAAAAAAAATCGATGACGTCATTACTCGAAAACAAATGACATTTGAAAAGCGCATTTTACGCTAACATATGTATTTTTTAAATTAAAAATCAACCTGTTCGAGGATTTTTTCCAAAAAATAATTGTTTCGTTTTTATTGAATTTATTCCATATTTTTGGCGCATACTGTATATAAAACTAAATCAGATATGGTGCATCACAGATAATACTACATACTATATATTTTTTATAATTCGTAATACCTTGATATTTCTCCATTCTTGGGATCCATAGTTAAAAATAATCTGAAATCCTTGTGAGGTCTGACCTCGATCATTTTACCATTTTGATCAACCCCTCTTTCCGAAATTGTCAGAACACCCTGAGGTTCCAAAAGGGCGTTAAGGCGATCTAGTACGGCTGAACTGCACAGATTTACATTGTCGATTAGAAGCCAGGATCCGTCTTGCAGACACTAAAAAATATCGTGAAAACATAATTCATAAATATATCAGAACCGCCTCCTCAGGCAAATTAAAACTACCTTTACAAACCTTGTTAAGTTATATATTTTTCATAATTTTAATAGTTACAAATTCACATGTATGAAATACGTTAAACTCTGTATAGTCGCGGCAAGAATTGGGACCGACTTACGTCACGGCTAACGTTACGCAATTATTTTTATTGTCAACATAATTTTCGATATTTAGTCGCGTAAAACCAATATTTTTTTGCAATTTAGACCAATATATAATGCAAACATTTAGTGTAGTATATAGTTTTATTATTCTCAGTTGCAGTTTCTTAAATATTTTGATGAAAATACAGGGGAACCTTAAATAAGTACAAATGTTTTAACTGCAGGTGTAGTTCGTCGTATAGATCAGTTTAGTGAGTCATTTTTAAATATTTACGGGATTATTAATTTTTTAAAAAAATACCCACATTTTGAGGACCGCTGATCAGATATACCACTGACGTAACCTAATAAAATAAACCGTATGATTTAATGAATGCGAGGTTGCTATATCGTCTGTAAGATAAATATTTTTTAACGTAAATTCAATTTTTAGTTGAACTGTACTGCTGGTTAAAATATTTGTACTTATGATGAATTATTCATTTGATCGTATCACGCAAGTCGTCTGAATTCTTACCGCGACTGTACCTTGCATTTCATTTTATATTTTTGATTTAAAATATTTGTGCACTGAAAAAATATTTATGTAGTGAAATTTGAATTCTTTGAATTTACAGAAATCCCAACAACAAAAAACGTTACAAAAAAAATAATAAGTAAAATATGAGATAGGGAAGATAAGTGAAACGAGTACTGTTTAGATGGCTTTTGTTGACAAAGATTCCTATGCCAATATCCATCTTCAAACAGCTCAATTGCATTCGTGGCTAAGCCTATTCCATCATTTCAAATTGATAAGACAGCATAAGTATGTTTTCATTAATTTGCTGCGTTCACTTGTTACAGTGATTGACAATAACCTTCGAGCGACAATTGCAATCGGTGCAACATCAATCCCAATAGCCTGCTTTAATATATCAAGGGATCAGTATCGATGCTACAATGATGCATTTAACTTAGTGTACTTGGCCACTCCCAGAAATTGATTTTTTAGAGATAACAAATTTACGTCATTTTAACGTGTATTATAATTAAATAAATATATCATAACTCAGTAAACATAAGTTGAATTCATTTTCCTAAAATTTCTGAAACACTGATATATTGTTTTAATTATTTTAATCAAAATTCACGATTGGAACAGTTATCGAAAAAACTGTCTTATTGGATTTGCCACCTTGTGCTATTATTGCTCTACTTCTTAGAGCCGGCTCTTATATCAGCGGTAAATCTGAAATGCTGCAGAGCTTAAATGCTTTACCTTTATCAGAACGGAATCCACCCACTCGAATTTACCACCAGCGTTCAAGGAACCATCCTCTTTAACAGAATTTGATATCTTTTGAGATTTTTCCCGCAAGTCTTTTAAAATAATAAAATTGTTCCTGTTTACAACTGGTTCTAATTTGTCCCAAATTTCACTTAATTTAGCTATCTTTCGCAAAAACAATTTTGAGTCTTCTTCCATCGTTTGATTCGGTACATCTGGAAAAGAATAAAAATTTGTTGCAAATATTTATTAAGGTTAAGTTTTCTTTTAAATTCAAGTTTATCAAATAAGAGTATATGAACATTTGATAAAAAAAAATTAAATGCATGCAAATCAAATCAACGCCGGTGTCGGTATGCTTCAACGCTCGAACATACCAGGAGTGAAGTGTTACCGGAAGTTATGAGTTGATTTGCTTCTCTTTTAAAAGGTAAAGTAAAATACAGGGCGATTCAAAACTTATCTAAAAAAATTGGGAATATATGCGTCATGAAAAATGGAATCAATATTGTGAAAACAATTTTTATAAAATTGAAGTTCTAGTAGTTTCAACTTTTACATCACTGGGCTGCTGTAGTATCTAGCCAGGTGATTTCAAATATCAAAAACGGCTTACGTGTATAGCCACTCACAGTTAATGGATAATCGTCGATAATTTACAGTGAACTGAAAATGCTTTAGTAGAACGATTTCCCGGTAAACATGTGCTAAATGCAGAAACTTTTACAACGGTGTGCAGTGAGTTCGAGTATAGTGCAAACGCAGGCGTGACACGAGAAACTTGCAACCGAATCGTCGATGGAGAGCCAGGGCGCCCACGGCGTATTACACCAGTGTGGCGTATCATACATAAGACTCAATTATATCCGTACCATGTACAGCATGTCCAAGCATTAATACCAAAGGTTTGGACGAGGAGAACAGGTTCCATGGTCGCCACGATCTTCTGACTTTAAATCATTTGAATTAATTTTTGTGGGGATATTTAAAAAATGAGGTATACTGCACCGACGTGGACATTATTGATGATTTACGCAAACGTATCATCACTGCTACCAATAACATAAAGAAAGATTTGTGTTAGTTTGTAGAAACTGGGTAAAACGGGCCCAAAAACAGCTATGTCAAACTATTTTACTAATTTAAACCACAAATTAATTCTATTAATAGTAATAAGTAATAACAATAGCGGCAAAAACAGTTGAATTTGCAGTATAAAAATAGGTGTTGTAAAATGTAATTTATTTCTTTCCTTATCAAGGTTTACAGTAGACCAGTTTCCAGTACCGTGCGGAAGTATATTTTTAGATCAGTTTTGGACTGCTCTTTTTGATTTTATTTTTACAAAGTTGTATTTGTAAGAGTCAAACAAGTACATTAAAAATATTTTTTTAGATAAGCTCTGAATCACCCTGTATATTTTTTCGATGTTCTGTCTTTATTTATGACATTATGACCAAATCAACCTGTATAACAGGTACTGATGCTCAATAATTATAATTCTGTGGATACAATTTTTTTCTGAATAATGTTCTAATAAAAGTAGCAGTGGTAAATCAAAATACTATCGAATATTTTTTTCTCAATTATGTTCTAATAAAAGTAGCAATGACGAATTTGGTTAACCCATACCGTCATTATTCGAACAAATAGAATAATGCACCGAGTTAATTGCATTCTAAATAATCTACGCGGTTAAACTCAATTTGACTCCTGCTCCCGAAACAAAGGCTGATTATGCGGTTGCTGTCACTACAAAATGGTTACAGCCACTGTTTTTAATGTCAACAGCACACATGAACAATGAAAGGTAACAGTATCGTACAAATACGCGATGTAAACGCTGTAGGCCTTGTGTTGCGAAAAACGAGTTGTGAGAGAAATTTAAAGTGCAGTTTCTGAGAGCCATGAACACATGAATATGACTCTATAGTTGCTAAAAAAATATATAAAGCTGACACTGTCACAGAAAACACACTCTAGAATGTTACTCTACGAATAGTAAAAATGCAGAAAACACGTAGTGTTATCCTCTGAATTTAAAAACAATATATTTAATGTCAAATTTGTTATCGAATACCTATGAAACTTTTGTCCCTCTGTTATACAGGGTGTCCGGAAAGTAATGGGACCCAGCTTAACCATAGCTTTCTGTGATCAAATAGAACCGATTTAGACAAACTTAGCTTAGTCCAAAAGTGCTTCATTTAGAAGTTACGGGGATTCAAAAAAAAATTGTTTTCTTGTTATGGGCATAATTAAGAAACGAAACGTCTAATCATGTTGAAATTTGGTACAGTTATGTTTTAGATAAGTATAAGCATTGCGAAGGAGAAAGTAGTGCTGCATATCGTAGGGGGCTCTCTTGTACCTTTTAAGAACCTCATACCAATCATACACCACCGCCGTTCCGCCTGTAATTTCTAGTTAAATACTGTATCGATTTAACTTGCGAACTAATAACATTAGCGGCGTTTTTCTATCACCCCTTTAAGTATTGATTTAAGTTAGGAACTAAGAGTTTAAACAAGATAAATATCGGTACAGCTGAGAGCCACTCAAACTTCCTCTAGAAATTTAATTGAATGAGTTCTGAGGCTTGATCACCTTACAGCTCCAGCAAAAAGTAAAATGAGACTTCTAAAGCGCGAGCGCTGTTAACAAATCCAATCTTAGTGCGGTGTTAGTGATAAAAGTACTAGAACCGATTTCGTTATTCAGAAGTGCAAGGTTGTATTGCAGAGGTTCAATATCATAAATATTGCTGTTTTGACCAGAGTTTAATAAAAATAAACGAAACTATGTTAAATAATGTTCAAATCACTTTTAAAAAAAAAAGTACGAATTGTATCCCACAGTCTCCACGTACCCACGTGTATGGTATTGAATCCATTAGATTTAATTTGGTGGAAAAAAATTACAAATATTATAATTTTGCTGACCAAACCATAACATTGTTGGTGCAATACTTTTTTTATAAATATATTCTATAATTCCAATACCATTTTGTAATAAAAAATCTGAATATTTTATTGTATTTCAACCTTCAACTACACTACTACTACTACTTGTTTATATTCATATCCTCCTCGGAAAATTGAAAATTTATGTTTTTCTCGTGTAGACTTGAAATGCTTAATTATATTTTTTTAAATCTCTTATGTGACCATATAAATTGGCAATATTCTGCTGCTTTCCTTCAAATTCAATTCATTAAGATGAAATGTCAGGTATATGTTAAAAATGCAAGGTCTGACAGAAATTTCGTATATATATTTTGATTTTCCAGCTCGGCAGTTTCAGAATTTACTTAATTTTTAAGGAAAATGGGAACCTCCTTACGTAGAGCGAAGTAACATTGAAAAGCGCATTGTCCCCTCTTACAATATTAGTTATTTTAACAACCACTTTTATGACATTCATTTGACGTAAAGACTTTCCCCGTAGCGCCTATTGGTGAACAATGCAGTGTATCAGAGTGACGATAAAGGAACATTTATCGAATCCCCCATAGTCTGATATGACTTAATTTGCAGTTTCAAAAATATTCGTACCCTTAGTCGTATCATAGAGAGGAATAAGAGTATCTCCTGAAACTGAAACCCTCTCGAATAGTTCGAACAAAATTACAAGTTGGCTGATGTCGAATCGGTCAGTGCTTTTGTCCAGGTAGAGTCAAACATATTTACAGTTTTCAATTGTGTTGTGCAATTTTTTGAATACATATTGATTAATGTAGTTTACAGGTCTTGTAATTGTTTGATGCAGTGGGAAATTGCCCTCTACCCCTGTCGTTTGTATTAGTAGCCATGACCGATTTTGTATCATTTTTTTAATATGTTTTAAAGTATCTAAACATTAAGCCAAGTATGATAGAGAAATATCAAACTAGCTAAAATAATAAGCAGAAATCATTTAAAAATTTTTTAAGTAAAACTCTCTGTAACTCCGTAAGGAGCCATATTTTTTATCTAAGCGTTATATGCCAATTCTTCATATTTTCAGCCCAGAATTATCCAGTTAGCGTATGTACAATTATTAATGAATCGCCCTGTATAGTAGTAGTATAGTAATAGTAAGTAGTTCTTGATTTCAAGAAAACTACTATTTTTATTCTTAAATGTCGTATAATATCCTTATACAACAATAAGTTAATCTTTCAATAAAATATTACTATACTTGAGGAATAGTGAACCTAAGCTAGCGTTGGAATAAGTGTACTAATCTTGATATTAGTATAGGTTTCTTCCTGTGTATAAATTCTTTTGACTTTTATTCTGAATACAGTGTATATCTCGAAAACTAAACCCTTGAAATCCCATAATCACATGAAACTTTCTGTTTAAAACTAATTTTTCTATGATCTTTTAAAAGGGACACACACGAATATTTAAACAAAGAAGACGAGATGATGTAACCCTTAAAAAGTATCTCCTAATTACTCCATCTTTAGCGAACTCTTAAATATACCAATCAAGACTCTTAAGCAGACATCCAGTTTCAATGTAAAACCATTTATAAAACGAATCGTCCGCTTAATTGCAATTGGCTTGTTTAATTTCACTCCGACAGATTAGGAGAGGGCTGCATTGATTTATTAGTTAAATATTCAGAGGGAGAAAATTAATCCAAAGTTCATTTTCGCCGCGTCAAAATTGGTCGCGTCTATAATTACTTCCTCGCCCCGCGAATTGGCGAATTGTGGAAATTACGGGTAACTCCTATCTTCGGATTTGAACGGTTTATAAGATTTTTGTTGGCCCAGATCTAAGGCGTGTACTTAAAATCGTCCCTTCGAATGTTGGGTTGAATAAATAGAAGATAAATTAAATTAACTACTTCATTGGTTTGGTTTTTTTCATGGATGTTGTGTACGTGATACAAATCGATGCAGTGTCGTCAAATTTAAAAATGTTAAACTCTGTTGAAGTTTTACATAATATAATATGTATATCTAATACATTTGTAAGAATTATAATACTCCAACTTGTCATTTTTGTAAAAGAACAAAATTGCAAAATCAAAGAAACAGAAAATTTTTGAACAGATACTGTTATGTAGAGCAGAACTGTTCCATGCGAGGTCCGCTATGATATTTTTTACGGCGCAAATATGCTTTAACAAATATATATACTCAAACGAGTCATTTCTACACGAACGATGAAATAATATTACACGCCACTGGCGCTGAATTGAATACTGCAATGGACTGAAACATTGGAGATCTCACTGGATCACTCTCTAACATTCGAGTGGTCATACGCACTTATATAAGAAGGTTAAGTCAAGCGGGACGAGCATTATTAATAGTTAATAGTGTGGAATAACGACAGACAGAAAAACGTTGATTACGGCGAAGTTACCTATTACGGTCAAGTGTTTATTTATTTATAATTGCAGTTATTATGTTCTGTTGTCTCTGCAAGTCAAGTTTTGTTGAAGTGAAATATGTCTTCGCTGAAAAGAAAAGTAACGAAGGAACAGAGTTTAAATGACGGTTGGGAATCGGACTATTTAATCACAAGCAAAACAATAATAAACTTCATTGCATTGTTTTTATGCAAGTATTATCAATCCCTACACACGTTACATTTCGGCAGTATACAAAAATTAAAACAACAAACACGTTTTTTTTCCAAAAAGTCGCACTGGAAATTGTCAAAGCCAAGAAACCTTTGAGTGTGCTTATCAAAATGACAAGAAAATTGCCGAAAAATTCGAAACAGCCTCAGCGTTGCATACTAACTTCTACGCCATGGGCGGAAATTTTATTTCGGTTCAATTTTTCAATTCCTCAATACTCTTCGTTCTTTAGTACCTATTCATTATTCTTTATGCCACTCCGTTTTCGTGATACAAGGCGTCCCGCTTTGAAAATATATATTTTATTTTCTTTATTACTATCATTTTCTAAACTGAAGTTATGAGTGAAAGTATTTTATAACTCTAAACATACCAAATTACGTCATCTGAAGGTTCAAGCTTAAACAAAAACTTAAGTATTATTACAGATATTGATTCGGCTAGCAAACAACTTTAAAACAAAACCAAGTTCGCTAAAATCGGTTAAAATAATAGCAAATAGCAAAAAAATAGTTACACACTTTAACACAAATGAAACACAATTCTGTGTTAATCGAGGTCCACATAAAATTGTGTATATTTTTGCACATTACTCTGTATCAAGCAGAGTATATCAATTATAGTGTTACAATAATAATAAAACAAAAACCATTTTATTTTAATTATTTTATTAAAAGAATATAATTTAGTTCACATGAACAAGTAGAAGTACACTGTAAAAAAAGTTGCTGTGTAAGTGAGAATTTTCAGTGTGTAATTTAGGATGTGTAAAAATTTCGTGTTAATAGTTTTACACACTATGGCTTTTTTGAACGTTTTACAGAAAATGTGTTAAAATTGCTAGTATTATAATAAAATATACTCAATTTGTGTAATATTTACCAGTTGTGTGTTAAAAGTACACCATTTTGTGTAAACTTAACACGCACTCAACTTAATTGTGTTCTATATCCCTACTTCTGACTGGTTGAGCACAACTACGCAGCTGTAGTATATCAGCTGATCCAACACACGTCATTACACCATATTTGTCATGTAGCAGTGTTGTGTACAGTTACCTCTCGTTCACTGTGTTCAAATGGAGAATATTTAAATTTAAATTGAGGTTTAATCAAGGAAAGTGGTAAGTACCTACCTAATTTTAACAAATATTACTCATAATTGTAATAAAGCTAAAACTAATTAGAATATAACTATTAAAGATATTAGGAGTAATCTAACTTTTTTGTAACTTTGGAGAAAGATAATTATATGTTCAGATCACTACCAGTTAATTTTCGTAAACTCCTATTATGTAGTGCCTAAATACATCTTTGTTTGTTGTTTCATTGTTTATGATTTACTAGAACAATATTAGTCCCTTATCAGAATATGTACTATTATACTGTTAATTTTAATACATACATATTTTGTTAGCAGACTTGGTTGTTGTTCATTTGAACAGAATTTTATTTTTTTAATGAAATCATAAAAAGTAAAATATCTTTTATTTTATAATTACACCATGATTCAGAAAATTCTTTATATTGATACGGAAGCTCACCTACCTTGTTAATTATGTTCTTGTTTGCTTTTCAAATTATAATTTTTAATACATATATTCTGCCGTTTAATAGAATATTCCAAGCTATATTCAATGCAATCTCGACGATAGCAGACCCTCTAGAGAATGTCAAAATAAAAGTATTTCAAAAATTATATTTATTAAAAATTATTTCTCTGGACCTAAAAGGCCTGTAAACAGCTTTATATATATATATATATATATATATATATATATATATATATATATATATATATATGTAAATTATTTCGAAAGTAAACAGGAACATAATTAACAAATTAAAAAGATAGGTGAGTCCTTCATATCAATACCTATTATACAATAAAATTAACATGTTAATGTGTAAAGCCTACACCTTCAATGATACAAATAACACAGAAATGTGTAAAAGTTACACATGATATTTGTTATATTAACACAGTGGATTGTGTTAAGCCTTCAACACACTGCTACATACAGAAAAATGTGTAAAAATATACAGAATGCCGTGTGGACCTCGATTAACACAGTATTGTGTTCTTTTGTGTTAAAATGTGTAATTATTTTTTTGCAGTTTAGTATATTCTAGTAGTAGTATATTCTAATAAAGAGAGAAAAAAAAACAAATAACATTTAAGTAAATCATAAACAACAAAACAACAAACGCTTAACAAAAATATATTTAGGTACGAAAATTATCAGGTGATATGAACAACTTTCTCTGAAATTACAGGAAAAACAAAATACGAATATAATAATCTAAAATCTCATACTGAATTTCCGTAAATCTCTAATATTTTTAAGATTGATTTTTCTGATTACCTTTAGCTTTATCAGAATTATCAGCAATATTTGACAGGTAAGTACTTACCGTTTCCTTTGATCAAACCTCAATTTAAATGTAAATATTCTCCATTTGAACGCCGCAAACGAGAATTAACTGAACACAACAACGCAACACAACTACAATGGCGCACGGCTTCTAGAATTGCTGCCGTAGATACTGCACTTGCGCATTTGTGAGCAACCAATCATGAATAAGGAATAAACACAAAGATGGGTTAAGTTACCACGAAATGTGTACATTTAACGCATTATTGGTAAATATTACACAAACTGAGTACATTGGAAAATCTGATTTATACAGTAACTTTTTTGCAGTGTACTCAGAAGTTTTCCAACTTGTTCTTCAATACAATTCTGTCCTCCCCTATCTCTTACTTTAAGATAGATAAATTTGGAAGTAGCAAATAAGTTTAATAGACTTCTCAGGGTTACTTTTGTTATCACCCAGTATATTTAGATCTTAATTGGTCCTGTAATGTTTCCACATCCACATCATTGATTACTAACATGGTATAGTAGGTATTAAATGTTGCTACTACTATATCTTGCAGTTTTTATATCTCGGAAACAGTGTATACCTAAAATTATTTGCTTAAAGTTTGTTCTCTTCCTCGTGGGGTTGTTTTTTTATTTATAACATGTATAAAGGACAAATTACAAAAGACTATAAATAATATTTCAACATTTTTGTAACAGTTTTATTAAATTTGAAGATATGTTCCGTCCAGAACTCATACATCTTAATAAAGTACTTACTTAATTTATGTTTTCGCGGACATCCGATGCATATATTTTGTTTGGGCCATTAAACCGTACGAAGTAAAAAAAATAAATATACATGAGACGGCGTAATGAAAAATGTGTCACGATATTAAAATTCCGGATTCCACCGCTCTTTGATTTATCACATCGCAGTTTTGATGGTTTGCGGCCTGAATTTTAAACATGTGACAAAGGCGAGCTGCCTGTACGGCTCCTTTTGTAGGTATATCGAACCGATATGCGGGCACATTGAAAATACCTGGATGGCGTTAAAAGTCATTATCAGATATCTAGAAATTAATACACCGCTCAAAAAGTTCTGAATCAAATTTTATTCCGAAATTTAAAAATATGGCGAATGCGCCGATGCTACATTTCAGACTTTTTATATAATAATGATAACACATTAGTTATTATTAAAACCTTGGCTAAATCTGCAATACATTATGTTTATATAGGGTGTCCTGTAATTCTTTTGTAATAATTTGCCAGCGCATTTTTCAATTAAAAATAAGAAAATAATCTTCTCCTATATATTCCCTCTGAGTTACCGATTGGCCATCATTGCAATCAGAAATTTAAGACAAGAGCAATGACGTTGAACTTCATCACCACTGTCTAATAATATTATATTAACCTTCTAAGAAGTTATCTTGAGTCATTTTTCTAATAAGAAGTCTTTCCGATTCCGTCTCGACAACAACTTAACAGCCTACTACGCAGTTTATCAGTCCAATATGATTTACTCAATACTAAATTGGGGTCATTCATGTCATTTCGCAAAAATTTTTAGTTTACAACGAAGGTGTATACGAATTATTACCGGTCTTCAGTACAGAGCTGATTGTAAAAAAGAAACAGTTTATTACATACGGCATTCTTACTCTGCCCTGTGTATTTATTCTTGAATGCCTTGTTTTCATTAGAGAACATCTGATTAAATTTGAGTCAAACAATTTACAAGGTTAACTATGACTATGAAGAGGGGATAGGGGAAAATAAGAATTAACGGAATCACCCTTTAAAAAAATTCAAAACTTATTTATAAAGCCAAACAAAATTTTTTTCGATTATTTTAAATACTTATTTAACGCCGCCAATGTAGAGTAGGCAACCAACAAGCAAGTCATGCAACAGTCGCTAAGTCGGTATCGGTGTCATGTCATAATTCAATTCCTGTGTTTACGTTGTAATTTTGTCTTTTTCTTCAGTTCTTAGTGCCTTATTTTAATTTTAAACGTTTTATAGTTATTAAATAAAGGAATATGTGCCGGGTACAGATATTTTCCCACAATACAGTTCGCCGGTTTGTTTTTCTGGGTTATGGGACCAGACTGCCGCGGGTGCATTAAAAGTTTTCTATTACCTACTTTATTTCTGCATTTTTAGGATTGTTTCTTCAGGTGGCCTATTTTAAGTTGAGTCAAATATCTAACTATAAAAATTATTATATCTATTGTGGTTGAATTTTCGAGTTCCCACTGTCAAAAGTGAAAGTTAGATATTTATAGAGTGTTTTCATTAAACCAGGTTAGTAAATTTAGATAGATTAATTTCTTTAGATAATTATTGAATACAGCTTTGTCTGTGGAATTGTTCATTAGCATACCTAGATGTTTGGTATCAGAGAGCATACATATGACTTCATTGATAGGAATTGTAGGAGATTTGATTTATATTAGCTTAAAATACCTTTCTAATACAGTAACAAATGTTACGAAAGCTAATAATAATGAATATATGGGTAGATATTATGGGTGTACTTCAACGCTGGTTGGGGTTTTTGTCCACAGAGTAGTTAGTTTCACACAATATTATTAATACCTAAAAATATATAAAAACATTTAATGATGTATGTATAAATATAATAATTTATTAATAATGTTGGTATTTTCATGTAACGATTTAGAAATTATCACTGAAATTCAATAGGCACTTTTTACTTGGAAATCTTGTAATCCGGAAGTCAGAATAAAAATATATACAGGGTTAACTACCATTAAGTACAAAAATATTAACCACGTGATCAGAAAGACCTTAATACAATACAAATTTTTTTCTTGCTCGATGTTTAAAAAAAGAAGAAAACCCTCTTTTTCTCTGGAAAATCGGCGCCTATGAATCCTATGATAACCTTCGTTCGATATTGCTTGGATCTGTCAACTACCATGCAGTCGTTTTTTTTTAAAGCACTTCCAATTATAGAAATGACGAAAATGAAGATTTGCGTGCAATTAAATAAAATGTCCATTTATTTGAATTATTAAGAAAATTTAACGGAAGGAATATTTATAGGTAATATAAAACTTTGAATGCACCCGCGGCGGTCTATAATTATAAAATCTTATCCGATAATCCAGAAAAACAAATCGGCGAACTTTATTATAGGAAAATATCTGTACCCGACACACAATCCTTCAATTAATTACTATAAAACATTTAAAATTGATAAAAATAGGTATTGAAAAATGAAGAAAAACATACAAAAATAAACACACAGGGTTTTCATTATGACAACAAATTGATGGTGGTTGCCTAACTCTCTAAACGTCAAATGTGCGATCGTGGCTGCCGGCCGACAGTGTGACCATTAGTTTATGGACACCTTTTATATGATTAATCTACCTCTACAACAAAAATATATGAAATATTTCTGCACAGTACTACATTTATTTGTAAAAATTTTTGATATGTGCATATAGCAGAAGATTTGCCGCACTTTCATCAACAGGGGTAAAAACGTACCAAAGGGATAATGTCAATCAAATATGTTCAATGGGATTTGATCGTAATTCCTCCATATATGTTCTATAGTCTTTATAGTATAGTAGGGGAGACCGGGTACGAAAGTAACACGGGTTGGTTGTAACAGTAAGCCTATTGTCTTTCTAAAGAGGTTTGTCTATGATATTATATCATCATAGAGTCGGCAGTGAAATCTACATTAACTTATTTGAACAATATCCGTAGTGAGTTTTAGTTCGAGTTAAGACCTGCACGGTGCAAAATGATATGCAAAGTAAGTTTTCATTCTCAATCTTAATCTATCATAATCCTAGAACTGAACGTTATTTTGAATTATTTTATTGGCTTGTTCAGTTAATACCAATATTGGCTATAACCTAAGCATGGTATTTTAATTAAAAATTATCGTTAAAAAAGTTTTAAGCAAATATCCTGTCAATCGCGTCAATGCGTAATGGGACGATTGTAACAATGCCGGGACGGTTGTAACATGTTACAATCGTCCCTCATATTTAATACATATGATCGTATTTGTCATATTTAAAATGATAATTCTGTAGATATCCAGATAATTACTTCAGTATTTGTTATACTGTGTGGGAATATACAAATTCATTCTTTTTATTTAGGATGTCTATCAAAAGACAACGAACAACAGATCGTGGGAAAGATTCTTATGGATTGGGAAAAACTTGGTCCATCCTAAATATGGAATATGGACGAATCTGGCGATAGACAACCGTGCAAAAGCTAGATAGCAATACGATTCTTTGTTATTACCAAAAAATTTATTATTATTTTATATTTTTGTTTCATTAATCTATTTTTTTCAAATAAAAAAATATATTATGTACCTGCACTGCAACTTACTTTTATATAGGTATAATCAATAAACAAATACCTTGTGAATACTAACTTTCTATACCTAGTTATTGCCTATTATTCATATGTTACAAACGTCCCCATGTTCTGTTACTTTTGACCCATACCATTGGGTAGGTTGTAACGACGTACACTCTCTACTTTTTTATTAATTGTATATCAATATGAACTTTAATTACTTCAATATTATTTTTCTTCTATATATAAAGTTCCAAGGAAACGATTTATAGTAAGTAAATTTATATAACTTTGTTAATTTTTTATTTATCCGGCTTTACAAAAATATCTTACTTTCGTACCTGGTCTCCCCTATATAGTTTTTACAGCGGTCCTTTATCTTTTTTTAACGTAAATATCTCCTAAGTAAAATTTATCAAACAAATTTATTTAAAGTTTGTCTGTGTTGAAGTTATTGTTGTGTTGTATCATACCGCCCTTACATGCGATGTCCAGTTCAGTGGATATTAAAGATTTAAGATAATTTTAAAATCTTTATATGAATTATAATGAATTTTATATTAAAAAAAATAATAATAATTTAATGCTGTTGCGTATACTATACTTTAACAGATAATTTCAAAATAATTATAAATGTGTTCATTTTAATATAATTCCGTAGGCATCTACAATTTACTGTGTTATCTATTATATAGATATTTTTATCGTGCCTCACATTTTTCGAAATGTGTTCATTTTGGAGTTTACCTCTGACATACCATTTAATTGTTGGGAATCTAAGGAATTAGTGCGCCGGCACCAGTTTCAAATTGCGAAATTTAGGGCATTTGCAAACAATTCCTGAAAAAAATGACTGTGCATCTCTTTGTTGTTCAAAACTGGACAACGCCAACGTTCCAAGTAAGATATTGCGAGGATTACCTATTAGAGGATAAATTCCATCTTCAAAGTCTGATTGAAATTTATTATAACCTGGATTCCATATGACGCTGGAACACTAGAATTAGATTGATATAACTAATAATTATATTAGATTGACGTAACATTTTGAAAAATTTGAAAATCGTTTCTCTTAAAACGTGAAGCTCCCCAACCCTTCAGGAATATTAAAATAGATAACGGCTAACCGGGATGGTGTGATATTTTATTCATTACAGAACTGAAAATTTCTGAATGGCTGGTTGGCGTTCAGTAACTAACAATGCGTAACAGATAAATTTGTCGGTCTAATTATAAAATGTATTTGAATTGGCTGACCCAGTTAATTGAAAATTTAATATTCAATTATGAATTTAACTGGTTCTAATTCTCCAGATTTAAATGAATTCCATTCATCTATAAAATCAATAAGCATCTTGAAGAGGGTAATTTAAATATCTCTTACTTCCCTTACCTTTGAACATGAAAAACAAGACAACAAGAAAAATATAATATAAATTCATTGATTTTGTAACGCAATGTATTTCAAAAACCGATATGAAATTGTATACAGAGTATCCTGATGCGCCAATATTCAAAAAATGAATGCAATAAAACCCTATGACAATTTTCCAAAATCCAAAATTTATCTAGAATTATAGAAATGTTCAAACAAAAAAGTTCCAAATCATTATTTGAAGGCCAAGGAAAATTTAGGCTCTTTGGATCTGGAGGATATGCGTCAAATTAAGAATATGGATACAAAGGAACACTATTAATGTATACGTATACAAAATGAGAAAAAATCGGAAATTGAAAAGACAAAAAATGTATTAGAAAAAATTATTAAAAAAAAATGTGATGAACTGAAACCCCGTTAGTTTTTTGAAAAATTTGTTATAGTCATCCTCCGAAATAATGACGCCTACAGGGTGTCCGAAAATGTATGGGACATAGAGCAAGAGTAAATTCCTGACGATAAAACAATGTGACGTAGTCAAACATACTTTATTGAAAACTTGATGGTGATGAAAAAGTTAAAATTTTATTTTCTAAATAACTTAAAAAAAACAATATTTGCATTATTTTGTTGATCGGGGTTTATTGGAGGCGATACATTCAAATGTGTTTCTAATTTTGACGTCGCTAGTAGAGGGCGCCGATTATGGCACATCGTGCTTCTTTTGAAAGGCAGAACTATTTTGCGGTAAACAATTCTCCTGCCTAGCGGTTTTTAGGCGTTCTCGGTCGGTGCTAACATTTGATACATAGTGATTTTCCAAGTTGTTATACCGTGACCTCGGTAACTGGTCTCCACAGAGTCTAATCCGAGAACAACCAGGGCAGATCAAAGATTCCCGGCTAACGCTAGGGATGTGCACTTTAATTCTGATTCTGGCAGCGACCAGTTACCGAGATCACGGCATAACAACTCAGAAAATCACTAGGTATGAAATGATTCTCCTACCCTTATCTGCAAAAGGTATAATTTGTTGAAGTCGTTAAAATTTCAAGAAGATTTGCAAGGTTTGATGAAATCGATATCTTTAGATTTTCAATAATGGTTTCAAAGCACAAACATTTCAATAAAGCAACCAGATATTTTTTAAATTTAGCACATTGTCATTATTTAGCATTCTGAATAACTTTTTCAAGTAATATTTTGCTGTATTTTCAGCACAAACTAAAACAGTTTTATGTGTGCATTGAATATTTCGAAAACGGTTGCTCCTAACGACTAAAGGTGTACCAACAAGGTATAACTTTTTCACATAAAAAGATAAGAGAATCGATTGTTTTAATAGTCAAATGTATACATTAAGCTGCAAAGAGTTCTCCCATTTAGAAGAAGCATAAAGTGGCATAATTCTATTGTATAAAAAGTTATTTACAAATAACGAAAATAAAATTTTAACTTTAAATACCCTTTTTAACCATAAATTTTTTACTAAACTATATTTGCATTATTTTGTTATCAGGAATCTACTGTCGCCCTTTGTTGCATTATAATAATAATAATAATAATATCTCTACCCCTCATTCTAATCACAGGGATTAGCCCAGAAGTCGGAGACTTGTGCGGGAGAGGGGGCGGCATATTATTATTAAGCAGGCCGCATTTGCGCCCAGGAACGACTTACGTCGGTAGGCCCTAACCACTATTCAGTGCAGGTATGAGGGAAACCTGGAAAACCTCATTAATTAGGGGGGTAGTCAAATATCAACCGGTATCAATCTCTCACATTGACCCAAGCCAACATTCTTCCACCCTACCATACCCACAGAGAGGGCGCCAAACCTCTCCACGAATATAGCTTATATACGGTCTACCGGCAGCTGGGCTCGAACCAACGCTGATCTAGTCACCTCGATTCAAGTACTGACGCCTTAAACCGCGCGACCACTGACCGACCATACCATTTATGTCGATATAGACTGTCTTGCTACTTTAGGCAAGTTTCATTTGTGTATTAGTAAAAATCCCACTTCTGATATGTCTTTGGAACACATACGAATAGTAAATACATTTGTTAAGTATTGTTAAATTACATTACGGCAACAAGGCTGTAGTAATTTTTGAATTACTATGCACGCCGCAAATTCTACGGTATTGATTTCCATTCTGCCGTCAATGGAAGCCAATTAGTATTTCCTCAGTGGACGTCAAATCATACAATCGGGCCGTTCTTAGGAAGCGCCGGCTCATTATCCCGGAGAATGTTTTGAATGTCGGTTCGGCCTAAATCTGTCGATAAATCAGCATCTGATAGAAAACTCGAATCGATCCTTTCTCGAAAATGATATATAAATACAAGCAATCTTCACTTTGCAACCAGTTAAAATTCTAGTTTGATAAAAATCTGATAGCGTTGCAGAACCCGTTTAAAAAAAATCTTTAATAGAAATACATATTCAGTATCTTAATATATATTTTTTTGTGTTAAGTAAAAAAATTATCAAAGTGCAGTTTCAATTTGTATATTTGCTGAACTTCTTGCACTTTGAGTTTCTACGAAATTGGTAGTTAGTAAACCATTTATATTTATAAGGCAATTTCAGTATAAAAATTAATTATGAATTAAAAGTTGCTAGTAGATGAAAAGTAGTAAATATGAAATAATATGTCCTTATTACGGAATAGAACAAAAACAATCTGTTAGATGTAACTGCAACATCAACTTGCATTCGTAGCCTTAATCACGGTCCTCTGTCAAAAATAATGTTTTCATATCTAGTAAATTGCTGATGACAAAATAATGCGGTGAATCCAAACTTACCTTAGTTCAAAGTTGGTGGTTGTTAAAAATATGCTGCGTGTCAAAGTTAAATTTTTATTCTTGATATTTGCAAATAACTTTTTAAACAATCCAAATATTTGGAGATTGGGTTTTTTGGAGGCGAGTAATTTTCCTACTTTTTTTTGAAAAGGTTGACGCCTTTAGGAGTTAGGTTGATCCTTAGATTAAAAGTGTTAATCAAATTTTAAATTATAAAAGTTTATTCACCAATATTTACAATAATTTTTGTTTATCCACATTGATATTAAATACACACTTTGAACAAGTATTAAAATTAAATAAACCACTGAAACTGCTATTACCCTTTTAATAGTTATATTATTTTCAGATGTTGTGAAATCAGAAATGACAACGGTGCTTAGCTTATCATAACCACTATCAACTTTCAGTATTCTTTTCGCAATATTGTCTTGCGTGTCCACTGTACTCTTTCCAGTTGTCCAGCTTCAAAAATTTTGTCACTTCTTGCGAAACTGCACTGATTTTATGAATACCGACCGCCATTCGATGATACTTTCCACTAGCATATCTGAGAAACAATCGACGTTCTATCGATCCGGGTGGACATAAAGTAACATATTTTCGATAAAAACTTAAATAATTGTCTCCTAGCACAGTAAAAGAACGTGGTCTCTTGGTTTTAATATTGGAATTTTTTATAATTAAGGCACATTTCACATCTTCAACAGTTAAATTGACTAATTCATCAGAACGGCATGCGCCTGCAACCTTCAATATTAGGACAACCTAAATAGAAGCTTTTTAAAAAGTTTATTCTTTTATTTTTAAAGCGTTTACCTTCATCATCAAATATAAATTATTAGGTGCACTATTCAAAAAGCAGTTAACTTGCTCGCGATTTTTTCAGTACGTATCCTTCTTGTTGTCTCTTGAGAAGAGCACGTAACTTCGAATATTTGCTTATATCAATCCCCTTATTTATATACAACGTTGACCGCAACATTGAATATTGTGGCCAAAGCGTTGACGGCTTCATTTTATTTGCTAAGTTTTAAAAGTACACCATCAATACATCTTCTGAATATAACTTAATGTTTTTTTCTTTGCACCAATCCGGAAAACATTGGTAGACACATTCATAAATTTCTCGAGATTTCTTTGGGGAAAAATTCAAAGAAACCTCTTTCGCACACTCCAATATCTCCACAGGATCCATTTTTACAGACTTTTGAACCATAAACAATCACAAATTAACTCAATTAACAACATGGCGACTAATGATTGGCAAAGTATCCATGACTGCATCGATATATCCTACTTACCACTTGACATTATTATCCAAATTTAGGTTGAATAATTCCAAAACACAAATTAAAATGAAATGGGAGATTTCTGTTGGAGAAAAGATAGTATGTTTTATTCGGATTAAAAGTGTCTTTTGTTTCCTCATAATTTCGCTACGCAAATACAAAATTATCTCTAATACATTATTTTTCCTGAAATACAGCAAAATCTTACTTGAAGTTACTCAAAATGGTAAATTATGGCGATGTGCAAAATTTCAAGGTTTCAGGCAGTCTGTATTATTTGTGCCTGACAGTTATCTGCGACATTTTATGAGGCCATAATATTTCGAATAATGAAATTCACTTGGCGTTTGACTTGGGTAGTAGCTAAACAATCAGGGCCATCAACATGTAGGAATTGAATACGTATTATACAGAAAATATTTTAGTAAATCTAAAAAATAAAGTACCTAGTTATTAATTGTGTTATTGTATATCTATCGGAAATTGAAAGATATTTTTAACAACAAAAACAATTTTAATTTAAGTTTTTCATTTTCAATTTGAAAATGATACTCTGCCATACATTTGTGTATGAATTGAGTTTCGTGTGTTTCATTTTGAACAAGAACTTAATAAACAAAACGGTCATTCTTACCATCCATTCCAAGATAGGATTCCCACTGCATAAGTAATTCCACGCCGCCATCTGCTTTCCCGTCTATAAGCAATTCCTGAAGGGTCTCGAACACCAGCCGTTGCGTTTCTTTGGCTATTTCGTCCAAATGACGGCTATAATCGGTCTGAAAGTGCAACAAAAATCAAACCATTAGGTATGTTTTATAGATACAAGAAGCAAGAACGAATACAAATAGAAATACTATGCATGAGGTTCTCTACGTCAAGACTGAAAAATAAAACTCTCTAGTTCTCGATTATGTGAGTGATTTATAAGATAGATACCGTTTTTTTGTTATCAAATTTTCTTGGTAATAATATAAATTTAATTTCAGTATTTTTTTCATTTCATTTAAGTAATCTCATCTTTTAATTAAAATTGGGATTTGCAATTAATTCATAACCTAGTTATACTTAGTTTTTAAAACTAAACGTACTAAAAAAGAAATGAAAATGTATGCCTGTATAAAACACCCACCGACAAATTCGCTAAACCTTTGAGATTAAAAGACTCATTAAATTTAACGAACTACTTGCTTTTCATATTAATTACAGTCTAGTAAATCTCAAATTAATAGCGAAATTTGTTAATATTTACCTAAATGTTTTATGTCCGCCCACTTTAACGAAATAATGATTATAACATAACACTTTTCAATTAAATTATTTCACACTGAAAAAAATATGTGTCATAATATTAATGAAATGGCGTTTATTGAACAAGGGTTTATTAAATTAATTACTATTTGTTAATATAACTTACATTTGTTGGTTAGTTTATAACTGCATTCGCTGAATCAATGTTTTTTCATGTAATAAATATTTTTACATTGACCAATGTAAAATCTTTTCTCTGGCTTTAAGCTTTTAGATTTTGATTGGTACGTCTAACTGTTTTATTATATTCACTTTTATGATTTTAGATTTTAAACAGATCGATATGAATTTCAGCATGGCATATAAAGAAGGAGATTCGTTTTTAAACAATTGGTAAAATTGTTCGGACAAGCTAAAAGTGATACAATATAATAATGAAAAATATAACCAGAAAGATGTCTATAAAATGCTCACAGGAATTTATCAGAATATTTAAATAATAAAAGATATATTAAATCTCAGTTGTGTTATTCAATATTCATTATGAATAACTAATGTTTATTGTATTGATAAACAAAATATTTGAAACAATGTACAATTACCTATTACAATAGCTGATACATAGTTACGAGCGAAATTATTGAAATATTGTATTGATTTCACAATAACTAATGATTTTAAAAAATAAGGTTTATAAAACACCTTCGCAGGATATTGATAACACAGCCCCACAAAAAAAAGTTCATACACAAGAGAGTGACATATGTATTCCCATGTATTTTTCGACGCTGAATCCGATCCCGAACTCAGAATTGGGCCTACACGTCTGGAATTGGCCCCAGGGGTCGAAAATAGCCTGAAATGCGGTTCCCGGGATAAGGCGAAGTCGACGCTGAATTTTGGAGCTAAAGTCGGATTTGTGCTCGAAGAGTTTATGGTCAACTGAAATTCCGGGTTTGGGTCCGGGAAAATGACCCCTTGGGGCGGGAAAATCCTGTTTTGTACGTCCCGGTCGCGACTGTGGTATTTTCATGTGTTTTTCAATTCTGGACCTGAGACTGGGTGTGAAAAATTTTTGGTCAGCTGAAATTCCCAGTTTGGGTCCGGGAAAATGGCCCATTGGGGCCGGAAAATCATATTTCGGACGTACCAGTCGCAAAAGTGGGATTTTCATGTATTTTTCAATCCTGATCCTTAGAGTATGCTCAAAAAGTTTTTGGACAGATTAAAATCGTGTTTTGTACGTCTCAGTTGAGACATTGGTATTTTCATGTACTTTTAAATTCCGGAACTCATACCGTGTTTGAAATGCCTTTGGTCGATTGGAATTTCTCATTTATTTTATATATATATATATATATATATATATATATATATATATATATATATATATATATATATATATATATATATATATATATATATATCCACATACATGCAACAAAAAAAACAATAACGAAATATGTAAAACATAAGAAAACTTGCAAAAAATACATGCGATAAGAAAATTAACAGTAACAACAGTTGCATTTAAAAAAGTGTACATTGTAACAAAAAAGGGATCAACAAGGTGCAACCAAGAACAATCAAGAACAAGAAAAAATGTGTTCATACAACAAAACAGGACAAAATCAAATACAAAAACGAAACAAAAGAATATCGTGCAATCAAAGAGAAGGAAATCATATACAAACAAAAATACCACTGACTACTTCCGAAACTGCAAATACCACTGTTGCGACTGGTATGTCCGAAATATGATTTTCAGGCCCCAATGGGCCATTTTCCCGGGCCCAAACTGGGAATTTCAGTTGACCATAAACTTTTCGACCACAAATCCGGCTTTAGCTCCAAAATTCAACGTCGACTTCGCCTTATCCCGGGAACCGCATTTCAGGCTATTTTCGGCCTCTGGGGCCAATTCCAGACGTGTAGGCCCAATTCTGAGTTCGGGATCGGATTCAGCGACAAAAAATACATGGGAATACATATGTCACTCTCTTGTGTATGAACTTTTTTTTGTGGGGCTGTGTAATTTGAAAGAAAAAATCACTTGTGATGAGTTAAACGGAAATGTTAATAAACGCAGCCCACAAAGAAGTCAGGCGAAGTTTAGATATTATATGTGTCTTGAAATGAAAGGTCATATAGAGAATAGATTGAGATATGTATGTAGTATGAACTTTATGCACTTTAAACAACAAACATTCAATTATGTTCCAATGAGTACTTAACCCTGTCACCGCTGATGTGATTTTTAGGTGGTATTTCTTTTGAGACGCTTTAGTGCGATATTGCTTATAACTTTTAAAGGAGAAGTAATACAGAAAAAAATAGAGATTTCTAACAGAAGAAAAAAATGGGTATGCTTCTGGAAAAAAATATAATTGATCACATCATTAATCGTTTCGTTCCTATTTAACATCACGTGTCCCAAATTTTATTTAAATTTTTTGTGCCCATACTATCGCATTTGAGACATCCTGTACATTAATTCAATTAATGGTTTCATCGGCACAATTTTAATGAAGATACCTATCATAGTAACGTAACTTTTAATAATATTTCCGGACATTTTTGATTCAATTCATGATTTTAAAGCTACCAGAGATCTGATCTTATGATTATTACTGTAAAAAATACTTCTATCTAAATAGAGCTGAATTCCCAAATAATAAAAACAGCATTAAAAGTGGAAATCGCATTGTTTATGTAGGACGAACTATGTGTATTACAAAGGGAAACGTTATAATTCACAATATATGTTCGCATTCCAACTATTCATTAGTCCACAATAATGACACGCCAATTTTAGTAGCTATACCATTTGGTTTTACATTAACAATTATCACCCCAAAGAACAATTAATCACTCGGTGTTGGCCCGCAATCAAATTCAATTACACGCCATAATCCAATAACCTACATTAACCAGATTACATGTGTATACAATTAGGTTCTATCGCTGACCGGAGTCGTGAAAATTTCAGGTGAAGGGGAGAATGAAACATCCAGAACTTAATACTCGTATATCGGTTTGTAAGTAATATTACAGTTAAAGAATTTCGTAGTTAATAAACCAAACATTTCCTAATGCATGTGTAAAATGACGAAAGGAAATTGTAGTAATATAACTAACACATGTTACAAATTTACTAATTAAATATTTTCACATTAGGTACATTTGAAATCTTACACCTGTAGTAGGCCTTATAAGAATTTTTTTTGAATTATTAGATAATGTTAGTTATAAAAGTTCGAGCAAATTAGGCCTGCACGGACCAGTACTGACCTGCAATGTAGCATCGTACGCTAGACCTGCACCTACAGGACCGTCACCTGCAACGACCGTCACTGCAAGTCGTTTCCGTGTCCTGCAATTTCTGTGCTTGGCCGCGCTAGTTTGACGTTAGTTCAATTTCCACAAAAGTTAGGGATTGGTTCCAAATTCGACCAGATTGAATGTGTCGTAAAGTGTGGTAAGTCGAACATGGAGTAGATATGTAGTAACTGTGTTTTCAGTATACACCCATGTGGGAGGACGAGAACGAGTCACGATTCATGCTCAAGACCATTACATTGCCCTGACTTGAAGAAGAACCAAAAATTCACGGATTAAATAATGAATAGTCTTTTCAGACAAGCTGCTGGAAAAGTGGTTTCTAGTCAAACTATCAATGTTTTTAACTTGAAGGCTAGAAGACGCACTAAAGATTCATGGTTAACGGGGCAGACGTGCATGCAGATACCGATTGGAGAGAGAACGCAGTCTCCGTAATTTTCCAAATTGGAGCCATGGTCATTCTACCAATGAGTCCATATTTCATTTCTACACATCTGATGGTCGAACATTGGTATGGACGAAAAGAGAACGGCGGTATAATGCCCCAACCACTCTTTTTGGCGATGAATCACTTTGTATATGATAGGGCATATGTTTTAATGGTCGGACCTACTAATATTAATTAACGAAACTATAACATCTGTGAAATACAGGATATATAGAACCAACAATTGTGTCATTCTTTGGTGCAATGGGCGAAGAATGTGTTTTGATCTATGATAATGATCCTGCCCTCAGCCTACGAGAATTGTAAATAATCGGATTGAATATCATGGGCTTATAAGAATGGAGTGGCCACCGTGTTCGCCAGACATGAATTGAGCATGTTTGGGTAGAAATGTCTAGGCTACTAAACTGCCTCCCAAATATTACAACAATTAGTCAATTTACTACTACTCCAAAACTGCTCCATAATGTTAGATAATATTTTGAGCAATATCGTAACATAGCAAAATTAGTGGTAAGTCAATTTGATCAAATTTGAACTTTTCACCTTTAATTCATCAAATTCATCATACAAAATTATAAAACTAGATGGTGTTAAAAATATAACTAAATACTCTTTAAAATGATGTATTAATACCACTTTCCAGTGGTTTTTATTGAGATTTTAAAGGTGAAAGACACCCCGCTTAGGGGTAGGAATGAGTACCGCCATAAAATAAGCCTCTTTCAAAACTAACATTGAAGAATATGAGCTTTTTTTTTAGATTTTGCACAAAAACCAAAAATACCTGGGTGACCCGTACTGAATGTGTGTAGTTTGAACCAGAAGAGCTGTAAAAAGTTGTAATTTTTAAATATAAAATGTACCTATACTCGCGACAAGAATTCAGACGACTTACGTCATACGAACAAATGAATAATTCATTACATTTTCATCAAAATATTTAAGAAACTGCAACTGATAGTAATAAAACTATATACTACAGTAAAAGTTTGCATTATGTATTGCACTAAATTGCAAAAAATGATTGTTTTTAACGCGACCAAATATCGAAAATTACGTTGACAATAAAAACAAATGTGTAACGTCAGCCGTGACGTAAGACGTCTGAATTCTTGACTCGAGTTTATGTAGATAATATTGATATAGCAATCGAGATAATTGTAAATATATAAATTTCTTCCATTTTAAAAATTCTGTACTACATACTACTAAATATTATTATTAGCAAAAGTATCTCATTCTTTCTTACACTGACAAATTACGAAGAACACATATTAGGTACAAACGTTATAAATCTAGAAATATGACCAAATAAGAAATATTTTTATTGCTCCTTGCGGTAATGTCCAGCGTTTAGTGGTGTGACAGTTCTCCGAGATCCCGAACCTATTTTTGTACTAAACGAGGAGCGATAAAAGACGTGTGTGTCATTTACGACCGCAGCAGAATTAAGGAATGTGTTATGAATAGCCATGCCACAGATAAAGTCACAATTTTTCGCAGAGAATTATAATTACATATTTTACTAGATACGACTGTCTGTACAATAATTGGAACGAACGGAACAACTTCACGCAATATTTAATTATTTGTTTAATGAAAAATAATAACAGTTTTATAATATTATACTAAATTTCCTTTATTTAGCTCAACATTTATACAAACTCAACTTAGACAACTTTTTTCAATAAAAACCAAAATCAGATGAAAGCAATACTAGAAACATGAGACAAATGGTAAACAAGTATATAAACAAAACATACTAGGGCAAATTTCGCTAGACTGCCGCCTTCCTAAGGATGATCGTTCCAATAACCGATCAGAGTCCTCTTCAATATATAGGGTGTCCGGAATATGAGTGCCGTAATTTTAAGAGCTTATACATATGACCAAAAGCAATAAAAAACTCTTATGAAAAACATGTCTAAACGAAGAGTTTGTCTACAAATATATTTCAAAAATAAAAATACAACTGTAATAATATGCAAAACTTTGTTACGAAATTACAAGCTAAGGTACAATTAAGGTTAAGTCAAAGCGCCTGTAATGTAATTTGTCGTAATTTGATTTTTGAATCAGTATTAATGAAGCAAACAATTGAAGTTTCCGAGAAACTCGTTAAAACTATAACGTACTATAGGATTCGGCAACATTGTGTCGGGCAGCTGCTAATAATCTAAAAGTAATATTAGTCACAGTGGAGCATATAGGTAATACGTTCCATTTTTCACTAGTTTCTCTTTGATGTTTGTGAGTGTACATAAACAAAAATGGAACCATAATCAGCTGCATGACATGTTAATTTACGGCGAATATAGGCAAAACTCTCTGACTTGACGTTTGTACAGTAAACGCTTCTTGCAAGGAACATAAGCCATTTTAAATACTTGCACCATTATTCTGTGTAGTGAAAAGAGCTCTAAGAAAACCATTCACAGTAAGTGTCTATACTATTGGACAAAAGTAAAGCAACACCTTGCTGTGTTTTGGAATTCAGTGAGTCACTCTGTGACTATTGATTATGTTGTTGCTGCTATACAAATAGGACATAAGATATTATTTTTTACAAGTTTGGCGCATTAAAATCTTTTCGTGATATGGTAGTGGCTGATGGACACTATTTTTTCAAAATGCGACAAAAGTAAAGCAACACCTTTGAAATATTTTATTTCAGTTCAATATAAATATTTTAATAATACACTGATACAAGAAAATATAACTGAACCTTATATTTATTTAGTAGTTAATGGCATAGCCTCGATTGGCGATGATTTTAGCACATCTTCTGGACAAAGGCGATATTAAGTTCGTAATCACAGAAGCTGGCAGATTGGACCATACTTCTTGTATGTTATCCATTAAAGCTTGTTTATTAGGATACGTTTATGTTCTTATTCTTCTCTCGACTTCTTCCCACAGGTTTTCTATTGGGTTGAGGTCGGGAGATTGTGATGGCCACTCTAAAACTGTATTACGATTGTCGTGAAACCAATCTCTTACCAAATGAGATGTGTGTTTCGGATCATTGTCCTGTTGAATCACGAACCGTAATGGCATATTCCATTCTGCATATGACAGCATTACATTTTGAAGAATATCTCTCTATACTAAACGGTCCATTATTCCCTCAATGAAATGGATAGGACCCACACACATCGAAAAACAACCCCAGAGAGTGACGTTTCTTTTTCCATGCTTCACTGTAGGCGTAGTGTGTTTTGGGTTGAATCTCTAATTCACTGGACGTCGAAGACGCCTCATTCCGTCTGAATTGAAATATTGTATCTCGTTTCATTGCTGAACAAGAATTTCCGCCAGTCATTTGCAGTCCAGTTCAAGTGTGCACGAGTGAATGCTAGCCGGGCCGCTCTATTTTTAGCCGAAAGAGGCTTTTTGGCAGGTCTTCTACTAAATAGTTCTTAGACTTCTACCAACCTTCTTTTAATGGTTCTAATATTGACATTCAATTGATCCAATTGGCTTTTTATCCTAGAGGCAGACAGTCAAGGGTCATTCTCACTCATTCTTTTTATGAGCCTGTCTGTACGTACGGTTGTTTTCCTGGGTCACCCATTTTTCGAATTATTATTCAAATGTCCTCTTGCATGGTACCTTGATATTTTCCTCGATATGGTTGACTTCGATAGCGACTGTTGTCTAGAAATGGCACCCACTGACGTGTCTCTGAAAAGCACTTAAGATACTCTCCCTCAAATCAAGAGACGTTGGTTTTCCACTAGGCATACTAAAGTTAATGCAGTTAAAAGTTATGGTTTTCCACTAGGCAGACTAAAGTTAATGCGGTCAAAAGTTATTTGCCCACAAATCCACAATAAATCGATAACACACTGCTTATTGATCAAAGTTTGATACTGTTGCTTTACTTTTGTCTCTTGTGAATAAGCTCAATTCGACAATTCTCTGTAAAACACCATGAAGTGTCAAAATAAACAAAGCAAATAAATGCCTACTAAGTGCAACGCGATATGCTGAGGTGTGCATGCACTGCTCGCCAATAATTAATGTTATTTATTTATTGTTGCATTACTGTGTTGCTTTACTTTTGTCCGATAGTGGATGTACCGATTTGTAATTATTATGTATAAATACAATTCGATCTCCCAAATTCGGTTCAATCAGCTTCACTCCGTCATCTTTGTTAGTTGATCATGAGATAATGATACATACTTCATCTTGCCCAGTTGTAATAACGCGGTCTTATAGATTTAGATGGAAGCCATGGTCTTCTATTAGTCCCAAGCCCATTAACACGTCATCCATAATATTGGTCACAAATAATTTATGTTGGAAAATTTTCCTTTCAAGTTGGAACTCTGTTTCGTGTACTCCAATCACAGATAATGCTTCACCTTCTGTAGTTTCCAGTACAAACATCTTTGTCATAAATTTCACAATTGTGTGATACCTACGAACCAGTATCCAATATTATGCGACAATTCCGATTGGTCACTCTGTCATGTATTAAGCTTGTGTTCTCATGACGTAACCAGGACATCTTTAGTGGAGCTTGGTATCACCTAGCTAGTCCCTTGAAACTTGCAGATTTAAGCTTCCTCTACTACTTGTCTATACTGCTTATTTTACTTTGTATAATATTTGAATCATACTTGTTGCTTACTGGTTCCCTCCGAACCTGGTCTTTGATAGTTGTCTTATTCTAGTGTGTCCCCTCGATGCTTGCTTCTCAGCTTCATATTCCATGGTGTATGATTCATTAATTGTCTTACGCCTTGATAATCGTAAATCTTGCTGTATTCTGTATCTTGGACACCGTCAATAAATACCTACGTGAACCGCTAGCTTCTTTATTAAGTCCTACGGGGTCGTTGAATGTTCTAGGTGTTGTACACCCTCGTTTGTTCTTGGCGCTACTTCTTAACTGTGCCTGGTAGACCTCCTGTAAGTATTTATCCCTAAATCTCATTTCTAGGTGTTGCACTAGATCATCATAATTGATGTCTCTTCCTTCGCCTAATGTTTGTAAAATTTCTAAGGCCTCACCTCTCAATAACACTACTAGGACTGTAACTTTCTCACTGTCAGTCCAGTTATTAACCTCAGCTGCGACATCAAATTGTTTCATAAGCAAGTTCACCAAGAAGATTTACCATCATACTCTGGGGGCTGACTTTTGATTGAACCTTGATAAGATTGTTCAATTTTGACATTTCCTGCCACGGAATCACGCCCGTCAAATTGTTTCAAATCTTTTCTTCATATATTCTACTCCATATCATTTCTGTTTCTCATATCAACCTTTAATGTAACCTGTCTTGTTATTAATTCACCCTGTTTTTTCTTCATATCAAATCTTACTGCATCTTCTCATGTTTTCATTGCAATAATCATTCACATAAGCTGTTTCACTGACTCTTTTATTTCTGCTACTTTAGATCTTGCATCCACTGGCACTCATTGCCTTTTCAAACAATTAATCTTCAGAACCACACTTCTGGCCGAAATTTGTACCAAATTTCCTTTATTTAGCACGAAAACAAATTCTAGAAACACCATGAAACAAATAAGTAAACAAGTGTATAAACAGAAAACGCTAGGGCAGATTTTGCTACAAAATCTAATATCTACTTCAGCAGTAGGGTCTCGTATTTCATTTTCTATTAAATTTTGACGCAGGACGTGTACACAAAATTAACAAAAACTTTTTTGGTACATGTCATTAAGAATGACTTTAATACCAACAGGGGAAATTTATAAGAACGAACTTAGAATAAAAATTCCACATCTTGCACTTATGGCTTTCCACATGAATAAAGTATAAAATATTGCCCGAGGGAGATATAAGTTTATGGAACAAAACAATATTATTAAAAACTCCCAACTAGCGGTACGTGGTTGGAATTTTCAACGTGTCAGGATACATTATTTAGAAATACCATACAAGTTACAGAGAAATAGGCTATAGAATAAAATACCTACAGATCCACCTGAAAGTGGGGCATCTCTAAAAGTTTATTTGTTGGCCGATTGAATTTTTTTTATCAATGATAGAGTTTCAATAACCAATATTCTGGTGCCAAGTTTCATAATGAAAAATAAATTTTCAAATCTTTAGGATAGTATTAAATGAGTGTGACCAAAATTTAGAAAATATGAAGTGCCCCCGGATAGGTAACACGATTCTAGGCCTCGATTATTTGAAAAAGAAAACTGATTTTTTTTTATATGTAATGTGCTGATTCTGTTGTATGGGATGTCATAACATATTATTAAAAAAAATTTGTCAGAATGAAAAACTATGTATGTGTGACTTTCAATGTCCTAGGCCTAGTTTGATTTTTTGCTTGATTTAATAATGTTCCCAAAGTAAGCACAAAGCAATTCATTTTTGCACAAGTCTTCAATTTTTCATTCCGAGAAACATTTCTTAATTACATTTTATTGTCCGGGCTTACTGGATTTGAAATTATGGCAGATTTTGTTTTTTAAACAGAGCTGAATCCCAGAAGACTATTTCAACATCAAATTCTTTTGTCTCTTGCAAGAGTCATTTCACTTAAATTTTGGTCACACCCATTTGAAACTATCCTAAATCCAGTGGCGCACTCAGATTTGAAATTAAAAACATCGCTAAGGAATCTTTTATTTTTGCGGTTGAAAAAAATTCGAAGTAAGCATTGAAAATTAAATTTTCATTTTCAAATTTGGCACCAGAGTGAAGCTCTGTCATTGAGAAAAAAATCTTAATAAAACTTTTACAGAAGTGCCTCACTTTCAAATGGCCCACTCTGTACATTACGTGCGGTTTAAGTTCTTTGTCATACAGTGAATGGACAGTTAGTAGATAGTTTTTTTGTTCATTCTACTTTTCCGATTTATATTTTTAAAATTGATTTTGCACCAAAAGTTATCTCTTGGTTTCTATTTCGACCGGTCAGTAGTTATCCATAAAAACTATCTCTACATTTTTAATAATTCTCAGAAAGATACAAGTAATTTAGAGATGTTTTAAACACGACAGAGTTACAATAAAGATGCAGATCAATAATTTTGGAATTATATATAGTGTTCCAAAGGAAATTGCCCACGCTTCAGAGGCTTTCAATAAAATTTGAGTTTTTTGAGTAGCCGAATATGAATACAAAATTAGTTTTTACTTAAAAACTAGAAATTCCTAAGAACACTTAGACTGCCATTCCGATACACGTATCAACTTATTTGTTTGTCATTAAGGCTGTATCCATGTTTTCCAATTTTAACTAGATTTGTAGGTAACCATGACCAAAACATTTTACAATTACGATGTTACTTATTTTGATGTCACCACAAGTAGTAAAGTAAAACTGTAAGTACTTATGGTAAACAGTTTTTGAGAAAATAAAACAAAATATAAAATCTTCATGCCTATAACTGTTTATAAAGAATAATGATACAATGTAAAGAAAAAAATACAATGGTAACAAGGTATGGGGCTTCTTTAATAATTAAGTGGTACTTGATATTTCAATTAGTTATTAGTGAAAAATCATTTTTCTTTCTACTCTTATATTGGCCGATTCATACAGAGTACATTTGATAATAGCTAGCAAGTGCCGAAGACAATCAGTTGGATTACAGTGAGTAGATAGATGACGGTTGTAGTTGAGAAAGCAGGTCAAGTATACTCTAGACCAGATTTGCATATACTTTTCCGTTAAGAAGTTCCTAGGATCTTATAGAATGAAATCGGATGATCCAGTAAGCCAAACAACTGGAAACAACCTAGCGTATAATAATTTGAACTTTAAATTTTACTAGCAGATTTTTGGAGATCATCATCATAATAAATGTTAGGGAATACCAAGCACCACGCAGAAAAGTGTACAGGAGGTTGTTTGGCCTGCCCTATCACCCAATTTCAATCCACTAGATTCTTTTGGGGGGCTTCTTAAAGAGAAACTGTATGCAAATACGGTGTAAAATAGGAAAACATCTATTGAATCGTATTCCAAGAGCTTGTCATAAAGTATACAATTCTAACTCAAACTGTTCATAGAGAAAGATTTTATAGGAAAACACATTATTTTTTCAAAATTAAATATGAAAAAACGGGGACACTGTATACAAGCATGTATACAAATTTGAACTGAAGATTACACAGGGTGTATTTAAATGAATCGGCATATAACGAAACAATTTAAATCTTTTTGAAAAATACCATTTTTCATTAAAAGTAATTTTATTTCTGTGAACATTCGATTTTGGTTGCCGGCAATAAATATAAATATAGTGTTCCACTGAACACCGAAAAGGCCATTTTCTATTATTTTTATGAATGATTCAGATTTGAATAATTTTGATTACAAAAAATTTAGTCTAGACCTAACCCAACATTTAAATGATCTAAACGTTCAGCTTTAGATTTTCAATTTTAATAATCTCGAGAAGTAATAAATTGTTTAGTCGAACAATTTACCGGTAAACAAGTGCTAAATGCAACTAATTTTACCACGGTATGCAGTTAGTGCGAGTGTAATGCAAACGCGAGCTTGATACGGGAAATTTGCAAACGAATCACGCAAGAGATGGAGGTCCAGGGCATCAATGGCGTATTGCAGCAGTGTGGCGTATTATACACGAGGTTCAATAGCCGCCACAAACTCTTGATTTGAAATTATTTGGATTTCTTTTTGTGGGGATATTGCGAAAATGAAGTGTATCGAACGAATCATAGCTGCTGTCAATAACTCACGAGTTTAAAACATTTGTGTTAATTTGTAGAAACTGGGTAAGATGAGCCCAAAATTTTGTTGTTGTAACATCAGGCAGGTACCTGATATAGGTATATCAAATAATTTTATTAATTAAAACCACAAATTAATTCTATTACTAATTAACAACAATAGCGGCAAAAACAGCTGAATTTGTTGTATAAAATAAGTGTTATTTATTTCTGTACTTGGGAATTTCTTTCAATTTATTGTTCGGCTGCCGACTGCAAGTTTTGCCAAGTCAGTTTCCACTGCAGTGTAGAAGTATTTTTATTTTACAAAATAGTATTTGTAAGAGCACCCTGTACATTTAAAAATTACTTTTTAGATAAGTTCTGAATTACTCTGTATATCTCTTTATATGACTGTAAAGGGTTAGCTATAACTATATTATAAGACAGGATAGGGAAAAATAAGAACTAACGGAATCATCTATCAAAAAATTTCCAAACTTATTCATAAAGCGAATTTTTTTTTTTCAAAACTATATTAAATCCTTATTTATCGCCGTCACTGACCTGCCAGTCGCGAGGTTAGGTATATTCTGCCAAAGTCAAAGGTGTCAAACGTAGTGACAGGTCACCGCGTTGACACGTGTATCAGTTCACGCCGCTTTGAAAGAAACAAAAATTATTTACAAAATGTAGATTATTATTTAATGATTTAATGAGAAAAACGAAACTGTAGTACAGGGAGGCAGCACCTACCTTACTAATATTTATTTCAAGGATTGATATTTGGATTTTAAGAATGTTGTATCATTTTCTGTTTTCTTACTTGTTTAAATTAAAACCTGCCTTTACAAAGATTTTTGTACTTGCCGGGGACCTCTCCTTCCCTTGACCGTTCTTTTTGTTTAAAGCGAGGTACCTACTTGGTCCAGCGGTCATGACCAGGTCGATTAGTTACGTCGGAATAACAAAAAAATACACGCAAATGTACAGAAATACATAACATTGCCACAAGGCTACCGCCAAGGCATTATAACAGTTGTTCAATGTGGTTCAAAAAGTAAAAACTAATCAGAGTACCGTAACTGTATGCATAAACAATGGTAATAGTTCCCTTGTCTGTGACCGTATGTAATATTTTTTGATATCTGCAGACGCCATCTGTAGGCCACTAATGCAAGGTGCACTTCACGGAGATAATTTTTTTTATTTCTTGTGTTGTTGGGGAATTAAATTCTGTTAATATTAATAATAGCAACAATATTAACAGCAATCGACGATGTTTGCATAAAATAATTAGTAAACTATAACATCCCAAGATGTTTAGAATGTTCTGTAAAAATGTTTCTTAGACCCTTAGAATATAACTAAGCTTCCCATGTTCTTTGAGATTTGGAGAGTTGCAATTAGCAATGCAATATTCTAGGTTATGTTATTTTAACACAGTGACTAATTTTAAACGTTTTGTAGTAATTAAATCAAGTATTTTATGTCGGATATGTCAGTGAATAATTATGACAAATCTGCAAGGAGTGGAAATGTAGTTTTGGAGTGTGCAACTAAAGAACGAAGAATCAGTACAAAATACTGCATCTAATCGGATTAATTGTTATCTATCATGTATTTAGACAAAAATGTTTATTTCCGTCGTTTCTACACTTGACAACGCTGCAAAAAACGACCGCAAGGTAGTTGACATATCTAGTCATCTCGGACGATGATTAATTATCATAGGCGCCGACTTTACGTAGGAAAAGAGGGTTTTGTCCCATTTTTTAAACGTTGAGCTAGAATTCCGAAATAAATTTGTTATTGTCTTTTGGACCTCTCTGAGCACGTGGTACAAATTTTTATACTTAGTCATAGTTAACCTTGTATATGATAATCTTGATTCCTCTTAGTTTAAAAATATAGTATTGGTGAAATGAGATAACATTCCCGTTATTTGCCAACCTCATTTTTGTCTTTGTAGAAAACACTGTTTTATGAATTCGCCGTTCTTAAGCAGTACAAATTATCAAGAAGGAAGCCATTGCACAGCTTCTTAGGGAACAAATCATTTAACTCCTTAAACATCACATGCGAAACAATGAAAAATACAATTCAAGACCGTTTGATGGACACCGCTTATTGTCT
Organism: Monochamus alternatus; assembly: GCA_037114965.1. Classification (NCBI taxonomy): domain Eukaryota; kingdom Metazoa; phylum Arthropoda; class Insecta; order Coleoptera; family Cerambycidae; genus Monochamus; species Monochamus alternatus. The sequence continues at coordinate 70,177,245 of CM073431.1, read as the reverse complement.
CCTTTTATGTAACACTTAAACAGCGCGCAATAGACAATGCCCCATAATAGCCGCTCTGTCAGGATAAAGAAGAAACACAAAAACACTGTCCGACGACGATCTTCTGGCGCAGGGTGATGGATAGTGGAGCGTCACGCACAAACAATGATGGATGCGCCGTGTGAGGATAATAGAAATAATCAACAATAACGTATTGGCCCGTTGCATCGTATAACGCAAAGATAAACGGCATACAAGGATACAATATCTAATGTACAAGGCATTCATTTTAGAGATTTATTACCCCTAATGGCATTATGATGCGGTTAATTACTGTAACGAACTACCTACTTCAGTTTTAGTACCACGCGGATCTTAAATATACTTTATTAAATTCAAAGCCACGATAATAATAACAATTCATATTTATCAATTTAGATTTCTAAGTTTTTGGTAACTTTAAATACCAAAATAAGAAGTTTTTTTAAGATAAAAGACAGAAATAAATCTCGGTCCACAGAATCTCATAACGCTGTCTGTTATTTTTGCCGCCCGTCGCTAATGGGTGACCCATTAGTCTCTGGAATATAACAATTAAATTTCATAAGAGGCTTTAGAGAAAGAAATTTCAGACAGTTTGGAGCCCGTAGTGACACAGTCGAGAGTCATTTTGTATATGGTTATACAGCAAGGAATATGATGATTAATAAGGAGATTAACTTTATTAATAATAATAGTAAAATAATAATAATAGACGTTTATTGTCCAACAGATAAATCCAATTACAGGACAATTATAAAAGCAAAAAGAATACATAAAATTTAAAGTAAAGTAAAATGATATCATAGTGTACACTTAATTATAAAGCGAGTACCTACATCTGAACAGCTTAATGATAAAACAAATTAATACTAAAAATATAAATAGGAATACTTAAATAAAATGTATGAACTATTTATAACCAACTATTTAATTTTAGTTGAATAACTTTTAAAAGACCACCGAAACAAATCACAATTATTACTTATAGCATTGTAGGTACACATCATATAATATACAGGGGACTTGCTAAGTACATTTGTTCGACTTGTTTGAAATTTTGGTATTTAAATTAGCCGGAAAATTAATTGAATTATTTTTTGTCACAACAAGGGACATGCACAAAGCAGGACGGTGGACATCTTCTTTTAAAATGGGAGAGTAATCTCTTCATACAGTACATTTTGGTATATTAGATATTACTAAGTCTAGTATTCGACCATTTATATTTACAATACTATTAAATTGAGTCATGTTTATAAATTCCAAAAATTAATGCATATATTGATTCTTTATATAATTAATGTCGCTATTAAAACTTAAAGGAAGCCACCTGAAAAAGCAATCCTAAAAATGCAGAAATAGGTCATATCTCATCTATTGTGGTTGAATTTTCGAGTTTCTACATCTTCAAAGGTGAACTTAAATATTTATAGAATGTTTTCATTAAACCAGGTTAGTAAATTTAGCTAGATTTTTTTTCCAGATAATTATTGAAGAGCTTTGTCTGTGGAATTGTTCATTAGCATATCTAGATGTTTGGTATCAGAGAGCATACATATGACTTCATTGATAGCAAAATAATGTGTGTCTTACAAATGCATTTTAAAAGTTATAATTTTATTGGAGAAACATTTAAATAGTAAGTGGATAAACAAAACATCAACAATTTAATTTTTTATATTACTTCCACGTGTTTTTTTTCGAGATTTCTGTACCTAAAAAACGCCACAAATTTGATCATTCATCATACTTAAGTTGGTTTTACTGTCAACGTGACACATCTATTTTCTGTAGAAATACTACTTGTAGTACTGGTGGTCTTGCTAGTAGTTGCAGCAGTAGGAAGTATTTGGCACGCAATTTCCTTCTTCTGTTCCAGTGAATTTTCAATGTAACCTTCAGCTACCGTCGAAGATTTTCATTCTCCATGTCTCTTGATGGTAGTAAGATTTGCACCAGAATCTGCTAAAAATGTCGCCGATGAACGACGAAAACAGTGTCCGGTGTAGAGTTGAGGATTTGGTAGATTCAAGAACTCTGCAATGTCGGCAGGCATTTTACCAAACATGTTAATTCCGACTGGATTCTTCACACATTTATTCTTCATATATTTAAGAAAAAGTCGTCTATGGTCAGCGTTAGGTGGCCGGAGTGCCATATACTTTCTGAAAAAGTTTAAATAGACTTCACCAACAACACTGAAAGGCCGAGGGACTTTCGTTTTAGTATCTGGTATGGTCACAACAACCGAAGTGCCCAAATATTCGATATTGTCGATGGTCATCTGACACAATTCCTCCCGGCGACACGCTCCGAAGACACCCACTATTGCTGCGACTTTCATCATCAGATACTTTTCGTCTTCTGCTTCTGTGAGAAATTTGTCGATATGCGTCTTCGTCAAAAATTTTGACTGTTTTGCTTGATATCCTTCACCCTTCCGTTTTAAAAAAGCAATAAGTTTATAATGTTTGCTTATATCTTGATCTTGCTTTATTTTTAACATAGTTTTGATGATGGAATAATTTGACTACAGCGTTGACGATTTCCATATCTTGGTTTTTTCCTCAAAATATGCCAGTAAAACACTTTCGTTACATTACCCAGGGATCTTTTTAATGTTGCACCATTCTGAAAAGCGTCTATAAGCGATTTCGTACTGTTCCTTTGATTTCGCCGGCAATAATTCCAATGTTGCTCGACTGGTGGCTTCTTCGATTTCAGCATGGGATGGATTCGTTACGGTCATTATCGAGATTATTCATTATACTTATAATATTACTAGAAAATGCTGTCAATATTTTTGCGTTTTTTTCCGTAACTAACAACAGCACTGGTTGCTACGAAAATTTTGGTTCATAAACAATTGCGATTTGTGTGGTATTTTTTGATTTCTTATTTTTATTGAGTTTAAAGTTCTTCCGATTGTTTTGTAGAAAAAATAGTTTTCGTGATATTTCGTTTATTCATTTCCTACCATTTTAATTCCCCTAAAATAAAATAATAACTTTTAAAAAGCGATTGTCAGACATACATTTTTCTGCTATTCTAACTCCACATTTTAACAATTATTTTCACAAACTTATAAACAAAAGTGGTCAATTTTATATGCAGAACTATTGTTAAGGTTATGATATAACAATATTTACATTTACAGTTAAATTTAAAAAATACATTTTTTAAAAGATCTCCAAAAATTTGTTTAGACCGCTTTCTGTCATTATATAATATTCGTTTTACTTCAGTACCTTTGAATATTCGCAGGTGATTTGAGATAACACTCCTGTTACTCAGTTCTTAAATGTCTAAAATTATTTTCTCTAAAGTTCCATAAAAAAATCGATACTCGAAGCTAAAACAATCCAGAAATTAATGGCTTATGAATACAAGATACTAGACTCGTATGAATGCGAAACATAAATTTTAACAAATCTGTTTTAGGATGTCGCTGAATTTTTATGAGAAATTTCCAATGCCGATTTACAATTTCCGCTCTTATCAATTTATCATCGTGCGCCCCATCCCGATTCCGATATTATTTTAATTTACAACGTAGGTACTAGCTTTTTCTTACAGCAAATCATGTTTGTGTAGTTACACGCGTCCTGTTCTGGAAACTCCATCAGCATGAAAAATTGCCCAAGTTGGAAGTTTATGCGTATTTTTATAAAGAAAAACGTATAAGAACAAACAGAAAAAAGTGTACGGTCGTGGTATAAAGGAGTTCCGTTAAAGTTAAGACCGTAAAATGTGATTTTATATTTGGAGAATTTTTGAGAGAACGGATAGGACCATTAATCATAGAGATGACGCGAAATTAGCTGCCACAACCTATTTCGAAGGAAGTTTCTAGGTTGAACAAGTTTAACCTTTCAAATAACCGCAACCAAGAATAAATACAGAACCAATCAAAAACAGGGAATTGCTTCTACATTTTCTAAATTAAGAAATTTTGATTGAAATACGAGCATATTGCATAAATGTTTTAGAAGGGATATAATACACGAAAGAAAATGGGTAAACGTTAGAGCGTGGCTCGAATGCAATACAAAATTTTATTCACAAAAAAATGGGCCGAATCCATGTGGTCTCGGAATGAGCAATTTTACTAAAATAAAAAAATCACAATAAACTAGAGCATACGAAGCAATGTTTAGGACATTTTTCGTACTTCAGATGCAGTGTTCAATAACATTATTACATTTTCTGTAGTGACATTAATTTTGAAAAGTTGGACCACTTCTTTTATGTGATTAAAGCCAATATGATTTTTTGTCTGAAGTCATAAATCTTGACAGGAGCTTTACGAGGGATATCAACAAACTGTCATATTAGCTAAGGCAGAGCATATACGAAGGTTGTTTATAATATTTTATTAATATAAATTTTAACACTGTGATAATAAATGCATTAGAATAGCTTGATACGTGTATGAATTTATAAAGCATTGCATATTTGAATATTATTACTGTCAGGTATGTACACAATATTGTAACCTCTACGTTGACTTAGCCTTGAAATGTGTCACGTAGGAAAACAGATTTTATTGTCACTACTTGATTATACAACAAATGTACTTGAAACAAATTCACAACCGTCAAATTTTTACATTGACGTAATTTGCGTTCGACTGCTCAATATAAAACTGAACTATGACGGCGAAACCGATCCGCTTATACATATTTTTAGAGATCCCGAAGTTTCTGCGGCCTCGAGAACGTGTGTGTCTTTCCAACAATTTAAGCAAATAATCTTATTCAAAATATGATCATACTGCATCTTAAGTGAAAAGGTGTCAATTTGTAAAAAAAATTATGAATGACAAAATTTTAAAAGCCAAATTTATATCTCACCATAATATTATCGATTTGTAGAATTTGGTATAGTTGGTATTTTTATTTATTTTAGGAGTCTTTTATGAATAAATAATTATTCTACTTTTAACAATACACAAAACAGAATAAAATTCAGTATTTTATACTGTGCGAATCAATAATTAATTGCTCGGAAACGTTGGCTAGTATTATAAGTAGGCTTTTTTAATATACAGGGTAATAATAAAAAACAGATTTTTTTTAAAATAAGATCTGTTGTGTAAAGTGTACGATACGAATTAATAGAAGTAAACTACTTACCATAATTAGATAAATTTCCAAAAATTACCCGAAATTATTTAGATGAACACACACACACAAACGCACATCCTATGTGCTAATTCTTGGTTTGAATATGCATTTTTAAATAAAACAACGTAAATCAATCTACAGCCGACAATATACGTTGTCGCTAGAGCCGCTAACCACGTCGAACTAATAGTATATGATCCCACTATAAAACGAACTTCACCGAGCTGGTTAATGGATGAAAAGTATTTTATATCCAATTAAATATGTCAATAAATATATTGCAAATGGGTTGTCTAAAAAATTTCAGTCCAGAATATGGTTTATTAACAATTAAAAATTTTTTCTTAACATTTGTCTGGTTTGGTTAATAGACAAATTCCATACCAATTGAAAGTATGAAGCCCATAGAATATGCAAACGTTAGGTTGACTATTTTTTTCCCGTCACAACTTTTGGGTAGGCAGGTATAAACAGGTAAATCGATACTAGTAACTTGCACCGGTGTGGTTAATAAATTAAAGTTAAATTAAAATAAAGATTACTTCATTACCAACACGGTATAGAGTTGTCTGCGAAAAATCAGTCCTGAATTCCGGTTGTCGAGTTTTAAAAAGTGAAATATTCCCCAGCGAACCATTCCATGCAATCGAAGAGTACACAGCATTGCAGCTGTGTGTAGATCGTTCATACCGAAAACGAAGACGATCCGTTTATCCGTTTCTCTAAAAAATCGAATAAAGTCCGGGGGCGGCGGTATCTACTATTATTAATCTGCCTCTAAGAACCCCTAACGCCCTTCAATGACAATAAAACAACATTTTCGACCCTACTAATGATATGTTGAGATCGAAAATCCATAAAAAATAAAATTTTCTAATAATCCATTTGCAGTCCCGAATTACGTTTCTTTTTAAGGAAACGATACATATAATCAAAAAATTTTATTAAACTTTTCGATAGGTAAGGTGGAGAAGAAACCACAAAAAATTTCAATGATTTTAGACAAATTTCGTGTTGTCAAGGGCCGCCCCCGGAGGGGCGGCAAGAACGTCATAATATCATTTCAATTCACTACCAGGAAATAATAGTCTATACCGAAAATGAAACAATTCGTTTCTCCAAAAAATCTAATAAAGTCCGTGGGCGGTGGTATTTTGCCGCCCAACTCGTAAACCGTTGTTTGTACAAAATTCTATAGAAGTATTTTTTCATATTTTCATAAAAAACATTCGAATATGTATTCGAAATGAAACAGAAAAGGTCGGTTTCTCGAACTCGTGACTTCGACTCCACCCCTCAGTTATGAATTCGGGATCCCGTCCCACAGCCGCCGTTTACCTAGGTAAAGGCTAGCCTCATGTTCGTCGTTAAGAGTAAATCCGATCAACCTCAAATTTTATGTACGTATACTTCGCGATAAGGCGGGGGCGTATCGGGTAATGTACCGAAAAAATTTAAAAAAACGGAATGCCGTCCCCGGAGCCGCCCCCCAACCGATCGAATCGAAATTTTAAAAACAAGTACTCTTTGAGACGCGGAATCGAAAAAAATAGTCCGTCTTCGCGTTAGAGTCCTAGGGGCAGATTAATAATAATACCGCCGCCCCCAGTCTTTATTCGATTTTTTGGAGAAACGGATGAACGGATCGTCTTCATTTTCGGTATGGACGAACTACATACAGCTGCAATGCTGTGCACTCTTCTATCGCATGGAATGGTTCGCTGGGGCATATTTCACTTTTTAAAACTCAACAACCGGAATTCAGGACAAATTTTTCGCAGACAATCCTATACCACCGTGTTGGTAATGAAATAATCTTGTTAATTTAACTTTAATTTATTAACCACACCGGTGCAAGTTACCAGTATCGATTTACCTGCCTACCCAAGAGTTGCGACGGGAAAAAAGTCAACCTAACGTTTGCATATTCTATGGGCTTCATCCTTTCGATTGGTATGGAATTTTTCTATTAACCAAATCAGTGAAATGTTAAAAAAAAATAAATTTTAATTGTTAATTAATCATATTCTGGACTGAATATTTTTAGACAACCCATTTGCAATATATTTATTGACATATTTAATTGGATATAAAATACTTTTCATCCATTAACCAGCTCGGTGAAGGTCGTTTTATGCTGGGATCTTAGACTATAATGAAATTTACCAAGTTAGTGCATTGTAAACAGTTACATAAGTCGGACGATGTAGAGTCGGCGAGTAAGTTTGCTCTCTGGAACACATAATACTTTACACCATAGGTTGTTTTTCACACTTTCTTGAAAGCGTCTTTTGAGTTATACATATTAACCAAAGTTGAAAAATGTATTCGCATTAATTTCCAAGACATTACAAAAAAGAAAAATTTAGTTATCAAAAACAATTGAAATTAATTCCCATATATCTCAACTTCTAGTATATACAGGTTTAACAATGACTAAGTACAAACCACGTGCTCATGGCGGCCTAAACGATAATAAAAAAATTATTTCGGAATTTTACCTCAATATTTAAAAAATTGGGCAAACCCGGTTTTCTGCGGAAAATTGGCATCCACGACAATCATAGTCCCAGCTGGCTTAGAAATGTCAACTACCTACCTGTCGTTTTTTAAAGCGTTGTCAAATGTAGAAACGACAAAAATATACATTTTTATTAATAAGAATTTTTATTAATAATAGTAAAGACCTGATAGACAACAATTAATCCGGTTAACTGCAGTATTTTGCATTCGTTCTTCGTTCCATCGTTCGGCACTGCTAAAACTACATTTTCAGTATATTCACTCATTACAGGTCCGACAGAATTATAAAAGGGTTAGTGGAACCCTTTTATTTTAAGAAAATTAAAATTTAATGTAATAAATACCTACTAATACAGTGCACCCGCGGCAGTCCAGTACTTGTGTAACATGTAAAATCGTACATGATTACCTAACTCCGCTGGATTTGCCTTGATTCTACAAAAAAACAAACATCACATATCATAGGGCAATACATGTTATAGAGAAATATCTGTACCCGACATAAATTCCTTTATTTAATTACTATAAAACGTTTAAAATTTGAAATTAATTATATATACAGGGTGTCCCTAAAAGGTCTTTACAACGCTCCATCAGATATAGTGCGGCTCAAAATAAGTTGATTTAGCTAAACTTACCTTAGTTCAAAGTTGCCCCGTTTAGGCGCTATATGACTCTGAAGTTGCAATTTTGAAATCATTTTTTTTTTTATAAATTTAAAACGCCTTATGCGATTTTGCTAAAATCTGGTATGTTGATCCTGCTCTATAGGAAAATACACCCCATATCAAAATTATCAGTAATATCAATCCATTGGCGTGGAATTTGTTTCCTTTTAGTAATTACACCTTCCATAATCCTACGCTAATGAAAGAACATATTTTTCAGTATAAAATTTAGATTAAGTAAATTATTTACTACAAAAAAAGTACTCTTGATAAGACCCGATTATTCCCATGGTTTATTCGCAATTTGTAATTTTAATTATTGACAGCAATTTTGACACAAAATTTAAATTAGGAAAACATGAATGCAAATAAGTAAATATGTCACAGTAGCTGTTCAAAGTGGCCACCATTTACACGCATACAAAGATTTACACGACGAAGAAAATTGAAATGTAATCTTTGCATAATTTCTTCATCGCCTCTAAGAGTATTTGTTGCATCTTGAAGACGTTGTTATAGTTGCTCTTCGTTTTCTACCGATGTCATATAAACCACGGACTTACGATGGCCCCATCAAAAATAATCTAATGGACTTAAATCTGGAGAACGTGGTGGCCAATTTACAGGAGCGTCATATATCTTACCTCTACCTATCCATTTGTTTGGGTACTGTTGATTTAAGTGGTTACGAACAGGTAATGAAAAATGTAAATAAAATAAATAAAAAATAAAGGCAAGTACCTGGAAACTTGTGAAGAAACCGTATATACCATATGGAATACGCGAAAACGAATAAGCGTGTTTGTTAAAAAGTCTCATTTTTTTTTCAAGAATATCAGAAACAATTGTAAATAATTTATTCCTAATTTAATTTTTGTGTCAAATTTTAGCAAAAATCGTATAGGCGCTTTAAATTTATATATAAAAAAAAACGATTTCAAAATTGCAACTTCAGAGTCGTATAGCGCCTAAATGAGGCAACTTTGAACTAAGGTAAGTTTAGCTAAATCGACTTATTTTGAGCCGCACTGTATCTGGTGGAGCGTTGTAAAGACGTTTAAGGACACCCTGATATACACATATATTATTTTTTAATATTGTCGAAAAAAAAAATGTTTTCGCTTTATAAATAAGTTTGGAAATTTTTTGATTGACAATTCCGTTAATTCTTATTTCCTCTATTATAGTTATCCCTGTATATCTACATTTTTTTTTTCTAAATATATTTTTTCATCGATTCAGACTGTTGTCTAACACAGGCAAAATGAGCTTTACGTAAAACCATATTAGCCGATCCACGCTCATCTCATCTTCTTTTTCGTATATCTATCCTGATTCTTATTGCTTGTAAATTCTGGCGGTGCCTTCGTAAACTTCCGATAAACCATTTGCATATATATTAAATTATTCAAATTGAGCACAGACTGAACATTATATATTTAGTAAAACGTTATTTCGTAAAAACATTTTTGCAATATGTTTCTAATCTCTGATGTAATAGCATCAATAAAATATATATACAGGGTGTTGCGCCTTTAATGCAAAACATATGCCTGGGAATATTCGAAATAAAATATTAAAGTCTTATACCTATTGAAAAGTCCTATATTCACATTTTGCTAAGAAAATTGAACTTAAATTTTCTAGTGAAAAAAATAAATAGTAGTACGGCCCTGGCCAAAATGTTATCGTTTGACAGCTCTAAACCTAGCGGTTGCCTATTCAAAGCATGAGTCTATGTTGTCAAATGGTATAATATTACGAAATTTGTAGAGCGAACAAATAAAGAGTTAAAGGGTTTTCATATACTACTTAACGTTGTACTGTATAGTGTATATAGAATGACTTCTTCAAATATAGAAAAGGAATTTAATCCCTATATTTCAACACATTCTTCGACTTAAAAATTATTAAAATTGTTTTCCACGAGCAACAAATGGTTACTAAATAATTTTATTACATCCTGCATAATACAAAACGCATTCTAGTAAAGTGTTGCACTTAACTGAACAAAGTTGCATACTAAGATATATCTAGCTCACACAGTTTTAGAGATAATGCTATTTTCTAGCATCATATTGAGTCGTTTTGTATATAGGCAAGTTGGTTTATATGGACTCTTTTGGTCTTGCGTGGTCAACGTAGGGTAAATGCGGGAGAGTTGCCGCGGCTGAAGAGATTCCGCTTTTAACGTATTTTGATGATTACGCCAAAAAGTAGAAAACAAAGTATACCCGTGATGAGAGTCAAAATGTTTAGTGAACGTGTATGACATCGGGCATGTTTGTTTTTAAAAATATCGCTTGCCATCTTCGAATTTACGAAGGTAAGATTAAATTTACTTGGCAAAATTGTACGTACTGTTCTAATAAGTGTTTTTTCAACGTGATAGTATTATTTAATATTCGTAAGTTTTTTCAAGTATTGTGAGGTTATGTTTAGACGTTTCATGAGATATTTTGCTGCGTTTTAAATTAAATTGAAATTACATTCCTGTCAGAAAAATGCCACGAAAATATCAAATAAAGGCAAATGCTCGCCCAAGGGCCTTGAGGACCGAAGAACAATTGCAAGAAGCCATTAATAAAGTTAGTTCCGGTGGATATCCAAAAGAGAAGCTTATAGGCGTTATCAGGTGCCACCAAAGATCCTTAAACGCAGAATGACTAGTGGTAAACTTCGGAAAGGGAGCCTCGGACCAGAAGGCAAGTGATTTGTGAAATTCTATGACAGAAATGTCCTATAATTTATTTTCCAGGTGGAAGAAACTAAACATACCAGTGGAAGAGCTAGAAAAAAAAAACAATATAGAGACAGCGATGATGAGCCTTTGGCTAAAAAGAAAAATAAAAATCAGGAACGCTGCGTGGAATGCTTCGAAGTTTATGAAACGACAATTAAAAAAAGTGGATTGGCTGCAGTGTCTGAAATGCTTAAAATGGCTACATGTCACTTGCACCATATATGGTGAAGTTTGTAACTGTTCTAGACTCGACTTAAGAAAAATAAATAAAATTAGGCGTTATTTAGACATATCGATGGTGCGACATCTCTTCTTTTTCTACGCGGCATCTCTCTCAGTAGTGTGGGAGAAATGCCGACTTTAGTAAAAAAATGTTTTTTTGCCATGTTTATGTTTTCTTAGAATTTAAGTTTATTTTTGTATTTTAATAAAGTTTAAAGCAATACCTGTGTATTGATTCATTAAAAAAAAAAATCTTAAAAAATACGAAAATTACAACCATTTTTCAAAAAGTGCGGCAACTCTCCCGCATTTACCCTATTTTCACCACCCTGTATGATGATATTTTGCATTTGTTTTAGGAGTATATTTTTAATAAGCAAAATTGTTTAGCTGGCGAAGCGACTAGCCGGCTTAAGTAGGTGTGACATTAACATAAACATTGATAATAATGAAAGAGAGGGCTGTCTTAAGTTTTCGGTCAGACCCTAATACGATTTTTACAGTGGTGCATGACTTTTTTTATATAAAAAAAGCTCCAAGGGTGTATGTGTGAGTGTATATTACATTCAGTTATTGAATAGTAAACTAGACAATTGGAGTTTTACCGTACTTGCGTTGCAGTGTTATCACTGAGTATCTTGCCATGCTTACACCTAGACTTGCTATAAACTATCTCTACAGAAGTGGTCTGATTAGTGTGCATTATTCGTTTGATATGCAGCTGCAGACGGAGAAAGAATATATTCCAAATATAGTAAAAGTTGATCCAAGTAGCACATATTTATTTTTAAAGAATGTGAGGGTATGTTTGTGTACTCGTGTTTTTCATTATTTCGTTAAATGCGTCCGAGCTTATTGCAAGAGCTGCATGCCAGTGGATAATCCTGTCGGCAATTTTATTCTTACCTAAGCTCAGTAAGTGTTTTTGTTATTGTGTATTTATATAGTGTTATTTGCAAGTCAACAAAATGTAATCACGTTAAGTCCAACAGTTCACACTCTATATACGTCCCTAATATAAATACAAGACGTCACAGGCATGTTTTTAAACCAGGAAACTTTAACTTCATACCTCGTGCAAATTCTTCTGTCAAATAAAAGCATGATACAGTAGATAGACTTGTATTTTGGAAGAAAAAAAATGGTAGCTATCGCGTTTGGAAAAAATTACTTAAGTCATTATTAAAAAATAATCATAAGTGATTTTAAGTGACCTCATGAAAAACCTGTGTGTATAGTTGCCGCAATATAAAGGTGTCCAACCTAACGGGTATACTACTTTTAAAGGGATGAGCCGATGGACTATTTTGGAAGGTATCAATAATTAGGCAGTCACTAATAATTTTTGTTTTTATCTAGGCATATTTGTGACGGACAAATGGTTAAGCCACCATAATTGAAACGAAATATATATGACTATACTCGCGTCAAGAATGCAGACCTCTTACGTCACGGCTGACGTTACACATTTGTTTTTATTGTCAACGTAATTTTCGATATTTGGTCGCGTTAAAAACATTTTTTGCAATTTAGTGCAATATATAATGCAAACTTTTAATGTAGTATATAGTTTTATTACTATCAGTTGCAGTTTCTTAAATATGTTGATGAAAATATAATGAATTATTCATTTGTTCGTATGACGTAAGTCGTTTGAATTATTGTCGCGAGTATATTTACATTCTTTTTTTTCATTTTAGATTATCAAAACTAATTTACTTTAGTTATTCTACAGTCGTTACTAATAAATCAATAGCACTTTTAAATAGATTACACGTTAAAAATTCCTTACTAGGGCAAAGTATTATTTTTAGAAAGTTCAGAACTAATCCTGTAAAGATTAAATTTAGCGAGCACCTATACGAAATGTAATCAAATAACTATCCGACGTCAGATTCGATTCAGGAAATACAAGGTGAAATAAGAATGATTGATGGTAGTTATAAAAAATTCTTTAAATATAATCAAAAAGGCGTTAGCTCGAAGCCGGATTTTTTTAAAATAAAATTTAGAATAATCGACATATTTGCAGGCAAAGCGTAACATACATCAGCAGTTGCCTTGACTCCGAACATATAAAATACATGATAGTCTGAGTAAAGCTTCCAATTTTATATTTCAGCTTTCACTTTAATTTTTAATTGAAAGAAATTAAATAATCTGGAGAATTTGAGTACATGAAAAAACACAGTTTTAATAGCAATGTTATCTTTTTTATTATGGCAACATTATCACTATATGCATGCGTATTTTATGTTAGTTTAAGAAGATATGGGATAAATTTAATTTCAACTAACCAAGTCTTGAACATAAAATAATATTTGTAATACCTAAACGTTAAAATTTGGAGTGTCAAGTATATTTTTTCAATTAACCAGCCATTATTTTCTACAATGTTATTATCAAATTATTTCAATTATAATTCCCAATAAAATTGTGATATAATGATTTAATATTTAAATTTTAATTTAAAAAATTGCTTATTATGTTTAAAATAAACAATACGTGCTACTTTCAGATGACTGGGGCTCTATTTTCAAAATACAGTTTATCAAAATATAAATTTCAAAAATGATTTTTATTGTTAACTCCCGTGATTTTAGAAATCTTTATTTGAAATTTAGCACGTATTTTTTATCTTAAGGCCCGCACACTTTCAGTGCAATTTTGGTCTAAAGAATAATTTTTTCACTTTTATAAGATTTTAATTTGAGGCTTGATTTACGAAATATGGTTTTACCTACTAATGTGTAACACCCTGTATATTTGCCTTAAAAGTATAAAGAAGGTTCTATGCTACATTAAACAACATCTGAGAAAAAACGGTTTAAAATAAAAGTATAACAAATATTATTTAGGTGTAAAGAACATTCTAGGGCTTCATTTGATATACAGTCATTTTTTATTGATTTCTACTAATGAAATTGGTTCAGTTTGTTTTTAAACAACATAGTGATAGAGAATTTTTTTAATAAATAAATGTTTATATAGAATGTTTATCTAATATTTGAAAATATGATTAACAAGTAACTTCCTGCTAGGACAAACTACTAAAATAAATTTTATCCATGTCCGCTATCATTGTTCGCAATAAAACTATTTTTTTTTCAAATCTGCGGCGCATGTATGATCCATTCCTTAACGTAAGCACAGTTCTATATGCACCGTTATTTTGAAGCAAAACACAGTATTCTATATAAAGGGCGGCCAAATGAAAACGAAACAGAACCATTTTCAGGAACTGCGTCAAGATTGTAGAAAAACGCGTCGATTTTAGATTAAAGGGGGACATTCTTTGCTGGTATTTTTGACTCCGCCTTTTTCACCCCTAAGCAAGGGTAAGCATCACTCCAAAATATTCAAATGGCAATGGAGGTTGAGTAATATTTATTTAAAAACTCTTACAATTCCGTTTACAACAGACTTTAAATTTTATAATTCCCGCCCATTGCTTTGAAAAAAAAAAATACATTTTAAAATTTAAATTATGTTTAGTTGCTGACTTACTACTTAGTTGATTAAATGTTCAAACTGATAACCGCCCGCATTTCCGCAGTAATTCGATGGCATTCGTCGACGATTCTATGACGCAAATCTTGCAGCGACGCTGGCTGTGTTTTATAGATTTTATTTTTTAGGTATTCCCACAAAAAAAATTCAAGGAGCGATAACTTCGGTGATCGTGGAGGCCACTCAATGCGACTTCTTCTCCCAATCCAATTCAGTGGAAAACGTTGGTCCAAATACTGACGGACAATTAACTCATAATGCGGAGGAGCACCATCTTGTTGAAAAATCAAATGATCTTCATCATACTCTGGAACATTTTCAGTAATATCAGTCAAGACAGGGTCAATAGCGTCTTCCAGTACCTGAAAATACATCAAATTACCAGGTAGAAAAAAGGACCTATCAGCCGGTCACCGAAAATTCCAGACCATACATTTAATTTTTCGGTTACTATATATGCATCTCGTGAAAAACTCTTGGGTTTGAATCTGCCCAATAGCGGCAATTCTGACAATTTACCGTCTCGTTGAAGAAAAAAACTGCATTCATCATACAAACAGATGTTAAAAAGGAAATGTGGATCGTTCCCTGCTCGCTCAATCATTATTTGGCAAAATTGCAAACGGCGGTTATAATCATCCCACACAGATACCAGCTGGCTCGTACTTAATGTAAGATCAAGATGAACTTGTCCCAAAACTGCAACTTTACTAGCTTCATTAACTACAGGTTTTCCAATTTCTCGTTTTTTATTGGCTACGTTCCCTGTCTCTTGAAATTTTTGTACTAACTCTAGAACATACTTACTCCTGACATCTCGATCTTGATGTTGTTCATTAAATAGCTGAGCTGTTCTATTCGCACATTTATTGTTCATAAAGTAAAGCGAAATGAAATAAACCATAGTGTTTAGTTTTCAAAAACACAATTAAATAAACTACCAACCAACGCTTCCAAAAATAATACTAGAAAATAAATTTGTAATCCACTAATTTTGCGATCGTTGTGTGTGTATAGTAGGTATTCATTTCTGTTTTTTACAATTGTGTTTTTTTTTAAGAAATCGCCGAAAACCAATGTAACGCAAAAAATACTAAAATCATACCATTGGCGTACTTAATTCGAATGAGTGACATTTTTACCGTTACTAATTGTTCATACATAAGTTTCGACTTTAAAATCAAAATTCTTATTAAGTATTGGACGGAATTATAAAATTTAAAATCTGTTGTAAGAGCTTTTAAAATAAATACAACCCCCAATGCCATTTAAATATTTTGAGGTGACGCTTACCCTTGCTTGGGGGAGTCAAAAATACCAGCAAAGAATGTCCCCCTTTAATCTAAAATCGACGGGTCTGAGCGTCTTTCTACAATCTTGACGCAGTACCTGAATATGTCTATGTTTAGTTTTCATCTGGCCATCCTGTATAACATAGGAATGTATACATAACCCTTTCTGTTAGTAAAATGATGTTTTTAAGGAAAGTTCTAAATGTTTTCTGTTTTATTTAGCATCGAAATATTTCGATATTTAGACAGAAAAGTTATCAAAGTTGAAATATCCTTATAATTTTAAGGCAGCAATATAAAGAATCACCCAACCGTATAATAAACAGGAATTTTAAATACCTTGTATAGATAATGTTCTAATCCAACAAAACAAAGAGCTACAGGTTTTTTTGCATGCATATTTTGACGTTTAGAATAGGAGTTTATTAAGAGAGAATAAAAATTAATTTTAAGGGAATAAAAAATATGCGCAAGAAGTTTTCCTCAAAGACTTTGGACATCGCATAAAGTGAATATACAAATTTGGATACACCGTTTTCGATAAGAACAAATATCAAGAAACTTTCACTTTTATACACTTTATACTTGCTATACTAAATTTTCATACAATGCTTTTCCGATAACTTGATCTTGAGTTGAGCTCTATTTGTACGGCGGTCATCCATTATTTCAAAAAAAGAGCACAGAGATGCGGTATAATTGTTTCAGCAAAAAAATCGAAGATAAGGGAAAAACTGTCGGAGCTACAAGATAAATTAGGTAAAGTGAGTCCCTTAAACTTCGTTTTTTTTTGACATCAGTTTACACAGAGATGGATTAGATTAGGACGCTCTTTTTGTGTTTTCGTCAAGATAAAAATCTTAAGGGGAGCGTAAGACAAAGAATTAGGTGAGCGCCAATATTCTGGGGCCGAGGGTTGGGGAAAAAATTTGTCAGGGACTCATGATAAATTCTGGAATAAATCTTTCCGAATGCGTCCATTTTTAATGAAGTAAAAATGGGAGCTGTACAGAGCGGCTGTAAATTTAAAATTTTACAAATTTTTTCGAGCAATTAATAATTATGTAATTATACTGACGACTAGTTGAATGCAAACAAATTTATTATTTCTACCTATTTTAAAAATATAACCAATATTTCGAGTTCTAGTTGTAGTCTAGTAAAAAGATTAAGGCATAAGAGAAGTTTTTGGAATTAATATTAAGTACAGGGTGTTGAATATTTTGACAACCAGGTAGACAATTGATTGTAAAAATTTGAAGAAGTATTTCTACAAAAATTTTTGCTAAAAAAATATTTCAGAATTTTAGCTCGCTGTTTAATAGATGTGACAAAACCCTTCCCCCCCAGAAAGTCGGCGTCTATGATAACCATCCTCCGAGATAGCTTAGATCTGTCAACCACCATGCAGTCGATTTTTACATTATTTTTAGAGTAGAAACTGTGATATAACGGTTTTTATCAATTTCGAGGCTTTAGATAATAAAAATATTTCAAAATTTAAAGTTTTTATCTTGTATTATCATTTACCCAAGGTCGAAAATAGTAGAGAGTGACTAATTCACAACACAGACACGTATGATTACCTAAGAGTGCCACTTGAGAAGAGTTAAAGCACACAAAATTATCAAAAATAAGTTGACGTCGGCTGAACCTAGCACATTAATGATTTACTTTAAATGTGTCACCTGTGTCACTCTCTCTACAAATTAGAATGCCGTCGGTTGCCCACCCCCACCCACTTACACCTACCTAATGCGCACTCCGCGGATATCACACTTAAGCCTTGTCCTCATGGACGCGAAATTCACGGATTTTTGCACGAATTTTGCAACTTCTGCGGAAAAATCTCAACTTTTGACAATGGCAATTTGCGAAACTGTCAAACACTACAAATATTATTGCCCCTATCATTATTATGTGGTGTTAATAAATTTGTTTTGAGCTTCTGATAATCTACCATGGCAGGTGCATGTTGATAATGATAGATAATGTTATAGGTATAGTTGACAAAATTTGTTACAAATAGAGATTTTTTCACCATTAAATAAATTGCGCAAATATTTGCGAATTCCACATTCAAAAGGACAAAAGGCTTTAGAATACAAACACACTATTTACTATTGGTTACTAGCACTGTCACTATAACGGTCACACATTAACACTTATTATATCATATCGTACCGCTTTCCGTATGACCTTCATACGCCCATGTTTCGTCAAAATTTAATATATTCTTCGATCCAGATTCTTATTTTTTAATATTTATTTTAAATACTTTCTTCGCCATATCACTATTTTGTCCTTTCTATGAGTATACTCTTTTCGATTTCATTTATACGGACTAAGTTTTATCTTGTAAGATATAGCAATAGATTTTTATTTTGTCGAAAACTCATTTGAAAAATACAATCTTCCTTCCGCGAGTTTCCATCACTTTCCGTTTCACAGTTGTACTTCTTTACCACTTTTTTATTTGCACACATATGCTATTCACGTACAATTTTGTTAATGAATTATATATTTCAACATCACTTACACTCATATTTTGACCTCGAGCACTAAACTCTTCATACATGTCATCATCCGATATTCCTCATTTCGATCAAATCATTAATAAAATTAATTACACTCATAATTAAATTAACGAAAAGTTTTACCCGAAATTTTGCCCGCCTGAACGATATACCCGCCCATGATAGCGATGGAAATGAAACAGTTGGATCCGACAATTCGTCGCAGTCAATCAAAAGCCAGCAGCGCATGCGTACTAACGTGTATTAACTGATGCAGCGCATGCGTAGCAGCTGTGTAATCGGGTATGCTCTCAGAAATATGCGGCACACGATTTTGTAGGAGAAATATAAGGGCTGCATGGATATTTCTTTGTGTTGACTGCTACAAATTGCGAGCAGGTTTAACATTAGTCACTCTCTACAATTTTGCAAGTTGACTATAGTCATAGTTAACTCTATATAGGTATGACTTTTTCCTCAGAAAAACGAATTTAAATGTACCTATTTTTGTTTAAATATGCAAAAATATATTGGATATACAAATTCTACGTTTGTATTAGGTAATGATACAAATCTTTATGCGACTAATTGTTTCGAATGATATTTTACGCAATTGTCTTTATTGTCAACATAATTTTCGATAGTTTGTCACGTTAGCAATCATTCTTTGCAGTTTAGTGCAGTATGTAGTGCAAACATTTAATGTAGTATATAGTTTTATTATTCTCAGTATTTTATTAAATATTTTGATAAAAATATAATAAATTATTTATTTGTTTGCATGATAAGTTGTCTGAATTCTTGAATATAATAATATTTCTAGAAAGATTTTCTCCGACTATTTAAACATCCTGTATATATCAACTTTGTTATATTTTTTAAAATATTTTACAAAATATGGAATGTCATATAATTTAATTTTTCTTTAAAGTTTTACTTTTAACGAATCATCTAAATTTAGATACCTAATTATTTAGCGTGAAAAAAGAAAGCAGATATCACAAAAAGAAGCATTCAAATAAATATCCTAAAACTTTGACGTAGAAAACTGCCTGATTTTACTTTATCTATTTTAGATGTAGTTAATGGCAAAAAGGGAAGTAAGTACTCGGTGCTCTTAGAAAGATTTTTAAAGCCGGGATGAAAAATCTACACAAACTAAAAAGACTATTTTTAACATGCATGCAAAGTTCGGAAGACTTTATAAACTTACCACTATTCAGCTAGGATAAATAAAATGGTCTGCGTACCTGCAAAAAATAATAAATTTAGTTAAATGATATGAATAACAATCATTCTAAGTTATGGCGAATGCGTCAATAGTAATTTCTGCTAGGTATACAAGGTGTCTCACTTTTAAATAGCAGAACAAGCAGATAAGAGTCGCAAAATTTATTCCTACTGTGATAAATAAAAGGCGATACGGTGAGGTCCAAAAAAACGGAGATTTTCGTTATCGTAAATGTTTATCATAAAATAAAGTAAAGCAATAATACAATATTACTATAAACTTGCCTTCAATATTTAAAACTCCGTATAATGCGTTAGTAAAATAATAATATACAAACTGACGTGCTCCAGTGTATTTATAGAGAGTGATTTCGAATAATGTGCACAGAAATTGAGGGCAGATTACACGACCGATTTTAATAACATTAAACTTTTTTATTTATTTTCTTCCAAACGCTTCGAAATTAAGAAATTAATACTCTGAAAAAACTCATTTTCAGAGCAGTTTTTGTAAATATGGGTCCTGAAATTTTTCATTTCTGAGATACATGGCGCTAAATTATTAATTTTGTTCTTTTGATGTTATGATGCAGCGAAGAAAGTATTTGAGAACAAATAGTTCAACATTGAAAATCATTACATAATAATTCCAGTAGGGGAACCGATCAAAATTTTTCAAATGTTTTTGAAAAATATGAAAGGGCATTCAATTTTACCCAGGAAATGCCCCCTTGTCCGAAGTCGACGTGATATTTTCAAGAAAAATCGAACATACTGTTTAGAAGTCAAATCATAAGCATAAGCAGCGTTTATAACTAAATTACTTAGTACAAAAATTCAGTTAAAATTGTTTTAATTAATTAAACTAAAATAAAAACAAAAGTGAGACATCCTGTATAGATATCATTACATGTACCTAAATGTAATGGCTTTGTGTTTGAACAACGTAATTCTGAGGTAGTGTGTTGCCAACATAACAATTAATAATAAAGTTAATGTGGTGAAGACAGCCGCGAAATTGTGCCGGTGTTTCGATTTAACCGACGATAGTTGCAGTAAACAAATCGCGTCTTATATACTTAATTGTTTATACTTCTTGTACATAAATTTAATAAAGTGAGTGGCGCATGTATTCAAGGTTAATTACCTATCATTAACTAAAAAAAAAAACACGTGCGTAGAGAGGCCTAAAAGATAATAAGTAACAGAACAACATGTTGTAATACATTACAGGTCCGTCAGGATTACCCACTAACAACAGATTTTGACACAAAGAAAAACGAAAATATGTTGCATAGCTAAAACCGCGATATTTAAATTTGTGTCTGGCGTCAATAAATAGGAGTTTAATATACTTTACAAAAAAGGTGTATAACCGACAAATTTTAAACAACAAAAAAAACAACAATTATTATAATTATGTTATTATTTTCAATTACAGTCACGCTGTGATCTCCTAATTCACCTTCAAATTAGTTTGATGTGAACGTTTTATCGAGTATCCCACGAGTTTAAATTAGATTTTCCTCGTTCATAAATATTTTTACTAAATTTTATAATTTTCAAAATAATTATGACCTCGAAAAAAATGTTCATTAAATTGCTAAATGCTTGTTTTGGTTATTACAAATGTAAAGAAAGAAACTATTTGACATTTACGATCATCTCATAAAGTTGACCTCTAATGCTACTCATAGCGAACGACTTTAGTCTCTTCAATATCGATCAGTTTAAACAACTGTTAAATTGAAACATTGAATTTAAATACTATCAAAGAATACATTTACTAATGTGGTTATAAAATATGAATGTTACTGACTCTTGTTTAATATATAATATCAATAGTTTTGGCAATCTGGTCTTGCTTCTTCTTGGTCTCGCACAAAGAGATTGGGAGAGACAGAGGTAACAAAGACTAAATTTTACTTGCGCAAAGGCTACCTAGGTGACTTAGGTGGGAGAAACATCAGCGTTGTATTTATCAATTTTAGTGACCAATGATTACACAGTTTCGTGAATAATTCATGATTTAAAACAGGCACAATGTACGTATTTAATAATATTTTTTTTTCGATCAATAACAAATGCTTTTTGTATCTGTAGTATTATATATACAAAACTTCATAAAACAAATCAAAATGTCAACGATTATGGTTGAGATTGTATTAAATTATTTGTTGAATATCATTTACTTTTATACTTAAGACTAAGCGCTTTATCATCATGACAAATTATAATTAAGAAGCAGGTACTGATTAAACACATTTTTTTTTAAATAGTTAAAAATATAAAAGTAGTGAGCTCTGATAGTTATACCTATAACATATAGATAAAATTAACTTAATTAATTAGATATGAATAGTGACAAGTAAATACATTTTTTCTGAAATGAATACTTAAATTTTAAAACAAATTTTGATAAAGGATTGTCCTTAAAGATATTTTGATGTTTATTTCGTCTATATGAAAGTGGCACATATCAGAACATTGAAAAATATCCTCTTTCCTTAAATTTAGTACAGTTATCCAAAAGTCCCTTTTCCCATTTTTAGTAGATATAAAATTATAATTGTATACATATAAGTAATCTTTTAGTTTTTTAAAGTATGAATGTAGTAAGAAATTATATTTTATTTTTCTTGAAATTTTTTTAACAACCTTGAAGTTTTTTTACACATCTTAGCCAAAATTCAATTTTATCTCCTGATAGCTACACCTTTTTTATACACTCCTGGGTCGTAAATACAAGTATCCAATTTTATAAAGAGATCTTTCCATCATAGTAAATTGATTAAACATATTTACCTATTACTGGATAAAAATAATATAATTTAATAAAAACTTAATATATGTACCCTCGTTTATAGAGTATAGTATTAAATTCTATTATTTTAATATATTTGTTATGCTACCATTTTAATTTCTTTTATTAATACTATTATTTTAATATTTTTCTTACATGCAGTTATCTTTAGAGAAGAGAAGTATTTTTATATATTTAAAGCGATTTTAATAAAAATCCATTGATTAAATCAAAAACTCCTAAAAATTAAAAAATATATATAAAGCGAAGACAGCCAAGATATATACCACATATAATGCGCATGCCTCAAGTCTACGGTGGAACTAGGATTTTGCGCAGTTCATTTAATCAACGATTGCCTTGCAAAATGCTCCCTAAAATTCTATCTCGAACTCTCCCATGTAACCAGCCGTTTTCCTCATGGAATCGCTAAACAATTACTTCAAATAATAAAATAATTCGCAGAAAACACTAAATTGACATCAAAAAATTAATTACCATGAATTGCAAAAGCAATTTTGCGTAAATAAGAATATTTTTTGAAAATTTTTCCAGTATACTCTTATGAGCAGACCTCTCCTATTCACCCCCTGGGTGAAAAGAGAACATGATGGGGCGTTACTGCACAGCATCCCTTGCAGTGTTCGCGCGATCCTCGGCCCAAAAACATCGTCAAACGGCCCTGAGAGGAGCACGGTCGGACTTCGCGAAAACCACAAATAAATCCTTCAGTAAAGTGTCATTAATTACTGCCAAATATAAAATATAGTTTTAACCGCAACGTCTACATAAGTTAGAGTGAAAATATTAAAGTTACATAACAACTTTTTAGAATTAAATATATTTTCAATTTAAAATTAATTATAATTTATAAAAAAATCAACCAAAAAAAATATATCCCCATTAACACGTAAGTGAACTATTTTTTTTACAAAAATTCTCTATAAAAATTTATTGTCATTTATATAAACATTACATTTACACTTATATAATAATAAACAGGTAATGAAAAACGAAATGTTCATGTATTAAGGTCAATTATTTGTAGTTATAGTTAACCTCTCAGATATTTATTCCAGGCAAAACGAATATGCGTCAGATTTAATTTAATTTTGTGTTGTAAATTAAATATTAAAAAAATGTGAAGTCGCCAGTTCAAACAGGCTTATTAATAGGAATTAGCTAAGAAACTTAGTAAGAGAAACATTAAGGGCGCCGTATTCTTGAAATAGTGTTTTCTACAAATACAAGTAATTTTAGACACTTAAGAACTGAATAATATAGAATTAAGCCAATAACAGGAATGTTATCTCGTGCCACCTGCGAATATTCAAAAGTATCGAAGTAAAATGAATATATAACGACAGAAAGCGGTCCAACCAACGAATTCTTAGGTACAGAAATCTTTCAAAATACGTATTTTTTAAATTCAGCTGTAGACGTAAATATTGTTATAACATAAACTTACAAAGTTCTGCATACAAAATTTTTCACTTTTGTTTATAAGTATATTAGAAAATAATTGTTACGATGTGGGGTTAAAATAGCAAAATAATGTGTCTCTTATAAATGCATTTTAAAAGTTATTATATTTGAGGAGAATTTAAATAATAAAAGTGGATGAAATATCAATATATATATATATATATATATATATATATATATATATATATATATATATATTTTTTTTTTGATATTACTTTTTCTCTACGAGTTTTAATTTTCGAGATTTCTGTACCTAAAGAACACCACAAATTTGATCACTTTACAGCGATGAACACAGCGACCTTAATGAGTTTGCAGAATATTTTTAAATTAGTTTAGGCCCTCTAAAGCGTTTAATACAAAAGCAGTCATTTTAAACTTTATCAAATGGTATTAGACAGTGACGATGACAAGGGTCTCCACGTCAAAATAATAAATTAAATATGCTTCGTAAGACATTATCTACAGAAAATGTGACTTTAAATTCCACCGCTTTTCACTCAATATTCAGTAATTTATCGGTTAATTTTATTTATTTTCCCCCAGATCTAAATCACTGAAATCGTGAACTGTTTTCGTCAATATTCAATTCCCCCGTATTACTTTCAGATTTATGAGGTAACTTGGAAAACAATCGTCGCAGTACGTTCGAATTTGAAATTTATAGCATGACGTTTGTGGATATCACATATATTGATGTTATGTACGATATTTATAAATGTTTACCCTTGTACACATAAATGTAACATATTGAATTATATTTGACAAACAGTTAAAATTGTGGACTAATGCGTAATTTCACACAGAAATTATTACATGTTATACAGGGTGCTACAAAAGTGTGTACATATTAGAGGTAGCTAGTTGCCTTGGTAATTTTAAGAACACTTTTTCATTTTTTTTTAATCAGAACCCCCCTTAAAAAGTTCCAGCCCTTTAAAGAAGGGAGAGTATAACATCTGTTTCTTTATCAAATTTTCTCAAAAACAGTATGGATATAAACAAACGAATTTTGGTAAATACGTAATATTTACAAAATTATATTTTACCGGCATATTTCCCGTTTTCCTGGATTGCTATAAGGAGGTGAAATTCCTTTCATATTTATTTTCCAAATTTTGTTATACTTTTTCCTCTTACACCAGCCCAATAAGAATAAATTACATAAAAACTCAAAAATTAATGATATCGTATTTTACATATCTACAGTTCTCAAAAATGTTATTTTTCTCAAAAATTAAAAGTAATATGAGAGACAAAACATTTTCTAAATAAACGGCTATATTAGAAAACAAGAAATATTCCAATGGTCTAGTGAACTTTTTTTAATAAAACAGAAGAGTCCTTCTTTACAAGTTGAATTGGAAATCAAATACACTAAATCAATTTTTAAAACGCTCAAAGCTGAGATTATAGGGTTTTTAGTGATAGTGTATAAGATACTGGTCGATATAATTGTACAAAAATTGAGTAAATCTTGCTTAGTTAAATCACTAACCTAAGTTTCATCAGATTACGTTCAAACATCTTCAGAGATATATTTACATTAAACGACATATTTTTATAATATGTTAACACCCTACGTTTGTTAAAACCTGAGCTATTAGATAAAAAAATCCCCATGAACACACTTGAACAATCGCCTCCTTCAATGTTTTAACTAATTACGAAACAACTAACTATATGCAAATTTGACGATCTTATTATAAAACTATGCAACACTTTTTGCTCAGTCCAGTATTTTTCTGTGATATGGTTTCAGACATAATTAATAGTTAAGTTTATCCTAATTTAAAATTCATTAAAACAATGTTTCAACATCTAAATTTTGTTTAAATAAAACGGGTAGGTAAAAATACGTTTTAAAATGTTTAAAACATTTGGTAGAATATTTTGTTTAAGCTTGCCAACTTTGCTTATACAGAGTGCCCCTGAAATGCATACACCAGAGAGTCATCCTAAATTCTTAATATCAAAATTTGACGATTTATATGATAATTTACCTATATGGAAAAATCCATCGTTGGAGCGTTAGAGGGCTCCAAAATTTTTGGAATAATTTCAATAATCGGTAAAAATTTTCTCTTGATGCAATTAATATTAATTTCTGACTTACACAAATGCCTCAAACCGGATACCTCAGTTAAATAAATATTCATATATTTTCGTGTATTATCTGAATGTCACTATTTTTTTTCTGGTAAAAGCTAACACTTTTTAAAGTAAATTCTGTTTCTACCAAGATTTGTATAACTTCAGACGCAAAAAATCATGTTCATGCAAATGGGCCTAAGCTAACATTTATTTTATTATAAGGAGGAGCACCATCGTGCATGAGCCACATTCTAGTTCAGCCAGTAAAATTATTTCTAAGAAATTCAGATATTTTTTGTTTGAAGTGGCGCGGGTAATCGTACTTGGATTTGATTGGACCAGCAACCACTTCAAAGGGAAAAATATATATGAATTTCTTACAAATAATTTTACACGTTGAAGTACTTATACAAAGATAAATGTGGTTTATGAACGATAGCGCTCCTCCTCATTTTACAATAAATGTTCTGCATCAAAAGATTTCTTTGCAATTAAACGGTACAAGTTATGAAAATTTTGAAAGAGACCGAATTTACTTTAAAAAATGTTAGCTTTTACCAGGAAAATTGTGACAATCAGAGAATATAAAAAAATATATTATTTTATATATTTTTGTTTCCGAATGGTGGTAGAAGTTTACTAATTAAAGTTTTATTTGCTTTTTTAAATTTATCAAGTGAACGAGAAATGTCATACTGGAATGTAAGGTGTATTGGCAGTTTTGAATTGTATGTTATGTCATGTTCATGTTATTAGTTTCAAAATATTGTGTAATGTTTTCAGTAAAAAACTTGATAAAATATTGCTAATAGTCGTGGACAAAGTATAGTATTCTACTAGCATATAATGGCTCAAATTCACTCGGGTGATTTACAGGACTCGACTGCGGCTCGTGGCGTAACCTTCACCCTCATGAATTACAACCAATCCGAATGATGTTTTCTAATTAAAGTTTTATTTGCTTTTTAAATTTATCGTCATTTACTCGATAACTTTCCTATGTAAGAGGGCAAAATTTTAGTACTGTCTGATAGAGAATTAAACGATCTTTCAGAATCAAGGAAAAAAATATGGTGTTGCCATTTAAAAAAAAAATCTATGACGCCATTACTCGAAAACAAATGACATTTGAAAATCGCATTTTACGCTAAAATATGTATTTTTTAAATTAAAAATCGACCTGTTCGAGGATTTTTCCCAAAAAATAATTGTTTCGTTTTTATTGAATTTATTCCATACTTTTAGCGCATACTGTATTGTTAAATAGGGTGATTTGGCTTAGACAAATCGAAATCATTCATGATTTATTAGCACACGTTGCAAGAAATTCGAGTCTTCCTATCGAATAATACCTTAAAGATCCTCTAGCGTAGAAAAGGCGGCGTAGCACAGTGAAAATTAATTGTTTTTTGCTCGATTCTTACTTTCAATAGATAGGCCGTGTTTGAGCTGATAGGTTCGAACAGAGGTCTGCCACTCCGCTTAACTTGATACGTCTTATTCCCCGACAAGAAATAATTTATTATGTGATTTTTAAGCCTCACAGTGAGCCCTATTCAAACACTTGACAGCTTTCTTTCAAGGATGAATGTAGATACTACTTGAAAAACCTTCAGCCAAAATATTATGGGAGCTGAATATTAAGATATAGCATTCTGTAAAGAATTGACTTGCAGAAAAACTGATAATTGCAACAATTATGGCAAATATTATAATTAAATACATTTTAAAAATTAACTAGGAATATATGTTTATTTACAATCATATATGTAATGTTAGTATATCCAGATGGAAGGTGACATTTACCAGGGTGCTTATTTTATCCAGACAAATGTCACTTTAAACCCAAATAAATGTCAACTTTCACTGAATAACCAAAATGTTTGTTTCAAAAAATATCTTATTTTACATTAAACTATCCTTAACAAATTTTATTCACATTAAGTATTACAAATTATTTTACAAAATTAATTGTAACATTCGATTAGTTATAAGAGGCAACAGAAATTGTTGATTCATGCTGAACATCCTGCGTACAAATGGTAACGTTTTTAGTACTGAAGCTTGGAATTTCGCCAGATATTTTTGTGGCAATTTTAACCTGAAAATCTGCAGACTTGTCGTCGTATCCTTCCGCTACAGTGGAAGATTTCCATCCTCCTAATCTCTTTAATTGGAGAATGTCACCACCGCTATTTACCACTAGTGTGGCTGCCGTTCTTCGGAAGCAGTGTCCCATGTATGTTTCACAATGCGGAAGTTTTAGAAATACTGCAGTTTTTTTTCGGGAAATTGACTTCTCGATTTGTTGTTAAATGGCTGACGAGTGATTTTAACGAATCTTAATTACAAGCAGAAATTTTCATTTAGAACGTCTAAACGAAGTGTAACATATGTTTTAATTAACGTTACCCAGTCTTCATTACTCACTATAAGTACTCTTGAATGGTAGGTTTTTGACGTTGGAATATATACAGGGTGCTTCTCGGAATCTAAAAGCGTGGAAATGGTAAAATTTTGTGGAAGTGTTACCATTATCAAAAGACTCTTCTAACATATTTTTTCACTTTTTGAAAATAATTGGAAAGGGTTGAAATAAACTACCCCTTTCAGTTTTTTTAACTATACTTTCAAAAAACTTCCTTAACGACATAGAAAAAAATAAATTAGGTTAAGCCGATTCATTTAGCAACTTTTTTCTCTCATATTTTTTTGATAAAATTAACTGTTTAGACGTTAAAAAATAAAATATAAAGTATTGCACGTCGGGAAGATTTTAAAATTAATAAATTGCCAACGCCTTTTAGAAGCCGGAACTGTCAATTATTATCATTGAGGGAACTAATGTCATTTGATATTTTAACAAAATAATTTTGACGTTTTCAAATCAATTTTCTTTCTCGATACTTGTATCTTAGTATTTATTGTTATAGTCGTAGATAAATATAGTAGGTATAGTATTTAACTTGCGATAATGGTCATAACTCACTGGATGAATTATAGCACTCGCCTGCGGCTCGTGCTGCAAACTTCATCTGTGTGAGTTATGACCTGCATTACCGCTTGTTAAATAATATACTATTATTTTTATGTAACTAAGTAAAAAAGAAGTTACAAGGAATTTTAATAAGTATGAAATTGGTTCTTTTTTATTTTCAAGTTAGGTACATACGTATTTAAAACTCCAGCACGTGTAAAACAACATTCGTGGACGTTGTACAATTCGTACAAATGTACGAGGATTTGGTATATTCCGTCTACATATTTGGAAAACGTCTTTGATATTCTGCTGCTGCACTATATGCACTTTCGTCGCACTTCCCATAAATTAGTAACATATCCGTAATTTCCGGTATTACACGAATTTGAATGTGCGAAAAGCAAATACTGAAAACTAATATCAAAATATTTGCGATATTTGACGGATCTTCCGATGCTGGCGCCATCTGTAGGTCATTAGCGCAAAGTGCACTAAAGGTAGTTCCATTTTATAACTTATTATAGAATTAAATAATAATAATACTAATAATAGTAACGATATTAACAATAATCGATCATGTTTGCATATAATAATATTGTAGTATTATTATTTTAAATTTCCCGAGGCGTTTACAGTGCTCTGTAATATTACTTTTCTGACCACTACTGCTGTTTGACATTTGGAGAGTATTAGAAACAATGCAAACAACAACACAGCATAGGTTTATATCGATTGACAAGTGTTATGTGCGTGTAACCCCGTGTCATGGAGGAAGTGTTAAAACAATACTAGGATGAAAATAACCCACGATTGTACACAAAAGAATAAAATATTGATTATATTGATTGCCATAAGAATATTTATCTGAAGAATATTAGGTTATCGGTGGTGGCGGACCGAAGACTGAACGGTTGTGTTGACATTGTCATTTTAGTTTTCCGTTTTTAGTGACAGTTTCAGTTTTAAACGTTTTATTATTATTAAATAATGAAGTTTTCCACAATTTTCTTTAAACGTACGTGGACACATTTTCTAGAGTTGAGAGCAATGCAGTGGAGTTACAGTTATCGGACAAAATTTTCTAAATGAAAAACTGCCACGGGTGTATTCGAAGTTTTCTGTTAGTATTTCTTTCAATCAATTTTCTTAAAACAAATGGGCAATTTATTAACTCTACGCGAAGTGTGTATTTTGTGGCGAGAAATTCTGACGGACCTGTAATGAGTGCAAATGAAGTTTTGGCAGTTTGGAACGAAGGAACGAAAAACGAATGCAAAATACTGTAGGTAAACGGATTAACTGTTATCTATCAGGTACTTAGGTATTATTATTAATAAAAATGTTTATTGTCGTTGTTTCTACATTCGGCAACGTTGTGAGAAACGACCGCATGGTAGTTGATATACAGTATGCGCCAAAAGTATGGAATAAATTCAATAAAAACGAAATAATTATTTTTTGGGAAAAATCCTCGAACAGGTCGATTTTTAATTTAAAAAATACATGAAATGTTGCCAAAGTGTACATTAATAAACCACGTAATTTAGAAGAACCTCAAAATCGCATTCGGGACGAAATACGCAGAGTTACCCGAGAAATCATTCATAATGTGCAAGAAGAATTTCAGACAGACTTGCGCATTGTCAAGAAGTTGGTGGATGGCAATTCGAACATTTAATTTAAGTATAAAATTTAATCAATTGTATTTTATTTTACATACCTCAGAATTGTTACTTTTTATGGATAAAACTTACGTTTTCTAACATTCAATCGTCATTTACTCGAAAACTTTCCTATGTAAGAGGGCAAAATTTTAGTACTGTCTGATAGAGAATTAAACGTCTTTCAGTATCAAGGAAAAAAATATGGTGTTACAATTTAAAAAAAAATCGATGAGGTCATTACTCGAAAACAAATGACATTTGAAAACCGCATTTTACGCTAAAATATGTATCTTTTAAATTAAAAATCGACCTGTTCGAGGATTTTTCCCAAAAAATAATTGTTTCGTTTTTATTGAATTTATTCCATACTTTTGGCGCATACTGTATGTAACCATCTTGAACGATCGACATAGGCGCCGACTTTCCGTAGGAAAAAAGGGTTTTGCCAAATTTTTAAAACTTCGCGCTAGAATTCCGAAATAAATTTTTTATTGTCTTTTAGGCCTCCCTGAGCACGTGGTTAAAATTTTTGTACTTAGTCATAGTTAACCCTGCATATTCTAGATTTTGTTGTTTCAATGCCAGTAACTTCGAAAATTTGGAGATTTCCACTTTATATTTAAGGTAATACGCAACATTGAGAAAATGGACCAAAGGCATGACGGCTCTTTGATTTTAGCAATTTCGCTAAAATATACCAGTACAATAGTTTCAGAAACAGCATTCTGAACTCCTTTTTGTGAGCACCATCTCTTGAAAACATCGTTTATCGTGCCTTGTACGGCTCTTCATGGGTAACAAATCTTTTACCAAACTTTCAGTGACTTCTCTCAGTTGAGGAGGAGTACAAATAATTTCTTCTGAATCGCTCATAGTCTTCGAAAGTAGTTTATTTATGATAATTTATCAAAAATGCTACGAATATAAGTTCGTATATTTGACTTTTTTATTATCATAATAACCATTGTCAAAATGCATAATTGACGTTTTTTATCTGTACTCTGGTTATACAGAGGTATTATTTTGTTAATTTCTCACGTAATTATTTCTGTTATACAAACCGTCACTTGTATTTAAAGGGTATGGTTGTAAATAAAATAGAATACAAACCTCGATGAAAAGTTTCATTCTTGTCCCGAGAAATGATTTCTTTTCTCTTGACAAGAATGAAACACTTTCCACCACGGTATGTAACATACTATTGTCCAATTGACGCTTTATAACATTTGAATATTGATCCATAAAATATTATCAACTAGCTAATTTCATATATTTCATTTATAAATAATGATGTTCAATTTCTCTACAGAAGCATTATATTTTATTGAGACTGACATTTTGCACGAACTATTAAACACAGAATATTTATAACCCATTCTAGCGTCCTTATTCAATTATATTAAAATCCAATTTATAGTGTATTGGATAATCGCAGCGTATAATAGTGCATGCTGCCGTTAAACGATTTTCCATAAATTATGGATGTCATACACTAACAATCGAGGCGTACTGCTAATCTAAACAAGTGGGTTGAAATTATGGAATGTATACAAGTTTGTTTGAGTAATGGCTCACTGGCTAGCCCATTATAAGGACCGTAAAAGCACTATACTTCTCAATAGAGCCGTTTATTCTTCAATGTATTCATATTTTGTAACAGTGTTTATGTATTTGGTAATAAAGAGAAGAATCAAGTGTTAAATTTTCATAAAATTTAAGCAGTAATATACTTTGCACTAGTCGTAACTGGTTACGTTAACTTTTTTTTCCTGTAGAGTAGAAACTCATACTAATAAACTTTACCAGTTAAAGTAAAACCTCATGCTGTAACTTTGTAGATAAAACAAGAAATTTACTAGCATCAACTTTTGTATTTTTT
This sequence comes from Monochamus alternatus, assembly GCA_037114965.1. Taxonomy (NCBI): domain Eukaryota; kingdom Metazoa; phylum Arthropoda; class Insecta; order Coleoptera; family Cerambycidae; genus Monochamus; species Monochamus alternatus. The sequence goes on along the minus strand of CM073431.1, from coordinate 70,144,489 downwards.
TTTCTTTTTGTTTCAGGCTGTAAATTTTACTAAATTACTGTGGACAAAAGGAATGTAAAAAATGTGTATATATACAGGGTTAACTATGACTTAGTACAAATATTTTAAGAGGGGATAGGGAAAATTCAGAATTAACGGAATCACCCTTCAAAAAAATTCCAAACTTATTCATAAAGCGAAAAAAAATTTTTTTCAAAACCTTATTAACCCCTAATTTCTCGGCGACTATGACGCCTGTCAGCTGCGAGGTTAGGTATATTCTGTCAAAGTCAAAGTTGTCAATGGTAGTGACAGAGGACCGCGTTGCCACGTGTAACGATTTACGGCGCTTTTAAAGAAAAATTTTTGTTTACAAAATATTAGATTATGTAATGAGAAACACGATATGGTAGCACTGAGAGTAAAAACTACCTTACTGATACTTCCAGAACTGATATTTGGAGATTTCAAGAAAGTTAAATTATTTTCTGTTTTCTAACTTGTTTACATTATAACTTGTCGTTGTAAAAATTGTTGTACTTGCTGGAGACCTCTTGGTTTCCCTCGACCATTTCATAAATAAAAAAATACTTTTTTTCTATAGGTATATCTATTATTGTAGTTTAAAAATGCTTTATTTTTATGTCACTAAGTAAAAAAGAAGTTTCAAGGAATTTTAAAAAGTATGAAATTGGTTCTTTTTTATTTTCAAGTTAGGTAGGTTTAAAACTCCAGCACGTGTAAAACAACATTCGTGGACGTTGTACAATTCGTACAAATGTACGAGGATTTGACATATTCAATAACGTTTTATTACCTTCTTTATTTCACACTTTCTATCTTTTCAACAACAACTCAACTCTGACACACCTCTTCTTCTTCTTCTTACATTCTTTCTGATCTACATTTTACAAAACATATATTTATGCCTACTTTACTACAGTTTAAACTAAGATATTTTTATTAACAAAATAATCGACTATGTTTGCATATAATAATATAAATTTCCCGAGGCGTTTACAGTGCTCTGTAATATTACTTTTCTGACCACTACTGCTGTTTGACATTTGTAGAGTATTAGAAACAATGCAACCAACAACACAGTATAGGATTATATCGACTGACAAGTACTATGTGCGTGTAACCCCATGTCACGGAGGAAGTGTCAAAACAATACTAGAATGAAGAAACCCACGATCGTACATAAAAGAAGATAATATTGATTATATTTATTGCCATAAGAATATTTATCTGAAGAATATTAAGTTCTCGGTGTAGGCGGACCGAAGACTGAACGGTGGCGTTGACATTGTAATATCGCAACCATCCATTCATTAAATAATGGATGGTTGCGATATATTGGGACGTGTAGTTTTCCACAATTTTCTTTAAACGTACGTGAAGATATTTCCTAGAGAATTTTATAAATTAAAAACTGCCACGGGTGTATTCGAAGTTTTCTGTTAGTATTTCTTTCAATCAATTTTCTTAAAATAAATGGGCAATTTTATTAACTGCATCTACGCGAAGTGTGTATTTTGTGACGAGTAATTCGGACGGACCTGTAATGAGTGAAAATTAAGTTTTGGCAGTTTGGAACGAAGGAACGAAAAACGAATGCAAAATACTGTAGCTAACCGGATTAACTATTATCTATCAGGACTTAGGTATTATTATTAATAAAAATGTTTACTTTCGTTGTTTCTACATTCGGCAACTTTGGAACGTTGTGAGAAACGACCGCATGGTACCTAGTTGCACAGAACATATGCCTAGTTGACATATGTAGCCATCTTGGACGATGACTGATGACATAGGCGCCGACTTTCCGTAGGAAAAGAGGGTATTGCCCCATTTTTTAACATCGAGCTAGAATTCCGAAATAATTTTTTTTATTGTCTTTTAGGCTTCCCTGAGCACGTGGTTAAAATTTTTGTACTTAGTCATAGTTAACCCTGTATAAGTATACATATTGTTTAATATATTATATCTCACCTATTGGACAAACAATTTGGAATTGGTAACTGAATTGAGGAAGTAGTCCACTTTGTATGTAGAATGTATTTCGCTTACAAACCACAAAAAAATGAGACGATAAATTTGTCTACCGTTTCATTATTCTGTGGTCAGTGATTTCTGTTTCGTCTTGAGAAGACAAATTCTTTTACAAATACAGTGTGTTTCTTAAGAAGAGGTTAAAAATCAAAGGGATTCTGTGGACAAAAATAAGGGCTTTTTGTCATATAAATGCGGGGTCTTAGGAAAGCCATTGTACAGCTACAGCGTGTAAAAAAACTAAAAATAAAAACAGTTTTTAATTTCTAATCCAAATTCGGTGTGCATATTTAATATGACAGTAAGTATAAAACAAATAATTACCAGTTTTAGAAACTTATCAGTGGGGGAGGTGTGGGTATCATCGATCATTATTTGACAAAAAAATATATAACTCTATATAATATTATAAACAAAATAGGTTAAATGAGACGAAAAAACCAAGACCGTCCAATGGTAAACATGGTAGCTTGTAGAGCTACACCTGTAGGGTCTTTAGGTATAAAAAAAATCGAAATTGCACTACCCATTACAATTTTACAAGGATGTGGAAGTGAGAAGTTAGACACACTATAAATTGAAAAAAAGCAACAATCGACGAAAGCATGTTTGTCTCAATAGAGCTATTCTTAATGAAACACTTAGTATAAATAAAACTCTGTGGATTAAAAAGTATTGTATAGTTAAGTAACGAATAGGTATAAATGGTGTATTGATACTATTTTTCTTGTGTATGGTATATATTGTTTGCCTTTTGTGGTTGTGGAATATTCCATAAAATGTAATTATTAAGGACATTTGGTTATATTCGTGTAGTTTCGAAAATCCGACTAAAATATTTATCTGTTTTCACGTCGAGTAGTACTTGTGACAAAGACAAAGTGTAATTAAATTGCAGGAATAATTTAAACTCTAATTATCTAACAATTACAAAACTGAAAGTAATTAGACATATCATGCAATACTCAACGTATAAAATTTCAAAAAGGTTAAATTTAAAATAAAAACAACTGTGAACTGAGTAAATACGAGTATTAAAAATTATTATTTCGAATTTCTAGGCCAGTTTAATGACGTTAGAAAATGTAGTAAAATTCTTGTATCATAAAAGGTGTTTCCTTTATATTTCAAAATATGAGCATGAGTTCCTCTTAGAAAAAATTATGGGAGTACCTCATATAACTTTTTCTCAATAAATTTGCGTTTCCAATATACAGGGTGTCCCAAAATAGAAGGCCATACCATTAACCATATATTCGTTGGACAAAAATAATGCGACTTTCCTTATGCCATTTGTTATTTGGACGTCCCTGTTTCAATATACAGGGTGTTAAAGTTGCATTTTAAAAAATTATTTTTGTTAATAATTCCATTGTTTTGTAAGATACACACTTGAAATTTTGCACGTCGAAGGGTGAATGGAGGTAACTGAGGGATGCAGTACCGTTTATCCCCTCCAATTATTCCTAAGTACGCCTATGCAGCTTTTTCTTGAAATATCACGTAGAATTTTCTTCCTATCATTTTATCTCCTTTGTATTTTTTTGTTTGAATGCTCCGTTCTGGAGAACAATGGCAATTTGTAGTGCCCATAAATCTATAGTTCACTATCATTTTCAAGTGAAACTGAAATTTTGTGAATATACCTATCATTACAATACTTTGGCAACTTAGCAAATCGTAATACTTACTGAATGAATATTTGCTATTTAAAACAAAATGGGTAATTCAAAATGTTATAAAATGAGGAATACTTATGAATTGAAAAAATAATATGGCATTCAAATCTCTTATCAACCAAAAAATAATAGTTTCATTTAGTAATAGCAATAATGAACGATCAACATAATAACTTTTTACCTAAATAACATTAAATAAAATAATTAATTAATGACTACTAATTTAACAAACGTTCTACTTGCCCACCCTCTTCATTAACACAAGTACGTACCTTTTTAAGTATTGAAAACCTTATCTTTTGAAAAATATTCTCCTTTTGCGTAAGTTCATCAGCTGCCATTACTATTCTCTCTCTGAGATGGTTAATGTCGTTTAATTCTGTAGCATAAACCATATCTTTCATATAACCCCAGAAAAAAAAAACAATTGATTAAGGTCAGGAGATCATGGTGGCCATTGAATAAGTGCGTCTTGTTCTCGACTAATCTAACGATTGGGAAATAAATGGATATTTAAATACTGCCGGACTTTTCTACCATCATGTAAAACATATCGGAATTCATTTTGCAGAAAATTTAAAAATGATACTGAATTTAAATTATTTGGTATTAAACGGGGACCCAACAGAATATTATCCACTATTCCCGTGCAGACATTAACCCTGAATGTAAATTGATACAATGGTTGCATGGGGATTCAAAGCAGTCCATACGTGGCTGTTATGCATGTTTGTCAATCCATTTCTTGTAAAGCTTGCCTCATCCGTGAATAGAATTTTTCTTACGAAGTCCCTATCTGCATCATTCTGTGTTAACGACCAACAACTAAAATGCATCCTAGAAGTAAAATCTTCGGGAAGAATATTTTGTTCGGGTTGGATGTGATACGGGTGCAGAAGTTGGGTTTTTAAAGTCCGATGAACATCCATTTTTGTACAATTTTCTATTTGTCGCGAAACGATCTTTGTGCTTGGTTCTTCTACTAGAGCTAAGAGTTACTCCTTTTGTCAAGGGCTTAATTTTTTATGTAGGCCGCAAATTCCGAACTTCTGATCCATAAACTTTCCGGTTTTCATGAAGATGTCGATCCAAATTTAAGAAAACCTTCCTTTTAGGAGGTGATCTGTTGGGATAAGGGAGCTCATTATTTTTTCCTGACATTCATCGGCCGCTAAGACATTTGTAACCCATCAATACATGTCGTTTTTCTCCAAAACGGAGCAGTTAAACAAAAAACTACAAAAGAGATAAAATGATCAGAAGAAAATTCTACATTTGATATTTCAAAAAAAAGCTGCATAGGCGTACTTACAAATAATTGCAGGGGATAAAGGGTACTGCATCCCTCAGTTGCCACCATTCACCTTTCGATTTTTTTCACCAAAATTACATGATAAGTATGACGAAACAAGATAAAAGTACGTGAACAATTTCAAGTGTGTATCTTACAAAACAATGGAATTATTAACAAAAATAGTTCTTTAAAATGTAACTTTAACACCTTGTATATTGAAACAAGGACGCCCAAATTAAAAATGACATAAGGAAAGTCGCATTCTTTTTGTCCAAAGAATATGTGGTTAATGGTATGGACTTCTATTTTGGGATACCCTGTATGTTATTCCAAGAGCAGTACCTACCTAGTTCTTTTAAAGCATAAACACATGTATGCGCGCATATTCGTCAAAAATTGGTAAAATGTAAAGCCGGTTTCAACATTTGAATGAAGATTCAGATTCATACTTTTTGATTTTTATGAAGCAAAAAATCAACATATAATGCAAATTTTTCAAAAATTTCAGAATGTTCACATTCTAGTTTAGCGAATATTCCCTCAGATGTTGATTAGTTTGCATCAGCATCAACCGAAGGGGAAGACAATTTTTAACAGCTTTGAAATTATAATAAAGATATTTTTAAATCAGATGAACGATGAGTTTCTAGTTTATCAACAAAATATCTACTGTATAGGTTAATAGGTTATTGTTATACAGGGTGATTCAGAACTTATCCAAAAAAAAAAAATTGTGAATGTACAGGGGACTCTTACAAACACAATTTTGTAAAAAAACAAAAAGGGCAGTTCAAAAATGATTTAAAAATACACTTCGGTACGGCACTGGAACTGGTCCACTGTAAAACCTGATAAGGCACAGCATACAATCGGCAACTGCACAAAAAATTTAAAGAAATTTGCAAGGAAAGAAATAAATTACATTTTATAACACCTATTTTATACAGAAAATTCAATTGCTTTTGCCGTTATTGTTATTAACTGAATTAATTTGTGGTTAGAATTAATAAAATAATTTAGCATACCTGATGTTACAACAAAATTTTGGGTCCGTCTTACCCAGTTTCTACAAACTAACAAAAAATTTTCTGCTTCTTGTCCGTTTTCAACTTGTAAGTTATTGGCAGTAGCTATGATACGTTTGCATAAATTATCGGTCCACTTCGGTGCAATTCAACTTCACCAAAAATTAAAACGATATCCATCAACTCCGAGTTGCTATATACGTAAGTCATTTTTGACATTTAAAAAACTAATGTAAACACTAGCATTACAAAAACGTTAATACTAAGAGCAATCAGACTTGAATATACTTGAGTATACTACAGCTTCAATAATTTTCTTCTCGAAAACTATAACGATTTTACAATTTTTGATATTGACTCCATTTTTCATGACGCATCTATTCCGATTTTTTTAGATAAGTTCTGAATCACCCTGTATACCTAACACTTTACAGCTCTCTTGATATCATTTCTACGAATTTAAGAATACTTGAATATTCGCGAAAAATTCCAAACGATCTTAAATTCTCACTACACATTGATCATACTGTTTGAATATCTGCGATTCAAATAACCTAAGTTTGATGAATTGTATGCCATATATCCGCTATTGTTCTTGTATTACCATCGCTCCGATAAATATAGGGCTTCTATCAGTGACATATATGGAGATCTATCGCATCGACGTGAGTTTGTGCATTGTAGGATAAAATCGCACTTAATTTACATTTCCTATCTAAACAGACAAGTGACGGATGAATTATGATCTAGAGCCTAATACATGTAGGTATCCATATTTTACGCGCTGCGAGAATCCCGAATGCTGAATGAAAAATTAAAATATGTAATCTTAATAATATCCCATTTCAAGGGATTTCTTTTTCGGTAGGAATCACTTACAGCAGACAAAATTTATGTTCGCATAATATTGGATATTCACGACTAATTCATGTTCTATTACGAATTTCTGTATACAAGACGATCTTTCGAAAACATCCAAACTTTGTAACAACGAATTTAAAGTTTGTTATGATTTTATGAAAATACTTCTAAACTGGAAGCATAAAATATTTTCAAACATATGGCAATACAGTACAGACTACTACTGACCGCACTATAAGGCAAGGTGCATATTGAGACGCGTATGACGCGTGTGTGGTGACACAGCACAGCACGTACTTTTGTAGCTTAAGGAAGGTAATGGCACAGCGCAAATTCGTGCCACGACGTTGCACAGCAAGACTCGCGTGTGACGCGAGGCGCGCGACGCAGTGGCAGTGGCACAGTTTTTCACGCCGTACGCGCCACGTGTTGATAATTTTGAGGTTAGTTGTGTTTTCTCCCGTGACAATGAAAACAAAACTGATAGAGCTGGTAAGAAGGCATATAAAGCTATATGATACCAGACATGAGAATTATATGAAAGCGAAGATAAAAAACAAGAACTGCACTTAAAAGATGGTATATTTTGTAGGTAAAAACCGTATTTTTTTCTACATTTTCATTAATAACTAAAAAATACGATTACGTAACTACAGGCTACATATGGTCCAAGTTTCAAATTTTTTCGGCCTTAAGTTTTCTCAATACTGGTTTCCAAACTCAGGGGTCTATTTCATTTATAAATCCAGTTTTCTGTTTAAATCATTCATTTTTATAATAAACAAGAAAAATTAGAACGACGTGGCTGTTCGAAAGTCGTGAGAATAACTGTCTTGCACTATGCGAAAAACACTAAGCGCATTCGTGTCATGCTGGTCGGGTCACGTCATCTCACACGCGTCATACGTGTCTCAATATGCGCCTTGCCTAACTTTATTGCTTGCTACAGACTATATAAGTAAATTCGCGATTTGTGATGCGCCATTTGTATAGAATTCGTGCATAGTGTTTAGTGTTATCCTGAATGGATTTTTAACGAACAAGACCATACACACTATTCGCAAATTCCTTACAAACCAAGCACCGCGCATTGCGAATGTACGCATAGTCTGTAGCAAACCTATGATGTCCCTTACATCTTCCATCTTTGCCCGTTTCGTATCTCTTATCGTCTGATTCTATTTTAATGTAAGCGGTTACTTATAAACATACTGTATACAGGGTGTTTCTTAAACGGAGGTAAAAAATCCGGGGTTTTGGGACAGCCATTGTCCAGCTAAAAAATTATCACCCTGTATAATGCAATTAAAATAGATCATCATATGTGCCATTATATTATCTTTACTTTTTGTCTCTTTACACTTTTCCTTTAGGGTTCATATCGGTGATATGGATGGCCAAGGTTGACCTGCTTCATGAGTGCCTCGTCCAATTACGTTATAACTGAATCTTTCATTTAAAAATTCGCGAGCAGTCAAACTAAAAAGTTGAGGAGTCCCATCGTGCATAAACCACATTCTTTAGCGCATAGTCGCATCGTCAAGTAGTTCAGGTAAAATGTTTTTAAGAAAATGTCTGTAGGAGACACCGGTTAAAGTTCTTCGTAATAAGTGAGGCCCAATAAGAAAATTTCCAAGTTCATTATAACATCTCTGGAAAAATTAGCTCGTCAGTAAACAATATGCCAGCGGTAGTAAAGTGAACATTTTGTTTAATTTTTGGCAAAATCCAATGGTGAAATTGTAGGCGAGCAGAATAGTCTTGCGGCAGTAAGCATTGAACCTTTTGTATGTAATGCGGGTATAACTGTTGATGCTTCGGAACGGACGAAGATTTGCAGCGATCTTCCTAGTACTAGTATTTATACTTCTTCAATTTCGTATAAAACAACTTCTTTCAACTCAGGCGTTCTAACACTAAAAGGTCTTCCAGGAATTGGACCTTTTTGAAATAAGCCTGACTCCGAAAGACATTGAAAAACATTTCTGAAGATTCTTGGCGGTAACTTTTGAGGCATACAGACAAACGAAAAAAAGTAAGGAGCCTTTTTCTGTTGCAAATTGAACAAGGATTCTAGAAATAGTTTTTGTTTCTAAAAAAAAACATTGGCGTACCATTTTTTTCATTAAAATTTCCCGAAGGTCTGTCCGTACGCACGCCACTGGTGGAAGAAAAATAATATCTTACGTAAAAATATGTATCTAGATTACCTATTCACAGATTTCAAAATTTCGTTTAAATATCTAAAGTAGTTTTAAAAATATTAATAAATTTGGAACTTTTGATAAAAATTTTGACACCCTGTATCTTTGTAACGAAGCATTTTTCGATTATATTTTATAATACAAACTGATATTATTTTGTGGTTCTGTGTCTGCCTCTAAAGTTTATAAATAATAATATAAATTTGCCTTACCTCAGTACCATTTCCATATGCAAGGCCTTAAATTGAAACCATATTGGCCATTTCAGCATTTGAATATGCATAAGCCATTATTAAAATTTAATATTTTAAAAAAAATAATCTTAATTTGACAAATAGATTTTGTTATAATATTAGAAAGTATGATCATATTTCTACAGTTTTCTGTGACTCTCGTTGGTTTAATTTACATGAACGTTTTGTAATTCATCTGACATGTCTTGTATATAAGGTCTTAACTATTAAACAGCCTCAGTATTTATATGAAAAGTTGATAAAAAACTCCGACATACATGATTATATTTACTAGACATCGTGATAACTTAAATGTACCCAAACATAAGCTAACTTTATTCCATCGTGGCTTCACCTACAACTCTGCAAATGTATTTAATTTGATACCACTAAATATTAAATCATCTTCTAGTATCGTGGTATTCAGAAAGAGGATCAAAGATTTTCTTGTGTCTAGCTGAGGTCATACATAGTGTTTTAGTATATTTAATTATTGTATATACTTTATGTTCTGTTACCTGTTTCAGGTGACAATTTTTGTATTTATTTGTATGTTGCTAATATTTAAATTATATTTTTGCATTAGGGTGGTTGTACTGAGCAACACTGTTGGATACCGCCACTCATTTTGATATAATTATTTGTGTACTGTTGTTGTAATGCAATAAAGACCATATTGTTATTATTATTATTATTATTATTATTAATATACAATATTAAATAAGATCATAATATTATTGTTTTGCATGGCCTCCCCAAGATATGTTTAAGTAATTTAAGTAACTGTGTAAAAATGCACTTGATCAAATAAATCAGTTTGGAATATGATAAAGTATAAAACAAAAAGTGAGAGTCGCAAGACAAGACATGATCTTGCAAAATCATGCTCTTTGTTTTGCAAGATTTCTTGTTCCAGTCAACACTAATAACTTGTTTCAAGATATCTAAAAAGGCCTCTTAAGATCAGATATGATCATTGTCGTTTAAGTAATCTAATTTTTTGCAACTCTGATAAGTTTTTCAACTATAACTAATCCGCATTTGTGGTTAAGCTTATAATTAATGTTCAACTGCATACATTAGTATTTACTTATGTGCTAAACTCTTATAGCATTTGTACACTTATTTTAGTCTTATGCTTTGATAACTAAGTTATGTTGCCATTAACTTACGGATAGGTACCTAAGCTTTCTCGGTTGTGAACAATTTCTAGACACAAAACAGATAACGTAAGTTTTAGTAAAGTCAGACATGCAATACAACACTTACGATGCAACATAGCAACAATGTATTTGAAATTTAATTTAGATGTTAAATAAAGAGCTCATAATTAGGAACTTTCTAAATGTATGTCATAGCAGTAACATTAATATTGCTTTATAATGTATTACGTTCAGAATTTTAATCAAGCAATTAATTGCTGGAAATAAAGAGAACAAGAAATGTAGCTGAAACGATAAAACGTAGTAATGCCTTTGCATAATAATTCATTTCATTTCAGCTTTATTTAATATCTCTGTGGAACGGTATATGTAAATCCCTAACTATAATGCATAATCATGCACCAAATTGTAATATTATAAAAAATACAATGTTTAATATTTCTTATACTTACTTATACAATAAAACCAAAATAAATTTTATAAAAAAAAGAAGGTAGTTTTTTAATTTAACAAGTGATTAAAAGAACGAAACTATCAATAAAGCAATGTTGACAACTTGATAGAAAATATTAAATATAGGTAGCATTATATTTACTTATACATACCTTCAATATAAAAGTTTTAGCTTTAACGAACAATAAAAGAAAATACAATAACATTCTACAGCAAATTATTTGATCCATCTAAAATTAAACTAAACTAAATAGTACAGTAGTAATCAGAATAATTAATCTGTCGCAATAATAACATCATATACTATTTATTAATAAGTCTTGTAAACAGGTACCGTATTAGACTAGTTTATAGCAAATAGTCTTGTATATATATATATATATATATATACAGTTTTTCCAAAAAGTGGAATTAGGTATTTTTTTTATCAAAACGATAATATTACCAGGCTATTCAGCATCTATCAAAATACCCATATATTAAATTTGATCGACAAATATACTTACATACATTGAGTGTTATTTTTTATGGAGTGCCAAACTTTGAAAAATCGGAAAACTAAAACTTATAACAAGCAGATCAAAGATTGTCATGAAAGTGAAAGCAAATAATCTGATAATGAACACATACACTACAAATTTACCACTTTAAATTGCGGCTATCACAGTAAAAATTATTATAGTATCTACAAAAAATGTAAGAAATTATGAATACTAAATTGTTAAAAAATATATAGAAGGTTCATTTAAATTAAATTTTAGTTTTCTCCACCACACCTCCTTCCAGGCGATCACATTTTTTGTACGTTCATTAATTTTACTGTGGTGGGAATTAAAAGTGTTAAACTTGTAGTGTATGTGTTTTTTCCTTGTCCTATTGGTATTTGTTTTCACTTTCATGGCAATCTTTGACTTTATTATACCTAATTTTTAGTTGCCTGATTTTTCGAAGTTTGTTACTCCATAAAAAACATACAATATACAGGCTGTATCACATAAGAGGGCCACTCCCATGTATCTCGCTTAATATGCGAGACACGTCAAATATCTTTAATTGTTTTTTGTTGCATTTTTGGAGGCCTTTATGCTCGTAAAAAGATCCATGGCCAACTTTATGAGTAATAACAAAAAAAACCTTTAAAGTGCTCAGCCTTAAAGGCTGTCTAACTTTTTTATTTTAAGAGATAGAGAAAACTTATTGGTAATAAATTTTTATTGCAAAATTGATACCTTCCACCTGATATAAACAGATTTTTGAAATATCGTATGTGGTTCGTTGCGCCCTCTAGGCGGATAAAAAAATTTTTTATTGAAGCAGGCTATGGCCACAAAAAATTGCCTGTTTTTTCGTCTTTCATGCAATATACTACATGTTGCCCTTATGTTTCGTATTTATTACGGTTTTTTCAATTTTAGTTTAAAAAAAATGTATCCTAAATATTTTCGTGTTGCTCAAGATAATGTAGAACCTGTTTTAAAGACGTCAATTGCAAAAAAATAATAAACAGAATGTACTTTTTTTATGAAAATACAGATTTTCTTATAATATTATTTTATTACATTGTCTGTGTCAAAATAATTTTAAAGATCCAATTGCTTCTAATGTGAAAACCAATAAAATAATATTATAAGAAAATCTGTATTTTGCATAAAAAAGTACATTCTGTTTATTATTTTTTTGCAGTTGGCGTCTTTAAAACAGGTTCTACAGTATCTTGAGCAACACGAAAATATTTAGATACATTTTTTTAACTAAAATTGAAAAAATGTAATAAATACGAAAGATAAGGGCAACATGTAGTATATTGCATGAAAGATGAAAAAACAGGCAATGTTTTGTGGCCATAGCCTGCTTCAATAAAAAATTTTTTATCCACCTAGAGGGCGCAGCGAACCACATACGATATTTCAAAAATCTTTTTATATCTGGTGGAAGGTATCAATTTTGCAATAAATATTTATTACCAATATGTTTTCTCTATCTCTTAAAATAAAAAAGTTAGACAGCCTTAAAGTTTGGACACTTTACAGGTTTTTTTGTTATTACTCATGGCCATGGATCTCAAATTTGTTTTTACGAGTATAAAGGCCTCCAAAAATGCAACAAAAAACAATTAAAGATTTTTGACGTGTCTCGCATATTAAGCGAGATACATGGGAGTGGCCCTCTTATGTGATACAGCCTGTATATTCTTCGATCAAATTTGGTATGTGTATTTTGATGGGTCCTGAATAGCCTCCTAATATTATCTATATGATAAAAAATGCCTAATACCACCTTCTGAAAAACGACCCTTTTAAAAAAAAATAATTATTGCAATTTTTTCGATAGAATATAATGCTTTTCCAATGCTAACTTGAATTTTAGGATTATGCAAGTTGTTTGAACTTATATTTAGACAGAAGGACAATAACATTATACGATTAACTAATATGAGCTCTTTAATTTTATGTAAGGAGATATAAAAAACAAGATGTTCACACTACCAACATATATTTTCTAAAGTTAAGGTATAGATTTAGAATATTTGTTGCAAAATCAGCAGTTGTTACATCATGTCAATTAAATTATACGTTTAAATTCTATTAATGTCAAGCGTATCCTCTATATCAACGTCGAACTGCATGATATCCCTTACATTAGTAATTTATTTCAGATTGTCATTATTCGTTTCGGAAACATATATTATAATAATATAAACCTTTTCCTAATGTTAAATAAAGATTGCCAACCTAAATATGCTTCAGTTGTACCTTGTATAAGCTCCTGAAATAATAAAACGTCAACTGTATCATTAGCTAAAAAAATGTTCGTCATAACAGAAAAGGAAGATTTATTTATGTCACTCGAAAGTCAAAATCTCTCGAAATAAACAGAAAATAATTAATGAGGCGGAACGGGACGAAAACAAACTTCGAATGCGAGTTATACGGAACGTGAAATGATGCCTCGACGAGAACTCGTGCATGCATAACTGAAAAGTTGGAAGGGCGTGTGCATGTTGTGTAATCAACGCCACGTAGTTCAATTTAATTACAAGTTTTCGCCATAACTTCTCAGGTGTGCTTAGCCGCGTGGATAAAGTTAGACGTGCACTCCGTTCTAGATGTCTAGAAGCAGAGTTTTTATGTACACTCAAAACCGTTTACTGTGCATTTACCACTGGTTTGTCAAATAAAATTTAACTGGATTTAACTAAATCGAGTTTTGATTGTTAAGATATGAGACATTTGCTTAAGTTTCCTTCTGTTGACGGTTGGATTCGACTTATCAACAGCAATTAATCTAGATTAAGTCCAAAGATTAAAATAAAACTGGATTAGAGAACATATTTTGGTTTATCGCAAATGGCAGTAGCCAGATATATAAACCAGGTATACCAATAAATAACATAACCTAAACAAAACTGGCATAAAAAACAATGACCATGATTATTGAATCTATGGCCCGCTACAGACTATGCGTGAATTCGCGATGCGCGATGCGTGGTTTGTAAGGAGTTCGTGCATCGCGTGTGGGGTTTTTATGAATGGATTTTTAACGAACAAGACCCTACACACTATTCGCGAATTACTCGCATATCACGCATAACGCATAACGAATCGCGATTTCACGCATAGGTTGTAGCGGGCCTAATAAAGAGTAAGTATTTATAAAAACACAAAATTCGATAAATGTATGCTTACATAACCGGCTCATATTTATCAATTTAACCACTAAAAATCGGAAAATTTATTGCAAAATATAAAAAGGAAACACTTTTTGAACAATGTAGGTATTGTGAAATATAAAACCAGTATGAGGTTGCCGTATTTCCCGCCGAAAATCAAATTTGCAGTGTTTTTAAGGTACTGAAATCTGGAAAAATAAAATACGTAGAGCAAAAGTAATTTCAAAAATAAAATTACTAATGTTTTGTTTATTCACTTATACTATTTAAACTCTCCTCATTTAATATAATAACTTTTAAAATGCAATTGTGTGATACACATTATTTCGCTATCGCTAACCCCACATTTTAACAATTATTTTCACATACTTATACACAAAAGTGAAAAATTTTATGTGCAGAACTATGTAAGTTTATGTTATAACAATGTTTATATCCATACTTGAATTAAAAAAAATACGTATTTTGAAAGATTTCAGTACCTAAAAATTTGCTGGGTAGATCTCTTTCTGACATTATATATTGATTTTACTTCGGTACCTTTGAATATTTGCAGGTGGCATGAGATAACATCCTTGTTATTTGCTAAACTCTATGTTATTCAGTTCTTAAATGTCTAAAATTACTTGTATTTGTAGAAAACACTATTTCAAGAATACGGCGCCCTTAACACATCAGTGATTTAATGTATTTCAAAATATGGCGAAGTCGCCAGTGACATTTAATAATATAAAATACATTAAACAATAAAAAACGAGTTCAAAGTTTACAAGATACTTAGAATGGAGTTGTAATTTCAATCTTTTTAAATAATATTTGACAGTGACAGACGCAATAAATTTCCTTATATCAAAATTTTAAATGAAACGAAAAACATCATCTAAAGGATTTACTTAAAAATAATTCAAATCCTGAATTTTCTCCAATTTCTTAGTTTGTTTGTGTAAATTTTAGGATTATGAATTCATTTTCACTTTGACGTCAATTAACAAAATTCTTCTCATTATCATAAAGTAGAAACAGATAATTAGTTTTCACAGAATGTCGTATCTTCTGATAATTAATTTTGGTAGTCTTTCAGTCAGTTGCACAAAAAAAAATTGAAATTGTAAAGCTTTTTTGAAATAATCACATTTATACTAAGGTATACCTCCCTAATATAAATTCATATGTATACATATTAATAATAATAAATAAAATATCACTTACTACTTTATTAAAGTGATATACTGATTGATATATTAGGTTATATATTAATGAATAATTGACCTTACTCAGAAAAATTTAATTTGATGCCTAAATTAAAATCTGTGGAACATAAATCAAATTTTTAGAATTAAAAATAATTTTAACGGTGGATAAAGCAGTGTATTTGAAATATACATAACTACCTTTAAGAAAAAAATAAACAAAATTTTGATTTTAATATTATTCAAACTAATAAAAAATGTTTTCGGACAGTAGTAAAATGTGACAAAAACGATTGTAACAACAAAAAATAAATATATTATAAATATGTAAGCATTTGTGCAAGAAAAAGCAGTCCAAAGGAAAATGGCAGCAGGTAAGTGTATTAGTGTTTAAGTATAGTTAGAGTAGGGTTTAGCATTTTTAAATTTAAATACTGGAAAATTAATACAGGGTGAATCTTAAATAAGTACAAATATTTTAACCAGCAGTATAGTTTTGTGTGTAGAACACATAATTAATAGTTTTTTTACAAAAAAATCAGAAATAAAAAAGTGAAATTTTTAATAAATTTCGTAATTTTTCAGTAGAAAACTTGTTGAGGACCGCTGGCCTAGACCGACCCTTCATACTTTTATGAGTCATACTGCTGCAGACTGAACGTGTGGTTCACAGTGTTGCCAGTATTATACAAATGTCTTTGCTTCAAGGAAGAAAAAATCTCAACTTTTCGCGAATTTTGTCAAGTGTAACATTTTATATTATTTTTTATTATCAAACTGTCATTGACTGTCATGACAGATTATCGGAAGCCCAAGTCAAACTTGTTAACCCCACATAATGCATGAAAATAGCAATAAAATTTGCTAAAAGTTGACATTTTTTCCATTTTAAATAAAAAACGCGTGCATAGTTTTTCGTTATTCTTCATAAAATAACTTAAGGAAATTGTGTTTTGTGTCCCTTTCTAACAGTGTACAATGACATTTAACTTGTGAAATGTGGATTACTGATTAAATAGTTAATTTTTTAACAAACAGGTAAGCTTGTGTGCACGTTTATGTATAATTTTTGAACATTGGACATAGTAATATCACGTAATATCTTCCTAAATATTTTACGGTAGTATTGAACTTGCGGAAATTCATTTTTAATCGTTGAAGTATAGTAAGGTTAGTTCAGATGTTAAAATTTATGTTAATATTGCTGCGTATCATACTACATACCCAATTTTACTGTACCTATGCTTAAAACAAGTATTTTTAAAATAGAACTATTACGTTAAAGGAAACGTAATATTTATATTGGAGGAGATATGGCAACCTCGCAACAAATCATATGTTTCATTAGGTTGTTGGATGATAAATCAGCCAGCGGTCCTCAAAATGTGGGTATTTTTTTAAAAAATTAATATCTCCGTAAATATTAGAAATTTTTAAAAATGGCTTTCACTAGACTGATTTAAATGACGAACTACACCAGCAGTTAAAATATTTGTACTTATTTAAGATTCACCCTGTATGTACCCATTTCATTTAGCTATACGTTACATGAATTTCGAAAATGGATAAATTTTCATATACAATATTCCTAAAAATCCTCCTTAAATTCCTTAAATTATAACTAAAAAAACTTTTAGCAATTAAAAAACTATAATTTATGCAAGCAGATAATTAAAACTCTTCTTTTTATAAATTTTAAATTTGTGTCACACACTAATACTTTTATTTATTTATTTAAAAAATACTTTTATTAATACCTAACTGGAGTCAATGCATAATATCCCATTACTATAACTCACTAATATAGTAATAAAGAATGTAGTAGTAAAAATTCCTTTAGATGACAAGAAAGAGAATAAAAATTTATTTTATTGGCATTTTATCTGTAACGAGAACTATGTCAGACTGTAACATTGATTTATATTACATATAAGTTGAAAAATCAATACAGATTAATAAATTTCATCCTATAATATATAATATTCTTATAAATTTTCCTTAAACGTATCTAGATGCCAGAATGTCCTATGCCAAAATATATTTCATTTGCAAAATTTTCATTAATATTAGAAGATGACCTTTAAATTTTGAAAATTATCTTCAGTGTCTCCAAAATATTTTGTTATAGTTTGCTGTAATATGAATAAAATAGGCAAAAGTTAGACATTTTAATTTTTTCAAGTATTACTTAAATTTCCGTACATCTATTTTTAATGTATAGTTTAGAGAATGTATAAACTTTCCATTATAATAAATAAAATGTGCTGTAAAATGGATATATTTATATTGATTTAAATAGGGTGATTGATCTAAATTGTGTACTGATATTTTTGAACACACACGTCTTTATATAAACTTCTATATAATAAGTGATAGAGGAGATCGGGTACGAAAGTAACACGGGTTGGTTGCAACAGTAAGCCTACTGTATTTCTAAAGAGGTTTGTCTATGATATTATATCATCATACAGTCGGCAGTGAAATCTACATTAACTTATTTGAACAACAATATCCGTAGTGTCTTTTAGTTCGAGTTAAGACCTGCAGGGTGCAAAATGATATGCAAAGTAAGTTTTCATTTTTTATCTTAATCTATCATAATCCTAGAACTGAAAGTTATTTTGAATTATTTTATTGGCTTGTTCAGTTAATACCAATATTGGCTATAACCTAAGCTTGGTATTTTAATTAAAAATAATCGTTAAAAAAAGTTTTAAGCAAGTATCCTGTCAATCGCGTGAAAAATGCGTAATGGGACGATTGTAACAATGCCATAGGGGGACGATTGTAACAATGCCATAGGGGGACGATTGTAACATGTTACAACCGTCCCTTATATTTTATACCTATGATCGTATTTGTCATATTTAAAATGATAATTCTGTAGATATCCAGATACTTAATTACTTCAGTATTTGTTATACTGTGTGGGAATATTCAAATTCATTCTCTTTATTTAGGATGTCTAACAAAAGACAACAAACAACAGATCGTGGGAAAGATTGTTGTGGATTGGGAAAAACTTGGTACATCCCAAATATGGAATATGGACGAGTCGACAGACAACCGTGCAAAAACCAGATAGGGATAGGATTCTTTGTTATTACCAAAAAAAATTATTATTACTTTATATTTTTGTTTCATTATTCCATTTTTTTATTTTTTCTTATTTTTGTCGAATAAAAAAATATATTATGTACCTGCACTACAACTTACTTTTATATAGATACAATGAATAAACAAATACCTTGTAAATACTAACTTTCTATACCTAGTTAATTACCTATTATTCATATGTTACAAATGTCCTCATGTTCTGTTACTTTTGACCCATACCATTGGGTAGGTTGTAACGACGTACACTTTCTACTTTTTTATTAATTGTACATCAATATGAACTTTAATTATTTCAATATTATTTCTTTTATATATAAAATGCCAAGGAAACGACTTATAGTAAGTAAATTTATATAACTTTGTTAATTTTTTATTTATCCGGCTTTACAAAAATATGTTACTTTCGTACCTGGTCTCCCCTATATTCTCTAAAGAGGGATGGTACCTACATGTTTTTTTTGCAAAATTTTAAGACCTTTGACATATCATTTTCTTATTTTAAAATTAGATTTTCATACACATTTTTTTAATTTCAAGTTATAATCTGCATTATATTCCTTTTTCGAAAAAAAGTCTATATAAAACATAAGTTCAAAAAATATCGGAAGAATTTAGGAACACCGAGCCATAATATTAAATATGATTTCCTTGAGACTATATCAAAAATAATAGCACCAAACTATAATCACCTTAATATTTAAAAGTAATTTTCGATTACTTAATACGTATATTTTTGCCTGAACATTCCTTACAATGTTTACAAAACAATCACAAAATTAATTAGAACAAGTCGCGTAAAGTTTTCCTTTAATAATGTTTCGCGAAAGTAAAGTTAAAAGCCCTAAAGTTAATTTTACCAAAACAATATAGTCGCCCCTTATTACAATCAATTAAAGCAGCCAAAGCGAAAAAGTGATGCAAAACTTACGCTGCCGCCCCCAACGATATCCGGAAGAAGTTAAGCGAGAACTTTCAGCGACCATCTTCGAGACAATTTCCCGAGGAAAATAATCCAACCATCGCAATTAGGAGGCGCTTATTAGAGTTGTTAATTGCAGCCACAATATACCTCGAAGATCGCAGTCGATATAGCCCTTAACAAGCCGAACAATCGAGTCTTGAGCCGCACCACTGACACCCTTTTCCTGACCCCGCTCTTCCGGCCGCCGGAACTTTTTTATCTCGTAACTGAAAACTTCAAACTTTGCTCATATATCGAGTGTTGCCAGTTCCAGATTAAATTCGACGTGGAAGTCTTTAATTACTTTCGGGTGTTTTTCGAAAACCATTAGCACGGCTGCTGCTTTCGAGACCTCGTTTATTTATTCTGTATTATTCGCGTAGCGTTCTTTTAAATGCGATGTTTTAAAAAGTTTGCGTAAAACATTTCCATGGCCCTAATTGGGTTAGTGAAAAGTATTCATAACTGTTTCATTATATTGAATGATGTCTGAAAAACGGTTAACAATAATGAATGTAAATGGTTAATAAAGCTCATATATTATTTAATGACTGGTAACATTATACAGGGTGTTTGTAAATAAGTGCGAAATACTTTAGGGGGTGGTTATTTTGTGAAAAAAAAGTTCTATAAACTTAGGTCAAAATATACTTCGTTCCCGAGATTGTTTCAATTTTAATTTTTGATTTATTTTTATTAATTATTTTAAAGAGTTTTAAAGATATTGACTCGAAATTTGAAACACGATTTGGAGGGATAAATATGGATTTTTTGGACTCCGAATATTTCTGCTTGTACCAGTGACGTTCGTGCGAGAATGCCACAACATTTTTTAATAAAAAAATGGTACACCACCGACTTTTTCTCGTTTTGATATTTTTTTAGAAATCCGCCATCAATTCTGAACGGAATCAGTCTCATCAATTTTTTCGTGGTATGCACCTTTTTTGAGAAGAAAAAACAAAATATATTTTATTGCAAGTTGTGTATTTGTAATTTCTATTGATACATTATTTAGTAGGTTGCCGTCAATATTTCTAAATAAAATACTATCATGTCAAAATGTCAAATTAGCATTTTTCGTTATTTGTTTGCTACAAAATTAATGTCAAGAAGTGAATAATTTTTGTGCTTAAAAAAAAATGGAAAATTTTACAAATGCAGAAATAGCGGATATTTATTTTGACGTTTTGTATTTCGAAATCGAAATTTATATCAACTCTTTATTTTCAATGTTTAATTGCATTTTTAGTGTTGATATTGAAGACTAATTTCATTCAGAATTGGTGACGGATTTCTAACAAAAAAATATCAAAACGAGAAAAAATAAGTGGCGTCCATTTTTCTTTATTAAAAAATGTTGTGACATTCTTGCACGAACGTCACTGATGCAAGTAGAAATATGCGGATCACCGGATGTACATTTATCCCTCCAAAGCGGGTTTCAAATTACGAGTCTTATGATATCTTTAAAACTCTGTCAAATAGTTAATAAAAATAAATAAATAATTAAAATTAAAACACTGTATCTCAGAAACGAAGCATATTTCGACCTATGTCTATATGAACTTTTTTTCGAAAAATTCGGCAACCACCCCCTAAAATACAAACCTCCTGCATATCAAGGCCGGTCAACTCAAAATTATTAAGGGGCTACTTTGAAAAAAATAAAAATCACGATATATTTATAGCAAACATAGAAAACTATCATCTACAGTGTAACCCGTTTTCAGGTTAATTCCTCTGGAAATGTGACAAGGCTGTGGAATTTCTGTAAGCCAATGTTTTTTCAATTAGTACCCTGAAGGGAGGTTATATTTTACTAACTATTTTACTCATATAACAAAACCTGGCGTACTACAATTTTTTAAAAGGATTTTTTTTCCAGAAAGTGGTATTAGGATTTTTTTATATAAAAAAATATATCACCAGTCTACTCAACACCAAAATACCCATATACCTACCAAATTTAATCGATAAATGTATACTGATTGCTTTTTATGGGATGAAAAATCAGAACTAACAATTATAATAGGTAGATCAAAGATTGGCATGAAAGTGAAAACAAACACCAATCGGACAAACAAAGAGCATTACAAATTTGACACTTTTAATGACGGTCACAGTAAAAATAATGAACGTGCATAAAATGATTGAATTTTGTTTTATTAAGTTGTTCAATCGTCTTTTTAAATTTGAAAATATTTTACACAGCTTGTAAACAATATATTATTTAACAACTTAGTATTCATACTTCAATACATTTTTTAAACTCTAATAATTTTTACAGTGACCATGATTAAAAGTGCTAAATTTTATAGGGTCTGTGTTTTTCTTTGTCCGATTGGTATTTGTTTTCACCTTCATGGCAATCTTTGATCTACAACAAATATCAAAACTATAATAAATATCAATCCATAAGCATCGAAAGGAAATAATACTATACTCTAAGTATAAGAATTAGATTAGGTAAAAAATCTCGAGAAGAACACTCGATTCATGGAATACGGAATTTCAGGAAACAACTACTCTGCGGGCTAATGCCCCAACCAGCACTGGATTACACCTGGAAAACTCATAGCAAACAGGCAAAGTTACTCGATAGCAGTCCACCAGACATATGACGGTTTCGAGCTTATTAGTTCGCATCAGTATGCCATAAGTGAGGTAACCAATGAATAACCTTAACTGTTTTATGTCATCTAGCGGTCATTCGCTACTACATGCCGGATTGACCAGCCACAGCCACGAAGCGTTCTACATCGCAGTAGAAACCATCTTTGATCTTTCCTCTGCTTTTGACAGCTTACATATTCCTTTTGTTGGTGTTAAATTGGAAAAACTTGGTATACGTGGGGCTATCAACAGTTGGATAACTTCTTTTCTAACTAGACGAACCCTGCGAGTAAAGGTTAGTCGTGTGTATTCAGATGAACAAAAGCTTACCATCGGCACTCCACAGGGTAGTGTACTGGGTCCACTTATTTTTTTGCTGTATGTGAATGATCTGCCGGAACATATTAGTTGTGGTCAGGTGTTTATGTACGCGGATGACACATCCATTATAGTGTGGAGTAAATCCATGAGCGAGCTGATACATAAGGCCAATTTGGCCATTGATGAGTTTAGTACATGGTGTAATAGAAACCGTCTTATTATCAATTATGATAAAACAGTATGCACGTTCTTTAATACTGCTCAGAAAAAAGTAAATTATGAAGATGTCAATTTAACTATTAATAATCATAAATTGGTGATTCAGAGTGAAATTAAATTTTTAGACACTCAGCTAGTTGTGAACTTAAACTGGGCATCTCATATTGACGCGCTTTGTAATGATTTTAAAAAAACTTGTTTTGCCGTGCGTATGTTAAAAAATAGCTTAGACCCGATTTCGCTTGTAAATGTTTATTATGCACTCAAAGATGGCCTATAATATTATTGTTTGGGGTCAATGTTCGTCTGTAGAGCGAATTTTTGTATTATAAGAACTATTTTTAATATGAAACGCATGGAATCATGTAGAACAGTCTTTAAAAATAAAAAAATGACAGTATGTTCCACATACTTATACAAATTACTTGTCTATATACACTCCATTAAGGACACACTTCATCTTCATGCCAGTAAACATACGCACCTAACTCGCGGTAGGAACAATATTTGATAAATATAATTTGAGTTTTTACACCAAGTCGCCGATCTGTGCTGGTAGTCAATTGTTTAATAAATTACCTATTAAACTTAGAAATATTATCTCCTTAAGGATGTTCAAGGCATCTCTGAGAGATTTTTTATGTAGTCATAGCTTTTATCCCCTAAATGAATATTATACGCTTTGATTTTACTTTGTATTGTTTTGTATCGTATCTATATTGTGTTTTTATACTTTTAGCATATCTGGTTATTACCTATTTTGACCTTTTTTATTTCTTATTCTATCCAATTGTAATTATTGGCAGAAAGAATGAATAAATTTATTATTATTATTGAAAGCTAGCGACCTATATCACGAGTCGACGATAATGATATATTGCAAAAACGGGTTGTTTCCATAATTCAGAATTTGGTTCAAATAAGAATTTTTATAAAGTAAATAGTATCTAAAACATAGATATAACATTAATTAGTATTGTATATACTGTTTTACTAAATTATATATCTTTTAAAATGGTCTAAAATTTAAAAATTTAAAGCTGATTCGAAACGCGTTGTTATTGGTGACGACGTAGGAAAGTAGGTAATTCTAGGAAGGGTTCATTTATGTTGGTTGCGGAATTTGGAATTTGACTTGACAATCATTCTGTCATTTCAACCACATATTGCTTTAGTTTGATTTTTCCACCTATTAATTTGAAACGCACATAGTTTTCCATGTCTTCTTCTAACTAAAATATAACAATAGTTTTAAGTATCATGTAAAAATTAGCATGAAATTACTACTTACATTACAGTTATTTTCACAACATAAGAAACTACTTCGTGATTTGGGCATATCTCTTCTAACTGCTTTAAACCACTTCAACTTTCTACAATTGATATAGTTATAAAATTTTTGTTTAGACTATTCATAGAAGTATTTGGACAAGATGGTACAAAACACCACAACACAATAAAATTTATTTGTTGCAGCCATCTTAACGCTCGCACGGCATCTGACATTTATCTTATAACTACTTTGCTATGTCATCGAATTAGCAAATTAGCAACTCAAAATACACCACGTAAATATGTTATTGCAGCAAATTTTACGGCTTTAACTTAGCGATGAAATTGCTTCCAAAATAGAAAAAAATATATTAAAAATATATATAACTAAGTCCTATAGAACCAATCTATACCATTTTTGAAAAAAGTGATACAATTCTATTCCAGGAAACACTTACGTGTTTCTACTCTGCAATTACAAAGCAAAATTACAAAAAAACGACAATATTAAATTTTTATTTTTATTTGGATACTGGGTTTTACATCCTTTGAGAAAAAATATTCAATTTTATATAAATTATGGTGGCAATATATTCAATTTTGTAATAAGACATATTTTTGCAGAAACTTGATGCCCAATTTACACCACCAGTTATTTGCTATGTATCAAATACTCAAGTCAAACAGAAATAAACAAGTTCTGAACTATAATAATTTAAATCTTGAATTTTATCAAACCCCCAAGTCACCCAAGCGAAAGCTGCTCTCCAGAGACGACCCTAAAACAATAACCTTCCTTCTAACAAGACAGGGCTATATATATCTAGATGTCTAGTACGAATGGATCCAATAGTGGATGTCCCTTAACCATATAGTTTGCAAATTTAATCAAACAGCATACAAACTATACATGTTCACCACAGCAAATAAATAACTCTGATCATATGTTCAAATGGAAATTTCTGTATGCAGATTTGTTAATTAATTTACCAATATGTAATATGCGCCTCAAATATGTCATATGAAAAAAGTTACATTATATGTGCTGCCATACACGTGAAATTTACAGGCCTAGTGTTTGCATTTTGTTGCGAAAAAGAACTGGATACGGAAGTATATTAATCGTCTCTCTTCCGTTCGAAGACTTAAAAGGAAAAGTTTTAAAGAGCAAATATTTGTTTATGAATTGGCATCCACATCAATTTAGATTTAACTTTTCTATTTTGTATGTTATGGAATCAAATCTTACACTGAAAAAATTGTACTTATGTGAATATAATGTAATTTTGCGAAAAAATTATGTATTATCTCAATAACATTACTGTACAAATACAAAACTTATTTAAAAAATTGTAAAAACGCATTTCTTGTAAATTTGCTGTAAATGAATAAATTGTTCAAAAATACTGAATATTTGTAAATTGTCAATAAAAACCTGAAATTAAAATAAGGAATATAATTTACGAAATATATATAAAAGTGACCCAATAGACATTATAATCAAGTGATGTACATGCATTTGCAATAATAATGACATTCTCTCAAAATAGTTTTTGAATTTCTGGAAGTTGGGGAAGTGGGGGTGTGAAACAACTAAGAACTAATGTTAAAAGTAGATTTCATTATGAATACGCCAGCAGTTCAAAAAAAATTGCAAAATTCATTTTAATGAGTGTCATTATTATTGCAAACGATTGTACATACGCTAGAACTATCTCGTCTGTAGCCATTCTTGCTGTAATACTGTGAGTATTGGGTTGCATATTCAAGTTGGTAAAAATGTATGGTTACAGAAGGAGTGTGTTACGAGGTGTGGCAATTTCGGGAAATTTGTCAATGAAAAAACAAGCAAATTAAATTTCGCCAAAATTGTATTATCGACCTACACAATAGTCTCCCTCCAACTCTACACAACGATTCCAACGTTGCTCCCACGATTGGAAGCACCCCTGGTAATCCTTCGCAGTTAACCTGTTCAGCACCACGATTACAGCTTCTTTGACCTCCTGTACGCCGCCATGATAAGTTGCCTTTAGGTGCAACTTGATCTTGGAGAATAAAAAAAATCGCAGGTGGCAATATCGGGGCTATACGGTGGGTGCGGCGGCAACGTTGGAATGCCTTTTACTGCCAAAAACACTTGCACAGTGAACGAGGAATGGGCTGGAGCATTGTCGTGGTCCAAGATCCAGCCGTTCTCGGCGAGATCGGGTCGCACACGGAAAACGCGGACCTGCAACTATTCCAGGATGTCAACATAGAACTGTCCAGTCACTGTCTAGCAGGCAGGAACATATTCACGATGAATGATGCCGTGGATTTCGAAAAAAACGATCAGCATTAGCTTCAGTCGTGACTTGGACATCCTCGCTTTCGTTGGCCGCTATTTTACATCCACTGTTGACTTTGTTTACGGGTCAAGGGGTCATAGTCAAATATCCAGGTCTCATCTCCAGTGACGACCCGACTCGATTTTCGCATGTCTTTCTGTTCACTTTTGGCACCATCTTTGCGCAAATCTTTCGCATACTGAAATTTTCCTGTAACATCTTGCGAACGATTTCTTTGTTGCCGTTCATCTCGCCAGACAACGCACGAATGCTTGGGCGCCGGTCAGACGTGATCAGTGCAACATTGGCGTCAGTACGAGAGGTGACGGCAGCTCTTTCACGTGGATCGTCTTCTACCGATTCACGCCCCTCCTTGAAAGGTTTTGCCCATTCAAACACGCGTGTTTTCGATGGATTTTCGAGGTTTATTTCGCCAGATTTCACTAAAAATTGAACCCCAACACGACGAAAAAAGTTACTTCCAAAGAATACACATAAAACACAAACTAAACGTGCTATTGACTTCAACCTTGGACTGAAACTAAAACGAAGGTCCCCCTTCTCTAGAAAAACTTTGACGAACGAAATTCAGTGTTGCCAGTTTCCGAGTTATAACTAAATTTCCGGAACTTAATTGCCACACCTCGTATATATACTTTGAAAAAGATGAAATTCTTCAGTGACAAACCTACAAAGAAACTTTCCAAATGACCACGCCTTTATATAATATATATAATTTGTGCAAACGTATTATTAAAAAATACATCAGTTCACTGAAACTGTATAAATGCCAAAAATAAGATATATTAAGGAGGTTTTTAAATATTAGAGTGGTTCAACTAAATAATATTAAGTGAAGGTTATACTGTTCTCTTAATTTATAATGAACGATGTTAATATACTTAGTACCTCACTATTTAGTTAGGTCATTATTTTGGTATTTTTTTAATACAAATTTATATCCAATAATTATACGCGTACTCTGTATTTCATCATATGTTTAGTTTATTGGTAAAGTGACTACTAATTTACATTATGTGTCAGTTCGAAAATTAAGTTTTTACTTTATGTATTATGTCATGCTGTATAAATATTTTGAAATAGAAATATCATCTAATATTTTATATACAACCGGATAATTTCGAAATAAGTCCGTACAAATTATTAATTTTTATTCGAGATAGAAATATTCAAACATTAGAATAATGTAAAATTTATACTGTTAATTTAAGTAAGTAGGTATTATAAAAATATAGAAACTTTACATTGCATTTTTGGGAAAGTACTTTGAAAATAGCAAAAAGTTACAATGTAAAAAAATATATGGTAAAACTACAAAAAAATAACACCGAAACTTTACAAATTACTGCAAGATCGCATAGGAAATTTACAAAAATTTTGTAAATATACCAAAGCCATATTTACAATAAAATTTTAGAATTAATTAGATATTCGTGAAATTACTTGTAAAGTAAGGGGTATATATTATTACCCATTATTACAAAAAAAATGTTCAACGTACATGTTGGTTTTTAAAACATATATGTATTATTTGTTTTACCATTACACTAATTCATTTATCTGCCCCTTATTATATCTCAATAAAATATTGCTATACACTATTTAAATTGTATGTGAAGGTGTGCTTATCTATAAAAGGTATAATAAATCTATAAAATTACTGTTACGAGTTATTTTCAATCATTCTATTGGATCTGATCTTTTATCTGTCACAGTTCTCTCATTATAAGGGATGTTCCAATTTGTATATAAAGCTTCCATATATCTTCAGGGTCTAAAAGGTCGACTTAAATAAATTCCACTCTAGTTGCTTTTCAAAAAGAAGACACTAAACCATAAATCTCTATCGGTCCTATGAAAATTAACTATTCTACAAGTTCACCAGTACCTTTTTTTCAAATTCCCATTATTTACAAAAATAAATAATGAGTAAAATAAGTATTACTCTACGTATTACTGAAAATGAGGTAAATCTAATCAATGTCCGTTAGACATTTAAATTTAAACGATTTTATACCATAACTATGTTACGCTATATACGATAAGTGCTGAAAGCCTGTTATGAGAATAATGGGTACCTATCAAAAATGTATGTATACCGGAAGATGGATATCGATCTTGTTAAGCAGAATTTTCATCATGTAGCCCGATGAAACAATATACTTTATTTGTTTAATGGATTATATGTTGTGAGCAACGATATTTTACGTGAAATTTTGTTGACAGTTTCTATTTCTTTGTTGACGTATCTATTTTAGGAAAGTATTTATTTAATAAAGTTATAATTTCTATTTACTAGTTAATACTAAAAATTTTATAAATTAAAATAATAAAAAGTACAATTTTAACATCCTGTATATCGGATATTATTAACTTTTTGACTATGGTTCCATTGATCGCACTGATCGAATTTAAAAAGAATGGTAATATCCCGCGTTGAATTTATTTTAAAACTTTTCTACTCTTGTTAAATTTTAAAATACTTTTAGGTTTTCAAGAAAAGATGCATTAATTAAAACAAGATTTTAATAGTGTTTATTAGCAGAAATAAAAAAACCTGTAGTAGAATCTGTCTGTAAAATTTGTCAGCAATAAAACTATTTTATTTCTGCTACTGTTTGTTGTTGAAAATGACTGGAAAGTTTACATTCAGCGAACAAGTTGACATGTTACTTGTGCTAGGTTTCTGTGAAAGAAATTATTAGCTGTTACAAGTACATCTTTTGCTTTTTATTATCAAAGCAATACGTATGCTATTAAAGAAAGATATATCTTTTGATGTATCCTAAACCTACCACTGCAACTTTTAAAGTCGCGTATTTGTTTCAATGTAAT
This sequence comes from Monochamus alternatus, assembly GCA_037114965.1. Taxonomy (NCBI): domain Eukaryota; kingdom Metazoa; phylum Arthropoda; class Insecta; order Coleoptera; family Cerambycidae; genus Monochamus; species Monochamus alternatus. The sequence goes on along the minus strand of CM073431.1, from coordinate 70,114,991 downwards.
TTTTTACAAGATAAATTTCGCATGCGACTAGATTAAGTAACGAAACGATGCCTCCATCTAACAATGTAAAATGAAACAGTTTTATAGCATATTTAACTTCATGAGATGATTACGATAGTTGTTGAATCTACTCGCAAAGCCCCAGGCTAACCGATAACTGCCTTCATAAAATTTTATCTGCTCCACCACTGAGCTATTTACACTTTGTACATTTACATTTCGACCTGACAGTGAAGAGAGGATAATTTGAAAGTAATGATGGCCCCAGCCCCGAGTAAAAACAGCGAGCTTTTATCTCTTTAAATTTGAACGAAAACCGAGTGGCACACAGTAATCGGAACCGGGCCGGGAAAGAAATAGAATTTCCCGTTACTTAATGACGATATTATACAGTAGATAAGAGATTTAACATTTGAAAGGCTTCTTTTCACCCATTGTTGTGCAGTGGAAACCCTTTCGTAGACGTCCGATATTTCAAACTGCATTCAGATAGATTACTATCTTCAAGAATTAATTCCAATAAAAAGAATCATTGTATAATTTGTCATTTTAAGTTGAATGACCTTTGCCGTACTATCTATTGGTACATTTAAATCAGATGGCTTTCTATGGATAATAGGGGCGTACTAAAGAAAAAATGTTTTACACAATGTCTGTAAAAGATCTGGACAAAATACTGCCACATATTTCTGGGACCAAAATGATGATCTAATACAAAATACCAAAATTTCATAACTTTCAAGAAAAGGGGTTATGATTTTATTTGAATTTTTCTTCAACAACTTCACTACACACTGAATACGTAAAATTTTGAATAGATGAGTTTTCTGGCATGATATATTGAAATCTGCGCTAGAATTAGATGTAAATCATAGAAGACGCACCTTACATACATTTAAATTGTCATTTTTATAACATAGTGTATTGAATTTTTAATCAACAATTTTTATTCTCTAATGCGTTTCTCTAAAATAAATATATAGGATTAAATATGACTAAGTACAAATATTTTAAGAGAGGATAGAGAAAAGTAAGTATTAATGGAAGCACCATTTAAAACATTTCCAAACGTATTTATAACACGATTTTTTTTTGAGGAAAATGCAGCGAAGCTTATAAATTAAAAACTGCCCGGGTGCATTTGCAGTTTTCTGTTAGTATTTGTTTCAATTCTTAGAATAAAAGACCAATTTTATTAAATGTATCTACGCGAAGTGGAAGGGTGTATTTTGACGGACCTATGTATAATCAGCGAAAATGTAGTTTTGGCAGTTTGGGACGAAGTTAATCGGATTAACTGTTATCTATCATAGGCTAGGAGAATTACGAAAAAATCTTTCAAATATGGCTCTAACGTGACGTAACTTATATAACTATTGGAATCGCTCGGGAATAGTATACCTATTGAAAATATCGAGGTGCGCCAACTTGAAAAGGTGTGCTATTTGCATAAACAACGAAAAAGTGAAAAAAAAGTGAAAATCGTGTTTTTTCCCGGAAACAATCGCATATAACTCGGTAAGTATGCATTTTAGAGAAAAAATGTATGCTTATAAATTTGTTCGTTATGAAATTTTCTACAAGATAGTGTTGGTGGTCCAATATCCGTAGATTTGAAATGCTCGCTGCAAAATGCTCGAAAGTGCAAAAAAGTAGGTAAAAAACAAGGTAATTTTAAATTATTTATTTGACAATGAAAAAATAACCCAATCACGCCATACATTTAGAGAAAAGTACTTGACTTCAATACAAAACGAGAGGCGTAAGGCCGATTAAGATCGGACTGACAGTTTTTGCATAAAGCAATTATTAAGTAACCTACCTGGAAAAAAGATCTTTTTTTTAATTTCGTGTCAGGCTAAAAGTTATGAATATTTTTTTGCGCCCGCACTTTTACATCTTCTTGGACCCTTAAACTATCATATACAATTGCTATTTTAACCATTTTTCAATTTTTAATAATTTTTTGAGCCGTTTTAAAAAGTTTGAAAATTTTGGCTCTTAAATAATTAAGCCTGTGAAGCGGGATTTGCGAGTGGGAAAAAATCGGAAAGTATAGAAAAACTGTACTCGGAAAGACGCTTCTTTAAAAAAAAAATCATCCAATTCGGTCCAGTAGATGTTGAGATATTAACTTCTAAATTTGAAAAGGGTATGCGGTGTAACGGTTAATGATATAACAATAAATTATATACCAATCGATAGGTTTTTCCGAGATGTTTTCATATCTGCTTTCAAAAATTACAGTGCACATGTGCATCACGCACAAAAAATTGCATAAACATTGTGTAGTGTGCGCTCGGAGTCGAAATTTGGAGGGGTGGGGATAAGCTGAGAAACTTCGGGGCACAAAACATATACTAGTATAACTAGATTCGGCGCTTCAAAATCGGCGCGCTCGCTTCAGGATGATTGACGATTTTTTTTTTTAAATTGGGATAGAAAAACGAGAAGATTTTCATAGTTACATTTATCAATTTTTAAAAATAAACAATCGGTGGTAGATTTTCATAATCAAGCATTTTTAAATGTTGCTAAAAATTAGTGCTAATCATAATATCCTTATTGGGCATATATTGTCCATTGTAAATTAATTATTTTATTAATTTTAAATTGAAGAATTAATGAGTAATAATGTTATAAACTAATTTAATTGTTATTTAATGCATATAGTACATTGAATAACGGGAGATAAGGTATACTCGGGTCAAGAATTCAGACGTCTTACGTGACGGCTGACGTTACACATTTGTTTTTATTGTCAACGTAATTTTCGATATTTGGTCGCATTAAAAACAATGACTTCTTGCAATTTAGTGCAGTATATAATGCAAACTTTTAGTGTAGTATATAGTTTTATTACTATCAGTTGCAGTTTCTTAAATATTTTAATGATATTATAATGAATTATTCATTTGTTCATATGACGTAAGTCGTCTGAATTCTTGTCGCGAGATATAAATAATCGAAAAATATCGACAATTTTATTAAATTTACATAATTTATAGAATTTATTTATAATACAAGTTCATTTATTACATTAATTGGCATACTTTCTTTTACACATAATTTTCTCGTCGCTGTCTTCTACATTCTATATTAGTGTCTAATACATTTTTTTCGCAATTTTTACAAGTTTGACCGTGACATCCTGCGCAATAATCGGAACATTTTAATCCGTATTTGACAGAATTACAAGATTTTGTGCAGCCCTTTGTACATTTACAACTGATCTCGTAATATACTGTCAGGAACTAGTTGGTATATAATTTATTGTTACATCATTGACCGTTACGCCGCATACCCTTCCCAACTTTGGAAGTTAATATTTCAACATCTACTGGACCGAATTGGATGATTTTTTTTAAAAAAGAAGCGTGTTTCCGAGTACTATTTTTCTATAGCTTCCGATTTCTTCCCACTCGCAAATCCCGCTTCACAGGCTTATTTAATTAAAAGCCAACATTTTCAAACTTTTTAAAACCGCTCAAAAAATTATTAAAAATTGAAAAATATTCATAATTTTTAGCCTGGCACAAAATTAAAAAAAAGTATTTTTTCCAGGTAGGTTAATTAACAATTGCATTATGCAAAAAACTGGCAGTCCGGTCTTAATCGGCCTTACGGCTCTCGTTTTGTAATGAAGTCAAGTACTTTTCTCTAAATGTGTGGCGTGATTGGGTTATTTTTTCATTGTTAAATAAATAATTTAAAATTACCTTGTTTTTTACCTACTTTTTTGCACTTTCGAGCATTTTGCAGCGAACATTTCAAATCTACAGATATCGGACCAACACTATCTTGTAGAAAATTTTATAACGAACAAATTTAAAAATTTACATTTTTCTCTAAAATGCATACTTACCGAGTTATATGCGATTGTTTCCGAAAAAAAACGCGATTTTCGCAATTTTTTTCACTTTTTCGTTGTTTATGCAAATAGCACACCTTTTCAAGCTAGCGCACCTCGATATTTTCAATAAGTATACCATTCCCGAGAGATTCCAATAGTTACCTAAGTTACGTCACGTTAGAGCCATACCAATCTGTACCCCTCCTGGCCTATCAGGTATTATTGAATTATTATTAATAAAAATGTTCATTTTCGGCGTTTTTACATTTGGCAACTCTGTGAAAAATGACCGCATGACCCAAGAATTCAGACGACTTACGTCATATGAACAAATGAATAATTCAATATATTTCCATCAAAATATTTAAGAAACTGCAACTGATTAAAATTATATACTACACTAAAAGTTTGTATTATATATTGCACTAAATTGCAAACAATTATTGGTTTTAACGCGACCAAATATCGAAAATTACGTGACAATAAAAACAAATGTTTAACGTCAGCCGTTACGTAAGACGTCTGAATTCTTGACGCGAGTATAGCTGCTTGCTTCAGTCTGTATACTGCCCACCTGGCTTCTATCTCCAAAAGTATATGGAGAAGTGGTAGATCCAGGAATACTTCCAGAGCAACTGACAGTGTGGTACTGATTGCATCAGTTATTCAGGCACAAGAGTTAAGTGTAAAGTAGCTCTAAAATTTGAGTGTGAGACAGGTCATTTAGAGTATTAAAAATAAATAAACTTGCACTGACACAAAAGTTTCTACCATATGCGTTACTCATACATCTAAATAATGTATGTTCTCATATTTGTTCAGCCATATTAGTCAGTAAATAAATATTTACGCCATACATATAAATCTATAATAATATTTCAATTACTGCTAGTTAGTCAAATATGTAGTTTATAATATTATTAGCTACAAAATATGAAAACGAATCCAATCATATTAAAGCAAAATTATTTTTCTCTAAATTTTAATATAATGCATACATTATATCTATTTGACTTTTATGCTATTCGTAAAAAGATTAGGGCAAATGCAGATATTTTCTTAGAGGCCCTACTGAAACATTTTTTCCCGGAAAAGTTTTTGCAGAATACTAAGTTGCCGATCCTATAAAGTTGCGGATTTTATTCTTTTATAAAGCAACAAAGTTGCAAATCACATCGAAACTTCGATTTTACGTTCAAAGGTTAGTCGAACTCAGCATCCAGAGATATTGATGGCACAGTGTGACATTGACTGAGAAGTTACCAACTTTTAGTAAATTACAGGTAACTTTAAATAAAACATTAATAACTAAAATTATTCTTTTTTGGCATCACGTCAGTTTACATTCTTTTTTCGGAATTGCGTGAATTAAATTATTGAGAAATAAATTTAATTTACACCCTTACATATCAGTCTATCTAATAAATTTATAATCGACTACTATAACAAACATGTTTAATATTCCTAAAAGCTAAAAATAAAAACTAGCTTCACATAAAATATACATAAATATTTAGAAACACGAAAAAGTTTTTAATATAATAGCTCGATTGTAGTTATAAAAAAATACTTAATGATAGGTGGCTTTTCGGGCCTGTAATAATTTTGATATAAATGGCAACACACAAATGATTGTATACAGTGATCATGCTAAAACGTTATATTCGACTGCAGTCGCTACAACTGCTACCCTAGAAGATATCGGAAAACTGAAACATGCATTCATCGACTTATTATTCATTATGGTTTCAATTTTTTTTTATCGAAAAAAATAATAGGGAATAACACTATCGAGGTATCGATACCAACTCTTTTTTTTTCTTTTCAAACATCCTGTATATTATTACATTTTAAAATTTTAATTTTTTCCTGATTGCATTGATATAAACATATAAGTTATCTTTTACTGTTTACTTGATATTACTGATTAAATAATTTCATAATTTTAATAGTGTAATAACTACATTCATGTGGTTATGTCTAGGTGGTCATGGATTATGATAATTTGATAACGTCGACAGGTAAAAAAGTTACGAAATATTTGGATAATAGTTAGCCGGCGAATAGTCCAGACTTTTTTGGGGCTATTTAAAGAATAGTATTTATAAAAATTGACCAAACACTATTTTAAAAATTCAAGATAGACTATAAGAAGATGGGTTTGTAAAGAATTAATTGTAGTCATTAAAGAAAAACACAGAGCTTGGAATAACTATCGCTCTACCTTAGATATTGATGATCATATTAATTTCCAACGTTTACGATCTGTTGTAAAAAGTAAGAGTAAGGTAGCCTATAATACTTATATAACTAATATCGAATGCGAGCTAAAATATAATCCAAATAAATTCTGGACCTTTGTTAATTCTAAAAAAGGTAATTCATCTATACTCAATATCATGACATATAACGGTATATCTTCAAATGATACTAAGGAAATTGCTGATTGCTTTGCGGATCACTTTGCTTCCTCATTCATAACTACAGACAACTTAGACCCTATTAGTAATACCAATGTTAACAGCAATATACTCTCAAATATCTTATTCTCTTCTAATGATAGACTTAATTCCATCAGAAAATTAAAACCTACAATGACCATGGGACCTGATCTCATACCTGCCTTTCTGATCAGAGACTGTGCTACTGTTTTTTCAGAGCCTCTCCTTATAATATTTAACTTAATACTGACTTCTCATACATTCCCTGATTGTTGGAAAACTTCGAAAATTTGTCCCATTTATAAAAAAGACAATAGAAATGACATTAAAAATTATCGACCTGTTGCAATATTATGTAATTTTAGCAAAGTTTTTGAAATCGCCTTGCATCATATCTTGTCATTTCATCTTATACATATTATATTGCCGCAACAGCATGGCTTTGTCGAGAGGCGTTCAACAGTCACCAACCTAGTTTGTATAACACAGTATATCCATGAGGTTCTTGATAAAGGAGGTCAAGTAGATGTCGTGTATACGGACTTTTCAAAAGCCTTTGATCGCCTTGACCATAACTTATTAATATCTAAATTGGACTCTGCTGGAATAGGTTCTTCATTGTTAAAGCTTATGACCTCATATCTATCTGGAAGAGCACAGTATGTCCAAATTTTGGGAGTAAAGTCAGCCGTTTTTGCACAGTCCTCAGGAGTTCCGCAGGGTTCTGCCCTAGGACCCTTATTGTTTACGATTTTTATTAATGATATTGCGTCGGATTTAAATGTACGTTACTTGTTATATGCCGATGACATGAAAATATTCTGTACTATAAATAACGAACTGGATGCATGTAACTTACAAAGAAATTTAAATTTAGTAAACTCCTGGTGTACTGTTAATAAATTACCCCTTAACGCAGCGAAATGTAATGTTATGTCCTTCAGTCGCCAACTAAAGCAGATTTCATATGACTACATGTTAGAAGGATCTAGTCTTCTTCGGCCTGCTGTAATAAAGGACTTAGGAGTTTACTTTGATTCAACATATTAATTATGTAGTTAAGAGTGCCTACAAAAACCTAGGTTTTATCGTGCGGAATATGGCAGGTTTTAAGAACGTGGACACTGTTAAATTGTTATATGGTGCATTTGTTAGATCTAAGCTGGAATATGCGTCTTTGGTTTGGTCTCCTGTTTATTCTGTTCATGTATCGTGTTTAGAGCAAGTACAACGTCGATTTTTTAAGTTAGCTGTGCTTACACTTGACGGTCATTACCCGCCAAGAGGTTTCCCACAAGAGGCATTTTTCGACCGCTTCAATATGTGCAGTCTTTTACTTAGGCGAAAAATGTATTCTGTAATTTTTTTATTCAAGATTCTTAATGACATAATACATTCTGATAATCTATTGGAAATAATAAATTTTCATATTCCACGATTGAATACGAGACATAAGCATCTCTTTCAACAAAAAAATTATAGAACTAACTTGTATAGAGCCGCTCCCGTTTATCAGATGTGTGCTAATTACCTTGAAATTGAGTCACGGTTGGATATATTCTGTTCAACTATCAGTCACATAAAGAACTTGTTTAATGTACAGTTTTAATTTTATTTTATTGACTTTTGTTGATAATTTATTTTTTACTATTATTTATTTCTCGATGTTTGCTTTTAATCATTTACTTTAAACTCTTATGTATATTGTGTATATTATGTAATTTTGTTACTGTTGTTTTTGTCGTTTTTCTTTTGTATTTTAACATTTAGGTGCTGATTTCATATTGTATTTTCTCCCTTATCCTGTAATTGGGCTTCGGCCCGTTGGATATTGTATTAATTAATAAATAAATAAATAAATAAATAAATAAATAAATAAATAAATAAATAAAGATTACATAAAACAACACCCAGAAAAGATTCCATAATTATTTACGAAAAACGGTTTTGCTTAGAAAAACAAGAAAATGTGTTTGAATTTTCATAAACTTTATTCTTTAAATTGCTCCATATAATTGGTTCGAATACAGGTTCGTATTTTTTGTAACACGGAATTCATAAGAAAAAATCAAGTTGATATCAATATCTCTGTAATGTGATGCTCCATTGTTTTTTTGAAAAAAAATTGAAACCCTAGCGAAAAATTTGCCAATGAATGCTTGTTTCAGTTTTCCGATATCGAGTAGAACTTACAGAAGCTGTACAACAAAGTTGGACTGCTTTTCACAGATTTATACCTACTAACGTTGCTTAACAATTTTTTAAAAAGATTTACTTCAAAATAAATAAAATAGGAATAATTTCTTTAATCTCTGAATGCCATAAAAATTGTTTATAGTTGTATACAGAGCGACTTTCCAAATAAGGTTTTTAATGATTAAATGAACTGTAAATATTTTTTGTATCAAACAACAAAATTGCAAAGTATCGCACACCCAAAAAGCACCTTAAATAAATGTCACAACTCACCATTCGCCAGTTCAGCTCCTCATAACTCCAAAGATTGGAACAACACAAAAATAAACGAAAACAACAAATTTTGTAGACACGCCGCGCGGCTAGCTCTTAGCGATTATTATTCTTAATTTCGACCTCTTCTTTCTCGCTCTTGCGCAGTTGCGACAAAAATGGTTTCCCTTTGGATGTATTTTTTCGCGCGGCAAAATTTAAAATACAAAAGACATATAACACAGTTACAACAAATCTTAACTAATTGACTAACCTAAACAATAGTACTCTTTGTTACCGCGATATAGTTACATAAAAAATTATGAGCTGTTAATTAGGTAGCATAAAATATTCAAAAACCGCAAGCGCTCAATCTTGGTTTCAATAAACACCGGGCAAATTAATTTAAGGAGAATAATTAATATCCCGATGAGAATTTACCCAGAAATAATTTAACTTCTAGCTGAGGAAGATGAATATTATAGTCTCCTTGAGAAATGGATATCCTCTATTATAAATCTAAAGCTGCGTACCTGACTTTCTACCATTATGCGAGTTTACGTCTACGTCAAACATTTTCTGGAAGTTTGCCCGCGTTCAAGCAAAGGCATGTTGCTAATCTTACTTACCCCCCTTAGAAGCGGAGCAGGAATTTTATTTAAATTATTAAAAGTCCGGAGGGAAAAGAATTCCTAAGGATTTAACCATAAAATAAAATATTTAAATGGTAACATCTCTTTCCGCTACTTTTATCACAATACAAAATAATTTTAAGCGACGCCGTATAGGTATATTAACATGAAGTATTTTATACATAAAAACCTTAAAATTTCATAGTTTTTTCTTTATAAAAGTTCATATAATTTTATGACTAATTTTAAACTCGGTTATGGCATACTTTTTAATAGCTGTTTTTTTAGTTTTATATTAAAGTAGTGTTGCATTCATGATCTTGCTTTAATAGGAGTGACAGTTGCTCTGATGTATAAAGAACTGAAGATAAAGCACAAACGCTCTAAATGGGTAAAACCTATTCTCATAAGGAACTAATAAACGAATTACTACTGGATACTATAATAATTTATAGAAGACTTATCTAACAGAATTTTGAAGTATTCAAACGTTGTGAACAATATTAGATTAAAAACTAAGATTTGTGTGCCGTCACTTGGAAGCATTTATGTAGAATTTGTACAATATTTGTCAGGTTAAGTATTGAATTTTGTTTTATGTCATGAAAAACTAGATTTTTTATTTAAATTATTGTAACTTTTAATTTTATGGGTTATTCTTCAAATAAAATAGAATTGTTACATACTGCCGTGTCCGTAATTTTATTCTACATTTGTTACTGTGAACATCCAATATGGTGTTCATAAAACAAAACAATTGAATGTTGCATAATTGAAACTAGTGACATTTTCTTTCAAAAATCTATTTCTCTTATATTGTTGTCCCTTTGTACCAGCTCTTTCCGTTGAGAAATAACGATGTTAGACGGCATTTTGTAAAATCGCTATTTTCAGTTCTTTCGCAATATTTCAGCAACGGCAGGAGATGTCTTGGATTTGTTTATGCATCTAAATTCTTTTTTCTAATTTGAGCCACCTTGTATATTTTACGGTTTCCGAGATGCCAATGGATGAACCATGAAAAACAGACCACCCAGTATAAAAATACATATTTTTTAATAAGACAAACACTCAAACACAAATCCCATTCCTTACCTTCTTTGTATAGTGCTTAAAAATCGTTTGTTTTGGTATACTATAAACAAGCTTTCTCAAAATTAAATCAAGTTCTGTTATCTAAGGTGTTGTATCCTGAAGAAATATATTTGCCAGCGCGTGGCAAGCGAAATTCTTTCATATTATTACCAACTTGCATCTTGCAACGTTTCTATTGCACCCTAAAGTAATAAAATTTTGAAACAACCAAACTCGTGTTACTTGTAATGTTAGCATATTTTACGCTACTGCTCCACCCTTATCAATTACAAAAGGCCATAAAAAGTCAATTTTATCCATGCAAGCAATATTTTACTGTTTATGCCAACGGACGTGACACTGCACTTCTGCAAACACAATATATAAATCACGGCTTTCAGTAAATATGATTGGTACGATCATTCAAACTGCAAATGAATATATTTTAAAAATAGGGAGAAATATTTATCATTTTAATCAATATTTAAATACTGGACAAGTACCTTCTCTTTGTAATTATTAATGGCGCAATTAAAGCGCATAGCAATTTGTAATAATAGTAATACAATTTATTTTACTACCACCAATCCTCGTTTAACTGAATTAACAAATGTTTTTTCGAAGAATAAAAATATATTGTTGACAGGAAACAATTATTTTTTTTTTCTTAAGGTCGACGTATATTAGCCCATTCTTTTCTGAGTAATAAAGAAGTTGCATTTCGACTTCTATTGACTCTAAACCCACTAAACTTTAAAAAATTAGGATGCACTATATTTCTAATGCTAAGTTTATTTACTTCAACATACCCACAAGCCTCTCTAATGTTTCACGTACCACATCCCATGCTATATAGTTTGGGGTTATGGGTTATAATCTTTTATGCTCGCAGCTTTATTGGTTATGAATTGGTGCGTAAAAATACAACCTAATTTCCATTTGATCGATAACGCAGAACGACCCCCAATCGTTTATTTATACCAACTTTTCTGAACGTATAAAAAACATCACATAATTTAGCAGTAGTCAGATCTGCATACAGATACCCATTAAAATAATTGGGGTTTGTTATATATCAACTTTTGATTCAAAGCTTAATAAGAGAGGATGTTCCAATTTTTTCTTACAACATACATCATAAAATGTCGTTGCTAACTATAATTGTTCTTGACAATAAACAGTTAAAAGTGTGACTTACTTGGTTTGAAGTTTTATTGTTGTGATTAGCGTGTTTATTGTTTTAAATGCTAATAACGTTAAGCATGTTAGTCTAAGAGCTAGTGGCCGGCAACCTATAAGTAAATGATTATATCTGAAATTTTGCACAGTGAGTCTCTTATACCTATCGCTCATGAGGTGGGGACTCGCTAAGCCCGGCGAGGCCGACTCAAGAGTTACTCAGGTGCGAGAAGTATGTAACCAACTTCGTTATTAAATGAACAAAGCTGCCGTTTGAAAATTTTAAAATATATAATTATTATTATATAAAAATGACGAAGGCAGACGATGACCGTGCTTCCAAGGTCATGGCAGACACTTGTGAAATTGGTAAAAATATCACTTTCAAAAGCATTTGATTAAATCTGATTTTTGACGTTAAAAAATTTACAGAAATGTCAAGTATTGTAATCGACATCACCAGATCTCAGAGCCTGTGCCAGAAATAGAGGTAATTTGTTACTTATATTATTTTAATATTAAAAGGTGCTAAATATAATAAATATAATAAATAATACAAATAAATGTCTAATTTGTTAGATCTGAGGGTTTTGATCGCAATGCCCGCTTAGGAAACCAATGGTACTATATCGAAGATAATAAAAAGATGTGACTATATGCCGCCTATACATACGTACGCTCGGGCAGTAGGTAAGGTTTTGCTGTCTGCCGGCATGTTATATTCGGAAAAAACGTCTGCCGTGATAAATATAGGTTTCTAATACTTTAATGAACAACATATAAAAAAATCAGATTTAATCAAATACTTTTGAAATTTATAATTTTTGTCAATTTCACAAATGTCTGCCATGCCCTTGGAAGCGCGGTAAACGTCTGCCTTTGTTATTTTTATATAATAATAATTGTATATTTTAAAATTTTCAAGCAGCAGCTTTGTTCAATTATTAACGAAGTTGGTTAAATTTTCATAGGTGCCTCTCGCACCTGAGTAACAATTGGGTCGGCCTCGCCGGGCTTAGCGAGTCCCCACCTCATGAGTGATAGGTATAAGAGACTCACTGTGCAAAATTTCAGGTATAATCATTTACTTATAGGTTGCCGGCCACTGGCTCTTAGACTATGTTTAATAATTCTAAATTAATTTCATATCATTCATTTGATCTCTTCTGAGGTAGTATCAAATTCAATCTAAGAAATTATAAAAAACAAAACCTTTTTTTAAAATGGCAGTGTTTCAATTTAAAAATAATAAAACTTATTATTAAATTGTCTTTTTTCCTCCTCTGTATCTCAGAGTATTTTATGGAAAATAATTATAGAACAATTATTATTTTGACATTTTATGTACGCTTCACAAGTTTGTCAGTTTTACACCCTGAATAAATTAATTAATTATCTTAGTGTCAATACTTAAACGCGTATTATCGAAGATAAATACTAAAATAATTCTTTTCTAAACTATGAAGTAAAATCTTAAAAAAATCGTTATATTGACGTTCAAATATTAATGATTTTCAGAAAACTATTCTGTTAGGTTATAAAATATTGCAATTTGCCTCTAAATTTCTATCATAGTATTCGACGTAATTAAGAAAGTGTTATCAGAATAGATAGTGAAACACTACCAAGCACACTTGGCCTAAAATTGAACCCTAGATTACACCCCACGTACAGGATAGATACAGAATTGCTACTTTCTTCTTTTTATTCTTCTATAAGATATAAAAACATTTTCTTTGAAACCTTTCTCATTTTTAAATCAACCAAGTTTCAGATATCGGGATATGCCCAAATTTAGTCTGAAAATGCATCATTGATTCAAAACTATAGAGACTATTTAGAGTAATTTTGCTAATTTATTAGAAATAAATAGCGTAAATAGCGTGACGTAAAACTCATTCTTCACGCCCTCGTAATGCAAGTTCAAAAGCTCCGCAAAATTTTATACAGTATATTTTGGATAAAACATTGAAAACATATCTAGTTTTTGTCACCTTTTCGTTATGTTCTTGAAAGTAAAATCAAGTTGAGCCTGTACGTTGATATTCCCAAATAATGCAAATCGCATTTCATTTATGAATATGAATCAGAATCAAATCCATTACTTCTGATCAGTAGGTACCGAATAACACAAACGCACACGGAAAACACAGAAGCACATGTCTATTAAAATGTCTTATAATTTCTTCCACGGTTCTCTTCAGCAGAGGACAACAGCGGTCTTTCACAACTTCACTTTATAAAACTTGAAATGCAGTTTTGTATTTTGTATTTAGGTGAATATCAAATTTTATTAATAATTATAAACTACACTGGCGACACAAAAATCAACCTCTACCACGCGAAAATGATAGGTAACTATGGTTGAAGGAAGATAAGTCAGGCCGTGTGCATCTGTTCCAGATGCAGTTGACGGCGCACAGTGGCGCAAAATGCCACTCAAATTACTGTACACCCCTTAGGGTTGGGCCGTATAAGGTGATTTTTTTTTAAATATTCGTCATAAAATTCTCTATCGATCCCTCTTTCTCAGTTTTCGCTTTGGGTCTTCATTTTCGCGGAACTTGACTCCAAAAATGGGTTTGCATGGAAAAAACTAGATTTTTCGCACAAAAATGACCCTACGGAACACGAGATTGAGATTTTGCCGGACTTTTTTATGGGGGGGCTCGTCTTGGAAAGCCCTACAAGACTGTCCACTTAGATTTCGGGAAGAAATTTTCCGTTGCCTTTAAAATGGCTACAATCATCTAAAAATTTTCACATATCAGAAATCGTTCTACTGAAAACTGGAAAAGTATTGGAAAAAAATCTCATCTCACAAAAATTATTTATATACATTCGAGAAATCCGCAAAAATTTTTCCAGAATTTTTGGACACATTTTTGGACATTCACCAAAATGGCCACATACATATTTTTCGAATTTTTCCGTAATTCTGTTTTTGGAAATTCAATTTTTTAACAAAAGTGGCCATTTTGGATACAATAGTTCATTGTTAATGAGAAATAATTGATTTGATTATTTTCTTCCCAATAGACAGAGATAACATAAAACAACGTCGAAATTTGCTTTTTTATATCGAGCGCTGTACAAAAAAATAAAAGAAATAAAATATACAAAAACAATATTTGTCCTAGAAAAACATACACTATTCTACATTAATTTATATACAAGGTATTTATAAAATATATAACAATAACCCTTCAAAAGACTGAGCTTTTTGAGAATTTGTTTGGACAACCAAAATATTTAAACGTTTCGGGAATGCCAGATGATTTTCTAGTATTTTTGAACATTTGTGGATTTTGGATCAAAATGACCAAAAAGAGAAAGATCCACATAAAATCTTATGGTCTCGAAAGTTTAAAGCATCCAGTAGATGCTGAAGACGTTCACTATCATACATTTCCATCCGAACAGTTCTAATCATTTATTTACGGGAAAATTCGGAAAATCTGTATGTGGTCATTTTTGTGAATGTCCAAAAATGTGCCCAAAAATTCTGGAAAAATTTTTGCGGATTCCTCGAATGTGTACAAATAATTTTTGTGAGATGAGATTTTTTCCAATACTTTCCCAGTTTTCAGTAGAACGATTTCTGATATGTGAAAATTTTTGGATGATTGTGGCCATTTTAAGGACAACAGAAAATTGCTCCCCGAAATCTAAGTGGACAGTCTTGTAGGGCTTTCCAAGACGAGCATTCCCCCATAAAAAAAGTCCGGCAAAATCTCAATCTCGTGTTCAGTAGGGTAATGTTTGTGCGAAAATTCTAATTTTAACCATGCAAACCCATTTTTCGAGCCAAATTCCGCGAAAATTAAGACCCAAAGCGAAAATTGAGAAAGAGGGATCGATAGGGAATTTTATGACAAACATTTAAAAAAAATCACCTCAAACGACCCAACCCTAAGGGGTGTACAGTAATTTGAGTGGCACAATGGCGTTTGGCGTCACTGTGCGGCGGGCTGGCCTGCATAGGAAAACGGACCAGAACGATGTTCGACTTATTCCGCCGGTAACGTATTAAACGGGAATTTGAACTGCCAACTTTTTAGCTGTGCCGAGTGGGCCAATTACAGCCTATCCGATGTCGGTTCTGATTACTGCGGTTGGGCATTTGTTTATTATAAAATTCTCATGATTTCACACTGATTACACCGGGTGTTAATAAAAATGCAAATTTAATTATTGTTTTTTTTTTTGTTTATATTGAAATACAAAAAACGTGTCAGCCTCTCTTAATAATTTAACCTAGTGAGTATTGGATTTTATTTCACTATTTATGTAATGAAATGTGAATGGAATTTTGTAATTTCAATATTAAATATTTTTTATGTTGAAACTTAATACGTTAAATGCATACTTTAAAAAAATAATTTGTAACATTAATTACATATTACAATAAGTACAGAAAAATATTTACATTTTTCAACGTCGTGTCAGGCCGACACCGAGTTGGATTGGCGCCAGCGGCCAGTGACAGTCTGAAAAGGCGGCTTAAATAATTTGAAAATATTTTTTGCGGCGTAAATATGCATTTAATTCTTCTCTTAAAATTAATGATGATTAAGACTGAATCACCCTATATACAGCTAATCTTGAATGATATTCCGATTTTAAGGATCTTGGTGTCGTATTTGACTAAAAACTTAGTTTTTCTAGTCACGTTAATCAAATTATTAAATCAGCTTACAAACTACTTGTTTTTTATGCGAAATTGAAATAGTTTTTCAAATACTAAAAATTTAAAAACGTTATATTTTTGATACAGTAGACCTAAGTTAAAATACTATGCATACCTGCGATGGTTCAAAAATTATTCATGTTAATTAAGGCAATTCAACGAAAATTTTTGAAATTTTTAAATTTTAAGACACAGTGTTAGCTGATAACGAGCGTGGAAATACGCTACATCATTCCCTTGCTTTAAAAAGTAGAGACATTCCATTTACACGAACTGAGATCAGATAAAAGAAAATATTACCAATTTTTCATCACCTGAATTAAGGAATTTCTCGGTACGCCGCGCGCAGAGCAAGATTTAACCGTGTAGTGAACATTTGAAACGAGAAATCCGCCCTTGTCCGACTGCTTTAATCCGATCTTTTGTTTAACTTCTGCCGCGACGCGATAACAGAAATTCCAAGGAACCCTGGGAGAAATGTAGATCGTACGATTTATCATCATTTCGCGAGCGTAATGCACGACAAATTATTTAGAAATATTGTACCCGCTTAGTGTGTACGAAGGGCGTGATTTATGGGCCGTAATGTAGGGCCATTTTTTGTTGTTATTATGTAATAAATTACAAACATCATTTTTCGCTTTGGCCTAAAAAAGTTATAATCCTTATAAATCGAAAGTGGGCAGATAACGCGCGGCAGGATATTTTTTAATGTTCGGTTATCAGGCAGGGTACTATAGAAATATTGAAGATCTTGCAATTTATATAAAAAATTGCTTTTTTTGCGTCGTATTTTAACAATACAGCACACCATTTTTTGTCCGTGTCACTGTTTGGCATTTTGTTTTAGAGACTCCTGAAAAATGTTTTCAATTTTCATTTATCTACGAAAATAAAATAAAATATTGTCCAAATTTTACATAAAGAATATTATACTAGGGTATATCTGCAGTAGTACCTACTTACTTAGTAAATGCTAATAATAGCGTTAATAATAATGTAATAATAGCGTTATTGAATTAGCATGGCATTATTGGACAATATTGTTGTTACTCCACCTTAATTTTTAACTTGTTTATTTAAAACTTTCAGAAAGTTTGGCAATATATAAAACTTTTCAGCTTAAGAAAAATAATAATAATAATAATAATCAAATAATATACATATATTTTTCTTAAAATTATGTACAGATTATTTATTTATACAAAAAAGGCCACCCAACAGATAAACAGAGTTATCCAATAGCAGGGTAACACAATTTACAAAAAGAGGAATATGTAAACTAAGACAGGTTGAAAATGCGAGTATAAAAAGAAAAATGAAACAATTTAGAAACAATAAACACAACAAAAATTACAAAAATATATTAAATAAATGTAATAAAGAAGTGCAACTAATTATGAAGACGATGTCCTTTCAAACTTTTTTTGAAGGAAGACAATTTGAACGAAATAAGTCGACATCGGTTCTGAATGCATTACAAGAAATATACACCTAATTAAAGGTGAATTTAACAAATAATTTGTATAAATATCATTATGATAAAAATGTCTCTACACCTAGTGTGATACGATCTGCAATTCAAGCAAAAAAGATTCGTGCAATATATTGAATCCACTAAATTATTAAATATTTTATAAACAAAAAATATATCCGAGAAATTTCTTCTTAAACTTAAAGCATCCAATTTATATAAAGACAAATTATTTTCATACTTAAAATAATGTCTATTTCTATTATACCTATAATTGACATAGTTAATGAATTTTTTCTGCACGAATTCCAATCGCCTCACATATTACGTCCATACCGTGGAGCTATATTCTAAAATAGGTCTAACCATTGTTGTAAACATTGTAATCAAGGAAGAGTAGTGATGAAAATCTTTTATTGTTCTAAATATAAAGCCAAGAACTCTTAAAGATTTTTGAACAATGACATCAATGTGCCTATCAAAAATAAGTTTTTGGTCAATCCTTGATTTCATTAACAAAATTAATTTTCGTATAATTAAGGTATAGATGGCTATAAGAGGGGTATTGTAAGAGAGAAAATAAAATGTAATGACATTTCTTAATATTCAAAAATAATTTTAGTATCACAGTAAACCGATCTAGATATTCTTGTAATTCAGTATAGTCGGATATAGTACTGACTACTTTATAAATCTTTATACCATCAGCATACATAATTACTTTGGAGTGTCGAAAACACCTCCCAATATCACTAAAAAAGAGAGAAAACAATAATGGACCAAGGTGAGGTCTCTGTGGGACCCCAAGATTACTTCATTATTTTGAATATCTTATTAAAAATTTGTAAGAAATTTATATTTAATTTATTCTTTATCAACAATTTTATTTATAACATATATATATATATATATTAGAAATCATTATTCAAACGGCATGTGTTGGTACACCTGCATACAGTTCTAATGTTTTTTCCAGTATCCTGTAACAATTGTATATCTCATCTAGCGAAATGTTTGCAATACTGTCTGTAATTTTGTTTTTCGATAAATCAACGTTATCTCCAAAATTAGCGCACTCAAATAATTTCTTTTAATTATGCCATAAATAAAATACACAATGATCAAATCGAGATGGCCAAACCAAGGGTTAGATCTATATCTATTCATTTGTTATTAAATGTACGATACATTAAATTTCTAATTACAGGGCAATCAACACGTTCAAACATCTATGCTAATGGCAGTTTCGACAAATATTCAAAAAATACTTTTCCACTAATTTCAAGTACTAATTTTGATTTCAACTGAAGTTATATTAAACTACTAAATTGAATATTGTGTTCTAGTCATAGACATTATAAAATACATAGAACGCCAGAAGCCTTTACATTAGGCACTCGAAAATAGTCAGACTATGGAGGAGCTTAGAAATCAGCTATCTAAGGTTTTGAGAATTGACAATTTCTTTAGTTGAAACGGTTAATTTTTCCAAGATCTTTCTAAGTGACTAATGTTGGAAACTTTCCACTATTAAAAACAATTAAAGACGTAGAATAATTTTCATTATTACCTTTACTTTCTTTTTCCATTCCAAAATGTCATTGAATGAAATAATACACACTTACTTGAAATATAAAATAAAAATAACTTATTTTGCATTTTGTATTGTTATTGATGATACAAAAAATGGCTCCTATTATTAAACATAAATCAGTGAATTTTCAAATAAATCGGTTAAAGGACTTTTGAAATAACAAGTCTTAACAGTAGATTACAAAAAAAATGAACGCCTTGTATCTTGGAAACGAAGCGTTTCCAGACACATGCTAATGGGAACTTTTTTTCTTATTTTTATCTAAAAAACATGTCCCTGAAATTTTTCAAAATATTAAAGAATCACCCTGTACATTATATTCTAACTATCCTCAATATTCCAAGATGTTGGTGATTTAATAATATCTATAATTCAGATTAAATACTGATTTCTAAATGTTTTTGCATGTAGTTATAATCCTGTAATTTAAAACAAGTTCGGTGACAAACTCTATTTCACAGCTGCTGGCTCGACAATCTCCTTCAAAATGATTGACGTGATTGACATACGAATCGTGGTAAAAACATAACAGAAATAATGGAATACGTGGACAAAACGAATATAGGACAAATTTCGGGGTTTTTATTTACATGGGAACCATTTCTGGTGTTCCGGAAACAAAAAGTAATTGTTATAAGTTTTATCATATTCATCTTGAAATGATACAACAATATTTGTTCAGACAGGAGCTATAAATAAAATAAAATACAAAAAACGTATATAGTTTCAATAAAATATTCATATTTATAGTGTTATACTTAAAAACTAGTATGCTATGGAGCTCTTTTAATTATAAAGATTTTTTTTTGTGCTAAATTTCATAAAAACACCACTATTCTTTTGAGAATTCAAAGAGAAAATTTAAAAAGTAGATTATATTAGAATTTTGTTTAGATAATGGAAATAGAGGATAGAGGATAATAATCAGAACTTAAAATATCTTACGTTTTTTATAATTAAGACAGTGGCGTACAATTTTTATTGTAAATAAAATAGTGCCACGGGATTTCTACACCACTGGTGTTAATGGGAATATTTAAACATATTAGAATAAAACTTTGATTTATCGTGAAGGGTTTCATGTAAATAAAAAGCAATATAAATTTCCAAGTCTATGACACCCTGTATCTTGGAAACGGTGAACTTTTAGATAGAGATACATTTGGGTAAATCTCATTTATTTTGCTTATACAATCACCTCTTCCAAGAATAGTAATACCTGAGTGTCTTTTCTGAAAATAGAAGAAACCTTCTATACCTAAGTGCCCAAATTGGACCATCCTGTACAATAAATATAAAAATTACATTGTAGTAATAATATAAAATATATTATTACAATGTAACTATACAACTGCCTGACACGTTACTTTGCAATTTTACAAGTAATTGTGCAAGTTACATTGCAAAAATACTTTCTGTATTGTAAAATCACAAAATAAATTTACAACGTAATTTTACGTTTTATTTGTAAAATGACAATCGATAAGAAAATTACAGCAATAATGTGTGGTAAATAAATTGCCATCTATTTTTACTGTAATTATTTTTTACAGTGTAGTCATTACGTAGACTGTAGACGTATTTATAATAGATATTATGGAAATCGTTTAACAATTCTATAATTAAATTTAAAAGTGACATAATAGAGAAGAGTTTTCATAGATAAAAAAAAAATATATAAGCGAAAGGAAATTCTATTTCTCAACTGACTGTGCTTTGAACTATCTTTCCGCTCCACGTAATAACCTAAATTGCATAATGTGGCATGAGTAATTTAAATGACTAGGCCATCATAAGCTCAGAAAAGCCACTATAATCTGGGTTTCGGTATAATCAATAATTAACTGTCTTACGGTTACAGTGCACACATTCCATTTTCGATGTCGGTCTCTCGATTAAGTATATTATTAACGTCTGTAGCGGGTATAGCTGGTAGAATATTTTTCAGAACTTTTTGTGTTATATGCTAGATAACACTTTTTGAGTTACTGATTAAAGTTAAAAGGTAATTATCATTGGTCCTGACCTTATTAAAGAAAGATAAATTAACCAAAATATAAAATTAATCTCTTAACACAAGTGGAGCAATATTAATTAGAAAAAAAAGTCTCGGCACAATTGGCAGATGTCACATCAATAAATATTATATCTACTCTATAGGCTTGTTTTGGTTCAGCATTTGAATGGTTCTAGAAAGGTTCTAAATAGTTACCCAGTTCAATTTTCAACTTATTGTGACTTGATAATTCTTATTAAAGAAATTGTCAGTTATTTCGAACAGATCTAGAATTGTTCGCTATCCATTCCAAAAAAAACCTAATGTAAGACATTAATTTATGTCAAGATCTGAATGTTTAATACCATAGTTACAAAATTAAAAATACAAATGTTTTAACTGCAGGTCTAGTGAAAGTAGCATACGTCAAGCTGGTTGCTTGACGTATGCGTTCAATATTAACAGAAGGCAAAGTAAAATATTTGTTGATCTATACCGGAAATGTGTTGTGGATTGCCAGTGCAAATTCAAAGGAAATATGCTAGACGAATTACTAAGAGACCGATTTATTATGGGCTTTTCAAAACAGGCGATAGGCAAGACGTCCCGCAGGGAGCAGAGCCACCAGCCACATCCCAGAATTCACGGCCAGTGAGGTCGACCAAAAGGTTATGTTGATACCGGTGCACTGGTCCAGGGCAAAGGCAATGCACAAGTGAAAATAAAAGATGTAAAATTTGTGGAAAGGTATTTTATAATTTCAATACACGTAAAGTGAAAATTATTATGAAATACTTCTGCATCTTCTAAGATTAAACTAAGCTAATAGTTTTTTTTAAGTAATGCAATGCCTCTGTTTTCAGAGTTGCGGCACTTGTATAAAACGTATTTAAATCGTTTTATTATTTTCATGGGCAATGCTTCTCACAACTATCTTGTGTATTTAATTAACATTTTTGGTGAAATACAGTGTAATTATTCAAGTAGGCAAAAGTTTCTCATGCTAATAGCATATTTTTAAGCAGTGATAATGATACTGCAGTGGTAATGATAACACCTATTTTATATAAAAAAGTTAGATTTGAAGATATTAGTGTAACACTGGCAACTCTGTGGAATAACATATCCAATGTACAATACTACGACACATAAAAACCTTAATATCGGAGTCTGACCATGGATCCTCCACAAGTTTCGTAATGAAAAATCACGAAATTTATTTAACATCTATTTGACTTTTTTATTGTGTTCTGCACTGTGAACTGTACTGCTGTTTAAAATATATGTACTTATTTAAGGTTCATCCTGTATATATTCACTTTTTAACTGTGCTATATTTTCTTATGAGCGCACTTAGCATCAAGATATATTTTTTTAACAAATAAAAAATAGTAGGTTGACTAAAATGTTCTTCTCTGCGAGCAGTAACTAGTGTAACACTGTATATTATTGTCACCCTGTACAAACATTTAAAAATTTAGGGGAACATTACGATCTGAATTTGGACAATATCGACATGGAAAATATGCCCTCCCACTATAAACTATAAAGATTAGATTCTGCAAACATTCCAGTTTTACAAATGGAGGAATTCGTTTCGTATGACTGTGAAATGGCAGGAACGTGACAGTTACGTTAAATTTACTGATCATAAAATGTGAATTATCGCAGTTTTCTTGTACGGCTGTAAATTTTATCTCTAAGCAGGCGAATCTTAAGCTTCACTTATCAGTTAATTGAAAATTCTGGAAGTGGCTTTTGATTAAACGTCGGCAATAAAATAGTCTCTACATAAAAAAATTGAACCAGTTCAATAAGGTATAATTTTATTAATACTTAGGTAGTCCATTTTGCTTGGAATTACAAAGTACAGGCTAGGCAGTGGATAGATATAAAAAAAATGGTACCTATCTAACACGGATTCGGTTAACTTGGTTCATTTCCAATATACATATAATTGGATGTATATTGGGTGTTGGTTAAATTTTTAAACGACGTTGAAACTAATTTATCCCTAGTCTGCAGTGACGTAATCAGTTTTTTCTTAATTTCATTTTTCTGTTGTATCGGATTCTAATGGAATAAATTATTGTATATTCATAGAGCACTGATGTTCTAGTTCATCACCTTTCTAATACTATAAAAAATATCATATTCGAACAGTTATAAAGAGATATGGAAATTTTGTCCTTTTAATATGACATTGTTTATTATACATTTTAGCCCTGTTTATGTAAGTACATAAACAAGGATTTAATAGTTGGAATAATATACAGAGTGTTCCGTTAATATTGCGAAAACATCAGAGGGTTTCTTTGAACACAAATAAGGAAAAAAAATCCTATGAATCTATGTCCGGAAATAGTTCGTTTCGGACATAGGTGTTGAAATTAAAAAAAATATACTGTGTACAATTAAGTGGGCACTATATTGGGGAACTTTTTTATTATTGATTTTATGAAAAAAAAGTTATTCTTGATAAAAAGTTCTGCATGGCCTAAAACTCAAAATGAAGTAATCAGATTTCAATTTTTTGCAGTTGTATACACGGTATGTCGAAAAATGTAAATTTTCAAGAGTAAAGTACCCTTATTTTTTTATAATATCGACAGTCGTTATTAAGAAAAGTTGATCTTAATTGAAAACTACGGGCAGATATCCAATATTATCCGAAAATGGTCAAATAGACTAAACACAAGTATATATTTTTCCTCGAAAAAATGTAGGTTTAAGATGTTTTGATAAAAAACGTTACAAGGTTAGAAATAAAAAAGTTACGCTCACATTTACGTCACAAATATGGCGGATGTTGCGCCCTCTAGGAAATATGTGTAAATAAACAACAGATTATGATTTCTCAGGTCCAAAAACATCTATTCCCAAATTTTTAAGTTGATACAGTCAAACACGGTGGAATTATTATAAAAAAACACTTTAAATTCCACCCTGTATTTTTTTTATTATCAAAATTTTAATAATGCATATTGGCTTAAATTATAATATTTTGAAGTTAAAGTATGTCTGTACAACACTCCCTCCCCCTTTTCCAAATGACGGCACTGACCTAGTGACCCACGAGCTAGTATAAAAAAAAAACAATGCACAGAATTTGATCCATTTTTCAAAAAGGATTTTTTACAATTGCTAGAAACTACAAAATTTTGGGTCAGTACCGATGTGCACAATCAACTAAAATTTTTTATAAAATGGTAACCTATTACATGATAATTAATTAATCTATTATTGATACCGAGATTTTTTATGGCAAATGAAAAGTGACGCTGTTGCATTAACTTTATCAAATTACACTTACTGGTTTTGTGAAAATAAGATGTTCATTGCAAATTTACCCGCATTAAAATAGCGCAGAATTGTATGAACCCAAAATATGTAGATCCAGCTCAAGGATTGTTTTACCAACAAATTAATCAGCTTTTGTTCTTTTACAAAATAATTTCTCAGTATCTAACCATTGTTTTACTTCTATTGTGAAAGGAAAATTTAATGGCTTACTAAAACGTCCTTTTTCATTTCCAGCAATGTGATCCAGAATTTAAGATAATTTCCTTCTCTGTAAAACACAAGAGTCGTAAAGATAATTTCGAGTAAGGAGAATCTCATCCGACTTATTTTTACAAAGACGGTTTGAATTTAGATGTGTGTATTTGATTTCTTCTGTACTAGGCAGATGCCTACTTTCCAGAAATCTTTTCTTAGTAACACATAAATGTTTTGTTATACCACTTTTTCTTTAAGAAAAATACTTAATAAAATTTTCCTATCAATATATATCAAAAAAAATTATACTGAGTTCAATATGAGGATATATCTTAAATATGTAATGAATTTATGGTGATAAATTCAATTATACAGGATGTTTCATAATTGTACGTAACAAGTGATTTGTAATGTCATAATAATGTGATTAAATTTACCTTAATTCAAAAGGTAATAACCGAATTACAAGATGTTAAAATCAAAACTATATTTTAAATTTTTTAATAATCTTTGATATATTTATAGTCGCTGCAAGAATTCAGTGGCGGCTGACGTTACGCAATTATTTTTATTGTCAACCTAATAATATTTGATATTTGATCGCATTTCGTGCAAATTAGTACAATATACACGGTGAACCTTAAATAAGTACAAATATTTTAACCAGCAGTACAGTTCACCGTGTAGAACACATAATTAATAATTTTTTTTACAAAAAAAAAATCAGGAATAAAAAAAATCAAATTTTAAATAAATTTCGTGATTTTTCAATAGAAAACTTGTTGAGGACCGCTGCTTCGGAAGTCATGGTGGATGTGCATTCCACAGCGTTGTCAGTGTCAATTTTAGACATGTCAAAGAATGATTGAAATATTTTTATTTATGAAAATATTAATGGCCATCTCCTCTCCTTTGCCATTTCTATTTCTCTCCAATAAATTGAAAATATAAACCGGATTCTCTACTCACAATTATATTATCCAGAATTTGTTCATTATCCATTTTTACTACACTCCGACTAATTTATCACAATACGTTATTTTTATCACTATCACTGATTAACACTACTTACTTAACAAATATGCTTTTAGCATGTCAACCTTTTAACTGTTTGAATAATGCGCCATTTTTTATTTAATCACACTGTATTTCACGAAAATTTTAATTAAATACACAAGACACTTAAGAGAATAACACTGTCCGTGAAAATAATAAGACGATTTAAATACGCTTTATACGTTAGTGCGGCAACTCTTAAAACAGATGCATCAAGCGGTGCATTACTTAAAGAAGCTATTAGCTTAGTTCGGTTTCAGAAGATGCAAAGTATCCCATATTAACTTTCAACTAGCCTAGAGGATGGGGCTGTGCGGGATAATTCGCCTACTGCTCCTGACACCTACTTGTTGTCTCTGCCTACATCAGTTTCTTCTTGAATGCGATTGACTTTGCTTTTAAATATTTTACTTTGCCTTCTCTTAATAATAAATGCAAGCTAGTTATTTTGTTTTGTGTTTATTTTTAAAATCTGTTTCATCCACTACGAAACTACGAGGTACGAAATGGTTAGCACTGACACGTTGTTTGAGGTTATGTGGTGGAAGTTAACTCTAAGATGTTGTGTGAAAATTATAGTTTTTTGTTATTCTTCATAAAATAATTTAAGGGGATAATTTGTGATAACCTTTCTAACAGTGTACAATGGTATTAACTGAAATATAGATAACTGTTTAAATAGTTGGTTTTTCAGTAAGTATGTGAGATTTTATGCACGTGGATATTTTTTTGAAATAATTTAAGTAACTTCTTAAACTCTTTAACTGACAGTATCGAACTTGAGAAAATTCATATTTTAACCGTTTATGATAATTTTACTTTACTTATTGCTAAAAACGAGTGTTTTTTTAAATTAGAAACAATAGTAAAAATTGAATTTACTTTAAAAAATTATTTATCTTACAGAAGATATGGCAACCTCGTCTTCAGTAAATCATATGGTTTGTTTTATTAGGTTAAGTCAGTGGTCTATCTGGCCAGCGGTCCTCAAAATGTGGGTATTTTTAACAAAAATTAATATCTCCGTAATTATTTGAAATTTTTAAAAATGACTTTCACTAGGCTTATATATATGACGAACTACACCTGCAGTTAAAATATTTGTACTTATTTAAGGTTCACCCTGTATAATGCAAACATTTAGTGTAGTATATAGTTTTATTACTCTCAGTTGTAATTTCTTACATATTTTGAGCCGTTTAAATTCTTGCCGCAACTATAAACGAAATTTAAGGTGAAGTTTTTTAACGTGAGAACTTCTTCATTTCTTCATGATTTTGGTATACATTGTGCTCCACTTACGACCCTTCTTTGAACTTTTATAGTTTACAAATTTTTTGCTACACACATCTAATGCCGCTAAGAATTATAGTTTTCGAGATATTTGCATATAAAAGATTCAATATATGACAAGAAAATTTTAGAAGGTAACAAAATTGAACGCAATGTAGCTTTTTTCTACACCCGTATTATAACAATGCACTTATATGCCCATAATCCGTTTCATAATGATACCCATTACGATACAGATTTTTCATTACGATACAGATTTTTAATCAATAGAAACCCATAATTTTTCAATCAAGCATGCTGTGCATTTGACATTCTAGGTTCCTATGTAATTATTTTAGATGTCAAAATCAGTACGTATTAAATTTTCGTAGATACCTAGCTAAACTTCGATAATTTATCAAAATGTCTGATATCAGCGATATAGAAGAATTACCATCGACTCCTCCACACATATCGGAGAAAGCAGAAAATGCAGTTCATACGAATAATTACTGTTACCTATTGTGTTCAATAAAAATATAAAATTTATGGTTTTTGATTATTTATCAGGTGTAGAAAAAATAGCGTATGCAACTCTCATGTAATGGTTATTAATACAGTCGCATAAACCATACGGAACTCGCCTTCGGCTCCCGGTTAATGCTCATGTATTAATAACCGTCATTACATGATCGTTGCATAATATACTATTATTTTAACATCAAAGACAATTCTATTATAATAATAAGCTGAAAAATTATAACTGTCGTAATGTGAATCATGCTCCCTTTATTACCGTAGTTAGTCTTGGAATAAGAAAAAAATGAGATTACAGTATCAAAAAATTATTTTTGTTTCTTTCTCCCTAAAAACCAGAGGCAGTAAATTAGAAACACTCTGTATATATGACGTCTAACTGCTACCAATATTTCCTAAATAAATATTTCTGATTTTAAAAAATACTCAAAATGCCTACTAGCATTCGGCCATAATTGGTGATATGATCAAAGGCGGCCTTGATAGATCCTGCAAGATAAAACAATTAAATAAAAATCTATGACATACATTATAGAGTTTTAAAAATCGGCGAGTCTGCATCTAATTTCCGTTTATAACGTCGACAGAGTTGCATTTTAAGCTATACAATCAATCCACTTAAATAGAGCTATTTGAAATATCGACGGGAACTAACGAAATTCTCTAATTAACGAAGTAAAACATGCAAGCGTTTCGCAATGATTAATCCTGCAATCAGTTCCATCAGCGGGATCAAAATGAATTCACCTGCTATCGTTTACATAATTTTCTACATACATCTACCTCACCTCCATAACTTATTACACAAAATTACCATGCATTCGTCAAACTCCAATAACGAAAAACTGATTTTCCCTTTTTATTGTGGTAGTAAACGGTTATCGTTAACATAAATCGATAAAATTCATGCATTTTGTAATGCACATTGGACAAATGGATATCAACTAGGCAGTTATTATTTTTTTATTTGTGGATGAATAACCTTGCAGTATTTGGTTTTGTTACTTTGGTATACATGACTTGTCAAATTATTACTTAGGTAATCAGATTAAGGTATGGTTATGAATATATATATATATATATATATATGAATATAATAGATAATAGAAAACAAAGCATTTTTGTGTTTTGAAACATATTTCTGTGGTGCATTGCTTATTAATTTTATTATTAAAAAGTAGTACTGATTATATTGTAGTTAGAAAAATTGTAATAGGTGGTATAGGCAAATAATATGAACAGTTCTGACGATAAGATACAGTCTAAAATATATGTAAACACTGAAAAAGTTGTTTTTCTTTTGTTTATAATAGCAACGCAATTATATTTTTACAAAATATACTTAGTTATCCTATGTTAAGAAATAACACTCGCATAAAATGAAAGTAATTTACAAATAGTTGTGGTGAAGTTCTGGTATTGCAACCTACAGAATACTCCATATTCAACTGTAGTTATTTGTAAAATAAAAAGTATTTGCCATAGCTGATGAAAGTCAGTATATTTAATCCCAAACTTCATTAATTTTGTCGCAAACTTTGAACGATAAAATTGAAATTATCCTAGAAAGTGTTTATAGTTATCGCCAAATGTAGTTTGGAACTCATATAGCAAAAACATTATTAAACATAAGATATGGGAAACATTAATAAATAAAAAATTAGATGCACGTGTAATTTTAAAAAAATTCCAATAAAAATGGACAAACCTATCGTATTGTATACTGGGTGTATTCTAAGTCTATATTAATGGAATGTCCAGACCTTTTTCTTTCAAAAATAGCCATCAATAGGGAGTTAAATAAAAATGATATGCTATGAACTCAAAAAAATTGTATATATTTTTTTGTTGGACTGAATTTAAAAGTGCACATGTCGTTAAAATTTGTCGGATAAATTTATTATTTATTTATTTAATTAAGTACAGTGTAGAACGGGACGAATTCCAGTTACACGACAAGGAAAAAAATACACACTTCAAAATATACAAAATAAACAAAGACAGAGAAATAACTAGAATAAGAACAAATTATCAAATAACAAACAAATGGTAATTAGCAAAAATATATCAAGTCGACCTTCATACAATTGGTAGTTAGTAATCAGTTGGCAACTGCAATACAGAACAAGATCTAGAACTAATTAAGTAAAATAATATAATAATAAGAAAATATCTTCTAGAATGCCACGAACCGGATAAACATCAAAGTTGATCAAATGCAGTGTCTTTAAATATCTACCCTATACTTTTTCTGTGAAACACACGGTATAAGGGTGATTCATATGTATGAAAATGTATAACGTAGTTAGTAGTTTAGTTTGCTTAGATGAATTTAATAATTCAAAAGATTTATATACCATTCTAATCCATTTTTTCATGACGCATTTTAATTCACTTCTAACTGAATTTAAACTTACAATGGTATAATATTTCACCGTAATCTTTCTGAGCATAGAGTACACTATGAAATTTTAATCTTGACTTTTATAGTCACAAATCTATAGAAACTACATCACATTTTAGCACAAAACGTTTAGTTACATCGCCTTACTTCAGAGTCATAGACATCACACTGAAGTATGGCCAGTAAATGTCACAATACAATTTAATTTGCAGACTATTTAACTACCAAGACACGCTTAGTGTCTAGTAGAATAACTTAAAGGATTTCGATACCACTGGACAACACTAAACAATATACAATCGTTTGCAACAATAATGGCACTCTCTTAAAACAGTTTTTGAATTTCTGGAAGTTCTGAGTAAAAATTTCATTAAATCTATATCGGCGAGTGGAACAACTAATAAGTAATATTAAAAATGTGAAGTAGATTTCATTACAAATACAAGTTCAAAAGAAATTGCAAAATTCATTTCAATGAGAGTCATTATTATTGCAAACGATTGTACATATACCCGGAATATGAGTGCCTTTATTTTACTGAATGATATGTGAAATAGTTACAAGTGTTCAAAATTAATTGTGTTGTTTACGAAAAGTGCATATTAAGCAAGCACAAAAAACGAAACGCACTAACACTACTATAACTAATAACAATTTTAGGCTACAGCTGATGAAAGATTACAATGTTATCGTACCTTACAATTTTAAGGAAACAATTATTGTTTACTTCATTAAAACTGATAAAAAATACGTTACAGGAGCTTTTACTTAACATTAGTTTGTAATTTCGTTTTGCATTTTATTGCAGTTGTTTTTAATATTGTCACGGGTTTCCCAACCCGACCTTTTCTTTTACCAGAAAAGCAAACAGTTAATTAATCACTAATCTTTATTAACTACACACTGTACACTACTGAATACTAATTACAGCTCAACTAAAGACTATTTAATTAGTCGCTCGGAATCGCTCTGAATCTCCAGGAAATTTCCAACTAAACACTCCAATTCAAGACTTTAATACAAGACTGACTGACTCAGCCAAATGAATATTCCAGGTATTTTCTAGCATCTCTAGATCCATTTCCCGAACGACTCGAACGCTTCTCGTCGGTTCTCCATTTTTCCAGTTGCGCCTCGATACACGGCATTATTTGTTTGTTTACCAGAATCGCCCTTACGCGATCAGAGCAATCTCGCGTTTCGCAATACCGCAGTCGTCGAATTGGGTGAATATGTTCGGCACTTATATTTCGGACACCCTGTAAATTGAGTTATAGAGGTTTCCCGGCCCGTTATGTATGTAACTGGCCCCTGTCAGTAACAGAATTAAAGTAAACACGTTCTAGAGGTGATTTCATAAGGTTACTACTGAAGATGGCGACAGGGAAGAGCGGCGAAACATTTCAAAACACGGGATGCAACCAGTTATAGAGGCGGTTACGTGACGTCTAAGAAAACCACCGTAAACCGAGGCGTCTTTCCGACCGCCGTATCAGCCATAATAACAAAAGACACCGAAATCAATATATGAGCGGATCCAGAGACACAAATAGCGGGACCGTCCGAGAATAACAAGGATACGTCAAAGGATTCCAGCTAAAGCTATGGACGCACTTTGGTCACGGTATAACAACCCGGAAAACCGCTGTAGATCAAATAACAGCACCACCGTGTAAGCCTTAAAACCGCTACAATGTGTGTATAACAAAATTAATTAAAAGCCAATGTATATTGAGTAAAGCGAATAATTCTAAATACGTTTGTTGGAATTACCAATACAGTATAAATAATATTTTATCAATTATTGAGGAAATAAACATAACCATGAAACATAAACAATGTATTTATATATGCATATCCGCGTCCTTTGTTAGATTCTCCTTTGAACTCGATTCAAGTTTAGTTTCCTCTATTAAACGAGTTATCCTATTGAAGGCTGGCGGAAATTCTGCCGAAGGCATCACCTACAAACAACAAACTCCGGCAGACTGCGATGTATGAATAAAGCTTCTGTAGCCCGAGAAAGAATTCTGCAGGTTCATTTTAGCTTTATTTACCTTCCGACGAATATTTACAAAGCATCCCATTGTTATTTCCTAACCAATTTAGTCGTGTTCAGACTTAATCACTGAGTGTATTATAAAAGCCAACCGAGTTTATAATTCACCGCAATTTATTTCCATGAATAAGACGTACACGTTCAATTTATGAGTTCGTGAATTTGTACAAAGGAGCTTGTAATTGAACTGGCGCGAAGGCGCTATGAAATAAATATTACAGCACTGAATACTTTTCACGAAAGCTCAAAGAAAGTGTTTTGTTATATTTTGCAAGTGCATACATATGAGAGAAAAATATATAGGTATACTCGCGTTGTTTTGATTGTCAACGTAATTTTCGATTTTTGGTCGCGTTAAAATCAATCAATTTTTACAATTTAGTGCAAAATATAATGCAAACTTTTAGTGTAGTATATAGTTTTATTACTATCAGTTGCAGTTTCTTAAATAATTTGATGAAAATATAACAAATTATTCATTTGTTCGTATGACGTAAGTCGTCTGAATTCTTGTCTCGAGTATACCTATACGAATGAAATTTAGGAGGGAATGACATACACATTTTAATATGCAATAATGATTTTCACCTACATTATTTCGACATTTTAACATTGTAAATGAAGAAATAATAAGTAAACCCAGAGACAGTTAAAACGTTCCCTCGGTTGTTAATGTTGCTAAAACAGTGGGACAGATAAACTAGCATTTCCTTGATTGCCAGACTTTGGATATGTTTGTTTTCTTAATTTTATGGAGACTGAAATGTCCCTACTACACATGAGCAGAATTATTTAGATCGTGATACTATATGCATTCCTACAGTACGGAATGAATAAAGTGGAATAATGTGGAATATAATAGTAAGGATCAATTCATATTTTAAGGAATACTAAAGTATTCACATTCACTATATAAACTAATGTTTAGCCAACAAGATCATTTTATCGCTTACAGTAGAATAGTAGATATTAAATACAGAGACTTGCATATACAATTTTGTATATAACCATACGAAGGTTCAACAAAACAAAATTAGTAATTATCACATTATGTTATACCTTATGTTAAGTCATCTAATGTACAGTATATTCACAAATTACTGCCCTTGTTATATTTTCGTGACAAAAAAGTTTGCTTGTCAAAATAATTGCATTTGCCATAGATACATTTTTGATCTACATCTTCAGCAAGCAAGAACATGTAAAAAGTTTTTGTTTATAATTAAACAATGTAAACAAATTTCAAATTTGATATTAATTTAATTTTAAGATAAGTAATATCTAGTGAGTTATTCAAACATCACTCAACCTTAGGTATACATATTGTAGCATTTTAAAATGGTACTACTTTTTATTGTATCATTAGCATTAATATATCCAGTAAGTACCATATTTATATATATTTTCGTTTTCGTGTTACTGGTCTCTTTCCTCATAATTTACTTTTCTTTTCCTGAGTGCACTTTCACAGTTTTCTCAAAATCGCATTTTCCTTGTTGCCGCATTTAATCATATGACCCTAAATATCTCATTTTCTAGACAGCCAACATTTCAGTTTTAAAGGTGTGATGTAATCAATTTTATCATTTTCCCATTTTTTTTTGGGATCTAAATATATCACGTATACTTAACAAAGTTCACACACACACAAAGTGTTAGATTTGTTATCACCAACAGTTTCCAGTTACGTGATTCCTCAATTTTTTTAGGTGAACTAACTATTTAAGGATATTTCGTTTTACATTGTTCTCTAAGAATTTATCTTGTTCAAGGATTTCCCCACTTCTTCCGGTAATAAACTCTTCAACAACAGGGTCTTAGCATCAGTCTTAAAATCAGTTTTATGATAAAATTTGGTATAAGCCGCAATTCTAAAATTGCATTTTGTCTTGTGGATGCTCACTTCTGACAAGTATTCCCTTCCGTTTCACCACTGCCATTGGCCTTATTTGGTCTCACTATCAAGACACCACGTCATCGGTTACGAAATTTTCCAACCAAAATAACCCGAGTGAGAGTAACGGATATACTCTCGCCGACAAAATCTTGATTGGATGACCTTCATCTTCTTTGCGAAAATCTCTCATTGTTATATGAAAACGTTGTATTATACCATTATTTTGTCTTACATCTTACGAATAGTACGAATTCTGTAAAAATTAAAGAACTCTGCAAATTTCGTAAATAATTTGGATTCAAATTGTCTTGCTTAATCGGTTGTAATAGTATCCCAAAACACAAATAAATTCGTTAAATAATGTTTCAACAATTGTATCTGGTATGATATTATAGTATAGTATATGACTTTATTCGATTTTATGGAGAAACGGATAAACGGATCGTCTTCGTTTTCGGTATGGACGAACTACACACAGCTGCAATGCTGTGTACTCTTCTATCGCATGGAATGGTTCGCTGGGGAATATTTCACTTTTTAAAACTCGACAACCGGAATTTAGGACTGATTCTTCGCATACAACCCTATACCACCGTGTTGGTAATGAAATAATCTTTATTTTAATTTAACTTTAATTTATTAACCACACCGGTGCAAGTTACTAGTATCGATTTACCTGTTTATACCTGCCTACCCAAGAGTTGTGACGGGAAAAAATAGTCAACCTAACGTTTGCATATTCTATGGGCTTCATACTTTCGGTTGGTATGGAATTTGTCTATTAACCAAACCAGTGAAATGTTTAAAAAAATAATAATTTTTAATTGTTAATTAATCATATTCTGGACTGAATTTTTTAAGACAACCCATTTGCAATATATTTATTGACATATTTAATTGGATATAAAATACTTTTTATCCATTAACCAGCTCGGTGAAGGTCGTTTTATAGTGGGATCTTAGACTATTAGGAAGTGGATAAGCTTCAGGCCACCTCGTAAATCTTTCTACTACCTACCTTTTGGAATAATTCCCAAAAGAATATGTCTAACAATTTATTTCAAATATTTTTGCTCACTGAAACCAAAAAAACTTTACGAGTTGATACCTATATCATTCCATTATGTAGTACGCAAGAAATATATTTACGCAATAGTGCGAAAATTATGCGTAAACTATACTTTAAACATTGTAATAGAAAACAAAACTACAATTTTATGATTTTTTCATGGTTCTTGCAAACGATCCTACTAGAAATTTATGACGAAGATAATAAGTACAATAAATCTCGCACCTAACCTAGCTCCTTCCCTCAAAATATTCAAGCTGAAAGTAATGCTTTCAAGGGCCAGACAAGGGTTGAAATAAATCCCGACGATTTCTTAGACGGCGTCCCCCATTTTCGTTTCGTTCCTTCTGCTTCTCATCCGATAAGGTCGACACACCGATATCTCGGAGTGCAAATGGAGTAGCTATCAATTGCCCGGACTGCAGATAGCCGGATGAAATAATTATTCTCCCTGAACTAGCGGTCGTACTGTTTATCTAAATTGGTACGGACCATTGTCGGATAGTGCTAAAGGCTTTTTGTGTTGCGAAATAAGGCATTCAGTTTAACGCCAGTAAAAAACCATTTTGTCTGCTTGGTGAATTTGGGACACTATTGTTACGTCACTGTCTCTCAATCGATAACTTATAATGGAGAAATTTGTAGCTCTTTGTCGCGGATTTACAAAGGACCTTTGTGTGGGTAACGTACCTACGTCATGTGGTACACTCAAACATTATACTGATATGAAGTCGTGGGGTCCCCTCGTTCGGACAAAGGTATAATCCTGTCATGTCCGTAAATAACAAAAGAGAAATCGACAGGTGTAAAATAAATAAAGTTAAAGACAGACTGAAATTTTGAAATTTAAATTAGATAGGTAGCAGGTTCATGATGACCAATTAGGTAACAAACGATAACAAATTGCTAAATTTTCTAAAATTCCATTAGTGACAAAACTTCTTTATTTGTTCGGTGTAACGAAATGCACCGTTTCCTACTTGACAACCTATAACCAATCAAAATCTGCCATGCTTGTAACGTGATAGAGCTATTTGTGTTTTTTTTTTGACAAAAAATACCCATAAGCTGGCTTGGAGTGCATTGGGTCTCAATATTGGACCTAATCCCTCCAGTATGCTTCCGCTATCAGCTCTTGTTGAAATTATAAAGGAGGGCATCCACAAAGAATTTAAAAGACGGGATGAAAAACTTGAGAAAAAAGATAATAATAATAACAATATCTCTACCCCTCATTCTAATCACGAGGATAAGCACAAAAGTCGAAAACTTGTGCAGTAGAAGGGGCGGCATATTATTATCAAGCAGGCCGCATTTGCGCCCAGGAATGACTTACATTGGTAGACCCTAACCACCATTCAGTGTAGGAATGAGGAAAATATGGAAAACTTCATTAATTAGGGGGTAGTCAAATGTCAACCGGTATCAATCTTTCACATTGACCCAAGCCAACATTCTTCCACCCTACTATACCCGCAGAGACGGTGCCAATCCTCCACGAATATAACTTATATACGGTCTACCGACTGCGGGGGTCGAACCCACAGCAATCTAGTCACCTCGGTTCAAGTACTGACGCCTTAAACCGCGCAACCACTGACCAATCCAAAAGATGGGATGAAACAAATTACTACCAATTTGCTAAGGAGTTCCTAGAGTACTCCAGCAAAGATACAGCCAAAAAGTACCTGGGTGTGACTAAGAGAATATTCATCTAGTCACAGGTATTCAAATTGAATACTGTTGGCTAAGGAAGTGTGAAACACCTCTTTGTAGGGGTTGTGAATAGGAAGACAAGATAGTACTGCATGCACTCTGTGAATGCACTGCTGTCTCGTCAACAAGATAATCTATGTTGGGAGAACGTTTGCCTTCTATGACCTATGGCCCTTATAAGACCCTACCACAATTCCAGAATCCAGAATCTCATCCATCGATATATGTATACTGTATTTACCTCGAAGAAAATAATTTGATCCAAGACATATTTCCAAATGATTTATTTTCCTTCCACTATTCCTACTGATTTTCAGGAAACTGCAATAGTTTCCTCCAATTCCTATTAATGAAGTTATATGTATGTTCTTTGATACCAAATATATAGATGTGCTACAGGATAATTCCATAGACAAGGTTGAATCAATAATTATCCAAAACAAAAATTCATCTAACGAAATTTACTAACAAAGAAAGACATACTTGACTTATAACAATGTCAAAAGTGTTGATTATCTGTCAATAGCTCTGTTCGCACAGTACGCAAATTAGTTTCCAATCGACCGGTGCGTGCGTATTCCAACTAAAACAATAGATTTTCAACCTTATGGAGGCATTATAAATAAACTGTGCGTGCGTCGGACGATTGGAAACGGTTTCCAACTGCTGTGCAAATAGAACTAATATAAACACGTACAACTAAAAAACATTCACCTACTTCACTAAAACATTTGACGTTTATGCTATCATTTCATATACACTCTTTTTTTGTTAGGTATTAATAATACTGCCATGCGGTCTAAAGCCCCAACCACACTGACTGTGTAATTTAACGCTGTACTGTATTATAAAGGCAAGACTTGTATTTTTCATACAAATGCTGATTGAGGCAACGATTCGTTTATTTTGCATATATAATTTCTATAACGGAAAAGTATTATATTACCCAGCTCACGTGTTTTCTTAATTTATTTTCCTTCGAGTGCAGTGAAGTGGGTGTATCCAATTATATTGGAAGACAAGGGAACAAATTTCTTTAAAAAATACTAAACTTTTACATTAGAAACAATATTCTCTTATGCTAAATTTAAAATAACTATTTTTTAATAAAATATATTCTATTATGATGTGATTCATATATAATTGTTTATTTAGATATACATAATATAATCACAGTAACAGAGAAACTTAAATAAAGTATATCTACATTTTACTGGGATATTTCATTTTCTTTTTAAATTTCATCTCTGCCAATTTTCGCTAAAATCATCTAATAAACATTAATTCTATCACAATAATCAATCTGTCCGTTTCGGAGTTAAAATTTTCCTCAACAGAATTAAGCAGGAACCAATCATCAATAAACTTCAAAAGGGATCAAATTCCGTTTGTGCCGCTTTATAATGGGGATGCGACAGTTTCACACGATACTTTTTTTGTACATAGAGAATATACAACTTTTCCAACTTTTTAGCAACCGTTTTATTTTACCAGTTTTATGCAGTTTGAATGTGAAAAACAGACATAATATGACGGAACTAGGGCAGACTATTTTTAATTTTTATACGGTTTGAAATCATTTTTGCTTCGAGAGTAAATCTTAAATTATGTTCGAAATGCTGGATAATATGCTCAGAAAATTATAAAAGTTTATTTAGATGTATTATTGTTATTTTTTAGTTGTAATAGTTTTTTTTATCAATAAATCAAATTGTAAAATACTGTGATATATTAAAAAAAATCATTCTACTTGTCTAATATGAAAATGAAAATTTGAAATGCCGATATGTAAAGAACCACTTATGAGGTTCTTTATATTTAAAAATCTAGACCTAGCTATATTTATTTTAAATGGAATTAAGAACTTACTGACGGATAAGAAAGTTACAGGTTTTTAAAGATAATTTCTCATGTGAAAAATTCGTTGCATGCCAATTTTTGTTGAAATTTTTATTTTTGCAAAAATTATTAAAGGAAAATGAATTTAATTATCCCGATTATCTTCAATTTTTGGAAACTAATATCGGTAGGAAAATCGATTGTTTCAATAGTCAGATGGATACACTAAGCAGCAAAAAAGGTCTGCCATTTAAAAGAAACATGATGTGCAGTAAGTGGCGCCCTCTACTAGCGACGTCAAAATTAGAAACAAATTTGAATTTTTTAAGAAATTGTATCTACAAATATCGAAAATAAAATTTTAACTTTGACACCCTGTATCGTTTTTATTATGCGGTTTGGGATATAGGTATGTTAGGTTAAATCGATTTATTTTCACCTAAGGAATCTGGGTGGGGGCATTTCTGCTACTTCATTTAAAAACACCCTGTCCAGGTCCAGATGCTATCATATATCCTACCTTCTCAACTGTCAAAAAATGTCCAATTAATTATCGCACCGCCACGAAAAAATGTCCGAAAATTTTTCTGGTTGCCATGGTAACGGGTCAAAATAAAGGCATTTTATTGGTTTTAAAGTAAAGGTGGGAAATTTTTAATTACATTTTCTACATCTATTTCTGCTTCACCTTGTATACACCTGTTATATTTCGGTTCTTATATGGACATTCCGTATTGATCCAACCTTGTAGCACACGAACCTTGCCCCCATCACTCTTCCTCAACAACAGCAATGACTCGGAAAACAAATGTTGCAGGATCTGCGGTGGCCATGATAGGCGCCAACCTCCGGTTCGGAAGCAGCGCGGCCAACGCCAGCCTGAACGCTACGAAAGTGTTCCAGTGCCATCCCGGGGGGACCGCAGAGGCAGCCCTCATCTTCGCGCTGGGGACCTTAGGAATGGCGGCCAATCTGGCGCTGATGGGAGTCATCCTCGCCAACAGGCAGCTGAGGCGGTAAGTGGCGCTTTGCAAACAGTAGAACGTTTTAGGTGGCGACGAAACTTAGCCGCAAAATACATAAAGGGGCCAATAGCCTCATGCGCCCGGATGGGCTTTGACAACCCTTGTAGTCGGTTTATATGTGGCATAGAATTGTATACAGATCGCCGCCGCCGTTCTCTTCATATAGGTGGGCTTTATAGATAAAACTAAAATATATATTTCTAAATGCATAACTTGATAAAGTTATTCCACAAATACATATTAAAATCTGTGTTTACAATTGTGCAATAAATGACATTTTTTCTACGTTCATGCAAAAAGTTATTGAACTATATTTAGTGAAAAAACACTGGTTTTTTATTGCTCGAGTGCAATAAAATTATTATTGCACTCATCTGTCATTCTACTACAGCGTTTTGTCATCAACACAAAACGTTCAAATCGATGCCATATTTAGTCTATTTTCTGTGAGAATGGCAAAAATGAAGTTTGAGTTAAATTGTTCCTAACATATTAGTTCCTAATTTTCTCAATGCAAATTAATAGTGCTCATTAATTATTAAATACTTTGCCATTAAATTACGTTTTTCTACGTTCATCCAAAAAACAAAACTTTATTGAACTATCTTTAGTGGAAAAAGTGGTTCTTTATTGCACTAGTGCAATAAAATGTTTATTGCATTCATCTGTCATTCTACTACAGCGTTTTGTCATCATGACAAACATAAACGTTCAAATCGACGTCACATTTTCCTAGACTTAGTGTCATCTAAATATAATTTTTTGGTTTTTGCATGAACGTACAAAAAATATTGTATGCAACTGGTACAAAAACACTTACATTTTGTACTTGTTGCATAAATAACTATTATTTTCCTACACTTAATGCCATCTAAATAAAACATTTTTTGGTTTTTACATGAACGTAGAAAAAATATCGTATGCAACTCATACAAAACTTGTAAAAAATATGTTCTTATCGCACGTCGATTTTTTTTTCTGGTAATGGTA
Source organism: Monochamus alternatus (assembly GCA_037114965.1). Lineage (NCBI taxonomy): Eukaryota > Metazoa > Arthropoda > Insecta > Coleoptera > Cerambycidae > Monochamus > Monochamus alternatus. The sequence continues at coordinate 70,074,248 of CM073431.1, read as the reverse complement.
ATTTGAGTATATCTAACTTTCAAAAAAATTAAAGCTATTCTTTTTTCTAATAAATAATAATACATTTGTCCGTACCAATTCATTTTGTCATTAATATTCCTTGTGCCTAAAGCTAATAGTTTCCAAAATATTCGCATTTTTTGGAAAAAAAACACATTTTGAATCATCTACCTAAAAATATGCTGGATATTAAAGTTAAAGTGATTATTTTTGGAAGACAACTAATCAAACTCCTGAGCAAGCTTAAACACGGGGTGCTCACAATTTTATGTCCACTTTCGCAAAATTACGCCTATACATTTTTGCATCGTCGTGACCTTTATCTCTTCTATTTTTGTATTATGGAAGAATTTTTAACATTTTGCAGTTTGTAGTTCCCACTTTAAATTTTAAATCGATGCAACAAAAACTATTATGTGAAATGACAAGAACTGTCGCAATATAAGTTTGTCATTTTAATATCCGTCTTTAGATTAGTTAGTATAATTTTAATAAAAATTATTCAACAATTCAAAAACTAGAAAAGACCTTCTAATTATTTGATTAAATTCTGTGAGACGAATCCGCTAACGAAATTGCATAAAGTAGGAATTTGCATGAATATTATATTGGTTTTAAATGTATTACAAGGTAATCTTTCAAACATATTGAAAGGTCAGAACATGTGTCGGCAATAATCACCTAAGAATTAAAATATCAACATTAATAAATTGGCATGGAATGTAAACAAAACCACGCGACCGAGACCCCGACATAATTGATGTGACGTCACACGCCGTTATGTTTCCGTAGATACAGGTGGCAAGTGCAGTGTTTCGATGTTGATGATGTAAACAGGCATTTGCTTCTTTGGTTTTTGGGTAAATACTATAGGTAATGCTGTACAAATTCCACAATGACGGAAGCGGGTATTGTGCAAGCATAATCGGATGATTATTATTTTTGTACTCTGAAGTTCATTGGTGCTAATCTCAAAGTAAGCAGCATCTATTATTTTCCGTTTTTAACATTACCATAACTATTAATGGTGATGTAATAAACTTACGGTATTGTTATTTCTTTATTTACAATATAGATCCACTCGTGAAAATTACGGCCACAATGCTGTTGGTTATGTCCATATAGAAAGTTTTACTAGAGGTATCTATAAAATTATGCCATCTCATTTATTCTCTTTTCATTGCTATTTACTACTGATTTCATTTCTCCTTAAACATTAAAACAATCCTTATTTATCACTTTTGTTTATTATGTTTTCAGAATAAAACAGGTAATTTAATGTAGTCAGATAATAAAACCTTATAAATATCTCAAATGACTGTATTTTCAATTAAACATTAAAAGAGTCTTCACGTACAAACAATGTTGCAATGGTGGAGAGCTTAATGCTTTCGCTTCGTCGCACTTCATCATTTTACGAGTATATTTTTCAACTTTATTTAATACCAGTGAATATTTAACACAATAACACATAATACTATCCCAAATGACAAATTAATTCTTCTAAACTTATGTACTGCGTTATCTAAAAATTTGTCATGTATGGATTCATTTAATTTTTGTATTTATGAACTTTATTGATGCTAATCCCATTAGTACAGCAAATAATTCAATTCTATTAGTGTTGATGTTTTCTGGGAGTGCGAACTTTAAATACCATTTCTCCTAAACGTATTTGAAAAAAAATCATGCTATTTCCCCATTATCTACTGACAATTATTAAACTGTGATAATTTTAATAGAATTAAATTAGCACTTTGGCAATTACGTATAAAACAGAGGCGCTGGGCATTTTATATATCAAACAAAATAAAAATTGGCTAACTGTGCCCCCAACTTTGTGGCACGTTCTTTAAGAGCATCAAAAGAAAACATAATAAAGTTTCTCTATAATAACGACGTTGAAAACGCTTAGGTAGTTGCTGCAGTAATTGCAAGGATCCCCTTTGTGAAAACAATTTCCCGAGGTTCTTAAATGAGGGAATCTGTACAGGTCAGTGAGTAAATATCCAAGCATCTTTACAAGCTCTCGCTATTACGCGGTTCTATATATACAGATATTTTACAGAAGCAGAGTATAAATATCAATGACTTTTAAGAGACTTATTTTCCCTGTTTGTGTACCAAATGTCTCGAAAACATCCCCATTTTTAACTTAATGGAAAAATATATTTAAATGTTAAATATTAATGAATACTGTTTTTCGTGAGGCAAACATAGCTTCATAAAAACATACGCGAGTCATGTCCTTGTAGATGTAGCGAGTTAAAAAATGCGAAAAAGATTACAGGGAATTAAAATAATAATTCATAATAATTTTAAGAACAGTCGAAAACATCTAAAACATTTCTTGAATGCCATAATAATTATTAAAGATATATAAAAATATTATCACAATGAATATATTATTTCACAGTAAACAGATCAGAATTAAAATATAAACCAGTGGTTCCCGAACTTTTTGTCTCACCCAATTTTTTTTATATAAGAAAATATGGATTCTATGTTATTATGTAAATTATTCAATTCATGGAAAACAAAAATTTCGGTCTCGAATTATTTAAATGGAATCCATTCTCGTGAACTCCTATCCTCATGCATATCCAACTTTTGTTTTCGCTGACGTAGACCCCTTGCAGTTCAGAGGCAACCCCCTAGGGGTCGATATACACAGCTTTAGGAATCACTGATATGAACGAAGAAAAAACATCAGTGAAAAGCATCACATGAAAGATGCATGTAACTAAAATAAATAAATTACTCAATATTATACTGTAAATACTCATAGAAAATATAAATTTAAACTTTGAATATGTAGATATTCAAAAGTTTCTAATTTGAATTTGAGAGTTGCAGAAACGGCATATGACGTCATTAAAATATGCAATGATGAATAATGGTATTCAGAATTTAGAACATGTTTTTTCGCGTGTAATATAAATAATTTAAAAATTAATTTAAGGGGAAGTAACTTTTTGGCAAGTAAATTTAATTGTTACAGACCAACTAAGTGTATCATCAATATACATACCTAAACGTTCCGTTGATTTAGAAAACTTCAAATGATTATTTGCTATTATAATTCCTTCATTTAAATATATATAAGTTCTAATCTAAAATGCATAACACATTTTTTCTATACTTAATGCAAGTTATTTTTTCTTAGCTATAATGCTAAATTCAAATATTAGGTTATGGCGCGATGAAGTTACGTTTTTTATTTAACCTGGCCTGGTTATCAGAAAGTTACAATTATTTTATTTTTTATATCATTAGTAAATAACAAAAAATTATAGCGGGCCGAGAATGCATCCTTGAGACATACCTTTCATAATAAATGATTTGTCAGATTGATCAACAAAGTTAGTGAAAGAAATTCTTGATATTCACCATAAGATATAACCATTTTATATACAGTCACGATACCTAAATAACGCAGTACACCATACATAATAACAACATATTATTTATGCACTTAATTAGCTTTATTCAAGATCGAAGTATAATCCGTATAATCCTCAGGCGAACAATTTCTTATCGACTCTTTTATATCTAAGAAAACCGGATCTAGATAACTTCCATCGAGTGCATTCGTTTCCACTCGCATTGAATGTTATTACCGTAACAGCTATTCTCAAATCAAATTACTAACAATAGTCAGTAATGAAGTACAAGTGGAAATGCGTATCATGTCAGTAGAGGCACTGCATTTAGTGTAATGCATAGCTTACCTAATTAATTGCTGCAGTATGAACATACGTAATTTATAGCGCTTTATCAACCATTCCCGAGGTAAATAAGGCCAAATCTTGAAGAGGGAGACGCTTAGAAATTATGCATTACATAATGACGGCTGAGAGCCGATGCTATTACGGCTCCCATTGTCCTCGTTTACTGAAAATTGCTTCGTTAAAGTGGTCACTCACAGTTTCCTACAAAGACTGTGAAAAAAGTGTAAAAGCGTTAGCTACTGCTTTACAAAAAGAGAAAAATTAATATATTTTTATATAAAATGTAATCAGATAAATATAAGGTCTAGTTCAAATTAACTGAAACTGTTGTTGGCAATAAGGAGTGTCATTAATAGTAGGTAACATGTCCAATATAAAATGCGGTGATAGTATTTTTGGCATATGGTACTAAAAGCTGATTATATAGTATATAACAGAAAACTTGGATATTGAATTTAATGCAACGGTGTCACTTAACATAATCTATAACATTGTTAAGGCTACAAATGAAGAAAAAAGGATTTAATCAAGTTTTAAATTTGAATGTTTTCAAGAATTTAGTCAATTTAGGCTAATCTACATAGTTACATCAATAACTGAAAGAGATTTTATAAAACTACAAAGTAGTCATTTTGAGAGTCGCATCATTTGGTCCGCTTCAAAGTTCTAATCTTTGAACCACTTTTATATTTAGTACACATGTAACTGTAATCATACGAATTAAAAGAAGTACGAATGCTAAAATAGCATTAAAGCTAGTAACGAACGGCGAGTAAAAATATCGCCAGTGATTAAAATCTATAGAGCGTTACGCACTGACGCTATAATATATATTTATATCTATGTGGTTTACTTGTCTGTAGAAGTATATCTCATTATAAAAAATGGATATATATTATACAGTGATTTCGAAAAGTAACGAATAAATTCATTATTTTTGAAATTGAGAAGTTTTCGAAAAAATCCTCTGGCACGTCGATTTTGTTTTTAAAAAAGGCACTTTTTGACATACGACCCATATTTGTGACGTCATCGTTGTTCGAGATATGACGTCATCGACAATTTTTTAAAATAGCAACCCCCAGTTTTGAAAGAGCGTGTCATTCTACATACATACATCATGAAAAATTATGGTGTTACATAACAAAAATTTCACGAAAATAATGTTTGAAAATTTTAAAATTTAATTTTCCCAATACATCTCCCCATTATGCAACACCTGTCCGTGCTTATTTAGATGAGCTGTTCCCGAATCGTTGGATAAAGAGAAGGAGGCCGATTGAGTGGCCAGCCAGATCGCCTGATTTGACACCCCTAGATTATTTCTTGTGGGTATATTTAAAAAGCAAGATTTAAAAGCAAGAATTCATCACGAGATACATCGTATACCTCCTGAAGTTACTGATGTCCAAAAAGAATTTATGAATCGTCTTGGCTACTATCAGGCAGCCAACGGTGCACAACATTTAATGTAGTCGATTTTTTACGTAATCATTATCATTTTCAGTATTGTGAAAATTAAATTTTAAAATCTTCAAACATTATTTTCTTGAAATTTTTGTTATGTAACACCATAATCTTTCACGATGTGTGTATGTAGAATGACACGCTCATTCAAATGGCATGGTCAAAATTGGGGGTTGCTATTTAAAAAAATTGTCGATTACCTCATATCTCGAACAACGATGCCGTCACAAATGTGGGTCGTATGTCAAAAAGTGCCTTTTTTAAAAACAAAATCGACGTGCCAGGGGATTTTTTCGAAAACATATCAATTTTAAAAATAATGAATTTATTCGTTACTTTTCGAAAGCACTGTATTATATTATCGCTCGCTGTCCGTAACCGGCTCTTCGATAAATTATCTGTAAAACATTACCTTGATATAAATTAAACTAAATCTTGTATTGTTATATTTGGCTATGACAATAACACGACTGAATAAGAACTCAATGGAGACGATAATTTATAATTTACAAGAAATTTAGGTTTAGTATTAAATTCATACTTACGTTTCAAATCACGCATTAATAAATACAACCAAAACTCTTAGGATAATCTCGAGACGTTAACATTTTTATTTTATTCTAAAGGTATTCAATCGATCAAACAAATCAATTTTCAAGTATCCTTCATAGTAAATAAAGTATATCTTACGGTAGAGATGACAACACAGTCAATTTTGCGTTTTATAGTACTTATATCATACATATTTTTTCTATAATATTTATATAATACTGCTCAAATACATACGGCACATTCAGACGAGGTCAGCCGCTGAGCCGCTGAGTAAGAATTCAGCTAAATGCGTGCATTTGATTGGCCTGGATTTCTCAGCGGCTCAGCGGCTGACCTCGTCTGAATACGCCCATATTCAATTTTTAAATCCTGTGGCTTTTAAAACTAAATTTGATTATTGCAGATAAAGAATATTTGAGGTTAACCTTTGAAGCAATTATTGTAGATAAATATAATTTTTGTTATTGCTTTTACTCATAAAAATTACACCGCCAAAATAATCTATTTTTTGTTAAAGCAGATGGTACACATAAATATTCAACTACATTTGAAGTTATGGCGAAGGCGCCAATGTCATATCAACAGATCATTTTCTGTGTACTTTTCTAAATAGTTTTATAAAAATGACTTTAAGAGATACTGTTCATAATCTAATAAGAGGGATCTAAACTTTTGGAAAAAAAACACGACTATAGGTATAAGTAGAAAACGCGTTAACCGATTTTTTGCGTTCTTCTCCATTACTTTGCACGCTCTTCAGATCTAACTCCTTTCGATTTTTTTCTCTGCGGTTGTTATCGTAATGAAGACGATAATGAATAGAAAATGCTTGTTAAGTTGTTCGCGGGTATCCAGAATTTATTTTTGCGGCATATACACAATGACATATACGCAAGGCAAGATTATGCATCAAACAAATGGCGACAACTTTCACCAATTTTATCAGAATTAGCAGCTTACTAGTTGAAATTTTGATAAAAAATTTGGAGCCCTCTAGCGTATAAACTATGCAGCTTTATATAGGCAATTCTTGTTAAATCAACCAATTTAAGAGTTCTACATCCTGTTAAAATAATTCAAGTTCGAAAATACCCTGTATGTCTATTTCGCTAAATTCAGCAAAAGCTCTAATATCCTTCTGAGATAGGGATCTTCTCTCAATTCAATTTCAATGAGATATATGTACGTAATAGATATTACAAATTTGAAATATGAGTTACATATACGCCAGTCTGGCTCAATATTCCTTCAGATGAAGATTTTACATTTTCGCTTTGCATAAATGTATATCATTTGCAATAATAATGACACTCTTCAGTTTTAATATTAGTTGTTAGTTGTTACACTTACCAATAAAGATTTAATGAAATGTCTTCTTAGCACATCCAGAAGTTCAAAAACTGTTTTGAGGAAGTGTCATTATTATTGCAAGTTAAAGAGATTATGGATATTCCAACAGATCGTGGTTATACTTCAGTGTTTATTTGCACTTCACAATATAATCTACAAATCAGGATGAAATTTGTAGCAGTTTGTAAGTTAACGACATTAAATGGTATAACTTTCTAATAAAGACACCGAAATTAAGTAAAATGAAATAAGATATTCTTTCAACATTATACCTTTCAGACATTTATCACTGCAATAATAAACATGTTTTAATATGAATAAAAAATAACACTTTAATGCACAGCAAAATTAACGCAGATTAGGTCATTCTAATTGTTAAAATGTACACCACCAAATGTATAAATGCAACAAATATAAAAAAAATGACTTTACAGTACGTGCACCTTAAGACAACGAGAAAATAATTTCAACATGAAGTACTAATTAGTTTTATGTACCAGTTGTTATGCTAGTAGGCATAATATATACAGAATGAGTCAGAAAAATTGGGTCAACACTAAACTGCATGGAATACAGAGTGGTATAATAATAATAATAATATATTAGCCCAACAGAAATAACTCCATTTAGAGAACTAAATTACACTGGAATAACTGATATAAATAATGATAAATTCCACAACAATAAACAATAAAAATAATAAAACAAATGAATACTAAAGTACAGCAAAGTGCAGAAATTAATAAAAAAACTAAAACTGGACCCAGAGATAGGAAGCAGCGTACATCAACTGTGGACATGGTTCACTATATTCATGCATAACGTTTTGACAGAACAATAATTTATATCGCAAGTATTACAAATTGAATTAAATGACTTGCACATAAAATAAACCGGAGATTTTAGCAATAAATTTGTGTTAGCCCCTGGTAAATAAAAAGTGGCATGAAGTGAAGAAACTTAATTGCTCCAGCAAATCTGGGCAATCAATTTTATTGTGTACTAGATTGTACAGGAATTTCACCGATTGACATCGTTCTAAAGTTTGGAAATTGAACATATTTAATAATGCATTGTGATCAAAACCTTGTACCGGATATATGCCAGTAGACTTAAAAGATAAAAATTTCAAAAAACGCCTTTGTACATTTTCAAGAGTGTCGGAGTGTACCTGATAATAAGGATTCCAAATCAACGAGCAATACTCAAGTTTCGATGTAACGAACGCGTAGTACAGAATTTCCAAAGCTTTAATATTAGTAAATGAATGGCAGTTACGAACAATAAACCCTAACATTTTTCTGACATGAAACTGAATGTGATTGATGTGATCGACAAAACTTAAATTACAATCAAACAAAACTCCTAAATGTTTAATTGTTTCCACAGACTGCAAATTCTGATTATTAATTTTAAAAATATATTTTTCATTTTTTCATAATTTAATTTTCTCGTATACGTAACCACGCTACACTTAGAAACATTAAGCTCTAACCGGTTTGCCCTACACCATGCTTCAATATTAGTCAAATCATTTTGCAAGCTCAAGCAGTCTGACATACCATCAATTTTCCTATAAATTTTCAAATCATCGGCAAAAACAAGATTTTCACATTTTAAGATAGAGCAAACATCATTTATAAAAACTAAGAACAGTAAAGGGCCTAAATTGGACCCTTGGGGGACGCCTGATGTTGCAACCAGCTGCTGAGATTTGAACCCATTAAATGCAACGAAGTAGACTCTATTATCAATATAAGACGAAAATAAGTCCAACAAAGCAGGGCTAAAACCAAACCCTTCCAGCGTTTTCAACAGAATACAATGATCTATTCTATCAAAAGCTTTGCCGTGAAAGTCCAAAATATCTGACAAATATTGAGTAAAAACTAGTAGGTTACTTTGAGTTGATTTACCAGTTAAAAATCCATGCTGGGTAGATGAAAGCAGATGCTTAATAGAAGGAAAAATTCTGGTCTGGTCTGGTCCAGATGTAAATCTTGGTTTAAGTTTCCTGATAGCCGTTTCCATTTCGTGAATTTCAAAAGTTGGTAAAAAAATTGTTTCGTTATAATTAAAACCCAGTGTGAAGTTATCAAAGTCATGATCATGTGGTAAATAAACATCATTAAAAAAATTTGCAAAAACATTTACAATTATTTAGGTACATCAAAACATATTTTTTTATCTGTAGAGCTATGCTAAACCTAAAAGAAGGTTAAATTCTACATTAAAAAATTACTCTTGTTTAGGTTGCCTAACTTTATCAGTCTCTATCTGTTTCTGAGTTGTTTGCATTTAAAAATTTCAACGTATTTTATGCTGATTTTCATTCAGTCGCTGATATAGCTATTTCTTTTCTAAGTATGCTTGTGTCAAATTTTCATGTCAATATATATTAGCCTATTTTGCGTACATGTGATTTATTACTAGTGCAAAATTATTACCTAGTAATAAAAAAAATGCCACTACATAATAATTTTTCCAACAGTGATATGATTTGTGGTTTTGCTCAGCTTTGAATTTAATACTTAACTCAGAAACCGATAAAGTTAGGCGACCTAAACAAGAGTACATTTTTTATGTAGAATTAAACGTTCTTTTAGATTTGTAACTTTTTTAAAGCATATCTCAACAGATAAAAGAAATATGTCTTGATTTACTTAAAACGGTAAAACTACCGCCTCTAGGAGCAAGGTCAAAATAAGGCTTTAACTTCATAATTCTCACACCAAAAAACCCAACACAACCAAATTTCAGCGTCATGCTATCAAAATTATTGAAAAATTTCAGAATAAACCTTGAACACCCTGTATTTCTCAAACCAGCGACATTCGTATAAGGCATGAAGAGTTGACACAATATTTTGATGTTTAGTATCTCCAGCTTAGTGTTGACCCATTCTCCCTAACTTACTCTGTATAACGCCGCCAGTTTAACGAATACCATTTGCCTGTTGACCTTATTAGAACGTGCGTACCAAAATGGAAAATGCTTTTTAAAACGAATTTTCAACTTCCTATTTGGCACGCCAATCGAATAAGGAACAGCTTAAACAGTGCCTGAAGTTCTCAATTGTCCGAAACGGAATTATAACATTTCAAAAATTGGATTTGGATAATGTCGAAGTTTGTTTCTCATTTTAGACAAATACATTACAAAAATCTAATAACGAAAAGCAGGTTATTTTTTCTGACTCAATTTTAAACAAAAGTGTAGAATAAATTGCGGCGAAAACATGACTTAATTTTAATTTAATTATAAGACAAGTTTAAGTTGCCTAGGAAAGATCTCTTAGTGATTTCAAATATTTCATCTTAAACTAAACTCAAACTTGTATTCTTAAAGCTGCTCATTAAACTTTAGAAACTCAGGGGTATAAGTATAAGTTTTATGAAATTAAAACTAATACCTTATGTAAAACCGTCACCATAAACTTTACTAAGGCGTCTCTACGCACTTTCGATTTACGTATAATACTAGCATAAAGGTTCGGAGAAAACCATCAGATGCTGCTATTAACAATTAAAGTTTATGTAGCAAGTTCGTGTAAAGTAACACTTTGTTGTATGTTGAAATTACCAAAGCAATATGTATGTTTTATGAAGGTGTCATACGGAGGGTTTATAAAACCCGTTTTCATTTGTAGGAAGTACATACAAGCGTGTTAATTGCATTTAGACCGTAGTTATGAATTTCGCAAGATAGTCACCCCCATAAACATTTATTTGCAGACAAATTACATAAAACATAATAATAATAATCTCTACCCCTCATTCTAATCATGGGGATTGGCCCAGAAGTCGGAGACTTGTGCGGGAGAGAGGGCGGCATATTATTATTAAGCAGGCCGCATTTGCGCCTAGGAACGACTTACGTTGGTAGGCCCTAACCACTATTCAGTGGAATGAGGGCAAACCTCATTAATTAAGGAGGTAGTCAAATGTCAACCGCTATCAATTTCTCACACTGACCCAAGCTAACATTCTTCCACCCTACCATACCCGCAGAGAGGGTGCCAATCCTCTTCACGAATATAGTTTATATACGGTCTACCAGCAGCGAGGCGCAAACCCACACCGATCTAGTCATCTCGATTCAAGTACTGACACCTTAAACCGCGGGACCACTGACCGATGCGCTGGTACATTTTTGCAAAACTGAATTTTATTCTCATGAAAAGTAAATATATCCAGATAGAGATTTTAATTTACAGGGTAACTCTAAGTAACTTGTTTAGACCATGGCTCGTAATCAATTATTGAAGAAAATTCAAAATGCTCAAGCTGATATTTGACACCTACCTATAATATGAATGCGAATTTACTATTCGTACTTTCTTATACCTATACATTTCTTAATTAAATTGTAAGGTATAGTTATTTGTTTTTGTTTGTCTTTTACAAATTTCATATTATTCTGAATTTTTAGAAAAAACTAATGTTTTTTAGAACGAATTAAAATATATCAGAAATTTCTGAGCTTTTGTGCAATTTATTTTTAGGAGACTTCTGTCAAATTACTTACAACCGGCAAACAGTTTTATAATTTTCAGGTTATACGGCAATTGTTTTATTGGCGTGTATTATTATTGCTTTCGAAAGACATATTTGTTTTATTATAGCGGCAGGTACCTACCATTATTATGTTGTCAGTAATTAAAATATTTTATAAATTTATCACAAATACGTTTTGGCAGCTCTAAATAATAAAAGAGTTTTTATGACAAATATATAACTATTTTATAAACATTTCTGCCACAAGCTTATAAAAAATTTTAGCTAATAAAACTAAAGCACCTTAAAACAATTTTTGTAGTCATGCTCCGAAGTATTTATAGAATCATAATTTTCAGTGTTCGCTCATTTAGTTTACCTCTCATTTAACGTAGACTTTTGCAACCAAATCATCATCAAAATCATTTTGATACAACGCTGAAAACCATTGTGACGTATAACTAAAAAATATCACGATTTTAACAGGTTTCCTAATATTGAATAGTCAAAACAAATACAATTATGAAAAGTTATGATGATTTTAATGCGTTTGGCATTAGTCAAAAAACATAAAATTTCAAAAAACCTATTTTATTTTAATTTTGATAATATTGTAAATAATCACATACCTAATACGGCGCATGTAAAATCCCCTAGATATGGGCCACATAAATCACAATAACAAATTTTCCACAATAGAAATTGCATTCACGAAGTGCACTAAACCACGTAAAATAGTATAATATTCCAGTTGCAAACAATGTGATTAGAAATGCTCGTTGCTTTGTTTATACTCTCTGATTTTATGCCATAATAATGTTGCATTATGGCTAACAAATATAGAAAAATTGTTGTTTAGTTGATTTGTTACTATTATATAACTATTTTTTAACCGTTTCCAGTAGGCCTTACAAAATCTCAAAGGCGGCACTAAAGTGCTTTATAATATGGTGCCAATTTTGGTTTTATAATTGATGAAGGTATAAACATTCTTAGAATGCTTTTGTGACTTATGCCGATTTATAAGATTTGTTTCGAAAACATTTTTGCAGCTGTTATAAAATACCAAATTGCTAGTTGGGATACTATAACATCCAAGTTTAGATACCAATACATATCACTATTTAGCACTTAACTATGGCAAACAACCAGCAATTTTCATAATAATTAAATTATACTTTATATTACACACACTGAAATGTACGATATGGAATACGTATGCGCATCCAAATAAAGGTACCAACCCTAGGAGCAGACAAAAGGAGGCACATGAAACTCATCAAAGACATACTTCATTGGTTATGTATGTGGGTGCGAGAGAGACAACCATCTGCTCGTACGATATGAATTGTGTTCTTAATTTCCCATTATTTTGTTTGTAAACACGTCATTGGCGTACAGTGTGGTTTCTTCTTTTATCTTGTATCTCGTTAGTGTTATTCTTTGTGTATTTTTGTGGGTGTTATTGTTGGAAGATGTCATGTTTTATAAGGGATTGTAAAATTAACCAGCATATAGCACGAAATAATTCTCCATATCCAGAATTCAATTTCATTTCAATTCACAATCAGTGAAGCCTCTACTGCTCCGCCATTGCTAGAGGCACAAAACAAAATATGGCGCTGATCATGAATAATCCATTCGCGCAGCTTTTAGCGCATTCCAATCATCATAATATAAAATTACATTTCAGTGATTACACACCGTCAAATAACCCTCTCTATTGCAATTGCAAACTCCACAAATATAAATTCACACTACCGTATTGCGATTATCTGGCCCACTCCTATATTTATACAAACAGGATTTCACGTCTAGCCCCTTTGGGAGTCCTTTGGTCTCTCGTGCGTCGTACGTTAGTCCGATTTTAGCTCGAGTGGGGATCTATTGACTTAAACCTTACCACAGCTTTGTATTGGAATTCGTATTTTTTTTTGCCTTTTAAGCTGAACCGTCTTTCAGCGTCAGTAAAGTTGTATCAACCACAGTTTACATATCTATGAGAATTAACGAAATGAGGAATAGATGTCAGTGACAACTCGTAGCGATATTCAGTAAATTTTAACAAACATAATTTTTTGTGTCAAACGAAGTAATGTTTATTTACTGACAGTTATATTTAGTTGTTAAAATCCTACAGTTTACAATGAATATTTAATAAAGAAAAAAAATATACAGTAAATTAAAATTGTCAACTATATTTTCCATTAAGTAAATGAATACTATCAGGAATTGAGAAAAATTAAATCTAGGACTTAAAAACTTAAAAGTAACGTGTACTTATAGTCGTTTGAAAGTTTACCTATAGCCTTAAGTCTCAAATCTACTAATTTCAAGTATTCAAAATTTGTCGAAGGTTCCAAAGTGAAAAATGTTAGATTTTCCTAAAAAATTATGAAAAATATGTTATTTTCGCTTTTGAAATGCAAATTTTGTTTGAAACGCAAGCTATTTCTTTATTTTTTGCATAATTTTTAACATAAATTATTAATCTATAACAATGTAGGTACCTTTACAAATATTTAAAATTTTACACAACAACGTTTCAATAATAAAGTATTTCATCGTTGAAATTTAATATAGATATTGTAATAAAATTAAAAATTCAAATAGTTTTAGAATAATAATAATAATTGTCACATTTTGTTGAGACAGGGTAAATTTTTTTAAAATAGTTATTGATGGTAAGAAAAGGAGGTAATTTTGAAAATAAGTAGTATCTACAACAATTAAACATACTGTATCATAATAATCATATAATAAAAATTAAATCATTTCAATTTATAAAGTCAATACCAGTAAAATTTATTAAATATCTGTTCATAGACAAATATAAAGGCCAAGTACATAATTAAAATCAGAATTTATCATAGAACTAGGCATATCAACAGACAGTTAAAAACATAAGGATGACACTTATATGCATTTAGTTAACATGCGAGTCAAATATAAAAAAGATTTGTTAAAATAAATAAAATTTCCAACATCAGATTTTAAATTTCAAATAAATAATAATTTTAATTTGACATCTGTCAAAAATAAGGACGTGGACACATGTACCAGATAGACACACTTATAAAAACATGATTAATTAATTTTCCATATTAAATATAATGAAATTGTATTTTATAAATCAAGAACATTATTGAAATATGTAATTAGCAATAAATAGTGCAGTGAAGTGACTAAATTAAAATCAAAAAACGATATTTTAAAACATTGTGAAAGTGACTTAACAAACAAACTGAAAATCTAGAATCCGTATAGACTTGAGAAACACAAAAATTATTGATTGGTGACAAAAAAATTAGAAAAGGGAGAGGTCGTTTTGTGTTAGCGTCCCTAAAAATTAAAGAAAATTTCAAGAATTATAAGAAAAGTCATCCAAAAATCGAGAAAGAAAGTAAGGTTAAATTTTTCCATCACAAGAAGTTCCAGAGAAATTTCCAGCAGTCCTAGTTTGGCCAGGTCCATTTTCATCTGTAAATTAGAATCCACAGCGGATATTTCCATGTGCCCAGGAGATTTTAACTACAATCACAAGTACCAGGTACCGTTTTTATTTGTGCACAAAGATGAAACTAGCTAGAAATATTCCAACTAAGGAATAAATATCAAAATTGAATCTAGGTAATTAATTAAAAGTAGCAAGACTTACCTACAGCATTAAAACATAAATAAAGGCCATTTAAAACATTCAAATTTATTAAAAACTTCACACGATTTCGCAATTCATGCTATAAATGTCAAATTTATCTTTCTATAACCTAAATGATCTCAAACTGTATATAAAGGTAAAAATAGGCAACTGGTGGTACAAACAAAGTGAATATTGGTTTGTTTAAGCTTAGAAATTAGAAATAAATTAAATATCAAATAGATACCAGTATAAAAATTTGATTATACTATCATCTGTTTAGTTTAAGAAAATCTGTAAGAAAAGCCCATGTTTTTTATTCCAAGGTTTGTAATTTTAATGTGGAATATTAATTATTTTTGAAGTTCATTATAAAATATTTGATTTCCTCTTTAAAGAAAATAAAACAAAATTAAAAATAAATACAACATTTTATTCTGTCTGTAGTGAAAGCTATAGTTCAAAATTAAAAATAAAAAAAAATCAACAAAAATAAGTTTTCTCTCTCTACAAAAACCGACTACTGAGTGGAGTCAAAGTGCTAGCCAGGGTAAAAGATATAAAAGAATAATAAACAAAGGTAAGGAAAGAAATTTAAAGAGCGCCATAAATTTGCCAAACTTTAAGAATCGATTCCATATGAATTAATAAAATTCAGTTAGTTTATCAGAACCTTATCCCTATATACTTCCTTTTCGATAACAAATGGGCTCCTGCAGTTTCGGTGACATTTTTAAACATAAGGTATAACTAGTAACTAAATCAAAATTTGGAGTATTATAACACTTTTTCCAGATATAGAGGGTGAACTATGACTACAAATATTTTGAGAGCGGATAGAGAAAAATATGAATTAACGGAATCGCCCTTCAAAAAATTTTGAAACTTATTTATAAAGCGAAAACTTTTTTTACGAAACCATGTTATACCCCAATTTATCACCGACACTGGCAGCCCGTCAGCTGCAAGCGCACGTTTGACGTTTAGAGAGCTATAGTCAACCAGCAACAATTTATTGCCATAATTAAAACACTGTATATTAACGTTTGTGATTTTCTGTTTTTCTTAAGTGTTTACTGCCTATTTTTTCAATTTTAAGCATTTTATAATAATTAAATAAAGAAATTTGTGGCGGGTACAAATATTTCCCTATATGGTGTGCTTCTCTAGGTTATCCGACAAGATTTTATAATTAAAAACTGCCGCAAAAGTCAGAGTTTTCTATTACCTATTCATATTAATTTCATTCAATTTTCTTAGAATAAATGAGAGTTTCATTTAATTCCACCTACGCAAAGTGTGTATTTTAGTGGGTAATTGTGACAGAAAAACGAATGTAAAATGCTGCAGCTAACCGGATTAACACGTATCAAGTATTATTGTTAATGTTCATTTCCGTCGTTTCTACAATTGGAAATGCTGTAAGAAAACGACCGCATGGCACTTGACAGATCTAAGATATCTCGAACGATGCTTATCACAGGCGCCGATTTTGCGAAGGAAAAGAGGATTTTGCCTCATTTTCTAAACATCGAGCTAGGACTCCGAAATATTCTTTTATTGACTTTATGCCTTTCTGAGTACATGATTAAAATGGTACTGAATTTATTAGGAGAAAGTGTTTTCAGGAAACTTAACATTTTAAAAATATTCATTATTCATAGTGGAATTAATTACTTGTTACCAATATTCTTAATTGATAAGTTGTTGTAAATAATTCATTGTTGATGAAATATTTATAAGCAACAAAACTGAGTGAAATATTTCATTTTTAGATTTACGAGTTGTGAATATGAAATTGGAATTATATGATTTTTTAAATACAATTCAAAACGAAGAAATTCGTATAATACTTCCACAATTTCTTAATATTTTCTCCGTGTAAATTAACAGAACAACGTTAGTAAAGAAGGCACAAACAAGATTACAATCAGGATTAAAATATTCGTAAGGAATCGCAATTACAAACAGCGCTGGGACCAAAATGAATAGTCAAATGGAACGTAATATCCCCATCAAGGCCATATTAATGTAAACAGACGGCTTACAGCAAAAGCAATTAAATTTTAAATTTAAAATTTATATCCCTTCCATGTTCCGTCGAGAAGATTATAAATATGAAAGCTGCAATATAAAGCCCAGTAATGTCATAAATGACGACGACGCGACGCTAAATAACACATCAAAGTTGGACTGCATGGGAAGGTAATAAATGACGAAAGGAACCGGGTCGTATGTATTAATTATTGAGCGTATAGAAATGTCTATTCTATCTAACCCACCAGTATTAATTTCCCTGCTAAATCTATCGTCAATAATTAGACTGTTAAGTATAATAGGTCTTCCGACGCCGGTCACGCAAAAGGGATTTTCTTACAGTCCCCAGAGACCGAGACGGTAACATAACAGGATATTAGGCAGTAATCGAAGCAATGTCTATTTGGCCTAAAACTGACCGTAGGTGATTTAGATTACTTTCATTAGTGCCTCGTGAAAGGATATTCCCTACCATTTCTAATTATATGTACCTAATTGCTCGATTTGACGTTTCACCTTAATTATTATCTAATAGTTTTGGGACGAATTCAAGGAATTTATGTTGCCAATCTTGTTTTGATAAAAAGTTACAGTAAAATCAATCTACGCATAAATAAGAGTTTCATTCTTCTTCAATAGTTACTCAATATATACACATTGCATTATTGCACAGTGCTCCAATGTTAAGGCCAGTTTCACATAGCACTTCACTGTAATCGCAGCGACTACTGTTAGATGGGCGTGGTTACAATGCCATCTATTTATACAAAGTGTCCGGAATATGAGGGTTTATATATCTGACTAAATGCAATAAAAACATTCTTATGAAAAAATTTTCAAAAATAAAACTAAAACTGCAATAATATGCAATATATTACGAAGTTACAAACTAAGGTACAATTAGGGCTAAGTAAAAGCGCCTTTAACGTAATTTGTTCATAATTTGATTTTTGGATCAGTATTAATGAAGGAAACAATTGACGTTTCCAAGAAATTCCTTAAAGCTGCAACGTACGGCAACGTTGCAGTGTCAGGCTGGCTGGTGGTAACCTAAAAGTAATATTAGTCATGATGATGCGTACAGCTAGTGTGATTCAGTTTTGCCTAGTTTGCTTTGCGTTGATGTTTGTGAGTGTAAACAAAAATTGAACAGTTTATAGTAATGATAACCAGCTGCACGGCATGTTAATTTACGGCGAATCTAGGCAAAACTCTGACTACGAGACGTTTGTACGGTAAACGCTTCTTACAAAAAAAGTCATTTCAAACACATAACTATTTTTCTGTGTTGTAAAAAATCCCTAAGAAAACCATTAACAGTAAGTACCTATGTTTAGGTGCACCTATATATACATAACAATCCTAAGATAGTATGTGAGCATCGTTGTCACATATTCAAGATCTGTTTGCTGTCATAATTCTGTTATCATTGGTTAGAGAAAAAAAAGTGTTAAGTCAAATATGTTTTATTGAGTACAACTTATCATAAGGCAGTCATATTCCGGACACCCTGTATATGTGACACAATCTACTTCTATCGCAATTGACTGCCGTGCCAGTTACTGCTCATTCAACTACCACCGCAGTCGTATGATTCACACTTGACAGTATGGCCACGCCTACCTAATGCGGCAGTTTGCAGTTGATTGCTATAACGGCGACTGTTAGGCAAAAGTAATCATATTGTCAATAGCGAAGCATAAGATTGCGATCCAGTTGAGTGGTCAGTAACTGACATGGTAGTCAGTTGCTATAAAGATAGATAAACAGGTGGCAGTGTAACCGCACTCACCTAACAGTTGCTGCGATTACAGTCGAGTGCTTAACTGTCGCCGCTATATCAGTCAGCTGTTTTGTGTGTGTGTGTATGTGTGTGTGTGAGTAGACAACGTTTTAATCAAGCAAGAATGTTTTAATGCGGGAAGGTAATTCGAGCGTTAAATTTTCCTGGATAAAATACGATTAAAACACGAATACAATACAATGTTTTATCCATAATCACAAGCCCAAATTAGTTTAATTAAAAGAAAACGAAATTTTAAACGTCAACAAAAATGTTGCATCAAAAACTTTCAATTTTAGTAACAGTGAAATAAAACTTTTGTATTTCATATAGCCAATTTTATTTCTCTAATGAATAAAGTTTACGTTTTTACGGCAGGAAAGAGTGGACAAAACATCAATTATACAGTAATTGTGGATAAAATATATATTAATTATTTAAGGTGTTGATAAAAAGTTTCGATACTAATTTTGGTATTTTAAATAAACATAAAATTGCCGGACCCGAAAGAGCCATTTTTAAAATACACAGTATTTCATAGAGCATATGGCAAAAATATAAATAATCAAATTACGTACGTTTCGGGATATGTAATTCTATCTTTAGATATTTCATATACATAAATCTATTTTTGCAACCACATTCTAATATAGTAAAATGAATAAATCAGAATAGTAAAATTGTGTTCTTGAAGAACATAATTTCTATTTTTAGATTAATAATTTCATGACATGTCACTAACGAAAGTTAAATACTATAAAATTATTATTAATTTAAAAGTAATTAAGTATGAACTAAGAAAACTATTTTTAATAAGATTTTAATTTGTTCACGTTAACTTTTCTTTAAATAAGTCAAAATATTAATTTTTACTATATTAGAATATTGTTAATATGTAAATGTAATACCTGGTGATCAAATTATTCCGAAACGTATATAATTTTTCTTGGAATTTTTTTCATTTTAAATGGAATGGCGATATTGATTATTATACAGTGCTTTCGAAAAGTAACGAATAAATTCATTATTTTTGATATTGAGAAGTTTTCGAAAAAATCCCCTGGCAAATCGATTTTGTTTTAAAAAAAGGCACTTTTTGACATACGACCCATATTTGTGACGTCATCGTTGTTGGAGATATGAGGTCATCGACAAATTTTTTTAAATAGCAATCCCCCATTTTTCACCATGCCATTTGAAAAAGCGTGTCATTCTACATAGGTATATACATCATGAAAAATTATGGTGTTACATAACAAAAATTTCAAGAAAATGATGTTTGAAGATTTTAAAATTTTATTTTCACAATACTGTGCATCTCCCCATTATGCAACACCTGTTCGTGCTTATTTAGATGAAATGTTCCCGAATCGTTGGATAGGGAGAAGGGAGCCAAATGAGTGGACGGATCGCCTGATTTGACACCCCTAGATTATTTCCTATGGGGATACTTAAAAAGAAAAGTATACGTATACTAGACCGGTTAATTTAGAAGATTTAAAAGCAAGAATTCGTCACGAGATACATTGTATACCTCCTGAAGTTATTGATAATGTCCAAAAAGAATTTATTAATCGTCTTGGCTACTGTCAGGCAGGAAATGGTGCATTAAACAAATTGTCGATGACGTCATTTCTCGCACAACGATGACGTCACAAATCTGGGTCGTATGTCAAAAAGTGCCTTTTTTAAAAACAAAATCGACATGCCAGGGGATTGTTTAGAAAACTTCTCAATTTCAAAAATAATTAATTTATTCGTTATTTTTCGAAAGCACTGTATATTACTCATTTCGTCATCCCCATGAATAATATTGACAATTTAGTTTTTTTTTAAATTTGATATTCTACTAATTACTTGTCAACAATATTTTTACCATATGGTCATCTATATTGAGAAATTAAACATTACAGAGGGTGTTGTTAAACTATAGTGTCAAACAGAAACAAAAGAAATCAAGAATAAGCAGATATGATATTAATGCAACAGTGAGAATCTAATTTAAGTGTGACCCATAGTTTGTATGCGAATCACACAACTGAATCGCAAAACAATACAGATAGCTATTCAAAGACACCAATGGTTTTACATATTGCATTTTTTTTAAGATAGCCCACATAATATTGAACAGATCTACATTTATAGTGGATTGGTCGGTGATCGAGCGTTTTAAGGCGTCAGTACTTGAGTACATGTGACCACTCCGCCGAGGATTCGAATCCCGCGGCCGGTAGACCGCAGATCAGCTAAATTGGGATTGGCACCTTCTCTGCCGGTGTAGCAGAGTGGAAGAACGTTTACTGGAGTCAATGTGAGAGATTGATACCTGTCGGCGTTTGACCATCCCTCTAATTCATGAGGTTTTCCAGATCTCTGCATTAAATGGTGGTTAGAGCCTACCAACTGAAGTTGTTCCTGGACGCAATTTCTCTCCCGCTGAAGTCTCCGACCTCTGAGTTAATCTTCGTAATTAGAATGACGGGCAGAGACATTATTATCATCTATAGTGTCAGTATAAGTTTTAGAAATTTTTAATATACATATTAGACTTGGTGACCATCAAAATGCCATAATAATTTTGAAGCTTTATAAATGGTTAAACAAAAATTAATATAAGTAATATTTCGTTGTTAATATGAAATAATACCGTTCATCAATTAGACTATGTACGTGCCGGATCAAAATCAAATGTTCTATTTCTCGCCAAACTACAGATACGAGAAGTACAAATCATCTCAAATCCAGACAAGACAAACGGAATTAAGGGCGAAGCGACGGTGTATTTGATATGCATCAGAACTTCACAACCGGCACCCATGATTTAAATGCATTACAATCTGCAGAAACAGTTGACATACAGAGCGTTAATTATAAATGGTCTAGCGCACTAGGCCACGTCGAAACTTTGCAAGATTTATCGTTCAGGGAATTTTCTATATTTACTATCAAAACAAAGTTCCTTCGAGACTTGCAGTCCAAACACTGAATAAATTTAAGCTGAAAAGTTTTTATGTCGAGCTACTTGTAAAACAGAAGCGAATATGGATATAAATGCAAGAAAACGCATTAACAACTGAAAATTTACTTCTTGGGTCTCACAATGAAATAGAAAAGTATGGGAGAGAAGAGATCTTCATCATCCTATGGTTCATTACTTTTACTTACTATTATTACTCTGAGGTATAAGAAATACTAGAAGATAGATGGCAATAAGAGCACATTTTAAGCTTCCGAATTTATCACAATTTAAGAAAACGAGGCAAGTGTAAAATATGAAATCGAAAGAGAAACGTAGACTCCAATAATTTCTTAATATAAAGTTTGGAAAGCACATTTCATCAAATAATTTGAATTTGTGGTAGACGTTATTTTGATGCTAAAGTAAATTATAAATTTCAATTGCTGGATTAAAAACATAAAATGTGTATCTTACAACTCCTAGACAACAGTAACAGGTCTCACACATAACCTCACTAGTTATTATTTGGGTCGGTCAGTGTCCGCGCAGGTTAAGGCGTCACTACTTAAATCGATGTGGCTATACCGGTGTGGGATCGAGCCCCATAGCCGGTAAACCGTATATCAGCTCTATTTGTGGAGAAGATTGGCCTATCATACTTTCGGGTATGGTAACGTGGAAGAATCTTAGCTTGGGTCAATGTGAGAGATTGATACCGGTCGACATTTGACTACCTCTCTAATTAATGAGGTTTTTCGGGTTTCCCTCATTCCTGCACTGAATGGTGGTTAGGGTCTACCAACGTAAGTCGTTTCTGGCCGCAAATGCGGCCTGCTTAATAATAATATGCCGTCCCCTCTCCCGCATAAGTCTACGACTTGGGCTAATCCTCGTGATTACAATGAGGGGTAGATTATTTGTTCGTGCAACAGGTAAATAAGGCGAAGGTTGGATAGAAGATTCTGTATTGAAGTTAAGTGGCACAAGTGGCACACTGTAATATGATTTTGGTTACTGCATTTTAGACGTCGATGTGAGATATTTAAAAATGTCTCTTTATTCGACTTACGCCTGTCAAATTAATAAATGTATTAAATATTTTCCTAATTTACACCGTGTTGAGGCAATGAGTCGTATAATTCCAGACCCGGCAAACTCAATTATTTATAAATTCTCACTTTATTCTATAAAACTATGTTTTCTAAGTTTTCCGCAAAGTCTAGCACTATCAAGCAGTTTCTGCTTCGATTAAATTCCATAGTATTTTAAAATAAATTTATTGGGTTCTTTCCAAAACCGGCCTTCTCTATAATGTGTATTTCCAACTAGATGACCAACTGGAGATAATGAAAATAATATAGTTTTCTGGTCATACTTTCATTATGGTTTCATATATTAACACACAATGGCCCTCAGCAGTGCTTCATTTATGCACTTATCTTACAGTTGGGGTTTATTTAGAGTGATAGTTTATAATATTGTTTGTATTGTTATTACAAAAGATAATGCAAATTATATTAATGTAGTATGTATTTGCCTTCACCTGTTCCAGATCCTAAGTTAGCCAGAAAAAAAAATTGTATCTATATGGGGAAAATATAGAAAGAAAACAGAGAGGTAGTACATTTTGTAAGTTTATGTAATTCAAAATCAAATCGAAAATCAAGATTTAGAATAAGGCGGAAGTTGAGTGTTGCGTGACTCTTGCTTCGTAAGATAATGATATATAATAATATTATAGATACTATTAATAAAAAAAATGTTCAAGTTTTTTTATGTTTATTCCAAAAACGCAAATTTATTCCAAAATTATTATTCCTAAATTCATTTTCACCACCGGCCAACTCAAATTTTTTTTAAATTATATACCTAGTAACAAAAATTGTTGTCCCAGTAAAATGCAAAAACAATTAATAAAACAAATTCTATTATTATAATCTCTATCCCTTCATCTAAACTACAAGCCAAAACGACAAATACGAAATATAACTCTAGTGTCGTCTACATAAAAATGAAATCTCTATTACATTCACAATATCTGAGGCGTATATAGAATAATAATATAAAAAGGACTTAATATCAACCTTGTGGAACCCCGGACGAATTTCAAGAGAAACATACATTGTCATCAATTTTCACTACCTGCTTTGCTTTGTCAAAAAATTCACCTAAACCATGAAGTGTAAAATTTTTAACAAAATTTTCCGATTTATAGAGATGAACGCTTTAGTGATATCAATAATAATAATTAGCCCAGTTCTTATTATCTGCACATTTCTCATAGTATCATCAGTAATGTGAAGTAAAGCTGTTTCGCAACTGTTACATGGACATAAACAGATTGCATATTTGGTAAAATGCTATAATGAGCTTAATAATTACGTGAATAATTTGTGTGAATGCCGTTTTCCAATGGCATGTGAGTTCACAAGATAGCTTGTATCTTCACCTTTATCGTCACGAAATTTTACGCTAGCTCGTCTCATGACTACTACCTACTCCTACAACATCCAGCAGGCTTTGTGACATCCGGTAGCAACGTGAAATTAGTAAATGAAACAGCATTCGTTATTAACCTACATTAATCCAGCAAATTCCTGTCGGCAATTTACTGCCGAGTTAACTTGTAAACAAGTCTCATGTTTTGAATTTGCGGCTGCAGTTAATTTCGCCAGCGCGACTTATTTATAAACTTCCTGAATATTTATTATCTGTGGGACCTTTCGCCGACTTTCCCTCTCAGATACCAGTTAATTTCGATCGAGATTAAACTTTTGAACCCGGCGAATCGCTGTTTGGATCGGAACGCCCAGAACCACAACTTTGTCAAAGCCCGAAGGAAACTATAATTAGATGTGTATAATATCTAACGTCTACGGCGATAAATTGGAATTAATATAGGTGAAATGTACAAGCGGCTAAAATAAGTTACAGGTAGATAAATGAGTTTAGCCTAGAGGAATATTCAATATACATATATATAGGGTGATTCTTAACCTATACGCATAAACTTGGGAAATTATAACTGATGGCAAATAATTACAGATAGTGAAAAAAGAATGAGGTTGAAAACGACTCTTTGAACACGACTGCAATCAGAGACCACAAAAATCCAATTTTAATTTAAATCGTTTTTATTACTAAAATTGCCAACGTATTAACAAAATAAATTATATACAACTTTTAATTTAACGTGTTTTTATTAAGAAAATTGCTAACGCATTAACAAAAGAAACTAATATTTAATATTTATGGTAACATTTGAACATTCCTTTAAGGTTACGCTGGGAAAAGCACTGTTATTGTGCACCTTGTTTTCGGTAATAGAGAATATTTTTGGTGTCGTGTTTTTAGTGCAGTTTTTCAGCATGCGGTCGTTGTTTTCTTGTTGTATTCCAGTAGACGATCGTTGTTCTGGTTCTGTGGCAGCAGAAGACACTGAAGACTCTATCTTTTTCCTTCGGCAACTGTACTGGATTTTCACCCTCCATGGCGTTTGAGAACAAGCAGATTTGAGCCAGAATTGACTAAAATTGTGGCTGATGAACGCCGAAAACAATGTTCCGTGTAACTTTCTGGATTCTCTAGCATCAAAAACTTGGCGATTTCCCTAGCCATGTTTCCAATTTATATTGGTTACAAACGAAAAGATGACAAACCAACTTACGCGTAGTAATTTCTACACAAATGCCCACCACTAATAAGTTTTTCATCTACTACACATGACCGCATTACCTAATTGTTATTAATGTGTCTATCAGTTTACAAAAAAGTCAGAAATGAAAAAAAAAAACTGAAGCAAATAAAACTAGATACTAAAATTGTTATTAGTAGAAGATACTTAAGTTTATAGGAATTCAGACCTTCTCAAAATAACAAAAAATCAGTACTACAAAAAAAGTCGGTGTTTTTTGCTTGTGACCAAGAAATCGTTAGTTTCAGCCGTTATTGAAAGTATTAACGTGTGTTCGAAATGGTTTATTCTATCGCGGAAAGAGTAGAAATTGTTGCAATATATTATCGAAATCACGATTGCGCTAAAGCTACAGCACGAATTTTTAATGCCAATCATACTGAAAAAAATGTAAACCACCAGTACGTTAAACACCTGATTGACAAATTTCTTGCAACAGGTTCGCTTTTAAACAAGAAACGTGAAGTAATTGGGCCAGTTCGAAATGAAGCAGTTGAAGTGGCAGTTTTGGGTCATGTACAGATGGATAATAAGCAATCGATTACAACTGTGTCTCAAGCTTCTGGCGTATCCCGTTCGTGTTCATCGAATTTTGAAAAACACAAGTTTCATCCATTTAAGATGACGCTGGTTCAAGAGTTACATGAAGATGACTTTGATCGCCGTAACCAATTTTGCGAATACTTTAGTGAACAACCTCTACTGAATCTAAATCTTCTCTACAATACATGTTTTTCCGACGAATGCACATTTATGTTGAATGGCGAAGTGAATAGACACAATTGTCGTTATTGGAGTGATACTAATCCGCATTTAATCAGGAAATTTCATACTCAGACACCTCAAAAATTGAATGTTTGGGCAGGCATTTTGGGTGACCATCTTGTTGGACCATTTTTCATCCAAGGTAATCTCAATGGAAACACCTATCTAGAATTATTGAAAAATACAATTTATCCTAGGATAACAGAAATTTTAGAAAGTGACGACAATTTACTAGAAAATCAAATAACCTTCCAACAAGATAATGCGCCCCCGCACTATGCTGCTGCTGTGCGACAATTTTTGGATGACCATTTCCCGGTTAAAATCACGAGTGTACGCCACTCAGCCGGAAACATTGCAAGTGCTACGTCAGAGAATTGTAGAAGAATGCCGATTAATAACTGCGGATGTCTTTAATAATGTTCGAACAGAATTTGAAAACAGACTGTATTATTGTTTGGGAATTAACGGGGGTCATTTTGTAAACTGATAGACACATCAATAACAATTAGGTAATGCGGTCATGTGTAGTAGATGAAAAACTTATTAGTGGTGGGCATTTGTGTAGAAATTACTACGCGTAAGTTGGTTTGTCATCTTTTCGTTTGTAACCAATAATTCTGTCAAATCTCAACCGATTTCTAAGAACGGTACGTCACTGTATTCGCAATGAAAAGGGCTTTAAAATGATGTGCCACAAGTGGGGTAGTTGCATTTGAAATTTTTAAGTTGGGGTTGCTAGGCATTAGGGGGATGAACATATCGAGTTGGCTTGACTGTCAAAAAAGCTCCCCCCAAGAACAAAAATCGACGGGTCTCGGCGAATTTTGAAATATTATTCGGTTTTCCAATTATAGGGGGGGTCAAATTTTCGTTGGGATACCCTGTATAGTTCTAAGGGATCTTCCGCTTCGAGTCAACTTTTGCGAGTGGTTAATACATCAACAGCGCTTAAACCTAAACTTTACCCTGAATATTTTACAGACGTAATGGTATTCACAATTTTCACAAGACGCATTAATGGGCATTGGAAAATCCGCATGTCACTCGGCCAACACACTTACTGGCCCTTTTATTCTGGTTGTGACGCTCCTTATTTACAACTTTTGGGTAATAATTTACCGGTGCTCCTCAAAGAAGTCAATCTCAACGTTAAACAGCATATGTGGTTTCTTCAAGATGGTGCTCCACCACATTTTGTCCGACAAACGATGAATAGGACGGGGTGGTCCAATTGGATGCTCCCCTCGATCGTCCCACCTAAATCTGCTTGATTTTTAGGATCACATATAAACTATGGTATATGTTAACAAAGTTAACACCAAACAAAAGTTGCGAAATCATATATATATATATATATATATTACCGCTGAGGCATCCATTGGGCCGTGCGTGTGGAGACTTACGGATTCAACTGTGTATTGAAAATCACGGAAATAACTTCGAAAAGTTACTATGATGAATTAAATGCATTTTTAATTTTATGAAATTCACATCCTTTTATTTTTATTTGAAATAAATTGGTATATCCGTAACTGAAAAACATTTTTTTTTCACTTGTTTGTCCTCA
This sequence comes from Monochamus alternatus, assembly GCA_037114965.1. Taxonomy (NCBI): domain Eukaryota; kingdom Metazoa; phylum Arthropoda; class Insecta; order Coleoptera; family Cerambycidae; genus Monochamus; species Monochamus alternatus. The sequence goes on along the minus strand of CM073431.1, from coordinate 70,046,207 downwards.
GTTATAGTTTCTCAAGTTTATGCGTGGAGGTTAAGAATTGCCTTGTATACATTTATCCATCTAATTTTATATATCTCGAAATTAATGCAAAAGGTGCAACATATAAGACCTTATGATAGATCAACAATTAAAGACCTAAAAGTAACACGAAGAAAGTTATAGAGATTCTTACTGTCATTTTTTTAAAATATCTCAGAACTCTGAAACAGTTGGGTTTCGTTATGGGGTATGTAGGTTTGCGACCCAAAATTTCAAACCATTTCCAAAATGAAATATATATTTTTTTAAATTTCATTTTAATCGTTCAATGCAATCCCGTTTTATATATGATTTATTGAAATTTGTTCGGATATCCTGTACTTTCTTTAAAACGTTCGGATCTGAAATACCCTGTGTAGCATTTTTCTAACCTATATTTTATTAGGTTATCTACATACCGTTAGTCTAAGATGTTCGCATTTTATACAGCTTTAGTCGGGAAACTAAACTGATAAAATTCCAATGTCAACTTATATGGCCAAAACAGATACGTTGTGTATAAAAAGTCCTGTAAAGAAGTTTTTCAAAATACCTATCAAGAAATTAACATTACACTCGTATGTGACCTTTATTTTTTCGAATTATGCACTTTTGGAACTAGAAACCTCGAAAATAAAAACACACGAACAAATAAGAAACAGAAAAAAAATGTGGAAAGATTATCTACTTCTAGAATGTCTTGGACTGTTTGTGGAAATAAACCATGTTCTAACTGAGGGGTCTTAAAAGATTAAAAACGTATTTTCTCGTTTCAGGACTGCCAAATAAAGGAAAAATATCATTTGATATCACATAATGATGCCAACTTCGGAACTTAGTTTCGTGAAATGTACTTCTAAGCAAACAACAAAGTTTTATCGTGGTGACAATTCTAGCCGCGACTTTTTACCCAAGTATATTCACCACGTAGATAAATTCTTCCAGAATGGAAACACATTCAATAATTTACTTTCATGGTTTGCCCGCTAACAAAATTTACTTTCCATGACTTAAGAAACTGACCGGCAGTGAGACATCTTTTAATTATAAATGTAATATGTTTACTTAGATGAGGAATTAAGTACAGTAGCATTTTTACAGAAATACCATCACAACCCGTGGCATTCGACTTAATATTAATTAGAAATTTTTCCATATCAAAACATGTAATAGGTTTAAAATTAAAGTTAGTATCCAAATTAGGCCAAGTTTTATTCATATAATTAGATTTCAAAAAATTATCATTACCTACATTTACAGTTGGGACATTATTAATAAAAAAATCATTAAATTTGTCAGGATTGCCAGTATCCGAAAAGATCTTACTTGAATTATCCATAGAGGAGCAAACATTTAAAAACTTTAACACTTTCCAAAATTCCTTCGGATTATTTTTAAATGCATATTGCAACAACGCCTTTTTTCTGTCTTAACAGCTATGTTGACATGATTTCTAATTTCCTTATACTCTCTCCAGGACTCATCAGTTTTTAAACGTTTGTACCTACTGAGAGATTTCTTTTTGAGCTTTATGAAAAGCCTTAGATTATCCGTAAGCCAAAGAGCGGGCGGTTTAGTTAACCTCGAAGTTTTCAAAGGGGCGTGAATATTAAATAAATATAAAACTCTATCATTAAAAAAGGAAATCATGTCATTAACATCTTCCAAAGTATATAAGTAATTCCAAAAAATGTCATTTAAGTCAAATAAAAATGCATCATAATTAAACCTGGAAAAATCTCTATATGTTTTAAAGCTAATGGACTGCTTTGGTTTAAATAGCTTAAAATCACATTTAACAAATCGATGGTCAGAAATATCGTCCAATCTATAAACAGCCACACTGCCAATATTTTCCAGACAGGAAGCTACATTTATATCAAGCAAAGTTTGAGCGGTGAGAGTTATTCTAGTAGGTTCGTTAACTAATTGTTTTAAACCGTATTTATTTAAAAGTCTAGAAAATAAAGTAGAGGCATAATTACCATTAACCAACAAATCGACATTCAAGTCACCGCCAAACAAAACATAATCAAATTCTAGTAGCAACGCAACTACCATACTTTCTAAGTTATCAATACACACATTTAGGGTAGCAGATGGCGGCCTATATAATGTTCCAAGACAAATTTTCCTTCCTGCCACCTTAATAATAATCCACATATTTTCCAGCGGACTATTTGGGAACATGTCACTCAATACAGTAAATTTAAAGGATTCTTTTATAAAAAAATGCCACTCAACCTCCCCTGCCCACCCGATCCTTTCTAACTAAGGCATAACCAGGTATATTAATAACATTATTTGTAATAGAGGGGGGAGCCAAGTTTCAGACAACCCAATAACATCAAAGGTGCTATCAGAAATAAAAACGGAAAACAGATCAAATTTTGCACAAAATGATCTAACATTGAAATGAGAAAAATGTATCCATGTGTCTTGCATATATCGCTTTTAGTCTCGAGCATAGTAGTTACTAACTACAAGCTTATTTTGCTGATTTAAATGTTTAAGCAACGTTGGTACAGTTTTGTTACAGTTATACTAAATTTTATAAAGTTATATTACAGTTATCCAGTTTTAAGAAAATTGTTTTAAGGTTTAGTAAGCTGTTATATTATCGTGTTATGGTGGTTGTGTAGACGCTTAGGGTATGTTCTACCCTTAGAATTATGGAAACACCTTGTATTGCTCCTATAAATAATATCTGAGTAGTCACTCGACATGTAAATGCATGAATGTTGCAACGAAACAGCCGGAAACAATTCTCCAAGCAACGCCGCAGCCTTCGAGCAATCCGAATCGCAATGCATGGCTCCCAGAGTGCATTCTGACTTGGAGTACGGGTCGCAGTTTGCGCCGAAGTAATTAGTCACTCTGTACCAGCCCAAATTGGGCAAAGAAGAGTTCCAGAATTTAATTTTCCGTTCGCTAGAGACCCAAATCGCGTGTGGCGATGACGCCCTTTGCGGCATGAAATTGGCTTATTCTTAATCAGCACGCCATCTCTACAAACTTAGTTATATATTATACCACTAATTCAAAATAAATTTCGTAATCCGACTTCCCGAGTAGTTTCAAATTGGAATATAACTTAATCGTGATAATAACTAATCCTCAGAAATTGTACAAGTAACTAATTTATTACGGAAAGTATAGATTTGTTTCGATATTTGACCACAGTTTCGAATTCAAATAAAACGAAACGTACAGCCACATTACAAATATTAATTAGTTTATCAATAAAATCAAAATAAAAAAAATATGACATTAAAGAAACGGAAAATGTTGAAACACCGCACATTATTCGATATTAACGATCTATTATCGAAGGTAATTCTACAAATATTACTCGAAATTATTTCAAAACTAATAAGCATGCTTCTAAGCGGCGGTGGAAATTATCTAGAAACAACAATACTGTTGATGTACACACATATACAGTTATGCTATATCTGCTAATTTTTGATATTAATAAAGCAATGTAAATCAGTCTAGAGTCTGCACCACAACTTTGACTACTTGATTAATATTCTGGAACCATGATACCCTAAGTCGCTTGATCCTCTATAATCCATTTTGAAGGAAAATGCAATGCATTGTGTTAACATAGTTAAATCATAAGCAATGAACCACATTGAACAAATATGCAGAGTTAATTATAACTAAGTACATATATTTTAAGAGGAGATCGAGAAAAACACGGACTAACGCCTTCGAAAAATGTCCAACAATATTTATGAAGCGAATTATCGATGACTATGGGCGCTCGTCCGCAGCGAGGTTATTTATTTGACACATTTGACGTTTACAGAGTACGGCAACCAGTAACACAACTACGGCGCACGGAAGACTAAATGGTAAAATTCGTTGTTATCGAACAAGATTATATAATTAAAGACTAAAGTGGGGCATTCGAAGTTTTCTCTTATCTTTTAGTATTCCTTTCCTCCAATTTTTTTCCATTAAATGGAAACAATTAACACTGATCAGAGTTTTGCATGAAGGGATTTTTACAGAACCCTGTAAACATCTCACTAATTGTTATATGCAAACATCGTTGATTTATAGTTAATATTGTTACTATTACTAGTATTAAGGCTTACGGTGAGCGCTCTATCAAACGATATATAAGATCTGTTCCAACAACCGTCGAGAACTGGTTCAGTACCGTGAGAAATGTTTGACCAACACCGTCTTACGTCGCATTCGCCGATAGTACATTAACAACTGAACTGACTGACTAATTCTGGACGGTTCGGAATCAATTCTTGCTGTGTTGGAACAAACCCATAGTTTTCGCTCAGTAACTCCTTAACGGATAATGATAAAAATATGCGGTTTTTTTAATAGACTATAAATATTATTTTACATCGACGCTGTGTTTTGAAATTTTGAAAAAGTGTAAAATTAATTTTCTTAAAATGAATTTTGCATATTTTCAAAATTTTAAAACACAGCGTCGACGTAAAATAATATTTGTAGTCTATTAAAAAAAACCGCATATTTTTATCATTTTTAGTTGAGGAGTTATTGAGCGAAAACTATATCTCTTTGGATCGAGCGCTCACCGTAAGCCTTAAGAGAATTTAATTTCCCAGTTTAAAAATGTATCGGCGTGAAGTACATTTTGCAATACTGCAATTACATATTACCGTGTGGTAGCGTAATACCAAAGACGTTTTCCGAATAGACAAAAGACAAAATATTATGCCGAATCCTCTTTGCACCACAATGAATAACTCTTATAATGCTTTGACGGTAAATGTGTGGCAGTTTTTTATGTATTTGTGTACATACGGTCGAGGAAAGGAAAGGTCACAAAAAAACAAGCTGTAGCAAGTAAAAGAATCCTTGCAACAACAAGTTTTAATGTAAACAAGTAAGAAAATAGAAAATACTCTTAGTAGTTTAAAAAAATGTTTTTGTTTCTTAAATAACTTTGGAAATTTTTTGATAGTCGATTCCGTTAATTCTTATTTTCTTCTATGCCCTCTTAAAATATTTGTACTTAATCATAGTTACCCTGTAACCCTGTATATTTTGAGTTTTCGGTTAGAAAAATATACGTTTTGTGTTTCAAGTGCTGGTAATTTTGTCTATAACAAGAATAAATTTTTATCTAGTAGTTAGTACGTCAGCATTAGCAAGCACATGGCAGTATTTATTTTAAAGAATTTATTAAAACTGTCAAGACAGAGTTTAGTTTAGCGCGCCGCCCTTGGGCGAGATGAATCATTTTTAGTTTTTCAGAAGTGCTAGATCATCTTTTACGACAGCATCTCGTGACACAACAGCGCCCGACCTTAACTGGGTCAATCCTCGCCTTTTACATTCATGCCAGGCAGAAAATTACATCACTACGAATTCAGACGTTACCCGATTTCGTTTAATTAACTGGGAGCATTTAATAATGAGTCGCTTAACGTGAAAGTATACAGAAGAGCCATTAATTAAGATAATAAATTGTCATAAGGATCCAGGGAGAGATGTCTTTCATTTAAAAGAAATCTAATTGTAGAAAATAAAAGATAAAAAATCAGAACAAGGATCGCATTATATTAAGACTTCTGTATCTAGATATAAAGTATCCTATAAAGACAAATGATTTTAAACGTAGGTATAATCTGTGAACTATACAGTGCGTTCTATCACGAAGGATCGTCATCGATGTATGGAAAAGTATACACAGGGTAATTCTGAAAATTTGGTTATTAAGTCAATATTAAGATACTTATTTTAAGGGGTTATACCTAGTTGTAAAGCCAAAAAACGCCTTTTTCCATTATTTTTTTATGAGGAAACATTTTATTTAATGCATATATGATAAATATGTAGTTTATGTATGTTTTATATTTTTAACTTCCGTAGTCCGTTTTTAAAAATATTAAATTGTACGCCTCCTGCAGACGATGTCCTGGAGGTCCTCCACAAAAAGGTGCTCGGCGGTGAGCAAGATATCTCCGGTTTAGATTATTTGAGAAATGTAAAAAAAAATTTATTAATTTTCAAAGAAATTTCCAATTTTAAGTGCGGTCAAAAAAATCGAAATAATTGTTAAAAAGTTTATTCCTTGGATTAATACCTGAGGAATATATCTAAGAATATAGTGTAAAAATTTGCAAGCGATCGGTCAAGCCGTTTTGGAAAAATCGTGTTCACCGTCTTTGAAAACACTATTTTGAGAAAAACGCGTTTTAGAGAATATACTCAAATACATACACATTTCTAAAAAAGCAAAAAAAAAACAAACGATTTTTTCAAAATTTCAACTAGGTAAACCCCTTAAATGAAACACCCTAATTACACAGCCTTATAAAAAAAATATTCTCAGATTTGGAGGTCAGACCATGTTTACTATATGTTTTTGCAGTCACAGAATCTGATTTCGGGATTCGTTTAACCCCATCACGTCAGAGTTTTGCCGTACTCAAAAAACTCAATAATTTTGGCTTTTCAGCACTATTAAAAACGTATAACCCTATAACTCAAACTTCGAACATAAAACCCAAGTTGTTCAACCAATAACTTCGTAACTCCACGATCACATAACCAATAAACCCAATAACCGTGTTAATTGTAGGTATTGGAACTTATCTTACATCACGTGATTTATCAGCACTCTTTAAATAGAACATATCCTTCTCCACAATCGTCTAACCCAATAATTCCACAACCCAATAACACTTGTATTTTTCCCAAAATACAAAGTTAGAATCGCTGGTATTAGAGTTACCCAATGTACTAAACGAGGAGGTTGCTCGAGGGATTTTGTACATCATGTAGCCCTTAAAAAGGCGTTTGATAATATAAATGAACTATGGACATACTTATGTTTTATTATTTTTTTTAACTGTAACGAGTTTCCTTTTCTTCGAATGATCTGCGCACAGGTTCCTTTTACGTTTTTTTTTCTCTTTCTGATATATATCTTTTTAGCATCCAACAAAAATCAGCCATCATATTTACCTTACTTGATAACGATTCCAAGATTATAATCTTGGTAACTTCAGCAAAGAACAAGGTGAATATTTCCACCAAGACATAAAGGTAATGGAAACCCGTTACCGAGGAAGGTGGGTTGTAAATGTTGGATGATAAATAAAAAGAGATATACCAGAAGGAGAAAAAAAACGTAAAAGAAATCCTCCGCGCAGAACATTAAAAGAAAACTTGTTACAGCTCTAAAAAAAAATGAATAAAATATAAGTATAAGTATGTTCATATACAATAGTTCATCTATGTTATCAAACACCCTTTTAAGGGCTACATGATGTACAAAATCCGTCGCGCAGCCTCCTCATGTTGGGTACCTCTAATGCCGACGTTTTTCGAAAAAAAAAAATGTTATTGTTTAAGGGGTTATGGAGTTGTGGGGTTATTGAAGTTTGTAGGGCAGAATATATTTTGTTTAAAGAACACTGACAAATTGCGTGTTGTAAGGTTCAAGTACTTACTTAGTAACACGGTTATTAGGTTTATTGGTTATGGGATTGTAGTGCTATGGTGATTGCTTTATGGGTTTGGTGCTTAACAGCTTGGTTTTTGTGTTTAAAGTTTAAGTTATAGCCTTACATGAGTTTAATAGTGTTGAAAAGCCTAAATGATTGGAGTTTTCTGAGGTTATGGCAAAAGACTCACGCGATAGGGTTAAACCATAGATCTTATGGTCTATGGGTTAAACGGACCCCAGATTCGGATTCAGCGATCCCAAAAACATTTAATTAAAATCGTCTGAACTCCAAATCATTTTGTATGTGGGGTTGTGTTATTTATTGCATTTTTAGATTCTACGTTAAATTTTGAGTCAATTCTATATACAATCGTCTACACCTAAATTCGTCGTCGTTTTTGAGTTATTTAAACAGCACTATATTAAAAATGTTATATCTAGAAAAGTGTTCTTCAAAAATTTGCGAGCTAATTTGTCAATTTAATAACCCCTTCAGACCCAGGGTATCTTATGTGATACTCACGGAATTATTTTTATATAATTATTCAAACTCCAAAAATCCAATTTGGTATTTTCAACTGGCGGCGTCAGTAAACAGCTGAAAGTGAATATGTGCGTTGCAGCCGCTAACCTCAAAATGAATAAAGTTGAAAACAAACGTAAGTAATCGATTATTTCATATTTTTGTAGCATAAAATTATTATATTATCATTATGATAGGGCATGCCAATGTGTATTTTGATAAGGGTTAGTACTAAACGGGGGTGGTTAGAAACTTTGGTTGAGGTATACTTTGAGCTTGCGCAACTACATTTTTCAAAAAAATTTAAATGTTTTTTTTGCGAGTTTATTAAAATTTTTGTTGGTTTTAGGCCCTTTGGCAGCAAAAGAACTTCAATACATTGCAGACAATTTAGATTTGGACGATTCCGATATAGACGATGATCTACTCAATATAATTGAGCCAGATGATGATGACCTTGAAGAGGATTTAGTTTCTCAAAATATTGATGATCACGATAATATATTGCCGCCTGATGATTGGGATTCTTCAGACGATGAACCATTGGCTCGATTGGTTCCTGCTTCTGCCAGAAAATGGTTATGAGAGCAGAGTTCAAGGAAATGCTACTTCTTTCTCACATCTTTATGAGTCCAAAGTGTCATATGTGATACTTCAGTTTTTTCAAAAATAACCAAAATTTTGGCAAAATACATAAATAGTATGTTTTTTTAGGTGCAAACTAACACAAATATATCAAAATTTACTTTAAAATATCTTAAAAAGCCTTTTGGGTCTGAGGAGAATAAATCACCACACCCAATTTTTTTCAAATAGAACATGCAATATATTATTGTACAGTTGAAAAAAATAATTAAATCTCGTGTGTTGTTTATTTTTCCAATAGAAGATTACTGTTGGATATTCATATAGTTGGAAACAATTTGATACTGTCAGAAACAATAATGCTATTTTGTGAACATCACTGAACATACTCATCACTTGTGAACATATCTGAAAGTTTTCTGAAACTGACTTTTGATAATTTTATATACAAGAAACGCTTTCTGAAATTAAATCGACACTTTCTGGAGAAACATATAAAATTATCTATAACGTACACGTGCATTATATAAATGTACACTGAAGTATAAAAATGACGATGCGATTGTGGCGTCAACTGAATTTTGGAAACCTGACATATTAGGAACAGAGTTAATCTTCAATATGCGGCAAGACAGTACAATAATATAAAGCCATGGAGTAGGAAAAGTCCAAAGAAATCCATAGTGACAGGGGACGGAGTATATAGTCCCGACATAAAAAAACTTCGAGTTTTGGTTCGCCACCGATCAAATAATAAAAGAGATACGGAATCCTTCCGACAAATACATTTGAAACAATGCAATGGTAGGTATGTGTAGAATGCAGTAAGAATAAATGAATCGCTTATTTGCGAAAGAATATAAGTTTTATAAAGTACAACTTTGAGAAAATTAAAAATATATGTTTATACTCGTAGCTTTGGTAAAAATACATTACTTTACTACGGCTTGTTAATGAAATAATATACGAGGTGTTATCAAAAAGTAACGGAAATTTTGTGATATCTCGGATTGTATTAGTCCGCTTAGCACGATATTCTCGTTGTGCTGGTAAACAAAAAAGCATCTATATATTATTATCCATATCTGATGTTTAGTGAGTTGTCATCTGCCACAAAGGTTACATGTGTTTTGGTATGATCGGCGATTATTTATGTTTTAAATGGACCAGAGAATTTGCATTTGCATTTTGCTAGAAGAATGGAATAAAATGTAACACTGTTTTAGAAATGTTAATGCTTTTGCTCAGTACAAGCTTTTCCAAAAAGACCGTGGAAGCATTGCATATGATGAGCGTCCTATACGCCCCAGCACATCAACAACTGATGAAAATGTGAAAATAATGAAAGAAATGATTATGAACGATCGTCGAATCAAGATCAGATAAGTCTCTGATGATGTTAACATATCAATTGGCTCATGCCATAATTTTGTTCGGATGGTTTGGGTAAGAAACGCGTGGTAAATAAATTTGTTCCAAAACTGTTGAATTTCGAACAAAAACAGCGGCGAATGGAGTCGCTAAATAAACAATACAGAACTACTAAAACATGTATAAACAGGTGCATAACGAGTCATAGCACTTTATTATATTGTAAAATTCAATGCAAATTTTCTGATCTTTCTTTTCGAAAAAATAAATATTCGCAGATCTTATCAAAACACACATTATCTTTGTGACAGCTGAAAATAGACTAAACATCCGACATGGCTATAAACACTTTTGACACATGTTTACCAATACAATCAAAATATCTGGTGAATCGGACTAATTACAACAAGAGATATTACAAAATTTCAGTTACTTTTTGATCATACCTCGTAGATACAATATTTTCAACTAAAGAGTAAAACATTTTTTAAAAGTATTTAAATGTTGACGACTTATATTCTTTCATAATTTAATTGGTTACTTTCCTACTAATGTTATTAATTAAATAAAATAAAACTTTAATCGAATATGATAAGGTATATTTTACCAAGCAGTGAAATGCAACAAATAATTTTATTTCTTTAGTGCCGCTTTATATTTAAATGTATAGAAAGTAGTGACACATTTTTTCATAACTAAACTACAGATGCATGTGTCAAGTATTGTTTTTCGTTACTAAATCATTGATGACATTTTGGCGACTTCTTTTCTCAAACAAGCGTTTCAAATTGGAAGCTAAAAGAGCAACGATAAAAAATTACAGTACATATGCTTCCTGCAGTATTGCTTCTTGAAACATTACAAGCGAAAATTTTCTTACAACGACAACATTTAATGTAACTAAATCTATAAAGAAATATACATGGTGATCCCAATTAATTTATTCCAAGCGCTTTGAAATTAAGAGGTGATATTTGGCAAGATATTTAGGCTGATGAATCTTCTTTTGATTCTGTATTTTTATTCTCCTCGTCCTGTCATAAGATGTTGGAAAAAAGTACTCCCTTTAAATTTTTCATCAATTTTTTTTTGGCGTTAACTTTTTCAACGGACTTTTTTTTTAATAGATTGTTTCTTGCAATTTTTTACTAATTAGTACAGTTTTTGAGTAAAAAAATAATGTTCATGACTCTTACACGCAAATAGTTTCCTTTCCAATATCTAATTTACACATTGATATCTAGTAGGTTTCCATCATTTTGCATTTGATAACAGTTCATAGTTCTTTAAGATAAAATAATGTCGTGTATTAAATATTTGAAACTAATTAACCCTTCCCCATAGTAACTCAAAAAATCAATCAATAAATTTTATATAAAGGGCCCCTATTCAAATCGGTCATACAGTCTACCCTCAATTTTTTTTGCACATTATTCGGAATCATCCTGTATACACAAACGATTAAATTTTATCCAGTTCGATAATATTATAATGCTAAACTCAAACTTTTAATATTTTTGAACTGGGCGAAATTACTTCACCTTAACAAATAAATCCTGACCGAAGAACAAGATATTTCATTCAAGAGCCTTAAACAGGAGCACCAACTGAACGTTATTCTTATATTTTTACCCCGAAGAAATGGGAACCGATCCTGTTGTATGTTAATTATTAAATTCAATTTCAATAAAGTAGAACTAACTCATCATGCACTGCTATTAATTCTGATTGAAAACGTAAATGATTGAAGATGTCGTATGAAATGGATGGAAAATGATTGATGGGCAACAAACACCGGGATATCATGGATAATTATACAAACTTAGGAAAACACGATGGGACTGTAGAAACTGTTCTAAATTAAATTACCACCATATTATAAATTGTTTAGCCGTAATGGATAAAATACACTTATGCATAAAATAATAATTAGTGGCCCAATATTTGTAAGAATTTGTAAGACTATTAAACATGGTTCCATTTAGTGAACCAATATTTAAAAAAATATTAAATAAATACTTGCTTTAATTGGTTAAAAAAATATATTGGCATAACACAAATTTTTATGAAAAATATATTTTTATCGATATGGATCAATAATGGTTCTTAATTAAATTAGATTATTCCACCATTATAATATGGTATGGAAACCAATGTGGGCTTTTAAATGTAATTTATTAGTGCTAACTGTAAATGGTTGGCACAACATTGATATTACCTTGACAAATTATATTAGGTTTATTCGATTACACCAGCAATGGTCCACCAGTGGATAAAGATAAATATTAGACCAATATATTATTATAATTAATAACAGTTATTATTGTAATATTATTTAAATTCATTATGCCACTATCGTATAAAAGCAAGGGCGTCATTATACACCCTGTAGCCTGTGGTAGCGCCACCCTCGGTGGTCATTTATTGAATTACCTAATTTGCAATACGTCATTTTCTTCTCTGTGGTGCTATGGTGCTGTAACGCTGTTTCAAAGTCGTGACTGAGAACCTTGAAACATTCATGATTGTAAAGTATCATATTCACTTTAATAATTAATACAATTATTGTAAGAAGTAACTATGTGTTCCTACCCGACCGAAACTGTCTTAACTGCTTCAAATAAATATATTAAAAATCAGCTAATAGTTGTTTCAATATTTATTCCAATTATTAAATACAGACAAATTTGATATAATAATGCGAATTTCGAAATCTTTATCGACAATAACGTTATCACATTGCATGCCAATGTTAAAAAACTATTTATAAGTCTGTTTAGAAATGAAAGAGCAACAACCCCGAGATAAGAACCGGCCGTGGGCGTGGTAATATTTCGTTTCAGGTAATTATCGGGTAACACTAACGCTAACAGGTAATGGGTGTACATTAGTATATTTTACTGGATGCATCATAGGGCAGGAGCCAGTGTATTGTGAACAGATCAATCCAGTCTTAGAGCTGAATATACGAAGACGTGCTAGTGCAGTAGAGTAAAATTCGACTTGTGTTTAGTGACTATTATGCCAGTGGATATACTGTTTGGGTAGCTTATCAGATTGCGTACCTGCTAAACGCGTGAAATGATGTGCGCTATCTCAGAATGAGATTATTATATTAAATGTATTTAATGCATTGAAACACCAAAATCCTACCAACAGTGTTGACGACATCGTGGAAAAGTGTTCCAAAATGACAGAGATTGGAAAATCGACTCTCTACAGACTTTTAAAGGAAACAAAAAATGAGCAAGATACTGTGAATCCCCCAAAATCATCTACAGGGAGGTCAAAAGTCGTTATAGATGATTTCTTCAAAAATGTCATTCGCAGAAAAGCACACTCTTTTTATTTTAAAAAAGAAATACCAACGCTAAACAAAATTTTAAGCGAACTTTCAGAGGACAACGATTTGCTAAAAATCAGTATAAGCAAATTATGGGCCGTCTTACGAGAGTTGAATTTTTGCTGGGAAAAGCAGAACAGGAAGTCAGTTCTTATCGATAAAGATGAAATTATTTGTTGGCGAAGATCCTACTTAAGATCAATTAGAAAATTCTGTGACGAGAAGAGGAATATTTATTATCTAGCCGAAACTTGGGTCAACGAGGGATATACTGTAACAAAAGTATGGCAAGATAAAAATGTAAAAAGTTTTCGACAAGCATTTTTGGATGGACTTTCAACACGGTCCAAGGTACCTTCAGGTAAAGGGCGAAGATTAATAGTGACACATATAGATAATGCCAGTGGTTTTGTAGATGGCGGTTTACTTTTATTTGAATCTAAAAATACAGGTGACTATCACGAAGACATGAACGCAGATGTTTTGGAAGAGTATTTTCCACAGATGTTGGATCTTATTCCTCCGGGGTCTGTAATTGTCATGGATAATGCCAGTTACCATTCACGGCAGACCGAGCGGACGCCTACGACTGCTTGGAGGAAAGCCGATATAATTCAATGGTTATCCGGAAAAAACATTTCTTTTGAAACAAATATGGTGAAAAAGGAACTTTTGACATTTGTCAATCTTAATAAAGAAAATAAAAAATACGTTATCGATGAAATGTCAACAAATCTCCAAATAACGGTCCTACGGTTACCACTGTGAACCTAATCGAATTAGTCTGGGCAGCTAAAAGGAGATGTAGCGCGAAATAATACGACGTTTAAATTAAGTGACGTGAAAATTTTGTTAAAAAATTCCTTGGAACGAGTAACTGCATATAACTGGCAAAGATGTATATATCATGTACAAAAAGAAGAGGAGAAAATGTGGGAACTCGATAATTTAATTGACGTTACTGTGGAACCTATCGTTATCAATCTAGGAGACGAAGATAATTCATCAGAATATTCAGAGGATGAATTTTAATATACCTACTTTTTTATTTTCTTTATTGTACATTTATACAACACTTCATTTACTCATCATAATTTGAATTTTCAAAGTACATATATTTTTGTGTGGAATAAAAGTCTATTCATTAAATTTAAATAAATGTTTTAATAATAACATTGAATAATTTTATTATAATTACTAAAAACCTTCTTAACCCGGTTATGATGCTTAAACTAGCCTCTAGTTTTGAAATGCTGTTTTTATATTGTTTCCTTATAAGAGAAATGAACCGAGAAATTGAAGGGCATAGACAAAGACGGATTGTCGGGGAATAAATTTTAGCTATCTGCTACAATTTAGTACGGTCGATCACACAAAGTTTTTTTTTAAAGTATACCTCATCTATACCGATAATACATAATATAAACTATATTGAATATACCACCAGTACTACACTTATTTACGATTTGCATACATAATAAGCTTTTATTACTCTCTTTCATTTCTAAACAGACTATAGACAATGTACAGACTGTTCTGGAAATGGTTGGAAAACATGAAATGGTGTCAACTTTATTTAATGTTCCAATTTTTCCATCCGAGTCTTCCCTCAAAAGTCACAGCTTGTTTTAGATGAAGGTAGAAATCTAATTGTTTTTCAATCATTTCCGAGACATCAACATTTATATAAAATTTTAAGCCTATAATATAAAATCCTGAACAACCAATATTGTAAACTGTTGTCATATATATATTTTACCAATATACAACAAATAATAAAATAATTTGAAGGTGAACATTGATATAAAATATTAAGGCAATAAAATAAAATTATCTTGGTTCAATATGCATGTAAAATATTAGGCTTTTAACGTGGAACACTGTAAATTATTGACATATACGACCAACATAACTACACTATATATAACCAATATTAAAGCTACAACTTCTTCAGTATTGGACTATTGTTTTGTGCTTCGAAAACCGATAATAAGGAAATATAAAAAGCAATAATTTAGAACGCAACGCATCATAATAAGTAATGTTGTCAAGATATGCTATTAAGTCTACATAATATCACACCCCTATGTAACTAATAATACTTAATTCAAACTGATGATGTTGCTTGTCTTAGATCTTTACGCAATACAGGCATAAGATTCTTGGTACAAATTGATTTAACGCCCAACTTCATATATGATAGTTTCTATAACAGAGTTTTGTGGTCAACGATATACACAAATTGAAATGACCCATGGACCCTTCTTATAGCAAAAACCCTGTCATAAATCCTCAAGTAAAACACCAACTTTGCATAACTGCATAATAGAAAAATTACAGGTAGAATGTCTTCTTTTCAAAAAGATGAAACATTAAAATTTTAAACCGAGTATTATCATTATACAAAAAAATTTAGTGTTCCAAAAATAATTTATCAGAATTAGTCATAGGCATGGCAAACTGGGGGGCCTTGAGTAATATTAATTACTTTTTTGTATCTTGAGGTTTCCGCCGTAAGACCAAAAAAATAAAAATTTTGTGTATTTTACATAAAAAAAGTACTGCCATTTCACTTCGATAAACTACTCCTTTTCCGAGCTATATTAATTTAAAAAAAATTTTGACACCACAAAAATTTAATATGGAAACTATAAATAGTCCTAGTAGGCTATAAGAAAATAATGTCGGCTTATTTAAACGTTTCGAAGTATTAAAATGCTATTAAAGGGCGTATTAGTAATGTAATTACTTGTAATTTTTTAAATTTTAATATAACCTATTAATACTTCAAAAAAATGTAAAAGCGTAATATGTGAAATAAGCTGACCTTGAAGCCTACTTGGATCAATTTGACTGCTTGCATATCATGCAATATTTTTGTGGTATATTATAAAATTTTTAAATTAATATTACTCGAAATCGGAACAATTTATCAAATTTAAATATGGGTAAATTTTTTGTAAAATTATTTAAAATCTTTTGATATGACGGAAAAATATCGAGATACGAAAAACTTAGGACAATATTTGTTCAATAACGTTCAGTATGGTACACCTATGACTAATTATGCGAAACTGTTTTCAGAATATTAGGTTCGCAATCTAATTGTGATTCTAAATTTTAAATTTGCATTTTGAAAATAGTCAATTCTCTATTTTGATATTTTATTACAATTTTCGCCGACCTCTCGACGTTGTGTACGCACCCCCAAATTAATTTTAATTTGCCACAACCCTCTTTTGGAACCACTGTTCTAGAGCAACATATTTTACAAATTGAATAATTCATAATTAATCGTTAATTCATTTCCATACCATTGTATAAAAACAGGTCAGCTTTAAATTATATATCCCCACGTTGCTGTATCGCGGTTTTTTGGGTGATATACATTTCCACCATAATTATTTATTATATGTTCGCGCGTATTATCTCAAAAAAGCACGTACACCGTAAAACTTTTCATTGCGCATAAAAATGTAGCAATTATTATGGAATTAAACGCATGTGGTCGGGCTGGAGTGCATTTTACGATTTAAAGATCATAAATTGGACAAGCCACGATTCGAACTCGGTGGTTAACCGTCAGACCATAAACTACTAGTGATAAATAAACAGAACTACTCATTCGCTTTGAAAAATTGATAAGAGAATTTCAGCCGATAAAACATTAATATAAAGTAAAAATGTATTATAGAATGTGAATGGACACTTCTCGAGTTTTGAGTTTTAAATCAGTTCTACTTCGTTGAAGTACAAAATTATTTATAAATCCGTTATTACTTTGTTTTCCTTTGTAAACCGAAAAATATAAATAGGTAATATAGAGCAGTACATACATACTGTTAATTTATTTTTTCTACGTTCATGCAAAAACCAAAACTTTATTGAACTGTATTTTGTGGAAAAAGTGATTCTTTATTGCACTAGTGCATTCAGCTACATTCTACATAAACGGTCAAATCGACGTCATATTTTCCTACACTTAGTGTCATCTAAATAAAACATTCTTTGGTTTTTGCATGAACGTAGAAAAAATATTGTATCCAACTCGTACAAAAAGTGCTTATTGCACTCGACGTGACAATTTCACGTCGCATGCAATAAACACTTACTTTTTGTACTTGTTGCATAAATAACTATAATGTCAATTTAGAACCACAAATTGTTACAACTATCACCACGTCCTATACCAGAAAGCAATACTTAATATACTACGTGACAATGAAAGGTATAATATAAACACCCATTAAATATCATTTTATTTTGATAACTTTTTCAAGTTTACTTCTCTAGGTGAAAATAAAAAATTATTAAACTTTCAGATTTATCTGTTATTTTTTGTGATTGTTTTAAGCTTGCATAGGTGGTACTTTGATAACGTAGCATTCTGTTTTAAACATTTTTGCTCATATTCCTGTTAAAAGTGTTGTGAAGCTTGTTGCAATAGACACTTTTTTACGGCTGAAGCTAAATTTGGGCAGAGTACGTAGATTTTCTCAGATTTCCAAGTTT
This sequence comes from Monochamus alternatus, assembly GCA_037114965.1. Taxonomy (NCBI): domain Eukaryota; kingdom Metazoa; phylum Arthropoda; class Insecta; order Coleoptera; family Cerambycidae; genus Monochamus; species Monochamus alternatus. The sequence continues at coordinate 70,028,402 of CM073431.1, read as the reverse complement.
AGTGACTTAAAGAGGTGGATTGTTGGTTTGCGCGAAGCAGGTTCGTCGGTGAGAGAAATTTCTAAAAGGACTAACATATCCTTACGTACCACTAGTATGTTCTCAGGCATGGACGTAGAGCGAGAAGCAACGGCCGTCGTAGAGGAACCAGAGAGCATGAAGATCGACTTTTAGCTCCCAGAGACCGATAACAACAGCCGGACTATTGCAAATCAATGGTTTGAGGAACAGCGAACTAACTGCTTATGGTGTAGAAAGACAATTCAGTGGGACCAAGAATAAAATCAGGTGATCTTTAGCGACGAATTCCGTTTCTGTCAGGGGATGTACGATGGTCGTGTAAGGGTAAGAAAGAGACGTAGTGAAAGATCTATAATTTGACCCTCATGTCCATCACACAGTTGACGTTATGGTATAGGGTGCTATCGCGTATGGTCGCAGATTACCACTAGAGGTAACATAGCCCAACGCTACATCCTGGAAGTGGTGGAGCGATGTCATTCCATATCTTCTTCACGCTCTGTGGTTCTTCTACGACGACCGGTGCCTCTCGCTATATGTCCACGGCATTCCTCCGTCTACGTCTGATAACACCGTACTATAGTACGTATCTGTTAGTCCTTCTAGAAATTCCTCTCACCGACAAATATGCTTCGTGCATCCTAACCATCCGTCCTATCTCTAAGGTCACTAAGCTGGGAAATCTGCCAAAATCTATGTACTCTAGACATAATCAGCTGTAAAAATTGTCGTTTACAATAAGCTTCGCAACACTTGCAACACAAATATTATCAGATACTTTTAAAACAAAATGCTATGTTATCAAAGTACGGCCAAAAAACTTAACAGATAAACCTGAAAATTTAGTAATATTTGACTTTCACTAAGACACATGCAAAATATTATCAATATAATGATATTTAATGGCTGTTTATCTTTCTTTGTCACGTAATATTTAAGCCAGGGACACATTGCTCTGATGCCACGCCACGCCATGTGATACAACATCAGAAGGATCTGACACCGTGTATTCTTATATATTTTTATATATTGTGTACACACTGCTCTGACGCTACGCCACGCCACGCCACGCCATGCTATCCGTGTCACAAATCCCATCTTGTTATATTTTCATCACGTTGGGTGGTGTAACCTAGTGTCGCGTGGTAACAGTGTGCACGTGAATATGATGTGACATGCATAAAATGAAAATATTGACAAAATTTTGTTATTTTAAAGATTTAGCACGAACGTCTCTATATAGCTCGCTATATAGTATAAAACGTAAGCGTTATAGAAAACAAATTATGAGACGAGAAGCTTAGGAACAAATTACATAGGTAATGTTTCTCACAACACATTTTTAATGAAACAACATACATTTAAACGATTCTAGCTAAATGGATTAGGGTACTTCCTCGACTCACAATTTGAGTTTGACTTTCTTCTGATATGAACATGAACTATTCCTTAAATTGATGGAATTGTCGAATGTAACGTAACGTGGCATCGCATGGCGTGGTAACAGTGTGCACACAGAGTACATATCACACCATGTCACGTGGCATGGCGTGGCGTGGAGTGGTGTGGCGTGGTGTGGCGTGGCATCAGCGCAATGTGTCACCAGCTATACTATTAATTTGTTTAATTTCAGCTTGAAACCACTTTTCATATTACACAATACATTGGCCCAGACAATTGGTCAGTCACATAATTAATATTCACTTCTCTAACTTCAGCTGGAAATCTTTGACCTGCCCTTGTTGTTCTCGAGTTAGTCTCTGCGGAAGTAGATGCGCTATGAGAACTCCTGGACTTGCTCATATATGTATTAACTGCGATTCCTGTTTTGTTTGCAATTGGCCGTATCCCATGTTTCTAAACATTTCACTGTGGGCATCTTTAATGAAGATTCCGCAAAATCTTCGCGAAGACTGATTCTTTTATATTAGACATAAACATGCCACGTTAGGCTTGCTACAGACTATACGTGAATTCGCGATTTGTTATCCGCGATTCCTGATATGCGGGGAATTTGCGAATAGTGTGTAGGCTCTTGTTCGTTAAAAATGCACACGATGCACGTATTCCTTACAAACCACGCATCGCGAATCGCGAATTCACGCATAGTCTGTAGCGGTCCTTAGACATTGCGCGACAAATAAACAAATTTTCACACTGAAGACATGGCTGTTCAACAAGTTGAACCTTAAATAAAATACTTAATACAAAATTTATAAATTTTTAATTACTTGATAAATAAAATGTAACAATCAATGTGTAATTAAATACTGTCCAAATAAAGCAATCTTTCAGAGCTTATCGCTTTGGTGTTAATGGAAAATGAAAAGCAATTAAAGTTGATTCCGTCGGGATAGTATTGGTAAACGAACAATGCGAAAATACTGCATGTGGGAAATCTGAAAGTGAATGAAATAGATATACAACGGTACCAGAATAACAGGATTTAGAGGTATCACAGTATCGACATTTTAACAGCTTACGCTGTAATGCCATACCAGAAAAATAAATAACCGCACAAAAATAAAGTCGGTTAATAATTTACAGTCCTTCTGATTTTTTTTAATAAAATTTTAACGCATACTACAAAAAGTGAAGCATACACACAGATAAATAAATAAATAAATAAATAAATAAATAAATAAATAAATAATATTGTACATTTTTACAAACAAATTAATTTCAAAATAATTAATTATTAATTAAGTATCAGATGTTTATGTAAGAATTGTAAGATAAACTGTAAACGAATGTTTCGCTGTTATTCTGAAGCAACAGATATTTGCACTTATCTAGTGAAATAAATCTTGGAAAGTAACTCTCTGAGATCCATTCGTTCTGCAACGTACGTATGCAATTTTTCTGGAAATGAAAATGCATTTCCGGGATGCACATAATATACTCCCTTATAGAAAACATAAAATTAATTTAGTGTGGTAGTACATTACAAAAATATACTGAATACTTTCTAAGCCCATGTCATAACTAAACGGACAAAAAAATATATATCACCTATTTGATATCAGTAAATTAAACTGCTTTTGCCGCTATTGTTATTAATTAATGAAATAAATTTGTGGTTTTAATTAATAAAACAATTTAACATAGTTGATGTTACAACTGTTCAAAATTGTCTCCACTGACGTGTAAGCAAACACTTAAACACATTTGAATCCGTCTTACCCAGTTTCTACGAACTAACACAAATGTTTCTGGTTCTTATCCGTATTGAACTCGTATTTGAGCCTCGTGTATGATACGCCACTGTTCACTGTTCTAAAATGTGTTCTTCAGCTGCTGCAGTACGCCGTAGACGCGCTGGACCTAAATCTTTTCCAATATTCGGTTGCTTTCCCGTGCCACACCCGCGTTGCACTAGAAACGGTAAAAGTAACTGCATTTGGCACATATCTATCGGGAAATCGTTCTGCTTACTGACGAGAAGCTGCTAAAGCAATTTGTCTTAATTCACCATAAACTGAAACAATATTCAAACATTAACGGTGATACAGAGTGTTAAAGTTAAAATTTTATTTTCGATATTTGTAAATAACTTCTTAAGAAATCTAAATATTTATATAAAATTTGTAAGTGGGGGGTTTTTGCGGACGATAAATTCAAATATGTTTCTAATTTTGACGTCACTAGTAGAAGGCGCCACTTATGGCACAGCATGTTTCTTTCAAATGACAGAACTTTTTTGCTGTTTACTATTGAACCAATCGATTATCCTACCTGTTATATCTGAAAAAGGTATACCTTATTGAAGTCGTTAGGAGTAACAGTTTTCGAAATAATCTTATTTGAAATATTCAGTGCACCGAGTAAAAACTGTTTTAGTTTCAGTTAAAATCCATTTTCTACTGAAAATATAGCAAACTCGCCGATCTTCTTGAAATTTTGCACGTCTCCATAATTTACGATTCTGAACAACTTTTTCAAGTAATATTTTGCTGTATTTTCAGCAGAAAAGGCACTTTACCTGAAACCAAATCAGTTTTTACTCGGTGCACTGAGCATTTCAAATAGGATTATTTCAAAAATGGTTACGCCTACCGACTTCAGCAAGGTATATCTTTTTCAAATAAAACACGTAGGAGAATCGATTGTTTCGATAGTCAGATGGATACATTAAGATGCAAAAAAGTTCTGTCATATAAAAGAAACATGATGTGCCACAAGTGGCGCCCTCTACTAGAGACGTCAAAATTAGAAACATATTTCAATTTCTCGTCTGCAATAACCCCCGATTTACAAATTTCATGTAAACATTTAGATTTCTTAAGAAGTTATTTACAAATATCGAAAATAAAATTTTAACTTTAACACCCTGTATCTCCGTTAATATTGAATTTTCGAAAAATTGCTATACGACTTTGTGACCCTAATTTTTTGTGAGGAATCACCTCCTGAAGTCTTGACGCATAATTTCCCGACACCTTATATACGATCGATAAATTAAATATTTGTTCATAACAAACATGTATGCTAAAGCATCGTTATCATTAACTAAATAACAAATGTCCATTTAAAAATAATATTACAGTAAAGAGATTACTAACACAAAATGATTTTTAAAATTGTTTTAATGAGCTTCTCGCTTAAAGCTACTTACTTACTCCAACTTTGCAAATAATCCGCCTTCTGAAACTTTAAGTTATAATGATTCTCATCTTTTAGGGCAAGGCCCTCGTGACCTAGGTCAAAGAAATATGCGGAATTAAGAATCAGAAAGAAGAAATATTGAACATTATTATTACATAATATCTAGGTATCTTAAATACAAAAACATAAATAAAAGACAATTTTAATATGTAAATATATGTATGTATATGTAAAAAATATTTATTCTCCCTTATTTTTTTATTTTAGAATGTTAAAACAAGGTATAATTGATTACTATAGTTTCCAATGTCTGTTACGCAACTAATTACCGTCACATACAGGACTAGACAAATGAAGACAGGTAACTTTACAGCCCGTTGCATTCTAGTAAAACCCTCCGACGATAAAGTTGAACTTACTATCCGTAAAATTCGTTTGTAAAATGTATTTCATGATAAAAAAAAATGGAGAAAAAATATACAATAGCTTAATTTGTTAACTCATTAAAAATACTTAACTTATTTCATTCACCTCAATCACATTTTATGAGATTGGGTTATTTTCAATGTATGCTGTATAAATTAAATTTCATTTCAAATAAAAAGGTAGGTACACTTGTAAAAACCACTGTACGCAATTGACTGCCCTAGAATCGACTGGTTTATATTGCTTAATGTCGGTGTTCAAAAATAGCTCATATTTTAAGGGTAGTTTCACTGAATGAAAATAAAGCGATTTAGGTCAAGCTACAAGTTTAAGAACAAAGGAAAATTGTACCAATAGTTCTTTCTCAAATGATCTGAATAGGTTTATTTTCTTTAAGGAAAATCCATGGCAAGAATCTTATGTTTATATGTTCTATCAGTTCTTCTGTTCATGTTACCATTTTCAAAATACCCTGTATAAGTGGTTTTTAGGCTTCCACGGCCAGTGCTGTAATTTGATACATAGTGATTTTCCGGGTTGTTGTGCCGTGACCTCGGTAACTGGTCGCTGCCAGAAACAGAGTTAAAGTGCACATCCTTACCATTAGCCGGCATTCTTTTACCTGCCCTGGTTGTTCTCGGTCTAGGCTCTGTGAGGACAGACCCGCTATCGGGTATCGGTATTACGACTGGTACGGTCGGAACCGTTCCTCGGTTAATGGTGGTCCTCCGAGGCGTTCTGTAGCCACCGCTGTAACTGGTCGCATCCCATGCTTCCAAACGTTTCGCCGCTCTTCACTGTCGGCAACTTCAGTAGTGACTCTGCAAAAGCTTCGCCGCGACTGAGGCGACTCCTCAGTCGTGGCAACCACCATTTTCCGAGCAACGGTTCCGACCGTAGCAGTCGTAATACCAACAACAGGAATCGAAATCAATATATGGACGGGCCCAGAGACACCGATAACGAGTCTGTCCCCACAGAGCCTAGCCCGAGAACAACCAGGGTAGGCAAAAGAATCCCCGCTAATGCTAGGGATGTGCATTTTAACCCTGTTTCTGGCAGCTAACAGTTACCGAGGTCACGGCACATCAACCCGGAAAATCACTATTTATCAAATTACCACACATTGAAGGAAATACATTTTCACTTAATAACATTTGCTGCAACAAAATGTTAGTTAAATAAATGTTTTATTTATTAAAAAAAGAAATAGATTTCAAAAAAAGATATATAAATAAAATTCAAACGATGTGAGAAATGTAATACTGCACATAAAACCGTTTAAATTGGACATACAGTACAACGACTTAAGCAATCAATTTAAAAGGTAACATTTAAAATAATAACAACTTAGGTATTTTATTTATCTATTATGGTTAAAATGCTTTTAAATTTTATTTTAAAACTATTTAATGCCCCACTATAAACTGTGAAACGCATTATTCTCGCTCTATATCTTCAGACGCGAAAAGCTTAACCACGGGCTTTTTCCCTATAATGCATATTTCATGGCAGCACTACTGTTTTATGGCAGCAGCTCATTTAATTATTAATGGTATCTTTTTAGGTGGTTTATTGACATCGCAACTTTATAGAAGCCTTTTTGCGTCTACAAACTATAGCATAAATCGCCTTTCGATGTTTTGTCTCCGCTTTTCGGCCGGTATGAAGAGAAAGTGTATGTATTGGCTGACATCACATGATAAATATACGTAATTACAATACGTGGTGAATATCTTAAAGTACAATGATGAAACAAATAGCTTTACAAACTTTTATCACTTATGCCAAAATAATAAAAAAGTCCTATATAATTTTGATTGAAGTTATAATTTTTTTATTTATTACTAATTTGTAAACATCGGTTTATCAAAACAACGTATTAATCCAGAAATTATTTTTACAAGTTACTAACTTGTAAAATTTTGACAGAATAACCGTCAATATTACAACTTACATTAGACATTATATTAGCATCATATATGTGAGAATATTGATCAACAGGGACAGACCGATGTAATATACATATATGGGTTTTAGCAAAGCATTTGACCAGGTTGATCATAATATATTACTTACTAAGCTTGACAGTGTTGGCCTGTCAAATAGCTTTGTTTGTTTTCTAAAATCATATTTAACTGAGAGACAACAGTTTGTAAAGTGTGAAGGATTTTGTTCAGCGAAATTTAGAGTTGTATCTGGCGTTCCGCAGGGTTCGAATTTAGGACCCTTGTTTCTTTTGTTTATCAACGATTTACCTGATACTATATTTTGCTTTAATCTGATTTTTGCGGACGATTTAAAAATTTATACAAGTATTGAGAATATAGAAGACTGTGTATATTTACAAACTCTAACAAGGTTAGCAAATGGTGTCAAACAAACCGTTTAACTTTAATCATCAACAAATGTTACGTAGTATCATTTAGTAGGAAAAAAGATATATTTTTGTATGACTATACAATTAGTGATATTACAGTTTCAAGAACTGATTGTGTAAAGGATTTAGGCATCTTCCTCGATTCGAATTTTACATTTGTTGACCATATTAACAACATAGTTAGCAATGCAAATAAGGTTTTAGGTTTTATGTTAAAAAATTGTAAAAATTTTAAAAATGTCAATACTTTTAAAATGTTATACATTAGTTAGAAATAAGCTTGAATACGGTTCAATTATTTGGTTTCCAATATATCAGTGCCACATTGACAATATAGAATCAGTTCAGAGGCGTTTTTTGAAATATCTTTGTTTTAAGAAAGATGACATCTATCCTGCCAGGGGAATTAATAATCAAATATTAGTACACAGATTTAACATGACTTCTCTTCATGTACGGCGAATATGGTCTGTTATTTCATTTTTATATATTTGTTACACCATAATATAGATTGTGATAGTCTCCTCAGTAAGATACAATTTTTTGTGCCGCGTGCTGGTTTAAGATATAATCAAACTTTTTATTGTGATAGGCCTAGAACTAATATTTTACTTAAAGCGCCTATATATAACGCATGTGTTAGTTTTAATAATATTTGTAACGACTGTGACATCAATTTTGCGTCATTGAACACAATAAAAAACATTGTTTACAACAACGTGTAATCTGGATATAATCATATCTGTTACTTTTTCTTGTTTTTCATTTTTATGTTTTTTTTCTTTTTAAAGCCTTGTGAGTTTGTTATGATTAGGTATAGTCTACACCGCATAATTAATTTACACTCTCGTATTTACACGAAGATCTTTACTCAAGAGTCTTTGTAAAATTTATTTACGCGACCTAGAATAAAAGTGGTGTAAATTTCGTGTAAAATTTTACCCGCCTTTTTTGCGGTGCATTAAATATGTTCCCAACAAAGCTGACGGTCCCAAGCATTTTTTTATTTTTGCATCAAAAGGAAAAAATCCAGGTGGCAAGTATTTAGTGACCTATATTGTATATTCAGTATATAGTATGAACAGACCATAGCATTGTTTATCAATTACTAATTCCATTAGTTTCTTGACAACTTCAATGAACAGGCCATTATAAAACTTTTATTAACTATACAATTTACTATATGTATACAATAAAAATCAGTATGTATGTGTTTTGTACATAAAAAGTATCGTATATTGTAAAACTAAATTTGCATCTAGATGCATACAGCTTTATACTTCCGAGAAAACAGCAAGCAATGCACCTACTTGAATTCTACAAGTAAATTCTACTCCGTCTGCATTCTCTAAATTCTATACAATTCCATTTTCGTTTACTCCTAGTTGAATTTTTATCACCCACGAGCCGAACTGAAGCGTTAAGTGTGATAGAGATCTAGTCTACCCACGACCACAAATAAAATACAGAATATTTACAAAGCCTTTGGGAAAAATACATTTTTGCAATAACATCCTAGATTTCAATATACAGGGTTAACTATGACTTAGTACAAATATTTTAGGAGGGGATAGGGAAAAATAAGAATTAACGGAATAACCCTTCAAAAAAATTCCAAACTTATTTATAAAGCCAAAAAAATTTTGTTTCGATATTATTTTAAATCCTTATTTAACGCCGCCTATGTTAACTGGCTTGTTGGTTGCATACTCTATAAGCATGCAACAGTCGCTCATCAGTCAGTATCGCTGTCATGTCATAATTGAATTCCTGTGTTTACGTTGTAATTCTGTGTTCTTCTTCAGTTTTTAGTGCCTTATTTTAATTTTTAAACGTTTTATAGTTATTAAATAAAGACATTCGTGTTGGGTGCAGATACTTTCCCACAATATAGTTCGCCGGTTTGGTTTTCTAGGTTATGGGACAAGACTGCCGCGGTTACATTAAAAAGTCTATTAGGTACCTATTCCTTTCGATTTTGTTAATAGATAGATAGAATAATAAATAGGCATTTTATCTAAATGTACCTTGTTAGTGGCTGTAATGAGCGAATATGTAGTTCTACCAGTTTATAACCAAATAATGGAAAACGAATGCAAAATACTGGAGCTAAGTGGATTAACTGTTACCTATCTATCAGGTATTATTACTAATAAGAATGTTAATTTTCGTTTCTACATTTAGAAATGCTGCAAAAAACGACGATGGAAGTAAATATTGTTGACAGATGTAAGTTTTATCTATGGATCTAAGCCATCTCAGTCGTTTCTTATCATAGGCGCCGACTTTCCGTAGGAAAAAGGGGTTTTGCCCCATTTTTTAAATAACGAGCTAAAATTCTGGAATAATTTTTTTATTGTCTTTTAGGCTTCCCTGAGCACGTGGTTAAATTTTTTGTACTTAGTCATAGTTAACCCTGTACAATAAGCAATGTAGGTGACTTATACTCACATACTAAAATGCAGCAGTCATGATTAATTATATTTTAGTTATGTTAGAATTTATGTTATTGTTAAAAAAAACAATAAAGTCCCTATTAATTTGATATTATTTTACTAAAAACTACCTCAAATATTCCATGAAATCTTTGAAGATAGATTATTTTAGAGCAGCGCAGGCATCAAATCAAGTTATATTTTTTACGGCAAAATCGAAATTGCATTATTGGAGCACACAATTTAATCTCAGCTTTAAAAAAATGTAGCAGGATATTTACGTTTTACGTTATTGTACTGCGCCATTTAAAGGCGGCATCAACCGACAGCGAAAGAAAATGGGTTCGAAACAGATTATGTTTAAACTTAAGGGCGTCATAACTTGAAATAGTGTTTTCAAAAAAATACAAATAATTTTAAACAATTAAGAACTGATTAATATAGAGCTTAGCAAATAACAGCAATGTTATCTCATGTCACCTGCGAATATTCAAATAAATTGAATTAAAATGAATATAACGACAGAAAGCGGTCTAACCAACAAATTTGTAGGTAGATATATTTGAAAATATGTGTTTTTTGAAATTTAACTGTAGATGTAAATATTCTTATAACACAAACTTGCATAGTTCTGCATATAAGATTGTTCAGTTTTATTTATAAGTATGTGAAAATTATTGTTGTGGGGGTAGAATAGCAAAATAATACGTGTCTTACAAACGCTTTTTAAACGTTATGATTTTATTTGAGAATTTAAATAGCAAAAGTAGATAAACAAAACATCAAGAAATTTGTTTTTGATATTACTTTTGTTTTTCGAGATTTCTGTAGCTAAAAACACCACAAATTCGTTCATTTCACGCGAGACATACAGTGATCTTAATAGGTGCATATTCTTAATTAAAACGTGTCATAACAATTGATGACCGTGATGATTAGAATTAGTCGCTTCAGTGTGTATATAGAAAGAATATTGAGAGATTGGTTGAAACCACGGAACTCCAACGCTCTTTAGGTGGCATTGTGGCGTAATACGTTTCGTTAATTATTTCACGTACTAATCAAAGACGCTTCATCTAAATACTGCTTCTGAGACAAGAAGTCTTGCAGAATTTGAAAAAACCTGGTCTTGTCCTGCAAAGCATGACAAGAGTTAAAGTTTCTTGGAATATCATCTCTTGTCTTGTGAGAGTCCCACACATTTTTTGTTTCGCAATTTTGCAAGAATCTTGCATAATTCTTGCGAGAGTCTTGCATACAAATGATAAACATAACTTCATTATGAATTTGGTAGCAGTGGTGGTTACTCTCGGTCGGCTACACGTAACTATCGATATGGTCAATCGCTGACAGTAGTGGATTGGAAGACGTTATAGAGTAAGTATAAGTAAGTAGTAAAGTATAGAAACAACCAGTTTTACATAAGTTATAAATAATGGACGAAATACGCAAAACAGAATTGGAGTTATTTCAATCCAGTAGCAGTGAATTTATGAATAGTTCATTTCAACAGAATTGAACCTAGACTCAATAAACTATGATTTTAAAATAAATTTTATATGTTGAATGTCCTTTAAATAAAGTATACTTATATACATGCTGCAATAGAAATGTGATATGTATTTTTGTCAGATAATGTTCGCCCTTCTTATTTTCGAAAGACTTCTTGCCGTAGCAATATTTTTTGTCTTGTCTCGCAAGATTTATTTAAAAATTTTGTCTTGTCTTACAATTCGAATTGTCAAGTCTTGTCTTGTGTTCTCTTGTCTTGCCAGACCAAGACAAAACCAAGAAAAAGTAAGAGAAGATTGCCAACACATTTAAAGAAATTTAAAGATGCCTCTTAAGTTTTCTATCGGCGATAAACGCCAGTAAAATGACTTAAATACAATAGCTTTATAGACCCAAAAGTAAACAAATTAATAGCATCCAATAAATAAAGAAACTTTAATTTAATTTTTATTCAACATGGTATTACTCACAACAATAAATGCCCTTGTATCTGAAGAGTAATAAACAAACATTTAAGTAGAATATGTTTTCTTTATTAGTTTTAAATATCATTAATTTTCTTAACAAAATTAAATTCGTAACTGCATTAATTTTTTACTGGCTTTAACCACTCGCTGCTTCTAAACGCAACCGCAACGAGTAGCCAGATGCTTTATTTAGTAACTGTCAACCAAAGCATTTCGTAATAATGCAGGAAATATATAGTAAAATAACGCAAAGGGAAATGTAGCCAGATTATTATGGTTGGTGCACTTCCCCCTCACCACTCGTAAACTATATTTGCAGCCGCGCTACGTTTGTTTTGGAATTTAAATTGGATTTGGCGACGTGAATTACATTACGGACACAATCCTACGGAAGCACTTTAGATTATATCATTCCAAAGAGAAAAATATGATTCAGTCCCTATTTGTCGTGGAAAATGATGGATTACTTTAAAATAACATATTTTGATAGCACACCCTATCTCAGAGAATAACTTAAAGCTATATAGAAATTTGTGTTTCAGATCGCCATTCCTCATATATGAGTTCTAGCTTAGGGCGCCAAATAAAGTGTCTTTCATAGAAGCAAAAAAATTCAAGGTCTAGTATATCAACAAAAGAATCGCCGGTCAGTGGTCGCGCGGTTTAAGGCGTCAGTACTTGAATCGATGTGGCTAGACCGGTGTGGGTTCACAGCCGGTAGACCGTATATCAGCCATATTCGTGGAGAGGATTGGCACCCTTTCTGAGGGATGGTAGGGTGGAAGAATGCTAGCTTGGGTCAATGTGAGAGATTGATATCGGTCGACATTTGACTACTCTCATTATTAATGAGGTATTCCAGGTTTCTCTCATTTCTGCACTAGATGGTGGTTAGGGGCCTACCAACGTAAGTCGTTCTTGGGCGCAAATGTGGCCTGCTTAATAATAATATGCCGTCCCCTCTCCCGCACGTCTTCGACTTCTGGGCTAATCCTCGTGATTAGAATGAGGGGTAGAGATTATTATTATTATTAATAGATCATTCATTTTTCCTTAAATAACGTTTGCCATTTACTATTTCCTTTTCATTAATTTGATTACTTGAACTATATATGAAATATAACAGCAGCTCTAAAAAAATATCATAAAAATGTGACTAGAAATTAAATTTATTCTATCACCACTGATGGCATACTTGTATTTCCATTCAGTTTCTTTAAATACATAAATCACTGCCCTAGTTTCATTATCTACAGCATCCTTAGATATACGAAACTAATACATGTCTTTTATACTTCAAATAATTTACTTTACGAAAACTATGTACTCGTATTAGTGGTTTTAGATCTAAATTGACATAGACAGAGGAAACAGTGTGGTTTTAGATTAGGTTTCCATCCATAAACCTGTTTCGCTTTTTCCAAATTGTTTTCATTACCGTCTTCTCGTATCTTCTTCATGTCTCTACTATTTATTTGTTGCATCATTTTCCCTCATCTGTTATCTGACTGAATGTAATTTTCTTTACTTTATTTATTTCAAACTCATCAGCTGCCTTTTTGTTATGTTCGTTTCTTATTCTGTCTCACTCTGTTTTTCCAACATCGTCTCTATCGCGTCTACTTTATAATTGTTTTTCTTTGCAATATCTGGTTTTGATCAGCATCTTATTAGATTTATATTTAGTCGGTATAACTATTGTGTTCTTAGTTCCTTTGAATGAATTGTCTTTTCGCTTAATATCTTGTTCAATGAATATTATAACTTATTTTAATAATTTTACCTAATTTTTTCGCTGAATCATTTGTTAGATAAGCTTCGATACTGCTGGTTCCTGGATTTTATTATATTGCTTGGATCATATACGGATTAATTATCTGATGAATCTGAGTTTGATGGAAAGAGGTTTTTTTTCAAACTTTCAAAATTTTCACATTTCACACTTCCTTGGTACTTTTTTTAAGAATAAAAACAATAATACAGAATATACAGGGTGAATCTTAAATAAGTACAAATATTTTAACTGCTGGTGTAGTTCGTCATTTAAATCAGTCTAGTGAAAGCCATTTTTAAAAATTTCTAATATTTACGGAGATATTATTTTTTTTTTAAAATACCCACATTTTGAGGACCGCTGGCTGATTTTTCATCCAACAACGTAATGAAACATATGATTTGTTGAGAGGTTGCCATATCTCCTCCAATATAAATATTACGTTTCCTTTAACGTAATAGTTCTATTTTAAAAATACTTGTTTTAAGCATAAGTACAGTAAAATTGGGTATGTAGTATGATACGCAGCAATATTAACATAAATTTTAACATCTGAACTAACCTTACTATACTTCAACGATTAAAAATGAATTTCCGCAAGTTCAATACTACCGTAAAATATTTAGGAAGATATTACGTGATATTACTATGTCTAATGTTCAAAAATTATACATAAACGTGCACACAAGCTTACCTGTTTGTAAAAAAATTAACTATTTAATCAGTAATCCACATTTCACAAGTTAAATGTCATTGTACACTGTTAGAAAGGGACACAAAACACAATTTCCTTAAGTTATTTTATGAAGAATAACGAAAAACTATGCACGCGTTTTTTATTTAAAATGGAAAAAATGTCAACTTTTAGCAAATTTTATTGCTATTTTCATGCATTATGTGGGGTTAACAAGTTTGACTTGGGCTTCCAATAATCTGTCATGACAGTCAATGACAGTTTGATAATAAAAAATAATATAAAATGTTACACTTGACAAAATTCGCTAAAAGTTGAGATTTTTTCTTCCTTGAAGCAAAGACATTTGTGTAATACTGGCAACACTGTGAACGACACGTTCAGTCTGCAGCACTATGACTCATAAAAGTATGAAGGGTCGGTCTAGGCCAGCGGTCCTCAACAAGTTTTCTACTGAAAAATTACGAAATTTATTTAAAATTTCACTTTTTTATTTCTGATTTTTTTTGTAAAAAAACTATTAATTATGTGTTCTACACACAAAACTATACTGCTGGTTAAAATATTTGTACTTATTTAAGATTCACCCTGTATTTACTATATACTATTTAAGTAATAAATTCACATGAAAACTTCGCACACTAAGTACTAGTAAACGGCATTACTGTTGTCTGAGTTTTATTCAGTTCCAATAACTGCAAATCCACTTATTATATATATTCAACGAACTGTATGTTACTGATCCCTTTACATGCCATGCAAAACTAATAGCTTATGTAACCTCGAGAGTTTGACCTTAATGTTTTGTGGGAATCTCTTTAACGTATACACGCTATTAGAGATTAATTAAATACACCAAAATTTCAGTAGTATACATGGAAAGAGAGTTATACTAATATCAAGATTAATACACTTATTCCAAAGCTAGCTTAGTTTCACAATTCTCCAAGCATAGCAGCATAGTAATACTTTATTGAAAGATTAACTTATTCTTGTATAATAAAATTATATATCCTTCATTTAACAATAAAAATTACCTGAAATCAAGAAAACTATAATACATGAGATAAAGTTATGTTTAACGAATTGTTTTGCTTTATTTAGATAATATGAATCAATTGAGTCAACAATTGTAATTCTTAAAATAAAATTATGTTTTCTTAATTTGAAATTTTAAATAACTGCAAATTTTTGATAATAAAGTAAATAATATTGCATTAAGAAAAAATAAAACTGAAATATATAATTAGTGTCTCAGTATTCTTGTATATTGTATTCCTTTTTAGAATAGTTACTACTCTACCATAGAACAATAATTGTTCTCCGACTACACCCACCTTATATGAATAATTAAGTACTACTCACTCAGTAGTATTTAATTATTATGTAAAGAACGAAAGACTTATGGCAAACTGTCAAAGTGATTCATTAGCGGCACACCAGGAATATACCGTTTTTGAGCTTGTTAGCTCGATATACCATAGGAAGCGAGGCAGGCAACCGACAACTTATGGTACAAAAGGAAACCTGAGTAGACGTGATGCAACATCTTGTGACCACATGCTGAACCTGGAGGCTCACTTGCACACTCAACATTAATACAATTTGTAGTAAATAATACTACAATTGTGTCTCTATCATGAGCGAAGTTAGAGGGGGGGGAGGGCCGAAATCAAATAAGCCCCCCCCCAAACATTCGCAAACAACTCACACACATTTGAGAACTGAAATTAAAATACAGTCCACCCGGAGCTTTAGCTCCCCCAGATTTGATGACCAAACTTCGCCCATGGTCTCTATAGTTTTATTAATGATCACCATGCACAAAACATTAATTAATATAATTTAAGGAAGGATAACCTATTCTATAATTAATAATATTTTATAAATATTTTACAAAATAGTATTCTTTAAGTAATTCTTAATTTTAGTGTCATTTGAAAAATGAAAAGTGTGTGATTAAGTATCAGAATGCTTGGATGTCTAGAATATGTAAATATTTATATGAAATATACTTTATTACTGAAGTAATACATATACACTTGAACAAAGTTTAAAATTTCAAGTACCTATATTATTATACTTAACCACAGATTATATTTTGTCCATGTATAGTATTACAAATTGAAAATTTATAATGGCTATATCCGTTGAACGAAAAAACATATCAAAAATTCCTAAGAACCGTTTCTGTAATATGGAGGGGGGCCGGCTCTAACTTACCCGTTTGCACCCAGCCTCCCGACTATATAATTTTAAATGTCAACCCTCTATTTGTGATACCTTATATTGAAACCCTTAAAATATGTTTCTCAAAAGTACCTTACAAAGCTATATTTTATCAAGTATTTTCAATATATTAAAGGAAACCTAGAAAATGTATCAACATTTATTTTTATCATTATTAATTCAATAAATTTTGAAAATTATTTCCGTACACTTGTAAATGTTTCTCTGGAAATACCTCTGGAAGTAACAGTAACACTCTCTTAAAGTAAAACTGTTAAACTAGATCTGTATAAACTTAATGCTAAAAAACAAATACACATTCTTAAACGTTTTTATTTGTTTAAACAATAAAAAAAGGACATGGACAAGAAATATTTCGAAACAAAAAACAATACAGACTTGAAAATTTATATATGTATATATATATATATATATATATATATATATATATATATATATATATATATATATATATATACAGTATGCGCCAAAATTATGGAATAAATTCAATAAAAACGATACAATTATTTTTTGGGAAAAATCCTCGAACAGGTCGATTTTTAATTTAAAAAAAACATATTTTAGCGTAAAATGCGATTTTCAAATGTCATTTGTTTTCGAGTAATGACGTCATCGATTTTTTTTTAAATGGCAACACCATATTTTTTTCCTTGATTCTGAAAGATCGTTTAATTCTCTATCAGACAGTACTAAAATTTTGCTCTCTTGAATGTTAGAAAACGTAAATCAATTAAAATAAAGCAAAAACGTTATCAAGCTTAGTTTTTCGAATTCCATAGTTCTTTTATGAATCACGTAGGTGAAAATCTTTGCAAACTGTCATTGGCACACCGACTTTCTAATAAGTATTGTAAGCGACATAGAAATTATTATTCAATTTAAAGTATTATGGCACATTTAACTGTTACTCAAAGAATTGAAATTTTAATTTTTATCGGATGCGGGAATATGACTAGAACTCAGGAAGTTTGCGATTTATTTAATGAAAAATATCCAGATCGCCCTATCAACCAATCAACAGTCAGTAAGGTAGAGTCTAAATTTAGAGAAACTGGCAATGTTGTAAATATTCCAAAACCTGGACGTCCAAGCATTAATGAAAATCAGAAACAGAACATTTTGACAAGTATGGTGGATAATCCTCATACTTCTTCACGATTGGTTACATTAAACAATGACACTAGTCAGAGCACAGTGCCACGTATCTTGAGGAAGGAAAAATATCATCCCTACAAAATTCAACTTGTGCAGGAACTCAATGAAGATGATCCCGATCGCCGCTTACACTTTTGCGAAATTCTAATGGATTTATGTCAAGGAAATAGAAATTTACACCGGCAAATACTTTTTTCAGATGAGGCCACATTTTGTCTGAATGGTACAGTAAACCGTCAAACTTGCAGATATTGGAGTCGGGAAAATCCTCATTGGATGGCAGAGGCACATAGCCAACACCCTCAGAAATTAAATGCGTGGGCTGAAATAGTTGACGACAGAATAGTAGGACCTTTCTTCTTTGAAGGAACCCTTACAGGACAAAGATATTTAGAGTTTCTAGAAAATGACCTTGTTCCAGCCCTTGCAGTAATTTTTCCTAACGATAATGACCCCCTGACATTCCTGACGATACCATATGGTTTCAGCAAGACTGTGCACCTCCGCAATATGCGCGCCCTGTACGAGATTTTTTGGACAACTGTTTTCCTGGGAGGTGTATCGGCAGACGCGGACCGATAGAATGGCCTGCAAGATCGCCAGATCTTACACCTCTTGACTATTTTTTATGGGGATACTTGAAGTCAAAAGTGTACATTAATAAACCACGTAATTTAGAAGAACTTCAAAATCGCATTCGGGACGAAATACGCAGAGTTACCCCAGAAATCATTCATAATGTGCAAGAAGAATTTCTTCACAGACTTGCGCATTGTCAAGAAGTTGGTGGATGGCAATTCAAACATTTAATTTAAGTATAAAATTTAATCAATTATATTTTATTTTACATACCTCAGAATTGTTACATTTTTATGGATAAAATTTACGTTTTCTAACATTCAATCGTCATTTACTCGAAAACTTTCCTATGTAAGAGGGCAAAATTTTAGTACTGTCTGATAGAGAATTAAACGATCTTTCAGAATCAAGAAAAAAAATATGGTGTTGCCATTTAAAAAAAAATCGATGACGTCATTACTCGAAAACAAATGACATTTGACAATCGCATTTTACGCTGAAATATGTATTTTTTAAATTAAAAATCGACCTGTTCGAGAATTTTTCCCAAAAAATAATTGTTTCGTTTTTATTGAATTTATTCCATACTTTTGGCGCATACTGTATATATATATATATATAAGCTGTTTACAGACCTTTTAGGCCCAGAGCTTCTTCTTTTCCAATCCGTTACAATTTTTCTCCCTTAGATCTATTGCCACTGCCCTTTCATCTTCCATACGTTCAACTTCGTCTATTGTTGGTGCCTGGTACATTGCGTATATTTCCTCATTATTTCTCCTTAGATAGCCTTCCTCCGTCTTCTTACCCCCTAGAACTCTTCTTAAGATCTTCCTTTCCCACCTTAAAAGGTTTTCTCTTGACTTCTTATTGAGAACCCAGGCTTCACTACCATACAGCGCTGTCGGTCTCAAAATTGTTTTATAAAATTAAATTTTGATAAACTTTCTAGGTTTTCTTTAATAGATTATTTAATTAGGGTGGTTCGGGGTGAGAGGGTAAGATAGAATGAGTTAGTTAATACACCATTTGAGTTACTCCTTCATATTACAGAAATGGTTTCGAGGGATTTTATTGACATTTTTTCCCCTCAGATACAGCCACTGAAAGTTTTCAAATTGTCACGCTGTATGTTGTTATATAGGTACCGTATTATTCAATACAAAATAAAAACTAAATTTTACTAATATATACATTCCAAACGGTCTAGACATATCGTTTACAAACTTGTGAAGACTAATTATTAATTACGTAATTTTAGTTTGTGAAAAAATTTAAATCTCGGAAGCGATCAATAGGCTCGCTCTGAAAAAGACATTCATATAATTCTAAAAGTAACGTTAAAATGAATTTTATTAGAAAATCTATGTGGTCGAAGGGACCAAATGCAATACATTTTTCCTTTAGGTGACATCCATTTTTTGTGCGAAAAAAAACAACACTTTCAAGTGCACATAAAACAAAATGTAAAAACCTCTTTATCTCATAAAACATTAAAACAAAGCTCTTGTGGTCAACATTTCACAACGACGACTCCAGGGACAAACAAAACATCTGCGGCCTTTTTAAGGTTTCACAAGCCTGTGCAGGGGCAAAAAGCTCCCCTATGGTTAAAAAGCGAATTACGTTTATCAGATCGGGATAGATTACCTACTTCCGATTAAACTATACATTTCAGGGTATTTAAATTTGTGTGTTTAAAAACTGTTATGTACGTATGTATAAGATTTAGTTATATACAGAGTGTTAAGTAAATCTAAGGGCAGATTCTATGATTAAAAATAAGAAAAAAATTTATATAAACACGAGTCCGGAAATGCATATAATCATATAATCCCTTTACAATAGAAAAACTTTGGCATGTTAATTAAAAAACAATAAAAACAATAATCTATGTGACATGTGTCAGTTTATCATAAATTCCACGACTTAAACAAAAATGATAGCACAAAGTGTCGAGTGACTTGTTTCAATGGCATTCAAAACAAGTCAGCCGCAAGGTTAGGTATATTCTGCCAAAGTCAAAGGTGTCAAACAGAGTGACAGGTCACCGCATTGACACGTGTATTTTCGTCGTATCTACACTTGACAATGTTGAAAAAAGCGACCGCTACCGATGATAGTTGACATATCTAGCCATGTTGGACGATGATTGATTGTCATGGACGCCGACTTTCCGTAAGAAAGAGGGTTTTGCCCCATTTTTTTATTATCGAGCTAGAATTCCGAAATACATTTTTTATTGTCTTTTAGACCTTCCTGAGCACGTGGTTAAAATTTTTGTACTTAGTCATAATTAAAAACCTGTACACAAGAATTAAACTCAATCATATATGAAAAAATCCTAGTCCAAATAAATTTTTACACTTTTTGTTAATTTGCATACGATTTAATGAACCTATTTGTCACACCCACAACTACGTCCTCATCTGCAAAAAATGGTTACCTTATTAAACGGCATATACACGTTCTGGGTCTTCAATTGTAACGTTTCGAGTCCCCATAGTAATTTTAAACGCAGCAGATTTGGCAATGCGCCAATGCACGCCCCGTGGACAAATAGTGCATTTAAATGTCCTGTGTGCAGGACACAGGTCCGACAGCAAATAAGGACGATACGTGGAAAAGCTAAATCAGATAATGAAATAACATATCTTTAATGGGTTAAAAATTTAGAAATTTAAATCAATGTGATTGCGACTCTATGAAAACGAAATAATAGCTATACATATAGAAACTACTGACAAAATTTGACTTCAGATTCGATAAAAATTGCAATTTAATATATTTTCGTGTTGAAAAAATACATATACATTGAGAGAAATATAAAAGTAATGAAATCTTATGGAATTTATGGCCAAACAGCTGTTGTCCAACAGTTTGGCGGTTCAAGTGCATTTGTACTAAGAGATAATTTTATTACATTCCTAAACGAACTACAGCCCGCCTAAAAATTATTTCCACTCAAATTATAAAATAAAGTAATGACATACTCTGCACTAGCTCATCTAAACGATAAAACCCATTCAATTACTATTGATTTTGATCTAGTTCTGCCTGATAATATCTCTTAAAGCTTAATGCGAAATTGGGAAAAAATAAAATTTAGAAACAAAACTTTCAGTATTTATCTACAAGAAAATTCATAAAAGGTATTGCGTACCTATTATTTCTTAAATATATTTTTTAATCAAGAATACAAATCTTATTGTATCGTATTAAGCAATAAATAAGCATGAAATAAAACATCATATAGATATTTGTACCTAATAAATATAATTGTCTATTACTTTATCACTATTTTATTTATTTTTCTCTTTGTGAAAAACTCAAAAAAAAAAAAAAGAAATGCTGGTAAAATTACAATAATGTAAAATATATTTCAGTGTAGACAAAAATTTTCAAATCAATTTATTAAATAATTATAATTTTACATGTAATTTAGCAATAAACTTAGCAACAAAGAAAGAATGTTTGACGTATAGATATAGATGGGGTAGGTACTTAAACAGTCCACTCAGGTGACAAAAGAAAGAAAATAAATCTTTACAGTTCTCATCTCTAAATTTAAAAATATTTTTGGCACAAATAAAGCTGCTTATAAAAGACTCCTAAATCACAATAGATAAAATCGATATGTATTTTTCTCAGCAACAATGGGCTTACTATTTCAAATGATAATCCTCTTTTTGTTTAGTTTATTTCAAATGAACATCAAAC
Organism: Monochamus alternatus; assembly: GCA_037114965.1. NCBI lineage: Eukaryota > Metazoa > Arthropoda > Insecta > Coleoptera > Cerambycidae > Monochamus > Monochamus alternatus. The sequence continues at coordinate 70,006,384 of CM073431.1, read as the reverse complement.
GATGCATCTAAACTATTAAGCTGACCATAGACTTCGTTCTTCGTTCATTTTCATCCGTTCGTATCACCGTGATGTGTGGTGAAAAATTGTAGTGCCGTATCGTCGCATAATGGGGCAAGGAATGCGGAAAGTTGGCAAAAATTCTGAAACTTTGGTGTTTTATGTTTTTCAATTCTGAAATCAGGAAAAATAGCCATTTTTTTAAATTCTATTGAAGAATTTAACTATTTCAAATTGTTGGAAATGAAGCGATCGTATTTTCTATTGCACTGAGCTTACTTCTTTTAAAAATATAAAAAACTCAAAAATTTGCTTAAGAAATTTATTGATATCTTTCGGTGAATCCAATGCGATTTGCAATGGAAGCCGTAATTTCCTCAAATATTCCTTCTAATGAAGAAGGAATTGATTTCTTGATAATGAAATAAATCATGTAGAACAAGATTTGTATTTTTTGAGTCAAGTATTTCATTTTAACAAAAAAGACGCAAGTTGACGGAACTTTTTTCTTCACGGTACTACTACTGGGATGATAAACAACCCAACCCAATGATACTTCGATCTTGACTTCAATCGACTCACAATTAAAGTATATATTTTTTTATATAATTAAGGCATAAGTATTATAAAATTTTTGTTTATTTACTGGAAGTAGTGAGTTCCATCTCGGAAATTATTTTTATAACTATTTTTAATTGTCTACACTCTCGTTTATTCAACGTTTATTTGTGGAATGTTTTTGTTCCCCTTCCGCCCCCTGCCAAACATAGATAAGGCAGGTGAGATATATAATCATTTATAGATAACGCGGTTCGAAATCCGTGAACACTTAGGCTCTATTCAGATAAATATTTAGAAGTATTTTAATATAAACAAAATGACAATAGAGTCATTTTCATTTTTCGAATTTTTGTCAGCTTTCTGCGTTCCTTGTCCCGCTGTCGTTTCAAAAACGCCAAAAACTGATGTGTGTGGTGAAAAGCCATCGCCGTCGTGCCGAATTGTCAACTAAAATATCTCCTAGCCCGATTTTTGAAACCACTGTTTATCGGTTGTTGTTTCGAATCAACAGTGTGAAGGAATTTCCTTCTTTATCGTCGCTATTTACCGAAGTGTAAGTAGACGCATACATATTCACAAACATCACTAAACACAATTTCAGTCCATTTATTGTATTAAAACTGCATGCCAGAATTGTATGTAGTCTGTGGGCAAAAAAACGTAGTCTGGCTTTAGGGACCAGGACAATTATATTAGTTTATTCCTCCTCTCATTTAATATTAAACACATTTTGTGACGTAATAGCTGGACTGCATTCGTTTTAAGAGACAAATATTCACATTGGCACCTTCATTCACATACAGTGCAATATAAAATAACAAGAACCAAGTCTGAACCGTGTGTCACTTCTTTTGAAATGCTGATCAGTCCTACACAAAAAAGCATAAATATTTCTCTTTTCTAGATACGTTTAAAATACTATACGATTTAAATAAAACAATCTTTTTATAAACTTTCATATATTTCTTGCGTTATTTACAAAATATGTTAATAAATACCAGATCTAAACACGGATTAACCATAAGAAACAAATTAATCAAAATAAAATTTGCACCAAAAAATCTATCTTCTTGTGATAAAACTTTGAGCACGACTGAAAGCCATACATCTAAAAGACATTTATAACTTTGCCACAAGTAATAAAAAGTAACTTATTGAAGTCGAACATTTTTTTTTTTTTGTAATACCGAACAGTGTGCTACTTCTAATGCTGATCCGTCCAATATAAAAGAACATTTCTCTTTTTTACCTGCAAAATACAACACGATTTAAAGAAAACTCGATTTTATAAACTTTCACATGTTTCTTGCGTTATTTGCAAAACATGTTAATAAATAATGATAATAATAAGCTTTATTCCGTAGACACACTACAGTGTATAAAACAAGTCACAAGAGATAAGAATAGTAAATAGATCACATTGTCAACAAATAAATGATAAAGAACAAATAAAATACATGCAATAATATCACAAACAACAAAAAATATATTTAAACTAAAGATGACATTCAAAATATTCTTGCAAATTTTAAAACGAATTGGCTAACAACATACGCCTAACAATTCTTTTAAAAACCGGAATGCTGTCAGTTTGTTTGACCCTTGCTGGGAGATGATTAAATAGCCTTGGAGCCAAAACAATTGGAGACACGGATTAACCATAAGAAAATACAAATTAATCAAAATCAAATTTGCACCACAAAAAACTGTCTTCTTGTGATAAAACCCTTAGCACGACTGAAAGCGATAAATCTAAAAGACAGGTAATAAAAAGTAGATTATTGAAGTCGAACATTTCTTTTGTGATACCTTACTACGGACTTACTGTTTCATATAATAAGTTAGAATTAGTCAAAATTGAAGCTCTTTAATACAATACTAAAAATAATTAGCTCTTTAAGTACAATTACAATATGAGTGCAGTTGAAATTAAACGTGATTTAATCCAACATAACCTTTGTTGTACAGGAGCTTAGTATAGCTTAGTTTCAATTAATAATACATTTATTTTTAATAACGTTAATTAATTCCTCTTATAATTAATAAATATTAAAATTGAAGTAACAAAGTCACACATAAATACATGTTCATAAAAAAATAATAAAAGGTGTATAAAATGACGATAATAATTTACCAATGTGATTTAAATATGCAAATTTTTCCTCATCAGTCGCAATACAATATAATAGCAATTTTCTGTTTCAATTTATAAAGAAATTACAAAAATTAAGAAAAGTATAATAATAGATTTTTAAATATAAATTATGACATTGGCGACTTCGCCATAATATTAAATTAATCTATTATAATAAATTTTTCACATCCAGTTTTTAATATCTAGTAATAATTAACGAAATGCTCACAAACAGTAAGAAAATTCTATGATACCTTAACTTTACTTTAAAACTAAATAAAAACGCTCCGCCATGTAACTATTGGGAATATTATTTACAAATTCGTTTCAATCAGAAATCAAATAAGCAATGTCCTCCTAACAGAAAGAGATACAGAATGATAAATGGCAATACTACGAAGTCGCAATAATGAAGAAATTACCAAATGTACAGAATGTTTTTTACGTATATGTGCTAACTTGCATGCTAATTTATTAATGTTACTTTTTTAATTATTATGTGATTATTGCCGCCAGACACACATTCTGATTTTTAAATGCTTGAAATATTACCCTGTAATACATTTCAAACCAATGCAACATCCCCATTGTCGGGGGACCTTATCTATTAATAATATAATTTTTCAGTAACTCTATACAAGTTATAAAATATGCATTATCAACAATATTCCATTTCATATCTAAACTGCACATTAATAAAATTTAAGATATTTATTCTTTATTCGCTCGAAGTAATGTTGCAGAATTCATTATTCAAAATTAAAAATTCCGCTCACAAAATATCTACAGGTGGCAGATATTTTTTTGTTAAGAATACAGGGAAATATAACGCCTTTGTATTCTCTCTTCCATAGTCAAATATTTTCTCCAAGCCATTTTTATGCTCACAAAAATTAAGTTAAAAACATATATTACGTTCGGATAATATCATCTCGTTTATACCGTCCTCTGCTGAATGGCTTCCATCAAACTGGAAAGATGTACAACCCATTAAAGAGAAAATAACACTTCACTTCTGTGACTGCATCAGGGAGGAAAGATAAAGGACTACGTCAAGTCCTTTGGCATACACGGTTTATTTATCGAAGCTCTATATAGCGTATTGAATTTCGCTACTTCCTTTGCCAGCTTTATTAAGTTCTATTGAGCTTTGTGAATATTAAATTCTGCAAATAGACGAGGTCTATATCTAGCACAATGTTATTGTGTGGGCAAATTAAATTTCAATAAAATAATTTAAACCTCTTATCTATTTGATGGCCAGAAGCAAACGGGAGCCTGTTTTAACGTCATCTACAATAACAATGGCCCGAAAAAAAAAATGTTTGGCATGAAATTAGCCAGATGTTGCCAGAACCAATAAAGAAGCCGATCTATATAACAAATTTTTAGGATAAACAGTAAAAATATGGTGTGTTGTATTTTATTTCAAAAGGTTCAAATTGAAAATTACGTTTAAGCGATTTTCGCATTAAGTGTTTTCATTAAAGCAAGGTTAGTAAATTTATATAGATTAATTTCTTTAGATAATTATGAATAGAGCTTTGTCTGTGGAATTGTTCATTAGCATACCTAGATGTTTGGTATCAGAGAACATACATATGACTTCATTGATAGGAATTGTAGATTTGATTTATATTAGCTTGAAATACCTTTCTAATACAGTAAAAAATGTTACAAAAGCTAATAATAAGGAATATATGGGTAGATATTGTGGGAGTAATTCAACGCTGGTTGGGGCTTTTGTCCACAGAGTAGTTAGTTTCACACAATATTATTAATACCTAAAAATATATAAAAACTTTTACATAAAGGGTATCTAAACATTATTCAAGTAGGTAATGTCATATTTAATTCATTGACAGGCTGTCACTTTTGTCATTGTCGACATTCAACTTCAAATAATTTTAATTTTTATAATAATTTTTATAGTTAGATATTTGACTCAATTTAAAGGAGGCCACCTGAAGAAGCAATCCTAAAAATGCAGAAATAGGTCAGATCTCATCTACTGTGGTTGAATTGTAGTGTACCAACTGCCAAAAGTGAAGTTAGATATTCATAGAGTGTTTTCATTAAAGCAAGGTTAGTAAATTTATATAGATTGATTTCTTTAGATAATTATTGAATAGAGCTTTGTCTGTGGAATTGTTCATTAGCATACTTAGATGTTTGGTATCAGAGAACATACATATGACTTCATTGATAGGAGTTGTAGGAGATTTGATTTATATTAGCTTAAAATATCTTTCTAATACAGTAAAAAATGTTTTTATGAATTGCACAGAAAATAAAAAAAAAATCCTATTTTCATTTTTAAAGCGAAATTTCAAGTCCATGCTGTGCCATTATTTTGACATAAATATTTCCACTTATTTAATATCGTTCAGGGTACCCTGAAGGATGAATATTTCCGGAAATATATTGGTGTCAATGGTAACCAAACAAAAAACGAGTCTCTGATTGGCTTAAGAGTATAGGTGTGAAATTTTCTATTTAATTAGAGAGAATTAGAAAATTTACATATCGTAAGAAAAATTACCAACATAGTTATAGGCATAAAAAACAATAATAATAATGATAAGTTTACATAAATATTTTTTTCTAATTTTGACATATAAAGTAACAGCAGCTTTTGTTATCGAAACAAGTGTCAAAACGTTCTACTTTATGTAACTAATTACATAATGAAAATCATTATGCAACTGGTTAGTTATGTTACTAATTGCAAAAAGGAATTAAACAAAATACAACAGAAAAATAATAAAGTAACTTTTAAGTCAGTAATTGTATAAGCAGAAGCCTTCAAATTCTTCTTACCTTCAAAATATGCCAATAGTGCTTTTTCATTGACGTGTACTATCTTCTATTCATGCCATTTCTCAAATTTTTCATAAGCCAAGTCATATACCGCTTTGGATTTTTCAGAAATCAGTGAATATGCAGCATTACCGCTTCCTCGATATCGCTCGGTATATCTTTAGAATTTGAATGTAAATCACACATATTTCCTAATACATGGTAATAGTAACGATCAGCGTCACAGAATAGGTCAGCGTCTATTAAATGTCAAGCTCTGTTGCGGCGATGCTTTTGCAGAGTCACCACTGAAGATGCCGACAGTGAAGAGCGGTGAAACGTTTGGAAGCATGGGATGCGACCAGTTACAGCGGTGGCTACAGAACGCCTCGGAGGACCACCATTAACCGAGGAACGGTTCCGACCTTAGTAGTCGTAACACGAACAATAGGAACCGAAATCAATATATGGACGGGCCCAGACACCGATAGCGGGTCTGTCCTCACAGAGCCTAAACCAAGAACAACCAGGGCAGGTAAAAGAGTCCCGGCTAATGCTAGGGATGTGCATTTTAACTCTGTTTCTGGCAGCTGTCAGTTACCGAGGTCACGGCACAACAATCCGGAAAATCACTATGTATCAAATTACCGCACTGGCCGTGAAAGCCACTATAAATGTCAAGCCAAATGACAAGAAAATTTAAACTGACACTGACCTACTAGATAATTGTTATTTAAATTATACTTGTAAATGATCAAAATTAAAAACTTGTATTTCCCATTTTTCGTCAAAATTAGAAAAAATGTTGTATGTAATACGTTATGAAACATGATTTTATATAATTCGGGCGAGATATTGCGGGATCTCACTTCGCTCGTCCCGCAAGCTTGCACTTGTTACATAAAATTATACTTTTCATAACGGATTACATAAATATATATTTTCAGTGCAAAAAAAACAATTCTACAAAAAATATAAATGAATAAATAACATTTGTAAATAGACTTTTAATGATTCTTGTAATTCAGGTCTTTGCAAACTAGATTATTATGTTGAATTGGGTCCACCCACTCACTGGATGCAAAGGGAAGCTAATACTTAAGCCTCAGAGCGGGCTTCACCACAGCCCAACAATACTGCTGCTAATTTTCCCCCCTCGATTTAGATCTTATTGTGCATATCGATTATCGCACTGACGAGATGCCGACACCAGCCCGACAACCATTATAATCGCTTGATATTACGCCGAACAAAACCGAGTAAATTGTCCCGGAATTACGTAAATTGCTTTGCAATTATAGCAATTCCAGGGTAACGGCAGTGTTTAGTATGCTAACAAAGAAAGAAATTAAATTAATCCGCTGGAAGCATTTCGATATAACGGCCCGCTCGCTCTTCATCCATAAATCCTGAATTCCATTCCAGAAAGCAAAACAGAAAAGCTATTTCGACGGTGTTCTTCTGCCTTCTGTACCAGGGTCGCGTTTGTTCGGATTCGAGTGCATACGAGGACGTCATGGATATCTGGGGCATACGGGAGCGCATCTAATAAGAAAAACGGCCGTTAAACTGATAAACTCACGACGAGGGCAATAATACACTTGCATATTAGTGCTGTAGCTGACAGCGTCTGTTCTGCATAGTGGATTTGAGAGCTGCTTTATGGGTTATCTTATCTCCTTCTTGATCGTAAATATAACATACTGTTTTAGAAGTTTTACTAAATCATAGATAAAATCGCAAACTTTAATGGAGAAACTTTGGTACAGAATTTAATCAATGATGCGCAGATATCTGAAAAGTGCATACTATAAATTGTAATATATTCTGATCGAATCGAGCGTTTTGCACTGACATACAGGAGCAGAAAATTCAGGTTAATTGTTTCGTAATTGTACTGTAACGACCTTAATTCGATTGAAAGGGAGCAAAATATTTATAATTAATTCGAATTTATTACCTGTGAGATCTTTGAGGTGTTGTAGAAATTTATCTAGTTGTTATTACTTACTCATGTTGGCCAGTCTCGTAGTCACTTCTTTAAGACACTTTTAAGACTTATTAACAGAAAACGCCACATTTCCACATAAGGTTTTTAATAACAACAACAAAAAGATAAATAAAGTGTTAACAAAAATGAAGAAAACAACTGTTACAATAAATATTAAATGGGCCACTTTATGAACCTTCAATTGACACGGCAACTATCAAAACTGCTTGAAAGTAACTGCAATTTTGAAATCATATTTTAGTAACAATAGTTTGACGTTGCTACTATCATTTGCCATTTTCTAGTTCTGAAAACTTAAAGATCGTCCCATTAGTAACTGAGACGTCTCCAAAACCAGGAGAGCTACTTTTAGAAGTCATATAACTGTAAAGTAACAAGTAGTTGAAAATACGTAGCAGTGACTGTAACATTTGTTGTACATATGAAGTTATTTATACAGCAAAGTAGCATCCAATACATAATAATCTATTTTTTTTGAAATTCAATTATAAAATCCTACATGCTAATTTTTGTATTGCGATATTGATTTTTCAATTTGTGTTTCAGTAAGTATATTATATGGAAGAACTTGGATATACCGGTGACTATATCATTCAAGTCAATTATAGGCAAATATACTACGAGAATAAACGTATTTATGTCCACATTCTTAAAACTTTCCTTAAAATTCGAGGATTTATAACTACTTAAAGTGTTATTTATTCTCATCCTCCAATCCACTTATCTCAAGACGTGTGGGAAGAAAACATTATTTCCCATCGGCTTAGCGGTTAAAATAACACCATTACGTCTGTACGTGTTATAAATATTCTCAATGTTTTTCTGAGTTCCTAGAACTCTAAGATGTAGATAACCATTAGTCTTTTACAATTTTTTTCTGAAAACATATATCAAAATACTTCTCTGGTATGAAACAACCCATTGGTTCCATATCAAAGGACAAAATTCAATAGTCTATGAACAGTATTAAATTAGAAATCAGTTTTCAAATTAGTTGAACTATCTTTAAAATGAGAATAAAATGGGAGAATGTCTTTCATACGTTAATATCTTTCACATTTAAAGTTTAATTTTTCAAATAATTTTTATTTTTCACTACACTTATAGTAGGTACTTGTATTTAATATTCAATTATATTTAGATGTTTTTAATTTCATTTAAAAAGTCAGCCACCTGAGGCTTACATGTTTTTCTATTAGTAATATTTAGCTAAATTATTTATTATCCAGCGCTTGATCTTATGGTTACTCAAAGTTTTTAATTTTTTCTCTTATTGAAGTCTTTAGGAGCAGTCGTTTCCGTTAAAAACTCATCTAAGATGATGCATGCAAATTATGTGTTAGAGTTCTACTTACTTTTAACTAAAAAGCAAGGCATAACACTTTAAAGACTTAGAATTATTAGTTTTTAATCAAAACAGCCTGAATTTGTTGTGAGAATTGTGAAAATAAAATCTCTAAACTAAATGTACAAAACCTGACAATAACTTTCGATTCGCTCTAATACATAATTGGCATGCATCACCATATTTAGATGAGTTTTTAACGAAAACGGCTGCTCCTAGAGACTTCAATAAGGTACATATTTCTTAAGTAGAAAAGGTAGGGGAAAATGTTTTTCTATTCCAAAATGACATACACTGAATTTCCCATATCAAGAAACCTCCGCATACAAAATTTCATGAATTTAACTCGTCGAGAGTTATTTAAGAAAATGTAATATTTTTTTTAAATTTTACATCCTGTATATCCTAAAATAAGCGTTTCTAAACTTAAGTTCAAAGTAATTTTTTGCTTAAAATTGAACGTAGAATAACATACTGAACGTTTTCACGTTTTCGCAGGAACGGCTTGTCCAATTAGCGAAAACTAGGCCCCAAAAGGAAAATAAACTTTATTATTATAGATAAAGAAGTATCTACTTACCTGTTAGATATTTGAATATACCAAAGTACATAAAGAATGATCTAGTTATTTTTTACCAAAATCGACATCTATTTGCTTAATTTTTTATGCACAATCCTTATAATCGGACTTTTATTCACATAAATGAACCGTCTAGTGATACTTTAATGAAACCTAAAATAAATCAAATTTATTTACTTATTAACATTTATAGTAATACATATTTCGTTTTTTGTTTTATCACATTTAACTGCTTTTTCGTTAATAACAACCCTTATTGCCTTCTTTTTCGAAACGCATAACATCTGCCGAAGTTTGTGAAGAATTTGTACAAGTTACGGATGTCTCTTCTTGTAAGGAACAAGTATATTTTCCTTGGATTTTCCTTTTATTAAATTCCAATAATTCTGACTCCACTTATATGATGTGATGTGATTATGCATAAAACGTTATATTGCATTCGTGTTTTAATTGCCTTTTATCCTGAAACGCTCGAGCTACGTTCTCGCGTTTAAACATTCTTGAGTGGATAAAATGCTACTTAAAACACTTATACAATAAGTAACTATTAAAATCTCCTTAATCGGGTTTCCCGTAAGCTTCATCTTGAAATGGCATCATGCTCTATAATTTCGATATCGGAATTATAGAATGAGTATCATAAAAAGTCAGGCCAAAATAAAACAAAAAAATGCTAAACCGCCAATTCCACATAAGAGCGGCAGGGAAACACAATCCGACTAATTCCTTATGGGACTGCCAGATGTGCAACAAAACAATTTTATTGCCCTAATTAATTCGCGCAGTTTACTTTCCCCTCCAATAATTACACCGCTAATTGAATCCGGCGCGATGTCTGCCACATAAAAAGCGAGGAGAGAGTGTTCCGCCAGAACGCCTCCTCTTATCAGCCTCGAGGAGGGTATTATCATTCCGGGCTCTAATCGATACGGGGGAGTTAAAGTATTGAGAGCGGCACCCTCAAGTTACCCCTTTTTAACGACGGCCGACCCCTAACCATAACATTCTGAGATTAACAGTGGCGGCCGCTAATCTAAAACGTAACTGATGGTGATGGAACGCCGAGTGGCACAGGTAATACGTTACTTTCTAGGCCGTCCTACATTATTCTCTGTCTGCTTAGTTACAAGCAGTTTCACTTTAGTGGATTATCATGAAATTTTTTTCAATATTAGCATCATAAGTAGCACATGGAAAAAATAAATTTAAAATACTCCCTTAGATATTGCGTAGGACATAAAGTCATTAGATAGGCAAAAACATTGTACCAACTTAAATTTATCCATAAATGATTGTAAAATTTTACGTTATGATAAAGAAATTAAATTTTTGGGAGTTACAATTGACGAAAGCCTGACCTGGAAAAGCCATTGCACTCAGTTATTATCAAAATTAAATACGGTAGGTTATTTGATGCTTCTCTAGTAAAAGTAACTTGCCCATGCTGGAACTAAAGCCATAAATTTATGATTTGTAAGGCAAACGCATCTTAACAGAAATCTTGAGTTATATTTTGTAGCAGTAGCAAAAACACTTGGCATACCTAACTACTTAATTATAAGTTACAGAATAAACTGTCTGTTTGTGATTCTTTGTTATATGTTCTAAACTGTTAATAATAATGTAATATCGGGTCGTAATGTTGGGTCGGTCAGTGGTCGCGCGGTTTAAGGCGTCAGTACTTGAATCGAGGTGACTAGATCGGAGTTGGTTCGAGCCCAGCTGCCGGTAGACCGTATATAAGCTATATTCGTGGAGAGGATTGGCACCCTCTCTGCGGGTATGGTAGGGTGGAATAATGTTAGCTTTGGTCAATGTGAGATATTGATACCGGTTGATATTTGACTACCCCCCTAATTAATGAGGTTTTCCAGGTTTCCCTCATTCCTGCACTGAATAGTGGTTAGGGCCTACCAACGTAAGTCCTTCCTAGGCGCAAATGCAGCCTGCTTAATAATAATATGCAGTCCCCTCTCCCGCACAAGTCTCCGCCTTCTGGCCTAATCCCTGTGATTAGAATGAGGGGTAAAGATATTATTATTATATTATTATTATTATTAATATTATTGTTTAGCAACATACATTTAAATAGAAATTTGTAAAACGACTAAAAATTCAAATGTAAGTGATACTGAGTTAGATGTCGAAAATCAATTTTATTCCTTCTACGCGGCCTCAAAAATACTGCAATGCTATTGGAGGAAAGTTTGTGGGCAACCTCCTCTATTTAGGGATCTTGGGGGTTGCATGCATTTATCTTTGTGCTGACTGCTTTAAATGGTAAGCAGGTTTATAACATGAATCACTTTCTATTATTTTGGGACTCGACTACAGTATGCGCGACCAGTTGAATGAAAATCTATTGGTTGAAAAGACACCATTAAATCCTACGCAAACTAATTAAGAAAATGAAAATTTTCATTCCCGCCGGTTAATGTAACGGCCTGGGCTGTTTTCAAGTCTTTAGAAAAACGAGTTAATAAATTACAATTAAAAAAACTTCTACGGGGCGCGAAAAACGCACCACTTAAAAGAAAACATTTATCTGGATTCCGAGTACTTTAATTCTGTCAGAGATATATAACTATGAACACGGACAAGTGATGCAGCCTTCATAAACCTTTTTATATTTATACAAGGAAATCCCCTTCGAGCGTCGAGGACGAAGAGGGAGAGGACGCGCGGGCGTCGAGACAGCATCTATAGATGTGAAAAAACTGTTCCTCTCGTGAACGTAATGCGGCAACGTAAAAATTATGAATTATTTACTATATCTTTTATTAATGAGTCTCTTTGAGTCTCTTCCCACTTTCGCTTTACTTACACAGGGTCAATATCATTAAAGATTACTTTAAAAAAATCGAGAGGCTTATTACTTAAAACATAAACCTTGTAGGAGATTTATATTTATGAATGTTTACAGCCTAGCCTTAAAATGTATGCAAATTCTGAATATAGAGGGTGTCTCGGGTATTACTAGCATCCATTGTACAGCGAAAATAAATGAGATTTATCCAAATATACCTATATCTAAAAGTTCTTCGTTTCCGAAACGAGTGTCAAAGATTTTGAAATTTTTATTATAATTTTTATTTACATGGAAACTCTTCGTGACAAAACAATAATAATTCTAGGTTGTAATTTGTTTATTATTATTTTTTGTTTGTTTATTCACACATATGGAATACAACAGGTCTAAGAGACCTACAAGAGCATTCACATTATATTAAAAAGAAAATAATAGATAAAACATTTTAGGATCAAAAAAAAAAGCAAAAAAAAACAGAAATACAAATATTACATAAATAAGCATAATACGTTAAACAGGTAGTATATGTTTCAAGTGTATTTTAAATCTGGCCAAAGTTTCATTGAAGATATCAATGCCAGCACACACACATTACACAGTGGGGAATTCTGGCAGTAGCTTGTCCGTTTAAATGGCACATAAAAGAGTTCATGATTTCGAAGATTTCTGCAAGATACGTTAAAATATATATCTTGAAGAACACCAGGAACATTTACTACATTATTCATTAACTTAAATAAGAGAACTGTCACTAAATATTCTACGACTTTCCAAAGAAATTAATTTAAAATGTTGGCGAGCTTGACAATAATTATTCTCAATAAAATAATTTGTTTCAAAGGATAGATATCTTATAAATTTAATTTGTATACATTCTATACGGGCTTTATAAATATTATATTGAGGGGACCAAACATAAAACGCGTAGTTATACCTACTTAATACAAAGGAATTATAAACACAATTGAATTAATATTTTTAAATGGTTTACATTGTCTTTTAAGGCAACCTAACATTTTACAAGCATTATTAACTAAGGTCTCTCTGTGAGTATTAACAATTTTGAATCCAAAATTACCCCTAAATCCTTAATATGTGACGCACTCTATTTAGTATTTGATCATTAAAAAAAGTATTGGTAAGTATTTTTATTTATTGTAATGGGATACCTTAGGTTTAATTATTCAGTATGTTTAAATATTCCCATTATCACCATTGGCGTAGAAACCCTGTGCCACTCTTCTTTTAAAAATAAAAATGGTACGCCACTGTCTTAATTATATAAAAACGTAAGATACTTTAAGTTTTGATTATTTTTAACAAATAATTATTCTTTGCAATTTTCTTTAAAATGTATTGTATTCAAGTAATTCTTCATTCCTCTTCTCCGCATTTTGTAGTTTGTGCATATTTGATCAAAAGCTGAAGGAAACTTATAAATCCGCTTTTAAAATTTTTCACATCACCATAATTTACCATTTTAAGTAACTTTTTCAAGTAACATTTTGCTGTATTTTCAGTGGAAAAGAGGTTTTACCTGAAACCAAAACAATTTTTCCTCGATGCATTTAAATAGGATTATTTCGAAAATAGTTACCCCTAACGACTTCAACAAGGTATACATTTTTCATATAATAGAGGTAGAAGAATCGATTGTTTTAATAGTCAAATGTAGACACTAAGCCGAAAAAACTTCTGCCATAAGTGGCGCCCTCTACTAGTAGCGCCAAAATTATATAGGTACAAATTTGAATTTCTCGCCCCAAAAAATCCCCGATTTCCAAAATGTATCCAACTACTTGATTTGTTTAAAAAATTATTTACAAATATCAAAATTAAAATTTGACACCCTGCATCTTTTTCTATTTACTCGGGCCCTATGGTTCATTAATTTAGGGAAATATTTTACTACTGAAGCACAGTAGGTCTCACCACATACAAACTACGAAATGCACAGATATTCTTAATGAACAATTATTTAAAAATGATAATATAAATTTTAAAAAGTAATTATTTATGCAAAATAATCAGCATTTAAAGTATCTTACGTTTTTTACAATTAAGACAGTGGAGTTCCATTTTTATTTTAAATAAAAGAAGAGTGCTGCAGGGTTTCTACGCCACTGGTGATGATGGGAATATTTAAACAATGTCATTTATTTTGCCTATAAAATCACCCCTTCCAAGGATGCCAGTAATACCTGAGACACCCTGTATATTTCAACTTGCAAATTTTAATACCCGGAAAATGAAAGACTTTTGACTTTTTCAATCAGTTTGGTATAAAACTATCCAAGCAGCATCAGCCTGAACTTATATCAGTTTAAAAAAAAAACACCTGTATACAGACAATCGATTCGATTCCGTTTATTAAAAAATGTCCTTTCCCGACCTTCCACTGTTCAGGTGAATTGCTTTCCACACAAAGACAAGACAGAATTTTGTAAGTATACAATATAGTTCGGTTCGGTTGTCATAAAATTACATTATTTCGCTCAAAAGGTTTGTGAGCATTACATATAAATTTAAAATGAAATCACTGAGAAGAAAAATGGGATTACCTAGGAAATATAGTTTCCGATACAAAATTTTAGAACCAAGTTTATGTAGAAATCCTGGCAACAATGTTCATTTGCCAGCATTCTGTTATAAAAACTTTATAGTATTTTAGTTTGGTTAGAACTAAATTAGAATACCCTTTTCTAATATGGAATGCTATATACGTGCAATATTTAGTTGCAGTTGACCAAAACCAAAATAATTTTCTAAATCTCATTAAGATCTCATCTTTAGAATCATAAATTCGTCCCAGAGGTAGTGATTATTTCTATTTATTAAATAGATTACATTTCACATCTTTGAAGAAAAAGGCAGCTGTTCAAAAAATTATTGATGTCATATCATTTACATGTATACCCTGTATACATAAATGTGTCATTAAAAAATGTGAAATTAAAATTAAAACTCGATGTGCCCGAACAGTTAATTTGATATTGTTGTAAATTTATGTGAAACAATACGTAGATGGTACAAATTATAAAGCTGATTTGACATCAAACACGAGAAATTGTTGAATTCAGCAGTAAGTAGTCAACAGTTTTTTTGTTAGTTTAAATAACATAATTTTATTCCCTTTATATTTCTCAGACAGCAAACAGAGATGACTCTATTATAAAGAAACAACTAATAATCTTTTTTGTCTGTCACGTTGAAATATGTGCGCAATAACGAGTTAAATTTACGATGTTGCCCTTTTGAAAATTAATGATTGTGACGTCACAGAATTATTTATTTGTTAGCGTCATAAACAGTTAAAGCAGGAAAAAATAAATGTGTACATTTTAATCAGTCTACCT
This sequence comes from Monochamus alternatus, assembly GCA_037114965.1. Classification (NCBI taxonomy): domain Eukaryota; kingdom Metazoa; phylum Arthropoda; class Insecta; order Coleoptera; family Cerambycidae; genus Monochamus; species Monochamus alternatus. The sequence goes on along the minus strand of CM073431.1, from coordinate 69,990,789 downwards.
ACATTTTGCACGCGGGCTTAAGCCACGATCTAAATATTTATTTCATACATTTTGAAATTTTCTTTTGATATATTTAATATGGTTTAAATACTAGCGAATATGTATCTTTTTTCTCCTACGAGAAAAATCCTCTTGGATCGTACATCTTGTTTAGGCAACGAAGTCATAAAGAAACAAAACTTTACCACTTAAACAAACAAACAAGGATTTCGTCTCATTATTGCGTCCGCAGACCATGGAAATTTATTTAAATTTTATGCATAATCCTATAGGACATCGCAAGGATAAGAGCCACAACTTAGAGTTTTGACAACTTAAAACTTTAAAGTACAACCCTTTGGGATTTATATCTGAATATGTAAAGGATTACTTTATCAAAGAAAATATTTTGCGATGTAAACTAATTAATATATAATATACAACGAAAGTATTTCTTCCTGAAACTTTCAAAGAACTCACGTGAATGGACGTGAATAAAATCCGAAAAATATTTAAGGTTTCAATAAAATATGCTTGAAGTGAAAATTGGCCACTAAATTTAAAATATCTGCGATTTATAGAAAGAAGAAGAAATAATAAATAAGTATAGTAATGACCACGACTTTTTTATAAGTATTTTTCATTTTTTTGTGACGGAAAAAAAAATGTAGCGTTTATTTATTATTTGAACATTCATGAGTGACTCAAGCGTTCATGCGTGGCTCACGCAGGGTGAACGTGCGTACTTTACAAATTTGCACGAATGAATTGGAAAGAAGCTAAACGTAGCGGTATACAAGACGACTCATGTATCCATTTAGACATGCGACTTCTAGCTGTAGTCTGCGTTTTTCAAATAAAACATCTTATTTTTTTTAATTGAAATATATTTAAAAAATTACATATTAGAGAATACTCTATTGAAGACCGTGGCAATTCCAAGGACAGTTCTATAGCTCTTATAATAGACAGAATTAATTGTGTTACTCAACCAACTGAGGAAAAAGTTATGAACATGTTACAATCTTAAATGGGGTACCGCATTTCTTTAAAAATATTAAAATTTGCCTGTTATTAGATTTTACTACAGTTTGATTTCTATTTAACAAAAATGACAATGGTAGACTGATAAAGTAAACATAAAATATATTTCAATTTTTTAAATTAAAAAAACACATACAGAGTGTTCAGAAACTAGTGGTCGAAAATGATAGGGCATACAGGGGGGGTCAAAATAATGTCAGTAGTACAGTAAACATTTTTGTCATATCTGGCTTCCTTGCGGATATACAGGGCTTACAAATAAGTAAGTAAGAAGTTAAATATTGAATTTCATTCATGATTTCTAAACAGTTACCTTTGGCAACCTTGAAATTTGATCGACAGTAGTAACTCATACAAACACAACTTTCACTATTTAAATTATTTATTAATAATGAAGTTTCCAGATAAAAATTAATATATATATTGTGGTTTGTAATTTGTAAATGTGTGTATGTGTTGTGTTTGTGATGATATGATTTTATTGTGTATATAAACATTTTTTTATTGGGCGCCAATGATTTATTTTATTTTATTTTGTTTTATTTAATTTTTTATTAGTGTAGATTGTATTTATGTTATATGTGGAGTGTATAAGTGATTAAATATAAGTTTTGTTTTAAATTTAATTTATGATTTTATTTTTATAATAAATTTTTTTTACCTGTACTTTGCTAATACCCTGGCTATATTTTCCCTCTTTTCTCAGGAGTGGATTCTAGCAGAGTATCTAATACCTTTTTTTATTTTTAAATGTTCAATATCTTTAACCACCCAGTACATACAAAGAAACAATTATTTTAAAAGATAGTACATTAACTTTTATTTAAAAAAAACAGCAAAATGATAATTCCTCAATGAAATTAGAAAGCATTTAAAATAATAAATATTAAAGAATATTTTTACAGTTTAACATTTAACAAGTTTGACTTTTCTTAGATATTGCCTCGTGTGTTTTTCTTGTGTTTAAAATAATTTGAATTTACTTACTGCTCTTATGCAACTCGAAGTACACACGACTGCAATGAAATTTGTCTAATTCTATTTAGATGTAAGTTAAGTTCTAGATTTTGACGTCTTTAGTTTCTATTTTGTGTCTTACAACATTTAATGACTGTATTTATAAGTTTAAGCTTATAAAATGAGTGAAATCTAATAGAAGGTAAGTAATTAACTGTTGTATATTGTTCAGAAGTTACTTATTGTTATTTATCAATTTGTATTCGATCTAGCTAGATAACCTTGTATAACGTATACGTTATTTCTTACTTTTTTGTAGATGATATGTCCAATGTTCTTGTCTGGAATTTCTCCTCTCTGGATGATGTTATATTCTCTGGATACTGTTGATCCTCCGGCCTGGATATCCTGTTGAATTCTGAACTTCTAGTCTTGTCGAGATCTTGATGTGTATTTTGAGGTTAATTCCCTCTAAGAATGGATTTCTTCGACCTTTTGCAAAACCCCCGGGTCTGGTCTGGTCTGGTTATAGAGATAATTTCCATTAAATTCCTGATTGTGATATTGATCGATGTTGTCTTGAGTTACTTTAAGTTTTAATTATACTGTGAAACTGGTACGTATGAGTTTTTTTTCAATTTTAATTAAATTTAACTATAAATTATGAAATTTTCGGATCTAGCAAATTCACACCTCTTTTCGCTTCACAATTTTCCCCGTAATTAATCAACAAATTATTGTTTCTAGGTAATTTTACCTTCTACATTATTAGTAGTTTTGTTAAGGTCAATACACATGTAACATTTTAATTTTTAATTATTCTTGTCGAAGCACTATTCACTACACTATATTTGTCTTTTGTATTCTTATATCTATATTTTACAACTACATAACAATTTTTACTAATTTTATACTTAAATATTCTTTAATTTGTCTTTTTTAGAGTCCTGTCAGAGATGCTAAAATTTCCTTGAATAGCCATCTTTACATTTGATTGTCATTATGTTTTAAAATTGGAATTTCCATTTTATCTAGCTAATATTTTATTTGAATGATGTTTTAGTCTTGCGATATGCATATATGCTAAATATTTGTTCTTTAAGCTTTGTTTTGATATGTCATTATCTGGGTTTTGAATTCATTTTCTTTATGTACTGTATGTTTTTTTATCGTCATGTCCAAATTTGATAGATAAAAATTTAAATTGAATTTAATAATATTTGTAAAATTTTGTTATTTTAATGTATTAATAGGCTTCTTTCGATATGTTTATTTAAGATAATTTCAATAATAATAATTTATGTATATTTTACATTAATAACAGTAACATTTCAATAATAATTCTCTATTTTTGTTGCTTAAAATGAATTTCATAGTATATAATTCTTATGCAATTTCTGTTTTATCACAATATATATACCACTAGTTGTCACTTAGGTATACTCTAACAATTTATTATGACTAAATACATGCTTCAAGAACGTTTGGATATTATCCAAAGATTTTATGAAAATAGTTGTACTTTTGTGAATACTTATCGCGTACTTCGTGAAAATTTTGGTCTAAATAATCGCCCTTCTTTGCTTGGCATTCGTCGCATCGTTGAGAAATTTTAAATTAATTTTACTGTGGGGAATATTGCTGCTGTAAGAGCTATTGTTATAGAGAACAGCTTGAAAGAGTAGAACGTTTTCAGATGAAGCTCATTTTTGGTTAAATGAATATGGTGTGAAAACAATCCACAACAGATTCAAGAGTCTTTATATGCGCTAAAGGTAACTGTATGCTGTATGCATCATGGCATCATCGGACCATTTTTTTCCAAAATAAGGGAGATGCAGTTACAGTGAAACGATGCACTTGATTTGGAAAATATGCGGTTCCAGCAAGACGGTGCCACATGTCACACTGCTCATGAACTATCGACGTATCGCAAGAAAAGTTTGACGAAAGAATAATTTCAAGGAAAGCAACTGTTCAGTGGACTCCAAGAAGCTGTGATTTAACTCCTATAGATTACTTCTTTTGGGGCTATTTAAAATCTAAGGTATATGCAGACAGATCACAAACACTTGGTCAGATCATGCCCGATTTATTGCACAAAGTCATCGAAAATTGGGTTCGTCGAATTCGCTCGTGTAGCCGAAGTCGAAGTGACCATTTAAACGATGTGTTATTCAAAACATACATGTTATTGAGTGTACTTTAAAATAATATAAAAAGTTTGGTTGTATCTGAAATAATTTTAATTTTATTTCATTTTCAAATCATATCGTTCTTATTGAACAACCCAATAGAAAAAGTTTTCAATATGAGCATATCGAGTTTCTATACATTTTCTAAAATTGTCTAAACACGTCTGTTGCTTACGAAACAACATGTTGGGGTAATTTATATTTTTTGCCTGGAAATACTAATTTTATTATTAATAAATTGTTATTACATACATCATCTCCCTATTTTGTAACAAATTGATAGAGAAATTGAACTGACAGGAGAACGACATATGGGATTGGATGGGAAGACCGTGATCAGCTCGACACAGAACGGTCGGCGATGCACCTAGACCGCGACCTCATAGTGCGTTTTCTCCTTAATGAAGCATCAAATTTCAATTTAAATAGTGAAAGTTGTATTACCATGAGTTACTTCTACCACATAAACTTCCAAGTTGCTAAGATAATGGTTTAGAAATATAACGCAAAATTTACTCGAACTTACTGCCTATATCCTTAACGAAGCCAGATAGAACAAAATGTATATGAAGTATTGACATTATTTCGACTCTCCCTGACTGTCCAATCATTTTTGACCACTAGTTTCTGAATATCATGTACATGATACATTAGCAATAAACATATGAATTTAGATGTCACGTCCGCGTTGATATACAGGGTGTCTGTAAAAGGTCTTTACAAAAACATACCACATATTCCTTAGACCAAAATAAGTCGATTTAAGTAAAATTACCTTAGTACAAAGTTGCTTCGTTTGGGCTCCAGAGGGCCTTGAAGTTACAATTTTTAAATCGTTTTCCCATATAAATTTAAAACGGCATATGCGATTTTGCTGAAATTTGGTATATTGGTAGAGTTTTATGTGGCCAAAAAAATGGTGTTAAATTCATTGTCCGATATTAATCCATAGGCGTAAACTAGATTTTTTTTAATAATTGCACCTTTAAAAATTCTACGGCAATGGAAGAAAAGGAGTTTGAGTATGAAATTTAGATTGCTTAACTCATTTACTTTAAAAAAGGTACTCTTGATAAGACTCGATTACTCTCACGGTTTTCGCTAAATTTCTGTTTTAATAATTTAGAGACAAAAATATTTATTTACAACATAATCAAAATAGAGATTTTACAAAAATTGTTCAAAATGTTCACCATTTTCACGCATACAAAGATTTATACGTCGAAGAAAATTAAAAAGTATCCTTTCCATAACTTCTTCATCACCTCTAAGATTGTTTATTGCATCTTGAATACGTTGCCAGAGTTGTTCCTCATTTTCTACAGGTTCCCTGTAAACTGTGGATTTCAGATGTCCCCATAAAAAGTAATCCATCGGTGTTGGGTCTGGGGAACGTGGTGGCCAGTTTACAGGTGCGTCATTACCTCTGCCTATCCATTTGTGTGGATATTGTTCATTCAACAGCAGCAAAAGTTGGGTGGCTAGGTACACGACGATTTGGAAACCTTTCAAAGTACACCCTGACACTCTCTCGAGCATTTCCTTCACAAAATCCTAATGTCAGTAACATATCGGTATATTCTACATTGGTATATTGTATAGCCATATTAATAAACCACGCATTTTTTTTTAATTATTGAGTCAGATAGAACACTTTCAATCGTTAACAAGAGATTAGGTGTTAAAACTTGACAATATTTTTATTTAGATGAAACTATGGAAACCAACAATAAATGTTTTTGTATAGTATTGCAGGCAAATAATTAATATTCCTCAAAAAATCGTACATGGCAAGAATCGAGTATTTTTGTTAAAAGTCTCGATTAGAGGTGTTGAAGAAGATATGAAAAAAGTACATTTTTATGTTTTTACTACAAAAAAAGTACCCTTGATAACACTCGATTTACTCAAAGTTTGTATTTTAATAATTATTGTTTATGTTCTAAAATGCAAATTTCGTCAAAACCATGAGAGTAATCGAGTCTTGTCAAGAGTACCTTTTTTAAAGTAAATGAGTTGAGCAATCTAAATTTCATACTCAAACTCCTTTTCTTCCATTGCCGTAGAATTTTTAAAGGTGCAATTATTAAAAAAAATTCTACGCCTATGGATTAATATCGGACAAAAATTTAACACCATTTTTTTGGCCACATAAAACTCTACCAATATACCAAATTTCAGCAAAATCGCATATGCCGTTTTAAATTTATATGGGAAAAACGATTTAAAAATTGTAACTTCAAGGCCCTCTGGAGCCCAAAAGAAGCAACTTTGTACTAAGGTAATTTTACTTAAATCGACTTATTTTGGTCTAAGGAATATGTGGTATGTTTTTGTAAAGACCTTTTACAGACACCCTGTATGTAAACTGTAAATATGAATTTTTGAAAACTGCACATCTTTTACAAAATGAACTTTGCCCTGAAGTTACATATAAAAAAACTATCAAGATTTGATCTACAGATAAGTTAATAACGAAATTAAAATATCGTTTATCAAAAAATAATAACATACAACTTTGTTTTAGATACATTTTTAAATAAACAGATGTTTACACAGAACCTATCGATTTATCAAACAAGAAAATATAGTTAATAGCTTCCTACGAGCAAAAACTACTAAAATATACTATATTTCTGTTCACTATCACTTATTTTTCTCAATAAAATTAACTTTTTTAGTAAAATCTGCAGCGCATATGTGTACTATTCCTTTACTTAACTTTTAGCTTTCATAGTTTTATGTGCACTGCTGTTTTGGCGTAAAAATTATAACACTGGTGTTTTAAATAAATTCAATCTTTTAGTACTTTATTATTGCAATTTCTCGAAACACTTCCTCTAATTTGAACAGTGACAGACAACTTTCACAAACCGTCCTGCATTCAGTTGTGCTTCGGTTTCAACTCTCGACAAGGAGTAATGTAGCGAACTGCAAATTCGATGTAATTTTCATCAATAGGTCTATAAACGCAACTGGCTCTAATTTCTCTTCCTGTCGTTCATGAAATGGGTAGGGTCGAATGCTGTTAGTTTCAATGAGATGGCGCAGCTGAGATTTTTTTAACTAATGAAGGAAGATTTATTAAGCTGAGTGATTAAGTTGGAAGCTGTTAGGGCAGAAGACCGCGAGTTTTTCTCTGATTATCTGTGGTCCGAGTTTATATAATGACCAAAAGAACCCTGAAGGGGACATTGAGATCACAACTTACGGAACTGATGACAGATAAGAGGACGGAATTACGCCTCTTTTTAACAAGAACATACGACATTTAATACACATTTTAATCGTCACTGTACAGTAAAGTATACGAATAAACTACTAATAAATTCACAGGCCTCTCAGGTATCCCACAAAGTTCGAATTTAAGGCCCTTGTTATTTCTACATTTTATAAATGATTTAACAGATGATTTGGCCAGTAACTGCCAACTTTCTGCTGATGACTTAAAATTTTATAGGCCAAATATATTAATATTTCAAAATCATATTGACGAGCTATATAGATGCACTTGTAACAATATACTTTTAACTATAAAAATGTTGTGTTATGACCTTAACAAGAGATATACATAACATCAATTTTGAATATTATATTAATGGAGAAGTTTAAAAAAATAATAATAAGCAAGTAACTGATCTTGGAATATCATACGACAGTAATATAGGATATTAGTTTTTATTATTAGATAAAGTAAAAATTTTAGTGATACGTTAGTCATAAAGAAACTCTACGCTAGTGAGAACTAAACTAGATTACGACTCTATAATATGGTTTGCGCAACCACTTATGCATATTAACAAGATAGGAAAGGTACAAAATAAATTCTTGTGTTATTTATATTTTCGTATTCATAATATTTACCCTGATTATCGTTATATAATAATTATGCATCTACGGAGAGAATTTGAAAGTCATAGTCTGTATGATAGAAGTCCAACTGCTAAGATGTTTTGTTCCAACTTATAAATTATTTGGTAGATTCTATAAATTTCTATTGTATTACCTTTTTATGCCCCATTTAGGTTTACCCGTTTCATGTCTTTTTTCAGTTTACCATTAGTACCTCATACCATGGCATTGCTAGCTATTATAAAATTAATTAATGAATTCTATCACCTACTTGACTTGGACTTTGACTTTTCATTAAGTTTGAATAATTTAAAAAAAAAGATATTTAACCATTTTTGGATTTCGTACATTGTTATTATTACTTGACCTATAGACTTTTCATTTTTTCATTTCAAAAAGATATTAAACTATTTTTGCATTTAGTTAAATTGTTTTTAGTATTATTTAATTGTATAATTTATGTGATATATTATTATTATGTCTACTTGCTGATACGCTTGTATATCTTCTATGGTCTAATTGCAAACATTTCGTTTTGGTTTCAATTGGATGCTGGAACTAAAATGCAGTATCAGTGACGCCGTAACTTTACTTAAGTAAATGGCTATTTTGTAAGCTCCTCCATATTCTGACTATTTTTAAGTGCCTAATGTAAAGACATTTGGCCTTATATATATTTTATGATTTCTATGTGTATAAACACATAATATCTTTAATAAGTTAAGCTTCTAAATTACCAAAAAACTTAAAATAATTCTGGCAATTCTGATATAGTACACGTCATTTGGTTTACTGTTTAATTAAGGATTGACAAAGTTAAACTTCTCAAAATATTTTCCCATAAAAACGTATAAGTGATGAAAAGTGCAACATTAATTATTTAATGTTCCAAAAATGATTACAGAGCGAACAGTTAACCTAGATTTTCCACATTTATCCCAGTAGCCAGGACGACCTAGAACTAGGAAATGTATGCAGGCTTCAATAGATCTTATAAAAGTTGGAAAATATATGTTTATATTTGCCTGAGACTACTTTTAAACTTTCGCATTTACAGAAAACATTTCGATATGCAAATGTCAGACATCCTACATTTCAAATCGCGGAAACGTTTCCAAGTGTACGTTTCGATATTCTGAATAAAGTCCCGTGGAATGAAAGAGTCAAAACAAATTCTGAAGAAACACAAAGTTGTTTGTGTAAAGGATTTTCATAGTTAATGGGCATCAACTAAAGTTATAGAACACTTTTTAAGATGTTTTAATTTATTTCAGAAGAAATAACTTCATGCTAAAAAAAACACTATGTCTATAGGGCGAATTTTTGAAATAAGGTGGACTTTGGAAATCAGTGGAAGTTAGTGCCAATGTATCGTACTTTTGGAAATACTAACACACATGTTCTACACAGGGTGACCAAAAACTAGTGATCAAAAATGACAGGGCATTTGCTGCGAAAAACCTGTACCTTATTTTATTCGATACCTGCTATCCTTTTGGAGTTAAAAGCATCTTAATTATGAAATAACAATATATATCAATAATGAAAATCAGAATTTCCATGCAATAAAATAACCCCAACATGTTATTTCGTGTGCAACGGAGATGTTAAAACAATTTTATAAAATGTACAGAAATAAGATCGAAATGCTCATATTGAAAATGTTTTTTAATATTTTTCATTATTTTATTTGTTTGCATTTATATACTAACTACATTATTATTAAAGTATTATTATGCATTAAATATGCATTTAACAAGGGATAGATTTTTGCAGCAAATTGATAGGGGAAGCGAACTGCGAATCCAAAATGTCAAATTTGGCAGCAGCGTCAAAATTATGTAAATTCTAAAATTTTAATTTTGACCGTATCTGTAAAAAATAACATTGACTAACCTCAAACTCATAAGTAAAATTATTTTGATTAATTAAATATTGTCAGAGAGATCGTTGGTGGAAATAAAAACTAAATATATTGATAATATAACTCAATTTTGTGTTTGTAGTAACACATAGTTAAGTAAGCTATCTTAATAGTTATACAATTATGCTCAAAATATGTATTTAGTTGACAAATAAATGAGCGAACATTACTCAACGTATTGTATTAATCTTTTAACAAAATCAGGTACATTTTACTCAAAATTTGTTGCGGTATATGAGCCCGGCTGGTCCAGCCAAATTTGAAATGTAGTATAGCAAATGGTCATACACTCACACAGGCTGGTACACGATGAGCTTGCTTTCGAGTTTAGGCGGCACAACCGATATTTGTAATAATTTATTTAGTTGCACTTGTTCTAGCCACTGGACCAGCCTCAATGAAATGCGACCTTAACAGTGGTATTCATAGTCCGTCTTCGGTCGCCAGAGAGCGGTCTCCGTACCGAAATTATGCGAATTTCATAATGAAATTCACATAATTTCGAGAAGATGATATAAGATACCACTGTTACAGTACACTGTATTCATTGCCCGTCCGAAATTATTTGAATTTCATTATAAAATTCGCAAAATTTCGGGACGGAGATCGCTCTCCGGCGATCGGAGACAGACTATGAACACCACCGTAAGTAATTCCAGTTACCCATATGGAGAAAATTAAATACTAAAAAATAACTGCCAAGAAAGCTAAATTCAGATCTATAACTAAATATTATCAAAGATATAAAAAACCTATTTTCAGCGTAGTTCTCTGAACAGTCACAACTCCTCCATCTACATTTAGGTTCACACGAACTTTTCCACATGAATGTGGAAGTTATGTAGAATTGCCTTTCTACAATTTCCGAACAATCTGTACCTTTATTAAATACAGGTTTCGGTATTTTATACCGTAGTTTTTAACTGTGATCCTTCTAGAAAATAAATGACTCTTAATTAGACCTAAACATATTGAATTATATTCCGTAAGTAGATGACCTCCAAAAAACTTAAAGACATCAATCTATTTTCCAAAAAAAATAAAACAAAAACTTTACACAACATTACCCCCGGCTCTAGCAAATAGTTTTTCTATCTCGTCCTTTATTATAGAGGTTTATCTCGTCCTTCGCTGTCTTCTCTTAGACGCTTACCGCTTTAAAAATCTTTCAAGCAATTCTGGACATGAACGATTTTTCCCGCATCAAGTTATCGGAACCGCGACCTTGCATTTTATGATATATAGCCTCCAAAGGAACGCAAGACCTGTTTTATATTCCTTGTTGACAAATTCCCTTCATATGACAAAACATGTAACTTTTATGTATGTAACCATTATATTGTTAGGTGTATTTAAATTATTAATAGCAACTAATATATCCACTTACCGAAATTTGAGTGCTATCTCAATTGAATGAATTTGAGTAATTAATAATTATATTTGTAATACAATTTAATTTTTCTTTAATGTGAAAATCAGTGTACTGTTTAAAGCACAAATAGTCTTCATTAAATGCGCAGAATCCAGAAATTGTTTCCGTCACCGGCTGTGTTTGATTGCCATATAAGACAACTGAGCAACTTGACTTATTAATGTTTATAGGTGTCAGAAATTAACTTAATTCCGCACTTTAATAAACGGAACTTTTGATTCGTAACGTTCTGAACCTGGCAACCTCATAAATATTGAAGGGTATGTGGGTCACACAAATATGGAATATATTCAATAAAAACGAAACAATTATTTTTTGGGAAAAATCCTCGAACAGGTCGATTTTTAATTTAAAAATACATATTTTAGCGTAAAATGCGATTTTCAAATGTCATTTGTTTTCGAGTAATGACGTCATCGATTTTTTTTAAATGGCAACACCATATTTTTTTCCTTGATTCTGAAAGATCGTTTAATTCTCTATCAGACAGTACTAAAATTTTGTCCTCTTACATAGGAGAGTTTTCGAGTAAATGATGATTGAATGTTAGAAAACGTAAATCAATTAAAATAAAGCAAAAACGTTATCAAGTTTAGTTTTTCGAATTCCATAGTTCTCTTATGGATCACGTAAGTGAAAATCTTTGCAAAGTGTCATCTCTACAAAATTCAACTTGTGCAGGAACTCAATGAAGATGATCCCGATCGCCGCTTACACTTTTGCGAAATTCTAATAGATTTATGTCAAGGAAATAGAAATTTACACCGGCAAATACTTTTTTCAGATGAGGCCACATTTTGTCTGAATGGTACAGTAAACCGTCGAACTTGCAGATATTGGAGTCGGGAAAATCCTCATTGGATGGCAGAGGCACATACCCAACACCCTCAGAAATTAAATGTGTGGGCTGGAATAGTTGACGACAGAATAGTAGGACCTTTCTTCTTTGAAGGAAAGATATTTAGAGCTTCTAGAAAATGATCTTGTTCCAGCCCTTGCAGTAATTTTTCCTAACGATAATGACCCTGACATTCCTGACGATACCATATGGTTTCAGCAAGACGGTGTACCTCCGCACTATACGCGTCCTGTACAAGACTTTTTGGACAACTGTTTTCCTGGGAGGTGGATCGACAGACGCGGACCGATAGAATGGCCTGTAAGATCGCCAGATCATACACCTCTTGACTATTTTTTATGGGGATACTTGAAGTCAAAAGTGGACATTAATAAACCACGTAATTTAGAAGAACTTCAAAATCGCATTCGGGACGAAATACGCAGTTACCCCAAAAATCATTCATAATGTGCAAGAAGAATTTCTTCACAGACTTGCGCATTGTCAAGAAGTTGGTGGATGGCAATTCGAACATTTAATTTAAGTATAAAATTTAATCAATTGTATTTTATTTTAAATACCTCAGAATTGTTACTTTTTTATGGATAAAATTTACGTTTTCTAACATTCAATCGTCATTTACTCGAAAACTTTCCTATGTAAGAGGGCAAAATTTTAGTACTGTCTGATAGAGAATTAAACGATCTTTCAGAATCAAGAAAAAAATATGGTGTTGCCATTTAAAAAAAATCGATGACGTCATTACTCGAAAACAAATGACATTTGAAAATTGCATTTTACGCTAAAATATGTATTTTTTAAATTAAAAATCGACCTGTTCGAGGATTTTTCCCAAAAAATAATTATTTCGTTTTTATTGAATTTATTCCATACTTTTGGCGCATACTGTATGAAAGTGCAATATGATGATAGTTAATAGGTATCGTCCATATCGTCTATAGGTCTAATTTATGATCAGACCAGTATTATTAATTCGAATATATTCATTTATTTGGAATACCTGTACCGACAATTTTCTTTAATTTAAGATTTATAAGAAATGACCAATAACACAGTTCAATAAAATTTTACTTCTCTGTTATCCTGAATGAAACATATTACATGTCAATTTTTTGGCAGCGTCAAAAATTGTCAAAAAATAACTCGGGTGGCATAACTACTAGGAATTCTCACTTCTGAATGTGTGTCATCTTATTTATCAAGTAGATTTCAATATGTTACACACAGTGGTGTCAAGTCTATTATCTCTGAAATAAAACATGGAGTTCCACAAGGATCAATTTTGAGTCCTCTACTGTTTTTCATTTATATTAACGATTTTCCCAATATCTTTAACAGCGAAGTTTTAAGCATACTTTTTGTTGATTATATCTACCTATGCCTTGCTTCAGGCACGGATTTAACTAATGTTCTCAGATTCTGTTCTGTTATTTACCTCAGACACATTTCTTAGCGAATGACTGGTTTGCCAGTAATAGACTATATAAATGGTGTTAATAATCCGGAATGCAAACTATTTTTTTAGAGATGACTGTAAAAATTGTTTTGTAAACTTAAATATTCTCACTGTACCATCAATTTACATACTCCATTGTCTTCTTTTCATTAAATGCAATTTGGGCAAATTTCACTTTAGAACTCAATCCCATGATTATACCAGCACAAAAAGAATGACCTTAACAACTTTTGTAGAACTTTAAGGACAAGGAAAAAACCGATTGCAGGTATACAATTTTTTAATGCACTTCCTCATAATATAAGAAACTTAAAACCAAACACATTTTTTTTCGAATCAAGCTTTTCATACTTTGGCTAAATATTGTAACAGTAATTTTATAATGTAGTTGTCCATTGTGTTAAAAATGTTTTTTTCTTAAATACTGTTTTATCATTTTTATATTGATTTCTTAACCAGTCTTTTAAAAATTAAACTATTGCTTTCTTTTTGACGTGTATAACCACTGGTAGTGTGCAAGAACTTGAAATAAATAATATATAGTTTTCAAAAAACCTCTCATTTAATTACTTATAGATATATACAAATACACAATTCTTAGTGTCTTTTTTACTAAATCACTATTGCTTTTACTATTGTTAATATACATAGCAAGCACAATGCATACGGCCTTGAAATAAAAGGTTACCGTCTATAACTTTAAAATTATAATGTAATTGTTCTTATTCGTTAAACTGATTATTCTACGTTATAACTGTATATGCAATGAAAATTTTGTGGGTAGAAATGCTAATATTATAGAAAGCACATTCTTACAATTATACTGCGAGACAAAAGCATAGATAGATACATTGTTACACAAGTTAAAAAAAGTTAGTAAACCTTTCGAATTTTATTACTTTAAAATTCTATTTATATTTAGGAAAGAAACTTATAACCCGTACAAGAGTTCGTGAACTTAAATGAAAGTCACGTTGGCATATTTTAAATTTGAAGCGGTGATAGCATTGCCGAGAGTTTGTCGTATAAAATATTCGCACTGGCGACTTCGCCAACTTTTAGAAAGATTTTCAAATGCCACCTCTACATAACAATTCAAAAGAATACAGACTATTTGAATTAGGAACATGATATATGACACAAGGATAAATAGTGCTATCGAAATTATTGCTGTAGAAGACAATAATCTAAACAATGAAAAATCACTTCAGAAAAAAAAATTATACAGAACCCATTACAAGTATTTCAAGAGATCATTTTTCTACAAATATAAAAATCAACTTGTTACGTACTGTTTGGTATTTTTCACTTATTCACTTGAAAAATTGAACTTTGTAAATGGTGTGCTAAATGAAAACAAAAAAATCAGTAGATAGTAACAACAAAACAACATATTTAAAATGTTACATATAAGCAAATAGGTACTTGAATAAAAAATTATTACAAAAATAAAAAACAAAAAAAAAATGGTTATTATAAAGAAAAAAAATTTGCGATAATGAGAATGCAAAAAATAAATTATATTTGAAAATACCATTGTAGATATCATATTAAAATTAAGTGACATAAGTGATTTTTTAAGAATATTGGTTGCCGGTGTTGGCAAATAAAACGTGTCAGTCTGCCTAGAACCAAAATTTGATATTCTCATATCGAAATGTTCCAAAAGTAAAGAGCAATCAATATTGTTATAAATAGTTTAAATAAGAATGTAATACTACACTTAATACGCCTAGTCTTTAGTGAAGGAATATCAAAGGTCCAGTGGCGTAGCCACGGGAGAGGGGTTTGGGGGTTTAAACCCCCTCATGGGTTGGGTTGGTTGGTCATATAGATAATGTCTCAACCCGACATTAGGGTTCACCTGCAACTAAGTTCTAATTTTATTTTCGTCATTTTAATGTTACTTAAGTGTTCCGAAAATTTCAGCTCACAGTGAAAGAATACTTATTCCTAAGTCTTTAGTTCCAATACATCTTTCCAGGATAACATTATTCAGAGCATAATTAAACATAACCGGATTTTTCTTTCTGGAGAAACTAATTACCTTACGCTTATTAATATTTAATTTAAATGAAAATAACCTGCACCAGAGAGATTGCAAGTACAAACAATCCGCAATACTATTTATATTACAATCAATTTTAAGGTCATCAATCAATCAACAGAATTCTTGTGTCCATCAATAAATAGCAAAAACTAAAGAGACCCAAGGTTTGATCGTTGCAGCACGCCCGATACAGTTAAGAAATGTAGATATGTGAAAAATCCAATTATTACATTTTCCACATTGTTAAGAACTGAAAATCGTATAAAATAACAAATTTTAAACCGGTTCCCCTGTAAATTTATCAACAATTCGCTTTATCGGTTCCAACAAGACGCCGTCAATGCGAACATAAATACACATGACCCGCTCGTAATAAATAATGGATCCCCGGTGGTGCACTCAAAACTGCAGTATATTTATATAAAGTACCGTCCCTGTTGTAAAAATATCGGGGTAATAATTTAATCGTGTGAAATGGCACGTGCGCTGCTGTGTTGTTCAAAATCGAGTGAGAGACTAACCCCTAAATGTCGCAAATCCGATTCGACGGCCTCGCCGCAGCAGTGGAAAAGAGAAGTTTAAGTTGTCTCAGTACTTCACAGTCTACATTCTTTATACCAAAAAGAGCAAGAAGGGCCGCATGGACAATAGCTTTTAACGATACAAGTAAATTAGATTATACTGGAAGCCCTTTTCCCGCTGATGATTTATTTTCTGACCTGCAGATTAGGTCGCTTAATCACCGATGAAAATTGCTGTGGAAATACATGTTAAATACACGTTACTTTAATTACATTCTGAAAAACCGTGCTTCAGTGAAAATTATATATTATCGACCTAAAAACGCGCTTATCAGAAAAACAGTATGTTCACGGACTACTGCCTGGAAAAGAAACTTTATTTTTTATTTAATTAAAAAGAGACGTTTTTCGTAAAGATTTGCCAAAATAATCGCGGTAACAACTTAAGTCATTTTAAATTTTGGTATATAGAGAATTTTAAAAATATGAAATAGCTAAAGAGCAATGTGGGTTTTACAAACAAATGCCATATTAAAAATAAATTAAAAAATAAAAATGTATTCCAAATTTGATCGTTACATTAGTAATGATTATTTGAAATAATAAATATTAACAAAAAAATATTCAGACGTCATTCCACTGATACCTATAAAACCAATTCTTATAATTATCTACGACAGTTGCGCTTTTCATCTAGTGAAATATTGGCAATACTATTTCTAATTTTATTTAGAACAATTCAATATTAATAAACTTTTTGATTCAAATATACCTAGACATCTATAATGGTTAAATAAGGACTACGCTGTGGCCAAGATCCGTTTCTTGCTATCCAGTTTTTTTTTACATACCTATATAGATATGTAATGTTAATGAATCAGATGAACTGAATAATGACAATAAATTTTTAAAAGTATGTAAAAATATGGTATTGATAAAAAATACTACTGTAAGTTATACAGGATGATCCCGAATAATGAGCAAACAAATTGAGGGTAGATTGTACGACCTGTTTACGACCCCTTAATAGGGGATGATAAATTTAGAGATTTATTTAGTTTTTTTTTTTACTTAAGAAGTGAAATTTGGCAAGGTATTTACTCTGAGCGAGTATTTTTTATTTTCCTCGTCCAGTCATAAGACGTTGAAACGCCCTACGCCCTATATATTTATATTTCTATACATTTTTTAAGGGTTAACTTTTTCGTTTAAAAATATATATTTTTTTAATGCCGGTTCAATTTAAAATGTTCTTTTCTGCTGCAATTTTTTAATAAGTGGTGCAGTTTTTGAGTAAAAAATAATGTTCATGATCCTACACGCACATACCTTCCTTTCCAATATCTAATTTACACATCAATATCTAGTAGGCTTCCATCATGTTGCATTTGATAACAGCTCATGATTCTTTGATATCAAATACCTATTGCTATGTATTAAACATTTGGAACTAAATAGAGTAACCACCCATTAGGAGGAAGGGAGGATGATAAGTTTTATTTAGTTCCAAATGTTTAATACATAACAATATTTGATATCAAAGAACCATGAACTGTCATTAAATGCAAAATGATGGAAACCTATTAGATATTGATGTGTAAATTAGATATTAGAAAGACAACGATGTGTGTGTGTAGGGTCACGAACTTTATTTTTTGCTGAAAACTGTATTATTCATAAAAAAATTGCAAGGGACATAGAACATTCTAAATTCAACAGGCATTAAAAAAAAATTATTTTCAAAAGTTAACCCCAAAAAATATGTTACAAATAATATTCAGGAGGTACTTTATTTCAACACCTTATGCTGGACGAGGATAATAAAAAAATACTCGCTTAGAAGAAGTCGCATTAGCCAAATTTTACTTCTTAATTTCAAAGCGTCTGAAAACTAAACAAAACTTTAAATTTATCACGCCCTGTTAAGGGGTCGTAATTCTTTAACGGGGCTCAGATCAAAAAAATGTATATAAAGTACCCCTATTAAAATCCGTTATAGAATTTACCCACAATTTTTTTGCCCCAAAAAAAAAAAAAGATATAGGTACCCACTGAAAGTCTTAGAACCCTGTATATGACTATAGAAACACTATATTTCTAGGACCCTGTACGTAAATATATATTGGATGTAACAGCTTCTGAAAAATATGTCACTTTGAATAAATCAAGTAAAGGCTTATTTATACTTCGAAACAAATGCATCCCATTTTCGACGGACGTTTTTGCGTTAGTTCGCACCATTTCCTAAATTCTATCAAGCTCGGTATTCCGCAAAAATTCCTAACAAAGGCTCCCTGTCCCTCTTATAAAAGACATATATAGTAAACCCTTAAATAAGATGTTAGCGGCCCTGCGAATATAGCATTAGGCAAGGAATAGACACTATCTACCACGGTGCGACCCTTTTTGCAGCCGTCCTTTATTTTTTATGGGCCATCTGCGTTTCGTGGATTCCAACAGTTCGTCGTGATTATACTTTATCAGCTCCCCTGGCACAAATGGACTGAATCAAAAACATCGGGGGCATGCATCGAATCTAAAAGGATAAATGTCCACTTCAAATAACATCTGATTTTGACCGATTATGCATTTTTAAATGTAAAAAGGAAATAATAACAAATTTTAACTGAAACATTCATGCTAGATCAGGTGCAGAATGTCCCGGTGTTACTGATCAGGATCATGACTTCAACATTTTAATGTTAAAAGTTCATACAAACATGCACAAAAGACATTTAGAAAATTGAACTATATTATTTCTTACAGCCAACCTAGATGTCGATATTTGTAAAACAATGAAAAAAATACTTAAAAACAAATTTGTTGTGAAAAGGCAACATAAGTAATTAAAAATATCAAGAAACTTTATTTGCTCATAATTCAATGCTTTAAGTACCATTTCCATTTTTATAATATCCAGGGCCGTGCTACATTTTTACAGATTTATAGTCTGTTTAGAAATGAAAGAGAGTAATAAAAGCTTATTATGTATGCAAATCGTAAATACATGTAGTACTGGTGCTTATATTCAATATTTTTATATTATGTATTATCGGTATAGATGAGGTGTACTTTTAAAAAAAAACTTTGTGTTATCGAACAGTACTAAATTGTAGCAAGTAGCTAAAATTTAATCCCCGACAATCTGTTTGTGTCTATGCCGCTTCAATTTCTCGGTCCATTTCTCTTATAAGTAAACAATATAAAAAGAGCATTTCAAAACATGAGGCAACTTTAAGTATCATAACCGGGTTAAGAGGGTGTTTAGTAATTCAAATAAAATTATTCAATATTATTATCAAAATATTTATTTAAATTTAATGAATAGACTTTTATTCCACACAAAAATATATGTATTTTGAAAATTCAAATGATGGTGAGTAAATGTAGTGTTGTATAAATGTACAATAAAGAAAATAAAAAAATAGGTATATTAAAATTCATCCTCTGAATATTCTGATGAATTATCTTCGTCTCCTAGATTGATAACGATAGGTTCCACAGTAACATCAATTAAATTATCGAGTTCCCATATTTTCTCCTCTTCTTTTTGTACATGATGTATACATCTTTGCCAGTTATTTGCAGTTTCTCGTTCTAAGGAATTTTTTAACAAAATTTTCACGTCACTTAATTTAAACGTCGTATTATTTCGCGCTACATCTCCTTTTACCTGCGCCCAGACTAATTCGATTGGGTTAAGTTCACAGTGATAAGGTGGTAACCGTAGTACCATTATTTGGCGATTTGTTGCCATTTCATCGATAACATATTTTTCTGATCTTTATTAAGATTGACAAGTGTCAAAAGTTCCTTTTTCACCATATTTGTTTCAAAAGAAATGTTTTTTCCAGATAACCATTGAATTATATCGGCTTTCCTCCAAGCAGTCGTAGGCGTCCGCTCGGTCTGCCGTGAATGGTAACTGGCATTATCCAAGACAATTACAGATCCCGGAGGAATAAGGTCCAACATCTGTGTAAAATATTCTTCGAAAACATCTGCGTTCATGTCTTCGTGATAGTCACCTGTATTTTTAGATTCAAATAAAAGTAAACCGCCATCTACAAAACCACTGGCACTACCTATATGTGTCACCATTAATCTTCGCCCTTTACCTGAAGGTGCCTTGAACCCTGTGGAAAGTCCATCCAAAAATGCTTGTCGAAAACTTTTTACATTTTTATCTTGCCATACTTTTGTTACAGTATATCCCTCGTTGACTCAAGTATCGTCTAGATAATAAATATTCCTCACTTCGTCACGGAATTTTCTAATTGATCTTAAGTAGGATCTTCGCCAACAAATAATTTCATCTTTATCGATAAGAACTGACTTCCTGTTCTGTTTTTCCCAACAAAAATTCAACTCTCGTAAGACGGCCCATAATTTGCTTCTACCGATTTTTGGCAAATCGTTGTCCTCTGAAAGTTCACTTAAAATTTTGCTTAGCGTTGGTATTTCTCTTTTAAAATAAAATTATGATAATTACCTGAAACGAAATATTACGACACCTATTGGCAAATCGTTGTCCTCTGAAAGTTCACTTAAAATTTTGTTTAGCGTTGGTATTTCTCTTTTAAAATAATTACAATATTAACCTGAAACGAAATATTACCACGCCCATGGCCGGTTCTTATCTCGGGGTTTTATTACTCTCTTTCATTTCCAAACAGACTATAACTCTTTATGGTACTTAGTAGCTCAGTAGGTAGTAAGTTAGAAGCTTTATATTATTTGCTCATATAACCATTTACTAAGATATTTTTTTGTAATAAATTTTGTTTGAATATGATTCAGTTCCGAATATACAGGGTGATTCCAAAACTCTAACAAATACAATTTTGTAAAAAAAATCAAAAAGTGCAGTTCGAAAATGATTTTAAAATATACTTCTGCACGGCATTGGAAACTGGTCCACTGTAAAATCTGCCGTGCGCAAGGCAAAGCAATCAGTCGACGACCGGCACGGCGGCAAAGTGTAATAAAAAATGAACGGACAAAAAATTTTAAGAATTTCCCAAGGAAAGAAGTAAATAAAATTTTATAACATCTATTTTATATGAGCATATTCAACTGCATTTTGCCGCTATTGTTATTATTAGTAAAATTAATTTGGTTTTAATTAATAAACTAATTTGACATACCTGATGTTAGAACAACTGTTCAAAATATTTTTCACCACATGTATATATAAATTGGGCTCGTCTTGCCCCGTTTCTACAAACTAAGCCAAATGTTTTCTGGCTCTTCTCTGTTTTTAACTCGTTAAGTTATTAGCAGCAGTTATGATACATTCGCGTAAACTAGACATTCTCATAAAAAGAAGTCCAAAGGATTTAAGTCAGGAGATCGTGGCGGCCATGGTACCGGTCCTCTTCGTTCATTCCATCGTACCCCTTGAACTTCATTAAGATACTCCTAAATATTATGTCAAAAATGAGGCACATCTTCCAGAAGTCCAGGCAGATCACATCGAAGGAACTCGAGATACTGAACCTCATCCATTAAATTTGGTAATATGAATAGCCCAATGAAGCGATCATCGACTACCCAAACAGTTAAGAAAAAGTGTTTCTAGTGGAACTGAGTGCAGATTATCACAGTTCCAAACATGAGTATTATAAATGTTATACATCCCATCCCGTGTAAAAATAGCGTAATAAATACTTCAGGTGTAAATCTGGGATTTTGAGCATTTTGTTACAGCAACCATTCGCAAAATTCGTAAGGAATAATCTCTTTTCTTATATATTTTTAGGTATTAATAATATTGTGTGAAACTAACTACTTTGTGGACTAAAGCCCCAACCAGCGTTGAATTACACACACAATATCTACCCATATATTCTTTATTATTAGCTTTTAATATTTAACATTTTTTACTGTATTAGAAAGGTATTTTAAGTTAATATCAATCAAATTCCACAGACAAAGTTCTATTCAATAATTATCTATAAAAAATAATTTAGCTAAATTTACTAACCTGGTTTAATGAAAACACTATAAATATCTAAGTTCACTTTTGAAACGGTGGGAACTCGAGTGTTTTCATGAAACCAGGTTAGTAAATTTAGCTAGATTATTTTTTATAGATATTTATTGAATAGAGCTTTGTCTGTGGAATTGTCCATTAGTTTGGTATCAGAGAGCATACATATGACTTCATTGATAGGAATTGTAGGAGATTTGATTTATATTAGCTTAAAATACCTTTCTAATACAGTAAAGAATAATCCTTGGGTATTAATAATTAAGTCTCGTGTATGATACGCGCCAATCTGTTGATTGGGACATTTCTTGTACCCTCTGAGCGATTTGCCTGGTACTTATTCGGGGATTGTATTGTGGATTGTGTTCCTCAGCTGCTGCAATACACCGTGGACGCCCTGGACCTTCATCTCTTCCACGATTTATTAATGTAAAAATTATCGTAAAAACGTTAATACTACAATCGGATTTCAGTATTCGGAATCGCCTGCATTCTGATGACACTTATAGTGCATAGTCCGTCTCCGGTCGCCGGAGAGCAGACTCCATACCGAAATTATATTAATTTCGTTATAAAATTCGCATAATTTCGGCAAGGAGACCGCTCTCCAGTGACCGGAGACGGATTATGCATACAACTGTTAGAGACTACAGTAGCCGAGCGATGTAAAGATTGAACATGGTACAACTTCCATTTTTTTTCTCGGAAATCAAGTCGAACATTAAGGTTCTAAAAATGTAATTTTATTCTAAACTAGATCTGATTGACACATTTGGTGTACACTTCTAACTGCTCTGATTATCCAACGCGTATTTATAATGACATCAATCTACTCACTCAATACGTATTGAAGGTGTTCCCTTATTTCGTATAGATTACGTACTATTTCTATTGCTCGCTGACTAAAGACATACTTAATATTCGTTATAACAGTCTAGCAGTGGTTTTCAAGCATAAGTACTTAAGAGTAAGATTAATATCAAAAAGTATGGATATGCTATGTTATTTTCAGATGGTGGAAGTTTAAAAAATGATTTATAATTAATTTGATTTAAAAAACTTTAAATAAAATATGTATAATTTAACAAAAAGTATTACAGTTTCGAAACGAGCGACGAGGCGAGGCCCAAGCTTCTCTGGAGAACTTGTTTCGGTAGTTGTCAATAAACTTAACGGTATTTTATGCGTTATCTAAACCATCAGTATCAACTAATCCTTCCCTTCACCGTTAAACATAAAATTCACAGAGCGCTGTAAAGCCGTTGAGTTATCTCATCGTTGTGTTAGTGGGACAAAACTATGGCATAATCCTATGTGTTAACGCGATTGCGGCATTTGAAACTTTAATGAGATGGCTTGTTCGTTCCTGCCTTTCGTCTCTGACTTTGACCAAATACCGATGTACTGCCTTTCCATTTCAATGGCGCTATTTTGACTTCAGCGTTTTATGAAGAATCATACAGCCAAACTAAATAGCCAAATAGAATCACTTTCTTCAATTTTTAGAAAAACAAAGTCTGTATTTTTGAGTTTCAATTCAACAAATTGTACAACCCAGGAAATGTTTTCGTGTGATGACCAAACTTTCATAAAAATAACGCGCCTTATAAATATACATTTTTATTATAGCTTCTTAATAATATTACTATCCTGAAAAATAACCTAAAATAAAAACTGAATGTATTTCGTGATAAAATGTGTTTAATAATCTTGCATCAAAAATGTATTAACATAATTTTAGTAACCAATTAGATATAACAAACAAAAAATCTAGTGTTTGTTACAACATGGACGCTCAAATAAAATCAACTTTGAAGTCAATTTGTCTGTAAATTTTAACCTATACGGCAAATTGCCTATGCCAGTGATGTCACAGCAAAATATTAACTTTGTGGTTGCAATTTTCTTCAAATGAAGATATGTTATGGTAATTTATTAAAAGCTAAATTATTACTAGGTACCTACATATAAAATTCAGCTTTTGGATTTATTAGTGATTGAAAATTCTATTTAAAACCAATAATATTGTGTGCGTATAATACAATCAAATAAACAATGAAAAAATAAAATTTCGGAACGGTACTCAACTCAAATTCACATGCACTGAACTCATCTGAGAAGATAACAGAGTTAGCATAAGGAATACTAATGTGTTTATCGATATATTATCACTAGCTTGATTTACATAATCTGCAGTGTTGACTTCGATTTTGACAGGCGAAATATGAACAAAATAATTATTTTTTCGGTTTCTACATTTCTGCAATATTGTGTGATATGCCGCCTGCACGGCTTTATCTTTTGATTTACCCGTACGACATAGGTAGATGTTGACTGTAGATCGCCAAAACAACAACACCCCATTGTGTGAAGGTCTGTCTGAATATATGTAACAAGAAACTCGCTCTTTAAAAGACCTTTTTTAAGACACATTTACGTCGAACTATTATTAACAAGTAAATTTGTACCATAATATAGGACAATATTTCTATTAGGTTAATTGAAATGGTCATATATTTCTTAAAAATTAGCAACAAAGTTACAAATAGGTTTATATTGTAATCAAAATAGAACTTAGAAAATTTAATGATTTAATAGGACAAAATAACTAGTTATTACTTATTTTTTACTACTAGTTGTAGACAATAGTACATTATCTATAAGGGAGAGAAATGCGTTATTTTGGCAGAGGTGCAATTTGAAGCCCGAGGGCTGCAATGCACCGAGGACAAAACAGCATCTCTCCCGAATGGTATATACTATTTTTTCCACGGTCTCATTAACTTAAAAACACATATTTTGTCATTATGAAGTAAGTAGCATCAGAATTATTGTATTCGGATTTGAGCATTTATTTAGTAGTCGTTGAGTTATTGTCATAACTACAAAATAAACAAACAAAAAGAATTGTCAAATTAAAATGCTAGTTTGGTTTAGTTTAAAGTTTGTTTAGTGCACAATGAATAATTGTGAGTCGGAAGAGATTGAGGAGGCTGCAAATATTGCAATAAGCAATTTGCTGCCTACGAAGTCAAGATCTTTATACGATATAGCCTACAATCGGTTCAAAAAGTGGTGCGCCGAGAAAAATGTTCAAGTATACAGCGAGAATGTTTTGTTGGCATACTCCAGTGAAAATGCAAAGAATTACAAGTCTTCCACATTATGGGCGCAATATTCTATGGTTAAGTCATGCTTGATAATTTACAACATAGATTTAAGCAAATTCCCCAAGCTAATCGTATTTTTGAAAAGAATCGGTGACGGATATCAAGCGAAAAAATCGAAAATATTGCAAAAGGGTGAAATCGACCGTTTTCTATCAGTGCAGATGACAAAGAATTCTTAATGATTAAGGTAAGATTGCTTTTGTTGTTAGGTATTTCAATTATTAAGTATTTTGATTTTTTATAGGTTGGATTAATTCTGGGGATTGCCGGAGCTTGTCGAACTGATGAACTAGTCAATTTAACTGTAAATGATATTGAGGATGTAGGCTCTTCCTTGATTGTAAAAATTCAAAACACTAAGACAAATATTCCACGAACCTTTCTGGTTACCGATGTGGAAAATATGCTTGAATTGTTTCGAAAATACCTGTCCCTTCGTCCTCCCCACGTCAAGCATAAGCGCCTTTTTTGTACTACAAAGCAGGAAAATGTAGTTCGCAGCCAGTTGGCAAGAATACCATGGGAAAAATTCCGAGTGTAGTAGCTTCATATTTAAAATTACCTGATGCTGCATGTTATACTGGTCACTGCTTACGAAGATCTTCAGCGACATTACTGGCAGATGCTGGTGTGGATATCAAGACAATAAACCGTCATGCTGGTTGGAAATCAACGACAGTCGCTGAGAGTTATGTCGAGAACTCCATTGAAAATAAGACCAAAATTGCTAATCAGGTTTTAGTAGGTGCGCAATCACAAAAATTGTAAATGTAAGCGAAAGTAATATTCCTTCTAATATTAATTTTAAAAATTGTACAAATGTAACATTTAATTTAAATGTCAATAAATAATTTCAAGCATTATGCTCCCTTGGGAATAATCGACTACTTCTGTTTTAATTTTGATGTCATAGAAACTGATTTCTACTCCCGATCGTGGAAAAATAAGTTTTACAATTTCGTAGTAAATATGTAAATATTTACCTATTATAATAATTTAATAAATCCCTGGATATTGACGACATATTTCAAGGCGAAATTAAGAAAATTATAACTTCGTTCTATGCGTTATTGGAATGTTAGCACAGAAAAGGTAAACAATTTGTAATTTGGAACCATATAAATTGACATGTATTTCATTTTACTTGTAAGTCATTGTGTTACTCTTGAATAACAAATGTTTTACTAAAATTTTGGTACTATAAGATTTTGTAACATTGAAGACTATTTTTAAGGCGGGAAGTAGTAAATTTGGATCAATTTAGGTTTATTTTTCTTCTGTAGTAGTTTATTACGCTAAAACGTTAGTTGGGGATAAGTTATCATGATAAAAGTACGAACCTTCCTTAGTCAGTTTCAAACTTTTTTGTGGGTCAATGTTAATGTTATGAAAAGGCGTTTTGATTCTGGAGGTGTTCTGAATCAGTTCAGTATATAATTTAATGCTCATACAGTCCTACGACAACTCACCAGATTGTTCTCGATAACCACAACAAAGCTCTTATGTTCTTCGATCGCTTTTATCATGAGCGCATACACCTGATAGTTTCCAACCATTCATCGAACGAAACTATTATTATTACTTATATCTTTAAATTGTGCCTCTTCTGACCGTTCTTTGCGTTATCCACGTTCTGGACATCACAGATTCGTCGTGATCGTACTTTATCAGCATCCCAGTCGGCAGATAGACCGAGTCACGCGGACGTGCAAGGAATTCCAAACAGACCTTTTGAGGTAAAGGCCGCGTAACACAGTTCGTCAAACAGGGGTTCATTACAGGAGTCCATCTATAACGAAGCTGCGTTTGAATTATTACACCTTTAGGGGATGTTTCGCTCAGGACTATTACGGCAGACGCTGCATATTCATACGACGTTGAAATTTATGACTAATTAGGTATTACTAATCAATTGGTAATGTCTCAGGAGTTAATTAACGACGACACTTGAATGACAGGGTTACATGTTCTGTGGTTCTAGTTTTCACTTATTCTACACATAATTATTCAATATTATAAATCGGCTAACGTATAACATAACACTGAAATTGTACATTATACAGGGTGACTCAGAAACACTAGGGAAAAAATGAAGTTCATAATTTACGTGAGAAATTATTTGACTCGTATTTTTTCCGATTTCTCATTTTTAGAGGCTCTATGGCCTTTAATATTGGGCCTAAAATTTTGGTTTCTTTTTACAAATATCTTCAGAATCCTTAAACCGATTTTAATAGAATTTGGAAAGGAATTATAGAAAGTCTATCTGAACATTATTAAAAAAGTAAGAAAGTAGTTTTGACCACTGTTATGTGTAATTCCACTCAGTTTCTTCTTTAAACTCTCCTTGCCAGTTTTATTCTAAATTCTTTGCTATTGCATTCGAAGCAGTGTTTCATTCTATACAATACAATAGTCTTAATTATTAAGCTTCAAATGAAAACAAGTAGTTTTCATTTGAAGCTTAATTTTCCAGAAAAAGTTAGGGGAGACCGGGTACGAAAATAACACGGGTTGGTTGTAACAGTAAGCCTATTGCCTTTCTAAAAAGGTTTGTCTATGATATTATATCATCATAGAGTCGGCAGTGAAATCTACATTAACTTATTTGAACAACAATATCCGTGGTGTGTTTTAGTTCGAGTTAAGACCTGCATGGTGCAAAATGATATGCAAAGTAAATTTTCATTATTTATCTTAATCTATCATAATCCTAGAACTGAACGTTATTTTGAATTATTTTATTCGCTTGTTCAGTTAATACCAATATTGGCTATAACCTAAGCATGGTATTTAAATTAAAAATAATCGTTAAAAAAAAGTTTTAAGCAAGTATCCTGTCAATCGCGTGAAAAATGCGTAATGGGACGATTGTAACAATGCCATAGGGGGACGATTGTAACATGTTACAACCGTCCCTCATATTTAATACCTATGATCATATTTGTCATATTTAAAATGATAATTCTGTAGATATCCAGATAATTACTTCAGTATTTGTTGTACTGTGTGGGAATATACAAATTCATTCTCTTTATTTATGATGTATAGCAAAAGATAACGAACAACAGACCGTGGGAAAGATTGTTATGGATTAGGAAAAATTTGGTCCATCCCAAATATGAAATATGGACTGGTGTAACAACCGTGCAAAAGCCAGGTAGGGATAGGATTCTTTGTTATTACCAAAAAAAAAAATTTTATATTTTTGTTTCATTATTATATTTTGTTATTTTCAAATAACAATATTCAATAATAAATATTATGTACCTGAACTACAACTTACTTTTATATAGGTATAATCAATAAACAAATACCCTGTAAATACTAACTTTCTATACCTAGTTATTACCTATTATTCATATGTTACAAACGTCCCCATGTTTTGTTATTTTTTACCCATACCATTGGGTAGGTTGTAACGACGTACACTCTCTACTTTTTTATTAATTGTACATCAATATGAACTTTAATTACATTAATATTATTTTTCTTCAATATATAAGATGCCAAGGAAACGACTTATAGTAAGTAAATTTATATAACTTTGTTAATTTTGTATTTATCCGGTTTTACAAAAATATGTTACTTTCGTACCTGGTCTCCCCTACCTAAAGTTGGAAGTACGACAATTGGCTAATGCAACTGAAAAATCCGTAAAAAATATGTAGAGAAATATGTAGAAATATGTAATTTAAAATTTAAAATTAAATATTTTTTTAAATCCCTTGAAAATAATAAAGTTACAGAGTAATCGCCAACCGACATCAGCCACTCAATCTGTTTCAATTATCTTCACATACACCTTTTTCATTTTATACATTCATAATTTATCAAGTTTGTCAAGGGTAGTAACACAGCTTTAGCAACTTTTTCTGGAAAATTAAGTTTCAAATGAAAAAAAGTATTTTTTTGTGTAGAATTTGCGCTACTAATGCACTGGCAAAGAATTTAGAAAAAAATGAAAATAAGTTTAAAAAAAACTAAGTGGCATTAAACATATCTAACGCCCTCTATGATACTTAACAAAACTACTTTCTTAGTAATATTCAGATAGAATATTCACAACTCCATATCAAATTCCATTAAAGTCGGCTTAGGGGTTCCAAAGATATTAGTAAAAAAACAGAATATTAGGCTAAGGAGCCCCAGAACTCCAAAAAAAAATACGGATCAGATAATTTTTCATGCAGATTATATACCTACCAATTTTTTTTCCTACTATTTCTAAATCACCCTTTATGTAGGTGTACTTTTTTCCATCGGAGGATTCATTTTATAAGAAACAACAAGAAAGTACTTACTACTTAATGGAAGAATGTACCTACGTAAGGACTCACCTGAAATTAAAAAAAAATTAAATTAAAATCAATAAATGGAAAATTTTAATCAAAAACATAATTTTTTCTAAAACAATTTCTAAGAAAGAACCCTTAGATATTATTTAACCAATGCTATATGTAGAAATGAATACCTATATATCTTTATTCCGTCGACACTATAAAACCTTTATGATTGTATGGAAGGAGTCGTACGAATAAACAACAAAAATAAATTTGTAAATGAATATGACTAACAACAAATTAAATAATAACAAAATAACATACAAACAAATAATACGGACTTTAGGTGCCACCTAAAATATTCTTGTAAACTATAATATGAATTTGTCAACAATATGCGTCTTTTTAACTGAAAAACTCTCAATTTTCTTTATCCTTACTGATAGTTAAATAACTTTAGATACCTTACAAAAAGTCAAGTGATGTTGAGGCAAAAGCATGTTGCTTTTATTACTTTGCTTATATAATATTTTTCTATTAGAGTACTGTTGGTGTAAAAATTCTATAGGGTGAACAACATTATTGTGTTTAATCCAGTAATACATAATGTGAATAAAAAATCTTGAATGAAATTAATTTATTAATCCTATTAAACAAACTCAATAATATCAAAGTATAAAGTACACTTAGCAGTAGAAACAATATTAGATAATTAAAATATATAAAATAGCACGAAAGAAATTATACATGTACATTGCAAAAAAGACTGGAACATATATACTTATCCTAAATGAAACATAGCTGTGTTAACTATTGATGTATTATAATAATAATTATAACATTATTATCATCATATTTCTATTGTAGCTGTAACGATAATAATAATGCAATAATAAAATGTCAATATAATCGTAATTAAAAATATGATAACAAAATTTTCTTAAAGGGTTGACGAAAGGAATCAGCACTTATAATGTTACTGTTACACATAGTACATATGTGTTAGTACATAGTACATAAGATCTTCACTATAATTTGAAGTTTACACACGGATATTTCCTCTATACTGATAAAACCAATAAGTTTACATGAGCGATTCGCCGCAGGTCATATTACTTTATAGAATATATCCAGAAAACACGTACTTAATAACAAACCAAAATTTCACGTCGTTCATATTGTAACAGAAATATATATGCTGTAAGATGTACAACAGGCACGAACAATAAAGCACATCTGAACAAAATGCATCACAAGGGAGTTTAAATTCACAAAAAAAAAAATAGTGATTTTTTTTATTTAATATTTTTCGGACAGTTAGATTTAAAATTACCATTACCAACTTAAAAATAGAAACTTTTCGGACAGATACAATAATCGTGCCCAACTAGCACGATTAGACGTTGACATGTAGTTATGACTGACTATTGCAGGTACTTTAAAGTTTTTTGCTACTAATCATGGGCACGTAATAGAAATGTTGCCATTAGGTGCCTACAACGAAAATAGGGAATAAGTTTTTAGTGCATTCTTCTGTAGTGGATAATTATTTCTGTCATGTTCTGTTTTTCAACAATATTTTACAGAAAATTCATAAAATTTCTTATGGAGAAAGCTTCCATTAAATTTTCTTAATTAAAAAAAAAATAAATTCGGTTATAACTTTGTTACCCTAGAATATCGGAAAACTGAAAGGTACATTTCTTGACTAAATTTTAACAAGGATTTCATTCTTTTTATCAAAAAAAAAACAGTTGAGCATTTTCTACAGAATTATTGATATTAACTTTGTTATATACTGTTTATGAAGTAATTAAATAATTTCATAATTAAAACTATATCTTTTATTCTAAAGGTTAAACAACTGTAGTGCGATACTCAATCATTGTTTTATTGATAAAAAAAGAAATTTTGTATAAAAAAATTGTCAAGAAACACATGCATCAGTTTCCGATATCTGTTAGGGTAACAAAGTCACAGCCAAATCTAACGTTTTCGCGTGATCACCCTGTACAAATAAAATTTCACAGAATTCTTTAACATATTCTAAAAAAAATTTTTAGTCCACATTTAAAACATAGAGAATACATTTCATCATAAAAAATAAATTAAGATTATTCATTCCATTTACGAAAAAGAAATTGACGATATTCTAAATTCACTTGTCCGATGCGATTCACTAACATTAAATAAAACAGTCACAATGAAAAAGGTACCAGAGAACAATATCCTTAATTAAAAAAAGACGATTATTTATTCAAGCGAAAAACAAGCGTAACATTTATATCTCACCGTCCCGTTCACTATCCAAAACCGATTCGCCATTCCCTGATTTCCCTCATGCCTGAACGGCTTGGCAATTAATTTTTTAACTCGAACACCACTATTAAATCAAGTCGTTGGTGTTGAACTTTCCCAACTAAGTTATCTATTTTAGCCGGACGGGCGTTTTCTTTGTAGACGTAATAGGAAACCACTCTTCAAAAATATAATATTGGAGTATATTTCCTAAGAAGTGCTTTCCTTTGTTGTATGCTCAAGAGAGCCGGTAATACTGGAGAGAATGGTGCGGTTTCTATAAGGGTAATATCGGGTTTGGACTAGTTGGTATGTAATTAGTGTCGGTATGAGTTCAACTACTGAATGAAAGTTAATTGAAGAGGTCTTTTGTGGTATTTGCAATACTACGTTATTTGGATTTCGTGTTTTATAATACTGTATTTTTTATTTAAGAAGTACTTCTTTTAGTACAGTGGATCAATTAAAATGTGAACATTAAGAAATGTGACTTATTTTATACATTCCTAAACCTATATGCTTAAATGCAGACAGTCTATCTTATCCATGAACAAGGTGCATGAAACAATAAAGGCAGAAACGAAACACAAACAAGTTTTTCAATATTCTTCCGTATTTACACATTGCATGTGCAACCTTCAAAAAAATGTAATTTGTTATTATACTCCAGTGTATCCAGAAACGTGAACTAATTAATCAATGTGAACAAATATGATTTGAATTAGTTAATGTTTTCATGAGATTTGTATAAGCAAAAATCATATCGAGATATTTCAAATAACAACAGCAAATAGACAATATTTCGTATTTCAACAGGAAAAAGAGTGATTTAGGTTATAATACTGTCTAATAAATGATCTTGTATAATAGTGGCGTTGCATCTTTCTCCAGTCAATAAGTTAAGATATAAATCTTCCACAGGATCCTGGTAATTCTTTTTTTGGAATGTGTATCGACCCACTTTGAAACATTGTCTAAAACAGTAAATCAAACATATATAAGTGATATTTAAATTCCCCGAACCCTAATGTTACACCTCACTTAGTTCAGTTTTTTTTTTTGAGATAGCCTTCGAATGAATCCAATTTGGTCATTGTTCCCAGTCCTCAAATGTTTTTCTTGTTCGTGTCAGGAGTGCTGTACTAGCAGTGGCAGAAGTTAAAGATAGAACCCTCGGAGACTAATCATTTTATTGATGAACACATTAGGTAATAATAATATATAGTACAATTGTTTTCGGAAGGCGAGGTGGGCAATAAAATGTTGAGACAAAATGTATACATTTATTTCAGCTGGAGGGCCAGCTCATATTATGCTAGGAAGAACGTCTTTAGGAATTCATGTGCGTTGAAAAGATTAGAGTAGTGCAGGTATGTCGGTACTCGATTATCTGTAGATGTAAATTGCCTGGGTCGGCTGGGAAATGTTCCCATAATCAATGATAGTAAAAGTTCCAAAATATTTAACATAAGTTTCCCACTTTGCTCATTCAAAACTTCACGTTGAGCGAGCCATTTTCAAATTTCGTTAAAACTGTATCACAAACACACCACAACAGAAGAATTAACACTACGCAATAGAATGATTAACACATTTCAACTATTCCAAGTTCGGCTCTGTTCAACCGCCTATTTTTGACAAGAAGTACATCTTATCCTCTTTTAGTGCAGGTAATTTCTCCGTAACGTTAGTCGTACCTTATTAAGGGGCGTACCTGAGCATGACTTAAGTATATCCCAAACAAGTGGAAAGGGCTCAGAGGTATATGTCGGATATCCCAACGTTTTATTGCATACTTCGCCTTCCGAAAACGATTCTATTATAGTAAACAGAGCACTTTTGGATAATATGGCAAAGCTAGCAATATAGACGTTTGTATGGAATATTCCAAATGCATTATACTGAATCTATCCGAAGCCTGAAATATCAAGAGCATGCAAGGATTGCTTGCCTATTTTGATTAGCGTACCGCGTACTCTGACTCTTAAAATAGATGCTGAAAGATATGAGGTTAAAGAGAGATTACAAACGATAACAAGTATCAAAACGGCGATGCACAGTGCAACAAAAAATATTTGTGTTTGGTTTTAATACTGCCATACCCATACAGTAACTATAAATTTGTTTTCTTGATTTATCCGTAGTTGCTATACTGTGACTTAGGCAAGTAGTCGCTGGCAATCACAACATTATTGAGCACATCCCTAACATTAGCTGAGATCCTTTGACCTGCGCATGTTGTTCTCGAGTTAGGTTTTGTGGGTACGAACCCTCTATCAGTAGCCCTAAGCCCACTCATATATTAATTTCAGTTCCTGTTCTTGTTTGTGTATAACGGTGGTCTTCCAAAACGTATTGTAACAGCCTCTGCAAATGGTCGCATTCCATGCCTCTAAACGTTTCGTCGCTCCACTGTCGGGATCTTCGGTGGTACCAAAAGCTTTGCCACATTGCAGAGGCTACTTTGGCACTTTATGCAAATAATTGATAACTTTGTAAATCTAGAACTAAAAAAGTGCATTTTAAAGTTAAAGCCTGCTTAAGGAGCCACTTACGTTCAAATAGTATTAGGCGATGAGATACGAGACAGACAAAGATAGAAGATGTAAGGGAAGTAGGACGGTTGCAATGCTCTTATCGGAACGATCGAGTTGACTTGCATCTAGCGTGGGCCCTTAAGAATAATTATCAAGAGAAAGGCTAATATTTCAAAAATTACTAAAATTACTGAATTGAATACCTGTTGTTTTGTAGGCATACGCACTTCAGTAACAATATTTGTATTGTAGCCATACGCATCTTTGTCACAGCGTATCTGTCCATACGGTCCGTAAATCTCATAATTTGCATATACGCTCATTGCTAACGATGCTCTCGAAATAATAATGTACCGACTAACTGTGGCTTCTGTGTATAAGAATACATTCGACGTAAACTACTAAAGTATTTCTCTTTACTTCCAGGTGGTCCCAAGGATTGTTATTCCACCAGGGAGCAGTAGACTGCGCCAGAGCAGCCCTACTGCTGCCGCTGGGAATCTCGATATTGCACTGTCAGCCCGTACAGAAATGCTCGCTGGTGGAGACGGCTTTCTTACTCCTGGTGACCGTCGCCACCGTCAACATGCTCACCACGGTTCTAAACGACTCCCCCGTATTCCCCGACGACGACTCCGACGTCGCCATGACCGACGCGCCCCTGCTGATGGATTCGCCCCAGTGCGTGCTCTTCGGCACGTTCATGATATGGTTCGCATCGATAACGATCAATTTGGGACCCACGTTTTTGTCTGGTTAGTATCGGTTTCTGCCTTGTCGTTCAAGTTATGAGATGTGCTCCCTTACTGAAGTATGACCCTGATATATGGCATACGAATCCATAAAAAATGATTAACTGCATTTCTGTAAGGCGATAAAGTAAAATTAAGGCGAAGTATTCTGTTTTTGTATGAAAACACCTACTCTTGATGTTTAGCCCATACTTATCTTATTTTAAAAATAAACAGGGTGAAACTAGACTACAGTACAGTTTGACAACGTCAAGTGGATATTTTCCAAGGCAAGTTATGATATATGTTCGATTACTGAAGTGTCATTGAAAGTATTTTGTTCTTTAGCACATATTTATCTTATTTTAAAAAGATACAGGGTGATTCAATAAAAGCCAGATGATAGAGCACTTTGATCACATTAAGTAGGACCA
The DNA here is from genome assembly GCA_037114965.1 of Monochamus alternatus. Classification (NCBI taxonomy): domain Eukaryota; kingdom Metazoa; phylum Arthropoda; class Insecta; order Coleoptera; family Cerambycidae; genus Monochamus; species Monochamus alternatus. The sequence goes on along the minus strand of CM073431.1, from coordinate 69,955,075 downwards.
AAGTGAATAATTACCAAAGCAAGTTATAGATGGTGCTAATATCAAAAAGGCATGTTTAAATTACAGCAATTTTGCAACTAATTTATCTACATTACCCTTTAATTTTAAGCAAATGTGATTAAAATTTTGAAAATCGATTTGTGTTCGATAAATCGCATGATCAAGTTACAATATACATTGATAATATTTACAAACTTCAAAAACTAAAAACTTAAAATGTTTAGAAGACACTTAAAATCAGCTCACGCTCGGATGTACAGTGTGTGCTCGACTCGATAGCATGGGTCTATTGTGAGGATACAAAAAATTTAAATAAAATTTGGTGTTAAATGGATGCGGTAAGCTCCATTTTCAATCGAAAGTATTATCTTAGGAATTTGACAGAAACTACTAATAACATCATCAATTATATTTTTTCCAGAAATATAACCAATTTTTTGTGTTAAAAAGCTCTCATTTTTTTAGTAAACTTTTATTAAAGACATTTTTCTGTATTATTTCCCGTTTGAAAGATATAAGCAATATCGTCCTAAAGAGTATCAAAAGAAATACCACCTAAAAATTACATTAGTGGTAATTAGCATATCAACTTTTTCTGAATGAAAAACCATTATGCAATCACAAAAGTTATACGTTTGACGTTCGTATTGAGTAATAACAAGTATTTTGTGACATTTATGTACTTTAAACAATAAATATTCAATTATTTTCTAACGACTATTTGATCCTTCCACCGCTAATGTGAATTTTAGGTGGTATTTCTTTTTACACTCTTGAACGATATTGCTTATAACTTTTATACGGGAAGTAATACAGACAAAAATCTCTAACAAAAGTTTATTAGAAAAAAAGAATGCTTCTTATCAGGAAAAAAATTTCGCTATATTTCTGGAAAAATATAATTGATGACGTCATTAGTCGTTTCTGTCAAATCCCAAAGATAATACTATCGATTGAAAATGGAGCATTTAACACCACGTAGGCCCATAATATCGAGTTTTGTTTTCCAGTTTTGATTTGATAACAATTCGAGTAAACTCAACTACAAATCATCAGTATACAATTGTACAATATTAATATCATGAAAACTGTCTAAAGGATATATACATTAAACCTTAGTATGGAAAACAATACTTTAGTCTAAAAGCAAATAATAGGATAGTTGTTCACCCCTATATAAATGCTTTGACATATCTTCGGAGAGAGTACGACTGTTTTGATAAATAGTGCGGAAAGTAATTTCAGTGTAATGGATTGGAGCTTTCACAATCTATTCAACCACCAAGAAAAGTTTATAGAATATGTGGATTATAAAAGTTCAAAAACAAGAATAAAAGGTATCTATTTCATCGGAAATTTTAAGAACAAAAATTGCAAGTTCTGATTGACTGTGCTGTTACAATATTGGGGTGATACTTGTATATAAGTTAATAGCATCGTTGGTTTCTGATAACACTGCCCTGGAAATCAAATGTTAAACATAAATAAAGGGGAGATGGTGAATTGGATAAGATGGTGAATTGCAGTCATTTCGGCATTGTGTCATAATGTACTATAAAGTATGTTATTAGTCTAGCACGGTGTATCCTTCAGATCTATTGGCGAGTACTTATTGTAGCAATAAGTATTACACTACTCATTTATTTTTTGATGCTTGTCGCTGTTTGAAATGATATAATAAGATCTATGGTACTAATTTAGCGTTACTTTACCTATAAGAGCCTTGTAAAACCTAAAAAATGTTAGTGACAAGCAAAATTTTCTTAGAATAGGTACGTACCATCTCTCCCATATCAAAGATGGTGAAAACCATCGCTAGCATTAAGAACTGCATCACTCCAATCTTCAGAAACTACATAAGAAACTGCCTACACTACCCACTATTAATCGGCTACTAACATCAAGAACTATAACGTCACCTCAATTTTGTTCAAATACCACACATATGGTCACGAAAAACGAAAATTCTAATGATGATACCAATAAGCTGTCAATGACACATCAGTAACACCAGGAAAAATGCTGGGATAACAATTCACCTTGTCCCTGTCGTTGTTATAGTTGAAACGGAAAAAAAAAGAAAACAAAAACGAAGAAACCAAAGCTGAGCTGTCGATGAGACAATCTGAATCATCTGTAGAAATACCATCGACGAGAAAGACGTTGATAATAATAATATAATAATATCTCTATTCCAATTATAATCACGAGGAATAGTCCAGAAGTTAAAGACTTGTGCGGGAGAGAGGGCGGTATATTATTATTAATCAGACCGCATTTGCGCCCAGAAACGACTTACGCTGATAGGCCCTAACCACCATTCAGTTCAGGGAAATCTGGAAAACCTCATTAATTAGGGGGATAGTCAAATGTGGACCGATATCAATCTCTCGCATTGACCCAAGCTAACATTCTTCCAACCTACCATACCCGCAGAGAGGGTGCTAATCCCGTCTACGATATAGCTAATATACCGGCTGCGGGGCTTGAACCCACACCGGTATAGCCACATCGATTCAAGTACTGACCATATTTGTGAAATGGTGGAATGTCGATGTAATTTTAAAGTTATGAATTTTAAACCCGGTTAAAGTTATACATCATTGGATACTAGAAAGTTCAACTTAGGTAGTGATAGTATTTATAAAATGTAGCGATTTTATACTTAAAATATTTATTGAGTGTCTCTTTTTATGGAATTTTTAGGTAAATTTCAATAATTAATTTTTCACATTTAAAAGCCAAACTAAAAAAATAAACACAAATCTTTCCTAAGTTCATTCTTTATGTCTATCTTACTGCAGTCAAATAAGTATTAATTTTTTTGTAGAAAAGAAACGTAAACTTAAAATTATCTATATCAATTTGCACGTTGTTTTGATTATCGCCATATTTAAAGGCAGTAAAATCGCGTAATATACAGTTTTCAGTATTTTTTGAGTCTCCAGTAGTTTAGCTATTACTAGGTACCAGTATATGTCAAGGGTTTAGAATCTTACTGTTTTGTAAACTACTCTGCTAATGCACGGTGACGGCACCCTTAAACCATGCGATCACTGACCGACCTGTAATTCTGAAGAAGATTGCTGTGTTGATTGTAGAGAAGCTTATCATCTAACCAGAAAAAGGTAGATGAGATTAAATGCGAAAAGTGTAATTTATAGCTATACTATATATGAATACGTTTGCCACATGTGTGGAAATAACAGAAAGCAAAAAAAAGTGAACAATTACATTCAAAATTTCACCTCATAAAGTCGGTGAAGAGATGAGATGAGATGGTGAAGTAATGGAGAAAAAATAATTTTTTAAAAATTTTATTTGTAAGTTTATTTTACTTTTAGATAATGTTGAACATTCCTAATACAGTTTACACTGCAAAACCGATTTTTCTTTCGTCAAACACAAGTAAGTAATAAACTTAAGCGTTTTATATTTTATTCGCCATTTCCCCCTGATTTGCCCTATGTCAAATTTGTTTTAATATCACAGTTTAATTTAGTAGTATTTAAATTTATAAATTTCAGTAAATTATCGCAAAAGAAAATGTCAATAAGATTAACAAAGTCGCTAAACTCATTTATGTTGTATGGAGAGAACGTTATCGGTAAAATACAGCACAAAAATGGTTTTCTTATTTGATAGAGAGTATTTTAATATAAAATTTAATAATTTGGTAATATTTTAATTCAAATTATGTCTTTGATGAACATACTTTGAATGCTTTAATTCATAACGATCTACCTATGTCAATCAACCTTGGAAATGGTTAGCATGGTGGCGACAACCTGAACTACTTTTGCCCTAAATTATAACTGACGAAGGAAAATTCTGCATCAATCCAGTACATTTCTTCACATGTGGAAACGAAAAGTTGTCAGATCGCTCAAAAACGATGGCAAACAGTGAACTTTTCAAATGAGTTACAAATGTATGCATTATCAAATGGAGAGAGAACTGAGTTAACGTCAATTCAGTAGTCCACAAATTTAAAGCACAATTACAATAATTTAACGTTAATTAAAAATCAAAATGCCCCATAAATGTGCAAGATTTAGATTCCGATATGCAAAATTATACTGTCCTTTGTTGTCTAACGCGATTCGCATCAATCATGACCAATTTGGGACCCATGTTTTTGTCAGCGAATGACAGATTAGGTCTCACTAAATGATGTGTAAAGATGTGACACATCTATGTAACGCGTCGAAGTCAGCAATGGCAATAATATGATTTTCCAATGGATACCGACCCAAAACTCATTAGCGTGTAAATTTCTCGAGGGGATAAAAGGGATTAAAGCGAAAATTCCCATTATACACATCAATTATTTTCATTTCATGGAATTTTTTTAAATCGTTAATTTTTGTATTAGTTAATAAACTATGCATCAAGATAGAACAGTTTAAGACTTGTCAAAAACTTTTTCTTGTTTTATGTTATTATCAACATAAAATGGTGCATTTTTAAAAGTTTATATGTCATTGGATTAGGATCACCTAATCAAATTGTAGGTTGTCAAAATTTAAAGAATATTAGCAGTTTCTGATCAAAATTTTACAAAATATATTAAAACGTACTGAATTTTATAACAGAACTATACTGGTTGAAAGTAAATTTTGAAAAAACGTCAGAATAAAAAATTATTATACAGTTCGGTGATAAAAATCGTTTAGCGATTTGTCAAGGTTTCGCAGACATTGTGCCATATCATCTGACTCAGAATTAACCTTAGATTCGATATTTATAACAAAAATACAAAGCCTTCACAAAAGATTACAAACCACGTTACCTACGCGCATATGCAACCAATAATGCTCTGTTGACAGCACAGTCTAGTAAATTACTAAACATCAGTGGTGTGGTTGAAAGGATTACTGATGTAAATAAATTTATTTTTGAAATTGAGTACATACATAACCTAATAAATTGCTCGACTACCGAAATTTAATACAATAAATTTAATATTACATAGTTACTGACGAAAAGAACGTTTGTTTGTTTCGTTTGAAATGTTTTCAACTTTATTAGAAAGAGAAAACTACCAATCTTCTCTTGTTAATGAAGAAATTTAAATTTTTACTATGAAAACAAAGAGTATAAAATGTGAATACAACTGTTTTTTTTATTGTATTGTAGGGTAAAAGAAACATATCTAACTGTATTCAGATTTATTTACAATATTGGGGATAAAAACATTAGATATTGTAGTGTCTAAAAGAATTAGTTCGTGGCATTTCTTAGTTATTTATCTTCGCTTGGGTATTTTGCCACTTGAATAAAAATTAAAAAATTTAAATAATTACATGTTCTGTTCAAAATGGTGCCCTTCATTTGCTATGCATAAATTTACCCTCCTGTGCATATTTTCAAATACATTTTGTAGCTGCTCTTCTGTGATGTTGTTGATTTCTCGAATAGTTGCAGCTTCTAATTCTTCGATAGTGTGTATCGCCGTCTTAAATATAATGTTTTTCAAATGTCCAAACAAAAAATAATCCAACGGAGTTAAATCCGGAGACCTGGCTGGCCACAAACCTGGACTAATCAGTCGATTCTCATAAAATTGCTTTAAAAATTGAATTGTTGCTCTTGCAGTATGTGCACTTGCTCCATCTTGCTGACAGTAACCTACTTGCAACTCGTCATCATGTATCTGTTCTAAAAATGGCTCGGTTCGATATGTTTTAGCATTTATAGTTTCGGAGAAGAATATAGCCCCTTCTATATACGCCTTCTTGATATCGCTGTCCAAACACCAACCTTTACGGGATGTAAACTGGTTTATACAAATTTATGAGGATTTTTTGGAGCCCAGGTTCTATAATTTTGGCTATTTACATAACCAGATAAATGATACCATGCTTCGTCAGTGAGAAATGATAAGTTCAATAAGTTACGATTCATGTCTTCTTTAAACTATTCCATAGGCAATGGGAAGCAAATCTTGCAAAAGTTACCTTGTATGGGTGTAAATGCATCTGTTTTTTAATGCCTTGTGGCATGTTTCAACAGAAAGTCCTAAAAATAAAATTTTTTGTTTGTTTGGTTTGATGGTATAATTTGATACCGGTTTCAAATAAAAATTTCAAAATTGATATATTTTAGAGATGCCATAAATGAATTTGTAAATATTTACATTAACTTAATAAAACAAATTACCTGCCTGAGCAAACAATGTTGATGAAGATATTGTAGGACTCAACCTCAAAATTTTGTTTTTGTTAGAACTTACTAGTAAAGTATTACTAGTAAGTAGTAACAAAGTACCAAAATTTTAGCTATGAAAACATGTGATTAGTTTGAAATGTGTATGATTTACTAATGAGGCAAAGGAAAACAATAAGACATTAGAAAATCGCAAGGAAAAAATAAATCAACAACGGTGCGGGAAATAACGGGAAGACGAACGCTACTGAAAGATACAGAAATGCCAATTTTGCGTCACACGTCCCAATGATTCGTTTACAATGAACAATGCGAATCGGTTGCGTCACGCGCGAGATGGTGCGATCGGCGATTGGTTGAATAAAATGTCATGAGTAAATTACTCCAATCACAACCATTGATATCACAGCCGCGTAATATTGTGTTTTAAGGTAACCTTAGCCTTATTTTTTAGTAACTTATAAAGTTACCAGAATTTAATTGCCAACGCCCAGGAAATAAAATAACCGTTTCAAAATTACTGATTGCATTTTTGAAGGCCCTGTATTAGTGTTCCATTTAAAATACGACGATACGATACGTCACACCATCTTACAAGAAAGCATGCACATAGATCTCGGAACTGAATAACTGACTCAGATAATAAAAAAAATGTTTTAAATAATTGGTTATTTTACTGTAAAAGCGAAGTATTTTTCAAAACGTCCTTCATTTGATACTCCGTCCAAAGGTCTACAAACTGAACATACCATTAAGACTAATGAGTAAAGTCCTATCAATTACTTACGCTCTTATCAGCATGGAAAAGCCTAATACAATGATCTAGATGGAACCATGAAAAAAACGATAATGTTTTATCACCAAGATTAAGAAAGACCAATTCCATTTTATCTACTGACATTTGACGTGCCATCGTTCGTTAGAGAAAGCTTTGGAAGAACTTTCACATGTTCGTCGTAGAAGATGTGGATGAAAATTTAACCTTGCAAGTTTATATAACATGGATCTTTAGGGGCAGTATTATGGACAAACTAAAAAAGCAGCAATATCTACATAGAAACTTAGAGAAAGGCAATTCTGGAGTCAGTTGCTAAACCAAAGTATTGGTTTTGACAGTTTAGAAGATACATTAGTATTTCCCTTCAGTGATATAACAAAGTATAGATGTTTGTAAACTACATCAAAAAAATAGTTATATCAGTATATTGACTTCACCATGAAATTCCCTTTGTTGGGAAAAACTCCGTTTACAGGAAACCAAACCATACAGATAGTTATCTGTCATCAAGGAAAAAATATCATGTCTCTCGAAATATCAAGATCATATGACAACCAACAAGAAAATGTTTCGCTGATACGCAATTATTTGTTTATAAGGCCTTCATATTTGTTTAATACATAATTTAGTTATTTTTTCAATTTTGATCCTTAAAGAAATAAACACTATCTAATACTGGTCCTGCAAAAAATATGTCTCCCAATTTAGGAGTTAAAAAAGTTATATCATAATTTTCAAGTGTATAGCGTGAAATATAAAATATTGACAACAGGCAAGAGATTTTTAAAAAAAAACTCAAAAAACAATGGGTTGCACCTACCTTAACATGAATATATTGTATATTACAACTGATTCTACTGTAATTTATGACAAATTAAGTTCGGAAAACGGTAAAAATGCTAGAACAGTAACAACACACAAGGAACTTTTGGGTAATTAATCAAGAAAACCTACAGTGGTATACTTCACAGTGCACTTTTATAAATTGATTACAGGATATCGCTTCACGCAGAAAATACAGTTGCAAGTAAATACAATTTCATGCCAGATAAAAACTGCGGTAAAACAGTTACTTTAAATGTCGCCTCTGGACGATAAATTGCACTTCAGGAACTTCGACGTCGAGCGATAATTAATGAACCCGAACTTGATCAAAACAGATCGGTAAATGGATCTGATGGTTGCGCACGGACATGTAATAATTAATGTTTCTTTTTTTTTCGTACGTCGCACTGATGGGAAGTGATTTGAACATAAAAATATTCTTAATCATAAAATCGCAAGCAAGGTATCATTCTTTAGTTGAACAATTGAATTAGAAAATTACTTATTGATCATTTATTTATTTTAACGTTATTAATTAATATTTTACATTTTTAAGTAGGAAACCAAAGTATAAGATTATATAAATATCTAAAGAAAGAATATGAAGATACTAATTTACATTGGGAATAAATGAGAATAAAAACAATATACTTACCTATCTACCAAATATTGTTCTGTTAGCTTCATAAGAAATAACACCTATTATAAACATGATCCCAAATTGTGGTAGTTGGTATATTTTACTTTTAATTTTATTTACTGTTATTCCAAATATTTAATTTTTTATTCTTTAAATTTGTCTGCAGGTTTACAATATATTACTGTATAGGTACAAAAATATTCGATAAAAGTTATCTGAAGTGTAAATAAAAGAAAGTGTTACAGTGCAAATAAACGCGCTTAATCATTTTGATAAACATCATAATTTAGGATTATATCAAATTTAATTACAAAATAAAACTTCTTTGGTAGGTAATATGAAATATAGATACACAAAACTGAAAACAAATAAATTAAATCAGACCTATTATTTTTTAAATTAATCTTGCGTTTGTAGTTTAAACTATCTCTCATACATATTTATATGATTGCAGTGAATTTTTTTATCATATTTTACTGAAACCTCTCAAAATTTTAGAATATGATAACGTATTTATGGAAAGTTTCAGATTATTAAATTTACAGTGGCAATTGTGATAAGTCACGTATGTTGCCAAATTGACTATGAATGCCAATAATGAGGATATGAGAGAGTAGCTCATGCTAGACTTCGCCTTCTTAAAATCGTATTTTGATATACAAGCACTGGTTTTATAAACTTAAGGAAGCCGTATCCTTAAAATAGAATTTTCTACCAATACAAATAATTTTAGAAATTTATGAACTGAGTAATATATAATTTAGAAAATAACAGGAATGCTGCGAATATTCAAAGTTACCGAAGTATAATGAATCTATAACGACAGAAAACGGTCTAATCACCAAATTTTTAGGTACAGAAATCTTTCAAAATTTAAGTTTAACTGTAGATATAATATTTTTATAATATAAAGTTAACATGGTTCTGCATATAAAACATACATAATTTTATAAGGAAGAAAAGTTGCACTAAAGTAAGTTGACTTAAATCTCGTTATTTCCGTCAAAAGAAGCCAAGCTTAAAGTATTGACCATTGTTTAATGAATACTCCAGATTGTACAGTAATACATGCAGTTACAACTCAAACTGTAAATGCAGCTTTCTCTAAAAGGATGCATTTTAGAGACATGTAAAAAGTATAGTTTCTTTTAAAAATAATAGAAGGCTGTTTCAAAATAACTTATCATTTTCCAAAAATCTCTATCCATAATGCTTTGAGTAATTAAAGCCGTTTTATGATAATTATTTTAGTAGAATTTTACAGGATTTTACAATCTACTATTTCGTTGTAACAGATGCTAAAGGACGAATAATAATGGCAAAAACCTTTATTTTAAACAAGCGGTAATATCTCATTATCGGTTCAAATTTAAAACTCTTTTAAACGAGCTATTTTTCTTATAATACATTTTCAAAATTCCGCTTTCAGGTGCCCTAGCAGCGCAGGGCGAGGCAGGCCACAAAGCCCCTTCCTGTCCCCTCATCCACGGGCCGTTGAGGCACTACATCCTGAACGCGCTTTGGATAGCTGTGAATTTAGTGTGCGTTTTTCTGACGTTGTTCCACTTGAGGAAGCTACACAGGGACCTCACCAAGGCCAACGTGGAGGCCGTTCGGGTGGCCGGATTGGTGACGACCCTTGTGAACGTCACTGGAGGAAGTCCGGGTCAAATGAATGCCAACGGAGCGCAGGTATGTAGGTATTTCTTGTGTTTCTACAGAATTTTTGTGGACAAAATATGTACTCTGTTGGAAAAATGTGTATTCTCCGATCCTACATACAAAATATGTCTGCTACTGAATTTCGCATAAATAATAATAATAATAAAAAATACATTTTTATAAACAAACAAATTAGAGAATCGAACATATAGTCCCATCTCTTCCCCAATTTTGTACAAGTACACTTTTATAACGTCTGGTACAGGAATCTCAAACTTTAACGTATATTACTTATTAATTGGCTTAAATTGAGAAAAATTTTCGCATTTTTTATACTTTTCTGAAAATAAATACGAGATGTTTTGCGTAGTTCCTGATTTTCTTATTTCTTTTATAACTTTATTTTTAAACAAATTATTATGAAATTTGATATACTTATAACGTTCGGAATAAGATTTCCATGGAAAAATTGAGGATAAAATTATAACTAATTTGGTATGATTATTAAAAAAGTTGTGTACTATTAAAATAATAAACATATTATTCATTATTTCAAACTGTAAAATTCAAATCTAATGAAAATACTATCCCATTGATACTTGATACGAATTTTTACAGATTGTTTTATATTAGGTTTGTTACAGTCATAATTACAGTTAAAACAACAGTACTGGTTAATTATTCTATTTACAATTATATTATGTAATGTTGATATTTCAAACTTACAGTAAGTTTGAAAGAAACATATTTCTGATTGACATATATCTAGATGGAAAGTGACATATTTACCACGGTGGAACCCAGATAAATGTCAACATTCATTGAACTACCAAAATATTTGTTTCAAAAAATATCTAATTATACATTAAAACATTTTCAACAAATTTTATTAACATTAAATATTATAAATTATTTTACTAAATTGATTGTAACATTTGATTAGTTATAGGCGGCAAGAGAAGTTGTTAATCCATGCTAAACGTCCTGTCGTCAGATATTTTTTGTGGCAATTTTAACCTGAGAATCTGTAGACTTATCGACATACCCTTCCGATACGATGGAATATTTCCATACCCCTAATCTCTTCAACTGGAGAATGTCACCACTGCTATTTACCAGTAGAGTGGCTGCCGTCCTTCGGAAGCAGTGTCCTGTGTATGTTTCACAATGTCGAAGCTTTAGAAACACTACTATTTTTTTGGGAAATTAACATATCGAATTGTGATCAAATGACTGGCAAGTGACTTTACCGAAGCTTAATTGCAAAAGAAGTTTTTAGAACGTCTAGACGAAGTGATACATATGTTTTAATTTACGCTACCCATTCTTCATTATTCATTATACTCTTGACTGGTAGGTGTTTGATGTTGGAATTTCGATGTGAACCTTATCTTCCACATTATCATCAGTCAATTTCATTTTATACAGTACCTGATACACCAATTATGAGTGATGCCTTTAGCATATGATCAGGTGCATTCTTCAAAAACACAGCAATGTTGTCACTGGAGTGCTTGACTTTATACATATCCTAGATTTTGTTGTTGGCAATGCCAGTGCCAATATCATAAACTTTATAGTACCTTGCACCTTCTTAGGTAACAAATCTTTTTCCAAACTTTAAGCGGCTTCTCTCGCGGAGGAGGAGTACAAATAATTTCTTCTGAATCGCTCATTGTCTTTGGAAACACTTTTTTGATGACAGTCTATCAAAAATGCTTCTAATTTAAGTTGGGTGCATCTCACTCGAGCGAGGTGCTTCGTTTAAGTTTGTATGTTTGACTTTTTAGCACCATAGCAACCACTTCCAACCTGACGTTTTTTTTATCTGTAATCTGGTTATACAGGGATTTTATCTCTGTTAATTTCTCACGTTATTATCTCAAACAGTATTAAAAATTTTTAAAAAATCACAAGAGAAATATTTCAATCCAATTTAAAATTAAAAAAAATAACACAAAATTCTTATCCGCCAAAATCCTTATATTTTTAACAGTGTTTTAATGCAATTCTATGGTCTTTTTTAAAACAAGACTATAGTTATGTACAAAATTATGAAACAATCTATTAAATCTACTGGACTGTATCTCAAAAATATCACGAAAAAAAAATATAGAGACATTCTTACGTGACAGACGTGACATTGAAAAAACATACGTTCATTAGTATTTCATAAAAATATTACTGTCTTATTAAGTACATTTGACCAGGTAAAGTCTCTTTGTTAAAAAGTTACACTTCTAATACCTCTTTATACATAATAAATTCGACGAATTTACCCACTAAATCAACAAAAAAGACTGCATCGTAGAACAAACAGAGCTGGTGTCTGTTCCGTTACGAAACACTTCCCTGAGCAAACAGCTTAAATTTATGAATGGATATTAGCTGTGAAAATATTTCAGATTAATCGCTCACATCTTGTAGAGTTGCAGAAAGCACTTTGTACGCCGGAATTACGTTAAAAGCACATGTTCCACTTTATCCCACGAATATTAACTGGAAATATCAACTGCAGAGGGTTTATCCTCGGTATAATCGTAACACGTTCTGGATACATTAATTATTGGTTAAAGTAATGGGTAAAGGGGTGGGTGTGTAGCAATATTAACAATTCAGCAAGGTACATAAACCTACTTTGGCTAATTGTGCTTATAATTGCATATGTAATATGCGTACGTCTTTGTCAACGTGTAATTATTATAGTATTATTTAATTGTGGCATTTCTGAAATTAAAATTATTTTATTAAAAATTTTCCTTAAATAAACGAAAACGAATGTGGAAAAATTTCAAAATGTAAACATACATAGGTGTTATCATAAAATTTGCCCCTAACAACTCCACTGTGATGCCTAGATTGCCCTCCACCGCCAAATTACTTGATGCTATTACGTGACGAGATGGATTGGATCGAGTTATCACCCTAGAACTGTGTAGAAAATTTAAAACGTTTCCGACGTTCGACAAATATTTAAGCATTAGAGTTGGTCAGTTAGTTTTCTAACCAATTAGTTGCTTGTATTTTGTAATCCAAAAAATTTCCGGAAATTTTCATCCTCCTTCAAAAAAGCTAGATGTAATTATACGGAAAATTTTTAGGCGCTTATGAATACACAGACATTTTGTTCGACAGTACTTACTATTTAATTATTTTTTATCCTTGAGTTGGTCTACAGGGTGTTAAAAAACAGTGTAAAATATTTCAGGAGGTAATAGTATGAACCAAAATAAGCAGAAAAGTCTTAATAAACATGGGTCCGCAAAGTAACGGTTGCGGAGATATGGACCACTATTCAAGCAGGCAAAATAAAGAAGGGGCTAAAAAAGAAAACATTTCATATCTCCGCAACCGTTACTTTGCGGACCCATGTTTATTGAGACTTTTCTGCTTATTTTGGTTCATACTATTACCTCCTTAAATATTTTACACTCTTTTTTAACACTCCGTATATGTAAACTAAAATAAACAAACAGTAAGCGATGCTACACATTTCCTCCATGAATATTTTTAGAAAATTATCTAAGTAGCTATTTGGGACGCCAGTGGCGTCACTAAGAAATTTAAACATAATTTAGATGTTAAATATATTAAAATAAACTTATCAGCAACTCATTTTATTGCAAGAGAGATGTGGACCATATGACACATTAGTATATGTATTATTTAAACGAGACTTATGTAACAATTTCCTTAAATCATGTATAGGGTGTTTTTATAGACTCGTTAGGAGATAGAAAATAATTAGAAGGGGAAAATTAATGGTTAAAACCAAAATAACCTATCGTCTTTTGTTTTAGAGTAATAAACAATTTCAAATTTTCCACCTTTCGAAATATATCTGTAATTTGATTGTTTGTAAAGTTAGCAAAAAAATAATTAATACGTTCTTCAGACACGTTTTTGAGTAGAGTTCAGTGGCGCGCCTAATTTTTTTGTGACTATTAATTTTTGAGTTATAACCTAGAGTTGTGTTTTTTCTAATACAAACCGTAGGTGACCATGGACCAGTTGAAATCATTATGTTTTCTCTTTCCATTCATATACAATATGTGGGGTTAAATATGATTATTTACCATTTGGCTTCGAGAGGCATTTTGAAAATTTTAAACAACGAAAAATTTTATATCAAACGAAACTTCAAGTGAAATTTTAGTTCCTATAACATTTTCGATGCGTATAAAATGAATGGTTTTACCCACCAGAAAAAATACTTTTGTCAAGAGAATTAGGTTTTTATTTCTAATTACATATTTTTCTATTATTATTATAAAAAAGTTAACAGAACAAGTTCAACTTTTTAAGTATATATCTACCTTATTTCCTTTCTTAGTTAAAAATGTATTAGATAACAGTTTACCTAATGTTTTGAATTACCCCTCGTCGTGACAGGTGATTCAAAACAGTGAGAGTAGTTTGATATTATTATCTCAAAAAGTATTAAAAACTTCAAAAATTCACAAGATAATTTTTTAATAAGAAAGAATATTGCCAATTAAAATTTAAAAAATAACACAAAATTCTTGTCCTGATCATAATCCTTATATATTTTTAATAGTACTTTTAATGCAATTTTATGGTCTTCCCAAAAGCAAGACTAGGTACAGGTAGGTATGTACAAAATTATAAAACAATGTATTACACCGTTTGCACCAGTAATATAATACGGTAATTTCGACTAGTCGCGTCAAATAAAACAGCTAATAAAAATACATATTTCAGAGAACATATTTTGACACCTAAATAGTACAGTATAACAAGTCTGAAGGCCATATACAACTGATTTTTTACAAGTGCGTGATCGGCTCGGCACAGAGCGGTTCGCGATGCGCCTAGACCGCGACCTCATAGTGCGTTCTCTCCTTTAGTATCGGCACTTATATTCCGGAGACCATCTAAAAAGGGCTAAATTTATGTTCTCTGAACAGTTTTAAATGATCCACTTGTGCATCTCGCAAGGAAATATTTGGATGCTCCCCAAAGTACACTACGATATGAACGTCTTCATCATTAACAAGTCTTATTTTTCTGAATGTGAGCCCGGAAAATTCAAACATTGCCAGTTATGTAAAAGAGTAGGTACTTACTTACTTACTTACTTACTTACTTACGTATTTAGTAAAAAGGTCAAGTACGATGCACTCTCGGTAAATAATTAAGACATTTAAAAAATGCATTGGTAGATTCCAAACAAGCCATTCGAATCATTCGAATGGGCAAAGTCTCTTTTACAAAATAAATTATTAAATTATCGGGTACCTATTACTGAACACACAGATATACATAAAGATGGTATGGCAGCTATAAGGAACGATATTTATGCATTTAACTTTAAAAATGACATTTTATTATTACTTGATTTAATAAATTTATTAATTTGACATATGTAGCTCCAACGAAACATTTATAAATTTCTTAATCTACAGTGTGGATACAAATTGTAGAATATTGCTTATATTTCTTAAAATATTCGTCGTATCAAAAACATGTTTTAATAAAAGTGTTAGGGGAAATTATTTCGCGTTTAGTTATATCAAGCAATCTTTCATAGCACAAAAAATGTAGTTACCAAGATAACCAACTTATTTTTTTAAACGGCACCATATACTTTTTTTGGTGAAAGTTAATACATTAGACGTTTTAAGCTAATTTTAATATGAAAATTTAACGGATGTGAACTAATTCATTAAATGTTCTAAATGACGGTCATTATTGTTCAGACACATTCTTAGTCTCTTTAAAAACGAACCACTCAAGTTTGCCAACGTGTGGTGTCAAATTTGGCGTAGCTCAATTCTGATCCTCGCTTTAAGATCTTCCAGATCTATTGGTCTTTCTTTGTAGACTATACTTTTTAAGTAACCCCACAAAAAATAATCACACGGATTGAAATCGGGTGACCTTGCTGGTCATTTAATGGCACCTCTGCGACTTATCCACCTTCCATTCCATCCCATTTCATTTAGATATTCTCTTACGGCCCTTTCATAATGTGGAGGGGCTCCATATTGCTGAAACCACATTTGATGAATTGAACCTAGGGCCTCCAAAGCAGGTACAATTTGTTCTCTCAACAAATTAAGATATTTGTCGGCAGTTAGGTTCCCAATAATATTATTTTCTAGTATACCTGTCCAGACATCTGGTCGCTGGGTTCGAGTTTCTCGTGTCCAGTGAGGATTTTCTTGGCACCAACATCGACAATTTTGTTTATTATAAAATCTATGAAGCATAAAAGTGACTTCATCAGTAAACACAATATTTTTGCCAAATTTCAATTCCATGTTCAATTTATCTACCATAGTGTTACAAAATCAGTGTTTTGCAAAATCACTTTGCACAAGTTCTTGGACAAGCTGCATCTTGTATGGATGACACTTTTCCTTGTGGAGCGGTTTCAACATAGAACGGTGTGAAATGGCTTGCATCCTACCAATTTCCCGACTGGACAAATGTAGGTTCTCTTGTATTGACAGCAGCACATTTAAATTAGTATTGTCATCAGTGGATTTTTTGGCCGTCCTGTATGTAGTTTTCTTTAACGCTTCCCGTCTCGTTAAATTGTTTTAACAATTTGGAAACAAAAGATTGCGTTATTTGAGGTCTGTTTGGATGAAGTTGGTTAAACAACTCGCATACTTCCCGCTGAGTCATTTTCCTGTCACCATATCCCACTATCATTAAAACCTGTATTCTTTCCGTTTCAATTAATTCAAGCGCCATTATAACACTTAATAAGTACTTAAGTACATAGAAAATTGAGTAAAAAAGTTCTTTTACTGCAATAATGCACACAATTACAAGCAACTGACGGCTAGTGACAGTTTCACATTGTTCTGATTTTGACATGGCTAACTTGATGTTAATAACTATTTTGATAAACAGTGTCAAAAGCATAATAGAAAACTTAAATTTTCTGTATTTTTTTCTTATGTGACCCCATTAAAATTGTATTGTATCGCATTCAGAAAGGTCCAATGTATTAATTTTCACCAAAAATGTATATGGTGCCGTTTAAAAAAATTAAGTCAGTTTTAAAATACCATTTTTACATTGTAAACCTCCTACTCTATTAAATTCAATATTATAGGTATATAATATGAAGTCATTACTAGTATAAATTTATTTATATGGATATTTATATTACTTAAAACTTATTAATAAAATTGTTATCACTTTGCATAAGTTGTATATAGTTTAAAAAGTTTTTTTAAATATTTCTATCGTAACTCGACGGAAGGCTGATATGCCGGAAATTAAATTTACCTTGTTAATTTGTTACATTATTTAGTACAAAATTTACATACAGCAGCACACATTTAATATATATTTGTTTTAAAATTAAGTATCCATTATTGCCAACCACCTATTTATGATCCACCATTAATAATAACAATGAATTATGCACCCAACGTGTAAACATTCGACATTTCCATTATAATTTGCAATTAAAACTTTATTTAACATAACTATTCGCATTTGGAAATACAACTAATGAATATTTATATATTAAAATTTATATTCGATAAATATATTACAACAAAGCACTTAGTATAGTATTTAATCCCACTCAGAATTTTTGAGCCTACCGCATTAGAGTTCAGAATTATTGCGAAACTATATAATCGTATTTCGGCTTCAATGACACCTCGAGAATACTGAAACATGTAAAATACGAAACAAGTTTAAAGTTCAGCAGTAAATTATACGGCACCGAGAACTTCGACGCTATAAAAGGCGGTTATCGATAAAATTATCGAGTAATTATGAAATATTTGTACGGTACCATTCAACTGGAAAATGGTAAATGTGAGTTCTCTAACATTAATTTAAAAAATAAAGTTCAATTTTCACTAATTGTAGCACGGGTTTTCTTTGCTACCAAAATCTCCATAAAACAGCCTATAATTACAGGTCTTTCAGACAACCCACAATTATAAAACTTTGTATTAAAATTAAATTTAAATAACTAAAATAATACGAGGCGCGTTCAAGTTCTAAGGTCTCCGATTTTAGGAGCAAACAGAAGGAGGCACATGAAACTCAGCAAAGAAATACTTTATTGGTTATGTATGTGGGTGCGAGAGAGACAATCAACTGCACGTACGATATGAATTGTGTTCTTAATTTCCCATTATTTTGTTTGTAAACACGTCATTGGCGTACAGTGTGGTTAACCAGTACATTCTTTTATCTTGTATCTCGTTAGTGTTATTCTTTGAGTATTTTTATGTGTGTTATTATTGGTCATGTTTTATAAGGGACTGTAAAATTCACCAGCATATAGCAGCAAATAATTTTTCATATCCAGAATTCAATTTTATTTCAATTCACAATCAGCTAAATCTTTATTGCTCCGCCATTGCTACGAGACAAAACAAATATGGAGCTAACTACGCGCAGCTTGACGAGCATTCCAGTAATCATAATATAAAATTTCATTTCAGTAGGTTTAACATATCTACGTGTGAACTCGTTGTGAATGGGTGACAGAGATGGCAGCACTGTACGACACACATACCCTCTAGTGGTGGCGGTGAGAGTGAGAAGTGTTGTTGACACTTCAAATAGAGAATAGCCAGTAATCTTTCATTTTCTCCACTTGCGTGGTGCGACACACATTGAAATTTATCGCCAGTCCCTGAAACATGTAATGAAACTGTGTTCTATTGACACGTGATAAAGGCATAAATGGGACTCTCTTTTCATCTATTGTGACAATGGATGAAGCCGAGACTACAAAAATAATTACGTGAGAAATTAATTAAGTAAAATCTCTGTATAAACAGATTACAGATAAAAAAAACGTTGGCAAGTTGGCATTTTGACAATGTTTACTATGATACTAAAAATGTCAAATATACAAACTAGTTACATTTTTAATAAATAGTCAGAAAATGTTTTCGAAGACAATGAACGATTCAGAAGAAATTATTTGTACTCCTCCTCAACTGAGAAGCCGCCTAAAGTTTGAAAAAAAATTTGTTACAAGAAGAGTCGTGCAAGGTACGATAAAGTTTATGATGTTTTCAAGAATTTATGCTCGCAAAATGGTGCTGAGAAAGTTATTTCTGAAACTGTTGTACTGGTATATTTTAGTGAAATTTCAAAAATTAAAAAAGCCGTCAACCCTTTGGTCCATTTACTCAATGTTAGGTACTACTTGAAATATTAAATATTTTTGAAGACATATATCCAAAAAGCCAAGCACTTTATCCACCTATAATGGTTGTACTCATACTTCGTGTACAGGTGCATGTCGAAGTGACGAACTGTATAAAATGAAATTCACTGATGTTAATATCGAGGAAAATAAGGTTCACGTCGAAAATCCAACATCAAAAACCTACCAGTCAAGAGTATTTGTAATGAGTAATGAAGAATGGGTAACGTTAATTAAAACATATGTTGCAAAACGTTCTAACTGAAGAAAACTACTTTTTACAATTAAGATTCGGTCAAATCGCTCGCCAGCCATTTGGCCACAATTCGATAAATCAATTTCCCAAAAACATTGCAGTGTTTCTAAAGCTTCGGCATTGTAAAACATACACAGGACACTGCTTCTAAAGAACGGCAGTCACACTATTGATAAATAGCGGTAGCATTTTCCAGTTAAAAGAGATTAGGGGGATTTTACACCGAAACGGAAGAGTACGTCGACGAGTTTACAAATTCTCAGGTTAAAATTGCCGCAAAAATATCTGGCGAAATGCCAAACTCCAGTACTAAAAACGTTACCATATCTACGCAGGATGTTCAGCATGGATTAACAATTTCTCTCTGTTACCGCTTACAACCAATCGTACAATTAATTTAATAAAATAATTTGTAATACTTAATGTGAATAAAATTTGTTGAGAATGTTTTAATGTACAATAAGATATTTTTTGAAACAAACATTTTGGTTATTCAATCAATTTTGACATTTACCTGGGTTGAACCATAAGCACCATATATGTAATGTTGATATTTAAAATTTAGTTATTTAAAAGGTGTAATTAAATTCTTTTTCTCCGATATTATTATTCTGAAAAAATAAGATTTCGTCTTAGATTGGTCACAAATTTATAACGCAAATATGCTTTCTCTTCCCCTGAATTATTGACATACGCTATGAATTGCGCTTTAAATGAAAGAATAGTTGAAACTTGAAAGTAGAATTCATTACGAATACTTCAGTAATCTGAAATAAATCACCAAATTCTTTCCAAGAATGCCATAATTATTACAATAGATTGTACATATAACTTGGTCCAATTAGGGCAACATTATGAAGGCGAATTTTTCAGACACTCACTGCATTAAAACTTTGAAATTCTGAAGTTACAACACTTCAAAGTAAATGTATACAGTTTTAATTAGAACTCCGTGAAATTAAACTTTGAAGCAGTTAGTGTAAAATGATCCTCCACAGCATGAAATAACCGCTATTACAAGGGTTAAGTTCATTCTAGGGTAAGGAAATAAAACAAATAACCAACGCGCCCAACATTTATATATGAGTTCTTCACTTTTCACGGTAACCGATTACGCTTTCAGACAAGTGGTTTTACATATTATTCAGCACACACACCTGTGCCTAGCATTAAATGATTTAATATAAAACTTTAATGTAATGGCGAATGCTGTTATCCGAAATTCCTAAAATAAATATTAAATTTAAAAAGTTGATGGGTGCTAAGTGACTTCATAAGATCGCTAAGTTTTACTTTTGCACAACTCCCAAACCGTGCGCCGTCCTCATTATTTAAATTTTATTCAACTTTAATTTGTAAACGAAATGATTTGAAATTTTACAGTTATACCACGATTTTTTATCGAAGTGATTTTTCCAGAAATCATATCTGGCATTGCTCTATATTCCTTTAAACTCTAAATCTCAAATTCCACAAAATTGTGTAACCATATACGGGACGATCACTTTTACGATGCCCAATACAGGGAACGTGGAAACAGTAATATATACAAGGTGGCTTAAATGAGGAAAAGTCTGAAATACCAGCTGAAAACTGAAAATGCACATTTTCTTTCTTTTCATGAATTTTTAATTTCTAAAGTAAATAATATTTCGAAAACTCAAAATTGGCGGAATAGGATGACAATTTTTTTGTGCCAACGAATTCATAGGAAAATTTGCACAAAATTATGTCAAAATGAATTTCCTGTCAAATTGTTTAAGAAAACTAAAGCGTTTGTTGTCAAAGAGTGCTTTGCTCATTTTGAAAATAAGGGTTTTTTAAACGTAAATATTTAAAGTCATTTACCTTGGAAACGGTTTATTTTAAAGTGATTGTACCAATTAACTATTTTTTTTTTGTTGCAATTCTGTTTTGAAGAAAAAAGATTGTTATAGGACACTGGCATTAACTTTTCATGTATAATTTCCGCATGAATTCACACAACTTAAGTCACGGCTGACGTTAGTAATTGTACTAATTGTTTGTATTGTCAATATAATTTTCGATAGTTTTTCGTGCTAAAAACAATAATTTTTTGTAATTTAGTGGAATATATAATGCAAACATTTAGTGCAGTATATATGTTGCACACAGTACTGGAATTCGGACAATGTCCGAAAAAAGTATGCAAAGCTAGTTCTGACTTCCCAAAAATTCCCATACCCAAAATTATACATTTAATCGGTTAATGCCTATTACAAAATACAGATAACTAGTTCTGGGCGTTACAAATTGTTCAAAACTAGTTTTGTGCATTTTGAAATGACCAGAATTAATTCTATTCATTTTCTGAAAGTTACATGAAAAAATTAAAAGTATGGTTATGCCTTTATTGTCATCACATTTTCTGAATTCAGAAAGAGAGAGTTTTGCATACTTTTTCGAATATCGTGTGTATCATAAGCTTCAGATAATGAAGGGAACTAGTTCTG
This sequence comes from Monochamus alternatus, assembly GCA_037114965.1. NCBI lineage: Eukaryota > Metazoa > Arthropoda > Insecta > Coleoptera > Cerambycidae > Monochamus > Monochamus alternatus. The sequence continues at coordinate 69,933,109 of CM073431.1, read as the reverse complement.
GTCATTTAAAAATGCACAAAACTAGTTTTGAACAATTTATAATGCCTAGAACTAGTTCTCAAATATTTGACCAGTAAAGTTTATATCAGTATGAAACCATTTCGGATAACTTGCTTGAACAGATCTATTGAAAACATTTGCAAATCAAATAGAAAAAAATCCATAGAATTTGCTACTACAGAAACGGATAATTTAAATTTTTAATACTATAGCGTTTCTATTTAATAGATGAAATGAATAGATGAAACAAAAAATGAAACTTTGTATTTATTTTCTTCTTGGAATTATCCAGTTTTAGATTTTATAATGTGTTTTCGCGTCAAATTCCAAATATTCAAAAAATTAAAAATGCATGATTAAACTGGTAAGTACTATACACTTTTTATTTAATACCAAAATTCTCAAAAAAGGGTGTCGTGAGTAAACTAAACTATTTTTTCTCTCTATTTTTCGAGGAAAGTTAAGATAAATATAATGTCATGAAATTTTCAATTTAGGCTTTAAAGAAATAATATAGAACAGAAGATAATATTTTCAAGACTTTGTAGAAAAAACGTGGAAAAAGATAATTTCATGAAATTTGCAATTTAAGAACACAACAGGACACTACAACAAACAGTAGTTAATACAATTAAATTTGGGACATTCCCTAAGAATATCTATGTGACATATATCCAAAAAAAAAAACGTTAAAATCACACACATCCATCAGATCTTATAAAGGTGCTTCAAATCAAATTAGGGTAATTACAAATAGCACAATGCCTTTAAAGTATAAAAGTTTGAAATTTCTTCATCCAAACTGAATTCCATGATTTACAAAACTAAGTACTTAACTGAATTCAGGTGGAGTTATCTAATTCACAAAATTTTGCGCGATAAAAACTGAAAAACTTCTTTTCCGTCAAAGGAGGGAACGAAATCGGAAAGCCCATGAGTCTTTTCCAGTTTTTACAGCTCGGATTCCTAACTAAGTGGCCTAAAACGTCGATGATGTTTCAACTTTATATTCCATTTGCCCTCCTATTTTCCGATATAATGCAATTCCAGAACAGCCATATATTTGACGAATGCCATATGGTACATTTTCTTGTGTTCTCCTACATACCGAGAAATTCAATTTTCTGCTTTCGCTTTCAACTTGGGCGTTGTTTTATAAAAGCAATTACCAAGTTCGGCTCCATGCCGTAACAGAAAAAAAGAGGTATTCAATTTGAATAAAGCATTTACGTGAATGAGATATGGAAGTGACTGGAATTTGCATTTAGTTATAACACTTTTCGTGGAACTGGCCATCAGTGCACGCCAAATAAAAAAAGTTGTATGAGTACCTTTTTTAAATATATTCAGTAAAAGAAATTTTATACAAAGTAATTTCGAAAACAGTGGTCGTACAGCAATCACAGTCCTGGAGTAAAAATAGATCCATTTAAATCAATTTACTTTAGCCGAAAAGACTGTATCTAATTCAAATTATCAGAACTGTTTAAAGAAAAGAATATCGATTCCATACAAAAATGGGTTTTACTTATTATTTATTAATTTCTTTTAAAACTATTAGGTTTGGAAAAAATAAATAATCGGTTTAGTTCTAGTTTTTGTTCGTTGAAAATTATTTTGTACAACAGTTGCTAGATTAAACGAAAAACAAATAATTGAAATTTTAATTACTATGATTGGACACCAAGATCAAATCCGAAGTCAGCAGAAGGTGTGTGACTATTTTACCAGAAGTATCCAAATCAGAATATTAGTAGAAGTATCCAAGAAGTTTAAAATTACCGTCATACAAGAAATATAAGATGCCACATATAGAAGATTACAGTTTCGCGAGAAAATCACATAATTTTCACTGGCGAAGCAACTTTTTATTTAAAAAAAATCGTGAATTGGTAAAAACTAGTTTTTAGAACCTAGCAAATTCGCACTGGATGCACAAACATAACGGCTGGAAAATTTGGACTTGAATAGTATGAAATCCCATACTGGGACCTTATTTCTTTGAGGAAAATTTGAACGGTGATCTGGATTTTTTGTTTTTTGAGATAATTCAGCCTTGGAATTCATTTTTCCTAACCAGAATGAGTACAATGTGCCTACTGATGATGTGTAGCTGCAACAAGATGATGGTCGCTGTAAGAAATTACCTTACAAAGTTTTCCCAAATCGATAGAGATTTCAGCAGAAGAGGACCGCTTGAATGGCCACTACTCTCCACCGACTTAACCCCACTACATTTTTTTGTGAGGTTCATAAGTGCGTATGTGAACACGTCAGACAGTATCAAAGGACTGAAAAATACGAGAGAATAAGTTCGGAATATACCAGGCACTATTCAAAATCTAATTGATGAAATTGAATATAAAATTGCGCATTGTGCAATGGTTAATGCCGGGACCTTGCACATATGTTTTATAATATAATATATGTTTTATAACTATTAAAAAAGTATGGAAAATAAAGAGCGTTCTATTTTTAAAAAAATATTATAGATCTATTAAACATGGTTCAAAAAAGTTATTTTTTTAAGGCAATCATCTTTTTTATTGCACCATATGAAAGCTTAGTTTAGTGTGTGTGCACATAAAAATCTTTGATACTGTTATCAATAGCAAAGGTGTGTTGCTCATTTTTTAATGGCGTCGTGAAAATGACCCAAATTACAAGCAACGTGTTGTTATTCAATTTTCAGTGATATCTGTCGAAAAACCCTCGGAAATCCTTCGAAGATTGCAGGTGGTGTATGGAGACGAATGCATGTCGAAAACACGCGTGTTTGAATGGGCAAAACGGTTCAAGGAGGGACGTGAATCGGTAGAAGACGATCCACGTGAAGGAGCTCCCGTCATCTCTCGTTCCATTCGCAAGATGTTACACGCAAATATGGTGCCAAAAGTTCTCACCCATGAATAGAAAGACATACGAAAGTCGATCTGCGAGGATTTGTTGTCCCGCATTCGGAGCGACGGTACAGACTGGATGAGTCGGGTAGTCACTGAAGATGAAACCTGGATATTTGAGTATGACCCCGAGACCCGTAAACAAAGTCAGCAGTGGGTGGAAAAGGGTGGAGAGCGGCCAACAAAAGCGAGGATGTCCAAGTCACGACTGAAGGCAGTGCTGATCGGTTTTTTCGATATCCACCGCATCATTCGAATATGTTTCTGCCGGCCAGACAGTGACTGGACAGTTCTATGTTGGCATCCTGGAACGGCTGCAGGCCCGGGTTTTCCGTGTACGACTCGATCTCGGCAAGAACGACTGGATCTTGCACCACGACAACGAGCTAACCCATTCCTTGTTCATTGTGCTAGAGTTTTTGGCAAAAAAAAAGGCATTCCAACGTTGCCGCACCCACCCTATAGCCTCGATATTGCCCCCTGCGATTTTTTTATTCCCCAAGATGAAGTCACACCTCAAGGGAACTCATCATGGCGGCGTACAGGATGTCAAAGAAGCTGCATCCGTGATGCTGAACGGGTTAACTGCAGAGGATTACCAAGGGCGCTTCCAATCGTGGGAGCAACGTTGGAATCGTTGTGTAGAGTTCGAGGCTATTATGAAGGAAAATTTTGGCGAAATTTAATTTGCTTGTTTTTTCATTGACAAATTCCCGGAACTTAATTGCCACACCTCATATATTGATTTTACCTTTGAATATTCGCAGGTGGCATGAGATAACATTCTTGTTATTTGCTAAACTCTTTATTAATCAGTTGTTAAATGTCTGAAATTACTTATATTTGTAGAAAACACTATTTCAAGAATACGGCGCCCTTAACACGACTCAAAACGGTTTCCTCGCATGTATTTCAATATTTTCTAAATTAGAGCACAAAAAACAAACCGCGCATTTTCTCATTTCTTTTAAATTAAAAACATTTTCAATAAATGTATGTATCCATGGTTATAAATCTTTTCTTATGAGAGACATATTCAAATCCTTGTAAAAATTTACCAATTTGAGATGAAAGTCCTTGAACTTGTAACACATTTATAAAACGCGTTCAAAATTTATTAGACACATCGGAAAGTTATTTGCCTACACTGATAAAAATGGGTGGAAATTTCCATGTTCTGCTGCGCTCTTTTTATTACACAATATTTACCGTCAAACTTTAATTTACATTAGGTATATATTAAGGAATAATCAAGTGTATGTGTTTATACATAATAAAATTTAAAAATAAATCAGATCAATGGAACTATTTACTTTTAATCAATTTATTATGAAATTTTACAGAAATTTTTATGTGATGCACATGCGCAGAGGCACATCAATCTAATCTCTAGCCTAATACGTCCTAGTTGTCTTGTTAACGAGTGGTACGCAAACATGTACGGTTCATTACTAAGGACTTTATGTGGGATATTCGCAAAACAGTAAGCATAAAATTATATATTGTTACGTATGTGCTTGCAGCTTATGCCAATTTAAATATTATACAATTCATAAATACCTTAATTATAAATTTACTGTAATTAAAACTCGAGCTAAATATATTTATTTTCACACAGATACATATATCTATAAGTTTTTGCAAAAACCAAGGAACATTTATATTGATGATTCAAGAATAATTATGTAGTATTTTCAGCGAAAAGCAACATATTTTCTAATGCAAATGAAATACCTCATTGCAATACATTTTCAGATGATGGTTGAACAATACACTTTTACAGAAAATTCACATTTAGAAGATGGATGGGCAAATTCCACTAAAAGGTTGTCCTATACAGAAGTTATTTCTGTTCCTGACAAGGCCTTCTTAACTATTTTGAAATAAAAATGTGACTCGTATAGTGTATATATTACTGAATTCTAATAATAAAATCTACTTCACTAATGATTTGTTAGTAAGAGACTTTTTTATGACATTTAAAAACTTTTCAACTTCAGCTGGCAACACACTTTTCATATGGCTAAAAAAATAATATAATATTTTTAAATTGGCTTTTATTATACTATTCAGGTTAAATAAATGAGAATATTTGAACTGATTGATAAACTCTTTGATATCTTCAATTTTTTAACGTGTATATTGTTCAATTTTTTACAGATTGATATTCAGTCATATATGTGAAATAATGTTAGTTAAGGAAAAAGTTTTCTTTGCATGAAATTTTTAAGCTGTTTACAATTCCAACCTAACAATTGCAATGTCTAAATCAATACCAATTATAGTGTCAAAAATTTACGTTGAAATTAAGAAATTAATCATATAATATAATACGGAATTTTAACCATGCTTATTCCTGTAATACTACAGTGTACCTCATTTACAAAATTATTGTATTATCATGTAATTTTACATAACTTTACGCTGATCACAAATTGCCAACGCAGTCATGTGAAATTACAGTAGTTGTATCAGTGTATTGAGATTTTAGAAAAAAATATGCAAAGTATTTTCCTAGATTATTTGAGTTAATGTCAAGTTCTATTAAAAAGACTGTCACAATTAGAAATAGTTTTCGCACAAACTTTGCAATTAACTTGTAATTCCATTTGTGTTTCAAGCAGTGGATACGGTGGCACTAATAAATGCAAGGCAAACTATATATTTACATAATTGCATATCCGATTGTAATACTAATTTACCGAGCAACGGTAATATTAAATCCAAAGGCGCAGCGAAGTACGATAGAAAAAGTTTTTATTTTATTTTTAGGTTACTAAATTACTGACGCGGAAAGTGAGAAAACTTTGGTGGAATTTTAAAGTGTATTCTAAATTACTACAAAATTCAATTCCTGCCATGGCTAAAGCTGAGAAGCTTTAAAACGCGTCCGTTTATATTGATTGTAGCAACAAATCTCTGAAAACAAGATAAAAATATTAACTTTCATGATATTAAATTGCGAATTTTTATTTTTCTTATTACATATTTGCCCTGGAAAAAGTAATGAACTTCCACTTCATTCTCGTCTTTTTTAACATTTTAGGAAATTTTGATATATAAAAAAATATATATTGTTCTTTTTATTAACTTCATTTTACATGTACCTATCGCACCTGTCATGGAATAGATACAGTGTTCTCGAATTGTTCATTTTTTTTAACTATTAGTTTGTATCTTTCTGTTAAAGTATCAAATGTTTATGTGTTATGAGACGTTTCTGTTAGTTAATTTTTAATTAAAATTTATGATAATTATCACGTTATCGACAAATTTTATTTATTTATTGAGTAAGGTCGGATGGATTCTCAACTGATTCAATTTATTTGTTGAATTAATTGTTCGACTGGCATAATTAGCAATTTATTTCTGTTATATAATTTTGAAAAAAATATATATATAAATTTAGCGTTTGTTAACCTTTAGTTTTTATTTAATTACATTCTGAACTTGGTTACTTCTGATTACTTGGATTAAAATTTATTTTGTGTCAAACAAAAATTTTCATACTAACTTGAAAAATGACGATTTTTTTTTATTTTAAGAGAAAACAACAAATAATTACATAAATAAAAAATATAATAGAAAAATATGATATTGTTATAACTATGTAATCAATTGAGGGGTTTTCTTTTATTTGCTCAATGTTCTTGCATCTCAAGTAGAATCTAAGTTGAAGACAATTGGACACCTTAAAAATTCTTGAATTTATTCGCGAAAAAAGATAAAATATCGAAACTTTTGAAAATACAACAAAATATTCCCCTGCTATTCACAAAATAATAATAATAAATAATAATAATCAGGCATGGATAATAATTCACATTTAGAGGATGGATGGATGGATAAATTCCACTAAAAAAACCTTCCTACACAAGTTTGCTCCTGACAAGGCCTTGTTAACTAATTACAAATAAAAAAATAAATCGCAGAACGTATTTATTATCGAATTATAATAATAAAATCTACTGTATTTCTAATATTTGTACATTTAAACCTGTAGTTTTGTACATTTTAACAGAATGTTTTAATATAAACAATTTTTCCATGTAAAAGGTTTTCCCTCTTTTCTTTTTCATCTGTCGACACACTATTTATATGGCTAAAAAAATAATACACTTTTAAATTGGTTTCTGTTACACTATTCAGGTTAAACAAAATGATAATATTTGAACTGGTTGATTAGCTCTTTCGTGTATACATTTCCTTTAGCACGTGGATATTGTTCAATATTTAAATTTTTTAAACACTGACATTCAGTCATATAAGATGTGAAATAGTGTTAGATATTGAAAAATATGCATATTTTTCAATTGTGGTTATAAGTATATATAAAATATAAGAACATTTAAAATTACATATATTTTACAATTCCAACCTAAAAATTATAATGAAATCAATATAAATTATAGTATTGGAAATTTCTGATGAAATTAGCATGAAAGTTGTAAAATGACATAACATAATATGGAATTTTATCCATGTTTATTTCTGTAATATTACAGTCTGATGCTTATTTCATTACGAAAGTTATTATATAATTTTACATAACAGTTATCAGTGTGTTTTGGTAAAATAATATCTACTTCCGTAATAATATTCATCCTTTTGTCTTCCATTCCCCTCAATTTATGTATGAAATACTATCTCCAGGTTACATAGTAAAAAGGAAAACAACTGGGACGCGAATCTTTTATTCATTCAACTATTAAGTAGCTAGTCAGTTTTCAAATCACGTTGATATATTGCCGCTTTACCCACTTTTGTATTATACCCCGCTTCGGGGAATCTAGTTCATGCTGAATGTATATAAAAACACCCGGAACCAGAACATGGCAGAATGCTTCTCTTTTAAAGTAGCGCCGTGTTGCACTTGGCGCGGATTAAATAACAAAAGGAATTCGAGAACATGTGGTCCAGTTTTGGCTACAGATCAGCAGGTAGAAAAACAAAAAATAGGAGAACATTTTCATTAAATTAGAACTTGTCCAAAATTCTTTATTAAATTTAGATACTAGAATCAAAAACATATAGGTACACATACCGGATGCATGGGCACGCAATCTAATACGATGATTTTAAAAAGGTTAACAAGTAGATAATATTAGAAATAGTCTGCATACAGTAAGAAATAAAATGTACAGGATGACTTTTTTATCAAGGGAAATGCGTTTTTGTTCAAAATCAACTTCATTTTCTACTTGAACTACAGATGCATGCAATAAAATATAGCCATATATGAGAAAATAAACTCTTGGAGAATAGTTCACTTCTCCACAAGATACTGCCAATGGCCATACAAAAATATTAGTATGCTACCTATATCAAAAGCAGTAAAAGTCGAGTTTACAAGGCAATAATTACTTTTCAAATTAAAACACCCATTGTTATACAGAATTTACATTGCCAATTCAGTATACATACCAAAAATGTGGATAATATTATGAAAACATGTTTGATTTGTTAATAATATACAGTATGCGCCAAAAGTATGGAATAAATTCAATAAAAACGAAACAATTATTTTTTGGGAAAAATCCTCGAACAGGTCGATTTTTAATTTAAAAAATACATATTTTAGCGTAAAATGTCATTTGTTTTCGAGTAATGACGTCATCGATTTTTTTTTAAATGGCAACACCATATTTTTTTCCTTGATTCTGAAAGATCCTTTAATTCTCTATCAGACAGTACTAAAATTTTGCCCTCTTAAATGGGAAAGTTTTCGAGTAAATGACGATTGAATGTTAGAAAACGTAAATCAATTAAAATAAACCAAAAACGTTATCAAGTTTAGTTTTTCGAATTCCATAGTTCCTTTATGGATCACGTAGGTGAAAATCTTTGCAAAGTGTCATTGTCACACCGACTTTCTAATAAGTATTGTAAGCGACATAGAAATTATTATTCAATTTAAAGTATTATGGCACATTTAACTGTTACTCAAAGAATTGAAATTTTAATTCTTATCGGATGCGAGAATATGACTAGAACTCAGCAGGAAGTTTGCGATTTATTTAATGAAAAATATCCAGTTCGCCCTATCAGCCAATCAACAGTCAGTAAGGTAGAGTCTAAATTTAGAGAAACTGGCAATGTTGTAAATATTCCAAAACCTGGACGTCCAAGCATTAATGAAAATCAGAAACAGAATATTTTGATAAGTATGGTGGATAATCCTCATAATTCTTCAAGACTGGTTGCATTAAACAATGACATTAGTCAGAGCACAGTGCTACGTATCTTGAGGAAGGAAAAATATCATCCCTACAAAATTCAACTTGTGCAGGAACTCAATGAAGATGATCCCGATCGCCGCTTACACTTTTGCGAAATTCTAATGGATTTATGTCAAGGAAATAGAAATTTACACCGGCAAATACTTTTTTCAGATGAGGCCACATTTTGTCTGAATGGTACAGTAAACCGTCCAACTTGCAGATATTGGAGTCAGGAAAATCCTCATTGGATGGCAGAGGCACATACCCAACACCCTCAGAAATTAAATGTGTGGGCTGGAATAGTTGACGACAGAATAATAGGGCCTTTCTTCATTGAAGGAACCCTTACAGGAGAAACATATTTAGAGTTTTTAGAAAATGACCTTGTTCCAGCCCTTGCAGTAATTTTTCCTAACGATAATGACCCTGACATTCCTGACGATACCATATGGTTTCAGCAAGACGGTGCACCTCCTCACTATGCGCGCCCTGTACGAGATTCTTTGGACAACTGTTTTCCTGGGAGGTGGATCGGCAAACGCGGACCGATAGAATGGCCTGCAAGATCGCCAGATCTTACACCTCTTGACTATTTTTTATGGAGATACTTGAAGTCAAAAGTGTACATTAATAAACACGTAATTTAAATTTAGAAGAACTTCAAAATCGCATTCGGGACGAAATACGCAGAGTTACCCCAGAAATCATTCATAATGTGCAAGAAGAATTTCTTCACAGACTTGCCCATTGTCAAGAAGTTGGTGGATCGCAATTCGAACATTTAATTTAAGTATAAAATTTAATCAATTGTATTTTATTTTACATACCTCAGAATTGTTACTTTTTTATGGATAAAATTTACGTTTTCTAACATTCAATCGTCATTTACTCGAAAACTTTCCTATGTAAGAGGGCAAAATTTTAGTACTGTCTGATAGAGAATTAAACGATCTTTCAGAATCAAGGAAAAAATATAGTGTTGCCATTTAAAAATAAAATCGATGACGTCATTACTCGAAAACAAATGACATTTGAAAATCGCATTTTACGCTAAAATATGTATTTTTTAAATTAAAAATCGACCTATTCGAGGATTTTTCCCAAAAAATAATTGTTTCGTTTTTATTGAATTTATTCCATACTTTTGGCGCATACTGTATAATAATAATATATCTATCCTCTAATCACTAGGATTAGAGGATAGATATAGAAGAAGGGGCGGCATATTATTATTATTAAGCAGGTCGCATTTGCGTAATATGTAATAATCCTATTATAAAATAAAAATATAACAAACAGAAAATGATATCTAAGAATATATTCCATTCACAAATTCTTAACAATAATTTTTTCAAATGTGTCGATTAAAAATTAAATCGACACATTTGAAAAAATTTGTATAATTTTACACTTAATTAAATTATTTGCCAAAAAGTTTTTAAGAGTATCCCCATATGCAAATAGACATACATGTCTCTTTTACTATACTTTTACTCAATTGCAGGAAAATTTATTTTTAGAGGCTAATAAGTTTATTTAAATATTTTTAACAGTAAAATTATTTCTAATTTCGTAATAGCACCACTAACTTCGTATTTAAATGTAAATCTTGTAATGTATAAATAATGCCAATTATGAAATAAAGGCAACGTCAGTTACTTTGACGAGTCCTGCGACTAGATACAACATATTTAAGCATGCGGTTCCGTAGTTCTTTGTGCACCTGAAAAATGACTTGTACAGTTCTAAATTATGCAGTTGTTTTGTACGGCATTGTGCTTTTATGTTATAGGCTATGTGCATTGCAGCAGAGACTTTGTTCAGCTTAACTTCCGCAAACAATTCCCTCGGGTGCTTGTTACAGGCCCCTTGACACCAAAAGTTAACCTTAGCAATATTCGTATGGGGTTGACAGGGGTGTTTATAGAGAATTTAATTATCATACGTCAGCAAAATAACTTACAAGTCACATGGTTTTTGAGGAAGTTTAGTACTAATTAAAATTTCGAATAATAGAATAAAAATCATAATCGCAAGTAGACATTAAATGCAAGTATTTTTATCATTGTGAGATTTTAGATTAGCACCCAGTGAGATGAAGTGGCATGTCACTTCACTGCTAAATATATCACGAGAATTTAATTTAAACTAAGGTGAAATCTGTTCTTCTAAAGCTGTCTTCTAGTATATTTTCAGTATTCCATTCGCATTTAATATTATTTTACGTTTCTACCACGGAATTGGTATTTCCAAGGCTATTTCTTTCAATACATAAGTATTGTTATTAATGTGAACTAAATTCTAGCATCATCAATAAAAATAACAACAAAAATGTAGTGCCTTTAATTTATAGTTTCAATCAATAAAGCGTCTTTCAATCCCTAAGTAGTAATTCTCCAATCGCAAATAAATACATTTCATATCATAAAACTTTTCCAAGAAAATAAGCGATTCAGAAGAAATTATTTGTACTCTTCCTCAACTGAGACAAGCCCCTGAAGGTTTGGAAAGAGATTTGTTGCCTAAGAAGAGTTGTGCGAGGTATGATAAAGTTTATGATGTTTTCAGGAGTTGGTGCTCACAAAAAGGTGTTCAGAAAAATATTTCGCAAACTATTGTACTGGCATATTTTACCGAAATTATTAAAATAAGAAAGCCGTCAACCCTTTGGTTCATTTACTCTATGTCGCGTACTACTTTAAATATTAAAAATAAAGTGGATATCTCCGAATGTTCGAAGATAGGGATAGATGGCATCTTTGAAACAACAAAATCTAGAATATGTATCCAAAAAGTCAAGGCACGTTCTCCAGTGAGAACATTGCGGCGTTTTTGAAGAATGCACCTGATGATATACTACCTATAAAGGTTGCATTCATAATTAGTGTATCAGGCGCATTTCAAAACCTACCAGTCAAGAGTATTTATAGTGAGTACTTTCTTTTTACAATTAAGATTAGGTAAAATCACTCGCCAACCATTTGGCTATAAATCGACGTCAATTTCCCAAAAAAATTGCAGTGTTTCTAATGCTTCCGCATTGTGAAACATACATGGGACGCTGCTTCCGAAGAACGTCAGCCACACTATTGGTAAATAGCAGTGGTGACATTCTCCAGTTGAAGATATTAGGAAAATGAAAATCTTCCACCTTAGCGTAAGGGTACGTCGGCAAGTATACAGATTCTCAGGTTAAAATTGCACACGAAATTATCTGGCGAAATGCCAAACTCCAGTACTAAAAACGTTACCATTTCTACGCAGGATGTTCAGCATGGATTAACAATTTCTTGTGCCGCTTATAACCAATTGTTACAATTAATTTAGTACAATAATTTGTAATACTTAATGAGAATAAAATTTGTTGAGAATATTTTAATGTACAATAAGATATTTTTTGAAACCAACATTTTAGTTATTCAATGAATGTTGACATTTACCTGGGCTGAAAGTGACACTTGTCTGGGTGGAAAGTAATCACTTTCCACCCTGGTAAATGTCACTTTCCATCTGGATATATGTCAAAGTGAGAAATATGTTTCTTTCAAACTTACTGTAACTTTAAAATATCAACATTTTATATATGGTTGTAAATAAAGGAAAAGGTAAAGCTCATTCAACTAAATGTTTCTACATTTCCGATTAATGGAGTCACAGAATATTAGTAACCTAATAAAAATACTTAGTTTATAATTAGGTATTTAGACGCTTGTGGACACTTTTACTCACTCTAAACACTGTTTTATTTACCGACAACATTATTTCTGTAGCCCGATCTCCCCTAATAGAAAATGCACGTGTTTCAGGCTTCCGGCGCCCTTGAAGAACACCGAAGGATGAGGGAATACCTCAGGAGGATGGAACGCGACGGTGTTCAGAGAGTCAAGATGTTTCTTGTGATCACGGCGGCTTACGTTCTTTTTTGGGGGCCACTATTTTTTGTCACTCTCGTCAACCATCCCATCGTGGGCAACCCTTTGGGGCACGAGGTACGTTGGTACATTTTATGCATGTTTCGAATTCAATTCATGATAAGTCAAAGTTACACACAATAACTATTGAACGATATTATTACTGAAAAATAAATGTTTCTGAATTATTTTTTCTGTCTTATTAAGATATAAAAAATATAAGAAGTAGTATTACAGAATTAAATACTTTTTGGTATTTATATCTGAATTTATTTTTAATTAGATCAAGGCATACCTATTGAAAAAAAAATATTGTCAATGTCAAAGTCATACAAGCAATCTCTTCAATTTGTTAAATAAAAGGAGGCTAAATAAAATTCTTACTCAAAAATGAAAAGAAAATTAAATGCTGAAATTTTTTAAGAATTATTCACTCTTGTGAAAAGAGTAGGTATATGAATTTCGTAACAGAAAACAATATATTTGAATTTAAAACAAGCGAATAACAATATTACGGGTACAATAAGAAACAAAGGAATACACTGTTGTGTTAAGACAGTGAGATAGAGACAATAATATTTCCAACGTTGTCAGGTTGTGGAAATGATTGTTAGCTTAATATTATTTTGTTCTATGTCCGTTATTCACATAAACAGAAATCAACAAAATATGAAGATATAGCGTGTCCCGCAATGGACATGGAAAATTTGATTTTATTGAGTAGAGATTTCAAATGCTTACACTACAAGTGGGCAGAATTATCATAGTTTAGAGATATCATTATAATAATAATAATAATAATAATAATAATAATAATTTATTTATCATCCAGACAGATCACACACACACGTATCATTGGATAAGTCAACACAATTTTTACGTATAACAATAACAGTAAAATAAATAACTCAGCAACGAAACAAGATACAGTTCATCTTAACTATACTATACTTGACTATATTACAAAATAGGTATATCAACTAATAAAATCTGTTATGGCATAAAAACAATTCTCAGCCAAATATCTTTTCAATTTTGATTTGAACAAGTTAAAATTGAGTTCAGTTCTAATACTAACGGGTAAATGATCTATCTATCTAATGCACATGTAAGAAGGTGCTTTTTCATATAATGATGTTTCATAATGGGGTATTCTAAATAGATTGCCATGCCTAGTTCTATAACAATGAGTTTGATCATATCTAATAAATTTACTAGAGTTCTTTACAATCTGCAGAATGCATTTATAAATGTAAATATTTTTTTATAAAGTACAGTCTACAAGAATTCAATGGATGTATGTCAAAAATAAGACGGATAATTCTTTTCTGTAAAATAATAATTCTACTGATATTAACACTACCTGCATTACCCCATATGATTACATTATATGACAAGTGACAATAGATCAATGAATAATAATCATCGAGAAGTTGTTTAGTATCAAATGTAGATTTTAATTTCAGGAGAGCGTAATAACCATTATTAAGTTTTTTACAAATAAACTCAACACTACTTTCCCAGCTCATATCATAATCAATGTAGGTGCCTAAAAACTTCGTAGTGTCAGATAACTGAATTGTTCTGCCATTTATTGTGACGTCAAAGGGTGCCCGAACATTACGCAAAGAAAACTACCAGTTTGAAAATTCAACTGATAACTTATTAAGACGATATTGAAGATCCTCAGGTCATTTGGACGATGGTATTATTTAGATGGAAAGGAATGCAACCACCATTGCCTACTGCATAGATGTCTTTTGACTTTTTTGTTCCTCTTGGAAAGAAGAAATTTGCGATACTGTATATAGCCAGTCTACCTAAATTACACGCGTAGAGATCTTTATCTTAGCATAATTTTTTAAACCCTAAGAGACCCAGTAATATTAGTAAGCAACTTTTTTATTGGATAAAAATTCAGCTAAATGTTTTTAATTATTTCTCACACTGTTGAAACTTCAATGTGTGTACTTTATTTTAAAATAATATCGCTATTTGCATATGTAGTAGCATAAACGTTAAATTTTAGAAAATGGAGAACGTTTTATGAATAAATATTTAAAATGTTTCATCGCTTGCGACATAAGGGTAGATAGGTAGGTATCGCTGTACCGTGCAGGCATATCTCACACTGAGTTACAGTGAATTTCATTTAATCTCTGCTTTGAAGACCTAAAGGTTGTCACTTGGCTATGTCGTATCCGTCTACTTGCCTTCGCTATCTCGTCACTGAACGACTTTATCTTATGTGTTTCTTTCATGTTCGGTGCTCAACTGAGCTTATAATTATTTTCCAAGATTATAAATTAAAACGAGAACAGAACAACGAAATTTCACACGCGTAAATCAGATTCAAATTTGGAACATTATGAAACATTAATCCTTGCAAAAGATCCCAAAAAGATAACAAGCATCAATTATATGATGATCATCCAAAATCTTGCTGAAGTACTTTAGCGTACACAAGTCATTGATGTCAAAATAACGCGAGTTATCAAAGAAAATTATGTTCACATCTATTCACATTGATATACAGCTTCTCCAGATATATTTCAAAAATGAATGATCGATTTAATTTGGAAACCGTCATTACAATTTCATTTTAGTAAATTTAATTTCAAGAGACGTTGTTTGTATTTTAAATTAGTCTGTTCTAGTTCAGGAAATATTATAAATCAAAATTCGTCAATTCAGTTTCAAAAAATATTTTACAAAGCAGTAAGGCCTGTTAGACCTGTATGTGCAGTTTACAAAAAAGACATCACTGGGGAAATCATCAATACTGCTTGTTCAGAAAGACTTTATCATTTTATCATTTCAAGTCATGATAATTCACGTAAATCAGCCAGAGAATTGATGTATTTGTCAGATTGTGGCCAGTCAACTGTAGTAGACATTTGCATCACATGGACAAAAACAAAAAAAAAGGTCCATATATGAACACTTGTACTTCTTTATTAAATCATCATGATTTAGTTCGTCAATAACATCAACTGTCGTGCCTACCCCCTCAAAGAAAGGCGAGGCTTAGGATTTCCAGATAATCTATCTATTCGAGTAAGCTATTGTGCAGTGTTGTAACAAATGCGTTGTTTAATGTTGCCATCACTGTTGAGATGAGGTTCGTCGTTTTGAGACTACAATACAAGAAAAAATACTCTTACAGAGAAAACATTGTCGACTGCTATCATCGCAAAAGCAGTTTTCCATCTTTCCTGTCTATCAAACACTATTCGAGGAATATTCTTTACTGACGACATCGCACTTCAAAGTCAGTTTGAAGAATTTTTTCCTATATTTTCGTTATTAACAGTTAGAGCAATTTCATAATATATTTTAACAATTGGTACGCGCTGTGGAAGCATGTGATTTTCCATGAGTACGAATAGGATACCAACAAACTTGGCTTAATGAAGTATTTCCTACATTTTCGACATTAAAGTCTAATACAATTAACTGTAAATACGTAGATACCAAATAGGATACCCTTATCACTGTAAATATGGTTAGGCGCAGATGAAAATTGGACATGCTATTTGGACCCTTTATAATCTGGAATGAAGTAACTTGTCCTTCAATCAACTCGTATAAACGAATTATTTAGAAAAGAGACGCAATTGCATATTAACGGCCTGCGATTGTTGAACAAAGGAATATATATAATCATGCAAGCGTAACAGAAACCTACATCTAAGGGAAATTCGAGATTATAACACTTCACAGTTCGAGTAATTCCACCGAACTTAATCTATAGAGGGAAAAGCGTGCTGCAGTCCTTTTCTCTAGATAAATAATCTCAAATTACCAGAATAGACTCTCTAATGTTACAGAGATGTATCGCTCCGACTACAGGCGGGCTCAATAAAGGCTTATTCAGAATACGACAATTAATTTTCTAACTTTAAGGACCTTAGTTAATAGTATTATTTATTGTTAACCTTTCCTTACATATTCGCATTCCACAAAGAGAACTGACTTGAAAGTTTAACGTCTCTGCTGAAATATGTAAAGACGTCTTTTCCGACACAACATATACTAAAATCCGAATATACAAATAGAAAATATGTTTTTTAGTCAACAAAATTAAAATATATACCTAGTTACTTATGTAGTAATAAAAACTAATATAAAGGAAAGATATATAGGTATTTTTTAATTTAATGAGCGATGGAATTGGGAGGCAAGGATTATTCGAATACAGAAAAGTATAACTGATTAATTTCGTAATGTTACAATATCTTTACAACGGAATTATATCGAACATTCATATTTATAACATATTTGATCATCTGTGTCAGACAAATTTATGAACGAGCAGGAATTGAATGGGATGGCGTGGGATACAATTTTTCTCTGAACATGTTTTAAATCATAACAATTTGATTGGATCTATTTTTAAAATATGTTCCGAAGATTAACTATAAACCGATGGCTGGATAAAAGACGTTCATATTCCATGAATTTTTCAGTATCTTATACAGGGAGTCTAGAAACTAGTGGTTAAAAATGATACGGCACACAGGGAGGTCAAAATAATGTCAGTACTTCATATAAATTTTTATCACATCTGATGGCTTCGCTAAAGATATACAAGGCTTTGCTAAGGATATACAAGGCTTCCAAGTAAGAAGTTAAATATTTAATCTCAGCCATAATTTCTAAACCGTTACCTTGGCAACCTCGAAATTTGGGTGATAGTACTCTCAAAATTAAGTTTTAGAATTTACCTATAAAATTTTGACGGTGTTACCAAATTTAACATTGACATATTTAATGATGTATGTAATAATAATTTATTAATAACGAAGTTAGTACTTCCAGGTAAAAATATAAAAATGGCCCCAACCTGTTGTTTCATGTGCAACAGAGGGGTTTAGACAATTTTAGAAAATGTACACAACTCAATGTGCTCATATTATTCATTGTTTTATTTTCCCAGCCTAGATGTATGTAAACTATTTTCTTATTTTTAAATAGTAAATTATTGCAGGTTAATTTTGGGACAACCTGTATAACATGGTTGTCCCTATTGTAACAATAAAATGTGAACAAACCATAATTTTTTTGAACATATTCTAATAGTTTCCCTATTTCCAAATTAAAGATTTTCTTAGATTTCAACTGCTTTGTACGTATTGTAGTCAGTTTTAAATACATCCCACGAAGAAACACATTTGGAAAAAATTGTTTTTTTATGACAAAATTGACAGTCAAACGATATTCGTGCAAATATTCTTTCAGCATGGTCAAAATTATTGATACATTATAGGACAAATATGCCCCTGTAACGAATATTATTTTTAGTTTAACTGAAATTTCACTTGCAAAATATCAATTTAATGAAAACTCATAGTATCATGCTGGAACTTTGTGTATAAGTAACGCAATATGTCTTCCATCATAAGAATATAGAAAATTTAAGAAAAATATGGAAAGAATTTACAAATATATTGGATGTTTTAAAATAAAATTATAATGTACTATGTATTATATTTCAAAAATAATAGTTTCAATATCCACTATCAAATTTAAAATTCTTTCAATCACGAAATTGTATACAAGCTGTAATACATCATCGAACTCGATATAATTCTAAGAAGAGTGGTTATTACGGAAGCATTTTATATCTCGTCCTCAAATCAGTATTATTTTACCCCAATATAACCGACTACTCTAACATTAAAACTTATATCGGAACGGCGGCTACAAGTCGTTATTTGAATGCAACGTTGTAACATCTCGCAAAACCGCTTTCTGTACATCACGGAAATGGGTAAAAAATGGAAATTTTAATGAGTTTTAGGTAACAAACTTGGCAACAATGCAGACTCTCGTCTACCAACTCGCCGACATACACCGTAAGGAAGACACAGAGAGCAATAATTAACGATGCAACTTAGATTATTACTTGTTTACTTTGCTGGCAAAGCAGGACAGTACTTTTCAATGCTAGGTGATTTCACAGGCTCTATTGTATTATTATAATTTTTGCTTTCCTGATATACTAGGTGTTTTTTAATTACTGTTATGGTTAGTTCATTATAAATTAATGTTGTGAATGTGAATTGTTTAAACAGTATCGTTAATAATATATTAGTGTTGTGACTACTCAGTGTTGTGTTGTTATGTGCGAGTGTTTGTTTTAATTTATCTAGTACTTGGTGCCTCTCGTTATTCGCCTCAAAAACATTGCGGTATTATTGTGGGGAGATTTATCGGAATAACCTCAACCTGATACAAATAGAGATCAAACGAAAAATGATAGAGAAGATGCGGAGGTTAGGACAGACGACTAACAAGCTCAGTTAATTAGATATAATGTATACAAAAATATGAAACACAATGAGGAAAAACAGAGGGCATTAGAAAAACGACTTATTTAATAATAGTATTAGACAACACCATTCAAGACTTTCAGAACGAATTCCAGCTACTAGCACAAAAAAAAATATTCAAGAATTTCTTAAAATCCATAAAATTTCATATGCTACTAGCCATACAGTCAAGAGCAATAACTTTGCAAAGAAATACGTTATTGATGAGATAGAAAAGTGGTTTCATCATAACTATTGATGAAAAATCGCTGACGTTAGTAGTGACTCTGACGAATATTAGTGCTAGTATCTGTTTCTGATTATAATAAATAAGTATTGTTTTTGCTTGTGTATTTTATGGTGTCCCTGTTATGTAGTATATGAAATATATGGAAAATATATTACTTTTGTTATACATTGTATTTATATATCGCTTGGATATAAATACGTCCAAAAAATATTTTTGTATATTTGTTTTCCATTATTATTGTTTAATTTTGTTTTTGTATTAAAGATGTAGGTATATTTTAACTTATTATTTTTCTCTCTATTATATACTCTTACTCTGCCTAACCCTAATCCCACCCTCTTAGCAGAGAACGCTCCTACCTCCAACTGGTCCTCGAAAATAATAGTTTAGAATTAAATAATAACATTTAATCAAAATATGTATTTAGCAATGGTTTTTCTTCCAAACGGTCACATTTACATTCAATATTATATACTTAATTGAAAATTAATTATTTTAAATTATTATTGGCGAAATTGAGGGAATACTGGTATCTAATGTCCTGCCTACGGCTCACCGGGTACATGCGATAACCATTCATGTTTTTTCTGACAGCTTCTTATGCCGCTGTTTTGTTCTCTCCCTTTTTTTATTTGGCAAAGCATTGACATCCTTCGTCAACATTATTTCACAATATACATTTTCAGAAATTGTGTTGAAATATAAAATTGTTTAAATTTTCCATTTATTTCCTTTCATGTTGTGGACAATAGAAACACCCCTTGTACCTAAACCGTTACTAAATTTTGACCGATGTATTCCAGATAACCCTACACATATCATACGTGCACGCCATTGTCAACCCCACGCTGTTCCTCGTCCTCCACAGGGGCCTGCGGCGCGCCATGCTGGACCTCTGCTGCGGCTGGATCCCCATATGGTTGGGGCCGTCCAACGTGCCGCCGCCCCCGGACCCCCCCAGATCGGACATATCGCTGCTAAAACCACCCCTGCCAGTGCCCGCCCATCCCGATAGCTCTATGGTAATTAAATATTATATGTAAGTGGTGTAAACGGCATGTCTTTTTCCATTCTCCACGAGCCAGCTTCCATTCAGATGTAGAACTAAAAATTCGGTTAGTTGCAGTATAAAGATAATGTCATAATTGCAATACAATTCTAAATTTTTTTTCACACCAAAACTTCATCTGACTGAAAGCTAAACAAATTCCTTTAAATCAAATTTTACATGCCTAAAAAAGTTTTTCAGAAATCAATACACATTGTACAAATTTCATGTATGTTTTTTAAAATATGGTTTCAAAAAATGTGCATGCAATTTTACTAAAATATGAAATAAATGAAAAACAACGTAAACATTAATAGAAATTTACACTCAGGTAATTATTACATAGATACGGGTACATGATGCTTTAAATTCCTAACTTTAAACTAAATTACAAAGTAGGACCATCCTCACGTGTTTTCAGAATTACTGGGTATAAGATCTGCTGACGGTAATCCTGATGAATGTGATGAGCTATTAGAGTATAGTGCAAATGTGCTATGAATATGCTAAACCGATAATTAACTAGTAATATGACATGGCCCAGTAGTATCTCTTAATTTATTTTTAACAAGCACATTTGCGTTACAGGTGTTTGTTTGATATAGGCAAAAAAAATAAATAATGTCAAGAAAAACCGATATTTAATACATAATACCTACATTTAAGTTAGATAGTACATAATATAACTTACAATTAAAATACACATAAAAAGAAACACATTACAATTATGTCGTAAATTTAAATGAGTTACGAAGTAGAAAAAAATATAGATAAATTATTAAAACCACGGTTTATTATTTTTTACCTTCATTTAAATTTATAACATACTAATTGTAATTTTATTGTGTTTTTAATTTTATATTTGTGTATTTCTTTTTATGTATATTTCAATTGTATCATATTTTAAAAATAAAAGCTTTAACATGTGTTAAAAAGAGTGTGGTACGTAATATAACTTACAGTTAAAATATACATAAAAAGAAACATATAAAATCAAAAACACATTAAAATTAATAAAATTATGATGTTGTACCTTAAAATGAGTTAGGAAGTAAAAAACGTTAAAAATAAACTATTTAAAACGCAGTTTATTTATATATTTTTTATTTCTTAGCTCATTTAAATGTACAATATAATAATAATTGTAATTTTAATGTGTTTTTGATTGTATGTTTCTTTTTATGTATATTTTAATTATTGTACGTTATATTATGTACCACTCTTATTTCAGAACCCTGAAGAAGGCTGTATATTAGCCAAAACGTAATAAAATTTGGTTTTTCTTACATTACTTTTTGACCTATACCAGACTAGCTAAACATCTATAATTAATTCAAAGATTACAAATATAAGCATCTAACATTTACATTACACTTAGTAGGTACGTTCTCTCATTACCAATGAAGGTAGATCGGTGAAACATTATAATCCTGAAAAGGTTATCTTTCAATGGTTTTTTCCTTCAATGTTTATAATGCTAGAAAATAAACCAATTTAAATCAAATTACCGAAGTATAAATTTGTTAAGTATACATTTGTGTACAGATCCGTAAAAACTTTATTCTTCAAGATAAATACTTTTTTTATTTTAAATAACATCGAAAACCGCTACCTCTGCTTGTAAAACTACTTTGTAAAAACTTTATTTTCCAAAATAACTAAACAAATATTTTTATGTTTTAAATGACATCGAAAACTTTTTGACATAATTCCATGGCTCAACACTTGATTCATCTAATGCCTTTCAAATTCAGTATTTTGTTTTGAGGGAGGTTGTGATTAACCTCACATTATCAGATTGTAAATCAAAAATTCGCTTAATGTTTATATTAAATTTCGGGGGTATAAGAAATTACAACAGGCCTTGATCGCCATAGTAGGATCAGAACAAGCGGTTTTCGATGCCATTTAAAACACAAAAAAAAATGTTGGATTATCTTGAAGAATAAAGTTTTACGAATTTGTACACACAAAACTTTGAGAACGTATAGAGCATAACATTCTGTGTTCAAATTTCACACATAGGTATTAAGGGACCCTGAGTAACAGCACCTTATCAGACTTTAAATAAAAAAATCGCTAAACATTTTTTTTTAATTCCGGAGGTATAAAAATAATCATAGCAAGTCTTGGATCGCCATCTTAAACGCCGTGATAGGATTAGAAGGAGCGGTTTTCGATGTCATTTAAAACATAAAAATATTTGTTGCGTTATTTTGGAAAATAAAGTGTTTACAAATTTTTATAAAAATAAAACTTTGAGCAGGTATAGAAGAAAACACTCTGTATAGTTTTTGTTCAAATTTCACACATACGGGTTCTGAGATGACCTGAGTAACACCACCTTATCAGATTTTAAATAAAATATCGCTAAACGTTTTCATTGAATTCGGGGGGTATAAAAATAATCATAGTATACCTTGGGTCGCCATTTTAAACGCCGTGATATAGTATTAAGTAGCGGTTTTCGATGACATTTAAATCAAAAAAAAATATTTGTTCCGTAATTTTAAAAAATAAAATTTTTAAAAGTTTTTACAGAAATGAAACTAAGAACGTGTAGAAGAAAATACTCTGTACAGTTTTTGTTCAAATTTCACAGATACATTTTTATTGAATTTCGGGATTTATTGAATTTGAATTTTATACCATATCAGGTCTTGAATCGCCATCTTAAATGCCGTAGCAGGCCCAGAGGAAGCGGTTTTCGATGTCATTTAAAATTAAAAAAAATTTTTTTTTGATCATCTTGAAGAATAAAGATTTTACGGATTTGTATACAAATAAAAGTAGACACTCTGTATATGAGTCTTCATAGTTTAATTAGAGTTGAACGTTTTGCTAAACTTGTAGTTATATTAAATAGACACATTTTACAGTTTAAACTACCTAACGTTTATTCAAATGGCAACGCCTACTGAGGTAAGCCTCTAAATCTAGCGAAACAACATTTAAAGGCTTAGGTATATCTTAGTAGGCATATTATAAAATAATACCTACCCCTAAATGGTTTAGAATAATACTTATGTAACTACATATTTTTTCAGTAAATAAAATTATGTCTTAAAAAAACATAAAGAAAAGGTATTACGAAAACAAAATACTGCTTAAGATATAAACTTTAGGTAAAAACTGCCCCTAAAATCTCCTTCATTAAGAAATATACAGTCATTGAAATACCTTAACGGAAGGCTGTTTCAAAATAACTCAAAAACCAATTAGATATTCGTGTTTATCTCACAAAAAAAACGTTTCCCATAATTTAGTACAATTAAGTAATCGTAAAAAAAAGATATAAAAAATATACTTTCTCAGGCCTACAACTTCTTAAGGAAGCAAAATTATGCTAAGGTAAATTGATTTAATTGTTTGCATAATATATAAACCCCAAACAAATTGCTAAACTGAATATTCTAATTAAAATTACCTGTTTCTTCTCGATTGCATATATTCACACCATCCATTCAACTAATTATCTTTTATTATCTTTCTTTCCCTGACTTAATTCATAGTAACAACCTACATACTGTGGACACCTGAAGTTTTCTACACAATTCTATGGTAAGAACGCGACTCATCCAGGCGCATTTCGAAGGTGCGTTGACTTCGCTATGTTCGGGGTAAATATTCTCGTGTTTTACGTCACTGATACACGCACCTTAATTCAGTAACTTATAGTAAACGTAAAATCAACTGCCTTTCACTGTAACCGTCACGTACAAATTCATATTTATACGGAAGCTTCCTGTGAGGCGTATCTCCGCTACGTGTTGTTACATATTGTTCCAAACGAAAGGGAAATGTTTTGTTTTGCAGTACGCTTACTAAGCAGAGATTAAAATTTGAAAAGGTATTTAGCGCGCCTGCCATACCCTAGCCCGCACAGAAACGTGTACATTGTTTCTTACTCTCGCAACTCTAATCTAGAAAAATCCCGGATATGCTCCGCGATTACGTCGCGCCATCCCGCGGGATCTATTAAATCCCGGGGCACTAAAAATAAATGTTCAGAACGAATTTCTCAAATGCATGTTTTGCAGTCAGCCGCCCGTTTTCGCTTTACGGCTCGATTGTGATGAATTTGTCGCTGAACGTCTATTTTTACGGTCAGGATTCACTTTACTGGCAAACGTGTGTTTAAAATGGAATCACGGGATTTGCTAGCTAGTTTAATGAAACTCATTTTGATCTCTTTTACATTATTCACTGTCCGGGTTCAAACGTGAGATGTGTTAGAAAATGTCCTACAAAATATCTCACATTTGCAAAGAGACCACGTATAAAAAAGTAAACAAATTATAATGTCGATGTCTGATACAACAGAGATAACAAAACCTAACATTTTGAAAAATAGAAGTAAAGTAGTTTTGCCATGACAAAATAAAAAGCAATTAATCAAAATAATTAAATATGTTTGTGTATCTAAATAACACTGAAAAAATATAAGGGGAGATTCTCTGATGAAAATTAATAGGGGTCTTTGGTATAAATATGTTTGAAAAAAATCTTTCCCTGAAAAGTTACGCCCTTCCCAAAATTCCAAAAAAAAATCTTTTTTGTCTTCCACGTATATCAAGTTAAAGAAACCAACACAGGTGAACATTATCTGTCAATAAAACTACACTTTTAGAATTTTTTTCAACCCTGAAGTATTTTTGAAAGGGGTTAAAATGATCAATCCCTATGACATTTTTTCTTACACTTTTTTTCCAAAAAATGTTTTCAGTTAAAAAATATGTCTAAGAAGCTCCATTCATTTACTAACTTTTTAATCTCTTCAAGTTTTTTCGAAGGCTTAAGGATTTTTTAAAAAAATAAATAAATGTGTTGCAATGCATTTTTAAAAAGATGAGCTGTTTTCAACGCGAGTGTATTTTGCCAAAAGATCTAGTGGTCTGTTATTTGCAATGACATCCAGAGAAACAAATGTCAATGTCATTTATTGTTACTGTTTTTTACTCTTTCACAATGACATTGACATTTATTCCTATGGATTCCACTTCC
Organism: Monochamus alternatus; assembly: GCA_037114965.1. Classification (NCBI taxonomy): domain Eukaryota; kingdom Metazoa; phylum Arthropoda; class Insecta; order Coleoptera; family Cerambycidae; genus Monochamus; species Monochamus alternatus. The sequence continues at coordinate 69,907,461 of CM073431.1, read as the reverse complement.
AAATACATTTTTTTAAATATTTGGAAGAGCGTAACTTTTCAGGAAAGGTTTTTCTTTAAAAAAATGTTACACTCTTATTAATTTTCATCAGAGAATCGCCTATTATATTTTTCACTGTTATTTAGATACACCCTGTAAACAGGGTGTTCAGTTTATACTAAAAAAAACAAGGTAGGGAGTGAACAGCCCAAAAAGTATACATCATTCAGTTGACACCAGACGTGAAAACCTACGAACTACAATAATTACTATAACACTGTCAAAGGAAAATAATATCTAAAAATGATTTATAGTTGGGACGACTTATGTCATACAACAAATGAATAATTCACTATATTTTAATCAAAATATTTAAGAAACTGCAGCCGAGAATAATGAAACTATACACTACTTAAAACTTTGCACTATATATTGCACTAAATTACAAAAAAATATTGTTTCTAATGCCACAAACTATTGTAAATTATGTTGACAATAAAATCAATTGCGTATCGCCAGCCGTGACGTAAGTCGTCTGATTTTTTGTCGCAACTACATACAACATTAAAATATTTCTGTCGCGAAATAAAATAAATGCATTACTGCTAATAGCTTGACAATTTTTACTGTTCGAGAATCAAAAATATTTCATTACTATAGATGACAAAACATATGACATTCCTATGTTGACGGTTGCATAGATAGGATTCATAGGATGTCGGACATTTTGTTGTGTTATTGAAAACAAAATCTATCTTTTCTTAAAATATTTGTAGTTCCGTCACAGTTAACCTTGTATAGTCAGACCCAAATATTTACAGATCACATATCCCAAAATTCGTCAACTGCTATGTAAATTATTAGATAACTTTTATAATACCTTTGTGATCAACGAAACCAAAAAACAGAACAGAAATGCCTGCCAAATCAATACTTTCAAGTTGCCGGAAGACGCTCAAAACCAATACGTACTCAATCCCCGAAGACATTATCTAATGAACAAATGGTAAAATAAACGAAGCGCGACAACTAACTGCTAATCAGAAATCGGTTACAAAAAGATCAATTATCTTAAATGGCCGGAGGAATGAGTGCTAACATTATAGTCGCCGACGACAGAAAGAAAACGGGTAATAGAAATTTATATAAGGAAGCCATGACTGCCATAAAATAATTACCCCCCTTATCAGGACCGGCTCTAAGACAGCACGCATCCTTACCTTATAAAATTTAAAGACGAAAATCGAAAAGTCCTGTTAATTCACATGGTTAGGCATCGAACATTAACTGATGCTGATATTATTTCAATAAACATGACTTGAATTAGAAAATAAGCATGGAAATGTTAACATATTTTTCCAATAATTTGATATAATAATAATAATAATAATAATAATAATAATAATAATAATAATAATAATAATAATAATAATAATAATAATAATAATCATTTATTAGCCCAACAGAAATACAAAATTTGCAATTACATAGCTAAATTACACATTTATAAATCTAGAAAAAAAATATATAAATAAATATGTTGAATTAATAACACCTAAGAATAGTAGTGTGTATATACAATACCATAGACCCATAACTTAATGCATGAATGTTTACATATACTTAATGGCAAATGTGCAAATCCATAAAAATAGACATAGCCTCAAATAAAAACAAAAGAGATTAAAGCGACATAAACTAACAACACGATGCAGTATGTAAAACAATATAGTTAATTGTTAACATGGTTACAAACACATGTATGCAGCGTCTTTAGAGAACAATCACTTATATCACAACCATCACAGATTACATTAAATGTCTTACTCATAACATATATAGGAGACTTTAATAACAATTGTGTTAGCCCTTGGCAAGTAAAAAGTAACATGATTTCTCACTGTATTACGAGGAATTAGGAAATTAAGTTGGGCAAGCAAGTTTTAACAATCTATTCTATTTCCAACTAAATTGTAAAGAAACTTCACTGACTGATATAGTCTGCGAGTTTCTAATGCCTCAACGTTAAACATGTTCAATAGAATTCTGTGATTAAAACCTTGTCCGGGGTAAGTACCAACTGATTTAAATTGTAAATATTTTAGAAACCTTCTTTGTACCCCTTCGAGACAATCGGAGTAAGTTTGATAATAAGGGTTCCAGACCAGTGAACAATACTCAAGCTTAGATCTAACATATGCAAAGAATAAAGTTTTTAGAGCTCGAATATTAGTAAATGTTTGACAGTTGCGAACTATAAAACCCATCATTTTCCTAGCCTGCGTTTGTATCAGAATAATATGATCAACAAAACTCAATTGACAATCAAAAAGAACTCCAAGGTCTTTAATTTTTTCTTCATATTGCAAAGTTTCGTCACTTATTTTATACTCATACTTTACATACTGCAACTTCCTAGTGTAAGTGACCACTTTACATTTAGCAACATTTAAATGCAACCGATTTTCTTCAGACCATTTATAAATATTATTAAGATCATCCTGCAAATTAGAACAGTCGAAAGTATCGTGAACTTCCTTGAAGATTTTCATATCGTTCGCAAAAATTAAATGTTCGCACTAAAACAGAGCAGATGTCATTAATAAACATTAAGAATAACAGCGGGCTCAGATTGGATCCCTGAGGGACTCCTGAACTTGCAAAATGCTGTTGAGATTTAAATACCTAAAATAAATACCTAAAATATTGAATGGAGAGCAAAACTGCAATCTTAAATTAAGGAACTCGTTCTTTAGTAAAATTTAATTATTTAAGTCTCTAGATACGTGAATTCTTATTCGTTCTCAAAAATTAAATAGAAAAAGAGACTACAAGTTGTGTCAAAAAAAAAGAAAATGCAATATTTATATCCATTCTCTCGTACACGAAAATATCTTTTAAAAGATCAGTTATCACCTATAATACACCAACAGTCTTGATAATTCCGAGATAATTTTATCATTGAGAATGCTAAAACAAATTACCTTAAAGCAACACAATGAGAATGTTAAAAGCGTCTTGCTTGGTAATTACCTTAAGCAACAGGCTTGTAGAATTCTCAATGACAAAATTTTGAATATTTATCAAGGATCGAGGTGTATTCGGTAAGATAATCTTTTACACACAAAATAAATTAATTGTCAATCTGACATTTATTGATTTTCAATTCGACATTTTAATAGGTAAATCATGTTATCTTTGCTGAAAATACCCCATGGGGTTACTATGTCTGTAATCATTTCATGATTGGATGGATGTTGTCACATAACCCAAAGTACATTATAATTTAATTGCTAGCCATATACAGTAAAAAATTATCAAAATTATTACAATTAAATTCGAAATGAAATATGCGACCTAGAAAATTTTCAGTAAAAACAAGACTGAAAATATACGCGCGCTTTCTTGTACGTTTGGTGACAACCACCTTGAGTCGGCCCTGGCCCTACAAAGTGGTTAACTGTGTTAATGCAGGATGGTGTCCTATTTTTAGACGTTCTTTATATTCCCTTAAAACTTGGCCTGGTTTTAAAGCCACGTTACTCGCATTTCATTTATTCCTCCGTAAAGTTGCGACCAACGGATGATAATTTCCAGAGTTAAACATAAATTCAATTGTCAATTTCAATAGATTGGCGAAGGAATCGCAATGATATCATTTTCAACTAGAGTAGGTATTCGCATCGGCAAGAGAAATATATTTAACGCGATTTAAAAATTTGTTTAACAACAGAAAAAATGTTTACCCAACAAACAATTAAAGTTAAAATTACGTTAACTTGACCTATGAATTGGTCAAAAACTTTTCATGACCAATTCCGTATAAGGAAAGTTTACCTATATTCGTTAGCCTCTTTCCTTATGTGGGGAAAAAAACTAAAGTAATATGGAAGTTAATAATTGGTCGGCAGGAATTTTATTCCAATAAGATAATTGGACTTAAAAGAAATACGGACCAACTTTATGTTAAAATTTCAAAATATAAAAGACATTATTACCAAAATATACCCTAATTATGCCCTTTATATGACATACTTTTGCCAGAGAGAGACAACATTATATGTTTGATTTTATACATTGTAATAGCGAACAGGGATAGGAAGAAAAAGAAAGACTACAAGTCAGGCTACTAAAGTACAAGTAGAGTAGGAGTTAGTATATTTATAGATATTTAGATTTTAATATAATAAAGTCTGTATTTTTGGTTTCCACTCATCAAATTGTACAACCCAGGAAATTTTTTCGTATAATGTCATGACCAAACTTTCATAAAAATAACGCGCCTTATAAATATACATTTTTACTATTGCTTTTTAATAATATTTCTATACTGAAAAATAACCTAAAATAAAAACTGAATGTACTTCGTGATAAAATGTGTTTAATAATCTTTCGTCATAAATGTATTAACTAATATTATCTGTATTAACATAATTTTAATGAATAATCAATTAGAAATAATGAACAAAACATTTAGTGTTTATTACAACATGGCCGCTCAAATAAAATCAACTTTGAAGTCAATTTGTCTGTAAGTTTTAACCTATAGGGCAGATGCCTATGCCAATGTTGACGTCACAGGAAAATATTAACTTTGTGGTTGAGATTTCCTCCAAATGGACATATTTTATGGTAATTTATTTCCAATTAAATTATTACTAGGTACCTACATATAAAATTCTACTCATGGATTTTTTGTGATTGAAAATTCAAATTAAAGCCAATAATATTATGTATGCGTAATAACAAAAACAAAATAAATATTTTCGAACGGAATTCAATTCGAATTTCAATTCACGTGCACTACTGAATTCATCTAACATGATAACAGTCATAAAAATATTTATATATGAACTGTTTATCGATATATTATCATTAGATTGATTTACATAATATGCAGTGATGGCTTAAATTCGTTTTTTACAAGTCTGTAATATTGTGTAGGGCTTGGTTTTCACTGCAGATCGCCAAAACACAAAACAATTTCTACGCGCTATTACATGAAGATATGTCGGAATACATATAACAAGAAGCTTGTTTCCTAAAAATCGTTTATAAGACACACTTACGTCGAAGTATTATTAACAAGTAAATTTGTACCATAATATAGAGCAATAGTTCTATTAGGTTAATTGAAATGGTTAAATATTCTTTAGAAATTATCAACAAAGTTAAAAATAGGTTGATATTGTAATAAAAATGGAACTTAACCAATTGAAGAATTAAATAGGGCAAAATAACTAGTTATTACCTTATTTTTAACTACTAGTTGAAGACAACATAAGTTTTACAATTTTGTAATAAATATGTAAATATTTACCTATTGTAATAATTTAAAAAATCCTTGGATATTGAAGACAGATTTCAAGGCGAAATTAAGTAAATTGTAACTTCGCCTTACACGTTATTGGAATTTTAGCATTTGAAAACATAGAATAGGTAAACAATATGTAATTTCGAACTGTATAAATTGACATATATTTCATTTTACTTAGAGGTCATTATATTATTCTTAATTAACAAATTTTTGACTAAAATTTTGGTATTATAAAATTTTGTAACATTGAAGACTATTTTTATGGAAGAAAGTAGTAAATCTTGATCAATTTAGAATTATTTTTCTTGTGTAGTAGTCTATTAGGCTTAAATGTTAGTTGGGATACTTCTGTACCTATATATTCTTAAGGGTGACAAAATTCTTACAGGGACATAATAAAAAACAACATTTATTTAAATCTATCAGTTGGGCGACATTGAACTTTTTTTAAATGACATCGATTTTCCGTTGTTTTGATGCTTATTTTTATTTTTGTTTAATATAGTAATAGGTAAAAGAATGACGTAAGAAATGCAAAATTTATTTCAAAAAACAAATCTTAAACACAGACTGTCTAAACACTTTATTTAATGTCATGATAACGAAGCGACCAACGTATTGGCCCATTTGTGCCTAACCAATGGTCTGATGTATTTAAGATTAGTTTTTTAATTGTTTTTTTTATATAATACACATTTCTGTGCTTTTATACAGGGTGTCCGGAAATTATGCGTCAAGACTTCAGGAGCTGATTCCTCACAAAAAATTAGGGTCACAAACTCCTATAACAATTTTTCGAAAACTCAATATTAATGGAGATACAGGGTGTTAAAGTTAAAATTTTATTTTAGATATTTGTAAATAACTTCTTAAGAAATCCAAATATTTACATAAAATTTGTAACTCGGGAGTTTTTGTGGACGAGAAATTCAAATATGTTTCTAATTTTGACGTCACTAGTAGAGGGCGCCACTTGTGGCACATCATGTTTCTTTTAAATGACAGAACTTTTTTGCATCTTAATGTATCCATCTGACTATCGAAACAATCGATTCTCCTAACTGTTTTATTTGAAAAAGATATATCTTGCTGAAGTCGGTAGGCGTAACCATTTTTGAAATAATCCTATTTGAAATGCTCAGTGCACCGAGTAAAAACTGTTTTGGTTTCAGGTAAAGTGCCTTTTCTGCTGAAAATACAGCAAAATATTACTTGAAAAAGTTGTTCAGAATCGTAAATTATGAAGACGTGCAAAACATTTTGCTGTATTTTCAGTAGAAAAGGCACTTTAATTGAAACCAAAACAGTTTTTACTCGGTGCACTGAATATTTCGAAAACTGTTACTCCTAACGACTTCAATAAGGTATACCTTTTTCAGATGTAACAAGTAGGAGAATCGATTGTTTCAATAGTCAGATGGATACACTAAGCAGCCAAAAAGTTATGTCATTTGAAAGAAACATGATGTGCAATAAGTGGCGCCCTCTACTAGTGACGTCAAAATTAGAAACATATTTGAATTTCTCGTCCGCAAAAAAACCCGATTTACAAATGTTATATAAATATTTGGATTTCTTAAGAAGTTATTTACAAATATCGAATAAAATTTAAACTTTAACTCCCTGCATCTCCGTTAATATTGAGTTCTCGAAAAATTGTTATAGGAGTTCGTGACCCTAATTTCTCCTGAAGTCCTGACGCATAATTTCCGGACACCTTGTATATACCTACATATACTTTTTAAAATAAATTGGCGGAAAAAATAGTTATTTTCTACAAAATTACTGATAAAAAAAATAAACTAACCACGCCAGTGAAAAGAATATTATATAGAGTTGTGTTTCTTCAATTGGATCACATTTGAGTTGCACATAATTTTTTTCATGTTTCTAAATAAAATCCAGAAGAATTTATAGGTGCTAGAATTCACTGTTTTCTCAGCAGATATGCATAAAATTTTGAACTTCTTTGCTCATTTAACAACAACAACAGTTCCTCTGTATCTTTTTTTTTTCAAAATCCATAGTGAAAATAAAATTTGATTGAGTATGTACGTCTCACAACTTTAAATTTGCGTTTATTTTAAAACAAAAGATCATATGCTGACTATATTTTGTCGATAAAACATATCTTAAATAAATCAAATTTTTCAGACGGTACTGCCTCTCATTTTATCAGATTACCCCGATAAAACAATTCCATACTATTCTCGATTGTAATCCTGTAAAATAAATCTCGTTTGCCTATTTACAGAATTACTCAGAACCTAAACAAACAAAATTCAAATCAGATATGCGAACGCCTCAACTAACTTTACTGTTACGATCCAAAGAAACTTAACTTTGATTATGTGCCTTGTGAAATATATTTTGTAGACCATTACAACTTAGTATGAATAGTTCCATCAAAACTTTGAGCTGAATCATATTTTCGGAGTTTACCTAAAGCTACTTACGTCAGTTTAATATTGTTACGGAAGCTCACCTACCTTTTTAGTTTGTTAATTATGTTCCTGTTTGCGTTAGACTTCATAATTTTTTTAATACCTTTATTTTGACGTTTTCAGAATATTCCAGGCTATATTCTATGTTTCTCGACAAGTTCTCGAGAGCGCAGAAACTCTAAAAACCTATATAAGCGGATCGGTTTCGCCATAGCAGTCGAAGACGATTGACAAACGTCAAAGTAAAGCGTTGACAGTTGTGAAATTAGTTTGAAGGATATTTCAATCAAGAGTGCTAATAAAGTTTGTTTGTCTACGTGACACAAAATCAATTTAGAGGTTATAATATTATTACCAAATATTTTAATAAGAGTGGCCCCGTAAAGCGATGTAAGAGTCAAAATGTAAACACTTAATTGGAATCAGTAATGAAGCCAAAACAACTATAAAACATTCAGCTTTCAATATTTATGTTATACCAGATACATATTGACAACAATTTAAAAAAAAATAAATTTGCAGGATTGGTTTTAAATGTTATAAATATACTTATAAATTAATTTCAATAAATTTTTCGATATTTTGCCGGAGGCGCCAGTAACAGTAACAATTTATAGAAAGTTTGTGATCAAGTCATTAAAAAAATGAACCCTATTACATAGAGCAATAAAAAACAAAGACTAAATCGTAGTAAATAGGTACTATCATTCGAGATAATACTAAGTACTTACGTTATTTTAAAAAAAAATACAATTTCAATAATATTTAAATACACACAGTTAACCAATATTTGCATACAGGTTGTTTCATTGGGAAATGTATATATATTAACAGTGAATATAAGACATCTAGGAGATCTCAAAAAACCTGTTGTTGAGGAGTCTAATCTTTGTCATTACCGATATACAGGGTGTTTTACCGATTTTGGCTATTTCTTTAACTTGCTATAAAAGGCGAACCACTCTGTATAATCAAATGGAATTCGATGGGGGTATTCTACTTACTTTATTCAATGCACTAAAATCATAAGCGAAATAGAAATACAGGTCTGGTGGCATAAAAAAATATTTTGTTTATTCGCAAAAACAGCATCCTGTAGTCAGGCATTTGAGTAGAGTAGGAAATAGTAGGGTTTATGGTGAATTTGTTGCAGTAGCGCATTTAATTCTTCCTATTTAATTTTCTGCTCAACCTTTGAATATTAATCTTGTAGTAAATGCCAGAAAGCATTTCTTTTCAAATTTGAAATAGCTATCAAGTTTTAGTGTGAAATAATAAGTATTTTATATGTAGAAATATTAATACTCAAAAAAGTGTTGTATTATAAATTTGAATATTTTTTATAAATTGTCTAACTCGGCCAATAATCAATTAATAAATTTATTAAAAAATGAAAATAAAACAGTATGTTAAATAACTGATAGCAATAAAAACGGACAAGAAAAAACAAACCTAATTTTAAGAAACATTACAATAAATGCTCAAAGTATCCACCGTTATGTGAACACATGCTGTTTTTATAATAGCTGTTACAGATGTTATTATGTCAGACTAATTCTTTACTGTTACCTGTTAATTTTAATTCCATATACCTTCAATTTTAAATGCACCAAAGGTAATAATGAACAGGAGTCACGTAAAAATTCCATGCTTTTTTCATAATAACTGTTACAGTTGTTTTTATCATATCAGAATTATTTTTTACTGTTACCTGTTAATTTTAATTCCATATACTTACCCTCGATAAAAGCAAGTTTACTGGTTTTTACTTGAAAAAAAAAACATGACATAAATGCGAAACTACTGCAAATTCATCATAAACTACTATTTCTGCTCTACTCAAATGCCTGAACAGAATTTTTTAAATCCTACACATAGGTGTTCTTTTTACGAATAAATTTTTTTTTAAAATATAGCAGCAGACTTACATTACTGTTTCGCTTATGAAGTTAGTGGATTAAGTGAAGGAAGAATACCCCTACCGAATATCATTTGATTATACAGAGTAGTTCGCCTTTTATGGCAAGTTAAAAAAATAGCCAATACCGGTAAAATACCCTGTATCTCAGTAATGACAATAATTAGATCCTTCAATACCAGTTTTTTTGAGGTCTCCCAGATCCCTGTATTCACTGTTAACGTATATACATTTTCCAACAAAACACTCTATATACGTCAACCCTTTTAAAGATTGTTAAGAGGCGTTTACAGATGCCTCAAAGCCATTTTTCTTATTTTAGGGACCCTGTTAGTATCAGCAACATATTTATAATTTTATGAACACATTATAATTAACCAAAATTGGTTTAACTGTTGAATCCCCTTTAAGGACTATTAAGGGGCTTTTTTACAGATGCCTCAAAGCCATGTTTCTTATTTTTAGTGGTCCTGTTAGTATCAACAACATTTTTATAATTTTATGAATACATTATAATTAACCAAAATTAGTTTAAACGTTGAATCCCCTTTACGGGCTGTTGAGAGGCTTTTACATATGCCTCGAAGCCACTTTTTGTATTTTTCAGGAGTCCCGCAAATAAAACAAACTCTAACACGCGTCTGTTTCCCCCGACCGCAGCCCAGACAATAAAACCCGCTCCCCCATCTGCATTAAGTAAAACCCAAACAAACAAAATTCAGTTTAAACTTCTCCCCCGGGAGAGGAGGGAACAACTGGCCCTACTTTATTGTTACGTTGCAGGGAGACTCCGATTTGAGTCCCTGGACCCCAGAACCCCTCAACGGAGGCATCCCCATCCCGCACTACTCCAGCCCGGAGCCCGGATCGCCTCCGGATAGCGACTAGCATCCGGACTGGGACAGGTCTACCAGGATATAAGCTGGCGGACGGGTCCTTCGAGATCCTGGAAGACCTGAGGGGACCAAGGTGACGATGGCCCAATCGTCGATGTGATGAATTTTAAACGAAGAACGCCCCGACCGAGGACTGAAGACCATTATCGGCGCGGATCGGATTTTAAGACAGCAGATATGATTCTAGATTTATAATGGATATATGTACCATGTTTACAGCATGCTGTGTAATGTCTATAAATTTGTCACTAACAACGTTTTGCAAAAAATACAGGACAGTGCCATAGATAAACATAATATAGATTGAGTTTAGACTGCGTGGTTGTTTTGGCCTGCTAACAGTCATTTTGAGATATATTTCAAAGATTTCTTTATTTTAATTTGTTCACATTTTGATCATTTTTCAGTTTATTCTAATTTTGGATAAGTATTACAAGTATGTACTTGCAGAATTTTTATTATTGTATTTTATATATTTTGAGATTTGCATACGAAGACTGACGCTACTCACTAAAAAATTAAAAAATTATTTAACTTTACTTACTTTAACATTAATATACAGGATTAATCAAAAGTAGAACATATGTCAAATAATTATAAAACTGCTAAGGATAGTACCTGTTTCTAAAACTACGAATTATTTTTTTGAATTGAACTTCTGTTAAATTATGAAAATTAATCTGAATTAAATGTTCAAAATGAGATCCATCTGTAATTTGACAGTGTCCAAGCATATGTAAATATTGATTTTACAAAGCCATAAGGGTTTGAAAACATCAAAAGAAAGTAATATTTCACATTGAAATGGCAATGCATACATAAAACATACAAAGTGTTATATTAAAAAATAAAATGGATATAAGAATGTGTTATAAAGACATTGACAGTGCATTACCAGGCTACATTTTGGTCTACTGCTGTATTGCACTTATTCTTTTGCCGATTATCTCCCTCACTATTAGAGATTGTACCAACAAACCCTATATCAATGCGACCTATATGAAGGAACACGCTAAAATAGTGTCGGTTGAAACAAGAAATTTTGCAAAATTTGAAAAAGTCTTCTCTTGTCTTGCAAAAGAAGACAAAAGTTTATTTACAGTTTTTCTCTTGCTCTAGCTTGCAAAATCATGTCTTGTCTTTTCTTGCAAGAGTCTCGAAAGCTTCTCTTCCGAGACTTTTGCAAACAAGTAAGAAACATGGAACTTTATTATACGTATTTGATAACAGCGGTGGCTAGTCTCGATCGGCTACGGTACCGCTCGGAGCTCATACGTAACTATCGATATGGTCGATCATCGACTCTTGTCGATTAGTAGACGCTATATAAAGTATATAAACGGCCATAATAAGGTATATATAACGGCCAAAATTGGCGAAACAGAATGGCTACTACCAAAGGCGTACGACGAGGATAGAGGAACTGTTTCCTATTCCTAAATTCTGCGCCACTGGCGAAATTTTTATTTTGGTATAATTTTTCCATTCTTTGTGGTAGTAATTAAAACGATTTTGTAGCATGTTTTAATATATTGCAAAGTAACTAAACTTTATGCCAAGTATGATAGGAAAGTATCATACAGGGTTAAAGTAATGGGTAAAAATCGTTTAAATTAAACACCTGTAAGGAACTATATTTTATCTAAGCATTATGTGTCAATTCTTCATATTTTCAGTCCAGAATTATCCAGTTAGCTATGTACAATTATTAATGAATCACCATGTACGTAATAAATTATATAACTACCATAGAAATGGAATATTTATTCAGCTAATTACTTCAATTCTCTTACTAAATTGCAAGACTTCTTCTGCTGTAGCAATATTTCTTGTTTTGTCTGGCAAAACTTTTTTTTAAATCTTGTCTTGGAATTCGGCTTGGTCTTGCGAGGTCAAGAAAAAGCAAGACAAGATTGTCAGCACTACAACGTATACGATGTGTTTAATTTACAAAACATATATGATTATTTTTTATATGGACAAAATAGGTTATCTATACCGATACTATTATTGGATCGATTGTTAGTACACCCTGTGTATTTTCCGTAGCTATGGCGATTTTCCAGTTATTTGACCTATGCCCCACTTCTGCCTAACCCTGTACACATGATGTCCGGGAAAATGTGGGAAATATCTCGGGTGTAGATAGAACATGAAAAAATAAGATGAAAGGTTCCTATAAAAAAATTTCCTGCAGGCCCTCCCTACGGAGATATGTGTCTCTGAAGGACGTCGCTGGAAATCGGTTTTTCTTGAATCACTTAAAGTACTTAACATAATTTAATAAAATTTAATGTGATGGACACTAGCATAGACTTTTTAAACAGTGTCTTTGAAACATATTTAGATTTTTTTACCAGGCACGAGCTAAGCTTTACAACTTAATGCCTAAATTTTTTAACACCCTGTATGATAAAGGCTTTAAAATAATAAATAGCTTTAACCTTCGACTAAAAAAAGGTACTCTTGTTTATTGTCGATAAAATGAACGGTCTACGAGAAAAAGTTCGACCTATGTTGGCATATTGAACCCTACTATGAAGTTTTTCACTAATTTCGTTAAGGTGCCTCATGGCGCACCACTGCTTTTTTTTTAATTTTGTATTTTTTGGATTAAACATCTTAAAATGAAACTTTCCTGTTTGAATGACTTTCGTATCGGACTTTGTTGTCGAGAAAAAAAAAATAGAAATCATGGTCCATTTTATTAAAAATAAAACATGAATTCGTTTATTATTCTTTTCCTCGTAAAAAGTTAATTTTATCGACAATAAACATGAGTGTCTTTTTTCAGTCTAAGATTGAAGCTACCCGGATTTATTAATATATAGTCTTTTACATACAGGGTGTTAAAAATTTAGGAATTATGTTGTAAAGCTTAGCCCGCCCCTGGTAAACACTATATTAAGAGGTCCTTACTAGTGTCCATTAGATAAGATTTTTATTAAATTATATTGACTACTTTAAAAGTTATTCAAGAAAAACTGATTTCCACCGACAGAGACACCTGTCTCCGTAGGAACGGTATGTAGGAAATTTTTTTATAATAACTTATCTTATTTTTTTATGTTATATTTACACCCGAGAGATTTCCCACATATTCCCGGACACCCTGTATATTAAAATAGGTACATTAACTGCTGTAGGCAAAAGGTGAACCGTAGCATGTATCTGTATCATTAAAATAGCTCATGTAAAGGTATATCCTTAAAACGTGTTTATAGAACGAACGAATTCACGCTTAAACATATTCAATTTTATCGTTTTTGTTTTCTGTGGGTTCGCCTACATGCATGTAACTGTAAAACTAACGACTTTGGGGTAATGGCCACTTATATACGGGATCAAAACCAACTTCAACCTTCAAAAATGAAGCAAACAATACCAATACTTAACTACGATTATCTTGTAGGCGTGGATTCAGTGAACTGAACTGAAATTAGAAAATAACTATATAGATTAAAATTTCTTCCGAATGAGATTCTTATTATACCTAAAATACAAAAATAGTATTATTACGTATTTATATCAGTCCGAACGCAATTTAATCTTTTTGAGAGTGGATGTAAATCTGTAAAATAAACATAATAGTGGCGTGAAATGCATGTTTGTTTACAATTCGCAAGGATTTTATATTTTGCTAGCTTTTACATTCCTCAAAATGGTGGCCATTATACGATTCCAGCTGGCGCAGCTCTACATATATTTATCTTTATCTATGGATAACGATAGCATTGTGGATAGCATAGAACAATAACTTTTAATTCAAAATAATATCTGGCAGATATTAAATACTGGTTCATTATAAAAGAAACAGTTATGAATTTTTGGACGTACCTACATAGGAGACAGACCTAAAATGTAATACAATTACCATCTATAAATGCAATTAAATATGCACAACTGTAGGCTATGAAGGCAATATAAGAAACAATAATGAAAATAGCATGAGTAGCAGCGTATCGAATAGACAAGTAAAATTAAAAAACTATCAACTAAAAAAATAAATTGTATTTTGTCATTCGAAAATTTTTAAAAATACACCATTTCCTACAAAACTAGAAGTTGTATTTGAATGGTCTCAAAATCAAAATCTAATCCTCTACAATTGCTTGTTAGATATGCACAAAAATTCATAAAAGTATCTATAATAATAACTGGGACTAATAACCATTCCAGAAAAGCTACCAAGTTAAAAAAAACAACTTTATAGTGCCCCACAACAAAGCGCACTAATTTTAAGGGGACATTGTTCAGACCTACTTTTTTACCTAAGGAACATCCCCTTAAAATATGTGCCCTTGTATGACACTATGTATATATTTAATTAACATGATTTGGACAAACAAAGACAAAATATAGGGGAGACCAGGTACGAAAGTAACATATTTTTGTAAAGCCGGATAAATAAAAAATTAACAAAGTTATATAAATTTACTTACTATAAGTCGTTTCCTTGGCATTTTATATATAGAAGAAAAATAATATTGAAGTAATTAAAGTTCATATTGATGTACAATTAATAAAAAAGTAGAGAGTGTACGTCGTTACAACCTACCCAATGGCATGGGTCAAAAGTAACAACATGGGGACGTTTGTAACATATGAATAATAGGTAATAACTAAGTATACAAAGTTATTATTTACAAGGTATTTGTTTATTGATTATACCTATAAAAAAATATAAAAGTAAGTTATAGTGTACATAATACATTTTTTTTTATTTGAAAAAAATAAATAAATGAAAAAATAGAATAATGAAACAAAAATATAAAATAATAATTTTTTTTTGGAAATAAGAATCCTATCCCTAT
This sequence comes from Monochamus alternatus, assembly GCA_037114965.1. Classification (NCBI taxonomy): domain Eukaryota; kingdom Metazoa; phylum Arthropoda; class Insecta; order Coleoptera; family Cerambycidae; genus Monochamus; species Monochamus alternatus. Next base: position 69,892,093 of record CM073431.1, on the reverse strand, counting down.
CTGACTTTTGCACGGTTGTCTGTCGCCAGACTCGTCCATATTCCATATTTGGGATGGATCAAGTTTTTCCCAATCCATAACAATTAATCTTTCCCATGATCTGTTGTTCGTTGTCTTTTGTTAGTAATCCTAAATAAAGAGAATGAATTTATATATTCCCACACAGCATAACAAATACTGAAGTAATTATCTGGATATCTACAGAATTATCATTTTAAATATGACAAATACGATTATAGGTGTTAAATATGAGGGACGGTTGTAAAACTTTTTTAACGATTATTTTTAATTAAATTACCTTGCTTAGGTTATAGCCAATATTGGTATTAACTGAACAAGCCAATAAAATAATTCAAAATAACGTTCAGTTCTAGAATTATGATAGATTAAGATAAAGAATGAAAACTTACTGTGCATATCATTTTGCACCGTGCAGGTCTTAACTCGAACTAAAACACACTACGGATATTGTTGTTCAAATAAGTTAATGTAGATTTCACTGGCGACTCTATGATGATATAATATCATAGACAAACCTCTTTAGAAAGACAATAGGCTTACTGTTACAACCAACCCGTGTTACTTTCGTACCCGGTCTCCCTTACAGAAAAATATTTCCGTATTTAGAATGGTACAGTTCGCAACATATTTGTTATTTTAGCGATCAATTATGTTCTTATTCCTTCAGTCTACCTACTATTACTACCAAAAAAAAATTAATAGAAATACCAATCAAGGAACAACCGTTCTTATTTTCTTTTATGAATAGCTTATCATGGTATTTGTGAATGTGCCAAAAAATTTATAGATTTCCTTCGTACTAAAACATCAATGAAGACTTTCAAACTTTTACTGTATCTTTCAATTGTCCAAATAAATAGCATCTATGTTGTAAAACAGTGGGCAAACAATATTCGACATAGCAATAATTTTAGGCCAACATATAATTTTTTAATGCATTTATAATATAGACTAAAACACTGCAAAGCAAATTTGACATTATTCGACACAAGTGAATATTATGCAAATTTGTGTATCTATTTCATCAAACTCAGAACAGGTAAAATGGATAGAATGTACAAATTTCGTAATAAGTTATGATCACAGCTGCCTGCAAAGTGTAATATAAATGCACCCTGAATTCGTAAAATGTAAATTAGGATCAAAGTTGTAAATAAAGATACATACATGAAACCTATGCAATAGAGGAAAAACCAAATCCGCCTGACACTGGAATTGACGTTATTGAATAAATTAATAAAACGAATAGATAGTATGACTAGCGTGGAAAATTTAATTAATAAAAATTCTCAAAATATCAATTTCAAATTAATTTACAACATAGGTAAAAAGAACTGATATAATTTTATTTAATATGTATATTAAGAGAATATGACTGTATTATGTACTATTAGTTTTAAGTAACAACATATACAAACTGCAATTTCTAAAAAATGAACCAAAAGCTTTTTAACTAACTAAGAAATATTAACAATTTTTTTCAAATATATATTTCATAAAATATGTCTACGCATATTGTATATATAAAAAAATGAACGAAAGAGATATTCAATAAACAGAACTACAATATAATCTCAAATTTTGCATATAATCAATTTAATATTTCACATTTACCATATGTGACACATTGTAAACGTTAGAAAAAGAATGACTATACAGTGCGTCCCAAAATGGTGGAATAAAATTCATTCTATGTTTTTTCTAGTTGAGATTAAAAAAACATCGCTGAAACGGGTTGGTAGAATATCTTTGGAAAAAAAAACAAGTCGAAATAACCTCCTTTTAACAGGCTCCTTTAGGTATCTTCAACTTAGTTTCAAAATAACTCCAGTTATAATGATGTGGCTTGTGCCAGTTTTCTTAGAAAAAATTCTAGTTTCTTGGATGCCCTAAATCATATTTTTTGGCGCGAATAAACCAGGGTTTAAAACGTAAAGAGAACAAAATAAATGGGATCCTAGAAGCGACGAATTATTTTATTAATTAGTGTACACGTTGTTTCTGAAAATACTTGATAATAACTTTAACTTAAGTTAAAACCTGCTCAAAGAGCCGGTTACGTTCAAATAGTATCAGACGATAAGATACGAGGCAGGCAAAGACAGATGTAAGGGAAATCGGATGGTTGCAATGCGCTTAGCGGGATGGTCCAGTTGACTTACATCGAGCGTTGCCCCTTAAGTTATCAACATTTAAGTAGTACTTCCGGTTTCCCCGGAAATAACGTCACATATCTCATTTTAAATGGAACATTTTTGTTACAAATATCGAATCTAAGGTAAATTCTGAGTCAGATGATATGGCACAATGCCTGTCAAACCTTGGCATATCGTTCATAAACGAAGAAAAACCTCTTATTAAACTGAACAAAATATTTAACAATACGTATGATTTAATAAAAATTGCAAAAATAGATTTTATTATTGTCGGGAAGCTCAGGGAGCACATTTCGAACATTTACTCCATTAAATTAGTATTATTATTACTATTACAGAAAAATTTAATGATACGTATTATTAAATATTTTATTCGGTCTAACAAGAGGTATTTCTTCATTTTTAAACGATCTGTCAAGGTTTGACAGGTATTGTGTCATCATCTGACTCAGAATTTACCTTAGATTCGATACCTGTAACAAAAATATTCCTGTTCCATTTAAAATAAGAAAGGTGAAGTCATTTTCAGGAAAACCGGAAGTACCACATAAATGTTGATAACTTATAAGGTTATTTCGAAAACAAAAATTGACCTGTTTTTTCCCAAAGACATCCTACAAACCGTTTACCGGTTTGAAGGGGGAAAGTCAATACTTTTTTTGCGTTGCAATTGCTTACAGTTTATTCATTTTTTACTCTAAATATTTTAGATTGGAAACTTTTTTGTCGATATCTATTTTTTTAAATTGGAACTTACAAAAATATTTACTGCTCAATGGCCTTCTTTCATTTTAATGATAGAAATATTTTTTTGCAAACCAAACAACAGTTTATATTCTATTAAAATAAACAATCGGACACAGATAGCTGAAATACAATGTCAATTACTCTCCTGCTCGTAATATCGACAATTTTTTGCAATGAAATTCCGCATTTGGCCATTTGACCAAGCGTCCAGCGATATATCCAGTTTCCAATTCTTCACAAAAATGTTTCGTTTCAGGGCCTTTTACATATTCATGGGCGAATTAATAGCAATTTGTCTCTCGTCGTAGTACCACAATACATACATTATTCCAGTTTGGCCGCATGTGAAATAAACCATCGCCGACTGTAACCACACGCAACGTTTTCCCGAAACTGGCAGATGGAAATGAGTTATGAATAATGTATCTTTCACGAAAAGTCGATATTTTAGGAATTGCAGTTTTGTATAGTGAGATATTGATATATATGTATGTCGATGTGTAAGTAGAACATAGATTAGATGAGAAAAGCCCTTAACAAAGCTATATGAATATTATGCTAGTATGTATATGTAAACTATCTCCTATCCACACCAAACGATATTGCTCAACCTTGGTTCAATGGAGTCGGACGTCCATTGTAAAATATCTTTCGCACTTCATTTTTTTCCAAAGTCGTTAACGTTTATTGAAAAAGGACCAAATTAAGCTTTTGAAATCTCTTTATATATAGAAAATATATCAACCTTAGAAAAATCAACTCATTTTAAAAAAGTGTCACAAAGACACAATTCATAGTGCATATAGAAGAAATAATTAGACAAATGTATTTGTGAGAAAATTACGAAACACATCTCTTTCACAGCACGCAATAATTAAGATACAGAGTGTCCATAAACTCTACACAGACATTTTAGAGGGTAATACTTCTCGAAAATTTAATGTGTCAAGTTCATGTAACAATATTAACTGAACTACGTAACTCCCAAAGTTATTGTTTTTATTTTGTTTTTTTACTATAACTTTTTTAATGCTGGAATGATTTTTTTAAACTGTTCACACTTGTTACTTTTATAAAGATGTAAAAGGGTAGACAGCGCACGTGCTAGGTGAATATATGATCATAACTTTTTTGTCTTTAATTTTATTGACAATAACGCATTTCCTATGAGCTGTCTAAGAATCTTGTTTGAAGTCGAAAAAACCAACCGTTTGCGCGAAAATTGACATATCATTTTGTTTTGGCAATTTGGTGAATTAACAATGTAAGTGTACTTTGAAAACATTGAAATAATGGCTGTCATAGTAGCTATTGCTTTGACAGTAATTACAAATATTGTGGTTCATTCATACAAGGTAAAAGAAGAAACGCCCCTTTAGCTTCCTTAACGTTTCCACAGATATACCTACATAAGGTTAAAGTAAAGTTACTTCTAAGGAAGAAAACGATGTCAAACGTGTGCCAAATTTGAAAAAAATCGTTCTAGTATTAAAAAAGTTATAGCCAAAAAACAAATTTTAAAAAACAACTTTGAGGTTACGTAACTCCATTGACTTTTCGAGAAAAAACTTGACATATTATTTTTTCGAGTAACATTATTCTCTAAATATTCTGCGCGGAGTTTCCGGACATCCTATGACTCTATTAAATCATCAATTATATCAATACAGGGTGTTTCTGAAAAAAAATCGCCCATCAAAGCAGTTGTAGAAGATATAGGAATAAACACATTTCATTAAGCATATAGTGGTCTAATGTGACATATATTTCAGAAAATGAATCAGGAATTGTTACACAAAATTTAAACCGACCTTATTCAATGAACTAAAGCGGGACTTACATTATACGGTAATGTAAACTTGGAGGCACTCGGTATATCCAAGATCCAAGTACACGTTTACATTTCGAGTTCTCATCAAAGTACGCAGCTCGGATTCGACCACTCGTATAATGTAAATGCCGCTTAAGGTAGGTCATTAGATCAACAAGTTCTTCATATTTAGTCACGCAGCGTGGACGCTATATTAGTCAAAAGAATTAACATATGGTGTGTATGTTTATACCAAACGTACCGATCCCGGATTTTTACTGCTGACGACAAAATTGAACAGATTTTTGGAGTATATACAAGCAAAATTTGTAATATCTACCAATGATAAAGAAGTATTTTATTTCTAGTATTTTGTTAGCCTTTTATCCCGCAAAATTCGACATCTGTGACAAGATGGCTTCCCCTTATTTACTCTAGAAATAAACTATATACTTCCTATAAAACGATATTAGGTAACTCTACAAATATTACTTCAACGAGCTAACAGGTGTACTTTTAAGGGTGACAAAAATTATCTTCAGGTCGACAATAGGCGCTCGGTAGGTACACATACATGTACACTCTCACATTATATATGCTAATTCTTGATTGGAAAAAGGCTTTTTCAAATAATACGTTGGTCAATCTACAGTTGACGAGATTCGTTCACAATTACGTCAACCACACTTAACTTAGTAAACTTAACCTAGTTGTAATCAGTTGAATCACCTAAGATTCGCATAATACTTAGCAGTACTTTAGACCATAGGTTGCATAATGAAAATTTGTTTATTTTCACATCTTTTCGCAATTTTCAATTTCATTGTAATACAAATTCTTATGAAAACACAAACACAAAATAATCTTTGCACGGCTAGTATTTCAATAAAGTAAATTATGATTTAAACTTCCCAATATATTTTTTTGTGTAAGGAATTTTCTATAATAGTATTTTTCTTATTAACAAAGCATTTTGCACCAAATGTTATGTCTTATTTCAGTGTCATTCGAAGAAATAAAAGTAATTTCTATCAACTCAATCTTGACATGGTTTCGTGCAAAATAAAGAACTAATAATAATTGACATTTCTACAATTTTAACATGATTTAAAATCTTTTCTTACTCACTGAACACATATTTCGCACCTAGAAGTAGATAAGAAGCCTAGCGATTTGAAATCACAAAAAGTTTCCACTCCTATCCTAAAACTATTCAGGTATAAATGAATAATTAAACAATGTGCCTAAATAAATGAGTATATAAATTGCATGGTGTAAATACCAGGTAAAACTATGTAAATAACATCGAAATATTGTAAAAATTGATATATTAAATATAAGTAAGAATAATTAAATATGTCTTTATATATTTCATTATTCTTCCAGTTATAGCAGAACTATATAAATGTAAATAGTGTAATAAACTCATGGAACATGAGAGCAAGTTGTCTTTATTTTCCTCTCCCCTTGATTATATGTATGTTTCAAGCAAAAGCTTTGAAATTTTAGTAAGGGCTGTAAAAGTTTCCGTTGTTGGTAATTGCGAGAAATTTTACGGACGTATTCGACAAAGAAGAAACTACTTTTAATATATTATGCAATGTGCTGACAAAGCTAAAAGCTCTATGCAATTTTCTGTACGATTCTTATTTTCAAAGGAACCAAAAGTAACTTCAAACCCAAGTGTTCCGATGATGACATAGTTACAATTTATTTTTGCGAACTTTGTGCAGATATTTTTTCCCTAATTTTTGAATAAATCAAAATAATGTTTTCTATCTAAAACAAATGGAACTGACTATAATTAGGTTCAAAACGTCCCCACACTTAGTATGTATACAGGGTTAACTATGACTAAGTACAAATATTTTATGAAAAATTCCAAAGTTATTTATAAAGCGAAAAAAAAATTTTTTTTCGAAATTATATTAAATCCTTATTTAACGCCGCCTATACGACTTGTCCGCCACACGTTTATAGAATCAGAGTAGGTAACGTAGGCAACTAGCAACACGACCGTAAAATTTCCAGTCAAGTCATAATTTAATTCCTGTGTTTACCATGTGTTTACGTTGTAGTTTTGTATTCTTTTAGTGCCTTTTTTAATTTTTAAACGTTTTATAGTTATTAAATTAAGAAATTTGTGTTCGGTGTGCAGATACTTTCCCTCAATATAGTTGGCCGGTTTGGTTTTCTAGGTTATGGCACAAGACTGTGCGAGTACATTAAAAGTTTTCTATCATCTATTCCTTTCGTTCGATTTCGTTATAATAAATAGGTATTTTATCTAGCTGTACGTACAGGAAGTATGTTTTATCGGTAGTGAGTGGTTATAATGAATGAAAATGTTGTAGTTTTGGCAGTTTGTAACTAAATAATGAAAAACGAATGCAAAATAGTGGGGCTAACTGGATTAACTGTTACCTACCTATCTATCAGGTATTATTACTAATAAGAATTTTAATTTTTGTCGTTTCTGCATTTAAAATGCTAAGAAAAACGACCGCATGGTAGTAAACATTGTTCACAGATGTAAGTTTTATCGATGGATTTAAGCCATCTCAGTCGATACGTATCATAAGCGCCGAATTTCCATAGGAAAAGAGGGTTTTGCCCCATTTTTTAAATTTCGAGGTGAAATTCTGGAATAATTTTTTTTTATTGTATTTTAGGTCCTCCTGAGCACGTGGTTAAAATTTTTGTACTTAGTCATAGTCAACCCTGTATAAAAAAAAACTAAAGCTGATAGTGATGGTTAAAGGACGAAATGTCAAATTTTACCATCTTCTCTCTAAAGGTTAGGAAAGTAGCAGTGTTATAACAATGAATTTGAGACATCCTTGTTCTTGCATTACAATATTGTTATAAAATTAATAAAATTTACGAAGTGAATAAGATGTTTGAATTATAAACATCAGAATATTTGTATCTTCGCTTAATTTGAATTATAAAGTTGAATTTACAAATAGAGTTACTTTAGCTTAACTTTAATTACAAACACTACGGTAGCACCACTTTAGGCTCATTTTTAAATAGAAGTTTTGTTATGCATAACAAAAAGCACTGAATTTAAAAGAACCAGTTAGAACGTGCAGAGAATTTGGCATTGGGGTCGAAATGGACTAATCATGAAATTCTCATTTCCGTCGCTGTTTTCATCATCGTATCGTAGCTAATTTTAATTGGAGATATCTCATTAAATTTAGTAATGTTTCTCAATGCATCTTTGTTTCTTAAAACAATAGAGAAAGTATTTACATTAAAAATTTAATTGCGGGTCATACCAGTTCTGTTATATGTCCTCTTTTAGCGGCGACAAGTCGTAAATAGTTGTGAGAAACAAAAATCCCTGCTTGCTGTTTCCTGCTTGCGCTTATCGGCGCGGTTTGCTCGCGCTGAGACACTCACAGAGTAATAGCTGTTAAAAACGGAAAGAAGTGAAAATTTACTCAGTTACGCCTTTATTTCCTTTCAAAGTATCATCATATCTGATTATGATCTCATTATTTTGCCAAGTTACCAAGTTTAAAACAAGCAAAATCTGAATCGCAAAAGAAAAAATAAACTAAATTTTCATTCTGATAGAAACAGACGTGCAGGTTTTCGGCGCTGACTTGCTTAAACCTGCTTTCGCTGTGTACATTTAACACTAAAGTGAAAATTATTTCAAGGCATATAAGCGCATGTCGGCGCAACCAACAATAAACAGGAAATGTGCTTCCACGGTGTTTCTTTCTTTACTTTTGAAATGTACCTCGTAACAGAAGCTTTTATTAAAAAAAAAGACACATTACTTTTCATTTGTTCAAACGGATTTCTTCGAAGTAAATTGAATTGAAAGCTAAAACGACTAAGACCATATACTTCGAGGACTACTTAAAAATATTGCACGGAATGTGCAGCCACTTGAAAATTTCTACATCTCCAAAAAGTTTTCTCTGAAGTCACGTTATAATTTACACCTTCCTCGTAAGAACTGTCATAATAAATTCGCAAGTTAAGGTCCAAGTTGAGATTATTATCTTCAAACCCTCCTCAAAATGTCATAAATTCGGTCATATTTTTGTGCTTACCGCCGCAATATCATAAATTAGATTGTGAAATCTGGACACTAAAGTTGCTAGGAGGAGAAACTAGTGACATCGACAAATACGGGTAATTTATATTTTTAGTTACAAAATTATTAAATTTCATAAAATTTCATTTATAGTTATTTATGCAACAAGTACAAAAAGTAAGTGTTGTCCTACTCGGCCTGACGGCCTCGTTGGACAATTTCACGTCGCGTGCAATAAGCATTTCTTGTACGAGTTGCATACAATATGTTTTCTACGTTCATGCAAAAACCAAAAAATGTTTTATTTAGATGGCACTAAGTCTAGGAAAATATGACGTTGATTTGAACGTTTATGTTTGTCATGATGACAAAACTGTAGTAGAATGACAGATGATGAAAGTTTTGTTTTTTGCACGAACGTAGAAAAAAAATTAAAGGTATCTATCATACAAAAGCACTTATCAATGTGCAACCTTCGTAATTTAACTAACTTTCTGCCGTTTAATTTTTTAAATAATCAATAGGGTATATTAGGCAAAATCCTTGAAATGAATTACAAAAATCAAAAACTTGTAGGTATCTATCATAGAAGAGCACTTCATCAATGTGCAACCATCGTAATGTAACTAACTTTCTTCCGTTTACTGTTTCCGAAATTTACGTATCAGCACCTTTTATTGAATGATTCACTTTGTATAATTCATCTAAAATAAATCGAATAAGCGATATTCACGAAATCCGCGAAATAAATTACAAAATAAAAAACTTAGGATTTGCAGTTCTCGTGGCAGATATTAGTAAGTTTAAAAATTAAAAATATATTCGAATATTCAGCCTTATTCTATACATTTCTGTACAATTTAATTTTTCTGATGTTACAGTTATTCAAAAGAAAATTTTAACACTGTCATTTTCGTAATATCTTCAGACGCATCTTTAAAATTTGAAGAAGCCTTAAAACGCTTCTCCTAAGGATCACTTTAGCTTGTTTACCTAAATGTTAAAGTTATACTAATCATCGTTGTCAATGTTTCTTAGTGTGTCTAAAAAATTAAAACTATCGAAAAATTTATTTCAAAATTTATCATTCGATATTTTATACTTATAAACTCGACTTTTTATTTAAATTTCGTAAAATATAGGTTATAAGTACATATGCGTAATAAATAGGCGTAAATGTCGATATCATGCTTTTTCGTTAAAATAAAGATCTCTTACCTGTTCAAATCCTCCCAGGATATCCGTCGTATCCATTGCGGATGTGACCGGCAAAGTTTTCAAAGCTTTCCCAGCGAGATTAGCCAAAGTTTTTACTACACTACTCTTTCCACAACCAGAACTACCCACCTAAAATAAAAATTGAAATGTTTAGGTACCTCGAAACCTTCACCCTTATATTAGATATATAAAATGGCTGTAGCAGTTGTTTAAACCTTGGAATGTTCTCATTTGGTGAATTTAACCTCCTATAACCCTAGGAATAATTGTATGAGAGTATGTATGTATTTATGGCTCAATTATTACATTTTAATAGGAATTCAACAGCTTCCACCAAGTAAGGACATTTTTACTGAAAGTAAGAACGGAAGGACACAGAGCCTGAAGTAAGAACTGTCCTTCTGAAGTAAGGGAAAGGTGGCAACGCTAAAGCCTTGTCCTCATCGACGTGAAATTCGTGAAAATTCTCGCAAATTTCGCAGATTTTGATTTAAATTATTAATGGCGGGAAAGTGTGAACTTTTCACAAAGCAGGAATATTATCGCTACTTTCTCAAGTTTAACATGAGCTTCTGACAATCCATGGCAGTTAATTACAGTTTTATGATGAAAATGAATAAAATGATAGAACATATTACAGTTGGCAAAATTGGCTAAATGTTGATACTTTTCCGTCACTAAAAAATTCGCGCAAATTTTCTCGAATTTCTCGTCCATAAGGACAAGGCTTAATGCTGTGGTTTATTTGGTCTGATTAAAAACGAACCAAGATTAGGATTAATCCGAGAACGGTAGATTAAGCTTGCTACAGACTATGCGAATTCGTAATCCGTGATTTGTGAGCAATAGTGTGTAGTCTTAAGCGTTGTCCTAATGAATGCGAAATTCGCGCGAAATATTTAATAGCGGAAAAAGTGTCAACTTTCAGCCAATTTTGACAAATGCAATATTTTCTATAATTTTCATCATAAACTTGTCATTGACTGTCATGGTAGATTGTCAGAAGCTCAAGTTAAACTTACCAACCCCACATAATGATGAAATTAACGATAATATTCACGTTTTGCGAAATTCACGATAAGTTGACACTTTCTCGTTATTAATAATTTATATCAATATTTGCGAAATTCGCAAGAATTTTCACGAATTTCGCGCCATGAGGACAAGGCTTTATTCGTTCAAAATTGGTTCATAAACACCCTATACACTATGCACGAATTCATTACAAATCACATTTTCAGACGCGTTTAAAATAATTTGAGAACATGGACTCGCGTAAACCGCTGTGTGACGTCACTGCGTCCTATATCATGCCGGGTTGTGCCCATTACCGTTTACTTGCTTTTAGAATACTAAGCGTAAGGAAGCCGTCGCTGTCGTTAGGATTGCAGTTTTTATTTCAAATATCGAAGGTGTTAGACAATGCGCTATATCGCTCCTGTCAGACTGTTGAAATTTTTAAGAATATTTCAAAAATTCTTATTCCGATTTTCTTGAAATTCCGTGTGTTTATCAAAATAATGATCAGCTTTTGATTTATTTATAATGATTTTAAGGCTTCACAGACTGTGTATTTGTCCTACTAAGTATGGTCACATGGATTTTATTTATTTATTCCAGTGGCGTCCCAAGGAGTATTTTTGTTTATATTAATAAGTAAAAATGTGGCACGTCGCTGAAATTTGTTTTATTTCTCACAATTAATTATTTTATTTCTTATTTTTGTGCAAGGAATCTTATTGTTTTTCACAATAATAATTATGTAGGTGTACCTAAGATATCTCTTTGAAAAAAATTGATTAATTAAAATTTTTGAAAAAAAAAAAGATTCTAAACATGAGATCAGAATAAGTAATACTAAATAAATCTCATGTGAAGACTACAAATATTATGTGCTTTGCATTTTGATTAGTACCTACCTACATATGTAGGTATAAACAATTGAGGAGTAAACTATGGTAACAATAGGTACACTAAAATTCCAACAAATATCATAAATACCAGATTTTGTAAACACAATACTAGAAAGTACTCTTGAAAGTACAAAAAATTTTAATAAATACCAAATATTCCAGAAAAATGCCAGAGTTCTAAAAATTCCATAAAATAGGTACTATAAAATACCAAAAATTCCAGAGAATACTAATAAATGAAATAACCATATTATTTTCCAAATAATTCGATGCGTTTTAATGCAACTATCTAGAATATTTTGAAATAACCTACATATTATTTAATCAAAAAGATTCTATTATATTTACAAATTAATTAATTTAATTTTTATATTCTCAATATAGGCAAAGGTAACTGAAAACCGCAATAATAATGGCATTCCCTTAAAATAGTTTTTGAACTAATGGAATTTCTGAGTAGAAATTTCATTAGATCTCTACAACAACTAAGATCTAATGTTAAAAGTTAAAAGTAGATTTCTTTATGAAGACGTCAGCAGTTTAAAACAAATCGTCAAATTTATTTTAAAGAGTGCCATTATTATTGCAATAAATTGTACATTGACTGGAACAGTCGACATGATGAGTTTTATAGGTTTTATAGGATGTATAGGTGCCAAAATCTACCAATAAATTAAAAAAAAAAAAAAACAGAAAGGCCAGAAAATTGCCTAAAACATTTTAAAAATTTCAAAAATATCAGTTCGAAAAAGTTCTTAAATTCCAATAATACCAATACTGTGTACACTAAAATACCACTATGGTTTACCACTCGTAAACAGTAGACAGAAATGTAGAAAAATAATTATCTTTAATTTGTGTAATTCTATATTTCAATAAAATTTAACATACCGAACAGAGCAAGAAAGCTTTGCAATGTTTGTTAAATTTTTATCAACAGTTATTTTCACACTTTTAAAAGTAAATACAACAATTGACTTGATTCATATCTGACAGTGCTTCTTGTTTAAATAACTACGAAAAAATAAATGAAAGCCAGCAGCGTATTCATCAACATATCCTTAAAATAGCATTTTTTACAAAGACATATTTAATAATTATTAAACTACCTACACTTATACATACGGCTTAGTAAATAATGGGAATATTATCTCATGACACCTGATTATTTTCAAGTGTACCAAAGAAATATGGATAAATAACAAAAAAGTGGTTAACCAACAAGATCTCGGGTGTACCGGAACCTTTTAAAAATATTTTTTAATTCACCTGTAGATGGAAAAATTCTTATAATACTAAGTGTTGGAATTAACTATTATTTTATCAAAGAAAAATTGAAACAGTAACAATGATGAAACAAAACATCAATAACTTTATTTATGTAATTACTTTTGTCCTACATGTTTTATTTTTTGAGATTTCGATACCTAAAAACACTACAAATTTGATCATCTCTTAGCCAGAAATACAGCGACCTTAACCAAGATCTTATTTAATTTAATAGCAGTAAAACCACATTTTCAAGTTTAAAAAAAATGGTTATTGGTATTAATTGACTCAATTTGAAGAAAACTAGCAGATCTTACTTAAGAAAAAAATGAAAGCACTCACCAAAATCGCCATCCAATTCAAGTTTACACAGTAAGCTAAACTTCTCAAAGTTTGCAACTGCGAACGGAGCACTAAACAAGTCCTTTCCTGCTTCAAGACATTTACATTAACACCACTAGACTGTCTATCTAACGCCACATCACCGACATAAACACTGTCTTTGTTCACGTACAATATCGGTCCAGTTCCACGCACTTTATTTCGAAACACGTCCTCGAAAATGTCTTCCACTTTCTCTTTATCCAACAAAGTCCGCATACAATCGCTATAGATAAGCTGAACGATACTTTCCGGCTGGTACTTCTTCTGCAAGCTCGAGTTCGCGTTATAATGGTAAACCATAGCCTCACACCACCTGGTCAAGTCACGCAAATTACACTCCCATGGAGCCCCTTTATTCCCAAAAGAATGGTTATCTAGTTCATGTACGATTTTAGAATTAAAATCGATCATATTCTGGATTATGTCTGCTGGTAAGCTGTCGTACTGGTGAGACAAAATATATTTTAAATCTTTATCAGTTAAACTGTTGACGTAGACCTGAATAAATCTGTTGAGGAATGATTTCGGTAGACCACGACGGGACCCTCCTTGCTTCAATGGATTTTGACAGGCAAAAAATTTTGTACCTGAAAAACAATTATTTTCAGCCTTAATTGGCCAAAGATACAATTTGAATTTGAATTTAAAAGGTTAATGTACAAAGAAGAAACCTATGAAAAAATTATTACAAATATTTTATTTTTGAAATACAAGGTTGTAAAGTTTTCAAAATAGCCAGGAGAATTACCGAAGACGAAATCATGTGTAGATGTCTTCCTCAAGAAGTGGGGGAAAAGTGAAAACTGAGGATATTCATGTATAACGAATGGCCCAATCTTGAAACCAAATCTAGCAAGGCAAGAAGTGTATTATAAAAGCCATATCACCAAGGACAATCATAATTAGCACCCTGGAAACCATGTCAACATCACTTCTTAGAAGTGGCAGAGCTGAGACAACACATGCATTACACACAAATTTCTCAAACTAATCTGACGAGACAAGACCATGATACCAACAAAAAACTACAGGAAAATTCAGAAATCTGATCAAGAAAGTTGAAAAGGATGTTGTGTCTACAATTAGAACTGCTTAACATTCTCAAAGAACTACACAGAAATTTAATTATAAGTGATTTGAGAAAACCTAAACTCTGGCCAATTGTGAGTGCAGTTGTATAAGTAACCCACACACTTACCTGGTACATGTCACATAAACATAAAGAGGTAAATACAGAATAACATGTTAACAACACTGGAGATTTCATCAACAAGATCAAGAAGATCCAGCTGACCCTGGTCATCTGGATCCAGTTGAGGGTCAACTGGTTATAGATGTTTTAGTAAGTTTTGACATTATTCATTAAGTGTCAATCAATGAAGCTTCTTCAAATGCTTTTTAGAAAGACATGGATGTGAGTTAATTTGAAGTCAGATTAATGAACAAACGGAAGAGGCAGTAGTTATGAATTTACCTTCTTACCTTTACCTTTGAATCAGAACATCTAACACCAAAGTGTTGAGTCAGATATGTTCATGATACATTCATCATATAGATAATAGATACAACAACATAAAAATATTCCTAGATCACATCCAGACATCAACTTCATTACGAAGTGGGAAGGAAACAGTTCCTAGATGTTCTTGTTGAGAGAAAACCATGATATATTAATCTCATCACTAACCCAAAACTAAGTTAGTAACAATAATTTAGAAGTTCAAGCACAGACCATTTGTGAGTCTGAATATTAGAAAGAAAAACTGCAACATCTATGATCAATTCTGAAAAGAACAGAACAAACCATCAGATCGATACCTAAAACTAAGAAATGCAATATATGACTACAAGTTTTCTACTCCATATGCAAAGATGCACTGACAAAATAGACCGCCTTTAAAGATTACAAAAGCTCAAGAAAGATAGGGCACCCTTTTTAAAATCAACTGTAAGAATAATATACTTCAAGGGCTTGGCGTTGACAACATTCTCTCAGCAGTGTAGTCCGCATTGAACAAACACATTGAGGGAACACAAAGCCATCTAAAGAATTGTGGCAGAGAGAAGTTAGTAGTCGTGAAAGCAAAAATGGATACAGATTGTTGAATAGATCTAGATAAAACCAAAATTCTGGTGAGAGAGGGATGGAGAGGGAGGGAAGTAGAGGGGGAAGAGGGAGGGAGGGAAAGAGAAAAAGTAGAAGAAAGGAGGTACAGAGGGAGGGAGGGAAGGAGGTAGGGAGGGAGGTAGGAGATCAAGATGGAAAGAGAGAGGGGTGGCGAGGAAGGAGGTAGAGTTAGAGGGAAGGAGGTGGTACAGAGGTAGGGTGAGAAAGAATATTTTCACCAAAACTCCACAGAGAGGCAACAGAAATTGACAAAAATTTGAAACGATTCATATCTAAAAATTGAGAACCAAATATCAAAGGCCAGACTTCAATTAAAACACTGGAATGTCATGGACAAGTGGACCATCAGATATAAATAGCAACTATTAGAAATTGCTGAAACAGAGACTAGGTAATCATGTGGAAATATGTTTAACGGTATTTGACAAAAAGCGAAAATTTTGTATAAAATCTGTCGAAAAGGATATATAAATATCTCAATCAATGGCAATATTGATTCTTTGTTTCAGTATGGACCTCTGAGATTCAACGCCACTGGGCATTTTGGAAATTCTATTAGTGCAACTCCTAAGGATAACTATTTCCAATTTCAATAAATCTGAAATAACTCTAGAACTACTCCAAGGAAATAAATTCATAAGACTTTTTTACATAAAAATATGATATTTAAGTAATCACAAAAAATCCTAAAAATCATTAAAAGTGTCAAGTAGCTCTAGCGTCAATGTTGATTTATTGAAGATCTGACAATTAAGTCAAAAACTTGGCGCCTTACACTTATATACAAATGGGTTGGTAATATTATTTTACCGTGGTGTGTAAGTATTCTACACATTGTTGTGTCAAGGTACGACTCTTAGTTACTGACAGACATTCATTATTATTGTTGCATATTTTTGTGCGCCACTTCAAGAAAGATACAACTTGAAAAAAGAGCAACAAACAGAGATTAAAATTCTTGTCTAACATTATTTTCTTATTTTGTTTACCCAAATTGAAATTTTAAATGCGGCCAATTAATTCCAAAACACTAAAAAAAAAACATATTACTTATAAAATAATACCTGGTTTGACGTAAAACGTTTTCCCAAGTTCTGGGATGAATATCTCCCCTCGATGATCCAGACAAGCATTGAGACCTTCCAGCACCGATTGAGAAGCCAAATTCAATTCATCTAGTAAAATCCAGCTGCCATCCTTTAATGCTTGGAGAAGAGGACCGTCCCTCCAAGAGAACTGTCCTCCACTCCCACCTTCCACTGGCAAATCAGCACCGAAAAGATCCGAAATGTCCTATACAGATATTCAAATTCAAATATCACTTTAGGAATTCATTTTAAAACTTACCGTCTGGTCTGATAAGTTTACCCTAAATATCTTATGACCGGTAGACTTGGCCAAAGCAACGACCAGACTAGTTTTTCCGACTCCGGGGCTTCCTTCCAATAAAATAGCTTTATTCAGTTGCATTCCCCTTAACAGTCGTAATGTATTGTAAATAGTTGTCGGAGCGTTAAAGGAGAAATCAGTTTTGTCGTGATTTTCGGACCCTAATTCGATAAAAAATGGCGTAATTCCAAATTTTCTATCATCTTTTTCCACAGAAAGGTCTTTTAAATTAAAGTGGGGTACAGTATGTGTCAGCTGCTTGACCTGGTTTATTAAAAACTGCTCACACTCATTCCTAAATGCATCCAATAACTTCAAACTGAAAAAAATAATTTATTTGAAATTCTGAAATGAGTTATTACTAAACCTCAGCTAACTAGGAAACATGATAGAATAGAACCTCATACTTTGAGTAAAAACGTAAAATGAGCCATGTCAAATGAGAAAACCTGACCCAGTTAAAAAGTGTTTTGCATACATGTTTTCGTACATGAATAATTCTATGAATTTTTTCATATTTGTTAAGTTGGATCTTTGGTAAAAAATAATGAATAATTTTAGGTTTTTTTTTTTAATAATTTTGTTTATGTTAATTCTTATATGTTTAGTTCAAACTTTGCAACCAAATTTTTGCCAGTCTAAGAGAATCATGTTATCGATTTTTTTAATTGATAATCTAAAATGACCTCTGAAAATGACCTTGAATGAATATTCAGATTTTCGAAATCTCGAGCCTAATTTTCTGTTAGACTTTTTCCTATAGCTTCAAAACCAATTTCATTCAAAAATAATCAAAGGAATATTTTGGAAGAACATGGCTTTTTAAGCAAAAGATCTACCATTACTAATCTATGCATATTCAGTGAGTACATCACAGAAAATATATACAATTCTCAAATTAATGCCGTTTATACAGACTTGGCAAAAGCCTTTGACACAGTTAACCATGATATTTTATTATCAAAGTTACATTCTTACTCTTTTAGCGAAGATTTCATACAGTTCATCAGAACTTATCTGACTGGTCGCACAAAGTTTGTTAAATTTAATAATGCTAAATCTAAAAGTTTTATTTCCACTTCGAGTGTACCTCAGGGGTCCATATTGGGACTGCTGCTTTTTATCCCATTTATAAATGATATTTCTGTTTATATAAAGCATGCCAAATTTTTACTCTATGCAAATGACTTGAAGGTTTATCTTAACATAACAAGTTGGAATGATGTTCAAAAGTTACAAAATGAATTTTGTAAAGATGGCCTAACTTCAAATGAAGCAAAATGTAACCTGTTATCATATACACGAAAGAAATATTCTATAGTGGGAATTGTATTGAGATACAATTTCTGAATAAAAGCCAAGAATTTAAATCTAACACAGTTATAACCCTATTCAATACATTTGTAAGATCAAACTTGAGAGTATTGTAGTGTGATTTGGAACACACAAGCTACCAGTTACAATGATATGATAGAAAAAATTCAGAAGAAGCTTTTGAGATCAACATTTTTTAAAGAATTTGGAGTATACCTGTTTATGGTATCATATGAACATCAACGAATAAATGCTCAGATTTAAATTGTTTATAATATATTATATAGTAAAATTGTTGTTCCTGCTTTATTAACATGAATTAATATTAATGGACCGGATATAAGTGAGAACTAGATATAGAGTTTTTTGAATATTTAATATTAATTCACCCTTTAAACAATGTTTATGTACTGTGAATAATTTGTTGAGAGTTTACGACATTGATATTTTTAATATTAGTTCTACTGAATTGCGCTCATACTTGCGATACGTACATATTTTGTTTTTTCTCTTTTTTTTGTATTGTATATGTCTGTTTTTTTTGTACATTATTTTTAAATGAGTTTATATTAATTAAGCTTACTCAACTGAGTACATGTAATTAGACTGTGTCTGTATGCAGATTAAATAAATTTAAAATAAAGTACTAAAAAGTTCAAAATAATTACTCTTTAACTATATATTAAAAATAATAATAATAATAAATCATAAAACGCTGGTAGAACAATAAATTACACATTAGAGTAGGTTAACCTTCAAGGTGACAAGTGCTTCAACAAATAAAATGACCCCATATTACACTTTACAGACAACAACAGCTCGGCAGGTGATCAGAAGTTTTAAATCAATTTAATATTGAATTGCAAATTACAAATTTCTGTGTAGGTATAGAAGATATATAGTGTAGTGATATATTTTGAGATATTATTTATTCAGTAAAATTTTATTTGATACTAAATCTCCTACATGCCTGTACCCTATTATTATTAAGAAACTGACATAAAGTTAACAGTACAGAACAACATTAACAGAAAAATTCAATAATCGTGGAAAAAACACTCACCTCTCTGTACTGGTTGCACCAGATCCTAAACTATCCAGAAACGTTAAAGACGCACCATGAATGTAAGCCTCTGCTATGTCAACTTTATCACCGCAAATATTTAAGAAACCGACCCAAGTCAAAATGTCCCGAATGCTTATGGTAAACCTAAAAAATTAAAGGAGGACTCAAACTGTTCATTACACATTCTTGATATACCTTTTTCCGATCTCAGTCTTTTGGAACCATTCCACAAAATCCATAATATTATTCCCAATACTCGACCCGTCTTGTTGATTTCCCAAGGACAGTTCCGGCTTAACATTTTTCTCGATAATGGCAACTAAATCTTGCCTGTCCGTACAAGACTCGCACCAAATCTCCGTAAACCGATTTCTCAGGGCAGGAGACAACTCCTTCTTGCCAAAATCTCCCCCCGGATTCATCGTTCCGATAAAATAAAAGTTTGGATTGGCAACTATCAGCTCCGAATTGTCGCTGTTATTCAAATCTATGCCTTTCTCAGCGAGTAAAAGAGACCGTTCAGGTTCTGAAATGAAAAAAGAATGTTACAATATACAAAATAAAAATCATTTATCGATAATTATTACCCAATAATGAATTCAATCTCTCCAATACACTGTCGTCCGCAAGAGATATTTCATCGGCCAAAAATATATGTCCATTTATCATCGCTTGGAGGAGAGGCCCATCCACCCATTCGAATAACTTATTGAAATCATCTCCCTAAAAATAAAATGTATACATCAAAAAAATATAACTATATGTTAAAAAAAACTTACCGAATGGTCTCGAACTGGCCTTAAACCTCCAATAAAGTCACCACTCTCGGTGTGCATGTGACAGTTCACGGTAATTAGCTCTTGCTCGTTATTATCAGCAATTAGTTTACAAACCGTAGTTTTTCCCCCACCAGTTTCACCGACTAACAGTACCGGTTCTTTAAACTCCAATGCTTTCGCCACTAAGACTGCTAGTTGTCTCATATTGTAAGTCCATACAATATTTTTATGCTTCACACTGTTGTCTTTTATATTCTGTAAGATGTGTTTTGTAACTGAAGATGTTTTGTCAGATACTGAAACCAAATACCAAATTCTGAGAATCCATTTTGTTGAGAAAAAAGTTATAACATTCTTAATTTAGCTAAAATTGTTTAACTAACAATAAGTGTAAAACAGTATAAATTTATATTTAAAATATAACAATGTACGATGCATGACGATGGGGAAATTGCATGATGTTCCAAATATGTACAGAAGAAAAAATGTATAATTTTAATTAAAATTGTGTTTGTCCTAGACAATTTTGTGGAAAAATAAGTCTAAAAACAATATTTAAACTTTTATTCTGGTCAACCACCAAAAAATGGTGGTCACCACAGCAAAGATATTGGTATCGAATAAAGCTGCAAATAAAGTTTACCAATAATCAGCGCTTCATTCTAATTCCGAAGAACATATTCTGTATTTACTCCTATCATTTACATTATTCAGAATGTTATTTCAGGCATTTATAAAATAATAAACAATAGCAATAAATAAGGACTTTTTCAAAATGTTTAAAAAGAAATGAAATCAGTAGTAAATAGCAATAAAGATTTTTTAAATTAATAAATGTGAAATTTCACTATTCATATCTTTTATTATCTTTCAAATTTACTAAACAAAGGAATAAATTATGTTTAACAATACTGTAAGTTAACCACATCACCACCAATAATTATGGCATTACCTACACAGTATTTACACTATGACCCACAAAAATACAAGAAACAAACACCTGTTTACGTCCCCAACACTGTAACACTGCACTGAATGGTGTATAACGTCACACCAATGATATCGTGTTTTTGGCCACGTGGTTTTATTTACATTTTATGGAAATTTATTAATGTTAATACTTTAATTATTATGTGATTATTTCCGGCAGACACATTTTCTGACCCTTCAATATGTTTGAAAGATTACCCGTAATACATTTCAACCAATATAAAATTCATATAACTTCCCCATTGGATATAATTTAATTATATTTATGTAACAGAAGTCACGATATAAGCAATAATTTATCAACCATTTTTTTTATCATAAATTGGCAAAAAATCTGAAAATTGCAACCATTTTCTTTTAGTTATTTGGTACTTCTCAAAATATCTTTAACTAAAATTTTACCATTTCAACAATTTCCAAGAGTCCATCAATAATCATTTTCTTACGAATTAATAAGCAACATATTTCATTTATTTATTTTTGTTTTATTTCGCTTTGCGACTAATAAAATATCGACAGATTATTTGTCCTACAAGGTGTAGGACATGAAATAAAATTAAGATATCGAGAAATAACTAGAAATACTGCAATAATTATACTGTTAACAAGAAACATCACAATATTTAATGAAATATAGAATTGTTAAACAAAGGCAAGTTGTGACATTTCATTAAGTTCTAACACAATCTTTAACAAAATATGTCTCTATCACAGATTTATTTATTTCATTAATTACTGTGTTGAACTTACGTGTGAAAAGATGTTCTGGATTGACCTCTCGTTTTAAGTGTTTCTGCAAGACGTGCATGATTTCCAATTTTTCTTCAGCTTTTCTAACACGACCGGCAAGAACCAGATATCCCTCATCGGCCAAATGCTGGTCCCAGTCATACAACTTGTTCACATTTTGGGCAAGTCTATACCTTTCGCCCCACCTGAACAAGTCCCTAAGTGTGATAAAACCTTGTTTCCCCGCAAAGGCAGCAGATCCCCTTCGCCTCGTCTAGATATAAATTAGAGAACAAAAATTCAAAACGGATGCAAGGAGAAAATACAGTATATTTATTTAAAAATATATATATATTGACACTACTTTTTTCAATAACTTCTTTCCCAAAGAAACAAAAATGATTTCTAAATGTTAACATTCCATCTCTTTATTGAGATATTTTCAGGACTTAAATAGAACAAACAAAGTTACAAATACTACATCAAAATTGTTAGAAATTAATATTAAAACACTTACATATCAAGTAAAGCAAAAAAATAAAGTAAATATAGAAGGATATTATATTTCAAATGATGGTGATTACAATAATTAAAAATGGATGCTAAAAATTGTTTATAAAATATATTAATATGATGTATATGTCACTTACATTAGAAATAGGTTTTCACTACAACATAGATAATGTAATAACTAATAATACACTGAAAATGGGCAAAATAATGCACAAATATAACCTACCAGGTTTTTTCTCATTAAAAAAGAAATGTTTCTTTTGTCAGAGATTTTTACTCACTGCATTATTTATTTCTTTCTCAAACCTATAACTTTGTTTTTGTTTAACTGATTATCATTTGTAGCAGTTTAACTACGTTTTTAATTTATTTGAGCCAAACTAAAAAACAAAAAACTAAAAGCGAAAAATTTTATAAAACAACTGCAATTTCTGATTTGTTGAGCAAAATATATTAAATTTTAAGTTTTTTCAAGATTTAATTCTACATATTTTTAATTGCACTTAAAATATTTTCAAACAACAAAAATGGCTATAAAAAATGTGTTTTCTTATTTCAATTAAAACAACCATTTCCTTAATTTAAATGAACTTATATCTATTATGCACTTATAGAATCAATCTCTAATTCCAGTCATACTACATTACTTTGAATTTACTAGTACTGAATTACCTACATTTTCGATAGCACACTTGTAAAGTCACAATATTTCTCTGTAAAACTTTTTAAGCTAACATTATTTAATTTATTAAAAGGGATATTTACTACCACAAAGCGTAGTAATGTTGTGTAATAGCATCTCATGTCATTGTAGACGAAAGGTGTATCTAAGAACACATTTGCGTCATTGAAATAACTTCTATAGTAGACTCCTTCAAATGTATATGTACTAAACTACGTATAAATAACATACTATAAGCTCTGCAAGAATTTAGATGTCTTATGTCAAGACTGACGTTACGCAATTGTTTTTCTTGTCAACATAATTTTCGATATTTGATCGCGTTAAAAACACTAATTTTTTGCAATTTAGTGCAACATATAATGCAAACATTAGTGTAGTATATAGTTTTATTACTCTCAGTTGCAATTTCTCAAATATTTTGATGAAAATATAATGAATTATTAATTTGTTCGTATGATGTCTGAATTCTTGCCGAGACTATATCTAATGGGTCTTGGAGCAACACTCTAGTTATGAGAAATACTACAATTTCTGGAAATGCTTTCCTTACCCAGTTTCAGAAAACTTAAAAATTCTGCAATATATGTTGTATGAAACATTTTATATTTATTGTTTACACATGGCACATGGCAAACCCATGACAATAACAAATAGACAATAGTTGGGTTTACAATGATTTCTTCAATACATGCATGTGAATCTCAATGAATTCTTAAATCAAGATACTGTATAAAGCTTAGTTTTAATGGTCTGAAATTCCAGATTGCAGATGCGGATACAGTATAGGAAAGAACATAGCTATATAAAATCCTGATAAAAGTTACATTTCAACTTTAAAAAGTTAAGATTTTCCCGCCATGATTTTTTTCCAACACAATTTCGTGGAATTCCACATAAAATGCGCTATAATAAGCTATTAGTAACATTTAAATCAGTTGACAACATTTTGTGTGACTCATAATGTGTATACAGGGTGAGATCAGAAAGAATGGGTCAAAACTAAACTGAAGATATTACACACCAAAATATTATATTTGAGCTCATTATGCCTTATACAAATGTCTCTGGCTTAAGAAACACAGGGTGTTCAAGGCTTAAATTTTATTCTGAAATTTCTCAACAATTGAATGAATGAATGAATTGAATGAATGAATCACACGCAAAATACGCTAATATTTATTGACATGAAAATATGACACAAGCCTAGTAAGAAAAGAAATAGCAATATGAAAGAAAATCACCACAAAATACTTTTAAATGCAAGTAACTCAGCAAACCGATAAAGTTAGGCGACCTAAACACGAGTATGTTTTTTATGTAGAATTGAATGTTCTTTTAGATCTTTAACTTGTTTTAAGTATAGTTCAACAGATAAAAAAAATAATGTTTTGATTTATCTAAATAATAGGGTGAAACTAGCGCCCTCTAGAAGCAACGTCAAAATAAGCTTTAAATTCGTAATTCTCACACCAAAAAGCCCAACATCCACAATTTTCAGTCATGTTATCAAAACTTTCGCAATTATAGAGAAATTTCAGAATAAAATTTAAACTTTGAACACCTTGTACTTATTAAATCAGGGACATTCGTATAAGGCATGAAGAGCTCAAACATAATATTTTGGTGTCTAGTATCTCCAGTTTAGTGTTGACCCATTCTTTCTACTCATCCATTATCTTGATATCAAATATAATTTTTTAAAGCACAAAAACACAAAGAGAAAGATATCTCAAACATTATCTTCCTACAGACATACAAATTTAATTCCTCATTTATATTTTTTTTATATCAAAGATGACTCGTTGTATTCAAGTTTCTACTAACTTGAATGTAATGTCCTGAGAGTTCAACTATTAAGTAACACTGTAGTTTAAAAAGTTATTTTAAGTTTCTTCTAAAAAGCTTTGTTAATAATTATGAAGTGTTTTTAAAATAGTCATAAAATTTACTCTTGATGCAATAAGTTTTGGTTGTTGCAAGAGTTGCTCCAGTCTCACCCACTGCAAGGATAATGTACAATCGTTCGCAATAATAATGACACTCTTTAAAGCGAATTTTGCGATTTCTTTTAAACTGCTGATGTATTTGTAATAAAATCTACTTTACACTTTTAACATCAGTTCTTTGTTATTTCACTCACCACTCGAGATTTAATGAAATTTCTACTCAGAACTTCCAGAAGTTCAAAAACTGTTTTGAAGGAGTGCCATTACTATTGCAAAAGCATATACCTCCAAGATGCAGCTAGACAAAACGAGTCTACACTCTGGACTGGACTGGAATTGTCTAGAAAATTCAAGGCACTCTTGATATTTGGACTGTGACTATTTAATCAGTATTGGAAGACAGTTTAGTTGAAATATCAGTGTGGATACAAATTTTCTATTGATTTGAACAGCAATATTAGATTTGTTATTATGCACATTTGTTAATAAAACCTGTGAAAATTTGTTGTTTCTTGTGTCCCAAACAAAAGTAGTGAGGGAAACCCGTAACAATATCAAGAAATAATATTTCATAAGCATGTATGCTACCCATTAAGTAAATTTTTAACATACCTGTAGATCTGTCATGACACTAATCATCTTCTTAGCATAACTGGGAGCCATCTGACATCTCTTGTGTAAAATAAACTCCAGTTCTGCTGGAGGTATTTCATTAAAGTGCAACTCCACAAATCTATTTCTAAAAGCTCTCGACAACATTTTTCTGCCACCATAAGCGCCAGGTGGATTCTGTGTGGCGAATAACATAAAATTCGGATCTGCTTTGATTATCTCCTGAGTTTCGGGAATAAAAAGTTCTCGATTGTCATCTAATACTCTGTTTAACGCTTCCAAGACATCCGTTGGAGCCAAGTTAAGTTCATCGAGGATAATCCAGTGCCCTTTCCTCATGGCTTCCACAAGTAAGCCTTCTTTGAAGATTAGTCTGCCTGTGCTGTCGGCAACGTAAGAACCGATGTATTCCTGGAGGTCAGTGTGTTCGTGGTTATTTATTCGGACACATTTGTTGCCACTCGATTTGGCTAAATAGGTTATCAGACTGGTTTTTCCTACAGATGTGTCACCCTAGAAGAAATTGAATAACTATGAACCTAGTTTGAAATCTGTAGCTAACAAAAACATTTCTCGTTAAAAAGTTGCTCTCAAAACATTGCAATCAGAAAAAAATGAAGACAATATACAGGGTGGTTCATTAGTGAGACAACATATGCGATGGAAATTTTATGGAAAAAAACCATGGCATCTATTTCAGATACACACTTTTTTGATAAAATACAGTGATAGAAATAAAAATAATAAACTAATTTATCATCATCATTTTTTACTAATATCAATAAAAACAAATACGTGCTGTTTTTCGTATAAAATTGAATGTACCGCATACCTCGCAAAGTATACCCGATTACACAGCTCCCTATGTAGCAATTACATAATATGCGCATATCGGAATGCTCGATTTCTATTAGTAATGACACTGTGACATATCAACCTATTCCATCTGCGCAGCTACCATAGGTGTACGTGTGGGTGAAATTCGAGTATATCTTTCTGGTAATTTAACTATGATGGTAATTAATTTATTAGTGATTTTGTGTTTGTCTTTTTAAGAATGAAGAGTAATACAAATTTTACGGTGTGTTCTCAAAATCGTAAACGCCCTAAACTAACAAGTGAGGAATATCGGATGATAAAAAATTTGTATGAAGGGTAGGGTGCAAAACTAAAATATGAGTGTGAGTGGTGCAGTTGAAATATGTAGTTCATTAATAAGAGTCTCTAAGAGAGTGTATATTGCACAATAAAGAGTGGCAAAGAACATATAACTGCAAAACTAATAAATAGTCTGTATGTATAGGTCAGCTTATTATGAATCTAAAGTGTGATCCGTGGAATGCGTATCAGATATGTGTAAGTGGGTGGTGGTGGACAATCACGGTCCAAAAAAAGAGCATTCTACAATTGTGGAAAGATAACCTAGATGAGTTTATAAAATTTTGAAAGTAAACTGTTAAAATGCTAAGTTCGCTCAATGTTAACTTATTGTTGGTAATTTTATGTTCTTTGAACCATTCTCAAGTGGTACATCTATGGAATTTGTTCTCTGTAACTTTCACCTCCCATATTCATCTAAGAGCTGTGAATAATTAGTAACTATCTTCTACTTATAAACTCAAGTATAGTAAACATACATACAGAATGTAACTTTAAATGGGGTTATAGTATAAATATATTCCCAGAATACTAATATTGAAATTATTTTTTACATCAAATAAACAGTCACATTATAATTCATTTTTAGTTTGTGTCAGTCACCTTGAACACTGACCTAGCTTAGATGAACACCTGCTATGATATGCCAACAGAGTGGTAGATATACAAAAAAAAACAAAAAACAAATAACCAATGTTAATACAACAAATATGGCACTACTTCATTTTATTTGATTATGATTTCAAACATTTTGCTCAATTTTTGAAATAAAAGTTTTATTAAACCAATTATATACTTAATTATTCTTGATAAATTTTGCAGATAATGTACATGGCATGGGAAACAAGTTATTATTATCTTAATAATCATTTATGTATTTTTATTTATTTTTGACAATGGAAAATCTCACCTGTAGAAGTACTGGTAACTTTCCTATCGACACAACTCTGACCAAATCCTTTAGGTTTTTCCTAACTGATTCCGTCAATATGTAATCGTCTGGAGAATTGGGTTCTATTGACCCCTTTCGAATCCAGTAACCTTCAAACTGTGAATAACTATCATTACTTTCTTGAGGTTCAGGTATAGGCTGGTTTAAAACTGCTTTCAAAGTTTTTTCATCTCCTATCAGGCAACTAAAAAAAAAATGTTAGTACCACGATTTTTCTCGTTTAATTTCAATTACCTGGATATAATTTTTTCAACGATCTGATAAGAACTGCTGTCGAGCTGTGTCAAAAAACTCAAACAAAAGGCTTCATAAAGACTTCTCTTGAACATTCCACATGGATTTTTAGAAGCTATAACCAAAGCTCGACACAGCGATCTAAGAGAAAAATGAGGTTTATGTCCTAAACCATCGGTTAAGGTAGAAGAAGCTTCCTTCCTAACTCTCAAGTAAAACTCGACAATCTTATTCAAATCCTTTTCTTTTAAGCACATTGCTTCTAGGTAATTGTTAACCAGTAACAATAAATCACTTTTGTCATTCAACTCATCCACGAAAAATTCCGTAAAACGATTTCTCAAACCAGCTGGTAAATCTTTCTTCCCTACGTCTGTGGATGGGTTCATACAAGCAAATAAAGTAAAATTAGGATGTCGCACTACAGGCTGCTTGTCGCCTCTTTCTAACAAGCAAATAGATCCTTTCGAACCTTCCAATAATCCTGAAAGGCATTCAAGTGTTTCCGCATTGGCTAAGTTAATTTCATCCAAAAGCACCCAGTAACCATTTTCTACAGCCTTCACCAAACTTCCTTCGATAAAAGCAAAAGCTAGAGCGCTCTTCTGCTTCAATTGAAGATCCAACTTGTGCAGCTTTTCTCCTATCAGTTTCCAACGTGCAAGAAACTTCTCATCCTTTTCATTCTTCCTCATTTTCTCTTCCTCCAACTTTTGATTTGTTTTCAATTCCAATTCGAAATCACAAATCAACTTAGTTAACCGGTTGACAGCAGCTTGATAGCTTTTATTCATTAGTTTAACTAAATCGCTCCATCTCTGAGTGTTAAAGCAAAGAGCGATGTTGCTTAAATACTTTTTATTGGGTTCTACCTGGAAATAATCACAGAAAATTTGTTCAAATTCTCTGCGAATTGGAGAAACAATAAACTTTAAATCCACCGGTTTAAATCCTCCCAGTAAGTCGGCAGAATCCGACTGTTGGTTCATGTTTATAACAACTAACTTCTGTCCTATAGTGTGGGCCAAGTACTGCACAGAGGAAGTTTTACCAGTACCAGTTTCGCCCACAAGCAACACTGGTTCATTTAAGTTAATGCAGCACATAATTCGTTCTAGCAAGACAGAGGTAGGTCGGGTAAACGAAAACTTGACTTTTTTGCAAAATTGATTATTTTCCCTTGCCAAAACAGCACGCCCAACGATGAGACTATTACTGGTCAATTTCATATTAGGCTTGTAACTTTTAAAGAAGTAATCAGCTTTCTGATTTATAATGCCTAGATGTGTGCTGATTTGTCTGGCTAAATTCAAAGCCTCGTCAGAATTTGTGAAAGAACAACAAAACACATCAATTGCATCTTGTAAGACTTTTAAGGCACTAGCCTGGCTCTTAATATCGAAATCTATTATGGCTCGCAAACACCACTTGAAAAAGTCACGTGTTGATATTAATCTAGCATTTCTTGGGAGAGAAATCATTTTAGATGCAGATGAATCCAGTGAAAATAATTTAAAAACTGCTAGCATTCTATCTGTGATAGTTTGAAATTTTGGGAAACGAGTATTTAGAATTTGTTTCAATTCCTCAGTACTTAAAGGATCTATATTTATCTGAAGTAGATGTTTTTCTAACAATGTCATGACATTAGAATGTTTTTTATGATGCCCTGTTATGGTTGACACAAATCTAAAAAAATGTGAAAAAGCTATAAAATATCAAAGCAATGAAAGTAATCAAAATCCATTAAGGCTGTTTTTGCATTTTATAGAATATACAAAAAAATATTTTCTTAGTGTTAATTATTGTTTTTTAGACCAGTTATGAATAGTTAAATTGTACTTTTTGAGTTGTAAATCCTATATTTTTTTTAAAAAAGGATCTATGAAAATTCTGTTTTTTAACATTTAAAACCAAGACAGGGAAAACCAGTAGTCTCCCTGAGCGTGGTATAATAAAATACCGAAACATTGGCTTTATTTAAAAAAAAATATATATGTTTTCTTTAAGTGGACCTACAATCCAAAAACAACAATTTTACAAAAAGTTATATTCTATCTATTATACTATCTATTAAAAAAGTTAGTTATAGTACATAGGCTCAACGATTGTTGAAAAGTGTAAACTTCATGTTTTATTTCAATCGGTGTTATAGCGTGTAGGCTTCAACAAGTATTTTTTGGAAGTGAGGCCATTAAATATATTATTCTGAGGCTTAAAAAACCAAATACATACTATAGATCAGGGGTCGGCAAACTGCGGCCCACGGGCCGCATGCAGCCCTTTGCAACTTTTTGCGCGGCCCGCCAAAGCACCAATATTATTTATTTTTAATAATATTTATACTCGTATATGATATAAAAGCATTATTTAAGTTACATTTAAATATGCGGCCCGCATAAAAAAATTTATTTTGAATGGCCCCCAGTCCGAAAAAGGTTGCCGACCCCCCCTATAGATGACATTACCAGTCTCAAGAGCCTCCAAAATCACAATTCAAATAAAATTGTTGTTGTGTTAATTTTTTAGTTCTTTATATAGTTAATTTACAAATTTTCAAACCGCATTCTATACTCGCGTCAAGAATTCAGACGTCTTACGTCACGGCTGACGTTACACATTTGTTTTGATTGTCAAAGTAATTTTCGATATTTGCTCGCGTTAAAAACAATCATTTTTTGCAATTTAGTGCAATATATAATGCAAACTTTTAGTGTAGGATATAGTTTTATTACTATCAGTTGCAGTTTCTTAAATATTTTGATGAAAGTATAATGAATTATTCATTTGTTCGTATGACGTAAGTCGTCTGAATTCTTGTCGCGAGTATAGTAACTTTTGAAATTCTAACCACATTTGAAATTATTTCTCTTTAGTATTTCAATTACGCACTTATTAATGATAAAATTGGAGATAGAGTCTAATAAATATATAACATGACAAAGGAAAAAGTAAATTAAGTACAAAACTCTGTTAAATTAACATTGACGAAATCTATCATGAATGAGTTGTAACGTTTTAAAAGGTGAGGCTTTATTGCAAGTGTCACACATACGTCTCGTGAATCAACTTAAATTAAATTTAAATTTAAGAAATTATTTGAAACTTGCAGATAACCTTTTCTCAGTAATTTTTGTATCCTATTGAAATGGGACAAAAATAAAAAATTGTTAAAACAAAATTTCTAGCTATTTTTAAAACTATTTTTATTTATTTTTTTCTGAAATTGTTACCAAAATTCTAACGCGAAAAAGTCATAGATAATTATTAAATAGATTTACAGTTAAAAAATGAGGTCAGTTTGTCGAAGAAAAATAGTTTACTGCTTAATCAGGTACTGCAAAACCAGCCTTAAAGATAAGTAAAATTGAAAAAAGAGCACTATTTCCTTTTACCTTTGTGTAACAAATAACTGAAATCCAAATGTTACAGGAACTGAATCTCTATAACCGGGTACTGTAAGGGAATTGTTTTCTATCAAACTAGTTATTACTGATGCTATATCCATACTAGCTGAATCAATATCCTCTAAAAGCAGCCAATTTCCTTCCAAAACAGCCTAAAACATGTTAAATAAAGCGTTCACATATCTCATACCCAAGTAAATAATCAATTACCTGTGTTAATACTCCAGGTTGCCAAACAAATTCTCCTGGTACATCAGTACATCGATAAGTTCCCAGCAACATTTTACTGTCCGTTTGGTCACCCAACTGTACTTTTATAAAGTTTTCTCCAAGTTTCCTTCCCGTTTTACATGCCAAATAATCTATTAAGCTAGATTTCCCTGATCCGACAGGTCCTTGCAGACAAATTGCCTTTTTTGAAGCTAAACCTAAAGCAATTTTACGTAAATTACTGTATGTAGAGGGAACCTCAACCAACGGGTTCTGAATACTGTCAATTTTCCTAACCGTAGGAATATAAATTCCAGAGATATTTGTAACCAAGTCAGTCGACTGTTTCGATGCATAAATTGTCGGATGCTGGTCTAAGGGAGGTGCAGTTTTATCTTTATCAGATATGGTCAGAGACAAATTAAAACAGCATGCAAATTTTCTTCCTTCTTCAGGATTTACATGGCTAGAGATAAGATTTTCCAACTGTCGTTCATTCATTCCCAATAGAATTGATAATGTAAGACAAGCGATCCTAAAATTAAAATTAAAATGATAAAATATTCCATTTATTTAATTAAATTTACTCACCATTTTACTTTAAAATCGCTATGATTTAAATATTTTTTTATAAAAACTGACCAATTCCATTTGTTACGGTAATAGGCTGAATTACTTTTTAAAAGAAAGTAACAGCTCTCGACTATATCTAGATCTGATATATCAATTCTATTTTCTATTTTACGTTTTTTGGGAACATCTTGTATAAACATATCAAAAGGAGCTGGATGTAAAGTAAAATATTTTAAAGCATACCTAAAACAGATTTAGAATTTTGGTTCAGTTTGTCTGAATATAAATTTTAATGCTTAAAGTAATTCTTATGGTTTATACCGATATCAAACCTATGATGCTTAAAATAAATTGGGTAATTATTTATATTAACAGAAACCTCTTCAGTCTTAATAAAAAAATACCAACCCCCCTACTTTCGAGGGTACTGAACACGAATCTAAAATTAGTTTTTTTTCAAAATTGTAGCCTCTATGTATAAATTACATCGGATTGAATCCGCAATATAACGTCTCTCTCATCTTCATTGCATGATGTCACACTTGTTAAAATAAATAGGTGATATATTGCAACTTCAACCTAATATAACATATACATAGAGGTTACAATTTTGAAAATTTATTTTTCCAAAACTAGATTCGATTGCAGAAAACTAATTTTAGTTTTGTGTACTTACCCTCAAAAATAGGGGATAGGAGAGGCTCCTGCTAATGTAAATAATTACCATAAATTGGACTAAATTATAAGATAAAAATATGCAGCTATGTTTACTATTAGCTTTAACTCATAAATAATAGAAATAATTTGCAAATTTTCTTGAAACAAAAAAATATTGGCAAAAAACACATAAGTTCTTAAGAATTAAATTCTTCATAACTGGATAGTGATTCAAAATGTTAATTTTATATTATATAAAAAAAAAATTTTGAATAAACTTACCCTTCCAAATCATGTCTGACCCTTACAGTTTTGCCCAATAGTACTGAATTACATATATGCCTACTACCATTGTATTTAGCATTATCACTGGAAAAAAGGGCTTCAAATAATAATTTAGGAAAATGCTCGATAAAGTGATCATATATATCACTAAAATTTTGTGGGATAATTAATAAGTCTCGAGATATATAATGCAAAAGTCTTTCACATTTTATTTCTTCTTCCAGTTTTTTAGTCTTATCTAGTACCTAAAATAAAAGAACGGCAATAAAAGAAATTAATTATATTAAAAGAAAAAGTGAGGTTATCACCCCCTAAAGTATTTACCTCAAATGCAATACGAAACTGCTCATTCACTTCACAAAAACTTTTCAGTTTTTGGAAAAAATCGTTAGTATTTTCCATGTTGTGCAGAATTTTTAACTGCCAATAAGAACATAATTCAATATAACAGCAAAAACCAAACGTGTTCTTTAACACCGCACACAAAATCGACGAGAAGAAATTTAAATTGCGCAGAAAACTGAAAATAGTTTTTTACTGCTCATGCGCGTTTAATTCAAATTGAAAATAGCCAACATAATGTTTAATTTCTTGAAAATTACTAGGTCACTTTTGAAGGTGATGTAGGGTAATACAAATTATCATTGTTGTCTACCCTGTTTGTCAGTCGGTTTGTCTTTTTTACAGCTGTTGTGCACGTGCTTATAAAAGCATGTTTTAAATATTCACCATTTATGTTATATCGGAATCTTTACGATAATGGCAATAGAAAAAGGGATTGCTCATAGACCTGGGGCCTTTAAACAATCGAATAAAGAACATAAACACGGTCGGCATCGTTCGAAAGGATCAATTAGTGTATCTACAAAAGGTTAGCTTTAAGGTTATAAAAGTATCTATAATAATATTATTACATTTCAGGAAAAGTTTCAGTTAAAACAATATCTAAAAAATTACGCAAAGAGCTAAATAAAGATCAAAGACGTAATCAAGCATTGCAAATTAGACAAAAGAAAAGAGATGAAGTATTAGCTAAAAAGCGATCATTAGGTGGTAACGAATATGCACCATTCTTAGTCTCTGTTGTACCTCTTTGCAAAAATTTAGATTGCAATACAGCTCTTAATATTTTAATGCAGTGTGATGAAGAAGCAACTGTAAATAAAACATCAGCAGGTGTTACACACATTGGGTAAGTGTCTACAGTACGAGGGAAAATATTAATAATTGATGTATTATATATTAAAACTATAAAAATGTTTGTTTTATTCTAGCATACCACGCTTTAAACAAAGGTTTTCTTTTATAACGCCACAGATTGAAAACCAATTGGCTGTTTTGGATTCTTTAAAAGTGTCTGATACTGTATTATTTTTAATATCGGCTGCAACTGGAATAGAAGATACGAAATTTTTAATTGATGATTGGGGAAATTCAATATTAACATCCTCTCTTTCTCAAGTAAATATTTAACATTATATGATTTTAAATGACCTAACTTATTTCATTTTAGGGCTTGCCTACACCCGTAGTAGCAATAACCGATTTAGAGAGCATAACCCCTAAAAAAAGACATGAACACAAACAATTCATTCAAAAACTTATAAATAAGTGGCTGCCTGATGAAAAAGTAATGGTATTAGATAAGAATGTTGATGGAGTTAATATTTTACGCAGAATCGGCAACCAAAAAAGGAAGTCGGTATTGTATAGAGATAGAAGACCACATATGCTTGCTGAAGAAGTGGAATATATACCTGAAGAAAAAGGTATCAATTTATTTTATTTTTACTGCACTAAAACCACAGCATTGACCATCAATTTCACTGCTATCGACACTTTAAACTAAATTCCGACGTCTGCAGTGGCGTAAATTAGCATTGACTGATAAAAATTTACTTTAGAATTTTGTAATCTTGCTACACTAGGCAAACATGAAATTAAATATTTTTATTATTATTTTGTTATAACTGTATACGTAAAAATAAATATGTCCCAGTACTCTTCGAAAAATAAATAAATTTTACACACGACTTTACTATTTATACAACAGATACAAAAAATTTTGATCACGGCTTATAAATTTGTGCAGTAATACAATAGCAAATACCGAATTCTGAATATCTTACAACTTTTATACTCACGACAAGAATTCAGACGACTTACGTCATACGAACAAATTAATAATTCATTATATTTTCATCAAAATATTTAAGAAACTGCAACTGATTGTAATAAAACTATATACTACACTTAAAGTTTACATTATATATTGCACTAAATTGCAAAAAAAGATTGTTTTTAACGCGACCAAATATCGAAAATTGTGTTGACAATAAAAACAAATGTGTAACGTCAGCCGTGACGTAAGACGTCTAAATTCTTGACGCGAGTATATATAGTTACTGTTATTTTTAGGCTTATTTCTGACATTTCAAAATATTTCTATAATTTGTGTTATTGCATTCAATTGTTTCATTTTTTTTTAAGACAATATGTTATGAAATTATAGGCTGTATAAATAATTACAATTTGAATATTTCTACATAATCATACATAAGATGAAGAATGAAGACTTACTCTCTCATTACAATGTCGAAAAGCAATATGGCCATCGGCATAATTTGAATACTCTTTATTTATTTATTTTATTTTAATCCACCTTTCTACAAACCATGCTTCTACGCCAGGGTTTGAGACAAATCTATGGGCAGTGGAGGTCTCTGCAGCCTAAATTATATGTGCGAGCTGCTATGCGCGACTTATTTCCGCTCAAGTGTTTCTGCTAATCTATGCTGTGCTAGAACTAATCAACTAAGATGAAGAAATGTGAAATGATCTATGTATCTTTTTTCTATAGGTACGCTGGGTACTTTAAAAGTAACGGGTTACTTAAGGGGTACTCCTTTGTCCGCTAATCAGTTAATTCATATTCCTGGGCTAGGTGACTTTCAAATGTTACAAATCGATGCTTTAAGTGATCCAAATAAGATTAACAAAACTGTGTAAGTAACACAATTTTGACATACATTAAATTTTCATGGTTAAAATTAAAAATTTTTCTTTTAGCACCAATACAATGGATATTACTGAGTCTGTAACAGTTAGAGTTCTTGAAAAATGTGATTTAGCTAAACAGGAATCTTTAGATTCAGAAAATATTCCCGATCCGATGGATGCTGAACAAACCTGGCCGACAAATGAAGAAATCGAAATGGCAGAAAAGGACCAAAAAGTATGTAAAGATTTTGTATTTTTATAGGTTATGTATATATAAATCAGCTCTTGAGGCCTAGAAGGCTCTATGTACTTCTTTTTTCCATCGTCCTTTATCAGAAACTTTTTCTTGTCAGTTGGCATTGCATTCTTTTATATCCTTCATAACTTCAGTCTTCCATCTCGCTTTAAGTCTTCCACATCTCTTCCTGCTATGCTAGCTTCTACTATCTTTTTCGGTATTTTATCTTCATGCATTCTGGTAACGTGCTCTAGCCATCCTAATCATTGACCTTTTACCGCTCTTATAATGTCTAGTTTTTTAATAGTTCCATTAGCTTCTTTATTATTTCTCCTCTCCCAAATTCCCTATGCCTGTTTGCCGTCATATATTTTTCTAAGTAGTTTTCTTTCCTACTGTTAATATTGTTTATTCCACTGTTCCAAGGGCCCATCCTTAGTAGCCCCTCACTAGTAAATGTTGCTATTGGCCGAATGACTATTTTATAAACTTTTACTTTAGGTTCTTTTGATACTCTTGCACTTTTTATAAATCTTGCTTGTACACACCTATTCCCAGCCATAATTCTTTGTGAATTTCTCTCCTTATATCAGGTTTTCTACTAAATTGCACCCCTAAATATGTGAAATACTCGACTCCCTCAAATACATATATTTTACTGTGCTCGTTTGTTATTCTTAGCTTAGCTGTTCTTCATCTGTTCATTTCATATATTTTGTTTTATTCTCATTTATTTGTAAATGAGTGTAGATGAGTGTTATTAGTGCCTGTTTTTCTAATTTTAAAATGCATTCTTGTAACTCCTTCCTACTTCTGGTGAGTATTGCTACATTATCTGCAAGTCCTTCCTTTACTTTAAAAACATCACTTACTTTATATCTTACTCTATTGTTAGTTTTCTTCAGTGTTAATTGAATCGTTTTAACAAGCTTATTATTCACTCCCAGATCTGTCAATGCTGAACACAGTTGTTTTCTTTTATTCGATTGTAAGCCTGCTTGGATTTCCCTAAGTACTTATAAAAATTTTATCTACCACTGATCTTGTACTAAATTCACACTGATACTTTCTTATTTCTTTTTCCATTCTGTTAATTTACTCATTATCTGTGGTCAAAATTTCAGAACATTTAAAGGGCTATTCCACGGTAACTAGAGCATTGCATTTTATCGGCTGTCTTGAATAGTGACACGAGTACGGCTTCATTCCAATTCTGTGACATTTTGTCCTTTATCCAAATTTGTTGCACTAATTTATGAATTCATTTGGATGAATCTTCTTCACCATATTTAAACCATGGGGCTGCTATTTGATTTTCTCCAGTACTCTTGTTGTTTTTCAGTTTATTTATAACACACATATTCCTTGCAGTTAAAGAAAGTGAAAAAAGTTCCTAAAGGTTGGTCCGACTACCAAGCAGCGTGGATCCCGGATGACGACGCAGAATTTCAATTGGATGAATCTGGAAGTGAGGATGAAGAATCAGATAATGAATATTTAGATGCCATGTCTGAAGATAATAGTGAAAATTTAAATAATGATGATGACGTTAACGACTTTGCATCAGTAACGGAATCGGAGGTGGCTCCAAACGATGAAAAATATGACAAAGAGATGGATTTGTATGCTGAAAAAGAAGCGCTGCAAAAATTAAAAGCGGCAAAGACCGATAAACAGTTTCCTGATGAAATTGATACTCCTATGGACCAGCCCGCACGGGTTAGGTTTCAAAAATACAGGGGGCTGGAAAGTTTCAGGTAAATAAATTTATATATAATATAATCTTGTTCCACTTTGTTACGATTTTGATTTTTTCAGAACTTCCCCTTGGGATCCCAAAGAAAATCTTCCAAGTGATTATGCTCGAATTTTCCAATTCCAAAATTTTGATCGAACAAAGAAAAGAGTTTTGAAGGAGCAAGAAGATAAAGACGGTGCATTGGTAAGTCATTTTTAAGTTTTATATACTTACTTTTGCATGAAATATGATGTGTCCAAGGATTAATGTCTGGAGAGGATAAATATTTTTTTATTTTTATTATTTTTTTATGAAGACATCTTACAACAAAAATATATGTATATCAAAATAATCACACTTTTATTTTGGAATGCAGAGTGATTCAGTCATAATGTCATTTATTTTAAGAGGAGACAGATGATTTTTTTAAATGTATAGGTATTTATGCTAGAAAAAAATATTTTCAAATCAATATTTAAACCCCTCTTTTCAGGGTGTCACTAACTGATTCATACAGTTTCAAAACCAACGCGTTGGCCGCTAGAGTGCAACGTTGACAAATTTAAATTTTTTTGCTGGTGTTAGATATTATAAATTAATAAACTTGACTGTGTACTATCTATTGTCATAATAATGACACTCTTTAAAACAAATTTGGTGAATTGTTTTAAACTGCTGACATGTGTATGACTTTTACTTTCATTTGGCATTACTTCTGAATTGTAGAGAGGGAGAGAGAAGTAGAGATCTAATGAAAAGTTCATCAAAATTTGTTTTGAGGGAATGTCATTATTATTGCAATAAATTGTACGTCTGTGTCTCAATGAAGTCACGGGAAGTGTAAATATGCAACAGTACAATCCCAAAGTTAGAATAAATCTGTAAACTTTGCTAACCGCCTAGGTGTGACTATACATTTTTTGTTATAGAAATAGTTTTCTTGTAATGTCTAAATGTTATCCAGACCTTTTTTCGTGATATCTGCATTCTGCAGTCGCCTTGAAATTCTTCTTGTCACAAAGTTAGCAAGCCACTTATTTGCTTTCTTTGTGTGTTTGAGGTTATATTTTGTATGTTCAGGCATTATTTATTCTGTGTGTCCTGACCTTTTTATTTGATAAAATGTGGTGTGCGGTTTTGATTATAAATTTTGGAATGCTAGTTGATTTCTGGAAATGTGAAACTTGTGCTTACCAAAACATTTTGTGTTATTCAGTTACAAGAAAATTCAGCATGCTCCTGTATTTTCTTGGATTTTATTGATTTGGTGCGTATACGTATTAGTATAATACGTATATGCACCAATAGGATAATAGTCTATGAAAGAACACAAACACTTAGCCGTGATGTGGCAACGCAGGTCTGATATTGCTTGTTTCACCACCGCTTGACACTGTGGTGTTCTGTGTTCTGTAGTACTGGCGGTTATGGGTTGATTTGCTTCACTTCAAAGGGTCGAGTATTTTTTTTATTATTGTTATTTTCTGTCCTTAAGTCTTTCCAATACGTAGTTAAAATTAATGACATTATGAGTGAATCATTCTGTATAAGGGTATTTAAAAGATAGAAAAGTATCGAATAGCAGAGAATGAAGTAGTTTTATTATTAATTATGAAAAATAGAAACATATTTCAAGCTCAACCTTTGTCCCTTGATCTCATACCTATTAATAACATGAAAATAAAAAAAAAATTATATTCAGTCCGCAGTCCGCATCGTGATACAGTTTCACTTGCTAAAATTTCATAATCCATCTAGTGATACTTTGACAACAGTGACCTTGTTTACCAATAATTCAACATTGTTCTCGACATCAACATTTTACTTACTTTTTTCCAAAAACTGATAATACATATAAATAAAAATCCATAATATAATAGTTAAAACTAATCATAGTTTTACTTCTATTTAGTTATTAATTAGTTACACATTATTAGAAAAATATTATATCAACCAAATAAAAGGTGAACGTCTTATTATGTCAAAATTTCATGGGATTATTTAATGTTCCATGGTATTACAGTTTCTATTGTAAATGATTTTGTGAACTGGACAACATTGTTTTACTCTTATTCATTGACTTAATACATTAGTTGCAGAAAGATGGCATCACATTCCTGCAACTAAATCTGTTTTTGAAATTATTATCGTGATAAAAGTGGAAAACTATGTACATAACATTGTATACGTTATGTAACACTGAAATTTGTGAAAATACTCCATCAGTACTATAAACTAAATTAGCCCCCATATGGTGATAATTAATAAAATCATCTTAAATCCGATACTGTTGGTTTCGATATTTTTTTATGCTTTTCATTCACAAAATGGTGTATCTGCTTTAAATATATTGAATAAATACACATTCATAAGATGAAATCTCAAAACTAGCAGTTCTGGATTTATGATAATTTTGTTAGTTACACCCAAAGAGAGGAGTTGAGAAAAAAAGAAGAATCATGTTGAAAATAATAGAAATCCCATCAGATACAAATTTATTTTCATAATGATAGTACCCTTACATTCGCCTGCTTTCGTTCATATCTAATATCATACTTTAGCTATTAATTGAATAGAAAGACATGAACTTAACCTTTATGCACCTTATGGACCCCATTTGGTCATTACATGTTTAATAAAAAAAAACTATTTCTCCTCTTCTGGCAGTAATCTGAAGTTATTTTTTTAAATCTAATATTAAACGTTTTAAATTTGTATCTCTAGCCTGGCTGGTATTTAACGATTCATATTAAGGACGTATCCCAACTGCTTTGGTCAACTTTTAAAGAAACTAATTTTCCTCTAGTTCTCATCGGTCTGTTCCCTCATGAACACAAAATGTCTGTTCTAAATACAGTCCTAAAAAGAACCCAACACTACAATTTACCCATCAAGTCAAAAGAGAGGTTAATATTTCAGTGTGGTTATAGGAGATTTATTGTTAATCCGATATTTAGTAGTCACACAAATGGTCAGAAACACAAAGTAAGATAAATTACTGAAATTATGGCTGCCCCATTCTAAACTCAATATAATTTTAGTTTGAAAGATTTTTCCAACCAGATTCTACAGTAGTTGCTACATTTTATGGCAGAATACAATTCCCACCAGCACCCGTTCTATGTTTTAAGGAAGTTAACAATGATTTAGTACTTGTGGCGACGGGGAATTTGTTGTCGTGTAATCCTGATAGATTGGTTGTCAAAAGGCTGGTGTTATCTGGTAATGTGACGATTATGCTTTATCTAATGGGCAATTTTTAAATTTTATATTTTAGGCCACCCACTTAAAATTCATAAGAGGTCGGCCGTTATTAGATTTATGTTCTTCAATCGGGAAGATATAATGTATTTCAAGCCTTGTAAATTAAGGACGAAAATGGGAAGGACGGGACACATCAAAGAACCTCTAGGTAATAAATGAAGTAATTTATGCAGTTTGAAGTTTGTTCATATTTTTATTTTAGGAACGCATGGCCATATGAAATGCGTATTTGATGGCCAGCTAAAATCACAAGATACAGTTCTGTTAAATTTGTACAAAAGAGTATTTCCTAAATGGACTTATGAAGATCTTGTCGTCAGTTGTGTTAACAGCAATGAAAATATGGAAACCATCTAATTGTATAAAATTATATTTTTATAATTTATTTGCAATGTGTTATAAGAGAATTGTTTAAAATAAAATTATATAAATATAACGAATTTTTTCATCCATTTATGAAAAATAGTATTTATGAATGCCAACTCAAATTTAAGCAATTTTTGTAAATAATAATATCTACCCCTCATTCTAATCACGCGGATTAGCTCAGAAGTCGAAGACTTATGCGGGAAAGGGAGCGGCATATTATTATTAATCAGGACGCATTTCCGCCCAGGAATTACTTTCATTGGTAGGCCCTAACCACCATTCAGTGCAGGAATGAGGGAATCTTGGAAAACCTCATTAATTAGGGGTATAGTCAAATGGGTAGAATATCGCTGAAATACGGTTTTTTGACTGCGGGGCTCAAACCCACACCGGTCTAGGCACATGGATTCAAGTACTGACACCTTAAATTGCGACTAATATTGGCCATAATTATAAAGTAGGTCAATTTCATAATAAATAAAAAGTGGTTAAGGTTGCACAAGGTTAATTTTTCTAAAATAATAAAATTACATGATAATATCTTTAATTAAATTGTTTAATAGATAAATCATTTTTAATTTTTGGTTATTTTTTGTGTTAAATATTTTTATTAATATATTTTTATGCTCATAATTTTTGCACAAAATCCAGTGAGGTACATACATGATGTTTTTCTGGTTCTGGTGTATAAATTATAATCTATACATTAATATTTTTTTAAATGCCATCTTATACAGATATTTCTCAATGTAAACTTAAAAAATTTGCATTTTTCATCAAGTGAAATTATAAAAAAATATGTTTTTTGTATACTTTTTGTGTACTTAAGTATGTATGTACAATATGAATTTTATAATTCGTAAATGGCATATTTAATGATAGAACGTACAGGGTGCTCCAGCAAGACAGATATGGTTCATTTAAGTACTTCGAAAAACGGGATAAATCTACATATTATGAGCTTTCAGCATGTTTTAACTGTGACTATGCCTCTATTCATTTAGAAGTTAGAGCTTGTTGAAAACCTTTCATTTTAATCACATGCATAGGACAGCGTGCGTCAGTCTTAGCTGCTGTGTCGAGAGTAAAAACGACAACTAATGCAGTGTTTCTCAACTTCGAATATTATAATTATTGATTTGTTGTTTTTATTAAATAATGACTTTTTAATAATAAATATTTTGTTTTGGTGTAACAAATATCTATATATTTTAGGGTAAGTAAAGAGTAACAATTTTACTTATTATATGGCAGCGTGTTATAATATCCATTATGCTCAAATAATATTACCTACTAAATGAAACCTATTTATTATTATTCAGGTGAAACTACATGAAATTTGTTTATGACTATTGATGCCCTACAAGAACAAGACTCGGTTACTTCTAGCAGGCTGATTTTATGGGGGAGCTCATGTTCTTTTAACAGGGCTTATTAAAAGCTCTATACAAAAGTATTATTTTAAGCGGATCCAGCCGATCATTAATTGTATATTAAGAAACAGATCAAATTACAAAATTGGGGGGTGTATCTTATGGCTAAATTTAAGATAATTATTTAGGTAAATATACTAAACGTGTAAGGATGTAGTTTTTGAAGTGCAAGATTCAAGGATATTAAAATTAAAGTTAATTTATCGTTTTTAATTTCTTAATGGCTTGAGACGTTTTTAACAAATTTGGTACATGTTTTGAATATGTTAATGTTTATTGTTTGTTTCAACTGGTCACTCAGCATACCAATAAAACTGTGTTATTATGCTATCTCAAAATAAATAATGGTTAAAGAAGAGATCAATGTTGGACAATATAGAAGAATATTTATAACAAAAATTGAAGAGAATAATGGAGCAAATAAAGATAAGTTTTGTTCACAATATAATAGGAGGGTAGGTATATACCTACTATATTTTTATAAAACATAGTGTGCCTAGATAGGTAGCTCCTCTACTGGATATTTAGGAAAATAACAAATGCTTTATTTTATATCTGCAACAATAATGAAAGCATGGTACCAAATTTATTAAAAAATATCTCAAATGGTTTAGAAATAAAAGATATTGAAATATTTTTTTTTATTTCTTAGCACTAGTCTGAAAATGACAGCCTTAGGACCTCAATTATTTACCCATATTACCTTAATTTTAATCTTATTACGTTAGTGGAATTTGAACACTTAAACATCGCCCTCTATTTTATTCAAAATATATAACTACTTATATAATATACGATATATACGCGACGCCAAAAAATCATTTAGGAAGACAATATTAAAATCAGATATTATGCTACAAACAATGTAGAGACTAAAGTATTATATTGTTTAAGGAAATATGTATTTTCTTATTCCAAATAGGTTTCTTTATATTTTCTTTGAAAAAGCTAAAAGTTTGTTTTAGCTTAAAATGCTATATTATGGTTTTTAAACATATTTTATGACTATTTGACTGTTATTTAAAATGTGCAATATTGTTTTCCAAATGTTAAAATTTTCAAATTGTTTCTTCACTAATTTTAATAAAATTCCTTGTACTAAATAAATCAAATGAGTATTTTATTTTCTCTGTTTTGATACCAAGAATTCATATAAAATTTTAGTAGTGTAATTAAAGAAAATGTGAATATTAATAAAAAGTTAATTTTAAAATTGTAGATACTACAATTTTTTAACCACTCACTTTCTTTATTTGGAGAGTTTGCTGTTTGTCAAATGTGGTAAATTTTTGGAAAAGCAATGGTATTAAACTGATGTAGGAATATTTGTAGGAATAACAACAAGTAGATACAAATAACAATTTATACTAAATATATAAAATAACAGAAGAGCAACAATCACAATAATATTACTTAAAGTTAATTAAAGCTAATAAAAAACCAATATAAAACATTGATTTATATACACAACAGCAACAAAATTAGTAACAAATATTTGAGCATTTGTTTATTATTTTTGTTGGAATGCAAAAAGCTACATGCGCAAAATATTTCCAGTCTGCTTATATGAAGCTTTCTAATTTCCAACAAAAATAATTTACTTGTGTAAAATAAAATA
Organism: Monochamus alternatus; assembly: GCA_037114965.1. Taxonomy (NCBI): domain Eukaryota; kingdom Metazoa; phylum Arthropoda; class Insecta; order Coleoptera; family Cerambycidae; genus Monochamus; species Monochamus alternatus. Next base: position 69,847,231 of record CM073431.1, on the reverse strand, counting down.
AGTAAATTATGCTTTGCCAAAGTTGCCCTCTGCGTGATATCCTCCACGGGGATGAGAGTCATAACGCACTATTTGAAGTTTTCCGTCTTTGTCATAGAAGCCATAGTGACCCTTAACTAACCCCGTCCTGTCCTTTTCTTCGTACCTAAATTGCCTGTTGCTCCTGCAAACAAAAAATAAAACCAACATGACTTTAGTCTACATGGTACCGATTTAAAGGGGGTAAAGGGGCTTACTCTCCCCTAGTAAATCTTGGGGGGGGAGGGGGTAGCACAGCGTCGTCTGCGTTTTTTACTAAGGTCGAATAAGAAATATTTACACTAGCTGTGTCATTCTACATACAGACATCATGAAAAATTATGGTGTAACATAACAATAATTTCAAGAAAATAATTTTTGAAGACTTTAAAATTTAATTTTTACAATACTGTGCACATCCCCATTATGCAATACTTGTCCGTGCTTATTTAGATGAGCTGTTCCCGAATCGTTGGATAGAGAGAAGGGGGCCGATTGAGTGCCCAGCCAGAACGCCTGATTTGACACCCCTAAATTATTTCTTGTGGGGATACTTAAAAAGCAAACTATACGTTACTAGGCCGGTTAATTTAGACAATTTAAAAGCAAGAATTCGTCACGAGATACCTGAAGTTATTGATAATGTCCAAAAATAATTTATTAATCTTCTTGGCTACTGTCAGGCAGCCAACGGTGCAGAATTTGAACATTTAATTTAGTCGATTTTTTACATAATCATTATCATTTTCAATATTGTGAAAATTAAATTTTAAAATCTTCAAACATTATTTTCTTGAAATTTTTATTATGTAACACCATAATTTTTCATGATGTGTGTAGAATGACACGCTCTTTCAAATGTCGTAGTCAAAGTTGGGGGTTGCTATTTAAAAATATTGTCGATAACGTCATATTTCGAACAACGATGACGTCACAAATGTGAGTCTTATGTCAAAAAGTGCCTTTTTTAAAAACAAAATTGACGTGCCACGGGATTTTTTCGAAAACTTCTCAATTTCAAAAATATTAAATGTATTTGTTACTTTTCGAAAGCACTGTATATTTGTTCTGTGCAGTGTATGTAAAAAGAAATTTAGTTAAATTCCCAAAACAATTAAACACTCACGCTTACAACACTAGACAGAATTCCGACTTACGTCAACCTCAATGGAGAACGAAACTATGCCTTAAAGTGTCACATTATATGTGCATTCGAATTTATAATAAGTTACCTGATCCCTTGGAAAATAATATATCTATGAATAAGTTTAAAAATGATTGATTTTGTTATAAATGCCACCTTTTTTATACAGAGTAGTCACTTTTACGACGCACAGGAACGGTAATGTATGCAGACAAAAAATGTACTTTTTCAGTTTTCTGCCGCTATTTCAGGCAGTACGGAAAATATATTACTTTTCAGAACATTGAAAAACATAAAAATGCATAATTTTTTTCTTAATTTATGCCACACCATATGTACATCTTACCTAATCAAAATTGTATACTTCCTACTACTACTTTATTTTTTTTTCCACTGGCGTAAAAATTTAGCTTTTTGTCTTCTGAAGCCATATCAGTCTACTAACTAAGGAGACCTTTTTTTAAATCGACTTTGATCCAAAGAACATATAGCATAATTTTATAGAATTTTTCGCAGGTCAACATACATATATCGAAAACTCAATCGTAATATTTATTTTTATAACATCCCTGACCACCCCATTAATTTATTATTTATGCGTACGTCATTAATTATATAATTTAACTGCATCTAATGCAATATTTTTTAATATCTATGTATCTCAAGTAAACTAATGGCTGCATTTTCAAATTTAATAAATAACTAAAATTTAGCAAATAATCTGAAAAGTGAATTTACACTTAAAAACAGAATAAAAATCGCATTTAAAAATGTGTATCTTTAAAACATTACTTTCATTTGTTAATTTCATGCATGTAGTTCAACCACATGATTAAACTATGTTTTCCATATCTCATTTTTTACTGTGCGGATTTTCTTATAAGTTCCAGAAAATATTGACTTTGTTACTTAACATTAACTACGTGCTAGCTGAATATTTGCATTTAACATTTTAACAACCATTTACAATATTTACGTTTAATAAATTCTCCACACGTGCATTTGTAATTATAGACTAAATTTCGCATCACCATTCAACCTGCGCAATAATTGCAAATGAATTCAAGATATGTATAGGTAAATCAATTATTGTCAGTGCTTGGCATAGGCCGTGTCGAACAATTTGTGGTTTAGCAGTTGATAATCACGTAATTTTGTATTTGTAAATTGCCACTATTTGAATTCAATCCAAGTAATAACTATTCGGTTGTATACTTAGATAAACAAAAAAACAGCATATAGTTCTCACAGGAGCAGGTTTTACCATCATGTAATTTTCATAAATATGTTTAAAAAGTTCCAGTGGTTTAATGTGGAATATTCGTTAATTATACTTCCTACATTTTAGTAAGGTGTTGCATAACTTGTGGGGAAGTTTTCTTTAATTAAAAATAATTGAATTCTTATTTGCCAAAATATGATTGCAGTAGATGAATTAAAACAAATTACAAATTTGATGAATATAAATTGTTGTTGATTAGGTACCTTTATTTCTCTGTAGTGTTAATTTGTAAAATTTTTAATATTTTCAGTAAATGTGTAGAAGATACGTAAAAAAAAGATGCGATAATAAAAATTCAAAAATAGGAGTTTGTTGTTTGCAAAATACATTATTATCTACTAATTGGCAAGTTTTAGTAATTTTATTATCAGAAAAGAAATACGATCATATCTTGTGTAGACCATATAAAATAGGTTTTCTTCATTTTTATGCAATTTAAGTAGCAAAAGGCAAAACATGTACGTACGTCTAGCATCTAGATAAAATTTAACAAATAAATAGTTTAGAGCTGCAAAATTGAATACGTACACTATTCAATTAAGTCTTGAAATAAATTATCTTTTCTTTCGGAATAATGATAGTGCTAGAGCTGCTACAACAAAATTACAATAACCATGTATCCAATGCTCATGCTGGTGAAATATACAGGGTGTAACAAAAAAGTAGGTGTTTCTCGGCAAAATATGATGATTCAACCTTATTTACCTATATATAAAAATGCCTCCCTTAAAAGATACAGGGTGTTAAAGGTGAACTTTTTAAATGGTTACCTAGAAACGTAAACTCTTCATTTTCGATATAAATTCGATTTTTGGGCATGTAACGTTAGATATAGTCGCAGCAAAATGAGTAGGTGTAGGATAGGGTTAAATCGTTATATTTTGTCGCCAAATATATGCAGTTAACGGTATGCCCTGCTTTTTTATTAGATTTTTCAAGCAGGTGAATCAAAAGTCCCGTACTTCAGAATTCAGTTTATTGGAAACCTTTCCAATACACGTGTAAAGATAAACTAATTTGGAACTTAAACCCTGACAGTCAAAAAAAAATTCGCATTTGTCATATTATTTATTTATTGTTTTTTTTTCTAATTTCTCAAAGACCAAGCAACTATAAGAGCTGAAGGTTGCGTTTAGTTAACTATAAGACTAACACTTAAATTTATACAATGTTCTTAAACATTTTTGTTACATTTTTGTATAATTAAAAAAATCATAAAACCGGATTTGTGGTTAAGAAAAGAAATTAAGCAGTTGGAGTTGCTGTTTTGGCTCACATTGTGATAGAACTCAGTTGTGATACTCTGAGTACAAAAGAATTGTGAGAAATTTCAGGATGTTTCACGGAAAATCGTTCCAATAATATTAAAACACAATCAGTTTCACCCATATAAAATTACATTAATACGTTTAAAGTTTTATTAGGTCATCATTAACAAATAATTGGAAATCCAAATTTTTTTTTTAATATTTGCTTTTCTGACGAGTGCTCTTTTTTCTATATCGGTTAACCAGCATAACTGCAATTACTGGTCAATTTTTTTTGAGTGAAAATTTAACCAGAAAAATATATTTCAATTTGTTTTGTAAATTGTATTAAAACCGCTTCAACTGAAGTATACTTGGGCAAGACATTCGTGGCCTTGCCGAAACTTTATTTTTCAACAAGAAACGATGAATATTTGAGTGGTAAGTTTTCGGTGACCTACACTGTATTTACTGCTCCTGTTCGTCCCTGTAAAAGCATTTGTGTATCATTGGCGCCTTCGCCATATTTTAGAATACGAGACTCTTCAGAAAAATACGTATAATATGACCATAAGTTGTTTCTAAAGGGTCTACAAACACTTACAAAATTTAGTCTGATAAATATGCACTACTGAAGACACACTATTTGAAAACCAAAGTCCAAAGTGACCGATCAGAAATGTAGATAGAGTTTAGTTAAGAGTATATTATTAAACTTTTCTCAGATAGTATTTTTATAGGATACAGAAAGATAATCTCATTCAACTTTGAAAAACTGTTTCCAAACATCAAAAATGCCAAATATTTTACTTCTAAATTGTACTAGTATATTATACTTACCATTTATAAAAAAAGTAATAACAACATTAGTGCAAGAATATCTTTCCCATATACCAAACTTATTTGCTTGAACCAGATCCCAGGTTTTAAATATGACAATACAGATTTGCACCATCATTTTATTTACTAATTTTTTTATAGCACTTTTCATTTTCAAAGTTTGTTTATCTAAGTTCATATAAAATATTTATTGATAGTTTTCTAGAAAATAGTAGGTACCCATAAATTTTCTGATGTTGGAAAAGAGTAAGTATTATTTTTATTGTTTCTTTTAAGATGCTTCAAACAAAAAAATATTATTTTATGCCGCTGAAAATGTTTACACACAATAAACACAATTGCCCCCTGCATCTACTGTGACGTCACAGTGATGTCAATCTAGGGTTTCGTTTCGATGAGTTATTCTAAAAATTGTGTCTCTAGCAGTTCACCTTTATCATCACATTCTTGCATTGCGTTTTTCCTATTTAAGAATGACACCATATTCTAGATACAGACTAATAGCTATTAAATAAGTACTTAAAATCGATTATTATAAACAAGAACTATTCGTATTAACACACATTTTATGTTATTAAAATTGTGTTGAAATGAAGATTTGCATATATATTTTTTTAATATAATAAATTAAAAAGGGTTATGACAGGCACATTGATTAAGACAGATAATTACAGTTTTTTAATATAGAGCAGTGATTCTTAACCTTTTTAATGATGGGAACCCCTTGAATATAAAAATAAATTCTTCCATCGTCCTGAAAAATGTGTTTCAGAAGTTAGGTTTAAGAAATATATTATAAAATAATTTATTTATTGAAAATCAACAAATAGGTACAGAGTGATCGGGCGAAAATATTAGATTTGGCTGTAGCTTTGCTATCCTAAAAGAAATCGGAAAACTAAAATGTGTATTTCTTCACAAGGATTTATTTTTTTTTTATCAAAAAACAATCCAGCATTGCACTATAGCTTTATAATAAAAAGTTTTTATGGATTTATTTAATCACCAATATCTCTCAAACGATGCACCGAATACCGAATGCAATCAGGAAAAAGTGGAAATAATAAATCTAGAGTTGTACAAAAGTCACAAAAGGTCTAATGACAGAAATTAGCATGACAGTCGCCTACTCAAATATTTGTTAGTTACAATCGTGTGAACTGTAATGCGAATGATGAATTTAATTTTTTTGTTAATAAACGGTTCATTTTAAAATAAAAAAATAAGATATAAAAGTTTAAAAGCGAGCCAGGCTATCTGATACCTATTTTTGAATACTTATTTTTTGTGAAGTAAATGAGTTGTAACCCCTTCCAAGTGGTAGACATTATCGAAAAATAGTTGAGAAGTTGCACATGCATTAGTACAAAATGTATGTGAAATTTGACTGAAGATATAATATCTTTTTTGATGTTCAAACTACAGCCGCTATTCCATATTATTTTTTAGAAACTTTAAAGGGCTGTATATCCTAAGGAATGAACATTTTACCTAGGTCATTATTATGCAAACGTGTTTTTTTAGTTGCAGATTCACCGGTACCGTTTAGCAAATTGTCAAGTCAAATTTAAGAAAATATGAAATTTGTAATATAATGGAAATACCGAATTTAGTTTTAAATAATAAATAAAAAATAATCATTGTATATCTAAGTACAATTAGTATATAATACCAAGGTTAAAGTCATTAAATGTAATTTAGGTACTTTACGAAAAAGTATAATTAAAGTAGTCGTGAGCGAATGAAAAAAACAAAACGCTTCAAAACTTATAAGTGATAATAGATTGAGTCGTTACTACACTATTTCTAAAAAAACGTATAATTAAAAGCAATCAAGTAAAATCATCAATATTCAGATTATAAATAAAATAAAATAATTTTGAAATATTACTAATCTAAAACCTATACCTACCTAAACAGGTGAATAAAAAATAAATAGTCAAATATATTCCCGTGTTATTCTCTTCTTTCTATTGCGTTACATTTTCTTTTAAACTATTTAAATTGCATGATTATTTACAAATAATTCCTTGTTAGTCTCGATCTGTGTTTATTTACGTTAACGTTGTTTATTACACAGTTTTTAAACGAGGTTGAAATGTAAGTAGTACCTATACCTACATGCAAGGTAAGCAATGAAGTAGAGAATTGTATGATTTGAAACTAGGTTATTCGCAATCAGTCAGTAAATGAAACAAAGGTATGAAGTATGCGACATAAAAAGAAATATGTTAAGTAAGCATAGTTACTAAGTCAGTACCATTAGAAAACAAGATATACCTGTCTGGTTTTCTTTTACTGTAACTTTATTAATGCTTATATTTAAGATTTTATGTCAAGTAGAAACTTTCGAGAAATGTTAAAAAAGTGATACAGATTTGGAAACATGTCAACAATAATTCTTAATTTAAATACAGTAAATTAATTTAAACATAGTGGTTTGAAATTTAGAAAAAATATATTTTCTTCTTAATTTAATTTTTTCATTTGGCAAAAATAAGTTTTTTGAACAATATTTAGCATTAAATGTTAATTTTTACTTAATAATTGAGAATTATAGTATTATGAGGAACATTTTAATTGTTTGATAGATACCTGTGGAGGGTCATCCAGAATCTATACCAAGGATTTTCAATGCAAAAAAACTAAATTTTAGTTTGAATCATAAGTTCTATTTATCTAAATTAGATAAATGATTTTACCTAGTATAAATGAATTTGAAACATTTTTCTTCTATAGAGTATTTACTTCCAATTCTATTACATTAGCAACGTAATTCTTTTCGTTGACTTTAGGAGCTAAATTTCAGATGAAATAATAAATACCTACATATAATGAAAGATTTCCTCCTATTTTAGAAGTCTTAGGTAAATTATGTTTTGAGTGCAAAGCAATTTGAAAACTAAATAAAATTTTAGTTTAAACATGCACTTGTCAGATAATTCAAATTATTGTGTATTCTTTTTTGCTAAATAATTTTTATCAAAAAATAAAACATGATCTAGATTCTGAATCCTCGTGAATATCAAAATCAAACTAATTGTTAAAAAATTGTTAAGTGTACAATGGATTTTTAATGTATGTAGGTGTAAAGGAATGAAATAAAGCTGTATGAGTTACCCTTTGCCAGTGTCAAAACCCCACTTATACGAATCAGGACCGTCATGCCCCACCATATGAAAGTTAACTCTGTCCCCGTCAGAGGAATCATCATGCGAGGAAGAAGGAATGCCTAAGGAAGCAGTTAGTTTCTCATCTAATCCTTGGTCATAATTTTCGGAGTGCTCATCTGATTCACCAACTGACTCACTTTCAATCACCGTATCGGAAGTGAGCTGTTCTGTCTCTTTTTCCTCAGGTTTTATTGACTCTGTTTGAGTATTTACCTTTTCCACTTCGATTTGCTTTTGGTTCTCCTTTTTGGCTAGCTGCTGGAAAGACTTTTGAAGCTCCTTCTGCTTTGCTTCATATTCCTTCTCATCTATTGGTTCCAAAACGATTTCTTGTTTGGGTTTGGATGAATACGGTTTGCTCTTGGCGTGAATCTCTGAGTTGTACTTCTTAGGGTAAGAGTTGGTAGGCAATTCCTGATTGGTAACCAGTGCAGGTACTTCGTAATATAACGTTGGGTCATTACTTGGATTCCATTCTGTTTCTATTGGAGCCACTAAATCCTGCGCTGGTATGGGAACTTGATAGAAATTGGGTTCTTGATTTTGGGATGGGGGTTTGAGGTACGCTATGGGTTCTGGAGCGTAGAAAGGCACAGGATTTATTTCTATTTTGGGTAATTCTATGTTTATAGGTACCCGTGGGTATACTTGATACGAGTCTGTAGAGTCACCGGCTGGCTCAAATGGTCTGTAGTCCTCTGTTGCACTTCCATCAACTGATTCTGGAGTTAGTACCGTTGCTGTCGAAGCTAAAGATGCAAAGGCCATTACAGCCACCTGTAAGTAAACATATTTTTTTAAATATAAAATTGCTATCTAATGCTTAATATTATATAAAGCTGATTAATCTAAATGTAACATATAATCAATATATATATGGTACTAAGAAGTACTTGTAATTATAGTAACAACACCGTACATAAGACTGCGTTATAAATAAAACAACAAGAGCCTTGGATGTGATATCATTAAATGACAAGCAGTTCATGTGCTCAATCATGTGAAAAAACTTCTTCACTGCCTGAACGGGCATTAGTAAATTTAGTGGATTGCCCTGTGGTGTGTGCAACGCTACAGTAGAAATTAATTATGTCCATTCTAGACTCAGAACTAAACATATACACATTCGTCGATTTGATTTCGATTTTGATGTTGCTGTTAGAAGTGCAATAAGAAAAGGGCAATCTTCTTAATATAGCATCAGTATAAAATTTTAAAATCTTGTAAGTATTGCGACCTATAGGTATTAGAACTCTAAAGTTTGTCATAACAAACAAATGTTCTTTTCTTTAAGATAAAAGACAATAGTAATATGAACAAATAATAATGGAAGGCTCTATACTATTTAATCTAATTATGAACTAATAGAATTCAGCTGTATTTAATTACTCTTTAAAACCATTATTCATTCTTATAAGTATACTACAACAGTTCTTTGTACTTTGTATAACCTTGAAAATCCTTAATAACTATCTAAAAAGAGAAATTGATATTAGAATATTTATGTGCTTGAACTCATTAATAACCTTGTCACATGCTTATGTGAATAATCCGTAATATATTAATAATAATCAATTGTAGCCAATAAATAATTCTTGGTATCGTATCTATCTATAGAGAGTCAATTTTAAAGTACTTTTCATATAATTGTTGTTATGTAACTAAAATTTAGACGTTCAGGTACAATATTTTTGCAAAAGTAAGCTACTTTCATGCATAATGTCTGAATAATTTTAACGGTAGATCAGAACAGTAACCTTTCTATATGAGCGATTTTTGTTAGCACCAAAATCTGCTTTATGTTATAGGTACCTATTCATTCCAATTGAAAAAATAGGATGCACAGTAGTGCTAGTAGATATATAGATACTACTATATGATATATGTTAATCGCTAAGTAATTAAAATAAAATACATTTTGATTTCACCATAACAATGAAAAACAGTAGGTAAGTAGTTATAATTTATCGATCAATAAAGAATAATGGAGCATTCAAGGTTATGATAAAAACAAGTATTGCCATGTTTTTTATTGCATTTCTTATGACTAATATTTTTAGGAATATTTACGTATTATTTATTATTGAATTAAAAATATAGACCACAAGTAAACATCATTTTTTATAATATACGAAATCGGTATCTTCCTTATTTGCATATAAATGCGAGATACACGTGGCGAATATCATCTCCTCTTTGTTAGGATTTAATTGATGGAAATCCCAGCATCAAAGATTAATTTTCTCCAAATCTATTAACTCTATAAGGCATTATTAAGCAAGCAGATATGTAGTCAAGGTCACGATATGTATTAGAAAAATGATGATTGGCAGAAAATGTTTCAATAAACATTAGTTAATTAAAAGTGCTAGGTTAAGTATTTAATAAATTTAAAAATAACTTTAATATGATTCATAGATACTTGATATATAAATAACAAAATATCATACAGTATGCGCCAAAAGTATGGAATAAATTCAATAAAAACGAAACAATTATTTTTTGGGAAAAATCCTCGAATAGGTCGATTTTTAATTTAAAAAATACATATTTTAGCGTAAAATACGATTTTCAAATGTCATTTGTTTTCGAGTAATGACGTCATCGATTTTTTTTTAAATGGCAACACCATATTTTTTTCCTTGATTCTGAAAGATCGTTTAATTCTCTATCAGAGAGTACGAAAATGTTGCCCTCTTACATAGGAAAGTTTTCGAGTAAATGACGATTGAATGTTAGAAAACGTAATAAACCAATTAAAATAAAGCAAAAACGTTATCAAGTTTAGTTTTTCGAATTCCATAGTTCTTTTATGGATCACGTAGGTGAAAATCTTTGCAAAGTGTCATTGTCACACGGACTTTCTAATAAGTATTGTAAGCGACATAGAAATTATTATTCAATTTAAAGTATTATGGCACATTTAACTGTTACTCAAAGAATTGAAACTTTAATTCTTATCGGATGCGGGAATATGACTAGAACTCAGCAGGAAGTTTGCGATTTATTTAATGAAAAATATCCAGATCACCCTATCAGCCAATCAACAGTCAGTGAGGTAGAGTCTAAATTTAGAGAAACTCGCTGTAAATATTCCAAAACCTGGATGTCCAAGCATTAAAGAAAATCAGAAACAGAACATTTTGATAAGTATGGTGGATAATCCTCGTAATTCTTCACGATTGGTTGCATTAAACAATGACACTAGTCAGAGCATAGTGCTACGTCTCTTGAGGAAGAAAAAATATCATCCCTACAAAATTCAACTTGTGCAGGAACTCAATGAATAAGATGATCCCGATCGCCGCTTACACTTTTGCGAAATTCTAATGGATTTATGTCAAGGAAATAGAAATTTACACCGGCAAATACTTTTTTCAGATGAGGCCATATTTTGTCGGAATGGCTCCCTGTACGAGATTTTTTGGACAACTGTTTTCCTGGGAGGTGGATCGGCAGACGCGGACCGATAGAATGGCCTGCAAGATCGCCAGATTTTACACCTCTTGACTATTTTTTTTATGGGGATACTTGAAGTCAAAAGTGTACATTAATAAACACGTAATTTAGAAGACCTTCAAAATCGCATTCGGGACGAAATACGCAGAGTTACCCCAGAAATCATTCATAATGTGCAATAAGAATTTCTTCACAGACTTGCGAAGTTGGTGTATGGCAATTCGAACTCAAGAAGTTGGTGTATGGCAATTCGAACATTTAATTTAAGTATAAAATTTAATCAATTGTATTTTATTTTACATACCTCAGAATTGTTACTTTTGTATGGATAAAATTTATGTTTTCTAACATTCAATCGTCATTTACTCGAAAACTTTCCTATATAAGAGAGCAAAATTTTAGTCCTGTCTGATAGAGAATTAAACGATCTTTCAGAATCAAGGAAAAAAATATGGTGTTGCCATTTAAAAAAAAATCGATGAAGTCATTACTCGAAAACAAATGACATTTGAAAATCGCATTTTACGCTAAAATATGTATTTTTTAAAATAAAAATCGACCTGTTCGAGGATTTTTTCCAAAAAATAATTGTTTCGTTTTTATTGAATTTATTCCATACTTTTGGCGCATACTTTATATACGGAATGTTTCACTTAAAGCTTCAACTCGATATCTCGAACTAATAAAACTGTTAGTCAGTAATGAATGCAGTGAGAAAAGATCAACTCTTGGAGCAAGAGTTTCCTTGATATCAACTTTTTGATGGTTGCCGCATGAACATTTTTCTTAAAATTAAACTAATATGATTAAAATAAAATTACACTGGGTATTTATACTAACAAAAATTATTAAAGACTTACTGCTTAATTGAACGATTTCTTTTGTTTGATATTAAATTTACTTGTTATCCTTTTATATTAAGTATATTTTTTATTTGAGCAGAGCTCTTGATGACTTAATTTAATGAATTTTCTTTATTGTTTTTGTTTTCAGTATTTTATATTTGTATGACATAAAATTACATCGATTAAGTGAAATGTTATTTTGTTTGAATTAACGATGACAAATTATAAAATTAAATATTTCTAATTTTCATCATTTATCTTGTCAGGAATATTGGCGCGCACTATAACATGTAAAAACCGTTAAGACAAACACAAAATTTAACCTTTTCAACCGTTGGATTAAAATATTATGCTTATATAAAACTGTATAATAATTATTATTTGAAATCTTTATTGAAGCTAATAGAATTAAACATTGTGGATTGAATATATACATTTTTAGGTTCCTCTAACCAATACTTTTACGTCGAACTTAAGTAATAATGCAATATTGAGTTAAAAAAAATATTCGTTGATATTTTTAAAATGTTACTTGACTAGTTTTTCGATTCGGCATATATAACCGTGACAACAAGAGTTTTTCACAGTTTTTGAGTAAATTTAACAGTTTTTTTCTCACTTTAGAAATGACTTTAGTTGTCAGTATAACTACTCTTACATAGTGATTTACACTGAATATTCATCTTTCACTTAACTAGCGAAACTTTCTTAAATCAACATAATTTATTTTTTTTCTTGACAGGTGTACTAAATTACGTTATTTGATTTAATAAAAACACTCTAATGGACATCCATTGAATTTATAAACACGTTAAATCTGATGGTACAACTCAATATAGTGGACATTGATTATAGCTAAAAAGAGTTTTATGAACTGCCAAAATAGTATTTATTATTAAGCAAAATATTATATTTAAGATACTAATGAAGAAAAGAGTGATTATAATTGTTGATAAACGTAAACAATATGCTGGATGTATTGTAAAATTTAGTGTTAAGGGCTACCCAAACAACCAAGCACTTAGTTGATCAGCGCAAACACCTGATCTGACATCACTTTACTTTTTCATGTAGTTTTTTTTAGACATGGAAATACCGGATTTAATAAAAACATTTGAACTGTCACTATCTGTGTGATATCTTCTTATGGTGATATGGAATTGTGACATCATTTGCAAATGCATATTGCTGGACATGGAGATGTCTTTGAACAGACTATGTAATTGTTATTCATTCTTACATTTCAAATTAAATTGAAAATATTACTTGTTTTGAATATTTATGTTTAACTTGATTATATATCCCAAAATCTATTAAGTTGTCTAAATTTAAGTACAGAACGTGATTGATTGATGGTAACACAGATAAATTATTTATCTGTGATAGTAACTACATACAACGTCAAAAGTCTTAGGCCCCCTGTATATAAAATGATTCGATTAAACCTAGTCCCCTCGCAAATGCGGCCTGCTTAATAATAATATGCCGCTCCCTCTTCCGCACAAGTCTCCGACTTCTGGGCTAATCCCTGTGATTAGAATGAGGGGTAGAGATATTATTATTATTCCTAGTGGTTTTTTTTTAATGTGGTAAAAAAGTACATGTACTTAGGGAACATATAAGACAATAAAAAATTGCAGACCATGAACCTTTACTTTATTACCAATGTTTTTACAAATCTAGTCAGTTTGGCAGTGTATTCAGCCAAGTGTTCCCTTGAATTTTTGTACATTATAATGCCAGGACGTGAAATTTCTACGTTTACCCGACCATGAATGACTGCTTTACATGATGCAGGACATTCTATTCATCAGACATCGAACATGTTGGGCATTCCTAGATCATCTGTTGTACGAATAGTACACAGATCACAGTGGAAAACAGACCGCGTAGTTAAGATCCTCGAGTATTTAATGAAAGGAAGGATCGGTATTTGGTGAAATGTACCCGTAGACACGTACCCGTACGCTCCGCATCGAAGACGACTCCGCAACGCAAATTTACATACTAGAAGACCATTACGGATCCCCACTCTACTTCCAAGGCATCATGCTGCCTGTCTCCAGTGGACGCGAGAGCATAGGGATTGGCTTTTACGCCAGTGGCAGTGGGTCTTATTTACAGGCGAAACCAGAATTGGGCTGGTTACTGATGACAATCAACAAAGAGTCTGGAGAGAATCAGGTCGTCAACAGCGACTTCATTTTCCCCGTGAAGTTGCTCCGTATGAAAGGGGTACCGTAATGTTTTTGGTATGAAATAATGTTCAACCGCTGCACCCCATTAATTCGCATACCACAGAATATGACCAGTCAAATTTACATCGAACAAATTATTACCCCCACTATCTATCCCCTACGTAATGAATTAGTTGAAAATTTTGTGTTTATGGACGACAACGATCGACCACATCGCGCAAGAAAGGTTCAAGAGATACTCGAATCGGAACATATCAATAGATTAGATTGGCTAACCAACTCTCCTGAAATGAATTCTATTGAAAACATGGGAGGATTTCGTTGCTAGAGCTATTTATAATCATATTCCTCCACCTCAGACTGCAGAAGAGTTAGTCGTGGCGGCAGAAGAGGAATGGAACAATATTCCGAAAGAGATCGGTAACCTCTTGATTATCTCAATGCACCAACGTGTCAATATGCTATTGGAACGTGGTGGAGGTCATAGACTATTAGCCAAGTAGAGAACTTACTCTATAATTATTTTTAATTTAATAAATTTGGTCAAAAATGTCACACATTTGCTGGTTTTTAATTTTCTAAGTACTCAGTTTATCGAACATATTCTTTTCAGATTTCAAAAAAGATTCAGAAAACAATATACTTTTATAAATATATTTGGTTTTTCTGACAAAAAGATTTCTTTAACAAGAATGAGGGGGAGTCCAAGACTTTTGACGTTATGTGTAGTTAATTTTGGACAGGAATAATAATAAAATCTTTTGTACAAATTGCTTAAGTTGAATATGTCTTGAACCTACCGGAAAGTGAAAATAGGCAATTAATCACCGAATCAAATAAAAAACACTTTAATTTACATACCTATTTTGTAAGTTCAATTGTGTGTATATTTATAACAATGCAATAAGACTTCGACAAGGAAAAATTTAGCGATTACTATTACAATTTGGATATATAGATACAGAGTAGAAAGTGAAACTAATGTTTACACCAGTTAAAAGTAAAACTGATAGCGGCATTCCTTTCAATTTCTTCCGACTATTGGAATCAGTCTTGTGCATCATATCTACTTTTTTCGTAGTTATATGTATAGCTGTGTCGTAGATAGAATTTCCTTTTCGCTTGAATGTGTAGGTACTGGACACGGAGCTGACGGTGGTATATTATAAAAATCTAGATCATTTAATATCATGACAGATTAGAGTCCTCAGTTTTTACCTTCACTTATTATTCAATGCAATTTATTTACTCTTTCTCTTTAATTTATTTATTAACATTCACCTAACTGAGAGGACTGTCTACTAGTATAACATTTTTAATTAATTTTTAGCTAACACTCCAGTATTTAATTTTGAGTAGAATAGAAGTTATACAGTCTTTCTCCGGATGGGGTATAGCTTATCGCACCCTTGTAAACATTTTTATTGTTTATTTTTGAGTGTTCAAATAAATAACAATAATCACATTTCACAAATATATGATGCGATGCAATCTTTAACTATAATACCTATAATATCTGTAAAGCAGATAAAATGCATATCTATTTAAAAAATGATAAAAAATTTATACAGTAAAGCTAGAACACTATTAGATAACGAAGTTTATGTAGCCAATATTGAAAATATTCAATAATTTCCAAAACATGTGTACATGTGTTACTTAAATATTCTGTATCTATTACGTACTAGTTAATATAAATTTTGAGTAGAGGAAAATATATTCAACGAATATTCAGTAGTCTGTATCGTAAATATTGAAAGGATATACAGGCGCTCATATTTGTTTAAATATGTACTCGAATTACCATCATTCTCCATTACTGTGTCGCCATGGATATTTAGAAATTGTGGTTTTTATTGAAAAATTCAATGATGTAAAACACGAAATTACAGATCAATTTTATTTCATAACTAATTCACACTTTAGTATATGTTTTGATTTAGATAAAATGGATTCGAAGTTGACGCAGAATATTTGTCGGTCGTTTTGGTTCATTATATCGTTATATAGTTTTTAAGTGCACATAATTTGTAATTTAATTTTTTTAAATTAATATTTTGTAAATCTATACTGCTTTCGACTCGTTTAACTTACAAAAATAATGTAATATATCTTTAAGCAGTTTATTTCAATAAAATCAAATCTGTATTATAATTAATTCATGTATATAGCAATCAATTTCTCTATTTAATTTTTTCTTATTCGTAAGTACTTTTATTTGACTGATTCTATTTGAATCCCTTCAAATAGTTGATTATTTACCTTGTGCGAAGATAAATAATATGTGGTTGTCTCTTTATAAAGTAGTAGTTATTAGTTATTACATTAATAAAATACAGTGTATCAAATTTCATTTCATACGATAATACAAGAAACTAAGTACTTATAAACACTATTTTACTTAAACAACAGTTATTACTTGGTAAAGAGAAAGTATAATGTGTTAATCATTTGCAGTAACTTATATAATTTCAATAGTAGCCTAATGCACATACAGGGTGGTGCATATTAAACCAAGCAGTTGCATTTCAAGTACTTGAGTACTTAGTTGTATTTTCAAGTACATGCTCAACATCATAATTAACTACCTAATTATGCATACTTTAGCATAGGTATGTATGTAACAGAAAAATACTATGTACACTTATAACAATTACTTTTAATATTACACAACATAAGATTGTTGGTTATTTATTGCCTAGGTCAATAGTGTGAAATAACACACCAAAATGTTATGTAACTCTAATGGAAGTCAATAAGATGCTTACTCATTATATTACCAACAAAAAAAATGGTAGCTTTGCACTCGTGTATTTTTTAGGCCTTATTTACATCTCACATCGCGAGCATTTTTATATCTAGTGTATATGTACAATGAGTTTTTTTAAAAAAATTGCCTACAAAAAAAAATATATATTTGTTTATATGACGTTCCATACCAGTGGAAAAATGACGGCATACTATTTTGGCCAGAACATTTAAACTATTCTCAAAGAGAAACTTTAAAACTCAATCCAACAAGTGCTCCCAAAGATACTTGGTCCGCGGTATTTTAAAATCCTCAGAATTAGGAAATTTTAAAGATGCTCCTCAACTCAAAAAACAATAATGTAGCCCTTTATGTTTGCTGTTTTAGTTTTCTATAAAACATAGTTGAATGCCGAAAAGATGTTTTTTGTTGCTACCCACCGTTATCTTTAATATCTATTTTAAACAACTTTAAGGTGTTCCTGCTTAATTTTCATAACGTTCCAGACACCAACCCGACCCACCAAAAATTACAAAACCATGATTATTTTCAATGTCGAGAATTACGTACTTACAACTATACTAACATAAATTGGAGCTATTTTTCCTACGTGGTGGTAGATTTAGTGATAATAGCCACTTAAATGAAATTGCGGTACAAGTTTTCGTTACTATATTACACCTTGGGTATTTTTTACAAGTAATATATTATGTGAACAATGTAAATTTGTAACCTTTTATGAGTGTAAAATTAATTGCATTATTCTTTTATTATATTCAATCAAAAATTTAAATCACTTTTTTTTGCTATTTGAATGAGGTACAGAAACATACACTACAGAGTAATGCTGTTCTATTAGCGAACGATTACAAATTATGCAAATTAGAAACAAATATATCTGGGCTGAAAAACAAACAACCTGTTTGCATAATTGCCTGCCTAAACAAATAAGCATCACCTATTGAATAACCTAATGTAATTGAAGAAATGTCAAACATGTGCTTTATTATAACCACAACATACTAATTACGTTAGCTGAAATCATATATTTGTAATATCAATTAATCCCTCTAAAAGGGAATACTTTCATTTTCTTTTTTACCCAATCCTTTCACTTTTTAAAGTGACATAGAACCTTTCGAAACAACCGACTGACGCATCAGAAGTAATGGTTTAACTACCAAATTTCTATAGTTATTAACTGTCTTTCTTTATCGATAATAAAAACGAGTGTTTAGTAATAGGATGACACATAGAATATTCCTAGCTGACAACTAAATAAAATTAAAATAGAAAATACAGCTCGTAGGAACTCGGAAATATTTAAATTGAAGAAATTTATTCTGAATTAACAAATTAAATTAGTTATGTAAGCAAAATATCCATAACGAAAATTGTATTTATACAAGCTTAATAAACATATTTCTAAAATGTATTTTATAACAACTTTTTGTAGTTCAGTGATCAAATAGAACCTTCTTTGTTTTACTATGACAACAAAATTCACGCAGCACTAAATTTTTATTATATACAAGAATATAATGTAAACGTTATACATAATTATGTCCGACAAAAAAAAACTACTACGAAAATTCTAATTTACATTATTTATTAAATATTATAACACTTACTTTCCCTATAAATTTCCTTATATAGAATTAATTGATTTAGAAATTAATTGAAATACTAGGAAATAAATTTGCCGGTTTTTTTGATAATAATGTTTTATTTTGTATAGAGTAATATTTTTACACTTATACTATTTGAAACAAATACAAATTTGTAACTTTTCTGTTTGCCCATACATACAATAAATCACAATTCAAAGAAACTAATTATTAAAACATAGCAAATTGTAAAAGTAGCTGCATTTGGCTCATATTTACCGGGAAATTGTTCTGCTAACTTTCACTTCACCATAAATTAAAACGATACTCATCAACTGCGAGTTGCTATACATAAGCCATTTTTGATATTTGAAAAACTAACGTAAATCGGATATTTGAAATCACCTGGTTAGAGGCTACAGTAGCCCAGTGATATAAAGGTTGAAACTACTAGAACATCAATAATTTTTTCTCAAACTATGAGAATTTTACTAAAAAATATTTTACGATATTGATATCCATTTTTCAAAGTGCATCTATTCCCAAATTTGTTTAGATAAGTTCTGAATCACCTTGTGTATTGTAGAATTAGATACAGAGCCATTTATATTGTAACTTTTTCTTTAAATTTCTCTATAAATTTTTTAAAATTAGAACAATTTAAAAAATAGAAGCAGAAGCTTTCTTTGATAATAAATGTGTTATACTGTCGAGGTTCATCATCTTCAATATACGCTCGTTGAATAATACACTATTATCACGTTTCACGTAGAAATTGAACCAGTCGAGGAAGCATTTTTGAAAGCATGTTTATTTTACTTGTTTTTCCTTTCTTAATTTGTGCAACACTTACACAATAATAAATATATTTTTGACGTTAATAGGTAATATGTTTGCCTTTGCATATAGATCATCTGTTTTGAAAGTGATAAATTATTATTTGTGACTTTCTCCAATAAATTACAGAACAACGATGATTAACCCAGACCACATGCCTCCTAAGTAATAATAATACAATCACTACTGTTAGCCACTTTTCCGCTGTAAATTCCAGATTGGCAATACAATTTATTTACATACAAAAATAAAACAGCTGATTAATTTTATGGCTGCTAGGGAGAATTACAATATTTGATGTTATGTAACTGTTAAGAGCTTATTAATATTAATGATCAGTTTTCTTTTAGGATCGTCTAGGATCTCACCTTGGGACGAGAAATTTCGTCCGTTATTTATTATTGTGTGATGTTTCGTTTCTAAGTAAAAGTGTTTTATTTATTAATAATAACAATAACACGGCCTTCTTCATTTCTTTTTCTCTTTCTCTAGAAATAAAATGAGTCAGCAATAGCAATTTATAAGAGAATTTATTACTTAGAATCACGAAACTATAATTTAGATGATAAATAATAGACAATAACTTTATTGGTCTCTCGTAATTACTTGAATTAGTTAACAATTTAGTTCTTTTATCCAATGAATTGGTACAATTTTCTAAGAATACAGGATGTTCTGAAAGTCGGTCAGGAAACTCCGGGAGGTGATTCTACGGATTAAAATAATAGCAGTATGTCATTAAAAAATTTTTCGAATTGTCAATTGTTTGCAAGTACAGCTTGTAAAGTTCATTTTTTTATTATTTTTTTTAATAATTTTTCGATTATTTTCTCATTTGGCACACCCACTAAGTAGATCAAGCTCTATTGGATCAATCAAAGAAAAGTTTTATTATAGGGCGCTAGAGAACACTTTACCTAAAACTGAGAATTATTTTTATTCATAACTTTTTTTTCTAGCTAGACATCACTGAAATTTAAACATTATTGAAAAGAGAAACAATATGAGAACAAAATATGTACTCCTTATTCAAACCGATAAAAATTTTATTAAACATCGAATTTGAATAATTATTTATGTAATTAATCAAGTTGCCATGCTTCAAACAGATATCATCAGTAATTTTGCTGTTACAAATTGTAACGAAAACTGTTTAAAGCAGGTATAAGTTTGATTTTTCACCATTATAATTTGAGAAATGGCTCAGCAATGCTCAAGTAGGTATTGACGCGCATTTTTGTTAAGGACAAGCAAATGGTAATGCAGAACAGGTTCGTCGAAATTACATAGACGCATATCCTAATAGAAGATTACCACATGCGCAAACATTCGTTAACATTCATAGACGTCTGGGGCAGCAAGGTTCTTTTAAAAATGATAATTATGACACAGGAAGACCAAGAACCACGAGAACTGCAGAAAGAGTGCTACATGCAGTAGAAATAAATTCGGCTATAAGTAAAAGAAGAATTGCTGCTCAGGGGGGTATTACTCATTTTTTAGTTTGGAAAGTTTTCCACGAGCAACTTCTTCATCCGTTTCATGTGCAAAAGGTTCAAGCACTTATGAAGATCCAATGTGTCGTTTACGGTTCTGTAATAGCATTGTGGAAAAATATGATGAGGATAATGCATTTATTAATAATATTTTATTTACTGACAAAGCTGGCTTTTTATGGTATTACATGATATTACAATAATATATATTGTGGTAAAAAATCGAACTTATACTTGATTTAAACAATTTGTAACACCAAAATTACTTATGACATTGAAGCATGGCAACTTGATTAATTACAGAAAGAATTATTAAAAATTTGATGTTTAATAAAACTTCAATAGCGATTTCCTGCTAAACGGTTACATTTATTGGCTAGAATAAAAAGTTCATAATTTTTTCTTATATTGCTCCTCTTTTCAATAATGTTTAAATTTCAGTGATATTAGTAAGAAAAAAAAAGTAAAGTAACGTTCAGATAAACGTTAGTGCAATGGCACTGCAGTTGTATTGTTGTATTGTAACTGTATGTATGGTGTTAAATATTATTTACTCTGTTTACATAAAATTACTGTAGACTTAAGAAGTTGGGGAATTTTTCCGCTGTAAGTTGGCGACATGCAAAAACTCAAGATTCTTGACCTTCAGATGTTTATGTTTTGTCAACTACGTCCCTATCTACGGAAATTGTTGGTTTTTATCATTTGCCAAATAGTAATTAAAAACCTACCCTAGATAAAATATAAGCCTACAATCTGCAGGAATAGAGAGTCTATTTGAATGTTTGGTTAAATCACAGTATACTAGTATAATGTGGGTTAAATGAGGCCCCACTAATTTCAGCAAGTCATCAAACACTGCCACTGTCATTCGGGTGAAATGAAAAAATAATCGGCATTCTCATTTCGCATTTCTTTATATAAATTATAGAAATCACCTTGCATGTGCTATCTGCGGTTAATAGGTCGCACCCACCATCTCCGAGTTCTTCTTTTCATTTTTTTTTCATGTATAGTTTTTATACATATTGACGTCGCTGCGAATAAGAGCAGCAAAAGTAACTGTTTCTTAACCAAACAGTCCTCTTCATCCATTTTTTAAGAAACAAATCAATTCTAAACTAAATATCTAAATTAGAATCTAATTTAAAAACTTAACCTGCAATTGAATGAATCTTCTGTTTACTGTCAAAAAAGCTGTTTTCTGATTGGTCCCTGCTTCTGCCATACCACTGCAGTACAAAGGCGTAACTGTTAAGTTTATCTGAACGTTACAAAAGTCATCCGTATTTCTCGCCGTTTTACTTCAGTATCTTTGAATATTTGCAGGTGGGATGAGTTAACATTTCTATTATTTGCTAAACCCTAGATTATTCAGGTATTAAATATCTAAAATTATTTGTATTTGTAGAAAACACTATTTCAAGAATACGGCGCCCTTTTTAATAACTTTTCTGCAGTACCAATGCAACCGCACTAATCTTATGTGAATGAAGCTTAATGAATAAAAATAATTCTCAGTTGGGTAAAGTGTATCTTGCGCCGTATAATAAAACTTTTCTTTGACTGGTCCAATAGAGCTTGATCTACTTAGTGGGTGTGCCAAATAAGAGAATAATGGAGCTTTAAGACGTGAGATGACTCTGCAACTTCTTCACGTAACATTAGAGCGAACATAGGTGTTTTCCGCAGTGGTTCTCATTCCGTTCCCATCACTGACACTACCTTGACCCTGTTCACGATGTAGTTACGAATTGAAGTTGTGTTACGACTGTGCTTAATAACAATATGCTTATTGTGTCTTTATTTTTAATTATCGATTTGTGAATATTTACGTGTGTTTATACCAATTATTCTGTTTCGCATCCTGTAATTTGTACTGTACTGTATGATGGTATATTTCTAAAATAAATAAATTGAGTTGAATTAGGTTAAAACCTATAGAGCAAATATAACAAAATTCTGTAAACAATTTTAAATCTATTTACTGATTAATTTACAGTAACTATTAAAAATATATCTGTCACGTAGAACTTTAGTGCACGCTGCATTCCAATAGAGTGTAAATTATTCCGGAAACTTTCTTAATATATATTTTTTTTCGAAACGCAAGATTTTGAACGCATGATTTGATAATTTAGTGTATTTCTATCTATTTATTCTTATTATATGAATTGCGTTACATTGCATCACCAAAATTTTAAACCGTTAATTGTTTAAGATTTCCAAATGAGATATTGTTTGGGAATAAATTTTAATCCAAGTAGAAGTATTGTGGTATTGATAAATAAAGCATAAAACAATATTAGGTGTAGGCATATTCATTTTCTTTTCATTGCAGATGAAACTGCTTAAAATAGAAGTTTATTAAAAATATGCATATTGTAATACAAATAACCTGGAGGAAATACAGCTCTTACTGTAGCAAAATATACAAAAAAAATATAGTATCAGATACTTAGACAGAAGAAAAATATAATAGTTAAAATATTGGTTTGATGTAAAATAATCGACGATTTTGTTGAAGCGATAAGAGAAGAAGATAAATTTATCTAGCACAAGTTGTTTTAGATTATTAAAAAACTAATTATTCTGTATAATGTTGATATAATACAATAATTTACCAAAATGTGGAACAATGCTTCTAATAACTATTATTATACAATTTCAAGCATTAATTTTTTACGGTCTACTGACTAAATTTAAAATAGATGTAAAGTTAATAGTAGAAGAATATTTTTTCTACAAAATTGAAAGATTGCAAGTAAAAAATGAGGTTTATAGCTAATAAAATTACATGTTACATAATAATACATTACATTAGGTATTTCCTCCGTAATTTCAGATGTAATCTTTTTACATATAAACACTTGGTGCACTATAAACGCAAAACAAGGTGTCAATTATGTAATTACAAAACTAATGTAGTGAGTAAGTATAAAAAATATATAAACAATTTGTATCACAGCAGGAGAGGATTTAGTTGGTAGTGAAATTTATGAAAAGCAATATTAGACTTTAATAGTAATCTCTACAAGATTTTCAAATTTTTCTACGACCTAAGAAAAAGTACTATTAATAGTTTATTAATGCAAACCATGATCTAGTTCTAGTTCCACTAGAAACAATTAGAGGCGGAACTGCATAGTTTTTGTTTCAATCACTTTTTTTTTGTAAGAGAAAAAGAATGCAACAATGGCTACGCCTTTGCGATGAATGTATGTGTTTGATGTAGGTAGCACTTGGACAAGGCCACTTAGAAATGATACAATTCGTTTAGTTCTTGCAATATCCTTGCAGGATGTCGGTTTCTACTTTTTTTTTGTTGATCTTAGTCGATTAGTTTTCAGAAACCACTATAGTACTTTGCATTGACCAAATTTTGATACCTATTTTTACAGTACATGATAGAAATTAATCTGGAGAATCATAGTTGGCCTTATAGGTAAAATTTTGTTCATGGATAGTTTTTTGTAGTAATTAGAATATAAAACTGGTATTTCCTTATTTATTCATTTATTTCTATTCTAATTACATTTAAGTAACAAGATACAATAAAATATTTTATAAAAAATTGGATACAAAACTGGACAGAATGAAGAATGGTAAGTTTAATAACAATGAAATGTATGATAACATTCACAAACAAGAACAAAAAAATAAAGAAGCACATTACAGAAAACTGCAAAGAGAGAAATTTATTATTTATATGCAATAAAATATCTTTTTGTATACAATCACGACATTTTTTAATGAAACCTGAAGTAAATCAATGTTATATTTTGAGGGTACCAAGTTTGTTGAAGGACACAATATTTGAATAAGTGAATAATAACCCAACTAGCACAAAAGTAAGACTAACTGAGACTGGAACCTTTAAAGAGTACCTAACTATTATTTAACTGCACCAAATTTGCTACAAAGTTACAGTCACTGCTACATATTTTTAACTACTTCTGGTTACTTTACAGTTATATGGCTTCTCAGTAGCTCTCCTAGTTTTCGAGACGTCTCAGTTACCTGTGGGATGATTTTAAAGTTTTCAGAACTAGAAAGTAGTAAATGATTGCAGCAGCGACTAACTCATGTTACTAGAATCAAAATTCCAATCACTTTCAAGTAGTTTTGATAGTTGCCGCGACGTTCAGGGAGCCTTAGTTGCTCGTTTAAAGTCGTAGAAGTTGTATGTAATATGTATTAGTCTCGTTATTGCTACTTGTAGAACTCTTTGGCATCTTAATACTGCAACTACAAAGTGCGTATCATCTCTCAAATTCAACATAAAGTAAATTTTATCAAGTAATTTCCCAAAGTTTCATGCTGTTCGTCATTGTGTCTGTACCCCTCATGTCACGTACGGAGTGTACTGTTTATGAATATTATAATATTTTTTATAGCTATTGACGTAGGGCTAAATGCACAAAAACTTATAAAACACCTACTTGATTCAAAGTTGAGGAAATTAGCATGGATATATAGAAAGAAATGAAATATAACTATATTAGCTGCCAGGCAAATCAAGCAATATACTAATGTGAAAGAGATATGGGAGAGTTGAAGTTCCTTAAAAGTTGCGGTTTTTACGTCATAACATAATCACAATGAAACCACAACGTCGCTGGAGCGTGGCCGTACAAATTCCGAAAATGTCCAGTGGTAGAACACTTTAAAGTACCTACAATAGACGTAGCTACGTTCCAATAGTTAATTGTGCTAGTTGGGCAGTAGTCTTGACAACAGATACATACATGTAATAGTTGCTGTATTTTTAAGAGGAAAATTAATAAGGAATAAAGAAGGAGTGGCATAACCATTTGTCAAATTATTAAATATTTTATAGATACAGAAAAATGAAGGAATGTAGATTCCACGATTGAAAAGTAAGTGCATAGTTCTGGTGGTAACATAAACAGGACTGCAGGAGATTTGTTATACTTTTTAAAATATAAAAATCTCAAACAATTCTTCGAACTATTTTAAACTTCCACTGATGAATCATGGCAATAATTTGGCTTGGAAAGTATAAAATTTTGAAGAAATGTTATAATAGTTGATATTAGATTTTGTTACAAACATCAACGGTGTAGGTATTTAGGACTTTTCTCCAGGTCTAAATTCTTTTTCACAACAAAATACTTTTGAATGGTTGCCCTGCATGGATGGTAAAGGATGCAGTTCGTTGTTTTATTTACGTAAAGATAAGAATCGATAGCCCCCGGGGGCAGGGCTTGTTCAGACCCCCTGGACACCACTGGTACACATAGGACTATGTGTACCAGTGGCGTATTTAAAGTGCTCGATAATTCCTTGAAAGGAAATGTGAGGTCAAATAAACAACTTCTTGTGGAGTATTATTACATTATCTGGATATTGTCAACGTAAGTTCCAACCGGTGGTTAACGTTCCTATTGTGGTCAACTATTCCATTTGTAATACAATAAGTCTCGTGGCCTTGCTAATTAACGCTACTCGTCAAGCTTACCGATATTTACATCAAATTTCTCTCAGGAATACTAACTCCGCATTCTGCAACAAAAGGAACGCCGTGACGAATAACAATTAAGAACAATTCAGACTTATCCGCCGTAAAAAAATTATAGATCGCTTTGTCCTTTCTATGTAGTAATTAATGTGTTAATAATTGATACGCGAACGAGGTAGAACTGATAAAAAAAACAAATAACGTGAACATGAAAATGTGACAGTCCGGAAACTATAAACGCGTTGACAGGATAAATGATTTATTTGTGTTTGTCAGCTCTGAATGGATAAAACTATACTCAGAGAAACAGGTAAATAGAAAATTGAACACAGTCAAGCTTCTCCAAATTCAATAAAATTTGTTCCAGTTAGAGAAAATTCAAGAAGCAGAAAATTCCTCTCCAACTTGAACACATTTCAGTTCCGTAATTTTCCATAAGAAAAAGGAAGTAATACTGTAAATATATTTTATTTATTTCTTGGTAAAACAATATATATGTTTTAATAAGTAGTTACATATAAATAAGACAAAATAAGTAGCTATCTATAGGTTGTAAATAAATAAATGCAAAACATTCAAGGGGTGATTTGTTGACCAAAAATATTATTTGCTCTGTGCAGACACCACCTCTTAACGAGTGTGCCAAAAAAGTACCTACTTTTTATTTTTTTTTGACATCAAATAAGCAACAGAAACAAAATTAAGTAGACTATATATTATCTGCTATCGAGAAGGCACTCGGCAAAGAATTTGTTAATTTTTTTTACAGTTGTAAGGGGTCGAAGACTTTTCTCATACATACAACTTTTGTCTTATTCTTACCAATTAAAATAATTTTAGATAGCCTGATTTATTATAAACAAAAATGGTCTCTTGTATTTTTTTCGTAAAATTAATCAATTATCTCGCATGATTGGCATTATAGCTGAAATTTAATCAAGCCTACCTGTGATGCTTATGCATATATGAATCATGCATGTAGTTGTCGAGTAATATCATTTTAAGAACCAGTAGAAGTTCGATTTAGCGAAATTTTCAAGTTAGAGAAATTCAAGGTCGAATCACATGTAAAACAAGGTATCTATCAAATGCGCAATAACATTTTCGAGTTATAGAGAACTTCGTATTATAGAGGTTCGAGTTATAGAAGTTCAATTGTATAGTAATCAAAACAAACTGAATATGTGTCATTGGTTTCAGTTGCTGTCAGTAGTAGATATATTGCTCAGAATATTCTCTAATATTATGGAGCAACAAGGTAGATACACTCGTGTATGATGCTTTGCCAAAAGTCTTGTAATGATTCAGGCTGTATGACATAGATTTTTATCTTTAAATGACCTCCACAGAAAAAGTTCAACGGAAACAAATCAATTTTTTTTTTCAAATTGTTCCACATGTATCGTATAATGTCTTCAAAAATTAAGTTATCGGCATGGTAACGATCGTTTTCTTCAAGTATGTCAGTTAAAATGAGACTAATGGCGTTTTAGCACAGATCCAAATACACTTATTTGGTTAAATTTCCAGATAAAAAAATTAGGCAACAGTGCGGTCTTACCCAAACGTGTTTCTGAATGCTAGAAACGTACCTCATGCAATACTCTAGGATTGTTGTCCGATGAACAGCAATAGTTACGGATATTAATTTTTTTCTATGACGTAAATTAAAAACAAAAAAATTATACCACACAGCTTGAATCATTCATTACAAGATTTGTGACAACACATCATTCACGAGTATAATCTTCTTTCACAAATACTCCATAATGTTAGAGAACATTTTGAGCAATATCTCTACTACTGCATGGAGGTTGGTGGCGGGCATTTTCACACATTAAAAGTAAAAATAGTGGCACATAAGGAGATTTGATAATTTGAACTTTTCCCTTTAATTATCATGTAAAATTAAAAACTTGATGCTGAAAAGATAACTGAATGGTTTTTAAAATGATGTATCGTGCAATACCACGTCCCATTTAATATTTTAAGGGTAAATGTCACCCCTGCAAAGGGGTAGAAAATCGAGGAATGAATTCGTACAATATTTTGCCCTTCAAACAAAAATTTACGGATCGGAGCGTTTTTCAGTGCTTTCTTCAAAACGGGGAAACCTAACTAACTTAACTCAATGGTACATTTGATTTAAGTCAACTAGTAGAAGCCCGTAAACTTGGCCTAAAATGTCCTTGTGTGATCAAAAGATTGCTATTTGCCTTCAACTTAGAAATTTTAATTTGCTCCTGTGGCAAACTTTTATATCTAGTTGAAGCTACTTAACGAATGAAAGCAACAAATATCCCAATGTGTGCTGCAATTTTACTGTAGCTGCAACTCTTTCTGAGGTTAGGTTTCAGTTTTATTAGTAAATACCATATTTAGAAACTAAACACATTGTTTAAATTTTATTTATTGCAGTACTTTGAGTAATACAACACTTCAATTGCAATTTGAAAAAGACAGTCATGTCTATATGGACAAGTGGACAAAAAATCTCTTCTACATATCCACTTTCTAATGCAAATAGATCGTCTGAAGCTATTTATTTGTGGCATAATTTAACTTTTTCTTTAGTTTTATTGGGTTTTTGCCACACTTCTGAAAAAATAATAAAGATTAATTAAATAAGCCCTTGCGCTAAACGGAACAGTCAAGGGTTATTTTTGAAACTACGTTTGCCACACACTGAAAAAAGCAGATAAGTAAAAAATAACAAAAATCACATCACTATCGCGCACTTCCGTATTATTGACGTTTCGAAAAACTCTCTGTTTTCGTTCTCAAAATCGTAGTAAAAATATTAAACGTATGTCAAGTTTTAATATTTTTACTACGATTTTCAGAATGAAAACAGAGAGTTTTTCAAAACGTCAATAATACGGAAGTGAGCAATAGTGGTGTGATTTTTGTTATTTTTTACTTATCTGCTTTTTTCAGTGTGTGGCAAACGTAGTTTCAAAAATAACCCTTGACTGTTCCGTTTAGCGCAAGGGCTTATTTAATTAATCTTTATTATTTTTTCAAAAGTGTGGCAAAAACCCAAAAAAACTACAGAAAAAGCAAATAGATCGTTTTTGTGTGTTCTGTTAAAACAACATGCAAAATAGAAGTAATGCTATTTTAGATGTCTTGCTTCTCAAACAACTTACCTGACAACTTCAATAGCATCCACATACTTGACTCCACCAAAATGTCTCAGTTAGACCTCGGCTTCATTGGGTCATTTTAGTGCAGTCAAGTAGTGGACGCCAGTAAAGTGGACTTGAAATCGATCGAGTGTAATAAAATCGGCAATTAACTTGTAAATTTTTTATATTTGAAGAGTATGCCATGTTTACATCAATATAATCATATTTATATTTTTTTATTGAATCAAACACAAGCACAGCTTCGAGTGTATTAGGAGGAGATTGCACGAATCAAGTTTGTGTAGTATTAATTAGAAGGAAAAAATAAAAAGAAGAATTTATAATTTCAGTTTCTATATCGGTAGTTAAAGCCTTATTTGCATATTGCTTCAGCAAAACTGTGTAATTAACACCATCACAAACTTCAAGTAAATGAGTTGTCTGGAAATAAATTTTATACAATATTTGCGTTCATTCTATACTAATATTAAGAATAGCTTTCTCCTTCATGATTTCTGCTAATACTTGACTAAATTAATTTCTTGTCATGAGTGGTTACTTAAAATTCTTGCAAATATATTAATTAACCTGCACTTTACCAGTTAGTCGCTAACATAGATAATTTTCATGAAAACAATTTATTAAGTAATTGTAAGCATTCATGTAAATCATAAGAAAAATATCAATATACATATAAAAGTATTATCGAAATAATTAGAAAAAAAACACCTCCTACTTTTATAAAATTGGGTATTACGTATGTAAGATAAAAATCTTTATTTGTCTCTTATCTTTGTGGTATCAAAGTTTATTTTACTCATCTGATAAAAGTTAATTGGATAAACTCTATTACAGGGTATATAATAGATTTTGAAAAGTAATTAAGGCGTTATAAACCTTCAAAAGAACTTTCACTATTGCTCTTCGTTCACAGTTTTATTAAATTCATTAATTAGTATTTGAATCCAATATAGTAAAATAACGAATAGTAAAGCAAACGACAAAGAGAAACGCCTCTCGAAATGTACTTTAATGTTATTGTTTTGGTTTAGATAAGTAAACTTTTATATTGTGCTCACAAGGCCTTGGAATTGCGTTATGATTAAATACCTACTTTAAATATAATAAAATTTGTTTTGTTTGCTCAACCCTTTACCATTGCCAATTTGATTTTTGTGGTAAGTCTTACAAACATAAAGGATATCCGCTTTAATTATAAACAATACGTATTTTTATAAGCTTTCTTGTACACTTACGAATATATATATTTCAATTATATGAAATACCAATTAAATAACGTTTGTCATATAATTAAGAACATCTGTGAATTGAGTTATCACAGAAAATGTTACTTTTTAGTTATCTGCAGAAAATGATTACAACTGCAAGTTTCTATTAATTCGAGCTGTTAACTTAATTATAATGGGGTGACCTTAATGAGGTATATATATACTGGCTGACTATCTGACCTATTTTCTGTATTAAAATTACAGAGGAATAAGTAGGTATTCAATGCATGTACCACCATAACCGCTTGTATGTCATTTTTTATCTTAAACTTATATTGCGGGTTAAAATATCTTGTTATAAAGTTATCTAGAACACTATAACTGTATTCGACCCTTAAACCTAGTTAGTATGTAGGGAATCTTCACAAAATCAATGATAATACTAATTAATAATAGTAGAACAATATCAGAATCACTTATAATCATGAAAAAAAATAAACTATAAAGTAAATAATACCTTAATATAAGAAATATACAGCGTATCTCTTAAACGTCTGTACAACTCATTTTTGAGGCTTAAATATGAGGATTTAACCCAATTTGGTTGCTGTTTTCCAAAATACAGGATGCCAAAGTTAATATTATTTTAATCCCTTTTTATAAATATTTATCTTAATTTGGCATTTAGGGTTTTTTAGGACGAGAACTCAAAATTTGATTACAATTTTGATGTACATACATTAAAGAGCCACCAGCAGCAATTGGCCTACATCTAAAACTTTATAACTTTTTTCGTCTAGGTATATTAAATTTTTAGTTAAAAATTATGAATCCTTGTCATATTTTATATTTTGTCCAACGAATTTAAATATTTTATTGAGAACTGAAACTCATTGTAACACCCTTTCACATATTACCCAGTCTTAGAGCTGGTTAAAGAAATTTGGAGCATATTTTTTTTGTAAAATCACTCATTGTTAAATATTTTTTTAATTAAAATTTGTGTTCATTACCGAATCGATAGAAGCTTTGTCTCAATTCAAGGTCGAGAGGCTCTTGCACTGTCTGGAGGTAGAATGGATTCAACAGCTATTCTCTTCCCATATATTGTATCTTAAAAGACTCCAAGTTCCAAACCTAAGTGTCTGGTGCTCAGACTTGGATCTTCTTCAACTCGTTCTAAAATTTCGAACGATTTCGTCCATAATAATCAACCGTTGCATAAGCAAAGCCTAGTTACATGTTTTGTGAGCAAAACTGCCCGTTGCGCGAAGACGCCTTTCAACAGCGGCAAATCTTTCTCTGTATACTCTCACTGACTCAAGACCATTTCCTTGGCAATAACCGTAAACTAATTCCTTATCTGTTATTCTGTGTTAGTGTAAGATGCGGCTATAGCGAAAAATTTAAGAATTAAATAATAAATTGAATAGTCATACTGAGTCGTTTGAGAATACTCTTTTGTAACTAATGCACACAGTATTCAGGCGAAGTTTTAGCCTGCTTTAAGCACTCTAATTTGTCCAAAGTAAACGTGCCGTCATTGTTAACTTACAATGAGTTTTAATATGCAATAAAATATTTAAATTCGATTATCTTATACTAGGTATAACTTTTTTGGACAAAAGATACAAAGAAGTAAGAGTTTTTAACTAGAAATTTAATACATCGAGGCCAAAAAGCAATGAAGCTTTAGATGAAGGCGAAGTGCTGCTGATGGCGCCCTCTATAATAAACATCGAAATTATCAGCATATCTCTATTTACTATCTTAGAAAAAACCCTAACGCTAAATGCCAAATTTCGTGCAAATTATGTTAAAAATGTATAAAAAAAACTTCATATATTATGCCAGGAATTTGTGCTACCATTTTGCACATACCTTTTAGAGACACTATGCAAGTATAATGACTACAATAATTGAACCCCTATTAAAAACTATCTTGTAATGCTCAGTAAATACCCAATGTCAAATTACACAGCATATTTAAAATAAACTACAATTTCTTTATCTGTTCATCTACGTTTTCACATGAAAATAACTCAACCATATAACAATGTGAGATACAACAATAGAAATGACCGTGCGAATATCTTGTAGTATTAAGATACAAAGATTTTTGAAAAAATATAAACATACGCTTAGATCACGCTGTTGTCACGCATTAATAAAAAAGCTATAATTTGTTTAATAGTGGAATAACATCAGTATAAAAAATATGATCAGGTTGATAAAAATGAAAGCACGAACCAAAAAAATAATTTTACTCTAAAGTTAATTAAAATATATTAATTTTGCATTTTAAATAAAATTTCGTACTGACACATAGTACCACTAGAGTATCTTAATTCTTCTAATTGAAAAAACTAGATACCTACATATGTTTAAAAAAAAAATCTAATTTTTTTTCTGCCACCTGGAGAGTTGTTTCAACAATTATTAAGTCAAAAATTGTCAAATTAGGGTTCAAACTTCAATCTTGGTTGAAGTTAAAGTAACAAGTTCTAAAATATTTATATTTTCGAAGTTTCAGCAATTATTATAAAGGGAGACTTATAAGAAGTGTCATTAAATACAACAAAGAGTATCCCCCTCAAAAATTCAAATTTTTTTATCATGGCCTTCTTTGCCCTTCCCGAAGGCTGGTAGTAAAATCCAGTCATAGTTTTATTTCTTCAAAACTAAAAGCGTACAGAGACCAACATTTGTAAATTAGCTTGTCTTTAATAAAACTATGTCATGCTTGTATTCGGGAAGATGGTGGAATTTTACATTGCATTTACTTAAATAGAAAACTATTACCACAGCCTACTATGTTTTGACAGTGAAGTTTATTATTTAATATTTGTAATATTTTTTTTATTTAAAATTTGTTTTTATTTACTCAAACTATTGAGTCTTCATTAAAATTTGTAGATACAAAAAAGTATTAAAGCCTCTTATTTTTTCTTAGTAAAAGAAATTGAAGAGTGATCATCAATTTCGTGCTAGGATAACATCTTCTTACTAGGACATTTCTACAACCTTTGGTTTCTGTCATGCTTTTAGTTAAAAAATATAAAAAAAAACGGATAATACTACCACTATGAGAAGATATAACTAGAGAAAGCCGTAATAAAAATAAATTGTATAAAGTACCCGCCTTAAAATTGGACGATCATTTTCTGTCACCTGTCATGAATCACCCTCTATATATTAAAAAGTAATAAAATCATCATCATCAGCACATCATCATTAAGTCTTGGATCAAAGAATATTTTTTGGTTTTGATATCGCGCGCGTATAACTTCTAAATGCAGGGGATGAAAGAAGTAAATTACTAATAATTGCATCTCAAAGTATGCTATCTTTATATATGTACTTATTAAGAAAAATATTATTATTTAAAAATGTAATTAAAACTTTATTAATATCTGTTATAGGAGGTACTGTTATTACATATTACAAATATCATGAAATCCTAAGAATTTAAGGTTTGCCTTTTCGAATTTATTCAATGATTAAAACACTTCTTTCATAGATATATCTACACCATATTCAGACAAAGACCTTTATGTCGCAGACACACTTTCAGAACTGCTATAGTTAAATGAATACCCACTCACCAGTGTTATTGTCAAAGTCATGGTAACGAACTTAACTAACAATCACTATCACTAACAAACTGCAGAGTATTAATAAAGGCAATTTCGCTTTCTATGCTGTTTATATAGTTTACCATTTCTCCCGCGTATTTTCGTACGTCATTGATACTTCGCCCTCTCGTCTAGTATCGTTTTGCGTTGTAGATTTAGTTACAATAAATTTTTTCGCCTTAAAAATAAAGGCTCATTAATCATGGGATGATGAATTCCTGCGGCACATCGAAGTAATCGTGCACTGATTATTAATTTTTTATAGATCCTTTTAGTTAGATACTTAGATGGAAGGACCTGTAGATTGTTGCATTGTTGTCGATTTTTTAACAGTGGTTCAAAAATATAATCCTGTATTATCCACACCGTATTAAAACTTCTGCAGTGAATATACAGAGAGTCTTGTAAAGAATGTGGTATACTTTTCTAATCATTTTTGATTAACAGTATTTATTATGGCTGAGTCAGTCAGTTTGTGGTAGGATTTTAACAGTTGTGAGAAAATTACCTTTTAATAAGAAAAGTTCCTGTAAATGGCTTAAAACGCTTCGTTTGCGCGCTATTGATGGTGATGTTGAAAACATATTTTTTGAAGAATTTTCAATTTTGGACAAAACTGCTCTTTCAATTTTTTTATTAAATGAACAGTTTTTAGTTAAATTCATTTGCCTTGAAACGGTTCCAACGATACTTATAATAACAAGAAAAATATGATGTGCTCTGAAAACAACAAAAGCTAGAAAATGTCACACGTTGTCACTTTTTTAAGTTATATTATATGTTTCGATTTTTCATTATACTTAATGCCTTTTACTTTTACAAATCAAGAACAAACGGATATTCATTCAATGGGAAAATTGCATGATGTTTCGAAATACGTCCAGAAGAAATAACGTTTTATTTTAATCGGAATGGTGTTTGTCCTAGACAAATTCGTGGAAAAATGAACATAAAAACGTTATTTAAAAATTTAGTCTGGCCATGTCCCCACAAAAGGATCACCTGTGACGTCAGACGCCGTTTTCATGTGTATGCCTAAATACAGCAGTGTGTTTTAGTTCATATCTGTATATGATTTCCATGCTTTCGGACAACGCACTACATACTTTTAGAAGAGTTGGAGTAAGTTAAGTAAATAGACTCGTAAAATGGGCACAGAAAGTGCATCTCACCGGGAAAATGAAAGAAGTATTGCCTTATGCCATTATGTACGAATACAACATACAGCGCCTAATAAAAAATATTTCACCGTGCCAAAAATAATTAAAAAAATGTCGTGTAGGGCGATGAAGCACGACGAAAGGAAGCATTACAACATTGTTTGCTTGTGAAGACCATTTAATGTAAGTTTAATTAGAAATACAGGTAAGTTCAATAAATAAATGTAATGTTGTGTCTATTAAGCTGCCAGACTGTATACGGAACGATTGGAAAATCGTTGGTTAAGCAAACTTATATTTTTCTCATTTGTTATACAGCGTTTTATTCCGATTCCAAATAGCATGTTCTGTATTTTTCCCCTACCATTTACGTGTAGAATGTTATTTGAGGCATTTATAATATTTTACTACCCGTATCTGACTTCACTATATTAAATTATTTGTCTTATTCTGAAAACATAATAAACAAAAGTTATAAATAAGAATTTTTCAAAAATGTTTGAGAAGAAACGGGATCAGTAGTAAATAGCACCAAAAATTCGACAAGTTCCTGTTTTGATTTGTTATGGACTATTCCTCAGCTTAAAAACCCTTCATTTTGTAAAATAAAAAATGAAAGAATTGATATATAAATTTAAAATTTATATTATTTTACAGAAAATCGACAGGCGTACGAATTATTTTTCAGTACAACTTCCCCTTTCCAAATTATGTTTCAGCTAGGATTTCACAACTTCATCAACTTGTGGTATTATCTAGATGTATTTCGTGAATTCAGACAATCGAAAGTAAGATTACACGTATACTGATATTGTAAGGAAATGCAACGGAGAGTAATACACACCTATATAAATAAATAAATTGATATCACCTTAAAAACCTGTGATTACCTAAAGGCTAATTTTTTTAACCTCAAACAGTAACAAGGATATTAAATAATTTTTTATGTTGAAAACCAACACCGCATTTTGTTGAGGTTATTTTATCAACTAGTTGTGGCGTTCTTTCTTGAAGACAATGGAAGTAAGACAATTAAATATTTCGGCGGACTATCCTACCTGGTCAAGGAGATATTTATATTTACTGTCTATATTTGAAGCGGAATTATGAATATTCAACAAATTTAATATATTATTTCAATGCCATTGATGCATGTAGGTATCACTCTACTGATAAACTATAAAGAATGACACTGTGTTTTTCTTTCTACAGACTCAGTGTATCTTCATATATTAGTTTCAGAATAAATATACAGTGAGTCAGAAGTAGGTAAAGAAAATTAAACTGAAGGTTCTTCTTGCCAAATTCTGTTTTAATACATTTTTGTTCTAACGTGCTTCCTTACAAAGATACAAGATGTTAAAATTTAGGAATATGAAATCATCACTATGGTGAACATTTAAAAAAAATATATGTTGTGCCATTATCTAATATTAAAAACAATCAGTTTTTTAGATTATGCCATTTTTACAAGAAAGTACGCGTCGAGTTTCTGAGCTTAGAATTTTTATTTGTTTTGTTTCAAACCCTAATATGTAATAGCTCCCTACTGTACGTAGTAGTATTCGAAAATCATTTGTATGACTTACTGGAAGACATTCCGTTGAATATTAGACAACAATTGTACTTCCAACAAGACAGTGTACAGAATGGCTGAATAATAATTTTCATGTTAGATGGATTGGTCGGCCAAGTAGTCTCGACTTAAATCCGCTAGATATCTTTTTGTGAAGATTTTTAAAGCAGCGGATTTACAGTGAAGTAAGTAACACTAGAGAACAGTTACTTGGTAACTTAAATATGCGCCATGTGTGTAGTACTTTGTACTAAATTATGAAACCTATAGTAATTACTAATCCAGCGCATTGAACTATATTTTTTGTTGACTAAAATAGTATTTTTCCAGTAGGCCATACCAATTATAGACATGTTGTTAAAACATTTAAAAATCATATGCAAATTATAGCAAGTGTTTTGTAATTATATCCAATCACTGACCTACAGGTTATTTTTAAAAAATGATTATACGTTTTAAATATAGTAGAGGGGGATAAAGGTGTAGAATACCCTAATAGATGAATAAGGAGAGGAGGACCCATTAGATACTCTGCCGAAAGTCCTGATTTAACATCAATTGACTTTCTTCTGTCAGAGTTACATGAATCAATAGTCTATAAAACATGGCGTCTCAAGATTTGGTTGCCCACACAGCTATTTCAAAGAATGAGAGAGAATTTGGCTCGTTGCCTTCATAGGTGTAATGTAGTTCAAAGCCGTCATTTTGGGTCAATCTTGTAGCTGATCCTTTATTGGCATTAAGATTTAGTAAGTCAAAAGTAATTTACTAACATTGTGGAACTTGTTTATGTACCCACGTTGCTTTCTTTCGAGTTTTCCTCTAGCAGCATTGTCTCGTAAAGTTTTTTAAAGATGTATGGATTTATACAGGGTGTTCCGCATAAGAACCGACACATGGCAGGTGTATATAGGGGTCTCCAAATTATTGCAATTTAACCAAATAAACCTATATACAAAGACTGAGTTACAGACCTTCAAAATGGGACCAAATATTTAAAAAAAAATAATATCTCTGAATTACTTTAACTTGGAATAACCAAATTTGCTACAGTATTAAGTTTATTGTTGGTTTTCTTTGACTAAGGTTTTCAAGAAAAAAATGCATTAGTTAAAACAAAATTTTAATACTATTTATTAGAAGAAATCAAAAACTCAGTAGTAGGCTTTGTCTTTAAAATTTGACAATTAATATCTACTTTATTTCTACTACTGTTTGTGTAAAATGTCTGGAAAATGTACATTCAGCGAACAAGTTATGTTACTTCTGCTAAGTAGAAGAAGAATATCGTAGGAGATTTCCAAATCGAGTGATTCTTCATAGATAAACATTTCCTAATGTTGAAAGAAGAACAATTGAAGATAAATGGCAAATAAGTACTAAACGTTTATCTCAAGAACCTGGATTATCAATAACTTTTGTACACCGTAATCTGAAACGGACCTAATCTATCACATCGATATCACATTCAAATAGTGCGAAATCTATTGCCTCATGATTTGGATCGCCGAGTGACCTTTTGTGAGTTTGTCTTGCATCAGGATATTAATTTTCATAAGAAAATTATTTTCACTGATGAGGCTTGTTTCATTCGTAGAGGAATTACAAATGTTCAAACTCATGAATATTCCAATATAAACCCCTATGCAGCTTCTAGACATTTTCAACGCGAGTTTAAGATACATGTTTGGGCCGGTATTATTGATCGTTATTTGATTGGACCAGTTATTATGCCAAATCGATTAAATGGCGAAGTAATTCCGAATTTCTGCAAAATACTCTCCCTGATTTTATCGGAGATTTATCGTTGCAACTTAGACTGAGGTTTTGGTTTATGAATGAACTGAACACTTTTTGAATTTTAAGTTTCCAAATAAATGGTTAGGACGAGGAAAATTAATCCACAAAATTGTCCACCACGATCGCCAGACCTCAACAGATGTGATTATTTTTTTTGAGGAACATTAAAGGATTTTGTTTATTCCTCGCCAATAAATGTAACGTTATAAGAAACAATCATCGTTTATTAGACAGAATATATTTCAATTTTCGGTAAAGAGTAAATTTATATTTCAGAGAAAATGGTGCCCATTTTGAACAATTTCTTTGGTGTTAATTTTATTTTAATTTTATTCTACCCAAATAACACATAGTACATAAAAATATTGAAAAGATGTCAAAAAGGCCATCTAAAGATGGTGAAAATCATCAGAAAATTAGATATTTTTATGACATCTAAATGTCCCCCATATTTATGTTTATTTCTTATCATAATTAAACGTATTTAAGATGTATTTTCGTAGACATCTCAGTAATAGATTTGTTTTACCTCATAATAATCTGAATTTTTCTTGCATTTATATGTCTTTTTTATAATTATAATATTACGTCTTAATATTTTGTCTTTTTGAAATCATTTTGAAGACATCTAAAAAGTATTGTTTTTAGATCTTAAAATAATATACTGTTGGAACGTCAATAAAATATATAGTCTTAGACGTAGATACAACATACACTTTTAAACGTCGATAGAAGATCTATATCTGTTTGTATACTTCTATTAGAAATATTTATTTTGCCTTTATATTTACCTACTTTAAAACACGTTTAAAGGACATATTTTTTCAACATCTGTAGAAACCATATAGTATGTTAAACACCAAAAATTATTAAAAAAAAACCTTTTTAATTCTGTATAAAAGTTTATTGACATAAAAAGTGTGTTAATATAAAAATGTATTATCATAAATCAAGGACTAAATATAACTATATGTCAAATAATAAATGCTAATGAATAATAAATATATATATATATATATATATATATGACATATTGCACAGATACTTCTGCTAGTAAAATGATGGCAATTCAAATAAATATATACAGAAGCAAAAATAATTATATGGAGTAGTCAAAAATCACTACTACACGTTTCAAAAATATTTAAAAATAATGCAAAACTGTTTATTTAACTATATTAAGTGTACTGTTCATTATTTACTGTTAAAATAAATATGTATCATACGTACAAACATTTTCTACTTATTTTCAAATTTTATAATTATTTTAAACATTTATTTTTAAATTTATGATTTATTTTTAAATATAAATGGTATATAACCAGGATTAACATAGAAACGTTTTTGAAAAAAAATTGAAATATTAATTTATGTGATACCATAATGACCTAGAAGATTGCAAATGTA
Source organism: Monochamus alternatus (assembly GCA_037114965.1). Classification (NCBI taxonomy): domain Eukaryota; kingdom Metazoa; phylum Arthropoda; class Insecta; order Coleoptera; family Cerambycidae; genus Monochamus; species Monochamus alternatus. The sequence continues at coordinate 69,806,919 of CM073431.1, read as the reverse complement.
ATTTTTGTTATAAGGGAGTAATATATCGAAAATGGCAAACCTTTGGAAATAGGTAGGTAAATGCAATTTTGCGTTATACTTATAATAAAGAATCATAAAATAAACTAAAATTTGGGAGCTGTCATTAATAGATTAGATTCGAAGTGAGTATGTCTTTGATCACCTCATATATTATTTTTGCTTCTATTTATCTTTGCTAAATATTTCAATATACTCGTATTGATTGATTCCATATTCATATTATCTGTGGTTTTGCACCACTTCATATTATTTTTAAATTTTAATTTAAACAATATCATGGCGTCGTCCTAGTAATTTCTTCACCACACAAATCTGTAAAGTTAAGCTGAGGTTAGGAGAAATATTTTAGGTTTCAATTAAGAATTGGTTAACTGATCGGACAAATAGATTGCGGATATATTACAGACGAGTAGGCATAGATTATACGTTAACAATCTAAGCGTCAGTTTCGTTAACCGAATTTTAATAGAGACTCAAAATAGCGATATTTTGTTAAAATAATTGCATTTAAGTAATACTTACAATTATCACCATTAGTTAACCTATATAATATCCATACTTAGTAACTTATTGGAGAGTTATGTAGGTATTTCATATTTTGTTCTAAATGTCATTTTGCTACATTAAAAAATCAGCAAACTTTAAACTTATTTAGTAATATTATAAACACTGGTAATATAAGTGTAGACAAAATAGCTACATAAAACTAGACGGTATTTTTTTTTCTACAAAGAAAATAGTGATCATAATAATTATATAGAAGATCGAAAATCATTATATTCACCTAAAACTCGTGTCCGTAGACTAATAAAGAACAAAAGTTTACTATTTGTCACAGCTAGAACTTGAGGACAATATTCAGGGGCGGGTAAATGAGGGACATTTCTATTATAGATGTTCGACTTGCTTTTTGGTTGGAGACGGTTTTCGGTCTGTTTTTCAGAATAAAAGTGCCTTATTTCTACAAAACAGTCAATGTTATCGAATTAAAACAAAAAAGTCTATAAAACATTTTATTTAACTCTCATATTTGTATTATTTTTAAGATTTCCTATCAATAACATCTTGTAGATATACAAAATTAATACAGATATTTTATGGTCCAAAATATAGTCTAAATGATGTATATTTGATGTTCTAGTATTTGTCATTTTTTGTCTATCTTAACATCTAAATAATTTATCTAAAAACTAGTCTACTATATGATCTCTATTAGAATAACTTAAATGGTTAAAATTTAATTTCGTCTAAAATAAAGTCTAAAATACGTCTATTTTAGATGAATCTAAAGACTGTTTTGTGTAATGCATCTAATTTACATTTTTAAAAAGCTTTAGACGGTTTTAGATTCATTTTAACGTTTATTCGATGCAATTTAGACGAACTTGTGTCACTTGGATATAGCTTTAAAGAGATCTACAGACTTTTTCATTTCTTCTAATAAATACTTTTAAAATCTTGTTTTAATTAATTATTCTTGAAAACCTTAAAATGTAAAATGTAAAAAAATGTTTTAAATTAAATATGAACACCTTGTAGTGTTTCAATTTACTTGAACTCGTAGTCAAAGAAATAATAATAAACCTAAACCATGTATCATATTTGGTTATTCCAATTTAAGATCGCCGTTTTTATACGCAAATTTTCAACGACTTTCATAGCTGTTTGTTGAGACAGTGTATAAAAAATCTAAGTAAATTAGAAAGAATATCTCTTCACTGTATCAATTATACAAGTTTTCCTGAGGTTGTATAACAGTTTTTTACCTGACAAGTCATCTAGAATAAGGAAAAAACACAACTTTCATGTCAACTGCACATTGAGAAAATTGTATACGAACATTATAAACAGTATCACATCGCGCAGAATTCTTTTAAAAAATTAGTAACACTTGAATTGGTAAATGGTTAAGTATTTTTCACGATGTATGAAACACACTGATAAGGAACAATTTATGGTTTCTCATGTTCTCAAACGTATTTTCTCCCCAAAAGTTAAAGGAAATGATTCTGTTTTAATATTATATTTTAGTATTAGGCTAATAATAACCTCCACCTATTGGGTCGATTTTTTTTGTACATCTTGAAATGCCAGCCTTAAAGTAATTTAGAGATATTAATTTTTCGAATTCGAAATATTTGACCCCACTTTGAAGGTCTGTAACTCAACCTGTAGGTATGTTTGGTTAAATTGCAATATTTTGGGACCCCTAACATGCAACTGCTCTGTGTCGGTTCTTATGCGGTATTGTCAATAAGTACTTATAGCTCTGGTACCAACGGCACGTTTTTAGATCTGTCCTGTTGTTCATGTATCCTCCTCGATTATACTATATCCCGAAGTATATTATAACCTTTTTTAAACACTCTGTATAGAGTTTTTAGTGCACTTTTTAAAAATAATTCACTAACTCTTATATGCAAATTTCTCCAAGTATGTTTTCAGTATATATTTTTTTGTCAATTTATTATATAAATAATTATGCGTATTATACTTAAAAAAAAACTCCTTCGAAATCTCTCGACAGAGGAGAGAAAATTAAATAATAGTAAGTATTCGAATGTAAGCTGTTGCAGTTGGCAATAATAGGTCTGTACAAATTTTTAATTTGTCAGTTCAAGCTTATCAAGTGAAGTTATTACATAAGTTCCACAAAATTTATAAACAATAATTAAAAAATACCACAACTTATATCGAAAGATAAAGTTACAATATATATAATCAAAAGTCGCTCAAATTCTTTATCCATATAATATTTAAGTGTTGACACATTTAAAAATAAGTAACATAAATTGGATTTAGTATGGTGTTAAATATATTTATACAGATTTAATTTTTATTTCCAAATAAATCAGCCATGCATAAAATGCTTAGGTACTTATACTAATATACATAGATAGATATTAGTGCGAAGTTAAGTAAGATCTATAAGGGTTTCAACAAATTCGAAAATAATTAACTATCGCTTACTTATTAGAAAAATTAAAGCATTAAGTAATAAATTTAAGTTACGTCACATACTTTATTACATAAGTGGTGCCCCTCAAAACTTACATTTTTGTTAAATAAATTGTATCAATAATAATTTTTCGCACATAAAACCAAAAATATTATATTACCATATTAACAGTCTTGTAGTATATGTATGTACAGAGTGACCCAAACTGCAAGAACCAAACCTTACCAGGTGATAGAACTAAGAAAACGAGTTCACATAAATATGGGTCGGAAAAATCTTAGTTTTCGAGATACAGGGTATAAAAAAATTGAAATAAAAACGAATGTTTTAATTAATGGCCTTAATTGTAAGATACAAATTTGAAAATTGGCACAAATATTTTTTTATTTTATACCGTTTTTTGGAAAATATCATGGAAATAATATTATTGGGATCCCCATAATTCGATCCGGTCCCTTAGTACTAGTAGTAGTGTATCGACGGTGTCTTCCAAGGGCCGCACAATGTACTAGGGGTCTCCTCCCTCTCTCCACATTTTGGACTGGATAAGGAACTCTCCTCTATGCCTATCAAGTTCAAATCCCTTCTGAGTCTGCAGTGGCATGTCAGGACCCCCACCATTTGGTTCGACGGTGGGATCTTCGACTAAGGCTCAGCAGCCACATCGTCCTTGATTTAGTAGGTTCATTGAAGAAGTCATGGGCCTGTCTGCATCCTCCATTCCTTCTTCAATTCCCTCCTAGTGTTTAATAGGTCCATTTATTAAAGGTCTATTTATATCACCTCGCGTAATTCCTAGAATAGGTTCGGGTTCCTGGCAAGGTGCCCCAGATCCGAGACAAGCCGTCTCATTACCAGGGGTTCCTTTATGGCCAGGAACCCAGACCAACTCCACCTCTCTTTGTCTGGTCAGGGACTTCAGGGCATCCACATTCCTGAACAAGGCTAGATCTCGTCCTTGGAGAGCTAAGGGCCCTGAGTGCAGCCTGACTATCAGAGCAGATGAAGATTTTCTCCTCCACACAATTCTTTACTACTTCCTTGCCTGCTACCATCAATATAGCAAAAACCTCCGCTTGGAAAACCGTGGAGTATGTGCCCAGCGATAAGCTCTGCTGGATGTCCAAGTTTTTCAGATATATTCTTGCCCCAGAAAACTCATCCTCCCACCCGGGATCCATCTGTATAGAATATCAGAGATCCCGGGGGAAACATGTCCTCTGCTCTCTCGAAGGGAAGGCAGTGGTATACCTCCCTCCCAACCTTAATTTGTCCTTTGCTTCAATAACCCTCGAAGCAGAGAATGTAATCTCATTCTCCGCGATGAAGACTATAACAATCTGCATCCCTTATTCTCAGGTAGGTCGCCATCGCCTCCTTTATAATCCATGTTGGGAGGAGTGGCCGGTCCGGTTCCTTTCACCCTCCAAATATTTTTCAACGTACGTCTATGGTCTTGAAACAAGATAAGTTCATTTGATCGAAAATTTAATTAACAAGTTTAATTTTTTAGATATTTTAAATTTTTTTAGTCAATGTCAATAGTCAATTTTAGTCAATGAACAGTCTCCAAATTAAACTCATATATTTTTTAATATGTTTCAAACATCTCAAGATAAATATTCAAAAATGTACTGATATTTTCCAAATGAAAAATAAATTAGCAATTCTGTCAAATGAAAATTGCATTTTTCATAAATTTTATTTTATTTATTTCTATGCATAACATTTATTAAGAAAATGTAAACTATCTAATGTCACGAGGCATAAAAGTTTGCAAATCGAATTTATTATCAAATGAACGTTTGAAGATCACAGGCGTACGTTACAAAATATTTGAAGGAAAGAAAATAGCCGGACGCCCTCAATTATAGGTTTCTAAGTAATATTTTTCCATAATTTGTTCCAAAAAAGCAGCATAAAGTTAAAAATATTTGTAGCAATTTTCATATTTTAATCTTTATAATTAAGGTCAATAATTCACTTTTTTTCAACATTTTTGATAGGTATCTTGTATCTCGGAAACTAAGACCCATATTTATAAGAACTTACCCTGTATAGCTTTGCATAAAAAAAACAAAAACGGTTAAAAAAATTGTATGCATGTATTCAATATCTTTTATAAATCGGTTCCCACAGATTTATAGCGAGATTAAACTGCCATATTGTTTCGAACAGGTAATTAGATTTAAATAATTCATGATAATACGCTTACAATATTTAATTAAGCTTTTATAAAATAATTCCCTATTCATCTTGCAGTTTATAAGCAACTGCAGATTTTCTGATAAAATTATAGAAAATATGTGCAATCTATTTTGTCATATTCAAAATAGTATGTTGGCCAAGGTTAAGCGGTAAGTAATTGTTTTCTTCTTGAGAGTGAAATTTATATTCATTCAACAGTCAGTGAAACAAAACTTATTAATTGTTGTATGTATGTTTATTTGGTATTTTACGAGTATGAATGCTTCGATTTCAAAAATTATACAGCTGCAATATAATGAAAAAAAAAGACAAGGCCTGAGCTACAAAAAGAGACAGGTTGTTACTTAACTAATAGAGTAGTAAATATAATAAATGCAATAAATATAATAAAATTAATAATTATTGGATATATAGTGATTTGACCGGTTGTTATGCCGTGACCTCGGTAACTGGTCGCTGTCAGTAACAGAATTAGAGTCCACATCCCTAGCTTTAGCTGGAATTCTTTGACCTGCCCTTGTTGTTTTCGGGTTGGGCTCTTTAGTTGTAAAATAGTTAAAATGAAAAACATATAAACAGTTTTACTTCTAATAGATAAATATGGAAAAGGATGATTCGACTTTATATTCAAAATTTTAATTGGTAATTATAAATTTCTTCTAGTTTAACTTGATATCAGAACAGTTCTTAATGCAATTTAGAACATTTTTAATTAAAGCGTTTATCTAATTATTGACAGCCAGTACATGCTCGAGAACTATATTTTAACATTTTTTTAACAGAAATACAGTAGGTACTATTATTTTGTAAAATAAAAAACACATGAGTATTCAATATCATCATTAAAATGTTTATTTTTAATTGAGACCATCTTACCGTAATTATAAGTCAAAATTTGATCTTAATTAATTTAATTAGTAGATAGAATTATTAAAAAAGCGGGCATCTCGGAAATCCCCTTTAATTAATTTCGTAATTCAACTGCAGGAAATTTGAGACAGGAAATCTCTTTTCTGTCAATGCTCCTCTAATAGATTACAATTTGAATCGAATAGGATTTACCTAATTTTTTTTTGGAATTAATTTAAACTTTAAAAAAATACCTATTCAAAGCGATTTCATCGATCATTTTTACATTTTTACATCTATGTGATTAATAATAGTGGTATTGTTTTATTACTGATTTAATATTATATCAGAGCCATATACAAGATGTTCTAATATAATGGTAGCAAATTAAGAATGTCAATTGAAGGTGATCGTTATAAAATTCCTTTCTATGAATATAACACTTACTTATTCGGGTCACTAAGTGGAACAACTGAATAATTTAATTATCATAGTTCTAGTGATTGACTACATATTTTTTTAAAAGATAAGATTGTTTTCAACACAGAAGCTAATCAATAAACCGCGGAGATTTGATTGTAATACATTATACATGCGTATTATTAGGATAAAATTGAAATCAATACATCAGTTTAAGTGATAGTTAATACCTAAATAAATAAATAAAAGACATGATAAAGTTATGAAAACATTTTCTACTTTCTATTAAAAATTTAAATTTTAGAAAATTGTATGTTTTTTAAACAAAGGACCCCACACGTTTATTATGGGAAATGGGTTTCGGTCAATTTTATGAAACTTTGCGTATTGATAGTTCTCAACACGTTAATCAAAAGTTACAATGGGCGCAAAACCCGAAAAACCCCCCCAAAATCACCCTCAAAGGTCACCAGGATCACCACGACTGATTATTCCTCAATTGTCCTGCCGAATTATTTGATACCGTTGTAAACGCTTAAGCAGCTACCAGGCTGTAGTCTGACATGCCCTGAACCTGTAATTGCGGGTTTGGGTCCTTTGCAATCCTTACATAAATGCAACAAATAAATATGATAAAATTATAAAAAACATTTGTATTAAAAATTAGAAAACCATTTTCTTTTATTTAATATACAGCCCTGGTTAGGGCCTACCAACGTAAGTCGTTCCTGGGCGCAAATGCGGCCTGCTTAATAATAATAATAATACGTCGCCCCCTCTCCCGCACAAGTCTCCGACTCCTGGGCTAATCCCTGTGATTAGAATGAGGGATAGAGATATTATTATATATTATTATTACATCAGTTTAAGTAATAATTAATATCTAAATAAATTAATAAAAAAAGCATGATAAAATTATAGAATTTAATTTGCAATCCTAATTATTATATGTCAATGTCTGACACAACCAATAATTTTTCGAAATATATTTTCGGATTACGAGATTCAGTGACGTACCTAGTTAGCAGAATTTTTAATTTTTCAATTCAATATGAACTTTTCCTTTGCCAAATATGAATCACACAGTGAATATACAGTATGTTTCGTTGTAATTGCAGAGTACCTACCTCGGGAACTACAAGAGATAGAAGGATGTGGTTTTCGCAACACAACTACTTTTTCGGGAAATTTAAGATGCCAAAATCAGAACTTTCCATAGACAAAATTGGATTCAAGAATTATCTAAAATAAAAATATTAATCTATTTTAAATAATTATTGTATCCATAGATTTACTTCTTAACAACCTATTCGGTGTGAAAGAACATGGTTATGACTTCATTAATAGGAATTGTAGGAAAATTGATTAATATTAAAATATGTAAAAGCTAATAATAAAAATATATGGGTAGATATTGTGGGTGTAAATCAACGCTGTTCGGGGCTTTTGTCGGCATAATATTATATTATTAGATTTCTATCTAATACCTAAAATAGAAACTTGTATAAAAACAATAAATATTTCAATAGATACAGAAAATACTGTAGAAAGTATTTTTACAATAAATTTCCAAAAGTTACAGAAAATAACTATTACCTTGATACATTTGAATCTTCTCTTTTGGAAACAACATCAGGGGTCTGTCTTGGGGCCTCTTCTGTTTATTATTTATATTAATGACCTTTTATTATCATACGGCTCCTGAGAGATGCATTTTATTTGCTGACGGCACAACATTATTATGCTCAGATAAATGTAAAGAGCGGAGTCTTGAACTTGTTAACAATAGTGTTCTTAAAGCTGAATTATGGTTCTCAGTTAATAAGTTGAAGCTAAACAAAGAAAAAACCCAGTGTTATTTTCTCCAGTGGCGTTTCTCAAAATGGGAACCATGCTAAACTTTTAGGTATTACTCTTGATGGCTCTCTCATATAGGTAATCTATGTAGGAAGATTTCTAAGTAGGTATATTTATCTCGTGCGACAACTTAGAAATTTGTTAAATGATGATATGCCTTTGAATGAATATTATGGAGTTGTACATTCTTGTTTGACTTGCGGGATGATTCTTGTATTTTCCTGATGGTTTATAATTGTTTGTTTAGTTTTTATGTAGTGTTTTAGTTTTAAATAATATAATTATGCAATTCATTTGACTTAATTATCATTGTTTTAAGTGTTTTAAATGTATTTTTTTATGTATTATAGTATGACTTGAGCTTTTTGCATTAATATCCCAATGTTTATGTTTATAGGACTTGCTACTATAATATTGTTAAATGTATTACCGTAGCCAATAAATATATTTCTTCTTCTTCTTTGTCTTCATATCAAGTAATAGTCATGGATTTAAAAAATAAACCAAAAATAATATTCAATGGTAATACAAGAAAGGTGTACAGAAATAGACAAATCAAGGGCACCATTGAGACCGGTTAATTTACTATTTTCTTTTAGAGCATACCTAAATGACAAGGATGGTAGATGGCGCAACGAACTAAAAAAAGTTTAATGGCAGGAACTTTGGAAACTCTATGTGAAAATACATAAAGGCAAAACTAAATATAAGTAGGACCGTAGTGATGACAAATTATGCATTTTTGTAATGTTTGCTTTACAATGCAGTTTTTTTCCACAGATCACAATATACGGATATCTACATCCACCACTGGTCGCAATTGAACTGTAGCAAATTTCACTTGTCGGCGAGATTAATGCAAATTTTTTCTGTGCCTTTTTACCATATACTTTTAATAGCGGAAGTCTAGCATTATCGGTGGCTTATCTTTATTATTTGCTAAAAGAGGAAATTAATTGTCCCATTACAGATGCAGAACAATGGAAAAACGAAAGTTTTTTGACATATGTTTTATATAAATAGAGAATGTAGGTAATACTAAATGAGATCTGATTTTTAAACAATGCAAATAATTCCTTTTCATGGACTTTTTCAAATTGTTCAGTCATTTATAAGACGCTATAAACTACTTATTCTAAAATCACAATAATAAAGGGTTTATGATTCCACATAACACATATTGGCAAAATTATGATTTTAACTGAGGAATGCGTAAACGACACACAGGGAGCCAAGGTTACGGTTGAGGCGAAAGTTTTTGATTTATATATGATATAAAATTGTCTGACGCATCGGAATAAATCTCATTTTTATTTGGAGATGATTTAAATAAATGTATTCATTTTTTTAGGCAATTCTTTATCATCTGTAAAGTACAGTAAGTTGTCACTGATTATTAGCAGTCAAAAGGTCTGAATCAGAACAACCTAATAGAAGTAATTACTTTGATTCAAGTTGTGTTGAGAGAATCGATAAAAAATTTCGAAGAATAAGTAAACAGAGTAGGTAGATTTTGTGTATCTATGTAGAGTATGAGATTATTTACAACCACATGCCATATAAAAATTCGCTAACGGTTCAGGAGATATTTTCAGAAAACAAAATTTTGAGTCTAATTTCAAAGGATCTCATGCATGGTCAATAGAAATCGAAAAATAATTTTCAGTTTCATCCTGTATTGGATATTGGTATATAACCTGCATATCAATGTTTATTTATATTAATAATTGAATCATTAAACTCTTTAATAATTATGTACTTAATAATTGTGGCTTTTAGCATGGTTTCACACAGAACGATATTATCGGTGTTGATAGTTAGATATTGAGTCAGAAATACATGGCTTCAAGCTTCAAATAGAGATCTCTCTACTGGTACCAAAAGATCTTGACTAACTTGATTAGTTTTATAGATATATGTATAGTTTTTTTTAAAATCTCCCATTTAACTATGTGGGAATTGTAAGCAGGCTCACCATCATGCCGAAAGAACATGTGACATCGTTGAGCCAGTAGCATATCGTCCAGCGCTTCAATAATATTTTCTTGTAAAATTCTCACATTTGTTGCATTGATGACATTTCACAAGTTAACACTATCCATACATGAAAATCAAACCGCCTTTGTTAAATTCTAGTTACAGTTTAGTGACGATTCACATATAACCGATATGCCCGTTATACAAGTTGAATATACCTTCGCTACTTATAAAAACCTCGTCGTGCTAAAAAATATTTTGAAAAAAAAACCTGGAATCTACATGAGTTTGCTATTGACAGAAAATGATGCATCTCTCTTCATTTCCTGGATATAAATAATTAACTTTTCTTATAGTATATGGACGAAACTTAAAAAAAATCCCAATGCTTTGAATTTACGTATAGTCCATTGAATTTCTCTGCTGGATTCATTGAAATTTGCACCATCAAAAGCTAAAATACTGGTACTTTCACATAATTAATATTTCACTCTTGTCAAACTTGTCTTGCTATATCTAAAAAATACAATTTTTTTAAAATGATTACTTATTACTCAGTTATGAACTAATAATTTTGGTAGATATAGCTTTCAATCGAAATCTGCATAATCTTACATCTACTGGATATGATGCCTATCATGTAAAAATGAAACCTATCTTATCGAAATTAAGAATCATGTTTTTTTAATGGATTGAGAACTAATATAGAAAATTAATACACCCTTCTCTAATTAATAACATAGGATCTATTAAGTTATATTTTTCCTTGTCTTCATTTTCAATCACTTAACAAATTCGATAAAGCATTTTAGGCACGAATCGATTGAACGATAGAAAGTAATTGAAATTACATAACAGAAGTTCAGTAAATCCACAAATAGCTGACCATACGCTGTTTTGATGTTTTTGCTATATACAAATCTAAAAAGACAATTTACCGGTTTGATCAAATGATGAATTAAGATAGTATAAGTATATAAATTAAATTGGAATTAGATACCCATCTTAAGGCTAATTTACACCATGACAGTCGGCGTGCTAGTTGAGGTTGCCAGTCACTGAATAAGGCCATTTACACGTACGTGCCAATCGGTGCCAAACGCCAGAATTGCAGGTTTGGAGCATTCAGCCAAAATATGTCTTTGTAAACGTAAAAGTTGAAGGTATTGCGTCATGACGCGCTAACCCTCCTTTAGTTATCCAAATTACATTTCTACATCGTATTGTAACTAGTTTCTGCTAATTTGAAAACTTTTAAAAAACAAATAGAAAAAGTCGCGCATGTGCCGGCTTATATGATCTTATTAAATTAGAAAAAATTAAATTTAAAGAAAAAATAGAGTTAAAAATGACGGGAAATAAGAGATTTTTACAGCCTTATACCACTTTTGAACTTTGAGCAAATAATCCTGAACATTTCAAAAATTACTTACTAATGGACAACATTTGATTTCATTTTAAATTTAGTTAGACAATATATGCATAACTGCAGAAGAACAATTTATAGCAACTTTACGGTTCTTTGCAACTGAGCGGTTTTTCCAAGATTTAAAATTTTCTACTTATGTGTAAACGGATCTAATATATTTACATTAATAATTTGTCTTATGCCCGATTTTTTAGATTTTAATTTCTGTAATTGTCACTTTTAATTTTTCATAAGTATGGAAAGTTTCAGCAGAGTTCAATAAACTTTTCTAAATTATCCTTCGATCATTACATTATTTTGTATATTTTAGTAAACACTAATAAATGCGAACTGAAATGTGATACATTTGTTAGACAAATATGTAATAGTAAGCGTGTAAATGTTAGTGACTTTAACCCTGCAGTCCATGCACTCCTTGCCTGTCTTGCAGGTAATCTAATAATAATAATAATAATAATATCTCTACCCCTCATTGCAATCGAATGTAATGTGCGAGAGAGGGGATGGCATATTATTATTAAGCAGGCCGCATTTGCAAATGAGGGAAACCTGGAGAACCTCATTAATTAGGGGGGTGGTCAAATGTTAACCGGTATCAATCTCTCCCATTGACCCAAGTCAACATTATTCCATTCTACCATATCTACGGTCTACCGGCCGCGGGGATCGAACGTACAGCAGACGGGCTACATCAATTCAAGTATACTGACGTATTAAACCGACCACTGACCGACCACAAATATAGACGCAAATATTTGGCGTTTGCGATTGGAGTGTACGTTCCAAAACTCTGAGAAAAACCGTATATCAGTGGCAAAGCCACTATAAGATCGTGCACATTACGCCTGCACGGACCTGCAGGTCGTGTCGGTGGCCTGCAATTTCTATGCTTGGGCGCGCTAATCCAACGTAAGTTCTGTTCCCACAAAACTCAGGGATTGATTTCAAAGTGTTAGAAACATTAGACCAGTTAGATTGTGAATGTGTCGCTGAACTGTTCAGCCTCGCTTAAAAACAACCTTAACCACAACCTTAACAACCTTAAATGAACTGCAAATTGTTCGTCAGATGACACTGCACCGCGAAATCTTGTGTTTTGGTGACGAGAACGATCCAAGAGCTCAACCATTTTTTTTTGTTATCTTCAGAAATACTGGAAATTTTTTTTATTGATCTCTCTCCAATTTAGAAAATGCGCCTGCCATTTACTGGAAACAGGAAAGAAGAAAATATACAATCAACCAGGCCATTACGTAACGGCCTAAATATATATACGAGTATATATAGATTGTTCCAGTCGTTGGCACTGACTAAACCATAAAGTGTCGTTAAACTAGAAATCTAGTTGCCGCGTGTCAGAGTGACCTTTCATCAGTGACCTTTCCAGCTGCCGTACTTACCACTGGCAACGTATAAATCAGCCTTTAGAATAACTACCTACATTTAATACTGATTGGAAATCAAATTTTGTTCTAGTTTTTGCTATTCTGTATGGTTTCGTAAAACTTAGTAAGAAATAAGACAAAATTACTTATAAAGTTATATATTCCAAAAACAAAAACAAAAATTGTAATTATCTACTCTTCTTTTAAGCACCAATTTGAATTCTTCAATAAACACATTAGTACTGGTATGGAATGGATAGTGTTTTTATTAAGTGTAGCTAGTTTTCTTATAATTTTAATTTTTAAAGGTAGTTAATATAAGAATCAGTATTTAAATATTTTTTCCGTAGTCATTTTTAACACAGGTTGTCCCTGAAGTGCATGTAGTTGATAACCTTACCGTTTTAATTAAAGGGGGAAATGTATATCAGAATCTCTTACTAACAATTTTACTCACTGAACTAAAAATTGTACACTTCATTTAGTTATAAGATGGGGAATGTGGTTTATGCACGATGGTGCTCCTCTTCATTTTATAATAAATGTTAGAACCCTTCTGCATAAACAGAATTGTTTGCAACTGAATGGTACAAGTTATCAAAATTTTGGAAGGGACTTACTTAAAAAAGTTTTAGCTTTTACTAGAAAAATAAATATGACAATCAAATAATATACAAAATAATACCTATGAATATTTTTTTAACTAAAGGATCAGTTTAGGGTAGCTGTGTAAGTCTGTAATTAATATTAATTATTGCACCTATACCTATAACATACATATCTTTTTGAAATTTTGCACGTCTTCATAATTTACCGTTCTGAACAACTTTTTCAAGTAAGATTTTGCTGTATTTTCAGTAGAAAAGGCACTTTACCTGAAACTTTAACAGTTTTCAATCGCTGCGCTGCACTGAATATTTCAAATACGATTATTTCAAAAATGATTACTCCTAACGACTTCAACAAGGTATACCTTTGTCAGATATAACAGGTAGGAGAATCGATTGTTTCAATAGACAGATGGATACACTAAACAACAAAAAAGTTCTGCCATTTAAAAGAAACATGCTGTGCCATAAGTGGCGCCCTCTACTAGTGACGTCAAAATTAGTTAAAAATTCTTATTTGCCGTGCCAAAAAACATAATTGTGCCAATTTTTCTTTTTTAATACTCCGACAGGTTTTAAAGTTATTGAGATATTTCAAAATATAATTCTAGCATTGAACGCCCTGTATTTTTAAAACCAGCAACATTCGGTTAAGGCATATTTGGCTCAATCGACTTTTTTTGGTCACCAGTATCTCCAATTCCGAGATTTCCCAACCTTTCACAGACACCCTGTATAGCATGTACAAATTAGCATAAATCGTCGCACCTAAATGACCTTAAGAATCTAAGGTGGATCGCTGGTATATGCATTTTAGAGGCACCCTGTATATACCTTTTACTACAGAGAAGATGTTTATCAATAAAAATTTTAATACAGTCACCATGGGCGTCGGTAGGATTATTTTAAGGAAGTGCATCTGCATCTGCATATTATACTAATAACTAATAATTTGTAAGCCATCTCAGATGGTGATTGATTGTCATATGCGCCGATTTTCCGAGGGTAAAGAGAGTTTTGCCTCATTTTTTAAACATCGAGCTGGAATTCCGAAAAAATTTTTTTATTATTTTTTAGGCATCTCTGAGCACGTGGCCAAAATTTTTGTACTTACTCATAGTGTTACTGTATGTAATTTATAATAATGCAAGATAAATATGTACATATAGGTAGGTACCTATATAAAATTTGAGCGTCTCAAGTTTTTATTCAAACCATTCTGTGTATCTTCTTCAATGGCAGAAGGGTACCAGTGTACCCCCTTACACCCACCTCCCGGCGTCCATGACTATCAGTTTCATATTAAAAGTTTAAACTGCATGAGAATAATATGTATCTACCAATATAGGTCAAATTTTACATAAATGCGAATGGATTAAAAATAAGACATTTTATTTATTCATATTTCATGACTCTCAATGCAGGCGTTAACAACTAATTTACCTATTAATATTATTATTAGAAATTACCATGTCATTAATTTTTAAAAAAATGTTGACATAAATAGTTGTGTTTTGGTTAAATGGGTCATTAGTATTTATGAAATTATTGAGAAGCATACTTTGTCACGGAAAATTCGTTCATGGTCAACTATTTTGGTAAAATTTCTTAACTTATTTTATGATAATTGTACCTATTGCTATATTAACTCAAATAGTTTTAAAATAGTGTTTAAAGTTAATTTAAAGAACTCTCCAATATAATATATAAAAACAGCGTTTTTCAACGATGAAATAATAATCAACGAATTCGAATTATATATATTTACTATATATTATGTGCTATGTGCTTTTGGGATCTCCATCAAATAAAAGACTTTGCATTACTAAATTATAAAAATATACATTGTGTGATCTATTTAAGATGGAAATGCTCTTATAAAAAAGGATGTTTGCTATACGATTTGGTTCGAGTTTCTTTTGAAAGATGGAACTTATGTCGCTTAACAGAACATAATTTTTCAAGTCTTATATAACTTTTGTTATAATTTTTTTCCATGTCAACCGGAAAGTTTTATGGATCACAAGTTTGGAATTTGCGGCCTACATAGAAAATTTAGCCCTTGACAAAAGAAACAAATGTTAGCACTGGTAGAAGACGAACCAAGCACAAGTACAAAGATTATTTCTCGACAGATAGAAAATTGTACAAAAAATACAAAAATGGATGTTCATCGGACTTTAAAAACCCAACTTCTGCACCCGTATCACTTCCAACCCGAACATAATATTCTTCCCGAAGATTTTGCTTCTAGGATGCAATTTAGTTGTTGGTTGTTAACACAGATAGGGACTTCGTAAAAAACATTCTATTCACGGATGAGGCAAGCTTTACAAGAAATTGATTGACAAACATGCATAACAGCCAAGGATGGACGGATTTGAATCCCCATGCAATCATTGTAGCACACCATCAATTTACATTCAGGGTTAATATCTGGATCCCCTATTCATACCAAATAATTTAAATTCAGCATAAGTTTTAAATTTTCTACAAAATGAATTCCGAGATGTTTTACATGATTTATCTGTTATCGTACGTGACGGTATGTAGGTGCTCCACCCCATTATGGTAGAGAATTCCGGCAGTATTTAAATACCCATTTATTTCCCAATCGTTGGATTGGTCGAGGACAAGACACATTTATTCATGGCCACCACGATCTCCTAACCTTAATCCATTGTTTTTTTTTCTGGGGTTATATGAAATATATGGTTTATGCTGCAGAAATAAACATTAACCATCTTAGAGAGAGAATAGTAATGACAGCTGATGAACTTACGCAAAAGGAAAATATCTTTCAAAAGATAAGGTTTTCACTACTTAAAAGGGTACATATGTTAATGAGGAGGGTGGGCAAGTAAAACGTTTGTTAAATTAGCAGGATAATTAATGAATTATTTTATTTAATGTTATTTAGGTAAAAAGCTATTATGTTGATCGTTTATTATTACTATTACTAAATGATACTATTATTTTTTTGGTTGATAAGAGAACTGTATTACAGATTTTAATGCCACATTATTTTTTAAATTCATAAGTATTCCTCATTTTATAACATTTAGATTTATCAATTTTCTTTTAAATAGCAAATATTCATTCAGTAAGTATTACGATTTGCTGAGTTGCTAAGGTTACGATATACATAATATTCAAAAAAGTATGCACAACTAGTTTTGAGTTCAGAAAATATAATGATAAAAATGGCATAACCCTACTTTTAATTAATGTAACTATCATAAAATGAATAGAACTAATTCTGGTCATTTCAAAATGCACAAAACTAGTTTTGAACAATTTATAATGCCCAGACCTAGTTCTCTGTATTTTGTAATATGCAGAAACCGTTTAAATGTATAATTTCGGGTATGGGAATCTTTTGGAGATCAGAACTAGTTTTGCATATTTTTTTCGGACATTGTCCGAATTCCAGTATTGTGTTTAACATATCCACAAAATTTCAGTTTCACTTGAAAATGATAGTGAATTATAGAATTATGGGCACTACAAATTGTCGTTTTTCTCCAGAACGGAGCATTTAAACAAAAAAATACAAAAGAGATAAAATGATCAGAAGAAAATTCTACGTTTGATATTTTAAGAAAAAGCTGCATAGGCGTACTTAGAAATAATTGGAGGGGGATAAAGGGTACTGCATCCCACAGTTACCTCCATTGCCGTTCGATTTTTTTCACCAAAATTACATGATAAGTATGCCGGAATAAGATAAAAGTACGTACAAAATTTCAAGTGTGTATCTTACAAAACAATGGAATTATTAACAAAAATAGTTTTTTAAAATACAACTTTAACACCCTGTATATTGAAACAGAGGCGTCCAAATAAAAATTGGCATAAGAAAAGTTGCATTATTTTTGTCCAAGGAATATGTGGTTAATGGTATGACCTTCTATTTTGGGACACCCTGTATATAATTTTATACCGTGTCATACGGCCTTTAAAAATTTAAAGTAGGTTTCATTACAAATACGTCAGCTGTTTAGAAGACATACCCAAAATTAATTTTAAAGCGTGAACATTGTTGCAAACGATTGTACCTATTTTTTAATTTAAAATCTGTTTACATTTAGCGAAAAAGCTTTTTTTATTGGCAAAATTTACATCAAATTTAATCAAAACTTGATTTACTGCTAATTTAAATGTTGATGTTTTAAAAAGATTTATTTATTTTTAAGCTCTTATAAGCAATTAAAAAATGTGATCCTGCATTATTTGAGTGATTTAGGAAAATCAAGAATAATAAAAAACTGTTTTAATAATATTCACCAGCAAGTATAATTAGGTTGTACGTACGCGTAGCCATAGGGGGGTGAGCTTTGGGCGTCAGAACCAACTCCCCCCCATGGTTTGGGTTGGATGGGTCCTATATAAATTTTTCTGCGGGCACATAGAGCAGTAATGGTTGGAAGGGAGTTTTTTTTTTCAAATTATACTACAAGGCCCTGTATGTACCCTGCACTCAACCTTCTCCCATGACAAATTTCTGGCTACGCTATCGACGTACTTATACAACAATATAATATATTGTCTATTATTATAATTAAACATATTTTATACTAATGTCTTTATAGCCAGTGGCACAGTCAGATATATATTTTAAATATCTATAAAAAAATTAGCATATCAACCAAATTTGACAACAAAAAATATTGCAAGTAGACTTTGTGATAATTAAAAATTATTTCAAATATCTGCACATCCAAAACACAGCTATAAATATGTACCTATGACCTATACATATTGAATAATAAGAAGAATCTGGTTCAGATTATTTCAAAATTGTATGAAGACTATTGTATTTCGTGGTTCGTATCACATTGAAAGTGCTCAGCAGTTTTAGTATACATAGTTTTGAATTTTGTAATCAACCAAACATTAAAAATAGATTCTACGATGAGACTATAATAAGAGAATTAAATCTAACAAACTTTAAAACTCTTGTCGGAAAATGTGTTGTTTTTAAAATACGGGATGTTAAAAGTGAAGCACTTTTTCGACCTTCACATGTAAAAAAAAACTGTGACACGCGCACTTTTCCTGTAATTTTTCAGTTAATATTAAAGGTATTTGACTTGTTGGGTAGGATGTCGCTAATATGCACTGCGAAAAAACAGATTTTCATTTTCAATTGCAGTTGTCTTGATATGAACAACAGAGTTTGTGATAGCATTCTAATCTAATAAAAATTATGAAATATTTTTGCTAAATTCTCTCTCTATTCGATTATCAGCATGTAATGATAATGTGGTTCTGCAAAACAATTAGAAATAAATTGGTTCAAATCGCAAAATTATAATAATATTGCCGGAAAGTATGTTAATTATCATCTTCAGCACATTTGTAATTCGGGAATAAAACACTATTGACATTTGGTAGATTAGTAACACTATGTAACACCTTGCAAAATATAAGTACAGTTCTAAAAAAATAACATTTAAATCTCTTAAGTATTTTTGATGCAGAAGGAAATAAAACACATTTCTGTTTAATTAATTTTATTTATGTAACAAATATACTTTCATGTTATGTATAAGAAAAATATTTTTAATAGAATATAGAAAATAGATTTTTTTTAAAGAATAATATTTATAATTTATTGAAACTAGATTTAGCAAACTTGTATAAAGATTTATATTTTAATATACCCAATTTTAACCCATTGAAAATTCATATGCAGCAGGTATTTTCCCAGTGACATACTGATATAAACTACACTCCAGATCTCCGAGTAATCCTGATGCTCCAAATCGAAATAACTCAGGAGTTAACCACTCATTTCCCAGTAGTTCCTTTATCAAGATTAACCACGAAAGTGCATCCTGGGCAGTTCTGACACCTCCAGCAGGTTTCAAGCCAACCTAAAAATACTCAACATTGAAATATTTGTTACTATAAGTACACATTTTACAGTATTTACTTTGTAACCCATTTTTTCAAAATATTCTTTTATAGCTCTAGACATAACAATTCCAAATGGTAAAGTTGCATTAATGGTTTCTTTTCCAGTAGAGGTCTTAATAAAATCTGAACCTGCCATCATTGCCACTAAGGAAGCTTTATATACCTGCAATTTAAATTGTGAAGGTACAATTTACAAACAATGTCAATCAATCAATACATTTTCCAGCGTTCCCAATTCACCAGTAGCTAAAATAGCTTTCATGTGACTATCTGGACCACACGCTTCTTTCATAACTTGTATTTCTTGATATAATGTTTCCCATTTCCCTGTTAGAACTAAGCTTCGATCTATAACTATATCAATTTCTTTGGCACCTTTCTCTACAGCATATCTTATTTCTTCCAGTCTTGTTTTTAGAGGTGTTTGACCACTTGGAAAGCCAGTTGCCACTAAAATATGAAAGAAATAGTTAATACTAATTATGTTTCATGTAACAGAAAAAAAAAACATTCACCTGAGGCTACTTTAATTTTTTCATCCATGCCCATCTTCTTTAGTGTCTGAACTGCATCTTCTACCTTGGACGGATAAACACATACTGCTGCTGTGTGAATAGAACTCTTCTCATTATATTCAAATCCAAGTTGGTTTAATAGATCTTCAGCAATCGGTTTAGCAGCCTACAATAAAATCAGATCACAATAATTTTCTACAAGACTCCTCATTACGATCTTTATTTAATTTACTAGGTTTCTTTTTGCCAGTAACAAAATATGTAAAACTTAATATTTGTAACTGCATGTATTATTTTTCATCAATGCTCCCTTTCAAATCTATACCCTTAATATGGTAGGTACAATAGAAATATTATTAAATGTTTGTTACATTGAACAGGTAGTTACTAAAAGTTATATACATAAATCAGTACTTATAATAAAAGTATTTTTCATTGTAAATAAAATAAATATATATTAACAGGTCGAATGGACTCAACTATTGTTTCAATTACTATTTTATAGGTAACGAGTGATTCTTAAATAATTGAAATATAAATCGTTTTCCAATAAAATGACCACTTTATGTACTTTTTTATACCTTAAAACACAATCTAGAAACATTACTGTGCGTATCATCTCCTGCTAAGGTAGTTAAATCTATGCAAGTTACAGCTTTCAACAACCAAGCTGCTCTGTATTTGTCCTTTAGTTCCCTGCCTTTTACTAATTTTCTGGCTAAATCGTTTACTGCTGATAAATTAACATTAACACTATTTATCCAACCCAAATCTGAAAATTGATAAATATTATATAAAGGTATTTATATAAGGTTTTTTTTCTCTTTTTTCTAATACCTAATTCACAACCCGGATTTCTCTCACCAATCATTGTTAATAAAAAATTATTATTAAAATTGGAGTGTAAATTGTAATATATATGAATGTATTAGAACATATCAACTATATAGTAAATATAAAAAAATATAATGATAAGATAAAAAAACTAACCTATTTCTTTTGCTGATAACTTTTTTTATTATTTTTATACCATAGAAAACTTAATCACAGAACATAAGTAAACACATAGACAGAGTTAACATGACTAAACCACAAAGCCCACTAACTACGAACTACTTTAGAACACTCAAATGTACGATATGGAATGCGTAAAGTCCATTGCGCATCCAAATAAAGGTACCAAACCTAGGAGCGTACAAAAAGAGGCACATGAAACTCAACAGAGACATACTTCATTGGTTATGTATGTGCGTGCGAGAGAGACAACCATCTGCACGTACGATATGAATTGTGTTCTTAATTTCCCATTCTTTTGTTTGTAAACACGTCATTGGCGTACAGTGTGGTTTCATCTTTTATCTTGCATGTCGTTAGTGCTATTCTTTGTGTAATTTTGTGGGTGTTATTGTTGGAACATGTCATGTTTTATAAGGGACTGTAAAATTAACCAGCATATAGCACGAAATAATTCTTCATATTAGAATAATATGCTTGTGTAAAGTAAACTGTCATATAATGCAACATGAATTACACTGCATACTAATTTTAGCACAAATATTTTTTATCGTTATTTTGCTATTCTCTCAATGTAAATCTCATGAATATTATAATTTAAATGTACTTTATCAACATCATATACTATACAGGTACACCACTTTTGTATTGCAATTTCAACCTAATATAATGTATACATAGAGGTTACAGTTTTGATTTTTTTTTCGAAAACTATATGCGAGCGCCGAAATATGATTTCAGATTCGTGATCAGCACCTTCGAAAATAGAGGGGTAGGAATTTTTTTGTTAAGATTGGAGAGTTTTACGCTGTTGTAATAAATAATTACCGTATAATCTTTTATATATCTAATATTTATTAACACACAAAAGTTTATGGAAAAAAAATGTTTTTTATAAATCGATCTAAGCCCTGTTCGTTGTGTCTGCTTGACGTAGTCCAAGGCAATCGGAATATTTTATCGGCAACATAGACGGCTTTATGTTGTTCCTTATGCAGGAGTATTTCACTCCGATCAATAAGATCATTGCTCTGGATACTCTGTCATTTGTGCTGGATCAAAGAAAGTAGAGCAGCTATACTCGTGTCAAGAATTCAGACGTCTTACGTCACGGCTGACGTTACACATTTGTTTTTATTGTCGACGTAATTTTCGATATTTGGTCGCGTTAAAAACAATAATTGTTTGCAATTTAGTGCAATATATAATGCAAACTTGTAGTGTAGTATATAGTTTTATTACTATCAGTTGCAGTTTCTTAAATATTTTGATGAAAATACAATGAGTTATTCATTTGTTCGTATGACGTAAGTCGTCTGAATTCTTGTCGCGAGTATAGAGCAGTCAGCTGATTTTATTATTTGTTGATATATCTGACGTAATTGTCGTTAAACATCTTTTTTTTCCTGTTCATGTTCAATAATTTTGTTAGATATTTACTTATGTTATTTTATGTATTTGTATATTGGTAGGGGCACCATCACCGAATTTGAAGTGGCGATTTCTGCTTGTGATCAGTAAAATTACTGAAATTTATGAACATGACGGATTTTTTTCTCCTTCCACTACTAATTACGCCAATAAAACATAAGTTTTCTTTTTTCATGGTGGATAACAAATTTGCTTTTTGTATATAAAAAAAAAATAGAAGAGAAAAATGTGTTGTGTTCGTTCCACATTGATCACAACAGTTTTATTTTTATTATGTTGGCATGAATATATTTATGACGTTTTATTTATGTTTGACATTTGACATTTCATTTTTAGAATATGTTTTCGTTTTTATTTTAATACGTGTTAATTTTTGTTATTTGCTTTTGACATATTTTTTTACAGTATAAAAAACATTTTAGTATGATTTATATATAATATATGGAGTGTATTTATTTTTATAAAAAAATATGACCTCAAAGCATTTTTGTTTAAAATGGACTAGATTTCAAACAAGTATTTTAAGTGCTTTCGAAAGTTTGCAAAACTCCGAAGATCTTGCAGATGTTACATTGACATGCGATGGAATAAGTTTAAAAGCACACAAGTTTATTTTATCTGCATGCAGCCCTTATTTCAGAACCATATTTAAGGTAAGCGTGTGTTACGACCAATTTAAAGAAATGACTAGAATTTATATTAAGTGAAGTAAAATTTATAAGTGTTTAGTTAGTTTTAATAAGAGAGATGCATTCTACAGATATACTGGTATTTTAACGCTATGATTTCAACGTCATATCACTTGCTCAACGTATCAATAATCTTAAAAAAAATGTAAAGGGCGATTCCCATTCATGCGTTTTGACCCCGGGTTTTCACCCTGCATCAAAACCCCAAAACATTTCATTTTGAGTCTTATGAAAAACCCAAGAGGTTCACTCTTGAATTTAGAGCATGTTCTATTTCTTTGATGTGGGTGATGCGTTTTTCTTGAGAAGTCACTATAAATTTGTGGGTTGGTGATAGTGACGTTGCTTTTCACTATTAGATTTGATGCTTTTCACACATACTAGGGATTTTTTTTTTGTTTTATTTCTGTTACGATCATTTTTATGTTAGTCTATTTTTCACAGGTATGTAAAATAAAATACAATTGATTAAATTTTATACTTAAATTAAATGTTCGAATTGCCAAAGTGTACATTAATAAACCACGTAATTTAGAAGAACTTCAAAATCGCATTCGGGACGAAATCCGCAGAGTTACCCCAGAAATCATTCATAATGTGCAAGAAGAATTTCTTCACAGACTTGCGCATTGTCAAGAAGTTGGTGGATGGCAATTCGAACATTTAAAGTATAAAATTTAATCAATTGTATTTTATTTTACATACCTCAGAATTGTTACTTTTTTATGGATAAAATTTACGTTTTCTAACATTCAATCGTCATTTACTCGAAAACTTTCCTATGTAAGAGGGCAAAATTTTAGTACTGTCTGATAGAGAATTAAACAATCTTTCAGAATCAAGAAAAAAATATGGTGTTGCCATTTAAAAAAAAACAAATGACATTTGAAAATCGCATTTTACGCTAAAATATGTATTTTTTAAATTAAAAATCGACCTGTTCGAGGATTTTTCCCAAAAAATAATTGTTTCGTTTTTATTGAATTTATTCCATACTTTTGGTGCATACTGTAGAAAAATTTATTGTGTACCTTGTTCTGAGAATCTTGTTAGTGGCACCAAGTAAAAATTAAAGTGGTCATATTTTAATAGTATATTCTTGTTACAGAAAAAAAAAAGATCATTGAAATTAAATTTGTAAAATGAAAAATAAGGGTTACCTAACCTTAGGTAGGTATTGTGAAAGGTCGCACATATAGTTGCAAAACAACTTTTTTCCATAATCGATTGATAAATAGAACTCGTTGTTTAGAAGATTAAAATTTCTTAATTGATAACCAAAATGTTGTAAAAAATAAGGTAATATTCTTTGTTTTTTACTGTATTATAAAGGTATTTAACTAATATAAATCAATATTCTTACAATTCCTATCAATGAAGTCATATGTATGTTCTCTGATACCAAATATCTAGGGTTGTTAATAAACAATTCCATAGACAAAGAAGCTGTATTCAATGATCTAAAATAAAAGTTAATCTAGCTAAAATTACTACAAAAAAAGACATCCCTAGTTTAATGAAAACATTCAGTACTTAATTTCACTTTTGAAACTGGACTCAACCACAATAGAAGAAATTTCACCTATTTCTGCATTTCTAGGATTGCTTCTTGAGGTGACTTTTAAGATGAGCCAAGTATCTAACTATAAAAATTATTATATAAATTAAAATTATTTGAAATTTAATTTTATCAAAAGTGATTATGATCTGTTAAGAGAAATATAAATTAAAGACATTCACCTTCTTCATCCGAGAATATACCCTTTATGTAAACTAACTACTCTGCGGACTAAAGGCCCGACCAGCGTTGAATTACACCACAATATCTACCCATATATTCTTTATTATTAGATTTAGTAGATTTTTTACTGTATTGCAAAGGTATTTAAGCTAATAGTTTCACACAATATTGTTAATACCTAATAAAAATGTATATAAAAAAAGGTAAAAACATCTGTTTCTATCTATCGATTTTAAAAAATATTTATAAATATATGTGCAATTCTTTTTGAGATCTCAAGATCGAAAACCCTTATTTTAATAATTTATTTTGCAAATCTTATTTGAAATTTTATTGTCATGAAAATTGTCAGAGTGGGCTCGGAAATAATCCCTTTAAAAAATTGAGGGCCCACAATCCATTATCAAAATTTATCAACTTTATTTTCACTAGCCGCCATTGAATAAGTACATACATTTTTGTAGTACGTAATTCCTCAACAAATTCATAAATTGGTTGAACAATTTTCTGATTGGTTGCTGCTTCAACGGTTTAAATTAATTTAAAAAAAGACACTTAGAAATAAACCCAGAAATTATTGCCGTTGGCAGCTGCCTGTAAACTAAATCCATAAATTGTTCAAAGTGAAATATGTACTTTACAAAATTTGTGTCACACAAATCTTTACAAATTGTAATTTAAATTAACTTTCTAAATATTATATTAAAAATTAAAAATAATTAAATACGAGTACTTAGTCTAAGAAGTTAAAATTAAGCAAGCAAACTATCACATTTTGAAAATTTTAATTAGAAATTACTTCCGCTTCCTTATTTACAGGAAAACCCATGTCCGCATCCGATAGTCATCCTAAAAGATGTGTCCTATGTAGATTTGATAGCCATTATAGATTTTATGTACCATGGAGAAGTTATGGTATCGGAAGAACAACTTTCTTCTTTCCTTCATACAGCCATGGTATTACAAGTATTAGGCTTAATGAATAACAGTGAAACTACTCCTAAAAAAACAGTGATTCCTCCTAAGAAATCAAAAATTTCAAATGAATCTCTAGAATGCCCTACGAAAAAAGTAAAATTCAATCCAAAACAGAAAAAGAATCAACCTGTTCCTTGTAGCGGTGATTTACAAAAAGAAGTTGAACAAGGATCTCTTTCTCAATTTGAGGTGGTAGAAGTAGATAGAATAAAAACAGAGAATGAAATGGAAACTGCTAGTAACGAATTCTGTGGAGATGTAAATGAAAATGTCGAGGTTATTGTCGGAGACAAGTCTGAAAGCCAAGGATCTATTTTGGAGGCAGCATTGGAGGTTCGTGAAAAACCGAGTAGTATTTTGGAGAGGTCACTTACTGCTCAGGCAGTTTCTGGTAAGGATTTTAACTTTCTCCCTGTAATAGTTCTTCAATATCATACCAAAGGAATTTGTTTTTACAAAAATAATTTTGAAAAATATTTAAATATCATTTTTATTATTTATCAATTTTTATATTAAATTTTATGCATGTCTTTTAGAGTAGTTAAAAAAAATATTGCACGTTTTACTAACTACTTGTCTCACAGTTGTATTCCTACCGATTCCTATGATTGCGTTACAACAGAATTGTAGGGTCATTATAGCGGATGTAACCAATGGTAGGGTGAGTCAATGCTGTGGTGAAGTTGATTTTCGCTAAAATATAATTGAGGCAAAAAATTTCAAAATGGATTTGGGTGAGGGAAGATATGGACATTTTAAAAATGGCAGACCAAAACTGTATTTTTTTAATTGGAACACCGTATTTGAATAGCTATTTATATTTTACATCGAATTATGCAACTTTGTTGTAATTGGTACAATGTGCCAAAAATCAACTGTTTTCGAGATATTAATATTTTAATATAAAAATGACATTTTCAGCATTACACTTGATCGTTGCTAATTTTTGGGATACAATGAAAGCAATCGTCACCGATGTTGTACTAGGTTCACTTTAAATTCTGAAATGGTCACTGTTTATAAATGTCATACAAAGTGTTCACAAAATTGTACCAAATGTTATCTGTTTCAAGGCCAAATATTTTGGTTTTTTCAAATGGAATACCCTGTACTTTTTAACGGGATGTGAAAGACCTTCTCAAAATCTACAACTACATACTTCAAAAACATCATCTTTAGATGAAAATAAATCAGTTTGTATCAAGTCATGTAAAATATAAAGAGCTCCTCTGCCATATTATTAGCAGATAGAGATTTTGAGAAAAGAATAAGTTATATCTGAAATGTCACTTTTTATTATAAAAATTTAGATGTTTATTAAAAAAGTGAACACGAATTGAAATATAGTTTTTTGAAAGAAGCTATGTAAAACTGCATTCAGAAGTTTGTATTTTGGTACATGTCTTGAATACTGATTTGCCTATTTTCATTAAAGCATCTTAAAAAGTTAAAATTAAATAAAATATGATGCTAAGTAAATATACTTGAAATTTTGTTTTCTAAGCCCTACTTCTTTTAAAAATTTTTTGTTTGACCATAAAGCTCTGTAACGAGTACATAATGGTCGCGTTCGGCACACAGTAGGAATCACTGAGTGATCAGTTCTCATAAGCAGTATGTGCTGATTGACATTGAGACATCTTGTCAGAGTTCATGAAAGTTATTTTCATTCTCCCGTCTACAAAGTATAATTTTTTTTTAAAGAGGTAAGTGAAACTAAAACATGCTAGGTTATCGGTTGCTAAGTATGAAAAACTTTCGTGTCCTTCAAATTAGTAATGTTTTTTATAGTGGAAATTAAATGTAAAATTACAATTGTTGTACAGGGTGGAGCGTGGGAACTTCCTTTTTTCAAAATAAAATTAAAAGTTTTACACGATTTGAAAAACTTTATTTAAATTTTATGTTTATCACACAACATTGGAAATTTGATTTTACAATTATTTGAAAAGAATATCTTGCAAATGCCTACCTTCATTTTCAATGCATTGATTCAGTCGAATTCTGAAGTTTCTATCCACTGTTTGAAGCATATTGACCGGTATATTGGCGATTTCGACTCGAATATTGTTTTGAAGGTCTTCAACGGTCTGTGGCTGATCATTATAAACCTGGGATTTAAAATAACCCCACAAAAAATAGTCACAGGGGGCCAAGTCGGGCGAGTACACAGGCCAGTTTACGTCAGTAACTTTTCTTAAAAAATCCATGGAAACCCTGGCTGTGTGGGCGGTGGCTCCATCTTGCTGAAACCAGCCGTTGTCCAGATCCATTTCTTCTAGAGCAGGCATAAAAAAATTCGGGATCATTGTCACATAACGATCTGAATTCACGGTTACAGCACGACGGTTTTGTTGGAAAAAGTAAGGGCCAATGGTTCCTACTTTTGAAATTGCACACCATACAGTGACACGCTCTTAATGAAGCGGCCTCTCGTGAAGTTGTTTGGGATTTCTTTCGCTCCAGTACCGCATATTCTGTTTGTTAACACAGCCACTAACATGGAAATGAACCTCGTCAGAGAAGAACACAAGATCGTCTGGGAGTAATATGTCAATCAGCTGCTCACATGATGTCCGTCGGGTTACATAATTACATTCTGTCAGTTGTTGGACCAAAACCATCTTGTATGGATGAATATGAAGGTCATCGTGAAGAATTCGATGCATTGATCGTCGCGAAATGCCAAGAGCAGTCGAGTGTTTATGAGCAGAGCGTTTAGGTGACTGAAGCACAGACAAACAAACTCGTTTGACATTTTCAGGTGTTCTTCCGGTCCTCTGAGGTCCTTTCTTCATTTTAGACACATTTCCTGATTCTCTGAAGGAATCCACCCAAAATAAAATTGATTTCCGATCAGGAACACGGCCTCACGGGGGAACTTCAAAAAGAAGACGGGTGGCACGTTGAACTACAATGCTGGAGTGGTTGTTTAAAAAATAGGCCCCTATGGCAAAAGCGCGCTGCTCCCTCTGCCAGACCATTCTTGGGACTGAAAGAGGGGCAAACGCAAACTTCCCACTCAGACACTTGCATTGAGCCTTCCCCCACCACTACGAGATCATTACGTGCTCTATCGCGTGAATTTCAAAAAAGGAAGTTCCCACTCTCCGCCCTGTATGTTCCTGCAAGATTTAACGGCAAGTGTTGATTGAAATCCTGTTCTAAATCAATGTCACTGGAAATGTTGACTTGTTTGTCGATTTGCGCGACATGATCACTTAATTCTGTTTCTGAATGTCAGCTGCCCCTAAAATCACAGGATCAGGAGCTTCTAACAAAAACTTTGATATATTATTAACGAATACGAATACGTAATTTTTCCTTTTCTTATTTAATCAAATAGTTAATTTCAACATTGAGTATCCTGACCGTAATGTAGCAGGGGACAATGTCTGATTTTTCTAAGAAAAATACCAGTAATACATATTCCGTTATTGTGAACACATCTTTCATTGTACACCATTTCATGAAATTTTCATAGCTCGTTTGGCACGGTCTTTAGATTTATCTGGTAATAAACTTCTGCACACAATACATTCATGTTGACATGAATGTTACCAAAGTAATGTTAACAACACACTATGATATTTTTAGGAAATAAACCACCTTATACCCATTTTATTACGTCTACAGAGGATTTTCAGCATCTTTAAATTTTATGTTTTTTATGAAATTGAGGGGAGAATGAAAAGTTTAATACATGCATACATACAGCTGCAAAAGCCATTTAAGGTGCTCAGAGGTATTCAAATAGTCTCGGCTACACTTCGCTTTGCCTCAGCTATTTAAATACACACACTCTTTCGCAACTTGTAATGTAAATAACTATTTATGATCACTAAGTAATAATTGAACTACCAAAATTATGCCATTTAAACATAATGATCAGTGAACAATCAGTGTGCTAAATGCGACCAATGTATCATAACTATGTTAGTATATCACATAATTCAAGTTAATGAAATGTAATGCACCTTAATACCACATAATGTAACTTAATTCTAAATAATGTACTATAATGTGAACCAGTATGTACTAGTATTGTGTCTCTAATAGACAACTATATGCAATTTATGAACCCAATTTTATAACAAGTATCATCTATGTAAGCACCTTTTGCAAGTACCATGTTTATTTATAGGAAAGTCACCTTCTTCACTACATCCTGACAAGATGTGTATACTTCCTGATTTATCGAAAACGATTTTTATTCCACGTAAACCACCAGAGCTAGAAATCGAGAAGCGCATCATCAGATCATCTTCAGAGTCTTCCAGTCCATGCACGTTTGACAGGCCCACCGAGATACTCCAACAGAACATTAAAATAGAAGGGGAACATTGTGAGAGCGTCGACTCCTTCTCTCCGGACGACTTGAAAGAGATAAATTTTTCATCTAGAAACATCGATTTGCAGCCTCATCATAGTTCGCAATGTGGCAATTGCCCTCATTGCGGGAAGGTATATTCAAATCAGTCGGCATTGAAATATCATGTCAGGTTAGTACATTCTGATTTAACTAACATGTATTGCTGTCATTTGTGCCCGGAGTCTTTCGATTACCGGGAAGGTTATAAAAAGCACATGGCCGAAGTGCATATGATTAGGAATTGATATTTTATAATCTTGTTTTTTGTAATTATATATTTTTTATGTTATTTAATTTAATAAATTGGTTTTGAGATAACACATTTTTTACATACCAAACCACTATAGAAATTTGGATTTACTTTATTGCCATGTTAAATCTTAAGTCTCTAGATCGATAAAGTAGTGCAATCAACAGACAAAATGCTGTTTGGATTGAATAAACGCATCAAATGATGGCAAGGATACAATGTCGAAAGACTTTGTCTTATTATAAAACCAAATATTGAACGAGATCTGAGAAACAAAAGTTGCTATCAAAGTAGACTCCTATAAATCTTTTATGTTTTCTGTGAGCTTGAAAACATCTGTGTTAATTTTGTAATTGAATAGAATCGGCTTCCAATTACCCATAAATGAAACAAATTTGCATTTAGAAATGTTCAACTGTAAGTTGTTTATCTCACACCGAAAAACTATTTAACTGACTGAAGGTGAATACAATCATCAGTTGATATGGAAGAACAATTTTTTAAATCATCAGCATAGTTTTCGACAATCAATATAATTTGTGATATCATTACTGAAAATTGAAAATAAAATTGGACCCATATTAAAACCCTGAGGTACTCCAGAAGTAATACTATATTGATAAGACCTCAATTTAATCGTTCAGGAAAATTGTCATAGTTTTTGGATTAGATCGAAAGGTTTCTTGCTTGTAATCAATCAGCTGATCACGATTTTGTTATCACTACATGCTTAAGACAAGAAACTTACAACTTGAGCTAAAACTTTGGGCTGTAAAATGGCTTTAATCCACACAAAGTTCACACTTTTTAACTGTTACGACGAGAACCATAATACAACAGTATTTTAAAGTGTATTTGTAAATTTAAAAGTGATACCTAAATTGGAATACGCCCCAACAGATATTTGCCATTTGTTAAAATTTCTAAGAAATTTCATTTTATTTGAATAAATAGCAATATTTGCTGAATGTCCTGTAGTGTGTTGCTATAAGTGCAGAATCACTAAAACGAGGCTATTTTACAGATTAAAAATAAGCATGGGTACTGTATTTAAGCAGATGAGGTAATATCGGTGTTGTCAACAAATTAATAAGGCTTTGTTTCTAATGTGTCGATTCATTCTAAAAGTTTGTCTTTCATCATCTAATGCTTTCGTTTGTTCTTACAAAATAAAATTCAACGTTTTTGAGTTCGACTTGCAACTTTGTAGTATTTAATTCAATTTTTTTATTTGAAGAAACTTAATTTTATGATTGTGGCTGATTTCGTGTGTTGGTATATATTTAAAAGTGAATTTGAGTTTTGAAAATCATTGAATGATTGCATTAAGTCAGGTATGTCTTTTATTTGTAAATTTAGTTAGATTAATTTTTATGTTAGATATTTATTGAATCCAACTATGAAATTGTTCCATGCCTATATTTGGTTATTTTGTATTAGATAATATATCTGACTTCATTAATAGGTAATACATATAGGCATTGTAGGATAATTATTTATATTAGATTAAATGTGTTTTAGAAATTGTGGGTGTAATTCAACACTGGTCTGGGTTCAGAGTAGTCGGGATATAATGTTTTAAAATTCATTGACATTTCCCTGTTTCTCTGTTAAACGCTTCATGTTTTCACTGACTTTTTGTAATCTATTTGACTAAATATCGCAACGGTTTTTGACAGAACTAATAGTAAAATTTTAATAAAGAAAAATGTGTACTTTAAGGGCACTGGTTTTATACGCAAATTTTCAACGAATGCTCTCTTTTCACTATTTGTTAACTGTACAAGTTCTCTCCAGGGTGCATAACAGGTTTCGGGCTGACAAATCATTTACAGTAAGAAAAAAACGTATAATTTTCACCTATTATATTTTTTTATAACGTTCGCACATGTATAATACAGCATTGTGCTTTATATCTGTATACGATTTTCATATTTTCGGATAACACACTATATACATTTAGAAGAGTTAATTGGTTATTTGCGATATTATTATGTGTTAGTGTTAAATAGACATTGGTGTTGAATAAATTTGAAAAATAGTCTGGTAAAATGAGTACAGAAAATGCATCGTCACTTGGTAAATGGAAGAAGTATTGCATTGTCCCATTAGGTATGAATACCGTGCCTAATAAAATATATTTCACCGTGCCAAATGTAAAGTTGTAAATAATCAATTAAGCTTTTCTATTACAACAAAACTTACATTAACATGTGTATTTGCTCCTTCCATTTACATGATAGAGAATGTTATTTGAGGCATTTGTAAAATTTTGCAATCTGACATTAAATTACTTGTTTTATTCTGAAAAATAATAAACAAAAACAATAAGTAAGGATTTTTTAATGTAGAAGGGAAATGAAATCAGTAGCAAAAAAAATTAATATCATTATTCATTATTTTTCAAATTAAAAATAGTTTAACGTGTAATCAGATGGCATACTTTTATAAATACCTCAAGTAACACCCTCTATCTAGACGTAACCAATGGCTTTGTTGCCATAAGCAGATTTATATTGTAAACAAAGAAATAAGTTACATTTAACAATACTGTAAGTTCATCGCATCACCACTAATAATTATGGTAATGTTAAAAACGGAAAATAGATACCTTCTTGCTTTGATTCTCCATATTTCTGCACTAATGAAGTTGGGATTCGCCCCAATGAAATTCATAAACATAAAATTAAATGAATCCACTCATGGCAAATTGTCAGATTGTGCCTAAACAAAACCTACTTCAGTCATCGCGGAATTTGCACAGCATTACCTACACAGTATTTACACTATGACCTCAAAAACCACAAAAAACTCAAAAACACAACAAACAAACTCCTATTTATATCACCAACACCATATCGCGTTTTCAGCCACGTGATTTTTACATTCTTCCATGGCAGTTTATAAATGTTAATATTTTAATTATGGAATTATTACCGCCACACACGTTTTCAATATATTTGAAAGATTACTTTGTAATACATTTCAAACCAGTATAAAATTCATGCAACTTACCCATTGGCCAAGGTGACAAGTATTATCCACATTTGAATAAAAATAGCGATATATATGAAAAAATATATATTAATACTCTGTACAAATCACTATACATATTACTATGTACAATAAATAGTCAAAACTCAATAAACAATCGTAAAATTTCAAATTAGTAAACAATCTGTAGGATCTACTACGAATAATTGTGCTCAGCTATCCAGCGGATCAGCAATTATTAACTCATCAGCTTCTGATGTGCTTATCGTTATCATCATCTTTTCTTCATTGCTCGAACTATCCGATGATACCGACTGTGTAGATGTTGCGGCTTCCTGGAACAAAGGAAATCCTCTTTAAAGTTTAACAAAACGGCAGATCTATCAAAATGGCGACGTTATGAAAGCACCTTTTAGGCAGTTCTTTGGAAAACTAATCATAAATTCAGAGATCAAATCAAACATTTTTTTTTGTCACGAGAATGCTTTTGCAATAACTACCACAATTTCTCATAATGATAAAAAAAAAATTGCAAATTTGGAAATTTTGTTGCGAAAATATCCTAATTGAAATATTTCTGCTCATTTTACTATGAAATTGCAGTCATTCTATAAAAAAGGAGGTTTAAGTAATTTATGAAATTAACTACCTGTGAATAATTAACACGCGTGATAGCATATTTAATATTGTTTTTAGTATCTGCAATCCAAACTGGTTTCATTTCGGAGTCTTGTGACTGTTGTGGTTGGGGTTGCGGTTGGTCTTGATCCCAAGTGTCATCCTCGTCTTGGTCTAATATCTCTTGGCGCTGTAATATACATAAATATGCTTCAACTCAAAATATCATGCAAACAAAACCTAATACTAAAATAAAAATAAATTTTAATCCTTTTCAACTTAATTTTTAATTAACGTAAAAAGTTTAAAATGTACTGTATATTGTAATATATATTTTGTTAATTAGGGGATTTGTACATTTAAAGACTTACTTTGATTATTTTGAAACATAGAAATTGCTTTTACAGCATGCTTGCCAATTAAGTTATTTTTACTTGCAAGATATTAAGCCAAGTCTAGTCTAAAAATTTTCCTCAAATTTGTTAAATAAGGTTATATCTCTGTGCAGCCCAATATGCTAAAGAAATCATTTAAAATGATCTGAAACAAAATTTTGTAGTGCTTTCCAATATATTTTGACTATTTTCATTGCAATTGACTGTTATTTGTTAAATTTTTGTGTTTCTTTATTTACAATTACTATTTTCTGAGACTAAAAATTAATATGATCCTGCAATATTTTTTAAAAATAAAACGAACGTAAGACTCAGCCTTTCTGAGGTATTCGATTAATTCAATGCGATTCCTGTACGTAAGTTTAATAATTATATTGACAGTAATACCAAGACCTGAAACATTTCTATTCCTAAATAAATTTTAAGTAGATTTTCTAATCTAACTAATCGTCAAATACGTTAAAGTTTAAGAACTATCTAACAACTAACAATTTGATATGTGATGACCTGATACAATGTCCAATCGAAATCTATAAAATATTAAACATTCTCATAAAAAACACAGAAGACGAATTACATTAAAACCACTTAAACCAGCGACTCTCTAGATATAGTTTAAATTTTTGCCATGCGAGGGCGTAGGGCACTAATTGATTGCCAATAGCTCGTTTCTTTAAATAGTTTGCCAGTATCAAATTGCATATAAAAAAAATTTTAACGCCGTCAAAATTTTCTATTATTTTTATCCATCTAGGATACTTAAAAATTAACGAAATATACAAAGTGTCCCGAAATTACACACAGAACATGTTTGTTCTATATCTGTATAATTTCGGGGCACCCTGTATATTGCCCATGAAAATTTATAAGAAAAATGCAATTTTAAGCAAATAACACACATTAAATTTTTTTGAATAATTTTTTTCTTAAGACAAAAATAAGCACTGAATAACCGTCTTTTTATGAATCTATTGATGCATAATACATGCGGTTTATTTTCACTCACAAAATTTTTAGAAAATAGACAATGAATTAATTAAGTTTATGCCGGCTGGTATGTTTTAAAACTGACAAAAATTTTCTGTAATATTTGTTGATGATGCTTCGGGCTAACCAGCATATGATGGAAAATAAAAACGTCTTGACACATGGAAATCATTAAATAACCTTTCAAGTAAATTCTGTTCTGTTTTTGTTTCTATGACATCACATTAGAAGGTAAAAAAAAACAACACAGAATTCAACTACGATAAATTAATCAATCTACTTTTGTGTTTTGAAAAAAGCAATACCATGGCTGAATATTGTGTTGGTCTTCTTCCAAAAAATATTATTTACTATAACACTCCATAATAAAAGATAATTTCTTTGAGAAATCTGCAACATTAATGCTTTCGATGGTATGCATTTTTTTTTCTTTTGTGTGGTTGATATATTATTGTTCTTATGGTTATTTCTTTAGCATGTCATAGCATTTATTTAGCATATCTAGATATTTGTTGTCAAAGAATATACAGTATATCCCTGGATAGGCGGAATAACTTGTAAGAAACAACAAAAATGGTGAAAAATTTTTCATTATGAGAAGTTTTTTAATAACAATGTCATATCTCATACAGAAAAGACACTTTACTGACGAAAAAAACAAGATATTTCTAAATTAAAAGGATTACCAGTTTTTGTCACTTATGAGAGTGAACATCATTTGAGGAGCTGAAGAAAAATTTTTAGAATTAATAAGTATTAGCTTTATACCTTGAAGTAAAAATATGAGCTAATAACAAAATGTAAATTAAGCAAACGATAATGAAAAATAAAATAAAACAGCCTTTCAGTTTACATACGAGTATTCTCCTCTACAAAATACAAAAACACGTTTATGAAAAATCAAAATTTGACATACCGTTATCCGTTGCTTTTGATGGGTCTTCAAATGTTTCGACAAGTGGTCCGACCGCATAAACTTCTTACTGCATTCATTGCACTGAAACCTTTTCTCACCCGTATGGGTCCTCCTATGCCTTTGCAACTCATCGGACCTTGTAAATCGTTTCCCACAGAACAGCCAGGTGCATACAAACGGTCTTTCGCCCGTGTGCCACCTCAAGTGTGCCCGTAAGTGACTAGTCTTCCCGTAGACTTTATTACAGCCCGGTATGTGGCATATGTGCTGCTTCTTCCTGTCCGAATGCCGTTCGCCCTCTCTACAGTTAGGACACGTGCAAGCCACTCTTCGGACCCTCTGTTTTTGTAACCCGTCTCCATTGGGATCGTTGTTCGGAGTGGTGTTGTTTGGATCGGGTGGTGATGTCGTGACGACAACACCAGGGGTTAAAGGTGCGGTGTTAGCGGGTTGGGCGGTAGCTGTAACGTTAGGGATCACTTGCCACTTGTTGGGATCATTGGGATCTTGTTGGATATGTTGGCCTACCGCTATTTGAGGCGCTGCGGCTTGTTGGGTTATTACTTGAACGTTGCCAAGTCCTGAAATAATACAGTTCTGAA
Organism: Monochamus alternatus; assembly: GCA_037114965.1. NCBI lineage: Eukaryota > Metazoa > Arthropoda > Insecta > Coleoptera > Cerambycidae > Monochamus > Monochamus alternatus. The sequence continues at coordinate 69,769,782 of CM073431.1, read as the reverse complement.
GATTGATGGTTGTAAAGCATGTAATATATGAGTTCTAAAATTGCACGTTAAAAATTTCTGTATATTCCTGGAATTAAATAGAAAGAGATTCATATTTTATTTTGATATAGGGTGTTGAAAATTCATCGAAATGTTTAAATTTTTCTACTTTACATAAAAAATTTTACTTAAAAGATAATCTATTAATTATAAAAATTCATATATAGCAGATTTTGGGACATTTTTTAAGAAAAATTAAAAAATGAACATTTTAAAACCAAAGACGAATGAAATGATTAATGAGTTAGGAACAAAATACTCTTACTGCATTACACTACGATTTTCAAGAAAATCATGAAATTGTATATACATTAGCAATGCATTGAACAATTAATTATCTAAATGTATATATTACCACCCTATCAAAAACTACATCATTTTCAGACTCACATTTGTAGAAACTTTTTTCTATTACTATTGTAATGTCAGCAACATGTACAGAAATTTCTAAACACCCTATGTATTACATACTTATTAAAGATAAAAGAAAAATGAAATTTAGGGTTACATAAGTGTAATAGAAAATTTAAACTTATTTGTTTCTTAAGCATTTCATAAAACATTGCATTTTTTTTAAATCTCTATGGAAAATAAATAGTGTCACCAGTTTGAGTTATCTATATTTATAAAAGTATCACATATTTTTCGCTTTTGGACAAAAAATCACTAAAAAAAGTTCATCTTTTAACTTTTTAAAAAAATTTTATAATTCAAAAAATTTGTAGTGTTTAAAATATTTGAAAATTCAAAAACATGTCTAGAGTACGAGTAAATGATCTTATTTTAAATTATAAAATGTACTTACTTAAGTCAACAAAAACTTTCTGAATGTTACATTTTGCCTCATAATGGGGTAAAAATGGACATCAAGGTTCAATCGATATTCAATGTAGCTAGTATTAAAAACAATTTTTTTGTATCATTTAAAATAAGGATATTTTATTCTAAAGGAGTTTTCCAATTTTTTGAACACCCTGTCCAAATTTATGGAATTATAAGACTATCTTTCAAAGTTTCAAATGAATTAAAAATTTTTGTAAATAGGTATTCATATAATCAAATATGTAAAATAAAATTTTAGATATATAGCATAAAATAAAACTGTTTCTTGAAACTTGTTTTAGACAAAAAATAGGTGTATGCTCAGGTTATCTCAAACTAAAAAAAAATATTTCAAGGTACAAAACGAGGAAGTATAATTATATTAAGATAACTTGGCATATGGGGCCATTCATTATAGACATCCTGTATAAGTGAGATTAATTTTTCTTCTGTTTTTTACATAAAATAAAATGAAATTTTGTTTTCTTACCTGGTATGTTCTGTATATTTGGTATCGCTTGAATATTAGGCACTTGAATGATATTTCCTATATTTCCTAAATTCCCAACCGTAGCACCTCGAACTTGCTGCAGATTTGCCGCTGGTATAACGGTAAATTGCTGTCCGTTGGCTCCCGTGAAGGTGAGCTGGGTATTTGCATCAATTTGAGCCACCTGAGCCGTGCTCTGTGCAACTGAAGTAGGTGTTTGGGGAGCTGCCACTGACGTAGCAATTTGCAGTTGTTGGATTTGTCCATTGGGCGTTAGAATGTTTGCAAATTGGGGCTGCGCTTGAATAATGTTAGGAACTGCGGTAGCTGCCAACTGCACAGGGAAATGTATCGTTTGATAGACGGTTTGGCCATTACCAGTCGATATAGGAACTTGAATCGGTATGGTCTGCTGCATGGGAAACTGCACCATCTGGGGAAGGGTTGGACGAACAGTGACGCTCTGTCCATTGGATAGCTGTACGGTGGGCAGGTTCTGTAAATTTTGGAGGTTTTGAAGGTTCTGGATGTTTGCAGGTAATACGCTTGGACCTCTTATTATTTGACCAGGACTGAATATCTGCTGCGGTTGTTGCCCCCCTGAAAAGAATACCAATAAATTAATCAGTTAAATAAAAATTGTTTAATATACAGTGTGTCTCAATTTTTATATTTTTAATTTCGGCAAGAAGGTAGAGCTCGAAAAAATAAAATAGGAATCTTTCCTACAGCATTTTTCTCTATGACACTCCGTTTTCCTGATACAGGGCGTTCAACTTAAAAAAATGTATAGTTTATTTTTCTTATTATCTAATAAACAAATAAATATTTCTTACTCAACCTTGGTATGCAGTAATCATAATTAAATGTTAATATTTTCACGTAAATAACTTTGTAAACTAAAGCCAGTGGTGTAGGTATGTGGTTTTGTTCACCCTTGAACTGCTTAAACTTCTACGCCGGTGGTGAAAAGTATTTTTTCAGTACAAATACTAAAATTTTATTCTACCTACTTTCTGGAAAAAGTACTGTTGAGGAAATTCACTGAGCAGCTTTGTTTTTCGGATATTTTGACTTTTTCTAATCAGGGTTATCTTATCAAATTACAAAGATCCTACAAAATTATAGGATTAAGTAGGCATTGCTTGTTTGAAGTTTGTAACAATAGTATTGACAGATATGTCAAATCAGTTTGTTGTGTGGTTAGAGCTTGTTGAAATTATAATTTGGTTAAATACGATCTACGGGAAGAGATGGATTGGTTGTGGCTGTCAAGTTATTTATTCAGCTTAATCACCAGATCTCAATCTACTAGATTTTTTTCTTTGGGGCTTTTTAAAGGAAAAAGTGTATGCAGCTCTGGTGTATAATAGACAAAAAAAAGCTTAGGGTCAAATAAATAATAACATGCTAATTTCGACAAGATGTTCCTAAGAAATAGATGCATTGCATTGAAGAAAATCAATTCATCACTTTGAGCACCATTTAAATTAAATTGTTTACAAACCATTGTTTTTATTTGCTTAATAAATGATTGACTGCAATTTTCATAGGACAACCCTGGACCGGAAAAATAAATAACTGAATAACAAAGCTGTACAGCGAATTTCCTCAAGAAAAATATATATATTTTTTAATTTATCAGGAAAACTGAGTGCCAAGAGAAAAATGTTATAGGAAAAACCCCTATTATTTTCTCATGCTCTATCATTTGCCAAAGAACGAAAAATCCACTCTGTATAGATAATGAAAACATCAGTGGAGACTAATGAAAATTTAAAGTGGTGTTTTTTCCATAATGAAGCATATGATTATTTAGGGATTCATTTCTACGCTTGTAACTAAAGACAACTTTCAAATGAAATTTGTGAAATAGAGGTGCAAAATATTTTTTTTTATATCCAACCAATATACACACAGGTTTAATTTGAAATAGCATTTCTTCAAATAAAAAGCAATTTCGTGAAAACTAAAAAAAAAATATAACAAGTTCATTATATGGAAAACACATTTTACCAAAATAATTAGATTTTTTACCCTCTTCTAAGGTCTTCTGATGCAATTCTTTCATTTTTTTTTGCAAATTCCATTTGATTTTTATCATTTCCTATAATTACTTTAATTCAATTTCTTAATAGTAGTAGAAGCAAAATATTAACATATGTACTCGTTTCCTGAAAATAGGTACATAGACCCGATATTAAAATGAGCGCTAAAATTGGGCAGGGGCAAGTGTACTTTCTTTTTAATATTCCTTCGTTTTATGGTTTTATATTGATTATTGTGTTAGGTCGGGCAAATTTCTTATGGGGCGGGTTATCCCTACACCGCTCGCCCTCCGGCTACGGCTCTGCCTCCCTAATGAACATAACAGAGACTTAGGGTGGCCTCAACTTGGTCCTACCCAGTGGCGCAACGGAAAATTGATCCGCCCCTTTAATTAATGCGATTTGTTTATGAAATTGAATAGATCAAAGTGTACTAAAGAAAGAAACATTATTGTATAGGTATAATTAATATTGACCCATTCCACTTAATTAATGGTATTTTCAAATATCGATATGAACAATTTCCAATTTATAATACTTTGGTTCTCAAGAAAACACGAGAGAATGCAATTTACATCTACTGAAGCCGAAAGCAATAAATATTATGCCTATATATATTCTTATTACATATTAGATATATTTTTAAATACCTTCGTCGATGCTTTGCACAAACACATATTGCATTTCTTGAGGACATTCTACTATTTGAATATTTGTCGTATCAACACTATTATTTTCTACACTGCTATTGTTTTTTAGTTCCGTTTCTTGTGCCTGTTTTTCTGTTGTGTTTTTTTCTTCAGCCATTTGTAAATTCCAAAATGCTTTGTCAAAAATCGAAAATTTATAACGTCACTACTATCGCTTTTTTGCAAAACATACACTTTAACACTCGCTTTATCTTGAGAGATGGTAACTTAATGACGGTCAATTCAGAACTGAAATAAATAAGTTTTACATCATTCCAGGCCATTCTAGGGTTAAAGAAAGGTCCGACCTGTTCTAAGAATTTAGAAATTCCGATATTTGGTACCGACCCTCAACAGATCTACCGCCAAGTACCTACCTGACTAATAAATATGCTAAATAGGGTGAGATTTGTCAAATCGTTGTTTCCACATTTAATTTTCATTTGCTTATCGAAACTGATATCGTAAATTAATTATAAACATTATACGTAGATATATATATATTTTTACATATATTATACATATTTTTAAAACATTACAATTTAATCGCTTTATTCATTTAATTTTCTCCCTGCAATCTTAATTGCATATTGATTAGGAGGTATACATCGACAGATAAATTGGCAAATTCAATCCAGCGGGTCGGAGGTTTTGATATGTGGGAGAAAAATGTTCATTATTGAGTAACTTGTCACAGCAATTAGAAAACTTTTTTTAAAAAATGATCAAGGCCTAACTGAAATTAGGTATTTTATATAGTTTATTATATATCATTAATAATTTAAATACAAATTATCCTATTAAAAATTAATCCCATGTAACCGTCTAATCTTAATGTGAACCATATGGTTTATCTCCGTTGTGCTCTCAGCACCGGCCTCACATGGTGCAACATGATATCTTGTGGGTCTAAACCAGCTTTCTTCAAACAAAACACTAAATGATGAGTCGCAAATGGGGCCTGCTTAATAATAATATGCCGCCCCTCTCCTGCACAAGCATTAAATAATTTTGGAAGATTTTCCATCAATTAGGAAATGTGTTAATTTTTTATTGTGGTAGCGCAATTATACAAAATGAAAGGTTTTATATTCAGTTTGCTTTTGTTGTTTTATTGGAATAGCATTCAATACAGTAATGAAGGTATTTTTACTATTGAAATAAAACTGGCGCTATTTTAAACAGAATTTCAAAGATGCAATTTTTATCCTAATTTTACAAATGTATAAGCACAGGCATATATATTTCTCGTATGCACCTCTGGTTGTGGTGGGATATATTTGACATACAAAGTGTTTAAGAGTAGAAGTGACAAAAGCCTAGTGCAGATTCCGCTCAGAAAAATATGTAATAAAGTTCATATGAACATGGGTCAGCAAATGCTTCGTTTCCGAGACACAGGGTTAATTTTTAAATGAGTTTAAAAAAATGCTTTAGCTGATTTAAATGAGATTTTTACGATTTATTTAAACAATTATCATACATCTACTAGACCAATTAGATTTGATCCAGAATTTTCAGGGCATACCCAGCGAGCAAGTCGGTTGTTTTTTTTTGCAGAAAAGAATATCACCCTGTAGTTTTTAGAAAACAACACCCTGTATCTCGAAAACAAAGCACTTGCGGACTCATGTTTATAGGTATAAACTCTTTTACATATTTCGCTGAGCAGAATCTCCGCTAGGCTTTTGTCACTTCAACTCTGAAACAATCTGTATAGCGAATATTAGTAATCTTTTTCAAAAAATTTCTCGCACGTTTCTACTTCTCAAAGGTCATTCAACTTTCAGTCATCATTGCAACTGAGCAGGATTGTTACGATTTTTCGTTAATGTGTTCTTAATGAAAATATCCGCAATAGTAATTAAATGCTAATAAATGTTTTTAAATTAATAAGGAGGGATATACATTTTTTTTAATTATCCCGAAAACGTCTTTTCGCTTTTAAAAAATTTGACCAACGTCTAAAATGATTTGCAGGCGTTAAAATAAAAAATAAGTAATTCATTTTGACGGTTAAGGGGCAATAAATTTCATTAGAAATTATCTTCCCTGCATTTCAATACAATTAATGAATTTATTAAGGTCGCCGTATTTCTCGCTGTAAACTGATCAAATTTGTGGTATATTTAGATACAGAAAAACAAAACACGTAGAACAGAAGTAATATTAAAAATAAAATCCATTACACATTATGTTGCTAAGTGAACAATATTGTATGCAGAACTATGTAAGTTGATGTTATAATATTTACATCTACAGTTAAATTTTAAAAAATATGTATTTTGAAAGATTTCTATACCTACAAATTTGTTGGTTAGACCGCTTTATGTCATTATAATATATTCATTTTACTACAGTACCTTTAAATATTCGCAGGTGGCATGAGACAACATTACTGTTATCTGCTAAATTCTATATTATTCAGTTCTAAAATGTCCAAAATTATTAGTATTTGTAGAAAACACTATTTCAAGAATAGGGCATCCTTAGCTGAAATCTAATAAATAACTATAAAATAATTTTTTTGCCGCTCTACAGGGAGCCTGACCAGCGCTATAAAATCTATACGCCCCCGAGCAAAATCTACCGGCGTCTCACCTGCGAGAGTCATAGCGGGTATGAACAGCGCCTCCTGCCCGTCGACGGTAACCGTCTGCATGGGCTGCATCACGTTATAAGCCAAATTCTGGCCGGCGGCGGCCGCGGCGCTCACGAGCTGTGCCCCGGCCTGCTGCTGGAGGAGTTGCTGTTGCAGCTGCTGGGGCAGGCCCACGGGCACGCTGACCACCTGAGGGCTCGCCACCGGGACGCTCTTCACCGTGGGGGAGGGCGTAGTGGACATAGTGACTGTGGGAGGTGTTTCACTTGAGGTAGGTCCGATTCTGCTGCAGGTGGCGGCGAGCAGCGCCAGAGGCGACGGGGTGGGCTTGGCCTCCTGTAAATAAAGCGGGCGGAGCATTAGCCTGCTAAGATTATATGGGGTGTTGTCGGAAACGCATACATACATGAAATGCATTTGGATTTTTGGAATCACTTTTTAGGAGCGTACTTGATACGGTCGTTGAGCAAGTTCAAAATAGTTCCATATTATTGAGGCACTCATCGTTTGAGAGCTAGTAAATTAATTGTTAAAGTCAGTGGCGGTTATAAAAAATTAAAACGATTATTATTTATATTGAAGCATAGGACAACCGTTATTACGAAAATGACATGGTCACAAAGATAAAAAATGATTTGTTTCGTGATCATAACTTTGAAACAAGAAAAAATTCCAAATAAGTGAAATAGGTATACCTATAGGGGCAACAAACACACACACCATTCATGCATTGTGGTACAAGTCAAAGAAAGTTTTATAAAATATTAGTCTCTCGGACAATATTAGACACGCGATTTTGATGCATTATTTTTATAATACGTCAAAATACAGGGTGTTCCGCATAAGAACCTACAGAGTAGGTGCATGTAGGAGGTCCCAAAATATTGCAATTAACCAAACATTCCCATATACGGAGTTGCACATTGGCGGAGTTACAGGACTTCACAGTGGGGCCAAATATTTCGAGAAAAAAAAATATCTGAATTACTTTAACTTGGAACTTAGGTTTAATATTGGTTTTCTTTGACTATAAGTTCAAGTAAATTGAAACACTAGAAGGAGCTGTTCATTGTGGGCTATTAAAATCTTGTTTTAATTAATGCCTTTTTCTTGAGAACCTGTAAGTTTTTTAAATTTTAACACCAGTAAAAAGTGTTTTAAATTATATCGATCAATGGAAAAACGTTAAAAGATATAATTTTCGGGGTGACTTACCATCAATGAATACCTTGTAGTGTTTCAATTTACTTGAACTCATAGCCAAAGAACACCAAATTTGGTTATTCTAAGTTAAAATAATTCAGAGATATTAATTTTGAAGGCCTGTAACTCCATCTGTGTGCAACTCTGTATAATAGGTATGTTTGCTTAAATTGCAATATTTTGAGACCCTGCTCTGTGTGTTGGTTCGTATACAGAACACCCTGTATATATAGATACATAAAATTCATTTGGGATTTTATACTGGTTAAGACTAGATATAAATTGTATTCATTTGAGTCTTTTTCTCGAAATTATTTTGAAGTAAAGCAATGCATTTTTCTGACAGTACTACATTAGAGATCTACAATTTAAAGAAATTCCTACAATAAAGTAGACTTTGTATTTGTTCATACATAGGTATGTATTTAGAATACCTTAAGTTCGTTTTGTTCCGTCATAATTAAAAAAAAATGAAAAATCTAATGGCAAGCTTATAGGCTGATTAAAGTTTTACGACGTATATTTGGGTACCTAATAAAAATACAATAAAAAAAATCAGATTGTAAGAAACATAAAAAACATAACTTCCAACATACCTTCGTATTCATATTTTATTTTACATGTATGTATCATAAACGGGAAATTTAAGACAAAATACAAATTTAGATTGTGTGTCCTTCAGGTTAATACGAAAATATCTCATTTTAAATTTTTTAAATGCGAAAAATAGTTTTCTAACGGAGCTTCTGTGGTTTTTATATTTGTCATCATTCGGAATTTTAGGTTTCTGAAGATTGTATTTTAGATTAACCAGCAAGATTTAATTAAAACCGAAACACATTACGCCTGGGGCTGATACTTTTCGCACAAAAAACAAGGTCGTCCTGAATGTCGATGTTAAATTAATGAAATAGAATTAAGTCGTACCTACCTATACATTGTAAATAATAGCAATACCCAAACCCATGGCAGTAAAAACAACGGTCTAAATCAAAAACTTTAGATACCTAATAGGGGCATTGTTAAACTGACAAATAAAAAAAATGCATTTTCAACAAATTAATTTCAGTTCATGGTAATTATATTAATAATTAATAAATACGTTTGTTTGATTTTTATTATTGATTAAATCCAATAATAACCTACATACCTACCCACTCCACATCCCGTTATTGTAAATTTGCTAAACTTTGCAACATGTGAATAAAACAAGGCTATCGATTTTACCCATTTATTCATGCAATTCCGCTAGCTCGCATTTTCATAATCAACGTTTACAAAGCCGTGGGAAATTAATGTTTTGAAAACATAATATCAAATTACATATTGCCTACCACTAGCATTCTTAAAATATACGAGCAACAGATGAAGAGGGTACGATATAAGGATACAAATTTTAAAAATCTTTAACATGACTATTATTGGACGTTAGGTGCAAAAAACCCACCCATAGACTAATTTAGTTAATAAGTGTGGTATCCCATCCAAACCAAGGATGAGCCCCGACCTCTGGACGGAGCGAAGGTTCGACCTCCTCTCCTATCTGAAATCAGGACAAAGCAACTCCCACAGCAACGTCATGTGGCCCGCCCGCCCTAGCTTCACTTCACCACGACAAAATTACCGGCAGTCAAGGGGATGTCACTCACCTGGGTTGAATTTTCAACGTATTCTACTCGAACTTCTTGCACCTCAGATGTCATAATTGTTCACAGATATTAAAAATTGTATGTGCATTGTTAAGTTTAGCCACACTCCAGTTTGTTGTGTTGTAAACCGTGCTTTTATCACGCACTCGCGACGTCAATCGATGGTTCGGTTCTCTATTTCGTAGTTTTAATTCACTGTTTTGTAGTTAATTGCTTCTAATTACCGCGTGGACACAGTTAATTGACAAAATACCCAATTGGGCGTGATGTATTTTGCCCAAGACTCCCAAGCTGGCTAAATTCTATAAGTTACAGGCTGGGCGATCAAGGCACAAACCACGCCATTCTGGGACTGGCTTTGGTAGGGAGGGACTCGGTCGCATACGCGGGTCTTTCAACGAACGCTGCATTTTCAGTCAGCTGCGGCTCCCAGAGGGGGGAATATAGGGTGTACAGTATTTTAACAGCTGTTTACTCTTCAGCTTTATAGATCATATTGACTATGTTTTATACCTACATGCGTAATAATAGTAGTAAAATTAACACTGATAATTAAAAATTAGATAAAGGAGAATCAGATCTCAGTGAATGTGACATACCTACATAGGTATTTAGATACATTCAAGTTCATAAATTAATATTTTAGCGTTTAGCAAAAAAACAAGAAATGACAAGCAAAAACCAAATTTACAGACCAAATCAAATTAAGTTGGTGTCTAGAAATGTAAATTCTACTTTGTGATTCCGTTTGACAAGTTTTTCGTGAATTAAAATTTAATGTAGGACCAATTTTTTTATTTATGCAGTGCTGGACTATGATAGAACATAGGAAAGCTTAAGCATACAACGATGAAATACAAGTAAAACCATATGAACTTATTGAGGTTACGTTGTTGACTTTTTATTATGTAGGTAGATGTTTGATTTAAGTAGATAAGTATTAAGAATTTACTTATTTATGTAAAAATGTATTATAGATTTCCGATCTATGAATTGTCTGATGGTCTAAGCATATCTCTTGTGACCAATAAATAACAGCCACTAGATTTAATATATTTAATGCAAATTTCTACTTGTCTTTATTTTACACAATAAAAATATATAACATAGATATTAATGATAGAAGGTACTGGTAATTTTTTTAAGAAAATGAGTAGAATGTTTAACAATATATCATTCCTTAAGGTCTTGCGTTGAGTAAGTATGTATTTCTTTTCTCGTTATAACCAACTCTATAATGAAGCCCAGTATAGATACGAGGGGTGATCCCAGGACTAATAAAACTTTATTAAAAAATATTATAGGTATAAATCATTCAACATTGCCCCCTTCAAAGTACTCCCCTTGGCAACGTATACATTTCTCCCAACGTCGTTCCCACTGCTGGAAGTACCCTAAGAACTGTTCTTCTGAAATCTTTAGCTCTTCCAGCGATTTTTCTTTATTGCTTGCAATCGAGTCAGACATTCCAAATTTCTATTGAGTTTGGGAAACAAGGAACAGTATATGAGCTAGGTATGGTGAGTAGAGGGGCTGAGGGATGACAATTTTTTTTGTGCAGAAACCGCGAATGAGCAACCCAGACCCCTCTTCATCGATACCATGACCGACTCAAACATTCATCCCTAAACGCCTCTTGCAACATTTGCAAAGTTTCGGTATAAGTTTTATCCAGTTTATCACAAAACTTGACACAAACGTTTGCTCTTCGTTTAAATTCATCTTGCAAAATATCGAAAAATCGCCAAACACGCAAAACTCGTTGTACAAAAGTAGCTGTTACTTCACGAAAACGAAAGCAATTGAGCATCGGAAAAAACAACAGTGCTTGGGTTGAGTCATGCTAGACAATGCTGCCAACCGCACTTCGCTCTGCGGCGTTACCATGTAATTCAAAAAGTCCTGGAACTTAATGATCAGCCCTCGTATATTAGAAGGTTATATTTTGTATATAGTATATAAATGTTTCTTAATTTATTCCTTATTTCTATACCTATATATACAGAGTGTTTCGAAAATAGTTGAGGAAAATGGACCAGTGTATTCTTCAGTCGATGTTAGAGGGGGTGTTTTATATAAAAAGATTATATTCTAGCCTCACCTAAGATTTTACAGCCCTTTAAAAATGAGTGTTAGAATCAAGTTGCCATGGTTATTTTAAAACTGGTTCAAATTAAAAACTCAAATTTTTATATGAATGCAAGGCAAAATGCGGTTATACGTTAAATTACATAAACTTATAATGACAGTTGACAGGAACCTACCAGGAAGATAATTTCGTTTAAAGTATTGTTCAGAGAATCGTACGGTTGAGATGCGACTTATAAAGTTTATTTCTTCTGTACGAATATTAAAAAGTATTTTTGAATTTGCGTAGAGAAAAAGTTTTGTTTTGAACAGGGCTATTAATTTTTGTCTTCCATATATTTCAGTGCGTAAAAATTTTGATAATAAACGTACAAGGGGTGTATTATTTCATCCCATTACTGTGAGGTGGCAACGAGTGGAATAGGTCAGCAAAGTGACATTTTAGCTGCTTTCTTTCGAACATGATTTTGTGATCATGATTCTCTATTAGCCAATCACGTTGCTTGTTTTAAAAAATATACCAATCCTTTTGCACAGATACACATGAAATAAAGCAGCTTTTTTACTACAATGGATACAACCTGCAAAAATTGAAGTTTTTAATTTTAACCGATTTTGAAATATAGGTACACTTGATTTCACTCACATTCACTTTTAAGGCGCTGTAATTTTTTAGGGGAGGCTAGAATAATTTTTTCCCCTGCATATCTATTTTTTCTCTCTTATGTATTTGTAATTACTTAAATTATTTCTGGAAAAATAAAAGCATTTAGTTACTCATTTTAGTTTACAGGATAATTAGTCGTATTGAACCTATAACTGTTTATAACAGAAGGTTGTGTTATTAGCATAACAAACAGTTAATCAAGGAAAATTATGTTAATAATTTATAATTGAGAAAATATATCAGTAAACCAGTTCTCTGACAGTGTGATTAAAATCTGTACAAATGCCCGCATTCTTCGTCGACTAAAGCTTAGGACGCCACTGGAAAAGGTTCAGGGCTTTCTCCAATGTCAGTTGTTTCCTGAACCGCTGTTCCGAAGCAAGTACAGCCGTGGGCTAAGGGGCGTCAGCCGTCTCAAATCGTGCCGTCCCGCCACTCCCCTCAGCACCGCTGCTGCACGTTGACCCATTTGATGGGCCTGTCCCCTCGTTCTGTGCACGTTTTCTGGTTATTGAACACAGTCGAGACGTACTGCGATATTTTCCGCGTTCGCGTAAATTACAGTGAAATCATAATATGTCGCGAACATCCTCCGCAGTTCTCCTTTTATCATAAAAATAATCCATCCTTGTGTGTGCACATAGATTGATCACCTGCTATTCCGAAAGAGTTGAAATGCAGCAATTCCGTGCAGGGGCTGGTCGTCCGCGGGGGTGTGTGCCCGGTTACGCCCACCGCCTTTGCAACGCACCTTCTTTGCGAAATTAACTCGCTTGCTGTCTGCTTTGCCGCGTGTCGCGATGCAGAAGACTAGGGGACAGCTCGTCGCATGTTCGGCTGGGGTTAAGCTAATCTTAAAACAATGAGGACGAAAATACACACGTCCCTGAAGTTACGCAAATAGAAAAAATTGCCCCTTGGAGGCGATACGTGCATAGGCGTAGGGGATAAGATAAAAATTATATAATAATTCAAGTAAATTTTGTATTAGTTAATTTTTCTGGTTACCTAATAATCTACGATATAGTGATATACAGGGTGAGTCAGAAAGAATGGGTCAACACCAAAATATTATGTCTGAGCTCGTCATGCCGTATAAGAATATCGCTGGTTTAAGAAATACAGGGTGTTCAAGGTATAAATTTTATTCTGAAATTTCTCAATAATTGAAAAAGTTTTGATACCATGACTGAAAATTGATAGTCTTGGGTTTTTTGGTGTGAGAATTACTAATTTCAAGCTTATTTTGACGTTGCTCCTAAAGGGCGCTAATTTCATCATATTATTTAGGTAAATCAAAACATATTTTTTTATCTGTTGAGCTATGCTTAAAAAAGTTTAAAATCTAAAACCACGGTCAATTGTATATTAAAAATGTACTCTTATTTAGGTCATCTAACTTCGTCGGTTTCTGAATTATTTGCATTTAAAAGTTTCAATATATTTTGTGGTGATATTCTTTCAGGTGCTGATATTGCTATTTCTTTTCTTAGTATAGGCTTGTGTCAAATTTTCATGTCAATAAATATTAGCGTATTTTGCGTCCGTGTGATTTATTATTAGTGCAACTATTGAAAAATTTCAGAATAAAATTTAAACCTTGAACAACCCGTATTTTTTAAACCAGCGACATTCGTATAAGGCATGATGAGCTCAAATATAATATTTTGGTATCTAGCATCTCCAATTTAGTGTTAACCCATTCTTTCTGACTCACCCTGTGTATTCGCAAGGTGTCCCAGAAATGTTGGAACACCGCGTTTCACCACAGTCTTCTGGGTATCCAAAATACGAGAATTTGAATCAACTTACCTATATCATTGACTTTACAAAGTAAATGCCTGTATATAAAAATCTACACCTGCTGAGCAGATTGAATGTGTCAAATACCACAAAATAATATTTTTTTAATCCTATATTATTATAATATACTCGCGACAAGAATTCAGACGACTTACGTCATACGAACAAATGAATAATTTATTATATTTTCATCAAAATATGTAAGAAACTGCAACTGATAGTAATAAAACTATATACTACACTAAAAGTTTGCATTATATATTGTACTAAATTGAAAAAAATGATTGTTTTTAACGCGACCAAATATTGAAAATTACGTTGACAATAAAAACAAATGTGTAACGTCAGCCGTGACGTAAGACGTCTGAATTCTTGACGCGAGTATAGCTGGAAACTTCTTATTTGGTACACATGTGGATCAACTTACCTGTGTAGGTATACCTGCAAAAATCAACGCCTACTGAATGGTGGATGTCACGAAATAATATTTTTTAATATTACTCTAAAACTATTTTAGCTGTAGAAATTTCTTATTTAATTCATATCTTTGTCTCTTTTAGTATAATATGTTTCTTGGATACCTTCCTCTGGGTATAAGAAAATAATAGTACCTACAATAAGGCAATAAGGTGTTATGTTATGTTTTATAGTAACTTTTTAATTTGTATCTAATATACACAATACATGACTAGGAATGAAATTTTCTATCTTGTAAAATTCTAATATGTTATAAATGGGAAAATCCTCGACGTTGAATGCACTATAATACAGGGTGTTCAAGAATTCTGTTCCAATAGGTTTTTGAAGGAGCAATTTATATAAACATTTTTTCTAAAATGCGTCTTCTGAAAACTTAAGGACGTTGTGCCGTTGAAACGTGGTGGTAAATGGCACAGGTAAGTGGTAAATGCACATATCTACTTAAGTATCTTCTTATTAGATTTCCCAATTATCTAAGTATCAGTAAATTTTACGAATAATTTATTGCCACAAATTGATGTACATTTTAAAAATATTTAAAATAATTTAAAAATCAGTGGCGTACGATTTTTTTTCCAAAACAGGTACCCTATTAAAATGTTTTATATGGCAAAACTTATCATTAACACCCTGTAGCTATAGAAGTATATCTTTTGGAATACCCATTATTTAAAGAAACATTTTAGAATTTATATAGGTACTTATATGTCCATAAAGGTAAACTGGCAACTCTATAAATAACTAGGTAGGTACTTATATTTAATGAAAACATAATACGAAATTAGTTGATCTAGCAGTTGTATTTTTCTAGATATCTAGGACGTATTTTTTTGTGAAAAAATATCGTCATTGAACTTTTGCTGAAAGAAACTAACCAAAGTAAAAATTTACCATTAGGTATAGTACGTAACAAACTTTTCCATTTATAAAAATAACATACTTTAAACAAAAATTAAAAGCACCTCAAATACTGCAAAAATTTCAAAGGTTACATATGCAGATATTAAAGAAAGGAATAAAAATGTTTAACATAAATTTTTCAGAAATTACGCCAAGAATATTAAAATTATAAATAAATTACAATGATTAATAATTATATAGGGCTGCCAAATACCATCTGGTTGTTAGGCATATTCGCCTCTAGAGAAATTTTACGAGCAGTGAAGAAGACAAAAATTCCTATGTAATATCTTAAACCTTATTGTTTCTATACAATAATTATAGTTAATTATTGAAGTGTTACATGTATTACTTATAATGGCATTGTTGCCAAAGTGAATATGTATCTTGTATAGTGTTTTTTAAATTACTGTTTTTACACGTTCAATATACCCACATATTATCATTGAATGAACTGTACCTACTAATGATCTGGTGAACTTAATTATAATATTAATCATGCATCAATGGTATACCTAGGTAGGTACTTAATCAATAACCTACGATACCTACGATTAAGTACTTATGATAATAAAACTAAAATTTAATTAATTTATGTAGGGTATTAAAATATAATTAAATCATAGGCGGTAATAAATAGGCCGATATTATTATGCCTATGTACACGCATAAAAATAGGCATCTGTATTAGATATCTGCAATGAAATAATTAATAAAAATGAGTTATAAGTACCGTGCATAATTTTAGGTAGGTATACTGATGTATACGTTTATACATTCAATTTATTTTCTGTATGATAGCAAAGTGGAGCAAACTCTTACATGTTTTTTAAATATGGATGTTTCTAAAGTGGGTCAATAAAAAAAAGAAACGATTGGATTTTTAACTCTTAGGGCATATAGGTACTGCTGCTGTCCATTAGAGACAGATATGTTTAAAAAGAAGATCCACTTAAGCTTATGGGTAGCAGGACATTCAGGTAGACCAACTACATTTATTACACAATTGTTATTTACCACGACGAGTGTTTTGTTTATATGTATACTTTTTTCTAAACATATGGAATATGTATCTGTAAAATATATCTTTGCATGGACCTGTTTCTTTAGCATACCTACCTATATACAATCGTTTGCAATAATAATGAAACTCTTTAAAATGAATTTTTCGATTTCTTTTGAACTGCTGACGTATTTGTAATGAAATTTACTTTCAACTTTTAACATTTTAGTACTTAGTTGTTTCACCAATAAAAATTTAATGAAATTTCTACTCAGAACTTCCAGAAGTTCAAAATCTCTATTGGTGGGTAGAATAACTAAGAACTAATGTTAAAAGTAGATTTCAGTGCGAATACGTCAGCAGTTCAAAAGAAATCGCAAAATTCATTTTAAAGAGTGCCGTTATTGTTTCAAACGATTGTACTATTTGATGTTAAGATTGTTAAGGAACATAACATAATACGACTCCATTAGGAAAGCGGGGCACAGGGGTACTGCTCATCTTATTTGAGGAATCAAACAACCTCCCCTCACTTTTAAAGTCCAAATAAAAGCACATATATGGGCGAAGTTAGGGGAGTGCTTATCCCCCCAAAAATATTCATAAACATCTCACACACATTTCAGAACCGAAATTAAAACACAGTCCACCTAGGGCTAACGACGCTGGTGAGAGCAATAGTTGGCGGCGACTAGTTATTTTGATGTTAAAAAATGCAGAAAAAATATTATACCTATCTATCTCCTTTGGTAGGTAGCTACTTGCGCGAAAACAGTACAAAATAAGTAGGTACGGACGCTTAGAACAGTATTCACATTTGTGATGGCGAATACACCTCGAATGCCGTTTGATCTATTGGAAGATTCACATAAAACTTCCTGGTCCATAATTTAGCAATGGAACATGGCTTCATTTAAGACCGGTAATAATTATTATTAAATTTACATTCTTCTCTTGTGTAACTAGTACCTACACGAGAATTGCAACTGAATTTAAATTGACTTGCTGATTAGTATCTCATTCGTCCTTTACTAGAAACAAGTGGCGTATTTAGGGGGAAGGGGCAATTGCCCCCCTCCCAGGAGGAACAAAATTGTCGAAATTTTGTAAGTTATATTTAATACCATATTTTGTTTTTGGTGTTGAAAAAGGCGGCATTAGTACCAACTGTGACTAACTGTGCAAGAGCCAACATGTGCCCTTGACTGTAGATTGATGTTTTCAAAATTTCTTATTCAAATCAAGAATTAGCACGTTAGAAATTATGTAAGTTGTAAGTATGTATGTACTGAACGTCCATTACTGATGCAGACGATCTTAAGCAGCGTAATATTGCTGCAACCGATACTTGAAGTATATACCAAATCAAATCATATTTGCTTAACAAAAAAAAAATCCGTTTACAGGACAAAAATTATAACCTATGTAGATACGTACCTATCTACTGATTGTAATGGCATGCATGGGGGATAATTTCCAACACTGCTTAGAAACATGCTTATTATTATCTCGTAGAAATATTTTAGAGGTATATTTTTGGTGTAACTATTTATTTGTAATATTTTTTTAATAGTTTCAGTCTTAGCAGAGTCTAAATGTCTAAAAATCGCAAAAACCGTTTTCAGCATGTATAGATGACAGACTGGTGACATTTTTTTTTAATTTGAAAATATAACTTTTTGGAAAATAAATTTTAAAAATTAATGATTAATTAATAATAAACGCGATGCTCACTTCTGACAATTTATAAAAATTATGACAAGTAACTAAACGAAATCATATTGCGAGACTACAATATTTTGACCTTTCTAGAACTATTCACTGTCAGAATTAAATAAAAGTGGTAACTGGTAGCCCTAGTTTTTTATTTGTTGAGGTTCAATAGAGAAATTTTTTCTTTGTCAACGTTTTGTCGCAATAAAAGTGGTGTTTATAAAATATGGTGCCAAATTGAGACAGAAGGTAGAAAACATGGTTTCCTCTGAACTTTGGTTGGAAAACAATTAGTTTAGTTACAGGGTGATAATAGCCCAGGGCGTTTAAATATATTTTTTTAAATTAATGCAAATTAAATTCTTGCTTCAGATTATTGATGTCGAACAAGCTGCTTTCTCAGAAAAAATTATTATATTAAAAAAATACATTACTTTTAATAAAAAAATGCCATCGATCGCCTTGCCTTTGTATTTCTGTCACTGTGAATGAGAAACAAACCATTCCTTTATGAAATTATTGCAGTTGATAATCTGAAGTCATCATGGAGTTATTTTAGTTAGTTTTTTGGGTCACACGTTTATAGAATGGAAGCTTTTTCAAATAATATTTTTCATCTCCCATTTCAGTTTCAGTTTGGCTTATTATTTTAGAAACACTGTATTTTTGTTGTAATTTTATTTAATAAAAATCATATGAAACTGAACCTTAACCCGCAGTCAATTTTATATGAAAATTATTTCTAATAGCTAAACAGAAATCTGTTTGTGTTGAAATTTTTATGAAGGCAATAACCATTATTCCATAAATACTTTTTTGCAAAAAAAATCTCATGAGAGCATAAAACTGTATCATTTATTTTTTAAATTATACAATTTTTTAAAAGTATTTTGAGTAATCAGTAAAAAATAACATATTTTAAAAAATATTAAAATTTGTGGTACTGTGAAGCCTCTATTACTTAAAAAGACTGCACTAAATACAAAATTTTTACGTTCCTATTATTGTTTATATACATTTAAAGCCAAAAATGGAAAAAAAATAAAAATCTTTATAAGTAAAAGTGTTTATTTTAAGTAATATCTTTGGTAACATAACTCTTAAGACTGAATTACTGAAAATACAACACACTTGAAATTGGAATGAAAAACAAACTAACATTCTCAAAATGATTGTACTTTTTCGAGCAATTTATTCTTTTGTTTGGTCACAATAGTTCATTCATTCATGTGATAGTCACATTTTCATCATGGCAACATAAACAATTTCCTGCTCGTATGGCAGAATACAAAAAAATTACATTGTACAAAAACTTAAAAAACATTCATTAATTCTCGAAAATTTACTTAGTCAGACTTTGAATTTGAATTTTCCATTTCAAATTTTATCTTATTTTTAGTTTTTACTGGACTTATATCCCTCGAAGCTAGAGATTCAGGATAATATCTGTGGTACATTACACAACCTATAACACATATTAAAGATACTATAAATTGTATGATTAGCCAGACAACTATATTAACAGTTTGAGTGCGTCCAAAAAGCTCTTTGCCGTGTTTTATACAAATTAGTGCTTCAGACACCATTATGCAGCCGTATACCCAACACTGGGTACCTACTCTTTTACAAGTAGTGTCAGTTGTATAGCAATAGTACTGCCTGACAGAGGGAGCTACAATAACACCTATTAGTATTAACCGCGCTGTGACTAGAGGATGAGAAGCAGGTAGTTCAAAAACATGCTTGAGGAAAAAGGTATTTAACTCAGATGTTTGCCAAAACAATACTAACTGGCACAGAGCAAAAATTCTCATGTAAGAACACTTGGGATCAAGCCATCTTACTGAGGTCCAACTTTCAGGTGTAAACTGGAGCATGGCCCTTTTAATTTTGCCAGTTGTTGAATGAATATCCTTTATTCCTGCCCATTTATATTCTCGCATTTCCAACATTTGACAGATTTTTAATCCACACCAGATCCCTAATCCATTACAAATAAGAACATCTAGTATTAAAGCATCCCACCAACATTCTATGAAATTTGGTAGCAAATGAGCGAATGCAAGTTCTGTAATCTCCCACATACAGCTAATAGCCCACAAGATTCCCATGTGTCTTATCAGAATAGCCTTAAATAGCCATCCTAGAAAATGTCCAAGAGCAAAAACATCAACGTGGCCCCAAATTTTCTCTAACGTTATATCTGAGCAATTCACTCCATACTCCTTGTCCATATCAATGTGGAAGTCTTTTAATTCTGGGTCAAACCAGTACAAAATATTTTTCACGGTTTGATAATTTTGGAAAAGAATGAACAGACAGCCAAGTAAGTATAAAACACTCATACCAAATACCATCCTCCATATTGCTGGATGTGGTCTTGTGAATGGTCCATTTGGGAATGCCAAAACTGAGACAATAAGGAAAAAGAAGCAACAACATAATATTCCAGCCCAAATATTGTTCTCCACGTTGTCAGTATCCCTAAAAAATACATATTTTGATGTCAAATAATATTAAAGCTCTTCTTTAATTTTGTACAATTACGAACAAACTATTTGATTTTTTTTTCCAAAACTATAATATTTATACTGGTTCCAGTTAAAATATATCCTTCACTGTAATAAAGATTAGTCAGACATTTTTACATCAGAAAATATTTGTTTGCAACATTTAATTTTTTGCAGTTTATATTAGGTAATGTGACTTTCCTTAATACACCATTTCCATTACTATTATGTCAAAAAAAATTGCTGATAGTGATAATATATTATCAACTGTTAATAAGGAAGGTCAGTTGGGTTAAATAATATTACTCCAAACTAAAAGTTTGTAAGAAATAAATAAATTCTCTAATTTTATTATGCAACTTGAAAATAGAGTTTAATGCAAATCTTTATGCTTGATGCATAAAGGTCAAATTCAAAATTTTTATTTCTGGTATATCAACCTATGAATTTATAAATTTATTCTTGGTCAATTTGTACCAATATTATGCAATGATCATAATAAATGTTCTCATATAAATATATGGCATGTACTGTAGTAGTAGGTACTATAACATGATGTAAGTAAAAAATAATAAATGTAATAGGTATTGAATTTTTAAATGACTGTTGTACATACGAATTCAATACAATCAATTTTATCAATACATTGTTTAAATAAAACTAAAAAAAAAAAACTAAAATTATGCCACAAATAAATAGCTTCAGACAATATGTTATACAAATACAACATTGATCATATTCCCATACATAAATGAGAATGGTGGTATTCACCACCACTCTGATCGCTCACTAATAATTGGGTCCGAGTGGCATAATTTTGATAATTTAAGTGATCACTGAATTATGAGCTTTTATGTATTCAATACTGCTCATGATAACTGAGCGCTGACTGATTGCTACTGTGTGCAGAACACGACTAATGTAATAAACACAACCATCGACTTTTAAACAGCGCTACTAGACTTTACTTTCATACTGTAATGTTTATGTATCAGTTTATGTTTTAAAAAATTAGTGAAACATACTTGCATGCATCTACTTTTCATTTTGGATTTCAATATTTAGATTTTTTATTAATAATTCCCAGAAAAAAGAAGATTACTTAAGGAACATAACAACTAAGTTAAGATAGAAAATATGCACATGTATTTATTTGTTTATAATCTTAAAATATACCTAACAAAAGAAAATTTGGTAGTTATTTACATTAGCAGAAACCTCTCCAATTTTAATTAAAAAATCCTACCCCCCTCATTTTGGAGGGTACTGAATACGAATCTAAAATTAGTTTTGTTAAGTTACACAATTTATTTTGAGTTACTTATGTAATTACTTAATGCGTCTGGTAATAATATGTACAAAATGAATGAGTAACATTTTAAACTCCGACACTACTGGATTCTAGGCATTAATAAGAAATTTGTGACAAATATTTTATGTGTTTAATTATTTGAACTTATAGGTACATGTATTTACAAAAAGTAAGTAATTGATTAGATTGAAATGGATATTACTATGTAAAAGAAAACATATTTTTACTGACCTGACAAAAGCAAAATAAATTACAGCTCCTATTGAGATCAAAAGTAACGTAATTGTGTGTGGGTTGTAGAAAAATTGAAGGGAAATATCGTCCACCGGTTTTTCGTTTATAGAACTAAAACTGTCAACTCGAGTTCTTGAAAGTAACACTTTTCCATTTTTGCTCTTCATTTTTTTCTAAACTCATGAAAGGACGGGAAAAACGTAAGCGTCGCCTTTTCTTTCCTATTCATAGATTACTGATGAAATGTTTTGGGGTTTATTTTAAAATAAGCACATGTGACAGATAATACCACTATCTATAAACTCCCACACAACTTGACAATTTTGACTTTGACATTACGAATGAACAGTTGACTTGATGAACTGCAAAAAAATAATACTGAATATTAACGGTGTTGGTAACCCTGGTACTGTCCCATGAAAAAGAAAAGCTAAAGCCACAAAATAGCTAAAACTTTTCGTGTATCACAACTAAAGTTTTACTGAAATATTACTAATTTTAAATACACAAACTTATAAAATATTAAAGTCAACTCTTTTGTATAATATGTGCTCAAAATGATGAGTGATCTGTGCTGATCTCGACCTAGAATATTTTTCTAGAAAAGGAAACGAATGCGCTTCTTATTGTTGGAAGACGTCAATAAAATTTAACCTCAATATATTTTTTTGCTGTGTAAAGATAATTATAAATTAAATCCAGTACCAGTAGTTACCTTTATAAGGACATTAAATTTGTTATTGTCTTCTGCGTTAGTGAGTAGAAAATGTCTAGTAGGCAACAAAGCCGTCGATTAAAATGGAGTTTGGATAGTGTCAGGTTAGTTCAAGGTTTTAAGTTTTAATCTATGTAATATGTGCAATAATTTTAGAATAAATCGGGTATCTACTACAGAGCCTCTAGCAGCTCCACCAGCATATAGTTCATCAAATATTGGGTCAAACATTGAAGTTTCAAAAAAAACAGACGTTTCCCGTTTAATTACAAAAAAATCCTGGGACCTTGCCCTGGCACCATTGAAACAAGTGCCAATGAACTTATTTATTATGTATATGGCAGGAAATTCAATATCTATTTTTCCAATTATGATGGTAGGAATGTTATTAATGCGACCCCTTCAAGCTATTTGGTCAACAAAAGCAACTTTTAAAATGATGGAGACGTCTAATGCTGTTTTGCAAATGATTGTCTATGTTCTTGGTAATTTTGTAAATATAGGTTTAGCACTATATAAATGTCACAGCATGGGTTTACTGCCAACATACGCAAGTGATTGGTTAGCATTTGTGGAACCACCGGTGAGACAAGAATATTTAGGAGGAGGCACAATATTATCGTAATTATTGTAATTTTTTTTTATTTATATTAAAATATCACACTAATAAATGTTTTAAATAAAAAGGAAATATTTATTGCTTTCTATGCTTGTCTGCAAAGTCTTTAATCTTCTCATATAAAGCTGTTGGATCATCAACTCTAGGAATCTGAAAAATAAATATATACAATAAATTTATTCAATTATTAGATGAGTATATTTAGAAAATATAGTCCCCAAGGTTCTACGCATTAAAAATTATAATACTATTACTACTAAATATGGATTAGGTGCAACACAAATATATTATTTACTAGCTGCTTTATATAAAAACATATTTTTGTGCAACTATATAGTTATGATAATTTACAATTTGAATCCTTACAAAACTGTTGACAATAAGCAAGGACGAAATGGATACTGCAAGTCCTCAATTTTAAACAAAGAGTTAACTATGCAACTTCAATAATGAGAAGGGCATTATGGGGAATATTCTAACAATCTAAGAAACCCTCGTTTTATGGACTGTTCTCTACATTGTAGCCCAGGCGCAGTATATTTAGCTAAATATTGTAAACATTTATGTGGCAATATAAATAAAGCTATATAAATTGAATGAGTTATCTTGCATTCCTAATATTTGTGAAAGATAGTTATCAAAAAATACCTTGTTATATGGATCCACTTACATCATAATTTTGGCTTATATATATTCCTGCATATACTCCAACTAAGAATGATAACTAAAAATAGAAACATTTAAAATAGTTTAATTATTTTTCAAATATTTCACTTACGAGTCCCCTAACCATGATTTCTCGATAGAACTATTCGATTTGAGTGTTTGATTCACGTTATCACGTTTGATTTTATTTTGTACTTGTTTTGATTTGATTAAGCACTAAGTACATGAACTGCACCACAAGCTATGCATATGCTGCTTTCCATTCACTTGCACCTTCCACTTGGTGTACACTGAGAGAATTTTTCTCTTTTATTATAGATTTGTTTCTGCAGCAGTTGGAAACGGTTTGAAATCGTCAGAAGTATTAGACCAGTTATGTTGAGAACGAGTTACCAGTGCTTTTAACGCAAGAAGTAGTTGGAAGAAAATGACGGAATGGACGGGTATTTCTGATGGTTTCAATCCATTTGCAACTGCTGCAGGAACAAGCCTTATAGTTGATATCGCTGTAGTAGAAGATGCAAAACGTGAATTGAAGTGAATATTCCCATTAAATATAGATATATTATAAGGATGTTCTGTCATACTAGACATAGAATGTATCGACGTAAAATGGAGGGAGGTATTTTGTTGGACATCCTTAATTAGTTCTGGAACCCCTGGAATGGTACCGACATAAAAAGGACTTAAAATAGACGTCCTGTGAAAATAGGTTTGTTCTTGCATGGTCTTGGTAATGGCATGGTTATCTTCATAGAATTTTTAATTTAATTTTTTGAGATCAATTTATATTAAACCAATAGAGAAGCAAGTAACTTAAATTTTTTTTTGGGCAAATTATTAAATAGATTGCAAAGGAAAGCAACAGTTCAGTTCAGTTGAATGTTTTTAATCTTTTGTTCAGTTTTCTCTCTTCCTCTTCTACTTCTACTTTTCTCAAAACCATAGAAAAACCAATTACATTTTTATGAAAATTCCTATTTTCTATGCCGTAACAATTTGACATATCCGTCAAATTGTTGACATAATTTTTCTTTTTTTGTTATATTATTTTTTACAATTATTAGAATAGTTTTAAGCAGTAAAAGGGGGTAAAAATGGATAATTCACTAACTAATTTTGGTAAGTAATAATTTTTCTTATTTAAACCATCTTTATTGAAACATTGTTTTTAGAATTAACTGAGAGTACAGTTAAAATAGGAACTGATTCAGAAAATGGTTCTGAAAAAAGCGAAGCCATCGAAATATTAGGCTATGGAGATGTAGAATCATCTTCTAGCAATAAATCTGACGACGACTTTGATAATAATTTACCTGAAACAGTTACACTTTTAAGGCATGAAAAGACTGGTGCGAAAGTATATCTTATTGGCACAGCTCATTTTAGTAAAGAATCCCAAGATGATGTAGTAAAGGTAAATAAAGCCTTAATATATAATAATTAAAAGTTTTACCATATACATAACTGTAACTAATCAATTCATCAAACAGCTGTTTCTTGCGATTGACCGCTAATTCTTTTAGGTTATAAAAAATGTTCTTCCACATGTAGTTGTAATAGAATTATGCAGTTCGAGAACAAATATATTATCATTAGATGAGGCAACTATTTTAGAAGAAGCCAAAAATATCGACATGCAAAAAATTGTTTCTACTATAAGGTCTAATGGTGCATATAATGGTCTTATGTATCTTCTTTTACTTAGTATGAGTGCACATTTAACTAAAGAAATTGGAATGGCTCCTGGAGGAGAATTTAGAGTTGCATATAGAGAAGTACGTATATTTTAGTGTTAAATGTACTTATACGTAATGTGACGATTGTGACATTGGTGAGAAATAACTTTTATGAAGAAACCAGTTTTTTTCGTGTTGACATATTCTTCTCTCAATTGATTTCGACAATGCATTTAATATGCATAAATGATAAATTAATTATAAGATAAAATGTGCCTGTTATAACTCGTTAGCTGAAAATACTATTTTTGTTATTAGTATATTTTTAGGTATTAATAATATTGTGTAAAACTTAAAATACCTTTCTAAAACAGTAAAAAAATATTTCTTGAATATCGTATACCTATGCAGTTAGGTACTAGAAATACTTTGTGTTGTTCATTAAAGTTATTTTTTATATTAAAATATGTGTATAATTATAGGGACAGAAATTTTTGTTTCTGTAAATTAAATTATACTAACGTTTTAATGATAAGATAACAAAAATTATTTTAAAAAGATAGTGGATACATATATGCTCATAATAATTGTACCCCGGAAATATTTTTGACAGATTTTCCATTTATAATTTTAGGCTTTAAAAATTCCAAATTGTAATATTCATTTAGGAGATAGACCTATAAATATAACTCTTAAAAGGGCCTTAGCAAGACTCACCTGGTTTCAAACAGTAAAATTAGCGTGGCATTTGTTGACATCCAAGGAACCTGTTAGGTATGTTACTTTTAAATTATATTTTGATACAGTTAAATACTCATATACGCAATTATGTATGTTATACCTAGCAAATAATAATTTTTTTAACTATATGTGCTTGGTTTTTAGTGTTGAGGATATTGAAAAATGCAAAAACCGGGACATGTTGGAGCAATTACTGGCCGAATTGGCAGGGGAATATCCGGCATTTAGGGAGGTTTTTCTTGACGAAAGAGATATTTTTTTAACAAATTCTTTGCAAATGGCAGCACTGTCGAAGTGGAAACAGGAACTTGGAGGTTTGTTAAATTTTCTAAATTATTCAATGGCCCAAAAGTTTGTATGTCTTTTACATTATGATTATGTTCAGCTGAGTGCAATCATAGCAGTAGGTTTAGTACTTTTGAATCCTGCTTTTAAATAAGTTTTTTTTTTATCGGTTTTGTTTTCGAGGGTAGTAAAATGATATTTTTCAAATCAGTTTATTTATAAATTCTACTGCAGTAATCTTGGAAAACAGTTCTCTATTATCATACTATATTACAATCGTGCAAGTAAATGTGGTGTCAACAAAACGGGCTTGTTCCAAGGTTACAGCCTCATAATATTTGATGTTAGGGGTTTTTTAAGGTTTTTAGGGTACATAAAAAGATATCCTTCTTGAATTTCCATGAATTGAACGTATTACATCACATTAAATTATTAAATAATAATTAATAATAATAATAATAATAATAATAATAGTTTATTTTCCATATCGACAATATACATTGTATAGGAATAGTCACAAAATAGTGAATACAGTTTAACTGTATTCAAAGTACAAAACATACACACATTAAGATAAAACAATAAATTACATATAATAAAAATAAGAATTAGAAACATACGTAATTGCTAGCAGTTTGTATTTTTTAACTGAACAAATTATGAGACTACAATAAATAAACAGTTATTTATTTTTATCATAGTTGTTCTATGCAATTCAAATTAATGATGGTCCATAATGTTCTGTAGTCTGTCTCCCAATTCTTCAAAATTATCTGTTAGGATAGAAGCTTTCTACTTCAATTTGTCATAAGAATGTAAAATTCAAAGAATTGAAATCTAGGGATTACGTGTGCCAATTTCTTGACACATCAACTCTGCGCCCAATCCAGAAATTTTGAAAATGTGCAGATAATCATCGCCTTGCTAATCTGTAATAAGCAAACACCCTATACATCTAATATAAACCATAAATTTCTCCTATTTCATGCAGGTAATTCTACAAAAATCGTTTAGAATTACTTCGCTTCTAAATGGCTGTGGAAATTATCTTAACTAGGTGTAAATTTTATTCCTCATCTTTTAAGACACATTGTGGTCTTTCTTGCCAACATCCATCTTTGCCATGCCATCTTTATAGTGAGGCATTTTGCACTGTTCTGGGATTTGATTGTTGCCGTTGAGGATAATGATGCACATACAAATCATAAGTTGTATTTCATTATTTAGTCTATGAGAGCATGTAAGTCAACAGTGTCGTGCAACAATGAACTTGCTGCATTGCAAACAGTTCATCATTTGATTAAATAGGGCAAGGATTGGCCTATATTTTGCGTAATAATTCTTGAATCATTTTGTGGAACATGGCACATTAGACTATAAGTTACCTAATGAAAGTTTTATATTTTCATGTCTTCTATCACCTGTTTGAAAGAATATACTTATTTCAGATACATCCAGTATATACTTTTGACGTTATGTACTCGCAGCAAGAATTCATATGACTTACGTCATACGAACAAATGAATAATTCATTATATGTTCATCAAAATATTTAAGAAACTGCAACTTAGAGTAATAAAATTATATACTGCACTAAAAGTTTGCATTATATATTGCACTAAATTGCAAAAATTGATTGTTTTTAACACGACTAAATATTGATAATTACATTGACAATAAAAACAATTGTGTAACGTCAGCCATGACGTAAGACGTCAGAATTCTTGTCGCGAGTATATCACTATACCTTAAAGGTCTCTCCATTTTGACTGTTTCCAAATTTGGTTCAAGCATTGTCTGTTAAATCGCATCGCCTTTGAATACTTGTCTGTCGAATCAGCCGAATTTCAATCTAGAATTCTGTATATTGCTGTATTGTGGCGAATTTAATGTTAGTATTTGGAAACATATATATCAGGCCGTAAATGTCAGAATTTGACATTTGATATTGACACTGTAATGGTAAATCCTCATAACAGGGAACTACTGCAGAACACTGGAATTGTGTATTTTAACGAAACGTCCTAATGACATCTGCAAATTCCGCAAATTTTTTTATATTACATGTAAATGTAACCTCAAAGAAATTCTGTTAATCTATATATTGTTTCCTGTTTTATACAAAAAAAAACAACAACATTTAGTTGTTGTAATTAAAAAATAAAAATATTACATAAATATACTTTATAATTATTTATTAACAAAGGAACATAAACCCGTATGTCCAAAAAACCTAACACGTCTTATGTGTTTTGTGCTAACCTATCCACACAAATCACTGCGGATTCCACAAAAAGTTGAACCAAACCAAAAATTTTGCAGAACCAAAACT
The DNA here is from genome assembly GCA_037114965.1 of Monochamus alternatus. Lineage (NCBI taxonomy): Eukaryota > Metazoa > Arthropoda > Insecta > Coleoptera > Cerambycidae > Monochamus > Monochamus alternatus. The sequence continues at coordinate 69,740,493 of CM073431.1, read as the reverse complement.
GTCATTAATTCAACATGGCCGACTTTCGTCAATCAGATCCGTTTCATTGAGTTCCATAATTAAGATTTTCACAGTACTTCTGCACCATAATAGCTTACCTTTTAATAGTACCCACTTATTAAATTTGGTTTACAAAAATGCAAGTAATTATCTACTATTTCAAAACTTGCTACATTGATACCATTCTTATACTCCACACAAATCTCTTGTATTTATAATATTTTACATTTTTAAGAAAATTGGGTACATACATAATAATGGACTGCTACTCCTTTATTTTCACCATAAGAAACACAATACTTGTTATTTTACGTTGTATCAATTTATAAATTTAAAAATTATACATAAACGTAAACATATACCTCCAAACAGATATTTGATGTCATAATTTCAAGAAAAGTCAAATTACTTATGGAAACAAATGACAACTAGTCACATGTGCTGCTACGGATAGTTTAACTGCAACAGGGCAATGTAACAGACTAGATAAACCATGACACTGTGATTTAGCAAATGATGGTCGAGTTAGCTGAATTTAAATATAAAATTCTGTAATGTAGTGTAGTGTGGTGATTTCAATGTTACTATTTGGAACCACAAATGTCAGGGTCGTAAATGTCAGAATTTGATATTTCATATTGACACTGCAATAGCTTACCTCTTAATAAAGAGTACTGGTTTAATTTGCTTTATAAAAAAAGTTCCATATATTTTATCTACTATTTTAAGACTACGCCACTTTTACTATTCTTACTCAGCACAAAGTGCTTCTGTCTAAATATTTTACATTTTTAAGAAAAGTGGGTACTTACGTATATTAGTAATGGGCTGTCCTTTCATTTTCACTATGGAGAACATAATACATTATTTTAAGAGATATTAATTAATAAATTAAAATTGATAATGTAAACGGAAATATACCTCTCATCATATATTTCACATTTGTTATATAATTTCTATGAAACGTCAAATTACTGATTCAAGCAATTAAGAGCTATGTCCCATATACTGTAGTATGCTGTCACTCATGGCGAGTCACTGCAACAGGGCAATGGAACAGACTAGATAAAGCACGGATGCGATGCGATTTAACAGTTGATTGGTTAAAGCAAATGAAGTTGTAATTAATACTTTTTTGTACATTAAAATTTAATACGCGGCTGGTAGACTGTATATCAGTTATATTCGTGGAAAGGATTGGCACCCTCTCTGCGGGTATGGTAGGGTGGAAGAATGTCGGCTTGGGTCAATGTGAAAGATATTTTGTCGATGTTTTATCACCCCCCTAATTAATGAGGATATCCACGTTTCCCTCATTCCAGTACTGAATAGTGGTTAGGGCCTACAAACGTAAGTCGTTCCTAGGCACAAATACGACCTGCTTAATAATAATATGCCACCCCTCTATCGCACAAGTTTCAGACTTCTGGGCTAATACTCGTGATTAGAGTGAGAGAGATATTATTATTATTATATCTACTATAATAAATCATAATATATTTATTGCATGCAATCATTGTTTGGAATAATAATAATTTTAAAATACAGTTGTTTACCTTACACACAGAGCAGCAAAATATGAATTATGGGAAAAATGATAACTAATCAACTCAGCAGCTTGAGTCATTATCTAAATTCTTTGATGAGGCATGCTAAACATTATGACACACAGATTTTGTTGTAGGAGGTGAAGCTCAGATGGAACCAATCAGAGTAGTAGGTGTAGTTGGAATCGGGCATGTTCCTGGTATAACAAGACTATGGCCTGAAGACCAAAAACCATTCCTTAAGGACATTATTACAGTCCCTCCTCCTTCAATAACTTCCAGAGTCATTAAATATTCCTTTAAAATATCTTTATTAGCTTTCGGTGGATTCCTTGTGTACAAATACGTACCTATGCCGGGATTTCTTAGGGAAAACGTTCATGTGATTGTGCAGAAAGTGATAAGCAATGTTAAAACCGATACTGGCCTGAAATACACTTTTCACTGATTTGAACCGGGTACGACTGGCTTAGCAAACACAGTTGCTTTTTAAAGATATTTTGTAAAGACAAAATAAAAGTTCTAAGTGTCTTTTTTCATCTTTTCGATAAATAAAATATGTTACAAATCTTTTCTCATTTTTATAAATTAGTGTTGGATATACAAATATAAAGTAATACTCATTTTGCTAAATTGCTTTCATATGATACAAGGTGCACCAACTAATATTTCCACTGGCATTTTTTTGGAAATGAAGAAGAATTTTAAATTGGTATTAGCTGTATTGTGTTTTTTTAATGCAAATGGTCTTTTGTCTAAACCATAATTTTAAGTTGATTTTGAACAACATAAGTATTCAATATGGTATAGAAATATCAGACAATAAATAGAATTATTTATTGTATTACTTTAATATAGTGACAGCTATACAGTACGTCCAAGGTTACGTTGGACAAGAGGCAAATATTTTTATTTTGTTTTGGATTTAAAATATTTTTTGTTTTCATATGTGTAAATCATGCTGAAAAAAAAATGGATGCATTGTACAAAATATTTTATTTAGACATTTTTTTTCTATTTGTCTTCTTTTTCAATTAACAATTTTATTTATTGTTTTTTAGTAAACAATTTTTTTATACAAGCCCTTGATCTATATATTTTTAAATGTCCCATGTTGCCCACCTTTTCTGTCTAACCTGAAATGATTTTAAATAATATATCCTATAAATTGTCTTTTAAACAATGCAATTGAATTTTTCAAATGAAAAGGAAGTTGTAAAAAATAAATTGATGAGCTACTGTCATATTTTCGTAACAATAAATAAATTAATCTTTATGAATTAATTTATTTTTTTTTAGTTTCAGAATTATTTTTATTATATATTTTGTCACAAATAAAAATTTAAATATTACCCAAATCGACATGACTTTTATATGGAAGATAATATTAAATATACAGTGTGTTAGAGATTTCACCGCCATAATTTTAACATAAAACCTGTTAAAATTATGGCAGTCAAACCTCTAACACCTTATATATATGTAATAAACGTTTTTGACATTTTGCCCCTTTTATTATTGAAGTATTGTTTAAAACATTATTTTGAACAAGATAATTTTAAGGCATCTTAAATTAATTTAACAGCTTTAACATTGCTTTAGCTCCATCTGCAATTATGAAGACAAAAAAAAAATGCAAAATTAACTCAGTTTCTCTTCTCCACACCAGTGAAAATACTAAGTGAAACACCCTGTAGATATATTAACAGTTTAGTGAATTGTTTAATTGCCGTTTCTCTTTTTAAGAACGGGTTGTCAATTTAAAATGTTTACATTTTTTGGGTACATATAACAAAATAACTTTTGTATCCTGTTACATTCCAGTTTACTAGAATGTTACTGTTGGGTTTATATATATATATATATATATATATATATATATATATATATATATATATATATATATATATATATATATATATATATATATATATAGAACTTACTCATTTTTAGTCAGTCACATGTTCACATGGAGCGTTCACACAAAATATTATTGAGTATTTTAAGTAATAATCAATGTATATCAATTTTCTTTTTAGGGAATTACCATTTTAAGTTAAAAAAAAGCAGTTATAGCAAAATGTATAATTTACTAATATGGTAGCAATAGCCTTCAGTTTTGCTATTTTTAGCATACTTTTCATGTTAGTAAATTAAAATATATGTGAACACCTTTCATTGAAACATACTGTATAGTAGGGATGCACTGAGTACGTTATTTGTGTGTTCGTATAAACTACGAAATGGATTATTGAATTTGCCTAGTTTTTTTTAAAAAAGTACGAATTATTTAGTGCACTCTTAGTTTATGTACTTCTGCAACCCTGTTTCAAATTTTATATTATACAAGAAGCGAGAAATTTTTGACTGGTTTATATGTTGGGACATATCAGAATTATAGTAAATAGACTAATATATTTGGCACAATGGAACTTAAAATTCTACTGGATTATTTCTTATCATTAATCTGAAACATCTGCACATTTATAATTCCATCGTTGTGTGGAAAATATTTAATTATATTTTTTTGTTTCGATGCCTAAAACGAGATGATTTTAATATATTTTTGTTACTATGTTGGTGTATATATAATACATATTTGGTTGCTATTTTCGTTGTTTTATTGTCTCTGCTGTCGCAGTTTCCTATGCAATTTATAAATAACCATCTGGACAAAAATAATCTGTATTTATTTGCTTGCTTCACAAACACGCTTAATAACTACTGTAGTAACTCGTAATACAGAGTAATAAATACGGAATTACGTTAATTGTTCGATGTTATAAATACATCCAGAGTGATGTCACTTACAAGAAACGCTATGGAGTCATTGTTCGAAAACTATTGCTTACTGGCATTTTACTGGAGATCAGGAAAAAAGATATTTCTCTAATTTTCATAAAGTTTAAAAATAATAATTTACGTATTATAAGATGGACATTACTTAAATCTCTGCAAAGCTTATAAATATCAGGTAATTTTATGGTCAAAATTTGAAAAAGATTCTGCAGCTCTACTGCACTAAGTAAATGATTTTCAGTTTTAACATTTGTTAACAACTGAAAGTAAATTTTAACAAACAGAAAAATAATTAAAAAAATAAAAATGTTTTGGTGTTTTTCCCAAAATATCTGTTTTTGTTCCACACTCAATATTCTTAACTTTTATATTTTTCAGATGCAGTATTTACTTTCAACAGTGACTTTGTTTTCTGCTTATTTAGATAAAGGATTCAGGGGTCAGAGGTTGAAAATCATCGGATTCTTCGAATAACTGCTATTGAAGTTTTTCATTTTTTGATTATTTGTTATTTATACCCATGAGGATAGAAAAATTTTAAATGGGCACCAAAATTTGATGTGCAAAGAATATAGAATTAAAAAAATCATAAAGTATTGCTTCACAAGTTGGAACAAGCTCGCAAGTTATTTACAGGGAAGATCCCAGGTTGTAATTTCAGGTCGGCAACGGTGAGGGTTACCCTAAGGTTCACATTTGGATCCCCTGCTTTTTAATATATTTGTAAATGATATACATGCATGTTTTCACACTAGTCATCTCTTATTTGCTGACGATTTGAAATTGTTCCAAACAATTCATAATTTAGACGACTGCCGAAACCTTCAGGCCGATCTTGCAAGCCTTACAACTGGTGTTCACTTAATGGTACGGGGCTTATTACTCCTCTACAAGATTATAAATTCGTGTGTCGTGTCCATTGTTATTAAGTCAAATTATACTTCAAGTTCGACATAGACACACTTGTTCAGTCTATAGTTTTGCTAACCCTTTTTCACAGAACTAGATATAGTGCTAATAAGTTTATTACCAGAACATCTAAGCTTGCTAATCAGTATACTATTCGTGATTTTTTTAGTAGAAGATCACAGTTCTTGAGGCAACTTAAAAACTGTAACTTTTAACCGATTATGATTGTACTCTTATCTTTTAGATATGTACTTAAATGTTCTGTCGTTATGTCTCTTTGTTAGTTTATGTATAGATGAATTTGTCCATTTATATGTTTATATATTATCCTTCTTTATTTTATACAAAATGATATCTTGAATATTGTATACTTTTTTTTTTAAATATTAAACTTTTGCACTTTTTCTTTATGTGTGTTACACACACACATTGTATTGTAATATATTTTGTATTTCTTCTTTTTTATATATATTTACTATAATTATACCTAAATTGGGCATTGCCCGTCTAATAAATAAATAAATAAATCAACGGTTTACTGCCCGTTACCACTGAAAAAGAGGCAGCACCTCCAGCATTACTCATGATAATCTTCTGCTGTTCGATCATTTGTACCACTTGTGAAGGTGGAACTTGAAATGTCAATGAACCCACTGACATTCATTTAGAGAATTTCCTAGCAGTTGAACTATCAGATGAGGAGAAGAGAATAGAGAAAAATAGAAACTGTTAGCTACCAACCCCACATCACCTTGATGATCATTCCAAACGTAAAAAAAATAGAGGTTAACTGAATAAAAAAATATAGTTCCTATAATATAAATTTGAATAAATAACAATTTACATATGTATGCCATTTGATTTCGTTCAGTTATAATTTCTTTCCATAATCTATTCCATGACATATCTTCTTTATATATTCAAATGGTACTATCTAATCCATTTTTTAATTGAAGCAAAGTCATTCATTTAGTGTCAAGATACAAAAAATTAAGATTTTTCCATCTATATAAATTTTTTCACAATAATTGTCCGGCTATCATTTCTAGACACATTGATTCCAAACGACCGAGGATTTGTACTGGTTTGATGTGCAAGATGGAATGTCACCACACACTAGCTTGGAAACTATTGTCCCAAAAAACAAAAACTACAGGCAATTTTTATGTAGAATTTCGCGAGCAATATTCTATATTTTTTTCCTAAAAAATAAAAATCCTAAAATTTTTGAGTTAGTAGTAATTATTAACTATGAAAAAAAAGTGATAGAAAAAAGAAAACAATAGGAATTTTACAATTAACAGAATCGCCTGGGCTAATATTAATTTCAATAAAAATATCTTCATCTATACACTGAAAAATATGGTACTGTTAAATAAGTTTTATTCACAAACGCAAAACTGAAGCGCCACCAAGGAGACGTTGGCATAAATGTGAGGAAAAGAGTCATGACGGACGGCTCCTTGTCTGTTTTTACTGTTTACTTTTAAAGATATGGAAAATTACGAAGCCGTAGAAGGGCCACGTCTATTTTTTTTTTAGATTCAGACTTTAAACTCTGAATTCAAAGTTTAATCTCTGAATTCAGACTTTTAACTCTTATGTCTGAATTCAGGCTTAAATAGGATATTTAATAGGGTCTTAAATAGTATCAACAGTGTAGTGAGTTATTGCCTTCTGCTTTTATTTTTATTGAGTACCAAATGTAGACACTACATGCTACGCCTCGCATACTTATATCTTCCATCGGTAATAACAGAACATGAACAGCCAGGATTGCTGGTCGTTGGCTTCACCTGTGGCATACTGATGGGCGCTAACAAGCTCGAACCTGATATATGTCTGATGACTAACCGTGGTTGTTTGCTATATATAGTCAAGGCATTAGTCCACAGAGTAGCTATTTCCTAAAATTCCGCTTTTAAAAATATGGCAATGGTTGGGGCTTTTAATAGTAGATACTCTCAGTATAGTCGATAGCTTTCTGCTTGTGACTGTATTCAGGTCCAGCTTTGAGTAGCCAATGACTACTAGATGTGTACATACGTGCTACATCTTGCGTACTCATGTTCTGTTAAATGTTATGACAGATTATGAACAGCTAAGGTTGCGAATTATTGGCTTCATGCTGTTTGCTATAGGCATTTCAGGTGTAATTCAAAGACGCAAAAATTGTAGTGTTTTATTGTGTTCCAGAATATGAAAATAAATTTGGTCAAAAAATTTTGAGGTAAATTGTTTCACATTAACAATAATCGTCGTATTTTGTATTACATATAAATTTTATATATCTTCACTTATACATCATATACTTATACATATTATACATAAAAGAATAGTTTATGAATGGAAAATTTCTTGTGAAAAGCCATTATACCATCAATTAAAAAAAGAATCAAAATCCTAATCAAAATGTAAACTAGCAACGACTCTCTTGCTTGGTGTGATGCAAGCGCCACCATCGGACGTTTTAGTTGCCAATTGTTTTGTTACTAATTTCTTTGAATACAAGTCAGATATAAAATGCAAAGGAGCTATGTGGATATGAAAGCCAACCTTTTTAATTTGTTAAGTTTCTGATTGCTATTAAAATTATAAATAATGTAACACCTTGGCTTCAACTTTTTCTAGAACAGTTCAGGCCACAAAATAGGTTCAGGCTGTATTTGACTTAGTTCGAGATGTGTTCTCAAGGACATGGGAAACTTTGAGAATCCAAAATGTATACTGTGTGTTTCTAAAATAGGGCTCCAAACTTCTACTGTGTATGGAACTCATTGAAATAAGCCAAAAACTTTCTATTAACATGTGGCTTAAAACGCACCCTTAGGAGGTCTTTTCACCTACCTAAATGGGACACCTATGATTTCAATAACAAAAAATGTACTAGCTCATGTTATTTGACGTAAAAAGTTATGTATATTATGTAAATTTTGTCTACTTATTTTTTACTGTTTTGCCAATAGATCTGTTACCATAAGAGTCAGATATTGGCATGTAACTCAAGAAATAGTTGAAGGAACGTTTCTGACAGTTTCAAACCGATCCCTGACTTGTGGAAATAGAAAAGGTGGATTTGTGTGGTCAGCATATGCTGTCAGAAAGAATAAATTTTTAATGAAAAGTAAATGTCAGTTACAAGAGATCATGTGCAAGAGATTGAAAGAAATATGAAAAAGTGACAAGAGAAAATAAAGAACAGCCACGAGGCAATGAACTGTTGGGAGGAACAGTACAAAATGAAGGAAGTGTTAATGAAAGAAATGAACGGCCACGACAAAATGAAGGCACACAAAAGAAATGAACTTAAACTGAAAAGGTAAATAGACTTCCATATTAATATAATACAATACAACCCAATTTGCAGAGAATGAGCGACACTCATACATGGATGGTCTACTGACAAATAATTATTAAAAATTGGAGGTGTAATTTAATGTTAGTTGGGCTCTTAGCGTGCAAATATGTGATTTCCACCATATCCTCGGTAATGATTACTAATTTCTTAACAGAGATTTATGGTTTCTTAATAACGATTTAATGTAGAGGGTAAATTTAAGTTTTTGGAGCCTTGTATTTTAGGTTCTTTGACATTTTTGTTAATTGAAATAAATATTTATTGTCAATAATTTATATATTTGGCTCTAAAAACTATTACAACAAATTTTTTATATATAATAAATGTGGAAGACTTTTTGGCAGGATTTTTTAAGTACTGTTTTGTATACTGTATGCTGCCACTTTGATTAATGTGAAATAGGGTTTGTATTATGCAACGTTTCCTGCACAGCGGAAGCCTAAATTCGAGGCAGAGCTATCTTTGGTGTTAAAAGATCTTGCCGCACATCTGTACCTCCAACAATATGATTCGTGGCATAGAAACGAGCCTCCTTTTTTTACTTTAGAATCCTAAAATAATTTTTCATAAATTTTATGTGATGCAAATAGATATTTACAAAGCTGTGATATGGCACACATGCAAAATATTGAACTTTGAAGTTACAATATTTTATAATAAACCTGATAAAATTGCGGTTTACTGTTTAAAATTATATACTTTTCCTAAAGGTACTCACAGGATCATCCAGCCAGTTATCCGAGGTCCATTCCCAAACGTTACCGGCCATGTTATAGAGACCAAATTTGTTTGGTGGAAACTCATCTACTGGACAAGTGAAAATAAACCCATCTTCTGCAGTATTTACGTGTGGAAATTCTCCTTGCCAAATATTTGCCCTTTAATAAATTATGTAATGTTTAATAATGATTTTTATATAAGTTTTTGTTTGCATATTTCATCACAATGCTGAATATGTTTTAGTTATATAAAAGGAAATGCTATTTTACCAGTGCTGTCCCTTGGCATTTAATTTGTTTCCCCAAGGATACAATTTTTGACGTAATCCTGATCTACAAGCCATTTCCCATTCCGATTCTGTAGGTAACCTTTTCCCTAAATATTCACAATATTTCACGGCATCGTTCCAGGAAACATGAATCACTGGATGATTCTTTCTTTCTACAAATTCAGTTAAAAAAAATACAAGCATGACAAGAATAGTCTAATAGTTTACTTTAAAAAAAAAACAACTTATTTGTATAACAAAATTGCTAGCTATAAATATTTCCAAATACCTTCTGTAGTAGAATCTGGCCCTTCAGGATGTTTCCAAGAAACACCACTCATCTTAATCCACCACGGAGCTTGTACGGCCCTTATATCTTGATATTTACTCCGATCTTCTTCAGGAAGCGACATTTCAAAAATAAAGCTATCTCCAAATATTTCAGCCTCCGTTTTGTACCCTGTTTTTTTAACAAAATTATGAAAATCTTGATTAGAAACCTCATACTTATCTAAATAAAAAGAGTTAACCGTTACATTTCGTAAAGGTCCTTCATGGTCACTTTCAAAAACAGGCTTGTTTGTTCCCATTTCAAATGTGGCTGTTTCAATAAGCACCATATTCAATGTATCAAAAGCTTGGCTTTCTTTATTGTCGTTTGCTAGGTCATTGGATTCTTTCGAATACTTTTCACTTGGATTTATATCCTTTCCACATTGACCATCTCTATTCAAATTGCAACCACAATCGGCTTCAGTAGATATAATAATACTAAGTACTGCATATAAGTATAAATATAAGTACATGTTTGGAAAATATTAAAAAGCTGAGATGATGTTTATTTTAGTAAATTTTACATTTACGCGAACTACCAAATTATATTATTTTTTTTATTACTTGCCAATTAACTACAAAGTATTACAACTAATCTCAGCAGCAGTTTTGAAGGAAAAAACAAAAAATAACGTCTTAACATATTCCAATCATTGAAAAAACAGATTAAGGTTATGTTTTTGAAAGTAAGATTAAAAAAATAACCTTAAAACGTCATTAAAATGAAAGTTGTCAACATTACGCCATGCGATAGGCAACTTCCATTACAAATATTCGAGGATATCACAAAATATAAATAAGAGGAATCATAGCTCTATCATGTTCTGAGATACTGCTGTAGATTATCTACTTTACTGTTGATACTGCCCGGATTGGATAATTTGCTGCTTTAAATTTTTAATAAAAATATTATTTAACATATATTATTATATATTTCAATTTAGGTTCTATTAGGCCAGAACCTTATTTTATCATATAAGTGGAAATTAGATTTTTGATTGATACGACCTTTTGGACTAATTTTGAAAAATAATATAAAAATAAAATGCAGATTTAAATAACATAAAAGGAGATAATAATACAACTTTCAGTTTTAACATGTGCATACATATTTGTCTTAATTACCAAGTTGTGGGTGTCATAAACCGAAAATTATAAAAAATGTATAGATACGACTTCTATTCTATCAGAAATATTCGACCAGTTAAGTTGAGAATGAGTTACCCGTGAATTTAATGCAATAAGTAGGAATAGTACAAAATTATGTACCTACTCTGTCAAAATTCTATAGGTACAGGGTACTTATTTCTGAAATATGTTTCATCCACAAATTGCTTGAGCTGATAAGCATGCTTTTAAGTGGCGGTGAAAGAAATTATCGAGACAAGGTGTAAAATATCTTCTTCATTTAGAATACGATATGTCTTTTCTGATAAAAATTATCCTGCACACGCGCATCATATCTGCTAATTCTTGCTTTGAATAAAACATATTTAAACTAATTAATACAAATATGTATACAGTTGACGACGTCCGTGTATACTCCACAACTTACTTAATGAAAATCGTGGTCTAAACCAAATTAATTTATTTTATTTAGCAGCAAATTTAAAGAAGTTATTTCAGTTTTAGTGTTTTAATATACAGTATGCGCCAAAAGTATGGAATAAATTCAATAAAAACGAAACAATTATTTTTTGGGAAAAATTCTCGAACAGGTTTAATTTAAAAAATACATATTTTAGCGTAAAATGCGATTTTCAAATGTCATTTGTTTTCGAGTAATGACGTCATCGATTTTTTTTTAAATGGCAACACCATATATTTTTCCTTGATTCTGAAAGATCGTTTAATTCTCTATGAGACAGTACTAAAATTTTGCCATGCCATTTCGAATTGCCATCCACCAACTTCTTGACAATGCGCAAGTCTGTGAAGAAATTCTTCTTGCACATTATGAATGATTTCTGGGGTAACTCTGCGTATTTCGTCCCGAATGCGATTTTGAAGTTCTTCTAAATTACGTGGTTTATTAATGTACACTTTTGACTTCAAGTATCCCCATAAAAAATAGTTAAGAGGTGTAAGATCTGGCGATCTTGCAGGCTATTCTATCGGTCCGCGTCTGCCGATCCACCTCCCAGGAAAACAGTTGTCCAAAAAATCTCGTACAGGGCGCGCATAGTGCGGAGGTGCAACGTCTTGTTGAAACCATATGATATCGTCAGGAATGTCAGGGTCATTATCGTTAGGAAAAATTACTGCAAGGGCTGGAACAAGGTCATTTTCTAGAAACTCTAAATATCTTTGCCCTGTAAGGGTTCCTTCAAAGAAGAAAGGCCCTACTATTCTGTCGTCAACTATTCCAGCCCACACATTTAATTTCTGTTGGTGTTGGGTATGTGCCTCTGCCATCCAATGAGGATTTTCCCGACTCCAATATCTGCAAGTTTGACGGTTTACTGTACCATTCAGACAAAATGTGGCCTCATCTGAAAAAAGTATTTGCCGGTGTAAATTTCTATTTCCTTGACATAAATCCATTAGAATTTCGCAAAAGTATAAGCGGCGATCGGGATTATCTTCATTGAGTTCCGGCACAAGTTGAATTCTGTAGGGATGATATTTTTCCTTCCTCAAGATACGTAGCACTGTGCTCCGACTAGTGTCATTGTTTAATGCAACCAATCGTAAAGAATGATGAGGATTATCCACCATACTTATCAAAATGTTCTGTTTCTGATTTTCATTAATGCTTGGACGTCTAGGTTTTGGAATATTTACAACATTGCCAGTTTCTCTAAATTTAGACTCTACCTTACTGACTATTGATTGGCTGATAGGGCGATCTGGATATTTTTCATTAAATAAATCGCAAACTTCCTGCTGAGTTCTAGTCATATTCCCGCATCCGATAAGAATTAAAATTTCAATTCTTTGAGTAACAGTTAAATGTGCCATAATACTTTAAATTGAATAATAATTTCTATGTCGCTTACAACACTTATTAGAAAGTCGGTGTGACAATGACACTTTGCAAAGATTTTCACCTACGTGATCCATAAAAGAACTATGGAATTCGAAAAACTAAACTTGATAACGTTTTTGCTTTATTTTAATTGATTTACGTTTTCTAACATTCAATCGTCATTTACTCGAAAACTTTCCTATGTAAGAGGACAAAATTTTAGTACTGTCTGATAGAGAATGAAACGATCTTTCAGAATCAAGGAAAAAAATATGGTGTTGTCATTTAAAAAAAAATCGATGACGTCATTACTCGAAAACAAATGACATTTGAAAATCGCATTTTACGCTAAAATATGTATTTTTTAAATTAAAAATCGACCTGTTCGAGGATTTTTCCCAAAAAATAATTGTTTCGTTTTTATTGAATTTATTCCATACTTTTGGCGCATACTGTATATGACCTATAAATGAAAAGATTAATATAATAAATATGTAGGTACTCATATATCTGCTTAACTTGATGTTTTATATATCTAAGTAACTTAATTTAAACTTTATTCACTAGAATATAAAAATAATTACCAATATTGTTATAGGTATATTGTTTATTTTATAAATATCTACATTAATTAAACTTAATTATAATTTAAAATAACCACAATTCTGTCTGTATTTATATCAAAATCCATTTGAGTGTACTAATTTTATAAAATGATTGTCTCTCTGTCAACATTTATAAAATCAGCAAGTTTTAATATTGAATTTATTATCTTTTAATCACAATGATGTGGAAATCAATTTTTATTACTTCAACATTTCCATATACTTTTGTCACCACTTAAATAAATTGATAAAATAAACCACAAAACTGTATTATTTAATTTTTCTTTGTGGATTTTTTAGTCTTTTCCTCATTCTTTGCAGGTCCAGCAACAGCCGTGGCTTGGGGGCTAGAAATGGCCAATCCTCCTTTCCCTACTAAAGCAGTTGCTTTTGGTGCTGCACCAGCTACTCCACCAGGACCCGCCAGAGCAATGGCTCCAGGCGCAGCTTGAGCTGTACTCGGTTCAGGATCTTTTTGAGAGTTTAAAGCTATAAAGTCATAAAATTAACAACAATATTAATAATGGAAAACAAAAGAAAATAATACTAATAAATTTATTTAGTGATGGATGTACAGTGCTATCCAAAATAAGATTTAGATATTTTGAGAGGCGGTTGTTAAAACGCTTTTATGAAGAAAATATTATACAAAGTATGACCTAAAATGCTAGTTTTCAATGGACAGGGTATTTGTTGTAAATAAAGATTTAAAATTGCAATATCCGCACATAATTTACTAATTTATTAAAAACTACATAGATAAAAATTTGAAATGAAATGAACCTTAAACATGGAGGGATTCAGCGATATTCAGCGCCATGATACTGGAACACTAAAACCCATTTTGATGTCAAGCACTTTGAGATTTAAAATTTTATCAAATTTTGAATAAAAAAGGATTTATCCATCCCTGTCATGGGCGTCGTTATTATAAAATTTTTCAAGGAGGGGCAAATGCAGAAAAATATTAAACCCGAAATAACAAAATATGTATTTTAATAGTAATAATAATTATAATTCTTGAGTATCATACCTTCAAAAACATAACAAAATATTATAAGTACTATAACATAATAAAATATAATTAAAAAAAAAAATAAAATAATCGGTAGGGTATGATGTTAAAAATTGCTTCTGCTCGAAATAGATTCATTTTTTTTCAGGCTTATTTTTAGCATTTTTTGAGCTCGGCGCTCACTCATAATGCGTATTACGATTACGTATTAGAAAAAAAAAAAACAGAACGCACAGCGCGTGAATGTTGTGTACCTACCTAAACTATAAATCTGAATATTAGTTAACGACGCCCTTGGTCCCTGTTCTAATCTGGGTATAAGGTTTATAGTCATAATCACAAAATATCATTTATGTATCTTTAACTTTAGAAATATTAAAAAAATATGTTCAGAGTAAAACTTTGAATACCCTACTGTACTGGACTCAAAGTTACTTTTTTCAGTGCTCAATCAAATGCTCTTTAAAAAATTATAAACAGTTTGGGAATATCTGTGGAAGTATTTGAAAAAAATTAAATTTATAAAGTTGAATATTATTTTCATCTCTGAGTTTTTTAAACAACTTTTCTTTTCTACAAAATAGCATTGTCAGTTTTCGATTGTGATGTTTTGACGTTTTCCATAGATTTCGAAACAGTTCATCTTTCTAAAAACAAATATATGATATAGTTCTTATGTTGTTGAACATTGCGACTTAAATTTGCAAAACACATTTAATTAATAAAATATAAATATGCCTATGAAACATGATGTCAAGTTGCATTATTGTTAGTATTTGAAGATCATTTGAAGATATAGCCATCATCTAAATATATTATTCTTATACAGGGTGTCCTGAAATAAATGCATCATAGAGCAAGAATAGATCCCTGACGACAAGATAATGCGACGTTGCCAAAACTGATAACAAAGATGATTATAAGTAGGTACGTATTCTAATGAAACATTATGTTATTTTTTTAAATTATAAACGTACGCTTCAACCAACGTCTGCTAAATCGCAACACCCAGTATTAAAAAGGCAACGCGATTTTACAGACGATGCTTCAGCACAATGAGACATTAACAAAAATGTATTTTAATGTATTTTGTATGTATAATAACATATAAATATAACTTTATACTTATAATATATTTGGACGATGATACGTGTATTTTTTACTATTCAAGTTTGAATTCATGAATTTTTCTAGAGGCTCACTTAAAACGGTGGACTGTATTCGCTTGAAACTGAATATCTATTAAAATTAATTTTTATACTATATTATTGGCATGAATGTTATAAATTTGTTGAGCCCTATAAAATTTTTGGTACATTTTTTTTTATTTTGTGATAAAGTATTTTTTTTTCAACTTCCTACGATTTTTTTAAACTGATTTTAAAAAATTACCTTGTAGAAAAAGCGGTAAAAGTTGAACGATATTTTTTCAGTCATAAATAAAGCCCGCACTTTGTTCGCAGATTTCAGGTCCGGACTTGGCGACGACCTTAATATTTAAATATCTATACTTTATTTATATTAAAACAAATTTAATGCCATGCCTGCAGGGGTCAATTCTCGTCTTTAGTGGAACACATTTCCTCAGAACGTAAATTCTCATGAGAAAATGCAAATCTGTATTATTGACCATTCTCATTGAAGTTATTCCTCATAAAAAATTAGGGAATTATTCCAAATGGTTTTTGCTAAAAGGATATAGAGCTTCAAGAATTGTAAATATACACACAATTTTTTAAGTGGAATGAATTCCCTCTCGAATTTATTTCACTGATACTTTCAGGATATTCAATAAATATCGCAGTAAATAATGTCTTTTATTTGCGGCAGTTTATTTCCCAGTCATAAGGACCTAGTGACTTTATGTCGTACAGTGGATCTTTTTGGTGGCAAAGAAGTAAATGTGGCATCTATGAAAAATTATATACAGTGCTTTCGAAAAGTAATGAATAAATTCATTATTTTTAAATTGAGAAGTTTTCGAAAAAATACCCTGGCACGTCGATTTTGTTTTTAAAAAAGGCACTTTTTGACATACGACCCATATTTCTGACGTCATCGTTGTTCGAGATATGACGTCATCGACAATTTTTTAAATAGCAACCCCCAATTTTGACCATGGGACTTGAAAGAGCGTGTCATTCTACATACACATCATGAAAAATTATGGTGTTACATAACAAAAATTTCAAGAAAATAATGTTTGAAGATTTTAAAATTTAATTTTCATAATACTGAAAATGATAATGATAACTTCAGGAGGTATACGATGTATCTCGTGACGAATTCCTGCTTTTAAATTTTCTAAATTAACCGGTCTAGTAACGTATACTTTGCTTTTTAAGTATCCCCACAAGAAATAATCTAGGGGTATCAAATCAGGCGATCTGGCTGGCCACTCAATCGACCCCCTTCTCCTTATCCAACGATTCGGGATCAGCTAATCTAAATAAGCACGGACAGCTGTTGCATAATGGGGAGATGCACCATCTTGTTGAAAGAAAATGTCATTTCTTGGAAGATCATGTCCCTCTATATCTGGATATAAAGTTATTAGTTCAGGAATGAGGTTGTCTCGAAGAAAATCCAAATACCAGTTAGGTTGACGTCAAAGATAGGGACCCAGAATTCTTCCGTCGGCTATGCCGCACCACACATTTACTTTCTGGGGACTTTGAGTGTGATACTATCATCCATTGGGAATTCTCGGTAGCCCAATAACAACAGTCTTGCCTATTGACATGGTCGTTCAAAACAAACGTAGCCTAGTCAGAAAAAATACGTTTTTTACGAAATTATTATCATTATTGCATAGCTCTTGTATTTGCTCGCAGAATTGATTTCGCCGATCAAAGTCGTCTTCATATAGCTCATGAACAAGGCATACCTTATAAGGATGACACTTTGCTTTTTTCATAATTTTGTGAATTGTGGACGTTGCCGTATTGAAATCAGAAGCCAATTGGTTAAGTGTTGAGTGATGATTTTCTTGCATTGCCAGCAAAACATTAAGTTCATCATCTACTGATTTTGACGGTCGACCCGATTTAGGAAGATCACGAACATGTCCAAAGTTACGGTATTTAGACTCAATATTGCTTACCATGCTTTGGCCAATGGGATGTCGATCAGGATGAGTTTCATTGAACAATTCAACTACTTCTTTTTGGGTGCAAAGAATTTCAATTCGTTCTCGTTCAGTTATTCTTTTTTATAAAATGACAAAGTTACTACTCAATAAACACTTCAAACGCACTGCTTTTGCCAAACAAAAGATAAGAACTAAAGAAATAACTCAAAAGACAAAAAAAACTATTTAATAAAGTACGATTTCAAGTTTTTATCTGACAGCAATAAAAACATTCTCAATCGCTAAGGCTACTGTCAGGCAACTATGATTATTGACGATGCGTATGTAGAATTTTACGTTCTTTCAAATGGCATGGTCAAAATTGGGGGTTGCTATTTAAAAAAATTGTCGATGACGTCATATCTCGAACAACGATGACGTCACAAATGTAGGTCGTATGCCAAAAAGTTTTTTTTTTTTAAAACAAAATTGACGTGCCAGGTGATTTTTTCGAAAACTTCTCAATTTTAAAAATAATGAATTTATTCATTACTTTTCGAAAGCACTGTGTATTTTAAATATGCCCAGTGATGTCTGTGGACGTTGAACACACGTTTTCGAAACTGAAAATGCAATTTTATTCCACTACTAGTGAATAGTGAATAGTGATGTATAGTGTTGACTAATAAACTTAATATGAATAATGTTGGGTATTATAAATTACCAGTACAAGGTAAGATGTTGATTTTAACTATTTGTAGATAGATGTTTGCACCTCGGTTTCTACAAACATTAACTTAACATCCTAAGTGCGTTCCTGATAATGACAACACTTGCGAGCGAAGTGCGGACTTTTGTTATAAATGATGATGATGATATTTACAGTGGGGTTTTCTCTTTACACTTACCTTCATTATTTTTGTCTTCATCCTTCAAAATGTCAGCACCATCTGTTTTTGCGTCTATAATGATAGCATCGTTCTCAAAGTCGTCTCCATCAAAAGAGAAATACGGTTCGCTAGGAGCAGTATATCTGAATTGTCCGATTGGTTGAATATTCTCAGAATCAATGTTTATTGGAAAACCAGATCTAAACAAAGCTGGGTCTGCACTTGGCTGGTTTAACGTAACGAAATTCTCGGGCACCTTCGCCTCAGAATCCAAATCTCGTACGTTAGAAATTTGTCCAGTCACGGCATTCCTTAACAAGAGCGTTTGGATTGGAATGTTATTTACTTCAATTTCGCTCTGTTTGTCAATATTCTGGGACTGTGGATATAAGGGGAGCTGTATTTGTTCCGGTTGATTTTGTGCGTACTTCAGGTTTATTTCTCGATTATTTGGTAGGGGGAAGTTTGTAAAGAGATCTTCTCCGTTGAGGATGAAAAAGCGATGTCCTGGTTTTAAGCTGGTTCCTGGGATTAGCTGAGGGTTTCTATCAGCAGCTTCTAGTACATCAGCTTCCCCAGCAAACTTGGTGGGGTATTCGAATTTGCCTTCGTTGAAGGTTTCGAGTTTTTCAGGTTTTCGAGCTAAAATATAATTTAAACTTTCTGTTACAGCCATATTGGAAAATACATCAAATCTATATTATATTTTCATTTCTAAGTATGTACATAGTTTTGCAATAATAATAACACTATCTCGAAACAGTTTTTGAACTTCCGGAAGTTCTGAGTAGAAATTTCATTAAATCTCTATTGGTAACTGAAACAACTAAGAATTAGTGTTAAAAGTTTAATTTAGATCTCATTATGAATACGTCAGTAGTTTAAAAGAAATCGGAAAATTCATTTTACTGAGAGTCATTGTTATCGCAACCGTTTATATTTTTTAAATTAAGATGGTTATTAAAAAGCACATGCGCAAAAGTATTTTTGTGACAGTGATGCACATTTTTACAGATATATCTTCAACAGTTAGGGAAATATGACCAAAATAGTCTGTCATTTGATGGAAAGATTTTAGACAATAAAATTTTTGTCCAATGACACTTTTAGTTATATTAATACATCTTTGACTATTAGTATACCAAAAAAGTAATATTTTATTAATAGGGTTGGACCATTGAAGACAAGCCAGCGGCGTGATCACGGCGAAGCTAAGATCCACAATCGATATCAAACAAATAACTTTCTATTCACGGCTGCATGCGATTGTACATAATTAGTTATTATATAAATTTATATATTTTGTCACCCATCAATGGTGTCTTCGTGATAAACAACAACTTTTCCTAAGCGAATATCACGTCATTAAACATCATCACCTATAAGAAAATGTTCTAAAACTTTGAACACATCATTCTTTCCAAGTATGAAGTAAAATGTGGTAGACGGTTACATATACATAAGTACATATACAGTGTCCGGGAAAATGTGGGAAATCTCTTGGGTGTAGATAGAACATGACAAAATAAGATGGAAAGTTCATATGAGATTTTTTTCTTTATTTTCCTGAATAACTTAAAGTACTTAATATAATTTAAAAAAAATTTAATGTGATGGACACTAGTAATGACCTCTTAAAATAGTGTCCTTGAAACATATTTAGCTTTTTCAGTTTACCAGGGCGGGCTAAGCTAAATTTTTAACAGCCTGTATGAAAAAGACTTTAAAATAATAAAATCTGGGTAGCTTCAACCTTAGACTAAAAAAGGTACTCTTGCTTATTGTCGATAAA
Source organism: Monochamus alternatus (assembly GCA_037114965.1). Classification (NCBI taxonomy): domain Eukaryota; kingdom Metazoa; phylum Arthropoda; class Insecta; order Coleoptera; family Cerambycidae; genus Monochamus; species Monochamus alternatus. The sequence goes on along the minus strand of CM073431.1, from coordinate 69,720,219 downwards.
ATGAACCGTTTACGACAGTACCTTTTTTTTAGTCTATGGTCTTTATCATACAGAGTGTTCAAAATTTAGGCATTAAGTTGTCAAACTTAACCCACCCCGGTAAACTAAAAAGCTAAATATGTTTCAAGGACACTATTTTAAGAGGCCCTTACTAGTGTCCCTCGCATTGAATTCTGTATAAATGTATAGGAACTTATCATCTTATTTTTTCATATTCTATCTGCACCCTAGAGATTTCCCGCATTTTGTATAGTTCTCGTTCGTATTTTATGATCATTTTTGAGGTATCTAGTAATTATTTTATTTTCAAAGTGCATTGTCATTATGTTGTTTCAAATTATAAATAATTAGTACACATTAATTATCATTCTTCATCAAAAAAGGGTCACTGCCAGATATGATACACATATTCATATCGCGTGCTCGCGAGGACAATGACATGTAATTTTTTATGCAATAGCTTACGTAGACACTGTACTATAAGGCAGACGCAAATTTCACTTAAGTCTACTGTGATTAAATAAATTGTTACCTTGGTAGTGTATCGAAATGATAAAATACAGTCTACAGTTTATGAAATTTATAATTTAGACCATGATAATGAATATATGAAAAAAGCACTGTAAACATTCTTTAGTTGTTAATGTCTACAAAACTAGCAAAAATTATAACAACGTTTATGTGTGAGTGTTGTTTAATATCATTTACATTTACTATTCTAGGTTCATTTTATACATATATAAGGTGATCCCTCAACTTTGAACTATAGTTTACAGTTATAGTCATCATTCATACATTTTTACAATTTACGAAAAAAAACGAATAGTATTCTTTGATGTCTAAATCAATTGGAGATAAAGTTGCTATTTTTGCAATTGCTTAATCAGGGCACGAGACAAAAAAAATACTCATTTTAATAAATGACCCAATATATAAAGATTAATATAATTTCTCATTGGTGTTCAAATACAAGTGAATCATAATGTATGTCAAATAAACAATTTTCCTAACAAAAAATGACTTTTTTTTTACTGTTTTAGAAAGGTATTTTAAGCTAATGTAAATCAAATCTCCTACAATTCCTATCAATGAAGTCATATGTATGTTCTCTGATACCAAACATTTAGGTATGCTAATGAACAATTCCACAGACAAAGTTCTATTTAATAATTATCTAAAGAAAATAATCTAATTTACTCACTCTATAAGAATCTAACTTCACTTTTTTGGCAGTGGGAACACGACAAATTCAACCACAATAGATGAGATCTGACCTATTTCTACATTTTTAGGATTGCTTCTTCAGGTGGTCTCCTTTAAGTTGAATCAAATATCTGACTATAAAAATTATTATAAAAATTAAAATTATTTGAAGTTAAATATCGACAATGACAAAAAAGTGACATCCTGTCAATGAATTAAATAAGACAATACCTACTTGAAAAAATATTGTGGTTGAATTTGTCGTGTTCCCACTGCCAAAAAAGTGAAGTTAGATTTTTATAGAGTGAGTAAATTAGATTATTTTCTTTAGATAATTATTAAATAGAACTTTGTCTGTGGAATTGTTCATTAGCATACCTAGATGTTTGGTATCAGAGAACATACATATGACTTCATTGATAGGAATTGTAGGAGATTTGATTTATATTAGCTTAAAATACCTTTCTAAAACAGTAAAAAAATGTTACTACAAAAGCTAATAATAAGGAATATATGGGTAGATATTGTGGGTGTAATTCAACGCAGGTTGGGGCTTTTGTCCACTGAGTAGTTAGTTTCACACAATATTATTAATACCTAAAAAATATAAAACTTTTACATAAAAGGTGAACATTTTTCAAGTAGGTATTGTCTTATTTAATTCATTGACAGGATGTCACTTTTTTGTCATTGTCGATATTTAACTTCAAATAATTTTAATTTTTATAATAATTTTTATAGTCAGATATTTGATTCAACTTAAAGGAGACCACCTGAAGAAGCAATCCTAAAAATGCAGAAATAGGTCAGATCTCATCTATTGTGGTTGAATTTGTCGTGTTCCCACTGCCAAAAAAGTGAAGTTAGATTTTTATAGAGTGAGTAAATTAGATTATTTTCTTTAGATAATTATTAAATAGAACTTTGTCTGTGGAATTGTTCATTAGCATACCTAGATGTTTGGTATCAGAGAACATACATATGACTTCATTGATAGGAATTGTAGGAGATTTGATTTATATTAGCTTAAAATACCTTTCTAAAACAGTAAAAAAATGTTACAAAAGCTAATAATAAGGAATATATGGGTAGATATTGTGGGTGTAATTCAACGCAGGTTGGGGCTTTTGTCCACTGAGTACTTAGTTTCACACAATATTATTAATACCTAAAAAATATAAAAAAAATGACTTGAAAAACATCTTTTTATTACAATTTTTTAAAGTTTTTAAACGAAAATAGACATTTTTGTTAAATTCTTAATATTTTGAAAAATTTAAAGTTTCATCCATCTAATTCAATTTTTCAACGTTTCTCTAGCAGTGCCTACTCACCGGATGCTTTTTCCAAGTAGCACTTTTGCAACCTAGGCCGGTAAGAATTACATCATTGTTGTCATAATACTCAATAATCAAATAATAGTATAAACATCTAAGTAGATATGCTTTAAAATAACGCAGCTGATCATTGCCATAGCAATGAAATAACGACTTACCCATAAACAAGGTTATGGACCTGGTTTTTCGTTGCAATTACAAAAAATAACGGAAATCAGCAGTGAAAGCGAGTTTGAAAATGTGTCTGACAAAATTTCCAATATAGCATCTACTGCTACAGCACAATTATTGCCTGGAAAATCAAGGTGCAGATAAGAAAAAGTTTATAATTTAGTCACGAAACAAATGGACATAAAGAAATATAAAACTATTACAGAAGGCGTAATTATGGCTTATTTGATACAAAAATCAGAAATTGTTAAATTCTCCTCTACCCTGTGGAGCATGGATTTTATGCTGAAAAGTACCATTTTAGTAAAGAATAATGTAAACATAGACAAATTTCGCATTTATTAAAAAGAAGAATGTTGTTTATAAACCAAAGAAATAAAAAGCCTTCAGTAGCTAGCAGATCATCAAATTTATTAGGCAAACAGGCAATCAAATCTACCAAATGATAAAAGTAATTTTAACAATAATCACTATTGTAGGAAAAAGTAGTAACTTAGTTTGTTTTTATATTCAGGTAGCAACAATTATTGGCGTGTAGACGAGAGGAACTAACAAAAATATGAATTAATCATAGAAATGACAAGGAATATTTATCTTTACAGCTATTCCATGCTCCATACAACACAGTTGGTATCCACAGTTTTGGAAATCTAGGACTAAGGATTGCATATTTTTTAAAACTACCCAATCCTAAATATTGCACGTCATTGCCTTCGTCGACCTCGGCGATGTTATTTACTGATAATGGTGGAAATATCACAAATTTAAAGAGACCGGTGGCTAGAAATCTACACCAATGTCACTGAAGGATATATAGACAGCCATTTCAAACAAATTGATTCTCTTTAATATTACCAATTGTTCGAATTTCAATATATTAATATGAACAAGAATTAGAATGTTCATAATTTTTTTACGGAATCTGTTTTTTTAGGCTTTCACACTTCTTCGCAGTTCGTTCTGGAAATTTGTCTATTATTTTAAAAAAGCAGTACTTTCCGAATTTGTTACGTAAATTAGGTACTATTTTTACAATAAAATGACTTTTTCAAAATTTAGCTAACAACAAAAGTAGGTTTAGATAAAAAATGCGTATTTACGGCAACATTTATTATTCAAAGCGGCAACTACTACTTAGTCAATAAGAGATATAAAACTGTTAAAAAAATCCGGATATAGGTAACCTATTTCTATCATATCCACCAAAAAATGTAAACCATTTTCGAAAGCAACAAATATCCCATTTGTCGCTTTTATTCATAATTTAATCATTATTTACCTGTTGGTGTTGATGGAAGCGGGGGGATCTTAGCAGGATTGGTTGGAATTTCTTCGGCGTCCTTTTCGATTGGGGGAATATGGGCCGGTTTGGGATATCCTGCTACAAAAACTGGCCTTTGTGGTATATCCCTAATAATGACGTTTGGTCCCGGCTGAGGTTGGTGAGGCACCAGGAAGTTTCCTGGAGGAGAGCCGGGATTGATGAGGATCGGTTGCCCTTGGCCTCCCGGGCCGTAGAAAACAATTTGGGGTTGAACTCTGTAAATTAAATTTCTCTTGTGGTTGCAATTTTCTCAAAAGATTAATGCAGAATTTTATGAATTAGAATTCAAATTTGTAGCTATGGTTCTTAAATGAGCGTAATGAATGTATCTAGTCATATAACTGAAATAAGTGCATTTCTTCAGTGGGATTATAGGTGACGTAAAAATAAACAGTTTTTCAAAGCAAACCTGTGGTTTAAAATGTCATGTTTTTAAGATAAAAGTATTGTCGAATAAAAGAAATGGAAAATTTGGTAACCAGCCTTAATGAATATAGTGCACATGAAAATTTCAAGAATGTCGTCTCGCAGCATTTCTTTCCAGTCGAAATGTGTAATTTTAAACATTTTTTTTGGGATGCTTAATTAGATAGTGTTAGAAATAAACTCCTTACTATAATCGATTTATAGTAAGGAGTTTAGGTAATTTTCCAAAAATTCTGCTGGTTTATTTTCACGCTCTCTGTTATCATTTTAAAGCAACGTACATATTTTATTAGAAACACCTGTACGTACAAATGAATAATAATTATGTTGATTCATAGATTCATTAAGGCAACTGAGCCAAACATGTGTTAATTAGAATTGGAATAAAAGATAATTTTCAAATAACTCATGTCATGTTAGACTCAAACAATAGTGATTTTCAACATCTTCAAATATAATAGTAAGAATTGTGTTATTTTTGTTGTGGAGAGATAATCTAAAATAGGAGTTTTTCACACGATATACAGAGTGTTACAAATTAATTGGTCAAGCCCTTAACCTCAAATTCTTTAGACTAAAATAATGGTACTTTTCGGATATCACTTTTCATTGGAGAGCTCTATTTTCTAAATACAGCATGTCTAAATAAAAATTTTAAAAATGTTTTTTATTGATAGCTGAATTTTGGCACATATTTTTATGTTAAGTCGGCACATTTTCTGTATAACTTTGGTCTAAAATATCAAAGCATGAACATTAAACGGGGTTGTAGTACTCACGGACCTCTGCAATTTTTTTGAGTACGCCTATGGTTTCAGAATATTTCCTTTTATATAGGGCGTGTTTTTAGTATTATTTTATTTCACTCTTAGAAAAGATATATAGATATTGCCACTTTTTTGGATGTTTAGATTTGGCAGAAATTAATGATCGCTAATTATTATAAACGACACAACTAAGAACAAATAGTAAGAACATACAATAATTTAACGCAATTAAATGTTTAATATGGGTACCACCTACTCGGATACATCCTCGGGTTCTTTTAATGAGAGAGTAACGAATATTTTGGTAAATATGTGAATTCATCCTAAAGTGCTCTCTATTTTGTACAATTCGCTCCTTTAGCAGGTGTTTACTTGGTTTCTGTTACAAATATATATAATATATTTGCCTTTTTCGCTCACCACTTTAAGAAGCTCTGGGTATCGCAAGTGGTACACGTTGAGAACCGCTGTATATACTTAACATAAAAAGATGCAGTGACCATCCACCATTAAGAAAATGTAATATTAATACCGTCTACTACATTTCAAGAAAGATAAAGACAGTCTTTCCTACGACCAATGTAAGTGAAATAAACTCCAAAGTCCTAATGTAAAAGCATCTCGTATATTTGCGGTAAGTATAGACTAAACAAACAGGAAAATATGTTAGAATAATCTTGAAAGAACACAAGTGCCATCTAAGGAATAACAGCAGTAAGATGTCATCAGTTACGAAATCTAGTCCAGATTTAGTCCAGATCTAGCTAAAACTAAGTTTCTACTGAGAAACGATTCTGCCTTTAGACAACAGAAATTCAGAAAAGTGGAAATAGTTTCAACTATGACAAGTGCTTAGAACTACCATAAATTTAGAAATTAAATATAAATACCAATCAGAAGACTTCACATTCAATTTCAAACTACTTCTGAGGAAGTCTAAACCGACAATTAGAAAGAAAATTGTTCAACTAAAATAGTCAATAATTTTAATTCAACGTATTTAATGATCCACTATTCACTACAAAAGAAAGGCAAGTGACTGTAAACGTTCTATAATCAATTCTAGTACCTTTATTTAATTTGAGCTTGCAAAAACTTCCAGGTTTTGAGTTTACATAAGAATTAAAACGTAATAAAAATCACCTCCTTTCTCTTACTGAAAGAACAACCTTAATGGTTTTCATTTTTTTAAAGTAAGAATATCATCTTCTCATTAAAAAATTCCTCTAAACTTCCGTATGCTTCTATGAATACAAGACAATTATTTTAACTGCACTACCTAATTGTAGGCAATTAAGAACGAGTCATAGACATCATCTTAAGTTTATGTTCCGTCGTGCTAACTTTTGCCATACAGGGATAATAAATTGATGCGTAATTTATGGAAAAATATGAAAAAAACAACAACAATACAATACGCGATGGTTAAGCTAGGTCATGCTACACGATTCGGATTGTAATTAGAAAAATTACCAAGCGGCTTGGTTCTACTGTCACTATACTGCAGTTACTCGTTCCGTTCTATTTAATTTCTTGTTTGATTTTTAATATCCAGTTTCTCAGAGTATACCGCCCATTTGGTTATAGTTCGATCTTTAAGCTTTTCCACAAAATATATTTAATCCTAATTTGAAACCACTGTGGAAGTTTATAAAGTTCAAACGGTATAATAAAGTTACATAAATTAGAACATATGCATATCTAATTATTGAGGTAGTAATAATTCAATAAGTAATGAATATGTAGATATTTGGTACTGGTAACCTGTCCATGAGTAGCCTTGACTTGAATATAAAACATTTTGTTTACTGATTAGAAACAGTTGCTACAAAATTAATAAACAGATACTGTTTTTTTTTTTCAAATTTTGATTCAATATTGGTAAGATGAAGTGCAAATTGTCCATTTAAATTATAGGTAAGTCGCTAGATGCAGCTTGCCTACGCTGAATACTCATAGAGTTATCATCCGATACCTCACCTAAACTATGACATACTAACGAGAGCTAATAAGCTCGAAATTGGTACATGTCTGGTAGGTTGCTGATTGTTTGCTATAGGTTTTTCAGGTGTAATTCAATGCCGGTAGGGGTATTAGCTCGCAGAGTAGTTGTTTTCTGGAATTCCGAGGCTTTCAGTGGTGTCTATTGTGATGCAGAACGCTTCGTGTGATCTGGCATGAAATAGCGAATGACGGCTAGATGTAGCTTGTCTACACCGCGTACTATAGGAAAGTCTTTATATATCTCTGTTTCTATTTTCTATCTTTTTGAATGTTTAAATAAAGCCCAAACTACTAAATATTCTTATACAGGGTGATATCTAACCGAAGTATATTTTTTTGTAACAGTATGTAAATCTAAATAGAAATAAATTAAGAATCATTGTATTTCAAGAAGCTCTAAAATAAAGAAGAAACAACCTTTCAAAACTTTAAACAATAAATCAAGTATTGTATTTACCCAAGTATAAAAAAAACGGAAAAAATGGTATCAAATATCGTATAACTTAATTTGAATTAGATGGTAATTTTTGTGTCGAATGTTTTCTTAACCAGGTTCATCCTCATCAGAGATTTATTGGAGTAACCAAAAAGCCCAAAGTGGAAATGTTTAGGTCGAGGAACAAATTCTGAATGTAGTGCATGTAACCACGTTCCATCTAAATAGAACCGAATTTTGTAATTAGCTTTTAGAGCAACTTGGCCACAATGAAAAGTTTTTGACCTAAACGGAGAACCTTATATTTTGCAACATTATCTTTCTGGTTTGTTAGATGTATTTTTATATGTAATAGCCAATATGTGATGTTATTATTGCTAGATATGTGATATGTCACCGGTTTATTTTAGGCGTGTTATTCACGACAATGTTCATAATGGCTGGCAGTCTTGAAACATTTGTTGTGTAGCCACCAAAATTGCTTGACCTAAACCCTTCAGATTTTTACTATTGAGATGGATGGAAAGTTTAGTGTTTAAAATAATTAGTTATTACCAGTATACGTAACGTACTGTATAATTGTAGGATTTTAGCCGATGCTTCCCATCATCTCAGAGATTGATAAAAAGAAAACAAGATTTGTATTATTTTAATATCAAGTCTAGACGCAATGTTAAAATGTTTATTTATTCTGATTCGATTTAGCGATAATAACACACTGTTGGCAATATTTTTATTATTGTACATTCTTTTATGCAGACCGTTTAGATATTTTCCTTGAATTGAATAAATCATGTTTACTCATACATACTTTTCTACGTTTTCTAAGTTAAACATTCACCCTGGAAAAGGGTTACTTTAATTCTAATATATTTATTTCAATGCTCAATGTTCCAAATATATGAAAGACAGTTGTCTAATTTTCACTAAAATTTCAACATAGTAGGTACCAATGATTCACAATTAACAGTTCTCCTTTTCATCTTAAGTTGCAGCTAAAATTTCCTTTCTATCCTCAGTGCTTGATACCGGAATATTGTAGGTAGTTAGATAATTATGGGGTTCTAGGGCAATTTGTTCTAGTTTCGATTAATGACTTGAACAGAATAGACCTTTCTCTTAACTTTAAACGCTGGTAGTATTATCCAAGTAACAACATATACATTCCTTATCAGATTTCACTGTTGCTATCGGGTCATTCGCCAATATTAAACTGAACTTAGCAACGAATAACTGCGTGAAATGTTTATCTATTTTAAAAATGTTTAAAGGCTGGATACATCTGTACTTATTGTACAATTTATTGACGAAAAATACAGTGAGTGTCAATATCAAGTGCCACCGCCACATATCATTAAAGAAATCGTGAACATTGGAATAAAACAATTACAAGAGACGCAAATGGTTCGTTGCTTACCTTGGGAAGAGTTGCTTATCCTGCAGAAAATTGAAGCCAGGATACTGAAGCTGGGGTTCCAGATAAGCGACGTTATACGGAATGTCTGGAGAAACAGGTTGCCTCTGAGCTTCCGACACGATTTGCTTCTCTACTTGCTGAGGGCGTGGCTGGGGTGCATCTAAACCATTTTCTAGCCTTTCTATGATGTATAGAAGTTGCCTTGGTTCAGCTGCGACATTTTTCTCATTGTTCTGTCGAGGAAGTCCACTTATAAGTGACGACGAGAGCAGTAATATCAATATTGAACGCATCATCTACCTGAAACAAATTACTGGATCAACTATAAAAAGAAGTCATAACTAGAGATATTTTTGCTATGTGTAATGTGACAAACAAACAAAAATGTTAGTTTGTATCAGACCATCACATATATGTTTGAAACTACTCAATTCTTGTTAAAAGTTGATCTCACTATAATTATTGTACTTGTGGGTTTGAGCGCTATATGAAATTATACATAAAGAAGATGAAGAATAAAGGAAAACCAATATTATTTTAGTTTTAGGCTTCATTAGATTTTTGGGTTATAATTATTTTTGATAAATATGAGTTTATTTATAATAAAATATATGGAGGTGCCATCGATAACAAATATAATTAAAGCACAAAGAATGAGATATGATATGCAGGAAGAATAGAGGAAGAGAGGCCTACGAATCAAATGGATACAAGCAGTGGAGAAAGACTGGAGGAGAAAAATAAGAAATAAAATGCAATGGAGGAAAATATGCAACCAAGCGATAGGAGTAGGATTATAGTGCTGAATTTATATATATTTATAATAAATTGTAGGTAGAATACCGAAGCAATACATTTGTCATGTTAGTCTGGCTTAATTAGGGTAGGAGCGCTTAAGAATACGTACTTTTTAATTTAATTTTTAATTTCAAATAGTATTCACATTTATTTGTTTATATGACTGTAAACAATATACAATTTACAATAATAACAGACAATTCTTAAGCAACTAAAACTCTCAATAGCTTTTATAGTTTTATCAGAAAAAATATTACATTTTCTTATAAGTTTAAATATGCGTACTCTTAGGGTGATTCGTTCCTAAGAGTACGCATATGTTTAAAAGTACTCAGGAATTTAGTATCAAGTGATAAAAATGACGTGACACAATATATCTTCAGTAAATTTTAGTTATCTCTCACTCTTTGTTTTATATTTCCATTGTAATTAACTACAAATTAAAAAATGAGAATGTAGATAAGAAGAGTACGCACGTATGGTTTTAAAAGTACGCAACAATTAAGTACCATGAAAAATAATAAAAGTGCCGTTACATAATACATCTTCAGTAAGTTTTAGTTGTTTGCTCTATTATATTGTCTCATTGTAATTAACTATAAATTAAAATATGAGAATGTAGATACATCAAAGAGTACGCAGGGTGATAAAAGGTACACAGCAAACCAGCTGCCACATAACCTCCAATACATGATTTCAAAGGTTAAATAGGGGGCTCTTAGTTACCACATTACTTATTGAACAACAACTAAGTAATTGCAACAGATTACCAATGAATCTGAAAATATTATAATATTTACACTACAAATAAGAATTATGCTGTCACTTTCGATAGCGCACAGGCACCGACTTTCAATTCTAGTCACCAACTGCCACAGTCATAACAACCTCAACACATGCAACTTCCTTTGCAATTTTTGCCAGTTACAGAAAAAAAAAATGGATACGTGCTCTTAAGCGATACGTACACTTAGGCACTCCTACCATACTCTGAACCCTTTTATATATAGGTAAGTACTTATTTATTTTACATCATACATTTGAATTACCATATATTTATACTGCATTCAGAGTGTCAGACATAACAAAATAAACAAAACACAAGATATATTTCTTAAACTATTTCTAGGAGTTCTACGAACTACGAACCTTCAAAAGTTGAAATAAAATACAGTATTTTTTCTATAATCTGTAGATATATGTAATTTTAAAGTTTGACATAGTGTACTGCCCTCACAATAATTTTCCACGCTTAAAATTTAAAGAAAATTGCAATTAGGAAACTGATATGTTTTAACTCCCTCTTGGGCATTTTTATAGAATGCACGACTAAGTCTTTAAAAACCATGACATTGTAAGACGCTCGTCGGCAGTAGACCATAAATAAAAACCAGTTAGATCAAATTTCTCAACAATTAAAGGTACCTAACAGAATTACCTACTTTGGATTTTTAACAGTGTACGATGCATTTCATACAAAAAGATATTTGCGATAAATAATTCAATTTCTTTGACATTTGAAATCCCATAGAATCTTCTTATTTCCAAAGAAGGCAATTTCATTTTTTCAATTCACAAGTTTCTGAAAGATGGTGAAATCCTTAAGGTCATTTTTATGCCAATATTTTATGTAAAGACAAATAGTTTAAAATATTTAATAGTTGAATTATTTAAAGCTTTGCGAGTAATGTCAATTACTCGGAGAATTTAAGAAAAAATGCAATAAAATGTATTATAGGTTTATTATTTTTTCATTACATCATTACTAGTGAAATAACGTTACTTTTTTCCACTAATGAAGGTTTGGTATCTACCAAAACAATCAGGCATTATTCTATGTGGCCACAGTTCGTTCTAATTGTCTATTACTACTTAATATTTCATCTGCATGAAATGCAATTATATAATATTCTGCTTAGAGTTGCTTAATAATTTATTATCATATCAAATTGGTTCTTATGACTTCATAAATCGTGGTTACTAGGTAGGTGTACAGGCAGTTCTGGTCGTTATTATTTAGTCTGGAGACATTCCATCGTAAAGTTGTGTTTTTACTTTCTTAAATTGCTGCAGAGAGCTTTATTGATGTCGTAAATTGATTTAATGGCTTTCAAGTGGAGTATTTTGTAGTTCAGTTTCTGCAATTCTTCAGATCTGGACTTTCATTCGAGTCTTACATTGATTTGAAGGCATTTAATTTTTCTGTCGTTAATACCACTGAAATATGTTGAAGTTAATATCACTTTCAGTTTCCGAAAACAAACATTCAGAGATTATGAGATATGCATATATAAAACAGTTTTTGATACTTTTGGAGTTTCATTATTGAAAAAATGTAATAATTAAGACTTATCCCTGAGAATAGACGCAACATAGCATTCACTGTTTAATGGCACTTAAAAATGCAAAATTGTAAATGGTAAACTGTGTAACGTGTACGGAAAAATATGAAACAATCGTTTATTCACTTATTTTGAAAGAAGAAGATTTAGTTACTGATATTGGTACTCTTTGGGTTAAAATGACACAGAAGAATTTTAAAAATTTCTTAGTTTTTTCTATTAAAAACTGTATTGTAACTAAAATTCACGTGTTTGCTATAAAATTTGAATGCAAACATATTTTTAGTTTTTCAAGTAGATAAATGTATAGGAATAGTCAAAGAAAAAAAACTTACTAAAACATATTACATAAAATAATCAGGCATACAATAATAACATTTATTCAATTCTTTATTTCCTGCGGTAATCGATTAAATATTTTAAGAACTAAACATTTATGAGAATTAGCTGTTATTTTTTCCGGACAAATGGAACATAGAAATCATTTCCTTGCCGTGTGTTATGTTTATGGCAGGAACTATTTACAATAAATTCTTTTTTATTTTGAAAGATATACATATTTCAACTATAAATAGATAAGGTAATGGAAGAATTCTTAAAAATATCTCTACATGAGTGAGTACTAGAAACGCTTTCAATATATCTCAAGACTCTTATGCACTTGTGATGAAAATGTAGAATTACCCCAACAGATGCTATGCCTAAGCTTAGAATGAATCTGAGAACAGTACAAATAAAGGAGCTGATGTATACCAAGAACTGCTCTCAAAATGCGAAATAAATAGGTGACAGAAGAAAGTTTACATACTAATGTTTCACAATGAATTCTCTAATGCAAGTGTTTGTCTATATGAAGACCCAAAAATTTTACTGATTCAACGCTAGATGATAAAGTGGTTGGTTGCAACCAAATTCAATAAATTACAATGTTTTTGGGAACTGCGAAATCTTTTAATTTGAGTTTTTTTTGTGTTAAAATATAATGTGTTTTGAGAAAACTAACCCGTTAGGTTATTAACCAGTACTATACACTTCAGTTCTATGGGACATTATCATGGAGGTGTCATCAGCATATATTGAAAAATTGTCATCATAAAGTTGCGAGTCCAGTTCGTTCAGATATAACAAGAATAATACAGGGCACAAAACTAAACCCTGTGAAACACCCAGCGCGCTGTCCCAGGGAAACATATTGTGTTCTTTGCTCAAGAAAAGTCGGTATCCAATCAAGAGCCAGATCCCAACTTCCATAAGTTTCCAACTTGGATAGCAAAATATCATGTGTAACACAATCGAATTAAAAACTCTAATGTTATTATGCAGTTGATATAGGGAATAGGAAATGTCATCGGCAGTTACTTTTACTTGTATATGTCAACAAGTGCAAAAAAACTGTAAATCTTATTTCTCATCTTTTGTAAAGAAGGAAATGTATCTTTTGAAACTTTTATGCATTGATATTTATTGGCTTTGGTTTTTCTTGAAAACGTCACGTACTATCGACTTCGGGCAAGAAAACCTTTTCTAAGTAAAATTGAATGCTATTTCATATTTTTATTTATTTGGCAGTCTTTGAGTGATTTTGAATAGGATTTCCATTTTTTTTGTATTTTTGAAAGACTATAAGTTCAAATTCCGTTACACTATTTTTTCCATTATATGCCTACTAATGAAAATGAAAAGTATAATGAAATTGTCTTCCCCAATGAATTATGTTGAAAATAAATTTGTCATTAGAAAAGCATCAGCTACTTTAATTTTTAGTTATATAACGTATTAATTATCAGTGCAACCATTGTATTCGTTTTCCGTGTATTAATGTGAAATATGTGTATAGATGCAATAGTCGCAGGTGGAATAGCTGGTTATATTTGCGTATGTAATTACAGAAGTAGACATGATGTTACGTAAATGATATAGAGGTTGATAAACGTTTAATTTAAAGACATCCTGCCATACTATATTTTCACAAATACAAAGAATAATAGTAAACTCGATAATAGCTAATATAAAGTCGTAAGGAAGTGAATGAGTAAAATACATAATTGCGTCTTATTTACATTTTAGTTATGCATGAAAATAAACAAAAAGAACCACGAACATTAAATATACAGGGTCCCGCTACTTAAAACTTATCACGCCCTCTTATTCTTTAAAATATCTTAGCTATCAAGGTGTCATCATTTTGTAGGTCTGTTCAATGCCTTGTAAACCAGCCAACTGGTTAAATTATTTTAAAAAATTACGGCTTTTGAAAATTAGTTTTTAATAAAAAATGATTATGCTATCGATTAGGCTATACCATCGCTTATGCAAATGATCTTACTATACTATAGGGATTTTTTGCCATAGAATGCAAACAGCCCCAATGCTCATTGAAACGTGGTGTAAGGACCATGTTCTGTCCGTCAACCCCAAGAAGACGGAACACTTCGCTAAGCTTACCATCGGACGTGAATACCTTGGAGTTACACTTGATACAAGCTAAAAAAGGCGTACATATTCTACGAACAGAGCCACAGGACTGTTGGTAAAACTTGGAGAATTAAATCAAAAATGGTCATGTGGATATACACTGCCATAGTGGCCTCGACAACCATGGTGGCCTCAAGAGTGTTATATTCAACTAGATATATGTTGTGGAAAAATTGGGAGTCGCCTGTGGAATGGGGTCGTCAGAAAATGTTCCAGGCAGAAACTGGTAGTATTTCTTTAAAATTTGCGTTTGAAAGACCCTATACAGTATCTATGAGGAAGATACCACAGTGAGAGTGTCATCAACATATTCACAAACGGATAAAAAAGGATAGAAAGTGCAGGATGTAAGATATAATACAGGTCTCTACATATCCGATGTCTATGGGCAATGGATAGGCATGTTATCGTGATACAAACGGAATTAGCAGATATGATCCTCGCCTCCAAAGAAATTCACCTGGTGACAGGTATTTAAACTGGACTCTAAGGAAACACGTCTAGTATACGATGAAGTGTGGAACATCTTTTGCAAACAGGAAAACAAGACAGAATTTTATGCACTCTGCTAGTGCACTGTCGTCTCGTCAACAACATAATCTGTGTTGGGAGAATAATAGCCTTCTATTGTATACATTAGAGAGATATCCCTGAGCCACGTCACCACCTTTTTATTTTTAATAGACTGGTTAGCTCAGGTGGATTGATCTGTCCCGTAATGGCGAAGTACAAGGGGTTCAATGGAACCTAAGTGCTGTAGTCTTTTTATGCTACTCTCCCCATAATTCCAGACCATGCAAAGAATTTTAATTTATATATGGGACGATAGCGTTTGTCACTGTAGTTTTGTTAAAAATAATGAAAATCATATTTGGTTTTCAAAATATAATGGCAGTAATTTTTATGGTACTGAATACAGTTTTTCACGTAAAATCAGAGTTGCCCTCCGGGTGATAGGTGTCATTCGATAGATTTTTGAAAAATATTAAACACGTGTTTTTTTGGTTTTTTATTTGGAAGTCTATTTCTCGAAATATTAGACCGTTTCCATAATTTTCCTAGAGTATCAGGATAAATCGTTTTTTCCGATTATAGCGCCATCTATCAACAATTAAAAAAAAAATGTCCCGAATAAAAATTACTTATGTTTTCATGAGGAATCCAAATCTGCAAAGATGGGGGTTCCCATTTAAGAATTCAAAGTTGCCGTCCGCACTATCCCCAGGGGTTGGGGGTAGGGGGCCGTGTTTGGCGTCATTCGATAGATTTTTTTAAAATATTGAACACGTGGTTTTCAGTTTTTCGATCCGATGTAAATTTCGCGAAATATTCGACCGTTCCGCTTCTTTTGGCACACGGTGTATAACAATTTTTGAGAAATACAATTGCAGTATTCGGCTCTCTTCGAACAGTTTATTTATAGAGTACATTTTTGGTTTTTTAAATATAACTTTTAAAGCATACCGTTGGATTACTTCTAAGTTCGTTATACCTGTCTAAAATGCCGCTCCCCATACAATAATACCATAAGTAAAATGACTTTCTATTAATGCGTAATATAAAATTTTTAATTGGTTTGTATTGTAGTATTTTGTTAAGTATTTAACTCTGTATATGACAAAACGCAATTTTTTAACAACCTTAATTATATGTGTATCCCATTTTAGGTGTGGGTCAACGTGGACAAGATATTTTATTTGTGGATGCTTGGTAAAGTATTTTTTAACTTTAAATGGAACATTCAGACACCATAAAAAAATGTTCAGGGCGGCCATTTTGTAAAAAATAATGTGTCTTTTGAAATTAAATGATTGCCTCGAAATTGTTTCAAATAAAACCGTCTTCTCAAAATACAAAGTTAAAATATCTAACATTTAATATAAAATTCCAAATTTCTTGATAATTTGTTTTAATTCTTTATTCATATCATACTAATACAAGTATAACGAATGCTATATTATAAATTACACATTTAATAAAATCAATGTTTGTAATATTATATACAATGAAATTTTCGCTACTAATTTTTTATGTAAACAGCTTTATATTTATTTAGCCAAATTATCTTATTTTTAGTCACAGAATACGTCCCTGATTTTTTTGTATGTATTAGAGGAGCACTCGATATCTGGGAACAATAAAAACATATATGAATTCTTTAAATATAAAAACATTTCTTATTTGGAAAAATATGTCCACGACAAAATCTAACGCATACAAACTGTTAACATTTGTGGAACTTTGTTAAAAGTCTACTTTCTCAAGCACGATTTATTAGCTTCAATTAATTTTACTTGAACTGATTTCCTTTTAAAAGAAACAAGTTCTGTATGTCGAACTATTTAGCAACTAGTGTAAATAATGACATGTTTGAAGACTTTGAAGTACATTTTAAAAACATTCCCCATTGATTGCATAGATATATCTTAGGTAACCAAAATAAGTGCAAATAAAATAAGCTGCTGTCATTTTATCTTGAATTCGCGTATTAACATATCTTGTAGATCTTTCCAAACACAATTTTAGTTAAGTGTACGAGTAGTACTTTACATTGGAACACAATAACGGTTTTATATAATTTTCTGGTACGTAATTTTTTAAAAGGAAGATGTTTTGTAATTTTAAGCTTCGTTATTCCAAGCTATTATACTTAGCAGAACAATACTAATGACTGGCAGAAAGTTTTTTTTTGATAGCACCCAGATTGGACACATACTCCATGGATAATTAAATTTCGACAAGACCATACAAAGCTACACATACATATTATAATAAACTGTCTTTTAACGGAATTCATTGTATTCTATTATGTTTATTTAATGAAATATGCCATAGCAGCATTGAGAACATCGAAATGGTTTCAACGTGCACTGAAGCTGGAATGTGAGATAAATAACTGTCTTTGCTAGTGTTTCAGATAAGAAATTCCTAAAAGTTTTCTCAGAGACTCACCTCCTGTAACTTTGTACAGAGTAAATAAAAAAACATATTATTTAAAGAGGTACTGAAAAGAATTTGATGTCAGCAACACGTACCTAGAACTGGAAACTGAGACTTTACTTTCCCAGAAAAAGTCAACAATTTCTCAAAAACCAATTCCTGGATATTTTAAAAGATATGCTGTATTGAAAATGAAAAATAAAATATACATTTCATCAATGGTTTCATTTAAAATTTGTGAAGTAGTGGTTGTATGCAATAACCTGATATTTTTCGTACAAAAGATAAACATTATTTTGGGAAATTTTTTATCTCACACAAAATTATACACAATGAAACTCGTCGTAATATTCAGTGTACAAGTAATATACATAGAAAATAATATGGTAATTAAATCATATACAGGGTGTTTACTATAGAACGGGCTATACTTTAATGTTAGTTTCCTTGGACCCCTATAAGGTGATGTCAGTCAACATACCTTAGTACAACTTTGCTTCCAAAGTTGTCGTATTTTTCGTCGTAAAATTATCAAATTTGTGGTGTTTTTAGGTACAGAAATCTCGAAAAATTAAACAAATGCAGCAAAAGTAATAACAAAAATAAACTTGTATTCATAAATAAAAGTGAACAATATAGTTCATACTAAATAAGTTTATGTTATAACAGTACATATTTACGTATACAGTTAAATTTTTAAAAAATGCATATTTCGAAAGTACTAAAAATTTGTTGGTTGGACCGCTACTTTTCGTTATATGTATATTCGTTTTACTTCGGTATCATTATAAATTCGTAGGTGGCATGAGATAACATCCTATTATTTGCTAAGCCCTAGATTATTCAGTTATTAAATGTGCAAAATTATTAGTACTTACCCTTAAAAAGTTATAGACCCGAGAAAGTATGAAAAAAACTTTCTCAGACCTATAACTTCTTAAGGAAGAAAAGTTGTACTGAGTTAAGTTAACTTAAATCACTTTTTCGTCCAAGGAAGTTAGCCTTAAAAGTATGGCTCACTGTTTAATGAATGTAACAAATATAACTTTTTTAAAACTAATAGAATGCTGTTTCAAAACAACTAATCACTTTCCAAAAATCTCCCTCCCAAAAAAAAAAATCTGAAAGAAAAAGTACAGTGGCAGACGTATCTGAAAGAAAAAATACAGTGGCACAGGCGCTCAGGACGCCCTGTACATTTAACACAAAAATCAATCAGATATTCGAGTGTATCATACAAAAAAAATCTTCTTGTACAAAATTTGAATTCGATTAAGCAAGGTGGTGCTAAGGTAACTTGACTTATAAATCACCATATTTTCGTCAAAAAAGCTAATCTTAAAGTATGGTTCTTTCTTTAGTAAACACCCTGTATAACAATAAATGCATTGTTGCATCTTATTACGATTCTTTAAGACATATGTAGGACATTAGAGAAAAAAGGCTTTAGTAGCAATTGAAAATTTATACTTTATGTCCATGTTTAGTACAAAAATGTAAGTAGAATTTTGGTAAACAAAGAACATATGTATCCAGCGTCAAAAATATTTTTTGTAATTTAAATACATTTATAAAAAAATACTGATTTTATTTTTATTTCATTATAACTGCTAATACAACACATTATAAAATATTACACCTGTATTAATTTTATCTAACATGTATAAACATTTATGAACAAATATGTTTAAATATTTTGAAAATGCTTGGATCTATCCATTTAAAAACATTCGAACATATCTGCATAAACGTTTAATAAATTAAATAACACCATCCAGATCTAGGAAAAATATAACACACCATAGTAAAGAAAAAATATAATAAAATATTAATCCAAACTGAAACAGGCGATAGAAAATTTTCTTAATTATTTCATTTTTTCTCTAAAAATATTGTCCGTATATCTGATAATACTATACATTTGAAAGAACATCGAAATAAACGTATATTATTAAAATTCTCAACATCAAAATTATGTGTTAAAATCTATTCTTTTCCATATAAGATTTTAAAGAAGCCCTAAGTACATATACTATTAAAGAATTGCTCCTACAATTTTCTTGCTTTCTTAAATTTATTTCAAATAGAATCAAGTATCAGTACAGATTGAAACAATTTATAGCATTTTTATTGATTTGAATGGAAAACTTATTGGCAACTTTTCCCTAAAAAACAACAAAGTTTGTCGATATGGATCAAGAATCTTGCATAGATGCACTTACCCAAAAATGTACGACTGTACCTAAACTATGACAGACAATTTTATTTGTTCATGGGATTATTACAGATCTAGAAACTAAGATGAAAAAATATATGTGTACATATATGATATTTACTGTCTCCTCTTTTATTTTACCATATTTTAAAATCTATAATTAATTTTTAGTCTGCTTTATTTATATCAAAAAATATAAATGGTCCTCTAAAAAATATAATAATATTTTAGTTTCAGTAATTTCGTTCTACATCTAGGCTAAATATACAAAAATTAAAATACTTCAATAACATTATCTTAGTATTCTAACGTAAATCATAACATTGTCAGCATATTAATGAATGAAAAGATGCCAAATATTTACATATTTATTAACAATCTCGACTTAACGGTAAACTATTAAATAAATAGACGCTAGGTTTTTTTTCTATGGATAGACCAATATCATTACATGACAACGGTAATAAATTAAAACGGACAGCATTAAAATTGGTAAAACCGGTCGCGATCTGAACCACGAAATTTAAAAAATACAGCTACTCACCGGTGAAAAATGCCTTAAGAGCTTAAGTGTTCCTGTCTAATGCACAACAGATAAGAACCAACTCCTTCGCAATGGAGGACCATCGACCTCTTATACGGGTCCACAGGTGGGGAGGAGTCACCAATGCCAAACGACGACCG
Organism: Monochamus alternatus; assembly: GCA_037114965.1. Taxonomy (NCBI): domain Eukaryota; kingdom Metazoa; phylum Arthropoda; class Insecta; order Coleoptera; family Cerambycidae; genus Monochamus; species Monochamus alternatus. The sequence continues at coordinate 69,699,680 of CM073431.1, read as the reverse complement.
AATGATTTTTTATTCACATTATGCACATCTTGATGCACCGCACGCATATTTTCAATTTCTTCATTTGTACAATGATTTCAGTGTGTCGGGCCTGATTTATTATCTATTGAAAGTTTGAATTCGGTGAATATTCTACGTTTTTACGTAAAACCGAACTGTTGCTAAGAATCTGTAGATACAGGGGGTTTTCTATGTATATGTCGCACTTTAGGAACATATTTTTTGGATTTATTCCAAAAAGTCTTAATTAATGAAAGGTCTAAAGCGACTGATTTCTGACAGAGAGTTTGAAGATTAAAATATCACATTGATTTGGATACTCTCAAAGAGATAAAATGTATCTTTATTGTTATTATAACTGACTAGTTAAAGATAAAACTTCACTGAGTTGGTATACCCATATCAGTGATATAAATACTAAGTAACACTGTTATTAAGAATATGTGTAGTTGATTCCCAATGTTGTTTCCACGAAAATTGGTGTTGTCCACTTCTTTAGAAAAGCCAAACCATTATGGAATTATTTAAATTTAAAATAATCTAATTCCACAGCTGGAAAATTTAAAGTAATTTGAAATTCCACATTATTTTATAAAGAAAAATGTGTAGGATATTTTGTTCCAAATAAATTTTTAAGCACAATGTACGTATGAAGGATCAAATAAAATTATTGGAGTGCAAATTAATGTTGGCGTCTTGTCCTGCTTATTCTTGATGTTGTTCTGGTCTCGCAATACAAGACCAGAGCAAGACAGGACTTGACAGCTCGAATTGCAAAACAAGGAAATTTTTTCAGGATTGATTTTGAACTTCTAATTCATGTACAGGTTTTAAAATTTAATTTCGAATAAAAAATTTCTATACAATTTTCTTGTACAAAATAGATCAGTTTAAGAAATGTTGTAGAATTACGTAATAGTGTGAAAACAATATTTTAAATTTTCAAAAATAATAGGTGTAGTTCATTTTCCAAATAAACTAAAAAATGCCATATTACTTTATCAATTATTAAATGGACATTTTTAACTTCCAAAATGCTCAGTGACGTCAAAAGTTTACTGCTAGAATAATTATATATTAGTTCTATATACTTCTGCCTTTGATTAATCACACTGTTAACCCCAGTTTCATCTAAGTTAAACATCTTCAGAGATTTTGAAAATAAAGTGATATTTTTTGTTTAAACCTCAATACCAGTAACTAAACTACTGATCTGTTAAAGGTTTTTATTTTAAAATTAACTATACAGTATGCGCCAAAAGTATGGAATAAATTCAATAAAAACGAAACAATTATTTTTTGGGAAAAATCCTTGAACAGGTCGATTTTTAATTTAAAAAATACATATTTTAGCGTAAAATGCGATTTTCAAATGTCATTTGTTTTCGAGTAATGACGTCATCGATTTTTTTTAAATGGCAACACCATATTTTTTCCTTGATTCTGAAAGATCGTTTAATTCTCTATCAGACAGTACTAAAATTTTGCCCTCTTACATAGGAAAGTTTTCGAGTAAATGACGATTGAATGTTAGAAAACGTAAATTTTATCCATAAAAAAGTAACAATTCTGAGGTATGTAAAATAAAATACAATTGATTAAATTTTATACTTAAATTAAATGTTCGAATTGCCATCCACCAACTTCTTGACAATGCGCAAGTCTGCGAAGAAATTCTTCTTGCACATTATGAATGATTTCTGGGGTAACTCTGCGTATTTCGTCCCGAATGCGATTTTGAAGTTCTTCTAAATTACGTGGTTTATTAATGTACACTTTTGACTTCAAGTATCCTCATAAAAAATAGTCAAGAGGTGTGAGATCTGGCGATCTTGCAGGCCATTCTATCGGTCCGCGTAAATGGCAACACCATATTTTTGATAAAATTTACGTTTTCTAACATTCAATCGTCATTTACTCGAAAATTTTCCTATGTAAGAGGGCAAAATTTTAGTACTGTCTGATAGAGAATTAAACGATCTTTCAGAATCAAGGAAAAAAATATGGTGTTGCCATTAAAAAAAATCGATGACGTCATTACTCGAAAACAAATGACATTTGAAAATCGCATTTTACGCTAAAATATGTATTTTTTAAATTAAAAATTGATCTGTTCGAGGATCTTTCCCAAAAAATAATTGTTTCGTTTTTATTGAATTTATTCCATACTTTTGGCGCATACAGGGTGTCCCATAGAGTAACCGGAGATAGAAGACATAAATATATGTCTTTTGAGCCAAACTTGCCTAAGTAATATGTTACTATTTAAAGAATTACAGGGTGTTGCAAATTAAAATTAATTTTCGAAAAATGATGACAACTTTGAAACAGTTAAAGATATCGAATTCAAAATTGGTATAATTAGGTTTTTGAGAGCGAGAAATACGAATTTGGCAATAGTTTCAAGATATTTTCTAGAGGGCGCTTGCTACGTACTTTGTGTTGAGTTAATTCACCAATAATATTTTTACCTGTACAGTTAATAGAATTTATAAATTAAACTATAAAAGAGCCAACTTTTACGTAAAACAGGGACTCTTAGTTGATCTTGATATCCCAAGCCGTTTTCCAGCTTTTTACGATTGAATGTGTCATTGCACATTATGTCGATGGCTGAAAAATATTGAATTTACAAGTGTGCCTTGAATGTTAACAAAATTTGTTACAGTGACAATTGTCGCTATTATCTATCTTTTCATGTGATAGCTACTTAAAAAAGATTGTTTTGCAATATTCAAGTACAATAATATATTTATTTAAAACTGCCCAGGCTTAATAAATTTTCTAATCGTTATTTACGAGATATACTCTGCGTTTATGCGCAAGAAAATTACAACAGTCATGCAGCACTTATAAGGTTCATACCTTCCTCTACCCAGCCAGAACCATTCCAGACCGAAAAATATTTTAAAGAATATTCAATCAGTTAGGTGAAACGGGTTCGTTTTATACTTAAAATTTTGGTAAATGACCGAAAAGTATAACGGCCGAAAAAGAAGAAGAGATATTGGTGCATATCGCAGAAAATCCTGAATTAAGCTCTAGATGTTTGGAAGCTTCTACGGGAATTGGTAAATCAACCGTCTCAAGGGTCATTCATGCAGAAAATTTGTTTCCCTACCACTTTATGCCTGTTTATTACAAGGAGGCTTGCAAACTAGATCAGAATTTTGTCAAAATTTACTAAATAAGATAAACGAATACCCCATGTTCCTGAAAAGCATATTATTTACTGACGAGGCAACCTTTACACGACGTGGAATTTTCAACTGGAAAAATAAACGTTACTGTGTTTTGGGAAATCCACAGCTACCTAGAGACACACATTTCCAACACGAGTGTTCATTTAATATTTTTGAAGACGGTGTCCCACCACATTTTTCTCTTCCTGTTCAAAATCATTTGAATCAGCATTTTCCACATCGATGGAATAGTCGCGGTAGTAAATTTCCTTGGCCACCTCGTAGCCCAGATATTAACCCATTAGATTTTTATTTATGGGGTCATATGAAGACGTTAGTATACAATGACAATATCAATACACGAGAAGAACTTAAGTAAAAAATTCAAGAAGCCGACGCCGCCAGTATTATAAGAGAATATCAAAATATCTTCTTGGATGTGAGACGCAATTTCATAAAAAGATTTATTGAGATAAACGGTGGCCATTTGCAACATTTACTAGTAAATTAAAATAAATTTGTATTATTTTATTATTGTGAATAAATCATGTGTTTTTTACGTAAAGTGTTGGCTCTTTTATATTTTAAAGTATAAAAAATTCTACTAATTGTATGGGTAAAAAAGTTTTGGTGAATTAACTCAACACAAAAATTCTTGTACTTGAATATTGCAAAAAATATATATTTTTAAGTAGCTAAGCTATCACATGAAAAAGTAAATAACATTGACAGTTGTCACTGTAAGAAATTTTAACATTCAAGGCACACTTGTAAATTAAATATTTTTCAGCCGTCGACATAATGTGCAATGACACAATCAATCGTGAAAATCTGGAAAACGGCTTGAGATATCGAGATCGACCAAGAGTCCTTGTTTTACGTAAAAATGTTGGCTCTTTCATGGTTTCATTTATACATTCTATTAACTGTGCAGGAAAAAAGTATTAGTGAATTAACACAACGCAAAGCACGTAGCAAGCGTCTTCTAGGAAATATCTTGAAACTAACTAAAGCCAAATTAGCATTTCTCGCTCCCAAAAACCTAATTAGATATACCAATTTTGAATTCGATATCTTCAACTGTTTTAACAATTTTTCGAAAATTTATTTTAATTTTCATCACCCTGTAATTCTTTAAATAGTAACATATTACTTAGGACAGTTTAGATCAAAAGACATATTTTTATATCTACATATTTAATAGCATTTAATTAAAACCAACCGCATTTACCCTTACCAGTAATAAAATCTAGATGTAACACTTAATACGTAGGTAATATAAAAAATGACAAAACCTGTGCCAACTGAAAATGAGTAAATATATCTACACAAAAATACGTATTTATTTACGTATGCACTTATTTTTTTAAACAATAACTTAAAATTAGTCATTAATCTATGTTCAGATAAAGGCGACAAGTTTAAGACATAATTTTTTATATACTTACCTGATGAAATATTCAGAGAAACACCATCGCGCCAAACATCTAATTTAATATTGTAAAACTTTCAGTCAAAACATTAATTTTTGTCGTTGTTCATTTATCTGCGACGTCCTTTCTGCTTCATATATCTTGTCGGCAGTAAATATCTTTAGATTCAAACATTATGTTACTTTACACCGCCCAGTGTCAACGACATATGAGGTAGAAAATTATAGGCTTGGTAATAAATTTCAAATTTGCAAGTTTGAAAATGATTAATTTAAAAAATCTGCTTGCTTACACTAATTAAATAATATTAAAGTTATATCTATAATAAAACATCTATACCTACACTGATAAAAATGGTAGTAAATTTACAAGTTGTTCACACCGTGTAGGGGAGACCAGGTACGAAAGTAACATATTGTCACGGATTTTCCAATCCGAATTTTACTTATTGCCAGAAAAACAATCCGTTAATTAACTACTTCTTTATTAACTATACTCAGTACACTACTGAACACTAATTAGAACTCAACTAAACACTTATTTAATTAATCGCTATCTAAATCACTTTGATATCTCCAACTAAACACTTCAATTCAGACTGTAATACAAGACTAACTTAATCGGCCGTTTATTTTTCTTTTATAGACCCAACGAATATTCTAGGTATATTCTCGCATTTCTAGATCTATTTTCTAGCATCTCTCGAACGCTTCTCGTAGTTTCTCAAATTTTCTAGTCCCGTCTCGATCCACGGCTTTTTGTTTGTTTAACAGAATCGTGTAGGGGCGATCGGGGCAATCTTAGTAATTCGCGGCACCACAGTCGTCGATTTGGGTGTAAGTGGGGCAAATTCCGTGACAATATTTTTGTAAAGCCGGATAAATAAAAAATTAACAAAATTATATAAATTTACTTACTATAAGTCGTTTTCTTGGCATTTTATATATAGAAGAAAAATAATATTGAAGTAATTCAAGTTCATATTGATGTACAATTAATAATAAAGTAGAGAGTGTACGTCGTTACAACCTATCCAATGGTATGGGTCAAAAGTAACTGAACATGGGGACGTTTGTAACATATGAATAATAAGTAATAACTAGGTATAGAAAGTTAGTATTTATAAGGTATTTGTTTATTGATTACACCTATATAAAAGTAAGTTGTAGTGCAGGTACATAATATATTTTTTTATTTAAAAAAAATAAATAAATAATAAAATAGAATAATGAAACAAAAATATAAAATAATAACATTTTTTTTTGGTAATAACAAAGAATCCTATCCCTATCTGGCTTTTGCACGATTGTCTGTTACCAGACTTGTCCATATTCCATATTTGGGATGGACCCAGTTTTTCCCAATCCATAACAATCTTTCCCACTATCTGTTGTTCGTTGTATTTTGTTAGACATCCTAAATAAAGATAATAAATTTGTATATTGCCACACATTATTCACAAATACTGAAGTAATTATCTGGATATCTACAGAATTATCATTTTAAATATGACAATTACTATCATAGGTATTAAACATGAGAGACGGTTGTAACATGTTACAATCGTCCCACTATGGAATTGTTACAATTGTCCCATTACGCATTTTTCACGCGATTGACAGGATACTTGCTTAAAACTTTTTTTAACGATTATTTTTATTTAAAATACAATGCTTAGGTTATAGCCAATATTGGTATTAACTGAACAAGCCAATAAAATAATTCAAAATAACGTTCAGTTCTAGGATTATCATATATTAAGATAAAGAATGAAAACTTACATTGTATATCATTTTGCACCGTCCAGGTCTTAACTCGAACTAAAACACACTACGGATATTGTTGTTCAAATAAGTTAATGTAGATTTCACTGCCGACTCTATGATGATACAATATCATAGACAAACTGTGTTACTTTCGTACCCGGTATCCCCTATTACTGTAAAAATACCAAATACATACTGTATTAGAAGAGACTCCTGGTAAATACAGTAGAATTACATGTTCTCTGCCAAATGACATAATTTTTATATAAAATGCTTAGTAAAATGTGGTTATACTCCAAAATATTACATATTTTCAAGTGTATCGTGAATTTGCAAACAAGATGTAATAACGTCCAATAAAATTGTTGCAAATTGTTGTGAGGTGAGGAGGAGAACATTTAACCATTTGATATTCTCATAGGAAGCATACTTTGTGCTGTTGTGTTATATTTTACAGTAGCAGTAAATAGGACACAATGTCTCAAACTCGATAGTATGAGCCTACTACTGTAAAGATAAAAAAAAATAAATAAAGTTTGGGACACGTGGTGTTAAATAAAATGAGGTGAGCTCCATTTTCAATAGAAAGCATGATCTGTGGTATTTCATATAAACGACTAATGACGTCATCAAGTATATTTTTTTCAGCATATCTAATTTTTTTCTGTTAAAAGCGTTCGTTTTTCTAACTTTTATTAGAAAAAATGTTTGTGTTATTTCCAGTTTAAAAGTTATAAGCAATATCTTCCTAAAGAGTCTCAAAAGAAATACCACTCAAAAGTCACATTTGCGGTGGATCAAGTAGTCGTTGGAAAATTATTGAATTGAAGTGCATAAATGTCATTAAGAATAAAAAAAGGATTGAACTCAATAATTCATTAATATACAGTTAAAATAAAAGGTGATGATAACAATAACTAATCTTAAAAAATGAGGCATACGCCCTCATACTACATACATATTACAATATCAATCTATTCTCTATTTAAACCCATTTTTGAATAGGAAACTCTTGTGACTTTATTATAGGATTATTACCAGTACTATTTTTAAGCTTTCTAATTTTGGGGTAATGGGGGTACTTTGACTTAGCTTGTAGTTAGATGCAGCAATATCAATCACAGGATCCGAAGATTTACACACTTGTGAAAGAAGTGGTTTGGCATAGAAAGTGTAAACAGTTGAGGTAAAAGAAAAGCACATTTTATGACTTGGTTAACTTAAGAAATCTACCTACCTATGCCATGTTCACTCTCTGCCATGTCACATTAAATGAGTTCTTTACTTACTCTAGTATTGAAGTCACCAGGAAAATTTCAAATTATTACATAAATTATCAATATTTTTGTTCTGGTTGATACCTACATGAAATAACTAATGTAGATATTGACAAGTTTACAGTTAATAGTTGTTGTATAATAATAGGTTGGTCAGTATAGGTACTTAGAAAATACTTAATAGGTATTTGTGCTTTAAGTACGTCGTACACCAAAAAAGTTCTTACATTCTATATGTCATTAACGTTTTCGCTCTTCAGGTCATCATAGAGGGCACATACGTTGGATCATATCCTTTTTATCTACAGGGTATCCGGAAGCTCCGCGCAGAAAATTTAGAGGATAATACTATACTTACTTGAAAAATTAATGGGTCATGTAACATTTTCTCGAAAAGTCAATCTTAAGGAAGCTACGTAACTTCATTTTTTTTTAATTTGTTTTTTTGGCAATAACTATTTAATACTGGAAATTAATTTGACACACTTGTTACGTAGGTTCAGGTAAAGTATTTCTAGAATTGCAATGCCCTGAAGAGCAGAAATGGCATGTACTAGGTGAAGAAATTAACATAACCTTTTTGTCTTTAATTTTATTAAGATTTTGATCGCATTTCTTTAAAGAATGAAAGTTTATCTAAAAATTTGGCACTCTTGTTTGTCAATGAGACTAACGGTTTGCGAGAAAATCTACATTTAAATTTATGGCACATACATGAATGTCATTTTTTTACGATTAAGCAAAATACCTAAACTTTGAAAACAATTGAATGATAGGTAACTGTCATATTGCTTTAACGGTAATTTCAAAAGTTCCTTTCTTCATACAAGATAAAAGTAAAAACGCAATCTTTTATGAGAAAATATACATTTAACTATTCTAACCTTAGTAGATCAATTTCCGGACTGGTTGCCACGTCATCGGTTTAGTTTCCTTACGTGACATATGATAAGATTAAAGTAAAGTTTCAAAGTTACTTTTGAAGAAGATAACAATATGTCAAACGTCATTTAGATACAAGTGTAATGTGTAATGTACATACAAGATATAGATTTACCAGACTTCCAAAATTGTAGAGAGTGACTAATGTTATAAACCTGCTCACAATTTATAGCAGTCAACACAAAGAAATATACATGCAGCCCTTATATTTTTCCTACAAAATCGTGTGCCTCATATCTCTGAGAGCATCCCCGATTACACACCTTCTGCTACGCATGCGCTGCGTTAGTACACGTTAGTACGCATGCGCTGCTGGCATTTCATTGGCTGCGACGAATTGTCGGATCCAGATGTTTCACTTCCAAGGCTGTCATGGGGGTATATCGTTCGGGTGGGCAAAATTTCGGGTATATCTTTTCGTTAATTTCATTATGAATGTAATTAATTTTATTGGTGATTTGATCCAAATGAGGAATATCGGATGATGACATGTATGAAAAGTTTAGTGAGCGACGTCAAAATATGAGTGTAAGTGATGTTTAAATGTATATTTCAATAACAAAATTGTACGTGAATAGCATATGTGTGCAAATAAAAAAGTGGTAAAGAAGTACAATTGTAAAACGGAAAGTGATGGAAACTCGCGGAAGGAAGATTGTATTTTTAAAATGGGTTTTCAAAAAAAAAGAAAAATTCTATTGCTATATCTTACAAGATGAAACTTAGTCCGTATAAATGAAATCGAAAAGAGTATACTGATAGAAAGGACGAAATAGTGATATGGTGAAGAAACTATTTAGAATAAATATTAAAAAATAAGAATCTGGATGGAAGGATATACTAAATTTTGACGAAACATGGACGTATGAATGCCATACGGAAAGCGGTACGATATGATTATAATGTATAGTGTTAATGTGTGACCGTTATAGTGACAGTGCTAGTAACTAATAGTAAATAGTGTGTATGTATTCTAAAGTCTTTTGTCCTTCTGAATGCGGAATTCGCAAATATTTGCACGATTTAATGGCGGAAAAACAAATTTTGTCAACTACCTATAACATTTTCTATCATTTTCATCGTAAAACTGTCATGGTAGATTATCAGAAGCTCAAAATAAATTTATTAACACCACATAATAAAAAGAGGCAATAATATTTGTAGTGTTTGACAGTTTCGCAAATTGCAATTGTCAAAAGTCGAGATTTTTCCGCCATAAATAATTAAAACAGAAGTTGCAAATTCGTGCATAAATCCGTGAATTTCGCGTCCATGAGGACAAGGCTTAAGCGTGATATTTGCGAAGTGCGCATCAGGTAGGTGTAAGTGGGTGGTAGTGGGCAATCGCCATCGATAAGGACGGCATTCTAATTTGTAGAGAGGATGACCCAGGTGGCACATTTGCCGACGTCAACTTATTTTTGATAATTTTCTGTGCTTTAACTCTTCTCAAATGGCACGCTTCGGTAATCATACTACCCGTATCTTCCGTACTCATATCTGTCTTGTGAATTAGTCACTCTCTATTATTTTCGACCTTGGGCAATTGAAAATATAAGATAAAAACTTTAAATTTTGAAATGAATAAATTATTTTTATGATCTAGCGCCTCGAAATTGGTAAAAACTGTTATATCACTGTTTCTACTCTAAAAATAATGGATGTCATGTAAAGCAATTATTTTTGTCATTTTTGTATATTTCTTTATATCTGATTGCATTCAAATTTAGTACGCCTATGAAATGTTGCGCCCCGCACGCTTCGCCCGTCGCGCTTGTCTACAAGCTAGCGATTAGTCACTGTCCACTATTTCGTCCGCTCACTATAGATGTTTATCTTCGTGTGTATGTATAAACAGAAAACTTATAAAATAAATGATTACTGTAAAACATTTGTTAAAATTCAATATTCATACTATTAGAATGTACATTATTACAAAAGAATAATAAGATCAAGAGATGAAGAAGCCACATGAATTAACTATGAACTATTACAGCATTACAGTCACGTTGTATTCTTTGTAGTGTTTTTAAAATAATGCGTTCAATTTGTAAGTTTGAAAATTACGCCCCTGACTCATTCAAACATCGTGTTGACAGATATTTTGTATGCGAGCGAGGCAGAGATCTGAATATTCTCCGCACGTGTTCGCTAGATGTTATTCAGTAATTGCTCAAACGGTCACGGTTAAGGTACACCAAATTTCGATTTCGGTTTTTATCAAGAAATCATATCTGGAAGCAATCTGCGATTGTTATAATTTTCATTAGAAATTCACTGTGAAGAAGAACATAAATTTACAGCATTCGCTACCAAAAAAGCCTCTGTTAAATTGAAAATGAACATACATCATTGATACAATAAATAAAATAATAGACATGTATGTAATAATATTTTAAGAACGTAAGAAATCAATACCTTTACCAGTCGTTGATACGAATGATAACCCCCCTATTATATTACAATGACGTAGGATTGTCATCATCTAAAGATATCATGAACAATTTACATCTCTCTGACATTACCATTACAAAGTTTAAATGCTGTTCCATCGATATATTCAGAGAAAAATACAATTTTGGGTAGTTTTAAAATAGTGCACTTGTAAAATATCATCTTTTACACATAAGTCGGTTGTATTAAGAGCACTGCCACTTGAACAATTTGTTGTGTATTTCAAGTGTCTATTGAATTTTTAAACTATTTTACGATATGTAGTCTAAAGGATGAGATATCAGATTGTATTAATTTTGTCGAAAATTAAGACTTGTATCTGGAAAATGTTAATAGGGTAAAAGATATAACTCACAAAAAAGCTTCCTTGAAAATGATACAGCCACCCTTTTCGACATATGAACAATACCAACCCATTGTTTCATTGAAAATTTATTTATTTATTTAAAATTACATCTGCTCAACGGGAAAAGCCCAATCAGAGAGCAGGAAAACCAATAATAGTTAATTGCAAAATAATAATAAACAAAGAAAAAAAAGACACATAAAATACACAAACAATAAATAGGAACAATGACAACAACAACCCATTGTTTCATTGAAAATTTATTTATTTATTTAAAATTACATCTGCTCAACGGGAAAAGCCCAATCAGAGAGCAGGAAAACCAATAATAGTTAATTGCAAAATAATAATAAACAAAGAAAAAAAAGACACATAAAATACACAAACAATAAATAGGAACAATGACATAATATAACAAAATAGTAATAACAATAAAAACATATGTGATCAGAGTTACACTAAAAACAATTTCTTAAAGTTACAGTGGTACGAAAAATATTAATGCCATCCTGCAAATTTGAAAAATTTCGACACCACATAATAGCTTTAGGCACATTAAAATTCAGTTTCCACAATAATTCTGGAGAATCAAAGTTAACGCTTACCAACTACCTGTAACCATACTTTTCAAGTAATAAGTGCTGTGAATAACCTATAGAAGGATATGTGTTACTTTCCTATAATATAAAAGCTTGAAAAATCTTGTCTGCGTTCTCTCCAACAGATCGATATGGCTTGTGTAATTTGGGGCCCAAATAAGTGAACAATATTTTAGTTTTGATCTGGCGAAACGGTTATATAACATTTTAATGTTATCAAAATTAGAAAAGTCAAGAGAATTGCGCATCACAAAAGCTAAACTTTTATTAGCTTCTGAAATTATTTTACTTATATGAAGGCGAAAGTTCAACTCTTAATCAAAGTAGACATCTAAATCTTTAATAAAGCTAGGTTTATGAAGACGCACGTTATTTATACTGTACTTATAATCGAAATTAATCCTTTTACGAGAAATAGTGAAAGTTTTGCTTTTGTCAATATTTGGAGGCAAGCCATTAGAGTCACACCAAAGGCTAAGTCTGTCAAGACTTTCCTGCAGATCGACGCAATCCTGAAAAGTGTTTATCCTTTTTATATCATCAGCATGAGGAACGCTCAAACAGCCAGTAGCGCTATTAATGAAAATATTAAATAACAGTGGACCCAGGATTGAGCCGTGAGGAACACCGAACTGAACCGGAAAATTGTGTGCCGTGAAACCTCTGGAATATACATATTGATAAGTTATAGTGCCCTAAAACATCGGCACGCTTATAAGAATTGCAAACAACTCGTCATTTTTGATCCAGACCATTTTTATTCGAGACTCACCACAATAACAACAAAATCACTTCGATTGAAGCTCCGCGCGCTTAACGGTGGTGATCAAATATTTGTTATTTGGAATATTATACCGCCTATACATAACCATTAGCATTTCTTACACTAAACACACATTATGCTAAAATTGTACTTTCTAATTAAAATGTGTTTGTTTGCAAGGCTTAGCTTACTTGAAATCATTTTACTGTTTCACACCCTGCTTGTCATGGCGCATTCGCCATTTTTTTAACTGGGTAAAAAAAAAAGATTTATATGCCTATAGAAACGTTTAAATACTAATAGAATATTTTTATATATTTTTAGGTATTAATAATATTGTGTCAAACTAACTACTCTGTGGACAAAAGCCCCAACCAGCGTTGAATTACACCCACAATATCTACCCATATATTCGTTATTATTAGCTTTTGTAACATTTTTTACTGTATTGGAAAGGTATTTTAAGCTGATATAAATCAAATCTCCTACAATTCCTATCAATGAAGTCATATGTATGTTCTGTGATACCAAACATCTAGATATGCTAATGAACAATTCCACAGACAAAGCTCTATTCAATAATTATCTAAAGAAGTTAATCTATCTAAATTTACTAACCTGCTTTAATGAAAATACTCTATAAATATCTAAGTTCACTTTTGGCAGTGGGAACACGAAATTCAACCACAATAGATCAGATCTGACCTATTTCTGCATTTTTAGGATTGCTTCTTCAGGTGGCCTCCTTTAAGATGAGTCAAATATATAATTATAAAAATTATTACATAAATTAAAATTATTTGAAATTAAATATCGACAATGACAAAAGTGACAGTCTGTCAATGAATTAAATATAACAATACCTACTTGAATAATGTTTACCCTTTATGTAAAAGTTTTTATATATTTTTAGGTATTAATAATATTGTGAAGAAGCAATCCTAAAAAATGCAGAAATAAGTCAAATCTCATAAATTGAATTTCGTGTTCCCACTGCCAAAAGTGAAGTTAGATATTTATAGAGTGTTTTCAATAAAGCAGGTTAGTATATTTAGATAGATTAATTTCTTTAGATAATTATTAAATAGAGCTTTGTCTGTGGAATTGTTTATTAGCATAGCTAGATGTTTGATATCAGAGAACATACATGTGACTTCATTGATAGCAATTGTAGGAGATTTGATTTATATCAGCTTAAAATACCTTTCTAATACAGTAAAAAATAATAGAATGGTATTCTGTTTTAATAGTTCTGAAACGTTTCGTAATTTGAATTTGTTTTGATATTAAAGAAAATTTAGGTCCTGTTCTTCAATTTTTACTTCAAATTCAAGTTGTTTTTAATAACAACATAAGACGATAATGTGTTTAATTTTTTTATCCGACATGATTGTAAATACACAAGATTAATTATTACTCACTAGATAATAGAACAATAAATTTTTAATAATAAGTTTCTTACAAATGTTAAATTGCAGAAAGCTTAGCCCTTGACATGCAGATTATTGAAATTCAATAAAAATGTATCACATTTTCTGAAAGATTTCTGAGGTTATTTGACGCAGACATATAAAACTTGGACTACTGATTTTTATAATTATAGACAAAAATATGCTCCGTTGGCCTATAAGTTCGTCAACTAGTTCATAAGATGCTGGGGTTCAGTATCATTGCACAGATTGTAACAACTAAACCAATCAAAACCAACTAAATAAATTATAATTATGGGTCCAGGTTTAATTAGTCTACATCAAATATTATCAGGGATATTTCAGAAGTTATGCTTTTTAAATTTTAACTCTTTGTATCTTTCTGGTTGAAAAACATTAAGTAATTATTACTGCGTTAGTTTTTCTTTGTCTATAAGTTTTGAGAGAATATATGTACTATGATAATAATATTATATATGAATGGCGAATTTCATTTAATTTTGATTGATTAACAAATTTTGTTAGTTGTATTGTTGGATTTTGTAGGTGAAATTTTTTTTATTTGTTTTTTATTATATTTTGGTTTATGTCGAAATATGTATTACTTTGCTTACCTTTCTATATGCTATCAGCTGTTGTCTATTGATATTATTTCCAATTTGAACCTATTGTATTTTTTAACTTTTGGTTTGGATAAAATCAACTCAAAGAATTTGCTTTGTTGGGTTGAGCACCACAGACATTATGTTTCTCTCAGAAAATAGAAAGGAATGTCATATTCTATTATCTTCCGATAATATTTTATTATTAATTCGTTTTATTTTTAATTTAGTCATTTCGCATTTGAACTTGATTGATTTTTTTAGGGGCCGTTCAGTTTGAATTTAATAAGTTACAATCAAAGAATATTGACTCGTGTAATATTTAGCAATCCAACAAATTTTGTTTATAGTCTAGGTGATAGTAGAAATTTTCTTTATTTTTTAATAATTTTGCAAACTATTGAGATTACGTTAGTTAGCATAAAATCTCGGGATATCTGTGTTGTCTGTTGACTCAAAACTGTAAGCTATGGAAAATTAAATTGAGAATAGAAAAACTAATAACTAAACACATGAAAGTATGTAGCAAACTTTTTCTTATAGATAATTATAACAAGGTTATGTTGTGAATTATTTAAGGATGTTTTTAAGTCTGTATTACACATTACACTGCCATTTTTTTCCATTTAATAAAAAAATGGATAAATTGTGGAGTGGCTGAACTAAAGCAGACGTTGTAAATACAGGCTTTTAATAACATGGGGTTTCTCGCTTTCTACCCCAGACAAAATTATGTACCTCACCTTCTGTTAGAGGTTGCACACGATATCTTAAACTACTTGGCAGTAGTTCAAGATATCTCGAACCGAACCATTATATCTGAATCTGAAATTATATGCAGTAGCAATTTGTCTTATATTAAAGTAAAAATAACCCTTTTGATAAGACCTAAAATCACTTTCACGTAAAATGTTGCATAAATATAAAGAATTACACTATAAAACACATCTCTGGCAATTAAAAACTTTATAATCTTGGTGGGAATTGTAAACAAATTGTTGATCACCCAACATTTTGAATTTTACAGCGCCATCTAGCAGTTCGTGAATTTCGCGAATATATTATTATTATAAGAAATTTATATTTTCCTGCTATTATTAAAAATCTACTTTCTTTGAATTAATCTTATTTCTCCTACTTATTGTGCTCATATACATGCTAATTTTGTTTTTATTTCAATACGTACATTCTACAGTTATACAAAATATTATCTTGATCTAAATTTACGAGTATTAAGATTATTTAACGTTAGTGCATAGGTTATATTTTGCGAACTATTCAAATATATTTGCTGAATTTGCTAGTCACAGACAGAAGTATTCGTATTGAGTAATAAATACTTGTAAGATCAACTTACCTAATCTAATTATTGAAATGCATGCATCTTAATAGCACTACAATAGGTTGAATTACTAAGTTTCTTAAGCTGCTACTAACAATAACGTTTAATCTAGGACATTGTTTGATTAATACGTGCGTAGGTTGTCTTAATTATGACAGTAGTACTTGGAACTTTTTTATGATGCATTCTCGCAATAATAATCACAGGTGGCAAGTATTACAGCACATATCTAAATCAAATTTCCCACTTTTTTCGTATTATGTGGTTTATGGTTTATCGCGACTCTAGATAGCGATCTGTACACATCTCCTTATGCATTTCGAACCCAGTGCGACGAATTTAAAATGAATTACGATGAGTCAAAATAAGGCCCGCACCCTTAAATGCCAGCGCTTGTCATTTGCCACGATGTCATTTCCAAAACAAAAGGTCGTGAAAGTAAAAACAGAATGACAAAGCGTTTCGTCCATCCCAAAAATTAACAGGTCCGGAGTTATTTTTATTTATTCTGACTCTGGCTTTATCTGTATATTGTAATGTGTAAGTATTGACTTGGTTGCGTCAACTGAATTTTCAGTTGTGTGTATCTAAGTGCGTGGTATTCAGTTTAAATAAATGGATGGACAATTTTGAAGTTTTTTTTTATAATAAATTTAAAATGCAGTTATGTTAAAATTTAGTACATTATTATAGCTTCAGTGAATTAAAAGTGTCATATCAGAACTATGATAAATATACATGGTTAGAACGGGAATATTTATGTATAGGGGGAGATGGTGAACCGACTGAGATGGTGAATTGCAATAATTTCCGCATCTTGACACAGATGTCGCATCTTACACTATAAATATGTATCTAGCACGGAGTATTCTTTAGAACTGCTGGCGAGTGATTACTGTGGCATTATTGCACTACACGGAAAAAACTAATCTGTATGCTTAAACATAATAACATACTTAAAATTTTAAATTTCATTCAAGTGTAGGGTAGGATGGGGATGGTTGTGCCACTTTTATCCTCGAGGTTTGAAAAAATATATATTTTTCGTATTCTGTTACTAAGTATTTCAATGGAACTGTTGGACATCTGACTTCATAATAATGGTAAAAAATTTTGGAATAATGTGTTGATAGCTATGAAAATCTACATATAGTAAACATATAACAAGTTGCGTAATTTACCCTTTTAACGGAGTAAGTTGGGCCACTCTGTGGGATCATTGATCATTCAATTAGAGAACTGTCTAAGGAAACCAAAATAAGATACTATTTTCTTATTTTAATAAAACTGACGCATATTATTTCTTAAAAAAATTAAACTAAATTGAAATTTTTATTAGTAAATTATAATAAAATCATTGCAACTCATCGGATTTTTTTATAAATTAACCAGTCGAGCACAGTACAACGGTAAAAAAACAAAAATGTTGGCAATAGTTAATCAGTATCACTATAACAATTTTAACACACATATATTTGGCCCAAGCCAGGTACATATTTTGTATAAGCCCATTTACGACAAATGTATGTCCACTCCTCGCCAGGCAAATTGTCAGCATAAAATTCATCACAAGCAAGGCAGTATTTTTTTTTTTTTTTCAGAAACTGGGTTCTTGTAGAATTTTTCTCATTACTTTTCGCTTTTTTTCAACCGCTCTGGATTTTTTATTTTCTCTTAATCTTTTTTCCTCAGCCAATGTCTGATTCTCTAGCACTGGCTGAGCGTCCTGTTGTGTGGAGGAGTATTATCATTATCATATATATTTCTTGGCTCCTAACAAATATTTGGGTTAACATTCTGAAATAGGTATGAAAGTGGATAATATTTTTGTTACTTGGGAAGGACTAGTTGGGCAACGTGTCTCAATTAACCCCATATGCGCCATTTTGCAAATATATCGACATAACATTTTTATTCTAAAGATTAGCTTAATTTACGAATAAAGCCAAGAAAATAGAAGGACTAAACAAACTGTAAACACTTATCTCAATCTAATAATTGTTCTTTTTTGTGTTCAGACCAAAAAGTGAACAAACTTTTAATTTTACTTTAACCTATCGAAACTTGTTGCAGTAAACGTGAGTTCGCCTGGCACAATAAATTCCTTGCGAGTGGGGTGGGAGAAAATAGACATTATAGTGTGTGTCTGTATGCGCAAGCATGTTTTTTTGTCTGTTTTAGTTACCGAGACATATGCATTGACCAACTTATCCTTATGCCCAACTAGCCCCACCCTATCCTATATATAACTTTACTATATTAACAACGTTATATACAAAGTTGGTGGTACAGTTGAGGTCACAATTCTATTACAGGACAGTTAATTATCCAAATTAATTTACACATAAATTAATTTATGCTATAAAAGCAATGCTTTAACAAAAACAATTTAACTATTCCGTACCATTGTGAAGACGACATGTTAGCAACTGAAATATGTTTTTGATGTGAAACAAATTTATGAAACAACTTGGTATTTATCTTATTTTTTCTGTCATATGTAATCTAGAGAATGAAACAACCAGCTGGTGCGCATATCTAGTCAGTTCAGTTCATTAATTCGGTAATAAAGTATATTTGATATACATATTTACATATTCTTGCCATCCAAGTATTCTTATACTTAATTTAACACTTTTCTTTCTAAAAATGACACTAAATTTAAGACTTACTTAAAGAATAATATTTTGTTAAAATATGAATAAAATATTATTCATTATATAATAGGTTCTTTCTTAAATTATAGATTTGCACGAATTAAAATTGTTAATATTTTGTAATAAATTTCACACTATAAAATTTAAAATGCGGTCTTAATGCAAAATAATAATGTTTATAGATGATATTGAACGCTTGTGGTGATCATTATCAATACAATAAAGCCACAATTGTAGTATTATTTACTACAAATTGTATTAAAATTGTATTTGCTGGTGGACAGCCAGATTCAGCATATGGCGAAAAGATGTAGTTCCATGTTGCATCACGTGTGCTAAGGTTCCCTTCTGTCAGATAAGTTTTCGGTTGCCTTACCTCCTATGGCATATTCAGGAGAGCTAACAGGCTCAAATGCGTTATATGTCTGGTGTGTCGCTAACGAACGTCTTTGAGAGTTTGCTATAGGTCTTTCTTTCTTTATATAAATAATTAAATGCTACTGAGTACTAAGTGACCAGTATTATTTATATAAGGTAGGTAAAGTAGTAACTAATCTTGAAGGAAGTACAATATACCGAGAGTACTAAAATACTAAGTATGCATTTCAGTTTTTTTCTTAATGCAAGTTATTATTTACTTTATTGAACATTATTTAAAAAAATTGCAGTAATTCTTTCAAGTCACTTAAAACGTCAAATAAGAAAACATAGCAAATAATTCTAAACTATCAATCATAACTTTATCTCATATTAAGTACAGTAGTTCTCTTGATTTTAAGTAATTTTTATTCTTAAGTTAATAGTTCAATAAATTCAATAAATACTATACTTGAGGAATAGGGGAAGTCAATTAGCACTGGAATAAGTGTATTAATCTGGATATTAGTACAGCTTGGGTCGAATAAGTCGTCGGTTGCCTCGCCTTCTATGGCATAATGAGGAGACCCATAAGCGGTGGTTCTAGTTCCAATTCTTCTAGCCATAGATACATTATTTTTAGTCGTCAATAAGTAGACCTTAGCTGAAGTCAGTTACCCACTACAGCAAATTATCTAGTTACCTCTAACAGATGAAGTCATTCGATTTCCTTCAGTGCAGGATTGTAAGTATAAAACTTAAATTAGATAACTTAATTATTTACTACAAACAAATATCGATAAGATTCGATTACTTTTACTGTTATTTCGCAATATGTGTTTTAATAATGGGGATTATTTTACAAACTGATTTTACGAGTACATCAGGCGTATATCCTTCATAAAATCTATTGTTAATTATTAAGAACTATGAGAAATTTTGTGACTATACAAAAAATCCAATTTTTGGAGTAGCAAAATATTTATGTAGAGTGGTATAGTTCTATATGTCGGTGAAATGTTTTCTTTTGTATAGGACTTTTGTGAGTTTCACTTTCATTCAATTTGCAGTTAATGTTTTGTTTATGTTTATTGCAATTGTTGGTCACACCATTGCCAGAAACCGATAGAGATATCATTGGCCCAAATTAGCTTAATATTTTATGTGGAAGTTCCAAGTATTTCATCTAGGTCAATGCCTTTTACGATTACAATTGACATTTTTTTTCTAGTGATTGTTATCTTTAAAATATTATAATCATTTTTTTTTATTAACTATGATCTGTTACTCCAATACGAATTCTAAAATAAATTTTAACTGAACTCTGACATATAGTTTTTAAACTTCATGTTGATATCAGCGTAGTTAGATGACTATATTCTCGAAAGTCTTTTCAATCTTAAATAAACTCAAAAATCCTAACACAAGGTCTCCTCTTGCATTGGAGATAATTATTACTTGTCTGCTAATGAGTAAGTATCTCCCTTGATATGAATGAATTTTTACATTATTATTTAGTGATACTTGAAATTTGGAACAATATATTTTATATAGTCCAGTCAAATATTTCGATACAACCCGGAAAGTTCTCAATGCTGATGAAAATAAACTTTCTTGAATCTTTACTTTTTTTAGTAGACTTATGTCATGGCAACAAATAATAGGATTCTCTTGAGACTTCACTGGTCTTGACATTGACTTCAAGCAACTCCACAAAAAAGTCAATTGGTGTCAGATCAGGGCTTGGGGCCGCCCACTTAACGGGTCCCCCTCTCCGTATCTATAAGCGAGAAATGTGCTGTGGCTCCATAATCCTTTAGTGGAATTATGATTCTGTAAGTCAAAAATAATTTGTTAACGGTGCGTAACTTGTATAGACCCACCATGTGCTCTTTAGAGTTCTCCATGAGGAAGCATTGCGTCTTGTAACCTTTTAAGGACACATAACCAATGTTGAAAACAAAACATTTTTAGCACATAAGGCTCTGGTGCCAAAACTGTACATTTTCGTATCTTAACCGTACTATGTCCAAAAGTTTGTGCTTAACTTTTTTTAAACACTATCTATTCAGAGAGACCCATGGTTAAATGCACCGCTTTCTGCATATTATATTTTATGTATTGATGCTAATATTGCTAATATGTTCTTGCCATTAGGAGGAACTGTTGATATTTTAACAGTATAAGCAATTTTAAATATTTGTACAGTTGTATAAGTACATGGAATATAGTTTTGATAAGTTCTACAATCTTTGTGCGTTTCCTTCAGTCATTCTGTATTCCTCTGCACTTTGACGTATAAAGGGTGATTCACAACTTATCTAAAAAATTTGGAAATAGACGGTTCATAGAAAATGGAGTCAATATTGTAATTTTATAAAATCCTTATAATTTCCGAGAAACTTTTACATCGCTGGGCTATTGTAGTCTCTAGCCAGGCAATTCCAAATATTAAAATCCAAATACTTACAGTATTAAAGTTTTTTTAATGCGAGAGTTTTTCAAGTGCCAAAAATGACTTAGTGTATAGCACGAGTTGATGAATATAGTTTTAATTTATGGTGAAGTAAAAATGCTTTAGCAGAACGATTTCCCGGTAGACGTGTGCCAGATGCAGCTATTTTTATCGTGGTGTGCAGTGAGTGCAAGTGTGGGCAACGCGGGTGTGACATAGGAAATTTGCAACAAATTCGTGGAATAGATGGAGATTCAAGGCGTCCACGGCGTATTGCAGCAGTGTGGCGTATGATACACAAGACTCAATTATATTCGTACTATATACATTGTGTCCAAGCATTAATACAAAGGGATTGGATAAGGATGACCGATACCAGGACCGCCAATCTCCTGACTTTAAATCCTCTGAACTTCTTTTGTGTAGTGTACTTCTTGTATAGTATGAAAAAAACAGCTTTATGCTTACTTTAAACGTTAGGTCAATTCATCCAAATATATGAGTGGTTAACACGATATGTATTTCATTATGACAGCCAGATCTTCATTAAGTATTTTTTAAATAATATTCTTGAAGTATTTGAATTGATAAAAACAGAAATGACATATGCCTATCTTTGCTTAAAATCTGGATATTGCAGAAAATATATTCACATAGGTCATCGCATCGTTTAATACATAATCAGTAGAAATGATACAAGTCCTGGACATACGCTGCTTTTGTAAAATATGAAATTTAGGGATGGTGTGCGTTCACGCCGACCGAATGGATTATCAAGTGGGCGGGACACTTGCTATTCTGGTAAATTCGTTGTAATGTGTCATTTAAATTTTGTTCTTTGTGATAATTTGTATGTGCAAAATGAAAACTAATATGTTTCAAAGAAAAAGAAAGGCACTTCTAGAGAATTACACACATGAAAAAATACCACATTATTACCATTTAAAGTCGACTATGAATAGAAAAAAAATCAAATCGACAAAATGGAACACATACGAAAATGTGCAAAATTGTAGAAACAGCTTTTCAGAAATATTACAATTCAATACTACTTGGCAATTTTTTTGTAACGCTTTGAAATACAAACTTGTTTAAATAAAAACAATTATGACACCTTCACCTAAAGATTACGCAGGAAAGACTCGTGTCCATTGTTTAATAACATTGTAGAAAATACAATTTTTATTTTTAAAATAAAAATCTAAGTTTTGTTGTATTAAAAATATCCGTCGCATACTATTGTTTATAATGATTAAAATGGGGCAAATTGTATTTAAAATAATAGTAAAATGTTTTTTCCATTTCATCATAATTTACCTTTGTGGACCTGTAACATTTCTGTATACATCGATTCATTTACTCTCATAAAATTTGCGCATTAGGAAGACTACTAAAGACTTAAACAGATTCTGTAGTACTAGAATACACAGAAAATACTCCAAGGCATAATACTTTTGCTATGACACAAAAAGAATACCTAAGCTGATTTACGAATTGGTATGCAGATAAGGTTTTCCGCAAGGTCAATGCTCAAATAAGTACCTTCAATAACGTTCTGTATTATACTTGTTTTCGAAACTAAGGCACTTGTCTATTTTTTTATATAATTATAATTCAAATAATATTTAAATTATTTAAATCGTCAATGTGTAAGTTGAATTATTGTATAAGTCATGTAAACTGAAAGTAAAATCATAAACAACAAAACACACTTTGTTTTTAATATTTAGCTAAGTTCAATGAATCTTGTCATGACACGTGTGTTGCGACTTACACATTTTTGTATACGCACAAAATCTATTTGAAGGTCAAATTTTTGTATGAAGAGGCAAGTTTTATTTTCAAATGATTTCGATGTCTCGTAAAAAACTGTCCTCCTTTTGAACAAAATTGATATTTGGGCATTGTACCTACTTAAAAAAATGTAAGTATGGACAAAACTAGGTGTAGAAATTTTTCATTTGCCCATTTTGTATATAATTATGTGTTTTTTTATTAAAAAATTATAGTTACTGATTTGGTTCTACTTTATTAAAGAAGTTATAAAGTATCTACATGTATTCAAGATATGAATTTTTTAATTTTCTTCAAAAATCTCCCTTAATTGTAAAACTTCTTTGCATTTCCATTTACAATTTTTTTAATAAAGTATTTATGTCTGTCTAAGATTTTATTTATTTTCCTACAATTACTTAGAATACTATATTGAATATAGCAAGCGAGTAAGAAGGAACAGGAAAAAGTAAATACGAAGATGACGAGCTAACTTCAAGGAAATAACCCTGTTGATGATTATATCCTCTATTTGCAAACGCAATATTCTATGAAACAATCACCATTTTTATAAAACAATCTCGCATAAAGCATTATTAAACATGATAACACCAACATAATTAAACGGTTAATACATTTCTTGAAACATGACTATTTGCTATAAATATTACAAATACTCCATTATTACTTAATAATAAAATAAATAACATGCGATATAGGTTTATAACTATTGATGATATTGTGGTAATCCACAAGTCTTTATTATCATCAGTAAATATTTCACCAAGTGCAACACAGTACATGCTTTCATAGTGCTTGCTGCAGCAGTTCACTCTTTAATGAATTAAATACCTTAAATATTAAAATTATAAGAACTGATTTCTGAGTAATGTATTCTGTTAGTAAGTTTTACTAGAGATATCAGTTTGAATAGGGAAATTGTATGATTTTTCCAAATACGTGCAGATTATTTTAATAGAAATGACGTTTGTCCTAGATAGTTTCGTAGACAAATAAGCCTAAAAACGATACTCAAAAATTTAGTATGGCCACACTCCACAACAAGATCCGCCACAGCTTAGATCTGTGACGTCAGGTGCCGTTCCCATAGTAAATCTAAATACAGTGTGTTTTAGTTCATATCTGCATACGGTTTCCATGCTTTTGGACAACGCAATACACACGTTTAGAAGAGTTAATTTTTTATTTCTGATATCATTTATAGGTATTATGGTGTTAAACAGACATTGGTATTGAATAAAGTTGCAAAATAGACTCGTAATGGAAGTATGTCATTATGTATGAATACAGCATACGGCGCCTAATATAAGTATATCAATTTGCCAAAAAATGAAAAGAAAAATGTGATGTAGGACGATGAAGCGCGACGAAAGGAAACATTGCAACATTGTTTGTTTGTGAAGACCATTTTAATGTAAGTTTGATTGGAATTACAGGGGGGTTTTCGTCGAAAATAAAACGTTAAATTGTAAAGAATCAATTAAACTTTCCTATTAAGCTACCAGAATGTATACAGGGCGTTTAGAAATTCAAGAGTAAAGCAAATTTTTTCTGATGTATTGTATTCAGCGCTTCATTTCGATGTTCTGTATTAGAAAGGTATTTTAAGCTAATATAAATCAAATCTCCTATAATTCCCATCAATGAAGTCATATGTATGTTCTCTGATACCAAACATCTAGGTATGCTAATGAACAATTCTACAGACAAAGCTCTATTCAATAATTATCTAAAGAAATTAATCTATCTAAATTTACTAACCTGCTTTAATGAAAACACTCTATAAATATCTAACTTCACTTTTGGCAGTGGGAACTCGAAAATTCAACCACAATAGATGATATCTGACCTATTTCTGCATTTCTAGGATTGATTCTTCAGGTGGCCTCCTTTAAGTTGAGTCAAATATCTAATTATAAAAATTATTATATAAATTAAAATTATTTGAAATTAAATATCGACAATGACAAAAGTTAGTTTCACACAATATTATTAATACCTAAAAATATGTAAAAACTTTTACATAAAGGGTAAACATTATTCAAGTAGGTATTGTCATATTTAATTCATTGACAGGCTGTCAATAAACAAAGGAATAAGTTACATTTAACAATACCATAAGTTTACTACATCACTACTAATAATTATGGTATTACCCACACTGTATGTGCAGTATGTGTCTATGACCCATAAATGCCACAAAAATGCAAAAATACAAGAAACAAACACCTGTTTATATCACCAACACTGTAACCTGCACCTGTGTATTCACGGAAACAATCTGCGCTGAACGGCGTGTAACGTCACACCAATAATATCGCATTTTCAACCACGTACTTTTGTTCACATTCTATGGCAATTTATTAATATTAATATTTTAAATATTATGTGTTTATTTTCACCAGATACATGTTATGACCTTCCAATATGTTTGAAAGATTATCCTGTAATACATTTTAAACCAATATAAAATTTATGTAACTTCCCCATTGTATGTATTTTACTTATCTTATATAAGTACACATTATCCGATAGTTATACTGCAATAAAGACATTATACTCAAACAAGATGTGCTTAAAGTGTGTTTTGGTATATTTCTAAGTCACCTGATGAAAGTCAGTACAGTCAGCATTGAAAGAGGAAAGCAGCATGAGCTTTCGAACAGCTTTTGGCGTTCCTTGTATTGCAGTTTAGCAAGTTTTGCAAAATGATTAGAAATAGATCATAGTAAATACTTAATGACTAGAACGAAATTAAAAATATAGGCTATAGATATTAAGTAAGTAGATTTACATTTAGAAAATATTTGGAGTTATTATTTATCATAGATATTTTATTATATATTCTATTAATTTTCATTATTTTTTCCATATAGTTTTTTTTTTCAAATATCAACCAATAAAAACATTCAATTTATTATGACACAATGAAATGTTAAATTGGGAAAGGTATTGCAATGCCGCCCGTTGCACATTATGCAAAGCAAATGCAGTACGATAATGCACGATAAGTGCAACTTGACGCCCATTACATGTAATGAATATAAATGATCAAAATGTTATCTGCATATCATTGTGGCACATGAACATATACCTATATTTGAAATTTAATTTTGATAATAGCCGATATTTTTTATACCTCTTAAGTAGGTGATGCATTTTGGTCACCTGTAAGTAATCCCTCACTAAATATTTATTAGGTAATTTAAATATTTACATATATTTTACTGAGAAATACGTACATTATACTAGCAAGCAACCAACAATACACTGACGGTTTTAAAAATATTTTCTTTATAGAAGCCGTTTTATATGCAATTTTTAACAAATTCATAACTGCGTTTAGAGGCAGTCTAAAATAAATATAAGAATGTTAAAAAAACATGTATTCACTGTGTCAATTATACAAGTTTTTTCCAGAGCGATTAACAGTTAAGCTGATAATTATTTAAATACAGCTTGCGCTTATTTTGTCCACGATAATATAGTTATTGGTTAATAATTTGTTAGATGGGATTCCCGTATTCTTTTGTTTTCTTTCAATTATTAACATTTTAATAGTGAATGAAAAAAGGAACATAAGTCAATATTTTGCGAAAATAAGGACAAATTTACTTATCCTTATTTAATTTTTCTTGAAACATGCGACATAACATATTGAAAAAGCGAAAAACATTTTATTTTAGGTTAGGACGGTTATGACCGATTACGACCGAACGACCCGATCTATCAAATAAGGGAATGATCGACGTTACTTTAATCATGCATAAATATGGTCGAGAAGTATCCTTATTACTGATGCCTTAATAATGCAGCATATATGGGCAAGCTTAGATGTCAACATAAGGGAAACCTAAATACTAGTTAAGCCTATAACACACAGAATTTACTTATATGGTATCTAACACTTGAATTGATGATTTTCTGCATTCTATGATGTGATTATCTATCACAAAAAGACAATCTTACAATATTAATAAGGACAGCATTCTCTCATCTTATACAGAACGCTCTGTATATTAACGTACATTAAACGTAACAATTTTAAATAAAGGTCATATTCTTTGTCGTAGCTGTTTTCATAACTATCAAAAGATATACAGGGTGTCCTATAATTAGTGTGCAATACTTTAGCAGTAGATTCTACTGTTAAATATTATATTTATTTTTCCATAAATAGGGATCGAAAAATGCTTCCTAAGGGGGGGGGCTGTGTCTCCCTGAAAGGTGCTTTAAGAGACCATGTTTTCCAAAATATTTCCAAAACGAATTAACGCATAATTATGAATTTCGGTATGCAGGACATTTATTAAATTTTCTGACAGGGGCAGGGGGGGTCACGGGTAAAATGGGCCCCCGATTTTTATGATTATGACTATGATAGATATACATTTCTTTTATGCTTCGTTTTAAAAAAAAATATATTTTAAGTTTGTTTTGTTGCATAATCTAAGGAATGGAAAAATATTACATGAATAGGTAGGCAGGCCATGAAAACAAACGTTTGTTTACTTGAATTACAGTTTATTAAACTTAAATTTTTGCTTTCACTTTACGGTGTTATATTGGATAATGAGTAAAATCTAGAATTTTAATAATCGCGAGCTAGCCGGCATTTATTTTGCATATGGATTTTGTAATGGGAGTTACGCCGTAAGTAAATCATACATTCGACATCGAAAAATAACCCTACTTTGCTATATAAACAAAAAGGCTTCGTTACGGATATACAAGATGTTAAAGAGATATTACAGCCAAATTTAAAAGACGTCGATAGCCGCACGGAAGGTGCACGCGACACAAAATGATTTTTTGGCCTTACCTGTGGCGCACATAACTGAACGCCACTGAATATTTTTGAAGAATCAATTAATTATTTAATTATCTGTTTAAATCTGAAGAAAATATTTTATCATACAACGCATCGTGTACAAGTAAGAATATAAAACATAAATAATTTAACGTGGTTAACTCAATAATTATGTACTCAGAAGCGTACGTCAGAAGCAATGGAAACGATTACGAATCATTTTTTTGGACATTTAAACATTTTATTTATACTTAGATATTAATTAAAAAATGTTTTGATTTTTTTTGCAAAATTTGCTCCTTTTATAGCAAATATTTTTTTTAAATAAAATATTATCACCTAGTTTATAAAACAAATCCTAGCTTGCTTTTCTAACAATGGTCCATGCAATATTTCATTATGGAAACGCCTTATTGATAGTATTATGCTTTGCATTAAAACAGTTTTTTACTTGAATCGCGTTGTACGACAAAATATTGACGGGGCTATTTTCTTGAGAATTAAACAGGAAATTTAACGAAAAAGTAGTAGTATTTTAAGAGAAACTAGTGGCGTACCATTTTATTCTGCAAAAATATTCAAAACGTTCCGCTACGCACGCCACTGGTAAGCCTAAAAAATAATTTTACATTGCAAGTATGCACCTTCCATACCTATCAACACCTCTAAAGTTTCATTGTAATATCCCAAACAGTTTTGGAGAAATGTAAGTTTCTGTTCTTTTTTCAATTTTACTTTAACACCCTGTATATTCGTAACGAAGCCTTTTTAGATTATAGTTTATATAGAAAACTAGGATTATTTTCGATGTAGATAGACATTTATATAAAATATTCAGTTAGGTATATTTTTTTACAAAAAAATTTAATTTATTGATTATAATACATTTCGTTCTACGTATCAGTTTTATAGCTTCTACATATATAATAATAATAATAAATATTTACTGTTATACTCCGAATCTAGATACATAAATAAACATAATGAAACTAAATTTGCATAATTGTAACCTTGAACTTGGACTAATTGGCGAAGCTCATAAAATTGGAAATAAAATAAAAATTAAATCAGAAATTATCTGAAGAGTCGTTTAATGTGAGCGTGGGAACTATATATGGTTTGGATTGGTTAATATAAAAAAGTTAGGTTCAATATACTACAGTTTTTGACTAAATAATTTTGAAATGCTACTATTGAAAAATCAAGAAGTAGCTTAAGAGAAACAACAATATTCTAAATTTACTAAATTGATTTATTACTGCTTATTGCTTTTGGTTTCTCTAAATGTTTGAGGAGAATAGTTTATAGGTTTTCATAGTAATATATTGGTAGTTATAAATTGAAATGCAAACTTTTTTTAATAGAAAATATATTTATTATCTACTTAAAATAATTTAAGGCACTAATTAAATAATAATAAATAGTCTAAGGTAACCGTTCCATTGACATGGGCAAAACTACACTAAATAATGGACGGGAAGAGAGACAAAAAAGTATTCAGTTAATTCTTGAGTCAGTTCAGATGGTATCTACTGATTAGCCTGTTTATAAATTCGGAATCTTTATTGGCAGCTGATGAGGTAGTTTTCGATTTCGTTCCAGCTATGTACTGCTGCGCCTGAATGGGAATTAGGGCTTGTTCTGGAGAAACACCCGCTATAGCTGTCCCTACAGGTCGTGCGATCGCTAAACCTCCAGGACCAACCACGGCTGTTGCTATTGGCTTACTTGCTGCTACACCTCCTTCACCTATAATTAATTATATGTCAAAAATGTAAAAAATAGCATAGATGGAATATTAAGTTGATTAACTCATACAAAACAAGAATAATAAAATTAAATTGTTGGTAACATTGTAGCAGTATAGTTTACATTAAACAGTTCAGAGTTTTTATTGTGAAATTAAGATGAATAGATAAATGATCATCTCTTGTATCATTTATAGCGAAAAGAAGTATGAATATACTCACATAAAAAAATTATAGAGAATCAATTACATTCCAGTAAAGTTTTTCATACAGACCAAAAGGATACATGCATCACTTTTCAAATTAATTTTTTAAACAAAATACTTTTTTTATTTATTGCTAGCTATAATTATTGTAATTCATTATTTATGTACTGTTTCTGTTAAATTAATAATAAGTAAATGTATTCAAAATTTAAAAATTGATAGAGAAGTGACTAAACCTTATATTTTATATAGTCGCGGCAAGAATTCAGACATCATACGTCACGGCCGACGTTACGTAATTGTTTTTATTGCCAACATAATTTTCGATATTTGATCGCATTAAAATCAATCATTTTTTGCAATTTAGTGCAATATATAATGCAAACATTTAGTGTAATATATAGTTTTATTACTCTCAATTGCAGTTTCTTAAATATTTTGATTAAAATATAATGAATTATTCATTTGTTCGTATAACAGATATCTGAATTCTTGCCACGACTATAACCATGCATCCATAGTTGATTATGAGTTATTATCTCACCTGCAACTGCAAGTCCAACAGGTTTAGCTTCAGCAATAGACGCGTCTTCTGGTGGTAAATTAATAGTAACACTATCATCATCTTCTTCTTCTTCCTCTTGTTTCTCTTCTTCCTTCTTTCTATTGCCCTCCTTATTCTTTTCTTCCTCCTTCTTTCTTTCCTCCTCTTTCCTCCTTTGTTCCTCTTTTTTCCTGTTTTCTTCGGCCTTCTTCCTATCTTCCTCCTCTTTCTTTTTCTTCTCTTCTTCTTTCTTCTTCTTATCTTCGTCTTCTTTGCGTTTGTTTTTGTCTTTATCTTTCTTATTCGATTGTCTTCTTTCAAACCAAGCGCTCAGCCCTTCTCTACCTTCGAAGTCCAACGGATTAGCTTCTTCTTGGAGCTTGGCTAGATTTCTCGCTGATTGGTTTAAACTGTCCATACTTTCTTTATAAACAGCCTCTTCCTGTTCACTCAGCTTGCCATTTCGCTTGGCAGATTCTTGCAGCTTGATTACTTTCAGTGCGGTACTTTGTATATTCCTTATGTAGTTTCCAAATTCATCCAGTTCGTATTTGGAGGGTAACGGTGGATTTTCTAATTCAGCGGTATTTATGGTTTCCTCTAAATTTTCTGAATAGTTCTCCGGTATCTTTATAATTGTCGTGGTTACTTTGCCCTCTTTGCTTTCCACTATTTGAAGAGCTTGGCCTTTGCCACCTCCATAAAATGGCACTATTGTAATTTTTTCCGATTTTCTGTAAAAAATTAATTAAAACTGTGATGTCAGCAAGTTAATATGCTAAAGTTTAATAGAGAAAAATTATTATAAAAAAACCATGGAAGTATATCTATTTTTTTAGATAATCTATGAGCCTACATTGAAGAAAATAATTAAGACATTATTAAGAAATTCAGTAATATATTCAGTGTTATACAATAACAGTATTGCACGTTTACTGGGTAACCTGTATGCTTAATGAATTGTAAGTAGGAGGTGTCAGATGGATTTCACTTTTTAATCTTTTTAAAGTTCATTCTTATTATAAAAGAAATTAGGTCCGTATTCGTTTATTTGTGATAAACGTATAATATTAAATATTATATTTTTGCTTTCGTAACATTTTACTTCTGATGACTGCGAATTGTATCAAATAGAATCCTAAATCTAGAAAATACTTTTCATTACAATCTACTAAAAAATCGAAATAACCGATTTAATTAAATAACTGTCTTTCTTTTCAAGAAACATACCCTCTTATCTTCAAAAGAAACTTTGAGATAGGAAGTTAAGTCCTTTGTGGTCGGTACTTATGTTTGCTGTAAAATCCATAGAAAATGTTTATGCTGCTAAAATTATTAATATTGATTTCTACTTAGATTTTTGTTGCCAAAATCTTATTAAATTAACTAGGTCTAACTTAGATCAATCGAGTGATCTAATACCGCCTCTGTCACCCTATGTAATGAAACTGTTGATTCTTGTACACTCTTACTTTTTAAGGACACTTTGGAAAATTCAAATTATGCCCCAAAATGTTATAGACATTGGTCACACAGCAAATATAAATGTCGATCAGAATCTCTAGTTTTGGAGATTTTTCTATAAAAAATACGTAGTATACGTAGTTAGAAAGTAATTCGAAACTATTAGAAATATTTAATCAACTGATTCCTGCTTTTATATTTAGAAGTCTAATAGACACGTTGAACATAGATCAAGATTGCTATCAAAATAATCCCTATATTGTTACTAAATCACAATCTGCAACCAGTATTACAACAAAATAAACCACTTTCTCATGATCAGTCTACAAAAATACTTTTATTTACACACTTATTATAAAATATATACAAATTTTATTAGGTACAGATGAATCAAGATAAAGAAAGAGTTTACGTCAAATGATTTCTTCATAACTTATCTCTAAGTCACTCTCCGCGTGGGCGATTCCTCCAGCTCCTGCAATGGCCACAGCTTCTGGTTCGAACAGAATGTCTACGTTGGTTCCAGGTCGAAGGATGGCTTTTGATACCGGCGTTGACACAGCTTTGCCTTCAGCACCAGCCACAGCCCTTGCAACTGGTTTCAGTATCAACGTAGTAATATCGTTATCTGCTTGATCTTGGCTTCTAAAACTGATTATCTTATCCTTTTTGATAGTATTTTTATTTTTGACGTAGTGGAACAAAGGATGTGCTCTGTACGGAGCTAATAATGCTGAATTATTTAAGTTAACTGCTTGCAGACGTATCTGACTGTTGTGTTTCAAGAAATCATTCAGGTTTATTTCTTCTTTGACAGAGGCAGTTACTGGTTTACGAGTTGTAGTTTCTTCAATTTTCAATCTTAAATTTGTTTTAGCTGATGTTTGTGTTGTTATTCTATCGTTTATTTTAGATGGCACTGATTTGGCTGGTTTTGAGTTAAGTTCTTGAATTGTTAGCGTTTCAGGATTTTTGTGATATCGCGGAAAGTGATAGTATTGGTTAGAGCTAAAAGTTTCTGGCTGAATTGGATGCAGATTATTGTAGAGAGTAAAGTGACTTTTGGGATCAAAGATGAAGGGATGATTTAGCTTTCCGAAGTACTGAGGTTGATGGTTTGGATGAGGTAACCATTTAGGAAAACGTAGTCCGTTAGGAAAAGTTATAAATCTGAGGAAAATAAAAAGCAGGTATTAGCCTTCTCGAAGTGTTAAGTGAGAGCAAAAAGAAGAGCTATACATGTAAAATATTCAAAAAGATTTCAAATACCCAAAAACCCTAAACTGTTATAATTATCTAGTGTTTGACAGAATTTGAAGGAAAGAAAATTTAGATTTTAACAAATATATACAGGGTGATTTATTAATAATGGGACAGAGCTTAAGAGCATGTTGCTGATCTCAAAATAGAGCGATTAAGCCAAATATGCCTTATCCGAATGTTGCTCCTTTTCGATCTACAGGGTGTCAGAGTTGAAAAAATAAATCACATTTTCTTTATTATTTTTCGATCGCATCGACCGTATTTTATGAAATTTGATATAGGGGGGTTTCTTGGTACTAGAAATTCGAATATGTTGACGATTTTGGTGTATCTGCTTAAGGGCGCCACCAACGATGGTTTGGACACCTTTAAATCGCTATGACTTTTTTGTGCTACACTGTATCTCATTTTGGACTGGAAACATTTTCTTTCCTATCTTTTCTAGTTAAAAAAAGTACACCTTGTTGATGCCGCTAGAAGCAATGGTTTCTGAGAAAACGCATCTAAATCTCATGATGCATGCAATTTATCTAAAAGTAAAGTCAAATTATTGCGTAAGTAATGGGCCGTACTGTAACAGCATAATACTGTGATCAAAATAAGCGAAATTTCGTGAAATTTGCTTCAAGCGATCGAAAGATAAGAAAGAAAATGTGATTTATTTCTTCAATTTTGCCACCCTATATCTTTGTTATTATTGATTTTGGTGGATTTTTTGTTTTTTTTAGGATAAGCTAAAGCAAATCGACTTATTTTGATCACAGTATTATGCTGCTACAGTATGGCCCATTACATACGCAACAATTTGACTTTACTTTTAGATAAATTGCAAGCATCATGAGATTTAGATGCGTTTTTCTCAGAAAACATTTGCTTCTAGCGACATCAACAAAATGTACCTTTTTTAACTAGAAAAGATAGGAAAGAAAATTTGTTCAGTCCAAAATGAGATACAGTGTAGCACAAAAAAATCGTAGCGATTTAAAAAGGTTCAAATCATCGTTAGTGGCGCTCTCTAGCTGATACACCAAAATCGTCGACATATTCCAATTTTTAGTACCACGAAACCCCCCTCTACCAAATTTCATAAAATACGGTCGATGCGATCGAAAAATAATAAAGAATATGTGATTTATTTTTTCAATTTTGACACCCTGTAGATGGAAAAGGAGGAACATTCGGATAAGGGATATTTGGCTTAATCGCTTTTTTTGAGGTCAGCAACATGCCCTTAAGCTCTGTCCCATTATTAATGAATCACCCTGTATACTTGATTGCATTTAAAACTATACCAAATTATTGAAATTAATTTTAATTTACTACTTTACTTTCAGATTTGCAAATTGTTTTCTTCTTTTAACTCTCACATGAAAATCTAAAATCTTACTTAAATAATGATTGATTAGGTGTGAAATAACATGAGTTAATGCAGTTAGTATGACATTACTGGGTTAGAAGTATGTAAGAAAATAAAAAGTATATTTACATCTACTGTCTAATAATAGCAAAAAAACCAATTAACAGAGATGGTACAACATGTACAGAAAATACTTTATTTCAACTGAGGTAATACATGTAACAAATTCTTAAAATTACTTACTTTAAAAATGACTAATAAAGAAAACATTATTATGTTTTGGCCACTTATTTTCATTGGTTCAGTAATTTCTAATAATAGTAATAAATGTTTCGTGATTTATATAAAACAAAACATCTCTTTAATTACATATCTTCATATATATAATTTCGAGTATGGTAAGCAACAGAGAGTGCAACACGTTATGTTGGTAGCAAAATTGCTCGTATTACTTTCCAAAACTGTAAAAGATTTGTACAATCATTAAGAAGTCATTATTTTTCAGTCTTTGATTTAAATTACTAATATTGTACGGTTTTACGTTTGTAATCTAATTATGAAAATAGATGACCTAAACTTGGTATCCTTTAGAAGTCATGCCACGCCTTCATCCTAAGTCTATGTACAACACTTATATATTATTCAGGAATCATCCCTTATTATAGTATATTACTGGTCCCACTGCTACCACTTTCCCCACTCTAGATGGCGGAAATGCTGCATTAGTTTTGTTCCCTAGTGAGGTATTATTGATCAAATCTCCTAAATTTATAGTGGGGTCCACTGCCACCACTTTAGTACCAGAACCAGCAATCGCCAAACTGTCGGGTTGAGTATAAGCTACTCCATTCGGACCCACAATGGCTGTTCCTCCACTTCCTGCCGTGGCTATACCACCAGGACCGGCGATAGCTACACCGCCCTTTCTAACTTTCAGTTTGTGGATGAAGATTCCACTGCCTGTATTATCCCTGCTAAACAACTTCTTGTTGCCATCGTTGGAAATTGAAATTTCCTCGGATTTTTCATCGTCATCAAATTCGTCGTCTAGTTCTTCAACATGCACAGTCGGATCTCGTATAGGAGGTGACTGAACAGGTTGTTGTCGAGGTGGTGAAGTACCTAATGGTTTTATCTGGGGCTTAAGAAATGGAGGTGATTTAACATCCTTTGGGCTTTCCGAGAACTTTTCTAATTTACTAGAAGATCTAGAAGTGTTAGAAGTCCCACTTGATTTAACTGGTTCCTTAGTTTTATCCCACGCAGTTTTCAATGCTACCATTCTTTCTTCAGATCCTTTAGCTTCTCTCTCACCTGCGGCTAGACTCACTGTAAATTTCAATCCACTTTCTTTATTGCCCCCTATATCTATATTCTCTATATCCATATAACTATTAGTATTCTTATCTTCATCATCTGTTCCATATATAGTAATTTGTCCTGAAGCATTATCTCCCATTTCTACTACAATTTGTTCTTTTTCATGACCAGCTTTCTTTCCTTCTCTAGCTACAGCTTCTCCCTTGGTTTTTATCTTGGACGGCCGTTTGCAAGGCCCACCCTGACCAGCAGTAGGTCCGTATTCGACCATGCTTGTAATAGCGTTATAAAACTGAAGAAAAGGGTCTCGAATGTAAATTGGGAAATAGTTTGCACCAGGCCAGTTCCAGTTCTGTCTGCTCTTGTCAGAGTTTGATATTGTATAAGGCCCATACACTCGATATGAATATTCACCATCTGATTGTTCGGGAACAACTGTATTTGGTGCAACAAAACCACTATATTGGTACTGATCAGCGCTTGGTTGAGGATACTGCAAATATGGATTGTATACTAAAGGATAACCTTGCGACTGTAACATTTGTGTGCTAGACACAATATTTTTTACGTTATCAATCGTTTGTTTTTCTAAACTGCTAAGAGTTTTCCTATCTCCAACTGTGGAAGATTTTTCTCTGTTTTCGTTATTTGATGGGGTTTGCATGGGAAAAGGTTGTGGCAATTTTACTGCTATTGGAATTGAATTTGAAGGCATATTTTGAGATGACATTAAATTAAGCGGTATGTTTTGAGGTACCATAAAGTTAGGTTGTGACGAATACATATTTGGCATGGGTATTGCAAACGTTTGCTGGTGGACAATTTTTCTTTTTATATACTGACCAGGAATTATGTCTTCTTTAGTTATACCAGTAACTTCATTACCGGGAAACGATTTTTCAGAGCCATGATTTTCGTCATAGCTTTCAGGCTGTTGATCAGATGAGGTGACTTTCGCTTCTGTTTCTTCATTTTGGTTCTTATTGGCAAGTAAATATTCCAGAATTGGGTTGCTGAAAGGGCTTTTTGGGAATGTGTTACCTTTACTGAGTTCGCTATGAGGCTTTTGTTCTTCTTGAGACCTTGAATAACTAAAGGGAAAATGAAAGTAATTTGGCTTTTCTCTTCTAGATACGAGTCCTTGTCTTCTGTTGACCTCTGCAATTTTCTCCAGGATCTCCTTGGTACTATCTTCTATTTTTCTTTGAGTCGGATGAGGGAATTGATCCACATATTTTCGTAGATTTGGAGTTACTTCAACGATTGTTTGTTTTTCCAATCTAAAATGAAAACCATACATTACTGGTACATACTAATGCGAGTTTTAGGTGAACAAAAAATGTTAATAGTTAAAATGATTAATATATTAGTACAGGCTAAAACTTACCAAATAAGATTGGATGCACTTCTAGATCTTCTAGTAACTACACTATTGCACGCAAGAATTTGACCAGCTATATTCACTACTCCGATAATAGTTTTCTAAACCACCTAAGAAATATAATACAAAAGGCGATACGTCGCTACTTTTTAATTTAGTTTCTAAACTAGGTACATATATGTTACATTATTAGTAATTATTATTTACACAATGGCAAGCAATATATTTTCAAAATCAACTTACTCTACTGTAGGTTCCTCATTTAGAGGTAGGCCATCTTGTGGTCTACTGCTAGTGACAGCAAATATCGACACCTGAAATAAATAAACAATCGTTCATTACAAGTTTTTGTATATGTCAGAAATAATTGAGTTGAAATGTTTTTTGTTTATTAAACAGGGTGATTGAGCGTGAAGCTCCAACATTCGATGTTTAGGGGGCAAAAGTGAACAAAAAATATAATATAAACATATGATTGAATATCAGCGGTTACTGAAATAGTAATGAAAATGTTTTATTGCTATTTTTGTGAAAGCTATTATTATTTTATATTTTATTGTGAGTAGGTCATGCATTCTAAACCAAACACTCACATTAGTGATTACTAATTGTCGCATTTATTTTTACATATGTGTTCGTTTAGTCGCTATTGTACACACATAGTTTCGTAATGCCTGCCACATTTAATCAGCGAGAATATGCTGATATATTTTTATTTATGGATATTGCAACGGTATCGCTAATCGTGGCAGACTATAACATAGTCCGGGTGTAAGTACAATACTTATTGCAACCCGTCTTCAAATTAATTAAACTAGGGCATGTGAAGTCATTCACAAAATTGGTTTAAAACCATTCCATATTCAACACGTCCAGAATCTTCAGGACGCTGATAATGATTTGTATTTGCATTTTTGCAATTGAATAAACGCAAACCATACACTTTACAAATACATTTTGTTCACTGATGAGGCTGAATTCACTCGTGATGGAGTAAATAACTGTCACAATGAACGTCGTTGGTCAGATGAAAATCAGCACGCCACGGTGGAAAGTAACTTTCAGCATCGGTTCAGCATTAACGTGTAGTCTGGTATGATTAATAATCAATTACTTGGTCCAGTTGTGCTAGATGGTCCTCTTACTGGAGACAGATATGTGGAATTTTTAGAAAAATAATTTGACAGATCTAATGCATGATGTTTCATTGGATTTTAGGCAAAACATGTACTTTCAGTATGATAGTGCCCCTGCCCATTTTAGTCGTGTTGTGATCAATCAGCTTAACAATCGCTTTTCAGAACTCTGCATTGGCCGAGGTGGTTTTCAAAATTGGCCACCAAGGTCACCAGATTTGAATCTCCTTGATTACTGCTTTTGGGGATGGTTTAAATCGTTAGTAAATGCAACAAAAGTGAACAAAAGAGAGACGCTATTCGATCGGATTGTCAACTGTGCAGCACTTATAAAAAAATCACCGTGCACAACGAGATACCCGTGCAATCCACAAAGGAGCTGATGCATGCATCGAGGCGGATGGTGGTATATTTGAAAATTTAATTAATTAATTTCCTTTACTGATGCATTACAATAATTAATTAACTCGGGTAAAAATATTTTCATTGATATCTCAGTAACCGTTAATATTCGACCACATTAGGCTTGTTCATTTCCCCCCCCCCCCCAAATGCCGCTTTCAGATATTGGGGGTTCCCTCAATAACCCTATATTTATTTAATTCCTTTTCATTAGTTTTTAATGTTAATTATAACTAACTAATCAGTATCATGTATCCAGTATAGAACCAACAGTTTTAAATAGTTGTATTTTGAATAAAACATGGGTTCATTAATCTGTGAATGTTTATAAAAGATGATATGATAATTCTCATTGGCAATATAAGACAAGTTTTGATTAAAAATTCTCAGTATACTATTTAGCATCTGCATAAAAGAAATAATTTATTGATATCTTATTATTAATCTTACAATCTTTTAATTCCATTTTATGTAGTGAATAAAGCTTGACATGTCATATATTTAATTGTTTATATTGCTTTTTTATACTTTAAATAACATGTTCAAATAATTCATAAAATTTATTTTACAATAATCCCTGCCTGTATGCAAGTGTATACAAGAATAATACATATCTTGATAAGATTAACAGCAAAAATCAATTAATCTACAAAAATTGAATACCAATAAATTCCTTTTCAACTGAAGCATATCTTCACTATTATCAGATACATATCTTACTCTACTGACACGTCAGAAACTGTTAGTTCCATCAACGATAAACGCTAACATTTCTATAAATAGTGTGATATCTAACGGTAACTCCGGATATTACATATTCAGAAAATTTGCCTCTTGGACTTGCGAATATTTCATGTGCGATAAAATTCAGGTTGCTACATAAAGAACAGTTTTTATAACCCAGAATATTTTTTTCTTGTCAGGCATCTTCTGCGCGTAAACTGTTACTGTGCAATCCTGAAAGTCTTAATCCCTGTAATGTCCTTGCTACTAAAAAAATGTATTAAAATGTTTGTGAACATCTAAATAATTTTAATTTTATCGACTGTTTGTAATAATAACGAGTTTTTCGAACTGGAATGTTGATTTAACAAAACATTATTCACTTTAGTTTAATGATGATAGTAGTACTGTGTGATATAAAGAACACAAAGGTAATTTACTAAAATTAAATCATGATTTACTGCACTAGAATATTTAGTTCGTGGAATAACAGGTGTTTGACCGATAAACTACTAAATTTGGTGCTCTACAGGGTGTGTCAGTTGTCGACTCATGTTGAAGATATTTCCTAGATAAACACTGGCTTTGTAGTTCACGCAATGTTTGAATTGTTTATAAAAAATAAAGTATGCATACGTTACATATACATACATACAAATAAAACTACAAAGCTTTTAATGTTTCGTTATCTTATATATACAGGGTGTCTGGTACAAAAAGTTGCATTATTAATAGTCCAATAGTTATCGATTTTTCAATAAAATGTGAGTAACGATTTGTTTACAGCATTATTTAGTAGGTAGCTCTCATTTAATTAAATGTTTCGTTTTAACAAAAATTGTAATAAATTAATGTACATACTTAGAAATACAAAAATAAACAGCATTAAAAGTACATATTACATTGAGGTAATCGTATTTATGTAGGTCTTGTCTAGTTTGAAATATATGACACTAAAAAAAGCCGTTGATTTTATTGAAAATAGTATAACATTACTGTAGTCCAGGAACTTTGTCGCCTTAAAGCGAAGGGCCTTACGTCAGATCCGGTAGTTTAATTTATTGCTGAATTGTTGGCCCAATGAGTAATAATAAGTTTTCGACTTCAGAAATCCAATAAAAAAAAACACGAAATGTTCTACCTTTCTTCAGTTATTGGCTTGGTTTTGGTTTTTTAACTGCGAAGTACTAGTTTTCTGGACTATGTTATACGTTTTCAAACCAGAGTAAATTTGCTATAATTTGAGGCCAAAACCGTTTCTGTAAACCCAATAGTTCCAATCAATTTTTTCGAACTTGAAAATTGTTAGCAATTTTTTGTTGCTCTGTAGGAATTATGACAATGTAGGTACATTTTCTTCGGGAAATGAAAATATAGAGGGTGGTTGCAGATGGAACATGAAAAAATAAGATGACAAGTTCCTATAATTTTGTTCCCTACAGAGATATATGTCCCTGAAGAACGCCGCTTAAAATCGGTTTTCTTGAATAACTTTTAAAGTATTATTTAAGTCTTGTCTAGTTTGAAATATATGACACTAAAAAAAGTCGTTGATTTTCGACAACAAAGAGCGGTACGAGTAATTCAAACAACAGGAAAGTTTCATTTTAAGATAGGTATTTAATCCGAAAATATACAAACTAAAAAAACGCAGTGGTGTCCCAGGAGGCACCTTAACGAAATTATTGAAAAACTTCATAGGGCTTTAACATGTGAACATAGGTCGAACTTTTTAGCTACCCAGATTTATTATCTTAAAGTCTTTATCATACAGGGTGCTAGAAATTTAGCCATTAAGTTGTAAATCTTAGCCCGCTCCTGGTAAACTAAAAAAGCTAAATATGTTTCAATAGCACTATTATAAGAGGTCCTAACTAGTGTCCATCACATTAAATTGTTATTAAATTATATTAAGTACTTTAACACTTACTCAGGAAAAACCGATTTCCAGCGGTGTCCTTCTGGGACACATATCTCCATAGGAAGAAATTTTTTATAGGAACTTGCGATTTTATTTTTTATGTTCTATCTGCATCTGAGAGATTTTCCACATTTTCCTTAACACCCTGTATACTGGACTATTTTAGCTCAATCTTGAAAAAAAAATTTTTGTCTAACGTCACGCAACATTAAAGATACAGCAATAGACTTTACTGTACATCTTTGGCATAACACTGCTTCCCATTGATCTTTGTCTTCGCTTCACTTCATATTTTAACACCTGTTCAGTGAAACCTGCTCCGATACGAGCGCATAAAAATAGTTTGTTAACCCGCTCGTGCAATGTCAGAAATTCCCAGATTGACTTCC
The DNA here is from genome assembly GCA_037114965.1 of Monochamus alternatus. NCBI lineage: Eukaryota > Metazoa > Arthropoda > Insecta > Coleoptera > Cerambycidae > Monochamus > Monochamus alternatus. The sequence goes on along the minus strand of CM073431.1, from coordinate 69,657,617 downwards.
CAGTTCAAATAGATATTTATCTGACTCTTTTCTTTTGTACCTTTTAAATTAACTCCTTCTCGACCACAGCGTTCTATAATGGTCGGCGGCAATTAGATATTGGATACGCTCGGGCGAACGCCCATTACATTCTACCTAGTAATGATGCACAAACAAGATCGAAGATTCGATTATGAACGGAGATGTTTTAGCGCTAATATCAAAAGGACTATAGTGGTTAGAAACCCAGATCCCGTTACGACGAATCCGTATTTGGGTGGGCAGGCTGTAATACAATGGATCCTTAAGGCTTCGCTGTTACAGATGAGTTGTTGTACATGGTCCAATTATTTAATGGATGCTATTTTAGTTCAATGTATCATAGTATGTTAAATGCTAGAGATAGAATCAAATATAAAATAATAACTCTGACGAAAACGATTCCTAGAGGCTTCAAGGTCCTTCAAATGGAGGAAGAGAAATACAATGGTTGATTAATTACTTAACATGTAGATTTCAAATTTAGTATACTGAGAGAAATCAGGGAAAAATTTAACAATCGTAATATATTTTTTAATTACGATACTATAACAACAAACCGCTATAGCTAAAATCGTTTTGGTGGACTTTATTTACTACTACTTCATTATTTTTTAATAACCACTATTAATATTAATTTGAGCAGTAAATACATATCTACATAATAAAATCCTATAATAATCCCAATAAGGAAACGCAGCTGTCTTTATACAGGGTGTCTCAAACTTGATAATATGGGTGGCGTTAAATGGTATGGGGTTAGCTCCATTTTCAATCAAAAGTATTATCTTTGGGATTTGACAGAAAATACTAATGACGTCATCAATTATATTTTTTCCAGAAATTTGCCCATTTTTTTTTCCTGTTAAAAGCTCTTAATTTTTATGTATTACTTCCCGTTTAAAGGTTATAAGCAATATCGTTATATAGAGTATCCAGTGCGCCTCATTCCTAATAATAGAACCTTTACAAAATTGGAGGCGACCTTGTGACAAGACGAAGATGCATTTTCTGTTCATCTTCTTTAATAAAGGTAAAATTTTAAATTTTTGTGAAAAGACGTATTAAATGTAACTTTTATAATCTTTATAAATTATTGTAATGACCTTTACGAAGGTGCTTTAAGTCTCCATTAAAAATTGCCATAGTTTTATTTAAGAATTTTACTTTTAGTGTCTCTAAAAACACCTTCAATATCTGAATATTTCATAATTGAAATAAACACTGCAATCCTAACGACACCTACGGTTTCTCTACGCTTCGTATTCTAAATGCAACTAAACGCTAGCGAGCGCAACCCGGCATGCTAGAGGAGACTGTGACTTCACACAGCGGTTTACGCACACCCACGTTCTCAAATTATTTTGGAGGCTTCATACCGTAGTGACATTTTGAACACTTTTTCTTTATGCTAACTCTAAAATGTACAGTCACATCTTTTTGAAAATAAAATTATTTTTACTTTGTTTGTTCTAAGAGCTCCTCAAACGAATGTAATATATTAAAGACAGCTTCGTGTTCTTTTTTTGTAAATTAACATAGCAATTATTGGCGTGTACTATTAGTCCATTTTACCTTAAAACAGTGCATTTTATCGGAGTCAAACAAGAGTACCTCTAGCTCTCTTGGGGTCCATTTGTCGACCTATATTTATGGTCACAACACACACCTATAAACACCTGACTGAATATGACTTTTGATAATGAATACATTCTACAAAAAATAGTTATTTCAGTCGCAACTTTAAAAATTCAGTCATTCTTACAACTGATTTGATCATCTCACGACATTCAGAGGTAAGTGTTAAATGAGTTGTTATTAAATATATCCAAGTTTTTTTACAGTAAAATTTATGTACCTATTTATTTCAATTGCATTTAGGTACTTTTTAAGAAGCAAATAGGAAATATTCGTCTTATTGATTTTCAGAATTTCACGTCCTGTGCATGCTAACAATAAAGACCAAAATCAACATACGACCCAGGAGTTTTGATCAGGAGTTTACGTTTAGGATTTCTATCTATTGCAAAGGAAACGGTATAATACAAATCTAAACAAATATCTACAGATTTTAATATGAAATTACTCGTATTTAGATCAGAACGGGACTGAATTGTATTTAATAACGAGCAAAATACAATGTACTACTTATTGAAGTTTAGTATGCAGAACATATAGTTTTTATAAAGTTTACGGTACTTCTGTAGATTATTATTGGCATAATTTTCTTCTTCATAAAATTTGCATCACCTCAATGTAATTATGAGTAAATAACTGGTGACTCTATTAACGAATATAGAAAAATTACGTATATGTATGTAGTCTACTTTTAGGCAGTTCATTAATTTATAATTTAAAATAACTATAAATAACAATCACATTATATTTTTTCTAAAATCTATTGATGGAATACGCTGTTTGATATATAATATCCACTAACTAATAGTATACAGATCATTGACATAAATGAATAAACATTAAAATAAATTAAAATATATAAATTTTATATTTAATTAGAATTCTTCATTCATATCAATTGTAGGAATAATAATTACAGAATAAAATAACAATAGTAAATAATATGTAACCAAAACAAAAAATGTCAAAGAAAATTAATATATTTTTCTAATACCTATATTAGTAGTTCCAGTAAAATTTTCTAACAGTAGTAAATTTAAAAAATGGCAAGTTTTTCCTTGGGTTTACAATTATATAAATAAAAAATGCTCCCAAAATAATTAAAAATTGTGATATTGGTGTACCTTTGTATATTGACATTGATATTGATATAGATATTGACACTGATATGAGGTCAAAGAATTGCTTGCTTCCTGATATTAACAAGTGCATAATTAATATTGAATCTACAATAAATATAGCACTGGTTAGTGGCGATATGTCTTTATGAATATTTGAAATTATGTAAATGATGACTAATGACTAATTAATATGGGCATTGTTAATAACATTTTTTAATTCTTGCATTGACATTAAAATGCACCGACAATTATATACTTGTAAACAATTTTTTCCGATTTATGAATTACTTTTTAATTTTGTAGTGCTCTATATATCTGTAAAGATATAGGTGCTATACAGAATGGTTTTAATTAACAAAGATGGATAACAATTCATAAAAATTGAATGAATGTGATTTTCTGCATCATATTCAAAATTAATTTAGATTATTTAATTTAATAATAACATAAGTATCATTTTATATAATTTGATATTGAAAACTAATTTCAAGTAGGTTGTGTTAAAATCTTGTATATTCACTAGTTTTACGAATCCCCATCTAACACACAGGCCTGTATACAGGTTGTTCGGAAACTGCGAGCTCAAAAGTAAGAGGTTGGTAAAACTCGAAAATGTGTCAAATCCATATGCAATATTCTTTCGAAAAGTCAATATTAACAGATTTACGTAACCTGAAAGTTATTATTTTTAATTCATCTTTTGGCTATAACAATTTTAATACTGGAACGATTTATATAAAATTGACATACGTGTTACGTTTATATAGATGCCGTTTTAGGTAAAATATTTCAAAAATTGTAACTGACTGAAGTTTAATCTAAAAATAGTCTACTCTTCTTTCAACTTGAAAAAAAAAATCATCCGTTTATTGACATTTAAATATTATTTGGACATACTAGTGAAGCTCATTTATTTTACAAAGTAGCAAAGTGTAAAGTAAATATTTTGTTAACTATTTAATTTATTATTAATTTATTTATAATATTTTACTAAAACTGCATTTTCACCAAATTTGAAAAAATTCGTTCCATATTAAAATGTTAAGAGAAAAACAATTAAAAACAGTAACTTTGAGGTTGCGTATCTCCATTAATATTGACTTAAAAAAAAATGTTACACGAACTCGACACATTATTTCTTCAAGTACTATCACCCCCTGAATTTTCTGCACGAAATTTCCGGACACTCTGTACAAAAACCACCATAAACCGATATCACTACTGTACTGTAGCACAACACAAAATTACCGAGACAGACCAATAGGTATCTTTCAAAATTCAATTACATACCAATATAATACACCACTTCATGTTATACAGGGTAAGCAAATTCACTATTCTTAGGCATGTGACGAACTGTTCCCAGAATATTTCATGCGGCCTTTTTAAAACTGGCGGAAGACAATTTTGCGTCTTGTCCAATGGTCGTCGATCGTAAGGAGACCAGGGCCGCATCAAACGTTACTTCCTAACCTTAAAGAAGGGGCAGGTAACGTTAGATTACATCGGTGTCGTCTTCAGACGTACTAGCTCCTACTGGCCACATTGTTTTGCATGGCAAACGTGCTTGAAGAAGATATTATCCTGAATTGGAGTTCTATTATATAGGGTAAATTGAGTATAGGTTCATATACTAGCTTTGTTTAGATTCAAACTAGTTTAGCCTTTTGTTTATATAGTTTCTTTGGTTTTCAATTTACCGTTTTAATGTTGATACATTTTACTAGCGAATTAGAAAATTTAGTTCACTTCATACGAAATAAAAACTATAAAAGGTTATAGCTGTGACGTTTGTTGATTTGTGGTTATGACTGATGCTAAATAGTTTCAAATATATCAATAACAACCCAAGCGTCATTATTTTCTGGTTCTCATGGCAACGAGCATGCAAAGATCCATTTTGCCTGCTTCTATGACAGCGGATATTATGAATGTCCGGGATGACAGGGGCATTTTTATCTATATTATCTTCTACATATTATAACTAAATTATAAGAAAGTGAAATATAAAAATATATGGGTCATTATCTGTTAATTCAGCAATTTAACAGTCCACAAAGCATTTATTTATTTGAATACAAATAATATAAATTCGTGAATAAATATTTGAAAACATTATGAATATGCTAATGTTTTCTGGATCGACGATCACGGATGCGAAGTCAAAATTTGAAAAATCAAAATGGCGAATCCAAGATGGCAACCCAATATAATGTTTCGTCAGCAAATTCATATTTCGAACATTTTGACCGCCATCTTGGATCCGTCATTTTGAATTTCCAAATCTTAAACTGAAAGTGATATTGTTAAAACAGCATTTTAAATGGTTTTAAATTATTTTATCAACGTAATTTTCTTAAATTAAAAGTGAAAAGTTCAGATCATTACATGCTTTTTCTGGTCTTCTATTTTTTAATTAAAGTGCAATTGTAATAGATTATTAATATATTAATACAGGAGTAGATATGTGCCTGCCGGGTTACCTATCAAAATATGGCCGCAAGTATTTTTAATTGTTTTTTAATGAATGGCTGATAAAAAAGATTTTGCATTCGAGGACATTTTTCGGATCATTTAAAAATTTAATCATAAATACTTGCGGCTACATTTTGATGTTGATGAGCTAACAATGTAATGACAAATATTGCAAAAATGGTAAGAGATAGGGAAAGGTATATAAAATGTGTTTAAAATTTAACTTTTCGTTTTCCATTTCAAATAAGAAAGTTGTCGGGCACTTCCGGTGTAACCGGAAATATGTTTTTTAAATGGCGTACCTATATGCTACCAAAAGTAATATAAAAGCTTGAATTTAATACTTAATGCGTATATTTGTCAAAGGAAACGGAAAATGAAGATTTGAATAGCTATTTGTACAATAAGTTAGGAAATGAGACTTTTTTCTGCATCAGATGTAGATTTTTAAAATATATAAATATAAATATAAAATTTTTCAATTTGGGTCCTCTCTGTTGAGATATTCGAGTCTCAAAATGGTGGAAAAAAAGAGTTTTTTTAATTTTCTTAAAAAACCGTTACACTTAGAAATTTTAATTTTGGTACACGCTAGTCAAAAGCTATTTTATGGTGGTGTCTATTCCTTGGCTCATGTTTCTGGAGGGCGGGAATAAGCAACCCCTAGAATTATTTCTTTCAGAACTTTTTCCTGCAATGACCGATTTCAACAAAACTGCGGTTATCAGTAACCGGTGACGAAAAGATGTTTAGAGTAAGGAAAACTATTTTTATTTTTTTTCCGCGCAAACTGTTGGTTGTATGAAAAAATTACAAGATGGAAAAATGTAGTAAAATTATATGTAGTATTTAAAAAAAAAGTTTTCTTGAAATCGTCTATTGCAGGAAAAAGTTCTGAAAGAAATAAATCTAAAGCTTGCTTATTCCTGTCCTCCAGAAACATGAACTAAGGAACAGACACCACCAAAAAATAGCTTTTGACTAGCTGATAATGTGTACCAAAATTGAAATTTCTAAGTGTAACCGTTTTTAAGAAAAAATAAAAAAACTATTTTTTCTCGCCATTTTGAGACTCGAATATATCAACAGGAAGAACCGAAATTGAAAAATTTCATATGAAGATCCCCCCCTGAAATGGCTTGTGGAATACACTGGTAAAATATTTCATCATCATTCTGGAACACCCTGTATATTGTCTTTAATTTTTTAATGTAGAAATAAATTTAGCACTAAGCATTCTTGTAATAGTTATGATATATAAGTTTTAAATATTTAAATAAAATAGAAATTTTTATGTTAAATTATTGTAATTTTGAAGTAATCAGATCTTGACTTGACTTAACTTATTTAGTGTATTTCTTTGAAATCAAGAATTATTTTCATACATTCTTGTTAAAGCATTAGGCGAGCCTTGATTTAAACTGATCACATTTTCAATTACATATTTGAGCATGTAGTCAGTATTATTTAGGCGCAGAATAAATTATTTTTTAAAATTTAACGATCAACTTATAACTAGACCGTATAAGGAAAAGTGGCATGCCTACCATGAAGGTTGATAAATGGAAAAGAAACCAAGGTTGTCGCATAAATTGACATAATCTCACAGTTTTGATAATAATTTGTATTGCCAAATATACATCTTGAAAATATATTGACGCTATCCTCTATTAGCAGAAGATCAAGGAAAAAGTCAAGGGTTTGCAGCAATTCAAATATCTGTATACTCATTTATCATATCATAAATTTCATAATTTAGATACGATTCATTATTTGATTTTTCAGTTCAGCAAATAAGGAAAGTATCAAACTGCTTAATAGATAGAGAAAATAATTGCATGTGACAATGTTTACATTTTAATGATATAACTCATCATAACATAGTTCAAAGTGATATTGTTTTAAGTTGTTGAAGTAAATACATATCTTATTACTATTTTTACTGGAAGTTTAACATATCATACATAGCTTTAGCTGAACACTATCAAAAAATCAATTATTCTGTTAACTAATTGACAAAACCTATTTATTTATTTATGATAATTCGGATATTAAGTAAAATTATATATAATATGCAAGATTTTATTAATCCAGGCCCTCTTGGCAAAGGGTCATTTAAAAAATAATATAATGCAACGAATGCAACATACCTTTATAGTTTGTTAAATATGTTTCTGTTTGCGTTAGAATTAACAATTTTTATAATTGTGTGCAATCAAGTAGTGACAATAAAGTTAATTTTTCTACGCGAAGTATTTAAAGACTAAGTCAATATAGAGGTTACATTGGTGTCAAAAATGCGACGGTCCACGAAGAAGGTATATGGAGTTGACAAGCGAATGCTAGTAACGATTTCAAGAGCGGAAATGGAGGAAACATTCAAGCAATGACTGGAAAATATGAAAGATATAAAAAGGAACCAAGAAGAAATGAAGAAGAGTCAAGATGACATGGGAAAAAATAAAAAAAGAAATGGATAACAATCAAGATGAAATGTAGAATAAACAAGACAAGACGAACATTTAAAAAATGAAATGAAGACCAACCAAAATGAAATGTAGAGTAGTCAAGATGAAAAATTTAGAAAAGGAAATGAAAAACAGTCAAAAGGAAATGACGAACAGTCAAGAGAGATATTTTAGAAGAAATGAAAAATAATCAAGAAATAAATAATAAAACGTTAGAAGAAGTAACTATGATCAATCTTAAAGAATTTGAAGAGGCGGTTTGAAAATTGGATACGCCGCTATATGGAGTTCCTAGGGAAATCCATTCAGATCAAGGACGAAATTTCGAATCTGAGGTATTTCAGAAGGTCTACTAGGCATCCACAAAAGGTGGAAAGATTCAATTGCGCACTATTGAAAACGTCCTGATAATAGCCGTCGACGATAAACAAACAAATTATTATACGTGCTTTCCACCATTTTTATTGGTAAGCAAAGATGAAGATTGTCCACATCGATCGATTTACACCTTATGTAGAAGGCCATGTGGACAACGGAGTAACCTGATCGGGGTGATCAGTTTTAAAAGAAGGGGCAATGTTACGGAAACTCACTTATCTTTTTAGTTTGTTAAATATATTCCTGATAGGATTTATAAATTTTGTAATAACTTTATTTTCTAGAATATTTCATGACATATTCGATTTGATTGTAGACGCATGGAAACTTCGAGAATATTAGAAATATATATATAAGTGGATCGGTTTCGCTTCCAGAGTTGTTGCTTCCAGCTGTTGTTATACTATAATTTTGTAACATGCAGATTACCTAACAATTAATAAGGGTTCCGCAAACTAATAAAAAAATAATTTTTGAACAAGTGTTTACAATTATTATATTAAACAATTTACGTTTACTTTTTGTATAGTAGTGTAGTAGTCAAGATTTTGATCTACCTTGTATATGAGCACTACACACCTTGGTAATTTAAAAAGTACAATTTTTAATATGAGACACACGAATAGTAAATTATTAAGCGTTTATAAGTATACCTATTAAGTATATTATAAATATCTGAAGAGTTATTCAATATTATATGCCTCTAAGCTATTTGCAAAAGAGATAAATAATTATGTATAACATCCAAACGTAACTGAAAACGTTAACAGAAAAGATTTCAATGGTAAGTGAAGCGAGTAACCTGTGTTATGCTCTGCCCATAAACTTCAATATTACCTACTTATTTAATATTTGATGCAATGTTAACCATATGAAACGAAGAAAAGAATAAAATAAACATATTTTTTTCATCTCCGGCAGATTGAAAAAAATACTAATTGCTGCTATCCAGTTCTGTAGGCATAATTAATTTTTCCTGAATTATATGGTGCTAGCAAAGAAGTAATAGCAAACGCAATTATAGAAGACCAGTTTAAGCCACCTTTCATAAGACAAGCTGTGTTCTAGTAGGTATCAGGTTTAACTTTATTTTTTTTGTATTTTTACAGTGTGGCGAATTTACATGATTAAAGTGTTCTTTGAGTCTGAAGTTGAAATACCTGCTAAAGCAGAAATGATAATTAACAAGTTTAAAGGTGAATACAAATGCACTTCTATGTAGTGAATTATTTACATTTACTATTTTTCTTATTATTGAAAAAGTTATTGAAGTTTATCTTTTGTATAATATTTATAAACTTACACTGTAAAAAAATCATTACGCATTTTAACACAAAGCAGCACAATCCTGTGTTAATCGAGGTCCCCACAACAATATTGTTTCACATTTCTCTGTATATAGCAATGTGATGCAGGTTTAACACAATCCATTGTGGTAATGTAACACTGTGCTATGTGTAACTTTTGCACATTTCAGTGCTATTTATTTTATTAAAGATGTAGACTTTACATATTAATATGTTAATATTATTGGATAATATTGAGACGGAAGCTCACCTATATCTAATTTTATTTTGTTAATTATATTTCTGTTTGCTTTCAAAATTATAATTTTTGAAATACCTTTTTCTTGATGTTTTCAACCAGAAGCAGGTATATAGAATATAGAGGTGTGTTAAGTTAACACAAAATGGAACACATAATTGGTAAATATTACACAAATTAAGTATATATTATTATACTAGTAACACATTTTTTTTTAAACGTATATACAGGCTGTATCAAATAAGAGGGCCACTCCCATGTATCTCGCTTAATATGCGAGACACGTCAAAAATCTTTAATTGTTTTTTTGTTGCATTTTCGGAGGCCTTTATGCTCGTAAAAACAAATTTGAGATCCATGGCCAACTTTATGAGTATTAACAAAAAAACCTGTAAAGTGCCCAAATTTTAAGGCTGTCTAACTTTTTTATTTTAAGAGATAGAGAAAACTTATTGGTAATAAATTTGTATTGAAAGATTGATACCTTCCACCTGATATAAACAGATTTTTGAAATATCGTATGTGGTTCGCTGCGCCCTCTAGGCGGATAAAATTTTTTTTTATTGAAGCAGACTATGGCCACAAAAAATTGCATGTTTTTTCCTCTTTTATGCAATATACTACATGTTGCCCATATCTTTCGTATTTATTAAATTTTTTTCAATTTTAGTTAAAAAAAATCTACCTAAATATTTTCGTGTTGCTCAAGATAATGTAGAATCTGTTTTAAAGACGCTAACTGCAAAAAAATAGTAAACAGAATGTACTTTCTTATGCAAAATACAAATTTTCTTATAATATTATTTTATTGGTTTTCACATTAGAAGCAATTGGGTCTTTAAAATTATTTTGACACAGACAATGTAATAAAATAATATTATAAGAAAATCTGTATTTTGCATAAAAAAGTACATTCTCTTTATTATGTTTTTTGCAATTGGCGTCTTTAAAACAGGTTCTACATTGTCTTGAGCAACACGAAAATATTTAGGTACATTTTTTTTAACTAAAATTAAAAAAAATGTAATAAATATGAAAGATAAGAGCAACATGTAGTATATTGCATGAAAGACGAAAAAACAGGCTATTTTTTGTCGCCATAGCCTGCTTCAATAAAATAATTTTTAATCCGAATAGAGGGCGCAGCGAACCACATACGATATTTCAAAAATCTGTTTATATCAGGTGGAAGGTATCAATTTTGCAATAAAAATTTATTACCAATAAGTTTTCTCTATCTCTTAAAATAAAAAAGTTAGACAGCCTTAAAGTTTGGGCACTTTACAGGATTTTTCGTTATTACTCATAAAGTTGGCCATGGATCTCAAATTTGTTTTTACGAGCATAAAGGCGTCCAAAATTGCTACAAAAAACAATTAAAGATTTTTGACGTGTCTTGCATATTAAGCGGGATACATGGGAGTGGCCCTCTTATGTGATATAGCCTGTATATAGAAAGCTATAGCGTATAAAATTATTAACACGGAAATTTTACACATTCTGAATTACACTGAAGAATCTCACACAATTTGGTTATATCTGAAATCAGAAAAATGTAATAAAATGATTAGATTATTTTGAATCTAAAAATAAAATTATATTTGGTATAGGTATGCCATTTAGGCATAATATATCACTGGTAATTAATGTATACGGTGTTTGGAAAATATAATAGGAAAACGAATATCTACATCAGTTGTAAAAGAGTCACGGCTACTCAAAGCATTTTTTTTTCTTTTTGAAACAGTTTATAAAATATGTATCCAATTATAATGAAGCTGATTTTGAGTGGCCATTAAGTCTACTCTACTGTAAATTTATTGCCTATAATATTTTTCTATATCACAAAGATTCAGATACGTACACTTAGGCAGATAAGTGTAACCCTTTGGAAGTCACATTCGGGAGTTTTCTGTCATACTTTTAACACATATACTCTGTATATTATGTTTAAACAAGCATACTAATGAATTTAACTATTTCTAACGTCATTTGTTAATAATTAATTAATAGATAATATAACACAAAACTATTTACTAAAAATATAACATTGTTATTTATGTATTAAGTACAAAAGTTTGCAGTTTGAAATATTTTCTTTATGAAGTGCTAGGTATTGTATTTTAATATACGTACCTTACCTCTACTGCGTTCTCTTGTCCCACAAGATAGCATCGCAAATTTATAATGAACTTATGGAAATTTCTAACGGAATAAGTATTTATTGTGGCTTATATAAGTATGTTAACAATTAGGATAAATCAACACATCACTCATTATACTACTTACAGTCTTCACATATTTTAACCTAGAATTAATAATGTTGAATCTATATACCTGGATATACCTAAGTTAATTTTAAATGCACTCTTGCATAAACATGAGTAGGCAATCATAGATAAAATATATTCTGAAATTGTATTGGCAATTGTTTTATTAAACCTACTCATAAATAATGTAAGTTATTTTATTACTTTTAAATTTTTAGAGTAGAGTTTACGGTTTTAACTAAAATGTCAATTAGATTGTACAGATTGTCTCAAATTCGTTGTAATTGCAGGAAGTCTCGGAGAGTACAATAGATAAAAATAGACAATACTGAGCTAGTTTTCAAGAAAGCTAGAGTAGATTTTACGGTTTCAACTAAAATGTCAATTAGATTGTACAGAGTGTCCCAAATTCGTTGTAACTGCAGAAAGTCTCGGAGAGTACAATGGATAAAAGGATGCGGTTTTCACAATACTGAGCTAGTTTTCAAGAAACTTAGCACAATGAGAATTTTTATAGACTCTTCGTATATTTGAGATACAGGGCGAAATTTCAAAATTCAATCAATCATTCAATTCAATCATACATTTTTTTTAAATAGAGCATTCTGTATATCTTTATATCATTCAATTCCATTAAGTATCTAAGGTACATTTTATGAATTAATTTTGTATAATTATATAAAAATGCATGGCCAACTATGCACCGCACATCAATTTAATTAATATAATGTTTTTTGACAATTTCAAAATATAAAGTATCTATATAGCTTTTATATATCATTATGACGGGAAAAATAATGCCTTTGAATTACATAAACAAATACAGCGTTTCCATTAAAAAAAATGTATGTTTGAGTTATACTTTAAAACAGGTACTCAGTAGAGAAATTACAAGTACGCTACTGAACTCTACTTAAAATAGTCTGTCAGAAGCAATTTTCCCCATCCCCACATCTCAGCTATTGTCTGAGATACGAGGAATCTTTCAAAAGCAGTTTTTTTAAATTTCTTCATGTATCTCAAACACAAAACAAGTCTATGAAAATTCTAATTGCGCCATCTTAAGTTTCTCAAAACAGTATCCCGGTGTTGTGAAAACCACATTCTTCTATATCTTGTCGTTTCCGAGTTATCCTGCAATTACAATGAAATTGGGACACTCTGTACACATACAAGTAGGTACCTACTTACACGCCCAAGTACTTAGCAGTATAAACATTTTTTATGTTTTAAAGTCTTTATGGTTCTAAAATATTCAAATATTGGGTTATGATAATTTTAATTTAAGTCGTGTACATTATTTAATGAATGAAGATACCAATAAGAGTTCAATAACTAATGAGACGAGTCACTTCACAGTATTATCTAATCAGTTTCTCATTGAAAATAATTCTCTTCTTATTTTTAACTAAGCCCTATACATTTTTCCAACAAACGTTGATAGGCTCTACAAACATTTTAATATATTTTCTAATACGAATGAAATACATTGCAATACATTTTTAGATAATGGATGAATATTACATCTTTAGAAGATATGGATGAACAAAATTTACTAAAAAAAAACTCTTCCTACACAGAGGTTATCTCTGTTCATGACAATGTCTTGTTAACTAGTTGTATTTATTATTGAATTCTAAAAACAAAATTTTCTGTATTTCTCATAATTTGTTAGTAAAAAACATCCTGCATATTATATTGAATCTCTTAAACCTTTATTTTTATATATAACATATATATTTTAACAAGCAGAAGTAACTTTTTTATAGTAGTTATAATTTAACTTCATCTGTCAACACACTCTTGATATGGCTACAAAAATAAATTTTTAAATTGGTTTCTGTTACACTGTTCAGGTTAAATAAAATGAAAATATTTGAACTGATTGATGAACTCTTTGTTATATTTTACACACAGATAGTCATACATATATATGTGAAATAATGAAAGTTAATGAAAACATTTTTTTCTATGCATATTTTTTAATTGTAGTTATAAAGGTAAGTATATGCAGGTTGTTTCGGGAGGAGATGTACATACATCAATATGTTATTCTATGTTCAATTCTAAGCAAAAAATTTCTTATGAACTCAAGTTTGTAAACGCTTAGTTTAGGATATACAGGATGTCAAAGTTTAAAAAATTAATTATAATATCTTTAATAACTCTCCACTACTTCGAGTTAAATTCATGAAATTCAAATTTTATAGATGATTGGCTGTATCTTCTAGAGGAAGCCACAAGCGATAATTAGGATACTTTTAAATCGCTTAAATTTTTTGTGCTACGGTGCATATTATTTCAGAATAGAAAAAGATTTCCCCCTATTTCTTCTACGTAAGAAATGTACACCTTATAGAAGTCTCTAGGAGCAGCCGTTTCCGTTAAAAATTCATTTAAAGATGATGATGATGATATTAGAGTGCTAATTATTTATTAGCTTTGTCAGTAAAAAGCATCATAGGAACTAGTTGACGATTAGCGTTGATCTAATTCACAAAATTCCAATCTTCTGGCATGATGGCTATTCCGAAAATGACATACCCTGTGGCACAAAAAAGTTGAAGCGATTGAAAATTCCGCTTGTGGCGCCCTCTTGGAGATACAGCCAATCATAAAATTTGAATTTCCCGTCTCAAGAAACCTCCGCATACAAAATTTCATGAATTTAACTGAAAGTAGTCAAGAGTTATTAAAGAAAACCTAATTAATCTTTTAAACTTGACATCCTGTATATACTAACCGAAGCGTTTCCAAACCTAAGTTCATAGGATTTTTTTTGCTTAAAATTGAACGTAGAATAACATACTGAAATATGTGCATCTCCTCCTGAAACACCTTATATAAAATTTAAATTTTCTACTCAGTAAAATTACATAACTATATTATACAATTCCAACCTAAAAATTGCAATGTATAAAATAATATAATTATAGTGCAGAAAATTAACAATTTACAATTATTGTAAAATCACATAACATAATAAGAAATTTTATCCATATTTATTTTTGTAATATTATAATGCACTTATTTCATTTAAAACATTATTATGTATTTTTACATAACTTAACACTGGTCACAAATTGCCAACATAAAATTATGTGAAATTATTGAAAAATTTTTATTACTGTAGGTCACGGCATAGAGACCCGGAAAACTATTAGATATACAAGTTTTTCCAAAATGAGTCAAAAGATGAAAATAGAATAAATTTTTCTCAAATACCTCCTAAAAGGGGTGGCCTCGACCATGCTTTTTATTAAATAACATTAAAAATGGTATATTATATTATGAAATTATGGTTAGTTACTGAATTTTTTGTGCTTAATATGAAATAGAAAACATTTCAAAATTGAGAATACTGCTTGATCGAGGATAACTTTAATCTTTTTATACATGGACTGTAATTTGGGAATGAAAAATGTAAACACTTTTTTTATATAAAGACTCTATTGGATGCACTGTATTCGAATAACACCGATTTGAAAATTTTAAATTCACTCTAAAATGTAATTCCCAGTACTGCTAATAACAAATACCATTCTTAGTCTGAATTAAAACTATACTTGAAAGCTTACTATTATGTGTCACAAACTTGAAATTTTTATGGCCACTTTGAAAATTACAAAGGTATGACTGACTGACCAAAATTTGTCTTAATATTATTTTATTTTATAAAAAGCATCCTCAGGGTCACCCTTTTCAGGGGTAGTAGTTCTCTTAGAAGGTATTTGAGAAAAAAAAACTATACTTTTGTCATCTTTTGACTTGTTCGACATGCAGCACTGGCCGTGAAAGCTTCAGAACCACTTAAGTAAATGCTATTTGATACAAATATATGACAAAATTTTGAAGTTACTGCTTCGCATGGCTCTAAAGTTTGCAGAAATTAGATTAGATAATTTCAAATTAAATGGTATTACATCACTTACATAAAAAGTAATAAGTTTAAGAGATTTCAATGGTCAATGAGGCTAGTATATTTCATAAAATTATATAATTACCTCAAATGTGGGAATCTATAGTAAGAGGAAGGTACCACACATTATACGGCACGCTTCTTGACATATTCTGAAAATGAGCCTTTGAGTCTTTACGCTAGATCAAAACGTCATTGTAATTTATTCATTCCTAGAAGATATTCAATTCAGTTTTCAAAAATTAAATAATTCTTTAGCATCCTATTTCAATTAATTAATTATTTTTCAGGTAGCAGTTCCCGTTTGTGGCACAGAATGCAAAACCAGATTTAAATAGTTGAATGACAGATATTAATCATTGCATTATTGTAACGTAACACTGGTTTATACAGGATGGTCTGTTATGTATGGTTACCATTGGAGCCTCGGACACTGTAAAAATATACAGGGTGGCTCAAATTAGAAAAAAAGTTGCGCCATTTGATGGTCATAAACAGTTCTAAGATATCTGCTGCCTTTGCTGAAATTTTGTGAGAAAAAACTGAAAATGCCATCTGGCGTCACTATTTCTCAACAAAAAAAGCTAAAATGTGATATAGAGGCATAATATATATAAACTTTCTAAGGCCTTTAGTTCCGGTTATGCTACAACCAATTGTTCTTTTTTCTTATTATTAAATCTTGACAGTACCTAACAGATGTGGAATAAAATTACGAAACCGTCAATATATAACACTACTAGGTATTTTACTTGAAGAATAACTCATAAACTTAAAAATACAATAATTTAAATTAAATATCCTGCATAAATACTTCCAACTGACGCCTATTTCGCGCATGCAAAGCTCAGTTCTTAATCTAATGTTGTGTAAAACATTTTGAATACTTTGTAAGACCAAACTGGCACTGAAGTAAAAAACTATTATGGTTTTACGGTAATTTTTTATTACAATTTGGTACCTGCACATTTAGGTTATTTGTACAGAACACAACACTTAACGTTGTTCAAAACATATATAACAATGTAAAAATATATTCATAGAACTAAAGTTAACATTTTATAGTATTCAAATGAGATCTATGATGGTTTTATACTGACTATTACAAAGTAATATAAATTATATAGGTAAGTAGATACCCAGAACTTAAATCATGGTAATTCTCCAGAAGCTCCTGTTCTTCAAATATGTATAAAATATAATTCTAATAATATATTTTTTATATATTATGTAAGATGAACAAATCAACAGTGGGGTATCCAATTTTTGTAGATGCAAGGATACCAATGTTCCTTTGCTTCAATAATTATGTATAACTTACATACCTATTACTTCTTAATCTCATTTAGGTTATGTTAAAAACAGCACTAGACAAAACTTCTTATAATACTAAAACTCTCACTTGTCACTTTAGATATGATTATATTGCTAGTTACTACTCACTAAATTAATTATGGAAGTACATAGGTCCTAGATACACGCTGCATTCATCGAAATGAAGCAAGAAATAATGAAGGCGTCACCACCCAACGCTCTCAACGGTTAGTAGTAGTGTGTTTTAATAGTACCTTCACACACACATCAGGCATATTTTTACAGTCAATTATAATAATATAGTAAATTTGGTATGTTCAGTAATTTTACAATGTAAAAATGGATTTCACATTGCTAATTGTAAATGTATTACAATATATTCTATAAATGTACACATTATATTATAATTACATAGGAAGTTTACGGTTTTGTTGTATATTAGCAGTTTTCTTGTAAAATTACAAGCGTCAGTGTAATATCATCATTATTTTTACAATTATAAGGATATTCTTACAAAGTATATTTGTAAAGTTACTGACCTTTTTTCAGTGTAGTTTGGTGAATATACGAGACACGAGACAAAAATAATTTTAATATTTTCGAGATATTTTGTTAGTTTACACCTTTGTACTCATATAATTGTCGTATAAAAAATAATATAGGCATCTCTTGTTCAGTAAAGAGTTTACCAATCTCCTTCAATATTGGCGTCGTCGATCGGTAAACTCTCCTTACTGTTCTTGATACTTAATATACTATTGTATTTCTGTTACTGTCAACATTCAATCCTGTGAATATAAAAACAATATTTTGGATCTATTTGGTGTTTAATTGTCATAAAAAGGCTCACCTTATGTATACAGGGTGAGTCAGAAAGAATTGGTCAACACTAAGCTGGAGATACTAGACACCAAAATATTTTGTTTGAGCTCATCATGCCTTATATGAATGTCGCTGGTTTAAGAAATACAGTGTGTTCAAACGTTTTACTCTGAAATTTCTCAATAACTGAGAAAGTTTTGACAGCATGACATGAAAATTGGTAGTGTTGGGTTTATTAGTGTGAGAATTGGATACAATTGTATATATATTCGGACCGCCGTAATTTCACTAAAATTAGACTGAGCAAAAACACAAATTATATTACGCATCTCACTGTTACAAAAATTATGTCGTGGCATTTTTTGAACACTAGCTAATAATTTTGCATAAATAATAAATCACGCGCACGCAAAATACGGTAATATTTATTGGCATAAAAATTTAACACTAGCCTACTTAGAAAAGAAATATTTAAATAACAATATCAGCGTCTGAGAAAATCACCACAAAATACATTGAAACTTTTATGTATAACTCAGAAAGCGATGTACAATGATCTAAATAAGAATACATTTTTTATGTAAAATTGTACGTTCTTTTAAATTTTTAACTGTTTTTCCCTCTCATCTGGAAAACCTTGAAAATCTGGAAAAGTCAGGGAATTCGTTTTAAGCTCAATAAAGTCAGGAAATTGTCAGGGAATTTTAAAATTTATTGAAATTGACAAATATTTTTTTTAATTTACTTCGGATTGATATCTATTTTACAATATGTTCCAAATCCAAATACTATGTATTCATGCCAAAGAATAGTTATTCTGTTATAATATTTATTAATTATTTTTTATGTATATTTTATTTTGTTATGAAATAAATATTTTAAAACTGCTTTTGCTTAACTATTTACTTTCATCGGTCTGGAATTTGATGAGCTTTGGTCAGGGATAACCTGAAAAAGTCAGGGAATTTAACATGAATTTAAAAGAGGGAAACCTGTACTATCAAGACTTTCTCAATTACTGAGAAATTTCAGAATAAAATTTAAATCTTGAACACCCTGTATTTCTTAAACCAGCGACATTCGTATAAGCATGTTGAGCTCAAATATAATTTTGGTGTCTAGTATCTCCCGTTTAGTGTTGACCCATTCTTTCTGACTCACCCTGTATATTTTATACCGAGCAACTCAAGTATGAAATATAATATCTAAGTAAACAATATACAATCATTGTAATATGAAAATTAATTTAAGTAAATATAAACAAATTGAGTCATACAGTGTAAAACATATTTCACATCTTCAAGCACTGATACCATCAGCTTTTACACATTCCATATATAAACATCAGTAGATAAAACCCAATTCTAGGTATATTTAACATTTTATTTTAAGCAATTTCTTGAAGGCAAACCATTATAACTTCTTTTACCAAGATATAACTCATCTCAAATCCTCCTATATCTTTACCGTGTCACTGTCCTTAAATAAATTTATTATCTTGTGCCAAGTTAGCTCAAATATTGCATACCTTCTAAGGTATGGCTGGCTTTACTTAAATTTATTATCTTTTCTACTGAAACTCCATGTCATTAATTAAGAATATTTTATGAATGACAAATTAATTTCATTATATTACAATTTGCCACGTCGTTCTTCTTCACCACAAGATAATCCTGGCAATTTACAATGTGCTGATAGAAATTTCTAACGGAATTAAGACTTATAAATATCTTACCATTTAATCTTAAACCAATCAGCAGGGTAATCATCATCAATTATCTACTTTTTTACCTAACTACATAATTTGGCTTCAGTTGTTGCATAGTAAGATTATAGTCTTGAGTAAAACGAGTATTTTTTTTAGATACCCATCTACTTATACCAATCAACAATTCATCTCTTGCGGAGTCTTTTATAAAACTGAATACATTGTGGCTGCATTCTGTGGTCTGAATAACCTTAAAAAAGTCGTTTAAGTTGAATCATCTGATAATAGTTTTTGAATACATTAGATATTAGCATAAAATTCTGTTAAGGATATACATTTAAATAAAAAAATACTTATAAATTTCGAGAATGTCAGATTTGAATAAGTTTTTATGAGAGATGGCATGTATAAATCAATCTAATTTAAAAAAAATAATAAAGAAAATGATTATTATATTTTAATCTTTGATTAGGAGTTATAGGGTGTCCTAAAATAATTTGTTAACTACAACTATTAAAGACCTTTAACACATTTTATTATTACAATTAATATTATATTCTGTGTTAATAGTTTTACACACTCTCCTTTTTTATACGGTTTGCACAAATTGTATTAAAATTACTTGTATTTAATAAATTATACTTATTTTATATATATATATATATATATATATTTAGGTATTAACAATATTGTGTGAAACTAACTACTCTGCGGATTAAAGCCCCAATCAACGTTGAATTACACCCACAATATCTACACATATATTCTTTATTACTAGCCTTTGCAATATTTTTTACTGTATTAGAAAGGGATTTTAAGTTAATGTAAATCAAATCTTCTACAATTCCTATCAATGAAGTCATAGGTATGCTCTCTGATACCAAACTAGGTATGCTAATGAATAATTCCACAGACAAAGCTCTATTCAAACTAAAATAAAAATTAATCTAGCTAAATTTACTATCCTGGTTAAATGAAAACATTCTATAAATATCTAAGTTCACTTTTGAAACTGTGGGAAATCGAAAATTCAACCACAATAAATGAGATCTGACCTATTTCTGCATTTTTAGGATTGTTTCTTCTGTTGGTCTCCTTTAAGCTGAGTTTTGTTTATTCTATTGGGACAAATGGCAACAAGTAATATAAATAATATATGTACAAGCTGTAAAATTTATTTATATTTGCTTACTTAAAAAATTACATTATATAAAAAGGTAGTAATCAGGAGGAGGAGTAACACATAACGAACATACAGTTTCAAGTCAGGCTTTGGTTGAATTTTCGAGTTCCCACAGTTTCAAAAGTGAACTTAGATATTTATAGAATATTTTTATTAAACCAGGTTAGTAAATTTAGCTAGATTAATTTTTATTTTAGATAATTATTGAATAGAGCTTTGTCTGTGGAATGGTTCATTAGCATACCTATATGTTTGGTATCAGACAGGATACATATGACCTCATTGATAGCAATTGTAGGAGATTTAATTTATATTAGCTTAAAGTACCTTTCTCATACTGAATTTGTTTAATATTTACTAACAATATATAAAAAGTACACCATTTCGTGTTAACTTAACGCACCTCTGTGTTATAGTAATAGTAATAGTAATAGTAATAGTAATAGTAATAGTAATAGTAATAGTAATAGTAATAGTAATAGTAATAGTAATAGTAATAGTAATAGTAATAGTAATAGTAATAGTAATAGTAATAGTAATAGTAATAGTAATAGTAATAGTAATAGTAATAGTAATAGTAATAGTAATAGTAATAGTAATAGTAATAGTAATAGTAATAGTAATAGTAATAGTAATAGTCATAGTCATAGTAATAGTAATAGTAATTTATTATTCCAACAGGAAAAATCCCAATTACAGGAATAAACTGATACAAAATTTTAAATAATATATCGAGTAAGTAAGAACATTATACCTACATAATACAAAAACAAAAGCAAAATATATCCTAGAACAGAGAGAAAATTTTAAACTAGTTGCGAGGCACGTGGTTACAAATTGTACTTATATTATCATTAAAGATATCACAATCCGATGCGAATAATACACATTAGAAATAACGGAGATTCGGCTAGGACGTTGGTTCGAGGTGCACTGCAATAAAACAGTGTCTGATGTCTCAAGTTTCCAGGTGATACCCGAAAGTATATTTTACTTAAAATATCCGAACAGTCAATCCTATGATTCAGGATATTAAAAAGATATCGAATCAAGGCAATATTACGTCGTACTTCAAGAGTTTGGAATCCAAAGCGATTTAAGAGATCAGCATGATTAAAACCTATTGATGGATAAACACCATCTTTCAAAAATGCCAAAAATTTTAGAAACCGTCTCTGTACCGATTCTAGTCTTCGATTGTGTACATTGTAAATTGGATTGCATATTATGGAACCATACTCCAACCTAGAGCGAACGAGGGAAGAAAATAACATCTTTAAAGTTTGTACATCCTTAAAGTCCCTACAATTGCGATAAATAAAACCGTAAGTCTGGACAGCACTCGATATTACATTATTGATATGTGGAACAAAAGTGAGTTTCTTGTCAAAGATAATTCCTAAATCTTTCAGTGATTCAACACGGCTAATGACGTAGTCATTAATGGAATAAACATAAGTTACAACATTGGTCTTACGGGAGAAAAACATAGCCTTGCATTTAGATGAGTTAAGGGATAACTGATTGCGTTTACACCATAGAGACACCTGATCAATATTAAGTTGAAGCAAGTAACAATCTGACAAAGAATTAATTACTGTATACAGCTTAAAGTCATCAGCAAATACCAATTTTTCACAAGATACCATATCAGGAAGATAGTTAATAAAGAAAAGAAACAGCAAGGGTCCCAAATTTGAACCTTGGGGAACCCCTGACGAGGGATAAATTGAACAAGATGTAAAGTTTGAGTATCTGACTTGAAACTGTATGTTCGTTATGTGTTACTCCTCCTCCTGATTACTACCTTTTTATATAATGTAATTTTTTAAGTAAGCAAATATAAATAAATTTTACAGCTTGTACATATATTATTTATATTACTTGTTGCCATTTGTCCCAATAGAATAAACAATTCAAATATCCTGATTTATTCCTTTGATACGCCTACAAATGAATTATTACAATATTATACTGGTGTCTCTTCTCTAAAATCTAAAATGTAAATATTTATATTTATTGGTTTTGCTAGCTTTTAGCTGTACTTTGTACTTTTATTTTAATTTCTTTTAATATAGCTCTTGCAATATATTCGCATTTGGTTGCCCCTTTTTACATTACATAAAGTTCACTGATTTATATTTCTACAAAGCCACTCTTAGTTCCAGATCACGTATGTGCCTCATTTAAATTTCGAAAAGATGTTCCTTGGATACAAAACGAATAGAAGTTATATAATAAAAAAACCCCGAACATCTCCGACTCCGCAACATTTACATATTAATGTTTAGCCTGTTGACATTAATTTGCTAAATTATTTATAGTGTGTTTTTTTTAGTAAATTAAGGTGCTGCGGCCGTTGATATCACAAATTTGTTAATCGTTTTAGAAAAGACAAGAATGGAATGATTTATAGTTGATTTCCTCAAATAGAAGACCACTATGTGACGAGTATAATTTTATAGCAAAAGAAACAGAAAAATGTTTATTTTTAATAATAAATAATTTATTTTTGGATAATTTCTTCAAAATATACAAATGAGTTGAAAATTAAAATTGTTACTTTGTATTTGTATGATTTCTTTTGGTATGTTTCATCTCAAAACAGTACATTCCGAGGTTTAGAGATTACTTTGGTGGCTCTGATATTGTTTTAAACTCAAAGAATTAAATAGAAAGATATATATTAACAACTTCTTTTGTAATATCCACTGTAAAATATATTTTCAAGTCAATATAATGAGGCATGATATATATTTTGCGTGATTACTTTTAGAGTACCTCAGAGTTCTAATCTGAGACCTTTTCTTTTTTCTATCGTCATTAACGGCATCACAACCTTTCTTAATTTCTGTAAATAGATGTTTATAAACAGTTAAATATAATAATGGAATGGTATGAATTAAATAATGTATCGTTATCTCTAAATATATCTAAATGGAAAATTATCTTATAATTATTCCTATTCCATTCAACTATGAGAATAGAATAGGTGATCTTGATACAGATTGACACTAAAAGATTCATGAGTTTACTTTAACAACAAATTGACCTTTTCACATAATATTTAGCGTTTTCAAGTCTCAAGATATTAGAGTTTGTAATAAGATAATGTCACGACATTTATCATAAGGATACATACTGAATGTGGTGCAATGCAGAATAAATGAAAACCAGATTCCTCAGAATATTTGCAATTTTGTAGTGGAAAAATAAATCATATTACTGTTCTGGCAAAAAAGTTACCGTTTGACAGTTATGAACCTATCCAAAGGCTGAGTCAGTGTTGCCAGATGGTAGAGTTTTACGGAAATTTGTAAAACAAAGAAAGAGAAAGGGTTTTCGTACACTAATTAATTTTGAACAGTTTTTTTATGAAATTTTAGGATAATTGTTAACAAAAACTTATACATATAGCTTTACTGATATCTCAAATTGTTGTTTGTCCGGAGTTAGACTAGAATCAATAAAAATTTATTGCTAAATATCAGCAAGGTTTAAAATAAATGTTTTTTTTTCAACAAGAAGCCTAAATTCCTGTAAGAAACGTAGTTCTAAATCAGTATAAATGTGGACATTAATTAATAATTTTAGGTAGTTTAATAAAATCCTCGTTTTAATAAAGTGAACGGTAATGAGTGATCCTAGATAAGATGTTTGTAGAAACAAAATACAGGGTATTACAGAAAATACTACTATTATTTTAACAGACGATAGATTGGATTTTTACAAGCAAAATTAGGTGCATACTTACCGCTTTATAGAAAATGTTGAAAATGATATTCATTAGCGCGGACGCATTTCATCATTTGCTATAAATTTGTAACATTTTTTTTATTGATATACAGGGTGTCTCAGGTATTGCTGGCATCCTTGGAGGGGTGATTGTACACTGAAAATAAATGAGATTTACCCAAACATACCCATATCTAAAAGTTATCTGAGATACAGGGTGTCAAAGATTTTGAAATGTTCGTTATATTTTTTATTTACTTTGAAACCTTTCGTGATAAAATAGAAATAATTCTAGGTTCTTAGGTCAATAAGACGTACTAGGTTTTTACGCGACTATTGATAATGAGAGTATTTAAACATACTGAATAATTAGACAAAATATATCTTATTACAACCTAGAACTACTGCTGTTTTATCATGAAATTGGAAACGTTTCATGGTAAATAAAAAATATATTAAAAATTTCAAAATCTATGACACAATATCTCGGAAACGGTGAACTTTAGATATAAGTATATTTAGGTAAATCTCATTTATTTTGATGTTACAATTATTCATTCTAAAAATGCCAGTAATAACTACTTGAGACACCCTGTATACATATAATAATATCCATTTTTAATTGAAGAGTGTATATGTTTTTCATATATATTGTACAAGGTGTTAAAATATTTCAGGAGGTAATAGTATGAACCAAAATAAGCAGAAAAATCTTAATAAACATGGGTATTCGTTTTTCAAACATTTTATTTTATTAGGAATAAACCCACAAAGGAAGCTTTTAACAAACAAAAAACAAAGTTACAGAAGATGTTCAAAGTGCCCTTCGTCCATTTCCAAGCAGGCACGACATCGTCGTCTCAAGGATATTCGAACTTTTTCGAAAATACCCTCCTTGATTTCGATTTCTTGACACTTTTGATTAATCCGTAGCTGCAGCTCTTCCATGCTATTTACAGGAGTACCATACACTAATGTCTTCAAATATCCCCAAACAAAGAAATCTAAAGGGGTTCAGATCAGGTGATCTTGGAGGCCATAAAACAGGTCCGGCCCTTCCTACCCATTTATGTGGAAAAGTTTGGTGTAAATGCTCTCTAACGGCCATGGAAAAATGAGCTGGAGCACCATCATGCTGGAACCAC
Organism: Monochamus alternatus; assembly: GCA_037114965.1. Lineage (NCBI taxonomy): Eukaryota > Metazoa > Arthropoda > Insecta > Coleoptera > Cerambycidae > Monochamus > Monochamus alternatus. The sequence goes on along the minus strand of CM073431.1, from coordinate 69,631,878 downwards.
ATTTGTTGTCTTTGATTCAAAGGAATGTCCTCCAAAAACTCATACAGTGTGTTCTGTAGAAAGTTGAGGTAAGCAGCGCCTGTTAATCGGTTTGGTTATAAGAAAACACACAAGGTTTTTGCAAAATAAAAAAAGGGGCTTAAAACATAAAACATTCCATATCTCCGCAACCGTTACTTTGCGGACCCATGTTTATTGAGACTTTTCTGCTTATTTTGGTTCATACTATTACCTCCTTAAATATTTTACACTATTTTTTAACACCCTGTATATTATTCTTTTTTACTAATTTTGTACACCTATTTTTTTATTTATTTATTTTTTGTTAATTGGTATATCACGTTTTCAGGCTATCGTGTGTGTATGCCCCTTGTAAATAAATAAATAATTATCAATGTAACTAAGCTTGAGTTATTTTCTCTTAGCTGAATTGAAATAACAACACATTGTTGTACAAAAGGATGTTATAAATAATTTAATTTTTCTAGTAATGAATTAAATACATTTCCACAGACTACTCTGCAATCTATTAATTATATTACCACAGACTACAATCGCAATTATAATATAGTACAGACCGATGTACCGTAACATTAGATAATTAATGTTAATAGAAATATCGGACGTGGGTGCCATCTCTGTGGCTTCTATGCGAAAGAGACCTCCAGGTAGGCGTATAGGTCATCGACATTCAATGTCAAGGTTCCCCGTTGACAAGGTAAACAGCACTTAAGTGCTTCAATGCACCCCGGCTGGCGCTGGAACCAGTAGCGTATGTTGAAATTATTTACAAATTGGTCCGAATTAAAATGTGGTCTCTTATGAATAAATAATTTATACTAGACGTACAAAAAGTCGATAGGCCGTAAAGTCATTTTCTTTAATGTACCATCTTGAAGTTTCATCCTGGAAAACAGGTTTTTGCATTTGTATCGAGAGAGCTATGACCTGCTGTTATGAAATTTGTCATTTGATTGATTTTTGTGGTTTGTAATAATAAATGATATACTTCGTACCTCGTGCTTAAAGCAATGATTCCGTTAGTGGTTTTTTTACCCCATTTTGGATTTAATGGCTGATTATCTGAACCTTCTTAATTTTCATTTATTTTTGGACAACGCTTAGCATGAAATCTTAAATCAATTTTTATTTTATATATTTTAGTGTAACTGTATTTCCTTCCCAGATATTTTTACCGTTCTGTTAACACCTAAAGTCCGTATAAAAATTATAGAGAGTTGAATGGACCAGTAAATCTGTAAACAGAGTTGGCATATCCAGTTTTGAAATTTTCAATTAATTATGAAATATGTCGTATATTTCGTGTTTATCCAAGTAATGCAATTGTACAAAGTAAACGTTTAATATTTAGTTTATTTTTTAGTTCTGAATAGTAAACCATACAGTAATGAAGAAATTTTAATTATTGAAAGTAAAGCGGCAACCAGTGTAGTGTTGACTGAGACAAGAAACCTTGCAAAATTTGAAAAAATAAGACAAGAGTTTCTTTAAACTCTTTTTCTTGATTGATAATTCAAGATCATGCATTATCTTGTCAGAGTCTCGCAAATTTATTGCTCTTCCATATAAATGAGAAACATATAACATGGGGTGGTTACTTTCAGTCGGATACGGTTCTCACACGTAACTGTCGATATGATCGATCATCAACAGTGGTGGATTGATAGACGTTATAAAGTATAGAAACAACGAGTATTATAAAATATATAAGTTGTAAATAATGGACGAAATAGATGAAACAGAATCGCAGCTTTTTCAATCAAGTGGGAGTGAATTTATAACACAGCCCCACAAAAAAAAATTCATACAAAAGAGAGTGACATATGTATTCCCATGTATTTTTCGACGCTGACCTGAAATGCGGTTCCCGGGATAAGGCGAAGTCGACGCTGAATTTTGGAGCTAAAACCGGATTTGTGCTCGAAAAGTTTATGGTCAACTGAAATTCCGGGTTTGGGTCCGGGAAAATGACCCCTTGGAGCGGGAAAATTTTGTTTTGGACGTCCCGGTCGCGACTGTGGTATTTTCGTGTGTTTTTCAATTCTGGACATAGGACTGGGTGTGAAAAGTTTTTGGTCAGCCGAAATTCCCAGTTTGGGTCCGGGAAAATGGCCTATTGGGGCCGGAAAATCATATTTCGGACGTACCAGTCACAAAAGTGAGATTTTCATGTATGTTTCAATCCTGGTCCTTAGAGTATGCTCAAAAAGTTTTTGGACTGCTGATATTCCCAGTTTGGGTCCGGGAGAATGGCCCATTGGGACCGGAAAATCATATTTCGGACATACCAGTCGCAACAGTGGTATTTCCTTCTATTTTATTGCACGATATTCTTTTGTTTCGTTTTTGTATTTGATTTTGTCCTGTTTTGTTATATGAACATATTTTTTCTTGTTCTTGATTGTTCTTGGTTGCACCTTGTTGATCCTTTTTTTGTTACAATGTACACTTTTTTAAATGCATTCCAAACACGGTATGAGTTACGGAATTTAAAAATACATGAAAATACCAATGTCTCAACTGAGACGTACAAAACACGATTTTCCGGCCACTAAGGGTCATTTTCCCGGTCCCGAACAGGGAATTTCACATGGCCATAAACCTGTCAAGCACAGTCTAAACTACAGGAATTAATACATAAAAATCCCACTGTTGCGATTGGTACGTCCGAAATATGATTTTCCGGCCCCAATGGACCATTTTCCCGTACCCAAACTGGGAATTTCAGCTGTCCAAAAACTTTTTGAGCATACTCTAAGGACCAGGATTGAAAAATACATGAAAATCCTACTTTTGCGACTGGTACGTCCGAAATATGATTTTCCGGACCCAATGGGTCATTTTCCCGGACCCAAACCCGGAATTTCAGTTGGCCATAAACTTTTCGAGCACAAATCCGGCTTTAGCTCCAAAATTCAGTGTCGACTTCGCCTTATCCCGGGAACCGCATTTTAGGCCATTTTCAGCTCCTGGGGCAAATTCCAGACGTGTAGGCCCAATTCTGAGGATTCAGCGTTGAAAAATATATGGGAATACATATGTCACTCTCTTGTGTACGAATTTTTTTTTGTGGGGCTGTGTAATCAGCTCAGCAGGACTGGACCTAGACCTATTAAACTTTGATTTTAAAAATAATTTTATATGCTGGATGCATTTTAAATAAATTATATACTTACAATTGAAATGCAATATTTATTTTCTCAACTAATATTCACTTAAATATTATCCCTTCTTATATTTGTAAGACATCTTGTCGTAGCAGTATTTCTTGCCTTATATCGCAAGACATTTTTTAAAATATTGTCTTTTCTTGTTTAGTCTCGTCTCGTCTCGTCTTGTCTTGCATTGTCTTGTCTTGTCTGAAGAAAAGTTACATCTAGAAGCAATTGTCGTATGTTCAAGAAGATAATAAAGAGAAACTTACGTTACGACCTCGATTACTGGCTATTTAAACATCGGCAGCAACAGATATTTCTTAATTAACATCAGCATTTAGCAAAACAGTTTATGTTGCTTTTGCAGAAAATTGAGTTACAGGTTTCTCCAATGTCAATAATTCGTATATAGCTCTTTTGAGTTATGGTTTGGAATGTGGTTTCATCCGTTTAAAAGTTCAGTAGCAGATTAAATCTTCTAATACTATCTATTAATGTTTAATTTTTATAGTATCGTACGTCAACATACATATATCATTTTTAAATATTTTAAAATTCGGAAATATAAATTATTACTTGATTTTATGAGTTATTAATATTTTATGGAATTTTGGTCGCTATTATTAATAAAATTTTACGTTTTTCAGTAGTTACATTAAAATAAATACATTCTATAAATTTAAATTCTAATGACATAAGATACTGATGGGAATATTTTTTGTCTGTTTTTTTTTCAATAATAATTGGCAGATGAAATGAATGCACAAAATGTTTCAGTGTAATGAAATTAAATCTATGGACTATCAACTTTGTTGGCAAAATATTTGTAACCATCTTGTATTAGAATTATTAGAAACTGATAAGTATTGTAATTTCAACAGTACAAATTTATGAAAACATTTTTCTTTGAGATTTTTAGCAATTCATAATATACTACATGACAAAGAGAGGTAAATTAAATGTCATTTTATTTCGGTAATTTTTTGCATGTTTTCTTTTTTCGGTGAAAGTAAAAAATTATTAAATTTTCAAGTTTCTGTTTTAAAAATTTCTGTTCACATTTGCGTTGCAAGTGTTGTGAATTTTATTGCAAACTACATTTTTTACGGCTGACTACGTATGCCTAGAGTACGTAAATTTGGGATTTCCCAGGTTAGTGACATTGAGAGGGGCAGGATTGTTGAGTTGTGTGAATTGCAGATTGTGTGAGTTGAAATTTCTAGAACGACTAACAGATCCTTACGTACCATAGTAGGGTGTTACGAAGCGTGGACTTTTAGCTATCAGAGACCGATTTAACAGTAACCGAACTATTGCATGCCAGTGAAAAATGTGGGGGAATGATCGGTATGCGTATAGTATGTCGCCGAATACGAATAAGTTTTGGCCTCTTGTGCACTTTGGGTGCTGTTTTATCATTCGTTAACATTGAGCTAACCTCTATTGATATATAGAGAGGATTCAGTGGGACCAAGAATGGAATCAGATGATCTTTAATGACGAATCCTGTTTCTGCCTGGGGATGCACCATGGTCGGGCAAGGCTGAGAAGATAAAGTGCTGAAAGACAGTAGGTGCTATCGCGTACGATAGCAAACCACCACTAGTTTTCATTAGAGGCAACATGACAGCCCAACGCTACATCCAGGAAGTGGTGTCATATGTAATTTCATATCTTCACATCATCCAAAACGACATTTTCCAGTAAGACAACGCTAGACCTCATGTTACGACATCATTAGTCGGAGACTGCTGTATTTACATCACCTCCTACAGATATTACAAGCTCTTACTCATGAATTTCAGATAGTTTGGAATGAGATTCTCCAAGAACTTATCGACAATCATATCCAATCAATGAGTGCATTAGAAATTGTGGGTTCTCAACACACTATTGAACCAATCTTTTCAGTAAGTTCTCTGATCTTGCTGAAAAAGTAACTGTGGCCCTGAACATGTGTACCAAAAAATATTAAAATCTAATGAAGATATATAGTTATTTATATTTTTGTCACGCAATGTATTATCAATAACAACAAATACAAATTGAGTTTGTATTTAATTGTTATATTTTACTTCGACTTTCATTAAAAGATTTTCTGCTTTTAGTTTTGTGGTAATAATTTATTTGAAATGTGATATTTAAAAATGAGGAACTGCCTTGGCTATTTCCTAATTTATAACTGAGGTTAAAAAATGTTCATGTTCTTAGAATCATCTACATATCAAGAAACGGTGCTTGTTAGATTGCGAAACATAAATCTGTCCAGAAGAATTTTTATACCATACTCGGAATAAGGCATATAGAGATCAAATCTTTGTATTCTAAGAATACCCTCCTACTGCTTGAGTTTACGAGGATGTTATTTTACAGGAGAGAACTAATAAAATAGTAATTTATTTAAGTAGTTTTTGATATTGTGCAATTGCTGTCATATAATTAAAATGAGTTTGTAAAAATTTAACGTTGAATATTTAAAATTATCCACTTTAAAATGCACTGTTTCTAGAAAATTGGCTCACAAAATGAATTGATGTATAGAGATCGCATTTAGTATTCATCTTTATCTCAAATAATAGGAAAAAGAGAAGTAAATTTTGTACAATTTTGATTACTTAAAAAGATTGTTTGGCAGTGCATAGTTTTTGACGTAGCCTAAGATTTAGATCGACATTTGTCTAATACACACGATAATACTTGAAATAGTTTTTTGCTCTTTGTTATATTTTTATTGAATGAAGCTTTGCGAAAAATCGTTTATGGGACCTCATTTTATTTACTGTAAAAAGAGATAATTACTTATTTATTGTATGTCGTTAAAAATAAAATCTAAACAATCTTTCTTGCAATTATCAGTAGATAGACTTATAACACGTTGTACAAATAGAATTTTAACTTCGTCGAAAGCATAAATGCGGTTTGAAGGGATTAAAGAATAAAACATTTTGTTTTAATTGATGGCACTTATGTTCCATATTTTGTTTTAATTGATGGCATTTATGTTCCATATTGAATATTAATAATTTCTTAAATAAGTTACCATTAAGTATTGGGCTGGATTAATCGACTTACAAAGGTTATCATTGTAGATGAATAAGTGTGCAAATTGAAGTAACAATATATTGAACAGAATTATAACCATTATATGACGCATATTGTACTATTTTCCTTAAATATAACCTAATAAAATTTAACGCATGTGGATAAAAACCAAGACATTCCAATTTACTAATTAAAATTTGATAATCAATTTTATCGAAAGTCTTAGAGAAGTCTGTGTAAATTACATCTGTCTGGCTACCATTATCCAAGATATTTAAAACATATCGAGTAAGTACTACTAAATTTGTAATTGTAGACCTGTTAGTAATGAAGCCATGTTGACTTTGTGATAATTGATAATGTATAGAAAAATAAATATGGCCATAAATTATGATCTCAATGAAAATTTGACAAAATATTTGTCTATAATTTTCAATGCAAGCTCTGCCACTATTTTTAAATAACCATATTAACAATTTCTTAACGTTTATCGTAATTTTTGGATTCATATGATACTCTGCCAGGAATCCTAGATGATCCCTTCTTGGAATGTAGATATAACCAAAAAAATGTATATATATATATAAAGCTGTTTACAGGCCTTTTAGGCCCAGAGCTGTGTTGTTCTCCTCCATTCCATTCTGTCCTTCGCCTTTCTTTTCCAATCCGTTACATTTTTCTCCCTTGCATTGCTAATAATTGATGCTTGAACATTATGTGCATAAACACTATAAACATGACTGATTTATTTCTTAATCAAAAACCGTAGGGAAAATACATTGTAGGTAGATATTTATGTAGTTTATATACAAAGTAGAATATCAAAAATTTCAGTTATGTAAAATCTTTTATAATAAATTAATATCATTTATATGTGTTCAATATAGCCAATCAGCTACATATAATGAAAGCAACAAAATTGACTTTTCAAAAATTATATACCCTTTAGTTTGAGTTTGACATAAATACATCATTCTCAATGTACACATTAGCAAACTTAAAAGTTAAAGGTGGTTGATAAACATCATTCTTCACTACAGGAACGTGGTCACGAATTACTTTACAATAAACATTGCTGATGATCAAAATAAGCAAATATCCAAAATTGGATGGTTCTGTTGGTTTCCAATTTCCTGGATATAAACAACATTATTTTCATATAAACATTCAAGGCAATCAAAAACAATTCAAAATCATGTATGGGTATATACAAAACTATCATAAAGAGTGCTTTATATTCTAAAAAACACTTAACGACTAACATGTCAACTGAGGGAAAATGTGATTAAAAAATAGATACGGCTAAAACTTCAGTACTGATACAATTTTTAAGTGCTATCAAATCCACCACCTCCTCTAATTTTATTTGTTATTTACGATATACATTATATATAGATGGAAATATTTCACTATCCTTCATATTCTCATGTAACCAAGTCTCAGTACAATTCAGCCTCACTCGAAGAATAGTGATCCGAGATCTTTGAATGGAGACCATGAAGATGTTGATAGCAACACAATAAATCATTAGAACTGTTGGGCATTTCTAATTTAAAAGAACAATTTTCGGAATACCTTTTATATGTGTTGTTTTGATATTCAACTCGCCCGATTCGTTTCTTTCCATAAATTCCTCTTCGATTTTCTTATAATATTCCAGTTGACGTGTAAACAATCACAAGCTACATATATTTTTTAAGTCTATGGTTTTTAAGCATACATTTATCATGTGAAATACCCTGTACAGTTTACCCTATATTTCGGTCATTGCATAATGCCATTGTCTACAAATTCTGCTAATGTGCGAGTGATATACATACGAATTTCATGTCGTGCAGTCCGTCTTTCGCAAAGTGTTGTAAAAGCGGTAAAAGTACTTTCAATATTACGATTAAGCTCATGATATGAATATGTAGGAAGTATAACTTTACAAAATTATTCACGCGACACCTCGGTTCGTTTTTCATTTACCCGCGTGTCTTCTGACACTCCGTCAAAAGATTGCCTTTAATGTGACGACAAAATTGATTGAGTATTCACAAAGGATCACATCCTTTCAGAATATGTCCACGTCTTTCATAATCGATTAATATCCAAACAATGGGCATTGTTTAAATTTTGTCGACTTGTAATAAATGCAATAATTAACGAATCGAAAAAAGTGAAATAACTGCGAGGAGGCATACATACTGTTATCTTTGACGGGGTTTTCCCAGAAAAGGTAGTGGATAACGTACATATGATTAAGACCAAGTTAGAAATTATGATATACAGGATTTCTCATCCAAAAGGATGACTCCGTAAAGTCTTTATATTTTCGACAAAAGTTTCCTATGATAGTTAGGACCTTTAAAATATCATTTTTAGAAAAAAATTCTAGATATAAAATATACGGATGATTGTGAGGAACACCCAATATTCGAAAGGTGTGTTTAGGGGGGCAAAAGTGAACAAAAAAGCCTAATAAACATATTGCCGAATATCAACGGTCACTGAGATAGCAATGAACATATTTTTATTGCAAAAGCTGTTATTATTAGTTATTTTATTTTGACTAGGTCATGCATTTTAAACCAAATTAACATTAGCGATTACTAATTGTCACATTTATTTTGACGGCTGTGATTTAAACGCTTATTTTATAACTGTGCATTTCTTTAATTTTGTGGTTAAAATCCTTCCATATTTAGCACCTCCAGAATCTTCAGCACGGTGATAATAATTTGCGGTTGCATTTTTGCAATTGGATACACGCAAACCATATAGTATACACACACATTTTATCCACTGGTGAGGCTCAATTCACTCGTGATGGAGTAAATAACTATCACAATGAACATCGTTGATCAGATGAAAATTCGCACGCCGCAGTGGAATGTGTGGTATGATTAATAATCAATTACTTGGCCCAGCTGTGCTAGATGGTCGTCTTACTGCAGCTAGATATGTAGAATTTTTAGAAATAATTTGACAGATCTACTGGACGATGTTCTATTGAATATTAGGCAAAACATGTACTTTCAGCATGATGGTGACCCTTTTAGTCGTGTTGTGCTCAATCATCTTAACAATAGTTTTCCACACCGCTTGATTGGCCGAGGTGGTTTGCAAAATTAGCCAACAAGGTCACCAGATTTGAATCCCTTTGATTACTGTCTTTGGGGATGGTTTAAATCTTTAGTATATGCAACAAAAATGAACACAAGAGAGTCGCTATTCGATCGGATTGTCAATTGTGCAGCACTCATAAGAAAAAATCACCGTGCACTTCAACGAGCTACCCGTCCAATCCACAAATGAACTGATGCATGCCTCGAGGCGGACAACGGACTCTGTTTGGCTTATCTTAATGGCTATCAAAAGGTGCAACTTTTTCCTAATTTGAGCCAACTTGTATATTTTACGATTCCCGAGATGTCAATGGTGAGCCATGAAAAATGAGCCACACTGTATAATCCTATACAGTACCTATTGAACAATATATTAAATAAATAAATAAATCAAATATATAAAATATCTCAATAAAAATAACGTAACAGCTAAGAAAATCCTATTATGAAGAACATGAAAACTATATACCTAAAAGAAAGACTGTAAGTGGCACTATTAGGCTGAATACTAGAAATTGGTAATTACAAAATTTAGAAGATATTGTATCTTATGTACTTACGATAGTTCATGTTTACGAACCATTTAAATAAACAATTGGATTAACTTCTTTAGAAACCTGAATCACACTTGTGAATAACGTGTACAAAAAAGGAAAAATATAATGGAAATAACATCTGCTCCTTTAATTCGAGAAAATTGTGTATACATTTTTATCCTCAATCTTCGTACTGCTGAAAGTATATGCCGTCTGGTTACGTTGCTTTTCTTAAAAATGCGACTTGTTCTGTGCACTATAATCTCCACCATGGTCAAAGTGTTCTCGAGTTGAAGAATATATCTTTCAAAAGTAATTAAATTTTAATGCATGTCTAATTAAATAATTTCATGTAACATTAAAATTAAGATGTTCTGAAATTAATGCGGCATGGAGTAAGAGTAGATTTCTGATGAGAAAATAATGTGATGTAATCAATCAGATATTGATAAAAGATACAGGATTTCATAGTCGAAATTTTAAATTCAAAATTTTTAGAAAATTCTCGATGAAGTGTTTCAAGCACAACAGTTAATTAACAACCTTCTGATTCGTGGTATAACAGCAGAATACTTTCGAAACTTGATTTATTATATCTTTCTCATTTAATGAAGACTATAAGTCAATAAGTGTATTAATAATAACTGAAATATATTTTTAATAACTAATTAATTAATTTAATGGTTGAAGAGGAATTATGAAAAATAAGGATTATAAAAATATTATAGTTATTTATATATCAAGGGTGTTTAAAACCCGTAGCGTAAAGATAACACGCTTAGGGTATTAAACGCATTGTGACACACGAGATTTATACAAAATTTTATATGCTATGCATCATGCTATGTATTTGTGGAAATAAGTGTCACTATAACCATTATATTTGTAGGAATAAGCTTATAAAACCAATGCTATAACTAAAATAAAACAATTTTGATTGGAGAAGAATTGACAATTGTGCTGGATGCCTAGCAATAATATCAACAAATGCGGTTTACATGTACGGCATATTTAGTACGCGAAAAAACTCTAGCAGTGACAGGTTTTTTCATATATAATTGATAAAATATGGATTTCAATCGTGATAGTAATAAAGAAAACATTCCGAGTATGCCTCCTGGCATTTTTAAAGCGGCGGAGGAAACGAAACACTACAATGAAAATGTGCTCCTAGCATATTTTTTTGGAAAAATATGAGAACTGTAAGCCTTTCTCTTTGTGGTCGTATTATTCCATATTAAAGGCAACGATACATATACATCATAACATCGACATAAGAAAATATAAAAACAATAATGCCTACAAACTGAAGAAGTCAAGAATATTAATTAAAGAGAAAATTGACACTTCTGAGGGATGCACCTGGTGAAATATTTTTAATATTCAAGGTAAGTTGTCATCTTCAAAAGTAAAAAAATGTATCTACATTATTTGTTTTATTTAAGTACCAATTTTGGGATACGTCGAACTTGTCGTAGAGAAGAGTTAAGTAACATAACAATACATGATATTCAGGATTTAGATAAGAATTTGTAACTATAAAAGAATCCAAGATTAGAACTCAACGCATATTTAATATAATTGATAATGAAAACAATTCACCATGATATTTGAATATGTACAGAGGATATGCGTCTCTTCGCCAACCGTATACTGAGTATCGGCGTTTTGCTTTACGAGTATTTTGCTGTGCAATAAGTTACATGGTCAATACAAATCAAGCATATTTTAATTCATTGTCTAGAGCTTATACTTCTTACCAAAATGCTTAATTATACAGGGTGTTCTGCTTAAAAAAACTGTGGAAGTTTCTCTTTGAAAAATAGCAGGAGTAGTCCATACAAGATTTTTAGCTGTTACTCTGAAAAGCGTTTTTCTTAATTATATTTAAATAGGCTAAAAATAGAGAGAACAAAATTTGTACACGAATTAAGATCAATTGTATATTGAGAAGGATGTGTAAAACTGTTTTATTGCCAATAGCAGTGGCGTAGTAGTTAAAGGGTACAATTGAAGAAAAAATATCTTAAAAGTAATTTTGTTTAAATGGGTAGGTATGTTAATGACTTTTCAAATCCAAATGGTAATATAATATTTGAAAATCCATAGGATGCATATATTTTGAGAAAATGAAGGTACTGATATAAAATGGTAGAAAAAAAATATTAACATGAAAAGTATATTCAGCATAATTTGACAAAACAAATGTTAGTTGTTTCGAGATGATATCAAAATAGTTTTACTTATTTTTGACATATACTAAATAAATGCTTCTCAATTCATTTAAACTATATCTACTGATTACAACTTTTTTCTTTAAGTTATATTTACCCTTGAAACTATTCGAATCCACGCCACTGATATGGAGAACAAAACAATTTACACGTTTTCCTCAAGATACAGATAATATTACTTCATGTAAACATCTTTATATCTTTATCTAGAGAAGATTTTAAGATAATGAATAAAAATCTTCTTCGGCGTAACAGTATTAACATCCTGTATCTCCGAAATGCTACGTTAAAAGTTATATGAATTGCTTTCACTATTGTTTCGAAGAGGAACTTGCTTGCCGTCTAATTTTTTTAAATACACACAGGACACCTTGTATAGAGCTTTAACTTTGGTGGAGTATCAGATATGCATGCACACTTATGCAGGCACCAACTGGATTTACTTTTATAATAAAGGAACAGCAGCTATTGGCTAGCATCAAGAAAAATGAAACGTCTGCAGAAATTTTTATGTCTTCGAAATAATGGTATCCATTTTAAGTAGCGGACATGTTTTACTCTGTTTATAAATAAAAGTGCAGCTTGATTCTCAATTTAAGTTTTTATCGAACTGCGAGAGAAAATAGACTGCCCAAGATGAACAGAGTAAGTTTTGTTCAGTAAACATTAATTTTAATTCAATAATTATTGTATTTTTTCATTCTCATTTTGTCCTGTTTATTGTAGCATTATATTCTAGTTTTTAGTAATATTTGCTTACTTACTAAACAAAAAAAAAATTTCGTAAAATTAATTTTAAAAACATAAATTTAGTAGTCAAGTCTGTCTTATATGTATATCTAAATGTTTATAGATATTATACACTTAGTTTTACATCTACTAAATTTGAAATATTTGAAATTTATTCATGTTTTATTAGGAACGATAATTTTATTTTAAAAAATTATGCTATGAAGACTTATGAATAAAATAAAAATATATGTAACATAACCCTTGTTACAAAATACAGTATGCGCCAAAAGTGTGGAATAAATTCAATAAAAACGAAACAATTATTTTTTGGGAAAAATCCTAGGAAAAATCCAGGTCGATTTTTAATTTAAAAAATACATATTTTAGCGTAAAACGCGATTTTCAAATGTCATTTGTTTTCGAGTAATGACGTCATCGATTTTTTTTAAATGGCAAAACCATATTTTTTTCCTTGATTCTGAAAGATCGTTTAATTCTCTATCAGACAGTACTAAAATTTTGCCCTCTTACATAGGAAAGTTTTCGAGTAAATGACGATTGAATGTTAAAAAACGTAAATTTTATCCTTAAAAAAGTAACAATTCTGAGGTATGTAAAATAAAATACAATTGATTCAATTTTATACACCTCTTGACTATTTTTTATGGGGATACTTGAAGTCAAAAGTGTACATTAATAAACCACGTAATTTAGAAGAACTTCAAAATCGCATTCGGGACGAAATACGGAGAGTTACCTCAGAAATCATTCATAATGTGCAAGAAGAATTTCTTCACAGACTTGCGCATTGTCAAGAAGTTGGTGGATGGCAATTCGAACATTTAATTTAAGTATAAAATTTAATCAATTGTATTTTATTTTACATACCTCAGAACTGTTACTTTTTTATGGATAAAATTTACGTTTTCTAACATTCAATCGTCATTTACTCGAAAACTTTCCTATGTAAGAGGGTAAAATTTTAGTACTGTCTGATAGAGAATTAAACGATCTGTCAGAATCAAGGCAAAAAATATGGTGTTGCCATTTAAAAAAAAATCGATGGCGTCATTACTCGAAAACAAATGACATTTGAAAATCGCATTTTACGCTAAAATGTGTATTTTTTAAATTAAAAATCGACCTGTTCGAGGATTTTTCCCAAAAAATAATTGTTTCGTTTTTATTGAATTTATTCCATACTTTTAGCGCATACTGTAGAAGGCTGCAATGTTAATCTTCACATACAAATTTACTTATGTAACATTATTTATAGTAATAAATATTCTGCCTTTTACAGTTATTATTCTTTTTTAGGTATGCGGATACCTACAACTTATTAGCCTTAACTATAATCATGTCTAGTGTTTAAGAAACATTTATTTACATACCAAAGCGAATATCACAGCATTTCTCTGATGTTTCGTATTTTTTAAAATCATTGCATGATCTATTTGTCAATTAAAGGACATCCTACGGAAAGAAAGCAGTGCGTAGTCAAAATGGTACTCAATGTGATAATAGCGATTCTAACAAACTCAATTTAATTACATTTAGAGAGGACCAATAAAATATATTTTTTTAAATAGCACACACAAAAGGTGTCTTGATGTGCTAATCAACCCTACAATTTCGTTGTTTCACTCATAATAGTATAAAAAATAAATATATAGGTATAAGTGTATTAAATAAAAAGTTTACTTATAATATTTTGAAGTAATAATCTTTGAAGTATTCTGTTGTTTTAGTTGATACTGGTAGCTACGTCAATCTTAGCCTTATCCCAAGCTGCAACAGTGGTGCCAACAGAATCGTCATCTGTAAATGTTAAACAGTCAGGAAAGGATTATTCATATAGTATACAACAAAATCATGGAATTGCTGTAGAGACACCTCACATGATTCATCATGTACCAACTGCAAAATTAACCCAAATATTTACCAGTGGCAGCAGTAGTGATGCTCAGAAGAAATCTCAGCAAGACCAAATTCAACAACAGGCCCAAATACAGAATAGATTGTCGGATAAAACTCAAAATGAAGCAGATAAACCACAGGAACAAGTTAAAGTTATAGATTATACGGTTCCCAATGCGGAAAATCAATTGCAGTCCCTTCCTTCTAATGTCGTTTATATTTTGCCTTATACTTTTGGAATACACTACCCACAGCAGTTCATACGATACATTTAATTGTTCGGGGTTTGCATTTGTTTTTGTAATACAGAAATTATGACAGAAATAAAAAAATTAAATAAAACATATGTTGGTTTTGGTAAAAAGCTCCCAGCTTCATATAATAAACATCATTCATAATAATAAACAATATCTGATTTTCCTCTGTAATATTGTAAATAATATTATAAATATTACTTTTGGATTAGATATGAAACACTAAAACCATATTTAATTGCTGCACTACTCAAACATTTCTTTTCATTTTATTCATTACCAAACCAAGCTTTAGATTTTTTCTTATTCCAAAAGTCATATTTAGTAAAAATTACTTCACAGCACTATTTGTAAAATTTTAAGTTATCAAAATTATCTCAAGATATTTTATGAAATGATTCCTATAAATAGAATACTAACGTTTTATTTTTTTAAAATGAAAATTTCACAACTCTACATTAACACCAATAAGATGCCCTTATTTTGACTCATTACCATAGCAACCAGAAACATTTCCGGAAATTTTTTCGAGGCGAGGCGATAATTAATTGGAAATTTTGGCATCGTATCTATATACGAAATATGGTGGATACACCTGCAAAATTCAGCAAATTATTTCCATACACTTGCATTTGATTTTCTAGTGTTATCTGATATTAAGTTTTGAATTTCTTGTCTAATAACTTGTTGATTTTCTTTATCAAATTAGAACATTTCAGTATACACTTATTAAACTTAACGTACATACGCTTCGAACTAGTAATTGACATCTGTGACAGAACCGTTTAAATAAAAATAACAAATCAACATATGTCAACAACAGCAATACCTTGGTCGAGTCAAATTAATTTAAAATGTCAGGTTTGATTTATACTTGGGGTGTGAAATTTTCTTGCCAAATACCACACAAG
Organism: Monochamus alternatus; assembly: GCA_037114965.1. Classification (NCBI taxonomy): domain Eukaryota; kingdom Metazoa; phylum Arthropoda; class Insecta; order Coleoptera; family Cerambycidae; genus Monochamus; species Monochamus alternatus. Next base: position 69,615,966 of record CM073431.1, on the reverse strand, counting down.
CGTAAATTATTCCTGTTTTTTTTTGTGATATTATAATTCTTTTTAAAAGATTTTAAATATACCTACCCAATTATTTTTATTAATTAAAAAAAAACTAGTTGATAGCTGCAATTTTTAAAATTTTAGTTTTTTTTTTCTAAATTAATAACCTATATATTACATTTTAGCGGAATATAGATACATATTTACAATGGTAGGCAACCAGTTCTACACTGTTACATTGATTGAATAATCGAATAAAATAATAAACATCACGTCATAAATAATCATTTTTATTGTTTATAATAGATTTTAACAAAAATATAACATTTCATTGGTAGTAAATTAACCGTAGGACATTGCTCAGCATTTTCAGTAGTTGGTTTTCACATCACAGCCTCTATTAGTATTTGGTGTCAAATATATATCCAAACTTCCTCTTTTCGTTACTGGGTGGTAAGTAACTGTTCACCACTACATTACCAATGCGATATGTATTTTTGGTAGACGGTAAAACCGGAATTGCATCAGAGGAATAGCTAGTTACTGGTGCACTGGCGTAAGTACTTTGGGAATTAAATCCTGCAGACCTTAATTGAGTTTCACTTAACCCCGGTGGGATACTCAAAGATCCACCAGTAGTCCTAAATCCCTTTTCCGCACCTGCATTGTAAGAAAGATCATGTTGGCCAAGAGAGTTCTTATAAGAAAAACTACCTATTACATTGCCGTTAGCATCTGATGACTCTATTCTTTTATATTCGTCGGTATCAATAGAAAAATTATAAGATGCGTCACCTGTACTTTGCTCATCATCGTTGCTTGAAGGCGAAGCGGGAGAAGCTCTTGAATTGGAAGCAGGAATTGTATTTGGATTAGACAAGCTACCTCCAGTTGGCAGAAAACCTGTAGCAGAACCTGCCACAAAACTTAGATCATGAGTGCCAGCATTATTTCTGTAAGAAAAGCTCCCTTGAACATTGCCATTAGCATCGGAAGTTTCGGTTCTTTTGTAGTCATCAGTATCAACGGTAAAACTATAAGAAGAATCTCCAGTGTCTGCCAAATCACTTTGTTCTGGAGAAGAATATGTGCTTGGCGAAGATGCTGCTTGCGGCTTCTTATAAAAATTAGGAGTTAAAATGCTAGGATTACCACTTCCAAGACCATTTGGTACAGACAAAGAACCACCCGTTACTTGAAATCCTGTGGAAGATCCTGCTATGTAGCTTAAGTCATGTGTACCAGCTGGATTCCTGTAAGAATAACTACCCTGCACGTTACCTCCTGCATCGCCTGTTTCTTTCCTTGATGAATCGTCGGTAGAATATTCAAATCTGTAAGACCCATCTTCCAGCGGTGAAGAAAAAGAAGGATATGCATCTTGACTACGTCCACTCGGTGAAATTTGTGGATTGGGAACTGTATCAGCCGATTGTGTGGATAAACCATTAGTTTGTGATAAACTTCCACCAGTAGCAACAAATCCTGTTTCAGATCCAGCTATGTAACTTAAATCATGAAGTCCAGCAGAGTTTCTATACGAATAACTTCCTTTAACATTTCCATTTGTGTCTCCTGATTGTTCTTGAGAAGCATCGGGAGTTGAGTATCCAAAAGAGTAAGATCCATCCGCGTTAGGCGTATTAGATGAAGATGGAAAGGAAGAACTGCTACTACTACGTGCTATTGGAGGATTATAAGTGTATCCTTGTGGAGAAGAACTACTTTCAATACCGTTAGGTGTCGCTAGTGATCCTGAGACGGCTACGAAACCAGTATTTTCGCCAGCCAAGTATGTCAAGTCGTGAGTTCCTGCATCGTTATTATAGGAATAACTTCCTTTAACGTTGCCGCGTGCATCTGAAGATTCTTGACGTTTGTAGGAATCCGTGTCAATGTTAAAAGAATATGATGCATCACCAGTTCCGGCTTGGTCATCATTATCCTGTGCTGTATTTGAATATTGGGTTACAATTGGAACAGCGGGTGAGGCCGGAATTGATGAAGCTGAAAACAAAAGAAAAAATATATACCTACATATAAAATAATACATATTAACATTGTTTCAAATTTTTTTCTGTATCAAATTAAAAAGTGTACGTTTTTATAAAAAAAAATCAATATTAATAATTGATTTTGAAATTCGTTATGAACGACAACAGCTAAGTTCTTATTTATCACATTTATAAAGAGACACTAGACACTAAAATAAATAAATAATTTGTGTGTGTTCCCAATTATAAATCAAAAAAATTTAAATATGTTAGGTGCTATATCGTTAGTTCAAATTTCTTGAGAGATCTTTAGAAGACCCGTTGAACTGAAAAAGTTTCAGAATTTCTTCTGAAGAAGATTCAGATAAGCTTAAATTTCAAGAAATCTAAACGACTTATATCTAGTCCAGAAATTCTTTTATCACTGGCAACTAGCCTCCTACCTAAATCAGAGGTGTATTCTTGAAGTACCTACCTTGTGGAATACCTTCAGGTACAAATCCTTGGACGCCAGCTGTGTATTTTATGCTCAGTTTTTGACCAGAAGGACCGTCGTACAAGTAACGTCCTTGTACTTGATTGGAAGCGTCTCCAGATTGCTCGGCAGCTGATCCATCCCCTGTGTCGTACCCATACTTGTACCCTCCACTTTCATGTAGAACAAGGTACTGAGATCTTCTACCTGTTGGAATTTGGGGAAGTGCCTCCCAACATTGAATGGAATAAATCGATGAAACGATCAACAAAATCTGTGAAATTAAAGAAATGTTATTAGTTAATTTTAATGGTAAATGGTAATGCGATTAAGAAGATAAATTTCCACTGTACCCTTATTGTATCTAATTTTTGCTTCGTGTTTTATTTAGCATATGCCTATAGAACTTTTTTTAACATTTAATTTCCCATACACTACTTTCAATTGCAGTGTATTACATAAATATATTCGCATGCCGGTATAAAGAACATAATTAACTTATTGACTTCGTTATAGGATGTGCATAATTTAAGGTTGTAAGTATAGGTAGGTACTACATAGTATTACAACATTTATAACACACGTATCATCTTTTAATCTGACTACCTACAAACTTATGTGTTAATTACCATTTTAGGATTTATTCGATAAAAATTAAATTAAATATTTCTGTTTAAATGAAATGGAGAATATTGTACTAGATACACTGGGTTTTCTACTCAAAAAGATCACCAAAGTAACTATTTTAGTTCTGTCTTAGCCACAAAAGTTATATGGCATTTTCAGGGTTTCAAAATTTCGATTTAGAAAAAAAATTGAACATTGTATATACTGCTTTTAGTTGTAATATGATTTTCTGAGAGTAACATTTTTTAATTTGGTTTTCCTGTATTATCTTTGGGATGGGAATATTTTTCTGCCTTCAAAAATACAAATGTTATATAAGTTTGCTGCAGCATAATATTATGGATATTTAATTATGTATAGTAAAGATTCATACCTACTTGTGTATCGACGATACTTATGGTCAATAATTAAAAATAGAGAAATTACTAAAAGTATCGTAAAATATGAGGAACTGATTATAACACCTTATTATAACATACAGGGTGTTTTATTTGAAAAAAAAATATACAATTTTTGTACTGAAAAACAAAATATTCAGTATGATTTTGTACCCTAGTACAACATGTGTGGCGGTTGCTGGACTGTATCTCAAAAAAAAATGAGGATATCAGCAACGATTAAATGTAACGCCGAAAATATAATTTTTATATTAAAATATAATCTTATTCAAATACAGGATGTGCCATTTAAAAAAATACAACTTTAGCCTGCCCTCTGAAAAAAAATCACCCTGTATAAGATAAATTATTTTTAAATTATCCATTTCTTACCCCTGTAATCAAACCTATTCCGATTTTTTTTGTCTCAATTATATTTTAACGATAAATCAATTTTTGACTCACTCTGTACAATTATGATATACTAACATACAAAAACCTCAAAGTTATAAGAACGGTAAGATACTTACAATGATTTTCAGCATTCTGATGGACCTGTCCTGTAATAGAATAAGACACTGTCACACCACTGATAGCAATAATATTACCTAAACAAGATCACCTTATATATATATCCACTTAGAGCTGCTGATCTAGATGTCGATGATATGATTGGATGATCTGAGGACGTTCAAGGATTCTCAAGTACATATTTTTTATATTAATGAATCCAAAAAGATCATTTATTTTTTTAAATACCAATGCAAATTACATGTCACTTCTTTCCAGTCATTACTGTTTTACTTTGGTGGGTTTATTGTAGGTTAATCCTGGAAAATGACAAGAAGGTCTATTAAGATTATGATTCTGCTAACAACATTGCACCAGTTCATTTTTTTCAGTTACTAATAATGTTTATAACTATGTTAACTATATAAGTTTATCACCTTATGTTATAAAATGTTTTTATATTGCTACTATTACTATTTTTTAACACAATAGGTAACACAGTTAAGTGTTTAAAAATTTTACAATAATTCTCAGGAATAGGCACTTTTCTAATTATTCATGTATGTGTCATGACAATGACCGAAAATTTGTGCCTTAAGTTTAAATCCTTAGATCAAAAATAAATCGATACACATAAATTAAGTCACCATAGTATATAATAATTTTTGTTAAAAACATAAGCGTCTTCAGAAAATTATTCTAATTAATTTCAATTACTTTTTAAAATGTTTCAATAAAAGCTAGAACACGTAGGTTCTTAGGTTAAGAACTATTTTTACGTAAAATACAGGTGCAAAAATGAGGGTAGGTTATAAAATTTTTTGATATGAGCTCTCTTAAAGAGTTACAATATCTTAGGAGGTGATAAAATTAATTTTATATAATTTCTTCCAAACATTTGAAATTGAGAAGTGACATTTGATAAGGTATTTGGGCTGACAAAATTTCTTCTGCCGAGTATTTTTTATTCTCCTAGTCCAGTTATAAGGTGTTGAAATAAATTGAAAAAAAAATCTTTTCGAATGCATATTTAATTCGGAATGTTTTTTTACTCTTGCAATTTTTGATAAGTAGTACAGTTTTTAAGTAAAAAAATAAGGGTCTTGGTCTTAAACACATATAGTTTAATTTCCAATATCTAATTTACACATCGATATCTAGTAGGTAGGTTTCGATTTTGCATTTGATGACAGTTTATGGTTCATTGATATCAAATATTACTGTGTATTAAACATTTGGAACTAAATGACAAAATAACACTTGTTACACTTATTTTTTTTATTCTTGAACGTTTCATGGTCTATACAGTGCCCCATTTTTCAGGATAACACCTGTAGAAATGTGAAAAGGCTGCGGAATTCTTGCAAGCCAGTTTTTTTTTACAATCATGGCAATCTTTGACCTGCTTATTATAATTTTATACTTCTGATTTCTCGCAGTTTGGCACCCCATTATAAAAACACTCAGTAGACTTGTCGATCAAATTTGGTACATCGATATTTTGATGAGTGTTGAATAGCCTGGTCATAATATGTTTTTGATAAAAAAAGTTTTTCCACGGTCCGAAGTAGAAATCAGTTTCTATGACATCAAAATTAAAACAGAAGTAGTCGATTATTCCCAAGGGAGTATAATGCTCCCAAGGGAGTTTACATTATGGAGAACGTTTTTCATGCAAAAAAAAGATAACATTGAAATTATTTATTGACATTTAAATTAAATGTTACATTTGTACAATTTTCAAAATTAATATTAGAAGGAATATTACTTTCGCTTACATTTACAGTTTTTGTGATTGCGCTAGTAATGGTACCTACTAAAACCTGATTAGCAATTTTGGTCTTATTTTCAATGGAGTTCTCGACATAACTCTCAGTGACTGTCGTTGATTTCCAACCAGCATTACGCTTTATTGTCGTGATATCCACACCAGCATCTGCCAGTAATGTCGCTAAAGATCTTCGTAAGCAGTGACCAGTATAACATGTAGCATCAAGTAATTTTAAATACGAAGCAACTACACTCGGAATTTTTCCCAAGGTACTACGACTACTAAATAAATGCTCAAATCCGAATACAATAATTCTGGTGCTACTTACTTCATAATGACAAAATATGTGTTTTTAAGTTAATGAGACCGTGGAAAAAATAGTATATACCATTCGGGAGAGATGCTATTTTGTCTTCGGTGCATTGTAGCCCTCGGGCTTCAAATTGCACCTCTGCCAAAATAACGCATTTCTCTCCCTTATAGTATAATATACTATTGATACCAATTTCTGAAAGAAACTACCCTTTTAAAAAATCGAAGCAGGCAAGGTTTGTGTCACATCAACAAAATGGTTAGTAGAGTGTAACCTTCCTTCAAGGTAATAATTGTACAAAAATTGGCTTGTGGGAATTTCATAGCCTTTTCACATTTTCAGAAGTGTTAACCTGAAAAACGGGACACATACTGTATGTGAACTGAGACAAAGAAAAACAGTAAGTTATTATACTTTATATGTAATTATTTTCAATACATAGTCTAATTGTAGCAGGTGATCCACATTGCTACCTTCAAATTAAGACATATTTTTGGTGTAAAATTTTCTTGCCGAATATCACACGAGCTAAAATTATTAACCATAAATCTCTTTTTTAATTATTACAAACTCAGTTATTTTTATTTAATTCTTTTAAAATGGTAGGTTATTGTAAGAAAGTGAATTAAATGAAAAATGCGATTAAAAATGTTTTATGTCTATATAAAAAATGGTAAATTTTAATACAGTATTGATAAGAAATATTTACGTAAAAAGAATGATGTAGTTTTCGAATTGAGGTAATTAATCTCATTAATGATGTACCACATTTTCGTCATACATTAAGTTAGTAGATTAAGTTCGGAATGGTAATTTCAAGGTGCTTGCCCATCCCAAATTTTGCTAATTGAATATGTTTTAGCCGAGTGATACAAAGTAGGGGCTATCTCAATTAAATTACATAGCTACATATTTTTTGTAGAGAGCATCAATTTTGTGATATAACACAAAATATTCTTTGAAATTTGTTTCTAAACAAATTCATTTTTGCCTACTCTTTTCTCACAATAAGAAAAATATTTTAGTGTAAAAATTATTTTAATTTTGTACATAAGATGAGCCAATAAAAAATGTCAACAAAAGTTTTATTGTGTATTTCTAAGTGCAAAAATAAGGTGAATAAAATAATCTGTGACTAATTTTTGTGACATATTTACTTTTCATATACTCGTACTTCATATATTTATTTATGTTTTTCTTAAAATATTTCTACATTTAATTATTCCATTATTTTTCATTCATTATTTATATATTTCACTGATTGAAGTAAGTTATAAATAAAAAAAATGTTATGTAGCAAATTTTGTTGGAGTTCACAGTAAAAATGCAGTTTTCCAAAAAAATTAATTTCCTACAACATACAGGATTATTATTTATAATACAGTTTATATAAATGTTGTAGAAGATCGGGAAACTTAGACTTTAAAATTATTTTGAAAGATACAGGGTGACAGATAAAAGCAATGCACTCCAAATATTATTATTTTTTAAATCCTGTATATTTTTAAGCATATGGATTTCTAAAAAAATCTTTATATTGTGTTATAAACAGTTTAACATTTTTGTGCAGGGTTGCCAAGTTATCTGACGAATACTTCTCATTTTGGAAAAAACATAACACTTGGAGCAAAAATATTTGACATAATTGTAGACAAAAGTTCCTATATTAGCTAATATGAACTATTATAATAGGGCGTTTTTTTCATAGACATGATCATACTTGATTTTCGTAAGTTTTTCATATGGTACACCTTGATTATTGTTCTATTTTATTCACATATCAATCCAACTTTTATTAGACATGTTATGTTTCTAAAATTGCTAGTTTTTGAGATACTTATAGCAACATTTCCATACACATCCTGTATAAAATTCTCAATATGAGCCAACACAGGAGCTTTTATTTAACAAACTGTGTCAAATATTTGTGCTGGAATTGTTAGCAGTGCAAATTTGTCGAGGTCATATTTTTTTCTAAAGTTCGAGGTGTTTTCCTTATAATTTGACAGTCCTACTCTAAAATGTTAACTTATGCAATATACAGAATTTTCTCAGAAATATATATCTTTAAAAATATTAATTTAAAAAATTTTATATTTAACGTGTCTCGTTTTTATCGATCTCCCTGTATAAAGCAAACAGGACCGATTTTATAGTTTCGGGTTTTTTCAGTGGTATAACTTTTATATATACTTTTTCTGTATTATGAATAACAAGCTAATTACTGACATTTATCATTCTCATGCCTAATAGGCCTCTGTGTATATGAATAATAATGCTTCTTTTGAACATTGGCATAAGTTTATTAATTATATCTATTGTTGATTAATAAACTATTTTTAATAATTTATGTACTTTGGCAATAAAACTCTCGTCAATAACTTCCACAAAATATATCTGAATCCCAGTGTTAATTACAGGTCACAAGTTTATCACTACTAATTCTTTATTGTTTGTTTTTTTATAATATATGTATACTGTGAAATATTTTATACACAGCAACTGAGAAAAATATAAACAGTTTGATAAATATTCACTTAAATTGGTAATTGTGTAAATAGATTGCGATATTGTATAATCAGAAGAGAAAAATTGAATTAATTGATATAGAGAGAAAATATTAATTATTTTTTTTAAATACCTGTTAGAAAATATTATTTAATTAACATGAATTTATTACATGTAACATATTACGTTTCAGCTTCTTTGTTTACATTCATTAGAATGTTGACTTCCGTTTTCTTCTAATAAACTAGAACTATTATGAAAAATATGTAGATTTTCACGTTTCAGACGAAATAAAAGCAATTATCTACAGAAAACGAACGTGATCTTAACCACTCCCAGATGTTCGCAGACGGCATTCTTACATAGCAATTAAGAGCAAGTATTTTTATCCTAAACGCATCAACAGGTTCTTCTTATTGATATCTTCGGCGACCTTCGGAGTCTAACTGACTTTTTCATGACGTTACACTTCCGTCAATACATTTTCAGTCGCCATTAATATAAAAGGTGTTCAGATATATCAGCTTATTGCGGGATAAATTCAAAACGATAAACAAAGACAAAACTGAGGATTATCTTTATCATCAACTCCGTTGAAATTTGTTGAACTCTTCAATTGTTAAGTATGAGATAATGTTATAAAATGGACAATATACATTTAACATAACTGTGAATTAATTTAAAGTATGCATTTTTCGGGAAAATTTTAAAAAAAAAAATTTATACAATGTTCTTCCTTTGTAGGAAAATATTTGTAGAATATTGGAAATTATTAAGGCACATTGTTGTATAAATAGTTTATTTTATTTAAATAGAAAATTACACTATACTATAATTTCATCTACAGTAAAATTGAGATTACGTATTAGGAACTAATGTTGTTGCAATTGTCGTCTCAGTGTCCGTCTTCTCATCTTTATCTTCGGTAGTATTCGTACTGACGACCTGATTTGAAGATTCATTTAACTGTTCAGTTCCTATATTAGTTTCAGCCTTATACTGTTCACTTGGAGACGGAACACTTGGACTAATTGGTACTAAGTCGATGGCTTGTACGTGTGCTCTTACTGAAACTCCAGGAGGTACGGTAAACAGCTTGTCGCCGACATTTCTCACTATTGTCCCTGCACATCTCTTGCAGGAATCATCTGTAGCTCCAACCTGAATAACAGGTCTGGTGCCAAACGGAGGCCTAGCATTGCCAGTTTCGCTGCCAAATAAACCAAAGTCACCGCCTAGTTCGTTAGAACCTTCTCCTGCATCGCCTGGTTTTCCTGGACCGTAACCATCGCCATAATCCGCACCTAGATTACTTCCTGGGAATCCGCTAGGTTTCGCTCCTGATGACGTAGTTGGAGGGATTAGAGTAGAAGTAGAACTACCTAGTCCCCCTGGACGTGGCAAGTCTCCGTATGACGGTTTTGTTGGAAGGGGTTTGTAGGATCCATCTTCAGTAGTGCCAAGACCTCCTGGACGTGGTAAGTTTCCGAAAGCTGGTTTAGTCGGAGGCGGTTTATAGGATCCGTCTTCTGAAGAAGGTTTATATGAGCCGTCATCCTCGTCACTGGATAACCCTGGTTTGCTTGGCAATTGTCCTGATGTTGGCCTGCTAGGTCTAGCAGTTGTACCACCAATATCACTACTACTTACAGCACCTCCAGTACCAGGGCCATTTTCTCCAAATAAATCTCCAAAATCGTCAGTGTCTTCATCTGTATAAGATGGTCTATCAAAAGTGGGCTTTCCACCTGGTCTTGCCGGTCTTACTGGCTTTTTATTGCCGAAATTAAATTCGTCTTGGTCTTTATCTTTACTAAAATCCACACCGTCTTCTTTTGAGCTAGGTTTGCTGTCGTCCGGTTTTGCTCCACCAGGTTTTACTGCATTAGGTCTTCCCTCGTTAGGTCTTCCTCCAGTAGGTCTTCCCCCACCAGGTTTAACATGACCACTGGCAGCTGTATCGAATACATCACTGTCTTTACTATAATCATAAAAATCTGGAGGTATGATTTCAGGACGTCCAAATGGGAACACGGTTGGTAGATGTGGACCCTTGACAGTCTTCAGGACTCTGTATCCTGTTTCTGGTCCTGCGATGTAATGAACTGAATGTTGCACTCCCTTGTCATCTAAATATGTATAAGAACCTCGGACGTGACCAGTGGCATCACTTGTTTCTGTTCGTCTTTGGTCAGGTCCAGCGGATACAAACCTGTAAATAAACAAAACGTGGTAGTTTAATGACGTTGTATTCATCAGTGTACAGTAGGTCAAGCCGTTAACTACGTATTCTTTGGACTAAAATAACAGAACTTTTTTATGCTATTATTTTGGAGTTCCATTTTCTAAATATATGGTGTCAAAATAAAAATTTTTGAAATTATTTGTATTGGTAGCTCAGGTGATTTTAGAGATATTTTTTTTTGAAATTTGGCACATTTTTTTATCTTAAGTCGGTACAATGTCTCTGTAATTTTAGCCTAAAATATCAAAGCATGAACGTAGAAAAGGGGGTTTTAGTACCCAAGGACCCCCAACATTTTTTTGACTACGCCTATGGTTTTTCAACGTTTTGTTACATAGAACGTGTTTTATTTTATTTGCTTTATTCTTGATAAGATTTGGGGCTTGATTTACAAGATATTGGAACTTTTTTGGGTGTACTAGGTTTGGCACAAATTAAATATCGCTATTAAATGGTCGTTCTAATTTCATGCAGTAAATAGAAATAAATTAAATGGCATAACAAACAGTAACAAAAAATAAAAATTTAACTCAATTTAACCAAATGCTCAATATGGTGCCACCTTCACCTTCACCTGAGGCTACTGAAAATAACGAATATTTTGAAAAATACGTAGTTTCAGTCTAAAGTGCTCTCCACCTTATCTAATTCGTTCTCTTAGCTGTTTTTCAGTTAGTATTAATATAAACGAAATCTTTCACAGAACCTCAGAAACTAAAGTCCAACGGATTGAGGTCGGGGGAACGGGATGGCCGTTTAGCAGAAGCAAGCCGTCTTCCGCCAATTAAATGATTCTGAACATTTTTATCGTAATAAGGAGAAGCACCGTCAAGTTGAAGCCACATAATTTGACAAACCGCCAGAGGCAAATCATCAAATCCATGAAAGAGGTTTTTAAAAAAATAAAAATCATAAGAATTTGTGAAAGATTTCGTTTATATGGTCCCGATACTAACAACAGCTAAGGAACGAATTCTAGATGGAGACCACTTTATGCTGAAGTTACAGATTTTGCAAAATACTCGTTAATCTCTTATTAAAGGAACCCAAATATGTATTCATATTTTCTTATTATTTGTTGTTTTATTTATTTCAATTTACTGAATGACCATTGAATACTTAATTTATGTAAACGTAACGCATCCAAAAAAGTTGTAATACCTCGTAGACCGAACCTGAAATCAAAAGAATAAAACAATAGAAACATGCTCCACCCAAAAAAATTTGTATATATTCTGAACCCATAGGCTTTAAAAAAATGGGGGGTCTGTAGCTACTACAACTTTCCTACGTTCATGCTTTGATGTTTTATACTGAAATTACACAGAAAGTGTGCCGACTTAAGATAAAAATATGTGCCAAATTTCAAATAAATATCTCTAAAATCAGCAATCAATAAAAATCATTTTAAAAATTTTTATTTTGTAACCCTGTGTTTTAAAAATGAAGCTCCGATATGAAAAATGGCATAAAAAGATATTTTAATCTAAAAAATACGTGGTAAACGTCTTGATCTACTAATTTGTAACGCCCTGTAGAATATTTTTACCTGTAACTTCCATCGAGACCTCTTTGTATAGAAGTTCTTCCCCTTGGAATAGGTTTTCCTCGTCCATTGAAGTAAAGTGGTCCATAAGCTCTGGGATTGGAATCAGGAAACGGAGTTTTGACGTGGAACCCTGTATTTTTACCAGCAATGAACTCGACGTTATGTCTTTCTCCGACGTCATCTACATAAGAATACCTGCCATTTACGTCGCCAGCTCTATTGGCATCTTCCTGTCTCGTATAAGTACGCGTTCTAAATGAAAAATTGTAACTGGGGTCTTCGAAAGGGTCAGCTAAGGGATCATCAGGGGATCCGACAGGTCTTGGGCCTGACTGGTTGAGATCGAATTTCCTTACGACGTTTTTCCCACGTGGTCTGAAACCACGTGAACCAGCAGTGTATACTGTTGAATCTAAAGCCCCTGAAATAAAATGATAAAGGTGTATTCGAACTTTCTAATTTTTAAATGAAAGTACTTGTTGCCTTGAATGTTAATACTTATTTTAATACAAAGCTGTTTCGCAAATTGAGTGATTTGGCTAAAAATAGTTAATCCAAAAATATGTATTGAGAAAGATATTAAATGCGAAGATTGTTACATAAAAATGGATCTAGAAATATTCTGAAAGGTCTTTTGAACATTTTGTCGGAATTCAATAGTATTATACAAACTTAAATCACTTTTAATGCGGATAGTATAAAATTTTCTAAAGAAGATACAGAATATTGGAAAAAAAAGTTTTGGTAAAACAAGAAACGTGAAATTATAATTTTTTTAGAGCAGTACAGGGTGGACACGCAAAAATTGCCACGCCCCTTTTCTCCGTTATTATTCGAAATACGAAAAAAGTGTAAGAATAAAAGCTGCAGCAGGGACTTTTAAATGTTTTTTAACGAATTGATCACAAAAACAATTAAATATTGCATTTCCGAGATACAAGCCTTAACTGGAACGCCCTGTATATTTTAACGCCATTAGAAAGTTCTTAAAAAAAATTCAATTTTTTCAACCAATACGTATCCGATTTTTGACAAATGAAAAATTTTATCAAAAGTTAGATATTACCCAAGAAAGTATAGACTATTATTAACTGTAACTAAAGGCCTAACAAAACAAAAGAAATAAATTTATAAAAATAGTTCAATATGACCCACTTCTTTTTTAATACAAAGTTGATATGGTTTTACTAAATGTTGTTAATAGTCTATAGTTTCTAGGGTAACATCTAGTTTTTAATAAAATAATAATAATAATAATTTTCATTTATTATAAATCGTATTTGTCATAAGAAATGATAATTTCATATCTTTCATTTAATAAATTATGGATACATATTGGTTAAAAAAGTTTTTTTTTTGTTATGAAGATATCAAGATTCACGACATATTACGATGATGTTGCATATTAAAATAAATACACAATATCTCTAAAACCGTAAAAGATAAGTGTTATGGTATATTTTTGAAAAACCTACTTTACTATCTATTTAATTGCATAAAAATATACAGAGTGCTTCTTTTAAGAAAGCAAAGTTGAGGTCTGTATCTTGGGAACGCGATATTCAATTATTTTTGTGATACATACATTAAAAAATATTAAATAAATATTATTAAAGTCCCTACAACTTTTATTCTTACACTTTCTTCATATCTTGAATAATAACGAAAAAAGAGAGGAGGGCCAATTTTTTAGTGGCCAGTTTCTACATTGCAGATTCTGCATATTTTGATTTGCAAGGTTCCATGGCAGTGTTTGATGGTTTAAGAATTATTGCTGGAGAAGAGAGGGATATGCTTTTTTTCAAAATCTGAAATGGCACAAAAACAAATAATCTGATGAGATTTAATCCACTTTCTATTATATTTTTTTTCTTCGTAACAAACTATCCCAGTCTAAAATTGCTTTATTTTTCGAGATATATGTAAATGTCAGGAAATACAATATTCTTACCTGTACCCGGATTTCTTCCGCCAAATTCTCCTTTCACAACATTATTTCTATTGGCGTCAGCAAAGTGGTACGAATCAGGATTATTATAACCAAATTCATACGATCCGTCTCTATGAATGGTATTGTAACTGTCGTCTGCTCCTGTAGCTTCCTCCAGAGTTAAAACCAAGAGAGCAAACCAAGATAACCACTAAATATAAAAAATCAATTTTAAAAGCTAATGAACACTGTATAATAACTTTATTGATTCAGGTCACTTAATCTTCAGTAAATATATAATTTTCTATTCAATTATTGTATTTAACTTACAGTTTCCATATTTGGTATTTTATATTAAATAAAAAACACGCAAAGATACTTTAAGAAGTACAATTTCTTACTGAAGAAATAGTCTATTCGAAATAATTTTATTTAACAATTAGCAATGATCGCTATATGCTTTTAAATTACTACTTTTGCTCTTATATTAATATAAAATTAAATTTCATTTGTGGTTTTTTAATACACTTAGAAATATTTGGGTTAGCTTTAATATACTGAATTACCAACTGGATTATATCAGACTATTTAAATTAATTTCAGGACTAATTTAAATTATTTACCGTCGTAAGTACAAAATATATTCCAACATAATATTAGAAATTGGTATTTTCTAATCTTTTTCTTCTTCTTTATTTGACGTAAATTCGGGAATGGTTATGTTTAGCCATAAATTTTATGTAACTGTTCTATCATTGATGATAAATCGAATAAAGCATGCACACATCGACCTTCAATTAATTAACTCATTTAAAATATAACAGTGAATTCAACTAATTTGAATAATCCTCCCATTTAAATATTGACGCTTCACTGTTCCAATGATATGCAAAAAAATTAGTACCGTGTGTAAACGTGACAATTTTTGAAGTAGGCGTTGATGTAGCTTGATATACTTGAAGATATATGCCCATAATTAATTACTACCATAATTTATATGGGATGGGTCACACGACTGCAATCTATTAACGACATATCTGTCACATATTCGAAATTAGCCTAATTTATTTTAGCTACAAAAAAAACTGCTAGTAGTTCTTCCTTTATACATATGAAGTATAAACTTGGTATAACTTTTTGAAACAATTTAGTATTTAGATTGTCAGAACCTATATAAACAAAGATAAAGTTGTTAAGGGCAAAATAGTTTGTAATATGATAACTCCTAAAATGCCTTTAAATTATTCCGAACGTTTTTAAATTTTATCTGAAGTTAAGGGAAGAAAATCGTAGCACTTTACAGACGTGTGAACAGTTCATTGATAAAAATCACCAATACGAAACACTAATAATCCAATAGGCAACACATACAATGCTCACTGTACTCACATTGTGGAACTTCATACTAAAAAATGTTATTCGAAAATCTCGTTGGGACTGAATTTAAAAAATGATAAAGAACCTTTTATACCGACTAATCAAATAGTGGGGTAGTAACACTATTTTTTTGTTCAGCATTGTTTTAATGAGACATATGCATATGATGGACCAAATCAAGTAGTTCCACGGTAGTAATGAAGTAAGGTGAGAGTACGTTTGGATTGTTGGATCCCGAGAGAATTCCTTGTACCATGAAGATCGAAGATGGCCTTGCGTATTCCTCAATGGTCTGTTGGCCACAATTAAGATCCAGGACCCCACAATATTTTAATCGCTGAGACTGTTTGACATAAATTATTCAAGATTCGATTTTGCAATACATCTTTAAATTTTTATTTCATTACGTGTATTAATTGTTTATTGTTATAATAGCAACTCAACAAGTAATATTTTGATAATGACTTTAACCACCACATTATTAATAAATTGTGTTCATAATAGTTCATATTGTTTCTTTCGTCTGAAGGTTTAAATGATAAACATCTTACGCTTTTGTGTAATTCATTTTAATAATCTGCAAATTAAAATTATCATTTTTAAAATGATGTTAGTGTCTCAGCCTTATAATTTATTTAAAGAAAGTTTTATTCATCGCGTATATAAAAATAATTAACCAACAGCTGATGTATGTAGGTACTGGTTTTATTCAACCATTGTTCACATAAATTGAATTTTAATGCAAACAAAGTTTTTGACGAATTGCCTCCGACATATGAAACAAGAGTCAAATTTCATATCATAAATATAAAGAAAAATGTGGTAAAATGTTTCTATGGCAGAGGAAAATTAATTTCTGCCAAAAATTAGAATTTCGCCAAAAATGTACTGTTACGGAAGCTCACCTACCATTTAGTTTGTTAATTATGTTATAATTTATAATTTTTGCGATGCCTTTATTTTGACGTTTTCTGGAATAGTCCAGGCTATATTCTATTTGATTCTCGAGACCTCCGAGAATCCTAAAAATATATATAAGCGGGTCGGTATCGCCGCTGGAGTGAGTTTATATTGAGAAGCCGAACGCGAGTGACAAACGTCAAAGTAAAGCGTTGACAGTTGTGAAATTTGTTTGAAGGATATTTCTTGTATAATCAAAAGTGACAATAAAGTTTGTTTGTCTACGTCACTTACGTGACGTGTTTCCACGCTAACTCAACATAGAGATTATATTGGTGTCAAAAGTTTGACGTTCCGCAAAGAAGAAGTTTGGAGTAGACAAGTGAATGCCGGTAATGAGATCTAGAGCAACAGAAATGGAGGAAACATTCAAACAGTTAATGGAGATGATGAAAGATATGAAGAAGAGTCAAGAAGATATGAAAGAAGATTTCAAAAAAGAAATGAAGAATAGCCAGGATGAATGAAGACTAACCAAGAAGAAACGAGGAATAGTTTAGAAGAAATGAAAAACAAGAACAAGAACTAAATAGAAAAAAGTTAGAAAAAGTAATTAAGATCAATCTTAAAGAATTTGAAGAAACCGTTGAAGAGGAAATTAACCTTTCGAGAAATGAGATGTAAGACAAGGTCCAAGTCGTAGAAGAAAGTGTTAATAAGTTACAGAGTGAAGTCGCCAAAGTATAGGTCGTAGAAGAAAATATGACTAAGTTACTAAGTGAAGTCGTAAATCTGAAATCCCAGTTGTCCGCGAGGGAGCCCATTAAGACTGAGAGCAGTTTTCTTCCGCCGTCAAGGATTCAGCGACCAATATTTGATGGAAAGGTGTCATGGAGTACTTACTTAAAACAATTTGAAGCAAACAAGCTTGGCAAACAACTAGAAGTAGTTCAAGCTTCTAGAAGTAGTTCAAGGCAGAACAAGACAACTAAGATTCAGGACGGAAAGACGACAAGGAGGACGTGCAGCTGAAAAGGACAACGAAGGATAAATAAAAAACTTAAGAAATTTATTGCACAATTACCAGAGAGGACAAGGTCCTACCGATTCTACGGTATATAGTAGACGAAGACCCATCCTGTGTTGGAACTGTGGACAAAGGGACATTTCAGGAATTAATGCTCTAGGAACATTTCCAGTCGAAATCGAGAAGAGCCTGACAACTGGAGAATAAGCAACAAAAAACTCCAGCCAGAATTGAGTTCTAATATTAAAACACAGAAGAAGCTATTATTAAAATTGAGACATGACTTGGAGAAGAGGAAGAAAACAGTAACTGATCTGAACAACCAGAATAAAACTTTGGAAGCTACTAATGCCGAACTCTTCATGCAGATAAAATTAATTCAGGATCAAATTAAACAAAAACAAGCTTAGTGGGTTAAAAAGAGAGAGGAACTGTTTAAAAAATTAAAACATAAAGATCAGTTGTTGCGAAAGTTAAATACCGATAAAAACAAGTTAGAAACTCGATTGGAAGAAACAGAAAGAGCAAAATCATCAGTGGAAGAGGAAGCACAAAGTAGCATAGTAACTTTAACAACTGGACTGAATGAAGTGAGAGAAAAGGATAAGCTTTTGTGCCAAAGAACAGAGTGAAGATTCAGACTTCGGAGCTATATACCAGTGGAAGATTAAAAACTTTCAAACATATCCATGTAAACGTAAGATCACTTCAGTAGTTAGTAGTACTTACGGACAATTCTGTTTAAAAAAATAGATACAAAAATTAAACACAGAATTTAAAGAACTACTACAGTATACCATGTCAATGTAGTAAACATTGTGTTGGCGACATTTATATGCTTTTAAATGTTCAGTAAAGAAGAGACTAAAAGAATCCGGATTTATTTTGCTAAATAATGACAGTTGTGTTTCGATTTCAATTATCTTTTAAATTTGATGAAGTAAATAATAATGGAATAAATATTATATATCTTATATCACTACGGAACGTAGATACTTAATCAAATAATTATTACGTTTACTATCTAAGACAGAACGAGAAAATATATATTAGTTCTCTTTGAACTAAATGTCCAATCTGATTTTGAGGGACTGTAAAGATGTACACTCAGTACACATTCCGGCAAACTATTCCAAATACTAAAAACTCGATTTGAAATAAATGCTGCCGCATAGATAGAACTGTTTTTGTTTCTTAATTTATATGGATGACTCGAAGACGTTTATCATAATTTAGCACTAAAATATTAGCATTCCATGGACAAAACGATGTCAAAATAAGATCTCCTCGTGTTTTTCTCTACCTTTAAAACTATGAAGATTAGACAACTCTAATCATTCCTCATATGATAGTCTTATGCGGTCATAGGGACAATGAATAGCATAGCAGTGAATTTCGATTTAATTACACTTTCCAGATTTAAAATACCTATATGTAAATAAATTAGCGGGCCCAGAACAGATCCCTGTAGAACGCCACTTAATAGTGGACTACTAGAAGAAAATGCGGCTCCAACACGAACAGAAAATCCTCTATTCGACAAACAGTTTTCTATTCAATCGTGTAACCTCCCACGATTTCCAAAATGAACTAATTTTGTTCAGTCTTTGTAATGGAAAAGTCAAATCCAAAGCATTGCTCCAATCCTTTTCGCAATGTAGTAGATTTGTTAAAACGGAATGGTTGGGAATCAGTGGCGGCTGGTGAAATTTCAGGTATACTCGCATCAAGAATTCAAACGTCTTACGTCACGACTGACCTTACACATTTGTTTTTATTGTCAACGTAATTTTCGATATTTAGTCGCGTTAAAAACAATCATTTTTTGCAATTTAGTGCAATATATAATGCAAACTTTTAGTGTAGTATATAGTTTTATTACTATCAGTTGCAGTTTATTAAATATTTTGATGAAAATATAATGAATTATTCATTTGTTCGTATGACGTAAGTCGTCTGAATTCTTGTCGCGAGTATATATCATATCTTAATAACCAGACATGGGACCCAAACCAAACTTTAGTATATATGTACTGTGGCTATATAGAGAACTTCAGTAGAAGGAGAACGATTTTGCAGTTTACGAAAAAAAGTCAAAAAAAAAACGTGGACCTCACCTAAGATTTCTAAATTCGCTTGTTTAAATTTCGAGAAACATAAAAATATTATAAAAATTCTACAAATATAGTTATTTTATAATAAGACTTGAAACCTATCCGTTTTCCCACATCTAGTATGTGGGAAAAAATATTTTTCGAAATTTAAAAAAGCCATTTTGAAAATTTGAGGTGAAGCCCACGTTTTTTTCAACTTTTTTTCGCAAACTGTAAAATCGTTTTTCTTCTACCAAAGTTTTCTATATGGCCACAGTACATATACCCTAAAGTTTGGTTTGGGTCCCATGTCTGGTTATTGAGATATGGCATACCTGAAATCTCACCAGCCGCCACTGTTGGGAATAATGCCATGTTGCTCATTAGTCATAATTTTATGGTCTAAGAAAAAACTTAACATTTTTTTAAATATTACACACTCCATAATTTTACAAATAATAGACGTCAAGCTGATACGTTTATAATTTGTATGATACAAACTTATCGCCTTTTTTATAGATGGGTATAATTTTTCCAGGCAACTAGCAATATCCCTGTACTAAAGGAGCTGTTCATAATCAATGAAAGTGGAAATAATAAATTGTCCTTACATTTCTTAAGAAATAAAACCTTCTAATCATCTTCTAGTGAAAAATATATATCTGTTAATGAGTTGTGATTAATTTCTGTTAGAATTTGCAATTGTCCAGGAATTGGCATTTCATCAGTGTAAATAGAAGAAAACGTGTTGGCTAGGATTTCCGATACTTCCTGATTATTTTGACAAATGGAACCATAATCTTTCTTCTGCAATGGTACTCCAACTTAAGAGTTAAGATGTGCCCTTACAGAATCTTTTTGAGTGATCCGCCAGACACATAATCTCTCTTAACTATCTTTATTTTTACAGAGAAAGTAAAGAATTTAAAAAATGTCTATGAGTGTTGTAGTCAGACTAATTTCTAGAAAGACGAAATTTATTCCATAAGCGTTTCTTATGTTTAATTTGCTCAAGCAAGTCATAATTAATCCATAGTTTTAGAACATTATGTTTAACAGCATTAAAATTCCGAAGTAATATTTTCTCTACAGTTCTATTAAATCTGTTCCACATTTCTTCTGAAGAATCAGTATTTAATGATTCCTGCCAGTTTAAGCTTAAAGTTGTCAAAATGTAACGGCATGAATAAAGAGCTTGATATAATATTTGTTGTGTCGAAAGTACTGGAGGGTTCTAGGTATTTTAGTATATTCACCCCAGGGACTTTGCCATGTTGCCAGATTTTCAAATTTTTTGAATCTATATTTTCTCAGATAACGATCGATGCAGTTCCCAGGTGGACAACCTGTGTATTTATTTTTATTTCTTTTTTGACATTAATTATTGCAGGAGCAAAATTGTCATACCTATGTTGTATTTTTTTAACTGATTTTGAAAAAAATAGAGAATTATACCAACATTTTGATCTTCTGCGAGTGTTATACAGGGTTAACTATGACTAAGTACAAATATTTTAAGAGGGGATAGAAAAAAATAAGAATTAACAGAATTTCCTTTCAAAAAATTTTCAAACTTATTTATAAAGCGAAAAAAATTTTTTTTCGATATTATATTAAATCCTTATTTAACGCCGCCAATGCGAGAATTAGAGTATGCAACCAGCAAGCTACCGTCATGCAACAGTCGGCCACAGTCGGCAGTCGGTCCAGTCGAGTCGGTTCGCTGTCATGTTATAATTTAATTCCTGTGTTTACGTTGTAGTTTTGTGTTCTTCTTCAGTTTTGAGTGCCTTATTTTAATTTAAAACGTTTTATACTTAATAAATAAAGGAATATGTGTCGGGTACAGATATTTTCCCACAATATAGTTCGCCGGTTTGTTTTTCTAGGTTATGGGACAAGACTGCCGCGGGTGTTAAACGTTTTCTGTTATCTATTAAAACCTACCTACCACCCCTTTCTTCGATTTTGTTATAATACATAGGCATTGTATCTAACAACTGTACCTACGGGAAGTGTGTTTATCGGTAGTGAGTGAAAATGTAGTTTTACCAGTTTCTAACCAAATAATGAAAAACGAATGCAAAATACTGGAGCTAACTGGATTAACTGTTACCTACCTATCAGGTATTATTACTAATAAGAATGTTAATTTTTGTCGTTTCTGCATTTAGAACTACTACAAACGACCGCATGGTAGTTGTTGACAGATGTAATGCCAACTATGTATCTAAGCCATAAGCCCTCTCAATCTATACTCATCATAGGCGCCGACTTTCCGTAGGAAAAAAGGGTTTTGCCCCATTTTTTAAATATCGAGCTAAAATTCTGGAATAACTTTTTTATTGTCTTTTAGGACTCCATGAGCACGTGGTTAAAATGTTTGTACTTAGTCATAGTTAACCCTGTAGATAATAATAGATTAATTAATATTTCTACTTTGCAGGGATTTGTATCGCCAGTTCAGTTTACCATTGATCAAGTGAAATAAAAATGCCAATGCGATTAAATTTTTACCAATTATATTCACCAATATCGAAAATTACAAAAATTTGCAGATCGCAGATTGTTCCTAACTGCTGGTACGTCCGGTGAAGATCTCAGTAGCTGAATAACTAGTATAATTTTCTTCAAGAATCAGATAGCTTTATTTTGGATACCGATCTAAGATGACCACCGCGTATAAATTTATGTTTCTAACCTTGCTAAAGAGGAAAGGAAGTTGCACACTTCTGTATCTCTTGAAGTTATCGACTATTGTTGTTGGTAATTATTAAACAATACTAAGAACGGTATCGCAAGTTTATTGCTATAAAACTATTATTAGGGTGGATTTGATTTAAGATCCAAACTACACCATAGTTATTAATTATTTCCCATCGTTAAATTTGAATTAGTGACTCATTTTTCATTTTGAAATAGAGAAATGACATTAATTTCTTCCTCTGTCTTAACTCTTACCAAAGAATATCGGAAAATAATCAAATGCTGTAAAATAAAACTATTATCCAAGATATAGTATTCCGGTAAGTATGTACCAATTTTTCTGGTAATTGTACGTCTCATAATTTTATCCTAATCTTAAGAAAGATATCTGGTTCCTAAAGATTTACACTTTAAGTTTTAACTTTAACACCAACTTGCATATTTTAATAACATTTTCAGGTAATGTATAATAAATAATATTCCATAATTTGCCAACTCTAATCTTTTGTTATATAGAGTGTTTATTGCGTACGTGCAGAAAAAAAAACACTATTCCATGGCTAAAACTAAGTTAAATAGGTAGATAGTCGAGTTAGTAGTTGAATCGATGTTTGCCACAGTCGTGAGTTTGAATTTCGTGGCTGGGAGACAGAAGATCAGCTAGACTTGTAGAGAGGAGGGACACCTTCCGTCTGCGGATATGGTAGGATGGAACAACGTTGTGGGGTTGATACCGGTATTTGACCGTTCTTTTAATTAATAATATGTTCGATGTTTCTCTCATTTATGCACTGAATGGTGGTTATGGCTTGGGGTAAGTCTTTCCTGAGCGCAAATGCTATACTCGCGTCAAGAATTCAGACGTCTTACGTCACGGCTGACGTTACACATTTGTTTTTATTGTCAACGTAATTTTCGATATTTGGTCGCGTTAAAAACAATCATTTTTTGCAATTTAGTTCAATATATAATGCAAACTTTTAGTGTAGTATATAGTTTTATTACTATCAGTTGCAGTTTCTTAAATATTTTGATGAAAATCGTCTGAATTCTTGTCGCGAGTATATCACAGAATAATAATATGTACGTGATTAGAATGAGCGGTAGAGATTTATTTTTTATTTATTTATTTGTCTGTTTGGACATAGGTAACTCAACAGACAATTTAATGCCCAATAACAGAATTATACAAAAAATACATATTTGTGATAAGATATTAATCTTAAAAAACAGTTAGTACAGACAATTAACTAGGTAATGATAAATTAAACATATTTAAATGAATAATTATTATAATGATTCTGTAACATTTGTATTGGAAAATTAGTTGCACATTAGTTGCATATTATAGAAAAATGTGAATGGAAATTAAAAGAAATTTGTCTAAGAATATAAGGAGAACCAATAATATTGGTAAGTAATTTGTATAGAAATATAACAGAAAAACATATTCTCCTGGAGATTAGTTTTTTAAACGGCAGTGCGACAGTCCGATATCTATGGTTCATAATATAAATTTCTATTCAAATTATAATTGAGTACATCAAGTCTATTTTACCTAGAACCTAGAGATCTCATAGCTTTTTGTGCAACTGAGTCAATATGTGTCTCAAAAGATAATTGATCTAAAATAATATCTACGTCCTTAACTTTACGAACAACACTCAAAGTATGGCCGCCAATGGTGTAATTGTAAGCAATATTTAGCTATTTTCTGTAAAAAGTTAATCAGTGAGATTTATTAATAGTTATTTTATGAGAATTTAAATATTCGTTCAGTTTGGAAAGATCTTCCTAGAGTTTAACGCAGTCATCCACAGATTGCATAATCTTTGACAAATGAAGGTCATCAGCAAATAAATTATAATTTGAATATTTAAAGCAGCAACCAATTTCATTTATAAAAAGAAAAGGCCCCAGGTGAAAGCTTTGTGGTATTCCAACGGTTATATTATGGTACTATTAGTGATATAAGACTTCAGCCAAGTTAACCATGAATACCGAAATTCTCAAGCTTTATTAATAGTGTCGAATGATGTACTTTGTCAAACGTTTTTGAAAAGTTGATATACACCTGCATTTTATTGTCCATAGTTTCAAAAGTTGTTTGTAAAAATCATTAAATTAGTAATAACAGATCTGCCCCTAAAAACTGAAGCTACTGCTATTACTTGCAAAAGTTAGGAAAACAACCAGAAACAAAGTACTTGGTGAACATAATGCACAATGGCGAAGAGATATTAGAGTACAGATATTATTATATTGTAAGTGTTAGTACCAATATTTAAAATAAGCGCCTAATTGCTGGTGACGTACAACCCATCAAGTCAACTGTCAAGCCACTAGAAGCGAAGTTGAGCGCGTTCCAGTGACGTATATGTGTGGTTATGTTCATGGTACTTACTCATGGTGATACTTATGTGTTTAGTAAATATATTTGTGTAAATTTAGTGTTTATTATTGAAATCTGCAAGGCCAACTACAGTTTCAGTTGCGGGATCAGAAGAATCCACGCTCCCTTTCGGGTGGAGCAATAATTTTACATTTTTAATACCGCTTGAAATAATTTTAACAGATTTGGAATATGTTTTCAATATGTTGATAGATATAAAATTTAAAAAAAGCTTTTTTATAAAAATACTGAAGGAGCTATCGTGACATTTTTCATAATAAAATTAGGTATATCTACCATACTGCATGATACTAGATACAAACAAAATTTGTCTTCATTATGATCTACGGTATTCTCTTAATTGTTTGTCGTTACACATTTTTTCATACCGTCTACCGTTTAGCCACACAATTGATTTAATTTTTATTTAAATAATAAGTGCATTTTATTTATTTATTTATTTATTCGTAAACAGTTTACAGATCATAGTGACCTAATTACTGCTATTTATTATAAAATAAAAACTTAAACCTAAACATAAGCAAAACAGTAGAAAAAACAGACGAAAGAAAATAGTAAAAGATACATAAAATAAGTTATGTTAGAACATAATATGACCTTAGTAGATATATTTATAAGTTTGTTTTAGTTCTGCGTTTGCGTGGTCTTAATAACTTTAATTCTCAATCTAGTGTCGCTTGGTAGTTGTTATTAATGAAATTATCAGTTATTTTGAACAGTTCTAGAGACGTTCGCTACCAGAACCAAAAAAAAATAAGCCTTTAAAGGAATTTTAAATTCACTTTTAGCTCGAAAATGACTTTAGAACCCTACGTTTAACCAGAATAAATTAATTAGCCAGCCATTAGCGAATTTTTTGCATGAACTTAAGTTCATAGACCATAGACCTGAACTCTTTGGATTTAAAATTTATGAAGATAAAAATAAATTATTTCTTACAATTTTTGTGTAAATGACAGCTTTTGTATTTTCTGCATTGACAGTTGATAATAATTTTAACGATAGATATGACTGATAAAAATAATCCTACCAGGGTAAATGCACCAGTGAATGAACACTTTAAAATTGACATAAAATGTTTTAAATGTGTTATTCAAACTGTTATAAGAGTTACATATGACGTGTTTTATGTAATAAAATTATTGATGTTTTCTGATTTAAAAGCTATCCAGTGAATGAACACTTTATGATCCCGTTCATTTACTGGATAACATTTTGACCATCTGAACATATGCTTTATGTACACTAATGAGTCCATATTTAATTTTTGCACCATTTTGTATCAAAGTCATCTACAAGAGGAACACACGTTCATGTACTAGGTTAGCATTTTGCACAAACTAGTGAATTTGATCAACTTAATCATTAATAGCAACATTATCTAGAGCAAAAACATTACTTCTTCATGTAACTGAGTCTTAGAAAAGTGTGTACATAGACATGGATATGGTGGATACATTGTATAAGAGTTTACTTTTTGTCACATAGCAGCCCCTCACTTTCATCCATTTTACCAAACTGGAGCTGTAATGAGGATTAGAGGGATCCCCCTGAGCAACGTCATCACCTTATTCTCTTTATTAGGTTGGTTAGCGGTTCAGGTGGATTGATCTCTTAATAGAGGGAAGCACAAATGAGGCCTAAGTGCTTCGGTTTTTTAAGGCTACCCTCTCACAATTCCAGAACCAGAACAGAGTCATTCACCCAAAACAGCACAATGTGCAATACACGTTTTAATGAGGATTTCATACAGAGCTTAATAATACCGTTTAAATAAAAAATTGTTCATTCACTAGGGTAGGGTGTTAATTCTTTGACACCTTTAACCTATTAAAATTTTTATGAAATTTATCAACGTGCGAAAAATCTAACATAAAATTATTTATCTCTTCGCAATGAAAATTTTAAAATACTATCTCTTGAATCTAATAACTACACTTTATATCTACAAAGTAATTATATTTCAGTCTCCTACAGAAAATCACGAACAGTAACCAAATGCTAATTTATGTTAGTTAAAGGTCAATGGTCATGTAATTAAAATAATCTTGAGACGCATTGAACTCAATGCTAGAAAATTTAAATATAAATAAATAACAGTAATAACAGTTAATGTGGCATTTGCTGTCTTTTAGAATAAAATATTAGCTTCTTTGTAATCTATGGTAAATAAACTGTTTAAAACCTCATTAATATTAAAACTTCTTCTTCTGTTTGCATTTTGTTGGTAATTTAATACTCAAAACGTTAAAATGAGGTAAATATTTTGATAGGTGACTGAGTTTGGTTATATAATAATAAGAAAATGCTATCGTTAGTAAATGCATAGGTACATCTTTATACAAACGAAATACTGGATACAACATCGGCTAGACATACATTTTTTTTTCAACAAACATTTTCTGAGGACTATGCGATTCTTCTAGGTTTTGAAATAATACATAGCTTTTACCGATTGCAAAAGAACTATAGGACATATGCAAAAACTACGGTTTGTAAATAGTAAATTCAATTTATATAATGATATGCAGTTGGTTCATAAATTGTCTTTACGTATTGATAGTTTGGATATTTACAATCTAAACTTTTGGACCTTTTGCCTTATTGTTTTAAAATGCTTTATTCATTGAGTAGAAAACGCCAGGAGCGATCAAAGATAAAAGTAATTAATTACGTACCTATGAAAATACTAAAGGCCTCATTTTAGCTTTTCTTACTCAAACAAGTACAATTTTGAATAAACCATAATATTATTATAATTGTACTGCTAATAAAACTACATTTTACAAATTTTGATTAGTAGGAAAACTCAAGAAGGGCGTACAATCTGGATCATGATTGTAATTTTTCTTAGTGTTGTTATATCATAACCAAATATAATAGTTATTTATGTAATAAGGATCATAAAGACGATCATTATGGTACAAGTCGTGAATGTTATTGGGCAAGGCGTAGCCGAGTCTGATAGCTCGACGTGTTCCATAGTGATTGTTTATGATTCGTATTACATACAAAATTTTATCTAATTGTTGTTTTCTTCAGGTAGAAAGGAACAATGCTGTAGAAATTTATTGTAAAATGAGTGGAATATACCGAGTAAACTTCATGAGTGACGGTGTTGTGCAAGGATGCTGCAGGAAATCATGAAGTTTTCTTCGTATACTCCACTCATTCTGCGATTAAATTTTTCAGCAAATTCTGCCTGAAGACAACGAATAACGCAACTTGCACTTGGTGGAAGAACTCAGTTTGCAACAAGCTGGAGTTGATAGAGACATAGGATATGGTGGGAGAGATGTGAAATCGTGCAGTGCATAGCTCTACCTTCTATTGTCCAACAGGTCACTTCACAGTGAAATCGGAGGTTGAAAAAAATAGCCCTCGTATGTATATTATGTGAGATAAAAGTATATTACATGATGCACAAAAGCTGTATGTGTACGTATGTGCCTATAATGTTATCAACATTAACTTAACATATTTGTTTTATATTCAAAAAGTTAAAAATTGAGGAATGATTGATTCTATCCAAAATATACTTAGGAATTTTGCATTTTATTTGTAAGTTCTTAAACAGAATAAATATTTAAAGACAAAATTGATAATTGAACCAAGCTATGAGGACATAGTAATAGCAACAAAATAATTTATTAGCGACTAAAAAATTGCTTGTTCTAAGAAAAAAACACTCAATACATTTTTTGGTTAGAGTAAAACTATTACAGTAGCTACCGTATTAAAAATTTGATTTTGCAGCAATAAATCAATAAAAAACACATTTTTAACCTCTAGTAGGTTCTTATAACAAAATTGTTTTTGTTATATCATCAACGTAACTTTTCTGGAACCTATTTAATGCAGACATTTGGTTTTTAAACTCAATTTGTATTAATTGTTAAAACATATTTTCCTCAATGAAGTCAATGATCAGAAACTGTGTCTAATACATTGTAAAAGTATTATTGGTTGCCGATATTATACTACTTCGTAGTAGTTGTATTGGTAAATATCGAAGAACTGATAAGTACTTATAAGCTAAATTATTTCCTGTTGCATTATCATTTACTGTAGAGGTATAAATAACATATGATATTATGTTATTTATACTGCTACTACTAACCGCTAATACTAACACTGGTATACTGAGGAAAACATTTTAGCCTTTAGCAGATATTCATTATGCCCAGTAAAATATCTGCATCAAATAGGCTTCAGAAAAGTTAAGTTGCTGTCACAATAAAAATAATTTTTCTAAAAAACCTACTAGCGGTTAAAAAGTTTTTTTAACTGTTGATTTATTGCTATCCCATGTTATTATTACAGTAGGTTTTGCAATTTTTTACCTCAGCAAAAATTTATATAGGGGCTTGTTAGGCTTTCATCCTAGGATGATTAGTTCTATAACAATACCAACAAATACTTCTTTTAATTTCAAATAAGTGACTTTATAGCCACTAATAAATCATGTTTTTGCCATTACTATGTGCACTTAGATTGATTCAATTATCAACTTTATCTATTTTTCATTTTAAGTTAAAAATGTTACAAGTTAAATGTAAGATAAGTAGGTACCTACAGTTTTTGGACAGAATTGACCAACACTCGTTTTTCCCTTCACTCACTCATTTAATATAAAACACAAATTTGTAAGTTAACATTGATAACTAATCAACGCTATAGGTACTAACACTACACACACACTCTCGTACATTATCAATTTGTTACTATTTTTCATATAACATTCTTTTTACTTCACATAATGTATACATATCACAAGATCTTGCTGGTTATTATATTTTAAACCTACCTACATACTAAAA
Organism: Monochamus alternatus; assembly: GCA_037114965.1. Lineage (NCBI taxonomy): Eukaryota > Metazoa > Arthropoda > Insecta > Coleoptera > Cerambycidae > Monochamus > Monochamus alternatus. Next base: position 69,586,349 of record CM073431.1, on the reverse strand, counting down.
ATGTATGCCAAACTTGCCAAAAATATCTGAAAGGGTTTAAAAGTTATGAATTTAAAATTGATTCTTGTATCATTTTTAGAAACAACGCCCTGAGACCTTATGGTGATTTAAGAAAATTACCTAATTTTAACCATAGAATACTTCCCTGGATTTTCTGCATGCAATTAGGAAACGTCCTATATACATACGCTTGAAATCACTAAAGTAAGTACTTATGTAGTACCAGATTAGAATACTTTGAATTATACATAAATACATCTCCATAATATATCCAATAAATTAGTTATTATAAAACTTTATTTAGAAATCCTTATCAACTAATCTAAAGTCAAAGTTCCTTGACCTATAATGACTTGTTTAATAATTTTGTAAAGTGGGATGCTTATAGCAAATTTACAGCTTTTGTTTACAATGTATATATGTATTATCGCTGTTCCTAAAGTGACGAGTTTCTTCATTTCACAGAAAATGTCTATAAGGTTTCAAGAACGTGGTACCGGATTCTATATTATATTCTGTTAGGTATGTAAGCAACAACTGTTTAAAAAATCGGCATTTGAAGTAAAAATTGCAGTGTTGTAACTGCGTAAATTAACAAATCCAATATTTTAAAATGTGTGATACATTGTACCAAACTAAACATATTTTGCTTAATTTTTTTTCTCTGACCAACACTAATAGAATTATAACAGCAAACATATTATTTATAACAAATTTCTTGCGTTGATCAAGTGACTCGTGAAATAAAACGTCAAAATAAGTGAAAATAACTATAATTTAATTATTAATAACAACATTAGACCACATTATCAGAAAAGAAAAGAAACTATAACTAAATTGTTGTTGCTTCCACTAATCCGCCATTTATTTCAATGCATTTATAATACCTTCTTCGTATGTTAACGTTTTTAACAGTATTTTGTCAGCCAGCTCTACTTTGAGAGCACTAATATTATAAATCACTTTATTTTTACTTATTTTGACATTTTATTCCATGGGTCACTTAATCAACTAAGGAAATTTGCTATAATACGATTTTAAATTACTCAAGGAAATACTAATTATCAATATTTTTTATGAAAGTTTGTACAAACCCATTTCAGATGATTATTGCAGTGTACCCAATTAAAAAAAAAATGCCTGATGTTATTTTTTGAATTTTCACCCCAAAAAATTAATTAAAGTTAAGTAAAGTTACAGTTTCTGACGCTCTACAATATAAAAAAAAAGTTTGGCAAAATTTATTAATATATTTTTCATGAGAGTGTCCGGTTTCATACATAATTTATGAACCAAATAAACTATTTGAAAAAATATCCGCTTCACAAGAAATATTTTCTAGTTTTATCATTGAACATTTTTGAATGAAAAAGGTCATTATACAAATAAAAGTTTCATTTCTTATTGACATAAATAATTAAAGTATTATATGAAGAAAATTTTTTTCACTCAGAAAAAGTTTTACACAACACTAAAATATACGTGAATATGTGACAACGTCGCTCACATACCGTGTCAGGCTTGTCAGGTGTTTGTAGACAATAATTACAAATACACATAAACATTCTTACTATGAATGGTTTTTTTCTTAGAGCTCTATTCACAAAACAGAATAAAGTATGAAATAGTTACAAGTGTTCAAAATGACCTATGTTGCTTGCGGAAATCGTTTACCGAAAATTGTCTCGTAGTCAGAGTTTTGTTCAGATTCACCATAAATTAACATGCCACGCTAGTCATCGTCATAGTTACTATAAATTATTCCATTTTTGTTTGTGTACATCCACAAATCTCAAGGAAGCACTAAAGAAAAACGAAACGCTCTAGCCACAATACTACTACTATGACTAATAATACTTTTAGGTTAACAGCAGCAGCTGACAGATTGAGTTTTAAAAATTTTATGGGTAACTTCAATTGTTTACATCATTAATACTGATACAAAAAAAAATTACGTTACAGGAGCTTTTACTTAACCTTAATTGTACCTTAGTTTGTAATTTCGTAACACAATTTTGCATTTTATTACAATTTTATTTATGAAATGTATTTGTAGAAAAATTTGTTTTAGATATATTTTTCATAAGTTTTTTGTTGCTTTTGGTCGGATATACCCTTTAGTATCGCTGTTTCCGGACATCCTGTATAGAAATAGTTTAAAACCTAAGCTACATTCCTTGTTCATAAATGATAAATACTTTAAACTGCCATTAATAAAGTTTAAATTCAATGTACGATAAACAAATTTATATTTCCATAAAAACAATAAAGTTATTTTAAATTTCAAATATATGGCCAACGAATTTCAATGAAACTAAACGCTATTATTTACAAATTTTTCTGCTTAATTTATCAAAACCGATTATTTTTCTTTAAACATGCACATAATTAGTGTAAATAATGTGCTAATTATTATTTTTGCGCGATCCGTTAATTTAACGTATTTACTGGTTGGATTAAAAGGAATAGTAAGTTGTGTTTACAAACGACAGAGTTATAAAAAATATAAAAAAAGTGGAATTTTATTTACAAGCAATTTCATACCGTTCTTTCGACTTCTTTGGTATACCAGCTGAGTATTCTATCTTTCACGTTTATCACTTTTGATAGTGGAATTTTGATATTTTTTAGTAAGTGATAGTTGTCACTTTGACAATAAACAAATTTAAATCTAAAACTCTTTTAAACCATATACTTTGGTTACTGTATGAACAATGCAAAAAACTTAAAAAGTATCACAAGCGTTAAGGGCGCCGTATTCTTGATATAGTGTTTTCTACAAATACAAGTAATTTTAGATATTTAAGAACTGAATAATATAGCAAACAGCAACAATGTTATCTTATGCCACCTGCAAATATTCAAAGGTACTGAAGTTAAATCAATATACAACGTCAGAAAGCGATCTAGCCAACAAATTTTTAGGTACTGAAATCTTTCAAAATACGTGCTTTTTTAAACTCAACTATAGATGTAAACATTGTTATAACATAAGCTTACATAGTTCTGCATATAAGATTGTTCACTTTTGTTTATAAGTATGTAAAAATAATTGTTAAAATGTGGGGTTAGAATAGTAAAATAATGTGTGTCAAACAAATGCATTTTATAAGTTATTATATTATTTGAGGAGAGTTTAAATAGTAAAAGTGTATAAACAAAACATCAATAATTTTATTTTTTATATTAGTTTTGCTCTACGTGTTTATTTATTATTTAATTTTGTCATTTTACAGCGAGAAATACGGCGACCTTAAGGAGTAACGGTATCAGGCAAAATTAGTAGGCCTCGGTATCCTAGGCCACCAAACTTTTGATTTCGATCAGGAAACAACTCTTACTGCTTTTGATGCTTAAATAACTAAGGTAGGGCCCGAATGGAAATAAGGCCCACCTCCGGTGGTGGCACCACCCTGTGTATTTTGTGCAAAATTTGTTATAAAAAGTATTCTATAATTAGAAATCCATGGTATCCACTAAATAGTTAGGGCTAGATGTCGCACACATTTGCGATTATGCAACATTTTCAACAACCATCTAGCCAGCGTTATAAATATTTTTGGCTTGTTGGTGTTAAATATTTCTTTGCACATTATTTGATCCTTAACAGGTAAATATATATGTCAGCTATTATGTTATGTGTAAAAACCTTTCCTATTTACCTTTTTTTATTATATATAGTATCTAATATAAAAACATACCGGAACAGAAATAAGGCTCGCGGCTCACCCAAATGTATGGTGGGCGTGAAAATGCAGAATGGTTTTTAATGTCTGTATCAAACCGCCAGACTATTGGCGCTATAAAAAAGTTTCAGTTGTGTCAAAAGTCAGTGCATGAGGAATGCATGGGGCTAACAGAATCCGATGATGAAGATTACAAACGTCAAATTTAGCTTTCTTTATTTTTTTTTTTTGCTAAATTACCAAAACAATGTTATTTCCAGTTTCACTTTTTATTAGTGCTGTTAATTAGTTATACATTTACTATTTACGACATTTTGAGCTAAAAATAATCGAGGGCCTTATTTTTGCCCTTTTTTGCCCTGTATTTTCTTATTTTGCATATATGAGAGTTATTTTATGGCACGTTACATAGGTATGTAAAGGTTTAACTGTGCTTTTATACTGCAATGTCGCTATTTTGTGTTTTTTTTAATGATGAATTAAATGATCTTAGGTGGGCCTTATTTGCCGACCTTACCTTATTACTTACTTTTTTCTATACACCATTCTACCAATAATGAAAAAATAACAGCATTAGTTAAAATAACGTTAATACAAACTTGACCATGCAGACAAAATAAAAACACTGTTTTATTGTATTATTTATTATAATATATTAGTATTTACAAATATAAAAAAAATATTTCCAATATTTTATTAAAGATTCTATAAAACTATCGACTAGTCTCAATTATTAAATACAGCGTACATTTTAAGTAGAAATTTTCCTTTTAACACTACATAACAAATTTTTCAGGTAACAATTTTTCGAAACAAACCGAAATATGGGCGTTTAGAATTATTAATAAAAAAAGACAAATTAAATTCTTGGGTAAAACTTATATCATAAATTTAATGTATAGAGGAAATAATAGCCAACATATTGCCACCTTAGCTTTGGGATTATAGGTGTGCAGAGCGTTTTCCGCTGCGAATTAATTATGCAGCCTGTAGGTTTGTTTATCTTGTTGGAATTGTTCGAGAAAAGTTAGACGATCCATGCAGTGCTTTACACGAGAGTGCTCCACCTGATTTTAGATACTAAGACTTTAAATAACCGATTTCCCAATATAGTGAATAGGCTGCAATGGACCAATAAGATGGTCTGGCCTGCAAGATTGTCAGACTTAAATCCATGGGGTTATATGCAAATGTCTTGTCCTAAGCATGCGCAGTGAGAGAAAATCTGGTGAATTCGCGATATCGGTCGGTGGCCGAACGGTTTAACTCGTCAGCACTTGAATCGAGGTGCCACTCTGACGGCTATATTTGCGGAGAGGATTGGCACCCTCTTTGTAGGTATGGTAGGGTACAAGAATGTTAGCTTGGGTGAGAGAGCAATGTGAGAGATTAATACCGGTTGACATTTGACCACCGCCCTAATTAATGAAGTTTCCAGGTTTCGCTCCTTCCTGCACTTAATGGTGGTTAGGGCCTACCAACGTAAGTCGTTCCTGGGCGCAAATGCGGCCTGCTTAATAATAATATGCCGCCCCCTCTCCCGCACAAGTCTCCGACTTCTGGGATAATCCTCGTGATTAGAATGAGGGGGATGAGACATTATTATTATTATCGCTATCAGTTGATTCTTTTCAAGTTCAAGAAACTTTTCCGTTCGAATCAACAATTTTCTTGAACAAGTCTGGGTAATGCCAACCAAAACAAAAATCTCTAGACAGAATTGTTGTTGATATTTTTCGTATTCTATTGTGTGTTTTTAAAATGGAAATTATGGAAAGCAAATTAAAAATTTGAATATGGATAGATTTTTACAATAATTTTTTACCTACATTTTGTAATGTAAAGGCTTTGGCAGACGTTGGTTGCATTGTATTAAATTGTGAATTATTAAGGTATTTGATAAAAAAATTGGCTCAAGAAACTTGAACAAGAAAATTTACTAGAAAAAATATTGTACCGTACACAAGATTTAAGAACATATAAGAGTCGTGGATAAGACGTACCACAATTTGTGTGAATGAAATCAATGGCGACAATTTTGAGCATCTTTTCTAGGAATCGGAACCGGTTGTTTTTGAGATTTTCAAAAAATAAAATGTTGTTTGAAAAATTTGCTAAGTTTTTTAAGATTTATGCCACGTTAAAAGAAAAATCCCTGCTCTAGGGTGTGCCCTTTAAAATACATAATCATGAAAAAATGTAAGTAGCAGAATACTACTGTCAGTTAAATATTTTACTTGCAAATTTATTTTTAAACATTTAGAGAAAATTGTAAAAAGTGCACTATGGTTTAGTTCTGCAAATGTATTTTAAATAAATATACTTTTTAAATACGCATCTACTTATTGCTACTGAAAATATCTACGTACAGGATATTTTGGAAAGATTGATACACCGATGGACACTGGCTTATGAAATTAAAATATGACTATTTACAAATGTGGTGGTATCACGAAATATCAAATTTGTATATCATTCCAAAACTGTTTTAGCTAGAGGATATTAAAATGTATCAAGAATTTATTTAAAATATAATGTTGTAATAACGTAGATTAAAAACTATGGAATTAGTAAAAATATATGGACGATCAAGTGAATGGTGACCCCATAATATTACATCCTGTATATTATTTTCTTATATGACACATAAAATATGTTATTCAAATAAATAAAGAGATTTACTAAATAATAAGCCTCTAGCTCTAACAGTTTTAAATTATTATTAATTATATGAAAAAATATCGGTTCATAGCATCAATATCAGCACACTATATCTCATTCTGTTTAGGTTAACATTTATAGATAAGTTTGTGCAAAATACTTTATTTTGTAATTAAAGGGTAGAGCGGTAACTCAATCTTTCTGAATCATCTAAATGATGACTCCTTTGTTTTGAGTGTTAGTATGTGTAAAGTAATGCTAATTACAGAAATTATAGAAAGCAAAAGATACATGCTGTTCAGTAAAGAATAGATCATACTGTAAGGGGCTTCCTTAATAATAATTTAAAAAGTTATTACAGTTAGTACCTAATGTCTAGTGAATAGCTGCCTGGGGTATATTTCAAAAATAAATTTAAAATAAACGTCTTATTTTTGCTTCTGCGTTTTGGTTTGAGTAGTTATTTTTTGTATTTTATTATTTTTTAAATGTTGCCTTTCTTTCATGTTGTCATATTTTTCTGTATTGTGTTTCACGATGTTTTATAAGAACAACATTACTAACTCTAATAACTTTTTAAATTAATAATTTGTATGTATATATTTATTGATTTCCAAAAATACGTTAAACATAACCTCTAAAATTGTGCAATTTAACGACATGCACCAAGTATAAAGTATATTTTGTAAAACTAATAGAAGGGATATCAATATAACTAATCATTTTCCTAAAATTTCTATCTTCGAAAAAATCTGAAAAGAATTTTACTGTTTATCAAGTGTTTATTTCAGAAAAAAATTCCAAAATTTGAATTATCCAACAAATAAGTACAAAAATTAAATAAAAGTATTTTCTCAGACATATAACTGCTTAGCAAAATTGTGCTGAGCTAAATTGATTTAAGTCACATTATTTTTGCTAGCAAGATATGGCCATAGAAATCATAAAATATATAGAACGCCAAAAGAGGTACCGAAAATAGTTAACTTATGGAGAAAATGCGAGTTTGGTAATATTGCAGTAACTTTTATGAGTTGGTTACACTAACGGGGTAGCTTCACATTAATGGGCGGGAATTTCAAATTTTGAAAATTTTATTTTCAATTCATAGAAACATATGATTTCTGTGGTCCAATTTGCAAACATTCATTTCTGTTTTCAGTTGTACGCTGAGATTAAAATGCAGTATAACCAACAACTTACGTTAAGTTTTTCCTACATGGCTGCTTTCTAAGCTTCTCCATAGTCTGGTTATTTTTGAGTACCTAATATAAAGGCATCTGGCGTTCTATATATTTTATGATTTCTATGTGTATGGCCCATTCTTTACTGAACACTTTGTATACTAGTTCAATATTTGCAAGCCTTGTTGAAGTGTACCGGTTATCGTGTACATTACATAAGTAAATTGTACACTACAAAATAATAATACTCTTTTGCGTGCAGTTTCCCCAATAGCGATATTTGCAACCTAACTTTCTTCAGTTGTGTGTCAAGACATATTTCTTTGTTAGTTTCATCGGAGAAGTACTATTAAAAATATTTGGTAAGAGTAATAACAGCTTGCTTCTTATGGCGTTTGTCCGCAGTATTTGCCAATCTCATCTGATACGCAGTCGAAAACGTCATAGGCGATGTCACAAGTTTTTCCGTTTTCTGCAAAAAAAAAATAATAACAGGTCATTACACTTGTGCAACTGCAACCATGACAAATAGAAATTGAGAAATCGAGGTCACCCATGCAAAAGTTCGTAGTACGGGCCTGATAAAAATTACGCAATTAGTTTTACTTAGTTAAATCATGGAAGCATAATTACGAGAAAAAAATAATACCTGTTACTTCTAGTTGTTAATTTATTATTCATAAATATTCTCTTTGTTATTGAAATCTACTAAGTTGCCAACGCCCCCGTTTATGATTAACATTGGCAATTTTTTATAGATTGTAAATATAAAAAAATATAGGTGTATTAATTGTGTAGTAAAATCTAGATAATTTACAAAAAAAAGAATGTTACAAGTCACTCTATGTTTAGATAAAAAAAAACCGATATGTAAGAATATTCTCTTTTCATTGCCTTATACAGCTATATTCCTAGACAATAGTCCAGTCCAAATAGGTACAAAAAATAGAATTAAAGTTATATAATTTAAAAATCCCTCAAAAAATATACAATATATAAATATTCAATAATGATTTTTGGAATATATGTAGTTTTAAAAGTCAGCCCCAAAATATCATAAAAGTTAAATGAAAAGATATAATCTTATGAAGTACTGAATATTTTTTTATTACGCTCCCGTGAACCTTTTTTTTTCTTGTAAAGATTTTTTAGTTATAAAATAAGTCATTTTTAAATAGATGAAAAAAATATTACCACCAATGGACTGTGGCGTAATTAAGTATTTCCTCTGGGACTTGAACAGACACGTATTTACAGCTTGTATTGTAGCTAAAATGTAGTCCTTTTGAGAAATTCCCTGTGTATATAGGGAAACCAGTCCTTCTACTGTTGGGAATCCTTTTTCGTTGACCTGGAAATAATAATAATACTGTAGAATCGTATTTAAAGAAATAAATACGACTTCATATATACCATCCTACACTGTGTCCCGTTTTTTAGGTGAAAATGTGAGAAGGCTGTGGAATTTCCCCAAGTCAAATTTTTTACAATTCAGTACCCTGAAGGCAGATTATATTTTGCTAGCCAGTTTGTTGATGTAACAAAAGTCTAGCGTAATACGATTTTTTAAAAGGGTCGTCGTTCTTGAAAGTGATATTAGGTATTTTTTACCAATATAAAAATTTTACCAGATTATTAAACGCCCATCAAAATATCCATATACCAAATTTGATCGACAAACTTCGAACAATCAGAACTATAAATTATAATAAGCAAAGATTGCCATGAAAGTGAAAACAAATGCCTACCAATCGGACAAAGAAAGAACAGAGATATTACAAATTTAACACTTTTAATTACAGCCACAACAAGAATAATGTACAAAAAATGTGATAAATTATGAATACTAAGTTATTAAATAAAAAGTTACAAAACGTCAATCTAAATTAAATTCTCTCCAAACCTCCTTCCAGTCGAACACATTTTTCCAATCGTTTTCTTAAATTTAAAAATACTTTATATAGCTTACAATTTTATCAACTTAGTATTTATAATTTATTATACATTTTTTGTACTTTACTTGTTACTTATTTTTACTGTTGCCGCAATTAAAAGTGTTAAACCTGTAGTGTTTGTATTTTTCCTTTGTCCGATTAGAACTTTATTTTCGCTTTCATGGCAATCTTTGACCTACTTATCATAATTTTTAGTTCTGATGAAAACACTTAATAGACATTTGTCAATCAAATTTGTTATATAGGTGTTTTGATGGGTGTTGATAAAAGAACTGCCTAATATCACTTTCTGAAAAACGATCCTTTTAAAAAATCGTAGCAGGCCAGGCTTTTGTCACATCAGTAAAATGGTTAGCAGAATACAACCTCCCTTCAAGGTAATAATTATAAAAACAAATTGGCTTGCAGAAATTCCTCAACCTTCTCACATTTCTAGAGACGTTAACCTGAAAAACGGGACACACTATATATTTATATTTCCCTACTTAGGAAAATAGAAGAACTCAATATTTTATTTACCAATTATAATTTTTTTTCAGCATTATTAACATATATTAAGAAGTCCTTCATGAAAATCATTAAGGCGGAATTATAATTTTCGTTTTTCAATTTTATTTTGTAACTATTTTTTATTTTATATATTTTATTTTTCTTTTATATTGTACTAATTTATTATTGGTATTGACTGAATAGTGCATTGAATAAGTAAGTATACAAAAACACTGTTTTTTGTATACTGTATTCAAATATAGAGTGTGTAACAAATAACTTGGAGGGAATATTCAGCAGCATAGAACAAGAAAAAAGTTTTTATAAAGATTATCTATAAATACTTGGTTATTGAGATACAACCAAAATTTTAAAAATTATCAAGTTAACTTATATCAAGTCAGCTTGGAAATATGCGTAAAAAAAATTTACATTGTTTTACTGTTAAAGAAAGAAAGTTGTCAAAGTAATAACAGTGTTTTGGTGTTATTTCTGAGGAAAGCTGATTGTTGTGTAGGGAAGGAAGCGAGACATTTTGAACATACGCTGTAGCATACCACTATGTTCATGTTAACAATGTTGATGTATTTTATATAAATTTGTATGTATTTTGCTGTAAAAACTGTGTTTTTTAATTTATTTGCATCTCAGAATGTAAGTGTTTATGGACATATAATTATATAAATATTTTTCTTGTTTTGTTCTGTAGAATACTCTCTCCAATGTTTATGGCGATTTTTTATTACACCCTGTACTTAAAAAATGATTGATTTATTAATAATTTATACTGTTAATCAGAGGTTTGGTACCTCTTTAAAACAAGGTCAATTTCCCAATTCCGAAGAGGAGTTCTCGCAAAAAAACTGCAGGCGTTGGAACGCCGAGGCCTAGAGCGTCCCAGTGGTGTCTGCATAGAAAATTGAAGCTATTAGAGTAATCTTTAAATCCTGGCTTTGACAAACTACCACTACATTATTTTGTGTGAATGTACACTAAAAGAGTAAAATTTGTACCAAATATTCTTATCTTCAATAATATAATGATCTTTTTATTAAGTAACGTTCAGATAAACGTTAGTGCAATGGCACTGCAGTTGTACCGTTGTATTGTAATTGTAAGTGGTGTTAAATATTATTTACTCTGTTTACATAAAATTACTGTAGACTTAAGAAGTTGGGGAATTTATCCGCTGTAAGTTGGCGACATGCAAAAACTCAAGATTCTTGACCTTCAGAGAGGTTATGTTAATGTTTTGTCAACTACGTCCCTATCTACGGAAATTGTTGGTTTTTATCATTTGCCGAATAGTAATTAAAAGCCTACCCTAGATCAAATATAAGCCTACAATCTGCAGGAATAGATGTTCTATTTGAATGTTTGGTTAAATCACAGTATACTAGTATACTGTGGGTTAAATGAGGCCCCACTAATTTCAGCAAGTCATCATCAAACACTGCCACTGTCATTCGGGTTAAATGAAAAAATAATCGGCATTCTCATTTCGCATTTCTTTATATAAATTATAGAAATTACCTTCATGTGCTATCTGCGGTTAATAGGTCGCACCCACCATCTCCGAGTTTTTCTTTTCATTATTTTTTGCATGTATAGGTTTTATACATATTGACGTCGCTGCGAATAAGAGCAGCAAAAGTAACTGTTTCTAAACCAAACAGTCCTCTTCATCCATTTTTTTAGAAACAAATCAATTCTAAACTAAATATCTAAATTAGAATCTAATTTAAAAACTTAACCTGCAAAAATGTGAATCTTCTGTTTACTGTCAAAAAAGAAGTTTTCTGATTGGTCCTTGTATGATTGTTGGAAAAGGATTGATAAAAGCTAAAATGCTTTTAGCTTCTGCCATACAACTGCAGTGCAAAAGCGTTACTCTTAAGTTTATCTGAACGTTACAAAAGTCACCCGTATTTCTCGCCGTTTTACTTCAGTGTCTTTGAATATTTGCAGGTGGGATGAGTTAACATTCCTATTATTTGCTAAACCCTAGATTATTCAGTTATTAAATGTCTAAAATTATTTGTATTTTGTAGAAAACATTATTTCAAGAATACGGCGCCCTTTTTAATAACTTTTCTGCAGTACCAATGCAACCGCACTAATCTTATGTGAATGAAGCTTTAGGTATTAACAATATTATGGGAAACTAACTACTCGACTAAAGCTCCAACCAGAGTTGGATTACACCCACAATATCTACCCATATACTCTTTATTATTAGCTTTTGTATTTTTTTCTGTACTGTACAGTAAAGCTAATACACATACTAAATATAATAATGCAACTTATAGATTACTTACTTTACTATTACTTGAATCGTATTTGATATGGAATATTGTTTAAAATAATTACATATTTATTTCGTAATATAAGAACAGTTCTTTCTACGGACCAGGTATTTTCAAAAAAGTGTTTTTTATTACTGATCATCTTCAAATGAATTACATCTTCCAAGTACATGAAATTGTACGTGTATCTAGACTGGACAAAAAATTGGGTTCCTTACAAAATATATTGAAATGCGACCGCTAAATTTGGTTGTAAAAATATTTCAAAACAGTATAAGGTCGCTACATTTGTGAATTAAGCTTCAGTTGAAAGATACAGTTGACCTGTTTTATCTGTTACTACTTGTAAATAATATATAAGTAAAGAAGCATTGATGCATTCATAAAGTAGTTTAAAGTTTTATCGACACGTAATACTTTTCATACAAATTGATTTTCTAATAAAACCTACAAGTATGGACATTGGATAACAAAAAATAACTTCAATTTCATTGCCACTATTATTAACAATAAAAACATTGATTGTATGATTTGTCAAGAATTTTAACTAAATATGTGTCGGTCAGTGGTCGCGCGGTTTAAGGCGTCAGTACTTGAATCGAGGTGACTAGATCGGAGTTGGTTCGAGCCCAGCTGCCGGTAGACCGTATATAAGCTATATTCGTGGGGAGGATTGGCACCCTCTCTGCGGGTATGGTAGGGTGGAATAATGTTGGCTTGGGTCAATGTGAGAGATTGATACCGGTTAATATTTGACTACCCCCCTAATTAATGAGGTTTTCCAGGTTTTCCTCATTCCTGCACTGAATAGTGGTTAGGGCCTACCAACGTAAGTCGTTCCTGGGCGCAAATGCGGCCTGCTTAATAATAATATGCCGCCCCCTCTCCCGCACAAGTCTCCGACTTCTGGGCTAATCCCTGTGATTAGAATGAGGGGTAGAGATATTATTATTATATTATTATTATTATGTGCGTTCAAAGCAAATAGGTCTCTAATAACATGAAATTTAGAATTTACTCAGTACAGTAATTTTATTTAATTGATATGTATTTGATGATTAAGAATATTTTTACTGTAATATTTTAATAATAACCCAAAAATAATAAAACTTCAGATTATGCTGCAAAAATATATAAGTATTATAAGGATAAAGTCTAAAATAAATAGGCAGGCATTATTTTTGATTCTTACAATTTATTCTATCAAAATGATTTAATCAATCAGATCTTAAACAAATATGTATTTGTTTATATTTAAGTACCTATTTGTATTAGGTAATATTTACTATGGATGTGGCTATATTAATATTTTGAACACATAACGCACATGCCTACTATTTGTTAAATTTATCAATATTTTTTTATTTGTCATCAAAATGTACACAGGTATACATCCTTGCTAATATTATAAGAATGAATGAATTAGTAAGCGTAGTTATATAGATATAAAAAATATAAGTTATTAACATAAAAATTACATATCAACTATTTTTTCACTATAATTCCGACATGATAATTGAGTTAGTTTGACCAATTATAATAATTTATAAGTAACAGTATAATAACATAAAAACAAGTTGACAATATAAGGTATAAAAAATTGGGTGCAGCAATATTTTTATACCGTATATTGTTAAATTTCAAATAATTTTATTAGCTTCTCAGACTTTAAAGTTGGTTCCAATTTTTTATATCACAGGAAATATTTAGTTACTCAAATTAAATAGGTAGGTACACTGAAACAAAATTCAACAAACAATTCAATTTATCTAAAGATAAATTATTCTCGGAAATCGAATCTGTTTTGGTGTAGATATTGATGACACTTTTGTCAAAATTAAACTGATTTATTTGGTAAGAAAATTTAATTTTTTTTTTACTATTTATTTAAATGAAACGAATAATTATTCCATTTGTACTTCTTATGAAAAAATAATTAAAAAAAATATATTTTTATTTTTTTTTTCATTACCCTACCCATTTGTTCAAATCTGTATAAAAATAACGAAATAAAAACATGTTTTTTTTTTTGTTTGAAATGAATGTGCATTTCGAATCAAATAATGTGTTTATTTAAATAAAAAATGCTTAGTTTTAATTGAAGGATGTGGAAAAGGACAAAAATTTATTCTTCGTGTAAAGTTTTTAGATGAAGTTTAATTCGGTTATACAATCCTTTCAAAAACCGTAAATTAAAAAAACTAAATTTCCTAGTATATTTGTATCGTCGAAATAAGTATTTGTTTGAAAGAAATAATTGTTATTAGGTGGCCGCTAGATATAGCTGTGCTATATTTTGCGTAATCAGATATTATGTCGGATTTGAGAGACATGAACAGCAAAGATTATCAGTCATCAGTTAACTCACCACTGATCTGTGGCGTACTGATGAGAGCTAATAAGATCAAAACCGTTATGTTGACTATTTGCTATAGATGCTTTCGGTATAATTCAATGCTGGTCGGGGTGTTAGCCCCCAACTGCTTCCTGAAATTCCTGAGCAATAAGTTATTGATCAAAATAAGCAGTTGTTTAATTGGAAAAAACACCAAAAGTGTACTATTGAAAAGAACACAGTCTTTTTAGTGGAAACAAATGCTCTTTATACACAAAATAACTGTATTTTTGCTTTTTCGTTATTATTAGAGATACAAAACAAAGTTTCAAATAAAAGTTGTAGGACTGTAACTGAAGTCCTTTAATAAGTTAATAGAAGCGCAGTGGCGTACAGAAGTTGAAGAGGTTCAAAAAGCAATTATATATTTTTTAAGGAAACGCTCTGTGTTTCGCTGAATTTTTGGATTATCCTATTTTTTCTGATTTCAAAAGTATGACATATGACTCTCCTATCTTTAACTGTTTTCAAATCATTGAACATTGGCCTAAATATAATGAATAACCGTGTAGATTTTAGTTATAAGACATTCAGAGATTAGTTATTTGTATTTAGGAATTCAACAATTTCTTGTTTTAAAATGAAATGGCGTAGGTAAGGAAATAAAAAATAATTACATTTGTGTGTACATGGAAAACACATTATAATAAAACATAATAGATGTTACGAAATGCTAGTAAATTGCTTTTAAATTTACTGTTATCGATGTAAAGTCTATTGCAATAATAATGGCACTCTCTCTAACCAGTTTTTGAACTAGGTACTGGAAGTTTTAAGCAGAAATTTCATTAGATCTCTATTGGTTAGTGGAACAACTAAGAATTAAACTTAAAAGTTGAAAGTAGATTTCATTATGAATACGTCAGCAGTTCAAAATAAATCGCCAAATTCGTTTTAATAGTGTCATTATTATTATATAGATTGTAAGTATACATAACATCCAATAAAATTATTATTTATTCTTAGATTTGTAATAACTAACCTAAAACCTTTCTGTACAATATACAAGACGGTCTGTAACGAATGAGTCATAAAATAACTGCATATTGTAGACCTTAAAATAGTAATATTTAGGCTTAGTTATACATTGCTGATGGCTCGCTTTGCACACTACTTTAAAGTTTGATTTTGAATGCATTTCTTTTAGTAAAAATGACGTAAAAACTTGAATCAGAGGATTTTAACAGTGTTGTAATCCGAATCTGAACTTAAATTTGAGATATCTTGTAGAGGGCGCTAGAACATTGTAGCGTAGTTAGCTTTTATCGCAATTCGCTTTCGAGATAATCCCACTTCAAACCAATGCCGGTGCGATGGGAATATCTCAAAACCGGAACGGTTCTATAATTTGCCGGATGCGCCAGTGGCAATATAAATTTTTTTAATTGATAGTTCACATATGGATATGAATTTTCTACCTTGTTCAAGGTCATTGTATATTTCTTTAAATTTATGTAAGGCTACATGACAACATTAAAATATTAATAATTGCTGGGATCTATCAATATTAACTATTAACTACACTACAAATATTTTATACTTATTTTGTCTACTACGATTTTGAACTTATTTGATTAAATATGTTCATACAACAGTATAAAATGAAAAATGCGTATATTCAATAAATAACACATACATGTTTTTAACAAAAAATAAATGAAACATCAAATTATTGCTATAAAACTCTTAAGGACACCGTATCCTTAAAATAGTACTTTCTACAAATACAAATAATTTTAGATATTTAAATTGCATAACGACAGAAAGCAGTCTAACCAACGAATTTCTAGGTACAGAAATCTTTCAAAATAGGTACGTATTTTTTTTAATGTAACTGCAGACGTAAATATTGTTATAACATAAAGTTACATAGTTTATAATATGCATATACCTAAGATTGTTCACTTTTGTTTAAAAGTATGTGAAAATAATTGTTAAAATGTGGGGTTAGTAAAATAATGTATGTCTTACAATTGCTTTTTAAAAGTTATTATTTTATTTGAGAAAAATTTAACTAATAAAAGTAGATAAACAAAACCTCAATAATTTTATTTCTGATATTACTTTTGTTCTACGTGTGTTATTTTTCGAGATTTCAGTACCTAAAAACATTACAAATTTGATAATTTTACAGCGAAAAATACGGCCTTATGGTATGGTCTATCTATTTAGTAGCTACGTCATGATGAAATACTAATAAATGAAATCAACACACACCTCAATGCTAAAACGTGAAATAAAACGCACTGAACAAACACCTGCACAGTTTTTGATAAAGTATGTATCAATATAATGGGATGCCTTTCGACCTGAATGAATCTATTAATGCACTAAAGTCACTTTTAGTCAAATCTGATTCAACCAAGGGTTGGGAATATTTATTGATATATCAATAATTATCGATAATAATACAGATAAAAAAATATCGAATTATCGATAATATATCGAATTTATCGGTATTATCGATATTATCGACAATCTATCAATATTATCGAAAATTTATCGATATTACCGATAATACCGATATTATCGATAATTTTCAATATTATCGTTATAGTAACGATAACATCGATAATATCGGTAGCTATCGATAGTTTTGATAATATCAATAATATTTTGACTCATGAAGAATCACGTTCAGCCGTAGCTTGAAGTTTGAAGACAATAATGATTTATGCGACTTATGTGTTAACATTTTGATAGGGTTTAGATTTGTTTATACCATAGGTAAGTAACCTAAAATTTAGGGAACAATCTCGAAGTGGGCGACATCTGTTGAGATAAAATGAAATCCTTCCGGGGATGACTAACATAGGCCACAGATGCACAAAGTCTAGTTTATACTTTGTGTACAGATCTTATAAATATAAGTGACAACTTGTCGGTAGAACACGCTGTGATATAAAAATTATTCATTATTTGAAGTTATTTCTTCAATATTTTCATTATTTTAACACATTAAATAGTTCTATAACACTTTTCCATAAAGACTGACAAATAACTGCACTTAAAACACCAAAAAAACACTTCTATTAGATGTGTCAAATATGTGATAATTGTCAAGTAGACGTTAAGTAGATTTAAAAACATTGTTTTTCACACCCAAATTGCACCATCTACTGGTAATGTTTCCTATAGTTTACAAACCCCAGCAACGAGTCTGTGGCTCTTTGAAATATGGCAACTTTTACCCCATGGCTGGATGTGGAGTGAATGCGTTTGTCAGATAATTCGATAATATTGGTTTATATTATTTATCGATAATAGATAGTTCCAAACCGTTATCACCCAATCCTACTTATAAACTTAAATATGGCAAATGATCTTGAGCCATTGTCGATATTAATTCATTCTTGTAATAAATAATAATTGGAACCGTTTTTATTTCAAAATAATATTATTTACATATGTAATACATGTACACTTTGATAGATGTTATAATATTGCATGAGTTTTATATAATTTATGAAATAATAAGAAAATTTAAACATTTTAATAAAACTATTAAAAACTTTGTTAAATGCAAAACTATACTTGAGCAGGCCTTTAAAAGAAACGTGGGCCCAAAAAATTTGCCGAGCATGTAAGTGATTTTTTTTTATACTGGTTCGCGTGAAGTTACATCCGTTCTCTCATTCACATAAATTAACGATTTTGATAAAAATGCATATATAAAAAGAAAATACTACTAATAAAAATATAATGTTGTATTCACAACGATTATTTTGTTATTATTGCTTATAAATCGCAGCTTATAATTAACTGCAGTTTATACAGATATATAAATTTGATGAGCCTAATTCCACCAAAGCATACTAACATCATGACATTTTTTTTTTAAATTTTGAAATATATTTTTATTTTATTGTAACCGTAAATATTTTTCACTTCAGCATTTTAAATTGATGACTTATATTTGTTTATGTCCACATCTCTAATTTGCACTCGCAGAAGACATATTGTTTTTTAATGGCAGCATAAAATGAGGTACTGTCATCAAAAGATACATATTTATATCTATAAAAAATATAACAATTTAACTATCATTATGCAATAGCATTCCAATTATTAGGTATGAAGCATAAAATACCACCATATTAATTCAGTTTCAACAAACCATTTATTCTAGACGAAAAGAAAAAGCAGATTCTTAGAGCACGTCTACTGAATCTCAATAGGCAAGGCATTAAAAAATTAGTATGAAATCGGTGTTTCATTCAGTGCAAGTGTTTTATCACATTTAAATTAAACTGTACTATCATCTTTTTTCGCACTTCGTATTGGAAACAGAATCAATTACCGTAAACATTACGAAACGCTGTAGATATCATATTGTTCCCAGTAATTGTTATATTATATATATATATATAATATTTCGAGTGTCTTTTATAGGAATTTATGTTATTATATTAACTGTACTTACGGCATTCATTTTCCGGTAGACGCATTGAAGCAGGCACTGAAATGAAAAAAAAATGGATATTATAGTACCTATATCGTTTCAACGTTAGTTGTGTGTAACAAATAGTTTTCTTAGCAGTTTTATTAACATGATTTAAAACAAAGAGTAAACGTATGCTTTTGTTTTTAAAATGAACGAGTATAACCAATCTAGGAAAGTTATAATATACACAGGGTGGGACATAGAGCAAGTGCAAGAGTAGATTGCCGGATACAACGTACCCACACTTACTTTAGTGAAAAGTAGATGGCTAAAAAGATACAGGGTGTCAAGGTTAAAATTATGTTTTTGATATTTGTAAATAACTTTTTGAAAAATCCAAATATTTGCATTCATTTTACAATTTTACATTATAACCAATATAACCAATGGATCTAGGAATATATATAGAGGGTGTCCCGAAATTAGTGGGACATAGAGTCAATTCCTGGCGACAAAATAATGCGATGTATCCAAACTTACCTTAGTCAAAAGTAGATTTTATTTTATTTATTTTAGTTTAAAAAATACAGGGTGTCGAAGTTAAAATTTTATTTTCGATATTTGCAAATAACTTTAAAAAAAATCGAAATATTTGCATACATTTTGAAGATTGGGCTTTTTTGTAGAAGAGAAATTTAAATTTGTTGCTAATTTTGATCTCAGCAGTCAAGAGTGTCACTTATATATAGCACATCATACATTTTTAAACGGCAAAATTGTTTTGCGACTCTCGGTATATCCATCTGACTATTAAAACTATCGATTCCTCTAACTTTTTTTATCTGAACAAGGTATATCTTGTTTAAGTCGTTAAGAGTAACCGTTTTCGAAATAATTCTATTTGGAATACTTATTCAGTGCACCGAGTAAAAAACTGTTTTGGTTTCAGGTAAAAGTGGCAAAAAGGTGTACATTTTTTTGGATAAAAAAGGTGGGAGAATCGAGAATTGTTTCAATAGTTATTGCCATTTAGAAAATCATCTACTCTACTAGTGACGTCAAAATTAGCAACAAATTTGATTTTTTCGCTTCCAAAAAAAAACCGATCGCCAAAATGTATGCAAATATTTTATTTTTTTAATTAGTTATTTACAAATATCGAAAATAAAATTTAAACATTGACATCCTAAATCTTTTTGGACGTTTGGAGTTAAATTTGGCTACATTGTATTATTTTGTCGTTAGGAATCTACTCTTGCTCTATGTCCCATTTATTTCGAGGCACCATATAGAGAGCAATAAAATTGCTAACTCATGGTGTAAATTTTATTTTTTTAGAAACATTGTTTTACCATTTTTGAAATGAATAGAATAAGTTATTGTTTTAGTATTTAGTAGTGATCAAACAGAAATCAATTTCATTCATAATGTTTTTATATTCTTGTTTTAGTAACAGTAGAGTAAAAAAAATATACTTTTATATAAAATATTTTTTTCAAAAATAAATTCGCCTTGTATCTTGTATTTTTTAAATGTTTATTTAATTATTCATTGTACTAATTTCCAATAAAATTTAAACATAATACAACAAATTTATTTACAATTACTAATAATAATTTTATTTTAGTTATTAGCCAAGTACCTATCAACAAATAATTTAGTAAACTAGTTAAATAAGTCAGTTAACCATAAATCAAAAAATAGATGTTCAAAATCATTACTATTTTTGCTTCATTTAGCTACGCTAAACTTATAAAGCTAATACCTTCACCTTGTATCTGAATAGCATATTAATAATGCAAATGAAGTAATTGCTCTAGTTAGATTTCTATACTTTCATTGAAAAACAGTCGATTACGAGCACATTAATTGACGTTTCAATTGAAATAATTACAAGAGAAGGTCAATGATATACAACGATTAATGATGTCGTTTCCTATTAGTTAAATACTGGGTATCCAGAATATGCCTTTATTTTACCCGAGATTTTACCAAACAAAATATATTTTACTTAGCAATGTATTTTATTTAAACATACTGCGTGGACAGTTTCCTTAGAGTTCTTCTCACAGCACAGAATAAAATGTGAAATAGTTACAAGTGTTCAAAATGACTTATGTTGCTTGCGAAAAGCGTTCACCGTACAAACGTCTCCTAGTCAGAGAGTTTTGCCCAGATTTGTCATAAATTAACATGGAACTGGTGATGGTTCCTATAAATTATTCCATGTTTATTTATGTACACTCACAAATATCAAGTAAGCATAGAAAAACGAAACGCACTACACAATTCTACTAAGACTAATAATACTTTTTGGTTAGCAGCAACAGGTGATAGATTACAATGTTGCCGTACGTTACAGTATGTTACAGTTTTAAGAATTTTCTGGGAAACTTCAATTGCTTACTTCATTAATACTGATACAAAAAAATACGTTACAGAGGAGTTTTTACTTCACCTTAGTTAAAAGTACCTTAATTTGTAATTTTGTAACAGTTTTTATTGATTTTATAATAGATGTATTCTTATTTTTGAAATGGAGAAGAACTATTAATTTAAGACATTTTTTTGTTGCTTGTGGTCAGAGCCTATTTAGTATCTACATTAATATTCCGGGCACCCTGTATAACGTTCTGAATATTGTCCTAATTGAGAATTGACCAAACAACCAAATGCATTCCTCTTTCTACAGATTATTATTATTGACTATTTCTATAACATTTATTAAGAATGAAAGGATATAATTAATACAGCAACCACGTATTTGAAATCCATATCTTGTGGACAGAAAAACAATACATGGTATCATGGTATCCTTATTATGACTTAATTAATTATTATTAATAAATGCGGCTTTCACTACCGAAAATTACAATGACTTTCTCTATAGAGTATACTATGGTACTTATAGTTGGTATGGAATCGAAATCTGTTTTCGAACCAATTTTTAAGAAATCAGCTGTACCTGTCTTAAAAATTTTTCATTGGGAAAGTAACATGTAAGTGTGTTATCAAAGATGTTTAAAAAATGAAATGATATTATGTAATACCTATGAGAAATGGAAATAAACTAATATTTTTCTGCAAGAAATGTATAATTTAATATACACGAGTATTTTTATGTCGTCTGATTACTTCTGTGTACACATTTTTTTTTAATTAGATATCCGGTAGCTGGAATTTTATTTTTATAAAAAAAATTTAAATATTAAAACTGCTGTATCAGTTAACGACGTCCTACATTTTTTTGGTGCTATTTACGTTTTAATACAAGTTTAACTGTCCTGGAAGTCGACTGCTTTCTAAACTGGTTGGCCGAATCATATTATTTTACGATACGGATATTTGACCTAAACATACGTGTTCAAGAACCATGATGATATGATAATCAAATAATTATTTTAAATTATTAAAGATAAAAAAAATGTTTTAGAAAGGTATTTTAAGCTAATATCAATCAAATCTCCTACAATTCCTATCAATGAAGTCATTTGTATGTTCTCTGATACCAAACATCCAGGTATGCTAATGAACAATTCCACAGACAAAGCTCTATTCAATAATTATCTAAAGAAAATAATATAATTTACTAACCTTCTAATGAAACACTCTATAAATATCTAATTTCACTTTATGGCAATGGGAACACGGCAAATTCAACCACAATAGATGAGATCTGACCTATTTCTGCATTTATAGGATTGCTTCTTCAGGTGGTCTCCTTTAACTTGAATCAAATATCTAACTATAAAAATTAAAATTATTTGAAGTTAATATATGTATATTATCGCTCGCCGTCTGTTAGCGGCTTAAAGCTGCTGCACTGTGTTTTTCTACATTTTGTTATAAATTAAACTTGAACAGTGACAACAATTACAAATAAACCAATATGTGACAGATAGCGGTTTACAAATATGTTTTTCCATCGCCTTCTATTTAATAGGATTTAGAAAGCGAGCACCGCAAACTAAAGTCAAAGGCTGAAAGATTCTTCAAAACCTATTTCTCAAAAATTCGTTCTGCAAAGACATACAAAATGCATATGGTTGAAAAGAGAAAAAAAATCTATCAAAATTGTGCAAAAAATATACACAATGCTATTTAAAAGAATATATGGACCACTCATCTACAGTGTGAAGAAAATTTTTTTTTAACAAATATGATTCGTTTATTATGTACATATTTATGAGATCGTTGTTTATTTACTTATTGTTTTATTATATTATTGTTTTTATATTTTCTTCTCCTATAAAAAAATTTCAGATTAGACTTAACTTTGTTCGTTATTGTCGTTGTTTCCCTTCAATGTCTTCACTTGCTCCGAAAATATTTACCAATAATAAAATTATTTTGAAAAATTCAAAACCTAAAGTGATAGAAAAGTTGAATTATTCCACTGACAAACAGGTAATTCTTTGATTAAAAATAAGTAATAAACACATCAAAGTAGCTCACGTTTCTTGAATATATAAGGTAATCAGTTTTTATTACTTTTCAGTTATTTTTTTATTTAATACGTTAGCCAACAGGTTACTCACACATTGTGACTATACTAGTATAGCAATTGAGAAAAAAAATACAAACTCAAAAAATAAAATAAAGAAATTGGTTTAGATAATAGTAGTAAATGTAGCCACAACAACAAAATTGAAAAGTACTAAAAGAGTAAGGATATAATAATTCTATCATTCTATAGATTGTTTCGAATGGTAATTCATTTCGTTCCGTCTGCCGTCAAAAAATGTTGGTTTTACCAAACTTGAATGGCCTATTTACTAATATTTTAAAACAAAAGTAATGAAAATTGATTATTTCAAAAATAACTACGATCCTATATATTTTGTATCTTATTTTTGTAAAAGGATTCCTTGTAGAATTATATTTTTGAATAACGCAACATTCTGTATAAATTCCAATTCTCATATAAATTTAATTAATATTCTTACAAATTTAAATTTAGTGTTCAAAGACATGCTGAGTTAATTTTATGTAGAAAACAAACATCAAATTCTTTCTTTGTATCCAATAACTAATGAGGAGAATCTATGAAAAATAATGGTGACATAATTTTTACTTGGTTAGTAGTGTTGCGTTACCGACATTGTTAATTTGGGTTTCGCACTTCCCACATTTTGTGATGTTAATGATCATTGTTCTTTATGCATATTAAACCTCAAAACAATGTGGATCTCTCGGCATCCATGACAATAATTGGTCTGCGAAAATCATCCACGTTATACCACAAAATTTAAAAAGCAAATTTGTTCATCTCTTCCATGCATATTATTCATTACACAATAAGGTCAACAAATATTGGTAATGTTAACTGATTTTCAAATTACAGATCAGATAATTTGAAAGATTTTTTACGCTGCCCAATTAGCAGCGGAACATATGTCTAGGTAAAAAATTATTACAGGAAACCTATGAGCTATGGCAATCTTTTAAAAAGAAACTCTTAAGAGTTTCTTTGCTTGCTTAAGCACCAACTTGTACGCATACATTATATAACTGCTAATTATAGTCATATTTTTATGTAAATAAGTTAATGACTTGGAAAAAAACTCGATGGGAAAGTTAATTATTGAGAATGCCGATGAGTATTTGTGAAATAAAAATGTAAAGCGGAAATTTTAAGGATATTAAAAAGGAATATTTTTTATATAAATAGGAACGAGGTATGATACACGGTGTTAAATTAAAATTTTATTTTCGATACAACTTTTTTAAAAATCCAAATATTTGCAAACGGAAGTTTTTGAAGGCGAGAAATTCAAATTTGTTATTACTTATGGCACATAATACTTCTCTTTGATGGCTTTTTACACTGAGTAACCCATTTCGAAATAATTTTGTTTAAAAAATCCAAATATTTCCATACATTTTACACTGAGGGAAATCAACCAATAAAAAAGATTGCTAAGATCATCGGTATCATAGTTGGAATTTCTTATTACTATTGCAATATTATGTAGAAAGTATAATAAAAATTATTTTCTTAAACGATTTTACTACTTAAAATCGGCGTTTTGCTAAAACAATAGAACACCTTCTTACGTTGAATAGATACATATTTTGTATCGCTTCTTCTACTAAAGGTAACTAAGATAACTTTTTGCAGTAGACAACTGACTTTATTTTAAATAATAAACATACATGAGAGAGTGTTTGTAGTACTAGTTCCTATAATGTTAAATAAGTTATCAACGTTAACTTAAAATGTTTGTTTTATATTGATTCTGTCTAAACTGTAGGTACAATCGTTTGAGAGATTTAATGAAATTTCTACTCAGAACTTCCAGAAAATCATAAACAGTTTTGAGAGAGTATCATTACTATTGCAAAATCATGCACCTAGCTATCTTCCACTTTATTTTTTTAATGTAAAATGAATGTTTAAAAACAAAGTTCATAATTGAACTAATCTAGGTGCACATAGTAATGGCAAGATAATAATTTTATAGTGACTATAAAATCGCTTATTTGAAATAGAAAAATATATTTGCTGATATTGCCACAGAAATAATCATTTTAGGGCGAAAGCCTATCAGTTCTAATCAAAATTTTTGCTAAGGTCAACAATTGCAAAGCAAAAGTAATGAAAAGGTGGTATTGCAGTAATAAGTAAAAAGTTAACAGAGAACCTTTTTAACCGCTAGCAGGTTCCTTTAGCAGAATTGTTTTTATTAAGGCAGCAACGTAATTTTTTGTGGAGTCTATTTAATGCAGGTATTTTGCTAGGAATAATCGATATCTACTAATAGTTAAAAGATATTTCTACCAGTGCAGTACGGAGGGTTTTAGGATTATTTATAAATATCGAAGATGCAATTTTAACTTTGACATTATGTATCTTTTTAACCATCAACTTTTGGCTAAGGTAAGTTTAGCTACATCGCATTATTTTATCGTTAAGATCTACACTTGCTCTACGTTTCATTAATTTCGGGACACACCGTATATGTTAAAAAAAAAAATGTTTCCATTAGTAGTGTAGTAATGCGTAAAAAAATATTAATTTAAATGTTTATTTCGACGAGTAAAGTGCTTAGACATTTGTTAACACACTTTCAATTTGCGCCAACAATAAGAAGGTGCATTTCTTACATAGTAGTGTGCCAAGGACTACGCTAATCTGGGACTTATTTGTAAATATCGAAAAAAAGAAAATTATAAGGATTTCGTTAGAAATGTAATTTTGTTATTTTAAAAAAATTAACATTGTAATTATTTTTACCTGCTATATTAAGTATGCAAGATTTATCAATTTGTTTAAACAACTGAAATCATGAAGTTACTTAAATTTACTGAAATTATTACTTAAATTTCTAAATTCTACTTACCCCTGCAATGCGTTTTTCATCTTCACTAAAAGTTGCTCTTTTGGCTCGACTACGAGTATGCTCATTGACATTGAATGCTTGTAAAGCCTCTGAAAAAATAAATTGCTTCATAAAAAGATGCTTAGAATAATCTACTAAAAGTCGTTTTGCATTTACCAATAAATTGATAGCTTTGATACAATAGCTAAAGAATTAAAAACAGTTAGTACCACTGGTTATAACAATATTTACCAATTCTAGTGTTTTACCTTTTTTTTAATTTGTATATCCATTTAGTAACATTCTATAATTTTGAGATGTTTTATTTTTAAATATTTAATGAATAGGTAGGAATAGGTATTTTTGTATACTATTAAGTTACGTATAGATCTAGAGGCTACTCTAGAAATAAGTGTAGAAATTGATTTAAAAATAAAGTCTCCAAAGTTTTTTATCTTAAAAACAAAACGCGAAATTACTTAAGTTGAGTCAAAAATTGGTAAATATCAAACTGGTTTAAGTAAAACAATTAAGTGAAAACGTGAGAATATTTTGTGATCTATTGTTTTTTTAAATGGCAACTAATAAAATACACTTTTTTATGATAAGTAGTAGCAACAGTTTTCAAAATTAAGATTTAATGGTTTCAAATATAAATTTATATTGCATTTATGATTGGGCTGCACTTTTGCACTCAGTGTGAACTAAGATAACTTCATCTTTATTTATTTTCTATTAATAAATAAACACGAAGCTATTCTCAGTTCACACCGAGTGCAAAAGTGCAGCTCATTCGAAAATGTTATTAATTTTTACTGCGAATCTATCTATTCGACATCTCATTAGTAGAATTGCATATATGTATAAATATGTACACCAAAACACGTAATATGTCGTATTGCTTATAAGCATGTATTAACTTAACAAGACACGTGACAATTAGCACAGTGACAAAGGTGTAGAGATAATTTGAATTAGAGAGTGATATCACATAAATTTCTATATATTTAATTTTTTGAAAACTAAAAAAAGTTCAAGGTGAGTTATTTCAATGAAATGATTTTATTTTATTAATCAAATTTGTAAGTGATATAGGTAATTCTGCAAATAAATTTTATTTAAATTTAAATTTTATAAAGTAGATTGGAAGAATATAATTATTATTGGCTTATGTAACATATGTTGACATTATATTACTACATTGTACAAGAAAATACATTTTTAGAATTTTCCGATCAAATTTTTATTACAGGAATCAAAAATATTTGTATGCCTGTAATATTGCAGATTTAAGTGAGGAATAAAATTTTCTATTTATATAAATTTATTAACCTTAATATTATTTATTGTTTATACAATTCGATTTTTAATATTGTAATTTTAATATTAAATATTATTATTGTTTCAAAGTGTTCGTTTTTTCAATTTTTGTTAAACTTTTCACATTATTTATTAAGATCAATGAAGCTTTTCTACTTTCGTCTTTTGTTTATTTATTATATTTAATTTCAATTAAAGAACATACTGTTTTTTAAAATCTTAGAAAATGTTATTCTTGTTATCCCATCTTACACAATCCCTTTATTAAAAAAAACGTAAATTTTTAAATATTTTTCTTTTACTTATATATTATTTTTATATAACTTAAATTAATTTTTCAGTATATAAAAAACTGTGAAATGAATCTATAATTTTACCTGATAATATAGCAAGTTTTATTTCATCTTGGCACTGGTTAATAATATCTTCGACTTTCTTGGGTGCAGATGGTGGAATGTCACATCTTCCCGAAGGAGCGTCCTAAATTTTTTTTCATTACTATTACGACTGGACAAAAATTTAAACACTTACCTTGGTCTGTACCACAATCAGAAAAACCAAAAGCGAACCGACAACACAAACAACACGGAGAAACATTTTTATTATCAACAGAAAGAATGGACTGTCCTCAAGAGCAGTGAAACCGGCAATGAGTGCACCATTAACGTAAATATTGCAGAAGTAAAAATTACACAATTTAAACAAGAGGCGGGTATTCTACTCTTTCATAATTCCCCACGAGCTTAGAAATATAATCGTAAAGGGTAGTCATTGTAAACCAATAAAATTTTACAGTGAAGACTGATGAATCGTAATTCCTAGCGAAACTTTCTACATGATAAAATTCAGTGTGCCTTATGTGAATGTACGGAATCGCATGACCGTAGAGGATTGATATTTCTAAGAATACTCTACAAGATTAAGTGGAACCTACAATAATTATTTTAGTTCTAAAATTTCAAGTCATCAGTTTATCTTATCTGAACTCTGCCTGGGAATAATTTATTTTTACTAGTAGATAAAAATATTCCTCATTGTCTATAATGCTTAGGATAAGTTAAGATGTAATACTTGTAAATATAAAATGAGCTAGAAAGAATATCATTATTTTGTGTGAAAATTGCTTTTCACCAGATGAATTCGTTTTAAAAAGAAAAATTGTCTAGGTGTCAAACCTCTTAGTTTTTCGAATATGAGTAGGTTTAAATTTGATCTATTAATTCACCAATTGTAAAGCGGTTTCATAAATTTGACAGTTTACTGACCAATGTCTTGATTGATTTAATTACATACATAGGTCAATATTTCTAAATATAAAACGGGTTTTACTGAAACTCAAATATCTTTAAGCAAATTGTGAGATGCGTTTTACGTAAAACCTATTAATAGAAAGAGGGGGAAAGATTAAAATTCTGTGTACCTTATGACCTTATATGATACGTAGGATATCAAATTTGATATTATTCATTCGTCATTTATGAGATATTGTCTTAAGTTCGTTCCTTTCGTTTTAAAATGAGAATTTGAGGTGTATTTCTTTTTATTTATTTTTTTTATTATGAATTTACATATTAATATTTAATAAAATATTTTTACGGGATTGATCCAAACTAACGTACTTCCAGCCTACCATACCCGCAGAGAAGGTGCCAATCCTCTCCACGAATATAACTGATCTACGGTCTACCAGCCGCAAAATTCGAACCTGCGGTGGGTAACAAACACGATTCGAGTACTGACTTAAACCGCTCGACCACCGACCGATAAGATATAACTGAATTTGATGATTTTAACTTTTCACCTTTAATTACTCGAGAACTGATTAGGTATACAAAATTAAAAGGTAGGTGGCGTTGAAAATATACTGAAAACATTTGCCAGTCTATGATTTTTAGAAAAATATCTATTATCGATAGATTTGTGTCATCTGGCGACTTTAATTGTATATTCTATATACATATCTGATTTTATCTTTATATCAATAATTTATACGTGTCCCTCAATTTATAATTGTTAACTGTTCATATAAAGCTTTATACTCAAATTATTAAAAAATACACATATACGTATGTTTAGAAACGTATTGTAAATTTAAAAAAAGTCGCTCTGTTTATAATTATTATGCTCTACAATTATTATAAAATAAAATAAAGACATATTACTATTATTAATATGTATTAATAAATAGTGGGGTAATACCCCATGGTTCTCTCCGCCTATGGTTTTACATATACATTTTACATGGATGGACACTTTCACTAGTATTGAATAATATTAATGGAATGACCTAAAAGATAGTAGCAAATGTTCAGTACATCGAATTAGGTACCTACATTTTTCTTAAAATATTCACTTGCTTTAAAATTTTAAATATATACAGTGTGATCATGTATGATTCAAACGGTTAAAAAACTCGAGAAAGAACACAAATTGGCATATTATCTTTTGAGGTTCGGTTCATTAGAATTTAGTTTGTATTTGTACTTTATAAAAGTACACTAGAGGTTTTGAAATATCTATCTGTAGAGATATGACAAAATGTTTAGATAAAAGTCAGTCTTAGTACTCTTAGTATACCTATAATTTCAGTGTAATTGCCTATTTCTTACTTTGGTTCAACAGAAATTCCTGCTCTGATAACATATGACAAAATTAAGGCAATTCGTTTTATACAGGTGATGTTTGTTAGGAAACTCTTTACTGCCACAATTTTGTCCCGAATATCCCGATCATTGCGGTTAACTATGATGTGGCCTACGAGATGCATCTGAATCACTGAAATGTAATTTTATATTATGATGATTGGAATGCGCTAAAAGCTGCGCGAATGGATTATTCATGATCAGCGCCATATTTTGTTTTGTGTCTCTAGCAATGGCGGAGCAGTAGGGGCTTAGCTGATTGTGAATTGAAATTAAATTGAATTCTGGATATGGAGAATTATTTCGTGCTATATGCTGGTTAATTTTACAGTCCCTTATAAAACATGACATGTTCCAACAATAACACCCACTAAAATACGCAAAGAATAACACTAACGAGATACAAGATAAAAGAAGAAACCACACTGTACGCCAATGACGTGTTTACAAACATAATAATGGGAAATTAAGAACACAATTCATATCGTACGTGCAGTTGGTTGTCTCTCTCGCACCCACATACATAACCAATGAAGTATGTCTTTGAAGAGTGTCATGTGCCTCCTGTTGTCTGCTCCTAGGGTTGGTATCTTTATTTGGATGCGCAAATGGACTAAACGCATTCCATATCGTACATTTCAGTGACCTGAATATGAATCTTAGCTCTAGAACTGTGCAGAAAATTCAAGACGCCTTCGACGTTTCAATTTTGAATTATTAGATGTCAAAGCTAGTCCGTTTCCAGAATGATTGAGATCTCAGTCTACCGTCTATTTTATCACAATATTGAATCAGAAATGGAAAATTTGAGTAATTTGACCAAGATAAATGTTAATACTTAATAGATAGGGACCTATACCAAATTTTTTAGTTACTCAATTGAGATATAACGAAAAAGATTGCGAATAAGGCTTTATTCTGGAGGGGCGAAACGTCTTTAGAAGGCACGTTTTGTACGTTTAATATTTGGTTGAAGTTTGGCAGGTTAATTTTTGAATAACCCTATATGTATATCCTAAAATTCCTGAGCAAAATTACTGAAATGGTAGAACGCGGATCTCAAAGTTACCCTCTGCCAATTTTCAGTAAAATGTATGTTTATGTTCTATTCTTCCGTGATACCCTGTGTAATGTAAAATCAATGAGTTTATAAAGGGTGATTGGGGGGAACCCCTAATATTCGAAAGGAGTGTTCAGGCGGTAACGGTGTTCGTTTGGGGATTGCACGGGTAGCTCGTTGAAGTGCATGGTGATTTTCTCCGTTGGAATACCGCCTCTCTTGTGTTCACTTTTGTTGCATATGCTAATGATTTAAATCATCCCCAAAAGCAGTAATCAAGGGAATTCAAATTTGGTGACCTTGGTGGCCAATCTTGGAAACCACCTCGGCCAATTCAGCGTTGAGGAAAGCGATTGTTATATGATGGTTAAACACAACACGACTAAATTGGGCAGGGCCACCATCATGCTGAAAGTACATGTTTTGCCTAATATCCAATGGAACATCGTCCAGTAGATCTGACAAATTATTTTCTAAAAATTCTACATATCTAGCTCCATTAAAATGATCATCTAGCACAACTGGGCCAAGTAATTGACTATTAATCGTACCACACTACACGTTAATGCTGAACCGATGTTCATTCTGATAGTTATTTACTCCATCACGAGCGAATTAAGTCTCATTGATGAACAAAATGTATTTGTAAAGTATATGGTTTGCGTTTATCCAATTGAAAAAATGAAACCGCAAATAATTATCACCGTCCTGAAGATTCTGGACGCGCTGAATATGGAAAGGTTTTTGATCCCATGCCGTAGTTTGATTAATTTGGAGACGGGTTGCAATGCGCCTTGTACTTACACCCGGGCTACGTTCTGCCGTATTTAGAATTTCTTCTTCCACTACTAAACCCGGATCAGCTTGCCTCTCAGATATCACACTGGAAAACGTTCAAGTTTCACGTGCATTGTTAAAGACTATCTGGAATACATTTCTATCTGGCACTCTTCTGTTCGGGAAGCGCCGTTAATATACAGCAACTTTACGATTAGCGCTACCGTTGCAATACCCATAAATAAAAATAATATCAGCATATCGATGATTAAATGTGGCACGCATTATGAACTTATATATGCGCAATACCGACTAAACGAAAGCACATGTAAAAATAAATGCGACAATTATAAAATAAGCGTTTAAATGTAATCACTAATGTGAGTTTGGTTTAGAATGCATGCTACTCAAAATAAAGTATCAAATAATAATAGCTTTCGCAAAAATAGCAATTAAAATATTTTCATTGCTATCTCAGTAATCATTGATATTCGACAATATGCTTATGCTTTTTGTTCACCCCTTTCAAATATTGGGGGTTTCCCCCAATCACCCCTGTATACATGTCTGTCTGTTTGGGCAACGAAATGTGCCAAGATAGCATGGAATTTGGAGTCTATGTACGTCTAAAAATAAAATGTAAATGACATTGCATGTTTCTGTTACTAAAAATAGAAAAAATCGATTTGTTCAAGTTATATAGGAATCTATTTGCAACGCCAAAACCTTGGTAGGTATACCTTATTGGCGTATGTGTAGATAGTTTCGCCTTACATATTCGGACTTTGCCTAAGGATTTAATGAAACATTAATTTTTTAAAGGACAAAAGTCAAGTACCTATGTAAACTTATATCATTACGACGGTTCGCGTTCTCGATTCCCAGAAAATATCATTATTTAAATAAATATATATAGGCTATACTACAAACTCAATGGAAAATGTATTTGTTAGGTACAATATATTGCAATAATAATTTATGGTACACTCTGAAATCAGTTTTTGAGGTACTGGAAGTTCTGCGAGTACAAATTTCATTAGATCTTTATTGTCGAGAGGATGAGTATAGAAACAACTAAGAAATAATGTGTAAAGATAGAAGTATATTTCATTACCAATATGTGAGCAGCTCGACATAAATCGCTAATTTTGCCAACTTCAATATTTTACATTTTCATCATAAAATTATCATAGACTATCATGGTACATTGTCAGAGCTCAAGTTAAACTTGCTAACCCCACATAATGATGAAAATAGCGATAATATTTATGTTTTGCGAAATTCGTGTAAAGTTGACACGTTCCCGCCAGTAATAATTTAACTCAAAATCTGCAAAATTCGCAAGAATTTTTGCGAATTTCGCGTTCATGAAGACAAGGCTTAAATCGTTTTAAAGAGTGTCATTATTATTGCGATAGATTTATCTAGGTCCATTTATATTAATAAGTGTTGTTTATGGATTACACCTGAATAGGACAAATAGGGAACACATATTATATAATATAATTCGTATAAGTAGGATTTCCTAAACGGGAAAAGCGTTAGTGGTCTCTGAACGGGAACGACAAGAGGATAATCAGTCTTTATTTATATTCAAGGTCCATGGTGTTCTTAGTCATGTCATATGCTGTGGCCTCAGTTCATGCAAGTCTATTGTTTGGTGGTTTGCTGTGTTGCGAGCTGACTTATGTCTATTTTTTCTACATTGACAATGTGTTGGTGACGTAACTAGATTTACAAACGATTTAAATGAAGGAACTAATTTACATTTTTAAAAAAGTACTATAAGCTAATTTGTTGGGCTACTGAGTGTAATATTAAATCAAGTTGAAGTTGAACAAAAACAGTGATACATAGGGTTAGTTTGCTTCTAGTAAATATTTTGTTTACATTTTAGTTTATTCGCTAATGCAGTGTTTAAATTCGTACACTTTAAATGTTTTAGCAACATACAACACAATGAAAATATATTATCTTATTGTTTGATGGATAGATAATACATTTTTATAGATATGAGTGCTGACAAGTATATGGAACATCAATACTATTATTTTCTCTTACAGCTACTTACACATAATCTTTGTTTTAGGCGATCAAATAGTGAACTTAATAATGAATCTCTCTAATTTGCAACATTTAAAGAAATCTAGGCTTATACATTTATGCCTGGCTATAACTTTCTTTACATCAGGAGTTATTGTGAATCTTATACAGTGTATTCTATATTTAACACTCAGACCTTTTAATAAAGTATTATATAGAAAAATTAATTGGTACCTGTGTTGTACAATTTATGCACGTAAGTACATTATTTACATATTTTAATGTAATGTTTTACCACCTCACATTACAGAACTTGTATTTTTGGGAGACTGGTGGTCAGAAACGAGAATATTTATGTATATAGATAAAGATGAATTTGACAAGTATTATGGTAAAGAACATGCTTATTGTGTGATGAATCATACATACGAAGTAGATTGGTTAATAGGATGGATGATATGTGATAGAATTCATCTCCTTGGGGTAAGTCAGTCGACAATTTTCAATTTTTTAGGTTGTCGTAAGATGTCACAAATTGGTACCTCCATTTAGGTAACTTAATTTCCCTGTTATATTGCAAAGAATATGAGGTCTCTTAATTATGATAAAAAATATTATTGATTTCCGAGATCATACTTACTTTAAAATTGCTGAAGATTATAAAAAAACTTCCATTAATTGAATTAATTAAACTGTAATCTTATCAATAATAAATTATTCTCATACTATCTGAAGAAAGATTTTAAGAAAATGTGTAATAAATATTTCTTAAAATTTGTTATAAGGAATTAACAAGATATAATATGAATTACTTTTAGTTTAAAAATAATAGGTATCATTTAGTATGTGTAATACGTGTACATGTACCAAATGTAAATTTTAAACTACTGTCATTCATTTCTTTCAAATAGTCTAAAGGCATCTAAAACACTTTTTTTTATTTCCGTTTCATTTAATATCCGTATAATTTGCAAAAAATAATTTAAGAAGGGATGTGATATCATAATACAATTTACCTTTAATGGAATCTTATTTTTAAATCTAAGTAAACTGTTAATCGGGCCTATGATCGAACACATCCAGTTAGCATTAACAGGTCTGTTAACGGTAACTGGTAGGTTAATCAGAAATTCGTATGATTGGCACACCTGTCAAGTTTATTTTTCCCAGTTACTTAACTTGAGAATGATCACGTGACCCAGTTATGAAACTGCTTGAAATAACCTGCCGTTAAATGTAACTGAAGCTTTTTATTGGTCAGAAATTTTAATTTTATTTCTGGCAATTTACGTATGACATATTAATATGGCATATTAATATAATGTATAATTTTATTATTATTTGTCTATAGCACAATTCAGTATCAATTTATTGCCATATCATAGTTTTACATAATTAGTAATATACGGTATTAATAGTTTGACAGTAAATACAATCTAAAAAAAACTAAGTTTGTTCTAAGTGGGATTACAATTTTATACAATTAAGATTACTATTCTGAGTATGATAGTGATACCTAAATGAATATTAACAAACAAAAAGAAATATATATTATTACCTAATATTATTAATAATTAATTTATGAATAGGAGAAAGCCACAAAGACAAAAGTAAGATATCTAGTTTTTAATTATTGGTGATAATTTATATTCTATAAAGAAAAGGTATAAATAATACATTTTATCTTTTTTAAATATTATTTTTATTAGATAGTTATGTGTTTTTGACAATAATTTCTAATGGATTACTATTAACACTGATATGCTGCATCCTATACTATCCTCCTATAATTATAATATATTGCAACATGGACTCCACGAAGGCATAGTAAATTGTAATTAGCACAGTAGCACAGATCGCATGCTTAAAGGTACATTTTTGATTACCCACGTAAACTGTGTATAAATATTGAATATGTGCATCCAGGTTTTACTAGTTCTTGATCCTGATGTTTTCTGCTCTTCCTTTTTACATTCTGCTTCCACTCTGCATGAATTTAAAATAATTTAAATAATTGTATCAGTAAGTTAATATGAAATATTTCACTTACCTACCACCACTGTTGGGATTTGTTTGCGGTCCATTCACTAAATAATTTATATGTACTTCAAAAATTTGCCAAAGTACCTACTTATATTAACATGCGTTGGAAATTTAACATTTCTTCATATTGGCATAGTGATGACAGATGACGTACGTTAAAGAATTAACTGCCATTACAGGGTTATCTGGCCATAATAACAGGCACAGATAATTGGTTGTTCGATCATAGCGATCTTATGCTCACCCAGTTATCGTAACTTAACTGTCATCGGTTATGTTAACCTGAATGTTCAATCATAGGCCTGATAGTTTAATAAATATGATTTTTTGTAGAACTGTAAAGCTTATGCAAAAAAGGTAATACAGTATGTACCGGTTTTGGGATGGGCATGGAAATTTTCTGAATTTGTGTTTTTGGAAAGATCATTCGATAAAGATAAGGAAATAATAAACAAACAAATAACTGAACTTGCAGAACATCCTGATCCTATTTGGGTAAGTCATTTTATATAAGGACGTGTGCAATATTATCCAATTTATAGTAATAACTAAACCATTTTGCATGTTTGTTGCTTCTATTAGAACTAAATATACATGTCGTGATTGACCTAAATTTTATAAAGTAGGCTTTGTGTTAGTTGTTCCTGTTTTTATAAATAAATATAAAACACTTAATAACAATTTAGAATTCAACCAACCTATATTTAAAAAGAAAAATAATTTTTTGGTTCTGTGACATTAATTTTTCAGTTCTATTAAATATTCTAGTTTAGTTTAGCTGTGTTTTTGTTTTTAATTGGATTAGGTATAAGTACAAAATATTGGCTATCACTATACATTGTTTTTGTGAATGACTGATTGCAAAATAAAGGAATAATAGATGAACAATTGTCTGCTCAATCGCGTCACTTTTGTAATACATGTCTGTCGAATCAGCAGAATTTCAATATAGAATCACGGTTAGAATTCGCTAGAATAATAGATTAACCATTGTCTGCTCAATCATGTCACCTTTGTAATATATGTCTGTCGAATCAGCCGAATTTCAATATAGAATGTACTGTGGTATTTGGAAACACAAATGTCAGTATCGGAAATGTCACAATTTGATATTGACACTGCATTAGTTGGCTCTGACGATGACTAATAAAGAATACTCACTTGTCTAATTTACTTTATAAAAAAAGTTTTATATATTTTATCTAATATTTTAAGACTAAAATTACACTACTGATTATATTCTTGCTCTACATAAAGTGCTTCTGTCTAAATAATTTACGTTTTTATGAAAATGGGGTCCATACTTATTAATAATGGGCTATTCTTTCACTTTTATTATGGATAACATAATATGTAGTACAACTTTATTTTAACATTTATCAATTAATAAATCAAAATTGATAATGTAAAGAGAAATGTACACCTCAACATATACATATTTCATGTTTGTCATAATTTTTAAGAAACATCAAATTACTAATACAAACAATTGACAACTAAGTACATCATAATATTTACTGTAGAGTGGTGAGTTGGTGCAAATGGGCAATGGAACAGAATAAAGCACCACTGCTGATTTAACAGACACTGATTTAACTTTTTGTCAGAACTTAATTTATTTTTCCATTATTTTAGTTATTACTATTTCCTGAGGGAACCAGATTTACTCCAAAAAAACATGAGGCGTCTCTAGAATTTGCTCGTAAAAACAATTTACCTGAATTAAAGCACCATCTTTTACCCAGAACTAGAGGCTTCATTGCTAGTTTACCTGCGATGAAAGGGAAGGTCCCTGCTGTTTATGATATTGAATTAGCTTTCAAAGAAAGCGCACCTGCTAAACCGACAATCACAAACATGCTTTTCGGAAGGCCGCTAGAGGCACACATTTATATGAGAAGAATTCTAATGGAAGATTTGCCAGAAACTGAAGCGGAACAAGAGACATTTCTTCGAGATGTATTTGTTAGAAAGGTAAGTTAATATAAAGGTGATAATTGTAGAACCAGTAATTTGTTGATTTTTGCAAGCTTTAATATTTATTGCTCAAAATTAGCTATATAGGGTGTTGCCGGAAGGTTATTACACCGCTTGGCTATAGGCTCCTGGAATTAGAATAAGATGATTTGGACTACCTTACTGTACAGTGTATTTTTAAAATAAATTGTGTCAGATGTAATAGAGGACGTTAAATTCAGCAATTTTTGCCATGCAACAAAATATAAAAAAATTATTGTCAGAAGAACACAAAATTTTAAAACCGACCTTGTTGTGTAGTGCAGTCTTCAGCAATGTCAAAATCGTCACCTTGCAATGTTTTTTGCCAATCTTACACTTTTTTAGATTAGAAAATGCTGAACTGCTTGAACTGAAACTAATTTAAAAATTAGTACCTGACAAATGGTCAGCATAAAAAAAGTTATGGGGTGGTCAATAGGATTGTGTCCTCAGAAACATAACACTGTAAATTATTTACTTATGTATTTAATAAATGTATGTTACCAAATTTTATCAGTCTAAACTTTAGAATGACTGAAAATACTCTCACAGTTTAGCAGTTCAAAGTCTGCGAACCTTATTTTGTTGTTCATAAGTACATAGTACAAGGTGCATTTTATTACAAAAATTGATATAAAAAAGAAGGTCTTGTTTTGACCTTTGCAAAATAATATTGGTTGCATTAATTTCATATATGTACAGAAGGAAACACCTCTGTAAAAATTGAATTTATTTTCTGATTAGGCTCAGGTTTATTTTAAAAAGAGATAGAGAAGAGATTTAAAACTATTTTGGATCACAATATGAAATTCCGTTGTCTATAATCAAGGCCTACTTTGTTGTTTTTTTGATGTCATAATTGACAAAAACTGTTTAGTGATTTTTTTATCTAAAATCTGACCACACTACTGGATTGAGCACCCTAAAAGGATATGTACCAAATTTCATTAAAGAATATTTTTATTAATGGTAAAATTGATATTATCGTTTTTATCATTTTTTTAATATTTTTAGCTATTAATAATATTGTGTGAAACTAACTACTCTGTGGACTAAAGTCCCAACCAGCGTTGAATTACATCCACAATATCTACCCATATATTCTTTATTATTAGCTTTAGTAACATTTTTTACTGTATTAGAAAGGTATTTTAAGCTAATATAAATCAAATCTCCTACAGTTCCTATCAATGAAGTCATATGTATGCTATAGGGCAATCCAACGAACTGTCAAATCACTTTAAAAATGGCGGCTGTAGGACAAACAACTCGACATATGACAAGCAGAAATTTGTGATTTTGTGTAGAAGTGTGTGTTTGGCTCATTATATTTTATACCTATTTCGAAATACCAAGGATAATTCAGACTATCATAATGGTTCTGTTTTGTTTTGTTGTGCGAGTCTGCCATGTATCTATGCATAAATAATTGTTAAAATCAAATTACGTACCTCTGTAATAGTTTACTAATTAATTATATATAACTGCCAATATTGTTATCAATATATTTTTTTATTAATATTATATATAGTATTCTCCAGGACCCTGAATTGCTAGGGCTGACGGGGGTGTAATTATACTACTATTTGGAGAGAAAAAAGAACTTAGGTACCTATTTATAAATAATATATTTAAAACTTGTACACTGTATTTAATTTTTTCTTGAGTTAGGTCTTGCTGTTTTATTGCACTAAGCCACTTTTGCCGTCTTATATGAGAGTTCATTGAGATCAATTCTGTCTATAATTCAATGCAGCAGGAATCCTAAAAAATCTAACTTGATCGTCTCGCTGTCCTCTACTCCAACAATTCATAACACAACAAAACAAAACCATTATGATAGTCTGAATTATACTTGGTATTCCGAAATAGGTATAAAATATAATGAGCAAAACACACAGTTCTTCACACAGACCAATAACTAAAAGTTCTACACAAAAGCACAAATTTCTGCTTGTCATATGTCGAGTTGTTTGTCCTACAGCCGCCATTTTAAAAGCGATTTGACAGTTCGTTGGATTGCCCTATTTGATACCAAACATCTAAGTATGCTAATAAACAATTCCACAGATAAAGCTCTATTCAATAATCATCTAAAGAAAATAATCTAGCTAAATTTACTAACCTGGTTTAATGAAAACACTATAAATATCTAACTCCACTTTTGAAATAGTGGGAACTTGAAAATTCAACCACAATAGATAAGATCTGACTTATTTCTGCTAGATTAATTTCTTTAGATAATTATTGAATAGAGCTTTGTCTGTGGAATTGTTTCTAATACAGTAATTATCATTTTATGTTGAAACGCCCCTGTAAAAATTGCATTTATTATCTGACTTGGTTCAAGTTTTTTTTTAAATAGAGAATTTAAATTTTCTGCTTATAATATGAAATTCCATTGTCTATAATCAAGGCCTACACTTTAGTTTTTTTCAGTGTCAAAATTATTATTAATTATTTGCCAAATTTGACTTCGAAAAAAAACAAAAGTAGGCCTTAATTATTGACAATGGAATTCGAGATTGTGAACTAAAATAGAGTTTTAGATTCTTTTTTAAAAAAAAACTTGAACCAAATCGGATTTAGAAACAAGAATTTTATAAAAAAAAATTTTACCTCCAAACTTATAAATGGAGTTGTTATTAAGAACTGTTTTTAGTAAATAATGTACCTACAATGAATTCAGATGGTTAATTCTCAGAAAAATGTGAGAGCAGTTTGAAATATAATGTAAAATGAACATAAATTAAAAAAAACAGTTTGATAATCATCATTTTTCACCATCAAAATCATTCTGTAGAAAGTTGGAAAATTGCGCGTGCAAATAATTTAGGAAAAGATTTTTTTAAGAAACTGTATCAATTTTTTCTTAAGAAGGTATATGTATCTGCATAAAATAAACATTTTCCAGCAAAGTATTATCTAATAATTTACATATTCCGAAGCTTGACAAATATAACTGAAATATGTAAATAAATTTCCTTTGATTAAACATCTGTCATTACGATTGGATAATCTTTTTTAGGATAAATTAAAAGACAGTTTCATAAAAACCGGGGACTTCTTTACAAGCTCAGGTCTCCCACGAGTAGAACCTTTCGAAGTACCAAGACGATTGCACTCACCCTTACACATAGTATTTTGGTTATCATGTACTTTGATTCCAATCTCATACTACCTTATCAAGCTGCTATTTAGTGGAGAGTTATTGTACTTTTCAATAGGAGCTAGTATTATTGGTGCTTGTAAGTACATAAATAAGTTAGTTTAGCATACAGCATACTTAAACCAGGGCTTCCACTCCCTTGTCGGCACTTTGATCTAATTCAGACAGCTTCGATATCTTCACTTCTATCTCTAATGTGTATGCAGGAACGAAATAGAAATTATTTATTTGAGCAGTAAAATGTTTTAAAATAGAACATTTACATATTATGTTTAAATTATTCATATACAGGGTGGATCTTAAATAAGTACAAATATTTTAACCAGCAGTATAGTTTTGTGTGTAGAACACATAATTAATAGTTTTTTTTACAAAAAAATCAGAAATAAAAAAGTGAAATTTTAAATAAATTTCGTAATTTTTCAGTAGAAAACTTGTTGAGGACCGCTGGCCTAGACCGACCCTTCATACTTTTATGAGTCATAGTGCTGCAGACTGAACGTGTGGTTCACAGTGTTGCCAGTATTACACAAATGTCTTTGCTTCAAGGAAGAAAAAATCTCAACTTTTAGCGAATTTTGTCAAGTGTAACATTTTATATTATTTTTTATTATCAAACTGTCATTGACTGTCATGACAGATTATCGGAAGCCCAAGTCAAACTTGTTAACCCCACATAATGCATGAAAATAGCAATAAAATTTGCTAAAAGTTGACATTTTTTCCATTTTAAATAAAAAACACGTGCATAGTTTTTCGTTATTCTTCATAAAATAACTTAAGGAAATTGTGTTTTGTGTCCCTTTCTAACAGTGTACAATGACATTTAACTTGTGAAATGTTGATTACTGATTAAATAGTTAATTTTTTAACAAACAGGTAAGCTTGTGTGCACGTTTATGTATAATTTTTGAACATTGGACATAGTAATATCACGTAATATCTTCCTAAATATTTTACGGTAGTATTGAACTTGCGGAAATTCATTTTTAATCGTTGAAGTATAGTAAGGTTAGTTCAGATGTTAAAATTTATGTTAATATTGCTGCGTATCATACTACATACCCAATTTTACTGTACTTATGCTTAAGACAAGTATTTTTAAAATAGAACTATTACGTTAAAGGAAACGTAATATTTATATTGGAGGAGATATGGCAACCTCGCAACAAATCATATGTTTCATTACGTTGTTGGATGAAAAATCAGCCAGCAGTCCTCAAAATGTGGGTATTTTTTTAAAAAATTAATATCTCCGTAAATATTAGAAATTTTTAAAAATGGCTTTCACTAGACTGATTTAAATGACGAACTACACCAGCAGTTAAAATATTTGTACTTATTTAAGATTCACCCTGTATATGTAGCAGTGAATGGTTATGTATGCAATTACTGCAATATATGACCAGTGGCAGTAAAAATTAGTTTATTGACAAAAAATATGGAAAAATTTCA
This sequence comes from Monochamus alternatus, assembly GCA_037114965.1. Classification (NCBI taxonomy): domain Eukaryota; kingdom Metazoa; phylum Arthropoda; class Insecta; order Coleoptera; family Cerambycidae; genus Monochamus; species Monochamus alternatus. The sequence goes on along the minus strand of CM073431.1, from coordinate 69,543,460 downwards.
AATAAAATTTGTGAAATTTGCCTCGCCTGAGATTTCAAAATTTTTTTTTTTAATTTGAAATTCAATTAAAATTACATTTTTAACACGAATGTGTTATCCTACCTCTTCAAACCTGGGATACTTTGTCCCATTTGTACTTCAAAAAATCTCTAAGTTTGTTCATATAACATTTATCTTATTACAATTGGTTTTCCAGATACAGGATGATAAAATTGTTACTTTGAAGAGGGTTATCTTTAAATCGACTGGAGATAAAGATTTCAAGATTGTACATGAATCAATATTAACTGTAATTTTGAAAAAAAAAACCATGCAAACCGTTTTATTCTCAATAGCAATAGTCTAACAGATGTAGTGAAAAAAAATATATGTATGCCGAAATTACGAAAATATGTTAACCCGAAAAGATATATTCGTTAAAAATCGATAGTACATACCTTTTTCGAAAAAAAAAAATAAGATGAGAAATAAGTATGTTAATATAGATGTAGTATAATTTGAGAATACAAATAGTAACCACAAGATATCTAAACAATTTTATTCATTTTTAGCATGTATCATATACAGTGTGATTCAGTTTCAGGTTAACACCTCTAAAAGTGTGAGAAGGCTGTGGATTTCCTCAAGCCAATTTTTTTTACAATTTTACATTTTAATGATGTAACAAAAGCTCGGTCTACTACGATTTTTTAAAAGGACTGTTTTTCGACAAAGTGGTAGGCAATTCTTTATCAAAAAGAAAATGTTACCAGGCTATTCAAGACAATCAAAATACCCATATACCAAATTTGATAGACAAATGCCTATTATGTTTTTTATGGGGTGCCAATCTTTGAAAAATCGAACTAAAAATTGTAATAGGCGTGTCAAAGATTGCCATGAAAGAAAATACCACTCTGCTACTTTTTTCTATAAAGTATGAAAAATTATTTTTTTACAGTATACTTATAAAAGCTATCAGAATTTTTTCAAAATTTATTAGCTGCACAATGATGTTTATCAAATCTAATTTTTCGTGAATACTCCTCTGCATAGGGTAACCATGCTTTGACTGTAACTTGATATCAATATCTCTAGTGCGATGCCTGATTGTTTTTTTTTTAAGAAAATGAAATCCTAGTGAAAAATTTGTCAATGAATGCACGTTTCAAATTTCCGATATCTTTCAAAATAACAAAGTTACAGTCGAATCTAACGTCTACGAGTAATCACCGTGTACATTTATTTCGTACCTCAGCATTCCAAAGTGCCGAGTAGTGGGATCTCTGCAGCCTGAACACGATGAGCAGGCTGCTGTGTGCAAATTATGATTATGGATCATCTTAGCTGGTTTATTTAAGCTGCTTTATACCGTAAAAAATAATTAATGGATTATACAGGATATTCAGAGTATCTTCCTTGGCCAAAAATAATGTGGCTTAAATCAGCTTACCTTACAATTTTGCTTCCTTAAGAAGCTAAAGGCCCGAGAAAGTACTTTTATTATTTTTTTTTTTAGATAATTCTCTAATACCTGATTGATTTTACATTAAATGTACAGGGCGTTCTGAGTTCCTGTGCCACTATATTATTGCTTTCAGATTTTTTTTAAGGATAGAAATTTTTGGAAACTGATACTGTGTAATTTATTTGTTTAGTTTTTCTTTAGTTTTATTGGGTTTTTGCCACACTTCTGAAAAATAATAAAAATTAATTAAATACAGTGCAGACTTGATAATCCGGACTAATTAAAACCAGCCTGATTCGGATTACCGAAAAATCCGGATTACTGCAACTGATATGTAATAAAATTCTATTTTAGGACTTATTTTTATTTATGGAACACAGCTTGTATAAAACGGAATATAAATTCATCTTAATTTCATAAAATAAACACTTAAACTTCAAAAAACACAACATAAACTTATAAATACGTATGTTTGTACATTAACGAATCAAAAATCCGGATTACAGAATACACAGTGTTTCAAATAATGAGTCCGGATTACCGAAGAATCCGAATTATAGAGGATCCAGAATATCAAGTCTACACTGTATGCCCTTGCGCCAAACGGAACAGTCAAGGGTTATTTTTGAAACTAAGTTTGCCTAACCAAAAAATCTCACACTGAAAAAAGCAGATAAGTAAAAAATAACTAAAATCACATCACTATCGCACACTTCCGTAATATTGACGTTTCAAAAAACTCTCTGTTTTCGTTTTCAAAATAGTAGTAAAATATTAAACGTTTGTCAAGTTTGACAGTTTAAAATTTGTTTATCTGCTTCCATAGAGATGTTAAATAATTTTTATTTTATTTTTACTTACTTCTTCTTGATACAACTGTAGCCAACAATGATCGATGTTTACTGAACAGTTTGACACACACTTATCTCCGTTCAACAAAATAATCGCGGAGATAAGTGTGTGTCAAATTGTTCAGTAAACATCGATCATTATTGGCTACAGTTGTATCAAGAAGTAAGTAAAAATAAAATAAAAATTATTTAACATCTCTATGGAATCAGATAAACAAATTTTAAACTGTCATTGACAAACGTTTAATATTTTACTACTATTTTGAAAACAAAAACAGAGACTTTTTCGAAACGTCAATATTACGGAAGTCCGCGATAGTGATTTTTGTTATTTTTTACTTATCTGCTATTTTCAGTGTGAGATTTTTTGGTTAGGCAAACTTAGTTTCAAAAATAACCCTTGACTGTTCCATTTGGCGCAAGGCCTTATTTAATTAATTTTTATTATTTTTCAGAAGTGTGGCAAAAACCCAATAAAACTAAAGAAAAACTAAAATTATGCCACAAATAAATAGCTTCAGACAATATCTATTTATTTAGCTTTTAAATAAATACATAAAGTCAAACAAATTATTCAAAAAGGTAGCAATATCTAGTAAGTAGTTGTCTGGCGTATATTTCACGAATAATTTTAAAATAAAGGTTTAACCTGTAATAACTTTTTTATTAATCATTTGTTAGAATTTATATATTGATTTCCAAGTTAACAAATACGTTTAAACATTCTCTTTTCTTATAAATGGTACATTTTGGTGACATGCAACAATTATTAAATTAATCTAAGGCTACTTCGAAATAATTAATAATCTTCCAAAAATGTCTATCCTTAAAAAATCTGAAAGAAATAAAATAGTGGCACAGGCACCCAGAACGCCCTGTACATTAACTCAAAAATCAATAAAATATTCATGTTTTTCTCGCAAAAAAATAATTATTTTCCAAATTTTGAGTACAATTATCCAACAAATAAGGAAATTATCTCATGGAATAAAAAAAATACTTTCTCTAGCCTATAAGTCTTAACCAAGCAAAATTGTACTAAGGTAAGTTGATTTAAATCACATTATTTTTACTCAAGGAAGCTAGCCTTAAAGTGTGGCGTATTCGTTACTGAACACTCTGTATATTTGCGAATATGGTTTATTTTTTCCAGTCTTCCTATTATTGAATAAAACGATTGGTATGTCAGAAATCAAGAAAGGGTCATCTTATGGAACAAACACGCCAAAGAAAGTTCAGTAGACTTACCCTCTGTGCTGAAAAATCTCCGTTTCCATGGATTAGGAAGTTGATGTCTGTGCCAAGTGTTTAGACATTTCCCTCTGACGAGTAGTAGCCAATTTTCTCATTACTAAACGTAACAACATTGTTTAGATGTGTAAAAGAAATTAAAATGTGATTTATGGATTCGTTTATTATTTAAAATATACTTTTAACAGTCTTTTTATTCTCTGATATTATTGGTAATACTAAGCACAACTCAATGCATTTAATACTGTGACTTTTTTTGGTTGTTATATAGTGTATATTATTTGTTAATATATATGTACGGTTTTCTCTACGCCTGGTTTGTAACACGTTCCTCTCCTCTCGCGATTTTTTGTATTAAATTGTTCGGGATTAATATATGAAAATTAATTTATTATACATACTATTTAAAGCAATTTGAACTGTTTTTTTAAAGCAAATATATATCATTTTATGTTATATTTTGTTTTTTCTTTTAATTATTTTATTATATTTTTGATTTTTGTTATACCTACAGGGTATTTTGTAAATACGGTGTTGAACTAGAAAAAGAGATAGGCAATGTATACTTTAAGCCAAAGGGTTTATATAAACTTAGCTTTGAACAGATTTGGTAAAGAAATTTAAAGGTGACACATTTTTTTAATGAATTTAATCTATGCAACATTAGATTTTCAGAATTCGGGTCGCCAAAGTACATGAAAAAGTTTATTTCCAAATTTCTTAAAATAATGCCCATCATTGAGATTTTTGCCTCCTGAGAACAATGAGGGAAAAAAAACTATTTCTCCATGAAATAATTGCTATTTATAATCTAAACTCATAGCAAGTATTTTTTTTATTCAATGTTATTTAAAAAATGTGTTTTTTGAAGCGTATGTCATCACCCTTTTTTTCCGAATCTTTTTAAAATCCATGTTAAAGTTACATAAAAATTCAAGATGTAATAAAATGTAAAAATGAAAGTTGTAGGACCTTATAAATATTTTTTAAAGCATATATCACAAAAGCAATTGAATATCGCACTTCCAATGTGTGTTTTGTTTTTAAATACACCCTGTATATTTAAGCTTTTCAAAAATGTTCTGTTTTCGTGATATTACATATTTATTATGTGACATCACATCACATTATACAGGGTGTCGGAATACTAAAGCAACAAATGAAGACAGCAAATTCTAAGGATGATTTTGTATCGATTTGACGTAAATTGTCTTTTCCAAAAATGTTTTGTAGGGGAAGTAGTGCTCTTTGTTTGGAGTTTCTGAAGAGCTATTTAGAGTATAAACAGAATTATTTATTAATTTTTCACTGATCTCTTCTGAAATTTGTCATACTAAAAAAAATATATAGGCTGTCTCACATAAGAGGGCCACTTGCATGTATCTCGCTTAGTATGCAAGACACGTCAAAAATCTGTAAATATTTTTTGTTGCATTTTTGGAGGCCTTTATGCTCATAAAAACAAATTTGAGATCCATGACCAACTTTATGAGTAATAATAAAAAAAAACCGGTAAAGTACCCAAACTTTAAGGCTATCTCTAACTGTTTTATTTTAAGAGATAGAGAAAACTTATTGGTAATAAATTTTGATTGCAAAATTGATACCTTTCACCTGATATAAATAGATATTTTAAATATCGTATGGTTCGTGCGCCCTCTAGGTGGATAAAAAATTTTTTACTGAAGCAGGCTATGGCCACAAAAAATTGCCTGTTTTTTCGTCTTTCATGCAATATACTACATGTTGTCCTTATCTTTTGTATTTATTACAGTGTTTTCAATTTTAGTTAAAAAAAAATGTAACTAAATATTTTCGTGTTGTTCAAGATAATGCAGAACCTGTTTTAAAGACGCCAACTGCAAAAAAAAATGAACAGAATGTATTTTTTATGCAAAATACAGATTTTCTTATATTATTATTTTATTGGTTTTCACATTAGAAGAAATTGGGTCTTTAAAATTATTCTAACACAGACAATGTAGCTTATGCTAAATGTTGCAAGCTTTGAAAATAAATGTACTGCCTCAGTAAAATCACCATTTGACAATATGTTCTTGTTATAGTATTTATACTCGATAGTCATAATTTATACATGACCGTTAGTTTGAAATTTTTAAAATTCATTGTGGTTTGAAACACTATCGTTTTGAATGTGTTATAACTTGAGGAAGAGGATTCCACATTAATTGAAATCGTCCATAGCAACTTTACATTTGAGTTGAGATGCTCTTAATTCTTGAAACATTAATTTAATCGATTCAGTGATTTAGTTGAGTACTGAAATAGGCAGTGCTGAATTAGAAACAAATTTTATTTAAATTTAAACAGAAAAGATAAGCGTAAAACTAGAAAATCCGAAAATATTAATAACATCAGCTAATACTAGAACCTATAATTAACATAGACAATTAATAATGCATTAAGTGAGATGCTCAAATTGACCACCTCAATTTCTGATGCGTCAGACAGTACAGCACATACATATTATACTTTTAAATATTTGAAAACCCCATTGTTATTCAAAATTATATATTTTTTTAAATAACAATAAACTGTAAGAATTTTTAAGCACCATCTGCATAATATCTATCACAATAATAATCAAATTGTCGAATGATGACAATACTGAGGTAAAAACTTTTGTTTTCATAGCTTTCAACACAGCGTAGCTACATTGTCTGTGTTAGAACAATTTTAAAGACCCAATTGTTTCTAATATGAAAACCAATAAAATAATATAAGAAAATCTGCATTTTGCATAAAAAAGGACATTCCATTTATTAATTTTATATCTTTTTTAAGATACATAGCAGTGGCCCACTTATGTGAGACAGCCTGTATAAACATATATAATGGCATAAATTATTGGCAAATCCTAATTATATAAATATATCGTTTAGTCAATTTACATTTCTTCTTAAACAATAATTGTAACCAAATATTTGGAAAATTAATTCCGATGCTATTATAATTAGTTATCTACACAATTAATTATACAATTGAATATCGGCAATTAATCTTGTACACAATATAATCAAGTTATAGGACCACTTTTAGATTTCTCACTTTTTACATTAATTTCAAACAGGCATTGGCATTCTACTTAATCTCAGAAGAAAGTCTAACAAATGCATTTGAACTTTTATTTCAAGAGGATTCTTCGTCACGTAAAATCCTGGTACTCCTGCTTTCTCTAATATTTCCTGTTGATCAGCCACCTAAAACACGAGGATTAATATAAAACACATTTATATATACATAAAAAATACCTTTTGATCTAGTTGCAGAACTAAGTTCATATCAAAAGCTTTCAGTTCTTCTTTCTGTTGTATCATAAATTTCTGTAGCTCTTCTATTTTTTTATCTGTGTCATGCTCATATTGTCTTAAAATTTCTTGTTCTTGTACTGAAAATAAAAACATACTTATGTACCTACCTACTGTTATTAAAGTATATCCCAATTGCAATAAACACTATACAGTATTTCTCAACACTTGAGTATAATTTACACTTACTCTTCTTTTTATTTATAAACTGAAGCCTTTGTTGATATAGATGTTGTTCGGTAACATGTTGTATCTCAAGCAGACCTCTTACTATTTCAAATACGGTTTCATTTAGTAAGCAATTTGCTAAACTGGATAGTAATTCATAAGGCAGCCTCATTTGATATTTACTAAAAAATATATATATGTAAACTCAAAAGGCAAGCTATAAATTTCTTATCTTACGGAGGTAAATCTCTAGCCATATTTTGTAACTGCTCCAATAGAAAATATAATTTTTCTTGCAACACTTGTGCATCTTCCATTTAAGCACAAAATTTGTACAACACTTCGCTACTATATTTTTAGTATATATGAAATCAGTTTTGTTGACCAAAGTATCGTATTTTGCGTTTTTATGAATATCAAATCAAAACCATTTTTGCGATTCTGCGTGACTTATTTATGTTAATCACAAAACATATAAACAGAAAAAATAATACAATATACAATGTATTATATTTATTGGTTATTGTACTGACAGTCATCTGACAGTGACAATTGATATTTTGAAATGACGTGACAACATTCAGACTTCTAAACACAGATCACATTCAGAGGAGCAACTCAATAAAAAAAAATACCAACAACAAAGAGACAAAATCCTATTTTTCTCCATTTTATATAAAATACAGATAGATAGCGCTACTACCTGGCTGAAATATGCCAACCAAGTCTTTACCACAAACCTAGAAAAAATATACTGTGCCAGTGTCATATTGCCGGCGACCGCAAATTTATGGATGCCCTAAAAGGTCAGAATCACTAAAACTTGGTTGTTATACCAATTTACGTTGGTTGTATTCTTTAATGACATTTAAAATGACAGCATGTTAGTTATATAATATATTGCAATGCAGCCATCATATTTACAAAACTGCAACATAAAGCAAATAAAATATCCATTTTCTGGACCGTAACACATTAGGAAAAGCGCACTGAAATGTACGTACGATATGGAATGCTTTTGGTCCATTTGCGCATCCAAATAAAGGTACCAATCCTAGGAGCAGACAAAAGGAGGCACATGAAACTCAGCAAAGACATACTTCATTGGTTATGTATGTGGGTGCGAGAGAGACAACCATCTGCACGTACGATATGAATTGTGTTCTTAATTTCCCATTATTTTGTTTGTAAACACGTCATTGGCGTACAGTGTGGTTTCTTCTTTTATCTTGTATCTCGTTAGTGTTATTCTTTGTGTATTTTTGTGGGTGTCATTGTTGGAACATGTCATGTTTTATAAGGGACTGTAAAATTATCCAGCATATAGCACGAAATGATTCTCCATATCCAGAATTCAATTTCATTTTAATTTATAATCAGCTAAGCCCCTACTACTCCGCCATTGCTAGAGGCACAAAACAGAATATGGCGCTGATCATGAATAATCCATTCGCGCAGCTTTTAGCACATTCCAGTCATCATAATATAAAATATATAAAATTACATTTCAGTGGAAAAGCGGGATCTGTCACGTGACCTATATCATGAACCGACGCTGTCTATATTTTTTCTAGGTTTGTGGTCTTTACTATTTGTGGTGTTTTGTTCTTTTTGGTTATGTTTGTTGTGGGGTATTTTACTTTGACTGTATTTGACTTGTCAGCCAGGTAGAAAGTAAAATAAACATGTCGAAAAATAATACAATTGATGCTAGACAAGAACTAGCAGAATTAGTAAAAAGAAAATCAGAGATTGGTGTAAGTATCTTTTCTTCTTCAGATGTAATAAAAATTAAAATCTGAATATTTCAGACATACCTACATCATTTGTACGTTTTTATTTCAGGAAACTTTAGCGAATTTAGAAAAACAAATATATGCATTTGAAGGATCCTACTTAGAGGACACACAGCTTTATGGTAATATCATTAGAGGTTGGGACAGATATTTGTCGAGTAATAAAACTACCAATTCGAAGGCTGATAAAAGAAATAGAAAATTCAAGGAGGCAGAGAGACTCTTTTCAAAGTCGTCTATAACTTCTATGGCCGTAAGTATAGTTAAATATACACAACCTACCTTCAAAAAACTACTTGCCACAAGTCAACATTTCAAAAATATATTGAAATGTAAACAAAGTAATAGGCTAATTTTAGAAATGCAATGACGTATTTTTTTTAATAAATGATTTGCACATGAATAAGCAAATGCACATAATATACATTACCTATTCTGTTATACATTATAAGTTACATTAAACTGAAAATCCTTATAAATTTGAATATTAGTATGAAAACACAACACTGAAAATAGCGACTATTCAGTTTAATTATATTTTCACAGAACCGTTGTACTTCAGCAATGATCTAAATAATAATAATTTAAATTTCAGGCTGTGAGTGGAATAGTCGATCAGAATCCAGAAAAAAGTAAGAACTCTTATGATGTAGATAATAATAATCCATATGCATACAACAGTAGTTAGCTTTTATTTTTGTAGTTTTTTTTATGTACGTAGTGTTCTATTTATTAAAGAGAGTATATTTTATTTTCACATATTTGTTTTAATTCAGTTCTTTATTCATATTATTTTACACTTTTATTTAACACTTCATCTATTAATACGGCATTATTTCATGTATGTGGTAAAATTTATATTTTGAGTAAAATTTTAACATACTCAGTTATACAGATTCGGAGAGTTCAGATCTTTCCGTTACTTTTATGCAAAAGGAACAGCGTAAGCCAATAGATGTCAGTGTGATAGACAATGATGAATATATATTGGTAAGTCTTCACTATCTAAATAATACTGTCAGTTTGTAGTAGGAGGATCTCAAATCCATCTACAAAATTAAATATTCCATAGCCATTGCGAGCCACATAAATTGGTGCATTGAATCACTGGTAAGCCTGTCATCGATATTGAGTGGGTAGGCAGGAAGAGAATCCACGGTAGAAGGACAAATTTAGGCAGAACTGGAAAGTGGTCTGACTTAAGAGTATCATTAGATAGTGGCTATGCACACTGAGTTATATTTCACAGCTATATCTAACCTATTGTGTTTGATTTCGGTTTATGTGAATAATGGGGATAGAGCGATCTAAATGACGTGAAATAAAAAGATATATCCACAGTTTGGCAATACTGGAAGTGTTTCTTTCTGTCTGACTGCCTTAACACAAGAATTTCATCCTTATTGTAAACTAAACGGAACGTTTGTCCTTTCCGAACCTGTATTCTTTTATTATTGGGATATCCTGGAACATTTCTTTGACAATTTATTATTTAGTGCAAGTTTTGTTGAACTGGATTTAAAAATTGAATTTATTACTACAGAAAACAGTTATTGGAGTATGTTTCAATTTTATCTGCATTTTGACGGCGACAGCTTCACTCATTCTTGAAGTTCTCTGTTCTAAATTTATGCATTAGAGAAGAAACTTTTTAAAGAAAATCAATTTTTTTTTATTAATACAATTTCTTTTATAATTAACTTGGTGCATGAACTGTAAGCATGACGTCTTAGGGCACATATTTTTTTATGTTGTTTTCTACTTGATATACATGTATTTTATACATTTTTTTCACAATTCAATATTCATGTAATATATCCATTGATTTCGCTGATGTCGACATATATATTGGAAGAATACAGCTCAGTATGGAGCCAGGAAAATTCAACAGAAAATTATTGCTGGTTTAGAAGTTACAGGGTATTGAACTAAAATATAATAAAATAATTTTGATGGTGTTCTACAAACGAACAAATACAGCGAAATTCGGTTATACAGGGTTAAATATGACTTAGTACAAATATTTTAAGAGGGGATAGGGAAAAATAAGAATTAACGGAATCACCCTTCAAAAAAATTCCTAACTTATTTATAAAGCCAAAAAAAAAATGTTTTCGATATTATTTTAAATCCTTATTTAACGCCGCCAATATAGAGTAGGCAACCAACAAGCAAGTTAGTTGCCTACTCTACAAGCATGCATCAGTTGCTCAGTCGGTATCGCTGTCATGTCATAATTTAATTTCTGTGTTTACGTTGTAATTTTGTGTTCTTCAGTTTTTAGTGTCTTTTAATTTTTAAACGTTTTATAGTTATTAAATAAAGACATTTGTGTTGGGTGCAGATACTTTCTTACAATATAGTTCGCCGGTTTGGTTTTCTAGGTTATGGGACAAGACTGCCGCGGTTACGTTAAAACTTGTCTATTATCTATTCCTTTCGTTCGATTTTGTTATAATAAATAGGCATTTTATCTAATTGTACCTACGGGAAGTGTCTTTTATCGGTAGTGAGTGGCTGTAATGAGCGAATATGTAGTTTTACCAGTTTATAAGGAAATAATGAAAAACATATGCAAAATACTGGAGTTAACTGGATTAACTGTTACCTGTCTATCAGGTATTATTACTAATAAGAATGTTAATTTTTGTCGCTTCTACATTTAGAAACGCTACAAAAAGACGACCGCATGGTAGTTGACATTGTTGACAGATGTAAGCCTTATCTATGAATCTAAGCCACTCAATCGATTCTTATCATAGGTGCCGACTTTCCGTAGGAAAAAAGGGTTTTGCCCCATTTTTTAAATATCGAGCTAAAATTCTGGAATAATTTTTTTATTGTCCCTGAGCACGTGGAAATTTTTTGTACTTAGTCATAGTTAACCAGTACGTTCAAATTCTATGATTAACGGTACATATTGTAAAAAGTGTCCTATAGCACCCTCTGTATTAAAGGCACAAATAAAATAACTAATATCAACTATGTATAAGGTGGTTCAAACTGGTATGTTTTCGAAGGTTACGGGTGGGCTTGTCATAGATAAAGGAAATCTGATGGACGAGTCCAGGCTTCTTTTTTGAGCAAATAACAATGTAAAAAAAAACATGTGCCTAGATTGTTTCTAAAACTATGTGTAATTCTACATTAATTTGCTTTTATTTTTTCATTATACATTTCTTTTTCTACTTTAACAAGTAAATAAGTTACATCAATACCATTTGCTTTATATTGAAACAGATTTAACATACGATTCATGACAATGTTTTTAATGGTACTGTAAAAAGTTAACGTTATTTCTGAATTTGTCATTGTCTTATATTGCTATATATAAAATTTTATACCAAATTATGAATTAGACATCAAAAGAATGACCTGTTTTTTACCACAATAATTGTTACCATCTGTAAGTTACAATTTAAAAAATGTATTACACCAAGAATCTAATGGGACTCAACACAATTATGATATTTGAATTTTTCCTTTTCTGTAATTTTAGTTTTTCAAATAAAAAAAAAAAAAATTCAATAAGTTCAGATATGGAAAATGTGGAGGCCATATACAGGCTGTGTCACATAAGAGGGCTACTCCTCCCATGTATCTCGTTTAATATGCAAGTCACGTCAAAAATCTTTAATTGTTTTTTGTTGCATTTTTGGGCGCCTTTATGCTCGTAAAAACAAATTTGTATTTTGCATATAATACAGCCTGTATATAATTAAATGTAACTTCACTCCTTCGTACTAGTTAAATATAATTTTTTACTTTTTACCTTCAGTATTCTGTAACTGCTAAGTTGTTAATAATTGTACACTGGTTTGTGAGGCACACCTACAATGTTTTTGATATGTCTGAACATTTTTACGATAACTGAAATTTTTTATTTTCATTTAGCGTATTAGAAATAGATCAGTCTTCAGTACAAATTAGTGTGTAATTTACATGTTACTTTTCTTTTTTATCTCATGTAGTAAAATATCACCTTCAAAATATATTTTGTGTTCAATGAAGTTAAGCATAAAAACCCCAACAGAAAAATTTACAGGAGGAAAACTATGTATAAACTATTTCAGACAAATACGGCAAATAACATGTTTATATCGTATCATTTTACAGAGAATGGATTTATTGATGATGTAAAATATGTAAGATAAACATGTTTTTCTGTGAAGGTATTGCCTAAACTCCTTTAAAACAGGTTAATAAATTTCTTATTTCACAGTTGACAGACAAAGTGAATCAGAATCTCCAACTAATGAAGATTCTAGCGACACAAATATTGGTATTATTAGTAATCACATCGACTCAGGAGTAAAAACAGCTGGAAAACAGTCTATAAACGCAAATTCATTTACTAATGGAACTCAAAATGGTATAGATCGGGGTAGTCCCATTCCTGACCTTTCTGCAAAACAGAAAAATTTTGTGTCTAATGCGAAGAAAAATAATAATAAAAAAGCTAAGCATAGGTAACAGATTAAATGATGAATAAATAAAGTGATTTATTAACATTCAGTATTTTGTAAAATGTAAGTCACTGGAAGTAAACAATACCTCATAAGTTTTATACAAGTTATTTTGTGACTATTGCTATTAATGAAATAGATTATTGAAATGTAAAACATGTGATCTATTATAGCTGATTTGGAGTACAATAAAAATAAGTTACGATATTATTATTTCTTTCTGCCCTATTTTAAAATGCCTAAAGTTGATAAGCAATAAAATAATTATTGCATGTAGAATTAAACAAGCACATTCTATTCTTATACATATTTATATTATAATAGGCATATGAAAAATATATTACAGTTATATAGTACATATCTTTATAAGAGTATTAATTATTTATTTATTTCTCTTAATCACAATATTGAACAATAATGCAATAAAAACAATAATATAACTGAACATTGTAGAGTTTATGAAAAAAGTAAAGTAATAAATTCTAAATTGGGTTAATATATCCCCAAAATTATGGAAAACAAAAATTATATGTGATTTAGAAAATATGTTAATATTCTTTGTGCAATAAAACCAAATAATTGTATAAAATTATCAGTCTTAATACTTGAATGAAAAATTAGCTTTAAAATCGGTTTATAGATCCTGCAAATCTAGATTCTGAAAAAAATACATAAATAATATTAGTATAGCCTTTCATCAAAATGCAAAAAACTTACGTTGAATAATTGTTGGAGCTTTTTTCTCGCCACAAAACTGAACTACAATGTATAACAGAATTGTTATTACGAGAACACTTGAAGTGGATATTATAAATACGTATTCATTGTGCTTTCTGTATTTACAACAGTTGACACTCCAGGAATTCCACGTACCGTTCATCTAAAATTTTATAAATCCATCGATAATGTAATTATATAAGTTTTCTTAGAATATTTGCACATACTAAATCTTCCAAATCGATGCAAACTCCAATTCTTTCATTGGCATTACTAATGTGTCCATAAAAATTGCTTAGAATGACATAATCATTCATACATCGAGTACATAATTCCTCAGCATTTGTGTTTAGAGTACAATAATTAAAACTATCATAGTACTTATGAAATGTTTTTGACATTTCTGACTCATTACGGGTTTGGGTTCCATTTTCGACTACATAACATTCTACATGAAAAAATTAGTAAACGTAAATTCTATCAAAGGATTTCATATTTATTACCATAACATTTTGCTCGATCCCAAAGGTCAATGGAATTGGAATACTGCGTATGTAAAATCTGTAATCTATCTAAATTTATATAATAGTGAAGACATTCTGTTCCATTAAGGGACACCTGAAATAAACAAATTACCCCGTCTCATTTGGAAATAGGTACTATTGGAATAATATTCCTAAAATATTGATATATGATATTTTGTTCCTTTAGCTGAATGAAAACATATTACAGCAGTTGTTCATATGAAACTATTTTAATCCCAAATTGTGCCATAAGTATAAAATTTGTAGAAATACAACTACTCATATTAATTGGAATGTAGTAGGTATATGAGTAGTTTCGTAAATTAAACATAAACAAAAAAAAGTGTGGTACCTTCAAGGTATTTAAGTTTTACCTTCAACATATTTTTATAACTGTCCAATAAATCAACATAATAATTAATACAACTTTTACATAACGTTATGGGTCTGGAGTAATTAATAGAACACATAGTAAACTCCGATATAGTTTTTGCAAAATTGTCTTTAAGGACTGTGCAATTTTCTAAGTCATTCCCGTTGTATATATCCGAAGCACTGCATATACTAAAAATTTAACATGATTAGGTACCAGTAAAAAAATTAAAAAAGTTATACGTACGAATTTCTAAGAAGAAATGAACAAAACAGAAGAAATAATTTGTACATCTTAATTAACGATCATGTTTCTATATACTATATAATAAATTTATCTAAAAACATATCTTTAAGGTTTTATTCATAAACAAGGGATTCAAGGGAACTATTGTTCTTTGTCTGTGGCACAGTATAGTCTGTGGCATGGACAAAATTAAAATAAGACTATTTGAAAGCATGCCAACATGGCAACATTAAAATAGCAGCGCCTTCCAGCGCATCTGTAGTTGCGCGTAAAGGCATTTAACGTCAAAAATGTCAAACTTCATATGATGTGGTACACACACAAAACACAAATCTTTTTTTATAGGTTTGTGTGGTGGTATATTGTTATTTAAGCTGTGGTGGTATTATGGCTCCATAAAATTTGCAGAAGTAGAAGAAGAAAGAGTAAATTAAAAATTAACCTCTAAACAAACCTATTATATTTCATTTTTATATAATTTTATTGATTATTTTAATATAATAAACATGAGCAAGAATAAGTTGTTACGTGTTACACAAATGAATGCAATTTATTTAGATGAAGAAATTTATAAAACGCTTCGACAACTTTTAGAGCAAGCTACACGGTACTTTCCTGTACGTAAAACCGTATATATTTTTTAATTATTAATGTTTGTATATTTTAGCCTGGAGTTACTGCGCCTTATGAGTCTGAAATAAATTTATTTCTTCGTTTAGCTATTATAAAATATTCAATATTTAGCAGTAATAATACATTCGGACAACAGTTATTATCAATCAAGTATGAAAATTTTTCCTATATAAAGAAACTTTTGTATACATTGGGTAGTTGTTTACATTATGTAAAGGCTAAATTGGAGTTGTGGAAACCGTCCCATGAAATAAATAATACAATTTTTAATATATATACTGTCATAAAACTTTTAGATTTTATTAATTTATCTGTTTTCTTACAAAACGGTGTAAAACCATTGCTTATTGAAAGGATTTTAGGATTATCACAAGTTTATGTGTCTGAAGTTGCTCAACGTCAGTACCAATCAAAATATTTAGCTAGGGAATTATTATGGAACAGTTTTATTGTGAGTAGAACATGTCCATATTAAACTATTTTTACAGAAAAAGTGTTGTAGGAAATTTTAGTATATATCTTACCACTTATAAATTATCATAAAATCCAAAGAACATTGAGAAATTATAATCTTCTACGTAGAAAACCTGTTTATACTGTCATTACTGATAGAGTAATAACAATGCATTCGAAATGTGCATATTGTGGAGAAAATCCGATTTTACCTCATCATATGGGATGTGCACATATTTTCTGTTATGTTTGTCTAAAGGTAAGTAAATAATTAGCCCTTATCATCGCTATGTATATCTGAAACCCGATGCCAAACACAAACAGTACAGTAAATGTGATTTTCAAAAAAAAAAGTTACTTGCAGGCAGATAAATACACAACACTGAAATTATAACTCGAGTGGTTGACTGGATTCAAATTTTAATTTGTATAGGTCTTTACATCATATTAAATTGTCTGTTACATTTTCTGTTAAAAATTTTTCTAATAAAAGTAGTCTTTTTGTTCAAAAATGCCACCCTGTATATCTGTAAGTGAAAGTCAAGAAATTTATTTAGTTAATTTTAATAGCTGTACTTTCGTATGTGTATCAATTAATGAATTTTTGTCATACCGATTGTTTGGGAGAACTGTTTATATTTTATAATTATATATTATTTATTCAAAAAAGTTATCTCGATTTACAATAAATGGATATTTATTTTAAATAATTTTTCAGGGCAATCAAGCAGCAGATTCCAAATACCAATGTCCGTTGTGTGAACATAGAAATCCAAATATTTTGTGTGACAGGGTAGCAGTACTGATATAATTTTTTGAAATTTTTAAGTGGTTAAATATTATATAAACATATGAGTTTCAAGAAAATACTTAGTTAACAAAATTTAACAACCTATTAATCTTGACATTAAATGGGTTTATATTTTTATATAATTCGGTGCTTAACTTGACGTATTTTATATTTGCTGTAATATATTTTTTAAATATTTATGTATGTTGTTTTTAATATTTTTGCTGGAAATTGTGAAGTGATTGTATGTTTTTATTAACTGTCAGGTTAGATCAGGCACTAATATTTAAATGTCTTTAAAAATACTCGTCTTGTTTTTAATATCATATTCTATGCCTTTTTTACCCCATTTTTAAAACAACATTTAATTAATGCAGGGCTGTCTCATATGAGGCCGGCGGGCGCATGTAGCCAATAGGGACTCGGACAGAATGTTGAACACGGTTCATGTTAACTGTTATGGTCAAGAGTTTATTTCTTTATAATTGTAGTTATTTTGTTCTGATGGTGTGCAATACGCAGTAAGTCAATTTAAGGATTTTTAAGTGAAATATGCCTGCAGAAAAAAATGACAAATGAACATCGAGTTCATAGTTTGTATGCAAGTATTATTGGTTCCTAAAAAATAAAAATATATAATATGAAAGAACATTATACTATGTTACACGAGAAAAAGTTTCAGAATGAAGTTCTAGAAATGCTATCATTGCAGATTATAAAAACATAAATAAATAAACACATTTTCTCAAAAAGTCTGACAATAACCAATGCAGCATTGCTGTTTTATATGCAGTATGAAATCGTCAAAATAATGGTCAATATGACAAAACAATTCACCGAAACAAAAATTGCAGAAAAATTTGAGACAGTCTTACTGTCGCATATAACAAGTGCAAGACATGTAGACCACAATCAATATGTATCCAAAAAATTACATTGGCCGAAGGCGGACTTATCCCTTTACTCCGATATTTATTGGTTAAGTGCCGGAAACTGTTTGCAACATTTGTTGGCTCTACACAAAGCGGTTCCTATTTTTCTTAAAAATGAAGTCAAGTCTCACACTACGAAACTGGAAAATCAAATAGGAGATTCAAAATTTCTATCAGACCTTGCATTTTGAAAGCATCAGAATATTGCCAATTTATATGATTGCATAAGATTTAAAAATAAAATTAAGCTATTCAAGTCTTCACTAGAAAAATTGTTCTTTCATTTTTTCAAGCTGTAAAGAGCAGGTAATGAGCACTTTGAAGAAATGAAGGATTTTGAGAGTTTCATATTTAACTCATATAAAAATACATTGACTGTTCTATTCCTACATATAACATTGACAAAATGCAAAATAATTTGAAAATTGATTTAGTGACCTACCTTTGAGGAAGCGACTTGTCCAAAATGAAATTTTTAGTCAAAATATATGTTCCCTGTCTGACAAGTCACTTAGTTTATTCATTTGTCAACAGCATTGATAATTGATGTTAATATTGATCCACTATTTTTTTTGGATGTTATTTTTTAGAATAACTAAAAATAATTATCCACGTTTTTTTTTTTGTTACAAATTACTGATAAAGTTGCACGTTAAGTATGCGGCCCTTAACCATAATTTTATTTTACAAGATCCTTTGAACCACTTGTTGCACAGCTTTGATGTAATAATAAAAAAAATCTTAATAAGGAGTTTGACAACACATCAAAGGCAGTACTGTAATCAAACGCTTTTAAAAAGAGTTCTTCTTATCTTTCTCTTTTTTTAACAACTTGTATTTTTGTCTGATGACTTCACCAATTCATTTTATTTCTATTTTACCTCCTTCGTTATGACAACACATCCCACATCAATTATCACGATATAATGTACAACGGAAATTAATTACTAGATTATTTACCTGAAAAAAAAAAAAAAGTTGCACTATAATTTTATTATATAAAAACATTCAAAAACAAGTATGCACCAATTATTTCTTACAAAAACTGATAAGCACTTTGTATATGTGTATGTAAAATGTAAACAATTAAATGCTTTTTCAATGAATACTGAAATAACCTATTTCTATTAAAATCTATAAAATTAAAAAACTCTAAAAGACAACTTCAAACTTCCAATAACTCTTAAAATTTTAAGTAAAATCGAAACATCACTATCAACAATCTTTAAACAAAGCATTAGGTATGTTTTCCTTTGTCTTGGACATCGTACTGTATCCTAGTAGCTCGGGGCACGACTTGTTACCTTGTTGAATGTCTTTGATTGTCTTCAGAAGATCATAGTTTATTTGTTCTGTTACCTTTGAATCTTGCCTAAAAATAAATATTGTATCAATAGCACTGTAATTATTCTTAAAAACATAAGTTGTAATGTTCCTGAAGTTATTACAAAGGGCAGTGGCGGCTTATGATAATACTTTAGGGTGGACATATCAACAATCAGCACATGGTTATTTACAGTCATACAGAGTGACCCTTTTGAAAGTGGCGCACCTCTCTAAAACTTATTTGTTGGCCGATTTAAAAGATTTTTTTTCCAATTGATAAAGCTTCAGTAACTATGGGGCCAAATTTCAAAATGAGAATTATATTTTCAAGATTACCATTTTTTTAATTTCAAATCTGAGTGCAAAAATTAAAAAATTTACAGTGTATCTGGATAAATAAAACGACTCTGGACTCACTAGTAAAGTGCTGTTTCTATTTCTATTAAGAAAAGTTTTTCAGAATGAAAAACTGAATATATGTGCAAAATTTCAATGTCCTAAGTCTACTTTGATTTTTCGGTTGATTTTCAGATTTTTTGCTAGTAATGTGCTGTTTCTGTACGAAATACTACAAAACGTTATTAATAAAAATTTCTCGGAATCAAAAACTGTGCAATGTCTAAAGACTATGTTGATTTTTTGTTAATTTTTCAGATTTTTTTTTTTCTAGTGAAGTACCCTTTGTGTATGAGATACAACAAAATGTAATTGAGAAAAGTTTCTTATAAAATTGTATTGTACCTTCAGAAAAATTCTAAATCAAGCAAAAATCAAATTAGGCGTAGGACATTGAAATTTTTCACATACTCAGTTCTGCAAAACATTTCTTAATAACATTTTTTCATATATCCTACAGAAACAACACTACTA
The DNA here is from genome assembly GCA_037114965.1 of Monochamus alternatus. NCBI lineage: Eukaryota > Metazoa > Arthropoda > Insecta > Coleoptera > Cerambycidae > Monochamus > Monochamus alternatus. The sequence continues at coordinate 69,523,288 of CM073431.1, read as the reverse complement.
AAGTTTACTGAATTTGACATCATGGCAGATTTTGTTTCTTAAACAAGCAGACAGAAGATCATGCCTCAACATAAAAAAATGTTGTCTCTTACAAGAGCCTTTTCACTCTTTATCACCTATCTGGGGGGATTAAAAAAAGGCAAACATTTTTTTTTTTTTTTTGATTTATGCGATTGAAAAACATTTGTAGTAGGCTTTGAAAATTTAATTTTCATTCTGAATTTGGCACCGGAGTAAAATTATTGAAGCTCCGATTGAAAAAGAAAAAATCTTGTAAATCGGAACACAAATGAAACTTTTGAAGAGATGCCCCTTGTTTAAGATGACAATAAAGTTTGTTATAATACATAAATATCTGTTTCTCCACAAAGACAAACTAAATATTTCTCAAAATTTTTTCATTATTACAAAATAAAATAGTTAAGCCGACAAGCGGGACGGAATGGGAGTGAGGATAGGTACGGCAAGCTGACCCTAGACTTCAGTTCAGAGCTGCTAGATTACAGGAATTTAAAATGTAAATATTTAAAATTATTTTTTAATTTTCATTTCACGTAATTTAAATCAAATCCTACTAAAATCCATATAATAAAATAAAAAATATAATTTTTAGATTTGCTCCATTTCCACTGTAATATAAAATTGTACTTAGTAATTTTTATTTAAGATTAACGTGATAATAATGTTTTTTTTGTTTTTCATATATCTACTAGTTGAGAATATTGTTATTATTGTCACAATTTTTCCTTTCTTTGTGGCATATCAACATCTATTAAAAATAAATTTATACCCTATTTTTAGACAATAAGTAACTTTGAAGTGTACTTACTTGTATTCCGGATGTTTAGTAACAAAGTTTCTTATCCAAGACGCAGTAGTAAGAATTTCTCCTGATGCCCTGCGTTGTATAAATTTAAGATACTGCTGTATGGTACAATGCGTATCTGCATCGACGTCCATTCCACTTAAGTAACTATTTATAAGTGGAATAAGTCCAGGAAATTCACCTTCCTGAAAAAAAAAAAAACGCTGTGTTTAGAACTGCAAAATGCTTAATAATTGCATATGAAATTTTGATGAGGGTAGTAGTAGTAGTAATCAAAGAATTTACCTTTCCGTTAATGACTTCATTTATGGTCATAAGTCCAAACATATCACAGTCTTTGGGGTCACAGTTCATTGTTCCCTTTCTGCAACATTCGTTGGCCTCAGGAGGGCTAATGTGAGTTGTGATATCCTTTCTAAACCAGAATTTTTCTTCCCTCGCGGCGTTTCTCTTTTGTGCTTTCTGCATGTTTTCATCGACCTAAGACAAATGAGAGGTTTACCATCTAATAATAAAAATGTCACATAATAAAAAATGCATATTATACAGTATAATTCTAGTATTCCCAATACGCACTATTACGAAATTGCATCATACCTTGCGAATCAGAAAAGTGCGTACAAACATATAGTTCTCAGATTTTCAGTTAAAAGATCATCTTATAATTTTATCAAAAAAAAAAAAAAAAAAATGCATGGTAATGATAGTTTCATGTTAATTTTTTTTTATTGTCATGGTTTTATTTAAAATACTTGTTGTAATAATTTTGAAATTTTTAGTATTTTTTTGAGAGAATAGATTCCAACCACTTTCAGGACACAGTATTAACACATTCTTTCTCCCTAACTTTAAATAACCCAATCGGGCAAATTAAAAAAAAAAAAAAGATTTTCTAGTCCCTATATATTTCAAAAACCATGTCATTTACTTTAAAAAATTTCATATTTAAAATTAATACAACCTACAGAGGGTGAGTCAGAAGTAGATGTAAAAAGATTAACAGAAGATTCATCTTGCCAAAATAAAGTTTTTATTCAAATATATTTTTGTTCAAACATACCTCCTTACAGAGATACAGGGTGTTGAAATTTATACTCAACTGCCAAAAATCTAGTGACTCGAGGCTAGTTTGTTGACAAGCGTGATGGGCAAAGCACGCAAGGAGCAGTATTTCATAGGCATATTAAATTTGAAGGCGATCAGATAAAAAAATATACAAAAATAATTGCATTACATTATTTTTAGTAGTAACAATGATATAAAAGTTTCTGTCAATTTCCAAACGTTAGATAATAAAAATGATAGTGCTATTTCCAAATTTAATGTTTTTATCTTGTATTATAAATCACCCAAGGTCGAAAATAATAGAGACTGACTAATTCACAGCACATAGATAAGTATGGAAGGTGAGGGTTGCATGATTACCTAAGCACTTGAGAAGATTTCAGAGCACACAAAATTATCAAAAATAAGTTACGTCGAGTGAACCTAGCACATTAACAGTTTACTTTAAATGTCCCCTCCTGTGCCATTCTCTCCACAAATTGGATTGCCTTTTGGATGGCGATGGCTCACCACCACCCACTTACACCTACCTGACGCGCACTCTGTGTTTATTACACTTAAGCAGAATTGCATGAGTTTTGCAAATTTTTTTGCTAATTATGTATAGGGGGAATATCTCAACTGTTGATTTTGCAAAACAGTATAAATATTATTGTTACTTTCTTTCTTATGTGGTGTTAATAAGTTTGTTTTGAGCTTCTAACAATCTACCATGAGATTTTCATGATGAAAAATAGAAAATCTTATAGCTGACAAAATTCGTTACACGTAGAGATTTTCCCACCATTAAATAAATCGCGCATATATTTACGAATTTCATATCCATAAAGAGAGAAGGCTTTAGAATACATTGATATACACACTATTCACTATTGGTTACTGGCACCGTCACTATAATCGTCACACATTAACACTTATTATATCATATCGTACTGCCTTCAGTATGACTTTCATATCAGAGATATGTGGTACACGATTTTATAGGAAAAATATGAATGTTTCTTTGTGTCGACTGCTATAAATTGTGAGCGAGTTTATAACATGTGTCACTCTCTAGATTTTTGGCAGTTGGGTATAAGAAAATGGAAATTTCAACACGCTGTAAGGAAGCATGTTGGAACAAAAATTTATTTGAATAACAACTTTGTTTTGGCGAGAAGAATCTTCAGCTAAATTGTTTACATCTACATCTGACCCGCTCTGTATAAATAAAATACTTACGTAATATATTTCATCAAAACTCTTATCTAAACTCTCTATATTATTACAGTGAAGGAATGATATTGGTTTTTCTGTTAAGTTTCAGAATTAAAAACTTTCATTACATTTATATTAGAAATTCTTTTTCGTTATGCTGGTAAGTTAGCAGTACTACCACCAAAGGCCAATAGGATTAGATGATCAAGGATAACAACGTTCATCATATCATCCGATATTGCTGACAGATTTAGGTAAGGAAGATCGAGGTCAATGCTGTCAGAATTCAGGACATATGTTACAAATAGTAATTACTATGTAATCCAATTGGATAATTTGTACAAATGATAAAAGAAATTAAAAAATAGTGTATCAGGTAACATCTTTTTTCTTAGTGAATGCTGCTCATTATTGATCAAGAACTATTGGATAGTGATTACATTTTATAATAATATGTTAATTATATTTTGCTACAATGCAATGTTTAACTTACGTATTTATGTGATCAGGTAATACTCAATTTGAAGCAATATATTATATTACAAAATTACATGTGCCAGACTCAAAGCAAACAATAGCAGCAAATATAGGCCATCGAATCTAATGTCTACAATCATTTACCTTGCTAATTGGAATTAAGAAGTTCAGCTGATAAGATAAAATCACACGAGTGAGTAATACCACGAAACAAACTATAGCCGCATTTTCAAAGTCGGTCAGTTGTACTTCGCAAGGCCTAAATTCCACTCTCCATCCGATCGTTGAATTTGGTGGTGGAGGCTTAAATCTCATTGTCTGCCAATTCGTAGATTGAATGTTCTGCAAAATAAAAAATAAAAATTGACAACATTTTTAAAGTCCATCTGTCTATATAGGACATACAGGGTTAACTATGACTAAGAACAAATATTTTAAGAGGGGGATGGAGAAAATTAAGAATTAACGTAATCAACCTTCAAAAAATTTCCAAACTTATTTATAAAGCGCAAAAGCCCTTATTTAACGTTGACTATGCGGCTCATCCGTCGCACGTTAGACGTTTACAGAGTCAGAGTAAACAATAAGCAACAAAACAGTAAAATTCCCTGTTAAAGGTCTTACAGTTATTAAATAAAGGAATTTGTGTCGGATGCAGATATCCACAATATAGTTTGCAGGTTTATTTTTCTAGGTTATGGGACAAGACTACCATGGATGCATTAAAAGTTTTCTATTATCTATTAGTAGGTACCTATTCTTTTCGTCCAATTTTCTTATAATAAATAGTCATTTTATCTAAGTGTACCTGCGGGAAGTGTGGTTATAACAAGTGAAAATGTAGTTTTGCCAGTTTGTAACAAAATAATGAAAAACAAATGCAAAATACTGCAGCTAACTGGATTAACTATTACCTATCTATCAGGTATTATTACTTATAAAAATGTTAATTTTTGTCGTTTATGCATTGAGAAACACTGCAAAAAAAACAATAGCATGGTAGTTGATATTGTTGACAGACGTGCTTTATCTATTGATCTAAGACATCTCAGTCAATGCTTATTATAGGTGTCAACTTTCTGCATGAAAAGAGGGTTTTGCTCCATTTTTTAAATATCGAGGTAAAATTTTGGAAAAAAAAATTATTTTCTTTTAGTACTTAGTCATAGTTAACCCTGTATAAGAAATAAAGTAAAAATTTTAAAAAGTGATAGAACATACAAAAATTGAGAGCCAGTCAAAAAAGTTTTATAAATAATAAAAATGTTATATTTTTTTCCAACAAATAATGTATTGCACTGACATTTATAGATAGATTTTAATACAAGCAAGTTTTTGAGACTGCTAGATATGTTCTGAGCATTTGTCGATCTCCTAGAGGTCGCTAGCTGTTACGTCTTCCATCGACATTATTATGAGGTTAGGTTTTTTGTAGTGTATGCAACAAATCGTCAAGTTTCATATTACATCTACTGTTTTTGAAAATAACGCAATTGACTGTCTCGAAGTCAGTTAACTGCATTGCTTAATATACAGGGTTTGCGGATGCTAATGGTTCATATCTCAAAAAGTCCAAATTCTGGTTGTAAATAAGCAAAAAATGTCACTGCAAAAAAAAATGTAACAAAATTTTATCTAGACCTTCCACTTTCATTTGTGAATTGTTCTGCTTGATAAATATTATTTCATGCATATAACGGATAAAATACGAAATATTCATATTTTCAATTTGAATACCATCTATTACAGGAACTGAAATTGTGAGAATTTTTTCTTAATTTGAGTTCCATCACCAAAATTCTGCTTATAATGTGAGACTGGGTGATTCAGTCATAATGTAATTTTTTAAGAGATAGGGAAAAATGAGTCAATACGAATACACGATATAAAAAAAATTAATGCATATTTACACTGAAAAAAATATATTCAAATCATTATTTAAACCCCTTTTTTCAGACTGTCACTGACTGCAATTTAACTCGATGTCGGCCTGACGCAATACTGTCATATTTAAATATTTTTCTATGTTACCTACTTATTGTAATTAATGCTATAAATTATTTAAAAGTATGCAATTAACATATTAAGTTTCAACATAAAAAAAATTTAGTATGGAAACTACAAAACTACAACGGATCAAAATAAACAATTCACATTACATTACATAAATAGTGAAATAAAATCCAATACTCATTAGGTTAAATTATTAAGAGAGGCTAAAACGTTTTTTGTATTTAAATACAGACAGTAATAAAAAAACTTGTGCTAAAAAAAAACAACAGTTCGAGACATAGGTACCTATTTAATGGTCAACAGTACCGCAATCTGAGTCTTCACCTACCATGTTTAGGTCAGTAACCTAGTTTTTACGGACTACTCAATGACAAGCGCTGCAGAATTACTAAATAACAGAAACAAACAATAATTAAATTTGCATATTTATAAACACCTGGTGTAATCAATAGGAAATTATGAGAATTTTATAATAAATGCCAACCGCAGTAATCAGCGCCGATATAAGATAGACTGTAATTGGTACAGCTAAACAGTTGGCAGTTCAAATTCCCGTTTAATATGTTACTGGCGGAATAAGTCGAACATCGTTCGGGTTCGTTTTTCTATGCAGACGAGCACGCCTTTGATATGGAACAGATGTATGTAGCCAGACGTCTCTTCTCTCTTCATCCATAAGTCATTATTTTCGCGTGGTAGAGGTTGGTAAATTTCGTGTGTTTCTGTTACCAGTCTAGTTTATAATTATTAATAAAATTTGCTGTGCCTAAATAAAAATGCAATTCAATTTTGGTAAAGTGAAGTAGTGAAAGACTGCAGTTGTACTCCACTGAACAGAGGCATGGAAAAATTTATAAGACATTTAAATAGACATGTGCATCTATGCTTTCCGTGTGCATCTCATCATGAGTAATGGATTTGATATTGATTCATATTCATAATTAAATGTAATTTGCAGTTTTTGAACTTGCATTACGAGGGCGTGATGAATGAATTTTACGTCAGAACTTGATAAAATGCTTAACGAATACCTTAAAAATGCAACAGTTTTTAAAGGAAGCTCAAAGAATATACAAAATGCATACATTTTATATTGCAAACAAGAAGTTTGTCATTAGAAAAAAAAAAACATATCATTCAGTCACCGAACATGCTGTTGCTGGCAACGATGCTGGACTTCTATATAGCTTTAATATTCGTGCTCGTTATCAAAAAATTTGTAGTGTACCAGGAGCGTCATGTTACCAATTGTTATAGGGTGATTGTTTATCTTTTGAAAGGTCGAGTAAAAATTTTTTCGATTTTATGTCTTTATTAGGCCTTCAAATATGTGGTTAAAATTAATGCCAATATGACTGAATCACCCTGTATAATATTGATCTATATTTTTTTATAGATATTTTTAAAGCTTCGTCTTAATTTTTGAACTATTTCAATAGCACAATATATTATAAACACAAATCTTTTCAAATGAACACTGACATGCACTAAAATGCTTACCTCAAAATGATCTGTATCCTCTTCGTCGTTCTGATTCACTTTCTCAGAGAACAACGAAACGGTGTCCCTAATAAATAAATGAGCAATATGTTGAGCTAACAAATGATCGATACCATTTTCCCTCAACTTTTTATAATCCTCTTCATTATACAGCAAAGGTATGTCATTGTATTTTTCACCCTGTTCTGATAAATAAGAATCAATTGAATCATACCGAGATTTTTTTATAACAAATTTATTTTCCTTAAGTGGTTTAAGCCCTCTTTCTTCCTCCGTTCGACAATCGACTGAGCTGGATATTATATTCCACCTGCAATCTACGTCAGTGACGAAACCACGATGAAGCGGCGATGCTGCCGTAAACGCTAACTGAAAAATATTTATTAGGAGACTGTTTGTCGTTTTTATATAGCTATTTTACCATAATAGGGCACAATGGTGTTAGTTGGTCGTAAAGGGTTCTTGCCTCGCTGATGTTACACGCCTGGAATGTCAGCTGGAGGCAACAGCATCCCATTCCAAAACCCATTGCATCCATATAAACGTGATCGGGTAGTGCAGCTTTACTGTGCTTGTAAGAGTCGTCAACTGGTATTTTAGTATTTTTATCTTTGTATACTGAAAAATTGAGATTTTTTTGGTTATCCTATTCTTAGTACTAGATAGAAAACATTTGCAGTGATACTATACTACTGAGATATTGCATCTGCAGTTTGTAAATAATAGATAAAATGTGAATTAATGGTTTCCTAGAATACGAATATTCTTTAGTTTGAGGAACATAATAGTTATTTAAGCAATAAGTGGAATATAGACATTATTACCGTACGCATGTAAAGTTTCTACGACAAAACCGGTAGGCTAAATCGTATAATCACATAAGTGCGGTAATAATGTAGAATCCCATGTATTGCAACTGTCAAGGTTGTTAATAATAATAATTAGTATTAATAAAAATTTTATTATAGTATGACATAATGTAACAATTGTCTATTAAGAAGTTACAATAGCAACGAGCATAAACAAAGTTGTTACTGAATTTTTTCTCGTAATTATTGTGAAAGTGTAAATGAGTTCAAGCGATAATTTACCATCAGATATTGAGAATGAAGCTTCCTGTGCTGTTTCCTATCTCGTACTAGTGAAATCACGGAAGAAATACGAACAAGGATTTGGTCGCTATGAAAATGGTGTAGAGAAAAAAACATATTTAAGATAACTAATGACAAAGGATGGAGAGTATATTTCAAGAAAGTAAGCAAACCATAGAAGTCTTCATCTCTTTGATGCTATTACTCATTGATAAGAACAGAAATTTCACTCAAGAAGAATATCGATATCAAAAAATACTTTAATTCTATTGCATTCCTGCAGTGAAAATCAGAAGAGTACAAAAATTAACAAAGAAATATCCAGATTCTTAATGAATGTGAATGATGATAAATTTCTGAAGATAGCAGCTCTAGTACAAATATATTTTTTAGTAAAAAAGTTTTATAATCAATATTTATTTTAAATTATTTTGATTATTGGTTTAACGGGCGCATGTCGGCGGAAAGAACTCATAAATCTGCTTGTAGAATATGTGAAAGATGAAGGACATGCTTCCAATTCATGATATCCAATACCAAAACAAAAGTGTCTAGAGTGTTTTCTTGCAACACCTGGAAATACTGATGGCTTGAATTTAATGGAACTGGTGAGAAAATATGTCAAATTAAGAACCGAAAACTGTTGTCATGTTCACTTTTTTCTTCGATATAAAGCTGGCAATTTTATCGAACAAACTATGGTATAAATACTATTGAGAATGTACCACAACTGATTGCACAATTTCTTAATGTGCCTAATCGAAATCATATACTGGGCACTGTTTTTAGCCATCTTCAACCTCCCTTTTAGCGAATTGTGGGACAGATCTGTAGATTACAAAAAGACATAATGGTTGGAAGTCTAATTTTGTTGCTGAAGGCTACATCAAAACTTCTAGTAAAAACAAGAAACGGCTATGAAAATTCTAGGCCAAAGCGAGAATATTCCCTCAACATCTCAAAATTATGTTCACCCTCAAAATATTCCCACCTATTCAAGCAAATCGTTAGGCATGTCAGCCTCTGGTAGTAATTTATCGATTTGTAAAGACTTTACTATCAATGTATTTAATGAATTAGTTGTTATATCATCTTACAAATTTTATTTATTTAATAAATGTCTAATTTAACTCTAATTTAATTTACAATGTAATTATCGCACTGAGTATGTAGGTCATTATGACATTCGAAACAGTGTCGAATCATATATCGCATATATATGAGACAGTTGTAGACAAAAATGATTTCGTAACTGCCACAATAAAATGAAATTATATTATTTGCAATAATATATTTAATTAAGTTTTCGGATATAGGAATACAAGGTCAAAATGCATAAAATTTGGCACACATTCTTGGCGATAGAGAATGATAACATTTTTTATTTTATCTTATCAAAATGTTAAAACAACAAATTTGAACTGATCTTATTAAAATTATTCATCTGTAAATATACTCTTTCATATGTATTTTTCTTAATTTCTAACAGAAGCTTGTATCTACAAATAAAAAAAATTAGATAATTATATGCTAATTGTTCCAAAATAAAAATATACTGGAAGTAACCTAATTCCATAGTAAATAAAAAGAGAAGTGATAATTATGTAACTCTTATCAAATAGGTATTATTAAATTAAATTGTTTGCTATGAAAGCTATGTAGCTTATATCCTTAGACTTTTTACACATGTTATTTTTCTAATACACTCTACATAAACAATATAAAGAAAAATATTATTTAATGGAATTTGGCATGCATCCTCTAAAAATAGCAAATAATATCTGCTAAAGAAATGAGGTGCCAGTAACCAAGAATTTGTTATTATTTATAGCTTTGAATGAATTCACTTTTCTAATTTTTTTGTCAATTTCTTATACCATAATTTTAAGATAATGCATATAAAAATATATTGCTCAAATAATCCAAGGATTAGTGGAAACAGCTTGGGTATAATATACCTATAATTTGTCACTGGATTTTCTATATTTATTTATTGATTTTATACGAAGTAGGTACTGTTATGCTTAGATCTCAAAGATATACTAAAATAACTCACTAGGTAAATTAATGGCCACTTTTTCTCCTCTCCTTTGACGAATGTTTCTAGACAATGTTTTAAATCTCGGATGGCCTGGAAATATAGCTTGGTCAGGGAAAAATAGTGACCTAGTAGCACCTTCATTAGGAGTTGGTTTTATAGGAGGATCAGTAAAATTTTCACAACCTAATCTAAAACAAATTGAATTAATTGAATGATTTGCTAATAACTGTTTGGGTTAACATATTAACAAAATCTTAGTAAAATTTTAAAATTTAAATACATTTGAAATGATGTATATCTAATAAGGATTGCGGCTCATAAGTTCCACGAAAATGATTATCTGATAATAGGAAGATATATCTGCATAGGTATATATTGCAAATCATTGTGTGTAAAATTAATCGATTCATTTCTATAATTGTACTTCTTATAATGTTAGAAGAAAAAACATATCTGTAAAGTCTTACACTTATTACATACTTAATTTTATTTGATCTGAGATAAAATTAAAAAATGTGTCACAATTTGCTGCAATTAATTAACATGATTAGCATAGAATGTCTAGAAATTTATGAGAAAATATCTATTTATATATACAGTTATTAAAATAGATAATAGAATTAATTACTTGTATATTACATCTATCATTTAATGTTTAAGCAGACATATAGGTGAAATTTTAGATTGTGTCTACAAATATTATACACCATTTAAGTTGAACTTCACTTCTTTCACAATTATTTTGTCCAGAGTAGCCTACAACATGACTCGACAAAATTCAAGTTCAATATAAGATGAAGTTAACCTTACGCCAAGTAAAATATATACCAAGGCCAAATTGATCAATATCTGATATAATAAAAGAAGAGTTTACATTGATTGCACTTAGTAATTTCCATGAAAAATAATCAGGTACCTACTTATCCTTACAAATCGAGCTACGTCAATGGTTACATATTACAAAATTATTTTAATGCAATATTTACATTAAATTATTTTGTGAATTAATACATACAAACTGTAATTACGAAAATTCTAAGGAAAACATTTAAACGAAAGTTGTTCTTTCTACGGTTAAATATATTTAAATATAATAGCAAATAATATTCAGTTTATAATAAAATTTAGGATTTATTCAAATGTTTTTTTCTTGCTAGAAATTTTGATAAAGGTATTTTAATGATCAATAATTAATACCTTTAATTTAACATTAATTGTTTAAACAGGACTCCAAGACAAATTTGAAATTTTAAGATAAGCATCCGCTTTTGCACTTAGTACAGTAAGTAGTTACTATATATCAATATTTCATTCGGAAGATCCATTCATTGATTTATTTAATGTTTTACTTGAAACTCTCTAAGCAATCTTGAGTTTTACAAAAGAAATTAAATGAAAAATAAGTGTTATTGCACAGATACATATAAATTATAGTATTTTTTTATAGTAGCTTGTAAACTTATATTATTGGCAATACTAAGTATTGAACGTTAGATATTTTGATTTTTAAAAAGTTTTTTATAGTTTCAATCTGTTCACAAAACGTACAAAATATCAAGATGTTTAAATTTACTGATATACATTTACATGCAATATGCATGATGCATAGCTGCACATTACATGGGATTAAAATAAGGATTACATGAATAGAGACATTTTGGTAAAATAGGTATCAATAAATATTTTACAAAGCAAATGTTATTTAGACGGTTTGATTGATACTAAATTTTTACAAATGAATACAGGAAAATTATTATTAGCCACTTAATTCTTTTATAGATCTATTAAGATCATTTTTTATCTATATAATCACATATTTCAAATTATTATCACAAATCACTGCAAATTAAATAATCTTTGTTAATAACCTAATTGAATATAAAAGATACATAATATGTATACCTATTTACAATTGTTTATAAAATTACTATCAGTTTTGTAATACCTACCGCATAACAAGGTACTATCTTTTTATTAGTGATGGAACAAAATAGGTAAACAAGATCATGAGTATTTAGAGCTTGATACATTTGGTTTATGAAAAACTATAAGGCAAGGCACTACCTACATCTCTAGAAAAATGTTTGGAATCGTTAATTGAACGATGTAATTAATATTACTTTTACACTTTTCTTTTCTTCAGTTACTGTAAATATTTAAAGTTAAAGCTCAGTAAATATAAATTCACTTATCTAATGAAATTAAATATTTTATATTATAAGGCCAAAGTACAATGTTTACATTTTTTTAAAATAAGAATTAACTTCTTAACTACCAATATTGATCGTCCCTTTAATGACAACAAATACAAGTTTAAGTGAAATAAGTTATAAAAAGTTTATTGATTTTATTATATTATGCAATAATTTATGAAAAAAAAATGTTAGGTATATATTAATCATAACTAACCTTGGGAAACTGGTTAAACTCATTACAATTTCATCTGGCTTCAGTAATTGGCTGACTTCTTCTCTTCTGTGTTTCATATTCGCCTCTACAATATTAAAATGTGCTAACAAACCTCCATAAGGCTTCCCCGGTGTACCTTCAATCATATATGCTCCATATTCTGGTCTCCACAAAGATTTCACTCCATTTGGATCGGCATGTTCTCGTTCATTAAGTACGGATAATATTTCTTCTGCCCTTAAACTTACTTTGGCTTCCTTTTTGTCATCAAAGAATTTAACAATAATATATTCAACTTCATCGCCCCATTTAAGTACATCTCCTTGCCTATCTCGAAGTCGTTTGTATAAATTTATAAACTGCAAAATTCCATGTTCTCTAACATGTGAGGCCAATTTTTTTGTCTCTTCCCAAGAAAGGGGGCTACCTTCTGTTAAAAGACCCATATTTTGAACCAATACTTAAAATATTCTTCAGATATGAAACACTTTGAAATTAAATTTCTACTTTGATGTTTCCCCTTTCTTAAAATAACACCTATCGGTTTGATGTGTAAACACTTATCACCACATTTAACAATTAACTAAAAACTATATTCGCCTATGTATTTATATGAAAAAAAAATTAGACTAGTCACTTTTATTGCGCAAGCCGATAAGATATTGCACCGTTCAACAATCCATTTTTGTTTATGTCATGGAACAAGCACACCGGTTTAGTATGTCTCTGAACAGGTAGTAAATTATGACTCCTCGGCAATTTTAAATAAAAACATGATTTATAAAATACGCATGTTACATGTTTCTACTTTGACGTTTATGACCTTGAAGGGAAAGGTGGGAGTAAAACGTCACATAATTAGGCATGTTTTGATTAAAGTCTATAATCTCAACTTTACGTTACAACTTCCAAATAGCAGATGACGTCACTCGTCAAAAAATTATAATACGAGTTTAGTTTGTAGGTATTTTATTGCTATTTTTCTATTAGGATTAGGTATACTTAAGATGAAAAAGATCGTCAGCGTCGATTACTATAACCAGTTATTTTGAATAGGTATAATCAGAGAGAATAGATCTATGGGTATAATCATTTTCATGTCTCATTTACGATGCTAAGTTAACCGTCACAATATGTGACTTTTTATGAATTAATCAACATGTTTCTCTCATCAATAAAAGCTTATATCCTCGTTAATCATTAAATTTGCTCAGCTGAAAATATAATATGAAGTTTGTGCCAACATTGGTCTGCTTGCTGTTTCTAATATAAAAAATTCACAGTTTTTAATATATGCGGAACAAATGTGAACGAATTTGAGTAACAAAAAGTACTTAGATACAGGTAGGTAATCAAACGTCATTAATATTTGTGAAAAATTATTTATTTAGACCACCGTAAATATTGAATCTTTTTTTGCTGAAATCTTAATTGAATTTATCAGTATTCAAATATAGGAGCTATTTTCACGTCGTAACACATCCCTTTTCTAAGATATATTCCGAATTTTAACCGAAATTCATAAAAGATAGTAACATTTTTTAAATAAAGAAAAATTTTTGTTGAATTTTGTAATAGAAACTGTATTAAACCCCTTCCCCATCAAAAAATGTCAGTATTTTAATGGGAATTTTTATTTTAAATATTTTGTATCATTCCTAATCAGTAGAACAATAGGATTAGATTCCCTTTCTATTATTACATACAGAAAAAAAACAGTTGTAGTGTAAATAATATCTACATAAAAAATATCTACAGGTTACATTAAAAATACATTACATACACGTAAAATACGTAAATAAGTATACAGATACGTTAATGATAAAACCACAGTCCATTATATAGTCCGGCGTTTTAACTTCGGCTCCCCTGATGTCGAGGTCTCAGATTTCGTTTTTTTTTTAGATGACAGCGCATTTAGCCATGCGCATTCGCGCGCTCAAGAGGTGCGGTGATTTGTCAACATACAGATTATCTCCCACTTGAATGAATTTCAATGGTTATCATTGCGCATTCAGCCGTAAGTGCTGGAACCTTCACTCTTCGAACTGAAAACAAAGAAACCATTTTATGACTGGGGAAGTGGGGAAACAAGTGATGTACCCACCTACCTATTTAATTCCAATCAATAATGGAACAACATTATTAACCGCTACTAAAAAAAAAAATAAATGTACAGGGGACTCTTACAAATACAATTTTGTAAAAATAAAATAAAGAATTGTTTAAAAATGATTTAAAAATACACTTCTGCACAGCACTGGAAACTGGTTCACTGTAAAACCTGATAAGGTGTATAATAGGCTATTAGACAAAAAATTGAAAGAGATTCTCAAGGAAAGAAATAAATTACATTTTACAACACCTATTTTTTATGTAGCAAATTCAACTGTTTTTGCCGCTATTGTTATTAATTATTGATGTAATTAATTTGTGGTTTTAATTAGTAAAACAGTTTTACACATCTGATGTTACAAAAAAATGTTTGACCCGTCTTACCCAGTTTCTACAAACTAACACAAACATGTTTCTGCTTCTTGTCCGCTTTGAACTCGCATGTCATTGGCAGCAGCTATGACATGTTTGCGTAAATCATCAATAGTATCCATTTCGGTGTAATATACTTTAATTTTTAAATATCCCCACAAAAATAAATCCAAATTAATGTATTCCTGTACATGGTACGGATATAATTGAGCCTCGTGTACGATACGCCACACTGCCATGGGCGCCTTAGACCTCCATCTCTTTCGCTACTCAGTTGCAAATTTCCCGCGTCACGTCTGCGTTTGCACTACACTTACACTCACTGCACACCGCTGTAAAAGTAGCTGCATTTGGCACATGTTTACCGGGAAATCGTTCTGCTAAAGCATTTTTACTTCACCATAAATTAAAACGATTCCCATCAACTGCGAGTTGCTATATAAGCCATTTTTGATATTTGAAAAATAATGTAAATATTTGCATCATAAAAAAGTTAATACGAATCGCCTGGCTAGAGACTATAGTAGCCCAGCGATGTAAAGGCTGAAACTACTAGAACTTCATTAATTATTTTCTCGGATTTTACAAATTTCTTTTTACGATATTGACTCTAATTTTCATGATCCAGCTAATGCCAAATTTTATAAAATAAGTTCTGAACCTGTATACTTAGGAGTATACTATAAAAATAAATATGCCAACAAAAAAATTATGCATTTCAGATAATTTTAAATGTGTGTGTATAAAGTACTTTATTTATATTACACATTTTGTAATAAAAGAATCTTAAAAATGTCTGCTCACTTTTTTCTATCTCTTGAATAAAATGATTAAATCATATAACAGAATTGTATTCCAAATGGATTTTTGGTTCTAATATACAGTACTTTTGAAAAGTAACGAATAAATTCATTACTTTTGAAATTGAGAAGTTTTCGAAAAAATCCCCTGGCACGTCGATATTGTTTTTAAAAAAGGCACTTTTTGACATCGACCCATATTTGTGACGTCATCGTTGTTCGAGATATGACATCATCGACAATTTTTTTAAATAGCAATCCATAATTTTGACCATGCCATTTGAAAGAGCGTGTCATTCTACATACATACGAGTATATCATGAAAAATTATGGTGTTACATAACAAAAATTTCAAGAAAATTTGAAGATTTCATTTTCACAATACTGTTTACCTCCTCATTATGCAACACCTGTCCGTGCTTATTTAGATGAGCTGTTCCCGAATCGTTGGATAGGGAGAAGTGGGCCGATTGAGTGGCCAGCCAGATCGCCTGATTTGACACCCCTAGATTATTTCTTGTGGGGATACTTAAAAAGCAAAGTACTAGACCGGTTAATTTAGAAGATTTAAAAGCAAGAATTCGTCACGAGATACATCGTATACCTCCTGAATTTATTGATAATGTCCAAAAAGAATTTATTAATCGATTTGGCTACTGTCAGGCAGCCAACGGTACATAATTTGAACATTTAATTTAGTCGATTTTTTACATAATCATTATCATTTTCAGTATTGTGATAAATACATTTTAAAATCTTCAAACATTATTTTCTTGATATTTTTGTTACATGTAACACCATAATTTTTCGTGATGTATGTATGTAGAATGACACGCTCTTTCAAATGGCATGATCAAAATTGGGAGTCGCTATTTAACAAAATTGTCGATGACGTCATATCTCGAACAACGATGGCGTCACAAATGTGGGTCGTATGTCAAAGAGTGCCTTTTTTAAAAACAAAATTGACGTGCAAGGGGATTTTTTCGAAAACTTCTCAATTTTAAAAGTAATGAATTTATTTGTACTGTATGTATTATACAAAATATTATGGAGATTTCATGAGTCACGCATTATACAACCTATCGACTGAGTCTCATTAATTATTTTTAAAATATGATTATTGTAAGACAATTTGCTGTCGATAATAACAACCAATTACGTCTGTTTGATTATTTAACGAAATTTTTTATTTATTTTATTATTATCATATAAACAGTACCTAAACAAAAACAATTCATTATTTATTAATAAAATAATAAAATCCAGATTTGTCGCCTTGTTAATAAATAATAATATTAATATTAATTACAAATTTCATTACATATTGTTGTCATTTGATGGCATGGTCAATTCTGAAGGAGAGGGCGAGTAGATAATTACCCTCTTGGCATTGGATACGACAATGTTTTTTATAATCAGTGACTATGTGTCAAAAATGTTTGTAGGAAGTATATTGACCTATCTCTCTTACATAGCTGGCCGCAACTACAAATAGTCTAATATATAACAAATATTTATTGGCTTTTCTCTTTTTGTTATGTGTAGGTACAGATTGGAAATAGTTACATATACTACTGAATGCGGTAAATGTCTCGTTTCAAATAAGTACTTACTTAAAAAGAACTAGACGCAATTATCGATATGTCTCTTCCTATCAGTCCAGTTTCTAGTGTATAATTTACCATATAGATATATGTGTTATTTCTGCTACATTACCATGGACTTGCATAAATTTGTCAGATTCTGTATCAAATTAATTTGTGCTCTCGCTAAATAAATCTATTGGACCTCATTTCTTGTCTATAGTAACTTCTGTACGCTTGGATAGGCAAGCCATTTTTAAAATAATTGAAGCATATCGTGTTAATGTTAAGTTCTATGTTAAGGTCGGTTTTGTCGTTAATCAGACGTTCAATTTTGTACGTATGTAAAAGATGTGTGTCAGTCACTTTTTTAAAGACATTCTTCAAAGCTACTTATTTGTGGCATAATTTTAACCTTTTTTTAGATTAATTGGGTATTTTGCTACACTCTGAAAAAATAAAGATTAATTGAATAAACCCTTGCGTCAAACGGATCAGTCAAGGGTTATTCTTGAAATAAAGTTTACCTAATCAAAAAATCTCACACTGAAAAAGCAGATAAGTAAAAAATAACATAAATCACTACCGCACACTATTTTTTGACGCTTGGAAAAACTCTCTGTTTCGTTCTCAAATTACCAAATGTATTAAAAGTATACCAAGGTAGAGGGCAGTTTAAAATTTGTTTATCTGCTTCTATAACATTAAATGATTTTTATTTTATTGTTACTTGCTTCTTCTTGATACAACGGTAACCATCAATGTTTACTGAACAGTTTGATATACACTTATCTCCGTTCAACAAAATAATCGCGCAAAATTTTTGCCGAACCCCATGAATCAAATGACAATTTTATACATATAAATAGACGAGAATTTGAAAAAATGAAAATTTACGAACACGCTTGGTTTTAGTTTCAAAAATAACCCTTGACTAATGCGTTTGGCGCAAGGGCTTGTTATCAAAAAGTAAATCAGTCTACACTACTAAATAATAACAATACTATATTTACAGTGTAATATTTAACAAAATATTACACTGTTTTATATTTTCCAGAAGATATAGACTTATATATATGTCATGGAACTGATTTAGTAATCACTTGTCTCCTATTCTTGACTCTTTCTTTTGCTGTTTACGATTATTTGGGACAAATAACAATAGTAAATAGGTCTTCATCATTCACAACATCAAAGTTTAATCGTAAATGTACCGATCCTGTCTTCTTTTGAAAAGCAAAGTTTATTTAAATATATTCAAAAGTACAAATATTACAATTTATGTGGACTCAGATTACGATAATTTTATAAATTTTAGCCGTTTTGGAAATATAATAATCCAATCAATTCAAAAGGTTTTCATACATTTGGTTATCTTCATGTTCATCTTTGTTGTATGTACATGCTTTTACAATAATAATGAGACTCCCTCAAAACAGTTTTTGAACTTCTGGAAATTTTGAGTTCAAATTTTATTAAATCTCTATTAGTGGTTGAAACACCTAAGAACTAATGTTAAATGTTGAAAGTAGATTTCATTACAAATAATAATAATAAGAGGACCTAAAATCGAACCTTGTGGGACACCTGAAAAAATTTCAAGAGGGGCAGACATTTTATCATCAATTTTTACTACCTGCTGTCTATTACTTAAATAATTACGAAAAAATTCTATAGCATTTTCACTTACACCAATGTAGTGTGAAATTCCTAACAAAATTTGATGATTAATAGTATCAAATGATTTAGTAAAATGAATCAAAACTAACGCAGTCATATCCTTATTATCGACATTTCTGATAATAACATCGGTGATATGAAGTAAAGCTGTTTCGCACCCATGAAGTGGACGGAAACCAGACTGAATAATTGGTAAAATGTTATGTTGAGATAAATAGTTACGTAATTGGTTATCTACTACGCGTTCTAAAATTTTTTGAGAGTGTGGGCAAAATACTAATAGGTCTCAAGTCCTTAAATTCATTTGAATTACTGCATTTAGGAATTGGCTGTATAACTGCAAATTTCCAACAGTCTGGAGAAGTACTTTTTGGTAAACAGAAATTCACAATATGAGTAATATATGGCAAGATAACATTAATAACATTTTTATATTAAAGCCATCGGCACCTGTCGCATTCGATTTAATATTGTACAAAATAGATTGGACTTCAATTTCAGTGATAATAGTGAAATTAAATTTATCAATATTATTATGTTTTACATTATTCAAATAATAATCTAAAATATCTCGATCAGCAGGTAACTTCGGAATGCAGTTTATATAATAATCATTAAGTTGGTTAACATCACACAATGAATCAAAAGAAGTCGCACCTTTTGGGTACTTGGCTAATTTTCATGTGGTAAAACGTTAATTTATATATTCAGGTAATCAGTCAATTTTAGGAATACTAGATTACTTAAGTCAAAAGTGATCACCCCTCGTAGAGCTTATGCAATGCCCCGTAGTTTATGATCAATTCAATACTAAATACTAGAGCAAGTACCACGTAATACGTGCATATAAAATGAAAACAGATTACGCAATAAGTGTATGTACATATCCACACAATTTCTAAACTAGAATAATAAAGCAATTTACATGAATTTGTAAATTTTTATTGTCAGCACGCATAAAAAGGTAAATAACCAATTAACAAGTCCAATTAAAATATCGCAGCCCCACAATTCGAATTAATTTCCATACCGATCGGTAAAATCAGTAGCGTAGTCAGTCGTAAAGGGATTGAACATGTTCATGGGGATTAAGGGCGCGGTTTTTAAACGCAGTTTTCAACGAATTTGTTACTGTTTTTAGAGGCAGTTTAAAATTTGTTTTAAAGTTGTTTTTAAATGTGCTCGAAGTACATAATATTTCATTTTGTGAAAAGGGAACTCTAGGAAACGACGCCGAAGGCAGACTGCTCCACCCTTCGACCAAAAAAAAACTAAAACTTTTATATCATACACTATCTTTTCTACAAACACCATTAACAAAGTATATCAACTCATTTTGTTATTAAATTTAGAAAATATCATTTTGAAATCCAGTGATCTATGAGGTTAATAGTTGCTAAGTTAATGAAAGTTCGATCGTTTGTTGACAAGCAACTTCAGATCTCTTAACATGGAAATGATCAATAATAGTTATTTATGTATCAAGGGAATTATAAGGGCCTTAATTACCGATGGCAAAGTTTGCGTCCCGAGGGCGTCCGGCCCGAGGGACAGCAATTGCCTGAGGTTATTAAGGCTTATTAATTCCTGTGGTACATAGATAATTTTATTTCTGAACGATTTCAAGAAAATATTGTTTATTTTTAAAACGGAAAAAATGTTCCAATTTATTACCTTCCCAGTATATTTGAATCAGGTACCATTGATTATAAGAGTTTTGTTGTTGCTAGGTTGTTGCTATGTTACGTGTTTATAAACAGAATTGTTACTTGTTTATAAATAGAACTTTGTTATCAAGCTGTGTTTGCGTTAAAAACATGTTTTCTACCCCAAATATAATGGAGCAGATTTTGAAAAAAGCTGAAAAAGCAAGAGAATCATTAACTCCATCGAAAAGTGAAGCCGTATACCAAACAGAATACAATATATATCTGGAGTAGCTGACACGGTATAATGTTATGCCAAAAGATGCCACTGAAACTGTATTACTGGCATATTTTCAAGAATTGGTAAGGAATATTCTATGTTTTTCAGTAGATTTGGTAGTAATTGTGTTTATTCGTTGCAGTCAGAAACGTATAGTCCGAATTCTTTATGGACTAAATGGTCAATGCTAAAATCGAAGGTGAATATACATGAGAAACGAGATATCGTCAAGTTCAATGAACTAGAGGCTTTTTTGAAACGGAAGAGTAAGAGTTATAAGCCCAAAAAGTTTGCTGTTTTATCTCCTAATGATGTTATCAGATTTCTAAAGAACGATCCTAATGAAATTCATTTATTGCATAAGGTAATTTTTTTCTTATTTTCCTTTTTGTGTGTATTTATTTCCTTTTTTTGTTTTAGGTTGTTTTGATTATGGGTTATTTTGGAGGATGCAAAAGTCAGGAACTTTTGAATATGAAGATATCGGATATAGAGGACCGGGATTCCGTTATGGTAGTGAACGTACCGGAAAGTAAAACTAGTGTATCGAAGAAATTTACAATTGTGGATGAAAAAGAATTCTCTGCTTTGCCTTTATTAAGACTTTATATGTCTTTGCGTCCTAAAGGTATTGAATGATTTTTTTTGCGCTTTCAACAAAATAAATGTACATCTCAGCCAATTGGAAAAAACATGTTTGGGAAAATTCCCAGCAAAATCGCAATGTAATTAGGATTGCCAAACCCATCTTCCTATACGGGGCATTGCCTTTGTCACACTTCTGCTACTGCTCTAGCTAATGCAAAAGTAACTATGACTAACTTAAAAAGACACGGAGGTTGGAAAAGTTCCACGGTGGCGGAGGGGTATCTGGAGGATAACATCGAATTGAGAAATAAAACGGCGCATATGTTGTCTACTTTGCAATTAGAAGAGGCAAGTACCTCGACTGTAGTGAACAGAATCAGCCATACAAAAGAAGAAATTGTTTCCAGTGGCGGTAGTAATTTTCAGGGAACATTTCAAAATTGTACATTTATTATTTGTAATGACGCAAATAAATAAAATATGGTTCAGTTTTCATTTCATAAATATATACACATATATGCATATTAGCATTTTTTATTTTATTTTTGCTTGTGAAAGGTAGAGGGAATTATAGAATTTATAATGTACCAAGGGAGTTATGACACTCTTTATCGATAGCGTAACTATGACGATATAAGCTTGTAATATCCCGGTCAGAAATAAAATAAATTTCTCCCGGCGGATATCGAAGAAGCTGCTGCTTTGGTGTTATTGCCTAAGTAAGTCAAAGCAACAGTATGAGTTTTCGTATAATCATTTCTTAAGGTGGTGTGATCTGAAAAATGTTAGTAGTAAGTTCAGTGAAAAAGGGTTTTCGGTATATTTCGAAACAAAGTAGGAAATATGGATATTGTCAACGCTTTGGTCAAATTACTCCATGTTGAAGGCGATGATGAACATAAGCGAATATTACAAGCTCGCTGCTTTGTGCTAAAAGTTTGAAGGATATCAACCGAAAAAGTTGAAAGTATTGACCAGGGAATAAATCGACAAATTTCTCGCAAAAGTGCAGGAAGAAACATAGCACATGCGGAAGGTTACCTCGATTTTAGGGGTATTTGGAGCCTGTCGTCTTGAAGAACTGTGCAATTTGACATTCATCGAAGATTTGGCAACTTCACTATTTATTATTTCTGGTGTATTATATTTCAACTATTATAAAAAGTACATAGTCCTTTGTCCAACGAACACTATAATCATTCAACAATTTTCATAAAATTTATTAAGAATGAATGTGCCATGACTCCAGTTGGAATCAACACATTTGGTAAGATGCCTGCCAATTTTGCTGAATTTCTAAATTTGCCTGATTTTCACCTTTATACTGGATATTGTTTCCGACGATATTCGGTTTCACTGCATAAATAAAGCAGAGGTTAGTTCAGACTCCGTGTTGTTGTTTAGTGGTACTGTGGCATTGTTAGCTTCGTTACTGTATTTCACATATGTTGCTTTGCTAGTTGAGATTTTTCCCGTCATGAAGACAAGGCTTGAAATTAAGGCAGATGAAACCATAACCAGATGACACTGGGTGTCTATTGTTTTTTCGGAAGTATAGGTTGTTTACATATATTAAAACAACTTTACATTTCAAGCTTTTCTTCAATTATTAATTTTCTTGAATTTATAACAGTTTAAAAGACATAGATCACTTATTAAATTGAATTATTTGATATAAATATTAACAACACAACTTTGGCAATTCGTAAAAATAATACCATATGAATGCATCTGGTCTGTATTTGTATTAACAATGCTTAAATTTTCTTTGTAAGCACTTGAAGTAGCTTCAATGACGACAATCTCTCCTCCAAGATCTATTATGGCGATTTTTTTCTTGTTTTCAAGAGACGTATCAATGTAGCCTTCACACACGGTGTTGGACTTCCAACCACCATGCCATTTTATAGTTAGAAAGTCTGCTTCTGTGTTGGTTAGAAGTGAAGTAGATGATCGTCGAAGGCGTTGAGGCTGCGATAAATTGGAAAAAGGCAATCTTCATTGGCATTAAACTAAAAGCATTTATACCAACAGGAAGTTTCATGCATTTACCATCTCTGTAACCAACAAAAAATCTTGCATGATCAGCATGACTAGGATACAGGGCGACGTATTTTCGTATTACTTGGACCATATTCACATTTTCGACTCCCTCGGCAGTGATCAAGAATTCTCTGGAAACTTTGGTTTTCTAACAGCAAATTAGTTAACTCGTTCACTCTGCATGCACCTCCAAGATTAATTATTAAGGTAACCTTAAATTATGCATTTATGTTCTTGTTCTTACCTTTGTTAGCAAGAATTTTTGTGTCATCGACATCTTGTAATAATTTTCAATCATCTTCTTTCGTTAATATTCTTGATTTTTTATTATGTATCGCACTGATTGCTTTTTCAGAAAAGTAATTAATTAAATTGTTGAATTTACTGATGTAAAACGTCCAAAAACTAGATGATTTGTACTTCTTGGATAATTCTTCAAAAAATGCTAATAATACCTTTTCATTTGTTTCATATTTCATATTTCATATTCTTGGATGCATACCAATCAGTTAACCGTTTATAAAATTGTTCGTACTTGGCTCTCGATTTATCTAGTAAAAGTGAAGCTACTGCAGTTTCAGCAGCTTTTTCAATTTCAAGAGGCAAGTTTTCTGTTTCTGTTTCAATATTTCAATCACCACCACTATTTTCACAAAAAAATGTAAAAACGAAAACTCAATTTTGTTTATAAAAAGTTTGTGAGGTTATCATAACAATGCCTTTATTTCTTGATTTTGAATCAAAACATACAAACTCAATTTAAGGTTGTTGTAAATAATTTTTTTGCAGTTCTAAATAAAATTTTATATAGTAGGTACACTTGGGATAATGGCATTTTTATTACATTCGTGAAATTACACGAATATCTAACTTATGCATGTATAATAATGCTGATATCCCACTTGTACTATAAATAACTATTATCCACGACCATTATATTAAGAAGGTTTAACATATCTGTTCTCAGTAGATTAAAGACCTTTTTACACACTAGTGGATTAGAATTCATAATACCACGCATGTCATAGAAACGATTCCAAGACTTTCTACTATTTGAGACCTGTGGTTGAAATTATCAGTGCTGTATATTTATAAATATATATATAGTATATATATGGTTCCCTTAACTCCTTGGAACGAACCACCACTGGATAAAATTACCCCTTATCGCATATTTCGGTCCTTACATGAAGCGTGCACCTTTCTCCCAAGTGCATGGACATTACGATCAGTTGGTCAGCTTTAGCATTGCAGATAAGGAAAGTTATAAATCCCATAGACGTTTAATTGAACATTTGTATATCTCGGGTCGATCTAGTTTTGAGGGAGCGCAACTATAAAAGATAACTTACTATGATATATTTATCAGTTTCAAAAGAAGTAGTCGCTATGATTATGCGTGGTTTAGTACTGGTGAGTGGATGTTTTTTTATATGTACTTAGTTCGTGATCGTGTTTTTTTTACAATACTGTCTTAAAAATAAATTGATGTACAGGGTGATATAACAAGGATTACACGCCTCGCTGTAAGCAAAAAACTTATGCGTTTTTAGAGAATGAATTTTAGGCAAGAAGCCTAAAGGTTTTATTTCAGTTTTTTCGGAAGTTTAAAAAATGGGTGAATTGTTTGTTTATAAAAACTACGAAGTAAACATTTCCATACATACAAATATTGATTGATGTCAAAATTGTTTTTTTCTTTTTCATTTAAAAGTCAACTATATTTCAAGTTTTATATATTTTTAATTTTAACAAAATTATCTTTTTTATGTAAAAATCCTTAAATTATCAAATCAAACCCAAATATACACAAAAATGTGTGGGTATTTTTGAAGCACTGCTCTCTTTGTTTTACCCGCCCCTTGACAAACTGTACTGATTTCTTTTTAAATTTTCAAAAAGAGCATACAATGTACTAAACTTAATTAATTTATTTCTACGCATTTGTAAAATACTAATTAAAAACCGTCATCAAGAACTAACCTTTCACACCCTGTATGTCGGAAACTTAAGATACATGACTATATAGACTTTTCGTCTTATTTGGACGTCTAGAAAACGCAGTTACATTTATGCATAAAGGTTAAGAATCAATTTGTATTTTTTTATATGACATACTTTTGCCTGAGGGAGACAACATTATATGTTTGATTTTATACATTGTAATAGCGAACAGGGATAGGAATAAAAAGAAAGACTATAAGTCAGGCTACTAAAGTACAGTAGGAGTTAGTATATTTATAGATATTTAGATTTTAATATAATAAAGTCTGTATTTTTGGTTTCCATTCATCAAATTATACAACCCAGGAAATTTTTTCGTATAATGTCATGACCAAACTTTCATAAAAATAACGCGCCTTATAAATATACATTTTTACTATTGCTTTTTAATAATATTACTATACTGAAAAATAACCTAAAATCAAAAACTGAATGTACTTCGTGATAAAATGTGTTTAATAATCTTTCGTCATAAATGTATTAACTAATATTATCTGTATTAACATAATTTTAATGAGTAATCAATTAGAAGTAATGAACAAAATATTTAGTGTTTATTACAACATGGCTGCTCAAATAAAATCAACTTTGAAGTCAATTTGTCTGCAAGTTTTAACCTATAGGGCAGATTGCCTATGCCAATGTTGACGTCACAGGAAAATATTAACTTTGTGGTTGAGATTTCCTCCAAATGAAGATATTTTATGGTAATTTATTACCAATTAAATTATTACTACGTACCTACATATAACATTCTGCTCTTGGATTTATTTGTGATTGAAAATTCAAATTAAAGCCAATAATATTATGTATGCGTAATAACAAAAACAAGACAAATATTTTCGAACGAAATTCAATTCGAATTTGAATTCACGTGCACTACTGAATTCATCTGACACGATAACAGTCATAAGAATACTTATATATGAAGTGGTTATCGATATATTACCATTAACTTAAGATACATGTCTATATAGACTTTTCGTCTTATTTGGACGTCTAGAAAACGCAGTTACATTTATGCATAATGGTTAAGAATCAATTTGTATTTGTGTATGGGTTTCGTTTTGATAACAATTTATAGAACAATAATTGGAAATTGTTGTTTTATTTTTTCTTTTTTTTAAATTTTTCAAAATCAGTTAATATGAGCTTTTCCAAAGAATACTAACAATTTTTCCCCTTCTCGAATGTTCTCCAACTCTAATATTTCAAGATTTTGAAGTTTCATCGATCTAATGTTTATTACTTTCACAGAGAATATTGCAAATTCAATTTTTAACATTTTAATCGTTATTATTTTCGTTGTGATATGTCTGTTATTGGGTTGTAAAATAGTTCTATTATACTAATATTAATCAGTCAATCAATTATTTTTAGTTTCTCTCATAGATTTATATACACAATAGTATGTCTCATCTCCCGCTTGCATACGTATCTTCTCTCTTATTTTTTAAATTATAAATTCAAATTTTTGTTAATTGTACAATCAACAAAATTGTTTTTCTCTATTGAGAGCAGATAGAAATACAAAAATTAAAAAATATACATGGAAGTAACTTCTTTTATCAAATTAAAAAAAATTCTTTAAATCAATAATGTCATAAAAAAAATTACAAACTTAGCCAACAAACAAATCTTTGAGCAAAACATTTTTGATAGCGCAACTAACAGACTATTTTTTAAGTTAATTAGAAAATAAACGAGTAAGATACTAAATATTAGTCATATGTATATACTCGCGACAAGAATTCAGACGACTTACGTCATACGTACAAATGAATAATTTATTATATTTTCATCAAAATATTTATGAAACTGCAACTGATAGTAATAAAACTATATACTACACTAAAAGTTTGCATTATATTTTGCACCAAATTGCAAAAAATGATTGTTTTTAACGCAACCAAATATCGAAAATTACGTTGACAATATAAACAAATATGTAACGTCAGCCGTGACGTAAGACGTCTGAATTCTTGACGCGAGTATAGTCAAGAAACCTGGGAATTACTTTTATTTTCAATATTTTTAAATGTAATAGAAAGTGATTCAGGACTTATCTAAAAAAAAAAATTTAAATGTACAGGGAATTCTACAAATACATTTTTGTAAAAAGAATTAAAAAAGCAATTCGAAAATGATTTAAAAATACACTGCATGGCACTAGAGAATGGTCCACTGTAAAACAAGGCAAAACAAGCAATCGGCGACCGGAGAAAAAATTGAAAGAAATTCCCAAGGAAAGAAATAAATAACATTTTGTAACACCTATTAATTTTATAATGGCAAAGTCAACTACTTTTGCCGATATTGTTATTAATTATGAATAGAATTAATTTATGGTTTTAATTAATACAATAGTATGGCATACCTGATGTTACAACAAGAAAAATTGGAGGCCGTTTTACCCAGTTTCTACAAACTAACATAAATGTTTATGCTTCTTGTCTGTTTTGAACTCGTGAGCAGCTATAATACATTTGCGTAAATTATCAATAGTGTTCACTTCGGTGCAATATACTTTATTTTTAAAACATTCTCACAAAAAGAAGTCCAAAGGATTTAAAGTCCGGATGCCCTGGATCTCTATCACTTCCACAATTCGGTTGCAAATTTCCCTTGTCACGCCCACGTTGCATTGCACTTGCACTCACTGTACACCGCGGTAAAAGTAGCTCCATTTGGTACATGTTTACTGGGAAATTGTTATGCTACAACATTTTCCCTTCACCATAAATTGAAACGATATCTATCAACTTCTAGTTGCTATATACAGGGTGTTTCCTAACTCGACAGCCAAAATGAAATGTCATATGTAAACCTAAAACAAAGAGTAACTTTTTTTCAAATTGGGCTTCGTTTAGGAGATATTTAAAAAAATGTAAAACAGCTATGAAAATAAAAGTTTGTTTATTATTTGACAGCTTGTCTTCAAGAAATTATTTTTGTATAACGTTGAGTAACTTTTATGACTTTTATGTTAGTGTTTATTTTAAAATGCAGTTTAGTAACGAAGAACTTGCTGACATTATTTACGTTTATGGGTAATGTAATGGTAACACTAGAGCTGCGTGTCGGGAGTATAGTATAAGGTATCCAAATAGACGGTAACCTTACCGTACAGTTTTTTCGAATGCTTTTCGAAGGCTTCCTGAGTTTGGAACTAATGAACGGCGTAGTGGAGGTCCACATCAACAGCACACTGCTGTACAAGAAATTGCCATTATTGATGCAGTACTTGATGATCCGACGACTAGTACTAGAAGAATTTCCACACAGTTACAATTGCCGCACAAGTTTGTTTGGAAAACTCTTAATCGATAAATGTTATATCCATATCACTATCAAAAAATCCATCACTTGCATCCAGGCGACGAGGTACAGCGGTTAG
The DNA here is from genome assembly GCA_037114965.1 of Monochamus alternatus. Taxonomy (NCBI): domain Eukaryota; kingdom Metazoa; phylum Arthropoda; class Insecta; order Coleoptera; family Cerambycidae; genus Monochamus; species Monochamus alternatus. Next base: position 69,494,158 of record CM073431.1, on the reverse strand, counting down.
CATTTTGTCATTGGCTACTTGAACAGAATGAACAACATCCTAACTTTATTAGAGAAACACTTTGGACAGATGAATCAATGTTTACGAGGAATGGAAGTAACAATACTCATAACGAGCATACGTGGTCTTTACAAAATCCACACGCAGTTGGAATTAGAGGTTTCCAACAAAGATTTTCTATAAACACCTGGTGTGGTATTTTCAATGGACAATTACTACCTATTCAAATTTTGCCTAATCGGTTAACTGGTGACGCATACATGGCACTTTTAGAAAATGAGTTGCAAGATTTATTAGATGATATTCCTATTCGTCCGCAAAACAGAATGTAGTATCAGCATGACGGGGCACCGCCACATGCTGGAAGAAATGTGGTGGAGTGGCTCAATAATAATTTCAATGGGAGATGGATCGGAAGGGGTAGTCCTGTTCATTGGCCTGCAAGGTCAGCGGACCTTAATGCCCTTGACTTTTACCTATGGAGTCACCTAAAACAATTAGTTTATGCAGAACCTATCAACACTATTGAACAATTACAAGGTGGAATTTTAAATGCAGTGCATAATATACAACATACTGTAAATTTTGAAGCAGTTTATAATTCACTTGCTTTGCGTTGCCAGGCATGTGTCAATGTAAATGATGGCATTTTTGAACATCTATTGTAGTTCTTAACTTTGTAATAATGTTTGTTGTTTGTTTTATTATTTACTTTAATAAAATATTTTTATAACTTGTAGTCAATAATAATCACATTTAAATAAAGGATTGTGGAAAATTAAGACTTTTCTTTAACAAATTCTAACAATGAATCCACATTTATCAATTACTCAATTATTTTTATAACTGAATATTCCTAAACGAAGCCCGATATAAAAAAAGTTACTCTTTATTTTATGTTTAAAATTCGATTTTACATATGACATTTCATTTTGGCGGTCCAGTTAGGAAACACCCTGTATATAAGCCATTTTTGACACTTGAAATACTAATGTAAAAACTCACTAAAACGTTTACAAAATTTTTATAGCATATTTTTAAGTAATTAAATGAGTAATAAATTTCAATTAATTTCATAAACTTTTAATAATTACACTGTTGTATTAATATAATAATAATACAAATAGAAAGAAACCTGAAAAACTCAGTTTTATTTATTTTCTCTAAATGGGACTAAATGTGTTCTTAAAATCTGAATCAGAGTTATTTACAGATCCTCTAGGATGAGTAATATATGCACGTTATAACCATATAAGAGTTTACATTCACAAGTTAAAAATCCATTTGTTCATTGGAAAGAGATTTTTTTTTGGATCTTTAGGATACATTTTCTCGACAGGGTAGAAAGATAGAGTTCGTTTGAAGACAAAGACAAATATTTAGGTCAGATTAATCAATTGATAGAGAGACTTCACCTTTCATTCTACCTGCGTTTGTATAAACGGTAATGGATTAGAATATTTTAAGAACGTTAGAAAAACAATTATACAACACGTATTTGTATTTAGTAATGCCCAGAGCAATCTATTCTTCATTTTTTTTTTCAATAGATTTCGCAGATTAAATATTTGTTTACATAAACACGTAACTAGAGATAAGTATCAAAATTGATTGTTTCTTGTTGCAAAACAAGACATGGAGATTTCTAAAAAATCAGATCGATACATATTTAAAAGATTTATTAGTACAGTTCCCTATTTGTTAAGCCTTTGCCTTATATTAAATTTTTATCTGTTTTTTCAATGTTCATATGTTTTATATAAGGAGTTCTTAAAATAAAATTCCAAATTTCTAATATGTATATGTACATATAGAACTCATTAAAATAAGCCAAAAAGTTCCTTAACATGTGTCTTCAAACGCAAGTCAAATTTACGGAACATATATAACTTTTTACGGCGAATAAAATAAACTAGCTCATTTTTTCATTATTCAAATCATAGGTGTCTCGCGTAGGGGTGAAAGGGATCTCGTAAATTTTTCCATTAACATTTTCTCGCAAAACAAGTCATCTTTGTGTAAATTGATGTTCTGTTTAAGAGAGAGGTTGAGCACCTCCTCCACTCCGCCACTGTGTAAGTTTTTGAACATTCTTATCGCTTGTTTTATGCCCTTTAATTAATAGGCCCCCAAATATGAAAAACATCTAAGCATTCCTTTATTAGTTATACTGAAAATTCGAGAACAAAACACTATATTCAACACCCTGTATCTCGGACACGAAGCCTTCTACGACGTATGTTTATAGGAACTTTTCTTCTTAAAAACATGTGTACTATCTTCTTGTTTACAAAAAACTAACTCACTCTGTATAAATCAAGTAAATCAAATATTGAAAACTATAGATCTATTGCAGTAGTTCCTGCTTCTGCTAGTTTCTGAGCAAATACTCTATTCTCTGTTATGGAATCGTTTTAGTATTATCGTTAGCCCAAGACAGAGCATGAATTTATTTCGAAACGTTCGAATAGTAGTAGTACTGTGTTCTTTTTCTGATGAATATAGATCAAACTCAGGTGTTCTTCAAGGATCTAATTTGGGACCGCTCCTATTTTTATTTTTTATAAACGACTTAGCAGATGTAATACAAAATTCAAATTGTTCAAGCGTATTGAATGTTCCGTTGATTGTATATCTCTCCAAAATTATATTAAAGCGGCATTTGAATGGAGTTATGTCAACAAACTTGACTAATATTTAGAAATGCTATAATATAACTTTTAGTCGCAATAAACAAATAATCTCCCATCCGTATAAAATGAACAATATTGAGTTAAGCAGAAAACATTATGTCAAACATCTAGATGTGACTATTGATTCCAGACATATAAATTGCACATTAAAAATACGACTACCTCGCTCTACAAAGCGTTAGGTTTTGTAATAAAAGAATAAAAACTTTTTTATTGATGATTCTTATTTGTTGTCCCTGTAGTGTTTTAATACCCATCCCAGAAATACTAGAATGCATGACTTTTTCTATATTCCCATTCTTAAGGGAGGCTTTCCACAAATACAAATGATCTACGGCTCTACCGGCCGTAGGATTCGAACCTGCGTTGTGTGGCAAACACGATTCAAGTACTGACGCCTTAAACCGCACTACCAGCGACCAATTCTTGTTGGATATTTTACCTAAAAATAATTAAATAATATTACAGGTTGGTTTCTGTTTTTAAAATAAATTTTACCAATACCTCTAAAAATAATAGACAACTGAATTTAATGGGCATCTGTTTTTAAGGCTGTAAATTGTCTGATTTTAACGTAAGGTACGAAATATTTTCTATACAGGACGGTCCGTTTTTCATTGGTATTTCGCTTTCCAAAGTAACGTCAAGAACAACTAGGTAGATTTTTTAGTTTATTCTTCAAATAAAATAGTTGTGTTACATATAGAGGTGTTCGAAATTTTATTCTGCATCTGTTACTTTCAAGATCCAATATAGCGTCCATAAGAAAAAACAATTGAATGTTGCATAACCGAAAATAGTGGTGGACATTTTCTTTAGATGGACATAGTATCATGTATTCTTATCCTTCTACCAAATTTCAGCTCTTTTAGTATCTTTACAATATTTCAGCAATGGATATAAAATATCTCGGATCGGTTTGCTTTATCTTAATGGCGCAACTTTTTTTGTAATCTGAAAAAAGGACCACGCTGCAAAACAGCTTGTATGTAATCAATTTTGAACTAATCAATTTCTCATATATCAATTTTCTTCTATTCAGTTTTGTGAAGAATACTTTCAATTTTCTTTTAAATTCATAGAAATTCTATTTGTTCCTTTAAGTTACTTTCATGCAATTATCTAGATACATCTACTAAGAAGTTGTGAAATTTTATTTGTATACATAATGTTACCTGACAATTGTTACTTTCCACGAGTTTAATCTAAAGCATTCATCTTGGTTCGATGGAACTAAATTGATATGTTTTATCTGAGAAGCATACATAACTGTTATAACTAGTTACTTCCTGACAAACGGATTATATAATCATCGATATCTTATTTGAGTGAAGGGATGTGAGATGATGTAGATTATATTGGAATCTTTGAACACCTCTGAATTGCTGAGAAATAGAAATAATTCAAATTTGTGCCTTTTATTTGTATCTCTTATGCTCTCAGGAATAAATAGGAGAAGTTACATTTTCTAAGGTTAATTCACGTACCAATGAAACAATATCTATAGCCTCAAAAGGTATAAAAAGAATTAATTCCTTAAAAATGCTGTTACTTTGGTGATAATGCTAATTGATTGTTTATACAGGTGTTGAAAATTAGCAATGGTATGGTTTTTGCGGGTGATCTCAGCATGGTCGTTAGTGTTTTATCACACAGATAATAGCTTTCATAATTTTTTTTTTGTATTTGTAGCGGCTTTCGTCTAATGAATCGTTTTATTAATCACTAGCAACGCAATTTTCATACAGATTTGATTTATTGCCTTGAAAATTTTGATTTGTTTGGTAATAAATTACTAGGAAATCATACTTTATAGGGTTCAGAACCTTATATAATCTAGTGTTCATTCTTGAAAATTATTAGTCACAAAGAAAAATAATATCACTCATTTAAATTTTGCCCTTTTTTACTGAATTGGAAAGGTATTTTTAGCTAATATAAATCAAATCTCCTACAATTCCTATCAATGAAGTCATATGTATGCTCTCTGATACCAAACATCTAGGTATGCTAACGAACAATTCCACAGACAAAGCTCTATTCCATAATTATCTAAATTAAAAATTAAGCTAGCTAAATTTTGCTAATCTGGTTTAATAAAAACATTCTATTAATAGTTCACTTTTGAAACTGTGGGAACTCGAAAATTCAACCACTAGATGAGATCTGACCTATTTCTGCATTTTTAGGATTGCTTCTTCAGGTGGCCTCCTTTAAGTTGCGTCAAATATCTAAGTATAAAAATTATTATATCAATAAATTCAAACTATTTGAAATATCGACAATGTCAAAAGTGACTTTACCCTGCTAAATTTTAAACTAAACATGAAAAACCTACTTATTTAATGAAAAAAATTTTGTACCCTTTATGTAATCGTTTTTTTATATATATTTTTAGGTATTAACAATATTGTGTGAAAGTAACTACTCTTCGGACTAAAACTCCGACCAGCGTTGAATTACATCGACAACATTTTTACTGTATTTTAAGCTAAAATAAATCAAATCTCCTACAATTCCTATCAGTAAAAAATGTTACAAAAACTAATAATAAAGAATATATGGGTAGATATTGTGCGTGTAATTCAACGCCGGTCGGGGCTTTAATCCGCAAAGCAGTTAGTTTCACATAATATTGTTAATATCTAAAAATATATACATACAATTTTACTCGTTGGGCAAATTTTGAACAGTGGTCTTTTTTATCGAGTTGATCTTATTTAATATTCTCGGTATAAGATTAACTAGAAACATACAAATTTAATGAAATCACAGTTTACAGAATGGGAGAAATAGGATATACGTAAATTTAGTTAAAGTTGTTATTTTGACAACAAAACATTAGTTACATAAGTTACGCTATCTTTAAACTCAATGGCAAAAATAAGTGCCAGTTTCCTATTCGCGAATTACCTGTAAAATAAAAACTAAATACCTACACGTTATTTAATAATTTTATAGTTGAATGGCTTCTTTGGTAGCAATTAATAAAAATCATTATCATCAGTTATAATTTGCTTCAAATTAATTGACAATGCTTCTCAAAAAAAATATACTAGGTTTTTTTTTTATTAGATGTGTTTTTATGCAGTAATGGTCAACAGAATATCAGAAAAAGCATTAAATGGAATCATTTTAATTAATTCTCTTCTTAACAAATACCTTTAACCAATACTACGCAATGTTGTTACGGTTATCAAAACAAGCTGAATTTTGGTATATACGAATAATATTGAATTGGCCCTTTGTGAATGAGAATTTGAAATCAAAACAATAATAATGGGAGCGGATGTGCTTCTAATCAATCTATTCCTTCTGGATAGTTTGTACTTTTTCTGAGTAAAACAATATCAATTCGTTTAGGCTACAGCTAATTCTTCTTTTGTTACATATCAACTTCTTTTGATATATTGGGATTATTACATTAACAAGACTCCATATTGCATAGGAGTACAAATAAAAAGTAAATGATAAAGATAAAACATGTACATGTGTCGATTCTTCCTATTTTTGCTCTTTCATCTATAAAAATATTATTGGTTAGTCATTTGTAAACATCAATTTATCGTATTAATCAAGAAAGTTTGTTTGTAAAAGCTACTAACTTTTAAGATTTTTCACGTTAACTGTCAATTTTACAAGTTAGTAGCATTATTTACATTAGAGTATTCTGTTTTGTTTGTATCATATATGTCAAAAATCATGAAACAACTGTTATTTCCGATAATACGATGAAATGGTTGAAATTGATCCATTTAATGGTACAGACACTGCTAAACTAGAAGACAAAGGAGAAGATCATCATATCGACAACAACCATAAACATTGTTGCAATTTTCGCAAGCAACCAATGGTTATCAAGAGTGTTCAACAGACATCGTTCTTTTCTTTAGTTAAAACCTTGCTCATTTTTGGAGAATAACGCTCATTCTTTCGCTTGAGAAATGCAATTACCTTTAGAAATCAACAAATGTAGACTAAATGTTACATTTTACCATATAATTGTAAATAAAAAACAAACCTGAGAACTTGAGCATTTTCCTTGATTTCTAAACAACATTTTAGCATATACCATTATATCCATAATGGTCAACATCTGTTAACCCAGTCATAGCATTTTTTTCTAGTAGTTTTTGAAGTCGCTATATTTATTCAAGCTCGCACTTTGAAGATGAGTTTTCTGGTAATAAACTTGAAGCTACGCTGGTGACTACTTTAATAATTCCTTAAAAGTGAAAAATAACATACGTAGTGATGGTAGCGCTTCTAAAGCTTACGGCAAATTATTTAGGTTTTTTTTTGTTTTTTTTTTTAATTTCTTGCAGCACTAAAAACAATTGTATATTTTACAGCATATCCTGTTTATCTATGTAATTTAGAGATAGATGATAGACTAAAGCAAACATGACATATTTATATTTTTGAAATTAAAAAAAAACAGATTAAAAATAAATAAAGAACATATGGTTTTCATTTTTGGCTTTAATATATTATATATGGATGAATATTTGAAGTTTTCAAAGATATTTAAAGGGATATTGTTATTGGTATCTTTTTCTCTAAATATTTTTAACGGGAAAACTCTGTACATAGTCTTGTTAAAGGAAAAAGTTGTTTATCGATAATAATATTACATTTATAAAGACTTGAAAATGCTATGCATAGATCTATTACTGAAAAAAGCGTGTGCGATTTAGTTCGTTGAAAGTTTGTCCTACATACTTTTTTGTGAGAAATTTAATTACTTGATATAAACTGTATTTCAGATAACCGTATGCCTTGCTAACGTGTTAACAGCACGAGCCGAATGTTGTAAGTGCGACTGCCAACAGTCTGGTTTACTGCATCAGCCCCATCTTTATTATTTACCTGTGGCTCCTACACATTTATCTTCATCTGGTCATGGACTTTACCAAAGTTTAGGGCATGTACCAGTGCAAGAAGTTGCTGGTTATTCACAGGCAGTATACAATGCTGGATATCAAAGCAGTGGCAGTACTGATCATCAATATAATGTTCATGGACAAGGAATTGAAAATTCTTTAGATGCAGGAAGCAAGGTAACTGTTAATTCTATCGGCATTAAAGCATCAAACACAATATTGCCTGCAAACTTCAATTCCAATAGAAAAGTTTATGGGTATATACAAGTACAATGCTATTTTTTTAAATTAAGAAATAGATATTGACAACATAAGTAAATATCAATACAATTTTCCTGACCATGTAATTAATATTATAGATTCAACATCTTGGGATAGTAGGTCATTTGAGAAAAAAAAACACAGCGATAACTTGAATTTTACTTACGTTTCGGGATTATTTCCTAATACCCATCTTCAGAAAAAATATATATTCTTATGCTAAAAGAGTAACAATAAGATGTAAATGACTTTTTTTGTGTTTTTCTTTCTCAAATGACCTACTATCCCAGGATGTTGAATCTATAACAAGTAAAAACATATATTTATAGCATGGATGAAATAGCCCATATTCATTTCAAAATATTGCGATTTAAGCCAACTTGCCTTAATAAAACGTTGATAATAAAAAGATGACAGGGTGTCAACGATGACGTTAAAAAGTAATTTTTTGTAATAATTACACTGTTTTAACAGCAATGTTATATAGATAACATATTTAATTGATTTATTTCGAAAAGGCAAAACGTCACTTTATGCAAATTTACTAAACATGCAAATTCTGTATAGAGTTCTTTCGAAAAGTAACGAATAAATTTATTATTTTTGAAATTGAGAAGTTTTCGAAAAAATCCCCTGGCACGTCGATTTTGTTTTTAAAAAAAGGCACTTTTTGACATACGACCCATATTTGTGACGTCATCGTTGTTCGAGATATGACAATTTTTTTAAATAGCAACCCCCAATTTTGACCATGCCATTTGAAAGAGCGTGTCATTCTACAATTCTACATACACATCATGAAAAATTATGGTGTTACATAACAAAAATTTCAAGAAAATAATGTTTGAAGGTTTTAAAATTTAATTTTCACAATACTGAAAATGATAATGATTATGTAAAAAATCGACTAAATTAAATGTTCAAATTGTGCACCGTTGGCTGCCTGACAGTAGCGAAGAGTATTAATAATTTTTTTTAAACATTATCAATAACTTCAGGAGGTATACGATGTACCTACGAATTCTTGCTTTTAAATCTTCTAAATTAACCGGTCTAGTAACGTATACTTTGCTTTTTAAGTATCCCCACAAGAAATGATCTAGGGGTGTCAAATTGTCAAATCAGTCGATCTGGCTGACCACTCAATCGGCCCCCTATCCAACGATTCGAGAACAGCTCATCTAAATAAGTACGGACAGGTGTACGGTGCATAATAGGGAGGTGCACCATCTTGTTGAAAGGAAATGTCATTTCTTGAAAGATCATGTCCCTCTATATCTAGATATAAAGTGATTAGTTCAGGAACGAGGTCGTCTCGAAGAAAATCCAAATATCTTGCACCAGTTAGGTTGACGTCAAAGAAATAGGGACCCAGAATTCTTCCGTCGACTATGCCGCACCACACATTTATTTTCTGGGGATTTTTAGTATGATACTCCATCATCCATCATTCTCGGTAGCCCAATAGCGGTAGTTTTGTCTATTGACATGGCCGTTCAAAACAAACGTAGCCTCGTCAGAAAAAATTACGTTTTTACGAAATTATTATCATTATTGCATAGCTCTTGCATTTGCTCGCAGAATTGATTTCGTCGATCAAAGTCGTCTTCAGATAGCTCATGAACAAGGCATACTTTATAAGGATGATACTTTGCTTTTTTCATAATTTTGTGAACTGCGGACGCTGCCATATTGAAATTAGAAGCCAATTGGTTAAGTGTTGAGTGATGATTTTCTTGTATTGCCAATAAAACATTAAGCTCATCATCTACTGATTTTGACGGTCGACCAGATTTAAGAAGATCACGAACATGTCCAAAATTACGGTATTTAAATTCAATATTGGTTACCATGCTTTGGCTAATGGGATTTCGATCAGGATGAGTTTCATTGAACAATTTAACTACTTCTTTTTGGGTGCGCATACTGTCTCCCAATCCGATCATGCAAAGAATTTCAATTCGTTCTCGTTCAGTTAATTTAACCATTTCTTTTTATAAAATGACAAAGTTACTACTCAATAAACACTTCAAACGCACTGATTTTGCTAAACAATAGATAAGAACTAAAGAAATAACTCAAAAACCGAAAAAACTATTTAATAAAGTACTATTTAAAGTTTTTATTTGACAGCACTAAAAAAACATCCCGGTCGTTAAGGCTACTGTCAGGCAACCACGATTTTTGACGATGCGTATGTAGAATGTTATGGCATGGTTCTTTGTTCTTTCTATATGTTTTAATTAATTCCAATGCTTTCTAGATAACCACTCTAAAACAATTTTTGCCTTTTTCCTTAATCTCAAGGCCTCGTAAATAAAATTATGTACAAAACAAAGTAATATCATGAAATTTTGGGCTTTTCAAAATGTTGCGCTACTTAGGTACCATATTTTGATAAAGAAATTGCTAATATGATTTTAAAAAAAATATATTCGATATAAGTCATAACAGAGGGTTATATATGCAGAAAAAGAAATCGCACAGTTCAGTTAAATTTTTAAAGGATGTTGCAGATTAAATTTAACCACACTGCATGTAAAATAATTCCAATTTATTTTAAAGAATATTTTTTATTTCGAAAAATGAAATCTTTTTTTCTTAATTTTCTCATGGGTATCTAGCTGGGGGGTAGTAACATTGCTTTGGAACTTCAAAAGAACCAACAATCGTCTTTTGATTACAAAAGTCAAGAGGCATTGGATACAGAATTGGCAGTGTCTAGGGACGGTTTGAAACAGCAGCAGGTCTCAAAGGTATCCAGCAATCAAGGCAGCCATTACATACAAATCGAGCAGCAAGTCAGTCCACATGACAGTTCTTCTGGTGAAGATGCCAATAGCTTGGAACACGAGAAAGGTGAGTCAAATTAATTAGGTATGTCAAAGATTTTTATTTATTGTCTCTGGTATCTCTAAAAAATACAAATACAGTAGGTAGTAATATAATTCTTGAAAAAGACAGTTATTATCCTTTTTCTGGTGGTAACTGAAATAAGATCGTAACATTGTGAAACATTTTCTCTTATACATAGTGACCAAAATGTATGCATTTAATGCAAAACTTCTCAATGTTATTTGTGGTCAATCCTTTTAGATTTAAGTGGGAAATAATAATTATATTTTAAGGTAAGGTTAATCAAACAAAATATAATTTTACCTATTTATTAGTCTTGCTGCTTATATTTTCAGAATTACCTGTCGTTCTACGGAAATTGTGGATTTTTAAAATAAAAAAGGTTCAAGTTTCCACCTTCTAATACATTTATTTGCTCACTGATGATTATTACTTCGTCATAGAAACATATCTCTGAAATTGTTTTTCGAATTTTTTTTTGTAACAGTAGTTTGAAATTCCCAAAAATATTTGTCCATCCACAGCTTAATATTTCGAATATTTGTAATAGTTTGAAACCAGTATTCGACTTTTGCTGAAACAGATCTTCAATAAAACTGCTAATAGTTGATACTGATGTGCACATGAATTGACAGTATTCCATAGTAGACTGAAGTTTAACTTGATCTCGATTCCTGATGTTATAAACACAAAATAAGAAGTGTGACATAAATTGCAAATATTCTTTCCGATGTTCCACAAATGACAATATTGACAAATATGGTTACATAAATGATAAACGGTATTGAAAAGTCGCTGAAAGTTAATTTAATTTCAATAGCAATATATTCATATATTTTATTCTCTATATATACTTTTCTACAGAACAATAATTTTGTATTATGAAATGTGCAATAAATACCAGGTCTTGGTATTTTTTGACAAATGAGGAACTAATTTCTATGATTTGAGAGTTAATTGTTGTGTTGTGTTGTGGATGAAAGGAACATAGCTAACATTTCAAATATCCTATCTTTAAAAATGTATCTTAACATTCTACCTATAATACATTATTTGAAAATATATTTATGCTATATCAAGACAAGTATTGAGCACTGCATAACAAAATAGTTTTGAAAAATTAAAATTGATATAAAAATGATCTTCTTATCAACGTGCTGATGTACATACTTTCGGACATTACAAGTAGATTTGTGCTTCAGATCACCACCACGGCAAAAACGACCATTACAAATTTGAGTATGGGGTCAACGATCAGCATACACATGACATAAAATCTCATAAGGAAGAGAAAAATGGTGATGTCGTCCGAGGAGAATATTCTCTAGTGGAAGACGATGGAAATGTAAGGACTGTGAAGTATTATGCAGACTGGAAAACTGGTTTCCATGCTCAAGTTCATAACTCAAAAGCATCAGCTTTAGGCTGATGTTGTAGATACTCCAAATTTTTGATATGCAGGATGTCCAATGTGAAGTTTTTATATATTTGGAGAATAATTCTACATTTACATGGAAACATTGATGTATCTACCTATATTTAAAAATGCCTCAGACATTACATTTGTGATATTGGATTTGAACAACCATTTCTAGAGGCAAATAATGTACCATATTTAAAAAAAATTGAATTGAATTGCTTAGAAAATTAAAATATTTTATTTAAATTTATTTAAAGTATCAATTAGTGTTCTTATTTCATTTGAAGCGTTTTTTTCTCAATTTTATTTTGTGCGAATAAATTAAATTTCAGAAAAAAGGTATAAATTCTAATATAAGTATGTTGCCCTCCTGTTTAGTTACGTGAACTGAAATTTTAAATAATAATTTATTTAAACGAAATAACATATATTAATACCAATAATAACTAGGTGTATCAAAATTAGTATTGATATCTAAAAAATATAAAACAAAAATTATTTTTAGAAGTTCTCATATGAACTCATTTAAATACATCACCCTCCCAAATAAACGAACGAAATTTTTGGACGTCTTTGATATTGATATGATGCCATTTATAGTATATGGACGACTGCGTTTTTAATTTTACTAGTCTAACAATAAAGATTTTACTTGTTATTACTTATTGACTTGACAAATAAGATGTGATAATCTGTTTATTATAATAATAAATGTTAGTACAAAAAATCTTTTTCATTTACATTTGCTTTACCTGTTCCTTAGATATTTTACATACAGTGTGGTCCATGAAGGTTGACACTTTGCTGACTACAGATTCCTCAGATGAGAACTGGACAATTTTGGTCAACTTAGGGTGTTTAGGTTAACTAAACGCCTGCAATCAGCTGAATGTGCTCCTACAGAATAGTGTTGCTGAGTCCAGAAATCATACAAAATTTGTCTTGCCAAAACATGACAAGATTTTCTTTAAAGTCTTGTTCTTGTTCGATCTTGTAAGATCATGTCTTGTCTTGTGCTGCAAAACTCTCACAAATTTCTTGTCTCGCACTTTTGCAAGACTCTTGCATGATTTTTGTAATACTCTTGCAAACAAATGAGAAATATGGAACTTTATTACAAATTTGGTAATAGTGGTGGTTACCCTCGGTCGGCTACGGTCCCGCTTATAAAGTATAGAAACGACCAGTTTTACATAGTAAGTTATAAAATGGACGAAATAGACCAAACATAATCGGAGCTCTTTTACTCAGCAGAACTGGTCCTAGACTCAATAAATTTTTATTTTAAAAAAGATTTTATATGACGGATGTAATTTATAAAGTATATACCTACATTAGAAATACAATATTTATTTTCTGCAGCTAATATTCACTTTTACTACTTGTCTTGCAAGATTTTTTTAAATTTTGTTTTGTTTTGAAATTCGAGCTGTTAAGTCTTATCTTGGCTTGCCAAGAAAAGGCCAAGAGAAAAGTAGCACAAGTTTGCCAACGCTATTACAGAACAATATTTTCTAATATTATTATATAAAAATGTGCTAGCTGGAGATCTATTATTTGGCAGATGTTTTTCCTAATGTATATTTCTTAATTATATAAGAAAATAACCTATGGGGAGTTTTTTGTGGTCTCTACCCTGTTAACCTTCGTAAAACTTGTGTATTGTACTACAATGACTATCTAATTCATATCGTGCATGCAACAGTTTTTTTATTTAAAACATATTCTCAAGTAAAAAAGAAATTCTTTAGATTTAAATGTACTGTGATGATAGGATTTTGGCAGCAGATGTTTATTTTTACACTGGATATATTCCATTAAAAAAAGAAACATCTGTTGCCTAAAATCCTAATCCAATTACACAAATCTTCTCAAATAAATTTTGCATTCGAAAAGCTAATATAGAAAGCCATTGGCATACGCATACAAATTTATGACTAAACTAGTTTTATCTAAGGAATTCTAACCCCTATAAGGAGTTCTGTGAATTTAATATATTACTTTCAGTGATGGTCAACATTTAGATAAAGAACTATCAATAATTACCAATTGGATAAGGACATAGTAGTAATAGTGTAGCGAGCGGCATCAGCCTGGCAATTAGGCCAGACGTGGGCCCTTTTTACCTACCCTACCATCCTACCACCTCTCCACCATCTGCCCTCGGTCTTCCTCGAACCTACTCAACGCCCTGATGAACGCCAGGATCTTGGTCCATGGTAGGCCCCTCATCTCTTCCTCGGCGCCAAAGATCCTATATCATAGCCTTCCAAAGGCGGCACAATATTCTAGAAAATAGATAGTGGTCTCCTCTTCCTCAACACATTCCGGACATAGTGGACTCTCCTCTATGCCTATCAAGTTCAAATGCCTCTGAGTCTGCAGTGGCCTGTCAGGATCCCCACCATTAAGTTCAGAGATCTTTGACTAATTCTCAGCAGGCCACATCGTCCTAGATTTACTAGGTTCATTGAAGAAGTCGTGGGCCTGTCTCCATCCAGTGTGTGATAGGTCCATGTATTAAGGGCACTATTTATACCAGCTCGCGTAATTCCAAGAATGGGTTCGGGTCCCTGACCAGGCGCTCCAGATCCGAGACGAGCTAACAAGTCAGCCATCTCATTACCGGAAATTCCTTTATGGCCAGAAACCCAGACCAACTCCACCTCCCTTTGTCTGATCAGGGACTCTAGCACATCTCCACACTCTTGAAAAAGACTAGATCTCGTTTTTGGTGAGCTAACAACCCTGAGTGTAGCCTGACAATCAGAGCAGATAAAGGTTTTCTCCTTCATACTATTCCTTACTTCTTCCTTGCCTGGTGCCATCAAGCTCTGCCGGATGTCCTAGTTTTCCAGATATATTCCTGCCCCAGAAAACTCATCCCCTACCCGGGACCCATCTGTATAGCATATCAGAGATCTTGGGGGAAATATGTCCTCTGCCCTCTTTCATCGTTCTCTCGGGAAGAGAAAGCAGTGGTAAATTTCCTTCCCAACCTTAATTTATCTTTCTCTTCAATAACCATCAAAGCAGAGACTGGGATCTCATTCTCCGCCCTAAAGGCTATAGCAGTAAGATCCTCCACTCAACATTCTGCCTTCCAACAGCCTACATCCTTTCTCAGGTAGGTCGCAATCGCCTCCTCTATAATTCATGTTGGGAGGAGTGGCAACCCCAACAAAACTTCCAAGGCGACAGTTGAAATTGTCCTTTGATACCTAAGCAGGCCAGCCTTTGGATCCTCGACAACACCTTGGCCACAGTCAACCGACCCACACTCGGCCATCAGACGAAGGCCCCATATTGTAGCCTCGGCCTGAACACCCAGTGAAGTACTCTCGGGTTGAGTTCCCAGTTTTTACCTACTACTGTCCTTAATTGCCAAAAGGTTGCCATTAATTTTCGGGTAACTAGTTCAATCTGTGACCCCCAAGACAACTTACTATAAAAGGTTACACACAAATATTTTACCTCCCTGCCTATAGTAAGGGTATTCCCATACATAGTTGGAGCCCTGAAATCCTCCATCTTCCTCCTTTTTGTGAAGAGATTCAACTCAATCTTCCTTGCGTTGACTGAGAGAATCCTACAAGTCCACTGCATTGTATTGGATACTACGTAGGTAGTAGGACATAAAAATGACATATATTACATAATCTCATATCAAAATTCTAGCCGGTGGCGCGGACTGGCATCCAAACCTGAAAAGCCTCGTTCTAGAGGTTAGAATTTGTTAGTTCTACCCATAAACTACAGGATAGCACTGTATATTTTTATAATCATTTATGAATTATTCCTTTAATTTTAGCTTATAAGAATCAAGAAATAAACGATATCATTTATTTTGTTATTAAAATAATTTATATACAATTGTCCTTGAAATTTACTAAATTACAATAATCATGATTATAGATTACGATAATAATGAAATGTAAATTAGAATGTTTAGTAGATACTATTTATAATCATAACATTTAATAACACATTTACTCCCAGTCTTCGGAATTTGGAAAATAACCAAAGAAAAATTAACTAACCGATATTTATGAGGCAAAAAAAGATAAAATGATTAAAATAGGCTTGCCTGACTCCTGCTTAATAGGAAGCTATTACAAATATTAACTGCTTAATTACTGGACTACTGGTACTTTCTACGTACAATATATTAAGTTTCTGTTAACTGATTAATACGTCAAAGTAAGATACTTTCTCCGAGATACACATTTTTTCAACTATTTTAATTGCGGCCGTTTGCCGCCAATAAATTCGACCTCAGATTACCTTGCACTTTTTTTCTTTGATTCATATCTTGGCATGTTTCAAGTCAACAAGCCACTTCTCATTTATATTTACGTGTCATTATAAACTGGTCGAAAATTTGTTTACTCACGAAAAATGAGCAAAAGTAGAAAACTGATTTTTAAATTGTTTATTCTTTCTTCATTGCAGTAACGAAGATATAACCATGTTAACTCATCTACATTGTACAAAGCCAATATTAAATAAAATAATACCGGATGGGGCATTAGTCATACGATGTGATTATAATATAATAAAATGTTTGTGATTTTTAAAATGAAGTTGGTTAAATTGAGTTGAGTTGAGTAATTTTAAAAGGGCGTAATAATTATTTTTAAAGACGGGTAATGAGCATATCTAAAAAAAATAAATTAATTCAGATTAATTTGAATTGAGTTATGCGTTTTACCTGTATATTATTTAATTTGAAGCGTTTTTTCTCGAAATATATTTTTAAAATAGTTGTTCTAAAGAATAATTCATGTACTTGACAAAATAACATTTAGGTATTAATAGCAATTGATGTATGTTAATGTTATTGTTTAAAAAATATAAATTTTCAGAGGGCTATCGCCTCTAGCCTCTATATGACTCCTTTGGAGATCAATGGATAATATTTGAATATGTGTCTCAAACTCAACAGTATGGGTCTAATGTAAGGATACAAAAAATTTAAAGTATTATCTTTTGGATTTGACAGAAATGACTAATGACGTCATCAATTATATATTTTCCAGAAATATACCCAATTTTTTCTGTTAAAAAGCTCTCTTTTTTCTAATAAACATTTATTAGAGCAATTTTTCAATATTACTTCTCGTTTAAAAGTTATAAGCAATATCATTCTAAAGAGTTTCAAAAGAAATACCACTTAAAAATCACATTAGTAGTTGTTGGAAAATAATTGAATATTTGTTGTTTAAAGAGCATAAATGTCATTAGAATAAATAAAAGGATTAAACTCGATAATTCTTGAATGCAGTTAAAACAAAAGGTGATACATGTATATATTACAATCTATTCTCTATATTACCTCCACTCATTTCAAGACACATATTCAATCTTGGCTTGACTTCTTTGTTGTGACTTGTGCGTTTATTAATATTTTGCCGTTTAACTCAATACAAGAATTTGTGATTTTTTCTTCGAAAAGATTAATATATCTGTTTTGAAAACGTTATTTTTTAAAACTCGCCCAAAAAAATCGAGGTGTGTTAAATCTGGTGACTTTCCGGTCCACTGAATAGGTCCATTCACCCCAATCCATTTTTCTGGGAAAGTGGTATCTAAATATTGCTGCACAATCCTGACCTTGTGGAGTGGATCTCCGTCATGGGTTTCTTCCTAGATAACTCACGCTGTTCAATGTAAGTTAAAAAAAATAAGGTCCAATTAAATGTGCCTACCGATGATACCGCACCATACATTTACTCCAAAATGGCCTTGGTTTTGGACTGGATTTCCAATTTGGAAATTTTCAATGGTAGTGTTTGTTGCGCCTGTTTGGCAAACCATTACTGACAAACAGTCATCCGTCCAAAGAACTTACCGAAAGATGTTCTGATCAACAGTTTCTACATTTACTACAATTTGAGCTATAGAGCTATAGTCTGTTTTCAATGTGAGGCCCAGCCAAACACTCCAAGTTGTGAATTTTGTAGTCATGATACGTATTGGTCTTTAAAATTCGTTGAACGGTTGATTTATTCAAATTAAATTCCCGGCTAACCTGCTCTATAGAATTGTGTGGATTTTGTTCGAAATACTACAACAGTGTAGCTGTATTAACATTGTTTCTTACCGTTCGGTCATTTATTTGATTCTTGCATTTTCATTTCGTCGCAAGGTCGCCTCCAATCTGGTAATGGTTCCATGATCAGGGTTGAGGCGCCCTGAATACCTTTCTCGATATACCTAACTCTTCAGCACTTCTTGAATTTTGTTCTGAATGAGAAAATATTTTGTAAGCACAAAAGTTATACGTTTAACATTCGTATTGAGTAACAACAAGTATTTTGTGACATTTATGCACTTTAAACAATGAACATTCAATATCGTTCCACCACTAATGTGATTTTTAGGTGATCACTATTTCTTTTGTGATTATTTAGGACAATATTGCTTATAACTTTTAAATGGGAAGTAACACAGAAAAATTTCTCTAATAAACGTTTATTAGAAAAAGAGAGCTTTTTAACAGGAAAAAAAATTAGGTATGTTTCCAGAGAATACATAATTAATGACGTCATTAGTTCATTAATCTTTTCAATTGGAGCTTACTTCATCCCATTTAACACCACGTGTCCCAAATATTATTTAAATTTTTTATAACCTCACAAGAAGCCCATACTATGGAGTTTGAGACATCCTGTACTATCGCACACTCAACTATACAAACAAAATATTTTAACGTCTTACATATTGTAATGGTTTCAATCAAAGTGATATCATTTATGTATCTGCTTTTTTATTTTCACTGTACCTGAGAATGGAGAGTGATTTATTCACAGTACCTGAATGAGAACCAGAGAGATTTCATAATCGTACCATTTGAGAAGGGTCCAAAGAACATAAAATTACTGCAAATAAGTTGATGTTGAATGAACTTAGGACTTTAATAATTTACTTTTAAAAGTTTATAAACTCGACTGTGCCATCTTCTCTACAGTGATAAAATGATAGCCCACCACCACAGTATAGAAAGACCAGTAAGGACAGCTGCACTTTCCCGCTAAGCCATTTTCAGAATTCATTCATTACTATTTACGCACTCGTTTTGGTTTACGTTTCGTAGTATAACCGCTTGTGTATTTTTTCGTTTTGTGATATTTTAGTTCTTAACCTATTTGAGTAGTTGCGTTCCAGTCCTGGTTTTAAATTTTACTATTTTGTTATATTTTTAAAAAATAATTATGAATGCATCAGAAGAACCGGACCAAGGTACAAAAAAGTGTAATATAGTAGGAGTTTTGTGTAGTAGGAAGTTGCAAGAACAATGCTGGAAATTATACACATGATTCTTTTAGATTCCCAAAATACAACAGAAGGTAATTTTGCGACCATTATAGAATTATAATTAATTATAATAAATTAAGAACATAAAATATTCCTTATTATTTTCCGTGTATTGTTTTTTGTGGTAGTGCATGAAATTTGTAAGGGAGGAATATTATTTTCAACCAGCATTACATACTTATTGCAATTTGTAAACAGTATTCCTTTCTTATTTTTTGTGTTTGTAAAATTGATTGCATTTTACGATTGAAATTCATGTAAAAATTATTAACATAAAATTATTATTTTTAGAGCGAAGGAGTGGACGGTTAAATGTAAGAGAGATCTTTTGGATATAATTTTCGAATATGTGCTTAGCATTTTTCACAAAAAATGGTCAAAGATTAGAAAAGAAAACTACTAACCTCAAATGCTTATCTTACAATATTTTCTGACGATGTGACAGGTAAAAATATTTAACGTTTATTTTGAAATAGTTATCTGTATATAAGAATGAATTCTTTCAGAACCATCACAGAAAAATGTGGAAATTTGAATGCGGTCTTGAGAATTATTTTGGTAGCATCAGACAAGGAGGAAAATCTATCTCACCAACTCCTATATAATATCTACGTGCTTCGTGGATTTCATTCGTAAATTTGTTTGCGATCGACCTCAAACAATGCACTGAAATGTCATGAACCAATGCACATTGTATACTTTCGATTAGAAGACTTAATTCAATTTCAGAATTGCTTCTGAAGAAGCGAACATATGTCTCTTGACCAGTCAAAAAACCTAAAGCAACAACAGGGCAACCAGCCCAGGAATTGTTCAACCAAGTTACTTTTGTTTATAAGTAGGAAATAATTGAGTATGTTTAATTTTAAATATAAATGTACACTCGCCATAGCTTTATGCCATTTTTTTGTTAATGAAATAAAATGTTTATATAAATTGTATTTTATTAAATGTCATAGTTCCAGGTGGGAACATCTCTATTTTATTTATTGTCTTCAAAGTTTTTATACGCTTGTTAAATTAATAATAATAAACCTCAAGATGTTTATTTTAAAAATTTTACGTAATACGAATAATACTATATGTATATTCGTAATTTATTAGCTCGAAGAATTTAAACTATCATAACAATTTATTTCACACATCTAGTGTTTTTTGGTAATTTAAACAATATGTAATTATAATTTGTATTATTTTTAAAAATTACACGTATTTCACAAATTTGCATGTTTATACTTGTAGCAACACCTATTTGAATTTCTGGTGACTCGAACAAATATATAAATCTAGAAAATGTACTTATATTTGCGGAAACTATAATAAAATTGGGTAAAAAAACTGCTGGTAATAACAATATTAATTACAAATAATGAATATATATGTAGTAGTAAATAAAAACAAAAAATGTAAAATAAGGTCACACCAACTTCTATTTATTTATTTCGTTATTTAAACTATTTACATTAAATTTACTGTTTATAGATATCTTATAAAACCAATATCATTTACTATAAATTTTCAAAATCATATTACATTTTGAGGACCACAGTTACAATACAATTTAAATTTTGACAGTCACAGGTTACAAAGTAAATCACACCATAAACAATGGTGAAGAGAGCCTCACTCCCAAGTGGGAGTGATGCTATCTTCACTTCAAACAACAAGGTCAAAGAATTCGACTGGCGGATTTCATTCATAAATTCGTTAGCTGTCCCTACTGATCTTTCTATACTGTGCCACCACGATCCACTTACACCTAGCTCGTGCGCACTGCGCGGATATCACATTTTAACTCTAATACACTGCACTATACAGGGTGGGGAATAGTGTGTGGACGGAAGATTGTGGTTATACTGATATATATTTTTAAAATCTGCTGTTAGTGGGGGGGGTGAGGGGTAGTAAGAGCTACAAACTAAAAATATTTTTTCTGAAATTTCTAGACATATAAAGCGTGATTCATATTAAAGTTACATTTTTTTAAATAGAACCCACTATATATTATTGCATATTTGGATTCCCCGGTCAATTCTAGTGTAACTTCATATACCATACTTGGTGCCTAAAACGTACCGTTTGGACGTTATTCGATATTTTGTCAAAAAGTTGATGTAAAGAAACAATAGAATGTCAGAGGGGAGCGACAACATAGGAGACTGTTATTGGAGAAAATTATTGACCACCTTCCATACTACCAAGAGCTAGAAAGTCAATTATGAACTCTGTTTGTTATGGCTGATATCGTCGCTCTAATTTTGAAAACTTCAATCATGGATAACTTTATTTTTTTAAATGGAACCCACCTTTTTTTCCACGTCACCAGATAACACATTTCATTATCTTTCACCCGATATACCTAGTTATCTGTATTTATCACTAATACTTTTCTTCTAATCCACAATTACCTTTTAACTATGATGAATTTATGCAAACCAATTAATTTAAACTAAATTGAAGTTTGAAGTTTTCAAAATTAGAGCGACGATATCAGCCATAACAGAGTTCATAATTGACTTTTTAGCTCTTTAGTATGAAGGGTGGTCAATAATTTCCCCCAATCACAGCCTCCTATGTCGCCCACCTCTGATATTCAGGTGTTTCTAGACATCAACTTTTTGACAAAATATCGAATAACATCCAAACGGTACGTTTTAGGCACTAAGTATGGTACATGAAGTCACACTAGAATTGACCGAGGAATCCAAATATGAAATAATATACAGGGGGTTCCATTTAAAAAAATGCAACTTTAATATGAATCACCCTGTATATGTTTAGGAATTCCAGTAAAAATATTTTTAGTTTGTAGCTCTTACTACCCCTCACCCCTCACCAACATCAGATTTTAAAAATATATATCAGTATAACCACAATCTTCCGTCCACACATTATTGGCCCACCCTGTATATGCTGCCGTCATCTCTAAAGGGCTTTCATTTATCCATATTCCATCCGTGTGATATATTCTTCGATTCAGATTTCGATCTTCAAATATTTATCTTAAATACCTAGTTTCTTCGCCATATCACTATTTCGTCTTTTTCTATTAGCATACTTTTTCAATTTCGTTTTATGAAACAGAAATTCATGTCATGCATAACGCAAACGCCCTTCTAGGTAGTCTAGGGAGGTTCTTCTATTCTTCATTCTGTGAGACTGCATTCAATTTTTTTTATTCTCAGAAGATCATTTTTTAAATACCATCTGTGAATTGTCACACGAATCGCGTATTTTGTGTCGTCATCAGTCGCTATCTTCTTCCTTATGCGAGTTTCCATTATTTTCTGTTTCGCATTTGTATGTTCTGTACCACTTTTTATTGCGCGATATACCTACACTTAGTTTCAAAAATAACCCCTTACTGATAACCCCCTGACCGTTTCGCGCAAGGGCTTATATAATTAATCTTTATTTTTTTCAGAAGTGTGGTAAAAAACCAATAAAACTAAATAAAAACTAAAATTATGCCACAGAGTAATAGCTTCAGACAATATACCTACACTACTCACAGACATTCTTGTTAATGAACTACGTATTTCAATCTCACCATTTTCACGCAAATTTTGATCTCGCGCCCTGATCCCTCCAAGTTTTTTATCATCCGATATTCCTCTCTTGTTAAGTTAGAGCGTTTACGATTTTGAGAACAGGCTATAGAGCTTGAATTATTCTCCATGCTTAAGAACACAGACACAAAATCACTAATAAATTAATTATAATCACAATTAAATTAGTGCAAAGATATACTTGATGTTTCCCATGAGCACGCCCATGGCAGTTCCAGCAGCTGTGTAAACAGATATGTTCTGTTCTGTTACGCAAATATTTCTGTAGGGGTCTGTTGTATATTAGATACTAATTTTTCATCTGGGACAATTTTTTATATGTATTTTTCGGGGTTATTATGATTTGTCAGGTAAAATGGCACATGCGATATAATAAGATATTTGGAAGATGTATTTGTTTCACTTGAAGTCTGGAAAATGTAAAAATAATACTCTGTTATCTTTTTAATTGTATAATTGAAATTTTCCTTTTCGTAGGTCCATACATACGCACATTTATGTTGATTTTACATACATACAGACATACAGGAAATTCTTAGTCCTAGAAAAATCGAAAATCAGGAAAAATCTTAGTTTATGAGGAAAATATGTAGAGTTTGCACAACCAACAAATACGTGGTATACATTATAGGTTTAAATACTTTAAATTCGTTTCTTTTGATTTTGGCACTTGGCTTTTTCTTACTGACAATTACATTGGCAAATTTTACATATTTTCGGTTAATTATGCATTGATCTTCAAGTAAACTTGCACTAAGTTGTGAAAAATTTACTAAACAAATAAAATACTCTTAGAACTATATGGTTTACGATTAAATGAAATATTACAACGGGTATGAAACAAAATATACATTAAATATAATAAATACGATAAAGAATTATAAAAAATGTAACTAAAGTGTACTTAATAATATAAACAACTAGGATATATTGAGCAACTTGGCATTTAAGAAATAAAATGCACCAAGTTTATAAATAAAGTTTGTTAACTAAATTGTGCGATGTAATATCCTCTTGTCGATAGCAGAATTTGACATTTTTTATGTGTTTGGATATTTTTTTGTAAACATACCTATTTGATTAATGAAATATGTTAATTACTCGAAAATAAATTCGAAAAAAAAAACATTAATAAACCGTGCCTACAAAAAAATGGTTTATGTTAGAAAGCAACTTTTATAAATTGTTATCTATAAAAAAAGTTAAATGTTATTCAATACCTATTTGTTTTTTATAAATAAAATCTAATTTCAAATACTTACAAATACCTTTAAATTTACTAATTAAAGTACTAATTAATCTGCGACGGTAAATTATATCTAAGCAATTAACATATTTTATTAATTACAGTTAGTGTCTATGACATAAGTATTAATATTAAATTATTAAACTATTATGTATTTCTTTAAAAATACATATCTATTTCATTAAAACTACATACGGGTCAACTATTACTAAATTTTATATATTCAATAATAATGATGAGACAATGTTCTAGTCCCTTTTTCTACTGATTCACTTGATTGCATTAAATTACATTAAGGTTTTGTAAAATTCAAACCATTTCAAATGGTAAATAAATAAATTTGTATTTAAATGTTAACAAATTATATGTATATAGGAATATGCTATATGATTTCTAAACTTATACGAGATGTTTGCTTTCAAAGATATTTTACAGATTTACTGATAACATTAAAAACTATTATTTATTGCTTTATTCGCATTTTTTTATTATACAGGGTGTCTAGTAAAATATGTTACAAACTTTAAGTGGTGATAGTACATACAAAAATAGTTATGACTAAAAACTCTGCGTTTTGCAGATTTACAAGAAAACTAAACATTTTGCATAAAAAAGCACAAGAGACAACAAAATTTATAAATTCAATAGCCTTTTTAAAATCTGGTGATATTTGCCGCACCTTTTTTTCTGCAGAATTTTATCCCTGAATTGTATTCATATCCACACTATTTCTGGGTTTCCTAAGGCTGACTAGTCCCTGAAAATTTTATTTTCGTTTTCCAACTACTTTTGCAGTTGTACCTTTTAATGTATATAACTGCAATACGGTGCATTTAAGGAGTTACCAATGTTTATTAGAGACATTGGTCATATGTTTAAATGTACTATCACCACCCGGAACTTGTAACATACTTTACGAGACACTCTGTAGATTGAGAAATATTGTTTATTTGTCTTTGCTGCTTTTTAAAGTTTGTAAATAAATAAAACAATAACACTATTTTATTTAAAATTCAATAATTAATAGTTTTTCTTTGGTTTTTAATTTGATTCCGTTGCATATTGTCGAAAAAGTAATGAAAAACAAAAATTCAATAGTAGATACTAATAAACAGAATTGAAATATGTTGTAAAAATTTATAAACACTATTTAGACTAAAAAAATCCGAAATAAAAGGTAAATATTTTATAACAGAAATACACTGTACGATTATACAGTAATTATGATTCAGTCAGTAAACTTTGTTTGCTACTTATATTAACAGAGAAAGTTATTAATTTATATACCAATAATTTCAATAAACATATTTAAGTTGATTTAATTATATTGTAGAATTGTTCATTTAGGAAGCTTCTCTATGTATGTTAACTGTACAACAGTTATAAGATTTTTAGATTGATCAACGAGAAGACTCTGATATATGTATCTACAGGGTATCCCATAATGAATGATACAAAGTGTAACAGGCTATGATGTCAAAATAATGCGATCTAGCCAAGCTTACCTTAGTCCAAAAGTTGATCGTAAACAAGTTACAGGGTGTCAAAATTAAAATTGTATTTCAAATATTTTAAAATAACCTTTTAACTAATCGATATGTTTAAACGAAATTTGGTGTCCCTGGCATTTCTTACACGAGAAATTCAAATTTCCTTTTCATTTTGGCACACATTGTAGAGGGCACAATTTACTGTTTGAACTTTTATAGTTCACAAATTTCTTGCTACATCTCTTTTTTCATCACTTTTACATGAAATAGGTTCTTCTTAATGTCTCTAAAAATTGCCGGGTTCGGGATACCTATTTACATTTAAAAGAATCAGTGTATGATAAGAAAGTTTAATTAAACATCAAAAATAAAATTGTAAACATAAACATATCTGAATAGTACATTATAACAGCGAATTATTTTATTAAATTTTCAAATCTCTTCGATACATTTTATAATCGTTTTTTAAGATTCACAATCCCAGGACTTTAGCAGTACGAACTAAAATTTTGTATTCACCATTAATAATTTTGGGATGTCCTTGAAATTGTCCAATTTATCTTAATTAATCAAACATAATTTTAAAAGTTTGTTGAGTCGATTCTATATGTACGAGTAAAGTTTGCATTTCATGGTATTTCTTATTCTATTAACCCTACTGAAGTATGTACTATTTGTAATACATGTAAATTAGAAACACTTAAACATATTTTTATTAAATGTCCTATATATGAATATCCTAAAATGATGCTTTAATTGAGTTATTTGATAACATTAGTCCCAAAACGCCTAAGATAATGTGCATGTTTTTAATGAGCATTCTTAAATTTAGTGCCTTTATTTTAAACGAGTAATTTCTCTCTCACAATTTTGTTTTTCTTCATAATTTCTTTTTTTACACTATATAATTGTAATATTAATTTTTTTTGTCAAAATTTGTATGGTTATTTAGATATAAGTTACTTTTTTTTCTTTTGTCTATTACAGAACTCTTCCTGCAAAATTGTAATATTTTTTTTAGAAGGAATAAATAAATAATAATAGTTCCATATGTACGAGTATGTCCGATGAGTACGTACGCTACGAAAATTTTCTCTGGATTACAATATTAGATAAATGTTGTGACGAGATATTAAGAATGAAAAACTCTGCACCGGCAATTCAAATCACACTGAATCTTTTAAATGCAAATATTTCGAAAACGGTTATTTCGAATAACATTAAAAAGATATACCTTTTTAACGTAAAAGTGATAGAAAAAGAGATGTTGCTATCAGAAAATAAGATACAGTCTGTAGCACAAAAATTGGGAACTGTAAAAGCACAAATAGGAGCTTAAGTGGCCCTCTGCAAAGTATGCTAAAATTTTAAGGAAATTTGAATTTCTCGTATCAAAAACAAATTTTGTTTATCTCGGTTACTATCATTTTTTTGACTAAGGTATGTTTGGCTAGATCTTATTTTGATGTCATTGATTTTTGACTTTTTCACTACATTATAAATCACCAGTTGCAAAATATGTAAGAAATAATTTTTCAGCAACCAACCAACCAAACCAACAATTTCTAGGCTGATTTAAACGCCGACGATAAGGCTGAAATTCTAAAATAACTTTAAAGCGTCAAAAAATTGAAACCAAGGGTAACCACCAACTCGGATATTCTTCAGCCATTGATAATCACATTGGAAGCCCGCAAATCAAACTAAAGCAAAAGAGTATTCTAAATCTAGTTAATTTTTTGGTAGTGGCAAAACAAATTTTTGTTTTGAACGGAAAAGCAAAATGATATGGATTTAAAAATTAAAGAAGATAATAATTAATTAGCCTTTCTCTGATTTCACAGCGATTATTGTCTGACATATTTATATATTTATCCTTTCAGTGTTCTTTTACACAAAATGATTGAAGAAATGAGTGAAATATAAAAAAAAATAAAATCGATGTGAAAAATTCGTTTTCAGTAAAGGTAGAGAATGACTCCTTCCTTAATAAAGACAATTTTTATATTAAAAAATAGAACCACAAAAATGTTATGAAATAGCAATAAAATCGTAAAATTTCTTGGAAAGCACATTTGATAAATATTTTACACAATAACGAAATATAAATCTATGTATGCAATAAAATTCTTCTACAACGTTCTGTAAATACGCATATAGGTACATTCTAAAAGTATATATAAGAATGATTTATATGCCCTGTATTACTGAGTTATCTTTGGTACAACAACGTGAGTCCTCCTTTTAAAAATGATTAAAATTATTGTTAACCCTTCAATTCTTAGATTATAATTTTTAAATAATACGTTCTTAGCTTTGGGAAAATTAATATTAATCAGTGACAATGCTCAGTCGGTAGAGTCACAAATATTTAACAATTATTTTAATAACCGTACATAATTAACAATTCGTTTTTTTCTTAACAGTCCATTGTATAATTTAAGCACATCAGTGATTTTTTTAATACACCTAAACACACTGACTGGTTGCATCCAGCAAATTACCAACATACTGATTTTTTTTATATATTTTGTAATTTGACAAATGATGTTTATTGCATAAGAGATAGCATACATGTATTTGTTACATAAAATTCCATTACTTTAATTGTAGTGATAAAGTCAATTCAGAATATTGAAATTAGTAAATTACTAATTTTGAGCTCCATACGTGTTATAATGAGCCCATTTTTGGCAAATAGCTTTAAAATAAAAGTTTACACAGTGCAAAGTTATCCACTTTTATGTAAAATAAATATTGTTCTTAACAAATGTTTTTTTGATCAGATCAAAATGACCACCTTTCCATTCTGTCTGATTTAAAAACAAACTATTTTTTCCCATAAAATTTTTTCAAAAAATTTGTAATTTTTAGTAAAAGCACACCAAGAATACCATGTTGTCACCACGCTGTATGTTTTGACTACAATATATTTAAAAAAATATGATACCAACAATACAGTGCAATCCAGTTGTTGGTGATCTATGTAGCTCAATTCGTGTAGAGCACTGTTAATTAAAATTCCATATACAAAAAATTGCAATAAATGAAAATTTGTATAATAATAAATACATATTATACAATTTTATTTATTTAATTTGTAAGTCGTTTAAAAAATTTTGCATTCTTAAAAACTGTAACCATTCTAGTTGAAGATATATTTCAGATATATGTATTAGGAATATTAACCACATAATTTTAGAAAAATTTTTCACTAAAAATAATACTTATTTTTTAATTTAACTTAAAATATTTTTCTAAATATTTATAGTTATAATTTACACAAACCTATTTGCATGTAGGTATAATCTATTGCAATAATAACGGCATCAACTCATAACAGTTTTTAAACTACTCGTATTTGAAGTTTTGAGTGTAAATTTCATATCTAGTGGTGAAACAACTAAAAACTAATGTTGAAAGTAGATTTCATTACGAATATGTCAGTAGTTCAAAATAAATCGTCAAATGCGTTTAAAATAGTGCCATTTATATTGCAATAGATTGTACATCAATTCTATAAAGAAACCATTAAGAAGAAGAAAGTATATGCAACGTTGCATAAAAACAAACAATAAAACATTTTTCTTCAGTTTTCGGCCAGTCAAACATTGATAGTGACAGTTTTTGATCAACTAAAAATAAACTTTATTTTAAAGTGTTATTTCACGGTAACTACTCTACCTGTAAAATTTAAAGAAACGATTTTAATTAACAAAAGAAAGTTACTCTATGGTCAGATTAATTTTTTATAATAATTACTTAGTAACATATCTTTAACTCTTTACAAATTAGCCTCTATGTATTGACGTTCTGTTAACATTGCCATTTTTTTATTGTTACGTAGCTACTATAATATAAAATAGGTATATAATATCCTGTCTGTTGAGTAATTGATAAAAAAGCTTATATTTACATATAATTTATGAAGGAGGATATTAATCTTGTTTATGTCTGTACTTTGATGAGAGAAACAAGTTTTGAATGTCACAACATCTCTGCATATTTCAATACAAGTATTTTTAGTTGAAGGAAATATGTTTTCTTAAGTAGCTCATAAATTATGGATTTATTTAACAGACAATAGTAATTAGCATTCACATTTACATGAGATTCACCTACGCATCGGAAATAAACTGACTCGACACTATCACTTTTCTAATTATACCAAACTTAATTTTCTATATAGTCATAAGGAGAAATTGAGGATATTCAATGTCTACCTACAAGTATTAGCCAAGAATGTTTTGAAAAACACAACTATACCATTTATTAATAGTAAAGATTACAATTCCTGATTAAACTGTGATGGAACTGTTAACACAATATTAAAATTAAAGGCATATGAAAAAAAAAGTTGCATATTTGTCTTCTGTAGTTTATTTTTTAAAATGTAATATATCTGCAGAATGCATCACTTCAATAATCGTCTGTTAGATCGCGTCGCCTGCGTAATCACAGGTGCTGCGATTTAGAAGACGATGGTTCAGTCAAGTAAAGATGAATGACATTTGGAAGACGATATGAACCTGTAACATCTTACATATCTTTTATAAAGGATATTACAATATAGATCTGCAGAAAGGAAGAACTAATTTAGTTACAACCTTATAGCAGACAGTTGAATGATAGTCCTACTTGCTTTTATACTTCATTTTGAATGGTCTTTAGTGTTGAACGTTTGCTTCTCAGTTTATAAAATGAAATAATATTTGAAAAAGGGTTGCCCCTTCTTTAAATATTGTATGAAATAATTATTTACTTGGATTTATAAAATATAAAACTAAATCAAGTTTGGTGGGTATGCACCAGATTATTTTCTAATCATGTCTAGTAAGACGTTTTCTTTAATAACATATCCAAGTCTGTTATGTCATAAGTTTGATGATAATGGTGTGTTAATATATATTTCTTTTAATTAACACAAATTTATACAGAGAGATCTAGAATGATTTAGTCTTTTTGCTTGTCACAGTTGACATCACTGACAATGATTCATTATTGTCATTTTCTATGTGGATTGTTCTATAATAATTTTGACAATAGAAAATTATTTCGCAAATTTTGAACAGATGTAAAATAGTTTTGATAATTTTTTGTAACTTTTAATGTACGATATCACCTTCAGTTATTCTTGATCTCTTTGCAGAAAAGAGTACCTATACATTTCTTGAATGCATTTCATTGTTTGTTCCAAGAGAATTAAAATGTTACTATATCTAAGTTTAATATTTATATCTTCTAGATATGAAACAAAAATCGAAAAATAATTATGAAGGGTACAGAAAAAAATAGATGAATGTATAATATTTGTCATTTGTAACGCTACTTGAGTGGCAGCTGCTTTTGTGAAAACAATCATAATGGCAAAAAGAAATAATAGTCGAAAGAATAGCGTAAATTTACCTTACAGGAAAGAAAGATCAATGTCGTGCCAATCTGTAATGCCTAGTCTGATATACAAACAACTCATTGTTATTACTCTAAATTTTATTAGAGTCTTTTGACCAGAACTTTTAAGAACGAAAAACATTTTGTGACAGTACATTATTTTGAGGATTTACCTTACAATAAGGTAGCAACATAAAAAACTGCGTGTTGAAGCACATGGCAACGATATTTACCTTCTGTTATTTTAGGTTACATTAAAGTTTTCTTTTTGATTTTTTTGTCCTTGATGTGGCATTGACCATTTTGCTTTACATTTGTTTGAAAGCACTCATTAATTAATTTCCTTTCCAGTTTGTGTTGGCTAACATAATTTAATTTAATAAAAAAATCACTAAAAAGAGATATGATGCTTTTTTAAATGACTTTTTCATTTTATTCCAAACTTGTATTTTGCGACATTCATCTTTTTTCTCCTGCCCCTTCATATTTTGGTAATGAAAAATAGGAAGCCTCGTAATTAAACAACATTTTTGTTTTTTATATATAAGTGTAGAGTAACAGTGTAACATATTAAAAAGATAAGGACAGTATTGTTATATAACACCTAGATTTACTAAAAAGCAATACTGGGTATCCAAAGTGTGACGTTTATAACATCAAAAACATATATTTCTACACATAGATAAATACTTTATTCATTACACATTAGGGAAAAGTGGGTTTCTTACTGCATATATATATTTTTTTGTAAATGAAAGGATGCAGATCTTGACTAATTATGATAATGTTTTAAATTAGCACCTGTAAGCCTAATTGTTAATGCTTGATTGTTAAAACTGGTTATTATAGAAGCTTTAAGATATTATGCTTGTTCGCGTTCTACGGTCTCCGGCTTTTTCTTTCGAAACCGGAAGCAGATAAACACCTATAGCTTGCTTTAAAACACGAATAAACTCATTGTGAATGCGTGACAGGATGGCAGCACTATACGGCATACAGGCCCTCTAGCGGTGGCGGCGAGACTGAGAAGTGTTGTTGACACTTAAAATGGCAACGTTTTAGTTATAAGAACAGGAGTAATCATTCCTTTTCTACACTCACATGGTGCGACATCTATTGAAATTTATCTCCAGTTCACTGAGTGGTGATGGTGTCATGAATGTGAAAAATGTGCGTTCATGGACCAGACAGTTCAAAGAAGGTGGAACATCGAGCCAAAAAAGTCTCGGCCTCATCAATTGTCACAACTGATGAAAAGAAAGTCCCATTCTTCTCTCCACGCCTTCATCAGGTGTCAACAGAACGCATATTTCACCACATGTCTCAGTAAACTGGCGATAAATTTCAATAGGTGTCGCACCACGCAAGTTGAGAAAACGAATGATTACGTCGTCATTTTAAGTATCAACGACACTTCTCTCTTGCCGCCACCGCTAGGGGGGTATGTGTGTGGTACAGTGCTGCCATCTCTGTCACGCATTTATAACGAGTTGACAAGTATTTTAAAACCAAACTGCAGGTGTATATCTGCTCCCAGTTCCGGAACAAAAAATCGGGAACTTTAGAAATCACCTCTTATCCTCGTATCCACAAAATGAAAGGAATTGAACAGCTAAAAAATCAGTTTGATTAAAGGATAATAGTAACATTTACAGTACATTTCTTTTAATACGTTAAACTAATAGTGTACACAAAATCTAACCATAGGAGATTAAGACGTCACAGTTCTTAAGGTTTCATTTAATCAGCAGAGTTGAGATGTGCATATATTTTATTATTTTACTGTTCTTTCTTTATGAACGAATTTTTAACCTGCTGATGTGGATAGGGGTACATTAAACAACAACATCTGATTAAGACTGTAACAAATTTTACAAACAGCAGTAACATACTTTTTTTGGAATGTGCATTAATACTTAAGTGGTCAACTACTGAGGATAACGTAAAATTTACGAACATCATATCCGCATAATTTTTTCGGTCATATAAATGTCACTTCTAATACGTTTTTGATTTGTCCACCAAGTGAAGAAAATTATAGTAGAAATGAAAGAAAAGTAATTTTTTTGTGATGCAAGTAATTCAGTATGATCATGACCCTGATCAAATGATATGGTTTTTTAAATTTTCATCCTCAAGAATATGCTTGGTTTGGTTAAGCAATTTTTGAGATGGTTGCCACGTCGCTGGTTTTTATTTCTTGACTTTTCAAGAGGCATCTCCCGAAACGTCAAGAAATCAAAATCGATGACTTGGCAACCAGTACAGAAATTGTTGAATCACTGACGATTGCTAGGAAAGCCTGCAAATCAAAATATACTTGGCTGATCTAATCTGAAAGATAGTTAGAATGAATGTGCCTTATTCAAATGTAATATCAAATAATATTTTGTTTCTCAGAGAGCTGGAAAACTGATACCTTCAGTATGTTGGTAAAATGCGACCAAAGGCATCACCAGTATTCTAGCACACGGCCAACACTGTACTATAGAAACGGTTGGCGGCTAAAAGGCGATAGTGGCCTTATTGCAAGGCTGTGTCAGCCTTATTGCTGGTTGTATGTATTGTGTATCTCCAGGCCAGTGCTTGTTTCAATGAGAGACTTACGCGAAGCGCTTAGCGCAGCCATACTGTGATCTCTGCCCTTGCGCGGGAGAGTGGTAGAGGTTGCCTCTAAACTACTGTCTCTTGGCTTCCATACAGGCGACCCTATAAAAATACAACTGGATGAGTTTCTGAGGTTATGATGTTCGAGACGTACTTTTGCTTTGCTACACTTTTCTTTCGTTTCATAGCCAATCTCTAGTCCTCGTTGGCGTGTTCTGTGCTTTTAGTGGTTGATTTTTACTTACTGTGTCGCATAGTTCATGTTTAATTTAGTTTAATTACATATATTATATATAAGTTTAGATTAACCAGTGTGCGGTTTGAAGTAATCGATTTTAGATTTACCCCCAAGCATGGAGGTTTGGAATTTCTAATATGGATTGTTGTATAAAGTATTATTGAAATAAATTATTAATCTGTTCATGATCTACAAAGTTTCTGGAAAAATTTAAAATAATTGTTCACTTTCTCTCCGGAAACATTGCTTCTATGGCTCTCTGGAAACAGACAGTCCATCCATTACCCGTATACTAACTTTAAATGTCTTAATAAGCTTATCTTCAACATACCTATTGTATTATTCAATTAGTATATCCCAACATAATATTTTTCTAGTTTCATACTAGCAGACAGAAATTTATAAATTACTTTACCACTCATAAAAATTAAATCTACTTAGTTACACTTTAGTAATTTGTTGAATTTACCTTTATTATTTTTATGTATTGTATTCTGTAAAGATGTATATGAATGATAAAACTACTTTGTCCACTATTTGATATATAGTAATTTTCTGGGTTGTTATGCCGTGACCTCGGTAACTGGTCGCTGCAAGTAACAGAATTAAAGTGCACTTTCTTAGCTTTCCCAGGTTTTTTGACCTACTCTTCTCAGTATTGGTGGATCTCTGGGCCCGCATATGTATTGACTTGAACGTTTTGCCGCGACCAATTTCTCAGTTGCGGCGAAGCTTTTGCGAAGTCATCACTGAAGATGTCGACAGTGAAGAGCGGCGAAACGTTTGGAACTATTGGATTCGGCCAGTTATAGCGACTACGGTACGTCTCGAAAGACCACCATTATTCCAGGTACGGTTCTAACAGTAACAGTAGTAATAACAACAACAGGAGCCAAAATCAGTATGGCACAGAGATACCGATAGCCGGTCTGTCTCCACAGAGCCTAATCCGAGAACAACCAGAGCAAGTCAAAGAATTTCGGCAAAAGCTAGGGATGTTCACTTTAATTATATTACTGGCAGCGATCAATTACCGAGGTCACAGTAAAACAACCAGGAAAATCACTATATATTAACTAATAGCAGCGGCCCTGAAAGCATAAAAATTGCTATACTTTGTCCACGACTATATTACAATGTATATATTATTCGTGTTTCTTCAAATATAATGATATACATAATGTACTATAACAGTGTATAATCATTATTCACTTGGAATTAATGATTATCCACACTTCTGTCAACAAATTTAAATTCTTTAATGTGACAGTGAATGAACTAACAAAACTAAAATTATCTGGTTTAGCAATTGAACCTAAATCTCCTGTGTCAAAGCCAAACACTATACAAGTTACGAAAATATTAACATTTTTCCGAATGATGGTAGAAGTTTACTAATTAAAGTTGTATCTATTTACTGTTTCAAATTTATCAACTCAACAACGAAGGCCAAACCTGAAAGTAAGGTGATTCAACAATTTTGAATGTTATGTTGTTATGTTCATGCCAAAATACTGTTTAATTTTTTCAATAAAAAATTTACTAAAATATTAATAGTCATGGACATAGTACTCGCATATAATTGCTGTAATTCACTCAGGAGATTTACAACACTCGCCTACGGCTTTCACCGTCAATTACAGCCATCATTATATGCTCTCTGAATAATATACTAAAATAATTGCTATCATTTATCTGTTGCTAAACGATTTAAAATTATGTTTATAATAATTGACAGTTAACTCAGAGACATGTTATTGTCATGTACTATTATGTGAGTACACGTGACATACAAACAGTGTGAGCCTTTGATTTGACATGTATTTATATCATTACAGGGATCTGGAATGACGATATAATATCATGACATCAAAATAATATTTAATTAATGTAAATAGTGATCACTAAAATGTTATTACTTACTCGTAACTATGTTATAGTCATAAGTAACACTTTGACAACAATCACTGTTTCGCAGAAGTTCTAAACTCATGTAAGTCAAACAAAATTGATGAATTAAAGCAGAAACATATTGTTGCCATGTGTCATATGAGTTCACAAAAAGAAAAATGTGAAGAATAACTATAATTGTGCAGGCTTTGCTTCCTTTCCTACTTGAAAACAATATATATCATTCCGCAAGATCAACATGGTTTTGTTCCTGGACGGTCGAGTGTCATTAATCTCTTACAATCATTAGATGTCTGGACTGAATGCTGCTTGATGCTCATCATTTGATCGAGTACCTAAACTGCAGAGTATTGTGGAATTCGTGGTCGACTACTTGAATGAAAAATTCAGGGTTAGAGTAAACTGCTCTTTCTCAAACTGGTACGACGTTCTTTCAGGAGTGCCCCAAGGATCTGTGTTCGGACCAATTCTCTTCCTTATTTACATTGCCGGCATTTATAACATAATTAATGCCCAACATATGTTCTACGCAGACGATAACAAGCTCTATGGAAATCCCATCTCGGATCATGCTGTTCTACAGGCTGATACAACGGCAATATATACTTGGTGTACCATATGGTCCTTACCACTGAATATAGATAAATGTACTTTTCTTCATATCGGTCATAACAATCCGCATGTCTTTTATCGTCTGTCATCTGGCTTAATAACAGCAGTGAAAAAGCAATGTGATTTGAGTATTGTAATTAATTCCAAGTTGAGTTGGTCAGAGAAAACTTCATGTGTGGTTAAAAGAGCTAACACACAAATGTACTTGCTAAGGAAATGTTTTCAAAATCCTAACTCTGCTTTGTTCCTTAGCCTTTGCAAAACATATATTCGGCCTCGTCTAGAGGATGGTATATCGGTTTGGTGTCCATATCTAGTTAAAGACATTATGGCATTGGAAAAAGTTCAAAAAAATGCTACAAGATGATTCCAGCGTATCAAAATTTATCATATGAAGACCGTCTACGTCTGTTGAAACTTCCCTTGCTCTCCGAGAGACGAAAAAGAGGTGACCTCATTCAGTTATATCGTTCTACCCACAATCTTTTCTCCGTCGACATGTCTTGCTTATTTGTTTTAAATGAAGATATACGCCTGAGAGGGCATTCTATGAAACTTCTGCACGAAAAATACAATACAACGGTTAGACAGCAGTTTTTAACGAACAGAACGTTTCATCATTGGAATTCCTTGCCTGATGACATCGTAAGTGCCCCATCTCTTAATGCTTTCAAGAACAAGTACGATCGTTTTGTGTCTAGTGTGTTAACTTAGTAGTTTTTTTGTTATTGTTTCATTATTTGTTTTTATTATGTACTATTACTTACTTGTATACTCTACTATTTCTCTTTGCTATGCACTGTATTTCTCAGAATAAGTTTTCTCTTTTTGGGCATAATAGATTTTTTCTCTGCCTTTCTTATATTGTAATAATAATAATAATAATAATAATAATAATAATAATATATCCCTGCATTGATGTAAATACACGCAAAGTTATCAGCACATGACGCGACAACAAAGTGTTAAATTCTTAAGAATAAAATTTTGTGTGCGCCACAGATGCATGACGTTTAGGGAGAAAGCACTATGAGGTCGCGGTCTAGACGCATCGCGGACCGCTATGTGCCGAGCTAATCACGGACTTTTACAAAATCAGTGGCATATGTCGTTCTCTATGCGCTTCCGAGTTGTCCTACTGTATTATTTAGATGTCAAAATATGTTCTCTGTAGGATGTATTTTATTAGCTCTTTTATTTCGCGACTGATCCAAATTTTCCGAAAAGTTTTCGGCGAGATAGCCACGCGAGCAAGTGCAAACGTGTACATTTGAATTCATTAGAAAATTCTTTACTAGACGAGAACGACCTTAGCCTGGTCCGCCATGCGCCTAAACCGCGATTGCATAGTGCATTCCTTCACAGTCTTCCCTCGGGCACAGAGTAAAGATATGTTTTACTTAATGCCTTGTGTTACCAGTCAGTTATAGTATAATAAATAACTATTAATATTTCTCACTAATTATGGTCTGATTAAATACGTATTTCTTTTAATATTAAGTCACTTATGTTATGCTTCTTAATTTGTAGGTTTGGAATATCATTCAGGAAAAAATTATATCTGCAATAATTATCATATTCAAACGTATTAGACCATTTCTTTATGATACCAATTATAAAACATGTCAATGAAATTATAAGTCAGAATGTTTTTCTATTTAGATGAAAAGTAGTTTGAAATATAATTAATAAAATATTGAAACAAGCTGTATATTTTGTTTTATTTTTAAGGACTAGCCATCTCCATAAGTTTTTATTTATTGATTAACTTTAAGTAACTACTTTTACATGAATTTCATAAAAACACTTTGGTAGTATTTTCATTGACATTATATGTCATAACCATCTACCCCCATTTTTTATGTTAAAATTATAAAACAATGTGACCTAGGCATTCCACAGGGTTTTTGCAGAAGTTGTCAAATTAATAGTCGCGGTCTTTAAAGAAATTACAAGAAATGTATTTAAAAATGCGAATGGGTACCTACTTCTTAAATCTGTTCTTAATTATTTGAAACAAACTGATACTGCAAAAGAAATAGCTGAAAAAGGTGAAAAGTCGACAAAAAAAAATGATCTATACGTTTGACCAGACCCATTTATCCTAATGTATTTTGATGCACTGAATCCGAATCTGAAATCCGTTTAGCTCAAACACCTTTAAGCAAACTGCAAAAAATGGCGAAAATTTGCAAAGAACCACGTTAGTGTATATATATATATATATAAAAAAAAAAATCGGAAAACTCTTTACTGACCTTGATCAAATTCTCTATTCTCAATGCATTTCATTGAGCTAGATCACCCACAAATCTAACAAAAATCATAAGAAATTGCTGGAAAAGGTTAAAAATTCCAAAAAGTGCTCTTACCCATAAATAACTGCTTTTTGTGACAGTATGTGGCGGTACGACTTTGTTCTCAAAACATCAAAGTACCGACAGAGAGTGAACCAACTTATATTTACTCCATAAAATTTGTTATACTTTTAACCAGACCCACCTATTTTATGTATTATGTTGACGTACTTAATGCGAATTTGACATCTGTTTAGCTCAAATGCCTTCAAAATTTTGAGAAAATCGCAAAAAATTGCATTAGTTTTAGTTTCTTTAAAACTATTTCTCGCAATTTTTGCAAAATCTGTGTGCAACTCAATAGGTATCAGGTTCGAATTCAGCGCATCGAAATATGTAAGAAACACACTTGATTAATGTCAAAAAATTTTTCCGAATTTTTTGCGCAAACGTGATTTTTTGCGATTTTTCGCTATTTTTACGATTTACTCAAAATTTTGAGGGTGTTTGAGCTAAACGGATCTTGGAGTCGGATTCAGTGCATCAAAATACATAGAAATAGTTGAATCTGGTCAAAAGTACAGACAACTTCTTTATCTGCCGATGTAATCATTGGCCCTTGACAGAAAAAGTTATAAAGTGATTCATAAATAAAAAACTTATGGGCACGACTAGTTTTTAAAATATCCTAAATATGGCTGTGAAAATGATTATTTGCTAGTTAAATATGTAAATCGTGTAATGCATACATTTATTATTTGAGTTTAATATTTAAAATGATTAAGAGTGCTTCATTTTATTATTTCTATATTCTTGTTTTTTTATTGAATTATTTAATAACCTTATTTACATAGTTCGTTAGATTGAAACTTTCAATAAACGAGATTTTGAGTTTGTTTAAAAAATTGAGCACTGTAAGAGTCGCCAATAAAATCGTTAGACACATATGCTTAGTAAAACTGCTACTACAGTTATGATATGTTCGTTATTGAGCATTTTTAATCTGCCTCTATTAGTTGCAATGACAACAATATCGGGGCTACGTGATGGCAAAGCAAAGTACGTGAAATTGGAACATATAATAGGGTCG
Source organism: Monochamus alternatus (assembly GCA_037114965.1). Classification (NCBI taxonomy): domain Eukaryota; kingdom Metazoa; phylum Arthropoda; class Insecta; order Coleoptera; family Cerambycidae; genus Monochamus; species Monochamus alternatus. Next base: position 69,454,277 of record CM073431.1, on the reverse strand, counting down.
TTCGAAGTCCAACAGACATTAAGCGTTCTACTTCTACAGCAAAGCGGGATTGCTACAAAAAATTAGGAAAATCAAAACGTTAAACATCGGGGCAGCATTCGGTACATCGCCTAATTTATTCTATCTAAATTCACTAATTGTCTTTAGCACTTTATTTCGTCCGTGCTGTCGCTGCTGAAACGAGAAAGAACAAAACTTTTGCTCCTCCTCTGAAGAAAATGTGTGTGCTATCCGGGCTTGTCCGTTTTTCCTGACAAATAGCACTCGACACATGTGGGAGTTTCAATGCTTAGCGACCTCGACGACTGTTTAAGCGAAGACTTGATTTTCTTGGGGCTCTTGCCAGCATTTTCAAGTAGTTTTGGACTGTTATCGAGGGATTTTCTTGGAGTCTTGGGACTAGACCGACGAGAAGTTTTAGGACTTAAGCTATCTGATCTCTTTGGAACTTTGTTGGGACTTGACCTTCTGGACTGGTTCGGGCTAGACTTTCTGGAATGGTTAGGAGTGTTTTTACGGGAGTGATTAGGAGTGGGATCTGTCGTGTTTGCATCGTTTTTTTTGTTCAATGAGTTTTGTTTTCTGGGTTTGTTGTCTTGTTTCTGAGGGGACTTATTTGGCGATTTGGTTCTGGCGGGGTGAATTTCAGCCTTTATAGTTTGGACATTTGATGGATGCTTACCTAGTTCTTCTATTTGCATTGGTTGAAAAGTTTCTGGAGGATGCGAGGACTGAATTAATCTAGCTTGACTTCCGGTGCTACCGGCGGATAGCGTCGAGGTTGTACTGAAAATGCTAGTTTAAAATTTTATTTTAATTTCATTTTAGGGATCACTACCTTAAAGTTAAATGGTTTGGAGTCTTCCCTAGGGTTGCTTTAGGTTTAACAGTTCCTGTTTGTGAATCGTCTTCCCCTTCTGATTTTATACCTGAGTCGTTTTTGTCCAATTCTTGTCTCTTCATGTTGTCTGTAGTTAATACAATACGGATTAATATGTATTGCGTCATTCTGGAATGCATCTAAATACCCTTATTTAAATTTTACGCCCGTTGCACACATAAGGTACGGTAGGGCGTTGCGCCCATTACAACAAAGGTGTTTATACTCCGGTATCAGAATTATAGACAGGCACGTTATAAATAAATAACCGATAATTTTTACATATTGATGTTACGAGAAACAATTACCCTGCGGGGTAAAGCCCCGACCAATATTGAATTACTCTCATAAGATCTACATAATAGTAACATCACTCGGCGGCAAGCAATACTAGAGGACTTCGGACTTATTAATCCTCATCAGTGTGCCACAGGTGCTACTAGCGACGAGTGATCCAGTTATTCTGAAGTCTATCTACAGATATGGAATGAATAATGATAGAGATAATTTTTACAAGTTGTTAATCTGTTAAAATAATTTTGTGTATCCTCTGCTTGCAAATATTTAAGTTCAGCTCATTATAGATAGCGTTATGATACCATAATCCTATTTATTTATTTATATTATTGTTTTCAAAACTTGAGGCGACCTAAATAAAGGCAGGCTACGTGTCATAGGCTTATAAATGAGAATTACGTTTTCTTAACAAAAGTACAGACACTTTTGTTAAAAAAAAACTACACCTATCGTGTTAAAAAGTGATAACATTGAAAAAATCAAAATTAAACACATGAAGGAAAAAAATAATAAAAAGACCATCGATATCAAAAAAGTCTGCTAAGAAATAAGTCATATGGCGAATATATTATTTAGAAAAACTAATAGAATATCTTATATCGAAACGGAGAATTTGTTATCTCGACGAGACATGGACAAATGAAGGACATATAGTTTCGACAGTTTGACAAGATTTAAAAATCAAAAGCAGACGAGTAAGTATTTTTAGATGGAAGGCACCCTCGGAAAAGGAATGACGATTGATTAATATGCATATCAAAAGTGAATGCGAATTTTTGGATGCTAGCAATGAACAGATTATCATGAGAATATGGATAGTAGGGTGGAAAATGATGATGTCTTACATTTAATCTGGTGTAGTAACTTTCATGGACAATGCCCCTTACTATAATCGACTAATAGAAAAATTGACAAAATCTGTAGGAAGAAATCATGGAATGGTTGAATAGAAAGTCTAGTGAATATGGTATAATGTTAAAAGTACAATTATTAGCAATTACACAAAAAGAAAATGCCAAATCATTAAATAAGTGCAATATGCGTGTATAAAAAAAACAATATTATAAACACCAGTCATAATCTCTCTACGTGGCAGTAGTGGTAGTATTCATGATAGTGTTTTTTTATAGATTTAATTTTTCAGTGATGTTTGCTGAGGTAAGTGTTAGTGGTCTTTGTGTAAGGTCAGTGTAATTTTGTAAGGGTAATATATTTTTTTTTATCAAAATCGACATATTTATTTGTTGTTCTATATTTTATAATTTTTTGACCCCTCTAGCCATCCAGCTATCTATAATTTTGAGACCGGAGCATAGTGTGTCCAAGAGGTGCACACTGCATATTTGTTGCATATGTGGAGTGAGCCTTACTCTTGATTGTACTGACTTATAAGTATTTGCTAAGAACTACAAAAACATAGCCTGGACCAAAATATGACATGCATTCCTATGGTTTACCTGCAGTGTCTCCCACTGTTCTACTTCTAGTCCTAAAGTTACTATTCGGAGGCTCTTCGGCTTCTTGGCTGATATTATCGTAGTCGATGTTACCGGCTGAGTGTCGCTGTGAAGTCTTCGGTTTCTTGATTTTCCCCAAAGTATGGGATCCCTGTACCACGACTGTTTTCACACGATCTGGCCTTTCCAGTGTCTGACTATTGGTATGTCCGGGTTTGTGTCCAGTGACCAGGAGTATTCCTGGTCCTGCGCCAGGCTTCGTAGCCGGTATCGACATGTTTCTGACAGACTCTCTGATTATTTGCCTAATTGTCTTCAGAAATGCGTTCCTGAACTCCGCCGTACTAGAAAGGAAACATTTATTACTATAAAAACAAAAACAAAACAAGAATATAACATGTTACTTAAATGTATCGATCAAGGTTGGTTCTTAAGCAAGTTCCGATCATATGACCCAAAGGGCTTAATTTTAAAAATACAAGATGTTGATGTTGAATGTTAATTTAGGAGTACCGCAGGGATTCATTTTGGGTCCTGTTCTGTTTATAATATATAATTATAAAGTGCGCGATAGTGATGTGATTTTTGTTATTTTTTACTTATCTACTTTTTTCAGTGTGAGATTTTTTGGTTAGGCAAACTTAGTTTCAAAAATAACCCTTGACTGATCCGTTTGGCGCAAGGTCCTATTTAATTAATCTTTACCTTTTCAGAAGTGTGGCAAAAACCCAATAAAACTAAAGAAAAACTAAAATTATGCCACAAATAAATAGCTCCAGACAATATCTCATGATATATCTCTCATAATGTCTGATAAAATATTTAATAATCTAAAAAGTAAGTGCTCCAATATTTTAAATAATATTGCTCACTATTTCAATTATCTTAATTTATATTTTAATATTGAGAAAACCGAAATTTGGCGCATACATACCTATCAACATAATGTTGAAGATATAACTTTCGATATTTACAATGCATCGTTGCGTAATAGACATGATGAAAATCTGAATTGGAAATCTCATTGTGAAAAAATAGTTTGTAAGATCAATAGACTAAGATTTGTAAAAGTTTTTATATATTTTTAGGTATTAATAATATTGCGTGAAACTAACTACTCAGTGGACAAAAGCCCCAACCTGCGTTGAATTACACCCACAATATCTACCCATATATTCCTTATTATTAGCTTTTGTAACATTTCTTTACTGTTTTAGAAAGGTATTTTAAGCTAATATAAATCAAATCTCCTACAATTCCTATCAACGAAGTCATATGTATGTTCTCTGATACCAAACACCTAGGTATGCTAATGAACAATTCCACAGACAAATCTCTATTCAATAATTATCTAAAGATAAACTAATTTACTAACCTTCTAATGAAACACTCTATAACTATCTAACTTCACTTTTTGGTAGTGGGAACACGACAAAGCTCTATTCAATATTTGTATTGAATAGAGCTTTGTCAATTCAATATTTGTATTGAATAGAGCTTTGTCTGTCAATTATTTTTTGGAAAAAATCCTCGAACAGGTCGATTTTTAATTTTAAAAATACATATTTTAGCGTAAAATGCGATTTTCAAATGTCATTTGTTTTCGAGTAACGACGTCATAGATTTTTTTTTAAATGGCAAGACCATATTTTTTTCCATGATTCTGAAAGATCGTTTAATTCTCTATCAGACAGTACTAAAACTTTGCCCTTTTACATAGGAAAGTTTTCGAGTAAATGACGATTGAATGTTAGAAAACGTAAATCAATTAAAATAAAGCAAAAACGTTATCAAGTTTAGTTTTTCGAATTCCATAGTTCTTTTATGGATAACGTAGGTGAAAATCTTTGCAAAGTGTCATTGTCACACAAGACTTTCTAATAAGTATTGTAAGCGACATAGAAATTATTATTCAATTTAAAGTATTATGGCACATTTAACTGTTACTCAAAGAATTGAAATTTTAATTCTTATCGGATGCGGGAATATGACTAGAACTCAGCAGGAAGTTTGCGATTTATTTAATAAAAAATATCCAGATCGCCCTATCAGCCAATCAACAGTCAGTAAGGTAGAGTCTAAATTTAGAGAAACTGACAATGTTGTAAATATTCCAAAACCTGGACGTCCAAGCATTAATGAAAATCAGAAACAGAACATTTTGATAAGTATGGTGGATAATCCTCATAATTCTTCACGATTGGTTGCATTAAACAATGACACTAGTCAAAGCACAGTGCTACGTATCTTAAGGAAGGAAAAATATCATCCCTACAAAATTCAACTTGTGCAGGAACTCAATGAAGATGATCTTACCGCTTACACTTTTGCGAAATTCTAATGGATTTATGTCAAGGAAATAGAAATTTACACCGGCAAATACTTTTTTCAGATGAGACCATATTTTGTCTGAATGGTACAGTAAACCGTCAAACTTGCAGATATTGGAGTCGGGAAAATCCTCATTGGATGGCAGAGGCACATACCCAACACCCTCAAAAATTAAATGCGTGGGCTGGAATAGTTGACGACAGAATAGTAGGGCCTTTCTTCTTTGAAGGAACCCTTACAGGACAAAGATATTTAGAGTTTCTAGAAAATGACCTTGTTCCAGTCCTTGCAGTAATTTTTCCTAACGATAATGACCCTGACATTCCTGACGATACCATATGGTTTCAGCAAGACGGTGCACCTCCGCACTATGCGCGCCCTGTACGAGATTTTTTGGACAACTGTTTTCCTGGGAGGTGGATCGGCAGACGCGGACCGATAGAATGACCTGCAAGATCGCCAGATCTTACACCTCTTGACTATTTTTTATGGGGATACTTGAAGTCAAAAGTGTACATTAATAAACCACGTAATTTAGAAGAACTTCAAAATCGCATTCGGGACGAAATATGCAGAGTTACCCCAGAAATCATTCATAATGTGCAAGAAGAATTTCTTCACAGACTTGCGCATTGTCAAGAAGTTGGTGGATAGCAATTCGAACATTTAATTTAAGTATAAAATTTACGTTTTCTAACATTCAATCGTCATTTACTCGAAAACTTTCCTATGTAAGAGGGCAAAATTTTAGTACTGTCTGATAGAGAATTAAACGATCTTTCAGAATCAAGGAAAAAAATATGGTGTTGCCATTTAAAAAAAAATCGATGACCTCATTACTCGAAAACAAATGACATTTGAGAATCGCATTTTACGCTAAAATATGTATTTTTTAAATTAAAAATCGACCTGTTCGAGGATTTTTCCCAAAAAATAATTGTTCCGTTTTTATTGAATTTATTCCATACTTTTGGCGCATACTGTATTTTATTTTAAAAATCCGTAATTTGTTGGCAAGAATTATTTACTTCAGACTAATCGGACATACCGCAAGTATAATTATGTGACGTCAAAGCAGTCGGGATAAATGATACATTTCTAACGTTATTACCTAAATACTAAATATGCATAAGAGGCACGACTTACCTATTAGAGAGAACATAGACCTTCTCCGATCTCCTTTGTAATTGACTTCTTAAGTGAATCAATTCCCACAGGAAATGAGAATCCATATCCTTGGCGGAGGAAGCTCTCACTTGAACTTCCGTCACCGGAATCAGTACTTGATACCTAATAATTTCCACTTCGGATGAGGAACCTTTGCTGGACACTCCCTTTTGCAGAGGAAAAATCATCATTACATTATTTTATTTTATACCTGAGTTATAAAATAGTAGAGAGTAATTCACAGTACTTGAGGAGTACGGCAGGTGAGGGTTGCAGGAGACAATATTCCGTAGGCGTATCACTTGAGAAAGGTTCAAAGAACACAAAAATACGTTGTTGACTGAACCTAGTAATAATTTAATAGTTACTTTAAAATATTCACAAACTTACCAATGCTATCTTCTCCACAATTATAGGATGTTGTCCTTCTAGAAGGCGATGGCCCACCATCATCCACTTACACCTAACTTCCACCACTCCGTGAATATCTCAATTTAACACATAATACATTGCACTGTAAACATTATAGGTTACCGGTGACTAGCACTGTCACTATAATAGTCACACATTAACACCTATCGTTGGATATCATATATTCATTGAAACTACAGCACTAGGTTTCATATGTTCACATTCAAACTATGTTTCAAATACTTAACTATGTATATCTTCATGATTGTCTGTTATTTGTCATGATTTAAAAACAAGTAAGCCCTGTAAAACCCTACTGTACTTCCAGTATGCATTATTGGTAGGCTTCCAGAAGGTAATTTTTGTCTAATCAAAAATCTTTCAAGAAATGCCTGCCGTTTGCTTTGGATAATGCAATAGTGCCATACTTTTTTCACCGTGTGGTCTTCATTTATCCATGTTTCATCAGTGCAATATTTTTCTGAAACAGTTTCTTCGCCATATCACTGTTTCTATCAACTCTTTCGATTTCGTTTTATAAAAGGGAAGTTCATATCCCATATAATTTACAAAACCATCCTTCTAAATATTCTAGGCAAAGTTTCATCCTGTGAGACAGACTAACCCGATTTTTTAAATAATATTATTTATTATCATTTTTAATATTCTATCCATGAATTGTTCCACGAATCGAGTATTTTGTGTCGTTATCTACATTTATCTTCTTTATTCTACGAGTTTTCACTATTTTCTGTTGTTATATTCTTTTCTATCACTCTTTGTTGTACGATATATACTATTCATACCTATTTCAACCACATTACTTAGCTTTAGAACGTAAATTATTCTCCATTTTTAAGAACACAAAATTAAAACTTTATATTCATAAGATAAACTTGAACTTGTCTTGTGGCTACATTACTGGCAGCCGTTTAGCAGCACATACAATTTTATACGAAGAATTTACTCTCAGCTTGTATTTATTTTTTATTAACTGTTATAAATTATGAGTGGGTTTATAAAATGATTCACTCTCTACTATTTTGAAAATCTACTTACAGTTATATATTCTGACGTTTTTCATTATAATTACGTAAATGGTATTCCAGAAATAAGCGCAACAGCAAATAATTAGTAATTCCTACGATACTTTTCAGAACCTCTAAGATAACGTAATCATATAATCTCCAAATTTTATTATATTTTACCAATTAAAAAATCATTTTGAAACTTGATAAAACTTATAAATTCAAAGTTTCTTTAAGCAATTTTTGGTCTTTGGACTTTTTTTAACGGAACAATGATTGATATAACATATTATAAGTATGATTTATAAAAAATGAAAACAAAACACGAATTGCTTACGGAACATAAAATTAATTTTTATGTTTTAAGTATCGAATTTAGGCTTACCAAATCAGATTTGAAATCAAATTTCAACATCGAGAACTTATAATAAAAGTCCAAAATGATATAAAAATTGAAAGATTTTAATTTTAATAGTAGATAATATCATATTAAATGTAAGTAAAAGTAAAAAGTGTGCAAGGGAACGGAAAGAAAGTAAATAGTGTAGATGAAAATATCAAACAAAACACACAAAAATATCCAAATCAGAAGAATAAAAATATGTCTAAATTAAAATAATGAATAGAGTTATCAAAATAAGAAATTATGTAATAACTAGTTAACTTTACATGTTATGAAGCTTATGCAACAAATTTTATAAATATGTCGAACATGTCGAACTCATTTTTAAGTTCCTTTATCAAGGCGTAAGGAATGCATCATACATGATTCAAAAAGTGAATTTGAGCTTTCAGAAAAAATGTCTAAAATAGGAACAGACCCATATTATAAGCAAAGTCGAATTGGCCCAATGAACTATAAAAATTACGTATTCAATATGGTGAATTTTTATTCAAATAAAACTTCTGTAGGATAATATCAAGCAAATGTGATAATTCTTTCTTTTAACTGTATTCGACTTCAATGTAAATCCAATTACGTTATTGGCGAAAGCTTTAAATGCAAAATATATATAAGTTACCAACAACGTACTTACCATTAATTTCTTCTTCTGTCTGAGACGCTCCTTACAAAGAAATACAACTGCAGTTTTAAAAACGAAACACATGGCGTGCAATTCTAGACCCTTCTTGATTTTACCTAAGAAATCGGAAATATTCAACCATTCAACCCCACCGTAGTAGAGTAAATCTCCAGGACTCAAATCTATGGGCTGAAAAAAATTGAACTGGTATAAGCAGAAATGGCACATGCCCATTTTTGCCTAAAAATCGGGTTTTTGCAGAAAATGAGTCCACATAGATAATTGCATCATATTATGAACAAACAGCATATGTCTCCTATTCACTTTAGCTGCAGATGATGAGCTGTTTAATAGATGATCAGCAAAAATAACACAAGTCCTGGACATATACTGTTTTAGCAAAATATGAAATTAAGGTATATGCCTGTTTTTAAATTCAGCAGTTTTGTGTGGTGGAATCAACCCATGCAGTCTTATTGGTTTGTTTAAATAATTCTGATGTCTGGCTGGTTAGATGAAATCCACCACATCAAACAGGCCTCATAGTGTGCATTTATGCCAGCCAAAAGTATTATCACATTGGTGGGACTCTTGCTATTCTCGCGAACTCGTTGAATTGTGTTTTATGTAAATATTGTTCTGTGTGGTATACTGTGTGATAGGTGCAAAATGGAAACTAATATTGTCCATGGCAAGAAAAAGGCAGTTCTCGAAAAGTACATACATGAAAAATTATCATTTACAGTCGCCTATCTATTGTGAAAAGTTCCCAAAAATCAAATCGACAAAAATGGAATATATAAGAAAATGTGTAAAATTTATAGAAGAAGCTTATCAAGAATATTACAATTCAATATTTCGGCCTGCTAATGGTGTGGCACACTGGATTCTCAAATAGCCGGTTCGTCTATGGCTACCTTAACAAAATCAGACGTTGTAGTTATGAATTTAACATTTGGAGTATATATTTACCTATTTACACGTCTAGTCTCACATCATAGTTATAAATTTAGTATTTAGAGCACATATTTACCTGTTTACATGATTTTTGGTGCTGCCTGAAGAGATGGTCAAAAATTGCTCCATATTCTTCGTGAATTCTCTGCATTTCGTTGATGTGTTCTGCTACTTTCTCCATTCCCTTTAAGGCTTCTGTATAAAAACAAGATATTCATTTCAAAATTTCGTTATATTATACAGGGTGGTAAGTTTTTCGCTCACTATTGGCATCTCGGATTTAAGATATCTGCTGCCATTGCTGAAATATTTTGAAAAACTGGAAATAGCGATTTTAGATAATGTCATCTCAACAGAAAGAGTTGAAATTTGGTACAGAAGGACAACGACATACGAGAAATCGATTTTCGTCGAAAGAAAATTTCTAGGGACACTAGTTTGAGTTATGCAATATTCAATTATTTTTCTTCTTACTAAATCAAATCTTAACTACACAACATTCAGAAATATTTTATCAATACTATAATAATTATTATAAATAATATATAAAATTACTGCAAATATTTGAAATAATATTAAATAAAACTAAAGTACATAATTAGTATTTCACTAATCTTGCTATATTGTATTCCATTCTAGAGTAGTTACTTCTCTACCCACCTTGTAATAAATAATTCAATAGTAATTTACCCGCTCAGTAGTTATTTTAGTTATTTATATAAAGAAAGAAAACATAGCAAAAAGACAGTCATTCATTAGCGGCACACCCGATATTTACCGCTTTTGAGCTCTTCTCAGTATGCCATTGGAGGTGAGGCAATCGGCGGCTTATCCAACATAAAGGAACCTAAGTAGACGTTAGGCAACATGTGGTATAACCTATTCTATAATTAATAATATTTTATTTATATTTTAACAAAATGTTATTCTGTAAGTAAATTTTAAATTTAGTGTCATAGTAAGAAAGAAAAGTGTTAGAAAGTGTATAAGAATGGTTAGATGTCAAGAATATGTAAATATTTGTATCAAATATACTTTATTACTGAATTAATACACATACATTTGAATGATGTTTAAAATTTTAAGTATATTGCATAGAAGTCATAAAATATCTAGAACGCCAAAAGATGTACCGAAAATAGTTAACTTATGGAGAAAACACCAAATGCCGAGTCTGGTAATATTGCAGTAACTTAGCTCTTATGGATTGATTATATAGACAGGGTTGATTTACACTAATGGGCGGGAATTTGAAAATATGAAAATTTTACGTTCAATTCGTAGACACATATGTTTTCTATGGTCCAATTACAAACATTCCATTTTGATTTCAATTGAACGCTGGAATTAAAATGCAGTATAACCAACAGCTTACATTAAGTTTTCCCTTGATATTTTTCTTACTACTTACTATTTTTCTTTTGGCGTTCTATATATTTTATGATTTCTATGGTATATATTTAAATACAGATTAGATTTTTTTTTTCTTGTAGTGATCCTAGAAATTTTATTTGGTGAAAACAGATTTCTCTTATACCTATTATTATCCCTCTGTACCAAGTTTCAGTTCTTTATGTTGATAAATAATAACTAGATGACATTTTCTAAAATCGCAAATTCCCGTGTTTTTTTTACAATATTTCAGCAACGGCAGCAGATATCTTGGACCTGTTTGGTTTACTTCAATGGTCATGAAAAGCCAAAACATTTATCTAATTTGAGCCTCCCTGTATAAATAGTATATTTTATGGTTTCCGAGATGTAAGGCATGAAAAACGGACCACCTTGCAGATCCTAGAAAAAGAAACCTACCGACGAGGTGTTGCTGCTCGTCGCTGTTGGAATCCGTCAAATTTCTCAGTTGTTGCAGCAGCAGAGGATACTTCAGTATCCTCTGTATGGGTTTTATTAGATAAGATTCTAGCGTAGAGGAATGCTGTTGTTTAGGATTTCTCGCTGCTAAGAATTCCTGCAGCGCCTGATTCCCTTCGTCTAGAATTAAGCAAATCCACTTTAACTTCGAGAAATAAAAAGTATTGGAATACTTACTGGGATGCAAAACTTTTTGGGCTTTGCTGTGGCTGGCGCAGAACGAACTGTATAATTTGAAGTGATTTACATAATATAAAAATGCGCTGCCAATGGAGAATAGGACGTTCTGAAAGTCAATTAAGGAAAAGTTAAGTACTGGGAAATATATTTAAAATTTTAGTGGGTGGGAAAGAAAAACGGGGCTGAATTTTCGGCTTTTAACACTGTGAGCGAGATAATAGCTTTAATTTTGTATTCATTCAAGTTGAACAAAAACCTGCTTTATCTAGTTTAATTTGAAAAATAAAAGGTAATTTAAAGCAGACAAAATTATAAATTACATTATATTTAGGAAAGAGAATTTGATAAATGTAATTAAAATGAAAGGACACTTATAATTTTCCTTAATATTATATTAAGTTTTTCGAAAATGAAATATATTACAGTTACATTTTTGAAAAAAAAATTATTATATTAAATGATTATAACTTCACGTGTTTCATAATAAAACTTTGCGTTTTAAATTTACTGGCAAAAAAATATATCTTTTACTGAATAATAGTTTTAAAATATTTTACAAGGTTTATTATTTATTTTCAGAGGTTTTAAGTTAAAATTAATTAATTACATAATATAGAACCTGGCTCAATACCAGTTAATGGAACTATTTTCTTTGACAGTAATGTGAATATCAGTGTGTGACAGAAATTTAACTTGCTTGTTGCTTAACACAGTTAACACCTTTGTTGCTTTATTCATTCAGTCAGTAGAGTACATTAAATATTAAGCAGATGGTAGATGGGTTAATGTCTAACATTTTTTTCTGATTCTTAGGATTAGAAGTTCTAAGCATTTTAAAAAATATAATTTCATATTTCAATCAAAGTATTTGTGTTTCAAGTTTAAACATTAGTTAACCTTTATTAACTAAATTAACAAATATATAAAATTGTTCAAAATGTCTACCCTTGGCTCGAATGTAAGCCTCACATCGGTAAACTAAAGATTGTCACTCGACAGATGAGATTTGAATCATTTATTATCTGGTTACCTGCATCCTGGATTTTTGCAAGTAACTGCTGACGGGAAACATGGTAGACAATCTGCTACATATGTTCCTATAAATAAATAGTCAATAGGATTTAGATCTGGGGAAAGTGGTAGTCAAGCTATTGGACCTTGTTGACCTATCCATTTATTTGGGAAATGATCAAAAAGGTTTTCCAAGAAAGTTCCACACAGATCTCCATTTAAACGATCAGTTAAAACATGTACAGGCAGTAAATTATTGTTGAAAGTGTACAAACGTTGACACTGAAACGTTGCTGAAATCGTCTTGATCTAATTGCATGCGGATATTTTAACACCAGATTTGTTTATTACGATTATTATTTATGTTGTTTCTAGTAAAACACGCTTTATTAGACTACATGACAAGCGAAATGAACTTATCATTTTGTGCATATTGTTGAAGTAATCAGCGACAAAATTCTAATCGCTGAAGAGTATCCCCAGCATGTAATGCTTGCACATTTTTGCGATGAAACGGATATACAATACACGCTGTACAAAATGCGGTGATAAATAAAAATTACTTGTTATGTAACATTAATTGAAGAGTTTTCCATGGCAGCATCTATTATATCTTCATTTTGTACATTCACTTCAGTAGGACGAATGGCTGTTTAGAGCAGGCTTACCTTCCTCTCGAAGTCTACAAAATGACACACTCAAACTTTGTGAGCATGTTGATGTCAATTTGGGTATCTTCGTTGGTATTCTCTGGCCTGCCTGTCTGGTCTTCAAATTGGAATACCCATATAGAAAGACAATATCTGCATATCTTCAGTTGTAAATAAATGCATTTTTATTTAGCACTTTAACACTACGTGTCAAATGAATGAATAAAATGACAAAAATAATAATTAATGTCATAGCAACCATCATTTTTATTTATCAGGCTACTTCAATTGAAATATGAAATAATATTTTTTTTAAATTCCTGCAACTTCTAAACAAAAACGATTCAAACCTATGTTCTTATAAGAAATAAATGTTTGACATTACCCCAGCTTCCATCTGCCAAAGTTTGTTATAGAGCTTGTAGAACGTATTTTTTTTGCATACGCTCCTAAAACTAGTAACTCAATGCATTAAACAATCTAGTTACTATGGTAGAGAAATATTTGCTCAGATCACATTAATCATACATATTGGGATGGATTTTTGGGAGACAAAAAAAGATGATATTTATAATATATACCTAAAAAGTTTTTGAACTCATCTCCTATTCTAGAACATAATAATCCAGGCATCCGTTAACCGTTATATTCGTAGAGAACGATATATTGTTATAATTTTCAATTTAAATTTGAATACTTTTGACATTAAATTACGAATATCGCAGTTACTGGATACTTGTCGCTTATGTTGAAGAGCTAACAATCTAATGGCGAATATTGCAAAAACGGTAAAAGATAAGGTATAGGGAGGGTTATATAAAATATTTTTAGAATTACACGAACAATCCAAAATTTAAGAAATGTACAAGGTGTTCCATTTGAAATAAGTTTAAGTTATGGATAAATAAAGAAAAAAAAATGAAATTGTAACACTGTAACTTCCTTATTAAGCTTTGAATAAAAAATTGTTATATAACAAACTCCAATAATTATTCCGTGAAGTTTGGCCAAACGTTAACACCCATACATCAACACACTATTGACACGATAAATTTGGAAAAACATAAAAATGTTTGTGTTTAAACAAAGCAAAGTTGGTATTGTATTTCCAGAAGTGTTTATATTTTCTTTTACATACCGTAGGTATCTATATCCTGTACAACGATTTTCAAATTTATATCTTTGTTAGTTCTCTACAGGATGTCCAGAAAGTAATCGAACCCAGCTTAAACATAGCTACCTGTGATCAAATAGAAACGATTTAAACAAACTTATCTTAACTCGTTTAGAAGTCACAGGGCTTCAAAGAAAAAAAATTGTTTACTTATTGTGGGCATAATTAAGAAATAAAATCTTCCAATCATGTTTGATACAGTTATGTTTTAGATAAGTACAAGCATTGCGAAGAAGTAAGTAGTGCCGCATATCCTAGAGAGCACTCTTGGCAGTTTTTTAAAAAATTCATTTTTATCGTATATTTTTTGATGCTCCTATTCTGATATGCTTGACTGAAAATTATGATGGAGATATTAATTTTGGGGTAAAAACGCGTTCGAAAATTTTCCCACATTAAAATAGAAATAAATTTTCAAATTCGATCAAGTTACCACTGACGCTGATACGCTTAAATTAAGTAAATTTGATGAAAAGACTGTCAGATACTAATTGTTGTAGTGATTTAGTAATTATCGTTGTGTAGTTGTTGTAAAGTGTAAATGTAATGTACAAATAATTTTAAATATTAGTATTATTTTGTCAAATTTTGAAAACATGCCTCTACATAATCAATTTTCCAATTCAGAAATGGCAGATATGATCGTTGTTTATTGTCAAAATCAATTTAATGGAGGAGCTGCAGCAAGAACGTACAGTTTTTACCGAAAACGATGCATTATATCAACATGGAACAAGTAAAGCTTTTCTACGAAAAATTAATTTCATCATTATAATTTTCCGTCAAGCGTATCAGAATAGGGCCAACAGAAAATATTCGACTTACAAATAAACTGCCAAGAGCGCTCTCTACGATATGCGGCACTACTTACCCCTTCGAAATGGTTGTATTTATCTACGGCGATTCATGCATTTTATGAAAGGCTTATAAACTATATTGAGGATGGAGAATGTCCAGTAGGTGTATTTTGTGATATAAGTAAGGTCTTTGACTGTGTAGATCAGGATAAATTATTGAGCAAATTATACGTCTATGGTATACGTGGTATACCCCTGGCTTGGGTCTCTTCTTTTCTAAAAGGTAGAAAACAATATGTAAGACTGGTTCATTCGCAGAAGGGTAGTGTAACTAGGGTCAATTCTAGATATAAACAGGTAGATATGGGAGTTCCTCAAGGTTCGATACTAGGACTTATACTGTTTCTATTGTATGTAAACGAATTGGATGCCTTGGTAACGGACGCTCTCCTGGTTGTGTATGCTGATGATCAATCATTACTTATATCAGATAAGTCAGAATTAAATTAAAGTTAAATGTAATAATACTAATAATACATTAAATATATTAGATGATTGGTACACTGTACATAACCAAAATTTGAACCTAAATAAAACCTATGTAGTCCGTTTCCATAATTGGCAAAAGGGGTGCAATAATATAAATGTTAAAATAGCCAATGACAGTATATCTCAGACCAAAGATGTAAAATTTCTCGGAAATATATTCGACGAATGCCTGAACTGGCGACCCCATTGCAACCAGCTAATAAAAAAGATAAATTCTGTATCTTATTTAATTCGAAATTTATCCAATTTGCTTGCAATCGAACAGTTGATTAACTTTTACCACTGCCAAGTCGAATCAAGGTTAAGATATGGTATTTGTTTTTGGGGAGGCTCCACTTCATTTGCGGATGTCTTTGTAGCTCAAAAACGAATTTTAAGGTGTATTGCACGTGCCTCAAGCACTACTTTGTGTAGGCCGATTAAGAAAGAATTGAAAATTTTATCATTAACAAGTGTCCTCATTTTAAAATTAGCGGTATTTATTTATAAAAATAAATCACGTTTTCGTACCAATTTCAATGTTCACAATCTAAATACAAGATATAATGGAAACTTTCATATTCCATTTTTTAAATATAGTGTGGCCACCAACTCACCGATTTGTTTAGGTTTGAAAATCTATAACCATTTATCCGAAGATATTAAGAGTGCAAACAATTTAATATATTTTAAGCGACAGTTAAAATTATTTTTAATCGATAAGTGTTTTTATACTTTAAGTGATTTCTTTTTATTGTAGTAGGTTAATTTAGCATATAAGTCTTTACAATTCCTATACATAGAACTACTTTGTCTGAAGGAAATAAATTATTATTATTATTATTATTATTATTATTATTATTATTATTATTATTATTATTATTATTATTATTATTATTATTATTATTATTATTATTATAATTATTATTATTATTATTATTATTATTATTATTATTATTATTATTATTATTATTATTATTATTATTATCTAAAACATAACTGTACCAAATTTCAACATGATTGGACGTTTGGTTTCTTAATTATGCCCATAACAAGAAAACAATGTTTTTTTCTTTGAAGCCCTACAACTTCTAAACGAAGCACATTTGGACTAAACTAAGTTTGTCTAAATTGGTTCTAAGCTGTGTTTAAGCTGGTTCGCATTACTATACGGACACCCTGTATATAGACCTCTAGTCTAAGGTCAACCTCGTATTATTAAATACTCAGAATTTAGATTCTTTAAAGGATAATTTACAAAATCAAAGTTAAACTAATAGGCTCTGAAACAATGGAGTGTACTGTCTCCCTTTATTTCTATTAACACTGGTTCAATTTTTATCAAGTACTTTCTATACTTAAAATAAATAATTTTTAAATACAAAATATTGGAAAAAGTATTGACATTTGTTACGTTTCACGACATCTAATCTTTCCAACTAGAAGTGATTTCCTGCTCCACCTCTAAGGTAAATAAAGTACTAATGCTTACCTTAAATTGGCTGCTGTATTCAAATTTATGGAAATCCGGTTCCAGCTCTAGGGCTTCCTCCAGATTTTGCAGGAACTGCCGTTGGAATGCAACAATTTCCTGTATATTACCGAAGAGGGCATTTATCTCCGCATTCGATAAGAATGTCTCTTTCTTGAGAGGTTCCAAATAGTTCTCTAACAAGTTGTTCAAGTGCTGTAAAACAATTTGTAATTTTAAACAATTCTGTCAGTGACACGGGCGTCGGGGAGACGCGTGATAATCCGCAATGTACGCTTTAAAAGTTTTAATAGAAAATCCCCAGTCCTATTGTGCTGAAACGTTCCGCAGCCTGTCTTCTCTACGGCTTAATCGTTTTTATGAATCCGCAAACTCAAACGTCGGGAATGCAATTTCGAAAGTAATTTTAGGAGCACGAGATTTATTTTGCCGTACCTACAAGTTATACGGCGGCCTATGCAAACTCTAAAACGACAATTAGTGTGCACCGGCAAAATTAAAAATCTAGTTTATGAAGAGGTTAGCAGTTGGCTTTGAAAGTAATTTATCAGGAATACCGTTTACAAAGTGCAGGAACACTAGACGAAGATAACTTCTCTTCTTTTTAAATATTGTTTTTAATTTTTATATTTTTTATCTTGTAAATCATTGCAAAAAAGTTATTAACAACAATAATGGTTCTCAATGGCTATTTAGATCTACACATTGAAACAATTTAATACCGCGGCTGGTATTTAATAGACAAGGCGCAACCAAATCTATTAAGCAGCCAAGGCATTAAATTTACTTTACTGATAAATCAAACACACCATTTTTTCTCGTTGTTCCTATCTAAATCCATAAAAACAACTATTTATTATTTGAGATGAGAGAATTCACATTAACTTCGCCAGAAACTATTGAACCAGCAAAGCAAAGTAAGTGTAATTAATCGAAAAAGATATATCAGCAAACATATAAGAAAATTATTCATTACCGGGCTGTAAATGACATTGTTTTTTCAAAACACGTACTATTGGTATATTTTTTTTAATTAAGCAATGGAATCTTCTTCATTATGGTCAATATATGCGATGCTCAGACCTTTGAATGTCTGCAACAACATCGATATTGGAAAGTATCGAAAATTAAAAGCATTTTTAACGGGAATTGGATTTGTAAACGATTAATACTGACTTATTATTTTAGGTGGCAATGATTTTTGCCATATCTTTGGCGTGTCGATATGATGAATTATTTCTAATAAAAATTGGATATTGAGGATATGGGAAATAGATTGCTGATCACTCTGTCAACAATAGATATACAGAAAAAAAACCTTTTGTAAGAGAATATTTAGAAATATATCGGAAATATAGTACCACAAGACCTACACAAATAGATTTTAATAATTTTTATATATATATATATATATATATATATATATATATATATATATATATATATATATATATATATATATATTATATATCTTTAAATGTAAACAAGTATTCATTTGGGATAGAAATATGTTATCATTCAGATTGATATTGACTAAATTGTATGTTTTCTGTTTTCGAACACAGTTTTTCGTTATAGTTACGGTGGTTTGGCTGTGCATAACACCGCCATCAAAAGGAGATACACCGCGTGCACTCATTTCTATCCTTCCGAATTTTGCGTTTTTCCCTTAGACCAAAAACCGTCCTATTTGTCGCTTACTTGTTTTCTTAATAGCAATTGCTGTATATTGTTACTATGCACTGCCTGTGCTTTCTCCTTGGCTACAGTTAATTAAGAACCGCTTTTAACTAATGCTTTCTATTTGCATTTAGGCCGAAATAAATTCAGAGTAGATTTTGTTAAACTCATATATTTTGTTTTTATTTTCAGAAACCTCGTTGGAACCGTTCTCTAGGTATAGTTTAATCCGTTTTTGTTTGTGAAGATTTTCTACCAATAAAGTATTTCATGCCGTATGTTTTACTTTAAGGATTTTTCGTAGATAATTTATATTTTCTTTTATCACCGAAGCAAACCGTTTTATATTATGTTTGAAAATTGTAAGGAAATATATTTATTTAGAATTTTTGATTTTTAAGACCGTTTATTTATTTTAACTGTAAATTGGATTTCCGTTTTAAAGATAAATTAATATAGTCTTTATTACTATTTGGCTGACTATTATTTATTTTTATTTACTGAATAAATTTGTTATAGATAGTGTGTTGTATTCATTCATATCAGTGACTTTGATAAAATTCCAATCTAGCAAAAAAGGACTTAAAATTTTTTCACCGTCCTATACTGACGATTCTGTTTATTTGAAAAGTAAAACTATCACTACACCGATAAAACTAGTTTTGTTGTTCCCTGGAATGAAAGAAATATAACCGACCTGTTGAATTTAACTTTCTTCACTGTAACTGCCCGAGTACTTAAGGCTAGCCGGCAACAACCGACAACGGAACGCACCACGGCGGTCGGCAATTATGTCCATCCAATGCATTTTAAATGGGATAGCGCCCACTTGTCACGAACGAGCGCCGGCGTGAACGGAAATCTCCAGATACTTTCGCGATCAGATTCGTCGCGTTGCCGAAAGTAGTGGACACTGGACAGTGCGCGCTGATATTGACGATGGAACGGAATGCGAAATAAAATGGCTGACGAAAAGTTAATAATTCTTGTTAGTAAATATAATGAGTTATATGATTTCTCCGCCAAAAACTACTCTAATCAGGAAAGAAAAAATAACTAATAATAAAATAAACAAAATATAATATAAAAATAAAATAAACTGTAATAAATATAATTTAAAACATGAAATATAGCTATACCTGATACCTACTATTTACCTTAGGGTCACTGCTAAGCGTTCTGCTGGTGGAATTGAGTTTCTAAACGTAGTATTCTGTTTTGTTAGATCGGCATGTACAATTGACAAAAGTTCATGAAATTTTTCATAACTCATTCAGAAGTATTGAAAAAATGTTTCTTGGTGTTCTATTAATTGACGAAATAGAGTGGCAAATTCACTTTCGATTTTTCTCTTTTTGCAAATTTCATGTACCCATTTTCGTTTTCTTTTTAGTATTGCATTTTGTTGTTCCTTTTCCTCACATAATAAACTTACAATTATAGCCTTTGCATCCATCTTCAGTGAACTAAACTGAGCGATTGATTGGAAAATTTTCGGCTAGTGCCCACTAGGCTAAAACATTGCCGACCGCCGTGGTGCGTTCCGTTGTCGGCTGTTGCCGGCTAGTGCGCGCAAGCCTTTATTCGAACCGACGTTAAACATAGAAAAACTGGCGCCCGAGACTAACCTGAATTGCGTCTCTGTGATGTCACTCACCGCCACCGAACACAGCTGCACGAAATAATTTAGTCCGAGAAATTGCGTCACAAATCTAACGCCCGAACTGAACTCCGGTGACGTTATATCCGGCGCTACGAAAAATTGAAAATAGTCGGTCGCAATCGGAATTCACGAGAGATCGGGAAAAGGCGTCACAAGTCAATGAACAAATTTGTTTCAAATCTGACAGTATACCAGATTTTAGCTTTAGGCTGGTAGAATTCGTGCTCCTTCATTTAAATATACCCTGTATACAATATTTGTTTTACACTACTATATTTTATTTTTTTAAAAATATTATGGAATTGTTAGTCGAATTGTGTGAGTTAAATGAAATAAATCTATATTGTTTATAGATTCTTTCTGCTATAAGTTGAAATGCGTTTATCAATAAGATCTAAATCTCTAGAGTTCCAACACATTTTGATCTTTGTGGTGTTTCCTAAACTTTACTTCATTAATCTCATTATTTTGAAAGAAAAGAAAAGTTTCCGGAAAGGAAAACTTGATACCGTGCAATGTTACGCTTTATTCGTCTAAGAAAATTGAAAAAAGTTGTATATTATAATACTCGCGGAATGATTGATTACGCGGGATGGAGAACTTTCGACTGAAACGATGGAAATATGCAACTCTCATCTAACTTTCTCGGGACTTGGAATAAGTGATTGTCGTATTTTACGGAATGTTTGGTGTTTTATCATTCAATTCTGAGTGAGTCAAGGGTCCTACTGGGTAAAATGCAGCGAGGACCGTTTTATGATGGGAATAATAAACTTTTGACGATATCTACTTCATTGTCTGTAAATTTCAAGTTATTAATCTTGCAGACATTTAATCAAATTATTTTATTATAAAGTCGTTAAAGGCTTGGCGTCTTACGCAGATAATTAGGAATAATTTCACTTTACGAAGCACAGCTAAGTACAATTAATTACAAAAATAAAAAAAAAATGTTTTTTCACGATTTCTTCTACCCCTTAAATAAACACACATATTTAAGAAACACTTTGTATTATACTGTATACATATAATGGATATAATAAATAGAGTAATAGTTAGCAATTACTACTATTTAAACGTTTAAACTTTTCTAGAAAACATTCTGACTTTAAATTAAGTTTAAGTTACAATAATGCATGATTAATTGAATAGGAAGTAGTTTCTTTGAAAAACATGTTGCTCCCCTCCCCAAAATTCATAATTAATTCTAGATCAGATTTAAAAAAATCGCTGAATCAGTCAGTAAGATTAATTAGTATATAGAAACTGCCTCTTTGCAATATTTTCTATTGATTTTAAATTATTTTGAAAAATAGCCCTTTTACGCGAATAAAAGAGAAATAAAATTTTAGTTATGAATGAACAAAGAGATAAAATCAGTAGTCAATAGGGTAGGTAACACAGACAGAAGATTACAGTCTTGCGAAGAAATTTATTTGAAAGACAGCCACAAAAAGCAAGAAAACGTGAATGTTTGGGCTGCAATAGTAGGAAATTTCTTACTGTGACCTTATAAGTACGATATGCCTGATGGTGATGTTTGCTTCAAACAAGATGGTGCTCCTCTTTTATTTGGATTTAAAGAATCCTTTGAAATTTTTGTAAATTAATGGATAAGTAGAAGAAAGCTGCTTGAATGGCCACCACTTAACTCTACTATTTTTTTTTTGTAGAGTTATTTCAAAAGCAAAGTGTAAAACCTTGTACAATGGTTTACGTTACTTTGAACATTGCTGCAATAAAATAGAAACTTATACTAGTACAAAAACTATTGTTTTCATTTAATTTCTGCTTTTTTCACGACCAGATCATAGTCGTGACAATCACTTCCCTACTGGTCTTGGTGGCCATCACAGTGGTTGTATCTTGTTGGTTTGTTGTTGTTAATAGCAGCGCATATTACCCGCAACACTCAAGTCTGAAGACCCATTGTACATGAGAGTTCAAAACAGAACTCTGATGCGCGCAAAAGCTAACACCAGCTCTGCTGGAATCTCTCTAATGCTTTTAGGACACATAAATGCTGCACCAAGATGTATCTTTACTATTAAAGAGACACAGTTACAAAGGATGTGAATTGAATACTCATCTGCATTGTCGCAAGGTCTGCACCTTGCGACATTCAGTCCTATATAGGTCAACAACACAATCTAATGAAGCCATTACTAAATACTATTTTATTATCAATTATCAATACTATTATCAATGTTTGCAGAAAGAATTGAATTAGAGATTGTTACTTAGGAACATTAAAAGTACTGATAGAGCTGTAAACCTGTACCTTGTTTGTGGTACCCCTAAAAATTTAACAACTTTTCAGTATTTGCATGTTAATGTCACTTTCCACATCCTGTCAATGAATTAAATATGACAATACCTACTTTTTGTCATTGCCGATATTTAACTTAATTTTTATAATAATTTTTATAGTTAGATATTTGATTCAACTTAAAGGAGACCACCTGAAAAAGCAATCCTAAAAATGCAGAAATAGGTCAGATCTCATCTATTGTGGTTGAATTTGTCGTGTTCCCACTGCCAAAAAGTGAAGTTAGATATTTATAGTGTAATTAGCAGATTAGTAAATTATATTATTTTCTTTAGATAATTATTGAATATAGCTTTGTCTGTGGAATTGTTCATTAGTATACCTAGATGTTTGGTTCAGGGAACATACATATGACTTCATTCATAGGAATTGTAGGAGATTTGATTTATATTAGCTTAAAATACCTTTCTAAAACAGTAAAAAAATGTTACAAAAGCTAATAATAAGGAATATATTGGTAAATATTGTGGGTGTAATTCAACGCAGGTTGGGGCTTTTGTCCACTGAGTAGTTAGTTTCACACAATATTATTAATACCTAAAAATATATCAAAACTTTTACATAAAAGCTGAACATTTTTCAAGTAGGTATTGTCATATTTAATTCAGTGATAGGATGTCACTTTTTGTCATTGTCGATATTTGACTTCAAATAATTTTAATTTTTATAATAATTTTTATAGTTAGATATTTGGATTGGATTAAAGGAGACCACCTGAAGAAGCAATCTTAAAAATGCAGAAATAGGTCAGATCTCATCTATTGTGGTTGAATTTGTCGTGTTCCCACTGCCAAAAAGTGAAGTTAGATATTTATAGAGTGTTTCATTAGCAGGTGAGTAAATTATATTATTTTCTTTAGATAATTATTGAATAGAGCTTTGTCTGTGGAATTGTTCATTAGCATACCTAGATGTTTGGTATCAGAGAACATACATATGACTTCATTGATAGGAATTGTAGGAGATTTGATTTATATTAGCTTAAAATACCTTTCTAAAACATTAAAAAAATAAGTAATAATATTAACAAACAATCGTTTTCCGTAGTAAGCAGTATCTAACCTGATTTTAAATTTGTTATATGTTTTCACAATTGATAATTTAACTCAAATAATCCCATACATTCCCATCCCATTTAATCTAAAATCGACGGGTCTGAGCGTTTTTCTACAATCTTGATGCAGTTCCTAAAAATAGCTCTGTTTCGTTTTCATCTGGCCACCCTGTATTACATTCCACAATTAACCAACGTTAAGGCACAACTTACCTTACCCATTTCATGTGCAGCGGGTACAAGCCTTACTTCCAAGGAATCTCCCGCTTCGAGTGAACCTTTGTGAGTGATTGTTATAAATGCATTTTCAATTTTATGAAATTCGCGTAGTTTAATTCTTATTTGAAATAAATTGGTATTTCCATAACTGAAAAACATTTTTTCCTTTATTCGTTTTCAGCTATAATTCCCCAAGTTAATGCGTATATGTTAAGAATCATTATGTAAGGTACCTCATGATACATTAGTATCCCTTTTGTAACATGAATAGTATTGGTTGCGTTGCATAAGCATATAAGCTTATACAAGCTCAATTATTCATCCGATTATTAAAATAATCTAATCGATAGAATCCGATTCTTAAAATTGCTCGATTGTATTCAACGTCGAATTCGTTTTTAGAAATACTGTCTGTTTATACTACGAAATATAGCGCATCCTAATAAAAAAATGATGTCTGTAAACATGGCCCAAAAAAAAATATTGAGGAAAAGTGAAAATTTCTAAATACCAATTGATAATTTTATTTTTAAATCTCTGCTAGATAAATAATATGAATTTTATTCCATCATTTGAGACAATGAATAAAAGTTCTTGCAATAACCTTGCCCAAACAAAGAAATCTATCCGGGAAGGACTGTTTATTTTCCACTCCAGTTCTCGGTGATAAATTTCCCCGGAGATAATTTACGAGCTCGTAAATAATTACCTTAACGTAAGCCCGCTCGGTGTCTACAAGTTCCAGGATGACTTTTCGAAGTTTCTCCGCATCGGAGAGTTGCCGGGAAGGAGTCAGAATGGCCTGGGAGGTGCTGCTGACGACGCTACCGGTGGGGCTACTGGTTTTCCTGGTCTCAACAGGTGATCGACAGAAGCCGGTTACTTGTTCGGCGGTTTTGAGCAAATTTTCTATCTCGAAGGAGTTGGTTCTGGAGCTTACTTTAATACCGGAGTCAGTCATGGAGGAGGGGGGGTTTTCCGAGTCGGTCGAGTAGCGGTCCTTGCCTGCAAAGAAATGTACAGTTGGCTTTTTCTTTGCGAGCTACTCAAATTTTAAAGATTTGGGAGACAGTTCAAGTAGTAGTCGCCTGCCAAGTCAAATCAAGTAATTGCACTTTAAGTATTTATGGAATCTTGATTAAAAAATATTCAAGCTGTCTGTCTAGGTGCGTATTTTATGGTTAAAATAAAGATAATTTTGTTAAATAAGCATAGGGTCCCAAGAGAGTTGTTTCCGACATATAAAGTTTGCAAAGGTGATCAATTTAAAATTCATAATTTCTAAACTCCTTGATACATATTTGGAAAATGTGGTAGGCATAAAATATAAAATTTACAGCTTATGTACAGTACCAGTAACGTACCCCTGTTCAAGAAAATCAAAATTGTCTCTAAACGTTTAGATATACAAATAAAAGTGTAGAGAGAAAACATGATGAGAATGCAATGGAACGAAACCAATTTTGTTTGCATGATTATACAGGGTGATATACTTTTTCTTGTGAAAAAAGTCATGATAACCTCACCATTGATACTTTACGTAAAATGAAAATTTTATATTTACCTACTAACACACTAAAAATGATGGCAATATATATCTCAAGGGGCTTAGAAGTTGCAAACATTACATTGATTTTTTGTCAGCTTTGTAAACCCCATATTTCAGGAATGACGTCCTTGGAATCCTATGTTTTTTTAACAAAATTACTATAAATTTAACCATAGAATAGGTCTGTAAATTTTCTGGTTGCAATAGGGAAACAATTCCTTTATGACACTAAATCTTAAGTTTCAATCTATATTTTTGCACAGGGTGTGATTTGTTAATACAAAAAGTATCGGAATAGGTAGGTTGGTAAAACTGAATCACTCTTTCACATGAGGTGTATGGATTTTAAAATATATTGAGTTATAAATATGTGTCTTCATAAAATTAAATCTTAAATTTGTATCAATTTTTTTTGTATAGAGTCGTGCAGATTCATGCAAAAATACGAGACATGAGATTACAAGATCGAACAAGACCAAGACTTTAAAGATACTCTTATTTTTTTTGTTTTGCAAGACAAGACAAGATTTTTAAATTTTGCAAAGTTTCGTTTATCCACTTTTACTATTTAAACTCTCCTCAAATAATATAATAACTTTTAAAATGCATTTGTATGACATGACACACATTATTTCGCTATTCTAACCCCACATTTTAACAATTATTTTCACATACTTATAAACAAAAGTGAACAATTTTATATGCAGAACTATCTAAGTTTATGTAATAACTATGTTTACATGTATAGTTGAATTTAAAGAAAACACATGTTTTGAAAGATTTCAGTACCTAAAAATTTGTTGGATACATCACTTTCTGACGTTATATATTGATTTTACTTACCTTCACAGGTAATAACATTCTTGTTATCTGATGAACTCTATATTATTCAGTTCTTAAATGTCTAAAATTACTTGTATTTGTAGGAAAAAGTAAGTATTTTAAGAATACGACGCCCTTAAAGGCAATTGAATGACTTTTGCGTGTATTTTAAAACATTGGTTATATTACTTAGTAAGCATAGGATATAATAGTTGTATGTTTATAACGAAAAGTTATTTCCACCCACAGTTTCGACAAAAAAAGTCAAAACTGGATTTATTTCTAATTTAGGATACCAAAGTGCACCTAATTTCAGATCCGAAATTGGACAAGTAGGTATTCGAAATTAGGAAATCTAAAACTTTTTTTAATTACAAAATTTTGTTACATGGATAAAGATGCCTAAAGATAAAAAACATACGTTTGTAATTTTTGTTCGAATGGTTAAGTTTAATTTAAGAAAATCTGTAAATTTTTTTAGGCCTAGTCCTAGTTTTCAGGTGCCAAATACCCGATATTAAGATACCATTTTTTAACTGACAAATTTGCCAATTTTTGTTTTTATTTTGTTGAATTATTTAATTAATTTTTATTTTATTACGTATTTTATGGCTGATTTAGAAAACCTATCTGATATGAGGCTACTTTCCTCTACAGAATGTATCATTTTTCAGGGGCTGTTTTATACGAAATTTTCAACAAATTTATAGCATAAATAGCCTTAAATACGAGATAGATCGATGAGAATTAATAACTTTTGATGATGCGTGTTGTTATTCAAATGTATTGAATAAAATGTAGCCTATTTAGAAGTATTATAATCCCTCATTAATATTTATTTATTAAATTTGGCATAAAACCATTTAGGGGATGCTCAATCCAGAACCATAGCTAGATCTGAAGAAGAAATCGCAATGATTATAAAATCTGACAGTGAAAAAGAACAAGATAAGTTTTTATATTTCGCATCAGAATAGAGTTTTAACTGCTTCATATTAAAAAAAAACCGTAACGCCGTATAATAAATACTATTTTTACAGGCCCGTTTCCATTTAAAGTGGGTCACACAAATAGTATGTGATGGAAAATTCTGAACGTAGTTTTATTTTAACAACTCTGTGAAAAGCTGTATTGAAAATAATTACATAGACATATATACAAAGAATGAGAGGTAGATTTATTAGAAAAAATATATAAGCGGTAAAGTTTCATTGTTTTATTCCATCTTCAGGGCTCTATAGTGTTGGTGCTTAGTCAATTTAAAAAGCATAAGAATTCTAGTAAGCAATAATGTAATTATGCTTACATTTAAAATGCAGACCGCTTTGAATAGTTTATTTCACAGACTCGTAGCCTCAGACGTTCTTGTTTTGTAATGTAGGAAATATAAGAAATATTTCCTTTTGAAAATTTAATTTCTGTATAAGTCCAGAACGAGTAAAAAAGGAAGCTTAGTTTGCGTTCCTAAAACTTTGTAACAATTGTACTAATTGTATACCAATAAATTAGTAATAAATTAGGAACCTACATTGAAATTATTTTTGACTTGAATCCAGATATTTGAATATATGATATATTCATATGGATATATGATGACTGATTACACTATAATTTTCTTCTCCCAGAAAACATTGTTAAGGTAAAAAATGTTATTTAGTTAATTATTATAAAATGCTAATGCATATACAAATACATGTACTTATCTAAAACCATAATCAGTAAATTATAATAATAAAATGAGTTTATTGTTTTCTTCAACAAAACAAAGGTGGAAAAAATATTTTCAGGTACACTTCGTACCATATGCCTCACGAAAAAATTTGTAGGCTAAAAGTTATTATTTTTGAAAAAAAAAAATTGGAAGAACAGAAAATAATTTTTAATATTTCAGAGTAGAGTTTTAACTGCTCCATCTTTTAGAAAAAAGCTGAAATAAATTGTATAATAAATACCATTTTTAGAGGCCCGTTTCCATTTGAAATAGGCCACACAAATAATATAAAAAAATCTGGACGTAGTTTTATTTTAACAAGTCTATGAGAAGTTGTACTGAAAATAATTACATAGACTTAAATACAGAGAAGGAGAGATAGATTTATTAGAAAAGAAGACATTTTAGGTCTCTCATATCCACGACAATTTTTACTAGAGCTTTTCAAATAATTTTATGACATTCTTTACGTTATTTTGGTTGTTTTGCGATATTTGGATGATAAACGGTACAAAAAATATAACTATATAAACGATAAAGTTTCATCATTTTATTACATCTCCAAGTTTCTATAATTTTGCTGTTTAGTCAACTTACGAAGCAAAAAAATTCTAGTAAACAATAATGTAATTATGCTTACTTTTAAAATGCAGACCGCTTTGAATATTTTTCTCTTTTGGAGTAATAAAGAAGCAGTAAAACTGTAATGCATTTTCATCCATACGCAGATAGTTTCTATAATCATAAGGCTCCAGTAGTAACTTGTTTATTATGTGAGCAAGAGAATAGTTTTACCATTTAGTACCTTTCTGCTTTATCTTTGGTTCTTTATACATCAGATCAACTGTCTCTCCTATTAAAGTAAGATAATATTCCGAGATTATGTAGACAACACTACTTTGATATAAAACTGAACAAAACTCAACGATTAAAAGTTAAAGTGCTTGCCATATTTGAGACTACGACCTTAGCCTTCCGGCTTAACGGCTCGTGTATGGTCACCTTAAGATGTACCAAACAGAACCGTACTTCTACTGGGACTTTAATTCAATTAATAATTTTGAAAGAAGCTCTAGCAATTAAAATTTGTACAGCATTTTCAGATTTTTAATAACAGTTCGTTAGTATATTTTAATTAGAAATAAGACGAATTTCACGAGTTGGGTTTTCTTGTTCCCAGTAAGTAAAACATGATTTTTGACTAGTTGCTGTGGAAAGATTTTCACTTATTAAACTTTATATACAAAATATTTTTGAAGTTAGGTGCACTTAACAAAATTACTTTCTACCAGCAATGTGGAAATAAGAGACAGATTTGAGCTTAAAGATCACATCCATGTTAGCCTAAAATCAACTTGTTATGAGAGAAAACATTGTGCATATTGATTTCAGGTGGATAGATTTGTTATCAATGCTATTGGCAACAAATTTGCTGTTATCACAAATTTAGAACACAAAATAAAGTAACTTTCAGTTAGGTACATATAAACACGTCATCTCTACAGCTATTTATCATACATATTTCCTTACTATACAATTTTATTAACAACACAGTATATACCCATCCATTCTATAAAGTGATCTGTAATTCTATTAATCCAATATATCGAGATACAAACTTCTTAGGTTATAAACAGAATTCTTGGAAACCCTTCCTTTATTCCGTTCCTTTAAATTCTATTTTACGCTCGTTTGTACTTTTTGAATAGTTGATATAACAAATAAAAGTGTTTGTTTTGCAGTGCAGAGGAATACAAGAAATATTTCCTTTTGAAAACTCAATTGCTGTGTAACTTCAGAACAAGTAAAATAGGAAACTTACTTACTAGTTCGTATATATTCTTAAAACTGAACGAAACTATTCTGTAAACTGCCTTACAACTGAATTAATCCCTAATTAGGTACACTGAAAAAATGCTATCTGGGATCAAAAATATATTTATTTAAATATATGAGCATACTAATTCGAAATTAAGTAATTATATTCCTTCGAGAAATATTATTTAAGTAAAGAATGTGTACTTAGTTCAATATGTAACAATTGATCATAATTCTTAGATTGTTCCAGGTGGATAAATGTGAAGAAAAACGTGGTGACGCACACATACCTATCAAGTTTCTTACAGCGGGTGGCTTGATCGTGAGTATCATTCCATACAAATTTGTCAAATGATTTGCGCTCGTCTAAACAGAGCCTCGTGTGTCTCCTACGACTACTGATTGCAGTTTTAAAAACTTTCCGCAAACAACAGAATCTTTATGTAATCTATGCTTTTTGTCATTTCAAAGCCTTCTCATAACTTCATGACACCAAATAGCCAGTCTGTACTCGAATTGAAATACATCGCTTAAAAAACTGACACACTTGTATCAATACAATGATGATGTATGTTTGACTGCGATGTTGCAAAATAAAAATCAACGCTCAAATATCATTATGCGACATCTAGACTAATACAGATCATGTTTGCGCACACGCTTTGGCTCTGTGCAAATATGATAGTTTTGTAGCATCATGCTTTGCCTTGAATCCGCCATAGAACCAATAGTTGCTTTTACAAAGCCTTTACTATAAAAATAGGGTGAACTACCACTACCACTACTAGCATTACGCATTTATTATGGTTCAAATTATAAAAAGCTGGGTGAACATTGAGACACAGTTCGTTGAGGTGACGCAGGATGACTCATCTCAGAATTATAAACAACAATAAAGAACACTCAGACATTATTTTCATTGGATGTATCAATACAAGAAGCCTCTATATAATAGTTAATAGGCATTTCAGACCCGTAGCGTGAAGATAATATTATGTATTTGTGGAAATAAGTGTCCTGATAACTAAAATCAAGTAATATTTGTTGGAGAAGTATTGACAGTTGTAACGGATGCCTAGCAATAATATCAACAAACACGGTTTTCATGTACGCTATATTTAGTACGCTAAAAACCTCTAACAAAGTGATTTTTTTCATAAATAATTGATAAAATGAATTTAAATAGTAATAGCAGTACAGAAGTACTCCTTCTCAATTTTTTTAAGCGACGCGACGGAGGAAGCCGAGAAAATAAGAAAAAAATTCAGCAAATGTTATGGTGATTTTGTTAAATTGTGTTTCTTTAAAAACGTGAAACACTACAATGAAAATGTTCTCCTCCGCATATTTTTTGGATTAATGTGAGAACTGTGAGTCGTCCTCTTTGTAGTCGTATTATTCCATGTTAAAGGTAACGGTACGCTTACATCATAACATTAACATTAGCAAATATTCAAGATTAATAACATTCTCAAAAGAAAAAGATGATGGTTACAAACCGAAAAAGTCAAGAATGTTGACAAAAGAAATTAACACTTTTCTGATAGATGCCTCTGATGAAATATTTTTAAAAATCAAGTTAATTTGTCATCTTCAAATAAAAATAAAATATACCTACATCATTTACGTATCACTTTTTTTTGGCATTTGTGGATCTTGTCGTAGAGAGGCGTTATCTAACAACAATAGATGATATTGTTATATTATTTAGATAAAGCAACTATAAAAGGATCCAATACTAAAATACTAATTTAGTATAGTTGATAATGAAAACAGGTCATCGAGATATATGAATATATACAGAAGATATGCATCTTGAAGCAATGTTATGGAAATGGTGGTAATCTAAGTGTTCCACACCTCTGGTGAACAGTATCCAAATTATAGTAATAGAGGGCGGAGGGGGATGAAGAATGCTCCAAGAGAAATAGAATATAATAGAATATAATCCACTAAAGCTGGACTTCTCCAAAATAACCAAAAACACGAATGGAGAAGTACCCACAGGATGGGAAACACTAAAAATCCTCCACAGGGAGTATTAATAATTATCACAGCGTTTTCTACCGAGAAGAACATTTCCCACGAGACACCTTTTTCAGTCAGTTAGCTTTTCTTCTCTTTTTTTTTGTAAATTTTCCCCACATTGGTTCAGGAAGATGTTTTGGCGGAAACGACCAACAGTACCAACACAAATAATTAAAATATCTCAGCAGGAAAGAAGCCTATCTAAAAAACTATTGAAACATTATATGCCCATAGAGGCAGGAAAATGGGGGTTTCGCAAGAATTATACATATAAAAAAACTAGTTTAATAATGAAGAAAACAATTTTCGTAAAATCGGCTACCCAGTTTTAAGTTTGGACAACAGTTTAGCACCCTTAATTCAATTTTTGAAATTATCGTTTAATAACTACGCCTATATAGGCTGTCCTTGTTTTACGGAATAAGAGAATTCTATTTACTAGCAGTGCCGGCTAGAAATAACTAGAAAACTCGCGGTAAAAAGCTGTATTTGATTTGTAATTGTAAATAATAGAAAAGATAAATAAGCGCTCATTAAAAAAACACCATTTTTTTCAAGATACTAATATATTTCCCGGATGAATTGTTTTAAAATTATTATTAGGTAAGATAGAATATTAGAAAAGTATATACTTCGTTACAAAGCAACCACTGTCTTAGTTTTCATTTTAGTTTATTAATAATTAAAACCGTTACAATCACTTTCAGTGTCCAACAAAGTGGAAATAGCAAAAAATATCGGTGCTAATATGCCTTCAACTAGTAGATACTCTGTATCTTCCGCAGAATTTTTCAAAAATACTAATGTTACTGAAGTTACAAAAAATAGTCCTGCAGAATAAGTAGAAACTGGACAGGACAAATTCTATTTTAATATAGTTAATTGTATTGTAAACATAAAAATGTAATTAATAACATATAGGTATGATTAAATTGTAATTTATCGTTTGTAGTTCTTTTTTTCATAAAATATTGTACACAAAATGATATTTTCCTTCAATAAAAATAAAATACACATCATTAGTTAAAGGAGAGTGAATATTTAGTGCCTTACAGTAAATAACGCCCGAGGGCGTTAAAAAGGACCTTGGGCGTCAAAGTGACACTTATCGTTCGATAAATTTTACTAAACTACTAAAAAATGCAGGTCAGGCCGTGTAGAAAAATTTTCAGATTTCAATTTAGTTTGATTTTTGTGATACGCCTAATGGATCCTTGTCTTATACATTATTCAGTACAATACTACTAACTGGTGATTTAAAAGTGCATTTTTATCTTTGTTTCACCCTGCGATACCTTGCAGAATCATCCTGCGCCTCATTCTCAATCCTATCTACAGCTGCGTGTATAGCGTGGAATTCACTAACATATATGCCAGGGAGATCTACCCGGCGGTCACGCCCCGCATCAGACACACATGTGGACACGGCACTGGCTGGCATAGTGAAACTTAGTAGATTAAAATACCATAGTGTAGATTCGTATACCACATCTGCCGATAACCCGGTTCTCTGAAAATTGCCTATTTTTCTTAATTCGCGTCGAAATCCGTTGCGAAGAAAATCAATTTTTTTCTTTACATGTCCTTAATCAGCGTTAAGATTTATTTCTTTACACTCAATTAATGCAGTATAAGCTTCATTTTTCATATTTTGATTTGGGTAGTCTTTGCTTTGCACTTTCCAAAGACTTCAGTAATAAATATAATAAATAACAAAACATGCGCGTAGAAAGAACCGCACTCAAAACTGTTCTATTGACGACTGATTGGATGCCTGACGGGTATGTCTGCCCGTCTGCATTCACTCACGGATCTGCCCATGCCCGCATGGCAAAAATGACCTGGACGGACCGGGCAGCGGACAGGTAGATCGTACCTCCGTGCATGGCATATACTGGCAGATGTAACTGCCGGACGTGTCATATATGAGTGTGAATTCCACGCTAATATCTACGTTACATTTCATTCCATGCACGTGAGCCTACAAACTACCCTTAATTACTCACTCCAACCTGGGGCAGGTACGATGAGTCCCGAGATCATCTCGTCGCTGATGGCGGGGGGCTCCGACGGTGGCGGCGGGCACACCAGGCTCTCGATGATGTCGTCCGTCGCCCTCAGGATTCCGGCCAAATCCGGCGGTTCGGTTCGGGAGGAGCGCATCATCATGCAGAGGGCCAGCTCCTCCTGGAGCACGCTCTCCAGATACATCATGTCCAGGTCGGAGACTATTGCGCCGTTTATCACCATTATTTCGTCTCCTTTTATGATTCCTGCGAAAGGGAGACGGAGTATGAGTGAAATTGAAAATGATAGCCTCGCAATTTATTACACTATACGCTGGGAATGGGATAGGTTTAACGATGTGAGAATTGGACGGTTCATGAGATTTTTTGCTTAGTGATAAAAGCATACTTTCTATAGAAAGTAGGCGACATGGAACTATTCTTTCAGAGGGCTAAATTAGTGGTAAATAAGAAAGTATTGTCGTTTAGTTCATAGAGGACTGAGAGTATCGGTTTCTTATGCATTGAGAACTAATGATATATGAAAGAACTACTTATTATTGAAGTATTTTGTAGTTTTCGATAATATACAGGGTGATTCACAATTTATTTAAAAAAACTTTGAAATTGATGCGTTGTGAGTTAATATAATAAATTGTAAAATACTTATAGTTTCCGAGAAATAAATTATTGAAGTTGTAGTATTTTGAACTTTACATCGCTGGACTACTATAGTTTCTAGCAAGTCGGATCCGAATATTGAAATTCGATTACTTGTAGTATTAACATTTTTGTGATGCGAGTGTTGTTGATAATCGTTAATTTATGGCGAAGGGAAAATGCTTTAGCAGAACGATTTCTCGGTAAACGTGTGCCAAATGTAGCTACTTTTACTGCGGTTTGCAGTAAGTGTAACGCGAGGGAAATTTTACTACCAAGGGATTGAATGAGGAGGACCGGTACCATGACCACCACAATCTACTCACTCTCAATCATTTAGATTTGTTTTTGTGGAGATATTTAATATAGGTAGATACATATGGGCCTAAATTTTCATTCATAATAACAATAGCGGCAAAAGCAGTTCAACATGCTGTAAAAAAGTGTTATAAAATATTTTGGATTTCTTTCCTTCTGAATTTCTTTCTATATTTTGTTCTTTCGTCGATTGCATGCTTTGTTTTGTCAGGTTTTAGGCAAGGCGCATATTGAGACGCGTATGACGCGTGTGTGGTGACACAGCACAGCACGTACTTTTGTAGCTTAAGAAAAGTAATTGGACAGTGCAAATTTGTGCCACGACGTTGCACAGCAAGACTCGCGTGTGACGCAAGGCGCACGGAGCAGTGGCAGTGACACAGTTTTTGGCGCCGTACGCGCCATGTGTTGATAATTTTGAAGTTAGTTGTGTTTTCTCCCGTGGCAATGAAAACAAAACTGATGGAGCTGGTAAGAAGGCATAGAGAGCTTTATGATACCAGACATGAGAATTATATGAAAGCAAAGATAAAAAACAAGATTTGGTGTGTAATTGCAAAAGAACTGAAAAAACA
Source organism: Monochamus alternatus (assembly GCA_037114965.1). Lineage (NCBI taxonomy): Eukaryota > Metazoa > Arthropoda > Insecta > Coleoptera > Cerambycidae > Monochamus > Monochamus alternatus. Next base: position 69,418,588 of record CM073431.1, on the reverse strand, counting down.
AGAAAAATTAGAACGACGTGGCTGTTCGAAAGTCGTGAGAAGAACTGTCTTGCAATATACGAAAGACAACGTTACGCGTGTCGCGCAATCGTGTCATGCTGGTCGGGTCACGTCATCACGCGTTATACGCGTCTCAATATGCGCCTTGCCTAAGCGCGTCCACTCCACGTCGTTCTAATTTTTCTTGTTTATTGTAAAAATAAATGATTTAAACAGAAAACTAGATTTATAAATGAAATAGACTCCTGAGTTTGGAAACCAGTATTGAGAAAACGTAAGAGCGAAAAAATTTTAAACTTGGACCATATGTAGCCTGTAGTTTCGTAATCGTATTTTTTAGTTATTAACGAAAATGTAGAAAAAATTACGGTTTTCTAACTACAAAATATATCATCCTTTAAATGTAGTTCTTTTGCAATTTCACACCAAATCTTGTTTTTTATCTTCGCTTTAGCTTCTCATGTCTGGTGTCATATAGCTCTCTATGCTTTCTTACCAGCTCTATCAGTTCTGTTTTCATTGTCACGGGAGAAAACTCAACTAACCTCAAAATTATTAACACGTGGCGCATACGGCGCGAAAAACTGTGCCACGGCCACTGCGCCGCGCACCTCGCATCACAGGCGAGTCTTGCTGTGCAACGTCGTGGTACGAATTTGCGCTGTCACATTACATTCCTTAAGCTACAAAAGTACCTGGTGTGCTGTGTCTCAATATACGTCTTGCCTTACAGTAGACTAGTTTCCAGTGCTGTGAGATTGATTTTTTTATTCGTGAGAGTTCCCTATACGTTTAAATTTAGATAAGTTCTGAATCACCCTGTATTAAATTAAAACCTTCTTAGAATTAAAATTAATTTATCAAGTTTATTAGGTGTCAAAAATAACAAACATTTGATTATACTACGTAGGTACTGTGTGTTCAAATTTAACCTGGCACACCTTTATAAACTGACTGAATTATTTCATATAGGATCCCCTTAAAGTTGTTAGTAAACGTAATTAGAAATCTATGACCTGCTATGATATTTTATAGCTAGTTTTTTAGACATCGTATTAATTATAATTTTATCAAAAATATGGTAACACAGCATTTTGCATAGGTATCCTGTAAAACATTAAAATTTCAAATTTAATGAAATTATTTTTCTTAAAAATTTTCTACGAAGTCTCTTTTTCGATAAATCATCAGGTTTAAAATTATTATTTATTGATTTTTAAAATTTTCTACTTAGGATGTTGTAAAAGAGACCAAAGGAAAATCTATATCTAACTTTTACCTTTTCGAGGCTAAGAATATACAGAGCTATCGAATAACGGATTTAATTCATTATAAAAAAATGCAATGTATTTAATTGTATTACAAAAATTGCTATTATTTTTTTTTTGTAAAATTACTTTGAGTTTTATTGAAATACGTTAGTTATTTTGGTGTTTCTTAAGATATTTTTAAGCTTCTTGAAGATACCAGATAATTTGCAGTGTATAGTTTATTGGTTTGAAATGTTAAGGAAAGGCAATTTAACAAAATAAAAAATTCTAATATTTGCAAATTCACTTATAATTTCATCTTATATGTTAGAACTAAGTCCGTAACCCATTCTATTTTTTTGCTATCAGTATTAATACCGTAAACAAGTTTTCCTAAAAGTCCTTCAAACTGCAACTCACTATAATGTGCCATAACATTTCAATCCATTACCTGTTATTCCTAACCTCAAACTACAGATCAAAATAGTTATCTATAGTACATACTTTTTATTGTGACTATAGTTGCGGTAAGAATTATAGAATTATAAGCAACTGTTTTTATTGTAAACATAATTTTTGATTGTTTGTCGCGTTAAAAACAATATTTTTTTTGTAATATTATAAAATATATAGTGCAAATATTTAATGTAGCATATAGTTTTATTATTCTCAGATGCAGTTTCTTAAATATTTTGATAAACATGTAATGAATTATTCATTTGGTCATATGACGTAAGTCGTCTGAATTCTTACCGCAACTATAGTAAGTTTTGTTTATTTATATCTAGTGTTTACTTGATGTTTATGAGTATACGTGAACAAAAATAATACATTTTAGTAACTATAAGCTGCGTGACATGTTGTTAATCTACGGTGAAGCTGTGCAAAACTTTCTAGCTACGAGACATAATTATTTCGAATTTTATTCTGTCGTGAGAAAAGCTCTAAGAAAACCATTCACGGCAAGTATGTTTAGGGGTGCAACTTGTAATTATTAAATAGAACTTGACATGGTAGGTATGTGAAGTTGCCTCATACTCATAAGTTTCTTAAATATTTTGATAAACATGTAATGAATTATTCATTTGGTAATATGACGTAGTCCTCTGAATTCTTACCGCAACTATAGTAAGTTTTGTTTATTTATATCTAGTGTTTACTTGATGTTTGTGAGTATACGTGAACAAAAATAATACATTTTAGTAACTATAAGCTGCGTGACATGTTGTTAATCTACGGTGAAGCTGTGCAAAATTTTCTAGCTACGCGACATAATTATTTTGAATTTTATTCTGTCGTGAGAAAAGCTCTAAGAAAACGACAAGTATGTTCAGAGGTGCAACTTGTAATTATTAAATAGAACTTGACATGGTAGGTATGTAAAGTTGCCTCATATTCGAAACCTGTTTGATGTTATACCTAGTTCTATTACTGCTGGTCGGAGAAAAAAATGTCAAGTATATGTATTATGTTTCGTTTGGTAGAGTTTAACTAAAACTATTACTACGTTCTGTTTTCACTATTCGCCATTCTTCTTCTTCTTCTGTCTTCAGCTATAATTTCCCAAGTTCCCCAAAACTGAGTTTGAAATAAAGAACAAAATTGAAGCAAGTATGTTAATATTATTTTATGCAACTTTCCCCACAAAAGTGTATGCAAATCAACAAAATGATTGCTGAATCCATTACCGCCAGCATATTTCAGCAAACGAATATTTCATTCTTATCGCGTCCAATTAAAAGTAAACCAAAAAAATAGAGAATAAATTACAAACCGTTTTGCATGGCGACACTTTTATCTTCCACGCGGCTGACATAACAACAAAGCTCGTCCTGGCGGTCAGCGTTCTCGACGAGCTCTGCTTCCACGCTGAATCCCCACATTTGCTCCAGCGTGTTTCGGGAGAGTTCCACTTGATACAGTATCTTGGCGCAGACCTCTACCACTTCGTGGGTATGTAACTGAAAAAAACAGATCACGATATAAGATTGCAACAGAAGTACTATTTCATTGAAATACTGTTAATATCCACTAAAGCTATTGTTTTATTTTGATATTATTCTGAAGGATTCTAAATATCATGTGCGTTAACTTAAAATCATAGTCATTTTCCCAGAAAAAAAAAAATCGCGAAAATCGTATTTTTTTATGTGCTATAATGTGCTATTTTTTTATATATTTTTAGGTATTAATAATATTGTGTGAAACTAACTACTCAGTGGACAAAAGCCCCAACCTGCGTTGAATTACACCCACAATATCTACCCATATATTCCTTATTATTAGCATTTGTAACATTTCTTTACTGTGCTAGTTGTTACGAATATTGTGCCGTTTAAAGAAATTTGATAGCTGCCTCCGTTCTCCTGAAAATTTTATCCGGTCTTCCAGATTTTTCGGAGATAGATATCAAATTTCATTAAACGGCACAATGCAGCACAAATCCGGCACAATATAGCACAACCGTTATTTTTTATTTTATAAAAAAATGGAGTTTACGCCTAAATTTCGTTTTTTCCAGATTATCCGGAGAATGGTGGCAGATATCAAATTTCTTTAAACGGCACTATGTTCAAAACAACTAGCACAATTCAGCACAACCCCGTTTTTTAATTTTCGGTAAAAATGAAGGACTAAGTTCATGCCCAAATTTCCTGTTTTTCCGCAGAACGGGGGCAGATATCAACTTTCTTTAAACGGCACAATATTCGCAACTAGTAGCTCAACTCAGCGCATCGAAAAAAAAATTTAAATTTTTAAATGGAGGGCTAGAAAATTTTCGTTCTTTTTTGATTTCCCAAAGAACGGAAGCAGATATCAAAATTTTTTAAACGGCACACTGTTGGAAACATCTAGCACAATTCAGCACATCGAAAAAATTGGATTGTAGAAAAATAGGGGACCAAAAAATTCTGGTTTTCCGGATTCTCCAGAGAACGGCGACAGATTTCTTTAAACGGCGCAATGTTCAGAACATTAAACACATTAAAGAAAAATACGATTTTCCCCAAAGTGCACGGCTACATGGAAAACACGATTTTTTCACTTTCTAGGAAAATGGCTATTATTTTTCTTTAAACTTTTACGGCGCAATGTAGCACAAATGCGGCACAATTCAGCACAACCTTTATTTTTTATTTTATCATAAAATGGGGGGCTAAGTTCACGCACATCTAAATACCATTTGTTTTCAAGTTTTGCTTAAAAACTGATAGACAGAAAGTTGCTGAAAGTTGTTTCTTCATAAAAAGTGAGATTTTTTTTTTACTGTTTTAGAAAGGTATTTTAAGCTAATATAAATCAAATCTCCTACAATTCCTATCAATGAAGTCATATGTAAAAAAATGTTACAAAAGCTAATAATAATTTGATTTATATTAGCTTAAAATACCTTTCTAAAACAGTAAAAAAATGTTACAAAAGCTAATAATAAGGAATATATGGGTAGATATTGTGGGTGTAATTCAACGCAGGTTGGGGCTTTTGTCCACTGAGTAGTTAGTTTCACACAATATTATTAATACCTAAAAATATATAAAAAAAGTGAGATCTTAGAAACTTCACAAACACTGTAAGAATGACTGGTAGCCTTGATTTTTTTAATATATTAATATGAAAATACGAAAATATATATGCTTCTCATAAAAATCCTGAAGCTTTCAGCACGTTTTTAGAGTTGAATTGAAACATGTGACAGTCTTGGCAAAAAGAGATAAAAAAATATACATAGGAGTGCCTAAGAATACGTATCCTTTAAGAGTATGCATTTGTTTTTTTTTCAGTAATTGGTAAAAATTGTAAAGAAATTTGATGCAGTGTTTAGGTTGTTATGACTGTGACAGATGCTGGCTAGAATTGAAAGTTAGCGCGTCTGCACTATACAAAGTGACAACAGAAAGTTTATTTGTAGTCTAAATACTATAATATTTTCAGCTTGTTGGTAAGTTGTTACAATTACTTAGTTGTTGTTCAATAAGTAATATGGTGTGTAACTAAAAGAATTTAACTTTTAAAATCATGTATTGCAGGTTATGTGTACACATATTTAAAGTTATAAAAAAATGTATATATATTTTTTCTTATAAAACTATAAAAGCTATAGAGAGTTTTAGTTGCTTAAGAATGATATAATGTTATCGTTGTGTTATATATATATATATATATATATATATATATATATATATATATATATATATATATATGTGGATGTGGATCAAGTAAGAGTAGGCTTTGACCTTATTTCTCACTATTGACCGCTAACAATTTCCGCTAAGAATTAGTACCATAAAATATTTTTGAAACCTTGTTCAACAAATTAAGAAAATAAGATTAGTTTGTTGTTTTTTATTTTTTATAAATATTCTAGAACAGCTACTGATATTATATTCAACTGTTTTTGGGTACCTCTTTGTCACATGCGCTAATTATTCATAGATGCTGCATATATTCCTATGGCTAAATATTCGACAAAAAGTAAATGTTTGAATTTAAATAAAATAGTTTATAATAAATCATTCAGATGGCAGGATTGAATATACAGTTCCTGTGCCTACTAGACTATCAGTCTAATATAATCTTGCTCTATTGGGGTCATTTCTTAGGTGAGCGTCTTCTTAATTGTCACCAAGTTCACTAACGACTGAAGGAAAAGAAAAACCATCGTTTAATCATTAAGTCAGGAAGAGAGAGGTTCATGGTCAGTTACAAACAATAACCCTGACCTGCTTTTCTGTTTTCTTTGTTTTAAGTGCAAACTTGCATTATATATCGATGAGAAATGATTATCAAGTGCTACAAGATCAAACGATGTTTTGTTATTATATTATATTTACAACTGTGAAATATTAATTTGCAAAATAATTATTTAGGACATGCCTCTGCCTCTGAGATAAATCATATTATTTTCTTGACAATATTGAGTCTAATTAAGAACTTCCAAGACTACGACTTTGTGATCAGTCCAGTTGGAGAACAACGTGCTAGTATCGTGTTGTATGAGTTGGGTAAATCGGTACAGAAATGTTTAATATTGTACAAATCGCTTGCTTCAAGGTGTAGTAAATGGTTCAAAGAAGGCTGGCCACCAGTAGGAGATCACAATCGTACTGGACGATGGTTAACATCGTCTGACGGGTGTCACGTTGAGCGAGTGAATGAACTTATGCAGTCAAATATTCGATTGATCTGAGAAATAGCTGAACAGTGCAATATTTTGATTGATTCTAACAAATAAACTGCTATTGAGATGTGTTGCAACAAAGATTGTACTCAGGCTCACGATGAAGGATCAAAAACCTGTAAAGATTTTCTTGATTGGGCAAAAAATGATGATCATCATAACATATAGTTAAACATGGTATATAGTTATGATGTGGAGTTTAAAGATCAGTTATTATAACCAAGAGAAGTTTTCCAAAACCCAAGAAAGCAGGTCTATCAAGATCGATTGTTAAAGTCATACTGCCTCTTTTTCTTAAATTACGAAGGAGTTGATAATCATGAATTCCTTACATAAGATCAAACAATCAATCATTTTTCTTATCTTAAATTATTGAGAGAATTGCGTAAAAGTGTTTAAATGGTCATTTTACACTTGTTATTCGCAATTTTTGTATAAAAAATAATATGGCATCTTCAATACCCTTACTCGCCAGATTTATGAAAAAAAATCAAACCTGGAACATTTCCATATTGGAAACTATATGTCAAATGCAATTTGTGTGGTGATTCCAAGATAACTTAGGATCTAAATATACGCCCAAGAATTCTACAAACTCTGAGTTTGCTATCTGACTAATATTATACAAGCTAAATACTAGTTTCTGCTTCAATTTAATTTAAATTTAACTGATTGAAGAGTAACCAATCTTGCATCATTGGTTCTGCTCGTTTGGTTTTATCATCTTATTTACTTATTGGTTTTGTAATATTTGTGTCATTGGCAAACTGAATAGTTAACAAGGAATTATCAACGGAGCTGGATAAATCATTGAAATATATTAAGAATAGCACAGGTCAGATATCCTTGTGGTACTCCTGCTCCGAGAGTAAAACAAGTGGATATACAATCATTCTCATATTGTTGCCTGCCAGTAAGATATGATGTAATTAAAGTACTGATTTGAAATGTAAAACCAAAGAAAGGTAATTCGTATACAAGTATTTGATGAGACACATAATCGAATGCTATAGTTAGAACTAAAAATTGTGAACATAAAATTGTAAACCAGTGTTTACAATGTTAATCAGCTTTGAAGATTTTATAGTTTTCGTGGAAATCATCAAGAAGTTGAAACTGTTTGGTACATAATAATACATAATTCATATAATCTATGTAATAGACCACATTGAGAAAATATGTATTAAAATCGTCAGGTGAAATTTTGTTTGAAGCGGTATTTGTTTCTGTTTTCTTACTGTTTATAATTTTCCATATCGCTTAAGTTGAATTGATATGACTAGATATATGTATACTGATTATGAGCTTGTTTTTCTAATTGCGCGAAAATGTATGATTAGGTAAGGAGAGTACTCCGAAGATAATAAAATCAAATAAGTTGTAATGTTTCTCAATAAATTTACAAAAAAATCAACCCTAGAACTTTTTCATTAAACTCGTGTGTAATTGTTAATTTTTCAAAGAAAGATATTTCTGTATAAATTAAGAAATGTGAAACGCATTAATTTGTATCTGGTTAGAACAATCATATAATCAAAATTAACAAAATAAATGTATATACTGTCATGGCTCACAAATATATGTTAGATAGATAACTCAATTTTAACAGGTAATAAACCTCTTCAAAATAATTTTCTTTCGTCACAGTTAAATCACTTTTCAAGGAAATGTGGAACACAGTCCTCAAAAAGATTCTCCTAATATTTTATTGGAAGTTGTTGAGTATATAGGATATATTATTATGTATTCGATCTATAGGTGTTACAACTCTAGTACTAACTAAGGAAAATATATGTACCTACATATACCTATGGTTATTTTCTAAGCAAATATGTTTACCTTCTCACAAATACAACACACATGTAGGTATGTACAAAATATAATATTTATGAGGCAAATACGAGCATGTTTACTTCCAACTAACGTTAATGCTACAGCGCTAATCCGACTGAGGGGTAACATACATATAGATGGTAAGGCTTCAGATCAAGTATGCCTTGAATTACTTGAATTTTGAGAGGTTTTACAAATTCCTTTTTTAAAACGTATATTTTAATTTGTTGTTGGAAAAATACATTATTTTTTGTCTATGACTATTGCTGACTGTAGAATTGCTTTAATAATTTCATTAAATACAACATTACTGCATACTAAAGTAGCATAGCTTTTGGAACAGATTATTTAAATTATTCAATCTAAAACCTATGCTATGTCTGTTATATTGATCGGAGATTTGTTTGAATTTGAGTTATTAATAAATTTCCAAATAAAATCAATTTTCAGAACTTAATTTTTTTTCGGATATCTCCGAAAATTCTATTAAAAATTTCTTTAATTCTTCAAATATCATTGAATTAGTACTAGATTGCTCAACTTTGCCACAACTTAAGCGTTTTCGTATCTCTTACCAATACCAATGGTTGAAAATCCACTTACAGTATTCCTTAGTCGCTGAATACCAACTCTAACATAGTTGATCTTGAACACCTACTTCCATTTGCTTAATACGAATTGTATCAACTGCTTTCCTTTATTTATTTCGGTGGTTTACTTTCAATATTCATCTGGACTTCAGTGGTTTCTATTTTTATTCAGTCTGGAAACTCTGGAAAGTTGCATCGCCAGAAGTCCATAATTCCCTTTTCCAGTTCCAATAAATTATGTTTTTATTCAATAAGAATGAGTTCATTGACCCCTTTTTTATTCCTTCATTTATTCGTCATTTTATTACATTTTGCTGATTTCTTTCTGCGTCCTTTCATTTGTGAATTTCTTAGGGAGAGAAATATATGCTTATAGTTAATTCTATTGTAATATGGGGAAACAATGTCAAATAGAAATTTTATAGAATCGATTTTCAGGATATTTCAACAACATTTCGCTTACCTGTTTCATATAGAAATGGTTTACGACAATGCCACTCATGTATAAAAAATCCCATTGACGAACGAATAAATTGTGGTTTGCTATCAGCTAAATAGGAAAGAAGTGACAATCCAACTGGATAAAAAATGCGGATAAATTACGTTAACATAGCAACGCTATGTTACTTTATTTATTAAACATAACGTCAGTTTAAAATTGTTAGATATCAAAATCACAAATTTATCCAAATGTATCGACCTTCGAATAACGAGTCAATATCAATGGATCCTTCAAAATCAGCCTTAAAATCAGCATCCACAAGAGAATCATTAATAGAGTCAAAGTCAACAAGGCAAATTATTTACAATAATTGTGTTTTTAATAATTGTTCACTTTAAAAAAACAATCTCTTTATTATTAATACGTGTTCATTGTCTGTTGGTTCTATACATTTAAATAAAGTTTTGATTAAATTATCATTATTCTATTCATGAAATTGTCTTACCAAATACCATTCGAGCTCAGATTTTGAGCCTGATATTTTTTTATGTTTATTTTCTTGTACTTACTTTCGTAGATAATAATTTAACTCCAACTGTTCGACAAAATCACTCGAGCCACGACAGTAAGTACTCGAAAAGAAACATAAAAAAATAAATATCCGGCTATACCTGATCTCTTATTGTATTACCCCCGATAAAACAATCAAATGAAGAAAATGATTTGTTAGATAAATATTATCTAGTTCAATCAAAATAGAATATTTGCAAAAGAGTTCTAGAGATATGGTCAGTTTCCTAAGTTTTAATAATCTCAATATCAGATCAGCAGAGTAACAAGTAATGAATTTTATTTGAAATATTGGTGACCACCTTCAGTTAGATTACGGTGGATAGTTTTTTCTCTCAAATGGCTTTTTTTATAAGTATAAGGTGTATTTTCTCTTTCTGTTTATGTCAAATTAATGCTCAGAGTAATTGTATGACTTATTATCGAGTTACAATATGATAATTATATATCTTACAAAGCTATATTAATGTGTATCTGAGATGATCTGTTTTAAACAAAGTCAATAACTTTATAGTTTCTCAATATCTTACTTCAAATATAAATCTTTATGTATGTTTACAAAAAGTATAAAAATAAGGACAAATATAGATTAATGGACGACCTCAGAAATGAAAATATTTAAAGAAACATGCCTTGCATCTTAAGTAGAATGTGGTATTGTGTTATACATTATTTTAAAGGGTATTCAATTAGAAAAATTAGAAGTGAAAAATTCAGATCATCATCACCACCATTTTCTAATGGTGTTCTCCACAAGATACAAATACATTTCACTGGTTAAATTAACTGGTATGAAAAGTAGTAACAATATGATTGCCTAAAATTCTTAGCCAAATGTTGAGATATTTTGGGTATTGGGTGGATTAACTTTCCCATGTAAAACTAAAGAGAACTCGTTAGAAAATCCAATAATTAAATAGAACAATTAGATTGCCAATTGTTCGTTGATTGATAATCACAAAAAATCAAAGCGCCAATCGTTATCATCTTCATCCAAGATTACGTAAAACACATAAAACAGACAATTTTCCAGTGTAGGTTCCATCACTATGTGGGCCAAATGACAATGTTTATGCAGAAGTAAATGCACTAGACTGTTTCTTATTTCTTATTTTTTGCTTTTTGCTATATTTTTCATCAACGTGACAACTTTTCTCAGATAATAATCAAAATTAGAAAACTCGGTTTGAAAAGATAATTAAACGTCCATTAAAAATGGTCACAGAATATCACTTTCCATTTAAGATTTTAAGGTGAAAGTTATTACTTTTATCTACAAATACTATAAAGTAGGATTTTTTGCTTGACATTGATAAAGAAAAATTGATGTTTATTGAAGACTGCCACTTTATTGCTTGCTGCGTGATAAATTCTAGCAAACGTTCTTTGTCAATAGCAACCAAATAAACAGCGTCCTTTTTAAATAGTAAATTTAACACTAATACTAAGTTAATATTTGAAAAGTTTTATTTTGTTGAGTGATTGTAGATAAAACTGTGTATGCATTACGAGCAAAAAGTGACATTACTATCTATCACTTTTCGCCTTTAATACATAAATAACTATTTTTTACAAGCGTCAGTATAACTTTTAACGCGTGCTGTCAGTGTATAAAATGTCATTTTAAGGCACTGGTGTTAAAAGTAATTTACTTTTTGCACTGGTTCTAAGGAGCAATGTTATTCGCCGAAGTTTTGGATAAAATTTGGCTAGCTGTGCTCTTCTTGTTTGTAACGGGTCTTCTATATAACCCGCTGCTACTGTAGTGGACTTCTATCCACCATGTGTCTTAATTATAATAAGATTAGCACCAGAGTCTGCCAACAAACTAGTCAAATATCGTCGGAAGCAATATGTAGTATAAAGGCGAGAATCAGGCTAATTTAGACATTTTTATAATACTTAGTTCAAATATAATGTACCAGCAATAACAAAAATTCGCTGCATATTACTTTTTGTGTCTGGTATATACCCAGCTAATAGTTTCCAAATCCAAGTATTATTGAATGTCAAGTTGCAATTTTTTTCGCGATGACTGGTTCCAAATACACCAAAAATTACGGCAACCTTCTGCATGAGATATGTTTCATCATGTGCTTCTGCAAGAAATTTATCGAACTGTTCCCTAGTCAATACTTTTTCGGTCGATATCCTTCGTCCTTCCGCTTCAAAAAAATCAACAAGCTATATTTACTAATGTCCTGATTCGTTATGTTCATCAGCACCTTGAACATGGAGTAATTTGACGAAAGCCATTAATGATTTCCATACTTTGGACTTACCACAAACATTTTTCAGATCACTCAATAAACTTCATTGGCAATGGGATTTCAAAATAATATTTTACAAATTTAATACCGTAAGAAATGCGTTAATTTGTACTTTTAATGTTGTTTGTAGAAAAGATAGTGTATGATGTATGTGCTAGAATTGATTTTATTTTATTCGAAGCAAAACTTCCCTTCCCACAAAAAAAAAGTCACTTTTAGAAGTTAGCGACTATAAATAACTTTTCTGATTTGATGAAGTCGAATTGTTCCTAAAGATCTAAGTAAATAATTCTTCACAAAACGTTTGATGTGTATCTTCTCATTTAAATTTAAGTAAAATATACATGTATATTTGAAGTGATCAAATATAATATTTGCTTCGCATACTAATTTTCTAAAGGTTCGTAGTAAATATCTAGGTACCTAATGGTCTTTTTATTAATTTTGTCGTCTCACAACTTCCTAATTCAGTAGATTCTATTAGAGAAGTAACTTTGGTAATGCGATTTATCGTATAATCATAATTGGAATCCAGTTCTGACGCAATTAGTACTTCCCGATTCTGATGAATAGTTGCAATTTTCAGGTAGTATTGGTCTCCATTCAGGCTTTATTTTATAAAATTACGGTTTTAAAATGTCTCCACTAACTTCCGTTAAGTAGAACGAAATAAAAGTAAGTTTATTAATAAAAAAATTATTCATCAATACATTACAGAAACGATCTTTAAAAATTTATATAAAAACCAGTTGGCATCTGTAAATATTAGTCTTAAATTTCGTCTCAAAATTTAGCAAAAAAAAATAGAAGTGAAGAACACTTTTTGTAACCTCAGTTTTTGACATACAGGATACTATTAAACTTATAGCAAGTTGTTTATAGTTATTTTATTTGTTTAAAAAAGTGTATTAAACCTAGAATTTAAATTAAATGCTGGAAATGGCTACCATGTGCATCAATACATGCTCTAAATCGCCTTCGCATCTGTCTTTTAACTCTTCGAAATATCCCAGGTGTTTGGTGTATTGTTTCAGAGGTATTGGTAATACGTTCTGTTAATGCAGCTTCATTAGATTTGTGGGTAGAATACACCAGTTGCTTTAGATACCTCCAAAAATAGAATCGCACATATTTAAGTCGGGTAATCGGGGTGGCCAAGGAGTAGACCCGCCACGACCAATCCAATTTTTTTGGAACGTAAGATTTAAATAGTCCTTACATTGCGACTAAAATGAGCAGATGCCCCGTCGTCAATAAACCATAAAGGACAGCAAACTTTAAGAGGGACAGCTTCTAGAAGGATAGGTAGATTTTCTTGTAAAAAATCCAGGTCTATTCGTCCTTGTCTTCTCAGCAAAATAAAAGGTCCAACCAAACAATTTTCAATAATTCGTGCCCACACATTGACTGAAAACTGCCGCTAGTGTTGCGATTCACGAATAATGTATGAATTTTTTGATCTGACCAAAAATGTTCATAGTGACAATTAAAAACGTCGTTTCTAGTAAATGAAGCTACATCCGTGAACAAAATGAAAGAAATAAATTACCGACCTTCTGTATTTTTTGGCTTAGCCATTGGCAATACTGCAGTTGTAATTGAAAATCATCTTCAGACAGGGCTTGAACTTGCTGCAGATGATAAGGATATAGTTGCTGCTTTTGAAGGGATCGCCATACATTACACGGTTCATATTCCCTAATTCATTTGACAGACCCAGAATTTTGTTCAACCCCTTGCAAAATATTTTCTACTGTTCGTGCAATTCATTGCACCCTACAATTTACAAAATTCCCTGTTACTTTTGCGTTTCCCTCAAACGTCTATAAACATTTGAAAAAGTATTTGCAGTAATTGGCAGTCAGGGAATGCATCTTCATAGAGACGTCTGGCTTCATTCGAATTTACGTTCGCTTCTTCAAAGGAATAATTCATCATATTTACTTATTTTGTAAAAAAATTTATTAAAAACCTACTTAAACACTTCAAAAACAACACTCTGTGTTATCTTTTTTTTGTTTAAGACTGACATGGTATTCATGACAAACTGACACATGCTACATAGATTATTGTTTTTACAACCTTTTATTTAACTTGCAATGTATGTATGTTTGTACGGGTGGAATCTTGCAACTGAATTTTAAATCAGTTATCTTTAACCGATTGAGCCGGAATTTGGTATACACGATTATTTTGGATGACAATGCATGCATGTGACGTCATTCTAATTCCAATATGGCGGACTAGTTATTTTTTACACTACCACAGCATGGGTATCAAATGAAAGGGCTTGCTGAGGAGAACACGAAAACTAATACAACGTCACATTAAATCCAAAATATGGGGGACCATCCAAGATGTATACTATAAATCCAATATGGCGAGACCTCTAAGATGGCGGACAAGTTATATTATGCATTACTACATTATGGGTATCAAATAAAAGCGACACAGAAGAACACGAATAAGACTGAGAAGAATACGAAAAATAATAAAACGTTATAAAATGTAATTTTTTCAGAAAGTGTATATGCCGGGGGTTTCTGAAGTTAGTAACAGCTGAATTTTAACAAAAGTATGCCTTGGTCGACTTCATACTTTAACTTGTGTAATTTGGTAAGATAGGCATCAACATCATTGGTTTGCAATCTATCTAGGAGAAGGATACTCCAAAATCAAACCCGGAACTGTGTTTCGTTAGACACAAGTAAGCTTTAAGCTGAAATAAGTGGCGCTACTACTAAATTCCTAAGTCAAGGTGGGGCCGAGGACTGAGTTGCATCAGGGTGTAAGATGATGTCGTGAACGTACCACCTCAGGGCACCGGGGCGAACCCTGTTGTATATTAGCTCTTGTCCTTCTAAACGAAGCTCTGGAAAGGTCGACGAATATTTCTTCGGTACTCGTGGGAACAAGATGCGAAAAACAGAAACAACAACACAAAGGAAGAGAAGGCTAGAGAAAAAAGTTAAAACGGCAAGAAAAACTTGCCATCGAAAGCGATGACGCGAAACGCCAACGACTTTGCAAAAGGCGTGATCAGGTGAATACCGAGACACAACCTCAACGACAATTACGGCTTGACAAGGATAGACAACGCAAACAACAGTTACGAGCATCGGAATCACAAAAAGAGCATGTCGCAGGAATCCAAAATGTTCGTCTACACATGTCTGAAACAAAAGCAGCCGAATCAACTGAACAGCTGGAGGTTCATTTGAGCACGTTACGAAAGCATAGCTCTAAAGTTAGAGCAGACGAAACTCCAGCGAGAAGTTCACTTGAGCACTTTAAGAGAGCATAATTCTCAAGTACGAACAGCAGAAAACTCACAAATAGAAACTTTTAACAAAACCATAAATATATTTCGCGATAAGGTGTGCGAAATCTGTACTAAGAGGTGTTATCCAAATCAAGTCACAAATCACAAAATAGGTAAAGACGGTATTCATATCATTCAACCCAAGACTGTGCAATTTTCCACAAAATATAGCCACGGTACTGCAGAACGAAGAATGTTGCCAATCATATTATATTGGGCTTGCACAGTACATAAAATGCAGGGAAGTACTGTCGACCATGCCGTTGTCTACTTAGGCTCAAAGCTCTAGGCTGCAAACTAAGCATACGTGGCCTTAAGTAGGGTCAAATCGTTAGAAGGTCTAATTATCGAAGAATTCGATTGTACTAGATTAACAGGCAAATGACCGTGTAACAACGACGGATTAAATGAAATGCTGAAACATTCCCAAACATAACTAAAAAATAAAAAATGAATTAATGGCAAAAAAACCTATTAAAAAAAAGCTTTTATTTATGTGACCTAAAAAGAAGAAAATAAACTTTAAATTAAATCAAACTATCAATTCTGTACATGTATTACACAATTTATTAAATGATATAAAAGCTTGTCGCGAGATTTACCTGTATACTAACTAGTCTTGCTTGATATGCTTATTATAAGTAATTCTATGAAAGAAAATGGCACTTAAATAAAAGCTTGTTTCACAAAAATTTGTTTACCATTAATTTATTTAATTTGCATTCCAAAGTTGGTCCATTGTAATGATTAATAAACTAATTTTTATCTCGAAAACGGTGCGTCAGAAGAAAAAAGTCCAAGAGAACGTGTCTCTCAGTATAGTTTTATGTAATTTGCTGAACGTATTTGAAATAAAGAGAGGTTAACTAGATTTCAAAAGCACATTTGGCTATCAAAGGACACAAATATGCAAATTTTCGTAAAAATATATCTCATAGAGTTTGTATCGACTTATGAAATGAATCTTTTTATGTGTGTGATGTATTGCATCACTAAAATATCCGCAACACGAAGTAGTATGACGTGGTCTAAAACAGCCACCCACAAAATTAACGTGCCGAATGCCATAACGTTATTATCGTTAGGCTGATTTTATCCAATAATTCTCCTCTGATGTGGCTGCAAAACTCGTAACATGCCAGCAGCATATGCACTATGCACATAAAAAAGAATTTACTGTGGAAAATTTATTTCGAGCCTCTGTGAGCAAGAAATAGGTATAATCTGCTTGGTCGGTGATCAGAATAAAATGCTAGTAAGTAATAAAGTTAGCAATATTTCTTGTTCGAAGGGAAGATTTGAAGATCTGTAAAATTTGGTACGGTTAATGTTGCTGTTCAAATAAACTAGAAGTCAAAGTTTACTAACTAGGTACTTCTTAAAAAATGTTACAAAAGGATAACACGAAAACGTATAATTAATAAATATTGGACTGATTTTATTGTTGATTAGTTGGTATTTTTCTGCAGATTTTTGGCAACTTATATTAGTTCTTTCTGCTTGGTGCTTGTTTTGATTGATTTTGTTATATTTAGAATTGAATGGGTCATTTCGCAAAATCTGGATTATTGCTAATTAAGTTAGGAGTAGCTTCGGGGTAGATTACTATTATATATATATATAAAATTCTCGTGTCACAGTGTTAGTCACCATACTCCTCGGAAACGGCTTGACCGATTATTATGAAATTTTATGTGTATATTCGATAGGTCTGAGAATCGGTCGTAATCTATTTTTCATACCCCTAAGTGATAAGGGTGGTCCACCTGAAACATTATTTTTTAAATTTTTTGGACAAAATTTTATATTTTTATTTTTTTATGATGAGGCATTAAAAATACATACAACCCTTAGTTTTCACTCTTGTATGACAAACCCCTATGTTTTAATAGCTATTTTAGTAATTTAATCATTTTTAACCCTGGTTGATAACTGATCGATTATCACTAGATCAGTAATCCTCGCCAGGCGTCTACCGGTGTCACTTCTCATCCAGTAAACAGCACGGAGTAGGGATGAGAACGAAGCCGGTCTCCTACCTCTCTCACACAATAAGCCTTCTCTCACTCCCTACACAGTTTTCGGCTCGGCCATTATTGTTATGTATGCTTCGAGCGTAGTAGTGACGTTTACAATTATTATTTTACCTTCTAAGTATTATTTTTTATTTAATTACCAAAATATTTACTAGAAATAATTCATATGGCAAAACAACGTGTGTCGGGTCACCTAGTATTTTATAAAATAATATACCTACATACACATATAATAATAATTTATAGATCGAAAAAAAATATTATGACGTGGCATATGAGTTAAGATGCAATATAAGTAAATTCTTAATATTATAATATTAAAATTTAAATAAAACAAACTGCGAATTTCAGGTTTTCTCATGGAACAATAATAAAAAAAATAACTTTTTAGAAATGATTATTTTTTTATTTTCGATTTGTATGTCGTTTTTATTCAAAATTATCTGAATTGTCGATGTGTGAGTAACACAAAAAGTATAGGTGACATTAATTTCAGGTGTAAGTGTTAACTAGTGGTCTCTATCAGTGAGTACAAAATAAATACCATTTTTTTAAGTTCGCCCAAAAACATGTAATTACAGGAATCACACACAGCTTTGACCTGTGAAACGATTTAAATATTGTTAAAATTCAATTCCATTTAAACTGTAGATTAAAAAGAAGTAACATTTAATTAAGGCATACTACTTATTTCAAACCTTTTTTTTTTTCTAAAAAAAAAATAATAAACAATAAATAACTCGATAACCACGGAGTATCTTATGTATTTTTTTTAGTGTAGATTCCTATTCAGGCCAGAGAATGAGTCGAGCTACAATAAGTACACAAACAGTTTTAAAAAACCGGAAGTACAAAAGATTTACACGGATATGGCGAAGAATGGGTGACAATAACCGTAAAAATATAATACTAACTGTTATTAAAAATCCTCACTCATTCATTAGATTTACCTCGGCCAACTTTTCAACTTGTCGAAGTCCTTAGTTTACAAAACTCTGAAGTCTCAAAAATGGCATCCTTACAAAGTTAACGTCTTGCCAGAATTGGCATGATGGTATAACAGGGTTTTGGAGCCTAGAAAATCCGCACTGAAAAATATACCGGCTGTCTTGTTAAGATCGGCTAGAGGCTGTAACTACTTGTCCTATAGCTTCCGGCAAAAAAATTTTCAAGAAGTTTATTAAAATTATTTTCCACTTTCGAATTTTACCGCTAGAACTTTTAGATCCAAATGAGATTTTCTCCATAAAATCAATAGTAGGCATGCTATGTTGTGATGTACTTGCTATTCTATTCGATAGCAATGTTAGTTCGACTGACATAAAAATAAAATTCCGTAAAATGTTCAGGTTGTTCTGTTGCAGTATTTTATACAATTTTTAAAAAATGCTGAACACAATATGCCAGTTGCGTCCTACATGTATAATTGTGCTTGTTAATTTACATAAAAAAATATTTTAAGCTCGAACTTTTTGATATCAGATTTTGACATTTTTACGCCAAAAAACTGTCCTATAGTTTTTATACATTAGAGACACACCGTGCATTGTCCTTTAATAACATTGAAACAGAAGGTAATATTATCCTGCATTCACGATTAAAGTATTTTTCTTAAAAAACAAGGCAATATAAACTAATTACCAGGATCAATTTTAGATTTTATTGCTACACAAATTGTAATTACTTGCAATTTAAGTCGCTTCGATTAGACGCCTCTAAATTAAAACAGGATGGAATTTTTATTACACTTCAATTTATTTAAAATCCGAAAGTAAATTAGCAATTAACGAGTAATTTCTAAATTAGGTATTGATTTCAAACTCGGATATCAGCTTTCGACAAAGATTATTGGGATTTAATTGCACAGCAACACTTAATGTAACTATCGGGTAAATTTATGTTCTCTTTTGTTAAAATGGCATTGCAATTTATGTTAAAATGGGATACCTGCATCAATATTTACAGAATATCTACAAAGATATTAAAATTGGTGTTAACTGTTTCAAATATCATGGAAATCCTTTACACCATACAATGTTTTCGAATTTGTACAATTGTTTAATAATTTGTTTAGTTAATATACCATTTTGATAACATTTAAGTAACTACATAAGTTAAATCAGTTTAACTTTTCGGTATTATCTGTAATTTTATACCAAGGTGATTCAGAACTTCCAAAAATAAATTTGGGTGTACAGAGGACCCTTAGAAATATAATTTTGTAAAAAAAAAAAATAAAAAAAGCAGTTTGACAATGATTTAAAAATACAGTTCTGTACGGCACTTGAAACTGGTCTACTGCAAAACCACAGCATAGGGAGACCAGTAGAAACACTCGGGCCGAAATAATAAGTCGCGCATAGCAGTTCGCGCATCCATTTCAAGCTGCAGAGACCTCAGTTTACATCCAACTCTGGGAGTGCAAACATTGGTTATACAGAGCCGTATTAAAGCAATATTTTGAGTCTGATCGAGGAACGGGTCGCTGCGCAGCAGTTAGATGTTTAAAACATATCGTCTATAGGTAAATAGTAATGTAAGTTTCTTAAAATTTTCTAAAGACATAAATAAGTAATAAGTAATCTATAATGTACTGTACAAACCATAAATGATATTTTACTTACCTATTAACTTATTTCTTAAGTATAACATTGGAATGTAAATACTTCTCATAAAAGTGAAGTTTAAAATATACATATTTATATTTTTCACAAATACAAATTTTTATTTTAGAGCAAAGTTCTGTGCAGTGGCTTCTAATAGAGAAGATTTATTAGAAAAGCTGATCAGGATTAGTAATAGTTCATACAAACTATGTCAAATACATTTTTTAAAATAATATGTTTTCTAACGATTCGCGCAATAGATTACGCAAAGAGGCCGTTCCAACGTTTCCTGCACAAGACGGCTCATCTTCAAATTATGTAGATGATCATATTTCTTGTAGTCACTATAATGAAAGTAAGTCTCAAAACAAAATAACAAAAAATAATATTTTTCCAAATTTACATTTTACTTCACTTTTATCTCCAATTTAACAATTTTCAAAGTTAAGTAAACATAATTTTTTTCTTTTGAAAAATACTTGTCTTCTGGTTTACGTAGATCATTTAAGACAAAAAAAATCATAATAAATGATTTGTCCACTAAACTTCAAACGTCAAATTTTAAATTAAAAAAAATCCCCAAAAAATATAATTATCACTAATAACAAAAAAAGTAAGTAACTGTATAAAAATGTTTTGTAGTGCAATAATATATATTTTAAACTCGTTTTTTTTAAAGAGTCCAAAGAAGTAAATCGAATTTTCACACTGTAAGTTAGTAGCAGTAAATGATAGTATATAATACATGTTGAATTACCCATTTATAACTGTATACTTAATGAATTATTACATAATGTGGATAGATGACCTAAACTTTCATGTGGAATAACTACGCTTTCACGCGCAAATAAAAAATTCTTATTCCGGTCTTGATCACCGATTCTGTAAATTCCATGGGATGCGCTATCGCACTCACATTTCGAGGTCACCGCAGAAAACTGAAGGCAGTTCAAAGTGCCGACAACGGAGTGAAACTTCTGGTCTACCTATGCTGTGGCGAAACCTTCAGCGACCGGCACGGCGGCAAAGTGTAATAAAAAAATTAACGGACAAAAAATTTCCCAAGGAAACAAATAAATAAAACTTTATAACACTTATTTTCTATCAGCAAATTCAACTATTGTTGCCGGTATTATTATTATTAATTAATAAAATTAATTTGTTCAAATAACTACTCAAAATTTTGTTCATCGACATGTAAACACATTTCGGCCCATCTTACCCAGTTTTTACTCTGTTATACTCTTGAACTCATACGTTATTGACAGCAGCTATGATATGTTCCCGCAAATCATGAATAGTATCCACTTCGGTGCGATACACTTCATTAAAAGGTACGTGAGATACTGAACCCCATTCATTCGCTTTGGTAATATAAATGGTTCAATCAAGCGAACATCATAATCAAAACGTTGTTGGAAATGATCTCGATGAATAGCGTGCAGATTTAAAATTCCCAAACATGTATATTATGAATTTTATACATTCTATTCCGTACAAAAGTAGTTTCATCTGTAACACGTCAGCTGTATATCTGGAATTTTGTTGCAGCAACCATTCACTGTTGATTGGACATTCCTTGTGCTTGTTGAGAAATTTATCTGGTGCTTATTTAGGGATTCTCTTCAACAACCTCTAAAATATGTTCCTCAGTTGCTGCAATATGCCGTGGACGCCTTGGACCTCTACTTCTTTCACGATTTGGTTGCAAATTTTTCGTGTGACGCCTGCATTGCACTATCGCGGTAAAAGTAGATGCATTTGGTGCATGTCTACCGGTAAATCGTTCTACGTGCAGACGAGAAGCTGATAAAACAATTTGTTTTACTTCAGCATAAATTAAAACCCCGAGTTACTATATACGTAAGACATTTTTACATTTGAAAAGCTAATGCAAACACTATCGCAAAAACGTTAATACTAAAAACATGGATAGAATACATTTCGATGACGCTAGAGACTACAGTAGACCAGCGATGTAAAGGTTGAAACTATAGATTTTACAAACATTTTTTTTATGATATTGACTCCATTTTTCATGACGCATCTATTTCCAAATTTTTTTGTAAAAGTTGTCATCACCCATAAAATGACTTTCTCCTTTGCAGTGTAGAGTTATAGTTAACAGGTACATGGACCGATAGCTTTGAAACTTTAAACCTTTCTATATATGGCAATTTTTTAACTATCGATCTTGATCTGTAGATAATAAAATACAACTAGGTATTAAATAATTCTCATGCGTGACCGTACATCATTTCCATTTTTTGGCAATGTTTATCCAATTAAATTTATGATGGGTAAAGAAACACGAGCAATGACAGTAAAGTCGAGTCTTTATATTTTCGGATCTAGTCTCTCCAGTATGCTTCCGTTGTCAGCTTCTACTAAAATTATCAAGAAGGACAACCACAGAGAATTTAGATAGATGGTATGAAACAAATGGTATTCAATTTGCTAAGGAGTTCCTAGAATATCCCATAGCACCTGGCTATGTATATCTAAGATGAATATTCGCCTGGTGATAGGTACCCAAACTGGACACTGTTGGTTAAGGAAGCATCTCTACTATATGAGGAAGTGTAAAACACCCCTTTGTAGAGGTTGCGAGACAGTATTCAATGCACTGTGTGAGTGCAGTGTCATCTCGTTAACAAGACAATTCATGTTGAGAGAACGATGGCCTCCTATAGCCTGCATTAGAGAGATACATCCACTAGAAAAAAATGAGCATCATATTTTTGAAAATATTAGGTTTATAAATATCCCTTTAGTAAACTTGAAGTCAGCGCAAGAAGTCAGGACATGGTAACAAATCTTGTAATTGTTCTGATTTTAAAAACAGTGGCAAATGGTATTGTTTATTTTACCATAAGAATTATTAATAAGGCAACTTATTTCTTTGTTTAACCTGTACACAGGGTCCGCCACTTAAAACTCCCCAGGCTTCTGTCTTCATTATTTTTTGAGATATCTTAGCAAACAAAGCATCATTTTGTAGGTCTGTTCAATGCCTATTAAGCCAATTTAAAAAAATACATTATTTTTAACGCCCTGACGAGTTCTAAATGGCGGATCCTGTATAACTTCCTTACAAAATTTTTAGAATTAGATATGTTTAAAATATATGTAAAAGATCCAGCTGTAGAAAACTCATAACTTCGAAGATTAATAAGTCTGAATTGTCAAAAATGGATAAAAAAATGTATTCCGATACTATTTTTTGTCCCTTCTTTCATATAAATAAAATCGATACGACCTGGAGATAAGTTCTCGGCGGTTTATATTCACTTTAGAAGCAAAACCAATTGGATTCAATGGCACCTAAGGGTCCAATAGGTTAAGAGACAAAATCCTATTCCGATTTAACTTAATCCAGATTTGCTATTTTCACTATATCGCTGCAAAACCAGTACGTTCTTCTTTATTGATACTTAGATTGTATCGGCTATATTCAATGGGGCATTTAACCCGTGTAGAAAGTTATGTGTATGTTTGTTTTATGAGCTATTTGTACATTGATTTATTTTTTGCAATAATACCGTTCATAACCATATTTTATAAATTTTCGTACTTATTTAAGTTCTGTTTGATTGAAAATTAGTTTAGATAAGTCGTCTACACCAGACACAATTTGTAGTATTATTTCACATGCTATTATACTTACATTTTTTTTCCAAACACTATTTTACTACAACATATATATTACCAAATATATTGTAGTAAGTACCGTTTTACGAGAATACTCAAAGGCAGCAACAGTTTACCCGCATTTGTGTAACCTCCACTATAAGGTTTTATAAAAATATCTGTTAAATACATTAATAATTACTGTTCTGTTACAAACGCGGAATTTCAGGAAACAACTCTACTCTGCGCACTAATGCCACAATCAACATTATCACCTGACCTGAAATAGGTATTTAGCAAATTAGCAAACTGACAAAGTCGTTCGTCTGTGGCACATACGACATATACTACCAGACTCGAGCTTGTTTCTCTGTTTGAATGAAAATTAGTTTAGATAAGTCGTTTGTACACTGAAAAAAAGAATAGTATCTGCTTATACAATTGAAGACCTGTATACTACAATTTGCAGTGATTATAGCTCCAGACAATTTGTTGCAGTATTTCACATACTATTATGCCTACAATTTTGTAGTAATAATTTCCAAACACTATTTTACTACAACAGATATATTATTAAGTACTACATATATTGTTGTACAATTTCCACTTACTAAAAGTTTTGCGAGTTTAAACAAAGACTGCAACAGTTTACCAGCATTTGTGTAATATCCACTATAAGGTTTTATAAAAATGTCTGTTAAATACATTAATAATTACTGGTCTGTTACAAACGCGGAATTTCAGGAAACAACTCTGCGGCCTAACACTCCAATCAACATTATCACCTGACCTGAAAGACCTATTGCAAATTAGCAAACAGACAAAAGCGTTCGCCTGTGGCACATACGACATATACCGGACTCAAAATTGTTTAAGTTCTATTTGATTGAAAATTAGTTTAGATAAGTCGTTTCTACACTGAAAAAAAAGAATAGTATCCACTTATACAATTGTAGATGTATGTACTACAATTTATTGTGATTATAACTCCAGAAACATTTGCAGCATTATTTCACATACTATTATGCTTACAATTTTGTAGTATTAATTTCCAAACACTATTTTACTACAACAGATATATTACCAAATACTACATATATTCTTGTACCATTTCCACAAAAGTTTTGCGAGTTTACACAAAGACTGCAACAATTTATCAGCATTTTTATAATTTCCACTACAAGGTTTTATAAAACTGTCTGTTAAATACATTAATAATTGCTGTTCTGTTATCAACGTGAAATTTCAGGGAACAACTCTACTCTGCGAACTAATGCCCCAAACAACATTATCACCTGACCTGAAATACCTATAGCAAATTAGCAAACAGACAAAGCCGTTCATTTGTGGCACATACAACAAATACCGGACTCAAGCTTATTGACGGTGTCAATGTCATAGGGGTTTGGCAAAAGATCTCTCGATGGATCTTTAACTGTTAGTGTCTGTTACACCCAACAGAACTGAAATTAATTACACGTGATGTAATACGTATAGCCCTGGCTGGCTACTCGATCTTTGACGTATCCAACGGAAAGTCAAGAATGCGCGAGATGCAAGTGTCTTACCCCATGATAGACTTGGCGGTTTTACAAAAACTACTTTAATACAATTTGTAGTAAATAATACTACAATAATTGTGTCTCATATTGTATACATAAATGTAGTAGATATAAAATAATGCGAAAGTAAAATTAAAAATCGACGTATCTGAAAATTTTGCTGAAAATTTTGTAATTAATAAATCATTAATTTTATTTCATAAGTGGTAACCACAAAATATATAGTACCTACGTTATTTGACGTACAATTAAATATAAATATGAAGCTTCTAAATATAAATCCGTAATCCAAAATGTTACAGTTTTACAGCTATACATGATTGATTTAACTAAACAGATTAACAAGCTGTACCTTGCTAAATAAATTTCAGATTTAGATTTAATTGGATTGACTGAATGAAAGCAGTACTGAATATGTACACTACATGACAGTAACTAGGCTAAAATTAGAATATGTAGCAAATATAAACTACATATTATTCAGATTATCGATCGTGTGTATTGTAAACAACAAGAATAATTTACATTCCCCATCCGGATTCAGCATTTGCTTTGTAATCTGCGTTTTGATTAAAAGTAATTGACGAAATCACATTCTGCATCGATCGCAATGTTGGAGTTGATAGTAGAAAATATCGGATAAAGTTAATTTTTATTCTATAAAAGCAGTTTCAAAACAAAAAGCGTTTCATAGAATAAAAGTAAAAGTTGCAGGATACACCATCATTTTAAAGTTAAATTTGTTAATAGAATAATTATCAAATATTGTATCATCACTGAGTAGATGTGTTAGATATTAAAGTTAAGCACTTATGACTATCTTTTTGTTTCAAAGTTCAAAAATTGATTGCTTAAATTTTCAGGAAAACACCATAAATCAGCGTGTTAACATTCGTGCCTTTTTGCAGCTTCATTATCGTTTAACTTGATAACAACTATTTACTATTTTTGTTTGATTGTTACTAGTAGTTAATAGTGCCTTTACGTCAAAGACGAAAGGAAAAAGAATGGTTTTACTTATGTATTTAATACATACATTATGATTCCTTTTCTTAAAAACTGATTCCTTACCAAATTTGGTTACAATTGGTTGAGAGGTACTGGAATTATTACAAAAAAATCCAAAAAATAATTTCAACTTTGACGCCCTGTATATTTCTCTCTTCATATTTTATCCCTAAGATGTCGTCCCTGCTCTATGGCCCAATGTATTAATGGTCTACCGTGTATATTGGTAATAATATGTCAAACATAGCAGGAAAAAATAGAAAATATTGCAAAATATTAGAAATTTCTATATATTAATTGATCTGTTTCAGTAATTCTTTAAATCTCAACTAGAAAAAAATATTTTCAAATACACTGCATACAGGATGTAACAAAAAAGTAGGTCAGTTTATCTATATGTACAAATGCCTCCCTTAAAAGATACAGGATGTTAAAGTTAAACTTTTCAAATAGTTTTTTCGCTATAATTTCTTCAGATTTTCGCATATCACTTTGAAATTTTATAGAGATACTTCTTGTAGTTAACCAAATTTTCAAGAGTATGATTTTAAACGACGCCTAAAAAACAAACGTAGAAAAGGGGCGAGGGGGAGGAGTTATTCTAATCCACAACTTCTTTCTGACGTACACCTATGGACAATTTTTTACCATGTCATACTTACATTGTAGAATGTATCCCTTCATTTTCGAGATAAATTTGATTTTACATTATGCAACGTTGAACTAGAGATGGTCGCAGCAAAATGAGTTGGACTTAACATTTTTAAATTTCAAATTACAAAGGAACAATTTATAATGTTCTAAAGTGTTCTTACTTATTTTAAACAGAGTGAATATAGAGCAAGCCAGATGTGTCATTTCTAAACATGTAAAATACATGTAAATTCGTTTATTAAGAAAAAAAATACGGATTTAAGAAATAAACTAGTTAAGTTTTGCAAAATTATTTTTTCATTTTCTCCCGACAATTTGCCACTTATTTTATGGTGCTCCGCCTCGTCTTGGATTGAATATTAGACAAAATTAAGAGTTCTACCCAAAATTAACAAGAGTAATAAAATATATATTCTAATTAAAATTCTACATTTTACATAACGTTATAGAAAATCGTCAATAGACGTACATAAAAAAAATAGGGATATAAAATAGCCCCTTCCCCCCGTTTGTACGTTTGTTTTTTAGGAGACGTTTTCAGCTTGAAATAAGTATCTCTATAAAATTTCAAAGTGACACGTAAAAATTTGAACAAATTATAACGAAACAAAAATGCTTCTCGTATAGGTAATATACAGGGTGTCACCTAACGAACGTTACATACTTCAAGGGTGTAATCTAGAACCCAAATGCTGTAGATTTAACTAAACTTGCTCATATGAAAAATATCGCAAAAAATTACAGGGTGTTTCTATTTTTATTTCTTATTTTCTCCTTAACTCCAGTTAACCGATTTGAGCAAAATGTTGCTGTTGCTTAGATTCTCTTCATGAAGTATGCAATGATTATGTTCCTATTAGGTTAAATCATACAGGGCGTTTACTTTACTACAACCTTTTGTGGATATTCTTCTGCAACTTTTTTGTACGTTTATATATGTACAGGCAACTATCAGAAATAGGTAGAAAATTTTATTCCACAAAAACTGTGTATACCTATCAAAAGTCGTAATTATGCTTAGTTATGAAGATATTACAGAAAATATTTATTAACACATTTTTTTTTAAATAACTAAGTATCCATAATAAACATAATAAATAACATAATAAACTAAATGTTGGCAGTAATAAAAAGTTTACTAATTTATAATAAATGTTCTACGTGTCCCCCATTCTCTTCGACACATTTCCTTAAAAGTTTCATGAAACTATTGAGAATAGGAAATATGTGTTCTTCTAACTTGTCGTACTCAGTATAAGTGTATTCTATCCCAAAGTTCTTCTCCCGTGTTACAGAGTTGTAAACAATTCCTTCCAATGACCCCAAAAATAAAAGTCTAACGGATTAAAATCCGGACAGCGAGAAGGCCATGGAAAGTCATTACATCGCCAAATCCAACGGTTTCGAAATGCTTCATTTAATAATCTCTCACTAAAGGGCTATAGTGAACAGGGGCATTATCGTGCATGAACAACATTTGTCATTTAGTATTAATGGGTATTTCATCGAAAACCCAGGAAGTTCTTACCAAAGGAATTACAAATAATTTTGGCCGTTTAATATTGCAGGTAGAGCGAAATTGTCATGTTGATCCATATCAATACGTAGTTATTTAAAAAAATATGGGGTATCTGTTAATAAATATTTTCCGAGCATAATTTCGACTTTAAATAGCTATACATTTTTTCTGTTTAATAAAATTCTCTACCTATTTTTGATAGTTGCGTGTAAAAATATAAACGTACACAAATGTTGCAGAAGAATATTGACGAAGAGTTGTAGGAAAATGAACGCCCTGTAAGATTTAACCTAAGAGATACATAATCTTGCATACTTCTTGAAGAGAAACTAATTAACAGCAAATTTTTATCAAATCGGTTAACTGGGCCCTGAGTTAAGGATAAAACAAGATATAAAAAATAAAACTTTAACACCTTATAACTTTTTTTCGACATTTTTCGTTTGAACAAGTTTGGTTAAATCGACACCAATTGGGTTCTAGATTATACCCTTGAAGTATGTAACATTCGTTAAATGACGCCCTGTATATTACCTATAAGGGAGTCATTTTTGTGTATAGGTATAAAAATATGCAGGTAACGAGATGACTTGATTTTTTTTTACTGAAGTTATAGGGTACTGATAGAAAATAAGATTGATATTTAAATTTAAATGATATCTATATAAAATTAATTTTCAAGTTTTCTTTACGGTTGAAACTTGTTTACAAAGTTAAGCAAAACGCTCACTTGAAACGAAGGAGCAAAAAACGAAGGAATCGAGAAAAAAGGGTCTAAATCTAAACAGATACACATCTAAATACTCACATATGTTTCAATCAGGTCACTCCTGTGCGGCACAAAATAGTTATGGTCCTCCATTTCCCTACGCTTCTTTACCCTGATAAAGTGCTCGGTGGGATTGAGGTTTTTCCTAGCGCAAGCACTGGCCAAGAACTCCTCCACCGACATCGAATCGCGAACGTATACGGTTGCGGTTGCGGCGTCTGGAAGCGACACTTTTACAGTCTTTTCGGATTCATCGCGGGAATTTATCTGAAAAATAAATGTGAAATATGTAAGTAAGCGCAGGGCTAAGGAAACTGAATATATGATCTTGATAGTGTTCAAATTTGTGAAATAAGAGTATACAGGAAATTTTTATATTGAATGAATTTTCTTGTGTATACCTGGGACATTTCAGTAATGCATATTGAAGTCTTGCAAAATGTAAAACAGAAAAATGATTAAATGAAATCAAATTTGGACCGTTATGTTACTAGCTCAATCTTAGACAGGTCTGAGTTTTGGGTTTTCAAGATATGTCATTTTATCGCGAGGAATTTCACTATGCATATTTTTGTTCCAACGTTTGGGTTTCAAGAAATCACTCATCAATTTTTTTTCTCTTCTGAATTTTTGGCATGTTTTGATTTTTTCTCTCTATTTGTTCCACACTTTAAAACATTTTGCACAATGAGATAAGTTTATGTCAATTCAATAATGACCAAAATAATGGTTGCTCGAGAAGTATCAATAGTTCACATAAAATTATTTAACAAATTGTGTATAGAACCCATATATTTATTCAGCTATTGATCTATAGCAGGGAAAGTTGCTCTACAGGGTGTTTTTATATGATGTAGCAAAAATGGGACAACAGATTCCTTAGGTGAGAATCAGTCGATTTAACCTAACATACCTATATCCCAAGTCGCATAATTAAAAAGATACAGGGTGTCAAAATCAAAATTTTATTTTCGGTATTTGTAGATAACTTCTTAAAAAATTCAAATATTTACATAAAATTTGTAAATCGTGGGTTCTTGCGGGCGAGAAATTCAAATTTGTTTCTTATTTTCACGTCACTAGTAGAGGGCGCCACTTATGGCACATTATGTTTCTTTTAAATGGCAGGACTTTTTTGCTGCTTAGTGTATTCATTTGACTATCGAATCTATTTTAATTAAAAAAGGTATACCTTTCTGAAGTTGGTAGTGGTTGGTAGTGAAACAATTCTATTTGAAATGCTCAATGCATCGAGTAAAAACTATATATTTTGGTCTCAGGTAAAGTGCCTTTTGCCGAAAATACAGCAAAATATTACTTCAAAACTTCAGAATGGTAAATAATGGAGACGTGCAAAATTGACCCATTTTTCAAGACATAAAGATTTTATCAAAGCAGGCCGACCTTTTTGAAATTTTGCACGTCTCCATAATTTACCGTTATGAACAACTTTTTCAAGTAACATACCTGTATTTTTAGTAGAAAAGGCACTTTACCTGAAACGATAAAAGTTTTTAATCGATGCACTGAATATTTCAAATAGGATTATTTCGAAAACTGTTACTCCTAACGACTTCAACAAGGTATACCCTTTTCAGATATAACAAGTAGGAGAATCGATTGTTTCAATAGTCAGATGGGTACACTAAGCAGTAAAAAAAGTTATGCCATTTAAAAGAAACATGATGTGCCATAAGTGGCGCCCTATACTAGTGACGTCAAAATTAGAAACAAATTTGAATTTCTCGCTTACAAAAACCCCCGATTTACAAATTTTATGTAAATATTTGGATTTTTTAAGAAGTTATCTGCAAATATCGAAAATAAAATTTTAACTTTGACACTCTATATCTCTTTTATTATGCGACTTTGGATATTTTAGGTTAAATCGATTTATTTTTACCTAAGAAATATGTGGTCTCATTTTTGCTAATTCATTTAAAAACACCCTGTATACTGGAATACTAAGCTAACATGAACCCTGAAAAAGATATTGTAAATAGTACATCGTTGCAAATTAAACAGGTGATAGTTTCAATTTTATTTGAAAAACAACACCTGATTAGCTTTCAACAAAAATATTTTTTTTTCATTAACAATTCTGTTTCCCATTTTAGCAACTCTGTGTATCTAAAACTAGACTCGCAGTGTGTATAAGCATAGATCACATTCAAAGTATACATCGTCACTATTAGCTCCACTACAAGCTTTATGAACCCATCTTTGCCAAGTGTTACACTGAATCCACGGTTCCCCTGTTTTAATAATAATAATAATAATAATAAATCGCCTTTATTAAGTAATGTACAAAATGAATGCAATAAAGATAATACAAATAGAAAATTACTGAATGTGATGGATTTAATAGGCAAAGTCTAGCAAAAATACTACTCAAACTTAACCTAAATAAATCCATAAGTGAAGTATATCTTATACTAATACTGTCTAAAGAAAAGTAAAAAACAAGGAGTTTACAAGGAGATGCTATACATACAAACAATTAAGTCCTTTGTCTATCTAACAAAGAGGATTTGTACATATATTTAAATTTACGGGCACTATATTTATTATATTCGTTAGGTAATGAGTTGTAGAGTTTAGCTGAATTATAAATAAATGACCTCTGAAACAAAGCCAAACGATGATAAGGTAGAGTGAACTTGTTAATACATCTTAAATTTCTACTATGCACTTTAGAGCGGGGAATAAATAACTTTTTAAATAAAGATGAAGCATTTGGTTGGTTTACAATTGAGTGAACAAAATTACCCAATTGAAACATTCTACGATTTTCCATTTTTAACCAACCTATATTATTAATTTTATCTGAAATATGATTATACTTTCTAAGACCATTGCAATTAAATTGCGAGAGTACAAGGGAATCTCATAAATTGACTTTCAACTTAAAATTCAAAATGTGTTAGTTTGGAAACAATAACTTCAAAGCACTAAAAGATTTCTGAATTAGTTTTTTAATATGATATCTAAATCTTAAATCAGTGTCAATACTGACACCTAGATTTTTTACAGAATCGACAATAGGTAACGGTTCATTATCAATATGAATGCTTAAAGATTTTTTAAAATAATTTACCTGGCTATTCCTTCCAAAAAATAGTACAGAAGATTTATTAGAATTTAATTTAAGATTGTGTTCAAAAGCCATATTTCTGATACTGTTAAGCTCACTGTTAATAATTTCATTGGCCATAGAAAAACCATGAACCGAAAAACTAAAATAAACTAGTGTATCATCAGCATAAGCCCGTATCTGACAATTATGAGTAGAATTTAAAATTGCAGCAGTATAAATTATAAAAAATAGGGAACCCAAAATGGAGCCCTGGGGCACCCCTGAATAAATTTTCAAGTTATTAGATGTTGCATTATTAACCTTAATAAATTGATACCTATCCTTTAAATATGACGCTACTAATGAAATTGAATTACTAAACCCGCAATATTTTAATTTTACATTTAAAAAATTGTATACTACATTAAAAGCATACCGGATTATTTTCATTAACAGTATTTTTATTTCCCATGGTCTTTTTTAAATTCTTTTATTCCTGTGTCTATGTTATTTTTTGGCTTTATTTTTCCATTTTTTCTATCCTCATCTCCCATAGATGAAGCTCAATTATGCCCATAACTTACGAGTTCAAAACGAACAAGAACTAGAAAGATCCGTGTAAGACTAAATAAGGCGGGGTCAAATGTGTATACACAACAAAATTTTGAACAGTTGTTGAAGGTATATCAAATTATTTTATTAATTAAAACCACAAATTAATTTTATTAATTAACAATAGCGGCAAAAGCAGTTGAATTTATTGATATAAAATAAGTGTAACAAAAATTTCAAATTTTGTCCGTTTATTTTTTATTACAATGCCACCGTGACAATCGCCGATTGATTGCTTTGCCTTGCGCAAGATCAGGCGTTACACTGGACCAGTTTCCAGTACCGTGCAGAAGTGTATTTTTAAATCATTTTTGAACTGCCTTTTTGATTTTTTTTATAAAGTTGTATTTGTAAGAACATCCTCATTAAAATTGTTTTTGGGTTAGTTCTGAATTATCCTGTATATGCGAGTTTTTGACATAAAAAATAATACAAATATAATCGCTGTAATCCGACCACTCTATTAGGCAAAATGCTTACATTTCGATATTGATATTATTATAACAAAACTGCTCAAAGCTTGACAACTGAAATTGTTATGCGTAGAGTGGTCATTCACATACGAAATATAACGTTAAGTGGAGTAGTAGCTAAATTTTGTAATTAGTGGCACCATATGCATTAAGAAATAATTTAAATGTTCCATTTTACCTGAGTATCCCATTTTAGAGTACCTTTTCCCACATATCTTGTAATAATGAATAATAATTGTAAATTAAAAAGTTAAGCAAAAATATGGACAAATTATTTAATTTTGATATTCACGAGGGTATACAAGAGAAATCTTGTATACAGGGTGTTAAAAAAAGAATGTAAAATATTTAAGCAGGTAATAGTATGAACCAAAATAAGCAGAGAAGTCTCAATAAATATGGGTCCGCAAAGTAACGGTTACGGAGATATGGAATGTTTTATGTTTTTAGCCCCTTTTTTTATTATTTAAAAAAAGAATGTAAAATATTTAAGCAGGTAATAGTATGAACCAAAATAAGCAGAGAAGTCTCAATAAATATGGGTCCGCAAAGTAACGGTTACGGAGATATGGAATGTTTTATGTTTTTAGCCCCTTTTTTTATTTTGCAAAAACGTTGTGTATTTTCTTATAATAGTTGGTTGATGTTTAGTGAAATAAACAGTACGTATTTGACAGTTGTTCTCAGTGCACAAGTTTTCTTTCGCTATGACTGGTTACTCTAACGCATAATTAACAGACATGCATTTCATGTATGGTCGTGCTAATAGGAACGCCACCAAAGCGCGACGTCTTTATGTTGATGCTTATCCAAATCGCCAGATTCCTTCACAACGCATGTTTGGAAGAATTCACCAAAGATTGCGTGATACCGATTCCTTGAGCAAACACTGCCATTTATCCGGAAGACCGAGGTCGGTATCCACTGCTAGAGCAGAAGAAGAAATTCTAGCATTGGTAGAGCAGAATCCAGGTACGAGTGTGCGGAGAATATCAGCCGAGGTAGGAATTAGTGGTCCTCTTGTTTGGAGAATCCTTCACGGGCAACTGCTTTATCCATACCATGTGCAACAAGTACAGGCCTTAAATCCAATAAATGATCATCAAGCACGTTTGGTTTTTTGCCGCTGGTTTCTACGTCATGATGGTGAAGACTCTCGTTTTCTTGCAAACATTCTTTTTACTGATGAGGCCGGGTTCACAAGAAATGGAGTGTTGAATTTTCACAATACGCATATTTGTGCCGACGAAAATCCTCATGCTCTAATAGAATCTGGACATCAGGCACGTTTTTCATTAAACATTTGGATGGGTATTGTAGGTGACAAGTTTCTAGGTCCTGTTGTTTTACCAAACCGATTAACAGGCGCTGCTTACCTCAACTTTCTGCAGAACACACTGTATGAGTTTTTGGAAGACATTCCTTTGAATCAGAGGCAACAAATGTGGTTCCAGCATGATGGTGCTTCACCTCATTTTTCCATGGCCGTTAGAGAGCATTTACACCAAACTTTTCCACATAGATGGGTAGGAAGGGCCGGACCTGTTTTATGGCCTCCAAGATCGCCTGATCTGAACTTTCTAGATTTCTTGGTTTGGGGCTATTTGAAGTCATTAATGTATGATACTCCTGTAAATAACCTGGAAGAGCTGCAGCTACGGATTAATCAAAAGTATCAAGAAATCCAAAACAAGGAGGGTGTTTTCCAAAGAGTTCGAATATCGTTGAGACGAAGATGTCGTGCCTGGTTGGAAATGGACGGAGAGCACTTTGAACATCTTCTGTAACTTTGTTTTTTGTTTGTTAAAAGCTTCCTTTGTCGGTTTATTCCTAATAAAATAAAATGTTTGAAAAACGAATAGTGGTCCATATCTCCGCAACCGTTACTTTGCGGACCCATGTTTAAGACTATTACTATTACCTCCTGAAATATTTTTCACTCTTTTTTTAACACCCTGTACAAATAAACTACTTATGTACAAATTATGAAAGCTCAATTACACCATGATTTATAAATTGAAAATATATAACATAAGCCTTTTAATTCACCATATCTACGTCATATTGACATGATTATTAGGTTCAGTGATTCTGCCTTCGAATAATGAATTGTGTTTAGTTAAGAAACGTTCGAAAAGTAGTCAAATTAATCATATTTTGTTGTTGGAATTATATCCAAGCAATTACATTTTAAATATACTCGCGACAAGAATCCAGACGACTTACGTCATACGAACAAATGAATAATTCATTATATTTTCATCAAAATATTTAAGAAACTGCAACTGATAGTAATAAAACTATATACTACACTAAAAGTTTGCGTTATATTTTGCACTAAATTGCAAAAAATAATTCTTTTTAACCCGACCAAATATCGATAATTACGTTGACAATGTAAACAAATGGTAACGTCAGCTGTGACGTAAGACGTCTGAATTCTTGACGCGAGTATAGTCCTTTTTATTTATAAATACACATCATGTTTGAGCATGGACTATAATGAAAATTTTCGAGATTTCTATGATAAACATTCTTATGTAAATCACTCTTTAAATTTATTAGTTAAAAATAAATGGCAACTTCCAGATAATTAATTAAAATACGGACCGATGTGCATAATAAAATTAAATATTTAAAAATCATGCACTAGATAGCAAGATGTGCATCAGCTCGGCACATATAAATTGGGCCAATAGATATATTACCTTGTTTATGATGTGTCTATATTTAGTCATAAAAGTAGAAATACGGTCTTAAAGAATTATGATATAAGTTTCTGACAGATTATTTTATGGATCCTTGAGTTTCATTCGAAAACACATCGGACATAGAATAACGTGAGACGAAGAAGACTACACATGAAACTAAATGTGACGTTTCTGAGAGAGCTTCAGACGTGGCATGAAATAAAAACCATCCACCCTTCATTTTATTTGAGTCGGTGAGATTATTTCTATTTTTTTTGTCTCTAAGTAAGATTATTAATTAAAACCGGAATCAACTTGTTTGATATATATCTTTTTTGTAAATTTAATTCTTTGCATTATTTCATAAAGACTATTCATTTTTCAAATCAGCTTTATTTAATTTATAATACGCAGTTAAATAGTTTCTACATAAATTATAAATAACAGAATATTAAAACAAATGTGCAACATAGGATACCTAAAAAACTGATAAAAATCAAGAAATTTGAAGTTTACCGAAAGGTAAGGTTTTGACATCATTTAATAAATATGTATAAATGTTCAATTATAATTATATAGGGTGTCCCAAAATAGAAGGTCATACCATTAACCACACATTCTTTGTCAATTTATATTATGCCAACGACAAGAAATGTCTGAAATGCCTATAGTCCTTACAGTAAAATATACAATTCGGGAATATTTTGGAAGAATGTAGATACCTACAGGTGGGGAGCAGTATCTAACAGATGAAGGGTTATAACATTGAACATTCCATTCAAATTCCATTGCAGGAATTTTCGTTTTAGAACACTATATATCTCCTCCAGTTATTCCTGGACCCATCTTTGAATATTAAAATATTTTACATTTCGGTTTTCAAAAGCATAAATTTGTTTTTGATTAACATGTTTTAACCTGGTCTGATAATGTCTGTGGATTAAACTATAAGCGGAGAAGTCAATAAATAATGTATTAATATTTATGTTGCAAATGGAGAGGATTACAATATTCTGAATTTTAAAAGCTTCTTTAAGAATGTGATATAAGGGCATACGAATTCGCAGTCAAGGTATTTCAAATATTTGTTGATTCTTTGTCAACATCGCCTCTAGTTTGTAAAGGAAGTATCCTGATTTATAATATTTTATGTTAAACATTCAAATAGTTATGTTAAACAATCACATAGTTAACTTTAATAACTCTTCTTTTCTTTGGATACATTTTGATAAAAAATAATATCCTTAACTTGAGCACTTCGTCCAATTTGTTATGCATGCCGTCAATTTGGAAAAATTTCAATATTGCCGTTCTGCATAGGATATTTGGTATTGTAAGTAGCATTCAGTTTAGCGATAATATATTCATTCCCTACCTGAATTTTGAGGTATTACTGAGTTTTTCCTGTAGAACAAATTAAGTAGTTACAACAATGAAATTAATTTAGTTAACCTACCAGCTAATTGACTTAATAGCGATTTTAAATTGGTAGTAACAGGGAGTTTCGCATAAGATCCGACTCAGAGCAATACAAGTCTATACACAAACAAAGTGAGCAAAATATTTCGAAAAGAATAATAAGTTTGAATTACTTTAATTTGGAAAAACCAAATTTGGTACATGATTTCGATTTATCATGGGTCTTATTTACTTATGAGTTTAAGTAAACCGAAACACTACAAGGTGTTCATTGAGGGTGAGCCACCCCTAAAATTATACTAAATTATTTTCCAGTGATCGAATTTTAAAAAAATTATAATATCCCGTGCTGAATTTAATTTAAAACATTTTCTTATTACTGTTAAATTTAAAAAACTAAGATTTTCAAGAAAAAATGCATTAATTGAAACGAGTTTTTTATAGTGTTATTAGAAGAAATCAAAAAGTCAGTAGTACGCTTTGTCTTTAAAATTTGACAGATTTATTGTTATAATTTTTGC
The DNA here is from genome assembly GCA_037114965.1 of Monochamus alternatus. Taxonomy (NCBI): domain Eukaryota; kingdom Metazoa; phylum Arthropoda; class Insecta; order Coleoptera; family Cerambycidae; genus Monochamus; species Monochamus alternatus. The sequence continues at coordinate 69,380,557 of CM073431.1, read as the reverse complement.
ACTTTGTGGATAAAATGTACTTTATCCACATTTTTAAATATTATAGTGATGTCTCAAATTTTCTTTAATTGATTTACGTTTTCTAACATTCAATCGTCATTTACTCGAAAACTTTCCTATGTAAGAGGGCAAAATTTTAGTACTGTCTGATAGAGAATTAAACGATCTTTCAGAATCAAGGAAAAAATATGGTGTAGCCATTTAAAAAAAAATCGAAGACGTCATTACTCGAAAACAAATGACATTTGAAAATCGCATTTTACGCTGAAATATGTATTTTTTAAATTAAAAATCGACCTGTTCGAGGATTTTTCCGAAAAAATAATTGTTTCGTTTTTATTGAATTTATTCCATACTTTTGGCGCATACTGTACGATTGATATATTGAAAATCAGAAGACGACACCAAATCATTTTATAATAATAATATCTCTACCCCCTCATTCTAATCACTAGGATTAGCCTAGAAGTCAGAGACTTGTGCGGGAGAGAGGGTGGCATATTAATATTAAACAAGCCGCATTTGCACCCAGGAACGACTTACGTTGGTAGGCCCTAACCACCATTCAGTGCAGGAATGAGGGAAACCTCATTAATTAGAGGGGTGGTCAAATGTCGACCCGAATCAATCTCTCACATTGACTCAAGTGAACGTTCTTCCACTTTACTATACTCGCAGAGAGGGTGCTAATACTCTCCACGAATATAGCTGATCTATGGTCTACGAGCCGCGGGATTCGATCCCACAGCAGACTAGTCACATCGATTCAAGTACTGACACCTTAAACCGCTCGACCACTGACCGACTGGTCATTTTCAAGAACTGTGTCAAGATTGTAGAAAAACGCTGGTATTTTTGCTCCGCCACTTTCACCCCCAAGCAAGAGTAAGCATCACCCCAAAATATTTAAATAGCATTGGGGATTGAGTAATATTTATTTTGAAAGCTCTTACAATTCTCTTTACAACTGACTTTAAATTTTATAATTCCACCCAATACTTTATAAGAATTTTGATTTTAATGTTGAAACTTATGTACAAATAATTAGTAACGGTGAAAATGTCACTCATTCGAGTTAAGTACACCAATGGCATAAATTTAGTATTTCTTGCGTTACATTGGTTTTTGGCGGTTTGGAAGCGTTGGTTGGTTGGTGGGTTATTTAATTTTGTTTTTGAAAATTAAACACTATGGTTTATTTCATTGCAGAAAGGATATTCATTTCACTTTACTATATGAACAGTAAATGTACGAATAGAACAGTTCAGCTCTATAGGGAACTATACAGGGAACGTATCCAATAAAAATCGAGAAATTGAAGAACCTATAGTTAATGAAGCTAAAGAAGTTGCAGTTTTGGGACAAGTTTATCTTGATCCTATATTAAGTACGAGGCAGCTGGCATCTGTGTCTGGAATCAATCGAACTAACCTAACCTAACCTATAGTTACTGAAGCTAGTGAAGTTGCAGTTTTGGGACAAGTTTATCTTGATCCTACATTAAGTACGAGGCAGCTGGCATCTGTGTCTGGGATCAATCGAACTAGCATACAAACCGTTTTGAAGAAGAATAAATTCCATCCATACAAAATAGATTTAGTCCAGGAACTTCATGAGGATGGTTATGACAGCCGTTTGCAATTTTGCGAAATAATGAATGAGCGAGCAGGAAACGATCCACAGTTCCTTTTTAACATTTGTTTTTCTGATGGTTGCAGTTTTTTATTGAAAGGGATGGTAAATCGTCACAATTGCCGCTATTGGTCAGATTCAAACCCAAGAGTTTTTCAACAGGTGCATACACAGTAACCGGAAAACTCAAATGTATGGACTGGAATTTTCGGTGACCGGCTGGTGGGTCCTTTTTTTCTAGTAATTTGACTGGCCAAATGTATTTGCAATTACTGGAAGATGCTATTGACCCTGCCTTGACTGATATTATTGAAAATATTCCAGAGTATGATGATCAATTGATTTTTCCATATTATGCGTTAATTGTCCCTCAGTATTTGGACCAAGGTTTTCCACGGGATTGGATATGGAGAAGAGGCAGCATTGAGGGGTTTCCACGATCACTGGATTTATCGCCCCTTGATTTTTTTTGTGACGATACCTAAAAAGTAAAATCTATAAAACACAACCAGCATCGCTGCAAGATTTGCGTCAAAGAATCGTCGATAAATGCCGTCGACTCATTCCGGAAATGCTTCAGAATGTGCGCGAACGTTTCGTCCAAAATCTTTATTCTTGTATGGAAGCGGGCGGGCATCAGTTTGAACATTTAATTAACTAAGTAGTAAGTAAGCAACTAAACATAATTTAAATTTTAAAATGTAAATTTTTTTCAAAGTATTGGGCGGAATTATAAAATTTAAAGTCTGTTGTATAGAGAATTGTAAGAGTTTTGAAAATAAATATTACTCAACCGCCAATGCCATTTAAATACTTTGGGGTGATGGTTGGCTGAAAGCGGCGGAGTTAAAAATATCAGCAAAGAATGCCTCCCTTTAATCTAGAATCGACATTGAGCGTTTTTCTACAATCTTGACGCAGTTCTGGAAAATGGCTCTGTTTCGTTTTTACTTAATATAAATAAGTATAATTTTGTTCGAAAGGTTCTTTTATTATTTTACATATCACATAATAAATCTCCGAATATACACAGTTTAATTAAAAATTTCATTTGTAGAGTTTAAGTAGATAATGATAGCAATTCCCGCAGTATCATCGTATAACATAGGACAATAAAACCACGCAGACAAAAGAATAAATCATACAAACCTCTGAAAAAAAAATCGCACTAATTTAGAGTTTATCTGCGCAAAAATTTATTTGCTACGCTGAACATTTCAGAAGATGTATAGCCATAGCTAGAATATAGTACAGTTTAACACCCACTTTGAAAGTGACAAATAGTACTTTGATATCAGTTCAGTGTTTTTTACGGCCAGATTTAAATAAAAGGATACTTTTTAGTTTCGGTTTATATTAAAGCTCTGACATGTTTAGGAATAGCAGAAAAGAATTATGACATTAGCTAATATTCAGCAATTCTTTTTGTGCATGTTTGGTAATGGATCGTGTTGTTATGAACTTTAGGTTAATATAATGCCATAGTCTCAAGCGAACTACTATTGGATAAAAATAAAAATCTTCCATTTTAAATACATATTTATGAGGTATAATTGAATTAATTATGTCATAAATTGGTGACGTTCTGTTGATTTAAATGTATTTATTAATAACACTAATGGATATTACTAAATGTATATCGTTATTGTTGGACCACTCTTTTTTATGATTTAAAAAATATGACATGGCGTTCCTATCTTTGACTGCGTTTAAGTTATTGAAGTCGTATTTAAGCTATTTATTGTACGAACGGAAATTACAATAATTACAATAATTATTAAGGAAGTCTATGAAAATGGCAAGTATTCTGTTATTACATGACATTTATTTAACTAAATCAGTTGAAATTGAAATAAATGTTTTGCAGTTTTCTTAATAATTTATTAATATTCAATGTTCAATAACTCGGAAACAGTTAAAAATAGGCATGTAATATTTTTGAAATAGAAAAAAGAATAATTCGAAAATTCGACAATACACAGAGCGTTCCATTAAAAAATAAAATATTGTTGTTTCTTGTACCCCTCAACTTCTGCACGCCACTGTGCTTCCATTAACTCATTAAAATTACAGCTTTGCAACTTTTATTCGAAACTTGTCTCTGTTTTGTATCTATAATAATAACGATAATGAAGGGTAGCCTAAATATAATGAATAACACTGTACAACCTGTTTTCATCATTGTACGCTTACCTAATTTTAACTGAAAATAGCTTTAAAAAATTAAGTAATTTTTTTCAAATTTTTTAAATTTTTATTATAACAAAACTAGTGAAAATATTTGCATTTGTTCACCTTTCTCTTTTAACCCCAAGATGTCTAAACCACCGAGGCAAAATTAGGTTAGGTGAATAAATTTTTCGCTTTAGTGAGATATATGTAATAATTACAAATTATTTTATTGTCAACTGTATTATGATTTGAGTGTTATGATAGTTAACATTACTAACCAAGAGTACGTAGATATGTTGCCAATTTATAGATAAGAATTTAAAAATTCAATGTTAGAAGCTCGTATGTATGTACAACATTTTCCTGCTAGATTTCTTCCTCATAGAGTATCTTCTTATAGCGTGGTACATAGAACCTTGTCTAAAAGACAATGATATACATTTACGTATTCTGCTAGCACTCGCTGAATTGTAAACCAAGAAAATATGCCCTATTATGTCCGATGACGTACTTGAAGCTTTTTCACTGGTTATGTTGTCACTAACATTCTTGACCCACATTTGTACTACTGAAAATCCATACATCATGCTTAACTCAGTCTCATTTTCTGGACTGGTGTACTGGTTTACTTATAGGACCATTCATTTTCCTAATTGTTTTAACAGAACAAACTTGGCTCCACCATACTTATACCCTGAAGGACAAAACAATTTTTGTCATTTTTTTATCCGCATAAATTGATTTGGCGTAATGGAAATATTACCATGGTGGCATATGAAGCCATTAGTGTGAAGTGAATACGAGATATGAACTTTTATAGCAAACTGAAAATGTTAGTGTAGAAATTAGAAGTGATTGTGTTTATGTCGTACTTCTGTAGAACCAAACTGTATTGAAGCAGGTTGGTTAAATTTAAAAAAAGTTGCACAATGTCGTGTAATTAAGATTATCATAATGATTATGAAGACGAATAGAAAATGGAAACATTACTTGGGATTATTATGGAAGAACTTCCAACACCTTGGTCGGTCGATAATCGATCGGTTTAAGACGTCAGTACTTGAATCAATCTTTGTCATAGTCATAGATTCTATTCTCAGAAGAGCGTTGATCATCTATACTTGTAGTATAGTAAAATGGAAGAAGGTTGGCTTGAACCAATATGGGATAGCGATATTGGTCAGCGTTTGACCGTCCCGTCTAAATAATTATTTTCATTCTTGCACTGAATGGTGGTTAGGACCTACCAATGCAAATCATTCCTGAGTACAAATACCTGCTTAATAATAACCTCGTCTTCTGTACAAGATATTATTATTAGAATTAGAATTAATTTTCATAATTTAATTGACATGAAAATGAGCAATTGCATTTGTAATCTAACTACCTCTGTTCATATTGTCAACAAAGGAGATCTTAGAGAGATGGTTCACAGCTGGGCACATATTTTAATTATTTTAAATTAAAAACCTTTTTGGCATACATACGAATATCAAATTATTTTATTGAATCAAAAGTATAAACATATTTACAATCGATAGTGTGTCAATGTTACACAAGTGAAATTCAAAACAATTAAAAGTGTCCAGTTGCAAAGGTTACTATCAAACCAAACTATGTCTATCCTTCTTGCTCTCTCTAAGAACCAAGCGATAGACTTATTGGCTGTTCCCATAGTTTCAACAGATAGTATAATTCTGACGGAGTCAGCATTTTGCGAATGTGTATAAATATTATTAAAACTGGGCCAAAGCCAGCCATTCCATGGCCAAAGGTCGGTGGTCAGCCGCTGGCTGGCTCTGATCTCTAGAAGAGATACTCCCCAGCGCAAAAGTCCACTTTATTGTAAGTATGGTTATTGTTATGGTTTTAATAATGTATTTTTATTAAAAGGTTGAGTTTCTTTACCTCTCGCAGGAGCCAAGCGAGTACCCCAGAATATAGGAGAGGTATTGTTTTTGTGTGTTTATAGGTGGTGCAGGACAGTCACACTCATTGCGTGACATTTGGTGGAGTCTCAAGCTTCCCCGCTATAGAGTCACACATTTTCCGTGACATTATAGAAAAATCTATGGTGTCCACCTTACAAATTATCAGGTTGTCTTACTCTTCGTAAGTAATACAGGTTTACATAATTTTATCACATGAGCACTAAATCGTGTTTCTAAAGGATATTGGTACGCTGAATATTAAAAACAGCGTATTAAAATCCTTTGCAAACATAAATTAGTGTTTGTGCGATATAAAAAAGTCTACATTTTGTAAACCTGTGTAAAAAACAATAAATTGGCATGAAAATGAAAGAGGAAGTGAATAATAATTTCTACAGAATTTTATTCAACTTTGTTGACAATTAATTTCAGTCATTTTATTTCTTGATTTATTCTCGGAATACAAAGGACGTCTATTAAATATCCTTTGTCAAACGACTTTGAATAAAATTTTAGCCGGAAGGTTTTGCACCAGTTTAGTTGACATTAATAACACATTAGGTGTTCTATTATTAAATATAATGCTGTGGGAAATACATTATTGCCATTTACTCGCCTAGAAGTTGTTCCCTATTGTCCCAGGCTAAATTTAACGATGACCCAACTGTGCCTTATACAGAGTGTCAGTTATTAAATGAGAAAAATATTAAATAATATTAGGTATAAAAATTAAGGAAGAAAATGCTATAGCGTGGTCAGGTTAGTTAGTCCCTCATTATATTTAATTAGTTAATTAGTGTTAATTGAGAAAAATTTAAAAGCATATTGGGTATACGAATCCTTTAAAATTAAAGAAAAAAGTGTATAGTGTTTATACGTAATTACTACGTCCATCTGTTTTTTAATTAAAATGCAATTTTAATATATGATTATTAATAAAGAAATACGTTTTTAGCGGGTTATCTATCAAAATATGGCTGCAAGAATTTTTAATTATTTAATTAATTAATTAATTATACCTAATATTAAATAATATTAGGTATAAAAATTAAGGAAGAAAATGCTATAGCGTGGTCAGGTTAGTTAGTCCCTCATTATATTTAATTAGTTAATTAGTGTTAATTGAGAAAAATTTAAAAGCATATTGGGTATACGAATCCTTTAAAATTAAAGAAAAAAGTGTATAGTGTTTATACGTAATTACTACGTCCATCTGTTTTTTAATTAAAATGCAATTTTAATATATGATTATTAATAAAGAAATACGTTTTTAGCGGGTTATCTATCAAAATATGGCTACAAGAATTTTTAATTATTTAATTAATTAATTAATTATACCTAATATTAAATAATATTAGGTATAAAAATTAAGGAAGAAAATGCTATAGCGTGGTCAGGTTAGTTAGTCCCTCATTATATTTAATTAGTTAATTAGTGTTAATTGAGAAAAATTTAAAAGCATATTGGGTATACGAATCCTTTAAAATTAAAGAAAAAAGTGTATAGTGTTTATACGTAATTACTACGTCCATCTGTTTTTTAATTAAAATGCAATTTTAATATATGATTATTAATAAAGAAATACGTTTTTAGCGGGTTATCTATCAAAATATGGCTGCAAGAATTTTTAATTATTTAATTAATTAATTAATTATACCTAATATTAAATAATATTAGGTATAAAAATTAAGGAAGAAAATGCTATAGCGTGGTCAGGTTAGTTAGTCCCTCATTATATTTAATTAGTTAATTAGTGTTAATTGAGAAAAATTTAAAAGCATATTGGGTATACGAATCCTTTAAAATTAAAGAAAAAAGTGTATAGTGTTTATACGTAATTACTACGTCCATCTGTTTTTTAATTAAAATGCAATTTTAATATATGATTATTAATAAAGAAATACGTTTTTAGCGGGTTATCTATCAAAATATGGCTGCAAGAATTTTTAATTATTTAATTAATTAATTAATTATACCTAATATTAAATAATATTAGGTATAAAAATTAAGGAAGAAAATGCTATAGCGTGGTCAGGTTAGTTAGTCCCTCATTATATTTAATTAGTTAATTAGTGTTAATTGAGAAAAATTTAAAAGCATATTGGGTATACGAATCCTTTAAAATTAAAGAAAAAAGTGTATAGTGTTTATACGTAATTACTACGTCCATCTGTTTTTTAATTAAAATGCAATTTTAATATATGATTATTAATAAAGAAAACGTTTTTAGCGGGTTATCTATCAAAATATGGCTGCAAGAATTTTTAATTAATGAAATCCGACAAACGTTAGACGAAACAACAGAATTGATGAAAAAGGATCTTGTATGTATGTATACTGAGCCATTGAGGCACCTGTCAAAATTGTGTTTATTTAGGTGTTACCGTAACCAACTCTCCACAAATTTTTGAAAAGCTCATATTTATTCATTCATTCACGGCCCGAAAAATATCCCTGAATACACAATCCTTTTTCATAAATTTTGGCGATTTGCCTCACGTTTGATTTCATTAATTAAAAGTATTTATGGCTATATTTTGATAGGCAACCCGGCAGAATCGTATTCATCTATTGAATTTGCAGTTTAATTAAAAATCTGGCTGACATAGTAACAATTGGGCTTGACTTTAATAATATGCTTCCGAATTGCCCATATGACTGAACATGTATCATAAAAATTATCGGCGCATCCGAATACTGAAATCTGATTTTAGTGTTAACATTTTTGCGATAGTGTTTCCAAGCATTAATTGTTAGAAATATTTTGTTCTGTAATATAGAAATCTGATGTCACTTGTACTATAAATTAATATCTAGTAAAAATGTGTAACTTTTGTTTAGACATATACATAAGTTTTTGTTTATGGCAGAACAATTTGTTATCAAAATTTATTTTAAATAAACAAAATCGTTGAAGAACTGTTTTATTCGACGCAATAATAATAATAGGCCCAGACTACGCCAGTTAGTAGTGGCCAACAGAAAGTTAAAGAAAATTATCGGAAAATCTGAAATCAGCGTCAAAAACTTGAACAAAAAGTAAATAATATGTCTGGATTGAGTGCTGCTGTAGTCGTTCCTGTTTTGGAGGAAAATACTTTTAATAACTGGCAATTCCGGATAATGACTATATTGAAGCATGAACAATGCGATGAGACATTAAGGACAAGTCCACTAGAATTGACAACAACAGTGGCGGAAAAAGTAGCATGGCAGAAAATGGACTCAAAAGCCCAGTTAGTGATAGTACAAGGAATATCTGGCAAGCATTTAGGTATAGTCAAAGATGGCAAAAGTGCAAAACAACAGTTAGATGCCTTGAGAGGAGTTTTTAGTAAGAACAAGCTCTTTTGCAAAACTATTCCTGTGGAGAAAACTAATTCACCTAAAACATAACAGAGAACAAAACAGAACATAACTTTTTAAAATTTTACATGATAATAAGGAAATTAAAAGAGCATGGCTCAGACTTGAACGAAAGCAAAAAGGTGTGCCATTTACTGTTGTTACTACCAGAAAAATTTGACACAGTAGTGACAGCAATAGAAACCGTTCCAAATGTGACAATAGACTTCGTAAAGGCTAGATTATTATATCAAAAATTGAAATACAAAACAAAGACTGAAAATGCAGAAGAAAATAAAACTATCATGAACGCAGCTGGTAAAGAACCCACTTCATAGCAAAATGCCCGAAAAACATAAACCCTAGGGGAAGATCATCATACAGAGGAAGAGGTTGGAGAGGAAGAAGAAGCTTTGATGAAAATAGACAAGAAACAGTAGGCGAGCAGTGCAGAATAAGAAATACAGCTGTATGCAGCTAATATGTACACAGAAGTCAATGGAAAAGTTCGTTTTGTTTTGGATTCTGGTGCGAGCAATCATTTTGTTATGGAATCTCTTGGAAAACTCATGACAAATGTTAAGAGGCAGACGAATCACATCAATACATATAGCCAATGGAGAAGTATTAAAAATAATAAGTAGGTGCATTAGAAATTATGTGTCAAGGAAAGAGTGCATCAATTGAAGCTCTTATTGTACCAAACATAAAGCATAATCTACTTTCTGCTCCGGAATTAACTTCCAGAGGACATAAAATGATTGTTGAAAAAGAAACACTGGAAATAAAAGAAGAACAATTTCGTTAATATTCAAGTATCGGAATGGTTTATACGTATTGAATGCCGATTAGTATACTAACGGAAAAAGAAGAATAAGGCAACATAGCAAAGGACATATGGCATAGAAGACTTAGAAATCGAGGAAACGATGCATTGGTTCATTTATTAATGTATCATTTACCAGTTTGTGGTTATGCGTTCAGGTGTTTTAATATAAACGTTATTATCCAAAATTCCAATTAGAAATGCAGTTGAAAGGTCTATTTGATGTAATTTCCATTCCGTTTCTATTGATACCGATATTAGAATTCTAATTGTCGATAGTTTATACACAGGCGCATACGTGAATTCTTCACCATCAATGTAAGGTACTTGAAAACCCTTAGCTACTAGTCTCGCTTTTTTGGTTCCATCTTCTTTGGTTTTAAATAACCACCTGGTTTCTATAGCAATTTGATTATTCGGTAAATAAGCAGGTTGCCATGAGAACTAATTTCCTTATTTATTGCTTCTTGCTACTCAGGCATTTCATTAGCTTCTTGGAAAGTTTTTCATCTTTCGATAGAAGGCAATATGCTGTATATACTTCATATTTATATAGAGCCTGTATTTCTGCAAGATGTGTCCTTAACTGTCCGACTCCGAATGTGGTTCTTCCACGATGGTGCTTTTCTTCATTTTCGACAAAATATTCAGGAGTGCCTTAATGAAGTTTAAGGGGTCCGATTCTTTGGGCTTCTTTTTGTTGGGATAATTAAAAAATTAAGGATATTGCACCGAAGTGATAATTTCAACCTATTTTATTAATTAAATCCACAAATTAATAATAAGAGCGGCAAAAGCAGTTTAATTAGCTGATATGATATGTCCTATAACATTTTATTTATTTTTTTCCTTGGGAAATTCTTTCAATTTTTTTCCTACGTCATATTTTACTAGTAGGTACCGTACAGAAGTGTATTTTGAAATCGAAAATGAATTACCATTTTTGATTTTATTTTTACAAAATTGTATTTGTAAGAAACGTACATTCAAACAATTTATTTCGAATCACCGTGCATAAGACCTAACACAAAAAAACCAAATTAAAAAATAATATGCGAGGTAAAGTTATACAAAAAATAAATAAGAAAAAAATAAAAAAACTGGATTACATGTTGAGATAAAATCTCACATAGGTCTACAAATGAAATGGTTTTTAAATAACATAGATCTTTATAAATGATTTTCGATGGAATCCAAATCCGACAACAGAATTGTACCTTCACGTAAGAATTTTGATATATTCTAACCTATTTTTTTTTGCAGAGATACACTAAATTGATTCTTATACTACATATTGAAAGCTCACTTGAAACACCTTTACTGCTTTTATTATAACGTTCCATGCAGATTACGGCTATACATTTTTTATTTTTATGTTTTACATTTTCTGGATTTGCTATCTTGAATCTTGGAAGCTTTGTATCTCATACAACCCACTTTTTAGTGTTGAATCGGGTAAAAACTGTGTATAGAGAAGGAAAGGATAATTCAGCAAAAAAGTTATAACTGAACTGGGTGGCGAGTGATACTGTATTCAACTTTAGTTTTATTCTGCGGAAGTGTACTCAGGAGAGCTCTCTGTATAATTTTGCATATCTGAATATTGAACAATGTTATACAACAAATAATCCACTATATGCATCTCGGCATGTCGGATTATTGCAGTTTGAGCTTAAAGCATATTTGACATTGCTCTGATTTTTTCACAGGAGTTGTTTTAAATTCCTACACTAAGAAAAATTAGTTAGTGGTACGTAAAACTACACTTGCTCCAGCAAGTAAACAATTCAATTGCAGCAGTTAAATCAAGTTTTCTAAAAACCAGTCACATGTGAGCAGGGCTACTAGCAATGAGTAACATTTCTTGCTGGAGTACCTGAATTGTATTGCTATAGTTCTTAAAACTTATCAGAATGTATATCTGATACATTAAGGACAAGCGAACTTATATTAAAGATAATGCAGCAATAATTGAATATGCTATATTGCTACTAGTACCCTTTGACTGGTAATGTTAGCTGTTTTTAGACAATGCAAGTATAATTTTGTATTTACTTTAAAGTGGATACTCATTTAACATAAACAAATGCAACAATAAGTCACACATCCAAAAAATGAGTATATTATGCAAAGTATATAATGCAAAATAGAAGTATGTAAGGTGTTATTGAAAAATATGTAAAACCTGATAAGGCGGCAATCTGCCACTGGACAAAAAATGAAAAGAAATGCCCAAGCAAAAAAATAAGTAACATTTTATAACGACGATTTTATACAGCAAATTTAACTGCTTTTGCCGCTATTGTTATTACTTATTAATAGATTTAATTTGTGGTTTTAATTAATAAAATAGCTGATAACAAAATTTTGGGCTCGTTGTATCTAGTTTCTAAACTAACACAAATGTTTCTGCTTCTTGTTTTCGAAAAAATTGCCTGGCATGCCGATTTTGTTTTAAAGAAAGACACTTTTTGACATACGACCCATATTTGCGACGTCATCGTTGTTCGAGATAAGACGTCATCGACAATTTTTTTAAATAGCAACCCCCAATTTTGATTTATGTCATTTGAAATAGCGTATCATTCTACGTACATACATCATGAAAAATTATGGTGTTACATAACAAAAATCCAAGAAAATAATGTTTGAGGATTATAAAATTTAATTTTCACAATACTGTTTGCGTCCCCATTATGCAACACCTGTCCGTGCTTATTTAGATGAGTTGTTCCCGAATCGTTGGATAGGGAGAAGTGGGCCGATTGAGTGGCCAGCCAGATCGCCTGATTTGACACCCCTAGATTATTTCTTGTGGGGATACTTAAAAAGCAAAGTATACTTTTCTAGACCGGTTAATTTAGTAGATTTAAAAGCAAGAATTCGTCACGAGATACATCGTATACCTCCTGAAGTTATTGATAATGTCTAAAATGAATTTATTAATCGTCTTGGCTACTGTCAGGCAGCCAACGGTGTACAATTTGAACATTTAATTTAGTTGATTTTTTACATAATCATTATCATTTTCAGTAGTGTGAAAACTAAATTTTAAAATCTTCAAACATTATTTTATTGAAATTTTTGTTATGTAACACTCTAATTTTTCCATGATGTATGTATGTAAAATGACACGCTCTTTCAAATGGCATGGTCAAAATTGGGGGTTGCTATTTAAAAAAATTGTCGATGACGTCATATCTCGAGCAACGATGACTTCACAAATGTGGGTCGTATGTCAAAAAGTGCCTTTTTTAAAAACAAAATCGACGTGCCAGGCAATTTTTTCGAAAACTTCTTAATATCAAAAATAATGAATTTATTCGTTACTTTTCGAAAGCACTGTATAAGAGGATACATAGTATTGATGATTTATGGAAACGTGTCACAGTTGCTGCCATTAACTTACGAGTTCAAAACGGACAAGAAGCAGAAACATTTGTGTTAGTTTAGAAACTAGATACAACGAGCCCCAAATTTTGTTATCACATTAGGTATGTTAAACTATTTTATTAATTGAAACCACAAATTAAATCTATTAATAAGTAATAACAATAGCGGCAAAAGCAGTTAAATTTGCTATATAAAATCAGCGTTATAAAATGTTATGTATTTATTTCCTTGGGCATTTCTTTTCATTTTTTGTTCGGTGGCAGATTGCCGCCTTATCAGGTTTTATATATTTTTCAATAACACCTTACTTCTATTTTGCATTATATATTTTGCATAATAGACTCATTTTTTGGATGTGTGGTCTATTGTTGCATTTGTTTATGTTAAATGAGTATCCACTTTAAAGTAAATACAAAATTATACTTGCATTGAATTTATTCATTACTTTTCGAAAGCACTGTATTAAATATCTCCACAAAAACAAGCCTAAATGATTTAGTCAGGAGATCGTGATGGTCATGGTACCGGTCCTCCTTGTGCTTGGACATGCTGTACATGTGTTAAATTACTCTAGCGTTGCACCACACTTGCACTCACTGCACACCTCGGTAAAAGTAGCTGCATTTGGCACATGTTTACCGGGAAATCGTTCTGCTAAAGCATTTTCACAGCGTCATAAATTAAAACGATATCCATCAACTCCTAGTTGCTACTATACGCGTAAGCCATTTTTGAGACTTGAAAAATTAATGTAAAGACTGGCGCCACAGAAACTTCAGTGCCTACAAAATGTAACCGGATTTCAATATTCAGAGACTACAGGAGGCCAGGGATGTTAAAAATACAACAACAATACAACTTCAATAATGTTTTACTCGGATACTATAAGACAAAAATTTTGTTTACGATATTGACTCCATTTTTCATGGCGCATCTAGTCCCAAATTCTTTTAGATAAGCTCTGAATCACCCTGTATACAGATAACATGCCAAGATGACACTTTTTACCTCGCTTTTTCTAGTTATATTTTCATTGAAAACTAGACAAACATGTATTTTTTTCTAACAACATAAATCTTCTACATTATAGTTCAGAATTCATAAATGTCTTTCAACAACTTGTTTGCATTGTTTATTTATACAAATTACAAGATAAAGGCATATCACAATAAATATAGAATAATTACATCACGATTTATTTTACAATAAAAACATTTTACATGTAGCTCGTGTAGTGTTAAAAATTGCGGCAAAATAGTGGAAAATACACTGAAAAATTAAATAATAAAAAATAAATCGAAACAGGGCGTACCTGCACACGGATATTTGTTATTACTCACGCTCTCAAACTAGCCAAGTGATGGTCATAACCATTCTTGAATAGATTATTGGATGGAGCTACATATACGCGCTTTGAGTTGAATTCCACTGATGCAGTAATAATATTTGGTATTCCATAGCCTTGACTATAGGTATATATACTCAAGGTCCATAGTTATTAAAATTATCCAAAAGACACAAACTAAGCCGCCTCGAAGTACATGCCATAACCACACAAAACTTAATGGCTCCGTATTGAACTAATTCACGATCCGTCGGCACATTTCGCCTATTCGTAGCGTATTCGACTGTGACAAGTGAACAAATTCAATTAGCATAGCAACATAAATAGTTGCGGTACCGATCTGTATCGCTATGACAATAATGAGTTATGGCAACAATTTATGTTTCAGTAACCATATCTACCAGCTATGGTTAACTGCAAAATAATTACAAGTAAACTAATGACTTACCGGAAATGAATTTAAAAATTCAATAAAATACTTTACTAACCACAAGTGATGTAATCGCTTATTAGTGGTTTACATGTGTAGGAATGTCATATCACGCGTGGGTAATATTTAAGACATCAGATATAATAGTTATTTTCCTAACAAGTGCGGAAAGTGACACTTTCCTGCACGCGACTGCCGTTGGCGAGCAGTCAACATTTATTTAGGAGAATTTTTTTAACATGCTCATGAAAATAAATGGAAAGTTTAATGTTCTTAAATCTGTATTAATACAAATGAAAAGTAACATAACAAAAGTGAATATAAATACATTGGAGTAAAAGTATTATCCTCGTACTTATTATTAGAAATATTAATTGTACACGTACTACACGTGTTATGTAAGCTAATTGCGAAGTCAGCATGTGGTTTGAAGTTAGCTGTTTCTTGGAAGAAGATCACTCCAATACGGGAAATAAATATTGGTTGTAAGTTTCTTCAGAAACAGGCATCAAATCGTGGCTGTTGATTACTGATGGTAAATCAGGGCAAGACGTTAATGGCTGTAAATTGCAGTTTGAAGATGATGGAATGTTCAAATGAAGAATTTTGTCTTTGTTCCTAAGTCCTCCTCTGCAACAGAAGTTGATTTCCACCCTTTTAAATGTCGGAATGTATTTTTCCTATTGAATTGATGCCTACAGGTTGAAAAGTACATTTTCCATGTTTATACTGTATAAATAATTGGCGATGTGGAGTTTCTTTTGGACGTAACCGTATATCACGAAGAATACATATGATATGATCTGGCGGAATGATTTTTGGAATTGTTGATATTGACAATCAGGTCTTCTTCATCGTGTATATTGTCGATGGTGATTTTCGTTCGTTCTTTCCTCTCGTCTGCAGGCACCAGCCAATCCGAAAACCGTTGCCAAATTAATCATCAGGTGAGTTTCATCGGGTGCCTCACTCATCAATTCTTTTACGTCTTCTTGCCTTAACTTTTTTGTTTATTCCGGACGAAATTCAACATTCTATCTTTTTATATAGGCAGTTACTTTATGAAATTTGCTAATATTCAAATCTTGTTTAATTTTATAAATACATTTTATTTTATCATTGAATGTCTGAACCACAACGTGTTTGCTTTCCAGGATTTGAACATTTCCAAAAAATATTCTAAAAATAAAATGTGAGTATTGATTCTCATATCTTTCTATTGACTTCACGGGTAACAAATTTACTCCAGTAGCTATTGCTAAAATTTCGTCAGGAAGTTCTTCATCTGATGAATACATTGTCGTTAAAATTGGAGACAGATAGAAATTTACTATTTATCAGTATGTCAAGCAACATCTGTCACATAAACAATCAGAAATGTTATTTTTAATTGCTACAGCAATAATTAGTAATTTATACGAGACTTGTTCATAATAAAATATTTCTAATTATTATATTTTTTTTGTTTTAATAAAGTACAAATTAGCTGATAATACCAAATAAATTTTCTAACTTTATGAAGAAACAACCTCAGACTTTCATATTTTGTCACCACCTACATAAATTTTTCATCAAAATTATACTGATCATGCGTCCACACCTTGTGGGAAAATGACACTTTCCGATTTAAATTGCGTGTTATAAAGACGTTAAATACGCACGCTTGCAGAGAATAGCTATTTATGATATACGTGTTAAAAGTAAGATTTTATTTTGTTAGTGAAGATGATTAAAAAACGAGCGTAGCGAGTTTTTTAACTTCACGAACAAAATAAAATCACTTTTAACACGTATATCATACAATATTTTTTCTACAAAACAATCGGAAGAACTTTAAACTCAATAAAAATAAGAAATCAAAAAATACCACACAGATCGCAATGTTTATGAACCAAAATTTTCGTAGCAACCAGTGCTTTTGATTTACTTTTAATACGCGTGTTAAAAGTAACCTACTTTTAACACGCGTGTCAAAAAATGACATTTTTAACATCAAAAATGACACTTAAAAAGCCCACTTTTAACAGTTTTGTAGAAAAAGATATTTACGGTAATTATTTTTTTTAACTATATAGTTCACTTGGAGCGTTTTTCTCAGTGTATGGTACAATTAAATAATCAACATGTAGTATTTAACATTTTTGCAGGAACCTATAACAATTATTCTGTAAAATATTTGTCACGCGACAAAGCTCATATCTCTGTTCTATTCTGTGAAATATCAATAACACAACAAAACTTCTTATTTTCACTTCAAGGACTGCGGGAAACTTGGGTGTTATTTGGATAGGACTCGGCATGTTATTACTTTGTAGAGTTGTATGGGCGTTGGGTTACGTCTTAGGTTGATGCTTTTCACTAAACTCTGGCAATTATTCAACGTCTCATTAGCAACAACCCGCTGAGCTACCATTCCACAGTAACGCTTAAAAACTTGAATTGATGGTTAACCAGGATTTGATAAATAACGTTTTAAAGTCATTATACTGAAAACCAAAACTAATACAGAAGTACAGAAGACGAGCGACTTCGAGGTCCCTCCCTTAAATTAAAAAAGAAACAATTTTAGAACTACAATACACCAGAATTTCCAGTCTAATCTCTCCGACTCTGTTGTTGCCGCACCATTCAAAAATAATTACGAATAGTTACTGCTAGTTTGAGTGCCGAAGTATGGACGTTTCGTTTTTTTTTTAATTTGCAACCATTTTATCGTATTCTTAAATTATTTTATTTAGTTATTTTAATTTAGTCAATACACTGTTCAGCAGATAATTAAATAACAAAAAAAATAATAATAAAAGAAAATACAAAAATTGCAACAAAAAAAAATAAGACAGCAAAGTAAAACTTACAAGTGCAAGTTAAATTACATATTTTAGAGGGACAAATTAGGCCATTATAGAGCTGAGGGTAGAAAAAATAAGTTAGATAGGAATTCCTGACATTTTCCATTCCCATTTAATTATAGAAAATTTAGAAGAGAAAAATCCGAGACAAATATGTGGGTAGCAGCCATTGGGAATTAAAAAAAAGTTTAAAAAATCGGTGTTTAATGGATTTTATTTTATTCATAAATATTTTAGTTTTGATTTAACATACTGAAATAACAAATTTTTTACAGTTTTACTTGAAAAATTACAGTTTTTTACTTGTGAAATCAAATTTAATACGGGTCGAGTTATTGAAGTATTACATTATTACATATTTCAGTATTCATTCATAAAGGCTTTGTTTAAGGTGAATACAGTCATTAAAAATATGAATCGAACCAAATATTTTAAAAATTTTCTCTATATAATTAACAAGATCATTAATGAACATAATAAATAATTGAAACTTAAACACACACCTAAACAGACAGACCTAAATGCATTATTAACAAAGTATTGATTTCTGTAAAAATTAAATTTGAAAATACTGAATAAAGAATGCCGAACTAGCAATGTGGTATTTTATAACAGCTACAAAAACGTTATCGAAACAAATGTTATATACAGCAACTATGTAGCCAAAATTGGCACCATATTATAGAGCACTTTAGTAACTGTTGAGATTTTGTAAAGCCCTTTGCAAACAATTAAAAAATAGTTATACAGGGTGTCCCTAAAAGGTTGTGATAGCGTTTAGCCACATAAAGCATAACTGAAAATAACTCGATTTAACTAAACTTGGCTTAGTCCAAAGGTTGATAATCACGGAGCTACATGGTGTCAAAGGTTAAAAAATAAATCGCGTTTTCTGTAACAACTTTCGACTGTTTCACGTTAATTTCACAAAATTTTGTATACAGGGGTTTTTTGGGATGGCAAATTCAATTTTATTATCCATTTTGATATATCTGCTAGAGGGCGCCACCGGCGACGATTTCGAACCATTTAAACCGTTATAACTTTTTTGTTCCACCCTGTATATTATTTTGGACTAGAAAAATTTATTTTCCAGTCTTTTATAGTTAAGAAAGGTTACCTTATTGAAGTCGTTTCAAGCAACGGTTTCCGAGAAAATCACATCTAATTATTATCTTATTATTTGTCTACAAAATTCAAAATTATTCATTTATCCTCAAGCAACACTGGTAATTTTTCTTAAAGAAAGTGCAAATAGCTCTCTATAATTAAACAATAGGACCTATTAGCTTTGATTTTATTATACATTTTTGTGTGGAACAAGGTCTATTCTGTCGTTATAAATAACGAAAATGAGCTAAGAAGACGAATTCGTGCCGCTGCTCAAGATATCGCTACGAATGAAGACATGCTACGCAGAGTACAAATAAACTTTGTACGAAGAATAAATCTCTGCATACAAGAAAATGGTGGCCATTTCGAGCATTTACTTTAATTATTTATGTTTGCGTTTATTTATTTTTTTGTTTTAGTATTAAGATCACTGCAAACAATAGATTTATATGTATTTTTCTCGAAAACCGTTGCTCCAAGCGACTTAATAAGGTAACCTTTCTTAACTATAAAAGCCTGGGAAAGAGATTTTTCTAATCCAAAATCATATACAGGGTGGAAATTGTAATGATTTAAATAGTTCGAAATCTTCGCCGGTGGCGCCCTCTAAAAGATATATCAAAATGGATAATAAAATTGAATTTGTCATTCCAAGAAACCCTTGGATACAAAATTCCGTGAAATTACATTGAAACAGTCGAAAGTTATTAAAGAAAACACGATTTATTTTTTAAACTTTGACACCCTGTAGCTTATAACTTTTGGACTAAAGTAAGTTTAGCTAAATCGGCTTATTTCCTATACTTAATGTGGCGAAACACTGTACTAACCTTTTAGGGACACCCTGTATATAATAGCCTTAATTGTAACAAACCAACTAAACACCAATTTTATAAGCGCTCTATTTTGATATTTCTAGTAGCAATAATACGACATTTTGTAGCATAAAATCCATCAACAAAGATAAACTAACTGTATCGTAAAAGTGTAAGAAGGTATAAAATAACAAGCATCTCTGTTTAATCACAATGTCTGAAACTGGAATGTTATGTGATGCATTATTAAATACTATTTTACGCGTTTTACTGCATTTTGTAAAAGCAATTTTTATTGCGGACAAAGTCTTATTTTGATTTGTATGGCTCATATCTAGTAAATTTTTCATACGCCGCGTGCTTATTGATTATTTCCAATATTATCATAATTAAATAAAAAATATTTTTTGAAATTTCATGAGTTTTAATGTTAACAGTAACGCCAAAAGCATGATCAGAACTTTTCATAATTGTCTTCGTTTCGACTATTCAATATTAGGAAACCAGTTAAATTTGTGAAATTTGTGAGTTATAAGCTACAATGATTTTCAGCATTGTGGTGGCAAAAACAAACGTTAAATGACAAGTAAGCTAATTGAGTGATTTCTGTAAAACATTGGAAATTATGATTTTATAAAGGAATTATCATAACAGGGTAATGGGAAATAATATATGAAGACATTAAAAATCATGGATTTTTCATTTTGCAAAACAAAACGGGTGAGTTAAAAGTAGGAATTCTTTCAATTTTAAGATAAAATCCATAGTTTTTTTTCTTGATAGCATTTATTTCCTTTTATTCAAAATGCGCCACTTCTTTAGAATTTTTTCCATTGGCTTAATCCTGATATGTTTATTCTTATACAGTGGCTATGAAAGATATAGAATAGGTTGTCAATGTAATTTTGTGTCAAAATAAACGTTTTTCTGTTGTAATTGATATATTACTATTTTTATTTTACAACTGACAATATCATTACATAATAACTATATACAGTGTAGATGCTATTTGCTCTTAGAAAGAATATTTTAATAGATTTACAATGACAACTAACACCTAAGAAACATTTATAATATTGTTTTATTGTGCGGTTAGAAATACTACGTAACATTTATAAAATTATTATAAAACGCTTTAGTTTTATTAAAAGAAATGTTTATTATTTTTTTTCAGTTACACCTTCTGAAGCTCCGACATATTATTATAAAATAGTTATATATTTGCCATATAATCTGCTTTCATTATTTAACTGCCAAAACGTTCTTGTGATAAATTTATAAAATATTTCAGTTGCTGACAACAAAATAATGGTACTAACTGCTATAATAAAGCAAGTATATATTTCGAAAGTAATATAATACGGCAATAAAATGTAATTGTCGTATAACATTATAATTAAAAAACATTTTGAGTTAAATTTGAGGTAAAACAACCAAGTTTTGGAATAACATTCAATGATTAAGCCTATATTTGTTTTCAGGATGCCATCAATAGAATCAGCTGCATACCTACATTTTATTATACAGCTGATGGTGACCTTAAAAAAACCATCTATATTCAGAAAATTCATTGCATCTAAAATGAATTAAAAAAAAAATAACAATGTATCGTCATGTTTACTTTCTCTAGGAATTTTTTTGTAAAATTTGAGACGACATATGTATGTAAGAATATTATCTAAACTTTAAATTGAAAATTATTATTTTATTATTTTGTCAGTTCTTGATATGATGTAATAAAATTTTAACAAAACTTTGTAGAGTTGCGACAACTCATTTTTTTTTAAATTTAAAATATTATACTCTTACAACATATCTTACAGAATATATTTTTATACTTTGTCTTAAGTTACTGAAATTTTATATCTAAAGGAGAAACATTTTAATCCTAAAGTAGTAGTAAGCGGTAGTGTTTTTTTTAAAGGGAAATAAATTTCTCATCAATCAAACAAATAAAAATACCTAATAAAAATTGGAAACCTTGCCTGAGACGCCCCTCCGTTTCGTCAGAACGTCTTAATAAATCAAACGGCGGGAGCAGAAAAAGGAAAAATCTAAATATAAATTGCGCGTTTCGACTAATTTCTAATTTCCGCCCTCGCTTTTGACGGATATTGTGAATTTAATTACAGCTGATTACGTTTGCACCGTCGAGAATAAGGAAAAATCAGATTGCAAATGGAAATAAATGTGCTGGTAATTCGTAGATTTCCATATTCAGCAGTTTTTGGGTCACCACGTCGGTTTAAATTAAATATTATCATTACATAACCAGCAGTGTTGGCTTTGATTTTAATAGGCAAAATATTAACATTAAAATCATTTTTTAATTAGTTTTTTACAATTCTGTAATATTGTGTGGTATGCCGCCTGTAGAGCTTTATGTTTTGATTTACCCATACGACACAAGTTGGTTTTCACTGCAGATCGCCAACATACAAAACAATTTCAACACCCTATTGCATGAAGATCTGTCTGAATACATATAACAAGAAGCTTGCTCCCTAAAAAACCTTTTCAAGACACATTTACGTCGAAGTATTGTTAACAAGTAAATTTTTACCATAATATAAAAGATTATTTCTATTAGGTTAATTGAGTTATCAACAAAGTTGAAAATAGTGACACAAAATTTGCCCCACTCACACCCAATTCGACGACTGTGGTACTGCGAAATGCTAAGGTTGCCCCGATCGCCCCTACGCGATTCTGTTAAACAAACAAAATGCCATGTATCGAGACGGGACTGGAAAAATAGGGAATCGACGAGAAGCATTCGAGTCGTTCGGGAAAATGGATCTAGAGATACTAGAAAATACCTGGAATATTCGTTTGGTCTATAAAAGAAGAATAAACGGCCGAGTTAGTCAATCTTGTATTACAGTCTGAATTGAAGTGTTTAGTTTGAGAGATCAAAGTGATTTAGATAGCGATTAATTAAATAAGTGTTTAGTTGAGTTGTAATTAGTGTTCAGCAGTGTACTGAGTAGGTAATAAAGATAAGTGATTAATTAACGGATTGTTTTTCTGGTAGTAAGATAAATACGGGTTGGGAAATCCGTGACAATAGGCATATTGTGATAAAAATAGAACTTAGCCATTTGAAGGATTTAATAGGGCAAAATACTAAAAGATTTCCTGTAAAAATTTAAAAAAACCCTGGATATTGAAGACGGATTTCAAGGCGAAATTAAATAAATTATAATTTCGTCTTGCGCGATATTGGAATGTTAGCATTTGAAAACACAGGAAAGGTAAACAATTTGTAATTTTGACTAAAATTTTAGTATTATAGAATTTTGTAATATTGAAAACTATTTTTATGTCGGAAAGTAGTAAATCTCGATCAATTTAGTTTTATTTTTCTTGTGTAGTAGTCTATTATGCTTAAATGTTAGTTGAGTACCTACAATAATCTCCTTTAAATGAAAACATAATTTGATCAGTCTACTCTAAATAATGAAAGGGATTACTATGTACACATTTCTAGCAGCTATGACATATTGTGAGCTTGGCATCAACCTTACCAACACATAACAGCGTTAATAAGGCATAAAATGTAATTTTCCTATTCACTGTGTTTCTTTAAAGTACTGATTAAGGTTATGATCCATGAAAAGACCAAAGCTATGAAAGAGCGCATAACCAACGCGTCTGAAGAACTAAACGTTACGAGCTTTACTAATAACTTAATAGGTGTAATTTAAGTGTCGTAAAATTTAAGAGGTCATATCTGCTGTAACTTGTGCTGGAAGAGATATGACAAAATGTTATTTAGATAACGCTGTTTTTGACATTTCGCTTTATTTTAATTTTTTTCAGAGACACTTTAAAATCTTGCAGACGTACTTCGTTTATTTATCACTCAGAAAGCTCACTTTACTAGAGAACAATTCTAAAATAAAGTCAAAAATCTCAAAAGATCTACGATAAATTTTGCATAGTTATAGATTTTTCAGTTCGACAAACATTTTTATAGTATTTTGTCACATCTCAAACACAAATGACACTTCAGTGCAGAAAAAATAATTCATTTTGAATTTGTAAGACACACTGGATTCTATGGATCTGAAAGAAGCAGAGTTGAATCCCACAAGACCAGATTTGAACACCAACATTTTTGTATCTTACAAAACTTGTTTCACCTATCCGAGAATACGCTATGTAAATATTGTTTTGAACTGATTTAATTCTCTTTTCAGATTTACGTATTCTTAAAATTTAGCGTGCCTGAGAGCAATTTAGAAATATCATTATTTATTTATCTGTCATTTTGAGATATTATACTTTATACTCTATCCAAAAATTATATACAGTTAAATGACCTGGTAAACCAATAAAAAGAGTTGTCACATCAAGTTCAGAATTTTCTCAATAATTGTAAAAATGTGTAAATTTTATCTATTTCATGTTTATCTAAAAAATGTAATGTTTATTCAGTTTTATTGTTTTATTAAATAACATTAGAATTAAGTAATGGAGATATCTTTACGGTTAATTACGGTCATACAGTAATATGTGAAGATACATTGTTATCCTTCTTTTACAAAAGGTGCCATTTTATGGGAACAAACTAAAACCCATCTTATGCAAAATTGTGCAGAGAAGAACCAAGCAATGTAAAAAATTTCCTGTGGATGAAATGGCACTGATTCATGGAATAACAGTATTAAAACCCTTATCATTGTGAACAAAATCCAGTAGAACTGATATAGATGCAAGTAAAAGGAGACAAGTAATGCTTAAAGGGCAATGAAAAAGTAAGTGCGGAAGATTGAGAAAAATGTATGAGGCATGTCCAAAAAGAAGAACAAAAAATGCGAGATTAGATAATCCATATTAGATATAGTGATAATGATAGTGATGACGATAGTAACTGCTAATGGAGGTAAAATCCTGAGGTATATTATTTACATGTTGAAAAACATGCTATATTTATTTAGATTATAGCAAAATATCTTCTTTCAGAAAACTTTATATGCGTTATATTTGCAGATCATTCAACTATATTTTAGATAGAGTTTAGATAATACTTACCTACATTTACTTACTTTTGAAATAAACTCTATTCAGGATGAGTCATTAATAATGATACATAGCTGGGCAGATTGTTAACGTCAAAATAAAGCGATTGAGCCCAACATGCCTTATTCAATTGTTGACCCTTTTCATTCCGCAGGGTGTTAAAGTTGAAAAAATGTTTTCGATATTTTTCTATATTTTAAGAACGTATGGACCAAATGTTTTGAAAATTTGTAGTCGTATGTTTTTTGAGGTGGCAATTATGAATATGCGTCTTATGTCTTTTTGTATTTTACACTTTAGAACTTTTAAATAAGAAACCATTAAACTACCTTCAATTCTAAATAGAAAAGGTATACCTGTTACAAATCGATAAACTCAACCCATTTCGAGAAACAGAGCATTTAAATTTTTGAGATTCGGATTCGGCGGGCGGGAGTTACTTATTAAAAAATTTAAAAGTGTAAAATACAAAAAGACGTATTTTTACATCGATAGTACGGTATAACTAGCGCCCCCTAGTCATGACATAAGACTACAAATTTTTAAAACATTCTATCCATACGTTCTTAAAATATAGCAAAAAATGGAAAACATTTTTTCAACTTTCACACCCTGTGAAATGAAAAGGGCAATTAAATAAGGCATGTTGGGCTCACTCGCTTTATTTTGACGTTAACAATATGTCCTTAAGCTATGTACCATTAGTAATGGCTCACTCTGTATACAACGAAGAGGCAACTTGGTTAACTTTCAAAGTTCCACATAAAAAATTATTGAAAGTCGCTGAACTTAGTGAAAGTCGAATTATTTCCATATAACAAAGGAACAGTTATTAATACGAACAGAGAGCGCCTTAAGCCGACTCTAGTTTTGGCGTTTAGAATATATGAATGTCGTCAGCCGTATACAGAAAGTCATATGAAAAGAAAGACGTGGAACGTTATTTGATTTAGTTGGATGATTTCCGGGTTGTTTGTCACATGGTCGGTGTAAATATCTTGACGTTTTGAAAGATAGCGACACGTATCTTCTTCAAAAATATTGTTGTTGTGAAAGACTGACTGATTTGAAGTGATTTATGCATTTTTAAATCAGTATAATAGAGGAAAAATGGTTCTTGTTGATGTCTCTTGTAAATTTATCCATTATAATATTAACTCAAAAAGTTTGTGTACAATTTCAAATAGTTATACAGGGTGTCTCATAATTAGCTGCCAATCCTGAACAGGCCGATTCTATGATCAAAACTAAGTAAAAAAGTTCTTATGAACATGGGTCCGGAAATGCTTCCTAAGAGCACAGGGACCCATTGAAGAGGGAGGAATGGAAATCATTTTTTTGCAATATTTCTCAATCGCGTTGTGATAAATGAATGAAATTTGGTATACACAGCTAAATTTTGATGAGCAATTTGATGGACTAATCCATTTATTTCCACAAGGTCCATTGGGGGTGAGTAAGGAGGGGCCCATTGGTATTTTGCGTGTGTAACTTTTTCATCTTTGACTTTTTAACAAATTGGATAGCTAATTCCGTTTTCCCTAACTGTTTTACGTTGAAAAGACTCTTGTTTCAAATCGTTATCTTTAACGGTTTCTGAGAAAATCGCTCTTAAATTAATCCCACTTTGGTCAATTTCATAGTAATTTAAATAAAATTATCAAGGTATTCTTATGTCAAAGTATTGTCAACCCGATTGCCAATTTAATCGTTCTAAGCGAAAAAATGGAAAAGTTTACGGGACAAGAGTTAGTTGATATGATATTTATTTATGGCTTTTGCGATGATAATGCTGCAGCGGCAGAACGCGAGTGCAGGAGGAGGTTTCCAAACCGAAGACTGTCATCAAGGTGGACATTCCCTACGGTATATTTTCGAAAGGGACCGGGTCAAGGACGTCCCAGGATTAATAGGGAACCGGAGGTCCTTGACGCTATTGAACAAGATCCTACGACTTGCATAAGGAACATTTCAAGGCAAATAAATGTTCCTCAGCCACCGGTACTACATATCTTAAAGATTTCCTTAACAGAATTGATTAGATGTGCTACTAAAATTTCAGGTTGGAAGAATATTAAAGCGACAAGGTCTACATGCATATCACTATCGACGTGTACATGGCTTGATACCAGATAATTTTGCACCACGTATGCAATTTTGTCGATGGATTTTGTCGCTGGACAACGAGCAAGCTTCCAAAATTTTGTGGTGTGACGAAGCTACTTTTACCCGAAATGGAAAATTAAATTTTCATTATTCTCATTATTGGTAAGAAGAGAAGCCACTTCAGCAACTTCCAGCAACGGTTTTCCATAAATTTATGGGCGGGAATAATTCACGACACTCTGATTGGACCTATTGAAATTCCACAACGTCTCAACTCAAATCTTTATTTAAACTTACTTCAAGAAGAAGATGATGATCTGCCTAAATTTACGACGTAACATGTTTTTTCAACACGATGGAGCCCCGGCACATCTTGGTCATAATGTTCTAAATTTTCTAAACGAAAATTTCGCTGGACGGTGGACCGGTACCTTTTTCTGGGGATATCTAAATCAAAAAGTTTACGCCACCGAAGTCGATACCCGTGAGGACTTGCTGCAGCATATCAATGATGCAGCCAATGAAATTCGTCAAAACCGTTTTAGCATCTTAATAGCTTCGAGAAGTGTTACACGTAGGGCAAGACTTTGTATCAGAGAAGGTGGAGGTTTTTTTGAACAGTTTTTAAAATAGCTTGTTGTCTGTTATCAAAATTAAGTTTCCATCTTATGATCCCTTCGAAAAGCGATTAATTCAAGAACGATTTTCTCAGAAACCATTGAAGATAACAATTTGAAACAAGAATACCTTTCTAACGTAAAACAGTTCGGGAATACGGAATTTGCTCCCGTACTCGCGTTCTGCCGCTGCAGCATTACCATCGCAAAAGCCATAAATAAATATCATCTAACTAACTCTTGTCCCGTAAACTCTTGTCCCGTAAACTCTTCCATTTTTTTCGCTTAGAACGATTAAATTGGCAATCGGGTTGACAATACTTTGACATAAGAATACTTTGATAATTTTGTTTAAATTACTATGAAATTGACCAAAGTGGGATTAATTCAAGAGCGATTTTCTCAGAAACCGTTAAAGATAACGATTTGAAACAACGTAAAACAGTTCGGGAAAACGGAATTTGTTAAAAAGTCAAAGATGAAAAAGTTACATCCGTAAAATACCAATGCCCCCCCCCCCCCCTCCTTACTCACCCCAATGGACCTTATGAAAATAAATGATTTAGTCCATCAAATTGCTCATCAAAATTTAGCTGTGTATATCAAACTTCATTCATTTATCACAACGCGATTGAGAGATATTGCAAAAAATTATGTCCATTCCTCCCTCTTCAATGGGTCCCTGTTCCCTTAGGAAGCATTTCCGGACCCATGTTCATATGAACTTTTTTACTTAGTTTTGATCATAGAATCAGCCTGTTCAGGGTTGGCAGCTAATTATGAGACACCCTGTATTTACATAATCTTTACCTATTACCAGTGTTTATATAAATTATAGTTAGTTGTGGACCATGTCGGCTAGATGGCGGGACTATAATATGTGTAAAATTTCTTAAACGAACCCTAAGGAAGTCAGTAAAAAGAGTCAGTTTGACTTTGTTTTTAAAATAAAATCAGTCTGACTTTGTTTGCCAGCTTTTCTAGAACTTGTTTAAGAGATTTTGTACATATTATAGTCCCGCCATCTAGCCGACATGGTCCACAACTAAGGCCGGTTGACTAACTAAACTTTATATAAACACTGCTATTACTTATGACAATTTTATAATTATCTCATGTAATTTTACAAATATTAAGAAAATTTACGATATTAATTGAAATAATACCTAAAGCGTGTAGTAGTTCTGTTATTCACATATTCACATAATGTAATTTTAGCAGAGAATTGTGTAAAGTTCTGCAAATTTAATAAAAAAATGTCAATATTATACATTTTTACAGAGAAACACATTCTAAGGTATGCGTCTACAGCGTCTCAATCCAATAATGTTCGCCTTGTCTATACAGTCATGTGCGTTATAGATATTTTACTGCAGTTGAACTATTTACGAGACATTTAAAGTGCGTGTATGGTTTAGTTGTGATGTAAAATAGTGTATGAGAAGCTCTTTGAAAGTGATTAAATAATACAATGTGCTCATTATGTGGTGCTCCATTTATAGCTGCCTGAAAAGACAACAGATATCTACATCAACGTCATCATAAAAATTCTAAAAAAAATATGTAAATGTGTTTCATGTTTCATGCAACTTTCTACATGTTAAATATATGTTTGTTATGTTCGTTTTTGCCTTTCACTAACTTTTCTTATATATTGCATGCTTTAATAATTTCTATATTAATTAATAGTGCAGTAACACTTCTAACTAATACAGTAGTAGTATCGAAGAAGACGAACTTGACTATAAATCAACCATACAATGCAATCATTTTTCTCTTGGTCCTACTGGTAAAATTAATAGATATTAATACCATAATACCTAGATTACTGGTAATTTATTGCTAAGTTTGTCTTCTCTTTCATCGACCATACTTTACATAAGTCTTACATATTTAGCCAACATTTCAGAAAATTGAAAAACAAATTCGGTTTATTTTTCTTAACTTCCTAAAGTATCTTGCGGTAATGAAACTCATATTTTTAGAAATTTCTCATAAACAAAATGCCGTTTAATTTTTAAATACTCTGTATAATTTTTACATAATACCTAAATATATCTAATTATTTAATTACATTGAATTTTACGGAAAATTAATTTACAAAGTATACAATAGGTAGGTACTTCATTTTCATGGTAAAAATATTTGTATAGGTACAATTTGTATTAAATGAATGTTCTAATTTTACAAAAAATTACTTAATTTATACAAGGTGTTAATTAAGTATGTGCATAAACTTTAAGGAGTTAATTTATGATTGATATTATGACAAAAAGTTGTAAACATGGCTCCGCAACGGCTTTGTTTACAGATACAGGGTATTAAAGTTTGAAAAGAAAATCAAATCAAAAATTTTTAGATCTATTTTCTGAGTAGTAAGAGCTAGTTAATTGAAATTTGGCACACCCTGATATGTATTTAGAGATTACATTTTGCGGGTTAAATTATTTTTAATTTAGCCATGAGCGCAGATATGGCTCCGTCGATTGAACCAATTAAAATTACACAAAAAATGTCTCTTGGTAATTTTTGATACGATGAACCGTTTTCGCGAAAATTCCTTAATTTTCAATCTTATGCCTGCAATTTAAGTTAGTTAGAGTTGGGCAGAACTCAACGCAAAGTTATTGCGAGGTAGGTCATGAAAATAAATGAAAAACATGACAGTTAGCAATTATTGTTGTATTAGGGTGTGCCAAGTTTCAACTAAGTAACTCTTACTACTCAGAAAATAGATTTTTTTTCAAACTTGAACACCCTTTATCTGTAAAACAAAGCCGTTGCGGACCCATGTTTATATGAACTTTTTGTCTTAAAATCAATCATAGATTAACCTCTTAAAGTTTGTGCACACTATAATTAACACCCTGTATATTGTGTACGACTATACGTAATTTCCATGGTAAATAATAAAGGTAATATTATTAGAACCTGTCACATCTTTGGAATTATTAAATAATATTAAATTTTTAAAACACAAAAACTCTGTTGGGCCTGACAATTTTTTCATAAAAATATTGAAAAAATGTTCTAATGATTTAGCTCCTATTTTAACTCATATTATTAATGAATTTTTCACTTCTAGTGTATTTCCTAATTTATTAAAAGTTGCTAAAATTTTACCATTTTATAAAAGGGGTGATAGCAAAGAATTTTCAAATTATCGACCCTACTATTACACTATTATCTGTTTTTTATAAATTATTTGAGAAACTAATATCAAAACGTATAATTACATTTTTGGAAAGAAGAAAAATTTTGTCACCAAACCAACATGGTTTTAGAGGAAAAAAATCAACAATATCTGCATTGACAAACACATTGCATTTTGTTTATAAGAATTTAGACCGAGGACATAATGTTATTGCTATATTTTTTGATTTGTCAAAAGCATTTGACTGTGTAGATCATAATATATTATTAAGAGATTTATTACGATATGGTATACGGGGCACGTGCAATGATCTTATAAAATCATATTTGGCAAACAGGAAACAGTTTGTTAACTTCCTTGGATGTAACTCTAATGTTTTACCTATTAACTCTGGCATTCCTCAGGGAAGCGTTTTGGGCCCTCTCTTGTTTATACTATATACAAATGACAGAATTATATTTCAAACTCTTTTACGGCATTTGCAGATGATATATCTGTTACTGTAAGCGGTAATAATCTATAAGATGTAATTAGATCCCTAAATAATGATTTGAACATAATTTCAGATTACTTTTACAACAAAAAACTTGTTCTAAATCAGAATAAAATATTCTCGTTACACTTCCATCCCATTGGAGCACATTATAACGCCAGTATACTTATAAAACATAAAGGTAAGTCTATTGCACAGGTTATTACACACAAATTATTAGGTATTCATTTGGATATATCATTAAATTGGAAGAGTCATGTATCCTATATATGTAACAAATGTGCAAGTACCTGTTACGCTCTGAAACGATTACGTCACATTGCTGGTAGTTCTACTTTAAGAATGTATTATTTTTCAAATTTTGAATCACGTATTAGATATGGCATTATTTTTTGGGGAAACTCTGTATGGTCGCAAAGGGTATTCAGATTGCAAAAGAGGGCAATTCGTTGTATGTTTGCATTAAAAATTAGACAATTCTGCAAACAAAAATTTATTACCGTCACTTTATATTCTGGAAATATTAAAATACACTTCAATGCTTTTATCCTATTAAACCAAAGTTATAACTATGAAACACGGCATGGTGGGGATTTGCAACATGAAGTTCACAGGCTTGAACTATATAAATCTGATCCGTATTATATGAGAACGGTATTGTATAATAAGTTAGATCCAGCTCTAAAAAATGTTGAGAGTGTAAAATTGTTCTTGACTAAGTTAAAAAAGTTTTTAGTATTAAATGCTTTTTATTCTGTGGAAGAATTTTTATCACAATGACTTATAAATTTATATTATTATTTTTATTTTAGTCGTTTCTTCATATGTGTGTGTTTACAAGGGGTACTTGATACTTTTTATAGTTATTGCATAGTTGTGTACATTTGTTAAGCAGTTTTATTAGATACTGTAGACTAGGTTTTAGGTTAGGATATATATGTATTTATATTTTTTATGACTTGTCCTATATCATTATATATGATCAAACGGATTAATAAATGTATGATTATAAAAATACATATAATTTGTATATGTATTATATGTTTACTTGCACTGAAATTTTTCACAGTATTAGTAACTACAAATCGTAATTAAAATGACAAAGTTATGGACATAAAAAATCATAATAAATTTACATAAATTATTTTTTCAGTGTAGGTGTGAGCATCCTTCAAAAATAAAATACGTATTATTGAAAAATGCGTCTTGATTTGTGCCTCCGTCTTTTGTGTGTATAGTTGTTTGCGGACGTTTTTACAGTAAACTGATTTTTTTCGGTAAAAAAATCATATACAGTTTAGCAATCTGTTCAGGAAAATCCGAGAGATTCACATGAATACGGGCACGTTAACGAAATATATTTATCACTTGGGCCTGTCATCTTTCTGAAGAGCGCATATTTCATGCATACACCTCGACGATGCGTACCAACATAGGACTGAATAAGTAATGTGTTTCCAATATTTTAGACAATAAGTTGACAAGGGCTTTGTCACTATCTCTTACTGTAATATATAACTATATAGGAGCAAAAGATTGATGAAATGGCACTTTCAATTCCTTGATTTCCTGTACTGCATGAGTATTAATATTTCTCAGAAGACGGCAAAAGCTAGAATATCATTTATTTGTGTAAATTTTTGAACACTGCATGAACTGTTGATGTAGGATTATTATTTGATGAAACTTAATAAATAGGTGCTTTAGTAGTTAATATTTAGGTAAGTAACTATTTTAACCCATCCCATCAATTAAGTTCCATATATTCCAAATATTTCGAAATAAATAAATAAATCTCTGCAATACTTTAACTTGGTACATGATTTGGTACATGATTTAGGTTTATTATTGGTCTTTTTTATTATGAGCTCAATCATCATCCCTTCATTTATATCAAACTCTTTTTTACATTGATCAAATTTAATTTAAAACACTTTTTTACTGTTGCTAAATTAAAAAGAAACCTTAAAGTTGAAACAAGATTTTAATAATGTTTATTAGAAGAAATTAGGTTTGGTCTTTAAAATTTGGCAACCTAACCTAACAACAAAAGTAATCTTACCTTAATCATTAAGAATTCTTTGTCATCTGCACTTGATAGAAAACGGTCGATTTCACCCTTTGTCAATATTTTCGATTTTTTCGCTTGATATCCGTTACCGGTTCTTTTCAAAAAGCGATCAACTTGAGGAATTTGCTTATATCTATGTTGTCGTCAAGCATGACTTAACCATAGAATATTGCGCCCAGAATGTGGAAGACTTGTAATTATTTGCATTGTCACTGAAGTATACCAACAAAAGATTCTCGCTGTATACTTGAACATTTTTCTCGGCGCACCACTTTTTGAACCGATTGTAGGCTATATCGTATAAAGATCTTGACTTCGTAGGCAACAAATTGCTTATTGCAATATTTGCAGCCTCCACAATTTCTTCCGACTCACAATTATTCATTGTGCACTAAACTAAACTAAACTAGCACCTTAATTTGACAATTATTTTTGTTTGTTTATTTTGTAGTTATGACAATAACTCAACGACTACTAAATAAATGCTCAAATCCGAATACAATAATTCTGGTGCTACTTACTTCATAATGACAAAATACGTGTTTTTAAGTTAATGAGACCGTGGAAAAAATAGTATATACCATTCGGGAGAGATGCTATTTTGTCCTCGGTGCATTGTAGCCCTCGGGCTTCAAATTGCACCTCTGCCAAAATAACGCATTTCTCTCCCTTATAGTATAATGTACTATTATTTCTGCTACTATTTGCTATTGAAAATTGCTAGAAAATTTACAGCGAACAAGTTCACATATTACTTGTGCTAGGTTTTTGTGAAGGAAACTGTAAAAGTGTGGAAGAATATCGTAAGAGATTTCCCAATCGAATCATTCCCCATATAAACATTTTCTAATGTTGACGGGCTCGAGAGATAGGAAAGTTCTTTAATAATATCTGAGAACTTCTTAGTGTAAGAAAAGTACAAGATGAAGAAACTATTTTGCAAACAATTGAATATGAACCGCAAATAAGTACTAAACGTTTATCTTGAGAAACTGGATTATCAAGAACTTCTGTATACCGAATTCTTAAATGAAATCTACTACATCCACATCACATTCAAAAAGTGCAAGGGCTATTGTTTCAAGATTTCGATCGACAAATGACCTTGTGCTAGTTTATTTTTCATCAGGATATTAATTCTCACAAGAAAATTGTTTTCACTAATGAGGCATGCTTCACACGTAGAGGAATTACAAATGTTCACAACTTTTAGTAATCTATACAATAACTTTTAAACATTTTTAACGTAAGTTTTGGGCCGGTATTATTGATCGTTATTTGATAGTACCCGTTATTTTGCCAAATCAATTTCAGTGCTATTGTTAGAGACTTTTTCAATTTTAAGTTTCCAAATAAATGGTTGGAACGAGGAAATAATTGTTCTGAAAATTGGCCACCACGATCATCAGACCTCAATAAATGTGGTTATTTTCTTTGATGTACATTGAAGAATTTTGTTTATTCCTCGTAAATTGAATTCTGAGAAGATTCGTGGAATCGTATTACAAATATATGTAACGTTATAAGAAACGATCATCATTTATTAGACAATTTTCGGCGAAGAGTAAATTTATGTTTTAGAGAAAATGGTGCCCATTTTCTTTAATTTCAATTATTTTTTGTATTATTTAGTTTTATTACTAACTATCTAATTTTAATGTTAGGGCCTACTACTGACTATTTGATTTCTTCTAATAATAGTCATTTATGGAACAAGTGTAAAAGTAAGTGTTTATTGCACGCGACGTAAAATTGTCCAATGAGGCCGTCGATTTGAACGTTTATGTTTGTCATGATCACAAAATGCTGTAGTAGAATGACATATTAGTGAAATACAATTTTTATTGCACTAGTGCAATAAAGAAGCAATTTTTTCACTAAATATAGTTCAATAAAGTTTTGTTGTTCCCATGAACGTAGAAAAACAGTATTAAAATTTTGTTTTAAATTATGCATTTTTTCTTGTAAACCTTGTCTTGAAAGAGTTTTAAAATTTAACAAAAGTAAAAATGTGTTTTAAATACAATTTTGCGCGGGATATTCTTATACTTTTTTCTACGTTCATGCAAAAAACAAAACTTTATTGAACTATATTTAGTGGAAAAAGTGGTTCTTTATTGCACTAGTGCAATAAAATGTATATTGCATTCATCTGTCATTTTACTACAGCGTTTTGTCATCATGGCAAACATAAACGTTCAAATCGACGTCATATTTACCTACACTTAATGTCATCTAAATAAAACATTTTTTGGTTTTTGCATGAACGCAACGCATTGTATGCAACTCGTACAAAAAGTGTTTATTGCACTCTACGTGTTGTTTTCCTCGGCATCTTTGGACAATTTCACGTCGCGTGCAATTAACACTTACTTTTTGTACATATTGCATAAATAACTATTACATTTAATCAATAGAAAAAAGTGCGGTATAATTTTAGGGGTGATTGACCTTCAATGAACACCCCGTAGTATTTCAATTTACGTAAACTCATAGTCAAAGAAGACCAATAGTAAAAGTAAATCCTGTACCATTGTGGTTATTTCAAGTAATTCAGAGATATTCTTATTTTTTTTTTAATATTTGGCCCCACTTTAAAGGCCTGTGATCTGTGTTAGTTCTTATACGGAGCACCCTGTAGTATTATACTATAAATTTCAAACTACCGATTCTTCATTATGCAGATCATTCTAAACCATACCGTAGATATTACTCTAAACTATGTCAATGTATTGCTATTTAATATTTTTTCATTTTGTATTTCTTATTGAGCATGCTTGAAAGTCTATGGACTCTTCAGATTTCAAAACCTCTTCTTTGAAGTATTCCACAACTGCAAGTGGTCACCTGTAGAATTATTAGCGATGACGTGTCGAGAGCTTGGCAAAGTAAACGGTGAAAAATGATGAGGGGTGCTTCCTTTAGTCCTTTAACGACAACACAAACGAAAAAAGTTAGAGGGCGTTAAAGTTCAAATTTTGAATTCGAATTTAATTTATTTCTTGTTTATTTGTTGTTTTTCTATTGGATGCAATGAAATAAAATAAAAGTTTGTAGTTACTTACGTAAAAAACTAAAGATTATTATTAATAATAATTTGATTACATTCAGGTGGCTACATTAAATTATTAGCATTTAAAATTGCTTGCCACAGCTCATGCCGTGTATTAATAGCGTCACTGTAAACTTTTGATTTCAAAATACCACAAAATCCATGGGGTTTAAATCTGGGCTTTGTGCGGAAATTGTGCGTTAAGATAGTTTCGCACCTGTACAGAAAAATGGGCAGGGGCACCGTTTTGCATAAAAAACATATTGTGTCTTACATTTAATGGTAAATCATCAATAAGTTCCTCAAAATCATGTTCTAAGAAATATAAGTAAGAACGGCTATTCAGATTATATCGCAATTCAGCAGGGCCCAACACATGATTTCCAACAATACCACACCAAATGTTTATCTTAAATTCATGTTGGAAATGACGTTCTCTGAATACATGCGGGTTTTCATTATCCCAAACATGTTTATTTCTGAAGTTGAAAACGTCCCGACGAGTAAATGTGACTTCGTCTGTAAATGTGGATCATCATTTTGCCGGTGTAAGAATCGAAAACAAAATTGTTCCCTATCTGGAAAATCTGCAGGCAGTAAATTCTGCACTGGGCTAAAGTGATATGGATACAGCTTTTTATTATGAAATGATCTATGAATAGATAATGTAGGTATCACTACAGTCTCAGAAATTTGTCGTAAACTTATTTCAAGATTTTCTGTTACAGGAAGCAAAATATCATCCTCTTGTTCTGAAGTAACAGTTGATGGACGGCCAACATTTCGTCTTTTAGGATGAAACGATCCAGTACCTCCTAACCGGTCATAAAGATTTTTAAATAATTTGTGATTTGATTATAATCTATTTGGGAAACTTTCTAAATACCTTCATTAGAAAATAAATTATGGCGAGGCATATTTCACGCGATATTATTAATTGTAAACAAAAACTTAAAGGAATACACTATTTAACATAAGTTACTTGTCAATTAGCTAATTGTCAATAGTACAATATGTTTTTAAATAACCAAAGCTTACTATGACAGTTTTACGTAAGTAACTACAAATTTTTATTTTATTTTATTGCATCCATTAGAAAAACAAGAAATAAATCGAAAACGGTTAAATTTATCGACATGAAACAAGTATACCATATTTGTGAAAAATGGATAGGAGAACAATATTTTTCTATTAAAACTTTCGTACATACACTGTCAAAAAATGTTATAACCAGTTTTTGTCAACCAAGAGTACATTTCGTAGCGCCCTCTAGCAAAATAAAGTACGGATTGGTTTTTTTTCGCTCCAGAAAACCCCCAAATTCAAATTTTCAAAAGAATCCTTTGAAAACTTTCTTAGAATTTTAGGAATTTCGAATTCAAAATTTGAACGTCCTGTACCTTTTTTATTAGCCGCAAATGGAAGTTTGGCTTAATCACATTATTTTAATGTAAGGAATCTACTCTTGCTCTGTGTCCCATTCATTTCGGGACACCCTGTATATATTTCGAATATGTGTGTGATAGCAAAATTGTATAGCAAATGAAATGCAACATTTTGAGGTTAGTTTTACATTGGATAGTTTGGCAGTAGTTGTTAAACTTCTACTTACTTGTGGTTATTAATCAATTTAGAATTTGATTTCCAATTTATTTGTACAAGTACGGAAGATCCATCTAATGTTAACAGAAAATTTAAATCCATCGAAGATATCGAAGACTAAACGTATACAACAAAAATATATTTGTATTGGCTGAAATACTTTTACAATACAGTAAAAGAATAAAATATTCATACATTTATTTTTCATTCATCTGCCTTTTTATCTAAAATTTGGGTCTATAATGCTTTTTATTAAATTTTAACGTCAAGGCCAAAATTAATCCTTTAACCCAATATTATATTCTGTAAAAATGTTAATAGGTTTAGTTTAACCAAATATGTTAAAATTTAACGGGAGCAAAATAGATACTTTTAAAATTTAACCTATTGAATATCAGTATAAATCATGATTGGTATTGATATAATTAATCTCTATTATTTATTTCCACATAAAAGTTATAAGGGCACTTCAAATTTTATTAGATGAAGCTGACAGATTGGAATAGACGTAAATAAAGTGTATTATTTAAATTTGTTTATTGATAGTTTCATATTTACTTCTATTTACCTCGGATCAAAGCAATCCATTTGAATTAACTGATTGCACTTTTAAGTAATTCTTTAGACTTTCAAAACAGTCATTTATTTAAGTAATTAAGTCTTTTTGTTTTCTTTAACATTAGTATTTCAGGTTGCCTAAATATAAGTCTAAATGTACGCATATTAAAATTTACTTATTTTTATCATTGCGCGTTTTTGTGGTTAAAAAAGAAAAACTCTAAAAAGAAAAGCAGACAGGTCTCGCGAGTAGAGAGAATATAAAACAGTTACCGCTTCCTATAAAAACCGCTAAAATTAATTAGTGCATGTGTGACATTAGTGTTAAATTTTAATTACGACTAGCAGAATTTGATTTGGGAATCCATTTTATGAACACCAGGCCGAACGGCACATCACTTCAAGAGGAGACTCAGGTGAGTTCTTCTTTTCCACCCGTTTTTCTTTCATGTACTTGTAGCTAATAGCTTGCGCGTCGCTTTGGAGAATATTATTCAATATTAATTAATAATTTCCAAACAAACCGGTCTGTTTTTTTTGTCTTGCGTGGGGAACGTTTTTTGTTCATCCCCTATACTCGGGTAAATCACAAGAATCTTGTAAATTGGTTACTAAAGCACAAACAAATTTGTACTGATCCAGTATCGAGGTAATGTTATCACAAATCGACATCATTTACCCATAG
Source organism: Monochamus alternatus (assembly GCA_037114965.1). Classification (NCBI taxonomy): domain Eukaryota; kingdom Metazoa; phylum Arthropoda; class Insecta; order Coleoptera; family Cerambycidae; genus Monochamus; species Monochamus alternatus. The sequence continues at coordinate 69,341,343 of CM073431.1, read as the reverse complement.
AAAAATATAAATATATTCTATGCTTTTACCTTACTGCTAACTTCACTAACTGAAAATATTAACATACGGTTGATAAAATAATTTTAACTGGACCGTTAAAAAAACTTATACAGAATACCAATTGGTGTTATTATTTTTAGCGGCAGGGTTAACATTAATATTTTGACCAGATGGTTATTTTTAACCTATGAGATACAGAATACAGCTGATTAAATGCTATTAACGAAATAAAGAAAGATCATCAGATAATGTTTATATGAAGAAGGTTGCTCTGTTAGAATTTCAGAAATTCACTAAAAATTACTAAAAATCATTACTCTTTAAGAAATAATATTGATCACCGAAATGCCCTTTGTCATAATGGTTTGAAAATTGACTGTTATAGTTACCATAATTACCAATATTACACACTAATAGAAATATAATATATCGAATATATTTTAGGTATATTGTTTATTAAAACCATTTTTCTTAACAACAAAATAGTAGATATTACATAAACTTTTTGATTTGTTATACTTTAACTTCAGAATGAAGAACTTTGCTTATTTATGTCGATAAGTTGGCAGTACCAACAATAGTAGCCTATACTAAGGGCTAATGGCTAAACTGTAAATCTGAAATACTTTGGATTCGCAACAAATCACGTAAAGTGATAAAATATTTGTTCTATATTTCGTCGTGAGATGGATTTGAGCTTTAAAGGAAATCCTCAATTAAAAATCCAATAAAACGAGTAACTTGGGTCTTCTTAATAATAGACAGATATGGAAATTTACAGAGGGAACAGGTGTCAAATCCACAAATCTCTACTAATATAAATTGTGAGCGTATAGGGTATAAATACCTCCGCAAGGCAGATTAGCGGTTTATGAAATTTAATGGATAAACTGAAAATATATATATATATTTAAGCTGGGTTATTTCAGAAGCTTAAAAAATAATATATCTTAGTGATTGAGTGAGAAAAAAGGATAACGTATTTCAGAAAACTGCGAACTTTTGCGCCAATATCCAGGTGCCACTTAATATCAAATTAAATTTATTGCCAAACCCAAATCTGTGTCAGTAGAAATAATGGTAAGATACAATACAGGGTGTTCATAAAAGAATAGGCCATACTTTAAGAGTCCGTTGCGCCCTTGAAATAAACCGACTTTTTACGCTTGGCCTATAACACTTATTTAGACAACGAATAAACATAGCAGTCCAAATAAAATAACAATCGAAAGACAAAGTTGTTTCCTAAGGCTGTTGTGTAATATTTTTTTCGAAATTAGTTTTTAATTATTTAAATTTAATGAGTAAACTGTGCAAGAAATCGTCATATTTACAATTTATTTGTTGTAAAAATAAAGACTTAAATCGAAAACTGGTTACACGAGAGAAGTAAGTCTGTCTATTAACTTTGCAACGATTCTAAAATTATATCGAATTGATAAAGATTACTAAAAATTCTATGCTAAATGCCGAACATGTACAACTTCAGAAACGAATATATTTTAAATGCTGTAACCACGTGTTTCACTCAGTGGGATGGGCTTAGAGATTGGAAAATGCGGGCAGAACAGGAGTTCAAAGAAATACATAGTCACTTATAATCTATACGTTCTCAGTTGAGACAGTATTGAATTAATCGATCTTATGGAGTTTGATGCTGACTCTTTTGTTGGCGGTGGTGTCTAAACCTTTCTTGTAGAATAAATTTTTTCGTTTAGACCAACAGTTCCGGAAATATAAGAAGTTCTACTAGAATTCCTTAGGTATGCAATTTTTACATTGCTTATTAAAACAATGTCATTTTTTCGTAAGTTTCAAATTGAACAAAATTCTCCGCAAATTAAATACGTATTTTCCATATTAACATAATAAAGAACATAAAACACTGAAATAAATCTAGTCACTATATTTATTCTATATAAAAATTTACCTGTTCTCAAATCTTTGTTCTTCTAATTTTAAAGAGGGCAATGTCATAAATATATTAAACACAATCATAATATGTATAATAAAAATGTTTTTCTCATTATGGAAAATATAGACATTTTTAACTCGTCGAATGAATGCGCGGTCCTATTTCTAAAAACATCTGCATCATAAGTATGCACACGGCGCACAAAGTTAATTTCTTGAAAAGTGTAACACCGTAAACTGTTTTTAAAAAACTTTTTTATAGTTTTGACTACATTTGCTCGATATAACTACATATCAATAGTAAATAATTAATATAAGTTTGTAATGTACAAATTTGCTGGGCCGACTTTGGAACATTTTTTTTCGAAAAGACGTTAAGTTATTAAAAATTGGTGTATACCGTGAGAAGTACTGTAGTTTTTTATATAAGCTGTAAAAAAACTACAAACATGAGTAAAATCGTTGATTTACAAGCGCGACGTAACGAAAAACGTAATAATTGTCAAATAATGTCCCAAGCAATGATAATTTGATAAAACTAAAAAAAAGTTGTACAAGTCCATTTTGGATATTAAAAATGTCCTTCTACAAGATGGTTATATTTTCTTAAAAACAAAACGGCATAATTCTCCGCCTCCAGCCGTAGCACCCGTGCACCCGACCCCGGAGCGCTTCCCTAGGAGTGTACAGAGAACGGACTTTTAATGCTAGCTTCCTTGAATAAAAATAATGTGATCAAATTTTTTATCGATAAATTTCTTATCTGTTGGGTAATTGTACTTAAATTTTGGAAGATAAAGTTTTTGTTTTTTTTTTGAGATAAACACCAATATTTAATTGAATTTTGAGTTAAATGTACAGAGTGTACAAGCTTAATAAATTCCTTAATCAAAGCGTTTTGTGAAATGGTGCATTTTTGCGGCATACGACAAATATAACCAAATTTTTTTACTGTATTGGAAAGGTATTTTTAGCTAATAGAAATCAAATCTCCTATAATTCCTATCAATGAAGTCATATGTATGCTTCCTGATACCAAACATCTAGGTATGCTAATGAACAGTTCCACAGACAAAGCTATATCCAATAATTATCTAAAATAAAAATTAATCTAGCTAAATTTACTAACCTGGTTTAATGAAAAAATCTATAAATATCTAAGTTCACTTTTGAAACTGTGGGAACTCGAAAATTCAACCACAGTATATGAGATCTGACCTATTTCTGTTAATACCTAAAAATATATATACAGGGTGTCGCTTAAAAGTGGAACAAGCCTGTAACATGCCTACTGTTCGACTGATTTCAATAAACTTTTTTTGTTGGATACATCTTCAAAAAGTCTATCTTGCATACATGCTGTTCTCCTCTAAAATGCGAAACCGTGGCCGAATACGATACAAATTATGTGGCTTAAAATCGGAAAATCATATTAGGATTTTTTTTATTCAAATAATGTCCACGAATTCTTGATAAAGACCCCAAAAAACCCTACCAACCAAATTTTCGTTACCACAGTATACAGGCTGCTCAGAATAACTTGGGTGTCTCGCTTAAAAGTGGAGCAAGCCTGTAACATGCCTACCGTGCGACCGATTTAAAAAAACTTTTTTTTGTTGGATATATCTTTAAAAAGTCTATCTTGGCCATACCTGTAGTTATCTAAAATGCGAAACCGTGGCCGACTACGATAGAAATTAGGTGACTTAAAATCGGAAAATCATATTAGGGATTTTTTTATTCAAATAATTTCCACGAATTCTTGATAAAAACCCTAAAAAACCCTACCAACCAAATTTTCGTTACCACAGTATACAGGCTGCTCAGGATAACTTAGGTGTCTCGCTTAAAAGTGGAACAAGCTTGTAACATGCCTACCGTGCGACCGATTTCAAAAAACATTTTTTTGTTGGATGCACCTTCAAAAAGTCTATCTTGGGTACACCAGGTGTTATCCAAAATGCGAAACCGTGGCCGACTACGATACAATTTATGTGGCTTAAAATCGGAAAATCATATTAGGGATTTCTTTATTCGAAAAATTTCCACGAATTCTTGATCAGTACCCCAGAAAACCCTACCAACCAAATTTTCGCTACCACAGCATACAGGGTGTTTAGGGTAACTTGAGTGTCTCGCTTAAAAGTGGAACAAGCCTGTAACATGCCTACCATACAACTGATTTCAAAAAAATGTTTTTCTTCTCAACAAATTTTCAGACCGAATATATCTCTGACCTTAACAAATGCCTTTTAATTTTAAGCAAGTGCTGTCGATTGGCATAAAAATTATATCCTACATTATTAATGTCCCAGGGATATTATAGCTGATAATCATCCCTTAACAGCAATGTGTGGTTATATTTTGATCTGTCTTTCTTAGACAGCCAATTTTTAATCAGTTTGAGATCTTTTTGAAACCCTTTTTGAGCAATAGTTTATAAGATAATTGATTTTTGTTTTTATGCACTAATACACATTTTTAAAAACCATAAGTTTATCTTTTTCGGATAACAAAATAATTAGAACAGGATTTTCTTTATCTAAAAATTATCTTTATAGAAAACATGCATCACATATTCTGCAAATTTTGATTAGTTGCTTACCTGCAGTGATCTTCTGCTAGAGCCGCTGTTGGATCTGGATAGCATGGGTGGTCTTCTTTTAGTGGCTCCTCTACCAGCTAATAAGTTATTAAGCAAGGAAGGACTTCTAGCACAAATGAAGGCGTGAAATGAGGACACTGTAAATACTCCTAATTTGTTTAAGGTGTTCTTCGTTGCTCTCGATACGTGTGTTAAAAGGGACTGGAACAAATAGCTCAATTTAGTTAACGAAATAATTACCTTAATTACTTTTTCCTACACAAGGGAAAAGTATTAATTTGTACCTACGTAAAAAAGATAAAAGTACTAAAAGTTAATTATATTTTTTATCACCTATATAGGGTGTTTCGTATAAGAAAACCGACACAGAATAGATTCATGTAGGGAGTCCTAAAATTTTGAAATTAACCAAATATGCCTTCAAAGTGCGGCCAAATATTTCAAAAAAAATAATATCTCTGAATTACTATAACTTGGAATAGCTAAATTTGGTATATCATTTAGATTTTTTAGGTTTGACTATGAGTTCAAATAAATTGAAAATACAACAAGGTGTTGATTGAGGATAAGTCAGTAAAAGTTATACTTTATCCATTGATATAATTTAAAAAGAATGATGTTCTGCACAGATTTTAATTTAAAACATTTTTTTACTCTTTAAAAAACTCTGAGGTTATCAACAAAAAAACATTAATGAAAACAAGATTTTAATAGTTTTCAAAAACTCAGTAGTAAACTTTGTCTTTAAAATTTAACAGTTAGTCATAAAATTAATTTATTTCTGCTACTATTTGTTGTTGAAAATGGATGGAAAATTTACATTCAGTGAACAAGATGACATATGCTAGGTTTCTATGAAGGAAACTGTAGAAAAAGTGTGGAAACAAATAGTAGGAGATTTGATTTATATTAGCTTAAAATACCTTTCTAAAACAGTAAAAAAATGTTACAGAAGCTAATAATAAGGAATATATAGGTAGATATTGTGGGTGTAATTCAACGCAGGTTGGGGCTTTTGCCCACTGAGTAGTTAGTTTCACACAATATTATTAATACCTAAAAATATATAAAAACTTTTACATAAAAAGTGAACATTTTTCAAGTAGGTATTGTCATATTTAATTCATTGACAGGATGTTACTTTTTGTCATTGTCGATATTTAACTTCAAATAATTTTAATTTTTATAATAATTTTTATAGTTAGATATTTGATTCAACTTAAAGGAGACCACCTGAAGAAGCAATCCTAAAAATGCAGAAATAGGTCAGATCTCATCTATTGTGATTGAGTTTGTCGTTCCCACTGCCAAAAAGTGAAGTTAGATATTTGTAGAGTGTTTCATTAGCAGGTCAGTAAATTAGATTATTTTCTTTAGATAATTATTGAATAGAGCTTTGTCTGTGGAATTGTTCATTAACATACCTAGATGTTTGGTATCAGAGAACATACATATGACTTCATTGATAGGATTTATATTAGCTTAAAATACCTTTCTAAAACAGTAAAACAATTCAATAGCAAAAGCTATTGCCTCAAGATGTGTATCGACCAGTGATCGTTTGCGAATATATCTTGCAACAAGATGTTAATTTTCACAAGAAAATTCTTTTCACCGATAAGGCTTGTTACAAATATTTAGAACTTTCATGAATATTCCGATGTAAACCCCTATGCAATAACTGCTAAACATCGAGTTTAAGATAAATGTTTGGGTGAGTATTGTTATTTTGCCAAATCGACTAAATGGCGAAAGTTTTTTTGGAATTTCTGCAAAATACTCTTCCTGATTTAATCGAAGATTTATCGTTGCAACTTAGACTAGAGTTTTGGTTTCTCCATTTTGTGAATTTTAAGTTTTAAAATAAATGGTTTGGACGAGGAAATAATTATCCTCAAAATTGGCAATAAGGATCGGCAGATCTCAACAAATGTGATTTTTTTGATTATTCCAAGTTAAAGTAGGTAATTCAGAGATATTATTGTTTTTTTATATATTTTTAGGTATTAACAATATTGAGTGAAACTAACTACTCTGTGGACTAAAGCCCTAACCAGCGTTGAATTACACCCACAATATCGACCAATATATTCTTTATTATTAGCTTTTGTAACATTTTTTAAATTAGTAAATTTAGATAGATTAATTTCTTTAGATATTTATTGAACAGAGCTTTGTCTGTGGAACTGTTCATTAGCATACCTAGATGTTTGGTATCAGAGAACATACATATGATTTCATTGATAGGAATTGTAGGAGATATATTTAAGCTAATATATATCAAATATTAGCTTAAAATACCTTTCTAATATAGTAAAAAATTATTATTTTTTCGAAATATTTGGCCCCATTTTGAAGACCTGTGCCTCTACCTGTGTGCAACTTTGTATGTAGGTATGTTTAATTAAACTGCAATATTTTAGGACCCACTACATGCACCTGTCCTGTGTCGGTTCTGTATATCTTTAATTTAAAGAAGACAGAACTGCATTAGATTTAAATTAAACTTCTATGTTTTAGAGAGTGTCGATTATTTTATTAATATTGTACACGCTGGTTCGCTTACTGGAACGCGTGTATCCCTGAAGGGGGTCCAATAATTGCTGTCCAATTTATATATGCCCGTGGGTACACTTCATATCCGAACATTTTTAAACTGCATCAAAAATATAATTAAAAACACTTTGTTTGAAACTTTGATGAGGAGGGGACAACAAAACAAAATTCTGAAGTTTGGATTAACAGGAAACGTTATCATTCGAGTCAATGAGTTAGTATCTTATCCTATCCATGTGTAATAAGGAAAACTGTAGAAAATAAAATAATCTCCAGTTTACTATTTTTAAAAATGAAAATCTATTATGAAAGTAAATTACATCCTAATAGTCGTTTCAGCATTTATATTTTAGCTATAATAACTAACAGAAATACATTTTTTTAACAAAGTTTACTTTGTCTTTTTGCACCATATATTTAAGTTTGTGATAAACTGATTAGTTTGATATATATTAGCCTGTCGCTGATATCCAGTCGCGTCAAATAAGAGATCTAATAAAAATACGTCTTACACAGAACATATTTTGACATTTAAATAGTACAGTAGAATAAATCGGATACATTTTCACCTTTAGTTTGTCGCTAATATTTGACTACCAGCTCCCTAGGAATAACTTAGTGTTTGTCAAAAATTTCGATTCTTAGTGGTTCTAATTGATCTTTTAACATGCTATTGTTGAATGATAAATAAGTACATTTATTCAATGAATGTTAAAATACAGGGTGTCCGGAATAACTAAGGATAAGATATCTTGAAACTAGTTTCAAAATAACTCCTGTAATAATGATTCGATTTAGATGAGGCTTGCATTAGTTTTCTAAAAAAAAAACTAGTTTCTATGATACCCTAAATCATAAATACGAATAAACTAAAGTTTATTAATTTATATGCACTATGTTCTTTAAAATAACTTATTTTTGTAAATTTGCAACTAAGAAAGTGCTGAGTAACCGCTTACGTTCAAATAGAATCAGGCGATAAGAGATACGTGGCAGGCAAAGATGGAAGATGTAAGGCAAGAAAAATACGGTTATAGCGTGCTTAGCGGAACGCCAGCTGTACGAGTTTGTACGATTGCATCTAGCGTGATCCCTTAAGGGAAAGTCTCTGTAACGTAATTTTTCTCAGTAATAAAGTAATCAATTGAAGTTACCTGCTGCTGTTAACCTCAAAATATTATCAGTAGTAGTATTGTGGCTAGTGCGTTTCAATTTTATGTACTTAATGTTTGCTTGATATTTGTTAGTGTTTATAAACAAAAATGGAACAATGTATACTAACCATGACCAGCTGCATGGCATTAGTAATTTATGGTGAATCTGGGCAAAACTCTGAGTACGAGACGTGTGTACAGTAAACGCTTCCCAAAAACAACATTAGTCATTTTGAACACTTATAACTAGGTATTTCACATTTTATTCTGTGTTATGAAATGAGCTCCAAGATAACCATTTACATTAAATATGCTTAGGTGTATTTATAATTAGTATGTACACACACCTGACATGTTAGGTGTGCAACAAGATGTTGTTTCATATTCAAAATCTATTTGTTGTCATAATTCTAGCACTCTGTTTGTGTTAGAAAAAAATTGTTAGTTCAAATGTATTGTGTTTGGTACAATTTAATATACATTAAAATAAAGGCACTTATATTCTGGACATAATGTATAATATTTATCGTATACATTAATGACTTTCAATAGATTTATACGTCGTTATCTCTTCATTATATAACATGAAAAGCCATACCGAGAATGACAAGAAATTAATAAAATATTTTTTCTCTATTTAAAAAAAATGCAGTAAAATACTGCTGCAATATATATATATATATATATATATATATATATATATATTGAAAATTGAATTCTCTAAATGGATATTATAGATTACCTAAAATGATTTTACGATAAAGAAGGAAATGTGCGTATGATTGTCGCAGAAGATTGTTGTTATTAAAAACAATATATTGTCGGAATTCAAATCAATTACTTTGTCTAATATATAGGGTGTCTCAAAACACGTGTTGGAAAATGAAGGGTGTGATTCTTTGGCTCATTCTAAGAAAAAAAGTTCTTATTAACATGGGTCAGCAAACGCATTTTTTTCGAGATATACTATGTCAAAAAAAATTGTTTTCAGTTGTTTGGCAATGTCTCAGATATCGTACGAGGACAGCTGTGTTATTTGTTACTTATTTGCTTAGTTTTGAAATAATTTATGTGCCACTTTGATTCACGTTTTCCATCATAAAGCAACATTTATCTTGAAAACGATGATGTGCACCTTTTTGTGCAGAAAACATCGGCGGTTGAAAATGTTCTTTCAAAATGTCAATTTTTCCATTTGCTACTGTCATATGGATAAAAACTGAGTTGGTGCTCGAAAGTACCTAATAGTACTGATAATACGTATCCTTAGAATCTCACCCTGCATTTCCGACATATGTTTTCATAACTTATTGTCCAAAAAAATTAGGGAATAGATGTTCCATTAAAAATGTAGTCAATATCGTAAAAAAAATGTAAAATCCTAATAGTTTCGGAGTAAAAATTTTTTGAAGTTGTAGTATTTTCAACCTTTATATCGATGGGCTACTGTAGCTAGGCGATTCCGAATATTAAAATCCAATTGCTTATAGCAGATATTAACGTTTTTGTGATGCGAGTATTTACATTAGTTTTTCAAGTGTCAGAAATGGCTTACATGTAGCAATTCTGAGTTGATGGATATTGTTTTAATTTATGGTGATGTAAAAAGATTTCCTGGTAAACATGTGCTAAATGCAGCTATTTTTACTACGGTGTGCAGTGAGTGCAAGTGTAGTGCATCGCGAGCAACATGGGAAATTTAGAACCAAAGAAATGGAGGTACACGGCGTGTTGCAGCAGTGTGGCGTATCATTCACGAAGCTCAATTATATCTGTACCATGTACAGCATGTCCAAGCATTAATACCAAGGGATTGGACGAGAAGGAGACTTTAAAACATTTGGACTTCTTTTTGTGGGGATATTTAAAAAAGTAAATGTGTCGCACTAAAGTGAACACTAAAAAACATATCTACTTTTATTGATTTAAGAATAGCTAAACGTAAATTATGGTCCAAAGTATCAAATGATTTAGAAGTCAATTAATATCAGTACTATCGCAATGCTTTCGACAAGGTTTCCAAATATATTTTCTGTTATGTACAATTTCACTCTCATTTTGTTAACGTTTAAATTCAGTGTATCGGTGTCACTTTTATTTATTGCGTATCATATGTCTACCCAACATAAACACTTTTCCATTTTATCACAACGACCCAAAATCTAGTTGACAAATAAAATTTATTATGTTGGTACGTCCCCTGTAATGCGGTTTTCCGTAATTCGTTTTCATGAAATCGATGGAAAACCGCCAGTTAATTCAAGTGCCTAAAACGAATTTACTTTGCATTTGCTGGAATGGACAAATTTCAACTTACTATTGTATTTTGATTGAACCCTAATTAAAAACAAATGAAATTTTATTAAAGCGTGGGAATTTCTATTTTCGTTCGTTTCAAAATTCTTCAATGATGACAATGAATGCGTCGGAGTTAATCACAAATGAATTGTTGGAAAGGAAATAAATAGTTAGATAGTTTATTTGTTAGATAATAACTTCAGAATTATGCATCAAATGCACACAAAACTATTCTTAAAAGAAACTACATTCGTTCTACTTTGTTTCTCCTCTAACATAAACGGTGCAAATTTATTTGTCTATTTTTCTATACAAATAAGCTAATTTGATACTATAAACAAGGTAAATAAAGTACGTAAAATTATTGTGACTCTTCAGATCATATTATAAAGATAAATTATTAGTAACTTATGCACTAAACTATTTCACTTTGGTGTGAAAAATTTAATAATTATATAAATATATCTTTGATCTAATACTTCAATATTCCATTTTTTTTAAACGGCAAAATTTATCAAAGTTCTGTAAGGACAAGAACAATTTTAGAACTGAATTAAGTATATGTGAAGACACATGTTTTCAAATTAGTCAAAGAGCAAAATTAACTCAAATGGAGTTCTACGCAATTTATTTTTAAAGTTATACAAAAAGCAAAGTATACGTCAAGTGAACAGACCAGACACTTGAAGTATTGAAAAATCAAATCAGAGAAGATGAAGAATTAGGACAGAGGTCAAAATTTAATGGAGAACTTTTTTCTGCATCAACGTTTCGACTTTTATTAAATCACCATCAATAGTTACAAAATAAAATAACATGATATTAAATAGTTTATGTAAGATTAATATTTAAAACTAAACATTAAAAATTACAAGACAGGTAATGTTTACTGAAAATTGTATTTCTTTTTTTAATAATGATATGTAATAAAACATTTATGTATGGCAAAATGGACAGCAGACAGCTGTTAAGATACAAATAGTAATTTATCGATATACAATTATTATTATAATATTGGAAAAAATGGAAAAATCGCAAGTGCGCGTAGCAAAAAATACATACTGATAACATTCTATGTGTAAATGCAGGATATACAGTCATCACTAATTATAATTTTTTTAAATTAAGTTAAAATATGATTTAGTTAAACAACAAAATTATTCCTAAAAATTACAATACTTCTCCAAGAAACAGGAAGTTGCATATGCATTAGTAGAAAACTTGTGGACAATTTGATTATTATATCTTCTTTGTTTTCAAATTACAGCCGCTATTCCATATTTTATTGGAAACTTTGAATTTATTGTATCTCCTAAGGGGTGAACATTTTACTAAGGCCATTTTTATGCAAAACATGTTTTTTAATTGTAGATTCATCGGTACCATTTGTGCTATTTCTTTTGAACACCCTGCATAATTTTTTTTGTAGAAATAATTTTGGAATTAGCTTGGAATTATGTGTTTATTGCATCTCTTTGATCTTTTAGAAAGCAATAAATGTACACAAATTATGTATTAATATTGTCACAAAATATAATATTATGCAGAAATACAAGGTGTTCTACAAGCTCTTGACAAACTTTGGTAGATGGTAGCTGGATTAATGTTAACATTTTTGTTATATTAACATAAGACCGATTCGTTTGTGTTTAGAAGTTACAAGCATTTTAAAAAAATACAATTCATTTTCAATCAAAATAGTCTGAAAAATAAAAATGTCTCTAGTAAAATACGCCTCATCAAGCGAAATTAATCTATTTTGTGCATATTCTTGAAGTAACCAGAGATAAAATCGCTGAGGATCATCTCCAGCATATAAGATTTATACATATTGGTGATAAAATTGATTAACATTTACATACATTTCTCTGTTCATTATACGCCATACAAATTTCGATGATAAATGAAGATACTTGCTATACACCGAACACTAATCGAAGAGTTGTCAATGACAACATCTATTATATCTTCTTCATTTTGTATATTCACTTCAGTAGGACGAATGGCTTTTTTTTGGAGCTGCGTTACCTTCTCCTCGAAGTATGCGAAATGATACACTAAAGACTGTGTGGACATATTGATGTATATTTGGGTATCTTCGTTGGTATTCTCGAACTGTTTGTCTGGCGTTCCCATAGGAATACCCATATACAAAGGCATACTCTTCAAATGTAAATAAATGTATATTTTATTTAGCACTTTAACGCTAAGTGTCAAATGAATACACAAAATGACACAAATAATTATTGCTATTGCAACCATCATTTTTATATATCAGGGTTATTCTACTTTTTATTGCAGGTTTTTGTGTCCCCCCGGACAAAAAAATCTGGATCTGCCATTTTACTAATAAAATAAAAAAAACTTGCGCAATACGTGAAACTGCCGCATTATTTGCTTAACTTCAATTAGCATTTACATTTGAATATTTTACCTATTTTAGGATATGTATAGTAACAAAGTGGAGTTTTATGGTAACATAGTTGTTTTCCATAGTATTGCAAAGTGTCCCCGATCTAATACGCGGACAACCTAACCAAAAAAAAAAGAAATATGCTTCTTGCAGTACAGTCCTGTTTCAAAAAATTGGTAAGTTTATTTAATTTGTGGGCGTTTTTTATGTTTCTATCATATATTTTTAAACGATTTAGGTTTTTTTTAATAATTAATTGGATTTTGTCCCTAATGAACAAGATAAATATAGTACTACTATGTTACCGCCGAAAGGTAGCAAGCCGTCCGACGCCACTTAGATGCTGTCATGTTGTGAATCACGACGCGTGTGTTTATTTGGTGTACACTTTGTTACCCGGCGAAAAGGTAAGTTTCTGAACTTTTACGTTATGTTTTAACCATTGAGACGCGACATTTATGTCACTTAATTGTATTCTGTTGTTGGATTTGCAAATTACATGGGCATTTCGTAAATATCAGATAGCATCGTGTTATTTTACAACTGTGTTACCGGTCCACTTTGTTACTCCGCCGTGGTAATGCAGTTGTAAAATAACATGTAAATTGCAAATTCAACAGTAATTTGCAAATTCAACAATAGAATACAATTCAGTGACATAAATGCTGCGTCTCAATGGTTATAACATAACGTAAAAGTTTAGAAACTTACCTTTTCGCCGGGTAACAAAGTGCGCACCAAATAAACACACGCGTCGTGATTCACAACATGGCAGCGACTAAGTGGCGTCGCCAGTGTTGCCACCCTGAAAAATTTTTCGCTAATAGATCTTAATAAAAATTGTAATAGATTTGGCACTAATAGTAATAGATCTAGTAACAGACGATAAAACACAAATAAAAATTATTATGTGAACTGCCCGTTTTTACAGTCAAATTTGAAAATGGTTAGCATGTATCTGTAGATTAGTTTAAAGAAGGCACATTAATTTTCGTTAATAAAAATATTTAGGAACTTTTTTTACAGAAAAAATATGAAAAGTGCAAAATAAAATATGTAATCACAGATACTGTTTTGGAAATTTATCAAAATTTTTCAAAAAAAATTGTGTTTGTGTCGACTGCTACAGTAACAGTACTAATACATAACAGTAGTTTTGTTTTGACTACAAAATATAAAGGTTTTGACAGACAACAATCCAAATTAGAATCGTACCACTCAAACCTTATTTTTTCTAGGTTTGTGGTACCACTGCACTCAAAACACGATAAAGAAAAACATACAACACATAAATAAAAGAGTGTCAACCACACAACATACAATACAGTGTCGTGTCGACCAAGACTATAGAACAGACAGATCATAGATAATTTATTTGTTAGCGGAGGACAACAGAATACAAATCCGTAATAGTCGGCATTGTGGCGGTAAAATTTCATTTTAATAATTACGATGACATTCAAATTGTAATAGATATTATGGCCTGGGTAATAGAGTAATCAAAATTATCAAATTGTAATAGATTTAGTACAATTGTAATAGCGGTGGCAACACTGGGCGTCGCACGGCTTGCTACCTTTTCCCCCACCCTGCTCTTGCCATGCACAACCTACCGATTGAGTAAGCGATCAGCGGTACTCTGCGACTTCTAACGGTTTTCTTGAAAAAGCGGTAACATAGTAGTACTGTATTTATCTTGTTCATTAGGGACAAAATCCAATTAATTATTAAAAAAAATACTAAACCGTTTAAAAATATATGATAGAAACATAAAAAACGCCCACAAATTAAATAAACTTACTAATTTTTTGAAACAGGACTGTACTGCAAGAAGCATACTTTTTTTTGGTTAGGTTGTCCGCGTATTAGATCGGGGACACTTTGCAAATACTATGAAAAACAACTGTTACCATAAAACTCCACTTTGTTACAATACATATCTTAAAATAGGTAAAGTATTCAAATGTAAATGCTAATTGAAGTTAAGCAAATAATGCGGCAGGTTCACGTACTGCGCAAGTTTTTTTTATTTTATTAGTTGTGAGCCTTATGATAATATTGTTGAAGTAGTTCCTGCACCAAAAAAGATTTTAAGAGGGAAACGGGAATACTACGAATTTCCCAATTCTCTGGAAGTGTTCGAACAATGATTGCAATTATTAATTATTTTTTAAATAATCTAACCTGTGTAAGGGCTTTGGTAAAATGAATATAGTAATAGGATTAAATTATTGCATTCAACCTTTGTGGTAACTAAGAGACTGATTAACTATTTTAGTAGAAAAGAATTTTCTATTGAAACAACTTTGTTACTGTTGAACAACTGTGTTACTATTATGTCCCTAATTCTAAGTAAAGGTTTTTCAACTTGAGTTGTACAGTTGGCTTATAAATTACATTACAGGTATATGCGAAGCAAGATATTTTTTTTAATCAATGTTAAATACGTTGCTAAGATATTTTTACACATAATATACGTTTTATGTAAAATTTTTGTAGACAAAAGTGCACAACAGTAACATAGTTGTCTTTTAAATGTGATTTATCAGACTCAATAAAAAAATAATATCTAATTTTAGTTATGAAAGAGAAAGATTAATGTTTCTAAAATACGTTTTGTTAATTGTTTGTTTGTATTGAGTGTACTCAATAAAAATATTTTGATTGGTAACAAAGTGGTATGATTTTATTACCTTGGTCGACAAAACCTTCGTTATCAGAAAATGATATGTGCAAAATTCACTGCTGGCAGTTAATTGCAATTGTGTAGGTATAATTACGCATAAATACAATTAAATTACTTCATTTATCTTTAACCATTAAATTTTTGAAACCTATTTTTATCAGTGCCAAAAACCTGCACAAAAAAGTAGAATGACTCATCAGACTACTGTGAAATATTGAATTATATTTTTCAAATGAAATAACTTCAAAACAGAAACAAGTCGGATTTATGTTCGGCCGTTCGGCAACATGCCGCTCTTCCACGTAACCAACCAGCCATAGAAAAGGTAGTAGACAAACCATAGAAACAATGTATACATATTGTACTTAACCTAACATACATAAAAATAACGCAACAGTTATCGATTAGAACAAATCCAGGCCTTGATTCGCTTCCGGAACAAATGAATATTAGACGAGGACTTAATAGAAATAGGAATGTCATTGAAAATTTTACCAGCGTAGTAGGTAGTAAAGTAAAACATTTTTAAAGTGTTATGTTTAGGTACGGTATACAGATCCCTTCCACGAGTAGGCAATTGATGCGTATCACAACCACGTATCAACTTCTCGTAAAGATAAGTAGGTAAGTGAAAATAATTTATTTTAAAGACAAGACAGGATAAATGATAACAAAATCTTTCACTTAGATTAAGCCACTTGGAGCGTACAAAATCAGCCGATACGTGATCAAATTTCCGCAAATTAAAACAATATCGTAAGCAAGAATTTTGTATCTTTTGGAGCGTATTTTTATTTTTAACAGTTAACGCAGGCCAATATATAACATCACAGTAAGCTAATTGCGATAGAATTAGAGAGTCACACAACAGTAGCTTTGTGTTAGTATTAAGAAAATCTCTCTGCATATAAAGAACTTTTAATTTATTGTACGATTTTTGAACTAGACTGTTTATATGATTGTTAAATGTAAGACTACCATCAATAATAAGACCCAAACTTCTACAATGATCAGCTGGCTTTAAAAGTACTTCATTAATTTTTACCTCAAAATCAGGGTTATCCACCAACCGTAGCCTATTTTTGCCAAAAATTAACATTTCAGTCTTTTTCTCATTTAATACCAAATGTAAACTTGCAACATGCACTGACGTTTCTAAATCCCTATTAATATAGTTAGCAGCGACTGAAGCATCCGTCGAATCAAAAGAAAAGTAAAGTTGTGTGTCATCCGCAAATTGATGAATTTTACAGTGAGTGAAAAATGAGTGAAAGTCTGCAGCATAAATTGAAAAAAGTGTAGGCCCCAATATACTCCCTTGTGGAATCTCTTGCTTAATAAATCTATAAGACGAGCAGATGTTCCCTGAACAAGCTTTTTGACGACGGTTAGATAGATAACTAGAAAAAAATGATAGTCCGCGATGAATCTGCATGGTCTTCAAAAGAACCATTTGTTTGACAACGTTTCGGTAAAATCTCATTTACCATCTTCAGGTCTTCTTACTTCT
The DNA here is from genome assembly GCA_037114965.1 of Monochamus alternatus. Taxonomy (NCBI): domain Eukaryota; kingdom Metazoa; phylum Arthropoda; class Insecta; order Coleoptera; family Cerambycidae; genus Monochamus; species Monochamus alternatus. Next base: position 69,324,207 of record CM073431.1, on the reverse strand, counting down.
GCTTCGCGTTACTACGTTCGGCTTACTGTAACAAATGGTTCTTTTGAAGACCATGCAGATTCATCGCGGAGAGGAACCCGGAGAAATTTTACAACCATATATATATATATATATATATATTGTATATATATATATATATATATATATATATATATATATATATATATATATATATATATATATATATATTGTATATATATATATATATATATATATATATATATATATATATATATATATATATATATATATATATATATATATATATATATATATATATATATAAGAAAAAATGTTTGACATTAACCCAACTACCATTTGCCAAAGTTTTTCATAGCGTTGTAAAGCACCCTGTATAATTAAATGCATTAAAAACATTTTCCTAACGATCCGGTGTGAAATTGTGTCTAATATTTCTTTACAATCGCTCAGTAATAAGGTAATGGATCTTTGGAAGGCGTGGCAGTCCGTACTAGCACAAATGCCGCGAGAACTATTGTGTTATACGTGGATAATGAAGAGATGCGATCATTTCCAGCAATATATCAAACAATACATAATGGGGGTAGACAATATGTCTTTCCAAGCCATATATAACAAACATGGCTTTGAATGCGAGCTTTAACTTTAGAGCCGTCGGTCTTAGCTATTTGTAACAGAACCGGTTAGTACACCTAACAAAATCAAGCTAACTAAATGTGGGTGTGCCTGATATTTTCAGGACAATGTATAACTACATTAAGTTTAAAAAAAAAGTCTTTAAGTTTCAAACAACCGTATATGTTGGGTGCTTTACAAGCGAATGGTTTTAAATGATGACACTGATATACTCGCAAAATGATATGCACCTATTTGTAAAAAAGAATATACTTTTATGGCCAAGTTAAAACTAAAGGTGTATCTAAAATGTATTTGAATGAAATTGTTGCAATGTAATTTCGCAATTAATATTCTGGATTTCAAAAACGAGGCGTTTCTAGGCGTTTACAGAAATTTCTTTCTTTAGTTTTATGTAGAGCATTTTAATTACTCTGTATATATAGGGTGTTCAGGAAAAAATCATTAGCCGAAATAGCTTCAAATAATGTAGGTACATAAATTTAACGAGAAATAAAAAAAATGGACAAGATATTAACTTATCTGATAATAAATAATAATAATTTGATTAAAAACCAGTCATTTTTTGCATATAATGTTTTAAAATAAACTGAAATGACATTGAGCGAGATTACTTTGAAGCAAAATATTTTTTCAGGGGAGCTGAATCTCCTCTAGACCTACTCTGAGTTATCCCTCTATCCCCCTATCCCCTCCATAGAGAAACAAATGTTTATTTGGAATATAAAAAATCAGCTCACATTTAAAAAGAGACCACTTAAATAAAAAATGTTCAGTATGTACTCTTAAATAAATGAAGATGTGTGAAACAAATAAGTTAAGTATTATAGTCAGTTGAACAAAAGACTAAAAATACAGGGTTAGCTATGACTTAGTACAAATATTTTAAGAGGGGATAAGGAAAAATAAGAATTAACGGAATCACCCTTCAAAAAAATTTTGTTCGATATTATTTTAAATCCTTATTTAACGCCGCCAATGTTAACTTGCTTGTTGGTTGCATACTCTACAAGCATGCAACAGTCGGTCAGTCGGTATCGCTGTCATGTCATAGGTAATTGAATTCCTTAGTAATTTTCTGTTCTTCTTCAGTTTTTAGTGCCTTTTTTAATTTTTAAACGTTTTATAGTTATTAAATAAAGACATTTGTGTTGGGTGCAGATACTTTCCCACAATATAGTTCGCCGATTTGGTTTTCTAGATTATGGGACAAGACTGCCGCGGTTACATTAAAACGTCTATTATCTATTCCTTTCGTTCGATTTTGTTATAATAAATATGCATTTTATCTAATTGTACTTACGGGAAGTGTCTTTTATCGGTAGTGAGTGGCTGTAATGAGCGAATATGTAGTTCTACCAGTTTATAACGAAATAATGGAAAACGAATGCAAAATACTGAAGCTAAGTGGATTAACTGTTACCTATCTATCAGGTATTATTACTAATGAGAATGTTAATTTTCGTTTCTACGTTTAGAAATGCTGCAAGGAAACGACGATGGTAGTAGATATTGTTGACAGATGTAAGTTTTATCTATGGATCTAAGCCACCTCAGTCGGTTCTTATTATAGGCGTCGACTTTCCGTTAGAAAAAAGGGTTTTGCCCCAATTTTTAAATATCGAGCTAAAATTCTGGAATATTTTTTTCATTGTCTTTTAGGCCTCCCTGAGCACGTGGTTAAATTTTTTGTATTTAGTCATAGTTAACCCTGTATAAAGAGCATATAACAAAACTGGCAAGGAAATAAATATTTACAAAGTCAAAAAACAACCACTGGAAATAATATTTATAAACAAAACACCAAAATTACTTACGTACAAATAATTATAAACAGGAGCTGTCCAATATATAAAATACTACTAGAAGTAATTTGTTCAAAAAAATTGTCCCAATAAACGATTTAAATTCCAACAACTAAACTGACATTCGAAATATTAATAATTAAATATATATATAAATACAAAGCAGTTATTAATTTTAAACCCTTTACTAAAATACCATTTAAAAGTCCAAATTCCATCAAGAACTATTTTTTATCAACAAAGACAAAATAAGTATTTTATAAAAAAGAGGCAGAACGTACAGAAATTTGAAAACTATATTAAAAGAGTAAAATGCATGCATTACTTCATATTCTCATATTTCTCCATTTGCAGAATAGATTTGTAATACAGGCCATACATGTAATTTGAAAAATAATTTTAAAATACTGCACACAGCTGATAAGGGTGTTTTATTAAATTATTTAGAAAGTCTTGAAATTTTTAGATATATAGCAGATCCAACATTTTCAATTCCCTTAATTCTCAAAATCAGTTTGAATAGACACATTTTCGGTATTGTATTGTTTTTGCTATTTATATTATTTATTAAATATTTTATATTAAAAAGTTTAATGTTTTTCTATATATGAATTTTAAAATAAGTTTTAGATTATGTATTTAATTATTAATATTTCGAATGTCAGTTTGGTTGTTAGAATTTAAATCGTTTCTTGAAACAATTTGTTTGGACAAATTACTTGTAGCAGATAATAATTTATATGTTGGCAACTATAATTATTTATCCGTAAGTAACTCCGTTCATTTGTTTATAATTATTATTTTAATGTGTTCAGTTTTTTTATTGTAAATGTTAGTTTCATTACCTATTTTGTTACATGCTCTTTCAATTTTTAGTTCTTGTTCACCTGATGATGTAGTTTCGAGATAATATTATTCATATGGGTTAACCTATTCAATATGTTATATATTTGCATATATTTTGTTGACGCACGTATCTAAGTGATCCAAAAATACTAGCAAAATGGGTACATACAGTCAACTTGAGAAATTATTTGACTCGTATTCTTTAGTTTCCAAAAGAAAAATAAACATAATTTAAAAAAAAAAAAAAATTTCTAGTGAGCTCAAAGTACAATTTCATCTAATTAATTAATTAATTTTATTTCATCTAAGAGTGAATTTACTAAAAGACATCACTAAATTGTATTATTACAACTGGTTCGAATATAATTGTAACAAATTGAATGACACATGTCATTAAAAGTACAATATATTAATCAAGACCAAATAGATTATTTACACCACATACCTACAAAATTCTATTAAAATCGGCTTAGGGGTTTAAGAGATATTTGCAAAAAAAAAAACAAAACTTTAGGGACTATTTCTCAGGATCCCAGAGGATCTAAAAACTAGAATGCGTGAAAACTAAAGAACACGATGAAATAAGTAAGTTGTATAAGAAGGCATCACTTGATTTTACAGCCTCACCAAGATTTTAGATTTTAGAATGCTATTAGAGGTTGCTATTTTTGACATCTTTTATTATAATTTGTAACTCACCTTGGGATTGGGCAGTTCTCCGCTTTGCAGACTTGCCATGTAGCATCGAAGCCGGAATTGTTCGCAGTGCAACCGCTCGAGGTTTTCTTCCCACTGGACTACCTGGTTGGCGATTTGCTGTCGAGCATCCGAATCGCCTACGACTGATTGCTGCATCTCCGCCATATGTTTCAGTTTGTAGTCCTGAAAATAAGAAATTCAGTAGTCTGTTTATCTGCTTGAATACTTTCTTGAATCAATAATAAATCTTATCATTAGTGTTGTTCGAATCGGAAAAACGATTTTGTAAGTTAGGTTGTTTTGACTGTAGTTTATATTATTTTGTGATTTACTTGATATAAATGAAGTGAAGAATGATTGGAATTTTTGTGCTTTTATGACACAGATCTGCTTCTAGCAACATTAATGAACATGATCAGCTATTCAACTGTTCAGAATCGGGGTTTCAATTGCTACTTTTAGTGCCAGTGTTAAATTAAATTTATATTAATAGATTCTTCTTTAACATACTGGCGAAGGCGCCAGGTACATTTTTAAATAATTTATTTGAATTAATCCAGGTAAAGCGTAAAAAATATGCAGAAAATTTGTCTTAAAATTTTATTACTATACGATTAATATACTTTGTGATATTATTGATCAAATTATAAAAATAATATTATTATACAGGGTGTCCCGTAAAGTATGTTACAAACTTTGATCAGCCATTCAACTGTTCAGAATCGGGGTTTCAAATGCTACTTTTAGGGACAGTGTTAAATTAAATTTATATTAATAGATTCTTCTTTAACATTCTGGCGAAGGCACCAGGTACATTATTAAATAATTTATTTGAATTAATCCAGGTAAAGCGTAAAAAATATGCAGAAAATTTGTCTTAAAATTTTATTACTATACGATTAATATACTTTGTGATATTATTGATCAAATTATAAAAATAATATTATTATACAGGGTGTCCCGTAAAGTATGTTACAAACTTTGAATGGTGATAGCACACACTGAGGGAAATCGGCCAATAAAAAAGTTTTCTATTATCGTTGGAATATTTGTTGTTAGTATACAGTATCATGTACCATGCATAAATAAAATTATTTTACTAAAACAACAACTTATGGCTAGCAGGCTTAAAACTGCGCATAATAAAAATTGTCTAACAGTAACTAGATATTTTGCTAGCGTGTAACAATCGTGGTAAATCTACGCAAACGCATGAAAGGATAGCCATTTTGTGCCCGATATTACAATAGGGAAGTGATGTAAAAGTTATATCAAAAAGAATAAGAAATACAGAATGCATGTATGTATGTGAAGTTATAGTGCCTATAATGTTCATTAGTTATCAACGTTAACAAAAAAAACACAAAGTTGATAATTAAACCAATATAAATGCAGATAGATTATTTCAAATAGAAATATACCTATTGAAATTTTCAGAGACTAGTCAGCTTTAGGAAGCCAATAAATAATGTAGATATGACTGTGCAGGTTTAAACTAGCACTATTTAGGTATATTTTAGAATCCATATTGAGAATTATTTATTAAACCTATGAATTTATTTTTTATCTGAAAATTTAATTATAATTAGTTTTTTTCCCTATGTAAAAATTTAAAGAACATTTTCATCATAATTGTCACCTAAAATATTTAAACTTTATGGTTTTGATTTCTTTAAATTTTTAATACGTTAATTTTATTGAATTTGCCAATTATTTCCCTCATATATTTCACCTCTGCCGTGATCCATATTAAAAACATATCCTATTCAATTTCAGGTATTTATTCCATATTTGGTAGATTTTTCATAAAAAAATATTAATTTAGTGACTTCTCGAATTTGTATAAAAGGACTCAGTAGCGAGACCAATGACCTATTTATTAAATAATAATAATACATTTTATTGCCAAAAACTATTTTGTTGTATGGAAAAAAAAAAACAAAAAATTGTTTCATATTTGACATTTACCTTTACGTATATTTCTTTAATTAATATGAATGACATTTGGGAATGTTACTCATACCTCAAAGTAAAAGTCCTTGTTTATGCGCTTCTACGTTTGTGGAGAACGAAACTACTAAAAAAGCATGTTATATATAGCACTGATATGTCAGTGATGTAAGCTAATTTAATTATACATTTTCTCAGTTTCATCGATTTTGTCCATACAAGCATTATAAGGGAGCCGCACTACATTGCAAAAAGCAATACAATGCAATTAACATATGATTCTTGTCGGCAGTATACGTGATAGAATTTTAATAAAACTGTGAATTTATATATGTATATACGTATTAAAATTAATATTAAAAAAATAATAATTAAAATTAAGTTAAAATAAAATTAAAGTTACGGTTGATTTTTGTTTTTTAAATAACCTCATTTTTAGTTATCAACATTTATGTGGTATTTCCGGTATTCCCGGAAATGAGGCCCTTTCTTTTATTGTAAATGCAACAGTAATATTTTTGATACAGATATGTAATCTAAGATAAATTATGAGTCGGATGATATGGCATAATGCCTGTCAAATTTTGACAGATCGTTCAAAAGAAGAAAAACCTCTCGTTGGAGTGAATAAAATATTTAATAATACGTATGATTTAATTTTTCTTTAATAACAATAAACTAATTTAATGGCGTAAATGTTCTAAATGTGCTACGGGCAAAAATAAAGGGTTACATAGAGCAGGTCAAACGAGTGCTAGTACTTCATATAAACTTTTTACCTAGGTGCCATTGTTGAGGAGTTATTGTCACTCAAAGTAAGAAGTTGAAAAATGAATATTGTCCATAATTTCTGATAATGCCTGATAATAATAAAATCTTTTAAAAATAAATTATGCGTATGGTTAAATATTTTATTCAGTCTAATGAGAGGTTTTTCTTCGTTTTGTCAAGGTTTCCCAAAGACATCCTACCAACCGTTTAACGGTTGCAAAGGGGGGTAAGTTTTATCGCTACACCTTATATACAGGGTGTCCGGTAACTACGGGGAAAAAATAAAGGGGTATATAGAGCAGGTCAAACGAGTGCTAGTACTTCATATAAACTTTTTACCTAGGTGCCATTGTTGAGGAGTTATTGTCACTCGAAGTAAGAAGTTGAAAAATAAATAATAATCCATAATATCCATATTATCCATAATAATAGTCCATAATTTCTAAAGCGTTAGTTTGATTAACTTGAAATTTGGGGGATCAAAGCAATTCATTGAAATGTATCTTTGTCCATTTAAAATTGAATAAAATATTTTTTATTATACAAGGACGGTCGAAGTTATGTTCTAAAATTTACGCAACTTTGACGGACATTTCGCCCTCGCAGGCAGATAGCCCTGTTACTTTTCTGCAAAAAAAGTATACTTTATGACATGAAAAAATGAACGGTTGTCAAGATAATTAAATTTTTTTATTTTGTGTAAAGGGGAATTCATTATCACATTATTATAATCAAATTAGTAGGTTGCTAAATGTGACAGGAGATGCGTAAAAGATGAAAAGCATTAAGGCAGCTTAAAATTAATGCCCCTTTTAAGGGCAATTAAAATAAAAAATGGAATACTCTTATGAAGAATATGCAGATATGCACTTGATTTATGAAGAAGCGCATTGCAATTCTTTAGAAGCTCAAAGAATTACTCGGTACTCGGATATCATATCTTAGAATGCTTTTACGGGAAGACTATTACTATTTAATCTTCAACTTTTTTATTATTACCTCTTTTTGTAAACATTTATTTTAAGGTTATAGTGCAAAAATGGGATTGAAAGATTGGAAATGAGAAAAATGGGATTGCCCGCAGTACTCAGGTTTGAAGACATGCCGCTGATTATAGAGTTCAAAACAACAACTGCTGCGCGCAAAAACTAGCACTAGCTCTGCTGAAATCCCTCTAATGTCTCGAAACGACAGAAAAACCGCCCCAAGATATTTGTGTCTCTTTACCATTAAACAGACACAGTTACAGAAGATGTGGGTGCTTGTTCAAATGTCCGTGGTCTGTTGGGAAACCAGTAACAATCCTGATGTTGCTTCTGTTAAGCATAATGAAGTTTCGGTTTGCATCAGCCCATGGTACTCTTATAAATAGCCTGGCCTGACGCAATAAAACCGACCAATCTTCAGTTGATTGCTTTATGCAGTTATCAATTGACCTTAAGAGATGGCATTGTGGTGACCCCAAACCTGGTTCAGGACCCCACAAATTGACTGCTCTAGCCTTGTCTGACCAACATGTCAGCCCTCTCATTGCCTGGTTACACCATTGTGACCCGGAACTCAGGTCAGATTAACACGATTGTCCCTTCCCAAGAGAGAAAGGACCACAAAAGCGGTGATCGTGAAGGACAAAAGCGCTCGTAAAGCTGCCTGGCTGTGTGTGCATACTTGAATATGCTGATTCACATATCTGCTCCTATATTTGTCGATCAGTGGTAGCGCGGTTTAAGGCGTCAGTACTTAAATCGAGGTGGCTAGACCGGTGTCTACCTCAGCAGGTAGATCGTATATTAGCTATATTCGTGGAGAGGATTGCCATCCTCTCTGCTGGTATGGTAGGGTAAAAGAATGTTAGCTATGGTCAATGCGAGAGATTGATACCGGTCGAGATTTGATTACCGCCCTAATTAATGAGATTTTCCAGGTTAGACAAACATGTGAGCCCGCTGAACGCACTCTGTTAGTTGGTAATCTAAGAAACGAGAGATGGCACCAGCGCGGAAGGGCCATATGAGTAGAGCGTCAGCGCAAGAAGTAGTAGTAGAGTGGAGTTTTAGCATGTGATCAGCACGATCGATTGCCGGTCAATAATTGTTCATTTTACATTTTTGTAACATACATCAGTATTCAGTAAATCATACAGTTTTATTTCAAGTGTAGTTATCATTTCATACAGTCCACGAGTACATAGTCATATTAATTACTAATCTTAACTAACAGAACATATGAGTATCTTCTCCATAACATTGGTCCATTCGAGCATAGGATATTCATCAGCGACGCTAAGATTAGTAAAATTCAAGTAAACAGTCATCAGAATATCAAGCAGTTCAAGTTTGTGCAGCATATTATCAATCAACATAAAAAAGCAGGCAGCAATTCCTGTAGGAACAAGAACATTACAAACACGTCACAGTGGCAGCCATAGGTCAAGGCGGCAAGCAACAGGGGCTAGCGCGCAGGTGTTTCGCCATATCGCAGACAACAGAGAGATCACACATCGCACAGCGCAGCGGCTTCATCAAAGTGAGTCCGTTCCATATTTTCACATTTGTTTAGTCTTTGTTTGCACTCAGTTTGTACTAATAACATTTTTTGGCATTGATTTATTGAATAATATCAGTTAAACACTATTAAAACACATAAATATTTGATTACATTTCATAATATTGACAATCATTATCATTTCGACGTAGTAAAATGAATATAGACGAAGAGTTTTCAGTTTTAACCAAAAAAAGAGGTAGTCTTAAAGCTAGATTGACTTGTTATACAAAATATTTGAATGGTATACAGGGTGATACATGTTCAGAAGTTGAACTAATCGAACTCGAACAAGGGCTTTCACGCATAAAAGGTTTAATAGACGAATTTAATGAGGTGCAGACAGGAATAGAGGGTTTAGTTGATAATGAACATTTGGAACAGCAAGTAGAACAAAGATTTTTATTTGAGAAAACATTTTACGAGGCTATCGCGATTTAGAAAACCATTTAGCGTTTCGCAAAGAACAGTCGGATTCAAGTTCAAATAATTTAGTTCAGGGCGTTACTAACTCTCTACAGAGTGTTAAACTGCCTACAATCAAGTTGCCTTCATTTGACGGAAATTATGAGAGTTGGTTTGAGTTCAGAGATACTTACTTATCATTAATACATACAAACAATGAGATAAGTGATATACAGAAATATCACTATCTAAGAGCAGCTCTACAGGGGAGTGCAGCTAGGGTTCTTCATGAATTAGAATTCTCATCTGAAAATTATTTATTAGCATGGAATACGGTTTATAATAGGTACAATAATACACGAACATTGACTAATAATCATTTAAAGGCAATATTACACATGGAACCAATTACACGCGAATCATCAACAAAAATTCGTGATCTAATTGATAAAATTTCAAAACATTTAAAAGCATTAGAGCGGTTACAGGAACCGGTTGATAAATGGGATACGATGATCATATTTATTATTTCCGAAAAATTAGACAGTTCGACTTCAAAAGAATGGGATGAGTATAAGTTTGACAAAAATGTACCTAACAAAAAGCCAACATTAGCAAATTTCAAAGAGTTTCTGAGAAATAGGGCAGATTTATTAGAAACATGGGAGCAAAAGAATGTAACAAAAAAGGGTTTCGATTCAAAAAATAAATATCAAGGATCATATAAGGGATTTTTTTGTCGCAAAATCTGAATGCAAAATTTGCAAAGGTAATCATTCATTTTATAATTGTCAAGAGTTTTTAGGCATGTCGATAGATGACAGAATACAAAAGGTAAGAGACTTAGGGCTTTGTACAAATTGTTTAAATCCTGGTCATTATGGCAAAGTTTGTAAATTTGGTTGTTGTAAACATTGTAAAGGTAAACACAATTCTCTTTTACACAGGGATAAAAATGTTAACGTACAAAAAACAGAAATTGTAGATTCACATGAGACAACAAAATCGTCAGGTACAAATAATGTTCGCAAAGAAGCGAATAATGCGGGCAACTCTACAAATATCGCTAGTACAGATAAATCAGTAGGTGTGCATACATGCAACGCTGGTAACGATCAAATTTTGTTGGCGACCGTTCTAGTAAATGTCTTTGATATACAGGGTAATCCAAAAGTTGCTCGGGCTTTATTAGATTCTGGGGCGCAATCAAGCTTTATAACAGATCAGTTATGCAACGAACTACACTTAAATGTGAATCAGGTAAATGTTACAGTAACAGGATTAACAAACCATATCTCGAATATACGGGGGAAAATAACAACTAAAATAAATTCATTAGACAATACTTTTAGTTCAGACATAACATGTTTCGTGATACCACAAATTACAGGTTATTTGCCTAATATGGAATTTAAAATTTCTACCACAAAAATTCCACCTCATTACAGGTTAGCTGATCCGTCATTTAATAAACCGAGGCAAGTTGATATGCTAATTGGCGCAGATTTATTTTGGAAAATCATGTCTCCGGGAACAAAGCACATAGGGGTAGGTTATCCAGTCCTTCAACGAACAGTTTTTGGGTGGATAGTTTCCGGGCCACTTGGTTCAGTTAATACAAGTCATAACATTCATTGCAAATTAGTCAAGACTACAGATATTCAGCAACAGTTACAACAGTTTTGGGAACTTGAAGAGGGAATGTCAAATAAAGCTTGGTCAGCTGAGGAAATCGAATGTGAGAATCATTATATTGCAAACACAAAGCGCGATGCCGACGGGCGGTTTATAGTTAAATTGCCGTTAAAATATGACGTTAGCATTTTAGGCGATTCAAAACAAAATGCGATAAAACAATTTTCTCAGCTGGAGCGCAGGTTATTAAATAATATAAGATTGCGTGGTTTATATACAGATTTCTTAAAAGAATATGAGTTGTTAGGACATATGTCAAATGTCACTCATAAATCGGATGAAAACTCAAGTGTTTCGTATTACATGCCGCATCATGGCGTCTTTAAGGAAGAAAGTAGTAGCACAAAATTACGGGTTGTTTTTAATGCCTCTATGGCTACAAGTTCAGGGTACTCTTTAAACGATTTACAGTTATCAGGTCCTACAATCCAGGAGGATTTAATATCAATCATTTTACGTTTCCGAAAACATCAATTTGTAATTTCAGCCGATGTCAAAAAAATGTACAAGCAAGTTTTAGTTCATCAATCAGATAGAGTTTTACAAAGAATTTTATGGCGCGAAAACCCACAAGATGAATTGCAAATTTTTGAATTAAACACTGTTACATATGGGACGACAGCAGGGTCTTTTTTGGCTATAAGGAGTCTTAAACAGTTAGGAATTGAAAATCGCGTCAGTGACCCAGTAGTCGCAAATATTATTGAAACAGACTTTTATGTAGACGACCTGCTAACGGGCGCAGAAACAATTCAACAGGCAGTTAAGATTTGTTCTGAAATTTCAGAAATTTTAAAACAAGGGTGTTTTGAGCTTAGCAAATGGCGATCTAATGAACAAAGCATAATCGAAAATTTACACAAAGATGCAAATATACATGCAGTGCAGTTTGGCACAGAAGAAAAAACACTAGGTTTAGTATGGTCAAGTTCAACAGATAAATTGATGTACAAAATTAATATTGATACGGGCCAACAAAAAATAACAAAGCGTACTATCTTATCTAATATTGCAGCCATTTTTGATCCTCTAGGGTTATTATCTCCATTATAATAAATATCAAAATTTTGTTACAAAGGCTTTGGATGACAAAAATATCCTGGGACGATCCACTTCCTAGCGATTTACAGAAAACTTGGTCGCAATTTAGATCAGAATTACCGGTGTTAAACAATTTAAAAATACCGCTAAAAATAATTTGTCAAAATTCAATTTCAATTCATTTTCACTGCTTCGCAGATGCTTCTCAGTCCGCGTATGGTGGATGTATTTACGTTCAATCGAAAGACATACATGGTAATATTTTTTGTCAACTTTTATGTGCAAAATCAAAAGTGGCACCTCTAAAAATTCAAACAATGCCGCGTTTAGAACTTTGTGGTGCACTAGTGGTTGCCAAATTGGCAAACAAGGTCTTCAGTTCTTTAAAATTAAGTACATATTCGTGTACATTCTGGACGGATTCGACAATAGTTTTAAGGTGGTTAAAAACAACGCCTAACCTTTTAAACATTTTTGTCGCAAATCGCGTAGCTGAGATACAGGATCTTACTAAAACACATTCGTGGCGGCATATTCCTACAAAAATTAATCCTGCCGATTTATTGTCACGCGGTGTCATGCCTAGTCAGATTGCAGATTTGGCAATTTGGTGGGAAGGTCCAAAATTTCTTCAATATGAACAGTCTGAATGGCCAGACTCCAAATTTGATATACAACCGGCAGATTTACCTGAACTTCGTAACAAAATCACTGCTTTTGTGGTTACAGACTTAGAAAAATTTCCTTTCAGTAGATTTTCAAGTTTAATACGCTTAAAGCGAACAGTGGCGTACATATTTAGATTTAAGCACAATTGTTTATCTCCTAATAATCATATGACAGGTCCGCTTACGGTAGAAGAAATTAACACGGCATTTAAACATTTAATGAAGGTAGCTCAACAAGAAGCATTTCCTAGTGAATATCAATATTTAAGTAACGGAAAAAACGTTCCCAAGAAAAGCAAAGTATTGAGCCTTTCTCCTTTCATGGATTCAGATGGGCTAATTAGAGTCGGAGGGCGTCTAAATAATGCCAAATATTCATACAACAAAAAACATCCAATTTTGATATCATCGCATCATCATTTGACAAAACTGATTTTCAGATACGAACATCTACGTTTATATCATGCCGGGCCTCAAGCATTATTGGCCTCCGTGCGAGAACAATATTGGCCAGTAGCAGGGCGCAATATTGCCAAGGAGACAGTTAGAAAATGTGTATGTTGTTTTAAATACAAATCTATTGTTCAAAATCCTATTATGGGACACTTACCATCAACACGTGTTCATCCAGGCTTTCCATTTGAAACATGCGGCGTAGATTACGCAGGTCCGTTATTAGTAAAAAATCATAAAGGCCGAGGTGCAAAATCCTCAAAATGTTGGATATGTTTATTCGTGTGCATGAAAACTCGAGCTGTACACATTGAATTAGTGACAGAACTTTCAACAAATTCATTTTTATTAGCATTGCGACGTTTCGTAAGTCGCAGGGGCAAACCCACTCATATATATTCCGATAATGGCAGTAACTTTATTGGCGCATGCGCAGAATTAAAACGATTATTTCGTAACAAACAATTTACTAACCAGTTACAAAGTGAATTAGCCTCAGAGAATATCACTTGGCACTTTATTCCTGCCAAGGCTCCTCACATGGGTGGTAACTGGGAAAATGGCGTAAAAAGTTGTAAACATCTCCTTCGACGAGTAATGGGTAACATAATTTTTACATTTGAGGAGTTATATACGTTATTAGTACAGATTGAGTCTATCCTTAACTCCAGACCACTGTGTCCTATTTCATCAGATCCGAATGACCTTTGTCCTCTCACCCCCTCTCACTTTTTGCTGGATCGATCAGCTACGTCATTGCCAGATCCAGACGTAAAAGATGTAAAAATGAATCGTCTTACCCGATTTCAATTGATTCAACAAGTACAGCAACACTTTTGGCAGAGATGGCAGACGGAGTACATCAGCCAGTTCCAGCAGCGCCATAAGTGGAAGGAAAATCAGGTGAACTTAAAGGTGAATGATTTGGTGTTTGTGAAAGAAGACAACGTACCGCCTAAACAATGGATTCTTGGGCGGGTTTGTAAGTTATATCCCGGAACTGACGGTATACCGCGAGTGGCGGACGTAAAGACATCTAGTGGTGTTATTCGCCGCGCATTTTCAAAGTTATGTATCTTGCCGATGTGTAATCATGAAATGTAAATATTTTGGAAGGCAAGCTCCCAAGGCGGGGGGCATAGACAAACATGTGAGCCCGCTGAACGCACTCTGTTAGTTGGTAATCTAAGAAACGAGAGATGGCACCAGCGCGGAAGGGCCATATGAGTAGAGCGTCAGCGCAAGAAGTAGTAGTAGAGTGGAGTTTTAGCATGTGATCAGCACGATCGATTGCCGGTCAATAATTGTTCATTTTACATTTTTGTAACATACATCAGTATTCAGTAAATCATACAGTTTTATTTCAAGTGTAGTTATCATTTCATACAGTCCACGAGTACATAGTCATATTAATTACTAATCTTAACTAACAGAACATATGAGTATCTTCTCCACAGGTTTCCCTCATTCCTGCACTGAACAGGCCTAATAACAAAGACATTGTTAATATAGCAAATATTACTAACTATAGACAACCTCGTATATTTTTTACTGTATAAGTCTGACGCTTGTTTCAGGGGGTGAAAATGTTTGCAAACTTTTCGTAGCCTGAAAGACTTTTCTGCATTACTCATTGGTTTATGTAAGTACTCCAGTCCTCAAAGTATATTTTGCTTTGCTAGTTATGTATATAACTTATTAGCTAAATAGTAGTGCAGCATATTACTTAATGTACACGTACTTTAAGTTTTAATAGAGCTAAAACTCTGAACGAGAACCAAATATGCTTGTGAAGTCATGTTAAACGTTAGCTTTTATAAGACATTACTAATTCATATTTATTTTTATAGTTGTATGAAAAAATATCACATTATGCACCTATAAGCAGTAAACTTTAGTAAATTATAGCTGAGGAGAATCAACTTGTAATTTTATTTCCTAAAATATAAGGAAGAGAAGGTAAACTGTGGGCAATTTTAGAAAATCTATAATGACTTAGACCAAGATTAAATGTCTTGTGAAAACAATTTATTATTATGAAAATATTTTCAGTACCCATCAGATTAAGTTTTTTGAGTAAAAGAAATAGGGAAAAAAATGTCTTGTTAGGGTAATTTATTGTCGTGAAAAGTTTATTTGAGTAATCACATACGACGAAAAATACTTATTTCAAACATTTTCATATCTCACTTTTGTGCTGATAAATATAAATATATAGACAGTTTATTTTTGTGTTAAATTAATTAATAACAGATTTTCTATATTATGGCGAATGCGCTAGGGTTATATGTATATCTCAATTTTGTATTATTTAAACCTTCTAAAAATTAATTGATGCTACTATTTCTCATTTTTAATTAAATAAAGTAATTAACTTGGTATTGTAATTGACTCTTTACTTGTAAGGTTTATTAGTAATTGCTTCGTTATTCTTTAAATTTTTATTTACTTCGGTTACTTCGAAATACTGTATTAAAAAAGTTCTAACAATAGATTATCTGAAAATTGTTTTCTTCGTTAATTCCACACAGGGGAGTAAAGTTTCTGGTAGTATATTTTTTAATGCGAGTTTTGAAAATGAGACTTATTAGCATTTAAGGAATGGAGAAGAGTACTCCAAAAACTAAATTTATTGTTGGTTTGAGTAAATGTTCTGGTATATAGTTATTAGGCCCTTATTTATGAATAATTATATCATATTATATACTGACCATACATTTATTTGTTATATATATAGAAGTGACATATCTTTATACACATTTTTTAGGCTTGAATTTAACTTAAATGTCAATGAATAAAAATGTTCTAAAAACAAACTATATCGAAGTTGATGTTGTTTCATTCTGCGATGAGCCTCAACCATCAGATAAAGGTACTTCATTTAAAAGTAAATATGGTTATAATATTTACTTTATAACATAGTATCTAAAAAATCTTAAAATTAATATACATATTAAAACGATATTTATATCTAAATTATGATTAAAACATTGGATTATTATAAACCTCTTTAACAGGTGTTACAAGTAGAATAAATATTATCTTGAATATATTTTAAATTTTTTTGGCTGTCATGCACCAACTTCTTGACAATGCGCAAGTCTGTGAAGAAATTCTTCTTGCACATTATGAATGATTTCTGGGGTAACTCTGCGTATTTGGTCCCGAATGCGATTTTGAAGTTCTTCTAAATTACGTGGTTTATTAATGTACACTTTGGCAATTCGAACATTTAATATAAGTATAAAATTTAATCAATTGTATTTTATTTTACATACCTCAGAATTGTTACTTTTTTTATGGATAAAATTTACGTTTTCTAACATTCAATCGTCATTTACTCGAAAACTTTCCTATGTAAGAGGGCAAAATTTTAGTACTGTCTGATAGAGAATTAAACGCTCTTTCAGAATCAAGGAAAAACATATGGTGTTGCCATTTACAAAAAATCGATGACGTCATTACTCGAAAACAAATGACATTTGAAAATAGCATTTTACGCTAAAATATGTATTTTTTAAATTAAAAATCGACCTGTTCGAGGATATTTCCCAAAAAAATAATTGTTTCGTTTTTATTGAATTTATTCCATACTTTTGGCGCATACTGTATAATTGGATATGATGATAAATTTAAAGTATCTATTATATTGTGTATTGTATTGTGTATTGTGTGTGTGTCGGCTAGAGGCTATATCTCGGAAACTACTCGTCCTACAAATTCCGGAACAAATATCGATAACTAAAGTGACCCGACAAGTCTACTAAAATTATTTTTCCGTCTCAAATTTGACAGCTATATGGCAAACTTTTAAATCCAAATCGAAAAGTGAAATTTTCTCAATAATTTTTTCAATTATTTTACAATCGGAATATAAGTGCTGATTGAAAGAGGTTGTATACTAATATCTTATAAAACAAATTGTTTAAAGTGAATAGTTTTTCTAGATAAATAAAATGAAACGTAAAACTATGTGACGAAATTACAAAGTAAAGTCATTTAAGGTTAAGCGAAAGCTCCTGTATTATTTTTAGGTAGCAGCAAACTATTTATTTGGACCTTATTTAATGTAGAAAAGAAAACATTTACGAATCAGTATTAAAACAGCAATAAACATTTATAATTTTCATTTGCTATTTAAATATAATACTAGAAAATAATAACGGCTAATAGAATTATTTTAAAAATATATTATTCAGTTTTAATACACTTTGAATAGAATTTACAAATTTTTATTAAATTCATGTTTTGCAGGTTTGAACTCTGTATGTTACCATGTTTTTGTAGTTTTACATTAAATAACTTTCAGCCGTGCATTTTCTAAATATGTTAATAACGAAAACATGCAGATATAACAAAATTATTCCTCAGTAATTGCAATTATTTCACGCAAAAAACGATTTGCTTTATATTATGGGAGAATAAAGCAAAATGTGTTTGTTTTTTTAAAATTCATTTAATATTACACATCGTGTGCCCTTTCTGTTTGAATTATTCATTAACTAATTGAATTCCAG
The DNA here is from genome assembly GCA_037114965.1 of Monochamus alternatus. NCBI lineage: Eukaryota > Metazoa > Arthropoda > Insecta > Coleoptera > Cerambycidae > Monochamus > Monochamus alternatus. The sequence goes on along the minus strand of CM073431.1, from coordinate 69,306,195 downwards.
TAAAGTAGAACAAACATTATTCCATTTATAATTTTAGATTAAATGTCATAGAGATAAAATATTCACATTCACTCTACTTTTTCACGTGGAGGACTAAAAATTTTATTTTATTGCTTTGGTTCGTTTCCCTGAAGAGGCGAATAATGTGTGATAAACGCGAGATTTGTTTTCAAGACTAGATGTCAGCCACGAAGTATACATATTTTTATTTTCCTCAAGTACTAATAAGAATATATGGTGATGCTTGGAGTAATATGTTTTCCTTAGTAAGGATATTCTGTCCACATTTTTGTCTTTCTCGCAGTTTTACAGATGCGGCAGCCTTAAAATAAAATAAACGACACATTTTTTTGTCATTAATGCGACATAAAGTGAGTTAATCCTTGGCGAAGATGCTTTGTTTCAATTTTACTTTTCTCTTCCATAGCATCGCATTTCAAACAGCAGAATAAAAAATAATAAGGACTCTGCTATTATATTTCATTCACTGCCATTGTTTCTTCCAAATTGTAATGGGTCTTACTACGTCACTAAATTATTCTAGTACCGTTTTTCTTAAAGACTCTTTTCTTATTTTGATTATTGATCCATAAACTTCAATTTAATTTCTTCAGACAACATAAAATCTATGTATATCCTTGAACAAGTACTGACCTTACTGATATTTATTTACAGGATTGACGTTTAGAGAGACTTCAAGAATGTTGATCATTTTCTATGTTTGTTTACATCAAAAAATTTGTCATTGCATAGATTTTTGTACTTGCTAAGAATAAGAACCTCTCCTTCCCTCGACCGTTCTTTTTGTTTAAAGTGAGGTACCTACTTAACGACGACGACCAGGTGGATCTCTTCCATTACCCCACAAAGGGTAACAAAAACCATACTCAAATGTTCAATCTGGTACAAACAGGATTCGGTATATTTTGTATTCGGGAAACGTCTTTGGTATTGCGCTGTTATACAATAATATGCACTTGTCGTACCTGCCAAATCTTGGAGTTTGAATACTACATGTTTGTAAATACGTAAAAAATACACGAAAAATTAAATATATACGAAGAGCAAATACTGACAAATTATTTCAAACTAAACACCATTTGCGATATTTTAGCTTTGACAGAATCTGATGCAGTCCGCCATCTGTAGGCCACTAGCGCTAGGTGTACTTTACGAAGATAAAGTTTTAAATTTCTCCTTTTGTTGGGTAATTAAATACTGTTAATACTAATAATAGCAACAATATTAACGATAATCGACGATGCTTGAGTAAAATAATTAGTGCTATTTTAAACTGTAACTTCCCGAGACTTTTACAGTGTTCTATAACAAACCTTTTTTTAATCAGTGTTCATTGACAAAGAGACGTTTCATTTTTGGAGAGTACTGCAACCAGCAATGCAAAATTTGTTGTCATAATTGAAATCCTGTGTGTTTACGTTGTGGTTCAGTTTTTAGTGACTAATTTTTACTTTTATAACGTTTTATAGCAATTAAATAAAAGAGTTTATGACTATTCGCTATAATATGGTTCGCTTTATGTTATGTGCTATTTGATTTTTTAGAGCCGGGAAAAAAAATCAAAGAAAGTACGATAACCCTATAAGATTTTATAATTAAAACCTTCTGTGGGTGTATTCTAAGTTTTCTATTAGTAGGTATTTCTACATTAAATTTCGATTAGTGGGTAAAATAGATATCAGCAAAACTTTAAAGTAATTCATTGCAGTTGCTTCGATTTTGGTATTGTTTTGGTACATTGCCATTTTTTCAAAAATTGGGTAGATTATCAAAATAGACGAAGATATCTTTTTCATGTAATAAGTATTTCTGTTAGATATGCGATTACAGTGGTTTGTTATCTTAAGACCCATATTTTATTTGCACACTATTATTTATAAATATATTTATCCACAGTCACCTTATTATAATCGGACTTTTATCCACACATATGAACCGTCTAAATTGATACTTTATCCACTAGTGGAATAAAGTAACTTTATTTCACTAGTAGAATAATTAATTTATTTACTTATTAATATTAACATTTACATTTATAGTAATACACATTTCGTTTTTTGTTTTATCATATTTAACTTTGTTTGTTAAATATGGACTCCTCAACATAACTTTTTGCTACAGAGGAGTTCTTCCATCCACCACGTCGTTTAATAGTTGTAAGATCAGCACCTTTATTGGCCAATAAAGTTGTTGAAGTGCGTCTCATACAATGGCCCAGTATATGCTTCTGGATTTGCGATTTTCAGGAATGAGGTAACTAATGAGAGTACCTTCGTCAATGTATTGATTCCAACACGTTGAGAAGTACATTTTTGATTGATGTATCTTAAAAAGAATCTGTCTTGTGTCAAGCGAATTGGGAACAGCATTCACGCAAAATCCTTCTTCTATAATTGTACATTTTTTTTAAATACCCGTCTTGGCGTCAGGTATTGAAACAAGAAGGCAACTGCTAATATCTTGTACGTCAGTAATTTTTAAATTTGTCAATTCGCAGCATCAACAACCACCAGTGCAACCTAAAATAATTCAAAGTTCACTATATACCTAACAACATGTAAAAGGTAAAGAGATATTACCTTAATCATTAAATGTTCTTTATAGGAAGCCCCAGTCAAAAATTCTTCTGTGTGTGCTCTTTTCAATACTGCAGTTTTTTTTTTCATTATATCCTCTCTATTGATTCGTCAAATAAGCAGTAAGCTTGTTATATTTTCCGATATCTATATTTTTTTAGACTTTTATAGTAGCCTTCAATATCGAATACTTCGACCACATAGATGAAATTGTATATTTTTTTCAAATTTAAAATTACGACAGCATGACATTTATTGTTATTAATATCCGTTTTTCCCCTTCATTCATTAAATTCGGCGAACACTTTTTTCTAATATGTTTCCTGGATTTCGCTGGCAAATAAATGGAAAATTGCTTGTTGAGCTTCTTCAAAAACAGCCGCAGGGACATAATTACTTTCTTGTATTTTTACCAAATTCAGATGGAACTGTTTATTAAATAATTGATAATAAACAACGCACCATAGCAACCAGTAGGCATAACAAAACCTACCACGTTTCATTGAGTACTAAGAAATATCAAAGTTTTTATATATTTTTAGGTGTTAATAATATTGTGTGAAACTAACTACATTGTGGACTAAAGCCCCAACCAGCTACACCCACAATATCTACTCATATATTCTTTATTATTAGCTTTTGTAACATTTTTTACTGTATTAGAAAGCTAATATAATCAAATCTTCTACAATTCCTATCAATGAAATCATATGTACAGACAAAGCTCTATTCATTAATTATCTAAAGAAATTAATCTATCTAAATTTACTAACCTGCTTTAATGAAAACACTCTATAAATATCTAACTTCACTTTTGACAGTGAGAACTCGATATGACAATACCTACTTAAATAATGTTTACCCTTTATATAAACGTTTTTATATATTTTTAGGTATTAATAGTATTGTGTGAAACTAACTACTCTGTGGACTAAAACTTAAAGGAGGCCACCTGAAGAAGCAATCCTAAAAATGCAGAAATAGGTCAGATCTCATCTATTGTGGTTGAATTTTCGAGTTCCCACTGTCAAAAATGAAGTTAGATATTTATAGAGTGTTTTCATTAAAGCAGGTTAGTAAATTTAGATATATTAATTTCTTTTTCTACGTTCATGCAAAAAACAAAACTTTATTGAACTATGTTTAATAGAAAAAGTGGTTCTTTATTGCACTAGTGCAATAAAATGTTTAATGCATTAATCTGTCATTCTACTACAGCGTTTTGTCATCATGACAAACATAAACGTTCAAATCGACGTCATATTTTCCTGAACTTGTGTCATCTAAATAAAACATTTTTTGGTTTTTGCATGAACGTAGAAAAAATATTGTATGCAACTCGTACAAAAAGTGCTTATTGCACTCAACGTGTTGTCCTACTCGGACTGTCCTAAACACTTACTTTTTGTACTTGTTGCATAAATAACTATTAGATAATTATTGAATAGAACTTTGTCTGTGGAATTGTTCATTAGCATATCCAGATGTTTGGTATCAGAGAGCATACATATGACTTGATTGATAAGAATGGTAAGAGATTTGATTTATATTAGCTTAAAATACCTTTCTAATACAGTAAAAAAGAAATATCAAGTCGTGCGAATATTTTTTTAATAAATACCAATAATTCTAACTCCACAAATATGAATGTTATGTGATTATGGATAAAACGTTGTATTGCATTCGTGTTTTAATTGCATTTTATCAACTTAAGAATATTAACATTATTACGTGGACAAAATTCTACTTAAAACACTTACAATAAATAACTATAATTGCAACATATTTATAAGCAAGATGGCTGACATTACTTTTTTTAGTTATAAAAAATAATATGTGAATAGAAAAATTAACATAAACAAAATAACGCGACTTTATTAGTACTTACAATTACGACAAGCTTAGCTTAGTCCAAATGTGCCTCGTTTAGAAGTTACAGGGCTTGTTTTCTTATTATGGGCATAATTAATAAATTATGTTAAAATTTGGTACAGTTGTTTTAAATAAGTACAAGCATTGCGAAAAAGTAGTGCCGCATATCGTAGAGGGCGCTCTTCATGTTTTTTTTTTGTAACTCATTTTATCGTATCTTTTTTGTTGATCCTACTCTGATAGGCTTGACTGAAAATGAATTTTGCATAGAACAGTTATACCTGTTCCATGTTGAAATAATGTACCGTCATTTTTACAAGTGATAACTTGAATTAGAAAATTTATTTCTAAGTATTTTATTGTGCGGCGCATTGCATCAACGTGGAACAAGTACAGATTTTCTACGTAAAATTAATTTCTCCATCATAATTTTCAGTCAAGCGTATCAGAATAAGACCAATAAAAAAATGCAATAAAAATGAGTTACAAAAAAACTGCCAAGAGCGCCCTCTACCATATGCGGCACTACTTACTCCTTCGCAACGCTTGTACTTGTCTAAAATATAATTGTACCAAATTTCAACATGATTGGACGTTTCGTTTATTAATTATGCCCATAACAAGAAAACATTTTCTTCTCTTTGAAGGCCTGTAACTTCTAAACGATGCACATTTGGACTAAGCTGAGTTTGTCTAAATCGGTTCTATTTGATCACAAGAAGCTATGTTTAAGCTGGATGCCATTACTTTCCGGACAAGTATACCTACAGTGTACGCACCGCTGACAACAAACTGTGGCTGTTTGTTATAGGTTTTTCAGGTGCAAATCACTACTACTTGTGGAGGCATTAGTTCGCAGAGTACTTATTTCCTGAAATTTCTCTTTTCCATACCTTTAAAGGACGTATACTATACCACCCTGTAACTTAGTTGTTATATTGCACTGTGGTCTATAACAGTACAATGGGTCTTCGAAATCAATAAATATATTCGCATATCAAGCAGGAACAAACCTGAGTTGTGGGCGGGAATGACTAACTTTGTAAAATGAACTATGGGTTTTGTAATACATTTCCTATTTTCACCTGAAAGTGGAGTAAACAACTTCGACGTGAATAATTTGTTTATTTGAAGGTGGAGCGACGCTGCATTAAAAGTGATTCCTGCGATGCATGTAGAGAAGCGATGTTGAACAAGTTTTAAGTGTTTTCTGTAAATGTTTGAGACGCATCTGGGTAAATTTATGTTGTTTCATTATAGCCACAAATTATTTTCTATAGTTGCTTTTAGACAGTCAGCTTGTAAACTTCATAATAAGTGATGATAATGAGTGATTCCTGCGATGCAAGTAGAGAAGCGATGCTGAACAAGTTTTGAGTGTTTTTTAGAAATATTTGAGACGCATCTGGGTGAGTTTATATAGTTTCATTATAGCCACAAATTATTTTCTATAGTTGTTTTTAGACAGTCAGCTGGTAAACTTCATAATAAGTGATGATAATGAGTGATTCCTGCAATACATGTAGAGAAGCGGTGTTGAACAAGTTTTAAGTGTTTTCTGAAAATATTTGAGACGCATTGGGGTAAATTTATGTAGTTTCATTATAGCCACAATTTATTTTCTACAATTGTTTTTAGACAGTCAGCCTATAAACTTCATAACAAGTGATAATAATGAGTGATTCCTGCAATCTATACTTGTATAGAAGCGATGTTGAACAAGTTTTAAGTGTTTTCTATAAATATTTGAGACGCATCTGGGTGAATTTATTATAGCCACAAATTATTTTCTATGGTTGTTTTGAGACAGTCAGCCTATAAAGTTCATAATACAATTTTCATCGATATAGCACAAGAATAAGCGGTTTCATAGATATTTGTGACATACTGCAATAAACATTATATCTAGAATTTTTGCTTTTATATCCACTCTATTAAAAAATCATTACTTTTGTTGCTTAGGTTAATATACGAATACATTATCTAGCACTAATCCATATTTGTTCGCTTAACTTAGGAAATAATCGTACTTTCATATAATGAAGCGTAGAAGACACAATTTCTTTTTGAAATCAGGTAAGAGTTATGTTTTCTGTAGGGTACTACTTCTTGGTAATTCATTAGTACGATAAAGAAAACAGATACAGAGCATCTTTTAATCACTATTACCTTATAGATACAAATTTACATTAATTATTTTAGAATTTTTATTAATTTATTTACAGTACATTGATTTGGATATCTGAAAAGTAAAAATGGCTTTGTCTTTTTAAAGCAATTAGTTACTTCCAACAAGATATTGTTATGGTGCAATGAATCATTTGTCTTCTATGATCAAATCTCAACAGAAATGGATATCTCAACAGAAATATTCGTCAAAACATTAGGATGATCCTTAAGATTAAGAAAATTCAGAATGACTACTAAAGATATTGTGGGACACAATTACTCTGTAGACGAATGCCTTAACCATCTCTGAATTACTTTACCAATATCTAATAAATATAGACTTTGGTTTTCTTCAAATGATGGTAATGTTATGCAGAATAACAGGTTGTTTTCTGCTTGATAGGATATGTTCTAGACCCAGACATTGAGTATTAAAGTAAAACTCACTTTCCATGTTATTTCTCACACAAAAAGAGGAATATCTGGTAACAATTTGTCAGGAATGCAATGACAAGATACGCCACACAAACTCTATGTTAATACCGTTTACACTGATAACACTTATTTGTAATATTACACGGTGGACTGCTGGTTATTTATTGCTCAGGTCAATCCTGTAAAATATCACACCAGAATGTAGTGTTACAACTCTAATGGAAAATTTGTATTTGAAGTGGAAATTACTGTTATAGTTGCGGTAGACGACTTATGTCACACGGCTGATATTAGGCAATTATTTTTATTGTTATCATATTTTTAGATAGTTTGTCGCATTAAAACAATACTTTTTTGTAATTTAGTGTAATATACATATTATAGTCCTAGCATGTATTGTAATATATACAGGGTGTCCGGAAATATCGCGCAAAGATATTGGAGGATGATAACTACTTGAAAGAATATTGTGTCAAGTTCGTATAACATTTTCTCGAAAAGTGGTTTTTCTTAATGTGGTAAAAAAATACATGTACTTAGGAAACAAAAAAGACAATAAAAAATTGCAGACCATTAACCTTTACTTTATTACCAATGTTTTTACAAATCTGGTCAGTTTGGTGTATTCAGCCAAGTGTTCCTTTGAATTTTTGTACATTATAATGCCAGGACGTGAAATTTCTGCATTTATCCGAGCAATAATGACTGCTTTATATGATGCAGGACATCAATCATCAGATATCGAACATGTTGGGCATTTTTAAATCATGTTGTACGAATAATACACAGATATGAAGAATTTGATGCAATGGAAAACAGTTCACGTAGTGGACATCTTCGAGTATCTAATGAAAGAGAGGTTCGGTATTTGGTGCAATATGCCCGTAGACACCGCACATCTTCAGCTTCAGCTCTCAGGGCCCACTTTCAAGGTACGTTTCGCCGTGTTATATCGACATCTACTATTCGAAGACGACTCCACAACGCAAATTTACCTGCTAGAAGACCATTACGAGTCCCCACTCTACTTCCAAGGCATCGTGCTGCCCGTCTCGAGTGGGCGCGAGAGCACAGGGGTTGGATTTTGCGCCAGTGGCGGTGGGTCTTATTTACAGACGAAACCAGAATTGGGCTGGTTACTGATGACAATCTATAAAGAGTCTGGAGGGAACCAAGTTGTCAACAGCGACTTCATTTTCCCCGTGAAGTTGCTCCGTATAAAGGGGGTAAAGTAATGTTTTGAGGTGGAATAATGTTCAACCGCCGCACCCCCTTAATTTGCATACCACAGAATATGACCAGTCAAATTTACATCGAACAAGTTCTTACGCCCATTATCTACCCCCACGTAATAAATTAGGTGAAAATTTTATGTTTATGGACGACAACGCTCGACCACATCGCGCAAGAAGACTTCAAGAGACACTCGAAGCAAGACATATCAGTATATTAGATTGGTCAGCCAACTCTTCTGACGTGAATCCTATTGAAAACATGTGGGATTTCGTTGCTAGAGCCATTCGTAATCATATTCCTCCACCTCAGACTGCAGATGTGTTAGTCGTGGCGGCAGAAGAGATTGTTAACCGCTTGATTATCTCAATACACAGACGTGTCAATATGCTATTGATACGTGGTGGAGGTCATACCGACTATTAGTCAAGTAGAGAACTTGCTTTATTACTTATTATTATAACTTTTGAGGTTGTGTGTAGTTTACGGAACATCCTGTTTGTGCTGTGGAAGAGAACGTAAACAATCAAATTTAAGTTTTCTCAAATATTTCAAAATTTATAAGAACAGAAAAAACACAAACAAATTTTCGCAAATTTGTATATTTGCTTCTTTAACATGATATATTTCGTTAACGGCAATAATTGCTGCATTATTTTTCTGGTATTTCCAATAATTTACGTCATAACAGGCCATATAATTCTAGTGTAACAAGTGACACGTAGATTACTGCCCCGATTATCATTCAGTATGAATTTAGGGTCATGGCATTGAGGCTCGGTCCATATACCTACGCCATGTTTTTGCACATGTTCATGAATAATCCACAGCGTGCATTAGCCAGCATCCGTGGACAAATCCGATATAATCCCGCCAATTTCAATTAATCAGAATTAGGTGATTATAGATTATAGAGCGGTTGAGTCTACATTATAGAGGTGAGGCATGCATCATTATCGATGGGTTCGGAAAGATAACATGGTACGTGATCGAATGTGACATTCATAAAGTCGAGGTTTTGTTTAATTGTAACTTAATTGCACAGTAAAAAGTAACATTGTGTAAATTCAAATTCATTTATGAGTGATTCTATTTGGATGTTGAATTTTGGCTAAATTTAACAATTTAACAAAGAAATGAGATACACAATTTTTGGTTACCAACAAAATTATATATGAATGACAACTTATAGTGTAAAAATAACTCTGTCCATTGTAGATATACAGAGTGATTCACAACTTATCAAAACAAAATTAGGAATAGATAAGTTGTAGTATAGTAGTATAGTGGACCACTGTCTGTCTCTAGCGTCATCGGAAAGCATTCTTTCCGCGCACTTATTATTAACGTTTTTGTGATAGTGTTTACATTAGTTTTTCGAGTGTAAAAATGGTTTACGTGTATTGCAACTTGTAGTTGATAGATATCATTTTAATTTGTGGTGAAGTAAGATAAAATGCTTTAGCAACTTCTCGTCTGTACGCAGAACGATTTTCCGGTAAACATATGCCAAATACAGCTACTTTTACCACGGTAGTATAACGCGGACGTGACGCGGGATGATTTGTAATCGAAGCGTAGAGAAGACGCAGGTTCAGGGCGTTCATGGTACTGAGAAACAGATTCTAGAGATTGTTGAAGAGCATCCCCAAATCACTGTACACACTAGAAAATTGGTAAGACTGGCCATATACAGGGTCTTAAAAAAAGAGTGTAAAATATTTCAGGAGATAATAGTATGAACCAAAATAAGCAGAAAAGTCTTAATAAACATGGGTCCGCAAAGTAACGGTTGCGGAGATATGGACCACTATTTGTTTTTCAAACATTTTATTTTATTAGTAATAAACCAAAAAAGGAAGCTTTTAACAAACAAAAAACAAAGTTACAGAAGATGTTCAAAGTGCCCTCCGTCCATTTCCAAGCAGGCACGACGTCTTCGTCTCAACGATATTCGAACTCTTTCGAAAACACCCTCCTTGGTTTGGATTTATTTACAGGACTACCATACACTAATGTCTTCAAATATCCCCAAACAAAGAAATCTAGAGGGTTCAGATCAGGCGATCTTGGAGGTCATAAAACAGGTTCGGCCCTTCCTACCCATCTATGTGGAAAAGTTTGGTGTAAATGCTCTCTAACGGCCATGAAAAAATGAGCTGGAGCACCATCATGCTGGAACCACATTTGTTGCCTCTGATTCTAAGGAATGTCTTCCAAAAACTCATACAGTGTGTTCTGCAGAAAGTTGAGGTAAGCAGCGCCTGTTAATCGGTTTGGTAAAACAACAGGACTTAGAAACCTGTTACCTACAATACCCATCCAAATGTTTAATGAAAAACGTGCCTGCTATCCAGATTCTATTAGAGCATGAGGATTTTCGTCGGCCGAAATATGCGTATTGTGAAAATTAAACACCCGGCCTCATCAGTAAAAAAAATGTTTGCAAGAAAACGATGGTCTTCAGCATCATGACGTAGAAACTAGCGGCAAAAAACCAAACGTGCTTGATGATCATTTATTGGATTTAAGGTCTGTACTCGTTGCACATGGTATGGATAAAGCAGTTGCTCGCGAAACAAGAGGATCACTAATTTCTACCTCGGCTGGTATTCTCCGCACACTTGTACCTGAATTTTGTTCTACTAGTGCTAGAATTTCTTCTTCTGCTCTAGGAGTGGATACCGACCTTGGTCTTCCGGATAAATGGCACTGTTTGGTCAAGGAACCGGTATCACGCAATCTTTGGTAAATTCTTCCAAACATGCGTTGTGAAGGAATCTGGCGATTTGGATAAGCGTCAACATAAAGACGTCGCGCTTCGCTGGCGTTCCCATTAGCACGGCCATACATGAAATGTATGTCTGTTAATTCTGCATTAGAGTAACCAGCCATAGCAAAAGAAAACTTGTGCACTGAGAACAACTATCAAATACGTACTGTTTATTTCACTAAAGATCAACTAACTATTATAAGAAAATACACAACGTTTTTGCAAAATAAAAAAGGGGCTAAAAAACATAAAACATTCCATATCTCCGCAACCATTACTTTGCGGACCCATGTTTATTGAGACTTTTCTGCTTATTTTGGTTCATACTATTATCTTTTTTTTACTGTTTTAGAAAGGTATTTTAAACTAATATAAATCAAATCTTCTAGAATTCCTATCAATGAAGTCATATGTATGTTCTCTGATACAATTTCGCAGACAAAGCTCTATTCAATAATTATCTAAAGAAAATAATCTAATTTACTCACTCTATAAAAATCTAACTTCACTTTTTTGGCAGTGGGAACACGACAAATTCAACCACAATAGATGAGATCTGACCTATTTCTGCATTTTTAGGATTGCTTCTTCAGGTGGTCTCCTTTAAGTTGAATCAAATATTTAACTATAAAAATTATTATAAAAATTAAATTAGATTATTTTCTTTAGATAATTATTGAATAAGGCTTTGTCTGTGGAATTGTTCATTAGCATACCTAGATGTTTGGTATCAGAGAACATACATATGACTTCATTGATAGGAATTGTAGGAGATTTGATTTATATTAGCTTGAAATACCTTTCTAAAACAGTAAAAAATGTTACAAAAGCTAATAAGGAATATATGGGTAGATATTGTGGGTGTAATTCAACGCAGGTTGGGGCTTTTGTCCACTGAGTAGTTAGTTTCACACAATATTATTAATACCTAAAAATATATAAATACTATTACCTCCTTAATTATTTTACACTCTTTTTTAACACCCTGTATATCAAATATTTTTTAAAAAATTACCTTTACTCTCTAAGTGTAATAATTCTTAATAAACATTTTAATTATGGGACGTACAAACCATCCCTTAAAAGACAAGAAATCATTTTGCATACTTAATTTCCTTTGCTGGTCCAGCGTAGTATGTAATATGCCTAAAGGACAACTAACAGAGCACAATAGGTTTTTCGAAGAGGTTACGTGGGTTTTGGTTTGCAGCATTAACGCAGCTGTTACTTTGATATTAAATTTTCAGGGACAATGCGGCCAGATGTGTTAAACTAATTGAAGCGTGATTCATCGGAAATAATTTAATTGGAGGTATGTATCGTTTATTTAACAAATGCGAATACATGTATTTAAAATTGATTGAAAATCTCTGACATAAAAAACATAAACATCAATTTACCAGCAATTATTGTTATTTTGCTAATGGTTTAAAATAGAATAAGCGTAAAGCAAACAATATAAATAGAATTTTTTATATATGCATGTGTGTATAATAATAATTAATTTTATTCATTTGGTTTTTACATAAACGTCGAATAGTTATTTATGCAACAAGTACAAAAATTAAGTGTTTATTGCACGCGACGTGAAATTGTCCAATTGTGCCATCAGGCATACTTTTTGTATGAGTTATATACAATATTTTTTTACGTTCATGCAAAAACCAAAAATGTTTTATGACGTCGATTTGAACGTTTATGTTTGTCATGATGACAAAACGCTGTAGTAGAAGAATGAATACAATATGAAGATACAGATGAATACAATAAACATTTTATAAAAATTTAGTGCACTAGTGCAATAAAGATCCACTTTTTCCACTAAATATAGTTCAATAAAGTTTTGTTTTTTGCATGAACGTAGAAAAATATATTGTATGCAAACACTTACTTTCTGCACTTGTTGTAGCAAACTTAGTAATTTAATAGTTAAACACACTTATAATATAAATCAATTCTAATAAAGATTTTGGTATATAGCAAAGTGTATAACTCATAAATCGTACAACGATTATTTTATAATTAATCTTTATTCTTTATTTCCTGCAACATAATTTCAAATATGTTGAATCGACCCCAACACAATCAAGGTAAGCTGTTCAATTTTTCTTATTAAAGGCGTCAATTTATCATGTGGATGTCGACAGCCGGTGGCAGCAACGTATTGATGTTGTTGACTCTTCGACTACAGTTCAATATATCTAACCCTCATTTAAATTTTTTCCTAAGATGGACATTACCCTCGCATATGTGAGCAGGATGCTGAATTCTGTGGTAATTTATAAAGGCAATTTTATTGAAAAGCTAATATTGGCATATTACATTAGCAATTTAATTTAGTATGTTTAATTTACAAAATTGAATTTGTGTTTTTACAGCTTAAGAATAATTTTATGGTAATACCAGCAAATACTTTTTTTATATCACGTACTTTTTAGAATGAATATTTGGTTTTATTGCCATTTTTATGTGCATTTGGGTTCGATTTCAATAAATTTATCTTTAAACTTTCGGTTTATGTCTCAAAAAGTTAAATGTAAAAAAATAAATTACCTATAACACAACCTCGCGAGAAAAAAGCTGAGCAGCAGCTAAAAAATTAATGTTTAGATAAGTGATTAAGTTATTTTTTGAGGACATATTCAAGGTCATTTGAGAGTTAACATTTTTTTATGATAATGTAATATTTTGTCTGCGTATTCCGAAAGACCGAGGAATTTTACGTTTGGACACACGATTGAGTTATTTTTTAAGGTCATTCTAAAGATCATCTGGATCTTAAATTAAGAATTGGTCAACTTGTCATTTCTTTGGCTTATACCTATCTTTCTTTCTCTTTAGGAAATGTTTCATTTTCGGATTCTAACTATTTCAGTAACCGTTGTCAATGTGTCAAAATTAATGGAACAATATCTACACCTCTAGGTATCACGTGTGGTACCACAAGGATCAATTCTTGGTCCGATGTTATCTCACACTCTGCTGATAATCAGATATACTATTGTTTTAAACTACAGAATCTTGATAATGCTTTGGAATTAATAAATAGATATATTAAGAACTTAATCAATATCTCAAAGAAAGTTTGTTTGTTTGTTTAAAAATTAATTCAAGTAAATCCAATATTCTTCGTTTGGGGCCTGAGAAAGACAGAGAGAAAGCATCGAATAAAATTAAGATTAAATTCGGCGATTCTGAATTAAATATTCTTCTCGGAACTTAGGATTTCAAACGGAAACTGAAATTTAATGAACATGTCAATTTTATACTTAAAAGATCTTTCTCTAATTTTAAACTTCTTTATGGTTGTCGTAAAGTATTGAATCAGAAATCTAATTGCTAGTAATTTCTTGGTATTGTTACATTTTAATTTTTCTGATACAGTTAGTTTATGATTCGTGTTTGTCTTCATGGGATTCCTATTGCATACAGAGAATACAAAACAATTGTATTAGACTTATTTTTGGACGCTTTTCCCATGTAACACCAAAATTAAAAGAAATTAAATAGTTAAATATGTTTGTACTATAAGATCATAAATAACAAAACATTCACCTATTTGTATGATGAAATTATACACAAGAATGAGAGATTTTCTTTAATATTTCATATTATACTTTCATCTTAAAATCTCCACAAATCACTTTGTGGACTTTTTTAAAAAATCCTTATTTATTACTTTTGTTTATTATGTTTTCAGAATAAAACAGGCAATTTAATGTAGTGACATCAGATAGCAAAATTTTTATAAATGCCTTAAATAACATTCAATCAAATAAATGGTAGGAGCAAGTTCAGAATATATTATTGGGAAACGGAATGAAGCGCTGAATACAATAAATGAGTTTGCTTTATCATTGATTTTCTAAACGTCCTGTATATATTCTGGTAGCTTAAGAGAAAAGTTTAATTGATTCTTTACATTTTAATTTTTTCCATAAACTTAAAGCTACCTGTATTTTCAATTAAATTTACATTAAAATGGTCTACACAAACAAATAATGTTACAATTCTTCCTTTCATCGCCCTACATCACATTTTTCTGTTCATTTTTTGACACGGTCAAGTAGTTTTTATTAGGGGCTGTATTCGGACATAATGGCATAATGCAATACTTCTCCCATTTTCCCGGTGAGATGCCCTTTCTGCGTCCATTTTACGAGTCTATTTTGCAATTTTATTCAACGCCAATGTCTATTTAATACACTAATAATATTGTCACGGAATTTGCCCCACTCACACCCAAACCGACGACTGTGGTATCGCGAAATGCTAAGATTGCCCCGATCGCCCCTACACGATTCTGTTAAACAAACAAAAAGCCGTGGATCGAGACGGGACTGGAAAAATGGGGAATCGACGAGAAGCATTCGAGTCGTACGGAAAAATGGATCTAGAGATACTAGAAAATACCTGGAATATTCGTTGGGTCTATAAAAGAAGAATAAACGGCCGAGTTAGTAAGTCTTGTATTACAGTGTTGAATTCAAGTGTTTAGTTAGAGAGATCAAAGCGATTTAGATAGCGATTAATTAAATAAGTGTTTAGTTGAGTTGTAATTAGTGTTCAGTAGTGTACTAAGTAGTTAATAAAGATAAGTAATTAATTAACGGATTGTTTTTCTGGAAATAGAAAAAGACGGGTTAGGAAATCCGTGACAATATCATAAATGACGAATTAACTCTTCTAAACGTATGTACTGCATTGTCTGGATGTATGGAAATCGTATACAGATATGATATAAAGCACACTGTATTTAGGTATACACGTGTGAACGGCGTCTGACGTCGCAAGTCTACGCTCAGCATAATTCTGCTAATCTATTCAAAAATTTCACGATTCCTAAACTAACTGCATTGATTTTAAGAAATTTCGAAGCTTCAGTTTCCCAATAACTATGACATGTAAGATTTATTAAAAATCCGTTTCTGCTTTTGGCACCAGTGCTGCTAGAAGAAATAGATACACACGGCAAAATAGCTCGCTGTAACCACTATATTTATTGTAGGTTACAAAAGTCTCATTGTTGTTGGTCTGTAATGGAGCACATCGGGAGCATAAAATAATTGCATTTACGGAGCACAGAAATTTTACTGCGTCCTGGCTATATTTTAAATTTCAAGGGGCTTGCTCGAACTCCGGGGAGTCCTCTTGGAACTTGGATATTTTCCAGCCAGAGGCGAGTAGTTTCAGAGTTTCCGCAGGCAATTTTATATTCGTGCTTTTCAGAGAGATTAAAATAAGGTCCGCGTAATAATAAATTGAGTAAATTATGCGTCTGGGTCTTCGTACTGTCTTTGGAGTAGCAATAGCAGTGCACAGGGCAGTCACACAAAAATTGCTCCCTCCCGCGGGTTAGGCTCCTAACGATAATTACTGCAATGCACTAAATATTCAGACGACTTACATCATACGAACAATTGAATAATTCATTATATTTTCATCAAAATATTTAAGAAACTGCAACTGATAGTAATAAAACTATATATTACACTAAAAGTTTGCATTATATATTGCACTAAATTGCAAAAAATTATTGTTTTTAACGCGACCAAATATTGAAAATTACGTTGACAATAAAAACAAATGTGTAACGTCAGCCGTGACGTAAGACGTCTGAATTCTTGACGCGAGTATAACATTTTATGAAAAAAGATAAAGAACTTTAAACAATAAATTACAATTTAATCATATTAATAATTTAATTATGAATTACATTTTTATGTTTACAATACAATTAACGGAATTACTTATAAAAAAATTAAGACAGAATTTGTCATGTGCATTTTCTACTTGTCTTTGTAACTTCAGTAACAATAGTATTTTTGGAAAATTCTGCAGATAAGCCGGAGCACCTACTAAGGCATATTAGTGCCAATAATTTCATTTTTTTATTATTTTTTTTATTTGTAACAATATCTGTTAAAATGCTGTCATTATTTATAATAGTTTAGACAATAAATTAAAAAACATTCAAGTGTTCGCAAATTAATTAAATTTGTGTATATTTTTTTATCTATCAACAATTTCTTTTACTGTTACTTTTTTGTCCATTAAGCTTGCTCAATTGTTGAGATAAAATTTTTCTTTTTTTATCTTTTTTTTAGTATTTATTACCATTGTACATTTGTTGTGTGTGAATTTGAATATAAGCAGTTTTTTGAGTCATTATTATTAATATTCATGTACTGCTTTATTTATGTTTTATTTATTTAACTGATAATTCAGTACTAAACGTTAACAACAGACTACTAGATTTAATTTTTTCTCATTGTGACAATATAAAAAGTTTAAAATATTGTAACAATTCATTTGTTGATGACGATACCCATCATCCATCCCTTGAATTTATTTTATCTTGTCCTGGAATTAAATCACCAAAACCTAAAAATAATGTCATACCTAATTTTAAGAAAGTTGGCATGATCTTGTCAAGAACAAAAACATTAATAAATCTTTATGTACATTTTATGAGAGGGCTATATGTTCCTGAGAAAATTGTAAATAAGAAGTTCCCTTTCTATTTTTCTAATAATACAATTACGGTTATCAAAGAAAAATTAAAATTTAATAAAAAATGGAAAATTTTTAGAAATGAAATTGATTGTAGACTGTTTTCAACTTTAACCCATGTCAAAGCAACACTTAAGTAAAGATTATTTTAATTATGTAAAATCTGAAGAGGATACGATACCTAAAAACACTAAAAAATTTTGCCAATACGCTTCCTCTCAAAAAGGTCGGAGTTCCTTTCCTAATTCTATTAAACATGGTGATAAATTTATTTTCAATGGTGAGGACATTTGTACGCATTTTGCTAATTTTTTTTAGTGTTTATGAACCTTACGATCAGTGTCCGATTCTATTCAATAACTTCAATAAGATAGTAATATAACAGTAACGAGAGATAAGGTATTAAGCATTCTAACTGATTTGGAAGAGATTAAAGGGGCCGGACCTGATAGTATTCCCACAATTTTTTGTAAAAAATGTGCAGAGTTTCAAACTATCGACCAATTAGTAAGTTAAATATTTTTGAACGTGGTTATAATCATTTACTTAGTGCACTTAAATCCTCAATAATTCCTGAGCAGCATGGATTTTTTCCAAATAGATCAATCGAATCTAATTTAGTAATATACTCTCAATGTATAACTACTGCTATAGATAGTCAGACTCAGGTGGATGCCTTGTATACTGACTTCAGTAAAGCGTTCGATAAACTTAATCACAACATACTTATTTCTTATTGTTTGAAGTTAGTGTACATGGTAACTTACTGAGGTGCTTACCTCTTATATATTCAATAGGTCACGATTGGTAA
The DNA here is from genome assembly GCA_037114965.1 of Monochamus alternatus. Lineage (NCBI taxonomy): Eukaryota > Metazoa > Arthropoda > Insecta > Coleoptera > Cerambycidae > Monochamus > Monochamus alternatus. The sequence continues at coordinate 69,287,792 of CM073431.1, read as the reverse complement.
CCATTAGTGGTTACAAATCTTTCCCCTATGTTGCAAGGTCAGGCGTTCCTCAGGTATCGCCGTTATTATTTTTAATCTACATCAACGATATCCGTCATTGTTTCAAATTTTGTAGATATTTGTAGATACAATTACAACTTTAATAAAAATATGTTAAATCAAGTTGAAGAAATAAAAGAACTTGGCGTTGTCTTTGATAGAAAGATGAATTTCTCTTCACATATTGATTACATAACTTTAAAAAGTAACAAAATGCTTGATTTCATTAAGCAAAAATTTTAAGTCAGTTTGTTCTATTAAATCTATATATTTTGTATATCAACTTTACCTCTATAGTATGGAATCCTCAATATTCCATATATAAATCTCGACTTGAGTCGGGGCAAAATAGATTTATGAGATATTTATATTACAAGGAGGGTGGTGTGTATTCTTTTCAATGTAGCACGTTATTAATAAACACATTTCATATTATTCCATTAGAAAATCGAAGAATTATTGCCGAAGTAATATTTCTATTTAAACTTTTTAATAGTCTTATCGATTCTCCAGATTTATTAGATTTGATCGGCTTACATGTACCACAACATGATTTTAGAATAAATGCTTTGTTTTATGAGATTTTTTACCGGACTAACTCTGGTCAAAATTCTCCCATAAATAGAATATGTAAAAACAAAACAACTTGTATTATAGTCATCTAGATATCTTTCACTCGTCGTCCGTCAGTTTAAAAAATCATTAAAGAGAATTACTATTTTAGGTTAAGATTTTCTATTATAGTAATTATTACTATACTTCTATATTTAATTTAAGCATCTTATGGACTTTGTTTTGGGCTGTAAAGCTTGTGATTGTCCCTGTTTTCTATAAATAAATAAATAAAATGTAGCTGCAAGTACCGTTTACATGTTTCGTTATTTTCGGTGTTTTTATGTTCAGTTAATTCTGAACATTTGGGTATTTCTATGGCCTTAAAACTATATTTTTTTTATTCTAATTAAAAATAGAGAATATGCTTATTGTATGAATTTTTATTAAAATACTGGTATATCTTTCATGATATAATAATAAAGCTATTAATACAAGAAAATAATAATTACACATTGATGATTTATGTAGACTTCGTCGTGCTAACAAGGATGGAAACGATGAAAATTGATACAGTTACAGGCAAAGGGAAATAAAATGACAATTTATTTTTAGAGCTGTAACGTATCGGTTGTAATTGATTTATAGTTTTTACACAATGTCGACGCTACCGCTATTTTTATACTAACGGTTCCATATATTTTGCTTATTTGAAATAAAGCTTTCATCGAATTTCCAGATGAATTTCAATGTGGGGCGAAATTGTGGCGTAACATAAAATCGTCGGCTCCGATTCCAACCGCCGTAAAACAACCAAAATGCCGGAATCGCACGGAATAAAAGTTGGCATAGATTTACGATTGTACGGTGAAATGGGACATAACCCTAAATATCTAAGTTTACACGGTTATTTTTTGCGGTAATTGCTTTCTTTTTCATTTCTACTGTTACTTAGTTTCTCCTGCGCCACTATCAAAACTTAATAAGGTAATTCTTTCTAAGTAAAAAAAATTGTGTTTCACTGGAGTTCAGTAATTTTTCTTTTACACTTAAGACTCAACCTATTTTGTTTAACTATAATCTCAACGCTACAACTCTTAAATATTGCAATAGTGTTAAAGACCATAGAGTTATCATCGATGACAAATGACTTTGACGTTTTGTATTTCGGAAGCTATTAACTTTTGGATTAAGGTAAGTTGGGCTAGATTAATTATACAGTATGCGCCAAAAGTATGGAATAAATTCAATAAAAACGAAACAATTATTTTTTGGGAAAAATCCTAGAACAGGTCGATTTTTAATTTAAAAAATACATATTTTAGCGTAAAATGCGATTTTCAAATGTCATTTGTTTTCGAGTAATGATGTCATCGATTTTTTTTCTTGATTCTGAAAGATCGTTTAATTCTCTATCAGACAGTACTAAAATTTTGCCCTCTTACATAGGAAAGTTTTCGAGTAAATGACGATTGAATGTTAGAAAAGTTAGTAAATCAATTAAAATAAAGCAAAAACGTTATCAAGTTTAGTTTTTCGAATTCCATAGTTCTTTTATGGATCACGTAGGTGAAAATCTTTGCAAAGTGTCATTGTCACACCGACTTTCTAATAAGTATTGTAAGAGACATAGAAATTATTATTCAATTTAAAGTATTATGGCACATTTAACTGTTACTCAAAGAATTGAAATTTTAATTCTTATCGGATGTGGGAATATGACTAGAACTCAGCAGAAAGTTTGCGATTTATTTAATGAAAAATATCCAGATCGCCCTATCAGCCAATCAACAGTCAGTAAGGTAGAGTCTAAATTTAGAGAAACTGGCAATGTTGTAAATATTCCAAAACCTGGACGTACAAGCATTAATGAAAATCAGAAACAGAACATTTTGATAAGTATGGTGGATAATCCTCATAATTCTTCACGATTGGTTGCATTAAACAATGACACTAGTCAGAGCACAGTGCTACGTATCTTGAGGAAGGAAAAATATCATCAATATAAAATTCAACTTGTGCAGGAACTCAATGAAGATGATCCCGATCGCCGCTTACACTTTTGCGAAATTCTAATGGATTTATGTCAAGGAAATAGAAATTTACACCGGCAAATACTTTTTTCAGATGAGGCCACATTTTGTCTGAATGGTACAGTAAACCGTCAAACTTGCAGATATTGGAGTCGGGAAAATCCTCATTGGATGGCAGAGGCACATACCCAACACCCTCAGAAATTAAATGTGTGGGCTGGAATAGTTGACGACAGAATAGTAGGGCCTTTCTTCTTTGAAGGAACCCTTACAGGACAAAGATATTTAGAGTTTCTAGAAAATCCTAACGATACTGACCCTGACATTCCTGACGATACCATATGGTTTCAGCAAGACGGTGAACCTCCGCACTATGCGCGTCCTGTACGAGATTTTTTGGACAACTGTTTTCCTGGGAGGGGGATCGGCAGACGCGGACCGATAGAATGGCCTGCAAGATCGCCAGATCTTACACCTCTTGACTATTTTTTATGGGGATACTTGAAGTCAAAAGTGTACATTAATAAACCACGTAATTTAGAAGAACTTCAAAATCGCATTCGGGACGAAATACGCAGAGTTACCCCAGAAATCATTCATAATGTGCAAGAAGAATTTCTTCACAGACTTGCGGATTGTCAAGAAGTTGGTGGATGGTAATTCGAACATTTAATTTAAGTATAAAATTTAATCAATTGTATTTTATTTTACATACCTTAGAATTGTTACTTTTTTATGGATAAAATTTACGTTTTCTAACATTCAATCGTCATTTACTCAAAAACTTTGCTATGTAAGAGGGCAAAATTTTAGTACTTTCTGATAGATAATTAAGCGATCTTTCAGAATCAAGGAAAAAAATATGGTGTTGCCATTTAAAAAAAATCGATGACGTCATTACTCGAAAACAAATGACATTTGAAAATCGCATTTTACGCTAAAATATGTATTTTTTAAATTAAAAATCGACCTGTTCTAGGATTTTTCCCAATAAATAATTGTTTCGTTTTTATTGAATTTATTCCATACTTTTGGCGCATACTGTATAAGGAAATTAACAAGCCTTTAATCCTCGAGGGGCAACCGAAAGTTACATTTTTTCGAGAAAATTAAAGGCCCGAGCACCTGCTCCATACTTTTTCACCTGAAAAAGTATGGTTTTGTCATGACAAATTTATTTTAATCAAGAATATTGATTGCTAGCTAGAAATACTTGGAATCCTTTATACATTTGTTTATTTGTCAACAAGAGTTAAACAATTTGTAAAATCGACACAAAAAATGAGTAAGAATTTGTTCATTTCGGCTGAAATCTAGCAAGAAGTCCATAAAGCAACATTACGTGTGTTACCAGCGAAAAGCAATAGTGTACACGAAAAGGAATTGGTGGAATTCGATAACTGGCGAAAAAGAAGGATCAATTACAGAAGAAATGCTACTATCCTACTTTTTCAATATGGATAAACGGTTTGCTGCCTCTTTGATGTGAACAAAATATTCCATGGTAAAATCAATGTTTAAAGTGCACAAATGTATTAATATTTTGAAGTATGTATTGGTAAACTTACTTCATATTTGAAAGTAGAGTTATTAAATTATAAACCAAAGGTAGAGAAGATAGTTTCCCTCCAACCAAATCAAAGAATTTTTGAAAAAAGCTCCGGATGAGGAATATTTAGTTAAGGTAGAAAATACAAGATTTTAATATTTCAATTTATACATTGAGCGCTTTATTTCGAACTCTATACAGGTTGCAACGATCACGGGAGTTGCAGGTGCTTGTCGATATCACTCATGTTCAGGACAAAGGTAGTTTCCTATACGTACTACGACCTAGACCTAGAAATGTGTCGAAAATACATCAATCTGCGACCTAAAAATGCCGGTGGGAGATTTTTCTCGCGATATGTGGCTACAAAAAGTACTACACAACATGTAGGCGTCAACACAATTTCGAAAACGCTTTTAAAAGTGGTTGCGTTTCTCGGGCTCCCTGATCCAGAAAGTTTTACCGACCATGGAATGAGGCGGCAACAGTACTGGCCAATGTTGGTGGTAATATTACTACTGTGCGTGGTGTTGTGCATTCTAATCCACTAGTGTGTTTATAGGCCTTTAATCCACGGAAAACATACGTATTAAACCTTCTTAACATAATGGTCGTGGATAAATAATTTAAAACGACTCTGTATTACAATAAGTTCTACTAAAAGTATTTTATGAAATGATAGCTGATTGAAATTTAAGCTCAACGCTTCATAGATACTACACATTAGGTACGTCTGTACAAATGCAACAAATGAGTCGCCCAACAAATACTGCGAACTTTTCAGGCTGCATATCGAAACTGCAACGGAATATTAGATTTCGCATTGGATTTAAATTGAAAATGACGAGAGGAGAGAAATAGGACAACCATTTTAATAATGATTCCAATTGGAAATAACTCTAATTGCAAATGGAGCAATAAACATGTGTTTTTTGTTCGAAATTATAGTGAAAAGTTATTTAAAAGTTCTTTTTTTTCAAAGAAATCTGACGGAAATTAAAACATGCATACCATTCTCCCTGAAAAATGCAATATTGTAATGTTTACGGTAGAAGCTCCAGTTTTTCCAGAGCTTAATTTTTAGGATATGATTAAATAAATGCAAATTTGCAGAAAAGCTTGATAATGAAATATGTATTAATGAATCTGAACGTTCATCCCTAACTTTAATTAAAATTTTTGTGGAAGTATGAATTTTGTAGTTTTGTTGAAGCGTTGACTAAATACAGGGTGCCCCGTAACAGGTCATAGATAAACTATAGACGTCAAAATAATCTCGTCTAAAAGATACAGGGCGCTGAAAGTGACAATTTGTATTTAAAAATACGTAATGTTCGTGTACCACTTATTTGTTTTTTTTTGTCGTATTTTGTTAATTTATTTTTAATTGTATCTATTCCGACTCTCGAGCACGGCAATGAATAGCGCGGACAATCATTTTCACTTTCAAATCTATAATATTAGGCAGTTGGCAACCTTTGCCCATATCTTTCCCGCTCATCCCGTTTTTCTCCTAAAAAAGAAAGAGATGTATTGGTACCGTGCGAAAAGCAAGCAACAGGTCCGACGTTAGAACGAACGCAAGACATTGTTGTTCCACCCAAAATTACGACAGTGATTTGATATGTAAACAACCGTGCTTGTACAAGACAGTTTTGGTAGTTAAAGTCAAGGAAACTTGTTGCAACCATTAATCCCGTCTGCCCCTCCGTACCAGCTCGACCGTGGTAAGTTAACTGCCCAAATTTAATTGTATATTATTATTATTATCATTACAGTCTACTTTGCTTAATGCGTTTTTCTTATGTTATCGCCAATAAACACGTAATAATTTGAAAACGGCTGAACTTGTATTATGTTTTTAAGATGACAAATCTGAATTTTACAACTATTTTCATATTCTTCATAGAGGGCGCCAGTTACACATGGATGGATACATTCACCTACAGGGTGTTTTATTTTCCTGACCATAGGTCGAAACAAAAAATAATTTGAAAGCGTTGAAAGCTCACGAAATCGGCCAATTTTGCGTATCTATTGTGATTTAAAAAAGTCTTCTTTTTTCAGAGTAGTTATTTTTGTCCAACTGTCAAGAAAGACGTCTTTTTTAATTGCTGTAGATACGCGAAGCACGCTGTCGTGAAAAAAGTGAAAATAAAAACACGTAATCGTGAACAAAGTTTTATATTTCACTTCCTTATAATTTTGTTATAATACCTAAGATACGCAATATACAGTATGCACCAAAAGTATGGAATAAATTCAATAAAAACAAAGCAATTATTTTTTGGGAAAAATCCTCGAACAGTAACACCTGGCAACACCATATTTTTTTCCTTGATTCTGAAAGATCGTTTAATTCTCTATCAGACAGTACTAAAATTTTGCCCTCTTACATAGGAAAGTTTTCGAGTAAATGACGATTGAATGTTAGAAAACGTAAATCAATTAAAATAAAACAAAAACGTCAAGTTTAGTTTTTCGAATTCCATAGTTATTTTATGGATCACGTCGGTGAAAATCTTTGCAAAGTGTCATTGTCACACCGACTTTCTAATAAGTATTGTAAGCGACATAGAAATTATTATTCAATTTAAAGTATTATGGCACATTTAACTGTTACTCAAAGAATTGAAATTTTAATTCTTATCGGATGCGGAAATATGACTAGAACTCAGCAGGAAGTTTGCGATTTATTTAATGAAAAATATCCAGATCGCCCTATCAGCCAATCAACAGTCAGTAAGGTAGAGTCTAAATTTAGAGAAACTGGCAATGTTGTAAATATTCCAAAACCTGGACGCCCAAGCATTAACGAAAATCAGAAACAGAACATTTTGATAAGTATGGTGGATAATCCTCATAATTCTTTACGATTGGTTGCATTAAACAATGACACTAGTCAGAGCACAGTGCTATGTATCTTGAGGAAGGAAAAATATCACCCCTACAAAATTGAACTTATGCAGGAACTCAATGAAGATGATCCCGATCGCCGCTTACACTTTTGCGAAATTCTAATGGATTTATGTCAAGGAAATAGAAATTTACACCGGCAAATACTTTTTTCAGATGAGGCCACATTTTGTCTGAATGGTACAGTAAACCGTCAAACTTGCAGATATTGGAGTCGGGAAAATCCTCATTGGATGGCAGAGGCACATACCCAACACCCTCAGAAATTAAATGTGTGGGATGGAATAGTTGACGACAGGATAGTAGGGCCTTTCTTCTTTAAAGGAACCCTTACAGGAAAAAGATATTTAGAGTTTCTAGAAAATGACCTTGTTCCAGCCCTTGCAGTAATTTTTCCTAACGATAATGACCCTGATATTCCTGATGATACCATATGGTTTCAGCAAGACGGTGCACCTACGCATTATGCGCGCCCTGTACGAGATTTTTTGGACAACTGTTTTCCTGGGAGGTGGATCGGCAGACGCGGACCGATAGAATGGCCTGCAAGATCGCCAGATCTTACACCTCTTGACTATTTTTTATGGGGATACTTGATGTCAAAAGTGTACATTAATAAACCACTTAATTTAGAAGAACTTCAAAATCGCATTCGGGACGAAATACGTAGTTACCCCGGAAATCATTGATAATGTGCAAGAAGAATTTCTTCACAGACTTACGCATTGTCAAGAAATTGGTGGATGGCAATTCGAATATTTAATTTAAGTATAAAATTTAATCAATTGTATTTTATTTTACATACCTCAGAATTGTTACTTATTTATGGTTAAAATTTACGTTTTCTAACATTCAATCGTCATTTACTCGAAAACTTTCCTATGTAAGAGGGCAAAATTTTAGTACTTTCTGATAGGGAATTAAACGATCTTTCAGAATCAAGGAAAAAATATGGTGTTTTCATTTAAAAAAAAGTCGATGACGTCATTACTCGAAAACAAATGACATTTGAAAATTGCATTTTACGCTAAAATATGTATTTTTTAAATTAAAAATCGACCTGTTCGAAGATTTTTCCCAAAAAATAATTGTTTCGTTTTTATTGAATTTATTCCATACTTTTGGCGCATACTGTATAAACATACCCATATCATTCCGGATGTTCATAATGCCCGATGTCATAGCAGCAGGCAAAATGTATCTTTTCACGCCTATTGCCATCAGAGCCCGAAAATAATTACGCTTGGATTGTTATGGATATGTTTTAAAATATCTAGCATCAGTCATAACCACAAATCAAAACACGTCAAAGCTATAACCTTTTATAGCTTGTATTTCATATGAAGTGAAATATGAAACGTTGTATGCACCACGGGAGATACTAGAATGATTATGTCCATAGGCGACTTGCTTTTTTCTGGCCTAAACGACCCTCGGAAGCAACCAGTGGCCTGCGAGCATAATCATCCCTGTATCTCCCTTGGTACATAACTAATTATTTTTCCACAGTTCGGGTACTGTTTTCACTTTTGACATTAACACTATCTTGAGACAAAAACGTATTGAAAAATAATAAACCTACAGTAGCAAATTCTTTGGACAGTTGGACAAAAAATGTTTATATTTCGTGCGCGAAATCAGTGTTGTGTGGGGCTTTTGAACGGTTTTTCAAAAACACTGATTTTGCGCCCTTAATATAAAAATTACTATTAAAATTTGAGATTACTTTAATGATAATTTGAAATTAAGCTATAATGCACAGTAAAATGACAGATCAGAGATAACTGTGGCTGTCCACAAGGTAACTTTTTCTGTAACGGTTTTTATCCATTTTCTGCTAAATTGCGGTACACCTACCTTACATTGTCTATTCCATTGCCCTGTTTTAGTAATTCTCCATGTGTGGCAGCACACTACAAGAATTGTGACATAACTATGTACTGTTTGAATTAAGAATTTGACCTTAGAAATTATTACTAATATCACATATCTGCTAAGTGTATGTTTCTGTTTAAATTTACGTATCATTTTTAAAGTGATACAGCTTAGGTGGAAAAAGAATACATACTTTTTATAAGTTACTGAATAAAAATCAAATGTCAGATTCTGACACGACCGGATATTTATATTTCCATATACTAATATTAGAGCCGCCACATTATAGGTTTTTCAGTAGCAATTAAGTTGTAAATTATTTTCTCCGCAAAATTATGGTTTTGCTCGAGATCAACTGATGTCAATAATTCTGAGCAATTTTAATTATTTGTTCATAAATTGAAATTCTGATATAACAGATATAATACTGAACGACTTTTCTTATTAGTGTCTTTTGTATTGTCGAAATTAAATACCCTGTTATCTATAGCAACCTTTTAAAAACAAGCAAAAATTTGTATGTATAACGAATTATTCTCGTGAAATAAAAAAATTATTTACTTTTGCTCTTGTCCACTTTCACATTCTGTACATATATACCACGATTTAGCCTCTCACACTTAGCATGTCAAAATAATCTTCCAAAGAAAGACTTTCTAATTATAATAATACTAATTTATTGATTGTTGAAAGCAGATTGAATTATTTTCGTAATTTGGACTACAGTACAAAAGATTTTACTATTTTCAACACATTGTCCACATAGTAGCCTTGAAATTTGTTTAACTAATTTAGTTTTACTTTTAGAAAATACCTACTGGAAAAATAACCTAGTTCTCTATATTCAACTGTTACATTTTTATTTCTCGACCTTTTCTTAATTCTGTTTTTCATCCTGAACATATCTTACTACCGATGTCTTTTATTCTTGTTATTCTTCCATCACATGCATACATAATAATTCGACGACTTTTACTCCACAATAATATTGATTTTCTTTACCTGTTATCCACTTTCCTTATCATCCCTTCCAAAGCAAAGTTAAATAACATTCTAGATAGCAGCTCCTTCCATCGTAAACGTCTTTTAATTTGGAAACTTTTTGTTAATGACCTACTGAATTTTACCTTGTACCAGTTTAATTAACTTGAAAGGACTGTTAACACTTTTAATACGTCATATTGCTGTTTTATAATATCTTAATATCCTCTATAATAACATTAATAGAGTCTACGTGTAATTCTGTTTGATGTTCTTTACTAGTTTTTTTAATGGGTACCCTCTATATGGAGACCGAAGTGATCATTCGATATATTAATTATAAATGTATTTAAGTTAAGGAATTTAATAATATATTAATTATTTGATGGCTAAGAATAACCTGACTTAGATATACTATTAATATATCAATTTAAAATTAAATGTTTACTTAATGTAATTCCTGATTGTCTGGATTTAAAAAGTATACATATTTAGATATTAAACTTATTATTTTAATGTTGATTATTGTAAGGTTTTTACACGTTTTTATTTCAATATAACATTACAGTTGCAACTTGAAATACGCAATTATGTCTAAATGGACAAGTGGACAAACCGCTTCTACGTATCCATTTTTTCCAGAAAGATCATATTTTGTATGATTTTTATTAATGTATTCTGTTAAAGCAACATTTAAAATATAAATAGCGCCATTTTAGATATTAAGTGTAATCAATAACTGACATGACAACTTTAACCGTTTTAAAAACATTTAAGTTATCGATATTTTAAGTCAATATTTGGACGAAAATATTTCGTCTAAAGTGAAATTTTGTATAGAGATAATTTATGATACTCTCTTTAACTCTCCTATACATTCTTGCTCTATATGCAGGCAAAAAATAATCACTCTGTATAGAATTTCCCTTTAGTTAGTAAAAGTAACTAATATATTTCACAGGTTGTCTATCGATTGCATTCTGTTACGAAATAATATCGAACTTTTATTTGCGGAAAGAAGAGATAACTGTCGATTTAAAGTATAAAGTTACACTGAAATAATTTAATAATCCTTCCGCCAACATGACGCCACTTCAGTTTTCTGAGAGCAGTTGTAACTTTTGCCAATATAGCGCCTTTTTTTCTGGAACTTTGGTATACAGTCACCTCAATATTTTATTACACTGAAACTTTTTTATGAAATGACAGTTTGTGCTCAACGAAGTGAGGATCGGATTGGTCGGATCAGCAAGAATATTGGAGTTAAATTGAAAAATAAATTTGTAAACAGTGTTTAGTTATTCAGTAGGATGCTCCTTCCTAGATGACTAAAAATTTTGTAAGATTACTTGGAATTTGTAGAGAGAATCTCAGATGCTAAAATAATTCATTAGCTAGAAATGTATGACAAGTTTACCTTCTATGTATAAACTGCTTGAATGTTATGAACGGATCATGGTCGTAAGAATTTTTTGAACAAATTATAATTTTTAATTTTTTCGAGCCTTTAAAATATGTGCATCTGAGTGTAGTTTCATTTTGATATAAACAATATGTAGATCTTTGTTAATGACAATTTAATATCAAAATACATCTACACTAATCCATTTTAAGGGGAAATTGCAAATCCTTATTTCAAGACAACTGCATATTTCAGAGCAACATGTTGTGGCCGATTGTACGTATTGCTACATGTTCAAAAATTAATTTGAAAAAAAAGTAGGGGTAGCTGGGAATTAGGAAGTTGAAGAAATAGTACATTATACTATAAGGGAGAGAAATGCGTTATTTTGGCAGAGGTGCAATTTGAAGCCCGAGGGCTACAATGCACCGATGACAAAATAGCATCTCTCCCGAATGGTATATACTATTTTTTTCCACGGTCTCATTAACTTAAAAACACATATTTGGTCATTATGAAGTAAGTAGCACCAGAATTATTGTATTCGGATTTGAGCATTTATTTAGTAGTCGTTGAGTTATTGTCATAACTACAAAATAAACAAACAAAAAGAATTGCCAAATTATGGTGTTAGTTTGGTTTAAAGTTTGTTTAGTGCACAATGAATAATTGTGAGTCGGAAGAGATTGTGGAGGCTGCAAATATTGAAATAAGCAATTTGCTGCCTACGAAGTCAAGATCTTTATACGATATAGCCTACAATCGGTTCAAAAAGTGGTGCGCCGAGAAAAATGTTCAAGTATACAGCGAGAATGTTTTGTGGATGTATGTAGGCATACTTCAGTGAAAATGCAAAGAATTACAAGTCTTCCACATTATGGGCACAATATTCTATGGTTAAGTCATGCTTGATAATTTACGACAACATAGATATAAGCAAATTCCTCAAGCTGATCGCATTTTTGAAAAGAACCTGAGACGGATATCAAGCGAAAAAATCGAAAATATTGACAAAGGGTGAAATCGACCGTTTTCTATCAAGTGCAGATGACAAAGAATTCTTAATGATTAAGGTAAGATTACTTTTGTTGTTAGTTATTTCAATTATTAAGTATTTTGATTTTTTATAGGTTGGATTAATTCTGGGGATTGCCGGAACTTGTCGAACTGATGAACTAGTCAATTTAACTGTAGATGATATTGAAGATGTAGTCTCTTCCTTGATTGTAAAAATTCCAAACACTAAGACAAAGATTCCACGAACCTTTCTGGTTACCGATGTGGGAAATATGCTTGAATTGTTTCGAAAATACCTGTCACTTCGTCCTCCCCACGTCAAGCATAAGCGCCTTTTTTTGTACTACAAAGCAGAAAAATGTAGTTCGCAGCCAGTTGGCAAGAATACCATGGGAAAAATTCCGAGTGTAGTAGCTTCGTATTTAAAATTACCTGATGCTGCATGTTATACTGGTCACTGCTTACGAAGATTTCAGCGACATTACTGGCAGATGCTGGTGTGGATATCACGGCAATAAAGCGTCATGCTGGTTGGAAATCAACGACAGTCGCTGAGGGTTATATCGAGAACTCCATTGAAAATAAGACCAAAATTGCTAATCAGGCTTTAGTAGGTACCACTACTAGCGCAATCACAAAAACTGTAAATGTAAGCGAAAGTAATATTCCTTCTAATATTAATTTTGAAAATTGTACAAATGTAACATTTAATTTAAATGTCAATAAATAATTTCAATGTTATCTTTTTTTTGCATGAAAAACGCTCTCCATAATGTAAACTCCCTTGGGAGCATTATACTCCCTTGGGAATAATCGACTACTTCTGTTTTAATTTTGATGTCATAGAAACTGATTTCTACTCCCGACCGTGGAAAAAAATAATTATTATATAACTGAAAGATGGGAAAAAATCAAGAAGAGTTAACATGTTTCGGCGTTTTAAAAAATATATCACTCATTCAAAAGATATGAATTTTATTCTGTACTTCTGGCCTTCCCTGTATAAATACTAACACTACCTAAGTTAAACTTTCTAGTATCCAATGATGTATAATTATTTTTAATAACTTTAACAGGGTTTAAAATTCCTAATTTTAAAATTACATCGACATTAAGGAATCATTTAGAAAAATACTCTCATTTTTAGTTTGACTAGGACTTTCAGCAATCATCTTTTAACTCGCAGGGTCGATGCATTGTGTTATGAAATCGCGTCGGGTAAAAACGCGAGTAGAACTGTTCCTGCTTTTAAAATTAAATGACTCTTTTACATTTATATATAGTTCCGGGGTGAACTTTTTCCATAAATCGTGGGTCGTGCCACGCCGAATAGAATTTGGTATAAATCGAGTACCGTCCGATTTCTGGTTAGACAAAGAGGAGGAAATTAAACTTACCGTCTCGATGGCTTTCTCGAGGCGAAAGATCTCTTCTTGAAGTAAGTGTAAAGTTCCAGTCTTTCCTCGGTGCCTAGCAAACGCTGCGGCACAAGCACTGTGAATGCTGTTTACCCAGTTCTCTAATTCAACCTGGAACAAAGTAGCTTGTTTTATTCCATTATCTTCGCTTTAAAATAAATGACGTTATTTAGCACATGTTTATGCAAACAATAAATGGAATTCTTGATCAAAAGATGAGGGGTGAAGGTACAATGTATGATTTCCTCCATTTATATTTCAGATGAACTTTTAAGAGAAATTGAATAATACTTATTTATGCAACAAGTACAAAAACCGAGTAGGACAACACGTCGAGTGCAATAAGCACTTTTTGTACGAGTTGCATACAATATTTTTTCTACGTTCATGCAAAAACTAAAAAATGTTTTATTTAGATGACACTAAGTCTAGGAAAATATGACGTCTATTTGAACATTTTATTGCCCTAGTGCAATAAAGAACCTCTTTTTCTACTAAATACAGTTCAATAAAGTTTTGTTTTTTGCATGAAAGTAGAAAAAATTTATTAGCGATGTTATATAGCGGATTGTTGGTTATTTATTGCCTAGGCCAATAGTGTGAAATAACACATCGGAATATCTCGGTTTTATACATTAATGTATGATGTTAAACAACATGTAAATTTACAATAATCAATGTAACTTCCGCTAGGTATTACTGTATTAGTGATAATATGTTACTATTTAGTAACTGACAAGGCAAATAATGTTTCTTACAAATAACGTATTGTTGAAAACCAATATCAATTATACAGAGTATAATATACGAGAAAATGTGGGAAATCTCTCGGGTGCAGATAGAACATGAAAAAATAAGATGACAAGTTCGTATGATATAAAGATTTCTCCTACAGTATTCAATATAATTTAATAAACATTTAATGTGATGGACACTAGTAAAGACTTCTTAAAATATTATCCTTGAAACAATTTAGCTTTTTTAATTTACCAGGGGCGGACCAAGTTTTACAACTTAATGCCTAAATTTTTAACACCCTGTATGATAAAGACTGATTAATCTGGGGTAGCTTCAACCTTAGACTAAAAAAGGCACTCTTGTTTATTGTCGACAAAATAAACCGTTTATGTGAAAAAGTTCTACCGATATTCGCATGTTGCACCTCCTTATGAAGTTTTTTAATAATTTCGTTAAGGTGCCTCCTGGGTCACCACTGCGTTTTTTAAATTTTGTATTTTTTCGGATTAAACATCTTAAAATGAAACTTTCCTGTTGTTTCAATGAGTCGCATCGCACTTTCCTGTTGAGATAAAATAAAAAATAGAAATCACGGTCCTTTCTATTAAAAATAAAACATGAATTCATTTATTAATCTTTTTCTCGCAAACGGTTTTATCGACAATAAACTAGAGTATCTTTTTTTATTCTAACATTGAAGCTACCCAGATTTATTATTTAAAAGTCTTTATCATACAGGATGTTCAAAATTTAGTCATTAAGTTGTAACACCCCTGATGAATTAAAAAAGCTAAATATGTTTCAAGGAGACTATTTTAAGAGGTCCTTAGTGTCCATCACATTAAATTTTTATTAAATTATATTGAGTACTTTAAACGTTATTCAAGAAAAAACGGTATCCAGTGGCGTCCTTCAGGGACATATCACCGAAGGGAGGGCCCGTAGGAAAAAAAATTATATAAACTTGTCATCTTATTTTTTCATATTCTATCTGCACCGGAGATTTCAATCAAACTATCCCGATAAATAGAAATGATGGGGTTATTAATTATAACATTGTGTCATTTTGTTTATTGATTTGATACTTAGCGTTAAAGTGCTTAATAAAGAATGCATTTATTTACAACTGAAGGGTATGCAGATATTCTCTTTGTATATGAATGGGAACGCCAGACAAGCAGTCAGAGAATACTGACGAAGGTACCCAAATAGACATCAACCTGTCCACACAGTATTTATTGCATAATTTCATAGACTTCGAGAAGAAAAGGACTTCGCTCCAATGGTTGCTATAATAATAATTTATTCATTTTTATTAATCCGGCTACTTTGAATAAAATGCTTCTGACTTGTAACCAAAAACAAATCAGACCTATGTTCATATAAGAAAATGTGTTTGAAATTAACCCAGTTATCATCTACCAAAGTTTGCCATAGAGCCTGTAGAACACCCTGTATTTATACCAATTCTATTCAGTTTTTACCTGAATTAGCTAAGTTAGTATTTATTTATTTAGTATTTATTTGAAATAATTACAATTACAATTACAATTGAGGACTTTGCAGCAAGAACGACGCAGCTCCATTTTATGACAGATATAGGGTTATGTGCTAGAATCTAGCTAGATAGATAGTAACAGACATTTAATATTCTTTGGTGCAAGATCGACGCAGATCCGATGATTTTATATATTTTAATAGCAAATAATGGAGATGCGCCACACATCATTTGATGCAACAGAGATGTTGCTCCAAGGAGCTGCGTCACTCTTGCTCCCAACGCGCAACGAATTTTGTTTTGATATTTATCAGATATTCCTTCTAGGTTACTAGGGTTACTACTGTTACTAGGTTAGTTGTTTGTTTGTTTGCATCACGTATTCGACTATCGTCTTCCTAATAATGTTTGCAGTGATTTTGATTGTGTTTTAATATATTCAATATGGAAGTGTTAAGTAGTGAATCCGAACCTTATAGTGGTGGTTCTAGTGATGAATACGTAGCAGATACATCCGATAATACGTCAAGTAGTGAAAGTGATGATTTGTAGGTTAAAATAAAAACTAGAAAGTCGACTGACAAATCACAATGAGCTAGAAATAAACGGAAGAAACTTTTAGCAGCTGGAAAAAGATATTTTGATGCAAGAAGGATGTAGTTCCAGTAAAAAAAAATTACCAACTTCATATTTATTAATTAGTATAAGTTTTATGGTATTTATTACACTTTACTAATGTCCTTTTGTAACTCGAAAACAAAAAACTGATATCTGATATAAAATTACTGTCTACAACTTTTTTTTCGTTTTACTTAAATTAAACAATTTTCGAGCTGCGTCATTATTGCAGCAAGATCCTCAATTACAATTCAGGTTTAGAAAAACAGAAACTTCAGCTTGACTGATAAGTCAGTCTGTGTTTGAATGTTTTGAATGAAGTTAATGATGATATAAATTTCATCAGTTTGTCAAACACCTTCAGAAGTGTTTAAATAAATGATTAATTTTTTTTTATTATTATTTGTATTTTAAAATAAAATGGTTTGACGAACAATCAACTGACGTTATGATATGGATGTCCGAAATACCCTGTATAACGAGTATCATCCATTCAAAATCCATCGTATCAGCTTTTTTTTCTGGTACGGTAGGTAATGAATACAACATTCGTTCTGAGCTTGTGCATTTTTCAGGAGCTAATTTAAAACCACACAGCCGGGAGCTTCATCAAAAGCGCCATAATTAAAGGAAGACTCAACTTTTCAACTCTGCATGGTATTAATATTAATGAATAATCTTTCGAATAAATTTCTTGCGTCTTAGGGAATGTAGATGTGCAATCTGTCTCTGTATTGTCCGCAACCGAATAAAATATGGTAATGATTTACGATAAAATTTGCCCGTTCGATTCAAATTTAAATTTTTTATTAACCTTTAAAAATGTCAATATCTGTAACAATTCAGGCGCAATTTGACGGTTTTTAAATACATATTTTATACTGACAGTTAAATTAGCTCACTCAACTGTTGGTGTTTAACAGGTTCGCTGCTGGTGGCAGTTTCGATAACATGTTGTCCATGCCAGTGTTTTCTTTTCTATAAAATTTGAGATTTGATAGTTGAAAACTATCTAAATTAGGTCTATATGTAATGGCGAATTTGCTGACTGGACTGTAATTTTAATTTGGCACTGCAAGTCTAACTAAATTGAAAGCTATACACCAGTGGCAGTATTTTTGCGTTGCAAATCTTGTCAGGGATTATCTGAGACAACTTTGTTCTAAACGCTAGTAGCCGCTACAAAATGTAGGTACTCTTGGTGGATAAACATAACATTTTTCTCATTGTATGTATCAAGGTAGAATAATATTATTCTCTTAGCTTTTGTACACAAATATGATATAAGTACATAATAATTTTAAGTCGCTAAATTTAACAGATTTCAATTTATCTGCTATTTTTCCATTTTATGTAATTTAATGTTGAAGATAAGAGTAGGTAAAATTATTTTATTTATTATTAAATTTCAAGTTTAGACTTATTTAGTAAGTTATGTAATAAATAAAATGTAAATTAAATTACAACAAACAGAAAGTGGTTAAATTTAAGCGACATAAAATTTGTATGATAATAATTTTGTTTTAAAATTTTGATACATACAGTGAGAATTCAATGAAAACATTCTAAAAACTTTAATAGTTTTGAATTCAAAACATTCAATTTGAGATCCCGTGTCTCTTGGACTAAGGTAAGTTGGCTAAATTGCATCATTTTGTCGCCAAGAATCTCTTATTCACCTCATCCGCATCATTTGCCTCATTTGGATAAGTGTCGCTTTCGTCTTCGCCGAACAACTATATTCTGAAATTTGCAGAAAACCTTCATGTGTATGGTAATGGTTTATTCGGTTTTTTTTGAAGCTGAGATAGTACCAGCCATGCCAGTTTTCCAGTCTTATTCCAATAAAAAAAGACAAGGAACCTATCTCTTAAAGCCTTTTTCGAATGCCTATATAAACTGCCGTACTTACACAAAGTACTCATATAGTGCAAAAAATACATACATACAACCTGATTTTTTCAGGATGGATGGAGGGCTGTCTTCAACCAAAAAATCACTCTTTTAATAAAATTTTCACGTCACTTAATTTAAACGTCGTATTATTTCGCGCTACATCTCCTTTTACCTGCGCCCAGACTAATTCGATTGGGTTAAGTTCACAGTGATAAGATGGTAACCGTAGTACCGTCATTTGGCGATTTGTTGCCACTTCATCGATAACATATTTTTTCTGATCTTTATTAAGATTGACAAGTGTCAAAAGTTCCTTTTTCACCATATTTGTCTCAAAAGAAATGTTTTTTTCCGGATAATCATTGAATTATATCGGCTTTCCTCCAAGCAATCGTATGCGTCCACTCGATCTGCCGTGAATAGTAACTGGCATTATCCATGACAGTTACAGATCTGTGTAAAATACTCTTCAAAAACATCTGCGTTCATGTCTTCGTGATAGTCACCTGTATTTTTCGATTCAAATAAAAGTAAACCGCCATCTACAAAACCACTGGCACTAGCTATTAATTTTCGCTCTTTACCTGAAGGTGCCTTGAACCCTGTTGAAAGTCCATCCAAAAATGCTTGTCGAAAACTTTTTACATTTTTATCTTGCCATACTTGTGTTACAGTATATCCTTCGTTGACTCAAGTTTTGGCTAGATAATAAATATTCATACTTTTGTCACGGAATTTTCTAATTGATCTTAAGTAGGATCTTCGCCAACAAATAATTTTATCTCTATCGATAAGAACTGACTTCCTGTTCTGCTTTTCCCAGCAAAAATTCAACTCTCGTAAGACGGTCCATAATTTGCTTATACTGATTTTTAGCAAATCGTTGTCCTCTGAAAGTTCACTTAAAATTTTGTTTAGCGTTTGTATTTCTTTTTTAAAATAAAATGAGTGTACTTTTCTGCGAATGACATTTTTGAAGAAATAATCTATAACGACTTTTGACCTCCCTGTAGATGATTTTAGGGAATTTACAGTATCTTGTTCATTTTTTGTTTACTTTGAAAGTCTGTAGATAGTCGATTTTCCAATACCTGTCATTTTGGAACACTTTTCCACGATGTCGTCAACACTGTTGGTAGGATGTTGGTGTTTCAATGCATTAAATACATTTAATATAATAATCTTCTCATTCTGAGCGCACATCTTTTCATGCGTTTAGCAGGTACGTAATCTGATAAGCTCGACATTTTGCCCAAACAATATTATATCCACTGGCACAATAATCGCTAAACACAAGTCGAATTTTACTCTACTGCACTAGCACGTCTTCGTATATTCAGCTCTAAGACTGGATTGATCTGTCACAATACACTGGCTCCTGCCCTATGATGTATCCAGTAAAATATACTAATGTACACCCATTACCTGTTAGCATTAGTGTTCCCCGATAATTACCTCAAACGAAATATTACCACGCCCAAGGCGGGTTCTTATCTCGGGGTTTTATTACTCTCTTTCATTTCCAAACGGACTATAGAAAAAAACTTTTTTAAATAGATAATTCTACGCTCAGCTTGCATTCCAAGTGATAAACAATTTGAAAAAACTGGCAGTTTTATTGTGTTATAGATTCATGATGATCAATATTTGTTTATGTTATAACATCTCCAATCTGCAATTTGGCAGTATATTTTTGGAGCACCCTGCATGTAGATACAGAAATCAAATAAAACGGTTAAATTCAGGTAAATAATTGTGTATTTTTCTTGATTTATATGGAGTAAGCAATTTTGATTTCTGATATAGTCTCGGAAATTATAAAAGTACATTTTCATCTTATATTAATTGCACGATATTTACAAACTTTTTTAAACATGATTTGCCAGCAACTAATGTCCCATTTCCGTTGGATGTCATAATATGCAATAAATGTTATTTAATTAAATAAAAAAATGTTGGGGGACTGGTTAACTCTATACATGAAGTTATTTCCTGCAAAATTAGTTGTATTGCTTGTATCAGTACCTGGTATTATATACATTTCGAGATTTTAAAACTGGAGAAAACTTATTTTATGGAGGTCTAGACACATTATCATTGAATAATTTGTTTTACATGGATCTGTTGAACAGACAATCGAATTTTTAAATACACATTTTATGAACATCTTTAATAAGCATATTCCACTAAGAACTTTATAACTAGGAAGCTCTTTCGATAACTGATAACATTGAATTGCTTATGAAAGAAAGAAATAAAGCTATGTCTGTCTACAAAAAAAAAAACCGCTGTGGAACAGAGTGAAATTATTATAAGCAAATTAGAAATGTCATAAATCATGCTTTGCTAGCAGAAAAGCGTGCTTACTTTAGTTATGTCGCTAGGAATAGCAATTGAAAATCACTATGGAGAGAACTTCAGAAACTAGAATCAATATTAAAAAGAAACCTGTGTTACCAGCTGCATTGACTGATCCTCGTGAAATTAATAATTACTTTTTGGATACCATATCTTAGTAAAATATATTTCCGGGAAAAATAACTCAATATTACATTGATACATAAAATTTCTAGTTCGTCGTTTGATTTTAATCTTGTAATTATAAAATATATACAACAATCATGAATTTAAAAAATTCTTCATTGGCATTGATTTCTCGAGTATTAATCCGAAAATTTGATATTTTAAGGTATTTAGATAATATTATTAATAGTATGTTTATTGATTGAAGATTTCCTGAAAGTTACAAAACTATCTTAATAACTCTAATACCGAAAAATAGAGATCCAAAGCAAATGTTTGATCTTAGACCAATTAGGATATTGCCCTGCTTATCCAAAATTAGTGAAAAAAATGTCAAATTCGTGATTACTTCAAATATTTAACAATTAATTTATTTACAACATTTTACATTTAATAGTAGTAGTAGTTTAATAATATTAGAACATTTATTTTACAACATTTAATTTGGTTTGTAAAAATGCATGTATTTTATATCTACTACTTTAAAACTTTAAAATATGTAACATTAATACCATTTCTGTACTCCACACAACGTACTTCTGTCCTAATACTGTAGATTGTCATAAAATACATACATTCTCTTTAACCTTGAAAAACACAATTCTTCATCATTTTAAATTGTATCAATTTATAAATGTATAAATAACACATTAACAGAATTGTACACTCAACAGATAATTGAAATCTGTCATAATTTTTAAAAAACGTCAAATTACTGATAGAAACAGTTGACAACTATGATATATGTACTGTAGAGTGCTGCCACGCGCGGTGAGTTACTGCAAACGAGCAAAGGAACAGTCTAGGAAAAGCGCGGCCGCTGCAAATTAGGAGACGATAGTCAGACTGTCTAATAAATTATCCAAGGCCAGGTCGATATTTTCAGGTGTTTCGCAAGGTTCCTTATTAGGACCAGTACTATTTAGCACTTAAGGCCGTATGACACGGTATAAAATTCTATATAAAATTTTGCATAGAATTATATAAGCATTTTTTTATATATTTAGAACTAATAATAATTATTGTTATTATAACCAATAACCAATAAATTAAGCAAACATAGAAAAGATATGGGAATGATGCACTAGAGGTTATATTATTGTTCAATTTTCAGTTATAAATATAGAAAACTGTACATTTTGTTTATATGATACGGGATGAACCATTTTAATTATAATATCAAATGAAAAGCTATGTGAAATATTATACCGTGTCATACGGCCTTTACACTAGTTAATTTGTCAAATATATTAAGCACGCTTCTATTCATATGACACTGACACCCAGCTTTACTATTCCTTTAATGTTAAAGATTATGTCGCAGCTAATGATAACATAATTGATCTACAAAATATTAACTATATATCTAAAAAGAATTGTTTGGTTCTAAATCCGACAAAAACCGTTGCCATTTTATTAGAAAATAATAGCAATACTGAAAATCTAAAACATACTATGAACATCCAATTAATGGGGACACAGAATGTAAACATTAACTAGAGATGTATGTTTAACACTTGAAATACGAGTATATTATGCCCACATACAAGTTAGATGTTAAGGTACCTTAAGACATATAGAGTTGATTGAAGTTACTTGATCAGGTGAACAATAATTTTACAAAAGGATATTGAATACACGTTTGTTTTATTTCCTTTTTCATCCATGACACAAATCCTAGACGGTTATCGAGGTAAATAGATATTCAATAATTTGGGATCTGTACGTTCTTAAATAACATCAAACACTGCACCAATATAACTTTTTCTGCTCGAATGGTTAAATATATTCATTCAGATATTTCAGTTCCTACAAGGAAGCAATCTCTGTAATGTTTTCTCAATTGATGTAATTATTTATATCTCTAGGATTCAGGGATTTAGTTCTTTTAAATGAATGAGAATGCCATGCACAGACGAGTAAACAAATTTTTAATACATTATTCCGGCGTATGTGTGATATATTAAGTAAACAATGCATTTATCTACAAAAAGTATGTTGCATATGCAAGAATGTAACTGAAAATAAGAAAAGAGAAATAAATCATTGGATTAACTTTTTCTGTGGACGTTGGGATCTCGCTCTGATGTTTACATTTTTCATGCGCTGGGAATAAGTCGCTGCGATTTCCAGTCATTTTCGACTGCAAAATGTCGACAAAGATACTGAACCATTTTCCCATATGAAATTATATAAAAGTTATCATCATAATCATCATCATGATTCAATGGTGCTCGCTGATCATACTAAATTTCTTGGTATTTTAATAGATGAATATTTAACATGGGAAAATCAAATAGAACATTTATCTGTAAAACTCAACAAAATTTGTTATAGTATTAGAATAACAAGTAGATACTTATATGTTAAAAATCTAAAAATATTGTATTCTTCAAATTTTGAATCTTGTTGCAAGTATGGAATAATTTTTTGGGGTAGTAATTCAAGTATAAAAAATTTTTTATGTTACAATAAAAAATTATCAGAATCATATATAAAATGACATATAATGTCATGTAATCATGTAAGAACAAATTTAAGCAAAATAATATGTTGACAATATAAGGATTATATATTTATGAATGTTTGCTATATATTTTTAAAAATAAAAATAGTTTCACAACGAACACCTCTGATCATAAGTATGATACAAGAACTGCTAATATTACTTACCCAAAGCATAAATTATCATTAACAGAAAAAAGTCCTTTTTATATGTGTATAAAATTTTTCAATAAATTGCCTTATCATGCTAAAACGTTATCGAGTATTAAAAAATTTAAGAAATACATTAAAGCAATGTTAATTAATTTGGAATCATATAATATAGACGATTATTTTACTGCATAATCTATACATTAAAATGAGCAAATTTGTAAGTAATGAAGTTGTGTGTAATTAAGTAGGTATAAGTAGGTACAGATGTTTTTTTTTGTATTTCTGTATATATACCTAGTATGTGAAGTTATTTCATTTTTATGCTTCTTACAATTTTTTTTACATGCTTGTAGAATATGCGAGTACATATCCTTGAAATAAAGTTGTTATTATTATTATTATTATTATTATTATTATTATTATTATTATTATTATTATTATTATTATTAATCAAGGTAGATAAAATGAGAAAAATTGTATTTCATATAAATAATTATCATATTTGGTTAATTCAGGTATACACTGACAAAAATGGGTCGAACTTTCCATATTTTGTTATGCTCTTTTTACATAATATTTACTAGTAATTTTTAATTTACATCATATATTACGAAGACACGTATTTTACTCTTTTTCTATTGCATATGTGCAAAGGCACATCAATCTAACCTCTAACCTAATACGTTTTAGTTATATTAAGGTGCATGGTAGACAAACATGTACGGTTCATTAATAAGAACGTTTTGTGGGGTATTCTGAAAATTAAGTACAAATTAAGTTTTGTAACGTGTGCATCTACAATTTATGGCAATTTAAATGCCATAAAATTTCAAACAACATATTTATCTTTAAGACAGTAATAGTACATTAGTTGCAGTACAAATTTACCGCAACTAAAATTCAAGCTAAAAATATTTAATTTCACACAGATATATCTACAAATATTTGCAAAACAATATATTAATGTTTCAAAAATAAGATATCGTTTTCAGCCAAAAACATTTCAATTCATTTTCTAATGTGAATGAAATATATTGCATTCCATTTTTAGATCATGGATGAACAATACTATTTTAGAGAAAATGATGGATAATTCATATTTAGAGGATGGACTGACAAATTCTACTAAAAAAATCTTCCTACCCAGACGTTATTTCTGCTCCTGACAAGGCTTTCCTATTTAGAAATAAAAATTTAACTCGCATAGTGAATTATAATAATAAAATCTACCCTATTTCTAATGATTTATTAGCAAAGGAGTAGGAAGAGCACATGAGTCAGAAAAAACTTTTCAGGTACATCTAAAAAACAACATTTTTTTGTTAAAGCTTCCAAAATACATATTCAAATATCTTATTATGTAAATATTTCTTGAAAATAGTGAGCTACGGCTTTTAATTACCCTGCCATCATAGTAACTAGATTGTTCAATGTAAACACAAAATAGTTAATAACGTTTATGGTGTATAAAATGCGTCATGGCAACTTTTTGGGATTGAGTCCGAAAAAGGCTCATTTTAGGGACTCAAATGAGTCCGTAAAATTTTTGGGGAGCGTGTACAACAAATTTTTTATTTCCAGCTCTTGGATCATCCTCGCTTACAACACCAAAACACAAGATTTCACAGAGAATTATCATTTGATAGAAGACTTGCAGTTTCTTTAAGGTAAATAAATAAAGTTTGTTGATAAGCGGGGATGAACAGTTCAGCGACACATCCACAACTTAATCGGACGAATATTTCTAACAGTTTGAAACCAATCTCTGATTTTTGTGGGAACAGACAGTCATCAACGCGGGGCCACGTTGCGGGTGATAGTACGTACTAGTTCTGGTCAAGTATGCGCTGCTCCTCTATTAAATATTATGAGCAGGCTTTGCTGGCCCATGCACATATAATGTGCACGACGCGTAATTCTTCCTGTATTTTTTTACCAAAATGACTACACTCCTTAGCTATTAATATATGAACATAACTTTTTTTTGAAAACTTTTAATTCAAAAGTAACTAAACCTACCTAATCCTACAAGGCAGTAATATTTTAAACCTTGGAAGATACCGCTATCTAGTAATATCTAAACTATTTATGGTTCAGAAAAAAACCTATAACTATATATTACGCGACGTCGCTATCTTTAAATATGGTGACAATCAAAACAACGTGCACATCGACATAGATAATTTTAAGTTTACCTTTCTTTTCTGCAAAACAGTTAACATTTTATTTGACTGCAGCAAAATGCACATAAAGGATGGAAAAGTGTGTGTTAATTTTTCCCACTTTTGATTTTAAATGTGAAAAAAGGGACACTTTCAAATATTTATGTATGAAACCGTTACATTTTGGTTATATAAATACTAACACTACCTAAGTTGAACTTTCTAGTATCCAATAATGCATAATTCTTTTTAGTAACTTTAATAGGGTTTAAAATACCCAACTTTAAAATTACAGGGACATTCCATCATTTTGGACCACAAATATTGCCACCTTTAAATACTTTATCACATATTTTATTTAAGATTTTATATGTGAAGGTCACCCTCGCTTAAGGATTCATAAAATATGTTAGCCCTTTTTAGTTTTTGCATCAAAATAAAGAAAACTTGGGTCATAAGGTTTAGGTAAACCGCATTGCATCTTACAGTAAAGTAAAATTAATTACCTAATATTGTTAATCTAGAAACTGTTGAATTAATTGAGTATAATTACTATTAATTCATTTCGCTAAAAATCAGAGATGTCATTGGTACAAAAAAGAGACATGTACAACATTATGCCGAAATTTGTTTGTATGGTATATAATCCTGACAAATTAGATAGAAAGCATATCCTCTAATTAACAAAATTTTCACCGCGTCTGCTGTGTCAGGATCCTCCGCCGCCTTTGATTTATTAATTACTCCGCAAATGATGCAATTTCTCGATGAAACCGATATTTTTTTGCTCCCAATTATATAAATCACCGGGCTGTATAAATCACGAATGAGATGGAGAATAAAACGTACATTTCGTTCCAGAATTGATTATTAATCTTCACAAAACGCAGTCTGGCAGCCACTCTGTCCCATTGTGTAATTATTCGATTTAATTTATGCATTGCACGGCAGCAGTCCTAAGAATAGGAAAACATTCCGTTAATGAAACAGCATCGAGAAGAAGGCGATTAGGCAGTATAAAGAACATCACCGTTTAATTTGGTGATTTCTTGGTGCTTTTTGACCCATATTTTTTGGTCCAGGAATTTTTATATGCTCAAATTATTCCTTTTCCGTTCATATTAAATAAACGGGACCTGAATAAAAATAGCTATTTATTCAGCAAAGTAGGATAATCCAGAATAGATAGAGAATCCAGGACAGTCCAGTAAAAATGTTTGTCACTTATCATGTTCTATTATTCTATTAGAGGCTATTATTGTCTCAATGTATAATAAATTGAAGTACCAATATTGTTAGATCCTGCTGTTCTCAAAAAGTAATTAAACATAAAAAATGATATATCGGATACCTTAAACTACCTTACTTTCATAATGAATATAGAACAAAATTTTAAATTTGATGCTTTTCTATAAATAAAGCGTATATAGAACAAGAGAGACAAGTGGATATAGAACAAAATAATTCTAATAGAGTTATCAATAAAACTTAAATTGAATTAAGTATATCTAATTATTATTTTGCTAAATGAAAGTACCTAGGATAGTGATGTTTTTATATTTTTCTTTTACTCAAAAATGGAGACATAAAATTCCCTCTCATCTTCTGACATTTACAGTAACATGTCAAGCAAATACTTTTTATTCTGATCTAGTATAGCATGATAAATTTTAGTAATAAGATAATTCTTGGATGCATAGAACATACTGAAATATTTTTTAGGGAGTGAAATACCCACGTGATTTTTGTAAACCAAGAAAAGGGAATTGTTTTCTTTCTGTGTGTTATAACTCATTTTGGATAAAACTGAATACAGAACAATATAATTCTGGGCTGACGATTTGTTACTGTTGCACCTGTATTTAAATATTTTTCCGCTACTGATACAATTTTGTTTACAATACAGATGTTTGTACACAATGTAACTAAAGCTATCTCGAAGGAACTTACTAATTGTTAATTAAAGAACGAAACTACTTTAGTGTTGAAAAATAAGAGCTGGTCTTCGATCATATTGCCTATACTTTATTACCACAGGGATGGGATGCTGAAAGAAAACACAGAGTTTCTTGGAGCTTGTTAGAAAGAAACATAAATACGCTGACAAGGTTTTGCTTTCTTATATTCTCAGAAATTGGAAAAGCTCGCTTTGCTGTAGAATAATTGGCTATCGGACGTCAATGAGTAACCAGGAAGTTCGTAGAGTCAAGTGAAAACAAAACTAACATATATTTTGGGAACAAGATTCTATTTTAAAAAGTTGGTTCCTCTAGTGCGTTTTTAGGTCAAGAATAATAAAACAACGATGTTGAATTTCGAGCTAATGTTTCGAATAACTTATTTTTTCATTTTATAAAATAATACTAAAACAAATTGGAAAAAAACATTTAGTAACCAACAAAAATACAAGTATAAGTCGTTTTTTTAAACATTGTTATCAAACTTACATTCATTTGGTTGTTCTTTTGTCCCTAATTTTTGCACCGCTCCTTAGCAATAACCATCCTTTACTATAATATAAACACAAGTAGGGTGTCCCTCAAGAACATTACAGTACAAGCTCAAACATTAACTAATCGTCATAGCAGGACAACATTTAGCAAAAAGGCGTTTACCCATTAAAATTTACTGTAGTAATGATTTTTAAAAATTACGAGAAAAGTTCCAATCTGCGATACAACAGAAAATAATTTATATGTATTTTTTTTGTCATACTCCTACAAAAACGAAAAGACCACAAGAAAAATATTAAAAATCAATATTTATATACACACAATTTACCAAGATTATGTCATTTCAATAAAATGTTAAAATAAATAGGATTTAAATCATGTCCGTTCTTTTATTAACACTATTTTTATTTCTTTTAATCTCAATCATTTCTAAAATTAGGCGGTTTTCAAATTATTTTCTGCTCCCAAAATTCTACAATTATCAAAATCGAACAAATGAACCGGGTTCTGCATTATACAGGGTATCCCAACGAAAATTTGACCCCCCCTATAATTGGAAAACCGAATAATATTTCAAAATTTGCCGAGACCAGTCGAGTTTTATTCTTGGGGGGAGCTTTTTTGACAGTCAAGCCAACTCGATATGTTCATCCCCCTAATGCCTAGCAACCCCAACTTAAAAATTTCAAATGCAACTATCCCACTTGTGGCACATCATTTTAAAGCCATTTTCATTGCGAATACAGTGACGTACCGTTTTTAGAAATCGGTTGAGATTTGCCAGAATTATTGGTTACAAACGAAAAGATGACAAACCAAGTTACGCGTAGTAATTTCTACACAAATGCCCACCACTAATAAGTTTTTCATCTACTACACATGACCGCATTACCTAATTGTTATTGATGTGTCTATCAGTTTACAAAAAAGTCAGAAATGAAATAAAAAAGCTGAAACAAATAAAACTAGATACTAAAATAGTTATTAGTAGAAGATACTTAAGTTTATAGGAATTCAGACCTTTTCAAAATAACAAAAAATCAGTACCACAAAAAAGTCGGTGTTTTTTGCTTGTGACCAAGAAATCATTACTTTCAGCCGTTATTGAAAGTATTAACGTGTGTTCGAAATGGTTTATTCTATCGCGGAAAGAGTAGAAATTGTTGCAATATATTATCGAAATCACGATTGCGCTAAAGCTACAGCACGAATTTTTAATGCCAATCATCCTGAAAAAAATGTAAACCACCAGTACGTTAAACACCTGATTCACAAATTTGTTGCAACAAGTTTGCTTTTAAACAAGAAACGTGAAGTAATTGGGCCAGTTCGAAATGAAGCAGTTGAAGTGGCAGTTTTGGGTCATGTACAGATGGATAATAAGCAATCGATTACAACTGTGTCGCAAGCTTCTGGTGTATCCCGTTCCAGTGTTCATCGAATTTTGAAAAAACACAAGTTTCATCCATTTAAGATGACGCTGGTTCAAGAGTTACATGAAGATAACTTTGATCGCCGTAACCAATATTGCGAATACTTTAGTGAACAACTTCTACTGAATCCAAATCTTCTCTACAATACATGTTTCTCCGACGAATGCACATTTATGTTGAATGGCGAAGTGAATAGACACAATTGTCGTTATTGGAGTGATACTAATCCGCATTTAATCAGGAAATTTCATACTCAGACACCTCAAAAATTGAATGTTTGGGCAGGCATTTTGGGTGACCATCTTGTTGGACCATTTTTCATCCAAGGTAATCTCAATGGAAACACCTATCTAGAATTATTGGAAAGTACAATTGATCCTAGGATAACAGAGATTTTAGAAAGTGACGATAATTTAATAGAAAATGAAATAACCTTCCAACATGATGGTGTGCCTTCGCACTATGCTGCTGCTGTGCGACAATTTTTGGATGACTATTTCCCGGGGCATTGGATTGGCAGAGGAGGTCCCGTCGAATGGCCACCAAGATCTCCGGATCTGCCCCTTTGGACTTTTTTCTGTGGGGTCATTTAAAATCACGAGTGTACGCCACTCAGCCGGAAACATTGCAAGTGCTACGTCAGAGAATTGTAGAAGAATGCCGATTAATAACTAATTTGAAAACAGACTGTATTATTGTTTGGGAGTTAACGGGGGTCATTTTGAGCAATTCATCAAATAAATCTGATTTATTATTTGCTTCAGCTTTTTTATTTCATTTCTGACTTTTTTGTAAACTGATAGACACATCAATAACAATTAGGTAATGCGGTCATGTGTAGTAGATGAAAAACTTATTAGTGGTGGGCATTTGTGTAGAAATTACTACGCGTAAGTTGGGTTGTCATCTTTTCTCGTTTGTAACCAATAATTCTGTCAAATTTCAACCGATTTCTAAAAACGGTACGTCACTGTATTCGCAATGAAAATGGCTTTAAAATGATGTGCCACAAGTGGGGTAGTTGCATTTGAAATTTTTAAATTGGGGTTGCTAGGCATTAGGGGGATGAACATATCGAGTTGGCTTGACTGTCAAAAAAGCCAAGAACAAAAATCGACGGGTCTCGGCTAATTTTGAAATATTATTCGGTTTTCCAATTATAGGGGGGGTCAAATTTTCGTTGGGATACCCTGTATGTTCCATCAAAGCAGTATCGTTTGTTTTATTTATTAGTATTTATTTTTCTAACGTCATAATCATATTCCTTTAACCTATCTTTAAGATATCTTTTTGTTTGTCCAATATATACCCCATTAGAGTTAACCCCAGAGCAAGTCAATTGATAAACTATATTAGATCTAAGATGCTTAGGTGTTTGTGAATTCATATGAGCATTGTTTAATAGTATTTAAATATTTGTAAGTTATATATGTACCTATTTACCGCACCCAGCGCTCGTGACAATTTTTCCAATAATGAACTCACATATGGAATGATAAAATATTTTGTATTTTGAACAATATTATTATTAAGTACTTCCCCTCGCATTGTTTTATTAATATATATTTTAATAAGTCTGTCTGAGTAGTTGTTAAGTTTAAGATGTGTTGTAATTAATTCAATATTACCATTGTGAAATCTCTCATCTGCCAGATTTAATGCTCTAGAAATTAAAATTTTTATTATGTTAATTTTCTGTGAAACTAGGACATGAACGAAAATACAAATATCTTTCCGAATTAGTGGGTTTTATGTACCAATTAGTGCTTATTAGATTGTTGAAATTTCTAAATTATTATCAAAGTATCTAAAAAAGGTATTTTATTATCTCTTTAATTTTCTAATGTAAACTGAATTTTACTATGAAAATTTAAAGGAGGTCACCTGAAGAAGCAATCCTAAAAATGCAGAAATAGGCCAGATCTCATCTATTGTGGTTGAATTTTCGAGTTCCCACTGCCAAAAGTGAAGTTAGATATTTAGTGTTTTCATTAAAGCAGGTTAGTAAATTTAGATAGATTAATTTCTTTATATAATTATTGAATAGAGCTTTGTCTGTGGAATTGTTCATTAGCATACCTAGATGTTTGGTACCAGAGAACATACATATGACTTCATTAATAGGAATTGTAGGAGATTTGATTTATATTAGCTTAAAATACCTTTCTAATACAGTAAAAAATGTTACAAAAGCTAATAATAACGAATATATATGGGTAGATATTGTGGGTGTAACTCAACGCTGGTTGGGGCTTTTGTCCACAGAGTAGTAAGTTTCACACAATATTATTAATATCTAAAAATATATAAAAATATGTATAGGTGTTTCAAAATCAAGCATTTACAGAATTTTGGGAGAAGAAAAATAGGAATAAATGAAGATGCCAAATATGCCATACGTTTTTCTTTAAAAATGAATTGTCAACGTTAGAAAAAACATTGCAAGCTCCAAGCTATTGGAGAAATCGAAACAATTCCTAAAATGGGCAAGGACACATTGATAAAAGTTTCACATAACACAAATTTTCAGCACGAGAAAGTTGATAGAAAGAATTTTCTGACTGAGATATATGATATAGTTATATGGAAGGCAGATTTTCTATAGAAAACAGATTTCTGGAGAATAGGGAACTGAGATTTCAGTTAAAAGAGATAGGAGATTATCACGAAAAAATTAATGAAGTTGCAGAAAGTTTTTGAAAAATGGTTTGAACGCATACTGCCGTCGAATATGTGAAGAAATATCACTATCCAATCCTGGAGGAAATCAGAATTCCAAAAATTATTACGAGAAAAAATAACCCATTTGATGAAAACGAAAGAAAACTCAATTTCTGGAAAATTGTGCAGAGAAATGTTAGACCATATAAAAAATTTGCTGTGGATGAAATGGTATTAATTCATAGAATAACAGTATTAGGTAAGTATTTTTGTTATACGTCAATAATATCGATCGAAGGTTTCGTCTGAATGTCATGTCACTATGTATTCTGATGATACATCTTTAATTATTTCTAATAAATCTGATGACATATTGGTAGAGAATTGCACTAAAATAACGTCTGATATGTGTGATTGGTTTTCTGAAAATTCTCTTTATTTTACTTCTGAGAAAACAAATATTATAACATTTCATGCTCTTCAAAAAAATTGCAATAAATTAAATATAAATATCAATAATGTCTCTTTATGCTCGAATACGGATATGGTCAGATTTTTTGGTTTAACTGTAGATGCAAACCTTAATTGGAGGGGTCATTGTGAAGCAGTGACGTCAAAATTATCATCCATTAACTATTTATTTAGAAATATACGTATAGTACTTTATGTTGACCAGTTGCTCTGTTTGTACTACGCTCAAGTTGAGTTGCGACTAAGATATGGTGTCTGTTTTTGGGGGAACTCTACTTTTTCAACTTCTGTGTTTTTGTCTCAGAAGCGTATTTTAAGATGTATTTTTAATTTGTCCAACACTCAATCCTGTAGACATATATTTAAGCAATATTTTATTCTTGCATTACTAGGACTTTATATCTCTGAAGTTTGTTTGTATGTGTTTAAAAATTTTAATAAGTTCGTTATTAATAGAGAATACCATAATGTCAACACAAGATAGAAATATGATTTCCATGTTCCAACAGCTAGATTGAAAGTAACTTTTAATTCACCTAATTTTATAGGTCCTTTAATGTTTAACCGTTTACCTGACGATATTAAAAAAATTAAAAACGAACGTTTATTTAAAACTAAATTTATAGCTATTTATGATATACGTGTTAAAAGTAAAGTGAAGTTAAAAAACTGACTACGCTCGTTTTTTAATCTTCTTCACTCACAAAATAAAATCACTTTAAACACGTATATCATACACTATTTTTTCTACAAAACAATCGGAAGAGCTTTAAACTCAATAAAAATAAGAAATCAAAAAATACCACACAGATCGCAATGTTTATGAACCAAAATTTTCGTAGCAACCAGTGCTGTTGTTAGTTACGGAAAAAGCGCAAAAATATTGACTTATTGCTTTTTTAGAACGGAAAGGTGAAGGATATCAAGCAAAAAAGTCAAAAGTTTTGACGAAGACGCAAATCGACAAATTTCTCACAGAAGCAGAAGACGAAAAGTATCTGATGATGAAAGTCGCAGCAATAGTGGGTGTCTTCGGTGCGTGTCGCCGGGAGGAATTGTGTCAGATGACCATCGAAAATATCGAATATTTGGGCACTTCGGTTGTTGTGACCATACCAGATACTAAAACGAAAGTGGCTCGGACTTTCAGTGTTGTTGGTGAATTCTATTTAAACTTTTTTAGAAAGTATATGGCACTCCGGCCACCCAACGCTGACTATAAACGGCTTTTTCTTAAATATATGAAGAATCCAGTCGGAATTAACATGTTTGATAAAATGCATGCCGACATTGCAGAGTTCTTGAATCTACCAAATCCTCAACTCTACACCGGACACTGTTTTCGTCGTTCATCGGCGACATTGTTAGCAGATTCTGGTGCAAATCTTACTACCATCAAGAGACATGGAGGATGGAAATCTTCGACGGTAGCTGAAGGCTACATTGAAAATTCACTAGAACAGAAGAAGGAAATTGTGTGCCAAATACTTCCTACTGCTGCAACTACTAGCAAGACCACCAG
Source organism: Monochamus alternatus (assembly GCA_037114965.1). NCBI lineage: Eukaryota > Metazoa > Arthropoda > Insecta > Coleoptera > Cerambycidae > Monochamus > Monochamus alternatus. Next base: position 69,253,377 of record CM073431.1, on the reverse strand, counting down.
TACTACCAGTAGTATTTCTACAGAAAATAGATGTGTCACACATGTTGACAGTAAAACCAACTTAAGTATGATGACTCCGCAGGGGTCAAATTTATTATAATTGAACACTTTTGTGCTAATGTACAGGGGTTTTTAACTTCGAATTCAGGTGGCTTTTTGCATATGTGAGTACTTTGTAGTATTGTGTGAATATCCTGAAATTTCTAGTTCATTATTTGTGGAAGGAATAGAACGGTATAAAGTTCCTTCTAATTAATACATTGACTAGGACGATGGTAAGCGTCCCATCATGCCCTCAGATTTGTATAAATTAAAAAAAAGGAAAGAAAAAAACTTGTCTAGAATATTGTATCCAAGCTGTATTTGCTATAAATTTACAAGTTGATAGTTTTGAAAACAGTTTAGAGGAAATATTTCCAGTTTGAATACAAAATTACAGATATATCTGACCCTAAATTTTATGTGTCTTCAAATGTAGGAGAGAATTTAAGATTGGTCTGAGAGCGAATCGAAAATTTACAACAGAAAATTGGGTTTTCTGCTTGCGAGCCACAAAGTTATCGAGAAAGATACTCTTGTGAATTGTTGAAACAAAGTTATGGGGAGATAGCAAAACAATAGACTTGCTTTTAGCATTTGATAAAAACGTTGAAAAATGGATTGAAAATTAGTTTCATAGGCATCGTGGTTGTATTGTGTCATTAAGGCAGCAGTAATAAGGATAGTGCTTGACAATATACAGGGTGTCCGGAAAAGACGTGTACAACGGAAGACCACAGACTCCTGGGTTCAAAATAAGCCGACTTAGCCCAATTTATTTATTCCCAAAATTGCTTCGTTTAGCCGCTAGAGAGCGCCAAAGTTCGCGAAAAATTTTTGTTTATTCCGAATATCTCGAAACCGACTTGACCGATTTTAACCATTTTTGGACTACGCACCGACACTTTTTGATATTATTTAAAATCTTTTTCAGTCATTAGAAATATAAAAAAATCATGTGTCATGTAAATATAAGCACATATATTTTTTAACCCCCCGTATAACTACTCTCAGCTTTTTTCTATTAGTAGCTGACTTTATTTAGAAACATTTTTTATACTTTCAGAATTTTGAATAGATGAGTAGTTTAGGCAGAAAAAATATCAACAATATCAGCATTCGCTCTGCAACAAATAACTAAAATTCCAAAACTGTCATTTATATTTTATTTAATAAATACAAGATAATAAGATATTAATATAACAAATAAAAGAGTTATGATGTCTTTACAATAAATGCTCAGTGACCATCGTTTTCTCGCACGCAACAAGTAATCCGTTTTACGAAGTTGTTGTGCAGCCTCTCCATGATTACTGGATTACCTCGTAAAATGTTAACTGCGTCTTGGATTCGCCTAAAAAATTCCTCTTCATTATTAACTGCATAGGCATATACTTTGATTTTTACTGCACCCCATAAAAAATAATCGCAAGGGGTTAAGTCTGGTGCTCGAGGTGGCCATTTTATAGGAGCATCGTTTCCTCTTCCAATCCGCCTGTTAGGATACAGATTATGTAAATACTGACGAACGGGTATTGTAAAATGAGGGGTGCACCATCGTGCATAAACCACATGTTACGACGAAGTAGTAACGGTAAATCGGCCAATAAATAAGGTAATACTTACTGTAAAAAATTTAAACAGTTGACCCCCATTTAATCGATGTCTTATTTCTGTACAGTGTGGATTTTCATCAATATAAACGTGTTTGTTATGGTTATTAATAATTCCTGACCTAGCAAAACATGCTTCATCTGTAAATAAAATGTTTTTGCTGAAATTGATATCATGGGCTTTTTGATCTTGTATAAAATTACAAAATGCTAAACGTTTTTCAGGGTTAATGGGTAGCAATTCATGAACCGATTGAATGTGGTACGGATGTAGTAACTGCTTCTTTAAAACATCATGAACTATGGTTTTTGGTATCTCTGTTTCATGTCCAATGCATCTTGCACTAATTTTTGGATTCTCTTCTATCTTATGTAGGATTTGTTCCTCTACCTCTATAGTTTTTGTGGTACGTTGACGCCCTTGAACCTCATTCATTTGGTGGAAGGACCCAAATTCGCAAAGTCGCCTTTCGATGTTGGCAAAAGTTTAATGATTTGGCACTCGTCGATGAAGGAATCTGTTTATGTAGACCCTAACACTTTTGCGACCATTACCTTGACAAAATCGATAAACCAAAAGCATATCTACTTGTTCGGAATATGTATACGTATCCATGATAAAATATTGAAAAATGAGGAACAGAAACAAACATAACAATAACAACAACAAATAAAGTGAGATCTAAAGCAACTAAGTAGTTGAGCAAGAAGAATAAACCGAGAGACTAATTTCAGTAGCTGATTAGATTTGACACACAACTGATACTTAAAATATCAGAGCCAACTTCTTGTACTTCGTTATTTGTTGCAGAATGAAGGCTGATATTGTTGACATACGAAAAATATTTTTTCTTTTTAAACTACTCATCTGTTAAAAATTCTGAAAGTATAAAAAAAGTTTCTAAATAAAGTCAGCTACTAATAGAAAAAAAACTGAGAGTAATTGTACAGGGGGTTAAAAAAATATATGTGCTTATATTTGCATGATACATGACTTTTCTTATATTTATAATGACTGCAAAAGATTTAAAATAATGTCAAAAAGTGTCGATTAGACATAACTGCGTAGCCCAAAAATGGTTAAAATCTATCAAGTCGTTTTCGAGATATTCGGAATAAACAAAAATTATTCGCGAACTTTGGCGCTCCCTAGCGGCTAAACGAAGCAATTTTGGAAATAAGTAAATTGGGTTAAATCGGCTTATTTAGAACCCAGGAGTCTGTGGTCTTCCGTTGTACATGTCTTTTCCGGACACCCTGTATAGATAAGTAAACTTATCCTCATTTTCCCAAAATATTGACTTTACAGTTATCTAAAATAAATTCATTAATTTTCACAATAGTTGTTTATCTTTGGATTTTTTGTTATCACAAAAAAACAAGGTGACATGTGGTACGCAATCCACAATCGCGCTCAGCAGGCGTAGGGCCTAACTCGACTTATTTTAAGAACAGCTTGACTTATTTCCGTGTAATATTTAACTTTTTTATTTATTTATACTTTATCTATCTTATACTGTTATGGCAGTCAAACTTCTAACACACTGTAGATAGACAAATTAATCAAACAGATGCAAATAATTTTATATACCAATTTTTGTTAAAGAATGTACTTAAAATGATATACATATCTTTGAAAAATATGCCACTGGTTCCTTCAATCAGGAGCCGCAAATACGAAAAAAAATTTGGGTGCCAATTAATATTGATATTTAATTTGTGTTTGTTTTTTTTATGTTTTGTGTTTATGTATGTCTCATTAAAAAAATTGTATTTATTGGGCTACAAACCTGTATATTATTTTTTTAGCTTATTCAACTACCCTGGCTGCTTGTAGAACATAGACTCTGGTAGTCGGTTCGCTCGTTAAGTCAAATCTTATTACAACACACTGTACCTTATTTTATCAAATAAATATCATTCCACAATTGACAATGTTTATTTCATAATAGATTGTTGTCTAATACTTATTCAAGAATAATTTAACTTTTATGTACATTTAGTTTATAGGTACCAGATATTTTTTTAATGCAGTTGCGTTTTAAGGGTTGCCTATATTTAGAACTTAAAATTCTAGTACAAAGTTTCTTTAAAATGTTTATTCTATGACATCCTGACAGATGTTCATTGCTGGTGATATACTATATTGTAAAATGACTCTTATACTGACAGATGGTCCATAAAATAACAAATTTTTATATAGTAAATGGAAACGTGAATATCATTAACTATATGGTAAGTAACTTTATTGTTTTACTAAATTTATGAGTGTGTTACTGTCTTTTTGTTGAGTTTAATGGCTAGCTAGCGTTTATTTTCTTTTATTAAATTTTGTGCACATAAAATATTTTTATTAATGTTGATCTTTATAGGACTTCTACTGGAAATCTTCTAGAAATCCTTCATAACTTGTGATATGGGGCTGCAGATGTTGGTGAATGCTTTACCCACTGTATGGTACTGCCAAATTCCTAGATTGGACCTGGATCTCTGTTTCTAATGCTGATCAACAATTTTTTTATAACGTTAGTATTAATTTTTAACTTTTACTTTAACTTTTTTTTGTTAATTTTCTTAATTTTCGGGAACCTCTCTAAAAACCGACGCTGCACGTCTTTCTTTTCTTCGCATCTCATCAATAAAAACTTGTTTTTCCCTTATTTTTCTATCAATTTGATACCTTGATTTCTTGTTTTAAAACTTACATACATATTATGGTTCATACATATGATTTTAATGAGTTTTTCGATGCACTGTTTTTATGTTTTTCACTGCACTGCTTAACCTACTACAATTTTTCATATGTATTTAAAATTTTACTTATAACTAAATATTAAAATATTCTTAAATATATAAAAAAAACTACTTTTTTGTGTACATTGTGATATCTCTTGTGAAGCCAACTTTATGCTTGACATTTGTTCATGGCTATGAAATTTATTTGACATTTCTGAACATTTTATAAAATTTATTTACTTAAATTGTTAATACTTTTATTATTTTTGCTTGACTCCTGTCGATATATTTAGTAAATTAATATATGATCTTTACTTGTTCTTTCTCTATACTTTGATCTGGGTTTAAATCTGTTTTTGTTTATGTACTCTTCATAAATGTGAGATCATGTCACAATATTAGATAAATTTTAACTATATTTTATTTTCTAAAATGTTTCATTTATTTAATTTTCACTATAATAATCAACCTATATGCTCTGTATTGTCCATTTTTATATTATTTTGTTCAATTCTACTGTATTTTAATTTTAACAACAATAATAATTTCAATAATATTTTATGGTTTTTTAAATAAACATGTAAATCTTCATAGGTATTGAATGTCTGATATTTCATTTTGTCTCAATATTTTAAAATTTATGTTATTTGTTTGTCTCGTTCCAGTTTCGTTGTCGGTGATGTATTTATGTTGCTGAAGTTTGTTTTTCGCCCGAGCAGAAAATTCCGCACAGAATTCGCTGGGTTTCGCTTACCTGGCAAGGTGCCTGGAACAAGTAGGCGTCACCGAATGCCGTACTCAGACAAAATATGTAGTCTCTCTTGGGGTGCTCCGGGATGGGCTGCATTATGGCTCCGTCGACGATGATGAGGTGCTTGGGGGCCGCCTCCACTGACCGACCCTCCCGCGAGTCGCACGGGTAGAACAGCAGCGTCGTGCCCTTCAGGCACACCCAGTAGCCTTTCCAACCCCGCTTCCTCGCCAGTTCGATTTGGTGCTTTTTCCTCAGGAGCCATTTTTTCACGCTTAAGAATCTGAAATGAACAATAAGGCTTAAAATTTGTTGACAATTCTATTTCCTGTATTCAGTAATTGTGGTAAGATTTGCCGACGTTTTTTTAAGTAAATCGTAAATCACCTTTGCAGGTGGATTACAAGGTTTATCAAGAGCGCAGAAATTTGGATTCAACTGTACAGTACGGAAACTATTTATATAATAAATTTATTAACTAGAGAACTATATATATACAGTATGCACCAAAAGTATGGAATAAATTCAATAAAAACGAAACAATTATTTTTTGGGAAAAATCCTCGAACAGGTCGATTTTTAATTTAAAAAATACATATTTTAGCGAAAAATGCGATTTTCAAATATCATTTGTTTTCGAATAATGACGTCATCGATTTTTTTTAAATGGCAACACCATATTTTTTGCCTTGATTCTGAAAGATCGTTTAATTCTCTATCAGACAGCACTAAAATTTTGCCCTCTTACATAGGAGAGTTTTCGAGCAAATGACGATTGAATGTTAGAAAACATAAATTATATCCATAAAAAAGTAACAATTCTGAGGTATGTAAAATAAAATACAATTGATTAAATTTTATACTTAAATTAAATGTTCGAATTACCATCCACCAACTTCTTGACAATGCGCAAGTCTGTGAAGAAATTCTTCTTGCACATTATGAATGATTTCTGGGGTAACCCTGCGTATTTCGTCCCGAATGCGATTTTGAAGTTCTTCTAAATTTTGTGGTTTATTAATGTATACTTTTGACTTCAAGTATCCCCATAAAAAATAGTCAAGAGGTGTAAGATCTGGCGATCTTGCAGGTCATTCTATCGGTCCGCGTCTGCCGATCCACCTCCCAAGAAAACAGTTGTCCAAAAAATCTTGTACAGGGCGCGCATAGTCAGGAATCTCAGGGTCATTATCGTTAGGAAAAATTACTGCAAGAGCTGGAACAAGGTCATTTTCTAGAAACTCTAAATATCTTTGTCCTGTAAGGGTTCCTTCAAAGAAGAAACGCCCTACTACTCTGTCGTCAATTATTCCAGCCCACACATTTAATTTTTGAGGGTGTTGGGTATGTGCCTCTGCCATCCAATGAGAATTTTCCCGACTCCAATATCTGCAAGTTTGACGGTTTACTGTACCATTCAGACAAAATGTGGCCTCATCTGAAAAAAGTATTTGCCGGTGTAAATTTCTATTTCCTTGACATAAATCCATTAGAATTTCGCAAAAGTGTAAGCGGCGATCGGGATCATCTTCATTGAGTTCCTGCACAAGTTGAATTTTGTAGGGATGAAATTTTTCCTTCCTCAAGATACGTAGCACTGTGCTCTGACTAGTGTCATTGTTTAATGCAACCAATCGTGAAGAATTATGAGGATTATCCACCATACTTATCAAAATGTTCTGTTTCTGATTTTCATTAATGCTTGGACGTCCAGGTTTTGGAATATTTACAACATTGCCAGTTTCTCTAAATTTAGACTCTACCTTACTAACTGTTGATTGGCTGATAGGGCGATCTGGATATTTTTCATTAAATAAATCGCAAATTTCCTGCTGAGTTCTAGTCATATTCCCGCATCCGATAAAAATTAAAATTTCAATTCTTTGAGTAACAGTTAAATGTGCCATAATACTTTAAATAATAGTTTCTATGTCGCTTACAATACTTATTAGAAAGTCGGTGTGACAATGACACTTTGCAAAAAATTTCACCTACGTGATCCATAAAAGAACTATGGAATTCGAAAAACTAAACTTGATAACGTTTTTACTTTATTTTAATTGATATACGTTTTCAAACATTCAATCGTCATTTACTCGAAAACTTTCCTATGTAAGAGGGCAAAATTTTAGTACTGTCTGATAGGGAATTAAACGATCTTTCAGAATCAAGGAAAAAAATATGGTGTTGCCATTTAAAAAAAAAATCGATGACGTCATTACTCGAAAACAAATGACATTTGAAAATCGCATTTTACGCTAAAATATGTATTTTTTAAATTAAAAATCGACCTGTTCGAGGATTTTTCCCAAAAAGTAATTGTTTCGTTTTTATTGAATTTATTCCATACTTTTGGCACATACTGTATATTACAAAAGAACTGCAATCAGTGGTCTTAGTATCGCTTAACTTTATTGATTTTTTAGGTAATGCCATAAGGTTTTGAGTTAGGACATTATATGCATTTTTTTAATGCAACAGTTGAAATTTACCAATTAAAGATTTATTTGCGTTTTTAAATTTATCAAGTGAACGATGAATGTCAAACGTAAAAGTGAGATATATGACAGTTTTGAACTGTATGCTATGTGTAGAGTTAGTGCCACAACAGTTGAACGCGCTGGTCGTTGGCTTTCACAGCTGACTCGCATTTCGAACTGCACTTTCAGCTTTATTTATTTACGGAACATATACATATTTACGGTATTTATAAATAGTAACATAATATACTGAAAACTTTGTATTTTTCTATGAACTTACCGACACCTTTCTCACAAGCAATATTTCATTAAACAAATTACAGAATCCAAAGTTACGTACGTTTTTAGAAAAATATATGAACCTAAAAATCCCTTATGAAAATACGTTAAGGGTTTACAATTGTGTACTGACATCAATATACGAATATTGAATTATACATATATAATGCGATCAATATGCTTCAGATAAAGTTCTTGTAATACTAAGTGATGCAGCCGAGTACATGTTAAAAGCAGGATAGATTCTCTCAAATTTTTCAAATGTAAAGATGGTGGGCCCTATTGAAAATTTTTTTCTTAATTTTGTGGTAAATTTTAGAATTCATCAAAAAAATACAATTTCTGCCAGTAGCGGCCTTCTAGTTTTATTTTTAAAAATTAAAAAAAATTACTTATATCCAGAAAATGTGTCAGCAAATTTGTCTTACCAAACGTAAACAGATCTGCTGATTCCAAAAATGTCAAAAAATACAGGGTGTCCCATTTAAAAATATAAATTTACGGTCAAACCGGAAATGTCGTGAAATCTGAAATAACCTCAAAGAATTCACGGCACCATCTAATATAAACCCGCCCAATTTAAAATTTTTATCAGCAGTCATAAAAAAGTTACAGCGTGTTCCCACTTTCCGTTGTCACCCGGTATACACTCACTTCCAATGTGTCACGGAAACCTATTACCGCCTTTGGCTCGTACCGTAACCTTCATACTCGTGAATTACAACCATTATTATATGTTTTTTACTGTATTAGAAAGGTATTTTAAGCTAATATAAATCAAATCTCCTACAATGCCTATAAATGAAGTCATATGTATGCTGTCTGATACCAAACATCTAGGTATGCTAATAAACAATTCCACAGACAAAGTTCTATTCAAAAATTATCTAAAGAAATTAATCTATCTAAATTTACTAACCTGGTTTAATGAAAACACAAAACACACAAATTAAACCAGGTTAGTAAATTTAGATAGATTAATTTATTTAGATAATTATTGAATAGAACTTTGTCTGTGGAATTGTTCATTAGCATACCTAGATGTTTGGTATCAGAGAGCATACATATGACTTCATTGATAGGAATTGTAGGAGATTTGATTTATATTAGCTTAAAATACCTTTCTAATACAGTAAAAATGTCACAGAAGCTAATAATAAGGAATATATGGGTAGATATTGTGGGTGTAGTTCAGCGCTGGTTGGGGCTTTAGCCCACAGAGTAATTAGTTTCACACAGTATTATTAATACCTAAAAATATACAAAAACATCATTATATTATTGTTGAATAATATATAAACTATTTATTATTTAATGTAACAACTGTTCAAACTATTGCCCATCAAATATATGTCAAACATTACGAAATGAAATATATATGAAACGGTTGATGCTGTAGCAGAGAAAGCGTTCTAAAAATATGTCGGTAAACCACTTAAATTTATGCGGAGAACTAAGTAAACAACCTCTTTACGAAAATCAAAAATTTTCAGAAATAAAAAGTTATCCAACATCACAAAAAAAAACGAAAATAAGAAACGCACTCTGTTTGAAACGATAAGGAAATACGGTTATTGTCGATCGATGTTTCTTGAAATTAAAAAGGAGAGCTTAGTACTTCTCAATCTTCTTGGAAAATTTGAAAAACACTTCCAAAACTATGCACATTGCCCTACCCTGTACAAGGTGAAATAATTTTGTTCTTCAGTAATTTGCTTATTTGAAGAAATACAAATATACATATTTAAAAGGTGCATTTTAGAAGAAATTCAATTATTACAACAAAAACAGCACCAAATGAACAAATGACAAACAAAAAACATGTACAAATATATAAAGATTATTAGACAAATTACTCTAAATATAATTTTTTTTTTATTGTAAATAATAAATACGGTCCTACATGATTCAGAACTAAAGGCAGTGTCCACTGGAACAAACCTTATAACATATATATATACTTAATGTGAACGAATATATTCAGTGACGTTTTTACTTACCAAAGCATTAAATAAATTTGCTTTATACATATATACATGCAGTATTCAAACGTTATATTATCATGCTAAACAATTTTACCAGAAAAATGTATTCTAAACCAAAATTGGTTTGGCAAAAGCACAAGGACTATCCTTGTATAAAATAAAGACACATGACTCAGACAGCTATAATTCCTTCGTTGTTTTGTTGCCCCGTCAAATCTGCGAAGTGGAAATAACTAATTGTATTAACAGCGGTCTAATTGGGCTCAAGTTACATTATAATTTTCCCACTATATCCGACCATCGCGCCTTGTTTGTAATCCACCAATTTTCCTAAATTTCAAACAAAACAAAACCTCAATGAACGATAAGGCCAAAAGTCCACCACTTTGAAATGAAACTTTAAATAACAGAAATTTGCATAGCTATCCCTCTTTAATAAATTTAATCAATTAAAAAATGTATTCTTTATTAATGAGCAAATAGGTTAATAAAAATATGAAGTGAAATCAAACAAAATAAATTGATTGATCAAATGTGGTTAGGATCTCGAAAATTACTACAATATGATTTGACAGTTAAATTCATAAACTGTGGTTTAGTAACGAGGGAACGATAATCGCGGTTCTTTTCATCATTGAATACCATCGAATTGATACTGATACAACTATCAGTATCAATTTCGATTGCATTTGATAATTATAATGTTTGTGATGTTGGAAGATTTTGAAACTAGTAATGTCGCCCTTAGTATATATACGGACTTTCAAGTCTCATAACAATATACAGGACGATTGAGAACTTCTTCTAAAAAAACTTTTTGAATGTACATATTCTTACAAATATAGTTTTGTAAACAAAATAATAAGAGCAGTTCGAAAATGACTTAAAAAATACACTTCTACATGGTACTGAAAACTGGTTCACTATAAAACCTGACAGGGCAAAAGATGCAATCGGAGACCGGAAAAAATTTAAAGAAATTCCCAAGGAAAGAAATAAATAACATTTTAAAATACTTATTTTATCCGGCAAATTCAACTGCTTTTGCCGCTATTATTATTAATTATTAATATAATTAATTTGTGGTTGTAATTAATAAAATGGTTTGACGTACTGACGTTACAACAATAAAATTTTGGGGTCGTCTTACCCTGTTTCTACAAACTACACAAACGTTTTTGTTTTTTGTCTGTTTTGAAGTTATTAGAGGCAGCTATTGTATGTTTACGTAAATCATCAACAGTTTCCATTACGGTGCGATACACTTCATTATTTAAATATCCCCACAAAAAAGTCCAAAGTATTTGAAGTCAGAAGATACTCAAGATAAGTCAAACTCTAAGTATTAATGCTGGGACACGCTGCACATGGTACGGACATAATTGAGCCTCGTGTATGATACGCCACACTGTTCATTGGGACATTCCTTGTACTTGTTGAGCGATTTATCTGGTACTTATTCGGGAATCCTCTTCAACAATAATTATGTTGTACTCCTCAGTTGCTGCAATACACCGTAGACGCCTTGGACTTCCATCTCTTCCACGATTTGGTTGCGAATTCCCCGTGTCACGCCCGCGTTGCACTACATTTGTATTCACTGCACACTGCGGTAAAAGTAGCTGCATTTAGGTCATGTTTACGGGAAATCGTTCTGCTAAATCATTTTCACTTGACGATAAATTAAAACGATATGCATTAACTCCGAGTTCTAATATTCAAAATTGCCCCGGTAAAGGCTACAGTAGCCCAGCGATGTAAAAGTTGAAAATACTACAACTACAACATTATTTCTTTTCTCGGAAGGATTTTACAAACAAGTGAATCACCCTGCATTTAATACCCACTTCTAAAAAATACTTATCCACGCTTACACGCTACAATAATGACTTTGAAATAAATAGGAAGTTTACACTTTTTAATAATCGATGTTAGCAGATTAATTTGATCAGCACCAGGAGATAAATCAGTTAGTTTTAGAAGCCGCTGTAAAACACATTTTTCAGAGAAGTACATTTCAGAAAGAATCTTGGAATCTACCGATGAGTGTAATGACTTGAAGCTTAGTATCCTCTTCCTAGATATAAGTACCTTAATGAAAATAATTCCAGCTATCAGCTAACGCGCCTTGAACTTGGCTGAGTGGGAATCACCCACGTAATTTCCTGCTGTGTAAATCAGCTGTTTAAATTCTCGTAATAAGTGTTTTAACTGACAATAATTAATGCACATAGATTGTGCTAATTAAATTACAAATGCTGGATGGAACAACATAGCAAATTGAATACATAAAGTAACACTGAGCGAGCAAATATTGCTCTGTTAACTGGAACGCTCTATATAAATTACACATTTCGCTGCGGTTTGCTAATTTAATGTTGATATGCGTCGGGGCGGACTGAACCTCAACTAGCATTCGTTTTGGCAATTTTTAATTGGGGCTATGTTTTAAATAGGAAATAAGAAAGAATGTATTAGTTTCATCGAAATGGCGTTTGTCCTAGACAATTCCCTAGAAAAATAAGCCTAAAAACGATAGTTACAAATTTAGTCTGGCCACGCCCCCACAAAAGGGTTGGCACCAAAGCGTAGACCTGTGACGTCAGACGCCGTTCACACGTGTATATATACTCGCGTCAAGAATTCAGACGTCTTACATCACGGCTGACGTTACACATTTGTTTTTATTGTCAACGTAATTTTCGATATTTGGTCGCGTTAAAAACAATAATTTTTTGTAATTTAGTACACAATATAATGCAAGCTGTTAGTGTAGTATATAACTTTATTACTATCAGTTGCAGTTTCTTAAATATTTTGATGAAAATATAATGAATTATTCATTTGTTCGTATGACGTAAGTCGTCTGAATTCTTGTCGCGAGTATATCTGTATACGATTTCCATGTTTTCGGACGACGGAGTATATACGTTTGTAAGAGTTAGTTTGTCATTTGTGATATTATCAGATGTTATTGTGTTAAATATACATTGATATTGAATAAAGTTAAAAAAAGACTTAAGAAGAAGAAATAATTTATTATTTCTTGGCATAAGAATTGACTCGTGCCTGGATTGGAGATCTCATATTGATTTCTTAGAGCTGAATATGTCTAGATATTGTTATGCTTTAAAAACATTGTCTCAAAATATTGGTTCCGATGCTGCTTTTACCGCATATTACGCATATATACAATCTAAAATTAGGTACGAAATAATTTTTTGAGGAATCTCTTCTAATGCAAAGCGAATTTTTGTTTTGAAGAAGAAGTCTATTAGAAATATTCTAAATATGAGACAAAGGGAATCCTGTCGAATGTTGTTATCTCTGCAAAAGTGCTCTCGTTGATAAGTTTATACATACAGGGTGCCCGGAAATTAGGCGTCAAGACTTCAGTAGGTGATTTCTCATAAAAAGTTAGGGTCACGAAGTCCTATAACAATTTTGCGAAAACTTAATATTAGATTAATAATATAAATTTTGTAAATCGGGGGTTTTTGCGTACGAGAAATTCAAATATATTTATAATTTTGACGTCACTAGTAGAGGGCGCCACTTGTGGCGGTTGTGTGTTTCTTTTAAATGACTGAACTTTTTTGCATTTTAATGTATCCATCGGACTATCGAAACAATCCGATTCTCCTACCTGTTTTATTTGAAAAATGTATACCTTGCTGAAGTCGGTAGGAGTAACCATTTTTGAAATAATCCTATTTGAAATGATCAGTGCACCAAGTAAAAACTGTTTTCAGCAGAAAAGGCACTTTACCTAAAACCAAAACAGTTTTTACTCGGTGCACTGAATATTTCAAATAAGATAATTTCAAAAATTTTTACTCCTAACGACTTCAATAAGGTATACTTTTTTCAGATATAACAAGTAGGAGAATTGATTGTTTCAATAGTCAGATGCATTCACTAAGCAACAAAAAAGTTCTGTCATTTGAAAACATGATGTGCCATAAGTGGCGCCCTCTAATGACGGCAAAATTAGAAACATATTTGAATTTCTCGTCCGCAAAAACCCCCGATTTACAAATTATATGTAAATATTTGGATTTCTTAAGAAGTTATTTATAAATATCGAAAATAAAATTTTGACTTTAACACCCTGTATCTCCGTTAATATTGAGTTTTCGAAAAATTGCTATAGGACCTCGTGACCTTAATATCTTGTGAGAAATCACTTCCTGAAGTTTTGACGCATAATTTCCGAACACCCTGTGTATGAAGCTGTAATGTTTGTGATTGAAAATAATTATTTCTTTGAAAACTATAAGAAGCAACAACCCTACAAGCAATAAAGCTGCGCTAACACCTGACTTCTCTTTATGTGCATATATTCAGAGAAATATACCTTTTTCTATAATAAAAGTTTTTAATAAATTGCCTAATATTGTTAGAACCTTACCTCTTAAAATTCTCAAAATAAAATTAAAATCACTTTTGATAGAAAAGGCTTATTATTATACTGTGGATGAATATTTCGATGATGACTTCATAAATTATTTCTAAACTGTATTTATATCGCCAGAAACTAGTAACATAACATTTCATGTGACGGTTATTTTTTTCTGTGTGATCTACCTATCTATCTATCTATCTATCTATCTATCTATCTATCTATCTATCTATCTATCTATCTATCTATCTATCTATCCATCTATCTATAAAGTATTGCATTATGCCATTACGTAAGAATAAAGCGCCTAATAAAAAAATTGTTTTCATGTTAAAAATTGAAGACAAGAAAAATGTGGAATAAAACATTGCAATTGTTTGTGAAGACCATTTTATTGCAAGTTTAGTTGGACATACAGGTAAGTTTAAGTACATAGCAATTAAAATGTAAATTTGTAGAGACTCAATTAATTAAACCTCTATTAAGCTGCCAGAATGTATAGAGGCCGTTTAGAAAATCAATGGTAAAGCAAACTTTTCTCATTTATTATATGCAGCACTTCATTTCGATTCCAAATGACATGTTCTGTATTTGCTTCTACATTTACGTGACGTAAAATGTTATTTGAGGTTAAAATGTTGTTACCTTACATTACATTAAAATACCTTTGAAAACATAATAAACAAAAGTAATAAATAAGAATTTTTCAAAAAAGTTTAAGGATAAATGAAATCAGTAGTAAATAGCAATAAAATTTTATTAAATTAATTTTAAAAAAATAATGTTAAATATCATTATTCATTACTTTTACTTATTATTTTTCAAATTAATATGAAATCAGATGGCATAATTTTATAAATACCTCAAATAAAACCATCGGGCCGGTACATACCCAACAGCATTGTCACGAGCGGATCTATATGGTAAACAAAGGAATAAGTTACGTTTAACAGTACCGGAAGTTCACCACCTCACCACTAATAATTATTACATTACATGCACAGTATTTATACTATGTGTTCATGCGCCACAAAAACTCAAAAATACAAGAAGCAAATATCTGTTTTACATGAACAATACTGTAACCTGCAGCTGAAACCACGGAACCAAACGTTGCTGAACGGCTGTTTCAGACAAAAGTATCATCGTTTTATAAGTGAGATTTAATGGTTATACATTTGATTCGTTTGGTTTACAAGGTTATTTGAAGGGCAACTTTGATTTTTTAAATAGAAACCCCTATTGCTTTTAATAATTCGTATTGTTTATACAAAACTTTCCAACTTTTGTTCTATGACTTTTTGGGTTTACTTTCGGCGGAATTTATAGATAATAGCCACATACACAAACATGAATAGTGAGTACACATCAAATTTCAGTTTTTTCATTGCCCCCTGAAGATGTCATAAAAATGACAAAACGTTGACGAAGAATAAAACATTGGATTATGGCATTATTTCCACAATCGACCATCAACAATTTTATATTTATATAATTAGCATGTTTTGTAAATTATAGATATTTTTGCTCAATAAAGTAAAATCTGTCTAGCCTTTATCCTAAGATATTTAACATATTTTCAGCACATTTTTGCCTTGTAACCATTGTTCCATCACCATAGTACAACAAATATATTCTTTACTAGTGTTAAATGGGTCAGTAACTAGTTCAGGCATAATTGCCCATTTATGGTACTTCTTAATAAAGCCAGTTTATTAACATTAGTTGTTTCGTTTTCCTTACGTTACATCATTGTTGAAAATAAAATCTAACGTTCCGAAGAAATCGGAATGAGATTAAGTTTTAACCTTTATTAATATAGCCCAGACAATTATTGCTACTGAAACATATCAATATAACATACAAGATAATTATACCACTACAACTCAATTAATATATAGTACAACCTACAGGAACGTATTTCTATGGAACTTGCTTTGATGCCGATGCTTTGTCATCCAAAGCGGCTACTATAGTTGTCGAACACCGATGAGCACGGACATTCACAACAAGCATAATACGGTCGATTATAAAAGAGGTAATGGTTAGAAATTGCCACACCATTTCATTGGCAGTCGAGTAAAATTAAAGACAGCATGGGATTGTTAGCTAATTGTTTCTAGTTATTGCGTTTGGTTCTCATATAAAAATTACGAAAACTAAATAATTCGGTTATAACAAGGTAATTTTAAGGATTATTCCAAAATAAATGTTTCAAAATGTTTGCCCTTGTAATTTAAAATGTTTTTTGTTCAAGTACATTTTCTGCAAAATAATATCAATAGGTATAAACATACGTCACTTGGCACAATCAGTTATTAAACTGGATAGTGCTGATTTCAGAAGAAACTTGATATCATTGTAACATTGAGCACAGGGGATTGTATATTTTGAGCATTGCACAGTTGGCGTTTGCACTGTATATTTATTTTCAACTAGAGAATAAATATTTGATTTGAATGATGCATACCAGTATATCGCATACAAATTTCAATAAAATGTTCAGTCAGTCAGGTGCAACAATTTTATGTAGAAACTTATCGCTACATTTTGACAAAGATGTTAGGGATAATGCAAGCTTCTTATTTTAACAAATTATCAGTTTATATATGAATCTTTGTGCAGTTGCAACTAAAGTTAGTCAAACACTCCTCCAGATGATTAAATACATTTTAACCTGTGTTGAGTTTAGTTTAAAGTAACAGACAACACAATGATTAAATCTGCTGTCTGTTAAATTTTTTTGTGGTGTTTACATAGAGTTCCAAAATAATAGAGAGTGATTCATCTTATAAACCCACTCACAATTTACTCCAGTAAACGCAAAGAGAAATACATGATGTGCATATATTTTTCTATAAAATTGTATGGTATATGTTCCGCATATTTGACAAAGTATACCCGATTACACAGCTTCTGCTGAAAATACACATGCACCACACGAGAATACCCAATTTATATTGGTAAGAGCTTTAACGGATCCATCAGTTCTATCTGTAGCACTACCATGGATGTGCGCGGTGTGCGTTTCGGATATATCTTTCTGCTATTTAATTGTGATTGTAATTAATTTATTAGTAAATATGTGTTTGTGTTCTTAAGAATGTAGAATAATTCAAGTTCTACAGCCTTGTTTAGAAATTATCGAAATTAAAATATAAGTGGAAGTTATGCGGTTGAAATACGTATAGTTCATTAAAAGAGTGTCTGTAAAGAGAAGAATAGACAACTGCGAAACGGAAAATACTGGACACTTGCGTAAGGAACAAAATATAGGTTGATAATAAAAAATACGCGATTCGTACAACAATTTATGGATAGTATTTTAAAAATGAGGTTTCGACAATAAAAAGTTGAGGTTGACATGCTATCTCATAGGATGAAACTTTGCCTAGAATATTCAGGAGAGTGGTTTTGTAAATTATGCATGACATGAATTTCCATTTTATAAAACAAAATCGAAAGAGTATGCCGATAGGTAAAAAAACAACAAAAAAGTGATATGGCGAAGAAAGTAGTTAAGACAAATATCAGAAAGCTGAAATCTGAATCGAAGAATATATTACACTGTTGAAACATGAATAAATGAAGCCTATATGCTGACAAATGTGTGTGTGTGTGTGTTTTTCTACATATAACTTATAATAGACCAATTTTGTTTCTGATTATTATGTCGATTTGCTGATCAGATTTATCCTATAGGCCCTTTACAACAAAACTAACCTGTCTTAACCCAAACTGTCAATGGACCTGGACTTGGATACTGATTCTGGTTCCATAACTTGACCAAATGAGACCATGTCTGATCAATATGTTTGTTATGTGACAGTAATTCACGTTGTCAGCTTTATGCGCTGTCTAATAGCGCCATTACACTAATACACTCCAGGACGACATAAAAGTGATGAAAAGTGACTGTAGAGAGTTACTACGTTTCAATATTTAAATGGTGTTCATATATTTGATGAAATGTTTATGTGCATAAACATAATTGTGAATTCTTTAATAGACAATGTGTACTTTTCACGGACAATTTAACTTATATATAAAAAAGCCCACATGCCACTGTGTAATTGTCACTTTTCGTATCTGATATTGAAAATAATGGAAAAAAAACTTTACGTACCGAGTATAATCCTCTATTTTTTAAAACGAGACAAGGCGGACAAATATGTGACAGCAAATGGATTATGCCTAATATTTTAGAGGAAGATATTCGCCTAGTATGCTTCTTTAAAAAGTTGATGGAAAACGAGGCACTTCTATAACACTGGGCAGACTAAAAATTCTAAAGATGTGCAGATTGGAATTAATGAAATTTCCAAATAGACTAAATGCTCAGCACAACGCATTGGTATAGCTGTCATAATTATAAATCACTCAAATCGAGCGGCACCAATTAGTGAATTAAGTAAAAGAGGAATTGAAGAACAGGCTCTTATAAAAATAACAGGACACAGCAATTCAAAATCAAAAAACCATACTTACAAGTTGACAAGGAGTATCACTCGAGCATTATTCAATCGAATCGTTTGGAAAAAAAACAAACTTCAAGATCTACTAGAGAAACAATTAACTGTGGCATCTGTAGCGGCATTAGCATTCCTCGTTTGAATTTTAATAAGTGCGTGTTTAATAATTGTACGCTCAAATAAAAATGCATTTTTCCACGGTCGGGAGTAGAAATCAGTTTCTATGACATCAAAATTAAAACAGAAGTAGTCGATTATTCCCAAGGGAGTATAATGCTCCCAAGGGAGTTTACATTATGGAGAACGTTTTTCATGCAAAAAAAAGATAACATTGAAATTATTTATTGATATTTAAATTAAATGTTACATTTGTACAATTTTCAAAATTAATATTAGAAGGAATACTACTTTCGCTTACATTTACAGTTTTTGTGATTGCGCTAGTAGTGGTCCTACCTACTAAAACCTAATTAGCAATTTTGGTCTTATTTTCAATGGAGTTCTCGACATAACCCTCAGCGACTGTCGTTGATTTCCAACCAGCATGACGCTTTATTGTCGTAATATTCACACCAACATCTGCCAGTAATGTCGCTGAAGATCTTCGTAAGCAGTGACCAGTATAACATGCAGCATCAGGTAATTTTAAATACAAAGCTACTACACTCGGAATTTTTTCCATGGTATTCTTGCCAACTGGCTACGAACTACATTTTTCCTGCTTTGTAGTACAAAAAAGGCGCTTATGCTTGACGTGGGGAGGATGAAGGAACAGGTATTTTCAAAACAATTCAAGCATATTTCCCACATCGGTAACCAGAAAGGTTCGTGGAATCTTTGTTTGGAATTTTTACAATCAAGGAAGAGCCTACATCCTCAATATCATCTACAGTTAAATTGACTAGTTCATCAGTTCGACAAGCTCCGGCAATCCCCAGAATTAATCCAACCTATAAAAAATCAAAATAGTTAATAATTGAAATACCTAACAACAAAAGTAATCTTACCTTAATCATTAAGAATTCTTTGTCATCTGCACTTGATAGAAAACGGCCGATTTCACCCTTTGTCAATATTTTCGATTTTTTCGCTTGATATCCGTCACCAGTTCTTTTCAAAAATGCGATCAGCTTGGGGAATTTGCTTATATCTATGTTGTCGTAAATTATCAAGCGTGGAAGACTTGTAATTCTTTGCATTTTCATAGAAGTATGCCAACAAAACATTCTCGCTGTATACTTGAACATTTTTCTCGGCGCACCACTTTTTGAACAGATTGTAGGCTATATCGTATAAAGATCTTGACTTCGTAGGCAGTAAATTGCTTATTGCAATATTTGCAGCCTCCATAATCTCTTCCGACTCACAATTATTCATTGTGCACTAAACAAGCTTTAAACTAAACCAAACTAACACCTTAATTTGACAATTCTTTTTGTTTGTTTATTTTGTAGTTATGACAAAAACTCAACAACTACTAAATAAATGCTAAAATGGGAGAGATGCTATTTTGTCCTCGGTACATCCTCAAATTGCACCTCTGCTAAAATAACGCATTTCTCTCCCTTATAGTATAATGTACTATTATTTTTAGTGTTTCATGAATAAAGCTTGCGTTGATATGTTTCTAAATTTATTATTCATTAAATTGTCCTGTCGAATTACACTCGATCTTATACTGATCACGTACTGATACCGGGTGAATTTGTGTTGTTTAAATAGTTTGTCGTCTAATTGCTAGTTTCTCAACAGTTTCTCATTAAACAACCCAAATTTACCTGGTAAAATACAAACCTTTTGTGCGATTATAAATGATAAACTGAGTCATTACATACATGACAATAAATATTTTTGGTTACTAACACTACTTTAAAGTTATTTTTATACGACTGCCTTGCAAAAGGAGGTTTTGCACACGGAAAACACACTCTGAAAACGGATTTTGCACACGCCGTGTGTTAAACATTTTGCACACAGTTATGTCATCTTTGCACATGCCTCTCCAGATTATGATTTTTGATGTTGTCACCCAAATTATGCCAGCCACAATTTTAGTCAATTCTGGCTCAAATATGCTTGCCCTCAAACGTCATGGAGGGTGGAAATCCAGTACAATTGCCGAAAGCTACGTTGATGACTGAGAAATAAAATGAAAGTTTCGAAAAAAATAGATTCTTCAGTGTCTTCTGCTGCCACAGAACCAGAACAAGGATCGTCTACTGGAATACCACAAGAAAACAACGATCGCACGCTGAAAAACTGCACTAAAACATAACACCAAAAATATTATCTGTTACCGAAAACAAGGTGCACAATAATACTGGTGGTGCTATTTAATTAAATTAATAAATATATACACCATGTGTCATAAACAGTGAATTTCTTTGAAATAGTTCTGTATGAAAATTAATATAAATCATATTTCAATTAACATCATCAAATAATTTCTCCACATCATTTTCTGTATTTAGTAGCATAGGTCATACTGAAAGGAGGAACGTATTGGCATCATATCTCATTCGGTAAAACGGGATTTGATCAAATATTAGCCGATGCAGACGCAACCTTTATAAGTAACTTCACATATATATCCTCAATTTCAATCGGAAATAGTTAACCTTAACGTCCAAAGTCACCCTCCATCGAAATTTCTTATCGAATAATCCACTAGTTGGTATTAGTTTGGAGGTGTCAGGCTAATTGATTGGGTAGCCTTAAATTAAATTTGGTGTTTGAATTCGCTGAAGGGTTAACTAAATTCGTCCTAATTAAAGGATGACACCTCCTTCAGCCGCCGACAGACGTATCCATTTTTGGCCCTGGGACCCCAGGACTTCCTTAAAGGGCTCTAAATGAGATAATTATAGCTTAACCGACTGTGATGAAATGGAATTTTGTTTAATGGGAATTTGTAAAGTAATTAACAATAGTATAAATACCGCATAGCTTTATACAGACGAAATCCTGGTAATTTGGAAAATATTGAACAGATAATTTTGTTAACTTTCTCAAACGATTTGAATGTTAGAGCGAGACAAAAACTTTGCTTCTATTTTTTTACACAAACATGAATATTTTAAATTAATTTGAATATAGGGAGCAAATTTTATCAGGTGACAGAACATTTTAAAATAAAAAAAAACAAGTTCATATAAATATAGGTCGGCAAATGCTTAGTGCCCGAGATTTAATTAATGACTTTAATTGTAAAGATTTGATAATTATTCTATTCTTTTGGAAAACATCTTGAGAAAAAAATTTGTCGAACCCTATAATTGGGGAGTCCGACCTTTTCTCCCCTCCAAATACTGTTCAACGTACGTTTATGACCTTGAAACTACGTATGTTCATTTGAAAGCAAATCTGATTTGCAAATTTTTATGTTTCTTGATATTTTTTATTTAAAGCTCAATTTTTTAGATATTCTACATATTCTTAACCAATGTCAATAACTTTTGACGTAAAACAATGTTCAAATTAAATTCCTGAAAATATTTTTTTTCAATTTTTTTGAAACGCCTGAACATAAACATACGAAAATGTACTGATATTAACCAAATAAACTATACTAGCCATTATAACAGGCAATAAATAAATTTGACTAAAAAATATAAAATGTCTAAAAAACTTTTTAAATCAAATTTTCTATCAAATAAATGTCATTTCGAGACCACGGGCGTACGTAGAAAAATATTTGGAGGGACCGGACCATTTGTAGGATTTTAATTTTTTTTTTTTATTAATATTGCAGTTAATATAAAAATAATTAAAGCATCCAATACATAAGAAAAGTTAGTTAAAGTCAAAAATGAATAGGTACCTATATAAACAATATTTTCAAGTAGCTGGTAATATTTATTGAACATAACAAATATTATATTATATATTTAAAATGTAGAAACTTATTTTTTGAGAATTTCTCAATATTTACGTACATTTTCGGGCTATAAATGCAGCATCACACAATGTGCATTTAAACAAGTATTTTTTAAATCACCTTCAAAAAATCTTATACCTACACTATTTTACAGCACAACAAAACCGTACACACACTGGAAATGTCTCATACAACTTTAATTTCAACTGCACTATGATATCTATAACGTACATGATTGTATAGATAAGCCGACCATTACTGAATAGGGATGCTGTAGATGCATGCGTTAGAAACATAGTTCCATAACTATCTCTGTAAAAATACATAATATTGGTAATTTTTGTTAAATTGGCAGAACTTACAATGCTGCTAAAATTAACAAGTGAAATAGAACTATTACAATATACTCTGTGAATAACAGGACTATTAAACGCTTTAGGTATTATTTCAGTTAATATTGTAAAATTCTCTAATATTTGTACTGTAAAAGTTGTACTGTAATTAATGCGGTAAAAATAACTTCTTGGAAATTTTACATACATTTCTTAGAGTGCGAAGTCTTCTAAATGATATACTGAATAAGGATGCAACGGTTGATGTTTATGATCTATTTCAATATTTTTGATCGATGATCATTTAAAATAATAGTTATTAAATTCTACTTTGCTACGTCATATCTATTACGTCTTTTCAGTTTAAAACTTTTAAAAGGTATTATTTCTGAGTAAAGAAAGATAGGGCCTACATATATGAACATTTCTTTATGAAAATAAATCTATTTTTGTAACGAGACTAAAATGTATATCTAATGTTCCTACATTAAAGTTTTTGTAAAAATTTAAAAACTGTAGAAATTAAGAAAATTTAAGCTAATTCGTTTAACAGCCATTTCAGTGCAAAAAAATGTCTGAAATAAACTGGCGGTTCTAATTAGACAGGCGCTATACGAGTTGCCTTATGTATTACGCACTTGATGAGAAATGATCCACCTACTTACATATTTTCAAGAATAATTATGATTTGAGGCAGACGTAGGTAGGCGAAAAATTATACAAACGCTAGCCCGTTGGAAGAAATCTTACGTCAGATTATATAAGATCAGAGGAAGCTACTTTACAATTATCTAATTAAAAGAACAAATTCATAAACTGATAAATTACTATCTTTAATAAATACCTATTTAATTCCAGGAATAAAAGACTTCAGTAAGGGACTTGTTCTTTTATACCGATAACATGGACAAAAATAGAAGAATACATTAATTCGTTTGAGTTATGCTTTAATTTTTATGTGAGACAACGAGATAAAGCAGAAGATTTCAAAATTGTAGTGAAAACTAGTGCTGCAGAGTATCAAGTGACAGCAACATAATTTGTATAAAACGTAATTAAAATTCGGAACGTAGAGGTACTGTTTTCAGCTACTTAGTTATTCATTATTCTGGAAAATTGATAACAGTAGTTATGTCAGAACTTTCTTGCAACATTGAAGATGTTGTTTCATAATAATATATTAAACAATAAATTTAGAAAAGCAAAGTTTTACTAAACCGCTATAGCATATAGAGCCGCTGAAACAGTGGATTCCTGAGTCGATTTCAGAGGAGTGTTTCATGCAAAAAAAATAATTTGAGCATCTCCTAAAAAGTTATAATCCTTTAAAAGTGAGTATTAGAATTAAGTTTCCATGGGCTATTTTAAAACCGACTCAAATTAAACACTCCAATTTTTTCATGGATGAAGTTGTGTTAAAATGTCACTTCCCTGACCTAAGTATTCCACTCGTTGTCACCTCACACTAAGGGGATGAGATAGTACACGTCATCCATCTTTTTATCAGAATTTTTTCATACTTAAAAATTTTGAAGAAAAAAAATTCTTTGGAACGTTTGATTGTTTTCTTTGGAGTTTTTTAAAAGTAAGTAGTAGGAGGCTGAACCAATAAAAGATTTACTTTGATACATAGACTTAAAATCAATAAAATTTTGGCTAGTTGTGCCGGTTTTAACTATCACTATCTATGAGTTTCTAATGATCAAAGGCTGTGACGTCATTTGGAAATGCTACTGCTAACTACAGAGGTGATGTGAACAAAGTACAGTATGCGCCAAAAGTATGGAATAAATTCAATAAAAACGAAACAATTATTTTTTGGGAAAAATCCTCGAACAGGTCGATTTTTAATTTAAAAAATACATATTTTAGTGTAAAATGCGATTTTCAAATGTCATTTGTTTTCGAGTAATGACGTCATCGATTTTTTTTAAATAGCAACACCATATTTTTTTTCTTGATTTTGAAAGATCGTTTAATTCTCTATCAGACAGTGTGTCATTGTTTAATGCAACCAATCGTGAAGAATTATGAGGATTATCCACCATACTTATCAAAATGTTCTGTTTCTGATTTTCATTAATGCTTGGACGTCCAGGTTTTGGAATATTTACAACATTGCCAGTTTCTCTAAATTTAGACTCTACCTTACTAACTGTTGATTGGCTGATAGGGCGATCTGGATATTTTTCATTAAATAAATCGCAAACTTCCTGCTGAGTTCTAGTCATATTCCCGCATCCGATAAGAATTAAAATTTCAATTCTTTGAGTAACAGTTAAATGTGCCATAATACTTAAATAATAATTTCTATGTCGCTTACAATACTTATTAGAAAGTCGGTGTGACAATGACACTTTGCAAACAATTTCACCTACGTGATCCATAAAAAAACTATGGAATTCGAAAAACTAAACTTGATAACGTTTTTGCTTTATTTTGATATACGTTTTCAAACATTCAATCGTCATTTACTCGAAAACTTTCCTATGTAAGAGGGCAAAATTTTAGTAGTGTCTGATAGAGAATTAAACGATCTTTCAAAATCAAAAAAAAAATATGGTGTTGCCATTTAAAAAAAATCGATGACGTCATTACTCGAAAACAAATGACATTTGAAAATCGCATTTTACGCTAAAATATGTATTTTTTAAATTAAAAATCGACCTGTTCGAAAATTTTTCCCAAAAAATAATTGTTTCGTTTTTATTGAATTTATTCCATATTTTTGGCGCATACTGTATAATATTTCCGTACACTTTGCTTATTTTCTGAATTAAATCGTTTTATTGAATAAAGTAAAAAGACAGAACTTTACGATTTTAATTTGATAAATTAAAAAAGCGTTTCTTGGAACTGACATTAAGCCATTTCTACATATTTTAATTTGTTTTATTGCTTCAAGTCAATTAATTTTTGATACGTATTTACAGGGTGTCCCGAAATAAATGCAACAAAATTTGGTCAGAAATTCTTAAGAGAAATTTAAGGGACCCGCATTTTTTACTTTTGATAAGTGCGGCCCCCTTTCGGAGATATAGCCCCCTGAAACAAGCCCCTAAAAATTTAATTTTTTTTATATCTCAGAGCTATATCGCACAAGAACCACCAAATTAGGTACACAGGGATTTTATGACATGTAGAATGCGATGCTGATAAGCTTTTTGGCAAGGGGCCCCCACAAGACACTTTTTCGGGGGCCCCCTTGCCTTTGGGGCCACCGAACATTAGTTGCATATTTAATTTTTAAAAAAATAAGTAGCCTCTTAGAAACTCCAGTAAATTTAAAAACTTTTTGTCTCTTAAAATTTTTTCGAAAAACGCAGCGTTTTTCGAAAAAATGGCAAAATGTGATTGGATGCATATCGAGGTTCATATGAAATTTTAAAGTGTTAATCGTAGGTGGCTGGCATTCGCAATAAACAATCAATTTTATTCTGTGACAGTTGTTTTTTTAAAAATTAAATATGCAACTAAAGTTCGGTGGCCCCAAAGGCAAGGGGGCCCCCGAAAAAGTGTCTTGTGGGGGCCCCTTGCCAAAAAGCTTATCAGCATCGCATTCTACATATCATAAAATCCCTGTGTACCAAATTTGGTGGTTCTTGTGCGATATAGCTCTGAGATATAAAAAAAATTAAATTTTTAGGGGCTTGTTTCAGGGGGCTATATCTCCGAAAGGGGGTCGCACTTATCACAAGTAAAAAATACGGGTCCCTTAAATTTCTCTTAAGAATTTCTGACCAAATTTTGTTGCATTTATTTCGGGACACCCGGTATACTAAATAGAAAAAATATGTATGGGTATAACTGCAGGCACCGTTGATGAAACACATTCAGTGAATAAACTCAGCTTTCACCGTTCTTTAGAAAAATAAAAAGATAAAATGAGACCTTGCCTGAAACGCTATGTGATCTTGGGAGTTTGACTGCATTCAGCATGTTTTATAGGATAGAAATTGCAAAGAGCACGGTATAAAGGGTCGGGTCACTTGATTGGTTTGCCTTTCACGAAAGTGAAAAAGAACAGATGGGGAAAGTAAATTTGAAAAAGAGGTATTCGAAATTCTTTTTGACTATGTTATATAAAAACAATCTGTTCAAGATCTTACAGTTAAAATAAAATTAATGGTCCAAATTTTATTAACCGTTAATAGCATAAAATTTATTATTTAATTATGAAGCATAGTTACTTGTGTTGTATGTTCGAAACCTTCTTAGTGGTAAATATACACTAACACAAAATATTTTCAGTTTATAAATATTTGTCATGTCCTCTTTTTCATCAAATGTATATGAGTTATTTCATTGTGCTGTTACAATTTTGTTCGAAATCTGCAGTAATAGTATCAACGAATGGAATGGAAATTTTGATGAGATAATTAATTATGAAATGAACTCGTTTATTGTAAATTTTTTCATTCTAAAGTTCCACAAATGAGGTTGTTAGTTATTCATATTTCTATTAATGTTAATTTAGTCCCTATTTTACAACCAACATATGTACACATTAACATTCCGCACAGAGTAATTCTTTCATTATGATTATGTAAATGATTATTTAATTATTCTTACTATGACTTTATTGAGTAATGATGGAATGAAACATTGAATTGATGCATATAAGTTGGTACCTAATGTAATTATTGAATTCTCTTTTATCATAAAAATAGATAAAATAATAAAAAATATATTCTACTCCATTGTTTATTATTGCCTGCTAACGATGTGGCAATTTTTTTGAAATTTGAAGAAATTAAGTAATTTAGAAACGAATATTGTATCAGACAGTTTTGAGGAAATCTTAGAAGGTTATTCTATAAACAGTTTATGATGTGAAAAGAGCAATATGAAGATAATATGACGTATATGGAATAACACCACACCAGATGCATATCATCAGATCACATAAATGAATATTAGTTTTTGCCTTTCGTTTATTCATCTTCATTAATGCTTATTGTTCACATTAACGAATATATACCATTTTTTTTAGTGATTTACAGGGTTAACACCAAAACTCTTGGGGTATATGAAAAGAATCCCATCCCATCCCATAGGGATCCCATCTTGGACCCCTCTTATTTATGATTTATATAAACGATATAGCCGATTGTATCAAATATTGTAATAAATTTAAAGTATTTTTAAACATCAATAAATGCCATTCAATCACCTTCACCAAAAATATTAGTCCTCGTACATTATCTGATCAACAATGAGGAGATTGAGCCCGTCTCTGAAATAAAAGATTTAGGCCTTATCTTCGACAATAGGTTGAGTTTTGGTTACCATATTGATTATGTTTGTAGAAAGTGTAATGGAATATTGGGTTTTATATTTAGGACTTGCAGGGAATTAAGAAATAAAGAGTTTCTTAAATCTTTATATTATGCATACATTTATAGCAGACTTAACTTTACCTGTGTCAGCTGGAATCCTAATTATAACATCTACAAATTAAGATTGGAGAGGGTTCAGAACAGATTTCTTCGTTAACTTAACCTCAGATTCAATGGTACTTATAATGTTGATGACATATCCATCGCAAAATAACAATTTAATATTATTCAATTAGAACAAAAGAGGATTCACGCAGATTTTATGATTCTGTTTTAAATATTAAATAGTCCATTAGATTGCCTCTACTTAATTTATTTGTTAAATTTTCATGTACCTTCTACAAATACTAGAACGGCTAATTTATTTAACATATCAACCCAATATATCAATCTCGGTTTAAATAATCTATTATATTGCCGATTCAAATTTTAATATTTTCAGTACTACTATTAGTTATTTCAAAAGATTTATCAGAAATATCCAGTTCACATAATTATCTATGTATATTTTTTCATTAACATATCCATTATATTGTTAATTTATCACGTTTATATTATGTTCACAACGTACTAGGGATGCAGTTTTGGGCTGCTAGCCTGTTTGTATTCCGAACGTAATAAATAAATAAATAAATAAGCATCGTCCAGATGGCTTAGATCTGTCCACTACAATGCGGTTGTTTTTTACAGCATTTCCAATTGTAGAAACCATGAAAGGCATTAATAATAATACTTAATAGGTAACAATTGATCCAGTTAGCTGCAGCACTTTACATTAGTCTTCCAAACTGCATTTTTGCGCATTGCAGGATTGTTAGGATCACCAACTAAAACATACGCTTTGCTTACAGTTAAAATGCCCAAGTATTCTAAAAAATCGAACGAAAGGAATGTTATAATATAATAGAAAATTTTAATTATAAAATCTTGTCCGGTAATCTAGAAAACAAACAGGGGAACATTATTATAGAAAAATATCTGTACTCAACACAAATTTCTTTATTTAATTATATGTACTATAAAACGTTAAATTGAAAAAAATAGCCACTAAAAAATAGAAAACTACAAATGTAATCCTATCGAGTTGCAACCATTATGACAGAAAATTGTTGGTGGTCTAACCTTCTAAATGTCAAACGTGCGGTCGTAGCTGCCGACCGCCAGAGTTGACAATAAATTGGGGTTTAATATGGCTTTGAAAAATATTTTTTTTAGCTTTATAAATAAGTTTGTATTTTTTTCCGTTAATTCATATTTTTCTCAATCTTCTCTTAAAATAAATGAATGTGCAATATCAAGTGTCAATACAAAACTCATACATGAAACCTGGTAAATAAGGGGATTGAGTTGAATATGGATATGAGCTTAAGAGCGAATATTTGTTTATTATCAAATTTTGGTAGTAGTTCTACTTCTTTGCAGGCAAACGATTTTAGTCAACAATTTCAGAGTCAACTGCAGTTATTTTTACCGCCGTGTGCAGCGAGTGCAAGTGTAGTGTAACGCGAATGTGAAGTGAACCAAAAATCCATCAACCGAATCGTGGAAGAAATGGAGGTCCAGGACGTCTACCGTGTATCAATCAATTATATCCGTATCATGTACAGTATGTCCAAGGATTAATATTAAAGGATTGGACGAAAAGGACCGGTACCATGACCGCCACGATCTCCTGACTTTAAATCATTTCGACTTCCTTTTGTCGGGATATTTAAAATATGAAGAAGTGGATACCTACTACTGATGATTTACCCAGACATATTATACTTGCTGCCAATAACATACGAATTCAAAACAAACAAGAATGGGCCAAACTTTTGTTATGACATCAGGTATGTCAAACTATTGCTATTATTAATTAAAACCACAAATTAATTCTATTAATGAATAATAACAATAGCGGCAATATGCAGTATAAAGTAGGTGTTATAAAATGTTATCTATTTCTTTCCATTTTTGTTTGGTTACTGATTGTATGCTTTGCCGCCTTATCAGGTATTACAGAGGACCAGCTTCCAGTGGATGTCGTGCAGAAGTGTATTTTTAAATTATTTTCAAAATGCCCTTTTTGATTTTTTTTACAAAATTGTATTTGTGAGAGTTCCTTGTACATTCAGATTTTTATGTTTAGATAAGTTCTGAATCACCCTGTATAATAAACATGGCCTAGCCTCCAGTTCTGAGAAAAAAATATTTTTGTGGGGCTGTGTAATGTTTGGAACGACATGGCGACTATGCATTAAAAATGTTAATTTTTGATTATACATTTGTTTATTTTAATAACAACTTCTGAAAAATGTGAAATTTTTCTGTGTATATTTTGTATGGAAATGAATAAATGAGCTATAACGCTATTACTAGCATAGCGTGCTTTGAACCAATTTACTCTAATCGCATTGAACATATATTTCTTTTACACCTTAATTCTCTCCATTAAATAAATTGCACCTGTATCGAGGCACAATAAAGTAAAAATAGACCTATATATTAAAACGATAGTGCACACAGAACCTGAACATGTCTCTATGTGACTACCAAAGGATAACCATTGTCACGTACCGCTCTAATGCGACACCTCCATCCTGGCATATATTCTGGAAAATATTGATATTTCATGTACAATGCTGCATAGTTGCATAAAGCGCTGGTGTGTTTTCTCAGACGCCAAGCAGAGACTGAGGTGAGATTAAAATTTTGACATGAGGTAGTGCTGCACTGTACATATTTACCTATCAAGAATCCAGGGTTGTGTAATATTATGATATGGTGGTATTTTAAGAATTTATATAAAGAATGATTCACAATTTATCCAAACAAATGATGCGTCATGAAAAGAGTCAATATCGTAAAAAATGTTTTTGTAAAATCCTTATAGGTCCGAGTACAAAATTGTAGTATTTTCAACATTTACATCGCTGGGCTACTGTAGTCTCTAGCCAGACGATTCTGAATATTAAAATACGATTACATGTAAACATGTGCCAAATGGAGCTACTTTTAGTGTGCAGTGAGTGAAAGCGTAGTGCAAAAAGAACGTGACACGGGAAATTTGAAACCCAATCGTGGAAGAGATAAAGGTCCAGGGCATCTACGACATATTGCAGCAGTGTGGTGTATCATACACTAAGTTCAATTATATCCGTATCATGTACAGCGTGTACAAGTACTAATATCAATGGATTGAACGAGGAGGATCGGTACCATGGCCGCCACGATCTGCTGACTTTAAATCAATTGAACTTCTTTTTCCACTGAAGTGGACAGTATTGATGATTTACGCAAACGTTGCTGCTGCTAATAACTTACGAGTTCAAAACTGACAGAAAGCTTAAATATTTGTATTAGTTTGTAGAAACTGGGTAAGACGGACTCAAAATTTTGTGGTAATATCAAGGATGTCAAACAATTTTATTTATTAAAACATCAAATTAATAACCATAGCGGAAAAAGCAGTTGAAATTGCTGTAAATAATAGGTGTTATAAAATGTTATTTATGTTTAAAATAAATGAATTGGAGCGCAAATACAGAATATCTCCGAGTTTTCGTTTTTAACTTTGGAAAAAGGAAGAACATAAAAAAATAATAACATTTTCCTATGACACTTCGCTTTCCTGATACATGGCACTCAACTAAAAAATATTTTATTTTTTATCTACTGAATAAATAATATTTTGATGTGAATAACTTTTTCGAACTAAGTGCAGTAGCCTAGGTATGTGTTGTCTTCACCTTTGAACCCCCTAACCTTCTACACCAATGGTAAATCATATTTTTGCAGTACAAATATAAAGATTTTATTCTATTTTCTGAAAAAAAGTGTTCTTGAGCGGCTTTGTTTTTAAAATATTTTGACTTTTTCTAATCAGGCTTATCTTATGGGATTACAAAGATCTAACAAAAATTAAAGGATTAAATAGTCTTTGTCTGTTTCTAACTTTGTAACAATAGCAATGACTGATGTGATGCCAAATCAGTTTGTCTGTTGTACGGTTAGAGCATGTTAAAATTATAAGTGGATTGGTCGAGGTACCCCAGTTGCTTGGTCAGCTCGATCACCAGATATCAATCCACTAGATTTATTTCTTTGGGGATTTTTAAACGAAAAAGTGTATGCAGCTACGGTGTATAATAAAAAAATGTATTACCTACATCGCATTCGAATATTTTGTGTGAAATAAATAATGATACGCTAATTCGGACAAAACGTTCATAAAACATCGATGCCATCGTTGCACTGACAAAAATGGATATGCCTTGGAGTAGAGTTTAAATTAAAATGTTTACTCCGTCGCTTTTATTTATTTAATAAATGATTGACTGCAACCTTTAAATAATCATAGCAAAACTCTCATAAGAAAAAGTCAAAATATTTGTAAAACAAAGCTGTTTAATGAATTTCCTCAAGAGCACTTTTTCAGAAAATATAATAAAATTTTAATATTTTTACTTTAAAATACTTTTCACCATTGGCGTAGAAGTTTAGGAGGTTCACTGGCTTTAGTTCAAAAAAGTTATTCACGTTAAAATGAAGGAAGTATATTCATTTGTTTATCAGATAAACAATAAATTAAAATATATATTTTTAAAGTTGAATGCTCTGTATTAGAAACACGAGGTGTTAAAAATGTTAAGAAACACAAATATTTTATGGGTTTTGCGAAAATCTACCACATGTTCTATTGGTCTAAGTTTTACTTTGTTTCATTATAAATTTAATATTTGTTTTAAATCCATATGGAACGTTGACATAACTTTATGGTGCAAAAAATCCATATTTCATATTAACGTTGCCTAAAAAGCTTTAAACTTCATTTCATTGATGTTTTAAATATAGCACATTATAAATTTTAGCTTCCCGAATAAAATACGCCATTCTAAATGTTCACAATTTTAAATATTCGTTGGTTTTCATTCATTTTTATGCAAAGTTAATTTTTCAACAATCAATGAAAGCGACGATTAATATTGCTGCAACTACCAGGATTTCATGGAATTGCAGGCTCATTGACTTGGTTTTGAATGTAGTTTTTTTTTTTAATTAAAATATTGCCTGCATGTACGATTGCCCTAAATGCTGTTGTGCGCGTTAGTATTTAGATTGGGTACGTATTTATGGAAGTCTGTAATTAAAATCGTGCGCCCATACGCTACATAAACCAATTGCATGATGCTTTGGAAAATCCATTTATGCCTGATTCGACATGTAAATTTTCATACTTACACTCGCATGTAAAATACGGGAAACAAGTTTTATTCTAAATTAATTAACACCAGGTTTTACGATTTTAGGGGGCAAATAATTGATTTACCGGTTATTCTATTGTCAATACCGATTGTGTTATTGGGTACAGTTCATAATTGCTTTCCAATTTGTAATTCTGAGGCTAACTGTGACGAATTGTAACATAAAATGTGAAATATAAATGGCGAATTATTGTTGTCCCCTACTTAATTTCAAAATGCTAAATCTAAAAAATAAATAATTCAAAAAACTACTCCTGGTACATTTAATGAGATACCAGAATGTAATAGGTGGCGCAAAAGTCATCACCCTATCGGAAGTTGTTATAATTTTTGCAAATGGCGGCAAATTTCAATTCTGCTTTGACATTTGTGAAGTAAACATATACAAAATACACGTCAACAAGACATGAAGCTATACTCTTCAAGAACGCGGGATAATTGTTTCCTGGTCATCCGACACCAACTGGACAAACACTACGGCATTTATGGGATGACATGAGATGCTGCCAGGTCCGGTCGGCCCCGGAGCAGCAGTTCTGCTGAGAATATCGCGACTGCGAGGACCCTGGAGTATCGACTAGACGACATGCTAGGCAATTGGGCATCAATCGGTAGTATTTACAGAGAATTTTAGTTAACGACTTGAAGATGTTCCCTTACAAAGTGCGTGTAACCTACGCTCAGACCATCCTGAATCTGCATCACGGGGAAGACAATTTTTCATCGGAAATCATCATGAGCGACGATGCCCATTTCCATCCCTGTGGATATGTTAATAAGCAAAATTATCGCTTCTGGGGCATCAAAATCCGCATATAACCCACGAAGAGCCATTACACCCCCTCAAGTTATTGCATGGTGTGTTATTTAAGTTAGAGGCGTCATTGGGCCTTAATTTTTCGAAGACGCTAGGGGTCAAACGACTACTGTGGATGGCGAGCACTACAGAGCCATGCTCAACGACTTTCTCATTCAACTGGGACTGAAGAATATGTAGTTTCAACAGAATGGAGCAACGGTGCATACTGCGCAACGCACAACCGAAATTCTGAGGGCTGCATTTCCGGATCATCTAATCTCTCGTTTTGGTGATTTGCACTGGCCCGCAAAATCGCCAGATTTATCCGTTCCAGATTTCTTTTTGTGGGGTTTTCTGAACTCACGAGTCTATGTGAACAAACCGCAGACTCCTGAAACCCTCAAAGAGAATATCCGTCAAGAATGCAAGAACCTATCGCCGGAAGTTCTGGCAAGAGTAATGGAAAAGGCCATAAATCGGGTCCGTATGGTCATCATTTCTGGCGGCGGCCACTTGGCCAATATCATTTTATCGACTTAATGGAAAAAAATGTAAGACATCAAAAAACATAATCCAGAAGCAGAATCAATCAAGTTTTTCATTCATAAAACAAATATATCCAAAGAACATCGGATGACAACTTTTGCGCCACCTTGTATAACATTGCATATAGGGTGTACATAAAATGGTATACCTATTTCGTGGTTGAAATACAGGGTGTTCCGGAACTAAACCGATAAACTGCAACCGTATATTCTAGGGTTGATTTCATATCGGTTTGATAAATTATTCTAACTGACGTAGGGCTTTATTATTGGAGAATATTAGATTAGAAACATTAGAAAAACATTACTTTATGCATTGAAAGTAATGGTTGTCATGTAGAACATCTTTTATTAAATTAAATATTGTTTGTTTTTATTAATCGTCTTTTTGTTATATTATTTAATACACAATTAGCAAAGAATTTGTAACTTTATAATTATCGTGCGAAAAACAATTCAAATAGATTTTTCTCTCATACACTAGATACTCAAGACAGTATCTTTTTAATAATCTACAGCACTCTAACGTTTTCGATTTTGATATTAAAAATACCTAAGACAAAAACAAAAATAATATAATTAAAAATATCAGTAGATGTGACGTTTATAGTTACAATTAAAAGATTATTTGATCCAAAGGTTGTCTGTATAGAGACCTAATTTAAATTTGATCCTTCTAGATAAACGGCGATTTTCAAATTATCCCTAGAATTTCCTGTCTTCGTTTGTTAGTTTAGTTTCCGAATACCCTATATAATAGTTTTTATATATTTTTAGGTATTAATAATATTGTGTGAAACTAACTACTCAGTGGACAAAAGCCCCAACCTGCGTTGAATTACACCCACAATATCTACCCATATATTTCTTATTATTAGCTTTTGTAACATTTTTTTACTGTTTTAGAAAGGTATTTTAAGCTAATATAAATCAAATCTCCTACAATTTCTATCAAACTTAAATTAATTGGTTTGCATAAATCCATCATAGTAAAAAGTAATTGTGGATTAGAAGAAAAGTGTTAGAGATAAATACAGATAATTTTATATCGGGTGAAAGGTAATAAAATGTGTTATCTGGTAACGTGAAAAAAATATGTGAGTTCCATTTAAAAAATCAAGTTATCCATGATTGAAGTTTTCAAAATTAGAGTGATCATATCAGCCATAACAAACAGAGTTTATAATTTCTAGTTCTTGGTAGTATGGAGGGTGGTCAATAATTTTCTCCAATCACAGCTTCCTATGTTGCCGCCCACCTCTGATATTCAGTTGTTTCTAGACATCAACGTTTTGACAAAATATCGAATAACGTCCAAACGGTACGTTTTCGGCACCAAGTATGGTATATGAAGTCACACTAGAATCGACCGAGGAACAGCAGATTTTAAAAATATATATCAGTATAGCCACAATGTTCCGTCCACACACTATTGGCCCACCCTCTATAAATTATGTTCGTGGAGAGCGTTGGGACCCTCTCTGCGGGTATGGTAGGGTGGAAGAATGTTGGCTTGGATCAATTTGAGAGATTGATACCGGTTGACATTTGACTACACCCCTAATTAATGAGGATTTCCAGGTTTCCCTCATTCCTGCACTGAATGATGGTTAGGGCCTACCAACGTAAGTCGTTCCTGGGCGAAAATGTGGCCTGCTTAATAATAATATGCCGCACAAGTCTTCGACTTCTGGGCTAATCCTCGTGATTAGAATGAGGGGTAGAGATAATATTATTATAATTATTTTCGCACCCTTTTGCAATCTTGACTTTGTTCCAGAACCAATATTATTATTTCTTAAAGTCAACATACTATTTGAAATGAACTCTTCTTTTTAAAAATAAAATTTAATTTTTTGAGAAAACCTAGTACCTGTTTCAGTAAAAATGAAAACACCTTATGACGTAAGTTTTAACAGAGAAAAGGTGGCGTGCTCACACCAAAATGGTACATAGAGTGCAATACATTGAAAAGATTGCATGCTTCGATTGTGTCCTTTTTTGATCCCTGTATTGGACAATTATTAAAATTTGGATTCTATCTGTTTCTGTTCAATGAACCATTTTTCACATTTTTATATTGCTCCAACGTTAAAGTCGATTTTTAGTAATTTCACTATATTTTTCTATCCGTATAATGCTGATCACTGCAAGAAAAACATTATCAAAAACCTGAACGGAATAAAGTGTTTCTGTCTAACCCTTCCGAAGTAAAGTTGCGGTGAAACAAAAAAGTACATCCATTAACTCAACTCTAAATGGTTTTAAAAGCTCCCATTGACATCTGTAATTCTCAGCTAGAATTTGGTAGTCACCGAAAGTAGACAAATAGACTTTTTGCATTAGAACGAAATTCAGTTCGGTAAGATTCGAATCGCATACTCCTTATAAAAGAAAACGTATTGAAAAACAAACAATTCAAAGACTTTCAGCATTCGCGTGCAGTATTAACCAAAACTAAGTACAAACATATTAACCACGTGCTCAGGGATACCTGAAAGACATTAAAAAATATTATATTTCGAAATTTCAGTTTGATATTTAAAGCATGGGACCAAACCCTCTTTTCTCCCAAAATGACCATTTTTATTAATAATAATATCTGGTTGATAATCCGTTTACCTGCAGTATTTTTCATTCGTATTTCATTCATTTCGAATTGCCAAAAACATTTTCACTCATTGTTAACAACAAAATACATATTCCTCGTACAGCTAAATGAAATGCCCATTATTACAAGAAAATTGAAATTTATTGAAAGTAGTACTAATAGAAAACTAGGAAAGCACCCACGACAGCTTTTGATTATAAAATCTTGTTCGATAACCGACTCTAAAAAAACACACGTCACCATATCATAGGAAAATATCTGTACCCGACACAAATTCCATTCCAAGGAAAACACAAAATCACAAGGTAAACATACAGAGTTTCAATCATGATAATGATTTTTGTATTGACAAATACCATTTAGTCTTCCACCTGCCGCAGTTGTGTATGTTAGCTTCAGTACTCTAACGTCAAACTGCCATAGTCGTTGACAAATAGGGGTTTAATTTGATTTCCAAAACAAATTATTTTTGCTTTATAAATGAGTATGGCTTTGTTTGAAGGGCGATTTTGTTAATTCTTATTTATATCATATATTAAAATACTATGTCCTAGTTAACCATGTATTAACTCTTCAAAACACCATATAAAAAAAATAAAATTAGATACTTTGTAGTTGAGCTCCTGAGCTGGATAACAATAATAAGACAAGTATAGTCACCAGAAATGTTTGTTTGTGACAATTGACATACCTATTTGCATATTGCATTTCTGTTGTGTCATATTGCTTAAAGCAAGAAAATTGTGAGTTTTTATTGTTTGAAATTAGTGCAACATATTTTTCTTTTCTCATCCGATATAAGTACAGATGAATTCTACGAAAGTTCTAACTATGGGGTAAGTTACATTCAACTACGTTTCCAAAAGTCTACAACCTTTAATTTTCAAAACAAAGCATAATGTAGATGTATAAATTTGTTAGAGAAAGTTTTTAAAATATTTTTTACGTCATTAAAATTTCGATCTAGGTAAAAATAAAATTGTTAGAAGCATGCTGCTGAAATTTTATAAATTAAACTTTGTTATGGTGTTTTATCGCTTAGGGGGCAAAAAGATATGGTATTTTACTATATCTGCTGAGTTATGTACCGTATTTCAGATATACATACTTGTATGTATACCTAATGCTAATTGTGCTGCTGTATATGCATTCGATAAACTTGTCATTTTTTTATTTTAGAGGTATAAAATATGTTGCTTCTCGTACCTACATGGTGCTCCCCTAGTAAAAATAACTTACTCATGCTGGAAATAAGTTATAAAGTCATGATTTGTGTGGCAAACGCATCTGAATCGAAATCTTTAGTCATTGTAGCAGAATTGAAAAGACTCGGCATACCTAACTACATAATTATAGATTACAGAATAAATTGTCTGTCTGTCTTTAAGGTTCTTTGTTATCTATTCTAAGTTGTTAATAATATTGTAACAGTGTCTACCAACATAATCCACACAGAAATTTTTAAAACTACTAAAAATCAAAATTAGCTGAGGTGTATGGCGAAAATCAAATTAAATACTAATGACGTCGTCCTATCTCAAAAATATTGCAATGCTGCTGGACGAAAGTTTGTAGGCAACCTCGTCTGTTTAGGGATCTTGCTAATTTCCTACATTTCTAGCCTTATTGCACAGACATAGTCTTACTGAAGTTTTTATGTTAAAAAAATATATGTATATGGTTTTTCCAACAGATCTAAATAGATTTCTCTGTATATATTTCCAGGAAGAAAAATAAGCCCATAATGCGAATCTTAAATATTCATGTCCAAATGTTAACTTTTGTGGATGGGGTGGATTGTGTACGACGTATTCTTGGATTACTGTCGGATCAACAAGGGCAGATATGACGGTTAATTTAAATTGATTATTTACAACCTGTTTATGTTGTTTCTCACATATTGGTAATTTCATTGCAATTATACATTTTTTAAGCGCTCTAGGGTTCCACGGGGTGTTAAAAAAAGAGTGTAAACGGTTGCGGAGATATGGAATGTTTTATATTTTTTAGCCCCTTTTTTATTCTGCAAAAATGTTGTGTATTTTCTTATAATAGTTGGTTGATGTTTAGTGAAATAAACAGTAGGTTGACAGATAAACAGACAGTTGTTCTCAGTGCACAAGTTTTCTTTCGCTATGGCTGGTTACTCTAACGCAGAATTAACAGACATGCATTTCATGTATGATCGTGCTAATGGGAACGCCACCGACGCGCGACGTCTTTATGTAGACGCTTATCCAAATCGCCAGGTTCTTTCACAACGCATGTTTGGAAGAATTCACAAAAGATTGCGTGATACCGGTTCCTTTAGCAAACAGTGCCATTTATCCGGAAGACCAAGGTCGGTATCCACTCCAAGAGCAGAAGAAGAAATTCTAGCACTGGTAGAGCAGCATACAGGTACGAGTGTTCGAAGAATATCAGCCGAGGTAGGAATTAGTGGTCCTCTTGTTTGGAGAATCCTTCACGAGCAACTGCTTTATCCATACCATGTGCAACGAGTACAGGCCTTAAATCCAATAAATGATCATCAAGCACGTTTGGTTTTTTGCCGTTGG
This sequence comes from Monochamus alternatus, assembly GCA_037114965.1. Taxonomy (NCBI): domain Eukaryota; kingdom Metazoa; phylum Arthropoda; class Insecta; order Coleoptera; family Cerambycidae; genus Monochamus; species Monochamus alternatus. The sequence continues at coordinate 69,213,313 of CM073431.1, read as the reverse complement.
TTTCTACGCCATGATGCTGAAGACTCTCGTTTTTTTCACAATCCGCATATCTGGGCCGACGAAAATTCTCATGCTCTAATAGAATCTGGACTTCAGGCATGTTTTTCATTAAACATTTGGATGGGTATTGTAGGTGACAGGTTTCTAGGTTCTGTTGTTTTACCAAACCGATTAACAGGCGCTGCTTACCTCAACTTTTTGCAGAACACACTGTATGAGTTTTTGGAAGACATTCCTTTGAATCAGAGGCAACAAATGTGGTTCCAACATGATGGTGCTCCAGTTCATTTTTCCATGGCCGTTAGAGAGCATTTACACCAAACTTTTCCACATAGATGGGTACGAAGGGCCGGACCTGTTTTATGGCCTCCAAGATCGCCTGATCTGAACCCTCTAGATTTCTTTGTTTGGAAATATTTGAAGACATTAGTGTATGGTACTCCTGTAAACAGCCTGGAAAAGCTGCAGCTACGGATTAATCAAAAGTGTCAAGAAATCCAAACCAAGGAGGGTGTTTTCCAAAGAATTCGAATATCGTTGAGACGAAGGTGTCGTGCCTGCTTGGAAATGGACGGAGGGCACTTTGAACATTTTCTGTAACTTTGTTTTTTGTTTGTTAAAAGCTTCCTTTGTCGGTTTATTCCTAATAAAATAAAATGTTTGAAAAACGAATAGTGGTCCATATCTCTGCAACCGTTACTTTGCGGACCCATGTGTATTAAGACTTTTCTGCTTATTTTGGTTCATACTATTACCTCCTGAAATATTGTACACTCTTCTTTTAACACCCTGTATATGTTAATTTTGAAATGATGGCAACTCTCATCAAGTAAGAAGCTTTACAATTAACGTTTCTGTTAACGCCACCGTCGCTATCATTTTAACCACACGGTACGAAGATAAATATAGTTAGTAAGGGTCACCCTCATTTGCATTGCGGTGACCGGCGACGTTGTAGGCTGCTGAGTTGGTATTTGTGCCCGATCGCTCCAGAGGATGTCCTGCTTACTTGTGGAAATGTTGACCACATGTCAGATACAAATGTCTAGAGTGTAGTAATGATTATTTGTCGACTCCCGGGCTTTGGTGCGACACCCAATTCCCGATTTTGAACCATCGGATCAGCTTTAGAGCAGGAATTATCTCTTCAAATCACTGATCGCTTGATTTGTAATTGAACCTTGTTCGAGGGTTCTCAAAAAATTTCTATAAAGTCATTCAATTTTTGTGGCATACTAATTTATTTATTTATGTACACAGGTAGCACAATAAGTAAAAAATTAAAAACGAAATGGCCAATACTTAAGTTAAATTAGGCTACAATTAAGAATATAGAATACAGGAACGTACGAAATATATCTATATGGTTAAATAGCACATTGTTTTATTTTTGTAACAGGTTAATTGGAGAGTTAGTTGAGGCGTCCGTATTATACAGAGCGTTCTATATACTAACCGACACAGAGTAGATGCATGTAGGGGGTCCCAAAAATGCATTCAGGTGGGTACAAACTTTCAAATTGCTACCAAATATTTCGAGAATTATTTTTATTGGTTTTCTTTGACTATGAGTTCAATTAAATCCAAATAGGTACTAAAGGTGTTCATTGAGGGTGAGTCGCCCCTAAAATTATACCGAACTTATTTTCTATTGATTGAATTTAAAAAGAATGATAATACCATGTGCAGAATTTATAATTTAAAACACTTTTTACTCTTGTTAAATTTTAAAATACTTTAAGGTTTTCAAGAGCATTAATTAAAATAAGATTTGAGTAGTGTTTATTAGAAGAAAACAAAAAGTCAGTAGTAGGCTTTGTCTTTAAAATTTGCCAGTTAGTAATTAAACTATAACATAAATAAAACTAAAGAAATTGTGCGATGATCGTTTCTTATAACGTTACATTTAATAGTGATACGGTTCGACAAATTTTCTCGGGATTTGACTGACGAGTAATAAACAAAATCCTTCAATGTTCACCAAAGAAAATAATTATATTTATTGAGGTCTGGTAATCGTGGTGGCCAATGTTGAGAACAATTATTTCCTCATCTTTACCATTTATTTGCAAACTTAAAATTCAAAAAGTCTCTAACAGTAACACAAAAATGAGGCGGTGCTCCACCATGCATAAACCAAAACTCTAATCTCAACTGCAACGGTAAATTTTCGATTAAATTAGGGAAAGTATTTTGTAGAAATTCCAAATAACTTTAACCGTTTCATCGATATGGCAAAATAACTGATCTAATCAAACAACGATACCTGCCCAAGCACTTATCTTAAACTCGCGTTGAAAATGTCTAGGAGTTATTGCATAGGGGTTTACATCCGAATATTCATGAAAGTGAAAAACATTTCCATGTAAAAATTAATATCCTGATGCAAGATACACTCGCAAAAAGTCACTCGTATGAAATTTTCAAAATTCATTTTTTCCGAAGAGTTAATCTTATGCAAATGAAAATATTTTTTAACAAAATATTTAATAGCTTTTGAACAAAAATATTGGAACTCAAAAAATTTGAAATACAAGTTGGAAGACAAATTAGGTACATATTTGTTAAGTAGTAACTTTTCTTGGCGAATTTTGGTTACAGACGGCAACATTTTTAAAAGCATATACACATTATTCAAAATAATGGGTTAACTAGCGGATCGTAGTCAATAAATATTTCAAACTGTTTATGGTAGATTTCGGTTCACACATTTTCTCTGATTTTAAAATGTCATATAGTTGTGTGCGATAAAAAGTAATCACTCCTACCAGTTGAAATTTCATGTAGGTATTGCGTCCCTGGATATTACGCTTTGTTAAGCCAACTCGCTGCCAAGCGTAGCCTCATTTCGTGTCACAATGAGTTTTTCCAGATTATTGTCCTAACAGAGACTGAAAGTGCTAACGGTGCTGAATATATGTTCATAGATATATCTGATGTATTTCAAAGGTAGTTTAGGAAACTGGATACAGAATATTTTTCACTACAATTTTGCTACCAAGTGTTGTTTATGAGTAGATTCTAATTTTATATACGACAGGGACACTTTTTGACATGTATATAAAATCTCAAATTAGACAGTTGAATAAACGTGTCTCTTTTGAAAATCGTTTCATTAGGAATGCCCCTATAATGTAAATGTCTTTTATACATATAGGTTATCGAAAACTTGTCACCTAAGTTTGCTTTGAAAAAACTAAAATAAAAGGAGACATCTCAAACAACTTTGTAAAGTTAGACTAAAATTGATAGGATTTATCTGGAAAACAGTTTATTTACTCGAAAACAATAAGAATACTATGTTTTACACATAAGATTCACTGCAAAAATCTTAAAAATAACCATAAAAATTTAAACAAGTCTACAATTCTTTTTTTATAAGACTTACTAAGATAAAAAAAATTCTAGGAACTTTCTAGGTGCGTTGTTTATAACAACAGCAACATTATAAATTATTGTAATTTAGTTCTAGTTATTTTGGTTCATTATACATTTACTAAAAAAAAATAATAAAGTAATATATATTATTATCATTTAAATCAGATGTAATAGTGATTTAGACTTGAAATTCTTCACGTAGAAAAACAAACTTTGAACTACAGCTTCGGGTATATTTTTATATTTGGCTAACCTTAATGCCTGACATATCGGAATCCAGCAGACCATCGATGAAGCTACTCACTGCTAACTATTCTTGGAACTCTGCCGGTGCGATGGGGTAGAATAGCTTCACCATAAGTGCTATATCTGTGTCTCAAATTGCTGCAGATTTTCTTCGAAGCATTGTCTTCGACTTTTTAGGTGCTTGGTGTTATAAATCAGCTTCCCCACACCTCATTTCCAAAGCAGTCTACAACGTTTGATAATCTTTTTGTTTATCTTCGGCTAACGTTCGTGCAATCTCCATAGTTTTACTCCCTAGATCAATTATTAGTGATGTGGCCTTTTCTTCTTCTCACCAGTTGTTTGTCAAGGCAGCTGCTTCGAATTGTTGAAGGTAAGAAAGTGCGTTCCATCAGATTTTGGTGGGGCGTAATCCTTGACGATGGAAGAAAACTGCTCTGTCTTAATGGGTTTCTTTGAGGACAACTGAAATTTCATATTTGTATTTTGTTTTGCACTTTTCAGTTGACTAATTTCTTCTGCTGAAAATCCCTCAAATTTATTGAGTTTAACTTTAATTGTCTCTTCTAACTTCTTATTGTTTTCCTGTAAACTAGTTCCCACTTCATATCTTAAGCATTCTTGATTATTTTTTATTTCTTCTGGACTGCTTTGCATTTCCTCTTGATTGTTTTTCACTTTCTTTTTCAAATCTTCTATCACATCATCTTGACTACTCTTCATTTCATCCTGGCTTTTTCTTCAGTGCTTCTTAATTTTCCTTCATATATTTCATCATTCCCTGTTTCAATATTTTCTCCATTTCCCTCGCTCTTGATCTCGTTACTGGAATTAACTTTTCATCTCCAAGCGCCAAGTACAAATCTTTTTGGATGATCCGTCAATTTAACGTATTTACTGGTTGGATTAAAAGGAATAGTAACTTGTGTTTACAAGTGTCAGATCGGTAAGAACAGTCACTTACCCATCGGATGGCAATAAGTTATAAAAATATTGATAGGTAATAATAATTCAAATTGATTATTTTTTCAAATATGGCTACCGCTGTTTATAAATCTCCAAGTTAATTCTGCGTCTTTTGTCATCTTTTAAAATGAAATTTTGAGATTTTTTATTAAGTGATAGCTGTCACAGGATTGTCACTTTGACATTAAACAAATTTAAGTCTAAAAATCATTTAAATCAGTCACCAAACTTTTTCCTTCCACCAGGAAACAACCTTTACCGCGTTTTATGCGTAAATGACTATATTTTCACGATTTCATTACACATCAAATATATTTCAAACCATTCAGAACTGTAAAATCTTTACTTTGACGTGTCTGCTATTCACGTTAGGCTACTGAACATAAACTAAAACTAGAGGCGATATACATAATTTTTGGGTTCTCAAAGTTTTCGTCTCCTCGAGAACGTATCTGGAATCAAATCGAACAGAGACTGGAATGTTCTAGAAAACGTCAAATTAACGGTAAATTACAAAAATAATGAATTTGCAAGCAAACAGGAACATTTATAATTAACAAATTAAAAAGCTAGATGAGCTTGCCGTAGAAAATATATCTAACTTATCTGAAATTAATAAAAACTTACAAGAGTTAGTTACTGTTGTATAAAATTTTACCGGATTAATTGAAGTTGTTCTTTTATAAGCACCTAATTTCATATAGATTTAAGTTGAGAAACTTTGACACTTGAGGTGGTGCAATTTATTACCCTTTGCGATAGAAACGCCCGTGAGAAAATAAATACCACCCCAAATAAAATGAGCTCAGCTGTGCTTCGGGATGGAAATTTGAAATATACTGATACACCGAGAATATCCCCTTAGGAGCGAAGGCTAAGGATTGTACGAGTAAGACAAAATTTGAGAAACCCAATAAAACAAATGATACGCCAGGGAACCCTACCCAAATCTTAAAACTGATAATATATTCCAATGTTTAAAGCATAAACTTGAGAACATTAATAGCAGGGAAGTAACACAACAAAGTAGATGTTGTTGTTGATTATTCAAGTTAAGATATGCTGATATTTTCGGGAATAAAATTATACTGGAGTAGAAACCATTACGTGTCCGTGTGAAAATTGTGTACACAATATTTTTATGCACTTCGTAGAGTAAAAGTGCTATTTTATTCCTTCATTTTAGAGACTGAAGTGTCACTTATATCCCTTGAAGATAACTGATGATCAAATGCATAATTATATCTTCTTCAAAATATTTATGAAACTGCAATTGAGAACAATAAAACTAGTTTCCACAACATATTGTATTAAATTGCAAAAAATGATTACTTTTGATGCAACGAACTATCGAAAATTATATTGAAAATAAAAATAATTGCGTAACATCAACCGTGACGTTAAGTCGTCTGAATTCTTGACGCAACTATATCACTTCAATGAAAAAATAAGAACAAATGATTCTATAAACAACTATTATTCATTAAAATCAACAATTAATATGTGCATAGCTACATATATTTTTTATTAACATTTACGGCAATATTTATATCAGTACAATTATTAAAATTAAATATTTACCATCATTAATTTAATCACGTATTCGGCAGGCCTAATAAAGACAGAAAATCGAAAAAAAAAAATGTTTACTTGACCTTTCAAAAGAATAAATCACCCCATAACAATCGGTAATACGACATTTCTAGTAAGCTAAAAATTTTCTGGTGACACGTACTAGTATTGAAGCTATATAGAAGTCCTGCAGCGTTGCCACTCAGGATCAGACATGTAACGACATCATGTTGGGTACCAAAGTTATAGTTTTTGTTCTAATGATAAACTTGTTGTCTGCAATCTAAAATGTATACATTTTGTATATTCTTTGAGGTACCTTTAAAAATTGTTGCATTTTTAAGGTATTCATCGAGGGTTTTGTCAAGTCCTGACATAAAATTCGTCCATCATGCTCTCGTAATGTAAGTTCAACAGATCCGAAAAATTTTATACTGTAAATAATTTTGGATAAATCATTAAAAACATACCTATTTTTTGTCACCCTTTTGTTATGTTGTTGAAAGCAGAATCAAGTTGAGCTCATACGTTAATATTCTCAAATAATGCAAATCGCATTTGATTATGAATCAGAATCAAATCCATTACTTATGATAAGTAGGTACCAAATAAAACAGAGTACATGGAAAATACAGGGAAACCACAGACGCAAATGTCTATTAAAATGCCCTTTACACATTTTTCCACGGCACCAGTTCGCTTTACCCAACTTGAATTACATTTTTATTTAGGTAAATAGCAAATTAATATTAACAATTATAAACTAAACTGGCGACACAAACACACGAAATTCAACAACTTCTACCACGCGAAAATAATTACTGATGGATGAAGAAGTGAAAGAAGTCGTGCGTGCGTGCCCAGATGCAGGCGACGGTGGGTTCACCTGCGTAGGAAAACGGACCTGAACAATCAAATGTAGACGCTGATTACTGACATTTATTATACAATTCTCATGATTTTCTAAAAATGCCAATTTAATTATTGTTTGTTTCTGTTATTGTTTAGCGGTTATGCAAGTCTGCAGCGCTTGTCATTGAGTAGACATTAAAAAGAAGTCTATTGACCTAAACACGGTAGGTCAAGATTCAGATTGCCGGATTGTTGATCACTGAATAGGTATGTCTCAGACTGTTTTTTGTTGACAGCACGAAGGTTTTTATTACTGTCTATATTTAAATACCTACAGAAAACGTTTCAGCCTCTTTTTATAATTTAACCTAGTTAGTGTTGGATTTTATTTCACTATTTATATAATGAAATGTGAATGGTAATTTCAATGTTAAATATTTTTTATGTTAAAAAAAAGTAATTTATAGCATTATTTACATATTACAATAAGTAGGTATTATAGGAAAATATTTATATTGACAACGTCGCGCCAGGCCGATAGCAAGTTGAATTGCCACCAGCGTTCAGTGACAGTCTGAGAAGGAGGTTAAATAATGGTTTAAAATATTTATTTATTTTTTAAATCGCGTATTCTTGTTATATTCATTTTTCCCTGTCTTCTCTTAAAATTAATGACATTATGACTGAATCACCCTGTAAAGGTAAGTGGTTAAATCATCATATATTGTCAAAAATATGCAGTTGATAGAATGACCTGCTTTTTTGTTACACCCTGTATTTAACGAGAATTATGTAGAGAGGTAACTTGATTTGACGCAATATACTTTAAATTTGCAGATTATTTATGGTAGACGCTTTGCAAACTTAAGGACTTGCATTTACCACTGTTTTATATAGTTCTGTCTATTAATTCAATTTTCATGCTACTGTAAATTTCTAATTACACGAAAAGGGTTCGTTTGTCAAGTTAATACGTGATAATTGGATCCCTCCTATATGGCCTAATTAGTTTCAACTGGTCTTAAATGATGATACGCTTCAGGTAGATATAGATGCCTACTTAGAAATTTGTCACGTTTTAGGCACAACCACGTTGGATCCGCATATAAAATTACGCAACTGCGATAAAGCCATTTGCGAGAAATGGGGGAAGTGGAAATGCGATTCTGTTTTCGAGAATAAAGTTTGTACGGTTTCGAATTTCCACCAAGGGAACTTTATGTAGAGATCAATTGTCAACTTTATTAATACTACGCTATTATCTAACTGGATAGTAGTATCGCATCCTTTTAAAACATTTTTGAACAAACTACGGAAAATCATTGCTTTTCTCCTAAAATAATTGAATTTTAAATTATTTATTCATTATAAATATTAATAATACAATCTTTTAAATCGGATAATTGGACATTAGTTGAACATATGTGACTTACCTCATAGAAAATCTTGCAGAGGTTATTTTAAGAAAATTGGAATATTTACTGTAACTAATTTATACGGTATGCGCCAAAAGTATGGAATAAATTCAATAAAAACGAAACAATTATTTTTTGGGAAAAATCCTCGAACAGATCGATTTTTAATTTAAAAAATACATATTTTAGCGTAAAATGCGATTTTCAAATGTCAATTGTTTTCGAGTAATGACGTCATCGATTTTTTTTTAAATGGCAACACCATATTTTTTTCCTTGATTCTGAAAGATCGTTTAATTCTCTATCAGACAGTACTAAAATTTTGCCCTCTTACATAGGAAAGTTTTCGAGTAAATGACGATTGAATGTTAGAAAACGTAAATTTTATCCATAAAAAAGTAACAATTCTGAGGTATGTAAAATAAAATACAATTGATTAAATTTTATACTTAAATTAAATGTTCGAATTGCCATCCACCAACTTCTTGACAATGCGCAAGTCTGTGAAGAAATTCTTCTTGCACATTATGAATGATTTCTGGGGTAACTCTCCGTATTTCGTCCCGAATGCGATTTTGAGGTTCTTCTAAATTACGTGGTTTATTAATGTACACTTTTGACTTCAAGTATCCCCATAAAAAATAGTCAAGAGGTTTAAAATCTGGCGATCTTGCAGGCCATTCTATCGGTCCGCGTCTGCCGATCCACCTCCTAGGAAAACAGTTGTCCAAAAAATCTCGAACAGGGCGCGCATAGTGCGGAGGTGCACCGTCTTGCTGAAACCATATGGTATCATCAGGAATGTCAGGGTCATTATCGTTAGGAAAAATTACTGCAAGGGCTGGAATAAGGTCATTTTCTAGAAACTCTAAATATCTTTGTCCTGTAAGGGTTCCTTCAAAGAAGAAAGGCCCTACTATTCTGTCGTCAACTATTCCAGCCCACACATTTAATTTCTGAGGGTGTTGGGTATGTGCCTCTGCCATCCAATGAGGATTTTCCCGACTCCAATATCTGCAAGTTTGATAGTTTACTGTACCATTCAGACAAAATGTGGCCTCATCTGAAAAAAGTATTTGCCGGTGTAAATTTCTATTTCCTTGACATAAATCCATTAGAATTTCGCAAAAGTGTAAGCGGCGATCGGGATCATCTTCATTGAGTTCCTGTACAAGTTGAATTTTGTAGAGATGATATTTTTCCTTCCCCAAGATACGTAGCACTGTGCTCTGACTAGTGTCATTGTTTAATGCAACCATATTTTTATTCAAATAAATTGTAGTTTGCAGCATGGAATAATTGCTCCAGAATGTATAAGGTGCACATTTTGAAGATAATGGGGCAAGTACGCAAGAATAACTTTCTCCGAAATATCACATACCTTTTTTCGGCACATCTAAAGAAGCAATCCTAAAAATGCAGAAATAGGTCAGATCTCATTTATTGTGGTTGAATTTTCGAGTTGCCACAGTTTCAAAAGTAAACTTAAATATTTATAGAGTGTTTTCATTAAACCAGGTTAGTAAATTTAGCTAGATTTACTAGATTATTATTTTAGATAATTATTGAATAGAGCTTTGTCTGCGGAATTGTTCATTAGCATACCTAGACGTTTGGTATCAGAGAGCATACGCCTTCATTGATAAGAATTGTAGGAGATTTGATTTATATTAGCTTAAAATATCTTTTTAATACAGTAACAAAATATCAAATCATTGTACATAAGGCAGCTTCCGCCTCATTTTCTCTTTCAGAATTTTCGGTATCACTAGAATCTGCGTCACACATATTAAAGTTTCATGAAGAATTAATACCAAACTTAATTATTGGTGTTTAATGTTCACAAACGTTCACACATTTCAGAATTTTTAAAAATATTTGTATAGTTTGTAAACATCGTACCATAGTAACTCTCCCATAGCAACAATCTTATAGACAATTTAGTTAAAGTTGTTTAAACAAAATAGTCTAAATGCAATCGAAGATTATGTCGAAACTATTTTAAATATTTATTTGAGAAATTGGCGAAAAATCTTGTTTAATTAATTTAATTAATTTCCACAAATATATCGACGGAGTAACAGATCTGTGAGACTTAGTCAAAACTCAAGCTGACAATGGGAATCTCTATGTGAGCCTCACATAGATTTTTCAAAAAATATTTTAACCGCTTAACTGGAAGATTACTAAACCACATTAGTAAAAATTCTCATTGAACAAAATTAGTTTGATAATATTGACATTTTTATTGATGACAAAACAATAGTAATTCCGAATTCTGCTTCAAAAATTAAAAAACGGTCAATATTCAGTCGAAATCCACAATTTGGAAGACTCATTACAAATAACTGAATTTAAAGAAGATTTTTTGGTTGAACCAATGCCTAATTATTTTATTTTATTCCAGTTAAGGCGAATTTACAGAAACAAACGTGTTAAAAATAATACTAAATGCATTATGTATAACTACTCCCTCTGTGTTACTTTACGTAAAACTATTAAATGGATTTTGTTCAGATAGAGTATCTACAACCACACACCAAATTTTATTCAAATTGGCTGAGCAATTCAGGAAATATTTGAAAATAAAACAAAATTTTGAGCCCAATTCCAAGGAAGTTATAAAATATTACAATTTGGGAAAATCAAAAGTACTGATCAAATAGCTTTTCAAATTTGATTATATAGCCAATATTTTTTTCTAGCGTTTCTGAAACACACTGTATAATAAGGCGTTCTCTTACCCCTTAACCTTTTAATGTATATAATATGATATTGGCTAAACAGGGGTCAGTTCTTTAACTATCAAATTATACTCGACTGCATACACGTCAAGAATTTCAAATTATAATTAACACTTATTAGCCTTTTTATTTGTTTTTTAATTCAATAGAAAACTTGGATTTTGGCAAAGATAATAATTTTTAAAGTTTTCTGTGCCTACAAAGGCAGTCATCAATTTTAATAACTTTTAAAACAAAAGTCGGTGTGGAATTTACGTAACCCTTACACAATTATGTAAATTTCCGGGCCTAAGGACCTTATGGACACCACTTGATAGTAGTTCCGCAAGGCAAATACTGTTTGAGATCACCCCCTTTAATTGTTAGAATTAACCAAGTTACAAGCAGATATTAAAATAATTGCTATAATTTAAGTTACGGTAGATAGAGTTAACTAAAATAATATTGGTACATATGAAATAACAATACAACCACATTCACCGAAAATTTTCTATGAAATGAACAGAAAATTGAACTACTTTAACCTCTTTATTTTCATTATCTATCAAGTGACTATTATTTTTTATGACTATTTGTTACTCTTGTATATGATTCCCGAATTTTTTTTTAAACTGTATTCTGTAATCAATCATTCGGAAAAAGTTATATTGACTGGATTAATTTGATCTATCTCACATTGTGTCACAGGATATATATCATTCTAATCACAAGGATAAGCCCAGAAGTCAAAGACTTGTGCGGGAGAAGGGGCGGTATATTATTATTTAGCAGGCAGCGTTTGCGCCCAGGAACGACTTACGTTGGTAGGTCGTAACCACCCTTCAGTGCAGGAATGAGGGAAACTTGGGAAACCTCATTAATTAGAGGGAGTGGTCAAACTTCAAGCAGTATCAATCTCTCACATTCACCCAAGCCAACATTCTTTCACCCTACCATACCCGCAGAGAGGGTGCCAATCCTCTCCACAAATATAGCTGATATACCGTCTACCGGCCGCGGGGATCGAATCACAGCGGTCTGGCCACATCGGTTCAAGTAGTGACTCATTAAAGCGCTTGACCCCTGACCGATGATGTAGATGTACTTAGCGATCATGTTACGCACACCATATTCCAGATCAATGGTGTGCTATGATCTTTTTTGTAATTAATTTTTCCAAAAATCATATTAGCGATTTGTTTATCGCAAATCTGAAAACGTAGCATTGCTCCAAATCCCTTAAAATTCTAAAAGCCCAAATTCTATAAAATCATCTTCACTAATGTTGAAATAGGAAAAAAATGCTTTGGTTCGGCGATGAGCCAGATATGAAGAAACAAAAAAAACTATTGACAGATGTCAATAATAACATACATATTCTGATTTTGAAACATTACAGATCAAATTTAAACACACTGTATATGTAGGTTCCGCCACATTTTTTCAAATGCTGTGCAGCAATATTTACACGACGAATATTCAACCAACAAAAAATGAATCGGTAGAGCCAATGATGCATTTGTAAGGTGAAAGCCACCACTTTTTCCATATTTAAAAATGTATGTTTCTTTTTGTGGGTTGCTCTTAAAGCAGTAGTTTAACAAACTCCGATAAGTGTGTTAATAAGTGTATTCAGAAAAATGGCAGCCATTTTTCACATATGCTTTTATTTACGTTTGAAATATTTACATACTTCCATACTCTTGTTTTACTAAATTTTCTTTGTCAAAACCATTAATTCAATGAACATTTTTCAAGAGATAAAAACTTCCAAATACCTACATCTAGGTACTCGACTATTTATGTGGTGAAGTATTGTACACGTATTTTCGGGACATCCTGTATAATATATTCAAAAACTGCACTACTTACATACGCAAAGTATAAGCCTGCAACTTTTGGGCATATTGACAAAACCGATTAAAAAACTTGCTGTGTCTTGAAACCAAAACATTCTTAATTTTATTACCTTTAGAATTAGCGGTACTTTCTTCTGAACTTTGTATATCAATATTTTATCATTTGCGGTATCTCTGCTTAATAGTTTTGATTTTAAATATAAAGGGTGATCCCGAGTGATGTGCAAAAAATTGAAGGTAGATTGTATGACCGATTTTAATAAGGGTTCTTTATATATAACATTTTTTGATATCAGCCCCTGGAGAAGTTACAACCCCTTCTTAAAAGTGGATTATAAATTTAGTTTATAGTTTTATTTAGTTTTTCCAAACTCTCTGAAATTTAGAAGCGAAATTTGGCAAGCTATTTAGGCTGATGTACTTCTTCCGGACGAGTATTTTTTATTCTCCTCGTCCTGTAATAAGGCGATAAAAGTCCCACCTGTATATTTTTCACTAGATTTTTTTTTTGGAATTAACATTTTCGGCTGGAAAAAATACCTGTTGAATTTAGAATGTTTTTTGTCTCTCGCAATATTAAATAGTAAAAAAAATATAAAAGTCACATCCCACACGCACATAGTTTCCTATTTGATATTGATTTGTAGATTGCATTGTAGATTTCCATTATTTTGTATAAAAGTTTATGTTCTTTTTATGTCAATGATATTAAATATTGCTGTTGCACCATTTTGTTTTGTACTACAGAATAGAAACTAGAATTCTCTAACTTAATAAATAAAGGTTTGTCGCAAAATTCCTGAAACACGTCAATTCTTAATTTTAATGGAGTATACTTCAAATAAGGAAGGGTAGGTTAAAGCTTTTACAATTGCAAATACAATTACGTATTTTTTGTTACTTTTATGAACAATGCGTCAGAAAAAAAAATAAAATAAAGACATTAGAGAATTTTGGTATGTAGGGCACTTGTTAAATATTATAACAAACTACATAAGAACTGTTTAAAAATGTTGGTTAAAATACAGTCCCAATTTTTTGAATATCAACATTTTCAAATTTAAACATCAAACTATGATGGATATGTTTTTTTTTATAAAAATATGTGGTCTTGATTTCCTTCGTTTTCGAGAAAAATCGTTTTTAAAGTTTTGTGCATAATCTAAAGAAAGGAAATAGTTGAATGACAGACAGGCCATGAACACGAACATTTGTTTACTTGAATTAATTTGACAGTTTATCAAACTCAAATTTTTTCTTTTACTTTACGGTCCTTAGATTATGCAACAAAACTTTCAAATCGATTTTTCTTAGAAACGAAGGATTTTATCCAAGTAAATCAGAGTCCATTTTTTTTTAAATAAAAAAGTCATATCTATAGTAGTTGGATGTTTAAATTTTGAAAATATTGACGTGAAAAAAATTGAGGGTGCATTTTACCTGTGAGCCCCCCTGCCTGAAACGTCCCTGACCAAGATTTTTAAACAGTTTTTATGTAGTTTGTTAGAACATTTAACATACATACCAAAATTCATAATTATGCATTAACTCGTTTTGGAAGTATTTTGAAAAACATTATCTCTTAAGGCCACTTTTTATAGGAAAAATTCTTATTTTTGATTTTCTTATTGTTTTTCTTCAAAAAGCTTCTATAAAATTACCTCTGGTCTTGCCGCTTAATTAATCTCGTATATTGGTTTTTCTTTTAATATACATTAAAAAGACATGGCAATATTACTAGATTTGATAAAACATTGAAAAATAAGTGAGACTTCGTTAATGCAAAAAATATTCTACCTTGTTGCTGAAAGTATCCTAATCGATAATAAAATGAGTTAGTGTCATCTCAATAAGACATTTTTTGGTTTTTACATGAACGTAGAAAAAATATTGTATGCAACTCGTACAAAAAGTGCTTATTGCAATCGACGTGTTGTCTTACTCGGCCTGACTGCCTCGTTGGACAATTTCACGTTACGTGCAATAAACACTTACTTTTTGTACTTGTTGCATAAACTATTATTGCTTACACTAAATGATTTGACAGCTCTTAAACTGTTTTATAGTTGACTGTCATAATAATGGTATCATTATGAACGTCAAAATCGTTAACAATTTGCCACTTTCTAGCTGTAATGTGACAGAATTTGTTCCTTTGAAAACACTGGACTTTTTGGTAAATAACCAACCGAGTGGTTTTTCAAAAATATCAATGTCATTTTTGATTCGTAACATACATTTTAATTTCGAATACATACACCATAATGACAATGACTGGTACTTATTTGACTAATAAAATAAGATACAATTAATTTCTTTATTAATTACAGCTATAAACATCAATATAATTAATTTACCTGGTCAAAGAAATATGCAAGTAAAGTTTTCTCGTTATCCGTTTCTCCAATTTCCATATTGCCAACTCGCATCCATTGAGAAAACCTATCCAATTCTTGTTTATAAAGATCTTCTGATTTTTTGGAATATGATTGATTCAACTTCTTCGGTTTCTTAAGAATTTGTTCACATGAATATACATTTTTGGAAAAAAAATTGCCTTGTGTACACAATGCTATAGCAACCACACGCGAACATTCTACGATAGCTCAAATAATAATTTCATAATTAGAACAAATTTAAGTTTTTAAAACCACAGTTCGACTATAAAATAGTGTATGCAATTAGTTTATAATACACGATTATGGAATTCGTGAAATTATTGCATTATAAATTAATTACATAATATACTATTATGCCCTGAATAAAACTTGTAAAATTGACGCAATAAAGACCTATTGATTAAAATTTGCTTAGATTTTCTAAAATCCGTGTCAAAACCAGCTATGAATTCGTTGAAAATTGCTCTTGAAAACGGTATACATGCAAAGTGAGAATTAAAAGCATAATGTATATCAAATTACGCATTAAATTCTAAAGAAATATAATTCCTTATATTTAAATATTACTTTCGCAATTTTCTGTTTACGCAAATCACATTTTACAACTTTAAATTATATCTTTCATTTCTCTAACTTTCCTAATTAAATTAAGTTTCCGCGCTGCACATATTACAACTTTAACATAGTTTGAATTGAAACTGAAATGTGAAGAAATTTCGTACTAAATATTTTAACATTCAAGAAAATTCGAGCAAAAATACATGGTACCTACTTTTCAATGTATTTGAATGAATTCTGATTAGTTATTCACTCACATAAAGATTATCTGTAGGGCGACACTTTAAAAGAGCTTTAGTTCCACGTTTAATGAGCGTAGCCCGAAGTAATTTTATTATATAAGGTGACAAGAGGGAAATTCTATAACAATCCACTTGAGCTTAAAGATAGTCTAAATTAATAGGGACGGCGCTCCGAGGAAATGAGATTGTCTAGTAGAAGTATCACAAATAAATTCTATATAAGAAAATATCTAGTTGAGGGTCTTATAAAGTATTTCACAGAATGGATTTTAATGGAAATCTATAGGTACAGTAAAATCAAAAGGCACTGTAGTCTGGGCACCGTAAAATTCCTACTTAAGGTTTTCTATTTTCTAAGGTTTTTTTCCATACTTATAAGAAGAACAATATTTAATATGGGTACCAAAATCGATGTGCAACACGCTGTTTAAACTACCGAGAAGGTAGTTTTAGCATTTTTCAAAAATAACAGGTGGCGCAAAAGCCATCACCCTATCGGGTGTTATAATTTTTGCAAGCAGTATGGGACAACACGAAATGCTGCCAGGTCTGGCCGGCCCCATATCGCGGCTATGGCTAAAGATGCCGCAGAGGACCCCGGAGTATCGACCAGACGACGTGCCACGCAATTGGGCATTAATCGGCGGTTTTTAAGAGAATGTTGGTTAACGACTTGAATATGTTCCCTTATACAGTGCAAACAGTGCATCAGTCGTTAGCTGTTGACCGCGTGTAATCTACGCTGAGGCCATCCTGAATCTCCACCACGAGGAAGACAACTTTTCATCGAATGTCATCATCAGCGACGAGGCCCATTTCCATCTCTGTGGATATGTTAATAAACAAAATTATCTCTTCTGGGGCATCGAAAATCCGAATATAACCCACGAATAGCCATCACACCCGCTCAAAGTTACGGCATGGTGTGCCGTTTACGCTAAAGACGTCATCGGGCATTATTTTTTCGAAGACGCTGCGGGTCAAACTACTGTAGATGGCGTGCGCTACATAGATGGCTATGCTCAACGACTTACTTCTTCCTCAATTAGATGAATTGGGACTGGAGAATATGTGGTTCCAACAGGATGGAACAACGGCGCATACTGCGCAACTCACAACCGAAATTCTGAGGACTGCATTTCCAGGTCGCCTAATCTCTCGTTTTGGCAATTTGCACTGGCCGGTAAAATCGTCCGATTTATCCGTTCTAGACTTTTTTTTGTGGGATTTTCTGAAGTCACGAGTGTATGTGAACAAGCCGTAGACTCACTCTCAAAAAGAATAAGTTCTGGCAAGAGTGATGAAAAATGCCATAAATCGAGCCCGTATGGTCATCACTTCTGGCGGATGCCACTTGGATGTCAAATAAACATAATCCAATAGCAAAAAAGTTTTTCATTCATTAAAAAAATATAGCCAAAGAACATTCTCACTTTTATAAGGCTTCACATTTTTATAGCCTGCTATTTATACCATTAAATAACGTAATTTTATAGTGTTAAACTACTCATAAAATAAATTATAGTTTAAAAAAACTAAAAAAACACGCTTTAATAGTAAACCGAACTAAAAAGTAGAAAATAATTTTGAAGTATCAAGAGTTTGTTACAGCAATAGAAAATTCCGACAATCAATTACGACTAATTAATTGGGAATAAGATTAAATTAGAAATTAAACTATTAATAAAATAATTCAATTATAGTAAAAAAAAGCGTGGGGTGCAATTTACTATATTTTCATAATGACTTTATTTTTATAAATAGCTGCACTACTGAAATAATGGTAACATTTAATATCAAGCACCCCACGCTTTTTTTTACTATAATTGAATTATTTTATTAATAGTTTAATTTCAAATTTAATCTTATTCCCAATTAATTAGTCGTAATTGATTGTCGGAATTTTCTATTGCTGTAACAAACTCTTGATACTTCAAAATTATTTTCTACTTTTTAGTTCGGTTTACTATTAAAGCGTGTTTTTTTAGTTTTTTTAAACTATAATTTATTTTCTTAATTTTTAGTCTCAAAACAATAACAAAAGTAATTATAATTAAGAGCCTTAATTTTTAAAATATCTTATATTTGACAATAAATCTAAATTCATTTCATTCATGTTTACGTAACTTTTCCATTTCATATAGTTTTTCTATACATTTTTTTTTCTCCACTCTCCTCTTTCTTTGTGTTATAGTTTCATTTTTCATTTTTGTTTGTTTCTATAAAATATGCAAATTAAAATTTTTGTCAACGTTCTCGTATCAAAATCTTTTTTTTTTCTTTCTAATTTTACAAAACTTTAGAGATTCAAAACTTTCTTCAAAATTCTTGCCAAAATTTTCAAATCAAAATTTCTTTGAATTTGAAAATTTACACTCTTCAAAATTTTAAAATTCAATGTCTTTTTCGAAATTTTTTCTAAAATTTTGAATTTTAAAATTTTTCGTTTGAAAATTTTTTCCAAAAATTTTTATTTGAATTTTTTTATAAATTATCAAATTTTTATTTATTTCCAAAATTTTTTAAATTTGATTTTATCATGTAATTCCACAATCCAAAATTATTTACAAAATTTTGTATTTCGAATTTTTTTTTTATTTTCAAATGTAAATTTTTCTTAAAAATTTGTATTTCAAAACTTTTTTAAACTCCAAAATTTTATATTTAGAATTTTTTTAATCAAAATGTTTATTTGAATTTTTTTATAAATTATCAAATTTTTATTTATTTATAAAAAATTTTAATTTAAAATTAAGCGAAAACCGAAAACTAATTCTGTCAGGTCGCCATCTATACGTGAAAAGCAAGAACACGAATCTATTACAGTCCCCTGCCCCTGCCTTGCCTGCTTGGAAACAACACTGATCGATTGTATACACTTAACCTGCAAAGTAATCTAAATAGTTTTTATTCTGATGATCCTAGTCAGGACATTAGAACAAAGTTATTAAATAATTGTATTGTCATCAGTCCTTGACCCCTGTGCAAATTTTCAAGCTGATCAGACTTCTTGAAATTGGTGAAAATTACGCTGAAAGATTCCGTTACATACATACATACATACATACATACAGGTGAAGCTAATATAAGCGTGTTAATATCATCATGTCTATGAGTAAATTTTCTTCGTATTTTTACTTTTGGGATGCTCTTCAAGGCGACGTGGTGTTGGTAGCTTGCAGTCTCTACTTTTTCTATTTTCTTCAGTTTCCACTTCAATTTCTTCTACCTCTGCATTCTCCTCATCTGATAGTTCAACTGTCCGGAAATTCTCTAAATCAATGTCAATGGGTTCACAAATGCTTCAAATTCAACCTTCGCAAGTGGTACAAATGATCAAACTGCTCAGTTACAGGACATTGTCTTGAGTAATGCTGGCGACGCTCTGTTTTAGTGGCTACTCCAACTGTATATTTGGTAATAATCTCTATACACACGCTGCCGTGTGACAGCTCTAGTAGGTGGCACTCAACGAAGGTTATATATACAAATTATAGGCTACTGCCTTATTGAAACAAAGAGAAACAATACTAGCAATAGCGCGGTATGCACCTCGCACAACGACATTTTAGAAACTATGACCTCAATAAAGAAAACTAGATAGATATTTTTCGTACAAAATTTAATAAAAAAAATTTTCCCCTAAATAATTTATATTTCTGGAGATATTTAAGAAAAACGAAAAAGCCTCCTCTTTATTTGTTTAAACAATATATCGTACATGAAATTTTGGTGCTCATTTTAAATTTTTCACTCTTGGACATAAACAAGAGTTTATGATGATGATTTTCATCCTGTGACTCCTAGGTTACTAGAGTAATGTAAATAAACATTGTATGGGCGTTGTTTGCCAAAAAGAAAGAATCCCATCTGACAAATTATTGACCGATAATTATATTTTTGTGGACAAAATATGGTAAAGCAGTATTTTAATAAAGTCCTACTAAATACTGCTCGACAGTATTAATGGAATTTCCATATTTCCTACTGTATGAATCTACTTGTACGTAAATAATCCTTCATTATTAAGTTCGAAATTGTTCGTTAAGGACCAAGTTTCTGAGGCCATTCTATAATATACAGGGGTCAATTTTCCATGGTTAGATGCCAACATGCCTGCGCTGTTTTCATATTTTTATATTCCTCTTTGTATTTTGGTTTTGTTGCCATTTGGTCACCCTGTATATATACAAGGAAACATAAGAGACGTTTTAATACTTGTATATTATTTAAATTGCTTTCAAATTAATAGGTATTAACAGAAATTATTGAACGTTTCAGTTAATTACTCATTACTCACAGGTAAAAGTTCAAGCAAAGTTAGGTAACTTTAGGTGTTTCTATTTGCATGATGAATTTATTCAACCTTTCCATTCTTAGATCCCTTTCATTATTTCGAAATAATAACAAAATAATTAACCACCTGCTGCTGACAAGAGCTTAAAACTATGGTCTTTAAGTCAGAGATACATGCACTGCAATTATTGTTAGAATGTAACAAATTAAATTTTATGTCTGGCAGTTTTTCAGCGTTGGTCTCTGTATCAATTTCAGTAATGAACACCAATGGCAACACACTGTACGTAAGAACAAAAGGGAGCCTGCAGAAATCAGTTGAATTTTCGAGTTCCCACTGCCAAAAGTGAAGTTAGATATTTATAGAGTGTTTTCATTAAAGCAGGTTAGTAAATTTAGATTAATTTCTTTAGAAAATTATTGAATAGAGATTTGTCTGTGGAATTGTTCATTAGCATATCTAGATGTTTGGTATCAGAGAACATACATATATGACTTCATTGATAGGAATTATAGGAGATTTGATTTATATTAGCTTAAAATACCTTTCTAATACAGTAAAATATGTTACAAAAGCTAATAATAAGGAATATATGGGTAGATATTGTGGGTGTAATTCAACGCTGGTTGGGGCTTTTGTCCACAGAGTAGTTAGTTTCACACAATATTATTAATACCTAAAATTATATGAAAACTTTTACATAAAGGGTAAACATTATTCAAGTAGGTATTGTCATATTTAATTCATTGACAGGCTGTCACTTTTGTCATTGTCGATATTTAATTTCAAATAATTTTAATTTATATAATAATTTTTATAATTAGATATTTCACTCAACTTAAAGGAGGCCACATGAAGAAGCAATCCTAAAAATGCAGAAATAGGTCAGATCTCATCTATTGTGGTTGAATTTTCGAGTTCCCACTGCTAAAAGTGAAGTTAGATATTTATAGAGTGTGAACCTGTGAAGCAGGTTAGTAAATTTAGATAGATTAATTTCTTCAGATAATTATTGAATAGAGCTTTGTCTGTGGAATTGTTCATTAGCATATCTAGATGTTTGGTATCAGAGAGCATACATATGACTTCATTGATAGGAATTGTAGGAGATTTGATTTATATTAGCTTAAAATACCTTTTTAAATACAGTAAAAAAACTGAAGTTTTTTTATTAAATACTTTTTGTATAAATCAGTCCTAAAAGTTTATCGAAGTCAGTGTCGATCCTGTATAATAATAGAACTTAGAGCCTGCATAATATGTGATGCCGGATATCAAATATTGTCTTGCTACTTATTCTTTATACTAAAAAAATCCTTACTATACATGAAAATACAACAAAGGACTCACATGGGATTATAAATTACATGAACTGAATAGAAATAAAGCTAGTCACTGCTATAAAAGTAACTTAGTATTCAGAGCTAACGTTGTTCTGTACAAAAAAAAATTGGCGTTCAAGTGTAAGATAAGATTGCATGAGAAATTCGAAAATGGCGGAGCATACTTGAGGTTGTAATATCAGCACCATAACGAGATGGGTGTGGAAACGTAAATAAGTAAAAAAGTAATAAATGTATCTGAGGTTCCACGAAGGTAAGCACATTTGTTATATGAAAATGTAGAGCGTTTATGATGGCAAATAAGTCTTAGTTTTAGTGTTGAAATGCAGCTTCATTTTTATATTTTGCTATAGCGGCTATATTCTTTTCTAATTAGTAGTGACCAATTAGTCAGTTACTGAAGATAACGGTGAAACATTTGGAAACGTGGCAACCAGTTGCAGAGGCTACTGCGGGACCCTCAGAAGACCACCATTGTCTGAGGAACAAATCTGACTGTAAATCCTTAATACCAACAGTAGGAATCGAAATTAATATATGGACTAGCCCTGAGTAACCGATAGCGGATGTCCCCCGCAGAGCCTAGCTCGAGAACAACAAGAACAGGTCAAAGTTTCTCAGCTAAGGCTAGATAAGTATACATTAATTCTGTGACTGACAGCAACTGTTACCTAGACTTCAGCATAAAAACTCAAAAACTATAGTAAATTTAAAAATTATATTAACTATTAATAATAAGATAAGTAATGTTACAAATAGTTAATTTTGTAAAAAAATCAAAATACATTATACAAATACCGACAATTTTTTTTATAATTCACCTGAAATTGGAATATGAGGAAATTTTTTATTGCTATATAGCTAAGTGTGGTTGATATTAGCAAAACAAATGATTGTACGTATAAGACTTACCTAGATAAAAATGCGATTTGGAGCTATGTGTATTAAATATATGAAATTTGGCAGTACGAATACATTTCACTAAAAGATATCAATAATAGACTTTTTAGTAGTCACGTCACATGCATCAAGTGAGTATTTAAAAATTTAAAATCACAAAAATTTATTTTTCATATTCAGATTTTTCACAATTACATCGAAATATACTGAAATTTTTTATCGTGTACCTACATTTAATGAATATTATACTAAATTGGCTCATACGCAATTGTCTTTTAAAAAAATATGTTGTTGAGTTTTTCAATATTTTACGCTTAGTTTGATTCTTTGCTTGATTTCGAAATTTTCTCTTTAATAGGTAATGCTCTCTCTGTGTTGAGATACAACAAAATGTGGAGAAAAGTTTCCTAGAATGAGAAATAGATTAAGCAGGCAAATGTCAACGTCCTAGGTCTAATTTGATATTTTATTTGATTGTAGATCTTTCCCAAATAAGCGTAGAACCTCAAAATTTACTTGAGATTGCATTATGAGGAACTTTTCTTAATAACAATTTGTTTACATCTAATATATAAAGCGTTACTAAGAAGAAAAAACAGAAATCAAATAAAAAACCAAAGTAGACCCTTATTTGCTCATTTTTTTATTATAAGAAATTTCCAAGGCTTATTTGATTATACGGCAAAATCATAGCATATTTTATTCCATAAACAAGCAAAGGTGGACACCAGAAAACATAATTTCAACACATTAACTTTATTGACTTTTATGTTGTTTCCAAACACATATTCTCATATTAAATAGCATATACTTATCTGACATTTAAAATTCTTCAAAAAGTTACTGACATTGAATTTGTGTCAACTTTGTTACAAATTAATGCAGAAATTGATTTGAACAAAAATACTTTTTTGATAGCCTAAACTGAATTTATTTCTCTTTTATATTTTCGATAACTTCAAGGGAAAATTACAGCCCAATTTTGTACATTATTTTCAAAAATTCATCCAAGTTAAAAGTTAAAAAACTTTTGGGTTGATGCAGTGAACAGAAAAGTTTGACATTCTTTGTCTTGTTAAAATTTATAGATTGGGTATTTAAATTCCCGTTTCAGTTGCAGGATTAGGTATAGACGCTCACATTATCAGGTATCGTGTTTTCTGGGGAATATTGATTGGGTTCCTGTAAATAAACATTCTGCAAATTTCAGTGGGTTTACGAGCACTGCCGAGAATAGTAAATCCTCTTTCGGAGAGACTATCAACTTAGGCTGGTTAACGTCGAGAAAGAGTTAGCTCACTCGCCATCTGTTCCCGTTTTCCTAATCTACCGAAGAACATGCGATCCATTCTAATGCTGGACCATGTTATATTGAGTCTAACAGCGCGGAAAATGGAAATAGGTCTATTTATATAAAATTCGGAGTTTATATTCATTCTTCGTAAGGTGCAATTTGGTAGTAGGAAAAAATGTGTTGTCTAATATCCAATAAATTTGGTAATTCCTTTTGTTCCATTTACTTCCTCAATACGAAGAGAAAAACGGTCAAGGTCAAGTGAATCAAACTCTCTCATCTTATGTCTCGTCTTTCATTTAATGAATGCTTGAATTGATTTATGTTTGTGTTCATACAGTGGGCCTCTTTACTACTCAGATTTTCGTCGGAAACTTGAGAGGAAGATATACAGGGTGTCCGGAATATGACTGCCAATATTTAAAGGACTTCTACGAGTATATCTGCCCTAATGCAACAAA
Source organism: Monochamus alternatus (assembly GCA_037114965.1). NCBI lineage: Eukaryota > Metazoa > Arthropoda > Insecta > Coleoptera > Cerambycidae > Monochamus > Monochamus alternatus. The sequence continues at coordinate 69,188,808 of CM073431.1, read as the reverse complement.
AAACTCTTATAAACAAAATGTCTAAAACGAATAGTTTTCCTACAAAGATGTTTTAAAAATAAAAATACAAATAATCTAAAATGGAAAACTATGTTTTAAAATGGCAAAATAAGGTGCAATTAAGACGAATTAAGAAGTAAAAACGTTTTTTAACATAATTTGTTTGAAATTTATGTGTAGGTATTGGCGAAATAAACAAGCTTTCCTAAAAATCCTACAAACTGTATCATGCAACAAAATGCCTTCTTTGTAATATTTTAACCATAAGATGTATGATAATTTACGTCAGAAATGGACGTTTTGCGCAAGCAACAGTAGTCATTTTGAACATTTAATATAACATAATTATTTCAAAATGTCATATGTGTTGTGAGAAAAGCTCTAACGAAACCACGCAAGATAAGTGTGTTTAAGCACATATAACTACTATACAGGGTGGTCCACTTTCGAAAGAGGAAACGTTAGATGCATACAGAGAACCACAAAATAATATCAGTTTGTTTTATAAACTATATTCGAAAAATGCTTTGTTACAAAGATACAGGGTGTCAAAATTTTTATCAAAAGTTCCAAATTTATTGATATTTTTAAAACTACTTTAGATATTTAAATGAAATTTGGAACCTTTGAATAGGTACGTAAAATAATATTATTTTTCTTCCGCCAGTAGCGTGCGTACGGGAAATTTTAATGAAAAAAATGATAAGCCAATGTTTTTTTAGAAACGAAAACTATTTCTCGAATCTTTGTTCAATTTACAACAGAAAAAAGCTTCTTGCTTTTTTCGTTTGACACACCGTCTGTCAGTAAAAACTTTAATTACCTAATGATTTCTGAAAATCAATTAAGTAAACAAAAACGAAAATGAAAAATTTAATCAGTGGCTTTCAACAACAATAACAAAAAGAAAGAAAATGAAGGGTAAAATCACATAAATTTCTCAAAATATAATCCACCTAACTTAATACATTTTCGACATCTTCTCACTAACCCATTTATTGCAGCAGATATTTCGTGGGAATTTCGCCGCATATCATTGCAGGCTGGCTGAATTCTTAAAATTAAATCTTTCCTTGTTAATACGCGATTAGCGTAGACTTTATCTTTAATAGTGCCCTAAACGTAAAAGTCTAGCGAATTCAGATCCGGTGACCTGGGTGGCCAGGCCACTGGTCTAATACCATTAACCACGTCATTATTCATGTCATTCCTCCCTATCCGGCCAATCCATCGTTGAAGATAATTGGTATTGAGCCATTATCTTACAGCTATTCCAGAATGCGAGGGAGCTCCATCCAGTTGTATCCAACTCCCTTACCTTAAATTAATGGATAAATCCTCTAGGTAGTCCTGCAGATTATTGTTAAGAAACTCCTTAAATAGTTCTGAGTTCAATCTTGGGGGTAGGAAATGTGGACCACAAACATTACCATCAATAACGCCCAACCAAACATTTACGGAAAATTCATTTTCAAATGATCTTGGCCGAATTTCTCGAGGATTCTGATGTGCCCAAATATGGACATTATGATAATTTGTTACCCCACTCTGGTAAAAGAGGACTCGTCCATCCAAAGAATCTTATGTAAAAAGTCAGGATTTTCTTCCGTTGAGTTTAAAAGCCACTGGTAAAATTGTATTCTTTTTTCAACATGAAAGGGTCCAAATCCTGCACAAGCTGTAGGTGATATGCATGGTTGTGGTCATCGTGTAGTGTTAGTAATATTAGCCTTAGGAATGCGAAGGTGCTGAGCTGCCTTCCGAGAGCTTAGCCTCGGATTGTTATCAAAAGTACGTAGTATACGATTATTCAGAATATTATATCGACGGTTTCTGTTCCGTTCGTTATTAACACACAGACCAAAGTTACGAAAATTCTGATGTATTCTGATGAAAACGGGAGCATCTGGAACTCTATTTGGAAAGCGGCTATGATATTCACAAACTGCCGCTTCTGCATTTCCATCACAAACTTCGTAGCAAAAATGAATATCTGCGTATTCGTTGTTAGAAAAAAGCATTTTGCAGATTAATACTTACACAATACTCTAATACCAATATTAACAATAACTCGAAATTAAATTGCCTGACACAATTCAATTAACTGTCATTATAAAATGCAAAAACACTGACAGTAGTAGTCATTTTTGTTTCATGGCCTACTACGACAGATTAAAATTTGTTTGAATTCCAGTTGCTTAAAGAATTTTAATTTTTTACTGGCTAACGGTGTGTCAAACGAAAAAAGTAAGGAGCCTTTTTCTGTTATAAGTAGAACAAGAATTCTAAAAATAGTTTTTGTCTCTAAAAAAAAATTCCCGAAGATCTGTCCATACGCACGCCACTGGTGGAAGAAAAATAATATTTTTTATGAAAAAATATGTATCTAGATTACCTATACAAAAGTTCCAAATTTCATTTAAATATCTAAAGTAGTTTTAAATATATTAATAAATTTGGAACTTTTGATAAAAATTTTGACACCCTGTATCTTTCTAGCGAAGCATTTTTCGAATATAGTTTATAATACAAACTGATATTATTTTGTTGTTCTCTGTCTGCCTCTAAAGTTTCCGCTTTCAAAAGTGGACCACCCTGTATACAATACTTCTTTGAATTTTGTGAAAATATTGCAATGACCTTGGACATTTAAATTGGATTAGCGTTGCCATATCTATCTACTGTGAAATATGGCGCAATTAAATGTTTTTCAAATTTATACATAAACACAATACAACTTAATATTAACAAAAAGTTGAAAATAATTTAACGAAAATAGAAGTTTTGTTCATATTTAACGAGATTGAATTTAAAATATCTGCTGAATAATAGATATGTTGTAGGTAATGATAATTTATAGAAAGAAAAAAGAATGAATTTGAATGAAATGAAATATAATTGCCTTTACAAATACTTACATACACATATTAATAATTAATGTGCCAAAGTAACATAATGCCAATCAGTTCTTATCATTTGGGTTATCCATATAACGATCATCTTTAGAAATCCTGAAGAACATCAATTGCAAATTTTCCTTTTTTGATAACCAATAAGTGTTTTCACAATACGTGACAATACTGCCGAAGACCGAGGTTAGCACACATTAGAAGAGTTACGCTTTTGTGAAAGTCATGAGATAGCAATACCTCGGTATTATCCATTTATACTTGGACATAATTAAGTTGGACAAATGGAGTTCTTGTGCTTTTAAATAAGAGAAGAAAATATTATCTAACAACGAAGGGTTTGTCTAAGAGATTAATACCTAATAATAGTTAAAAAATATGTTAAATTGTATATGTAGCTTCATCGCTCTTCATACCTCTTTAAATTCGTTAGAGAATCTTTCAATTTTATTAATGTTTCACTTCAGTGACGTATATGGTAGTAATATGTGGTTAGGAACACTTGTGAGAAAAATAATTGTCAATTATATTTTGTTTGGTCCAATTTATCATATAGCAAAATAAAGGCATCAAAGTATAACACCCTGTATTGTATTGTAATGTATATCATTTTAAAGAGAATTCAATTATTCTTACATCATCATCTAGTTTTTAATTTTGCACGAGGCATTATCATAAGTCTTGTAATCATTCAGGCTAAGTGGCATGAATTCTTATCTTTAAATGGCTCTACAGAAAAAAGTGAACACATGACCAATTAATTGTCTCACGAATATTTCATAATGTGCAGAGACCTTGTTTTGTTGAAAAAATAATTTTATATTTCACTTCCTTATAATTTTGTTATAATACCTATTCCTTATTTTTAAACTAAGAGGAGTGATTTAAATTTCTTAGGCTTAAACACTAGCTTGTTATTGGTTAATTTGTCGTCAAGTTTACACAGCTTCACATAAATTCATGTTTATTGTTAATGTCAATACTGTCAGCTACTGACATTTAAAATGTCAGTTATATTTGTTGATTATTTTGTGTTTATTCTCCCTCCTAGTTAATCCTAAAGCAAATGAAATAGTTCTGATCATAACTCAGCAACGAATCGTATTACTTTTTTGTCTATTTTCTCTATTTTTTGTTCAAATTTACCGCCAAAATGATCTAGTTATATTTTCTAGTTACTTTCCCTGTGTATATATTTCTTCTTTATTTACTCATTTTAGTTTAAAAATAGAGTATAGGATATGTATAAACATACCCATATCACCCCGGTCATTCATAATGCCCGCTGTCATAGCAGCGAGCAAAATGGATTTTGTCACGCCCGCTGTCAGGACGCTTGCGTTGTTATGAATATGTCATAACATGTTTTGTGGTAACTAAAAGTCAAGCAACTTCAAAGCTATGACCTTTTATAGTTTTGATTTCTTATGAAATATAAAACGTTGTATGCAACACGGGAGATTCTAGGATGATTATGCTCTTAAATGGCTGGCAATCGCCTTTGTATATGCTTTGGTACATAAGTAACTATTTCGGAATGGTATGGTTCGATGGTCTTGCTCTAGTAGGCGTACGCCCAATTAATAAAAGATGAAAACTGGCTATCCTGAAACATAACTGAGTCCGTCTGATATGCATGCAGTAGGTAGTAGTAGAATATTTTTGCAATTTCACAGCAGATATCAAACATACTGGTATTACTAATGTATGGCGTGGACAAACGGAAGCTTTGTTTGATGTTTTTTACATCGAAAGTAGCTTTATTATTACTCAGCAAAAATAAAAGGTCCTTTTTCTTTTAAATATCAAGATTTTCGTCTGCAAGTCTCTTCCTGAAATGTCTCCGGGGAGTATAACTAATGCTGAAAGAAAAGATTTATTTTTCTTTGGACATAATTTTACATACAATTTATATTCAGCTCCGTCTAACACAATACTAATCCGTCTCTTTCAAATTGCAAGAAGGTTTTTCGGTGTGATTTTTGATACAATACGTACATAATAATCATATCTCTACTCCTCGTTATAATTCCGAGGATTAGCCTAGAAGTCGGACACTTGTGCGCGAGAGGGGGCTATTATTATTATTAAGAAGCTCACATTTGAGCCTAGGAATGACTTACGTTGGTAGCCTTTAACCGCCATTCAATGTAGGAATGATGAAAACCTGGAAAACCTCATTAATTAGGGGGCTGGTCAAACGCCGACTGATTTATACATACACTTATTTTCTCTAAAGACTGTAGAAATAATGGTTATCTGACCTAAATTATAATTATTATTAAGAAGGTAGCACCATACAACATAAACTAATAAAAAAGTTATGCTGCTTTGTGTAGCTTTTAACATTGAGTAGGTCAAGTCAGATTATATGCAACAGTCAGGTCTTGCGACTCATTGTGCATGTCGCTAGTAGTTGAATTTTAGAGGGGGTTCATCCATCATGTGCTTTTCCATTATTAAACAGATAGGTACGATGATAGAGAATGTATATGGAATTCACGTATCTGCATAATTTGCTCCTTAAGTAGGTGTTAGCTTCATACGATCTTGTCCCAAGAGGACAGCGCCTTGACATATTTTATGACACACTCTTGGATGCACTCTAGGAACTATTCAACTTATTTTAAATTTTTATTGCTTTTCAATGGCAAAAAACCTTAATTTTATATTTATACTATTCAGGATATTTTATGGTGTAGCCAGAACTGAAACTAAAATATTGGCTACCATTATTCAATAAGAACGGAACATTGTAAATGCTTTAGGATATATTAAGATAATAAATCATCTGAAATAAGATCAAATATTGATTATATAAGATTCAGTATGTATTCGCAGGAATGGTTCAGTTAAAATATCTTTTTAAAAATGAAAAAGATTGATTTTAATATTTACATTTCACATTTATTTAATTTTCTATGAAACGTAGAAGAATTTTAGTATAAAGGGAAATAGAACGGAAATTCAGAATGTAACATAACAGTAGAAATGCTTATATTAAACAACCAAAAATAAAATTTTAGTCTATCATAAAATATGGAAAACTGCCTACTGAAATAATTATTGTTCGCTTAAGTAATACATGTCGAAAGAAAGATATACACATCGCTTTTTTTATGTAAAATATAAATTATATTTATTTATGTATTGCGAATAAAGCAGACGATGTAAATGTTTATGCAAGTTCTAAGAAGCACAAAAGTAATCTAGGTATTTTCAAGTTCTAGTTCCATTAAGAGTCCTATATTATTCTTGAATAGCAATTTCTACAAAGAAAATAATTTTAGATGTTTAATAACTAAATTATATAAGGCTTGTTAAATAACGTTAATAAATCTATGTCGTTTGAGTATTTGTATTGGATACCTAACGTTAACAAGTGGCAACAAAAAAAAAAAAAAAACAGTGCAACCAACAATTATATTGACTCAGTTAAACCTGTAAATATTATTGTACATTTTATCAACCAGAATTTTTTAACCAAAGCAACTTTGTTCCGTAACATTAAAAGTAAAAGTTTTCCCTTTTTTCTAGTTCATCTCTTTACATACTCTTTGTATTAATATTAATACATTTTGTAAATTGACTTCTGTTACACTGTTCAGGTTAAATAAAATGTGAATATTTGAACCGACTGATCAACTCTTTGGTATATACAGGGTGTTAGGTCAACATGCGGCAAAAATTCAAAGGGTTATTTCTTGGCCTATTTTAAGAATATTTTGTCCTACGATGATTTCTGAAAAACCCCTTTGTTTCGAAGATATAGGGTGAACAAAATTTGCGACCATTTTCGATCTTTGTTGAAATCATTAATGTAAATAAAAGTATGGCTGGAGGAAGTCATTTCAAATATTTATTGTAGATTGAGCAACTTTACATGTTCTTCTTGACAATAAAATGTTGTTACTGTCGCAAATTTCTTCACCCTGTATATTCGAAACAAAGGAGTGTTTCAGAAATCATCATAGAACAAAATATTCTTAGAATCAGCCACCCTCTCTATATAACACCCTGTATATTTTTTAACGTGCATATTGTTCATTATTATAATTTTTTAAACATTGATATTTATATATGTGATGTGAAATGTTAGTTACTGAAAAAGTTTTCTCTGTATATATTTGAAGATATGTATTACATATCAGAAGAATTAAATTTTCAGTAAAATTACACATATTTTACAACTGCAACCTAAAAATTACAATGTATAAATCAATACAAATTATAGTGTCGAAAATTTATTGCGGAATTTAGCAAAAAATTTGTAATTCCATATCATGTTATGCAATTTTCTCCATGTATATTTCTGTGTACTTATTTCATTTATAAAATTATTACGTAATTTAGAGCCAACTGATATCGGGATTTATCCTCACCATGCGGCTTAACAAAAATGATTTAATTATGACAATTTTGTCGTTTGGTCTCGATGTCTCCGTTTTGAAGAAACTTTTTAAGAAAGTTTTTAAAAATAAATGTTACTCATCTAAATGCCTCCTGAAAATGAAGAAATTGGAATGAAATGTGCCATACAAATTTTAACAGCTTTCGTAGAATCATTGCGAATGAATACTAAAATGGTAAAAGCTATGCAATATCACTATTGTTCAAAATAAAGTTTGAAGTTCGAATACGGAAATAGTCATTTATCTAACAAGTGTGGAAAAGATACTTCCCGCACGTGTTATGTACAATATTCCTACGATCGTGACAATTCTAATCAGGCAAAACAGGTTATTCTAATTATAACATTAACAAGTTATTATTAAGTAGTTATTTAAACTAATAGAATATGTTAATAAATAATATTGAAGTTAAATGTATAGTTTGTGGGATGTTCTAAATTTAGTGCAACAGCACCTTGAAGATGTTCTTCAGTAGTACAGTAGAGTTGACAAAGTGTGTGCTGCAGGATTAGTTTGTAAATTCTGTGATAAAGGAATACCTGCTAAATTCTGTTCTTTAGTCACGGAACATACTGTTACTGTTGATGTACTACATACTTCAGCATTCTCTTGAAGTTCTAAGGAGGGATCCAAACAATCCTCAATGTATGACTCAGCTACCGCTGTGGACTTCCGCCCACCATGTCATTTTATGTTTATAATATTAGACTCAAAGTTGGCTAATAATGTGGATAGCATTTTCTCGAAGCTGTTGATACCCACAGATTGCTTAGAACATTTACCCTCTTTTAGAATAAGAAAAACCGATCGTGAGGGGTATTTCTACTGTGTGATAATAAGCACATCCTTCTATATCCTGGATCGCCATATTTGCTAGTTGATCATAAGATATACGTTGTCTGGGTCAGTTAGGAGAAAATTTTCTATTTCCTTTCTTTCTAATGCCTTTGATTTTTTTACTTGTGACCAATATTTCTTCAAATATGCCTAACGGCTAGAGGTATTTTCCAATATCAATGTCTTTCTTTATTTTCGTATAGTTTCAACATCGAAGAGTTCGACCATAGAGTTGACGGAGATTTACGTTTTGCAATGTCGTGGACATAGGCCAAAAACACCTCTTCTTTTAAAGACGAAGTGTTCTTCTCCATGCGCTCTTGGTTAAAGGTAGCAAGTTCTTTTTTATAACAAATTCTTGATTTTGCAGAAATTAATGCATTACTTGCATCATTAGTGGCCTCCAATATTTCTGTCGGAACTTCATTGATAGATTTCTCACACATTTTGGGTAGTTTACGTCGAAGACAAATGAAAAATAAATCAAACTCAACCTTCAAACTGAACTGATTGAAAATTGTGTGTCAAAAAATATTAACAATCGAACTGCACGTAGTTATGGAAACGACAGGAATTTTTATCTGGGATTACTTATGTCCTGCGTAATACGGCGCACACTGGCGCAAAACGCCACTGTGCCACTCAAATTACTGTACACCCCTTAGGGTTGGGCCGTTTGAGTTGATTTTTTTTAAATGTTCGTCATAAAATTCCCTATCGATCCCTCTTTCTCAATTTTCGCTTTGGGTCTTCATTTTCGCGGAATTTGGCTCCAAAAATGGGTTTGCATGGAAAAAACTAGATTTTTCGCACAAAAATGACCCTACGGAACACGAGATTGAGATTTTGCCGGACTTTTTTATGGGTGAATGCTCGTCTTGGAAAGCCCTACAATACTGTCCACTTAAATTTCGGGGAGAAATTTTCCGTTGCCCTTAAAATGGCCACAATCATCCAAAAATTTTCACATATCAGAAATCGTTCTACTGAAAACTGGGAAAGTATTGGAAAAAATCTCATCTCACAAAAATTATTTGTACACATTCGAGGGATCTGCAAAAATTTTTTCAGAATTTTTGGACTCATTTTTGGACATTCATCAAAATGGTCACATACAGATTTTCCGAATTTTCTCCTAAATGATTGATTTTTCCTGGAGCTGGATACTTTAAACTTTCGAGACCATAAGATTTTCTGTGGATCATTCTTTTTTTGATCATTTTGATCCAAAACCCACAAATATTCAAAAATACTGGGAAATCATCTGGCATTCCCGAAACGTTTAAATATTTTGATTGTCCAAACAAATTCTCAAAAAGCTCAGTCTTTTGAAGGGTTATTGTTATATATTTTATAAATACCTTGTATATAAATTAATGTAGAATAGTGTATGTTTTTCTAGGACAGATATTGTTTTTGTATATTTTATTTATTTTTTTTTGTACAGCGCTCGATATAAAAAAGCAAAGTTCGTTGTTTTATGTTATCCCTGTGTGTTGGGAAGAAAATAACCAAATCAATCATTTCTAATTTACAGTGAACTATTGTATCCAAAATGGCCACTTTTAACAAAAAATTGAATTCCCAGAAACATGTTCAAAATCATTTTGTATGGAACCTTTCTGACCTTTTTCAGAATTACGGGAAAATTCGGAAAATATGTATGTGGCCATTTTGGTGAATGTCCAAAAATGTGTCCAAAAATTCTGGAAACATTTTTGCGGATTCCTCAAATGTGTACAAATAATTTTTGTGAGATGAGATTTTTCTCCAATACTTTCCCAGTTTTAAGTAGAAGGATTTCTGATATGTGAAAATTTTTGGATGATTGTAGCCATTTTAAGGGCAACGGAAAATTTCTTCCCGAAATCTAAGGGGACAGTCTTGTAGGGCTTTCCAAAACGAGCATTCCTCTATAAAAAAGTCCGGCAAAATCTCAATCTCGTGTCCGTAGGGTCATTTTTGAAAAATCTAGTTTTTCCATGCAAACCCATTTTTGGAGTCAAATTCCGTGAAAATGAAGACCCAAAGCGAAAATTGAGAAAGAGGGATCGAGGGGTGTACAGTAATTTGAGTAGCATAGTGGCGTTTTGCGCCACTGTGCGGCGTCGGAGCAGCTTTACTGCTATTTACTGTTAGACGCTAAGCTGCATCAAGCGGTACTCATAAGCACCTTGAGAAAAAATTTGCGCTTAATGCTGTCTGCTTCCGATGAATTACATTGGACACAAGCATTCGTGCGGAAAAGTGCCACTTTCACCACAAAAAATCGTGCGGAAAAGTATTCTTTTTCACATGATCTAGGAAAAACAAATTTTCCCTATGGTTTGCTATTTTTTTTATAAAGCGTAATCGGAATTCCATATACTTACGTTAATGATTTGAGTTGATATTTAACTTTTCACCTCGCATTTTATTTATGCATTGTGTACACAATATATTAATTTTTAACAATGTGCATATTAAACTATCTGTGCGGTAAATAAATAATTTATTCAAGACGTCAGTTGGGACCGAGCCCTTTCAGAGGAATTTAAAAGCTCTTTAAGTAGCTAAGTACTGCCATATGGTGTTCTAAAGTTGTTGGTTAGATAAGATTGAAAGGGGTTGAATGTAAACTGTGCCTAAAGTTGTTTTCCTAAGAACCATCTGTTTCAAAGTTTATTAAAAGATGAACTCTTGTCGAATTCTTTAAGGAGAAAATTGCTGATATTGAAAACAAATATGAGATATTTAGGAAATAGTATCACAAAAAGTTTAATATTTGTCGTGTAATTTAAATTTTTACAGTTAAAAGAACATCGCTGAAATTTTATGACAAAAAGTTGTTCAACTTATATGTTGAATAGGTAGATATATAATTCCTTAAAAGACTTTTTAATTATTTGTGCTTCGGTTCCTTTATTACATTGCTTCCGAAGGAATATTTAATACTTAATTTTAAAATTTCTGTAGAAAAAGTTCAAATTTGTTGGATAATATTAGGTATAATGCACAGGGTGTCTCAAACTCGATAGTACTATACTACTGTGAGGATACAAAAAAATTAAATAACCATAATCAATAATATTTTTTCCAGAAACATATCCATTTTTTTCGTTTAAAAAGCTCTGTTTTTTCTAATGAACTTTTCTTACACAAATTCTTCTATATTACTTCTCGTTTAAAAATTATAAATAATATCGTCTAAAGTCTCAAAAGAAATACCACTTAAAAATCACATTAGCGGTGAAAGTATCAAGTAGTCGTTCAAAAATAATTGAATGTTCGTTGTTTAAAGTGTATAAAAGTCACAAACTACTTATCATTACTTAATGCGAAGGTCAAACGTATACCTTTTGTTCTTACAAGAAGAGCTGTAGGGTTATAGAAAGGTATCCAGAGTGTCTAATTCTTGATACCTTATCACAATCGCTTGTAATGAGTTAAACGGCGAAATGTTAATAAACGCAGCTCACAAAGAAGTCAGGCGAAGATTGGATATATGTCTAAAAGTGAGAGGTCACATAGATAATAGATTGTAATGTGTATGTAGTATGAGAGTATTTGTCTCATTTTTTAAGTTCAGTTATTGTTATCATCACCTTTTGTTTTAACTGTATTAAACAATTATCGAGTTTAATCCTTATGCTTAATGACATTTTTCTACAAACATGTTAAAAATGCAATTTTTAACAATTCTTTATAGTATAAAAATATTGCTTTAAGGCACTAGTGCCTTAAAATGATCACTTTAAAGCACTAGTGCCTTAAAGTAAATGTCAAATTGTGACAGTAAATTTGAAATAAATTGAATTTATATTTTCACACAATTTGAAAAATTAAATCCTTCCTCAATTCTATTACTATCAACTGAAACAACCACATTCCTAGTTGACGTTTGAACAGAATCCGCTGATATTGATGGCAGTGAAAGCAGTTTTCGAGCAATCGAACTTTTACTTTCCAACGAATCTTCCATGTATCCTTCGGCGACTGTTGAAAATTTCCATCCCCCATGCCGCTTAATTGTTGTTAAATTTGCTCCCATATCCGCTAGTAAGCTTGCCGACGAACGCTGAAAACAATGCCCACTATAGAGATTAGAATTTGGAAGTTGCAGAAATTTAGGAATAGCAGCAGGAAATTTTCCAGACGTATTTATTCCCACATACTTTAGGAAAAGCCTCCGATGTTCCACATTTGCTGGACGTCATATATCTCCGATAAAAATGCAAATAAAATTCTTCAACAATAGGGAAATTTCGTGGAACCTAAGTTTTGGTATCTGAACCAATACTGAACGGGAAGTATCCACAATTTCCAAGTTGTCAACAGTTAACTGGCAAAGCTCCTCTCTAAGGCAGGGACCAAATATTTCTAGCTTCTTTTGTCATAAGTGCACACTTCAAAAACTGTACAATTTGGTCTTTGATCAAGATCTTTGATTTTTTGGGTTGATAACCTTCTCCTTGACGTTTCAGAAACGCAATGAGCTTAAAATGCTTACTGATATCTACGTCGCTATTTATCCGTAACATAGCTTTAATTACAGAATAATTAGACCATAGAGATGAAGATTCCCAAACTCCCCAAAATAGGTCATTTTCAGTATATTTTCCAGGAATGCCTTTTTGTTCACACTACTTCATAAACTTATTGTATGCAATTTCATATTGAATCCAGGATTTTCTTGGTAATAAGTCCAAAGTAGCTCGGTTGGCCGCTTCATCGATTTCTTTAAATGAATTGTTCTTTTCCATATTTTCTTTATACTTATGACACAACGTTTAAAAGTGACAAATCCAAAGCTGTCAAACTTTTCGTAAATGATGAATATAACAATGGTTGCCACCAGGGTTACTATATATCAGTGGCAAGTGCCCACTTCGAAAATTTGATATAGTGCCTATGATGCTATTTAAAACTTAACTTATTTCTACCCTGGGTTAAGTCTTTAATGCTGTTTGTAGAAAAATATTGCATGATATTTGTGTTAAAAGTGTTTTAAGGCACTGATGTAAATGTAAACTTTTACATGCGTGCCTTAAAATTGCACTTTTAACACTCACATCATAAACAACTATTATGCACTTTAAACAACGAATATTCACTTATTTTCCAACGAGTACTTGATCCCTTCACCGCTAATGTGATTTTTAGGTGGTATTTATTTTGAGACTCTTTAGGACGATATTGCTTATAACTTTTAAACGTGAAGTAGGTAATACAGAAAAAAATCTCTAATAAAAGTTCATTAGAATAAATAGAGAAAAACAACAACAACAACAAACAACAGAAAGAAGAAATTTGGGTATGTTTCTGGAACCATATAATTGATGACATCATTAGTCGTTTCTGCCAAATCCCAAAGATATTAATTTCGATTGAAAATTGAACTTACTTCATCCCATTTATTACCACGTGTCCTGAATATTATTAAAAAAAATTTCTCCTCATACTATACCTAATAGCTATTCGATCATCTCGATTTATTTAATCCAAACAAATCCAGTTTGCTTTCATGTCCCAATATTCGAACGTCCGAGTATTCGAACAGTTTGTAGCCTGTATAATTGGCAAATATTTATGGGCAAATGCGAATGTTTTATGTTTTAAGTTAGTGTTGACTTGTAGAGAGCTAGCTTGTAGAGAAGCGCGATGGGCGAAGTGTGCGGGGAGCAACATTTCATAGACGTACTAAATTTTATGCTATGATAGCTTACGTTATCCATCACAACAACTGCTCCTGGTTCTACATATGATAAAATAGATTCAAATCATTTTTCAAATACGTCACTGTTCATATCTTCATGGTAATCTCCCGTTCTACGTGATTCAAAAACATGCAAACTCTTTTCTAAAAATCCCGAATCATTACCAATACCTATGTGTTATTATTAACCTACGTCCTTTTCCAGAAGGCGCCTTTAATCCTCTAGAAAATCCATCTAAAAATGTTTCTCTTTTACTTCGAACGTTACCATCCTGCCAAACGCTTGATACCGTATAATCTTCGTTTACCCATGTTTCATCCATGTAATATATCCTTTTGTCTGATGCACAAAATTCTCTTAGTTTTTCTAAATATTCTCTTCGCTATACTACAATTTCATCTTTTTCAACGAGCATACTTTTACGATTTCGTTTTAAAAACCGAAAATTCATGTCATGCATTGTTCTTCTAAGAACTTTGTCAGATAATTGAGGCGTGTCCTCATCCTCAGCTATCGTAGCTTCAATTTTTTATCGTCGGTATTTTATTTCTGAAGAAAAATCCACAAATTTTCCTGCGAATGGCGTATTTTACGTCATCATAGACTTCTATTCTTTTCCTTCCTCGTGTTTCTATTTTTTCTTCTTTGGATTTACTTCCGCACTTTTTTTTATAGCATGATATAACTAGAAACTGACACTTGTGTTAACGAACTACACAATCATATCAACAGATTCACTAACACTTATGTTAGAGTTTCGCGCTCGAATTCCGTCGTATACGTTTTTTATTATTATAAGTTGTCCGTTACATAGGTTATGTCGATTACTAACAGACCTTTTACTAGAACTGGCACTGTTATTTGTTTATTTTACGGTTGCAATAATTTATTTTTATAATTTAATATAACTATAGAAATAACACTCCGCGAATAGCAGCAAATTCCCCAACGTACGCATATTCTAATGGAGTTCTAACCTCGGCAAAGCCATATACTAACGCTCACGGTTTACACACACCAAAATATTGTTTTCCACAATGCAATAAACAGAGATAGAGAATACATCGGGCTTCAGTTTGACTGAGTCTTTATCGTGGTGCCGTAAATGTGAGTATAGTATCTTTGTGCATAGAAAGCGGCACAGTAATAATGAGGTAAATAATGTGTATCTCTTATAAAAATATTATACGCTTAATAGTAATAGTGTTTTTATATTATCTATTAGTCACTCTCTACAATTTCGACCGATGACTATAGATCACTTCTCAACGAATATTCGTAGGATTCACAGACTGCTTCAAGGTATAATTTATCGATGAAAAAACTTAATACCGAGCCGGAGCTAGAAATTGATTAACCTAAAAACTTCTCAAATAAAGTAGTTCTAAAATCATATAAAACCATCAAAGCATCCATAATGTTTCTTCTAAGAGCTTCGACATGGGTTAGTTTACATATCTGTAACATTTTCTAAAGAGTAGACAAAAAAATCAACATTCGTCAGACATTTACTACTGCCATTTAAATTTCGAAGTACTCGGAAAGTTTGACTATTGTTTAGAATTATGACATTCAGTCCAAGTATGTATCCCATTTTGATCATAATAACATTTACGTTGTTTCATATTGTTATATTTCATCACATTAAATTCTTGAAGTATGTATCACCCTGTAACTGTTAATAAATAACGGTAATGTTATTTTTAACACGTTATGTATAATTTTAACAGTTTCTAAATGACGAGAAATTTGGTGTCGCTATAGTTTTTACGTAATATGTGTTACTTGAATCGAAAGTAAGTTGTAATATTTAAATAAAACAAAGAAGGATAAAAGATTTAAGTAATCCATTTGATTTGCTTAATGAAAAACTAAAACAAATATTTAGATTAAGTAAAAGCAACGCGGCAATGTATTAACGAATTAAGACCACTTCTGGCAGTTCCTCAGAGACAAAAACTATTCTGACAGAGCTAAGGGTAAGAACACTGCTTTTTAATTTTATTTTTTGATAGGTGGATTGGTTCTATTATTTGCAACATTATTATTTTTAACATTACGTAGTTACCAGACATGTATTGGTAATAATTTTAATTTAGTACTGTCAAAAATCAGAATCAGAATTTGTTCAAGAGATACTTATATGATGTTTTCACAAACAAGGAACCACATAAAAACTGAAAATATTAAAAACAAAAAAAAAAAACAATAATCGAAATGTCAACAATCATTTAAGCAGAATACACCTGCCTGTTACCTACATAGTGGCATTCGAGGAACTTGCAGAAAGCAGTTGTGTTCCTCAATAAATTGCAGTATTGATCTTTTACTAAATCTAAATAATTTTTTATAATTCTTCATCAGTCAAATCAAATGGATTACTTAAACTTTGTATCCTTCTTCTTTGGATGGTTTGTTTCAAATTTTACAACTAAGTTACTTTCGATGTACATTTATAAAACTGCGAATTAAATGTAAATTTAATAAGCCGTCCATCCAGGTCTTCTTACTACTGCTTCGCGTTACTACGTTCGGCTTACTGCCAGTAAGTTGTAAGTAACGTTGTCAAACAAATGGTTCTTTTGAAGACCATGCAGATTCATCGCGAAAAGGAACCCGGAGAAATTTTATAACCACATATAACGCCCGCGGAAGCCTACAAACTAACATATATATATATATATATATATGGATAAGTATGGAATAAATTCAATAATTCTCTATCAGACAGTACTAAAATTTTGCCCTCTTACATAGGAAAGTTTTCGAGTAAATGACGATTGAATGTTAGAAAACGTAAATCAATTAAAAGCAAAAACGTTATCAAGTTTAGTTTTTCGAATTCCATAGTTCTTTTACGGATCACGTAGGTGGAAATCTTTGCAAAGTGTCATTGTCACACCGACTTTCTAATAAGTATTGTAAGCGACATAGAAATTATTATTCAATTTAAAGTATTATGGCACATTTAACTATTACTCAAAGAATTGAAATTTTAATTCTTATCGGATGCGGGAATATGACTAGAACTCAGCAGGAAGTTTGCGATTTATTTAATAAAAAATCGCCCTATCAGCCAATCTACAGTCAGTAAGGTAGAGTCTAAATTTAGAGAAACTGTCAATGTTGTAAATATTCCAAAACCTGGACGTCCAAGCATTAATGAAAATCAGAAACAGAACATTTTGATATGTATGGTCCACCATACTTATCAAAATAATAATAATCCTCATAATTCTTCACGATTGGTTGCATTAAACAATGACACTAGTCAGACGACATACCCAACATCCTCAGAAATTAAATGTGTGGGCTGAAATAGTTGACGACAGAATAGTAGGGCCTTTCTTCTTTGAAGGAACCCTTACAGGACAAAGATATTTAGAGTTTCTAGAAAATGACCTTGTTCCAGCCCTTGCAGTAATTTTTCCTAACGATAATGACCCTGACATTTCTGACGATACCATATGGTTTCAGCAAGACGGTGCACCTCCGCACTATGCGCGCCCTGTACGAGATTTTTTGGACAACTATTTTCCTGGGAGGTGGATCGGCAGACGCGGACCGACAGAATGGCCTGAAAGATCGCCAGATCTTACACCTATTGACTATTTTTATGGGGATACTTGAGATCAAAAGTGTACATTAATAAACCATGTAATTTAGAAAAACTTCAAAATCGCATTCGTAATGTGCAAGAAGAATTTCTTCACAGACTTGCGCATTGTCAAGAAGTTGGTGGATGGCAATTCGAACATTTAATTTAAGTATAAAATTTAATCAATTGTATTTTATTTTACATACCTCAGAATTGTTACTTTTTTATGGATAAAATTTACGTTTTCTAACATTCAATCGTCATTTATTCGAAAACTTTCCTATGTAAGAGGGCAAAATTTTAGTACTGTCTGATAGAGAATTAAACGATCTTTCAGAATCAAGGAAAAAAATATGGTGTTGCCATTTAAAAAAAAATCGATGACGTCATTATTCGAAAACAAATGACATTTGAAAATCGCATTTTACGCTAAAATATGTATTTTTTAAATAAAAAATCGACCTGTTCGAGGATTTTTCCCAAAAAATAATTGTTTCGTTTTTATTGAATTTATTCCATACTTTTGGCGCATACTGTATATATATATATATTATTTACCTTTAGGCATATATTATCTGTCTTTTATAAAAATATTCTGTCCAATTTATTTATTCGACACTAATCTTACTTTTAGACTATGAAAAAAAATAAAAAAGTTAATGCTTAATTTTTTCTTCACGAATAATGTTTTAATTTTTGTAGAAAATATAAAAATAAGCAATTTAACTAGGTTCGAACATTGGAGAATTTTAAATGGTATTAAACAAATTCATTTAGTAACTATGGAATAAGTTTTAGTAAAATATAGTACATCTATATTCATTCTTATTTAAACTTTGTATTGTTAATAGAAATGGGACATAACTAAGATAAAGACAAAGTATTTCTTAATTAATATGACTAGATTTTACGAATAATAATAACTTTTTACATAATATTAATAATGATAAATTTAAAAAAAAATTTGTTATAAAGGACATTATAATTAATGCTGAAGAATTTCTCATTGTATATTTTATTATCAAAATTTCATATTAATAGGTTATTTCATATTTCATAAGGTTGTATAAGGTTATATGTACTCGTATATTGAATTGGGTAACTATTTTTTTTATATTTTGAGGATATTAGAAGATGCATTAGTTATATTTAAATTGTATAGGCCTTTCAAAAATTTTCATATATATCAAATTGTGTTAAATATCAAATAATATCTTATCTGTATTTTATAAATTTTGTATTAAACAACATATTTTTTAAACTATCATTGAAGCTTGGCATTATTTTAAAATATAATAACAAATAAAACAATAATAACGCACACTTTATGGAAGAAATTTATTGGTAAATTAATATAACAGGTATTAAAAAATATCCTTATATTTATAGTAGCCTGGCAATTAGCAGTTTTCTTCGAGCGGTGACACCAAAATGTTTTGGTAACGCTGCAAGTTTCCCAAACAGCTGCAGTTTACAGGATTATTTGTCAAATTTATCACTGTTACTTTTGCCAATTCGTTTTGCAAAAATTCATCCGATAAACAGTCGATGTGATTGTCCTTTAGGTCAAGGTTATGTATTTTTTTCAAATTAAAATCAAAAACCTCTAATTCATTATGATCCAAGTAAAAATCTCCTATCTCGCTGACATCAAAAACATCATTCTCGACTTTGTCAATTTTATTATAACTGAAATAGAGGTTTAATTTATGGTTCCTTATCGACTTGAACGCTCCATCGGGTAGATATTGAATGAAATTGAACTTTACAGAAATTAAAGTGATGTTGGGGCAATTCTGGAACCACAACGCGTAAAGTGTGAGATCGTTGTGGTCCAATATAACGCTCTTCAGGTTCTTCATGTGGTCGAAAGCCGTCGGCTTTATAGTATGTATTTGGTTGTAAGACAGATTCAGATGCTGTACGTCCATGTAATTGAACACCCCATCTTTAATAACCTTAATATTATTTCTCGTAATGCTCAGTTCGATTAGGGGAGACAAATTCTTGAAGCTTTCCGGTTCGATGTCGATTAATCCGCAGTTTTCCATTATGAGAGTTTTCAAGTTTCTCGCAAAACCCAAGTCGAAACTTCGCAGCACGGAAATTCTCTGATTGAGGGCGATTCTTGTGGCGTTCTCCAGTGAATCGTCATGTCGCGCCGTGTAAAAGTGCGGTTCTGTTTTATTTGGCTCGTACCAAATTAAATTGAAATCACTGGTTGACGACAGCACTAGACTGAGGTGCAATAACAGACACAGTATTTCCAAAGCGCGCATTTTTCTCTCACTTTACCGACGTCTTCGACCACTGCAGAACTGAATTAGAGGCCAGTGTGTGTGGAGCAACAGGACGTTTGCAATTTGTTAATTAGACGCAAGTGATCCTACTATTTTTAAAAGCTAAGAACTAGAAGGTCACTGTGTATTTGATTGAACTGATTTTAAGATAAAATGCTTTTAGCATACAGGGTAGAGAAGAGGATAAATTAAGGTTGGCAAAAGTGGGAAAAAAAGAAATAATTTTCCATGCTTTGTAGTGGTCATAGGAGAGGTAAGAAATTCTTAAATTAAACTGGCCTTCTGCGTTGCTTTCGAGTAAAATTAATTTCAAAATCATACCTATTACATTCTACAAAAACGTGAAATAAAAACTGTTGAAAAAAATCAAAATAATCATATAGATACATTATAATGCAAGAATTTACAAATAGTGGACTTACTGATATGAATTTTGTGTAAGAGAATTGCAAGAATGGTGTACTGACGGCTAAAATATTTAAAATTGTAGCTTTTAATAAATTGTTTTAAAATTCTTTGTAACAAAACCTTATTTCATGGAACAGAAAAAGTCAATAGAAAGAATTAAACAAAGATTCAGTGGCCTTCTAAATGTGAACCAATATTGCAATAAGAATTGACGATCCAATATTCTTTAAATACCTAATCCGTAATAAAATCCAGCATAACTTCATCCAAACTTTTAAGTGATTTTATTTGACTTGTTTTTCATAATAAATTATATTCATTTGTATAATTATATTTAAATCAGTCAAAATAAACAAAATTATACTTATGTCTGCAGTCCGCAATTCGTTCGTAGATCTCAGAACTTGGCGACGACCTTAAAATTTAAATATACTTCATTTATATTAAAACAAAATTCAATCTTATTCATGCCAGCTAATGGACAAAAACATTCCATTCATTTAACTGCAGGGGCTCGATTCCTGAGTTTATTCGAACACGTTCCCTCAGAAAGTGACGTAAATTCTCATGAAAAAATGCCATTCTTATTATAGTTATTTCTTATAAAAAATTGAGGAATTCTTTACATTTATAATAAACTCAGGAATGTTTTAAACTGAATAACTTCCCACTCGAATTTATTGCACTGCACTCGACAATCAAATTTGGACATGTTTACTACTCGTAAAATAAAACAGTTGCAATGAAACCCTACGTTGGGATAGGCAGTTAGAAGCAACGTCATATTACTATTACATTTTAACAGCATAAAAATTATTCTACAGTGAGTACACTCAAGTGATGCTACTTCTATTTTATATAATCAACGTATATTTAACTATCTTAGAATTTGCGAAGATGTAGCATAAACACATTTTATTTATTCACCTTCAATTATTCGCCGTCTTGAATCAACTGTGACAGGATCAGGATATTCAATAAATAACGCAGTAAATATTGTTTTTTATTTACGACAGTTTATTTCCCATTTATAAGAACCTAGTGCTGAACGTATGAAGAAAAAAATTGATACCGTTTTGCAGTGCAATCCTTGATTTTTTGATTTTATGCCGTATAGTAGATCTTCTGAACCCACCTTAAAT
Organism: Monochamus alternatus; assembly: GCA_037114965.1. Lineage (NCBI taxonomy): Eukaryota > Metazoa > Arthropoda > Insecta > Coleoptera > Cerambycidae > Monochamus > Monochamus alternatus. The sequence continues at coordinate 69,167,506 of CM073431.1, read as the reverse complement.
GTGTCATCCATGAAAAATTCTATATATTTTAAATATGCACCAGTGACCTCTGTGAACGTTGAGTATACGAAATGGATTATTATCGACAGCCTGACATTTGAACATTTACAGTAGTTGCTGAGTATTCAATTTTATTCCAGTATTACAAGTGAATAGTTATGTAGAATGTTTTGTAAATTAATAAACTGAATATGAATAATGTTGTATATTATAAATTACCAGTACAAGGTAAGATGCTGATTTAAATTTTTTGTAGGTATATGTTTGAACCTCGATTTCTTCAAACATTAACTTAGTGTCCTAAGTGCGTCCATGATAATGACGTCATCTGCGGGCTTTACTTATATCCATTATCTAACTATACTCGCGTCAAGAATTCAGACGTCTTACATCATGGTTGACATTAGGCGATTGTTTTTATTGTCAACGTAATTTTCGATATTTGGTCGCGTTAAAAAAAACAATTTTTTGCAATTTAGTGTAATATATAATGCAAACATTTAGTGTACTATATAGTTTTATTACTCTCAGTTGCAGTTTCTTAAATATATTGATAAAAATATAATGAATTATTCATTTGTTCGTGTGACGTAAGTCGTCTGAATTCTTGACGCGAGTATAGTAATTAAGATATTTTAAGTACATGAATGGATAATAGTGAATGTATTTTCGTCGTTTTAACAGACCTCAACTATAGATAGTAACAAAAACGTTAATAGAAACCGGAAGAGAAAAAAAACTTTTTCAACTCCTTCATGGAACGTCAAAATAAACATGAAATTTTTTCGGATATAAGTGGTATAGAAAGTTCAAACCATTAATAATCCCTAAAAGTTGCCTGTTTTAGTTTTCCTGTAGTTCTGCCTAGGTAGTTTTAAGCGAATCATCCTATATATGATCCAGTTAATACGTTATAATGACTCACATTTCCGGCAACCAATCTTGAAGTTGACAAACAAATTCACGCATCACGAAATTAATCTTAAAATATGTTCACTGTTGATATGTTGCCTTAACTTGTAGAACGGGGTAAGGATGATACCGATTTTCATGCAATCGTTTAAACTTTCATATAGCTTTCTTGAACTTGGAAACAATGGAGAAGTTGCATGAATTTTATATTCGTTTGAAATGTATTATAGGGTAATCTTTCAATATATCGAAAGGTCAGAACATGTGTCTGACGACAATAATCACATATTAATTAAAATATTAACATAAATAAATTGCCTTCGAATGCAAACAAAACCACATGGCCGAATACGCGATATTATTGGTGTGACTTTACACACCGTTCAGCGCGTTTTGTTTTCATGGATACAGGTGGAGGTTACAATATTGGTGATGTAAACATGCATTTGCTTCTTGTATTTTTGCGTTTGCGTGGGGCATAGACCCACCCATAACTTATTCTTTTGTTTACAATATACATCCACTCCTGGCAATTATGGTGACAATGCTGTTGGGTAAGTATAAAATTATTATTATGCCATGTGATTTCACATTAAACTACTTATTTTAATTTAAAAAATAATAAGTAAAATTAATGAATAATGATATTTAACATTTATTAATTTTTTATTGCTATTTACTACTGATTTAATTTCTGCTTAACTTAAACATTATTCAAAAATCTTTATTATTACTTTTGTTTCACATGTCTTCAGAATAAAACAGGTAATGTAATGAAGTCAGATAAAAACATTTTTAAATGCCTCAAATAACTTCCTACGTCACGTAAATAGTATAAGCAACTTGGGAGAGTACTTTCTGTGCTCATTTTACGAATCAATTTTGCAAATTTGTTCACTACCAATGTCTATTTAACACAATAACACCTAATAATATCACAAATGACAAATTATCTCTTCTAAACGTATGCACTGTGTTTGTCGGAAAGCATGGAAATCGTATACAGATATGAACATAGGAACAGCGTCTGATGTCACAGGTCTACGCTGTGGCGGCGGCCGTTTTGAGGGGGCGTGGCCAGACTAAATTTTTAAATGCCGTTCTTATCTTTTTTTTCCACGAAATTGTCTAGGACAAACGCCATTTCGATTAGAATAATACATTCTTTCTTGCACGTATTATATGGAAAAATCATGTAATTGCCTCATTCTACATAAGTGCCGTTGAATCTGCTGCAGTGTAGTATTTTTACCAGACCTGTTTCTCATAAATTAATAACACACACAACACTGATGACATACTGGTACCCCAAACGTATTTCATTGCTTTCGTTTGTTGTACAAGGATTTGGGATGACTTAAAATTGTTTTAAACTTGAAGGACTCTTTCTTTTTATTTCTTAAAAAAGATTTACAAAACACGTATAAATACTTATTTCGTAGAAATAAGAAAAACATAGTAAAAAAAACAATCCAAGTTATTTCTACTTTAAATTTAAGACTATTGTATTTGTAGGCTAGTTATATAACTTCTTATCTCTGTTGTCCAGCTTTTCTATAAAGATATTCCTTGGGGTATTGCTGAAACCCCGACTCACGTAGCAACTAAAGTTTCTTCAACTTTTTTATGGGGCTATATCATATTAGATACCGAAAAGTTAATACACTTTGACCATCTAAATAAAAAGTTACGGTAAAATGGGGAAATCGGCACAATGTTGGTTTTTTTTCCGTTTCGTTGCAATTATTTTTACGATGGGGGAATATTTAATCTAGGCGAATTCGACAGCAATTAACGTAAATTTAGTAAAGTGTCGGCACCTGTAAAGTTAGCACGCAATCCCTTGTTTTATAGACTCTTTTAACAGAGATTTATAGCGACACCCTTTCATTAGGCAATAAAAGGGTTTCAGTTACTGCAGAAGGGAAGGTTTAAAATTTTGATTTAATGATTTCGCACGGATTAAAATTCGCACTTGAGTTTAAAGGATATTTAACTACGAGGCCCATCGAAAATCTAGTGGGTGCCTGTTTTCAATTAAATGAAGATGCTCCAGAGCTCTTGAAGTTAATTGTTTATCACAAATTTTTGCTACGGGTATGTAGAAAAGAATGCCTCTAATACACTGAAATAAATGCTACTGAAATAATTATAAATTTGTGCATACAATTTTGTTGTAGAATAAGCTATAGATGTAGCAAGCCATATAAGTTTGTTGTGGTAAATGGGAAAGTATTACAGTAATTGAGTTGTTGTAAATTTTGATATAATATAATTGTAAAACTGTTTACTATATTTTGTAATAAATGTCATATTGTAAAATTTAAAATACGAGTATAACGTATTGTATTAATACAACACTTTTAACCACCATTCCCAAAACTACAAATACACAATTATTGTAATATTATTTACTTACAAATTGTGGTAAAGTAGTTTTTGCCAAATCCAGCATGAAGTAAGCCAGTAGCCGCTAGATGCAGACACTTACATCTCGCGTATTCTTGACTTTCCGTCAGATATGACAAAGATCTAGCAGACCACCAGGGCCTATAAGTGTACTCAGGTTCACGTCTGATATTTATGACAGACACGAACAGTTAGAAATCCATCGAGAGATCTTTTGCCTAACCCTTATGCTCAAATCCGGTATGTCTGATGTACTATAGACAAATTACATTGGCTGTTTGCTATAGGATTTTCAGGTGCTAATTCTGATTGAGGGAATAGCCCGCACAGTAGTTGTTTCCTAAAATTCCTCATTTGCAACAAAAGTAGCAAAAATGGTCAATTTTTTAAATAATTCAATGATAATTGTTAACGCATTTAACAAACATTTTTATAAAACCTTGAAGTCGGGGTTACAAAAATGTTGGTAAACTGTTGCAGTCTTTGTGTTAATAAACTCAACAAAACTGTTAGTAAATGGTACAGCAATAGCCTTTATTCTTTTTTTTCAGAATAGTAATATTCCTAAAAACAAAAATAATGTAAAACAGCTTCATAATTAATTACGTATATTTTGTAGATGGTGAGATGGCATTATGACTTTTAACAACCTAGAATATGTGTAAAGATAAATATAAACTAGCGATGACCACTGGCACTTTGAGATGAATGTGTTTCGCCCAAACTTTACTTAATATGACATAGAGATAAATGTACCCTATTAATTAGTCTGTTTACTTTCAAAAGTGTAACATATTTGATGAATACTAAGTGGAACACGAGGTTTCTGAAATCATTGGAGAAGAGGAAATCGGAAGGTCTCTTGATTTAACATCAGTTAACTTATTCTTATGGAGATTCTAGAAGCCTGATCAACGTATTCGTCAGGCAAGTACCATCTGAAACAATGAGGAATGTGCTCCACAAAGAAAATAACAGGGTTAAGTCAGGGATGCCTGGTATTTATACAGTTGACCCTCTTCTACCTATCCATGGATTTGAAAAACTGTTATTAAAGTAATTTCTTACAGGTAAAAATATGGAGTGGCTCCATCTTCGTCAGCAGCCCACCAGACATGTACCATTTTCGAACTTATTAGCTCTCATCAGTACGCCGTAGGTGAGGTACCTGACGAATAATCCTAGCTGTTTTAGTCTGTCTAACCCGACAGAAGAGTTTATGAGTTTGCGATGTAAAACAAGCTACATATATTGGCCATTCCCTACTCCATGCCGGATTGAAATACCACAAACACAAAGCGTTCTACATGCAGTAAACACTATTGAAAACTGTCTACCTTTATCGCGTTCGGCGGGAAACGATATTTTGCAAACACGGAATTCCATAAAATAACTACTCTGTGGGCTAATGCTTCGACCAGCATTGAATTACCCATAGCAAATAGCTAGATTCATTCGTCAGTAGTCCACCAGACATATACCGGTTTCGAACTTATTAGCTCTCATCAGCATGCCATAGGTGACGTATCCGACGAATAATCCTATTTCGAAATTCTCTGTTTATTTGTTTTATTAAAAACATTATTAACAATTCTTTCTTGAATTAATAATATTTGCGAAAGAAATTGACCATATTGTTTTTTGTAACGTTACGTAGTTTTAAATTGAATCTTGGTGTGTAAAACCTCTTGCAGCGCGATAAAATCGCAAACACCGCGATTAAATCGCGAGATTTAGCAGGGCGGTTGATTCGCTGATGTTTTATTTTCAAAATCGGCACCACTAACCCTAACCATAACGAATAAAATCTTGACAAAACTTGTGACATGTTACGTGGAAATGACCACCATATGACACAAACTGGATGCGCTCCCCCAGAGCCTAGTCCAAGAACAACAACAGCAGGTCAAAGAAATTGAGCAAATGCTAGCCTTGTGCACATTAATTCTGTTACTGACAGCAGCTAATTATCTAGGTCAAGCCATAACCTGAACACTATTATAGAATAAATAATTATCTCACACAATTTCAGTCAACACATTTTTCAGCGATTTTCTATTTTATTTATTTATTATTTATTTATTTAAAACTCCGTAACAGGAAAAGTTTCACGACAATACAATAAAAATAATAGTAAAAGATAATGTACTTGAGTTAATTACCATAAACATAAACTAAAATACTCCTAAAATTGTACAAATAAATATATAAATTTTGTGTAAAAGTAAAAGCTAATAAAGAATGCAAAATAATTAAAATCGTGTAGACATATAGGGCACATTACAAACATCTACTATGTATAATAAAACAAACTACGAAATGTACACGTTAAAAGCAAATAACAAACATAAATTCAGAAGCTAAAAACTGTTTTATGTCTGTAATTGTACACACAAACATATTTAAATAAAACTCTATTAGTGATTGACTATTTATAATGTGGTATATAGGAGATTGCTTATATATGTTAGTTCTATAGTTTTTAATGTAGAATAGTAGAAATAAATCTAGAAGTTGTTTATTCCCGCCCTCCAGAAACGTGAGCCAAGGAACCACCACAAAATAGCTTTTGACAAGCTGAAAATGTGTACCAAAATTTAAATTTCTAAGCGTAACCGTTTTTAAGGAAAAATAAAAAAAACTATTTTTTCCGCCATTTTGGGACTCGAATATCTCAACAGGAAGGACCCAAATTGAAAAACTTCATATGAAGATCCCCCCCTAAAATGGCTTGTGGAATACACTGGTAAAATATTTGACCATCATTCTGGAACACCCTGTATATAACAAATATATAAAACGCGGAGCTTTTTATATTTAATTTAACAGCTACTATATCAATAGCGAACAGATCATTAAATGCATTTTGGTGGAATTTAAAATCAAAATTTGTAGCTTTCAGTTTTTTTATTTATTCTAGTTTACTTTAGGAATAGCACAAAAAACAATGTGTTTAACTCGTAGCAGCGGAAAGTAATAGCTGTAATTACGCCGTTCATGAAATTTTACAAGCATTTGCAATATATGCAACTGGAAAACAGTTCATTGTTCCAAATTCGGTATTCTCTCAGACCCAGTTCCGCTCGACGATCTTAATTACAACGCTCGCCCTTTCCTGTTTAACCTACAGACTGAATAAACGTTCTTTTAATATCGACGGGTAGGTTTTAAAGTTTTATGCTTAGCACACAGTTTTTTTGCTTACAAAGTTAACTTTCATAACTGGGTCTTGCTCGGTGTTTATTCTTACGCTCCGGTAAACACCCTACAGTTACAGAAATTCATTTTAATTTATGGAGAAATGCGAAATAATTAACTTTTGTTTTCGTAACTAAGTTCCGTTAATATGCAATTAATTAATTAAGATATGAAAATAGTCTTTCGCGGATGACACTGAGTCGAGGAATAATTTGTTGATCGGAGTAGTGGGAGAGACAAAAATAACTTGAAATTGACTTTCAATAAATTTGATTGGGTTACATAAGGAAGAATTCCAAAACAATGCTGTTTTGATATGAAATAGAAATGGATTAGATTACATTCAGTTAAAACTGTAATACACTTATAAACAAAAATAAAATTATTTATCATTGAGATACCTGAATTAAGGCACTGTACAAAAACCATGAGTTATTCGTACAGTCCAACGAATTCTAAATTACTAAACGTCTTAAACATTCACAGCCGGTTTCATGAAACGGTCGTAGCGTTAGCTTTGCGTCCGTGTAAAGCTATTCACGAAAAATGCGCTGCTATAGTCTGTTTAGAAATGAAAGAGAGTAATAAAAGAAGCCAGGAGAAGCAAGGAGCCAGTGTGTTGTGACAGATCAATCCAGTCTTAGAGCTAAATATACAAAGACGTGCTAGTGCAGATTACGTACCAGCTAAACGCGTGTAAAGAGGTGCGCTGTCTCAAACTGAGAAGATTATTTATTTAGGATATTTTTAATGCATTGAAACACCAAAATCCTACCAACAGTGTTGACGACATCGCGGAAAAGTGTTCCAAAATGGCAGGGATTGGAAAATCGACTATCTAGAGACAAAGCAAACAAAAAATGAACAAGATACTGTAAATCTCCCAAAATCATCTACAGGGAGGTCAAAAGTCGTTATAGATGATTTCTTCAAAAATGCCATTAGCAGAAAAGTACACTCATTTTATTTTAAAAAATAAATACCAACGCTAAACAAAATTTTAAGTGAACTTTCAGAGGACAACGATTTGCCAAAAATCAGTAGAAGCAAATTATGGGCCGTCTTACGAGAGTTGAATTTTTGCTGGGAAAAACAGAACAGGAAGTCAGTTCTTATGGATAAAGATGAAATTATTTGTTGGCGAAGATCCTACTTAAGATCAATTAGAAAATTCCGTGACGAAGGGAGGAATATTTATTATTTAGACGAAATTTGGGTCAACGAGGGATATACTGTAACAATAGTATGGTAAGATAAAAATGTAAAAAGTTTTCGACAAACATTTTTGGATGAACTTTGAAGGCACCTTCAGATAAAGGGCGAAGATTAATAGTAACACATATAGGTAGTGCCAGTGGTTTTGTAGATGGCGGTTAACTTTTATTTGAATTTAAAAATACAGGTGACTATCACGAAGACATGAATGCAGATGTTTTCGAAGAATATTTTACGCAGATGTTGGATCTTATTTCTCCGTTAAAAATTTCCTTGGAACGAGTAACTGCAGATAACTGGCAAAGATGTACAAAAATCATGTACAAAAAGAAGAGGAGAAAATGTGGGAACTCGATAATTTAATTGACGTTACTGTGGAACCTATCGTTATCAATCTAGGAGACGAAGATAATTCATCAGAATACTCAGAGGATGAATTTTAATATACCTACTTTTTTATTTTCTTTATTGTACATTTATACAACACTACATTTACTCACCATAATTTGAATTTTCAAAATACATATATTTTTGTGTGGAATAAAAGTCTATTCATTAAATTTAAATAAATATTTTGATAATAATATTGAATAATTTTATTTGAATTACTAAAAACCCGCTTAACCCGGATATGATGCTTAAAGTAGCTTCTAGTTTTGAAATGCTGTTTTTATATTGTTTACTTATAAGAGAAATGGACCGAGAAATTGAAGCGGCATGGACAAAGACGGATTGTCGGGGATTAAATTTTAGCTACCTGCTACAATTTAGTACGGTTCGATCACACAAAATTTTTTTTTAAAAGCACCTCATCTATACCGGTCATACATAATATAAAAATATTGAATATAAGCACCAGTACTACATTTATTTACGATTTGCATACATAATAAGCTTTTAGTACTCTCTTTCATTTCTAAACAGACTATAGTTAGGCTGTTTATTTACGTCCATATTTGCGCCAAAAGTTAGACCCAGTATTGTGCCTGTCTAAAAATCGCGTAACTTCGGCCTCTAGTTCCTTGCGTTTTCTATTGTATATTTTTGGACTATTTATATTCAAAAACAGTACTTTTCAGTGCTACGGATAAGTTAACATATCGCAAAGTAAGTACGTAGTAGTGAATAGGAGTACGCCTTTTATTTAAATTGGCGCAACAGAGGCGTACATTTTTCGCGTAACCTCCGCTAGTCAGACTAACTTTACGCCTTGTTGATGAATTTGTATGTCAACGTTTTCATATTATTCTGAACTGACCTACCAAACACAGCTACCAACTCACAATTGGATGACATTTTTATGCTTTTAGTATTCAGATTTATTTGTACCAAACGAAACATATTTTACTTGACCATTTTTTCTCTCTGATCATCCGTAACACAATTATGACAACAAACGGGTCTTGAATATATGACAACGTAGCTGGCATACCATGTCAGGATTGCCAGGTGTTTGTACATAGTAATTGCAAAATAAACATACTTACTATGAATGTGAAATAGTTACTTCTATGATCAGGAATGATGCGCTCTGGATACCTTTCTCGATATAACTTTACAGCTTTTCTTGAATTTTTTTGTGACTCGCAAATTAGCAACATTTCAACTTTCTCCGAATGAGAAAACATTTTGTAAGCACAATAGTTATACGTTTGACGTTCGTATTGAGTAATGACAAATATTTTGTGACATTGATGGACTTACAAATATCAAGCAAGCACTTTGTACAGAAGAACGAAACGCATTAGCCACAATACTACTATGATTAATGACTTTTAGGTTGCAGGAGCAGGTGATATATTGCAATGTTGTACGTTACAGGACGATACAGTTTTAAGAATTTTTTGGGAAACTTCAATTGTTTACTTCGTTAATAATGATATAATAAACAAATTACGTTGCAGGAGCTTTTACTTAACCTTAGCTATGCTTTAGTTAGTAATTTCGTAATACAGTTTTTCATTTTATTGCAATTGCATTTTTATTTTTTAACCGTATTTGCAGAAAAACTATTCACTTTACACATTTTTTTCAATTTTTTTATGATCTTGGTCAGATGTACAAGGCCCTTTAGTATCGGTACTTATATTTTGGACAGCCGGTGTAAACAGCAATAAAGAATGTTCGATTATTGCATTTTGTAAATGAATGACTAATATTGATTGCAAAAGCGATGAATTCGATGTTTGTAACAATTTATGCATTCGGAAAAGCATTGACAGGATATATATATCCTTGTTTCAAAACTTTTCCGTAACTACATTTAGTGTCTATGACATGATGTCACGAGGCTTAATATGACTGACAAGTTTCCATCCATTTGATGGAAATATAAATATTTTTTAGAACAAATATGATATGTAATCAATTTATTTAAAAGAACTGAATTGTTGAAATTTGAGTATTTAAAATCATACCGATGAATTTACGTTTAACAAGGTTTCATTAGTATTATAGTTTATATAAATTTGGAGACATAGTGTAAATATAACAGAGGTGGACTTAGGGATATACATAGGCACATTCATTAAATAATTTTACTTATATGACATAGTTATGGAAAATGTGTTAGTCAGAATTAAAATAATATACATATACGACAAAATGTTTTGTTTATTTCACCAAAGTATCGCTTTGACTATATTCGAAAGAAATTATAGAACAAGTGTCCATTAGGATTTTAGACGAAATTTTTAAAATAGTAACATACGCAAGTTCACTTTCAGTGGCTATCTTGGATTAAACATTAAAAAAGTTGGTCTCATGAAATATTGCTTTAGTATGATGATAAAACAAGTAGCGTGGCAAAACGGGAGCAAAATTGGTAGCAAAATTACTAAATTCGTCGCTCAAAAGAAAAATTTATTTTATAAATTATATATAACACAATAGTTTTATTTGTTTCAAGCAAGGTCTCTTACCAATTTTCAGTAATGTCGCCTTCGAGGTGATTTAATTATGACATTTACAATTCTTAAATTTAATTTTGATAATATTTCTTCAATCTACTCGTATAATACTGATGATCGCCTTCGTGGTCATGAACTAAACTTAAAAAAAGAAAATTTTAAATCCAGAGCAAGGCAATTTTTTAAATTTCTATGATTGCATAGTATTTTAAACTATGGTTTCATTATTTTGACCAATTCCCAGGAAATATTTTATACATTGTTATGTCATGCTCTGTAAGTTGAAAATATTGTTTATTAACCTAACCTAACCTAACCTAACCTAATCTAACCTAACCTAACCTATTTGGTAATAACAATAATAATAATAATAATACGACTATCAAAAAATTTAAATAAAATAAATAGAAATCTAAAATCTTTTGATCTCAATTTCAGTGTATATAACAGCACATACCTTGAAATAAACTATGGCTGCAATGTTACTAAATGTAGCATCAATACTTTTGAGATTAGTTTTAAAGAGTTCAATAAAGAAGAAGAATTTTTTATTGTTACGAATATCGAGACAAATTTGTTTAGGAAATACCGTAACATCTCAGTACTTAATTCTAGTGATTCATACTGTGGGGAAAAACAATGATGAAATTGTTCAATTTCTCAGGTGATGCTATGCCAGTCTCATCTGGAGTTTCGTTGCTCGTACTTATAAGTATATCGAAAATATTTATATTCACAGATCAAATCAGTGGCGGTAGCAAATGTTAAATATTCGAAATATATACGTTGAATTTGTTAATGTAGAGGATACTAATTAAATGCTACATAAAATACATCAAAGATGTGACAAGGATTAACGATTGCTCTCCTGTGTAGTTGCCAAGTTAATTAGAAATTGTACATTCAAGAAAGCTGTTCATGAATCTTAAACTGGACTGCACCAAATAAATTTAGTTCACAACAAAACAAGTTATAACTCATGGCTACATTTAGAACCTAGGTTGAAAAGGAGAAGTTATAAATTTGTTGCCTATGTTATACAGTGAGTAACTTGCCATAAAAGGCGAACCACTCTATATTGTTACGGAAGCTCATCTACTTTTCTAGTTTGTTCCTATTTACGTTATAATTTATAATTTTTGTGATGCCTTTATTCTGACGTTTTCTGGAACTTTCCAGGCCACATTCTATTTGATTCTCGAGGAGTAATGTCTGGTGACTTTGAGGGCAACTCACAGATTCCCTGCGCCCTATGCACTTATTTGAACAATTATCGTTCAAAATATTTCATTCCCTTTTCTATTTAGTAGTAGTAGTCTTAAAATAAGAATTAATTGTGAATCTGATGATAAAAATAGTTTCATTAGTTTTTACTTGAAGAAATCAGACAGATATTTGATCGAACAATTAAACGGGAATACTTTCATGCGCAACTACAGTCAATTTACCACTCTACTATTTCTGCGCTACTATTTGAGTAGAACAGAACAAAGTTTTCAAAATTCTACATACAGGGTTGTTTTTGTGAATACATAAAATATACAATTTTTATGCCACCAGATCTGTATTTCTGTTTCACTTATAACTTTAGTGGATTGAATGAAGTGATGAATATCTCTATCGAATTTCACTTAATTATACAGAGTGGTTTGCATTTTTTGGCAAGTTCATGAAATAGCCAAAATCGGTAAAACGCCTTGTGTGTCTAACCATTCGGTTAGATCCGTCAACAACAGGTTTTTTTGAGGCTTTCTAGACGTACTGTATTCACTGTTAACATATGCACATGTTCAAATGAAACACTCTATATAAGAAAAATAAGAGATATTGTCTTCAAAGATTAATATTCCATAGCACTACAATTATACTTAATTTAAGAAATGCTTAACAAATCTATTTAAGTGAGCAATAGAACAGAAATTGGTTGATTCCAAGTTAAGGGCGCCATCGCTATAAGCAAATTTTCAACGAATTCATATTTGTTTGTTGAGACAGTCTAAAAAATCACTTTGTCAATTATACGATCTCTTTCCCAAGTGTATAACAGTTTACAGGTTGATAATTTCATTTAGAATAAAAAAGCATATTTTCACCTGTCATATTTTACACGTCAGTTGCACATGAAGAAAACTGTATAGGGCATTATAATCATTATCACACCACGCAGAAATCTTTTAAAAAGTTACTAACACTTGAATTGTTTTAATTTATAAGTATTTTTCACGGCGTGTGATATACAGGGATAAAATGCAATTCAGAGTTTTTCATGTTTTCAAGGGCATTTTCCTCCAAAAATTAAAGAAAATGATTCAATTTTTTCATTATATTTAGTACCACGCTAACATGAACCTTCACCTACTGGGTGGATTTTGTTGTGCATCTTTAGATTTGAAATCCATCTTTAAAGAAAATAATGAAAAATTTATCTGTGGTCACAAATATGTTTATTTTTATCTCAATTTTCAATAATGACATTCGGTCCATCGACAATAAAACCCTATACAGAATCAAAAATACCTACAAATTATTTGTTCTTAAAGTGATTTAATTTAAATGATAATAAAAGAGAAAATATCCGTGTAATTGGTTGCGGATATTGGTAATTCCTTTTTTTTTCTAGGTTAAATAGAAGTTCGCTCAACAAAATTAATTTTATAATTAGTTTTTCTGAGATTTGAGAAGGGTTTGGTGTGTATAATTGGAGTTCTGTGGAACAGCGCGCTAACAATAGGAAGTAATTTTAGGCAGTGGTATAAAATTTAAGCTGACGTACAAAACTTTTACTTCTATGTAACTAGATATTAACTATTCTGCTGGAATTATGTTTTATTATACAAAACTTTACCCTTTAACCGGTAATGTGCCTTTATTTTGAGATTTTCAAACTATTCAATAAGTATACAGGATGATTCAGAACTTATCTAAAATAATTTGGGAATAGATGCGTGTTGAAAAATGGAGTCGATAATGTATTTTTTTTTTTTTAGAAAATCCTTATAGTTTTCGAGTAAAACATTATTGAAGTTGTAGTATTTTCAACCTTTACATCGCTGGGCCACTGTAGCCTCTAGACAGGCGACTCCGGATATTGAAACCCGATTACTGTTTTATGGCGCCAGTATTTACATTAGTTTACCAAGTGTCAAAAATGTCTTACGTTTATAGTAGCAACTTGAAGTTGATGGATATCGTTTTAATTTATTACGCTGTGATAATGCTTTAGCAAAACGATTTCCCGGTCAAAATGTGCCAAATGCAGCTACTTTTACAGCGGTGTGCAGTGCGTGCAAATGTAGCGCAACGCGAGTAAAATTTGAAACCGAATCGTGGAAGAGATGGACGTCTAGGACTTCCAGGGCCTATTGCGACAGTGTGACGTATCATACACGAGGCTCAATTATATCCGTATCAAGCATTAACACCAAGGGATTGAACGAGAATGACCGGTACCATGGTCTTCACGAACTCCTGACTCTGACCTTTTTTAATTTTTTATTTGCAAAATTGTAGATAGATAGATAAATAGATAGATCGTTTATTATCCATTTTGGAGCAATACAATGCTATAGGATTCGTCTATAAAATACATACATACATATAGTATAAGTAAATTACATAACATGCATAGCAAAAAACAAACAGTCGTTAAAATCACATTAAAACAAAGTACACACTGATAAAACGTTATTAAGATATATACACACATAAGATATAAGTAAACGTATATGAACACAAGAAAAAGAAACAAAACTTTTATAATCACTTGTATCCTAAGAATTCATCTACAGAGTATGCATTAATTTGAAGAAGATACTTTTTAACTTGACTTTTGAAGTTAGAAAGAGTTGGTGAATTTTTAAATATGTCTGGTAAATGATTATATAATTTCCGTCCAAGGACATCATGAGCCCTCGAGGTAATATTGAGGTGTCTATAAGGAACACAAAATTTATTTTTATTTCGAGTGTGATGGGTATGATAAAAACTATTTTTTGTAAATAAAACAATAATAGACAAGATATATCTAAAACACTTTTTAGTATTCTAATTTGGATACATTTGGAGTTCAATATATTAACCAGCGTATCACAATGGGATTTAAACGATAAGGTATCGTCAAATACAATTCCTAAAAATTTAGTAGTGTCCGTTCTTTCAATTTCTAGGTTATCTGACTTTATATTTATAGTAAAATCACTGCGATTTTGAGCAGTATGGAATATCATACATTTAGTTTCAGAAAAATTCAGAAATAGTGAATTTGTTTTACACCAGTCACACAAATTTGTGATTTCTGTATTAATTTTACTATGAAGAAAATCTTTGTTTGAATTAGAAAAAAGAAAGGTGGTATCATTTGCGTATAGAGTAGTGAATGCCTGGTGCATTAAATTTGGTAGTTCGTTGATATATATAATAAACAAAATCGGTCCCAGGACTGATCCTTGTGGAACACCAATGTGCATTTGTAATAGTCCCCTGTATATTTAGAATTGTTTTAGATAAGTTTTGAATCATCCTGTATAATTAGCAGAATTGACTGAAAATAACCATATTTGCTCATCTTCTAATAACATTCCTTAAAATGTTTACGTACATTATTAAATAATTAATGCTTACAGATTTATTAATAATAATTTTCAATTACATTGTAATTTACATAGTTACTCTACAAATTAAATAAACAATTGTGTTTGTATAAAGTTCTCTAAATATAAGAAAAAGTAATTTTAATACATTTAAATATTTAAATAGAATATAGAAACAAACACTACCTCTGGGGTCCCTCAAGGATCGGTTCTCGGCCCGCTATTGTTTCCAATCTTCATCGATGACATTATCTGGAACCTGAATTGCAAGACCCTTCTTTATACATATGACCTCAAATTGTATCTGTCTGTGTCAGATATTATTGACTGTGTCGAGCTTCAGTTAAACCTGGATAAAAGTTCAGATTGGCATTGAAAAAATAAATTGTCTCTGAATTTTTCGAAGTGCAATTCTATGTGCTTCACGATTAACGTAAATCACATTACTTTTAGTTACACGATTGTCCATAACCCAATTAAGATATGCAATAGTTTTAAATATCTCAGGATAATCTTTGAAGGCAGGCTTAGTTTTGTTGAACACATTAATAATATACAACGTAAGGCATATACAAATGTCGCTTTGTTCTAAGAAACTCAAGACAGCTTTCTGAAACTGATACGACTTCACTGCTGTTCAACGCGGTCGTTTTGACAAAATTGGAATATGGGTCAGTACTTGTCAAATTCATGTTAAAGAGTTAGGGGACATACAGCGTAAATATGTTAAGTGCCTATGGTTTAAGACTAATAACATTTATCCACATTAAAGGATATCACAAAGCACTTTACTAAGTCGATTCCATCTTAATGAGCTAAGCATATGACGTATGTGTAACTCGTTGACCACTCTGTATAAAATTACAACCCGAAAAATCGATTGTCCAGACATACTAACTATCAAATTTATGTTTTCGATATTGTCTACTATGTTGGTCAATTCTAAATATGACAGTAGCCTATAATAAATAATGTACAATTTTTTATGGATTTCTATCTGGTCTTACGTTAAAACTTTTTAGACTGTTTTGGCTTGGTGGCCGTTTGAATTCATTTTCAGAAAAGAGTCTCTTCTGAATGCTTTTAAACTATTTTGGCATTTCTGTAATTAGAATACTGTATTAAAAAACTACCTATAACAATTTAAGCAATTTGTAAGATAACAATAAATAGTAAACATGGGACATCATTATCTGTTAATGTTAGTTATTTCTTTTTTAGTTGTATTTAATAAGAAGATTCTCATAAGCTTATAATAAATATTTTCCGTTTGAACTGCACTTTCAACATTCGTTGTATAAATATACTTCTTGAATTACACCCTCCAAATACAGAAACGCACACATTCCCTTTGCAGCAAATATATAAGGCTAAATCCTTTATTATTCTTCTTCAGGCACATCAGAGGCACAACTGAACTAATATATTAAAGCGTTCGTGCTTTTCCGCCCTATCCCTTTAGGGAATAAAACGTTTATGTTACCCCAGGCGAAGTTAAGTGTGCTTGTTAATCCTTGATAACTCAAGGTATCATAGATTTACAGAAGGATATTAATAATTTACTTTATGACTTTCTACTTTATGACTTCTGCAATCCTTGTGCGTAGTTTAACATTGCTAAAATTGTTTTACATTCATATGCTTATATTTTATTAGACACTAACATCTGAATAGGTATATATTGTAAAAGAGGCAGTTTTTAATGTGTTGTTCATTTCTTTGTTGTGCATTTGTAAAAGTAATATAACGCAGAATTGTCAAATTTACATAACATTTGAGAAAACGCCAGCAGGCAGCAAATAATTTGATATCAGTTGTGCCCCTTACAAATTCATTATTCAGTATTTAGAAATAAAAGTATATGTAGAATTATATTTGTGTTTAGGTAAGTATATCATCAAGCTTCTGAACTTACACTGAAATTTTTGATCAAATTGTGTTCTAATAGGTAACGTCTCTAAATACTTGCAGCTCAGAAGATTTTAAAAGGCAAAGAAGCGGTTAATTGCAGTCCTAACAACCTTTGATAAATAAAAATAAAGATAGAAACAGCTGGTAAAAAATACAACAAAGAAGACAAAGAGCAGAGAAAATAATGGTTTGATGATAAATGTAAGAGGAAGCATGAAGATAGAAGCAAACTAAGACTTAATGTTGCAAGAAGGAACAGAGGTTGCTAAGAAATTAGAAAAGAAAAAATTAAAGATAAGACAAACATGTAAATATAGTTGAAATATTGAATAGATGTAAAGAATATTTTGAAGAGTTATTAAATGGAGATAAAGTCAATGAAACGGAAAGGAAAGAAAGCAGATTGCTAGGGGAAGACGAAATAATTTCACTGACAAAGTTACAACTGATCTAATTAAATATGGAAGACAGAAACTAATAAACCAATTGCAGAAACTATTAGAAATGGTTTACTTATGGCAATAATAAACTAGTGGACATGATATATGGTCAATCTGCGGCGGTGGTATTGTTGCTTTTCGTTAAAATAAATACGTCAACTTAAAAATTATCCTATTTCTTTTATATCGACAATACTTCGTGTGAAACTAATTAATTTGAGGACTAAAGCCCCAACCAGCGTTGAGTTACACAAACAATATTTACCAATGTATTTTTTATTATTAGCTTTTGTATATATAATATAAATCAATTTTCCTACAATTCTTATCAATGAAGTCATATGCATGTCCTCTGATGCCAAATATCTATAACTCGCGACAAGAATTCAGACGACTTACGTCATACGAACAAATGAATAATTTATTATATTTTCATCAAAATATTTTAGAAACTGCAAGTGATAGTAATAAAACTACACTACACTAAAAGTTTGTATTATATATTGCACTAAATTGCAAAAAAATACGAGCAAATATCGAAAATTACGTTGACAGTAAAAACAAATGTGTAGGTACGCTATTGAACAATTCCACAGACAAAACTCTATTCAATAATTATCTAATTGCAAGAAAATTGATTTATATTACCTTAAATACTTTACAATATAATTCCCATTTATTCAGAGGATTTAAATAATTTCATAAATTTATGATTCTTTGATTATGAGAATATAGCTTGTCCGATATTTGTTTGAGAGGCAAAAAATTGGTATTGACTTGGTCAATTTAAAAAGAAAAGTGAAGCCCTGCGAGTAAATAAAAATAAGGATATGCATATTTTTTAAAAATATACCTCGTCTAAAGTCGTATACCCATTCAAGGCATTCATTTGATGGTTCATTAGGGACGTAAATTGAATTGTTATGAAAATAAATTCCTCTCGTTTTCTAAAGCGTTCCAATTAGTAAAGCAGCACGACTGAAGCCATACTCCTGAAAAATTCATAAGGCCGGATATCTCCATAAATGTTAATTTTTTTATATATAATGATAAAGTCACTGACAATGTTTCATAGTTCTTCATTATTATAGGGCATAGAAGATATCAAAATTATATACAGTTGTGGAAATTTTATGGTAAGACAGGCCTAAAAAAGTTACTTATAACATGGACGAAACCGCGATATTATTATATATTTTTACTCGTTGAAATTGTTTAACCCCTACACGTCACGATTTTTCTCCACAAAAAATCTGCTGTACAATATACTATCAAACATCGAAGTTATGAATTCAAACAACCTACGTGTGACTTCTTTGATTAAATAATTATATAGCAAAGAATAAAACGAGCGAAGCGAGCGTTCATACTGATAAATTTTGTTCCGGTAAAGTTTTCTAGTCTTTCAATAACCACATAACTCGGAGTAGAGAGTCTCTAAAGCAAACTTCTACATAGCCCTACGCTAAGACAGTGGACACCCAACATTTGATCATATATGTTTTCGTATTCTCTTGTCTTTTAAGTCTTGTCTCTGAACTCGGTTTCGTTTACGTTTCTTTCCTTAATATCACTTTCTCCTTCAGCATCCAACAGAAGTTCATCTTATTTCTATCTCATTTACTGGGGTAAAGTCGCATTTTCTTTATATCTTGATGAAATCGTTCTTATTGCATTTCGCTGTAATCTCCAAAGCTTTGTGTTGGAAGACTAGAAAACCATGAGTTGTTCCTTGGAAGAATATCTATGATGGACTTTCGTTTTATTTCTTGTCATGGAGATACTGAGATAATGACTTAATATTCTTTTACTTAATACCAATTTTAGTTACAGTCACACCAACATTTTTTAGCCAATTAGAAGATTGTATTTTGTTCCGTTATTATATGGCAATATTAGTATATTAGGCAACCATCATGTATTAATAACCATTACATGAGAGTTGCATACGCTATTTTTTCTACACCCGATAAATAATCAAAAACCATAAATTTTATATTTTTATTGAACACAATAGGTAACAGTAATTATTCGTATGAACTGCATTTTCTGCTTTCTCCGATATGTGTGGAGGAGTCGATGGTAATTCTTCTATATCGCTGATATCAGACATTTTGACAAATTATCGAAGTTTAGCTAGGTATCTACGAAAATTTAATACGTACTGATTTTGACATCTAAAATAATTACATAGGAACCTAGGATAAACGTCAAATGCACAGCATGCTTGATTGAAAATTATGGGTTTCTATTGATTAAAAATCTGTATCGTAATGAAAAATCTGGTATGGTAATGGGTATCATTATGAAACGGATTATGGGCATATAGGTGCATTGTTATAATACGGGTGTAGAAAAAAATATTTTCCGGAAATTTTCATCCCCCCTTCAAGTACGTAGTTTTTTGACGTATAAATTGACATTTTGTTTAACAGTACTCGATATTTTAATAATTATTTATTATTTAGTTTTTAATGGTCTATATGTAAACTAAAACAAACAAAAACAGTTATATTCTATTCAATACAAAGTCTAATTGTCGAACGCGATCCCCATTTCTACTTTTAAATTAATAGATCGTTTGGTGTGAAATTTTCTTACCGAATATGCCTGGAGCTTATATAATCGGAAATTTTTCTTTGTTGAATATTTTTAGAAAATTTCGGAAAATAATTTAAGCGAAACTTGATATCATGGCGATTTAGCAATGAACTTTCTAATGTATTGAAATGTATTACAATAAAAAATATTCTGATATTATTTCTTAAAGCTGTACAAAAGATATTAGACTTATATCTCATAACAAAAAACTAGTTTTGTAATAAATCGGTCACGACTTGATTAATTTACACATTGTTTTGTTGCATTAACTTGTTTGTTATATATATACCTCGTTAGCAGGAAAATTTGTAAGATAGGTACCCTTTGTAAATCGTAAATGAATAATGATTGCCAAATAACGTCAGCGGTAAACTCTTGGTTATTGCATCGAAATTAATTGAAATTATAGTAGCGGGTTGCTTTTAAAGCATGTTTTAAGCAAAATAAAAGTATAAGTCGGTACTCTATTTTTAGAACACGCTTTCATTAATCAGTTTATTATTTAAAATTAAATTCACGAGAAAGAAAAAAATGCAGATTAGACTTTTTTCCGTGTTGAAGTAAAAATTGCTTGGCGCAACCGCGGACTGAACTTGGGACCCTCCCACTTCGTGAGGTGCTATTACCCCTGAGGTATTAAAAAATTCCGTCTAATTACGCCATTCGACTGGACTATTTTATAATAAACTTTTTTTATATTTTTTATTCAAAAAGTACACTGCTAGAAACAGGTGGAAATCATTTAACAAAACTTCCATATATCTAGAAATCTTATGAGCCAAATCGTTCTTAGCCCACATATGAGTATGTAGAAATGAAGTCATAAGGACGATTGAGAAAATCCATGCAACACAAAAATGACTCAATATACTCTTCACCCGGCGCTCCCTTCACATAATATAAACTACTTACTAGGCGTTTATATTCAATGAAGAACTTCAGATGTTTACTGTGCCCATGTCAATAACAGGATTTGGTTAAATCTGCCAGATGGAGTTTTTGTGAATCACGAAAGCGGTTCGAGAGCGCAGTAATTTATTTAAAGTGCGACATAAAGAAAGTTGTCTCTTTGAATAGACTCCCAATATAACGACTACCTGTATTTACATAAGCAAGTCTATTTATAAGCGGTACCTGGTTCATCATTTACTCTAGGGGATGGGATTTAACAAACCAATCACATTTGTAAGCAAATTTAAATATTCACATTATTTGTACTATAAGAAATTCTTATTTCCGAAAATCACTTGTAACTCCTTTTCAGTCATCAGTTTAGCATGATAATACATTTTTTAACTTCTGCAACGATAGTTTTTAATATTACAAGGAGTATCAGAGCTTATCCAAATATTCGAATGTTCAAGAGCCTCTTACAAATACAATTTTAAAAAAATATCAAAAAGGGCAGTTCCAACAAAAAAGCATTGCATGGCACTGGAAACTGGTCCACTGTAAAACCTAACCTTCCGCAAGGCAAAGCAGTCAGTCGTAAAGTGTAATAACAAATAAACAGACAAAAAATTGGAAGAATTTCCCAAGGAAAGAAATAAATGAAACTTGATAACACCTACTTTATATCAGCAAATTCAACTGTTTTTGTCGCTATTGTTATTATTAATTAATAAAATAAATATGTGGCTCTAATTATAAAATAATTGTTCAAAATTTTGTCCACTGACGTATACATTTGGGTTTGGGCGTCTTACCCCATTTCTACGAATTAATGCAAATGTTTCTCGTTCATCAATAGTGTCTATATCGGAGCGATACACTCCATTTTTTTAAATATCCACACAAAAAGAAATACAGAGGACTAAGTAAGGAGATCGTGGTGACCGTGGTACTGGTTCTCCTCGTCCAATCCATCGCACCGCTTGAACTTCATTTAAGTAGTTCCAAACATTTTGTCGAAAGTGAGGAGCTCAATCGTGTAAGAACCACATTCAAAGTCGGACAGCTAAAGGCACATCTTCCAGAAGTCCAGACATATCATTTCGAAGGAACTCAATATGCTTAACACCATCTATTTGATATGGTAATAGGAATTGTCCAATCAAGTGATCATCGAGAATCCCTATCCAAACATTTACGGAAAAGCGTCGTTGGAAATGATCCCGTTGAATCACGTGCTGATTTTCAAAATCCCAAACATGTTATGAATGTTATACATCCCATTCCGTGTAAAAATAGCTTCTTCTCTAACCAACACGTCAACTGTAAATCTGGAATTTTGAGCATTTTGTTGCAGCAACCATTCACAAAATCTAATTCGTAAGCAATGATTTCTTGGTATTAATGCTTGAACACGCTGTACATGGTACGAATATAATTGAACCTCGCATATGATACACCACACTGTTGATTGGGAAATTCCTTGCACTTGATCGATTTTTCCGGTA
The DNA here is from genome assembly GCA_037114965.1 of Monochamus alternatus. Classification (NCBI taxonomy): domain Eukaryota; kingdom Metazoa; phylum Arthropoda; class Insecta; order Coleoptera; family Cerambycidae; genus Monochamus; species Monochamus alternatus. The sequence continues at coordinate 69,144,923 of CM073431.1, read as the reverse complement.
CTTATTCGAAATTCTCTTCAACAACATCTAAAATGTGTTCTGCAGCTGCTGCAATAGACCGTGGACGTTTTAGACCTTCATCTCTCCTACAATTCGGTTGCAAATTTCCCGTTCACGCCCACGTTGCACTACCGCGATAAAATATTTGACACTTGACAAACTAATGTAAGCGTGTGGAGAGAGAAAGCACTGCACACAACGCTAAGACCACAGTAGGCCAGCGACGTAAATGTTGAAAATACTACAACTTCAATAATATTTTTCACGGAAACTATAACGACTTTTAAAGAATCTTTATGATATTAACTACATTTTTTAAGATGCATCTATACCAACAATGTTTTGGATAACTTGTGAGTCACCTGTATATGTAAATGAAAGTATACTGAGTGAAATGTATGGATAAATGTTGAGTCCCAAAAATTAAGAATGCGTTATGAAGTTTGGCAGCAACACATGATAGATATTTCAGAAACCTCAGAAACATAAACATATACCTAGATTCTGTAGACGTTGTCACATTATTTCAAGTATAATTAACCTTCGACGTATAACCTCACTTAACTCTACTGTCTTTCTGTGGACCCAATATCTCTAAGAGTCAGGATAATTATCTTATTGAAGTGTCAGTTGTTGATTATAATAAGATATTACTTATTATACTTATTTTGGGTTAATTATATTTGAAGATAATGATTAATACATTAATTGTGTGGTTCGAAAATTATAGTTTTATTTTCTCTTGTTTACATACATCTGTTTTTATCTACCATACTAACCACTAGATTATGGTTACATTAAAAATTAAATACAGTATTCTAAATATAGGTGAACCTCAACATACTCCCCCCCCCCTTGAAATTTTAACATTTAATGTTTCAATTATAATATTCTAATGGTAATACACAATTTTGTAACTGGCCATTTGAATATTCCTGCTAATGTTTTAACAGTCCACCACTTGTACTATTCCTCTGGAACTGGAAATACTTTTATAATCCGTCAAAAGCGGCAGCTTACCTTTCGTGATTCTTGACCAGCATGAATAATTTCATTAATTCTTGAAAACATAAGCAATTTGATATGATTTGCATTAAATCTTCACAAGACATAGTGAGAGAATCGGTAGTGATAACTCTCATTAGGATTGTTTGAAATTAAACACACTGGTTATGAATTTAAATACACTTGTGTGTTGAATTGTTCGTAGGTTAGACTACATTTGCCAGTAACACGCTTTAAGTGATATTTTACTGATTTTACAATTATTAGAGGTAATAAAATGCCAAGTTGCAATACCTTCTTGACTTAGTTCAATAGTAATATTGATAATAATCAAAAGTGAGGTCTACAGAAATAAGAACTTTAATTGGAAAAAATACGACGATAACTGAATAGGAGAAAATGCACTTTACAGAAGATTATGGACAACAAAGATTTCTTTTCCAATCCCTTCGATAATGAACTGCACTGAACTTATACATAGTAAGCAAAATATTTCTTACCGATAATGAACTCGAAAAAGTTTTGTTTGTTCCTTAAAGACTTTGTCAACGTGTCGAGCTGGAGAATCCTTTCTAAGTTTACGCTTCGTTAGTTCTTTTTTATTTTCTTAACAAAGCTTAGTATACATCTACGTAGAGTTAAATCTGCTCGCGAACGAAAAATACAACATTTTAAAGCGTATATCATCGGGATGGTACTTTTTGTGAATTTTTAAATTGTTCCAGTTTTTCCGTGCGGGATGTACTTGACTGGTATGGAAATGGAAAACGGACGTGATTTCATCGCTATCAGGCAAAGGAAGCAAAACATAAAGGAGAATTATTGCGATACTTACAGATTATGTGGCAGCAATTCAACGTCACGTGCTTTCCTTATTATTAGGAAGGTATTTCATGTAGGTAAACATTTTTTGTTTATATGTTTTCTGCATCCCGCATAAAGTAAAAGAACATTTTTAAACAAACTCAAAAATAAGTGAAGGACAGTCTTCCAAAGTATATTACCTTCAAAAATAGTCGATTTTCTTGATGCTTATTACTCCACATCGTTACTTATAGTTAGATATAATGCGATTTCTGGAAACAATATAATTATGCCTAACTACATCGAAGCTGAAATTGTAACCATATTATAATTCTAGTTACATGAAGCTATATCTGTTGCTATCTTTATTTATTCTGTAAGATGTTGTTTTCGTCCGTATTTTACTTACCTATTAAATGTCAAAATTAATATTTTGGTGTACTAAGTAAAGATTCACCCAGATTTCTATGAATGAAGAAATTCGAAAATGTTCATCATCTAATATTATGGTGACAAATTTATATTACTTATATTAAGTAAAAATCTATACGAATCGAATTAGCAGGTATAACCATAGTCGCCAAAGAAATTGCCAGTAGACACACAACGGGCAAAACCATCAGAATCTACACAGATAGTAGGCAATCATTATTGATCTTACGTAATCATAAGATAACAACTACATCAGTATGGGAATGCCATCAGGCACTGGTAGCGGCTTCAACCAACAACAGCATATATGTATGCTGGGTTTTCACCTTTTTCTCCTTATTAGGTTGGGTGGTGAGTCAAGTAGATTGAACTCCTAATGGGAGGAGGTGCAAGGGCCCTAATGGACCTTTAAACTACCCTCACCAAATTTCCAAATTGCAGAAGTAAAAATCTAAATTAAGTATTTTCCACTAAAATCTCAATATATAATTTAATTTTTATTGTAGGAGGTTGTATATATTTTTTCACAACTCGCAAAATAACATACCTTCTCAGACAGAACATCTATGTCAACATTCAACTTAACATCAATCCACAAAATAAATAAATAAATAAATCTGTTTAGATGTAACTATGACGTCATGTAATTACAAGTAACTTAATATGGTGTAGTAAATCATCTAACAGCCGAAATCCAGCAATCGCTTTTGGCACCAAGTAAAATTTAGTCGTTTAAGAAAAATAAAGTAAAGAAGTAAAGAAAGAAAAGTAAAGTAAAAGTAAAAGTAAAAGTAAAGAAAAATTAGAACTAGAACTCTACATTAATTGTCAACCGAGATTTTATTGCAATTTGTTGTCTTTATATGACTATTATTTATAGAAGTATTTTAAAATTTGAAAGTTGTAGCCGAGTACAGTCTGGTATTTTCTTATAGACTTGTGTAAAAAAATGCTGCATATGCAAGAGCAAGCCACAGGAGATTTGCTGCGTTAACAGAACATATTTGACAACGAGTCATCCGAAGTCATAAAAAATATATTCCATAACTATCTGCGTGAATTTAGATAAGCTTTAGATACATATTTCCAATTAAAAATATATTAAATATTGTATCAAACCCAGACTATCATACTGTTCATTATACATATATTATGGACATCTTCATAAATTCTAGTGTCCCACGATTTCATAAATTACTCTTTATATAGGTACATTCAGTTATTTTTAACTCTTCTCTTAGCAATTTTCAAAAATTTAATTGTTTGTTTCTGTTTCTATTTAGCATGCTTTGAAAGTACTTGCACTGAAACAAAAATAGTAATCGCTTATATACAATTATAGATCTATGAACTACAATTTGATGTGATTATAGCACCGAATACAATTTGTAGTATTATTTCACATACTATTATGCTTACAATTTTATAGCACTATCAACAGAAATGTTGTCAAATGCTACATACATTGTTGTACCATTTACCAGTAAATTATATAAAACTTTTTTGCAAAACCGGAATTTCATGAAACAACTATTCCGCAGGCTAATTATGCCAAGATCAGTATTGAAATACGCATTGAAAGACCTATGATGGCAAACAGCTAAAATTATTCGTCAGCAGTACACCAGACATAAAGTGAGGGAACCTCACGACTGTTCATATCTGTCAAACCTGACTGGATGGAATCTGACTACACGTGATGTGGCACATAGCTACATCTAGTGACCTCCATGCTAGACCTGGCGGTCTCACAAAAGAACAAGCTTATTTATTTTTGCACAGGACCACCTGAACACACTACCTAAATATAATTTGTACTAAGTAATAATACAATTGTGTCTCTGCAGTTTTGGTAATGGTGACTACAAGTGTTATATTAATACAATCTATAAATATTAAATTCCTCACGAAAAGGTTGATAATGAACGAAACCAGGATTAATATTATATTTTTTGTAATATAAACATTTAATAAATTTATTTTGTAGAGTTTCAACAGTTTGGATGACAATTTTCCTTCGTGAATTCCATATTGTAGATGCATATTCCAAACGTGAGAGTACTAATGTGTTATATAAATATTTAATAGTATCTATAATTTTAAATTCCTGAGTTGTTCTTTTTACAAACCCTAACATCCTGTAAGATTCGTTTACAATAGATTTGATGTGTGTCGAGAAATCAAAATTCTGCTGAAAGGTAACACCAAGATCTTTTACCACTTCGCACCTACTTAAAATGTTATTATCAATATTGTAATTAAAAATCAAGGGATCTTTCATACGCCTATAGGAAATTATTTTACATTTATCTAAGTTGAAAGGCAATTTATTAACTAAAGACCAATTGTAAATAATATCTATGTCACTATGTAATACTGAGTAGTCACTAACTGTTATAATGTTCTTAAAAATCTTTAAATCATCTGCATAAAGGAGGCATTCCGATGAAATTAACGATGAAAGATCATTTATAAAAATCAAAAATAGTAAAGGGCCCAAATTAGACCCTTGCGGCACACCTGATTTCGCCAAAAATGAATATGATCTATAACCATGATAATTGACAAATTGATTCCTGTGACGAAGATATGAAATAATTAAATGCAATGCTGAATCACTTAAACCATAAGAAACTAATTTTGCAAGCAAGATATCATGATTTACCTTATCGATTATTATAGCATGCTACGTACTGAGACTTGATTTTATATGAATTATAAATAATTTTTTTTCGTCATTCATCATTATTCGTCTGATGATTAGGCTTGCCACAGACTATGCGTGTATTCGCGATTCGTTATGCACGATTCGTAGTATGTGAGAAATTCGCGAATAGTATAGAGTCTTGTACTTTAAAAATCCATTCATAAAAACCGTATATGCACCAATTTACTGTAGCAAGCATTGATTGACTGCGTTTATTCATGCGACCAAATAAAGTTTTACAAATACCTAAGTAAAATACTTTTTAATTTGGAATGCCTTTTTATTTCTCATCGTTCTTTGTTATTCTAATAATTATGTATCGCATATCTCAGATCAGAGCAAGATAATAACTGAAAATTTATAATGCATAAATTCACGAATTCTGGAACATATCTAGAAATGGAATAGCCCTTAGTTTGTAAACTCCTACCAGATATTACAGTGGATTTAATTTAGACATTTACTGTACATAAAATATGTTCTACGTATATCTTCATTTTGTAAGGGTTAAAGGCTCTAAATTTAAATGGGTAGAACAAAAACGTTGTAGATTAAGCCGTTTTCATTTCTGTGGATTTAGAATTAACAATACACATTTAATAAAAATTAAATGAATAACATGTAACTTTTCAAATGTTATAAATAATTCCGATGAGAGGAATAAATGCAATCGACGATGAACTAAAAACTGAGAAAGACAAGTGTTGAGTTTCCGTAAGTTTAAATTGCCAGACCGATGGTGTCTGAAAACAGGAGTGGTTTTTGTTGTTCCTGTAACTTCTCCAAACTTCGGCTTTGTAATCCTTGGATTTTTTTACAGATTTTAAGGTTAAAGTATAAATCCTGCTGCTATAGAAATATGACATTGTCATTTTAAATTTCTGTTAACGCCCTTTAACATCTTCTACAAAAAAAGTTCCAAAAAAGTTTTAAATTGGTATGCCTACTAACGAATGAATTTAATGGAGTCACTTAGCATTTTATTACGAATGATTTTGTAATTTTAGTACGATGTGAAAAAATATAATTGACGTCTAAATTAATTTAAAAATATGAACCCGCGAAAACCACTGTCGAGTATTATTATTACTTCCATCCATAGTAGATAATGTATATTATTACGAATGTCAATTTGCATTGGATTCAGCGACGTTTATAATTGTCATTTGCGAGTATTAAGATTTTTTGAATTTGTTTAATAGCCTGTTGACAATGGTAAAGAAAACTGTCATAAAAAATTAAAAAGTATTCCATTGTTTAAAAATGAAACTTTTTCTATATAGTAATAGTTAAATAAATATAATAATAGTATTAAAAAATAGTTATCTAAAAATGTATAAAGATACATAGATACAAAATTTGATTTTGAAACCGGTCGTTACTATTGAATAAAATATTGTAAGTTGATAGGACTTTTCTTTCCTTTTGTCCCCTATAGGGGACGCTCGTATTTGAATTATTTGCACGGTTACAGAAGTTAAGCTGGTTGCATACTATTACTCAGTTGCTTCGAGACAGTTCAGACAATCGGCAGTTGGTATCATATCCCCGTATAGTGCTGTAGTTTAAGATTGAAAAAATCTTTGATCCAGAATTATATTCCACTACTGGTGGCGGGTAAGTTTTTATATTTTTTTCAGTAGTATAAATGTATCATCATTGCAATATATGTAGGTTATGATTGTAAATGACTGATATAAGTATTGATGTTGACTTTCCTTGATTTCAAGCTTTTTTTCTTAGCTGTAAACACAATTTTATAGGGGACTCCATGCATATAATACTTTTCGTGTGTGTATAAAAATGTATGTTCTTTTTATAGATTATCACTTGATCAGCTTATCGAAATGATTGAACAAGATTCAGATCAAGAGCAACAGTTAGATATTTACATAGAGCCTCCACAAGAAGGCGAAGGAGACACGGAAGAGGACAGTGACAAGTCGGACGATGAACATATAGGTGATATAAACTATCTTCCATGAGATATTTTACGTCAAAGAGGTGAAATAAGACGTGGAGTAGAGGACGACTTTGAAGCGGAAGATTTGATCCCGCTTGCACAACTGTTTCCACAACCTGGACCAAGTGGTAATAAAAAAAAGAAAGCTGCAAAAATCAACCACACCTGGTTGCAGGAAATTCCTAGCTTTTCCATAAATACTATTTGTAAACCGCGTCAGGCATCTGCAGAAGCGCAGTTGGCAAAAAGTCCAACAGATTTTTTCAATTTATTTTTTGACGAAGAACTTCTAGATATGATAGTGTGCCAGACTAATATATATTCACAACAAAAGAATATTGATCTTGGTTTCACCAGAGATGAGTTATATGTAGTACTAGGAACTTTATTACTTTCTGGTTATGCAAAGTATCCTAATAAAAGAATGTTTTGGAACAGTACATCTGACGTGCCCACAATTTTGAAAAATAGTATGCGCTTGAATCGATTCGAAACTTTGTTACATCACATACATTTCAATAATAATTTACAAATTGACCGTTCCGATAAACTTTACAAAATAAGACCTATAATAGACGCACTGAATGATAGATTTGGAAAACACGGTGGACTGGAGTAACATATTTCCATTGACGAAAGTATGATTCCGTACTACGGCAAACACTACGCAAAACAGTACATAAAAGGGAAACCTATTCGTTTTGGATATAAAAACTGGGCACTTTGCACAAACGACGGATATATGGTCTCTTTTGATGTTTATACTGGTAAATCACAAAATAATACAGAAGAGGGAAGTTTTGGGCTTGGAGGTGATATAGTACTGAAGTTATTAAAAAAATCAGATATTTTACCAAATAACGGATACAAAATTTACTTCGATAATTATTTTACAAGCCTACCCCTACTTGGTCACTTATCGAAAAACAATATCTGTGCTACAGGGACTGTTCGAGAAAATCGTACAGGATAATGCCCATTTCCTGACAAAAATTGGTGGAAAACTCAAGACAGAGGTGCTTATAAATTTGTGGGAAAATATGACACACTGTTAGTCCAATGGAAGGACAATAAAGTGGTAACTTTGGCATCTAATTTTGAAAACGACGATATTGTCAATACCACAAGATGGTGTAGGACCTCCAAATCCAAGAAACGCATTCCGCAACCAAAATCAATTGCACATTACAATAAAGGGATGGGAGGTGTCGATAAAATGGATGGCCTCATAGCACTTTACCGAAGCAGAATTAGGCAAAGAAGATGGTACTGGCCAATTTTCGCTTATTTGCTGGATGCCAGCATTTCTAATGCTTGGTTACTAATGAAAAGACTCAACCCAAATGATTCAAACTGCGCATCTCTACTGATTTTTCGTCGTTATGTTGCCCTTGGCTTTTTGAACACCTATGGGAAACAGCCAGCCAGGGGAAGGACAGCTACGTCTTCTGTAAATCCTTCTCAATTTGACAATGTGGGGCATATGATACGATACAATTATGCTGACAGAAGATGTCGAGTCTGTAAGATAAAGAGCAACTTCATTTGTATAAAATGCGATTGTGGGCTGCATCCAAAGCTATGTTTTGAAAAATTTCATTTAAAAATGTGATGTTTTTATAAAACATATACATATATTGCTTTTTATTTTTGTTTATAAAAATTGGATTATTGAAATGTATTAAAAACAAGTTTGAATAAAATTGTAATAACTTACATCAGTAGTATTTTGTGCATAGGGTCCCCTTAAAGGGACACCTGTTACAGAAAAATCTATAAAAGTTACGAAAGTATGTTACATAAAAAATTTACTTCTTTTTTCTAGTTAAAATGATGTGAAATGAAAAATATAACTAGTTAACTATTTTTTAACTTCATGCACTAATGGGTTAACGAAGTTCAAGAATTTATGTGTTTTTCAGAACACCCTATACATATTTGATGTACTGGTCACGGTATTAGCTTGTAGAGTATAGTAAGTTGTTGCCCTACAACGTCGCCAGTAATTAGCATATTTACGTATTAATGGGGAAAAGTTAGATTTTAAATATACAGTCAACGTACGTAAAGTTACTACCTATTCTTAAAAAACAATGTGTTTAGGACTGTACCTTCATAGAAACATATCAGAACCCTTACTAACATATCAACATAAAACGCTCTGGGTTACTGTTATTGCGGATACTACTTACGTAGTTATGGTGGGACCGAACTAGTTATTAAAACTTCCGAATCCCGGTTTGCTTGATGTTAGTTTGTATAACTAAGTCCCTTTTAGTTTCTAATGAAATAATTTTCTCGAAGGCTTCAAGATGAGCAAAACTTGGAGACGCAACCTCTGTCTTATTTATTTACTCTTTAATATTACGAAACTACCCTTCCTCAAATTGATTACTATTAGTTTAAGTTTCATGAATATATTAACATTTCGAGTCAAACTGTTAGTTGAATTTAGGTTAGCTTACTTTTGCACAATATATAAACCAGTAATAGGAAATTTCAGTAAACATGAAATTACAAATGAAAACGGGAAATATTAATTGATTTCGCTAAAGAAAAAAAATGGTTGTTAAAAGTTTTTTTTTTTCAAAGAAAAGAAATTCATAAAGGAACTTGGAAAAGAATATTTTTATGCAAAGGGTCAAGAACCTTTTTTGTGTTTCAATAGCATTGAAAGCAATATAATGAAATGTATTTACTTGTGTTACTGGCATCTTATTTTTATAGAACAATAGCAAATAACCTTAAAAACAGTAGCTCTTCTTCTATTACATCTTGACATGTCTTATAATAGATGTCTTCTTTATTTTGGCTTGGGATATAGGTAGGTTAGGTTAAATCGATTTACTTTCACCTAAGGAATCTTTGGTCTCACTTTTGCTATTTCACTTAAAAACACTCTGTATAGCAAAAAATACTCTTATTTTTTGCCACAGAATACGCCTCTGGATTTTTTACACTATTTAAGAAACACTTTGTATATTCTTTATATTTCTTGATTTGTATAAAATCCTGTCTCCACGTATAACTAAATAAATTAAATTTTAGTAGTTTAATGTTCCACCTGGATACATAATGCGAACGTATCTGTTCGAGGAACACTTGTGAAACTGCGACATACTTCAAATAAGTTTAACACGAGGCGCATAGTTAAATTATGTGTTAACATAAGTATTTACATTAAATTTGCCAGTTATGGTAGAATAATGTCTCATTTAAAACTAGGTAGATGACTTTAATCAGTGCAATGGAATTCATGTGCATTCACTTCAAAGAAAATTACGGAGCCATCACACAGGAAGCTAATATGACATCAGAGGTATTCATTTCGGTGAAATATTCAGCGTGCCGCTGTATTCACAGAACGTAACGAACTATTTAACTATTTAAATACTCCTCCGACTTGAAGTTTGATATAAACTTAACCTTATTTTTAGAAGTTTCAGTGGATCCCGTGAGATATTTCCAGGTAAATGATAATGTCACATGCAGAATTTGTGCAGTTTTTACGGCAGCTGCAACAGCCGCAAAATAAGAATATGTAACTGTAACACAAATGAAAATTCCAGAGTGGCTTTTAACTTCGTTGGGTATATTAGCAGTAATATATACTTCTATTTTTAAATATACTCATAAATAACCGATATTTCTTCTAAATTTTCTATTATAGCATTCTTATATACAATTAATTGTATAATTGATTTTAAGACAATTTAAAAGAGAGCAGTAGCTAAATATTTTACTAGCGCGTACTAATCGTGGCTAATATGCGCAGGCGCACGAATTTCATAGCCATTTTATTCTTAGCAATACAACAGGAAGGACAGACTGTCCGTTTTTCATATACATTAACATATACACAAGAAGTTTAATAAATATTAGTATATAATATACAATACGTGTATACAATGTTATATGAAAAATAATAATAAGTGTACATGAGTAAGTGCTTAGTCCTAGAGCCTATAGTGTTCATTAGTTATCAACATTAACCTTTATTAACTTTAAAAGCGAGTGGTGTCTATTCTGTCTAAATTGTAGATACCTACATTCCACTTGTAAATTTTTTGAAATAAAATGAAAGTTTATAGATAAAGCTGGACAAATCTTAATAATAATGACAAAATAATCATTTAATAGTGGTTATAAAGTCACTTATTTGAAATAGAAAGAAATATTTGCTGGTATTTCTATAGAACTGGTCATCCTAGGATGAAAGCCTATTAGCTCAAATCTAAATTTTTGCAATGGTTACAAATTGCAGAAGCTACTGTAATAAAAAAGTGAAATTACAGCACTAAGAAATAGCACTTAATAAAAAACTTTTTAATCCCTAGTATGTTTCTTCAGCAAAATTGTTTTTATTATTACAGTAACGTAACCTTCCTGGAGCCTATTTAATGGAGATATTTGTCAAGAATAATAATTGTACTATATAAATTCCATAGGGATTATATTACAGAGTAATACATTATTAAGCGTCTTCTCCAAGGTGGTGGAGAAGGCGATGGCAGACCGCATTGTGTTCTTTATTAGTAGGTATGATCTTCTGGCTAGTTCGCAGCATAGCTTTAGAAGGGGTTTTTGTTTAGGTACTCCGCAAGGCAGCGTGCTTGGTCCTGTAATATTTTTAATTTATGTTAATGATTTATGCCTATATAACCTATAATAGTGGTTACGGCTGACATAGCTTCGGGTCTAGAGACTAAGGCGAATATTGTTCTATTTCATAACTGGTGCTATAAAAATAGACTTATAATAAATTATAATAAAAGTAAATGTCTGATATTTAAGACATTAAATTAGCAAGTATTGGGTGGTAGTATAAATGTAATGATAAATAACATTAAGTTGGAAATTGTAATGAATACTAATTTCTAGGTGTTACCGTGGATGAAGACTTAAATTGGAAATTGCACATAGACTTACTATGCGCTCGACTAAGACAAAGTTGCATTGCGATTAATACTCTGAGATGTAGTCTTGATCGGGAATCTCTGTTAAGTGTTTACTATGCCTTATTTTACGCTAGACTTGCTTACGATATATTGATATGGGTACTAAGCTGTGATGTAAACAGAGTCTTCATCTTGCAGAAACGTGCTGTGAGATCGATATTCCAAGTGGGCAGGAACAAGAGTTGTCGATCTTTATTTAGAAATAATAATTTGATGACTGTTACTGGTATTTATCTGCATAAACTGTTTAATTATACACATCTAAAGAAAGATAGTTTAAGAAAACATGGCGACAATCACGAATATTCAACGCGTAGTAAGAATGACTTATATAGGGAAAGATGCACGCTGGCTTTTTACAGAAGATCACCATTATACTCTGGGGTTTCTTTATATAACAGACTGCCTAAATCCATAAAGGATAATTCATTAAACGTGTTTAAAAAAGAGCTGAAATAATTCCTTATATCAGGCTGCTTTTATTCTGTACGGGAATTTATTGACCATGTTGTAGCGGATTGATGTTGTATTTGGCAATTGTTGTTATTATTAATAACTATGTAACTTCAGGGGACCAAAAAAAATACCTAGCGCATTACAAACACCTTGTAAATTGATTAACTAAAACAAATGTTTTAGTTTTGTAACGATCTGGAGATAAAGTGCAAGTTTTAGACCGAATGCCATGTAAAAAATATTCTACAGATTTAAACCTTTTTTAACCTTGTACTCCCTTCGCCTGCCAATCGTTTTTCAACTGATTTTGGAAATGTAAAATATAAATGAAACCAGCTATGTTCGCATCTGCCCATTGTTTCCAAATAGTGCGCCCCGACATAAAAATATGCCCTCGCAGGAGGCATTAGTTATTCCTGAACTATTCAGAGTAGCGTAAAAACACGTTCGGAAATTATAGGCGGACTTACCCTGCTTTCCTAACGGCGCCAGTGCAGTTGAAAGAAGCCGCCGCCGTTCCTGTCTGCTTCGCTTTGTAGGGAGAGTTCATAACGCTCTCGCCATCGTCCTCATCGGAGACGGCCGTTGTCAAGGACATACGATCATCGTCTGATATCTGAAAGGAAGAATTTTCATTAGAACGTTATTGGCATTCGATTTTTCTATAGCTTTCCGAGTGATTGGTATCCTCCTCCGCATTGAATAAAAATAATTATTAATATTTGAGATATGTGTTGCCCTGACATTCCCTTAGAAGACATTAATAGGTAACATCGTCTGCTAAATCACATCGCCTTTGTAATACTTGTACAATACAATTCTGTAATGTACTGTAGTGTGGCGACTCCAGTGTTACTATTTGGAGTCACAAATCTCAGAATTTGACATTTTTGAGAAAATCGGGTACATGTTAATAATTGACTGCTCTTTCACTATGGAAAACACAATATAACATTTTCAGATGTATCAATTAATAAATTAAACTGTATGTAAACAGAAACATACGCCTCAACATATAGGATTTCACATTCGTCATAATTTCTAAGAAATGTTAAATTACTGAATCAAACAATTGAAAGCTACGTCACATGTACTGTAGTGTGCTGCCACACGCGGTAGTTTACTGCAGTAAGGCAATGGCACAGACTAGATTTAGCAGAGAATGATAGGTACATCTAATTTTTTCAGATTTCAAAGGGGTATTATGTTGAAACTAAAGTCCATATGAAATGATTGTGAGATTGACTACTGAATGTCAGATGCCATAGAACAGCGGGTGTTATTTTTTATAAACGGTTAAAAATAAACGCTATGTATAGGTATGACAAATACAGAGTATTTCATAAGTAATAGTTAAAGTCAAAATATTAAGATACATGCACTTCTATCTGTATACAGGGTGTAGAAGTAACACACATTTCTTTACGAAAACATATATAGTCGTGGCAAGAATTCAAACGACTTATGTCATACGAACAAATGAATAATTCATTATAGTTTCATCAAATTATTTAAGGAACTGCAACTATATACTAATCTAAATGTTAGCCTTCCAAAAATTAACTGTGGATTCTACGATCAAAAATAAGAAAAAAAAGTTATATGATCATCGTCCGTAGCGCCCCCTAACGGAGATATGGCTCCTTAAATGGGGACCTCAAAATTTGATTTTTCCCAAATATTTCCAAAAGGGATCAAGATAAAGTAATTAAATTTGAAATTGAAAATCACAATTAGATTGCGAATCTAATGTTCTGAAAATAATTCCTCATAATTGGTCATAGGCGTGCTAAAGGGGGGGGGGGAGGATCAGTGGGTAAATATTGCTATAATTTTCTTGAATCTCGAGATTTTCGTCGTCAGATTAAAAAAATCAAAATGTTGGTCTATTTTACATGAAAAAGGTACTCCTATTTCAATCCGTTAAACTGCTCAGTTTTCGAGTAATCTTAATTTAAAATTTTTGTGACATACCACAAAAGTTTAAGATGGAAGCTATAAATAGGCGATATATTCCTAGTAGGCTCTGCACTCTACTTTTAAAATGCATATCAGTAATGTAATTATTTGTAAATTTTTGAATTTTAATATAGCCTATTAATACTCCAAAAATTTTTAAAAAACATGTAACATGTGTCAAATAAACTGACAAATAACTTTTCAAAACCTACCAGAGACAATTTGACCGCTTGCATATCATATCTAATATTTTTGTGATATGTAACAAAATTTTTAAATTAATTTTATATTTCATAAACGGAATAATTTATCGAAGTAAAACAAGAGTACCTTTTTTTTGCAAAATTGTTCAACATTTTTAATTTTTTGATCTGACGACAAAAACCTCGAGACATGAAAAAGTTAGTGAGCAATATTTATCCAATATGGGTATACCTTGAAATGTACTTACCCATCTATCTTACCACCAAAAACCCATCTCAAATATTGTGTCGATGGGTTTTTGGTGGTGTCAAATTTAAATATATCACTTTTGAGTTATCTTACACCACATAATATATCTAGGACGTAAACAAATTGCTATAACTTTTTTTTTATCTAACACTAAAGCAAAAATTAATTAAATAATATAGTAATTTAAAAATTTTTAGTGAAAAATTTCATACTTTGTATAAACACATACTTTTAATCGTCTTCGAAATATTTGCATTTAAAACATTCCATACACAAACTACTTATTATATTATTATGCAATTTTTTATCAATTGTGTTGCGAAATGAATGATGATGATGATAAAAGTTATTATTTAAATAAACAAAGTCATCGTCAGAAAGTATTTAACGCCCTGTATCTCGATGTGAAAGTATTTGCAAACTCATGTTTGTATTATATACTTTTCGTCTCATTTTCATGGGAGAAATGCTCTTAAAGTGGATGCGGTATAGTTTTGGAACATCCATTTATACTTCATATACATTTTCCTCATTAACGTTTCGTTTGGAGATACAGAATGTTAAGTTGTTACTTTGAAATAATTTTTTCTTAATTATGTCACAATTCATACACGAATAAATATCAACTGTGTTACGAAAAATGCGCAAACTATTTTGATAAGTACAAATAAAAATATGCTGAAAATTCAAATTTTTAAAACATACTCGTACAAAAGGTCTTACATTTTTCCAAAAAAAAAATGGATGCAATTTTTTACTTACGTAAAACGGCACAAGTACATTTAAAAAGGCTGATACGGTACCATAGTACCAATAATAGAAACCTGATAGCGGGTCTAATCCGAGAACAATAAGAGCAAGCCCAAGTTTCTTAACCAAGTCTAGGAAAATATGTATTTAATTATCTGATTGGTGCAGACTAGTTGTCTAGACCACGACATAACTCCAAACAATAGTAGATTATTTATCAGTGTGGATTAGTTGAATAACAAAAATATTACGCATACTCGTATCTTTCTGTGCATAATGAAATATCTCTATATATTTTCCAGATAATTTTAAATATCTGAACATCAAATCCTGACTGAATTATATATAAAATGTTTTGTCGCTTTACATAGAATTCTAGGATCATTAATAAATGCTAACCTGGTAGTGACACAATTTTTAATATCAAAACGTATACATAATACGTTTTATGTAGGTCAGGAAGCTGTACATCTATATATGTGTTGGCGCGAAGAAATTTAATTTTTAGCATATTTATCACTGCCACATTTTTTTGAATTTGGTTTTTGCATAACGGCTTATTCTTTGCGAGGGTGATTTATGAAAGCATGTACATGTAATATAAAGCGGGAATATGTTTGTGGGACTTTGCATTTTTCGTGGAAATGTTTTAGTTTTATTAATACCTCGGTTGTCCTAATTACTTGTTATGAAATAGAAAAGGAATAAACATTATTTAATTAAGGATACAAATACATACACTGAAAAAAGGCCAGTAACTTTACAAATATGCTTTGTAAGAGTATCCTTATAATTGTCTTAAAATAATTCGAAAAATAATGATGATATTACACTGACGCTTGTAATTTTACAAGAAAAGTGCCAATATATAACAAAACCGTAAACTTCCTATGTAATTATAATATAATGTGTACATTTATAGAATATATTGTAATACATTTACAATTAACAATGTGAAATCCATTTTTACATTGTAAAATTACTGAAAATGCCAAATTTACTATATAATTGACTGTAAAAATATGCCTAATGTGTGTGAAGCAATGGTGGCTGGTGAAATTTCAGGTATATCTTAATAACCAGACATGGGACCCAAACCAAACTTTAGTATATGTATACTGTGGCTATATAGAGAACTTCAGTGAAGGAAGAACAATTTTGCAGTCTGCAAAAAAAAGTTAAAAAAAAACGTGGGCCTCAACCAAGATATCCAAATTGGCTTGTTTAAATTCCGAGAAACATGTTTTTTCATAAACTAGACGTAATTCTACCGATATGTTTCAAATTTTATTAAAAAATTTTAATTTTTGTTAAAATTACAGCAGTTTTAAAATTATTTCAAGTTGTGTTCTGTTTTGTACAAATAACCTAAATGTGCAGGTACCAAATTTTAATAAAAAATTGCCGTAAAACTATATTATAATACTTCAGTACCTGTATATACATGTCTTTCTAAACTAAATAAAAATAAGCAAAGGCCAGTTAATATATTGAAGATATAATAAAACTGTAACTATTAATTAGCTAACTGAGCCGTAATCGGAGTACAAAATAGCTATTTATATAATCAGTTAGGAAAAGTACGGTTTTGTGTAACAGATGTTTTTCACACAATTTGTCCAAAAATTTTAATTATAATTTTAAAAAGGATTATTCTGCTTAAGTTTAAGGAACATGGTAATCTAAATGAGTCATAAATTCCAAAGTACTTAATTTTTTGTATATAAATTTGAAAAACATATAGAAAACGAATCTTTTGCTTCGGAAATGTTTGACTTCACTGGGGATATCATATCAAAAATTCAGTATTAATATTAAGGGTGTTTGTTAACATTAGAAGCAATTGGAATTCATATTAAGTAGGTTACTTAATATGAGTACATTTTTCTTTTGAAGTAACATTCTGATGCAGTAATGCTATTGAGAAACTCACGGAAAAGCCTGATATGTTACTAAATAAGTAACAATCGTTAATTGCTTACGATATTTTAATTTTTCTCATGTAGGCATATTAATCTGTTAGGTATAAATGAATTAGTATTCAGATTTTTTTTTAGGTATCTATGTCAAAACACTGTTAGTGAATTCGAGTGTTGTAAACAAGATGTTTTTAAAGTAAGTTTTTCTAAAATTGACTGTACGGGTTAGGTCAGTTTCGATACTTTTAGGAGATTTATTTTATTCTCTGAAAAGATAGTCCAAATGTCACGGGAATATTTTATGAGAAAAAATGAATAACGAAAATTTCATTTCGTTATCTTGATTAGTTTTGTTATAGAATTCTTTTTAAATTTTAGACCTTTTCTATGATGCCCCATATTACATACGTATGATGTTTTATTAAATATATATATATATATATATATATATATATATATATATATATATATATATATATATATATATATATGTTTGTTATAGTAACGGAAAACTAGAAGTTATAAAAAAAAATCCTCAAGCCACTAGATAAACAAAGAGAAAAAATGTATTTACAATGTATAAATACTAATTAATAAGTAGAAAAGTTATCATAGAAAACGACCGAAATTTAAAAACATCATGTAGGTATCTCTTCAACAAGTCAAAATATCTAAATGAGATCACTCACTCACTATTCAATTTTTCTCAAAAATTAAGCTCCAAATATATTGGCTACTTTTTTCTGTCTTTTCGGAAAATAGAAGAAACTTTCTATACCCAAATTGGACCATCCTGTACAATAAATAAAAAAAAAATTACATTGTAGTCATAATATAAAATGTATTATTACGATGTAACTATACAACTGCCTGTAAAGTTACTCTGCAATTTTACAAGTAATTGTGCAAGTTACATTGTAAAAATACTTTTTGTATTGTAAAATCACAAAGTAATATTAAAGTAATATTACAATTGCAAATCCTAAAATTACACCGCAAAATAAATTTACAATGTAATTTTACATTTTATTTGTAAAGTCATAATCAATAAGAAAATTACAGCAATAATGACTGGTAAATAAATTGTCATCTATTTTTACTGTAATTATTTTTTACAGTGTACGTAAGAATACATTACATAAGGTAATAGTTACTAGACAAAGCGCCCAAAGAATAGGTACCATAGTTACGCCTCATAATAGCTATTTATGTACCAAGTCAGTAAAATTATTTTTTATATAACCAACCTGAGATTATGAGCCGAACACTTTACGGATGTGGTATACAAAATTTTATCGCCAAACCATAAAATTAATTAAGAGTTTCAACTGAAAATCTTTGAAAATTATTATATATGCTAACAATTTGTAGATCTTTAGTAGAATTATCATTGGTAATATGTATGTTGCCAGTCTGACTCTCACCTAAAATCGTCTTTGCGATTTTCATTTTGTTGACCACAGATTCTTCAACATAAGATTCTGCCATCATGTCGCTTTTTCAGCCTCCGTGACGTTTAAATTTTTCTTTATTGCCGCCTGCGTTTGCATAGAGAGTGGCGGATGTGCGACGAAAATATTGTCGCGTATAAAGTGATGGTTCTGATAAATGAAAATAGTTGACAATTTTGCTTGGTACACTTCCAAAAGTATACATTCCAACTGGCCGTCTGTTTAGGACGCAAAACTAAATATTTGTTATACTTCTACAGATTTTACTTTTTGAAACTCTGAAGTCACAAATATTCGAGACCTGTTGGTTTTTGTTTTAGCTACATAAACAACCAGAATTGTTTCTTTGTGTTCTATGTCATTTACTTTTAGATTCAAAAGTTCTTCATTACGTAATACCTCAGTAATTCCAAACACAACACAAATCTAAAATAATTACTATATTTATATCAAATTATTTCTGAAAAGTTAGCATACATTACCTTCATCATCAAGCAGATTTCAACCGGCGCATTTAGTAAAAAATAGTATTTCTAGTAAGTCAACAATCAAGCTTATAAAACATTGAAATGTAGTTCCTCAACGATTTGTAATATTTCACAGAGAAAAGGCATTTAACTAGTAAAAAATAAGATTTCTCTGAATTTCCAAAGTTTACTTGAATTTAAAAACAGCAGATCTTGATTCTATCTAAAAGTAGAATTGAATTTCGGAAATCTATATTTCAACACCCTTTTGTCTTTTATAAGAATTGTTTCTTCTATCTGGGCACATCCCGTATATTGAAAAACAATTAAATCAGCAGATGAACACACTTCTGCCTTTATTAATAATAAAATAATTTCTCAACTCAATAGTCGTATCTTCTTGAGGTAACTTCAGTTTCTCTCAAACGTAAGTTTGTCTTACATACGGAACTAATCCTTTAAGAAGAGATATTTCCTTATAAGTTTACGACGAAAGGACCACTTGTGCTCTAAGCTAAACTTTTCTCTTGAAACAAGAAAAAGAAAAATGGAAGTGTTGATATAAAGCATGTTAGTTTGCTAGATAAGATCTGATCAGCAATAATTCTTTGGAGCGCTCGTGGAAACTTGGGAAATATTTACTTTCGAGTTTTCGTGCAACGTTTTTCAGTTCTCATCAATCATACCGAATCAAAAATATTGCTATAGATTGTATAGCAAAACGTCTAGTTATATATATGACGGTAGTTGTTTTAACTCATTGGAAGTCAAAACCTTTTTTGTACGTCAAAATCTGTAAATGCTACTGCAGGAAACAACTACTCCGCGGACTAATGCCTCGACCGGCATTGAATTACTCCTGCAGTATCTGTGTGAACAGCCAAGAACCCTTGTGGGACACACCACCAGACATAGACCGGTTTCGGGCTTGTTAGCCCTAATCACTGTGCCATAGGCGAGATGACCGACAATTGAACTGGCTGTTCCAGATAACTTATTTCTCATCTGCACGCGGTTTTATGTATTCATATGAAGAAACAGCCAGTTCAATTGTCGGTCATCTCACCTATGGCATACCGATGAGGGCTAACAAGTCCTAAACCGGCCATTTAAAAAAAAATCGATGACGTTATTACTCGAAAACAAATGACATTTGAAAATCGCATTTTACGCTAAAATATGTATTTTTTAAATTAAAAATCGACCTGTTCGAGGATTTTTCCCAAAAAATTATTGTTTCGTTTTTATTAAATTTATTCCATACTTTTGGCGCATACTGTATATCACGTCAAAATGTTAGTTTAAGTTAAACTTTACTTATTAAACTTTAAACAGTGATCTTATAAACTTGATGCGTATTTTATTGCCAGAAATAAGGACAGTCATTGTCCAAAAACTGCATGTCAAAAATTAAAAAAAAAAATCAGTTTTTAATTTCTAATCCGCTTGAGATAATTAAACCAAATTGGGTGTGCATATTTAGTATGATAGTAGATATGGGACAGAAAAGTTACCAGCTTTAGAAACTTATCAGTGGCGGAGGTGTGGGTATCATCGATCATTATTTGCCAAATAATGTATAATATTTCATAATCAAATAGGTCATCATATGCGCCATTGTATTATCTTCAACTTTTTGTTTCTTTACAATTTTTTGTATTCCAAACCGAATAACAACAAAATTGAATTATTTAACCAAGTGCATTTTTACACAGTTACTTAAACATCCCAGGGAGGCCATACAAAACAATAATAATAAGAAGCAGTTTTATTTAATATTGCTTATTGTCAAATTAAGCTTATTTTTTAAACATATTAAGTTTTAACATGCATATATACAAAAAATCCTTATTTTTGGCCACAGAATATGCCCCTGGATTTACCTCTACTTAAAAAACACCCTGTATTGTATAGTATAACTGACACAAATGTTCAAAATTATTCAAGTTTATATCAATTTCACAAGCAGTATAATTTTACAGACAGTAGTGTGTTCCTCCATGATACTTTGAATGATTATAGTGAGGCTATCTAATTTTTAGGTAACTTAATTCAAGAACAATTTATAGTAATGGATAAAATAGAGTCATTTATGTTATAGCCAAAGAAGTTGTAGTATATTTTAAATATTTAATTACCACTAATGGAAAAGCATGTAGCTCGTTCCTTGTGATATACATATTTGATGTTGAGGTTAATCTTATTTACATTTGAGGAAGTTCATATTATGCTGAGTTTTATAGTGTTTAAATAATATCAAGTTAAGGCAATGATGGATATAACAAAATTACAAAATTTTCTAAATAAAGCACCCGATGATTTTTATTCGCTTATGTAAGTAGGTGTAATGGGAGTTATGTGAACTAATAAATCCAAAAACCACCCACCTTCAAGACAGAGAAGATATAATTATTGCTAATATTGCCAATACTAAACATTACAGACGATCCAAGTCCTTTTGTTCTTACTGTTCGAGAAAAAAGAGACTTCAGTAATGTGCTGGACAATAAGTAAAAACCATAAAATTATGAAGAGGAAACTTTAATGGTTTAGAGGTACAGGCAATATGCGTAACAGGAGTTTTAGGTTCGGTTATTGTTATCCGTGTTTCACATCCCATGTGGGTGGCAATTGTTTTTCATTACACTTTTACTTGGTACTTTTAGTAACATAAGCGTTGTCTCTGAATAGCAGTTTTCGATTTAACTGAATTTAAATTAGTACAAAATATGGTATAGGGTTCAACGGGCTGAGATGGTGAGATCAGTAAAGGTGAACCAGTTTTTGCTTTATGTACTTTCCACACATCGCAACCATCTTCATATATAGTACAATCTTCGTGTAGTCATAAATTACACATTGCACGTTTAATCCAATCCACCTTTTTCTTGGTTAAATGATGAACTTCTCCACAATCAAGACAGACAGCACTATTGTCCATAATCAACGTTGGATTGGATTTCTATTGATAATACAGAGTTCGTCAGTTTTGATTTCTTCATCTTTGGTGTTTATTGTTACACATTTATTTCGTTGGCATTTTTTAACTGTTTTAAATTTAACAGAGACAGGAACAGGCGTAAATGTTATCCAGCATTTTCCATGATATTACCATCGACAACTTTATAGATATCATCATTAGAATTTTTGTTTCTCCTGACTGTGCTTATATGTGGTCTTGGAGTGACATAGTTCTTGGTGTTAGTAGCCGATTAGTAGAGGCAGCCACTTCTGTTAATTTTCGACAGCAAATAAGGAGTTTGTAATTTCTTGGAGGAATGACAAACAAATCTCATATAGGCATGTATCAGTTGCTATTTTTGTTGAAGTTATTGTATTAAAAATTTGGTATACCTAATTAGTTCTTACATAATTATGTTCCTAGTTCTACCTGAAATTAATTTGACGGCACCAGGACCACCCTGTATGAATAAGAAAACAACTGTATTTTGCAACAACAATTTGACTATTTATAAGTGTTTATAAATTTTTATTTACAAATTCCAAAAATAGATATATAACGTCAAGAAAGTAAGAGTTAGTCATCAGTATTTTTGTTAAACGGTACTATGCTTTGGGTGGAAACATGTATGGCAATAAATTAACTGCAAGTATCCTTATTCTAGACTCCGGTCGAGACTAAAAATCCGTAATTTGACCTTCTCTTTCTAAAAATGCGATACCTATGGGCAAAGCTGTATAGGCAGGATTAAATATTTTTTATTATTTACATTCCTTCATGT
The DNA here is from genome assembly GCA_037114965.1 of Monochamus alternatus. Classification (NCBI taxonomy): domain Eukaryota; kingdom Metazoa; phylum Arthropoda; class Insecta; order Coleoptera; family Cerambycidae; genus Monochamus; species Monochamus alternatus. The sequence goes on along the minus strand of CM073431.1, from coordinate 69,121,856 downwards.
ATTACTTAACCTATTGTTTTAAATTAATAACGTTTTAGGAAAAAATCTCAATTCGTCATTTAACCACCCACATCACAGTAACAATTGAATAATGCGAAGAAATAATTTTATTTTATATTACTTGTCACTTCCAACATTGCCAGACTGTGGTTGAATCACTCTCCACTTCCTACTAAAGTTTCCCTTCTACCAACGATTTTCTTCCTGCCTACCCAGTCAATATTGATGACCTTTGCTTTATTCGTGGTTCGCTTCATCAGCTTGTGTGTCCCGCATTGGGCGTGGAAGATTTGATTTTGTGGAGGATAGATTTGAGATATCCTCCTACTACAAACTGCCACCATGTTTATTTTAATGGTATCTGAATCTATAAAGAACAGTATTTTCTTTTTGTAAAAAATGACGTACGTTGTTGACAGACCGTAGATAACTTTGTTGTATTTTAAAATCTGCAAAAAAAAATATTTCTAACATACATTATTACAGTTATCGAACATTTATCAGTGAATTTCAAAAAGCCTTAGAATTTTAATTGAATGCGGTCTATACGGCGTTGGATTTTTTGCAAAAAAGCCTTTCAGACCCTCCCAATTTCAATGATTTAATTCAAATTTTCCATATAGTGAGAAAGAAAAAAATGCATTATCAAATTTACTTTTGATTGAAATGGATAAAAAACTATATCTCGTATTTGAAGAATGGAAGAGATCCTAGGAATCGTTTTAGGGGGAAAATCCTTCTGTTTATTTTGATGAGAAAAATCACTTAAAATTTGTCGCAATGCCGTCCTACATCCCATTCACTGATGAGCCATTTGACCCAAGAAAAACAAACCAGCCAGATCCACTTAAAAATGTTTCACAGAAAAAACTGCGTCAAAGTTGGTTCAGTCGTTATCCAATTTTTAGATCACAAAAAACTTACAAACACATAGGCTGCTTGACAGGAGCAGGGACAGGCGAAAAAGTTTGAATATACGTAGAAAAAAAAACATTGATCCCAAGAGCTCGTCCCCTTTAAAACTTCAGCAAATCCAATAACTTGGTTTTGTTAATCTTTTAAAATATGGCGCTGCTAACGAAGCCTCGAGAAAGGTAGAGTTAGATTATATGTGCGAAACTGTATACAAGAACGAGTTTTGTCGGTTAATGAGCTCATTTACTTCGCGATTGTGTTTACGATAGGTTTGCGATTTTAATCAACTGAAGTGGAGGAAATGAGTTTCCTTTGACTTATTGCTAGTTCGGATAATTATACCTGACAACTGTTGAATAGCGAATAAAAAATCGTTCCTGGAATCTGATTGGTAGTTGCATTTCAGCTTCAGGCGATTGGATTTTAAAAGGGTGTAATTGAAAGAGTAATCGAAAAATCCGGAAACGTACTGGCGGTTTTTAAGAAAACTCTAGCAGGAGTTAATAAAGTTGTGTTTTCCTCGGCGCCGTATAATTGAATGGAAAAGGGATGTAATGGGATAATCAAATTCAGGCAGATGTTTTTAAGTCCAAGAATGGTTTCCAATCATTTGCACTAAAAATTTATTGGACGGAACTTCCGTCCGTTTTTTTTGCCGTAAATCTAATTACTTTAATAGCACTAATAACCTCTTACGCACTTTCCAGTACAAATATATGCAAATAATTATTTTAAGAAAGTTAAATATACTTGAAAGCCAGTAAGAAATATTTTAAAATTTATTTCTCAGCACTCTCTAAAAAATATTATAAATATTATGAAAATTTACAATAAATAGCTTGTAACAGTACTGTTATTCACGATATATTGTAATAGTTCAATTTAATTTTGTAATTTTAACAGCAAATCGTGAAAGTTCTGGAAATTTAATAAAAATTATTAATTATGTATTTTTAACAGAGATAGCTATGGTAAACACATTCCAACGCATGCGTCTAAAGTGTGACGAATCAGTAATGGTCGGCTTGTCTATACAATCATGTGCGTTATAGATATTGAAGTGCAGTTGAAAGTGGTACGAGTAAGTTTTTCTATGTTGAACATATATGTTCAATAAATATTATTACCTACTCGAAAATATTGTTTATATGCCTATTCATTTTTTATTTTTACTAACTTTTCTCATATATTGCATGCTTTAATAGGTTTTATATATATTAATAGCCCAATAACACTTCTAACTTACGCAGTAGTAATACGAACTCGACAACAAATTATCCGTAAAATGAAGGTAAACTACTGGTAAAATGTCTCGTTCATAACTAATTTGCATATGCATCTAGTAATTGATATTTATACCTAGATTACTGATGATTTATTGCCAAGTTCGTCTTCTCTTCCGTCGACCATACTTTACATAAGACTTACATACTATGTCAATATTTCAGAAAATGAAAAGAAAAATCTTCTGGATTTATTTTTGTTTTGGTAACGAAACATTTGTCTATACAAATTTCTCATCAACAGAATGCCGCATAAATTTGGAATACTCTGTATAATTTTTACATTAAGTAAGTATACCTACTTTATTCCATTACATTGAAGTTTTCCAGATAATTAGTTAATTTGCATATATACGAGTATGTAGATTTTTACGGTAAAAATATATGCATTAAATTAATAATTACATTCTAACTTCAGAAGAAATAGTAAATTTACTTATTATGTACAAGTATACGAAATATCCATGGTAAAAATACATATAATTTTTACATGTATGATCTGTTTAATTGCACTGATATTTTACAGAGCATTAGTAACTTTACAAATCGAAAGTAAAGCTGCTATGATAGTTGTGGGCACAAAAAGCCAATGACAATCATGATAAATTTACACAAATTATTTATCAATGCACAAAAATCAAATGTGGTACAACATATCCGATAAATGTGAAATTTTTGAGACAGACGCCAATCTATCAGTTAGCTATAGTTTTAACTGAAACTGAAAGTTTAGTCTGGTTTTTCTTTCTGCAAAAGAAAATAATGACCAACTAAACCCTTTAATTTTTCATTTAGTCAAGGAAAGGTGACTAACCCCCTTGCTCTTTTGAGAAAAAAACCTTTTAGAAAATGCAAATTGGTCCTTCTAATTTCTCAGTGAGAGTAATACAGTATTTTCAGAAATATCTAGCATTAGTAGTTACAGAGAAATACTAGGCTACTAGACTATTATTATATAAATCATTCAAGTGATACATACATATTCGATTACAACTCCTGTGATTAGATATTTCCTTCTAACTAAATTCTGAATCAACTCAAAGAAATTCATACAATTTTTTTTTCAAAATTATTGAATTTTCAAATTTTTTTCCGAAAATATTTATTTGATTTGGTTTTAATTATCAAATTTTTATTTTCTAAAATTTTTTAATTTTGATTTTATTATATAATCCCAAAATCCAAAATGATTTACAAAATTTTGTATTTCGAAATTTATTTTAAATTTTAAAATGTAAATTTTTTTCAAAAATTTGTATTTCAAAACTTTTCAAAATTAGAAATTTTGAATTTTGGAATTCCAAAATTTTATATTTTAAATTTTTTTTTTAATTTTGAATTCTGTATTTTTTTGAAATTTTTTTAATCAAAATTTATCGTTTCAAAAATTTATGAATTCCAAAAATTTTTTTGATTCAAAATAAATTTTTTTCTTGACAATTTTTCATTCTTTTTTTTGAAAAAGTTTCGTTTCCGTTCCAAGTTTTGCAATGTAATTTTTTACAATTTATTTTGAAGTTTATTGATTTAAAATTAATACAGAAACTTATTTTTTAACTATTCCTATTATTTTTTTCTCAAAATCTCAAATTATTAAAAAAAAAACTGTAGTTTTTACTTATATCGGTAAAGAAGAATCTCATTTACCATCGTACTATGGATTGTATACGCTAACTAATCTAAATAGTTTCTTTCAATCCTGATGATTCTGATGATGATGGTCAGGAGATTAGAACAAAGTTATTAAATAATTGTATTGCCATCAGTCCTTGACCCTTGTGCAAATTTTCAAGCTGATCAGACTTCTTGAAATTGGTGAAAATTACGCTGAAAGATTCCGTTACATACATATATACATACAGATCAAGCTAATAAAAGCGTGTTAAAAAGAGCAACGATAGAGGATATGATTATGAATCTGCTGAGTCTGAATTCTTTTATAAGATTAGCAAAACAAGCTGGAGTGATAAATATGTATTGCCATTAAATATACATTTATAGAATATCAGGCGGTGAAAATTTAGAGGCTTCCTTAACAGTTGACCTTATATGTTTCTGGAAACGTAAGGAAACTAAACCGACGTGGTGACCAGTTCGCAAATTGTTCTACTAACATTAAAATAAATTAGTTAATTGTCTATTTTCTTGTAAAAGGTTTCGTTTCTGCTTTTAACTTGTATGAACGAAGCATACAAGGTTTGGAATTACCGTCAAGGTAATATGACAGCTATCATTCAATTGTTTTCAAAGTGTACTTTGCTTAACCGCAAAAGAAGTGAACGTTTTTTAACTTAAATTTTTTCAAATTATACGCTCTTGTGCAATCGTAACCAAACTTAAATCTTTTACATCTATATTATGTAAATATAAATAATGGTTTTCTTTTAAGTTTACACACATATTTTAGAGTGTAGTTATTTTTGTGAGAAAATAATCAACTAACTGTACCAAAAAACAACTCAACTCATCTGAACTGAAGTTGAGAGAGACAATTTATTTCTGTTATGCAAAGAACGCAAAGATGGATAACTATAATTATGGTGACATATTTTTTTTATAGAACCATTGACGCAAAAATATTGCATTTTTCATGAAAAGCATTACACGTCTATTATGAATCCGATTGTATACAGGGTGTCCGGGAAAATGTGGCAAATCTCTCGCGTGAAGATAAAACATGCAAAAATAAGATGACAAGTTCCTGTAAACTTTTTTCCTACAGGCCCTCCCTGCGGAGATATGTGTCCCTGAAGGAAGCCGCTGGAAATCGGTTTTTCTTGAATAACTTTTAAAGTACTTAATATAATTTAATAAAAGTTTAATGCGATGGATACTAAGTTTAAGGACCTCTTAAATTAGTGTCCCTGAAACATATTTCGCTTTCTTAGTTTACCAGGGGCAGGCTAAGCTTTATTGTCTAAATTTTTAACATCCTGTATGTGTATAATAGTAATAATCTTTATTGTCAATAGATAAAAATCAATTTAAAGGGTAAACATTTTACAACAGAAAAACAACGAAACAAATACATTCGACCATCTAAATATGACTACTAAATCTCAGACCAACAGCTCCAACTATCACATAAATCTGACACTATATTAAAATTGTTATATATAATATGCACTGGGGACATCTTAAGACAATTTGACCTTACGCTCGTACAAACAAATGCATGATTTAGACCAGCATTTACACGAGGAACATGGAAATAAAACTGGCACGGCAGAGTCGGACATTCTAATTTGCTATGAAATAAGTTGAATAAAATTGAAGCGAAGAAGCGAAGTTGAATCTAAGTAAAATAGTGTGGTTATAACCCCTCTCTGGATAAAAGTCGTCTACTTTAAGTGATATAAATTTTAAAAATATTATTTGGACATTTTCTAAATAAAGTTTTAGATAATCATATCGGGGATGTCATACCAATGAACAATATTCCAGTTTAGATCTAATGTAAAAGAAAAAGACTTCAAAATAATAAATCTGGGTAGCTTCAATCTTACGCTAAAAAATGTACTCTTGTATATTGTCTATAAAATGAACTAAACTTACTGTGTCCATCACATTAAAATTTTATTAAATTATATTATGTACTTTAAAAGGTATTCCCGAAAAAACGATTTCCAACGGCGTCCTTCAGGGACACATCTCCGTAGGAAGAGCCTGTAGGAATAAAAATTATAGAAACTTGTCATCTTATTCTTTCATGTTCTTACTGTACCCGAGAGATTTCTCGCATTTTTCCGGACACCGGATATTTAATCTGTTTCTAAACGCCCTGTAAGTGTTAAATAATGCAAATTAAATACAAGTATTGTCGCAGCTTATGTGTTAAGAAAGTGGAATGAATTGCCATCATGTTATTCCAAAAACATCGTTATTTTCTTGTTACCCCACGAAGGGGGTGATTTATTCCTATTTGTCAGCTGGTTGTAATAGCAAGAACCTTTATTAACTCTGACAAAAGACCCGATGTAACTGCTACAACGAGGTTCTCATTTCCCATTCGAGTTAGCCCGCTTCAGCTTTAAAATATTTAATATAATCAGTGAAAGCGCAATCTCGCCCTGTTGCTGCCTGACAAAAGGGCCGATAAAAAAATGTAAATTGGCCTCGCAACATTAATGGATAACGGCTCCTAACAACAGCTATCTAATGGGGTTTCCTTAGTGTCACGTTCCCAGTTTAGTAATTTAACATCCGTTCAGCGATTCCAGGTTTCCAGATAGGTATTCCTGGATTCATTATGCATGTACGGCGCGCCTAACGTATGCTCGCATGCCTTTGTCGTTTTATTAGGTTGTTCTAGCATGAGGTTTAAATCTGTCGCACATCGAATAATTAAGTTATTATTGATTAATAGATGGAATTTCTCGATTCTGCCTTCGTTAATATTCCATAAATTGAAATCTGTTCATTCCTTATTACTTGTATTATAATTTTTTTAATAGTGTTTTAAAAAACTGTACTGTAAGTGCGGGAAAATTATCTAAATTTTATAACCATACTGTATCTCTTTTAAAAGCATGAGAGACAAATTAACCAAAAGTCAGTTGGTTGACAAAATTTGATTTAATGGTTTTCGTGAAGTAAGTAAGTTTTGAAATGGTGACATTAAAAAAAATAATAAATTTTATATCATAAACTGATTAAGATCATGCATAAAATTGCTTAAAACATAAATATGTTTGACATAGCCATAGGTAGATGTACCCTCCTAAATATCCATTTATTTATTTATTACAATAAAATATCCAAAGGGTAAAACCCAATTACCAAAATTGACAGTTAAAAGTATTATTATAAAATGGGAATAATTAAAAACAAACAATATATAATCAAATTTACGAAAAATAGAAAAATACATCTACCCATAAGAGAGAAAAAGATCAGAACAATAAGAGGTTACATAAAATGCTGCTTTATATCACTGTGAACTTAACCCAATCGAATTAGTCTGGGCGCAGGTAAAAGGAGATGTAGCACGAAATAATACAACGTTTAAATTAAGTGACGTAAAAATTTTGTTAAAAAAATTCCTTGGAACGAGTAACTGCAGATAACTGGCAAAGATGTATACATCATGTACAAAAAGAAGAGGAGAAAATGTGGGAACTCGATAATTTAATTGACGTTACTGTGGAATCTATCGTTATCAATTTAGGAGACGAAGATAATTCATCAGAATATTCAGAGGATGAATTTTAATATACCTACTTTTTTATTTTCTTTATTGTACATTTATACAACACTGCATTTACCATAATTTGAATTTTCAAAATATATATATTTTTGTGAGGACTTTTATTTATTAATTTTAAATAAATATTTTGATAATAATATTGAATAATTTTATTTTAATTACTAAAAACGCTCTTAACCCGGTTATGATGCTTAAAGTAGCCTCTAGTTTTGAAATGCTGTTTTTATATTGTTTACTTATAAGAGAAATGGACCGAGAAATTGAAGTGGCATAGATAAAGACGGATTGTCGGGGATTAAATTTTAGCTACCTGCTACAATTTAGTATGGTTGAATCATATAAAGTTTTTTTAAAAGTACACCTCATCTATATGAAGTGTATACGATAATATATCTAGAGTTTCTTCAATATTGTGAGTTACTTTGCATTTGGAATAATGGCGATTTAATCAAACTATTAGTACGGGCTTGTGGAATCAGAAATAAACTGTTAAGCCGGCTATTAAAGCTAAGCACTCGAAAATTCAAATAATTTAGCAAAAGATTCGATTTAGTAATGTAATGAATTATTTTAAAAAGGAGTATTACGGAATGCATTTGACACTACAAATAAGACTTTGTAACTAGGCTGTAGTAGGCTGTCGGTTAGCTGCTGGATCATCGTAATAGATTCAACAACTTCATCTAGAAGGCTAATATAAAAAAAAAACATTAAAATGGCACATCCAAAAATTTTTTTAGAAACAGGAACAGGAACCTATGTTTATTAATTTAAGATATTGAATCCATTACTAACGTTTGGCCAAACCATTATATTTGCCAGTAAGCAATTGTAAACAAAATTCATCAATTCTGTCCTCCCGGTTGCACATCCAAAAACATGGGGAAGCTGATTAAAGCGTGCTCATATAAAATGTTTATCTGAAAAAAGGACCTTGTAATTATTATATAATCGTTAATGGATCAAACTCCAGCAATTTAAAATAATCCATTTGGGAATATCATTTCGCAATGACCCGATTAACAATTTTAGCATTCTGCGGTGTACATCATACAGTCGGCATGTCAATTATAAACCAATCCAACTAGATGTCCCCTGACCATGTTAATCCTTCTGTTGGCCAACGAAAACTACTTGACCCGTTTATAAATGATGGATAGCAATCGAGCTAGAAATCGTGTACGAACAATACGCGGAACTACACCATTTGATGAATTGCGACTCAAACTTTTTACAAGTTCGTGCTTTATTGCTTCGAAAACTTTTTGGTTTCTGTTAAATTTTTTCAATACTCCTTCAACTTTTTCTTTCCGCTGTCATATTATTGGCCATAATATTTCATATAGATGTTTTGACAACAAATGAACATATTTAGCCATTTATCTAAGTCAGTGTTTGCCAAACTTACTTTGCTTTCTCGTTTCTTATGAGATATTGATTTTAACGAGTTTCGCAGTTCTTAAGATTACACATATTCCCACTATTCTCTAGAATGATGAATACATACATTATTCTGCGTTAAATATTTTAATAATTGTTAAACAAATATAACAATTTAAATACTTACTCTATAAAAATTGTACTAATGACAAGGCATGCGTTGTATACTTAAATATTTAAATAATAAGACTTTTTGTAATGTCTATGTCCTAAAGACATTACTGCAACAAGGAGATATTTTATTTATTGTAATGACAAAATATGTGTATCTGTGTATCATAGCGTCGAGAAAAAACGATTACACAAAAATAATTTTATTTAATAATAATTTTTATATTTCTGTTTATTTACACTGAGAAAAGCAAACTCTTGGAACAACAGTTTTCTTGATGTCAACTTTTTGATTTTTGCCGCAAGAACAGTTTTCTTGAAATAAAGACGATTAAAATAAAATTACGCTATTTACACAAAAAAAAATGTCGAGGACTTACTGATTAATTCAAAGATTTCTTATTTTTGATGTTAAATCAGCTCATGATTTTTTCCATCTACCTCATATATTAAGTTTTTTTTCTAATATAACTTCTCTTGATTTAATTCTGAATAATCATTTTTCTTTGTTATTTATTTTGTTCGACTTACGGTGTCAAATTATTAAATTAAAGGATTCTAATTAATTGTCTTCAACTAAAAAACTTTAATTTAAAAGTGTAACTATTTTAGTTTAACACTATGAAATATTGATTTAGTTATTTAGCAATTTAATAGAAAATAAATTTTATTGGCCAATGAAAGCCAATGCCGTTATTTGTACTGTAGTTGCATTCTCCGACATGGAGTAGCTAATGACCACTAGATTTCGCGTACCCTATATGGCGCCAGAAGATAATCCCTTACCGGTGTCTGTCAAGATAGGAGACAGCAGGAGGTTCGTGGTAGAGCCATCAGCGTCAGTTGCAAACGCAGTTGATACTGAGCGGAGAAGGGTCCCGGGGCCCCACCTCTACAAGGTGAAGGCATCCGGCCATCCGATGCTAGAGTGCAATAATGTGGTAGGTAATACCTCCTCGGCTCCGCATATCCGAAGTCATTTATCCCATTTATAACATTTGAAAACTGTTAAGACAAATACAAAATTTAACTTTTTTGAACGTTAGACTAACAATACGATGTTTATATAGAACAGTTTCGTAATTGTTGTTTGAAATCTTTATTTCAGTTAAAAGAATCAACATTGTTAATTGAATAAATATATTTTTAGATTCCTCTAACGACAGTGAAGCAGATTTTAGGTCCGCCGTATATAATCGAGAAAAACTCTTAATTTAATAATTTTCGAGTAAATTTAACAGTTTCTTCTCTTTGTAGGAAGAAAAAGTTGTTGATGATAAAGCTGATAAAACAACAAAAGCAATAAATATTAGCTATAAAACATGCATAACTATATTACTATACGTGAAAATTTTAAAACTTCGCAAACACTACCACATTATGAAAAAGTTTAGATCTTTTCGTTACTTTTGTGCAAAAGCTACAAGAAAAAAGAAGAAAGAATGTGGAACTGTTTATTTCTCTGCTTGACAACTGCCTTAACACAAGATCATTTATTTCTTTTTATTTACGAATTTCTTCCTCATTTTCATTTTTTCCACAAATTATTTCCAGTTTCTTTATCTTTGAGCAGAATTCTTCTTCTTTTCTAAATTATTAAAAAATCTCCTTTGTCTTGCATTATTTGTTTTAATTTCATTTTAAACCATTGTCATCCATAATATCCAAGATACGATGTTCATATAAATAGTATTAAAAGAATCCTAAGGCAATTACTTAAATATCTTTCGTTTAAATCTGACAAAGTTAATCCATCTCGAGATCACCCACATTGTGAACTATTAGCCACGTTTCATCTCAACTCGTTAGCTCAGAGGAGGCTATATTTTTATGTTTTATTTCTGTTTAAACTTGTTAATGGCATAATAGTTTGTGAAAAGTTATTGCACTATTTAAAGTTCAATATTTTGGAGAAAAGAACTCGATATAATTATTTACTTTATCTAAAAACACCCATGACAAATGTTCTTCGATTTGCACCGATTAACGTAATGTGTGCAAATTATCATCAATATCAGAATTCTTTCGACATTTTTTGTTCTAATGTACGGAATATTAAGTGATGTATTCTCGACGCAGATTGAACCATTTGTGTCTGGATTGATTGGTGTGTATATATTGTTATTTTTCCTTTGTTTGTTTGCTCCTATTATTTTTCTATTGCCCTGCACTGTCTATACATGTAGTTAGTTTATTATTCATCTGCATATTATTCTTTTGTACTGTACCTACCATCTAATTGGGCGTTTGCCTCTCTTGATAGTTGTATCAAATAAATAAATACATAAAATGTAATTGCTGCTTTAAAATGTATTCAATCAAAACAAATATAGGTTTCATTTTAAATTAAATAATATAAAATATTTATTTGTGATTTATTTACTTCAAATCAAGATAAAATATAAGGTAAATAATTTTAATCCAAATTTTCCCTGTATGCAATCCTATATCTCGCCCTACAGTGGCTTAATATCATTCTCCCTTTGAAAAGCCTTCCCTTATTCTTTACAGCTACTGAAATAGAGTTTCAATTTACCGCATCGACATTTTTTAAAGGTTACGATTATACCGATAATAGTTTTGCTGAACTCCTGTAAAATACAGAAAGAGTGACATTGATCATCCCATACATTTCGTCGAGGAAAAGCGTTTTGTAAGGGAACCCTTGAAAAGAATGTCACGTAAAATTCCAATTTAAACCGAAGGCAGTTGGCCGAAGCGTACAGGTAAATGTCGGATATAAAGGGAATCCCAAGTAATCCCATTGGAAAAATTAGTCCGTCGGATTTCTTACATCCCAGATGAAACAAACGCGGGCAAAGTACTTAAGAGAGGCTTTCAGGAACCCGACTCATTAGTGGGCTCTTGATATAGCCGATGTGATTAAATTTTATCTTGCAAATTTCATTCATAAATACCGGGGTTTTACTGCTTTAAAATAGGAGCATTCACTGCTATCGTCTATAAAAAACCAGTAGGGTGCGGGCCATATTCCCTAACCTTTCTAGAAAACGGGTTCTAAATTTGAAAATCGTTTTTCGCTATTAAATAGTTTTTTCTACATCAAATGCTTACTGAAAATATGCGATAAGAGAGATTTAAGAAAGTGTAATAGTGACACTGCAAGCATTGATATCCGTTGACTTCACTATCGATTGCCACTAGTAATATATTTTTTTAAATGATTTCAAAGGGTCTATGACTTAAAGATTGAGTGTTTGGTCTGTGATTCAAGATATAGTATTCGAATTTGAGTAGTTATTTACATATGAATTTGATGAAAAACTATTAGTAACTGTTGTGAATTTAAATTAATCTGCTATTGTTAAGTTATCTATAGTACCGATAGGGCGAGCCCCCCGCCTCGATGCGATACAGCCTTAATCCTTGCATCTAAAAAAATTTGTACAAAATAAGCGACCAAGCTGTGTGTGTCAACATAGTTCGATATACAGGGATGGCCAGAAGTGCGAAATAAATCATATGTTTTGAATGAATTAATTTTCTTCAAAACGCCGAAAGACGTTAACTGATCTTGATTTCTTCATCAATACCAAAATGTGGGGGAGCGCCATTTTGTTGGAACCAAATTCTTTCATTCGGTATATCTACATCAATTTCATGAGGAAAAATCACAGCTAGAACAGGTATCATGTCAAATGTTAGGAAATTCAGGTAGCGTGCGGCAGTAAGATTTTTTTCAAAAAAGAATGGGCGCAAGATTCTGTTGTTGATACCTGCCCATACATTAACTTTCTGTGGGTGCTGCGTATGCGATTCGCATGTCCAGTGTGGATTTTCCTGGTACCAAAAGCGATAGTTGTGCCTATCCATTTAAATAAAGCGCAGGTTCATCCGAAAAAAGTACATCTCATTAAAAACCATTATTGTCGTCACACCGTCTCATCATTTCCTCACAAAATTGTAATCGCCTATCATAATTGTCTTCCAAAAGCTCTTGGACAAGACATACCTTATGGGGTGGTATTTCTCTTGCTGAAGTATGAGGATTTCAACAAGTTCTATTGCAATGTCTAATTTCTTTTCTTCATTGAAAACACGTACCCGTCCAGTTTTGGACAATACAGTACTGTGTTCCTCAAATTTGTGAAATATTTTACTAACTGAGATTTGGTTTTTGGAATATTTCGCATTAAATAAATCGCGCACTTCAGCGCGATTTATTTAATTTTGTCTCCACATCCAAGCAATATCAAGATTTCGATGCGTTGCCTTTCCGACAATACCATGGATATAAAAAGACGGGAATTTGAAAAATCCAAAATTTGCGAACACGCTTGGGAAAACGGTCATGTGATTCAATGGGGTTCGGCAAAAATTTTAGAGGAGGAAGATAACGCGACAAAAAGAAAATTAAAAGAGACCGCGATTATTTTGTTGAACGGAGATAAGTGTGTGTCAAACTGTTCAGTAAACATCGATCATTGTTGGCTACAGTTGTATCAAGAAGAAGTAAGTAAAAATAAAATAAAAATCATTTAACATCTCTATGGAAGCACATAAACAAATTTTAAACTGTCAAACTTGACAAACGTTTAATATTTTACTACTATTTTGAAAACGAAAACAGAGAGTTTTTCGAAACGTCAATATTACGGAAGTGCGCGATAGTGATGTGATTTTTGTTATTTTTTACTTATCTGCTTTTTTCAGTGTGAGATTTTTTGGTTAGGCAAACTTAGTTTCAAAAATAACCCTTGACTGTTCCGTTTGTCGCAAGGGCTTATTTAATTAATTTTTATTATTTTTCAGAAGTGTGGCAAAAACCCAATAAAACTAAAGCAAAACTAAAATTATGCCACAAATAAATAGCTTCAGACAATATCAGTTAACGTGTTTCGGCGTTTAAAAAAATCACTTATTCAAGAGATATGAATTTTATTCCGTACTTCTGGCCATCCCTGTATAGATCACATGTTCTCCTGTGATTAGTTATCATTCTCGTTGAACATTCTTAGCTACAATATACCTACATGTCAATAAGTAAAAGTGAATTGTTAATATAGTTAACTGTCTAAAAATGTTTTGATATTAAAGAGATTTTTTTTACACATTTTGATAAATCATTTGTAATAAAAATGTACTCATATGGATCACCTTTCAAATAAATGCGAGTTTGTGCAAAATTATTCTACGAGTTTTACCTATGCTCTAATCAACCTTGGACAGATTTTATGTACTGTTATTCTTAAAAATAAACTGAAAAGACACACAAATTTTATTTGGAAATTATTTGTTCAAACCTGTAAAGAAAATATTTTAGGAAAATTGACTAAAAACTGTTGAGTAATGTGACAGCTCTTTGTTAAAAAGTATGCTAAACTAAAGAAATTAATAAATTATCCAAAAATAGTTGAAACACAAAATGTGTTCACAATTAGTTCATATTAAGTAAGAGATTAATGATTGACGTTGTACATTCTATTGATAGGACAAATATGACTAATTGGAAAAACATAATAGTTTAGGTTATACATCAAGCAGGACAAATTTTACAACAGGATAAATCTACATATTATGAACTTGCAGAGCAGTTTGTAACCATGACTATACCTCTATTCATTTAGAAGTTACAACTTGTAACAAAGCTTCCATGTTAGTCGTAGAAATGGTAGGCGTGGGTCAACGCGTGTCAGTCTTAGCTACTGTAATTAACAGTAGAAACTACAACTCTTGGATTTTTTGTCAGTTCGAAATATTGTAATTTATTTGTTATGTGTGTATAAAGCTTCCATTTCTGTCGTAGAAATAGTACGCGTGGGACAGTGTGTGTCAATATTAGCTACTGTATTCAACAGTAAAAACGACAACTAGACGAGTGTTTCCCAGTTTCAAATATTATAATTGAATATTAAATAATTCACTTATTAGGTTTTTATTAAAATAATATATTTTTATACTTAAAAATATTTATATATTTTACATAAGGAGTTAAAATTTTGAGAAAAGAAGTATTATTAGTATATGGCAGCAGACAATGTTATAACATCCATTATGCTCAAATAATATTGCTCAATAATATCTATTTAAATAATTTAATTTATTATTTAGGTATTACTACTTGAAATTTGTTATGACAGTGAGCCACCTGCAGAAAAATAACTTGGTTACTTTATGTGGGACGCTCTAGTTCTTCTAGCAAGACTTAAGGTGGAATTTCCTATGAGCGTCAGACGCATAGACTCTGATATTGAAGCAAATAAATGGTTTTTCTATAAACATTTCATGATGTGTCCGTTACCCTCTGAGAGAAATGGATGCTCTAAGATATGTATATAGAGAAGCAAAAAGATTTATTTGCTTCAGAGTCTACCTATGCGGGAATCGCAATCGCAGATGCTGCTAAGAAATTCCATCTTTAAGGCTCTGTAGAAAAGTACTTCTGGAAGCGCTTCCAGCAGGAGAGATGCCTGTACGTCAGTGTACGTTCATTAATGTTTTTTCAATAAAGTCGATCAAAATCGATTGCGATGGTATAACCTATCGCAATCATACTCTTGCACTGCATCTAATGTAAAACTTTTAGCAGAAATACTTCTATTAAAATGATGTTCAATAGCTCAACAAACTCCAGACTTCGTCGTATTATTATGTAACTAGCACTCTTTATAATACATCTAAATATTATGTTCAGATTTGGATTTTGTTACTATCAATATTATTGTCCTGTTTCAAGTCTCCTGAACAAATTTGAAATTCATAATTAAACTTTAACCTTTTGTACATCGTGAACCAATAAGATATTTTGGCTAAATCTTAATATTTTACTATTTTTAATAACGTAATTTGCTTTGATGCGGACTACTTTCAGAACACCCTATGTGTGCTTAATAATTTAGGCATTTTTTATATTACTTTGGATTAAAATTTAATCCCTGCAAAGTTCCTGCTATCCACCGAGTGAATGAATCCAGAGTGTATATGATAAGGCCTCTTCGCAAGCTAATCTGGTTAATTCGTGTTTCTGGAACATTTTGTATAAAGGGGCAAGAAAAGATTTATGCCTGTGCAGGGACGAACACACCCTTTTTTTCATTTACTGCTTCTGCTGTTGGCGGAGTACTATATTCTTTATGATTTAGCTCCCTCTTGACTCGTCCGTTTCAAGTGGCAAAAATTTACATTTATGTGGCGGCCGCAATTAGTTAAATTTGTACATACAAATGGTAACATATTTCAGAGATAAATGTAAAGCGTAGTTAGATAATTTATGCGTGTATTATGGACTGCTACGAGTTATTCAATTTACAGTTTGCATCTTCGTTACTTTAAGGTTTAATATAATTTTTCGATTCTTAAAAAAATGTTCTTTACGTTTTATTAAAACTGTGATTTTCTACAATGAAGTAGTAGTAGTGAAGAACAATACATGTAGCAATATGAAAGAGAAAAGTAATTTCGTGTAATAACATTCGAAAGAGGACGTACTTTATGCATGTCAGATATTATTCAAGCATAATAATAAAATCATGTCCCAAGGTATTACCAAGAAACGATGAATGTGAATTAAAATATTAACTGGTTATAACAAATAGAAATATAACTAGGTATGTAGTTATTAATAAAATTACTGCGATAACTTTTCAAGATGGTTGACTTTTATCCAGAATCTGCTTGACTTTAAACTATATTAATTATTCTTATTGTATTAGCAACAAAAGGGAAAATCATACATCATTTTCGAATTTGATCACAGATCTTTTGAATTTCACCTTTGACAACGTGCAAAAAACTTTGTTCAAAACCATATTAAACTCTTATTCATCGCCGACGCTAGAAAAGCAAGATACTCGGCTCGACGACAGCGATCAGGTGGATCCCTTGTGTCGGGAAAACCACAGAAGGTCACCAAAAAACACACTCAAATGTACACAAATTCATAAAAACACACGTTTTCCGCCAAGCACTGCAGCAGTTGTTCAGTGTGGTTCAAAGAGGATTCGGCATAATATTTTATCTATTGCAAAAACGCCTTTGGTATTACGCTGCCACACGATAATATGCACTTATCGGATTTCCCATAAATCACCATCATATCCGTCATCTCAACGTTTGTATACGACATGATTGTAAATATACAAATATGCGAAGAGCAAATACTGAAAAATTATTTCAAAGTGTTTCAAACTAAAGTAAACACTGTTTGCAATATTTATCTTTAACAGAATCTGATGCAGTCGCCATCTGTAGACTACTAGCCCAAAGTGTACTTATGCTGATAAATTTTTATGTTGTTGGGGAATTAAATACTGTTAACACTGACAATAGCAACACTATTAACAATAATCGACGGTAGTTTGCATACAATAATTAGTACTATTTTAAACTGTAACTTCCTCAGGCGTTTGCAGTGTTCTATAAAACCCTTTCTTTGACCAGTGTTCTTTGCCATTTGATATTTGGAGTTCAGTAATCTGTGGTTTGAAGAGTACTGCAAACACCAATGCAAAGTTTGTTATCATAATTTAAACACGGTTTGTTTATGTCGTGATTTTGTTTTTTATGTGACTAATTTTTAGTTTTAAACGTTTTATAGTAAATAAATAAAGGACAGTCGACCCTGCAATACAAGCAGCTGCTTCAGATCGTCAAATAGCACCCATGGATGGTCACTACTGTGAAAAAGATCTCTTTTTCTTCTACCACAGAATTTGATGTACCTTCTAAATTTCTACCCACATTGCAGTTTTGGCACAGCATTATGAAAGACGTTCAAATGACGATTCGGAATTTTGCTTATTTAATTATGAGGTTCTGAATATTTTTACTAGAGTTACATAAATTTTACTTTGTAGTTTTGCTGCAATTGTCACAATTCTGAATCCACAGTATAACCCGATAAGAACAACCAACATAACCATGTATATGCTCTGTTATTATAAGAAATACAAAGACGATTAAATTAGAACAAAGTGTGGACATTTTCAAGGAGAAAGAGAGAAGTTTGACCTCTTTTCATATTGAAATCCTTGATAAATAATGAAAATTTTGTGCTTACTTATTTTGTGAGAATTCGGATGTGTCGTCATATTGGCCATAGCTCCTATACGATGACAAGTTTATGTTATGTTTTTTATTTTGTTACATATTTTTTATTGCCGATTTCTTTTTTATATTTACTAAAATACAAAGGTATCTTATTATGTATTATTGCTAAATGAAATTTATGACTAATTCGACTTAAACTGCATAGAAGTGATGTGCTGATAAATATATTTTTCTTCATGTTTCACAAAATTCTTAAACCGAAATGCAATAGAGCGGCAGGTTCCGCGTGCTGGCTTAATAGTCCATTTCCACAAATTGATGCAATCAGTGTAATAAAGACGCTTAATTATATAAATCGCTATTTAGGAAACGAACAGCCGAAATTGAAGTGTATTCCATTGTACGGGTTAGCAAATGACCCTTGGCAGCATGATTTTGAACAACTTTCTTTAAAAGCTCTTAACGTCGCAACTCTATATTAAAAGTATTTGGCGTAACGTAATTTGGTAATTTGTAACAAATAATATGAAACAAGAACAAGAAGTATAAAAGTATGTAAACTGTTTTGAAAAAATATGACTACACTGCTATCTGTATGTACAGATAATTATTGTCAAGTGTGATGCCATCAAAATTTTTAAATAATAACTGTTGGTGGCTTTTGGCCGATTATTAATAGAGCATCCTGGGTAGAACTTTTTGAAATTTGTAAAATAGTCATAGTCTGATTTAGAATTTTGGCCACAACTTGTAAAATAAAAGGAGAATAAGTCGTAAAAGTGTTTGTGTAATGTTATTATCTTTTGATCTATTTTTATTTTTAGTTTAAAAAGTATTATATCTTTCCAACACTATAACCAATATTCATGTTGAAAGTAGTAAAAAGTTATTATATTACAGATTTTATGTAGACCACAATTGCCATAAATATATCTAATGTACGGAAATATGAATTTATTTCATCTGTTTTTTATGCGATGATTTCCCCCAGAATGATTTTTTTAAATACTTTTATTAGTTTGTTTGTTTGACTGTTTCACTACTGAAGTCCAAAATGCTACTAAAGTCCAAATACAGAAATAAGTAATGGAAAATATATGTATAACATATTCCGGATATTACATCCAATCACATCCAGATGGAGGGGGTGAAAACTTATATACTATTATGCAAAATTAAAAGAAACGAAGATGCTACAGGTAAAGAACTAGGAAAATAACTGTAGCTAAATTAAAAAGCATTGTGTTTAATTATTTGTTTAAACAAGTAGATGAAGTATGTTATATTTGGACCGTTTTAATGTCATTATTTGCTTAGAAGATTTATTTGGTGAAAATTTTAAATCATTGTATCTCAAAATTATTGTGCATATATTGGTACATATAAAGCAGTCGAATCAAGAAGTTATAAAAAACATAATATGAGAAAATGAAAAATGTAAAAATGGTTAAAATTGTATTTATAAGAGACTCAGATTTTTTTTCTTCATACGCTGTGCACTAGGTCTTATAGGTAACTGGGAAATAAACTAACGCAAATAAAAAATATTATTTACTGCGATATTTATTGTTTATAAATATTTTGAATGAAATAGTGGATATATAATGTGACTATGTAGGTATTTAGCATTATTTTTCATTTCCTCATTTGCTTTCGTTTTTAATCAATCGATTTTAACTTTTAAAATGAGTCGTATAATAGTGAGAAATATTTGAATCACCCTCAAATACAAATTGAGATAAAATAAATATGATATGTGATTCTGTGATAAACAAAACTAATTTGTATTTCAAAAAATTTATGAAGGTTTGTAAAACAAAGGAAATCTTCTGTTTTGGAAATAAGTAATAAGACCAACACAGGATTTAACTAAATAGAAAGTCTTAGTATCATATGCTTTATAATCGTGAGAAGGTTAAATACATATATTGTAAATGATCCTCTTTAAGTCACTTCTAATCGTGTTTGCAAGAGATGTTAACAATCAAAATGTGATTAAGATCTGAAATACTAAATTGTTTGTTATTTTCTGTCGTCCTGATTAAAATAAAAGAACGGAAGAATACAGAAAGCAGAACAAAGAAAGCATATTCCAGAACTGCCGTAATATATTGTTTTCCTGGATTAAAATTCAGAATTCAAGTGTACTTTAGCGGTGCGTTTCATGCCTAGGAAGAGCATGACCTCTTTGAGAAAGTGCTCGTGTATAACTCCCGTTGGGAAACAAAGCTCTTCTTCTAAAGGGTTCTACAAAAGTTGTAAGGCCTTTTAGAACAAAGATTGACCCGTCTCCGTCCGACGCAAAAGGATACAATGGGCTTTTTGGCGCGCTATTTTTTTGCTAAATTTAATCTGAGTGCAAGAAAAATGAAGGTAATTAAATGTTGGAAATAGACTCTATTCATGTAACCCCGCCACTTTTAAGAAACCGAAATTAACTCGAGATCAGGGGGTGAACTGACGAAAGCCGAGTTAATAAAAGAACAACAGATGGAACAACATAAGCTTGTTAATTTAATTTTCAGTAAATGTCACAAAATGAAAGTATATGTATAAAGTATTCATAATAATAAATGACAAATCTTTGATTTGCTACAATATGGGCCAAAGAGGAAAGTGAATAAATCTTGTTATGCAATTTCATTTGATATGTCGATATGCGTATTAAGCCTGTATGACAATTTAAAATGAGTTCAAATTTTGAATGTAAAATTGATCCCAAATATCTTGTATATTTACTACTAATTTTTAATTCGATTACGACAATTTAAAATTAAATGAGACAAGTATCAGTTGCCCAGTCAAAACTTTTTTTACATTCGATTGTATAATACAGTTTACGATTAAAACTTACAACGATGTTAGTAGGTGTACGACTTGAGTCGTCAAAAATTAATTACTAGTATGTTGATACTTTATTTTATTTTTGTTTGCTCATAATAAGAAAGGGCATACTCGTATACCTAAGAACGTTTTTTTGATGATTAAGAATTTGATGATCCTATTCAAATTGTTGATGCCTTCCCTAATTTTTTTGCTAGCGTTTTTTCCGATGAGAATGTTCAAAATCCAAATCCATCAGTAGATTATTATCCTACATTAACATATAGCAGCATACGGAATCTGATGTTCTTCTAGCAATTTACAAACTGAAAAACAAAATGTTTTGTGGTGACGACCAGATTCCTAGTTTTCTAATAAAGAATTGTTCAAGGGTTCTGTGCACTTCGCTGCTCACTTTGTACAATATTGCATTAGTAACAGGCGAGTTTCCTGATAGGTGGAAACTGACAAGAGTGTGCCCAATTTTGGACACACTTTTTGGACATTTTGTTATCGCCCTATTGTCTAATATTGCAAAGGTCTTTGAGATGAGTGTGTACAAGTAAATATTTGATAATGTTAAGTCGAACATATCCTAAATCAGCATGGTTTTTTTCTTAATCGTTCCACATTATCTAACATGGCTGTTGATGACAAAATACAAGTTGATGTCGTTTACACATACTTATTTTAACAGGGTGAATCATAGTATATTGCTTTGCAAATTGGAACGTCATGGTTTCAGTAACAGTTTACTTCGCCTGTTTAATTCTTACTTGTATCAACGAAAGCTGTACGTTTCTTATAACGGTTTCAAGTTGAACACCTTTATAGCCACATCAGGAGTGACCTAAGGCTCCAATTTGGGACTTATTAAGAATTGCATTCGTTTATTTAAATAATTTTCAATATTAGTTAGATATATTAGTACTTTTTCTTTGTTGTTCAAATATATACATTTAATTTGTCCTGTTTTTTTTTCGCTTCCTGTAATTTAATATGCTTTATATTATGTAAATTTATTTGTTTTGTACTGTAAATGGAATATTTTCTGTTGGACAATAAATGCATTTTTATTATTATTGTTTATCAGCAATTGCAGGTAGGTACTTATACAAAGGTTGGAAAACATAATTAGACTGCCTGATCTTTGTCGGGAGAGGGTCTATATATATTTGCAACGTTAAGTAACTTTTTTAAATAAATTAATACTTTTAGCTGTATCCTTGCAGGGGTACTCTAGGAACTCCTTAGCAAATTGACAGCCGTTTTTGTTTCATCCTATCGTTTTCTAAATTCCTTGTGCCTTCTATCCTTGATAATTTCAATCAAAACTGACAACGGAAGCATACTAGAGGGACCAGGTACGGGAAATAAATGAGGGTTAAGTCGATGTTCTTGGTATTGTGACAAAGAGAATAATTAATTACAAATGTTATTAAATGAATTACGTTTTAAGTACACTCAGAATAAAATTAAGCAAAATACCGTGATTAATTAGACTGCTTTAATTAATTGTATTTTGCTACGTATATAAATAATAAATTTAGCACACACATTTTCTTTTCATGTTCATTGAGCACACAATATTTATTTATATAATTACTATTCAAAAGCAAGTGAATTTATTAACCAAGGCACTATTTTTGTGTTATAAAAAATACTGATACGCATAAGTTAGTATTAGAAACTGTAAAATATATATACAGGATAGAGGGCATAAAAATAAACAATTTTCATTAAGCAACCTTCGTTCTAAATTGTTTGTGGTCCAGATAATGAATGAAGAATTACTACACGATACTTCAGTGGTATTCATAGTCCGTCTCCGGTTGCCGGAGAGCGGTTTCTGTAGTTTGTCCAGGAATTATACGTGGTATAATGTTAGGGAAGCGGACACGAATGCCAACTCCCGTTAGCAAGCGATTTACAGGAGCAGCCGTGTCACATTTCATAAACGATCTCCTCCGAATGACAGATGCACAGTTCAACTATTTCATGAAATTTGTAACGCGGCGACTGGAGTATGTCAAGAGGTGCTCTGGGCGGCGCGCCAGTTTCGTTGTGACGTTCGAAAAAGAGGAAACGAATAAACTAACAGCAGCATAGGATAATAACGAATAGGTAAGTTATTATAAATTAGTTATTTTTCTCGAAATCCCACATACATTTCATAGCCGCCTTCACATGAAATTGAAAGATAATAGTTATTGTAATAAAAACTATTAATAACAAAAAAAACTGAAATAGATAGGTAGGTAATACGGTTTGATACAGAAAGAAAATCGTTTCATTTTAAAAAAGTGAACATTTGGTGATTTGAAGTTAACCCAACATTACGTTTTCACCACCCTGTACAAAATTGAGCAACGTTTAGGCTATAACTGGTAAGGTTAGAACTTGTACTATCTAACCTACAAATGAATATCTTTGATTTATCCCTTTCTTCCTAAGAAACATTTTTAAGTTGAATGAATTTGATTATTATATTTTAAGATTCTAATACTTGTCTCAAATAGACTAGACTAGATTTATTGAAGGATTATAAAAGTCACAGAAAATTTTTCGTTTTTTCGGAAATATTGTAATATTTTTTTTATGTTTCTAGATAATAAATATAGATTGTAGTTTTTTTATTTTTCATCTAACGGCACTAGCCTTCCGTATGATCATATGCTTATCTTCGATAATAGTATATATTTGAATGAACTTTTTATTTTTCCTAACATAATTGCAATATGCTGTTCTGCGTTTAATGTTTTCGGTTTAAATAAATGTGTATAAAAATGAAATGTCTCACTCTATCTTTCCGCCGTCAGCGGATAATTTTGCAGCCCTTGATTATGAAACGCATGTACAGAATCATCGCCGGCCGTTCTCCCGCCAATAAATATTTCGGTGAAAGGTTGTTGGGGAGCTTGACTGTGCACACTTCGGAGTTTCACCGACTCTCCGCTCACCGAAATATTTACCAATGAAAGTTACCACGGTTAGGCCCGGTGCAAAATGAGATGCAGCTTGGTGACGTGACGCAGCGTGAGTCACTGCGAGTTTTATGCGGGAGGAAACTGCTAGCGCGGGTACCGCGCACATACGATTGCAGTTTCACTTCGCAGGCAAGCCATATTACTGAAAAATGGCAACTGCTACTGCACTCATTGATTATCAATTTAGTTTTGAATTCGATTCAGAAGACGAGTTTGAGTGCGAAATGGCATCGTGTATCACCCAGATGGGTAGTAATTAAAAGTCAGTGAAAAGCTTGTACTTGAAAAAAAAACCAAAAACTCATGGAGAATTTGCCTTAACTAAAGAATTTAGTGACGATTTTGTTCTCATGTAGTCTACATGGCTTGTATCGTACAAAACTTGTCGAATTCGCACAGTCTCCATTATTTTTTTTCCACGTTCCGCAGGGTCACGTTGAGCGAAAACTGCGTCACGTCACGCTGCGAAGAAATATGTGGAATAACTACGAGGGTTGTCCGTAAATTAAGGTCTCTAACAAGCTCCCCTAGCTTAAATCTGACGACAGCACCGTGTTCCTTGCTTCTCCCACCACTAATCTGGCTGGTCACTGCCTCGCTGTGACGGTCAATCTTGGAGTCTTGGCCAGTGTTGTTAACACGTAGGGAAATTCCCTACTTGTAGGAAAAATTTGTCAATAAATCGGTTGGTAGGGAAAATATTCTTATTTTGTAGGGGAAAAAGAACTTTAACAAAATAATAAGTTTCGCAAATACTTACTATTTCACCATTTAAAAGAAAATAAGATTTTAATAAGATCATTTCTCATATGCGATTGTAAACAATAATATGCCAACAGCGCTTTATCTTTTATACAGAATTTTAACATTTCTAACTTGGGCTTGGTATATGGCTTGGGCAGGCAGCGTAGGGAAATTTATAGTAGAGTAAGGGAATTTCATACTTGCTTAGCAGCCGTTAACGATGAAAGGAAAAATCGACGCTCCTGCCAAGTGTGAATTGCGTTCGGTGATTAGATTTTTGTGGTTTAAGGGGTCACCCCCTATTAAAATTCATCGTCAGTTGACCGATGTATGTAGCCATCTTGGACGATGACTGATGACATAGGCGCCGACTTTCCGTAGGAAAAGAGGGTTTTGCCCCATTTTTTTAACATCGAGCTAGCATTCCGAAATAAATTTTTTATTGTTTTTTTAGGCTTCCCTGAGTACGTGGTTAAAATTTTTGTACTTAGTCATAGTTAACCCTGTATACTGCACTAAATTGCAAAAAATGATTGTCAAAGTAAACCCTGTATTATGCCACTTATGGAAACAACTGGACCGTTTCAACTAACATAAAACCAAATCAGTTTTAAATTCACTGTAACAGAAACTATCGACTAACTTATTTAAGCTCGACTTGTCCGGTTCCCATTGAAACTGAACTTCTCTAATTTGGTGCTTATCTCGACACCATCCCCGTTTGGACCAGATACAAACCACATTTAACGGCCGTGTAAGCAAACGCACTTATCACTACTAACTACACATAAATCTAGAAGGCCGGCGTCCGTGGATCGGGGAATCTCGCTATCTGTATCCAGGGAAAGTTCATCTCCAAAGAGAGATAAAAGTCAGACCGCTTCTGGTCTGCACTCTTTCTGCAGCGTCGTAACCATAAATTGAAGACGCTGCATGCAAACGCTGGCACGTACTTTCCGCACATCCTTATTGCAGTGACAGCAACTATTTCTCTCGAGGTGTCGCTGCGCGAAATTGCATAGGAAGATGAGACAAAAGAGGAGCGTTCGCCGAGGAAGCGCCTGCTGTGAAAAATACTAGGCATCTGCAATCCGCGATTTGAGGGCCGCGTACAAAAACCCATCTGTCAGTAGCATAAAATTTTAAAAAACGCAATCAGGAGCATCAGCGGGATTAAGGCGTTTTCCAACAGTTTGAAATACATTTCTTCGGTTAAATTTACAGGTAGAAAAATGGACCAACGATGCGATTCTGCAAAAATTACTTTCCAAATGTTGACTTTTTCTGGATACTGGGCGTGTATTTCATCAAATATTCATGGTTAGACCGCCATTTTGAAATGAGTAAATTACTAATTTTAAGCTCCATACTTGTCGTAATTAACCTATTTTTGGCAAGTAGCTTTAGAATTAAAGTTCACACAGTGCAAAGTTATCCAATTTTATGTAAAACAATTAGATGCTTTTATAAAAATGATGTTTGACCAGATCAAAAGGATTACATTTCCACCCTGTCTGATACAAAAATCCTATAAAATTTTTCCAAAACATTTGTTACTTTTCGTAAGTACCACGCCGATAGGTGCTGCCAACTTGCTGTAAGTTTTGACTACCATATACAGTATGTGCCAAAAGTATGGAATAAATTCAATAAAAACGAAACAATTATTTTTTGGGAAAAATCCTCGAACAGGTCGATTTTTAATTTAAAAAATACATATTTTAGCGCAAAATGCGATTTTCAAATGCCATTTGTTTTCGAGTAATGACGTCATCGATTTTTTTTAAATGGCAACACCATATTTTTTCCTTGATTCTGAAAGATCGTTTAATTCTCTATCAGAAAGTACTAAAATTTTGCCCTCTTACATAGGAAAGTTTTCCAGTAAATGACGAATGAATGTTAGAAAACGTAAATTTTATCCATAAAAAAGTAACAATTCTGAGGTATGTAAAATAAAATACTATTGATTAAATTTTATAATTAAATTAAATGTTCGAATTGCCATCCACCAACTTCTTGACAATGCGCAAGTCTGTGAAGAAATTCTTCTTGCACATTATGAATGATTTCTGGGGTAACTGTGCGTATTTCGTCCCGAATGCGATTTTGAAGTTCTTCTAAATTACGTGGTTTATTAATGTACACTTTTGACTTCAAGTATCCCCATAAAAAATAGTCAAGAGGTGTAACATCTGGCGATCTTGCAGGCCATTCTATCGGTCCGCGTCTGCCGATCCACCTCCCAGGAAAACAGTTGTCCAAAAAATCTCGTACAGGGCGCACATAGTGCGGAGGTGCACCGTCTTGCTGAAACCATATGGTATCGTCAGGAATGTTAGGGTCATTATCGTTAGGAAAAATTACTGCAAGAACTGGAACAAGGTCATTTTCTAGAAACTCTAAATATCTTTGTCCTGTAAGGGTTCCTTCAAAGAAGAAAGGCCCTACTATTCTGTCGTCAACTATTCCAGCCCACACATTTAATTTCTGAGGGTGTTGGGTATGTGCCTCTGCCATCCAATGAGGATTTTCCCGACTCCAATATCTACAAGTTTGACGGTTTACTGTACCATTCAAACAAAATGTGGCCTCATCTGAAAAAAGTATTTGCCGTTGTAAATTTCTATTTCCTTGGCATAAATCCATTAGAATTTCGTAAAAGTGTAAGCGGCGATCGGGATCATCTTCATTGAGTTCCTGCACAAGTTGAATTTTGTAGGGATGATATTTTTCATTCCTCAAGATACGTAGCACTGTGCTCTGACTAGTGTCACTGTTTAATGCAACCAATCGTGAAGAATTATGAGGATTATCCACCATACTTATCAAAATGTTCTGTTTCTGATTTTCATTAATGCTTGGACCAGGTTTTGGTATATTTACAACATTGCCAGATTCTCTAAATTTAGACTCTACCTTACTGACTGTTGATTGGCTGATAGGGCGATCTGGATATTTTTCATTAAATAAATCGCAAACTTCCTGCTGAGTTCTAGTCATATTCCTGCATCCGATAATAATTAATTCAATTATTTGAGTAAAAGTTAAATGTGCCATAATACTTTAAATTGAATAATAATTTCTATGTCGCTTACAATACTTATTAGAAAGTCGGTGTAACAATGACACTTTGCAAAGATTTTCACCTACGTGATCCATAAAAGAACTATGGAATTTGAAAAACTAAACTTGATAACGTTTTTGCTTTATTTTAATTGATTTACGTTTTCTAACATTCAATCGTCATTTACTCGAAAACTTTCCTATGTAAGAGGGCAAAATTTTAGTACTGTCTGATAGAGAATTAAACGATCTTTCAGAATCAAGAAAAAAAATATGGTGTTGCTGTATAAAAAAAAATCGATGTCGTCATTACTCGAAAACAAATGACAATTGAAAATCGCTAAAATATGTATTTTTTAAATTAAAAATCGACCTGTTCGAGGATTTTTCCCAAAAAATAATTGTTTCGTTTTTATTGAATTTATTCCATACTTTTGGCGCA
The DNA here is from genome assembly GCA_037114965.1 of Monochamus alternatus. Taxonomy (NCBI): domain Eukaryota; kingdom Metazoa; phylum Arthropoda; class Insecta; order Coleoptera; family Cerambycidae; genus Monochamus; species Monochamus alternatus. The sequence goes on along the minus strand of CM073431.1, from coordinate 69,093,830 downwards.
TACTGTATTTAAAAAAATATACTACCAAGAATACAGTCCTACAGGTCATTTACGCGACAAGAAGGAAAGGAATAAGGAAATTCGGCGTGTACTCGATGAGGTGGTAAGCACTCTTTACTTGTATTTTTTGTTGTTGGGTAATAAAAGGGCAACTGCCTAGCACAAAACAATGGTCCGATATTAGCCGAATCATGGCATTAATATTGGTTGCATATTGGGTAGTTACTTTCAATATTAGTCCTTCAGAACTTCGAGAATGATAAAAAAATGGATCCTACCGTTTAATTTTTTTCAACCACTTTGCATATTTTGCAAAACATTTTCTGTCCGATATGGAGTAGCGAATGGTCGCTAGATGCAGCTTTATTGCACCGCATCGCTTGTATATAGTCAAAATAATTTTTTTTAATAGTAGCATGAAAAGTGATAACGTTATTAAATTTATAAAGGTTTCTCGAAATTTGTATTATTAATAAACCAAGTTTGTATGCATTTCGAAATACCACTATAGCACCGCAACATGACACAGATGGAAATGACGCATGGAAAATTCGGTAAATGATCACCAATTGTGGAGCTGTCATAGGTTACAGGCACAATGAACTTAAATAATATTACACCAATAACTGTCATTAATTATAACAGTATATAATTTATTTATTTATTTATTTGGTACTACAAGCACCCGCCAGAAGGGCAATTACAGTTTGAGAAAACAAAACAGTTAAATTATATTAAATTAGAAATAGATAACAAAATATATAGCAACATACAGTAAAGCAAACAAACAAAAAAATGGGGCTGAAAGTTCATGCTAAATTGAGACACTCAGTAAAGCGTTTAAGTTAATTAAGCTACACTCAAGAAACTCGTCTAATATCATTTTCAGTACAAGCAAATATATCAATGCTATTCTGCAGATTATTATAGTTGGTGCACATAATAAAAATTGGTGAAAATTTTGGTTGGATTGGAAGGTAAAATTTCATGTCAGACCTTGCTTCAATTCTGGGCATAAGAATTTTCAGATATAACAAAATCTCTGGACAGTCATATTTGTTGTTAATAATTTTATATAAAAATAACACAGCTTATAAGAGAGAAATTTCAAAAATCTTCTCTGTACATTTTCAATACACTGAATGTAGATGTTAGAACCTGGACACCAAAGTAAACTACCATATTCAAGTTTAGATAAGAATAAGAAGAATAGAATTAAAAAGAGAAAGCAAAACATGCTGATAGATAAAGCCTCGCGAGTTTCTTATGACAAAATCTAAATTTTAAGAAACCGAAGATACCACTATTTTGACATGCTCAGCAAATGTTAATTTATGATCAAAGGGTACGCTCTGATCGCAAAAGTATTCAGAACGAGTAAGACTTGATCCATCCAGTTTATAATCGAATTCAAAGGCACGATCTCTTCAATGATAGGAAACAATATGACACTTATCTATATTCAACGGAAGTTTGTTGTTAAGACACCATCCATGGACTTTATTTAAGCTACTCTGAACTTTTAAGCAATCAGTTGTAGATTCTATTTTCCAATAAAGTTTCATCGTGTACAAACAGCAAACAGTGCACATCCAAGTCAGCAATAATATCAGTAATAAATATTTTCAAGATAAGGCCAATCAACAATTGTTAACAACATATGTAATAATAAAATAAATCTTTAAATAGCCTACATTGATCTCTTGTGTTTATATAATTGGTAAGAACCAATTTTGGTTCAACTCCACAAAAATATATTTTTCACAAAGATAAATAACATACACCATGATACATTTGAAAAAAAAAATGTGAATTGATGTAGTAAATGGATTAGGTATAAGATATGAAGCGTCTCATATAGGAGGATGGATTTATTTCATAACATTTAGAAAAGTTGCTTTATTTGTCTTTATTAACTGGTGGAACTTTATCATGTTGATATGATCAATATAGGAAATTTTGCTATGACTAAAAACCCTAATGACTATTGGATTAAAGAACAAAAAGAGTATAGAGAACCGTACCAATCAAAATTACCCGATTATATATAACAAAAGTAGGTTCATGTTTCCTTGAAAGAGGCAGCTGGTTATCAGTTTGGATATTTAAAAATAACAATCATTAATCAATATCTCAAAATTCAAAATAAATGTTCGGAAAATCGGTCACTGAATACAGAAACAGCAAGTTATTTTACGAATTTCAATATTCTTTTAGCCTGACTGATGTCACCGGTGAGTGAGATAGGAAATTAGAATATGAATTTTGAAGTATCCGCATATAGGATTGTAGCACGGTATTTCAGACGAGGGTACGATTGCACTGGTTTTGCCTGTTATTTATAATAACATAGAACCATGGCCGGAATAGCAGAAGTTGAGGAAAATGAAGATTTAGGGTAAATTGTAACTGTCAGTTGTGGAGGCAACTTATCTAAAAGACATCAGTCTGTATAATTAATGTAATACAATAAAACGAATATTTCCTTATTGTAGTGAAGTTTTCTTCTCAAATATATTTTTTTCATTGCAACAATGGTTTATTTATATACACTACATAATAGATGTAGTAAAGATAGTTATGTAATCAAGTCAAATAACAAATTTTTAAATAGAACAATACTATACTATAAAACGGGAATTTTTCTTATAATGCCGATTAAAACATCAGTTTCGTTCAAGAGTTTTATGTCATCTAAATTACTAGGTCTTCTGTTGTAAAATGTATCTCATAGAAAGAGGTATATAGAAGTAAAATCAGAACTTCTTATGGACACAAAAATTGATCCTTAAATATAATAAACTGTCTTGGTATATTTATCTGAAATAATATATTAGGTATATATGGTTCCATCGCAACTTTATTTAGTATGCAGAATCATTAAATGAATCAAAATACTTTAAAAAAAACGAAACGCAACATAAAATTGAATTTAAATTTTTCTTTGTAATCCCAAGAAAAGGTGATAAAACTTATGGTCTTTGCTACTTTTTGATAAACAGAAATAAAAAGAAAGATACGGGAAGTAGAATATTATGTGATACCCTTGTATATAAAAAACATTAGTTTACTGTTTCACTGAAACTCCTGCAATGATATTAAAATTACTTCCATCAAAACAGATCCGTTGAGTGTGAATTTGAGAAGTGGTGCATCTTATCAATATTTTTAGGTATTTCTGCGATATTAAATTAACACAATGTATACTTTTCCATTTTCGCTCCAATGTTTTACTTCACAGCTTTCGGGTTGTAAAATGTAGCGTCATCCAGTTGTTAATACACGGTTCGATTATTACCGAAGCGCCAAGACATTTATGTCACCAACGTTGTAAGCTCTGCCGAACCGAATGCAAATTATTACTTGAACCTCACCTCAGTATCGGGACGGGCGTCTTTTACTACCGCATTTCCAGCTACCCTGGAGACGTTTAGTAAATGCAGTTGTTGCAGCTTATCAGTGCTTGGAAATAGTAACCTACTAGCTAAACAAAGTTAAGAAACAGTATTGCATTTTCATCATATTATTACAAAATTTTGTTTAACTGTGCAGCCGGTGTATCTGTAATTGTTGATTAGTGATATATTTCTTTATACAATTTCAGTGCTTTCTATATTTATTATTTTCACGCTTTGCTGTACTTCAGCTTTCCATCTCGTTCTTCCTCTCCGTATTTTGTGTTACTGTAACCTATTATATACTCTTACCAGTTATCGCCCTTATTATATTCGAATCTTTACATCATTAACTCAGCCTCTAATTCTTTAATTATAATTTTACCCAAAAGCTTTGTTCGAAGAAAGAACTTGCAATAGTTTGACTTTAGTATCCAATGCGTATGTCATGTTCATGAGTGATTCCAAATCAAGCTGATTTAAAGTCCTTTGCATTGTAATTTTAAAGTTCATAATGATGAAATGCGTATCTATGTTGATTTTTTAGCCAGTTTTCATTATTGCTACAGCTTAGAAATAAGTCTAATAACTTATCTAAATCTAACATTACGTTTTGACTTCAATTGTATGGTGGGATTAAAATGTAGTATTTATTACCAATAACGTACGATAAATTATATAGTTGTTTTCAAAGTTCCTCTATAGTGTAACTTAAGTGTAAAGGCTTTTGGCCTTATATACAGGGTGTCTCAGGTATTACTGGCAGTATGTTTAAATATTTCCATTATCATCAGTGGCGTAGAAACCCTGTGCCACTCTTATTTTATTTACAATGAAAATAGTACGCCACTGTCTTCATTATAAAAAATGTAAGGTACTTTAAGTTTTGATTATTCTGAACTTATTCTTTGCAATTTTCTTTAACAAGCATTGTATTCAAGTCATTGCTCATTTAAAATATCTATTTGTATCAAAAGCTGCAGAAAACTTGAAAATCCACTCTTAAAATTTTTCACATTGTCTTAATTAACCATTTTGAGTAAATAGTCAGAGCCAGTCAGAGATAGGTTTCAAACTTGTATTTTTTTATATTTTTATCTCCCACTTTTTAGATTGTTGTAGGTAAGTAACGTCTTTATTCTTCATCGTGTTTTATTATTATTTATGTTATTTATGTTGAAATCGTCCAATTAGGTCATTCAAATTATCTTTGTCTTTGTTGTTCATTTTCTGTTGTATCATTATTTTCAATGTTTGATTTTTTAATAAAGTAATAAATTATTACAAATTCCTTAATTAAGATGAATCATCATAACTGGATCATCAAATATTTTTTCTACATATTTCGCTAATTTTGATTATATATTTCTTGTAAAGAATATATTTTTTTAATATATGTCGCTAGAATTCTATTAAAGTTTGTATAGATTTTGTTTTGTTTTAGCTTTTAGAAAAATGTATTTAGCGTAGCTTTTCATAACTAACGAAGATAAATAGTACCTAAATTATATTTAAATTTATTTAAATAATATAAGTTAGGTGAGTTAATCTTATTTTTGGCTTGCTAGATAATTTGTAAATCATTTAATGATCTTTCTGCATTTTTTATGCAGAAAGTTAAAAATATTATTATGAGGTACTGTTTCAAGTTAACTAATTGATTTAACTCATTGAAGAATGGTATCCAATCAAATTAACTTTATATGCCTCTGTCGTTTGTTTGAAACTTATAAAGCTGATGGTATTTTCTCAGATATTCATATATCTCACGATTCATCGTTACGTGCTTAGCTGTTATTCGGTTACGTTTCTGTTTAAAGAAATATGATGAAAAAAAGAAAGGAAAAATATTTTAATATCCCATCATTATCACGTTCTTATTTTAATGTTATAACAACTATAACTCAATAAATAACTAGCTTTACGATAGCTATTACCTATTTATATTAAAACATTATTTTTAAATTAGTTTCATTAACTGTTTTTTTTACTGTATTAGAAAAGCATTTTACGCTAATATATATCAATTCCTATCAATGAAGTCATATGTATGCTCTCTGATATCAAAGATCTAGGAATGCTAATGAACAATTCCACAGACAAAACTCTATTCAATAATTATCTAAAAAAAATAATCTAGCTAAATTTACTAACCTGGTTTAATGCAAACACTCTATAAATATCTAACTTCACTTTTTGGCAGTGGGAACACGACAAATCCAAACACAATAGATGAGATCTGACCTATTGCTGTATTTTTAGGATTGCTTCTTCAGGTGGCCTCCTGAAAGGTATATTTTCATTGTTTCATCAGCTAATTAGTGCAAACTGTTGGATGTTATAATATAAATAAGCAAATAAATAAATCAACAGCAAATTTTCAAGTAAAATATTGCTTAAATAAATCCTTACTATCGTTTTATTTGCTCATTATTCCAGTATATTCACTGTGCCATACATACCCTGGTCATTCAGATACATAAACCTCACAGTAAATTATTCTGAACACTGCAGTTTAACCCACACCTGCGTCGTTGATTCATTTCTCTGCATTCGGTGCTACTGTTACAATCTACAATTATACACTTACTGTTTAGATATACTGTTTCTACTTTATGGTTTGCATGTTCTATGACGAATTTGCATGGAACGCTGCAGGTGTTTGTCAATTTTAATGTAGATGTTTGATTTAAGTGCAGGCAGGATTTGTTTGGGTTCCTTCATCGTTTACATAATTTAGCACTTTCGCGTTTTCATTGTGTTCATATCTCTACTGTAAATTGCTGGCGGTGATTGAATTATATCCAATAATACGTCAAGCTGGTTTTAATGCCAAGCATAATATGAATGTGGCCAATAAGAATAGCATATTAGATACGATTATGTCCATTTATAAAAATAAGATTTCTAAAAAAAATAAGTGAAAATTAGTGTTGAAATTATTTCTTATACCTACTATTTACAAGTATATGATCTAGAAGGAGACAACATTATTCATTTGTGATAAAAATACAAGGCGATTTTAATGCACCAACTTTGAAGGTCAATAGAATTATTTTATATAAAAAAGTATGTAACAGACTCATTTACTTTTTAAACGTAACGTTTATTCTTCGATATTTCAAAAACTGCAAACTTATCAGTGATATCGTCAAGCAAGTCATGTTTCTGTTCTTGAGCTACGTAGATAAATATAAACTGTTTTTAGGTAAGAAAAACATGGCATCTACTGCATCGGGTTTCCAATACAAACAGGACCATAAAATTTTGACTAATCCGAATAACAAAACTGCTGGTTTCGTAAAAGTTTATCTCTCGACCTCCGCGGTCGCGCTGATTCTGGTCTCCTATAGGTGTCTACGTTATCATAACAACCACTGTAAATAAGACGACCTGCAGCTAACTGCTGACTGAAGTAGAGGAGAATAAGTAGTCGCGGTCAGTGAATGCAATGCATTTTTTTCAGCACGCGTTAGGCGCCCTACGATTTGTAATAATAATTTTTTTGTATCCAATGATTTTGATGAATTGTGCGATACACATAACTCATGTATTTTTATTTAAAAAAAAAAGAAGTAGAAGATATTTTTAATATGGAAATATAGATTATAAATCATTAATTCATCATTTCAAAATATTATTCAATTTAGCTTTGAAATTAAAAACTTTTTCTAATTCCTTAAAAGTGACTAAAATTGTAAGGCATTTGATAAAATTGTGTATCGAGTACTGCTTCAGTATTGCTAAAGACGTATTCATTCTCTGAAAATTTACTTTTCTTTCTGATGATATGTATGGATAACAGAAAGCAGTACGCTTCTATTAACAATTTTAGGTCTGATACATTGCCACCCCAGGAGTCCCAGAGGGCTCTAATTTGGGACCCTTGCTGTTTTTACTGTTTGTGGATGATATAGTTCATGATGTGCATAAGAGCTGTACTTTATAAGTTGCTGATGACAGAAATATTTAAAGGAGTAAAAATAAATTATCTTTTAATATAAACAAATGTAACAAATGACATAAATGTTACAAGAAAATCCTATTAACTTTGTGTACAGCATTGACAGAGTTGGTCTGCAGGCGGTCGAGCAGACAAAGGATCTGGGTATTTGATGTTAAATCAGCCTTCAATAAACACGTTATTGATATTGTGGGTCAGGCAGTCAAAAATTTAGGGTTTATTATAAGAAATTCGTAAAATTTATCTCGTTTTTCGTTTCTGTGAAAACTGTGATATCGCCCTTCAATTGTCAAAACTAGAATACTGCTCAGCATAGAGAATACTAGAATACTAGAATATATAGTAACTAGAATACATACAGGGTACGTTAGTCATAATGTCATTAATTTTAAGAGGAGATAGGGAATAATGAATATAATGAGAATACGTGATTAAAAAGAAATCTAAACGCATATCTACGCCGAAAAAAAATATTTTCAAATCATTATTTAAACCCCCTTACCTACCTACCTAGTTTTTAGACATCACAAATAAACGGTTGTACTGACTATTTTAGAATATCATTTTTTCTTGCTAAGTTCAACTTAAGCCTATAATAATTTAAAATGTTAATATCCAATAAAATCAAATAATTCTATTAAAAATTGCAAGTAACGCGGTCCACTCAGGTTTTCCGGTAGAAAATACGGCCCAATCAAACGATACCCGTACATTCGCGTGTCGATTTTTCTCTGAGCAAATGTAGCTGTTATGACTGCAACAAAACTCCAACGTGTCTAATAATAAACCGAGTAATAAACCATCTACGTACATTACATAAAAAACGTATACCCAATGGGTATGGGATATTAAGAGAAGCTGAAAAGCGTTTCGTGTTTAAATACTAAGGAATAAAAAACCATCGTGTTGTCGACAGAAAAGTCTCCAAGACGGAAATGGCACGCCGCTAATCTAAGTTATCTTGACCTACCGTATTATTAGGTCAATAACCTAGTTACATAGTTTTTGTACTGTTATTTAACGACAAGGAGTAAAACTAGTTTCTTTAATCTAGATACATGAATGAATTTTCCTTAAATATTGATTTATTTGTTAATAAAAACAAATGTAGATAATAAATAAATGTTTTCGAATGTTAGTTTATTACAGTTTAATAATTTTGATATTACGTTTTCACTACGTTTTACAAATAAATATGAATTTTTAGTATTACTCGTAAGTACAATTAATTATTCAGTTTGTAGTTACGTACATCTAACCTAGAAATTTATTGTTTTTTAAGTAGTATGGTACTAACCTGTTTACAGCTCACATTTCACGTAAAACTGCACTTATCCGTCTATAGAACTTTATTAATAAAATTAGGGTCAGTCGCATTTCGTAAACATTCTCCGTATAACACTACCATTTCCACATATTCAAAATTTGTAAAATTATGCGTTGTGAATTTACGCCAAATACGTGAGGTAAGACTGAAATAAACAAACTACTGCTTACTGCTTGTATTCTCTACATCCCCCCTCCAAATGTGTGGCATGACCTACAAATTTGGGAGGAAAGAAATGCAGGAAATGCAGAGTGCTAAATGGAGGTAAATTTGAATAATACGCTGATGTATTAGACGATACAGCATTAGATTGTCGTCGGGTGCGTCATCAGAAAGTTCGTAGCGCACCAGGAGCGTCGTGTTACAGTAAAAATTTTTTTTTTCGATTTTCTGCCTTTATTAGACCTCCCGTGATTCAAATTAATGACATTATGACTGACTCACCCTGTATACATATAACTACTGGGCAGTATAGCAAAATGCATAATTATCACCAAGATTTAATCAGTAACAATTTATTGACATTACGCAATAGGCGTTCCTTCCAACAAATACTGTAATGAAAGCTTGCCTTTGTGTAAATCTGATTAAGACTCAAAAGAATTCAACAGTTTAAGATAGATACTCCTTTTAAATATATATCTACACCAACTAAAAATTTTATCAGCTAGATGTGGTTACGTTAAGCCTAAGTAATTTGTTTTACTTTTATTTGAAATTTGATATTTCAAATGCACTACAAAGTAAAAACGTAATTTAACATGAGGTCGCCATTGTCCCAGGGGTAAAAAAGCAGTTTTAAAGAAAAAAGTAGTTAATTTGCTGTTGATTTAACTTTGTGTGTTTTATTAGTTTTCTACAGTTTTGTGAGTCGCAGTTTGTTGCAGTGCGGTTGAGAAATTATCAAAAAGCTTTTGTTTGTTTCAGTGTAGACCTGGGTAAAAATTTTATGTTTATCTACTATAACTTTAACTAATTTATTTTTGCGTTCATGTACATGTTCCTTAACAATTTAAACTGTCAACATTATCAATAAATTTAGTTTCAGTAGCTGATTTTAGGCACACTTCTGGTTGTTAACACATTGGCAGTAAAATAAAAGTTGAAACGATGTGTTGTAAACATTTTAAGAACAATAGAGATATATAATTTTTTTGTTTACTTAAATGAATTAAAGTAGCTTCCACTATAATATGCAGGGTTAACTATGACATGAAATATTTTAAGAGGGAATAGAGAAAATTAAGAATGAACGGAATCACCCTTCACAAAAATTGCAAACTTTTAATAAATCGAAAAAAAAAATTTCGATATTATATTAAATCCTTATTTAACGCCGCCTATGCGACCCGTCCGCCGCACGTTTAGAGCTGAGAGTAGGCAACTAGTAACTAGTAACTAGGTAAGATTCGCAGTCATGTCATAATTCAATTCCTGTGTTTACGTTGTAGGTTTGTGTTCTTCTTCAGTTTTTAGTGCCTGATTCTAATTTTAAATATTTTATAGTTATTAAATAAAGGAATTTGTGTCGGATTTGTTTTTCTAGGTTATGGGACATTAAAAGTTTTGTATTATATATTAATACCTACCTATTCATTTCGTTCGATTTTCCTATAATAAATAGGCATTTTATCTAACTATACCTATGGGAAATGGGTTTTATCGGTAGTGAGTGGTTGTAATGAGTGAAAATGTAGTTTTGCCAGTTTGTAACGAAATGATGAAGAACGAATGCAAAATACTGGAGCTAACTGGATTAACTGTTACATATCTATTAGGTATTATTACTAATAAAAATGTTAATTTTTATTGTTTCGTATTTAGAAACGTTGCAAAAAGACGACGGCATGGTAGTTGACATGGTTGACAAATGTATGTTTTATCTATGGATCCATTACTTTTGACCAAGCCCATTTTTTAGTCAACACCTTGTATATAGCAGATAAACCATAATATACATTACGACACGCTGAACATATATATTTTATCCGAAATTTAATAAATTTCTTTTACTAAATCCGTCTATTAAGAATTAATTATATACATATCTATCCTGTTCTGGCACAATATCATTAAACTTGTTCTGTGTTGTGTAGTAGGTCAATTAGGATATGATCTCGATAGTCACGAACAATCATGCAAACCGGTAACCAATCAAAGCCTTTGAACATGTGTTGCATTAATGACCCTAACTATTTATTAATTTAAATACTCTAAAGGTTTTCCGAATGCCTTACTAATGTATATTGATAGGATTATACGAGTATATACATATATGGAGGTCCACAATAGGTAACTTCTTTATATTTAAAAAGACGGAGCTTATAAAAATTTAATATATACATTTAGTACCTACAGCTGCTATGCCTAGTTCGAGTACCTCAATATTCCTAAAATTTGGTGGACTAAATAACACATTAGACCTTAATTTTATTAATTAACCAATATACTATCATTAGCTTCGACAGAAATTATGATCATGTTATACTGGATTGTTTTGGTAATGAATATACTTCCTAGAAGACGCTTGATAAAGTTAAGGATTTAGACATATCTATTGAGCCGAATTCAACGCTTGTAACTCACATTACTTCTGTTTAAAAAGTTCTTTGACTTGTTATACGTAGTATATATTTAATTAATATAAACACATTAAAGCTACTTTGTCATCCATTTGTATGAAATAATTTGGATTATGGGGCATTAACATAGTTACCGAATAATAATTGCTAAATATAAATAAGCATTAATCTATCCTAACACATATTATACAATCTTTAGTTCAAAGGAATTGACCATTTTATATCTACCATGATGACAACTGAAATATTACTAGCACTATTTTTGTGAGATATAACATGTACCACGTGTCTATATCCAGTGGTCACTAGCTACTCCTGGTACTGATGCTGGACCTGAGTGGCTACAACATTAAGCGATCTACTATACTGTAGGTATGTGTGAAGGATTACGATATTTGTAAAAGGGGAATTTCGGGAAATAACTACTCTGAAGGCTAATGCCCAACCAGAATTGAATTACACCTGTGGCACACAGACGAGGTCCTTCATCAGCGGCGCTACCAGAGTTATACCAATTTCAAGCTTGTTAGCTCTCATCAGTACGCCATAAGTGGGGCAACCAACGACTAACACTCACTACTGAATTTTGATCTAATTTCCCGTATGCTAGTATCATATCCACAAGTTTGTTTGAGAAATTATGTGCCATACTTTTATGAAAATAAACTTGAATACGACCACAACTGATAACAAAGTACTGCTCCAAATACCAAACATATCTTCCTGACTTGCTTACTTCTTAGTTTTTACAAACACAAATTTCACCTGATAAATTATTGTATATGTCCATATAACTTTATGACATTGACATATTACAATTATTAATAAATGCATAGGTACGAATAACAATACAAATAAAAGGATATTAACTAATTAAAGTGCATCACTACATGCACTGAATGCCTTGAATATTTCAAGAAATTGATTATAATTTTATTTGACATTTTTAGTTAACACATGGGTTTTGTTTCAGTTCTAAATCGACAAATTTTAGGAAACGATAGGCCTCTAAAAATAATGCAGTTTTTTATATCTGGGGTTCCGTAAGGAAATCAATTTACAAAATATTATATTTTATGGTATTTCCGAAAAAAATGTAGCTATTCAAACCATATTTGGTTTATATATTACCGAAACAAGTTGGCATAAAGTGGACAAGTATTAACCTGATTAAGGGAATCAGTGGTGCATTTTTCAAAAATTCGTAGAATTCAGTTCTAATTTACTACATGTTTTAATCAAAATTGTACATAAAATTATGGGTATCTGACAACACTGGTTATCGTGTGTGTGATTTATTTGTCTATCTACGGGGTGTTGGAGGGTTGACTACCATAACTTCAGTAACAGATAGATAAAGTATAAATGAATAAAAAAATTAAAATAGTACAAGGGAATAACTCTAACCTTTCTTAAAATAGTTAATAGAGTTAATCTTATTTTTGGCTTGCTAGATAATTTGTAAATCATTTAATGATCTTTCTGCATTTTTTATGCAGAAAGTTAAAAATATTATTATGAGGTACTGTTTCAAGTTAACTAATTGATTTAACTCATTGAAGAATGGTATCCAATCAAATTAACTTTATATGCCTCTGTCGTTTGTTTGAAACTTATAAAGCTGATGGTATTTTCTCAGATATTCATATATCTCACGATTCATCGTTACGTGCTTAGCTGTTATTCGGTTACGTTTCTGTTTAAAGAAATATGATGAAAAAAAGAAAGGAAAAATATTTTAATATCCCATCATTATCACGTTCTTATTTTAATGTTATAACAACTATAACTCAATAAATAACTAGCTTTACGATAGCTATTACCTATTTATATTAAAACATTATTTTTAAATTAGTTTCATTAACTGTTTTTTTTACTGTATTAGAAAAGCATTTTACGCTAATATATATCAATTCCTATCAATGAAGTCATATGTATGCTCTCTGATATCAAAGATCTAGGAATGCTAATGAACAATTCCACAGACAAAACTCTATTCAATAATTATCTAAAAAAAATAATCTAGCTAAATTTACTAACCTGGTTTAATGCAAACACTCTATAAATATCTAACTTCACTTTTTGGCAGTGGGAACACGACAAATCCAAACACAATAGATGAGATCTGACCTATTGCTGTATTTTTAGGATTGCTTCTTCAGGTGGCCTCCTGAAAGGTATATTTTCATTGTTTCATCAGCTAATTAGTGCAAACTGTTGGATGTTATAATATAAATAAGCAAATAAATAAATCAACAGCAAATTTTCAAGTAAAATATTGCTTAAATAAATCCTTACTATCGTTTTATTTGCTCATTATTCCAGTATATTCACTGTGCCATACATACCCTGGTCATTCAGATACATAAACCTCACAGTAAATTATTCTGAACACTGCAGTTTAACCCACACCTGCGTCGTTGATTCATTTCTCTGCATTCGGTGCTACTGTTACAATCTACAATTATACACTTACTGTTTAGATATACTGTTTCTACTTTATGGTTTGCATGTTCTATGACGAATTTGCATGGAACGCTGCAGGTGTTTGTCAATTTTAATGTAGATGTTTGATTTAAGTGCAGGCAGGATTTGTTTGGGTTCCTTCATCGTTTACATAATTTAGCACTTTCGCGTTTTCATTGTGTTCATATCTCTACTGTAAATTGCTGGCGGTGATTGAATTATATCCAATAATACGTCAAGCTGGTTTTAATGCCAAGCATAATATGAATGTGGCCAATAAGAATAGCATATTAGATACGATTATGTCCATTTATAAAAATAAGATTTCTAAAAAAAATAAGTGAAAATTAGTGTTGAAATTATTTCTTATACCTACTATTTACAAGTATATGATCTAGAAGGAGACAACATTATTCATTTGTGATAAAAATACAAGGCGATTTTAATGCACCAACTTTGAAGGTCAATAGAATTATTTTATATAAAAAAGTATGTAACAGACTCATTTACTTTTTAAACGTAACGTTTATTCTTCGATATTTCAAAAACTGCAAACTTATCAGTGATATCGTCAAGCAAGTCATGTTTCTGTTCTTGAGCTACGTAGATAAATATAAACTGTTTTTAGGTAAGAAAAACATGGCATCTACTGCATCGGGTTTCCAATACAAACAGGACCATAAAATTTTGACTAATCCGAATAACAAAACTGCTGGTTTCGTAAAAGTTTATCTCTCGACCTCCGCGGTCGCGCTGATTCTGGTCTCCTATAGGTGTCTACGTTATCATAACAACCACTGTAAATAAGACGACCTGCAGCTAACTGCTGACTGAAGTAGAGGAGAATAAGTAGTCGCGGTCAGTGAATGCAATGCATTTTTTTCAGCACGCGTTAGGCGCCCTACGATTTGTAATAATAATTTTTTTGTATCCAATGATTTTGATGAATTGTGCGATACACATAACTCATGTATTTTTATTTAAAAAAAAAAGAAGTAGAAGATATTTTTAATATGGAAATATAGATTATAAATCATTAATTCATCATTTCAAAATATTATTCAATTTAGCTTTGAAATTAAAAACTTTTTCTAATTCCTTAAAAGTGACTAAAATTGTAAGGCATTTGATAAAATTGTGTATCGAGTACTGCTTCAGTATTGCTAAAGACGTATTCATTCTCTGAAAATTTACTTTTCTTTCTGATGATATGTATGGATAACAGAAAGCAGTACGCTTCTATTAACAATTTTAGGTCTGATACATTGCCACCCCAGGAGTCCCAGAGGGCTCTAATTTGGGACCCTTGCTGTTTTTACTGTTTGTGGATGATATAGTTCATGATGTGCATAAGAGCTGTACTTTATAAGTTGCTGATGACAGAAATATTTAAAGGAGTAAAAATAAATTATCTTTTAATATAAACAAATGTAACAAATGACATAAATGTTACAAGAAAATCCTATTAACTTTGTGTACAGCATTGACAGAGTTGGTCTGCAGGCGGTCGAGCAGACAAAGGATCTGGGTATTTGATGTTAAATCAGCCTTCAATAAACACGTTATTGATATTGTGGGTCAGGCAGTCAAAAATTTAGGGTTTATTATAAGAAATTCGTAAAATTTATCTCGTTTTTCGTTTCTGTGAAAACTGTGATATCGCCCTTCAATTGTCAAAACTAGAATACTGCTCAGCATAGAGAATACTAGAATACTAGAATATATAGTAACTAGAATACATACAGGGTACGTTAGTCATAATGTCATTAATTTTAAGAGGAGATAGGGAATAATGAATATAATGAGAATACGTGATTAAAAAGAAATCTAAACGCATATCTACGCCGAAAAAAAATATTTTCAAATCATTATTTAAACCCCCTTACCTACCTACCTAGTTTTTAGACATCACAAATAAACGGTTGTACTGACTATTTTAGAATATCATTTTTTCTTGCTAAGTTCAACTTAAGCCTATAATAATTTAAAATGTTAATATCCAATAAAATCAAATAATTCTATTAAAAATTGCAAGTAACGCGGTCCACTCAGGTTTTCCGGTAGAAAATACGGCCCAATCAAACGATACCCGTACATTCGCGTGTCGATTTTTCTCTGAGCAAATGTAGCTGTTATGACTGCAACAAAACTCCAACGTGTCTAATAATAAACCGAGTAATAAACCATCTACGTACATTACATAAAAAACGTATACCCAATGGGTATGGGATATTAAGAGAAGCTGAAAAGCGTTTCGTGTTTAAATACTAAGGAATAAAAAACCATCGTGTTGTCGACAGAAAAGTCTCCAAGACGGAAATGGCACGCCGCTAATCTAAGTTATCTTGACCTACCGTATTATTAGGTCAATAACCTAGTTACATAGTTTTTGTACTGTTATTTAACGACAAGGAGTAAAACTAGTTTCTTTAATCTAGATACATGAATGAATTTTCCTTAAATATTGATTTATTTGTTAATAAAAACAAATGTAGATAATAAATAAATGTTTTCGAATGTTAGTTTATTACAGTTTAATAATTTTGATATTACGTTTTCACTACGTTTTACAAATAAATATGAATTTTTAGTATTACTCGTAAGTACAATTAATTATTCAGTTTGTAGTTACGTACATCTAACCTAGAAATTTATTGTTTTTTAAGTAGTATGGTACTAACCTGTTTACAGCTCACATTTCACGTAAAACTGCACTTATCCGTCTATAGAACTTTATTAATAAAATTAGGGTCAGTCGCATTTCGTAAACATTCTCCGTATAACACTACCATTTCCACATATTCAAAATTTGTAAAATTATGCGTTGTGAATTTACGCCAAATACGTGAGGTAAGACTGAAATAAACAAACTACTGCTTACTGCTTGTATTCTCTACATCCCCCCTCCAAATGTGTGGCATGACCTACAAATTTGGGAGGAAAGAAATGCAGGAAATGCAGAGTGCTAAATGGAGGTAAATTTGAATAATACGCTGATGTATTAGACGATACAGCATTAGATTGTCGTCGGGTGCGTCATCAGAAAGTTCGTAGCGCACCAGGAGCGTCGTGTTACAGTAAAAATTTTTTTTTTCGATTTTCTGCCTTTATTAGACCTCCCGTGATTCAAATTAATGACATTATGACTGACTCACCCTGTATACATATAACTACTGGGCAGTATAGCAAAATGCATAATTATCACCAAGATTTAATCAGTAACAATTTATTGACATTACGCAATAGGCGTTCCTTCCAACAAATACTGTAATGAAAGCTTGCCTTTGTGTAAATCTGATTAAGACTCAAAAGAATTCAACAGTTTAAGATAGATACTCCTTTTAAATATATATCTACACCAACTAAAAATTTTATCAGCTAGATGTGGTTACGTTAAGCCTAAGTAATTTGTTTTACTTTTATTTGAAATTTGATATTTCAAATGCACTACAAAGTAAAAACGTAATTTAACATGAGGTCGCCATTGTCCCAGGGGTAAAAAAGCAGTTTTAAAGAAAAAAGTAGTTAATTTGCTGTTGATTTAACTTTGTGTGTTTTATTAGTTTTCTACAGTTTTGTGAGTCGCAGTTTGTTGCAGTGCGGTTGAGAAATTATCAAAAAGCTTTTGTTTGTTTCAGTGTAGACCTGGGTAAAAATTTTATGTTTATCTACTATAACTTTAACTAATTTATTTTTGCGTTCATGTACATGTTCCTTAACAATTTAAACTGTCAACATTATCAATAAATTTAGTTTCAGTAGCTGATTTTAGGCACACTTCTGGTTGTTAACACATTGGCAGTAAAATAAAAGTTGAAACGATGTGTTGTAAACATTTTAAGAACAATAGAGATATATAATTTTTTTGTTTACTTAAATGAATTAAAGTAGCTTCCACTATAATATGCAGGGTTAACTATGACATGAAATATTTTAAGAGGGAATAGAGAAAATTAAGAATGAACGGAATCACCCTTCACAAAAATTGCAAACTTTTAATAAATCGAAAAAAAAAATTTCGATATTATATTAAATCCTTATTTAACGCCGCCTATGCGACCCGTCCGCCGCACGTTTAGAGCTGAGAGTAGGCAACTAGTAACTAGTAACTAGGTAAGATTCGCAGTCATGTCATAATTCAATTCCTGTGTTTACGTTGTAGGTTTGTGTTCTTCTTCAGTTTTTAGTGCCTGATTCTAATTTTAAATATTTTATAGTTATTAAATAAAGGAATTTGTGTCGGATTTGTTTTTCTAGGTTATGGGACATTAAAAGTTTTGTATTATATATTAATACCTACCTATTCATTTCGTTCGATTTTCCTATAATAAATAGGCATTTTATCTAACTATACCTATGGGAAATGGGTTTTATCGGTAGTGAGTGGTTGTAATGAGTGAAAATGTAGTTTTGCCAGTTTGTAACGAAATGATGAAGAACGAATGCAAAATACTGGAGCTAACTGGATTAACTGTTACATATCTATTAGGTATTATTACTAATAAAAATGTTAATTTTTATTGTTTCGTATTTAGAAACGTTGCAAAAAGACGACGGCATGGTAGTTGACATGGTTGACAAATGTATGTTTTATCTATGGATCCATTACTTTTGACCAAGCCCATTTTTTAGTCAACACCTTGTATATAGCAGATAAACCATAATATACATTACGACACGCTGAACATATATATTTTATCCGAAATTTAATAAATTTCTTTTACTAAATCCGTCTATTAAGAATTAATTATATACATATCTATCCTGTTCTGGCACAATATCATTAAACTTGTTCTGTGTTGTGTAGTAGGTCAATTAGGATATGATCTCGATAGTCACGAACAATCATGCAAACCGGTAACCAATCAAAGCCTTTGAACATGTGTTGCATTAATGACCCTAACTATTTATTAATTTAAATACTCTAAAGGTTTTCCGAATGCCTTACTAATGTATATTGATAGGATTATACGAGTATATACATATATGGAGGTCCACAATAGGTAACTTCTTTATATTTAAAAAGACGGAGCTTATAAAAATTTAATATATACATTTAGTACCTACAGCTGCTATGCCTAGTTCGAGTACCTCAATATTCCTAAAATTTGGTGGACTAAATAACACATTAGACCTTAATTTTATTAATTAACCAATATAC
Source organism: Monochamus alternatus (assembly GCA_037114965.1). Taxonomy (NCBI): domain Eukaryota; kingdom Metazoa; phylum Arthropoda; class Insecta; order Coleoptera; family Cerambycidae; genus Monochamus; species Monochamus alternatus. The sequence goes on along the minus strand of CM073431.1, from coordinate 69,074,935 downwards.
TATCATTAGCTTCGACAGAAATTATGATCATGTTATACTGGATTGTTTTGGTAATGAATATACTTCCTAGAAGACGCTTGATAAAGTTAAGGATTTAGACATATCTATTGAGCCGAATTCAACGCTTGTAACTCACATTACTTCTGTTTAAAAAGTTCTTTGACTTGTTATACGTAGTATATATTTAATTAATATAAACACATTAAAGCTACTTTGTCATCCATTTGTATGAAATAATTTGGATTATGGGGCATTAACATAGTTACCGAATAATAATTGCTAAATATAAATAAGCATTAATCTATCCTAACACATATTATACAATCTTTAGTTCAAAGGAATTGACCATTTTATATCTACCATGATGACAACTGAAATATTACTAGCACTATTTTTGTGAGATATAACATGTACCACGTGTCTATATCCAGTGGTCACTAGCTACTCCTGGTACTGATGCTGGACCTGAGTGGCTACAACATTAAGCGATCTACTATACTGTAGGTATGTGTGAAGGATTACGATATTTGTAAAAGGGGAATTTCGGGAAATAACTACTCTGAAGGCTAATGCCCAACCAGAATTGAATTACACCTGTGGCACACAGACGAGGTCCTTCATCAGCGGCGCTACCAGAGTTATACCAATTTCAAGCTTGTTAGCTCTCATCAGTACGCCATAAGTGGGGCAACCAACGACTAACACTCACTACTGAATTTTGATCTAATTTCCCGTATGCTAGTATCATATCCACAAGTTTGTTTGAGAAATTATGTGCCATACTTTTATGAAAATAAACTTGAATACGACCACAACTGATAACAAAGTACTGCTCCAAATACCAAACATATCTTCCTGACTTGCTTACTTCTTAGTTTTTACAAACACAAATTTCACCTGATAAATTATTGTATATGTCCATATAACTTTATGACATTGACATATTACAATTATTAATAAATGCATAGGTACGAATAACAATACAAATAAAAGGATATTAACTAATTAAAGTGCATCACTACATGCACTGAATGCCTTGAATATTTCAAGAAATTGATTATAATTTTATTTGACATTTTTAGTTAACACATGGGTTTTGTTTCAGTTCTAAATCGACAAATTTTAGGAAACGATAGGCCTCTAAAAATAATGCAGTTTTTTATATCTGGGGTTCCGTAAGGAAATCAATTTACAAAATATTATATTTTATGGTATTTCCGAAAAAAATGTAGCTATTCAAACCATATTTGGTTTATATATTACCGAAACAAGTTGGCATAAAGTGGACAAGTATTAACCTGATTAAGGGAATCAGTGGTGCATTTTTCAAAAATTCGTAGAATTCAGTTCTAATTTACTACATGTTTTAATCAAAATTGTACATAAAATTATGGGTATCTGACAACACTGGTTATCGTGTGTGTGATTTATTTGTCTATCTACGGGGTGTTGGAGGGTTGACTACCATAACTTCAGTAACAGATAGATAAAGTATAAATGAATAAAAAAATTAAAATAGTACAAGGGAATAACTCTAACCTTTCTTAAAATAAGTCTAGTCATTATATCAAGGAATTCATCACAACATGGCAACAGTGCGAATACCCGAACTAGTTCCCTGTACCAGCTGAGCGCGATTGCAGGTTGCCTACCACACGCCAACTTGTTTTTTAGTTACGACAAACAATCCAAAAATAAACAACTATTGCAAAATTAATGAATTTACTTTAGATAACTATTTTGCAGATCCATACTTTGAGAGAATGACGAAAAGATGACATATCCTCATTAATAATATATTTTCATAATAAGTTTACTTATCCTGATTTCATTTTACTTCAAATACGCAACAAAATTAATTAATACAGCAACATGTTATTTTTATTTTAGGTTAGAAGGGTATGACCGATTACGGCCGATCGACCGGATCTATCAAATAAGAGATTGTTCGACGTTACTTTAATTATGCATAAATATTGTCAAGCACTATTATTTACTGCTGCCTTAAGGATGCAGCACATATGCGCATGCTTAGATGTCGATATAAAGAAAACCTAAATACTGCTTAGCCTTATGAGAAGTTCAATAACTCTATTAAATTTTATAAACTGCTTCTTAGACGAAACCACGATGCCTGTGAAACTAATTTTCTTGTTGTTTTCTTGTTTCAACAATTCACAAGAGTAACTGTATCGATAACTTTGTGGTTCGCTATCCGAAAAAACAATGTTCAACTTATATTTTGTATAATAATATTACTAAATGTAAATGGATACAATGATAGCGTTGCTTCTATCCAAACTAAAAATTAACATTTTATATGTTGCTCAAGGGACATAAAATATACAAAAAATATAAAACGTACATTTAGCAATGAGGTGGAATAAGTAACAAATCACGTTTCACATTTTATATAAAAATGTTTTAAAACATCCGTTACTCCATCTTATTTTACGGCTGTAGCAAATAAAATCTGATATAAAAAGAAACAGATAGCAACTGGTAATTTTGTTTTACTCGCAGTCGTTCTGTAGAAGTGACAACACACGCAACATGGCAGCCTAACGTCGTTCAGGATTATTTTACAGGTAAAAATATCATAATGTATTTCCAAATATAGCTCACCGATGCAAATATGCTGTCAGATGTGGGATAGCAGCGAATTTACTATTCCGACCATATTTTGTATTTGCTTCCATTTGTTTCCAACCGACACTTCAAGTACAAGATTACAGAACTTATGTGGAATTACTAAGTGATATCTACAAGATTTTCTTGACATCGAGTACGCATTTATTTAAACAGTGTGATAATTTTAAGTCTGTTCATTGTTTGTTCGAATTAAAACATCTAATATTATAAATTAAACTATTTTGATAGTTGCCAAAATTTAGAATAATAGATTGTTTTACAGTAAGTGAGCACTAAGCTAAAGTTATGTTTCTAGTATTGTATTCAATTTGAACTATAAAAACAGAATAGTAATTGTTTTGCCTTTCAAAAGTTCTTTAGCTTCAATATTGATATTACTTACTTCAGTTTTCACTACCACCAACTTCTATAATTGCATTGTCGAGGCGATTATGTGTTCACCTATGAAAGTAAAATACAGTATGCGCCAAAAGTATGGAATAAATTCAATAAAAACGAAACAATTATTTCTTGGGAAAAATCCTCGAACAGGTCGATTTTTAATTTAAAAATTACATATTTTAGCGTAAAATGCGATTTTCAAATGTCATTTCGTCATGATCGTTTAATTCTTTATCAGACCCTACTAAAATTTTGCTCTCTTACATGGGAAAGTTTTCGAGTAAATGACGATTGAATGTTAGAAAACGTAAATCAATTAAAATAAAGCAAAAACGTTATCAAGTTTAGTTTTTCGAATTCCATAGTTCTTTTATGGATCACGTAGGTGAAAATCTTTGCAAAGTGTCATTGTCACACCGACTTTCTAATAAGTATTGTAAGCGACATAGAAATTATTATTGAATTAAAAGTATTATGGCACATTTAACTGTTACTCAAAGAATTGAAATTTTAATTCTTATCGGATGCGGGAATATGACTAGAACTCAGCAGGAAGTTTGCGATTTATTTAATGAAAAATATCCAGATCGCCCTATCAGCCAATCAACAGTCAGTAAGGTAGAGTCTAAATTTAGAGAAACTGGCAATGTTGTAAATATTCCAAAACCTGGACGTCCAAGCATTAATGAAAATCAAAAACAGAACATTTTGATAAGTATGGTGGATAATCCTCATAATTATTCACGGTTGGTTGCATTAAACAACGACACTAGTCAGAGCAGAATGCTACGTATCTTGAGGAAGGAAAAATATCATCCCTACAAAATTCAACTTGTGCAGGAACTCAATGAAGATGATCCCGATCGCCGCTTACACTTTTGCGAAATTCTAATGATTTATGTCAAGGAAATAGAAATTTACACCGGCAAATACTTTTTTCAGATGAGGCCACATTTTGTCTGAATGATACAGTAAACCGTCAAACTTGCAGATATTGGAGTCGGGAAAATCCTCATTGGATGGCAGAGGCACATACCCAACACCCTCAGAAATTAAATGTGTGGGCTGGAATAGTTGACGACAGAATAGTAGGGCCTTTCTTCTTTGAAGGAACCCTTACAGGACAAAGATATTTAGAGTTTCTATGATCTTGTTCCAGCCCTTGTAGCATTTTTTCCTAACGATAATGACCCTGACATTCCTGACGATACCCTATGGTTTCAGCAAGACGGTACACCTCCGCACTATGCACGCCCTGTACGAGATTTTTTGGACAACTGTTTTCCTGGGAGGTGGATCAGCAGACGCGGATCGATAGAATGGCCTGCAAGATCGCCAGATCTTACACCTCTTGACTATTTTTTAAGGGGATACTTGAAGTTAAAAGTGTACATTAATAAACCACGTAATTTAGAAGTACTTCAAAATCGCATTCGGGACGAAATACGCAGAGTTATCCCAGAAATCATTCATAATGTGCAAGAAGAATTTCTTCACAGACTTGCGCATTGTCAAGAAGTTGGTGGATGGCAATTCGCACATTTAATTTAAGTATAAAATTTAATCAATTGTATTTTATTTTACATACCTCAGAATTGTTACTTTTTTATGGATAAAATTTACGTTTTCTAACATTCAATCGTCATTTACTCGAAAACTTTCCTATGTAAGAAGGCAAAATTTTAGGTACTGTCTGATAGAGAATTTAACGATCTTTCAGAATCAAGGAAAGAATATGGTGTTGCCATTAAAAAAAAATCGATGACGTCATTACTCGAGAACAAATGACATTTGAAAATCGCATTTTACGCTAAAATATGTATTTTTTAAATTAAAAATCGACCTGTTCGAGGATTTATCCCAAAAAATAATTGTTTCGTTTTTATTGAATTTTGACTTTTGGCGCATACTGTATATAGCATAAGCATTTCTCCTTTAACAATATTTCCCTGTGATGTATAGGTGTTCCTATATATCTTTTTTGAATGGTGTTTTGTTTATTAAATTTGAACCAACAGATGCTGAATATGCGTTCTAAATTTCTTTCTGCGTATAAAAAGTAAAATCTAATTTAACATTTCTGAAGGGCCTTGTTATCAGCCTAAGGTAGGCTCTATTGCAAAATGAGAAAATTCTAAAAAAAATATTCCTTTCGCAACTAAAAAAGCAGTACTAAGGGACAACCAAACAAAGAATTATTTTTAACTGAAATTTTCCTCGTAATATCACATTCCATCCGACATAGTTTATTATGTGAACTTATTATTATTACAAATATAATAATAATATCTCTACCCCTTCATTCTAACCATGAGGGTTAGCCCAGAAGTTAGAAGACTTGTCAGGGAGAGGGGACTGTGTATTATTATTAAGCAAACCGCTTTTGGGCAAAGGAACGACTTAGGTTGCTAGGTCGTAACCTCCATTCAGTGCAGAAATGAGGGAAACCTGAAAAACTTCATTAATTAGAAGGATGATCAAACGCTAACTGGTATAAATCTCTGATCCAAGCTAACGTTCCTCCTCCCTACCATACCCCTACAGAGGATGCCAATCCTATCTACAAACGTATTTAATCTACAGTCTACCGGCCACAGGAATCGAACCTGCGGTGGATGGCAAACACAATTCAAGTACTGACGCCTTAAACCGCTCGACCATCGAACGAATGACCTAAAATATTTCTGAACATTTTGATTACTACAAAGTAACATTTTTGTTTGTAGTTTAACCGACTCTAGAGAAATATAGTGACGTAAAAGGTCGCACTGAAACATCAATATTTAAGTGTTATGACATTTTTTTTTTGCTGTAGATACTTGCAGATTTATTCTATTATATATACAGTTTTATCCAACATACTTTGTGACATCATTTCATAAGAATTCCTATTCTCTTTGACATTCTCTGGAGTTGTGTCATCCAGTATCGGATGTCACAAGAACTTTCATCGTAGACTTGCTTATACTGACCCCTACATTGTTTTAAAGAAGTTATAGGAAGATGCCAAAAAATCATATGTGTAAGTTTTAACGTTTTTTTTGTACTTCCGCAATATATTACACAGAGGGCAGCACGCAGAAGCTGTTGCTGTATATTTATTATATCGCACAATATATGATGTGGTTTTTGTGACATCCTGCAATATACGTAACTTACGCTTTCTATCGCGCTTGTGACATCCACATCCTTTTCGTAGTGCATTGCGATTTGACAACGCTGTAGTCACTATATATTTAAAATAGTAAAAACATATTTAATGAGCGCCAACGTTATGTTTCTTTTTCATTATTTTCAATATTTACTCAAAATACTTACCTTACTCAACTGTGTAGTTTAACATTTATTTGTTCAATTGTACATTAAGGTTATAGTACAAGTAATTTGTGATATATTTCCTTTTCGATCTACAGGGTGTTATAAGTTTTAATAAAAAAAGCTAATTTATTAACATTGCTGAAACCACTCGCAATATTTTAATGAAATTTTGCCCAATACATGTTTTGCAATAAAAATATTGTTTTCAGTTTCACCAGCCGCTGGATATTTTTAAAGAAAAATGATTCATCACTGATTTTTCTTATAATAAAATTATTTTCGAATTTCTTATTCAATTTACGACTCACCATTTTCGAGTAAAAAAATTAAATTTAATTTATCGCATGGCATGGAAGTCCTGTTTCAATGATTTGAAAAATACCAGAAATTATACACTTAGTTGTTTCGTACCAATTTTATTACAAAAAATTATTACTACTCGCAGTACACATCATTTCTGCTATTTTTGAAATTATTGGAACCGAATTATAAATTGATTATAGTTTTTTTCCTGGAAAATGGTGTAAGAAAAAAGTCGAGAGTTCTATCAATTCTAAATTAAACAATGACTTAAAAACTAATTTTTATTTTAATAAAACTCAGTGTTGGATCATTTTTTTCTTAAAAAAATATCGAGCAGCGGCGTCCGGTGAGACTTCTGGTTTGTCATATCTTAATAACCAGACATGGAACCCAAACTAAATATTAGGATATAATGTACTGTGGTCACATAGACAACTTTTATAGAAGGAAAACCTTTTTACAATTTGCGAAAAAAATTCGCTGCTTCATCTAGGAATTTCCAATTGGAGTATTTAATCTTTCTGAAATATATTTTTTCACATATTTGATGTAGCTGTCGAGTTATTTAAAATTTTATTAAAAACTTATTAGTTCGTTAGTTTTTAATAAAATTAAAAAATACATATTTCACTAAAATTAAAGAGCCGATTTCAAAATTCCGAATTATGTCAGAACAGTATGAATAAAAATTGAATTTTATTTTTGGGGGTACAATAAAAAATAAATTATACGCTTATATTAAATTTCGGTGGTATAAGAAATTATAGCAGACCTTGGGTCGCCATAGTAGGATCAGAACAAGCCGTTCGATGCTATTTAAAACATAGAAATAGTTGTTGCGTTATTTTGGAAAAAAAAGTTTTTACAAATTTTTATAAAAATAAAACTTTGATAATGTGTAGAAGGAAACACACTGTATAGATTTTGCTCAAATTTTACACATAGGGGTATTGTGGAGTCCTGATTAGTACCACCTTATCAAATTTTAAATAAAAAAATCGCGTTTTTATTCAATTTCAGGGGTATAAAAAAATAAAGTAGGTCTTGGATCGCCATCTTAAATGCCGTGGTAGGGTCAGAGCAAACGGTTTGCCAAAATTTTTTTAATTATCTTGAGGAATAAAGTTTTTACGGATTTGTACACAAATAAAAGTAGACACCCTATATATCCTAAAACTCACTTGATATGCAGAGACGTGCCTGTTCGTACGTGTTTCGGTGAAACTGAAAACAATATTTTATTTGCAATCATTAATTTATTTAGAGTTTTTTGCTTGACAGTGACAACGAAAAGCTGACTTTTATTGAAGAGGTCACATGAGTGTCACTTTATTGCTTGCTGAATGATATCAAACGCTCGTTGTCAATAGCAACAAAGTATTTCTTATAACTAATGTTTCGTAATAAAGTTAATAATTGAACAGTTTTATTTTGTTGAGTGATTGTGGATAAAACATTGTATGCATTACGAGCAAAAAGTGACATTACTGCTCCCGCGTGATTACTGTCACTTGAGCAACAATGTATCTTATTTTACTACACTATACTTTTCGCTCTTACTACATAAATAACTATTTACTGTAAAACATGTATTATTGTTAACATAATAACCTGTAAAGGTTCATTTGGTACGGTTTCCACAATATCAATAAATTAAATTTTCTTTAATAAAATTTTAACACCCTGTATATAGAAAATTATCTACACAAATTACCTGTGTTAGACACTCCTGCAACGAATGCATCGACTCACTAAACACTCTGTATATTGTAAATAAATATTAGTAAAAAGTAATAAAGAAAATATATATTACTGATTTTATTTTACCTATTATCCATAATTCAACCACCTTCATCGATCATATCATTTCCCTATGACTCTGATTAAATTTTTGTGAAATAAATCTAATAAATTTCATGCATAAGAAGATGAATATCTTGATCTTTTATAAAACATATTTCTTGAAGCCAATAGTAGTCTATTAAAATGGCAACTGTGGAAGGATGCTTCAAAGTAAAGAATATTTTTATGGATGTCATAAAAGCATTTGAGTATGAGCAATATATTCAATATATTCTGGAGTTCACAAAGATAGAATTTTTTAATTTATTATTTCGTGTATTGTTGATATTTTTTATAGGAGTATCTGTCTTTCATTTTTAATAATGCATATTTTTAATTTAATAATATACACAGTAATTAATAGGGATGTCACATAAACGAAATTTTTATTGGATGTCGCAAGATACGTTAGCTGATTATATAAATAATAATAATAATAATAATAATAATAATATATATATATATATATATATATATATATATATATATATATATATATATACATATTAGAGATGTGCACGTCAATTCTGTTACTGGCACTTACCAGTTACCGAGGTCATGGTATAACAACTCGGGAAATTACTATATATCAAATAATTGTACCGACCGTGAAAGCCTAAAAACCACTATATTTCATATAGCTTCCCTGTATCTATCACCGTTTTTGCAATATTCACCAACAGATTGTTAACTCTTCAATATAAGGAAGTATAAGTAAGTGGTAGAACAAAACTTTTCGTTATATCCAGAACCCTTATTATTTCCAACTATGACTAAAACATCAAAATTTATAGGTATGTACATAATGTTGTTAAATTAATTTCAGATTTATTGAGTATAAACGTTAACGTAATACTATTATGTGTCAATTAATTCTGTAATTAGTTTTGTTTTTTTAAGATATTTTTTGATAGTCTGCGTATTTGTACGATTTTTTTTATTATATTATAATTATTTATTTTCTCCAGAGAGAAGTTATAGCAAAGTAACAAAAAAACGTCTTACTGTAAAACATGTATCTGACACTTTGTTCTCATATTCCACCTAGTTATTTCAAGTAATGAAAATTAACTACGTCTCCCTATCAATTTACAACGAACATTATATCACAAATTAATTATCCTGGGGCACTGTATGTTTAAGGAATGGGTTTGGACGCAGGTAACATTCTAGAAACGTATAGGAACACCCGTTGATAAAGTTCTTTCGGCAAATTATCCAATTTCATAGTGTTCTCAAAGATGGTTAACCATCGCGGGTTTGCTGGATATAAGACTGAATCCTATAACAAACAGAAGGGGTTGTAAGGCGAGATCCTGGCCTGAAAACTAGGACAACTCGATTAAGGGATTCAGGGCCCTACCGATATTCGCATTGACCTTTCAGATCGGAGATATAGTGTTGGGTTGACGGCTGTGGCTCGTAAAATTAGAAAGAAACTAATCTCGACTACTAGACTTCAAAAATAAGGTGTAAGATACATTTTATTATTTAGAGAAGTGACGTAAATGGTATGTAAGAGATAGTAACGAGATCAAAATATTAGTACTCGATTGATGTACCAGCAGGAACTCTATAGAATATACAAATTATAGAACATATTCCTTGAAAGAGGTAGATCTATACTATAGGCTTCTGGATCACCAGATATGAATCGGATTATCTTCTGGTGCTATTTGAAAGATTAATTGAGTTTATCGCTAGTCTGTGCTAAGACGATAATAGACAAAAATATGCTACAGACACTTTGTATTACTATAATACATTGCATATGCTTGCCGGGTGAAGGAAGGGACCTATCTGAACACATATACCTACTCTTATAAACAATCAAGTTATGTACGATTACTTCTTTGTTTTGCTTCCATTAACAACTCGATAAGAAACTAGTGCAAAAATTTACTATTATTACCCGTCTTATTCGGATAATTTTAGCCCACTAAAATAAATTACATACTGCTGTATATAAAAACATACGCATTCACATTTTTTAGATTGATGTAACTATTTACGCAATAAAGTGGGGTACAGAAATTGTTATCGTACGCATGTAAAGTTTGTTAAGAAGTTGCCGTAACAAAAGACATAAAATAGCTGTTTTTGAATTATTTCTCGTCATTATTATGACATTGTAAAGATGAGCTCAAGCGATGATTTGCCATATGATATTGAGAAAAAAGCTTCCAGTCTTGTTTCCAATCTCGGACTAGAAAAATCATGGAAGAAATACGAAGAAGCATTTGGTCGCTATGAAAAATGGAGTAGAGAAAAAAAGATATTTAAAATAACTAACGTAACGAGAAAGGATTAGTATATTTCAATGAACTAAGAAAAACACAGAAGCCCTCATCTCTTTGGTGCTATGAATCAATGATAAGAACAGAAATTTCACTGAAGAAGAATATCGATATCAAAAATACTTAAGTTTGAGCGTATTCCTGAAGCGAAAATCAGAAGGATACAAATCTAAAAAATCTGAATTATTAATGAAGAAGGAAATATCCAGATTTATAATGAATGCGGATGATGATGAATTTCTGCTTAACAAGATAGTCATATTACAATTACAATTTTAGAACATGTGAAAGATGAAGAAATATGCTTGCAAGTCATGACACCCAATACCAAAACAAAAGTGTTCGGAAAGTTTTTCGCAACATCTGGAAATATTTATGGCTTCAATTTAGTAGAACTGGCAAGGAAATACGTTAAATTAAAAATAAATAGTGTGTTCATTATCGTTTTCGGCGATCTTCAACCTTCTTTTAGCCTGTGGGACAGATATTTTGAATATTTTGAATATAAAAAGACATGATGACTGGAAGTTTAATTCTGCCGCTGAAGACTACATCAAAACTTCTACTGAAAACAAAAACTAACGGCTATGAAAATTCTAGGCGAAAGCGAGAATATTCCGTTAAAAGCCGAAAATATACCCCCAGTATCCAAAGTTATATTCTTTGAAGCTATTTATTTATGGCATAATTCTAGTTTTTCTTTAGTCTAATTGGGTATATTTGCCACACTTCTGAAAAAATAAAGATTAATTGAACAAACGCTTGCACCAAGAGGATCAGTTAAGGGTTATTTTTGAAACTAAGTTTGTCTAGACAAAAAATCTCAGACTAAAAAAGCAGATAAGTAAAAAGTAATAAAAATCACATTACTATCGCCCACACCGTATTTTTTTACATTTACAAAAATTGCAAATGTATTAAACGTAATTCGAGATGAAGAACATAGAAATTATATAAAAAAGGGAATTTGAAAAATCAAAAATTTACAAACACGCTTGGGAAAACGATCATTTGATTCAATGGGGTTGGACAAAAGCTTTAGAGAAGGAGGATAATGCAACAAAAAGAAAATTAAAAGAGAAGGCAATTATTTTGTTAAGTGGAGACAAGTGTGTGCCAAATTGTTCACTAAACATTGATCATTGTTGGCTACAGTTGTATCAAGAAGATGTAGGTAACAATAAAATAAAAATCATTTCACATCTGTATGGAAGCAGATAAATAAATTTTAAACTGTGAAACTTGACTTACGTTTAACAGAAATAGGACGTTTTTGGAAACGTCAAAAAGTTATGGTAGAAGTTTACTAATTAAAGTTTTATTTGCTTTTTTAAATTTATCAAGTATACAAGGTGTTTTGACAGTTTTAAAATGTATGTTATGTGTCATGTTCATATTATGAATGTCAAAATATTGTATACATTTTTCAGAAAAAAGTTGGATAGGTATGTCGGATAAAATTGGATAAGGTAAATCATTATGAAATGCGAAACAGTATGTATTTTAATATTGCTTTACAGAATTATTTAAATAGGCACTGGTTTATAACTATCACTATATATTTTATTGTCAAATTAACTGAATTTTGAATACCTATTGAACTCTATGTATATCGTTATTACTTGTTAACGGACGAATCCTTACTATTTCATATTTTTAAAATATTACATTATTTGTTAGCAAATATTTGTTAATGTGAATATATTCTTTGGTGTTAAATCAATCACAGCATATTGTAATGGCGATGAAAGTTATTCATGGAATTGAATAACAGTAGGCACAATGGTGAATTTTTCGCACTGAAAATAGATTTTAGTAAAATTACCGTATACAATAAACTATTATGTTTGAATAGTGAGACACATTTTACCCTATGCCTATAACAACGCAATAACAATGCATTTGAACGATAGAAGGATTATTATAAAATGCCACCATGAACGGGACAATACCGGTTTTATCGAATTTCGAATAAAGCAATTGTGTTTAATTTTCTATGATTAATGTTCGCTCCGATGTCAGGGGACGTGAAAGCGTGAAAGGATATTTAATATAATTTACACCTGACCGTAAATTTGTCCCGCAATTTTTGGCTTAATTCGCAACCGGAAATTTAATATTGCAGATTACGTCCAATTGGTCGATAAAATCGCTATTTAACTCGGAAATAGGTGACATTTTAAAGTTAAAATAACATAGCTTTATTTGTAAGTATTTGAAAGTCGACTCTTTAAGTTACGGGAAGTTGAGCGTTTTCGAAACAGAAAATTGATATTTGGTGCTCTTTTTATCAATGTCGATATTAAGAAAACTGCACCTTCAGATACAAGTTATTATGTAGCTCTCTTATAACAATGTTTCATGTTTTATTAATACCAAATTCTAATGTTCCTACTCCGTATTATTATTGTAATATAACCGTTCTATTACCCCCTTTCAAATCGAAGTGTTCATAGCTCATCTAGAATTTTCGACATTAAACTAGAAACGAATGAACTAGGTGTCGTCTTGCCCTTCTCCTTTCTCTCTTTATGTTTTTGCCACGCCATAGACTCTGGCTGGATCTGGACCATGGCATTATAGATTGTGATTCCACACGTATTGACAAGTGTAAATTTATTATTAAGTGAGATATAGATTGTGTAGAAAATCTACGAAATTCTTGGGAATTTGAGAATCTGATAGATCTGTTAAAGGCATTTTTTAACTAATTAATTTTTTTACATAAATACGTAGGTATGTATAATTAATGCATGAGTATTATATGTTCATATTTCAGCAGTTTGTACCTAGTGCTAAAAAATGAAAAACGATATGGAAATAACATTTAGATTTCGAAATAGACATTAAAAAAAATACACTACTGTTTTTTTTTAAATTGTATAATAACTGCATTGGTTTATTCTGAAATGTTCGTGCATACTATTATTTTTTTATCAGAGACGTAATTTATTAGGTAGTAATTTTGTTACTAAATAAAAATTTGTTTAAATTGCTCCTGTTATTTATTTTCCATTAAAAAATATATGCTTTATTTTCCTGTAGTAGAAACAAAGTATTTGTAGTTTTTCTTGTTAAATATTTCATATTTCTATAAAAAATAAGGCATAGTAGGGAAGATATATATTTTGTTACAAAAATTACAAAATGTCGTCTTGAAAACAAAAAGCCCTAGATGTTGCATACTGAAAAAAACAATATTCTATAAAACTGAACATTTAATATTTTAAACTAAAATTTTAACACATGTACCCTCATAGTAATTACACTCAATTTCATCCTCTGTATCGTCATTTTCTTGGTGATGACTGCCTTATAAGAAAAATATTAAAAAAAAGTTATTATTTATTTGATTTTAACTGTATTGTAACTTTTCGTCTCTCTCCAATTCTTAATCATACTTATCTAAGAAAGTTCTTATATTTCTTAATGTTCTTTTAATATCTGCCTAGTTAGTTGATGACAGTATATCTAATGTTAAGCTACTTATCTAGTTTGATATGTCTAGAGAGATCAGTCGTTGCGCTGTTTAAGGCGTCAGTACTTTGTCACTAGATCGGTGTGGGTTCGAGCCCCGCAACTTATAGACCGTATATCAGCTATATTCATGGAGAGGATTGGCACCCTCTCTGCGGGTATGGTAGGGTGGAATATTGTTAGCTTGGGTCAATGTGAGAGATTGATACCAGTCGACGTTTGACTATCCTCCTACTTAATGAGGTTTTCCAGGTTTCCTTCATTCCTACCCTGAATGGTGGTTAAAGTCTTCCAACGTAAGTCGTTACTGGGCGCAAATGCCGCCTGCTTAATAATAATATGCCGCCCCTTCTCCCGCACAAGTCTCCGACTTATGGGCTAATCACCTAATTATTATTATTATTATTATTATTATTATTATTATTATTATTATTATTATTATTATTATTATTTCTGTAGTTTTCTTCCATCTTAATTTTAATAGTATTGGTTTTTTCTTTTCTAGTTTCTTATCTTTTATTCCAATTTCCTTTGTCTCGGACAGCTGTTGTTTGCACACTATGCTCCATTTCTTTTAAAACACTCAAACTAACGAAATAAAACAATGAAAGCACTACTTCTTTCAGACGAAGAACGTTACTAATCATATAGATAAAAAATACGTTTCGAAAGTAACAATTTTCTAAATAAATGTAAATTTTAATGCAATATAAGTATTGTATTAATTACATTTTGAACGAGAATTTTGGAGTGATCCATATTATTCAAGACAAAGAAACCAGCCCGATCTTTCATTCAATAGCGCAATTTTGAAAATAGACTTTATTATAATATTTTGATCGAATATACATACCTGTAAATTTTGCTAAGTTCATTTAGAAACACTCTGTACATATATGGAATATGCCTCACTACACATAAAACATAGCAATAATTTTGTTGTCAATAATCGCAGAGGTAAACTCGTCTGACCTTAAAACTTTGAAATTTTGAAAAAAACACTATATTCAAACAAAGTAATATACCTTCTAAGATTATAGTTTTATGATTCCTAAGATGTTATTATATCTATAGGGAAAACATAAAAAATATTACAATTTAAATGATCTAAGAAAGAAACTACCGAACAAAATTTGCGCTCTCAATGAGATAAAAGGAGCTTTGTTTAGTATAAATTGAGGACAGAATACCTTTTATACTCTAAAATCTAGATTCTCATGCTATTGTGCAAAATTGTAAGTTATATTAACAATTATTAGAAGGGTACTTTACCAATTATTGAAATATCGTAAAACCTTTAGAAATTATTTAAAAAAGTTAGTCTCAACATTGCTGTACGTGCTAGAGCGCAATCTCTACGCTTGGGAATTTAGTTGTAATGGATGGTTTACGTCGTTTGTTTCGTGCCCATAATCAAAACCATAACATTAATCAACCTCTTTCATAAGAGATTAATTAGATATTGGGTTCAGGAATTTGATGCGAAAGGCACTACCATCAATAAAAAAAAATCTTTAGGTTGGCGTAGGCGAGCTACAATATCGCAAACTTCTGGCATCTCCAGTCCATATAGCAACGGTGCCTTTTCTTCGTTGATCTCCACAAATCACCCAATTGCCTTGAATCTTTATAAATAATTGCTGTGTCTGTGAACTCTTCTATATAGGTATTAACAGATACATACATAAAAACAAAACAAAATTAGGCTCAAAATCTACATATATACTAAAATAGAAAAATGTATTTTTAATATTCTCAACATTACAAAAATATAGATCTTAAGTATAATGGACTAAGAAATAATTGTAACACATAATAAGCCTTGGAGCATTAAGGGTGCCATATTCTTGGAATAATGTTTTCTACAAATACAAATAATTTTAGACAGTTAAGAACTGAATAATATAGAGTTTAGCAAATAACAGGAATATTATCTCATGCAACGTGAGAATATTTAAAGGTACCGAAATCAAACGAATACATGACAGAAAGTGGTGTAACCATTAAATTTTTATGTACACAAATCTTCCAAAATACATATTTTTTAAATTTAACTGTATGTGAAAATATTGTTATAACATAAACTTACATATTCTGCATATAAGATTATTTTTTGTCTATAAGTATGTTAAAATTACGTGACGAAACGTCGACAATTTTAGAAAATTTGGTGTTTTCTTTGAAATTTGGCCTCTAATTTCCCACTATCGACAACAAACTGAACATAAATAAGGCTGCTAATCATCATTAGTAAAAATTATTGTTAAAATGTGGGATTAGAATAGCAAAATAATGTGCCTCTTTCAAACGTTTTTTAAAATTTATTATTTCATTTGAAGATAATTTAAATAGTAAAAGTGGAGAAACAAAACATCAAGATTTTAATTTTTGTTCCACGTGTTTTATTTTTCGAGATTTCTGTACTTAAAAATCACCATAAATTTGATTTTACTGCGAAAAATACGGCGATTAAAAGTATTAAGACTCGTTTACACAGAATTAGTAAATAAACAAAGTTATTGGTACAAGTCACTAGATGAAAAATGTTATGAGTCAGTAACTCTGTCAGTGACTGTTCACACGTGTAGTAATGTTTCGTATTAGTATATTAGTTTCAAAGTAAACTATGATGTGTATAATGGATTGAATCGAATATCACCTGAAAATCTACTGTAGCCATTTCGTCTATAATTTTTAATAAAGCTGTCTGCTGTGTTCTCTGCACAGTTGTTTCATCCGCGCTTTGACATTTTAAATATCTAAAGCGGAGTACAATAGACAAATGTGTCCCGTTGTCAAAATTAAATAATTTTCTACTAACCACTTATTTGGAAACCAAGTGTTCACAATAAGGTAGCAGCAAAATAGTAAACTAGCTTCGACACATTCCATTCGACAATTCCGTGGTGGGGTAAACTAGTGAGTAAAAAACTGCTCTCTACTTACTTGACTAGTACTACTTGACACAATTCTAGTATTTAGAAGCTAGCTACTTACTTCAGAAACTCGCCTATTTACTAAATGAGACATAGTGTGACAATTTAGTTATAACTCAGAAACTGGCAACACTGCATCGTTCGTCAACATTTTTCGAGAGGGGACCTTCCTCTTAGTTTCAGTTCAAGGTTGAAGTCGATAGCACATTTGGTTTGTGTTTTATATGTATTTTTTGGAAGCAACTTTTTTGGTGGCGTCGTGAAAATTATTGACTCAAATTACAAGCAACGTGTTGCGATTCAAATTTTAGTAAAATCTGGCGAAATACCCTCCGAAATCCTTCGAAAATTGCAGGCGGTGTATAGAGACGAGTGCATGTCGAGAACACGCGTATTTGAATGGGCAAAATGGTTCAAGGAGGGGCGTGAATCGGTAGAAGACGATCCACGTGAAGGAGCTCCCGTCACATCTCGTACTCTCGGGAATGTTGATCGTTTGCGTGCACTGATCACATCTGATCGGCGCCTAAGCATTCGTGCATTATCTGACGAGTTAAACGTCAACAAAGGAACCATCCGTAAGATGTTACACTAAAAAATTTGAGTATGCAAAATATTTGCGCAAAGATGGTACCAAAAGTTCTCACTCGATCTGCGAGGATTTGCCCCGCATTAGAAGCGACGGTAGAGACTGGATGAGTCGGGTAATCACTGGAAATGAGACATGGATATTTGAGTATGACCCCGAGACCCGTAAACAAAGTCAGCAGTGGGTGGAAAAGGGTGGAAAGCGGTCAACGAAAGCGAAGATGTCCAAGTCACGACTGAAGGCAATGTTAATCGTTTTTTTTTTTCAATATCCACGGCATCATTCATCGTAAATATGTTCCTGCCAGACATACAGTGACTGAACAGTTGTATGTTGGCATCCTGAAACGGTTGCGAGCCCGCGTTTTCCGTGTGCGACCCGAACTCACCGAGAACTCGTTCATTGTGCAAGAGTTTTTGGCAAAAAAGGCATTCCAACGTTACCGCACCCACCCTATAGCCCCGATATTGCCCCCTGTGATTTTGTTTTAGGAACTCATCATGGCGGCGTACAGGAGGTCCAAGAAGCTATAACCGAAGTGCAGAATGGGTTAACTGCGGAGGATTACCAAGAGTGCTTCCAATCGTGGGAGCAACGTTGGAATCGTTGTGTAGAGTTAAAGGGAGACTATTGTGAAGGTTGATAATACAATTTTGACAAAATTTAATTTGCTTGTTTTTTCATTGACAAATTCCCGGAACTTAATTGTCTCACTTCCACACCAAATGCAACACAGTAGAATGGAAACGCGTTACTAAGTTTGGTGATGATAATTTAATATAACAAAGAAGTTTCCGATTATTCAGTAACTTAAACCAATTACAGTGTAATATTTGAGACGTAAAGATAATTCAAACATATTAAATCTGGATAACAACTGTTCATTGGAAAATCTGACTGGGACATACCCCATCATTCTTAGCAAGGTTTCCAAACAGCAGAAGAATATTCAGGTTTAGATTTTACAAATGCGTTGTACAATACTATAAGGGTACTGAGCTCTTTAAATTAATGACAGTTGCATATTATAAATCCTAGATTCTTGATAGCTTTGCAAACTACTAGTATATTATCAATATAACCAGTAAATAATAATTTCGATAAAAAACATTCCCTGAAATCTTTAAATTGCGTGACAAGAGTTTATTGTTTGGTTGTTCAGCGTATAATCGAATTTAATAGGACCAAGAAATAGATTATTTTGCATGCACCTTTGATTAATCACTGCAATGTCGGCAGACTTGTAACAGACTGCAGGTGTCGAGAGATTCAACTGTCGTAATTTCAAGTCAACAGCATACAGAAGTCATCGACAAGATAGGTCGTCGTCGGTGATGTTGTTTTATCTCGAAAGGTTTCTAAGTAAATAAAAAACAATACAAATTTCGAAATCTTTGACACCCTGTATCTTGGAAACAGTGACCTTTTAGATACCGGTATATTTGGCTAAATCTCATTTATTTTGACTGTACAATCACCTCTTCCAAGGATACCAGTAATACCTAAGACACCCTGTGTACATATGAATTTGACAAAGTTATAAGACGACTTTTATATTACACTAAATTACAAAAAATGATTGTTTTTAATGCAATAAACTTATCTAAAATTATGTTGTGAATAAAAACAACTGAGTAACGTCAGTTGATCTTCTTTCACAACTATATTCCCATGTTTTATTTAATTAATGAATAGTACCAAAAAAACTATACCCGCTGATCCTAAATTATTACTGGTGACGAAAAATGGTGCCTGTACATCAACGTCAAGAACAGTAAAGAATGGATTAGCCCTATTTGAAAGACAACTTTACTAGCAAAAGCTGACATCCATCCCCATATGCTGATGTTCTATATCTGGTGGAACAATAAATTTATTTATTCGAAGAACGTAACTGCCACTGCTGAGGTTTAGTGTCAAGAAATTTGTCGTCTTGAGGTTCCTGTTCCGATTTTTATCATACGTTTTCTTAAAAATTAAGTTAATAAATTCTTCACACTAAACTATCAGATTTCTTGAGTAGTAGAAAACTAAAACCGTGTGATCGCTAGGAAGCAATTGTAACCGAGTGGTTATTCACACATTTTGTTGGCATAAATAATTAAATTTGAATATAAACGAGCAAGATAAGTTTATGTGTGTGGTATCCCTGATGGATTTACTTTTTTGTAAGTGGGCAATAATGTAAGTGGCAAATTTCCTAGAAGATTATGTCATAAAAAGATTTTTTGTGGATTTTGATGTGCAAACAATATGTCATGGGACTTCATAGCAACACTGTAAAAAGATTACTGAACTTTTTTTCAAAAAAGAAACTGGATTTTTTTTTTTAATTTTTCGTATTTTTTAATGAGTTTTCCATCATGTAATACCACAAAAATGTTTTATTTGTCTAGTATAAGGTCTAAAATTGTCAAACTAATTGAAAGGATATTCATAGTTTCAAACACATGAATTGGAGTGCAAATACAGGGTGTTATCGGTTATTTATTCTTAACATTGGAAAAAATAGAACATATGTGTTCTCAGTTTTTTAATCTAATAATAGTTGTATTTCCTATAATATTTTTCTCTGACACTCCGTTTTCCTGATACAGGGCGTTGAATTTTTAAAAAAATATTCAATTTCATTTTTTATTTACTAAGCAAATAAATAATTTTCCTTAAAATTTGGTATGCAGCAGCAGTAGTAGTAGTAGTAGTAGTAGTAGTAGTAGTATTTATTGACCATAATAAATTACATAAAATTTGTTTGGTAAGTCAAAGAACAACTGTCTGTAGATACAGAAAACACACAAGAACCCAACACAATAATTAACATCAAAAATAACATTTTGAATACAGTTCAATAAAATAAAGTAAACAAGAGAACATTTAAACATATTAAAAATTTAATAGGTGCAATAAGACCATTATCACAACATATGCATATCAGAACTATTTAAAAACTCATCAATAAAGTAAAAACAGTGTGACAGGATAGTAAAAACGATTTTAATTTGTTTTTAAAACTAGAAACATCCGAAGATTTTAAATTAGTTTGCATAATATTGTACAAACTAAGATTTCAGGAATTTTTCTTTGATTTAGTAAGCCTATATAATGGAACTATAAGGTAATCTGAATATCCAGTTTCATAACTATGACAGTGAGAATGAATCTCAAGCAGAGTTACATTATATGTAAAGACAGGGTAACGGCAGAATCTTAAGTTCTTTATAAAGCAGGCGACAGTGTTCAGTATAAGAGTTAGTTATTAAACATACAGCTTTCTTTTGTTGAATATCTTATGGGACGCTGTACTGTTTCCCCAAAGCATTACGACATAATTTAAATGAGAATGGAAAAGTGAATAATTACACATTCTCAAACAATCCCTACTCAAAAAATGCTTCAATCTAAAAATTAAAAAGATTGCACTAGATACTCTACCTCCTAAGTTATCAATATTTACATTCCACGTAAGAGAGTTATCGAGGAACACACCGAGTACTCTTGCAGACTCACCATGCAGTAATCAAATATTTTGACGTAAAGAACTTTTTTGAACTAAAGCCAGTGGATTAAATATGGGCCTTTTTCACACTATATTCCCTTAAACTTCTACGACATTGGTGAAAAGTATTTTTTCAGTACAAATATTTAAATTGTATTATATTTTCTGGAGAAAGTAGGTATTATTGAGGAAATTCACTGAAAACTCACTTCATTTGCTAAGCCCTTTTCTATTATCTGTCGCATATACATTTTACAATAATTAAAGATTTCATCGCAACAATATAATTGGAGGCAATAGTAAAAATTTGTTAAATTATTCGATAGCAGTCTTTCAAATAAACATTTTAAGGGAAAAGTGGTGGCATTAACAATGAACGGAAATAATCCCCTTACTGTCACTACGCGTTTTAATTTTTACCATCCTGCTTTACACACTTTGCTAATGCGGATTCCCACGTCCTGCCTACGTAATCTAGGTCGCAGTAATTAAAATTCAAGGACTCAAGTGTATTTTGAAAACAAACAAACGAATTTATCATGTTTTAATGTTGCAGACGAAATAATTAAAAATAAAATTCAATTCGGCTGATGGACGTCCACTTTCGTGAAGATAAAAATTGAATTGGAATTTTTGTTTGCCTTTTGGTATTAAAATTTTAATCCCTCACTTTTGTGAACCCTTCTTTTTCTGGCGTGATTTATTTTTAGGGCAACAGTCTGGAATATACGTTTACGTTTCATGCGATTTAAGTTTTAGCCTACGGGGATTTCATAATTTATATGGAAATATGAGGTTGAGATTGGGGAAATATAGAGTATAAATGTCTTGAAAATGAAACGTTTAGGGGAAATATGCGGAACTGGGCAAATTTCAAAATATGGTATTTCAGCAATAAACATCTTCAGAATAATATTTGTTTTAATAAAATATATTAGTAGATAAATAAATGGATCATTAATGATTCAACATTTATTTAATATTCTTCTTTTAAACTGGTCAAAATTATTATAATGAGAATTATAGCTAGTTTTATTACTTAATTGAGTATAATTAATGTCTTAAGAAAATAATTCAAGCATGCACGGTACAGTTTTAATCGGTGTAAGTGAAGGGACAATAAATTAACGGGTTATTTAATTATTTTCTTTGATGTTTTCGACTTTACACCTTATTCTTTATGTTATAAATAGTACTTTTTACGTCAAATAATATATTTGTTGTTTTAATATTATTAGACTAATATTTAAATCTAATTAAATACATTTAAAAGTAAAAATATAGGATTAGAGAACATGAATCACAGTACCAGCGGCGGCTGGTGTAGATAGGCTTAGGGGCGCCATCTTTCTGCAAATTTTTATAATAAAAAATTTAGTTTACAACGTTATCTAGATAAATATATACAATATTAGCCCTATAAAATGCAGTAAAAAAATTGAACATTTGTAAACTAACAAATCATCATTTTTTTTATTTTATTCAACGTATTTTTCTGCTTGTGGTGTAAGATTTTGTAACCTACGTATTGTTGTTTTAAGATTGTATATAAAAGTTTAAGTTAGTTAACTATGAAAGGGGGTGAAATTAACTTCTGATTCAGCAATTTGATTTAAATATAATGCAAGAACAGCCGCAATAACGACAGTGCTATTTGATAATAGTTATTTAATTAATCGGTGAGACAAGTATCGTGAGAGCATGAGTATGTTAATGGCCGTTGGCTCACATATTAATTCCAACTTTTTATCTGAGACTGATGTACAACTGCTAAAAGCGAAAAAAACACATAAAAGATATCTTTTTTATTTCAATCGAAGGATCATGGACGTCATGGAAACGAGACAATTTATACAAATTTTGCAAATTTGTAATTTCTCTTTGCTTTATCATAATGAGAAAGTTGAAGCTTTTCCATCATATGTAGAAAAAGCTGCAGCATACGTAGTTTTATGACTTTTACCAGAAAAATCAAGAATTAAATATGGACAAGTCTATGCACGTTTATGTAAATGATACGATGGGGACAAAATTAAGAACGAGGCGAATGAAATGGTAGTGTTAGCTATTTTTCGAAAATGTATCCAAACGCTATAAGCTTTCAAGTCTTTGGGTGTATTATTCAATCATACAAGCAATTATATCTATAAAGAAAAATGTGAACTTCAGATCAGTAAATACATGCAGCTGGTTGCAATTCTCAAGAGAATCTGAGGGATATAAACCGAAAAAATCAATTATTTTAACTAAACAAGACGTAACGAAAATTTTACAGGAAGCCAAAGATGAAACATGGTTACTATCAAAAATAAATGATTTAGATTATAAATTTATATACTTAAAGAAACAATTTTTAAGGTTATGCTCATGTTGGGACCTGGAGGTGCATCTGGGAAGGATGCAGGTAAAAGACGTGAATGGCGAAGGAAATGTTTTCTGTATCATAATACCCAATACAATTTTCAAAATTTTTTCTGAATGTTTTGTAACTATTGCAGGAATTAATTGAGTAGAAGTAATTCGAAAGTATATAGCACTGCGTCGTACAAGTTGAGAGCATGCAAGTTTCTTTGTATAAGAATGGCAAATGTACAAAAAAGCCAGTGGGTATTAACACAATTGACATCATGCCGAAAAATGTCTTTTTTGAAACTACCAAATGTAAAAGAAACCAGACAATACTTTCGAGCGGACCTTTTAAAAGTCAAGAAGCATGAGGGCTGGAAAAGTAACACGGTGACTGATTGAAACGTCGATTGAAAATAAGAAAGGAAGCGTTACTAAAACTCTGGGAGTAAAGAATATGCATATGAATGCAACTAGTAACGACATTAGCAATTTAGAAATCAACAACGTTGAACGAATTGTCAAAATGCGAACATGTTGTTGTTAATGTTTACAATAAATAATGTAGACAGATCTTATTAATATCCAATAAAAGTTTTGATCATAAATTATCTAAAAACTTCAAAAGCTCTAATCCCACCAAGTTTGGTAATGAAGTTCTTATCCCACTCACTTTGAATGACATTTATCCTACAGACACAGATAAAATGATGTATTTCGTGATCCAAAAGATTTAAATAACACTGATCGTTTAAATTTTCCTAGCGGCACCATACGATGGCCTGCGAATAGTCCGTGACACCTGACACATTTTTGTGGGCCTATTTAGAGAATAGTGTCTATAAAAATATACCAACCACTATTTTAGAAACTTTAGATTTTGTTGAATTTGAATTTTTATAAACTATTCTTTAAATTGCTCCATAAATTGAGTACGAATATAGTTTTGTATTTATAATAAAAAAATAAAATTTTCATTATGGAATTAATCACCAATACAGTAAGACATAACAGTAAAAGATAACCCATTACATGTTTATATCAAGACAATCAGGAAAAGTTAAGAATTCAAAAATATAATAATATACAGAGTGTTTCATAAGACAAAACAAGTTGACATCAATATCTCTGTAGTGCGATGCTCGATTGTTTTTTGATAAGAAAACAAATCCTTGTGAAAAACTAGTCAATAAATGCACATTTCAATTTTCCAATATTTCTTAAAATAACAAGGTTGCAGCCGAATCTAACGTTTATGCATGATCATCTTGTACATTTAACGCAAAAATCAATCAAATATTCCTGGTTATCTCACAAAGGAAACCTCATTTTCCAAAATTTAAATACATTGTACTAAGTTGATTTAAATCACACTATGATTGTCCAAGGAAGCTAGCTCTTTATTGAATACCTTGTATAAAATACCAGAATACGTGCATGTTCAGTCACTACTCAAAAGTATGACTCGAGAACACTAGAACTTGGTCAGCTGAGAACTCTACTATTATGTTCACAACCTAATTTAAACCTATGTATGTCACTGCCACATTTAACGCCTACAATTTCAAACTTGCCTGCCACATCAGACGTTTAGATTTCTGTATTACCAAAGTTAGAACAATTCGTAACGGCGTCAAGTAATTTAAGTACCCTTTTGGTGCACTTGGATGTTAAATCAAATAAGGACAGTTTACTAAAGACTTAATTTCACAAAGCATACAGTCTGTGAATTGTTATAAGTTCTATACATCTAATGGTCACGTACTGTCGAAAAATCAATGCAACCTAATTTAGATTTCTTGCGTTGTAAACATATTTTTAATAAGTGACGACGTGTCCACTAGTAAAAAAAAGTACTAAAACAAATTTACGTTATTTATAACACTACATTACCAGAATCTTTTTAATCATAAAATAGTAGTATCCAGAAAATAATTTGTTATTATTCAGACGTAGCTTTCTTGAATAAAAATATTTATTTCTCCTATTCTTGTAAAGATTTATCTCTCCTTTATCTTGGAGAAAAAAATTTCTGAAATAGTATTTTGCAGTGTGTAAAATGTATTTATGTTATTATATATTCCTTATTATTAGCTTTTGTAACATTTTTTACTGTATTAGAAAGGTATTTTAAGCTAATATAAATCAAATCTCCTACAATTTCTGACAATAAAGTCATATGTATGTTCCCTGATACCAAACATCTAGGTATCTTATGAACAATTCCACAGACAAAGCTCTATTCAATAATTATCTAAAGAAATTAATCTATCTAAATTTACTAATCTGCTTTAATGAAAACACTCTACAAATATCTAACTTTTTGCAGTGGGAACTCGAAAATTCAACCACAATAGATGAGATCAAAATCAAAAAGCCGTCGACCCTTTGGTCCATTTACTCACTGTTGCGTACTACTTTAAGTATTAAAAATAAAGTGGCTATCTCCAGTTATTCGCATTTTTGAAACAACAAAATCTAGGATATGTCTCCAAAAAACCAAGCACTTCCCTTGCTCCCGCGTTCCCGTGAGAACATTGCGGTGTTTTTGAAGAATACACTTGATGATATTTCAACAAAACTTCTTTGACAAGACAACAGAGAAACATTAACATAGCAACCGCCTACTGCGGTTGTTAGTAACCGGTGATGAAAAGATGTTAAGAGTAAGAAAAACAATTTTAATTTTTTTCCTCGCAAACTGTTGGTTGTATGAAAAAATTACGAGAGGGATAAAAGTAGTAAAATTAGATGTAGTATTTAAAAAAAAGGAAGGAAGGAGATTAGGAGGAAGTTTTGTTGAAATCGGCTATTGCAGGATAAAGTTCTGAAAGAAATAAATCTAGGGGTTGCTTATTCCCGCCCTCAAGAAACATGAGCCAAGGAATAGGCACCACCGCAAAATCAGCTAGCTGATATTGTGTACCAAAATGGAAATTTCTAAGTGTAATCGTTTTCAAGGAAAAATAAAAAAACTATTTTTTTCCTCCATTTTAGAACTCGAATATCTCAACAGGAAGGATCCAAATTGAAAAAGTTCATATGGAGATCCCCCCCTGAAATGGCTTGTGGAATACAGTGGTAAAATATTTGATCATCATTCTGGAACACCCTGTATAAAATGAAATTGACCGATGTTAATATCGAGGAAAATAAGGTTCATATCGAAATTCCAACATAAAAAACCTACCAGTCACGAGTATTTATAGTAATGAAGAATGAGCAAATTTAATTAAAACATATGTTGCACTTAGTTTAGACGTGCTAAACGAAAACTTCTTTTTACAATTCGGTTAAATCACTCGCCAGACATTAGGCACAATTTGGATTAGTCAATTTCCCAAAAAATTGCAGTACTTCTAAAGCTTCCACATTGTGAAAAATACACGGGACATTGCTTCCGAAGAACGGCAGCTACTATTGGCAAATAGCGGTGGTGACATCCAGTTGAAGAGATTAGGGGGAAGGAAATCTTCCACTGTAGTGGAAGGATGCGTCGACAAGTCTACAGATTCTCAAATTAAAATTACCACAAAAATATCTGGCAAAATACCAAACCCCGGTACTAAAAACGTTACCATTTCTACGCAGGATGTTCAGCATGGATTAACAATTATAACCAATCGAATATTATAATTAATTTAGTAAAATAATTTGTTATGAATAAAATTTGTTGATAATGTTTTAATGTACGATAAGATATTTTTTTGAAACAAACATGTTAGTTATTCATTGAATGTTGACATTTACCTAGGTTGAAAATAACTTTGTCTGGTATAAGTCACTTTCCTGAATATATGTCAAAGTCAGAAAAATATTTCTTTTAAACTTACTGTAAGTTTGAAATATGAACATTAGGTTATGTTATTGTAAATAAACTTTTTATCATGATCGCTTGTTTTTGTTTCCATTTTTTCACAATAGCGTGCTTTTGTTTATCGCCGTTAAAAATGGCTAATTTTGCAATCTAGAACGATAAAAAAGTCGTCTTTTTGACAGTTGGACAAAAAAATTTGTTTACGTTCGTTTGTTTCTGTGTCCATTTTTTCACGACAGCGTCCTTTTGTTCATCGCCGCTAAATATATATATAATATAGTGGTTAAAAACAGTAATCTTTTTTGACAGTTTGGACAAAAACCATTTTTTTAAAGAAAAATGCATTTTTAAAAAAGCAAAATTGTACTAAAATAACTGGGTAACTTGATATTAAACAAAGCTATGCTATCCCTGACATGTGTGTGTGTAAAAAGAGAATATATTAACACATGCAAAATACAAGGTGTCACTAAAATGACCCAAGGAACACACCTTCTAAAGGAGCGCACATCATTATGAGACACCTTGAATACGATATCCGAAGTGTTTATAGAAAAAATATTTTTAATTTCTATCGCACGTCTTTCTTGAACTTAAGCGTTTCATTTTAGCATTTAACTTTTATAAAGAAGTTCGCATTATACTTTGACCCATTTTCAGTTTAATATAATACACCTAAAAACCTGAAACAATTAAAATTCGCTTCTTAATTGGCTAAGCGTATAATCTTACAGAATAAATCCATCTTTTAACGTTAATGTTTTAAATGAATTAATTATGTTCGTTCCTTTGGCAGACTAAAATATCATGGTAATTTATGCGGGGTAAATAATTTTCAGGAAAAATTGTTAATTTTCTCCCTCGTGAAAGTTGCTGTGATGTACAGACCGGATTCATTTTTCTTGGTTAGTACAATGTTAATTAAGGTATGTGAAACTATAAGAAACAAACATCATGAAAATCCTTGCATGGATTTATCAGCTATCACATTTTAAGGCTGTTCTTGTTAACTTTGTAATTGAAATAAAGATATTTTATGGTAAATCATTACTAACTAAATTATTACATATAAAAATCTACTCTTGGATTTATTTGAGATTAAAAATTCAAATTGAAGCCAATAATATTATGTGTGCGTAGAATCCAATCAAACAAACAAAAACAAAATAAATATATTAGAATGGAACTCAATTGAAATTTCAATTTAGATACACTATTGAATTCATCTGAGACGATAACAGTGTTAACATATGGAATACTTATGATGTGTTTATATAGGTATACTATCAATAGCTTGATTTACATATTCTGCAGTGTGGGTTTCGGTTTTGATTGGCGAAATATGAACACAATAATATTTTTTAATTAGTTTTTTACCATTCCGTAATATTGTGTGATATACCGCCTGCAGGGCTTTATCTTTTGATTTACCAGTACGGCACAAGTATGTTTTCACTGCAGATAGCCAAAACGTAAAATAACAACATCTTATTGCATGAATATCTTTTTAAGACAGATTTATGTTGAAGTATTATTAACAAGTAAATAATACCATAATATAGGATAATTAGGTTAATTGAAATGGTCATATATTCCTTAGACGTTATCAATAAAGTTGAAAATAGGTTTATATTGTAATAAAAATAGAACTTAGCAAATTGAACTGTTTATTAAGGCAAAATTACTAGTTATCACCTTAATTTTTAACTACTTATTGAAGACAAAATACGTAATTGTTGTTGTTGTTTTTATTTTAAATAAATATGTAAATATATACATATTTATAATAATTTTAAAAATCCCTGGATGTTGCAGAGAGATTTGAAGACGAAATTAAGTAAATTGTAAATTCGACTTACGCGTTATTGGAATGTTAGCGGTTGAAAAAGTACACAGAAAAAGTAGACAATTTGTAATTTCGAATCACATAAATTGATATATATTTCATTTTACTGTCGTTATATTACTCTTGAATAACAAATGTTTGACTAAAATTTTGATATTACAAGATTTTGATGTGTAGTAGTTTTTTATGCTTCAATGTTAGTTGGGAAATGATATGCTTGGAAGAACTTTTGACTTGTCATATTTATTAACCTCATTTTTCAAAACAAGTGTTTATAAAAATAACGAAATACAATTTAAACAGCCTGCTTAAAGAAAAAATTAAAAAAAATAGAAATTTGTGTCTACTGCAGTTGTGTATCGTTGTGCTCGGTAGCTACAGGCAGCGTCATTTTTAATCACATTTTTAAATAATCAAAATATATTCTATTATTAATGGAATTCCTAATACTTATGCTGGTATTCTATTATTGATAAATTTAAAATTTCAATTATTTAAACTGAAAAGTTGCGTTATTAAAAAAAGTTGTTGAAAAAATAAAATTCAAAATTTTTTTGAAATATTTAATATTCTTTAACATTATCGTTTTGCGTACAAAATCTCATTGCATATGATATGCAACAGAAATTTTTGTACCATTAATATATGCATTTCCTCGATAATATCTGCTATCAAAGTACAGGGAAATACACGTTCTTTAAACGCTTTAAGTATTTCCTTTTCCTACATCTACTTTGACAGATACGTTGCTAGGTATATCGTACAAGACGGATTGGGACAAATCAATCACTGTTGTTACCTACTTAATAGAATAACAAACTGGAAATATTAGTATTCGAATTCGAATAAATAATGGCGTACGCTTATACCTCTGTATTATTTTCCACTGCAATCTTATTATACAGGGTGATTCCAAATTATGTGTAAACAATTTGAGGGTAAATTATTTAAGCAATTTTAATAGGGATCCTTCATATACTTGTATTTTTTTATTTAAGTGCCCCTGGA
The DNA here is from genome assembly GCA_037114965.1 of Monochamus alternatus. NCBI lineage: Eukaryota > Metazoa > Arthropoda > Insecta > Coleoptera > Cerambycidae > Monochamus > Monochamus alternatus. Next base: position 69,044,627 of record CM073431.1, on the reverse strand, counting down.
GTAATTGCGACTTCTTAAAAGAGGCTGAGAAATGTAAAGTTTTATTTACTATTTTCCAAACTTGATGTACATTAATTTTACGGGTTGTTATGGCGTGACTTAAGGAACTGGTCGCTGCCAGTAACAGAATTAAAGTGCACATCCTTAGTCTTAGATGAGATTCTTTGACCTGCCCTTGTTGTTCTCGGGCTAGGCTCTGTGGAGGCAGATCCGCTGTCGGTATCTCTGAGCCCGCCTATACTGATTTCGGCTCCTGTTGTTTGTATTACAACTGCTACGGTCGGAAACGTTCCTCGACTGAGCTGAGCTGAACTTGCTCAGTCGTCGAGAAGCTTTTACGTCATTAATGACGATGCCGAAAGTGAAGAGTGGTGAAACGTTTAGTTACAGAGGCGGCTACGGGACGTCTCAGAAAACCACCATTATCCAAGGAATGATTCCGACCATATCAGAAGCCGAAATCGATATATGGACGGACTCAAAGATACCGACAGCGGGTCTGCACACAGTCTAGCCCGGGAACAACAAAGGCATGTCAAAGAATCTCAGCTAAGGATGTACACTTTAATTATGTTACACGACATAACAACCCGGAAAATAACTATCAAATAATAGCATCAGCTGTGAAAGCCTAAACCATTTTGCAAACTGTTTGAAATTAAAAATGGAAATTTGACACTATATTTAGGTTGCTGAGATTTCTTTTAAGTGAGTATTTTTTATTGTCCTCGTCTTGTTGTACGACGTTGAAATGAGAAGCTACGAGATATTAATGTGCTAAATCAGATTTTGGAAAGGAGACATATGAGGTTATATACGCTCAAATTTACGTCACAAATATGGCAGATGTGGCGCCCTCTAGGAAGTACGTGGGAATAGAACAGTTTATGATTTCTTATATCCAAAAACATTTATTCCCAAGTTGATACATTCAAAGATAGTGTATTTATTACAAAAAATCACTTTTTAAATTTCAACTTGGACACCCTGTACCTTTTTTATTAATACTTTTTAGGTGAAAAACTAGTAAGTATGACACCATGGGCCATGATTTATGGACCATCTTGTATGAAGGACTCCTATTCAAATAGTTTAAATAATCTACCCTCAATTTTTTTACACAGTCACCCTGTATACTTACATACATATATTGCAACATAGTCTGTCAGATGGTGTTTGGGAACACAACTTGTAAGGTTTACTTATGAACGAGTGAGTTAGGTTATTTATATTTTATGACATGTGAATATCAAATGTAGCAATAAAATCTACTGCGTCGAAGGAATTGCTAAAAGAGGAACAGATTTACATCACTGCTTTTGTGACAGTCATCTCTTGATTTATTTTCTAAATGGCTACAGAAATTTGAGATGTGCGTACATATTCATAAAATGGAACATCAAATAAATTCTAGAAGGTACTTTTTAAATTTTGAAAAAATCGTACCAATATTTCACATGAAATGAGTAAATATGTCGGTCGGTCGGGTCGGTCAGTGGTCGCGCGGTTTAAGGCGTCAGTACTTGAATCGAGGTGACTAGATCGGTGTTGGTTCGAGCCCAGCTGCCGGTAGACCGTATATAAGCTATATTCGTGGAGAGGTTTGGCGCCCTCTCTGCGGGTATGGAAGGGTGGAAGAATGTTGGCTTGGGTCAATGTGAGAGATTGATACCGGTTGATATTTGACTATCCTCCTAATTAATGAGGTTTTCCAGGTTTCACTCATTCCTGCACTGAATAGTGGTTAGGGCCTACCAACTAAGTCGTTCCTGGGCGCAAATGCGGCCTGCTTAGTAATAATAATATGCCGCCCCCTCTCCCGCACAAGTCTCCGACTTCTGGGCTAATCCCTGTGATATTATTATATTATTATTATTATGTAAAATTAAATTACATTTTTCACAATTAATGCATTACTGTCAGATTTTACTTAGTGCTACCTAATTGAATGTCATCAACAAAACTTTTATTATCTTATCCTTATTTCAACAGTATATTTATTTGATTTTTCAAATTTTTCTTCTGTCAGATGTAGGATGTTTCTTAAGATTGATCTGTTTCACGTTATTTATAAATCATACAACAAAGCTTTGTAAATATACAGTCATTTTTTCATGGTTCAGAATTTGCATGACTAGTATGATAAATTCAAGATATCAGCTGCCGTTGATGAAACATTGTTGAAACACTGAAAATAGCGATTTGAGAAAATGCCATTTAACGTCATTATTTGATAATAGAAAGAGCTGAAATTTGAGAAAGATAAGTGTATACGATAAATTATAATTTAAACAAAAAATCTATTTGTTCTTGACGTAAAACAAAATTCAATACTTCAAGAACATCTACATTTTTATTTAAATTATTTTTTCTTTAATTTTATGGGTTCTTCTTCAAATAAAATAGTAGTGTTATCGTGTGTTTCTAATTTTATTCTTAATGTCTGTTACTACCGCGATCCAATAAGAAAAGAAAAATAATTGTACGTTGCACAACCAAATTAGTAGCAATAGAAATTTACTTTAGACATAAATTTATTTCTCGTATATTCTTATCCCTCTGTTTCAAATTTCACAATTTTTTTTTCTGAAATATAAATATCAGATGGCATTTTTAAAATTGCTATTTTCAGTTTTTTCATAATATTTCAACAACGTCAGCATTGTCTTCAATTCGTTTAATTTATCTTAAAGGCCAAAAAGAGGCACAGGTTTTTTCTAATTTAGGCCACCCTGTATATTTTACGGTCTCCTAAATGCCAATGATGAGCCATCAAAAATGGACCAACCTATATATTTCAGGATCATTTTCAAATAAATTTTATTAATGGAAAATCTGATAAGTAAAAAATTAGATCTCTTTTTCTGGATTAATTTTTAAGGTCTCTATATCCACCGAAGATTCAAAGGAGCATATAGTTTTGCAGTTGACTCAAACTTGAGCAACAATTACTACGAATTCTAAAAATTTAATTTCTCGAAAAGAAGTTATTCGACATTAAAGAGGAATTTTTGAATGGAAAATATTCAACAAAGTTTGAAAATCATAATAATAAGACAGCAGCAGAACGTAGCAGTAGGCAATGCATGTTATGTAATATGGATATTATAATAAATATATCTGTGCGTGTAAGTATATACTTAAATTAATCGAACAAATGCGTATTTTTGTACACAATTTTAACTAATTCTGATTTTGACTTATCCTTCTAATAATGTTCACAACGTATCATGTTTTTTTTGGATTTTTGGCCATATCCAATTATGTCAAATTTACATGGGAAATGAATAGTTCATACATCTTTAACAACTCAAACCACTTTTTTATATCTGGAATCCTTCATCATCGGTTCCATTAGCTAGTGTACAAATTTACATGAAAGTATAGCTATTGCTGTCCTAATATCTGCATATTTTATATTTTATTAACGATCTAACATCTGAGCTGGAGTGTAAGAAACTATTGTTTGATGATGACTTAAAACTTTTTAGTAAAATATCAGATATTGGGGATTGTCAAAGATTGCAAAACCAATTATATATATTGAACAACTGGTGCGGTAATAATTGTCTTCAGTTAAATGTAGTGAAATGCAAGACCCTAAGTTACACCCGTAAATTGCACCCAATAGAATATAATTACAGATTAGATCTGGAGATACTTGACAGAGTGGACTCCATAAAAGACTTGGGCGTCTTATTTGATTCGAAACTTTGTCAACATATCAATGATATTACTTTATCTGCTTTAAAGATGCTAGGCTGTATTATGCGCAACTGTCGGTCGTTCTCTAACGAAGCAGCTTTAAAATGTCTTTACAACTCGTACGTAAGATCTAAACTGGAATATTGTTCGTTAGTATGGTATCCACGTTATGATTATCTGAAGCTTTGTTTAGAAAGTGTACAGAGAAAATTTTTCAAATTTATTTCACTTAAAACTGATGGCTTTTATCCAGAAAGAGGTTATGGCCATGCTACTTTACTTAACAGATTTGATTTTCCTTCTTTAGAGTTTCGCAGGGATCTAGCAAGTATCAAAATTTTATACAATATATTCCATAATAATTTAGAATGTCCGTCTTTATTATGTCAGTTTTCTTTTCATGTTCCTCGATTAAATTCTCGCCAAAATTGTACATTCATTTGTACTAGAGCAAGGTCTCGCGGTCTTAAAATGTCTCCAGTACATATTATGTGTCAAAATTTCAATAAAACTTCAGATGTATGTGATATTAATTTTAGCACCTTTAATCAGATAGTTGAAACTGTTGGTCTGAGATTTAATAGCGATAATATTTAATATTTAAGTTTATTTATATTATAGTTTCCATATCTTCTTTGTACAATATTGTTAAGACGCTTTTGTGCACTACATACTGCATCAGATACTATATAATATGTTTACGCAATTCACTTTTGTTTTGTAAATAATTTGTCCTATAAATGGATTTTATCTGTTGGGCAATAAAGATTATTATTATTATTATTATTATTATTATTATTATTATTATTATTATTATTATTATTATTATTATTATTATTATTATTATTATTATTATTATTATTATTATTATTATTATTATTATTATTATTATTATTATTATTATTATTATTATTTTTTTTTTTTTTTTTTTTTTTTTTTTCAGTAACACCTTCCGAAGCTCCGACACATTCGGAGATGTTCTGAAGAGTCGAGCAATGACCACTCTCCACTCCGTGGAGTCAGTAATCATTGCGCCCGTAAATCGTGCGTTCTGAGTAGACGTAGCGAACCAAGGACGATTGCCTTCTGCATTCTGCCGGCTAAGATCTCTGCCGAATTTCGGCAAGCCGGTATGATCTTTAAGTCAGAAAGCAACCTATGTCTCATTCCACCCAGGACGCCTATAATGAGCACCACAATCTTAACAGAGTGGTCTGGATACAGCCTGCGGGGCTCGGAGAGAAGATCTCGATACTTCCTCCGTTTTTCCTCCTCTTTTAGGACGATGTTGTTCTCTGCGGGAGCCGAGAACTCAATCACAAACATCGTCCTAAGTTGGTGGTCGAGGTTATTATTATTATTATTATTATTATTAATATTATTATTACTATTATATTCAGTGATTGGGCTCGAACCAACACCGATCTAGTCACCTCGATTCAAGTACTGACACCTTAAACCGTGCGACCACTGACCGATAACTTGTAAGTTATGTTTAAATTTACCAAGAATGTTATAAAAGACAAAAATCTTATTAAATTGTCCATTTCAGTGGATCAAACTCTTAATTATGCAAGGTGTAAGGTAGGCGATATGCACAAGTGACCTGAATAGAAGACTCGTACGAATAAAAAATGTGGAGCATAACTTTCTTCGACGGTCCTAAATAAGCCCACAGCATTAGGCATTCCACACGAGGATCACATTCATAATTTCACGTTTCCTAAAGCCCACAAAATAAAATCGGGTTTATACATAAATCTTCGGATAAAAACAAAGCTAAGTGACACGACAGGTAACAGGTGGAATCATAAATCTCCAGTCTACTAGGCAGACTTCCGTAATGGTTTGCATTGTTGGTGCACATAAATCGAGGCAAATATTATTTTCGATACCGATTTCATCAACGTGTCATATCCGATAAGCGCCAGCCGTGAGGTATTGCTGGGGAATTGGTTTTTTTTAGGGATCTCTCGAGGGCAGCAGTTTATATTTGCTACGAGGGAAGGCATCTGCCTCAGCATAGGAAAAACTGAAAATTGGTGAATGAAATCTTGTTAATATTTCGCAGCATGCATGCGGGTCTCTACCCGATAACGGAAATACATTTCTTCCAATTACGTACTTCCTGGACGAAAAGTTGGACCGAATTTTCTACGAAAGATGCGATAATAATCGGATTTATAATAATATAATTCTGTACAAACATTAATTTCTTCTTTAACTTAACATAAACTGGCATAATAAGTGCATTAATATTTTAATGATTACAAGACTTGACACAGGGGTCATAATAATTAAGCCTACCATAATTTTGGGGAACAAAGCCCGGACAGCATGGCAGGAATGAAAAATATAATACTAGAGAGTAAAAATAGTATCAATCAAAAGATACATCTGCATTATTCACCATTAATACAGGGTTAACTATGACTAAGTACAAAAGTTATAACCACGGGCTCAGGGAAGTCTAAAAGACAATAAAATAATTATTTCGGAATTCTAACTCAATGTTTAAAAAATGGGGCAAAATCCTCTTTTCCTACGGAAAGTCGGCGCCTATGACAATCAATCATCGTCCAATATAGCTAGATATGTCAACTACCGTGCGGTCGTTTTTTGCAGCGTTGTCAACTGTAGAAACAATGAAAATAAACATTTTTATTAATAATAATAATAATAATTAAGTACCTGATAGATAACAGTTAATCCGGTTACCTGCAATATTTTGTATTAGTTTTTGTTCTTTCATTGCACACTGCCAAAACTACATTTTCACTCCTTTTATATATTCGACACAAAATACTTTATTTAATTACTATAGCACGCTTAAAATTAGCCACAATAATGTTCTAAAATAACATAACCTAGAATACTGCATTGGTAGTTGCATACTCTCCAATCCCCAAAGAACATGCAAAGCTTAGTTATATCTAAGGGTCTAAAAAACATTTTTACAGAACAGTGTAAGCGACTTGGGTTATTATAGTTTAAAATATTACTAATTATTTTATGAAAACATCGTCGATTACTGTTAATATTGTTGCTATTAACAGAATTTAATTCCCCAACAACACAAGAAGTTTAAAAACTTATACGGCTACGGTGCTCTGATTAGTTTGAAATAATTTTTCAGTGCTTGTTTTTCGCAAATTTAATTGTTCGCGTATTTTTTAGAGTAGTAACAAACGTCTTATTTAAATGCTTAGATGACGGAAAAAGTGCTGATTTATGGAAGTGTGACAAGTGCATATTATTGTGTGGCAGCGTAATACCAAAGACGTTTTTCGAGTACACAAAATATTATGCTGAATACTTTTTGAACCACATTGAACAACTGTTATAAAGCCTTGGTGGTAAACGTGTGGCAGTGTTTCTATGTATTTGTGTACACTTACGTGTATTTTTTTGTTATCCTTTGTGATTTTGCCGACGTAAGCAATCGCCGGTAATGACCGCCGAACCAAGTAGGTACCTCGTTAAACAAAAAAGACGGCCGAAGGAAGGAGCAGGCCACAGTTAGTACAAAAATCTTTGCAATGGCAGGTTTTAATTTAAACAAGAAAACAGAACATGATATACTCGCGACAAGAATTCAGACGACTTACGTCATACGAACAAATGAATAATTCACTACATTTTCATCAAAATATTTAAGAAACTGCAACTGATAGTAATAAAACTATATACTACACTAAAAGTTTGCATTATATATTGCACTAAATTGCAATTGTTTTTAACGCGACCAAATATCGAAAATTACGTTGACAATAAAACAAATGTGTAACGTCAGCCGTGACGTAAGACGTCTGAATTCTTGACGCGAGTATACAACATTCTTAAAATCTCTCCAAATATCCTGGAAATAAATATTAGTAAGGTAGGTGCTGCCACCCTGTGCTACCATTTCGTGTTTCTCATTAAATCGTTAAATAATAATCTATATTTTGGAAATGATTTTCTTTTCTTTCAAAGTGTCGTAAACTGATACACCTGTCAACGTGGTGACCTGTCACTACGTTTGACACCTTTGACTTTGGACGAATATACCTAACCTCGCGGCTGGCAGAAGGCCAGTGACGGCGATAGATAAGGATTTAATATAATTCTGAAAAAAAATTATCGCTTTATAAATAAGTTTAGATATTTTTTGATAGATGATTCCCTAGCTTCTCTTACATTCTTTGTACTGTCATAGTTAACCCTGTACAACGCTTTCAATTTTAATCTTTTAGTGAATGTACAATGTTTATTGAACAATCGATGATAGCTAATGACTTCCAAAATGTTAATAGGTACCGTTTATTTACAACCATATATGTAATGTTGATGACTTACAGCAAGTTTGAAAGAAACATATTTCTGGCTATGACTATGACATATATCCAGATGGAAAGTGACATTTACTAGACTCACAGACAGATTTACCATACAAATGTCACTATCAATTCAGATAAATGTCAACATTCATTGAATAATTCAAAAATTCAAAAAATATCTTGTACATTAAAATGTTCTTAACTAATTTTAGCAACATTAGGTATTAACAATTATTTACCAAATTAAGTATAGCATTCGATTGATTACAAGCGGCAACAGATGTTGTTAATCCATGCCAGATATTTTTGTGGCACCGCTACGGTGGAAGATTTCCATTTTCCTAATCTCTTCGAGAGGCGAATGTGACCACCGCTATTTACCGCTAGTGTGGATACCGTTCTTCTGAAGCAGTGTCCCCTGTACGTTTCACAATGCGGAAGCTTTAGAAACACTGAAATTTTTTTTGGAAATGGACTTAATGGGATTATGACCAAATAGTTGTTGAGTGATTTTACCGAATTTTAATTGTAAAAAGAACTCATAACATATGTTTTAATTAACTTTATCCATTCTTCATTCCTCACTATAAATACTCATGACAATAGTCTGTTTAGAAATGAAAGAGAGTAATAAAAGCTTATCATGTATGCAAATCGTAAATAAATGTAGTACTGGTGCTTATATTCAATATTTTTATATTATGTATTGTGGGTATAGATGAGGTTTACTTTTAAAAAAACTTACTAAATTGTAGCAGGTAGCTAAAATTTAATCCCCGAGAATCCGTTTTTGTCTATGCCGTTTCAATTTCTCGGTCAATTTCTCTTATAAGTAAACAATATAAAAACAGCATTTTAAAACTAGAGGTTACTTTAAGCACCATAACCGGGTTAAGAGGGTTTTTAGTAATTCAAATAAAATTATTCAATATTATTATCAAAATATTTATTTAAATTTAATGAATAGACTTTTATTCCACACAAAAATATATGTATTTTGAAAATTCAAATTATGGTGAGTAAATGTAGTGATGAATAAATGTAAAATAAAGAAAATAAAAAAGCAGGTATATTAAAATTTATCCTCTGAATATTCTGATGAATTATCTTCGTGTCCTAGATTGATAACGATAGATTCCACAGTAACGTCAATTAAATTATCGATCTTTGCCAGTTATCTGCAGTTACTCGTTCCAAGGAATTTTTTAACAAAATTTTCACGTCACTTAATTTAAACGTCGTATTATTTCGCGCTACATCTCATTTTACCTGCGCCCAGACTAATTCGATTCGGTTAAGTTCACAGTGATAAGGTGGTAACCGTAGTACCGTTATTTGATGATTTGTTGCTATTTCATCGATAACATTTTTTCTGATCTTTATTGACAAGATTGACAAGTGTCAAAAGTTCCTTTTTCACCGTATTTGTTTCAAAAGAAATGTTTTTTCCGGATAACCATTGAATTATATCGGCTTTCCTCCAAGCAGTCGCAGGCGTCGGCTCGGTCTGCTGTGAATGGTAACTGGCATTATCCATGACAATTACAGACCCCGGAGGAATAAGATTCAACATCTGTGTAAAATACTCTTCGAAAACTTCTGCGTTCATGTCTTCGTGATAGTCACCTGTATTTTTAGATTCAAATAAAAGTAAACCGCCATCTACACAGGCACTACCTATATGCGTCACTATTAATCTTCGCCCTTTACCTGAAGGTGCCTTGAACCCTGTTGAAAGTCCATCCAAAAATGATTGTCGAAAACTTTTTACATTTTTATCTTGCCATACTTTTATTACAGTATATCCCTCGTTGACACAAGTTTCGTCTAGATAATAAATATTCCTCCCTTCGTCTTAGAATTTTCTAATCGATCTTAAGTAGGATCTTTGCCAACAAATAATTTCATCTTTATCGATAAGAACTAACTTCCTGTTCTGCTTTTCCCAGCAAAAATTCAACTCTCGTAAGACGGTCCATAATTTGCTTCTACTGAATTTTGGCAAATCGTTGTCCTCTGAAAGTTCACAAAATTTTGTTTAGCGTTGGCATTTCTTTTTTAAAATAAAATGAGTGTACTTTTCTGCGAATGACATTTTTGAAGAAATCATCTATAACGACTTTTGACGTGCCTGTAGATGATTTTGAGGGATTTACAGTATCTTGTTCATTTTTTGTTTCCTTTAAAAGTCTGTACATAGTCGATTTTTCTATCCCTGTCATTTTGGAACACTTTTCCACGATGTCGTCAACACTGTTGGTAGGATTTTGGTGTTTCAATGCATTAAATACATTTAATATAAGAATCTTCTCATTCTGAGACAGCGCACATCTTTTCACGCGTTAAGCAGGTACTTAATCTGATAAGCTCGACATTTTGAGGGATTTACAGTATCTTGTTCATTTTTTGTTTCCTTTAAAAGTCTGTACATAGTCGATTTTTCTATCCCTGTCATTTTGGAACACTTTTCCACGATGTCGTCAACACTGTTGGTAGGATTTTGGTGTTTCAATGCATTAAATACATTTAATATAAGAATCTTCTCATTCTGAGACAGCGCACATCTTTTCACGCGTTAAGCAGGTACTTAATCTGATAAGCTCGACATATTACCCAAACAATATTATATCCACTGGCACAATAGTCACTAAAAACAAGTCGAATTTTACTCTACTGCACTAGCACGTCTTCGTATATTCAGATCTAAGACTGGATTGATCTGTCACAATACACTGGCTCCTGCCCTAAGATGTATCCAGTAAAATATACTAATGTACACCCATCACTATTAGCATTAGTGTTACCCGAAAATTACCTGAAACGAAATTGTACATTCAAAATTATTTTTTAGATAAGTTCTGAATCACCCTGTATAAATAATATAGTTCCCTCTTTTAGCTTCGTAAATTGTAAATATTTTAACAGTAATCAGTCTATTGTTCTTTAAAAGTAAACACTGTGTTCTTTATGCAGTAAAATCGTATTATCTATTTGGTAATCAATTTAAATTACATTTCATTATAAATTTTCGAATTCATTGAATCTGAACGCAAACTATGTAATTTGATTAAATTGTCATTCGATATTTACCACGATTAGAGACAGTCACAATATTTCCAACTTGAAACAATTAGTTAATTGTAATTCGAGTATCAAAATCGATCACCGAGACGCAGCGCCATTTGGAACAAACTTTTTGCTTACTTCTGCCGAGAGATCATTTAGATAAAACTTAACTGTTCCCACTTTCACTAAGTTTATCCTGCTACCCTCATTTAAATTCAGATGGTAATCTGAATTTCCTAAATATACTGAAAATTGTGAAAAGCAGTATGCGTTAAGATCCCTTTGTTTGATAATTTTAACGGCTTTAATTTGTTGGCTGAAGAATTTTGCAATTATAATTATTTTTCTTGCCCTATAAAAGTTTCAGAGTCTTGCATACTTGCTTAATAAATTAATAATATAACTGCATTGGATATTATATATTTTCTCAGTCTAAGATGGAGGAGACATTATCACTGATATTTCAAGAGCATTTTTGTCCATATAGAGAATGTTAATTTCAGACGGGATCAGTATTTAAGTTTTTTTATTAAAATAATTGTCATCTTTTGAACTGTACCTAAACTACTATCACCACCACACCACCATTAAGTATCGGCGACACTGATAAAAATTAGTAAATTTACACGTTGTGTATAGCATTTAGTACTGTAACAAATACCAAATAAATACTGTAGTACAAGAAATTTCAGATAAATATAGAAGAATTACATTTTTTATGCCAAATGACATATTGTAAAGTTGCATTCATGCGCACTAAAATGCGGTTATATTTAGAAAAAAATCACAACAGCATGCTGTGTATTTGCAATTAAGATTTCCAATGCCCAATAAAATTGTTTGCTCCGTATCACGTGGGAGTGGCGGCTCGTGGTAGCTTCAAGAGATGAGGCCCAAATAATACCTAAATAGGATAAATTTACACGTCTCCCCTGAGGTAATATTCCTTGACGCTTTGACCATTTTTTATTATGGAGGACTTCGCCAATAGCCCTACTATAACCATAAATTAAAAAACTAAATAACATCAGAACTCCGATTTTTATTTACAATATAAATAATAGAAAAATATATATGTTTCAGCTTCTAATAATTTAAAAAATTGTTCCTACGTGTTTAAAACACTAAACAATATGAGAAAATATAAAAACCAATTTTCAACTATTTATCTATTTACATACAAAACAAAGCCACTTTTACCAAAAATGTTTTAATACTTTCACTTCCTATAAAACAAGTCTATTCGTCGGTCTTTTAAATTCGCAAATTTATTTATAATGTCTTTATAAAATTGGGAATCGGCGCTAAGACTTTGCAACAATTCTTTTCATATAGCCATCATCGATAAGTTGTTTAAGCGCTCTTGTGTCATCGTATTTCTTAAGTAAGTCCCTTAAGGCAGGAAAAGTTTCGATCTACTGAAACACTTATTGCAGGAATTATTAAAACTAAGCAAAATAATTTGTATGTTTCCGAAAATATTATTTTAAATTCATTGTATAATATTTCTACCGTTTTCTGAACTTCTAAATTATAAAATTGTTCGTTTCTGTACAAAACATAAAGTTCGTTCTTCAACTTATCTATGTCAAATACGTTTGGATACATTTATAGTAAACAATCAAACGATATTTCCGGAAATTTGTTTACGTATTCGGGATATTTTAAAGCGTTGGCCGACTATTCAAAATTTGTCTTTTCTCTACTTCATTACGTATTGAAAATGGCGTTTCAAATAAAGATAAAACAATATCGTGAGAGGGATTCATTATTATAAATAACTATCGACGAGCCTATTGATAATATATATTTAAATTAGGTTCCTATTCTATGTTAAATTTAGTCTTACCTTGTAAGGAAGATGTTTTTTATTTCTTTAAATGAATCCTACCTGCCTTGTCCCTAAAACTTTACCACCGCGCTTACCACCTAATGTTCAGAATATTTAAGAAGTCACATTCAACTAATCAACCACTAACACTAACCAGTGGAAATTCAAAATACATAAATAAAAGTATTAACACTTGAACAATCGATTAATCGCGTCACACACGTAAATAATCTACAGTTACAAGTTACCTACGGTCACTAGCCACTATCACATCGTCCATTTGTCATTGAACTAAAAACTTGAGGCGTCAGAAATCGGGCCTCAGTCTCGAGCGGACATAGAGCGAAAAACATCGATTTTAAGCGTCTCGCGTGGTGGGGAAATCATAACATATAGGCATGTGCGACGCAATTTGAGGCTCGGACTTCCCACGCGGGTAGAAACAGAAACGGCGGGATATTGAAATGTAAACCAGAGGTACGTTATAAAATACGAGGGCTAAGATTGAAGCAATTATTTTATTTCGTTACATTGATTTTTCATAAATGTAGTAGGCAATCGGATTTGAAATTATGGGGTATTAAAATATACAGTGAAAGCTAAATTTTACAGTGAGGCCCGGCCTCAGTTGCTTCATACGACGAGCCGCCACTGTCACATGGTAACTGTAGAGTGTGGTGAAGACATTTACTTATGATACTCTCAATTTAACTAGCAACTTGGTATTTTATAACAGCTACAACAACGTTTTCGAAACAAATCTGATAAAACAGCACAAAACATCACAGAAACATCGTAACAATGTTTCATACATCAGAATTATGAAACCAAAATTTTCTTCATATTACAAAAGCACTTTTTATTTTATAAGGACTATTGGAAACATTTAAAAAATAGTTATATAATAGCAACAAATGAACTAAACAACAACTTTATAAGAGCTATATTTTGTTAGCTATAATACATTTTTGAATCATAATGTTCATCACAATAAAACTAAATTATTTATTAACTGTATTGTAAAGGTATCAGAAGAAGTTATAAACTAATGAGACTAATCACAATGCCTGCAACTGGATTATTATTGGTATATTATTCAATATTATTTTACGTGTTTTAGTACACTTTGTGAAAACGACTTTTATTGCGAAGAAAATTTTTATTGTGATTTGTATGGCCCATATCTAGTGAATTTTACATGCGCCCCGTATTATGTGATTATTTGCAGTATTATCATAATTAAAATAGAATTTATTTAAAATTTCATGATTTTTTACATTAAAACTAGCGCTACAAATATTAAAATTATCATAACTTTCCTGTTTTGATTATTCAATATTAGGAAACCGGCTAAGTTTGTGATATTTTATATACGCTACAATGATTTCAAGCCTTGTGTCAAAATGGCTGCCGCTGATAAAATAATTTGGTTGCAGAAACCAGCGTTACAATTAAGCAATTTCTATAAAAAAAACTGGAAATTATGATTCTATATAATATATGAAAACATTTAAAATCGTAAATTTTTCATATTTCCAAAATATTCCAATAAAACGGGCGAGATAAAAACAGGATTTTTTTTTTTTCATTTCGATATAAATCATAGTTATCTTTTTTTGATAACATTTCTTTATTTTTCTTCTAAATAACTTTTAATAATTTTCCACTGGCTTAAACCTGATGTTTAGTCTTATACAGTGACTATGAAAACTAAAGCAAATGGTAAAACTTGGCATCTATAGTTCGCTATGACACAGACAAAACAAGGTCTCGTCATTTGCAAATTTGTTTTATAGAATGGTTTGTCAATGTAATTTTAAGTGAAAATACACATTTTTATTTTGTAATATATTACTATTTTTGTTTTACAACTGATAATATCATTACATAATAACTATATTACAGTGTATAATAAAGCCACTTGCTCTTAGACGTAAAATTGTCTCCAAGTATTTTTTAATATAACAGTTTTATGGGTTGATAACCCACATTTAGGAAACAATTATATATATATTTTTTAACACTGGTAGAAATACAACGGAACATTATTAAAAAATTATTATGCTTTAGTTTTATTAGCTAAAATGTTTGTTGCAGAAATGTTTATAAAATGGTTATATATTTGTCGTACAAGTTGTTTTATTATTTAGCAGCCAAAGCGTTCTTGTGATAAATTTATAAAATATTTCAGTTACAAACACACAAAATAATGCTACTTGCCGCTATACTAAAACAATAATACGACAATTAAATATAATTAACTGGAAGGAAGCATACTTGAGATCGTTTTTTGTGCTGCTGTGTTATATTTTATAGGATATATACAAATAACCTAACATATATTATTTTATGTACTTCCTTAATCCATAATTGTACTTTTAGAAAACAACAAAGCAACTTTGAGAAATACATAAGAATAACAATGCCGCAGTATGTAACAGTGTATCAGAGAGGCAAAACTACAGCTTTGCATTTTAGATAGCAGTAACGCTGTAAATGCTAAAACGTTTCCATTCAAATCCCATACGGAAATTACTGTATTACTAATATGTAGTTTAAGGATAATAATATATTTGTAAATATATCTAGGTATTCTCAAAGTTATCTAGTAGTTTTCTTAATTTACTTAATTTTATTAATAATAGGTCTGTTCCAACAACCGTCGAGAACTGGTTCAGGACCGTGAGAAATGTTTGACCAACACCGTCTTATATCGCATTCGCCTAGAGTACATTAACAACTGAACTGACCGACTAATTCTGGACGGTTCGGAATCGATTCTTGCTGTGTTGGAACAAGCCCAATTATTAATGTTCAAAATAATAAATTGGTAATATAATGAGTAAGCTTATTCTTATTGATGTTAATTTCACATCCACATTACAAGGCAGATTGAGGAACATTACAGGTTAATAAATAATACAATGAAATTGGAAAAATAAATTATAGAGTAGAGGTAGTAAAATTCAGTGTAATAATATAAAAGAAATTGAAAGTTACATATGAATTTTACATAGAACTGGTTATAGTATTTTACACTTCAAATATAAATTTTTCATTAGTTGTAACATTCCACTCTAGTGTGTTATTTTTACACAATGGACCTAGGAAATAAATAACCAACAATCCACTGTGTATATTACACTGAAACTGTATCTGAACTTTAAACTAAATTATTGATAAATCGTTCTATCAAATTTAACAACACTGTGGCTTCAGTTACCACTTAATTAACTTTAAAAATAAAAAATCAGATTGGCGATATCCGGTAGATAAAAGCTTTCTGCAATTTTAAACTCGCCAACTATGCGCACGTTCGTTCCAAACATACTCGATCCCATTAATTAGAACTAATGGCTGGAACCACGAAACATCCATTGCGGAGTACCTATTCTCCGAACAATTCATTACCTACACATCTTGACGATGACGTCTAGTTTATTCCAGGAATATATATCTCTAAAATTCTCTTATTAATTATTCAATATTGTTGCATCTCATGGAAAAGTTTAGATAAAGTTCCTTCTTAAATAAGTGTATAGTGACTAAATCTTTTATGTTTTTAGGTAATGCATTACACAATTTAGGAGAAAGAAAAGTATGCGACCTTTGACCCAATGTTTTTGATATGAAAGGAAGTAAGTAATTATTTTTCTGCCGCGTACTATAATCATGTGATGGTAATGAGAAATTGTTTTTGCATAAGTGATACTTTACATTTATGCTAAAATAATACATTTGTCTTATATCGAATACATTAGCCTCGGAAAACAATATATCACTGGGATATTTTATATCCTTCGAAAATATAATTTTCAAAATTCTTTTTTGTAGGATTTGCAATGCCACTAAGTGAGTCTTTAAAGAAGATCCCCAGGCTACAATACCATATCTTAGGTGAGATTCCACTAGTGACTTGTACAGTATTATAAGCTGTTGAAGGTGTAATAAATTTTTCAAGTGTTTAAATCTGTATAAAAGACACTGCAATTTTTTTACTATATAATGTATATGCATATATAAAGTATTAAGGTAATATCATGTAACCAGTTGTACGCAGGATTTCAAAGAGAATCAGAATTCACAATAGAAAAATTTAGTTGCCATTTGAAAAAGAGAAGGATGGTATAAAGTTTACATTACAGAACATGACGATTTTTTTTAAAAACAAAATATGCATGTTCGAGAGTTTTGCACTTCAGTAAGTATTGTATATTTAGAACCTTCCACAACCGGCGTTTGCACTGTATATTAAGACCCTTTAGTTTTTCAATAAAGGTGTCGTACTTTTCAGTTGAAAAACATATGTAAGTTACGCTGTATTTCTTTTTCTTTAATTCGTAAGTGCAATTGATCCCATTATAAAGGCTAGTTCATAACTTATCTTAAAAAATGGAAATACATGCGTCATGAAAAATGGAGTAAATATCGTCGAATAAAAAAAAAATATGAAAAACCTTCATACCATCTAGACCACAAATAATCGGTCATTGTCTCAATCTCTGATATTTTTTTACCAGTAACAGTTACAGTACTCTCATAACATTCTTTAGATATTTATGATGAATTTATGATTTATTTTTCAACTTTTATCACAATTAACTCACGCTGTCCAAAATTGCAAAAGAAAACATTTCCGTAAATAATAATTTTGTCATATATCTACAGCTAAATATTGTATTGTCATATATTTATAGGATACACCACATGTCAAGATATTGCTCAAGATTTCCTGTACAACCTGTGCAATTTTAAAGATTAAAAACTGTTATGTTGGTACGGATTGTACAAGTAATTTATTATTCAAAGATTTGCTTTGCGCGGCGCTTTGTCTCTCGACTCGAGATTCTAAAATATTCAGCGGAAACCAAGTCCCATGGAATTTCTCCTAAAAAATGTGTAGTCAGCAAGCTAGACTCTTGAATACCTTTAGTGGTAAACAAACCCTTAACAGTTTGAGTATAGTTTTAGATCGGTTTCTCTGATATTTTCCATATGAATGAAATATTTTCTTAATGCTTATTCATTACGTTATAAAACACAGAGACTACCTACATTATAAAAATAGTTATTTATTGTACAAATGTTTAAAGTACCAATATTCTTAAGTGGATAAAAGGCAATTAAAACACGAATGCAATACAACGTTTCATCCATAGTCATATCATAATCATATTTGTGGAATCAGAATTATTGGAATTTAATAAAAAATATTCACACGTCTTGATATTTCCTAGTATTCAATGAAACGTGGTCGGTTTTGTTATATCTACTGGTTGCCATGATACGTTGTTTATTTATCAATTATTTAATAAACAGTTATATTTCAATTTGGTAAAAATGAAAGAAAGTAATTGTGTTCGTAATTATGTCATAATGATTTTTACATTAATATCAAGAAAAACAAATTTATTGTTTTTGGATCAAAATATCAATTAAATTTGTTAAATGAGTCGATTAATGTAAAAATTGAAAATGTAAATCTTGAAATAGTGTCGGAAATATAATATTTAGGGGTCTATCTTGAAATTCTGAATTTTGAAAAACATGTAAATTATATATTAGGTAAAATGTCAAAAAAGTAGGCTTTTTGAATCATATAGGTAAACATCTAAGCATGGATATTAAAATATTATTATACTCAATCGTATTAACACATTTAGAATATTGCTCAACTCTTCTTTTTAATATTAACCAAAATGAAATGCAAATAATACAGAAAATACAGAATCATGCCATGCTTTTGCGTTGCTTGTTAAGGTGTAATGGATATACACCTATTTTAACAATGCTTCATGTATTAAATTTTATGTCCGTTAAACAAAGGATTATTTATAAAACTTTTTAATTTATATATAGAATAAAATATAATTTGCAGTCTGAATATTTATTACAAAATGTTACATATATATATATATATGAAATACATGAGTATAATACAAGAAATCAAGCAAATTTTTATGTTGCAACTTGTCAAAAAACTAAAACTTATAATAGCATCTTTTATAAAGGTTTAATTTATTTCGATGAATTATCGTTAGATATAAAAAACTGTGAAAATTTTAATAAGTTTAAGGCACCATGTCAAAGTTATGTTAAAAATAGATATTAAGTAGATTATAAGAATCACTATACACATATATTGTTATTAATGAGTAGTTATGTATTGTTGAATAGCGTTATTGCTAAATAAACATCTACCTACCTACCTACCTACTACCTATGGCTGTATTCCAAGAAGCTCAAGAAACAATTTTCAATTTATTGCCAGACAAATTCAGGGAACATAACGAAAAAGTGTTCGCCGAATTTAAAGAATAGAGGGAAAATGGAGTTATGACAATAAATAAAGTAGTAATTCTATCGTACTTTTTAAATTTGAAGAAAAAATGTGCAATTTCATCTATCTGGTCGATGTATTCGATTTTGAAAGCTACTATAAAGGTCTACAAAAATATAGATATTGAAAATATGACTGCTTATTTGAAGAGTGAATCGAGAGGATACAAAGCAAAAGAAGCGAAGAAGAGTGGTTTCCGATAAAGAATATTTAATGATTAAGTTAATATCTCTTTACGTTTTACATGTTGTTCGGTATATAGTGAACTTTGAATTAATTTAGGTTGCACTAATAATGGGGATTTCTGGTGCCTGTTGGTATTGCGAATTGACGAATTTGAAAATTACTGACGTACAGGACGTTGGCAGTTACCTACTTGTTTCAACACCTCACTCCAAGAGCTACCAAGAGCATTTCAAGAAAATTTACAATTCTAGAAGAAGGATTTTGCTGTTGAAATATGCAGAATATATATTTCTCTGCGCCAAATGTACTTAACACAAGACAGATCCTTTTTAAGATACATCAATCAAAAATGTACTTCTCAACCTGTTGGAATCAACACATTGGCGAAGGTACCCTCAATAGCTGCTTCATTCCTAAATATCGCAAATCCAGAAGCCTTATACTAGCCATTATATGAGGCTTACTTCACAAATTTTATTGGCCAATAAAGGTGCTAATTTACAACCATTAAACGGCATGATAGATAGAAGAGCTCCTCTGTAGCAGAAAATTAATTTGAGGAATACAAATCTAACAAACTTGATATTATAAGGAAAATATACTTGCTCCTTACAAGCAGAGACATTTGCAAATTTTTCACAAACTTCGGCAGATGTTATGCTTTCGAAAATGATGGCATTGCTACAAGGGTTGTTATTAACGGAAAGGAAGTTAAATGTGATAAAACAAAAAACGAAATGTCAACTACTATAAATGTAAATGTTAACAAGCAAATAAATTATATTTGATAAATTATAGGTTTATTACTATTTTCATTATTCCATTAGTGCAATAAAGTTACTAGTGGATAAATTAGCACTATATACGGTTCAAATGTGTGGATAAGAGTCCTGTTATTATAAGGTGATTATGGATAATAGTTATTTATGCAACAAATACAAAAAGTAAGTGTTGTGTTGACTCGGCCTCGTTGGACAATTTTACATAGCGTGCAATAAACACTCTTTGTACAAGTTGCATAATAGTACATTATACTATAAGGGAGAGAAATGCGTTATTTTGGCAGAGGTGCAATTTGAAGCCCGAGGGCTACAATGCACCGAGGACAAAATAGCATTTCTCCCGAATGGTATATACTATTTTTTCCACGATCTCATTAACTAAAACACATATTTCGTCATTATGAAGTAAGTAGCACCAGAATTATTGTATTCGGATTTGAGCATTTATTTAGTAGTCGTTGAGTTATTGTCATAACTACAAAATAAACAAACAAAAAGAATTGTCAAAATTAAGGTGCTAGTTTGGTTTAGTTTAAAGTTTGTTTAGTGCATAATGAATAGTTGTGAGTCGGAAGAGATTGTGGAGGCTGCAAATATTGCAATAAGCAATTTGCTGCCTACAAAGTCAAGATCTTTATACGATATAGCCTATAATCGGTTCAAAAAGTGGTGCGCCGAGAAAAATGTTCAAGTATACAGCGAGAATGTTTTGTTGGCATACTTCAGTGAAAATGCAAAGAATTACTAGTCTTCCAGATTATGGGCGCAATATTCTATGGTTAAGTCATGCTTGATAATTTACGACAAAATAGATATAAGCAAATTCCTCAAGCTGATCGCATTTTTGAAAAGAACTGGTGACGGATATCAAGGGAAAAAATCGAAAATATTGACAAAGGGTGAAATCGACCGTTTTCTATCAAGTGCAGATGACAAAGAATTCTTAATGATTAAAGTAAGATTACTTTTATTGTTAGGTATTCCAATTATTAAGTATTTTGATTTTTTTAAGGTTGGATTAATTCTGGGGATTGCCGGAGCTTGTCGAACTGATGAACTAGTCAATTTAACTGTCAATTGAGGATGTAGTCTCTTCCTTGATTGTAAAAACTCCGAACACTAAGACAAAGATTACACGAACCTTTCTGGTTACCGATGTGGGAAATATGGTTGAATTGTTTCGAAACTACCTGTCCCTTCGTCCTCCCCACGTCAAGCATAAGCGCCTTTTTTGTAGTACAAAGCAGGAAAATATAGTTCGCAGCCAGTTGGCAAGAATACCATGAGAAAAATTCCGAGTGTAGTAGCTTCGTATTTAAAATTACCTGATGCTGCATGTTATACTGGTCACTGCTTACGAAGATCTTCAGCGACATTACTGGCAGATGCTGGTGTGGATATCACGACAATAAAGCGTCATGCTGGTTGGAAATCAACGACAGTCGCTGAGGGTTATGTCGAGAACTCCATTGAAAATAAGACCAAAATTGCTAATCAGGTTTTAGTAGGTACCACTACTAGCGCAAAACTGTAAATGTAAGCGAAAGTAATATTACTTCTAATATTAATTTTGAAAATTGTACAAATGTAACATTTAATTTAAATGTCAATAAATAATTTCAATGTTATCTTTTTTTTTGCATGAAAAACATTCTCCACAAAGTAAACTCCCTTGGGAGCATTATACTCCCTTGGGAATAATCGACTACTTCTGTTTTAATTTCGATGTCATAGAAACTCATTTCTACTCCCGACCGTGGAAAAAATATTTTTTCTACGTTCATGCAAAAATCAAAAAATGTTTTATTTAGATGACACTAAATCAAGGAAAATATGACGTCGATTTGAACGTTTATGTTTGTCATGATGACAAAACGCTGTAGTAGAATGACAGATGAATGCAATAAACATTTTATTGCACTAGTGCAATAAGAACCACTTTTTCCACTAAAAATAGTTCAATAAAGTTTTGTTTTCTGCATGAACGTAGAAAAAATATATTATGTTGTAATGTATTAATTTAGGAACCCTTTCATTATTCTATTAAGTACCCTGTTTTACCTAATACAGTGTGTTATCAACTAACGTAATGTAAACAATTTTATTATATCTTAATTTTGTTAACTCTGAAGGTACGAAACAATACCGTATTTGATTAATTACAAATAATTAAAGTATATTACCAAACGTTAGCCCGACCTATCTGAGAGATTTATTCACAGAATTTGCATAAATTTGCGTATTTCTTCCATAATTTTTAAAATTCTTTATCCAACTTGCGTTTGTTTTTCTCGGTTTAACTGAGATTGGTTGATATTTCAGTAGATGAGCAATAAAATGAACAGGAAATGGGACTATAAAATTTATTGCCTTATGAATAATTAAATGGAATTAAATATTTATATCAGCAAAAAATTTTACCTTCCAATTTATGAATGTTGTTTAATATTTATTTTAGATGCTTTGTATCTAAACCATAAAATAGCAATATTTGTTTTATAGTCTTTGTTATATTCATCAAATTATTATAGAGTCGTTTTTTTAATAGAGCCTCATTAACAATTTTTAAATTGTTATTTGTTATACTTGCTTCCTAAACTATTGTTAGAATACCATTTAAAGCTACCCACAAAAAATCTAATAAACATATTAGATTCGATAAATGAAGCCAAATGTAATAAAAATTCATGAAACTCAAGGGTTAAAAGATACAATAGGATAGAAGATATCTTTTCCCAAAGGAGTTAGAAATGTTATAACGGAAAACATTTGACGGACTAAGGGATTTCCAAAAAGTATTATTCTTCAAACGATGTCGAACAATAATTGTCAAAAGCGTTGAACGAAATTGAGTCCATTATAAGATAAAAATAAATAACTGAAAGAAAATAGTATGAACAGTTCTCAGATATATAATTTTGTCGATGAAATACTCATATTGCAGCACTTTGTAGTTGCAATAAGATAAATATTTCCTTTAGTTTCATAATTCGAGACTAAAACAAAAATTTTACGTCAAAGTTGATAACTTCATGCAATACTCTTTTTTAAAGCATTTTATTTAGTTCACTTAATGTATACATATAAAACCTTGCTGGTTATTATTATATATAATACCGATAGAGTATAGTACGTTAATGAATATCATAGACGGGCAGTGCGTTCTTCCTATTGTAATGTTACACAATACACACACAAAATGGCTCTGTAGCTAGTGTATCTCAGTATATCAGTCACGATCAGTATGAATAACAAAAATACGTACGTATTGCTGTATAGCATGTAACACAACTAGTATGGTAACAGGGTTTTTACTGAGAGAAGAAGGAGAGAAGTATATGACTGGCTTTCTAGTAGAACCAGTAAAAACCGTTGTTTGTAAGCATAACATCGTATACCTACTACAAAGATACTTACATACAATAGACATATGTGGTAAAATTTAAAGAAAGTCGAATATTAGCTTTATAGTTGTGATGGGCTTGTAAACAAAGGAGAATTATTGTATAACGTTTTTATAAGACATTATCATGACATGACTCTTAAAACACAATTATATAATTTTTATACAGTGACTATGTTTTATAAAAATGTGCCTATTTCACGCTATTATAGCTGCTGTGTTGATGCCAATAAGATGTTTATGCGACTAAACTTTGCAACTCCAAAAATTAGTAACAGAAACATTCTTAACCACTGCTATAAAATATCTTGTTCTGTTACTTGAGTATGTATTTGTCGTGTTACAGTTGCTATACAGGATGTCCCATAATTAGTATGCAATACTTTAGTAGCAGATTCCATGATCAAAATTAAGATTTTTTTCTATATATAGGGGTCGAAAGATGCTTCCTATGGGGGCCTCCCTGAAAACAGCCTCAAGAAACCAGGTTTTTCAAAATATTTCGAAAACAAGTTAACGCATAATTATGAATTTTGGTATGTAGGACACTCGTTATATGCCCTAATAAACTACACAAAAACTGTCTAAAAATTTTAGTCTCAGGCAAGGGGGTTCACGGGTAAAATGCGCCCTCAATTTTTTGCACGTCAATATTTTCAAGTTTAAACATTAAACTATGATAGATATGGCATTTTTATAAAAAAATACTCTTGATTTACTTCGATAACATGCTTCGTGTTCAAGAAAAATCGATATTAAGGTTTCGTTACATAATCTAAGGAATGAAAAAAGATTACATGCATAGGTGGGCAGTACATGTAAACAAACGTTTGTTTACTTGAATTAATTTGAAAGTTATAAACTGTCAAATTAACTAACTCGGCATGAATGTCGTCTAGCTCGCGATTAGAATGTTGTATTTTTTCCTTAGATTTTACTTAATATCCACCGAAAAGTAAAAGCAAAAATTTGAGTTTAATAAACTGTCAAATTAATTCAAATAAACAAACGTTTGTTTTCATGGCCTGCCTACCTAGTTATGTAATCTTTCTCCATCCTTAGTTTATGCAACAAAAAAATGTAAATTTTTTTTGAAAACGAAGCATTTTATCGAAGTAAATCAAGAGTACAATTTTTTATATAACAACGTCATGTCAATCATAGTTTGATGTTTAAAATATTGACGTGCAAAAAATTGGGGGCGCATTTTACCCGTGAGCCCTCCTGACTGAGACGACCCTGATCAAAATTTTTTAACAGTTTTTATGTAATTTGTTAGAACATTTAACGAGTGTCCTACATACCAAAATTCATAATTATGCGTTTAACTCCTTTTGAAAATATTTTGAAAAACATGGTCTCTCGAGCCACTTTGTGAATCATTTTTCGACCCCTATTTATAGAAAAAAAATATTATTATTGATCTTAGAACTTACTGCTAAAGTATTACACATTAATTAAATGACACCCTGTATAAAACACATCTAAATAACAAAACAAAATTATAAAAATATCTAAAAAATTTAAAATTGTAAGTGAATCTTAAAAAGTATGAAACGACGAATGTGTGTCATGACAAAGCTATTTCCGTGTTGGCAGCCTGCCCAATGTTATTTCAAGAAGCCTCTTTCTATATATACGATTCTATATACAAAGAAAGGCCTAAATGCGTTAGGTTAAGTAAATCAAGAGTACATTTTTTTATAACAACGTCACGTCACAGTTTGATGTTTAAATTTGAAAATATTGACGTGCAAAAAATTGGGGGCGCATTTTACCCGTGGGACCCCTACCTGAGACATCTCTGCCTAACTATTTAAACAGTTTTTATGTTGTTTGTTAGAACATTTAGCGAGGACCCTACATACCAAAATTCATAATTATGCGTTAATTTGTTTTGGAAATATTTTGAAAAACATGGTATCTTAATGCCCCCTTAGGAAACATTTTTCGACTCCTATTTATAGAGAAAAATTCATATTTTTTATCTCAGAATCTACTGCTAAAGTATTGCACACTAATTATGAGACACCCTGTATAAACCATGTCTATTATTTTTCAAAACAAAACTACAAAAATATCTAAAATTGTAAGTGAATCTTAAAAAATACATACGAAATAATGAATGTGTGAATTACATGACAAAGCTATTACCGTGTTGACAGCCTGCCCATTGTTATTCCAAGAAGCCTTTCTCTATATGATTCTATATACAAAGAAAGGTCTAAATTCGTTAGGCCTCTTTACATTAACAATGTTTGTAACCTAAAGTTTACGTTTTCCCACGATGTTGAATTCATTCGTCTATGTTGTTATTTCAATACAAAGATACAAGACCAAATTAATGATCTTAGTCTGTAGAGATCTAAGCAGGAAATACCTTTCTAAGGAAGAGCTCATTACACCCTTCAACGTCGGGGTTCCCCTTCCAGTGAGCGTGTCGATATCGCAGGTTTCCAAGGATTACACATTAATTAAGTGACACCCTGTATAAAACACATCTAAATAACAAAACAAAATTATAAAAATATTTAAAACATTTAAAATTGTTAGTGAATCTTAAAAAGTACGAAACGACGAATGTGTGACATGACAAAGTTATTTCCGTGTTGAAAGCCTGCCCAGTGTTATTTCAAGAAGCCTTTTTCTCTATACATGGTGTTAAAAAAAAGTGATAAATATTTAAGGAGGTAATAGTATGAACCAAAATAAGCAGAAAAGTCTTAATAAACATGGGTTGCGGAGATGTGGACCACTATTCGTTTTTCAAACATTTTATTTTATTTAGAATAAACCGACAAACGAAGCTTTTAACAAACAAAAAACAAAATTACAGAAGATGTTCAAAGTGCCCTCTGTCCATTTTCAAGCAGGCACGACATCTTCGTCTCAACGATATTCGAACTATTTTGAAAACACCCTCCTTGGTTTGGATTTCTTGACACTTTTGATTAATCCGTAGGTGTAGCTCTTCCAGGTTATTTACAGGAGTACCATACACTAATGTCTTCAAATATACCAAACAAAGAAATCTAGAGAGTTCAGATCAGGCGATCTTGAGGCCATAAAACAGATCCGGCCCTTCCTACCCATCTATGTGGAAAAGTTTGGTGTAAATGCTCTCTAACGGCCATGGAAAAATGAGCTGGAGCACCATCATGCTGGAACCACATTTGTTGCCTTTGATTGAAAGGAATGACTTCCAAAAACTCATGCAGTGTGTTCTGCAGAAAGGTGAGGTAAGCAGCGCCTGTTGATCGGTTTGGTAAAACAACAGGACCTAGAAACCTATCACCTACAATACCCATCAAAATGTTTAATGAAAAACGTGCCTGATGTTCAGATTCTATTAGAGCATGAGGATTTTCGTCGGCCCAAATATGCGTATTGTGAAAATTAAACACTTTCTTGTGAACCCGGCCTCATCACTAAAAAGAATGTTTGCAGGAAAACGAGCATCATAACGTAGAAACCAGCGCCAAAATACCAAACGTGCTTGATGATCATTTATTAGATTTAAGGCCTGTACTTGTTGTACATGGTATATAAGTTGCACATAAGGGTCAACATAAAGACGTCGCGCTTCGGTGGCATTCCCATTAGCAGGACCATATATAAAATGCATGTCTGTTAATTCTGCGTTAGAATAACCAGCCATAGCGAAATAAAATTTGTGCACTGAGAACAACTATCAAATACGTACTGTTTATTTCACTAAATATCAACCAACTATTATAAGAAAATACACAACGTTTTTGCAAAATAAAAAGGGGCTAAAACACATTAAACATTCCATATCTTCGCAACCGTTACTTTGCGGACCCATATTTATTGAGACTTTTCTGCTTATTTTAGTTCATACTATTACCTCCTTAAATATTTTCCACTCTTTTTTTAACACCCTGTATACGATTCTATACACAAAGAAAGGTCTAAATTCGTTAGGCTCCTTTACATAAACAATGTTTGTAACCTAAAGTTTAGGTTTTCCCACGATATTGAATTCATTCGTCTATGTTGTTATTTCAATACAAAGATACAAGCCCAAATTAATGATCTTAGTCTGTAGAGATCTAAGCAGGAAATACCTTTCTAAGGAAGAGCTCATTACACCCTTCAGCGTCGGGGTTCCCCTTCCAGTGAGCGTGTCGATATCGCAGGTTTCCAAGGAATCGCGTCCCGTCCAATTTCGAAACCTCCGTTACCAGCCTCCTAATGTCTAGCCTCTTAACTTTGGCGCAGTGTTTCTTGTATCGCTTTCTTTGCATTTCTTTCTCGTCCATTTCGCTGACCTCCCCCTGCGAGGTGAGTCCCTCCTCGGCCACCCAAGCACTTAGCACCGTTTCGATGAAACTGAAAAGTTGTTGGACGTTTGGCTCCATTTTCGAGTAGGACACGTGCGAGGTGAGGTTAGCGTTGGCGCACACCTGTAGAAGAAGGTTGTCACCGAAATGCACTGTTTTGTGACGGCGCCGTTTTGATATTAGTGATTTTTCTGAGGTTTCGCCGTTGCATACGCCGTGTCTACCGCACTTGCTACCGCACGCCTTGTTGGATTCGACCATTTTATAGTTATTTTAGAGTTTGTTACGAGGGATTTGCATTCGCTTGGTTGATAAAATTTTATAAAACATAACTTTTAAGTATTTTTGATTGAGAAGCGATTTCTGCGGGAATTTCTCGACCGCGTTAACAAAGAAGGCACTCTGTTTGTTTTTAGTTACACTCAACAATTAGTTATGAACGAATACATTAAGGCAAGTAAAGGTCTGCAATATCACAGCTATTGACGATGTTCATAATTGCGTATGTGAATAAGTTTAAATATAAGTTTTATTTATTTACAACATTTATCGCGTACCTGCAAAAGTTATAAACCGGTGTTAATTACTCCTATATTTTTTATCAATTAGCGAGCTTAGTTTAATATGAATATTTGTGTATCTTTAAATTGAATACGTTTATAGTGATTACGTTTATTGCTGGTATTAATTATAGTTTTAAAATGTTAATTTTTAAGTTAAGTATTAAGAGTACTGGACCATTTATATTATGTAACAATATGAGTTTTTCCAACAATATGTAACAATATGATTTTTTCCAATATATATATACTAATAGCTTCAACGTCAAATAATTTAAAAAGTATTTCTTATTTCTATTATGTACAGGAGTTGTTTATATTAGCACTATTATAAAATTATAATATTTTCAGAGTACCTCAAGGTTCAAACCTAGGACCTTTATCATTTCTCAGTTTTATTTATGATTTTATTAAACATTAATAATATTATGTGAAACTAATGGCGCAACCAGTGTTGTATTAAAAATAAGGTATTAACCCATATATTCTTTATTATTAGCTTTTGTAAATTATTTACTGCATTGTAAAGGTATTTATTCCAATTCTAATTAATTTTCCTACAATTCCTATGAATGATTTCATTATGTTAGGTACCTAAGTACTTTTTCTTTAATAAATTTAGTTAATTTTTATTTTAGATATTTAATGAATCCAACCTTGTCTTGCACTGTAAAAAAGTTGTATAAATGAGATTTTCTAGTGTGTAATTCAGGACGTATAATATATATGTTGTTTTAATGCGTTTTACACAAATTGTCTTAAAATTACTAGCATTAAAATAAGATATACTGAATTTGTGTAATATTTACCAATGGTGTCTTAAAAGTACGCCATTTTGTGTAAACTTAACACACCTCTGTGCTATATATTCCTACTCCTTACTGGCTGAGCACAACTGCGCAGCTGCAGTATATCAGCTGGTCCAACACACATCACTATGCCATGTCGGTCGTGTTGCGTTGTTGTGTTCAGCTAACTCTCGTTCACGGTATTCAAAATGGAGAACATTTAAATTGAGTTTTGATTAAAGAAACCGATAAGAACCTACATAATTATAAAAAATATTGCAATAATTGTGATAATGCAAAAACTAATTAGATCTATTAAAAATGTAGGTATCCACTCTGACGTTTTAGGTTACTATCTCTGTATTCGATTTACTTTAAGTTAATTTTCGTAAACTGATATTATGTAATATCTAAATATATCTGTGTTTAATGTTTGTTGTTTCGCTGTTCATGATTTACTAGAACGTTATCTGTTTCAACGTCCTTTATATATAAGCATAATATTGTCAAATATTTTTTTAGAAAACTGGGCTATTTTTCATTTCATATTTTTAATAAAATCATAAAAAGTAAAATGTATTTTATTTTATTATTACTGTGATACCATAATTTTATAAATACTATACAATAAAATTAATATGTTAATAATGTGTAAAGTCTACACGTTTAATGATACAAATAACACTGAACCATGTAAAAGTTACACATAAGCCTTGTTATATTAACGTAGTGACTTGTGTTAAACCTTTAACATACTCCTACATACAGATAATTTGTAAAAATATACACAATCCCGTGTGGACTTGGATTAACATAGTATTGTGTTAACATGTGTCATTATTTTTTTTACAATGTGGAATTGCTCCTTAGCGTTACTAAATTAATTAAAATTGGCTTAAATACTATAATATTTAGAATACAGTAAAAAAGTAGTAGTAGGTATGTCAAATTTAGTTTATTTTTCTTTACAGAATACATAAAAGTTATAGAAATAGAATTTTGCCATGACCATGATATAGTCCAGTATTGCTATTTAAAATTAGATATGACATACATATTCAACCACGTCAATAGTGATCTAATTGTGATTTGATAATTGATGAATAATATCATAAGGATAACTTTTGTGAAATACTTTGGATTAACAATTGATACAAAGTTTACAAATCGAGAAAATCTTGACAGATTTGCATTTAAATCTTTGATATTCATAATGTAAGTGTGTAAACGTATAATATAAATAGTACTTTTACCCTATTTAATACCTTAGTAAGACCTAAACCTTATTACTGTTATTTCCAAATTGAAATAAACAAATGCAAAAGCATTTACGCGATCTTTTTATTTTACTTTTAAACTCTATTGCCAGATCCATTATACTAAGTAATTTTAATAAGAGTTATCATATTTCTACTTTCTTTATTTATGTTCAATATTTTTTTAATAAAAAATAAATATATTCATTGTTATAAATCCATATTGCAAAAACTGTTTCTTTCACAAATAATGCCACATCTATTTATAAAATATTTCATTATTAATTTGTATGTTTTCTGTCTATTGGGATAAATAGATAAAAATCTTTTCAATTTTTAACAAAAGAAATTAGTAAAAACACAACATAACCATGTCTATAACTGATGAATTTTCGACAGTGTAAGAGTCTAACATATAAAAGAACGCTTATTTATATAAATTTATCTTATACACAAAAAACTGATCACCTTTTCATTAGTTATAGGAACAAATAAACATTCCAATTTCTACTCATAGTAATGTTCTTCTGTTTTAAA
This sequence comes from Monochamus alternatus, assembly GCA_037114965.1. NCBI lineage: Eukaryota > Metazoa > Arthropoda > Insecta > Coleoptera > Cerambycidae > Monochamus > Monochamus alternatus. The sequence goes on along the minus strand of CM073431.1, from coordinate 69,013,550 downwards.
TTTTAGTAGTGTTAGAAACGTTACGTAACCTTGCATGGAAATATTGCGCTGCCTTCGAGGGAGCTTCTCAAGTGTCTCTCAAATTTCATTAACATTTCCCACTTGTGTTCATTCGTGGAAATTGAACGAATCAATAAATCAATTATCAAATATTGTGAATTATTTCCATGTATGTCGTTGTAATTTCCTCTGGACTATTCTCTTTATTAAATCTGTTATTAAATAAACAGTTCAGTAATGCAACTAATTAAATTTATAAATTAAAATTAAAACAAGCGTTACGAAACGTAATAATTTATAGAATGTGTGTAAGTAAATATTAATAATGCTGAAGCATTGTTTTAGCAAAACAATTTAAAAGATATAATTATTTTGTAGTAAAAAGTATATAGGATTATGTCATTATTTTCTATGTCTACGCAAGCTATACAAACTGGTATAAAGAAAATAAAATGCCAAATGATCACAACCGATTCTTTACATAGTCGATAAAATGGCGAATGCGCCACTACCACCAAATATTCAAATAAATTAGCAAAAGATATGAGTAATCATAAAGAATGTTAGTAAAAAATTTTAAATACCCAATTGCTTCAAATGTGAAAACCAATAAAATAATAATATAAGAAAATCTGTATTTTGCATTAAAAAAGTACATTTTGTTTATTTTTTTTTTGCAGTTGGCGTCTTTAAAACAGGTTCTACATTATCTTGAGCAACACAAAAATATTTAGGTACATTTTTTTAAGTAAAATTGAAAAAAATGTAATAAATACAAAAGATAAGGGCAACATGTAGTATATTGCATGAAAGACGAAAAAACAGGCAATTTTTTGTGGCCATAGCCTGCTTCAATATAAAAATTTTTTATCCGCCTATAGGGCGCAGCGAACCACATACGATATATCAAAAATATGTTTATATCAGGTAGAAGGTATCAATTTTGCAATCAAAATTCATTACCAATAAGTTTTCTCTATCTCTTAAAATAAAAAAGTTAGTCTTAAAGGCCATGGATCTCAAATTTGTTTTTACGAGCATAAAGGCCTCCAAAAATGCAACAAAAAACAATTAAAGATTTTTGACGTGTCTCGCATATTAAGCGAGATACATGGGAGTGGCCCTCTTATGTGATATATATATATATATATATATATATATATATATATATATATATATATATATATATATATATATATATATATATATATATATATATATATATATATATATGAAAAACATGATTCTTAAATTTATTTTATGTGCACGATAGGTATAAATTTTTAATGCCAATGTTCCTTTTTGTTAACTATTTTAATTTTGTCTATTTCACACTAGTGATTATTATGATTATTAATAAATTTAATGCGCAATCTCAGCCCTTCAGAAATATATTTCTATGAAGAAATTACAAAAAAACGTCAGTGGAATTTAGTGGTGGCTGTCACAAACTGATGGTCCAGGAATCAAAAAACACATACCTGTGTTAAAACAATTTCTTTGGACAGGTAGGCACATTCCGAATTAAGAAATAGAGTGGGGATTAAAGAAGCAAGAAAATTGGTATTTTGGTTCAAGTGTTGTAATGAGAATTAACATTAACTGTGTTAATGTGATTCTCAATATTCCTGTACTATAATTATTGCATGTATTTATGTACATCTTTCCAGTTGAATAATTTTATTTTTCATTCCAGCATTGACTTGAAAAGGTTCATTACATGTTCTTTTATGAAAAATGGTTCAGCAATATCATTTGTTTTAATTTAAATTGTGATTTTTTAAAAAAAATTGATTTAATTCATTTAAAACTAATGTGTAGTTCACGTTAAATTAATATATTTAATGCATAATTAATGCCTCCAGGATCCGGCTTTGATGCCAACCTAGCCAATTCATGTTAGGATGTACATGAAACACATGCTTAAATGCAATTCGTTCTATTAACTTTTGGTTTAATGTACTTTGCAGTAGGATCTTGGACTAATATTAATTTTTGTAATATACATAACATGCAAACATATAATATATTCATCTCAAAATAATAATAAGTTTCTGTTTTATATAATACCCCATTAACTTCGGTATCTATGTACTTGACAAGATGGAATATCAGTTTCATAGAACGTTATGCAAGTTTATTTCAGTTGCAGGTACATCTAGTTGGATTTGTTACACAAACTTTCAAAAGAAAATTGTTTTGAACTGAAAAATAAAGTACATTTTATGTAAGTTTATATTTGCTTTCATGTTCATCGATAATATGCATTTAAGGACGAGCAAAAAATGAATTTTTCGCTTAAACAAAAAATTTTTAATATATAAAAGAAATAAAAATGAAAATTTTATGATTGTATATATACCTAGTAAATATACAAAAAATAAAACACCATCTCTTGCTAAATATGATTTTTCAAGTACTGGTGGATTGTACATTAAACACTAAATCATGTTTCAATAAAAGTCACATGGAGTTATGTCTGATGAGCGGAATGGCAAAATAACGGTACCGCTTCTACCAACTTAGCTTCCATACATTCAGGTTTTACTCAGAAACCTTTATTTCCCTACCCTCTCATGTTCCCATAACTGAAACTCGAAATAATATGCTTTCATCCTGACACTCAGAACAAGACTTATATTCGATATTTTCAGTTGTTTATTTTTTACTGTATTGTAAAGGTACCTATTTTCTCATACCAAATATCTAGGTATGCCAATGAACAATTCCATAGAAAAAGCTGTATTCAATAATTATCTAAAATAATAAATTAAGCTAAAATTATTTTTTAATTAAATATCGGCAATGTCAAAAAACACCACTTTTCTCTGCCAACAAATTTTAAATTAAGACATGACATTCACCTACATAATTATTGAATATAGCTTTGTCTACGGAATTGTACATTATCATACATATGACTATATTGATAGGAATTGTAGGAAAATTGATTTATAATAGCTTAAATACCTTTACAGTATAGTAAAAAAAATACAATTGCTAATAATAAAGAATATATGGGTAGATATTGTGGGTGTTACAACGATGCGTTAGTTTCCCACAATATTTTTAATACCTAATAAAAAAAAACTGCTGACTATGTAGGTATTTTAATACAAGTAAATTTAATTTATTTTGCGAATTTGTAAGTATATTTCTATACTAATATGCCTAGCGCTATGTTCTTCACTACTGTATTTCGTATTTAAAGAAATTATAGTATTTTTATTTAAATTTATGTTGCTATATCTTCATTTGATATGTGCTTTTAAGTGTTATCTGCTTTTCCTATCTTGCAATAATCAAGCAAAAAAAATTGGCAAAATTTTCTATTTTTCAATTATATTTAAACTTTGGTTTTTTGAAAACTATTTACAAATACAATTGAATATCTTTCAAAACATAATTATTTATTATGAGGGAGATTTTTTTTATTAATATTATTAACAATAATTTGTTTTAATATTTATTTAATAAACTGGAAATTGGAACACGGGAAGTGTTGAAATGATGTTTATTTTTAAATGTTTAATGATTTAACCTAAGTTGACTAAGTATAGGCACCTTTAAGAGATAATATAAAATAAATATCAGAATACAATTAAATCAAATATGCAAGTATGTACTGGTCTGTATTATAATTTTCTAAAAAATTGTGCTCTCGTATTTAAGTAAAAAAAGTAACATAAGTGTCTCCGTTACCATCTAGCGATTCTAAGAAAATTATATGGTCTAAATATAGACACAAATCATTCAGTCAGTTTCTGACTTTCTAAAAACTAGTAGGTAAGCAGTGAAATATGAGGTATGATAAAAACAATATCTGATATGATAAAATATGCCTGTGTGGAATTTTATACTGGCGTAAATGAAAAATTAACATACAAGAATAAATATGTCTGTCATGTAAACCAAAAGTAAAGTAGAATTATGTCTGCAGCGTACATTTGACTTCATTACTGTCATTTTAATATTTTAAACAAATTTTCTACCCTAAGTATAACTACTAAAGCCCACACTACATTTACTACATTATCAGGGGCGCACTTAGGACGCTAAGTTAATGTTTGTAAAAACCGAGGTACAAATATATACGTACAAAAAGTTAAAATCAACATCAAATGAACATTATTCATATTAAGTTTATTAGATATTAAAATACTCTACATAAGTATTCACTTGCAATACTGGAATAAAAAGTTATCAGCAACTGCTATAAGTGTCAGGCGCATGCTACTAATAATCCATTTCGGTTTCGAAAAAACGTCCACGATGTCACTGGGGCATATTTAAAGTATATATAATTTTTTATGAATGACAAATTTAGGGTAGGTTCAGAAAAATCTACTTTGCCATCAAAAAGATCTATATACGGCACAAAACCTAGAAATCCCGGACTGTTCTGCAAAACAATCAATTTTTCAATTCAATTTTTTTTCCTTCATACGTTCAGCACTAGGTCATTGTAACTGAAAAAAAAACTGTTGCAAATGAAAAAACATTATTTACTGCGTTATTTATTGAATATCCTGATGCTGCTACAGTTGATTCAAGATAGCGAATAACAAGGTATCCGTGAAAAATTAAAATGTATGTACGCTAAATCTTCGCGAATTCTAGGATCGTTAAATATCCGTTGATCCTATAAAATAGAAGTAGCATCACTTGAGTGCAGTCGCTGTCGAATACTTTTATGCATTCAAAATAAACGTAGCAATATGACGTTGCTTCTAACGTATCTCAAGTATAAAAATGTCTAAATAAAAGCAACACTAATGCCTCTATTCTAGAATACAATAAAATAAATTCAAGTGAGAATTTATTCTACTTTAAAAATTCCAGAATATATTATCTATGTTCTTGAAGTTTTATATTCCTTTAGAAAAAAACCATGTGAAATAATACCCCAATTTTTTATGGGAGATAACTACAATGAGAATGATCAAGAATACCGATATACATTTTCTCATGAAAATTTACGTCACTTTCCCCCCTGCAGGTAAATAATTGAGATGTTTCTATCGATTAGCTGGTATGAATAAGATTTTTTTTATATATAAATAAAGTATATTTAAATATTATTTCATCGCCGGACCTGAGATCTGCGAACGAAGTGTGGGCTTAAATAATTACAACAAACCAACTACTTTGTTGCACATTGTACGTGTTGAAATAAACAGGAATGAATTTACAACAGCCTGCATGTGTGTTATGTGGCAATAGTCAACAAGCAATTAAAAATAAAGAGTAAGAGTATAATTTAGAACAAAATACGTCGATTTAGTTAATATTTATTGAATTGTGTCGATACTTAGAATGGTACCTAGAGATTAATACCTAAATGGTGGTAAAATTATTTTATCACTGTTTTTCACGGTACTCTAATTAAAAAATATAAAAGCATCGTTCGTAAAGTACAAGGAACTGCTTGAAAATATGTAAACATAGAAAATTACTCATTGGCATTTCATCAAAACGACTGCGAAGCAGAGCGTGGAGCCACCCGGCTTTCTGGCCTCAACCTCAATGGAGCGCGAAGCCCCGCTTGATTTATGACGAACTTTGAACAAAGATAAGTGTATACAAACAGGTTTGTGACACTTATGGTAAAAAATGTAGGTTACAAATGAAAAACTGGGGCCGGCCAACACAGTTCCGGCACGTTCTCGAGGAAGTCAGGCAAAAACTCTCCGCGATTTTATTTGAATATTTGCAGAATGTAGGTTCCTATAACAAAAATTAAGAGGCCTATTAATATATTTTAATTTCAAAAGAAATTTTATTAATTATTATTGAAAGATATATTACAGTCATCTATAATGCTACTAAGATTCAATAGCCAATGCTTCTCGATGTTATTTAATTTTTTTTTAATACTGTATTTAATATTTGATAAAAATTATTAATAACTCATTCAATTTTTTAGACACTCTCAAAGGTGCGAGATTTCTCTATTTACGAGGTTTGAATAACACATTTTTTGTTCTAAACATCTTTGTGGAAAATATACTTAAGTTATAATTATGCATCTATTTTATTTAATATTTGATAAAAAATAGTTTATCTACTTCGATTTCTTTTTCTGTGGAAAACTGGCAATAAACTCAAGCCTACAAATATGTATTTTTTCAATATTGCTTACATGGACGCCGGTACGGGGGAGGTGAAGGGGCAGTTGCCGTCCCTGGAAATTGATATTCCAGTTAAAAATACCGATTAAGAGGTAAGAATTCTTTACAGTTATTTCTTGTTACTTGTTTCTCTCTATATTTTTTTAGAATGCATGATTAGTTTTTTGTTATTTGTTTTATATGTATAGGTGTGTAAGACATCTGCTACAGCACCAAAGATGTTACCAAAGTTTCTTGTTTGAAGTTATTTTTATTTTTCATTAAAATTTAGAAAAACTACTAACGCTTTATTTTTGTTGCCCCCCCCTGATTTTTTTCTGCCGGCGCCCATGATTATAGGTAGAGTAAGTAGTCAACACTAAAGACGATACCTGAATTATTTTGTTACAATACGGTATGGACTTTTACGTGCCAGAATATTAAGATAATCATTTTATTATATTTGTTCCATTTTCCTTATAAATTTTAGTTTCCATTTCCAGGTTTCGAACCCATTAACTGTAGAAGATTATTTATATATTTTTATACAGAAAATTTCCAAAATTGTTGAAGACATATTGATTCATTGAAATATGATACCTACTAAGAATACTTTTTCTGCCCTTTATGAATAGTTAGTTCACCATTTTGTTGTTTAAATAATACTGTATAAGATACATAATTTAATTTGTGAAATTTCGTATGCCCAACTGTAGTCCACCTTGTCTAGTTGAAATTTAGAAGTAACTTTAGTTTTCACGTTATAATAATTGATTATGATTGATAGTTGTTTCGTCTTTAAGACCGTTTGATCTAATTACTGCACATATTACTATTTGATATCAAAGACGCTTTTATATTTTTAAATCACGTAGATATACACAGAGTCCAGAATATAAGGGCCTTTATTATTCATTATGATAAATTGTACCATAGAAAACATATTTTACTATATTTTTTTTTCTCTGGTCAACGGTAACAGAATTATGACAGCAAACAGGTTTTCAATTTGTGATAACGTTGCTTACATACCATGTCTGCAGGATTGTCAGGAGCTTGTACATAATAATTACAAATACACCTAAGCATAGTTACTGTGAATTGCTTTTTTAGACCTATTTTCACAACATAGAATAAAATGTCAAATAGCTACAAGTGTTCAAAATGACTTATACTGTACAAACGTCTGCTAGCCAGAGGGTTTTGCCCAGATTCGCCATAAATTAACATATCATGAAGCTGGTCATGGTTATTATAAATTATTCCATTTCTGTTTATGTACATTTAGAAATACCAAGCAAGCATTATGTACAGAAAAACGAAACGTACTAGCCACCATAATACTATGACTAATAATATTTTTAGGATAGCAGGAGGTGATAGATTACAGTGTTGTCGTATGTTACAGTACGTACAGGAGCTTTTACTTAACCTTAGTTTATAATTTCGTATCACTGTTTTGCATTTTATTACAGTTGTATTTTTATATTTAAAATGTATTAGGACAAATATACAAGCCCATTTACTATCGGCACTTATATTCCAGACAATCTGTATAATGCATTATTATATTGTAAGCATAAGATTTTAAAATTTTAAAGTTTTTGGAGTATATACATTTATTTAAATAAATGTTAATGAAAAAAACTAAAATATTTGTTTACACAGCTACACCAAAAAGTAAAAATAATGTAATTTACAGAAGACTTTTGTTTAAAATATGTACTTGCATTACACAAGACGCAAAACAATATTAAATAATGCATGGTTATTTATAATCGATGACACTTGTGTAGTTTGTTGTTTTATTTGGAAATAACATTAAAAAAACATATGTGTATTTATATCGGTCTCGGATATTGTATAAAAGATAAAAGCCTTTTTTGTGGCCAAAATTGTGTAGATGGTATTCTCAATTTTTTTCTTGTTTATCCCAAGTATATTCACTTATCTTTTGTAAATATTTCTTAGCGAGTAATATGTCGGCGAGCTTTATTCTTCTCGCTTTATTTCCACTTTGACCTCTTGACTACTTTAAGGTTGAAAACGACTTTTCCTTTATCTCTTTCTTGCAGTTCTTAATGAAGCAGGAAAGATTTTTCTTCTACTGCTTTTTCAGCAGCAATGAAAGGTTGTCTGTTTATAAACTCCACTAGTTGATTATTGTGATCTGCAGCTGCCCTTCCTTTAGCGACCCGAACCTTTTTTCAGAGCACATTTTCAGTCCCCTTTTATAGTATTAATTGTTCTTTTGCCACAATGGATTTTGCGGGTGACCATTTTGACAATTGACTTTACCATTTACAATCCAGCAAATTTTTATAATGGTATATCAAATTAGTATTTTGATAAAAAAAGTCTTAAATTCTGGATTACTTTATATACCGTATCTAAAATTTGAAGTTTGTATTTAAATATCTCTTTCCTTCTTTGAATAATTGTGAAGTAATAAGAGAAATTCCAAAGTATTACAGAACAATTTCAGCTATTTCCCAACCATTTTGCAATAAAATTATATCCACAGAATGGTATTCGACCTCTATTTCTGAAATGCTTTGATCTATTATATAACGTTCCCAAATTTCCCTTGTATATAATAGAAATTCGTAACTGTAAAACGAAGTACCTAACATTTGAAATGTAAATGAGAGTTTTAAATAGGACCCATATTTTCAATAACACTTACTGTATAGTACAATGGAATTATTTTTCAATGTTTAGAGAGTATTCATTAGTATCCTGAGTAAAATATACACGATTTTATTTGTTCTACAGGGTGACATTGAAAAAACTGCAATACTACACTAATGTCCGATCACTTATTGTTTTCAAGATACAGTGGTTCAAAATTTTGTGTAAAACTTAGATTGTTTTATTAATTTCTCCCGATTGTACGAAAATTGGTGCACGCTGTGATCTTGCATATGGTTATTATGTCACAATATTAAGTTCATTCAGCATCCAGTGGCGGAGTTATAGGAGTTTTCTATTTTAAACAATAAATAACATTGTTTCACCCTAAAAAAATATTTTACTATTGTTTCACCCTAAAAAAAATTATTTTACTATTTGCCGAATGGCAATTTAATTTTGACCAAAAAATTACGTTTGAGGTTTAATCGTATTCCTTACTGATTTTCAGCAAGCAATTATTTTCTGTTTGACTTAAGAAGGTAGTTTGAAGTACTTGGAGTGCTGAATAAAAAATCTATGACACTTGTCAGACAAATATCTTTAAAACGAAGAATAGAAAAGTGTGTTCAATCACAAGACCACCAATTTGAATACCTTCCAAATACTTTATAACTTCTAAAATTTAATAAATGTTTTCTTATTATTTTACTCAGTCATTCTGTATTATTTTTGTTTGTTATTATTTTTTATCATGTCGACCAAGCTGCAATTTTTTCTGTTGATATACTGAAGAGACATACATTTTCTAATAAAAGCAATTAAAAAAAGTTGTTTTAAAAGTATGAACAAATCCAAGTACTTCAAACTACCTTCTTAATTCAAGCAGACAGAAAATATTTTTTGCAGGAAATCCGTAAGGAATACGACTAAAACTCAAAAGTAATTTTTTGTATAAAATTGAACTCCGGGAAATAGGAAAGTAATTTTTTCACAGAGGGAAACAATGTTATTTATTCTGGGAAGAAAATAGAAAACTCCACCACTGGAACGTCTGGTTCAAATATTTTCCTACAATTGATAGAAATTAAAAATATTTTCCATAAAAATGTTTGAAACGCTGTATCCTGAAAACAAAAGGCAATCGGATATTAGTGTATACAACTTTTTTATTATTTTTAGTCCTCTATTGCGTGGTACCATGGATGTTTCCTGTACCCTCCATATATTGTACTCTTATAAACAATGTACAATATTTTAACCATATAATATATGTTTACAATAGTTTTTTGAAAATCGAAATACAATCGAAATTCTGATAAAAAATATTCTGTGCCATAAAACAAATAATTTAATAACATTTTTGACATAGTTAATTAGGTAGTATTTTATCTTTCAATTTTACTCAACATATGCCTAGATATTCTGCTAAACATATATTTAAAATAAATTAATTTATGCGTTCGTTTTTTTTTAATCAAAATCTCGGAGGTTCCCTTTTCAGCTACAATAGTAATGTTTATATTTATATATTATATGATAAAAGATTAATATGGTCCTAGTACAGTTCTTGATAAAAAGTTTTGTAATGCATATTATTTTGAAAAATTGGGTCATTTAAGCTTTTATTAATTTATGTTGTATATTATTATTATCTTATATTGGAATGTTAATATATTATTTTCATTATATTAGAATTACAGTTTAAATATTATACATATTTTAGCAACCGCTTAAACTTTGTTAAAGTTGTAAAAATAAGTGAAATTTTATATTTTATGTATTAGTAATATATCCTTTTAGTGGCATTTAACATGAATTAGTTTTAAAGATAGTTTTAAAAAGTTTTTGCACAAATTTTTATTTCCAAAAAACTACCATCTCCACACAAACATTAAGGAACGCAACATTGAAATTATTAGGGACTTATTTTACAGAACAATTTTTTAAAGATAACTACAAGTTACACTTCATTACGTCTATACAACGACTAGCTAGGAGCGACTCCCGTACAACTACTACATCGTCTCTGCGCGAGACGTGACGTCAAACTGAGCAGAGCGACTTTGGTTATATCACAGTCGGTCCTGCCTGATGATAACAGAGCCCCTCTTTCTGTGGCTAAACTGAGAACTAAAACAGATCAATGGGAGTTCGACTTCGGGTCCTTCTGGAGCGGCGCATCCAAACGTCCGTAGATAAGACACTATGACATATGTGGGGGCTAACGACAGGGCTTGTCAAACGAAACGGCCCCCGAGGAGGCGATAAATAAATGACAGGTGGTCAATTTACTTAACTATACGAGTCTATAGTCGACTGTAACAAATGAATCACTCGTTTCAAAAACAGCATAAGTCACTAAAATGCAATTTTACAGGAGAAGCAAAAAAACTGGATAATTACATAAATTTAATAAATTAAGTAACCAAACAATTTTAAATTGATGTCAGAATATGCTTATAACATAAAAAATACACACAATAGTTTTTACCAAACAGTGTTCTTGAGAAAAAAATATTTTTGATATCTTGACTTATGCAGTTTATGCAAAGAATAAAAGTAGTCTGTAATATTTTCTTACATATCAAGTATTACAAATTAAACACACTCAATGGACAGTAAAAAAACTTTTATTAACGTTATTACAAGTGTTTTTACACTATGGAACGTAATCATATACATTATCATCTTCTGTATCTCCTTCTTCTACAGTATGTGTTGTTGGCCATCGCAAGATTTTTTGATAAAATGGCTTATACTCATCAAGAATGTGGGGCTGAACTTGTCGAATATTTTCTATTTTTTTGGGGTTTATTGGAACACAATTATTTGGATACGCCTGTTGCGTCGGTGGAAATGCAATGGCATGATTTAATGTATTTCTTAGTAAACTAAACGTGTGATAGTTTAAACCATCAATAAAGTCATGTGCTATAACAACTCCTTTTTTTATTGTGATTGTATTCAAAGGACATGAATGAGGACGGTGTAATGACTGTTTTTGTTCTTTGGGTACTATCTTCCCAAACGATTCATCGGATAAGCAGTTTCTTTTATAATGAAGAGGCCACCATTTACTGAAGTTATAAATCTGATATGTCTTAATGACAAATACTTTAAAATTTGGACTAGTATTAGTCATAATGGTATAGTACTGATCTGGAATAACGACGCGATCATGTTTATTTTCCTTTTAGTGATACCAAAGTCCTGGTCGTTCCTGCTCGTCTTTGGTACTAAAGCCGTTTATTTTCTTTATGCAGTCTACCGAAAATGCTCGAAAGCATTGATTTTTGCAACAAAAAAAATTACTTAGTTACTAAGTGGAACATAAATAAGAGTTTTGAATAACTTAGCAACTCGCAAAAATGGAGTACGATCGACCGACTATCCATACCATACCTACTCGTATATAAAAACGTTCGGAGCAAGAACAACATAACTCAACAACTAATGTTGTTTTTGCCACGAACATAGGATGTGACTTTGCATTATTTATGTAAGGGTAAATGGGACTTGTGTCATTTTTATTCGGAACGTGTGCCTTCTAATGAAGATTCGTTTCGTGGTAAAAAGTGAATTTCGTAAAAAAGTGACTTATGTCGTTTTTGAAACGAGCGATTCAAATCTGTTCCGGTGAAATTTTTGGTGAAAAGTCATGGAATGAAGAAAAGTACTTTTGTCGCGATTTGAAATAGTATATTACATACCTAGCGGGGAAGTAGATCATTACAGCCCAGGCTCTGTTAGAGCTAAAAACCGTGGCTGGAATGATCCTTCCCGCGTGGTATGTATACTATTTTATTCACAATCGCTTAGTTACAAGCTTTTAAAAACATCAATTTTAATCATAATTTAATATATTTTTCGAAAAATAACTCCATGAAACTGTTGCTAATATTACTAGTTTATTAGTTTTGACAATTAGGTAAGTCAAAAAATATTCTTTCCGTTACGAAATTTTATTTTTTTGCTTAAACAAGTACATAATGTCTGATTTTGAATTAACCTGTATTCCTCCGGAAGTCCGAGAAGCTGCGGACACTGCGCTTGACGGAATGATTCCGGAGAAAAGGTACGAGAAAAATTTTTCGTCTTACACTAAATGTTGCGCAATTAAGGGTGTGCAACATACTTCAGAACCGATACTGCTTGCATATTGTGTTGAAATGAGTAAAGAAAGTAAACCCTCAACATTATGGTCTCGATATTCGATGTTGCGAACTGTACTTAATATCAAGCAAAATATCGACATTAGCCAGTATTCCAACTTGCGAGCATTTTTGAAAAGGCAGAATGCTGGATATAAACCTAAAAAATCCAATGTTCTCTCAGAATAAAACATCAGTACTTTCTTAAGTAAGGTTCCAGAGGAATATCTTGCTCAAAAGGTAATATTTCTACCATTTAATTCATATCAATTATGTGTTTAATGGTATATATTACTTTAAGGATTTAATTATTGGCATATCTGGCGCCTGCAGATGCGATGAACTCCTAAATAAGAAAATGTGTGAACTGGAAATTTTAGAAAAGAGCATAATGATCCTGTAACAAAAACTAACACTTCTCGAACATTTGCAATTACAAAATCGGAATGGATAAAAATAATAAAGCAATACTATCATCTTCACAAGACCATTGGTACCATCACTTTTTTTTGCAAATAAGGAATGGCAAGATTACAAATCAGCCTTGTGGCCACAATGCTATTGGAGGTTTTCCCAAAAAAATAGCGGCTTTTTTTAAATTAGAAAATGCTCACGGGTTTACGGGACATTGTTTTAGACGTACTTCAGCTACATTGTTAGCAAATACAGGTACAGACATCCTACAGTTAAAAAAAATAGGAGGATGGAAATCCAGCGCCGTAGTCGAAAAATACGTGGAGAACTCGTTACATGGTCAAGTAAAAATTGCAAATAAGTTCCCCCATACAGAAAATCCGGGAACATCGGCCTCTTTGTCAACTTTTGAAACCCAATACTATGTTAAGCAACAACATGGGCTTACATTAACGGTTCACAGTAATGAGAATTAAATGTTACAATTAATATTTACAATAATTCAAATTAGTTTTGCTTCTTAATATTTTTCTTTATCTTATAATTTAATAAAATAAATACCAGTTGTTTGTATTAACTTTTTTTTTAAACCAGCTTAACATTGTCATACTTCGGAAAAGTGACACATGCTTCTAGCCGAAACAGTACTTTTCCGGTTAGGGTGGAAGTAAAGGTAAGTAATGAGTCATTTCCCTACCTTTTTAAAGAATTGTCTATATTACTAACCGATTGTGAATAAAAAATATTTTTTTAGATATTAACCTATGTAGAAACGCGTATAGCGCATATCAGGATATTTCAGAGAATGATTTTCGATCATCGATACAAATGCCTAATGTGCTCTTTAACGGATATACAGCGGGATACCCAGGGATTTACCTTTTAGGGTTCAACTTTTGAATCGACGTGTATAATTTAATGAAATTTTAATATTGTATATAGGCCATAAAGGCTCATAAAACCATACTACAGTACATGTTTTACACTGTCAGGTAAGGACATATTGTGATTTATTATTTCAATGACGTTGTTATACAGAAACTCATTAGTTTTTTTTTGAAACAGCTAATTTTATTGAAATAAATATAGAGTACCCTTTTTAAAGAGGAATGACCAAAGTATTTAAAAATTTAATTTTCACTTCTATAAAATGATATCTTTCAAAAGTTTGGCCCAACAAATGTGGTGGCAAGTTCATTCCTCGCTTCACTAACAGTATAAAATATCTACTGTATTATAGTTTTATGAACTTTTATGGCATTCATAAAATATTAAAATTTCATTAAATTATACACGTCGATTCAAAAGTTGGAGCCGAAAAGGTAAAACTCTGGGTATCCCTTAAAGGTTCTGTGTCTTAAGGGACACTTTAGGATAAACTAGGGTTATTTTGGCCTAGAGCATGCCATATACTTAGCAGACACCCTGTATATCTACCACCAAATGAGCAAGAAATAAACATTTCTATGTTTTAAGAAAAAAGTTCTCAATGCTTCAAACAGTTTTTTTTTTTCGAGTTACAAAAGTACTACTACTGCTATTAGTATATCCCACATTTATCATTATTAGATTAGATTAGATCATGGGCTGGTAACGTAACTAAACAAAGGCAAAAATTCGTTAAAAGTATCAGTATTTTCACTATTTATTATAGGTGTCCATAAATTTTATCTATAGTTTATAAGTGTTAATTTTTTCATCACTTGGAGATAAAATTGTAAAATTTTACAATCATTATCTAGTGCTTTTAGCTAGAGATAATTTTTACCAATTAGTTTAAGCTATAAAGTTGCTAAAAGCACTAGATAAGGATTGTAACCTTCAGGTCTTCTATTCTATTCTATCATCTATTTTCAACTGATAAAAAGTGATAAAGAAACTCCATTTCATGTTAAACTATAGATAGATTTATGGATACCTTTAACGAACGCTGAAAATATTGGTTGACAGTCCCTTCAGTAGAGGTAACTGATCAGAATCCGACAGAAGAATGAATTATGGGGGCATGTATTTCATTTCATTTGGAGTTATAAGGAAGAGTGGTACAAAAAAGGCAATTCATGAAGGGAACATCATTTGCCGCCGGTTTTCGGCAATAGGGGTGGTTTTATCCCCACGCGGGGGCTGTTTTTCACCTTGAGCATTTTTGGAAGAACATCCCTGATTTCTTCCTTGCCATTCACGTTCCCGCCAATTTTTGCCAAGAATTGATCGACCATTTTCCACCCCTTAAGTAGGAGTAAGTCGGACAAATATTGGAAAAATCGAATTATGCTCACCTAGATTTTTCATGACAATCGATTTAAGTCCACGGAGACATCTGGACGACGTTCCCCGTTCTTGCTACACGCTACGCAAAAAACGGGCAAAAAAATGTTTTTTCTTTGCGGTTACTCTTTGTTACCATAACATCTGATCCTGCTGGACTCCCTTAATCTTGCTGATGAACCTCCACAATTCTTGACATGGTGTTTGTCTTTCTCACGCATTTGATTGAGTGGCTAATTCGACTGTATCCTCTATACACCAGAGCAGTATGTGGGTCTTTGGAAAGCAAGAGTGTTGAGGAATTTTTGAATCACTTGATATTAAATCTGCATGTACTTCTATGGAAATATTAAAACGCCAGACACCATATCCTTAGCAATTGTCCTAACTGGATATCTCGACATTAGATTATCACCTAATTGATCAATTATTGTATTTCCTTTATCGACGGGAATACGGCCGCATTATTTCGTAGTTCTAAGACAGTTTGATTTTTTTTGTTAGATTTAGTTTTGGAGAATTGGCTGCTCCAGTTTGTATTTCTTCAGCGACATTTTGGAGAAGGTGACTATGTTGTGCATATGATATAATAATTAACCAGTTTTATCAGTGGCTCAAAATATTGGTATTAATAACAAAATAAGAATCACTGCAGCAAGAATTCAGCTTATCGCATGTGGATGCGTTTAATATGCACAGAGTTGATTATGTGTTCTATTTTCATTGATACCGCTATTTAAAAGTTTTCTTCAGATAATAGTGTGTACAAAAAATAACGCGTGTCGCTATTGAAGTAACTAATAGATATTCCTTGCGAATTAAATTTAACATACCTATAGGTAGAAATAGTCGGCATTTATATAAAATAAATGTATCTAAATTTGACATAAGATATAAGTGGGATTTTTTTCCAATCTTTTTATGATGTAAGAATATGAAGTAAATATAAACAGATACAGGGTGTCCGGAATATGAGTGTCTTACTTTTGCTGTATGATAAGTTGTACTAAACAAAACATATTTGACTTTTTTTTTCTCTGACCAACGGCGACATAATTATGCCAGCAAACGTATGACGACGTATGTGAGCGACGTTCGCTCACATACTACTTTAGAATTACGTATTTATACATAATAATTACAAATAGGTACTAGAGTACTCCTTAGAACTATTTTCACAACACAGAATAATAGTTGCAGCAGCCTGACACTGCAACGCTGTGTGTTCTCGAAAACTTCAATTGTTTACTTTATTAATACTGATCCAAAAATGATCCAAATTATGAACAAATTACGTTACAGGCGCTTTAACTTAACCTTAATTGTACCTTAATTTGTAATTTCTGTAATTTCGTAACATAGTTTTGCGTATTATTTCAGTTGTATTTTTATTTTTGAAATGTATTTGAAGACAAACTATTTGTTTTAGATATTTTTTTATTCCTTTTAGTCAGATATATAAGCCCTTAAAGCAATCTGGAAATATTTACTGATGTTCCCGAATTAAAAACAAATGTACATGGCTTTGTTATATTGCGTGCATTTCTAAGATATGAATAAGGTTTTTCCAATTATATACTTTTGGAGGTTGATAGCAATTTTATCTGAACAAACAGAAAACGTTCAATTCGAACCGAGAACCGGGTTGTAGAACGTGATAGGAGTATCGAAAAAGGAAAGTGATTCGCATATTACGCTTTTGGATAAGAATATGCCAATACAAAAGGGAATAGTTCAAGCACGACCTTTTCTAAATTGTAAGTGGCAAGAAACAAAACAATATTTACCGTTACGAATGTCTGTGTCTACAGGGTGCACTTAAAGTAGCCTGTATTAATTTAACAGCGCATTTTATGGGTAAAAATAAGAAAAAGTTACTATTTATGGCAAGAACTGTTAAAAATTAACTGCTGGTGCCAAATTAACAAATTACCGTCCAATTTATCCAAGTGTAACGTCATGAGTTTTACTAAAAAAAATTGCTCCTATTCAATATTCAGCCACACGTCACATTTACTATTGTTTGCTGTCATTGATTCTCCAGATATTTTAAGTATTTTTAATGTCAATATCCCTTGCATTCAAACTCGTTTCCATACACTTTTTTATTTGCCTACTGCAAGAACTAATACGCTTAAATATTCTCCTATTTATAGAATGTGCACTGAGTATTTGAATTATCAAGCACACTTTGACATTTTCTGCTGTTGCACTGCTACACAGGGTGTCTCCATTTTTTCGTTCTTAACTTTGGGAAATGATAAAGCGTGAAGAAATAATAGAAATCTTTCCTATAACATTTTTCCCTATAGCGCTCCGTTTTCGTGATAGAGGGCGTTGAACTATCAAAAATATGTTATTTTTTTATTATCTACTAAACAAATAAATATCTTTCGTTGAAACTTGATATACAGTGATCATAATAAATTGTTAATATTTTGACGTGAATGACTTTTTCTGGCTATGGCCAGTAGCGTAGATATGGGATTTTGTTCCGTTTTGAATCCCTTAAACTTCAACGCCAGTGGTGAAAAGTATTTTTTCAATACAAATATTAACAACTTATTTTAATTATATGAAAAAAGCTAGGAAACTTCGTTCTTGAGATATTTAATATTTTTCTAATCAGAGTTATCTTGTGAAATTTAAAAAATCTTAATCAATAATTTATTAAGCAAATAAAAATAACAGCTTATAAACAATTTAATTTAAATGATGCTCAAAGTGAGAACCATTTTCTTCAATACAACGATAGCATCGATTTGTTAATGACCGTCTTGTTCGAATTAACATGTCATTATTTATTTCAGTACAAGTTCTTCGAATACGATATAATAAATTTTCTTTATTGTTCACCGGAGTTGCATATACTTTTTCCTTTAAGAAGCCCCAAAAGAAAAAATCTAGTGGGTTAAGGTCGGGTGATCGAGCTGGCCAAGCAACTGGACCACCTCGGCCAATCCACCTTTCTCCGTAGATCACATCAAACCAATTACGAACTTGACGCCCGTAATGTGCAGGGCAGCCATCCAATTGCATCCATGCATTTCTTCTCTCATTCAGTGGTACTTCCTCCCATATATAATTATGATTAGTTTCCAAAAATTGTAGAAACGTAACAGCGTTAGGTCTGTCTGGTAAAATATAAGGTCCAAATATACTATTTTTATAAATTCCAACCCACACATTTACATTGAATTCTGCTTAAAAGTTTCTAGGTCTTATACCACGCGGATTTTCATGACTCGTAAATCTAAAAGGCATCACTAACACTAACACATCTGTCAATACTATTATTACAAACTTAGAAACAAGCAATTCCTGCTTAATCCTAAAATTTTTGTAATGCTTAAAATAACCCTGATTAGAAAATAAATATCTCGAGAACGAAGCTTCCTAGCGAATTTTATCAAGACTAGTTTTTTCATAAAATTAAAATAAGTTGTTAATATTTGTTTTGAAAAAATACTTTTTACCACTGGCGTTGAAGTTTAGGAGGTTCAAAACAGAACAAAATCCCATATCTACACCACTGGCCATAGCCGGAAAAAGTTATTCACGTCAAAATATCAACCTTTTATTATGATTACTGTATACCAAGTTTCAACAAAAAATATTTATTTGTTTAGTAGATAATAAAGCAAATATCATATTTTTTTAGAGTTGAACGCCCTGTATCACGAAAACGGAGTGTTATAGGGAAAAGTGTTATAGGAAAGATTTTTATTATTACTTCATGCTCTATCATTTCCTAAAGTTAAGAACGAAAAAACACCCTCTACAAAGCAATGTATATTAAAATAAATTTACATTGTATTGTCATTATGTTTTCTTTGTTTCTTTTTAACTTCTAACTTCTTTGTTTATTGTGGTTTACTTTAATTTGTATTCAAATTTGAGTACTTATTTATTGCTATTTTTATACCAATTTTTGTTTTATTTGTCTTTTCTCTAAATGTTATGTTTGTTACTGCCCTGTAATTGGATTTCTGTATGGAAGCAGTATTTCTAAATAAATAAATAAATAAATACATAAATAAATAAATAAGTAAATAAATAAATAAATAAAATGTATTTATATACACATAGACTGGGAAACATCTCCTAACGGAGAGATCTTTAAATAGGGGAATATGTCATTTCCAAATCCGTACAAGATAAATCAATGAGATTTAAAATTAAGTTTTATTGTTAGTTGGTTAATCTAGTGATTTAAACATATTTTAAGTCAATATTTAGGAATTTCAAGATTTTCGCTGTTTGTCCAAAAAAATTTAAATTTTATATAAATATTTTTACAAATAATATGTTAGTGAAATATTTAACTTTATGTAAATAAATATTCTTATCAATTAAGGATGCATAAGCCTAATCAAAACTGAACAATAACATGCCGTATTCATTTAGAATTTATTGTACCTCTCGAACTTGGTTCATTATTTTTAAATTTATTTAAGTACGTTAATAAAAAGTAAAGATGGAATGAAAAAATGTAGTAAGTCAAAATATCATCAAAGTACACTGAAGAAACAGGTTTTAAAGTGGTTACTATGTTCTATGCTTTAGTTAGTTCTTGTTGCAATTTGAATAATTTGCAACAAGATTTGCAATAATTTTTTGCAGTAAAATATATATATATATTGACACAGTTTCTTTAAGGCCCGCTACAGACTATGGGATACAGACTATTCCTGCATCGTGTGTAGGGTTTTTATGAATGGAATAGATTGTGCATCGCGAATAGCGAATTCACGCATAGTCTGTAGCAAGCATTAAATATCACTTTCTAAAGAAGTATAACAGATACTGGTATGATTCAAAAAATATTTGATACGCAATAAAATGTGTTTTAGCATTTCAGATACTTTATAGTTGAGGGCGTTCTTGCTAACTCTACAGAGTGTTTTAAATTTAATGCAGAAATCATTGATTTGTGCTACCATGTATATCTCAGCCGCAACTAATATTTTTCTAAAATTGCCAAACCTTTTACAAACTCAACGAGAATATCTACGACTTGACGAATTATTGTCTAAATCATTGGAAATAAAATATTATAAAGCAATAAACTTTGGTAAAATTTTAGGTGGTTCGGATTTTTTGCTGGTCTGTGTATTCGTGTAATATTTATTAATGAGGATGATGATTAAAGGTTATGACAATTCCACTCAATGAACTGAAAAAAATAATTCAAATCGTTGCTGGTAGAAGGGAAGTAAAAATAACATTTTAAGTATTATTTAAGCTCGCACCGATAATTAACAGTATATTCCTGTTATATGCGTTTTTACTATTACATGATTATTGTTTATGACTGGCCTATATTTTTGTATATTTATTTTATATAGCATCTAAATATAATACTATAGTATTTGCTGCAAAAAGCGATTAAGTAAAATATAACAAATTATATTTTATTCCAAACACATACACACACAAAATTCCCCAACTAGCAAAATAGAGCTTTAAAAGAAAGGAATTATTTTATAACTATCGAATAGCGTTGTTTAATGAGCAATTTGATTTTATAGAGCAAATAATAGCGATAATTTTGTTCCTGTAGAAAGTAATCGTGTAGAATTGTTTTATAATAGTTTTTACAAAGTGTTTATAGAAGAAATACATTTCAGTTCTTTAAAAATTTTTATAAAAGTATTATAATGCATTATACAACATTCAATATATATATTTATAAGGATTGTAAACATATTGTGTATGAGTCGTATACTTGGGCAAATGGCTTTTAATTATAACCTTATAAAATAGTTATATTAACATGTTTTATTAAGGATATATAAGGAAATTAATAAAATTATCTTTTTATAAAAAAAATTTATAGTTGCGTTTGATCTATAAAAATATTCCCTATTTTATAAATATGTTGTAAAACAAAATTGTGGCAATTCTAAACCTAACCTTCATTTTAGTATAATGTGTGGAATAAAATCGTTTTAGTGTAAGTGGCCATCTTTAAATGAATATTTATTGAATCAAGTACTGTCGCCATTATATAAAATTAATTGAAGTCTTAAAATTATATGTAAAACATAATTTTACTATTTTTGAAAGATTATTTTATAACAAGATTATTAAATATAATTATACAATGATAATATAAATTAAAGAAAGCATAATTTTAATATTTTTTAAATTTATTTTTTATAATTTGATAGGAAATGTGATCTAAACTAAAGCGCATCATTTTTTTGTCACAGACATACTTATAGTTTATCAATGAAGTTTGCGCCGCAATAAAACTGAAACACGAAATAATAATATTGTAAGTGTTATACCTATATCTACCATTTACAGAAATGATCGTCATTGAGTTTAGACTATCCATTTTTAAATGTAAGCACAAATAATTTTACATCGGAATTATACACCAATCTTAAAATGATTTGGTTCTAATATTCTTCACTAAAAAATATAATGTTTTTTTAAATAGTACCAAAATACAGACTACAAAACGTTTTTATAGTTGCTGTATAAAACTGTTTTAAAAGTGTTGCATAATTTTTTTTATAGAACTGTTACATTACCAAAGTTTTATAAAAGTAGGCCCTTTTCGATTGTATAAGTATAGCATAAAGGCATTTAACCACGTTATATGAATTTGAAGCTCCTATAAAATGTATTTTATAGCAGTTTATGCAATCTTTATAAAATATATTTTGCTAGTTGGGTAAGGTTATATCAGATTTATTATTTTTTAGTTCAATCTAACATCTAGTAACAACTACATATATTTTAATGATTAAAACATTAAGAAAATATCCACGCCACTGAAATTCCCCCGTTCGCCATTGAATAATGAATAAGTATAATATTTGAAATATATAGTGTTTCATAGCCAAGTAATTTATTCATAAAATATGCTGTTTGCGCACCCATTTAAAAAGTTGCAATTCCCTGAGCATATCTCAGTATCTACTATCTTCAGAAGTTTGTAAACTATTTTTTACATCCTGCATATTAAGGGGCAACGCTAGATGCAAGTCAATTCGACCGTTCTGCTAACTGCATTGCAACCGTCCGACTTCCCTTACATCATCTGTTATTGCCTGTCTCTTATCTCATCACCTACTGATACTATTTGAACGTAACGGCTTATTTAGCTGGCTTTAACTTAAAATGAATTTTCTTAGTTTCAAAGTTGTTATCAATTATTTTGATTAAATAAATGAATAAAATAATTCGCGGCTTCAAGTATGCATATTTATTTTCTTCTCTTTACGATTTAAACCTTAGTTTACTCGTGTAAAATATTATGATTTATGGCATTCTAGAAACTAGCTTCTTTTCTAAGAAAACTGGTGCAAGACGCATTAAAATCTGATCATTATTACGGGAGTTAGTTTCAAGATACCTAAAGAGACCTCTGATAACGACCCAGGCAAAAAATATATACTGGCGCCTTCGCCAAAATATAGAAAAAAGTAATCAGTTACTCTTTATCATCTCAAAGCAATAGAAATTGATTGTTTTACATGCTTCTTTACCAATTTTTCCTGAATGTGAAATAGATTATATATTCCTAACATAAACATGGTCCAAAAATAGATCGATATCTGGATTTGAAGCAAAGTTACCTACTTTTATTGAATACTAATACTAACTTCTCATGGATTTTATTGTTGTGTCTAAGGTGCAGAATAATATTTAGAGTATTTGTTGCACCAAAAATCCTTTATAGCAATGTATTTTTAATGCAAATTGAAAGTAAAATTTATAAATTATAAATAATTCTGGGATGTACATTTGTATTATGTCAGTAGTGGAAAGATTTTATTTATATATTTGCTAAATTAACACCTGAAGAGGCATATAGTTATATAAGAATATGTAATGCATATTGTTATTAAAACTGGTATTAAATTATCCATAAAATACTTTTATGTACTAATACCACTTATATTCGTATGTCCGAATTTATTATACTCTAAAATTTGCTTATATGAAACACCATAGGTTTGAAAAACACAATTAAATTAAAAGTTTTCCAAATTTAAAACCAAAAAACATTAATAACACTGAATTGTTATTTTTTTTAGTGTACCATGATGTTACCTGTAAAAGATTCGAATTTCTCCAATATTTATATTTAAATCTGTTATTTTTTATAACTTACGGCGTGACGCAAAAACGGGGTATGTTCGACCACATTAAAGATATAAATTTTTTAGAATATTTACAAATTATAATATAGGCATGTAAAGTTTCTTTTAATGAAAAACAAATTAACAAAGTCAAATTTTTTAATTATAGAATGCCGAATCTGAAAAATTCTACTTTAGTTTAAATAAACAGAAAATGGTCAAATCAAAATGCTTAAACTTTCTCCCTTAAAGATTATTATTTCTAAATATATTTGCGTCTGTTTCCAATGAGTTATAAGATTTCCAACCAGCACAAAATATTTTATAGAAGCAGTAAGAACATTTATAAAGCAAACTTTATAAGAAATTATACTTTATAATATTTTCTTCACAATATTCTTACGACCTTAACAAGTGAAAAAGGGCACCAAATTATAAAAGAAAAATGTGTGGTTGCTGCCATATAACAACGCTTTATTAGTGTATCAGACACTAAGACATTTATTGCATAAGTACTTCAATAAATATGTTTTATAACTGTTATATTTATTACTAATTAATACTGAAAACAACTAACAATTCTGCTACAAAACTATTATAAAAATTTATTAAATTAAATCACTTACTTAACAGCAAAATTTTTCTCAGTATTCTCCAACTAAAACTACTAAATTGGTCAAAGAAATAATAAAAAGTATGTAGACAAAAATACTTTTGTGCGTTAACTGATTGACTATTTTCTGTAAAATTATCAAGAATTTTTTTATGTCGACAATATACAAAATTAATGGACATGTAATACATGCTACTAATTAGTAATTAATGTTCTAGATATGTAACAACTAAAATATAGTTTAGGTAGAAAAATTCAGCCTTCTTAAATTACTTTTACATCTATTTTAATGCAGCAAATTCAACTGTTTTTGCCGCTGTTGTTACTAATTATTAATAGAATTAATTTGTGGTTTTAATGAGAAAAATAGTTTGACATACCTGATGTTACCAACAAAATTTGGATCCTTCTTATCCAGTTTCTACAAACTAACAAAAATGTTTCGACTTGTTTTAGATAGGTTCTAAATCACCCTGTATGTAATCGCAATTGGTATTTCTTGCGCTGTTTTAGAATATCTAAAATGTGTTGTTTTATAGTGAATGTTGGTTGATTTTTTGTTATTTCGTTAACATTGAAATTTGAAAAATGTATTTGAAAGTGTGGTAAAGTTTTGCTACATAAGTTTTCTCTCTATTTTATATGAGAAATTGATATACTGAATATAGAACACAGCGTATTATCTGCATTATAAGAAAATGAGACAAGGTGTAGAATTAAAATGGGTTATTTCGAGTAAGTAGAGTAAAATAAGTAGGTAAACGCAAAACGAGCTCCATACATCGCTCCACGCTGGGGTATTTGCTCGTGAAGTGCTTTTTATACGGCTTCCGTCTGGTTGTTACGTAATTTGTAGATTTTTAAGCGGCTACCGACGCCAGAAGTGTTTTATACGCCGGCTGTTTGCGTAATGCGAGACTGATGTTCTCTTTAATCCTCTCAAATAACGGCAGGAACATTAGTTTAATTAATACGAATTTAGCCGAAATGGAGCGGCTGTAACATTGGCTGTACACCGGTTCGCTAAACCAAAAAACGACCCGCAAGAGAGCGGAATTTAAAAGTCAAATCGTCGCCTTAGTTGCACCGCAAGGCTTGATAAATTAGGAAGTGGCGGGTAAAAATAACCAAACATTTATATCCTTTCAAAGGGTATAAGAATTTGTTGGACTCTGTAGATTAAAAGTACTGATTTAACGCTTAATATATTGGGATTTTTTACGTCAATAACTGCGTTCCTTCAAAGAAATTGTTGAGGTCGTAAAAATATATTCAATATTTTTTAAACAACCTGTGGTTTAAATTATTTACTCCAGGAAAAAATACATGCCCTCCAAAATAGCTACTTTAAATACTAAAAACAATTCGTAAAATGCTACTTTAAGACGCCATGGTAACACTTTAATGGAGTTTCTTTTGTTTATTGAAATTATCACGAATAAAAAGAATAGGCTACTGCTAAAAAAATGAACAACATTTTATTATAAGCATAAGCATAAAATTTACAAATCACTTCTTACAGATTACTTATTTCAATACATGAAAATGGAATTTCTGGTCTAATTGAAGCAATGGCCGGAAAATAACAAACCACTTATTGTTGTTTCCATTAAATTCGTACTTATCGGAAGAGACTGATGTAGACGATGAACAAGCACCACTTTTTTATCTCAAAATTATTTCCAATATCTTCTTTTTCTTCTTGGCCGAATTATTATATTCCAGTGAGCTCACGTAAGTACGTATATATAACGTTTTTAAAACGTTACACTGGTTGAATAAACGTTTTGTGTTAACAAACGTTTATTTTTGTAAAAAACGTATAAAATATATCGTTTAAAATACGGTCATAAAATTCGCATTCCATTCAGACTGACATATAGATTTATAAGTTTATATTTTAATAATATTTAACTTAACGTTTTAAATCAATTTAATATATTAAATGCTTTATCCAAATGTTAATACCACATTTTCTGCACAACGTTTTAATAACATAAAAATAAATTACATTGTATAAAATACATTGATACTACACATGTTTTGAACTGAAGGTAGAAATAAATAACGAAATAATATGTTTTCTTGTACCGTTTACTTCACGATGCATTTAAAGGTATAATATTCGTTTATATTTTAACAATATGCGCAACGTTTGTAAAATCTCGAATTATACGTTTTAAATACATATATGAGTTTAATATATTAAACGTACTAATAACACTTTATCTACACGTATTAGTAACATAAACATAAAACGAGTAAAATTCATCAATATTGCATCTGTTTTCAACTGAAGGTGGAAATAAGCATCAAAATTAAATGTTTTCTGGCAACGTTTACTTCACGATGTATTTAAATATATAACACAGGTTTATATTTTAAAAATATTTAGTCACGCTTTAAGTGCTGTGTTTTCTTATTAGAACTAATTTACACAATATTAGATAATACTGAAATACAACTAGACATTGGCCACCATGATGAATGGCAAGAGAAAATTATATTCCGGGTTACAACTTTTTTTACATAGCTTCAAATAATATAAGTATAGAATATAACCAATGAGTTTACGTACGTTTATATAACATTTTTAAAACATCGTAATGGTTAATTAAATATTTTGCATTGAAGATTTAACGTTTATTTTTAGTTAAAAACTTAAACGTATAAAAGAGGTTGAAGTAAACACTAGAAAATTAATTTTATTTTATAACATTTGTGTAATAAACGCCTAAATCGGCAAAGTATACACTAATGACCACTAGATGTAGACACCTACATCTCGTTCGCTCATGTCGATCGATACTGCGGTTAGAGATGGAATCAAACAGTCATGTTGATCGTAGGGCTAACGAGATAACAAGTTCGTTAGGGATATGTATGGTACCACCTGAACTTTGGACCTGGATGCTTGCTATAGGCTTTTCGAGTGTAAATTCATTGCTGTCGGGGCATTAACCCTCAGAGGCGTTATTTCTCTAAATCTGATATATCTAATTATTACTGAATTCAATACCATAACATTTTTCATAACTGTTGTTTTCCATGTTATTTTCGTTTCTTTTCTAGGCAAAAATAACGTTTCCCTCGCACATTTTTCATGGTTTCAACCAGGGTAGTAGACATGCGTCTGAAATAATATCCGGTATTCCGGTGTATAGCTCGGGATTAGGCAATGTCAGATACTTCGCAACCATTGCAGTAATTTTGCCGAACGTGTGTTTACAAACATGCTGTACAGTGCACAGTCCTCTGTAGCATATGAAAATATAACTATGTGGTATCTTTCGTGGACGAACATAGTGGCTGTATAATTCCAGAGGATTAAAGAATATTCTTTTGCGGATAGTCTTGGTATAATTATAAGTGAATTACTATTTTCGATAATGTCAGATACCCGAAGGGAATGCAGTTTTTCTCAACTACATGCTCCGGAAAAAACAATAACAAGATCTATATTCAGCACTAGGCAAGTTCAGAGTCATCAGCCTCTTTTTTTGCAGATAAAGTTTCAGCATGACGTACTTTGACCAGAGCAAAGCTGCTTAATCTTTCATACCGATAATTTAACAATGCATCTTCACTTTACGTCATTTCGATTTTATTAGATTATAATAATACTTTTCGCACTACACTTTTAATAAAGTTATGGTTATAGGTATTCTATTACTATCTGAAACATATTTAAAAAATTGGCTATAAGACTTGACTGATCAATCAAAGTTATATTAACTCCTGAATTAACTATTAAATTAATTCTTATCTCACAGCTTTTGTTATTAATTAACACAGCTTTCGATTCTTTCAAACTGTACTGACTGGTCGACTTATACAACTTTGTTGAGTATTCAAAGCATTATCAAATAAGGTGAAATATCAAAGAGTACCTAAATCTTTAATTAGGAAATGGAGGAAGTACCGAGATCGTAACGTTGGCACATGATCAGTTGTTATCAAAAGCTCAAAAGCGACAGGCTCGTCATAATAGAAACAAAAAGTTAGTTCAATTAAATATAGGTGATAAGGTTTTTGTACGAACCCACCCCCAATCATCGGCTGACGATAAAAAAATTAAGAAATTCTTTTTGTTATATACCGGTTCCGGTACTATTGTAAGTATCAAAGGTCCCAACTCTTATGAGGTTACGGATGATGCCACGGGTATTTCCCTGGGTACACAAAATATCCATAATCTTAAGCCGTATGTTACCTGCGAACATATGGAACCCAATTAAATCTCACCAGTATTTACCTAGTCCTTGTTCATTATTGTCACATTACAACGGTAATTACATTTTTTAGAATATAGTTGCTACACAAGAATTTAACAAAAGTTTTCAACTGATTGTAATAAGCGGTTAATTGAAAATTTAAACTTACTCTGTATTTAAAAAATATTATTAGTTACTGTATTCATATTATATTTGCAGAGTTAAAGAGACATTTATGAATTATTATTTTTTTAAATTTGCTAATACACTTGAACATAGTTAAAATATATCTAAAATTATCTACATAAAAAAATATCATTTTAAACACATCATAATGTTGCAACTAATCAAAAGTCAAAGAAAAATTGTAGTCGTATAAATTTGTACACATTATGAAATTTGGTTTCGTTTAACACATTTTCAAATGTTGAAAATATGCAGTAGCATCGAAATTATACGCGATTGCTTTACATATTTGTAAATACTAATCATTAGGAATATTATTTACATCGACACCTTCGGAGATCATTTAAATAATTGTGTTATTTTGAGAGAAATACCCTGCACAAACTGTGAAAGGTAAGTTTGTAAGTATGTAAATTTACACTAAAATTTTTCCCAGGTTTTATTTATATTGAAATTTTGTCCTAATTCCACTATTACCTTTGTAGCAGATTTAATACATAAAATAATAATATCTCTCTCTTATTCTAATCACAAGGATTATCTCAGAAGTCGGAGACTTGTGCGAGACGGGCGGCATATTATTATTAAGCAGGACCAATTTACGCCAGAAACGACTTACGTTGGTAGGCTGTAACCACCGTTCAGTGTACAAATGAGAAAAACCTGGAAAACCTCATTAATTAGGGGAGTGGTCAAATGTCGACGGGTATCAATCTCTTACATTGGCCCAAGCCAACATTCTTTCACTCTTCCACATCTGCAGAGAAGGTGCCAACCCTCTTCAGGAATGTCGCTGATATACGGTATACCGGCCCCAGGATTCGATCCCACAGCGGTCAAGTACTGACGCCTTAATCCGTTCGACCACTGACCGAATATACCTAATTATAATTAGAATTTATAATAAAATTATATTCCTTTCGATAATGGTTTGATAAATGTGCCTAACATCATTTATTGCTACTAACAAATGATAATTTTATTTAATTTTTTAAATGCTCTCTATTTCATTTTGTACAAAGAATAAATGATTTTGCTATAAAATTTAATATAGAATCTATTTAAAAGTAACCAAATAATAGCTACCTTGACGTAATTTTTGTATCTACCTTACCAAAATCTATTTAATTATCTTTTAGCGCTCCCCACAATATGTGCGAAATATATTTAATTAAAACGTACATATATAATTAATTTCAGAGGCAGTTTATTCTAGTATTTAATTTAGTTCCAGTTTCACATTACATCTAAAACTACAGTTCAATCTGTTAAACCATAGCAGAGCTTACAGTTACGTCTCAGTAATTTGTAATTTATGTCCCACAGAACTAGTTTGTAATTATTTGCCTCTTTAACTTGACGGAGGGTGTGAGTAGCCTCAAAGTTTATATCGCAGCTGGCTAAACACTGACCTCTGCTTTGTCAACAAATTACTACCACTTATATAATAATTATAAATTTAGAATTACCGGCACATTCTTATTTAAATTAAATTTTTGTCTTCTAATCTTTTATTTTGTTTCCAAATTATCCAGAAATATGTAATGTTACTGTAAAAATATAAGACCATTTTGTGTTAAAAATGTTTGTTTAAAAATCTATATGTAAATGTTAACGGTTTAGAGAGTACAGAAAAATGAAGAAACATATATTATTTTCATTTTGGACAAGTTTTCTCCCATGGTCACCACGTTCTTCAGATTCTAATCCGTTGGTTTTTATTTTTTATTTTCAGGAGAACGTTGCATGAAGCTTAAGAATAGGAGAACATAAATAGAAGGAGATTTTGTTAACTACGAGCTCTTGGTCTATCATCTGCTGATTTCAAGACCAAAGTCTTGTTTTATTCCGACATAGATACATATCTTTGCTTTTTAAAAAATATATAGTAGTATTGACTTTAAATAATTAAAAATACTTAGTAATTACGCAGACAAGTTTTATATAGATGAAGGAAATATCTATTTATTTAGTCAATTATTTGATTTTATTTTATACCTACCATTTAACAATTACACTACCTAATTACATAATGAGAATCACATAAAACAGAAATACAAAGAAAAACGAAAATATATAGTAAAAATATCAAAGAAACAATATTGTCACAAAATTTTCCCAGCTCACACCCAATTCGATGACTGTGGTATTGCGAAACGCTTGCCCCGATCGCCCCTACGCAATTCTGGTAAACAGAAAAATAACGCCGTGTATCGAGGCGCTACTGGAAATATTGGGAATCGACCAGAAGCGTTCGAGAGTCGTTCGAGAAATGTATCTAGAGATGCTAGAAAATACCTGGAATATTCATTTTGGTCTATAAAAGAAGAATAAACGGCCGAGATAGTCAGTTTGGAATTACAGTCAGAATTTGAGTGTTTAGTTGGAAATTTCCTGGAGATTCAGAGCCATTAATTAAATAGTGTTTAGTTGAGTTTTATTAGTATTGAGTAGTCAATACAGATGTGATTAATTAACGGATTGTTTTTATGGCAATAAGAAAAAGACAATATGTAAAAAATAATAAAGAGAAATACTAGACAGATATGAAAATAAAGAGAAAATGTAATATCTACAAATGATGCATAAAAAACAATATTGAACACACTCTGAACTGTCAATAAATGTTACATAATTTCGACACCAAACAATAGAGGCATATTCTAATTTCGAACTAACTAAAGTTGTATACAGAAGTTTCAAAACCTCTACAGATTTAAACATACACGTTTTTCTAATAATAAATCCAAGTGTTTCATACCCTTTAGATGTAGGGTAGAGTGGGGCTAGTTAAGCATAGGGGTAAGTTGATCAATGCATATATCTCGATAATAAAATAGCTAATGGAACACTCTTTTGCACACCAACGCACATTATAATGTCTTTCTTCTTCCACTCCATTCGGTAGAAATTTATTGTGCCATGCGAACTCAAGTTGACTGCAACAACTAGGTTAACTAACTTTCGATAGGTTAAGCCTACTAAGGGCACCTGTATATTCCGTTCTCAAAAAATAGTAAAACAAAAAGAGCGGCATCTATAAATTTTGAAATTTCAAGAATGACTCTTGTAAGGTAGGTATATAAAGAAAGTGCATAATTAAGGACAGCCTACAATAGGATATGATGTGTCAATGAACTAAATGACAACTACTGACTATGATGATGATGACTACTAAAAATCTTGGGAGAAAAACTTCTTTTGAAGACACATTAGTTGCCAATGATTTTCTAACAATTTACAAATAGAACTTACAGTTTAGTTTAATTTTTTTTTTTTAAATAATATGTTTATTACCAGTTTTAGATAATAAAATAAAGAAATAATAATAGTAAGAAATAAAAAAATAAAGAAAGAAATAGTTTCCTTTGGCAGTTTTTAACTGAATGACCAATATACTCCACAGGTTGCCCACTTACCCCGTTAATGGGGTAAATTGGGCAACTTGTTCTATACTTATATTTTTTAATCAGTATTAAGTCAGAAGTCCAACAATTCCATTGAAATACTTGCTATTGAAAAACATATGTCCTTTAGTTTAATATGCTCCGCGCAGAAAAAAGATTAAAAAAATATAGTTTCAAAATATTTAATTTTTTGTTTCAGGGGATATAATTTATTTTTCAAAATAATGCCAAATTAAACTTGAAGGACGCAGTAAATAGCATTGCACAATCCTCATATAAGAAGGCTGAAATATCATCCATACATAGAAGATTCAAGGAAATTAATTGATAACATTTTCAATTTCCACAATATTTTCAACAATATCTGTCTTATAAACAACATAAAGTGAATTTGCCCCATCCTTTTCAATGTACTGTGAAAATGTGATTATCAACTAAATATCAGTGCTGGATAAGTGGACGTATTAAAACTTTTTGTATTCTTCAGACGCGATATATTAAAATTTTCAGCCATTAATCAAACTTAGTATCGCAGCGAGGATTTTTTGTGTATTAGATAACGAACTTAATATTCCTTAACAAAGTTCTAGGTCTTTTAAGGAGGCCGGGAACTTTGGCATAACCTGTTTTTTAACAACTTTCTAAAAATACAACAAAAAATTGAAAGTCGACACGGCGAAAAAGTTAATCGACAATGCAAAAGATTTTGCCATTAAATACAGGTATAATTATTTGAGTGTCACATGCACATATTGTTTTGATATGCATTTGAATTTAAACCGTGTCTCCCATATTAAAACGTAATGTTCAAAAGCTCAAAACTGAGTGATAATTCGTAACGTTCAAAAGCTCAAAATTGAGTGATAATTGTTTTATTTTAAATGTTATTTACTTTTGCAAAAGTACTTCCTGATTAATATTGGTATGACATATAGGGTGTTCGGAAACTCCGCGCAGAAAATTTATGGGATGATACTATTCAAAAAAATAATGTGTCAAGTTCATGTAACATTTCACAAGCCAGTGTTAACAGAGCTACGCAGCATCAAAGTTATTTTTTTATTGTTTTTGGGCTATGACTCTTTTAATATTGTAACGATTTCGTTTTTAAATTTGTTATATTTTATATTTATATTTCTTACGATTCCAGAAACATATGGGAAGGTTAAAGTAAAGTTTCAAAGTAATTTGAGGAAGATAACTATATGCCAAACGTCAAGAAAGCTACACCGACCACGTGGCGACCAGTCCGAAAATTATTCTACTAAGATTAGAATAAATTAGTTAAATGTCTATTTTTCTCATAAAAGATGGTGTTTCTGCTTTTATCTTGTATGAACGAAGCATATAAGGTTTGAAATTACATATCACTGTCATGTTTCACAATAGGTTCTATTAGACAAAACCTTATTTCATATAAATGAAAATTAGATTCTTGATTAATACGACCTTTTGCACTAATTCCGTTTTGAAGAATAATATAAAAATAAAACTCACATTTAAGTAACTTCATGATAGAAGATATCATGACTTTCAGTTTTAACATGTACATACATATACTAAATACCAAGTTGTGGGTATCATAAACCGAAAATGACAAGAATTTCTTTAAAATCAACTGTTAAGCGTACACGCTCAAGTATATGTCGGGCAATATTTAAATTAATCCATTATCATGTAAATGATTGCTGAAATATTTAAATAAGAGTTATAATGTATAAGTTTGAATAAATATTTTTGGAAGTGACGCTATTAAATAATATTATTCTGAGACTTGAAAGTCCCAATACATATTATAGATGGCATTATTAGTGTCGAGTGTTATCTGAAATCTATTAGTACAATTTATTATTTTTAGTATACTTTTTACGACGCGTATTCATAAAAGCAGAATGCAACAGGATAACGAATATAAAATGAATCATAACCATATTGCCAGTTTCGAAACCCTCCGAAATAACCAATCCACATTCAAATACAATCGTAATTGATACCTATATCATATATTCCTATGACGAAAGGAACTGCAATTGTCGTTACTAGTTAAATAAAATCACGGTTTATGAATTTATCTGTCGTGTTACTTGTACTCATTATCATTAGTGACAAGTTGAGGATAATGTCTAATAACAAAGTGTATAAAATGAATGAATTGTGACGCTTTAAAGGGCGAAGCTTGATTGCAAGTTCCACCCATATGTCTCACATACCAAATTAAATATTTAGTAAATTTAAGTAATTACTGAAAAATTGGAGACCATTTTATCTCTGTAGCAAGTCATAAATTAGCGACATACCAGACATACACCGCTTTCAAACTTGCTGCTCTCCTTTCCTGTATGTCATAGTCGAGCATAAAGTTTATGATCGAATGTTGAGGCAACGGACAACTTATCCGACAAAAGAGAACCTGATTAGATGTAATGCAACGTGTAGTCCCAGCTAACAATTTCCTGTTCTATAAAAATCGTAAGAACGTTTCCAGAGCAAATTTTATAGAGCAATGTTTGTTCTAAGAACATTTTCAAAACATTCTTACAACACTTATACCATAAAAATTGGCACCGTTCTACAGGACTTTTTAGTTCTTTAAGTTATTCTGTAAGGTCTGCAGGAAATACTTATAGAATTGTTGAATAAACGTTCTCACAGGTCTTAAAGAATTTTTATAACACAGTTACAAAGCAATCTCATAAAAGTTCTATACCACTTCTTTATACAATTTTTGTGTTGCATGGTGTTCTACTTAGAGAACTTTAAAATTGTTTAATTGTATCGTTTAAAAATAAAATGTTTCTGCATCGTACATATTAGAAATAATATGGATGAGCCAATAAGAACCAAGATAGAAGATGACCTAAACAGCCTGCATAAGGGTACTCGCATCATTACGAATTGTTTTGTTGGTTTGTTCGTCAGGGAGCAGTACATTTTAATGCGGAAAAAGTTTTATCGTGAAATGTGTAGTACATAATGGTAATTTTTTAACCCGCCCTCAGTTAACCTTATATTTCCTACAATGCTGGAAATTTAATAAAAAAAATGTTTTCTAAATTGATGAATTTAACAAACAACTGTATATAAAATAGTCAGAGAGTGAGTATATCCATATTATTGATGTCATTCCACCTATTTAATTGTATATATTTTTAATTAAGATTTGTTTGCTTTCTTCACAATATGGCGACAGAAAGAAAGCCTTTATCTTGTACTTCCAAAGGATTCTCACTAATATGACATTGCTGTGTCGATTACAATGATTATAGAGCAAATACGCTTCGTAAGCAACTTCTATAACAGATATATGCCACTTAATATCCACAGTGTTGTCATATTTTATTGTGGTAATATCAATTATTTCAATTTTATTTAATAAAGCTAATAAAATTCTTTAACTTCAACATCTAGAAGTGTAAATAAATAAGGTTTGGAATGGTCTAAATTAAATATGTTACTAAATTTCTATAAGGAAATCAGTTTCTTTTAGTAATCAAATAAATATTATATATAGTTATGAAATTTTCCTTCTGCAAGCAAATAATAAATTCTACAAGTCACGACTATGCTATACAAATTTTCCCATTATACTTTTACCAAAATATTTCGCACTTTTATAGGCAGGTCTCGTCAGATGAGGGTATGGGAGACCTACATATGTATATAAATGTTAGTTCTATAGCGTTTTTCATGGAACAAAAAGGCTTTTGTTACGTTACTCTATAATGATTTTATGACAACTGTATTATTATTCTCCATAACTGCTTTAAAGAGCTTTTTCTCTTAAGTTCGATAGCAGCATCCATATTTGTAATTTTTTTCCGCAGCAGAATTGTAACTTAACAACGCCTTACACAATAGTTCTATAATTAAACTATAAGCGGCATTACAGAATAATTTTATAAGAGTGCCACAGGAGATGGTATAATTCTATAAAGCACTATTTTGCATCGGTTTTAAAGCAATTTGATTCTACAAGCACCGTTGCTGTAAAATTGTGTTATTGTACACAATTATAGGACTACATTAGCAGTTATCTTATAAATGTTCTATAAATGATGCTCTAAGAACGTTCTTGCAACACATTTAAAAAACAATTCAGTTTCTAAAAGCAAAATAGTCTCATGTGCCACATTAATGCAATAATTTAGTATTCTAGATACAACTAGAAAATATTAACAAAATATAAAGCTCCTATTACTCTAAATTTATAGAATTACGTTGCTAGCTGGGAGTTAGGTACATGCTAAACCTAACGGTCCCACAAAACTACTACTATAATTTAAGGCTTACGGTGAGCGCTCTATCAAACGATATATAAAATCTATTCCAAGAACCGTCGAGAACTGGTTCAGTACCGTGAGAAATGTTTGACCAACACCGTCTTACGTCGCATTAGCCGAGAGTACATTAACAACTGAACTGACTGACTAATTCTGGACGGTTCGGAATCGATTCTTGCTGTGTTGGAACAAACCCATAGTTTTCGCTCAGTAACTCCTTAACGGATAATGATAAAAATATGCGTTTTTTTTAATAGACTATAAATATTATTTTACGTCGACGCTGTGTTTTGAAATTTTGAAAAAGTGTAAAATTAATTTTTTTTAAATGAATTTTGCATATTTTCAAAATTTCAAAACACAGCGTCGACGTAAAATAATATTTGTAGTCTATTGAAAAAACCGCATATTTTTATCATTTTTCGTTGAGGAGTTACTGAGCGAAAACTATATCCCTTTGGATCGAGCGCTCACCGTAAGCCTTAAGGAAGACTGTATAAGAAGGGCTGAAGTACTAATTACAGAAATACAGTCGAGACCAGCCCTGTGGAATACTAAGTTACAATCGTATAAGAATAAAATCCTGAGAGACAAGATATACGCCAAAGTGGTAATAGTCTGACTAAATTGTGTAGCATATATGCACACTTAATAACTTGGTAGCTGTCTCTTCGTTAATTAACGAAAATTCTACGAGTTATTCTGCTCGAAGCTACCTTGAAAACTTAGTTGTGTTCTTCTGTTAATGCACACATACATTGCTATTCTGAATAGTGTAACGCCATTTGACATGACTCGACGCTTGATGCGACGCGAATGCAACGCGACGCTCTACGTTCTGAATAAACCTTAACTTAAACTTAGCACCATCTGATATATCATTTTTTACTAGGTATACTAGATATTTGCGAAATAAACGAATTTATTGAACTTGCTACAGAAACAAAGCAATCAAAGTTATATCAATCTATTGTTTTAAGTTTAAAATAAAATGAATTCTAAATCAACGGTGCCATTAAATTATGTGGTTTACTTAAATGAGTCCTGGCAGGGATTCTGAATTACCATGCTAATAGTTTACGACTTAATCCGTTTAAAATGCAGGATTTACTTTATTAGTATATTTCCACTGGAGGTCAGCAAATGAAAGATATCTGGTGCATACAGAGACGATAATTAACGCTAAATGCAACTGCCAGGTGTATTAAGTTTCAACGATATGCTGTTATTGTGATATTTAGTACTATAATAATTATACATATAGCGCTATTAATTGTTTTCCTGCTTCTAACAATTTATCTTGCTTTGGTTATCAGTTGGTCACAATATATTGTATGTTTCCAGAAAAAAATAAAAAGAAGTAGGTGATAAATATCTTGTTTACTAGAGCTTGTTT
This sequence comes from Monochamus alternatus, assembly GCA_037114965.1. Classification (NCBI taxonomy): domain Eukaryota; kingdom Metazoa; phylum Arthropoda; class Insecta; order Coleoptera; family Cerambycidae; genus Monochamus; species Monochamus alternatus. The sequence continues at coordinate 68,975,778 of CM073431.1, read as the reverse complement.
ATCTTAAATAAATATACAGGGATATATATAAAATATAGATTGTAGATGTCTAAATAATAAGATTTAGCTAAAAATGCTTTTGTAAAATGTAGCTCATTTAATAGATAGAAAAGTGTTGAAAGTGAAAATTTATTTTTGAAAAAACATATTAATTTGAAAACGGTTAACTTATTTGAGCTAAAATTGCTGTTACCATTACGTTCTTTATAACGATAAATCTGAATTTTATAAATATTTTCAGATTTCTTATAGAGGGCACCAGTTACAGACACATAGATAGATATACTCGCGTCAAGAATTCAGACGTCATTTTCAACGTAATTTTCGATATTTGGTCGCGTTAAAAACAATCAATTTTTGCAATTTAGTCCAATATATAATGCAAACTTTTAGTGTAGTATATAATTTTATTACTATCATTTGCAGTTTCTTAAATATTTTGATAAAAGTATAATGAATTATTCATTTGTTCGTATGACGTAAGTCGTCTGAATTCTTGTCGCGAGTATACATTCAGCCTGTAGTTTTTTATTTTCGACATTTGGATATGCTTACTAATAATATATTACGAAAAACGAGATTTTTCTAAGTAGAAAATATATTTTTGTTATCTGGACGTCTAGCCTCGTTTTTGAGATACATGCGTTTCAATTTTGTATTGCATGTACCCTAGATGCAATATGAAAAACTTTATTTATAGTGATTAATTTCAAACTCGGTACGAATTACTCCAGAAATTTCAAAATTTTGGTAATTTAGTCAGACATAGTGAAGGTATTTTCTTCAAAGTTCACCGTCACATGAAAAAATCTTTGAGAAAGTGCATATAAAGTATATGATAGACATTTTCAGGACTTACTTAAATAAGTTATTAATTTGCTTTTTGTTATTGTGTTAATAAATTTGAAGTCTCACTGGTAGGTAATCAATTTAATTTTCATTAAATATGAAATAAAAAATACATATATCTCGAAAACAAGGCTTGACACGTGATCCAACGAAGTATACGTTTTCCACTTAGAAGAATATCTTCTTTCATAATTTGTTATTAATCAGATATAAATGTTGGTACGTCTGTAACTAGCTCCCTCTATCAGAAATCTGAAAATATTTATAAATTTCTGATTTCTCATAATCACAGCAACTCCAATAGGGTCAACCGTTTCCAAATTAATACTTAGTTTCAAAAATAAATTTTAACATTCAACATTCTGTATCTCTTAAAAGAGTTACATTTTACTAAGGCATGTATAAATCTTATTTTGACTCTATAATTTACAGGTTTTCTATTCATTATGGGACCTGCTGTATTATTCAGTAGCCGTAAGTAACTATGTTTACTTAAGGGTGATGGTCTTTTAAAACGTATTTGTTTAAAAAATAATTAAGAAAACATATAATTTCCATGCACTGAATGTTAAAGTTTTATGAGAAGCAGGTATACTGTTTTTATCTTATAATTTTCGTACTAGTTCACCTGTTTATAAAAAATTTAGTACACAGAAAAAAGGATCCCTTAGCTATTATATTGAACCAGTGATGGGGATGTATGTTGTTAGTGAATTCTATAATTTAATATAAAATAATTTAGGTAACTACTACCCATAAAGATCATCTGGGGGCAAAACGTTACCTAGTACCTCTAATAAGTGGTTAAAAATAATCATATTTGAACACGGTTATTTATACAGTATCCTGTAGTAATTTACATAATTAAAAAAGAAACTTACCACTAACAGCTACTACTTCTTGTGAATTATAAACTTACCTGAAACAAAATAAAAAGATGTTATATATTGTTCAAACAAAAAAAACTACTTGGAATATTGAAATTCCATATTATCAGTAAATAAATCAAATTCAAATAGTAGATTAAAAAAATACAATGAAAGACGAAACGCGACGTAAAGTTGTCCAACGAGGCCGTCAGGCCGAGTAGGACAACACGTCGAATGCAATAAGCACTTTTTGTACGAGTTGTATACAATATTTATTCTGCGTTCATGCAAAAACCAAAAAATATTTTATTTAGATGACACTAAGTGTAGGAAAATATGACGCCGATTTGAACGCTTATGTTTGTCATGATGACAAAACGCTGTAGTAGAATGACAGATGAATGCAATAAACATTTTATTGCACCAGTACAATAAAGAACCCTTTTTTCCACTAAATATAGTTCAATAAAGTTTTATTTTTTGCATGAACGTAGAAAAACATATTTAGCTGCACACTTGAATGTACAAAGCCTTTCCTATTTTAATAATTATTGTGAATTGACTGACTATAATTCTTTTTCATTTGTCCTATATGTATGATATTGTTGTACTTGTTATTCTGTACTATTTATCTATTTTTTCCGTTTTTTGACGTTTTCTATTAATTAATCAATTTTATTGTTTTCAGCTGTATTAATTGTTATTTTGATGTAGTGTTTTTATTCATTCTGTAAAAGGGTTTTGTCCCGTTGAATGAATTAAATTAAATAAATAAATAAATACACAACACAGGGTGTCCCAGACTTTTCATTCTAAAAGAGTGCTCTTGAAGAAATTAAGAAATTCACTGAACAGTTTTATTTTACAGAAATGTTGATTTTATAATAGGGTTTAAATATGAAATTTTAAAAATTGCGCATCATTTATTAAACAAATAGAAACAACAGTTTGTAACAATTTAATTTAAATAGTGCTCAAAGTGACATTCGTTTTCATCTAGGCAACGATAGCATTGATTTTTTAGGAACGTCTTGCCCAAATTAGCTTGTTAATATTTATTTAACCCCAAGCAATTTGAATACTATGTACGTAATAGATTTTCTCTGTTGTATACCAGAGCTGTGTAAACTTTTTCCTATAAAAAAATTTTAAAGACAAAAATCTAGTGGATTGTGACACGGTGATCGAGCTGGCCAAACAACTGAACCACCTCGATCAAATCCATCTTTCTTCGTATATTGTATTTAACCAACTTATAATAACATGCTCTACCGCACAACAAATAAACTGATTTATTACATTTGCCAATATTATTTTTACAAACAATGCCTATTTAATCCTATAATTTTTGTAAGATCTTTGTAATTCCTTGATATAACCCTGATTTCAAAAATCAAAATATCTTAAAAACCAAGTTTCTTAGTGAATTTCCTCAAGAACACTATTTCCAAAAAATTGAATAAGATTTTAATATTTGCACCTGAACAATTACTTTTCACCATTGGTGTAGATGTTTAGAGGATTCAAATGTCAACAAAACCACATACCTAGGCCACTGGCTTTAGTTAAATAAAGTTATTTACGTCAAAATATTATAATTTTATTATGATTACTGTATACCAAGTGTGAATGAAAAATATTTACTTGTTTAGTAAAATATTTTTTTAAAGTTGAGCGCCCTGTATAAGAAAAACAAAGTATTGCAGAGAAAAATATTATAGGAAAGGCCCTTATTATTGTTTCTTGTTCTATATTGGCGAATAATTGAGTATAAAATGCAGAAAATAGTCATTCAATATACATATTTGTCTAGTTTCCTATGCGTACCGAATATCCGCAGTAAAGCCCCGTATACACTGTTCAAAATTATTTGTCGCGTATAAGCAGAAACCTTTATGGCAGTTTTTTCGAAATTGGTAGAAATTATCAAGTTCTACTCTACCAAGTGTAGAGTTCTATGTTTTTACGTAGAAATGATGTTCGAATACAATTTTGTAGTCAACCGAATCAAAATGTTTTGTCAACACAAAATAGGAGAAAAATTAATCATTAGCCATTGTTAGTGCGGCGCCCTTTATTAGCAAAACTGATTTAATACTTAAATTATTTTTATTTTTCTCAAAAAATATTTCCCTACCAAATTTGGTGACAATCAGTTGAGAGATACTTGCGTTAATATAAAAAAAGAAAACACAAATAAAAATATTTCAACTTTGACACCTTGTATCTTTTTCCACAGAAATATTTTACGAAGATATATTTAGCTATATATTTCCTCCTAATGATGTTACTCCTCTTCTATGTCCCCTTATTAATGGCCCACCCTGTATATTTTTATCGACACGTATTGAATGACTTCACTTGAATTTACCAAAGCTGGAGGAGTATGATAAAAGTGTTATCTGGCGGTTAATATATTTTAAGTTTTGACTTTCATTGATACGCGAAAGTGAATATGAACTGGATAACTGCACTTCTGTAATTTTTTTTTATTAAAAATCGTGATGAAATTACTATAATTACTTATCAGAATTCAAAATCTATCATTATAGTCGATTTTCGCCTTGCGCGGTTTTATTCCTGCAATGTTTCATCTAGTTTTATTACATTTTAAAAATTAACATTTATTTTCTGCCTGCTTCCTCATGACTAACACTTTTACTTAATAAAAAAATAAACAGTAATCCTATCGAATGTCATTAAAGTTATGAATTTAAAGTACATACAAGCTTTTGAAATAACAATGACACTCTCTCAAAACAGTTTTTGAACTTCTCGAAGTTCTGAGAGAGATTAAATTTATATTGGTAAGTGAAACAACTAATTACTAATGTCAAAAGTTGAAAGTAGATTTCATTATAAATATGTCAGCAGTTCAAAAGAAATAGCAAAATTCAATTTAAAGAATGTCATTATTATTGCAAACGATTGTACATAACATAATATGTATGAACCAATCATCTTCGATGGGAGGAGCTTTCAAAATTATATATCCAAATTCATGTTATTTTAGTACCTAATATTGCACCATCTATTAGCAAATAGTCCAAGCGTAAACGTTCTTTTTGAGTTCGTTTCCCTTTACGCGAGAGTTGGTTTTCCATTCAGGCCAACAAGATCTCCCATTAGATTGACTCGTCTTAGTGTATACAGGGTGAATCTTAAATAAGTACAAATATTTTAACCAGCAGTATAGTTTTGTGTGTAGAACACATAATTAATAGTTTTTTTACAAAAAAATCAGAAATAAAAAAGTGAAATTTTAAATAAATTTCGTAATTTTTCAGTAGAAAACTTGTTGAGGACCGCTAGCCTAGACCGACCCTTCATACTTTTATGAGTCATAGTGCTGCAGACTGAACGTGTGGTTCACAGTGTTGCCAGTATTACACAAATGTCTTTGCTTCAAGGAAGAAAAAATCTCAACTTTTAGCGAATTTTGTCAAGTGTAACATTTTATATTATTTTTTATTATCAAACTGTCATGACAGATTATCGGAAGCCCAAGTCAAACTTGTTAACCCCACATAATGCATGAAAATAGCAATAAAATTTGCTAAAAGTTGACATTTTCCATTTTAAATAAAAAACGCGTGCATAGTTTTTCGTTATTCTTCATAAAATAACTTAAGGCGATGTTTTGTGTCCCTTTCTAACAGTGTACAATGACATTTAGCTTGTGAAATGTGGATTACTGATTAAATAGTTAATTTTTTAACAAACAGGTAAGCTTGTGTGCACGTTTATGTATAATTTTTGAACATTGGACATAGTAATAGTCCTAAAAATTTTACGGTAGTATTGAACTTGCGGAAATTCATTTTTAATCGTTGAAGTATAGTAAGGTTAGTTCAGATGTTAAAATTTATGTTAATATTGCTGCGTATCATACTACATACCCAATTTTACTGTACTTATGCTTAAAACAAGTATTTTTAAAATAGAACTATTACGTTAAAGGAAACGTAATATTTATATTGGAGGAGATATGGCAACCTCGCAACAAATCATATGTTTCATTACGTTGTTGGATGAAAAATCAGCCAGCGGTCCTCAAAATGTGGGTATTTTTTTAAAAAATTAATATCTCCGTAAAAATTAGAAATTTTTAAAAATGGCTTTTACTAGACTGATTTAAATGACGAACTACACCAGCAGTTAAAATATTTGTACTTATTTAAGATTCACCCTGTATAGTCAAGGGTAATAACACATCAGAATGTAATGTTATAACTGTAATGGAAAATTACTACTTACGAATATGAATTTTTCATAACGCGTTTTTGTACATATAAAATGTAATTTTATCATATCTATAACCATTTTTGATTATTTCTAACTTATTCTTCTCTAGTTTTATGTTAAATAATGTGGGCATAACGCCTCTCCCTTTCTTTTCTTCTCTCTACGTAATTTGTTAAAAAATTGTTGATATCTTCTATTTGTAATTGACTTCCGCAAACATTTTGTTGTTTAAAAAATAAAGATTTGCTGAACAATTTTTTAAATATTTTTTCTCTTTTGAGTTGTACCTCACTTGAAGATACTAAATTTTATAGTGCATAACACATATATTGCTTTGATTAAAGATTAACATTCAAGATTAAGAAACTTTTTACATTTTTCAAAGTTACTTCTATGCATCTTTATGATTTTCAGCCTTGTTCTTTATTGTTATATAACTTCGTAGTTTTAAAATTCGTTCTACTTTACACTTTGAATATTTTATGAAAAAAAAAAAATAGACATAATTTGACGGCGTCTACGCCAAAATAAAGACTGCATTGGAGGATGATTAAATAATTTACGAAATTAAAGGTCAAAATCAATATGAACCACGGCTCAACAAATTGGCGAGAAAGATAGGAGCCGATATTCGGGACTAAAGTTTAATCTTGCGTTATCCTGTGGGAGCAGGCATTGTCAGGAAACTTACTGGTAGCAGTTAGCCCGCGACGGCGTGGGGATATTAGGGTATCAATTTTCTAAGCCGCTTTAACGAAAACGAAATTAAATAGACTGTTGAACTCTTAACTGTACATTAAGAATTATGGATCATGATCAAGTTACCTAAAATCTAAATATAAGTAAACGTTAAATCAAAAATGTTCAGTTGTGTAACTTACAATTTGTCATAAATTCACACCTTGAAATAATGAAGTTACCTTACAGTGTAAAATTCTTGATTTGTTGTTAGGATATTGTAAATTTAAGTACAATTTTCATGTGTCTTTAACTGTCTGAACGTTATATTATTATGAATTTTAGAGACTACGGCGTTAAGAAAAAAAGTACAGGCTGCCAGATATGGCGCAATAGTACTTTAGGGTGTCAACAGTATAAAATACACAAATAGAATATATATTTATTTTTCTTTAAAATACAATATCTATTAATGCATCTGATGATAATTCCCAAAACAATTTATACATCAACTTACAATGCATTTATGATATTGCGTTTTTACAGGATTGACAGATGATTGATTACCAGAGCAACGTCTTTGCTTATTGTTAGAAACATATTCTATAAACATGTGGCAATAGAATTGTACTTAATATTTGGAGATATTTTACTACGTTCTAAATATAGAATGACGAATGGTTGCCTTTGGAGGATTTTAATAATTTTTAAAATAAACTTGTGGTACTACTGAGTAAAATTTACTTCATGGTGAATTTAAAAGGTGATAGGCACTTTATAGTTACTGTGCGTGGTGAAGCTTAATAGTTCTACAAGTAGCGAAAACGTTATTTGGACTAGTAAATACTTATTACTTACAAGTTTTACGATTTTTAGAAATTAAGGTTTCCTGAATGTCGCGGCAACTATCAAAGCTACGTGAAAGTAATTGCAACTTTGAAGTTATATTTTAGTAACATGAGTTAGTTGCTAGCACCATCCATTGCCACTTTCAAGTTCTAAAAACTTCAAGGTCCCACTGATAACTAAGACGTGACCAGAACCAGAGAAGCTGCTTGGGAGTAAAGGAATCCGGAGTAGTTGAAAATACATACCAGGGACTGTAGCTTTGTTTTATGAAGTTATTTATAAAATAAAGTTTGGTAATTATTACGTAACCGCAAATTTGATTGCGGTTACGTAATAATTACTCTTTGAAAATTCCAGTCTCAGTTAATGTTACTTTGGTACTAGTTGGGATAAGGCATGCTAGTACCTAATGAGTTGGATAGTTCAGTATCATAATCAGTGCATAATGGTGACTTAATTTGATTTGCAGGTTTCAGTGGGAGTAACTAATTGATGAATAACTAAGGCTCGTTACCACGTTGTTGGCTTAGGTTTTTCGAGGTTTCGGAAGAAATATCGTTCAGTATATATTCAGTATATAGAACAGTAATTGGAGAGAGCCCGTGATTTTATGTCCTTAACTTTTTATTTATAACACGTTTTCAAATCCCAAACACCTGCCTTGGTTGAAAGTATTTCGATAGTTCTGGATGTCTGTTGCCTCAGTGTAGAACCTTGGTCAGAATGGTTCGTCTCACTAGATTCTTGCTTTTATCTAAGGCATTAGATCCCTGTATCCATCCTATGTTTCGCAAATGGTGATCACTGTTGTTATTCCTTAGATGACAAGTATTATTGTATGTATTGCTACAACCATTTTAAAAGAAATGTATGACAACAATCTACCCTACCCTATATACAGGTTTGGAAAGTTCTTTTTAGTCTACAATAAGGTAGAAAGGAGAATGTCCCCACCACAAATAAGAAAAATTAACTATAACCTTCATTGTCTATAGTATAGATGCATATTGACTTATTACTTTGTTCCTCTTACACAAAAGTAACGAAAAGACATGAACTTGGCGATACTGCATAAGAACGCACGGACAAAATAAGCAGCTTCTCGAGAAATCGCGGTACTAATACCGTCTAGAACACATCAAGGCACACAAAATATTTTTTTGTAATTTTGCTTGCATAATAATAGGTAATAATATTAATAATTAGCAAGTAATTTTACAAATAATGGATAATAATATACATTTTATTTTACAAATTCAGTAATTTCCTACGACGGAACGGAAACGGTATATGCGTTTGGGGTGAGAGAATGTGTGTGCAAACCAATGTTGCCATTTATCTCCAAAACTACTAGTCTGATTTTGGTGCGGTTTTTTTCAGTGATGGATTTGGATTTAATTGGTGTATGTTCTTAGGGGTTACGGTGACAACTCACCAGGGGGCGCTGCAGTTAACATTTGATTGTGCAAAACCAAAACTACTAGTCCGTTTTGGATGCGGTTTTCAATAATGGGTTTGTGGTTAATTAGTAAGGATTCTTAAATATGGTTACGGTAGTAACTCACTAGGTGGCGTTGCATTAATGTCTAGTCCGATTTTGATGCGGTATTCAGTATAGGACCTGTGGTTGATCAGTGAAGGTTTTTAAATAGGTGTTACGGTGGTAAATCACTAGGAGGCGCTGTAGTAATATATTTTATTTTATAGCTACTACGTATTTAAAAAAAACAATAGAACTCGATAGGTAAGTATTTCTGTTGAGCGTGGTGATACAGAAACTTTAAAAAATTTAGAAAAAATTTAAAAAACAAAACATTCATCACGTCATCCGGCATTAGTTGAAAATGTCTTTTCTACCGTCATTTTTATCTTCTCTTCTCTTTAACGAACATTTCCATAAAAACCTTTATATTACATTTGAATTTACTAACTTGTGTTATAAACACACTTAACTATGTAAAGTCTTACCGACAATTGTTTGAAATCGTTTAGGTGTAAAAGTGAAACAGACAGATTTAACGCATTGTCATTTTTTCTTTCTTTAGTTGAAAATGTCTTTTCTACCGTCATTTTTATCTTCTCTTCTCTTTCATGACTATTCTAGAGTTGTGCAATAGATACTTAGGATTATACTTGAGTCATATTTTTTCTATGAAGAAATATACTGGTATACAATAGACAATAGGGGACAGTGTACTGACGGGTAGACAGCCACACCCTAATCAACATGCATACACTTCAGGGCGATCCACCGATACTGCCCTTCACCGAGTAGTGGGCAGGATCGAAAAATCACTGGAAAATAAAGAGTTCACCCTGAGAGTATTCATAGATATAGAGGGAGCATTTGATAAAACAACCTTCCCCAAAATTAATTCAGCCCTTGTGTGAAGGGGAGTTTGTCCTACCATCTGTGGTTGGATATCAAACGTGCTCACTGAAAGAGCCATACAAATCAGCGTAGCGGATGTCTCCGTAAGACGCATTGTTGCAAGGAGTTGCCCGCAGGGAGATGTTTTATCACCACTGCTATGGAACTTGGTTCTGGACAGTCTTCTGCACCACCTCAACTCGGAAATTGGCATCGATACCATCGCTTATGCCGATGATCTTACCGATCTTACCATGCTGATTAGTGGAAGGTTTGAAGAGGTGAGGTGTGAGGACCATGCTCTGTCCGTCAACCCCAGGAAGACAGAAATGGTTCTCTTCATGAGGAAGAGGAAAATGGAGCCCATAAAGGCACCAACTCTCCTACACACTACGTTAAGCTTCGAATCGGATGTGAAATACCTCGCAGTCACACTTGATTCGAAGCTAACATGGAATCTTCACTTGGAGAGAAGATTAAAAAAGACATACCCTATGAGCAGTGCCGCAGAACCGTTGATAAATCCTGGGGAATGAAACCAAGGGTGGTCATGTGGATATACACTGCCATTGTGAGACCAATGTTAGCCTATGGAGCTGTCGTGTGGTGGCCGAAAGTCCAACAGACGACAGCTAAACAAAAGCTCAGCCAGGTACAAAGGATTGCCTGCCTAAGCATAACTGGAGCTATGTGTACGACACCTACCATAGCAATGGAGATGATGCTATTTCTCCACCTTTAGAGAAGTGACTGCGACAACTATGCTTCGCCTCAAAAATACTGGTATTACACCTGATGTAGGATGTGGAAAAGCTAGGAGTCGCCTGTGGAGTTGGATCGTAAGAAAGATGCCCCATTTGCAGGCAGACACTGATAGTTTTTCTCCCAAGTTTGTGTTTGACAAACTCTACACGATACTTATCAGGAATGAAGAGACCACCAGTGAAGATTTTAACATCTACACAGACGGGTCAAAGAAGAAGGAAGATGCAGGATGTGGGATTTATTCCAGATCCTTAGATATCCGTTATCAGTGGGCAATGGATAGGCTTGCTACCGCAGTACAAACGGAATTAGCAGGTATAACCATAGCCGCCAAAGAAATTGCCCGTAGATACACAACGGGCAAAATCATTAGAATCAACACAGATAGTAAACAATCACTACTGATCTTACGTAATCATAAGATAACAACTAGATCAGCATGGGATTGCCATCAGGTACTAGTAGTGGCCTCAGCTAACAGCAGCATATCTGTATGCTGGGTAAAGGGACACGACCAGTGCAATGGCAACAAAGTATCTGACAAGTTGGCTAGGAGTGCATCGGGCCTGAATATTTTTGGACCTGGTCTCTCCAGTATGCTTCCGTTGTCAGCATTTGTTGCAATTGTCAAAGAAGGTACCCACAAAGAGTTTATGAAACGTTGGGATGAAACAAATGGCTGTTAAGTTGCTAAGGAGTTCCTAAAGTACCCCTGCAAGGATGCAACCAAAAAGTGCCTGGCTATGTCTAGGACAAATCTTCGTCTGTTGACAGGTATTCAAACTGGACATTGCTGGCTAAGGAAGCACCTCTATTGCATGAGGAAGTGTGATACACCTCTTTGTAGGGGTTGCGAACAGGAAGACGAGATAATATTCCATGCATGCATGTCAATAAGAGAGTTCGTATTGGGAGAGTGATGGCCTTGTATGGCCTACATTAGAGAGATCACCTGAGCAGCGTCACCACCTTTTTGTCCTTATTAGGCTAGCTGGCGGCTGGACTGATCTCCTAATGGGCGGAGGTACAAGGCGCCCAATGGGGCCTAAGTGCTGTAGCCTTTTTGCTACCCTCCCCTTAATTCTAGAATTCCAGACAATAGACAATAAAAGCCGCAACACATCTGCTGAGGCCATTAAGTTGAAATGATGCAATGATCTGAAACTTTCCTATTTAAACATTTGTCTTATAGTTATCAAGATTTCATACTATATATTATCAGTTTCAGACTCTATACAGTAAGTTTTTGTTTAGATTTCAAATAATTTCATGCTTATAAGAATTTGCTACCATTGCTTGGCCTTTTGCTGCTTCTGCAATCATTAAATAGGAATTGAAGAAGAATTTATGATTTTGTCAAATCAACAACTGTAAGTAAATATAAGCTAGACATTTCTACGAACGTTCAGGGTAGATGGTCAACGAGTTTGTAAGATTTATTGGATTTGGAATTTAAACTCATAATTAGTAACATGTAGAAACATATTACGGTATTATTTATTGTAATTGCATCAAATCAACTACTGTTAAGTAAAGATCAGACATTTCAAAGAAAGTTTAGGCTTGTTTGGATTTGGGATTTAAACTTGTAACGATTTACTAAATCTGCTCAAAAATTTAGATTATGGGAACATATTTTCATATTTGTTCAACATTTTTATCTGATAGGTGTATCGGTGATTCAAGTTAGGCACTTCCAAGCTTGAACTGTAAAACTAGGTCAAATAAAGACATTATTTCCAATTCATTTGCCCTTAAATTGGGAGGGAAACACTTTTTATCCAGTTCAGTCCATTGAGCGAACATATTTGGGTAATTTCCCTTAATCGTAGATTACCGGATTTGTACCTATTGCTTGTTTACACTGTAAGCCTGCTGATAATAGATAATTTAATAATTTGGATTAGTCACCCTAATTTCAGAGTAATAGAACCCTTTGGCAATATTCCGTTAATCAATTTTACACAATTCAGGCCTAGATTTTCTCACAATTACACTACCCTTAGATTGATTATTGATTATGTGTGTAACCGCAACCGTTAATTATCTTCTGCAATATGCAGGAAGCTAGTTACAGTGAATAGGAACAGAAAAATCATGGGAAAATGATTCACTGTCATTACGAGTATTAAAATGTAAGAATTTTTAATATATACATATATTCAATACATTTTCGAACTTATTTTTTAAGCCTTATAAATATTTTAATTTTAAGATCAAGAGGGAGGACTAGTGTCAATTGAGGTACCGACTGTAATAGTTTCACGAATCATCTTGGAACATAAAACTGTCTGAATTATTTTATCACCTACACAAATGTTTACCATACCTATGATTGACTATACAGGATGTCTCAGGTATTACCGGCATATACAGTGAAAATAAACGAGATTTACCTAAATATATACTTATCTAAAAGTTCATAGTTTCCGAGATACATGATGTGAAAAAATTGTGATATTTTTAATATATTTTTATTTACTTGGAAACCCTTCGTGGTATACAACAATAATTCTAGGTTGTAATGGAATACCTTAGCAGGGCCGGTTCTAGCTTCTGCGGGGCTTGGTGCAAAATAAATCGTGGGGTTGATTTGCAAATGATTTATTGGAAAGGAAATAACTCACTCTGCATTACATAAAAAAAAATTAAAAATAATCTGCGGTATCGGTTAATGTATACAAAAGATATAAATATAAAAAACAAAAGTAAATATTATATGTAACAACTAAGAAAATAAAATCTTTGGCAATAATAAATATTACTATAATAAAAAAATATATGTCTTTTAAATGTCAGCCTAAAGTAGAACAAAAAAAGTATTGCATTACATTGCTAATGTATTGTGTACTGATGAAAATGATGAAACGATCAACGAAAACACACGCCAAACTATTGCTGAACGTTGCTTCAAACCAAGACCTCTAAACAGAGGAGGTTGCCTACAAACTTACAGCCAATAGCATTGCAGTATTTTTACGACGGGATGATGTCAATGGTATTTATTTTGATTTTCACCATCCATTTCGATGTTAGTTATATTTGAATTATCAGTCTTATTAATAATTTCTGTGTGGATATATGTTGCTAAAGTTCACTTACTATCTTTTTGCGCAAGGTGTTTTGAACTGTCTGTGTACTAGTAGTGATGGAACAGTCTTCACAGAACAACTGCGCGATATGTAGATTTCAGATTAAAGCAAAAAAATTGCTAAAATGAATGATCTAATATAACAATAGCATACAAAACACAACATGACAAGAATTTACACCTGTAGGTTATAATTTCTTTGAAGCTGCGTTCATTTTTCTTCTACAATATATTTTTTAACTCTTCTGTACGAAAATGCTTTCTGCAAATTCTTTAGTTATCTAGATAAAAATATCTTTTCAATTGCATCTTAGCACCTTCCATTCCGCTTTCTTCATAATTAAGGATCTCAAACACTATAGAAAGTAATAGATTCGCCAATTTCCTTTTTCATTTTGGTTTTTCAAGTACATATCCACAACATAAAATGTGCTCCAGAATTATAACACAACATAATTTGAGATTTGATATAAAAGTATGTATTCTCAACAGCACTTAAATAATAACCAAACACGTAACGGTAACTTTTTAAATTGTTAGCAAACAAAATTTGACATTTTCGACTCAGATACCAGTGACGTCACACATGGGTTTGTAGGTAGCGAAGGAATCAGCAATTTGTAGGCAACTTCCTTAAAACGTGGAGCCGCGTGCTGTGAACCGTTAACACTTGCCTAACGCCGGTACTGTACTTTAGGTCTAATTATTCAGTACGTTTAAATTGCCATTTTCACCAGTGGCGGAGGAATCCTGTGCCGCTCTTCCTTTATTTACAATAAAAATATTACGCCACTTATTATTACTTAATTACAAAAATTATGTTTGTTCAAAATAATCAAAAAAGTTTTGATAATTTTCAACAAATAATTATTTTTTATAATTGTCTTTAAAATATATTATATTCAAGTAATTGTTCATTTAAAATATTTCTGCATTTCGTACCTTGTGCATATTTGTATCAAAAACTGAAGGAAACTTGAAAATTAGCTCTTACAGCCGGATTCATGAAACGGGCGTAGAGTTAGTCGGACTAACCAGCTTTGCGCTCATTCACGAAATATGCGCTGCTAGTTAGGCTGTTTATTTACGTCCATATTTGCGCCAAAAAAGTTAGACCCAGTATTGCACCTCTAGTTCCTTGCGTTTCCCATTGTACACGGTGTTAAAAAAAGAATGTAAAATATTTCAAGACGTAATAGTATGAACTAAAATAAGCAGAAAAGTCTTAATAAACATGGATCTGCAAAGTAACGGTTGCGGAGATATGGACCACTATTCGTTTTTGAAACATTTTATTTTATTAGGAATAAACCGACAAAGGAAGCTTTTAACAAACAAAAAACAAAGTTACAGAAGATGTTCAAAGTGCCCTCCGTCCATTTCCAAGCAGGCACGACATCTTCGTCCCAACGATATTCGAGCTATTTCGAAAACACCCTCCTTGGTTTGGATTTCTTGACACTTTTGATTAATCCGTAGCTGCAGCTTTTCCAGGCTATTTACAGGAGTACCTATGGTATCACTAATGTCTTCAAATATCCCCAAACAAAGAAATCTAGAGGGTTCAGATCAGGCGATCTTGGAGGCCATAAAACAGGTCCGGCCCTTCCTACCCATTTATGTGGAAAAGTTTAGTGTAAATGCTCTCTAACGGCCATGGAAAAATGAGCTGGAGCACCATCATGCTGGAACCACATTTGTTGCCTCTGATTCAAAAGAATGTCTCAAAAATTCATACAGTGTGTTTTGCAGAAAGTTGAGGCAAGCAGCGCCTGCTAATCGGATTGGTAAAACAACAGGACCTAGAAACCTGTCGCCTACAATACCCATCCAAATTTTTTATGAAAAACGTGCCTGATGTTCAGATTCGATTAGAGCATGAGGATTTTCGTCGGCCCAAATATGCGTATTGTGAAAATTAAACACTCCATTTCTTGTGAACCCGGCCTCATCAGTAAACAGAATGTTTGCAAGAAAACGAGGGTCTTCAGCATCATGACGTCAAAAAAACATAAAACATTCCATATCTCCGCAACCGTTACTTTGCGGACCCATGTTTCTTGAGACTTATCTGCTTATTTTGGTTCATACTATTACCTCCTTAAATATTTTACATTCTTTTTTAACACCCTGTATATTTAGTATTTATGTTCAAAAACAATACTTTTCAGTGCTACCGATTAGTTAACATATCACAAAGTAAGTATTATACATAGTAGTGAATAGGAGTACGCCTTTTATTTAAATTGGCGCAACAGAGGCGTACATTTTTCGCGTAACCTCCGCTAGTCGGACTAACGATACGCCTTGTTGATGAATCCGTATGTTAAAATTTTGCATATCTTCATAATTTACTATTTTCAGTAACTTTGCAAGTAACATTTTGCTGTATCTTCAGTGGATCACATAATAAAGATCGCCCCCAAAAAAACCTCCGATCTTCAAAATGCATCCAAATATTTGAATTTTAAAAAAATATATTTACAAATATCAAAAATAAAATTTTTAATTTACCTGTATCTTTGTAATCATCAACAACTTTTGACTGAAGTAAGTTTATCTGTATCGCATTACTTTATCGTCAGGAATCTACTCTTACCGTATGGCGCATTAATTTCGAAACACTCTATATTAATGAAGCATAATAGGTCTCACCACGCACAAACAAGAACAATTACCTAAATACGATGCACTTTAAAGAAAATTTTAAAGAATAATTATTTACTCAAAATAATCAAAATTTAAAGTATCTTACGTTTATTTAAAATAAGACAGTGGAGTACCATTTTTATTTTAAATAAAAGAAGAGTGTCACAAGATTTCTACGCCACTGGTGATAATGGGAATATTTTAACATAAAATAATTGGACTAAATATATATTATTACAACCTGGAACTATTGCTGTTTTATCACAAAAGGTTTCCAATTAAATAAAAAATATAATAAAAATTTCGAAATCTTTGACACCCTCTATCTCGAAAACGGTATACTTTTAGATATACGAATATTTGGGTAATTTTTATTTATTTTCACTCTACAATTACCCCTTCCAAGGATGTCAGTAATACCTGTATATTAGTTTTCAATCTTATTTAGGTCAGTTGAGCTTAAGTTGTCACAAAAAAATTATGGAAACATAGTTTAGCATTCTAATGTTAACCTGCATCAGTGTATTTAGTAATTTATCGAAATTTGAGTATTGGTCTTTGAGTTTTGAAGTATTTAGGAAGTTTCAAGGTAAAAGTTTACTGATAAAAAATAAAACTTGTCAATTACTGCACCTCCCATTGCTGGATGACCTGCAAAACTGTATACCTGAAATTGCTGATATAATTGGGAAATCGATCGGTCAGTGGTCCCGCGGTTTAAGGCATCAGTACTTGAATTGAGGCGACTAGATCGCTGTGGGTTCGACCCCCGCAGCCGGTAGACCGTATATAAGAGGATTGACACCCTCTCTGCGGGTATGGTAGGGTGGAAGAATGTTGGCTTTGGTCAATGTGAGAGACTGATACCAGTTGACGTTTGACTATACCCCTAATTAATGAGGTTTTCCAGGTTTCCCTCATTCCTGTACTGAATGGTTAGGGCCTACCAACGTAAGTCGTTCCTGGACGCAAATGCGGCCTGCTTAATAATAATATGCCGCCCCCTCTCCCGCACAAATCATCGACTTCTGGGCTTATCCTCGTGATTAGAATGAGGAATAGAGATATTATTATTATTATTATTATTATTTATTTAAATTGGATGTGTCGTTACATTTTCAATCAGTACAAGCACGTATTATATAACTGTGCTCATAACCGCTGCATCCAGGACCGTACTATAATTTTTTGTTGTAATAATTAACGTTTAACTTTCATGACAATACGTGGTAAGAGTATGTAAGTATCTATATTGATCTACTTATTTTTAAATATATACTCAAAATATGAAATGTGTTACAACTACGGCCTTTGTTTGTTTTATTGCAGGACGATCAAATAGCAACTAAGAAATGTATAACTTTTAATATTTATAATCTAACATGTGATTGTACTGATGATATAATAAATTTGTTTCAATTTATAGATTGGGATAAGCATTAACTGTCACAAATAATAATAGATAATACTAATAATCAACTCTAACAACAATAAGTGCTTTTAATGTTATTTTTTGCTGTTATTTTTATATAATAATCCGGTTGTGAGAAAATAAAATATTTTTTTTTACAGGAAACGTGACTTCTTTAATTAGGAAAACATTATAAACAGCAACACTGATATACAATATGCATATTTTGTCTGCCAGAAACATATATTATGTAGCATATAACAGGTATTTAAAAAATGCACTTTAGCGTTAAGAGTTTATTGTTAAATTCCTTTTGAACTATTCCTTCTTATGTACTAATATCCTAGACCCAAAATAGTTTACTGAAGATAATTTCAAAGCCTGAGGTAAAATTTATAATGGATTCAACAAAGCTTGGCTTGCTCTTAGATCCTTAAAGTTGTTTAAGATATAGGTTCTCTAAGGCGCACTATATTATTAGATATAAGTAACAAAATACTACACAGTATATTTTAAAACTCAAATTTTTAGTTAATTTCATATACAGCGTGTCTCTAAAAGGTTTGTACAAAATAATTCGCTATACTTTTTACAGGCAACCTGCATAAATAAACAACAATTTGTAGGTATGACAAATAGTATGTTTAATAAATTTAACATGACGATAAAAGCTGTATATAAAAACAAATAATAAGAAAAAGTACTAAATGTTTATCTTTACTTTCATTATACGATTAAAGCTAGTAACGGACGGTGAGGTAATACATATCCATATTCTTGTGATAAAATATACTCCTACAGACAAGTAAACCGCATAGACATAAATATATATTATAGCGTAAGTGCGTAATGTTCTATGCATTTTAACCACAAGCGATATTTTTGTAATATACAGGCTGTATCACATAAGAGGGCCACTCCCATATATCTCGCTTAAAAATCTTTAATTGTTTTTTGTTGCATCTTTGAAGGCCTTTATGCTCGTAAAAACAAATTTGAGATCCATGGCCAACTTTATGAGTAATAACAAAAAAACCTGTAAAGTGCCCAAACTTTAAGGCCTGTCTAACTTTTTTATTTTAAGAGATAGAGAGAAGAGATAGAGTTTTATTGGTTTCCACATTACAAGCAATTGGGTCTTTAAAATTATTTTGACACATACATAAATAAAATAATATAAGAAAATCTATATTTTGCGTAAAAAAGGTACATTCTGTTTATTATTTTTTTGCAATTGGCGTATTTAAAACAGGTTCTACATTATCTTGAACAACACGAAAATATTTAGGTATATTTTTTTTATCTAAAATTGAAAAAAATGTAATAAATACGAAAGATAAGGGCAACATGTAATATTGTGAGATGTAAAGTTATATCAAGTTTCTATTAACAACTCGCCCAAATTTTCGTAGAAAATTGTGTTCAAAATTAACCTATTAACTTATTTATTTATTCGTTTCACAAATTTCCGCAAAATTACACCATCTGGCAACACTGACCCAGCGTTTGGATAGGCAACCGCTAGGTTCATGACTGTCAAATGGTAAGATTTTGGTCAGGGTCGTACTAGTATTTACTTTTCCACTACAAAATTAAAGTTCAGTATTCTTAGCAAAACGAGAATATATAACTTTTTTATAAGACTTTTTTATTCCGAATCTGTCCAAGAATTTATATTTTATTTTTTCTGCACTAAAGACGACACATCTTGTAGGTATATGGAAATAATAATTTCTTCTTAATAATTTAAGAATACAGGGTTAACTATGACTGATGAAACATTTTAATCACGTGCTCAGGGAGTCCTAAAAGGCAATAAAAAAGTTATTCCAGAATTTTAGCTAGATATTTAAAAAAACGGGGCAAAACCCTTTTTTCCTACGGAAAGTCGGCGCCTATGATGAGTATCGACTGAGATGGCTTATGGCTTAGATCCATAGTTTACATTACATCTGTCAACAACTACCATGCGGTCGCAGTGTTTCTAAATGCAGAAACGACAAAAATTAACATTCTTATTAGTAATAATACCTGATAGGTGGGTAACAGTTAATCCAGTATTTTGCATTCGTTTTTCATTATTTGGTTACAAACTGGTAAAACTACATTTTCACTCATAACCGATAAACACACTTCCCGTAGGTACAGTTAGATACAATGCCTATGTATTATAACAAAATCGAAGAAAGGGATGAGTAGGTAGGTTCTAATAGATAACAGAAAACGTTTAACACCCGCGGCAGTCTTGTCCCATAACCTAGAAAAACAAACCGGCGAACTATATTGTGGGAAAATTTCTGTACCCGACACATATTCCTTTATTTATTAACTATAAAACGTTTAAAATTAAAATAAGGCACTAAAAACTGAAGAACACAAAACTACAACGTAAACACAGGAATTAAATTATAACATGACAGCGAACCGACTCGACTGGACCGACTGCTGACTGTTGCATGACGGTAGCTTGCTGGTTGCATACTCTGTTTCTCGCATTGGCGGTGTTAAATAAGGATTTAATATAATATCGTAATTTTTTTTTCGCTTTATAAATAAGTTTGGAAATTTTTTAAAAGGAAATTCTGTTAATTATTTTTTTTTCTATCTCCTCTTAAAATATTTTTACTTAGTCATAGTTAACCCTGTACAGCAGCCAAAACAAAACAGTTGTGAGAAAATTGTAAATATATTTCATTTTGCCTACTTAACTTCAGATAAATACGATCTACTTATCCGTGATTTCAAATTTAAAATGTTGCTGCCTTCAAATTAATAAATTATAGCGCATTGTGGCCATAATAATATTCACCACAGTAATTTATTACTGACAGCACTATTTCGCATAGTTCAGAGATTTGCGCTTTGTTTCGTTTTGATCATTATTTAAGCAAAACCCTGAAACAATTTGTGCATACTGCAAATGAAGTGTTTGTTGCAATTTTATTGTGCAATAAATTATTGTTAGCGAAACAAATGATGCCGTATTCATTCCCAACTGTTTCCATACCCTCCTTTCATCAATTTCTGAAATTACAAAGCTATCCTTGATGTTGCCGCTGACAAAATAAATTGTGGTTTCAGTACGTTCGTTTGGTAAGCAGATATAAAAAAAATGAGGCCTGACGTGTGCAAGAAAAGTAATAATTATAATTTCACTATTTTATTACAATTTAAAATGTATTTAAGTATATTTAATTTAGTTCTTTACTGGATTTTCTATTTAGAAATCCTCAATTGAGGTCTGTAAACAGATTGTGTAAAGGTACGTTTACATGTCATCGTCGGCTAAATCGCACATCCGTGCTTACTACACACTACACTACACACAAACCTAGTATTATTTACTACAAATTTTATTAAAGTAGTGTGTGCAGGTGGTGGTGTGAAAAAATAAAAGCGCTAGGACAAAGTAACACTAAAGTTTACAGAATACATATGTAAGTTTTAACACTCTCGAACACGCCGCGTCCTACCAATTCCGTTCTCCTCACCCGTCTCGGAGACCGATCGGTACCCAGGCACCTACACGGTGGCCGACGCTAGAACTGTAACGTGTTGTGTGCGATCGATATAGTGTGAGACAAAATACATTGAATATCTGTTAGTGTTTATTTTATTTTATTCTTCTTCTAAAAATGCCCGTGATATATTGTACTGTGAATAATTGTATCTCAAGACGTGTTTTTTTTTCTTTATCCATTGTCCAAAGGATAAAGGAAGGTATGTATTTTATATTTCATGAACTAGATATAAAATTTTACGCTGTACGCCGATAAAAATTAGAATTTTTATTTGAAAGATTGTATTTGGGCGTTATTTCAAACTATAAACAATTTTTTTAATCAAATTTACGAAATTAAATATTTACTCTTGGTTTAAACTTTGGCTTTGTGAACACTTTGTTTAAAATAACAGATAATTTTATTTTCCTTTCTTGACGTGTTCTTGATTTTTTTTTACAGAAAATTTGACATAAACGGTTAGTATACCTACATATTAAATAAAAATCGTCTCTGCAGATGCCAGATTTGGAAGAATCAATTAGAATTTACAAGAAGTCACAGATAAGCAAATATTACTCCTGATCAATGATATGAAAAAATTAGAATTTGAAGCAAACATTTTTCAAATGAAACATCAAACATTGTTTTTGTATAAACCAACAAGTAAGTTATTTTGTATTGGTATTTATTAAAAAAGTGTAATATGCAATAACGCTCTTCACTGAATTTTTAGACTTATCTTTGTTAAGGATATTGCAACGTTAGTTTTTTATATATAAGTAAATAAGACGTTATTAAAAATTATTATTTTTTACCTTTTACCGTTCTGAAACGTGGTTTAATAAAATGTTTAATAATTTTTATTTTAGCCGCTTTGTTATATTATTAAACGCTAAACTTTAACGTTTGGAGAGTGTTACAGGTAGGTACGTGACTCAATAATAATACCGAATTATATTACGCGAAGAAAAAGTTTGAGAACAGCTGATCTAAATTATTTTTCTTTACACAATTTTATATCAGGAAAGGCAATTTAATACATTTGAATAGCAGATATGTTGCCAGCCAATAATATTACCGTCAATGTATTATGTCTATGTAAGTAATTTTCTCTGAATATCAATAAAATCTTCAAGATCACCCGGGGAAAATATAAAATGAGAAAAATTCCGAACGGGAACTTGAGCTTATACCGAACCAAAGTGATTAAGTTCATGCAAGTTTTCTGAATAAATTTGTTACCGCATGCGACATTCCGTAAAAATTTACAGGGATTATAGAATTCTCTCGGTTTATATTAAAAGTTTGGCGGCTTGGGTTGAGATATATTTAATAACAGATAGTTACCCTACACGTCTTCAGAAAGAATTTAACATATTAAAATTACATTGTACAGGTGAACGATAATATCGTTTATACAGAGTGTTTGGAGGGAACCCTCAATATTCGAAAGGGGTGTTTAGGGGGCAAAAGTGAACAATAAATCCTAATAAACATATGGCCGAATGTCAACAGTTACTGAGATAGAAGTGAAAAGATTTTTATTACCTACTATTTTTGAGAAAGCTGTTATTATTTGATCTTTTATTTTGAGTAAGTCATCCATTCTAAACCAAACTCACATTAGTGATTACTAATTGTCACATTTATTTTGAGTTTGTGATTTAAACGCTTATTTTATAACTGTCGCATTTATTTTTACATGTACGTTTGTTTAGTCGGTATTGTGCACACATAATTTCATAATGTCTGCCACATTTAGTCATCGAGAATATGCTGATATTATTTTTATTTTATCGTGCAGTTGCTGAAGATCGACATCGCTTCCCGAACAGAAGAGTGCCAGATAGAAATGTATTCCAAACATTGTCTTCAACAATGCACGTGAAACTGGAATGTTTCGCAGTCTGAGAAATACATCTGAGAGGCAAGCTGGTCCTGGTCTAGCAGTAGAAGCAGAAATTCTAAATATGGTAGAACGTAGCCCAGGTGTAAGTACAAGACGCATTGCAACCCGTCTCCAAATTAATCAAACTACGTCATGAGAAGTCATTCACAAAAACGTTTTAAAACCTTTCCATATTCAGCGCATCACGAATCTTCAGGACGGTGATAATGATTTGCGGTTGCATTTTTGCAATTAGATAAACGCAAACCATACTCCTTATAAATATATTTTATTCACTAATGAGGCTCAATTCACTCGTGATGGTGTAAATAACTCTCACAATGAACATCGTTGGTCAGATGAAGTGGAAAGTAACTTTCAGCATTGGTTCATCATTAACGTTTGGTGTGGTATGATTAATAATCAATTTAGAATTTTTAGAAAATAATTTGACAGATCTTGTGGACGATGTTCCATTGGATATTAGGCTAAACATGTACTTTCAACATGATGATACCCCTGCTCATTTTAGACGTGTTGTGATCAACCATCTTAACAGTTTCTTTCCACAGCGCTGGATTGCCGATGTGGTTTGAATCTCCTTGATTACTGCTTTTGGGGATGGTTTCAAACATTAGTATATGTAACAAAAGTGAACCCAAGAGAGTCGTTATTCAATTGGATTGTCAATTGTGCAGCACTAATAAGAGAAAATCACCGTGCACTTTATCGAGCTACACGTACATATTTTCATTGCCCCTTGAATACCCCTTTCGAATATTGGGGGTTCCCTCCCAGTCACCCTGTATACGGCCGGGCGTTAAATTGCATTTTCTAGTAAAATTTTTCGAGTGATAAATGTCACTTTAACGCCCACAACAAACAATAAATTACAATTTAATCATATATTAATATAATTTTGAATTACAGAATTACTTATAAAAATATTAGGACATAACTCGTCCTGACCATTTTCTACTTGTTCTACAGGACTTCTTGTAACTTCAGTAATACTAGTATCGTAGGGAAATTCTACGGAGGAACCAGAACATCGATCAGTTGAAGGCATATTAGTGCCATATTTGTTTTTGCTGTTTCCACACTGAATTTTCAATGTAGCCTTCAGCAACAGTGGTTGATTTCCAACGACCATGGCGCATAATAGTAGTTATACCTGCTCCTGCGTCGGCTAATACAGCAGCCAAAGAACGTTGAAAACAATGGGCTGTATATTCAGTTGGGTTTGGTAATTTAAGATAGTTTAGTTTAGAAAATTTAATCTATATCCTGAATATTGCATATTGTTATGTTGCATAACTCTTCTCTATGGAAGCTCTACATGCCGCTTTATTAAAAAATAACATAGGTCTATTTTTCATTTGAAGATGACAACTTATCTTGATCAGTAAAAATATTTCGTCGAGGGCATCTCTCAGAAAAGTATCAATTTCCTCTCTAGTCAATATTCTTGACTTCTTCTTTTTAAGAATGTTTTAATCTTAAATATTTGACCATTATAACCAATTTTTTTACGTAGAAATTAAAAGCACGAGAAATAAATTTAGAATCACTTTGGTACACCCTAATTCTTCATAAGGAGACCAAAATTTAAAAAAAAAACGTAAAATATCCTTCGGGTCACCTTTTTCTAAATAAATGGTATACTACAACCTGCCTTCGATATCCAGGTTGGACATATATCAAGTTTTATTAAAAAAAATTATTTTGCTCCTCTTATAAAATGTACAAGACTAAATAATTATATCTGACCAAAATCCATATCGTTGTTTACCTTTACATTTGCTTAATATAACATCCCTCAAAATGAGAGGACAGTCAAAGTATTTATATATATTATTCTCATATTTCCGCTACAAATATTGGTGCGTCCGCTATTTAGGGCAAACAGATGGGATTCCAGAATAAATAACTTATAATAATGTAATATCATATATTCCTAGGCTCGAATTCCAGGATTCCATTCAAC
The DNA here is from genome assembly GCA_037114965.1 of Monochamus alternatus. NCBI lineage: Eukaryota > Metazoa > Arthropoda > Insecta > Coleoptera > Cerambycidae > Monochamus > Monochamus alternatus. The sequence goes on along the minus strand of CM073431.1, from coordinate 68,950,623 downwards.
ACGAGGTTTATCTCTTTTGGACTATTCAAATTTATTTTAATATATAATAAAATAAATATCTAATATAATTAATGCTGTAGAAAATCTAGTCAATGGATTATTTACTATTCATTTGCAAAATTAAGTGTAGATCAAAAAGACTAAATGGTGTTTAAATAACAATCGTCTACTCCTGATATACAAGGTGTCCCTGACACATGACACTTGGTTTTCCTGATACAGGACAAATATTTAAATTGTATTCTATTTTCTCGAAAAGTGTTCCTGAGGAAATTCATTAAGCAACTTTGTTTTTCAGATATTTTGAATTTTTCTAATCAGGGTTATCTTGTAGAAATATAAAAATCTTATAAAAAATAGATTTAAATAGATATTGCTTGTTTCTAAGTTTGTAACAATAGTAATGACAGATGTCATGTCAAATCAGTTTGTTTGTTGTACGGTTACTATTATTTTCATGTTTTACCGTTTTCCACAGGTAAGAACGAAAAACCAGGGACATATTATATATTTGTAGTAATATGGTATCATATTTGGCATATGCTTACAGCTGCAGCAGCTACAGCAAACTGTTATAAAATATTACATAAACGCGCAGCGCACAACTCTACGCTCTGTAATAATTATAATATTTATGGTAATAGCTATTTACAATATAATGTGTTGTAAAGATTCACATTACAACATAAGATGTTAAAGTTATCAAACGAGGCGTCAGCCGAGGTATGAGTTGGAGTGGAGTAGTTTGAAGATTTCTGCAAAACTAACAGGGTAAACGAGGTGTCTGAGAAAATCCTTTTGGCTTATTTTTATGGAAAACAACGCTTCCAGAAACCGTCTACACTATGGATTCACGTTGATATTGAGAACTATGATTTTAGTTAAGAAACATCAAGATATAAGCAGATTTTCCAAACAAATCCATTTTTTACAAAAAATTCAGAGAGGTACAAAGCCAAGAAGTCCAAAATTCTTACAAATGAAGAAGTTTATAAGTTTCTAAATACTGCAGATGATGAAACATGTTTACTCATAAAGGTTGCTATAATAATGGGCATTTTTGGGGACTATCGCCGCAAAGAATTAACTAAGGTAATGTTAGATCACAATCAATACAATGGTATCTACCTATATAAATATTGTGACTATAACAGAAGGAAATGTGGCAGGTATAAACTAGTTTTGGAAAATATGTTGAACTTTTTCCTTCTAATGCAACTCATACGAGTTTATTTGTATTCTACAAACAGGAAAAATGTATACCTTCCAGCCTGTCAGAGTTAATACTTTTGGCAAGCATTCCAAAAATTATTACAACAAAACACACACTAGACATTGGTTTAGAAAGTCCTCAGCCATCATTCTGGCGCTTCAGATATGTAGATTTTAAAGCACCACGGGGGCTGGAAATCTTCCTCTTCGGCAGACTATGCAGACAAGACTATGTTGAGAATTGTACTAAATTTGTCTTAACACGTATTTTGCTAGATTTAAGATTCCATAAATTGCTGCCAATTTTTGTATTTTTTCTCTTTTGTCGACTACTACTTTTGTATTATTTGTTAGTAAACAGATACCTATATTAGGCTAAACTTTATCGTAAAATATATTTGATATACTAGGTAAGTGCATTATACCGAGAGATGGAGCTTGCTCTATCTGCTTGAGCACAGCCTAGTGGTTTTCCTATCTCTTTCTATAACAATAGAACTAATTGTGTTCGTTTATTCTGTATCTCTAAATGGAAAATAAATGTATTATTATTATTATTATTATTATTATTATTATTATTATTATTATTACATTTCACAAATTGTTAGAAATGAATCACCTTAGTAACATAATATTGTTTAGCTTACTAGTAATCATACTAAGAAATCTATTTATAATTATTATCAATAAATTTTACATCTGCTAATAAGAATAATGCTCAAAAAAATTTTTCAACATGGCAATCCATTGACATGAAAGTTTATTCAAATTTTTTTCTAATTTACCAATGCACGACCGACCATATGATTTAATATAATAGACCATTTATAATGAAACTATAATTTATTTAATCAAGATTTAAGGAAAACGTAAACGGAAACGGTAAATATAAAAATTATAATACGAAACGACAATAGTATACTCAAATGCGCTTTAATCAAGAAACTTTTGGTAATACCATTTTACTTGTTTCCATATAAAAGGCGTATATAAAAGAATTTTATTAAAAACTGGTATATACCAAAAAGTAAAAACCTGCTTCATTTAAGCATTTCATTCTTTCCATATTGCAAATAAAGATTTAAAAGGATAAAACAGTTTGCTTTTTATGATAGAACATTTCACATAATAATATTATAAAAATTCTTCTACACATCATTCTATCCACAGGAACATTTCATATAGTAATATTATAAAAATTCTTCTACACGTCATTCTATCCACAGGAATTAGCTCAGAGCTTCTGCGGGGGAGGGTGCGGCATATAATTATTTAGCATTCTGCACTTGAGCTCAGAAACTCACTAAGACATTTAGCAGTAGAGAGCAATATCTAAAGGCAATTAAAGATGAATCCAACCGCATTAATAGAGTAACGTTTTCTGATTCATTAGTCCTTGTATTATGATGCCAACAAAGCTGTTGTATTAGGTACATCAGAATTTAATGGCTCCGTTTTATTAATGAAAGCAACGTTGTACTGACCGTTAATTATCACTTCACTTCACCACGTAAGTTAATGAATTCGTGATTTATTAAAGCCGTAATATATCTACAACAGCATACCGAAGGATCTACTCTCAATATTTTATGTGCCATTATTATCAAAGAGTTGAATACAATATGGTATCTCCGGTTTCGCTGAAAATATTCTATAAGAACATTATTTTTGTACATAATATGCATGAAGAGTAATCATTTTTTTAATAAACAATTTTTATTTATTATTTAAGGAAACTTCTGCCTATACGAGCTTGAAAAGAAGGTAACAGTTCTGTTCCAGTTTTGAAAATATTAGATTTTGTACATCATGTGAAGTGGAATTTGCAACAACTGGAAACTTTATAAAAGTTTACACAAATCCATAAATATATGTCCTTTGGAATAAAATTCTCAGTAGATTGTTTTCAAATACAATCTAGCTTCGCCTACTTATTCGAAGAACAAGTGATATGTATAAAATAGCCCAATAAAGTGTTAATATAAAAAATCATAAATAACTCGCCTATTTTTGCATTTTTAAATTATGTAAGCCGGTCCTGTACACTCGTAGTAACTGTTTAATCGGCAATTTGTCTATATCCCGGGCTCAAGTTAAATAAACAAATCGTCATGCAGAGAGATGAAATCAACAAGGAAATTTCTGTGCATTTCGTCGAATATTGATTACACTCTCCGTACATTATAATAGCTTTGTTCGCGGTAGTGATTCCGAACATATCCTGAATTAATACTGAATTTATACCGCATATATCAAATGCGCATGCGATATTCTGAATATGTTCTGAATTTCTATTAATCCGCGAACGTTTCTCAAATGTATTCTGTGTTCAGTTTGGAGTGGAGTGATCACAATTTCAAATTTAAATTAACAACATTATCTGCCATTTTCTTTTTGTATCGTTTCCTTTTTTTAATAAAATATATTTCGTAATAGAAGTTATAGTGGGGTAGTTATAACTATTCGTTGTATTAGATTCGATATCTTATTATCATGACAACATGTTAAATTATTTAATAAATTATATACAGTGTGTTTCTCAATTCTCATAAAAACCGACACAGAGCTGGCGGTACATGTAGAGGTGTCCAAAATATTGTAATTTAACTGAACTTACCTAATACAAAGTTACACTCCTGAGGAGTGATTAGTTACATGATTTAGGTTTATTACTGGTCGTTTTTGAACATGAGTTAAAGTTAATTGAAGCAAGGTGTTTATTTGGTGGCAACTCACCCCTAAAATTGTGCTAAACTTTTTTCTCTTTGACCAAATGAGATTCAGAGACAATAATGCAAAATGATTTAAACCTACTAGATATCGATATGTAAATTAGATATTGGAAAGAAAACAATGTGCGTATAGGGTCATAAACTTAATTTTCTCATTTCATTCTAAATTCAACAGGCATTCAATAAGATTTTTTTTTCAATCGAAAAGTTAATTTCAAAAAATGTAATGAATAATATACATGGGGTACTTTATTTCAACGCCTGATGACAGGACGAACAGAATAAAAAATACTCTGCCAGAAAAAGTTTCATCAGCCTAAATACCTTTCCAAAATTTACTTCTTAATTTCAAAGTGTTTGGAAGATTGTTAATAAAACTCTAAATTTATAATCCTCTGTTAATGGGTCGTAAGTCCTTAAAGGGGGCTCATATTTAAAAATGTTATAAGCAGGGCCCCTATTAAAATCAGTTGTACAATCTACCCTCATTTTTTTTTGCATATAATTCGGGATCACCCTCTATATAGAGGCATTTAATAAAATTGGGTCATTTATATGAAATCATTTTAATAGATTAATATAATGTTTCTACATATAAATATTTTTGAAAGTAGTCCGAATATGTAAGACATCTAGATCCAGTTCATGCAACAACTAGGTACTAAAAGTAAGTAAAATACGCATGCGTGGGATTAAAAATTCTGTATCAGGTCCGGAGATGCATGGGACGGATTCAGAACACGTTCAAATTTATAAATCTGGGTTCCGCGAATGCAGGATTTATAATTCCGAACGTGCACTAGGTGCACCGCGAACGCCCAACTTCAAACTGCGCATGAATCTAATGTCTGAATTAGTTCGGGATTGCTACCGCGAACAAAGCTAAGTATTAACAATTATTATCAAATACATGGGTCATTGTTATACAGGTTGATTCAGAACTTATCCGAAAAACTTTGAGGATTTGTGCACGCTTAAATAAGAAGTCGATATCACCAAAAAAATTATAACAACAGTCTAATAGATTTCGCGTAAAAAATGTTTTAAGTTCTAACATTATAAAGGAGTACGTAGCTGGGTAACTGTTCTTCAACAGCATCTGATATACAAAGAAAGTAAACAAGATTTTGCACCTCGAAAGTATGTGTATCAACACGCCTGCCTGGTGAATAGTATTGGAGTGGGGATATTCTCTCTAAGTAGTAATCTTTAATTTTCAAAATGGCTCAAGTGTACAACAATGCGGAGTTAATCTACATGGTTCTTATTTACGATCAAGTTATACAAATCATGAAACTCTTACAGCAGTGGAGCAACGTAGACGTGATACTGGTAATTTACGTGCAAATCGTGGAAGAGATGGTGGCTCCGGGCAACCACAACGCATTTTAGTAGCTGAACAAGAGTTGGGTGTTATCCGTGAAAATCCCCAAATAAATACAAGGTAGATTGGTAAACAAGTGCCTGAAGTATCCCAATCAGCGGTTGGCGCTTACTACATGAAGCTCAGTTATACCTATTTCATGTCCAGCGTGTTCAAGCACTGTTACCAACGGATTATCCTTTACGAGTTAGGTCTTTTGAGTGGTTGTGCAGAAAAATGCTAAAAATCCCCAATTTACTGCTGATGTACTAGTTACAGATGAAGCGTTATTTACTCGCAATGGAATACAAAGCATTCACAATACACGCGTTTAGAAATTCGAAAATCCGCACGCAATTGAACGGTACCACTTCCAACACCAGTTTTCACTAAATGTTTAGGCAGGAATTGTTGTTGAGCGCCTAACTGATCGTCCATATTGCCCAATCCTATGAATCGTTTACAATATCTCAAATTGCTTCGCAATGACTTGTCAGTCCTTCTTGAAAATGTACCCCAGGCTATCCTACAACGCATGTGGTTTTTGGTTGTGATGGGGCATCGGCTAGAGAGATTATCTTGCATGGAGTACGGTGGATTGAACGTGTGGACCGATAACATCATCTCCGCGGTCTTCCGATTTAAACGCTTTTCGAGTTATTTTTATGGTGCCAATTAAAAAAAATAGGCAAAACTGGATAAGTCTTTGCCAAATGTGTGTCGAGGGACAAAATTACGAACAGTTTCTGTAATAAGGTATGTGCTAATTTTTTATAAATTTCATGTTTCTAATAGTGATCAAGCTTCGCCATTTTTCTTCAAACTTAATGCAACAAAATTTTATTCACTTTAACTCTATGTATCTTTAGTTTATTTTAAAGTCTGGGGTTCCACAAGGTTCTCACTTGAGTCCCCTCTTATTCCTTATATATATTAACGATATTTATAAATGTTTCAAGTCATGTAAGTACTTATTATACGCTGATGACCTTAAGATTTAATCTACAGTATCTAGCATTGCAGATTATCTACTAATTCAAGAGGACCTAAATTATTTGTCTCATTATTGTCACATCAATAAATTGTATCTAAACTTAAATAAATGTAATTTCATTAGTTTTACGAGAAATCGCATTAAATTTGAATATGACTATATGATTAATCAGGGTGTATTAAATAGAGTTCTTATAGTAAAGGATCTTGGAGTTTTGATCGACGATAAAATGTCTTTTAATTATCACATTGATATGTTAGTTAAAAAAGCTTATAGACTGTTGGAGCTCTTAACACGATCTTGTAAACCTTTCACAACGATCGCTCCAATTAAGTCTGTCTACTTTTCTTACATTTATAGTATTTTAAACTTTGCATGTGTAATTTGGTCTCCATATTATCAATTTCAGATTAACAGAATCGAAAATATTCAAAATAGATTTGTTAAATATCTTAACTTTAAAGTCAGTGGAACATATGATATTCCTCAAATTAATACTGTTAGAAAACAATTTAATTTAATTTCTCTCGAATATAGAAGATCGTACTCTGATGTTTTATTATTATACAAAATTATTAATTCTCGTCTTGATTGTCCTTACTTATCATCCTTAATTCCTTTACACGTTCCGCCTCGTTTCACAAGAAGTAACTATCTATTCGAAAGAGAATTTTATAGAACTAACTCAGGACAGAATACACCAATTTCCAGAATGGTCAACACATACAATATTAAATTTAATCACATTGACATTTTCTCTTTTAGTATATCGCTTTTTAAGAAAAAGTTAAAAATGGTATCTTAATTTATAGTTTTTTAATTTGTATTGTTTTATTTTACTATCTTTCTTAAATAGATTATTTTACACATTTATTTTTCATGATATAATTATATTTAATGTTAACATATTTTAATAACTATTACCTATTTTTTATATATATGTGCATATTTGAGTTGTAAATTTATGGTTTGCATGTGGATACATGTTTTGGGTTTTTACCTGTTTTGTATCTCTTTTGAAGTTTTGAATAAATAAATAAAAATAAATAAAAAAGTAAAAACGCTGTTTGCATTGTCACTCCATTACAGTAGACCAGATTTCAGCGACATGCAATTAAATATTTTTAAATAGTTTGCATGTGTGTGTATATTAATTTTTTTTGCATTACCATATTTGTTCATGTATGTTGAACATTTCCAATTTTTTATTGTTAATGATACTACTGATATACTACAAAACATACTAAAATGATAATGATAACACGATTCCTTTGTAATACGTATATTGGTTATCTAATGGATATTAAGTTCCATTAGATCACCAATATACGTAAACTAAACTATCATCTATTACTATCACGTGGTTCATCGATGATGTATCGTGAAATAGAGTTAGTCAGGTGATCTCCGGGCTGGTTGCCACGTCGTCGGTTTAGAACTCTTGACGTTTCGAGAGACATATCGCTCTCTTCTTCAAAATTTACTCTGAAACTGGAGATCTACTGGTCGTCGCACTATTTATATCAGAGGTGGTCACTGGTCCATGATGTTCCGGCGGGGTGGTCACTGATCCATGATGTTCCGGTGGGGTGGTCACTGATCCATGATGTTCCGGTGGATTGCTTTCACGGATGAATCGTTTCTAAATACCGGGCAGATCCACACCACCATCCCTGTTGAAATTGTTCGGATTTGTATGAATTTCTATAGCTTCTCTGTATAGTCGGGGCCAAAATCTTCTCTCTCTTACTAGCATGCTGACTTCACTTAGCTCCCCCGTGTGTCCCGTGTCCTCTCTATGTTCTGCTACTGCCGATTTTTCCCAGTTGTTATTTTTGAGGTGACTTTTGTGTTCCTTTAACCTTGTGTTGATGTGCCTTCCTGTCTGTCCTATATAAACCTTTTCACAGGAGCAGGGGATGCTGTACACACCGGGGACCTGGAGATGGTCGCTGTTGCAGGTCTTCGGAAAAGCTGCCGCCACTTTTTCACAGTGCTAAATACTGTGTTGATATTTCTTTTCTTCAAAAGATGTCCGATTTTATCTGTACAGCCTTCCACGTAAGGTAGGTATGTCGTTGCTAGGTACTTCATTTTTTTTCCTTGGGCGTATGCCTCCTCCTGATAGCTCGTTCAATATTTCTTTTCGTGTTTCGTGAAATTGAGTTGTTTGATCTGTTAGGGTAGGTTAGGGTTACAGATTAGGCTTCAAAATTTGCAATAACTTTAAATTCAGTTATCTCGGTAATTAGAAAACATTTATGAAAGTAACTTTTTTAAAATGATTTATTTTAATGCTTACTGCTATCATTTAAAATTAATACCCCGTTCAAAATCACCCAGTATAAACAAATTTTATGCAATCCTCGCTAAGGATGCATTTTTTTATTATATGCTCTATCGTGACTGAAAATTTTGAAATTTATTTTCAATTTTATTATAAATTTAGAATTGTACACCGTCTTATGTCCTACGATAATATGACAAAGCAAATTGTAAGGCAACCGTGCTGAAAAAGGTAAATATACTCGAGGGTGAATAAGTGATATAATATCTGAGACGCAATATATGGATAGCGAATGAAAATCGTTTTGAAAATATTTTTGCTTCCTAAGAAAAGGATCGCGAAATATTACAGTCTATATGTAAAAGAAGATAAGAGCGGAAACCGATTTTTTAAATCCTTTTTGCTAGGGTGTAGATAGATATTTAAAGCATACATCTTTTGGATATGATTATACACATACATATACAATTCATTTTATTTAAAAGTAGTTTAATTGAAAGCGCTTAAAATTTCATTTAAGGTATATCTAAAACAATCAACAATTATTTGCAAGGAATGTGTTGTGTAGACTTTTTGATGACAACTTATTTGAATCAATAGACTCATCACCGCGTTTAGACAGTACCGCATACTTAGAATTTCTAATTAATATTTTTCCTAATGTAATTAACGTCATATTACTTATTTGTTCCTCACATAGATGGATAGGACGCAATGGACTGCGAGATAATTTTCACCAACGTTTAAAAACATGGTTATTAACTGATGGAAATGATTTCAGAATTTTTTTGTAGAGTTACCTAATACCTATTTATGGAAGGTTGGCTTCAAACCAGATGTGGATGGAGAAGTTAGGAGTCGCCTGTTGAATAAGGTCATCAAAAAAATGACCCTTCTGTAGGCAGTTTGCGTTTGATAGGCCCTATACAGAACTGAATGGGGAGAAGACCGCCACTGAGAATGTAAATAACGTCTTCACAAACGGATCGAAAAGAAAGAAAGGTGCAGGATGTGGGATCTATTTCAGATCCCTACATATCCGATATCAATGGGAAATCGATAAACATGCTATCGTGATACAAACGAAATTACCAGGTATAACCATAGCCGCCAAAGAATCTTAGAATCTATACAGACCTACTGTCTGTGATCTCGCTTAATCGTGAGATAATGACTAGATCGGCGTGGGAATGTCATGAAAGCACTGGTAGTAGTCGCAGTCGCCAACAGCATATCTGTATGCTGGGTCGAAACACGAATGATGATACAATGGCAATAAAAAAGCTGATAAGCTAGCCCCACAAAGAGTTTAGAAAACGGTGGAATGAAACAAATAGCTGTCAGTTCAGTGAAGAGTTCCTAGAATAGCTCTGTAAGGATACAGTCAAGAAATACCTGGATAGATATCAAAATAGGACACTGTTGGTTAAAAAAACACCTTTACTAAATGAAGAAGTGTGAAACACCTTTTTGTAGAGCTTGCAGAGAGAAAGAAGAAAATCTGTGTTAAGAGATCCTCCTGAGCAATTTCATCAGCATTTAACTAACCTGTTAAGTTAGTTAATGGTTCAGGTGGGTTGATCTCCTAATGGGAGGAAGTACAAGGGACCCAATACCAGAATGGGAAGTAAGTAGCTTATTTTTACTGTTTTAAAATTAATCCGTCTAGAAATATTTCATTACATTTTAACATACAAGTATTTAAAAGTGAATATTTATTTGTTTCGAAAAAGATAACATTCTAGACAACAAGTTCCCTAATGGAAATTGTTATTTTTTACGTTCTCTATTACCCCTTTGGATAAGGCACTTCAAAAACAGTACGAAAATATAATAAGAAAGGTCCAAAAACCGACAATTTTCTATTTATTACATATAATACAGTAAAACTACACTACTCATACATTACTTTTCCTATTTGCAATTTTAAACAAAATATATTAATCAGATTGCCGAAAAAGTCATAAACGTAGACATTTTTCATTTTATTAGAGGCAGCAGGAAGCATAGCTGCACAAATATACTGTCACGGATTTCTCAATCCGTCTTTTTCTATTACCAGAAAAAACAATCCGTTAATTAATCACTTATCTTTATTAATTACTCAGTACAATACTGTACACTAATTACAACTCAACTAAACACTTATTTAATTAATCGCTATCTAAATCACTTTTTCTTTTTTTGGGTTATAGAAGAGGAACACGTGTTTCCCAAAGAGCACCAAAAAATTGCGGGATATTTAAAGTTGGAACACCCAGAAAAATATACGGGGCATTTTTTCCGCAGAAGATCTGCCACTTTTTTGGCGAATGCGGGAGCTAATTTATCAACACTGAAGCGTCATGGTGCATGGAAAAGCTCATCTGTTGCGGAACAATACATTGAAGATTCCTTAAAAAACAAAACAAAAGCAGCAAGGATAATTTAAAATGGAGAAAACTTTATACAGGTTCTTCAGACCAAGCAATAAACTATATCCACCACCACTACCGTGTCTAGTGACGATTGTGTCCCTAAAGGTATTCCTGCATTTAGCCTGCAAGGAGAATCACATTGCACAGTTACTGTTAATTATAATTACAATCAGTTTTTATAGGCTTGATTTTGTAGTTTTAAAGATAAAATATTTTAAAAATGTGAATATTGTGTTTTTTAAAGCAGTCCGGGAAGTAAACATTTTCCGGACATTACAGTACAGTATGAAATAAAACATATTTTTATTACAACTAAACGGCATATTTTTCGCAATATAAGAGCGTTAGATTAAAGTAAGAATTGTTTATGTTCGACTTTATATTAAATTTTTCGTACACAAAATTAACTTTTATAATCTAATATAGAAAAAATTACGGCTTTTCTACACTCTCCAATATTCAGTCACTACGACTCTGAATCCCATATTATTAAAAGCAGCTGGCGCCCATCCCAATCTGTCATCCTACTTGAATGACAGCGCAGAAGAGGGAACATTTTTTAAATGCCTCCGTCTCCACGTCCTTTTACACACACACTGGACATATGCAAATATAAATCTTTCCCTCCGTTTGTCTGATATAAAGCAGGAACTGTTTTTTTTCTACACTCAATACGTTTTAAATTGGGCGATGAAACTAGTGAAACACATAAAAATGGTTAAAATAAGTCTATTTTAACCTAAATTCAAGATTAAAGTAATAGAGCATTTACAATAAATCGCTAGCGTCAAAGTTAGGAATTGATATTAATGTTCTATGGTCTAGCTTACAAGTTTATGGTTCGATAATTTTTTATTCGATTTTGTGTAAGTCAAGTAGTGACTGTAAATCTAATTTGCGTACGTATTATCAAAATAACACTTGCATAGATACAAAAAGAATTAAAATCTTTAGGAGCAAAGACAACAGGAACAAAAATCACTTGAAATGGTATATTACATTTTATTTATGTTCATATAAGCTTCTTTATTTGCATTTTATATTAGCAATTTGTAAAAAGATGTAATAAAACGTTGTTTATCACAGAAATTGTTAACGTTGGAGTGCCTAAAGGATTTCCTGGTAATTTTTAATTTAAACTACTTTGTTTTGTAAAGAATTTAAAATTTATAAATAAAAAAACGATAGAAAAATGGTTAGTTGTTGCTCAAATTGCAAAAATGTTGCATGTAATATGCCTAGAAAATAAAGTAGTACATTCAGTGCACAGTTTCTGGAAAAATACGAATAATATATCAGTGTTTTAAATAATGTACATGTAATATATATAAATAATAAACATATGCAGGTTTTATTTGGTTTTTTTATTACAATACAAGTATCGTATAGAAAAAGTTTCTTTGAAAACCTGGTTAGGTGTTTTAAATGGTTTTCATTTAAAAATTTGTGATATATCTCTTGGAGGGTTGTACCCTTTTGTAACTAATAATATTTTGAATCGCCATATCGTAGAACAACTTGTTTCTACTAGATGCACTTCCTTCTCAGAATTACCGGCGTCATTATCATTCGAGTAATTTTCAATTTGACGAATCGTATCATCGGAACATTTAACTCGTGTCACATTTCTACTTTATTTTTCTTCTGCATGGTTGCCTACATTTTCATTCTGCTTTTCGCCTTTTCATGTAGCTTTTCATACGTTCATTACTTTCTGCAATTTTGTTGTCATATGGGTAAATATAATGTTGAAACAGCTGTTTTTTTGAGAATTTTTCATTGTCCTAAAAATAAGAATGAAACCTTATCAAATAATGAAAAATATACACTGAAAATAAATATCATGTATGCTTGTACTTACCCATACTAGTGATAGTATAGCAATCCTCTGTAAAATATTTTCAGTGGATCTTTGTCTACTGGGTTGGCTTCTTGCTGGATTCATTTGTTATTAACCATTTCTTTCAGCATGATTAGAGAAGAATTCAGAACTTATGAAACACGAAATCTTTATTTTTATTAGCAACAGGTAAACACTGCGGTACACAACAGATATATAGCATGTTATTACACAACTTGAAACACAACAACAAAAATTAAATATCAAATATTTGTGAGGTTAAATTTAATACCTAACATTGATCGCAGCGCCGCCTATATGTAAATGCTCTATTGTTGTAAGGCTTTCAAAACTCTTGCTATTATATTAATCACACAAACTTTTGTGGAGTTACCAGTGAAATACCGACAGTGAAAAGTAGGTAGCACTGGATTGGATCAGTTACTAAAACTACTACTAGCAGCCATAGTACCAATAATAGGAACCGAATTCAGTATATGGACGGGTTCAGTTTTTCTGATAGCAGTTGTGATCTCATAAAACTTAGCCCGAGAACAACAAGACCATGTTCAAAATTTCTAGGAAAGGCTAAGGAAGTACATAGTAGCAGATTCTGTGAGTGGCGGCGATCAACTACCCAAGCTATGGCATAATAACCCAAAAAGCTACAGTGGTTTTAGTAGTTCATCAAATAGATTATACAGGGCCAATTGCCACTGAGAACAAAAATTTTAACTACGTGGTCAGAAAAGGTAAAATACAATAAAAAACATATATTTCGGAATTTTAACTCAATGTTTAAAAAATGGGCCAAATACCTGTTCCCCTCAAAATCGGCCCCTATGATAACTGTCGTTCGAGATGGCTTCGATGGTCACTTTTCGCAGCGTTAATAATAATTATAAAAACAATGAAAATAAACATAATAATAATAGATACTATTAAAAAACCAGGTTTACTCATTATAGGTACGTCAGGATTATCCACTAACAGTAGCAAACCATCACACGGTGTTCTGTTATTTATTTCAAGCAACTCGAAAAACAAAAATATTTCATTACTACAATTGGCAAGACATAAATATAACACTGTTGTGTTGATGGTTGCATAGCTACGACATCAAAATTTAAATTCGTGTCTGGCCATCGGCCATAGGCGTCGATAAAAATGGGTTTAATACACTTTAGAGAAAAAAACTGTTTCTGCTTTATAAATAATAATAAATAGTCATAGTGAATCCTGTATACCAGACATATAATTTTTATCTTATTTTCTTTTTAAACTAACATTCAAAGTATATATGTCCTGGGTCTCAATTTTCTTCGTGTGGATGTAAAATTCAGGTATACAAATTTAATAATTTTTTTCCACTCATTTGTCACACCACACTGTATTAATTGTAGGTAATGGTTTTCATTACAATAATTTATTTTTATTTTGTAGCCGTTGTACAACGGTTCGTATTAGAAAATGTATACTACGTGACAAAGATTCAAAGATATACTTTACGCATACCGACCATTCCCCCATGTTCTTCAAACCACCATCTTCCCACTCTGTGGTTCCTATACGATGGTCGGGTCGGTGCTTCTAGTTCTGTGTCCACGGCCTTCCTGAGTCACGCCTAGTAACACCATACCATACGTAATTGTTAGTTCTTTTAGAATTTTCTCTCAGCGACAAATCTGGTTCGCGTAACCCAACAATCCGCCCCCTTTCAAAGTCACTAAAATGGGAAATCTCCCAAAGGCAAAAAATTATCAAAATAAAATATTTAATGGGAGTTTACTTTTCTTTGTTGCATAGTATATTTTGTATACAATGCATGATGATTACAAGTTAATATTGATAATATTGGTTTACTTAAAAATTAATGTTTTAATTATGTTACTAAGTTGCTAGCGTCAACCAACTCTAATGAAATGTAAATTTGAATGTGTTTACTGTTAAATATATCACGAAGTTAAATTTTAACTAATGCTGAAAGGCTAACAACTATAAATTTAGTTATCCTATTAAGGTTTCTCTCTGGTATAAATTAATATTATTCTTAGCTTATCTGTTAAATATATTTTATAACATTTCCATATTATCTTTCAAAAAATATAGAAATAAAAACTTTAATATTTATTTTCAGTATAGGATTTATTATTCCGTCAGACTCTGGCAGGGCTTATATTTTTTAGATGGCAAATTTATTACTTTTTTGTTCTTCTCACATAGCAATCAAAAGGAAAATATATTTTTCTTTATATTCTTACATAATGGCATCCCTTCAATATTATTCAATTTATTCATAGACGCTTAAATGAATATATTATCATACATTTTATTTACAAAAAATTCTATTAGATTTTCTGTTACCATTTTTAGCATACACATAAGTTAGTTTTATATTGCTTCCCTGAACATGCAATTTAATGGTGATAGGTACAGGTGAACAAATTAAACTACTCAAACCGGTAGTTTATTATTGGAAGAACTACTAATTTTTTATTTATAAAACCAGCTTATCACAGAGCCAAATACAATATCTTAAAAATTATTAAGTTTAGAAGAAAATGCACTTCAAAAAATGCAATCATCTCAGGATCTCAGGATTGGAAAGGAGGCACGACTACTAAAAAAGAGTTAAAATTTCTATACCATGATATTGGGGTTTTAATAGTTAAACTGTATTTAAAGTACAATACAGTACAGTACAGTACAATATGTCACTTAGTATATCTGTCATTGATAAATTTGTAAGATTTGTAAGCCATGGCGCCAATTAAAGTGTTGGTTCAGATTTATTGACGATAGATTCATCATATGACCTCATGGATATAAAAACATACATGGATATCTATACCACATTAAGGAAATATATCTAGGCATTAGCTTCACGGTCGAATTGGAAGAAAGTTTACTTCCGTTCGGAAAACCAGTGTGGCATATTTAGTATCAGTGTTTACAGAACTTACTCACTCTGACGACCACTACCAAATATATAAACAAGATATCGTTATCACTTTAATGCATTAAGGCCTTTGTGAATTAAAACTGATCTGAAAAGAAATCAGCAGAATGATACCAAGGAAAAGGATATCTAACAACTTATCTACCCTATATACAAGAGGGTTCTAACAAACTAAGTCGCATCTTAAGAAACCAGAGTATCAATACTGTTTACAACATCAGCAAAAGCACCTACCCCAAGACCAACTGTAAGAGCAATACATCTATAAATGATACTGCAAGAAACAACTACTCTGCGGGCTAATGCCCCGACCGGTATTGAATTACACCTGCAGTATCTATGTGAACAGCCAAGAACTCAAGAGCAATATACCTATTCCAAGGTCCTGGTGAAGAACAGCATCCTGTCTCTGAATGGACAAAGTATACATTGGACAAACAGGGAAACATATTAACAAGAAATTGGAGGAGTACAGGTCACCCAAGACACAATAGTGAGAAATCAGCAGTGATTGAACATAAGGCGGATTAGGGCATTAGCCAGCGAGAGAGAAGATTCTGATCAAGATTCTACAGAGAGGAGAAATAAATTCAGAAAATCGATTTCAATCAAGAGGAGGATTTTGATCCACCTGCAATTTGGAAACAAATCATGTATAGAAATCAATTCAATTAAACTTCTGAAGAAGAAAACATTTATTTCGAAACTTCAAAACACCTATACCATCGACTTGGTAACCAGCGTAGAAATGCTTCAACTTTTTTCAATCATTAATTCAATTTTAACCAATCTGTTAAATTTAACTTTAAAGAATAATGACAAAAGTTCAAATTATCCACAATACCTTGTGTTAAACAGGAACTAGAGCAATGACTCGAAAGCATCCGACATTTTATATAGATTATATAGAATATATATTATATAAGAAGGAAATAAGAAATTTAATATTTTGTTCCTTGTGTAAGTACATAGGTATAAATTTTATTGTTCTGTGTACTTGGATAACTTAACAGAATGTAACTGTCTGAAATACCTTAAAAAATCATGTCGTGCAGTAAATTTCCTGAAAGGATTTAACGCCTCAACAAACAATTTGCGTCACTAATAGCCGTCATGTTGTACTTGCCGCATTCTGAGACATTTAATTAAAAAGAATAATGGTTTTTATGTTGACAGCAGCACAATTTCCCGTTAAAATTGTTACTCTGACCTGCCGGAGAAAGGAAAGGCAAGCGAAGGGGAAGATAAAAATATATTCCCCAGACGGCTGGTCTGATAAATGAAGAGTGAAAATGAAGCAGATACCTATATGTCGGGGAAAATTCCAAGAATTCACTTCGTTTTCAGGAAAAATTGAATACCAACTGTCAACTGTAGTTTTTGTCTCACTTTTATGAGATTTGTACTACCTGTACCCTAATGTACTTATGATAGTGTATTATTACTATTATAAGGGTCAAAAATAACAATGAATAAATTTTAATTAGTTAATGGCAGTATGTGCAAAATTTTGGAAGAGCAATTTTTTTATTGTTGCTTTCACGTCGATGACATTTTTTTGTCAAGTACAAAATTTGATAGATATAGTTTCTGCAAAGTTATTTGATTCACTAATAATAGAAGCATAGAGTTGACATTCTCATGTCCACTTCTAGATATGGAATATCTTCATTTCTAAATTGTGGATTTCATCCTAAATTAAATTGAAAAGAATATTTTTATTTTTACAACTATATGCGTAGAAATAATATTTTTCCTTAGAATTTTTACAATTTTTTATGATACTACACTAAAACATTAACTGTTGAAGAAACATATTCGGCTTAAGTAATCTGAATTTTTTATGAGGCTCCAGTGAATAAAATTAATAACCCAAATTAAAATTCAAGAAGTCATTCTAATAATTGTTAATTAAGCGAATATAATATACAAGGTTTGATCAGTTCCAGGAACTTTTTATAAATGTGATAGACATTGTAACTTTTCTCTTTCAAATTACCCTCTCTGCCTTGTCTGGTCATATACTAAAGACGGCCTGCTTTGCTGAAAACATGCAGATAATGCGTAATTCGGAATGCCCATTTCTGTTTTATCTCTTCAATTGTGTCAAACGTTTGTCCCTGGAGAGCTTGTGAAAAGAACCAGTGCAAGAACTGTCATATCACTTTTTGAGTCGCGAATAGGAAGTGCCGATCGAGGTGCTGGATGAGCGGAAGCGTTGGTTTCACCCCTTGCCTCAGAAATTCAAGATAATAAAACTGATTGATTGTTTGACCTTGTGAAAGGAATTTCTGGTCTCTCTTGTGATTAGTTAAAACAGACAAGATCTTTACATTCAATTTTGATTGACATGCTTTCGAGAGCATTGGACAACTTTTGTTTTTTTTTTCATTGTGATGATCGAGTTTCAGTTATGTTTCATGTTTTGTCATGATATATTGTCATAGTCTTCAGGAATGTGCGTCGGTTCGTTCAAGAAGACCTTCATATACTTCTAAATATGTTGCTGATCAACCGTCATAAGCCAAAAATCAAACTTTGCTGTAATATGACTTCGCACAGGTTTATCCCTTCGCGCAACATTACACTCGTCGATCGATGTTAACTGTCGCCTCAAATGATTATCATCTGCAACCTTTGCAGTTTGTATCAGTTGAAAAATTTCTGTAATAGATTTCCTCAATTTTACACTATTGTGATGGTACGTTGATCACACCACAAAATACATTAGTTATTAGAAATACCAAAATAACTTTTCAGACGACTTTCTCTTTGGTGTGTTTATGTTCATCTTCAAGGTAGTGGAATGGTCGGCCAGTGGCCGAGAGGTTTAAGTCATCAGTACTTGAATCGTGTTTGCTAACAATCCCGCGGCCGGTAGACCGTAGATCAGCTACACTTGGAAATAATTGGCACCCTTTCTGCGGTTATGATAGAGTGGAAGAACGTTGGATTGGGTCAATGTGAAAAATTGATATCAGTCGGCGTTTAACATACCCTTAATTATTGAGGCTTTCATTTTAATGTACATCTCTTTATACGCAAAACGAATCCCATCCGTTCAAGTATGAGATTTATTCAGACATATTGTCGTTATAAAAGATTTAAGATGTATTTTGACCACCAAACTGACTTCAAATCATATTCACTTCTCCAAGTTTTAAAGCAATAGCAATTCTGAACATTAAACCTTGAAACACTAATAATACCATTTAAGTACGAAACTTAGTATTACATACCATGTAACTGTTTCATAATACGTTTTGAAAGCTTATGATGTATATTCCTATAATTTTTACTTTATTCACAGTATCTGAAATTAATCACATATTGTTAAAAATTGATTTCCATTATTAGAGTTGAAATTTTTGAATAAATTAAAAAGTAATCACCATAATTACGTAGTTAGTTGGGCTTGCAACAACGGAGGCGAAAGGAAGATAAAGGGATATTCGCAATAAACCTAAATAAAAAAATCATTAAAGAAATGTCTAAAACTTTCTAAAAGTATCCGCCACTGCCGTTTTACATAAAAAACGAGAAAATAAAGAATGAGATCCACATTTTTATGTCCAACTCCAGCACACAAATGAAATCTGCATAACAGGTACGTACTCTGATTTCAGAGCGCTTTATTGGTATGCTCTGCAGTAAAAATATTCACGTAGTGTCTACAAACTAGGGCAAAAACTTCTTTACTTAGTATTAATTAAGTTCATAATTTATTCTCGGGAGCATTTTTTACCTTCGAAAACGTAGCTTCCATTGATTTATATTTTTCTAAGAAATATATACAAGATGTATAGAAACCAGTGGTTAAAAATGATAGGGACGACAGAATGAAGGGGTGAAAATAATGTCAGTAATTCATATAGGTTTTTGTTCCATCTGCCTTTCTTACGGATATACAAGGCTTTCAAGTAAGAAGTTAAATAATATTATATTAGTTTTTCGTTAGTTTTATTGGGTTATTGCCACACTTCTGAAAAAATAATAAAGATTAATTAAATAAGCCCTTGTGCCAAACGGAACAGTCAAGGGTTTTGAAACTACGTTTGCCTAACCAAAAAAATCTCACACTGAAAAAAGCAGATAAGTAAAAAGTAACAAAAATCACATTACTATCGCGAACTTCCGTATTATCGACGTTTCGAAAAACTCTCTGTTTTCGTTCTCAAAATCGTAGTAAAAATATTAAACGTATGTCAAGTTTGACAGTTTAAAATTTGTTTATCTGCTTCCATAGAGATGTTAAATGATTTTTATTTTATTGTTACTTACTTCTTCTTGATACAACTGTAGCCAACAATGATCGATATTTACTGAACATTTTGACACACACTTATCTCCGTTCAACAAAATAATCGCGGTCTCTTTTAATTTTAGAGAAGGAAGATAACGCAACAAAAAGAAAATTAAAAGAGACCGCGATTATTTTGTTGAACGGAGATAAGTGTGTGTCAAACTGTTCAGTAAACATCGATCATTGTTGGCTACAGTTGTATCAAGAAGAAGTAAGTAACAATAAAATAAAAATCATTTAACATCTCTATGGAAGCAGATAAACAAATTTTAAACTGTCAAACTTGATATACGTTTAATATTTTTACTACGATTTTGAGAACGAAAACAGAGAGTTTTTCGAAACGTCAATAATACGGAAGTGCGCGATAGTGATGTGATTTTTGTTATTTTTTACTTATCTGCTTTTTTCAGTGTGAGATTTTTTTGATTAGGCAAACGTAGTTTCAAAAATAACCCTTGACTGTTCCGTTTGGCGCAAGGGCTTATTTAATTAATCTTTCTTATTTTTTCAGAAGTGTGGCAAAAACCCAATAAAACCAAAGAAAAACTAAAATTATGCCACAAATAAATAGCTTCAGACAATATTATATTAGTTAAATACTGAATTTCAGTCATACTTTATAAACCGTTACCATGGCTACGGTAGAATTTTTAAAATTTCGTCCTGTATCTCAAAAACGAAGAGATCTACGAAAATTCTAATTGTGACATTTTAAAATTCTCAAATAAGTAGTTCAGTGTTGCAAAATCCGTATCCTTCTGTCTCTTGTAATTTCACTGAAATTACAGTTTGCCTATATTTTTAACGAACTGATCCGATTATTATGCCAAATTTTGTTCAAAAATATGAACGCATTAACGATACGGCGATAACTATCCCCTCCCCCCCCTCCCTGTCCTCTTGAAACTGGTAAACGGTTGGTCGGATGTCTCTAGGAAAGAAACAAGTCGATTTTTATTAACGAAATAATCTTCTTTTAAGTTATCAATATTTATGTGGTACCTCCGGTTTTCCCGGAAATGACGCCATCTCTTTTATTTTAAATAGAACACTAATATTTTTGTTACAGATATCGAATCTAAGGTAAATCCTGAGTCAGATGATGTGGCACAATGCCTGTCAAACATTGACAGATTGTTAAAACATTAAGAAAAACCTCTTGTTAGATTGAAAACATCCTGAGTCAGATGATAATATGGCACAATGCCTGTCAAACTTTGACAGACTGCTCAAAAACGAGGTCCTTAGGTTGAATAAAACATTTAACAATACGTATGATTTAATTAGGCAACACACAAGACGGTAATGCTTCATTTCCCGGCCTCAAATAACTCCGGGAAATATTTCATTTAACAGCCAATATTAAATAAAATCGTTAAACCTGTCACAAACTTGTCCACCTAATGCTTGGCTTTGATTTTAATGCGAATTACTATGACGCATTCCTCTTAATTTCATTTGTTTCGAACGATCATGGAAGACTAGATATGCGTACATCCGCCCATATAAATATACTAAAATGCGTAAATTATGGTTTAATAAAAGCATTTTTATTAAAATCGTGCCCAGATTACTAAAGGTAGAAGATGGGGTAAAAACCAGTCATCTGAGGTATCATATTTCAATTCATAAGACGATTTTCCATTAGACAAAAGAAACACGTTTTATATCGTTATTTCCATTTACACTTGAGAATTAAAATTTAGCAAAAAGAAATATTTTGGAAATAAAGTATCATGAACCAATTAATATATAAAAGGTATTTCCAAGCACATATTTTTTTCTCATTTTTTATTGTTTGTTGAAAAGTGAAAATGGTGAAACAATGATAAATAGAGACTTGGCAACATTCCTTTTTTTATATTCGTGCGGGGCATTAATTTAGGTATATTAAGCTATAAAAAATTGAAAAAATTATACATTTGCGTCCCTTCCTAATATGTACCTAATTCAATTGTAAGAAAAAAATATATAGATTATAATTTTTATCGTTAGGTATAAAAAATATATATATTATAAAGTTACTAGTAGTTAGTTTGCTACGCCTTACATGTATTAATATGTTAAAGAAATTATATAATTGTTTTTATTTTTCAAAAAATCACTCCTACAATATTTTTGTACATACATATGTAATTATTGCAATTGTTCAACTAACTGTTATTAATGGGTAAATATCTAGTTTTTTAATAAATGATAAATGATCGTTTGATTTCTCTTATTAGTAAAGGATTTGAGAAACTTGATCATTTGTGTACTTAGTTCTTAGATTTAAGTAAAATTTTGCTTAAAAAACTATATTTCTATGGTTTTCCTGATGAAATCATCTTCCTATTATCTTCTTATTTGATCGACAGATATCAATATGTTAATTTTTTTTTATATATATATATTTAGGTATTAACAATACGAAACTAACTACTTTGTGGGCTAATGCCCCAACCAACATTGAATTACACCCACAATATCTACCCATATATACTTTATTATTAGCTTTTGCAACATTTTTTACTGTATTAGAAAGGTATTTTAAGCTAATATATATCAAATATCCTACGATTCCTATCAATGAAGTCATATGTATGTTCTCTGATACCAAACATCTAGGTATGCTAATAAACAATTCCACGGACAAAGCTCTATTCTACTAAAAAAATTAATGTAGTTAAATTTACTAACCTATTTTAATGAAAACATTCTATAAATATCTAATTTCACTTTTCGAAAAGGTGAGAACTCGAAAATTCAACCACAATAGATGAGATCTGACCTATTTCTGCATTTTTAGGATTGCTTCTTCAGGTGGCCTCCTTTAAGTTGAATCAAATATCTAACTACAAAAATTATTATATCAATAAATTAAAATTATTTGAAATTAATATCGAGAATGTCAAAAAGTGATGATAACGACCTACTCAATTAATAACAAAATTTTTACCCTTTATGTAATCGTTTTTTTCTATATTTTTAGTAGAACAGAACTTTGTCTGTGGAATTGTTCGTTAGCATACCTAGATGTTTGGTATCAGAGAGCATACATATGACTTCATTGATAGTAATTGTAGGAGATTTGATATATATTAGCTTAAAATACCTTTCTAATACAGTAAAAAATGTTACAAAAGCTAATAATAAAGTATACAGGGTGTTAAAAAAGTGTGTAAAATATTTAAGGAGGTAATAGTATGAATCAAAATAAGCAGAAAAATCTCAATAAACATGGGCCCGCAAAGTAACGGTTGCGGAGATATGGAATGTTTTATGTGTTTTAGTCCCTTTTTTATTTTGCAAAAATGTTGTGTATTTTCTTATAATAATTGGTTGATGTTTAGTGAAATAAACAGTACATATTTGACAGTTGTTCTCAGTGCACAAGTTTTCTTTCGTTATGGCTGATTACTCTAACGCAGAATTAACAGGCATGCATTTCATGTATGGTCGTGCTAATGGAAACGCCACCGAAGCGTGACGTCTTTATGTTGATGCTTATCCAAATCGCCAGATTCCTTCACAACGCATGTTTGGAAGAATTCACCAAAGATTGCCTGATACCGGTTCCTTGAGCAAACAGCGATATTTATCCGGTAGACCAAGGTCGGTATCCACTCCGAGAGCAGAAGAGGAAATTCTAGCACTGGTAGAGCAAAATTCAGGTTCGAGTGTGCGGAGAATATCAGCCGAGGTAAGAATTAGTGGTCCTATTGTTTGGAGAATCCTTCACGAGCAACTGCTTTATCCATACCATGTGCAACAAATACAGGCCTTAAATCCAATAAATGATCATCAAGCACGTTTGGTTTTTTGCCGCTGGTTTCTACGTCATGATGCTGAAGACCATCGTTTTCTTGCAAACATTCTTTTTACTGATGAGACCGGGTTCACAAGAAATGGAGTGTTTAATTTTCACAATACGCATATTTGGGCCGACGAAAATCCTCATGATCTAATAAAATCTGGACATCAGGCACGTTCTTCATTAAACATTTGGATGGGTATTGTAAGTGACAGGTTTCTAGGTCCTGTTGTTTTACCAAACCGATTAACAGGCGCTGCTTACCTCAACTTTCTGCAGAACATACTGTATGAGTTTTTGGAAGACATTCCTTTGAATCAGAGGCAACAAATGTGGTTCCAGCATGATGGTGCTCCAGCTCATTTTTCCATGGCTGTTAGAGAGCATTTATACCAAACTTTTCCACATAGATGGGTAGGAAGGGCCAGACCTGTTTTATGGCCTCCAAGATCGCCTGATCTGAACTTTCTAGATTTCTTTGTTTGGGGATATTTGAAGACATTAGTGTATGGTACTCCTGTAAATAGTCTGGAAGAGCTGCAGCTACGGTTTAATCAAAAGTGTCAAGAAATCCAAACCAAGGAGGGTGTTTTCGAAAGAGCTCGAATATCGTTGGGGCGAAGATGTCGTGCCTGCTTGGAAATGGTGGGAGGGCACTTTGAACGGTTTATTCCTAATAAAATAAAATGTTTGAAAAACGAATAGTGGTCTATATCGCCTCAACCGTTACTTTACGGACCCATGTTTATTAAGACTTTTCTGCTTATTTTGGTTTATACTATTACCTTCTGAAATATTTTACAGTCTGTTTTTAACACCCTGTATATGGGTAGATATTGTATATGGGTAGTGTAATTCAACGTTGGTTGGGGCTTTAGTCCACAAAGTAGTTACTTTGACACAATATTGATAATACCTAACGACGTAACATGTTGGCTTCTTCGAACAGAACTTCATTGAGTCGCGATTATATAGATGTTTCATGTTGCGTCCACTCTCTGTATAAACGAATACAATAACATGCAAGTTCTGTTAGAAGTGTATGCGTGGCATTTGGCATTACTGTTAGGAGAAACTAATATGTTTAAGACAAATGTGAGACAATGTACCGTACAACAATTAAACCAATTTTACCGAATTTATGTTACCAATCGATTACTTGTGATATCATTTTTTATGTTAGTAGACGATGTAAAAAACCTTTGTAAGTACGTATTCGAACTAGTCTCCTTTTTAAATTGTTCAACCGAAAGATGCCCGAGTAAAGCACTGACTTTAAGTAGCTCCCCTTTAAAAGCAAAAATATTTTACATTTTTTAAACTCGTTCTGTACACAGTTGCAGCCCTCCCCACAACTTTTGTTGTTTATCGATTTCATCTGAAAAACAAGGCCGCTGAAAATATGTATATTGGCTGTCACGGACTACCTCTAGCATTTTCACATTTCTACATTTAATTCAAAACAATACTATTACGAACAGCGTATTTTTAAACCCTTGCTGCATTTACTATATTAACAGAACGATGAAAGAGTACATTTCCGTATCAGACAGTAACAGACACGGGTTTTAATATGGGTTAAAGTTGCGTGACACTGCTTTCAGAGAATTTTCAGAATGTGCCATGAATAACGAATAACTTTTACAGAAACTCTTTTGATTCAAAAAGTTGTTAGTATTTACGTTTCTTCTTATACAGGTTAAAATAACCCTTCAAGTTTTAGGTATTCAAACGAACTATTTTAATAATTATTATCATTATAACTATTTTTTGCCTTTATGTTAGCGAAACTATTTTAGTAATATTTTGTTGACGATAATAATAATAATTTAAATATTCTGATCACAATATATATATATATATATATATATATATATATATATATATTGCCAACAGGCAAAAGCCCAATTACAGGGTAGGTTACGCAAAAAAAGAACATTGACATTGAACATTAAATTAGTTGAAAACAACATAAAATTTAAAAATATAAATAACAGTATTACAATACAATACCAACTACAATCAACAAAGCACAACAAAAATGATTAATGAAGCCACACGTAATAATTAAACAAGAAAACAAGAAAAACCCTATCAATTATGGGAATACTGATTCAATTAGCAAAATTGTGCAACAAAATATGTCAACCTTGCTCTCAATTTTGCAATAATTATGGATCATTTGGTAAAGTTTTTTAAAGATATTAGAGCATCGGGAAGAAAGTCTTGGTACCCTATATTTGATTTGATTGTGAAGTGCAACGGTATCTAATTTATTGTTTACAAGTTTGTACAGAATTATAACTAAGTGCAGCTCCCTCCTAGATTGAAGGGTTGACAGAGAAAAACGCTCTAACAACAGTTCATGTGAAAAGCCAATAGGAGGATAAGTTCCATTAATTATAAATGAAGCGGACTTCAAAAAGCTTCTTTGAACCTTTTCAATTGCAGATACATGCATATTATAAATAGGATTCCAAACTGCAGAGGCATATTCCAACCGAGATCTTACAAAAGTTATAAACAGCAGGCGCATTGTAGTTATGTTATGGAAACTTTTTGAGTTGCGTATTATAAACCCTAACATTTTATATGACAAAGAAGTAATCGTCTCAATATGTTTATTAAAACTAAGTTTGAGATCAAAAATAACACCAAGATCTTTAATCATGCTAGGACGGTGCAAAATTGAATTTCCAATTTTATAATCATACAAAATCGGCTTTAACTTTCTATGAAAGGATACAACATTGCATTTATCTGGATTTAAATGCAGGCTATTATTTATACACCAAGAAATTATTGATTGCAAGGCTATTTGAAGGTACTGACAGTCCGCAATAGACTTGATTTCCATGATCAGTTTTACATCATCCGCATACATAAGAATAATGACATGTATGTCCAAGCCAATGTCATTAATAAATAAATTAAAGAAAAGTGGCCCCAAAACTGAGCCCTGTGGAACACCTGACTTCTGCAAAAACCCACCAGACCTATAACCTTGAACATTAACAAATTGATATCTATTCTGTAAATAAGATCGAAATAATAATATTAATCTAGCGGATAGTCCAAAATTAGCTAATTTTTTCAATAAGATATTATGGTCTAGTCGATCGAACGCTTTGGAGAAGTCAGTGCAAATTACGTCAACTTGGCTTTGGCGATCGAGAGCTTCATTTATGAATTGAGTCTTGCAAAGAAGATTAGTCAGTGTAGACCTTCTAGACATAAAACCATGTTGATCGACAGTAATAGAATTCGATACATGTCTGGAAATAGAAGCATACATCACGATTTCAAAAATTTTACCAAAATTTGCAATTAAAGTAATCGGCCTGTAATTAGTAACTAGTAATTAGTAATTAGTAAGTAGTAGTAGTAAGATATATATATATCTACTAGCAACAAATAACATTATATTAGAATTGGTTAAAATTATTCCTTAACTGAAGTTTATGGAAATACAGCACGTATCTGAGAAATTGGCTTTGTTCGCACAATACCCTAATCAGTGTCCAATCGTCAGGTGCATGCGCATTTCAACAAAAATATATTTTCAACCTTAGACAGGCATATAAATAAAGTGTGTCCGGCGAACGATTAGAAACCCCTTCTCTGTGCAAAAAGGGTTATTGCTTGCTCCGTTTGAATGAAATAAACGTTTGCTCACTGGCTGACGTCATATAGCCCGCCTTGTGTCTAGAGTGATGGGTTGAAGAACAAAACGAAGTTATAGTTAAGTATTATTAAGTAATTTATAATGAAAATAATTTTCCATGCCTTATTCTAGCTGGAATAATGTAAACTACATTAGGTATTATTTACATTTAATTATACAATAGCTAGACGCATAGATTCAGATATACTTGCATGAAAATGATCTTCACAACAGTAAAAAGCAGATACATAAAGCCGAAACTTTTTTATTATCTTGTCGTACGGCTGCAAACTATTTTCTCCTATAAATGATATTGCAGGAATCAACTACTCCACGGACTAATGCCCCGACCGGCATTGAATTACACCTGCAGTATTGGCTGTTCACACAGACAACCTTTACATCGCTGGGCTCCCGTATTCTCCAGACAGGCGATTCCGAATGTTGAAATCCGTTTACTTTTTGAATGTACTAGTTTTTGTGACGCCAGTCTTTACATTAGTTTTTCAAATGTCAACAATGGCTTACGTGTATAGTAGCAATTCGGAGTTGATGGATCAATTTAATTTATGATGCTGTGAAAATCCTTTAGCAGAACGTTTTCTCGGTAAACATGTGCCAAATCGTTTACAGCGTGCCCAAGCATTAATACCAAGGAATTGGACGAGAAGGACCGATACCATGGCCGCCACGATATCCTGACTTTAAATCGTTTGGACTTCTTTTTGTGAAGATATTTAAAAAATTAAAAATTTAAAAATTAGTTGGGATAGTTGCTGCCAATAATTTACGAGTTCAATACGGACAAGAAGCAGAAACATTTGTATTAGTTTGTAGAAATTGAGTAAGACGGGCCCAAAATGTTGTTGTAACATCGGGTATGTCAAACTATTTCATTAATTAAAGCCACAAATTAAATCTACTAATAATTAATAACAATAGCGACAGAAGCAGTTAAATTTGCCGGTCGCAGATTGCCGTCTTATCAGGTTTTACAGTGAACCAGTTTCCAGTACCGCGCAGACGTGTATTTTTAAATGATTTTCGAAATGCCCTATTTGATTTTCTTTTTTACAAAATTGTATTTGTAAGAGTCCCCTTTACACTCATACAAATTTTTTAGATGAGTTTTAAATCACCCTGTATAATTTGGAATTTAAAATTAGCCCAGTAAACGAAAAGATATAGAGGGAAATGCTTCGAACACAATGTTTGACTGGACAAGTTTGTTTGGACTAGGTAGGACGTGAACATATCAAAAGTCCCCGCCCATGATATCTACTGTTGTAATGTTTTAAGTAACGTTCAGATAAACGTTAGTGCAATGGCACTGCAGTTGTACTGTTGTATTGTAATTGTATGGTGTTAAATATTATATACTCTGTTTACATAAAATTACTGTAGACTTAAGAAGTTGGGGAATTTATCCGCTGTAAAGGTCGCACCCACCACCTCCGAGTTCTTCTTTTCATTTTTTGTGCGTGTATAGTATTAATACATATTGACGTCGCTGCGAATAAGAGCAGCAAAAGTAACTGTTTCTAAACCAAACAGTCCTCTTCATCCACATTTTAGAAACAAATCAATTCTAAACTAAATATCTAAATTAGAATCTAATTTAAAAACCTAACCTGCAAAAATGTGAATCTTCTGTTTACTGTCAAAAAAGCAGTTTTCTGATTGGTCCTTGTATGTTTGTTGGAAAAGGATTGGTAAAAGCTAAAATGCTTTTAGCTTCTGCCATACAACTGCAGTACAAAGGCGTTACTGTTAAGTTTATCTGAACGTTACAAAAGTCACCCGTATTTCTCGCCGTTTTACTTCAGTATCTTTGAATATTTGCAAGTGGGATGAGTTAACATTCCTATTATTTGCTAATCCCTAGATTATTCAGTTATTAAATGTCTAAAATTATTTGTATTTTGTAGAAAACACTATTTCAAGAATACGGCGCCCCTTTTAATAATTTTTCTGCAGTACCAATGCAACCGCACTAATCTTATGTGACTGAAGCTTTATATGGTTTTACTGATGTGAATCAGCCTATGAAACGATTATTTCAATTATCATTTGTAGTAAGTTGTATTAAGTAACGTTCAGATAAACTTTAGTGAAATGGCACTGCAGTTGTACTGTTATATGGTGTTAAATATTATTTACTCTGTTCACATAAAATTATTGTAGACTTAAGAAGTTGGGGAATTTTTCCGCTGTAAGTTGGCGACATGCAAAAACTCAAGATTCTTGACCTTCAGAGAGGTTATGTTTATGTTTTGTCAACTACGTCCCTATCTACGGAAATTGTTGGTTTTTATCATTTGCCGAATAGTAATTAAAAGCCTACCCTAGATAAAATATAAGCCTACAATCTGCAGGAATAGATGATCTATTTGAATGTTTGGTTAAATCACAGTATACTAGTATACTGTGGGTTAAATGGATCCCCACTAATTTCAGCAAGTCATCAAACACTGCCACTGTCATTTGGGTGAAATGAAAAAATAATCGGTATTCTCATTTCGCATTTCTTTATATAAATTATAGAAATCACCTTGCATGTGCTATCTGCGGTTAACAGATCGCACCCACCATCTCAGAGTTCTTCTTTTCATTTTTTTTGCATGTATAGTTTTTATACATATTGATGTCGCTGCGAATAAGAGCAGCAAAAGTAACTGTTTCTAAACCAAACAGTCCTCTTCATCCATTTTTTTAGAAACAAATCAATTCTAAACTAAATATCTAAATTAGAATCTAATTTAAAAACTTAACCTGCAAAAATGTGAATCTTCTGTTTACTGTCAAAAAAGCAGTTTTCTGATTGGTCCTTGTATGTTTGTTGGAAAAGGATTGGTAAAAGCTAAAATGCTTTTAGCTTCTGCCATACAACTGCAGTACAAAGGCGTTACTGTTAAGTTTATCTGAACGTTACAAAAGTCACCCGTATTACTTCAGTATCTTTGAATATTTGCAGGTGGGATGAGTTAACTTACAGTTTCTTTCGTTAAGGTCGCCGTATTTCGCGCCGTAAACTGATCAAATTTGTGGTTTTTTAGGTACTGAAATTTTGAAAAATAAAACGCGTAGAACAAAAGTAATATCAAAAATAAAATTACTGATGTTTTGTTTATCCACTTTTACTATTTAAACTCTCTTTAAATAATATAATAACTTTTAAAATGCATTTGTATGACACACATTATTTCGCTATTCTAACCCCACATTTTAACAATTATTTTCACATACTTATAAACAAAAGCGAACAATGTCATATACAGAAATATGTAAGTTTATGTTATAACAATGTTTACATCTATAGCTGAATTTAAAAAAATACGCATTTTGAAAGTTTTCAGCACCTAAAAATTTGCTGGATAAATCGCTTTCTGACGTTATACATTGATTTTATTTCGGTACCTTTGAATATTCGCTGGGGGCATGAGATAACATTGTTGTTATTTGCTAAACTCTATATTATTCTGTTCTTAAATGTCTAAAATTACTTGTATTTGTAGAAAACACTAATTCAAGAATACGGCGCCCATAAACCTCTCTCGAAATTCTGTCGCTTTATTTTTCATACTGGTTTTCTCTTTCACGATAACGTCTTGGCGGTTCAAGATATCTGACTATATTTAAATATTCTTCATCTGAAGAGGCAGACGAATCAGAATTTTCCATTGCACAAA
This sequence comes from Monochamus alternatus, assembly GCA_037114965.1. NCBI lineage: Eukaryota > Metazoa > Arthropoda > Insecta > Coleoptera > Cerambycidae > Monochamus > Monochamus alternatus. Next base: position 68,919,367 of record CM073431.1, on the reverse strand, counting down.
GTAATCGTCACGAAAATATCAAAAAAGTTGAGTTTAAGCCTTACAATAAAGATGTAAACAAGCAACAGCTAAATCACTGCGCGCGTGCGTTAATGTTTATTGGACAGATATCTTTCCATTTTTCTTTGGATATCTGTTCGATAACTTATGCAATAGATAAGCATTATCGAATGGTTCAGAAACCGAATTCATAGGATATCTCCAGTTTATGGAATCGATAAGTTTATTTAATAGATATCTACTAGACGTCCAGTACTGAATATGTGTACATAATGGTGCATATTTCGGCCAATTCGGGCATGGTGAAAAATTGATAGATTCATTAGTCGACAGTTATCGCAAAACAGTGAAACTGCTTTAACATTTGAAGGAAAATAGATAAAATAGTAAAGTAATATATATAATTGAAAGGAATTTAATGCTCTACAACCCTATAGCATTTAGTTTTTCGGTGCATCGTTGAAGAGTTATCCGGTCAAAAAGAATAAAAATGTGAACAAAATTTTTTTCCCAATATTACAGACTTTCAAGAGCGGATATCTCGAAAACTATATAAGATATCGAAAAACTTGACAGAGTAAAACTTGTACCAAATTTAATCATTTTGTATAAAATGGTCATGTCGGTAGGACGCATAGTTTCCGAGATATAAGCAAAAAACCGAAAAATGAGACTTTCAAACCACCCCCCTCCCCCGGCTTAAGGGCTATGGGCGAGGACTTTTGATATGTTCACCTCCTAACTAGTCCAAACAAAGTTACGAAGTCAAAAATTGTGTTCCAAGCATTTCCCTCTATACCATTTTTTGAACATTTGTTGCTTGGACTAAATAGGCTAACAGTCATAATATTTGTAGGTATCCATCTGAAGTTCACATTAACTAATTCAAAATTTGATGTTTGTAAATTAATAAAATTTCACTTTTTGTACATTTTTATTAATGTTATATTTTTATTGTTTACATTTACTAACTGCACTGTTAACACAAATGAATGTTTATAACTATACATTCAATAAGGTTCATTTTAATTACTATGGTAATTCTGTAATATAAAAATGTAAAATAAATATATTAACGTCGCATCTCTTTGGCATTGATATTTCAATTTTCAAACTAATTCGTACAAAGTTTTCATATACACTCAGTTTCAAAAAAAGTGACGCACTTGATTTTTGACCTAACTTTGTTTTCTTTTTTACTTATAAACCAGTCGGTCGATTTTTAATTTTTTTTATCTGTTGGTAGGTAATTCCTTTGCCTTTCAAAGAAAATTAAAGACGCCGAATTTTTTTCAAAGTCTCTTGGATGGTAGTGGAAAAACTCGAGTCATGTTATTTTACTCATTTTTGACTCACCCTGTGTGTTAATCAAGTAATGTTATAGTAGGTGATTACACTCTATATGAAAGATGCTTCTCTTACGAGCATATTGCTTTTTTATTCATTGATTTATCTCTAAAATTGTCCAAATTACAGCTTAAGTTTTGTATATACCAACTTTCTTAATTTATCATTTACGTTTATCCCATATTTCTTTGTAGGATCATATTGCCTTTGAAAAACAACTGCCACTTGGAATTTGACGTTGTGTCATTTAACGCATTTGACGTTTTGTTATTAATTAAGTAGCATTAAACAAGTTTTAGTGACAAAAATTATATAAAATGCCTCAAATAATGGACAGGATAAGAAACCTAATTTCCAGTATGCCGCGTAGATTAGAAACCCTTAGAGTTGCTAGGGGAGGCAATACACGGTATTAATCAGTTACCCCAGGTTATAATGCGTTTAATAAAAATGTTTCGTGAAAATCGTATGTTTATTTCACTAGAAAATTTTCTCGATAAATTAAGAAAGTTGCAAAACTTGAGCAAAAAAGCTGTAATTTGGATAATTTTAGAGATAAATCAATGAATAAAAAAACAAAATGCTCACAAAAGACGCATCTTTCATATAGAGTGTAAGCACCTACTATACCATTACTTAATTAACACATAGGGTGAGTCAAAAATTAGTAAAAAAACATGACTCGAGTTTTTCCACTACCATCCAGGAGGCTTTGAAAAAATTTCGGAGTCTTTAATTTTTTGGAAAGGCAAAGGAATTACCTACCAACAAATAAAAAAAAATTAAAAATTGGCCGACTGGTTTAGAAGTAAAAAGAAAACAAAGTTAGGTCAAAAATCAAGTGTGTCACTTTTTTTGGAACTGAGTGTATTATTCTTAAGCAGTGTGGGCGGAACTTGAAATTATGGAAATATTTATATATAGAAAGTCAAAAAGTTAAGTTGTTGAATGGAGAAAACTACATTTCACTATTTTGATTTGTTTAAGAAGTATAGGTAAAATTTATCCGTTCAAAGGTTTTTTTTATAAATTATATCTAAAACGAAATCACAATAAAAAATACTTTTCACTTTAAATCCTAAAAGACCATCATCTTTTCTTAAAAAAATACAAACTTTCTTAATATTATCATTCATGTCACCTAATTTAATATAAAGAGTAAGCAAAAAGAGTGCGGCCACAACCACGCTATGGGACGACCTTTTCAAGATATTACAATAGCTATCTGTCGCTGTTGTCTGAGTTTAGGGAGGACATGCAAATCCGGTAGTCCCTTAGGTTTATGAGATGGGCTATATATTAACATGCTATGACAATGGCAGCTGGGAACGTAATTACCTTAATTTTATGCATAGTTGCCTGTAAATTTATAATAATGGCCATCATCTTACAGACATTAAATATACCAAAAAATACCTGAAATTATCCCTATGCTGTTTCTTTCAAGTCACAAATTTCAACAGGCAACAGTTAAGAAAAATGATTAAAAACTATTAATGATTTGCATAGATTTTTTGTGAAAAAATATATATTTATAGCTTATTTTTCCAAACTATAGCAATTTTTTAATAGTATCGTATACTTTTTGGCGATAAACTAAAAGAAATATCCTTTGGTGGTACTGATTCAGATAAATTTCCATATAACACTTAAGTTAATCGATCTATCTATCTAAATATATACTCGTATCTAAAATTTGCAAATAAAGGTACCAAAATACATACTATATGTTAAAGATACATACCTCAGAATATCAAAGCAAAATCAATAATTTTTTGAAACCGGAAATTTACATAAGGACAAATATTTCATTCACACTATCAAGTAAACTTATGGGAGAGAAAAGTTGAAAAATTTTCTTTTAAATCACTTCCATTAAATCTTCAAGAATTTTTATTTTATTTTATAACAAAATTTCCTACAATCCGAGACCTTGCAATACAATGGCCATGTCGTTCTCCAGACCTCAACCTATTTTACTAAAATAACAAATTGATTGAACGCTTACTTTAGTTTACTCTAGCTTCTATTTATGCTCTAAAGTTATATTATATTTTATGAATTAATTAAATATTTTTTTGTTATTCAACTTTATTTATGTACTTTTATTTTTGCCAGTACAGTAAATTACAAAATGTTGAAAGATTTTTATTTACATGCGCTTATAGTGAAATATATTATTTATTATTTACTTCACATCTTTCTACTTCATAATATCGAAAAAATATATTATTTTATCTAAAAGTAAGTCGTATCTCTTAACAATCTTAACCATAGTAGTGCCTATGACAAATTTGGTAGGTGCAAAACTGCTTAAAAATATGACGGTATACAAGAAACAAAATTTTAACGCAATAGTTTACTATTGAAAATAAAAAAACCAAATCATACATTTAACACCTCAAATTATAAGACAAAATCAAAGTACCTTTATATTTTCGGTCAAGTAATAACTGATGTATGGCTAAGCCTACTAATTTGTGTCACCCTGTATAACATTTACTAATAATGCAATATCTAATGTCAAAAATAATGGTAATATTAAAATATTAATACCCTATTCCTAGTAGGTACCGATTTGGATACAGAATTGATTGATACTTTAATAAATAACTGGTTCCAAGAAAAGTATAGAAAAATTATCTCATATTTTTCAACATACTCGTATATACTTATACATTACTGTAGTTAATTAACAAAATTATTATTTATTAATTGTCGTGCATATAAAAAATATATATTTTGTTGTTTATGTGAAATATAATCCTTGTTTTATAGTAGATATCTTTATATGCAAATTATATACAATTGAATCTTTACAACGGACGCAGTTATAGTATTGCCTCCTAAATCCAAAATAAAAACTACTTCAAAACTACTACTTCAAAACCCGACTATTTGAACATGATCAAGTAGGTACATACCAATTTATTGTGATGCTACATACGCCTGCGCAGGTACAAAACACAAGCACATTGTTACATTTAAATTTTGCCATCATTTCGCAGTTAAAATCAAACAAATTCCTCAGCTCTCTGCTCGAAATTGTGAAAAAATAATTATTTTAAATGTTTGTGGCGTTCTAAAACCATCCACTGAATTTAGTAGCACATTTTAAACTACCCTGTTTACTATAAATTGTAAATGGACGCAACAGTTTCTCGCAGAGCGGGGACGTACTTTTATCGAACGCAAATGGATGTCGGTTTTAGCCTACCATAAGTCTTTCACGGTAGGGTTAGGCGATAATTCTCGCACTTTTATTTCCGCACGGTTTTCTGTGTACTGCAAGATGACATTCGTGGCCGTTTCAAAGCGCAGAATCCGGCTACCCGGAAGCATAGAAACAGGAGCAAGGCCAGGCCGAAAGCTACCCAGAGGCGTCCTCCGATAGAGGGTTGGTTTTTATAGCGGTTTTATAAACTGTGCCTCTCTGAACACTCCTCTCGGCTTAACGCTCGCACGGTGGGGCTGTCGCGGTTTATTTGAATGAATGTTTATTTTGCAAAGATACATGTCCTCAGTACTACGGTTTCTGGTTGAAATGAAATTCTACATTAAGAAAAAGGTATCTTGCTTTCTGTAGCATAACTTTTAAGTAGATGTTACACTCTGTTTAGTATCCCTCGGATGTAGTTATTGTAAATACAGGGATATTCAGAACTTATCTAAAAGAATTTGGGAGTAGATGCATCATGAAAAATAGAGTCGATATCCTGAAAAAGTGTTTTAAAAAATCCTTATAGTTTCCGAGTAAAACATTATTGAAGTTGTAGTAGATTTTTCCTAGATACTTTACTGAATTTACTTGATTTCCTAAAAAGTATCTAGTTTTGAAGATTGTCAATTTCGAGTTCCTCTATTTGTTGTTTTCTTTATTTTTCGTAACATTTTTCGAATGGAAATTATACAGCGTGTTAATGATAAGTTTGGCCAAACCTCACCGACATATTATAGTGGTTAAAATAATTGAGGTTTGTTATATAACAATTTTTAATTCAAAGCATAATAAATGTCACAATTTTTAAATTTTTTTATCCATAACTTAAATATAGGAAAAGAGTGTTTGACAATATTTAGGTGATATTATTTGTTGTGTCAGCAACGACATTTTATGCCGTAAGTTGTAAAAACAAAAAATTGGAACACTCTGTGTGTAGGTACACAGGGCGATTCAAACTTGATTCTAAAAAATTTAGGAATAGATGAATCATGAAAAATAGAGTCAATAACAGAAAATTTTTGTAAAATTCTTATACTTTCCGAGAAAAAAGTTATTGAAATTGTAGTATTTTCAACCTTTACATCACTGGGCCACTGTAGTTTCTAGACAGTCCATTAAATTCAGACTACTTTTTCTAGGCACTAAGGTTTTTGTGACACCAGTATTTACATTAGTTTTTTAATTTATTACGCTGTGAAAATGCTTCAGCAGAACGATTTTCTGGTAAACATGTGCCAATGTAACTACTTTTACAGCGCTGTGCAGTGAGTGCAAGTGTAGTACAGCGCGAGGGAAATTTGAAACCGAATCGTGGAAGAAATGGATGTCTAGGACTTCCACGGCCTATTGCAGCAGTGTGACGTATCATACACGAGGTTCAATTATATCCGTATCATATATAGCATGTCCAAGCATTAACACCAAGGGATTTGACGAGGATGATGACGATCTCCTGACTTTAAATCATTTGGACTTCTTTTTGTGGAGATATTTAAAACATGAAGTGTATCGCACCGAAGTGGATACATACTATTGATGATTTACGGAAACGTATCCTAGTTGCTGCCAATAATTTATGAGTTCAAAACGGACAAGGAGCAGAAACATTTGTGTTAGTAGAAACTGGGTAAAACGTTCAAAAATATTGTTGTTATATCAGGTATGTCAAATTATTTTATTAATTAAAACCACAAGTTAAATCTATTAATAATTAATAACAACAGCGGCAAAAATAGTTAAATTTGCTGTATAAAATCGTTATAAAATGTTATTTATTTCTTTCCTTGAGCATTTATTTCCATTTTTTGTTCGGTCGCAGATTGTCACCTTTTCAGGTTTTACAGTAGACCAGTTTCCAGTTAGTTTGCTGCTGTATACAGGATTATAAAAATAATAATATCTCTACCCCTCATTCTAATCACGAAAATTAGAAGACGTACGAGAGAGGGGGCAGCATATTATTATTAAGCCCGCTTGCCTTTGCACCCTCGAACAACTTACGCTGGAAGGCCATAGCCTGCATTCAGTGCAAGAATGAGTGAAACCTGGAAAACCTTCATAATTAGGGAGGTGGTCAAACATAGACCGGTATCAATCTCTCACATTGACTCAAGCCAACATTCTTCGACCCTACCTTATCTGCAGAGAGGGTGCCAATCTTCTCCACAAATATAGCTGATATACGGTCTACCTGCCGTGGGATTCGATCCCACAGCGGTATGGCCATATACATCCTGGTTCATTAGGACATCAGGTTAAAGAAGGACCGAAGGCAGGAGGATAAGCAAAAAAGGTCCCACTTCTGGCCTAATTGTTAGGTTACTGTCGTCCTGTTTAGGTATTGTTCAATAGGTACAGTTAGCTCAAATTATATTTCATTACTTGTAATTCTATTTATTGTAATTACATGAAACACTGTGTCGCTATGATGTTTAAGATCCTCTATAAAGGAATGAAAACTCTTGTGATTAAAATTCACTTACATTAATTTACTGTTTTATCAATGTATAAAAATTGTATTCTTGATGCCAAATAGACCTCAACCGGTAAAATCTGGCATTCCCATTTAAAATTTTCTTGACTTTCTATATTTCCTAAAGGAAACATAAAATACACTATCAACATACAGACCTCATTTATTATCATGATAAAAAAATCGAAAGATTTACAAACAAATTAGTCCTAATGTTTCTTTGGATAAGATAAACTATACTTTCACATTCTGTCCACGTTTCGCCAATATTTATTTCCTTCCTTAAGCTTAGGGTTTCTCGAATGGTATTATTTATTCACACTCTTAATTAACTATAGACGAAGAACTTTGCTAGAAAGGGTCCTCATAAAAGCATTATTGCGTGGCAAGAAGTGAAACCATTGAACTGTACTCTACTGTATTCTTTTAATTCAAGGATTATATAATTAACTTTAAGTTATAATTTCTTAGTAGTTTTCTTTGTAAATATTTATGTTGATGTATATCTCTAAGTATAATAACGTTAATTAAAAATGTGAACTTTTACCTGAGCAAAGCAACTGAATGTACGTTTCAGAGATCTATAAAAGAGAATTTAATGAACAATACAGGTTGCTTAAACAATGGAAAAAAGTTGTGCAAAAATAGTGGAAAGTGATATTTATTATATGAGAGGCAAATAAAGAGGAGGCTTTGTATCATCTTTAAATAAAAATATGAAAAATAAAGTGCTTTACTGCTTTATTTTGGGGCTTTAAAGGATAAAACACATGGACTTTTGCTTTAATTACTACTTCTGAGTAGGCTAAGTATTGATTAATTTGCCCTGCTGGGGTAGAATACAAAATACACTTTATTTTATCTAAATATTTGCTGGAGACCCTTCATTATACCCTTTAGCTTTGTCGGGTATTAAATATTTTTCCGCCGAGTGATAATCCCTTTTCACGAAGACCATTTAATCATTTAATACCAGACGCAGCTTGAACTAAAGACTATAACAGCGTTGATGGCTTAGTTTATGAACATTTTAACACAGAAATGGATTTTTAGTAATTTATGTGTAGTTCTATAAAATATTTTGGTTAAAGTGATTAAATTGTGTTCAAACTTTTTTTGTTCTTAATATTTATTTATTTATTTAATAGTACCGTCCATCCAATTATAGAACAGGAAATACAATATTAAATGTTAAAAATCAACAAACATAAAATAAAGATATCAGTTAAAAACGTTTAAAAAACAAATACAAATAAAGTGAAGAAAATAAGAACGATTATTTACGTAAAATACATAAATTTTTAAAACTAAATAGAATAAAAAAATGTGTGTCTCATATTAGTAGGTTTGCAGTAAATAACATCAATCCTATTTTGAACAATAAAACGGTTATTACGCAAGACAGACATTGGAGAATTAATACGTGTATTAGTTTAACAATTACATAAATGAAAAGTGGAAGAACGTAAGCACTAGCCAACATGGTTGAGAAGTTTAGGAGAGTCAATTATGGTGCGTTCAAGTTCTAAGGTTTCCGATTCTTTGTTTCAGAACTGGGAACAGATAGACACCTACAGTTTGGTTTAAAATACGTGTAAACTCGTTGTGTATATGTGGCAAATATGACAGCACTGACGACGTTTTCGTTATAAGAACAGCGAGTTTCATTCGTTTACTCCATTTGCGTGGTGCGACATCCATTAAAATTTATCACGATACCAGACATGTGATGAAACGTGCGTTCTGTTGACACGTTATGAAAGCATGAATGGGACTTTCTTTTCATCAATTGCGACAATGGATGGGGCCGAGACTTTTTTGGCTCTACGTTTGGCCTTCTTTAAACAACACGTTCACACGTATTTTAAATCAAGCTGCATCCCAGTTTCAAAATAAAAAATCGGAAACCTTAGAACTTGAATGCATACATAATACTGTTTAACAATGTATATAAATGCAAAACTGAATAATCTTTTCAACGCATATCTATTTCAGATAATTTAAACTACAATACATTCTTAGGAAATCTAAATGTTCGATGAGGCTGTTCAACACTTTATACATGATATGCATAGTACGGGCTCCAAACGATATTCAATCTTCGACCTGACAAAGGCATTAAACTTTTATTAGCACTGGCTAAAATATTCTTAATGTGGTTGGAAAACAATAATTTTATCTAAAACATTACCCCATGGTCTTCAAATTGTGTGACGACATTGTCTGGCCATTTAGTCTATAATCAAAACTTACAGGTCTGAGGTCCCTAATAAATACCATGGAATTGCATTTATTTATATTGAAGTACAAATTATTTTCAAAGCGCCAACTGTTGACTATATCTAAATTATGATGAAGCAGTGCACAGATTTTATTACAGTAAACTCACTCAGATCAGATGTGATCATTTATAAAAGTTACTCTAGATAGTAGAGGTCCAAGGTCTTAGGTCTGAAGTCCTACTGAACCTTGAGGGACTCCTGAAGTAAATAAGGTCTATTCAGATAAAGTTTCAATATATCATAAAAAGTCCGAAATTAGATAATTTTTGCAACAAAATACCATGATCTAGTCTGAGTATAAATATAATTAATCATTTACAATTATTAATATGCCGAATAATACCCATTAACATTATTTAAAGGGCAATTAAATTAATGTTATTAACATTAAATTAGTGCTGCGGTAGATTGGACAAATAATTGTTGAGAGATTTTATTTACTTCTGTGTAAAGCCTTGTCCAGACTGAGAAACACACAAAGAAACTTTTAATTGGTGTTCCATGTTTATTAAAAAAGTTTGCCACTGTTTTTATTCCTTGGAGTTTTCCTTCTGGGCCATAAACAAATTTGTCAAAGACGTGGAACTAGACAATACAGTTCCTTCGATATGTACATGCTTTTGCAATAATAATGATATTCCCTCATAACAGATTTTGGCCTTCTGGAAGTGCTTAGCAGAAATTTCATTAAACCTTTAGTGATGAGTGAAACAATGTTAAGAGTTGAAAGTAGATTTCATTACGAATACGTCAGCAGTTTAAAAGAAAGGGTAAAATTAATTTTAAAGAGTACTGTTATTATTGCAAACGATTGTACACAATATAGTATACAATGATATTGATTTGCAGTGTGGTCTAATCGTGTGTAGGAAGAAAATGTTACCTAAAATAGAAAGTTCCAAAAACATGTCCTCAATTTTGTCGCAGCAGTGTACTCAAAAAGTTATAAGTTGTTGAAGAACTTTGAAACGATTAGAAACAAGCAACAAATAAACAGTTTTAATGTGTTGCCTGAGTGTGGCAAGCAGCGTTAAATGCTACCATGAATTTATTTATTCATGAGTGTTGGGGCCATATCTCATCGAGACTCCAATAGCTTTACAACCACTTGCGCTACCAAATGAACTATATTGACTTCAACAGAGATTATCCCACTTGGCAACTTTTAGTTGCGTAACTTCTGTGATTACACTATTAGTTGCGTGGTCCATCAAATGCAAGTTGTATTTACATGTTATGCTGTCACACGTTTCACATTTTCTCTATAAAAGTTCTCCATTTTGAAGGTGTTATATATACAGTGTGTCCACGGATGGAGTTGACAGAAGGAGAAACTCTATTGTTTTTGACTTTATCGAAAAATGTCACTTTTTATAAAAAGTTCTGCTTCTCGAAAAAATGAGACCGCTATAGAAACGTCTTAGATCAGATATACAAGGTGCTCATAAATTAAGAAAACAAGAAAATACTCAAGAGAAAAGTACTATTATTTATTATTGTATACAACATTTTTATAAAACAAATCTGTTTATAACTTAAAATCGAGTCCTAATACAAATTTTAAAATCAAAATTTAATTTTTAGCATTTACTCTGCCTCTACCTCCCACCCCAACACATTTTTTCACTAACTTAATACATACATTTTTCGAATAGTTAGCGGCTCATTTAGTTCATGTATTTCTTGGCGTATGTGCTTAATACATCCCTATTATATGGCAAACCATTTCAATAAATGTTTTGTTTTAGGGCACCTCGAAGAAAAAAGGCAAGGGGTGTAAGGTTAGGATTGGGTTACCATTTTTAAATACTTGAGAGCCAGAATTACGCAATAACCTGTTTTGGCAACAGGACTGCTGTCCTGCTCATTTTGCAGCCTTGCTCAGACAATAGTGAAAGGTGGATAGGAAGATTTGGCTCATTATCCTGCTAGACCACCTGACCTTACGCCCCTTGAATTTTTTCCTAAAAAAGGTTTATTCAACTGATCTGCCACATGACATTAAAAGAGCGCATACGAGAAGAAATAACAGACTATTCGTAGAGTGTAGAGTAAAAGTCAAAATTGAAATTTTGATTTTAAAATTTGTATTAGGACTCTATTTCAGGTTATAAACAGATTTGTTTATAAAAATGTTATGTAAAATAATAAATAATGGTATTTTTCAAGAGAGAAATAATGGTATTTCTCAAGAGAGAAATACCATTATTTAAGAGAGTATTTTCATGTTTTTTTAATTTATGAGCACCCTGTATATCTAATCTAAGACGTTTCTTTGATAGTCTCATTTTTTTGAAAAGCAGAACTTTTTATAAAGAGTGACATTTTTCGATAAAGTCAAAAACAAAAAACTTTCTCCTCCTGTCAACTCCATCCGTGGACACACTGTATATTTTTTTTGGAAAATTAGTGATTGAAATGAAAATATTTCCCTAAAAATATAAAACAAAGCTGAAGAAGCGAGATTTATAATATTGACGAAGAAGTATGAGGTTTTTTTATATATTTTTAGGTATCAACAATATTGTGCGAGACTAATTACTCTGGGGACTAAACCCTGGACCAGAGTTGAATTACACCCACAATATCTTCCCATATATTCTTTATTATTAGCCTTTGGAACACTTTTTACTGAAGGAATTGTAAGAGATTTGATTTATATTAGCTTAAAATACCTTTCTAATACAGTAAAAAAAATATGAGGTTGTGTATGAAATGGAATAGAACAAATTTCTAAATTAACTCCAGCAAAATTATATTATAAATCAAGATCTAGTGGGATGGTGTTACTGGGATATTTTCGAGAAATGTATTGAACATTAATAATTTCACTCTAGGAAAATTCTGAAAAAATCTAAATATAATAAAATAAAACACTTTCTTACGGTCCAAAACTAACTATAAACTGTTTTGATTTTTAACTGACTTAAGGTTTTAAAAAACTAAACAATTTTAGAGAGCTTTTTTTCTATGTTTGGAAATAATTTCCAATTTATTATTATTATTTTTCCACTTGTTTAAAATTATTTGAATTATTTTTAGTTTTTTATTATATTGTTTGAGTAAATAACCTAATTGGTTGGTGTCTTTAAAATTCTAAACAAAAGTATCTCAATGAATGCAGCTTTTCATTTATTTAGGACCTCTAGATAACGATCTGAATTTGAATGAAAAGGGAGCAGGATAATCTTAGTCAAACTGGGAACAATGAAGCTCTATCTAATAAGAGATTTTTCAACCCACCCAAAGTAAGCAGAAAAGTTATTTCAGATGAGCTTGTGTTTTTTCCATTAATTTCATGACTTCGAATGCAGCTGATGGCTTTACTTAATATACTTATTTTAATTTTTTTTAAGTAACTGTGATATGTAGTTTATAAAAATTATAGAAACAACGAAAATTCTTTGTCTTTTTCTAGAAAGATCAGTTAACTTTTGAATTTCAATGGTTGCTGTTCCAAATATTACGAAAAGTCTTTGGATTATTATTCTGTACCCCCATTTACTTTCCCTGCCCCATCATCAGCATTACAGGATATCCTCGCTTTCAAGTACAAAGTATTCTACACTGATTTGGATCCTAAAAGCAACATGTTAGGGAACTCCTCCTTAAAGAGTCCTTATTTAATGGATTCGAAGTATATTATATACCCTAGTTCCCACAGAAAGCTTTACAGCATTTGCCCTCTCAGGGTTTCAACATTCCGGAATCTCTTTTTCAACTGAGAAATCACACTTGATTAACACAGAAATGGTCTAAAATCAACCCAATTTACATGTCATATGACAAATACAGCGATTACACAAGTAAATAATAATAATAATAATAATAATGATTAAAGGTGCTAAAATTAATATCACATACATCTGAAATTTTATTGAAATTTTGACACATTATATGGACTGGAGACATTTTAAGACCGCGATACCTTGCTCTAGTACAAATGAATGTACAATTTTGGCGAGAATTTAATAGAGGAACATAAAAGGAAAACTGACATAATAAAGACGGACATTCTAAATTATTATGGAATAAATTGTACAAAATTTTGATACTTGCTAGATCCCTGCGAAACTCAGAAAAGAAGGAAAATCAAATCTATTAAGTAAAGTAGCATGGTCATAACCTCTTTCTGGATAAAAGCCATCAGTTTTAAGTGAAATAAATTTTAAAAATTTTCTCTGGACACTTTCTAAACAAAGCTTCAGATAATCATAACGTGGATACCACACTAACGAACAATATTCCAGTTTAGATCTTAGACATTTTAAAGCTGCTTCGTTACAGAACGACCGACAGTTGCGCATAATACAGCCTAGCATCTTTAAAGCAGATGAAGTAATATCACTGATATGTTGACAAAATGTTAGTTTCGAATCAAATAAGACGCCCAAGTCTTTTGTGAAGTCCACTCTGTCAAGTATCTCCAGATCTAATCTGTAATTATATTCTATTGGGTGCAATATACGGGTGTAACTTAGGGTCTTGCATTTCACTACATTTAACTGAAGACAATTATTAGCGCACCAGTTGTTCAATATATATAATTGGTTTTGCAATCTTTGACAATCCCCAATGTCTGATATTTTACTAAAAAGTTTTAAGTAAGCAAACAGTAGTTTCTTACACTCCAGCTCAGATGTTAGATCGTTAATAAAATATAAAAAAAGCAAGGGCCCCAAATTGGATCCTTAAGGGACCCCGTAAAAATTTTAGAATTGTTTGCAAGATATGTAACATATTGTTTTCTGTTAAGAAATTGGAACTAAAACCGAATGTCTCCAATTTTTATAAAAGAATTTCGTGATCGTCACGATCAAACGCCTTAGCAATGTCTGTGTAAATCACATCTACCTGCCCTTGCATATCAAGTTCATTGGAAATGAAATCGGTCCATAGTTCTTAACTTCGGAGTTTTTACCACTCTTAAAGATCGAACATACTCTCGATAACTTCCATATGTCAGGAAACGTGGACGTTTTTAGTATTAAATTATATATAGCAGATAGGGGTTGTAAGAGAGCTCTTGAACAATCTTTCACAAAAAAAGCTGGGATCTTATCATGACCCGATGTCATTTTATCTTTTAAATGCCTAATCGCTTTTAATATTTCTTCATCAGCTAGATTTATTATATGCAAAGGCGTTGCATCGTGGCTACATAATTGCTGAGCGGGATGGTCTACGTCACTATTTGTTTCTGAATACACAGAACTAAAATAATCAGCAAAAGCGTTCACAATAGATTTAGGTGACTGAAAAGTATTATTCTCGTAAGTAATCAAATTAGGTATTCTAGGTGCACCCTTTTTTTGTTGCATATATGACCAAAATTAGGTAGGATCGCTTACTACAGAATTTTGTACATTATTTAGATGGTTTTTGTAAGAATTATTTATTTGATTTTTTATCAGACTTCTCAGTCTTCTAAATTCAAGCAAAAATAATATTATAAACGAGAAAATACGAAGTTCTAGCGCGATAATCATGTCTGCTGAAATGAAAAAAATAATGTAGATTCTATTTTGGGTGAAATTTAGTAGATTCGTGATTGCGTTAAGCATTACCCCTCCTGTTTGCAGTACAGTGTCTCTTTCTTTAATTTAATAATGGATCGTATAGCGACAAACGTTTGAAAGCAGATTAAATTAAAAATATTTGAGTAGATAGCTTTCAACCTAATGGAAATTTGATGAATTCACGATTGTATTATGGCGAAGCGTGTCGAGATATGTAATAACTACCTACATCTAATAAACAAAATTGATTTACTCTGCTCGTAATCTTTATTTTGTTTCGTATTACGAAGATTATGCAAAACTATTATTTGAAAATGTTAATTAATTTCCTTTTCAGACACCTTCTTGCAACTTGCGGTTGCGGATACGTCATCTAAGCTGAAGGAGATAAATATTCAGATCTAGTGTACTTGCTATCTTGCAGCTATACCATAATATTTCACGTAGCGTTATATTCGAGTAATCTATCTTAGTCTGACTGTTTTTAAGACACCGAAATCACAAAGAAAATAATAGCTGCTCTTAGAACTTTCCATAAAAGAGTCACTAACCGTTCTACCGAATTGATCGAGATACTCTTGAGAACTTTGTATTTAATCCTTACTTATTCGTGTAAGTGTGACAGGGAAAAGAAAATTCTACTATTACTATTTTTAAAATTAATAATATATTATTCAACGATCATGTAATGACAACTTGCTGTAAGGGTGAAAGTTACAGCACGAGCGGCACACGAGTGTCGTAAATCACCAGAGTAAATTACAGTCAATATATGCAAGTTTAATATTGTTATACTTTATGCACGAGTATTGTAATATTTTAGCAAACTTTTATCTGAAAAAATTATACATTATTCTGACATTCATGACACAACATACAATTCAAAACTATCAAAACACTTTACTTTCAGGTTTGACATTTATCGTTCACTTGAGAAATTTAACAAAACAGAAACAATTTTATTTTGAGGATTTCTGCCAGCATTCGGGAAAATGTTAATATTAATGTGGAGTGTTTCGAAGAATTTTTATTTTATTAGTTCATTTCCGATACTGTCAGACTGAAGAATTTAAATTTGGTCACAGTGGAATTAATGGATTAATGACTCCTATAGTGCATTATGAGTGTATTATACTGGAAGAAACAAAAGAATACAGGAGGTCCGGAATAATGCCAATACCAAAGGAACTGCATATTTGACCAAAAACAATAAAAAAAATCTTATGAAAAAAATTTCTACAATGAATAATTTTTCTACAAATGCATTTAAAAAATAAAAGTACAAGTCATAAAATGCAAAACTGTGTTACAAAATTACGAACTAAGGTACAGCTAAGGTTACATAAAAGCTTCTGTAATGTAATTTATTCGTAATTTGATGAAGTAAATAATATAGTTTCCCAGAAAATCTTTGAAGCTGTATTTACAACATTACAATCTGTCACCTGCCTAGTCTGTCGACTATTAACCTAAAATTATTGTTAGTAAAAGTAGTATTGTGGCTAGAGTGTTTCGCTTTCCTGTACACAGTGCTTAATTGATTTTTGTGGGTGTACAAAACAAAAATGGAAAAATTTATAGTAATCATACTATGCTACTGCTGTATTACATGTTATTTTTTGGCAAATCTGGGCCAAAACTGGTTACAAGACGTTTGCACGGTAAACGCTTTTCGCAAGTTACATAGGTAATCTTGAACCCTTCAAATTTTATTCTGTGTTGCGAAACCCAGTCTAAAAAAACATAACAGTTATGTATAATTCTGCTGCCGTTGCCAGAGACAAAAAATGTTAAGTAAAATATGTTTTGTTTGGTATAATTGATGATCCACCAAAATAAAGGCACTCATGTTCCAGACACTCTATATATTAAAATATAGGCGTAGATAAAATATTTGTATCTAAGAGGCTGCTATATTCAATATACATACAGAATGTTACCAAATAGGTAAAATTACTCTTGTAAGAGACAACAAATTTTGATGTTTTAAAATGGCCTTCTAGGATTCGATTCTTGTTTAAGAAACAAAATCTGTCATGATTCCAAATTCATAAAATCCTGTACGCTTTAAAAATATAGAAAAAAACTGACTTTTTTCACCAGTAAAGTGCTGTTTCTGTATAAGATACGACAAAATATTGTTAAGAAAAGTTTCCCAAACTGAAAAACTGAGTATATGTGTAAAATTTCAATATATTAAGCCTACTTTGATTTTTTGCTACATTTCAGATTTTTCTCAAAATAGGCATAGGATACTTCTATTTTGCATACGTCCTCGATTCTTCAATCTGACAAAGTTTTCTTAACAACATTTTGTTGTAATTCATACACATCGACTACTTTACTAGCAAATAAATCTGAAAATCGAGCAAAAATCATAGTAGGTTTACTACATTGAAACTTGCACATACTTAGTTCTTCATTTCAAGAAAATTCTGCTGATTCTTGATTTGAATAAAGCATTTTGAAATAAAGCAACATAAATCAACCGATTGAGCAACCGAGACATATACCAGGTATAAGCGACTGCGTTTTATCTTGTCATCCACTGAACTGAAAAAAGTTACTGTACTGTAAAAATTTGATGCGTTGCAGGGTCGGATTATGTTTTTCCACAAATGACACTTGTCTGAACATAAAAATTGTGTATAACAATGTCTTCATTAAAGCTTTTAAAGGAAACGTGATTTATAGTCCATTAACATGTTTTGTCAAAGAGCTCCCTTTCAAATATGAAAACTGTAGCTGTAAATTGTTAACTAAATATGGAATGTAAACTTAATTGCTTTGGAGTAATAAAAATGCATTTCATAGAAAGTTGTCTAAAACAAACCTTAA
The DNA here is from genome assembly GCA_037114965.1 of Monochamus alternatus. Taxonomy (NCBI): domain Eukaryota; kingdom Metazoa; phylum Arthropoda; class Insecta; order Coleoptera; family Cerambycidae; genus Monochamus; species Monochamus alternatus. Next base: position 68,901,685 of record CM073431.1, on the reverse strand, counting down.
AATAAATTTAATATAATTAAGGCAAAAATTAAATTGTCTCTTGTTTAAAGGATGACAAACTTTTTTCACAAAACAAGGGATAAAGTACAGCTTATCAACAACTGACAGTAATAATCATAGATGAAGGTGGCAAGTAGCGCTAGAAACAATTTCAAAGAACATTAGAGCAGACAGCTGTAAGAGTTTATTGTATATACACACAACGTCAAAAGTCTTGGACCCCCCCCCCTCATTCTTTTTAAAGAAAAACAAAATACATTTATAAAAGTTTTCTGAATCTTTTTTTATGTGAAAAGAATATGTTCGATAAACTGAGTACTTAGAAAATTAAAAACCAGCAAATCTGATGTTTTTGATAAAATATATTAAATCAAAAAGAAGTAACAAAGCAAGTTCTCTACTTGACTAATAGTCACCTCCACCACGTTCCAATTGCATATTGACACGTCTGTTAACGATCTCTTGCGGAATATTGTTCCATTCCTCTTCTGCCGCCACGACTAACTCATCTGCAGTCTGAGGTGGAGGAATATAATTATGAATGACTCTAGCAACGAAATCCCACATGTTTTCAATAGGATTCAAGTCAGGAGAGTTGGCTGACCAATCTAATCATGTCTTCATTTGAGTATCTCTTGAACCCTTCTTGCGCGATATGGTCGAGCGTTGTCGTCCATAAACACAAATTTTTCACCTAATTCATTACGTAGGTAAATTTGAACATGATTCCACCCCAGAACATTACGCTAGCCCCGTCATACGGAGCAACTTCACGGGAAAAATCGCTGTTTACGACCTGATTCGCTACAGACACTCTGTCGATTTTCATCAGTAACCAGCCCAATTCTGGCTTCGTCTGTGAATAAGACTCACTGCCACTGGCGTAAAAGCCAACCCCTATGCTCTCGCGCCCTCTGGAGACGGGCAGCACGATGACTTGGAAGTAGAGTGGAGACCCGTAATGGTTTTCTAGCACGCAAATTTGCGTTGTGGAATCGTCTTCGAATAGTAGATGTTGATATAACATGGCGAAACGTACCTTGAAAGTGGGCCCTGAGAGCTGAAGCTTTCATTAGATATTCGAGGACGTCCACTACGTGGTCTGTTTTCCACTATATCAAATTCTTCATATCTGCGTACTATTCGTACAACAGATGATTTAGGAATGTTCAACATGTTCTATATCTATTAGAATGTCCTGCATCATGTAAAGTCATTCTTGCTCGGGCAAACGCAGAAATTTTACGTCCTGGCATTATAATGTACAAAAATTCAAAGGAACATTTGGCTGAATACACTGCCAAACTGACCAGATTTGTAGAAACATTGGTAACAAAGTAAAGGTTCATGGTCTGCAATGTTTTATTGTCTTTTTTGTTCCCTAAGTGCATGTACTTTTTTACCACATTAAGAAAAAACAATAGCTTTAACCGAATCATTTTATATACAGGGGGTCAAAAACTTTTGACGTTGTGTGTATATTTCTACATTTTATTTCTGCACGATTTGGTTTATTTCTGTTAAAAGTGATCTTTGTGGAAAGGCAATTTTACTTCCGCATTCGATTACAAACAGAACTAATTGATGCGATAAATAACCTACGTAATTTCCTCAAGTAATAAATCAACTAATACATTATTTTTTGACATCCTGTTCGAGCGGTCCTAATGGACTCCTATTTATAAATATTCCTAGAGTCTTTTCAAATTAAATCATGCGTGCAACACCAGCAATAACGTTTAAAGTTTAAACCGCTCATATGACCTAACTATTTATATTTCATTTATAATTTTGCTTAAGTATTCCTCGACACTAGGGTTTGTACAAAACGCTACCGCTAATCTCTGATGCTAATATACGAGGATTAACCCAATTTATCTTGGTTTAAAAGTTTTTTTGTTTGTATTTATTTTAACGATTGCATCCCCCATATAAAATTTGGTAATTAGGGGATTTAAAATGAAAAATCGAAATCTGATCAAATTTCGAGGTACATTGCAGAGAGCGCCATCAGCATCATTTCACATACATTTAAAGCATCATAATTCTTTTGTGTATATTAAATTTATAGTTAAAAATAATTATTCCTTGCATCTTTTGCCCGAAATAAGTAAACTAGTAGGTATCGCTCCAAACAGCCATTTCAACAACAATCGAATTTGAATATTTGATTGCGCAATGTAAGTCATTACAGCAACGAGTTAACACATAAAATAAATTTAAATTATTATCAGATGTAATTTTCACATATTGTTGAGGAGTCCCAAATAACATAGCAGTAGTCTTTGTTGGATTTAGTTTTAAAGCATTCTTCTTGGACCAATAGTATAATATTTCTAAATATAAATTTATCTTATTGAAATAAAAATTCTGTTCATCTGGTTTAAAGGATACGTACATTTGAGCATCGTCCGCGTAGCAATGCATTTTTGATTGCATACTAAATTCGGATTATTAGTGAATATTAAATCCAGTAAGGTACTCGTGCTAAAAGTTATAGGTGTGGGCTGATCAATCGAGTTAAGTTAAATGTTTCTGAAAAATTATGAATATATTCACTTTCTACTGACAGACTTAACATATTTACATTAAAATCACCAAAAAGTATTAACAAATCTGTTGATATAAGAAAATCAGCTATGTAATCTTCTAATTGCTTTACGCTAGTATAATTGTTTTTAGGAGGACGATATAAACAGCCAATACTTACTTTATGATTATTAATAGAGGCCGTTATCCACAATTGCTCAATACCATTTTGATCATTTGGTAAAGTAACTTTAATATTCCTAATATTTCTACAAATACGTAGGTACATAAATAGCAACACCACAAGAATAAATATCGTCATTAATTCCAAATTCAGGCACTTTTACCTTACTAATATTTAATATTATATATTCTCTGTATAATTTGTCAGCTGAATAAAACCTTTTTTTAATAAATTTTAACATAATTTTTAGTAGCGTTCAACATTTTATTTATTTATTTATTTATCTAGATACGCGATCTTACAGTGAATAACCAATACAAAAAATATACAAAAAGAAAATAAAGACAAAATATTAACACTTCAAGTTGCAAACGAAGGAACATCAAAATTAATTTGTGACAAGATGGAAAAGCAATCGAGCGAATTGTTAATAATACTTGAAGTGAAATATAAGACACTGCAGTTCTCTTCTACTACCTACATTTATTATATTGTGTGTCAACATACTCCAATTTAAGTATAACAAACGTATTAAACAATAAAAATAAGGTTTTTATATTGTTGAAACCAGTAGAATTGCGAATAACAAATCCTAAGCTTTTATATCAGCGTAATATTATCAATATGATGCTATAAATGCGACTTGTATAAAAAAGTTAGCCCAAATTATTGAACTCAGTGACTCTATTAATCTTGAAATTATGGAACTTGTAACTGTTATGATAGGGAAATCGCTCTCTGTTAAAAGTGATCACGTTGCATTTTTGTATGTTCAACGGTAACTTGCTCAAAATTTGCTTGAAGTTTCAACGAGTCTTCTTCGGAACGAATATTACAATAGATTTTTAAATCATCAGCAATAAGACAATCAACATCAACTCTATCAACAATATCATTAATAAATATATTAAAAAGTAAAGGTCCTAGTACTGAGCTTTGGGGCACACCGAATGTGGCAACATATTCAATAGGTTTAAAACCACTTATGGTATTATTGAGCCCTCCACAAAAAATAACGTAACGTTATGTATTTCTATAACTTCTGCGGTGCATTTTCTTTAGGCATATGTCTGATTTCATTAGCTGCAACAAAAAAATTACAAATCGATCTGTTGAAGATCGATGTGTAATTTCTCGATGCATCGAAAAGCTCTATATATATACACATAGGCTTACTCATATCGTATAAGTATGTTATAAGACCTCAATTTATTTTCTGAAATGACACCTATAGAGTCCTTTGAAGAAGCGCACCTATTTCATAAATACACTGTAAAAACGTTTAGTGTGTGTGTAAATGTCGAGTCGCGCTAAGAATGTGCCTAGTTTATCACAATATTTAAAGTTCTGTTCAGAGTGGGAGCGACGAGCATCGCGCTGCGTTAGCGTTGCGACGAGCGGCGCGTCGACAGTTAAACAACCTAGTGTTACCAAATTCAAGCATTCAGGGTGACAGCGATCAGCGCGGCGTTGCGTTGCGATACCTTTCAGTGACAGCGCCGAAAACAAATGGAATTTATTTTTTGGAGCGTCGTAGCAGCGACCAGTCGTCAAAATGAGTCCAACAGAGGAGAACGTTGCCGAAATATTGATAAGTAAGTAAGTAATCAAAAGTTCGGATGGACATTCTCAGGTAGTTCCAAAATCGGTCTGGATACATTCTCAATTTATAGCATAAATGGTGGAATTCACCAAACAAATGCATTTCCCTATTTATGGGGTGAACTCCGACTTTTTTGTTTAATCGGCCAAAATGATATGGCATGTCCAGTTCTCTCTTTTTGGAGCCAGTTTATAAACTGAAAATATTGTCGAATATTCGACGCGTCGCAGACGCGGCTGCAACGCTCCCACCCTGAAATACTATCGCGCCGCTCGTCGCAACGCTAACGCGACGCGACGCTCGTCGCTCCCACTGTGAACAGTCTTTAAGATTTACGGTGAGCGCTCGATCCAAAGGGATATAGTTTTCGCTCAGTAACTCCTCAACGAAAAATGATAAAAATATGCGGTTCTTTTTAATAGACTACAAATATTATTTTACGTCGACGCTGTGTTTTGAAATTTTGAAAATATGCAAAATTCATTTTAAAAAAAAATTATTTTGCACTTTTTTCAAAATTTCAAAACACAGCGTCGACGTAAAATAATATTTATAATCTATTTTAAAAACCGCATATTTTTATCATTATCCGTTAAGGAGTTACTGAGCGAAAACTTATATATCGTTTGATGGAGCGATCACCGTAAGCCTTAACACATTTAATATTGATTACACTGTTCTACTCTTGCATACTCTGCAACGTCTCCTCCAGTTATCAGAATTTCTTTTGATACCCAACCAGCAAAACAGTTTTATAATTTTCAGATTATATGACAATTATGCTTTATTGTTGTATTATTATTGCTTTAGAAATACATATTTGTTTTATTATAGCGGCAGGTAAAATTATTTTGTTGTCAGTAACTGGAATATATTATAAATTTATTACAAGAACGTTTTGACAGCTAAATTATAAAACAGCTTATATGACAGATAAGCAAAATAAGATAAACATTTCTGCTACAAGCATATAAAGTAGTTTATCTAATAAAATTAAAGCATTCTATAATAATTTTTTACTAATATACCGTAGTGTTTCTAATAGCGTTATAAAAGAAAATTATAATTGGTTCTTAGATGTGGGTTATCTATGAAACTACGCGGTGTAGAACAAGCTACACATCTATCGCTGTTTCATGCCGGACTGACATGCCACAGACACGGAGCGTTCTACATGCAATAAACTCCATTGAGAGCTGTCGACCTTTATCTTATCGTTCTGCGAGAAACGATATTTTGCAAATACGGAATTCCTGGAAACAACTACTCTGCGGGCTAATGCCCCGACCAACATTGAATTACACCTGGAAAACCTATTGCAAACCTTCATGTCTGTGACATTTCAGTCCGGCATGGAGTAGCGACTGGAAAATAGATGCAGCTTGTTCTACGCCGCGTGCTTATGGTCCCTTCTGTCGGGTTAGATAGACTAAAACAGTTTGGATTATTCGTTAGATACCTCACCTATGGCATACTGATGAGAGCTAATAATCTCGAGACCGGTATATGTGACGAGTGACTGTTTACTAGGTTTTTCAGGTATAATTTAATGCTGGTCGGTGCATTAGCCCGCAGAGTAGTTGTTTCTTTATTTTCCGGGTTTGCAACCTATAAAACTGTCATATAAAAAGATGCGTTATCCAAACGTGAAGTAGTAGAATGAAAAAGTGCTTGCTGCAGTCGGGATTCGAACCTGGGACCTTTTGCTTTCCAGGTTAATGCTCTTCCAACTAAGCTACCACGGTCACACTTCTTCACTCTACTAATCTGAAAATAATTTACTACAAACTCATCAAAATATACTTTTTCATACGTTATTTTCTAGAACTTTCTGCAAATTCCTAACGACTTCTTCACCCAGACCAGATACTTTTTTTAGTCTTTCTACCATAAGGCACACATTTGAATAAATATCTGTCGTTAGACGTAAGGCAGCACACTTTACAGCCCGCGTTCCTTTCATGGACATTTTTGCCGAATGACTCCCAAAATATTTGTTCATGAACTGAAAATACTAACCAAACTGCATCTGCATCTAATTTGCATAGATGTTAATTACAGATAAGCAAATCTTGAATTATAATTTATGGTTTGTTCCAACGTTGAGTTTTCGGAACATTACATTTCTAAGCGTTTTATAAATGTAATGGCAAATAAACATTTTATAATTTTCTCTAATTTTTGTATTGACATTTACTGTATTGTATCAAAGAAATAGGTATGCTAATGAATAATTCCATAAACAAAGCTCTATTTAATAATTATCTAAAATAAGAAATTAAACTAACTAAATTTACTAACCTGGTTTAACGAACAAATTCTATAAATACTTAAGTTCACTTTGGAAACTCGAATGAATAGTAGAATACATTTCCTATGAAATAACCTTTGCAACGATATGCCACATATGGTATGGTGACATTTGAAAATTTAGAGGGGGTGGTTCTGACGGCTAAGAGATTGATGGCAGAAATTCAGATTTTATTTAAAAAATGTCTCCTTTGTTATTTTTGTTAACATGTCTTGGCAATTTTCAACCAAAAGATAATTTTAAAAGATACTAAGGGTGGCTACTTTTCGTTGAAAACCCCTGGATAATAGTTTCAAGAGGAAGACCAGTGTAAAGTGAAACGATTCAATTTACCCCGTATCAATTTACCACGCAAACCATTGTCTTAAAATTTCATATTCTATAGTTCAATTCTCTGTCTTTGAATTTCAACCGTTGAAAGCATCGCTCCAGTTTGATTTATGTGTGAAAAATAATATTGTTAACAAGTATTAACTTTGGAAGTTCATCAGTAGTAGAAGCAGAATGTTAAGTAAGAATTGTTCTTTCGCGATTTCGAATTTCAAAAATATGTATTGTTACGAAATATTAATAATCTTTTCCTTTTTTTGTACTTTTCCCTACCATCTGGATTATTGAGAAAATAATTAATAATAGATATTGGAAATACATGTCATAGGACCTAACGCCTTGCAAATTTTGTTCTAGATATTTGGTTGGACGCCCAGCTGTTTGACCTGTCTAGTGGATTGGTTCGTTCCATTATAACCGAGCTCTGTGGTTTCGTTTTGGTTGTTTTAACCTTGTTTAACTGACAGTTCAAAACACTTGTTGCTTGAGGGAAAGCTTCCACCGTTCCATTCTGTTCCCTGTGTTATGAATATATGTCTTTGATAATGATAAGAAATCTGTCGCTGTATTCTGATATTGGTGTATTTAGTATATTTAATTTAACTTGATTTATGTAACTACTTGCACTTTGATGGACATAACAATTACTGTATTACAAGCTGTATTCTTTTAAAATCAATAACAATCTTCTGAGTAATTCACAGGAATTGAAATATTAAATTAGTTACTGAGTTGACAAGTATTTTATTATAATCAAATACAACAGTGAACGTTAGACATTCGCAAATAAACCGTATAGTGACAATTTATTAATAACCTTTTACGTGTAACCTTGTAAGCTCTAGTATTGGCCTTATTCAACTCAGATATCGAGAGTGCTGCCTTTTCAAACATATCTTTTGGTGAATCACCCTCATACCTGTGTGGTAAAATTCTAGGACCTGTAATAGCGTAGCATGGTTGCTGCGTCAGTGATCGGGAAACTTGTTGAGATTAGCAGAAAATAAATTCAGTCGTGGTGAATGTCTCAGTTAAAATGTTACTAAGCGCTAGATAGACCAATACACACACAGCGGTTTTCGCCACCTTGTTTTTTGAAAACTAATGGTCAGTGATATGAACTGTGTGTGCCGCCACTCACAAAAAAAACCGCTGTGTGCTTCATTACCCTTATACGTACCTTTAAGAGTTACCTTTGATGAAAAATAAACATGGACTTCATCCAGCAAACATTATAATAAAATGTGTGTTTCACTATTAGGAATTTCATGACTGGATATACTAGTTAATTTATTGCTTCTGCTTTTTAATGTTTTGGTCACATATAAATATGAGTTCATTGATATGGAATTAAGGTTATCTATCAAAGTAAAAGAGGGATTACCTACATTATGCTAGATAATATTTTTTGTATATTTTAATGGATGTTCAGTCCTTCATTGTATTAAAAGTGCTTGGAATAAATAATGATACTCTTCTAAATATTCCATTCAGAATTTGTTAAAAGTAATGATCTTTCGTTCAATATTATTCTCAGTTTTATTCAAAACACATTAAACAGTACATTTGAGAACCAAATTTTATGTGCTTGGGCGTTAGAAAGTAATTTCCAATCCAAATTTGCACTTATTTAAATTATTAGCGCCTTATAAATAACTAAATGCTCATTCAATCAATTTATTAACTCATGCTGCTTTATACATTTAACATTATCCTGTACGTAAGGGACTAAGGACATACTACAATAATACAATGTCATATAATACTGTGAGAACATGATGTATTTTTGATTTTAATCAGATAATCCGATTATTTGAAATTGATTGGATACAAGTAATCATGCTAAAACAAAGTGCCTGTCCATGTCAATTATTTGCTACCGATGAATAAGCTACAGTTTACATTACTGTTAGAATAGCAAGCCAGATACCGTCAGATATTTATTAAAATTAAAACTTTCATTTTACACAACGCTTTTAGGTAACAACGTGTTCAGTACGTACACATACAAGAAGGAATTATTAATAAGTTCTGTGGAACCCTTGTTAAATTTAATTTTTAGCAAACATAGCATTCATAAAATTTTACAGTAACCCTAAAATTAAATTGTCACCATTAATTTTGAGAGCACAGCCCTTTTAACTTTCAAGAAAATAAAATTAAACTCTTCTACTATTTAATATTTAAATATGTGTACTGAATTTAAATTGCTCCAGAATTTGTGAATCAGCAATAGCGTTTTTACTTTTTCGGGAAACCATAGATATTTGAGTTCTCTTACAAAATTAACCTGTTTAATTAAAATTAAAAATCTATAGTGAAAAGTGTTTTACAATTATATTAGAAGTGGATCTGGTCGTAAAATAAATAGTATAATATACCAAAATTTATATTACTTAAATCTAAATACAATCATCTGAAAATTACTACCGAGTGATAAATCTGTATGATGAAAGATATTGCCAATTTTCTAATTTAAAAAATAGAAAGAAATATTACTAAATTTGTTATTCAATATAATAATACAACAATTCATCTATATCATCCATAATAATAGTATATTATGCAACGATCATGTAATGATGGTAATTAATACATGAGCATTAACCGGGATACGAAACGAGCCGAAGGCGAGTTTCGTATGGTTTATGCGAGTGTATTAATAACCATTACATGAGAGTTGCATACGCTATTTTTTCTACACCCGATAAATAATCAAAAACCATAAATTTTATATTTTTATTGAACACAATAGGTAACAGTAATTATTCGTATGAACCGCATTTTCTGCTTTCTCCGATATGTGTGGAGGAGTCGATGGTAATTCTTCTATATCGCTGATATCAGACATTTTGATAAATTATCGAAGTTTAGCTAGGTATCTACGAATATTTAATACGTACTGATTTTGACATGTAAAATAATTACATAGGAACCTAGTATAAACGTCAAATGCACAGCATGCTTGATTGAAAAATTATCTATTGATTAAAAATCTGTATCGTAATGAAAAATCTGTATCGTAATGGGTATCATTATGAAACGGATTATAAAATCTGTATCGTAATGAAAAATCTGTTTCGTAATGGGTATCATTATGAAACGGATTATGGGCATATAAGTGCATTGTTATAATACGGGTGTAGAAAAATTACTGTTTTGAATTTCAAAATAGGTGGCCAAAGAGAAAATGTGTTTTGATCAGAAGGACTTTAATGTTATTGTCTGAAGATGTGGAAGCAGATATTTGAAGATAAGCGATGACTTTATATCTGAAAATGATTTAATTGGTTCTCATTCATATGAATGTATTGATCATATAAATGTTATATATAATTGCATTTAATTTTCGGTGTACCTATCCTACCCTCTGCTGTTCATAAAATCTGCTATTATTCACAAAAACTACCATAAAAATTGACAAAACAAACGTATACTGCTAAACAGTATGCCAGAGGATGTCTTCTTAGAAAAATGTTTACTTTACTAAACTAGTTATGGAGTGATAATCTGCAGTACTGAGGTCTTTGAACTCTTTGTGCATACCGTTAACAAGAGTTTAAATCTGCTAAATTTGGTCAATTGCAAGCCAGATCCACCTGAGTTTTGTTCCGTTAATCCAACCTTATTAACTACCATTGTGGTAGTCGCCTATAATAAGTTTTTTCTACAAACAATGCAATTTTTAACACTCTCTTGTATCATTAAAAATATTGTACCAGTGCCTTATGTCATAAATAGATCTTTCTCTACGACAATTAAAAAAGTTATTACTTTTTGTAATTATGGATACTTAGGTATTAATTCAAATCTTGTTACTACGAAACAGAGTATACTAAGCAATCAGTAGGGAAACTCAGCTTTCCCGCGTCATCCAAAAATCCGCCATCTTGTTGGCGACTGACAGTTATTACTATAATTTCTGTGTGTCAGTTAGGTTTTTCTAATTTTTGACATTATTACATGGTTATCCACTCGTTATCGTTATTGTACTTATATTCCTGCTTTGTATGTCGTGTTGAGTGTTTAGTTATTTGTGTTTTTATATTAGTGATTATTTATTAGTAGAACTATACCCAGTAAATAATAAACTATGGGAGGAAATAAATATGTTGTAAAAAATTAACACATAACGCAGCTCTGGGCATAAATGGCGTGTAAACAGTTTTATACATGGGAGACCAAGTTAGACGTGATAGCTTAATTGAGAAAATCCTAAAGAAGAATTAAAACATGAAAGGAGGCAAAGGATTTAACTCCAAATAGGAAAGAGACTGCTTTCGTACATGGATGAAAGAAACCACTCCATACACCTAATAGAGCAACGGGGGTTTTTGATTATGTTACCTATATATATATTTTGTAAACCTCAAAATAAATTGTACCTAATATTCACGTTTTAATTTCATTTCGTACTTTCCTAAAAAAAAGTGAGTAAAAATATAAAAATTACACTGGGCTTAAATTTGATAATCTGCTAACAAAATAAAGTAAACGTATACATCTTAACATAAAGGCAAAAGTACTACAAAATATAAAACAAAACTACACTACTAGTCGACCTAGTTTCCATGTTTTCGCAAATTTTTTAAATAAATTTAAATTCATACCGGTTTTATAATCAAATTCAAATTATATCTGCTAGAAACGTAAATTAAGACAAAATGTGACCAAAACCTCAATTTACATGAAACTACACTGGATTACAACAGTTAATTAAGAATTAATGCAAAGTATTAAAACTACGAACAACTTTGGTAATGTTTAAGCCAAATTATTAGCTATTTTTTCATATGTTCGCTGGGATCCGCCATATTCTTGGCGACTTTTTCTAGAGTGGGGGTATTTAAAAACTGCCAGACGTATTGCATTCATAAATTGTCTAAGATTCCGTACTGATTGCTTAGTAGTATACTGTGCTATGAAATTACGAAAGCACATTCATAGTTACCTATGGATGGCGTCTGACATTGACAATTTTCATAATTAATTTCAAGTTGTCAGTTTGAAAGTTTATTATAAAGCTGTTAAAAATGTTGAGTTCTGGTAGTGAGGAAGAAACTAGTTGTAATCCTCCAGATATAATTAAAACAGCAAATGAAGCTACAGCAGATTAACTACCCGATAAATCTAAAAAAGTGTATGAAATTTGTTATAGACGAAACCGAATAGGCTATAAACATAGCCTATTTCTTCTTTAACTACGAATAAACAAACATGACTAAAGCTTCATTCACATAAGATTAGTGCGGTTGCATTGGTTCTGCAGAAAAGTTTTTAAAAAGAGCGCCGTATTCTTGAAATAGTGTTTTCTACAAAATACAAATAATTTTAGACATTTAATAATTGATTAATCTAGGGTTTAGCAAATGATAGGAATGTTAACTCATCCCACCTGCAAATATTCAAAGACACTGAAGTAAAACGGCGAGAAATACAGGTGACGTTTGTAACGTTCAGATAAACTTAACAGTAACGCCTTTGTACTGCAGTTGTATGGCAGAAGCTAAAAACATTTTAGCTTTTACCAATTCTTTTCCAACAAACATACAAGGACCAATCAGAAAACTGCTTTTTGACAGTAAACAGAAGATTCACATTTTTGCAGGTTAAGTTTTTAAATTAGATTCTAATTTAGATATTTAGTTTAGAATTTATTTGTTTCTAAAAAAAATGGATGAAGAGGACTGTTTGGTTTAGAAACAGTTACTTTTGCTGCTCTTATTCGCAGCGACGTCAATATGTATAAAAACTATACATGCAAAAAAAATGAAAAGAAGAACTCTGGGATGGTGGGTGCGACCTATTAACCGCAGATAGCACATGCAAGGTGATTTCTATAATTTATATAAAGAAATGCGAAATGTGAATGCCGATTATTTTTTCATTTCACCCGAATGACAGTGGCAGTGTTTGATGACTTGCTGAAATTAGTGGGGCCTCATTTAACCCACAGTATACTAGTATGTTGTGATTTAACCAAACATTCAAATAGACCAGCTATTCCTGCAGATTGAAGGCTTATATTTTATCTAGGGTAGGCTTTTAATTATTATTCGGCAAATGATAAAAACCAACAATGTCCGTAGATAGGGACGTAGTTGACAAAATATAAACATAACCTCTCTGAAGGTCAAGAATCTTGAGTTTTTGCATGTCTCCAACTTACAGCGGAAAAATTCTCCAACTTCTTAAGTCTACAGTGCAGAGTAAATAATATTTAACACCATACAATTACAATACAAGAGTACAACTGCAGTGCCATTGCACTAACGTTTATCTGAACGTTACTTAATATAACTTACTACAAATGATAATTGAAATAATCGTTTCATAGGCTGATTCACATCAGTAAAACCATATAAAAAATTAGGTACATTAATATCCCACATCTGAGTTAAAGAGGAAAGTACAAAAACTCTTCGAGCGTAAAGAGACCCTTTCAGTGGTTTAAGAGACGCCAATGTATTCAGGCCGGTTCGGAATCAATTCCATCAGGTGGCAAAATCTCTGCTGAAACTTCTAATGTAGACAAGGGCGCTTCGCTGGATATTAAACTACATGGCCCGGAAATTTATCCCTAAACATTTATTACTCCTTAATGTGTTATCTCGAGCTTTAGTGTATTGGCATTGTAGAGGAGAGTGCACTTGAAGTTTAATCAATTTTAAATAAGGCGCACTTGTTTAATAATGCAAATGAGAGTTGAATGTTTAAAGTGCACCGAATTTCGCGTGTAATGAAATGTTGCTCCCTTGATTGTATCTTTTATGTAATGAATAAAATATGGGCCGTTCGCGCTAGTTTACCACAGCGCGAAAACTCTGAGGTTGAATTAATTAGAGAGATTTAGTGGTAGGATGACCGGTTAAAATGCGATAATGGAATAAAATGCATTGTGGTCTTCAAACAAAGGGAAAATTGCTGCAGACTGAAATATTTTTCTTCGATAAATAATGAGTTAAAACTTTAATACACAAATCCACAAACATTTATAACTCAAATTTGATTTGTAAAATTATAATAGTATAGATATAGCAATAAATATTTTTAGTTAAGAATATCAAAGTTTCAATAAATCCAGATGGAAAGGGTTATTGCACCACGATAAAGACAAAGGTTAATGGGAGATAGGGGAGATCTAGGGTGCAAGAATAGCTATTTATGATATACGTGTTAAAAGTAAGATTTTATTTTGTGAGTGAAGATGATTAAAAAACGAGCGTAGCGAGTTTTTTAACTTCACGAACAAAATAAAATCACTTTTAACATGTATATCATACACTATTTTTTCTACAAAACAATCGGAAGAACTTTAAACTCAATAAAAATAAGATATCAAAAAGTACCACACAGATCGCAATGTTTATGAACCAAAATTTTCGTAGCAATCAGTGCTGTTGTTAGTTACGGAAAAAACGCAAAAATATTGACAGCATTTTCTAGTGATATTATAAGTATAATGAATATAATCGATAATGAGCGTAACAAATCCATTCCTGCTGAAATCGAAGAAGCCGCCAGTCGAGCAACATTGGAATTATTGCCGGCGAAATCGAAGGAACAGTACGAAATCGCTTATAGACGCTTTTCAGAATGGTGCAACATTAAAAAGGTCCCTGGGAAATGTAACGAAAGTGTTTTACTGGCATATTTTGAGGAAAAAGCCAAGATATGGGAATCGTCAACGCTGTGGTCAAATTATTCCATGATCAAAACTATGTTAAAAATGAAGCAAGATCAAAATATAAGCAACCATTATAAACTTATTGCTTTTTTAAAACGGAACGGAGAAGGATATCAAGCAAAAAAAGTCAAAAGTTTTGACGAAGACGCATATCGACAAATTTCTCAGAAAAGCAGAAGACGAAAAGTATCTGATGATGAAAGTCGCAGCAATAGTGGGTGTCTTCGGGGCGTGTTGCCGGGAGGAATTGTGTCAGATGACCATCGACAATATCGAATATTTGGGCACTTCGGTTGTTGTGATCATACCAGATACTAAGACGAAAGTACCTCGGACTTTCAGTGTTGTTAGTGAATTCTATTTAAACTTTTTTAGAAAGTATATGGCACTCCGGCCACCCAACGCTGACCATAGACGACTTTTTCTTAAATATATGAAGAATAAATGTGTGAAGAATCCAGTCGGAATAAACATGTTTGGTAAAATGCCTGCCGACATTGCAGAGTTCTTGAATCTACCAAATCCTCAACTCTACACCGGACACTGTTTTCGTCGTTCATCGGTGACATTGTTAGCAGATGCTGGTGCAAATCTTACTACCATCAAGAGACATGGAGGATGGAAATCTTCGATGGTAGCTGAAGACTACATTGAGAATTCACTGGAACAGAAGAAGGAAATTGCGTGCCAAATACTTCCTACTGCTGCAACTACTAGCAAGACCACCAGTTCTACCAGTAGTATTTGTACAGAAAGTAGATGTGTCACACATGTTGACAGTAAAACCAACTTAAGTATGATCACTCCGCAGCTAATTACAATTTCAAATTGTACTAATTTTACTATAAATGTTAATAGTAATAACTAGTTAAAATGTTGGTTTGTACTTATTTAAAATAAAAAGTTGTTCATGTGTTTGTTAAAACGTTTTATTAATTTTCATAACAAAATTTAAATAAACTTTGAAAGTAACTTACTTTTAACACGCGTGTCAAAAAATTACATTTTTAACATCAAAAATGACAATTAAAAAGCCCACTTTTAACAGTTTTGTAGAAAAACATATTTATATATTTTTTTCAATTTTTCAATACCCTCTATCTCACCAATGAAGCACTTTAGGCAAATATTTTATAAGAATTACCCCTACAAATTTTAAGTGATCTATTTGCTGATGAAGTTTGGAATCTTATTTTTGTTACATCCTGTGCAAATAAATTGACAGTACTATTGTACCTTAAATTTTGTAGTTTTCAATTAAATTTCAATAATTCACAACATGTATTATATCGTTTTTTACTGTTACATTATTATAATTTGGTATACACTATCATGTTTTTTATTATAAAAGTAATAATTTTTGGAATTGTTGTGCTAAAATTGTACATTGTTATTTTTATAATTTAATTATTATTTGTTATTTGTTGTAATAAAAGTGTGCAGTATATTCGATTGATAACACAATGTAAATTTTAATTATACGTATAGTTAGAAACCAATCCACTTTTTTTAAATTTCGGTTATCTACTTGAAATTATCTTAAATCCAGTAGTGTACTCAGATTAGAAATAAAGAAAATCGCTAACCTTTTTTTTCTCGATTTTAGCGCTTGAAAAAAATTTGTAGTAAAGCTTAAAATTTTAATTTTCATTCTGAAATTTAGCATAAGAGTATAGTTAGTGAAACTCTGAAAAATCTTTTAAATGAGCGAACAAATAAAATTGTGAGAGAGGTTTTCAATTGGGCGATTGTGCATCAATAAAAAATATGCTTCCCTTCACTAAATACGTGAATGTATTTGTGGCCCTTGAGTGCTTTGAATCTGGAAACCCCTGTTACAAGTGGTTATAGAAAATATGATTTTTTTATACTACTATTCCTAGTAGGCTTAATCAAAGTGACATAACCGAACAATGAATAACTGAATTGCTGAAGTTATGGTAAAAACAGTTTCGATCGACAATTATAAATCACTCTGTATCTTAGGCCAATGGCCAATGAGCTACGAGGCATATCCACAAATATAAATTCCAAACACGCATGCGCGTGGTTACGACTATGGTGTCTCAATGGCGCTATTTTCAAATGGAACTTACTTTGGACGTAACTCATTGGTAATTCATTATCAAAATAAGAAGTGATACTTTTATAAAAACAAATACAAACAACTTTTTACGCATGCTTAATAAAAAACGAAAGAATAACAAAACAAAAAAACATACTTAAATGTATTTTTTTTATTATCCAGTAAAATATACCTTTCACATCGTTTAAAAAATGCATAAGAGAAAATATATTTGATCATTAAAAATCGTAAAAATTTATTTTTTCTCTAAAATACATTTTTTGTTAATATACCACACAAAGCAAATAATATTTTTGATAAGTGATGACATGAAGGGCTGAAAACAAGCATTCACATTTAGCTCTTTAGTAATAACCATTTCAGCAATACACATGTGATATGGTGATATGCATAATTAAATTCCATTTTGCAATGTGATTTATAAGTTCTATTATCAGTTGAATTAGCTAAAATGCCAAACTTAATTACCCATTAACAATTGTATGAACAAATGACTAAAATCATTAGTCAGTAAAAAGAACAGTAAAACGCAACCTCCATTATTATAAATTATAATAATATATCACCTGCAGCTGATTTCTTTTTCCGCGCACAATAAAATAATAAATGATTCAATAATAAATAATACATGAAAATAGTGTTAATTACTCTCAGAATATATTAACAATTAGATATATTTAATATCATTTATATTTGGGATAGAGTTTTATGTCATGTGTGACATCTTTTGTCAACGGATCAGCATGGATCTACAATGAGTAACTTATGTATGTATTACGGAATATATTAGTCAAAATATAGATCAGGTTGGACAGGTTGATGTCACTTACACCGATTTTTCTATAGTTATTTACGTTACAAGGCCGGGAAATGGTATATTAAAGTCTAGATGTTTACGGACGAGGCGACGAAGGAGCCGAGTCAGGAATTTCTAGACCAGTACTTTAATGACATTTCACGGCTGTGTATCGTACAACGTTTTATTTCATACTGTGTTATATTAAAAATTAAATTTTAATGTTTTATTTTACATAACCTGCCTGTATGTAGATGTTAGAGTGATTTCGATTCTTGTTTCATCACACAGCTTTTGATTTAGCTTAGTGATGTAAAAACAAAAACAATAAATTTGACAGTTTGTCATCCCGTGCGTATTTTGTGATAATTTTCGTAAAAAATGGAAGAAATCGAGCTAAAATGTGCTGAAGCAACCAGTAAATTGGTGCCTACGAAGTCTTCTGCTCGTTAGGAGAAGGAATACCAGCTATTCAACGTGTGGAGAAAAACCTATAAGGTGGAAAACGGCCTGAATAAGAATATCCTTTTGGCGTACTTCTTGGATATTTCCAAAAAGATGAATCCTGCGACAATGTGGGCAAAATATTCGATGCTCAAGTCTATGCTGATGGTAAAAGAAGGAGGTGATATTTCAAAATATCCAAAACTGGTGGCTTTCTTAAAAAGGCAAGCAGTTGATCATCAGGCAAACAAATCAAAAGTTCTAACAAGAGAAGAAGTTAATAGACTCATGAAGGAAGCCCCATCAGAAGAGTATCTTTTGATGAAGGTAAACAAGTTTAACCTTTTCATTAGTTTTGAATTAAACAATGTGCATCTTGAGTGATATAGGTACTCAATGTCAATTAATTAAAAAAAATACATTTCTTGGTTTCGCTAGTCGAAATTTCATCATTTTGACAATCAGTTTTAAACCATTTTCTCTATTGTTGCAGGGAATCGCAATGATAGGCATTGCTGGAGATTGTCGGCGAGAAGAGTTATACCATATGGCCCTAAAAGACATTGAAGATTGTGGCACCAAACTAATTATAACCATTCCCATTTCTAAGACGAAAATATTCAGAGAATACGTTAAGCTCTGACCTAAAAATATGAAGGAAGATTTTCTTTTTTTTTGGGTTATAGAAGAGGAACATGTGTTTCCCAAAGAGCGGACATACATACCATTGGGGGGGCACGAAAAAAAATTGCGGGATATTTGAAGTTGGAACACCCAGAAAAATATACGGGGCATTGTTTCCGCAGAACATCTGCTACTTTTTTGGCGAATGCCGGAGCTGATTTATCAACACTGAAGCATCATGGTGCATGGAAAAGCTCATCTGTTGCGGAACAATACATTGAAGATTCCTTAGAAAACAAAACAAAAGCAGCAAGGATTATTCAAAATAGAGAAAACTTTATACAGGTTCTTCAGACCAAGCAACAAACTATATCCACCACCACTACCGTGTCTAGTGAAGATTCTGTCCCTAAAGGTATTCCTGAATTCAGCCTGCAAGGAAATTCACATTGCACAGTTACTGTTAATTATAATTATAATTAGTTTTTGTAGGCTTGATTTTGTAGTTTTAAAGATAAAATCTTTTAAAAATGTGAATATTGTGTTTTTTAAAGCAGTCCGGGAAGTAAACATTTTCCGTACTCAGTACTGTAATGAAATAACTCATTACAGTACAGTATGAAAAAAAACATTTAACAGACTCGACCACGGTATTTTACAAAAATTATCTGGTTTGGCCTTACTCAAATTATAATTAACTTATCTAAACATGAGAAGTCAGTATGTGCAGATCGTGGATTCCAATCTGTCAAGATCCCTGCTACATCAGGTGTACCGCAGGGCTTTGTTATGGGACCATTATTGTTCCTCATTCTTATTTATGATATTACTTCTGAGCTACACAGCAAAACTCTCCATATGCCGTGATCTATTATTTCATTGCGTAAATTCCATTCAGGATTGTTATTTACTTAACCATGTTTTAATAGTTTTAAACAGACGTGTTCAAAATAAGTTATTTCTTAATATTCAAAAATACAACGTTGTCACATTTTCTCATAAAAAACATCAGCTACTCGATGTGTACAAAGTACAAAGATAACTTGATGTAGCGCCTTTAAAGATTTAGGAATCATCTTTAACTCAAAACTGACTTTCACACCTCAAGTAAACAATATGGTACTCAGTGCTTCAAGGAGTTTAGGTTTTGTTTTACTAAAGGGCAAACAGTTTAATAATACTGAAACATTAATTCTCTTGTATAATGCTTATGTAAGATCTTAACTCGAATATGCATCAGTAGTATGGAATCTGGGATATGAGACACACATGACTATAATTTAATCTGTTCATTGACCTTTCGACAAGTTTTTATGGTTCAAAAGCGATGGTATTTACCTTGAATATGGTGTTTCTCATAATGTATTACTATCCAGATTTAATTTTATCGAACTCAGGTTCAAAAGAAATTATCATACGGTTGCGGTGTTATATAAACTTATTCACATTATTATTGATTGTCCCTCACTTCTTGCCGCTATCCGTTTTTTTTTTGTTACTAACTTAGCTACCCGTCATAATTAATCCTTATTATATTTAAAATTTATAAAGATATCTATTTTATTTGTTTGTTTTGCTTGTCATTTAGTATTTATGTTTAGCTTTAGTTACTTTATTACTTTTGACAACTTTATCTTTTAAGTTAGTGTATAGATAATATCACCAGTATTGACTACTTCTACCTTGTAATTCGAGTATTTTATCTGTTTGTATAGTATATTATGATGTTAGGAGAATAAGTGATACTTTGAGTGCACATACATCGAAAATTCTATAGAAAGTAAGACCAAAATTGGTAAAAGAATTTTTCAATTTAGCTCTGCAGAGAATGTCGAACTAGTTTCATTCAACGGGTCCACTAGAAGCAGTTAATCCTAGAAATATTGTCATGAGTACTGATATCGCAAGAAGTGGAGGATTCTTAAATGATTCACAATTGTACTTTTACTGTAAATATTAATAATAAATATAAAAAAATTCATGTTCCTTATTAAAATTTAATTCATAGTACTATAATGTGTTTATACGCTTAGGAGTATATGTACTTGTCATCATGGACGTGAAATTCATGAATATTTTCGCGAATTTCACAGATTTTGATTTAAACTGTTAATGGCGGGAAAGTGCCAACTTTTCGCGAATTGCGCAAAACCGGAATATTATGGTTTTCATTATTATGAGGAGTGAATAAGTTTAACTTGAGCTTCTGACAATATACCGTGTAAGTTAATGACAGATTTATGATGAAAATTATAGTAAATATTACAGTTGGCAAAATGCATTAAAAGTTCAGGCTTTTCCTGCTATTAAATAATTTAGCCGAATTTTCGCGGATTACGCGTTCATAAGCACAAGGCTTTAATACTCTTATATAAATGACACTTAATCTTATTGAGTACCGTCACACAAGTGTCACTTATATGAGATTCGAAGAAAAATACAATCATTTATGCCACACATCTGGAATCATTACAAGTCTTGAGGCAAACTTACTCCATGTTGTTAGATAACATCCACTATTGCATGGAAAATGGTTGGCATTTTCAACATCCAATAAAGTAAAATACTGACACACTTAATTTCTCAAGAATTGCTTGACTCGATAGCGTATAATCTATTAAATGTTTCACCCCACAAAAGTGTACAAATCGAGAGAATGAGTACATCCATAAAATGTGTTCTCTTTAAAACAGAAGTTGACGGATTCCAGCGATTTTTAGTTTTTGTCTTAAAACGAAGGAAGCACTGCATAGCAAAAGGACAATGCAATTGATTCAGTATTCATATACATACCCAGGAGTGTATTCAGATAACACAAAGAATACATCGCTTGGGATATCGGACCTTCCATGCTTATTCAATGACGGTGAAAGGGTGCTGAGACAGCAAACTAACATCTCCGCGGTCGTAAAGGAACAAAGAGGGAAACAAAGTTTAAGTAAGGATTTCGGATATGGCTTAATATAAAGAAATATTTTAGGGCCTTTGTCGTCACAGCGGTCTATAGGCTTTAATATATCCTATATTTATACCCAGATGAAATCTTTTGATGACAGTGATATGCAAATTTATAATATATAAAGGATTCGGAAGTTATCCTTTCATGCAGAGCTTTACACTTTATAGAAATTTTCAACGATAAAAAATACGCTTATCATGCCATTTAGTTCAATAGTATCTATTACGCTGCAGCTAGATAATATACATTGTTTTATTATTAAAACCTTTCCTATATTGCTTTATGTAAAATTGTTGATGTGCTTAGTTTACACCAAGTGTTCCATTTTAAAGGAAACATCTTGATATATCAAAAAATGTTTACTTTAAAATGTCTTAAACAATAATCGTAGCATGTATTGGGAGAAGAAATATTATTTTCCTAGATGTCATAATCCATTAAAAATATGTGAATATTGATTTTTAAAATAGCAATATATATTTTGTTATTACAAAATTATATTTCGCTTGTTAGGTATATCTTTTGATCAATTTTTTGTTTTTAAACTACATTGTATATTGAGTTAGGTAGAAAAATATTATTTTGGGAGTTCTCAATTTTTATGATTAGAAACTCGTTTTGTACGGTAATTCCTGAGTGAATGAATTTATCTTTTCAGGCCTCATTTTTTCAATATTCATACCGTCACTGGTCAAACATACTTAAACAATATTATGCAAAAAGAAAATGCAAAAACAGCAACAAATTAATAAAGATTGTATTTAGTTGATCTCACCTTTACGTTAAAATTGTTTGTGAAAAGTGCCGGATTACCAACAAAGCAAACTTGCTGAAAAGATCTCATTAGAGTGCATTTGGAATATTCAAAATAGTGACAAGAGTTAGATATCGACTAATAACTCGTAGGTTCGGCCTGCTGGAGGACATAGGAAGAGAGACAAGTCCAGAGTCAGATTTACGGATCAGAAGAGAATTTAAGATCAATAGAAATTTAAAATTGGAAAACTACGACGAATAATAGAGAAGAAACTGATACTAGAACAGGTCAAGACCTACCCAGGGTTGTAGCGCCAGCGATGATGGTGAACTGAATATAGAATAGTTGTAGGTTCTATTTGTATTTGATGAGACAACTTTGACGTATAGCATGAGTTTAAGGACGAAGTCCTCTGTAAAGTTTGTCAACGATTATAGAAATGTGAACTTAAAATTAGAAAAATATGATATTTACAACAACATGACTTATCATATAATTTTGTATATTAAAAAGCATGTCATAAATCCGTTGTCTAAACACATTTTAAGAAATGTAGGTCAAATATATAGGGTTGTTTATGACTAAGTACAAACATTTTAACCACGTGCACAGGTAGGCCTAAAAAACAATAAAAAAATGTTTTCGGAATTTTGGTTCAATGTTTAAAAAATGGGGCAAACCCTCTTTTCCCACGGAAAATCGGCGCCCATGTCTTCTGAGATGGCTTAGAAATGTCAACTACCTACCTATCGTTTTTTAAAGCATTGTCAAATGTAGAAATGACGAAAATAAGCATTTTTTATTAATAACAATTTTTATTATAATTTAAATAAAAATAAAATATATTAATGACGTTTTCCAGGTTTCCCTCATTCCTGCACTGAATGGTGGTTAGGGCCTACCAACGTAAGTCGTTCATGGGCGCAAATGCAGCCTACTTAATAATAATATACCGCCCCCTCCCCCGCACTAGTCTTCGACTTCTGGGCTACTCCTCATGATTAGAATGAGGGGTAGAGATATTATTCCATTATTACCTGTACTGATATAGTACCTGATAGATAACTGTTAATCCGGTTAGCTGCAGTATTTTGCATTCTTTCTTCGTTCCTTTGTTATATACTGCCAAAACTACATTTTCAGTATTTTCACTAATTACAGGTCTGTCAGAATTATCTACTAACAGAATACACAGACTGTGTTGAGTAAAATACCCTTTTATTCTAAAAAAATTGAAATTTAATGTAATAAACTCAAAATGGACACGCGGCAGTCCAGTACTTGTGTAAAATCTAAAATCGTGCATGATTGCCTAACTCCACTGGATTTGCCCTTGACTCTAGAAAAAACAGACGGCATATATCATACAGCGAGCCATGTTATAGGGAAATATCTGTAGCCGACATAAATTTCTTTATTTAATTAATATAAAACGTTTAAAACTAAAAATGAGTCACTTCACTAGTACTGAACAAGGTTTCGATTAGCAATTTGACAGTTTGCATTGCCAGTTGCATACTCTCCAAACATTAAGGAACACTGATCAAAGCTTAAAAGGAATATTCTAAGAGATTACAGAAAACTGTAAACATCTCAGGATGTTATAGTTTAAAGTACTAATTATTTTATGCAAACATCGTCGATTACTGTTAATATTATCGATAATTATTTTATATAGTTATTATTAGTATTAACAGAATTTAATTTTCTAACAACACAAGTTAAAAAATGTATCGGCGTAAAGTACTTTTTGCACTAGTGGCCCATAGATGGCAACTGCAGATTACATTAGTAGAGTTTATTGCGTGACATCAGACTCATAGACCTTAGAACTCTATGTTCAAAGTCTCTCACAAATAAGATATCGTATACGGTAATTAGTTTGAATTCATTTTTCAGTACCTACTTGCTTTTGAAAATTAAATTTTCTACGCATTTTTTGTGTAAAGGAGAGGTTCTCAAAAAACGAGAAGTAGCACGTCGTTGCAACGATGAGTTTTAATGTAAACAAGAAAACATTCTCTCCAAATACAAATCCTGTAAATAAATATTAGTAAGATAGGTGCTACCACCCAATGCTACCATATCGTGTTTTTCATTAAATCATTAAATAATTATCTAGATTTTGCAAATTTTTCTTTTCTTTTAAAGCTGCGTAAATCGATGTACATGACAACAAAGTACCCCGTCACTACTTTTGACACCTTTGACTTGTAACATATATCTAACTCCGAGGCTGACAGAAGGTCAGAGTCAGCGAATAATAAGGGTTTAATATAGTTTCGAAAAAAATATTTTTTGCTTTATAAATAAGTTAAGAAATTTTTTGATGGACAATTCCGTTAATTATTATTTTTCTCTATCTCCACTTAAAATATTTGTACTTAGTTATAGCGAACCCTATATATTTTACTAGTAGATATAAATCACAAACTTGTATTTGTTCGTCGTTTACTGATAACAGCTTTAAAATATGTAAACAAACTGTACAAAGCTATCGAAATTATAATGAAACCGAGGGGTTTCAACTCCTATAAAAAGAGTTATTTGTCACACAATAATGAAACCTGTCAATAAATATGCGCCACCAATAATTAAATTCCCCCTTTCATCTCGAAAACGCAACGAAACATATACTAAATTCTGTTAAATCTGCTTTATTTGAAATTCTAAACTGTGGTTGAATCATTGACATACCATTTGAACTTTCTGCGCCACGTTACACAGTTTTCTAGTTTTAGTTTTAAATTAATGAGTAGGTGAAATTTTCAACAGTTTTGTTTGTTGCGTACGTTACAGTAAGAAAGTATTCAGAGGTTAAAACGTAAACCCAAATTTTAAATAAAACGCCCTTACAGCCACTGATTTCCATTAAGAACAAACGGAAAAGCAGTTCACACAAGGCTAAAGTATTCATAAACTCATTGCCTTTATTTGTAGGGTTTCGTGCGCGGTTTTAGGCTTGGAATCGACTAGTAAGCAATTTTAAAGCAGATGATAGTAATATATAATGATTTATCCATATAATTCCGTTATTCCACGATTCACCTTTGTGCCCTTTCTATATATGAGGCGCTCATAATCCATTTCAATTTATTTATATGAACATCCTTTTTATATCTAAATGAAAGGCAGCAGTGAAAAATACTCCATGAAAATGAGAATCCTAAGGGAATATTATCCAACATTCAATAAAATACTTGATTTATTCGGTTATATATGAGATTACTTTATATTAATAACGTATTGAACATTATTTGAGTTACATTTAAAATGAAATATATTTTGGAATTATGTGTGGTTCATTACAAAACTTAGTAACAATTTTAATTAACTATTAAAAAAGTATTACAAATACATACAGAGTGAACCTTAAATAAGTACAAATATTTTAACCGGCAGTACAGTTGACTGTGTGAAATACATAATTAATAGTTTCCTTTTTACAAAAAAATCAGGAATAAAAAAGCCAAATTTTAAAGAAATTTTGTGATTTTTCCATCGAAAACTTGTTGAGGACCGCTGATCCGACTCCGATATTAATATTTTTAAGAGTCATGGTGGATAAGAATTCCACAGCGTTACAGTGATGTCTTCGAATAGGCTTCAGCACTGTTAACTAGAATTTTTAGACACGTCAAAGAATGACTTAAATATGTTAATTTATGAAAATATTAAGTGCCATCTCCTCCCCTATACTTCACCAATAAATTGAAAATATAAACCAGATTCGTTATCGTTATCACTATCACTGATTATCACTACTTAACAAATATGCTTTTAACATGTCAACCTTTTTGTTATTTGAATAATGCACCATATTTTATTTAATCACACTTTATTTTACGAAAAATATTAATTAAATACACAAAAAACTTAAGAGAAAAACACTGCCCGTGTCGCAAAAGTATCTCATATTAACTTAACCAATTTACGTGAGTTTTGTATGTAGTTCAGACGGTTGGCAGAAGAAATGATACAACGCAAGTTGATGCACGATCTTTACTCAAAGAAGTACCAAATTAACTCTGATTGTATAAACTGCACAATCAGTTATATATGTTACAGATAGATCATAATTACACATTATCATTAAAATATGACTTGGTATATTAGAAAATGCACTTTAGTAAATATTAACCTTTTGACTCAAATATAATGGTTCCTTAAAATAGAGATATCTAAACAAACAAACTAATAATTCAGATACCCAAAATAGGTCTATTTGTTAGTTACTGTATCTTTATAGTATTGAGGGCAAAGGTCCCTAATAGGTTCATAATATCTTACTTATGAAATTATTCTAATTAAGTCTAAAAAATATAATATAAGTGTATTTTATTTAACAATGTAACTCGTGTATTGAAATTATCAAATCCCTTTCCACAAATATTACTTGTTTTCTTTCCACTTGCCTTTGCTACAGCTTATTCCTTTGCCCGGTATCAACATGACCTCTATCAATCCTAAAGGATGGGGCTGGTGCGGGACAATTCGCCTAATACTCGTCACACCTACCGATTAACTGTGCCTACTACATTAGTTTCTTTTCTGCATGCGATTGACTCTGATTTAAATATTTTACTCTGCCTTCTCTTGATATTGTACACATAAATCAAGCTAGTTATTTTGTTAATCCATGTTTTGTGTTTATTTTTAAAATCTGTTTCACCCTCTATGAAACTACAAAGTACGAAATGGTTAGTACTGACACGATGTTTGAGGTTATGTGGCGTAAATTAACTCTAACTAAAATAACTAAGATGTAGTGTGAAAATCATATTTTTTTGTTATTCTTCATAAAATAATTTAAGGGGATAATTTGTAATAATCTTTCAGTGTAGAATGGTATTAACTTGAAATATGGATAACTGTTCAAATAGTTGGGTTTTCAGTAAGTAGGTGAGCTCTTATGCATGTTTGTGGACAATTTTTGGAATCATTGAGCAAAACAACTTCCTAAACACTTTAGTTGATAGTATCAAACTTGCGGAAATTCATATTTCAATCATTTATGATAATTTTACTTTACTTACTTTAAGTGTCTTAAATTAGAAACAACGGCAAAAATTGAGTTTACGTTGAAAAATTACTTACAGACGATATGGCAACCTCGCCTTCAGTAAATCATATGATTTATTTTATTAAATTACGTCAGTGGTCCTCAAAATGTGGGTATTTTTAAAATAAATTAGTATCTCCGCAAATATTTGAAATTTAAAAAAATGACTTTCACTAGACTCATATATATGACGAACTACATCTGTAGTTAAAATATTTGTACTTATTTAAGGATCATAGTGATCTTTAATGCTACAAAATCAATTCAATTCTGTTAAGGGCGCCGTATTCTTGAAATAGAACATTTAAGAACTAAATAATTTAGAACTTAACAAATAACAGGAATGTTATCTCATGCTACCTGTGAATATTAAAAAGCACCAAAGTAAAACGAATATATGACGTCAGAAAACGGTCTAATCAATAAATATTTAGGTACAGGAATCTTTCAAAATAAGCAATTCTTTAAATTTACCTGTGGATGCAAATATTGTTATAACATAAACTTACATAGTTCTGCATATTAGATTGTCTACCTTTAGTTCCGAGTATGTGAAAATAATTGTTAAAATGTGGGGCTAGAGCAGCAAAATAATGTGTATCTTACATACGCATTTTAAAAGGAATTATATTATTCTAGGAGAATTTAAATAGTAAGTGTATTGCTTCTTCAGGTATTGTAATATTTAATTTAATTCATTGACAGGATAATGTCACTTTTGTCATTGTCGATATTTAATTTC
Organism: Monochamus alternatus; assembly: GCA_037114965.1. Classification (NCBI taxonomy): domain Eukaryota; kingdom Metazoa; phylum Arthropoda; class Insecta; order Coleoptera; family Cerambycidae; genus Monochamus; species Monochamus alternatus. The sequence goes on along the minus strand of CM073431.1, from coordinate 68,873,571 downwards.
AAATAATTTTAATTTATATAATAATTTTTATAGTTAGATCAACTTAAAGGAGGCTACCTGAAGAACCAATCCTAAAAATGCAGAAATCGGTCAAATCTCATCTATTGTTTTTGAGTTCCCACTGTCAAAAGTGAAATTAGTTATTTATAAAGTGTTTTCAGTAAAGCAGATTAGTAAATTTAGATAGCTTAATTTCTTTAGATAATTATTGAATAGAACTTTGTCTGTGGAATTGTTTATTAGCATACCTAGATGTTTGGTATCAGAGAACATACATATGACTTCATTGATAGGAATTGTAGTAGATTTGATTTATATTAGCTTAAAATACCTTTCTAATACACTAAAACCACTTTGCCGTAGCAAGTTTTTTGAGAAATTTCGCTGCATATTTAGATTTTTGAATTCCAATGTTTCAGCTTTCATATTTATAGTAGTACCTAAAACATTTAACTTAAAATGAATTATTCCATATATGGACATTGGACATATGAACCCTCGCTTGCAACATGTAACTTATAAATTTGTTTTAACATAGTGCCTTTTGGGTCGGTCAGTGGTCGCGCGGTTTAAGGCTTCAGTACTTGAATCGAGGTGACTAGATCGGAGTTGGTTCGAGCCCAGATGCCGGTAGACCGCATATAAGCTATATTCGTGGAGAGGATTGGCACCCTCTCTGCGGGTATGGTAGGGTGGAATAATGTTAGCTTGGGTCAATGTGAGAGATTGATACCGGTTGATATTTGACTACCCCCCTAATTAATGAGGTTTTCCAGGTTTCCCTCATTCCTGCACTGAATAGTGGTTAGGGCCTACCAACGTAAGTCGTTCCTGGGCGCAAATGCGGCCTGCTTAATAATAATATGCCGCCCCCTCTCCCGCACAAGTCTCCGACTTCTGGGCTAATCCCTGTGATTAGAATGAAGGGTAGAGATATTGTTATTATTATTATTATTATTATAAAACGTAATACTATCTTTAAATCGGCCTATAATTTCAAATTTCGTTCACATTTATATCATTGTCGTTATTCCTTAAATTACACGGCTTCAAGTCAAGGATCAACCTATATTTGTAATAAAGTCCGACAGAGTTTCTCGTATTTCGTTAACCTTATCAGATGCAATTTACATAAATCTAATTTACGTTCTCTTTTTTACAAGAGGTGGGAGATCTTATCGGCCAGTAAATGCGTGAGGTTAAAGTGCCGCGTAAAATCTAATGTTCACAACTCCACAACCTCTTGGTTCGAGCTTATCAAGATTAAATTTAGACCCCTCTAATCTACTCCCAAAGGATAAGCAATTGTGTCTAAAGAGGCCGTTTTATTAGCGTGATTTTTTAAATGCGTATCTTCAAGTCAAGAAAAAAATATAGTTTACCTAAGGAAGTAAAATTCAGTCAACGTGTCTGGTAGACTAGTAGGTTCAAAATTTATCAAATAAACTCAATAAGATTCTCAACTAAAGCAATTGTAACTCGTTAGAAAAAATACAATCTAAGAAGTTAGAAACAAGTTGCACATTTTAGTTTTCAAGAGAAAGATTTATTAATAATTATTAATAATCTATTTGTTGCGCAACAGATCATGGAATTAACGAAAGGACCAATTGAATAAATACTTTGATAATATTTCAAGCACAGTTTTGGAATAGCTTTTCTCTCAAAAATAATGTCTATAAGATACAGTGTGATTAAGAACTTACCTAAAAACATTTGGGACCAGATGTGTAGTAAAAAATTATTAAAGTACTTTCTTTACAACCTTTACATCGCTGGGCTACTGTAGTCTCTAATTAGGCGATTCCGAAGATTGAAATTCGATTATTTTTTGTAAGTAAAGTTTTTGTGATGCCAGTCTTTACATTAGTTTTCAATTGCCAAAAATGGCTTACGTGTATAGTAATTCGGAGTTGATGCATATCGTTTTAATTTATGATGATGTGAAAATGCTTTAGCAGAACGATTTCCCGGTAAACATGTGCCAAATACAGGCACTGTTACCGCAGTGTACAGTGAATGCAAGTGTAAGCAATGCAACGTGAAGAAAATTTGATACCGAAATATGGGAGAGATGGAGGTCCAGAGCGTCCTTGGTGTATTTCAGCAGTGTGGCGTATCATACACGAGGCTGAATTATATCCAAAATATGTACAGCGTGGTCAAGCACTAATACCAAGGGATTGGATGACGAGGACCGGTACCATGGTCTCCACGATCTCATGACTTTAAAATATATGGGCTTCTTGTGGGAAAAAAATTGAAGTGTATCTCACTGTACAGTAATCTTCATATATAATTTTGTTTTTTTTTCTTTCTTGTATTATTTTGAATTATACATATAAATTAAATTTGTTTCAATTTAATTTTTTATTTGTAGTATTAGTATAGGCATTTTTTTGTTTATTCTTTTTTAAATTTAACATGTCTCGCAATATGAGAGGTATAACTATTGTATATTTTAATGTAAGGTCACTGGTATTAAATTATTTGGATCTTAAAGAACTTAGACATCAAAACAAATACGATGTTGTTGGTATTCAGGAGACCTGTTTATCTGATGATATTCCTAGTGAATATGTACACATTGATGACTATGATTTTGTAAGAAATGATAGGAATACATTTGGAGGAATACATAAGTACGAGGTTGAGGTATGAAGTTTTAAAAAATCATGTGCATGAAGCATTAGAACAGTTATGGGTTACTGTAACTTTACTTAAAGATACTTTTGTCATTGGCACACTGTATAGGCCACCAAAGAAAAATGTTATTGACTTCTTGAACTTGTTTGAAGATTCGGTCTCTGATTTAATACCGTCCTTTCCCAACTTAATATGTGGAGGTGATATTAATATTGACATGATAGATATACATGATCGTAAAACGGTATTGTTTAATAATTGCATTGAATCTTTCGGTGTAAAACAAATAATTAACTCACCAACACGAGTTACTGCTAATACAGCTACTTTTTTAGATGTTATTTTAATATCAAATGATTTACATTTTAATAAATCTGGTGTTATGCATATTCCACAAGAACAATCTGATCACTTTTTAGTTTTCTGCTCTTTTGTCAATGAAAAACCATGTTATGATGACAATATTGTAAAATTTAGAAATTTTAAGCGCATTGATCGAGAATTATTGCTAAAAAAACTGATGCAAGTAGCTACAATGATTTGCGACCAATAAGTATCCTTCCAGTTTTGTCAAAGGTCTTGGAGAAGATTATGCATTCACAAATATGTCTGGCAAAATATGATATATTTCCAGTGTATCCGTAAGGTTTTCGTAAAGAATACAGTTGTGCAACAGCATTGCTTAACATAACAGATGATATTTTTAAAGATATAGATAAAGGAAAAACTACAGTTCTTACACTCTTAGATTATTCCAAGGCCTTTAATACAATTAGTTATGAGATTTTATTATCTATCTTACATTTTATTGGATTTCAACACAATGCATTCAAATTATTAAATAGTTATTTAAACCTTAGGTCTCAATTTGTAGAAACATCGAGTGGTAAGTCTGATACAGGATTTAGAACCTGTGGGGTGCCCCAGGGTTCCATATTGGGCCCATTGCTTTTTATCATATATACGTGTCACATTGTTTCTTGTTTAGAGCGGGTTAAATACCATTTATATGCTGATGATACTCAAGTATACGTATGTTTCATTGGTTCGGAATTCAATGATATTACTTCAATCATAAATAGTGAACTGAAAAAACTGAATGAATTATCTGAAAAATATAGTTTAAAGTTAAATTCAGATAAGTCTTGATATTTGGTAAATGCCGTACTGTTATAGAAGACAATATTAATATAACCATAGGTACTACGAATTTACCTTGTTCTAGTGTTGCAAAGAGTCTTGGAATTTATATTAGGTGGAGGTGATAATGAATTAATGTTTTGCTTCTCATCTTTGTAGGGTATATTAAGAGGAAAAAGGATACAGAAAGTAACCATGCTTTTTACTCACTTTAGTAAAAAAAAATTTTTAAGCAATATTCATATTTTTTTTAAACAGAGTTTCCTGCAATTTGTCGTTTTTCCTCGTAACAGTTTATTATCTGCTTACATATAGATATATATGAAATACATTAAACATTATACATTACTACAAGGTAAAATATATGAAATAGAGCTTTAACCCCAACCTTTAATATTCCACATCATTGTAACTACCCAACAATCAAACCTATGAAATAAAAAAATACATAGAGCGCTGAATTTCGACAGTTACCTAAATGGCTTTAATCAGTAAAAGTATTATTGTCGACTGAGTTTGCATGTGACTCGTTCATAAAGATTACCAATTTCAGGTCATATATTGTTTACTTGGAATCTCAATAAGATAATTATTTCAGCTAATAATATAAGATTTAATACCAAGTATCTCATATTCAAGTCAACATCAGCCCTATACTTCAGTTTTATTGTTGTAATTGCTAAAATAGCATTATTTTTTTACTAACGATATTATGAAAACATGTTATGGTCGCATTGTAATTAATACAAGAAGTTACATCAAAATATTGATTTTTAACAATTATTATGTGTTACACTATTTTCAGTGTTTTAATTGTTTCTTTAAAGTATGTAGGTATTTATTATGTATTGGATTTTTAATTTTTTTCTATATATAAAATGCATGATTATTATTTATACTTTAACAAAATTTAATGGTGTGATATTAACATAAATGTTTCAATACCACATATAACAGATACATTGACAATTTCACTATAATTATCTCCAAATGTAGCGTCAATCGTCGCTAATTAAAGTCACATCAAAGGCAATTTAATGACATATTACTGATATTCACAAAATTAATATCTGGTCACTGTTGCTACTGTGCGATATGCAATGTTTGGAATTTGTTTAATAACTTATTTTGCATTACATTTTTATATTAAAAAAATCGCGTGTTAAATGAATATTTGTATTTGAGTTCCTTTTATATGAACAAATATATAAACAGTATATATGTAAATAAATACATATTAAAACAAACAAAATATTTTTGTAGTATTACTATTTTTTAAATATTTAATATAACATTTATAACACTGTGCTGCAATACACTGAGCCCTGTTTTTTTTTGTGACATCAGCAGGACATTTAACTGTGTCAAACATGATACTTATATTGTTTTCAAAAGCATTAAAATCATCATAACTTTTTATAATTGTCTTCGTTTTGACTGTTCAATATTAGGAATAGTGATATTTTTATAGTTATACGCCACAATGATTTTCAGCGCTGTCAAAGTGGCTGCCGCTTATAAAATAATTTGGCTGTAAAAAACCAGCATTAAATGAAGAGTTTTGATGAAACAAATGAGATAAAAGTAGGAATTCTTTCAATTTCGAGATAAAAATCATAGTTTTTTTATTTCGATAACATGTATACAATGAATATGAAAGTTAAAGCAAGAGGTAAAACAATATTGTGATTTGTCAATGTAGTTTTCTGTCAAACTAAAAAATTGTTTTTCTGTTGTAGTTGTTATATTACGGTTTCTATTTTACAACGGATAATACTGTTACATAATAACTATATTACAGTGTATAATACATGCATCTAAGAAATAATTATAAACATTCTTTATAACGCTGTTAGAAATACTATAGAACATAGTTTTTTTAGCAAAAATGTTTTATAAACTTGTCAAAGAAATATATATAAATTAGTTATATATTTTTCGTGTAAGATGTTTTATTATTTAGCTACATACCAAAACGTTCTTATGATATATTTATAAAATATTTCAGTTGCTTACAACAAAATAATGGTACTTGTCGCTATTATAAAACAAATATGTATTTCGAAAGCGATAATAATACGGCAATAAAACATGATTGTCGTATAACCTGAACATTTATATCAAATAGAAAGCAATTCGTTAATATTATAATGTATTTAAAAAATGGAAATCTGAAAGTGTTTTCTAAATTTAGGTGTCCCACAGGGCTCAGTATTGGGTTCTGAACTGTTCCTGCTTTAGGTAAATGATTTTGATCAAATATTTAATGACGCACGTTTAGCAATGAATGCTGATGACACCGCTCTTTTGATTTCTGATAAAATAGTTAAATTGAAGTCACATGCAACAATATTCTTAATAATATCGCAAATTAGTATGCAACAAATTATCTGTATTCTAATATTAGTAAAACGTACTTTATAAGATTTCATAATTAACAAAAAAATTGTAAGTAGGCATAAGTGTAAAAAAATTACAAGATTTTAAAATATTAACACTTCCCAGCCTTTATGTTCTTTCGTTTTTAATAATAGAAGTAGTTTTGATAAAGTATGTTCTACAGATGTAAGTATATGAAACTAGACAACAAAAAACACTTTATGTGCTCTATTCCAAGTATGATGTTTCTGTTAAGTCTCTATTTGCTTTTGAACCCACGATCTTTAATCTTCTACCGGTGGAAATTCAAAATACTCATAATATAATTAAAAAAAAAGTTAAAATATTATTTAATTTAAAATTCTGTTCCTATACTTTGTTGTGAAGTCTTTGTGTATAATAAACATATTTATTTATAAAAAAAACAATTGCAAAAATTTCAAAATAAGTAGATATTAAATTGACATTTAATATTAACCAATAAAATTCCTTACTGAAAAAATAAATTAGACCCAGTTCCAATTCCTTACCTAATTAATTGAAACTTACAGTCATGACAAGCAAGCAATTTCTCGAAAAAGTTTTTAGTTAAAAATTAGTTAAATAAATAATAAAATTAAATTGAACAGTTACTGAAAAACATACATACATAGCTCCATAATAACTCCGGTATAAAAAACCATCTGATGCTGAATTGCCATACAAATAAATATATTTGTTGGTTGATACTGTAAAATTTATATATAGAAATAAATAAAATTGTAGCATACAGTGTGCGAATGTTGAATTACCCTTGGGAAATCATTTGATCGTTATTTCCAACTTTCCTTCGGTTTATGTCTTCTGCCGAACATAGAAAAAAGACAGTTTTCTATAAATTGCAACAAATGTTCATTACTTTCAGGTTCTGAGGAATTTATTAAACCAAAGAGATACTTCGTGATATTTAAGCGCATATCCGTTTCCGATTGCTATTTTAATTATCATTTATCAGAGGATATGATTTTGTAGAAATGTAAATGATTTCCATGATCAATTGTGCAATAGGAACAGTAAAGTGAAGCACGGCAATATATTAAAAGATAGAAAGTACTTTTAGAATTACCTTCAGAATTTCATTGTAGATACGTGTCATAAAAAATAATAGCATAGTTTTTGTCAATGATTCACGTACCTTAAATATGGTATATTAAATAGCAGAAAAAATGTACAGGGTAAACATTTATCATTTTGCACCCACTTGCCTCATTATCATTTTTTTTATTTCTGATTTAAATGATATAACTATTTATATGATTAAAGCGATGTGATTCATTCAGTAAAATAAATTGCAGTTGAGTGGTGATGACAAGGAACAAAATATTTACATTTGACAATTGACGTTAACGTTAACCGTATTCTTTCTTATGGTTGACTGAAACTAAAATTTCAACACAGGACACAACGAAAATGAATAAACATATTGTAACCTCTATGTTGGGTTAGCGTGGAAACACGTCACAAGAAATATCCTTCAACAAATTCACAACTGTCAAATGCTTTACTTTGAAGTTTCAGTCACTCTCGTTTGATTGCTCAATATAAACTGACTCTAGCGGCGATACCCAACCGCTTATATATCTTTTTAGGATTCTCGAAGTTTCTGTGACATCGAGAACGCGATGTGTCTAGAATTAAATAGAACATAGCCTGGACTATTTCAGAAAACGTAAAAATAAAGGCATCACAAGAAGTATAAATTAAAACGTAAACAGAAACATAATTAATAAACTAAAAGGTAGGTGAGCTTCCGTAAAAATATTTAAAGACATTTATGGATGCCTCTATTGTCTATTATGCTAGAAAAAAGTAGCAGCAACAGTTATAGTTTGGTGGTCAATGTACCACAATAACAACTGTAAATTAGTTGTTTCTACAAAGTTGGCATAATATCTTAGAAAGAGTTAACTTCATATGTAGGATTTCCTGAAATTCAAGGCAATGGTATTGGTAATTTTTCTCGATTTTGTTTTTCAAGAAGATAAACAGACTTGACACTGGGTACCATTAAAGCTTGTGGTTTTATCTAAAAAGACAAACACCTAAAAAAAAAATACTGACATAATGGCTGCATGCTAAGAATTTTCTCAGTAATGTACACTATGTGCGTAATAAAGGAAGGTAAATACCCATAAAATAGTATTTTACTTTGATAATTTTTTACATGCTTACTTCTCCTGTAAGTAAAAAATAATAAATTTTCATGATTATTTAAGTTTATTTGGTGTTTACATAGATCGTCCTTTGATAACATAGCGTTCTGCTTTAGAAATTTCAGCTGACATTTGTGTTACTTGCAAGTGTTGTAAAACTTGTTGCAAACGACATTTCCTACAGCTGATTATGTTTAGGGTACGTCGATTTCAGCAGATTTTCCAGTTTACTAACTTTGAAAGGGGGCGGATTGTTGGATTGCGATAGTACGGTGTTGCCAAGCGTAGACATAGAGCGAGAGGCACTGGCTATCGTAGATTAGATGATTTTACAGCCAGACTATTGCAAATCAGTGGTTTGAAGAACATGGGGGGATGGTCGGTACGCATACAGTCTATCAGTACATAAGAAGCTTTGACCTTTTGTCTTATCGTACACGTTGGGTGGTGCCCATCACTTGTGAACATTGAGCTAATCGCTTGCAATGGTCTAGTAAGGATGAGAAGGTGACGTGGTAAAAATCGCGATTCATAATTTTCCAGAGAGCGTCATGTCCATCACACAGTAGCCGTATGGGATGCTATATCGTATGGTATCAGATGACCACTAGTTTTGATTAGAGGAAACATGATATCCCAACACTACATCCAGGAAGTACTGGAGCCGCATGTCATTCCTTATCTTCACACCATCCAAAACACCATTTTTCAGTAGACCTTATGTTGCCACACGAACAATAGCTTTTATAGATCAACATTAGGCTACCCTGATTACCGGTTTTGTCACCTATTGAACATATTTGGGGCATGATTGGCTGCAGACTGCTGCATTTACAACACCCCCACAGACTTTAACAATAGTTACCCATGAAGCTCGGATAGCTTGGAATGAGACATCTCAAGAACTTATCGACAACCTTATTAGATCCGAAGATTAGATAAGTGTACCAAAAATTATTAAAATCTAATGGATACATAATTACAAAAGTGCCTTCCTTTGTCACATAGGATATTTCATTTAGGTTAAAGAAGCCATATATTTTCCTTTCATGTTTTCACTTTTTTTATAAAATATACTCTTGCAACAAAGACCAACTGTATTCTCACTAGGTACATGCAAAAAGAGTACGTCATCAGGTATACAAAATTCAGTACAAAACTGGCTTAATTTCTGCTTACAAATTCATATTTTAAACCATACAGCTGCATAATCTAAATAGCCTTAACAGTCCTTTGTCACATTCCAAGTTCTAACTGGACAACATAATAAATTAACTGCCAGCGTCTGATATTATTATATGCAGATAATTTATCATAACTAAATTAGCACTATGTTCTAATTTAACAAACAAAGAAAACTTTAGATGTTTGCTGAAAAAATATTCATAATTATTCATTAATAATGAATATTTAAGAAAATTTTAGGCTAACTTTTTCTTGACTTCATAGGAAAAGTGTCTTCCACATATGACGTATATTTTTATCTCGACTGGCTCCTTGATCAAAAAATCTACATCTGAGTCACTTTTCCTAACTTATTGCACAAATAGCTATTCTAAACCAAATATGTATATCTGAAAAATGTAGATACTTAGTTTAATTTGAAGAATTTTTATAAATGATATAGCGTTTAAAAAGTCAGTGGATTCAATCTTGTAAGTAAACCGTAGCTTGATACCTCTAGTACAATACATTAATTTATCAAATTCTACCGCATTAATACATTAAGTTATTAAATTTTTACTGCTTAAGGGCGAATATTTTATTACATCGGTAGCAAACGATTAGATCGTTTTACTTTATATAGTGGTAATTTGTGAAATGCTTAAATTTCGTACGTACTAATTCACTACGTTGTTTTATGGTTCTTGAAGATTTTACGAAAGACCCAGTGACCTAATTACCTGTTATATTGAATATTAATGTTTTGTCTCCTCTCTCACAAAAACATCAATTTCTCAGACAAAATGTCGAAGGTAGAATTTAACAGTACTTAATAATATATCTTCTATTAATTGTGTGGAGAATATGTATGGAATTATTAGGAGTGATGATAGAGGAAAACAAATTAGCAATATCAATTTAGTTGTAATATGATAAAACAAGAAGACTTTAAAGGTATATGAAATAATTAATATAATAATCTGGTTTTTGATTACTGACTCAATAAATTGGTCAAAAAATTAGTAGACAGCTAATTCATTATTATTTTATTTAGACTATCTGATTATAAAGGCCTCGACCTATAACTTGGTTACCCATTTTTAGACACCCTGTGAAGTGTATATATTTTTAAATGGGATGTTATTTTCTTTACACGCACACAGTTCGTCAGATAAGTGATGACGTTATCGATATTTTTTTTGAGGAAAAATAAAATACTTTCAGCTTTAGTTTGCGGTGTTTTCTATCTAAATCAAATCAAATAGAAGACGCTGGAAAAAAAGTTTTACATACTGGTATCTGTCACTTATCTTTCTGTTTGTAATTGTTGTCACCGTTAAAGTTTAATTTATAAAAAAATTAATCATTTTCATAAAGAAGTTGATATGCTGTAAGTTTATTATAAATGCAGAAAAAAGCAGAGAAGCGGCTTTACAATTATTTCGACAATGTTATCTTTACAGAATTTCACCTAACAGAAGAAAATTTAGTAACCTTGAAGCAAATCTAATACAGTATGGAATGCTAACAGTTTCTTTAGGATATGCTTGCTGGGATCCATTGAAGCTAGGAATTTTAATAAAATATTATGGTAACGAAAATCAAAATCGATTTGAGTGTGAAAAGTTTTAGAGCTCACAGTTGTAACAATAAAACTTTCATCAATCAGTCATCAATCAATTTCTTCATCAATTTATTGGGTCGAAAGTGGTAAATATGATTTGAAAATGACATCAACAATAATTGCTTTGTTGATATGTCTATGCCAACCCATTATTTTATAAATTATTACTTTAATCATGAAACAAAGTAAAATATATCAATTTCAGGTACATCCGTACAGTCATCAAAACGGAGTTAGGTAGTGGTAACCTGTGCAAAGAAAAGATGTATGCTTTGTTAAAGTAATTTCACAAATGGCTAAACTTAATTATACCTCACTAAGTATAAGGAATACAACTAATAATTATTAATTACCGTTGTGTAATTGGAACGAAGGGTTACCTAAATTGTGTATACACGGTGTTTCTTAACTATAGGTAAAAAAATCCAGAGGCATATTCTATTGCAAAAAATAAAACTTTTTTTGTTATATAAATGTGGGGTCTTTGGGCAGCTATTGTCCAGCTGCAGTATATCAAAAATTTAAAAACAATCAGTTTTTAATTTTTGTTTTTTAAACAGCTCGAGATAATTTATCCGAATTTTGTGTGCATATTTAGTATGACAGTAGATATGAAACAAAAAATTAAAATCTGTACGTACCAGTGGCGGAGGTGTAGGTATGATCGATCATTGAGATGTTCCCAAACAAATAAATCAATAGGTGGCCAAGGTTAACTTGGTTCTTGAGTGCCTCGTCAAATCTCGTTATTACCAAATCTTTCAATAAAAAATTCACGAGCCGCCAAACTAAAATGTGGAGGAGCCCTATCGTGCATAAACTACATTATTTGTCTTAGCCTATAGGGAATATCGTGAAGTTCAGGTAAAACGGTTTCAATGTTTGTAGGAGATACTGGTTACGGTTCTTAGTAAAAAGTAAGGCTCAACGAGAAAATTTCCAATAATACCCACCCCATACATTCAAAGAAAACTGATGTTGAAATAGAGATTCCATTATGGCATTAAGATTTTCATCAGACGAAACATGTTTGTTGTTGAAGTTCATTATAGCATATCGGGAAAAATAAATCAGCTTTGTCGGTAAACAAAATGCCAATGGTAAGTAAGACTTAAACTTTTTGTATGTGATGCGGGTATAACTGTTGATGCTTCAGAATTAATCAAATTAATTTATGATTCACATTAATATTTGCAGTGACCTTGTTAGTACTAAATAACAATTTCGTGTAGAATAGCTTTCTCCAAATAAGACGTTCTTAACACTCAAAGGTCTTCCAGGACTTGAATCTTTCTGAAATTAGCCTGACTTCGGAAGACATTAAAGCACATTTCTTAACATTCTTGGATTTAGGGTTGGATGATTTGGAAATTTTTCCATATAAATTCGCTTAGCTTCAGTACTATTTCCATCTGCAAGGCCACAAAACCATATTGGCCATTTCAGTACTTGAATATTAAAACTTAATCTTTAAAAAAATAAGCTTTATTTGACAATACACAATATTAAATAATATGACAGCTTCTTATTATCATTATTTTGCATTTGTAAAAATACACTTAACCAAATACTTCAATTTTGTTATTAATCGGTTTGGAATACAAAAAAAGTGTAAAGAAACAAAAAGTGAAATTGATATAAAAGATATTCTTAAATATACAGGGTCTCCCAAAATAGAAGGCCATACCATTAACCATATATTCTTTGAACAAAAATAATGCGACTTTTCTTATGCCATTTTTTATTTGAGCGTCCCTATTTCAATATACAGGCTGTTACAGTTACATTTAAAAACAAAATTTTTGTTAATAATTCCATTGTTTTGTAAGATACACACGTGAAATTTTGCACGTACTTTTATCTTATTTCGGCATCTTTATCATGTAATTTTGGTGAAAAGAATCGAAGGGGGAATGGTGGTAACTGAGGCATGCTGTACCCTTTATCCCCTCCAATTATTTCTAAGTACGCCTATGCAACTTTTTCTTGAAATATCAAACACAGAATTTTCTTCTGATCATTTTATCTCTTTTGTAATTTTTTGTTTAAATGCTCCGTTTTGGAGAAAACCGACATGTATTGATGGGTTACAAATGTCTTAGCGGCCGATGAATGTCAGGAAAAAATAGAAAGCTCCCTTATTCCAACAGATCACATCCTAAAAGGAAGGTTTTCTTAAATTTGGATCGGCATCTTCGTGAAACTGGAAAGTTTATGGATCAGAAGTTCGGAATTTGCGGCCTACATAGAAAATTAAGCCCTTGACAAAAGGAACAATTCTTAGCACTGGTAGAAGAAGAACCAAGCACAAGTACAAAGATTGTTTCTCGACAAATAGAAAATTGTACAAAAATGGATGTTCATCGGACTTTAAAAATCCAACTTCTGCACCCGTATCACATCCAACCCGTACAAAATATTCATCCCCAAGATTTTACTTCTAGGATGCAATTTAGTCGTTGGTTGTTAACACAGAATGATGCAGATAGGGAGAAAAATTCTATTTACGGATGAGGCAAGCTTTACAAGAAATTGATTGACAAACATGCATAACAGCCACGTATGGACGGATTTGAATCCCCATGCAATCATTGTAGCACACCATCAATTTACATTCAGGGTTAATGTCTGGGTCCCCTTTTCATACCAAATAATTTAAACTCAGCACCATTTTTAAATTTTCAACAAAATGAATTCCGAGATGTTTTACATGATTTATCTGTTATCGTACGTGCTTGACGGTGCTCCACCCCATTATGGTAGAAAAATCCGGCAGTATTTAAATACCCATTTATTTCCTAATCGATGAATTGGTTGAAGACAAGACTTATTCAGTGGCCACCACGATCTCCTGACCTTAATCCATTCTTTTTTTTTTCTGGGATTATATGAAAGATATAGTTTATGCTGCAGAAATAAACGACATTAACCATCTCAGAGAGAGTATAGTAATGGCAGCTGATGAACTTGCTCAAAAGAAAAATATCTTTCAAAATATAAGGTTTTCACCACTTAAAAGGGTACATACATATGTTACTGAGAAGGGTGGGCAAGTAGAACGTTTGTTAAATTAGTAGTAATTAATGAATTATTTTATTTAATGTTATTTAGGTAAAAAGTTATTATGTTGATCGTTCATTATTACTATTACTAAATCAGACTATTATTTTTTTGGTTGATAAGAAAACTGCATTACATATTTTAATGCCACGTTATTTTTTAAATTCATAAGTATTCCTCATTTTATCACATTTAGAAATCCATTTTGTTTTAAGTAGTAAATATTCATTCAGTAAGTATTACAATTTGCTAAGTTGCCAAGGTATTGTAACGATAGATATATCCACAAAATTTCAGTTTCACTTAAAAATGATAGTAAATTATAAATTTATGGGCACTACAAATTGTCGTTTTTCTCCAGAACGGAGCATTTAAACAAAAGAATGCAAAAGAGATAAAATGATCAGAAGAAAATTCTACGTTTGATATGTTAAGAAAAAGCTGCATAGGCGTACTTAGAAATAATTGGAGGGGATAAAGGGTACTGCATCCCACAGTTACCACCATTCGCCCTTCGATTTTTTTCACCAAAATTATATGATAAGTATGCCGGAATAAGATAAAAGTACGTGCAAAATTTCAAGTATGTGTCTTACAAAACAATGGAATTATTAACAAAAATAGTTTTTTAAAATGCAACTTTAACACCCTGTATATTGAAACCGGGACGTCCAAATTAAAAAATGGCATAAGGAAAGTCGCATTATATTTATCCAAAGACTATGTGGTTAATGGTATGGCCTTCTATTTTGGGGCACCCTGTATATAAAGTAAAGATTTAAAATTAGTTGTGTTAATCCTTTATGCACATGAAAGAGTAGTCTCATACGCAAGTGAGGTCTTATTCATGTATCATCACTGTCATTATGTATTTATAGTGTCCACTTCGGTGCAACATACATTATTTTTAAAATATTTATTTTATTATTTTTAAAATATCCCCCCAAATGATTTAAAACCAAGAGAACATGGCAGTCATGGTAACGGTCCTTTTCGGCCAATCCCTTGGTATTAATGCTTGGTCACGCTGTACATGGTACGAATATAACTGAGCCACGTGTATAATACGCCACACTGCTAGAATAGGTCGTGGACGCCCACAATTCGATCACAAATTTCACGTGTCACGCCAGCGTTTTCACTACACTTGCACTCACTGCACATCATTGTAAAATTAGCTGCATTTGACACATGTTTAACGGTAAATCGTTCTGCATTTTCAGTTGTTATAGACGTAAGCCATTTTTGATATTTGAATAACTAATGTAAATACTCGCATCACAAAAAAGTTAATACGATACGTAATCGGATATTTGAAATCGTCTGGCTAGAGACTACACTAGCCCAGTGATGTAAAGGTAGAAACTACTATAACTTCAATAATTTTTTTCTCGGACCGTTCTATTCCCAAATTCTTTTAGATAAGTCCTGAATCACCCTGTATATTTCTTTACAGCTACTAAGGAATTTCATTTGTTCAGCAAACACTGCGGTCACAAGTGGGTTTTAAATGGAATGCTCCCGTTTAATTAAAGATAAAATTAGAATACGATGAGCCAGGAAGTATTTGATAAAACTTCCGCCTTAATTCTTGACGGCTAATAAATTGGCGCAAAAACCAATACTAATTCTTGTTACAAGAAAAATGTATTTAATTAATTTCTTCTTCGCAAAAAAGCAAATACAGGAAATCTGTTTCTTATTATATTTCAATCTTAAATATACGTACATATACATATAAAAATATACTAGGAAATAATCATTTTGAGTAGGTATATAAACGTTTTAAAAATACAAACTAAGAATCATGGTTATTTACGACGACTTTAGACTAAAGGCATCTAGAGTTATAGAATTTTAAATTACTGTACAGGGTATATCAGAACTGTTTTAATCAGAAGTTATTTGAAATTTAGAAAAAATGTCAGTTGTTAAAGTGTATAAGAATCTTTATAACTGTTTTCGAGTTACAGTTAGGCATCTAATTTTGTTATATCATAACACCTTATTTTTTATTTAATAAAAAATTCTAAAATACTACACCAAATGTTCCATTTTCCGATTACATTGATAAAAATGAGTGGAAATTTCCATGTTTTGTTATGCTCTTCTTGTTCTACAGGGGGTTAATTAAGTATGTGCACAAACTTTAAGGGGTTAATCTATGATTGATTTTAAGACACAAAGACCCATAGACATGGGTCCACAACGGCTTTGTTTTCCAGATACAGGGTGTTAAAATTTGAAAAAAATCAAATTTTTGGATCTATTTGCTGAGTAGTAAGAGCTACTTAGTTGAAACATGGAACTCCCTAATAGGTATTTAGAGATTACATTTTTCAGGTATTAAATTATTTTTAATTTAGCCATGAGTGCAGATATGACCAACCTTCACAGAGTTTTTTAAGACAAAAATGGCACTCCAACGATTTTTTGAAAATTCAATTGCTCTGTTGAACTAATTAAAATTACACAAAAAAAATGTTTCTTGGTAATTTTTGATACAATGAACCGTTTTAGAGAAAATTTCTTAATTTCATTCTTATGCACGCAATGTAAGTTAAAATTGCTCAGAACTGAACGCAAAATTATTATGTGCCTCTTAATTGTAGTAAAATTAGCGCCGGAATCTGCCAAAAAACTAACCCAAGAAGCAATGTCCAGTATAAAGGTGAGAATCAGGTTTATTTATGAATTCATCAGTATTGGCAGGCATCTCACCAAATGTGTTGATTCCAGCTAGAGTCGTTACACATTTATACTCTTACAGCCGGATTCATGAAACGGGCGTAGCGTTAGTCGGACTAACCAGCTTTGCGCCCGTGTAAAGCGCGTTAGTTGGTCTAACCAGCCTTACGCCCATTCACGAAACATGCGTTGCTAGGTAGGCTGTTTATTTACGTCCATATTTGCGCCAAAAGTTAGACCCAGTATTGTACCTGTATAAAAATCGCGTAACTTCGGCCTCTAGTTCCTTGCGTTTCCCATTGTATATTTAGTATTTACATTCAAAAACAGTATTTTTCAGTGCTACGGACTAGTTAACATATCATAAAGTAAGTATTATACATAGTAGTGAATAGGAGTATGCCTTTTATTTAAATTGGTGCAACAGATGCGTAAATTTTTCGCGTAACCTCCGCTAGTCTGACTAACGTTACGCCTTGTTGATGAATCCGTATGATAATGAATTTTGTAGAAATTTTTCAATGATTAATGTTCGGTGGACGAAGGGCTATGCACTTCTTATAATAGGTCATATACAATGTACCAATAATAATGAAAGTTCGTTGCACATTAGTTTTTGTGTCTGATATATGCACAACTAGTACAGTTCCGATATTATTGAATACAATTTTTACAGTTGTTCGCGACACAGGCTCCAAATTCACTGAAAATTATTACAACCTTCTGAAATATGTTTCATCCTGCGTTTCTGCGACAAATTTGTCGATTTGCTTCCTGGTCAATATTTACAACTTTTTCGAACAATATCCTGCGCCCTTTCGCTTGAAAAAAGCTACAGGCTTATAATATTTGCTTATGTCCTGATTATTTATATTCATCAGCATGGAGTAATTTGACCAAAGCGTTGACGATTTCCATATTTTGGACTTTTTTAAAGTATACCTACCAAACGCAGTTTTGCACTGAACTTGTAATTAACATTTTTCAGATCACACCATCTCAAGAAACGATTATGCGACGCAGCGAAACTCATATATATGAACTGAATTATATGAAAGTACTGTTGCTTTAACATACTGAAAAGTGGCTTTATTAGGATCTTCTTCGATTTCTGCCGTAAGAAATTCATATTCTTGATAACTTTTCATGTCACGAGATTTGAAGTTACCTACTTGTCAACAAAAGACTGAACATCCATTGCCTTACCAACAATAAACTTCACGAACAATTGGATTTCAAAAGTATATTTTATAACTTTAATAACGTAAGAAATGCATCGATTTGAAATTTAGGTGATATTATTTTGTTTAAAGGGACCCATTCCTTCAGCGTTGTGTCTCTAACTTTCCTTCTCACAAAGTAAAATGTTATTATTAATATCATCATTAACTTGCCTTTATAGGTTTTCAAGAAAAGTTAAAATTTTGCATCTAAAATATTTTCCTGAAAAATGAAACTTAATTTTTACATATCTATTTCTAAATATAATTTTATTGCAAATATTTAATAATAATATTGGATGATTTTATTTGTAGTAACACAATAATTTGTCTTACAAAAATGCAAATAAGTAGCATGTTGCGAAATGACAGAGTTTAGTTAAACCTGCTGTTTCCGTCATTAAGAAAAGTAATATTTTAACTAAAAGTATATGGATCTAATAAGTTTAGACATTTAAAGAAAACAATAACGTAATGTGAAAATCTATTATAAATATCTAAAAATACTGCTATTAAAAACCATACGAAATATGGATGAACATAATAAAATTCTATCAAAAATACTTAGTGGACCACATATTGTTTTATCATGTGTTTTTAAGAGCTTATCAAAAATACTTAGTGGGCCACATATTGTTTTATCATATTTTTTTAAAACCTTATAGGTATTTAAATTATGAGCGTTTATTTTTATATAAAAGTCTGATGAAGTTTTAAAACAAAATATTTTATAAAACAAGCAACAGCTATGATGATGTGGATATATTAAATTTTCCACCAGCCAATTTCTTCAGTTTTAGGTGAAATATACTACGTCTTCCAATATCCCACGTGTGAATATTTTTGAAGCCTATTTGATCATATTTGTTTAAAAAGTGGATTCTAAATCGTACCACAAAACTTCAAGTCTGATATTCTAAAAATATTAATTTTGAGATTTTTAAATACCATTTAATAATCATAATATCAATGAACCTCAAAGTGTTGATATTTAGGCCCAGATTTTTAATTATTTATTTTCATTACAACTTATCGTTAAATAATCTAATATTAAAAATATTTTAGGTGAAATTATTTTAATATAAATTAAACACACTCACAAATATTAGTAGGAAGACTTCGCAGATTGACTGGAATTTCTGTTTCTACCAAACCGCAGATAGTTTTGGAATATTCATCGAGGTACAATGAAATTTGATGAATTGCTTAAATTACTGCATGGACGTGCTAAAGTTCTGAAATTAACGTTAGCAAATTTAGCTTGACATAAGTTTAGAGCTCTTTGTATGTGAATGATCAAAATTACAGTAATATAATAATAAATTGACGGTTCCATACAAAAGAACATTGAATATTTGTTATCCGTATTTAATAACAGTTAATAGTTAATACAAAATTATTTTTTTAAGACATTTGAAATAATAAAGTAAAGTATGACTTCTTAGAGTACCTAATATGTAGGTACCGATAAAGATCGAATTAATTAATTTAAAATTATAAAAATAGTATTTAATCAATAATTTTCCATAAATATTTAATTTTATTATTGTTGTCTTCCTTGATAAAAATATTGCTTATCTATTACATTACATGGGATCGGAAGCTTACAATGTGTTATGTAACAAATTATCACCGAAGGAACCTCATAAAAACATACAACAATCCGGAACCATTAGAAATTGCAGAGAATTTTAGATTTCTTCAGAGAAGACAGGAAAAAGTTGAAAGTGTACAAGATTATTTAACCGCATTACAAATATTGGTTACAGCGTGCAAATTTGGGGAGTATTTGATGAAAGCTTTAAGAAACCAGTTTGTTTTCGGACTCCGTACTCAAAATATCCAAGGCAGATTGTTGGAGACCAAGGATTTGACGGTAGAAAAGGCATTAGAAATAGCAATCGGAATGGAAACTTCAGAAATGTAAAATTTAAGGGAAAAGAATAGTTTACAAAGTTTAACCAATTTAAAAACCAAAATAAAGGTACAAATTTATATATTAAAAATTGTGAATAATTAAGAATTTTAACTATCTGGAATAAATATACCTTGATTCCCAAGTTGCATTATTAAATAAAGTTCTACAAGTGTGAACACAATATAGCAAATAGTTTTTATTTTAGGTTGTACAATACACATTTTCTATTGCATCTAAAATTTATTTATACATTTATTTATTTATTAAAATTACTTGTTCAATAGTATTTACCAATAATAACAAGAATATATAACAGATGTGAAAAAAATACAAAAATATAGATACAACATTCTATAGCTCACATTGTTTATACTTTAAACCTATTAGCAATTATTCATTCAGTAAGTATTACGATTTGCGAAGTTGCAAGGTATTGTAATAATAGGTATATCCACAAAATTTCAGTTTCACTTGAAAATGATAGTGAATGATAGATTTATGGGCACTACAAATTGACGATTTTCTTCAAAATGGAGCATTTAAACAAAAAATTACAAAAGAGATAAAATGATCAGAAGAAAATTCTACATTTGATATTTTAGAAGAACCTGCATAGGCGTACTTAGAAATAATTGGAGGGGATAAAGGGTACTACATCCCTCAGTTACTTCCATTAACACTTCGATTTTTTTCACCAAAATTACATAAGTATGCCAAAATAAGTTAAAAGTACGTGCAAAATTTCAAGTGTGTACAAAAACAATGGGATTATTAACAAAAATAATTTTTTTAAAATGTAACTTTAACACCCTGTATATTGAAACAGGGACGCCCAAATAAAAAATGGCAAAAGGAAAGTCTTCTATTTTGGGACATCCTGTATATCGGGACAGTCAACATTATTATGTAACAGAGCATATAAACATTTCAAGCTATGGAGAGCCTTCTAAACTGCAATGAGTCAAATATAAAACGTGCTAATAATATTTTATAATCACACCCGCATGAAGAAAATATACCGAACTATTTTTAAGAAATTTTAGTAAAAACATCAAGTAAATTGACTTGTTTATTATAAATGATGACATAAACAAAGGAACTGTGTTCTAGTTTGTATCGAAAGCATAATGAGGGCGAGGTGGTATTATTTCAAAATTCACGACCTTGCTCTATCGTAAAACCCACTGCTCAAAGTGTTGAGGAAACCAAATTTGAACGTGATCTGAGAAAGAAAAGTTACTATCAAAGTAAATTCCTAAATATTTTATGTCATTCGTGCGTTCCAAGACATCAGCGTTAATCTTGTAATTGAACAGAATGGGTTTCAGTTCACGAGTAAATTGCATTTGGAAACATTCAGCTGTAAGTTATTTAACTCACACCAAGACACTATTTTATTTAACTGACTTTGAAGGTGAATATAACCACCATCAGGTAGTATAGAAGAAAAAACAATATAAATTATCAGCACAAACCAGTTTACGACAATCAATATGTGATATCATTAATGAAAATGAAAATTTCAGTTGACCCACATTGAAACCCAGAGGTGCTCCGAAAGTAATATTGACATATTAAATAGATCTAAATATGTTGTAAGTTACGTACTGAAAACGATTCGACAAAGATCAGGTAAGCAATTTTCCAGAAGTATACCATGGTCTAAATAGAAAACGCATTAAATATGTTCCTAAATGGAATCACATATTTAATATTGCATATGTTTTGTATACTTTCTGTTATCTTACTATAACACATTTAATGTTTCCATTATATAACAACAAGTATTCCAAGTGCCAAGACAAATTTCATACAAAAATAAAAGGTTTCAGTTCTATTCTATTTCCAAATTTTATGCAAAAAGTCTATTCCAAATGGTGCGTATCTTCATACGTATATAAAAACGTAGACCGTAAATTTATATTTTGTTTGTGATACTACATTAATATTGATTTAAAGTTTATCAATTACTGTTATCGAAGGCTATTTTTTGGAATTTTAGTCATAAACCCGCAAAGAAGGAAAGATTATTAGAACATTGATATTGACGATAGCTATACTCTTTTATTTCCGTTTGTTTGTTATAAGATATTGCACAACTTTCAGTTGTTTAATTGTATTTATTTAGGACAAATCAATAAATATAAATTCGATTTCAGAATTCGGGCATTTATTAGTCAATACTGAGTTTATGTTTATTACTTAAATTGCATAGAGACGAGATATCTAAAATTTAAATAGATGGATTATACATCTGTGGAAAATAGTTACTGATCTAAAGCTCGTGGTCTTTTATAAATCAGAGTTTTATTTAATTCCGTACTTTAAACACCTTTAACGTTTTAGGTCGAACTTGCAAAGGTCGCAAAGAGATCTATGCAGAGACCGCTATGATCACTATGGCCTTTATACATTTTAAAACAAGTAATATTACTAAAACGTAGAGCTATATTTACTAAATATTTATATTTGTATAAAGTTCCAATTAATATTAAAATTAGTATAGGTATACAAGATAACCCTTAGAAAAAAAATTCAAAAAAATAAAAATAAAGTAAAAAGATTCACACACCTTTGGTCAGCTTGCAGCTTTGGTACTAATTCAAGAATGCTTTAATAATTATTTGTTTAACTAGGCAGTAAAGTACAAAATTTAATGCATTATATTTACTTTACTGCCAACACATAATTCAATTTCAATTTTATCATAACAGCTAAACAAAGCTATTTGTTTTATATTATTAAAATTTTATGATACTTCTCGATGAATAATAATGAGATTAATGAGCGTTATTAAGTAATAACACAGGAGTATACCTATACCATATTATTTCTATTTAAATCTACAAAAATAACTATTGATTATTTGAACAGGTATATCGACAAACATATAAAAAATGTATTGATTGCCGGGTTGAGAATAATCAGAAAATGTGCTATTGGTATATTTTTCTGAATTACGCAAAAGTAGGAAATATCTTTCATTATGGTCAATATAGGTGGTGCTAAGAGCTGCTTTGAATATCTACAACAATATTGATATTGGAAAGTATCTAAAATTAAAAGCATATTTCAAACGTCAATCGAATGGATAGCGTGCCAAAAAAAAATCACGTGTTTTAGAAAATGAACAAATTAAAAAATTTCTAATGAAGGCTTCTGATGATACGTATTTGGGTACAAAACTAATTACAAACAAAATATTTTTGTAAACGAGTAAACTGACTTATTATGAATTACTTAATATAAAAATTGAGGATATGGGAAATACATTGCTGATGACTCTGTTAACTACAAAAACAAAGAAAAAAATACATGGTGGATTGAAATCTTCAATGATACCTGATGGCTACATTGAAAAGTCCGTAATTCTAAATTATTAAATAAGTAGTTAGCAACAAAATTTTCTCTACTGTAAATACATCAAGTTCTGGAACCGACTTTTTAAATAATTCAACCACTTTGGAGGATTTAGTAGTTCTTAAACCATCTGCTAGTAAAACACCATAGAAGAAGTAAATGTTTCAAAACAAACATGATAAGGGATATCCCAGGCAGTTCTAATAGCACTATAAAAACAGTTATTTTCCTTTAAGAACAAATTTGTATTTTTAAAAAATAATTTTCATTCAAAATAGCATGTAATATATTTTTAAAATACAGTGAATAGCGATCTTATGGCTTTAACATTTGTTTCCCAAAATTCTAAAACATGTTTTTACAACTCTATGGATTAAGTATTTGACTTCATATAACGCCAATTTTTATAACTAACTGATTTAATATGTATCAATTTCTTTCTCTTTCATACAATATTTGATATCTTAAGTATTCCATAATAGTAGTATTCTGCCTTGTTAAGTATAGACGTCATAACTGACAAAACCTTCATTATGAGATACTGCCTGGATTGGGTAATTTGCTGCGCCATCAAATTATTAATAAAAATGTTATTTAATATTACTATATGTTTCACATTAGGTTCTACTAGAACAGAGCCTCATTTTATCATATAAGTGGAAATTCGATTTTTAATTGGTACAACTTACTGCACTAATTCCGTTTCGTAAAATAATATAAAAATAAAATTCAGATTTAAATAACTTCATAAGATAATACGACTCTCAATTTTAACATGTGCATGCATATACTAAATACCAAGTTATGGGTGTCATAAACCGAAAATGGTAAAAAATTTAGATATGATCTATTCTTAACAGGGCAGTATTATTTATTGTACTTAGGTTTGGTATCTAAATAAAAACAAAAACAAAACGCTTCATAATGCCATGTTTTTCTATTTGGTAATGTTGCACAAAACATTCTGTTATCAAAGATTAAAAGACTCACTAATGATTCCAACAATCACTTTTAAGTGTTACCTGGTTAGCATTCTATATCATACAAATTAAATTAGACTTACCTCAGATGAAGTCAAATAACACAGTCTTGAGTCTGCACTCTCGATGGAAGCTTGTTGCACTATTCCATATCTAGAAGTCTCCCGATCACTCATGTAATCCGACCGAAGACTGTCCTGGCGATCGAACATGCCTCTAAAAAATTAAATTTATTTAGTTGTAGAGTAACCGAATATAGCCAAACTGTAAACAACTTCATTGTACACATTTTTTTAAACGCCGCTTATTGAATTACATTTGCACAGATGATTTCTGTCTGTCGATAATTACCTCATATCGAATAGGTATATGAATAAGGATAACTATCTATGATATGAGAATAAAATTAAGCTCGTCATACCAGCTTCTTTTTTGGTGATGATTGCAACATTTGAAGATAAAATTCTGTCTTTCGCAATTTTTTCTAACTCATCAATTAAGACATTAGATACTAATTATTTTTGGTTCAGAAAAAATGTTATTAGAATTGTTTTATTGTCTTATTATTGTATGTTTTACGGTTTTATGTTTTTATTACCCTACTGTTCTGTTGTTGTGTTGTCTTGTTGTCCTATTATCCGATGGTTCTATTGTTCTACTCCTCTACTGTTCTACTGCTTTATTGTTTCATTATTATCGTTCTATTATTTATTATTTTACTCTTCTACTGTTTTGTGTTTTTATCGTTTTTCAAGTATTTAGAGAAGAAACGAGTACATAGTAAAATGGATAAGCAGTACTGACAGTATCAATGGTTTGACAGGTTTTGAGACAATAGAAACGTGTTCCTTATTTTGAGAAATTGAATATTCTCGACAAATTTCCCATTATTTTATATACATGGTGATTCAGAACTTATCAAAACAAATTTGGAAATAGGTGTACCGTGAAAAATGGAATCAATATCTTATAGT
Source organism: Monochamus alternatus (assembly GCA_037114965.1). NCBI lineage: Eukaryota > Metazoa > Arthropoda > Insecta > Coleoptera > Cerambycidae > Monochamus > Monochamus alternatus. The sequence continues at coordinate 68,848,226 of CM073431.1, read as the reverse complement.
CTGTTTAAAAATGAAAGAGAGTAATCAAAGCTTATTATGTATGCAAATCGTAAATAAATCTAGTACTGGTGCTTATATTCAATATTTTTATATTATGTATTATCGGTATAGATGAGGTGTACTTTTCAAAAAACTTTGTGTGATCGAACCGTACTAAATTGTAGCAGGTAGCTAAAATTTAATCCCCGACAATCCGTCTTTGTTTATGTCGCTTCAATTTCTCGGTCCATTTCTCTTATAAGTAAACAATATAAAAATTGCATTTCAAAACTAGAGGTTACTTTAAGCATCATAACCGGATTAAGAGGGTTTTTAGTAATTCAAATAAAATTATTCAATATTATTATCAAAATATTTATTTAAATTTAATGAATAGACTTTTATTCCAAACAAAAATATATGTATTTTGAAAATTCAAATTAGTAAAGTAAATATAGTGTTATATAAATGTACAATAAAAAAAATAAAAAAACAGGTATATTAAAATTCATTCTCTGAATATTCTGATGAATTACCTTCGTCTCCTAGATTGATAACGATAGGTTCCACAGTAACGTCAATTAAATTATCGAGTTCCCACATTTTCTCCTCTTTTTTTTGTACGTGATGTATACATCTTTGCCAGTTATCTGCAGTTACTCGTTCCAAGGAATTATTTAACAAAATTTTCACGTCACCTAATTTAAACGTTGTATTATTTCGCGCTACATCTCCTTTTACCTGCACCGAAACTAATTCGATTGGGTTAAGTTCACAGTGATAAGGTGGTAACCGTAGTACCGTTATTTGGCGATTTGATGCCATTTCATCGATAACATATTTTTTCTAATCTTTATTAAGATTGACAAGTGTCAAAAGTTCCTTTTTCACCATATTTGTTTCAAGGGAAATGTTTTTTCAGGATAACCATTGAATTATATTATTACAGACCCCGGAGGAAAAAGATCCAACATCTGTGAAAAATATTCGAAAACATCTGCGTTCATGTCTTCGTGATAGTCACCTGTATTTTTAGATTCAAATAAAAGTAAACTGTCATCTACAAAACCACTGGCACTACCTATATGTGTCACTATTAATCTTCGCCCTTTACCTGAAGGTGCCTTGAACCCTGTTGAAAGTCTATCCAAAAATGCTTGTCGAAAACTTTTTACATTTTTATCTTGCCATACTTTTCTTACAGTATATCCCTAGTTGGTCCAAGTTTCGTCTAGATAATAAATATTCCTCCCTTCGTCACGGAATTTTCTAATTGATCTTAAGTAGGATCTTCGCCAACAAATAATTTCATCTTTATCAATAAAAACAGACTTCCTGTTCTGCTTTTCCCAGCAAAAATTCAACTCTCGTAAGACGGCCCAAAATTTGTTCTACTGATTTTTGGGAAATCGTTGTCCTCTGAAAGTTCATTTTAAATTTTGTTTAGCGCTGGCATTTATTTAAAAAAATAAAATGACTTTTGACCTCCCTGCAGATGATTTTGGGGGATTTACAGTATCTTGTTCATTTTTTGTTTCCTTTTAAAGTCTATAGATAGTCGATTTTCCAATCCCTGTCATTTTGGAACACTTTTCCACGATGTCGTCAACACTGTTGGTAGGATTTGGTGTTTCAAGGCATTAAATACATTTAATATAATAATCTTCTCATTCTGAGACAGCGCACATCTTTTCACGCGTTTAGCAGGTACGTAATCTGATAAGCTCGACATTTTACCCAAACAATATTATATCCACTGGCACAATAGTCACTAAACACAAGTCGAATTTTACTCTACTGCACTAGCACGTCTTCGTATATTCAACTCTAAGGCTGGATTGATCTGTCACAATACACTGGCTCCTGCCCTATGATGTATCCAGTAAAAATACTAATGTACATCCATTTACCTGTTAGCATTAGTGTTACCCGATAATTACCTGAAACGAAATATTATCACGCCCATGGCCGGTTCTTATCTCGGGATTTTATTACTCTCTTTTATTTTCAAACAAACTATACAAAATTTTGTTGTAAAATCCCTATATATATATATATATATATATATATATATATATATATATGTATATATATATATATATATATATATATATATATATATATATATATGAATATTGAAGTTGTTGTAGTCTCTAGCCAGGCGATTCTGAATATTGAAATCAGATTACTCTTTGTAAGTATTACAGCTCTCGTGATGCTAGTGTTTAATTATTGTTTTAAGTGTCAAATATGGTTTATATATATATAGCAACTCAGTTGATTAATATTGTTTTAATTTATAGCAATGTAAATATGTGCCAAATGCTACTACGTTTACCGCGGTGTACAGTGAGTGCAAGTATAATGCAACGCGAGGGAAATTTGAAACCGAATCGTGGAAGAAATGGAGGTCCAGGACGTCCACGGCGTATTGCAGCAGTGTGGCATAACGTACACGCGGCTCAATTATATCCGTACCATGTACAGCGTGGTCAAGCACTAATACCATTAAAGGGATTGGACGAGGAGGACCGGTACTATGGCCAGCACAATCTCCTAACTATAAATCATTTATACTTTTTTTTCGTGGGGATATTTAAAAAGTGTATCGCACCGAAGTGGACACTATTGATGATTTACGCAAACGTATCATAGTTGCTGCCAATAATTTACAAGTTCAAGACAAGAAGTAGTAACATTTGTGTTAGTTTGTAAAAACTGGGTAAGACGGGCTAAAAATTTTGTTGTATCATCAGGTATGTCAAATTATTTTATTAATTAAAACCACAAATTAATTATATTAATAATTAATAACAATGACGATCAACTCAGTTGAATTTGCTGTATAAAATAGGTGTCGTAAAATGTTATTTACTTCTTTTCTTGTCCCTTGTACATTCAAATTTTTTTAGATATGTTCTGAATCACCCTGTACATATACTTGTTGCTTTTCTTTTAATTAATAATTTAAAACTTTGATCTTTATTGGACGATTAATGACAAATATGCTTTAGTATTTAGTAAATATCTATCTATTTCATACAAGTGTTTCAACAATTTATCAGTGATTCTTTTACCTTTGTTCGAAGCTGTCGGTCCTGGTGCTCTTATACCCGCTATCATTCATGCTGCTGTCTTGTCGCAGAGACGGCAAAGAGTCCCACGGTGACCTTTTATGTCCTTGGGGGAGACCTTGTCCAGAGCTAAACGTTGAACTGCCAGACCGCCATCCGTCAGAGTGCCTAAACCACTGAGCTCTGCTGGATTCCCCAATGCACGAAGCACATCTCGAGCTGAAACTGAAAAAAAAAAAGAATTGGTACTTTGGGATTTTTCACTTGGAACTGTAATTGGAAATTTAATTGCAAATAAGAGTTGTTGTTTTTAGAAATAGTATTTATGGGTTACCTTCGATGTTATACGGTGTTTAGATTTGATGTAGGGGATGGAACATTTAATAGTAAATTATTTTATTGATCTTCTAACTGAAAAAAACCACTTCTTGTCATTTAAGAGAAGAAGAAAATTATATTTTGTATTATTTTTAATTGTTTACAATTTACTTTTACAGAATAAGAAAATGCAAACAACCTCAAGAAACTGGGATTTTTTAAAAACTTTGAGGTTTCTTTAGGGACAAGTGATTTGCATACAGATTCAAATTGATTAACTACCAACACGGGGACCATTCTGTCCAGGGCCGTACTGGTGATCATTTTGCTATTCATGACTTCAAGTTTATTTCTTCATTTTATAAAATATGAAAACTGTTTTTTTTTATACAATTATTGTTAGGAAACTGCTCCTAAATTTTCCTCCACTTTAAACATGACACAATGCATAATAAAAACATGTATTTAGGTAACGTGGGAAGAAATGCAGTAAATAGAAATTACAACTTATCCTAAATTGTAACAAGTTTATAATTAATCAATAAATGCAAAATGCAACACAACATTACAATAGAGAAAAAATATCACTCAATAGGAAAAAAAGAAAATGTTCAATAATATAAGAAATAAAGAATAACTCATTATTTTAGCGAAGATGTAGTACGAAAGGATTATAAGAAAAAAATACATTTTAATAATATTTATGTATAATATTATCGACACCCTATACTTTCATATTTTATTATGAAAAAAAAAACATGTCTTTCATGTGATATAACTCTCGTGCTCTGTAGATACTAAATAATTTAATATGTTTAATTAATACAAATGCCATAAATATCTTTTTTCATTCAATACCGTAAAACGGGGCTACTTGGACACCTTTTTGACTCGTTTTTGTGAATGTTACCTCTAATATTAAACTAATCTCTGTGAAATATGCATTGTACCAACATAAGCTATAGGAAGCCGTGGGTGGCTTCAGAATTTACAAAAAACTAACCTTGACTTAAAAAAAAATAATTTGTTGGGTGTCCAAATAGCCCCGTGGTTGGGGCTACTTGACTATGTTACCCCACCAAGTTGTAAATTTTTTTAAATTTTATTATTTTAGGTATTTTTGTTTTTATTTTTATTATTTTAGCAAGGTACTTAGGTACCTATTTTTGGTTTTAAAAACAGTTTTTTTTAAAGATATATATATATATATATATATATATATATATATATATATATATTTGTAAATAAACAGAAAACACGAACGAAAACTCAAATATCTAGGTATCTACTGTTGAACATTTGAACTAAATGAACTAAAACATTTAGGGAAAAAAAGTAAACATGAACTTAAAATTAGTATATAAAAAAATAGTCTAAATAGCCCCGTGGTGGCTAAGTAGCCCCGTTTTACGGTACAGCTTCTTTACTTGAATCAATAACCTTACAAGCAAATTCTGTCAAATAATTTCAAATTTATATCATGCTTTCATATATGTATGTATTTTGCTGGATCATAAATTGTACTGAACAAAACACAATATTTAACAAATTTTTTCTCTGACCAATAATGACAGAAATATCACCATGTCAGGATTGTTAAATGTTTGTACATAGTAATTAGGCTCTTCTCACAACACATAATAAAATGTGAAATAGTTACAACTGTTCAAAATGACTTAAGCTACTTACGAAAAACGTTCACTATACAAATGAAACCAAAGATTTATCATAAATTAACATGTCATGCAGCTGGTGATGGTTACTATCAATTGTTCCATTTTTGTTTATGTACACACAAATATCAAGCAAACACAGAACGCACTAGCCACAATACTATTATGGCTAATATTACTTTTAGATTAATAGCAGTAGATGGTAGATTACAATGTTGTCGTATGTTACAGTTTTAAGGATTGTCTAGAAAACTTCAATTGTTTACTTCATTAATACTGATACAAAAAACAAATTGCACACAATTTAAGTTACAGGAGCTTTCAGCTATTCGTTTTAAAAAATGTTTGCATAAGAGTATTTTTTCTTGATTTTGGTCAGATATACAAGACCCTTTAGTATCGTCAATTATATTCCAGACACCCTGTACTACTAAGAACCTGAAATAACGTATAAAGAATGCGCAATGATGTAGGAGTTTGAATGGTCAATAGCAACGAAGTGTTACCGCTGAAGATGCCGACAGTGAAGAATAGTGAAATGCAGAAGACCATAGTTATCTGATAACCGGTTTCAACCGTAGCAACCATAGTATCAACAACATAATCTGATGTCAATTTATAGAGGTTTTGAGCAATTTGTTAAAAAACTGATATATTTATTGCTTCTATTTTTGATAAGTTAATATAACATTTCTTTATGCGTGTATATGCGTACATGCGTGAGCATGCATTTCTGTATACTTTTAGATATTAAGCAATATAACAACATTAAGAGGACTTCCAATACTGTTTTCTTTTTCCACATTCAGCTTAAACTTATCAATATGAATTACATATTTCCGCAGTTACCTAGAATAGTAATGTAAATTCACGTTTTCAGCCCATCTTTCTTCGGGAGAAGTAGGTTGTATAAGTTGGGCACAGGCCATTATTTAACTTTCAAGCCAAGGATTTTTTTGTTGAATACATAACACAGCTCATTATCATATCTGTCAAGAACAGCTGAACAGAAAACAAAGGCTTTCAAAGGGCTCGAAGGGTACAATGCGAAAGGAGCTTAATATTATTTTTTGCAAGCGTTAAATTTGAAAGTATGTCACTTGAAATGGAGAATAAACCATTTTAACATAACTTGTCTAAAGGAAATTGATCTTCGACCTAGAAATATTTCTGTATCATATTTTCTCTTCCTAACAATGGAAAGTTATTTTTCTATAAAGATAATATTCAAATTCAAATTTTTAAAGCTAACATTAGTCAGATTTCTATGAAACAAAATTTTGAGTAGAAAGCGTTACAAAAATTGAAATTTGTCAAATTTATTATTATATTTTTCATCCAAGTTTTTCTTTACTGTACATATTCAGTTTAAGATATTATATTTTATGACTGTTTTATAGTCTTTTAGTAGTTCACTCAAGTTCATTTGATTAAATTAGCTAGCGTCATTTTAGAAAATATCAAAATTCCGTTGGTATTTAATATTTATTTTTGCGGTTTTTGTATAGTGTTTTTTTATCAACTGCCATTTTATCGATTCATATATTACAATTTATATTAATAGGTTTGTTCCTGTAAGAGCTGGATATGGTTTTAAATTGTTTGATCGAACCCAACTAGGTACTTTAATTGAGTGTAATAGTGATTATATTTTAGATTAAATGGTATAACCAGAAAATGAAAATTATCTTGAAATTGCTATAAAATAGTACGGTTTCTTGTGTTTCTTTAGAAATTAGACATGAGGACAAACACCTGCATAAATCATAAAATTATAGTTTGTAAATAAATTTCCAATTGATAGTAAACTAATGGTGTGTATAAAAAACCTATCAGAAAACCGTATCGATTTGTTGCTTCTTACGCTTGTTTCTTTGGATTTTAAAAATTTATTGTGTTAATTTTTTAATAATTTTTTTTGGAACATCTAAATTTGAAATTGAAAACAATTTCAGTTTCCAGTGTATAAATTCTACCTCCACTAATTACCACCATTTAGATCGATGCGTAACATGCGTAACAAGCGATATGATATAGGTGGAAAAAATAGTAGTACAACAATGGTAACAGTAGTAGCATATTTTTAGTAGTTATTACAATTACCTTGAGTTGTGGTCACTTAGATAACCTCTTTCTCTTTCTCTTTCTTTCTCTCGTTCTCTTAACAATTCGTTTCTATCACTGTAGTAACCATCTCTGTCTCTATCTCGATCTAACCTATCTCTTGAGACGGTACTCAACCGATGTGATAGTGGTAGTGTGGAGGATTTGTTCATGGAAGCACTTGATGATGGTCCTAAGAAGAAGAATAAGAAAACATTATAAGTCGGTAGAAGTTGATATATGTATGTAAGTATTTGGCATTTAAATCACATAACTAGAAAAATCTACACTTCATGGATGGGTATAAATAGGCTACTCGAAATTAGTCAACCTAAAAAATCTACAAACCGTGCAACTTGTTTTAGGAAATTTGTGACTTAAACAAATCGACCTAGAAATTATGTATCTATTGTTATGCAAATCATGTCTAAGGTATTATTATATATTGATCCATATATATTTACACTTTTAATTTTTCAGAATTAGTAGGTACATGTATTGTTTAACTTAAAAAATGTAGAATATAACTGAATTTGCTATAAGTAATTCCTTTGCAACAATGAAAATAAGATACCAATTTACCAAACGGGGCGTCACGAAAATATAATATAGAGCAAGAGTAGATTCCTGAAGAGAAAATAATGCGATGTACAAAACTTACCTTACTTCAAAAATTGATGGCTAAAAAGATACGTACAGGTTCCCAAAGTTAAAATTATATTTTCGATATTTGCAACATCTTGCTTTTTTAAAATGGGAGAACTTTTTTGCGGTTTAGTGCATACATCTAACTATTAAAACAATTGATTCTCCTACCTTTTTTTACCTGAAAAAGGTATGTCTTGTTGAAGTCGTTAGGAGTAATCGTTTTCAAAATAATCCTATTACCCACCAAGTAAAAAATTGTTTTGCTTTCAGGTAAAGCGCCTTCTACTTGAAAAAGTTAATAAATATGGAAAATTGTAGCGATGTCCAAACTTTCAGGAACATGTACAAAGTTTAATGAATCTTTAATGGTTTCATTAAAGTATAAATATTTCATCAAAACGAGCTGATTTTCTTGAAATTTTGCACATCAACATTATTTAGCATCCTAAATAACTTTTTGCAGAAATATTTTGCTGTATTTAGGAAACCATAACAGTATTTACTCGGAACATTGAATATTTCAAATAGAATTATTTCGGAAACGGTTACTCTTAACGACTCTAACAAGGCATACCTTTTTCAGATGAAAAAAGATAGGGGAACCGATTGTTTCAATAGTCAAATGTTTGATTTAAAAGAATCATCTTGTGCCATAACTGTCATCATCTACTAGTGACGTCAAAATTAGAAATACATTTGATTTTCTCGCCCCAAAACCCCTGATCTACAGAGTGTATACAAATATTTGGATGTTTAAATTATTATTTATAAATATTGAAAATAAAATTTTAACTGTAACTTCTGAACTAAGATAAGTTTGGCTACATTGCATTATTTGGTCGCCAGGAATCTACTCTTGCTCTATGTCGCATTAAGTTCAGGACATTCTGTATTTCAATTTTACTGTATCATTATTATTTCTAACAAAAGTTTTCCAGTGGACTCTAATGATTTGAACTCAGTAAAATAAGTTTTTACCATTTGTCCATTCCCAAAATTTCCATCTCATACTGGTCATGTTCTAGTGCTAATAGTAAATGGGTAATACAAATTGCCAAATATTATGCCCAAATGAGGTTTACATACCTACTGATATCTCAGTGCTACATTTTTTTTGTCTTTTTTTCCTGAGTTTAGTTTATAGTACTTACGTTTTCGTGTTGGATATGGACTCCTCTGAGCTGAACCTGGTAGACTTTCGGCGAATTCTGAAAACCATCGTTGGTTATAAAGGAAATGTTGACTGAATATGATTCTATTAGTTATTAGAAATGAATGCTTAATCAATAAAATCAACAAAATAAGGACATAGTTCTAACAGTACCTTTATCAAAATGTATTAGTAACAAAAATTAATTAATTAATTATTAAAGAATTCTAACCATCAATTCCATTTTAACTAAAACGGTAATAAAATGGGAAACGTACCCAAATTCTCCATACTTTGAGTTAAAAGAGCTTCGAACGTGTGCAAACTGTAACTTTCTGCATCCATTCCTTTTGCTAAAGTGTTCCTCAGGTGCATTTCGTATTCTAATAGCAGTCTACTTGTGGGTGAGCCGGGTGTAGGTGTTGCGTTTGAATTCTAAAAATAAATTATCAATTCAAGAAAAATTTAAAAGAAATTACACACTTAAATATTGGCTTTGACATACAGGTGTTTTTGTAAATTAGCATCCACAAGAAAACATTATATTTATCAATTTACACAACGCATTATATAAAGTGTTCCTTAAGTATGGTGCCAAAATGAAAGAGGAGGAGGAAAATATTATAATATGCAAAAAACGCGAAATCTAGTAGCCATTAGCGATCAAAGTAATTAAGCGTCCTACGCCAATGAAAGCTCTCGACCTCTATCGTGTTTCGGCGATAACGGAATTCCAGGGAACAATTACTCTAGTGACTAATGCTCTGACCAGCATTGAATTAGACCCAAAAAACCTATAGTAAACAGCTAACATCATTTTTCAGCAAACTAACAGACATATACTGGTTTCGAGCTTATTAGCTCTTATATGCCGTAACATATTTAGTACTAGATGTAGCTTAGCTACATTTTGCGTACTCAAAGTTCTTCCTGTCGGGTTTGACAGACATAAACCGCCACGGTTATTCACCAATTACCTTACCTATAGCATACCGATGAATGTTAATAAACTCTAAACCGGTATATGTCTGGAGTGCCGCTGAAAAATGACGGCTGTTTATTGTAGGTTTTTCCGGCATTAGTCATTAGAGTAGTCGTGTCCTAGAATTCCGTAAGTCCTAAAAAGTGTAGTAAAAAAGTTACAAAGCGATAAGTTGTTGATAATAACGGTAAAAAGGGGCGGGCAATTCTCGCGGGACCAGCCACATTTATATATAAATTTTGTGATTTGCCAGGAATTAAATGAGTCATTAAAATAGTTGTGTCCTGGAATTTGAAATACGCAAAAGTCCTAAAAAGTGTAGTAAAAAAATTACATAAGTGATAAATTGTTTTGTCACAAACACATTTTTTATATTCCTGAAAATAAACTTATTATAGGACTTAAAATGATTAGTATTAATAATCATGTGGAACAATAAATTTCCCTCATATGCAGTGGCGGGGAAGATGTAGAGAAAAATGAAGGGTTTCTTATCAAAAAAAAAATTAACCGTGGCATCTTTGATAAACGTCTTGAAAGAACAACTTGAGTACTTTGAGATTCCCAAATTCAAAAAGCCAAACCTAGCTACCTACCAAACTTTCCTTAAATAAAAAAAATACTGAAAAATTCTGTAGTAGCGTGATTAAAGCTAAGTGAAACTTGGAGAGTAATTGAATTCGCATAACCAGAAATGCCACATCCAGTTTTTCTTAAAATCGGGTTACTGCAGAAAATAAGTTCACATAAGCCATCATACTATGAACATACAACATATGCTTAATAGAAAATTAATAGAAAAGTCACAAAGGCGAAATATGAAATTTAGGCATGAGCCTGCAGTGGAATCTACCAATACACTCTTATTGGTTTGTTTAAAGAATACTGATGACATGGAATCCACCACTCTAAACTGCTCAATTAAAAAATAGGCGTCGTGGTAACTAACTAAACGGATTATCAAGTTCTTGCTTCTGAACTCATTGTAATGAGAAAGGCAGTTCCAGAAACTTTAAGCGAAAAAATACTATACCATTACAATCTAAAGTCGTCTATCCATTGAGAAAAGTTCTCATCAAAACAACATTTTTGTAACATTTGTGAAATACTTGTTTATATGAAAATAATTATTACACCTTTACCTTAGATTATGAAGATGTCAGATGTCCATTGTATTAGAAATGCCTCATATTATTATTTTAAATGGATAAAATGCTGCAAGCTATATTCTAAATAATACTAAAATGTTTTTCCCATTTCTTCATAATGTGCTTTGGTGGACATTTGACGTCTCTGCATACATCGATTCAACTATAAATTAGTCAGTAGTAGGATTCCATCGACTTTAGTGTCAATGTTCTTAAAAGTTTTATTTTTGTATATCAATTTTTGGTATAACGTATTAATTAGCATGATTTGAAAAAATGACACTTTTTATTTTAAGAACTTATATAATCATAGTGCATGGAAAAATTATTATTATTTGAAATTCCCTAAATTAAACACGATTTCTAAAATAGCTTCTATTTTTTCTTGATGATGGCTTTAAGGAGAAGAAACTTATTTGGAACTGTATTGAGAATTAAAAAATATCACAATTTTCCTCCCAACATTCTCTCATCATTATGTAAATATATATTACATTGCATTTATTGCATAATTTAAAAGTTTATTCCAAAATAAAACTGCTGGTTGGTGTATTTGACTCACAGATGACGCCTTGTCCTAATTATGTTCCATTTAACGAAATACATTTAGTTAACTACATGACATAAAAAATCTATGTAAATCTTTTAGTGTAGTTTTGACTTTCTTATTGCTTAATTAACACTGATATAATCTACAAATAGTAAGCATGGATGGCTACGATGCAACGAAAAATGCGACAAAAATAGATGTAAAAAATTTGAACTTACATAATTTACTTGGGGATGGGGATGCATATGTCTGTGGCGACCATAGTGATGGCCAGCTTGCTCCGGATCGGAGTTCCCATTGCTTGAGCTAGGAGTGGTAGCATAACATTGATTATCGAAGATGACATTATCTGAAGGTGGAGAAAAATCTCCGGCAGCACCTCTTTCCAGTTCCAAATATAAGCCTCTTCCAGGGTAACCTCTTCCTATTTCGTGGGATGATCTGGAAGGGTTACTACATGATTATTAATTTAATGCTTAAAATCATCAACATTTAATTGAAAAACGCAATTTGTTTTATTCCCCTTTATGCGATAATAGTCAGATTCAATTATTAATAATGAATAAGTCAGAGCAGTTACGGAAAATAGATTTTATTATTGATTCATTTCTAATATTAATATTATTTTGAGTAATACATCGTAAAGCTTATTTCGTATTCATAAAAAAATAAAAAAATTCGAAAATGGTTGTCTAGGGGATAAAAAGGCGTTTTAATTTAAGAAAATAATGACAGCTGTAGACCTGGACGCTTTTCACAATTTTTTGATAGTGGACTGCAGATTTAAAAAAAACAAAGTTTAGATATGGTCATGCAAAAATATCCCACCCCTATCGCCGGTATTATACTCCTTGATTGTGTTATATACAGTGATTTCGAAAAGGACAACTACAAAAGTACAACTTATTTAAATAGCATCCCCCAATTTTGACCATGCCATTTGTAAGAGCGCGTCATTCTACAAATTGTCGATGACGTCATATCTCGAACAACGATGACGTCACAAATATGGGTCGTATGTCAAATAGTGCCTTTTTTAAAAACAAAATCGACGTACCAGGGGATTTTTTCGAAAACTTCTCAATTCCAAAAATAATGAATTTATGCGTTACTTTTCGAAAGCAGTATATCCTGTATTTTAATGCTGTATTTTTAAACTTGTTTTGGTATTTGTTTTTTCTTTTTTAGATGTTTTTGTTCCCATTCTATAATTGTTATGTACTGTTGGATGGCGTAGAATTAAATAAATAATACATACAAAAGAAGATGTAAGAATGTAAGTAGTAGGATGTTTATAAAACATATAAAAACAACTGAATATCAATCGAATAACCTATATATTTTGTATAGGGTACATTATAGTATAATATACTTAACATAAAATTTACTTTATTTTGTATTGGAAATGCGATATTCAGTTGTTTTTTTTTTTAATTAAAAGTTCCTACAACTTTCATTCATACATCTTTTTTCGTGTCCCAGAAAACGATGGAAGAAACGGGCATTGCCCGCCCGTTTCCCCCATCGTTTTTTGCTCGCGTGATCACCCAAATTTATATCTTAATTTTGTGATTTGCATAGAATTAAATAAAATTTACCTAATATTTAAATTTTACCTAATTTAACCTTGTCTATTCGATCCTTATGCAACTTAACTTTGCTAAAAGGCAGATTCATATACTAACAATATTTAATCTAAAAATAAATTTAATATTATTCTGGTGAGATTAGATACCATTTTCATAAAATCATGAAATTAATATGTAGAATACAGAATTCACATAAAATATTGACAGGTGTTAAATTAGGTTAGGCTAGATGTATTTTTTCTAAATCTAAATTGAACAAGTTTCTGGAAAATGTTTTGATTATTGTCTTAAACAACCTCACTTGTGTTCGAATATCAAAATCTTCACTCGTTTTCCGACATGCAATCTTCAGATTTGCAATTTGTCGAAAAATAGTTTCGAACAATTATAGAATAGCTTTAAATTAGAGAAGAAATTACAGTTAAAAAGTTGTATATAAGAATAAGATTTGTTTCATTCTTTTAGATTGGAACTTAAATACCGGTAACTATTTTCTTATAACTAATACAGAAGAGATACACATTACAAAATTGTACTGTCCTTCAGTGTAGTTACCGGCATTGTGGATAACCCATTGCCAGCATTGTGGAAGTCGTAGGATACATTTAGCAGCATGTAGCAATCTACTGCCTGACAAATCTCTGGAACATCTCTGAAACAGCTCTGAAACGAATGCCACATTGTGGTTCCTTCATCTCAGGAACCAAGTCAAAGTCATAAAGATCGAATAAATTAGCCACACTTTTGCTGTATGTGACCGAGCATTGTCGCGCAAAATGATGAGTGGCTGTTCAGTCGATGTGGTTAGGAAGTGCTGTTCCATCAATTTTATTCCTTGGATGATAAAGGAATCACTTTGTGGCATTCACATCCAGAGATTTGTCAGGCAGTAGATCGCTCCATTCGAATTATCATCACAACAGGAGTTGCTAACTTCTGGGTTGTTTTCCAGGTCGTGGATTTAGGTTTCTTGACGTTTTGAGAGACAAATTTATCTATTAGTCAGAAGTAACTTAATTTGAGTAATAATCATTTGGAAGAAGAACAACATAATCAACGATCAGTTCTTAAAGGAAACGGATATCAACAGAAATATTGAACAAGTCATCAGAAGGGTATGTAAAATCAAGGAAAATATTCTTCTTACCAACAATTTATCTACCTTATATACAAGGATGTACTAATAATATACACCAGCTTTTAAGAGAAGGAGTTAAGGAAAATGTTTTCCATGATCTCCTCTAAGGTCCTGGTGGATACAGTATCCTGTACATGCAAGGAAATACATTAGTATGCAATTAAAGGAAACAAGGAATATTAACAGTAAAGACTTACACACAACCAATATTCTAGTGACAGAGAAAAGATTCCACAGAGAGGTAGTACAAATCCAGAAAAATCGAAACAATTTCAACTGAACTTTTGGAAACGATTCATATATAGAAATCAAGAATCAAACATCGTAGACCAGTGCTTGCATCAAATAGAAATACCAGAGGCGTTAATTCCTAGTTTTAGAGGCACTACTGAAGAGAAAAGTAATGTCCCATCAAAATAAAAAAATCCCAAACCAGCGACATGGTAACCAGCCCAGAAATTTTTCAACCAATGACAACTACTACAAAAGCTAATAAACCAAACTAACTTGATCCAAAGTTTGTATTATATATATTTTTTTAAGTATTGCAAACATTTGGGAACTTACCTGGATCCAGAGAACCTCGAATTTTGTGCCATGGCAGATCGTGGATGAGGGTGTCCAGACTCAGGTTCAGAATGTCTACCGTTGTTATTAGGATGCCTTTGATGATGGTGAGTATTGTAATAGTTATACCTCCTTCTACCCATTTCTGGTGAAGTTACGGGACTTTCAGCGCTAGGCATAGGTTTAAGCATCCTCTTCAAAGTATTACTATCCAAACTGATTCCATTCTCCCTATTCATATCTTCAGTACTCTTAGATTTGTTTCTTCTATTCGAAATGCTGTTGTTAAGTACGTTGTGGTGGTGAGCAGCCCTCAGTTCAGCGTCTCGAACCATGTCGATTTCTGAGTAATCCACCGATTTGGTGTTAGTGAGTACGTGATGCAGGTTGTCCCTAAGAGGTGGTCTAGTTGATGTCGATGATGATTTTGTGTTTGGAGGCAGGGAACCGCCGGCCTGGGTACCCTCTGATTTTGATGATTCCGTGGTTTGAGTCTGAGATTGAGATTCAGTCTGACTTATCTGAAAAAAGGTTTGTGTTATTATATAGCAGACAATGCAGACATCTTCAAAATCTTAAAACTGTTAAGCTACTATAAATCAGTTTTCCTACAATTCCTATCAATAAAGTCATATGTTTGTTCTTCTTTGACTTCAAATATACAGGATGTTTATTAATTGAATGCCGATACTTAAGGGTGTAAGTCCTTGGGTCATTTTAAAAAGAACACTTAATATCAACATTATGTCCTAAAGCTCTTAATTTTTAAGCTACAGGGTGTTACAGTTTTAAGAAAAACTTTACTTTTTTTTATAATTTTCTTATCACTCCAAATATTTTTATGAAATTTTGTACTCACCTATTAATCATTAAGGAGCATTGTTTGATGTAAAAAATGTTTTAAAATCTTTGCCAATGACTTGGGGAAAAAACTTTTTGTGGTTTTATTTTTTTTACGTGAAAATAGTGCGTCGTACGAGAGTAAGGGAGATTTTAAAAATAATTTTAGTTTTTAGAAAAAACAATGGCGTACCATTTTTTTCTTCAAAAATGTGTAGTTCAAACCTCGTACGGACGTCATTGGCAAAGATTTTAAAACATTTTTTTACATCAAACAATGCTCCTTAATAATTGATGATGATGGTGTGTACAAAATTTCAAAAAATATCTGGAGTGATAGGAAAATTATAATAAAAAAGTAAATTTTTTCTTAAAACATTAACACCCTGTAGCTCAAAAATTAAGAGGTTTAGGACATATATTGATATAAAGTTTTCTTTTTAAAATGACCGAAGGATTCACACCTTTAAGTATCGGCAATCAATTAATAAACACCCTGTATAGGTATGGTAATGAACAATTCCATAGATTCAATAATTATCTAAAATGAAAATTAATCCAACTTAATTTATTACGTAAAAGTCGTATCTGGTTTAATTAAAACATTTTACAAATTTACTTTTGAAGCTGGAGAACTCGGAAATACTACCGCAATAGATGAGACCTGCAGATTTTCAGATGAAGTAAGTGAATGTCATTAATTTACATTTTTCTTGATAAATTAACACAGTTTAAAAATACACATATTACTTGTCACTGTATCGTAATTCCAAATATATCCTTCTGTAGATATTTCTTCAAACAAATTATCTTCAAAATATGAACCTATCATTAGAATGCAGAAAATGCTGGAGATACTCTTAAGTTAAGTAGTATCGATTTTATAATAAATTTAAAACGGTCTTGTGATTAATTACAAATATGACGTATTTCAATTAAGCAGGCAGAGAACAAACCCAAATTCCTCGACAGTTTCCTTCTACTAAAGGAAGCTTCTACGAATTACGATGTAGTTTACGCTTGTTATAATGGGTGGTAGAAACCCAATTTACAACGTACGGAACATAATTATGAGACATATAAAAGCAACAAAATTAATAGTAACATTGAAAAGCATTATAATCGTATACCCTATCTGTATGAGTATCTTTTACTTCAACTGAAGACGCAAAGATTATTCATTTGTAAATACATTACATAGATATTCAAATTTCCATTACAAAAAAAATCGTCAATAATTTGTCGTAATTAATGTTGTTTATTTTACTGTTTATTTCACAGACAATTTTCATTTGTAGATGTCTAAAGGCAACTGCATTTCTTAAACGAAAGAATGAGCATTATATTAAAAAAAGACCAAGGTTTTAACTAGAGAAGAAATTGAACGATTTCTGTTGGACATTCCTGATGACTAGTGTTAGTGTCAGTGTGGAGTCTAACAGGGTTGAACGCGCAGGTCACTGGCCTTCACAGCTGACTCACATTTCGAACTGCGATTTTATTTTATTTTTGTTATTTACGGAACGCTGTAATAGTCGGTGCCGTGTCGATACGTTTCTTTTTACGTCTGCTGTAAGCTGTATTGACCGTGTGTATTTAAATAAAGATTTATAAATAGTAACATAATTTACATGAAGAAGTATTAGTTGAGATGAGAAGTGAAGCAGCATGCCAAAGAAGAGAAGAAATAGACGAGAATTATTTCAAATGTGGTTTGACAGTCACCCCGAAAGTTATAGGGACATACCTATTAAGGGAAATGTACTGTGTGTGAACGCATTGTACATTCTTCTGACAAAACTAAACTGAAAAAACATTGAAAGAGCCATGCCTCGTCCAGCACCGAAGACTTCGTATTTTTCTATGAACTTACACACCTTTCTTACAAGCAAAAAATCTCTCATGAAGACAAGTTAAGACTAAGATCTGGCTGTAAGGTTTACAAAAATGTTCTGACATGAATACAAGAAGATATAGCGAACAATTTCGTTTCTTTTATTATAGACGAAGCTGTTAATGCTTGTGTGCGTTCATTAGCAAATTTTTTAATTAGTGCGTTAAAAAGTGTCACTGCTAATAACAGTCACCTATTTATTAGCTTGTGATTCTTGAACCTATTTATTAGCTTGTGAGGTGCTGGACAAAACCAATCACGAAACTATTATAAATTTTGTTCTTGACTGTTTTCACTATATATGGCTCGATCGAGATGCTTCATATAATGTTCTTGTAATGCTAAGTGATGCAGTCGCATACTTGTTAAAAGCTGGGCAGTTTTTATCTAAAAAATATACAATAATGATACATTTCACATGTGCTCCTAACGCACTTAATCGGGTAGTTGAGAAAATAAGGGAGACCTTTAGTAAAAGCTTTTATATCAACTGTCAAAAAAGTTTTCATTAAGGCGCCTACAAGACGGTACATTTTTAGGGAGGCTTTACCAGACATACCTCTACCTCTCAAACCAGTTATAAATAGATGGAGTACTTGGTTAGAAGCCATATTAAGATAAACATTTCGATATCATAAAAAATATTATTCGTAGATTTAATCCGCAACAGCCCCATACACACACTACATGACTTACTGACTTATTGAAAGATCAAAATATTCACAATGACATACGCTACATTAATAGACACTATGATTTCTTAGTTAGTGCAATAAGGAAACTGGAATCACATCGACTATCTCCAAATTAACGATTTAACGTATTGGATGATGTTAAAAAATATATATGTTACTAATAATATACGCCCAGTCAGTAGTACGATAAAAGAAAACATTCAAAACGTGTTGAAAAAGAAATACAAGATACACCATTTTGGAAAACATATGTAAAGTTTTAACTAGTACATATCAGGAGTTACGAGAAAGTATATTAATTTATAGTTCATACCGTCCATCGTCAACAGTTGACGTTGAATGGTAATTTTCCCTACGCGCGTTAATATTAACTGATAAACTCGTTTTATTGCAGAAAACTTTGTTGGGTAAGTGTTGAAATTTTTACTACAACATAGTACTATTTGAGAATAGTCCTACAATAACGACATTACAAATTTTCTGTGAACATATGTTCATTCGTAAATTAACTACGGTCCTGATAAACACCGCGCCTCACTATCATGATCAGTCATGATCGCAAATACATTTTATTTATTTACTCTATTATCTATTTGTAAAATAAGAGGCAAATATAAACAAAACTAAATTAAATACAATATCTCATAACTAGAATTATTCAGTTAAAACACATTTTAAAATTACACACATAAATAGAAAAACATAAAATATGAGTGATTTAACTCATGTTTTGTGCATAATTATGACTGAAAACTATTACAAATTTGTATATATTTACACTTAAGTTATTAGTAAAATATCCAAACGAATATCTTGCAAATTATTATATCTGTTTTAGCAAATATTTGGACTTTTTACTAACTGTAAATTAAGTGTATCTATATGAAAGTACCTACATAATTTGCAAAGACAAATTTTACCTGTGATCCAACATTGTTTTCAGTGCCAACAGAAGCAGTTACAGTCTTTGGTCCAGTAGCTGTGTTAGTTGTAGTCATAGTACTTGTATCGGACTGTTGTTGTACAGCACGGTCTCTCATTTGTCTCGTTTGGCTTCCCTCCCTTTGTGCCCCCTTTGTACCTAAAAATTATGAAAATGTGCGTATAAAAATAAGTTCATTCGTACATATTCTGTTAAGAATCTCTCTCTTACTTTTACAAGATCAAAATAAAGTATAGAGAAAAGTATGCTGTTATTCTTAAAAAAAGTATTGTTAAAATTCTGCATTAGTTTATACGCTACACTTGTCTTGATGATTTTATTTCTAAGGCAAAATTGTTGTTGTTCTAAAACCGATAGGCAAATACATGGATTTATATCGATACACTTTAGTCTTGGAACAAAATTGCTCAGGAGATTTTGTCCAAATTCGATGATTATGAACGATCATTATTCTCTTATTATTATTAATTGTTTTTTCTCTTAATAGTTCTGTAGTTGCAACAATAATTCATTATACTTATTATCATAAAAATATTTAAGAAACAGCAACTGATATATATACAACCATACAGTGTGTTTCATTTCCGGTATGCCAAACGAGCACAGATGATAGAGAAAGTAATTTTAAGCAAAAAAATTCATATCGAAATATGTCTGAAAACGCCTTCCTGTGGCGCTACGTCCCTTTAAAGGGAGCCTTTAAAACAATTTTCAATTAATTTTCAGTAGAAGCATAAGAAGTTAAATCGGCTTTTTCTGGGAAACCGTTGTAGATATCGTAATGAAACAGGTATATCTTTTTATATGTAGAAATGGTCGAAAGGATTCGAAAAGGTTTCGAAAGGATTTTCGAAAAAAAAAAAGAATTACGAATTTGACAAATAAAAAAGTGGATTTTGAACGCCCCTGAAAACAATGTATAAATTTGGTTTAAGATAAAGTAATTCCTCGTAATAAATGACAGCTCTGTATAAAATTTTATCAATTTATATCGAAGCATTTTCGAGATATTGTAATAAAATTGTGTCTTAATGGTTCCCTTTAAAGAGACGTAGCGACACAGTGGGGCGTTTTGGGACACATGATAATATGAACTATTTTGCTCAAAATTATTTTCTCTATCCTGTGTTCGTTTGGCACACCGGAAATGAAAAACTACACTGAATGTGTGCACTCTATGTATATTGTACTAAATTACAAAAAATATTTTCAACGCAAGCAAATGCCGAAAATTATGTAAACGTACGACAATAAAAACAGTTGCGTAACATGAGTCGTGACACAAGTGGTGCGTCGTACGAGAGTAAGTCTAAGGACCAAATTTACCGTAAAATAAATGGAGATTTTAAAAATAATTTTAGTTTTTAGAAAAAGCAGTGGTGTACCATTTTTTTCTTCAAAAATGTTTAGTACAAACCTCGTACGGACGTCATTGGCGAAGATTTTAAAACATGGTTTACATCAAACAATGCTCCTTAATGATTAATAGGTGTGTACAAAATTTCATGAAAATATCTGGAGTGATAAGAAAATTATAATAAAAAAGTAATTTTTTTTTCTTAAAACTATAACACCCTGTAGCTCAAAAATTAAGAGGTTTAGGACATATGTTGATATTAAGTTTTCTTCTTAAAATGACCGAAGGATTCACGCTCTTAAGTATCGGCATTCAATTAATAAACACCCTGTATATGTTTGCATCTCGGTTTCTGCAAATATTAACATAGAATCCTAAATGCGCCTCTGATAATGACGTCACCTGCAAACGAGGTGCGGGCTTTAGTTATAATGTTAAAGTAGGAGGTTCTACAGATTTATGTTGTATTGTATCTTAAATTAAAACAATAATTAAATATTTATTCTTGGTGCGGTGGGAACATAAATACTGTTTGCATTTCACTTAGCATTAATTGAATTGAAGTGTATAAATAACATGAAACAAATTCTCTTTAAAAGTTTGCTTTCCAATTTGAACATGGATTACATGTTTTTATGCTTACTTTTGTTCTACATGTTTTATTCGGAAATTTATGGTGGGAAATACAAACGTCCTTAAAAAATGTAAAAGAAAAAACTTTCGAAAATACATACTATTTTATAATATTATTTGTTTACGCAGTTAGTTTTCATATTAAAATATTTAATAGTACAATTTATAACATCGATATAAGGGAATAAAATAAACGACATAAGAAACTGCCATAAAAACACCAATGGCTTCCGCGTCCAGCTGGTGAGAAGTAGACAGAACCGTATTTACTTTAAATACCAGTATTTGCCCTACTGTGCTAATAATAATTAAAAATGAAGTATATAATAATGAATGTAAATATGACTATTTGGGGGAAAAACAAATGCTAAATCCATATTTTGATTAAATATTGGACGTTATTATGTAATTTAAATTATTATTTTCCAGTAAGGACCACTAGGAGGTAGGAGCGTTTTCTGCCAGGAGGGAGAGATTAGGATTGGGTAAGATACGGGTACATAAGAAGAACAAAAAAACAGAAAAAAATAACTAATAAGTTAAATCTCTTTAAAATAAGTGCAAAATAAAAAAAAATAATAGAAAACAACTTTACAAATATATTTTTTTTGATGTATTTATATCCTAGTTATATATAGACACAATATATAACAAAACATATATATATATATATATATATATATATATATATATATATATATATATATATATATATAATATAACAACGGCACCATAAAAAGCACATCAAAAAATTTGCTTATACATAATAATAAAAAAAACACACTAACACTAACACTAACATTCATCAGAGTCACCACTAACGTCACTTGTATCCGGTTCTTGTGGGAACAGCTATGATGAAATCATTTCAAATCTACAGACTACTTTAAGCATCATAACCGGGTTAAGAGGGTTTTTAGTAATTCAAATAAAATTATTCAATATTATTATCAAAATATTTATTTAAATTTAATGAACAGACTTTTATTCCACACAAAAATATATGTATTTTGAAAATTCAAATTATGGTGAGTAAATGTAGTGTTGTATAAATGTACAATAAAGAGAATAAAAAGTAGGTATATTAAAATTCATCCTCTGAAAATTCTGATGAATTATCTTTGTCTCCTAGATTGATAATGATAGGTTCCACAGCAACGTCAATTAAATTACCGAATTCCCACATTTTTTCCTTTTCTTTTTGTCCATATATACATCTTTGCCAGTTATCTGCAGTTACTCGTTCCAAGGAATTTTTTAACAAAATTTTCACGTCACTTAATTTAAACGTCGTATTATTTCGCGCTACATCTCCTTTTACCTGCGCCCAGACTAATTCGATTGGGTTAAGTCCACAGTGATAAGGTGGTAACCGTAGTATCGTTATTTGGCGATTTGTTGCCATTTCATTGATAACATATTTTTTCTGATCTTTATTAAGATTGACAAGTGTCAAAAGTTCCTTTCTCACCATATTTGTTTCAAAAGAAATGTTTTTTCCGGATAACCATTGAATTATATTGGCTTTCCTCCAAGCAGTCGCAGGCGTCCGTTCGATCTGCCGTGAATGGTAACTGCCATTATCCAAGACAATTACAGACCCCGGAGGAATAAGATCCAACATCTGTGTAAAATACTCTTCGAAAACATCTACGTTCATGTCTTCGTGATAGTCACCTATATTTTTAGATTCAAATAAAATTAAACCGCCATCTATAAAACCACTGGCACTATATGTGTCACTATTAATCTTCGTCGTTTACCTGAAGGTGCCTTGAACCCTGTTGAAAGTTCATTCAAAAATGCTTGTCGAAAACTTTTTACATTTTTATCTTGCCATACTTTTGTTACAGTATATCCCTCGTTGACCCAAGTTTCGTCTAGATAATAAATATTCCTCTCTTCGTCACGGAATTTTCTAATTGATCTTAAGTAGGATCTTCTCCAACAAATAATTTCATCTTTATCGATAAAAACTGACTTCCTGTTCTCCTTTTCCCAGCAAAAATTCAACTCTCGTTAGTTGAATTTTACTCTACTGCACTAGCACGTCTTCGTATATTCAGCTCTAAGACTGGATTGGTCTGTCACAATACACTGGCTCCTGCCCTATGATGTATCCAGTAAAATATACTAATGTACACCCATTGCCTGTTAGCATTAGTGTTACCCGATAATTACCTGAAACGAAATATTACCACGCCCATGGCCGGTTCTTATCTCGGGATTTTATTACTCTCTTTCATTTCGAAACAGACTATACTAGCTATATCAAAAACTCAAAAATTATATGCTCAACCCTCTTTACATTTGAAAAAATGAGTTCTTAAGGAAATACAATAAATCGAAATTTTTAGTGGTAATAACTAAAAAAATGTTCAAAAATATTAAAATTAAGAATTGTGTCAGAAAATTGATTCTACCATACGTAAAATGATACGCTGATTCCAAAAATGTCAAAAAATACAGGGTGTCCCATTTAAAAATATAAATTTACTGTCAATTACGCTCAAACCGGAAATGTCATGAAATCCAAAATGACCTCAAATAATACATGACACCATTTAGTATAAACCCACCTAATTTCAAACTTTTATCAGCAGTCATAAAAAAGTTACAACGTGTTTCCACTTTCCGTTGTCACCCTGTATACACAGTTAATACATATTAAAGGATTAAATTTTATAAAGACAAGGACCCATTTCCATGATATACAGAAAGCGGTTACATTGTTTATGTGAAATGTGACAGCGTTGCATTACAAATAGCGCCCTGTCGATATAAGTTTTTATATTCGAGCAGTGGGTTCGATTGGGATAAAATAAACATTGATTGATGCCGAGATGGAAAATATTTTCTTAGCCCGCCCAGCCCGCTTTGAAAAATATCGAGTTAGATTACTTAAATAGGCATGGTATATAGAATTATGTTAATATATTATGCATACGAGTATATCCTAGTAGATACTTAGGATTGATATTTCAATTTCTAAATTTCTAAATGAAAGGAGCAATCGATATAGTCGATATAGTCGTTAGTTCGAGTCTAATTAAACGGGCAATTACCAATTTTTGTATTGTCGTTAATAGTTATTTATGCAATAAGTGCAAAAGTAAGACGTTGCAAGTCGCACACAATAAACACTTTTTGTACGATTATTTTGCTACGTTCATGCAGAAACCAAAAAATATTTTGTAATTCAGTTGATATAATATAATATATGCAATTGCTTAAAATGTAATACAATCTCACAGAAAATATACTAAATATGACGTCGATTTGAAGGTTTATATTTGCCAAGATCACAAAACATTGCAGTAGAATGACAGATGAATTAAATAAAAATTTTATTGCACTAGTGCAATAAAGAACCACTCTTTCCATTAAATATAGTTCAATAAAGTTTTGTTTCTTGCATGATCGTAGAAAAACATTTTTTCTGTTAGCGCTGTTTTGTTAAAACCTAGTTGTTGGTTTTCCTATAAAATTTAGTTGAAATTCACCCAGATTAATTGATTAGAAATTACGGCTTTAGTAAATTTAGAGACAGATGTTTTTCCTAACTCTTAAATATAATTTATTTAGTGTAAATGGTTAAGTGATAAATAATAACATCTATTTTGGAAAACGTGATTGATAATAGCAGAATTTTCTTTCCTACTCCTTATTATGTTTTTCCAAGATAGCTCCGGCAACATTGGTAAGTCTACTTTTTGTACCTCGCTAGATAAAAGTTTGTACATTTAACCCAAATAATACAGTCCACAAAATTCTGGCAATTAATGTCAAACCATTATTTTATCTGTATACAAGTTTAGTAAATTATGTTCACATGTACAAATTTAAGAACTTATTTCAAGGTAAATAATTTTAAAATTTTCTTGGCTCTAATATTGATTTTCCTCAAATGCTAGTTCTAATAAAATCATTACCAGACTGTTTTCTAGCCAATAACTAGATATCACGAGAGCCAAACCTAAATATCTGCAATATGAACTACCTTGCTGAAGCAAGCGGTGAATATAAATTAATTTCGAGACAGACCTGATATGAAATGGCTAGGCACAAATTGCGAATTTAGACTTAGAGTAGATTGAGGTCAAATCACGATTGGTGCTATCATCACATGTCAAGTTTAAATCCTTACACCAAACCGATCACCAACAAAATTGAATAGCTAATTCATTACAAAGAGAAATAAAAGTGTACTTAATATGTTTCTGCTATTGTTCCAAATATATTTAATTAGTATTTGAAATATAAAACCAGGTTCAATACATTTGCAAAATACGGAAAACTTCCTACATCTATAAGAATGAAAATACGAGGTACAGTTTTTATGTAACGATTATAATAATAATTTTATAAGTAGGAATACAAACTATTTGATTTATGTTCTGAAACATTTCATTAGATACTATATCTAAATAAACAATTTATTACCTTGTTGTGTAGAACCAGTCTGAGTAGCACCAACATTATCATAGAGGCTAGTGGAAGAAGTTGCAGCAGTAACTTTGTCGGTTCGACCTTCTGTATCGGTTGCTCTTGTTGTCGCTCTGGGAAGTGTTGAAGATCCTAAAGCAGAAAACATTTTCATTACACAAATTGCCGAGAAAGACAAATTACTCTCTGAAGCTATGTATTTGTGGCATAATTCTAGATTTTCTTTAGTTTATTTAATTCGGTATTTTGCGACACTGAAAAAAAACTAAGATTAATTGTGTCAAAAGAACCAGCCAATGGTTTTTTTAAACTAAGTTTGATAATAATAATCGATAGTAGTTATTACTTATTGACTGTATACAATATTTGTTTCGATTATGTTTTTTTACTGGAATTTGGAGAAATTTGTTTGATGTTTAATCATTTTTTGTTTCCTTGCTTGTTTACATTAAAACGTGTTATTGCAAAGATATTTGTACTTGATCGGGACCTCTCCTTCTCTGGACCGTTCTTTTTGTTTAAAGTGAGGTATTTAGCCCAACTACCACGACCAAATGGATTCCTTCCATTGGGAAAAACCACAAAGAGTACCAAAAAAACATACGCAACACTACCTCACGTTTACCGCCAAGGCATTACAGTAGTTGTTCAATGTGGTTCAAAGAGGGTTCGAGGAATCGGCATAATATTTTTTTTACTCGGAAAACGTCTTTGGTATTACGCTGCCACACGATAATATGCACCTGTCATACTTCCTATAAATACACAGAAAAAAAAGCAAAAAAGTAAATTTGCGAAGTAATGAAAAATTATGTCAAACTAAAAACCGTATGTGATATAATATTTTTAGGAAAATCTGGTGCAGTCGCCATCTGTAGGCCACTAGTGATAAATGTTTAAACTTCTTGTGTTGTAAGAGAATTTAATTTTGTTAATACTAGTAATAGTCAAAATATTAACAATAATCTTCGATTCTATAACATCCCGAGATGTTTACAATGTTCTGTATGAGTCATTTATTTGCCTTTAAAATATAATATTCTAAACATTGAACAGTGTTCTTTGATATTTGGAGAGTATGTAACTAGCAATGCAAAATTATAGGTTACAGTACTAGTGACTAATTTTTAATTTTAAACATTTAAACATAAAGGAATGCCTAGTAAATAAATTTCCCCATAACATGGTTCGCTTTCTGCTGTGTTGGTTATTTTTCTAGAGTCAAGAGCAAATCCAATGGAGCTACGGTAATCGTATAAGATTTTGTAATCAAAGACTGCCGGTACTCCGAATTTCCTATTAGTAGGTATTCCTTACATTAAATTTCAGTTTTCTTAGAACAAATGGGTATTTTATTTATCACGGACTTTGTATTCTATTAGTGGATAATCCTAACGGGCCTGTAATGACTGAAAATGTAGTTTTGACAGTGTGCAGTGAAGGAACGAAGAATCAATACAAAATACTAACCAGATTAACTGTTATCTATTAGGCACTTAAGTATTATTAATAAAAATATTTATTTATAGTTTCTACATTTGACAGAACTGTAAAAATTATTAGATGGCAGGTGATAGTCATTGGCGCCGATTTTTCGGGAAATATCATTTTAAAACAACACGCTAGAATTCCGAAATACATTTTTTATTGTCTTTCAGGCCTTACTCAGCACGTAGTTAAAATTTTTGTACGTAGTCATAGCTAACTTTGTACATATACAAGGTGTTCCTAAATGATATGCGAATATTTAAGAGGGTAATTATACATCGAAAATTAATGATAGTTTGCTTTATAAACTTTGGTTCAAAAATGTTCTGTTACAAAAATACTGGCTGTTCAAATTTTAGGGAAAAAAAGAAAAATAACCGCGCATTGCAGTACAAAAACTCAAGTGAGCTCTTTTTTTCAAATTGATCGGATAATTGAAAAATAATTTTTATCTAGGAGAAAACCATTGCCGTACCATTTTTTTCTTTAACAATATTAAAGTCAGTGCTCGTGCGCACGCCACTGTTAAATATAGAAATTATGTTTATATTGAAAAATACGTACCTTTATTAAAGTCACCACACCAAATTTCATGAAAATATCTAAAGCGGTTTCGAAAATACAAATGATTTTTCTATTTTTTCTTCTAAAACTGTAACACTCCGTATACGTATACGCAACATTTTTGGACCATAGTTTATAAAGCAAACTACCATTAATTTTCGATGTAGAATCTCTCTCTTAAATGTTTGCATATCATTAAGGAACACCCTGTATTAATAGTTCAGCACCAGCCAATTAATTTACTTAATATACAGGGTGTCCCGTAACTCCACGTAAATATTGAAGGGGAGTTTTCTATGGTTTAATTTAAGCAGGGTCTTTTCTATATTTTTTTCGATTTGAGCCCACCCTGCAGAGATTTTCGCGTTGGCAGGGTAAACCTAAAATTCGGTTTAATTTTTTTTTTCAAAAACGACTGAACTAAAAATTTTGAAATTTGGTACGTATGTTGTACTGATGGAACTACGTTTTAGCAATAATTTTTTATTTTCACCCTTCACTTAGAAGCGGTTGAAACAAACAACCATTCCTGATGTTTTAGCAAGAACTTTTTTATAGATGGCTATGGAACAAAATTAAAATTATGGTTTTATAGACCTATGAATTTAGAAACTTTTCTTGCTCTTTCAATTTTTAAAAAAAATTAATACTTTCTGCGTAAAAAAATTATTTCTTATTATTTGCCACCCTTTCGAACTGGAAATCATAATAAATAAAAGCACATAGGAGGCGTGTGTCATTTTAATGTTTAATTGTTGTGGAGTCTTATTGACAGTTCCATATTTTTCAACTGCTTCACAGGTCTTGTTAAACGAATTGTGCCTAATCTAATAATTACCGGTGTTAACAAGATGCAGAACGTTTTTAGCAATCAGGAATATGCAGATATGCATTTGAAAACTATGGAACTATCAATAAGACTCCACAACAATAATACAGTAAAATGACACACGCCTCCTATGTGTTTTTATTTATGATGATTTCCAGTTTAAAAAGGTGCATGGTAATTGATAAGAAATAATTTTTTTTACTCAGAAAGTATTAATTTTTTGGAAAAATTGAAAGAGCAAGAATAGTTTCTATATTCATAGGTTCATAAAACTGTAATTTTAATTTTGAACCATAGCCATCTAGAAAAAAGTCCTGGCCAAAAGGGTTGTTTGTTTCAACCATTTCGAAGTGAAGGGTGAACATAAAAATTTATTGATAAAATGTAGTTCCATCAGCACAACACACGTACCAAATTTCAAAATATTAGATTGAGCCGAAACCGAATTTTAGGTTCACCCCACCAATGCAAATATCTCTGCAGGGAAGACTCAAATAAAAGAAATATATTGAAAAGAACCCCCCTAAATTAAGCCTTCAATATTTACGTGGAATTACGGGACACCCAGTATATTTTAGGCTATTATTCATTTCAATCATTGCATTTGCTCAGGATTAATTGCTGTTGATGGGTCGAACCCAATCAATGAAAGGAATTTGAAGCTGCAGAAATTGACAAAGCTATAAAAATAATTATTTACCTCTGTATCTTGGGTCTTGCGCCCTCAGTCTTGCATATTGTTCAGCCGTCATACAAGTGCACTGGGGTTCCCTCGCCCTGCTAGGCGAAGCCGGAGTGCTCAGAGGCTTCCTCTTCGTTTTGAACTTCTGCTTGTTGGGTGGCTCCAACTTTAGCGAGTACGAGGACGAAGCCTTCCGGGAGAACTTGAAAGAGGGCGACTGCAATAAATCACACTACGTATAATAAGCATTATTAAACCAGCTACTTGGGATAGGATGATTATGAAGATGAGAGCGTCAAACTATGACTACTACTTGTACTAATGACGGTAAAGAATGGAAGGAAATGGGTACTTTTTTTTAGTAAAGGGTATTATTATATTTTTATTTTTATTTACTTCTCTGATATTAATATATTTGAATGACACAAAGTGCAGACGGATGGAAAAAGTTCTGTAGGATCAAAATATATATCATGCTAAATAGAATCAATAGGTAAGGTTAATGGTATATTGCTATATTAGGATTACAAATGTCACTTTTGTGGCGAGCAAATTTTGTATTTGCGAGGCGAAGTGCCGAGCGGATGCAAAATTGCGATAATTTAATTAAAATTAATTAATAATTTTTAAAACTGCGTATTTAATATCAATGTTGATACACAAACATTATTTAAATATTGTTGAATAAACTTTTATAAATTAAAACTTGATTAACACTTTTAATTTCGGATTAAAAATGTCAACTTTAGCTCCTAGGATTAAAAGTGAATACTTTTGTTGCTAAGATACCATTATTTTTCTCAGTAGGGAAAATACTAAGCTTAGAGACTCATGACAGTCAAAAAATGTTAGATAAAAATCAAATTTTAAACGAATAATGATCCCCATAAATATGAGTTTAAGAACACTTAATAAAAAAAAATTACATGGTGACAAATGTGTCCTGCACACAAAGTCCCAAATTCCTAAATATGCAATTATTCAAAAACATCTGAATTTGTTAAACATAATGTCATCTTTAATAGTGGTATAAATTTTATAAACATGTATCAACACGCTTTTATAAAAGGGTATTCGACGAGAATTAAACTAAATATTTATTTATTGAAACAATTGATGACCAGTCGACAATATACAACGCTAATGTTAATTAAAAATGCACCATTAGAGTGCTAGGAAGCGCTAAAATTTTTGAAAAAATAGCAATGATCGATTATAAAACGGAATTGCGTTGAACGATTAAAATTAAATTTGGTATATGAACATTAGTATAACGATTTTCTTTATGCTATTAATTTTCATTACCGATTCGCATAAGCCTTTAAATGGATATCTGAGTTAAACAAGTATTCATATATATTTTTTGTGCAGATATTATATGTTCACTTTTTTCTTTGGTAAAAGGTTTTTATGGGCGTTTAAAATTATAAATGTTTTTTTCTCTAGGACTGCTTATCCATTGTGATGCTCAAAAAATAAGTGATGATAGGGCAATACTGTAAGAAAGTTGCTGAACTTGCTTTCAAATAAGAAACTGATAAAAAAATTCCGAAATGTTTCGAATTTTTCTTATGGGACGTAGAAACTTATTGAAAGGGTTGCAGCGCGAATACAGGGTGTATTCGATTTTTCGAAACATTGTAAAAAGATAAAACATAAAAAATGAATAGTCTTTTCTAAAATATTTTTTTTATGTCACCGTTTTAACTTCAATTAAAAAATATATAAATATTTTTATCTACTAAACACTACTTTATACTTGATGTGCAGTAATACTGTTAATATTTTGTCGTGAATAACTTTTTTAACTAAAATCAGTTGCATAGGTGTGGGTCTTCTTCATTCTTGGACTTCCTAAACTTCTATGCCAATGATGATAATATTTTCTTTTTTCATTACAAATATTTAAATTTTGTTCCATTTTCTGATAAAAGTGCTTTCGAGGAAATTCACTAAGCAGCTTTGTTTTCAGTTATTTTGCTGCATACACTATTTTCTTTATAATGCCCGAAAGAAATATATCTAGTGAATTGAGATCCAGTGATCGAGCTGGCCAAAAACCTGAACTACCTCGACCAATTCAGTTTTTCCCGTACATCGTATTTAATCAACTAATAATTTCAACATGCTAACTGCACAAGAAAAAAAACTGATTTGCCATGACATTTATTAGTACAAATTTAGAAATTAGCAATGCCTCCCTTATCCTACAATTTTTGTAAGAAAAATGAATTATTAAAAAAATATATATTTGTACGGAAAAAAACTTTTCACCATTGGTCAAGAAGTTTAGGGGGTTACAGGGTGAAGAAATCACATACCTACGTCACTATCTTTAATTAAAAAAAATATTCACATCAAAATATGAACCTTTTTCCTGGATACCAAGTTCCAAGGAAAACTATTTGTTTGGTAGATAAAAAATAAAGTATATATTTTTAAAAAAGTTGGATGCCCTGTATCAGGAAAAGGAAGTGTCATAAAGAAAACTGTTATAGTAAAGAAAACTATTATTTGCAAAACCGGAGACACTCTGTATTTGCGCTTCAACTCATGTGATTTAAACTATGATATACCCTTTCAATAATTTTGACAAATTGACATCTTATACTGAAACATTTTTGTGGTAGAACATGGTAGTATTTGAAAAATATTTTGATTTTTTTATCCATTTCTTTTTTTTAAAGTTCAGCAACTGGTTTACAGTGTTGCTCTATCCACGACATATTTTTTGGGTATGAAAATTGGACAAGCAGCTATAGAGAAAAAAATATTTAAAAAACCCCCGTACCCATTGCCGATTTCTATTAAAATTAGAAGTAAATTTGTGAGAGGGCAACACATACATATACTTATCTTGCTAATCCCTTTTAATAACGTCGTTTAATCACAAAAAAATCAAAGAACGTTCGTCATATGCAGCCTACTAAGTTAATATCTTATGCATTAGAAATAATTCAGTCACCATGTCATGTGTAATAAAACTGTCACATCGATTTGTTATTGAGTGAGGGTTGTGCTTATATGTTAAAACCACAACTCTATTCTCTAGATTCTAAGAGATACCTTTCATATTTGAAGTAAAATATTAAAACAAATTAAGGAATAGTTGCTAAGGAATATCTATATTTTTCAGTTTGATGTTTGATTGCTTCTGCTTATAGCAGTAGATAGTTTTTCAAAATATTGTAAAAAAAGTCCTTTTCAAAACTAATTGCGATATCTAGATAAAAGAACTAAGTATGCAGAACTGTAACTATATTATAGATGTAAAGAAATTTTCACTATATCAACAGACTAGATATAAATTTAATACTTGTATATATATAACCAAATATAATACTTACACAACATTCCCTAAACTGTTTTGCGTCTATTGGAGAGGTGAAGTTCAATCCCCATGTGTCATTTGTCATTGGATCTTTCCAATAAACAAAACAGTCCGATGCTTGCCCTATCCTTGTACCTGAAAATAAGAAAATGAGGTAAAATAAACAGTTAAAGGTGTTACACGAGCTTTTAGCTATTTATACCGTAATAGCACACGATGCAAATTTGTAATTATATCATTATGAAAACGCATATTGCATTGGTTTCATTCCACCAGAAGGTGGTTGTATTACATTTCAAATATATATTCAATAATGAATTTTGTGGACCTAATATCATTCTATGTATTTACAGTTATACTGAGCTTCCTTTACAGATGCTTTAAGCAGTGATTTGGCCCCTGGGAGTCCACCGTCTCCTCCCAAGGGCTCCGTGAAATTTTTAGAAACAACTAATTTATATAATGCATTATTAGCGTAATTTATTATTGTTGTGTAAATTTAAATATAATATAAATTATATTTAAATTTACCGCATTTGTTGCTTAGCGACACCTGTCGCTTAGTTATGAAATTATGTGGCCTCTGATGTGCAGTTTTCTATAACGGCGGTTGAATCACAATAACATAACAGATAGCGTGCAAAGAAAGCTTCTTATGGGCTCTTATTTTATTGTCATATATTGCATACGTTCTAGTTTCGGTAGCCGTTATTGAACTGTTTCATGGCATTTCTAGTAATATTAGTGAAAATTGTTTAACTCTTCAGAGAGATCGCTGGTTAAATTTAAAACGCAAAAGTACTGATCAGGAAGATAGAGGTCCATCTTGTTGAAAGAAAAATGAAGCTTCTTCTAATCATCGTAAGAAATTTCATATTACAGTAAAGAATACCTGTTAATTGGGTTTGCAGAAGACAAGCAGCAATTGCAATGTGTACTATGTTGTGAAGTTTTATCAAATGAAACAATTAAATTCTCCTAACTTAAACGACATATGAATACCGCACACAAACGACATGCTACAAAGAGCTCAAAAAAGACTAAAAATTGTAAAAGGGATATCATCTGTTTGTAATAATGAAAATGTTGTGAGAGCTTCATTTGAAGTTTTACAAATAATAACTGAACTTGGAAAGCCATACACTATAGCTGAATAACTTATTTTACCTGCTGAAAAAGTTATGGTTTCAACTAATTGGTGAAAAAGCTGAAAATTATCTTTCATTAATACCGTTGTCAAATGTCACTGTAAAAAAATAAATCAATAGCTTATCAGCCGACATTAACCTGCAAAATTTGTGTGTCTCTCTATTTTGCTCTACAACTGGACGAAAGCACTGATAAACGGACAAATAAAGCAACACTGATGTGTTACATTAAGTTTGACACAGACAAATATTGTTGAAGACTTACTTTTTATCTCTATATTAATACATATCACAGATGAAGAAATATATAATAGTATAAATAAGTTTATAACTACTAACAACATTGACTGGTCAAAATGCATTTGGATTAGCACCGACGGCGCATGGGTAATGTCTGGAAATGTTACTGGACTTTTAGCACAAGCCATTTTACCATTGTTGCTTACATAGGAAAGCTTTAGCTGCTAAGAATATTCCAGAAGAATTTTAACATACCTTAAATAAGTCAGCCAAAATAGCCACTTTTATTGTGTTGCATTCGGAAATTTGGTGTTGTCTCGTTTATGGGGATTA
Source organism: Monochamus alternatus (assembly GCA_037114965.1). Classification (NCBI taxonomy): domain Eukaryota; kingdom Metazoa; phylum Arthropoda; class Insecta; order Coleoptera; family Cerambycidae; genus Monochamus; species Monochamus alternatus. The sequence continues at coordinate 68,813,884 of CM073431.1, read as the reverse complement.
AAGAATGAGATAAACCGTTCCTTGGTTAACAAAAGTAGCATATCAGATATATTCATCAATTTATTACTCAAATATCTCCAAGAGGACCAAAACGCACACCACACACAGTTTTTTAAGTTAATGCATATCAAATGGAAGGTTATGAGGCATTCCCAAATCTGAAAAGTTTTTTTCTCAATCTGTCGATGAAGCATTGACAAGTTACTTTTCGCACAACATCTACAAGATTTGCAACACAGAGCAGCTTTCGTGAATATTTTCCTGTACTCGATTGAAACAATGAAACGATAAGAAATCCGTTTTCAGTAAATATTTATGAACTACAAGAACTTACAGCTGTAGGAGAAGAACTCATAAAAATCTACGAATACTGCTTTAATATTTCAGTATCAGAAAACACTTCCAAATTTATGGGCTTGCTTAAAAAAGATTTTACAGAATTGTCAATGAGAGCGTAAAATTATTGTGACATGTTTACGCGAAAAATCATTCTATGCCCTGAGTCAGAGCTCATATTGTGAAATGTAGCACCAATCTCCTCAATAATTATTACATTTGTTTATGTTTTATTGCTAAAATACATGCAATTAATTTATCTACACCCCTCTCCCTCTACCCCTCTTTCCAAAATTGGCGTTTTGTATGCAATTTAAAATTAATATTTTTTATCTCTTTAAATTCGGACTTATATGTAAGTAAGTATCTGGTGGTTTGCGACAACACAACAATAATGAAAGAAGGTTTGATTGAGAAAATTATAAGTACAAGCGTTGAGTGAGTAAGTTACTCACTCAACGGTACAAAAAACTTAGACACCATCAATAAAACGAAGTATAAAATGAGGCTGAGTTGAACTTTCATTAGAAATGAAAAGAGTAAATACCGTTAGATTTAAATAAAGTTATTGGCTTGGAATAGATGTATAGAAAAAATGAGTTAGATACAGATTAATGAAACAGATGTATGAGAGGTCTAGTTACACTTTGGAAATTTAATTAGGTTTATGAAAGAAAGAGGGAAAGATAGGAATTGTTTTGGCAAGAAAAGATTTAAAAAAGTATTTGTGGAAACAAATACGTGAATTGAACACGAGAAAGAAAATAAAAATACAAATTTACAATACAAACAACAAATATGGCAAAAACATAGGATTGATATCTAAATATTATACCTACGTAAACAGATTATAAATATGTAAATAAATAATAGTTAATAATAATTGTCTACTGATTTTTTTTTACTTATATGAACTACTAGAAATAAAGATTCGAAGTAAAACCATCGGCTGCTGAATCGTGTCGCCTTTGTAATATTTAGCTGTTGATTCAATATAGAATTCTATAATGTACTGTACTCTACCGACTCCAGTGTTAATGTTTGGAAACATATTTCATACCATGAATGTCAGAGTTTGACTTTTGATATTGACACTGTAATAGCTAACCTTTTAATAATGGCTACCTACCTAATAGGGCAATCCAACGAACTGTCAAATCACTTTAAAAATGGCGGCTGTAGGACAAACAACTCGACATATGACAAGCAGAAATTTGTGATTTTGTGTAGAATTGTGTGTTTGGCTCATTATATTTTATACCTATTTCGAAATACCAAGGATAATTAAGACTATCATAATGGTTTTGTTTTGTTGTGCGAGTCTGCCATGTATCTATGCATAAATAATTGTTAAAATCAAATTACGTACCTCTGTAATAGTTTACTAATTAATTATATATAACTGCCAATATTGTTATCAATATATTTTTTAATTAATATTATATATAGTATTCTCCAGGACCCTGAATTGCTAGGGCTGGCGGGGGTGTAATTATACTACTAGTTGGAGAGAAAAAAGAACTTAGGTACCTATTTATAAATAATATATTTAAAACTTGTATACTGTATTTAATTTTTTCTTGAGTTAGGTCTTGCTGTTTTATTGCACTAAGCCACTTTTGCCGTCTTATATGAGAGTTCATTGAGATCAGTTCTGTCTATAATTCAATGCAGCAGGAATCCTAAAAAATCTAACTTGATCTTCTCGCTGTCCTCTACTCCAACAATTCATAACACAACAAAACAAAATCATTATGATAGTCTGAATTATACTTGGTATTCCGAAATAGGTATAAAATATAATGAGCAAAACACACAGTTTTTCACACATTTTAAAAGTGATTTGACAGTTCGTTGGATTGCCCTATTCGGTTTATTTAAAATGTATTATACCTCGTTATTTTAAGTTGTACCAATTTATAAATTTATAAATAAAGCGTTAACAGAAACGTACACTCAACAGATATTTGAAATTTGTAATGATTTTTAAGAAACGTCAAATTGCTGATATAAACAATTGACAACGATGACATATGTACTGCAAAATGCTGTATCGCGCGGTGAGTCACTGCAATTAGATTTCAAATGGACAGATGTTGTTTTAGATAGCTTAGTTTGGTAGATATTTCGGTAGTGATTAAAGTTAAAAAATTTGGAAATGATTTGAATAGTAATAGTTAACGAGTAATAATAATATTGACATTCTTATATTATCTAAGCACAAGATAGAACATAACTAATTTAAGGAAAAGTATAATCATACAGAGAGTCCTATAAATGAAATCAACTTCTAAAATAATTCATTTAAGTAGTATGTAGACCCTATATTCTATCACGTATTTTTGTTATTCTATCACTGTGGCGAAACAGAATTTTGATTTTCAATGTGGAGATAAGCTATCTACTTGATTTTAGTAACGATAACCGAATAGATGAAAAACATACTAACCAGGTTGGACCAGCCGAACATCTAAGATTTTGTCGACCTGGGAGTTGTAGGCCGTTATGTGGAAAACGCATTCTGGTGAATCCTGAATGCAAGTGATGTTGACTGGTACGAGATCTTCGCTCACCTGCTGCCACTTCACGGTGCCGGCGCCACTAGCTGATACGTGAAAAACCTCCGCCCATAGCCTGAAAATAAACAAGAAACAATTAATACTATTTAATAATAATATAATTTGAATTTAACAATTAATCAGTTATTCAATTATTGAATATCTGTACACTATATCTTGCAATAATAACTCCTTCAAAATAGTTGTTGTAGTAATTTCACTAGATATCTATTGATGAATGGAACAACTAAGAAATTATGTTGAAAGTAGATTTCATTATATAACTCAGGAGTTTAAACAAATCACCTAATTGGCTTTAAAGATAGATTGTATATGATATAATATATTTTTCTACAAAGTGACAAATGGTCCTTAAGTTAAAACAGTAGAGAAAGTTCTAGAACGTGTTGTGCATTTTTTTATATAAAATATTATTCGTTGAAAGATGACATACCACTTAGTCGGCTTTTATATTAAACAACTTTTTATTTTTTATTATTATTTGAAAGATAGGTTTAGATATAATTTTATTGCTACAGCTTATCAAACTTTAATTTAAAACACAGTAAAACGCATGTATTTTATAATATAATCTACATTATTAGTAAATGCATCCATGAATATTTTTGCCAAAGCAAACTTAAGTTCAATTAAGTGAAGTTAAGTGAGTTGCAAATTAATATCTGACCAAGTAAGGATAAACTTGAATTGAAACTCCAATATGAGTTTTTTGGTAACGAAATTTTCTGTATTTTCTATTTATTAAATTTTAAGAATCAGAATATGTTTATCTCTTACCCATATTTAGCTATATTTTATTTGTTAGTTAACATGAAACTGACAAATAAAAGATATTACTAAATAGATGATTATATTTAAACATATTTCTAAGAGGAAATAGGCAAAATACTATCCGAGACAGATTTAAAGAAGATTTTAGAAATTGTGGTGAATAAAATAAACAATCATTAAACCAACATTTCATTTTAGGTTCTCTTCGAAAAAAGCTTGAAGACGTTTTGGATATCAATTTACAAGTACAGCGTTGCTTCTCTATGAGATTGATTAGAATATTAATAACAATACTGGAATAGTTTTCTACATTTTCTACAATTTCAGTGCTTCATGCTACGTTTTACTTATCTTGTTTTTCAGTTTTGACTATATGTGATTACGTATAGTTTAATATTTCTACTTTGCGGTAAAGTAGAGCCTTTTGGTAAGATATTGGACTTTATATCGACAACAAAGCGGATAACTTCAAGCCAATTTTATAAAAACTGACATCAATAGTAAGAGGATAGATAGATATGCCTTACAATTTAAAGGAAACACTTAAGATATATGCCAAGTTTAGGCGAGTTATATACTCTATAGCTGACGCTTACAGGGTTGTATCTGATGATATACGATATCAAGAAGGGTTTTACATAACCCAGACTATTGAATAGAAACCGCCATATTTCATTATATATTGGTATATTACAAAATATAAAATATGTCAACTTGGTGCAGGTATGCACTATCTTGGTGATATAATGATAGAAAAATTGATAAAAGCATTTTATATGAAATATAATAGGTATATGACTAAAACAACTAGTTCAGTTTAAATTCTTTAAGGTAATTTAATGTCTTTGAAATGAAATGAGAGATTATAGGACATAATTACTCATATTATAAAATTAGCTTAGTTGAAACAAAAAGTATACCTATATACAGGGTGTGTCGAATTGCAGGAACCAAACCTTAACAAGTACTAAAAGTTTTTAAAAGAAGAAAATAAATTTATATAAATTTGGGTCGAGAAATGCTTAGTTGCAAAGATACAGGGTAACAAAAATTTTGAAAAAAAATGTTTAAATTAAATCTTATCTATGACAGACGATACTGTAATGTAAAATATGGACAGCCGATGATACAGTCGGAAAAACTACGATACAGAGTTATACGTATCATTTTTGACACATTGTTGAAGTATTATTAATAATGATGGCGTAATTGTATGCCACTTATGTAGCTTTATCATTTTTTAAATTGAAAATGAAATTTTGTATTAACGCAGTTTAATAAATAATTACTCAAATGAGAGCATTATCATGTTTGATACAGGAGATGTCAGATTGCAAAAACAATTGTGGTTGACGAAATCCTTAAGGATTTCGTCAACCACAAAAAATACGAATATAGAAAAATTGTCAAGTTATTGCGAAAAAATAATTTTAAATGTTAATGTTAATATATTATATGGGATGCCCCGCTTTTTCAACCCTATGTATAACTTATTCCATCCCATATAGTATAACTTATACCCATTCTAAAACAGTGAAATTTTCAGCCAATTTGATGTAGAGATGTTATTGGTGCAATCCAATTTCACATATTCTACGCATATGAATTTGAATTTGGTAAAGTAGAAATAGCAGACTTAATAACTGCAAAACCTGAACTGTAACAATTAAGGGACGTAACATATACTATTATATTAATATAATTGAATAAAGTTTATTTTTCAGAAGCTGTAGTTTCGTATAACGTTTACGAAGATTTTTAACATGTTGGTTCGAAATCCAATTTAGCCTCAAGCTTTATAATCTGCGTTAAATTCTCCTTTGCTGTGCTGCTTAATTAACCTTATAAGACGAAGAAAGTTTTAATTATTTATATTCCAATTTGCAAACTTTGATACTGTCACATATTGATTAGCTTTTGACCTTATCCGTGTTCAAAGTTTTGCAATTTTGAGTTAAATAACTTTGCTTTGAGGTGCTGACACATACCTTATTCGAGAGTTTAATTAATTAATTAATATACATTAGAAGTGTGGGATGAATTATATGAATATTTAAAGGGCCTTTGTACTGGATAGGGCAGCACAAGTGTTTGACAACAAAGGCGGTTTGAGGAAGGATCCGTAAAATTTGACTTTTCGTTTTTGTTTGTTGGAACACAAATAATTAAAATTTCCAACGCCTTATGTAGATTAATTAAGTAACACTGCAAAGGAATGTCTATTAGAGATTATATCGCTTGAGGATAAATTTGAACAAAGATTTTCTTAAATACCTGCAAATTTCTGTTGAAATAGAATGAAAGCTCAGAGTAAAATTGACTACAATATTTGGTTGATATACAAAGTAATTCGTTAAGACTTAGGCACAGCTTCACCAGACTCATTTTTGGGTTGTTCTTTAATTTTCAAATTTCGTCATAGACAATGAAGATAATCAAATTAATGTAACTGGTTATTTTAGTGGATATCTACAGAGTTCTATAGAATCGCCTTCAACAAATTTGGGATTATCGTATTTGTCTATTCAATGAGTTAAAAAAACATAATATGCATGATTTTTCACTTATTAAATCGCAAGCACTTCGCTGTAGATGAAATTTTAATAAAAAAATTTACAGGTCTAGAACTTCCATATCTACTTTTATTTTCGTATTTTAATCGTATCGTGATAATTATGAATATTATCGTTTGAATAATTTCGTTGCTTGTCATCATAATTGTGCAGATATGATTTAACATTTTGCAAACACACAGACAGGTAATAATTCTTAGCAAAAATATGAAGCATTCACTTAATTTTAACAGAACTCCTCATTTACATAGAAAGCAAGTTATAGATATAGGAAGATGGAACATGTACTAACAGAGAATACAATTCTGCACTAGAAAATGTGAAAACATACAAGGCCATTAAAAAAAATGTGTTGACGGTTTAAAGTTAACAAAATTTAATTATTGAACACCTTGTATGAAATTAAACCCCTATCACATTGCTAGGATTAAATATTCAACTATTCCTTTATAAAAATTGTATATAATATAAAATATAACTTTAACTTCCTTATCATAACTTCAGACAAAAATTAGAATTAAGAATTCCTTAGGTATAGGTAAATCATATCTTATGAAGTGTAGTTGAAGTAACGCGGAGAATCCAAAAATATATATATAAATATCCATTTAAAATAACAAATATGGACTACTTCCGGTTCCGGAGGTGACAGCTTCTTGAAAATATTTTCATTGAAAGGTCATACTTGATTAATCAGGCATTAAAATTTTCAGAAAAAAGTAATCACTACAATCATTAAATCTTATAATGGTTCATCGCTGTGAATCAGCCTATATTATTAACATTTTCCAGTTCTTTGGGAATTGTTTTCCTTTACTTTTTTCCTCCTGTACGAAGTAAGTAAGTTATGAATTTTATTTTTACGACATGACGGTTTTCTCATCATGTTGTTGTTTCTATCCACGCAACTTGCTCTTTTTTTTAAATAGTTTGCATCAGAGGGGTTCCAAATTAATGTTTCGTTTTTGTCAATTTCTAATAAAAGTCTTCAGTCTAATCGTCTTGTAATCAATATAATTGTGATTACATCCTAACTGCATTAATATTCACGAGCAACATCCAAATACAAACTGAAATTCCCTTTCGACAATTCTTGGGTGGCTTCAAATTATAGAAATCATAAAATATATAGTACCCATATTTTTGTTAAAAAAAGTACTCGATATCATTATTGAACCAATCACCTATCTCGTGAATTTATCTTTCTCGGCCGGTGAGTTTCCTAAGATCTTAAAACCTGGAAAAGTCGTACCTATTTTTAAAAAACAAGATCCTACATGTGTCGAAAATTACAGACCCGTGGCCGTCTCGTGTGTATTCTCTAAAATATTTGAATACTGCTTTCTCGATCGTTTATTGAGTTTCATTGGAAAACATAGTGTTTTCAGACAAGCAACATGGTTTCCGGGCAAATTTGTCTACGCACACTGCTGTCTACTCTTTTTATAATAAAATGATTAACTTTCTGGAGGCAGGTGAGTGCCCTGTTGGGATCTTTTGCGACCTTAGCAGGGCATTCGACTGTGTTAATCACGACAAGTTGTTGTGTAAACTTGAAATGTGTGGTGTGCGTGAAGTGGCCCATAAATGGATTGCTTCTTTTTTAACGCACAGAGAGCAGTATGTTCATTTAAAGTTTACAAATGATTTTGGAACCAGTAACATTAGGTCGGAACATGGAGAAGTAAGCGTGGGGGTTCCACAAGGCTCTGTGCTGGGTCCTATCCTATTTCTTCTATATACAAACGAACTTGATATATTTATGTCCAACGTTTTTCTTGTGATGTATGCTGATGATACGTCTATGCTTATTTCAGATGCCAATGATAAACTGTTAGAATCGAAATGTAATGCTGCCTTGAAAGCCGTGGGAAATTGGTGCGTCAATAACACTTTATATCTTAATAGTAATAAAACACAGTTAATCAGATTCCACAATAGGCAAAAGAACTGTTTAGGACTCAAATTAAAAACGAACAGCACAGATTATATGACATTTAATACCGACGTAAAATTCTTGGGAATCACTTTAGATGAATGTTTAACATGGCATAAACACTGTGGTCAATTAATTTCAAAATTGAAATCGCTTTGTTACCTGTTTAGAAATCTGCGTACCGTTTTGACTGTAGATCAGTTGGTTTTAGTGTATCATGCCCAGGTTTCCTTCAGGTTGACATATGGCATATGTCTATGGGGTAATTCCACTCAATCATCGGACGCATTCATTGCACAGAAACAAATTATAAGGTGCATAGCCGGAGTTTCTTCTCGGTACTCCTGTCGAGAACTCTTTAAAAAATATAATATTTTACCCCTTCCATGTTTGTTAATTTTCGAGCTGTGTATGTTTATTTTTAAAAATAAGAGCAATCTTGTTTCAAATGAACGAGTGCACGGTCTAAATACGAGACAAAGAGATCATTACTTTATTCCGAGTTACAAATATAATGTAACAATTAATTCACCTAACTTTTTAAGCAAAAAAGTTTTTAATAAATTACCAGTATATATTAAAAATATAAATAGTTTGATCTTGTTTAAAAAAACAATTAAAACTTTATCTATTGAATAAATGCTTTTATAGTTTGAGTGAATTTGTGTGATCTCTGCCTATACGTTCATTTGAATTATTTTTGTTTTTTTTTTGTATTTTGTTTCCGTTTTTCTCTAGTCTTTCTTCTACTCGTTCTTTTCCATGTTATATGACTATTCCTATACAATGTAAGTTGTCAAAAGGAGAATAAATTTATTATTATTATATTATTATTATTATTATTATTATTATTATTATTATTATTATTATTATTATAGAACGCCAGAAGTCTTTACGTTAGATACAGACAAATAGACAGGCTATGTATGAGCTTAGAAAGCAGCCATCTAGGAAACACTTCGTGTATGATGTTGGTTACACTATATTTTCATCCCAGCGTACAACTGAAACCAAAACGAGATATTTGCAGTTGGGCCATAGCAATCATATGTTTCTACGAATTGGACGTAAAATGTTCATATGTTGAAGTTCCCTCCCATTGATGTGAAGCTACCCCATCAGTACAACCAACCCATAAAAGTTAAGATACTGCAATATTACCAGACTCGCGTTTTATCCATTTGTTGACTATTTTCGGTACCTCTTTTGGCGCTCCATGTATTTTATAATTTCTATGCTTCAAACATGTTGCAAATGCGCGCTATATTAGGAACCTCCAACAAACACGTCCAAATTGACCAGTCATGTTGCATTGCATGTTGTGTTGCACCTAATCTGCACCCGGTTTTAGACTAAAAGAACTTGAATTCTTTCCGTTGACCCATTGAAGATATGATTATCACTAAATATTCAAGAGGAGTATCTTAAAAAACTATTTTATCAATTGAACAATTCAGATGTTAATATAAATTAAGTTTTTAATTTGCAAACACTGTATATTTTATACATATTCTCATCATGTATAATATAAAAAAGTCAACTTTAACATTTTCGCGTAATGTCATTGGGACATAATGCTAAAATTAACATTAGAATAAATACTCAGGTAAACGATATACAAGTATGTTTTCTTAGGTTATAAATCGAAATCATGCAGTTTATTTAATTCGATATTAGATACGTAGACGGAATTATCAATATTTTAGTAGATATTGCTAATCTTATGTTAAACAATCATATGAAATATATCCAATACCCAACAATGGTTACTGCAATTAAAGCAATCTTTTAACGTTTAGCTATAAAATAATTGCCTTTTGGTATACCAGTCAGTATCAAAGTTTCAGCAAACATACTTAGTAGTCATTGTTTTTTTAATAATGTAAACTCCTCATTCAGTTCAGTCAGGTGACATAATACTTGCATCCAATCGATCCCATCATGAACCAGTTATGCTCCCATATATAAATCCTTTGGATTAAGGGTTATAGCAATGGATGAAAGGCAATGTTTATAGAGAAAAAATAAACATGTGAAATGAATTCATAAGTCAGTTTCAATAATCCTCTAGGTCTTCTATTGTGTGCTAGTCACATTTCATCAATAGCATAACTTTCTGAATGTATTAATAGTTATTAATTATATAAAGAATTTAACAAGTCTTTAATTTACGAGAGAAAATGAACATTCGAGTCGCAGCCGAGTTACATTTTTTAGAGAGGATTAAAGACTGGTTAATTTCCCAAATGTAATTCAACGTTTCATCCACAACTATGGCCAAAACCGGTCAATTAGAAGAATGAAAAATATTATGATTTGCATAAACGTCATATTTAATAATAGTACATTATACTATAAGGGAGAGAAATCCGTTATTTTGGGAGAGGTGCAATTTGAAGCTCGAGGGCTACAATGCACCGAGGACAAAATAGCATCTCTCCCGAATGGTATATACTATTTTTTCCACGGTCTCATTAACTTAAAAACACATATTTTGTCATTATGAAGTAAGTAGCACCAGAATTATTGTATTCGGATTTGAGCATTTATTTAGTAGTCGTTGAGTTATTGTCATAACTACAAAATAAACAAACAAAAAGAATTGTCAAATTAAGGTGCTAGTTTGATTCAGTTTAAAGTTTGCTTAGTGCACAATGAATAATTGTGAGTCGGAAGAGAATATTGCAAATATTGCAATAAGCAATTTGCTGCCTACGAAGTCAAGATCTTTATACGATATAGCCTAAAGTCGGTTCAAAAAGTGGTGCGCCGAGAAAAATGTTCAAGTATACAGCGAGAATGTTTTGTTGGCATACTTCAGTGAAAATGCAAAGAATTACAAGTCTTCCACATTATGGGCGCAATATTCTATGGTTAAGTCATGCTTGATAATTTACGACAACATAGATATAAGCAAATTCCCCAAGCTAATCGCATTTTTGAAAAGAACCGGTGACGGATATCAAGCGAAAAAATTGGAAATATTGACAAAGGGTGAAATCGACCGTTTTCTATCAAGTGCAGATGACAAAAAATTCTTAATGATTAAGGTAAGATTACTTTTGTTGTTAGGTATTTCAATTATTAAGTATTTTGATTTTTTATAGGTTGGATTAATTCTGGGGATTGCCGGAGCTTGTCGAACTGATGAACTAGTCTATTTAACTGTAGATGATATTGAGGATGTAGGTTCTTCCTTGATTGTAAACATTCCAAACACTAAGACAAATATTCCACGAACCTTTCTGGTTACCGATGTGGGAAATATGCTTGAATTGTTTCGAAAATACCTGTTCCTTTGTCCTCCCCTCGTCAAGCATAAGCGCCTTTTTTTGTACTACAAAGCAGGAAAATGTAGTTTGCAGCCAGTTGACAAGAATACCATAGGAAAAATTCCGAGTGTAGTAGCTTCGTACTTAAAATTACCTGATGCTGCATGTTATACTGGTCACTGCTTACGAAGATCTTCAGCGACATTACTGGCAGATGCTGGTGTGGATATCACGACAATAAAGCGTCATGCTGGTTGGAAATCAACGACAGTCGCTGAGGGTTATGTCGAGAACTCCATTGAAAATAAGACCAACATTGCTAATTAGGTTTCAGTAGGTAGGACCACTACTAGCGCAATCACAAAAACTGTAAATGTAAGCGAAAGTAATAGTCCTTCTAATATTTATTTTGAAAATTGTACAAATGTAACATTTAATTTAAATATCAATAAATAATTTCAATGTTATCTTTTTTTTTTGCATGAAAAACGTTCTCCATAATGTAAACTCCCTTGGGAGAATTATACTCCCTTGGGAATAATCGACTACTTCTGTTTTAATTTTGATGTCATAGAAACTGATTTCTACTCCCGGGCGTGGAAAAAATTATTTTAATTAGTTGACAATAATTACTGAAAAAATACAGGTCCTACCTGGCGAAGTTGTGGACCCCTTCAGTACTTCAGAAACTCCTTATCGAGTGAATTTAAATAATCCCGATCAAAATGACCAGATCGTTCTTAAGGTAAATGTTAATGTTAATAATAATAATTCTAAATTATAAAATTCTATAAAATCGAAGCGTGGTATTATGAATTTTAATCCTAGTGGATGTATTAAAAGGTCTTCAATTCGCCGAGAACAGACGTATTAAACGTTCTTAAAATATTGTCGTGGATGAATAAATAAAATTATAGCAAGCATGCAGTAGTGCAACTAAGTGACTGATTATTCCAAATATTATGCAATGATTACTATAAACACCGATGCGGACGCTACTGTACATCGCCCATTCGCGAACTTACCGCAGTAGATGTCCATCTCTCCTTCTGGACGTCTGCCACGGCGAGTCCTCGTATCGATACGCTTTCCTGAGGATCGGAGCACACGAGCAACTCAGCTTATTGCCCATGGATGCTGGGCACTGGCACTGCCCCCTTTGTCACCACATGTCCGTGCCAAACTCAGGTCCCCTGGAGCCCCACTGACCTCGCACGCCGCGGTTCAAAGACTGAGACCGCTGGTGGTGTGTCGGCTTGCCGTGTTTGTGCTGCAACAAGAATAAGGAGGATTCAGAAGTGTAATGATTTTAAATTCCAAAAACATGACATCACAGTCAAAGACTTCAGAGATGTTTCATTTCAAATAGCCAATTCGAGGCATATTTCTAAATACCATCTGCCATTTCTAAGAGACATTATTAGATATAAGTACAACCAGTACATTAATAGATGCACAAGTTCGGAAACAAACGTACACTCTCCTCTACAATAAGGTAGGAAGAAATAAACTCTCGTGTTAAGGCAGTGGGATAGAGAACTTGTCATTTCTATGGTTGTTAGACTTTGGAAATATATGTTTACTTAATTTTATGTGGAATGAAACGTAGTCAGTAGAAATGGGCAGAATTATTTAGATTGAGAACCGTTGCAACATCGCAATTAGGTGTAACTACCACTTACTATGACATCTATTAATTGACCTACTTTTCCCAATATCTCAGAAATAGAAAAGGAGTTTTTGGTAACATTTTTTCATGTGAGTGTGTTGCCCTTAAAAGCTATAGCCCCTTTTAGGAAACGAAGAAAATAATATTCTTAAAAGTTATAGTCACCTTTAAAAGGGGGGAACAATATTCTTTAAATTTTCTGAAAAGACAATAAATACTTGTATACTGTTATATTTTTATATCTTCTAAATGCCTATATTTGTTTTAGTCTTTGAGTAAAAACACACTTCTCATTAAATTAAATAGGAGGTTCTATTTCTTTCAGGCACCAATATATAGAAAATAATTGACTTTAAGCATAATAATCAGTAGGTATAACACAAATAATATTTCAATTTCAAACACTGAATATTGCGGCACAAGTTTTTTCAAGCTTTCCTCATAACATTTAACTATCTAGTATTGTAGCTAGCTAGTATTCTGCTAAGATTTTCAACTTTTCAATTTGTTCGAATGATGCTGTGTAGGAAGGAGTGGTGGTCATTGGTTAAGACTATAGGGTGATCATAAATCTCCCATTTGAATTGTTGATTGTTCAGACAACCATATGCAAACGTGAGTTTTCGCAAAGTTTTTCAGTACCTGATATCAATATTTTCCGTGTATTAAGCAGCCATCATCACTTACTATACCTCAAGAACCAATTCTATTTGAGGAAATGCATGTGAGCCAACTATTGAACACCACAGCACACAGGGTTTTTATGTGAAGAGTTTGGAAAACTTGTTCCATGATATCAAAGTGTTTGTAACATAACTATTTAAAAAATATATCTAAGTAGGTATGTATTTAGATATTTAATTTTCCCATTTGTTTGAAATGCGCGTTGTACTAATTAGTCTTTTCATTACTTAGTAATTAATAATTATTGGAACTAAATTTAACCTCATATTGACTAGGTTTGCAGGCTTCTGTAGCAGTTGTCAATAGTAGAACAGTTCTGGACTTCATACCAGTTTAGGCTTTATGACCCTCTACTAGATGTATTTTTTCTGGAGAATAAAGTAATGCTATGTTTCTGGAAACATTAATAGAGAGTTACTGCACGTGCCATAAGGACCTTATAATAAGGTTGAGCAGTATTTAGGTTTCTATTATGTTGAATGTATCATTAACAAGACAGCAACAACAAAGATAGTCCATTACGCATTATTAGGGTAATATGAAATAATCCCATATTTTATAGTTCACGGCATTCGGCCGTAATTGATCATACCTATTCTTCTAATCTAAAACATGTTTTTCGCTCTTTAATTATTAGTTCGGTTGCATGTTTGAAGTAATTCTAATTTTCTGAAAGTATTAACTTATATCTACTTTTTTACTCATTCACCATTAAATCGGCATAAATTGAGGAAAAAAAACAAAAAGTTGAGGAAATCCCATCACACAAATTATTAGCCAATAACTATATTCTTGTGGGCAAAATAAGGGCAAGCGGTATTTAAATAAAGTCATACTAAACATTATTAGGCAGTATTAAAAGGATTTTCAATAACTTTAAACCTACAATATGACAAACAAGTTCAAGAATTAACTTAATATTAGCCATTTACCAAAATACACGAAAATCTACATTAAATATAGGTAAGTATAGCACCGATACTGAGAGTATGTTATGTATGAATTATACTTAATTATTTTTTATAATAACCTAAATTCAAATTCGGAAGATCGTAGATCAGCTAGACTTGTAAAGAGGATTGATTCTCTCTCTCTGTCTATGTTTATATGAAAGAACGTTATATTGGGTCAATGTTAGAGAGGTTTCCCTCATTCCTGTACTGAATAGTGGGTAGGGTATAGCAGCATAAGTCGTTCCTAGGCGCAAATGTGGCCTACTTAATAATAATATGCCGCCTTTTCTTCTGCACAATGCTCCAACTTTTCGCGATTACATTGAGGTATACTCGCGTCAAGAATTCAGACGTCTTACGTCACGGCTGACGTTACACATTTGTTTTTATTGTCAACGTAATTTTCGATAATTGGTCGCGTTAAAAACAATCATTTTTTGCAATTTAGTCCAATATATAATGCAAACTTTTAGTGTAGTATATAATTTTATTACTATCAGTTGCAGTTTCTTAAATATTTTGATGAAAATATGATGATTTATTCATTTGTTCGTATGACGTAAGTCGTCTGAATTCTTGACGCGAGTATAGATATATTATTATATAAATACAAGGTGTTAAAAAAGAGTGTAAAATATTTCAAGACGTAATAGTATAAACCAAAATAAGCAGAAAAGTCTTAATAAACATGGGTCTGCAAAGTAACGGTTGCGGAGATATGGACCACTAATCGTTTGTCAAACATTTTATTTTATTAGGAATAAAACGACAAAGAAAGCTTTTAACAAACAAAAAACAAAGTTACAGAAGATGTTCAAAGTGCCCTCCGTCCATTTCCAAGGAGGCACGACATCTTCGCCTCAACGATATTCGAACTCTTTCGAAAATATCCTCCTTGGTTTGGATTTCTTGACACTTTTGATTAATCCGTAGAAGCAGCTCTTCCAGGCTATTTGCAGGAGTACCATACACTAATGTCTTCAAATATCCCAAACAAAGAAATCTAGAAGGTTCAGATCAGGTAATCTTGGAGGCCATAAAACAGGTCCGGCCATTCCTACCCATCTATGTGGAAAAGATTGGTGTAAATGCTCTCTATCGGCCATGGAAAAATGAGCTGGAGCACTATCATGCTGGAATTATATTTGTTGTCTCTCATTCAAAGGAATATCTTCCAAAAACTCATACAGTGTGTTCTGCAGAAAGTTGCGGTAAGCAGCGCCTAGAAACCTGTCACCTACAATACCCATGCAAATGTTTAATGAAAAACCTGCCTGATGTCCAGATTCTATTAGAGAATGAGGATTTTCGTCGGCCCAAATATGCGTATTGTGAAAATTAAACACTCAATTTCTTGTGAACCCGGTCTCATCAGTAAAAAGAATGTTTGTAAGAAAACGAGGGTCTTCAGCATCATGACGTAGAAACCAGCGGCAAAAAACCAAACATGCTTGATGATCATTTATTGGATTTAAGGCCTGTACTCGTTGCACATGGTATGGATAAAGCAGTTGCTCGTGAAGGATTCTCCAAACAAGAGGACCACTAATTCCTATGCTGATATTCTCCGCACACTCGTACCTGGATTCTGCCCTACCAGTGCTAGAATTTCTTCTTCTGCTCTAGGAGTGGATACCGACCTTGGCCTTCCGGATAAATGGCACTGTTTGCTCAAGGAACCAGTATCACGTAATCTTTGGTGAATTCTTCCAAACATGCGTTTTGAAGGAATCTGGTGATTTGGATAAGCGTCAACATAAAGACGTCGCGCTTCGGTGGCGTTCCCATTAGCACGACCATACATAAAATGCATGTCTGTTAATTCTGTAACCAGCCATAGCGAAAGAAAACTTGTGCACTGAGAACAACTGTCAAATACGTACTGTTTATTTCACTAAACATCAACCAACTATTATAAGAAAATACACAACGTTTTTGCAAAATAAAAAAGGGGCTAAAAAACATAAAACATTACATATCTCCGCAACCGTTACTTTGCGGACCCATGTTTATTGAGACTTTTCTGCTTATTTTGGTTCATACTATTACCTCTTCAAATATTTTACACTCTTTTTTTAACACCCTGTATATAGAGGCAATTATATTCACGTAGTTTAACACATTAACACTACCTGACATAGCTATTTTGTACCTTAAAACACCGATATAAGTGTATCTAATACAATACAATACTGTACAAATACAATATTTTGTTGTATTTGCTAACTTTGATAATATATAAACACCGATAGACTGCTCAGTTCGATACAGAATCTTTGAAAATACTTTATCAGCTTATCATTAAATTGTTTTTGCAATCTGACATCTCCTGTATCAAACATGATAATGCTCTCATTTGAGTAATTATTTATTAAACTGCGTTAATACAAAATTTCATTTTCAATTTAAAAAATGATAAAGCTACATAAGTGGCATACAATTACGCCATCATTATTAATAATACTTCAACAATGTGTCAAAAATGATACGTATAACTCTGTATCGTAGTTTTTCCGACTGTATCATCGGCTGTCCATATTTTACATTACAGTATGGTCTGTCATAGATAGGGAATGAAAAAGTAGATCAATGGAAACAATTTATCAGAAGTAGTAATCGTCAGATCCTTCCTAAATCAGACGTTATAAATGTTCACAAACGTGGTGATAAACCAGACTAGGTTATTTGCACATTTACTTCCAAATTGATATTATCCAGTTGTTTATCACTATATTTTTATGAGTCAGTTTCAGTTTAATATAAAAATTTGTTCAATACTTATGGTTACACTTTCTAGTAATAGAATAAAACTTGTTTGATAGTTACTTTACGATTTTATATGGTTATAAATGTAGTATTCTTCTTATGAACATAGATCTTTAATCAGGATAATATTTAGAACATTAATGTACAAGGTCGCCGTATTTCTCACTATAATTTTTTTTAGGCACAGAAATCTCAAAAAATAAAACACGTAGAACAAAAGTAATATAAAAATAAAATTATTTATGTCTTGCCTATCCATTTTTATTATTTAAATTCTCATCAAGTAACATAATAACTTTTAAAATGCATTTATAAAACACGCATTATTTTGCTATTCTAACCCCATACTTTAACAAAATTATTTTCACATATAAACAAAAGTGAACAATCTTATATAATAAGGCATTTATTTCCAACAGGCAAGTAGCACCCAATTACAGGAAACACAGTACAATAAATGACAACTAACTAACATATCTTTAAAAACTAAACACTATAGAAAAAAGCTAGAGTTGAGTTCTTCAAGTACATAAACAGTTATGACAAAATCCGAGAAATAAAAGGAAAAAAACCCTATTATGTACTATTAGTATGTGCTATAAAACAATTCTTTAATTTAGAGATTGTATCAAAATTAATATCGCAAGAACTACAAATCAAATTTATATTATCAGCCATAACATAAATAGGTGACTTGAGAAGCAGATTGCTATGTGGAGTGGATACTTGTAAAAGACGCTCATGTCTACTTCCGATTCTTGGAATATAAAAACTAAGCATACTCAGTAACTCAATACAATCAACATTGTTGTGTAGTAAGTTGTATACAAAAGAGATGAAATTTTGCGTCTTGTATGCAGGGATAAAAAATTATATCTATGCAGCAGTAAGCAATTATCTATACCTCTTTGAGGATATATACCATCTTCCTTATAACAAAGATACTTCAAAAATCGCCTTTCAACAGATTCAATGGAATCAATATAATTTTGATATAGCGGGTACCAAATCAGTGAACAGTATTCTAACTTCGAACATACCAATGACTGAAATAATAATTTCAAAGCCGATATATTCTTAGATGCAGAAGATACAATATTATTAATGTGCTGTTTGAAGGCCAAGCCACTGTCAAAAAAAACACCCAAGTCCTTGACCCCATCACACCTATTTATTACGGTCGAAGCCAACTGATAATTATAATTAATAATAGTTTTCCTCCTAGTATATGATACAATATTACATTTTGATATATTCATATGTATGCGATAACTTGTACACCATACCGAGACAAGATCAATGACTGATTGCAAATATTGGCAGTCGTACGTATTATTAATTATCCTATAAAATTTTAAGTCGTCAGCAAAAAGTTGTTTGGGACATTTAATTAAATTAGCTAAATCGTTAATAAATATTAAAAATAGTAAGGGGCCCAAATTAGAACCCTTCAGAACGCCAGTATCTACAGGATAAGTAAAAGATCTAACACCGTTATATTCGACATATTGGTATCTACCCGACAAATAGGATTAAAAAAATTTGACTAAATTCCAAGAAAAGCCATTGCGATCAAGTTTGGATAGCAAAACATAATGATCGATCTGGTCAAATGCTTTTTGAAAATCAAAATAAATAATATCAACCTGTTTTTGATTATCCAAATCCTCACTCAAATACTGGGTAACACAGGCTAAGTTATATGCAGAACTATGTAAGTTTATATTATAACAATATTTACATCTGCAGTTGAATTTAAAAAATACGTTTTTGAAAGATTTATGTACCTAAAAATTTATTGCTTCGACCGCTTTCTGTTGTTATATATTCGTTTTACTTGTGCACCTTTGAATATTTGCAGGAGGCATGAGATAACATTCCTGTTATTTGCTAAACTCTATATTATTCAGTTCTTAAATGTCTGAAATTACTTGTATTAGTCGAAAACACTATAACTTAACCATAAAAAACCTTCTTAATAATTATTACGTTCTACTTGACATGCGACTTAATTGAAAATATGATTTTCTCGAAAACGATTGACTAGAGTTGTGAATGAGGTATGAACTTTTTAATGATAATACTTCTAGGATTATCATAATGAATGCGTTATTTGCACATTTCGATTCACAAAAGAGTTTTGGACAATTATTAGCACATGAAAAACCACACAAAGCACCCCCTAGAAGAAAACTTCGCAAAAATAATTTTTGTCATCTCAAAAAACTTGAAATTTTCAGTTTTTGGACTAAGTTGGGTTAAATCGCTATATTTTAATCCGAGTAATACAGCCCTGCAATTTGGACCAATGTTTACTTGACAACTAAGAAAAAAGTACTATTATTTTTGTCAGTGTATTCCAATGACCCTTCACCTCTTTAAATTTTATATTATTAAACTATACAAATATACTAAGCTCGTCTGTCAGATGCGTTAGAATTTTCAAAAAACAAGGAATTTCAAGTATTTCTGTTAGTTTGTCACCATCTTATGCTTAGTAGCTGTAGACTATACCTTGTCATACTCACATCGTCTAGATTTTGATGTAATTCAAATTTAAATCACTAACGTGTAACAATTTAATAAAATATTAGAACTAGATACACCTGCTTAAGGCAGTTATACTTGAATAAACCTTCTAGGAGTGTCTGAAACCAGTAAAGAATGCGTGGATGTAATTTGAGAAAGTTTTATTGTTTATATTATAAAAACATTGATGTGTAGGCTGAAGAATTTAAAACTAAGTCACCTGTTGCGGTAGGTCAGTTACTGAGCAGTATTAACATACGTACGTTTTTTACTTATATGTTTATGTGACTTTGTGACTTTATAAAGAAGTTCCTACAGACAGATAAAAATTTAAATAAGTACATTCAAAGCGAATAAAAAATTCTTTAAAATTACATTAATACAATAAATTATTATGTGGGCAGGTATTTTACATTTTTGTTATATTCACTGAAAACTATAAAATATTTAAACTTGAATTGACTGAGGGTGACAAATTCACCCATAAGCAGAAACATGCGTGTTACTATTTGGAAAAGGTCAGTATAATATAGTAAATATACAGTGTGCATAATCAAAAACTTGTCATTCAGGTTTTCTCTGTTTTTGTCTTGAGCAAGGATAGGTAACCTTTATTGTTAAAGTTTTAAATGCAAAGTGATTAATTTAAAGAATATTTAATTACTTCTTCAACGCCATCTATGCCCGAGTTTCAAATTAGATAGTGAAAGTAATTTACAGCACTTAGATGAGTACAGGAGGGTGAGGATTGCAGGGGATATGCTTCCATAGACGTATGACTTGAGAAGGGTTTAAAAAACACAAAATCATTAAAAACATACGTTGACGCTGAATGAAATTTACACGTTTTAGGAAATAAGTTTATATTACAAATGAAGATTATTTTAACCTGCTCTATCGATTCCTGAAGTTATCAAGATTAAACCTGAATCACCTTGTATATTAATAGGCGCTGTTCTTTTCCAAGATACTTTAATCCAGCTGAAAATCCTTCGACAAATGCAAGCGATTTCATTTGGATATTGCAATTGTGATACACTTTTGTCACCGTATAGTCTTCATTTATCCATGTTTTGTCAATGTAATACATTTCTCGCTTCAGATTTCGACCTTCTAATATTTATCTTAAATATTTTCTCCGCCATATAACAATTTCGTCTTTTCTATCAGCTTTCTCTTTCCATCACAAGTGTTCCTTTTTCTACATTAGGAATAACTGTCGCTATTAGACAGTCAACAATTCAAGAACAGTATCTAGTAAAACAATGTATGCACATGAATTTTTGAGGATTGATTTGTTGATCCATTTAGCAGAAGAAATGTATTTGGATCTATTGGCAAAAATTATTAATCCAGCTTTATTTGACATATTTCAGTAACAAAATTGTTACCATGCCAAGAACTTTATGTTCCAACAAAATAGCGTTTCTCCTTCAACATTATGTCAGATTTGTCTCCGTTGGACTTTTTATGTGGAGCTATTTCAAGACAATTTGTGCCTATTATTATTCCACAAATGTTCTATAATGTTAGAAACTATTTTAAGCAAATTCATCTAGAGCTGCATAGAGGTTGGTGGTGGGCATTTTCAACATCTAAATGGAATTAGTGGCAAGGGAATTTGAACTGAAATTTTCACCATTAATTTATCGAGAGCTGATAATTCAGAATAAAAATAAATGATATTGTCTGAAGTTATTTATTTGTGGCATAATTTTAGTTTTTCTTTAATTTTATTGGGTTTTTGCCACACTTCTGAAAAAATAATAAAGATTAATTAAATAAGCCCTTGCGCTAAACGGAACAGTCAAGGGTTATTTTTGAAACTACGTTTGCCTAACCCTTAAATCTCACACTGAAAAAAGCAGATAATTAAAAAATAACAAAAATCACATCACTATCGCGCACTTCCGTATTATTGACGTTTCGAAAAACTCTCTGTTTTCGTTCTCAAAATCGTAGTAAAAATATTAAACGTATGTCAAGTTTGACAGTTTAAAATTTTAAACTGTCAAACTTAATTCCTCGACGTTCCCCGCATAACCCGATGTGTCTCATTTGCGTACCAATGCGTACCAGAAATGTTAGACAGGGAGAACTGGAAGTGTCGCCATCGAATGAAACAACTTATATTTGATTTTTTAAACTTTAGTAAAGGTCACCCTTCCACTTAAAAGTAGAAATTTGGGGAATGATAACAACTATAAGATACGTCTCCCTTAAAACAAAAATTGACGAGTTTTAGTTTTTGTATTAAAACAATGAAAATTTGGGTGGCAAGTTTTAGTCGATCTCAGGGTAAATTGATATAAACTTTTGTTTTCATAAAGTTCAAATAGCATTAATTCACATTTGACAATCACGTAAGTCACAGTATCAAATGTATGTTAAGAACAGCCTTATACAGGGTCTCAGCAAGTTCTATAACTGAAAAGTATGCATATATTGTCTTTGTATATGAATATTTTAATGCGAACGCCAGAGAAGCTGCCCGGGAATACCGACGAAGATACGGAAATAGATATCAACCTGCCCACATAGTATTTAGTATCATTTTGCAGACTTAGGGAAGGTAACACCAGTCCAAAAAAGACCATTCGCCCTACTGTAGTGAATGTGTAAAATGAAGAAGACATAATAGATGCTGTCATTGACATCTCTTCAATTAGTGTTCAGCGTATAGCAAGTAGTCTTCATTTATCACCGAATTTTGTATGGCGTGTATTGAACAGAGAAACGTTGCTGTTAATTGAGTTAGTAAAGGTTAACTAATGTTTAAACACAAATAATTATTGTTATAGCAACCACAATTTCTATTTATCAGGCTAATTTGATTGAAATGTGAAATTATATTTTTTAAAATGCTTGTAACTAAACAAAAACGAATCCGACCTACGCTCATATAAGAAAAAATACTTGAAATGAACTCTGCCAAAGTTTGCCATGGAGCTTGTATACACCCTGTATAGTCTTCAACGACGCTAGTGTATAGATATGTCAAATATACAATCTATTGCAATAATAATGGCATTTTCAACATTATCTTTTATGCACTCATCAATATAGGTCTATTGAAATGTCTACTCAGAACTTTCAGTAGTTCAAACTGATTTGAAGGAATGCCATAATTAGGAATTAACAATGCATATTTCAAGTTCTGTTTGCAAGAGTAGGTACCATTATTTTTCAATAAAACAGCAAAACTAAATAAGAAACAAACTAAACATAATGTTTTTTATTTCTTTATTGCACTCTATAAATTCCTAACCAACAAGAAACTATATAGCTATAACTAAAGCCCGTGCTTCGTTCGTAGATCTCAGGTACGGTTGGCGACGACCTTTATATTTCACTTTATTTACTTGATTTATATTAAGCAATTTTAATCTTATTCATGCCCGCTAATCGACATTTATTTATCAACAGGGGCTCGATTCTCAAGTTTAGTGAAACACGTTCTCTCAGAAACTGACGTAAATTCTCATGAGAAAATGCAAATCTGTATTCTTAATCATTCTCATTTTAGTTATTTCCCATAAAAAATTGTGGAATTATTTCACATGGTTTTTGCTAAAGTTATATAAAGCTTCAAAAATTATAAATATACACCTAAATAATAGGTATGTTTTTTCGAATTTATTTCACTGCATTCGAAAATCGAGACCGAGGAGTGTTGTTTTTAGTTAGACATGTTTAGACTTAAATCAGGTCACTACTCGTAAAACAAAACAGTTGCAATGGAACCGTACCTTGGGATATGTAGTAGAAGCAGCATCCTATTACTACGCTCATTTTTACGGCATAAAAAGTATTCTGCAGTGACTGACTACACTCAAGTGATGCTTATATGTTCAACGGATATTTAACTATCCTAGAATTTGCATAGGTACATACATTTTAATTATTCACTGATATCTTCAGTTATTTGCCGTCTTGAAGCAATTGTGACAGTATCAGGATATTCAATAAATAACGAAGTAAATAATGTTTTTTATTTACGACAGTTTCTTTCCTAGTTATATGGACCTAGTGCTGAACTTGTGAAGAAAAAAAATGATAGTATTTTTCGGGATTTCTTGACTTTATGCCGTATAGTAGATCTTTTTCATGGCAAAGAAGTAGATTTTTCTAAAACCACCCTAAATGTGCCATCCATGAAAAATTATATATATTTTAAATATATGATCTCTTGAATGCGCGTTTTCGAAACCGAAATGGATTATCAGCGACAAACGCCGCAGCTTAAAACCTGAACATTTATAGCAGTTGCTGGTTATTTAATTTTATTCCAGCACTACACGTAAATAGTTATGTAGAGTGTTTTGTAAACTAATAAACTAATAAATTACCAGTACAAGGTAAGATGTTGATGTTTACATCTCGGTTTCTGCAAACATTAATTTAGCGTCCCAAGTGCGCCCCTGATAATGACGTCATCTGCGAACAAAGTGCGAGCTTTTGTGATAACCCTTGTAAGATTTACTGCCATTCTTAATTTTTAGGCGGACTTTAGTAATGTTTCAAAACAATGGTTGTGTAATCTGTAATCTTATTTTACAGTTTAGTTCCAATCAAATAGAGAAACAGTTTTCTTCCAGATATAGTTTATATTTGAAATGCTGGAGAAATGTCCAGATGGTGATGCATACAGGAATATAAATATTCACAAAAATAGACAAGTGCAACGAACTGACAACTGTTGTGTGACACAAATTAGAAGACCACTGCAAACATCGCGTGGGCGAGTCTGTAAAACTATTTATGTGTCCGCTTGCTATTATGAACAGGTGCGTGGGACGCCAATGACTGCGACACCATCTGAATTAACCCAATTAGTCTGAGTTAAATTTTGTCGTTGTTGATGTTATACATTTGAGGATTGTTTATTCCAGTCTGTCTCTCATACTCGGAATATAACGTCAAATATACATGAATGTGCTACAAAACAACCGTGTGTATAATCAAATATGTAAGCTAATATTGGAAGTTATTCCACAAAACTGTAATGATTTCTTGACATCGTATTATCAAAACACTCGCACAATACATCACAGAAAGCTTCAAACATCATTAATTATTGTAGTTATTTACTGTAAGAATGTTTTAGACAGCGTTCCATTCACGCAAGAATGTTTAAACGTGAGAATGTGGTTCTGGTGTTTAATTTACTTAAGTAGATAAAGCACGGCTAAAACAGGATTGTAATACAACGTTTTATCCACAATTATAAGCTCAACTTAGTCAAGTTTTATTAAAGTTTAATTAAAATAAAACAAACGAGAATGTTCTTTCAAAAACACAGCGAGAAGTGGAGTGTCATGATAAAACACGCTGGTTGCTATCTGTGGTTCGATTTTAGTAACAGTGAACAGGTGACTTATTTATTTCACAAACAAGCCAAATTTGTTCTTCTAGTAAATAGAGTGTACAAGTTTTTATGGCTCTAAAGAGTAAATAAAACGTACTTTATTATTACTATTAACATGTAGTGGAGGCAGCAATCCAGCCCGAAAGTACACAGTTACAAAGTAACTAAATTAAATAAGTGGATATTTCAATAAGATTACATGTAAACAACATACATTTAAATGTATAAAAAACAAATAATTTTTATTTTTTATAGTAATATTTTTTAAGTACAAGAAATGATTAAAGACGGAAGTCAATATCTTACAAATGGCTCCTGTTGCAACTGGTAATTTTCATTAGAACATTTTTAAAAACTTCCCGTTTGCCAAGTACTACTTGGACGCTTGAATCATTTCTGCATCATTAGCATACACCTTATCCATCACATAACCCCACAGAAAGAAATTCACTTGTGTTGTCACATGATCTAAGTTGTCAATTAAAGGCTCTGTGATGCAAAATGACATTGCCAATGCAATAAAGCTATCGTTTCACGGCTTATATGGCAGATAGCCCCTTCCTGCTGAGAATAGGCGCCTTACACATTCAGTACTTCAATTGTAGTCTCAAAGAAGTCAGTCAATATATTTTGGTATAGTAATCCATTGACTATAACAGTGACTAACAGTGACACCGACTTAACATAAACCGCACCAAATACTTGCTGTATATGTAGAGGTTGTTCGACAACCATTTTTAGGTCTTCTGAGTCACTCACTCATACTAGCTGTTGTGTTGATTGCAATTATTCTTGTATGAATTTATAGATGGTGCAGTAACAACACAGTCAAGAATATGGTTTCATAAGTAAAATACATGATTATAGGGTTCCTGTCAAATTGTAGTATAAAACGTTCTCTTCTTAATATACTAAAGTTAGCTTGAAATTGAAGGTAAATCACTCAATCAATCAACATGGCGTATCATACACGAGGCTCAGTCGGGAAATTGCATGATTTTTCCAAAAATGTGTAGAATAATGTATTATCTTAATTGAAATTACGTTTGCTCTAGACAATTTTGTGGTAAAATAAGTAAAAACAGTATTCATAAATTTATTCTGACCACGCCCCAATAAAACGGCGAAAACATGTGACGTCAGATGACGTTCGCACGTATATACATAAATACAGTAGTTTTATATCTGAATGCAATTTCATTTTTCGGACATCGCAGTACATACGTTTAAATAGTTAATTGGTCATTTGTGATATTAATACTGATATAAATTCAATATTGGTATTGAAGATGCAAACAGACACAGACACACAAGTGCATCTCATCGGGCAAATGGAAGAAGTATTGCATTATGTCATTATGTACGAATACAGCATACAGGACCTAACAAAAATATTTCACCGCGCAAAAAAAATGTGGTGTAAAGCGATGAATCGCGATGAAAGGAAAACGTTTAGCTCTGTAACATTGTTTGTAAAGACTATTTTAAGTTTCATTGGAAAT
Organism: Monochamus alternatus; assembly: GCA_037114965.1. Taxonomy (NCBI): domain Eukaryota; kingdom Metazoa; phylum Arthropoda; class Insecta; order Coleoptera; family Cerambycidae; genus Monochamus; species Monochamus alternatus. The sequence continues at coordinate 68,786,946 of CM073431.1, read as the reverse complement.
ACATAAGTAGTTAGGTTTCGTCGAAAAAAATAACATGTAAAGCTGTAAAGAATCATTTAAACTTTTCTGTTAAGCTACTAGAATGTATATAGGGCGTTTAAAAAGTCAATGGTTAAGCAACTGGGAAGAAAATAAGTCAAATTAAGAAATATAAACTGTGACCATGTTCGCTTCGTTCTTCGGTATAAAGCTAATAAATATACCAAACAACTGGTATAAATACTATTATTGGCAATGTGCCAAAACTGATTGCACAATTTCTTAAACCGCCTAATCCCAATGTGTATACTGAGCATTGTTTTCGACAATATACATCATTCTTTTTAGCTGATTATGGAGCAAATATTTTGAGTATATAGTGGTTGGAAATCTAATTCACCCGCTGAAGGCTACATCGAAGGTTCTAATGAAAAAAGAAATGAACGGCTGTGAGAATTCTAGGCGAAAGCGAGTATATTCCCTTGGAAACCGTAAAGATTTTACTGTCAATGTATTTAATATATGAGTTTTCATATGATCTTACATTTGTTTATTTAATGATTTTCAAATTTGAGTCATTATCGCCTTGAGTGCGTTAATACGTTTTAAAAAGCATATGTGATATAATTATGATATTCGGAACACTGTCAAATCATAGTCATTACGTGACAGTAGTGGATACAGAGTGTAAATGTCATATATTTACGTCTTTTAGAATTTGTTTTCATACATTATTTTTTGGCAGTATTTTTTCCATTTTATAATTAAATGCTTGTAGGCATTTTAAAATGTCTTCCTAAACATTTTTAATTACTCTTGCTGCATTTCTTGAAATGTTTGTACAATATACCTGTTAATTGTAAAAATTATTGAATTGTGTCCTCAGATTCGCGTCATTTCTTGAAAGTTAAGTTTTACGGAACAGAAAAATATGTATCTGATCTGGGTCATTTTTGTGTGATATTCAACATTTGTGTTAGAAACAGTTTAACAGAATTTAAATGTATTGTTTGTTGTCAAAACGACTGGGTTAAGCCTAGCCTAACTCATTTCTATACGATATTTGGAAAATTTTTATTTAAAAAATATGTTTACATTTTAAATTTATAACTATGTAGTATATGTCAAATTTGGAAAAAGAATTATAAAGTACCACATTGAAACATCAAAGTATTCTGATTATTTCTAAATTTGGAATCTGGTCATAAATTTTAATTATCAACATTACTTTTGCTAATAAAATTTTTGTAATGGCTTTTGCCTATAATATAAATAAATCAAGGTTTCCTCAAAATTCTAAATTATATCTGTTCACTACATACTCTTTTTTTAAGCTAATGTGCTGGAATGGGTTTTCAACAGAATCCATAAATACGACAATCCTTTCATGTTCTTGGCAATGGATCCATGAGACTCATTGACCTTTTTATTATTTTTTTTATATTCAGATTAACCAATGAGCCCAATATAATTTAGGGGTAACACGCACTTTTCAACAACAACTTGAAGGTTATTGATAGCACAAATAATTATTACATTTAGTCTTCAAGTCCATATGATATGGTTTTCTACATTTGAAATAGATGGAAGTACATAAAACTGCTTCAACTGAGAAATGCTGTTTTATAGGGTAATGGTGAATATTAAATATATAACGATGGTTTGGTGTGAGAAATTAGCACCAGCCAGCGTAAAACCATTCTTCCACAGTAAAAAATAACATTGAGTAAGTTCAAATTTATGAGTGAATTAATTTGGTGTTGAATTTTGAGTAAAATTTAACATGCAAAGCAATGAGCTTATTTTGTTAGAGAAATCAAAATAAGTATGAATGAGAATATATTGTGTAAAAATAACACCAACCTATACATATTTTGTTAGAGAAATCAAAATAAGTATGAATGAGAATATATTGTGTAAAAATAACACCAACCGTTGTAGATATTACACTTTGTTTAGTAAGTGGAAGGGGGAAAACAAATTTGTGTAGTTGAGTTTTGCTATTAGTCGAGGCAATGAAGCATTATGATAGGAAATCTTTTAGGATAGGACGTATCGGAATGCGGTTTTTTGCATTCGCTTGCAAAAATTATTTATATCATTCGTACCTACTTTGTACCTATTACAAACCGGAAGTTGCATTGCTGCAGCCAAAAATGCATGCAAAAAATGCATCTTTTGAGAGAACTTTTGGCAAATTTAAAAACTTCGTAAATAAGAGTCAGAATTGGCTCAAGTCGGGTACCCGGGGGTTTTCGAGGTCGTTGATCATGATTATGATGTTCAAATTGACCCCCCGAATACCTGGAGGTCAGGAATGCCGACGAATGTCATCTCCGGGGACTATCCCGAACTTTATGTGAGAGAGGAGAGAAACTGGGCACCCGGGGTTTTTTTGGGTCGCTGAATTCGAATATACCATCGGCGAACACCCCACGGACACCTTGTGGGCCCCAACCAGGACGCGGACGCCATCTTCGAGAATTTTTCTGGAAATATCGATAATAACGAACCGAAAATCGTTATGGGGGCTTTTTGCGTGCGCTGAATCCAAATTTTATGTTGAAAACAACCACCCGAACACCCTAACCTGGCTCTGAACGTCATCCCCGAGGGTTTTCCAGACACAATTGGAAAAGACCAACCAAAAATCGTTACTGGGTGTTTTTCGGGTCGCTGAATTCAAATATAGCACTGACTCACACCCTACAGACACCTGGTGCGCCCTACCCTGGCTCTAAACGTCTTCTTCGAGGGTTTTCCAGACACAATTGAAAAATACCAACCATTCGCTTTTACAGGACTGAATCACATTTTTTGAGAGCCCCGGGGGAGAGTTACCCATGAATGAATGTATGAAATTATGGAACCATTTTTGGTTGGTCTTTTTCAATTGTGTCTGGAAACCTCTCAGGGATGACGTTCAGAGCCAGGTTAGGGTGCACCAGGTGTCCGTGGGGTGTTGGCCGTTGCCATATTTAATTTCAGCGAGTCAAAAAAACCTCCGTAACGATTTTCGGGTGGTTTTTTTCAATTATGTCTGGAAAATCCTCGGGGATGACGTTCAGGGCCAGGTTACGGTGCATCAGGTGTTCGGGTGGTCGTTTTCAACATAAAATTCGGATTCAGCGCACACAAAAAGCCCCCATAACGATTTTCGGTTCGTTATTGTCGATACTTCCAGAAAAAATCTCGAAGATGACGTCCACATCCAGGTTGGGGCCCACCAGGTGTCTGTGTCCGTGGGGTGTTCGCCGAATTCAGCAACCCAAAAAAACCCCAGGTGCCCAGTTTCTCTCCTCTCTCGCATAAAGTACGGGGTAGTCCCCGGAGATGACGTTCGTCGGCGTTCCTGACCTCCAGGTGTTCGGGGGGTCAATTTGAACATCATGATCGTGATCAGCGACCTCGAAAACCCCCGGGTACCCGACTTGAGCCAATTATGACTCTTATTTACGGTGAGTTATTAAATTTGCCAAAAGGCCTCTCAAAAGATGCATTTTTTGCATGTATTTTTGGCTGCAGCAATGCAACTTCCGGTTTGTAATAGATACAAAGTAGGAACGAATGATATAAATAATTTTCGCAAGGGAATGCAAAAAACCGCATTCCGATACGTCCTATCCTGAAAGATTTCCTATCTTTGGCCTTTTTAGTGCTTCATTGCCTCGACTATATGTATGATACGAATCACTGCTGTATGTGAACGATAATCATAGTGTATTGTTCTAACTGGATCATGGGCTATGGACCGCAATTGTAAATACATTTTCAAATTACAGTTTGCATAAAAGTATGGTGTGAGAACTGGAAAGTGAGAATTTGTGTCATGAAGATGTGGTAGAAATAGGCAAGTAACAATGGCCGTCTTCATACGATACAAAAAAGTTACTGATTTGCTTCTTATTTCAGAAAACCTATCTTGGGTGCATCATTCCATGATTACCATTTCATTTTATCCTCAACTATTTAGCTATAAAATTTAAAAAAATAGATTAACAGCCACTCGAACTTCATTAGTCATACAACATCACTGAGCATTTTGTGATATCAAAATACATATTTTTCAAATTTAGAAAGATTATATTGTCTAATAATATAATACAATAATAGTTATTTACGTTACAAGGCCGGGAAATGTTATATTAAAGTACAAGTCTAGATGTTTACGGACGAGGCGACGAAGGAGCCGAGTCAGAAATTTCTAGACGAGTACTCTTACATTTCACGGCTGTGTATCTTACGATGTTTTATTTCATACTGTGCTGTATTAAAAATTAAATTTTATTGTTTTTTTTTACATAACCTGCCTGTCTGTAGGTGTTAGCGTGGTTTCGATTCTGGTTTTATCGCACAGCTTTTAATTTAGCTTAGTGATGTAAAAACAAAAATAACAAATTTGACAGTTTGTCATCCCGTGCGTATTTTGTGATAATTTTCGTAAAAAATGGAAGAAATCGAGCTAAAATGTGCTGAAGCAACCAGTAAATTGGTGCCTACGAAGTCTTCTGCTCATTATGAGAAGGAATACCAGCTCTTCAACGTGTGGAGAAAAACCTATAAAGTGGTAAACGGCCTGAATGAGAATATCCTTTTGGCGTACTTCTTGGATATCTCCAAAAAGATGAATCCTGCGACAATGTGGGCAAAATATTCTATGCTGATGGTAAAAGAAGGAGGTGATATTTCAAAATATCCAAAACTGGTGACTTTCTTAAAAAGGCAAGCAGTTGGTCATCAGGCAAACAAATCAAAAGTTCTAACAAGAGAGGAAGTTAATAGATTCATGAAGGAAGCCCCATCAGAAGAGTATCTTTTGATGAAGGTAAACAAGTTTAACCTTTTCATTAGTTTTGAATTAAACAATGTGCATCTTGAACGATATAGGTACTCAATGTCAATTAATTACAAAAAATACATTTCTTGGTTTCGTTAGTCGAAATTTCATCAATTTGACAATCAGTTTTAAACCATTTTCTCTATTGTTACAGGTAATCGCAATGATAGGCATTGCTGGTGGTAGTCGGCGAGAAGAGTTATGCCATATGACCCTAAAAGACATTGAAGATTGTGGCATCAAACTAATTATAACCATTCCCATTGCTAAGATGAATACAAAACGGGTATTCACTGTATTGAGTGACGACAATGAAGGAATAAACTTTCTGGAAATATTCAGAGAATACGTTAAGCTCCGACCTAAAAATATGAAGGAAGATTTTCTTTTTTTGGGTTATAGAATAGGAACATGTGTTTCCCAGAGCGGGCATACATACCATTGGGGGGGCACCAAAAAAAATTGCGGGATATTTGAAGTTGGAACACCCAGAAAAATATACTGGGCATTGTTTCCGCAGAACATCTGCCACTTTTTTGGCGAATACAGGAGCTGATTTATCAACACTGAAGCGTCATGGCGCATGGAAAAGCTCATCTGTTGCGGAACAATACATTGACGATTCCTTAGAAAACAAAACAAAAGCAGCAGGGATGGTTCAAAATTGAGAAAACTTTATACCAGTTCTTCAGACCAAGCAACAAACTATATCTATCCACCACCACTACCGTGTCTAGTGAAGATTCTGTCTCTAAAGGTATTTCTGCATTCAGCCTGCAAGAAAATTCACATTCCACAGTTGCTGTTAATTATAATTATAATTAGTTTTTATAGGCTTGATTTTGTAGTTTTAAAGATAGAATCTTTTAAAAATGTGAATATTGTGTTTTTTTAAAGCAGTTCGAGAAGTAAACATTTCACGGACTCATTACAGTACAGTATGAAATAAAACATCTTTACATATCGCGTCATGTTATTATCGACAAATATAATCTCAATCATTATCTTATTTAACTTATAGCAAATTTTTGTGTCAAGTAGTGTGTAGTAGTAATAAATATAATATAATAATATAACAATGATTATTATTGTTATTGTTGTTATGGTTGCTTCCACAATTCCATTAAACCTATATTGTGTACGAACTAAACAGGTTTTCTTTTTATAGACTGTAATTTTTATTACATAATTATTTATAATTATTTTATTATTAATTTAATTATAATTACTTGTAATAGTCATATATTAATAGTAATAATAATAATTATTATAAATACAAATAAAGCAATAATTTACAATCCGTAAAAAAATTAACACGTTTAATAGGTACATAGGTCTAATGTTTATAAAAACTGTGTAAAAACCAACACAGTTTAATGAAAAATCATCACTATTTTGAGTTTGTTACAACACTAAAATTATATAAAGTAACTCATTACTGATTTGATTTCTGACATTTTGTGTTTTAATCAATGAATTGTCTTATTATTTCAACACAATCGGTTGTGGACTCGTTTTGACAACCATTTGTGTTGATTTAGAGAAAAATTTTACGTAAATTTTTTACGGGTTATTTAACGTTTTCTTCATTTTTGCAGTTAGTGCTACAAACGTAGATTGCTACTGGGCACGAATGTGCCCTGCCGAATATTGGTTTACCGTAGAACATAGGTGTTATTTATTTATTTGTTTGTTTATTTTTATTATACATTCCTACTCATCAGGCTGATAGTCCAGTTACAGAATATATATATATATATATATATATATATATATATATATATATATATATATATATATATATATATATATATATATATATATATATATATATATATATATATATATATAAACAAATAAAAATTTACATAAACAACACGTTGATTAAAAAAATAAGTTGAGTAACTACGATAAATGTAAAAAGCACCTAATTTATTTAATATCTGCCAAGCGACAAGAGAAAATGTCAGCCGAATTAAATACAACATTGTATGTATTGGAAATATTATACAGAGTATCCGGAATATGAGTGCCTTTATTTCACTGTATGATAAATTGTACTAAAAATATATATGATTTAACAATTTTTCTTTTTCGATAAACGATAACAAGAAGAATGACAGAAAACAGGTTTTGAATATGTGGCAACATCACTTCATATGATTTTAGGATTATCAGGTATTTGTACAACACAATTACAGTTAGGTACACCTAAGCATAGGTACCTACTTACTGTGAATGGTTTTCTTAGAGCTCTTTGAACGTTACAGAATAAATAATTGTGAAATAGTTACAAGTGTTCCAAGTGACTTATGATGCTTGCGGGAAGAGTTTACCGTAGAAACGTCTCATAGCTAGAGTTTTGTCCAGATTAGCTATAAATTAACATGTCATGCAGTTGGTCATGGTTACTATAAATTGCTTCATTTTTGTTTATGTACACTCGCAAGTAATAAAGAAACACTAGAGTATGCACTAGCTGCAATACTATTACTAACTACTACTTTTAGGTTAACAGCAGCAGGTGAACAATGTTGTCGAACGCTACAGTACGTTAAAGTGCTAAGGATTTTCTGATAAATTTCAATTGTTTACTTTATTAATACTGATACAAAAAACAAATTACGTTATAGGAGCTTTTACTTAACCTTAGCTTTATCTTAGTTTGTAATTTCGAAACACAATTTCTTACGATCACCGTTTATTAGACAGAGTAATTTTCAATTTTCGGCGAAGAGTAAATTTATGTTTCAGAGAAAATGGTGCCCATTTTGAACAATTTATTTAGTGTTATTTTGCTTATTTTATTTTGTGGTTTTATTACTAACTGTCAAATTTTAAATACAAAGCCTACTACTGCCTTTTCGATTTATTCTAATAAATATTATTAAAATCTTGTATTAACTAATACATTTTTTCTTGAAAACCTTAAAGTTTTTTAAAATTTCGTGCAAAAAAGTATTTTAAATTAAATTATGTCCGGGATACTACCATTCTTTTTAAATTCGATGAAATGGAAAATTTTTTCATAATTTTAGGACTGGCTCACCCTCAATGGACATCTTGTAGTGTTTTGTTTTACTTGAACTCATAGACAAGAAAGACCAACAATAAACCTACATCATGCACCAAATTTGGTTATTCCAAATTAAAATAATCCAGAGATATTATTTTTTTCGAAGTATTTTGCCCCACTTTGAAAGCTTGTAACTCCGCCTGTGTGCAACTTAATTGTTTAAACAACTAAGGTACCATGAATCATTTTTTTGATAATTATAAAAAAAATTCAAGGCCAACTATGCACCACACAACATCAGTTTTATTAGTTTTTTGACAATTTTCAAAACATAAAGTAGCAACTAGTACATATCCATTACAAAGGGAAAAAATAATACAATTGAATAGATACAAATATACAAGGTGTTCCTTTTAAAAATATATATATATGTGTCATATTTTAAAAAGGACATACTGTAGAGAAACTATGTGTAAGCCACTGAACTCTACGTAAAAACTCTATCAATTTTTTTACCATTCCAATATCTCAACTAATCTATATACATAGAATCCTCTAAAAGCGTATCTCACAAATGAAGAGGTCTATGAAAAATTCTGAGTTTCTCGAAAAAGTAGTTCAGTCTTGCAAAGATATCTTGTACTTTTCGAATTACCCTTCAATTGGATCGATCAGTGCTCGCGCGGTTTTAGGCGTCAGTACTTGAATCGAGGTGATTAGATTGCTATGGGTTCGACCCCCGAATCCGGTAGACCGTATATTAGCTATATTCGTGGAGAGGATTGGCGCCCTATCTGCGGGTATGTTAGGGTGGAAGAATGTTGGCTTGCGTCAATGTGAGGGATTGATACCGGTTGACATTTGACTACCCCCCTAATTAATGAGGTGTTCCAGATTTCCCTCATTCCTGCACTGAATGGTGGTTAGGGCCTCTCAACGTATGTCATTTCTAGGCGCACATGCGGCCTGCTTAATAATAGTATGGCGCCCCCTCTCCCGCATAAATCTTAGAATGAGGGGTAGAGATATTATTATAATTAAAACGAAATTGGGACGCACTATACAGCTCGTCATGAACCACTCCGTATGCGTTATTTCTGTAACTCCTCTATGGATTCGCGCATTCATTAACCCTATGGGTGATTTAGGGATATTCGCTATCTAGGTCTGTGGTACACAAGAGGCAAACAAGCGGAGAATTGCGAAACGGCGACGTCGGCGACCCGACACACCGTTGGAGAGAGAATAGCAGCATCCACAGCGTCTGGATATGTAGGGAGGGGCAGAGCACATCGATCGGGAGAGTATCCCGGCGGATGACGTCACCTACATAGGTCTAAACACTACGCTTCATCTACTACAAGGCCCTATCAGACTGCTTCACGTTCAATTGTTACTGTTGAATGTATTATTGTCCTTGATGTACTCCTGTGGCTATCGATCTGACGGCAATACCTTGCAAGTTAAAATATGTTTACCCAATAACAACTTCATTAATAAAAAATGGTAAGGGCAATAATGTCTGACATACACTTGCTGTTATCTTTTAATATTTATCATCATTATCATATTATTTATGTCTAAAAACAATCTTACTTTAATTTGTGCTTTTGAGAAAAAAAAAACATTTTAAAGTCGCCTTGTTTTCGAAATGGTATTTTCTATAAATACAAATAATTATAGATCTTTAAAAACTGAATAATATATAGCTTAGCACATAACAGGAATGTTATCTCATGCTACCGACGTAAAACTAATATATAACGACAAGAAACGGTCTAACCAACAAATTTTTAGATACAAAAATCTTTCAAAATACGTATATTTGTAAATTTAAATGTAGATGTAAATATTGTTAGAACAAATTCACATAGTTCTACATATAAGATTGTTCTCTATTGTTTACAGGTATGTGAAAATAATTGTTAGAATGTAAGGTTAGAATAGCAAAATAATGTATGTCTTACAGACGCTAACTGAAAGTTATTATTTTATTTGAGGAGAATTTAAATAGTGAAAGTGGATAAAGAAAACATAAATAATTTTATTTTTGATATTATTTTTGCTTTATCATTTTACGAAATACAGAGATCTTAACGAAGTTTCTACAGAATATTACAAAGTTAGATAAAATATGTTTTTTAAACACATTACACACGATTTCTTGTGTATTTAAAAAGTTCAAGACAAATAGTTATGGAACGTAATTGAATTTATCTCAATGAGGTATTGGTTTTAGAAACGAACTAAAAAAATAGAGAAATATTAAATGGTAATTTTTTAAACTTACTAAATTAAAATTTGCTCATATATTTATTTGGCTAGCTATAAAAACATAGTATTATGTCCGGAAATGATGCGTCAATATTCAGAGGGTGATTATATACGAGAAATTAATGGTGCAAAGCTCAATAACATTTTTTCGAAAACTTAATAATAACAAAAATTTGCGGGGTTACACGAAGTAAAAATTTGTTGACGATCTTTAACTATTAAGTTCTATCTAAATTTATAAAAATATTCAGACAGAAAACTTCTACGTTATTATTTGAAGGCCAAGAACAGTTAGGCCTTTTGATGTTGGAGAATATGCATCAAATAACCTCACTAATTTTGAGTTTTTGAAAAGTGTTTATAGAGCTTTGCGACATTAATTTTTCGTTTAAAGTTATGTCCAGGAATATTGTCGCATCATTTCCGGACACCCTGTATAAGTAAATATAACCAACAGAACACAAGTTCAGAAACATCAACAACTGTGACATCGGGTGACTCAGAAACAAAATGAATTTATAACTTTGTTTTTACTAATAATAATTAGAGTTGGCAAAATATCGGAATCAAATAGTAATTGTATTTTCACTGAAACTTACAAATTTCTTTATATTAAGGGCAAACTTATGTAACATTTATATAAACTAAAACATGAGAAATGGCTTTAGAGATTTTATATTATCATTTAGTGCATTTGCAACATCTATTAACATAATTAATCATCAGAATAAAAAATGAAAAATTTTCGTAAAAATAATACTGCAGATCTCTTTATTGATTTCTGTCGCAGACTCGATGATTTTTGTAAATGAACTTAATATGCACCTTTTTCTAAGACAAAGCAAATTACTGTAATTTTCTTATTTTTCAAAATTCTTTTTTTTTGTGTCACATTTCGATAAAAGTATTGTTCGTATACAGAGTGTTTCCTAACCTTTTTGATAAAATATAGGACGTGAATTTTCATCTAATATTAAGAACAAAATGTGGTTAAACATTTTTCCGAATGTTACTTCGTTTTCAAATTAAAGTTCTTTTTTTGTGTTTTTTATCTAGTATTACATATTTTATTTTATATTTTATCTAGTAATATTTACTAGACATTTTCATGGAAATTAGATTTGCCTTCTTCATAAAAAAGAAAGAAATACAAAAATAGTTTTCATAATACCTTGTATTTAGGAAACGAAGCAACATTTGAAAAACTTCTGTACCACATTTTCGTATATAATCATTAATAAAATTGTTGCCTTTGTGCTCTTTCTCAATGTATGTTATCGAATAAAGCCATTTTTCATATATTGGATCTAAAACTTCCATAATTTTATTGTTACATGAATTCTTAAGTTTTATCTTCGCAATTTATGTGTGTTCCAACATAGAAGTTGGAAACAAAAATAAATGTGTTGGAGTTGCACTTGTATCTGTAACCATAGCACAGCAAATAAGTCAAAGCAAACTTTATACTAGGTTTTTTTGGAAACGAACTTTTATACACATACTAATAAACGCCTGAACTTAAAAATTACTTAACGTTTATGTCATTTGTAATAAAAATCATATGTTTAATTCGAATCAATGCAAATATTAATTTCAATATCTATTGAACTAACACTCATATGTTTAGCTTTATAAACACTGCATTTAGAACTCTAGATATATAACAAACTAGTTATTTTTCTCTGGAAAATTAGGTTTCTTCATTTTGATATATTCTAGAGCGATTTATCTAAATCATCAAAAACGTCTTTAATTTTTAAATAACAAATATCGCCTTTTAATGTAACATGAGAGATAAATTGACGTTTTGGTAGACTAAGTTAGAAATATCGTGTAGAGTAGATAAAAAACATGGCCATGTTCTATTCTATACCCTTATTTAAAGCCTATTTTTTCAATGCTTTGTTTTTGACTCATCTTAATACTTTATTTTATGTTAAATATAGGTATAAGTTTCATAGGTAGCTTTACCCACTTTATGTTTATTCAGTGATTGGAATAGTCAATCTGCAGTTGTGATATCAACTCCATTGCAATTTTTACGGTAAAGTTAACACAGCTGTGTTTTACGTTCATCGAATTTAAAATTTTATCAGTTTGATACTACGTCGACTTCATACTGTTACCGTTAACAAATTAACATGCACATTATTGAAGTTTTTCACAAGTGCAGTCAAAATTGATTTTAAGTGTCCCTAAGGTATGGAAATTTTTCTATTATTTTCGCTATTTGCTGTTAATTTTAAAATAAAATACACAGTACTTATATATCCTTTACAAAAATTCAGATAGATACTGGTATAATTAATAAAAAGTAAAGAGAATAGATGAAGTTTTAAGATAGATTAATTTGTTATTTATTGGTATATTATTAAAAAGAGAATAAAATTTGGTGGACACTAACTTACTAACAGTACAACGACGTAAAATTTAAAGCTGTTTTCAATTTTCGATTGCCATTACTGACACGTCAGGACCTCTTTAAATAAATTTTCAGTTTAACTTGCGCTTATGTTGTCTATAAAATTGACGAAACAATGAAATCCCTAAAAACTTGTTTCAATTCGTAAAACACTACACGCACGCTTGGAATGTAAACAACATGAAAATTTTGAGCATTGTATTAAATTTAACAATGACTGGCGCCTTCGCCATAATTAGCAAAATATTTATAACTAGAATCCGTAAATAAATCAAACTGAAATGGGATGTATATAATATACAACAGTATAATACTAGGAGGAATTAAGCAATACATAATATTAATTCCAAAAGATTTGAAAAAGGAAGGTTTTATAAATTTAACAAAAATCTTCATTACAATAATTATCAAGCATTGTAATTTACTCGTTTGCCATACACTTAAAATTACATATCATTAGTTAAGTATTATCATTATTATGTAGTAATTTTATTTTGATCTCATCTACTGGAAGGAAATAAATAAAAACAAATTTAAGCAATAAATAGGTATAATGACTCACAAATAATTTTGTTGAAAAACAAATTATGTTGCTACTTTTACTTTTTAATGTCTGGAAACGAATGGGTCAAGGGTAGAGTTGTTATTATCTATTATTTAGATAGTTATCATAGTATAATTTCCTTTCTTAAACAAGACTTGCTCGGAAATATATTTCAATTTTCCTAGCTTACACCAATATAAATGTTATACAATTCATAAACATAGTACACTGAATTGGAGCGTCGTTTAGATACTTAAACCTGTGCCTCTAAACCATACAACAAAACTTATTTCAAACAACAACAATCTTTATGACAGTAAAAATACCTATTAATACATTTTTATATAATGGATAAACAATAGACTTTAGAGAGAGGGATAGATATATTTTTAGGTATTAATAATATTGTGTGAAACTAACTACTCAGTGGACAAAAGCCCCAACCTGCGTTGAATTACACCCACAATATCTACCCATATATTCCTTATTATAGCTTTTGTAACATTTTTTTTATTTATTTTTTTTTTTACTGTTTTAGAAATATTAATAATATTGTGTGAAACTAACTACTCAGTGGACAAAAGCCCCAACCTGCGTTGAATTACACCCACAATATCTACCCATATATTCCTTATTATTAGCTTTTGTAACATAAAAAAAAAAATGTTACAAAAGCTAATAATAAGGAATATATGGGTAGATATTGTGGGTGTAATTCAACGCAGGTTGGGGCTTTTGTCCACTGAGTAGTTAGTTTCACACAATATTATTAATATTTCTAAAACAGTAAAAAAAAGAGGGATAGATAATTCACATTAGAGGATGGATAGAGAAATTTCTGCTGCAGCAAAATTATTTCTACTCCTGATAAAGCTTTCTTAACTATTTAGAAACAAAAATGTAACTCGCATAGTGTATTTATTATTGAATTATACTACATAATAAAATCTACTGTATTTCTAATAACTTGTTAGCAAGATATAGGATGTCTCTTACTAACAAATTACATTGACACCCTTAAAAATGTATTTTTTACGTTTTAACAAACAGAATTTTTTAATCCTAGCAAATTTTTTTAATGTTTTTCTCTTTTCACGTTTATCTGTCGACACAGTCTTTATATGGTTATAACAATAATATAAATATATTTTAAATTTGGCTTTTGATATACTATTCGGCATAAATATTTTTACGCATATTGTCCTTTATTTAAATATTTACACACTCATATTTAATAATAATGTGTAATAATATTAGCTATTGAAAAAATTCTCCCCATGGTTATTACATTTATAGTTATAAAAGTAAGTATATATCTGTAAAATATAACAATATTTAAATTATTTACTTAGTTAAATTACATACAGGTGTATTCGGTATATTTTTTAAAGATAGAGAATTTAAAAGTCTATTTTGGCTCAATATGATATTTCATTGTCTATAATCAAGGCCTACTTTGATTTTATTTCAATGTCAAAATTGGCAAAAAACTGTTTAGCGATTTTTTTATCTAAAGGTTGACCACGTCACTGGATTCGACACCTCCTAAAATGGATATGTACCAAATTTTTTACAAGTAAAATTGATATTCATATTTTTATCACATTATCTTCAAACACTCCTGTAAAAATTGCATTTATTATCCGATTAGGTTCGTTTTTTTTTAAAAAAAAGATAGAGAATTAAAATTTACTGCTCACAATATGAAATTGCTTGGGTTATTTCGATTTCAAAATTATTGTTGATTATTTGCCAAATTTTACATAAAAAAAAACTAAAGTAGGTCTTAACAACGGATATTGTGAGCCAAAATAAAGTTTTAAATACTTAAAACTCTAAAAACGTGAATATCAATTTTACCGTAATATTGTTTTATGAAATTTAGTGGGTGCTGAAATCTAGTAGTATGGTTAGATTTTAGATAAAAAAATCGCTAAACAGTTTTTGCCAATTTTTACATAGAAAAAAAAACAAAGTAAGCTTTGATTATACACAGTGAAATCATATTGTGAGTCAAAATAGAGTTTTAAATTATCTACCTTTTACAAAAAAATCCGAACCAAATCGGATAATAAATGCAATTTTTATAGAGGTGTTTCCATCTTAAATGGGTCACACTGTACATACATTCTAGAATTCCAACGTAAAAATTACAATGTATATATCAAATTATAATATCGGAAATTTACGATGGAATTTAGTATAATAGTTGTAAATTCGCATAACAATATGGTTAATAATGTTATCCATGTTTATCTCTGTAATATCACAGTGTACTTATTTCATTTACAAAATTGCCAACGTAAAGGTATGTGACATTACAGAGAAAATTATTTAATTTTTCATTGTTTATTGTTTCATAAACAACATCATAGTAAAAATATATATATTTGAAAGTTTTCTTAAATAAGTAAAATTATACTACAAGTAACTGTTTTTAAATGGTTAATTTTTAACAAAACAAAGTTCCTCTTCAAGTACAGTCTACCCTTTCCCAGACACCCTATATATTATCCCGCTATCTGGATAAAACTTCCAGTGACATGTTGGTGCCATTAACACACTTGGAATAACTTTGTTGCGCAACTGTAACTAGTGCGACGCAAATAAGGGTAGCTTTCAGAGCACGGTATATTTTTAGGTTAATAAAATATGTAATTTATAATTCGACTTAACATAATATGCCATTTTCTAGCGTGCATGGTGCACTGGTTTATTTTATTTTTTCACAGATGGTTGTTACCAACACGTATATAATTTAATTCTTTCGTATAATATAACATCATTACAAAATTCACGTTTTAACAATGCCTGGAATCTATGCGATTATTAAAAATCGCTTGTGTTTGCATTCAGGTGCCTGATTTAATCGCACGCCCATGTGTGCAAACCTAGTAATTTCCAGAGCTTTCACAGTTTTCAGATCGTTAAAGGATAATAGTGTCCACGTTGCAGTTACATTTGCTAATTGCATTCTATGACCGTGATGAGATGCCACAATTAACGTTTGTTTCAGATTGTTGTGTTTATGAAAATGCCGGTAATGCGTCCTACCTCCAAACTATTCCAATTTTGTGCATTGATTTTAGCCGCTTCGACACTCCCTTTGGCACCCATTTTCAACCACTCGAACTACGAATACGTATTTGTTTAGGAGTAAATATTATTAAAGCTATTAAAAATTTGACACTTATTATGGCACGAGACTTTGGTACTTTTTACGTTATTATTACAATTTGCAGTTAGTTAGGAAGGTGGTATGAATACAATTCCACCCTTTGGCACTAATATTTACGGATATGCACCATTTATTCAATTTAAACACAATGTATAAATAAACCACTAAAAATTTCAATCGACTTTTCAGTTTGGCCACCGCGACAGATCGGGTCAGACTGACGTTCGAAAGCTCGCCGCGAGACGGCGCTGTGGCGGTGCGCTTGCGTTGGGTCCTCGCCCACTCTGGATGGATGCTGAATAGAGTAAATAAAGAAATAATTAAGTTTTCAGGTGACATTTCTAATAGTTTTGGTTTTATGGCGGCGGTTTAATGGCGTCTATTTTTAAAACATCTACGTTATGATATAGGAAAAGAAAGATTATACGCTGTGTCGAATATATGTGGAATTGAAATTGTTTACTCATAATAAATCAATTTGTTTACAAGCAAAGCTTTGAGCTTCATCTGTTTGATTACTTTAACGAAGTACTTGATATACTAGTAGTAAACAATATATTTTATTTTAATTTTGACTCCAACCAAATTTAATTTGTGTTAAAAACGTCCTGTGCATATTTTTTTATAATAAACTGATACATGTCTACATTTATAAGGAGATGCTAATATGTCTGGTCATATCCATTATAGAAATAGATCTAATATTGATATTCGATATCATTTTAAAAGTGCCTACAGAAATTTAAAAAAAAACAGTTATTTACTGATGTACAAGGTGATCATGTGAAAAGGTTAGATTCGGCTGCAACTTTGCTACCTTATGAGATATCGGAAAACTGAAACGTATATTTAATGACTAATTTTTCACAAGTACATTAATTTTTATTATTTTTTGCAAGAAAACAAAAAACAAAAACAATGGAGCATTGCACTACAGTTTTTTTAATAATAAAAAAAGTACAGTTTTAAGTATGGAATTATTTAATCAAAAATATCTTGCAAGTAGTAAAAGATAGCCCATGATATGTATGCAATCTGGAGAAAGCGGAAAATTCCAAAATGGAATACTTAAGTATACACAGGGTATCTTATAAGAAAAAACAAAGTTAAAGTCAATATCTGGAGTGCGATACTCGATTGTTTTTTTATTAAAAAAATTTAAATGCTACTGAGCTACTTTTTCGAGAAATTTAAAATGCCGGAATCGAAATTTTCATAGACCCCTTCGTTTTTGAGATACAGGGTGAAAAAAAACTACTTCGTGTCGAAGAGAATAGTTTTGATATCGGTATGATAAAAAATGCTTCTAACAGGCTGTTTTACGAGTTTTGTGGCGTACTTATAATCTCTGTCCAGGGTACTTTTTTATAATTTGACACAAACATACAATTTTTTAAATGGAACACCATACATTTTTTTTCTTCACATTGCTGCTTTATATTCTCAAAATTGTCAAAAAGCGTTACATTAATAAAACTGATGTTGTATGGTGCTTAGTTGGTCATGCATTTTTATATAATTATACAAAATGAATTTATGAATTAGCTCAAAAAATAATTTTAACAGGATAATTATTAGCCAATTAAGTAATTTATAAATGTCTTTAATTGAATAACATATGAAAATAAACAATAAACAAAATAAAAAGAAACATAAAAAATATTTAATAAGAAAAAAATTGATTAACAATGTCATTAAAAAAAATGTTGAAAATTATTTAAGAAATAGGTATAAATAGTACCAATATCTTGTGAGTTTATCAAAGATAGAATTCATGTATCAATTTTCCATAAATATACAGGGTTAACTATGACTTAGTACAAATATTTTAAGAGGGGATGGGGAAAAATAAGAATTAACGGAATCACCCTTCAAAATAATTGCAAATTTATTTATAAAGCCAAAAAAAATGTTTTCGATATTATTTTAAATCCTTTAACGCCGCCAATGTAGAGTAGGCAACCAACAAGCAAGTTAGGGTTATAATAAAGAGTTTTGCCCCATTTTTTAAATATCGAGCTAAAATTCTGGAATCATTTTTTTATTGTCTTTTAGGCCTCTCTGAGCACGTGGTTAAATTTCCAAAATATAAAATAGCAGCTGCTATATGTTATTAACAAGGAACTTAACTAAACGTGCGTAAACCTTGGGTAAAAGTCTATCAAAAGCAATTTCCACCATTCCGATATCTCAGCTATTCTCTGAGATACGAAGAATCCCTTAAAATTAGTTTATTTAAATTTTGCCTTGTATCTCAAAAACGAAGGTATTCCAGTGTTGGAAAACCGCATTCTTCTATCTCTTGTAGTTTCCGATATATTATTTAGTAACAAATATGAACATTTTTTGTTGTCGACCAACATTTATACAATTGCAAAATTACTGTTCTATTGTGTTCTGTCTGTTTAATCTGGAATATACATTTTTGTAATCTTTTAATATCAGATTATAGATACAGGATATGTTTATGCTAAATGAATGGTAAAATTGGATCATATTATTATATTTTGTTGATAGGTGTTAGAGGTATTCGAAATGTCTAAGAATGCTGCGAAAGTCAATTAAAAAAAAATCGAATAACATTGGAACGGTACTGAAAACAGGAAAAAGGCCATACATTTAAAAAATATAAATAGATCTTAAATGTAACATTAAATTAAAAAATATAACATACAACGTATTTTATTTAAAATAAGAAGTTAGAAAAGACCCAGAAAAAATGAAAGATCCTATAAAAAATATATATTTAATACAACAGAAAAGATGCGACACATTTAAAAAACATATATTTAAATAAATACTTTTTGAACAAACGAAAATATTCAAACGAAATGTTGCAAACGCAATACATGAATACAGCAGTATCTATTCAATGAAAAATTAAATCTCATTCAAATCAGTGGCGTAAAATATATTTGTAATTATATTTTTCTCGAAACGTATGGCATGCCACGATAAGAACACTAATTATAAAAACCAAATTTAATTTTGTTAATTGGTAACAATATTTGAAGACAAAACATTAACACCCTGTAAGTATAATAAAAAAACGGTGGTTTCTAAAACAAATTTGCATTGAAAATATTTATTTTTATTACAAGTACCTAAAATACAGTTTTTTGGACGAATCCAAAAAAACGTTCAAAAAATGTTACAAACTCTTATTATCATTTTTGCACGATCCGTCAATTTAACGTATATACAAGTTGAATAAAAACAAATAGTAGTTAGTATAAACGTCAGATCGGTAAGAACAGTCACTTACCGAACGGAAGGTAGTAAGTTATCAAATATGAATAACACGCAAACATTTTCATATCATTCTCTCGACTTCTCGGGTACAATAACTGAACATGCTATCTGTCACGTTGGTCATTTTTAAGAGTGGGATTTTCAGATTTTTTAGTAAGTGATAGTTGTCACAGGATTGTGACTTTGACATTAAACAAATTTAAATCGAAAAATCATTTAAACCATGTAATTTGGTTATTGCACGGATCGTGCAAAAAACTTAACAGACATTATAAGCGGATTAAGTACAAAAAAGGCTCGTTTTAGGGACTGAAATGAGTTGTAAAACAGACATTTTTGGTAACGTATACAAAAAATTCATTGTAGCTACCAGTAATTCAAAACTTTTTATAGTTGTAATTCGGGGCTAAATATGAATCTATTAAATATATTTTAAAAGAAAACCCTTGTACTACAGTCTATCTAAGAAAGGAAAGGAGGTTAATTCAAATCAGTCAATAAATAAAATACCTTTAATAGTAGTTCGTCGTTAAATAGAACACTATGTGTAATTATAATAACTATACATTTATAACCATAATTAAACACTTAGCTGAGAACATCAATGTCTTTAGCTACAAAATATGCAATAAAGTTTGTTTTTGAATTGAAATTAAAGTATCATGTTGAGGTCAAATTTTATTTACTTTAATGGAACACTCTCTCAGTCCGAGCTACTTTTATTGCTTTCTAAGTATATTACTGTGACGTAATTTAGACTTTATAGAGCTGTATTTTAAGCTAAGCTCAAGGAGAGTGGCACTTTATTACTTTTTCGATTTCCCTGACTCTTACTTTTCGTTACGGATGCAAATATTTACTTTTTAAATATTTTGCAATAATAAGATTGTTGTTGTTTACCTAATGAAATTTTCGTAAAGTTAAAGGTAAGTTCAAGGTATAGGGATAATTTTGCCATTCACAGTGGCGTATATATAGATTTTTGTCATAAGATGAAGGAGGCCCAAAAATCTCAAAACATTTTTTTTATGAAGTACCTGTCATAGGGAATTTTGGCCGTGTACGCGGACTGTGCGACACTGAGCATTACTATTTGCTGTAATAAAGTATCAATTTAATAATAATAATAATATCTCTACCCCTCATTCTAATCACAGGGATTAGCCCAGAAGTCGGAGACTTGTGCGGGAGAGGGGGCGGCATATTATTATTAAGCAGGCCGCATTTGCGCCCAGGAACGACTTACGTTGGTAGGCCCTAACCACTATTCAGTGCAGGAATGAGGGAAACCTGGAAAACCTCATTAATTAGGGGGGTAGTCAAATATCAACCGGTATCAATCTCTCACATTGACCCAAGCCAACATTCTTCCACCCTACCATACCCGCCAAACCTCTTCACGAATATAGCTTATATACGGTCTACCGGCAGCTCGGCTCGAACCAACTCCGATCTAGTCACCTCGATTGAAGTACTGACGCCTTAAACCGCGCGACCACTGGCCGGCAAATTTATCTGAGTAAATAATTTATGTAACATTTTTTGTTGCCATTATTTAAAAAGTGATTGTCGATTTCTAAATCGTTATTTTGTTAATAAAATACAATCATAGAAATACAAGGTACAGGGAAATACATAATATACCGAAAGACTTTTAGGTGTGGTAAGGGACATCAAGACAAATATTTTTTGCCTTGTGTCCGAAAACACTTTCTTTTTTAAATAATGAAGGTGTTGAAATTTGTAAAAAACTAATCGTAAACTGTCAAATAAAAACAAAAAATGAATTTGAAGAAAACAACTAAAATTGAAGGGTCTGCTTTAATAGATACTTGATATATGCACCATTAATATCTACACATAGATTGTAGCGCTTTCTTATTTTGGATTGTCGCCTTTTAAATTATAGACCGATATTCTATTTAAGGCATCTGTGGTTTAAGTAGAAAAGAAATCTGATTGTGAAAGAAACTGAATATTAGACTATATTTTAAAAAAGTAACTTCATCCGAAATAAGAAAACGCTACGATCTATACTAACGATGCTGATATCAAACAGTAGTTTTTTAATTTTTCTCAACTGATATAGTAAATTTTCTTTACATTTATTATTATTACTTTTTTATGGGATATTTGTCATTAAATCAATAATTCCATTTATAATGATACAAGTTACCGGACTTGTTATCTTCAAAGACTACTTTATACAGGGTGTCCGGAAATTATGCGTCAAGACTTCAGGATTCCTCACAAGAAATTAGGGTCACGAAGTCCTATAACAATTTTTCGAAAACTCAATATTAACGGAGATACAGGGTGTAAAATTTTTTTTTTAGTTTTTCTTAGATAACTTTATTTGAGATTTGATTTTTTTTC
Source organism: Monochamus alternatus (assembly GCA_037114965.1). Lineage (NCBI taxonomy): Eukaryota > Metazoa > Arthropoda > Insecta > Coleoptera > Cerambycidae > Monochamus > Monochamus alternatus. The sequence goes on along the minus strand of CM073431.1, from coordinate 68,765,068 downwards.
CTATGTATTACTAGTGCCCTTGTAGATTTATGTTCCAAATATAATGCAAATATTGCAGTGCCAAAGAGCCTAACCTGATCTTAATCTTCGATCCATGGCCCACAACTTTTTTGTTTTCACCGGTTTATAAATTTAAACAGCACCATATTAAAGAGTGTCAAAAATTATTTAAAAAAAGTATTTCTTGTTGCGATATAATAAAATGAACCGTTTCTGAGAAAAATGACTTAATATTACCTTAGCTACTTTTGACAGAAAATATATATGTGAATTATTCTGTTGTGATCATTTGTGTGTAACAAGTATCCTGATAAAATGAATAATAATAATAACAATAATAATTATAATAAATATTCGAATGAGGAGCTGCGCGACATGCATTATTATTATGGTTTAGCTGCGGGAAATGCATCAAGAGCAAAACGTTTGTATCGAGATGCATTTCCAAATAGAAGAATTCCACGACCGCTGTTGTTCAGTACTGTCCATCAGAGATTACGTGAGTTGGGCTCTTTTAAGACGAGGCGGTTTGATGTCGGTCACCCACGACGAACTCGAACTCCTGGGGCTGAAGTTCATGTTTTGGATGTGGTTGATAATAATCCTGATATAAGCATCAGGTTAACTGCATCGCAGGAAAGTATTCCCAAAAGCTCAGTACATAAAATTTTGCAGGAACAACCCCTGCATCCATTCCACTATCAAAAGATCAAAGCCCTACTCCCTAGAGATCCGATTGCACGACTGAATTTTTGCAGGACAATTATAAATGTCCATGATGGCAACAGAAATCTCAACCATTCAATTCTTTTCATGGATGAAGCTGGATTTGGGCACGATAGTGTAATAAATCTACATAATAAACATTATTGGTGTGACGAGAATCCTCATTTAGTGGTGGAATGTCGGTTTCACAATAAATTTTCTGTGAATGTATGGGCTGGCATCGTGGGAGATCATTTAGTTTGGTCACATTTCGTTCCTCAAAGGCTTGGTGGTCAGGTTTACCTATACTTTCTACAAAATGATCTGACAGTTTTATTGGAAAACGTTCCTATTGGAGTGCGACGTGCAATGTGGCTACTACACCACGGTGCACCGCCTCATTATAGTTTAACGGTAAGAGAGCACCTCAATGAAATTTTCCCTGAGAGGTGGATAGGCCGTGGTGGATTTATGAATCCACTCTATGGAGTGGGCTGCCAGATCGCCCAATTTGAACCCGATTGACTTTTTCTTTTGGGACTATGTTAAGTCACTGGTATACAGAAGGCCTGTGAATAACGTAGAACAGCTGAAGCAACTAATTATTGACAGTTTTGCAATAGTAAGAGCAAAAGAGAGCATATTCTTCAGGGTTCGTCCCAACTTTCTGAGAAGAATGAATTTGTGTGTCGAAATGGAAGGACAATGGTTCTAGAACTTATTATAAGAGCATAAACTAGATAAAAATGTTACTTAATAATGTAGTTAGTGAATAAATTTTGTATTGATGAGTTGAAACTATTAATATCAGTTTAAAAAAGTGTTAACACATGAAAATGTTTGAAGCCGTTTTTCTCAGAAACGGTTCATTTTATTGCATCGCAACAAGATATACTTTTTTAAATAATATTTTATACTATTTAACATGGAGCTGTTCAAATTTATAAAGCCGTGAAAATAAAAGTTGTGGGCCATAGATCGAGGATTAAGGTCAGGTTAGGCCCTTTGGCACTAGAGTATTTTCATCATATTTGGAACATAAATCTACAAGAGCATAAGAAAGACTTGGAAAAAATTAAATCACAAATAAAAAAGTTATCTAAGAAAAACTAAAAAAAAAAAATATTGGCACCCTGTATCTCCGTGAATATTCAGTTTTCGAAAAATTGTTATAGGACTTTGTGACCCTAATTTTTTGTGAGAAATCACCTCCTGAAGTTTTGACGCATAATTCCCGGACACCTTGTACGTGTGAGATTAAAATAAAACAAAATTACATCTAAATTGACGATTGATGTGGTAAACCTAAAATTCCAGTTACATAATTATCTAGTGATCTGTATCTTTTGAACTGTTATAAACACAAGAAAAAGTTACTTGGAAAAAAATCTTAAAATGAACAGTTCTTTGAATATCCGTAAAAATATTGGTATGCTTACCCTGTACAGGGTGTCTCAAACTCGAGAGAGGATACAAAAACTTTAAATTAAAACATTAAACATGATATTAAATAAGATGAGGTAAGCCCCATTTTCAATCGAAAGTGATCTTTGGGACTTAACAGCAATGACTAATGACGTCATCAATTATATTTTTTCCAGAAAAACCACCTAAAACTCACATTAGCGGTAGTCGTTGATAATTGAATGTTCGTTGTTTAAAGTGCAAAAATATTAAGAATAAATCAAAGGATTATTTTTTTTAGTTTTTTAATACAGTTAAAACTAAAGGTGATGAACAATAACTAAACTTAAAAAATAAGACAAACGCCCTCATACTACATCATACTAGAATTTGTTCTCTATATGACCTCCTTTCATTTCAAGACACACATCGAATCTTCGCCTAACTTTTTTGGGGGGCTGTTTATTAACATTGCATCGTTGAACTGTTTTACATTACGTTAAATATAAGGCTTATTTTTAGTTAAAAACTTAAACGTATAAGAGAGCTTAAAGTGAACACTAGAAAATTACGTCTATTTTATAACGTTTATGTAATGTGGTCCTAAGTAGGATGAGGTAAACTCCATTTTCAATAAAAAGCATTATCTTTGGGATCTGATAGAAACAACTAATAACGTCATCATATATTTTTTCAATAAACATATCCAATTTTTTTTCCTGTTAGAGTTCTCTTTTTTCCAGTAAACTTTTATTAGAAAATGTTTCTGTATTACTTCTCGTTTAAAAGTTATAGGCAATATTGTCCTAAAGAGTCTCAAAAGAAATACCCTCTAAAATCACATTAGCGGTGGAAGAATCAAGTAGTCGTTGGAAAATAATTAAATGTTTGTTGTTTAAAGTGCATAAATGTTATTAAGAATAAATAAAAGGATTAAACTCGATAATTCTATAATGCAGTTAAAACAAAAGTGTGATGATAATAATAATTAAACTCAAAAAATGCAACAAATACCCTCATACCACATGCATATTCTCTATATGACCTCTCATTTCAAGATACATATATAATCTTCGCCTGACTTTTTTGTAGCCTGCGTTTATTAATATTTCGCCGTTTAACTCATTACAAGCGTTTGTGATTTTTTTCTTTCAAATAATTAATATCTCGTGAACGCGTTTTGTAAACTTTAATTTTTAAAACCCCACATAAAGAAAATCGAGGGGTGTTAGTTCTGGTGACTTTCCACAGCACTGAATAGGTCCATTGATCCCAATCCATCTTTCTATCTAAATACTGCTGCACAATCCTGGCCTTGTGAGGTGGAGCTCCGGCGTGCTGAAACCATAGGTTTCTCCTTAGCAGCAAAGGCACATTCTCCAGAAGTACAAGAAGTTCTTCTTGTAGGAAATTTAGGTGAGTCACGCTGTTCAAAGTATGTTCATAAAAATAAGGCCCAATTAAATGCCTATCTATGATGTCGTTCCATACATTTACTTCAAAATGGTTTTGGTTTTGAACTGGATTTAAAATGTGGAGATTTTCAATGAACCAGTAGTGTTTATTGCACCTGTTTGACAAAGAACGTTCCGAAAAAGGTTCTGATCTACAGCTACTACATTGGTCTTTAAAATTCGTTGAACGGTTGATTTATCCAAATTCAATTCACGGTGAGCCTGCCGTATAGAATTTCGTAGATTTTGTTCGAAATATTGTAACAGTCTAGCTGTATCAACATTGTTTCTTACCTTTCGGTCAATATTTGATTATTCCCAACATTGTATCTTCAATTCGTCGCAATAATGTTGCCTGCAATTTTTTAATTTCAAATATATCGCGAAGGTGTTTTGTAATCTTTATTATAGTTCTTTTTGTCGGAAATTTAAGTAACGCTGTTCAATGTATGTTCATCAAATTAAGGCACAATCAAATGCCTACCGATGATGCCGCACCGTACTTTTACTCCAAAATGGCTTGGTTTTGGAATGGATTTAAAATATCGGGATCTTCAATAGACGAGTAGTGTTCGTGGCGCTTGTTTGACAAAGATTACTGACAAACCAACTTTCCGAAGAACGTACCGAAGCAGGCTCCGATCAACAGTTTCTACATTTCTACAGTATTACAATTTGAGCTATAAAATTAAGTCTCTTTTCATTGTGATGCTCAGGCAAATCCTCCAAATTGTGAATTTTGTAGTCATGATACCAGTTGGTCTTTAAAATTCGTTGAACGGTTTATTTATATAAATTCATTTCCCTGCCAGTCTGCAGTATAGAATTTCGTGGATTTTGTTCGAAATACTGTAACAGTCTAGCTGTTTAACATTGTTTTTTACCCTTCGGTCAATTATTTGATTCTTCTGAACAGATAATGCATCTACATTTCGGCACAAGGTCGCCTCTAATCTTGTAAAGGTTCTCTACAGCTTTCCCTGATTTTTTTTTGTGATGTAAATTAGCAATATATCAACTTCTAAATGAAAAAACATTTTGTAAGCACACAAGTTATACGCTTGAGGTTCGTATTGACTAATGACAAGTATTTTATGAGATGTATGCACTTTAAACAATGATCATTCAATTATTTTTCAGCAACTACTTGATTCATCCACCGCTAATGTGATTTTTAGGTAGTACTTCTTTTGACACTCTTTAGAACAATATCGCTTATAATTTTTAAATGGCAGAAAAATTTCTCCAATAAAAGTTAATTATAATAATAATAATAATTTATTTCCTTCAAACAAAGTAGTTCTATGTATAGGAATTGTCAAGACTTATATGCGAAATTAACCTACTACAATAAAAAGAAATCACTTAAAGTATAAAAAAACTTATTGACTAAAAATAATTTTAATTGCCGCTTAAAATACAGTATGCTCCAAAAGTATGGAATAAATTCAATAAAAACGAAACAATTATTTTTTGGGAAAAATCCTCGAACAGGTCAATTTTTAATTTAAAAAATACATATTTTAGCATAAAATGCGATTTACAAATGTCATTTGTTTTCGGGTAATGACGTCATCGATTTTTTTTAAATGGCAACACCATATTTTTTTCCTTAATTCTGAAAGATCGTTTAATTCTCTATCAGACAGTACTAAAATTTTGCCCTCTTGCATAGGAAAGTTTTCGAGTAAATGACGATTGAATGTTAGAAAACGTAAATCAATTAAAATAAAGCAAAAACGTTATCAAGTTTAGTTTTTCGAATTCCATAGTTCTTTTATGGATCACGTAGGTGAAAATCTTTGCGAAGTGTCATTGTCACACTTTCTAATAAGTATTGTAAGCGACATAGAAATTATTATTCAATTTAAAGTATTATGGTACATTTAACTGTTACTCAAAGAATTAAATTCTTATCGGATGAGGGAATATGACTAGAACTCAGCAGGAGGTTTGCGATTTGAAAAATGAAAAATATCCAGATCGCCCTATCAGCCAATCAACAGTCAGTAAGGTAGAGTCTAAATTTAGAGAAACTGGCAATGTTGTAAATATTCCAAAACTTGGACGTCCATGCATTAATTAAAATCAGAAACAGAACATTTTGATAAGTATGGTGGATAATCCTCATAATTCTTCACGATTGGTTGCATTAAACAATGACACTAGTCAGAGCACAGTGCTACGTATCTTGAGGAAAGAAAAATATCATCCCTACAAAATTCAACTTGTGCAGGAACTCAATGAAGATGATCCCGATCGCCGCTTACACTTTTGCGAAATTCTAATGGATTTATGTCAAGGAAATAGAAATTTACACCGGCAAATACTTTTTTCAGATGAGGCCACATTTTGTCTGAATGGTATAGTAAAACGTCAAACTTTCAAATATTGGAGTCGGGAAAATCCTCATTGGATGGCAGAGGCACATACCCAACACCCTCAGAAATTAAATGTGTGGGCTGGAATAGTTGACGACAGAATAGTAGGGCCTTTCTTCTTTGAAGGAACCCTTACAGGACAAAGATATTTAGAGTTTCTAGAAAATGACCTTGTTCCAGCCATTGCAGTCATTTTTCCTAACGATAATGACCCTGACATTCCTGACGATACCATATGGTTTCAGCAAGACGGTGCACCTCCGCACTATGCGCGCCCTGTACGAGATTTTTTGGACAACTGTTTTCCTGGGAGGTGGATCGGCAGGTGCGGATCGATAGAATGGCATGCATGATCGCCAGATCTTACACCTCTTGACTATTTTGTATGGGGATACTTGAAGTCAAAAGTATACATTAATAAACCACGTAATTTACAAGAACTTCAAAATCGCATTCGGGACGAAATACGCAGAGTTACCCCAGAAATCATTCATACTGTGCAAGAAGAATTTTTTCACAGACTTGCGCATTGTCAAGAAGTTGGTGGATGGCAATTCGAACACTTAATTTAAGTATAAAATTTAATCAATTGTATTTTATTTTACATACCTCAGAATTGTTACTTTTTTATGGATAAAATTTACGTTTTCTAACATTCAATCGTCATTTACTCGAAAACTTTCCTATGTAGAAGGACAAAATTTTAGGACTGTCTGATAGAGAATTAAACGATCTTTCAGAATCAAGGAAAAAAATATGGTGTTGCCATTTAAAAAAAAATCGATGACGTCATTACTCGAAAACAAATGACATTTGAAAATCACATTTTACGCCAAAATATGTAATTTTTTAATTAAAAATCGACCTGTTCGAGGATTTTACCAAAAAATAATTGTTTCGTTTTTATTGAATTTATTCCATACTTTTGGCGCATACTGTATATTAAATTGTTTGCACTCTTAATATCTTCGGATAAACCTAAACAAATCCATGAGTTGGTGGCCACACTACATTTAAAAAATAGAATATGAAAGTTTCCATTATATCTTGTATTTAGATTGTGCATATTAAAATTGGTACGAAAACGTGATTTATTTTTATAAATAAATACCGCTAATTCTAAAATGAGTATACTTGTTTAATGATAAAATTTTCAATTCTTTCATAATCGGCCTACACGAAGTAGTGCTTGACACACGTGCAATACATCTTAAAATTCGTTTTTGAGCTACAAAAACATCCGCAAATGAAGTGAAGCCTCCCCAGAAACAAATACCATATTTTAACCTTGATTCGACTTGGCAGTGGTAAAAGTTAATCAACTGTTCGATTGTAAGTAAATTGGATAAATTTCGAATTAAATAAGATACAAAATTTATCTTTTTTATTAGCTGGTTGCAATGGGGTCGCCAGTTCAGGCATTCGTCGAATCTAATTCCGAGAAGTTTTACATCTTTGGGCTGAGATATGCTGTCATTGCCTATTTTAACATTTATGTTATTGCACCCCTTTTGCCAATTATGGAAACGGACTAAATAGGTTTTATTTAGGTTCAAATTTTGGTTATGTGCACTGTACCAATCATCTAATATATTTAATGTATATATGTAATGTACATTTGACATGTAAATTTAATTCTGACTTATCCGATATAAGTAATGATTGATCATCAGCATACATAATCAGGAGAGTATCTGTTACCAAGGCATCATATTCATTTACAGACAATAAAAATAATATAGGTCCTAGTATCGAACATTGAGGAACTCCCATATCAACCACTTTATATCCAGAATTGATCTTAGTTACACTACCCTTCTGCGAATGAACCAGACTTACATATTGTTTTCTACCTTTTAGAAAAGAAGATACCCAAGCCAGGGATATACCACGTATACCATAGGCGTATAATTTGCCCAATAATTTATCCAGAGCTACACAGTCAAAGGTCTTACTTATATGACAAAACACACCTACTGGACATTCTCCATCTTCAATATAAGTCTTTCATAAAATGCATGAATCGCCGTAGATGTTGACCTGTTACTTTGAAATCTATCTTGACTATTACTTAAAATATTGTATTCTTGAAGAAATTTTATAAATCGATCTAAATATGCATATCCAAATATTTGACAAGCTGACAAAATATTTACTGATCTATAATTGTCTATGACTTGTGGGTCCCCCCCTTTTAAATAAAGGTACAACTTTACTAACTTTTAAGCATTTCGGAAACTTTCCGGTTATAAAAGACAAGTTGACCAAAAGGGTTAGTGGTTATATAATTACTTTTACAATTTTTTTTACAATAAACGTTGGAAATTCATCCGGCCCTGCAGAAGGCTTATTTTTAACTTATTTTTAATTAGAAAATGGAGAGCTTTTTAACAGGAAAAAAATTGGGGTTTTTTCTGGAAAAAATATAATTGATGGCGTCATTGGTCGTTTCTGTCAAATTCCAAAAATAATATTTTTTATTGAAAATGGAGCTTACCCAAATTTTATTTAAATTTTTTATATTCTCACAGTAGGCCCATGTTTTGGAGTTTGAGACACCCTGTATATTCACTAAACTTGCTAAATTGATTCATACAAACTCTATTCAAAACTTTACTAAGAAAAATTGTACTAAAGTAACCACTGGAATTTTCATCCAAGAAATCATTGATGGATCGTAGCTTTATGTCTGGACCCGGTAAACGTATACATACGTTGAAACAATTATTTCATATTAAATATACGGTGAAATGAATTTCATAAATATTTGTTTTTACAATCCTGAAAAATTATAACATATTTATATATAAAATTATATATTTATAAACCGTTTTGAATATTTGAGCAATCTGAAATACTGCAGCTGACGTAAAACTGTAAATCATGGTTGAGTCCCTAAGAAGACTTTCTCCACAAGAAAATGGACGGACACTGATACTACGATTCGCAGTTCTTTTCCTGTGTAATATTTCAATTTTGACATATGATAAGCGAAAACTGCTTCGGAAAAATAAATCGAGAAAACAAACACGAGAGTGCCGAATATTACCTTTAAAAGACATGTTGGATGATTTATACTGACTTTAAAAAAAAGTTATTATCAACGACTGTTATTAAATATTACGTATAAATATTACGTAGATATATTAATATTAGGCTCTGAATATAATAAATATTTATAGGGTGGGTACGTGAAAAGTTCTTCTCACTTTTTGGGAACAAAATGTTTAAAAATGGCAAATAAAGAACAATACAAACAAAAACAAACGTAAAAATAAGATTATGGATAAAATAAAATAATCAATTTGTTGAAAATATTTTTCTTAATTAATATTTTGTTGGTATTAACAATAAATAAATACAAATATAGATCGGATGATTAGTATTATCTATGAAATATTGTCCCAAAGAAGCAAAGATCTAGGTACATGTCGTGGAGGTCGTATTGTAAAATCAGGCATATTATAATATGCCTCGGCTTTTTCTTGTCGTTTGTAGTTCTTCATAAAAGGTTCCATTTACAAACGCATTTTATATTTCCTTGCTCATTTTAAAATTTTTACCAATTTGGCACTAAATAATAATAATAATGGTACCTACCCAAAAATGAACACCAAATCAACATTCATATGAAACTGTTTTACAATTCGGCTGGCATACCGTTTATTTCATTACAATAAAACTAAATCCACTTAAGCGAATTATAATACACTTGGCCGGAAGCTCATTGTGACAATAAAACTGAAAGGTAGATGCAAAATAGAGTAATATAACAACTTCATAACGTTTTTGAAATCATTTTACGAATTCTGTATTTCAGTTATATCAATGCGTTTATGTCTATAACTTTCTATAAAACATCAAATAAGTTGTAAAACGTCTGTGAAAATATATTCGAATTATTCCTGGTGTTATTTTTATCTGACGAATATCCTGAACACCCTGTACTTCTTATTTTAAGATATAATGAGCTAAAAGTAAAAGCAGTTATAGTAATAGACAATGGCTTTGAAGAAGACACTCTACAAGTTGTTTAAATTGCATATTTCCTTGTCCCGGAACTATTGAGTAAAAACACCCTTCTCTTTCTCTAAAAATGTAAAACAAATGATTGAAATTTATTGTAGTTTATTATAAATACAGATAATGTAATCAAGTTTATACACAAAGACAAATGCGCATCTCATACCTATTAATAGTACCATTACTTAAACTAACAATAGCTGTAATTATATATTATAAGAACATAAAGTTCTTTGTACAAATATGTTTACGAGTTTTGAGATGTTTTTTCTAAACACTCCTTATTACATGTACATATAGCCTGAAAAAAACATATTTACCTACTATACAAGGAAACAATAAAGAATTGCAGAATTTATAAATTAAGAAAAAAATAGAGAACTATAAATAAGGCTGACAATTTCACCTTCACGATCTCTTAAAAAGAAACATTTTTTAATTAATTTTAATTTTTGCATTACTTACTCTTCGTTTACATACATCACAACTACAATTGAATGTTACATTTACAAGATTCTACTAGTCTAGCCAATTTAATATTTTTACCTGACACATTATGTATGTCGCAGGCTTATTGTAAAATCAGGCGTATATAGCTAAACATTTTAGGCTTATTGTAAATGCTTAAATTTCAATAAGATATTTATCAGGTAAAATTAACACCAAAGAAAAATCGAATATGTTTTTATATACGTTTGAAAAAACTATTCGATGTTTTAAAGAAAGTTATAGACAGGATTACACTTTGATATAACTGAAATGCAGAATTAGCAAAATGGTTTCAAAAATGTTATGAAGCTGTTATCACTCAGTTTTGCATAAGTAAAACCAATGGTTCTGTTTTCAAAATCCATAGGCTCACTTTCTTAAAAGCGGTGCATTTTCTAAAGAAGGTTTAGATAAATTTCCTTAAGAGATACTCTAATATTTTAAATTATACAGGGTGTCCGGAAATTATGCGTCAAGACTTCAGAAGGTTATTCCTCACAAGAAATTAGGGTTGAAGTACTATAACAATTTTTCGAAAACTCAATATTAATGAAGATATAGGGTGTTAAAGTTAAAATTTTATTTTCTATATTTGTAAATAACTTCTTAAGAAATCCAAATATTTACATAAAATTTTTAAATCGGGGGCTTTTGCGAACGAGAAATTCAAATATGTTTCTAATTTTGACGTCACTAGTAGAGGGCGCCACTTATGTCACATCATGTTTCTTCCAAATGACTGAACTTTTTTGCTGCTTAGTGTATCCATCTGACTATTGAAACAATCAATTCTCCTATCTGTTATATCTGAAAAAGATATACCTTATTGAAGTCGTTAGGAGTAACAGTTTTCGAAATAATCTTATTTAAAATATTCAGTGCACCGAGTAAAAACTGTTTTGGTTTCAGTTAAAGTGCCTTTTCTACTGAAAATACAGCAAAAGTCGGCCTGCTTTGATAAAATCTTCTGGTTTCATCAAACCTCGTCGATCTTCTTGAAATTTTGCACGTCTCCATAATTTATGATTCTGAACAACTTTTTCAAGTAATGCTTTGCTGTATTTTCAGCAGAAAAGGCACTTTACCTGAAACCAAAACAGTTTTTAATCGGTGTACTGAACATTTCAAATAGGATTATTTCAAAAATGATTACGCCTACCGACTTCAGCAAGGTATACTTTTTTCAGATATAACAGGTAGGCGAATGGATTGTTTCAATAGTCAGATGGATACACTAAGCAGCAAAAAAGTTCTGTCATTTGAAAGAAACAACAACGCCATAAGTTATTGTTCCTATGGTGTGAAATAAATAACCTAATTTTTAATAATATTAAGACAAAGTTTATTGAGTTTACCGAAATAAATAAATCCTGAATAGAGGCCGGCTTATCTATACCTAATGTAAATGTCGAATGGGGTAACAATATTGATTTTTTGAGTCTCACTCGACTCAAAATTAATATGGTATATAAGGTTCAGTGCATATGTGGCAAGCTTAATAAGGTTTGCTATGTTTTATACTCCCTAAAAAAAATTTTGAACCATGATGCCTTATTAAGTGTCTACTATGCCATGGCATATTCTGTAATTAGCCTATGGTATTGTTTCTTGGGGAGAGGCAACTGAAATATTGCGTGTATTTGTGATTCAGAAAGAAATTGTTATAGTCTGTTTAGAAATGAAAGAGGATAATAAAAGCTTATTATGTATGCAAATCGTAATTAAATGTAGTACTGGTGCTTATATTCAATATTTTTATATTATGTAATATCGGTATAGATGAGGTGTACTTTTAAAAAAAACTTGTGTGATCGAACCGTACTAAATTTTAGTAGGTAGCTAAAATTTAATCCCCGACAATCCATCTTTGTCTATGCCGCTTCAATTTCTCGGTCCATTTCTCTTATAAGTAAACAATGTAAAAACAGCATTTCAAAATTAGAGGCTACTTTAAGCATCATAACCGGGTTAAGAGGGTTTTTAGTAATTCAAATAAAATTATTCAATATTATTATCAAAATATTTATTTAAATTTAATGAATAGACTTTTATTCCACACAAAAATATATGTATTTTGAAAATTCAAATTATGATGAATAAATGTAGTGTGTATAAATGTACAATAAACAAAATAAAAAAGTAGGTATATTAAAATTCATCCTCTGAATATTCTGATGAATTATCTTCGTCTGCTAGATTGATAACGATAGGTTCCACAGTAACGTCAATTAAATTATCGAGTTCCCACATTTTCCCCTCTTCTTTTTGTACATGATGTATACATCTTTGCTAGTTATTTGCATTTACTCGTTCCAAGGATTTTCACGTGACTTAATTTAAACGTCATATTTTACCTGCGCCCAGACTAATTCAATTGGGTTAAGTTTACAGTGATAAGGTGGTAACCGTAGTACTGTTATTTAGCGATTTGTTACCATTTGATCGATAACATTTTTTCTGATGTTTATTAAGATTGACAAGAGTCAAAAGTTTCTTTTTCACCATATTTGTTTCAAAAGAAATGTTTTTTCCGGATAACCATTGAATTATATCGGCTTTCCTCCAAGCAGTCGTAGGCGTCCGCTTGGTCTGCCGTGAATGGTAACTGACATTATCCATGACAATTACAGACCCCGGAGGAATAAGATCCAACATCTGTGTGAAATACTCTTCGAAAACATCTGCGTTCATGTCTTCGTGATAGTCACCTGTATTTTTAGATTCAAATAAAAGTAAACCGCCATCTACAAAACCACTGGCACTACCTATATGTGTCACTATTAATATTCGCCCTTTACCTGAAGGTGCCTTGAACCCTGTTGAAAGTGCATCCAAAAATGCTTGTCGAAAACTTTTTACATTTTTATCTTGACAAAAGTAGTTACAATATATCCCTCGTTGACCCAAGTTTCGTCTAGATAATAAATATTCTTCCCTTTGTCACGGAATTTTCTAATTGATCTTAAGTAGGATCTTCGCCAACAAATAATTTCATCTTTATCGATAAGAACTGACTTCCTGTTCTGCTTTTGCCAGCAAAAATTCAACTCTCATAAGAAGGCGTAAGATGCTTCTACTGATTTTTGGCAAATCGTTGTCTTCTGAAAGTTCACTTAAAATTTTGTTTAGCGTTGGTATTTCTTTTTTAAAATATAATGAGTGTACTTTTCTGCCAAAGAGATTTTTGAAGAAATCATCTATAACGACTTTTGACCTCCCTGTAGATGATTTTGGGGGATTTACAGTATCTTGTTCATTTTTTGTTTCCTTTAAAAGTCTGTAGATAGTAGATTTTCCAATCCCTGTCATTTTGGAACACTTTTCCACAATGTCGTCAACACTATTGGTAGGAGTTTGGTGTTTCAATGCATCAAATACATTTAATATAATAATCTTCTCATTCTGAGACAGCGCACATCTTTTCACGCGTTTAGCAGGTACGTAATCTGATAAGCTCGAAATTTTACCCAAACAATATTATATCCACTGGCACAATAGTCACCAAATACAAGTCGAATTTTACTCTACTGCACTAGCACGTCTTCGTATATTCTGCTCTAAAACTAGATTGATGTCACAATACACTGACTCCTGCCCTATAGTGTATCCAGTAAAATATACTAATGTATATCCATTACCTGTTAGCATTAGTGTTACCCGATAATTACCTGAAACGAAATATTACCACGCTCATGACCGGTTCTTATCTCGGGGTTTTATTACTCTCTTTCATTTCCAAACAGACTATAGGTTGATATTCGATTTAAAACCGTAAGAATCATGCAGAGAATTCTTTAAAAAGAAACGTATTTTAATTGAAGTAGGGATATATACATATATTTAACCTGTTGTTACATATTCACTAAAATAAAAACAGGTATAAAGTGATTTCAGAAATACATAATAATTGTACACGTAATCAGTCAAACTTGTATTTGGGCAAATTTCAACAAATGTTCTACAAAAGATCCTCCGATTGTGCAGGTTTTCGCCTGTACAATATGCTTCTACCATACAAACGGCTTATCTCTGAGTAAATTTAAAATATACTTTAAAAAAATATACTAAACTATGTTGTTTACAATATAACTTAGTTTCACGATGTGTTAAGGCAAACATTTTAGATTATCTTTAACTGTAGTTGTTGTCTGTGTGTTATAGGAAAGGTATGTTTACATTGTTCAAGTAGTATATTATGTAAGTATGTGTATATTTTTAAATCTTTGACGAAAATGATTAATTTAATGGATAGATTTGTTGTTGGTAGGTAATTCATGTTTATTGTGATTATGATTGTAATTTATGTTATGTATCATAATAGATTTAATGAAGAACCTTCATGATGTTATGGCTAAATGGGTATTAAAGAATCTATCTATATATCTATCTATCTACCTATTTAAAAGCAGTATACGTGTTAGATTGAAAACCTTTTGTTGTAGTCACTGTACATATTATGTATTGTTTGCAGTTATAATAGTGAAAATGAGTGTAATGTAAAACAATATTAATAATGATGATCTACTCAATAAATTGTGATCAACAGATTTAATACTACCACCCTGTACAACTTTTACTACAAATATTCTTAATTCGTCGAATGGATAAATAGATACAGTTGACGATGCAATTATAAAAATTATTAAATTATTCAAATTGACTAGTATTTAATAATAGATTAATTAATTAATAAAAAAAGTTAAATAGTATTATATCTATTAACTAGTGAAGCAAGTTCTAGTCTAGTAGGTCCGACTGAGAAAAATTCAGTCAGTTCGAAAAGCAGAAAGTTCTAAAAACCAGCTCTGAATCATTTCACGATTGTCAGTATGACCATATTACAGAATCAGATTCTGCTTAAGGTCGCCGTATTTCTCGCCGTAAAATGATCAAATTTGTGATGATTTTTAGGTACTGAAATTTCGAAAAATAAAACACCTAGAGCAAAAGTAATATCAAAAATAAAATTATTGATGTTTTGTTTATACACTTACACTACTTAAACTCTCCTCAAATAATATAATAACTTTACTAAAATGCATTTGTATGACACACATTATTTCGTTATTCTTAGTTCTTAAATGTCTAAAATTATTTGTATTTGTAAAAAACACTATTTCAAGAATACGGCGTCCTTATGGAATTCTCATTTTTTTAAATAATTGTATCTCTGGCAACAGATTCAAGTTTTACTATCTTTATTTGATTGATTGATTAAATATAGGTTGTTAATGTTAATTATTATTGCATCATCAAATATTTATCACAAAAATATTCCTGCTTAAAATAAACTTTTTCGGTTAGTGTGAAATTATATTTTATTTCTATTTAGTGGTAAACGATATATTACATATATTAATACACCGAAAAATAATTTGGTGCCTGTATGAAAATGTTGTTTGATGGAAATAAATTATTTGTTTGTATAGGGCCAATCAAATATTTATTGCCTGATACCAAATTACTTTTTTGAAAAATAAGAAATACAGCTTTTTTATAAAAATTTGGTGTTTATTTAATTGTATTCAATGATAAAACAATATTTGTATATTTCAAAGAATTTTATTTCAATTAAACATCTGCTTATTTACACCCAAGTCAACTTATTGCTCAGGAATTTCAGGAAACCACTGCGGGTTAATGCCTAATTATACCTGAAAAGTCTATAGCAAATAGTCAACATATACCAGTTTCGACCTTATTAACTCTCATCAGCACGACACGCGAAACTACATACCTGAGTACGCGAAATATAGCACAGCTACATCTAGCAATAACTTACTGATTATATATATAGCCATTTAAAAAAAAATCGATGACGTCATTACTCGAAAACAAATGACATTTGAAAATCGCATTTTACGCTAAAATATGTATTTTTTAAATTAAAAATCGACCTGTTCGAGGATTTTTCCCAAAAAATAATCGTTTCGTTTTTATTGAATTTATTCCATACTTTTGGCGCATACTGTATATATATATATATATATATATATATATATATATATATATATATATATATAATATATATATATATATATATATATATATGGTTGTAAAATTTCTCCGGGTTCTTCTCCGCGATGAATCTGCATGGTCTTCAAAAGAACCATTTGTTTCTTTTGAAGACCATGCAGATTCATCGCGGAGAAGAACCCGGAGAAATTTTACAACCACATATAACACCCGCGGAAGCCTACGAATTAACATATATATATATATATATATATATATATATATATATATATATATATATTGTGTATAGGAAATAATTCGGGTTTTTCCTTTCAAACAAATAATTTTTTCGTCCATACGACTGCATTAGGAAATTGAGTTTTTTAATTTACGGTATTTTAAAAGATTATATTTAAAAACTTTAGAAAAAGAAGTAAAAGATATCATATTTTTGCCTCAATTCTAGCAATTATAAATATGCATTTTTGAATTATATAAATATAAAAAAAAAATTTTTAATATTTTTATATAGAATTGAACTAGGTAATTGTTTAGGGAAATGAAAAACTTATATTTGAAAATCATTTTTTAAAATTAAGTTTTTATTAGATGTTCAAATGGAATAATTAATTACTTCATTTTGACAAATACTCGTGAAGTAAATGAATTTTTCTTACCGAATAAATCGATTTATATTTGACAAACACCAAAAAAGATTTGTTTCCCGAGAATAAATTGTTTAAATAAATTAAAATATTTGTTGAAAGAAACATTTTTTTTTAAGGCTTTTCAAAAGTCTTTATAAAAATCCCTGTTAATATTATAATACACAAGCATTTAAAAGCAATTAGAAAAAAATGTCCATTACAACTGTTGAAGAATAATTAAGAATATCTTTATTTTTCTAAATTAAATGAAATGATTTTTTAGATACATTTGAAAACGAATTAAAATCACGCATTGGGAAAAAATGAACTAAATACATTGTTAAGTATAATAATAATAATAATAGTATTTAATAGTCCAACAGGAACAAAATCCCAATTACAGAACCACAATAGAAATTATACAAATACATAAAAGTTACTAAAATAAAGTTAAAACAACCAAACTAGTCTAACAGCCAAAAAAAAATAAATGTATAAGTAAGATAAGTAAAAAATATAAAAGTATGAAAAAGTACTGTTAAAAACATGATCTAGCAATAAAAAAAACACAACAGTAAGTAGTTGTCAAAAGTATTAAAAATAATTCAGTAGCTAAGTATGAGAAAAAATTATAACTGCACGTCATGGGCAATCCTTAACAGCTGGTTTAAACTGATATTATTAACATCACAAATACAACATAATAAATTAAAATTGGATGTCATAGTGAGACTTTAACACGAGATTAGTTCTAACAGATTGGCAGTAAAACGTCATATGAGATCTAATCGAAGGATGTGGCACCAAAAAATTAAGTTGTTATAAAATATATGGAGAGTCAATTGAATTGTGCAAGATATTGTATAGAAATCTGATAGAGTATATAAATCTCCTTTTCTTTAAAGAATGAAGGTTAAACCTAGATCTTAATAAGTTGTCATCAAAACCTTGTACTGGATGAACACCATCACATTTAAATGAAAGATATTTAAGAAATTTTCTCTGAACAGATTCAATATTATTGATATAACAGGTGTAATAAGGATTCCAAACTAAAGAACAATATTCCAGCTTGGATCTTACAAAAGCATAATATAATAGTTTTAATGTATTTGGGTTTCTAAATGATTTATTATTTCTAATAATAAAACCTAATGCTTTTGAGGCCCCCTAAGTATGTTCATATTCCTTAAACTTTCTCATTTAAATCGCTGTTCGCCCTCTGAAATACAAACCAATTAATGTGAAACTCAAATCAAACCTTCTAAAAAATTATTAACTAAACAGATATTAGGTGTAGATGCTAATCAAATAAAATGTATTTTAAATGTTATCCTCAAACTGTATTACCACCCTGTAACTAACAAATTTTGTCCGAACCCTCCAGTATTGGTGGGTGCGGCAAGTTGCGTTAGCCTCCGCTTATGACAAAGCGCTGCAATCGGGTAATCGACTTTATCTTGGTTCATTTTTCAAAAGGTGGGCGTGTTCCCTATCGCGATAGTATGCAGGTGTTTATGCAAGGTGCGACCTATTTGGATAATGAATTTCTCGAAAAATATGGCTATTAAGTTTTTAGTGGCTTCTAGGAAGAAGTTGATTTAAAACTTCAGTTAGCAAACGTTGTTTTATCCCATTTGCTAATTAAGTTATTAATAATTTGTCAGTGTTCGAACCTGTAAATGAAATGTATCTAATAAATAAGAGAAATACCATTTATCGGTGACAAGTGAACTGAAAATAGTAGTAAATTATAAAAAATAAGTAAGCTAATATTTGAACAACACGATCCTGTTTTTTCTATAATGTTATTATATAAATAATTACAAAATTATAAAAATGCATTTAATGTGTCAGTTTTATATAGTCGGATTTTAATATTAGATCTCATTCTAAGAACAAAAAAATTAAAAGTTATAGAACAGTTCCTTTTCTAGATACAGAGTATTGAGAATTAAAAATATGTCACATTGGTTTACACCGAAAAAAAAATTTGGTGCCTGTAAAAAAAATTGTTTTATGTATATAAATTATTTGTTTGTATAGGGTAGCATTTGTTTAAATTAAAAACATTATTTCCTTTTCAATGAGACACTTCTGGTATTGATTTAATTATATTCTATGATATTTGTATATTTAAAAGAATTTTTTCCAATTAAACATCTGCTTATTTAAGTCAACAATTTATAGCTCGGGAAATTTAGGAAACAACTGCCCCGACCAGCATTCAATTACACCTGAAAAATTTATAGCAAATAGTCAACATATACTGATTTCGAGCTTATTCGCTCTCATCAGTACGCCACAGGTGAGTGGTGAGTTAACTGACGACTAACTCTGGCTGTTCATGTCTCTCAAACCCGACGCGAAATATGGCACAGCTACATCTAGCGGGCAGTCGAATTTTTCTTTTCAAACAAATATCTTTTTTAAATGACGATAGGATATTAGGAAATTGAGTTTTTTAATATATGGTTTTTCAAAAGATTATATAACCTAATAAAAATTCATAAAAGAACTTAAAAAAAAGGAATGAAAAGATTACATATTTTTCTTTTCCACGCCACTCAATTAAAAATATGCATTTTTGAATTATTAAATAAAGCCTTATTTGATTAATAATACACATTCATCTCATTCAAAAGTATTTTTTTTTATTTCATAAATTCAACCTAAAGACATCTAAGAAAAATCTATAAAAAGTGTTGCTCCAAACTTTGACTTCATCAATTCGACAATAGTTCTCAAAAACTCTCTGTCTACAAAACGAATATTTCTAGATATATATTTTTAATTTATTCAGCTGTAACAAGTGCATTTTAAATAAAAAAAAAATAAAACAAAATAATTTTTTACAATTGAGTGGATACCACTAATTTTTAAGAAATAAAAATGTAAATCAAGTACTTACATATTTAATTTGCTATTATTATATATTTACGTATTAATGCATTTAATCAAATTTCAATTCAAACATCTTCAAATCTAGAAAACTAGTAACGACTTTAGACTGTTCATTCATTAAGAAATTAATGTAGTATAAAACAACAAAAAAAATCTTCAAGTTATAACATGAACTTAGGAAACACCCTCTATAGATATTTGTATATAAAACGTCCTAAAATCATTTAAATTTTGAAATACATATTAATAATATAGTTGTATGATAATTAAAGCTAAAGATAAATTTATAAAGTAAAATGGTCCATATTACTTAAATATGAAGGAAAAATATTTTTGGTGACGACATCAACCGGAAGTACGATTCCGAACCACTGACCTCAGCGCAACTGGGGTTTCATAACCACCCTGTAACAACTAGGGACACGCCCCTTTGTCCTAAATATGCATTATTGGATTGCTGATTATCTAGGTATAAATAGACCTAGAAAACTGAAATAGGTACTTCAACCAGCAATCATGCCGTGCATCAAATGGATTAATTCATTTTTCAGCAGCACGATGATTAGTAAAAGTACTTTTCGTGACGAAATGAATGCATAATTCTACAGAATTTGAATAAAAGGGGGTGTTACTAGAATAAATATTACGTAAATGCAAAATGATTTTACAACTAACGCTTTCCTACTTACTTACCGTAATTTAAATAAAACTAAGCCTGTAAATTGCTTTAAGTCTTTTCACTCTAAAACGTTTATATAAAATATTTCAGAAAACACTAACAAAATATAAATTTTCTATTCTATTTACCCAAAACTATTTAACATCATTTTTATAGTAGCTTATTAATTTAGTTTATAAAATGTTATTATTATTTAAGGAACATTTAACATTTAGTTTATATTATTTATAGTTTTATCTGATTGTAAGTTTAATATTATTTTGATTAGAGTTGCACCAGAATTTTCGTCCTGTGGAAAATTGTAATGATGAGAACTGAAAACCTTATGCATGATAAATAATAAAAAACGTCAACTTTCAGTATACGTTTATTACAAAAAAATACGTACAACAAAATAACAGTGCTAACAGCGTAAAAAATTCATTCAACTTAACAAAGCCAAAATCTACACCAATTCAAAAACCACTCTGTACCTATTAATCCGTGTCGATGTGTAAAAAAACAACAACAAGCGTTATATACAGCTCTATTCTAAAAATCAAATGAAATGTACCTTATACATAACAATATCTTAAATGATTTTGGGGTAAATGTTTTTTTATTAAACGGATCACAGCACACTTTGGGTAAATCACATTATTTATAATTGGATTTTAGGGACACAGTACTTATGTTAATTTTATTAATTGAGCGGACAAGTTTGTTAATAATATATAACTGTAATCGGGCGTGCACCTTCTAGGTTGTAGTACGCGATCTTGCCGTCAGGACACGAGGGCTCTGTCCTCTATATTCCAGAGGGATACCAGGAAGCGTCCTGAAAAGGATCAGGCCTCTTCGGAAACATTCGGAAGCTGTGCGTTATATAGGGCGGCACGGATAATTTCTACAAGGAAAAATATCTAATCTGCATTTAAGTATACTAATATACTTGAAATTTTAAACTTCACTGAAGTGTATACGGGATGTTGATGTGAGATTGCTGCTGTCAACTCTGGCTACTGTAGGTTAGTGACAATTTATAGACCTCCTGCTGTTTTGACGTAATCTGTTTCAAGATTTGCAAAAGCGAATTTGTGTTCATAAAAAAATATTAACTTTAACGTACACTTTCAAGATAAAAAAAAACAAAAACGCCATTTTGTTAGTTATTTGAGTCTTTTGGTCCGTCTCTTACTACTTTATCTGATATAAGAAACAATAACTGTTCAGATAATATTTTTACAAATATCGTTCCTCATAACTATAACATAAATATTGTTGATACATTGTTTTCTGACTCTTCTGGTATTCATTTACAAACAAGTGCTAATATGAAGGAAGACAAACAAATAATATTTCATCGTCCAATAACTTATAGCGGTTTAATTCAATTAATGAATTATTTATGGATACTAAGTTGGTTATTTGATTTGATTTGATATTGACACAAGATTCCGAGAATTCATATGGTATAATATCACAGGCAATTAGTTTTTTTTCCTTTAAAATTTAACTATGTTCACTCCATTCACTGAGAGGAAATTAATTGGTTCACAGATAAACTTCGGAATATGCGTGAACATTTAAGGTTTCTTCAGGAGCACGTAAGAGCACATCCTTCATCTAATAATAATTTAGTATTAAAGGCATTTAAAGCAGATTACACGAAGGACCTACAAAAAAGTAAAAAAACAAGTCCATGACAATTATTTAAAATATCGTAATCCAACGCAAGCAATGTGGAAAATCATCAGTAATAAAAGTCCGATATGTAACAAAATAGATAGAACAATATCTGTCAGATAAATTTAGTTCTTATTTTACAAATATTGCTGCAAATATAACTGAGAAATTAACCCCTACTAATGGGTTATATTCTGATTACATGAATTCTTTCAAAACTTTTCCCGACTTACCATCTCTCCGGTTTTTGAAGAACCCATAGACTCAGTTATTCAGAACTTAAAAAATAAAAAGGGCAAAGATGCATATGACATGAATAGCTGGGTTTTAAAATTCATTGCATGTAGCATGCATCTGTCAGGGCATATTTCCTGACTAAAATTTGTACTAATTCACAAAAAAGGCAATACTAACGATCTTTCAAACTACAGACCCATATCTATCACACCAACATTTGCTAAAAAATTTTAAAACCTCAATTAATAACTTATCTTGAGCAAAAAAATTTGTTTAACTCTAGTCAATACGGTTTTAGATATAAATTTTCTACGACTTTAGCCGTAAATAAATTGGTGTCAGATCAACATGGGTTTTGAGCAATAATAATTTATACGTTCTCAGTTCCTGGACCTCATCAAAGCATTTGACCTTACTGACAAACTTTCTTACTATGTCTTCACACCCCGCAGTGTTGGTCTAATATATTCATACCTTAGTAACAGGCAGCATTATGTTATTCGCAATAATTCAACATCCTCATATCTCGGTATTGATGCCGGTGTACCACAAGGATCTCTTCTTGGTCCGGTTCTCTTTTTAATATATGTAAATGATTTACCTTGTTTAGTGCGTAACTCTGTTTTGACCATTCAAAAGGCTCGTCAAGCTGAACTAACAACTGAAAACTGGGTTTTGTCTAATAAGTTAAATCTTAATTCCACTCAAACAGAAACATGAATATTTAGCCTTACAGAAACCACATATATTTTAAATCTTGATTCTATTAAATTTCTAGGGGTTCACCTGGATTCAAAATTGTCATGGAATTGTCACAATGTAACAAAATATCAAGAAACTTGTACCTTCTTCGTAGCTTAAACCATCAAGTATCTCAATAAACCTTGAAAACAGCTTACCACAGTCTTGTTCATTCTGTGATATTATATGCAATTTTAGTTAGAGTCACTCTACTTCAGCCTCCGATGTATTTGCTTTACAAAGAAGATATATAAGATTAATTGGCGGACTTAAATATAGAAATGAATATAGACTGAAATTTATTGAACTTAGTATATTAACAGTTCCATGCATATATATTCTACCTTGCCTAATACATATAAAAAACAATATAGGTAGTTATACGTGCAGGAATGAAATTCATTCCCACTTCACAAGGACAATTTATAAAATGCTTATCAGAGACTCTCAAAAACTTGAAATGGTATCTCTTACTAGGGTACCAAATTTAATAATTCTTTACCTAAAACAGTTACTGACTTAAATAACATAACTTTTAAGTACAGAATAAAAAAGTTGTTACTGAATAATGCATTTTGTAGCTCTGAGAAATCTAAACAGTCCCTTGTCCATGTTGTCGCTATTTTTAACATCTTGTTGTATTTATTTCAAATTTAACTTGAGTTTGAACTATATGTATTTTCATGATGTTATTTTATTTTACAGATTTTTTAATAGTTTTAATTATTTTAGTGTTTAGTATTCTTAGCGTTAGTCTATTTTACTGTAGTTTGTAATTTTTATTTTGTTTTCCTTATTTGATCTGTGTAAATACATTGTTGTATATTGGCACCAATAAATAACTGAATGTAAAAACTTCCCCCCTTCATTTTTTCGATGTCTATATTAAAAAATCACAAAATATAGGGGACAACTTTTCATCCTAAAACTGACGCGTCCTCTTTTCTACAGTATTTAGCTCTAGAGATAATTGTTACTTATAATATCACAAGAGCTTAAAAAAATTTCAAAAATAATTTACGCTTGTGTGGTATTCGGTAAGAAAATTTCACACCCCAAATATAACTGAAACCTGACATTTTAAACTAATCTGACTCGGCCAAGGTTCTGTTGTTGTTGACATATGTTTATTTGTTAATTTTGTTTCAACGGTTCTGTCACAGTAGATGTCAATAACTAGTTCGAAACGTATGTACGTTGAGTTTAATAAGTGTATGCTGAAATGTCGCGGTTTGAAATTGTATGGAAACAATTTGTTGAATTTTGCAGGTATATCGGCCATATTTCGTTAAATAAAAAGAATACCAACTATAGTTACATCAAATGCTAAAACTCAGATGGGTAGTAGTTCAATCTATCGTTCTTTGGCAATTTTAGGTCACTAAAAGTGGTAGAAATATATTTTTTTACAAGTAACACAACGCAATTTCGAATTAATTCATATGTAGGTATATTCACCATATTTCATATACAGATAAGATGCCAATGTGTAGATCATATATGTTTACCTTCTTAACTGTCAAAAAATTTCCACTTAATTATTGTTTCGCCTTGAAAAAGTTTCCGGACATTTTTTTAGTTCCCATGATAACGAGCTAAAATAAAGGCATCTTATTGGTTTTAAAGTAGAGGCGTGAAATTTTCATGATAATGCAAAATGATACCGTTCCAATAGGCTTGATGAGGGTATAATTTTTCAGTTTTCGCTTGCAACAACGGAACAGGTTAATTAGTAAATCAGTTAAAGTCAAATGCCCATGGAAGTTATAGTATAAGTGCAATGTTATAATTTTGCTTGCCTGCCATATCTAACCATGTGACGGAATTTTAGCAAATGTAGATAATGTTTTGCGATCTTTGGACAATAAAAATGTCACAGCCTTAGTTTTACTAGATTTTTCGAAAGTATTCGATACTCTGGATCATTCACTTTTATGTGCGTTATTATTGTTTTGATGAAAGTTTTGCACAAGTTTATGATGCCTACTTATATAACCGACGATATGCCCCAACTAGCATTGAGTTACATCCGAAAAACCTCTATAGCAACACCTCATCTATGGCATGATAATGAGAGCTAATAAGCTCGAAATCGGTATATCTGGGAGTCGCCGACGAATGACTTTAGCTGTTACTAGAGGTTTTTCAGCTGTAACTCAATGCTGGTCGGGGCATTAGCCCGCAGAGTAATTGTTTCTTGGAATTCTGTGTTTGAAACATACCGTTATCGTCGTTTCGCGATAAAGGTCACTAGCTTTCAATGGTATCTACGGCGATGTAGAACGCTTCTACATAGTTTTTAGTCTGGCATGGAGTGGAGATCGACGTGCCAGGGGATTTTTCCGGAAACTTCTCAATTTCAAAAGCAATGAAAGCACTGTATAGTATCAGCAACTAATTATATTAAATAAATCAAAAATAACCAATTGTACAATGGTTTCACGCATTAATAAATAATGAATGAAATGTGGATTTCTGTTCATATTGTATGTACATTCATCAGCATATGCTTATAATAGATCTATAAAATGTTAAAAAGTGAATCTAGCAACAATAATAAATTATAACTTAATTGAATTAATAATTACGAATTGGTTGATTAAGGAATCAATTAATGAATTGAAGTAATTCAAACTTGCGTTTATAAATATTTGCAGTATAGCTACTAAAACGATACTTTTTGCTGTGATGCATTTATTAAATTCAAGGTTATTATAATTTTAAAATTTCAAATTATTTTTAACAATTACTTTAAATAATACTGTAGTTGATTGCTCTTGAAATACAAAAATTTGATAACAAAGACCTTTTCTATATATCAGCATTATATGCAAACTTAAAACTTTATTATCTGTTTTAAATAATTTAAATTGGAAACTATTTTGAGTTTACAAAAATTAAAATGTTGGCATCTGTTCTTGTCAAGTAAGTCTTTGGCTTTGTAACAACTGTCTTTAACTTTATAACAACAATAACAAATAATGTAGAATAAAATTTTTAATACCCTAGTGTTATGTAACGTGTAATAATCTTTAATGTCAGCTGGTAATTTATGATTTATATATATGTTGCATTTGGAGGCGACAAATGGAAATACCAGAACAACATATTAAAAAAAACTGGTATATCCTTAATTTGTGTTAAATTTTAACAATGTGATTCCCTAATATTCGGTATTTTATAATGCGTGATTCTTATTTTTTTTAACTAAAAAATCTAAAGTATTTGTTGATAAATATATTTATATAATTCTATCAATAAATAACTGTTAATTTTTAATATAAGCATACAGTATGCGCCAAAAGTATGGAATAAATTCAATAAAACCGAAACAATTATTTTTTGGCAAAAATCCTCGAACAGGTCGATTTTTAATTTAAAAAATACATATTTTAGCGTAAAATGAGATTTTCAAATGTCATTTGTTCTCTTACATAGGAAAGTTTTCGAGTAAATGACGATTGAATGTTAGAAAACGTAAATCAATTAAAATAAAGCAAAAACGTTATCAAGTTTAGTTTTTCGAATTCCATAGTTCTTTTATGGATCACGTAGGTGAAAATCTTTGCAAAGTGTCATTGTCACACCGACTTTCTAATAAGTATTGTAAGCGACATAGAAATTATTATTCAATTTAAAGTATTATGGCACATTTAACTGTTACTCAAAGAATTTAAATTTTAATTCTTATCGGATGCGGGAATATGACTAGAACTCAGCAGGAAGTTTGCGATTTATTTAATGAAAAATATCCAGATCGCCCTATCAGCCAATCAACAGTCAGTAAGGTAGAGTCTAAATTTAGAGAAACTGGCAATGTTGTAAATATTCCAAAACCTGGACGTCCAAGCATTAATGAAAATCAGAAACAGAACATTTTGATAAGTATGGTGGATAATCCTCATAATTCTTCACGACTGGTTGCATTAAACAATGACACTAGTCAGAGCACAGTGCTACGTATCTTGAGGAAGGAAAAATATCATCCCTACAAAATTCAACTTGTGCAGGAACTCAATGAAGATGATCCCGATCGCCGCTTACACTTTTGCGAAATCCTAATGGATTTATGTCAAGGAAATAGAAATTTACACCGGCAAATACTTTTTTTCAGATGAGGGCACATTTTGTCTGAATGGTACAGTAAACCGTCAAACTTGCAGATATTGGAGTCGAGAAAATCCTCATTGGATGGCAGAGGCACATACCCAACACCCTCAAAAATTAAATGTGTGGGCTGGAATAGTTGATTACAGAATAGTAGGGCCTTTCTTCTTTGAAGGAACCCTTACAGGACAAAGATATTTAGAGTGACAAGTGACCTTGTTCCAGCCCTTGCAGTAATTTTTCCTAACGATAATGACCCTGACATTCCTGACGATACCATATGGTTTCAGCAAGACGGCACACCTCCGCACTATGCGCGCCCTGTACGAGATTTTTTGGACAACTGTTTTCCTGGGAGGTGGATCGGCAGACGCGGACCGATAGAATGGCCTGCAAGATCGCCAGATCTTACACCTCTTGACTATTTTTTATGGGGATACTTGAAGGCAAAAGTGTACATTAATAAACCACGTAATTTAGAAGAACTTCAAAAGCGCATTCGGGACGAAATACGCAGAGTTACCCCAGAAATCATTCATAATGTGCAAGAAGAATTTCTTCGCAGACTTGCGCATTGTCAAGAAGTTGGTGAATGGCAATTCGAACATTTAATTTAAGTATAAAATTTAATCAATTGTACTTCATTTTACATACCTCAGAATTGTTACTTTTTTATGGATAAAATTTACGTTTTCTAACATTCATTTACTCGAAAACTTTCCTATGTAAGAGGACAAAATTTTAGTTCTATCTGATAGAGAATTAAACGATCTTTCAGAATCAAGGAAAAAAATATGGTGTTGCCATTTAAAAAAAATCGATGACGTCATTACTCGAAAACAAATGACATTTGAAAATCGCATTTTACACTAAAATATGTATTTTTTAAATTAAAAATCGACCTGTTCGAGGATTTTTCCCAAAAAACAATTGTTTCGTTTTTATTGAATTTATTCCATACTTTTGGCGCATACTGTATATACGATTTGCATATATTTAACCACAACATTTTAAATTAATGAATAGTTTGTCATGGTTCTATTTTTGCTCATATTTGCCAGTTAAATTGTAAATTCAAATATGATGTAATTTTAAAAGCAAATAAAAAGTTCTTCAAAACTAATTTTGAACAATTTATAATGCCCAGAACTACTTCTGCTATTTTACAGTAGTCAAAAGGCGTTTAAACGTAAAATTTCGGGTATGGGAATTTTTCTGGGCTCAGAACTAGTTTTGCATACTTTTTCGGACATTGTCCGAATTCAAGTATTGTGTGTAACATATATACACAGTTCAAAAATTAATAATCCTGTAAGAGTTAACACCCCATATTCCCTAAAAAAAGTTTTGCACGTGTGATAACTTGGAATACCCGCAATACATATCAATACTCGTTTCTGGGCAATAAATACACCAGGTGATAGGGTAGTATCACCCGAAAAACATACACCGTATCTCAAGCGGGAGTCAACTTGAGCGTAATACAAATTCATAAGCTGAGGCTTCGT
The DNA here is from genome assembly GCA_037114965.1 of Monochamus alternatus. Classification (NCBI taxonomy): domain Eukaryota; kingdom Metazoa; phylum Arthropoda; class Insecta; order Coleoptera; family Cerambycidae; genus Monochamus; species Monochamus alternatus. Next base: position 68,736,169 of record CM073431.1, on the reverse strand, counting down.
CAGAACTGATTTTATGTTTCTACGCAGATAACACAGATAATTTAATTTTGCTATTAGGTTGGTGCAGTGCTCTTTCCAATTTAGGCACACGTCCAATGTGAAACCTAGAAAATTGACAGTTGTTACAGTATCAGACAATTGAGAATTGTATACCTGATCATTTAGTTTAGAACATTTTTTCTGATAATTATGGAATCTAATGTACACGTTCTTTTTTGATAAAAATAACCAGACTCCTGAAAACCCAGGTGCCGATCTTGTATGCACCATAGCGCAAAATCCTGACGGTAGATTTTTTGTGCCCATTAGCTTTTTTGTTCAGGATGTTGAGAACTACCTTTTCCACCAAAAATTAGACCTTCCAACTGAAACCACTTTTCCATATAAAAAGTGCGGGGTCCTTTGGGTCCGTCGTACCCAGTTTCCGGATCTTGTCCGTTTTGAATTTGTAAGTTGGCATCTGTTCTTGTCAAGTAAGTTTTTGGCTTTGTAACAACTGTCTTTAACTTTGTAACAATATACTTCATTTTTTAAATATCCCCACAAAAATAACACCAAATGATTTAGTCAGGAGATCGTGGAGGCCATGGTACCGGTCCTCCTCGTCCAATCCCCTAGTATTATTGCTTGGACACACTGCTCTTTTAATACAATTTTTAAGGTGTTTTATTGCCCATTATTTTTATTAATATTGTTATTAACAGCGTTAAGGGGAAAACGTTCTATAAAGTCGTGGTCTAGGCGCATTTCGTTCTCGTTTAGTGAAGAACCTTCCAACTATTTTAAACGCACATGTTTGCACTACTAGGTCGAAGACGGGACTGACTCACATCACGATCCCATCGAAAACTTTTTAGAGAATTTTGGACAATCATATTAAATGAAAGAGCTAATACCTAAGGTCCGCTACAGACTATGCGTAAATTGGCGATGTACGATGCGTGGTTTGTAAGGACTTGGTGGATCGTGTGTAGGGTTTTTATGAACTAGACCCTACACACTATTCGCAAATTCCTTGCATATCACGAATCGCGCACCACGAATCGCGAATTCACGCATAGTCTGTAGCAAGCCTTATGCGACTGATCTTGTAAAAGGTTTGCGATGCGCCTTAACCGCGACCGCATTATGCGATCTCTTCGTTATAGAGACCAAATTTCTTTATAATCGAATAAAACCTGACCTTGTAGGTAATTAGAGACCCAGTCAACGGTACGCTTAAAAAATCACATCATCTTGTATTACAAACTCGAATACATTAATCATTTAATTAAATTATTTGCATATTTTTTTCCAAAATGAATATGTGTAATGATTGTAACTGTAATTCTTAATAGGTATCTACCAATTAACTTGTATTACGGTTATTAAAAGAGGAGGTATACCTCCTAATACATTATCTTGATAATCACAACGAGTTTTTTTTACCATAATTTTTTAATTAATAACCAATATTAATATTAACAAAAAAGCATACCATTCACGTCATTTCTAAAAGTATTTTTGTTTCTAAATGGGAAATAAATTACAGACCATTCTGGGTTTTAATAGTATAGTTCAGTTTCTGTGAGGAAACTTTTTAGTTTGAAAAACGAAATAGTTAACTTATAAACTCGACAGCATTACTAACAGAAAAACAAAATAGAACTACATTATGAAATATTAATTTATTTTGCTGATTTCAATAACAAATTTCTTAATTAGTAGTCTGCCTTGGGTATAAATGATTCAGGTATTTTTACAAAAAATTTATCAACTGCTTACAATAAATTAGAGAAAATGTAACAACGAATATCAACAACAAAACTGAAATAAAAGAATGCACTTACCACCAAACAAAAACCACCTAAAATTTTCGAAAACTCTACTGTTCAAACGCTTCTGTACATTTTCACTGATTTTGTGATATTTTTATAGTTATACGCCACAATGATTTTCAACATTGTGTCAAAATGGATGCCGCTTATAAAATAATTTGGTTGCAAACACCAGCGTTAAATGACAAGTAAACTAATTGAACATTTTCTATAAAATACTGGAAATTATGATTCGGTAAAGAATTTATCATAACAGAGCCGTATCGTAATGATAAATAATATATGAAGACATTTAAATGAAAATTACCTCACCACAGCTGTTCTTCCAACCTAATCGACACTGGAAAACGATATTGCTACGACAATGTCCCTGTTGGAAAAAATACTATTAATGAATGGGCTGCCGAGGCAATTGGCCTAAATGTAAAGGACAAAAAGATAACAAACCATTCGAATAGGTCAACTGCTGATAGTGAATTGGCAAAAATGGTATGCAGGAACAACAATTGCTGAAAATTACTGGTCATAACAACCCAAATTCTATAAAACCATACCTAAAGACAGATCTTCTATAGTAGAAAAAAAAATAACCAATTTAATGTTGAGTTAAATTTTAATAACTGTACCTTTACCAGCTGTACTTTTTCTAAATAAATATTTGTTTTGTTGTGTTGCGACTTATCTAATTTTTTTATTAAAAAAATTTCTGACAAATTATCTCTCTATCATTGACAAATGCCTGATAACTTTGATGTCAAATTTCTTAAGCACGTTGCTTTCGATTGCCATAAAATGATCTCGTACATTATCAATGTTCTAGAGGTATTATAACTGAAAACTAAATATTTTATTTAAAAATACGAGACAAAAACGTGTCTAAATTTAGTAGCATCTCCAAAAATGTTGTGATATTTACTGTACAAGATGTCTCACACTTGATAGTATAGGCCTACTGTGAAGATACAAAAAAATTAAATAAAATTTGAAACACGTGGGATTAGGTAAGTACCATTTTCAATCGAAAGTAATACAAACAAAGCAAAAGGTAATGATAACAATAACACTCTTATACAACTAGGCGCGTCAAATTAGCATTTCACCTGTAACTTTTTGCGGAGAGGTCCGATTGAGATACGTTTTCTGCAAAATGTTGAGCGAATTTTTTATAACAAAAGGTACATCTAACCTCTGTATGCTCGCAAATTTTTAACTTTTTATTTAACACATGACCCATTTTTGTTGAACATTTGGCACATGTTACACACGATTCAACAAAAATGTCTGGAAAATGTTCTCTCGGGGGTTTTCGGGGTCTCTTTTTATCACTTTGGTGTTAGCTTTATTATTTATTGTTAAATTGTTGTAACTGGGCTAATTAACAAATTAAAAACTCCACCCCCAAAATCACTAGAGAACCGGAATTTTTTCCAAGATTTCTGGCTTATTAATGCAAACCATCGGCACAAGATTTTTGCAAATATAATTGTTTATTGTTAGATTGCTGCAACCTCGCTAATTCCGGTTCTCTAGTGATTCCGGGAGTAGTGTTATTAATTTGTTAATTAGCCAGGTTGCAACAATTGGAAAATAAACAATGACGTGCAACAACCTTGTGCCGATGGTTCTCCCCATGATCCCAGAGTTATTGCAAAAAAATCTGGTTCTCTAACGATTCTGGGAGTAGAGTTATTAATTTTTTAATTAGCTTGGTTGCAACAATCGAACAATAAACAATTATATTTGCAAAAATCTTGTGCCGATGGTTTGCCTTAATAAGCCAGAAATCCTGGAAAAAAATCCGGTTCTCTAGTGATTTCGGGGGTGGAGTTTTTAATTTGTTAATTAGCCCAGTTACAACAATTTAGCAATAAATAATAATGCTAACACCAAAGTAATAAAGAGGGATCTCGAAAACCCCCGAGAGAACATTTCTCAGACATTTTCGTTGAATCGTGTGTGACATTTGCCATATGTTCAACAAAAATGGGTCATTTGTTAAATAAACAATTAAAAATTTGCGAGCGTACAGAGGTTAGATGTACCTTTTGTTATAAAAAATTCCCTGAACGTTTTGCAGAAAACCGCATCTCAATCGGACTTCTCCGCAAAAAGTTGTCTATTTTCACATTTTTCATGCTAATTTGACGCGACTATACATGCAAATTACAATCTATTCTCTATATGACACCATATAGACACAAATTATCCAGTTTTCACCTGACTTCTTTCTGGGCTGCGTTTATTAACATTTCGCCGTTTAACTCATTACACAGCGTTTGTGAATTTTCTTTTCAAATGTTTAATATCTCGCGAAGGTGTTTTTTAAACCTTATTTTTAAAACTCTCCATAAAAAAATGGAGGGGTGTTAGATCTGGTGACCTTCCAAGCCAATGAAGTCCATTAATCCCAATACCTTTTTCTGGGAAAGTGTATCTACACAATCCTGGCCTTGTGGAGTGGAGTTCCGTCGTGGTTAAAATCATAGGTTGCAAAGGCACATTCTCCAGAAGTGCAGAAAGTTCTTGTTGTAAGACGTAACTCACACTATTCAATGTATGTTAATAAAAATAAGGCCCAATTAAATGCCTACCGATGATGCCGCATCAAACATTTCTACAGATTACTAAAATGAAAATTCATCATAATTTATTTTCCAACAAAGAATTGCGTCTTAAGAACTGCTTTAGTAGTTGCACCTTTTAAGGAAGATATATAGCAGCAAAATGGTGCATTTAAGAAGTTATGTTTATTAGAATTTTTAGATTTTTTTTATATCAAAGCTTGTGACATCCTTTACGGGACACTCTGTACAAATACTAAATGAAATTACAGACAGAGTAATTGTTAACACCTTGGCCTTAAAGATTCTTTTCTAAGAATTGGAATTTTATGACGATAATTCGCTTTGATTTGCGTTAACAGAATCCATAAAAAATACTAGTTCTCTTCGGCGTGTATCCAGTGCAACTTCATTTAAACTCAATTAAATTAAGCGTTAAAAGTATAAGGCCATAAAAAATTCATTAGAATATAACAAATCTATTGTATATTACATCGAGGCCTTGAAGTATAAATAAACTGGTTTGATTAATCAGAAATCTTTTGAATACTCATCATTAATCTAAAGCCAGCTCCAGACTTTTTGTGATCACTTATGTAATTGTATAACACTCCAATTCAGACATTATTGTTATTTAGTAATGTCGGACTTTTCTAAAAATTGAACATAAAATATGCTAACAATTATTTTACTTTATTAATTCTTGTATTTTCTTGAATTGATTTTAAAACAAAGAATATTATAGCGTCAAATTACTCCTAAAGTGTGAATGCACCAGTAACATATACATTCTTATAAATTGCGTAATTTTAGCTTCTTTTTGAAGGTTTTTTTTAATAAACGAAAATTATTACTATGTCAGAATAAATAATGAATTTGTGACCTCCTATTGTCCTCTAAACATCCAAAAGTAAGTACGCTAGATTTAAAAATAAAGTTTATGAGCGAATTGTGATAAAAATGCTAAAGTGAATGCTACTGTTTACTTTAGTTTTAAAGGGTTTTACTTGTTAATACAATTTACAATACAGTGAACATATTTAGTGACTGCATTATTTTTTAATTCAAAATAGTGATATCCTCTTTTTATTTAAATTATAAATATGCTCGTGGCCAAAATATTGACTAAAGTAAGAACTAAAACCAAAAGAACGGTAATTATTGCTTAAACCTATTATTTATAAAATAATACAAAGTACTTAGCAACAATAAGTGATATTTGAACCTAACACTAAATATTAATCAAAAGAAGTAACTGCAAATATAATTATTAGATAAACAGATGTTACAACTAGCTTCATTTACGCGTCCTCTTGTATGTTGGTGTATAAAAGTTTATATTTTAAATCTAATCAGTCAATAATTCTCTAACTCTAACGTAAATGTGACATGACAGTATTTTGCTAAAAATAAAAATTTTGTTCATAGCTACTCCTAATTAAAGATACTCTAATTATTATTTTCAATATTTTTCTCACTCGTTTATCAAACGAATTTAATACCCATTGAAAATACAAAGCATAAGAAACATGCAAATGTTTCTACCTACGTTTTTCTGTTCCATATTACCAGGTTGCTAGATATAAACAAGTGAGTTGCTACTAGCAATTTGCACTCATCTGCTTTTTCGTTGAAATATAGAGGGTGTTAAAAAAGAGTGTAAAATATTTAAGGAGGTAGTAGTTTGAACCGAAATAAGCAGAAAAGTCTCCATAAACATGGGTCCGCAAAGTAACGGTTGCGGAGATATGAAATGTTTTATGTTTTTTAGCTCTTTTTTTATTTTGCAAAAACGTTGTGTATTTTCTTATAATAGTTGATGTTTAGTGAAATAAATAGTACGTATTTGACAGTTGTTCTCAGTGCACAAGTTTTCTTTCGCTATTACTGGTTACTCTAACACAGAATTAACAGACATGCATTTTATGTATGGTCGTACTAATGGGAACGCCACCGAAGCGCGACGTATTTATGTTGACGCTTATCCAAATCGCCAGATTCCTTCACAACGCATGTATGGAAAAATTCACCAAAGATTGGGTGATACCGGTTCCTTGAGCAAACAGTGCCAATTATCCGGAAGACCAAGGTCGGTATCCACTCCTAGTGTAGAAGAAGAAATTCTAGCACTGGTAGAGCAGAATCCAGGTACGAGTGTGCGGAGAATATCAGCATAGGAATTAGTGGTGCTCTTATTTGGATAATTCTTCACGAGCAACTGCGTTATCCATACCATGTACAACGAGTACAGGCCTTAAATCCAATAAATGATCATCAAGCACGTTTGGTTTTTTACCGCTGGTTTCTACGTCATGATGCTGAAGACTCTCGTTTTCTTGCAAACATTCTTTTTACTGATGAGGCTGGGTTCACAAGAAATGGAGTGTCTAATTTTCACAATACGCATATTTGGGCCGACGAAAATCCTTATGCTTTAATAGAATCTGGACATCAGGCCCGTTTTTCATTAAACATTTGGATGGGTATTGTAGATGACAGGTTTCTAGGTCATGTTGTTTTACCAAACCGATTAACAGGCGCTGCTTACCTCAACTTTCTGCAGAACACACTGTATGAGTTTTTGGAAGCCATTCCTTTGAATCAAATGCAACATGATGGTGCTCCAGCTCATTTTTTCATGGCCGTTAGAGAGCATTTACACCAAACTTTTTCACATAGATGGGTAGGAAGGGCCGGACCTGTTTTATAGCCTCCAAGATCGCCTGATCTGAACCCTCTAGATTTCTTTGTTTAGGGATATTTGAAGACATTAGTGTATTGGTACTCTTGTAAATAGCCTGGAAGAGCTGCAGCTACGGATTAATCAAAAGTGTCAAGAAATCAAAACCAAGGAGGGTGTTTTCGAAAGAGTTCGAATATCGTTGAGACGAAGATGTCGTGCCTGCTTGGATATGGACGGAGGGCACTTTGAACATCTTCTGTAACTTTGTTTTTTGTTTGTTAAAAGCTTCCTTTAGCGATTTATTCCTAATAAAATAAAATGTTGGAAAAACGAATAGTGGTCCATATCTCCGTAACCGTTACTTTGCGGACTCATGTTTATTAAGACTCTTCTGCTTATTTTGGTTCATACTATTACCTCCTCAAATATTTTACACTCTTTTTTTAACACCCTGTATATTAAAATAAAGATTCACTTGAGAATAATCATATAACTTCTGATGAATCGGATCTTGAATGAGTAATTGAAAAAGCAGATGAGTGAAAAACGACCGTAGTTCGAATCTTGTACTATATATCTATTGTCTTCTGTATAATCAAAATGCCTTCTCCTTGATATCATCTGTGCTTTCGACTATTTTGATATAAGGTCCCCGATTAAAAATTTAGATTTTTACCGTTTAACTTTTTCACAAAGCTTTTTGAAATCATCTTAATTGTATATCTAGTTCTTGTGGTAAATTAAAAATATTTAAACTAAAGAAAAATAAGTTTTATCAACATCGCAACAATGCATCTAGTGACAGTATACCCCTGAAGAAGTTTTTAGACAAATTACTTCAATGCAATTGCAAATTCATCATAAATAAAACGGCTAAATAAACACATTTTGATAACACGGAAGACATAGCACGACAGTAAACTTGATTATTAGATAAATCCGGATATCGATCATATACATAAAGATATATACTGCTCTTTGACGACTGCGCATCGGTACGGAGCATGCAATAAAAGGGGATGGAAAATGACCACCACTTTGATATACTCTCTTCTTCTTCCCATGTTTATGTTTACGTTTGTTTGTTTGTGAGGAAGATCATGTGCTTTATTAGAAGTTGTAAAAATGATAGAAGTCTGATGCCTCCACAAATGTTTTTAGTATTCCGAAGTGACTTTTTCATAGACTCAAGCAGATTTACTAATATATCTATGGACTTTTGATAGGTATGTTTTAAATGCGTGTTTTGTTTTGGTTTGTTTATTTTAAAAAATATATTTTATAGTAAAAACAGTACAACCTATGAGTTCATCATTCCATTCACCCGATATATTTTTGACACCTTCATCTTCGATGTTATCTCTTTCCAAAAACAAATACAAAGGATGGCAGTTAAATTTCAATGGGAGTGAAACAGGTTGGGTTTCATCATGAAAAGACTTGAGTATAGCTAGTCGAAGAAAATTTAAAAAGCTGAGCACAAATATTTATAAGTATCCTGCATGTTTTAGATATAAAAATGTGAGCATACTTATTAATCCACATTTGGTATTTTAGAGTAAGTCCTCGATCTGCCAAAAGAAAGTGAAAAATTAAGAAACAAATATATCGAAGGAAGAAAATGTATAGGGCCAACAAGTGTATAAAAAATATTAGAGTTGTCATTAAAAGATGTGGTGAAGCATTTAACGTCAAGAAAAGTACATCTTCCATCTCATGGCTTTGATCGGAGATATTATTGTTGTATTAAGAAAATTATTTGCATCACTTGAAAATTTATACAGAAGACACCTAGATCAGCTTTTTAAATTTACTGAAGGTTACCATAAACTGTTATAAAATTATGCAATTATGATATCATATACACAGCGTTCCATAATCAGTAAGAATCATAGAGAAGCTGAAGATAGTAAACGTCTAAATATATTTTATGCAAAATATAGTGTTTATAGATATAGTGTTAAAAGTGAAAATATGTTGCAAAGGTTTGAATTAGTGTATGTAATTTAGTAAGGTTGGCAATAAGTAACTATGTAACTATCATTGATTTTATTAGTTTGGCTATCAGATATGTCAAAGTAAGGTTTTACTTTTTGACGAGAAATTTTAAGCCGTACAAAATTACGAAGCCGTCTGAATCCAGAAAAGCATTGTGATCAACACCCTCAGATCTAACAAATTAAGCATTTATTACCTTTATCATTCAATTAAAATAGTATAAGTAACAAATTACCAGTTTTTCTGGCACAGGTCTTGAGATCTGGCGATGCCGAACGTAATGCTTGACATGTCTGACGGCCTACAAATAGTTTTAGACAATATCAACAATTAGAAGAACCCTTCTTATTCCTATATATCTAATGGTAACTGTATAAAGCAGAAATGATAATTAAAGACTTCTCCATACTAGTCACTAGCCTTATAAATTTAAATTATAACATTTTTTTAATTTCATATTCCTCATATAGCTTATTTGGATGTAAACCTTTCAACTTCTCTATGACACCCTGTATATTATAATTTACTTGTTTTGACGGTTATGTTTTATGTGTAAACTCTTACCTTACCAATAAATTTTCGTAAAGCATTAATTATTATTAACAGTATAAAATAAATACTTCTACTTCCTCTTTATAAATAAAAATTGATGTAATCAAAATAAAACTGTTTTCAGGTTTGGTTTCATGATTCTGTAGTCCCAATTTGTTCATCTGGTTTTAGTGTTTTAATCCTTATCTATTACATTTTTATAACAGACTAGTTATAATATAGTTTCTTACAAAAGATGTTTAAATTTAGAAATGGACATTATATTTACCGCCCACAAAATATTTGGGATTTGTAGTGTTTTCACTAAACAGTTGGCAATGAGTACATGAAAATGGCAGCCCCCTTTGTTGCACTTGTCGGTCGTCGCACTTACGCAGTATATATCTTTATGTATATGATATCGATAAATGTTTTCATGATTTTAAACAGTATTTGATATTGCTTGCGCAAAACACAACATCCCAACAAACAATTAAAGTTAAAATTACGTTAACTTGACCTCTGAATTGGTCAAAAACTTTTCATGACCAATTCGGTATAAGGAAAGTTTACTTATATTCGTTGGCCTTTTTCCTTATGTGGGGAAAAAAACTAAAGTAATATGGAAGTTAATAATTGGTCGGCAAGAATTTTATTCCAAGAAGATAATTGGACCTAAAAGAAATACGGACCAATTTTATGTTAAAATTTCAAAATATAAAAGACATTATTACCAAAATATACCCTAATTATGCCCTTTATATGACATACTTTTGCCAGAGAGAGATAACATTATATGTTTGATTTTATACATTCTAATAGCGAACAGGGATAGGAAGAACAAGAAAGACTATAAGTCAGGCTACTAAACTACAAGTATAATAGGAGTATATTTATAGATATATAGATTTTAATATAATAAAGTCTGTATTTTTGGTTTCCATTCATCAAATTGTACAACCCAGGAAATTTTTTCGTATAATGTCATGATCAAACTTTCATAAAAATAACGCGCCTTACAAATATACATTTTTACTATTGCTTTTTAATAATATTATTATACTGAAAAATAACCTAAAATAAAAACTGAACGTACTTCGTGATAAAACGTGTTTAATAATCTTTCGTCATAAATTTATTAACTAATATTATCTGTATTAACATAATTTTAATGAGTAATCAATTAGAAATAATGAAAAAACATTTAGTGTTTATTACAACATGGCCGCTCAAATAAAATCAACTTTGAAGTCAATTTGCCTGTAAATTTTAACCTATAGGGTAAATTGCCTATGCCAATGTTGACGTCACAGGAAAATATTAACTTTGTGGTTGAGATTTCCTCCAAATTAAGATATTTTATGGAAATTTATTTCCAATTAAATTATTACTAGGTACCTACATATAAAATTCTACTTTTGAAGTTATTTGTGATTGATTGATTGATGTATGCGTAATAACAAAAATAAAATAAATATTTTCGAACGGAATTCAATTCGAATTTCAATTCACGTGCACTACTGAATTCATCTGACACGATAACAGTTATAAGAATACTTATATATGAAGTGTTTATCGATATATTATCATTAGATTGATTTACATAATATGCAGTGTTGGCTTCAATTCGTTTTTTACAACTTTGTAATATTGTGTAGGGCTTGGTTTTCACTGCAGATCGCCAAAACAATTTCTACGCGCTATTACTTGAAGATCTGTCGGAATACATATAACAAGAAGCTTGTTTCCTAAAAAACCTTTATAAGACACACTTACGTCGAAGTATTATTAACAAGTAAATTTATACCATAATATAGAACAATATTTCTATTAGGTTAATTGAAATGGTTAAATATTTTTTAGAAATTATCAACAAAGTTGAAAATAGGTTGATATTGTAATAAAAATAGAACTTAACCAATTGAAGGATTTAATAGAGCAAAATAACTAGTTATTACCTTATTTTTAACTACAAGTTGAAGACAAAATAAATTTTATAATTTCGTAATAAATATGTAAATATTTACCTATTGTAATAATTTAAAAAATCCTTGGATATTGAAGACATATTTCAAGGCGAAATTAAGTAAATTATAACTTCGTCTTACACGTTATTGGAATGTTAGCATTTGAAAACAAAGAATAGGTAAACAATATGTAATTTCGAACTGTATAAATTGACATATATTTCATTTTACTTAGAAGTCATTATATTACTCTTAATTAACAAATTTTTGACAAAACTTTTGGTATTATAAGATTTTGTAACTTTGAAGACTATTTTTATGGAGGAAAGTAGTAAATCTTGATCAATTTAGAATTATTTTTCTTGTGTAGTAGTCTATTAGGCTTAAATGTTAGTTGGGATATAAACGGTGCGTCATTAGTAAAAAGTCAAAGAGACATTTTTTAAGAAGAATTATCTTGACTTTAAGATATCTATATCAATTTATTAAAAAATCAGTGCCGTTTAATTTGTTTTGCTAAAAAGGAATATTTAACGGCACGAACACCATTGATGCTTATAATAAAAGAAATTTATACATGTAAAAATAGCCCTTCACTATACACTGTTGCGTACCAAATCTCATCTCAATATCTCTATCAGTTTTCGAGAAATGAAGACTATAGTATTTAAGACAGAAAATTTTAAACAACCTGTATCTTGAACGCAAGATATTTCCGAATCCATGTTTATATAAACTAAGTTTCTTATTCTTAAACATGGAACTTGCCCCTAGTTTCTTAACATCAATCTGTAACACCCTGTATCCAAATAGGATTATTTCGAAAGGTAGGAGAATCGATTGTTTCGATAGTTAGATGGATACACTAAACAACAAAAAAGTTCTGCTATTTAAAATAAGCATGTGCCATAAGGGGCGCCCTCTACTAGTGACGTCAAAATTAGAAACAAATTTGAATTTCTCGCCCGCAAAAACCTGATTTATAAATTTTATGTAAATATTTGAATTTTTTAAGAAGTTATCTACAAATATCGAAAATATAATTTTAACTTTGACACCCTGTATTTTTGTTATTATGCAACATGGGATATAGGTACGTTAGGTTAAATCGATTTATTTTCACGTAAGCAATTTGTGGTCCCATTATTACTCCTTCATTTAAAAACACCCTGTATACTCATACACGCGTACAGGTTTCAGAATTTCCACAGGAACTATACTAACATGATAATTGGTGGTGACTTTATCACTAGCATCTTATATTTATTATTCTGTTATATTCGAAACGTAAACAAAAATATACACACGTAAAATACAAAATCTCCTCCTTAAGAATTACACAGGGAATAACAGTGACATCATAGGCTTCACCTTGACTTTGCCGACAATACTTTTGTTTGTATGAACAATTCATGTATCGTTAGATATCTTGATTTTTTATTGCCGGCTTATTAGCAACGAATAATTTCAGGCGTTCATTTATTTATACTCCCGTGTCTCTCAATCATTCTGAGAAGTCCAAATCTGTAAGTCACCACGAGGAAGAATTCCGCAGCAAATAATTTTTTCCTTGGAATACTAGTATACAAATGTCTAACTGTAATAAATAGAGTGGATTGTAATAAGTGGAAAAAATTAAAGGCTACAGGCATCTATTAAATTTAGGTTTCGTGGAAGCATTCATGAACACTAGTGGTGTCGCTTGAATCCTGTTGCAGATCTATGTGTTACTATCCTTTCTCTAGGTCATATGATCGGGAATTACACTTGCATTAACAGTTCGCGAAATTGACCTTTTTATTAAATTTTAATATTAGCTTTGGTTCAATGTGAATAAAATAACAATGCATCATTACAATACTAAATATATTCCAATAAGTTATTGCTATTGGGAGGTGTGTAATTACTGAATCACTATTTTTTTTAATATTTGCTTAATGTGGTGTAACTAATCTGTTTATGTTAATATGAAGGAATATTTACAATAACTAAATAATGCCTTAAAATGTTGTTAGTCATATAAGTTGGTCTTCTATTAAAAATGATTATTTTTATTATTAAATCTCCATAAGTATTGGTAGCTGCCAATAAACAGTTAGTATAAATATGTATAAGTATACTTTGGTACATCGACTGATTATCTCGGATGACTAATCTGGTATCTCTGGAATCTAAAAAGTTACGCCTCTAAAGAACTCTAAATAAATGGGAATAAAAATATGCCAAAAATAGTAAAATCATAAACATTAAGTTGCGAAAGTGTATTGAAAATAATAGTTATTTATATGTATAATAAAAGCATTAAATAGGTAGTTAAGATCCGTAGCGTTAAGATAACAGCTATTACACACTTAGGTTATTAAACGCATTTTAACGCACCATATTTATAAAAAAAATGATACACTATCGGTATCTAGGATACTTACAAAATTGCTATAAATCATATTATGTATTTGTGGAAATAAGTGTTTATAACTAAAATCAAGTAATTTTTGTTGGAGTTGACAGTTGTGACGGATGCCTAGCAATAATATCAACAAACGCGGTTTTCTTGTACGCGAAAAACCTCTAGCAAAGTGGCAGATTTTTTCATACATAATTGGTAAAATATGGATTTTAATAGTGATGAAAAATTTAAAGCGGCTGAGGAAGCGAAAAGAAGCCTGTTGCCTTATGATAATTTGGTTAAATGGTGTTTCTTTAAAAAGGTAGTACATTTTTTTGAAAAAGATGACAACTGTAAACCGTCCTCTTTGTGGTCGTACTATTCCATGTTAAAGGCAACAATACATCATAGATTCAAGATTAATAACATTCTTAAAAAGAGAAAATGGGGATTACAAATTGAAGAAGTAAAGAATATTGAGACTTTTTTGAGAGATGCCCCCGATTAAATATATCTTCAAAAGTAAAATAAAATTTGCCTACATTATTTTATTTTAATTAGGTGGCACTGATTTTTGTCATATGTGGCGCTTGTCGTGGAGAAGAGTTATGTACCACAACAACAATAGATAATATTCGCGATTTAGACAAAACTTTGCTAATACCTATAGATGAATCCAAGACTAAATCGTTGAGTGAGAAATTATAGATAGAGGCGCAACCTCATGGCGAAATGGTATAGTATTAGGTAATAGCAGCTCTTTGGGTCTAAAATTCGTCAATTTATCGACAACATATTGTTCACGGAAGTTTTCTTTGTTTGTTAAACCATTGAATCACACAGAACACTCAAAATTGACTGTCGTTAACAACAGTTCTCGACAGACGGACAAATCTCTGTCCCAAAAAACCTCTCCTGTAAAACACGGTGTATCATAACGGAACGTCAAACATGAAGGCCTTTATTTCTTGTCCGATTTTAAAAACATTTTTTCCTATAGATATTTTCTATTAGGGCCTTTGTTTTCAAGATACAGGGTGTTAAACTTGTAGATCGTATACGCATTTCGCCATTAAGGTTGCACTTCTATCTATAATTTCTCACTCAACGACTAAATACAGCACATATTTAGTAAAATTTATAACGAAAACAAGTCACTAATATATTTGGATATATACAGAAGGTAGGTATGCTCCTCTTTGTCAATCGGATGCTGAACATTTGCTTTTTTTTATATTATAACAATAATAAATACTCCAAACAAGTGGTTGGGAAAAATACGTCGAGTCAGATTCCGAACAAAATAGCAAACTATTTGAAATTACCAAACCCAAAGGAATACACCGGACATTGTTTTCGACGTTCTTCGTCTGGAGCAGGTATAACTAATATTATGAACCATTGTGATTGAAAATCAACCACTGCTGCTAAAAGCTATATTCAATGAACAAACTGGAAACAGCAAACAAAATTATTGGCAGTGATATGCCTTCAACATAAAAATGTAATTCATAATCATATTAGTATTATTAAACTGTTAAATTATTGTTTGTATTTCTTTATATTTTTTTATAAAATGTGGCGCACGTAATGATAGTTTCTTCTAATAAAAATAGAGTACACACCATTAGTTAAAGGAGAGTGAATATTTGGTGCATTGCTATAACAACAGTAAGTAACATGATTAATAAGACCTTATAAAGTGCAATTTAACTCTTGGCCTATATAAAATAATTAAGCATACTGTTGCATCAGTCATATATTTTTCTGAAACTTCCCGTGTAAGCAAATAATTTCAGTAGGTGCAGAACCATTTCAGATAACAGAAAATTGTTTGAGATATACAAGGTACCATAAATTTAACTACATTTTCTAGACTTCAAAATAAGACGATACATCTATGTAAACATGTATTTTAAAACACTTTGTTTTTAACATACAGGGTGTGAAAGATTATTTTCTGGATATCGGTCTTGAATTAGTATTTTCTAAACGCGTAGAGATAAATTAATGAAATTTAGCACAATCTCGCGATATTTTATGCTCTTTTTGAAAATCAAAATAGACAAAACAACGTTTGTCCAGAGGCGGATAAAACAAGGGGAGTAGTACTTCAAAAATATTCAAAATTTTTGCGTATATTTTTTGATAATTTCATAACAAATATTAAAAATCGAACTCATTTTTTGAATAATTGCTTATCGCTTACAACTAAGCACTTTTATGGTAACAACAAAAAACACGTGATCTACAGATGCTATATGTATGGCAATTTTAGTATTGTTTCTTTTCTTTAATATAAAGGCCAACTATTTCAACAAGAGTTCCTTCCTTATGTAAAAATTTTTTGTTTTCATTTTTGTTATAAAATTATCAAAAAAATATACACAACATAGTTTGGGTATTTTTGAAGTACTGTTATTTGAAATATTTATAAAATTTTGCCTCTAATTTCACTGCATTAAATTACCTGTTTTATTCTTAAAATAATAAACAAAAATAATAAATAAGGATATTTTTAAAATGTTTAAGGATACATTTTAAACATTAATGTTACTTTTATTTATTATTTTTAAAATGTAAACATGCAGTTTAATGTGACGTCAGATGGGGTAATTTTCTCTGTTGAACGTAACCAACAGCATTGTCGCCGTACCTTGCACTAGCGAATCTATATTGTAAACAAGGAAATAAGTTTCTTTAACAATACTATAAGCTCAGCATGTCACCACTAATAATTATGGTAAAGTTAAAAACGAAAAATATAGATCTGCTTGCTTCGACTCCTCATATTTCTAGACTAATAAATATGGAATTCACAACAGTGAAGTTCATAAGTATAAAAGTAAATGAATTCACTCGTAACAAATTGTCTAATTGTGTGAAATTTACATAGCACTATCATTATTATTACAGTACAGTACAGTACAGTAAAATGCAACAAAAATGCACATACACAAGAAACAAAGACCTGTTCATATCATTACACCCTAACATCACACCAATGGTTTTGTTTACTTTTTATGACAATCTATTAACGTTAATATTTTAAGTATTATATGACAACAGACACATGTTCTGACCTCTCAATATATTCGAAAAATTGCTCTGTAATATATTTCAAACTAATATAAAATTCATGCAACTTCCCCATTACGAGACGTACTAAGGAATTACTATTTTTTCTTGCAATTTTAACCTGACAATCTGTAGATTTGTTGACCTACCCTACCGCTATTTTGATTTTGGCAATTTTGCTAAAATATACCATTGCATTAATTTCAGAAGCAACTTTATGAACACCTTTTTGCGAGCTCCAACATTTGAAAACATCATAAACTTTATTGTACCTTGCACGACTCTTCTTAGGTAACAAATCCTTTCCAAACTTTCAGCGATTTCTCTCAGTTGAGGAAGACTATAAATAATTTCTTTTGAATCGTTCATTGTCCTCGAAAAAACTTTTTGATGACAATCCGTCAAAAATGCAACTAATTTAACTTTGTATATTTGACTTTTTTAGTACCACAGTAACCATTGCCAGAATGCCAACTTGACGTTTTTTATCTGTAATCTGGTTATACAGGGATCTTACTCTATTAATTTCTCACGTCATTATTTCTGTTACAAAAACCGTCATTTGCATTTAAAAGCTATTACTGTAAATAAAATAGTATACAAATACACTATTATTGAAGGTTTGAAAGAGGATTTATTTCAAAAAGCTGAACATTAATGTGTTCACCCTCGAAAATGCTAGTGGTGGATATTATCGAGGGTGATTTTAAATAGAGTAGCACAAACGCTACCAGTGCATCTAGATGAAAATACAGGGTATCCCAACGAAAATTTGACCCCCCCTATAATTGGAAAACCAAATAATATTTCAAAATTCGCCGAAACCCGTCGATTTTTGTTCTTGGGGGGAGCTTTTTTGACAGTCAAGCCAACTCGATTTGTTCATCTCCCTAATGCCTAGCAACCTCAACTTAAAAATTTCAAATGCAACTACCCCACTTGTGGCACATCATTTTAAAGCCCTTTTCATTGCGAATACAGTGACGTCCCGTTTTTAAAAATCGGTTGAGATTTGACAGAATTATTGGTTATAAACGAAAAGATGACAAACCAACTTACGCGTAGTGATTTCTACACAAATGCCCACCACTAATAAGTTGTTCAACTACTACACATGACCGCATTACCTAATTGTTATTGATGTGTCTATCAGTTTACAAAAAAGTCAGAAATGAAATAAAAAAGCTGAAGCAAATAAAACTAGATACTAAAATAGTTATTAGTAGAAGATACTTAAGTTTATAGGAATTCAGACCTTTTCAAAATAACAAAAAATCAGTACTACAAAAAAAGTCGGTGTTTTTTGCTTGTGACCAAGAAATCGTTAGTTTCAACCGTTATTGAAAGTATTAACGTGTGTTCGAAATGGTTTATACTATCGCGGAAAGAGTAGAAATTGTTGCAATATATTATCGAAATCACGATTGCGCTAAAGCTACAGCACGAATTTTTAATGCCAATCATCCTGAAAAAAATGTAAACCACCAGTACGTTAAACACCTGATTGACAAATTTGTTGCAACAGGTTCGCTTTTGAACAAGAAACGTGAAGTAATTGGGCCAGTTCGAAGTGAAGGAGTTGAAGTGGCAGTTTTTGTGTCTCAAGCTTCTGGCGTATCCCGTTCCAGTGTTCATCGAATTCTGAAAAAACACAAGTTTCATCCATTTAAGATGAGGCTGCTAAAGAGTTACATGAAGATGAATTTGATCGCCGTAACCAATTTTGCGAATACTTTAGTGAACAACTTCTACTGAATCCAAATCTTCTCTACAATACATGTTTCTCCGACGAATGCACATTTATGTTGAATGGCGAAGTGAATAGACACAATTGTCGTTATTGGAGTGATACTAATCCGCATTTAATCAGGGAATTTCATACTCAGACACCTCAAAAATTGAATGTTTGGGCAGGCATTTTGGGCGACCATCTTGTTGGACCATTTTTCATCCAATGGAAACACCTATCTATAATTATTGGAAAGTACAATTGATCCTAGGATAACAGAGATTTTAGAAAGTGACGACAATTTACTAGAAAATGAAATAACCTTCCAACAAGATGGTGCGCCCCCGCATTATGCTGCTGCTGTGTGACAATTTTTGGATGACCATTTCCCGGGGCATTGGACTGGCAGAAGAGATCCCGTCGAATGGCTACCAAGATCTCCGGATCTGTCCCCTTTGGACTTTTTTCTGTGGGGTCATTTAAAATCACGAGTGTACGTCACTCAGCCGGAAACATTGCAAGTGCTACGTCAGAGAATTGTAGAAGAATGCCGATTAATAACTGCGGATGTCTTTAATAATGTATTGTATTATTGTTTGGGAGTTAACGGGGGTCATTTTGAGCAATTCATCAAATAAATCTGATTTATTATTTGCTTCAGCTTTTTTATTTTATTTCTGACTTTTTGTAAACTAATAGACACATCAATAACAATTAGGTAATGCGGTCATGTGTAGTAGATGAAAAACTTATTAGTGGTGGGCATTTGTGTAGAAATTACTACGCGTAAGTTGGTTTGTCATCTTTTCGTTTGTAACCAATAATTCTGGCAAATCTCAACCGATTTCTAAAAACGGTTCGTCACTGTATTCGCAATGAAAAGGGCTTTAAAATGATGTGCCAGAAGTGGGGTAGTTGCATTTGAAATTTTTAAGTTGGGGTTGCTAGACATTAGAGGGATGAACATATCGAGTTGGCTTGACTGTCAAAAAAGCTCCCCCCAAGAACAAAAATCGACGGGTCTCGGCGAATTTTGAAATATTATTCGGTTTTCCAATTATAGGGGGGAGGTCAAATTTTCGTTGGGATACCCTGCATAAGGCGAATGAACTAAATATACCTAAACAAAAGTTGCACTCTTGAGGAATTACAGGGTCTTGAATGTTGTAGAGCC
The DNA here is from genome assembly GCA_037114965.1 of Monochamus alternatus. NCBI lineage: Eukaryota > Metazoa > Arthropoda > Insecta > Coleoptera > Cerambycidae > Monochamus > Monochamus alternatus. The sequence continues at coordinate 68,716,245 of CM073431.1, read as the reverse complement.
AACCATTATTTCTTTCAAGTTATCTTGAACAATATGGCGTAAATTGTTTATATTTGGTACAGACATACTTTCTATTAATTTCGTTTAAATATATCCACAGAGGCGCTGCTGTCGACTACATGCAACATATTATTCCAAAAATTTTTTCACCCTGTATAAAAATACATATCTTATTCACATTTTCAGACATAACAACTAAAAACAAACATTTTTTCTCTCTTGCATTTTTTCGATAAACGCGATAGTTTTTTAGATAATTTACAAAAAACAAACTACGGAAATTTTACAGCCCCAATGGTTGCAGTAACAAACACATCAACACACCATTCTGTAATAGCAAAAAAAAGATAAGTTATGTGGTACATACTACGGCACATAGTACCTTAGCTGTCAGGCAATGGTTGAATTTAAATTTTCCAGGACGTTGGATAGGTCGTGGTGTCGATGCACCCGTTAGTTGGCCTGCCCGTACACCGGACATTTCCCCACTTGATTATTTCTTATGGGGACAACTGAAAAGTCTTGTTTATGCTACTCCTGTTAATACTGTTGAAGAATTGCGTCAAAAAATCTTTCTCGCAGCTGACGATATTCGTAACAACCCAGAAATATTTGCAAAAGTGCAACATAATTTTAATCGTTGTGTTAGGTTATGTTTACAGAAAAATGGGAACTACTTTGAAAATATTCTTCAGAAACTTTTTACTTTAAAATAACGTTATGTCCTTAGTACATTCGAGATTACAGTAGTTAGTTTTAAATTAAAATTTATTATTTAAATTAGACACTTAAAATAACTTGATTTGTTACATAACGAATACTTACTGTTCCTTCAAAATAAATTTATTAAAATTACTTTACCAGAAAAGCGTTTTCCTTTAGCTATTAATGAGTGGTGTGTTAATGTTTTTGTATTACTGCAACCATTGGCGCTATAAAATGCAAGAGAGAAAAAATATTTGTTTTTAGTTGTTACGTCCGAAAATGTAAATAAGATATGTATTTTCATACAGGGTGAAAAATTCTTTGGAGTAATATGTTGCATGTAGTCGACAACAGCGCCTCTGGTAGATATATTTAAATAATATTAATAGAAAGTTTGTGTCCGCACTAGACAAATGTCTGTATCAAATATAAATGATTTACGCCACATTGTTCAAGATAAATTGAAGGAAATATTGGTTAGCTCTACAACATTCAAAACCCTGTAATTCCTCAGGAGTGCAACTTTTGTCTAAGTTATATCTAGTTTATTCTCCTTATTTTTTCATCTAGATGCACTGGTAGCATTTGTGCTACTCTGTTAAAAATCTCACTCTATAGACATTTTCTAACACTTTTAAAAAAGTTTTATATGAAAAACAAGTAATTTAATTATATACAGTGCTAGCCATTTCTAGAATTTGTTTGCTTAATATCTTGAATAGCAGCGCTTATCTCATCCGTTTCAATATCGAATAAAAAAATAGAGTTGAGAACAATATCTTCTGGGTTATAGCAATCACAATATTTCGCCTTCCCGAATTTTGCCTCAGTTTTAGACCTCACCACTGTAGAGAAGTATTTGCCAAATAGATTTGCAATATCTTCTGGATCTTTAATCAGAGTGCCATCAACGTTTAGCTCCAGACTTCTCGAATTTTTATTTTTTCTATTTAATTGATGAAGATTTTAAAAGCTTCATGCACGTTATTTTGCACATATAATAAGTTCCAGTCAGTATCAAGTAAATTATTATTTAACTGTTGCAAGTTATTATCTGTAATATCCCTTATTAAATATTTTTGGATTTTTGATGGTTCACTATTCAAATGAAGTATGTATTGGAACTTGTGTGCATCATGGTCGGAAAATCCCATGTCAACCATTTCACAATACGTTTCAAGTTTTGTCATATTATGTATCACATAGTCAACACCAGAAGTAGACGTATGCCCGTTGATATTCGTAAAGACTCTAGTTGGTGCATTAGTAGCCCAAGTCATTTCGAATGAATTAATTATATCCAAGATATATTCTTTTTGTTGAGAATGCTGTAATACATCAACATTCAAATCCCCACAAATAATAGTAAAATCATAATTATAATGAGTATATGTTAAAGCTTGCGAGAATCTGGCTATAAAGCTATTGAAACATCCTTTTGGAGATCTATACACACTCATTAAGCATATAGTCCTACTCTCTTGTTCATATGATATGCAACAGCACTCAAAGTCAAGTTCAACAGACATATTTTTAATAGCACCGACTACGCACACATTTATGTTATCTCAATCTTCTTTACAATATATTGCAACTCCACCATGATTGTGTTTAGTTCTGCAGAAATAGCCTGCAACCTCGTATTGATCTATTTTCAGATATTTGATAAAATCATTCTTTTGCCAAGTTTCTTGAAAACACAGAAATGTTACATTGTCATGTAAAAGATATAACTCCAGTTCATTAACTTTATTCTGTAAACTTTGTACATTTAAATTTACTATTTTTGTTGTATGTATAAACATTTAGAAACCTCCTGTTGTTGAGATATTTTGACGAATGGGTCTAAACTGAAATCTTTTCACCAATATCTTCCTAGACCAAAAGGACGAAGTGTATAATAAATTTTCAAGATGTGGGTTAGCACTAATTTTAAAACTCGGTCCCTTCGAATTGAATGAATCGACGGTGAATTCATTATTACGGCATTTTTGTTGCAGGTAATCCTTCACCTTATCTGCTGTGGTTTTCGGTTTACAACGCCCTATATACAATCAAAGCTTATTTTCTGCCGCAAAGAAATCATTCTCTTTAATATCAGCTATTCCAAATAACACTTTATTTTGTTTGTTGTTTTTACCATTGTCGGCTCGTTTTTTCCTGTATAATTTCTTGCTAGGATTTTTACTTTGTTTACTTGTTTTTAACGGCTGGTGATCAGATTCAATGACGGTAGTAACAGAATGATCTGAGTCGACGTCCGTTATTTCACAGTTGTTATAGACACCAATATTCTGGCCAATATTATCTTCATGGCATATAATACCAAAGTCACACTTGGGTTTTGTTGCAGTTAATAGCCTAACAAGATCAATATTTGACTCACGAAGATTATCAACATTTGTATGCAAGTTATCAACTTTTTTTAAAGGCACTTAAACTGTCGTCTATAATTTGCTGTATTATACCTTTTAATTGTCTGCTTATAAGTTTCTCCAAGTTACGAAAATTGTCACTATAACTTTTAACTTCTTCACTTAGCATATTTACAGTTTCTTCTAATTTAAGGGTGTTATCGGACATCATTTGTTTTATTGTTTGTTTAAACTCATTGCTCTGGTACAACTCCATATTAGAGGCACTACTGTCAGTAATTTCTTTATTTTGATGAGTGTTTGTAATATTTTAACTACCAAGAGTATTAACACGTCTTTACTATACGACGACCCATTAATGACCGTAACCGTTAGACGAATAAATAATCATCTGCAACAAGGCAGATTCACGACAGCAATTCGTTCCTCTAAATGTTAACAGCAACTCATTATCTTATTTATATTTATCGTCTTATATTATTAATGAAATACTTAACAATATTCTCATATTATTCATATTCATCAAACATCCTTACACTTTGATATGTCATAATAAAATAATACCGGATAATTTCGTCATATAGACACAATATTTACAAAACATATTAGACTTTAAAAGCAAACTGTAAATAATTATTAACGTTTGCTAAATATAGCGTAAAGTCTCACAGTGACTAAATCGAGAAAAACCGCAGAAATTACCTCTCTCTATTTTCCATTTTGCTATGCTCAATTGTACACCTCGTGCCTCTCACGAACGTGCTGAATTATGTTAACAGAATAGCAATAAAACCATACATGTCAATATATTAGTGTTAGGGTTTTACTATGAACATCATATCCGTAAATTAATCAATCAATTTTAATCTACAAAAGTTGGTGGAAATTCCTGCTTTTCCACATTTCTACTTTACATATGTATTGTTAGTAATAGATTTTTAATGTCTGTATTATTACGTAAATCTATTTTTATACAATTGACACGATTCTTTGATAAATGGTTTTATTTTGAACATATTTAAATTTAATTAATACATAATTTTATTTTTATTTTTAAATAAATTCCTACAAATTTCTATGGTACAGGAACGACTTCTGATATCCTGTATTTAAATGAGAAATGTGCATACGTTAACAGTGAATACATGACATTTAGAAGGTCTAAAAAACAGTTGTTAACAGATTTAACCATTGTGATTATCAAGACACAGGGCGTTTTACCGATTTTGGTTATTTCTTTAACTTGTCATAAAGGTGTACCACTGCATAATCAAGTGAAATTCGATAGGGATATTCTACTTACTTCACTCATTCCACATGCTATATGCAATATTTTGAAAAATCTTCTCAGAGCAGAGCAGAAATAGCACAGCTTATGTTGAATTTACTGTAGCTACGCATTTAAGTCTTCCTGTTTCATTTTTTCTTCAAGTTTTGAATTTTGTTTGAATTTTGCAGTGCCAGAAAATCCAAGCTTCGATAAATTTATATGTTGGTCAGTGGTCGCGCTGTTTGGCGTCAGTACTTGAATCGAGGTGACTAGATCGGTGTGGGTTCGCGCCCCGCTGTGGGTAGACCGTATATAAGCTATATTCGTGGAGAGGATTAGCACCCTCTCTGCGGGTATAGTAGAGTGGAAACATGTTGGGTTAATGTGAGAGATTGATACCGGTTGACATTTGACTACCCCCTAAATAATGATGTTTTCCAAGCTTCCCTCATTCATGCACTGAATAGTGGTTAGGGCATACCAACGTAAGTCGACCTGCTTAATAATAATATGTTGCTCCCTCTCCTGCACAAGTCTCCGACTTCTGGGCTAATCCCCTTGATTAGAATGAGGGGTGGAGATATTATTATTATTATTATTTGAAACAATTTTTAACTAATGTCAACTAATAAGTTGTTTATGTGTAGAAATTACTAATACAAATTTATTGTTTTTTTTTTTTTTGTAAATTTGAATAGTTTTTATAAATTGTTTACCTAATTCAGTCAATAAACGACTACTAAATTTATTTAAAAAAATAAAACGGTATGCTAAATAACAAATAGCAATAAAAACGAACAACACACTTCCATGATTTTTTTATAATAGTTGTGACAGCTATTCTTATTATATCGGGATTATTTCACTTAATTGCATGTATTTACAATTCGCTCAATCTGTGGCTCCCGACTGTTAATTTTAATTCCAATATACCTTAGACTATTAAATGATCCCATGGGTAATACTCAACAGGAGTGTTGTCTGGTGACCTTGAAGGCGACTCAATAAGCCCACCCCGACCTATGCACGGATTTTCAATATTGTCGTTCAAAATTTTGTTGTTTCTTAAATTGAAAGGTAGCTTTACATAAAAAGTAGGAATTAATTTTGAACTTGATGATAAAAGTAGGTTTACTAGTTCACCATAATAAAATTTACTATTTATGCAGATTTTTTAAAATCCTACATACATGGTGTTGTATCGGTAAATATTTTTTGCCACCAAATCTGCATTTCTGTTAGGCTTATGTCGTTAGTGGATTGAGTGAAGTATGAACAGTACCACTGCCAAATATCATTTGATTATACAGAGTGGTCCGTCTTTTATGGCAAGTTAAAGAAATAGCAAAAATCAGTATAACGCCTTGTATCTCGGTAATGATAATTGTTTGACCCATCAGTAACTGATCTTTTGAGACATCCTAGATACCCTGTAGGCACATTTTCCAATGAGACACCCTGTATAACAATACATAAGTTTAGATAAAGAATAGAATTAACAGGTATAAAAAAAATTAATAAATGAGTAAATAATAACCGTACGTCTTAACACTTGACTATTTTCAGGTATGGCGGATATCGAAGAACAAAATATGGATTGGTGTACCACTGCATAATCAATTGAAATTCGATAGGGATATTCTACTTACTTCACTCATTCCACATGCTATATGTAATATTTTGAAAAATCAGTTCAGAGCAGAGCAGAAATAGCACAGCTTATGTTGAATTTACTGTAGCTGCACATTTAAGTCTTCTTGTTTCATTTTCTCTTCAAGTTTTTAATATTGTTTAAATTTTGCAGTGCCAGAAAATCCAAGCCTCGATAAATTTATATGTTGGTCAGTGGTCGCGCTGTTTGGCGTCAGTACTTGAATCGAGGTGACTAGATCGATGTGGGTTCGCGCCCCGCTGCCGGTAGACCGTATATAAGCTATATTCGTGGAGAGGATTAGCACCCTCTCTGTGGGTATAGTAGAGTGGAAACATGTTGGGTTAATGTGAGAGATTGATACCGGTTGACATTTGACTACCCCCTAAATAATGATGTTTTCCAAGCTTCCCTCATTCATGCACTGAATAGTGGTTAGGGCCTACCAACGTAACTGGCACAAGTCTCCGACTTCTGGGCTAATCCGCGTGATTAGAATGAGGGGTGGAGATATTATTATTATTTGAAACAATTTTTAACTCCCGACTGTTAATTTTAATTCCAATATACCTTAGATTTTTAAATGGGGTAATAATCAACAGGAGTGTTGTCCGATGACCTTGAATCAATAAGCCCACCCCGACCTATGCACGGATTTGCAATATTGCCGTTCAAAATTTTGTTGTTTCGTAAATTGAAAGGTAGCTTTACATAAAAAGTAAGAATTAATTTTGAACTTGATGATAAAAGTAGGTTTACTAGTTTTTACTTGCAAAAATCAATCACAGACAGATATTTGATCGAGCAACATGCAGACATAAATACGCAACTACCACAAGTTCACCATAATAAAGTTTACTATTTATGCAGATTTTTAAAAATCCTACATACATGGTGTTGTTTCGGTAAATATTTTTTGCCACCAAATCTGCATTTCTGTTAAGCTTATGTCGTTAGTGGATTGAGTGAAGTATGAACAGTACCATTACCAAATATCATTTGATTATACAGAGTGGTCCGTCTTTTATGGCAAGTCAAAGAAATAGCCAAAATCAGTATAACGCCTTGTATCTCGGTAATGATAATGGTTAGACCCATCAGCAACAGATCTTTTGAGACATCCTAGATACCCTGTAGGCACATTTTCCAATGAGACACCCTGTATAATAATACAAAAGTTTAGATAAAGAATAGAATTAACAGGTATAAAAAAATAAATGAGTAAATAATAACCGTACGTCTTAACACTTAACTATTTTCAGGAATGGCGGATATCGAAGAACAAAATATGGATTTTTAAGAGTTTTTTTTAATTGTCAATGCTCGCAAGTATTCAATAAGAGATAGTATTTATCTATAGCCTTATTTAAACTAGGTGTTAATATGCATATCGACTTCTTGGTTTTGTAATTGAAATTAAAAACAATAACAGGTATGATTTAAAGAACTAAAGATATCATATTTGCAACAAAGTAGATAATAATATTTCTAAGATGTAACATCTGAAGTATTGCTATTTATAGAAAAAAAAACTATCAATAAACAGTAGGTAATATTAAAATCTTTAAATGAACCATAAATCAGATAGCTATGGCTATATGGCACACCTCAAAACGTTATATGTGGTATTAGTGTATTTATGGACATTTTGCGAATTATAAATATAACTTTATAACAAGAATGTACTCCTACAAATATTCTCTAAGGCTATTTACTTCAAGCATAATTATAGTTTTTTTTTTTTGGAAATCATAGAGATTAATTGAATAAACGTTGCGCCAAAAGGATCTGCCAACGGTTATTTGTGAAACTAAGTTGGCCTATCCAAAAAATCTCACACTGAAAAAGCAGATAAGAAAAAATTAACAAAGATCACATCACTATCGCGCACTGCCATATTTTTTTACGTTTCAAAAAACTTTGTTTCGTTTTAAAAAATTGCAAATGTATTAAACGTAAGTCAAGTTTGACAGTTTAAAATTTGTCTATCTGCTTCCATAGAGATGTTAAATGATTTTTATTTTATTATTACTTACTTCTTCTTGATACAGTTGTAGCCAACAATGATCAATGTTTATTCAACAGTTTGACATCCACTTTTTTTTGCATTATCCTCCTCTAAAATGTTTGCGGAACCACATTGAATCAAATCACTCTTTTCCCAAGCATCAGATTTCTACCTAATTATAGAATTTTTACGTTCCTCAACTCTACCATTCATAGGTAGAGACGTTTCTCCAACATAATGTTTATTGCATTCACAAGGTATGCTGTAGAGGCATTTTTTTTACTGTTCATATCATTTATTTAAGACAAATAATAGAAAATAATCACAATAAAAATTTCGTACATTCCTATATTATTAGAAGGATTAAGAAGAATTGGTAACAATTTTTGACATTAAATATTACAGATTTGTGATTTTTTCCAAGGAGTTTGTAGATGGGTCCAAACTAGTAATTTTTTATGTCTATGTAATAATTTAATAATTTTTATTTACTTATGAATACAAAATATGTTTATGAAAAACAGAATAACACAAAAATTATCGAAATTTAACGCCAATAAAACAAAAAAAAAATCATAGTATGTATCGTTCGCTTTATAAGCTTCCCTACAAATCTGTTGGTATGTGTCACCAATTCACAAACCTAGTGGTTTAAAAAAAACCGTCACCCACTGCAAAAAATAGAACATGTTCTAATATCAACGGTGAACACTTAGGGTTTGTCATAAAACTCAAAATGCACAAGTGTGTATTGAAAACACTTGGGGTTTCGATGAAGAGTGAAAACCCGGGGTCAAAACGCATAAATGGGAATCAGCCTTTTATCTGAAGTCTACATCGTGCTTCCTCAAGAGCTGCCAGTAGGCAGGCTGTCAAAAAAAAACAAGCAAAATGAATAAAGAAAGATAGTAAGTCCATATCCCGAGTAAGAAACCTTAAACAAGTACACACAGTACGATCACCAGAAATTCCAGTCACCAATATAAGCAATTTTAAATTATTTAATAAAATAAGAATAAGGTAAACGTAAAATTGTATACAATATATACAAGTACCTACAATTAACTATGAACAACAACTGACACTGTATTGTATCACTAGTATTTATTATTTATTTGTATATAATTTTCATATTGCATTTCTTGTGTGTAATATTGCAAAGCAAATCGTGATTCTTAAAAGAATAGTCTCTTTTGTTGCTTCAAATTGGTGCAACTTTTTTCCTTTTCTGATTCCATATAAATACAGATGAGTTCAAATGAGATAGCTATGGGGTTAGTTCAGATTTAAATACTTTTGCAAGTATCCAACTCTTAATTTTTAAAGCATTATGTATATGTATACATTTGTGGTCAAAACATATAAACTCTTTACATATTTATTTATATTACGTAATAAAAATTTCAATTCAGACAAAACAAGAAGGTTTAAAATTTATATGGTATTTTACTGTATTTGGAAATAAGTTATGATTTATAAAGTAAGCATCAGTATCGAAAACAATTGACCTATCTAACCACTTATTAATAAGTTATATAGATCGAATAATTTTAAATAACGATAGCCTAATTGTTTTCTAATTATATGCGGAATATCCAGGTACGTACTCTATGGTTAAAATTAAAGTAATTTTGTTAAATCAGCATAGGGTGCGATGGATGACGTTTGCAAGATATAGCGTGCCCAAAGTTGATAAAAGAATCAGTTTCAAATTCATAACTTCTGAATGCCTCTAGATATTTTTGCTAAATCTGGTATATTTTTAGTATGTTGGTAGGTATAAGAAAAAATAAAATTTACAACTTACGTTAAGAAAATCGGGGTCTCTAAACGGCTAGAGATACAAAAAATGTGTAAAGAGAAATAATGAGAATACAATATAGCGTATGAAAACTAAATTTGTTTGCATGATACACGGTAAGCTGTAAATTTTATATTTATAGCTACCAATATACTAAAAAATTATTACAAATTAGCCCAAAGTATCTCAAGGGGTTTAGAAGTTATGAATTTTAAATTATTTTTTTTTATCAGCTTTGGACACCCTATATCTTGGGCTCATATGCTTATTTACAAAATTATGTTAATTTTAATCAAGGAATATGCCACTGGATTTTCTGCGCGCAAGTAAGATATAACTGGTTTATAATAGTTTTCTGATAGTTGTGAAAAATAAAGTGCTACCTAGATTCACTCACACTTGCAAAAAACACACATCTGGCCAAATTACATAAGCATCCAAGGTATGTCTATTAAAGTTTAATTGACTTTGACTGTTGAAGACGTTATTTTTTCCCTGGCATATAAAACACAGCTTAATTCCTCAGATTATAAAGAATGCGATCACAGATAACCATTGAATACTAAAGAAAACCACAATCTTGTAATTAATTTCCATTTTGTATAATTATTTCTTAGAAAAACCATATCTTAATTTACGTTAAATATCGTTAATGTCAAATTAATTAGCCTGTGGGATTATTTGACAATTAATACAATCGCCTTCGAGTATTTGTAATTACTTGCAATATGTAAATTTTTTTTTTCACTATCTGTATTTTTTGTCACGCGTGCAATCATCATAAAATGTTTATTCTAATGTACATATACATGAATTTTGTATGTCAACTGGAACAGTAATTATGTTACATTTATATCTATTAATTTTACGATATTTGAAATTTTACAGCAAGTTTAATTAACACTTTTCCGGTGATTTCAGACAATGTATGAAAGAGATGAATTATTTTACCTAAATAATAAATCAAGATTGTCTTTCATCTGCTTTTTTGTCGGATTCTTTTGGAATCAGAAAGTGAAGTAAAAAGACATATGGTCTTAAGGTGCCTATTTAGTAAAACGTGATTTAATGTCAATGAAATAAGAATAATTGATTGTTTTCATTACAAATTAATCCTCTATGTCCTTTTAGGAAAAATCTTTCGGGGAATTATTTTCTTCTATATATCCCATATTATTATGTACCACATTTCACAGATTTCTGATTATTTCACTGGAGAAATACCAAAGTCCTGTTCCTATAAATCATTAAGTGTAATAGCACCTGCAAATTAAGGGGAATCACTTTAATAGAGGAGACTTATTTTTAATAAAAGTTTATAAGACAATTTTTGAGGGGCTTACTCTAATAATTTCTCAAATGCTTTCTAGTGCATTAAACTCTTGTTGTATTTTGGCAGTACAGTAAATTTACTAGTTGCGAACAGAAAGTTATAATACGGGGTGGCCAAGAACAACCTCTACAAAATACAGGGAGTACAGGAAAAAAATTCATTATGAACATGCTTATGCAATAATAATGACACTCCCTCAGAACAATTTTTGAACTTCTGGAAGTTCTGAGTAGAAAATTAATTTAATCCCTATTGATGAGTAAGGCAACTAGATACAGGGTGTTGAAATAGAAATATTATTTTCAATTTTTTTCAATAACTTTTGCGAAACAATCCCTAAAAAATACAGAGAGTGATTTTACAGGAAATATTTTTCGTATAAACATTAGTCTGAAAATGCTGCTTTACGAAAATACAGGGTGTTATAATGTTATAATAGTACTTTAGTTTATTATTACTAAAAAAATATATTATTTTTTAAAATAATAATAGAATAACTGTTTAATTAAAAATTGTATTTAATTGATTAAAATTAAAAATGAAATAAAATACAAAATAACAAATAAGTAATTATATTGAAAAACACAAAACGCCCGCTCCACATCGGATGTGTTTTCTTGAAAACGGTTGGATTTGACGATGATTAACAATATTACCATTTTCCGTGGAAAATGTGCAAGAATAAGATTTATTCGTAACAAATCCTCGAAGCTTACTGTAAAAAAAGTTAACGCAAATTGAAATAAATAAGCGTTACATAAAAACCTTCCAAATTATGATTTCTCACCCCAAAAACGCCTGTTATCCAATTTTGTCCGTAAATTTTGTTTTGCAAAAGTTATTTAAAAATATTCCGGACCTATGTTTATATGAAAAATGTTTCATGTTTTCCGATGTAGAATCATCCCCAGTGTTTTTAGGGATTGATCGTAGACCCACTATGCAAGGAGTTTTTCAAAATGGTGCAATAATTACGTAAACGGGTAGAACACCATAAAATAAGAGGCTTTTTTTCCTTATGAACCAGGCTACTGTATTTTGTTTTGTTTTTATTAGAGGCCGACAAAGGCAATTTTTATAAATTAAATGTTTACTTTGTTTTTACCAAAAAATGTATTCAATTAAAATTTAGTTTTCTTGTTTAAGAAATCAATCATGAGTTTTAATGTTCACCCCCTTAACAACATAACGAATGGAGAATCTATACATATACAGGATGTTTCTAAAATATGATACATAATTTAAACAGGAGACAGAAAATATAATATTAAACAAACATTTTCCTATGAATATCCAAAAATGTAAAACAGAGTTTCTCTAATCCTAAACGATTAGAGAAACATTTTTAAAAAATTATAATTATTTTATCTTCTAACAAATTCTTGTGCAATTTATTTAAATGTTATTAGTCTTAGAATCCGAATTATTTGAAAAAATAATATTTTGTGTTATACTAAAGTGATAAAATATGCTATAATCAAATGAACTTACATAAACCTTATTTAATTGTTATGTCAATATTGAAGAAAAGCATAAATATATGTACCTATCTAATATGTTCCACGTACTACGGTTTTTGCTAACAGTTATATTAACCAATATAACTACTAATTGCAAATGTAATGTCATACCTTTCAAAAATAGACCATCATCAACGTCATCTGAATATAACGAAAAATCACTGAACGATCTTTCAAAATTTACGTAAAAAAAACAATCACTACAATCATTTAATCCCTTCAATACAAAACAATTATTTAATAATTTATTTAAAAAAGTTCAGTAAATTTTACTAATTTAATTAAATTTATGTTTAGCAAAATTATAATACCCTTGATTCGAAATATAAGCATATTTTAATTTTTATTTATTCTTGATAGAAAGAATTTCAGTATCTGTTAGTACTCGAACGTTATAATTGTTACATATAATTATTATAAATTTTTAGCAATAAATTGCAAGAGCCATCAACCGTCAGGCTCATATTTTATAAAAACGGAATATAAAACTTTTGGTAGTGTCTACGTTGAATATTAAACGATTGAAATCAGCTTTGCGTTATTATGTAAAAACTTTGAACATCTATCATCAAGTTGGTAGAAGAAGATCTATCCAAAATTGTATATCATACCAGAAGTAAAAGTTACTGTAACGAAAAATTGTTGCAATTTTAAGTACTTATTTAAATTAGATTAGATTAATCTCAGTAAAATTTCAAAGATTATAATGATTTGTACTTACGATACGATACCTACGGCTTCTTTACAAATTTGATGCTTGCGCTACAGAGATAGGTATAGGTATTTTTATATACATTTTTCATTATTTTTCTTTAATTTAATTGGGTATCTTGCCACGCTTCTGAAAAAAATAAAGTTTAATTGAATACATCCTTGAGCCAAAAGGATCAGTCAAGGGTTATTTTTGAAACCAAGTTTGCCTAACCAAAAAATCTTACACAGAAAAAGCAGATAATAAACAAAAATCACATCACTGTCGCGCACTTCCGTATTTTTTGACATTTCGAAAAACTCGTTTTCGTTCTCAAAAATTGCAAATGTAGTAAAAGTAAGTTATGTTTGAGAGATTAAAATTTGTTTACCTGCTTTCATAGAGATGTTAAATGGTTTTTATTTTATTTTTGCTTACATCTTCTTGATACAAGTGTAGTCAACAATGATCAATGTTTACTGAACAGTTTCACACACACTTATCACCGTTCACTAAAATAATCACGGTCTCTTTTAATTTTCTTTTTGTTGCATTATCTTAATTCTCTAAAATGTTTGCCGAATAATATCTACCCATATATTTTTTATTATTAGCTTTTATAGAATTTCGTTACTGTATTGTAAAGATATTAAAGCTAATATAAATCCCTGTACCAAATTTCAGGACTTTATTTTGATAAATAATGACTAGATGGTATTTCCTAAACTCGCCATTTTAAGTTTTTTCACAATATTTCAGCAACCTCAGCAAATATCTTGGATCTGTTTGGTTTATCTTAATACTCACAAAAAAGTGCAACTTATTTCTAATTTGAGCCACCCTGTATATTTTCCGGTTTCCGAAATGCCAATGGTAAGCCATGAAAAACGGATTACCCTGTATGTAATTTTATTTTTCAATTAATGTGAATATAGATCAACTAGAACCTTTTTGCAAATAACTTCGAGACAATTTAAATCAGGTCATTAATTGACACAAATTATATTACACAAAACATTTTTCTACTTTATTAACAATTAATAGATATACATGATCATGAGCATTGAAAAAAAGATAAATCGAAAACAACTCATTTTACTTACACCTATTAAGATGTTAAGCTAATAATATAGAAATCAGTAATTAAATAATGATTGAAGGTACTACACCCACTTAATAGTCAATAAGTAGAAAAAATTCATTAATATACCACATGTTGAATTTCAATTAGTTGATTAGCAGGTACAGATTTTTTAATACCTTGAATAAACCACGTAATTACGAATTTATTAAATAATACAAATTACTGCCCCTTGCTTTGAAATATATTTGTTGACTATATAATTTTTTTTTTGGATGTCTGCATTGCTGTTCCGAACAGAAAATCATTATATTAAATGATCAAATAAAGTGTAACTGTTGTAAAAACGATTCTAATATTTAGGACGCTATTTGTTCTTTGATTAAATGGAATATTAAGTCGTGTGTAAAAAAATCTTTTAGGCAGTTTTCTCGAAACGGTAGGAATTATCAAATTCTACCATGTGTACCTCTTTTACGTAGAAATGACGCCTGGATAAGATTTTGTAGTCAAACGAATCAGAACGTTTTGTCAACAAAAAAAAAATTCATCATCAGTTATTGTTAATGATTGAATCTGATTTAATTAATAAATTAAAACAATATCAATTTTGACACCTATCTTTTTCTACAGCAATATTTTACTAAGACATATTTAGCTATATTTTCATAGTTTGTCCCATAGATGTCGTCCCTTCTCTAGTCCACCACGTATACATTTTAGGTTTAGAATGCTTCATTATCTAGATACAGGGTGTGAAAATTAAAAATATCTCGTTTTTAATAATTTATCTAATTATGGGTAAAAATTCATGAGTTGGCTTGCACCAGTTAATGACTGATATTCGTATATATTCAACAAACACCCAAAAATTTAAACGCCACGAAGTATTTTTGAAAATAGATAAGTGCATTTGGTTTTCGATAAAACTTCTAAGATCAAAAATGTTTTTCATCCATTGATTTTTGAGTTATAATCTAAAAGTATCACAGGTATTACAAAAAAAATAATCCTGTAGGAATTTTTAACTCTTAGAACATTGAAAGTTTCTGCGTCAATTATGTTTCGGAATTTTGACATATTGTAGTGTATTTAATCCCGTATTTCTAGCAAAAAGTTCCTATAGATAAAAAAAAACACAATTGAATACTGATTTTTTTACTGACTTAGAACTTACTTTAGAAAAAAATAATAAGTTATCTGAATTGGTTTAGGCTTTGCATAAAGTAGAGTAGATCTAATTTCTTCCAAACAATACTAATAATTAAAAGCGTTGAAAGAATTTCTAAAATATCTACTCTAAGACTTCAAACCCCAGTAATTTCAGCATTGATGAATATCCGTAAGATAAACAAACGGAAAGTTTATCAGGATAAGTTAGGTGGTGCCCCCTGAAGGATTTACTTCAAATTTGTTTTCGATTTTTTTTTAATTTGATATACTGCAGATACTATTACCATGTACTACCACAAAAATGTTTGATTTATCTTGTACCTATAAAGTGTAAAATGGTCAATCTGATTGAAAGGGTATTTTTTAAATTAAAACATAGTTGGAGCTCAAATACAGGGTATCTCCAGTTTTGCTTTCTTAACTTTGAGAAAAAAAATAGTACATGAAAATATAATAGTTGCCTTTCCTATAATATTTTTATTTATGGCACTCTGCTTCTTGATGCAGGTCGTTCAACTTTTAAAAATTATTGAATTTTATTTTTCATTTACTAAACAACTAAATAATTTTCCTTTAAATTTGGTATGCAGTAATCATAATAAAAGATTAAAATCTGGAGGTGAATAACTTATTTGAACTAAAGTCAATGGCGCAGGTATAGTTCTTGTTCACCTTTGAGCCCCCTAAACTTTCCACCAATGGCGAACAGTATTTTTTCAGTGAAAATATTAAAATTTAATCTATTTTCTTAAAAAAGTGCTTTTGAGGAAATTCACTAAGATATATATGTTTTCCAGATGTTTTCACTTTTTCTAATGAGGACTATTCTATAAAATTTCAGTCAATCATTTATTAAACAATTGTCATTATTTACTTCACCACAAAATATTCAGATACAATGTAGGTAATATATTTTTCTATTATATATCGGAGCTGCTTTTTTCCTTTAAAAAGACTTACAGATATACAAGGTGGGCCATTTTAATCAGTACAGTCGAATATCTCGAGTTTCGTGAGTGTTACGTAAAAATGATTCAGACAAAAGTTGCTCATAAAACTGAGGGCCAACTAGTTGTGCATTCAGATGCGACTTTGACATTTATTTTGAAGGTCATTTGAAGGCCAAACTCAAATTTTTAAATAAAAACCCATATTTTTGAAACTGGATTCGAAAAGATCAAGAAATCTTACGTCTGAAGCCACTTTAAAAAAATTTTTGCTTGTTACTTTTAGATCGTAATTACAAGGTGAAATACCGGGAAGGCTGCAGTAAATCCTGTGGCTACGTAACTTGAAATCGCATTTAGGCTAACTTCCCATAATCTAAGCCAGGTAGTTAACTGGATAACCGCATATCCTGAACGTACGTGAAAGAGAAATTGGTATACCACGAAGAACGGCATTGAGAATTCTTAGGACTCTTAGGTATCATGCGTACCACATAACTTTGCTCCAAAAATTAAGACCAATCCACATGCAAATGCGGATTGAATTTTCCAATTGGGCTTTGAACATGATCCAGAATGATGTTATCCAGCTAACTTCCTGGCTTAGATTATGGTAAGTTAGCCTAAATGCGATTTCAAGTTACGTAGCTACAGGATTGACTGCAGCCTTCCCAGTATTTCACCTTGTAATTACGATCTAAAAGTAACAATCAAACATTTTTATAAACTGGCTTCAGACGTAAGATTTCTCGCTCTTTTCGAATCCGGTTTAAAAAATATGGGTTTCTATTTAAAAATTTGATTTTGACCTTCAAATGACCTTCAAAATAAATGTCAAAGTCAGATCTGAATATACAGCTAGTTGGCCCCCAGTTTTTTGAGCAACTTTTGTCTGAGTTATTTTTTCGTAACACTCACGAAACTCGAGATATTCGACTGTACTAATTAAAATGGCCCACCTTGTATATCTAGTAGGCAGACATCCGTAATAGAGTTGGCCAAGCAAATGGACCACCAATCCATATTTTTCCATATATCATATTTACTCAACTTATCATTTCAACATACTCTAACCGCAGAACAAACGAACTGATTTGACATTTGTAATTACTATTGTTACGAATTTAGAAATAAGCAATTTCTATTTAATTCTGTAATTTTTGTAAGACCTATGTAATCCCATAAGATAAGAATCCTGAAAAACTCAAATTATCTGAAAAACTAAGTTTCTTAGCGAATTTTCTCAAGAGCAATTTTTTCAGAAAATATAATTTTAATATTTGTACTGAAAAATTATTTTTCACCATTGGCGTAGAAATTTAGGAGGTTCAAGTGTAAAGAAAACTCATATTTATGCCACTAGCTTTAGATATTTACTTCAAAATATTAACCTTTTATTATTATTACTGCGAACCAAATTTGAAGAAAAAATATTTATTTGTTTCGTAGGTAAACAATAAAATGAAATAATTTTTTAAAAGTTGAACATCCTGTATCAGGAAAAATTAATGTCACAGAGAAAATATGTTATAGGAAGGACAACTACTCGTGTTATTCCAAAGTTAAGAACGAAAAACCGGGAACATCCTGTATTTGCTCTACAACTCATGTGTTTTAAACTATGAAATATCCTTTCAAACCGTTTAACAATTTTACATCTTACACTAGATTAGTCAAACATTCTTGTGGTAGAACATGGTGATGGTATCTGCAATATATCGTACAGGGTGTCCGAAATATAAGTGTCTTAATTTTGCCATATGCTGTACTAAACGAAACATATTTGACTTAACAAGTTTTTTTCTCTGACCATCGGTAACAGAATTACGACCGCAAACAGGTCTTGAACATGTGACAACGTCGCTCACATACTATCTTACGATTGTTATGTATTTATACATAATAATTACAAATAGATACACCTATACATAGGTAGGTACTGTGAATGGTTTTCCTAGAGCTCTTTTTCACAGCACACAATAATAGTTACAAGTGTTTAAAATAACTTTTATTTTTTGCAAGAAGCTTTTACCCTGCAAACGCCTAGATTCAGGGTAAATGCCATGTCAGGTAGCTGGTTATAGTTACGATAAATTGTTCCATTTTTGTTTATGTACATTCATAAAGAAAAACTAAACAAAAATGAATCGAACTAGCTGTACACATCATTATGACTCATGTTACTCGTACTTTTAGGTTACCACCAGCAGCCTGACACTGCAACGTTGTCGAACATTACACTACGTTAGAGTTTTAACGAGTTTCTTGGATACTTCAATTGTTTACTTCGTTAATACTGATTCAAAAATCAAATTATGAACAAATTACGTTACAGGCGCTTTGACTTAACCTTAATTATTGTATCTTAGTTAGTAATTTCGTAACATAGTTTTACATATTATTGCAGTTGTCTTTGTATTTTTGAAATGTATTTATAGATAAACAAATCGTTTTCATAAGAGTTGTTTATTGCCTTTAGTCAGATATTTAAACCCTTAAAATTACGGCACTCATATTCTGGACGCCACTGGTATATAAAAAAAATGTTTTTTTTACCAGTTTCTTTTTCGAAAAAAGTGCAGCAATATTTTTATAGTGTTATCTTGTCAAGTTACATGACATATTTTGGGGCATGGAACAGGCATATCTAGAAAAGAAAAATATTTCACAAAATGTAATAATAATTTCTCTATCTCTAAAATGAAACGGTTTACATCAAATTTTCATGGATTGCTCAATTGCAATTCGTTTTATTATCTAAAACAGTTTCCTGATTAAAATCTGAACCACTCATATTTTAAAATTAGTAAATTATTATTGTATGGACCATGGAAGTATATTTTTCCTTGTACAGTTTCAATTCAGTTTTGTTGACATTGTACATATCGCGTACGGACCATATTATACCTTATTTAACATGCTGTAAGCTACATACGTATTTAGAAAAGCTGCAGTTGTAAGTGACATTAAAACTCCTTAAAAAAATCCATGAATATCCACTACCCGTTCTTTCATAAAAACAGGATACAATTGCCGACCATTTATTAAACACTGTTGCATAACGATTCGTGACCGCGTACGTAGTAAAAAATGGCGAAGATGCTATAAAAACAATCGCACTTAGCCCATACAGACACAAACAGACATGAAGTGGTCCGTGCCACTTACCTTGCTGGCTGTTGCTGCCTGCAGCAGCCAAGCCGATCAAGCCAGGTCGAATGCGAACTCGTTACCTCGACCAGGTGGAGTAGTGTACCTAATCGACGTGATTTCCGAGCCAAAGAACGCACCGGAAGTGATTGACGAAGGCGTCAGTAACGCTATTCCGGAGAGCAACGCTAAGCCAAAACACTCGTATCTCTTGGTCAGTCCGATCCCTATCGACGAGGCTAGAGATGGAGTGTACTTCAGACCTGAAAATGGAGAACCATTGACGGAACCTGAGGTAAGATATGAGATATGTAATTACACCTCCAATTATAACTATTGTCTTAACATACACACTACCATTTACTTAGACTATCAGGTAATTTCGGAAAAAATAATATTTGACAATGTGTTAACTTAATATATTTAAGATTTTTTGAATTATTTTTTCTTTGAAATGGATCAGTCAATGGTTATTTTGGAAATTAAGTTTGCCTAACCAAAAAATCTCACACTGAAAAAACGGAAAAGTAAAAATTAACAAAAATCACATTACTATCGCGCACTTGCGTATTTTTTTTGACGTTTCGAAAAACTCGGTTTTAACCCCATTGAGTCAAATGACCGTTTTCCCAAATGTTTTCGCATATTTTTTATTTTTCAAATTCCCGTCTTTTTATATAATTTGTATGTTCCTCAACACTAACATTCATAGGCCGAGACGTTTCTCCAACATAATGTTTATTGCATTCACAAGGTACGCAATTTTTTGAATTTTGTATATCATATTTTGGACGCGTTTTTTACAAAAAAAAAAAAAAGAATCGAAAAGTTTTAGTTGCCTGAAAAACGATTCTAATATTAAATCTGTTACCGATTCTTCTTAATGTTTCTGATAATATAAGAATGGAATTTTTATTGTATGATTAGTTTCTCTCATATGTCGTAAAGTGTTCGTCTTATCTGTAATATTTTTTAATGTTCTATCAACAAAATTTGGAGGATATTCATTATTTATTAAAACATTTTTAATAAATAAAGTGCGTGATAGTGATGTGATTTTTGTTATTTTTTACTTAGTATCTGCTTTTTCAGTCATAGTTTTTGGTTGGTCAAACTTAGTTTTAAAAATAACCTTTGACTGATCCGTTTGGCGCAAGGGTTTATTCAATTAATCTTTATTCAGATGTGTGGCAAAATACCCAATTAAACTAAAGAAGAACTAGAATCATGTCACAAATAAATAGCTTCAGAGAATATTTTGTTAATTATATATACAGGGTGTACCAAATTTAGCATTGAAGTTATTTTGGTATATCAATATCATATTGAATAGCCATGACTGAACAGTTTTATTTATTCTACGATACACTGAAATAAGTGCAATTCTTAAAGGCGTAATAAAAAACGTAATAATAAGTATTTTTTATTAAGCAAATTGTGGTCAATTCACTTTAAACAGAAAATTTTTAAACTGACCCTGTTATGTAAAGTTCCCGTAGCTATGCCACTAGTGTGAACTAGTGACCTAGTTAGTGCATTATAAACAAGATGTCAGGGTCGGCTTAGGTTTGGTGTAATAACTCTTGAATAATTATCTCGAACTAATGACAATGTTGAAATTAAATTTTTTATTTTTCTGTTCTGTACAAGGTGTGTAAAACAAGCCACCTCCTAAAGGTAGCTACTGACCCTGAAAAAATTGACCCCGAAAATGTTTTTCATTAAATAACGGTATTATTATATATTATATATTAAATTATGAAATTTTGGTCAGTTACTGAACTTGATCTTGCTTAACAATATGCAATAGAAAACATTTTAAAATTTATACTAGGGTTGTGAGAAAATAGCTTGATTGAGGGTAGTTCACTCTAATCTTTTTAGCAGATTTTCTAATTTCTGAATGAAATAAATGCAAATTTGTTTTATACATACAAAAGGCAATCTTATTGTATATCGACAGGAGGCAATCTTATTGTATATCGACAGGATACACTGTTCATTTTAGAAACACCTTGTATATCCTTTATTAAGGAACACACTTATTTTAATAACACTCTATATATAACGCAAAAACTTAAACGTTAAATTTAATTAGTCATGTTTATGTGGTAGTATCAAGGCCTACAAACAATTAGTAGTGGATATATGGGTAAATGTTTAACAAAATAATAGAAGTCCGGTCCTGTGCATGTAAAAAATATTTTTTTGTTATCTATTTGCAAATTTCCATTAGATTTTCTTTGACATGATCACTCTGTATCTTGAAAAAGGAGCATTTTGTAGAAACATGTACATGAGAGTTTTATTTATTTTCAAATATTTAATTACTCGCCTTTTATATCTACCCTTGTACCCTTGTTGTTCTCGGGCTAGACTCAGCTGAATTGAACCCGTTATGACAACCCGCTATGAGCAAGCAAACAGTCACAACCTGTTACAGGAACTGGCTCAAACCATGAATAAATCTATATCAAATAGTAATATAAAAATTTTCTTATGAAATTAATAGATTACAGAAATTTGTAATGGAGTTGCATTCAACAAATTTTTTATGACAGATTATATTTTTAATGTGCCTCTCTTTCTGTTCGCATTTTTAAATAAATATTCTGGATGGACATTTTTGACTTTTGAATAGCGATCCATATGCAAATTGCACGGTTTTATTTATCGCAATTACCATTGTGATAAGAGGATAAAATATTTTGGACATTCAAGAATAAACTCTCTGTACTACTGACAAAAATACTCTGAAGATAGATTCGATCACTTTTTTAACATTATAAAAATTGAGAGTAATCTTCTGCTCTATTTTTTTTCCAGACCCTTAGAGTGCCTTCTCCAAAAACATTAGTTAGAAGGAGAAGAAGCAGCTACGGAAGCAAAGGCGGCGGCGGTGGTCTACTAGGAGGTCTTTTAGGAGGCGGTGCCGGTGGCGGATTTGGCGGTGGATTTGGTGGCGGTGGTGGAGGAGGCGGAGGTGGCGGAGGAGGATTTGGATTTGGAGGTGGAAGCGGTAGTGGAGGCGGCTTCGGTAAAGGTGGCGGTGGTGGTTTTGGAGGTGGATCTGGAGGCGGAGGCGGCCTTGGTGGTGGATCTGGTGGTGCTGGAGGTCTCGGAGGTGGAGGCGCTGGCGGACATGGCGGAGGTTCTGGAGGCGGTGGAGCAGGAGGTGGAGGATTTGGAGGCTCCGGAGGTGGTGGCCTGGGAGGCGGAGGAAGCGGTGGATTTGGTGGCGGTAAAGGAGGCGGCGGTGGAGGTGGAGACGGATTCGCGACAGGAGGTAATAGCGATTAATACTTTATAAACTTTCTATTCAAATTTGTTGGTCTCAGCAATAGTAATATTTAATGAATTAATACATATATGTTATTATTGCGTTTAATAATTATACCGATTTTTATGTTTAAAGAAATTATTAACATGTCAAAAATAACTTTTACGGTGTCATGCAGCATGTTCGAAACCGAATATAAAACTATTTCTGATATAAAAAACAAATATTGAGTAAAGTTAATAATAATAAAATTCAGATTTAATTTGTATACAAAAGTACACAAACAAGTAAACAAAATATGTATGCATAGGAAAAGGAAAACGACAACACACTGCGTGTTATTGTGATTGGATTCCATTTTAGACACATTTTTTTAGTGAAAGTTAAAATAACTAAATATGTAAAAGAAGTAATAAAAACAAGTCTCTAAAATAATTTCTTAAGCACAATAGATGGCAAAACTTTTCACGTTTAGAATGATTTTATTTTTCAACATCTAATACTACTTGTATTATTTAGACGTGCAAATTATAGGAGGAGGCCGCGGAGGTGGTGGCGGCAGCGGTCTAGGAGGTGGTTCCGGTGGTGGCGCTGCTGGAGGTCACGGTGGTGGTGGTAGCGGTGGATTTGGAGGCGGCGGATCCGGAGGTGGCGGATCTGGCGGTGGTGGATCTGGCGGCGGAGGATTCGGTGGTGACGGTAAGTTGATAATATATTCGTACTTATGTCCTATGTTATGTTTCTAAAGAAATTCGGTAGAAGCTATGTAGCTGATTGTTATCAATATACCTACATATTTTTTATCTATTATAAGCAAAGCAATAAATATTATGACTAATTTTTCACAAAACTCTACATAAAAGTTATTTTCTCGAGATCACACGTTTTTAAACTGACCTGGAACAGTTTAAAAGTAGTGCATTCTTACGATAAACTCATGACGTCACATCTAAATCGATTCAAACTGTTTCGGAAAAGAATCACATTGTGTTTTCGAAATTGATGCATGAGTTCTTTGTCGGATACTTTGCTTATGACACCACATCCATCTCTGCATTTTGTTTTATTCAGGGCAAAATAATTCGCCATATTATTGACAGAATAATTTTCTTTACATTTCAAAAACAGAACATCAATGGAAATAAAAATCTTCAAATAAAAAATAAATCAGAGGATCAAAGTGATAATGAAATAAAAATTGAGATTAAGATAGTGTATGAAATGTTTCTTTTCTTGCACTGTGAAAATATGACCTCACTTAGAAACTGTTTTAATTAGTTTTGACGGCTTCAGTGGCCACATGATACATGTTATTTGTGAAATTAGTAGTTATAATGCGAGTAAAATTATAATTGTTGATACACATTAATATATTCATACAGCTAATATATTTCTAATAATTCTGTATATTAAATAATACCTATTTACAAATGTACAAAATGAATTTAACAGTGAAGTCTGCATTTAGCACATTAAGGAAGTCTTAGATATTATACTGAAATGTAAAACTATATCAATAACAATATAGTATTTACCCATTCTTCAGACTCTATGGGGTACAAGACGCATTTGGATCCAAAATTCACTGTTGAATTTATTTCCAGGCTGTCTTTATAATGGCAATCCCTTTTTGACACCTTATTGTCATAACAATTTTCCCTTAGGTGGAATTGGTGGCGGAAAAGGAGGCGGTGGCGGTGGAGGTTTAGGAGGCGGTGGAGGTTTAGGAGGCGGTGGAGGTTTAGGAGGCGGCGGCGGTCTGGGAGGCAGCGGCGGTCTGGGAGGCGGCGGTGGATCTGGAGGTATGATTTTCCTTTACTAAATCACAAAAATTAATATTTATCAAGTCAAACTTGATTATAATAATAGAAAAGCCAAGTATTTTATGAAATGCAATTAAAAAATTGAGAGGACTAATTTCATTAAACCTTGAAATTCTATTTAAAAAAATATAAATTCTGTTGTGTCAGAGAATTCAACTTAACAATAATTGTTAGTTAAAAAAAGTACCTAGTAAACTAATAATGATACACACAAATATTGCTTGGATGTTACAGACTTAAAATCATATTTAATACCTTCAGTCATTTAGTGTTGCATAAATTTTAAATAGGCGTTTAAAATAAGTACCTACATAAATATTACATCTACCAGAGCCCATCCGTATTATAAAGTAACAGGAACTGTACTAATAATAATAAAAAAATACCTAACGAATTTTTATATACAATATCTGTGAAAAATCCATGAAAATTATAAGTTTGTTTAAACACTTTGGATATACTAAACGAAAGAATAACTAAATATGTAAACATACCTCCAATTTAACAAATCATGACAACTCTCAAGAATGTTGAAAATTAAACAAAGCAAGACCTAACAATTATTACTGCCGCAAAAAAATATATAAAACCTAGGATGAAAAAGCCAATGCAGTGCTATCAGAGATCTCTTTGCGAACTAAAAACATCCGTGCTGATCGATACAGACTTGAAGAACCTCTCAAATAAATACATAAAATATGTAATAAACTTATAAATACTTTTTTCGTTTTGGTTGCGTGGCAAAGTAATATACTAATTTAGAAGCTCATAGAAAGAAATTATTGATAAGTTCCTGAAACATCCTGAAAACCGTAAAAATCAAACTTTTTATATTTTACCATATTCTAGTACTAAATGCAGTGTAACGAAGAAGTTTCTGAAGTAAAACAAGTAAAAAGTTTTTGTAATTCATACCGCGTAATGTTTATAACTAAAAAATTTTAAAGATGTTATAGATTCCGGTTTTTTACACGCACAGACTTTCCTACTATTTTGACTACTCAATTCAATTCAATTCATTTATTTTGTTTCGAAACAATTTCAAAATTGTATAACAATTGCCAGTAAAAAAATATATAAATTACATGAAACAAATGCAACTTAAAACGCAAAAATACACATAGGAAATAAAAGCATTTGGTCACTTAAAAAAACTTAAAATTAAATTTTAAATGCGTACTTTGCTTACAGTCAGCAGGTAAATGATTAAATATTTTCGGTTACAAATAAATGGTGATTTACGGACAATTTAGAGCTTAGAAAATGGTACTATGATCATTTTCATGCCTAGTGTTTATTTAAATGAGGATACATTTAAATAAAACGTATGCATATTCTTAAAAATAAAAACACAAATTTTAAATATAAACAACGACGTCAAAGTTAAAATGTTACAAATTTTAAAAATGTTTTTACATGTGTGTCTACTGGGTACACTAGCCACAGTACGCAGAATACGTTTCTGTGCAATAAAAACATTATGTGAAAGGGTGGAATTATCCCAGAAACATACACTATAACGAAGAAGAGATTCAACATGTGTAAAAATTTAATAATTCTTTTGTAGTTAAAATAGTTTTCATATTTCTAACTTAGAAATTGATAGAACCATAGTAGAAACTAGATAAATACTATGATTTTTCAGCAAAAGGGTTTCAGCAAAATAAATATTTAAAAATGTTACACTACTAATGCTATCTATCTAACTATCATCACATATTTTTTGTCTATTGTGAAATCTAATCATTTGTTATTTATTGGGAAGTATAAACAGTTTTGATTAAACCAAGCACATATATTTTGCATAGTTCTATCTATGTCAGTATTACAATTGTCGAACAAGTTACTTCGCTTTTTGATCCAATACATCTTCTATCGAATTTATATTGACAATATAGTACAGGACCCAAAACTGAACCCTTGTGGTACTTCCATTTCAACTAAACAAGAATCGGAGTTGATTACATTCACAGCACTTAATGTGGTATATTGTATATACTCGCGTCAAGAATTCAGACGACTTACGTCATACGAACAAATGAATAAATCATCATATTTTCATCAAAATATTTAAGAAACTGCAACTGATAGTAATAAAATTATATACTACACTAAAAGTTTGCATTATATATTGGACTAAATTGCAAAAAATGATTGTTTTTAACGCGACCAATTATCGAAAATTACGTTGACAATAAAAACAAATGTGTAACGTCAGCCGTGACGTAAGACGTCTGAATTCTTGACGCGAGTATAGAAGCATATCGTTTTCGAAGTTTCATAAAATTAGTTAACCAATTTAATACAACACCTCTTATGCCATGATCATAAAGCAACTAAATAATCTTAAGTAGTAATTGTAAAAAGATTTGCCTAGAGGACTTATACAATCATATCGAAAAGGACTTGGAGTAATAATGAAACATGGACAAATTTGAAAAGTTAAAAGTACTGGGAAATTGTAAAACTTAATTTAAAGGCAACTTCTTTGACATAAGTGTTCTGTATCGTAATTATTCAACGAAAATTTTGCGACATTACATAAAAAAGATAAATCGTATAGTGAGAAAGATGAGACTGTCAAAAAGTTTAAAAACGATTGATATTATTCGGTGGAAAAAGTATAGTACAAATTTTTTTGACAATGCGATTTTAATAAAATCTAAGTAATAAACTTAAGATGCACTAACTGATGATAATAATAAATTCATAAATGATGAAGATGCACTAACTGATGACAATAATAAATTCATAAATGATTCAAATGATATATTTATTTTATCACAAAAAACGAAAAACGAAATTTGTAGTTTTTCTACACCTGTTGACATATACAAGCGAAAGTACCAATTGATGACATTTCCCATAACATATCTAAACTGGGTACTAATATTATTAAAGTTTTTAATTCATTTATTTCGAAAAAATATATTTGCTTTATAACTTTATAGCAAACATGTTAATTTTAGTTACAATGTTGAGTTTAACAGAAGGGACGAATACATTTTTAAAATTCATCTGTGTCTTCTTTCCTGAAGAATTCATTTTTATCCGTATCAGTAACTAACTCTTTCTTAATAAGCAAATAGATGAGTGTTCCATATTTTCCCATAGACAAGTTATTCTCTGAGATAAGTCTTACTTATCACACTTTTTCAATAATAAAACTCCAAATGTTCCGGAAACTATTTAATTTTTAACCCAACCGACTACATTGATCTGTATACAGATACGTAATTTCAGATACGGAAAAATAAGTGTGCCGTTTTTTCTACGATAGTCTCTTCACAATTTTATAATGTACACAATGATGCCTTCCTCCTTAGACATTGCGTGGTGTACACGTTAAAGGATGCCTTTCTCCTTAGACATTGCGTGGTGTACACTTTAAAGATAGCTTTCCTATATAGGATATGTATCTATTTTATTTTCTAGGTCATAGCGGCGGTGGATCTGGAGGTTTTGGTGGTAGCGGATCTGGAGGTTTTGGCGGTGCCGGATCCGGAGGATCTGGAGGAGGTGGATTTGGTGGTGGAGATGGAAGCGGCGGTGGTGGAGGCCACGGAGGTGGTGGTCTCGGAGGAGGCAGCGGAGGAAGCGGTGGTTTCGGTGGTGCTGGCGGTCATGGTGGTGGAGGTAGTGGAGGATTTGGAGGTGCCGGTAGCAGCGGCGGTGGAGGTAGTGGAGGCTTCGGTGGCGGCCAAGGAGGCGGAGGTAGTGGAGGCTTCGGTGGCGGCCAAGGAGGCGGAGGTAGTGGAGGTTTCGGTGGCGGCCAAGGAGGTGGAGGTAGTGGAGGATTTGGAGGTGCCGGTGGTCACGGCGGTGGTGGAAGTGGTGGATTTGGCGGCGCTGGTGGATTAGGAGGAGGCAGTGGTCTTGGCGGCGGTGGAGGAGGTGGTGGTGCTCTTGGAGGAGGCGGCGGCCTAGGCGGAGGTTTAGGAGGAGGTAATAAAATTATGATCTATGGTCCTTCGAAGTAATCTAGAATTTTATCAATATGGTTACATTAAATTTTTTTTAATTTTGGAAAAAATTTGCCTAACATATACCACGTACATTAGTGTGTAGTGTACAAGTAGTAGTTTCTTGAACATTACAATTGCTCTTTTATATTTCAATACCTATAAACAAATCAGATTACAATTTGACAACGAGTGAGAACCTGCAACCATTGCAATAAAATCTAATGTATTGGGTACATATCTCACAAACGTAACTGCTACTGTTGACACTGCTAGTTTAGTAACTGACTAAGTTAATAAGACATATTTTTGCCGATTAAATAAAAACAAAATTATGATTTTTAAGTAAATGTAATAGTTTTGTGTGCATGTGTCATAATTTAAAAAAAAATCTCACTTTTTCCACCGAAGAGTAATAACCACATTTAAACTCTGGACAAAGTTATTGTAAAAATATGTATTTTAATTAAGTTTTAGATCATTTCGACGTCAATTTATTTATAATTATAACATAAATACGTATGACACATCTGAAGTTTAATTAGAATTTTAGAAGGAATTAATATTAACCTTCTTTATACTATTTAAGCATTAAATTTAATATTATATTTTTATATCGCTCTCTGTTTTAGGCGGTGGTGGAGCCGGAGGCCATGGAGGTGGCGGAGGCGGCTCTGGAGGTCATGGCGGTGGAGGTGGATGCTGTGGAGGTGGAAAAGGTTCATCACATGCCTCAGCACATGCTTCAGCCTCAGCTTCAGCTGGAAGCTAGTGAGTAGCAAAGCCATCGCTGATTACATATTTTGACATGTTGACACAATCAAAATTTTTATTTAATGTAACATTTTGTTAGCAATTAATTTGCTACTATTGCAACACATACTTTAAATTCGAAAATCTAGCTTGTCAAGACTAAATTGTACCTTCTTTATAAGACATTAATGAATATTTTTTGTTTCAGCGGAAAATAAGCTAAAGAAGAAATTTGTACATCCAAATCGTCCTAGGAAGTGAAAATCTAATATTAATAACTGTTTCTTGTCATGCTTTACAAATAACAACATGCGTGTGTTATATAAGTTTGTGATTGCAATTGTATATATAGAAATCGACAATTTAAGCAATGTGATAACTTAATTTTACAATAAATAAAAAACATTTAATAAAGCTTGTGTTTCTCTTCTATCAAAGCATTGCCGGGGCAATGTTGCGAGAGCTGATAAAACATTGAAAAATATATGAAGATTACTTAATAAAGATGTGTCCTAAAGCCTTCATTTTTGATATACAGTGCGAGAAAATTCTAAAAAATCAAAGATTGGATGTAAATTTTTCTAAGCATAACATACTTTATCTAAATTTGACACAATTTTTTTGTGTTTCCAAACACGCAAGTGTTATCAGTGTATTTTGTTGTACAAGGTAGAGAGCGCTTGTGGCTGGTACTTCCGCTGATATTTTATTCAGTAATTTTTATTTAAAGCAGGTTTTTCGCAGTCACGTAATATTATTAATTTAAAATAATATATTTTTTTAAATAATGTATTTAAATTTGTTTAATGGGAAACATCAGTCAAAATAAATAATAAATGTATTTAGCCAAGCAGCACAAACCACACCGAATTTAACTAACGACTAGTTTTATACCAAAATTATACAAATTATGGCTACAAAATTAGTATAGCATTACGTCTATGGTCGAATTTTAAGTAATTTTGGTAGGAACTGCGTACGTTACTATTGCCGACGTCACAACGACGTCGGCAATGTCGATGTCGGTATCTCGACGATAATTGCTGATCCAATATTACGCCTAAGTATTTAATTTGTTTTACAAATTCAATTTGACTATTATTGATGTGTATATTTGTATTAACAGCAAAGTATCTTTCACAATTAAATTTGGTCCCAACCATCATACATTTAGTTTTAACTTATTTATACATAACCAACCATATTACTTATATAGCTTATTATTCATCCTTTCAGTTACTTGTGAAAGATCCTTTCCTGATACAGATATCGGCGTATCATCTGCAAACATATTTACATATGAATCATTTAAAATACTATTTATGTCGTTAATATATATAAAAAACAGAAGTGGTCCAAGGACACTTCCTTCTGGTACACTATACACGCTTGCAACTGCATTTGAAATGTTGTTTTTTACCTTAACCTTATGACACCTCTCCACTAAATAATCTTTAATCTAAGACAATGCCGTTAAATTCGTTTACGTTTACGTTTACGTATACGTTTCAAATCCACAAAAACATTTAAAATTACATTATCTTCATTTATATCGCTTCTCCATTTTGTACAATCTAACTGCAGACTTTTTTCACATGAATGTTTTTGTCTAAAACCCGATTGAACCTCACTCAACAGTTTGTTACTTTCGAAGTAACTTCCTAATTGTTCAGCTATTATAATTTCCAATATTTTATCGACTATAGGAATTAAATTTATTGGTCTGTATTCACTTGGTTGACAGGGATGTTGCACTTTTGGAACAGGAATTATTACACTTGTTTTCAAGTCTTATGTTATATTTATTAGATTCAGTAATGGATATTCTTTACTATCAAATATTTGTTTTAGCAATTGACCACTCAAAATATCATCTGCACTACTTTTATTTTTTGAACCAAAAACATCTTTTCTTAATTTATTCAAACTTATAGTACTAAACTGATTTAATTCTGTCGTTCCCTTTATTCTATCTTGAGTATTCTCATCCACAGAAATATTATCTATACTATTCACAATGTCTTCGATACTACTTGCATAGAAATTATTAAAATTTTCTGTTATGGGAAGAGTGCTTTTGAAATACTGTATTTCCTATCTCATGTACTTTTTTATTCCCTACCAACTGCTTTATTGTTTGCCACACTTTTCTTGTATCATTTTTATGCATATCTATTTGTTGTTCCAAATATATTTTCTTTTCCCTTTTAATCATATCTATTACTTTATTTCTATTATGGTTATAGTTCAGTACGTGTCAACTTAATGCATTATCGCGTTTATTTTGCGCCTCCTTAATTTTCGAATTATACCATTTATTATTCTAGAGTACAGGCTTATTTTTTTATGGAGCAATTTTATCTACTGCAGATGAAATTTGATTTATAAAATTGTTATATAGCATATCCAAATCAGAGCATTCGTATTTCCCATCTCTACCAATTAGCTCAACTTTGATTGTGTTTATGTTATCAATGTGCAAATTTCTAAATTTAATGCTTTCATGTCTATAAGAAACCTCGACATCTAATGTTGTCCCAATGACTGAGTGATCTGTAATTTTTGGAAATATAGGAGGTAAGAGAACTAACTTGTAAATATTCGTTATTATTAGATCAATCCTCGTAGATGATATATTAGTAACTCTAGTATCATAATTTACAATTTGTTTAAAACCACAATCTTCAATTAAATGTATAATTTTCTTTGTATCATTAATGAACATTTGTTACAGTTCTCAAAAAGTAGTTCATATATCTCATCAAACACCTTTTAAAGTCTCTATGATCTACAAAATTCGCTCACGCAATATCCTCTAGTGTACATTCGGTAACTACGGCGCTTCCTCCTTTGTTTTTCGAAAAAAATACAACTGTTATTGTAGGGTTATGGGTTATTTTTTTTTTGGTTATGGGATTGTGGGGTTACAATTGTGACTGGATTATGGGTTTGGGGGTTAGCAGCTTGAGTTATGTGTTTAAAATTTAAGTATAGGGTTATGCAGGGTATTTTTACATGTAGTAGCAAAACTGAGACCACAGATTCTTTAGGTGAAAATAAATCGATTTAATCTAACTTGTGCTGTATTGAAAAATGGTTTCATCAAACCTCGTCGATCTTCTTCAAATTTTGCACGTCTACATAATTTATCATTCTGAATAACTTTTTCAAGTAAAATTTTGTTGCATTTTCAGCAGAAAAGGCACTTTACCTGAAACCAAAACAGTTTTTGCTTGGTGCACTGAGCATTTCAAATAGGAGTATTTCACAAATAGTTATTTCTACCAACCTTTTTCAAATAAAACAGGTAGGAGAATTGATTGTTTCGATAGTCAGAGGAATACACTAAGCTGCAAAAAAGTTTTACCAATTAAAAGAAACAAATTTTAATTTCTCTCCAGCAAAAACCCCCGATTTACAAATTTTATGTAAATATTTGGATTTCTTAAGAAGTTATTTACAAATATCGAAAATAAAATTTTAACTTTGACACTTTCTTTATTATGCGACTTGGAATATACAGGGTGTTCCAAAATAGAAGGCCATACCACTAACCATATTCTTTGGACAAAAATAATGACTTTCCTTATGCCATTTTTTATTTGGATGTCCCTGTTTCAATATACAGGGTGATAAAGTTGCATTTTAAAAAACTATTTTTGTTAATAATTCCATTGTTTTATAAGATACACACTTGAATTGCACGTACATTTATCTTATTCCGGCATACTTACCATGTAATTTTGGTAGAAAAAATCAAACTGGAATGGAGGTAACTGATGAATGCAGTACCCTTTATCTCCTCCAATTATTTCTAAGTACCCTTTGCAGCTCTATCTTGAAATATCAAATGTAGAATTTTCTTCTGATCATTTTATCTCTTTTGTAATTTTTTGTATAAATGCTCCGTTTTGGAGAAAAATGACAATTTGTAGTGCCCATAAATCTATAATTCACTATCATTTTCAAGTAAAACTGAAATTTTGTGGATATACTCGTACATATCATTACAATACCTTGGCAACTTAGCAAATTTTACTGAATGAAAATTTGCTAATTAAAACAAAATGGATAATCCTAAATTTTATAAAATGAGGAAAACTTATGAATTGAAAAAATAATATGGCATTAAAATCTGTAATACAGTTCTCTTATCAACCAAAAACTAATAGTCTCATTTAGTAATAGTAATAATGAACAATCAATATAATAACTTTTTACCTAAATAACATTAAATAAAATAATTAATTAATTACTACTAATTTAACAAATGTTCTACTTGCCCACCCTCCTCATTAACACATGTACGAGCCCTTTTATGTGAAAGCCTTATCTTTGGAAAGATAGATAGATAGGTGAATATTTAAATACTGCCGGACGTTTCTACCATAATGGGGTGGAGCACCGTCAAGCTGTATCCACATACCGTCACGTACGATAACAGGTAAATAATGTAAAACATATCGGAATTCATTTTGCAGAAAATTTTAAAATGATGCTGAATTTAAATTATTTGGTATGAAAAGGGGACCCATCAGCATATTATCCGCTATTCCCGCCCAGATATTAACCCTGAATGTACATTGATGGTGTGCTACAGTGGTCAGTGGTCGCGCGATTTAAGGCGTCAGTACTTGAATCGAGGTGACTGATCGGTGTTGGTTCGAGCACAGCTGCCGGTAGACCGTATATAAGCTATATTCGTGGAGAGGTTCGGCTCCCTCTCTGCGGGTATGGTAGGGTTGAAGAATGTTGGCTTGGGTCAATGTGAGAGATTGATACCGGTTGACATTTGACTACCCCCCTAATTAATGAGGTTTTCCAGGTTTCCCTCATTCCTGCACTGAGTAGTGGTTAGGGTCTACCAACGTAAGTCGTTCCTGGGCGCAAATGCGACCAGCTTAATAATAATATGCCACCCCCTCTCCCGCACAAGTCACCGACTTCTGGGCTAATCCCTGTGATTAGAATGAGGGGCAGAGATATTATAATAGTTGCATGGGGAATTAAATCCGTCCATACGTGGCTGTTATACATGTTTGTCAATCCATTTCTTGTAAAGTTTACCTCATCCGTGAATAGAATTTTTCTTACCTTTTTCCCTATCTGCATCATTCTGTGTTAATAACCAACATCTAAATTGCATCCTATAGAAGCAAAATCTTGGATGTGGTACGGGTGCAGAAGTTGGGTTTTTAAAGTCCGATGAACATCCATTTTTGAAAAATTTTCTATTTATAGAGAAACAATCATTGTACTTGTGCTTGGTTCTTCTTCTACCAGTGCTAAGATTTGTTCCACTTGTTAAGGGCTTAATTTTCTATGTAGGCCACAAATTCCGAACTTCTGATCCATAAACTTTTCGGTTTCACGAAGATGTCGATCCAAATTTAAGAAAACTTTCCTTTTAGGATGTGATCTGTTGAGATAAGGGAGCTCACTATTTTTTCCTGACAATCATCGGCCGCTAAGACATTTGTAATCCGTCAATACATGTCGTTTTTCTCCAAAATGGAGCATTTAAACAAAAAATTACAAAAGAGATAAAATGATCAGAAAAAAATTCTACATTTGATATTTCAGAAAAAGTTGCATAGACGTACTTAAAAATAATTGGAGGGGATAAAGGGTACGGCATCCCTCAGTTACCACCATTCGCTTTTCGATTTTTTTAACCAAAATTACATGATAAGTATGCCGGAATAAGTATGTGCAAAACTTCAAGTGTGTATCTTACAAAACAATGGGATTATTAACAAAAATAGTTTTAAAAAAGTAACTTTAACACCCTGTATATTGAAACAGGGACGCCCAAATAAAAAATGGCATAAGAAAAGTCTCATTTATTTTGTTCAAAGAATATGTGTTTAATGGTATGGCCTTCTATTTTGGGACACCCTGTAGATATGTTAGATTAAATCGATTTATTTTCACGGGTTAAACGGACCCTGGATTCGAATTCAGTGACCCCAAAAACATATAATAAATATAGTCTGACTTTCAGATATGAGACAAAAAATTGTGTCTATGCAATCTGAGCAAGTTGGATAAAATATATATAGTTTTATCCAGGGTGTATAACAGTCAAAAAGTTTTCTGAATTTTACACGCCGACTTCATACTACGAAAATCATAAATATTATTACCACACCTCCCAGAATACTTTTTTTAAAAAAAAACTAGTACCTAAAACATAAATTAATATTATGTATTTTTCATGGTGTAAGGTATAAAAAAGGTATAATTCACGGTATTTCAATATGAACGTTCTATTTTCTTACAAAAGTTAAAAAAAGTAATTCTATATCAGCATTAGTTTCCCTTTAAACTAATAAGAACCGCCACTGCCGGGGTTGATTTTATTTGTAAATAATTATTTATTAAAAGTGTGATTCTCCGTAAATAAAACAAAACCCTTAAGCAAATTCAAATTAATTTTAAAACTAATTTTAATTTATATTAAATAAATTATACATACTCTGTGTCCTGTTTTTCAGGTTAACACCTCTGGAAATGTAAGAAAGCTGTGAAATTTCTGCAAACCAATTTTTTTATAATTAATAGTCTGAAGAGAGGTTATCCTATTCTATAAATTATTTATTGATTTGACCAAAACCTGGCCTACTACGGTTTTTTAAAGGGGTTGCTTTTCCAGAAAGTGGTATTTTGCATTTTTTATCAAAAAGATAACACTACAAGCTATTCAACGCCCATCTTAAAACCCATATACCAAGTGTGATCGAGAAATGTATATTGAGTGTTTTTATGGAGATCCGAACTTCGAAAAATCAGACACCTAAATATGATAATAATCAGGTCACAGATTGCCATGAAAGTGTAAGAAAATACCAGTTGGAGGAAGAAAAAACACAAGGCACTTTAACACGTTTAACTGATTATTTATTGTTAAAATAGAGTAGAGTTTTAATTTAATTCAAATTGTGGTATACTTATATTTTTATACAATTTCATATGTTTGTAAATCATTTATATGAGATTTTTTTAATTCTGTGTAAATGTGATAAAAACAGTAAATTATTAAAAATACACTAAGCAAATTATTTATATACATTTACCATGATTATGATTGGCTTTTTTATGCGCATCATTATCTTGGTAATTTTACTTACGATATGTATAGTTACTAAAGCTCTGTAAAATTTCAGTGTTATTAAAAAGATAATATATGTATTTTTACCATGGAAATTGTGTAGGTAAGTAGTTATACATAATATGTAAATTTACTAATCCTTTATAAAATTGGAATGTTATTCATTTAATGCATGTAAAAATTATACAGGAGTAGCCAGAAGTACGGAATAAAATTCATATCTTTTGAATGAGTGAATTTTTTTGAGGTCGGTGGACCTTGGTGGCCATTCCTGAGGCCCACCGCGCCCAATCCAATGATTTGGATAAATTGTTTGTAAATAATTACGTACTGTTATACTGAAATGTGCTGGTGCACCATGGTGCATATACCACATTTGATTTCTTATTTCTAAAGAAACATCCTCAAGCAACGAAAACTGTTGTTGAAGGAAATTCAGGTTGTCCGTCAAGTCGTTTCGGCAGGAAGAATAGTCCAATAATGTAAACACCAATAATACCTGCTCATATGTTAACTGAAAATTGTGTAGGAAACGGGTTTCAGTTATAGCATGAGGATTTTCATCCACCCAATTATGATTGTTACGGAAATTTTGAATGAAATTGGTGAAAAATTAGTTTCGTCAGTGAACAGAATATGCAATCTAAATTGAGGATTTTGGACAACATTATGAATATACTACTGACAAAAGGTTAAACGCTTTGGAAAATCTGTGGGACTGCACTCTTAAAATATGATAAGGATAAAACAAAAAATCCACTAAAATTCTCCAAACAATTTTGTGGCAAATATTCAAGTTTTTAGCGATCTTCCTCATACTCGTTTCAGGATATTCTTCGGTAATGTGCATAGTCGGCTGCAGTTGTATCAAGAAGAAGTAAGTAGGTAACAATAAAATAAAAATCATTTAACACCTCGATGGAAACAGATAAACAAATTTTAAAATGTCAAACTTGACTTACATTTAATATATTTGTAAACAAAGAATTTTTTTAAACGTCAAAAAATGTACGCGATAGTGATGTGATTTTTGTTATTTTTTACTTATTTGTTTATTCAAAAATAATTCTTGAATGCTCCACAGGTGTGGAAAAATATCCAGTTAAATTAAAAAAAAGTAAAGAACATAATTATGTGCTTATTATTTTTTATTTAAATGTCATATCCCGTAAAATAACCCACTGAATACAAACATAATTAAAAAATGGATATGGGAAGTCCAAAACCACTATACTGTGCAAACATTTTTAATTTTATTAGAGGAAGTAAGTATAACACAGCACAGCAGCAGCATCTTCTGACCCATGACAATATCATTAACAAGTGAAAAAATAAAATGTCTTTTACACATCAAATTATGCCTCTGCGAATTAATTATTTAAATGCACCATCATGAATTAAAATAGACAAATTGATTTAGAAAAGGATAATAGTACCTAAGAATGACAACTATAAAATTCATTTAGAAAAGAAAACAGTTATTCCAGGATTACATATCGGTAATACTCGTAATACTCATATAAACCTTGAGACCAAAAAAACAACATTTAGTTAATTGTAGAATTATTAATTGCCAAACAAAAACTGTCTAGCCTTGCAATATACAAGTCTTATTTAATAGGAGATACGTTCATTATAACCTGCACTACTTCAAGTATAAATAGTAAAGCAACTTCTAAAGGTCTACTATATCCGAAATGCAAAATAGTAAAGTGACTAATTCACAGCACTTAAATTAGTACGGGAGATAAGAAATGTAGAGGACAATCTTCCATAGACGTACCATTTCAGAAGGGTTTAAAGAACACAAAATTATATAAAATAAATTGACGTTGAGTGAATGTGGCACTCTTTACTTTAAAATATTACACTTTATCATTTAATACACAGCACTGTACACTAACACTTTACACTATTGTCACTATAACGGTCACATGCTAACACTTATAGTAGGGTATCATACAGTGTACTGTGAGATATAAGTAGTCTGCTTACTTCTTGCTCGGCCTAAGCGGCTCGACTTGCAGGAAGCGACCTACCTTGCAGCAGATACTTAACGCAGACCTCTCGCCCTGGGCGACAAGCCATTAAATCTGTAAATGATACTGCAGAAAACAACTACTTCGCGGACTAATGGCCCGACCCGCATTGAATTACTCCTGCAGTTTCTGTGTGAACAGCCAAGAACCCTTATCGGACACACCACCAGACATAGACCTGTTTCGGGCTTGTTAGCCCTTATCAGTATGCCATAGGTGAGATAACCGACAATTGAACTGGCTGTATATCTCACCTGCACTCAATTTACATGTAAATATACAAATGAAGAAACAGTGTTCGACTGACTATCTCTTATGACTTTTGTAGTACTAAATTAAAAAGAAGCGTTGATAGTAAGTCTCCTTTTCTCAGTCCTGTGTCAATAGTAAAACTTTCCGAATATTCACCTTCTATTCGTACTTTGCATTTAGTATTTTCAATAGCAGTTTGGTTGGTATCCCAAATTGTTTCAATATTTTACTTAGTTTATTCCTTTTGACCTAATCATATGCTTTCCTGAAGTCCAAGAATAAGACTATTGTCCACACGTGTACACTTAAATACAGTAGTGTGCTCTAGTTCATATCTGTATATAATTTCCATGTTTTTGGACATCGCAAAAATACGTTTATGTGTTATGTTATTAGTGATATTATTAAGTGTTATTGTGTTAAATAGACATTGGTATTGAATAAAATTGCAAAAAGGGCACAGAAAGTGCATATCATCGGGCAAAAGGAAGAAATATAGCATACAACGCCTAATAAAAAATATTTCACCGTGCCAAAAATTTAAAATAAACTGTGGTGTAGCGTGATGAAGCGCCACGAAAGGAAGCATTGCAACATTGTTTGTGAAGAACATTTTAATGTAATTGGGAATACAGGTAGGTTTAAGTTCATCGAAAGAATTAAAATGTAAATAATCAATTAAACTTTTCTTTTAAGCTACCAGAATGTATACAGAGCGTAAGCAAACTTACATTTTTTTAAATAACATGTTCTGTATTTGCTCTTACCAATTACGTGACGTAGAATGTTATTTGAGGCATTTATAAAATTTTGCTATTTGACTTTACTACATTTATTTCCCTATTTTATTATGAAAACAATAAATAAATAAGGAATTTTTAAAAATGTTTATGGAGAAATGAAATCTGTAGTAAATAGCAACAATTGCAATAGCAACATGTTATTTTATTATGAAAACATAATAAATAAGGAATTTTTAAAAATGTTTATGGAGAAATGAAATCAGTAGTAAATTTATTAATTTAAATTTAAAGACTTAATAAACGTCAAATATCATTATTTAATTTTACTTATTTTTTAAATTAAAACAAGTAGTCATCAGATGGTATAATTTCATAAATATCTCAAGTAGAACAGTCTGTCTTGTACTTACCCAACAGTACTGTCAGCGTAATTGTCACGAGTGGATCTATATTATAAACGAAGGAGTAAGTTAAGTTTAACAATACCACCTCATCACCACTAATAATTATCGCATTACCTAAACAGTATTTACACTATCTATCTATGACCCACAAATACCACAAAAATACAAAAAACAAAAGTCTGTTTATATCACACCTTAACCGTAATCTGCATTTGTATTCACGGAAACCAACCGGGCTGATGACGTGTATCGTCACTGCCATTCTATGGCAGTTATTAATGTTAATATTTTAATTACTATGTGATTATTGCCATCAGACAAGCGTTCTGTGCTTTCAATATGTTGGAAAGATTACCCTGTAATACATTTCAAATATAAAATTCATACATTTCATTGAGAGTAGGTTATATTGAGAATAGATTGTAATATGTATGCAGCATGTTGCCTCATTTTTCAAGTTTAGTTGTTATCATCACCTTTTGTTTTAACTGCATTTAAGAATTACAGAGTTTAATCCGTTTATTTATTCTTAATGTCATTTATGTACTTTAAATAAAGAACATTCAATTATTATTTTGCAACGACTACTTGTTCCTTCCACCGCTAATGTGATTTTTAGGTGGTATTTCTTTTGAGACTCTAGGATGATATTGCTAAGGACTTTTAAACGTGAAGTAATACAGAAAAATTTATCTAATAAGTTTATTAGAAAAAAGAGGGCTTTTTAAGAAGAAAAATGTTTGGGTATGTTTTTGAAAAATATATAATTGATGACGTCATTAGTCGTTTCTGTCAAATCTCAAAGATAATATTTTCGTTTGAAAATGGAGCTTACTTCATCCCATTTAACGCCGCGTGTCCCAAATTTTATTTAAATATTTTGTATCCGCACGGTAGGCCCATTATTTTGATTTTGAGACACACTGTACATAATACGAAATATGTTTATTAAATATATAGTTTTGCTTTTAAATAAAAGTTGGGCATGTTTATTTACCTTCTTCATTTTTTGTACGTATTACTGAAACCCATTTTAATTAGACTCATTAACATAACAAAACAATTATTATTAGAGAATAATTTTTTATACCTCGAAAAAATATAAAAAATATTAATAATGTCTGATATTTTTTATGGGGACTTTTAGTGGGATTATTTATTTACTTCTTTAATATTGGTATGTACACTTAATAGTATTGGATCATCGCAAAATCTTTGACCTTCACCTTAATGTTCTTTGCTTTTCCTAGAATCGACTACAATGAAAGCGTTCGTTATCTTTACCACTACTAAAGACATCAATCAATTCATAAACAAGACAGGTTTTGGTTACATCATCTAATGTATAGGTAATTTACAGAATATACTTTATACAAGGAGCTGCCAAATGCGTATGTGATTCTAATTAAGTAATAAATTTATGCAAAGATATTTAAGACAGTATAAGGAGTCAATAGTTCTTATTTTATTACAATTATTATAGTATTTCAATACAATGAACGTGTTTTTCTTTTAATATACCATATTCCCTCCAAATAAAGGCCTTGAAAAGATAAATAAAATTAGTAAACAAAGAGGAACTATTATCAGTTTCTGAAATGACAGTGTACATTAAAGTTAATAATATTTTATTATTTGTAAATGAATAACAAGTACAATTGTTTAAATGAATATAGAACAAAAACATTTGCAAAAAAATTGTATATCTTTTTTAATAATTCTTATCTCTTACCTTTTTTGTAAGCCTGAGGAAGATTTAAGATAAATCGAAACGTTGGCTTAGTCAGAAAATCTAGACCCTTAATTGAACTGTCATTTTCTCCGATTATTCCATTTTCAATAAATAACAATAGAAAAGTGTTACTAGAGTGCAAGTTTAGAATATAGGCATCATGTAAAGTAAATCCAAATCGATACTCACTCACTCACATTATTGATATGGAACCAGTATCTTATCACAGAATAGTTAAATGCGACCTATATATCAAGAAATTTAAATTAAAAGTTAGGCTTGTAACATAACTGGGAAGTACTATATTTATTAAATACTGTGGATGAGATGATGGACTTCTGAAACTTATTACAGGTTTTTAACATACACGCTCCTAAGAAGCCCTTGGCTTACGCTAAACCTTAAATTAATGATTAAACTTGAAAATGCAGCATATATAAAATTAAAAAAAAATAAAACTGTTGAATCCTTTAATAATTGCGTAATTTAGTTAATCGATCGATTAAAGCAGAAAATACAGCGTTTTTACAAAACAAATTTAAGAATGATCCAAAAGCCATCTGGAGGATACTGAATTATTTAAATACCACTTGGGGCGAAAATAGTAACTCAGATTATCATGTCAATCCTTATAGACATGATTAAAGCTCAGGCGATGGGCTCGGATGGAATAAATAAAAAAATGCTATTATATATATTTCCTCAACTCGGGGAGTACTTTCCCTTCCTTATAAATAAATGTTTATCAACAGGTACTTATCCTGCGTCTTGGAAAGATTTCAATATTCTCCCAATCCCGAAAAATTCTAACCCTCAGACGCTTTCTGATTATCGTCCAATAAGTATCCTTCCTACTATGTCCAATGTATTGAAAACAATTGTACATGAACAAGTTAATAATTATTTAAAGGAAAATAAAATACTACCTTCACATTACATACTTCAAGTCACTGATGATATATTTCGTGTTAATGAAAGAAATTTGTGCAAATCTCTAATATTGCTTGACTTCAGTAAGGCGTTAAATACGTTGGATTACACAATTTTACAGAAAAAGTTGGAATTCTTTGGTATTGGTGAATTTGAACTAGGTAAGGCAACTACTTAATAATTAATAACAGTTAAATTTACTGTATAAAATAGGTGTTATAAAATGTTATTTACTTCTTTTCTTGGGATTCTTTTTTCAATTCTTTATCCGGTCGCCAATTGCATGCTTTGCCTTGTCAGGTTTTACAGTGGACCAGTTTCCAGTGCCGTGCAGAAGTGTAAATTTAAATCATTTTTGAACTGTTCTTTTTTTCTTTACAAAATTGTATTTGTAAGTCATTTAAATTTTTTTAGAAAGTTCTGAATCAACGTGTATACAGGGTATCCCAAAATAGAAGGCCATACCATTAACCACATATTCTTTGGACCAAAATAATGCGACTTTTCTTATGCCATTTTTTATTTGGGCGTCCCTGTTTCAATATGCAGGGTGTTAAAGTTACATTTTAAAAAACTGTTTTTGTTAATCATCCCATTGTTTTGTAAGATATACACTTTTGCACGTAATTTTATCTTATTTCGGCATACTTATCATGTAATTTTAGTGAAAAAAATCGAAAGGTGAATGGAGGTAACTGAAGGATGCAGTACCCTTTATCTCCTCCAAAACGTAGAATTTTCTTCTGATCATTTAACTTTTTTTGTAATTTTTTGTTTAAATTTCTCGTTTTGGAGAAAAACGACAATTTGTAGTGCCCATAAATCTATCATTCACTATCATTTTCAAGTGAAACTGAAATTTTGTGGATATACCTGTTATTACAATACCTTGGCATCTTAGCAAATCGTAATACTTACTAAATGAATATTTGCTAATTAAAACAAAAAGAGAATATCTTTCAAAATATAAGGTTTTCGCTACTTAAAAGGGCACGTCCATGTGTCAATGAGGAGGGTGGGCAAGTAGAACGTTTGTTAAATTAGTAGTAATTAATAAATTATTTTTTCCACGGTCGGGAGTAGAAATCAGTTTCTATGACATCAAAAGTAAAACAGAAGTAGTCGATTATTCCCAAGGAAGCATAATGCTCCCAAGAGAGCTTACATTATGGAGAACGTTTTTCATGCAAAAAAAAAAGATGACATTGAAATTATTTATTGACATTTAAATTAAATGTTACATTTGTACAATTTTGAAAATTAATATAAGAAGGAATATTACTTTCGCTTACATTTACAGTTTTTGTGATTGCGGTACCTACTAAAACCTGATTAGCAATTTTGGTCTTATTTTCAATGTAGTTCTCGACATAACCCTCAGCGACTGTCGTTGATTTCCAACCAGCATGACGCTTTATTGTCGATATGTCGATATCCACACCAGCATCTGCCAGTAATGTCGCTGAAGATCTTCGTAAGCAGTGACCAGTATAACATGCAGCATCGGGTAATTTTAAATACGAAGCTACTACACTCGGA
This sequence comes from Monochamus alternatus, assembly GCA_037114965.1. Taxonomy (NCBI): domain Eukaryota; kingdom Metazoa; phylum Arthropoda; class Insecta; order Coleoptera; family Cerambycidae; genus Monochamus; species Monochamus alternatus. The sequence goes on along the minus strand of CM073431.1, from coordinate 68,671,972 downwards.
ATTTTTACCATGGTATTCTTGCCAACTGGGTGCGAACTACATTTTCCTGCTTTGTAGTACAAGAAAGGCGCTTATGCTTGACGTGGGGAGGACGAAGGGACAGGTATTTTCGAAACAATTCAAGCATATTTCCCACTTTGGTAACCAGAAAGGTTCGTGGAATTTTTGTCTTAGTGTTTGGAATTTTTACAATCAAGGAAGAGCCTACATCCTCAATATCATCTACAGTTAAATTGACTAGTTCATAAGTTCGACAAGCTCCGGCAATCCCCAGAATTAATCCAACCTATAAAAAATCAAAATACTTAATAATTGAAATACCTAACAACAAAAGTAATCTTACCTTAATCATTAAGACTTCTTTGTCATCTGCACTTGATAGAAAATGGTCGATTTCACCTTTTATCAATATTTTTGATTTTTTTGCTTGATATCCGTCACCGGTTCTTTTCAAAAATGCGATCAGCTTGGGGAATTTGCTTATATCTATGTTGTCGTAAATTATCAAGCGTGGAAGACTTGTAATTCTTTGCATTTTCACAGAAGTATGCCAACGAAACATTCTCGCTGTATACTTGAACATTTTTCTCGGCGCACCACTTTTTGAACCGATTGTAGGCTATATCGTATAAAGATCTTGACTTCGTAGGCAGCAAATTGCTTATTGCAATATTTGCAGCCTCCATAATCTCTTCCGACTCACAATTATGCATTGTGCACTAAACAAACTTTAAACTAAACCTAACTAGCACCTTAATTTGACAATTCTTTTTGTTTGTTTATTTTGTAGTTATGGCAATAACTCAACGACTACTAAATAAATGCTCAAATCCGAATACAACAATTCTGGTTCTACTTACTTCATAATGACAAAATATGTATTTTTAAATTAATGAGACCGGGGAAAAAATAGTATATACCATTCGGGAGAGATTCTCTTTTGTCCTCGGTGCATTGTAGCCCTCGGGCTTCAAATAGCACCTCTGCCAAAATAACGCATTTCTCTCCCTTATAGTATAATGTACTATTATTTAATTTAGGTTTTAGTTATTTAGGTAAAAAGTTATTATGTTGATCGTTCATTATTACTATTACTAAACAAGACTATTATTTTTTGGTTGATAAGAGAACTGTATTACAGATTTTATTGTCATATTATTTTTTCAATTTATAAGTATTCCTCATTTTATAAAATTTAAAATTGTCCATTCTGTTTTAATTTGCAATTGCATACAGTTAAGAATCATAGAACATTATTACCAATTTAGTGGTGGTTACTCTGAGTTGACTACACGTTCACGTTAGAAACCGTATATCGTTCGCACATGACGTCATTATCAGGGGCGCACTTAGGACGCTAACGTTAACTTTTGTGGAAGTCAAGTAAATACGTACATTTGTTGTCAAATACAGTTAATATCAACGTCTTACTTTGTACTGGTATGCTGTCCAATATGGTCCATATTAAGTTGTGTAGTTTACAAAACACTATACTATTCACTTTTAGTACTGAAATAAAACTGAATAACCAGCAACTGTTGTAAATGTTCAGTTGTTGAGTTGTGACGTTTATCTCTTAAAATACAATTCATTTTCGAAAACGTACGTTCACCGTCCACAGAGGTCACTGGAGCATATTTAAAATATGTATTTTTCGCTGATGGCACATTTAGAGTGGGTTCAGCAAAATCTACTCCTTTATTTTCAAAAAGATCTGCTATACAGCATACAGTTAAAAATCCCGGATTGTTCTGCAAAACGGTATTAAATTTCACACATTCAGCACTAGATCCTGGTACCTGAGAAATAAACTGTCGCAAGTCTAAAACACTATTTACGACATTATTTATTGAATAGCCTGATGCTGTCATAGGTTCTTCAAGACGACGAATGACTAAAGGTATGCGTGAATAATGAAAATGTGTATTCGCTAAATCTTCGTAAAGACTAGGATTATTAAATTCTCTTTGAGCATTTAAAATAGAAGTAGCATCACTTGCATCTAGTTGCTGTATAACACTTTTTATGCCATCAAAGTAAACGTAGCAATATGATGCTGCTTCTAACCACGTACCCCACCGTGTCAAAATGGGTTCTGGAGGTAGTGGTACATCTGGAAGAATTTCTCTGAATAACTGTATTCGGATTGGTGCTTTCAAAAATATTTTCTTTACATTCGCTATCAAGTTGTTGACGTTTGGATAGCACTGCCTATTTGTTTCAGCAAATTGATGATGTGCGAGACATGTCACATGCACCGCATTGCAGTAAATCTCACGAAACCGTTTCCTTGCTGCAACCTTGTCACGTGCCGGTAAATAAACAGGGCGTCAACACTGGCCATTATTTTGAAGATGATATTTGTTTTTAATTAGGAATATTTAAATATTACGATTTTCAACCGACGGACCTAAGTACGGACCTGAGATGCGCGAACGACATACGAAGTTTAGTAATTATAGATATAGTCGAACGCCGACAATAGTTGATTGGTAGTCGTTCTAAAGTATATATACTCGCGTAAAGAATTCAGACGTCTTACGTCACAGCTGACCTTAGACGTTTGTTTTTATTGTCAACGCAATTCGATATTTGGTCGCATTGAAAACGATCATTTTTTGCAATTTAGTGCAATATGTAATGCAAACTTTTGGTGTAGTATATAGTTTTAGTACTATCAGTTGCAGTTTCTTAAATATTTTGATGAAAATATAATGAATTATTCATTTGTTCGTATGACGTAAGTCGTCTGAATTCTCGTCGCGAGTATAAATGATCAGTTTTACATAATACGTAATAAATAATGGACGAAATAGGATCGAAGCTCTTTCAGTCAAGTGGCAGTGAATTTACAATTAGTTCAGTTCAGTTCAGTAGAACTGAATCTAGTCTCCATAAACTTTGATTTTAAAAATAATTTATGTGCTTTAAATAAAGTAATATATCTACAATACAAATGCAATAGTGCACTTTTCAAATATATTTGGTTGTCGATGGATAGGTCGAGATGGGCCCATTTTATGGCCACCGAGGTCGCCCGACATAACTCCATTGGATTTCTTTTTATGGGGAAATTTAAAGAGACTTGTGTATTCGACGACAGTTCACACCAGGGAAGACCTGATAGAAAGAATAAGATACCATTTCGATGAAATTCGAGCCAATCCGGAGATGTTTCAAGTACAACGAGAAAACATCCGTAGGATAAGGAAATGTATAGAGGTACAGGATGCCCATTTCGAAAATTTGCTCAAGTAAAAAAAAAGAAACAAAGCTTTTAAATTTTTTAAGAGGCGAAGATTTCAAAAGTTCTTCGGTGCGGTAAACGTCGATTTGGAATTTTATCAGAATAAATTATTCTTGTCTCAACATACTTGCAGACTGCTTGTCCATAAGATGGATTCATAACAGCATTAATGTGATGTAGTAATAAAAAATTTTATTATTTTAATACGTATTATTAGTTATTGTGTTAGAGTACCTTTTTTAAAGAGGAATGACCAAAGTATTTAAAAATTCAGTTTTCACCTCCATAAAATAACACCTGTCAAAATTTTGGCCCAATGAGTATGGTGGCAAGTCAGTTCCTGACTCCCCTGACAGTATAAAACATCTACTGTAGTATGGTTTTATGAGCCTTTATGGCCTACATACAATATTAAAATTTCATTAAATTATACAGGTCGGTTCAAAAGTTAGAGTCGAAAACATAAATCGCTGGGTACCCCTTAGGGGCTCTGTATCTCCGTTAAGGGGCACTTTAGGAAAAAAATTATGACAAACTAGTGTTATTTTGACCTCCCCTGTACACTCACGAAAGTGTGCCATATAATTACCGGACACCCTGTATAGGTTCTAGATGTAGGTGACATTCAAGAAAAGCAATAATTAAGATAAGATACAGATATTTGTAGTACATTTGAGTTTTTCCACTTTTGTTTAAATTTGAATAAAACAATGATTAGCAGAAAATTTATATTCATGTCTGAAATCTTGTTTGTAATACACACAAGACGTTTATTAATGGAATGTAGGTACGTTGAGAATATTTTTCCGATATTTTCCATAGGTTTTCATTACTAATACAATCTATATTTAACAAATGACACACACGTATTTCTAGATGTTTATAAGTATGTGAGGAGATTTTATGTTAAATGAAATACATAGTCTAAAACTTCGTGAGAATTGCAAAATTAAATTAGTCAATTACATATAACAAATTCTGCACGGTTTATGTTTACGTATTAAGTAAATTAATCTCCTTATTTACATTTTTCTTAATTCATGTTTTGTTTTCATGATGTCATAGGAAAACTAAGCAGCTACCAATTATCATTACTAGTGCGAAATTAATTACCATGTGGGTATTTTTACAACTTTAGTTAATAAATTTAATTATCTAGTTTATATCACTATATGTAAATTATTTTTTTATTTTAAAAAATTGTTTACGAACGGTTTTGTTTTTGCTTCAATAAAATTACACAGTAAACAAAATTTCAGCTAATATTAAATAGTATTAAAATATTTAAATATCTACCCATATATTCCTTATTATTAGCTTTTGTAACATTTTTTATTGTTTTAGAAAGGTATTTTAAGCTAATATAAATCAAATCTCCTACAATTCCTATCAATGAAGTCATATGTATGTTCTCTGATACCAAACATCTAGGTATGCTAATGAACAATTCCACAGACAAAGCTCTATTCAATAATTATCTAAAGAAAATAATTTACTAATCTTCTAATGAAACACTCTATAAATATCGAACTTCACTTTTTGGCAGTGGGAACACGACAAATTCAACCACAATAGATGAGATATTGTGGGTGTAATTCAACGCAGGTTGGGGCTTTTGTCCACTGAGTAGTTAGTTTCCCACAATATTATTAATACCTAAAAATATATAAAAACTTTTACATAAAAGGTGAACATTTTTCAAGTAGATATTGTCATATTTAATTCATTGACAGGATGTCACTTTTTGTCATTGTCGATATTTAACTTCAAATAATTTTTATAATAATTTTTATAGTTAGATATTTGATTCAACTTAAAGGAGACCACCTGAAGAAGCAATCCTAAAAATGCAGAAATAGGTCAGATCTCATCTATTGTGGTTGAATTTGTCGTGTTCCCACCGCCAAAAAGTGAAGTTAGATATTTATAGAGTGTTTCATTAGAAGGTTAGTAAATTATTTTCTTTAGATAATTATTGAATAGTGCTTTGTCTGTGGAATTTTTCATTAGCATACCTAGATGTTTGGTATCAGAGAACATACATATGACTTCAGTGATAGGAATTGTAGGAGATTTGATTTATATTAGCTTAAAATACCTTTCTAAAACAGTAAAAGATGTTACAAAAGCTAATAATAAGGAATATATGGGTGTAATTCAACGCAGGTTGGGGCTTTTGTCCACTGAGTAGTTAGTTTCACACAATATTATTAATACCTAAAAATATATAAAATGATTGGTCGTATCCAAATTCCATAAAATTCTTGTCTACGTCTTATATTTGGAATACGGAAGTATGCTCACATAAGCCATATATTGAAGCAAATCAATTGGATTAACATGGGAGGTAGGCGATACGTTCACTCAGTTTCTTTCATAAAATGTTATTAACTAAAACAGCACCTTATCTATATGAAAAAATTCATTATCGTACTGATGTCCATAATATTAATATTCGCTGAAAATCTACTTTAACAACCCCTCTGCATCACACTCAATTTGTTCGGAAATCATATTCGTATAACATTACTAAAATAATTAATAACCTTCCTTATCATATAAGACGTAAGTAAGTTTAAAAAATATATTTTTGAGGTTACCTTAATGGATGCTTTACTATTACTTTACTTAACTTTCTTTTGTTATATTGATCATATTTAGATATACTCGCGACAAGAATTCAGACGACTTACGTCATACGAACAAATGAATAATTCATTATATTTTCATCAAAATATTTAAGAAACTGCAACTGATAGTACTAACTACACTAAAAGTTTGCATTATATTTTGCACTAAATTGCAAAAAATAATTGTTTTTAACCCGACCAAAAATTACGTTGACAATAAAAACAAATGTGTAACGTCAGCCGTGACGTAAGACGTCAGAATTCTTGACGCGAGTATAGATACATGGTTACAATGTAATCTAAATTACGTTTATATATTCTACGAATAGGGTTAGGTGGTTTCAAGACCAGCCTGAACCTGGCCCTGTTCACATATTTCTCTTTTTATTTTTTATATGTTATTTTACTTGGTTGTTGTGAACAATAAATACTATTATTATTTTGATGTTGAATTGTGAGTAATTAAACATTTTAACAAAGAAATGAGTTTACCAACACAATTTTTGGTAAGAGAGTTAGTTTGTGGAGAAAATAACGAAATGTATTGATGATATAACTTAATTTTGCATTTTTAATATCACATAGTTCAGTAAGCTATCTCTTAAAAGTTCTTCAATGTTACTCATATAAGATTTATTTAGCTAACAAATAACTGATTGAACATTACTTCACGAATAGTGTTACTATTTTAATACAACCAGATGTGGTTTCGTTTTAAAACCAATTGTGTTGATTTTGAGTGAAATTTTACTAAATATTTTTTTACAGTGTATGTTTGGGTCATATTTTAATAGAGACACCCTGTAGAGAAATTATAAGTACACCACTAAATTCTACGGAAAAAAGTATATAATAAAGAATTATTAGTATTTCTCATTTTAATGACGGACCTAGAACATATTTGTTTAGGATTGGATCTAAGCCACCAGAATGTTCTCTCATTAATCAGTGACACATATTTGCATACTTTTTACAAAGCAAACGAAGTGATTCCTCGGAGTGTTACATAACCGCGAAGAAGCTATAAAAACGGAGATAACTGGGAGAGTAACACATAACCTACCATGAGGTGGTTAGTAGCACTTACTTTGCTAGCTGCTGCTAGCATTTGCAGTAGCCAAGCGGAACAAGAAATTTCCATCGCGAATGCATTGCCAAGGCCGGTAGGAATAGTTTATCTGCTAGACATCATTTCGCCACCAAGGCAAAAACCAGAAGCTTTCGATTATGAATCCTCCAACCTCATTACTGACGGTCCAAGCTACGGAAGGAAACAGTCCTACTTGCTGATTCGCCCTTTTCCAACAGAAGTCCGACAAACAGAGGTAGGTGTAAAGAACCTATTATTATTATTTTAATATTTAATTTCATAATTAGTTTCAACATTGATTTGCTTGTACAACGAATAATAATATTTTAACTATTCACATAACTATTACAATTGTATTTCTTCTAGCTATTAGCGTTCAATGTTATCAGTTTATCATAACTACTGAGTAGGTAGCTTGAGATAGGAGCTTTTGACACAAACTATTGTAAAAGCTTTAGTTCATATTTGCAAGAAAATAAAACCATTTTTTTTTTATAAAATAAACATATAAATACCATAAAATTTGCATACACAGTGTATGTAATTACTGCCAACGATGAAAATTAAAATAAAATGTTTAAAGATATTTTGGTTCCCAGATACAGGTGTTAAAGGAAAATTAAATTATTTTCAAGCATATTTTGGAAATTTGTTAATTTATTTATTTGATAGAGAGAGCACTAATTATACATACCACGTAAAGTTCATATAAAACGAAAAAAATCTTCCCGCAAACTTTATTTTTAGGGTTTTATAGACAATAAATGTTGCGCCACTGTTTGTGCCAAGTGGAAATTACATATTTAGAATTTTGAATAACTTTTCATTATAAAAGATAGACTTGCTGTATCCTGCTAAAGAAAATTCCGGCTTGTTATACCGTGACCTTTGTAACTGGTCGTTGCCAATAGCATAATTACAGTGCGCATTCCTAATCTTATCTGAAGATTCTTTGACCTTGTTGGGACGTCTCGGAAGATCACTATTATCCGAGGAACGGTTCTGACCGTAGTAGTCGTAATACCAACAACAGGAGCCGAAATCAACATGGGCGGGTCCAGAGATAAAGATAGCGGGTCTGTTTCTACAGAGCCTAGACCGAAAACAAAAAAGCAGGTCAAAGAATCCCAGTTAAGGCTAGGAATGTGCACCTTAATGTGATGTCATATTTTTCAAATCAGAGAATAAAGAATAATTCAAATATTCAGCAATATACAGGGCGTTCCATTAAAAGATATATTACTGCTTCTTGTACCCCTCAAGTTCTGCACGCCACTGTGCTTCCATTAACTTATTAAAGGGGTTCTGTTACAACTTTTATTCGAAAATTTAATTTGGATCTCTAATAACAATAATGTGTGACCTAAATATAATGAATAACCCTGACAAACAAATTATTCTTTTTTTGTACACGAATTATCAAACGTTATTTAATTTCAGAACACTCGAGAAGCTGCTCCCAAATATCTAGTACGCCAACGGCGAGGCACGTATGGTAAAGGTGGCGGCGGATTAGGTGGCGGGTTTGGCGGCGGCGGAGGCGGAGGCGGCGGTGGAGGTGGAGGATTTGGAGGAGGCGGTGGATTCGGAGGTGGTCTAGGAGGCGGTGGCGGTGGCGGTCTAGGTGGCGGTCTAGGTGGCGGCGGCGGTCTAGGCGGTGGTGGTGGTAAAGGAGGTAAATTATTGTTGATTTTGTTTTTTGGGGTCTTTACAAACCTTACTGTAATTATAAACCAGTTAGAAACTACCGAAAATGTTTTTAGAGAATTATAGGTTTAGTAATTATTCAAGTATTTTACAGAATTCGTCAGAATTTTACTATAATCAGGCCAACGAAATAACTTTTTGATACAATTATTTCGCTTAGAAATGTAATTTTTATTTTCTTTGCTGCCTCAAAACTCATTTTCTAGTGAAATTTTAGCCTGTTAGATGTACTTGTAAGCACTAAGATGTCGAAATTTAAAATATATTTTTTAGTGATTTTTTTCCAAAAATTACATTTGCAACTTTCTATAGAAAATTTAGCAACGAAATATTATTCTAAAATATGTGACTCAAGAAAGGTGGTGGATTGCAGAACTTTATCATTCTAGGGAATGGGAATGGGAATGAGAGCTACAGTGCTCCAAGTGGTTGCGATCACAAATACGATTAGTAAAAGCTTATTAAGAATTTTTCCATGGTTTTTCTTTAACCATTATTGTATAATTTTAACAGAAAATATTGGATTTAAAACTGACTCTTGTATTTGTCTATTGCTTATTTATAAAATGTAAACATGTTAAAGTTTTATCTAAACGGAATTCGACAGTTTCTAAGTAAAATAACATTAATATCTGATAACAGTAAAGAAAAATTCTCGAAAAATTAAGATTTGCTACCATTTTTTCAGGATTTGGCGGAGGAGGCCACAATGGAGGAGGAGGAGGAGGTAACTTTGGAGGAGGAGGCCAGAATGGAGGAGGAGGTAACTTTGGAGGAGGAGGTGGTAACTTTGGAGGAGGAGGAGGTAATTTTGGAGGTGGGGGTACGTGCGTCAAATTAGAGAAAATACTATAAACCTGCATAGTGTATTAAATATTATTTACTTCTTATGTTATGTTGATAATAAGTATTTGTCTACCTAAATAAATACATGTTAATTATAATAGTAGCTGGTTAGTTCAGAATTTTCTATTCTAAATTTAAATTTCAATTTATTCTTCTTTGATAGGTCATCAAGGTGGAGGTGGATTCGGCGGCGGAAGCCATGCATCAGCATCAGCATCGGCATCAGCCCAAGCATCTGCTGGATCTCACGGAGGAGGATAGTAAGTTTGTTTACTAAACCATTCAATAATATTTCAATAAATGAAAAAAAAACAAATATTTATTAAAAATGTATTTGTATTGTTTTCAGTTTGAATTTACATTTTCTTTGCCAAAATTAATTTTTGACTATATAAATTAGAGCTTATATTATTTTTGCATTAATTCAGTAATACGAATAAATATACACATATATTGGTATTGGTAACGTATATTTGAACAAAACAACTGTAATTATAGTATTTTTTTAAATTTTAATTTATCAAAGATATTTTCAAATATGTTCATCAATTCTTTCTTGGATTTAATTAAAACTTGATTTTTTTTCAGTGGTAAATAACAAACTTGGATGCAACCAATGGAAACGCTCTTCAAAATTACCTAGTGGATCAATCTTCAAAAATTGCTCTGTAAATCTGGCTGATTTTTTAAATAAAACATAAAAACTACTACTATCTCTTTATTGATACAAATATGTAATTCTATATTGGAGAAAATCAACCCACATGAGTATTAGAATATTTTAAGAAATTTATAAAATCTTTCTATTAATGATATATTGTAGGAAAATTGATTTACATTGTCTTCAATACCTTTACAATATAGTAAAAAATCTACAAAAACTAATAATAAAGAATATATGTGGGTAAAGGGATTATTCAGCATTTTTTATTATTGCATTTTCCGAATGATTTAGTAATTTTAGTGCAATTTGAACAAAAATTTCTGACGCCTCTAAAGGTTCTAAAATAATTTGAGAACATGACGTCACTGCCTCCTATAGCATGCCGAATTGCGTTGGCTACCGTTTACTTGCTTTTATAATACGAAACGTTGGGAGGCGGTCAGTGTCGTTAGGATAGCAGTTTTTATTTAAACTATGAAAAATTCAAACATTCAAAGTGCTATTAGATACACTAGAAGAAAGCAGTCAAAATTTGGTTATTGTATTGTACCCAATTGCCCCAGTACAACGATAAAATGCCTAGATAAATTATTTGTTGACCTGGAATTCCAATACGCGAAATTTGTGGCAAAAAGCAATGAAGCGTGACATATTTCTTGGACCCAAGACAAATAAATATGTGTTGTATAATTTACATAAAATTAGTTTAATAATAGTTTATAGTATTCTTATAGGTCCTTATGTAAAGTTTATTCTTAATTTAAAGCTTAAATAACATACCTATGTATTAAGAAAATACCTTATTAGTTTTTTTAGTATCGAGTTTATAGACTGCTTAATTTTCGGTTTTCCAAGGTGGCCCAATAAAAGAAATCAAACTACTAAATTCTAATAAAGCTACTGAAATTATTATGTAATTTAAATTTGAATAACAAAATTTATAAACTAAATATCAGTCTACTTAATTGTTTTTTAGTTATCGTGTGAAATTGGATTTTTTTTATTTAGCTATATTTTAAACTTAACTGCATTGTCTTCGTCGCTTTCTCCTAAATATCTTAAATAGAATGGAATTTTATATTTTCATATAAAATTTTAAATACCTATTTAAAGTCAGAAATAATATATTTGAAGGTTTATTTACACACCCTGTATAATAGTAACTTTTTTGTACAAAAAGAATATACTTAGTAGGTGTCGCTTCAAGCAGTAATTTCTAAGGTTCATTCTTATTATTTTTGGCTAGTTGCTAAGTAATTTTTTTGTTAGTCTGTAAGCCCTTAAACAGTGCCAACTTTTGAATTAAGATAAATTGAGCTAGATCCTCATTTTTTAGCCTCAGGAATTTGTGCTAGTATTTTGTGCATACCATTAATAGACACCCTGTATAATTAACTGTTTAATAAATTATGTTATCTTTGATCTTTAGTTTTGAGTTCAATTTTTAAAACTCTGTATACATCAAATTTGAAGAAACGCGTTTACAATAAATATATTATAAAGTTGCCTTGAGCATAGAGTTGGCGTGAGGAGCATATTTATTATGGTTTATTAATAAACCATAATAATTATTAATTGCTGACAATAGTCAAAGACTGAAAAAGGAAGAGAAGGACATCCTTACAATTATTATGACAATCAGCCCTATAGCAGCAACAGTTATACCTGTATCACATACAAACGGTTCAAGCTTTACTGCCGCAAGACAATCCTGCTAGCCGACAATTTTGCTCCTGGGTTTTGCAAAAAATTGAACATTGAATTGTTGACTATGCCGCTGGCATATTGTTTACCGACGAAGCTATTTCTGGAGATGCTATGATACACACAATATACATATATAATAAATACAGTATGCGCCAAAAGTATGGAATAAATTCAATAAAAACGAAACAATTATTTTTTGGGAAAAATCCTCGAACAGGTGGATTTTTAATTTAAAAAATACATATTTTAGCGTAAAATGTAATTTTCAAATGTCATTTGTTTTCGAGTAATGACGTCATCGTATTTTTTTAAATGGCAACACCATATTTTTTTCCTTGATTCTGAAAGATCGTTTAATTATCTATCAGACAGTACTAAAATTTTGCCCTCTTACATAGGAAAGTTTTCGAGTAAATAACGATTGAATGTTAGAAAACGTAAATTTTATCCATAAAAAAGTAACAATTCTGAGGTATGTAAAATAAAATACAATTGATTAAATTTTATACTTAAATTAAATGTTCGAATTGCCATCCACCAACTTCTTGACAATGCGCAAGTCTGTGAAGAAATTCTTCTTGCACATTATGAATGATTTCTGGGGTAACTCTGCGTATTTCGTCCCGAATGCGATTTTGAAGTTCTTCTAAATTACGTGGTTTATTAATGTACACATTTGACTTCAAGTATCCCCATAAAAAATAGTCAAGAGGTGTAAGATCTGGCGATCTTGCAGGCCATTCTATCGGTCCGCGTCTGCCGATCCACCTCCCAGGAAAACAGTTGTCCAAAAAATCTCGTACAGGTCGCGCATAGTGCGGAAACCATATGGTATCGTCAGGAATGTCAGGGTCATTATCGTTAGGAAAAATTACTGCACGGGCTGGAACAAGGTCATTTTCTAGAAACTCTAAATATCTTTGTCCTGTAAGGGTTCCTTCAAAGAAGAAAGGCCCTACTATTCTGTCGTCAACTATTCCAGCCCACACATTTAATTTCTGAGGGTGTTGCGTATGTGCCTCTGCCATCCAATGAGGATTTTCCCGACTCCAATATCTGCAAGTTTGACGGTTTACTGTACCATTCAGACAAAATGGCCTCATCTGAAGAAGTATTTGCCGGTGTAAATTTCTATTTCCTTGACATAAATCCATTAGAATTTCGCAAAAGTGTAAGCGGCGATCGGGATCATCTTCATTGAGTTCCTGCACAAGTTGAATTTTGTAGGGATGATATTTTTCCTTCCTCAAGATACGTAGCACTGTGTTCTGACTAGTGTCATTGTTTAATGCAACCAATCGTGAAGAATTATGAGATTATCCACCATAGTTATCAAAATGTTCTGTTTCTGATTTTCGTTAATGCTTGGACGTCCAGGTTTTGGAATATTTACAACATTGTCAGTTTCTCTAAATTTAGACTCTACCTTACTGACTGTTGATTGGCTGATAGGGCGATCTAGATATTTTTCATTAAATAAACCGCAAACTTCCTGCTGAGTTCTAGTCATATTCCCGCATCCGAATTAAAATTTCAGTTCTTTGAGTAACAGTTAAATGTGCCATAATACTTTAAATTGAATAATAATTTCTATGTCGCTTACAATACTTATTAGAAAGTCGGTGTGACAATGACACTTTGCAAAGATTTTCACCTACGTGATCCATAAAAGAACTATGGAATTCGAAAAACTAAACTTGATAACGTTTTTGCTTTATTTTAATTAATTTACGTTTTCTAACATTCAATCGTCATTTACTCGAAAACTTTCCGATGTAAGAGGGCAAAATTTTAGTACTGTCTGATAGAGAATTAAACGATCTTTCAGAATCAAGGAAAAAAATATGGTGTTGCCATTTAAAAAAAAATCGATGATGTCATTACTCGAAAACAAATGACATTTGAAAATCGCTAAAATATGTATTTTTTAAATTAAAAATCGACCTGTTCGAGGATTTTTCCCAAAAAATAATTGTTTCGTTTTTTTGAATTTATTCCATACTTTTGGCGCATACTGTATAGGTACAATACTCACAATAACCGCATTTGCAATATTATACAGGGTAATATATATTTTTCTGGCAAATGATGACCGATGATACTAAAACCTCCGCCACTGATAAGTTTCTAAAGCTGATAATTGTTTGTTTTATATCTACTGTCATACTAAATACTGCCATCGAATTTGGTAAAATTATCTAAAGCTGTCTGCTGTGTAGAAATTAAATATAGATTTTTTTTATTTTTGACACGCTATAGCTGGACATGACTGTCCTAGGACCACACATTTATATAACAAAAACCCTTATTTTTGACCACAGAATACGTTCCTGGATGTTTGATCTCTACTTAAGAAACAGCCTGTAATGACAATCAACTTTAATGATCATAAAAAATAATTAATAACATTTTTTTATATTTAGACAAGGTTGATAGCGTACAGCTTTTCTGAGACATGTGTCTTTGATTTTTGAGCCACCGTATGATACTCATCACTGATATTATCAGTGTTTCCAAGAGTTAAAAATAGTTTCCACCAAGAGCATCCTTAAAATGCGCAAGATTGTATGTAAATCCGCTAAAATATTTATTTTTAAAAAATATACTCCTCATTATGATGAAAGAGTTATACAAAATGATTCTAACTCATCACTATAACTGATTTTTCTAGACCACAAAATAAGACAAAAAATCTATATAAACATGTATCATATGCTTGGTTTTTGATATACAAGGTGTAAACTGTAACACGTAGAAATAAATTAATTAAATTTTACACGAACTAAAAAGAAATCAACAGTTTGTTCGGGTAAAAAGGAGAGGGGTATTTAAAAAAATACGCGAACTTTTGGAAATTTCATATGAAAAATGAAAACTCTACAGACTTTTATATCAAAAAGGTACTATCATTGGCAATCTATCGAACTTGAAACATAGTTAGCACTTCCATAAATAAAAAACAATTATGGCATTGCCATGCATGTTGAAACGCTCGGTACATTTTGATTTTTTAAGATATTTGTGAAAAGATAGCACATTTTTTTAGTTGTATAAATAATTTTATATTAAAATATTGCATAACTCTGTCCAAATAAAAAAATCACCATATTAACAATAATTATATGAAGGTATAATGATGGAAATAATTATTAAAGTACCCATAAATTAGGAAGATGAGATTTGAACTGAATTGCTACATATTTGAAATTATACTTCTAGGATGTTTAAATTATTACCAAATACAAAATAAACCAAAAAAAAATATATGTAGATCCTCACTTGGCTCTACTATTTTTCTGGGGAAACAACATCTCCAAGGATATTTAATTTCTTGAAATTTTAATTAATGATTATGATAATACGTTATCATTAATACATATTATGTAGTAAGATAATTATATTGAATGTACAGACATAAATTATTTTATTGATCGAAAACTTTTTTTTTATTTATTTTTATTTTATTTTTTTTTACATGCTTGCTAACCAACTATGGTTACATGAAAAAATTAGTTACAATATATGACATAAATACTACAATGAGGTGAGCTACAACATACTCTAATTAAAAAATGCTTCGAGTAAAGAATTATAGGCAATACAAAATAACGTCAGTAGTCCTTGGATGTACAGGTTTACCATCCAAAATGGCCATCCAGGTAACTTTTTTATAATTGATAAAAAAAAATTATGAAAATTAGTTGATAAAATAGTAATTTATTTAATAAAAATAAGAAGAAAAATTAGATTACATTTAAATAAAATCAAATAGGTTTGAACATATTACTGCATTTATTCGTCATCAATTGGCTTTACGATTTCTTTCAACATTTTGAAACTCACCTGCAAAGTCTCTTGAGCAGTACCACCATATAATTAAATAAATTTTATACGTAAATACGAAAAGTATTAACGGAATCTACACGTATAATAATTCCAAAATTAACAATAAGTATTTGCTAATTTAATAAGCGATAAAATAAGAATGATATTTGCTTATGATCATCTTTAAATTAAATCTGTTTTTGTATGCAAAATTGTTCTCTCATCAATTAGATATTTATTTCCCTACTTTTTTTACACTGTATGATAATTAATTGTTGGTATAGTTACATAACAGTGAAGAAGCTATAAAAACAGAAATAATTTGGAGAGGAACACATAACCAACCATGAGGTGGTTAGTAGTAGTTACTTTGCTAGCTGCTGTCAGCTGCGGCCAAACAGAACAAGAAGTTACCCTTGCCAACGCATTGCCAAGGCCAGTGGGAGTACTTTATCTGCTAGATATAATTTCACCACCAAGGCACAAACCAGAAGCTTTCGATTATGAATCTTCCAATCTCGTTAGTGACGATTTAAGCTACGGAAAGAAGCATTCATACTTGTTGGTTCGTCCTATTCCTGCACAGATTCAAGAGGTACCCGTTTTTCAACAGACAGAGGTAAGTGTTAAATATTGATAATATTTTCAACAATATTAATCTGTAGAAATTTAAGCTGTCGGTTCTAAGAAATCAAAATTTGTTACTTGTCGACAATTTAGTATACAGACATCATACAGACTGTGATAATTTCAGAATGTATCTAAAACTGATGAATTATATGAGGTTTTCAGAATGTTCGTCAATTCTTAAAGTTATTAATGTGGACTTTGACGTTGTTGTTAATTATTACTCTTGTCTAAGTGAACTTTTAGTTTCTTCAGGTACTACGATTAACCTGAAATACATAAACTTCAGATGCCACAATATACGTCGTAATAAGTAAAAAATGATTGAGTCAATTTCCTATCCAAATACACACTGGCTGGTAGCACACAAACTGCTTACATTATCTTAAAGTAGATTGAATTAATTAACACAGTAAAAATCATGGTTTTATAATTATTTTGATATTTATTTGTTTAAATGAAGAAATATTTTAATATTTTTTGGGAGTTATTTTTTATCAAATTCTCATCTTCAGATAGTTCATTTGATTATATTTGTTTAATTCGTATAAGAGAATCATATATTTAAATAATTAAGTTAAACTCAATATTCACAATATCTACATAAATGTAAATGAAGAGAATGAATGATTTTCTTTAAAATAATAATTAAAATTTGATAGATGGCGTTAGCAGGTAAAGAAGTGGCTTACAGCAAGTGTGGTCAAAATATAAATTAACAATGTAATGAATTTTTTATACTTCCAACGTTTCTGGAATATCACCAGCAGTAATTTTTTAAATTGACACTATATTTTCTTACAAATAATAAAATTTAGATATCCTACTTTGATTTTTGCTCGATTTTCTGATTTTTTTGCTAGTAAAGTACACTTTATATATAAAATACAACAAACTATTTAAAAAAAAAGTTTCTCAGAATGAAGAATCGAGAACGTATGCAAAATTGTACTGTCCCATGCCTACTTTGTGAAAATCTCAAACGGAGCAAAAAATCAAGGTAGGCCTAGGACATTGAAATTTGCACATATACTCAGTTGTTTATTCTGAGAAACTTTTGTTAATAACATTTTGTTGTATATCATACAGAAACGACAGTTTACTAGCGAAAAATCTAAAAATCAAAGTAGTGGTGCTCATTATAGGCGTCCTGGGTGGAATGAGACATACGTTGCTTTCTGACTTAAAGATCATACCGGCTTGCCGAAATTCGGCAGAGATCTTAGCCGGCAGAATGCAGAAGGCAATCGTCCTTGGTTCGCTACGTCTACTCAGAACGCATGATTTACGGGCGCAATGATTACTGACTCCACGGAGTGGAGAGTGGTCATTGCTTGACTCTTCAGAACATCTCCGAATGTGTCGGAGCTTCGGAAAGTGTTACTGGAAAAAAAAAAAAAAAAAAAAAAAAAAAAATAATAATAATAATAATAATATAAAATAATATAATAATATAATACTAATAATATAATAATAATATATCTTCTCCTCATTCTAATCACGAAGATTAGCCCAGAAGTCAAAAACTTGTGCGGAGGAGGGAGCGGTATATTATTATTAAGTAGGCCACATTTGCGCCCAGGGACGACTTACGTTGATAGGCCCTATCCACCATTCAGTGCAGGAATGAGGAAAACCTGGAAAACCTCATTAATTAGGGGAGTAGTCAAACGTTAACCTGTATCAATCTCTCTCATTGACCCAAGCCAACATTCTTCCACTCTACCATACCCGCAGAGAGGGTGCCAATCCTCTCCACGAATATAGCTTATATACGGTCTACTGGCTTGATTAAATGAAGGGAATGGACTGAGAATTGGTACATAAAGAAGGTTGTCAACCAGTGGTGGCTATGCTTAAATAAATTGGATAAATTACTACGGCCCTGCAAAAATTACTATTTTAACATTTTGCACGTATATATAAACCTTGCAAAATATGACAAAAGTTGAGTGGAACTGCCATGCTAGAAATCTTCACAATGAAGGATGTTGTGTCCAGTTATGATGTTACCTAATAATGGCATAAATGTTAGCAAAAACCGAAACAAGATTTAAACATAAAATAAAAATAGAGAATAGAATACTGCTAAGAATATATACATTGTGAATAATTATAATTAGGTGTATGTAAATTTCTAAATATAGGTATTTTACATTGATTTGTAAAGAGGTAGTTTAATATAGAGAAGAAATAATTAATTACTTTAATAAATTAAATTGATTATGAAAAGTACTATTTCAAAAAGAATATTAAATAAATATCGCAGCTACCGAGTATACATATAGCTATATTATCGTTTACAGTGGAGGAAATATTCTGCTACGATTGTAATATATGTAAGTATTTGAAAATTATGTATTGTATTTCATATACAGTATGCGTCAAAAGTATGGAATAAATTCAATAAAAACGAAACAATTATTTTTTGGGAAAAATCCTCGAACAGGTCGATTTTTAATTTAAAAAATACATATTTTAGCGTAAAATGCGATTTTCAAATATCATTTGTTTTCGAGTAATGACGTCATCGATTTTTTTTTAAATGGCAACACCATATTTTTTTCCTTGATTCTGAAAGATCGTTTAATTCTCTATCAGACAGTACCAAAATTTTGCCCTCTTACATAGGAAAGTTTTCGAGTAAATGACGATTGAATGTTAGAAAACGTAAATTTTATCCATAAAAAAGTAACAACTCTGAGGTATGTAAAATAAAATACAATTGATTAAATTTTATACTTAAATGTTCGAATTGCCAAAGTGTACATTAATAAACCACGTAATTTAGAAGAACTTCAAAATCGCATTCGGAACGAAATACGCAGAGTTACCCCAGAAATCATTCATAATGTGCAAGAAGAATTTCTTCACAGACTTGCGCATTGTCAAGAAGTTGGTTGATGGCAATTCGAACATTTAATTTAAGTAAATGACATTTGAAAATCGCATTTTACACTAAAATATGTATTTTTTAAATTAAAAATCGACCTGTTCGTGGATTTTTCCCAAAAAATAATTGTTTCGTTTTTATTGAATTTATTCCATACTTTTGACGCATACTGTATAATGCAGAATAAAAATACGTAAAATATAATAAGGATTAATATTTATAGCACATATGTTTATAAAAAATATATATACAGGGTGATTTAGAACTTATTTTAAAAAATGTTTAATGTACAGGGGACCATTACAAATACGATTTTATAAAAATAAATTCAAAAAGAGCAGTTCAAAAATGATTTAAAAATGCAGCATTGCACTGGAGACTGGTCCACTGTAAAACCTGATAAGGCGTAATCAACGACTGGACAAAAAACTGAAAGAAATTCCCAATGAAAGAAATGTTACAACAAAAATTTGAGTCCGTCTCACCCAGTTTCTACAAACTAACACAAATATTTCTGCTTCTTTTCCGTTTTGAACTTGTACGTTATTTGCAACTATGATACGTGTGCGTAAATCATCAATAGTGTCCCCTTCGGTGCAATATACTTCATTTTTTAAATATCCCCACAAAACTAAATCCAAATGATTTAAAGACTGGAGATCGTGACGGTCATAGTACCGGTCCTCCTCGTTCAAGCAAGTATTAAATTCCTATGCAATATGTGTATCCGCGAAAATAAGAAATATTTTAATCTTTACTTCAAAAATATTTAAAACAATAAACAAATAGAATTTTACAAAATGCAATTTTAGTATACTAGCCATTATAATTTTAATTTTAATTAATTGATTTATATAAAATATGACTTAAATTAACTTAAGAAATAAAAATATTTAGGCTATACTTGAGGAAAATACTTAAATATTTTTACATACAAAGAAAATACGTTAGTGAAAATAATAAAATATAAAATAAATATTTTATTAATTAATTTAAATTAATGAATAGTTGATGCTAAATTGATAATATAGCTATAATTTAGATTTTAATAATTTTATTAAAGTATAATTGCCTATCTTCAAAATTTTAACGAAATGATTTATTCCAAATTATTGATGAAATTAATGATGTTTAATTATCTTCGCGGACGGTAGACCGTATACCAGCTCGTGGGGAAGACTGGCACCCTCTCTACGTGTATGGTAGGGTGGAAGAATGTTGCCTTGAGTCAATGTGAGAGATTGATACTGGTCGACGTTTGACCACCCCCCTAATGAATGAGGTTTTCCAGGTTTCCCTCATTCCTGCACTGAATGGTGGTTAGGGCCTACCAACGTCGTTCCTGGGCGCAAATGCGGCCTTCTAAATAATAATATTTCGCTCCCTCTCTTGCACAAGTATTATTATTATTATTAAACTGTTGCAGAACTTTTTATAAGAATTATATCATACACAAAATGTTAGAATAATAATAATTTTTCCTAGTCATACTAATTTATTAATTTGATTTAAGCATAATGAACCATCAACTCCTTCACTGGTTGGCAATCTGCACGTACCAATTGTCAGTTCATTCCCTTAACTTAATCAGAAGTAATAAAAAAATTAAGATTTTCAAAAATTTCCTGTCATGAGGTGCTATAGATTGCACGTTTTTCAATGTCAATACAGGGTGTATTTATAAGCTAAGCCAATGTGATTTTATTATAGGATGTCAAAAATGCTCCTCTTAAATACTTAGTACGCCAAAGACGAAGTCCCGGAGGTGGTAAATCTGGAGGCGGTGGTTTTGGAGGTGGTGGAGGTGGCGGTGGAGGTGGTGGAGGCGGTGGATTTGGAGGAGGTGGACATGGAGGTGGTGGTAACGGTGGTAAGAAAAATTTAGTTTTGAGAATTTTTTCTGTAATGTACAATATATTTTCTGTAATAACAATTATTTGCCATATTCTTCTGTATTAGGTAACAGTTAAAAATATCTTTGCACCTGATAAAAAATTATATCCGATTCAAGAATACAATTATTATGTATATAATAAATTTTACTCACTTCAGCAAGTATACATATCACGTACACATATCAATAAGCGAATGAATGTGTTGATCTAATCAAATGATGATGTTTTTCGATGGAAGCATTGCATCTAAAGAACCTGCTATCCAATAAATAGTATATAAGTAATTTCCTAATATTTGGTAAATTAGGATTTGATTATGACAACATTTTTGCACAATTTTTTATTTATCGTTTTTGTTTACCATGCCTATTAGTTAATTGCTCTAAAATTTAATTAATTTTTAAACCATGTCTAGGATTCGGTGGAGGCAACCTTGGAGGAGGAGGAGGTAAGCAGGAACTAGGCAAATAAAAATTTTCTAAGAAATTAAATTTTCTTATACCACTTCAATCCATAAATAATTTTTTTGATTTATATTACATTATATTTAAAAATTAATACTCTGTAGGTAACCAAGGAGGAGGAGGAAGCGGAGGTGGTTTTGGTGGAAGCAAAGCTTCAGCATCAGCGACAGCATCAGCTCAAGCTTCTGCTGGATCACACGGCGGAGGATAGTAAGTTATTGTTACACCTTCCTTATTTTATTTTAATAAATTTGACAGTATATTTCTACTCAAAATTTTAAAAATAGTAAATGGCTATAATAAATTATTTAAATACATATTTTATTATGGAACTCACAACTTTAAAACACTTGTGCGAAGTTAAAAGCAATGAACTTAATTAAAATAAGTAAATTTATTAACTCTATTACCATTTTAGTAGCATGTAATAAACTTTAGATTTTAATATATAGGTAACTAATTAATGCTTACTTTCTTTCAGTGGCAAATAACCGGATGGCAGTCCAGAAATATTCTTCAAAAATGTTGTATGAATAAGACCAATTTGAAAAATTACTGTGAAAATTTAGATAACTTTTTAAATAAAAGTAATAAAAACTCTATTATTTATTTCTATTACCGGGAATAATCCTGTTATTCTAAAATTAATAATATTGTAGACAATTAATTTATATCTTAATTTCTTATCATTAGATATTTGAATCAATTTAAAATAAATGAAGAAGCAATTTTAGAAATGCAGAAATAGGTGAGATTTTATACTTGTGTTCCTAAATGTTCAAAGTGAAATGTGAGTTTTGAAAATCATTTAATAATTCCATTATACCGGCTGTGTCTTTTTTCTATAGTAAATTTAGCTGAATTAATTTTACTTTAGGATATTTTATTGAATCTAACCTTATCTATGGAATTGTCCATTAACATACATACCTAGATACATAATTAAATGCAGAAACGCTCAACGACATGAGTACAAGTAATATAAAATTTAAGACGATTTACTATTTAGTTATAGGAGGAGAAAATAGTAAAAAAAAATAATAAATAGTAAATCTTTAATAGTTATTTATGCAACAAGTGCAAAAAGTAAGTTGCACGCGTCGTGAACGTGAATTGGAGTGCAATAAACTCTTTTTGTACGAGTTACATACAATATTTTTTCTACGTTCATGCAAAAACCAAAAAATGTTTTATTTATGTGATACTAAGATGGAAAATAAAAATCGTAATTTAATAACAAAATATTCAATAATTAATTAGCGTTATCGTGTTGTCGATTTGCATTGAAAAAGTTAAGAACTAATATGCTAAGAACAATTTAACTCGAACTTTATTTGTAATTCAGTTGATATTCAAAGAAAACTATTTTTTTTAATTAATTGCATTTTCTAGTGATTGCGTATGTAATAAATATGATTAGAAATAATATAACATATACAATTGTTTAAAACGTAATACAATATCACAGAAAATGTATAAGATATGGCGTCGATTTGAACGTTTATGTTTGTCATGATCACAAAACGCTGTAGTGCAATAAAGAACCAGTTTGTTCACTAAATATAGTTCAAACGTAGAAAAATTAAATACAAGGCGATTCAGAATTTTTGAAAAAAATTTGGGAATGTTCAACATATATGAATAAATATAATAACGAAAATATATATATATACGCATTCTGAAAACTAGTCTACTGTAATGGAGTGGCAATGCAAACTAGCTATGTCACATATCGCTCGAAGGAAACCTTCGAAGTTCTGAAGTTAAATCAACACCGGCGCAAAAATAATTTGCAGTGCTTTTACTTTAAAATAAAGATAGATAGATCTTACCAAACTGACGCGTCTTTAAATTAAAAAAAAAAATTGTTACAATAATTTCAAGGAATTGCGGTAATTGATCACTATTAAAAATATTTAATTTATACAAAATAGCACATAACTTATAAAAATTTTATCCCTCGATTTGTACACACATTTGGGTACGCCTTACCCAATTTTGTCGTACTAAATGTTCCACCTGGTTGCTGTTCCTGTGAACGCAAATTATTCGCGGCAACTGTAATACGCTTGCGCAAATTCTCAACGATTTCCTCTTCGGTAGGGTACACTTTACAATAACAAAAAGAAGTCAAGAGAGTTTAAATCGGCACACCGCGGAGGCTGTGCTACTGGCTCAACCCGTCCAATCTACCGCACTCCGTGCACTTGATGGAGATAATTCCGAACATCTAACCGAAAGTGAGGAGGTACACCATCGTGAAAAAACCATATGCGTTGTCGGAAAGCTAGGGGTACATTTTTAAAGAAGGCAAGCAGATCATTGCGAAGAAATTCGATATATCTTAAGCTTCATTCACATAAGATTAGTGCGGTTGCATTGGTACTGCAGAAAAGTTATTAAAAAGGGCGCCGTATTCTTGAAATAGTGTCTTCTACAAAATACAAATAATTTTAGACATTTAATAACTGAATAATCTAGGGTTTAGCAAATAATAGGAATGTTAACTCATCCCACCTGCAAATATGAAGTAAAACGGCGAGAAATACGGGTGACTTTTGTAACGTTCAGATAAACTTAAAACGCCTTTGTACTGCAGTTGTATGGCAGAAGCTAAAAGTATTTTAGCTTTTACCAATCCTTTTCCAACAATCATATAAGGACCAATCAGAAAACTGCTTTTTTGACAGTAAACAGAAGATTTACATTTTTGCAGGTTAAGTTTTTAAATTAGATTCTAATTTAGATATTTAGTTTAGAATTGATTTGTTTCTAAAAAAATGTATGAAGAGGATTGTTTGGTTTAGAAACAGTTACTTTTGCTGCTTTTATTCGCAGCGACGTCAATATGTATAAAAACTATACATGCAAAAAAAATGAAAAGAACTCTGAAATGGTGGGTACGACCTATTAACCGCAGATAGCACATGCAAGGTGATTTATATAATTTATATAAAGAAATGCGAAATGAGAATGCCGATTATTTTTTCATTTCACCCGAATGGCAGTGGCAGTGTTTGATGCTGAAATTAGTGGGGCCTCATTTAACCCACAGTATACTAGTTTACTGTGATTTAACCAAACATTCAAACAGACCATCTATTCCTGCAGATTGTAGGCTTATATTTTATGTAGGGTAGGCTTTTAATTATTATTCGGCAAATGATAAAAATCAACAATTTCCGTAGATAGGGACGTAGTTGACAAAACATAAACATAACCTCTCTGAAGGTCAAGAATCTTGAGTTTTTGCATGTCGCCAACTTACAGCGGATAAATTCCCCAACTTCTTAAGTCTACAGTAATTTTATGTAAACAGAGTAAATAATATTTAACACCATACAATTACAATACAACAGTACAACTGCAGTGCCATTGCACTAACGTTTATCTGAACGTTACTTTAAACTATCTATCAATATGAACGGCTCATTTAGGCGTTCATCAACAATTCCCGCACAAATATTCAATGAAAAACGTTGTTGGAAGCAGTTCCGTTCAAATGCGTTTTGATTGCCGAGTTCCCAAACTTGTGAATGTTTTGTATTGCATTGCAAGCTTCATCTGTAACTAGTACATCAGTAGTAAGTTGTAGATTTTCAGTATTCTGCTACTACAACCACACCACTAACTCGTAACGGATAATCTGCTGGTGATAGTGCTTGAATACGCTAGATATTACATGATTATAACTGGAGCTGCGTGCAGAAAGCGCTAACCGTTTATTAGGATACTCCAGGCACCTGTCTATCAATCTACTTTGTACTTATTGGTGGATTTTAACGGATCACGTTTAACACTTGTTCTTCAACTACTAAAATACATTGTAGTCGCCCGAAGCCACCATCTCGTCTACGATTTGTCCACGTTGCACCACTACCGTAAAAATTTCATTATTTGGCGTGTGCATATAAGCGCCAATGCATTTTATATAACTTCACCATAAATAAGAATCATATCGGATAACTCATTGTCTGTACACATGAGTCATTTCAAAAATTTTATAATTGACACTCCTACAATAAATAAAACAACACTACTGACCCTGTTCGTTTGCCACCTAGATAGCATTTACTTTTTTTGTATATCAAATGCCGTTGAAGTACAATTGCCCAGTTGCCATTTTATTTTAAGGTATTTATTGAATCTAACCTTGCAAATACGAAATTCCAGGAAACACCTACAATGCGGGTTAATGCCCGACTAGTATTGAATTACACCCGGTAAACCTACAGCAAGCAACTAAAGGCACTCGTCAGCAGGCCACCAGACACATACTAGCTTCGAGCTTATTAGCTCTCATCATTATGGCATATGTGAGGTAACCGACGAATAACCTTAGCTGTTTTAACCTTGTCTAATCAGACAGTAAGGATCATGAGTAACGCAGAGTAGCACAGCTACCTCTAGCGGCCATTTGCCAGGCACGAATCGTTCTACATCGCAATAGAAAACCATTGAAAGCTAGCACCTCTATCGCGATTCGGCGATAACGATTTGTTGCGAATACGAACCATATGTTGCAAATACGAAATACAGAATGAGCTCGAATCCGGTATGTGTCTGGTGGGCTGCTGACGAGTGACTTTAGTTGCTTGCTATAGGTTTTCCAGGTGTAGTGTACCTGAATATGTAGTATCAGAAAACATATACAGTATGCGCCAAAAGTATGAAATAAATTAAATAAAAACGAAACAATTATTTTTTGGGAAAAATTCTCGAACAGGTCGATTTTTAATTTAAAAAATACATATTTTAGCGTAAATTGCGATTTTCAAATGTCATTTGTTTTCGAATAATGACGTCATCGATTTTTTTTTTTAATGGCAACACCATATTTTTTTCCTTGATTCTGAAAGATCGTTTAATTCTCTATCAGACAGTACTAAAATTTTACCCTCTTACATAGGAAAGTTTTCGAGTAAAAGACGATTGAATGTTAGAAAAGGTAAATTTTATCCATAAAAAAGTAACAATTCTGAGGTATGTAAAATAAAATACAATTGATTAAATTTTATACTTAAATTAAATGTTCGAATTTCCATCCACCAACTTCTTGACAATGCGCAAGTCTGTGAAGAAATTCTTCTTGCACATTATGAATGATTTCTGGGGTAACTCTGCGTATTTCGTCCCGAATGCGATTTTTAAGTTCTTCTAAATTACGTGGTTTATTAATGTATACTTTTGACTTCAGGTATCCCCATAAAAAAGAGTCAAGAGGAAAACAGTTGTCCAAAAAATCTCGTACAGGGCGCGCCTAGTGCGGAGGTGCACCGTTTTGCTGAAACCAGATGGTATCGTCAGGAATGTCAGGGACATTATCGTTAGGAAAAATTACTGTAAGGGCTGGAACAAGGTCATTTTCTAGAAACTCTAAATATCTTTGTCCTGTAAGGGTTCCTTCAAAGAAGAAAGGCCCTACTATTCTGTCGTCAACTATTCCAGCCCACACATTTAATTTCTGAGGGTGTTGGATATGTGCCTCTGCCATCCAATGAGGATTTTCCCGACTCCAATATCTGCAAGTTTGACGGTTTACTGTACCATTCAGACAAAATGTGGCCTCATCTGAAAATAGTATTTGCCGGTGTAAAGTTCTATTTCCTTGACATAAATCCATTAGAATTTCGCAAAAATGTAAGCGGCGATCGGGATCATCTTCATTGAGTTCCTGCACAAGTTGAATTTTATAGGGATGATATTTTTAATTCCTCAAGATACGTAGCACTGTGCTCTGACTAGTGTCATTGTTTAATGCAACCAATCGTGAACATGAGGATTATCCACCATACTTATAAAAATTTTCTGTTTCTGATTTTCATTAATGCTTGGACGTCCAGGTTTTGGAATATTTACAACATTGCCAATTTCTCTAAATTTGGACTCTACCTTACTGACTGTTGATTGGCTGATAGGGCGATCTGGATATTTTTCATTAAATAAATCGCAAACTTCCTGCTGAGTTCTAGTCATATTCCCGCATCCGATAAGAATTAAAATTTCAATTCTTTGAGTAACAGTTAAATGTGCCATAATACTTTATATTGAATAATAATTTCTATGTCGCTTTCAATACTTATTAGAAAGTCGGTGTGACAATGACACTTTGCAAAGATTTTCACCTACGTCATCCATAAAAGAACTATGGAATTCGAAAAACTAAACTTGATAACGTTTTTGCTTTATTTTAATTGATTTACGTTTTCTAACATTCAATCGTCATTTACTCGAAAACTTTCCTATGTAAGAGGGCAAAATATTAGTACTGTCTGATAGAGAATTAAACGATCTTTCTGAATCAAGGAAAAAAATTTGGTGTTGCCCTTTAAAAAAGAATCGATGACGTCATTACTCGAAAACAAATGACATTTGAAAATCGCATTTTACGCTAAAATATGTATTTTTTAAATTAAAAATCTACCTGTTCGAGGATTTTTCCCCAAAAAATAATTGTTTCGTTTTTATTGAATTTATTCCATTTGGCTCATACTGTATGTGACTGTATTAACGGAAATTCTAGGAAAATTGGTTTGAATAGCTTAAATAACTTTACATTACAGTAAAAAAAAATCATTTTAGTATATTTTCGTAAAAATTAGAAAAGAGTAGATATATATTTTTATTCAACTACCTGGTACAACGTTTTGAAATTATAATAATACATGTACATGTTTTAAAATTATAATAAAAAACAAGGAACCACAAGTCAGTATGATAATTAAGACAGTTATGAAGATACTGTTGTTTTTATTTTTTAGAACCTTGAGATGATCATAACATTCTGAATTTTCCAGTGTGCATTATTTATTTTTCATTCTTTATTTTAACTACTAAACAAATAAATATTTTCCCTTCACAATAAAACGTTAATATTTTGACGTGAATAACTTTTTTGAACTAAAGCCAGTGGCCAGAAACACAAAGAAAAGTTGTTCGAGCTATTTTGTCGTCTTACTGCCAGAGTATAAATCAACGAATAAATAATTATTAAATAGTATTTATTAATTAATTTTTAAACTACGTGACAAAAACAACTTAAAATTTCAAAACTAATATTAATAGTTATTGATTATAAAGTAGATAACTAATACATGCAATTAAATTGGTTCTGCTTACTTTTTAGAAAAGTTTTTTTGTCTTAAAATAATCTGAAATTCTAGATCACATATTTATTTATCAAAAATTTTACAATTATAAAATATCACAGAAATACCTAAACTGGTAAATAAACAAAAGATTTATATAATTGTGTATAAACACACTGTGTATAATGGAGGTAAATACAAAAAAAATTACTTAGTTTAAGCCATTATGAGTATTTATATAAATAATGCTACAGTAACAAACAAACATTACCTAACATGTTTTGTACTGATTACTGACTATTAAAAGATGAATGTACATTCAAATATAGTCGAACATAGCAGACAAACAAAAAATAAAAAACAAAAAACAAAAACGAGCTTGAAACTCGAGAGTCAAAACAAATTATTAAAATATTGTTTGGGATTAATGGTGAATTTCCGTTCTACACCGTTCCAACAAATATATCTTAAGCTTTAACTTAAGTTTTTAAAAAAATATTATATTCTTAATACGACCAGGCAACGAAGCAACGAATCATCTTTGCCCACAAGTTGTTTTATATATTGGTATCCGTAACAAATTATTTAAATTTCCCCTTGTCTTTATCAGGTTTGATTTTTTTTTTTATTTTTCCATTGATGGAGAACACACTGATAGAAATATAACATTCTTATGTACATTACTTTAATGTCATTAATGTCATTTTTTCAAAGCGGTTTCTGCAAGTTCTCTAAATGTCTTATGGTTGTATCTAGAACTTCTCCCTAACCTAATACGCTATATCATAAGTGCGACTCAACAAGTGCAAAAAATAAAATTTTTAATTGCTTAATATTAAGTATATCTCTCATATTTTTGAAACGATATAAAAGCTTCCAAATTTTACTAGAAACGTAATCAATATTGTATTTATCCCATTTTAATTTGCAGTCAATTAATATCCCTAAATATGTTTTTCGCTTCCTGTACGTCGAGCCACTTAGGGCGAGCAGGAAGGGTAAGCAGACCACTTATATCTCATATCTCAAAATCATTTGTGTTAATTCGTAGAAAATGGGTAAGACGGGCCCAAATATGTTTACAAGTCGGTGGACAAAATTTTGAAAAGTTGTAACATCAAGTATGTCAAATTATTGTAATAAATAAAACCACAAATGAATTGTATTCACCTGTATTTGCCAACAGCGGCAAAAGCAGTTGAATTTGCTGATATAAAATAATAGGTGTTATAAAATTTTATTTATTTCTTTTCTTACGAAATCAAAGAATTTTGTTTTTGTCCGTTCATTTTTCAATACACTTTGCCACCGTGCCGTACTTAATATGTTCATAAATGATACTGAAATTGATCAGACTGCACACGAAATGTAGCAAAGCTACATCTAGTGACCACTAGCTACTTCATGCTAGACCTGAAATGTCACAAACAAGAACGTTCTACATTGCAGTAGAACCATTGAAAGTCATTGAAACGGTTCTGACCTCTATCGCGAATCGCGAAGTAGATTATGCTTAGTAAGAAGTTTTTTTCTGCTGATTTGTTAACATACAAATAATAGTAAAGTAAAAGTAAATTTTGAATAGACAGTGAACTACCTGAATCTGTAATCATACCTGTCGGTGATTTAATAAAACATAAAAAGAATTAATTTACGGAAATTTATACAGGATGATTCAAAACTTATCTAAAAAAAATGTACTCATACAAATACAAGTTTGTCAAAAAAAGGGAAGTTTGAAAATGATGTAAAAATACACTTCTGCACTGCACTGGAAACTGGTCCACTGTAAAGCTAGTTACGGACGGTAATAATAAAATATTAATTGAATCGTTTATTTCAGAATGGGAATAACTAACATTTTAGGAATTTTCAGAGTTTTTCAGCTCGTTACATTATTTTAAGGTAAATGCATCTTTTAGTGCAGAAAGAGACCATCTTCCGTAAATACAGTGACCGTAAATTCGACCTAGTTTTGAGCATTTATTTGAGAAAGGCACCAAGTATAAAGATAGTCAAAAGAAAGTTCCAATATTGGAAAGAAAAATAACGGATATCGGTAAAGCGATGTTATACGTTCCAGAGGAATATCACTCATTCTATCAAGAAATTTTGGAATGGCCTACAAAAGTTTCCACAAAGAGAGCGATTGCATTACAAGATTAATACAAATTATGTTACAGTTTTCAATAAATCTTTAATGTTTAAACAGTGTTATTGTTTTTATTGGGGTAATTCTTACAAAAACAACTCACTGTTTAATATTTCAGTGATAACGCCAAGTTGATTCCTTAAAAAATATATATTTTCCATTTATTTGAGAAAGGTACCAACTGCATTTTTTGTAATCTAATTTTTTCCGTCATTATCATAAAAAATACCTGTTTTTACATAAAAACATATAAGCAACTCTATCTTAAACTAATTATGTCAAAAGAATAGCATTATCACATTTTATTAAACTACAAATAAGTTTTTACTCATTTTCTCAGAAAGTAACAAAACGTTAGTTAATACCTTTCTGAAATAAACGATTCAATTACACTTTGTATTCTATATTTATAAATAATTTTACGCAGTTTCTACAAACTAACACAAATGTTTCTGCTTCTTGTCTATGTTGAACTCGTAAGTTATTGGCAGCAACTATAATACGTTTGCGTAAATCATCAATAATAGGTATCTACTTCGGTGCGATACATTTCATTTTTTAAATATCTCCACAAAAAGTCCAAATGATTTAAAGTCAGGAGATCGTGGCGGCCATAGTACCAGTCCTTCTCGTCCAATCTCTTGGTATTAATGATTGGACAGGCTGTACATAGTACGGATATAATTGAACCACACTGCTGCAAAACGCCCTGGATATACTGGACCTCCATTTCTTCCACGATTCGATTTCAAATTTCCCTGGCGTTGCACTGCACTTGCTCTCACTTCACACCGCGGTGAAAGTGAAACTGCATTTGGCACATGAATACCGGGAAATAGTTCAATATGTTCACATCGCCATAAATTAGAATGACATCCATCAACTCCAAGTTGCTATACACGTAACACTAATGACACTTGAAAAATTAATGTAAAGACTGATATCATAAAAACTTCAATACCTACAAAAGGTAATTGGATTCCAAAATTCGAAATCGCCTGTCTAGACTCTAGAGTCTAGACTGTCTCTAGAGACTACAGTAGCCTAGCAATGTAAAGGTTAAAAGTGCTACTACTTCAATAACTTTTTACTCGAAAACTAAGGATTTTATAATTCTTTTTTACGATATTGATTTTTTATGACGCATCTACTCCCATTTTTTTAGATAATTTCTAAATCACCTTGTATACATTATTGTGTCTTTTAGTATATTAATGTGGGTTATCGGAATTGTTGACGAAACTAATACGGATAACTTCGTTAATATTCATATAAACGATCCTTCCTCAAGCACGTAAAACCACATCTCAAGGCATTTTGATACGTCGCAATCACATAAAAAATTATGTGCTTCAAATATGCACACTATTAGTATTTCCTGATTCAAACTTGAACGCACTTGGAACAAAATTAGTAAAACAGCTTATAAAATATTTGTAAAGCCAGATTAAGTTTAAGTATATGAAAACAACTACAAAACCTGTAATTTTTATGCAATGTAACGTATATTAAATATTGTTAAACTAAACGAACATTTTTCAAATAATATTTTGTAAATAAATAAATCCACATCTAAAACTATTGGAAATCTAGCCTATGACATTGCAAGTAAAGATGGAAATATGCAAGAAAAACTTGTTCTAAACCATTCTCTTACTGTTGACGCTCCAAACAATTACTAAAGTGCTTGATACAAACAATTTAACTAATGTTCAAAAATAGGGTTAATGGTTTCTGATCATGAATGAGTATGATTAAACTATATTAGTTTAGTTTTTGTCCCGGATTTTTTCTGTAAGCAATCTGTGTTGGATTAATTTTAGAATATTCCATATGAGAAACAATAGCTTTGTTCGTAGAACACCAGAATCAGTTTCCAACCGTCAAAAGCATGCGCACTGTTTCTAAAGCAAAACTTTTCAACCTTATCTCGGCATTATATTAGAAATTGTGTCCAAGAGGCCTATTGTTATCGTTCCGAAAGTGCCTGTAAAGGCGGGTTCTCACTAGTTGACTCAATTAATCGATATTATTAAATCTGTGCCATTAACACAGTAAAGAGGCCACAACTGTGAATTCGTTGAAAATTGTATTTAAAAGCGGCGTTAAAATGTACTTTAATGATTAATAAGGGATTAACATACATACCTACAAGAAAGGTAAGTTGATATAAATCAAACGATATTTCAGCGTACCTACTGTATACTATACTAAAATAAAAAAATATTATTTTCTGTTTTTATAATGAACCTACTATTTAGGATTGGATCTGAACCATAAGAACTGTTTAAGTCGCGATGTTTTCTCATAAATTAGAGCCACACAACTATTTGTGTACTTTTTTACAAAACAAACAAATTGATTCTTTGAACTGTTACATAATCGTGCAAAAATTATAAAAACGGAGATAACTGGGAGAGGAACCCAAAACCTAACATGAGGTGGTCAGTAGCATTTACTTTGCTAGTTGCTGCTAGCGTCTACAGTAGCCAAGCGGAACAAGAAATTTCCATCACGAATGCATTGCCAAGGCCGGTAGGAATAGTTTATTTACTGGAGGTTATTTCACCACCAAGGCAAAAACCAGAAACTTTCGACTACAGATCTTCCAACCTCATTACGGACAGTCCAAACTACGGAAAGAAACAATCCTACTTGCTGATTCGCCCCATTCTAACTGAAGCCCCACAGACAGAGGTAGGTGTAAAAATCTTATTATTCTTTTAATATCATTCGGAAATTATAGTAACATTATTTTCTTAAAATAATTTCAACATTGTTTTGCTTGTGCTACGAATTAAAATAATGATTTTAACTATCCGCAGAACTGTTATATTAAGGGGATAACTAAAATATAAGTTTGTTTTAAAATTACAACTACTGTTAAAGGAAAATTAGTTTCGAGTATATCTTTAAAACTCGTTAATCATTTATTTATTTGATAGAGAGAATACTAATTATAAATTCCACTCCCAAAAAATATTTAAAGTTAAA
This sequence comes from Monochamus alternatus, assembly GCA_037114965.1. Taxonomy (NCBI): domain Eukaryota; kingdom Metazoa; phylum Arthropoda; class Insecta; order Coleoptera; family Cerambycidae; genus Monochamus; species Monochamus alternatus. Next base: position 68,638,143 of record CM073431.1, on the reverse strand, counting down.
ATTACGTTAACTTGACCTCTGAATTGGTCAAAAACTTTTCATGACCAATTCCGCACAAGGAAAGTTTACCTATATTCGATGGTCTTTTTCCTTATGTGGGGAAAAAACTAAAGTAATATGGATGTTAATAATTGGTCGACAAGGATTTTATTCCAATAAGATAATTGGACCTAAAAGAAATACGGACCAATTTTATGTTAAAATTTCAACACATTATTACCAAAATATGTCCTAATTATGCCCTTTATATGACCTCCTTTTGCTAGAGAGAGACAACATTATATGTTTGCTTATATACATTCTAATAGCGAACAGTGATAGGAAGAGAAAGAAAGAATATAAATCAGGCTACAAAGTTACAAGTAGAGTAGGAGTTAGTATATGAGTATTTATAGATATTTAGATTTTAATATAATATAAAGTCTGTATTTTTCGTTTCTATTCAACAAATTGTACAACCCAGGAAATTTTTTCGTATAATGTGATGACCAAACTTTCATAAAAATAACGCGCCTTATAAATATACATTTTTAATATTGCTTCTTAATAATATTATTATCCTGAAAAACAACCTAAAATAAAAACTGGATGTATTTCGTGATAAAATGTGTTTAATAATTTTTCATCATAAATGTATTAAATAATATTATCCATATTAACGTAATTTTAATGAGTAATCAATTATAACCTATAGGGCAGATTGCCTATGCCAATGTTGACGTCACAGCAAAATATTAACTTTGTGGTTGAAATTTCCTCCAAATAAAGACATTTTATGGTAAATTATTACCAACTAAATTATTACTAGGTACCTACATACAAAATTCTACTCTTGGATTTATTTGTGATTGAAAATTCAAATTCAAGCCAATAATATTATGTGTGTGTAATAACAAAAACAAAATAAATATTTTCGAACGGAATCCAATTCAAATTTCAATTCACATGCACTGCTGAATTCATTTGAGACGATAACAGTGTTATCATATGGAATACTTATGATGTGTTTATCGATATATTATCATTACTTTGATTTATATAATCTGCAGTGTTGGCTTCGATTTTGGAAGGAGAAATATGAACCCAATAATTATTTTTTACAACTCTGAAATATTGTGTGGTAAGCCGCCTGTTGGGCTTTATTTGATTTACTCGTACGACAGAAGTACTCGTAGGTTTTTATTGCAGATCATCAAAACCCAAAACAACTTCAACACCCTATTGCATGAAAATATCTATCTGAATACATATAACAAGTAGCTTGCTCCCTAAAAGATCCTTTTAAGAAATATTTACGTCGAAGTATTATTAATAAGTAAATTTATACCATAATATAGAACAATATTTCTATTAGGTTAATTGAAATGAAATATTTCTTGGAAGTTTTCATCAAAGTTGAATATATTTTATATTGTAATAAAAATAGAACTTATTAAATTGAAGGATTTAATATGGCAAAAATAACTAGTTATTACCTTATTCTTAACCACTATAGTTGAGTACAAAATAAGTTTTACAATTTTGTAATAAATATGTAAATATTTGCCTATTATAATTATTTAAAAAATCCCTGGATATTGAAGACAGATTTCAAGGCGAAATTAAGTAAATTATAACTTTGTCTTACACGTTATTGGAATGTTAGCATTTGAAAACACAGAAAAGGTAAACAATATGTAATTTCGAATTGTATAAATTCACATATATTTCATTTTACTTGGAAGTCATTATATTACTCTTAGTTAACACATTTCTGACTAAAATTTTGGTATTATAAGATTTTGTAACACTGAAGACTGTTTTTATGGCGAAATGTAGTAAATCTCGATCAATTTAGGTTCATTTTTCTTGTGCAGTAGTCTATTATGTTTAAATGTTTGTTAGGCTGTCTGCACCAAGTGCAAATTACATATTTAGAACATGTTGTATACCGCTAAAAAAAGTTGGAATGTTCAACTGATTTTACTTTTCTAGAAGTTGCGGTAGCATACATCAATTTGTTTTTAAATAAATTAATATTGCAAAATCTGTAATTTTTAGCTATAAGGAATGTTACATAAAACCTGACCCTAATTTTTTCCGTAGAATCGAAATATGCAATAATATAAAGGGTGTTCTACTAAAAATAACGTAATTGGTGTCGACTTCTGATATAACCCGAAGTGCTGAAGAGAATATTTTAGTTGTATTCGCTGTACGGACTTTGCCATGTTATCAAATTTTCAAATATTTTGAATCAGTACTTTTCCAGATAATGATCGAAGGAGTTCCAGGGCCTCGCATCAAATTAGCATGAAAAATGTGAAAATAGACAACTTTTTGCGGAGAAGTCCGATTGAGATGCGGTTTTCTGCATAATGTTTAGAGAATTTTTTATAACAAAAGATACATCAAACCTCTGTATGCCCGCAAATTTTTAATTGTTTATTTAACAAATGACCCATTTTTGTTGAACATATGGCAAATGTCACACACGATTCAACGAAAATGTCTGAAAAATGTTCTCTCGGGGGTTTTCGAGGTCCCTCTTTATCACTTTGGTGTTAGTTTTATTATCTATTGCTAAATTGTTGTAACTGGGCTAATTAACAAATTAAAAACTCCACCCCCGAAATCACTAGAGAACCGGGAGTAGAGTTATTAATTTGTTAATTAGCGAGGTTACAACAATCGAACAATAAACAATTATATTTGCAAAAATCTTGTGCCGATGGTTTACCTTAATAAGCCAGAAATCCTGGAAAAAATTCCGGTTCTCTAGTGATTTCGGGGGTGGAGTTTTTAATTTGTTAATTAGCCCAGTTACAACAATTTAGCAATAAATAATAAAGCTAACACCAAAGTGATAAAGAGGGGCCTCGAAAACTCCCGAGAGAACATTTTCCAGACATTTTCGTTGAATCGTGTGTGACATTTACCATATGTTCAACAAAAATGGGTCATTTGTTAAATAAAAAATTAAAAATTTGCGAGCGTACAGAGGTTAGATGAACCTTTTGTTATAAAAAATTCGTTGAACATTTTGCAGAAAACCTCATCACAATCGGACCTCTCCGCAAAAAGTTACAAGTGAAATGCTAATTTGACGCGACTAATTCTCGAATTTCTACTGACAACTGTCGAGTGCGACAAATGTTATACACATTGTCGCATGATTTAGAAAATATATATATATATATATATATATATATGAAATAGAAAATATATAATATATATCGAAACGTCATAGAAATAATGTCACCATTCGCCAATTATGCCGTGTAATAAGATTTGGCAACGATGTTAAATCCATGGTGATTTAGACAGTTGTCGAAAAGTATTTATATTTACACTGTTTTTATTGCATAATGTCATTTTATGGATTTGGATTGCTTTGCAGCTACAAAAGAAAACGCTGGTTGAGCTGTTACAAAACTTTCTTTCGCGGTGCAATGTGACTAATAACATGTACTGCATTCTGCTACCACTAAGTAAATTTAGATTGACACATCCAACATTAAATTATTATTATTATTATTATTATTATTATTATTATTATTATTATTATTATTATTATTATTATTATTATTATTATGAGTTTGATGGTTGCAGGTGGCATAGTAGATTGAGGCAATTAAGGCTTACGGTGAGCGCTCTATCAAGCGATATATAAGATCTGTTTCAACAACCGTCGAGAACTGGTTCAGTATGTTTGACCAACACCGTCTCGCATTCGCCGAGAGTACATTAACAACTGATCTGACTGACTAATTCTGAACGGTTCGGAATCGATTCTTGCTGTGTTGGAACAAACACTCAGTAACTCCTTAACAATAATGATAAAAATATGCGGTTTTTTTAATAGACTATAAACATTATTGTACGTCGACGCTGTGTTTTGAAATTTTGAAAAAGTGTATAATTAATTTTTTTTAATGAATTTTGCATATTTTCAAAATTTTAAAACAGCGTCGACGTAAAATAATATTTGTAGTCTATTAAAAAAACCGCATATTTTTATCATTTTTCGTTGAGGAATTACTGAGCGAAAACTATATCCCTTTGGATCAAGCGCTCACCGTAAGCCTTAATACCTAAAACACAATTACAAGCTTAGTGCTTTTAGCTGTATATACTGCTGACATGAGACAATATTTCCATCACAGATTACTTTTCAAGATATATAACGGAAAACTATTACTTTAAGTTTTACACTTAATGTTGAAGTGCGAGTTTTTTTTTCAGCAATAAAAACGGTAATTATCTCAAATCGTTTATCAAATCTTTAGAAATTATAACCATTTTTAGTCTAAATTAAACGCATGGCATCTTTTACAAAATATTTCTTCTATTGCGACCAATTTGTGTTTGAGTTTCTATAATAAATACAAAATTTGTTTCTGGTTAGCCCCTTTTCAATAATTTGAGATATTTATTTAATATAGGGATGACAGATGACAGATATTTTACGTTTTCTCGCATACGACATCTAAAGTCTACTGGCTGAAACCACTCGTTGCAAATTCTACTAAAAAATTTAGAATGCGACATTCGAGAATATTAATTTGAAAATTCGTATACGACATCCACCGATAGAGATTCGAGAATCGGGTCCCACGTTGGGACATTAAATGCAGTATGTCCACGGTTAGAGCGGAAAAGGGGAAAAATCTTTTTATTTCCCATTTTACGAAAAAAAGACATTCTTAATTAAAATTTTTGCTTGTTTTTAAAATGCGGTTGGAATGGAGGAACTATTATATTGCATATCAGGAAATGGTAAATATAAAAATCGTTCGAGAATAAACTACCTTTGTTTTCAGCAATACAAGAATATGTTATTAAAGAAAGTTGCTTAGAATTTAAATTTATGTTATAATATCAATTTGTGCATGAATTGGCCTAGTTTCATGGAAACGGACAGTAAAACATTTTTATTTGTCATTTTACAGGAAAAAATCATTTTTGATTAAAATGTTTGCTTGTCTGCGATTGACATGGAGGACTTTCATGTTGCATGTACAAGGTGCTCAGAAAATCAGTAATTATAAAAATCGTTCAAGACTAAATTGCCTTTTACTCATGAGTCAATTACATATTTTTTATTTAAAGCCGTTTTAATGCCTATTAGCAACAAGTTGATATTGAAATATGGACATTGGGATTATTTTATGGAAATCTTCAATAATTTGATGGTAACAAGTTTATCCTTTCCCAAGACATTGTATTGAATATTTTTTTACTGCAACATAAGCATGTTAAGAGTAACTATCACTATTACCTTGACTATTACTCAAAATTCCTATCACTTTTAATTATGAGGGTTGCTGTCAAACTTTTTTATTATCCATGCCAACTGCATTATAAGTACAGATAAAAAATTTCAAAAACGTTTTTTTTTCGCGAAGTAAAATATAAAAATGTTTGACTGTCCGTTTCTATACAAGTGTATTATTTATATTTATACACAAATTGAAATTATAACATAAATTTTAATTCTATGTAACTTTCCTTAACGTATTTTTGTATTGTTAAAACAAAGGCAGCTCATTCTTGAACGATTTTTATATTTACCGATGTTCTGGACACCCTGTACATTCAACATGAAAGTTCTCCACGCCAACCGCATTCTAAAGACAAACAAAAATTTTAATTAAGGATGCCTTTTCTTCGTAAAATGAAAAATAAAAATATTTTACCTCTTTTCCACTCTAATCGTAGTAATACTGTATATATACCGAGTGGTCCACTTTCTACAGCGAAAACTTTAGAGGCAAACAGAGAACCACAAAGTAATATCAGTTTATATTATAAACTATATTCGAAAAATGCTTCGTTACAAAGATACAGGGTGTCAAAATTTTTATCAAAAGTTCCAAATTTATTAATATTTTTAAAACTACTTTAGATATTTAAATTAAATTTTAGGACCTTTGAATAGGTAATCTAGATACATATGTATACGTTCAAAATATTATTTTTCTTCCACCAGTGGCGTGCGTACGGACAGATCTTCGGGAAATTTTAATGAAAAAAATGGTACGTTGATATTTTTTTAGAAACAAATACTATTTCTAGAATCCTTGTTCAATTTATAACAGAAACAGGCTCCTTTCCTTTTTCGTTTGACACACCGTTTGCTAGTAAAAAATTAAATTACCTAATGATTTCTGGAAAACAATTAAGTAAACAAAAACGAAAATGAGAAATTTAATTAGTGGCTTTCAACAATCATAACAAAAAGAAAGAAAATTAAGGGTAAAGTCACAAAAATTGCTCGAAATGTAATCCATCCACTGCAATACATTTTCGACATCTTCTCACAAACGCATTTATTGTAGCAAATACTTCATGCGGATTTTTCCGCATATCATTGCAGGATTGCTGAATTCTTAAAATTAAATCTTCCCTTGTTAATACGGGATTAGCGTAGACTTTATCTTTAACAGTGCCCCAAATGTAAAAGTCTAGCGAATTAAGATCCGGTGACCTGGGGGGCAGGTCAGTGGTTCAATACTATTAACCAGGTCTTTATTCATTCCTCCCTAGCCCGCCAATCCATCGTTGAGGATAATTGGTATTGAGCCATTCTCTTACAGCTATTCCAAAATGCGGGGGAGCTCCATCCAGTTGTATCCAACTCTCATACCTTAAATTAATGGGTAAATCCTCTGGGTAGTACTGCAGATTATTGCTAAGAGACTCCATAAACAGTTCCAAGTTCAACCTTGGGGGTAGGAAATGTGGATCACAAACATTACCTTCAATAACGCCCAACCAAACATTTACGGAAAATTCATTTTGAAATGATCTTGACCGAATTTCTCGAGGATTCTGATGTGCCCAAATATGGATATTATGGCAATTTGTTATCCCACGTCTGGTAAAAGAGGACTTGCCCATCCAAAGAATCTTAAATAAAAACTCAGGAGTTTAAAAGCCACTGGTAAAACCTTATTCTTTTTTCAGCATCACCAGGGTGCAAATCATAAACAGGCTGTAGGTGATATATATATATATATATATATATATATATATATATATATATATATATATATATATATATATATATATGACTGACACAATTCAATTAACTGTCATTATAAAATACAAAAACACTGACAGTAGTAGTCTTTTTTTTTCATGGCCTACTACGAAAGATTAAAATTTGTTTGAATTCTAGTTGCTTAAAGAATTTTAATTTTTTACTGGCAAACGGTGTGTCAAACGAAAAAAAAGTAGGAAGCTTTTTCTGTTGTAAATTGAACAAGGATTCTAGAAATAGTTTTTGTTTCTAAAAAAACAATGGCATACCATTTTTTTTTTTTTTTTCATTAAAATTTACCAAATATCTGTCCGTACGCACGCCACTGGTGGAAGAAAATTAATATTTTTTACGTAAAAATATGTATCTAGATTACCTATTCAAAAGTTCCAAATTTGTTTTAAATATCTAAAGTAGTTTTAAAAATATTAGATAAAAAATTTGGAACTTTTGATAAAAAATTTGACACCCTGTATCTGTGTAACGAATCATTTTCCGAATATAGTTTATAATACAAACTGATATTATTTTGTGGTTCTGTGTCTGCCTCTAAAGTTTCTGCTTTCGAAAGTGCACCACCCGGTATATGAGTACAATATCATATTTTTCTGTTTCTATTCTCTCTCATGTATACAAATTAAAAAATTATCAAACGTTTCTTAATTTCAGGATATTCGAGAAGCTGCTCCCAAATATCTAGTACGTCAACGGCGAGGTACGTATGGTAGAGGAGGCGATGGATATGATGGCGAATTTGGCGGAGGTGGAGGTGGCGGTGGAGGCGGTGGATTTGGAGATGGTCATGGAGGCGCCGGCGGTGGTGATGGTGGTGGTTTAGGAGGTATATTATTGTACAGATTTTATTTTTTGGGGTTTTTACAAACGTTATTGTAACTGGAGACTGGTTTAAAACTACCGAACATTTTTTTAGATAGGTTTATTAATGATTTTATCTATTGCAGAATATGTCATATTTTCGACTATAACTAGAAAACCTAAAGAATTTGATGATAAAATTATTTACTTGACATAAAAACTCATTTAAAAGTGAAATATTCTTTACATATTTCTGTATATAGAATTTTTTAGATGTACTTGTACGCATAATATGTATGTCGAAATTCCAGAAATCAGGCCTGCGATGTTTTATAGCAAATCTGACAAAGCAATATTATTCCAGAAGATTTTACCATTAAACGATAGTTCAGTGTGATACTGTTTTCAATATAAGCTTAAGAGCTACAACACTCCAAGTGATTGAGTTTTGTAATTATATACAGAATGAGTCAGAAAGACGGATCAACATACTAGATACTAAAATATTTTGTTTGAGCTCATCATGCTTTATAAGAATGTCGCTGGTTTAAGAAATACAAGGTGTTCAAGGTTTAAATTTTATTCTGAAATTTCTCAATAAGTGAGAAAGTTTTGATAGCATGACTGAAAATTCGTAGTGTTAGGTTTTTTGGTGTGAGAATTACGAATTTGAAGCTTATTTTGACGTAGTTCCTAGAGGGCGTTAGTTTCACGGTATTATTTAGGTAAATTGAATTCAAATATTTTTCAATTATTAGGAAATTTCAGAATAAAACATAAAGTTTAAACATCCTGTATTTCTTAAACCAGCAACATTTGTTTAAGGCATGATGAGCTCAAACATAATATTTTGATATATATTATTATGCAGCAGTTTGTTGTTGATCCAGTCTTTCTGACTCACCCTGTATACAGGGTGTTTTAAAACAAAGTAGCAAAAATGGTAGCAATAAATGTAGAGCCAAAAATAAGAGGATGGAAGTAAAAATACCTTATATGAAAGTTGCATTCCTTCGGTGATATACCCTCTTAAAGAAGAAGACTGAAATTCACATTTTAATGTTTTTTTAACATGGGAAATGCTAGACTCGAAACTTGGTATGAGCATCCTATTAATAAAGAGACAAGTTTTCAATATTTGCAATCATTGTCGTATATAGAATACGCAGTGATCAAAAAAATATTGAAAAGTTATCTCTTTATCAGTAGGATGATCATACCTTTAAAGGAGTGAAACAGTCAATTCCTTTGCAATATTTTCTTAGAAATTTTTTATATGAAACAAATTATTATTATATATTATATTATATAAAAATTGTATTGAGAAGACTGATTTATTGCTCAACTTTTTACCACTTGTAATTTTTCGATAAAACCCATAGTTTTCTAGTAAAAGAATTAGATGCACCATCATTCACTAAAGGGGCCGGAAAAAGGCGTAATGTCCAAACTGTTGAAACTGAGGAAGCTATATTGGACAATCTAGAACAAGACAGTACAAGCACAAGACAGGTGTCCAGGCAACTGCAATTTTCTCACAGTCTTGTGTGGAATGTAGCTCATAAAAATCTTTTACATCCTTTTCACTATCAACCCGTGCAAGAATTGAATGACCCTGATTTACCTAATCGCGTGGATTTATTTTTGTCAATGGTACATTAATATTTCCAGGCATGACTTAAATTTCCTAATGAATATACTTTTCACCGATGAAGCAAATTTTCCGCGAGTAGATGCAGTACATCTTCATAATATTCATTCATGGTCGGAAGAAAATACTCATGAAGTTTTTGTTTCAAGATCAACATAATTTCAGTTTAAACGTTTGGATGGGAATTGTAGGAAATACTCTAGTAGGTCCGTATTCTTCCACACAGGCTTAGAGCAGCCGAGTATCTTAAATTTTTGAACGAAAATCTTCCAACATTACTTGAGGATGTACCCCTCGATACAGGTGATGTGTTATATGCACGATGGGGTACATGCACATAGTACACTTGTCATTTGACAATGGTTAAATTTGAATTACCCGAATCGCTGGATTGGTAGTGATGCCCCTGTTTATTGGTCTGCGCATTCACCTGACCTAACGCCTATGGATTTCTTTTTGAGGGGATACATAAAAAATATCGTTTATGCCACTCCTGTTGCCTCCTTAGAAAAACTACGCTTAAGAATGTTTCAGGCAGCAGATGACCATCCCAATATCCAAGAACTGTTTGTGGGGGTGCGTTATAACTTCAACAGATTTATTAAGTTATGCTTGCTTAGCAAAATGGAAATTATTTCGAGAATATTCTTTAAATTTAATTTTGTATTTGTTGATTTTCGTTTGTATTAAATTTTATTTCAGATAAATAACATTACCTAATTGTTATAAATTTTCGCAATTATCCTTTTAGTGAACGATAACGCATCTAATTTTTTTACTACAAAACTATCGGTTTTATCGAAAAATTACAAGAGGTAAAAAAGTTGCGTTTTAAATTAATCTTCCTAATAAATATTTTTAAATAAATATTTACAATCATATGCTCAGGATATGGTGGAGGAAGCAACGGCGGAGGAGGAGGAGGTAACTTCGGAGGAGGCGGGGGAGGTAACAACGGAGGAGGAGGAGGTAACAACGGAGGAGGAGGAGGTAACAATGGTGGAGGAGGCGGAGGGGACTCCGGAGGAGGAGGAGGAGGAGGTGGTAAGTTCCTATGCACATGCTCCTGCACATTGTATTGGAAATTGTTGCCAAATTGCCTACATATTTTATACAGACAGTATTTATACTTTGTGTACAGACATATCAAGTTTTATACAAGTCTAGTAGGTTAATTTATACCTTTTCTCTGATTCAATATAGGAGTGAAATAATTACTTGACTTGTAATCACTGTAAGTCCGAATCAGAACTTTTTCGGCTAGAAGCATGTCACTTTTCCGAGGTATGGCAGTCATGTTAAGCAGGTTTAAAGTTAATACTGTGCAAACAACTGGAATTTATTTTATTAAATTATAACAAAGAAAAATATTAAGAACCAAAGCTAATTTGAATTATTGTAAATAGTAATTGTAATATTTGAATTCTCATTATTGTGAACCGTTAATGTAAGTCCATGTTGTTGCTTAACATTGAATTGGGTTTCGTAAGTTGACAAAGGCTACGGCGCTGGATTTTTCTCGTATCTTTCTTTGTTTTTCTCCGGAATTATTCCGTCATGCGCAGTGTCCGCAGCTTCTCGGACTTCCGGAGGAATACAGGTTAATTCAAAATCAGACATTATGTACTTGTTTAAGATAAAGAATTAAAATTTCGCAGATGGACAGAATATTTTTTGATTTAATTGTCAAAACCAATAAACTAGTAATATTGCCTAGCAACAGTTTCATGGAGTTCTCTGTCGAAAAAAATATTAAATTATGATAACAATTTTTTTTACATTCATGCAGACAACAAAACTTTATTGAACTGACTTGTTGTTCTACTCATGTCTTACTCGGCCTGACGGAACATTACAGTATCAGACCGTAATATGTGTTACCTAGCAACATTATTTTGTATTTTACTTAATTATATTTAAGTTAGAATGTATGTACTTATATTTGTAATATGATTATTATTTGTCACGTTGCTTTTACAGATTTATTTAAAAACTCCTCCAACACTTCCATGATATAAAACCATGTGAAATTTACAATATTTTATTTGACAGTGACAAGCAACATATTTCAAACTAATCGTTTTTTTTTTAATGTTTATGGTTATAACTTTTTATTCATTTTAAAAAGAATTAGAAAGACAGTATGAAATAAAATATACGATATACGTCTGTTAGGTCATATTCTAGCATAAATTCCGTTCCTACGTCGTCTCGTCCGTAAAACAGCTGTTGCTGTAGCAATTTTCCAGAAACCACATTAGCAATTTTATATAGATATTTGACAACGCTTTTTCAAGGTAGACAGATTTCCAGGCCTTAAGTGATTGAATTCTAAAAAAATTTCTTTATTTTAATATACTAATGATATAATTATTTACTTGTAAGTCATAGGCAAATAATGAATCTCTTTATGTTCTGTTGGTAATACGTGTTTGTATAAATTAAACCTGTTAACTAAAGTAGGATGTTAATGCTAATATTTCTATTCTAAATTTAAAATTTCAACGTATTCTTCTTTGATAGGTCATCGAGGTGGCGGTAGTTTCAGTGAAAGCCATGCATCTGCATCAGCTCAAGCATCTTCTGGAGGCTACGGGGGAGGATATTAAGTAAGTCATTTAATACTATTTAAATAATTGTTAACATATATAAGAATATATTAAAAATTTACACTTTTTCAACTCTAATTTACATTTTAAAAAACTTACTTTAGACATATTTTTATAACAAAATATAAATACAAATAAGTGCTTATATTATTATTTCATTAATTCAATAACACACACATATACAATAACAACACTGTTTTAATTGATACACATTTTCTTATTTTAATTTGTCAAACATTTTTCAAATAAGTCTATTCTATTCTTGCGTAAATTTAATTTATTATTAAAGATTTTTTTTCTTTTCAGTGATAAATAACCGACTTGAATATAACCAATGGAAATATTCTTCAACATTGCCTAATGGGTTAATCTAAAAATAATACTGTGTAAATATGGTTGATTTTGAAATAAAATATATAAACTGCCACTAAGTATTTTTTATTAATACAAATAATTCTATATTGCAGAGGATCAACCCACATGAATGATTAGTATAATGTTTTATAATAACTTATGTAATTAGTTTATTATTTCTTGACTACATATTTAGGTTCACATAAATTAGTTGCATTTAATTACTATTTGGGGAAATATTTTTATCAAGAGATTTAAAATAAATATCTACTATTAAGCAATTGATAAAATATTAAATAAGAAAATAGAATATTACTAAACCAAGTATACAAGATGTCTTGGCAAATTTTTAGGGGGGACCTACATATAAATTTCTATAATTAATTAGAGCCTCCCTTAAAAAGTTACAGCCCCTTAAAAGAGGCAAAATCTAATTTTTTAAATTTTTCTCAAAAACAATTTGATATAGAATGATTTTCCGGGTTGTTATGCCGTAACTGGTCGCTGCCAGAAACAGAATTAAAATGCAGTTCCCTAGATTTAGCTGGGATTCTTTGACCTGCCCTGGTTGTTCTGGGGCTGGGCGGTGTAGGGGCAGACCCGCTATCGGTCTCTGGGCCCGCCCATATGTGATTTCGGCTATTGTTGGTATTACGACTGATACTGACGGAACCGTTCCTCAGATAATGGTGGTCTTCCAAGACCGGTCGTAGTCGCCTCTGTAACTGGTCACATCCCATGCTTCCAAATATTTTGCCGCTCTTCACTCTCGCCATCTTCCATTTTCATTTTGTGTAAAGAAAGCATTTGTTTCCATGAAAAAAACATTATTTCCATTTTAATGATACACTTCTGGTGTTGATTTCATTGTATTATATGATAAAACAATATTTGTACATTTCAAAAAATTCTTCCAACAACTGCTTATTTAGGTTAACAGATTATTGCTCAGGAATTTCTGGAAGCAGCTGCGGGCTAATGCCCCGACCAGCATTGAATAACTCCTGAAAATATTCAACAATCAACATATACGGATTTCGAGCTTATTGGCTCTCGTCAGTACGCCACAGGTGCGTAGTGAGTTAACTGAGGACTAACTCTGGGTTTTGATGTCTCTCAAACTCGACATACCTGAATACGCGAAATCGCAAAATATAGCACAGCTACATTTAGCGGCCACATATTGATAAATATGTTTTATTTCTAGGAAAAAAAATCGAATTTCACCTTTTCAATAAATACTTTTTTCGAAGACACGATTTTAGTAAGAAATTGAGTTTTTTTCGAAAGGTTATATAATCTAATAAAACTTCCTTTAAGAACTTTATAAAAAGAACTAAAATAAAATTTTACTTTTTCATATCCCTCAACTAAAAATAGACATAACATAAACGCATTATTTGCTTCAAAATGCACATTAATTTCAGTGAAAAAAACATATTTTTATTTCAAAATGTCATTTTTATACAAATTTGAACAAATTGTTTAGGGAAATGAAAAAAAATATATTTATTTGAAAATCTTTTTTCAAAATTAAGTTTTCATAAGATGTTCAAATAGAATAATCATTTGTTTCATTTAAAAAATACTAGTCAAAAATATAAATTACATACTTTTTAATGCAAATTGTAATCTGAACATGTATTTACAATTGCGGTATATGGTCCATGATCGGCAGTGGCGGCTCGTGATGATTTCAGTAGAGAAGGCTTGAACTATCGTTTTATACTCACACTGGCACATTTCCTCACCACCCTTGAGGTAGTGCCATGGGCGCGTTACATTTTTTTAAGTGGGTTGTTCGCCGGTAGCCCTATTAGCCCTAGAAAAATCCGCTTTTTCATCATAACCGCGAAAAGAAATTTCTTGAGATGATAAAAATAGTACTACATCGAGTGATCCATGTAAAATATCTTTATTTTTATGAACCTTCTCATTATAATTTTGTATTTCTATTTTATGAGCAGAATCTAAAGCATTTACAATATTACGTTTACCCAGCATTTCAAATTTAATACGTGATGAAATATGTTCCTAGATTTTTCATGCTTTTTGAGATCTCGCGTTATATTTTGCAAATTATTAAAACCTACCCTACCCCAAACTGATAAATTATCATTAGTAGATAACAAACATTGCCAGCAGTATAATTTATTTCTAATAGTTAATGCGGTTAATCAGTCGTGTTTTTTATAATTATTATTGTTAAATCCCCTCTTTTGTTTAATTATCAGCTTTTTATCGTAACTGAAAGTATGAAATCCTTTTAATAGCAAATAATCTACAATGTCCATGGAACTAGAGAAGCTGCTGACGTTATTATCATTTTGAGCACTCATTTTTTAAATAAAGTTTTAAATATATACCAGTAAAATATAAAAGATTGCTTGTAAAACACAAATTCTTAAGAAACACTTTTAAATTACACAGAAAATACCCGTTAATCACAGAAACCCGCGCAATTACAAATCATACATGACAAATGACATATGACAAATGGTCAATGTTTTTGTTTTGTTCGAATTGCTCTATTTCCGATTACTGGCGAGAGGGCCGACGGGCGATCGCGTTATGGTAGAAGGGTGGCTATATTAAAAAACTCGCATGTTAAAAAGAGATAGATGATGGCAACTAGTTGTCTGTGCTGAGATTTATTTGCGGGTGTAATGACGCTATCCCTATCATTCAAGGCCTCACACTGTCAGATACATATATGAATGCGCTGGAGGCTTACCGCGCTTAGCTGCCAGCAGCTGTGTTCGCATGGGCAACGTATTCGGACAGAGCGAAATTTTAAGCACATTCAAAAATCACGTATTTATATGCTGACTCGAAATCTTAATTAATAATTAGTAGCATGTGAATGATTTATAACAAAATAAATATAAAAATATGATATAGGTAGGTACCTATGTAATGTAAAATGAAATAAATAAAAATAAAAGAATTTCTTTTAGCATTGATACAAACACCGCAGAGGATGCTTAGCCTCCTCTGCCTCCTCTAACAAGCCGCCACTGATGATTGGTTAGAACAATACACTTATGATTATCGTCCACAGATAGCACTGACTTGTTTGTATCATGCATAGCAAAACTAAAACTGCATATCGGTACCTGCTTGTACCCAATTTTGTTTCACCCCTTCCACATACTAAACAATGTGTAATATCTACAACGATATCACACATATTTTGGATTTTATAACCAAATATTGTGTAGAAAAACTTATTTCTTTATTGAAATGTTAAATTTGCTCAAAATTCAACACCAAATTAATTAACTCATATATGAGTTTGAACTTACTCAATGCTATTTTTTCCTATGTGTGTTTACCAAAAGAAGAAGATGTGATTTTCATAAATACGAAAAGAAAGAAGAAAAAATGGGGTACACCCTTAAGCCTTGTCGTCATGGTCGCGAAATTCGCAAATATTCTCGCAAATTTCGGAGATCTTGAATTAATTTTTTAATGGCGCGAGGGTGCCAACTTTGTTGGCGAATTTCGCAAAACATAAATATTATCGCTATTTTGATCACTATGTGGGGTTAGCGAGGTTAACCTGAGAGTCTGACAATCTACCATGACAGTTAATGACAGTTTTATGACAAAATTAATAGAAAATCTTGTAGTTAACAACATTCGCTAAAAATTGAGACTTTTTCCGCTATTAAATAATTCGCGAAAATTTTCGTGTATCCTTTAAAAAAAATTGTACATCTTTGTCTTATAAGATATTTATTTATGGTAGGCACCTACGAGTATATCGTGATTTTCACAACTTACAAATCATTTTGCTTTTTGCTCTGGTATGAATTCTTCCTTAAAACTAGCTGCTTATTAAATTATAGCATATTTTTCTTACAATTTTTGAGATAAACAATTTTATATTAAAATAAAATAACTTTATTAACGATAGGTACATGAATAAGTGGAAGTGCTCTGGAAAATGTAATAAACAGAATTATTAATAAAACATTATAAACTTTCCATTGCTCATAATGAGAAAAACTTCAAAGATATCGTATGATTTAAGAAAGAAATAGGTTGTGTTCCATGCTGTTTATATCCATTTTCAAAATAAAACTCAAAAGTTATGTCACTATAGTGTTTTGTTTTCATGCCATTGCACTTTGAAAGGTAAACATGCTTTGACCATTTTTAACAAGACTACAGTTAAAAAAGATATCATCCAATATACAGGATGTTGGGCACTTAGAACTGACACAGAGCAGGTGCTTGTAGTGGTCCCAAAATATTTCGATTCAACCAAATATGCGAAATAAATGCAAATTCAAAGCTGCACACAGGCGGAGTTACAGGACTTCAAAGTGGGGGCATATATTATGAAAAAAATTAATATCTGACTTAACGTGAAATAACCAAATTTGATAGATGATTTAAGTTTATTATTGTCTTGTTTGATTATGAGTTCAAATAAATTGAAACATTACAAGATATTCATTGAGGGTAAGTCACCCCTAAAATTATGGCATACTTTTTTCCATTGATCGAATTTAAAAAGAATGATAATATCCCAAGCAGAATTAAATTTCAAATTCTTTTTTGTTCTTGTTAAATTTTAAGAAACAAGATTATATTAGAAGAAATCATAAAGTCAGTAACATGCTTTGTCTTTAAAATTTGACAGGTAGTAATCAAACTATAAAATAAAATTAAAACTATAGAAATTGTTCAAAATGGGTACCATTTTCTCTGACACATAAATTTACTTTTTGCTGAAAATTGAAATTTACTTATTTACTTAGGAGTTATTGCATAAGGGTTTACATTGGAATATTAATGAAAGTTATGAACATTTGGAATTCCCCTACAAGTGAAACAAGTACCATCAGTGAAAATAATTTTCTTGTGAAAATTAATATCCTGATGCGAGATAAACACTCAAAAGGTCACTCGTCGATCCGATGCAAAACTTTCCTCTCGCGCCCATCTTTCATCATTAGAAAATGTTTCTTTAAGGTGAATTATTCAATTTGGAAATCTCCTATGATATTTTTTCACAATTCTTCTACAGTTTCCTTTACATAAACCTAACACAAGTCAACTTATTCGCTGAATGTAAGTTTTCCAGCCATTTTTCAACAGCACGTAGTAGTAGAAATAAAATAGTTTTATTACTGTCAAATTTTAAAGACAAAGAATTTTATGAATTTTTTCTTCAAAAATATAAATAGTAAATAAGTGTTATTATCATTCTTTTTAAATTTGATCAATAGAAACAATTTTAATATAATTTTAGTGGTGACTTACCCTCAATCAACACCTTGTAATGTTTTAATTTACTTTAACTCATAGTCAAGGAATAATAAACTTAAATAAAATACCAGATTTTGTTATTCCAAATTAAATTAATTCATTGGTTTTTAGGCTTACACGACCAAACATTTGATACACAGTGATTTTCCGGGTTGTTATGTCGTGACCTTGGTAACTGGTCGCTGCCAGAAACAGAGTTAAAATGCTCATATCTAGCATTAGCCGGGGTTCTTTTACCTGCCCTGGTTGTTCTCGGGTTAGGCTCTGTGGGAACAGACCCGCTATTTGCGACTCTGGGCCGGCCCATATATTGATTCCAGTTCCTATTGTTGGAATTATGACTGCTACGGTCCAATATATACATGGAAGTCTTTGAGACGAAAGCCCTGGCAACCACAACATTAACACCTAAATGCTGGCCCCGATATGTTGACGACACCTTCATCATCTGGCTCCATGGACGCAACACCGCAGAAAACTTCTTGGATCACATCAATGGGATACATCTAGATATACAGTTCACTATGGAAGTAGAGAAAAATGCCGCTCTCTCCTTCTTGGATGTATTGGTTGAGAGAAAACTAGATGGCATTTTAGGACATCGTGTATAGAGGAAGCTAACTCACACTGACAGATATTTAAATGCTGAGTCTCACCACCATCCAGCTCAGAAACAGGGGATCATAGATACCTTGATTCATCGAGCCCGGATTATTAGTGACCCCAGACACTTGGAGGAGGAACTGGAATACCTACGCATGGTCCTGAGAGGAAATGGCTACACAAAAAGAAATATTGAACGAGCTATCAGGAGGAGACATACGCCCAAGCAAAAGAATGGAGTACCTAGCTACGACATACCTACCTTACGTAAAAGGCTGTACAGATAAAATCGGAAGATCTTTTGAAGAAAAGAAATATCAACACAGTATTTGTGAAAAAGGTGGCGACAGTTTTTCCGAAGACCTGCAACAGTGACCATCTCCAGGGCCCCGGTGTGTACAGCATCCCCTGCTTCCGTGGAAAGGTTTATATAGGACAGACACATCAACATAATGTTAAAGGAACACAAGAGTCACCTCAAAAATAACAACTGGGAAAAATCGGCAGTAGCAGAGCATAGAGCGGACACGGGACACACGGTGGAGCTAAGTGAAGCCAGCATGCTAGTAAGAGAGAGAAGATTTTGGCCCCGACTATACAGAGAAGCTATAGAAATTCATAAAAATCCGAACAATTTCAACAGGGACGGTGGCGTGGATCTGCCCGGTATTTGGAAACGATTCATCCATGAAAGCAATCTACCGGAACATCATGGATCAGTGACCACCTCACCGGAACATCATGGATCAGTGACCACCCCGCCGGAACATCATGGATCAGTGACCACCCCTAATATAAATAGTGCGACGACCAGTAGATTTCCAGTTTTAGAGTAACTTCTGAAGAAGAGAGCGATATGTTTCTCAAGACGTCAAGAGTTCTAAATCGACGACGGGGCAACCATTCCCGTTCCTCGTACAATGATGGTCCTCCGAGACGTTCCGTAGCCGCCGCTGTAACTGGTCGCATCCCGTGTTTCCAAACGTTTCGCCGCTGTTCACTGTCGGTATCTTCAGCGGTGACTCCGCAAAAGCTTCACCGCGACTGAGTCCACTATGTATCAAATAATTCAGTGATATTAATTTTTTTCGAAATATTTGCCCCCACTTTGAAGGCCTGTAACCCCGCCTGTGTGTAACTTTTCATATAGTTAGGTATATCTGGTTAAATTTCAATGTTTTGGGACCCTCTATATGCACCTGCTCTGTGCCGGTTCTTAAGCGAACCATATTACTGTACTGTATTATCAAATTAAAGCTGTTTTCAAGCCTATTCGATAGCATAATATTTTTTTATACAGTGTATTGAAGAAAGAAGAGGAAGATAATTTTTCAAAGACGGCTATTTTCTAGAAATAATTATAATTAAAATTAAATGGTTGGTTTAGAAAACATTGAACAGATTTATAGAATACCTTGATCGTTAAGGTTTCTTAAAAAGTAACGGAAATATAGGCCTGGGGAGTTTTAAGCGCCCTGTAGATACAAATAGGAAATAATGAAAAATTCTACAAGTAAATAATTTATGTAAAATATAAAATTATACTCTTATTCTTTGGATTTGCCGTCAAAAATGGTCACCCTGGTAACTTTTTTATTTTTGATAAAAAAAATCTATCAAAATAGTTTGGTAAAAAGAGTTATAAATTAATTAAAAAAAAAGATTATATTAAATAAGGTTAAATATATTTGAACATAGTAATTCACCATAAATCACAATTAAGATTTTGGTTTAACAACAAATACATTTTCAAACTCACCTTCAACTTCTATTGAGCCGTGTTACAGTGTACTATAATTAAATAAATTTTATATGTAAATAACAAAATTATTAATAGAGACTTCACGTATAACAATTTCAAAATTAACAATAAGTGTTTGCCAATTTAATAAGTAATAACATGAGAATGATATTTACTTATGATCACCTTTAAATTAAATCGGTTTTTTTATGCAAAATTGTTCTCTCGTCAATTATATATCTATTTCCCTACTTTTTTTACAATACATACAAATTAATTCCTGGTAGCATTACATAACACTGAAGAAGCTATAAAAATAGAAGTAATTTGGAGAGGAACACATAACCAACCATGAGGCGGTTAATAGTAGTTACTTTGCTAGCTGCTGCTAGATGTGGCCAAGCGGAACAAGAAGTCACCCTTGCCAACGCATTGCCAAGGCCAGTAGGAATAGTTTATCTGCTAGACATCATTTCGCCACCAAAACAGAAACCTGAAGCTTTCGATTATGAATCTTCCAATCTCGTTGGTGATAATTTAAGCTACGGAAAGAGGCATTCATACTTGCTGGTACGTCCCATTCCTGCACAGATTCAGGAGGTACCCGTTTTTCAACAGACAGAGGTAAGTGTCAAATACTTTTATTAAGAATATTTTCAACAATCCTAATCTTAGGACAAATCTAAGCCACAATTTGTTACTTGTCGTCGATTCAACATCATAGATGCTTTGAAAATTCCTGGAGAATTTATCTAAAACTGATAGTTTATATGAGGTTTTCGATTCTTAAAGTTGTTGATAGGGGTATTCATGTTATTGTCGTTAGTTATCACTCTTGCCTATGTAACTTTTTGTTTAGCTTCTTCGGGTAACGTGTAATATCCAGTAATTCCGATCAAACGTGTTAAGTTTTAGTTGTTAGATACCACAATATACGTGGTGACGAAATATCAGCAAGTAAAAGATTGAATCAATATCCAAATAGTACATCATTGCCTAGTAACACTAAGACTTTTATAGTTTCAAAATTACAAATAAAAATATATCAGAAACTGTTTTCTAAAAGAAAATTGAATTAGTGTAATACAGTAAAAAATCATAGTTTTATGATTATTTTGGTCTTTATTTGAAGAACTCTCTTTTAAATTTTCTGAGGGCATGGTTTGCGAGCAATTTTTAATTTAATTTCCTTCTTCGTACAGGGTACCCTATAATTAGTGTGCAATACTTTGGCAGTAGATTTTATAGATAAAAAAATAAGATTTTTTTATAAATAGGAGTCGAAAAATGCTTCCTAAGGGGGCTGTAAGGGGTCACAAGAGATCATGTTTTTCAGAATATTTCCAAAAGGAGTTAATAATATCTAATTATGAATTTTGGTATGTACACTCTTTAAATGTTCTAACAAACTGTTACACAAATTTGGTCAGAGACGTCTGAGATAGAGGGTAGAAATTCCTTATATTTCGAACAAAATTTATAAATTAATACTATGTTTAGTTACAAATAATCAAACATACAGTATCCTTGAATATAGTCTCATAAAAGACAAAAAGTGATAGGCAAAAATGATTGGACTTTGTTAGTCAAATGGAGATAAGATTACAACAAAATGATGGATTTATACATAACATTATGTGATGAAATTTACAAAAAATGGAATTTTGAACAAACATAATTGCCATTACAGGTCTAATGGTAACCCTAAACTAAAGATTGAAATTTTTAAACCACGTTTTCTATGTTATACAGTTTTTCTCTTCTTTCTAAAAGTAACGAATAAATTAATTATTTTTTAAATTGAGAAGTTTTCGAAAAAATCCCCTGGCACGTCGATTTTCTTTTTAAAAAAGGCACTTTTTGACATACGACCCATATTTGTAACGTCATCGTTGTTCGACATATGACGTCATCGACAAATTTTTTAAATAGCAACCCCCAATTTTGACCATGCCATTTGAAAGATTGTGTCATTCTACATACATACATCATGAAAATTTATGGTGTTACATAAAAAAAAATTCAAGAAAATAATGTTTGAAGATTTTAAAATTTAATTTTCACAATACTGTGCACCTTCCCATTATGCAACACCTATCCGTGCTTATTTAAGTGAGCTGTTTCCGAATCGTTGGATAGGGAGAAGGGGGCCGATTGAATGGCCAGACAGATCGCCTGATTTGACAACCCTAGATTATTTCTTGTGGAGATACTTAAAAAGCAAAGCATACGTTACTAGACCGGTTAATTTAGAAGATTTAAAAGCAAAAATTCGTCACGAGATACATCGTATACCTCCTGAAGTTATTGATAATGTCCAAAAAGAATTTATTAATCGTCTTGGCTACTGTCAGGCAGCCAACGGTGAACAATTTTAACATTTGATTTAGTCGATTTTTTAACATAATCATTATCATTTTCAGTATTGTGAAAATTTAATTTTAAAATCTTCAAACAATATTTTCTTGAAATTTTTGTTATGTAACACCATAATTTTTCATGATGTATGTATGTAGAATGACACGCTCTTTCAAATGGCATGGTCAAAATTGGGGGTTGCTATTTAAACAAAAAAATAATCGATGACGTCATATCTCGAACAGCGATGACGTCACAAATGTGGGTCGTATGTCAAAAAGTGTCTTTTTTAAAAACAAAATCGACGTGCTAGGGGATTTTTTCAAAAACTTCTCAATTTCAAAAACAATGAATTTATTCGTTACTTTTCGAAAGCACTGCATTTAGATATAATGTAGAAACTAATATATAATGTCATTTCCGGTTAAACCTGAAGTACAATAAAATTTAATTTGTTATAATTTGATTCAGCGTGACTCAATATAAACCACACATTCAGCAGTTTTGATCTCACAAAAATGTATTGCTTTAGTTCCAAATATCTCGAAAACCAATAAGAAAAATTCTTTATACCATAAAAATTGCATAGAAGTTCCTGACATTAAAAAATATATTTTGCGTCGCAGCACCATCTGTACCATTATGGAGAGAATTTATATATACCATTAAAATAGAAGTCATATGTATAATATACACTGTTCTTTATAAAATGCATGCATCTCTTATAATTTTCAAAATAATTATCTAGGAAGTTTTAAATGAAACACCCTGTACATGTCTACATATACATTTACACAAAATCATTGTCATTTTATTATAGGATGACAAAGAGGCTCCTTCCAGATATCTAGTACGTCAAAGACGAAGTCCTGGTGGTGGTAAATCTGGAGGTGGTGGCTTTGGAGGAGGCGGCGGTGGAGGAGGCGGTGGTGGCGGTGGATTTGGAGGAGGTGGAAGTGGACATGGAGGCGGTGGTAGAGGAGGTAAGAAAAAATTAATTTTGAATATTTTTTCAGAAAAAATAATTATTTACATTTTTATTGATATTAAACTTACCTACTGTATTAAGTAACATTTAAAAATATCTATGCACCTAATGAAAATTATATCCGATTCAAGAATACAGTTGTGTATACAGGTTATTTTAAAAGTGGGGTATTAATTTTAACTGATGGTTTTACAAAAATTGATTTTCTAATAACCGGGATAACTTAAGTAACTGCAATTTTTGAAGCCGACTCTCTAGTCCTAATATATCAAAGAACTCTATACATTATCGATAAGCGACATGTGAGAAGTTGTGAGTGCATCAGTATTTATAGACATGGAATGTCACTATAAGCTTCCATTCCTTTAGATAACCTAAAAGTTTTATTAGATAAACCAACAAACGTGTTGTAAATTAATCATATTACCTACTGTTATTATTTTTGTATTTTGTAGTGTGCGCTTAGTACCATTTTGTGGTAAACGTAATTTGATAGAGATAAAATAATTAACTTGTGTATGTTATTATAAGTGTACGGAGACGGAAATTTCTTTATAAGTTTCATGTTCGCGCTCAACAAAATAATATTAGTATTTAGTGTATTAAGTATATAACTTTTCTCTTTAATATATTTTTTAAGCTATTAATTTCAATAAGTGATTTAGGTTCATTATGCTTATAATTCAATTTCTGATTCGAGGGGGAACTGCTTGTTTGCTTTTTTGATCCTCGTAACTTCAACCCCCCCACCAGAAGGAAGCACAACCCACTGATTTTCAATGGGGGTGAGAGGTGTTGCGATACCTAATTTTAAAGATCTCATCGAGTACTATCTAACCATATAGTTTCGCGCAATTTTTTTTTATTGTTAACAAAATGACAGCTAAAATAGTGAAAGAACCAATGTGGCATTTACCTCGGAAGTTAGCGCTACTGGTCCCCCTTTTTTATACCCGTTAATCTCCATAACGAAATTATCTGCTATTTATCCAGCCCCCGTGGAAGTATTGGAGCATGAAGAAGACTAACATGGTCATTTTTCAACAATATGGCGCCCCACCCCATTTCGTGCAACCTGTGCCACAATTTTTAGATACAAATTTTTCTCAAAGCTCGAAAAATGGAGACATATTGAGTGGCCACCCAGGTCACCTAATTTCTAAATTCACTGGAGTTTTTTGTACGGGGGCATCTAAAATCTCAGGTTGTTCACCCTGATGTTGCCTGATGTACAATCATTTGCGATAATAATAACATTCTTTAAAATGAGTTTTGCAATTTCTTTTAAACTGCTGAAGCATTTGTAATGAAATTTACTTTCAACTTTTAACATTAGTTCTTAATTGTTTTAAAATCAGGAGGTTGTGCCTCTCCTTGGTAGTGGGTTGAAGTTACGGGGACGAGAAAAGCAAACAAGTAGCTCCCCTCGAATCAGAAATCAACGAATCCGAATATTTTTCCACATTTTCATTTTAGAGCTCGAAAATTGAGGTTTAAAGTTTTCGTTGGCCCACCCTGTATACGAGGTGTGGCAATTAAGTTTCGGGAATTTGTCAATGAAAAAACAAGCAAATTAAATTTCGTCAAAATTTTATTATCGACCTTCACAATAGTCTCGCTCTAACTCTACACAACGATTCCCACATTGCTCCCACGATTGGAAGCACCCTTGGTAATCCTCCGCAGTAAATCCATTTAGCATCACTGTTACAGTTTCTTTGACCTCCTGTACGCCGCCATGATGAATTCCCTTGAGATGCGACTTCATCTTGGGGAATCGCAGGGGGCAATATCGAGGCTATACGGTGGCAACGTTGGAATCTCTCTTTTTGTCAAAAACTCTTGCACAATGAATGAGAAATGGGCTGGAGCGTTGTCGTGGTGCAAGATCCAGCCGTTCTCGGTGAGTTCGGGTCGCACACGGAAAACGTGGTCCCGCAGCCATTCCAGGACGCCAACATAAAACTGTCCAGTCACTGTCTGGCCAGCAAGAACATATTCATGATGAATGATGCCGTGGATATCGAAAAAAACGATCAACATTGCCTTCAGTCGTGACTTGGACATCCACGATTTCGTTAACCGCTCTCCACCCTTTTCTGCCCACTGCTGACTTTGTTTACGGGTCTCGAGGTCATTCTCAAATATCCAGGTCTCATCTCCAGTGACTACCCCACTCATCCAGTCTCTACCATCGCTCTGAATGCGGGACAACAAATCCTCATAAATCAATTTTCGCATGTCTCTCTGTTCACGGGTGAGAACTTTTGGCACCATCTTTGGGTAAATGGTTCGCATATTCAAATTTTCGTGTAATATCTTGCGAACGGTTTCTTTGTTGACGTTTAACTCGTCAAACAACGTATGAGTTCTTAGGCGCCGGTCAGACGTGATCAGTGCACGCAAACGGTTAACATTCGCGTCAGTACGAGAGGTGACGGGATCTCCTTCACATGGATCGTCTTCTACTGATTCACGCCCCTCCTTGAACCGTTTTGTCCATTCAAACACGCGTGTTTTCGATATGCATTCGTCTCCATACACCACCTACAATGATTTCCGAGGATTTTTTCGCCAGATTTCACTAAAAATTGAATCACAACACGTTGCTTGTAATTTGTCACTTATTTTTACGACGCCACTAAAAGAGTTACTTTAAAAAAATACACATAAAACACAAACCAAACGTGCTATCGACTTCAACCTTGAACTGAAACTAAAAGAAAGGTCCCTCCTCTCTAGAAAAATGTTGACGAACGATGCAGTGTTGCCAGTTTCCGAGTTATAACTAAATTCCCCAACTTAATTGCCACACCTCGTTGACTTTAAGTCAATTTTTCTTATCTCACTCACCATAATTAATAATTTTGAGTTACT
Organism: Monochamus alternatus; assembly: GCA_037114965.1. NCBI lineage: Eukaryota > Metazoa > Arthropoda > Insecta > Coleoptera > Cerambycidae > Monochamus > Monochamus alternatus. The sequence continues at coordinate 68,611,842 of CM073431.1, read as the reverse complement.
TTTTCAAGTAACATTTTGCTGTATTTTCAACGGAAAGGTGCTTTAACTAAAATCAAAACATTTTTTTGTCAGTGCATTGAATATTTTAAATAGGGTTATTTCAGAAACCGTTATTCCTAACAACTTTAACAAGGTATACCTTTTTCACATAAAAAAGTAGAAGAATCGAAGAACCGCAAACAAGTTCTCTACTAATAGCGTCAAAATTAGAAACAAATTTGAGTTTCTCGCCTCCAAAACCCCCAATCTCTAAAATGTATCCCAATATTTGGATTTTTCAAAATCATTTACAAATAATATCGAAAATAAAAACTAAGTAAGTTTAGCTATATCATATTATTTTGTCGTCAAAATTATTCTCTTGCCTTATGAGGCACCCTGTATTATTGAAGCATAATGGGCCTCACCACGCACAAACTACGAAATGCCGAGATATTTTTACAGAACAATTACTGAGATACGATGCATTTTAAAGAAAATTTTAAAGAACAATTATTTGTCTGGGACATTTAAAGTTTCTTACGTTTTTTATATTTAAGACAGTGTCGTCCATTTTTGTTTTATTTAAAAGAAGAGTGTCACAGGGTTTCTACGCCACTGGTGATAATGGACATATTTAAACATACTGAATAATTAGATTAAAGATATCTCATTACACCCTAGAAATATTGCTGTTTTATCACGAAATATTTCCAAGTAAATAAAAATTCCGAAATCTTTGATACCTTGTGTCTCGGAAACGGTGACCTTTTAGATATGGGTATATTTGTGTAAATCTCATTTGTTTTGATTGCACAATAATACATCCAAGGATGCCAGTAATACCTGAGGCATCCTGTATAAATATGCAAATGAATGTGTTGTTGATTATAGACCATGTTTTTCTTTGTCTATAAACGTAGCATTTAAAGGAACCTGCTATGCAAATAATATCTAGTAATTTAGTTGCCAAATTTTAGGATTTAACGAAATTGAGCACAATTTTTCATTTATTATTTTTGTTGCCATATTAGTTATTTGTTCAAAAATTTAATAAATTTTTATACCTAATCATGTCTAGGATTCGGTGGAGGCAATCTTGGAGGAGGAGGAGGAGGTAAGCAAGTCACTAAGAATAATTGTAGACAAATACAAATATTGGAAAAAAATATTTTTTTATACCACTTCAATCAGTTGACGATCATGAAAGAATTAAGTAATTTAATACATTTCAATAAAATATTTGTCTTGGCTTATATCGCCTTATGATTAAAAAATAAAATTTTTACTCTCTAGGTAACCAAGGAGGAGGAAGCGGAGGTGGTTTTGGAGGAAGCAAAGCTTCAGCATCAGCGACAGCATCAGCTCAAGCTTCTGCTGGATCACATGGCGGAGGATAGTAAGTTACACCTTCCTTCATTTCTTTTAATAAATTTGACGGAATATTTCTACTTAAAATTTAAAATATAGCAAATGACCATTTGTTTTGTTCATACAGAAAAATAAATAACTACTTACTTATTGAACTGTACCTTTAAATCATTTTAGTAGCATGTAATATACTTTATATTTTAATATAGATATAATCAATGTTTCCTTTTTTTTCAGTGGCAAATAACAAACAGGATTGCAATAGAGGAATATCCTTCAAAATTGTTGTATGGATAGGACCAATTTGAAAAATTACTGTGGAAATTTAGATTTTTTAAATAAATATGATAAAAACTATCATTATCCTTTAGTTTTATTAATGGAAATAATCATATTATTTTAAAAGTGATAGCAATATAAACAGCTATTAAAAATATAGAATAATAAAAGAAATTAACTAGATTTTCTGTACAACATACAGAACGTGCAAACGTTGCGTCGTTCAATTAGTAAATATTAGAAAATATGAGTCCTAAAACAATATAAATTCGTAGCTTTAGCTCTTTTCCAACACGGCACCTGACTGGTTGGAAACCTGTCCCAAGTGGATAGCCAAATCGTTCACCGACTTACTGCAGCGGAGTTGTATCTAATATTAAACTGACTGACGGCTTCGGACAGGTTTCAAACTAGTCAGGTGCCGTGTTGGAAAAGAGCTTTTATCAACTCCTAAAGCAATTGCATTTGATACATATACTTATATATGATTTGAAAATAACCTTCATGTGTTACTTTCAATACATATACAAAAATGAGTAATGTACAAGTATGAAAGTGGAGAAGTAGATAAAAGGACAAGAAAATAAAACGATGAAGCTTATATTTGATAATTTCTACTAAAAAGTTAACATATAAATAGGACCTACGAGTATAGCGTTCTTGCTGATTTTTGAAAATTATTTGTTCTAATGAAGTGCCTTTAATTTGCTGTATAATAAATTATGCCAAATAAAACACATTTATTTTACTGTTTTAGAAAGATATTTTAAGCTAATATAAATCAAATCTCCTACAATTGCTATCAATGAAGTCATATGTATGTTCTCTGATACCAAACATCTAGGTATGCTAATGAACAATTCCACAGACAAAGCTCTATTCAATAATTATCTAAAGAAAATAATCTAATTTACTCACTCTATAAAAATCTAACGTCACTTTTTTGGCAGTGGGAACACGACACATTCAACCACAATAGATGAAATCTGACCTATTTCTGCATTTTTAGGATTGCTTCTTCAGGTGGTCTCCTTAAGTTGAATCAAATATCTAACTATAAAAATTATTATAAAAATTAAAATTATTTGAAGTTAAATATCGACAATGACAAAAAAGTGGCATCCTGTCAATGAATTAAATATGACAATACCTACTTGAAAAATGTTCACCTTTTATGTAAAAGTTTTTATATATTTTTAGGTATTAATAATATTGTGTTGAATTTGTCGTGTTCCCACTGCCAAAAAAGTGAAGTTAGATTTTTATAGAGTGAGTAAATTAGATTATTTTCTTTAGATAATTATTGAATAGAGCTTTGTCTGTGGAATTGTTCATTAACATACCTAGATGTTTGGTATCAGAGAACATACATATGACTTCATTGATAGGAATTGTAGGAGATTTGATTTATATTAGCTTAAAATACCTTTCTAAAACAGTAAAATAATGTTACAAAAGCTAATAATAAGGAATATATGGGTAGATATTGTGGGTGTAATTCAACGCAGGTTGGGGCGTTTGTCCACTGAGTAGTTAGTTTCACACAATATTATTAATACCTAAAAATATATAAAACACATTTGACTTAACAATTTTTTTCTCTCGAACCAAGGGTAATAGAATTATGACGGCAAACTGCTCATGAATATGAAACAATGTCGTGCATCTACCATGTCAGATGTTTGTACATAATAAACACAAATACACCTAAATATACTTAAAGTGAAGTGAAGTTCTCTTAAAACTCTTACAGAATAAAATGTGAAATAGTTGTAAATGTTCAAAATGGATGGCGTTGTTTGCGAAAAGCGTACAATCGTCTCGTGATAGAGTTTTGCCCACATTCGCCATAAATTAACAGGTCATGGTCTTGGTCATAGTTACTATAAATTCCATTTTTGATCACGCAGGGTGATTAAAACAAATCAAAAACGGCAGTTCGAAAATGATTTAAAACACACGTCTGGAAACTGGCCCACTGTAAAACCTAATAAGGCGACAAAACATGTAATCGACCGGACAAAAAAAGGAATGAAGTTCCAGAGGAAACAAATAAATAACATTTTATGTTACCTATTTTATATAGCAAATTCAACTGCTTTTGCCACTATTATTATTAATTATTAATAGAATTATTAATATGTGGTTATAATTAATAAAATAGTTTGACATACTTGATGTTACAACAACGTCATCAATTCGGTGCGATATACTTCATTTTTTAAATATCCCCGTAAAAACAATTCCAAATGATTTAAAGTTAGGAACTCATGGGGGCTGCAATCTAGCGGTATTAATACTTGGAGACACTGTCATGGTAAGGAGATAATTAAGCCTCGTTATAATACGCCATACTGCTGAAATACGCCATAGGCACCCTGGCTCTCCATCTCTTACACGATTCGGTTTCAAATTTCCTTCGCGTTGCACTACACTTGCACTCACTGCACACCGCGGTAAAAGTAGGCGTTTGGCACATCGCTATAAAACGATATCATATTTTTGACATATGAAGAACTAATATAAAGACTGGCGTAACAAAAACTTTAATACCTACAAAAAGTAATAGAATTTCAATATTCGGAATCGTCTGGCTAGATACTACAGCAGCCCAGCGATGTAAAGTTCGAAAATACTACAACTTCAATAGGTAATTTTAAACTAGGATTTTACAAACAAAAAAAATTTACGGTATTGTCTCCATTTTTGACGACGCATCAATTTCCAATTTTTTTTAGATAAGTTTTGAATCACATGCAGAGTGTTACAAAATGATGTTAAGGAAATCTAGGGGCAGGTTCTATGTTTAAAAATAAGAAAAAAATGCTTCGTTTCCGAGATACAGGCTGTTTAAAATTTTCTGTTTTCAGACTGAAACTATTTTTTATGTAAGTCTCTGAAGATCATTTATGTATTGTAATGACTAATTAATTACTTTCCATCTTGAAAATGATGCATCAAGAGGATAAAGTGCGAGAGACACTTCTTAATCAGAATTGATTTGGCTTTAAGAGAGCGATACCAGTTTGTCCAAAAATCAGTGGCGTATAATTTTTTTTGGTGAAAAGAGTACTTAACGGTACGAACGCCAATGATGCTAGTATATTGCAAGAAAAATTTATACACGTAAAAGTAAACCTTCACTAAACACTGTTGTGTACCAAATCTCATCTCAATATCGCGATCGGTTCTCGAGAAATGAAGACTATTATTTAAGAATTTTAAACAAACTGTATAAAATAAAATACAATTGATTAAATTTTGTACTTAAATTAAATGTTCGAATTGCCATCCACCAACTTCTTGACAATGCGCAAGTCTGTGAAGAAATTCTTCTTGCACATTATGAATGATTTCTGGGGTAACTCTGCGTATTTCGTCCCGAATGCGATTTTGAAGTTCTTCTAAATTACGTGGTTTATTAATGTACACTTTTGACTTCAAGTATCCCCATAAAAAATAGTCAAGAGGTGTAAGATCTGGCGATCTTGCAGGCCATTCTATCGGTCCGCGTCTGCCGATCCATCTCCCAGGAAAACAGTTGTCCAAGAAATCTCGTACAGGGCGCGCATAGTGCGGAGGTGCACCGTCTTGCTGAAACCATATGGTATTGTCAGTAATGTCAGAGTCATTATCGTTAGGAAAAATTACTGCAAAGGCTGGGACAAGATCATTTTCTAGAAACTCTAAATATCTTTGTCCTGCAAGGGTTCCTTCATAGAAGAAAGGCCCTACTATTCTGTCGTCAACTATTCCAGCCCACACATTTAATTTCTGAGGGTGTTGGGTATGTGCCTCTGCCATCCAATGAGGATTTTCCCGACTCCAATATCTGCAAGTTTGACAGTTTACTGTACCATTCAGACAAAATGTGGCCTCATCTGAAAAAAGTATTTGCCGGTGTAAATTTCTATTTCCTTGACATAAATCCATTAGAATTTCGCAAAAATGTAAGCGGCGATCGGGATCATCTTCATTGAGTTTCTGCACAAGTTGAATTTTGTACGGATGATATTTTTCCTTCCTCAAGATACGTAGTACTGTGCTCTGACTAGTGTTATTGTTTAATGCAATCAATCGCGAAGAATTATGAGGATTATGAACCATACTTATCAAAATGCTCTGTTTCTGATTTTCATTAATGCTTGGACGTTCAGGTTTTGGAATATTTACAATATTGCCAGTTTCTCTAAATTTAGACTCTACCTTACTGACTGTTGATTGGCTGATAGGGAGATCTAGATATTTTTCATTAAATAAATCTCAAACTTCCTGCTGAGTTCTAGTCATATTCCCGCATCCGATAAGAATTAAAATTTCAATTCTTTGAGTAACAGTTAAATGTGCCATAATACTTTAAATTGAATAATAATTTCTATGTCGCTTACAATACTTATTAAGTCGGTGTGACAATGACACTCTGCAAAGATTTTCACCTACGTGATCCATAAAAGAACTATGGAATTCGAAAAACTAAACTTGATAACGTTTTTGCTTTATTTTAATTGATTTACGTTTTCTAACATTCAATCGTCATTTACTCGAAAACTTTCCTATGTAAGAGGGCAAAATATTAGTACTTTCTGATAGAGAATTAAACGATCTTTCAGAATCAAGGAAAAAAAATATGGTGTTGCCATTTAAAAAAAAATCGATGATGTCATTACTCGAAAACAAATGACGTTTGAAAATCGCATTTTACGCTAAAATATGTATTTTTTAAATTAAAAATCGACCTGTTCGAGGATTTTTCCTAAAAAATAATTGTTTCGTTTTTATGGAATTTATTCCATACTTTTGGCGCATACTGTATATCTTTTACAAAACAGCCTTCCAATTGATTTTGGACTATACCACCTTTTTGATGGTTTATCCACAATTACAACCATTTATTTATATCAATAAAACTCATAGAGTAGTAAAGATCTAATATCCTTGATCCCTGCATATTTTAGATCAACTAAACAAAGAGGTATTTCTGAAAGACTAATTGAATGGATACTATTTACAACTGTTCTAATATTGTTCCTTGATGAATCTAAAACTAAAGTCCATAACGATATCTGTGATAACAGATACGTACAAGGTTCCTACCTTATGATAAACTGGGGACTCCAATTTCCCAGGTTGAGGTGATGAATGTTTACACAAGTAATTTATCTTCAGACGCCGGTGAATAACCTTGGTAGAGAAATTGTAAATACAAATTAACGATAATAAGTTTAGGAAATCATTATTGATGAAAAATATGTTAGTATTTATTGATACACTGTCTGTACAGTTTAGGAATATGCATACATACAATTATTTTCTGTGCAGCATTTTTGTATCATGTGATTTCCTTTGGTAAAGGTGACTAAATTAGTTGTATTGTTTTAGCATTGTACCTATATACAAAATGTAATAGATTTTATTTTGGGAATTTCTAAAACAAGTAAGACAAATTACAGTAAACTGATTTTTATATAAATATTTGCCAAAACCGTGTCATATATCAGTGTTCAAGTGTTCAAATTGTACAAAAAATATTTTCCATTTTTTAAAATGTTTTCTATTTTTTAAATTTTTGTAGTGTAAAGGAAAGTCATTGTATTTCGTATAGCTGCCTAATTTCGTACAGCAATATATCCATTAAATCTAACGTGTTTAAGTCCTTCAAGTACTCCAAAAAGAGTCATCTACACTCATGCTCTAGTTCTAGTTCCTCTACAAATAAAAATTCTGAAATCCTCCAAAAAATGGTAGTAATACTAAACACGTTGAACAGCTGCAACGAGTTTTTTGCAGTTATGACCTAAAATATGTGTAACTGGTGTTTTGTTGTTAAAATTGCTATTTTTTGACCCAGAGTAAATTTAGAACTGTAGCAATTTATTTGCTGCATTACATTCTGATATTTTTTTATCATTTTACACCGGCAAAAATTTTAATACCAAAATAGAACGTTTTCTAAATTTGGACACTTACAGTTTTGGATAGATATCCGAAATTAGGTAGGCACCGAGTATAAAATTTTCTTAACGAGTTTTAGTTTTACCACATATCGCCAGGGAATGCTGATAACTGCTTGTCCTTTTTTATTATTCCTTTTATTATTGTTCTATTATCTAACGTATTCAAAATTTAAAATGTTTTTGTGTTCCACTAATTTTCTTGTACGAATGTTATGCGTATAATATTGTCCAGATCTATATATATATATGCTTATTTGGCATTTATGGACACTTAAAAAGCTTTTGAATATATTACCGACAGGATAAATATGAAGCAGCTTAGAAAAGAGAGCTGTTGAACCGAAGCGAAGCTCATAAGGTCGATTCACAGCAATAGTAAGAACTATGTGATTAGTAAAAATAATAAATAGGTATAATATACAAATGCATCTAACAATAAAATCAACTTATAATATTTTAAACAGTTTCACAAATTTAGAACTATTCATTTTGCACATAATAATTAGAAAATATATGTATGTATTATGTATATATGTATTAGAACTTTTAAATATATATTTTTTTTTAAATAATTTTCATTTACCCTGCGCGCGTTGCTACGCCACCAACTAAAATAAATTTGAATATATGAAATTCATTGGAATGACAGTGGCGCCATCTGTCGAAAATTGGTCGTACCAACTTAGGAACCTTCGTGGGCTCATGCCACTGAAATGTAATTGTATATTATGATAAACTGGAATGCGCTAAAAGCTGCGCGAATGGATTATTTATAATCAGCGCCATATTTTGTTATGTGCCTCTAGCAATGGCGGAGCAGTAGGGGCTTAGCTGATTCTGAATTGAAATGAAATTGAATTCTGGATATGAAGAATTATTTCGTGCTATATGCTGGTTAATTTTACATTCCCTTATAAAACATGACATGTTCCAACAATAACACCCACAAAAATACACAAAGAATAACACTAACGAGATACAAGATAAAAGAAGAAACCACACTGTACGCCAATGACGTGTTTACAAATAAAATAATAGGAAATTAAGAACACAATTCATATCGTACGTGCAGATGGTTGTTTCTCTCGCACCCACATACATAACCAATGAAGTATGTCTTTGCTGAGTTTCATGTGCCTCCTTTTGTCTGCTCCTAGGTTTGCTACCTTTATTTGGATGCGCAATGGACTTTACGCATTCCATATCGTACATTTCAGTGGCTCATGCATAACAACTTTGCTAAAGATCATCACCTGATCAAATGCATAGTTTACGATTCTATAAAGGACATACAGACAAACATTCATTTATATATATATATATATATATATATATATATATATATATATATATATATATATATATATATATATTGTTTAAAGAAACTTATGAATTGTCGATTTCAATTTTGTGCTGGTATTTCTAATTTTGGTGCAAAATGTTTTTTTTGCCAGAAAAATTGTATATGACACTTAAAAAAACTGACTTAAATATATAGACACACGATATTGAGTAAATATGTTTTACACAAACCCAAGAAAGAAAACTGAATGCAACCAGAGTCAATTACAACATCTGATACACCGACAGAGCTGCAGCGGTAAGTTGCATTGTAACGGGTCTTGTTCGAAATTTCTATTTTTTTATTCTCAATAACTTGCAGTCCGTAAACCTGAAAATACTTATTATCATTCTGTTTTCAAAATTGCACATTCATTTTGACCATTTTACTTATGTAACTTTCAATAATACATTAAATAATTTTAACAAGAGAGAAATTAAATTATTTACTTAAAAAAAATTTATAACTGTTTTACAATATTTATTTTATAAATGATTTAATTAAATATTAGGGACGTTTTAGAAATATATGTTATATAAAATCACATTTGTCAATTGTATCAGCATTACTTAAATTTTTAGGCATGCTAAATTTGAAAAATAATATTTACAGATGTTTTACACACAACTTTGAAATCTCAGAAAATAAAATTTATAGGAAACTTTGCTAAAGACGTTCTTAGATTTCAAAGTACCTATAATATTTAAAATATCTGCGATAAGTATATAGAAAGATATAATTTAAATCGAAAAGTAAATATATTTCTTTCTATACTTTGCGCAAGTATTTTAAACACTAGGTACTTTGAATTCTAAGAACGTATTTAGCGATTTTTTCTATATATTTTATTTTCTGAGACTTCAAAGTTATATGTAAAACATGTGAGAATATTATTTTTCAAATTTAGCATTCCTTAAAATATAATATGTTATCGATACAATTGCCACTACAATTAAAATTTTAAATTAAATTAAAACCGAAGGACCATCTCAGAATTAAAACAAATTAGTTTTACCACATATCAATAGATGACGCTAAACATGACTACAAGATTTGCTAGGGAGTAATTATCTATCATAAGTATATTTTATCTAGGGCCGCGTGCAGCTAAAAGAGATAGTGTCTATGTTAGAGCAGAAATTATAGTTGAAATATCTTTTTGTGGTGAGTTTGAAAATTTTTCAAAATGGCGTGGTAGGCCTGGGTTTATCGTAAGTTTTTAGAAGAAAGCTTGAAGGAGAAGGGAAGCTTACAAAATAAAAACGCTATAATTAAAGACATCAGTCATAAAAATGAAACAAGTATAACAGCAAAAAACAGTGGCGGGAAAAAACTTGCTTCAAAGTGAAAGAAAGTTAGTACAATGGCACTGATGAAGACATCTCAGACATGGATGCTAGTGATGTTGACGATGCCGAATGCCTCTTCTGTAATGGCTTGTTTTCCGAATATTTTATTACAAAAATTTTTAAAAATATTTGTGTGCCTTAGATAGGTTCATGCAGACTGTACCAATACACAAAAGAAAAAAAAAACATATTTACATGTGACTTATTTAAAAACCTAAAATTAACTTGATTGGCGATATTTTGATGTTGTTCTTCTCAATGAAAAATGAAAAAATATATGAATTTTTAAAAAAGCTGTCCGAAATTAAACGCTTTTGCTCTATAAATATACAGACTTACGAAAATATTATGCCATCTTTCTCCAACATAAAAAGGACCATGTTTTGAAATCCCAAAATATTATATTTCTAATATTTTTCGGGCTATTATTAGTCTAGGTAAATCAAAAGTGCCAATAAAAGAATTACTATTCACTTACGTAGTTTTAGCCAGGAGTCTTTGACCTACCCTTGTTGTTCTTGGACTGAGCTCTGTTGAGGTGAACTGATAAATTCAGCACGGCAAAGCTTTTGCAGAATCAATACTGATGATGCTAACTGTACAAAACGATGAAAAGTTGCTGAGAAAACGAGATTTTCCAGTGTGTAATTCAGGATGTATAACATTTTCGTGTTAATAGTTTTACACACTCTGACTTTTTATACGTTTTACACAAAACGCGTTAAAAATACATTATTATTATTACAATACAATATACTCAATTTGGGTAGTATTTACTAATAATGTGTTAAAAAGCACACCATTTCGTTAACTTAGCACACTTTTGTAAAGTTAATCAGAACTATAACTCTTAAAAATATTAGCGCTATATGAAAATCATTTTGAAGTCTTAGGTCTATAACTGTAATTTGTTTTTCTTGTAACTTTATAGAAATATGTTCAGATACTAGTTAATTTTCGTAAACTCTTATTATGTGGTACCTAAATACAATTAGCTGTATTTAATGTTTGTTATTTAATTGTTTATAATTTACTAGAATTATTATTTGTTTTTAAGTTCTTCATAAAAATATGTACTACTATCTACTATTAATTTTGTTAAATATAAAAAAAACTTGGTTGTTGTTTATTTGAACTGAATTATATATTTTTAATAAAATTATAAAAGGTAAAATGTCTTTTATTTTATTATCACTGTAAAAATAAATACTATATATTTTACGATAAAATTAGCATGTTAATGTGTAAAGTTTTTACACCTACAATGATATAAATAACACTGAAATGTGTAAATGTTACACATATCACTAGTTATATTAACACAGTGGATTACAGGATTGTGTTTTTTGGTGTTAAAATGTGAAAATATCTTTTTTCAGTGTGAATATGTCATAGGACCACCATTGTGTGTTAATCCGATAGTAGCAGCCTTACAAGCAACAACAGAAGTAGATATCAATATATCTGCGGGTCTGGGGGTTATAATAGCAAAATAACCATTTGTCTGATAATAACCAGGACATAATCTAAAAAACTCATTTTGTTAACTTAACCATATTGATTTTTAGGAAGATGTGTATTTACCCCAACTGAAATCACTGATAGTACAAAACAATGAATAACTCGTACATATTATGTAGTAAAATGACGACATTAATAGTAATTAGTGTTAGGCGCATAGATATTAGAAAAATGAAATAACATTTTCAAATATGTATGTCTTAATTAATCTTAACTTTGTGCCAAATCAAAAAGATATTAAGATTTAGTAAGTATGTCAATTATCATGAATGTTCTAAGTGTAAAAAACGTTTTCAGGTAACCGTGATTATTGTTGTTAATATTATATTATAGAGAATTGTACAAAGTAGATTGTAAAGGTATAAAAGGATCAACCTTTTCCACTGTGATCAACCATAAGTGTATTGTATGAGCTACATGATCTTTTCTCATAAATATTTAAAATTTTCACTAGATATACGATAGAACTAAAACTAGAAATTTTGGGTCACTAGATTTGAATTAGACGCAATTTCAGTTTAATTAACTGATAAAAATGTTTTACGAATTGTTTTTAATTTAATAGATTTTCAGTGTCAAGATAAAAAGTATAAATCTACTTCGTTTACACAAAAATATGGCTTTACTTGGCCAATGAAGAATTAAATGCTGAAGAATACGTAGGTTGCTTGAAAATGGTACTTTTCCAAAAAAAATTCTAAATCAGTAATGATTTCTTAGTATTAACATTCTTGATATCTTGACGTAAACAAAACTATCAAGCATTTATGAACCGCAAATTAATCATTTTTTGCATTGCTTTTTATGAACCATAATGTTTCATATCATTGGAATTATTAAAAGAATGATGCCTCTGGGCTGATCAGGGGATCTTTTGTAGTTTTGCATATTTGTTTGTTACATCAACTTGTACTTTTGGGTAGGCTCACTGCATGTATATAAACCAACGCTACTGAATACCAAATCAGTATCTACCCAAAATGAAATTGTTAAGTACTTCAGTGCTATTATTACTAAGCATACTTTCTTATGCTAACTCAGAAAGCCATGATACACCTGTGGCGACACCCAAAAAAATTGGCAGTGTGTACTTAGTTCCGGTTTTTGTGCCCAATCAGGAAGAATATAGAGAACCTACTCCTTTGCAGAGAATAGTCCTTGGTTATACTCCCAGAGGAGCTCACGTAAGTTTATATTATGACAAAGTTTCTTCACTATACAGAGCGAGTGAGGGCGCCATATTCTTGAAACAGTGTTTACTACAGATATAAATAATTTTAGACAATAAAGAAGTGAATAATATAGAGCTTAGCAAATAATAGGAATGTTATATCATGTCATCTGCAAATTTTCAAAGATACCGAAGTAAAACGTATATACAGGGTGTCCTAAAATAGAAGGCCATACCATTAACCACATATTCTTTGGACAAAAATTATGCGACTTTTCTTATGCCATTTTTTATTTGGACGTCCCTGTTTCAATATACAGGGTGTTAAAGTTACATTTTAAAAAACTATTTTTATTAATAATCCCATTGTTTTGTAAGTATTACGATTTGCTAAGATACCAAGGTATTGTAGTAATAGGTATATCTACAAAATTTTTTAGTTTCACTTGAAAATTATAGTGAATGAAAGATTTATGGGCACTACAAATTGCCGTTTTTCTTCAAAACGGAGCATTTAAACAAAAAATTACAAAAGAAATAAAATGATCAGATGAAAATTCTAAGATTGATATTTCAAGAAAAAGCTGCATAGGCGTACTTAGAAATAATTGGAGGGGATACTGCATCCCTCTGTTACCTCCATTCACCCTTCGATTTTTTTCACCAAAATTACATGATAAGTATGCCGGAATAAGATAAAAGTACGTGCAAAATTTCAAGTGTGTATCTTACAAAACAATGGGATTATTAACAAAAATAGTTTTTTAAAATGTAACTTTAACACTCTGTATATTGAAACAGGGATGCCCAAATAAAAAATGGCATAAGGAAAGTCACATTATTTTTGTCCAAAGAATATGTGGTTAATGATATGGCCTTCTATTTTGAGACACTCTGTATAACGACAGAAAGCGGTCTAATCAACAATTTTTTAGGTACATAAATCTTTCAAAATACGTGTTGTTTTACATTTAACTGTAAGTGTATGTTATCAAATAAACATACATAGTTCTGCATATAAGATTGTTCACTTTTCTTTATAGGAATATGAAAATAATGTGGGATTAGAATAGCAAAATAATGTGTGTCTTACAAACGCTTTTTAAAAGTTATTATTTTATTTGATGGAGAATTTAAATAGTAAAAGTGTATAAACAGAACAAGAAGAATGTTATTTTTGATATTACTTTTGTTCTACGTGCTTTATTTTTCGAGATTTCTGTATCTAAAAACACAAGAAATTTTATGGGGACAATACGGCGACCTTAAGTGTAAAACAATTAACCAGAACTTCTTGTAGTTAAAACAAAATGGTCAAAAATAACGTTTGCGAAATATTTCCAGAACCAATTAAAAGATTGTTTTGAAATTGTTATTATCCTATGAGGAACCTGTAGAATACTGTAAAAGACAGTGCCGTGCAATCATCACTAGATGAATCATTTAAAAAAAGATGTTGTGCCACTGACTACTATAGGAAAAAGGACATAAATACATTCCGTTAAAAATATTTAATATTTTTAATAAAGCGAGAGTTATTCTTCCAAAATGACAGCACACATACTCCGAATGGCAGATTCGATACAATCTTGTTTAATAGTGATTTTAGTGGTGGATGGATTAGTCGCTTTGGTTCTCTAATGGAATCATTTATTACATTTCCTGGATGATTTTGTAATTTTAGTGTAATCTGAACAAAATTATAATTTGTTGACACCTTTAAAATATTTTGAGAACATGTAGGTACTCGCGTAAACTGCTGTGTGACGTCATTGCCTCCTATAACATGACGGGTTGAACTCGCTATCGTTTTCTTGAATTCATAATACGAAGCGTCGGAGAGCCGCCGGTGTCTTTAGAATTGCTTTTTATTTCAGTTATGGAAAATTCAAATATTGAAGGTGTTAGTAGAGACACCAAAACAAAACAATCAAACTGTAGATATTGTATTGCACAAAAATGTCCCAGTACCGCAGTAAAATGCTCAGATAAGTTATTTATTAGTTTATTCAGATATCTCAATATGAGAAACTTGTAGCAAAAAACAATGAGGCGCGACATATTTCTTGAATCCAAAATATGTGTTACTAATATTTATAATAAAATCCGTTTAATAATAATTTAATAATATGCTTATGTAGAATTTA
This sequence comes from Monochamus alternatus, assembly GCA_037114965.1. Taxonomy (NCBI): domain Eukaryota; kingdom Metazoa; phylum Arthropoda; class Insecta; order Coleoptera; family Cerambycidae; genus Monochamus; species Monochamus alternatus. The sequence goes on along the minus strand of CM073431.1, from coordinate 68,596,729 downwards.
CTCTTGATTTTTAATTTAGTTAAGTTTAAATTCTTAGGTACAAAAATTATTAGCTATATTACACGGTGGATTGTTGGTTATTTATTGCCTAGGTCAATAGTATGAAATAACACACCAGAATGTAATATTACAACTGTAATGGAAAATTACTACTTATGAATACGAATTTTTCATAGAAAAACCGTGTTTTTGTACACATTAAATGTAATTTTACTATGATATTATGTATTTTTAGGAAAAATAATGTAATTTTACATGAAAGAAGTAAATGTCGGGTATACACATGGATATTTTTGTAACACAGTAGAGATTTGGTAGTTTTTTTTATTAATGTGTGATCTAAATAACATATAAAGATAAAGATTTTGTTACTGGTGTATCTATATTATATATCTATATTATTCACCGAGTGCAGTATACTTCTTATTACAGTTGACAGTGGGCAAAATATTAAAAACGATTTCGCCAAGCTGTATCTTGACATTTAGTTTGTCTGATTTAAATATGATACCGTCTTTTTATAGTATGTGAACACCGATTTCGAGCAGATGTCATCTACCCATGAAAATGTGCTTGGACGTCAAAAACGATCTCCAGGTGGTGGAAGAGGAGGCGGCGGCGGTGGTGGAGGAGGTGGAGGTAGGGGAGGTTCCGGTTCTTGGAGTCAATCGTCGTCTTCTTCGTCTAGCGGAAGTTGGGGCAATGGTTCTGGAAGTGGTAGAGGAGGGTAAGTATCTACTTACAATAAGTAACATATTATTTACTTAGTCTCCAGCGTAAACACACTAATGCGAAAAATGAATTATTAACACTACTAACTACATCAAGCAATTTGGGAAAAACGTGATGGCAGATAAATAATTTTGAGAGTAATTTTACTAAATGTAACCTAGTATCTTGGAACTTGCCCCAAATGAAATAAACGGATTTTTTGCGGAATTTGAGATAATATTATTAAGTCCTATCCAAGATTTCTTATAATGAAGTTCTATATTATAAAAATTTTGATAACCCTTGTGGTTCATTTTCTTTCCATCCTGTTCTTGAATTAGTTTGTTAAAGTTTTACATGGTACAGAATATTTCAAAAACTTAAAATGTGGTGATATTCCTGTTCTAAATAGTCGGATTATTAATGAACCTAGTAATGAAATCTTAAAGTCATTTACCGAGCTTGCTAATTTGATATTAACCACTGGCATATTGTCTGAGACTGTCAAGTCTTCAAAGGTGATTCCTGTATTTCAAATGGAAAAATCTTTCTATAACTAATATTTACAGCCCCATAAGTATTGTTTCTGCCTTTGGAAAAATCATAGAAATTATTATAAGGAAACAATTAACATCTATTTCCAATCGCATAGCTTTTTCAGTAGCTCTCAATATGGTTTCGGTCTACTACTCAAGCTGTATGTCACGTGATGAGTGAGGTAGTGCAGGAGCTTGAGCAAGGGAATCTCTTAACTATTATGCTCTGTGACTTATCAAAAGCAATTGATTGCGTCTCCCACAACATTCTTTTGGAGACAATGGGATTTGAAACCTGCATTCATAAATTCCTACTGAGTCATTTTCAGCAAGAGGTGCGGATAAACGGTGTTTTTGATTTCAAATTTGTTGAGTATGGTATTCCCCAATATCCTATCTTGAGGCCTCTATTGTTTGTTGCCTACGTGAATGATTTGTGTTGTTCTATGCTGATGACACATCATTTATATTGTTGGCAAATAGTAATTTTGAATTACATTCTGCTCGTGAAAAGATTTCAAATGACTGGTTCTTGTACAATAAACTAAAATTAAACACTAATAAAAATCAATATATGCAGATATCAGGTCATTGCATTAACAATATCTAAAATGTGCCAAGTTACTTGGTGTTACGTTGGATGTTAGGCTCAGTTTGTCTGCTTACGTGAATGATCTAGAGAAGAAGTTTTCTATTTACCGTACGCCAGTTAAAAAACAGATATTAATACTGTGAAAGAGTATTTCTTCCCTATTTCATTCGCCTAGTAATTACGGATTGTTGCTTTGGGGTAATTCTTCTAATGCTAAACATTTTTTTCTATTGCAAATGAAGACAATTAGAATATTGACATGTATTACTATGAACATTGCAAAATACATTTTAAATAACTTAAAATAATGCTCTTACCTACGTTATTCTTATATCTTCTTTGAAGTGAAATATATGGGAGACAGTCAGTCGGATATTCACAATTATAATACCCGGAATGCTCATCTTATTAAAAATATGTTTCTGAATCTAATTCTCTGAACAAAAGTTATTTTAACTTGTTGCCATGTACTTTTAATAGGTGTTTTAGATACGACAGTTTATTGAACAATATATACAAGTTGACATTTAATTTATTTAAAGTAGAGACAGAAATAGAAATTGACTACAATTTATTGATTTCAAAAAAATTGTTCCAGAAATTGAAGATTTTAGAACATGTTCTAATTTATTGGTCAATTTTAGGGATATCTGGTTACATTTTGTATTTCTCTTTAAATACCAACCTAATTGTGTTAATGAATTTATAAATTAATATTTCAGAAAATTTTCAAAATTACAAAGGTTAGTTCTTCTCCAAAGGGTAAATAAATTATGCTAAAATAAGTAATTATGCATTCATTATCTTTAATTACTTTAGTTGAAACTAATAAAAAATAAGTAATTAGAAGATAGTATGGGTTCGACTACAAAATATTTAAATTTTAGTTGAGGTTTCACATCGGCATCAATAAAATTGGCCGATAAATTGTTGTAAATCTTGATTGAAATTGATCAATTTCTTTGTAAATAAATTGGCAATTTATTGTACAATACATTGTTGTGTGTAAAACACCTATAACAACATGAATGTTACTTTTTTGAATATAAATTTTTTAAATATTTTCTGAATCGTTGCTTTTACTCTGCTGATGAATTTGTTGAACATTTTAGATCTATGTAACAACTCACTGCAATAGTTGTAATTGTACTCTTGATCGTTTTAAAATAATCTCGTTGTAAGTTTCAACTTCTAAAAAAATATATTAACCAGATAAAATCTGAAACAATCATTTACGTAATATATTTTGTGTTATTTTCAGTGGTGGAGGAAAAGGCAAAGGACATGGAAAATGATTTTACAATTGTGTTGCTTTAAGACATATGAATTGGAAGTGGACAATGTAAATAAAGTAAATATAATAATTATTACCTAGTTTACTTTTCCTAAAACCGCATGAATTGAATGTTTTTATTAAATTCTAATAATTCTGACTGTACAAATATGATTGTGATGTAATTATGGATAAAACGTTGTGTTGCATTCGTAGCTTGCCTTTTAAGCCGGGAGCACATTGCTCTGATGGCATGCCACCCGGCGTGATGTGATATGTGTACTCTGTTACCACACCATGCGATGCCTCGTTACATTTTAGCACTGGCACTTTTTAATGCATAATACAATTTCTGTGTTTTAAAAAGGCAGTGGCCAAAAATTTCTTCGTTTCCTGCTACCTGTTCGAGTAGCCGTACGGCAGCGTGTGTACAGTTTATCACCAAATTTGGAGCTGGAAAGGAATTCATGGAACCTTATCCTATCCTTATTCATCCAAAACCCAGAAACAACATAATAATTCTGGAGCTGTTTAACTGGATTTTTGTCCTTAAATACAATTATTATCGGCACCTGCTTTAAAATTAATTGAAACCAGTATAATTTTACTCATTATCGAATTCAGGTGAGTGTATCGATTCTTTATTCGCAATATTCAATACAGCTATATGTAATATGTATGCAGCATGAGAGTACAGTATTGTGTGAGTTTACCAATGCCCTTTTTGATAATCTGTTTAGTCAAAGACTTCCAAGCACATCGTTATTTAAACAAATAAAAGTAACTACCAAATACAAATGTGACTGTGACTGTCAACTGTTATTCTTTACTTTATTGGTGTTATATAACACACAATATGATTTATTGTTTACATTTGGTAGTAGGGCAAAATGTAACTATAGAAATGACAAATTTCAGTGCCTTCGAGCTTTTTTCTTCCAAAAATTAATGTAGATTTAGTACAAGCACAGTTATTCAGCTTCCTGTTTTTAAATAACTTTATTCAAATGATTCAGTTCACGTTTCATTTTCAAGTTTTTTAAATTTCTTCAAAAGCTTAATAACATATTTCTAGTTAAGGTACACATATTTCTCACCGTAAGATCAAATTTGTATTGTTTGTATGTACAGAAATCTCGAAAAATAACACACGTAGAACAAAATGCAAAAATAAAATTATTGATGTTTTGTTTATCTACTTTTTAAATTCTCCTCAAATAAAAAAATAGCTTTTAAAACGCGTCTGTAAGATATTAATGTGTTATTCTAACCTCACATTTTAGCTATTAGCACATGCTTATAAACAAAAGTGAACAAGATTGTATGCAGAACTATATAAGTTTATGTTATAACAATATTTACATCTACGGTTAAATTGAAAAAAACCTATTTTGAAAGATTTCTGTGCCTAAAATTTGTTAGACCGCTTTCTGTAGTTATATATATGGTTTACTTCCCTTATTCGGTTCTTTAAAATTATTTGTACATGTACAAAACACTATTTTAAGAATACGGCACCCTTAAACAAGGCTTTTGACCTATGCAGCAATTACTTTTATTAAATGTGTACTTTATCATCCAACATTCGGTTGAACCAAATGATATATAATGATTTATAACGATTAAGTGAGTAAGGCTTTATCAACTATATTTTAATTAAAATAATAGTAATTTATTTCCATGATTATTAAACTAAACGAGGTGTTACATAATTTCTTGGAAAAGACATTTTCATAAATCTGGGAGACAAGTTTTTTTGATATTTCAGGTATCATTTCATGTTAATATATGTATGTATAGAGTGTGAGAGAAAAATTTATTTCATATGCCGTAAAAGGTAACTACGAATACTTGCATTTTTATGACATTATGATTACCTACGTTTCGGTTTTTTATTTATTCTAAAACCACCTTCAGAAAAAAAATATTTTATAATTTTTTTGCACTCACTAACTCTTTGTGATTTTTCGTTATTTTTTCGATTTCTTAAAAATTTTTAGGGTTTGAGCTAAACGGACTTCAGTATCGTATTCAGTGCCTCAAAATACATAAAGATGGGTAGATCAAAAATACACTTTCTTTGTGGTTTTCGGGGATGCCGACGCTTTGGCGCCTTTTTCAAATCCAATTTCGAGGCACAAAAGACTTCGGCATCCCCGAAAACCGCCGAGTATCGATTTTGGAGTGATTTGCATGGACGCTGCCATCTCCCCCCCTCCAATCACCCCCAGACAACCCCACAGAGTCTCCCCCGAGCGCTCCCGAAAGATTTTCAAGCACGCTACCATTTCTCCCCCAATTCCACCCTGCGCACCCCCATAGAGCCACCCCCGTGCATCCCCGGGTAATTATAATGCCAGAATCGAGTTCCGCAGCCCCAAAAACCCCCGAGTAACGATTTCCGAGCGATTTTTCCGAGTTTCCAGTCGTTCCTGTAATGGCGCAAGTAATGATGCAATTGGAAAATGCATTTTCCGGCCCAGAAGGCATTTTTCAAAAAATGGCTAAACCAGACGATATAGACTTTTTTCCTGGGACCTTCCTGAACACAATGCAGAAAACCGCATCTCGATATCTGCTGTACCTAAAACTTTCCGCTATTTTTTCTAACTTTCCTGTCCTAACTTCCCTAGACTATATTGCTTCTAGTAAATGTAGAAACTGTTCATCAGAACCTTTTTTGGCACGTTTTTTGGGCGGACGAACGTCGGTTTGTCAGTATTGGTTTTGCAACAGCAATATTCAAAAAAATGGAATGGATTAATGGATCCATTCAGTGGCCCGGAACGTCACCAGATCTAACATGCCTCATTCCTCATTTTTTTATGGGAGGTTTTAAAAAATTGGATTCGCGAGGTATTATTCATTTTAAAGAAAAAATCACAAACGCTTGTAATGAGTTAAACGGCAAAATGTTAATAAACGCACAGTCAGGCAAAGATTGGATATATGTTTTGAAATGAAAGGAGGTTATATAGAAAATAGTTATTGCTATCATCATCTATTGTTTTAACTGTATTAAAGAATTATAGAGTTTAATCTTTTTATTTATTCTTAATGACATTCATTCATTCAGTAAGTACACCACCTTGGAGTGAATGCTCTCATATACCACAATGGTATTTAACATCGCATTGTTGCCGCTGCTGCGCCGCATTTTCATACACGGCATGCTCCTTCGCATGTTTGTAAGTTTTTACAAATATATTTTCTACATAGATGGATAGGACGTAATGGACCTTTGTGTTGGCCAGCGCGAAAGCCCGATATGTTTCCTCTAGACGTTTGTGCAGCAAATGAAACAAAAGGCAAACACCTGAAGTTGACGCACGCATGCAATAATTTTTACCGGTATTTGAACCCATGTTTCGAGTATTTGTTGTACAATTTCCTATTTTTGTACACCTTTTCATGTGTTTTCTCTTATAGTATACGAAATAAAATTTTGATGGACACCCTATATAAGTATCGACATTAAAATGATATCTGAAATATTTCGAAGAGTTGTTTCTAAGATTTATAAAAATATCCTTACCAAGAAATTATGCAACACTTTGTTTACTTTAAAAATGACAGAATGACCGCTGGTGTGATTTTTAGGTGATATTTATTTTGAGACTCTTTAGACGATATTGCTTATAACGTTTACACGGGAAGTAATACAGAAAAATTTCTCTAATAAAAATTTATTAGAAAAAAGAGAGCTATTGAACAGAAAAACAAGTTGGGTATGTTTCTGAAAAAGATACAATTGATGACGTCATTAGTCGCTTCTGTGAATGAAGGAATATATACACGGTGATTCATACACTGTAAAAAAAGTTGCTGTGTAAGTGAGATTTTCCATTGTGTTATTTAGGATGTGTAAAATTTCCGTGTTAATAGTTTTACACACTATGGCTTTTTTATACGCTTTACACAAAATGTGTTAAAATTACTATTATAGTAAAATATACTGAATTTGTGTAATATTTACCAGTGATGTGTTAAAAGTACACCATTTTGTGTAAACTTAACACGCACACAACTTAATTGTGGTCTATGCTGACTCGTTGGGCACAACTGCGCAGCTGCAGTATATCAGCTGATCCAACACACGTCACTACGCCATATTGGTCATGTAGCGATGTTGTTTACAGTTACCTCTTGTTCACTGTGTTTAAATGGGGAATATTTAAATTTAAATTGAGGTTCCATCAAGGATAATGGTAAGTACTGACCTAACTATAACAAATATTGATGATAATTGTAATAAAGCTAAAACTAATTAGGAATATAACTTTTAAAAATATTAGTTCACTCTGACGTTTTACATTACTTTGTAATCTGATCTTTTTTAACTTTAGAGAAAGAAAATTATATGTTTAGGTCACTACCAGATAATTAACGTAAACTCCTATTTATGTAGTGCCTAAATACATCTTTGTTTAATGTTTACTTTCATTGTTTATGATTAACACCATAATTCTGAAAATTCGATATAATGATACGGAAGCTCACCTACCTTGTTAATTTTGTTCCTGTTTGCTTTTGAAATTATAATTATTGTCATACATTTATTCTGGCATTTTCTATAACATTCCAGACTATATTTAATGCATTCTTGACGAATGGCAAAACCTCTAGAAAACGTCAAAATAAAGGTATTTTAAAAATTATATTTATTAAACATTATTTCGAAAGCAAACAGAAACATAATTAACAAACCAAAAAGGTAGGTGAGTCTTCCATATCAATACCTGTTATACAATAAAATTAACATATTAATGTGTAAAGCCTACATCTTTAATGATACAAATAACACTGAAATGTGTAAAAGTTACACATGACATTTGTTGTATTAACGCAGTGGATTGTGTTAAACCTTTAACACACTGATACATACAGAAAAATGTGTAGAAATAGACACAATTCCGTGTGGACCTCGATTAACACAGTATTGTGTTCTTTTGTGTTAAAATGTGTAATTATTTTTTACAGTGTAAGTAATGATTCATGGAGACATAATAGATTTTCCACTTCAAAATATTCCGATTTAAGCCAACTTACCTTAATAAAATACAGGGTATCAAAGTGAAATATGGCGGATGTTGGGCCCTAGCAAATACGTCGAAATAGAAAACAGATTATGATTTCTCATATCCAAAAGCATCTATTCCCAAATTTTTAAACTGAAGCATTCAAACAGAGCGTAATTATTACAAAATATCACTTTTTAAATTCAAACTTCGACACCCTGTATCTTTTTTTTACCAACATTTTATTAAGGCAAATTGGCTTAAATCGTAAGCGGAGCATCCTGTATATAAAAAGAAAGAAATGTGTTAGCTTATACCGAGCGCACAAAAATATGTGAGCCGCCACAAAGGTCTTTTTCAATGTTGCAGTACTTCAATATTTCCTATTGTATATCGGTACTGTATCCCTAATATTTATATGTCTAATACAGGGTGATTCATTAAGAAAGGGCAATCTCTGAACTGGAGATACTACACACCAAAATATGGCGATTGAGCCAAATATGTCTTATCCGAATATTGCTGGTTAAAAAATACAGGGTGTTCAATGTTAGAATTTTATTTTGAAATATCTCAATAACTTTGAAACCTGTCGGGGTATTAAAAAAATTGGCACAATTATGTTATTTGGCACGCCAAATAAGAATTTTTAACTAATTTTGGCGTCACTAGTAGAGGGCGCCACTTATGGCACAGCATGTTTCTTTTAAACAGCAAAACTTTTTTGCTGTTTAGTGTATCCATCTGTCTATTGAAACAATCGATTCTCCTAACTGTTGTATCTAAAAAAGGTATACCTTGTTGAAGTCGTTAGGAGTAACAGTTTTCGAAATAATCCTCTCAAATATTAGTGCACCGATTGAAAACTGTCATCGTTTCAGGTAAAGTGCCTTTTCTACTGAAAATACAGCAAAATTTTACTTGAAACAGTTGTTCAGAATGGTAAATTATGGGGATTGTGCTCTGTTGAAAAATGATTTCAAAATCAAACCTGGCAAACATCCAAAAGGCATAATTTTGCCAATTTGTTTTTTGATACTCCAACAGGTTTCAAAGTTATTGAGAAATTTCAAAATAAAATTCTAGCATTGAACACCCTGTATTTTTTAAACCAGCAACATTCAGATAAGGCATCAATCGCCATATTTTGGTGTGTAGTATCTCCAGTTCAGAGATTGCCCATTCTTAATGAATCACCCTGTATATAATTGATTTCCCTAAACGCCGCATAAGCATTTTGCAAAGTATATTTAAAAATATCTTATGTCATATATTAAGTAGATATGAAAGAACTTATTTAGGGAAGGAATACTGAAACATAACAAATGTTGCCTTTGTATATATTTTGTTTTTTAAGCCTGCATTTTCAGTTGTACTTTCGGATACTTTAGTAAAAATTAGAAAAGAGTATGTAGTTTTGACTTAACTACCTCGTACAGTATACCACGTATTAAAAATATAATAAAAAGTAAGGGACCACAAACCAGTATGATAATTAAAGCAATTAAAAATATTAATCGCTCCTTTTATTTATTGGAACCTGAGAAGCGCATAACATTCTTGGAATTTCACTGTCCACTATTTATATATCTTCTATATATACACGATACTCTTAACCACCGATTCAATACACCACCGTCTAAAATGAAGTTAACTACTACCCTATTAATAATTGCAAGCATCTTTGCGTATTCTATAGCTGCAAGTATTGAACATGTAACCTATGAAATTGTAAGTACAGATGAAGAAATACAAGGAAAATCTGTTCCAACCGATGTCGTCTTACTGCCAAAACTGAAAACAAAGGAATATGTAAGTAAATATTAATTATATTCCAATAATTAATTTTGCCATAATTATTGTCATTGGCCCTTAACTATCATGGTAGTTTTATTACAGTTAAAGTAAAGTAAAGTAAAATTAAGATAATGTTCTGTAAAATTTCAATGTAATTAAACAGATTACAGTGCATCTAAAAATTATATGTATATTTTCCATGGAAATGAAGTACTTACAAGGTGATTCAGAACTTAAAAAAAATTAAAAGGGGGTGAAAATGATATAAAAATACACTGCACAGCAAACTCAAGTGCTTTGGCAGCTACTTTTATTATTATCATAGCAGTATAAGTTGCTGGATATCTATAGTCTGTTGAGAAACGAAAGAGAGTAATAAAAGCTTATTATGTATGCAAATCGTGAATAAATGTAGTACTGGTGCTTATATTCAATATTTTTATATTATGTATTATCGGTATAGATGAGGTGTACTATTAAAAAACTTTGTGTGACCAAACTGTACTAAATTGTAGCACGTAGATAAAATTGATAAAATTTAATCCCCGACAATGCGTCTTTGTCTATGTCGCTTCAATTTCTCGGTCCATTTTTCTTATAAGTAAACAATATAAAAACAGCATTTTAAAACATGAGGCTACTTTAAGCATCATAACCGGGTTAAGAGGGTTTTTAGTAATTCAAATAAAATTATTCAATATTATTATCAAAATATTTATTTAAATTTAATGAATAGACATTTATTCCACACAAAAATATATGTATTTTGAAAATTTAAATTATGGTGAGTAAATGTAGTGTTGTATAAATGTACAATAAAGAAAATAAAAAGTAGGTATATTAAAAATTCATCCTCTGTATATTCTGATGAATTATCTTCATCTCCAAGATTGATAACGATAGGTTCCACAGTACGTCAATTAAATTATCGCGTTCCCACATTTTCTCCTCTTCTTTTTGTACATGATGTATACATATTTGCCAGTTATCTACAGTTACTAGTTCCAAGGAATTTTTTAACAAAATTTTCACGTTACTGGGGTTCACAGTGATAAGGTGGTAACGTTATTTGGCGATTTGTTGCCATTTCATCGATAACATATTTTTTCTGATCTTTATAAGATTGGAAAATGTCAAAAGTTCCTTTTTCACCATTTTTGTTTCAAAAGAAATGTTTTTTCCGGATAACCATTTAATTATATCGGCTTTCCTCCAAGCAGTCGTAGGCGTCTGCTCGGTCTGCCGTGAATGGTAACTGGCATTATCCATACAATTACAGACCCCGGACGAATAAGATCCAACATCTGTGTAAAATACTCTTCGAAAACATCTGCGTCCATGTCTTCCTGATAGTCACCCGTATTTTTAGATTCAAATAAAAGTAAAACGCCATCTACAAAACCACTGGCACTACCTATATGTGTCACTATTAATCTTCGCCCTTTACCTGAAGGTGCCTTGAACCCTGTTGAAAGTCCATCCAAAAATAATTATCGAAAATTTTTTACATTTTTATCTTGTCATACTTTTGTTACAGTATATCCCTCGTTGACCCAAGTTTCGTGTAGATAATAAATATTCTTCCCTTCGTCACGGAATTTTCTAATTGATCTTAAGTAGGATCTTCGCCAACAAATAATTTCATCTTTATCGATAAGAACTGACTTCCTGTTCTGCTTTTCTCAGCAAAAATTCAACTCTCATAAGAAGGCGTAAGATGCTTTTACTGATTTTACTTTACTCGATTTGCTGCTAAAATTACAAAGTGAAATATAACTAATACAATATATTTGTCGGTCAGTGGTCGCGCGGTTTAAGTACTTGAATCGAGGTGACTAGATCGGTGGGGGTTCGCGTCCCGCTTACGGTAGACTACGGTCTACCGGCAGCGCGAATATAAGCTATATTCGTGGAGAGGATTCGCGCCTTCTCTGCGGGTGGAAGAATGTTAGCTTGGGTCAATGTGAGAGATTGATACCGGTTGATATTTAACTACCCCCCTAATTAATGAGGTTTTCCAGGTTTCCCTCATTCCTGCACTGAATAGTGATTAGGGCCTACCAACGTAAGTCGTTCCTGGGCGCAAATGTGGCCTGCTTGATAATAATATACCGCCCCCTCTCCCGCACAAGTCTCCGACTTCTGGGCTAATCCCTGTGATTAGAATGAGGGGTAGAGATATTATTACATTATTGTTATTATTATTCTGTGAATAACAGGATTATTACACGGTTTAGGTATTATGTCAATTAATAAATAATAAATTTTCTTAATATTTGTAAAATTACATGAGGTAAATATAAATAATTTCTTTGAAACTTTATAGTTATTTTTTATAGTGCACGTGACAATGACAACCTTATCTTCCAAAAGTAATATGACTGTGAAGTAGGCAGCTAATACGATTAAACTCGTTTTGTTTGTTTTTTTTTTTTAGAAGAGGTTTTATTTTTTATAAACAACACAAAATTCTACACATATTTATTTTAAAATATTTAAATTCGAACTTATATATGTGCCAGCGCGCCAGCCTAGATTCTTAAGGTCAAAATACGAGGATTTTTGCTTTTTATATATGCAAAACTGCACCGTTAGAGCATTAGAGGACGCCAAAGTTTTTGAAAAAAATGCCAATAATCGGTTATAGAAAGGAAAAACGTTTAACGATGAAAATAAAATTTGGTAAGTAGGTGTATGAAAATATATTGGGATAAGGTTTTTCTTGATGTACTTAATAATGATAATTACTAACTTGTACAAATCACCTAGGTAAATGGAATACTTAAATAACATTAATATGTTTTTATATTGTACTGAAAATAATTCGATTGTATTTAGTAGAAAGCTGTTATTGTTCTGTAAATGTTTTTTTCTGCTGTCTGCATACAAATAATAATAAAGCAAATATTTTTTAATAAACAGTAAATTATCTGAACCTGTAATCGCACTTGTTCGTTATACAACAAAACATGATAGGAATTAATTTACGGAAATTTATGTATTATATTATTATTAGGTTTCTTAGTATATTAATGTGGGTTATCCGAATTGTACATACGAGTTACACAGAAGGAAAAAATTAAAAAACTTTCATTTTAATGAAATTAAATCGAATGCCTTTGTAGATATGCATATAAACAGATCTTTCTGAAGCACATAAATAAGGATTATAACATAATTGTAAAGTCAAATTAGGTTTGAGTATATGAAAACAACTTTAAAAGCTTTAATTCTTATGCAACTCAACTTATCTATTGTACTGTATTTTTATATTGATACCAATATGCTTGTTATGAAATTGTGTGAATTATTTTGTTCACTTATTTCTAATAATTTTTATTTAATTAATTTTATTTTTCCTAGCTATAATTTAATTTACGTTTCACTCTTTTTATATTTTGCTGATATTTAAAATTTTTGGCTGCCAGTTCTTATGAACGTTGTAAATATTAAATAAATAAGGATATATAACATTGATATAATATTACGCAATCTACATGATCTCTCTTCCCAGAGGCAATTCACAAAAAACTTTAGATTAGAATGAATTTTACCTTAATATTTTAATTAGATAAATCTCCACACTACTTAAATAGAAACAGACTTTTCCTTTTAATAAAATAAATTTTAAAAATGAATGACTTAATACTTAATTTTAAAATTTTATATTCAATTACTTTTTATTCATTTGATCACACTTTTAATTTGTGCACCTACTCCGACCTACGATAAAGTCCTAAATCTAACTACAAGAATATATCTAAATGATACTGATAAATGAACATTATTAGTCAATAACTTAATACTAACACTCTTTCACTGATGCTTTACATACACAACCTTCTTCTTCTATTAGATGAGATTATAAAATTCCCTCTCAATTACTAAATTATTTCTTCAGCAAATTTTTTTGTAACCTTCTTTTTCTTTAAACTGTTTTCTTTGTTTTTCCCGTATCCAAGTTCTTGAAGTCATTTTTACCCACTATGTTTTTTATTTATTTAAATTCACGCTTTAATTTGTCAGCCAGGACAAAATATTAATTTTATTAATTACCAATTAACTCTTACTTAATTTCATTTATTAAATCTTACTATTATTTTATTTCTTATTACATTTTAATATCTATTCTAATCTACAGTCCTTATTCATATTAATTCAGTTAATTTATTTCCATCTTACATTTAATTTTATATTAAATTTCAAATTTATTTTATTTTACTCAAATTAATTTATTTCTATTTATCTATTTTGGTAATTTACCTAATTTTTGTTATTTTCATTTTCTGTTTATTAAACTTTGTTAAAGTATGTACAACCGTTTACAATAATAATGGCACTGTTTAAAATTAATTTTGCGATTTCTTTTTAACTGCTGACGGATTTGTAATGAAATCTACTTTCAACTTTTAACATTAGTTCTTCGTTGTTTCACTCACCAATAGAGATTTAATGAAATTTCTTCTCAGAACTTCCAGAAGTTTACAAATTGTTTAGAGGAAGTGTCATAATTATTGGAAAAGCATGTACATATGTAAACGAACATTTTTCAATTAATATTTTATAAATAAGTAAATTGCACTGCAATCTTTCACGTTATAATTCAATTTTAGTTGGTAGCTGCTGACGACCCTGTAGCATCTGATGATGAACCTGATCGGCAGAAACGATCTGCAGATCCTAGGAAGTGCCGTAGAAGAGGTGGCAGAGGTAGAGGTAGAGGAAAATAATATTGTTTCTACTAAAAAGTAATCGCATTTATAGTAACTGAGTAATAATACAGCAGCTACAACCATTATGCAATTTCATTTTTTACATCTGATACATATTTCTCTGAATTTAATACCTCAACCGATCCTTAGCAATATTTAATCCTTAAATTAAATTTATAATAGTTAATTCGCTGGGAACAATTTAATGAACACTACAAAGTTTTCAGCACTTATCTTGGGAACTACCAATACCTATGCAAACTGTTAAATCAAGTTCGTCCACTTTAAACTAACCTCAAAATAACTCCCAAATAAAAATAGTGGTGACTATCATCTGTTATTGTTTACTTTACAGGTTTTATTATATATTATATACAAACCGAAAATTAATAGTAGTTGTTTTTTAACTAATTTGCCTTAAAATTAAGTATTTGTTTGTATTATATATATATATATATATATATATAAATAGTTTATAATAATACTGAATTCACCTTCGCAAAATTCTTATCATTTAATTTATTAAGATGTGGTTTTGTTATTGACTGTCCAAACAAATTTATCCTTAAACATGATTTATAATATTTGCATACCTACCATTTGATATTTATGAAATGGCTGTTTTTTTTGTCTAGAAAAGATGAAAGATTTTGTATTTACTTTATTAGAATGTTTTAGTAACACAATTTTAATGATATTTCAACTATTAGAAATTTCGACTTTTGCAGTAATAAACCATGCATCCAAATTTACTTTACATTCACTTCAGTCAGTAAAATTTGTTAATGATAATTTATCCATATGACAACTTGTAAACATTTAATTTACCATTAAGGTGGCTACATTTGTGGCTCAAAGTGTCGATATAATTTTGAAATTAGGAATTTTATACCCTTTTACTAAAGTTGCTAAGAAGAATTGTACATTAATGGATATTTTATACTACAACATTCAACTAAGTTATGTCAGTATTTGTTTTTTGTCGGTCAGTGGTCGCGCGGTTTAAGGCGTCAGTACTTGAATTGAGGTGACTAGATCGGAGTTGGTTCGAGCCCAGCTGCCGGTAGACCGTATATAAGCTATATTCGTGGAGAGGATTGGCACGCTCTCTGCGGGTATGGTTGGGTCAATGTGAGAGATTGATATCGGTTGATATTTGACTACCCCCCTAATTAATGAGGTTTTCCAGGTTTCCCTCATTCCTGCACTGAATAGTGGTTAGGGTCTACCAACGTAAGTCGTTCCTGGGCGTAAATGCGGCCTGCTTAATAATAATATGCCGCCCCCTCTCCCGCACAAGTCTCCGACTTCTGGGCTAATCCCTGTGATTAGAATGAGGGGTAGAGATATTATTATTATTATTATTTATATTGCCAAAATGTAGTGAATTTATACTTATTTATTGAAAGCGTCTCTTTTTATGAAATTTTTATGTACACTTTATCACATTTAAAAGAAAAGTAAGTAAGAAAAATTAACACAAACCTTTCCTAAGTTCATCCTTTATGTGTATTTGCTGCTGTCACAGAAAATGTTAATTATTTTATAGATTATTATTATTTTATGTTGATTTGGACGTTGTTTGGATTGTTACCAGATTTAAAGATAGGGGGATCATGTAATATACAATTATCGGTATTTTTTGGGCCATAAATAGTTTATCTACTACTAGGTAGCAGCATCTATCAAGGGTTTAAAATCTTACTGTCTTGTAAGCTACTCTACTACTGCACGGTAACGGCACCTTTATTAATTTGTAAAACTGCAAATTGTTTAATACAGGGGTGTTTCTTGAGTACGTTTACGTCGACAATTTTTTTGCTGAATTAGAAAGGTATTTTAAGTTTTATATATCAAATCTCCTACATTTCCTATCAATGAAGTCAAATGTATGCTCTCTGATGCCAAACATCTAGGTATGCTAATGAATAATTCCACAGACAAAGTTTTATTAAATAATTATCTAAAAAATTAATCTAGCTAAATTTACTAACCTGGTTTAATGAAAACATTCTATAAATATCAAAGTTTACTTTTGAAAATGTGGGAACTCGAAAATTCAACCACACTAGATGAGATCTGACATACTTCGGCATTTTTAGGGTTGCTTCTTCAGGTGGCCTCCTTTAAGTTGAGCCAAATATCTTACTATAAAAATTATTATACTAATAAATTAAAATTATTTGAAATTAAATATTGACAGTGTCAAAAGTGATTAACCTGTCAATAAATTTAAACATGATAACGACATACTTAATTAATAACAAAATTTTACCCTTTATATAATCGTTTTTTATATATATTTTTAGGTATTAACAATATTGTGTGAAACTAGCTACTCTGTGGACTAAAGCCCCAACCAGCGTTCAATTACACCCACAATATCTACCCATATATTATTTATTATTAGCTTTTCTAATATTTTTTACTGTATTAGAACCTTTCTATATACTGGTACGATTACATGAAGGGTAAAATTTTGTTATTAATTAAGTAGGTCATTATGACGTTTAAATTCATTGGCAGGTTCACTTTTGACATTGTCGATATTTAATTTAAAATAATTTTAATTTATTGGTATAATAATTTTTATAGTTAGATATTTTACTCAACTTAAAGGAGGCCATCTGAAGAAGCAATTCTAAAAATGCAGAAATAGGTCAGATCTCATCTATTGTGGTTGAAATTTTTGAGGTCCCACATTTTCAAGAGTGAACTTAGATATTTATAGTGTTTTCATTAAACCAGGTTAGTAAATTTAGCTAGATTAATTTTTTTTAAATAATTATTCAATAGAGCTTTGCCTGTGGAATTGTTCATTAGCATACCTAGACGTTTGGCATCAGAGAGCATGCATATGACTTCATTGATAGGAATTGTAGGAGATTTGATATTTCCTTTTAATGAATATTGACCTGTGAAACATTTTGTGTGGCTAAGTTAATACTATTGTTCAAATCAGTTAAAAAATTAATTCAGCAGGCTCCTTTGTTTTCTTGGATTTTATTGGTTTCGTACATATACGTATTAGCGGATAATAGTCTATAGTTGTGGCAAGAATTGAAACATTTTTTACTGTATTAGAAAGGTATTTTAAGCTAATATAAATCAAATCTCCTACAATTACATACAATTGTTCATTAGCATACCTAGACGTTTGGTATCATAGAGCAGACATGTGACTTCATTGATAGAAATTGTAGGATTTGATTTATATTAGCTTAAAATACCTTTCTAATACAGTAAAAAAAATGTTACAAAAGCTAATAATAAAGAATATATGGGTAGATATTGTGGGTGTAATTCAACGCTGGTTGAAGCTTTAGTACACAGAGTAGTTAGTTTCACACAATATTATTAATACCTAAAAATAGATATAAAAAAAGAATTGAAACGCCTGAGAATAATAAAACTATATATTACACTAAATGTTTGCACTAAATTACAAAAAATTATTGTTTTAAGGCGACTAACTATCAAATATTATGTTGACAATTAAAACAATGACGTAAAGTCAGCTGTGATGAAAGTCATCTGAATTCTTGTCGCAACTATATGAAAAACATAAACATTCAGCTGTGATGTGGCAACGCAGGTGTGACGTTGCTTGTTTCAGCGTTCGACACTCTGCAATGTCGTGACTAGGACAATATTATCAACACGTGTCGTATTACCGGGGGTTAAAAGATTAAGAATTTTGTTTTCCGTTTTCTGTCTCTTAAACCTTCCGAATACGTGGTTACAATTAATGACATTATGACTGAATCACCCTGTTTAGGATATCCAACAAATTGTTTCAAACATTACATGACGATAGGTGGAAAGAAATTCTATATTTTTTAATTGAAATGTTTTTGTCAAAAGCTAAAACTCATTTAACTAATTATATCCCTAATATTTAAGCTAGATCTTTGGGAATATCATGTGCGGTAGACTTGAACACATCGTTAGGTAAAAGCTCATTTTTCTTCAGTGTCTGTACCTCTTATATTTCAGTTGTTGTACTAACTGAACTTTGTTTCAACTTCATCGTATCTCAGGAGTCAAGGCCGGACTAGATATACGCACCTCAAAAGAGTTTTTCTCGATAATTAATGTGGAAATATTACAAATTAATTCCTCTGAAGATTCACACAAGCTTTTTAAAACCTTGGATGAAGTAGATACTAAAAACATATTTATGAGAGAAACTGTGAAATAAAAAGTGTCGGCTTTGTATTTTTTTGGCAACTAATATGATGATTGTTTTTTTTTTATTTGGGACCACAACGTTCTCAATATTTATAGTCCACATTATTTAATTCTTTATAAAATGTTAACTATCACTAAATACAAATATTTTAAGAGAGGATAAACAAAAATATGAATAAAGAGAATAGCTGTTCAAAAAATTTCCAAACTTATTTATAAAGCCATTTTTTTTAAATTCATCGCTGACTCTGGCGGCCGGCAGCTGCAAGCGCACATTTGACGTTTAGAGAGTTAGGCAATCACCAACAATTTGTTGTCATAATTGAAACCCTGTGTGTTTACGTTTGTAATTTTATGTTTTTCTTCAGTTTTTAGTGCTTATTATTTCAATTTTATACGTTTTATAGTAATTAAATAAAGAAATTTGTGACGAATATAGATTATTTTTCTATAACAAAATTCGCCGGTTTGTTTTTCTCGGTTATCGGACAAGATTTTATAATTAATACTACCGTGGCTGCATTCAAAGTATTCTATTATCGTTAATCTATTATCTCCGTTCGATTTTCTTAGAACAAATGGACATTTTAACTGTACGCAAAATGTGTGTTTTATTGAGTAATTCTGACGGACCTGTAATGAGTGAAAATGTAGTTTTAACAGTTTGGAAAGAAGAAGTAATATAAAATGCTGGAGCTTTCTGAAACTGGAAACACTGTAAAAACGATTATGCTAACCCTAGGTGCCAATTTTCTGGAGCAAAAGAGGATTTACCCCATTTTTGTCAAAAATTCATTGAAATAATGTTCAAAAGATAAATGACCATGATAATAGAATGAGATAGATAAGACATGCGAAATAGAAAAATATTCAAAGGTTCCGTTTGCATAATCCAACCCTAATATTAATAACTTAAAAGGAGGTTATTTCGAAAATAAAAATCAACCTGTTTTTTCCCAGACATCCTACCAACCGTTTACTAGTTTCAATGGGGAGGGGCCAAAACTTCGTGCATGAAGAGTGCAAAGACAGATTTTATTATTGTCATGAAGTTCAGAAAGCACATTTCAAACATTTACTCCATTAAATTAATATTATTAAAGAAGAAATAAATCATAAGTATTGTTAAATATTTTATTCAGTCTAACAAGAGGTTTTTCTCCATTTTGGAACGATCTATGTGGGCATTATGCCATACCAGCTGACTCAGAATTTATTTTAGATATCTGCAGCAAATATAAGGGAGGTGGCGTCATGTCCAGAAAAACCAAAAGTACCACATAAATTTTGATAACTTAAAAGGAGGTGATTTAAAAAATTAAAATCGATCTTTTTTTTTCCAAAACATCCTACCAACCGTTTACCAGTTTCAAGGGAGGCAAGACTTTATCACCGCACCATATATAACCCAAGGTAGTGGTAAAATGACCTCGTATAAGAAAAACATTTCTAGCCATTTCAATTTAAGCACCTTGTATCTATGAATCGAATGTGTATGGCATTTCTTTTATTTGGAGATGGCCTGCTATCCAATAAGTTCCAGTTTTATCATC
This sequence comes from Monochamus alternatus, assembly GCA_037114965.1. Classification (NCBI taxonomy): domain Eukaryota; kingdom Metazoa; phylum Arthropoda; class Insecta; order Coleoptera; family Cerambycidae; genus Monochamus; species Monochamus alternatus. The sequence continues at coordinate 68,576,346 of CM073431.1, read as the reverse complement.
ATTTATGCATTAATGAAGCTACTACAACAAAGTACAATCTAAAAAAGTAAAATCGGCAACCAGAACAGGTCTATTAATTTAAAAGCACTAATGGATTTCTTCATTTATGAATATTAATGATCACTAGCGATTTTGCATATTATTAATACTTGGTAACTATATAAATCGGTTTCAAAATTTTTAAATCAGTGTATAAAATGAAGTTAACTGCGGCACTATTTATAATCGCAAGTGTACTTGCAAGTGTTATTTCTGAAAAAAATAAAGATGTAGGAACACTACCAAAAGTTGGAAGGGAAGGTACAAAATCTAGTAAACCTAGCGATGCTATAGATATAGAGTTACCCGGAAAAGCTACTCCAGTTCATGCTCTGCTGTTGGGTATTCCAACAAAGGAACACGTGAGTTCATGTAAATCTTAAAACCATTTTTACATTTGCCAAAGTTGTGCATTGAGCCTAACTTCTTTTTGCAACTTTTTATATGAATGATTAATTAGCTAAATATTTTTATAAACATTCAGTTGCACCGATACTAATTCTAAATATCCACTGTAAATTAGTATCTTAGTAACTCGACCTTTTATTTAGCTTGAAGATGAAGAAACTCAAGAAACGATACCTAAAAGAGTCTCCCACAGGCGCCAACGACGGGCTGCTTATGCAAGGGCTGGAGTAGGATGCAAATGTTCTTCCTCGTCCTCTAGTAGCACTTTCAGCTCCGGACATGGTCTGGGTGGAGGTGGAGGAGGAGGAGGTGGAGGTGGAGGTGGATGTGGCAGATGATGATAAATATTAGAAGCGTTTATTTAAGAAGAAAATGTAATGAATAAAAATGTTACGTTAAATAAAAAAATATTTTAAACAAAAGATTTCAGAATTTTAATCTTTATTTCTCAATTCTAAATTTTACATAGTAAGTACACTATGCTCGTTAACGAAGAAATTTTCGAATTAGGTTGGTAAACATGAAATTCTATAATAGATAAAAGAGTTATAAAATCAATCTGGTTATGCAGTAATTGTAAATAAAACGCGACTGAAATGTATTGGCACCAAACTGATTCAGAAGAAATTGGTGATCATATCCAATAACTGGACAAACACCATGATTCTGAAGTTTAGGAACTAGAATTTTCTCTAAACCAGCAATATGGATGTGGGCGACCAACTTAGAATGAACATAACAGAATGCCATAAGAGCAAGCACATTGTCAAATTTTGAACAGTTTCCAACATTTATAACGTTGAGCTTGTGACGTAATTGATAAGAGGAGTAAAATATAGATCCTAATCAGAATAAACTCCAAGGTCTTTGTATTTGATCTTTCTAATATTTGGGAGTTAAAAGTATAATTAAATATAATAGGATTTTTTTCGTGTAAATGTCACAGTTCATAACTAAATCACTGATCATGTCTCTATCCTTTGCAACTGCTCCTGAATAAATAAACAATCATGAATGGACTCAACTTTCAAAAATAATTTAAGGTCATCAGCGAAGAACAGATGATCACAATCTATTACAGAAGATAAATCAATAATGAAGAGTAATATTAACAGTGGTTCAAGATTAGATCCCTGAAAAACATCAATATTTTTTCCTATGGTTTTTTGCATTCTTATGCACTTGGTAAATCATACTACTATGGTCATCGCCAGGAGTCTTTGACCTACCCTTGCTATTCTTGATCTGAGCTCTTTCGAGGTGGACTGACTATATGTCTTCTTAGGCTCCACCGTGGCAAATCTACTTCGGATCAATACTGACTAATACCGACAATACAGAATGGCGAAATGTTTAACAGCATGAGATGAGATCAGGTTATTATCGAATATAACAGAGAACCACCATTGTATGACATCTGATCTTTGTTTATTCTCTGTTGTTATTATGTGAGAATAAAGAATATTATTATTAATATTATATAAGGACGGGTCTAGAGGCTCCAATAACAAAATTGCTAACAGAATTTTATTCGATAAGATATCCAGGAAGGCATAAAATAAAAACATATTTCGTTAAGTTAGCAGCACTTTTTAGAAATATGTGTATATGCCTCAACAGAAATCACTGATATGTAGTCCAAAACAGTAAGTTGTTTTACATTATGTGTTGTATAACTAATATTGTATACAGTGTTTAAATAATGAAATGATGACGGATTAATAGTTAGTTCTTAGGGTTAGATATTAGAAATATAGAATCTTCTTCAAACTTTGAGGCAAATTCAAACAGATTTGATAGAGGTATGTGTAAATAAAATATTTTCTGGTATTGATTATTGTTAATAATTTTAACATTTTAACTTTTCCACTATGATCACCCATAGGTGTATTGTGACCCCCACGGTCATAGAGGTTTTCTCTAAAATGAATAAGCTTATTTTTTATGTATTTTATAATGAGAAATAAGTTTATTAAAAGCAATCAATGATATAATCAAAAGAAGTAGTTTTTACTCACTAGATTTGAATAATTGAATATAATTTTAGTGTAATTGATTAATAAAAATGTTATACGATTTATATTTAATTTTCTTATAGATTTTCTACGTGATAAAATCAGCATATCTTTTGTTTGCAGAAAATAAGGCTTCAGTTGAATAATAAAAAATAAATTATTGAATATTACGTAAAATAACTGAAAATGATACTTTGTCAAACAAAAGAAAAAACCAAATCGAAATCAGTAATGATTTCTTAGTATTAATATAATTATCGTTATGTCGTAAATAAAACCATAAAGCATTCGTAAACCGTACATTTATATTTTACCATATACAGGGTGATTGAGAACTTATCCAAAAAAAATTTTATAATGTACAGGGGGCTCTTACAAATAAAATTTTGTAAAAATAAAATCAGAAAGAACAGTTCAAAAATGATTTAAAAGTACATTTACGCACGGCACTGGAAATGGTCCACTGTAAAACCTGATAAGGCATATAATCGGCGACCGGACAAACAAATTTTAAGCAATTTCCAAGGAAAGAAATAAATTATATTTTACAAAACCTATTTTAATGCAGCAAATTCAATTGCTTTTGCCGCTATTGTTATTAATTTATTAATTATTAATATAATTAATTAATGGTTTTAATTAGTAAAATAATTTGACATACATGATGTTATAACAATTTTTTGGGCACCAACTATGATACATTTGCGTAAATCATCAGTATCCACTACGATGCAATGATACTTTTTTAAATATTCCTACAAAAATAAGTCCAAACGATTTAAAGGCACTCACTGCATACCGTTGTAAAAGTAGCTGCATTTGGCACAGGTTTACTGGGAAATCGTGTCACTTCACTAATTAAAACGATACCCATCAACGCAAGCCATTATTGATATTTAAAAAGCAAATGTAAATACTTGAATCACAAAAAAGTTGATACGATAAGTAATCGGATATTTGAAATCACCTGGCTAGAGACTACAATAGCCCAAAGTGATTACTTTTACTTTCCACCTAGACAAATGCCACTTTCAACCCAGGTAAATGTCAACATTCACTGAATAACCAAAATCATTGTTTCAAAGAATATCTTATTGTACTTTGAAATATTCTCAACAAATATTATTCACATTAAGTATTACAAATTATTTTATTAAATTAATTGTAACATTCGGTTGGTTATAAACGTCAATAGAAATTGTTAATCCATGCTAAACATTCTGCGTAGAAATGGTAACGTTTTTAGTACCGGAGTTTGGCATTACGCCAGATATTTCTGTGGCAATTTTAACCTAAGAATCTGCAGACTTGTCGACGTATCCCTCCGCTTCGGTGGAAGATTTCCATCCCTCTAATATCTTCAATTGGAGAATGTCACCACCGATATTTACCAATAATGTGGCCGCCGTTCTTCGGAAGCAGTGTTCTGTGTATGTTTAGGCTGGCGAGTAATTTTACCGAATCTTAATTGTAAAAAGAATAACTGGTAGGTTGGAATTTCTAGATGAATGTATATTTTCCTCAATATTAACATGAGTCAATTTCATTTTATACGCAACATTGAGTAAATGAACGACCGACGGCTTTTTGATTTTGGCAATTTCGCTGAAATACGTCAACACTATACAGAGTGATAAAAAAGAGTGTAAAATATTTCAGGAGGCAATAGTATGAACCAAAATAAGCATAAAAGACTTAATAAACATGGGTCCACAAAGTAACGGTTGCGGAGATATGGACCACTATTCGTTTTTCAAACATTTTATTTTATTAGGAATAAACCGACAAAGGAAGCTTTTAACAAACAAAAAACAACGTTACAGAAGATTTTCAAAGCGCCCTCCGTCCATTTCCAAGCAGGCACGACATCTTCGTCTCAACGATATTCGAACTATTTCGAAAACACCCTTCTTGGTTTGGATTTCTAGACACTTTTCATTAATCCGTAGCTGCAGCTCTTCCAGGCTATTTACAGGAGGACCATGCACTAATTAATTTCTTCAAATATCCCCAAACAAAGAAATCTAAGAAATCTAGAGGGTTCAGATCAGGCAATTTTGGAGGTCATAAAAGAGGTCCGGCCTGATTCAAAGAAATGTCTTCCAAAAACTCATACAGTGTGTTCTGCAGAAAGTTGAAGTAAGCAGCGCCTGTTAATCGGTTTGGTAAAACAACAGGACCTAGAAACCTGCCACCTACAATACCCATCTAAATGTTTAATGAAAAACATGCCTGATGTCCAGATTCTATTAGAGCATGAGGATTTTCGTCGGCCCAAATATGCGTATTGTGAAAATTAAACACTCCATTTCTTGTGAACCCTCATCAGTAAAACGAATGTTTGCAAGAAAACGATGGTCTTCAGCATCATGACGTAGAAACCAGCGGCAAAAAACCAAACGTGCTTGATGATTATTTATTGGATTTAAGGCCTGTACTTGTTGCACATGGTATGAATAAAGTAGTTGCTCGTGAAGGATTCTCCAAACAAGAGCACCACTACTTCCTACCTCGGCTGATATTCTCCGCACACTCGTACCTGGATTCTCTACCAGTGCTAGAATTTCTTCTTCTGCTCTAGGAGTGGATACCGACCTTGGTCTGATAAATGGCACTGTTTGCTCAAGGAACCGGTATCACGCAATCTTTGGTGAATTCTTCCAAACATGCGTTGTGAAGGAATCTGGCGGAATTTGGATAAGCGTCAACATAAAAACGTCGCGCTTCGATGGCGTTCCCATTAGCATGACCATACATGAAATGCATGCCTGTTAATCCTGCGTTAGAGTAACCAGCCATAGCGAAAGAATACTTGTGCACTGAGAACAACTGTCAAATACATAGTGTTTATTTCACTAAACATCAAGCAACTATTATAAGAAAATACACAACGTTTTTGCAAAATAAAAAAACACCAACTCATAAAACATCAGAAACTTTGTTGTACGTTGCACGACTCTTCTTTTTCCAAATTTTCAGCGGCTTCTCTCAGTTCAGGAGGAGTACAAATAATTAATTGTTTTCGAAAACACTTTTTTTGTGACAATTATTCAAAAATGCAACTAATTTAAGTTTATGTTTGACTTTTTTATTACCATAGTAACCATTGTCAAAATGCCAACTTGACGTTTTTTATCTGGTTATACGGAAATCTTACTTTGTTAATTTCTCACGTAATTATTTTTGTTACAAAAACCGCCACTTGGATTTAAAAGGTATGATTGTAAATAAAGTAGTATACAAACCTATGTGACAAGTTTCAATCTTGTCTCGAGAAATGGTTCATTTCGGTGCTTAAATCATTTTTTTTATTATCATCCCATAATGTTTTATAGCATTGGAAGTATTAAAACAATATAATGCCTCTGGGCTGATCAAGGGATCTTTTGCAGGTTTGCATATTTCTTTGTTACTTTAACTTGTACTTTCTTGGTAGGCTTACTGCATGTATATAAACCAACACTCCTGAATACTAATTGGTATCTACCCAAAATGAATGTGTTTAGTATGTCAGTGCTACTAAGCATATTTTCTTAAGCTAACTCTGAAACTCATGATACACCTGTGGCGACACCAAAAAGCGGTTTGTACTTAGTTCCGGTCCTAGAGGAGCTCAGATCAGTTTATATTATGATAAAATTTTTATTTTTCATTATACCTATAGAGTGAAACTTAATTATATATAAAAACTAAGCCGAAATTTCTCTTAGCCAAAATAATTGGTGAAATAAATCTTTCTTACAAAGATACATGGTATTGAAGTTCATAAACAAAATATTTTTTTCTTAATATCCAGAACAAACTAATAGATTATTTAAACATTTGGTGTAATTAATGTCACTGTCAGTGGTGCAATCATCGTTATGGCGAGCTTTTTTTAAAAACATGTATTGCGCCACTGACTGATATTGCAAATAATGTGATTTTTAATTTTTGCTTTTACTTAACTACAAAAGATCATCTATACATATTTCCTGTAAAATGTTCTAGTAAAAAATAATGGGAAAGACATAGACACCTCCTCAGAATGGCATATTCGTTAGAGAATGGTTAAATAATTATTTTTGTGATACATGGATTGGTCGATTTGTTTGTGACGTTTCAAGTCAAAAGCAAGCCATCATTTTACCAGCGGGAACAGGGGAGTGTGTATTATGGAATTAATAATTTTTATAAATTAATATTATTATTGAGCATTGACGATCATAAACTTGGAGGCTGCATTTTCTATTTTTCGGAAAAATATGCTTACAATACATTCTCACTTAGATCTTTGATATTATATGCGTTCTTTCATTTTCGAATTTTTTTGTATTTCTTTTCATAGCTCTATCGGGATTTTCGAGATATGGCCTCTGACGCTTCAACCCAAATATCTGATGGTAACAAATCCTATTATATCTTTTTCCAGCTTTTCTGCCTCCAGCAACCATGCAAAACGACACCAAAGAAATAAATATTGACACCACAATTACAATGACAACCGAAAGAGATACATATATTTAATAATCTAATTGCATAGAACTCAATACTAAAAATGCAAACTATGCAAAAGTGTACCTGATTTAAAATCGATTCAAAAAGATATTTCTAAATATTTCTTCATATTAAACGTGACCATACCGCTTAAAAACGCTTCATGACTGCGAAAAAAAACGAAAAACTAATGCGGAAAAGTAACTTACTCGTACTGTTTTCGATGGTTTTTAGGACTAAAATACTATATTAATACATTTTGGGTCCTAAAGTTACTCCAAGAAAGTATATAGACATATTCTTTATCGATAGTTATTTTTCAATGACTTAAGTTTTTGGTAATGCAATAATTAGGTTAGTTTTAGATTAAATATTATTATAATTAACTAATAATACTTAGCTAATATATGTATTAATATAGGTAAGTATTAATAGTATTATTTTAAATTTCTAAATTTTTTATGAAATTTGATATCTCCTTTCTATGCAAATATTATACTCTTACGCATACAACTTTTTTATATACAGGGTTAACTATGAGTAAGTACAAAAATTTAACCACGTGCTCATGGAGCCCTAAAAGACAATACAAAAGTTATTCCAGAATTTTAGCTCGATATTTAAAAAATGGGGCAAAACTCTTTTTCCTACGGAAAGTCGCCGCCTATGATGACTATAGACTGAGATGGCTTATGGCTTAGATACATAGTTGGCATTACATTTGTCAACAACTACCATGCGATCGTTTGCAGTATTTCTAAATGCAGAAACAACAAAAATTAACATTCTTATTAGTAATAATACCTGATAGGTAGGTAACTGTTAATCCAGTTAGCTCCAGTATTTTGCATTCGTTTTTCATTATTTGGTTACACACTGGTAAAACTACATTTTCACTCACTACCGATAAACACATTTCCCGTAGATACAGTTGTTAGATATAACAAAATCGAAGAGAGGGGTGGTAGGTAGGTTCTAATAGATAACAGAAAACGATTAACACCCGCGGCAGTCTTGTCCCATAACCTAGAAAAACAAACCGGCGAACTATATTGTGGGAAAATATTTGTACCCGACACATATTCCTTTATTTATTAACTATAAAACGTTTTAAATTAAAATAAGGCACTAAAAACTGAAAAAGAACACAAAACTACAACGTAAACACAGGAATTAAATTATAACATGACAGCGAACCGACTCGACTGGACCGACTGCCGACTGTGGCCGACTGTTGCATGACGGTAGCTTGCTGGTTGCATACTCTGATTCTCGCATTGGCGACGTTAAATAAGGATTTAATATAATATCAAAAAAAAAATTTTTTTCGCTTTATAAATAAGTTTGGAAATTTTTTGAAAGGAAATTCTGTTAATTCTTATTTTTTTCTGTCCCCTCTTAAAATATTTGTACTTAGTCATAGTTAACCCTGTATATTCAAGATTATAAAAGAATTTTATCGTATAAAGTTCTAATTTACACTAAAATATTTTGTTATGCTTTTATGTGGAATAAAATCGTTATATTATAAGTGGCCACGTGGTCTAAACTAGAGCGCATCATTTTTTTCTCACAAACATATTTGTAGTTTATCAATAAAATTTGCGGCGAAATTAAATTTATGTTGTTGAAACACGAGATAGTTGAAATGATAGTTTACTAAGTATTATACCTATCTACTATTTACACAAATGATCGCCATTAAGTTTAGGTTACCTCATTCTTAAATATAAGCATAAATAATTATGAATCTGCGTTATACACCAATCTTAAACTGATTTAGTTCTAATATTCTTCACTAAAAAACATAATGTATCTTTAAATAATACCAAAATGCAGACTATAAAAAGTTTTTAAAGTTGCTGTAGAAAATTGCTTTAAAAGTGTTGTATACATTTTTTATAGAAGTACATTACTAAAGTGTTTTATAAAAGTGGCCCTTTTCGATTCTATAAGTATCGTATGTAGGGTAGGATCTTTTAATTTGAACGGAAATACTAATAAATATCTTAATTTGTTAATATTTATTATTTTAAAATTTCCTCTATTTCATCTATAGTTATCTATATTATTTTATTTAGAGATGTTTTACTACCAAATAAGTTCCAGTTTACGTAAAACAGTCTGACACCATACATATATACTTTCATTAGCTCTCAGTTAAAACTGGCATTAACAACTACAATGTACAGTATAAAAAAGTAAAATTGATAACCAGAACAGGTCCATTAATTTAAACGTAAATACAAATAATTATTGTTATTTATGAATATTAATGGCTACAATCGATTACTTTATTTTGCATAATATTAAAGTATGGTAAGTATATAAATTCACAGTTTCAAACTTTCAAATCAGTGTATAAAATGAAGTTAACTGCGGTACTGCTCATAGCCGCAAGTGTGGCTGCTAGTGTTACCTCTGAAAAAATTGAAGATGTAATAGCACTACCAAAAAGAGTTGGAATTGTGTATCTAATACCAGTTTTTCATCCCAATTATTACGAAAGTACAAAATTTAGTGAACTAAGCAATGATGTAGATGCAGAACCTTCTGAAAAAGTTGTTCCAGTTCATGCCCTGCTATTGGCTTTTCCAACAAAGAAACAAGTAAGATCGTGTAAATCCCAAAACCAATTTTATTTTTGTCAAAATTATGCATTGAGCCTTCTTTCTGTAGCTTTTTATGTGAATGGTTAATTCGCTGAATATTTCTACCAATATATACTTTACATATCTGCAATTAATGTAATGAAATGCAAGGCACTACGTTACACTCATAAATTGCATTCAATAGAATACAATTACAGATCAGATCTGGAGATACCTGACAGGGTGGACGCTATAAAAGACTTGGGCATCTTATTTGATTTGCGACTCACATTTTGTAAACATATCAGTGATATTGCTTCATGTGCTTTCATCCACAAAGAAGTTATGATCATGCTACTTTACTACATAGGTAGATTTGATTTTCTTCCTTTAGAGTTTCGCAAGGTTCTAGCAAGTATACAAATTTTATACAATTTATTATTATGCCAGTTTTTTCTTCATGTTCATCGATTAAATTCTCGCCAAAATTGTACATTAATTTGTACTAGAGCAAGGTCTTGCGGTTTTAAAATGTTCCCAATCCATATTATATGTCAAAATTTCAATAAAATTTCAGATTTATGTGATATTAATTTTAGCACCCTTAATCAAATAGTTGAAACTGTTGGTCTGAGATTTAATAGCAATAATATTTCATATCTAGGTATATTTAGGATTCTCTTATCTTCTTTGTATTATATTGTTGCACTACATACTGCACCAGATACTATATATGGTCATTCATTCATTTTTGTTGTGTAAATAAACGAATTGTATCTGTTAAGCAATAAAGATTATTGTTATTAATTCAGTTAGATTGGTACTCAATCTAAATATCCATTTTAGTGTCCTAATAATTTCAATTTTTATTTCAGATTGAAGATGTAGAACCTGAAGAATCGATACCCAAAAGAGTCGTTCACAGCCGCCGTCGGCGAGCTGCTTATGCGAGCGCCAGAGCAGGCGGAGGTGGTGGTGGTGGAGGTGGTGGCGGTGGTGGTGGAGGATTTGCCAAGTCTGGCTGCCAATCTTCTTCTTCATCCTCTGTTAGCAGTTTCAGCTCTTGATGTGGTGTGGGCGGGGGCGGAAGACATGGAGGTGGCAGATTCTGATAATGGTAAATACTGGAGCATATTATCGAAGAACAAAATGTACTGAATAAAAGTTTTACATGTGAAATAAGAATCATATTGTAAAAAAAATGATTTTAGAATCCCTGGGACAATTTACATCTATTTCTCAATTTGTTGTATATGTTTTCTCAAAATGACATAACAAGTATGAAATTATATTGGAATTATGCAAAAAAGCAGATTATCCCATTAACTGCATATTTTGGCGGCAAAATATATAAATATACAGGGTGAGCCATTAATAATAGTAGATATCTTAAGGGCAGATTGTTAACGTCAAAATATAGCGATTGAGCCCAACATGCCTTATTCAATTGATGCTCCTTTTCATTGTACAGTGTGTTAAAGTTGAAAAAGTGTTTCGATTTTTTGCTATATTTTAAGAACGTATGGTCCGATTGTTTTGAAAATCTGTAGTCTGCTGTTACCTATTTTATACAGAGTGTATCTATACATAGAGCTAGTCAGATATATCATTTTTACACAAATAAATGTTTTTTATTAATGTAAATTTGTTATTTAAGGAAAAACGGGGATTGAAAAAACACATTAGTTATACTAAAATATAATTGTAGTTTTAACATTTTAATTCACTAATTCAATATTTTAATTGCTGCACATATCCTGCAGGAGACCGAACCAGATTCTGTCTATCTGACAAGGCAGAAGGTATGGTATAAACTTCATAAGATGCTAAACCTACTGGATGAACTATAAGTGAGTGGCTAGAAAAGCCCACTCACTTTGTACAATACTACTACCAATACATGTCCACCTGCCGCCGAAATGCATAAACGAGCAATAAAGGATAGCTGATAGTTTGAAAAACCTGTGATTACTGCCAAATTTTTTCAGCCGCATTTGTAATATGCTTTTTTAGCTGATCAATATTCTCAACTGATTCGGAATAAACGTCACCCCAAACAGTGAAGTGGACTAAAATTGAGGAAGCGTGGTAGCCACTGAATAGTTACGCCTCTTCCACATCCAATTGATCGATTTAGAAAAATTTAAATATTGTCTATCACTTAATTCTAGATGAGACGGAGCACCATCAAGTTCCATCCACATATTTTGAAAAAGAGTAAGTGGTAAATTGTCGTGCCAAGTGAAAAAATCATTTTGCAGAAAGTTTAGGAATGTCGCGGTATTTAAACTTGTTGATAGAACATATGTGAACAATTAGTCTGTTTAATAACTAATATGTTTCTTAAATTCCTGTTTTTTCATAATAAATGAATTTACATTGATAAAAAACGTTTATTTGTGTAAAAATGGCACATCTGGCTAGCCCTATATTCAGACAAACTCTATATACAATAAGTAAAAACACTTTAGAGCAAAGAACGATAGTCGCAGCAACTCATTTTGCTGCAACTATCTCTAACGATGTAAATTCAAAAATCGTGTTTGTCTCGAAAATAAAGTAAATCTCTTCCTTCTGTTTCTACATTTATTTTTTTTAGGCGTCGTTTACAATAATACGCTTGAGGACTATTAACAAGAGTAGAAGAAGTATCTCTATAAAATTTCAAAGGGATATGTGAACATCTTAAAAAATTAAAGCGAAATAAACAATTTTAAAGTTCAATTTTAACAACCTGTATCTTTTAAGGAAGACATTATTGTATATAGATAAGTAGGGTCAAATCGTCATATTTTGCCGCCATCCCGTTAACGGTTTGTTCTGTTTTTGTTACCGTATAGTACAGACTCTTTAATAATATTTATAAAAAAAATGATCAAAATAAACAATAAATAAAAAAAATTAATATATCACAACAAAACTAGCAACTGTCAACAAAGCCGAAATCACCTATATTTTTCCTAATATGAACATCAGTTTATAGTGTCTCATACCGGTTAGGAAGGTTCACGTTTTTCCATTGCTTTTCCATAAGAGGAACAAAGTAGATCAATGGTGCAATATTAGCAGACTCCACGATTTATATAAAACGTCCCATTTGTAGTGGGAGGGTCCCTGATTCCTACTTCATAAAATTCAATATTAAACACTTATTGCGAGTCAAACGAATATCCGATATTGAGTTACAGCCAAGAAGAAAAGCGTTAGCAGAAAAGAAACTTTAGGCAGGTAGTAGAGATTTATTAGAATATATCTGACGGTGGACGTCTATACTCTCACTTGCATTCTAAAACTTCTATATATGTTTATAGCGGTAATAGAGCGAAAAAAATAATATTAAGCAAAAGAAAAACATTTTCATAGTTTGGCCGCATTGGATGTGTTTTCTTCTCTGTAGGACTGCCTCAACACAAGTTTTTCTTTCCTTATACTTTCCTGATATGTTTGTGAAAATTGTAATAAACTATTGTAATTACGAACGCGAAATTAATAAGATATTTTTGTTTCAGTGGGACTTGGATGCTGCCTAATAGCATTATCTTCTTGTATATAATTAAAAGAAAATGTTTCAAATGTTGTTTAAGAAAACCTTGTTGTTTTCTTAATTCTTAACTAAAGTATTAAGGAGGGAATAGTAATATTTAATCCCTTCACAAAGCTTTCTGTATTGTTTTGTTTTTTATGGAAAAATTTTAATAAAACAGTATTAAGTAGAACAAGTTTTAATGTAATGTATTATTATTAATTTAATATGTAAGGAAGACCTCATCGACTTAATAAGGATATTAACTTTACTTTGTTTTGTAACCATATGGATCATTTACTACAGACAATAAATGAAAGCTTATATCTTATGAGATATTACTTTTTGAATGGAGAATTTTGAAAATACGAAAAGTAGCCTGATATTCGTTCACTGAACAAGTGATGGGTACAATCGTTTGCAATAATAATGACACTCTCTTAAAACAGTTTTTGAACTTCTGGAAATTTCATTAAATCTCTATCGGTGAGTGAAACAACTAATAACTAATATTAAAAATGTGAAGTAGATTTCATTACAAATACATCAGAAGTTCTAAATAAATCGCAAAATTGAGTGTCATTATTATTGCAAACGATAGTACATATCAAAAAACTATATCACTGGTCGCTAATTAAACCTAATAGAAGTGAAAACATGTTCGTTTCTTTCTTCTTCTTTACAAAGTATACAAAGTGCTGATATTTATCTGAGTAAATATACTACGTAACAAAGAAGGCTAAACAACTATATACATTTGAATAATTTTTGACACACAGGTTCAAGGCCACTTACTTATTGATTGGTTACAATTTTAGCAAAGTCAGAGAACCTACTGCAAAATTGGTTCAGTAGTGTGTTGATTCATTGATACACCTAGGCTTGTATCTAATAAGGTTGTCGATAAGTTCCTGGGGTATCTCATTCAAAGTTGTCTGAACTTCATGGATAAGAGCTGCTAAAGTCTGTGAGGAGTGTTGTAAATGCAGGAGTCTTCGGCCAATCATAACCCAGACATGTTTAATAAGTAAACATAGAGACATAGATAAAAATAAATACGGCGGTCTTGGTGGCCAGGCAAACCGTTGATATAATATTGATTCATAAAATTATTATTTGTCTAGCAACATAAGGTCTAGCACTATCTTGCTGGGAAATGAAATTTTGATTGGTGTAAAGATATGGAATGACATATGGTAAATGTTGCAATCGATGATCTTCACGATCTGTGGTTCCCCTACGATGGCCTGTGCATCTCGCTCTGTGTCTACAGTTGGCAATAAGCTTTACAATATTTACATCAGAAATGTTTAAAACAGAATGCTACATTATCAAAATACGACCTATGAAAACTCAAAAAAAAAATAGCAAATAAACCTGAAAATTTAATCAATTTTTATTTTCGCCGAGAGAAGTAAACATGGAAAAAATTATCAAAATTAAATTGTATTTAATGTGTGTTTACCTTTTTTTGCCACGTAGTATATAAATTAATCGTAAATTAACACGCGTCTATGCAACAAGAATTTATTACATTTGTCTTTTACGAAAACTGGTACCTATAACATTTAGTATAAAGTTCTCATAAACATTTCAAACGAGATTCTTTGCATCTTCTCACCTTGAATATCTAATATGAGGCAGAAACCTGTCTAATTTCACATGACGTAGGAATCTTGCATATACCATTTATGAGATTGCTGCTTACCATGAATTCACCGAACTATAGGGCCTTAAGCTATTTAATAAATTACCTAATTATATAAAGATTTTCTGTACAGTAAATAAAAAAAAAATGAAGTCATATCTAACTGATTACTATTATTATTACTATTACTATTACTATTACTATTACTATTACTATTACTATTACTATTACTATTACTATTACTATTACTATTATTATTACTATTACTATTACTATTACTATTACTATTACTATTACTATTACTATTACTATTACTATTACTATTACTATTACTATTACTATTACTATTACTATTACTATTACTATTACTATTACTATTACTATTACTATTACTATTACTATTACTATTACTATTACTTTATTAATTTAGTACTAGAAAAGGTCATAAGAGATAGTCAGTTGAACAGAGAAGGACACATATTGTTTAAAAGTCATCAAATTGTAAGTTATGCAGATAACGTGACTATTATTGCTAGAGATAGTAGGGAATTAGAAGAAGTAACGAGAAAACTTAAGAATAGGAGAACAAAAAAAGGATACCAATTTTAAATTGAGAACAGAGCATGGAGAGATGGAGTTTGAGGAAGTTCAAGAATATGTATATTTGGGGGCGCTAATAACAGCTAACTGTGATGAGGAACAAGAAATAAATAGGAAAATAATAAAATCAAACAGAAGTTCAGCAGCAATCAACCACTTATTGAAATAAAAAAATTTGTCCTGAGGAGTAAAATTTAGGATGTATAAAACAATTTTGAGACCGACAGCGTTGTATGGTAGTGAAACCTGGGTTCTCAATAAGAAGTCAAGAGAAAACCTTTTAAGGTGGGAAAGGAAAATCTTAAGGAGAATTCTAGGGGGTAAGAAGACGGAGGAAGGCTATGTAAGGAGAAATAATGAGGAAATATATGCAATGTACCAGACACCGACAATAGACGAAATTGTAAAAGTCAGAAGAGTGCAGTGGCTAGGGCATCTAGAACGTAAGGAAGATGAAAGGGCAGTTAAGAAAATAGTAGGGAGTAAACCTAACTGCAAGAAAAAAAGAGGTAGACCGAGGAAGCGATGGAGAGAGGCAGTGGCAATAGATCTAAGGGAGAAAAATGTAACGGATTGGAATAGAAAGGCAAAGGACAGAATGGAATAGAGGAGAATAACACAGCTCTGGGCCTAAAAGGCCTGTAAACAGCTTTATATTACTATTACTATTACTATTACTATTACTATTACTATTACTATTACTATTACTATTACTATTACTATTACTATTACTATTACTATTACTATTACTATTACTATTACTATTACTATTACTATTACTATTACTATTACTATTACTATTACTATTACTATTACTATTACTATTACTATTACTATTACTATTACTATTACTATTACTATTACTATTACTATTACTATTACTATTACTATTATTATTACTATTACTATTACTATTACCATTACCATTACTATTACTATTACTATTACTATTACTGCAGGTGCAAAATTTGACCTTGGAACCGGTAGTCACTAATGAATAAACGACTGTGAGTTGATAGGGCTTTCCTTTCCCTTTGAATTTTATTATTATATTCATTAATTTATGTAACAATGACAGAAAAAGTGCAAATGTTCTCGCATTTGTCTAAGACTATCGTTGAACTACAGGAGACTTCTTGCAATTTGTCAACCGCAGTTTTAGCTCGGCTTGAGATTATATTAAGTTTGTTATTATACGAACAGCTCCTGTTCGTTTTATCTGAAATACAATTTAGTTTCTTCAACAACGCGGTAGGTTGTTAGCTTCCAAATATATACCCAAAATGATCACTTCATCTCCTCTGACATTACTGACAATTACTGACAATAACGTATTCTCATAGGAAAGGTGAAATTAGAAGAGGAAAATATGGACGTAGATTGTTTATAGTTCCATTACTGGTTGGGGTTTTAATCTGCAGTGTAATTATTTATCGTAACATAAATTTTAAAACCCCAACGCAGGTTAGGTTGGTTTTTTATGTGTTTATGTATAGTACGCGATACTATTATTACGCCCTTAAAAATTTCATACGATTTACTTGCTGCGATTTTAAGATATAAGAGGTTGAAATTGGTGTTAGTTTCAAAAACAGTGCGCCCGCTTATGATGTCACTACACGCAACTCGAAAGTCAAAACTAGGAGATCTACCGCTAACACTTTATTTCCCGATCAGATTAAAATGTGATATGTTGTTTCGTTGCTGTGTTGTAAATATTTTAGTATAATATGTTCAATTGAAGTTGAATTTAGTAAGCTGATTCTGGCAATTCATCAGAAATTGATATGTCCATGATATGATGATATGATGTGATATGACATGATAAAGATAAAGGCTATATATTACAGAAATCAAGATAATATAGTATAAAGTTATTAACATATTAAATACGTTTTCTATTTCGTGTCATTCTACGCATTCTTTCTTCTCGTATTAGGATTTATAAAAACAGGCAACCAAATTAAATTTTTATTTATTTTATTTTAAATATATACTATTACCCTATATCTTACTTATAATTGATTAATTACTCAAAAAACTTATGGTATAAAATGACAAAGTTAAAATTGATCTTATCCTAAAATAAAAATGTTATACTCTTTATTTTTGGATTAAAAAGTTTACGGTATTTGATTCATTTATATTTATGGGGAATAGATATAACAAAAAATAAAACAAAAGAGTTATTTTATTTTTAACTGCAGTTACAATTTTCTTATATAACATATTTAATTTATCAAAATACGAAGGCTGCTAAATGACGCCTAGAAAGACCACCGTTGTCGGAGGCGCAGTGCGTAATACAACTATAGGAATAAAAGATCTGACATCATTATATGGGGGATACCAAAAACGGGTCCGCTCTCCACAAACCCTAACCCGGGAACAGCAAGGACAGATCAAAGAATCTCAGCTAAGACTAGAAATGTGCGAGTTAATTCTGTTACCGACAGCGACCAGTTACCTAGGTCACATCTTAACAACTCGAAAAATAAAATAGAAATTTTACGTAACAATTCTTCTATACTGGTTCTTTCTTTTTCTTTGTTATTAGTCAAGACTTAAAAGTGTCTATGTGTTCTGAATTCAATTATATTCTCCCACATTTCATGGGTAGATATTTTTATATGACCACTTCAACCTATATTTAAAACAAAAACTACTAAACAAAGTGATCCCATTTGCTTTTGGCCATTTGTACATATATTTGTGCATTCTAAAACTATGCGATACTTAAAATTCTTTTTTGTACTCATATTGAATCAAACAAGGCAGTACGTAACGGGAACAATACTCTGAAAATGCATGTAGCTTACTAGCATCGAGTCTAGCGCAATCGCTGGACTCCGCTGGACGCCCCTCCATATCTTGATTATTTTTCTCTTATACTTTCGATTTATGAAATAAAAAAAATGCTGAAAAGCCAACCAATTTATGCTGAATCGGATACTACTCATAAAAACTAGATTTAGAGTTATAGAATGGTGTAATTATAAATATCATCAAATTAAAACAAGTTATTTTTACTTACTGGATTTGAATTAACTGGACCTGATTTTGATTTAATTGACTAATAAATATGTTTTACGATTTATATTTATTTTGTTTAAAAATTTTATATCGAGATCAGCACCGCCTTTGTTTATTCAAATATATGGCTTGAGTCGAACAATCAAAAATAAAATATTGAACATTACGTAAACTAACTGAAAATTGTACTTTGTCACAAATAACAAATAAAATCAAAATCTAAATCAGTATTGATTTCTTAGTATTATTATTTAATCTTAAAGTCGTAAATACACACATTATGCATTGATTAACCGCAATTTAATATAATTTATTACATAGGTATTAACCCATAATGTTTCACTGGAACGATTAAAACAACATAATGCCTCTGGGCTGGTCAGGGGATCTCTTGAAATTTTGCATAATTCTTTGTTACAGTAACTGGTACTTTTTGGGTAACCTCACTGCATATATACAGGGTCATTCAGAACTTACCCAAAAAAATACAATTTTGTAAAAAGAATCAGTTCAATAATGATTTAAATATATACTCCTGCACTGCACTGGAGACTGGTCAGCTGTAAAACCTGACTTTGTGTAAGGCAAAGCATGTCGGCGACCGGCACACCAAATTACTGTACACCCCTTAGGGCTGGGCCGTTTGAGGTGATTTTTTTTTAAGAGTTCGTCATAAAATTCCCTATCGATCCCTCTTTCTCAATTTTCGCTTTGGGTCTTTATTTTCGCAGAATTTGACTCCAAAAATGGGTTTGCATGGAAAAAACTAGATTTTTCGCATAAAAATGACCCTACGGAGCACGAGATTGAGATTTTGCCGGACTTTTTTATAGGGGAATGCTCGTCTTGGAAAGCCCTACAAGACTGTCCACTTAGATTTTTCCGTTGCTCTTAAAATGGCCACAATCATCCAAAAATTCTCACATATCAGAAATCGTTCTACTGAAATCTGGGAAAGTATTGGAAAAAATCTCATCTCACAAAAATTATTTGTACACATTCAAGGAATCCGTAAAAATTTTCTCAGAACTTTTGGACACATTTTTGGACATTCACCAAAATGGCTACGTACAGAGATTTTCCGAATTTTCCCGTAATTCTGAAAAAGGACAGAAAGTTCCATACATGATTTTGGGAATTCAATTTTTTGACAAAAGTGGCCATTTTGGATACAATAGTTCTCTGTTAATGAAAAATGATTGATTTTTCCTGGAACTGTCCGGATGAAAATGTATGAATGAAAATGAATGAAAATGAATGAAAATGAATGAAAATGAATGAAAATGAATGAAAATGAATGAAAATGAATGAAAATGAATGAAAATGAATGAAAATGAATGAAAATGAATGAAAATGAATGAAAATGAATGAAAATGAATGAAAATGAATGAAAATGAATGAAAATGAATGAAAATGATGAAAATGTATGTAAGTGAAAATTTCTCCCCGAAATCTAAGTGGACAGTCTTGTAGGGCTTTCCAAGACGAGCAATTCCCTATAAAAAAAGTCCGGCAAAATCTCAATCTCGTGTTCCGTAGGTAATTTTTGTGCGAAAAATCTAGTTTTTTCCATACAAACCCATTTTTGGAGTCAAATTCTGCAAAAATGAATACCCACAGCGAAAATTGAGAAAGAGGGATCGATAGGCAATTTTATGTCGAACATTTAAAAAAAAATCAACTCAAACGGCCCAATCCTAAGGGGTGTACAGTAATTTGGGTGGCACAGTGTAATAAAAATGAACGGACAAAAATTTGAAAGAATTTCCCAAGGAAAAGAATAAATAAAATTTTATAACACCTATTTGATATCAGTAAATTCAACTGCTTTAGTCACTATTGCTATTATTAATTAAAATAAAATTAATTTGTGGTATTAATTAATAAAATAGTTCTAATGTTACAACAACTGTTTAAAATTTTGTCCATAGACGTGTACACACATTTGGATTTAAGTCAAAAGAATGTGGCGGCCATAGTACCGCTTCCTCTCGTCCAATCCATAGTTCATTCAACGAGAAGCATTGTTGCAAATGATTCTGTTGATTGGCGTTAGGATTTTCAAAATTTCCAAGCGTGAGTATTATGAATGTAATTCATCATAACCCAGTGGCGGTTCGTCGTATGAAGCAACTGAGGGCGGGCATCACTGTAAAATTTATCTCTCACACTGTATATTTCCAATTACCTATTGCATTTATCAAAAATCAATATAACGGACTAAAATAATTATAGCTTCAATTGTAAACTCTCGTAAGTTATAAATAACAGATTTAGGTTACATTTCAATATCCCGCCGTTTCTACCAGAGCGGGGAATCACGAATCGCCCACCAATCCCACCACAGTGAGGCCCAATTTGCCCAGCTTCAAATTTTCGTTATGGCTTGCCCCACTACGCGACATGATCAAAGTCGATGTTTTTCGTCCTAATTTGAGGCTCGATTTCTAGCGCCTCTTATTCTCTCTCACCATAGAGAACTGTTATCTCTGCCTCTCACTCTGTTTTCCGGCAAATTGGACGACGAACTGTATGTAACGCGATGAACCGATTAATTCAGTATTAATATTTTTAATTGTATTTTGAATTTCCAATGGTTGATTAGTTACTACTACTGAATGTGATCTTTAGATATTCTCAAAATTAGATAGTAAGATTTTAAGGACAAGGCAAGTATTAATTTAAAGTAAATAAAAATTAACTTCATTACAGGGTAAGACTACATTTAACATACCTAATATAAATATATGGTATTATCTCTCTCACGATACTTAGATTTTTAAAACAATATCAAGACATTGAATTTGCAAATTAACCAAGATATATAACGAAATTTTAGCGTGTACAGATTTAATTTTCCAAATTCTGTAAATTAAACACTAAAATGTAAACTACTGCTGTAAACTAAAATCGCTGATCAAAGAATTAAGAGACGAAGAAAAATTTAAAAATATTTTTGATAATGCGAAAAATATTACTGAATGAGGAGTAAAACGGGGTAAAAGTAGCGACAAATTAGAAATTTCGAGCTATAAAATGCTATACTACGAAATTATAGATTGCATTTCCCTTTCACTAAGTACTCGTTTCGGAAATTTACACAACTTAAATTTCCTTGCTTTAGTAGATTCCTCAAAAATTCCGAATATGCAAAATTGTTTAAATGTTTACTAAAAATTATCCAAATGTTTTTGACAAAAATTTGAAAAACGAACTTTATATTTTGTACAGAGACGAACAATTTCGTAATTTAGAAATTCAAAATACGGTAAAAATATACAAGGAACTTGAAATGGTATTTTCGGAAGCTTACAAATTGTTTCGCTAATAATTCCTGCAACAAGTGTGCCATTTTATGAAGACATAAATAAATTTGCAAATTTAAGAGATAGTCGAGTAGATCTGTTTTATATAAAGTGAATGTTTAAAAATGTGTTATTAACAGTGGAGGCAAACTATAATGAAAATTTGGCAACTTTGTTTTGTAAGTGGGAATAGATAAGTAGGCTGGCTACTTTGAAAATTGGTTTTTGAGCCTCTTCATTTTTTAGTGTTCCTAAATGAATTAGGAACATTTTTTTTATTTATTGGATAAATATATTTTTTTCTATTATAAATAAAATTCTAAGTTATTTAATTCTTTAATTTATGGTTATAATAGTGCTATTGGCGAGGATCTCCATAATAAAAAAACGATAAACGTGTCAAGGAGTATTACCTCAGGGGTGACGTGAAAATTTATTTCTATTTATTATTTGAAAATGGGTTGGGCCTCACCTCTAGCAGCTATCAGGAGTGGCCACTGTCATAACTCTAAGCTGAGAGTTGCAGATTGGATTTATATCTTACATATATTTAAAATTGTCACTAAATATATTATCAAATCAAAATAAGTTGTTTTTGGATTAATTGGACCAACAAAAATGTTCTATCGAAATCAGCAACTCTTGTTTACACAGAAATATGGTATGAGTCGAACAATCAAGAATAAAATATTGAACATTACGTAAACTGAAAATGGTACTTTGCAAAAAAAAAACAAAATCTAAAGTAATGATTTCTTAGTATTAATATGTTTAATCTTACGTCGTAAACAAACACATTACGTATTTATGAGTCGCAATTTAATATAATTTTTTGCATATTATCGTACCCATAATGTTTCACTGGAACTATTAAACCATTATAATGCCTCTGGGCTAATCAGGGGATCTTTTGCAATTTTACATACTTCTTTGTTCCACCAACTGGTACTTTTCAGGTAGACTTGTTTTCAGAACCTACTCAAGGAGAATTTTGATAGACAAATCGATATAGTATCCAATTTTTTTTAGTACGCCTTAGGTTTCAGAATATTTTTTTTATATAATAAAAACATGCTCTATATTTTTATTATAGTTTTTCTATTTTTCAAAGATTTTGGTTTGAGGTTCGGTTTACGAAATATTGCAACTTTTTTGCATGTGCTAGGTGTGACACAAAGTAACTATTGCTAAGTATTAAATGTTCAGTATAGTTACCACCTTCACCTGGAGTTCTTCTAATTAAAGATTTTTTTAAAGTTTGGTGTAAATTTTATGAGTACAATAATGTTCCGCAATTTTCTCACTGGTATTGAATGACACAGAAACAAATGCTGTTTTCTCATTTGAAAACAGTATTTTAAAACTCATTGTACACACTAGATATAAAAATGCGTGAGATGTTGACAGTAACTACAATTAGGAGGTCATGGTGAACTAAGGTAAAGTGGCGAAACACGTTGCTACCACCTTTAAATTGGCGGAATGTGGGTGGGTTAGTTCCATTGGTTACTTGTTTGATGAATGTAACTAAGTAGTTATATATTTTTACTTTCTGCCACTTTAAGTACACATTTTAGGTGTATATTAGGCTTCAAGATTATATTTCAAAAGCAGACATGTTTACAGATGTATGTTTAAGATCCCCATTTTATAATACAAATTTAAAAATATAGTTACTCATCAGTATAGTATTAAATTTCGTAGATGTATATATAATTATTGGTTTCAGGTAAAAAAATGATAAAAAAATTTTTGAGACAAAATTATTTAAACTGTTTTTTAATATCGAATTTCTCAGCGAGGCTTGTTTATATTTTGGACTGTAACATCCATATTTGACAGTAAACTTTCAATGATTCTCTGTTCCTTCAGTTTCTCTTTTAGAGGCGGCAACCACATCCCTCCGTTTTCACCACGCAATCACACTGTGGCTTAAACGTATTTGTATAAGATGCAAACACGTCGTTGGAACGTAGCTGTCTCCAAAAAAGTGTTTCCCATTTTACTCATTTCCACGTAATTGAACCATTTCTATTATGTAGTGGTGATTTTGGCTTTAAAGTTTTCAGTGTCGTGGCTGCTGCGTTTCTTTCACTAAAAATGCTGCTTAAAATGGCATAGGTACAATAAATAATGTCTCACTGTCTTTAAGTGGCCAAAGCGTCAACAACTATATTTATTAATCAAAATAATAATTTAATTCTGTCATTTTTAAAGTAAACAAAGTGTTGCATAATTTCTTAGAAAGGATATTTTTATAAATCTTGGAAACAACTTTTCATAATATTTCAGGTATCACTAATATCAATAATTATATAGGGTATCCAAACACAATTTTGTTATACTGTAAGACAAAAAGGTAACACAAAAATAAGAAATTGTACAATGAATACTCGAAATTATTTCAAATGGCGGTAAAAATTATTGCATGCGTGCGTCAACTCCAAGTATTTGTCGTTTGTTCCATTGGCTGCAGCAAAACACTGTTTAAGATTAGTGGCATAACCAATGGATGGTCGATACATGCTCTATTTTATACATCCCCAAACAAAAACGCCTAGAAGATTAATATCGGGCTTTCACGCTGGCCAACGCAGAAGTCCATTACGTCCTATCCATCTATGTAGAAAATAAATTTGAAAAAAGTTACAAACATGCCAAGGAGGAACGCCGTGCATGAAAACCATGCTTGCATGTGTAAATACGCAACAAAATCGTAATCTAATACACCAGGAAAAGTATAGAATCCCTCAGAACAATGCAATGTTAAATACCATTGTGATATACAAAAGCATTTACACTAAGGCCTTGTAATTAATTTTAAATTATCAAATCTTATGAAATCTTAATATAACGTGTTTCATAAGTCACAAACCACCTAGTAATAGTTTAAACCAAAATATTAAGAATACACTTACACATGTATGTGTTCTAATAAACTTTTATTAGCAATTAGTCCTTGGAAAATAATTGAATGTTCATTGTTAAACATGCATAAATGTCGCAAAATACTTGTCATTATTGAATACGACTCTCAAACGTATAACTTTTGTGCTTACAAAATGTTTTCTCATTCAGAAAAAGTTGATATGTTGTTAATTTATGGATTTAAAAATCAAAAAGAACTGTAGAGTTATATAAGGTATTCAGAGCGCCTCATTGCTGATCATAGAACCTTTATAAGATTGCAGGCAACATTATTGCGACGAAATGAAGATACAATGTTGGAAATAATCAAATATTGACCGAAAGGTAAGAAACAATGTTGATACAGCCAGACAGTTGCAATATTTCAAAACTTTTTGAACTATTACTGAACAGCTTTGGTATTTTCCAAAAATGCCCCACTATTTGTAATTTACAAGCTGTATCTACACAAATCTGTTACTATATATTTCAGTGTGTACGTTACTTCTCACTTCATAAATTAAATGCTTAACATAACAGTTCATATTTTACTTCCCAATGCATATTTTAAACAGCATTTTATATTTACACTTGTAATGTAATTTTATTCATTTTTTCATATATACTGAAAGTATATATATATATATATATATATATATATATACTTTCAGTATATTATCACAAAAAGTGAATTAAAAGTAACTGTTAAAATTTGTTGGGTCAGGTGCATCATATCTAGCCAGTAATGTCCATGAAGCTTTTAAATGTTTTGTAGATGCTGTGTCGTATTATATAAACATAAGTTTTCCTTTCAAAAAAATTGTGTTAAATAATTCCAATAAGCGTAAACCGTGGTTAACTAAAGGCATTACAATCTCATCTAAGAAATTAAAATTTTTAAATAAAAAAATGTTACAAACTAAATCTGAAACGGATATAAAATATTTTAAAAAATACAAAAAAACTTACCGAGAAGTACTAAAAAAAGCTAAATTATTATATAATGAAAGATTATATCAATCATCCTCAAATAAGTCACATGCTGCTTGGAAAATCATAAATCAAAATACTGGTAATCATAATATTAAGATGCAGTGTATTTCTGAAATTGTCACTGAAGATAAAGTAGAATCAGACATATTAACAATATCAAATATGTTTAATGATTACTATGCAAATATTCCAAAAGAGTTAAACAAAAAGCTGATTAATGTGAATACTTATAAGTGTTTTACCGATGGAAACTATCCAACACTTTTTTTGGCTAATGTAGAGCAAACTGAAATTTTTAATATTATTGTTCAGTTAAAGAGGTCTAGTTCTGCAGGTTTGGATGATATTTCGTCGAATTTGTTAAAAGAGTATATTTATTATTTTGTCGAGCCAATAACATACTTAGTTAATTTATCGATAAGTGAGGGACAATTTCCAAATGTTTTGAAAACTGCTAAAGTGGTTCCTTTATATAAGAAGGGAGATGTGAACAAAATGGATAACTATCGGCCGATTTCTTTGTTATCAACACTATCTAAAATTCTAGAGAGAGTCATTTTTAATAAAATTGTTGAGTTTTTTTCAATGCATAATATAATATCATCAAGTCAATTTGGTTTTCAAAAGGGTAAATCTACTAAATCTGCAATACTGAATTTCTTAATATGTTTATATAATAATTTAAATGCCAAAAATAAATGTGTTGGTATTTTTCTAGATTTGAGTAAGGCTTTTGATCTTGTAAATCATGAGTTGTTGCTTGACAAACTGTATATATATGGCTTAAGGGGTAGGGTTCATGACTGGTTAACTTCATATCTTTCAAATAGGAGTCAAATTGTAGAGATAAATAATTGTAAATCTGACAAATTATATTTAGAATATGGGGTACCTCAAGGATCAGTACTTGGACCTTTGTTGTTTATTATTTTTGTAAATGACATTTCTAATATTGTTAATTCTGAAAATCTGACATTATTTGCCGATGATACATCTTTTATTTGTGCTAATTCTACAGAAAAACAAGTTATTATACAGAGTCAAAGTATCCTAAATACTTTTATGAATTGGTTTAATGGTAATAAATTATTTGTAAATACATCCAAGACAGAATTTATTATATTTAAAACGAAATCGTTAGAAAGAAATGAAAGTCGATTATTAAAAGTGAATGGTACCTCAATAAGACAAACTGACACGATAAAATTTTTGGGTATACATATAAATCAATTTTTGAACTGGAATGATCATATAAATGATTTATGCTCAAAGTTGTCTCCTATTTGTTACGTCATTTATAGATTGAAATATTTAACAACTAAAAAAATATTATTAGCATATTATTACGCTCATTTTTATTCCAGAATAAGGTACAGCATATTATTTTGGGGATCTTCATCACAAATGTTGAAAGTTTTTAAAATACAAAAGAGAATAGTGAGAAATATAGCTTCCGTAAATAAATGTCACTCATGCAGGAATTTATTTAAGGATTTAAAATTACTTACCATACCATCCATCTATATATATGAAATTTTAATCTTTGTTAAAAACAATTTTTCATTATTTGCAACTAATAATTTTAATCATGAGTATGATACAAGAAATTGTGATGCATTAGTTATTCCACAACACAGCTTGTCGTTTTATGAATCATGTCCAACTTACAATGGCATTAAATTTTATAATAAACTTCCTGGACATATAAAAGTTTTACTAAACACACGCCGTTTTGAAAAAGTTTTAACTGATTTTTTATTGGAACAATCATTTTATAATATTGACGAATATTTAAGTTTTTAGAAATTGTGCTTTTGTCATTTGAATGTGTTTTTTATTTCGTAGCTCTGTACTTATTGACTAGTCCTATACCTTTTATACATTTTTTTGTATTGGTACATGATAAGGACAATAAAGATTATTATTATTATTATTATTATTATTATTATTTTTGAACTATTACTGAACAGCTTCGGCATTTTCAAAAAATGCTCCACTATTTGTAATTTACACAAGCTGTATCTACACAAATCTGTGAGTATATATTTTACTGTGTACGTTGATGCTAAATTACATTTTATTTATATATTTTCATCTCTCATACCGGATGACATAATAATTACTTCCCAATTTAGGAACCATATGCATATTTTAAACAGCATTTTATATTTACACTTGTAATGTAATTTTATTCATTATTTCATATATATGCTTTCAGTATATTATCATTAAAAGTGGATTAAAAGTAACTGTTAAAAATTGTTTCATGTGCATCATTTTTGAACTATTACTGACAGCTTCGGTATTTTCAAAAAATGCGCCACTATAATTTACACCAGTTGTACACAAATCTGTGAGTATATATTTCAGTGTGTAAGTTGATGCTACATTACATTTTGTTTATATATTTTCATCTTTTATAACAGATTTGGCTAAAATTGCTTTGAACATGTCAAATAAGTCGAAAGTGTAGTAATTTTTAAAGTTTAACTTTCTAGTTTAAGTCATACGTTACTTCGAAAAATACGGCGTAATTCAAACTTATATGCTTTTACAACCCCGCTCAATTGCTGTGCTTGCCTGAGGGATAATAGAACTGCACGTCTGCTAAAGTGAAATTTACTAGCCATCGTGTTATTTTCCCCACACAAAATCTACGAAATTCTCTACGGCAGGCTAACCGTGAATTGAATTTGGATAAATCAACCGTTCAACGAATTTTAAAGACCAATGTAATAGCTGTAGATCAGAACCTTTTTCGGCATGTTCTTCGTCAGGTACAATAAACACTACTGGTTCATTGAAAATCTCCACATTTTAAATCCAGTTCAAAACCAAAACCATTTTGAAGTAAATGTATGGAATGACATCATAGATAGGCATTTAATTGGGCCATATTTTTATGAACATACTTTGAACAGCGTGACTCACCTAAATTTCCTACAAGAAGAACTTCTTGTACTTCTGGAGAATGTGCCTATGCTGCTAAGGAGAAACCTATAGTTTCAGCACGCCGGAGCTCCACCTCACAAGGCCAGGATTGTGCAGCAGTAGTTTGATAGAAAGATGGATTGGAATCAATGGACCTATTCAGTGCTGTGGAAAGTCACCAGAACTAACACCCCTCAATTTTCTTTATGTGGGGTTTTAAAAAATAAAGTTTACAAAACACGTTCACGAGATATTAATTATTTGAAAGAAAAAATCACAAACGCTTGTAATGTTTTAAACGGCGAAATATTAATAAACGCAGGCCACAAAAAAGTCAGGCGAAAATTATATATGTATCTTGAAATGAGAGGTCATATAGAGAATAGATTATAATATGCATGTGGTATGAGGGTATTTGTTTCATTTTTTGAGTTTAATTATTGTTATCATCACACCTTTTGTTTTAACTGCATTTTAGAATTATCGAGTTTAATCCTTTTATTTATTCTTAATAACATTTATGCACTTTAAACAACAAACATTTAATTATTTTCCAACGACTACTTGATTCTTCCACCGCTAATGTGATTTTAGGGGGTATTTCTTTTGAGACTCTTTAGGACAATATTGCCTATAACTTTTAAACGGGAAATAATACAGAAATATTTGTCTAATAAAAATTTACTGGAAAAAAGAGAACTATAACAGGAAAAAAATTGGATATGTTTATTGAAAAAATATATGATGACGTTATTAGTTGTTTCTATCAGATCCCAAAGATAATGCTTTTTATTGAAAATGGAGTTTACCTCATCCTACTTAGGACCACATTACATAAACGTTATAAAATAGACGTAATTTTCTAGTGTCCACTTCAAGCTCTCTTATACGTTTAAGTTTTTAACTAAAAATAAGCCTTATATTTAACGTAATGTAAAACGTTTATCAATTACTACAATGTTTTGAAAACGTTATACAAACGTACAATAGTTTGCAATAATAATGACACTTATTAAAATGAATTTTGCGATTTCTTTAGAACTTCTGATGTATTTGTAATGAAATCTACTTCACATTTTTAATATTAGTTATTAGTTGTTTCAGTCACCGACAGAGATTTAATGAAATTTCTACCCATAACTTCCAGAAGTTCAAAAACTGTTTTAAGAGAGTGTCATTATTATCGCAAACGATTGTACATGTGCTCTGCTGTTTATACTATATGCAGCGATATAAATAAAGTTGTAATCCAGAATACAATGTGATATGATAATATAATTTTATTTTACCACAGTCACTTTTTTTGGTATGTTTTATTTTTGTGACTAACACGTTGTGCAGAAAACGATTTATTAACATTTGGATGACACGTTTAATATATTAAATTCATATATGTATTTAAAATATTTAATTCGACTTTTTACAAACGTTTCATTAACATGTAGTTAAATACTATTAAAATATAAACTTTTATTACAAATTTGTATATGCTAGTTGTATAAACGTTATATAAAAACGTAAATTTCTGAAATGCAATTATTATTAACATATTTTAAACGATATATTTTATACGTTTAACTTTTTAACTAAAAATAAACGCTGAAAATTTTAACGCGAAACGGTTAATCAACCGGTACAACGTTTTAAAAACGTAATATAAACGTACATGTGAACATTGAGTAATACCTACATGACATTTCAAACCACTGGCACTGATTGCATAATGAAAATTGTTTATTTTCACGTCCTTCATACAGTCAGAACAATTTATGACATGAGAAACAAGTACTTATTTATTTTTTTTACATCTAATATGCGGGCCAGAAATTCAGAAGGTTAAATAGAAAAGAATTGATAACTACATTTCTTGTAACTATTAACAACATAATAGTCCTTAGAAGTGGTGTATAAATTAATAAAATATCTTCCATATAAGACTTCCGCAAAATAATTCAATTAATTTTATTATAACTTTTACATAAATTTACTATAGAAGTTTTATCGAAATTTCTGTATTCTATTTTATTATTATAAGGAAAATAATAGTTTTCTAAATTTCTGTTTTATTTTAAAAATACCAAAAAACTTAATATAGCAAATCTAACATTAGGTAAAATACCTATTTTTTTAAAGAAATAATAAGTTGCCGACATTTGTGTTCAAAAATTTACCGAAATAATGTTTAACAAATGACCTTGAAATGAACTTGACAACTCTCTACGTAGTAGATAAGATATGCGAAATAGAGGAATATTCAAAGGTCTCGTTTACATAATCCAACCTTACTGGTGTTAGAACTGCTCAAATTAAAAAAAAATGATTCGATTTTGAAAATATTGAATTTTCGAGACACAAGGATAAGTTGAAAACATTTTTTTAATTTATTCAAAATGCTAAAAATAAGTAAAAATTTTCACATTAACTTCATTTGTGACTCTGTTATGGGCAGTATGATTATAGAGGATGTAAACACTTTGAGAGGTTATACCTAGTACTGGTATAATAAGAAGAATAGAAATTTGTCCTAAATTATTTTAAAAGAATGGTAATATTTCTTTATATATAAATAATTATTTAAAAAATATATGTCCAAAAGCTCCGAGACGGTTCAGTTCAAATATACATGTTTCGTATTGCTCTACATAATTTCTACATCACATACAATTCTTTTGGGGGTCATATTCGGCATTGCTAAAATAATTACTAACATTCCCTATATCACAAGGTCTACGGCACTCAGTATTCTGTATATTATCTGTATTCAAGGCTATACATGAACGTGAATGATATCTAACAAGTTCGAAGCCCATACATGTCTGGTGGCACCGCTGACGACTAACCGTGACTGTTTGCTATAGGTTTTTCACGTGTAATTTAAAGCTGACGCAGATCCTGATGATACAGGTCGGGAATACAGTATAGTTACTGCTAGATCTTAGTTGTCTACTTATCTTTAATCTAAGGTGGTCGCGAATAATCCCGTATAGGAAAAAAATTTCCACCAATTTTAATTTAAACATCCCGTATCTTCCCCCGGAAATTCAAGTTATCATTAATGAAATACCTCTTAAGAGGCCTCTTTACGTATCTTGAAGCTACTTTCACATTAACTCCCGTAATAATGATCTCATTTTAATACGGCTTGCACCAGTTTTCTTAGAAAAAAAATATAGTTTAATGGATGACCTAAATCATATTTTTCGATACTAGGAAACTAGGGTTTAAAATGAAAAAAGTTAAAATAAATGGACATCCTAGAGCGACGAATTATTTCATTAATTTATATACACTTTGTTTCTGAAAATAATTGATAATAAATCTGTAAATTTGAAACTAAGAAATTGCATTTTAAGTTAAAGCCTGCTTAAGGAGTCGGTTACGTTAAAATAGTATTAGGCGATGAGATACGATGTAAGGTAAGTCGGACGGTTGCAGTACGCTTAGCGGAGCGGTCGAATTAACTTGCATGTAGCGTGGCCCTTAACTAAATTTAGACCGTCTTCCTGATAACTGAAGTTTTTCTTGAAATACCCTAATTTTTTATGTTTGACACTATATCATTTTCTTTCTGCTACAAAAACTGAAAAAAGTTTTATTTGCAAAAGATTCTTTACTCATATACCATCCATAAAACAACACGTAAATAAAATTATGTCTTTACTAGGAAAACAATTTATTCCAGAATATTGATCCTTATGTGTTTTATTTTTTACAACAATTCTTCAAAAACAAATTTGCATTAGTACATACTAATGTATATTCGTTATATAACGAAGGCTAAAGATTTACAATGAGTGTATATTTATTTAAAACTACACTGATAAAATCATTTACGTAAATTTACCATGATTCTTTGTTATTCCCATAAATATTCTCCATGGTAATTTTATTGACGATTTGTAAATTTAATTTTTAATTTTAATATACCCCTAAAAATATGTAAATTTACTAATTTTTTCTAAATTAGAATACACTTATTCATTTAAATATGTAAAAATTGTAGGTACTTATTCATATAGTTTTACCATGAAAATTAAGTACCTATACACTGTATAAATTAACTAATTTTTCGTAAAAATTCAATGTACAAAAGAATTAGGAAAAATAAATCTAGAAGAAATTTTATAGTAATTTTCTGAAATATTAGCATAGTAGCTAAGTCTTAAGTATGGCTGATGGAAGAGAAAACGAACTGTTAACGAAAAAAGCTATAAACATTCTTACAGACGGCTTAGTTTAAATATACATGTTTTTGACTCGATATTTTATGCCTTTTACAAAAAGGCAATAACATATTGTCCTACATACACTCTACATCACACTCAATTCTTTTAGAGATCATATTCGGCATTCTTAAAATAATTAATAACCTTCTTTATCACGCAAGGTCTATGCCACTCATTAAGTTTAAAATATATATATGTATTTAATACTAGACCTGAATACAACCACAAGCAGTAAGCGTAAACTGCATAAGCGTGAATGAGTTCTAACAAGCTCGAAACCGATGTATGCCTGGTGGCACCGCTGACGACTAACCGTAGTTGTTTGCTATAGGTTTTTCAGGTGTAATTTGAAGCTGACGAGATCCTAATGATACAGGCCGGGGACTTAGAGGAATATTGCGGTACAGTGAGTCGCTTTCCGCTTGTTACTTTATTGAGGCCCAGCATTGAACAGCCAGTGAGCGCTAGATATCTTACTTATTTATCTACTTACCTTTAACATAAGGCGGTTGTGAATAACCCTGTATGGGAATATGATTTCCAGCAATTTTAATTTATACAACTTGTATTTGAGTCTAATGTGTATATGATTTTTTTATTTGAAGGAGCTCTGCTACCAAATAAGTTCCAGTTTATGTAATTTAAAATAGTCCATAAATATGTTTTTATTAATTTTCAGCCAGAAGTGATATTTGTATATGAATGAAGCTGTTTACAAAGCATTAACCTACAATGTACAATAAAAAAAAATAAAATCGATGACCAGAACAGGTCCATTAATTTAAACGCAGATACTAATAAATATTTTTATTTATGTGTATTGGTGACCACAATCGATTATCTTATAATTCTGCATAATATTAAGACATGGTAGGTAAGTATATAAAACCACAGTCTCAAATTTTTCAAATCAGTGTATAAAATGAAGTTAACTGCAGTACTACTCATAGCCGTAAGTGCGGTTGTAAGTGTTACTTCTGAAAAAAGTCAAGATGTAGTAACACTACCAAAACGAGTTGGGATTGTGTATTTGATACCAGTTTTTCATCCCGATTATTATGGAGGTACGAAATTTAGTGAACTAAGCAATGATGTAGATGCAGAACTACCCGAGAAAGCTGCTCCAGTTCATGCTCTGCTATTGGCTTTTCCAACAAAAAAACAAGTAAGTTCATATAAATCCCAAACCCAGTTTTATTTTTGCCAAAGTTATACAATGAGCCTAGCCTCTTTTTGTAGCTTTTTATATAAATGGTTTAATATTCTTTGTAATCTTAATATCTCTAATATTTATTTCAGATTGAAGATGAAGAAACTGAAGAATCGACACCCAAAAGAGTATTTAACAGTCGCCATCGACGGGCCGCTTATCCAGGTGGGGGCGGAGGTGGAGGTGGGGGAGGAGGAGGTGGAGGCGGTGGCGGAGGCGGAGGTGGCAGATGATCGTAAATATTAGAACGCGACTATTAAAGAACAAAATGTAATGCATACAAGTTTTACAGGTCTAATAAACAAATTGTTGTAAACAAATGGTTTCTGAATCCTTAGAAATAATTTTAAATAAAAATAAATTAATTAGTTGTATACATTTTCTATGATATCATAACATCATAGCATTTAACGCCCTGTATTTTTGAAACCAGCAAGCAAGTCGATAAAGATAAAACAAATCTGCAAAAACGGAACACATATGCAAATTTGCAAAATTTTTAAAAGAAGCTTACGGAGAACATTTCATTTCAATACTACTGTGGCCTACTGTTACTGTTACTGTTATTTTTAACATTTCTGAAATACAAACTTCTTAAAAATAATTGTTCAACTTTCACCTTAGATTATGCAGAGTAGTCACATGTACATTGTTTAAAAATATCGTAAAACATATATTTTTAAATTAAAATAAATGATTCGTAGTATTAGAAATGTCTCATACTATTATTTATAATGGTTGAGATGGAAGAAAATGTATTATATACAGGGTGTCTTGCAAGTCGTTACAATAATTTTAGGAGGTGATAGAATACTTGATTTTGAGTCGATTGAAAGAAACATACCTATATACCAAGTGTTACAATATTTGTGACAATTTTTTAATCTTTCTTAATTTAACCATGCTTTTCTACAGTTATTGAAGTGTAGAAGAAAAACAAACCTATTTATAACAAATATTTCTATACTTTTTTTATTAGGAATGAATGAATTATTTATATTACTATTTTACCAATAAAAACCAAAGTAGCTTCGTTACTTACCTGGAACTTAATAAACATGGTTTTTCTATTTTGTAAAAACGAAAAGTGAAATTTAAACGTGGATTTTATTTAAACCTTTGTGTGTAGGTTTATTCAAATACTATTAAAAACTTAACTAAGCAGTGCTCTTTCAGTTCTTAGGAAAAGTTTATTGATAAACATTCTAAAAATTAGAGATAATTAATCTTAACAGGCAGGGAGGGGAATCGCCAAAACAGGACAACCGTTCAGTATGTAATAAAAATGGTTTAAAAAATGAAGATAATTATAGTGCTTATTATTATCTACATTAGGCTTTTTTTACTATGTATATACATAAAACTTACAAGCTAAGAAAAAGTAGGTAAAAATTCCAATATGGAATAAAAACATTTTTCCAATAAAAACTGCTTTAAAGCTTTCTTAAATAAATATTCACTTTCCAACAATTGGTTAGGTAAGTTATTAAATAGCCTAGGACCTAAACAGTTCGGAGTGTTCGACGTTATTCTTATTCTAGCAAATGGAATATGTAAATTCATGTTTTGTCTTGTATTGTACCCGTGAAGTGCATCATTTATAACGAATTTACTTTTATTTTAAAAAACATATAAACAGATCTCAAATATAAATAAACATGGTAAAGGTAGCAGGTTTAATTTTTTTAAAATATCCTTACAAGAGTAATGACTAGGAACTCCTACCATATATCTTAACAATCTCTTTTGTGCAATAAAAACTTGTATAGAAAAAGTAGAATTTCCCCAGAAACAGATACCATACCTGAGACGAGATGAGACTTGTGCGTGGTAGAGGCAGAGGAGTTGCTCAATATTTAATATCGACCTTAAATTGCGGAACAAATAAGTAAGAGAGGAAATTTTATTAGTTACTTACGTACAGTGTATTTTCCAATTCAAATTTTTGTCTATATTGAATCCTAAGAATTTTATTACCTCGACATCAGTACTCAAATCATTATCGTTGATGTTCGATGTAATTAAAGATGTGTCATCAGCATACATAGTAAAATGTGTGCTCGGTGAAACAGCATCCAAATCATTAAGATATATTAAAAAGAGTATAGGTCCCAAAACTGAACCTTGTGGTACACCCATTTTGACAGAATGCTGCACCGAACAACTATTTTTTACTGAGACATATTGGGTCCTATTTTTGAGAAAAGATTGCAACCAATCAAGAGGCAAGCCTCTGATACCACAAGAAATCAACTTATACATTAGCCTGTGATGATCAACACAATCGAATGCCTTACTCAAGTCGCAGAAGATGCCGACCGGGCATTCATCAAGCTCTACGAAATGGTAAACTTTTTCTAAAAATGCATGAATAGCTGTCCCTGTAGACATACCACTGCGAAACCCGTGCTGATATTTCGTTAGAATATTAAATTTATCCAAAAAAGGCATCAACCGCTCCAAAAAACAATATTCAAATACTTTTGAAAATGCAGCAGGTCCTGTTACAGGTCTATAATTATTCATACTGTTTGAGTCACCGTTTTTATAAATTGGTACAACCCTTCCAGTTTTCAAGGAATCTGGAAATATGCCACACTCGAAAGATAAGTTAACCAGATACGTAATTGGGTCTATAATACAGTTAATAACTCTCTTTATCAAAAAAGTTGGTACGTTATCAGAACCAGACGATTTTTTGTTTTTTAATTTTCTTTTTAATAACGTAAGAATTTCAACCGGTGTAAAAGGATTCAGATACATACCGTAATTATTTTTTGTACAAATATTATTAATATTTAAACTGCTTACTTTGTTAGGTATAAGGTTAACTATCGTCTGAGGGGCACTTATAAAAAAGTCATTGAATAAAGAAGCCACAATCCATTTATTCCTAATAAAAAAAGTATAGAAATATTTATTATAATAAGATTTGTTTTTCTTCTACACTTCAATGTAGAAAAGCACGGTTAAATTAAAAAATATTAAAAAATTAATTATCACAAATATTGTAACACTTGGTGTATATGTATGTTTGTTTCAATCGACTCAAGTATTCCATCACCTTCTAAAATTATTGTAGCTTGCAAGGTACCCTTACATATAATAGTAAAATGTTTTTTACATTTCCTTACAATTTGCTTTTGTGAACATGTGACGTTTTTTGCATACATCGATTCAAATGTAAATTACTTGTAGCTCCTAAATTAACACGTACTTATGCAACAAGAACTGACTTCATATTGACTGTACCGAGAACTGGTAGTAATATCGTTTAATATGAACTTCTCATAAACATCCCAATCGAGATTTTTTGCATCTCTTCACCTTGGATATCTAATTTGAGGCGGAAACCTGTCAAACTTCACCAGCGAATAATATGACGTACCAGGAATGCAGATTCATTTTATTTCTTATTCGTCGTTTTTACATATATCTTAAGTGGTATTAAGACACTATTAATTATTAATCAGTTAGATATCTAAGCATACAAAATAATATTTTAAATTGTTCATGTGTTCCTTATAAACATATAACAGTACTATGCAACGAGAAACACAGAAGCAGGAAATTAAGATGAACCAATTTAATATGTTATACATTATAACCTCTTAGGTAAAAATTATTGGTAATGGTTCAATTATCCAGTAAATTCAAGAAAATAAATTGAGCAAACAAGATAAATCTGACGCAACATAAGGGAAAATGAAATATATCTCATTTCGTTATGAATCATGCAATTCCTATACTGGTACCAACGGAACATATACAGAAAAAAAAATTTGGAAGTATGGGCGAGAAAAAAAGAACACAGAAAGTTTTGGAAAATAGTACGTCCAAATCTAACAATCAAATTATAAGAAGAAAATTAATATGGTGAAAGTGATTAAAAGAACAATAATTTTACAAAATATAAGAACGTGACGATTCTGCATACGAATCGTCACATATCCTCAAATGCATATTTTGAAGAAAATGGAAAAAATATTTTACTGTTATTTAGAATACACTTTGCTTCATCTTACCCATTAAACATAATAGTATAAAGGATTTCTAATACAGGGGAATATTGATATTATTCTAAAAATTATATTTTCTAAGATGTCTTTAAACAATGAACATGCACAGTCTGAGTAAAAATGTAATAATCATTATTTTTATTTAAACCAGTTTGTATTTCCGAAATATTACAAAAAAATTTAACGCTTAATTAGTAGCAGTTGGCCAAAGATATATTGAATTGTAATATTTTTGATAAGCTTCTTATACAAATTTTTCACATATTTGTATATGTTCCATCTTTGTCGATTTCATTGGATGTAATTCTCGTGAAATGCATTTCTCTTTTCTTAAGAAATATTAGCTTCCATTTTGCACCTATCTCACAAACTACCACACGACAATATTTAAATAAAACATATTACAACGAATTCGCCAGAATCGCAAGTGTTTCATCAACTGGATAATCCGTTTGGTTGCTATGAATGCACACCATGTACTTAAAAATGGGTCCGCAAATGTTTTGTTACCAAAATAAAAACAGATTTAAGAAGTTAAGAAAATTAATAATAGTATGTAAGTCTTAAATATGGTCGATGGAATATAAGACGAACTTGGCAATAAATGAGGATTGAATGTTAGAAAACGTAAATCAATTAAAATAAAGCAATAACGTTATAAAGTTTAGTTTTTCGAATTCCATAGTTCTTTTATGGAACACGTAGGTGAAAATCTTTGCAAAGTGTCATTGTCACACCGACTTTCTAATAAGTATTGTAAGCGACATAGAAATTATTATTCAATTTAAAGTATTATGGCACATTTAACTGTTACTCAAAGAAATGAAATTTTAATTCTTATCGGATGTGGGAATATGACTAGAACTCAGTAGGAAGTTTGCGATTTATTTAATGAAAAATATCCAGATCGCCCTATCAGCAAATCAACAGTCAGTAAGGTAGAGTCTAAATTTAGAGAAACTGGCAATGTTGTAAATATTACAAAACCTGGACGTCCAAGCATTAATGAAAATCAGAAACAGAACATTTTGATAAGTATGGTGGATAATCCTCATAATTCTTCACGATTGGTTGCATTAAACAATGACACTAGTCAGAACACAGTGCTACGTATCTTGAGGAAGGAAAAATATTATCCCTACAAAATTCAACTTGTGCAGGAACTCAGTGAAGATGATCCCGATCGCCGCTTACACTTTTGCGAAATTCTAATGGATTTATGTCAAGGAAATAGAAATTTACACCGGCAAATACTTTTTTCAGATGAGGCCACATTTTGTCTGAATGGTACAGTAAACCGTCAAACTTGCAGATATTGGAGTCGGAAAAATCCTCATTGGATGGCAGAGGCACACACTCAACACCCTCAGAAATTAAATGTGTGGGCTGGAATAGTTGACGACAGAATAGTAGGGCCTTTCTTCTTTGAAGGAACTCTTACAGGACAAAGTTATTTAGAGTTTCTAGAAAATGTCCTTGTTCCAGCCCTTGCAGTAATTTTTCCTAACGATAATGATCCTGACATTCCTGATGATACCATATGGTTTCAGCAAGACGGTGCACCTCCGCACTATGCGCGCCCTGTACGAGATTTCTTGGACAACTGTTTTCCTGGGAGGTGGATCGGCAGACGCGGACCGATAGAATGGCCTGCAAGATCGCCAGATCTTACACCTCTTGACTATTTTTTATGGGGATACTTGAAGTCAGAAGTGTACATTAATAAACTACGTAATTTAGAAGAACTTCAAAATCGCATTCGGGACGAAATACGCAGAGTTACCCCAGAAATCATTCATAATGTGCAAGAAGAATTTCTTCACAGACTTGCGCATTGTCAAGAAGATGGTGGATGGCAATTCGAACATTTAATTTAAGTATAAAATTTAATCAATTGTATTTTATTTTACATACCTCAGAATTGTTACTTTTTTATGGATAAAATTTACGTTTTCTAACATTCACTCGTCATTTACTCGAAAATTTTCCTATGCAAGAGGGCAAAATTTTAGTACTGTATGATAGAGAATTAAACGATCTTTCAGAATCAAAGAAAAAAATACGGTGTTGCCATTTAAAAAAAAATCGATAACGTCATTACTCGAAAACAAATGACATTTGAAAATCGCATTTGACTCTAAAATATGTATTTTTTAAATTAAAAATCGACCTGTTCGAGGATTTTTCCCAAAAAATAATTGTTTCGTTTTTATTGAATTTATTCCATACTTTTGACGCATACTGTATGTGCAAGAGTTATGGAAGAGGCATTTTACCAAGACGGACAAGAAGAAAAATTATTTCATTTTGCGGTTGTTTCATTATCGAGTTTGTCTTCTTACATACTACTACTGTATAAGTTAGAAGTGTTACTGCACTATTAATATTACAATTATTGAAGCATACAATATATGAGTGAAAGACAAACATGATTGGATATATACACAATATTTTCAAGTAGGTATTATTATCTATTTATTGAATATAATAAAAATATATATCTAATATGTAGAAAATTGCATAAAGCGTGAAACACATATACATATTTTTTAAGAATTTCTGTGATAATATTGAGTTGTATTTTTGGGCAGATATAAATGCAGCACCACACAGTGTGCATATTATGATTTTTTAAATCACCTAT
The DNA here is from genome assembly GCA_037114965.1 of Monochamus alternatus. Taxonomy (NCBI): domain Eukaryota; kingdom Metazoa; phylum Arthropoda; class Insecta; order Coleoptera; family Cerambycidae; genus Monochamus; species Monochamus alternatus. The sequence continues at coordinate 68,535,778 of CM073431.1, read as the reverse complement.
AGAGAACCCTTCATACACTCACGACTGAACCGTACACATTTGAAATGTCTTGTACCTTTTAATGTACATGGTTGCATAGACAAAAACCCACCATTAGTGGATTGAGCCATTGTGCATGCGTTGGAACGCATTTACCATAACAGTGTAAAAATACATAATATTGGCTATCTTTATTAAATTTACAGAACTCTACACGATATGCTGCGAAGTGAAATAGAACTGTCACAATATACAGGGTCTCCGGAAAGTAATGGGACCCAGCTAAAACATAGCTTCCTGTGATCAAATAGAACCGATTTAGATAAATTTAGCTTAGTCCAAAAGTGCTTCGTTTAGAAGTTACAGGGCTTGAAAGAAAAAAACATTGTTTTCTTGTTATGGGCATAATTAAGAAATGAAACGTCCAATCATGTTCAAATTTGGTACAGTTATGTTTTACACAAGTACAAGCATTGTGAAGTAGTAAGTAGTGCCGCATATCGTAGAGGGCGCTCTTGGCATTTTTTTTTAAAATTCATTTTTATTGCATTCTTTTTGTTGGTCCTATTTTGATACGCTTGACTGAAAATTGTGATGAAGAAATTAATTTTGCGTAGAAAAGCTATAGTTGTTCCATGTTGATAAAATGCACCGTTTTCGGTAAAAATGCGTTTAAAAATTTCGGCACATTAAAATAGAAATAAATTTTCTAATTCAATCAAATTACCACTTGTCAAACTGACGTTGATACGCTTAAATTAGATATAAATTTTATCAAAAGTCTGTCAGTTTAATATTAATTATTGTACTGAATGTAGTTGTGCAAAGTGCAAATGCAATGTGTAAATAATTTCAAATTTGTAAAATTTTGAAAATATACCTCGACATAATCAGTTTTCCTACTTAGAAACGGCAGATATGATCACTGCAAAATCAATTTAATGGAGAAGTTGCAGAAAGAAGGTACAGTGATATGGAACATGTATAGCTTTTCTACGCAAAATTAATTTCTTCACCATAATTTTTCGTCAAGCGTATCAGAATAGGACCAGCAAAAAAGATACGATAAAAATGAGTTACAAAAAAACTGCCAAGAGCGCCCCCTACGATATACAGCACTACTTATTCCTTCACAAAGCTTGTACTTATCTAAAACAAAACTGTACCAAATTTCAACTTCATTGGACGTTTCGTTTCTTAATTATGCCCATAACAAGAAAACATTTTTTTTGAAGCCCTGTAACTTCTAAATGAGGCACTTTTTGACTAAGCTAAGTTTGTCTAAATCGGTTTTCTTTGGTCACAGGAAGCTATGTTTAAACTGGGTCCCATTACTTTCCTAACACCCTGTATTATGTGAATGACGGGACTATTTACACACAAGCTATTATTTCAAGTAATATTGTAAATTTCCTTAATATTTATTAAATTACCAAAACTAATATGGTAAATATTATATAAATAATTTCTTTGAAATATATTGCAATTTTTAGAGGGTGGAGCCTGTTTCTAGGCAAACCTGTTTCTTCAGCAAACTGCAATTCAGCAGTTTGCTGTGCTAGATTCCATCTGTTCAATTAGAAATCAGAATCCTTTAAACAAACTAGTATGAGTGCATTGATATATTCCACAACACCAAATTACTGGATTTAAAAACAGGCCCCTGCCTAAACATCATATTTTTTCCAGGACTTATGTCATTTTTACTATCTATTAAACAGCTTATCGTCTGCAGCTAAACTGAAAAGAACTGAGATTAGAAAAAGCCAATATATGAAAAAAAGGGGACAAATATAACAAAATTTTAAGAGAATTTGTAGGAAAAATGCTCTAATAACGCACACTTTTTTTCACGCTCGTATTGTCTAGAAAAAATATCTTGAAGATTATGAGTTTTCCATGTGTTATGGATATCAATAAAACAATATCTAAATGCCATGGTATTAAAAATGTATTTAATGAAAACAAATCTTCATTACAAAAAAAAAAAATAATAATAAAAAGTAACCCATTCTGTTCTGAATATGGTACCCTAATATTGCATATCTAATGTTAGGGCGCATTTGAGCGAGAGATATTAGGACTCTTTTCCCAAACCACATACAAATGTTTTTTTCTTATCAAAATTGGTGCATTGACTGCTTGTTCCACTTTTTTTGTTTATTTTGTAGATTCATTTTATCTGAAACGAATATTATTTTTTTCTCTTTTGGCATCAGATTCCTAATATCACACAATATGATATTGCGATATTAGGAGGCCTGTGTGATATTCGGACACACGATAATTTGAGATTTAAATGTTAAGAAACATTATTTACAATCAAATAAACTGTTCTATAGATATACTAGAATTTGCAAAATATATTCTATTTATAAAAGATACATACAGATTAGCATCTCTCACTAAGCCATTTTGTGTAAAACTAAGTACATTTTTGATACTCCCGAAAACTTAACATGCATGAAAGCGCGTTTTTTAACATTATTGTCATCTACTTATTCCTAGCACTACCAGGTTTACAACAACTTCTTTAGGAGGCGCCTGCGAAATTAAAAATGGAGAAGACTGTGATATAACCTTATTAGCATGGAAATAAACCGCCTGTGCGATATTAGGCACCTGTGCGATATTTAGGCACTTTCCTCTACTAAAAAATACATTTCATCATTAGCGTAGAAGTTTAGGGATTTCAAGAGTGAAGAAGACCTCATACTTACGCCTCTGCGCTTTTATTTGTTTAGTAGATAAAAAATAAAATATTTGTTTAAAGTTTTGGAGTGGCATAGAGGTAAATGTTATAGAAAACATAACTATTATTTTTCTCGTTCTATCTTTTCCCAAAGTTAAAAATGATAAGCCGGAGATACTCTGTATTTACGCTTCAACTCGTGTTTTACATATCGAATACGATAGCATATTTTTGCATCTAAATTGGACAAGTATTAAAAATATTTTTAATTTTTCAGGAAACCCCCATAACCATAAAAATCTTTTTGAGATATAATCTTCTGGGAAATTTAAGCTGACTGACTTCTACATAAAATTTGAAGTAAATCCATCAGGGAGCAGAACACACATATACTTATCCTGGTAAGCTCTTTCCACTGGAAAGTTCTTCATCGTTCATTTTTACGATGTGAACGAAACTACTTGAACCACTATCAAAAATGGGTAAAATAGTTCATAGCGCTTTGAAGAAAGTTGATATCAATAATAGGTAACGAAGTGAAGAGCGGTTAAACGTTTGGAGGCATAAAATGCGACCAGTTGCGGCTACAGAACGTCTCCAATTTCCACTGTTATCAGACCAGCGTTTCCGACTGTATCAACCATATTAGCAACAACAGGAACCGAAATCACTATAATGGGCAGGCCCAGGGATACTGATAGCACGTCCGCCCCATCAGAGTCCGAGAATAACAAGAGTAGGTCATAGAATCCCAGCTGAGGCTAGGATTAGGCATCACATTAGTTCTGCTACTGTCAGCGGTTAATCACCTCGGTCACAACCTGGCAATCGGGCAAACCACAATAAATCTTAAAGGATACTTTAAAATGACGTAGATTTGCAGTTGACGACAAATTAAGAAAAAAAATTAATAATTGGTAAACAATGGGTAAAAAGTATTGTTTACGCCATTAAAAGTATAACTTTTGTTTCTTTAGTACATCTGAAGTATATACATATTTCATAATTTTTTATACGAATTCCTTAAATTTAAAAAATCAGTGTTACATTTACTGATGTTTATATAAGTTTATATTAAAACAATGTAATTTATTTGTTTGCGTATTAAATGTATAATTTTTGTTTCTTTAGTACCGCTCCTCTATATCTTTTTTCATAATTTGCGGTACGAATTCCTCAAATTTAACAAAACCAGTTCTATATTTCCTGATTTAAATAAGTTGATATTAAAACAACGTAATTTAAAAAAAAACGGGGATATACATTAAAAAAAAGAATTTGATAACATTAAATTGCAACTATTTATTTTAATAATATGAAATGATAAATAATTTTACATATTTATTATATTCAATGCGTCATTATCATTTTTTAACTACTTAAATATAGTAATATTAATATAAATATTATTTGCATTCATCAATAAATACAAAATTTTCATATCTCGACATTCCGTAAACATAATTAAAATTATAATAATAGTAATACTTAATATACACAAATTCAAATTCAGGTAACCTACAAACAATTTGAAAATGAAACAAAAGAAATTCACTTGCTGCTATATTAAATTTTTCTATGAAGGGTGCTTCTAAAATAGGGTGACAAAATGGACTTCTGTATATTTCGTATATTTTGTCTATTTATTTTTCAAACATTTTATCAATAGCAGGAAAATACAACTTCATTTATACCGTTTTAAGGGCATATTTTAATAAGTTACATATGCAGTAGAAGTTTGGAACCCTAATTAAAGAAACGCCTTGTAATAAAATTATTTTCACTTATAATCTCCCTAGTGTTTATATTATGAAAATTAATAATTTTCTAAAAATAATTATGAACGAGGAAAAATTTCCCGTTATTAATTTAAACTTGTGGGATATTTGATAAGAAAATTTCACAGCAAAATAATTTAAAGATGTAAAGGGGGAATCACAATATTTAGACTTTATAATTGAATAATAAAAGCTTACTATTTTTGTTTGTTTTAATTTGTATATAGAATATATTGAAACTCAAGAATAAGAAATAATTAAAATATTTAGTTCTGTCAAAAATAATGTCAATCTATTATTTCGAAAGCATAGAGAAATGTCACGTTACTTAAATTTCTTTTTGTTATTTAATTTCGAGTTTGAACACGAAATTTCGAGTTTAAAAATTAAATTTCGAATTTGAATACGAAATTTCGAGTTTAAATACGAAACATCGAGGTTGAATACGAAATTTCGAGTTTTTAACACGAAATTTCGAATTTAAAGATGAAATTTAGAGTTTGAATAGTAAAGGACCCCGCAATAATCTTATGGAAATTGGGTTTCTGTCAAATTGTCTGAATTTTTGATATGTTGTAGATTTTGTCATCCTGAACAAAAGTCTCCATGGGCACAAAGTGCCAAAATGAACATTTTGGCAGCTACAGAGCTGCCAAAGCTCCACTGACCCGTTGCAAAACTATTCATTTTCAATACTATTTACAGATGTCAAAAGCATATTTTAATTATTCTAATATATAGGGTAATGTTTTTGAGGTCACTGGGTTCAACCCTCGTGTCAGATTGGACAAATTGACCGTTGACAGCTGTCAATAGACTGTCAACGAAGAATAGAAAAGTAAATATTCTCTTTTCACATTGGGAGTTTGGGTTTTTGAGGGAGCTGAATTCAATTCTCATGCTAGATTGGCAAAATTGACAGTTGACAGCTGTCAATTGACTGTCAACGAGGAATATAAAAGTAAATATCCTCTTTTCACATTGAGAGTTTGGGTTTTTGAGGTCGCTAAATTCAATTCTCATGTCAGATTGGACAAATTGACCGTTGACAGCTGTCAATTCACTGTCGACGAAGAATAGAAAAGTAAATATTCTCTGTTAGTGTAATTCTCAAGTAAATTTATTATTAATTTGTTAGGCCATAATTATTTATTTCCTATTGTATTAATAATTAATAAAATTATTAATTTTAAGTGCAGTTTTCATTATTAGTTAATTAAGTGATCTACATAACCTCAAAAGTACGCAACACGTGTCACGAGCTCTCACCAACAATGACTATTATTTTACTATATGGCTATTTTTTTGTACAATGAACAATGCCAACAAGACGTAAAGGGGCTAATTTGGGCCGTCAAACAAATAAAATTGCAGGCACGCGAAATAATTCAAAAAATGAATATTTCGTGTTTTGTTATTCTTATAGGCCGTCATCGTTCACAGTGCTCCATCCCACTTTTGGTCATATACCACATCTCCACACACTTACAATAAGTTAGTTATTTTTTATTTAACTGCCAAAGTATTCACTAGAAATAATTCATACGGCAAAACAACGTTTGCCGGGTCACCTAGTATTGTATAAAATTCTAAATCAGATGTCATTTAATTTTTTAATTTATGATTATAATAGTACTATTGGCGAAGAATATTAATTATCTCTGAGATAACGTTATTTCCATTAATTATTTGATAATAGGTTGGGCCTCATTTCTAGCAGGTTCCACGAACCGCCACTGGTACATAATTACAGACAAATACGTTTAACAAATGTTAGTGCGAAATTTTCAGCACTATCTACCTTTGATATTTGTGTTAGACACCATGAAATGAAGTAACAATTTGATAAGTATTCTTATCACCAAACTTTTCGTATAATGTTCTAGATAATAATTACATGAGTTTGGGTCTGGCGATACCGCAGTTCATTTTATTGGTCCATCTTTTTTTTATTAAGTTGTGATATGTCCAAAAAACTTACTTGAATAATTTGATTAGTTTTTTGAGGTAAGAAAAACCTCACTTAAAATTCACCCTATATAAATGTGTTTAAAATTTTATATATCTGCACATTGTAACTGGTACGTTGACAAAATCTGCCTATTATTGAGGTATGAAATGAATATACTTATGTTATTTTTATCTATAACCTGACACGTTATGTAACTTTTAACAGTCAATATGCAGCATATGACATCACAAACTTGTACCTACATAATTATTTATTGAAGTCAAATACAAAACTCACAACCAGAAGGTCAAACAAAAATGAAAACGATTGTTAATTACCGTTTTATTGACACAAATGGTTATTTTAATAAGAACACAATAAATATAAACATGAATTATTCAAATATTTTATACATATTTACCACTTGTCAACGAGATGCGTCGTTTTGTTATTTACACATAAAGTTTCAGGATTTGAGGTAAAAAATTCGGGTGTAGATGAGCTCAAAACATTGTTAGTAGTTCATCTAAAAATAGACATATCAAATTTTAGTTATTAATTATACAGTATGCGCCAAAAGTATGGAATAAATTCAATAAAAACGAAACAATTATTTTTTGGGAAAAATCCTCGAACAGGTCGATTTTTAATTTAAAAAATACATATTTTAGCGTAAAATACGATTTTCAAATGTCATTTGTTTTCGAGTAATGAGGTCATCGATTTTTTTTTAAATGGCAACACCATATTTTTTTCCTTGATTCTGAAAGATCGTTTAATTCTTTATCAGACAGTACTAAAAGTTTGCCCTCTTACATAGGAAAGTTTTCGAGTAAATGACGATTGAATGTTAGAAAACGTAAATCAATTAAAATAAAGCAAAAACGTTATCAAGTTTAGTTTTTCGAATTCCATAGTTCTTTTATGGATCACGTAGGTGAAAATCTTTGCAAAGTTTCATTGTCACACCGACTTTCTAATAAGTATTGTAGCGACATAGAAATTATTATTCAATTTAAAGTATTATGGCACATTCAACTGTTACTCAAAGAATTGAAATTTTAATTCTTATCGGATGCGGGAATATGATGCGATTTATTTAATGAAAAATATCCAGATCGCCCTATCAGCCAATCAACAGTCAGTAAAGTAGAGTCTAAATTTAGAGAAACTGGCAATGTTGTAAATATTCCAAAACCTGGACGTCCAAGCATTAATGAAAATCAGAAACAGAACATTTTGATAAGTATGGTGGATAATCCTCATAGTTCTTCACGATTGGTTGCATTAAACAATGACACTAGTCAGAGCACAGTGCTACGTATCTTGAGGAAGAAAAAATATCATCCCTACAAAATTCAACTTGTGCAGGAACTCAATGAAGATGATCCCGATCGCCGCTTACACTTTTGCGAAATTCTAATGGATTTATGTCAAGGAAATAGAAATTTACACCGGCAAATACTTTTTTCAGATAAGAGAAAATGACCTTGTTCCAGCCCTTGCAGTAATTTTTTCTAACGATAATGACCCTGACGATACCATATGGTTTCAGCAAGACGGTGCACCTCCGCACTATGCGCGCCCTGTACGAGGTTTTTTGGACAACTGTTTTCCTGGGAGGGGGATCGGCAGACGCGGACCGATAGAATGGCCTACAAGATCGCCAGATCTTACACCTCTTGACTATTTTTTATGGGGATACTGGAAGTCAAAAGTGTACATTAATAAACCACGTAATTTAGAAGAACTTTAAAATCGCATTCGGGACGAAATACGCAGAGTTACCCCAGAAATCATTCATAATGTGCAGGAAGAAGTATAAAACTTAATCAATTGTATTTTATTTTACATACCTCAGAATTGTTACTTTTTTATGGATAAAATTTACGTTTTCTAACATTCAATCGTCATTTACTCGAAAACTTTCCTATGTAAGAGGGCAAAATTTTAGTACTGTCTGATAGAGAATTAAACGATCTTTCAGAATCAAGGAAAAAATATGGTGTTGCCATTTAAAAAAAAAATCGATGACGTCATTACTCGAAAACAAATGACATTTGAAAATCGCATTTTACGCTAAAATATATATTTTTTAAATTAAAAATCGACCTGTTCGAGGATTTTTCCCAAAAAATAATTGTTTCGTTTTTATTGAATTTATTCCATACTTTTGGCGCATACTGTATAAGGGAATTAACGAAAAAATGTAACTCTCGACTGCGCCTCGAGTGTCATTTTTTCTCGTGGATTAAAGGTTAATTGCTGATAAACGTTTTATCCACGACCACAGCCAAAACCGGTCAATAATTAAGAGAGTAAAAGCCGTGTGAGAGCAAGTGAAAAATTATGGTTTTGAAAAACGTCATATTTGACAAATTTCTTTTAATCAAGAATATTGATTGTCAACTGAGTACTAGAAAGTCTTGGAATCGTTTCTATGACATGCGTTCGTTTATTTGCCAACAGGAGTAAAAAAAATTGCAAAATCGACACGAACAATGAGTGAGAATGATGAGAATTTCTTCATTCTGGCTAAAATCCAACAAGAAGCCCAAGAAGCAACATTACGTCTGTTACCAGCTAAAAGCAAATGTGTGTTCAAGAAGTAATTGGAGGAATTTGATTAATGGCGAAAAAAGGGACATAGGAGAAGCAGTAATTACAGAAGGGGTACTACTATCCTACTTTTTCAATGCGAAGAAATGGTTTACTGCCTCTTCGGTGTGGACAAAATATTTCATGCTAAAATCAATGTGGAAAGCACCCATAGGTATTAATATTTCAAAGTATGGTAAACTTACTTCATATTTGAAATTAAAATCACGAAATTATAAACCAAAGAAGGTAAAGATACTGGAAAGAAGCCAATTCAAAAAATTTTTGTAAAAAGCACCAGATAAGGAATAATTAATTACAAGTTAAGGTAGAAAATACACGGTTTTAATCATTCAGTTTATACTTTGAGCGCTTTATTTTAAATTTTTACAGATTGCAATGATCATGGGAGACGCAGGTGCTTGTAGATGCAATGAATTTACTTTTTTGAATTATTACCCATGTCCAAGACAGAGGCAGTTACTTATACCTACACATTTTTGACACGACAACAAATATTTCAAAAACTTTCACGGTCATGGAAGAAGCTTACACAATTCTGTAGAAATGTATTGAAAATACATCAATCTGCGACTTAAAAATGCCTGTGGAAGATGCTGTAAAAATATGTCGAAAATACATCAATCTGGGACTTTAAAATGCCTGTGGGAGATTTTTCTTGCGATATTTGGCTGTAGAATGTAATAAGTACAACACAATTTCGAAGTGGCTGCATTTCTAGGGCTCTCGATCTAGATCTAGAAAGTTTTACCGGACATAGAATTACTGGTCAATGCTGGGGGTTGGAAATAGACAGTAGCGGAAAGTTACATTGAAGATTCACTGTCCAGCAAGATGACAATTGCTGATAAAAACCAGGTCCTACCTAGCAAAAATATAAGCTCCTCCAGTCCTTCATAAACTCCTTATCGACTGAATTTAAGTAATCCCGGTCAAAATGACAATCCTGTTTTTGAGATAAATGTTGATGTTAATGTTAATGTTAATAATAATAATTCTGAATAAAATGCTATAAAAACGAAACGTGGTATTATGAATTCTAATCCACTAATATGTCAAAAGGCATTTAATACACGAAAAACAACATAACAACATATTAAACCTTCTTAATATAGCAGGCGTGGATAAAAAATATTTCTTTATTGCTTCTAAACTATGCATTGAGCATAATGAATGTTTATTAAGAGAAATAAAACAGGCAAAATGTTAACGTCGTCAATGTCAGAATTTGATATTTATTGACGGTCCAATAGCTTACATTTTAATCAAAAGTAGTTACTTGTAATCGTCTAATTTGATATCTACTATTTTAAACAATTTATATATAAAATATTTGTGTTTTTTATCTACTATTTTAAGATTTTGAAGGTAAGGAATGAATTTTTATGTAGGTATAGCAAAGTAATTTAAGATTTTCTAATGCAAAATAAGAAACGGTACGTGTTAGCATTTTTGGTTGTTTTGAGGTTTTAGAGGTAAATTGTGGGAATATACAGGGTGTTTGGAAAAATCAGTATAAAACATAAGGCGGTAAAAGTAATTCCAAAGAAATTTTTTAAAATCTTATGAACATCGGACTTCGGAGCAACGTTACTGAGATATGGCCCCCCAAATAACTTTATTTCTGATTATTAAGGGTAGTTAGAAAATTACCCTTGTTTATAACTGATCTTAATGAAACTTATGATAGTTAAAGACCCTTATGGTATAATTATTACCTAAAATTTTCATTCCATTGTCTTAAGAGGCCCCTTTAGGTATCTTAAACCAGTTTCAAAATAACTCCAGTAATAATGATTTTGATGAGACTTGCACCAGTTTAAAATGTAGTTTCTAGGATGCCCTAAATCATATTTGATACGAGTAAAGTAAAATTTAAAATGTAAAGAGAACAAAATAAATGGGCATCCAAGATACGGAGAATAATTTTATTAATTTATATACACTTTGTTTCTGAAAATAATTGATAATAACTTTCCAAATTTGGAACTAAGAAAGTGCATTTTAAGTTAAAGCTTGCTTAAGCAGCCACTTACTTTCAAACACTATACAGATATTTATAGAATGTTTTTATTAAACCAGGATAGTAAGTTTAGCTAGATAAATTTTTGTTTTAGATAATTATTTAATAGAGCTTTGTCTGTGGAATTATTCATTAGCATACCTAATTTGGTATCAGAGAACATACATATGACTTCATTGATAAGAATTGTAGGAGATTTGATTTATATTAGCTTAAAATACCTTTCTAATACAGTAAAAAAAACAGTGCAGGAATATATCGACACTACCTCTTTGCTGCAAAATTTTGTTTCGGATTGTTTTTTTTTTGTGTTCTTATACATATTAAATTGACCTCGTAAGTTAATTATTATTGTTTGAAATCTGTTTTCAGTCCTTTAAGGTCCATTTACACACATCAGTGACGTATCAGTTCAGTGTCAGTTCAGTATCAGTGTTATTTGTGGTCGATCACTGATGCCAGTTTACACATATCCGTCCGTAGTGAGTAAAAAGGAGTTGGTAGACAATCAAACAAACTGATCTGAATATATTTATCATACAATTGATCAACATTTCGTGCCAACTCGATAAGCTTTTCATCCATTCTAAGCAATAAAAAAATCTGGTCACTTCGTCAGTAGAATCACAAAAATATCATGGCCGGCGTATTTAAAAACCACTGAACGGACCCTGAAGCAGCACTGACAGCACTGATACGGCACTGTGACGGATGTGTATAAAAATTCCAATTGAAAATCTAAGCAACGATTTTTTATTTTTCACTGATACTGATACGGAACTGACAGGGCACTGATGTGTGTAAATAGACCTTTAAGCGCTTTTTGAATTTCCTGCATGGCTTATAATTGTTTAGTTTTTTTTATGACATTTGACTTAATTATCGTTGTTTTAAGCCCTTTAAATGTTTTATTTTATTATATCATGGTGTGACTTGCGCTTGTTTGTGTTTACAAGACTTGCTACTATAATATTGTTAACTGTATTAACGTAGCAAATAAATACATTTCTGCTTCTTCTTTTAGCGAATCTGCAACACATCCTGTATAGTCACCCATATGATGTGTACTTTATTAGCAAGACTATGTGTGCATCTCCCCTCAGTTTCCGTCCCCACGTAATTTGTTCAGAGGATCCCCAGCAGACTTCGGCAGTCCCAGCACCCGCCGAAATTAAAAGGAAAGTCTGGTCACTGCAGGACGTGCTGGATTAGTACGACGATGCCGCTGCAGTGGCTGCATCGCACAGGCGGCTTCAGCAGGATAAGGAGGGCAGTAAGACTGGCAGCGGGACCGATAGAAATATTTCATTGAGTAAAAGGACCCCGGCCGGGTCGATGGTTGTGTTTGGGGCTGCTGCAGCCACGTTGCCATGGGCAACTGGAGCCTCTTTTCAATAGAGCTACTACACGGTGTAGGTCACTGAATCGGAAATTGGATGCACCGCGCTCTTTGGTTGTTGCACTCCGGCTACATCTGCTTCTGATGGATAATAATTACGATTCTGCTACACTCAAACACGGCTTCAAAGTATAAGGCTGTAATTTATTTCACTTAATATATTTTTTCTACGATCGTGCAAGAACGTACTACTTTTTGCACTATCTACTGTGCCAAAAGTAACTACGCTGTATTTCGTCATAATAATTAATTAAATATACATGAAATTTAAAAGAAAAACGTTTTATACGTTAGTGCTCAACTCTCAAAACAGATGCGTTATGTATTGCCTTACCACAAATATTACACATTTTATTTTCACATGGACGTTGCTATGCAGTCTCTCTACCGGTATCCCTACGGGACATTGTGCCTATCGTCCACCGCCCAAACCTTGGTCAGATTCTTTAATAATCTGTGACCGGATCATGACGTAAGACCAAGCCGTCTTTGTTTACGACGGCGTTTTAGTGTGGATAGAATTATTTTGAATTTCTATATCTTTTAGAGAAAAAGTATTTATTTATTTATTTATACGAAAAACAGATAAACAGAGTTATCCAATAACAGGGTAACACAATTTACAAAAAGAGGAATATATAAACTAAAACAGGTTTAAAATGCGAATACAAAAAAAAAGAAAAATGAAACAATTTAGAAGCAATAAACACATAACAAAAATTACAATAATATATTAAATAAATGTAATAAAGAAGTACAACGAATTGTGAAGAAGATGTCCTTTCAAACATTTTTTGAAGAAAGAGCAATTTGAATGAAATATCGACATCGGTTCCTAATGCATGCAAGAACGTGTACACCTAATTAGAGGTAATTTGTATAAACATCATTATGTTAAAAATTTCTCTATACCTAGTATGATACAATCTGCATGTAACATCTACCACCTCAAAGATGATAAAGTTAAAACTTCCTTAAAACGATCTACAGGGCCAATATACTCAAAGCTCTTAATGTATGTAACATCCCGACTTCGTTGGACAGATAGAGAGATGAATCAGCACAAGATGAAAGAAACACAAATATGCCACCTAAAATATGGCAAAATTGGAGAAGTAAGCATCTGCGGGTCACAGAATACCTGAATTAACATTCCAATGAACTTATAGATGATTTAGGTTAGGAATATAGAAAGAAGCAATAGAGATTCGACAAATTAGAAATAGGTACTACGTCGTCACGTAAAATAAAAATTTAAAGTGCATCCTATAGTAATATACAGGTTGTTTGAAATCTGAGCGGCTTTATTTTGTTGTATGATAAATTGTACCAAATAAAACATATTTTACTGAACAATTTTTTCTCTGACCAACGATGACAGAGTTACGACAGCAAACGGTTATTGAATATGTGACCACGTCGCACAGATACCATGTCAAATGTTTGTGCATAATAATTATAAATACACCTAAACATACTGAATAGTTTTCTCAGAGCTCACAACAGAATAAAATATAAAATAGTCGCAAGTGCCCGAAGTGACTTATGTTGTTCGTGAAAAACTTTTACCGTACAAGCGTCTCGCAGCCAGAGAGTTTTTCCTAGATTCGCAATAAATCTACATATTATACAACTGGTCATTGTTACTATAAATATGAAGCAAGCATTAGGTACAGAAAAACTAAACGCACTGGGCATAATACTACTATAACTAATAATAATATTAGGTTAACAGAAACAGCTGATGGATTTTGTCGTATGTTACAGTATGTTACATTTTTAAGGATTTCCTAGAAACGTATTGTTTACATCATTACACCGTAAAAAATTTTGAGTAAAATTTGACTCAAAATCAACACAATTGACTGTTAAAACGAGTCCTCACCTGAATAATAACACAATTCATTGAGTAATATTCACTCAGTTATGTGTCGGCTAAATAAATCTTTTATAAGTAACTTTGAATAACTTTTGAGTTAGTTTACTGAACTATGTGTTACTACAAACCCAAAATTGTGTGTTATTATGAATATATTTCGTTGTTTTTTCCACAAACCACCTTTCTGATGACAAATTGTGTCGATAAACTCATTTCTGCATTAAAATATTTAATTACTAAAAATTCAACACCAAAATAATTTCACTCATAAATGAGTTTGAGGTTACTCAATGATATTTTTTACTGTGTAATACTGATACAAAAAACAAATTACAAATAAACTATGTTACAGGAGATTTTACTTAACCGTACTTTGTAATTTCATAACACAATTTTGCATTTTATAGTAGTTGTATTTTTATTTTTAAAATGTATTTGTAGAAAACTATTCACTTTGGTCATTTTTTTCATAATTCATATAAACCGGATACCCTGTGGAGCCTATGTTTAGAGAAAAATTCGAGAAATTACAGAAGTACTTAAAAATGTTTAATACTTTACTACCTCATCCATATAAGTAAACCCAAACGGCCTGTTATCCTCATTTAGTAAAAATGTATAATTTCTTTATTCGTCTCAAAGAATATACAGGCTGTTAACGATAATTTTAAACGAACTTCACCTACATATTCTATCAATGAAAATAATTTGGGTTTGTTATACAAAAAAGTTTTATTCAAAGGTTAATAATAACCACAAAGTATAAATACTTTGTGATAATAACTTACGTCATAAAATGGCGTTGCTAGGGAACGTTCATGAGAATAAATAGCTAAAAGTATTTCTTACTTGGTTTGTCGTTTTATTGTTGTATTTTGCTATTATTGTTTTAAATTGCTACATTTTTAGAATTTATTATTTGCAATGCGACAAATTACACATAAAAATTGAAAATTAAATGGATATACATTTGAAATTTTTTCGATTATTCGATTCTTTTGTATACCTAAATTAATAAAATATACTTGTAAATTCTAAAATAACTTGTTATTATCAAAACATAATTAAGGTAAATAGCATCGTCATTAAGTTTTTGTTGTTTTTCTTGCTGAATTCAAATGGAGAATAATGCATGCTACAGACTATACGTGAATTCGCGATTCATGATGCGCGATGCATCATTTGCGTGGAATCGTGAATTCACACATAATATGTAGCAAGTTTTAGAATTGACAGACAAATGAGATATCTATAGTTAATGGTAGATGCAATATTATCTAAAAAGATACCTAGATATGCAAGTAGGCAAGTACCCTTTTCCGTCTTTTTCTCTAAAATTAAAGTAAAGCAGGCACCAATGATATGACAATATTTCCCTACTGGACCACCAAATCTTTATTTTTAGTATTTGAAATATTACTGGATTATAAATGACAATATTAGTGAAAAAATTGTTATTATTTTCTCAGAAATGCTTATATTATAATGCATATCACCTTGAAATTCAAGTGTACCTATGTAAAATTTAAATAAATAATGAAATATTTTTGTAATATATGTAATATACATTTATTCGATTTACGCAAAAAATATAAGCTATGGATTAAACTTATGCAACCAACATATCACTTTCCATGTACTCAATATGAATGAACAAATTATTATGTTTGCAATACATTAGAAAGTGTAAATAAGATAATTCACATGTTATGTTGATAAAAAATCTAATCATTCATTTTTTATTACAAACTCTTTATGAGCATTAATATAATTTTAATTATAGAAATATACTTTTTTATACAGCTACGTATTATTTTTAATTAAATATGAAAAATTATCCATAATAATATGTTTGTCGTAACAGATGAATTACAGCTCAAAATATATTAAATTAAAATTTCATAAAGAAATATTAAATACCTATTTCCTTAAAAACTTAAAAGAGGCACTTTTCAAATTGTTACTACAAATGCATAATAGATAGAGTTGACGTTTTTGATATGGAAGGTATCTCGAATCATGATCTTGTGAACTGTGTTGTAAAAATTAATAGAGTAAAAATGAAACAATTTTTTAAAACATATCGCGATTTTTCTAATTTTAAATATGAGTTGTTTTTGTGAGACCTTCAGTTAAAAAATTGGTCTCTGATTTATTCATATAACAGTGTTGATAATATGATTAATTTTTTAAATAGCAATATACATAGAATTTTTGACATATATGCTCCTTATAAAACAGTTAGAATAACTAAACTGCCAGCACCTTGGTTAACAGATGATAACATAAAGTTAATTATGAAATTACGTCATCAGGCTCTTAATAAGTATAAACCAATTAAATCAGAAGATTCACGACTCAACTGCAAACAACTTCGTAATTTTGTAAATCAACCCATACACCGAGAAAAGAAAACATATTTAACTCACAGATTTAAAACCTGTCCTAAAGATTTTTGGAAAACGATAAATTCTCTTAATATTAGAAAGAAAACATCACACAGAGAGTTGCTTACAGGGTATAATGCTGATGATTTTAACAATTATTTTGTTGACTGTATCCCAAAAGTTTTTCTTCAGCAAGATGTGATGAATTTGTATGCCGATCCTGTGATACGTCATAACTATTTTGATTTTATAGAGGTCTCGAGTGATAAGGTCAACAAATAATACATTCCTTTAAAACCAATGCTCTTGGGGTTGATGAAATTAATATTAAAATTATAACTTGTTTGATTCCGGAGTTAACGGAGTATTTTACGTATATAATAAATGTATGTCTCGCTTTAGGTGTCTTTCCAAATGCATGGAAGCAGTCAAATAAAATTCCTATTCCTAAGATTAGTGATCCTACAGATTTATCTGCATCCTATATTTATCTTTTTCGGCCAGTAAGCATTTTACCTACATTGTGTAAGGTATTAGAAAAAATTGTAGATGAACAATTTCGGCAATATGTTGATAAAATGCAAATATTACCCCCCATTCAGTCAGGTTTTAGACCGTTGCATGGAACTGCCACTACTTGATATATATTATGCAAATGATAATGGAAAGTTTCATGTCTTATTTTTAGATTTTAGTAAAGCATTTGCTATGCTTAATCATAAGTTATTATGTCAAAATATGAAATATTTTCGTTTTAGTGAGAATGTTTTAGAAATTACCTTGAAAAACGTCATAGAGTCGTTTTAAATAATACATTTTTTTCTTAATTTAGATTAAAAGATAATGGTGTATCTCAAGGCAGTATCTTGAGACCATTACTTTATATATTGTATACGTCGGATTTTCATAACAAAACTTAAATATTATAACTTACATTTCTATGCGGATGATTCACAACTATATTTTTCTTTCAATTTAAACTATTCAACATTTTATTTAACAAATAAATGAAGACTTAAATATTATTTACAAAACTTCATGTGCTCATTCTTTGCATCTTAATGAACAAAAACTCAAGTCATGTTAATTGGGCGACATCGGCAGGAGGAAGGAGTAGTGAGTTTTGACATGCGTATTAATAATAATAAACCATTGACACTTACAACTACATGTATGAATTTGGATCTCTATTTGAATGATGATATGAGGTTTTCTAGTCAAGTTAATTATTTGCTGAAACGTTCTTATTCTAAACTGAAACAGTTGTATTTACATACAAATTATTTAGACAGTGACATAAAACTTCGGCTATGTAATTCATTAATTCAGCCATATGCCTATTGTAATGAAATATATTGGCCTGCCTTAATAAAAAATAACGAGCAAACTTTACAAAAGATTCAGAATTCTTGTTTGAGATATTGTTATAATTTGCGTAAATTCGATCACATTTCTGATAAATTTCGTGAAAATAAGTGGTTAAACCTGGACTAAAGGTTTTGCATCCTTAATATACAGGGTGAACCTTAAATAAGTACAAATATTTTAACCAGCATTATAGTTCTCTGTGTAGAACACATAATTAATAGTTTTTTTTTTAATAAAAAACTCGTTGAGGACCGCTGTCCTGATGATATTTATGAGTCACAAGTGTTGCAGATTAAATGTGTGGTATACAGCATTCACAGTGTTACACTAATGTCTTGGTTTCAAGAAAGTTGTAACCTCTATGTATAGATTACATTAGTAAAGTTGCAATATATCTCTTATCTTCATTTCATGACGTCACATTTGTCAAAATAAATATAAATAGGCGCTATATTGTAACTTCAACCTAATGCAATGTAGTAATACATAATTTCAGGTTAGAATTAAAAAAATAAGTAAATAGTTCTTCGTTATTCTTCATAAATTGTGAAATGTGGATATCTTCTTCTTCTTTTCAGTATGTAGTTAAGCCTTTATGCATGTTTATGGATAATTTTTTCAATCTATGAACAAAGTAACGTCATTAATACTTTAGTTGGGAGCTGGTATCAAATATCGAACTTGCGGAAATTTATTTTTTAATCGTTTATGGTAATGTCAGTAAAAAAGTTAAAATTTGGATTAGTATTACTGCGTAGCGTACTATCTACCCAGTTTTCTTATCACTTAAAACAAGTATTTTTTAATTCAATCTATGCAAATTTACGTTATAAAAAAATTATTTATTTAAAAGACGATATGGCAACCTTGCCTTGAATGGTTCATCTGGTTTATTACGTTACGTCAGTGCTCTGTTGTATCTGATCAGCGACCCTCAAAATGTGGGTATTTTTTAAAAATATTAATATCTCCGAAAATTGTAGAAATTAAAAACGACTTTTACTAGACTCATCTATATAACGAACTACACCTGCAGTTAAAATATTTGTACATATTTAAGGTTCACCCTGTATAAAGTAAATGCGTCACAGTCACCATCGTACATTTATGAAAAATTAACAAAAAATACGCGATATTCACAACCACTCCACGAGACATTCTGCCCTCTACATTATCCCAAAACATTCTACAAGTCAATTTCAGCATTCATTTTTATATGTTGCAGTTAAAATTTATCAACGTTATTCGCCAGAGCATCAAATGTTCATGCAGCATTGGCTTTAAAGATAAATATAAAAAATATTTGCGAGCCCATAGTCAGTATTTCTCCTTTGAATGGTGATAATTATTTATTCGAGTATTATATCTGTATTAGCATAAGTATTTGTATTTTATGTTTCAATAAGATTTTTTTTATGGATGGTTAAGTGGAAGAGCACGTAGCACCTAAACTTCGCAATCCTCTTTATAAATTCATTGTATATGCATTAACTATGATGTATAATAAAGACAGACAAATTAATATTTGTACTTTTGTGTTTTGTAATTTTATTTAAGTAACTAGTTTTTAGGTACTGTGTGTGATTATTTTGTAAACATTTAGGATTAAAAACATGTAAAACAGCATATCTACTCAAAATCAAATATAACATCTGTTTGATGTTAGATTTAAAAAATTGGTAGATGTTTGAATTTGCAAGGACTTTAATAAACTTTATTGTTTATTAGATCTAAATAATCCATATTAATTTTTTCAGCTCCAGTGTTTCAGTTTCAAATTGTAAACATTTGTATATTTTGAATGAAACATTTAATGTTTGAGTTCTTGTAAAAATTAAACCCTTATATCTTATTTTTGTATGAAAACTGAAATTTTAACTTCCGGTTGTCATTTTTCAAATATCTACAATATTTCCGAAAATAATTATTTTTTATCGCTATGTTTGAAATTAGATACATCAAATGGTATGAAAGTTAAAGAATTATTTTTTATACATGGAATGATTGAATATTTAAGGTCGCCGTATTCCTCGCTGTAAAATGATCAATTTTGTCATGTTTTTAAGCACAGAAATCTCGAAAGATAAAATATGTAGAACAAAAGTAATATCAAGAATAAAATTCTTGATGTTTGTTTATCTACTTTTATTATTTAAATTCTCCTCAAATAAAATAATAACTTTTAAAAAGCGTTTATAAGACACACATTATTTTGCTATTCTAACCCCATATTTTAACAATTATTTTCACATACTTATAAACAAAATAAATCTTATAAGCAGAACTATCTAAGTTTATGTCTAGGTTCATGTTATAACAATACTTACATCTACAGTTATTTTTTTTTAAATACATATTTGGAAATATTCCTATATCTAAAAATTTGTTGGTTAAACCGCTTTCTATCTTTATATATTTGTTTTACATCGGTACCTTCGAATATTCGCAGGTGGTATGAGATAACGTTCACGTTATTTGCTAAGCTCTATATTATTCAGATCCTAAATGTCTTAAATTATTTGAAGAATACGGCGCCCTTAAGTTTTCTAACAACGTCCTACGAGTGGCATAGGTTCATACAAGGTGTTGAAAAATCAAGTGCTGAACTTCAAACCGTCAAAATAATTTTTGTAAAGAAACCTCCTATATATTTTTATGCTTTTAATTTTGCAAATTTAGAACGGCAAAATAATAATAATAATAGAATTAAATAGAATTCTTAGGGTACGTTTACATCTGACATTAATTGCTCGATATTTATGTCGGATGGAAATTGTACGTAATGTAAACAGGGCAGAATTTCTGTCAGAGAGATATGCTTCAAGCGTCCGCCATATGTATCAACACATCTATACGATTAGATGTAAACACCTATTCGGAATCGCAGAAATTACTGTAGGTAAGGTAGTGTCGCCAGCTAATTTTTAATATAGAGTGATAAAAAATAATGAATAAAAGGCGATATTGATGAATAGATTAATTTATATCACAGTAAACCTTAACTGTATGACAATTTTACAAATAAGCCTTTCAAACTAAGCTGACTCTCAAATCCATAATGAACGATTTTTCATTCTCTGTCGGACAGAAATCGCATTTAATCTAAACAGCGCGAACATTTCTATTCTAGAGTTATATGTATGTATCAAGCGTCTACGATATGTATCGACACACCTATGCGATTAGATGTAAAAACATATTATTTTCATATTCGCACTCGCCTGACAGAAATTTCTCTAGTTGACTAGTCGTCTACTTTTGTGACAGTGTCGGCAGCAATTCAAAAAGAATGATAAAAAAGCATCGTTAAAACGCGATATTGATGAACCGATTAATTTATTTATATTACTTAAAAGAAAATCAAATAAAGATAATCTGAAGTCCAAAGAAAAATTTTAATTTGAGAAATTTTTAAGTATAAGAATGATTGGAAAATAAACATGGAAGGGGTGGTTTATTTCACACCTTACAACAAACCAGAAATATGGGAAATATTCCAGTAAAATATCTTTTGTGTAAGTAAATATTCCTGACAAAATTCGTTTGTTCATATTCACCAGTTTGTGAGAAAATGTTTCTGGCGATAAAAAACTATAAATCTGATTTAGTACCGTTCAAATTCAATATTATGATCAACTCAAACTATAGATATAGATATTTAAAACGAAAAAATATTTGTTGGATTATCTCGAAGAATAAATTTTTACGGAGCTGTATACGAATGAAAACATTATGTATAGTTTTTGCTAAAAAATCACACATAACGGTTTGAGGAGTCCTAATTAGCACCACTTTTTCAAAAAAAATCTCTGAGCGTTTATATTGAATTTCGCAGGTGTAAAAAATAGCATGCCTTCGGTCGTCATATTAAAATCCGTAATAGAATCAAAAGAAGCGATTTTCGATGCCATTTAAAACAAACAAATATTTGTTGAAATATCTCGAACAAAACCATTTTTACAAATTTATTCGCGAATAAAACTAAGATCGTGTAGAAGAAAACACTATGTATAGTTTTTATTCAAATTTCACATACTACATTCTGAGAGGTCCACCTGATTTACAACTTAAAAAATTTTAAATAAAAAAATTGCTTTATTGAAATTCAAACGTAAAAAAAATGTAAGCAGACCTTGCATCGCGGATTTTGAAGACACTTAAAGCAAAAAAAAAATATTTGTTAGATTATCTTAAAGAACACAGTTTCTAAGGATTTGTACACAAATAAAATTAGACATGTGTATACAGGATGTATCACAATAAGTGTGCATTAGTCGTATTTAGGAAATCGTAAATGATAGAAATCTGAAATTTCTTTTTAGAGGATTTTGTTTTTCCTTCAACACTGCTGAATTGATGCAAAATATTTACATTATACGACATCTCGCTTATTTTGAATGAAACAGGTATTTTTTAGTTAATTTTCAGATTCTACGTGTAATTCTAAATCATTTCACTCACAAAATTATTACTTTTGAAGTCGTTAATTACCTGGGAGATTGAATAATTCAGTCATGATAAAAAAAAACAATTTAAGGAAACGAAATAATTCAAAAACTATTGAGCTTGGACATATGGTATATTTAATAAGGTTGATTTAAAATTGCACGTAGAATCTGAAAATGAAATAAAAATACTATTTTTCGTTTAAAGTTAACGAATTGACGTCTACTTCCGGTACTACCGCCACGTTACTGTAAATATTATATTTCAACTTTTCAGATTTTTATCGTTTCCTAAATACATCTAATGCACGCTTATCAGTGTTTTTAAATGAGTATAGGTAGATACAGCTAATTTTGTTCTGCTACGCTAATAGTTTTTCTGAATTTGGTATCTTCCTTATTTATTTTACAAACAAGCTTTTCAAATTGAGTTGCTGTCATCCTCAAATAATTTGAGAATTGTTGCGGATTCTCACCACTTAGTTCCGAGATTAACTAATTTATAGACACCTAATTCATCACGTTTCAGAATTCATTCCCGAAACTACACTGAACGTTTTTTCTTCTTAAGTAACATATCTAGGGCAATTACACGGGTAGCAATTTTTTGTTTCGATATTCATCGTGACACGACTGAACTTTGTCTTTCTACTATGAATTGATGTATATGACACAAGTGTATTTACTAAATAAACGGTTCGTACACATATAGCGACGAGAAGTGTCATATATCTGATGCTTGACACATATATCGGGACACAAGTGTCAGATGTAAACGTACCCTTAAACCTAATTCATTTTTTACATAGAAACAATAAATTCCAATTTTTCCGTGTTGAGAAAAATATCTTGCTATTTTTACGAACGATTAACTTTTTGCACTTTTGCACAACTTGTGAGAAGTTGATTTCTTTACAAGTATAATGACTAATGACATTTCTGTATAAAACTGTACAAAATTTGTTATTTTTTCATGGTAAATTTTAGAGCAGTCTTGCGTTTCTTCCACATTCGATTAATCGATTTGGAGATATTAAACTTCAATATGTCAGAAAATAGTGGTGGGATGAAATAATCTCGTGTCCCAATTTATACGTTTGTTTTTTAGCATCGTTTACAATAATAGCCTTGAGGGTTTGGTTAATAACAAGAATTATCCTTAAAGAAATTTTAGCGAACAAACAATTTTATAAATTCAACATTAACTGTATCTTTATAGGAGAACATTTTTGTGTATAGGTTAGTAAGACAAAATCGTTATATTTTGCCACCAAAAAATCGCATTAGACGGGATCACTTGATTTTTTGCTACACCTTGCATAATACGTCCTGCCTCGCATTGTTTTGTCCCGGATTTTCATCCCTGAAAACTCGGAATTTAATATTTTAATGTTGGAAACCCTATTTCCGAGATACCTGTACTGGGCGTCATAAAAGTGACCATGCTGTATACTGCTGTCCCAAGTGAAGTGAATTTTGGGAAAAATCATATTTTATTTGCTGTGACTAGACCATCAACTATAAATCAATTTGTATCAAACTAAAATGCAATAACACCATTATGCTCATTGGGAACACAGCAGATAGTGCGTATTCTTTGCTGCTAGCCAAATATCCAAATGTGGAGGCCATAAAATTAAAGAAAAAGAAGAAATACTGCTTTTTAGTTTTGCGCAGAGGGTGCTTAAACTAATTAGGTACTAACTTCAAGTCTCGTAGTTGTATATTATCGTAATAAGTGCTGATACTGTTTTTTAGCTTGGTATAGTGTCAGGTATTTTTATATAAGATACTACAAAGCAATATATTATACCGTTTTGAAATAATATAGTGAAACCAACATTGATTTTCATCTCCCTACATTTCAAAAACCATACGCCTTACGATAACTTTTAGAGGTCAAAAATGTATTTAAAAGTACTTTGACAGTATAAAAGATCATGAACTTTACCTGTCTCATGTGAAATTGCAAAGATGATAACGATAGTTACGATAGTTTAAAATTAAAAGGAAAACAAACAAAAAATACATATACTTCAAAATAATAAATAATAGCAGAATACGAGAAAAAGTATTCCTCTTATTAATTAAATAATATCGTTTCGATAGCTGAAATTTAAGAGAACAAAAAATAAAAAACTTACATAATTATGTCAAGTGTAAGCCAGTAGTTATAGCACAAATCACAAAATTATCACAAATGTATTCTCAAACACTAGGTATATCGAAAATTATGAAATCTAAACACGGAAACAAAATCCGATATTCAACTAGTCACTGCCAGAATACTGACTAATTTTCTAGCGCTGCATAAATTGAAACGCAAAAAATTCCCAAAGAAAACAAATAAGAAGTTACCCATATTATATTTTTGCGCTGATATAAAACCAAGTACTCTCATACTTATTCTT
Source organism: Monochamus alternatus (assembly GCA_037114965.1). NCBI lineage: Eukaryota > Metazoa > Arthropoda > Insecta > Coleoptera > Cerambycidae > Monochamus > Monochamus alternatus. The sequence continues at coordinate 68,510,847 of CM073431.1, read as the reverse complement.
GCTAACCAGTGATGGATTTCTTAATTTTCTTCGTAGATTCTACTTGTAACGTTTGTTCTTTTAGTAACTGGATAAGAGATAGAAGACTGGACCAAGGAAACAGAAAAAACACGTTATACAAACTACCTTATATTACGTATAATCTTACTTATTTGGTTTAATATTTAAACATATTTCTTGTTTGTGTAAATCCCTGAGCTAAAATAATCAGTCTATTGTAATACAAAATAAAAATAATACAGTATAAATGCTATGATAATGTCAAGTTATTCCTACATTACTCTATTCACTATGATAAGTACGTACCCTCTTGTACTTCGTCTTTCATGCACTTAGCACGAAATAGCCTCATTATTTTGTGGAAACAGTACAGAAATAACTTATTCTAGTAATTCTAATTAATGCGTCAAATACGCACTGCTTGTATAAGGTCAAATGGGATAAAAAAGAAACATCAAATTATTTGGATGAAAATCAAATAAAATCAACAACTCTTCTTATTTTAAATCCTGAATATTCGAAAGTATTAGAATGCAGTTTCATGTTTCTATGATATAGTTATAAAGTCTTTATAATAAAATAAGCTAAAAGTTTTTTATATTTGATCATAATTTTTATATCATATATATCATATATATTTTATAAGAAATTTCAAAGATGTTGCCAAACTTCTCTAAACTAAGCGATCTGTAACACAATAATTATTAAACGAAAATTAATTTTCAATAAACTGAAAGTTAAAAAAAATGATTTTATTCGGTGGAAAAAAGTTTTGTCTGACTTATGCGATTATAATAAAAAAAATAATGAGTTTAACATGCAAAATACATTTTAACATTTCTACAACTGCTGACATATACAAGGAAATGTAACTGCTGATGATATTTTCTCATTACCTATGTAAACTGCATAATAACAATATTAAAATTTTAAATTCATTTGCTTTGAAAAAATATATTTGCATTAAAACTTTATAGCAAACATATGAATTTTCGTCACAATACTGAATTAGAAAAAAGGAGGACATTTTATAAATTATTTTGCGTAATTTTTCCCGACGAGTGAAAAAAAAATTCAATTTTTTTGTTGAGCCACTTGCAATTTTACAATTTATTTTTACTTATTATACTTTTTTAATAATAAAACGCCAAAAGTCAGAAACTGTCTCATTTTTACCCCAACCGACCTTACATTTCATATCTATTAATTTGAGGGTAAGCTTAAAAGTCACAGTGTAATAGATCATCCAAATACAATAAAATAAATTGACATATCAGGTACAGTTATGGAAAAACTCTTAAAATACGAGTGGCACGATGTAGGAACCGTAGAAGTAAAAAGACTAAAAATAATATCTTTACAAAATGAGGTAGACGATGTCCATAACCTGCTACTTTGGTGAGTAGTTCAGAGGCCCTAACCTAAAAATTAAATACGAAACAATTCAACCGTACGTGACTAAAGTTAGAAGACGGTGTATTTCTTATTTAACGTAGGTGCCATTTTTAAGTACTCCATGTTGTAGTCGACGCCATATTGAAAGAATGTTGCAAAACAGCCACAATCTACGAAAAATATCTCCTGCTGAAATTAAAATTAACAAATAAAATTAGAAAATAAAACTTGTAATAAAACACTTCCCACATATCTAATCTTGTCATAATTTAAATAAAACAAAACAAATAATTTAAAACAATGACAAAAACCAATAAATAAAATTTCTTTGCTTCTCAATAAATATATAAATAATGACAAATTTTGAATTTGCTTCACTCAAAACAATGGTGTCGTACTACATCTTCCTTAAAATTTAATTTACATCTACAGGAATATTAAAAATATATCTATTATTTTATACCAACTTAACAGATTCAGATACATTTGTTGGTACTGTACAGCACAAAAGTAATGAAATATGACTAATTCCCTTACACTAAAAAATCTTTTCTATTTTCTAAGATGGGAATACATATTATTATTACTTTTGCGAACAACATTCATGATGAGTAATTCATAGATACATGTTATCTATATTAAGAAAATACTCTTTGAGACAGTTGGATTTTCTCCTTATTTACACTGGAAACTTTCTGAAGGTGTAGAAGGAAATATACAGTGTTTAATTTTTTCTTTACTTAATTCTAGACGAAACATACAGAGAAGTTATGCACTCCAACGCAATACCTAAAATAATATTCGCAAAATATTTAAAGAATGATACACATTACCAATTATACAGGGTGTCCCAAAATAGAAGGTCATACCATTAACCACATATTCTTTGGACAAAAATAATGCGACTTTCCTTATGCCATTTTTTATTTGGGCGCCCCTGTTTCAATATACAGGGTGTTGAAGTTACATTTTAAAAAATTATTTTTGTTAATAATTTCATTGTTTTGTAAGATACACACTTGAAATTTTGCATGTACTTTTATCTTTTTCCGGCATACTTTTCGTGTAATTTTAGTGAAAAAAATCGAAGGGTGAATGGAGGTAACTGAGGGATGCAGTACCCTTTATCCCCTCTAATTATTTATAAGTACGCCTATGCAGCTTTTTCTTGAAATATCAAACGCAGAATTTTCTTCTGATCATTTTACCTCTATTGTAATTTTTTGTTTAAATGCCTCGTTTTGGAGAAAAACGGCAATTTGTAGTGCCCATAAATCTATCATTCACTACCATTTTCAAGTGAAACTGATATTTTGTGGATACCTATACCTGTTATTACCTACCTTGGCAACTTAGCAAATCGTAATACTTACTGAATGAATATTTCCTAATTAAAATAAAAAGAGAATATCTTTCAAAAGATAAGGTTTTCGCTACTTGAAAGGGCACGTACATGTGTTAATGAGGAGGGTGGGCAAGTAGAACGTTTGTTAAATTAGTAGTAATTAATTAATTATTTTATTAAATGTTATTTAGATAAAAAGTTACTATGTTGATCGTTCATTATTACTATTACTAAACAATATTATTATTTTTTGATTGATAAGAGAACTGTATTACAGATTTTAATGCCATATTATTTTTTCAATTCATAAGTATTCCTCATTTTATAAAATTTAAAATTATTCGTTCTGTTTTAATTAGCAATTATTCATTCAGTAAGTATTACGATTTGCTAAGTTGTAAGGTATTGTAACAATAGGGATATCCACAAAATTTCAGTTTCACTTGAAAATGATAGTGAATGATAGATTTATGGGCACTACAAATTTCCATCTTCCTTCAAAACGGAGCATTTAAACAACAAATTTCAAAAGAGATAAAATGATCAGAAGAAAATTCTACGTTTGATAATTCAAGAAAAAGCTGCATAGGCGTACTTAGAAATAATTGGAGGGGATAAAGGGTACTGCATCCCTAAGTTACCTCCATTCACCCTTTGATTTTTTCACCAAAATTACATCAAAAGTATGCCGGAATACGTGCAAAATTTCAAGTGTGTATCTTACAAAACAATGGGATTATTAACAAAAATAGTTTTTTAAAATGTAACTTTAACACCCTGTATATTGAAAAAGGGACGCCCAAATAAAAAATGGCATAAGGAAAGTCGCATTATTTTTGTCCAAAGAATATGTGGTTATTGGTATGGCCTTCTATTTTGAGACACCGTGTATAACCTAATATTATGAAGTTAAAAATTACAGTTACTTGCTTACATTTGAAAGTAATTAAAACAAATAATCTGAAGGACTGCAAAACTTCACAACTTCAATTAATTCAAACTTATTTAAAAGTGCATGCTAAATATTATAAGTAAAGGAGCACGTACATTAATTATAACGTTAAGAGTGGAATTGTATCGTTTAGTTACAATTTTTGGCACAACTTTAAAAATTACTAATACTAGTAGTAAGTAATTTACACTTTGCAACAGAGTACAAAGAATTTTAATGGTTAACTAATTTTACAAAATACCCTCTGAGCGGCTATACTCTCACCTAAATTATGCATATTTTACAATTCTTCTGTCATTCAATGTAAAATTAAATTCCTTAACTCACAGCACGATATGTAAATTCGATAGTTTTATGTATAAATCATGTGTAACTTTATACATTGCACTGGAAATTGATTCGTAAAGTTTGTAAAATCTTTATGAATTTGGCAAATTTTACGAAAGATGCGGAATTTAGTAAGCAGTTAATATCGGCAACAATTTGAATTTTTGCGGGGAAAAATTTACAATTTCATTTGTTGCACAAAAATATATCCTATCTGGATCATTTAGTTCACTTAATTGTTCCAATAGAATAGATTTTTACACCAGTAGGTAGCGTTATTAGAAGATCAGAAAAGAAATAATTGCATAATAATGAAAGCAAAATTAGGTATACAGGGTGTCCAGTAAAGAATGAGCCCTATTTTAAGATTAACTTTTTTGGACAAAAATAATTTGATTGGAATCACAATTGAATTGAATAATTTTTATGTATTGATTTCCAAGCTTAACAAATACGTTAAATGCAGTTTTCTCTAAAATGGTGCATACTTGTACATGCAACAAGCATACCTCATTTAAAGCTGCTACTTCAAAAGAACTTATCATTTTCCAAAAATCTCTATCCTTAAAAAATCTGAAGGAAATAATGTAGTGGCACATTTAACGTAAAAGGTCAGATATTTCTGTTTATCTCAGAAACAAAAATCTTTTCCAAAATTTTAGTACAGTTATCCAACAAATAAAAAAATCGTATAAAAATAAATAAAGAAAGTACCTCCTCAGGCATCTAACTACTTAAGAAAGAAAAATTGTACTAAGGTAAATTGATTTAAATTACGTTATTATGACCCATTCCTTTCTGAACATCCTATAGATATCTATAAATATGTATAAATATCTGGGAATAAATAATATTCTAAAGAATTATATTCAAACATACATTAGAATTTCGATTACCTATTAAAATTGTATTTTAAAAAAGTAAAAACAGTTCTATGGCAAAAGTGACCTTATACGTCCAATCAGTCAGTAGCGCACCCAGAGAAAAAAAAACAGGAAAATGAGAAGCTCATTTATTATCATATTTATTTAATGTATATTAAATTATTGTATTTTAATTTAGTACCCCTTAAACTTTCTTTCTAAGCACGCTACTGCAATCAAATAGCTATACATCTAACCCAGCCGTAAGAACTTATAAAATAAAAATTGTTTTAATCTCCAATGGACTATTAAATATAAACAAGTGTTTTCAATCCAACCGAGGACGTTCAATTAATATCATTAAAATATTTTAGGCGCCAAAAACTTAACTACTCATAAAAAATGACTAAATTAAAGTAATCTGTTCACATAAGTAATTCCCTTTAAACGGTTTGCAAAAAGAATTTCTTATATGTGAAGAAACCATTCGCCAGCATGTTAGAGATCTGTAGTAGAAACCAGCTTCTCTATTCAGATCGCAGTGTTCTCTCCGATCTTAAACGCGCTGACACCTAGCGGGATTTTCTATAATGAACACATTGTAGGCATTTTTTCTATATCATCGGCAACTACTCGATTTGTAATTTCGATACACCCTCAGAGAGGGTGGAGGAACCCTCGTGAGACGTAGAAGCGTTTCCGTTCCCACTTTTTTCTCCCTCTCCACTCTTTTTGGGCAGAGTTCTTTCCGTACGCAACGGGCAATCGGCGATCAAGTGATCCTCGCTCTTACAATTATGGCAGCGTTTTGGTTGAGGACCTAGTTGACACTTTGCGGCAATGTGGTTAGCAAATTCTCCACAATTATAGCATCTGGAAAAAATACTTAAATTGAGTTACCAACGAATGATCGATAGGGAATTTATTTTGTTGTAAAGGGGCTATACAGTAAGAGCAAATAAATCTAGGGTATATTGTAGCGTACAATATGAGTGATGTGTGCGTTTTATACACCAAATGATTCAATAATAAAATGAATTTAGTTATAATACACGGGGTGATTCTTAACCTAAACTTGGGAAAGTACCTTTATAGCTGAGGACAAATAATGACGAATAGTGAAAAAACATTAATAGTCTGTTTATAAATGTATGCAAATCGTAAATAAATGTATGCAATAAATAAATAAATGTAGTACTGGTGCTTATATTCAATATTTTTATATTATGTATTATCGGTGTAGATGAGGTGTACTTTTAAAAAAACTTTGTGTGATCGAACGGTACTAAACTGTAGCAGGTAGCTAAAATTTAATCCCCGACAATCCGTCTTTGTCTATGCCGCTTCAATTTCTCGGTTTATTTCTCTTATAACTAAACAATATAAAAACAGCATTTCAAAAGAGGGTTTTTAGTAATTAAAATAAAATTATTCAATATTATTATAAAAATATTTATTTAAATTTAATGAACAGACTTTTAGTCCACACAAAAATATATGCATTTTGAAAATTCAAATTATGGTGAGTAAATGTAGTGTTGTATAAATGTACAATAAAGAAAATAAAAAAGTAGGTATATTAAAATTAATCGTCTAAATATTCTGATGAATTATCTTCGTCTCCTAGGTTGATAACTATAACGTAACGTCAATTAAATTATCGAGTTCCCACATTTTCTCCTCTTCTTTTTGTACATGACGTATACATCTTTGCCAGTTATCTGCAATTACTCGTTCCAAGGAACTTTTTAACAAAATTTTCACGTCACTTAATTTAAACGTCGTATTATTTCGCGCTACATTTCCTTTTACCTGCGCCCAGACTAATTCGATTAGGTTAAGTTCACACTGATAAGGTGGTAATCGTGGTACCGTTATTTGGCGATTTGTTGCCATTTCATCGATAACATATTTTTTCTGATCTTTATTAAGATTGACAAGTGTCAAAAGTTCCTTTTTCACCATATTTGTTTCATAAGAAATGTTTTTTTCGGATAACCATTGAATTATATCGGCTTTCCTCCAAGCAGTCGTAGGCGTCCGCTCGGTCTGCCGTGAATGGTAACTGGCATTATCCATGACAATTACAGACCCCGGAGGAATAAAATCCAACATCTGTGTAAAATACTCTTAGAAAACATCTGCGTTCATGTCTTCGTGGCAGTCACCTGTATTTTTAGATTCAAATAAAAGTAAACCGCCATCTACAAAACCACTGGCACTTCCTATATGTGTCACTATTAATCTTCGTTCTTTACCTGAAGGTGCCTTGAACCCTGTTGAAAGTCTATCCAAAAATACTTGTCGAAAACTTTTTACATTTTTATCTTCCCATACTTTTGTTATAGTATATCCCTCGTTGACCCAAGTTTCGTTTAGATAATAAATATTCCTCCCTTCGTCACAGAATGTTCTAATTGATCTTAAGTAGGATCTTCGCCAACAAATAATTTCATCTTTATCGATAAGAACTGACTTCCTGTTCTGCTTTTCCCAGCAAAAATTCAACTCTCGTAAGACGGCCCATAATTTGCTTCTACTGATTTTTGGCAAATAATTGTCCTCTGAAAGTTCACTTAAAATTTTGTTTAGCGTTGGTATTTCTTTTTTAAAATAAAATGAGTGTACTTTCTGCAAATGACATGTTTGAAGAAATCATCTATAACGGCTTTTGAGCTCCCTGTAGATGATTTTGGGGGATTTACAGTATCTTCATTCATTTTTTGTTTCCTTTAAAAGTCTGTAGATAGTCGATTTTCCAATCCCTGTCATTTTGGAACACTTTTCCACGATGTCGTCAACACTGTTGGTAGGATTTTGGTGTTTCAATGCATTAAATACATTTAATATAATAATCTTCTGTTTCTGAGATAACGCACATCTTTTCGCGCATTTAGCAGGTACGTAATCTGATAAGCTCGACATTTAACCCAAACAATATCCAATCGCACAAACAATCTACTGGCACAATAGTCACTAAACACAAGTCGAATTTTACTCTACTGCACTAGCACGTCTTCGTATATTCAGTCTAAGACTGGATTGATCTGTCACAATACACTGGCTCCTGCCATATGATGTATCCAGTAAAATATACTAATGTACACCCATTACCTGTTAGCATTAGTGTTACCCGATAATTACCTGAAACGAAATATTACCGCGCCCATGGCCGGTTCTTATCTCGGGGTTTTATTACTCTCTTTCATTTCCAAACAGACTATAGTAAAATATTTCAGAAGTTTACAGAAATTTATCCCTGTATTGTTTTTTTTTAGATTTTCAAAAAGAACATAACAAGTTATGGAATTTCGCCTTTCACACCCTATATGTGATGTCTAGAAATTTATGCATATAGTTTAAAAATGACCCTGTATAGTCAAAATATTGGGAAGTTATTGAGTAAATTTAGTTGCTCAATCCTCAAATAAATGTTGAATCAGAATATTACTATTTTTTACTATATATTCTAGAGGTGATCTCAGGTAAGTCACTGGTGAACAACCAAGGTACCTAATCATGTCAAAAATCTATTAATAGACTAGTAGTTTGTACAGATCATTAAAATCGAATAAGGCGTTTCAAAAATATAAATAAATTAAAACTAATATCAAACAATTTTTTCAACACCCTCCATAAGAAAGCCCCAGAAAACCTAGTTTAAATGAATATTTCTTCTTGTTTTGTTTTTGAGCGAGGAATACCAGATTAAAATTTGGCGAATGATTTTTTAAACAGAATGGAATGGAATAAGTGGAAAAATCCGTCAAATATGAGAGGGTAGTAAAATTTCACCAAAGTTTCTCAGTTTTAACCATTCATATGCCTATTGTTTATCTTTAGGCTTTCTAAATATATTTAAAAACATTTTCAGGAATTTCAACTTTAAAATGTTGCATCTCGGGAGCTAAACATACTTCGACCGATGTTTATCTTGATTCAAGAAGTTCTGTTACCAGAAAAATTTCAACGAATTTTTTAGGGTTACTTAAATCTTCGTCTAAATCTGCTGCAAAGAGCAGGAAGACGCGAAAATTTTAAGATTTATAACGTTATTAATAGGCAGATACCTAGGTCTTTTTTTATTATGAATACTAATACTATATAGATAACACCTATCAGATTAAGGCATTTGATACATTCAGTGGATATACGTATAAAAAAATGTGATTCTTTTTTATACTAGATATTATTATGCACTAGTGCCTCACCCCTCCCTTAAATTTTTATATTGCTGTCTACTGATTTCAATGATTAAATTATTATTGTATATCCACTGTTTCATTTTATATTAGATTATTGACTATTGATGGAATTAGTTTTTGCTTACCTAAACACTCGGTGTCAAAGGAAAAAATTCTCGCAAAGATTATTTCTATATATGACCTCATTTGACTAGAAATTTCGAGAATTCTTTGTATTAATTTAAATTAGTTTGATGTAATACTTTGAATCAATAGTAATTAACTATGAAGATATTTTAACAATGCAACAGTGTGAAAGTCATCAAAACATCGATTACACTTACACTCTTTCACTTAAAAATAATTTACCTTATTTTTCTGAAGCGTTTCTTGGATAATGGCCGCCTGTGAGACCCTCTACAATCGGAACTTTGTGGTCCTGTAACCTTCGTTGCTTCTAATCCTTTTTCAGAAATTTGACATTCGAATTCAACCTCTTCTTCATCTCCCAACGACCGAAAGCCACTCATTTGTATGACACTCTGGAAAAAAGTTTCCTTTTATTTGATTTCAGAAAAGATATCTTAATCTTCCAAGATATCTGCATGCAACAGATATATCGACTTAATGGTTATTACCATTGCTGCTTCCTTATATAATCGTAACCAACAGCAATAAGCAATATCATTCTCTGGAAGTTAAAAATAGAAGACTTGATATACAGTATGCGCCAAAAGTATGGGATAAATTCAATAAAAGTGAAACAATTATTTTTTGGGAAAAATCCTCGAATAGGTCGATTTTAAATTTAAAAAATACATATTTTAGCTTAAATTGCGATTTTCAAATGTCATTTGTTTTCGAGTAATGACGTCATCGATTTTTTTTTAAATGGCAACACCATATTTTTTTCCTTGATTCTGAAAGATCGTTTAATTCTCTATCAGACAGTACTAAAATTTTGCCCTCTTACATAGGAAAGTTTTCGAGTAAATGACGATTGAATGCTAGAAAACGTAAATTTTATCCATAAAAAAGTAACAATTCTGAGGTATGTAAAATAAAATACAATTGTTTAAATTTTATACTTAAATTAAATGTTCGAACTGTCATCCACCAACTTCTTGACAATGCGCAAGTCTGTAAAGAAATTCTTCTTGCACATTATGAATGATTTCTGGGGTAACTCTGCGTATTTCGTCCCGAATGCGATTTTGAAGTTCTTCTAAAGTACGTGGTTTATTAATGTACACTTTTGACTTCAAGTATCCCCATAAAAATAGTCAAGAGGTGTAAGATCTGGCGATCTTGCAGGCCATTCTATCGGTCCGCGTCTGCCGATCCACCTCCCAGGAAAACAGTTGTCCAAAAAAGGTGCGGAGGTGCACCGTCTTGCTGAAACCATATGGTATCGTCAGGAATATCAGGGTCATTATCGTTAGGAGAAATTACTGCAAGGGCTGGAACAAGGTCATTTTCTAGAAACTCTAAATATCTTTGTCCTGTAAGGGTTCCTTCAAAGAAGAAAGGCCCTACTATTCTGTCGTCAACTATTCCAGCCCACACATTTAATTTCTGAGGGTGTTGGGTATGTGCCTCTGCCATCCAATGAGGATTTTCCCGACTCCAATATCTGCAAGTTTGACGGTTTACTGTACCATTCAGACAAAATGTGGCATCATCTGAAAAAAGTATTTGCCGGTATAAATTTCTATTTCCTTGACATAAATCCATTAGAATTTCGCAAAAGTGTAAGCGGCGATCGGGATCATCTTCATTGAATTCCTGCACAAGTTGAATTTTGTAGGGATGACACTTTGCAAAGATTTTCACCTACGTGATCCATAAAAGAACTATGGAATTCGAAAAACTAAACTTGATAACGTTTTTGCTTTATTTTAATTGATTTACGTTTTCTAACATTCAATCGTCATTTACTCGAAAACTTTCCTATGTAAGAGGGCAAAATTTTAGTACTGTCTGATAGAGAATTAAACGATCTTTCAGAATCAAGGAAAAAACATGGTGTTGCCATTTAAAATAAAAATCGATGACGTCATTACTCGAAAACAAATGATATTTGAAAATCACATTTTACGCTAAAATATGTATTTTTTAAATTAAAAATCGACCTGTTCGAGGATTTTTCCCAAAAAATAATTGTTTCGTTTTTATTGAATTTATTCCATACTTTTGGCGCATACTGTATTTTGATAGAAGTATCTCAGGTTATTATTAAATATTTGTCCTTCCTGACTTTCTTTTAACAGATTTTTCCTTTCTGACTTATTTTTAGCGGATTTAACTAACGTTACTGCTACTACTGTATTTTTTTTCTTTTCCATGACAATAGTACAAATGTGAAAACTGTTCCCACGTCATAATTATTATTATTTAATTGACTAGTTTTTGAACTTCTAAATGTCGCTTTACAATCTGCAATTATTGTTGAAAGTTGAAATTTCTTCACATAGGCATGCGCATTGAACAGCAACGTATTGTAAAAGTCATCTAAAAGACTTGCACTTTCAAAATATAGGTTTTGCTCGATGTTTATTGCAGTTTTTCTTCTGGGAAATAATTTAGTGATCTGTATGGTTACCACCATACGCAGAAATTCCTAGGCTAAACAGTCAATTTCAAACTGCCCTCTTTCGCTTCTACTTGATTATTGTTTGATTGTTGAACATGTAAATTATATTAACTGAAATCTTTATTTTATATGTTATGTTGTTTGTTATTATTGCTTGTCAAATCTGGATAAACGGTTTAGTTTTTAGTAAGCATTCGGGTTAAAATGTTGGTATCGCTTCTACTGAAATTGCGATTTGACTAATGCAAAACAAACTGCATGCCAGATTTTGGAGAAAAGTATTCAAGGTGCAAAGCTTGCTGCCAGCTACTGCAAAAAGAATTACGGACTGCAAACCGGCTTTAAGTTTGTAAAGAGATTATTCTTTGCAAAAACAGACATGAGCTTGATTTCCTAGTCGTAGTAGTGTCTAGTTAGATTAGATTATCTAGGGGGTAGATAACAAAAATGCATCGCTGACAAATAGATCTGAAAAACTAAGAGAAAAAGTTGTTCTATAAAACTTCTTTTTTGAAATATTGCATCATTTGTCATAAAAATTATTTCCAGCTATTATGAACAAAATATATTCAAATAAATTTAAATAATTTTAATTTAATTAAATCATCAAACAACTTGCATTAAAATTATGACATAGAAATTTTAGTAAAACATTATTATTTTATTTCATAACTGAAATAAGACAAACTCATATTTCAAGACAAAAGTTTCGTATTTGTCAACACATTTTAAAATTAAAAACATGAATTTATTTTTTTATGATTGTCATATGTATTTGTTGTAGTTTTAATTAAATTAAATTCCATACCTGTCTATTTCAAAATTGGGTCAACTACGTACGGAGACACAGACACTTCATTAATTATTAACACATATGTAGTAATATGTAGTAATAATATGTAGTAGCAATTTTACAATTATCTACCTCCATAAAACTACAGTTTTGTTTGAAACTTGAACGGGGATCTTTTACAGATAAAGTAAATTAAACGATCTAAAAATTAAAATGCAAATAAACAAAGATATTATTCATCCTTCCTTTTTACCGTATAATTAAGATTCCGAAAACATTCTTTAGCCTGTTATAAATTATCTAAATGAAAAATCTACATTGAAAAGTTACCTCAAGCCACGTTAACATTAAATACATTCCTAACAGTAATGCAACCATTTTGGAATTCAGTAATGAGTCAATTTGAAGGACGGAATTCATAGTCAAACTTTTACCACTGAAAGGTTTCTATGGGTCTGAGGAAACTGTTTTATATGATGATATTAACTACAAAATTAATCATAACATTGAAATATTCCACTTTGTCAGTATTCAAAGCCCCACAGTTCTTGGAAGACAATCATTAAAACTTAGTCATAATTAATTTCACAAATTCCGCGTTCCGAAAACGTTAGTAAGTTTATAACATCAAACTCATTGAACCAGAATACCTATAATTTTCCTCTTCCAGAAATCAGATATATTAATTGCAACATTAATTTAATCTTGCATTTGTAATGGAGAATGATTCATCTTAAATTCAGTAGAAACACATAAAAAATAAATAATATTGAAAACAACATTCCTTAAATTTATTAATGTTAACAGAGTACAACAATACTTTTTTAACTGGACTGTAAAGATATTTAAGATAATATAAATCAATTTTCCTACTATTCCAATCAATGAAGTTATATATAATAATAATAATAATAATTATTATTATTATTTTGCTATTCTAAGCTTACATTTCAACAATTATATTCACATACTTATAAACAAAAATGAATGTTATATGCAGAACTATGTAAGTTTATGTTATAACATAACAATTAAAAAAAAACGTATTTTTCAAGATTTCTCTACCTAAAAATTTGTTAGTTAGACCGCTTTCTGTCGTTATGTATTCGTTTTACTTCGGTACCTTTGCTATTCGCAGGTGGCGTGAGATAACATTCCTTTTATTTGCTACTCTATATTATTCAGTTCTTAAATATATAAAATTTATTGTATTTGTAGAAAACACTATTTTAAGAATACGGCGCTCTTAAAGAATGTTTTCACTAGACCTGGTATGACTTTTTTGTTGTAAATTTGACTAGATTAATTTTTAATGTAGATAATTATTGAATACAGCTGTGGAATATTTGTTTCAGAGAATATACATATGACTTAATTTGTGGGAATAGTAGAAAAATTGAGTTGTATTTGCTTAAATGCCTTTACAATACAGTTAAAAAATTTACAAAAGCTAATAATATAGAATGTATGGGTAGATACTGTGGGCGTAATTCAACGCTGGTCGGAACTTTAACCTGCAGAGTAGTTAGTTTCACACAATATTATTAAATGCATATAAAAAATGCAGTAATACCCATCATGAAAAAAACGTAAATTTGCATTCTAATTATTTTTGTCTACGTTAATGCAAAAAACAAAACTTTATTGAACTATATTTAGTGTAAAAAGTGGTTCTTTATTGCACTAGTGCAATAAAATGTTTATTGCATTCATCTGTCATTCTACTACAGCGTTTTGTCATCATGACAAACATAAACGTTTAAATCGACGTCATATTTTCCTAGACTTTTGTCATCTAAATAAAACATTTTTTGGTTTTTGCATGAACGTAGAAAAAATATTGTATGCAACTCGTACAAAAAGTGCTTATTGTACTCGACGTGCCATGCAACACTTAGTTTTTGTACTTGTTGCATAAATAATTATTAAAATAGTAATATAAAAAGTTTTATTTTAACTACTTGATTAATATAAAAAAATAATTTAGATAGATTTTGTAAAAACACTGTCACTGTAAAAATATGTGAATAGAGACTGAAATACTTGCTGCTTTAGTAAAATCACCTAAAAATAAATTTTAGTTTTTAAATTTTGGTTTTTGCATATTGTTGGCGATAATATTTATTTGTAAAAAAAAATAATACAAAGGTACATAATTTTTTTCATAAACTAGCTTCTTGATCACACAAAAATTACAAGAATAATAAAAATATTCTATTTTCAAGGTCTATTTTTCTCATTTTATACCTATTAATACCAGTATTATGTTATTAATTAGTTTTTAAGTTATAACGTTGATTTTTCAATATCTAATTCAATATGTATTAATTTTTCTTAAATTTCATACTAAATATCACATACCACCATACCGTTTTGAAGAAGGTAAAAATGTATACATTATAAAATATAATGAGTTAAATACCTCTAAACAGTAGGTATATTTTTATTTATTCACAATCGACTTTATTCCCGATTATTTTAATTGTAAAGAAATAAAAGAGTATTCCATAATACTTTTCTTGGGTTGAAAGTTATTGTATTATTCACATTTTCAGGGCAATATAAGAACAAGAGAACAAGTATTAAATTCCTTATTAGAAATGCAATATGTTGCTACAATGCAGAAAATAATTGGATGTTATTTTTGGTACAATCGTGAGTAAGGAGATATTGCCAAGCTGTTTCTTAACAGCCTCCATCCAATTCAGCAACATTCTTTGAGGAAAATTGTAGAAGTCATTCAAATATATAAAATTATTAAGAATAAACAGCTAAATATAGAACTACACGTATATGACACCACATAATATTGGACATACAGAGCAGAATTTATTGAATACACATATTTTGATTAATTTAATCTTCAAGAGAGAAGAGCAGAATATAATTTCTAAATATAAAGTTCCCTTTATGGAAAAAATATTGCTTAAAGAATGTCAATATTTGGAGAGAAGTGTGAAAGTTACACTTTACCTTCAGCATAAACTAGGTTTTATCATCTGCTTCTTTCAAACATTGTTCTGATTTTCTTAAAACACTAGACTTACTGGATCTATATATTTTTATGTCAATATTCTTTTTCACTGACAATGTTGTTCTTATTATCGAATAAATAGTTCACAGCGTGGAACTCTGGTATACTCTTGATTTTTGTTTAAAATAGACTAGTTAAACTGCCACAGTGATAACAGTTACTCCCTTTTCATGACTCCAGTCTTCAAATAAGCGATATGCTCTTTCATATTTATAATTCGATTTTATTGACAATAATTATTGAATCGCAATTTGTGACGATTTTTCACAATATTCATTAAAAAAATTATAGCCCCTTGAGGTATTTTCAAAACACTATTAAACAAAATCATGTCCAGGTCCAAATAGAGACCATTTGCTTCAACTTAGCCATTAGAAATTATAGTTCGTTCCTCAGACAAATTTTTATGTTCCAGTGTGTGCTACAATTTCACGGTAGCTGTAACTCTTTGTGAGGTTAAGTTTCCGTTTTATTAGTAAATACCAGATATTGTTTTAATGTTACTGTAGTTCGTTTTCACGGCCGGTGTAAATTAAACGACACCATCTTTATTGTTCAATATAAGAGAAGCATTGAAGATGTCATCCGCTAAGTATGGCGAAACGTCTGCAGTGAAGTATAAACCACAGCAAAACAGCCCAGAAAGTGTACATCATTGAATGTTTTAATGTTCTTTATTGTAATAGTATTAACACGCATTATTGAAATACATTACAGTTGCAATTTGGAAAAAGCAATTGTGTCTAAATGGGCAAGTGGATAAATATCTTCTATGTATCCAATTTCTAACCCAAACAGATCGTTCTTTTATGTTTTTTTGTATGTTAAAAACGTAAAATTGAAATAACGCCATTTTAGATGTCAATTTTCTTCTCAAACTTGAACCAATAAATCATCTTGTGTAATTTCAGAAGCTATATGCGAAAATTATTATTGGCAAAACGCAAACTTTCCGAGGAATATTTTAATTTTAAGCTATAAGTTAAAGCTGTTTATGATAAATTTTTAAATGGAAATAGTTACGCAAATGTTCTGCTGCGCAAATAAATTGAAAATACTTGTTTGCAACGTTTTCTCTCGATAATACTATCTGGTCCATCTTTCCTACCCTATTAGGAGAGCATCAAATGGACGGACAGAGCATTCAAAGTTTCTTAAATTGAAAATATCCAAAAGCCGAGAACAGCATCATCAAGTTTACCTGAAAATCGCAGTAAAGGAGCAACTCGCAATTCCGAGAAACATGAACTGGAAATCACTCACTCCAGGAAAAACTCTGGATCATGAATGTAGGTATATACCTCAAGTAACTCAAGATATACGAAAAGCCAGAGGTTATTGAGAGTAGTCTTAACTTCACTAGTGCAGGTATACCTTTTAAAAACTATTAAAAACAGTGTTAAAATTCTCAGATCAGTAATTCATTGATTCAGGTTATGTTTCTCTCATTTGACTTTATCAGGAAGTTGTGACAAATTATAAATTTAATAAGTAAAAGAGTAAATAAAAATGGAACGAATTGTAAAAAAAAGTTTTAATGATAGTTGTATATGGTGACAGATTCAGATTTTACCAGAAGGTTTGTGAGTTGTTTGAAATTAAACATTCAATGCAATATAATGAACACTGTTTTTACAGATCGTCTGCAACATTGCTTGAGGATTCGGAAAACCCCATGGAGGATGGAAATCTTCAACTGTAGGTGAAGGCTACATTGAGGAGTCAATTTAAAAAAAAATTAAAAAGCGGTTCCAATTCTGGAAAATGAATCAACCAGTACCGGAAACTTCACAATAATCTGAAAAAGAGTTTTAGTGAAGAATCTGAGACCTCTACAAGCAAAAACGAAAAAAAAATTGAAAAAATTACTGGAAATAAAGTTTGTCGATCAGTTACCATAGAAAATTGCTCTAATGTGGGCATATTTGTGGCACAAAATAGTGGAATGTCGATGTAATTTTAAAGTTCGGAATTTTTAACCCTGTTAAAGTTGCCAAAAGGAATTTTACATTACTGAGTACCAGAAAGTTCAATATAGGTACTGTTAGTATTTATATTGCCAAAATGTAGCGATTTGATACTTAAAATATTTATTGAACGTCTCTTTTTATCGAATTTTTACATAACCTTCAACAATTAATATTTCACATTTAAAAGCCAAAGTTAGAAAAATGAGCATAAACCTTTCCTAAGTTCATGTTTTATGTGTATTTTGCTGCAGTCAAATGAAGTGTTAAGGGCACCGTATTCTTGAAATAGTGTTTTCTACAAATACAAGTAATTTTAGACATTTAAGAACTGAATAATATAGAATTTAGCAAATAACAAGAATGTTATCTCATGCCACCTGCGAATATTCAAAGGTACTGAAGTAAAATCAATATATCACGTCAGAAAGCGATCTATGCAACAAACTTTTAGGTACTGAAATCTTTCAAAGTACGTGTTTTTTTAATTCAACTATAGATGTAATAGCTATTTATGATATACGTATTAAAAGTAATATTTTATTTTGTGAGTGAAGATGATTAAAAAACGAGCGAAGCGAGTTTTTTAACTTCACGAACAAAATAAAATCACTTTTAACACGTATATCATACACTATTTTTGCTACAAAACAATCGGAAGAACTTTAAACTCAATAAAAATAAGAAATCAAAAAATACCACACAGATCGCAATGTTTATGAACAAAAATTTTCGTAACAGCCAGTGCTGTTGTTAGTTATGGAAAAACGCAAAAATCTTGACAGCATTTTCTAGTAATATTATAAGTATAATGAATAATCTCGATAATGAGCGTAACGAATTCATCCCTGCTGAAATCGAAGAAGCCGCCAGTCGAGCAACATTGGAATTATTGCCGGCGAAATCAAAGGAACAGTACGAAATCGCTTATAGACGATTTTCGGAATGGTGCAACATTAAAAAGGTCCCTGAGAAATGTAACGAAAATGTTTTACTGGCATATTTTGAGGAACAAGCCAAGATATGGAAATCGTCAACGCTGTGGTCAAGTTATTCCATGATCAAAACTATGTTAAAAATAAAGTAAGATCAAGATATAAACAAACATTGTAAACTTATTGCTTTTATAAAACGGAAGGGTGAAGGATATCAAGCAAAAATGTCAAAAGTTTTGACGAAGACGCATATCGACAAATTTCTCACAGAAGCAGAAGGCGAAAAGTATCTGATGATGAAAGTCGCAGCAATAGTGGGTGTCTTCGGGGCGTGTCGCCGGAAGGAATTGTGTCAGATGACCATCGACAATATCGAATATTTGGGCACTTCGGTTGTTGTGACCATACCAGATACTAAAACGAAAGTGCCTCGGACTTGCAGTGTTGTTGGTGAGTTCTATTTAAACTTTTTTAGAAAGTATATGGCACTCCGGCCACCCAACGCTGACCATAGACAACTTTTTCTTAAATATATGAAGAATAAATGTGTGAAGAATCCAGTCGGAATTAACATGTTTGGTAAAATGCCTGCCGACATTGCAGAGTTCTTGAATCTACCAAATCCTCAACTCTACACCGGACACTGTTTTCGTCGTTCATCGGCGACATTATTGGCAGATTCTGGTGCAAATCTTACTACCATCAAGAGACATGGAGGATGGAAATCTTCGACGGTAGCTGAAGGCTACATTGAAAACTCACTGGAACAGAAGAAGGAAATTGCGTGCCAAATACTTCCTACTGCTGCAACTACTAGCAAGACCACCAGTACTACCAGTAGTATTTCTACAGAAAATAGATGTGTCACACATGTTGACAGTAAAACCAACTTAAGTATGATGACTCCGCAGGGAATTACAATTTCAAATTGTTCTAATTTTACTATAAATGTTAATAGTAATAACTAGTTAAAATGTTGGTTTGTATTTATTTAAAATAAAAAGTTGTGTTTGTTAAAACGTTTTATTAATTTTCAAAACAAAATTTAAATAAACTGTGATTTACTTTTAACACTAGTGTTAAAAGTAACTTACTTTTAACACGCGAGTGAAAAAATGACATTTTTAACATCAAAAATGACAATTAAAAAGCCCACTTTTAACAGTTTTGTAGAAAAATATTGTTATAACATAAGCTTGCATAGTTCTGCATTTAAGATTGTTCACTTTTGTTTATAAGTATGTAAAAATAATTGTTAAAATGTGGGGTTAGAATAATACACAATACAAATGCATTTATATTAAAAGTTATTTTATTATTTGAGAAGAGTTTAAATAGTAAAAGTGTATAAACAAAACATCAATAGTTTTATTTTTGATATTACTTTTGCTCTACGTGTTTTATTTTTCGAGATTTCAGTACCTAAAAAACACCACAAATTTGGTCATTTTATGCCGAGAAATACACATAATTATCTATGTCGATTTGCACGTTGTTTTGATTATCGCCATTTTTATCGGTATTTTTTGAGCCCTAAATAGTTTAGCTGCTACTAGATAGCAGAAGGGTTTAAAATCTTACTGTCTTGTGGACTACACGGTGAAGGCACCCTTAAAATTGAAATTAACTCAAGAAAAGTAAATAACTAGTTTTATAAAAAAAAAAAACAGTTTAAACTGTTCATGTTATTCTTTAACATACAGTATGCGCCAAAAGTATGGAACAAATTCAATAAAAACGAAACAATTATTTTTTGGGAAAAATCCTCGAACAGGTCGATTTTTAATTTAAAAAATACATATTTTAGCGTAAAATGCGATTTTCAAATGTTATTTGTTTTTGAGTAATGACGTCATCGATTTTTTTTAAACGGCAACACCATATTTTTTTCCTTGATTCTGAAAGATCGTTTAATTCTCTATGAGACAGTACTAAAATTTTGCCCTCTTACATAGGAAAGTTTTCGAGTAAATGACGATTGAATGTTAGAAAACGTAAATTTTATCCATAAAAAAAGTAACAATTCTGAGGTATGTAAAATAAAATACAATTGATTAAATTTTATACTTAAATTAAATGTTTGAATTGCCATCCACCAACTTCTTGACAATGCGCAAGTTTGTGAAGAAATTCTTCTTGCACATTATGAATGATTTCTGGGGTAACTCTGCGTATTTCGTCCCGAATGCGATTTCGAAGTTCTTCTAAACTACGTGGTTTATTAATGTACACTTTTGACTTCAAGTATCCCCATAAAAAATAGTCAAGAGGTGTAAAATCTGGCGATCTTGCAGGTCATTCTATCGGTCCGCGCTGCCGATCCACCTCCCAGGAAAACAGTTGTCCAAAAAATCTCGTACAGGGCGTGCATAGTGCGGAGGTGCACGGTCTTGTTGAAACCATATGGTATCGTCAGGAATGTCAGGGTCATTATCGTTAGGAAAAATTACTGCAAGGGCTGGAACAAGGTCATTTTCTAGAAACTCTAAATATCTTTGTCCTGTAAAGGTTCCTTCAAAGAAGAAAGACCCTACTATTCTGTCGTCAACTATTCAAGCCCACACATTTAATTTCTGAGGGTGTTGGGTATGTGCCTCTGCCATCCAATGAGGATATTCCCGACTCCAATATCTGCAAGTTTGACGGTTTACTGTACCATTCAGACAAAATGTGGCCTCATCTGAAAAAAGTATTTGCCGGTGTAAATTTCTATTTCCTTGACATAAATCCATTACATTTCGCAAAAGTGTAAGCGGCGATCGGAATCATCTTCATTGAGTTCCTGCACAAGTTGAATTTTGTAGGGATGATATTTTTCCTTCCTCAAGATATGTAGCACTGTGCTCTGACTAGTGTGATTGTTTAATGCAACCAATCGTGAAGAATTATGAGGATTATCCACCATACTTATCAAAATGTTCTGTTTTTGATTTTCATTAATGCTTGGACGTCCAGGTTTTGGAATATTTACAACATTGCCAGTTTTTCTAAATTTAGACTCTACCTTACTGACTGTTGATTGGCTGATACGGTGATCTGGATATTTTTCATTAAATAAATCGCAAACTTCCAAGTAAATCGCAAATTAAAATTTCAATTCTTTGAGTAACAGTTAAATGTGCCATAATACTTTAAATTGAATAATAATTTCTATGTCGCTTACAATACTTATTAGAAAGTCGGTGTGACAATGACACTTTGCAAAGATTTTCACCTACGTGATCCATAAAAGAACTATGAAATTCGAAAAACTAAGCTTGATAACGTTTTTGCTTTATTTTAATTGTTTTACGTTTTCTAACATTCAATCGTGAATTACTCGAAAACTTTCCTATGTAAGAGGGCAAAATTTTAGTATTGTCTGATAGAGAATTAAACGATCTTTCAGAATCAAGGAAAAAAATATGGTGTTGCCATTAAAAAAAATCGATGACGTCATTACTCGAAAACAAATGATAAAATAATTGTTTCGTTTTTATTGAATTTATTCCATACTTTTGGCGCATACTGTATAGAGAGTGCCAGTAACAAATACTGAAATCACTTGCATGTCCAACAATAACCGAACAATGTCCACATCAAGCCACCCTGTACATTCCCTTGCGGGTCGAACTGATTGAATGATAAACTAGTTTAAAAGGTGGCGTTCGTAAAAAATAGCGGTATATATTGAAAATATCAACATAATAGGCAGGTACTTCACAAAACACGAGGGGGCTTTGTACGTTACCCTCGCATATTTCCCGTTTTTTACCATCGGAACAGGTCCCCAACGCCACGCAACAAGTATTCCGTGCCTTGTTATTATTACTTAAAGCCATTGTGAACCTGTCGGGTTTTAAGCTGAATCCGTAACATATTGTTATTTAAACTGATTCCTTAAATGCATTTACATTTGAACTAACAATTCCTGAACGAAATAGACTTTGTCTATGAACGCGCAATTGATACTTGTATATCGGCCACCTTTCCGTATAAGAATGGTGGTCTAACGTTTCCAGTAAAGGTCAAATGGAAACATTTCTTTAGGTATGCCGAAATACCGTAACGTGAGATGGAGTGTAGAAAGCAATGCATTGGAGAAAAAACTAAGCTTGAATGCAGACTATTAAGTAATTTTGATTAGGATCGTGACACATACACACCGGCTGATATTTTATGCAAAAAAATTAGAAAACGTTAGAAATAATTAAAGGTTATTTTAAACATAATGTTGGCGCACTTTTTTCTAGGTCTTAACTCTAAGCCAAAAATTAAATTTATCTTATCTGCCACACAAGCACAGTAATTCAGAGTCCCACAATCTATATAATATATCTAAATATATTAAGCTATAGAAGTAAATAGTTTTTAATTAATTACCATAGTAATAAAAATGCCACCATAATTGATTTACTTCATAGCACTTTTAAGTAAAATATTATACAGTATGTCTGCATTACACTCTTAAGTAATTAAAAAATGTTAAACAAGACCATGATACTGATCAATTTTAAACCCTCATCAATTAAAGAACATGCATAGCACTATTACACAAGATTTTTTTTTAAATAATTTGTTAAAAAAAGGTGCTAGGAAATTACTACAAATTAAAAAAATGTGCTGCACCAACGATCTAGAACTGCGAACAAAATTTCAACATTTTCAAACCTGAAATCCTAGTCTTTAGGAACAATAATATTGAAAAAAATTTTGATATGTATTCAGTTAGATTAGAAAAATAAATTATACGTTTTCGAATGATCCTCGAAAAAACAAATAATTTAAAGTTTAAAGACCGTAGAAACTATACGCTAAGACTTGTGTGTGTCTTATCCATTTATTTAAGTACATACAAGATTTTTTTTTTAATAATTTGTTAAAAAAATATGCTACACAAAGAATTTAGGTCTACGAAAAAATGTCTATATTTAAATTTTTCTGAATGTTAGTATTTCAGAACAGTACCTAATACTGAATAAAAATTGATTTTAATATAAATTTAGTTAGTTAAGAAATATAAATTACACCTTTTCAAGTGGTCTTCGAAAAAAAACAATAGTTTAAAATCTATAGAACGAGAATGTGGAGACCATACGCTAAGACTTGCATGTGTGTGTCTTATTCCATTTATTTATGTATGTTACTGAAGGAAGGTTTGACATCACACAAGAAATTGTTTTCAATAGCTAAACCGTGACAAAAATGTGAAAAAGGCATAACCTAAAATTCCACGCTTATAACTACTACAAAATTCTCGGGTAGAGAGAACGCAATATAAACTCGCGGTCTAGAGGCACCGGCGACTGCTCTCTGACGAGCTGATCACAAACACTTTAGCAGCCTTTAGCTATTAGCTGCTTAATAGTCACGGGCTGCTAAAGCTCATTTTCTGCCCTTGTGACACAATATACTATATAACGTCTACCAATGTATGCTAATAGTCACGGGCTGCTAAAGCTCATTTTCTGCCCTTGTGACACAAGGGCTACTATATCTACGTCTACCAATGTATAACGTTTACTGTAAGTAGAAGATCGACCATATCGATAGTTACGTGTGAGCTCCGAGTGAGACCGTAGTCGATCAAGAGCAACCACCACTATTACCAAATGCGTAAATAAGAAATATTATTTATAAGCAAGAGTCTCTCAAGAATCATGCAAAAGTCTCTCAAGAAATGGTACAATGACTTCAATTATTTTTAGTAAACATTTATCTAAGAGTTGCATTACCTTAGATTTTTATTAAAATTCTTGAGAATTAAATGTTGGACTTCTTTTTTGGTAACTAACTGATTTTTCTCATCAAAGCGAGCAAGTTCAACAGATTCGCGTCGACTAAACAATAAACTTCAAGTGACAGCAATATTGAATCAACAAGGCAAACATTCTTTATACTTTTATTTCCAATAATTCAACTTCACAATGCCATGTAAGTTTACATTCTATACACATGTGGAATGTGAACATTTCGTGTCGGGTGTCATACCTACTTATACCTGTTATTCCGGAGAATAGAACGATTTTAGATGAAAATTTTCAGATATTGTTCTACCTGCTTTACTTTACCAGCATTTTACTAATAATTCATATGCTGCTTTGGATTGAGCACGACCAAAAACGGAAATGCCTTCATATAGTGTATTTACGATTAGAATTGTACACATTACCAAACCCCGACAAAAAGTGTTAACCGTTTCTATAAACGGTGTTTCATTATTTTCCTGTAATAGCAGGCATGTTCCGAATAACAATTTCAATTACAACGCCCAAAATATTACCTTGGAGACAATACCAGCATAAGAATAATTTTGTTTGTTTGCCTAGGTGCTTGAGCCTATAATAACACCGTATACTTTAGAGAATACCTATGCATATCCGGTCGGAAAAATGAATGGGAATAGTTTTCTTATAAATCATAATTTAATGTAGGTAATGGCATTTAACTAAGCAATGTTCAAAGTGTTTTAATATTAATTGTTAATGGTTAAAATACAGGACAAATTGTAAAATAAGGTACATATAAATATATAGTTCTACATACATGTGTATTCTAAAATAAAGTGGTGTATATATGACACAGTTAAATTTATATACTAAGTATTGAATTTAACATTGGCACTGTTAATGATTTGCGAAAGGGTACTAATATTAATGTCGCAGGTGTCCGATATCGTATTGAAATTTCTGCTCATAACATATACAGGAGACTTGAAAAGTACGTTGGTTCTAGCCGCTCTATTGTAGAAAGTTATATTTTGCCGAGAATTGATTCGAGGTATTTGAAAATTGAACTGACTTAATAGTTCAGGACAGTCCACATTATTATGAAATATGTTATATAACATTTTTAAGCTATATATAATGCGACGTAGTTCTAAAGTAGAAAAATTAAACCTATGAAGTAAAAGCGAAAGATCATATCCTCTTTCTGTATAAAAATTATCAATTTTTAAACTTAAAAACTTTACGTTGTATATTCTCAATGGTGTACTTATGGTTTTCATAATGGGGATACCATACAGGCGAACAGTACTCCAGCTTTGACCGTATGTAAGAGTAATACAAAGTTTTCAAGGCAACTTCATTTGAAAATTGTTGACAGTTTCTGATAATAAAGCCAAACATTTTTAGAGCTGAATTTGTGGCATGCTTAATATGGTTAGAAAAAGTAAGTTTAGAATCAAACACAACTCCTAAATCTTTTATTGTATCGCAGCGTTGAAGTATTGTACCATTCAAAGTATAATTATAAACAATTGGGTTACTCTTACGAGTATAGCTTACTGTTCTACATTTGTTTACATTCAACGTTAAATAATTATTCTTACACCAGTTTTCCAATTTATACAGTTGAGTTTGTTATAAGAAACAATCATCAATGCTTTTAATTCTTATAAAAAGCTTTAAGTCGTCTGCAAATAATAATTTATCACAGGTGATAACATTACTGATGTCATTTATAAACAACAAAAAAAGTAAGGGTCCCAGATTTGAACCTTGAGGTACGCCGGAGGTTGCTCTGAATATTGATGATTCATGCCCACAATATGTAACAAACTGTTTTCTGTTGTACAGATATGTTTTGAAACAGTTGCAAAGATGAGAACTAAAGCCGAAAGTATTTAATTTATTTAAGAGAAGTTCATGGTCAATACGGTCAAAAGCCTTCGTAAAGTCGGTGTACACCACATCAACTTGCCCTTGAATATCAAGTTCACTAGAAATATACTGATTTAGGCAACATAAATTGGAAGTTGTAGATCTTTTTTCCATAAATCCGTGCTGATCTAATGTTATTAATGTTTTAACGATGGGATAAATACGATTGAACAATACGATCTCGAACACCTTTGAAAAATTACACAGAATTGATATAGGCCTATAATTGTTAATTTCTGATTGATTGCCACTTTTAAAAAGTAAGTTAATGAATTAAAAAAAAACATTTCCTAAAATATCTGAGAACACATTTGTCGATGAAGCTTGGATAACATATATAATTAAAAATAAATATCATGGAAAAATCTCCAGAAAAAGATTAATGCTTATATAAATAAAGTTGGAGCAAGAATTCAGAAGAATGTCATACGAACAAATGAATAATTCACAATATTTTTGTCAAAATATTTAATAAACTGCAACTGAGAATACTACACTAAATGTTTATACTATATAATACAGTATATTACAAAAGTGAGTGTTTTTAATGCGACAAGAAAATTATGTGAAAAATAGAAACAATGGGACATTTTCCTTCAATTGAAATAAAAATGGAAACACATTTTTAAATTATATTTTTTATAACTTACAGCACTTAAATTAGGTATTTAGAATATATAGGAAAAAACTTTTCTTACATTATGAAATTTCCTGCTATACTCGCGTCAAGAATTCAGACGTCTTACGTCACGGCTGACGTTACACATTTGTTTTTATTGTCAACGTAATTTTCGATATTTGGTCGCGTTAAAAACAATTATTTTTTGCAATTTAGTGCAATATATAATGCAATATTTTAATGTAGTATATGGTTTTATTACAATCAGTTGCAGTTTCTTAAATATTTTAATGAAAATATTGTCAATTATTCATTTGTTCGTATGACGTAAGTCGTCTGAATTCTTGTCGCGAGTATATATTCGTGACGTCAAGCGAAACCTAGGGAATATTTATACCAAATATCACTATAAATAGGCAACGCTGGTATGTATGTGATTTATTATTTGGCAGATTTGACATTTGAGTTTCATATTAGGTTTGGCGTTGGTTGTTGATTTTCTGTTGTGATTTTTGTGGTAATTAAACTACTTTTATTAAACATGGAGCAAGATTACGTTTTGTTGTGTTTTGATTTTCGTTTTGCCAGTTCAGTTCAGAAATAATAAGGAGAATGAAAAATATGAGGCTAGCATTTGATGATAACAAACAAACAAACAAAACTGAAGTACAAACTGACAAACCGGCACGTATTTGCACAAATACCAACCATAAACATAAAAATATCTAAAATTAGAATAAAATATTACTATACTCGCGACAAGAATTCAGACGAATTACGTCATACGAACAAATGAATAATTCATTATATTTTCATCAAAATATTTAAGAAACTGCAACTGATAGTAATAAAACTATATACTACACTAAAAGTTTGCATTATATATTGCAAAAAAATATTATTTTTAACGCGACCAAATATCGCAATTTACGTTGACAATAAAAACAAATGTGTAACGTCAGCCGTGACGTAAGACGTCTGAATTCTTGACGCGAGTATAAAACTGGTACGCTTTTCGAATTTTTGCTTAATGACATCGCACACAATAAAAAAATATTTTTGGGCTTAAATGATCCCAAAAATGAAAATTCCACAAATACGTATATGTTGTTTTTTCTCTAATTTCCATTCTTAATGTAAAAAAATATATGGGAAAACCCCATTTTCGTCTGAATGTAACCACTGTCGTGATATCATTACCACTTATTTAAAATTTCGATGCCACCAGATAATTTAAAAATTGTATCACTACCTTTAACTTCTAGTGGTGCTTCTTTTTATCTTTTTTGCAAAAGAAATGTATACATATTTTGATTTTTTCTTGCTAGAAGTGCGATTTTCTCTTCGTCGAAATTGTTTCCGGAAGTTTTTTCGAGGTCATGAAAATCTATTGAAAATTTCCGATTATTAATTTAAGCACGAGCAAAAGAATGACAACCGATAATAAAACGGCAAAAGATTCAGTCCTCAAAGAATTAACAGATCTTTATAACAAAAATACTAAACAAAATTTAGATGTCACGCAAATATTCACAAAAATTAATTGATTTAAAAAAAAGCGGCGAAAAGTATATCGAACGAATGGCAATAAAAATTTTGATAACTCCAAATTGCACTTTAGAATCACCTTAACATGAAACATAAATATCAATTAGTATATTTAATAATACATAACTTTATTAGTAATTAACTAATTCGTACCTGAGATCCTTAAGACTGGCGTAAGGACAAATAAATCGTATCTAAAGACGCACAAAAAAATAGTAGGTGGAGGTTCTTTTTAGCGTAGTACTAAAATATAATGCTGAAATTGAAACATTTCCTTTAATTTTTGAAGGGAAAACGTGCTAGAGCACATGAAAAACCGTGAAAAATACTTGATAATTTACATAAAATCAAGTGCTACTAATTTTTTAAAAGAATTCTTCTGCGGGATGTGATGACTTGTAAAATTCAGAAGATTTTATGATAAAATATAATAGGTGAAGATGATGCTCACTTGTCAGCCTGGAAATTGTTTTATATTCTGAAGAAAACTTGTATAATCGACATAGTTAAGATAGATATGATTTTTAACTTACTCAAATTTTAGACTGTCTCAACAAACAGCTATGAAAAGTTACGTATACAAACGGCGCCCTTGATACTCTTTCATTTGGTAGTTCCAGTAAAGAACTGCTTATAAAACTGTACTGCATTTTTTAGCATTTTTTCATTGAAAATACCTTGAAGTTTAACAAAGTTTAACAATCTTCATGTTGTAGTAAATACTCCTATAGTTCGACAGTTTCCAAAGGAATGCTATTCACTGTAGCAATTTCCGGAAAAATATCAATATCTACTCTGATGTATACATAATACCTTCTTAAATATTGAAGCGGATACTTTGCTGTAAATTCTTAAACTTGAAGTATTTAGCACTTACTTCGCTTTTTATTCAAACCACCCAATATTTGTTTTATGAAGTTATATCCGTGACGTTTATTACCTGATGCACGAAAACATCTTGTCCCCCATCATCCGGCGTTATGAAACCCCATCCCTTCGCTACGTTGAACCATTTACATTTTCCCCTTCTGAGGCCAAAACCTGCTTCCGATCCTCCTTGGCTTGCACTTCCGCCTTCGGAACCTGAAAATAATCTGTCATTAAACCATAGCTAAACACTGCCACGTTCTACTAAATAAATAGTCACGGTAAACATTAATGACACAGTACTTTAATAACAAATCGAGACAGTTAAACAGTAAATGGAAGATAGTTTTAACATAGCATTTTGTGAAAAGTGATGCTGACAAATACGTAACGTATTCAACAATTTGATGTTACAATACAAAATCTGAACCTATTTGATGAGATTTTAAATGGAAAATGCACAGTGTGTCTCGCATTTTTGAAACTGAAAATTTTTGTAAAAATTGCTCGAACAGGTCAATTTTGTTTTTATGGAGCATAAACTTTGATAAAGATCAATTCTCAAAAATTAAACTAATGCACTTACGAAAATTTGATTTGCAACTTGTTGGAGGTTGGAAGAAAAAATTTTGAAAATTGTTGCTGACACCAATTCTCATCAATATGAATAAGTGCGTGCATGCAGCCATTTGTAAAAAACTGCTTAAACCATCAATTTTCACATCGATGGATTAGCAGAAGAGTATTTGAGGGGCATACAAGGTCTCCTGATTTGATCTCAGTTGACTTTTTCTTATGGAGACACTAGAAAAGCAAAGTATAGTGACAAACCGGACAAAATTGAGGCAAAGCGTTTGTCATGAGACTAGGCAAGTACCCTCTGAAACAATCAGGAGTTTATTGACAGTCTAGGTTATTGTCAAGCTGCAGAAAGTCAGCAGTTTTCAGAACCTTTGATCTATTAAAATGAAATACAACGCTAATTCAATAAAAATTGAATGTGTTCAGATGCCTAGATTCAGCTATTCCGTTGAAATAGAAAAATTCAGAGTTTACGATTTTTTATCCAAAATTTTCCCTATCAATTCTCAACCTATTGCACACCACAGCTAAACACTTAGTGATTCTTTTTTGGCACAAAAATACTTCTCTAGCCATAATGGAGTTCCCCCAAATTACCACGCCATATCCCAACTTCGATTCAACCTCGTCATGATACACATCGATTGACTCAGTATTCAAGACACACTTTAAATTTCTGAATAAAAATAGCAAGGAATTCAGTTTTGTAATCATAGTTCCACAATACATTTTCCAATTTGAGTTTTCACCAAAATAAATACCTAGAACAGGTTTAACCGTATTTGAAATATCGACAACACCAAGACTTACGCTAACAGAATCACAATTGTACTGCCATGTATAAAACCTTATAATAACAAGGCTATTGTTATAAAAATAATTGCAAATTTTATTTAATATTTATCATATTTCGCTCCAATTTAAAATGTTCACTGCCAGACTATTTATGAGTGAATCAATATCCTTAACATATAGTATAAATAGCACAGGGCCTAAAATGGATCCATGTGGGACTCCCAGGCATGTATGTCATTATTCAGAAGTATAACAAATGAAGGTTTTAAATTTATTCTATATTGAACACGATATTTTAGAAATCACGATGCCATAGATATTTAGTTTAGTTAGTAGTTTTTTCTGGTTAACGCAATCGAACACTTTACTCAAGTAACAAAAAATAGTTGCAGGACATTGGTCAGCATCAATGTAATTAATTAATTTATCAAGGAAGCTATAGAGAGCTGCAAATGCTTATCGTGATTGTAGAAAATTATTAAGTATGTTACCTACATTTTTAAGAAATACAGTTGTCGAGGAATGGATGGATATTTAAATACTTTTTGAAAAGAATTAGACATAGTTATTGGACGGCGATTTCTTATTCTTATATATTCTTTTTATATATTGAAATAACTTTTCCAATCTTTAATATTTTTGGAAAGTTGCTATTAGAATAAGATACCAAATAAGTGCGTGTTCAGAGTTCTTATTGATTTCGCTGTAAAACTGAATATCTGAATAAAGTCAACATAAGCGGTCTATAAATCTTACAAAAACGAAAAAGAAATAGTAGTCCAGATGCTCTAATGTACTTTAAGTAATCATATTCTTAATAAATGTAAGTAGGTATTCTTCAAATCTAAGTTACAGTCAACAAGAAAAGAACGACACATAAATTTAAAGGAATTTTCCAATGAGAAGGATCTCACTCATATTAATTTACATTCTTTCGTCCACACCTCCCACAGAAAAAGATCTTGCATAGGTTACTAATAACCCACTGCATATATATTTTAATAAATTATAAATAATCGAAACATATATTTCATTACTAATTACTATCCATCAAGCGACAAATATTCTTTAGGGTATATTATTCCAGGCTACTTTTATCTCCCGATCAAGTACTGCTAAAGCTATTTATTTAGAGATTGTATATGTAAATATTGTTATAACATAAACTTACATAATTCTGCATATAAGATTGTTCACTTTTGTTTATAATGTTGTTTTATAATAATGTGTGTCATATAAATGCATATTATAAGTTACTATATTATAGGAGAATTGAAATGGTAAAAATGTATAAACAAAACATAATTCTATTTTTGATATAACTTTTGCTCTACGTGTTTTATATTTCAAGATTCTGTACCTAAAAATCACCACGATTTGATAATATTACGGCAGGGAAATACGGCGACCTTAATGACTTATAGCTACTTATAGGACACTACAGGAAACCAATACAATATTAATTTTATTTCATATTTTGTTAATCAGGAAAATTATACAGGTTAAATAATTTTTATCCATATAAAGCTTTCTGTGCAGAAACTAATTAATACAATTGAATTAACAATAATTTCGTCACATTTTTGGAGATTTGTAGCACTATTCACGTTCTGACGTCGTTAGATACAGAAACATATCATGTACTAACAAATACTGCACTTTGGTAATATTTTCGATGCAATAAGGCTGTATTTAATTATTGACTGTATTAATTAAGGTGTAATTCCATAGCATATAGTTATTTGAACAATATGAGTACCTATACCTCGCTTGGGCATCTACTAGTAATTTCAATAATTGCTATTCTGTTCCTAAAAAATTAGTTACAAAGCGTGAACTATTATGTTCATACCTACAATTGTCAAAAAACTAAATAACTTTTGTTTGGTATTTAATGAATCGAGGTAAGAAGTGGATTTTGAACGTAATATGCAATTTGTGGTAAGTAAGTAAGGTATTTAAAAGATTATTTATTTGGATGAATCTATTATAATTATCATTTGCAATTCTTATGTTGTAAAGATAGCAAAAGGATTATTTTGACCGAATTTAATAGCAACACAATTTTTTTACAGAATTTGCCACCAATCTAGTGTAAAACGTTGATTTTGCCGGAAATTAAGAATTACTTTGCACCCCGAAAATGAAATGATACAATTATATAATCTTTATCAACATATTAATAGCATTTTATCAAATAATTTTTACTTGTACCTTTGTACCTTTGGAAACTTTACATTGTTATCTTTACGCACAAATTTATCCCTTCCTCTCTATGTCTTAGAAAATTTTTACACTACGTTTACTTAAACATAGACATAATTTTTTAAAAACAGTTAAAATGTACATATTTACCATTTTTCTCCCCTGTAATCTTGGTTACAAAGACACCAAAACAAACATTTATTACATTTTGGTCTGACTCAGTAAGTTTACCTACCAATTCTTTAAACGTTTTAAAAGTAAAGAAATATAGAGCAAAAAATATCAACCACGTAATGAAAATAATCCATATTCGGAATCGAACCGCGGTACTACAACAACATAGAATCCTATCATTTGCTGGATTCTATGAAGCGGAGCTGTGGATGTAATGGATAAACGACGTCTTGGACCCCCACATTCTTGTTAAAGTTTTTTTTTGTCAGAAAAACCAAATACACGACTAACTGATCTGCAGTCTGAGGTGGAGGAATATGATTATGAATAGATCTAGCAACGAAATGCCACATGTTTTCAATAGGATTCATGTCAGGAGTCTAATCTATTGATATGTCCTGCTTCGAGTGTCTCTTGAACCCTTCCTGCGCGATGTGGTCGAGCGTTGTCGTCCATAAACCTAATTCATTATGTAGGTGGTAGATAGTGGGCATAATACCTTGTTCGATGTAAATTTGACTAGTCATATTCTGTGATATGCGAATTAATGGGGTGCGGCGGTTGAACATTATACCACCCCAAAAACATTACGGTACCACCTTCATACGAAGCAACTTCACGGGGAAAATGAAGTCACTGTTGACGACCTGGTTCTCTCCAGACTCTTTATCAATTGTCATCAGTAACCAGCCCAATTCTGGTTTCGTAAATAAGACCCTCCGCCACTAGCATAAAAACCAACCCCTATGCTCTCTCGCCCACTGGAGACGGGCAGCACGATGCCTTGCAAGTGGAGTGGAGACCTGTAATGGTCTTCTAGCACATAAATTTGCTTTGTGGAGTTGTCTTCAAATAGTAAGTGTCGATATAACACTGCGAAAGGTACCTTGAAAGTGAGCCGTGAGAGCTGAAACTAAAGATGTGCGGTGTCTAAGGGCATATTGCAGCAAATACCGAGCCTCCCTTTCATTAGATACTCGAGGACGCCCACAACGTGGTTTGTTTTCCACTGTATCAAATTCTTCATATCTGTGTACTATTCGTAAAACAGATGATCTAGGAATGCCCAACATGTTCAATATCTGATTATTCCTGCATCATTTTTTTTATATATTTTTAAGTATTAACAATATTGTGTGAAACTAACGACTCTGTGGATTAGAGCCCCAACCAACGTTGAATTACACCCGCAATATCTACCCATATATTCTTTATTATTAGCTTTTGTAGTCATATGTATGACTCCATTGATAGGAATTGTAGGAGATTTGATATATATTAGCTTAAAATACCTTTCTAATACAGTAAAATAAGCCCTGCATCATGTAAAGCAGTCATTCTTGCTCGGGTAAATGCAGAAATTTCACGTCTTGTCATTATAATTACAAAAATTCAAAGGAACACTTGACTGAATACACTGCCAAACTGACCAGATTTGTAAAACTATGGGTAATAAAGTAAACGTTCATGGTCTGAAATTTTTTTATTGTATTTTTTTATTCCCTAAGTACATGTACTTTTTTACCACATTAAGAAAAACCACTAGCTTTAATCGAATCATTTTGACGTTGTGTGTAATAGAAATGTTGTTAATAAACCATTTCTAATTTTACAAATCTGTTTTATAAAATCCGCAAGAAATGCGAGCTACCTTAAACCTGAAATTAATAACAAATTTATTTAATCGTATACTGACATGGATGTATAGTTACTATTACCATCAGAAATTAGTATCTGCGTATATTTTGAGTTTAAAGGAAAATTATCAAAAATCGAGTTACCACAGAAATATTTGTCATGGAAAGGTATATTTTTTACTAATATTTTCTTGATGAACTAGAAATTTCTTCCGATTCACTTAACGTTAAGACCATGGGCAAAGAGCGTTTAAATACGGAAAGGAATTCACTTGCATTAATAAGTATAAAATCTATTTTTAAATTTCCGGTGCTTAATTAGGGCACGCTTGAATTATTGAAGCTTTTGCATTAATCTTCCTCTGTTATGTAATCCATTTACATTAATAGCATTATTAGCATCGAAATTAAAAATTACTTGGAGATTAGCAAAGTTTCATAACTTAAATATGTATCGCAGGTATTAAATAAACTGTGGGATGTATACATTTCAAGTAAATGCTAGTTAATTTACATTCCACCCTACACATTTATACTATTAAAATAATATTAACATTATTGAATTCGAATAAATCGAGTACTTTCTGAAAGTCGTGTGCTTTTCAATGGTTTAGTCGGTAGGTACTCATTTAATTTATATAATTTTAATAACAAGAAAATTGTCAATCGATTTACTACATTAAACTATTTTACAAAAAATATATTCAACAGACTACTCTGATCTATTTTCTCCATGTGTTAATGATTTATGGAGACCCAAAACACATTTTATTGGTAGAATAAATGTAAATGATCCAATAAGAAAAGCACTACAAATAGCAAACAACTCATATTCCTAAAGATAAATATAGATAAATTTCTTGGCCCCAACTAAATTTATCTTCTTCTGGAATAGAGCTACTTTGAGATATTTCGTTTGCTCTTTTCTGGAATATGGAGGAGTCTATTTTGGTAACTTCAGAAAAAAAACGTGAAACAATAAATAGTACTCGATAAACAATTTGGCTAAGTTACTATATCCTTCACCTATCTCTTTTAAGAACTTACCGTCTTCACAACGCATTGCACTGGTCTAATAATTTCAAATCTACTTTGTTTCTTCTAAATATAATAAATTTGGACACTAGGAACACAGTATTTTAAGATAAGTAACAATGATCTTAAGGACAATTTTATAATTCAGTCATTGCTACTTAAGAATTTAAAGAAGCTATAAAATAAAGTATTTTAATTAAGGGCCAATTTAGTTGCTTTAAATTTTAAAATTATTATAAAATTAGCCGTTAAAAAAATCGGCCTTTTCCGATGGAGGCACAAATACAATCATTTGTTTCTGATATAATAGAACAAATTGGTGGAAAAACGTGAGCAGTATATTGAAGAATGGAGTTGTTGTGTAGAACATAACATAACTAATCACATATTTTGACAGAAATACAGAGATATATCCTTCATTTTCCAATTAAGTTATTATAAAAAATGTATCTTGTTAAAGTTATCTCTTCTTTTTGTACATATAAATATTAAAATTAATTGTGTAAGTCAGCTAAATAAGTATATATTCAATAACATCGGTAGGTGGTCGAGCGGCATTAGTACTTGAATCGTGTTTGTCATCCGTACGGTTTCTGAAATGGTTCGAATCCCGCGGTCGGTCGACCGTAGATCAGCCATACTTGTGGAGAGGTAGGGTGGAAGAACGTTGGCTTAGATCAATGTGAGAGATTGATACCGGTCGGCGTTTGGCCATCCCTTAATTAATGAGATTTTCCTCGTTCCTGCACCAAATTGGGATTAGGGCTTATCAATGTAAGATGTAATGTAATATACCGCCTCCTCTCCTGCACAAGTCTTCGACTTCTGGACTAATCATAGCAATTAGAATGAGGGGTAGCGATATTATTATTAACAACAACACAAGAACCAATTAATTTATATTGTGCATCTGAAAGTATCAAAGCAAACATATTTAGCAGCTGCATTTGTAGAGGTTAATAATTTGTTCATTGAGGTACAAGTAAGTATATTATAAAATTATTGATATATGCATGAAAAAATAACAGCAATTACAAATAATTGACCACGGTAGTTGTCCGACAACAGTCGAATATATTAACAGAACGTTTCCAGATAAAAGAAGAAAATAAATTATTTATCTATGTTTGAGGTTTGCTTGAACTGGTGTTTTTGATGTGACAGACTATGTTCTCAAGCAGCCCAAAAATTAAATAAAATGCAGTTACAAACGATAAGACCACTACTACTGTGATTTTTCAGGTAAATAGCCTTGTTTGTTGCATAATTGCAATGCAAACGTTAACTAGAAATCTTTGAACTATCCTTGTTGTTTAAAGACTAGCCTCTGTGGGGATGGTCCTGATTTATCGCAACTCCTTCATTCATATCGGTTTACATTGTTTGTTCTAAGGCTATACACGGAATTGCTCCTCAGACAACAGTGTTTTTTGCGACATTCTATAGCAGCCTCTGTAACTAGCAACCATTTCGTCGTTAAGCGTCAGCATCTTCAGCAGTAATTCCTTAAAAACTTCGCCGTAATTGAGAGTCCTTACGAGTAAAACTACTGTAATATAAAATTTAACAAAAAAATAAAATAATACTGTTAATAGAAAATTGTGTCAAATTATGTTGTGTATTGGCTGCTTGTTGAATAGAATGGTATTTTTCCCGACCGATGGAAGGAAACTAAGGTTTGTCCTATATTTAAAAATGGTGACAGAGCTTGTATTGAAAATTATAGACCAATATCGATTTTGTCAAATTTTGCTAAAGTCTTTGAAATCATAATTTATGACCGTATTTATTCTTCTGTACATCATCAAATTTCACAAAGTCAACATGGCTTTATTACTAGCAGGTCTACAGTTACAAATTTAGCAGTATTTACTCAATATGTTTTAAATATCATGGATAATGGTGGCCAGGCAGATGTGATTTACACAGATTTTTCTAAGGCCTTCGATAAAATTGATCATCAAATTTTAATTAATAAATTGAAATGTCTTGGTTTTCATCCAAATACGCTAAATTTTATTAAGTCATATTTATGGAAAAGAGTACAATATGTGTCATATAATAGTTATAACTCTGTTCAATATATTGCTACTTCAGGAGTTCCGCAGGGATCAAACTTGGGACCACTTTTATTTGTTCTGTTTATCAATGATTTAAGTGATGTAATAAATTGTTGTAAGCTTTTCTATGCGGATGATTTAAAGATATTTCTGACTGTTAATGATATAGATGATTGTTTAAATTTGCAGTATAATTTGTATAATATTAGAGATTGGTGTGTTAAAAATAAACTATTGCTAAATATATCAAAATGTAAAGTGCTCATACAAGGAAACTTTCTCCAATTCAATTTGATTATAGTATTGGCGGTGATATATTATCTCGGTGCAGCACTCATAAAGATTTAGGTGTAGTTTTTGATGTGAAGTTTACTTTTGATGATCACATAGCAATGAAATCAAGTGAGGCTATGCAATTGTATGGATTTATTGTTAGAAACTGCAATAATTTCACCAACGTTCATGCTTTAAAAACACTTTTCTTTTCATATGTTCGTTCTAAGCTGGAATATGTTACTTTAATTTGGTATCCATTTTATAATAATCAAAAGTTTGGTATCGAAAAGGTACAGAGAAAATTTTTGAAATATTTGTCATACAAAATTGATGGAGTGTATCCGGAAAGAAAAATAAATTATTCTTATTTACTTTCCCGGTTTAACATATGTAGCTTAGAATTAAGAAGAATTTGTACATCATTAAGTTCTCTATAAAATCCAATTGATTGCTCTGGTATACTTAGAGATATTAAATTTTTGGTACCAAGTTATAATTCCAGATCTAATATAACATTCAAATGTAACAAACCTAGAACAAATATTTTACTCAAGTCACCTATTCATGTTATGTGTACAAATTTCATTAAATACTGTTGTTTGTGTGATATTCATAACTCTACATTGAAATCGTTGTTGCTTAATGCAACAAGAACATATTGTAATGAATTATAGTATAATAATTTTTTATACATATTTAAGCATATACCCATTTCTTCTCTTTTGTGTATTCTAAACCAAGAGTAGATTTTATTTTATTTTTCTATTTAGTAATATTATTTAGAGCACGTTATGTAATGTATTTTTAAGTTTTGCCCTGTAAATGGATCTCTGTTGGGCAATAAAGCTATTATTATTATTATTAATATTATTATTAGAATAAGTATATTATTCTTTGCTATTTAAGCTGATGAACAAAATTTAAATTCATAAACATATTTGGAGAAGAAACGTGAGTAGGAATAGTTAGTACAGTTTTACGAGTAAATTTATTTTTGAAAGCTTAAATTAAGTAAAGTGCCGAAAACACTGATGCATATTTTTTATTCTTTTATTTATCAGCTTTTCCATTGTGACTAGGCAAAAAATGTTTCAAAACAACTTTTGACTGATTCTGTTGGTGCAAATAAATTACTTCAATCACCAATCAGCACCAATGTTTTCGAAGTTATTGTTAAGTGCTGCCGACAAAGCCATCGACATTTATTTGTGAATATAATTAATTATTTTAGATTCTCATTTATGTATTCCTCAAATTTCAAGGTAATGCTTTCGTTATTTAAGCTAAAACTATCAATTTTCCTTAGAATATTTTAGCACGTTGTGTGAATAAAGTTAATGTTTGAGACAAAGCTTTTGCTTAACATATATTTACACTGTCCATTGTAAGATAAATTGAACATTTATGGATAAATTAATAAGTATGTACTCCAAAATTATACTTTATCAGACAACTATAGACATAAATAAGTTATATTAAGAAAACCAGCTTTTTAAGCATCATATTTATAAATGGTATAGTGACGGATATAAATGTTAAGTGTCTTTTGCATGCAGATGACATGAAAATATATAACAGAATCGACTGCTATAATGATTGTACTGATCTGCAAAATTCTCTTAATAGTTTGAATGCGTGATGTTCTGCAAATAAGTTAGATCTGAACGTAAAAAAATGTAATGTTCTCACTTTTACACTTAAAAATAGCGCCATGGAATACCATTATAAATTAGATGATGTTGTTGTTTCCAGATCACTTACATTTTGTGACCTTGGGGAAACATTTGATAGCAAATTATCCTTTACACCTCATATTCAAAATATTACTTGTGATGGATTTAGAAAGTTGGGTTTTGTAATTCGTAATATGAATGATTTTTCTTTCACTCATGTTAAAAAACTATTATTTCAGTCTATTGTCAGATCAAAACTGGAATATTGTTCTTTAATTTGGTGTCCTTATTATAACATCCATATAGATCATATAGAATGCATTCAAAGATGCTTCCTGAAGTTCTTATGTTACAAAGAGGACGGGGTTTATCTAGTTATTGGATATCCTTACGAGAGTTTACGGCACAGATTTGGTATCAGTAGTCTGGCGGCCCGCCGTGTAATAGCTCAGCAAATATTTTTGTATAAACTATTGCATAACTTAGTTGACTGTACTCCTATACTTAACTTGATTAATTTCAGGATACCGAGACATGACTCTAGGCTTAATATGTTGTTTTACACATCAATGTCGAGAATTAATACAACTAAATATTCACCTTTTATGTAAAAGTTTTTATATATTTTTAGGTATTAATAATATTGTGTGAAACTAACTACTTAGTGGACAAAAACCCCAACCTGCGTTGAATTACACCCAAAATATCTACCCATATATTCCTTATTATTAGCTTTTGTAACATTTTTTACTGTATTATAAAGGTATTTTAAGCTAATATAAATCAAATATCCTACAATTCCTATCAATGAAGTCATATGTATGTTCTCTGATACCAAACATCTAGGTATGCTAATGAACAATTCCACAGATAAAGCTCTATTCAATAATTATCTAAAGAAATTAATCTAATTTACTAACCTGCTTTAATGAAACACTCTATAAATATCTAACTTCACTTTTTGGCAGTGGGAACACGACAATTCAACCACAATCGATGAGATCTGACCTATTTCTGCATTTTTAGGATTGGTTCTTCAAGTGGCCTCCTTTAAATTGAATCAAATTTCTAACTATAAAAATTATTATAGAAATTAAAATTATTTGAAGTTAAATATCGACAATGACAAAAAGTGACAGCCTGTCAATGAATTAAATATGACAATACCTACGTGAATAATGTTCACCTTTTATGTAAAAGTTTTTATATATTTTTAGGAATTAATAATATTGTGTGAAACTAACTACTCAGTGGACAAAAGTTAGAAATTTGATTCAATTTAAAGGAGGCCACCTGAAGAAGCTATCCTAAAAATGCAGAAATAGGTCAGATCTCATCTATTGTGGTTGAATTGTCGTGTTCCCACTGCCAAAAAGTGAAGTTAGATATTTATAGAGTGTTTCATTAAAGCAGGTTAGTAAATTAGATTAATTTCTTTAGATAATTATTGAATAGAGCTTTGTCTGTGGAATTGTTCATTAGCATACCTAGATGTTTGGTATCAGAGAACATACATATGACTTCATTGATAGGAATTGTAGGATATTTGATTTATATTAGCTTAAAATACCTTTCTAATATAGTAATAAATATTCACCCATTCAAAGGATTTGTGAAAATTATAATAAAGTGCAAGGTAGCTTCGATGGTTTCAACTGTACTATGGCCTCAATTAAATCTCAACATTTTGATACTTTTATTAATTTATTGTAACATATTTACGTTGGTGCATTTAAGTGTTAATTTAATTTTTACTGCTTTTTTCAGTGTAACTGATAATGTATGTATTTTGTGTACTGTATATGTTCTGTTTTCTGTTTTTGGTAAATTGCATTTTTCCTGCCCTGTAATTGGTTGTGTACTGTAGGATAGTATATTTGTTAAATAAATAAATAAATATTATAAGTAGCATACTTGAGCTTTGTTATTTTCTGTATTTGAATAAATTATATTAGGAACAAAATCGGAAATAGAAATAGAAAAAAAACAGTACAATTTAATTTTAACAGAAAAAGGCTCATGATAAAATATTTAGAGACTTAAAATATATAGTCTTTTATCTCCTACCATTAGTGTTGTACAAGTGATATTTTGCATTAAATTTTACTTTGTATTTAGGTTAAACAAATTTATTTTATTTCCAGTTTGCGAAAAGCAAAGTTAATCCTTCTATACCTCGAGGTTTGGAGGCCCTTGTCCCAAATATTCCCATTATTATTCGTTTTAATCTAAGGAGCAAATAGGTGAATAGCAAAATAGACGTTATACTTTCCCGCGTTTTACAATGGCCCGTTTGAGGATGCAGCCAGCCAGGCCGGTACAAGAGTTGTTTGACAGGGGGTTGCTTTTCAACAATACCTGCGCTAATATCTAGTTACTTAGGACAGTGACGTGCAAGAAAATTTACTAATTTACAGCCAGCCGCTACAAATCCACAAATTTTGTTAAAATGGTACTTTCTCATTGTTTGCAGTCCATAACTAACGCTGCTGAACGGTAGCTGAAAATTATATTTGCTAACATATTTAAAAGTAGGTAAGGAAAATATACAATTATCTTATTAGTTTCATCAGTTTTATAATATTAGAGTCTCATAAGTACTTGTGATGTTATCTTTTGGTTATGTATCACAGGAAATTATTGATAAACTATTAAAAGTGTATGTTGGGAAATTCTTATCCGGATGTGCGTCATAATTCATAAGAATAATGATACGAATTCATAGGAATAATAATAAATTGCTTTAAATGAATGTCAAAAGAGCTATTTCCGACTTTCAAAAATGAAGATATAAAATCTCCAAATAATTTTTTTTATAGTAGCATACTTATTAAAAACTGTAATTATTAGCCTAATTAGTTTTTTATCATCAACTGTCATATAATAAGCGTGATTTGACACTGTTTCGAAAATGTCATACTGATTTACATTATCCCACATGTGCTTTTTTAAATTTATTAACACATTCAGTGCGATAATGACATTAAAAAAATAAAATAGGCTCAAATTAGACGTTTGCTAAATAAATGATGATGCTACGGATTAAAATAATAGCAGTATGTCATGAAAATTTTATTCGAATTGTTTGCAAGTTACAGCTTGTGGTAAAAAATCGAACTTATATCTGCTTTAAATAATTTTTATTCAAATTTGTAGCTCCAAAACTACTAATTATATTTATTTGAAACAGGGCAACTTTATTAATTACAAAAAGAATTATTAAAAATTTGATGTTTAATAAAACTTTAATAGCGATTTCCTGCTAAACGGTTACATTTATCAGCTTGAATAAAGAGTACATAATTTTGTCTGATATTGTTCCTCTTTTCAATAATGTTTAAATTTCTGTGATGTCTAGTAAGAAATTATGAATAAAACTAAGTCTGAGTTTTAGGTAAAGTGCCCTCTAGCGCCGCATAATAAAACTTTTCCTTGACTGATATATTTTTGCTTTTGTCTAGAATTTTCATAGCCGTTCATTTCTTATTTTCAGTAGTTCGATGTAGCTTTCCGCAACAGAATTAGACTTCCAGCCACCATGTCTTTTTATGTTCAAAAGATTGAAGATCACCGAAAACAGCATAGGAATTAGACAGTTTAAAAAATCGTATTGGGTATCACGACTTGGAAGCATAGTCTTTTATCTG
Source organism: Monochamus alternatus (assembly GCA_037114965.1). NCBI lineage: Eukaryota > Metazoa > Arthropoda > Insecta > Coleoptera > Cerambycidae > Monochamus > Monochamus alternatus. Next base: position 68,467,698 of record CM073431.1, on the reverse strand, counting down.
TCACACATTTGTGAATTCTTCCCGTCAACATGCGCCTTCCACATCAATAATCAAAAATTAATATTGGTTATAAAACTTTTTTACTAAAAAACTTTTGAAATACTTATAGTTACCTTCCTGAGCAGAAATTCAGCATCGTGCACATCCTTTAAAAATCTCCTTCTTTGTTAATACCTTAGATTGTTTAGGTTTGTACCCTTCTGATTTTCATTTCTGGCTTCAAATTTAAGTATTTTTTTGATATTGATATTATTCTTGACTGAAATTTCTGTTCTTATCATTGGATAATAGCACCAGAAAGATGTGTTTTGCTTAGTTCGTTTAAATATACTAATAATATTAATAATAATGTTAGTTATTACATAAATAACTATAATTAAGGCTGGCGTTTCAAGGACAATGAATCGTATTTACAGATGCACAAATAAAATTCACCCAGTAAGTGGAGGTTCTTATTAGCGTAGAACTAAAATAAAATGGTGAAATTGAATCATTTCCTTTAACTTTTTGGGAGAAAATGCCCTAGAGAACATGAAAAACCGTGAAATATACCTTATCACTGTGTTCCAGACACCAAGAAAAATAATTAATAATTTACATCAATTCAAGTCTTACTAGTTTTTTAAAAGAATTCTGCGGGTTGTGATATTGTCTATAATATCGTAAACAATTTTTTCAATGCGCAGTTGACCTGTAAAATTCAGTATATTTTATGATAAAACGTAACAGTTGAAAATAATGCCCTATTTTATTCTAAATGGCTTGCCAGCCTGGAAACTGTTATACCACCTGGAGAAACCTGGGTTAACTTACTCAGATTTTTTTTTTGACTGTCGCATCAAACAGCTGTGAAATTTGTTGGAAATTTGCGTATAAAAACGGCCCCCTTAAGCTGAAAGTAAAATAATATAATGTTTTCGAAATGTTTACCTGGGTGAAATCATTCTTAAATACTTTGGGCATAAAATTTTATTCATTAAAATTTTTTATGAATGTTTTACATTAATGCATCCTATTTTCCATCGGATGAGATAACCAATTAAAAATTTGTAAAAATGGCACTAATAAATAATTATAACAAAATCATATCGCAAATTATATAAATTTGTATTTCATTTAATAACCTCTTATAAATATTTATTACATTAAAAAGCCGTGTTTGTGGAAAAGAAATAGTTTTTGTAGTGGTAAGGGGTTGATTTTCATAATTCTTTTTTATTTAAATAGACATAACAATTTGAACATGAAACAATTTTGAGTTCTCGGGGCAACTTAAAGATTTATTCTGCATTTAAAATGTTGGAGCTAATGCCATAAATGTAGCGGATGTAAATAAAAAGTTAAATAATGTTCTATGATTTCTCTAAAACTAAATTTTAGCAAATCAAATAAATAATACCTTAACATTATTTTATATCATCTATAGAAATAAACAAAGTAAACAAAATCTATCCATAGCTTGACAATAGTAACTTCCCCGGTATAGTATTGTATTGTATTTGTTTTTGAGGATGTTTGTAAATAAATTTAAAATTTCTGCACACAAAGAAATATTATTACTATACCTATAAAAGATTATAATTTACTCTTCATTTTAATTGTAGCTCTGAAATACTACAGTATCGCTCAATTGTAATCCTATCCTGCTTGAATTTAAATCTTCGAATTTGAAATTTAAATATGATCAGAGCAAAACATTCTTGCATTTATCAGGAAGAGGCTACCAGTTCTACCTAGCATACAACTAAAATAGATTATAAAGTGCATTGAACGGAATAGCTGGTAGAGAGGTTTAGGTTAAAAACCACCCCTCCCAGTTCGGGACGATTTTCCCATGCCAACTAGTGTAATCTATGGCCCAACTAGTTTCGAGCACTCTGACAGTGTATCGGCACATTCTTTGAACTTTGCCAGCAATATTTGTTTTTGTATTCATTTCAATTTTACATATTTGATGATGAGATGAAAACATTTCAATAGTTCAACAAATTAAGTGTTGTACAGAGTGGTTCAGAACCGACAGTTGGGCTCTGGGCAAAAATAAGGAAATACACGAAAATATAGATTGTACTAATATTAAAATCAATACACTTGCTCCAACATTAGCTTGGTATCACTATTCCTCAAGTCTACAGTCTGCTTGATCATAAAGACCCCGATTCCTTCGATTACCCATTTTTAAATACCCTGCGAAGTAAATTCACGCACAAGCAATTTTTTGTCGTCGAGATTTATTTTAAATGGCATTGCATTTATTTTTGCACGTTTACACGTGCTTAAAACACATCGATTTAGCAACGAATTTAATACAAGATGTTTTGTGAGGGCGGAGAATTTCATATTTTTGTGCTTTTATTTATATTTTTAAACATTTTGAAAAGTGGGCCGGCAATCTGCTTCTAAGACATTGTTTATACATTGTTTAATATCAAGGTTCTGTCAAGTTCAAACGTCGCGTGTGGCCGTTTTGCGAAAAAATAGCCAAAAATGACTGACAAGAATGAGTCTCTGGATATTGGACAAGCCGCTGAAGCTGCGCTATCCACGTTAGTGTCCGAAAAAATATAAAATTTATACAAAAATTCTACAACTTTGAAATCTGGGCCAAAGGAGAATATATTGGAAATTTTACAAAAAAGGTATTACTAGTCTATTTCTTCAAGCTATCCAGTATGTTAAGGCCGTCAACTTTGTGAAACAAATATTCGATACTCCGCACCATGATTTACTTGAACAAAGTCGTAGATATTAGCAAATTTATAAACCTAATGTTTAAAAACGAAAGCTTTAGAATATCAGCCAAAGAATTAAAAAATAGAACACTTTATGAAACAAGCTGAGGATAATGAATTCCTGTTTGCCAAAGTTGTTTTAATCGTTAGAGTATTTGGAGCATATAGGAGGGAAAAAATCAAATTTTTGACAGTAAGATGCCATAAAAGATAATTTATTAGTGTCCAAATACAGAACTCATGTTCATGTTTCAACAATGTTTACAACTACTGAGAGATCGATAGATTGTACCAATTTTTTGGATATATTTCGTAAGTATGCAAAACTTCGTCCACTCAATACAACATATTAGCGATTTTTCTTGACATCGAAGTAATTAAATGCTGTACCCTGCCAGTTGGAATCAATACAAATGGAGGTATGCCAAAAAAGATAGCGGAGTTCCTTGAACTCTTCAACGCCAATGAATAACCAATTACTGACCAATTACATAGCAATTTATTCATTCCGACTACTAATACTTGCATTGCTGTTAGAGAAGAAAAGTTGGATGCATCTGGTATTCCCTTTTTTAAGCCTTCCAATGAATAACCAATTACTGACCAGTTACATAGCAATTTATTCATTCCGACTACTAATACTTGCATTGCTGTTAGAGAAGAAAAGTTAGATGCATCTAGTATTCCCTTTTTTAAGTCTTCCCTTTAACAATTTACATAATTTTATCCTAAAAATTTATAATAAATAAATATTTTCATTATTTTTAATGTTTTATTTTTACTTATAGACACCAATGTCTAAAAGAATGTCACTACGAAATTCTAATCAAAATTAAAATTAATTCAAAATCAATTTCGAAAAGCTTTTTTGACTTCAGTTTGCGAAGCTCTTTTTAAAATCATATCAAATATAATGCGCCAGAAAATCAATTCTGCATACTGCTATCTATCACATATAGCAAATAATGTAATACAACATACCTTCTACCTCGCTTTCGAACAGAGATACAGAGTGATTAAGTTCAGGGGAAAATCAAATTCAGTTCGGTTGCTCAAAAGTGATATGAGCCATTTTCCTAAAACTTTGTAATTTATTACTTAGGATGAATTTTCTTGTGAGCTAAAAACCGGAATAAAATGGTTACCAGTAGTGAAGATATGAGGAGTCTACAACACCCTTTGAAAAAAATATTTGGTACTTCACTGAACAGGATAGAAAACGTGCAATTTATGGAATGCCCAATGACTCTGGTAAAAAATTCGCAAGACGCACGGATTTCCAGTAAAAATGCCTTTATGACAACTGTAAATTAAATGTAAAATTAAACAAACATTGTTAAATGCCACATACATTTTTGTTAGAGAACGGAGGGTAAGTTGTATTTACATTTTTTATTTGAAATTTCGCAAGGATCCTGCCTGACTATTTAAACTTTTTTACCCTGTATATGTCTACAGTACCTAATTATCATATCTCTACGAAAAATAATATAAACAAAACATAAAACCTATGCCATACTACTTCCAGTCATTCTGATTTGAAGTTTTGAATTAAAAATTGAAACAATTCTCGAAACAATTAATAGGGGTATATAATTAAAAGATGGCAGAATATCTAGTGTCAATTATATTTACAAAATGTAATAAAAATAAATACCTAATATAAACAATAACAGACAATACATACATAATTTATCTGTTTTTGATGAAGTAATTATTTTATGGTAAATAAATTGTTCATAATCATGTTATATTTTTAAATAGTTAACCTCCCACACTGAAAAATTTCTAATTGGATACAAACAAAGTCATGTACTACTCCATTAATTTCACATGTTTTGCTTGCATCACTCAGAAGTGTTCCTAATATTGCGTAATACTGTCCCTGCTGCGTGTAAAATAATATTGTAAACAATGCCATGCAACTATAGTAGAAGCGTTAAGGATTCTAAAATGACCAATTTCGAGACAGTGCTACAGTTAATAATTTATTCACTCTTTTTCAAAGATAAAGGTAACTGTTTATCCTCTTCGAGCACATCTAATGTCCACAGTAATAATTTTATCATTATTGAAATCATTGATCCAATACTTAATGCATTTTATACGAGAGTAATTACAAAGATCAAAATACAATACTTGTATATTTAGTATTTCACAACTAATCGTCAATTTTTAATCATATACAAAGTTAACTATGACTAAGTACAAAAATTTTAACCACGTGCTCAGGGAGCCCTAAAAGGCAATAAAAAAGTTATTCCACAATTTTAGCTCGATATTTAAAAAATGGGGCAAAAACCCTTTTTTCCTACGGAAAGTCGGGGCCTATGATGAGTATCGACTGAGATGGCTTATGGCTTAGATCCATAGTTGACGTTACATCTGTCAACAACTACCATGTGGTCGTTTGCAGTGTTTCTAAATGCAGAAACGACAAAAATTAACATTCTTATTAGTAATAATACCTGATAGGTAGGTAACAGTTAATCCAGTTAGCTCAAGTATTTTTGCATTTGTTTTTAATTATTTGGTTACAAACTGGTAAAACTACATTTTCACTCACTACCTATAAACACACTTCCCGTAGGTACAGTTAGATACAATGCCTATGTATTATAAACAAAATCGAAGAAAGGGATGAGTAGGTAGGTTCTAATAGATAAGAGAAAACGTTTAACACCCGCGGCAGTCTTGTCCCATAACCTAGAAAAACAAATCGGCGAACTATATTGTGGGAAAATATCTATACCCGACACATAATCCTTTATTTATTAACTGTAAAACGTTTAAAATTAAAATAAGGCACTAAAAACTGAAGAAGAACACAAAACTACAACGTAAACACAGGAATTAAATTAAAACATGACAGCGAACCGACTCGACTGACGATTGCTTGCTGGTTGCATACTCTGATTCTCGCATTGGCGGCGTTAAATAAGGATTTCATATAATATCGAAAAACATTTTTATTTCGCTATATAAATAAGTTTGGAAATTTTTTGAAAGGAAATTCTGTTAATTTTTATTTTTTTCTATCCCCTCTTAAAATTTTTGTACTTAGTCATAGTTAACCCTTTATACACTTTTAAATAAGAAGTATGTTAACAAAATATAATAAAAGTCCAACAGAATACAAGAAAAAAATTGTTAAAGTTACAATAACTGAAAATAATGTGTTAGATTCTGCTACCTCATGTACTATAGTAGACATTGCATCAAAAAAGTGACAAGTAAGTAAAATCTTTATTAGTTTACTTCATATTACAAAATGCAACATGCGCGGTTTCACACAAGACCATATCATCGTGTCGGTATCAGATACAGTTTTCATACATACCGACAAACAGTATGTTTTTAGTGGATCCTACACATTTGTTAAAGTTTAGTCCGTGGTGTACTTATGTAGCCAGCGGACACTAGAAATTGTATTTTTTAACGTGACTACAATATGGTTACTACACTGACCTAGACCGAAATTTCATTATCGGTCTGAGAACACTAGTATATATTTTCAATTGTCGTTTAAAATGAAACGATAAATTAATGAACTGCCCAATTCTACAAAACCACCGACATGCACAGTGATAGACTGTGAACATCTTCATTTGAAGCCATGCATTTCTATCTCAATCCGAAACCTGTACCGACACCGACCTGGAAACTGCGCTTAGGGTGTAGAACTCGTCAATAAATAGCAAAAAACATTGAAAGTTGGATGACCAAGAAAAATATATTTTAAAATAGAATAAATACATGCTATAACACATTACTTTTGTAGATATAGAAAAATAATACAGATCATTATCACTGATATACACATACATTCATAGTACAAAATAAGAGGATATGTATGTTATCTTCCAAAATTATTCTATAATAAAGTAAGGTTTCTCTAAAAGAATTTTGTTTAATTTTTCCTTAATATTTTTATGTGGCAAATTTCTAAGCTTAGTGGTAACTATATTTTCTATATATTTTCAGTAACTAAATCATTTTTGTTTCTGGATCATATGCAGGATAAATTAAAATTTATAAATAAATTGATATTTTCTTTAACAAATACTTCATCACTTTATCTCTCCAAAAGACTATTCCGTATTTGGTATTGAGCATATGCATGGTATACTATAAATGCTGTATGAACATTAAAATTTTATGCTATTACATTAAGAACATAGCAATATTTAACGACTTTCTGGCTGACATGGTCTATATGGGTTTTCCAATCCAAACGCAAATGAATATTGACCCCTAAAAAAAAAGAAGTGCTCTTCACTGACATTATGATATCATTATCGCTAGTTGGTATAATCCCGTTGTTATCTTTTTGGTATATGAAGTTGATTATTCTCCTCAGGAATTGCAATGTAGCGATCACCGTTTGTTTTAGAAGGCTCAAGATGGTTATTGTGATAAGAACCTCAGTATTAATCTTTACCATGGGTAATTCGAGTTAATAACAATCAATTTGTGTGAATTAAAGTATTCTTAAAATATTTTTCAATAAAATGAAACAGTACAGTACATTAACGAGGAATTAATGGCCATTGTGTTAACATATGGAACGCACCAAGTTATTGAATGAAGTACATGGGATACGTTGGACCAGTACCTTGGTCTCTGCGATCTCTAGATCTACATCATGTAGATTTCTCTTTATGGGGGTATTTAAAAAACAAAGTATATCGTACCGAAGTAGAAAATATCGATGAGTTGCGCAAACATTTGAATTGCGAAGAAATTAAAGTGTTATAAACTTTAACAATATTTATCTGATTTTCTGTTGGATTTTTTCTGTGTAGTATAAACATTAAAGGTCCATAGCTCGGTAACACCTATCCACACATTTACACTAAACTGTTGCTGAAATGAAGATTGTGTGACACATCGAGGATTGACTTCACTCCAAACGTGAATGTTGTGGTAATTCACAATTCCAGCTTTTATGAAAATAGATTCGTCGGTCCATAAAATCTTATGCAGAAATTGTGGATTAATTTCTGTTGAATCTAAAACCCATCTACAAAAATTTAAACGTTTTTCAGCATCTCCTGGCAACAAACCTTGAACTGGATGGAGATGGAAAGCCCTTCGATGATCTTGCTTGAGTGCTCTCAGTACTTTTCATCGAGATAAATGGAGTTGAGGTTCTATCGATATCAAAAAAATTTAAAATTCGCTGATTATTTCTTGGCGGTACATTACGATTATGATCATCGTAGCGGTGCAAACCATATTCCGAAAATCGACGATGTATATCTACAAAAACTTGTGCATTTGAAATTCCTCCATTAGGGAAGCGTGTTCGGTACTCTCGAACTGACGCGTTGGAATTTGCGTCACAGAAACCATAAACGTAATGTATATCGGCATATTCAGCATTTGTAAACGTTCTTGGAATGTTTTCTTAGCACTCAAAATGCTCTTTAAATAATACTTTTGACAATGTTTTTCACAAACGTCAGTTTACACAAATCACTGAGTTTTGTTTTCATGAGTTGCTATAACGTTAAATGAAATTTACGCGGCTGGTGCGCTACACTGCCACCAATTTCTATGAATATCTCAGAAACAAGACCAAACGTCGAAAAAAGGGAGACGAAAAAGTTTCGAAATTAATCAGGTCAAAGTGGTGTGTCAATGTTTTATTGAAATTATTTTTTTTTGTAGTTTTGAAATAAAGTAAGAGGGGGGTAGCACACAAAATACACTTCTAAAAGAAGTAGGTAGTTCAAACTTAAGAAGCTTATTTAAGTCAGGAGTGTTTGTGTTCCAAATTTCACTTAAATCGGATAAGTGGTTCAAAACTTATGACGGAAAAATGAAAAAAAAATTCCTACTTCAACACCCTCCATCTCGGAAACGATGCGTTTTAGGAAATAAGTTTATATCACAAATGAACATTATTTTTTTCTACCGATTCCTGAATTTATCAATATTAAACCTGAATCAACTTGTATTAGGAATATACAATTCAATAAAATTATATAGAAAAATATATAGCATGTATCTCTCTTTGTTTTGACTGCTGTAAATTATGAGTGGGTGTATAACATGAATCACTTTCTACTATTTTGAAATACGACCATAGCTGGTTATTAGTTAAATAAATTCTTAATAATATGAAAATTTATGAATATCTCTATTTTGACGTTTGGGTTCCAAATGCATTCTCGAGGACTGTGGAAATTTTGAGAACTCAAAAAATGTATGCAAAGCGCAGTTTTTTTCGAAGTCAAAGCGAAAAGATATCAAAGTAGAGATTCATTTGACAGTTAATTTATTTGTTGTGTATAATCAAGTAGTGACAATAAAATCTGTTTCGTCAGGTTTATTAACACCGGTTAATATTTTGTAGGTATTTTAGATAATTATTAATGAGCAACTTTTATTTTTCAGTATATTTCCAATGCTTACTTACTGAATGTATGGATTTGAAATAATGACAGATTTTGTTTTACAAACAAACAGACAGAAGCCATTTTTTGATATCTAAGATTTTTTTCTGTCACAAAAGTAATTTCACCTATACGGAGACACGCTGATACAATAACTTTATTTTTATAATTAATTAAAATCAATTTAACATCTACTTTTAAAGTGAAAAAAAATGTTTACTATTATAGAAGAGCGGAACACCCTGTGTGTAATTGTAATAGTGACCACAAATATTTGTATCACATGACTGGAAAAAATTTTCACATTTATATCGTTATCGCTATCACATAGTATGAACCATACTTTCTAATAATCATCAACGAAATGCATCGATTTAAACTAAGAAATAAAATGGTGGGGTTTATGTATTTTTAAGGTAACAGCTTCCGGCTAAACAGAAATAAATCAATACAGTTCTTATCTGTAACTTCATCGCACGAGGACTTATGATTACCTCTATTATTTACTTACTATACGCGTAAGTGATAAATTTAATAAATATTTACTTACAATGCTTACGAACCTAAAAAATATTTAGAAAATCGTTTTAATATCCGGTTTAAAAATAAGGCACTTAAATACAAATAATTTCGGTATAGTTTTCTGAGACTGAGTATTTTACTATCAATGTTTTATTGCAAATGCTATTTTCCTTCTTTGACAGATCATGAACTTCCTCTGACCAAGTATTTGATGATGCTGTTTTCCCTTTCATATGTTTTACCATAACCAACTTTTAAATTTTTAACTATTTTAACTGATAGTGTGATTGTTTTTGATATAAAATGCTCTGGAACAGTTTTGTGCTAGCCCTTAAGATCCGTTGAATTATAGAATTAAATGGTGGTTGGTGGTCTCATATTGTCCTTCATATTATGAATAAAAAAACTCTATGGATCAAATGAAATTCATACATATAAATGAAAATATAAAAGACACAATAACACAGTTAAAGTTGCATCAACTAAATCGAAAAGAATAATTCCTTTCAAAAATTGTGTCTCTTCAATAAATACAAACGGCTAAAGTTTTAGTATTTCTGCTGTAGAATACTAATAAAATATAATTTTTTATATGTTTGTTCATACATATTGTCCCATTATTTTCGTTAATTTTCTTTATAGAGAAATTAAAGATCAATCATTAAAAGAGATACACACAATTTTATTACAATTTTCAAACAATCAATATATTATGCATATGCTACGGCTAAAGTGTAAACGTGGTTAATTTGTAAAATAGCTAGCTAGTATTACTGTATATTACTCAGATATTGCTATTTCTTGGAGAGAAAAAAACAGCTTGTCTCTCAGAGAACCGACTTCAGTTTGGAGACAGACACGTTTTTGTGATTTAATATTTCCTTTCTTTTTTCACAACTAGCAAATTTGAAGTTAAAAAAACTATATGTTTTATTTACGTATTTTTAATTTATCATTTTTTTAATCTGTCTTTTTATATTTTCATTTTTTACTAAACTGATTGTTTATATCCCTATGCTAATCTCTTTTATTAATTGAAACTTTCTCTGAACTACTACCAGTGGATTTATATAGTTAGTTTGTGCATTTTCTATTATCCTATCCTTTTCCATATTGTTTAATTATTCTATCACTTGGGCTTTATACTTGCACGGTATGGAATATCTCTTGCACGTGAAACTCTACTCTGGCTCGAGTTGTAGTTTGTCACTAGAGGTACATGGTTTCTCAGCTCACGATAACGTTTCAAGATATATAGTACATACTTTTTAAATGGAGTAGAACAAATTAATGTCTGTCCTGAGAGAGGGCTTATCCACACCTCTTCAGAAAATTTATTAGTTATCCCGTTTTCATTTAATTCTCTATTGAAATTGACACACTTTATTAGTTTGCTATTAATCATCAATTTTTCGGTTTCCAGATATTTTTTTTCCAGTGTGATCAAACATCAGATTCGTCTCCATCTCGTTGCACCTTAGTAACATTTCAACACAGACCATTGTATCAAGTTTTGTCAATTTTTTATTGTTTGCTGAAACTAACTGCATCTTCTTTATTCTGTTCTTAAAAATGTTTGGATACTGCAGTACAATATCGTCTTTAATCATGGATATCTGTGATCCTGTATCTACTAATCTAATTAGGTCTTGTATTTTGGTTTTAGTGTAACCTAGATTATTTTCAGATTCCTCCATGTTCATTGCCTCAACGTCTATGTATTCTCTTCGATGAGAAAGTAGTTCCTTGTGTCACTTGCCTCTCACTGAAAATCCTTCTGCGAAATTCCACATTGGAAGTTTGGATGTATAATTCATTTTTATCTTGACAGGCTTTTCCTAGTTTTTCTGCTCCTATCATATTCTTCGAGCTCTCTACCAATGCTTCTTGCTGAAATGTGACGTTGTAGTTTCACTTCTGGATCTTTTTCTTCCTGTTTTTATTTTGATATTTTTCCTGCTTTTCCGGAGTTATTTCACCTTGTGCTTGGTCCAGTGCAAGTTAGGTAGCAGTCTTTTCTGAATTGATTTTTAAATTTTAAAAAATATTTGTTCAAAACTTAACTCAAGTAAATGTCCTTAGTTTAATTACATCCTCTAAATTATATTTTGCATGAGATTTATTAAATTTAAAGCTACTATTTTCCCCACTTTAGTCTGTTTTGTCGCAACTATCTCTATCGCTACTCATGCTATACGTTTTTACTATGTACCGAAAAGATATACGTTACTGTTAGATTAGATATTCTAGTGCAATACAGATATAAAAAATAATTAATAATAAAAGAAAAAATTATATAATTATGTTAGTTATCAAAGTAGATACAACATTGTATTTGCTGAGCGTCAAAATTAATTTCAGAATAAGTTGCTGAAAGAGTATGTAAATTTATCACATTTAACTCAATATTAATTGTAAGTATGATGCAGATGATTTACGGAAACAATGCCCAGTATATTTTTGAGGATTTGAAACATCGATGCTATATTAAATGGAATTTTCCCAAAATGCCGACTAAATGCTTCATGCATTTTCCATTTCTGTACCCCACAGAAAAATCCAGTATAATCCACATTGCTTGGCCTCGATATATATCGCTATATATATTCGAACCATTTCCACCATATTTATTCCTTCAATATTTCTGTTTGTGATAAAAAAATCTCGTGATATTTTTGTTTTCATGAACGGAATAGTAATATAAATGCATTGTTCTTCATCTTTAACATTTTATAGGTGCAGATTTGTCAATTCAGTACGCTTGCAGGCACCTGCAAGCCCCACTATCAATGCAACTTTTATCATAAAATGAGTTTTAGTCGGCTTCCAGCAAACATTGAGTTATGTTTTTTCTTGTTAAAATCTTAGATTTGTTTAACCGAAATACTTCCGATTTTAGAAACGTAATTAAATTAACGTACTTACGAATATCCATATTTTTCTTCATTGATATAACTGAACGTAGCTTAGAATAATATACCCAAAGCGACGAAGGCTTGCTATGTTTTGAAACATATTCGAAATAAGCCAGAAAAACCATTTTATTGCTGATATTCTTGATTCCTTTCAATTTACATAATTTTTCAAATTTTGCATAACTTTGCTCGTACGTGTGTCTTGATTTTTCAGAAAGTAGGGAATTGACAACGCTTTGCACAATGTCTTCGATATCCGAAGGGACATCCTCTGAATCAGAATCACCCATATTACTATTCTCTTTCACAAAAACTGAACGTATGACACAAAACTGGACGCCAGTAATAAAGTTGTCAATCCAATTTAAAACAATCAATAACTTACCATGACATCATCAAAGAATAGCACCTAATAATTTTGAATTTCAATTTATGAAAATGTTTCTGATATTTTAAGTAAAATCGAATCAGCAAATAAAATCTATTTGGACCGTCGTAAAAACACTTGTATGTATTTAACGTTACAGGCGTTTCATTATAGTGTTCATATCGAACAAGCATCATTAATAACTATAATTAATTAGATTAGGTATTATATTATTAAGCCTACTTATGAATTAAGTATACCAAATAAAAACAATCCTGCCATTGTAATCTGTTCACTCATTCACTAATTTTTATAAAATAACCGTTATTGTATATTTTGTCTAAATAAACATAACTGACCGCCATATTAGTTTCCTGAATCGATAGATAGTTCTCCCTCAAAAACTCAAGGGCAACCAAGCCCAAGATGCGCAATGGGGTAGTCACTGACGTTCCGAGAACAAATTCTAAGAAATGCGTGTAGTGCATATCTTAACTTTGTTTTGTTGACACTACAACGTTTCCAACAACAAGGCCATGCGAGCACAGAATCCTACAGCCTAAATAACACAAAATATTTCAATTCTCAGTATGCGTCATGATTCATTCATTGAAAATAATGGCAATGAATCATAAACGATAAACGTAATTAGATACAGAGTACCAAAAAATAACTAATAATTGACAATTTACTCTCGACTGTATCACTAGTAGGTTTACATAAAATTCTTTGTTAAATAATAAGAATAAGTTTAGTCGCTGAATAAAAAATTAATACTAACGCAATATCACAAATATAAACAAACTACTACTGCATATACCTAAGCATCGTATACTGCACATTAAGATATACATGGTGTCCGGAATATCAGTGCCGTCATTTTAAGGGCTTATATATCTGACTAAATGCAATAAAAACCGCTTATAAAAAAAATGTCAAAAACAGTTTGTCTACAAATACATTTTGAAATAAAAATACAACTGCAATAATATGCAAAACTATGTTACGAAATTACAAACTAAGGTACAATTAAGGTTAAGTAAAAGCGCCTGTAACGCAATTTGTTCATAATTTGATTTTTGCATTAATATTAATGAAGTAAAGAATTAAAGTTTCCGAGAAATTCATTAAAGCTGTAACGTACTGTAACGTACGACAACGTAGCAGTCTCAGGCTGCTGGTGATAACCTAAAAGTAATAATAGTCTTATTGGTGCGTACAGCTAGTGCAATTAATTTTTGCCTAACCAAAAATGGAACACTGGAGTCCTATATACCTCTACTAGTAGTACTAACATTCAATAAGCTAAATGTGACCCTATAAGGGTTTAAAATCTAAAATAGTGTTTAAACATTTAAATCCATAGATAACACTTTGTAGGTACTTATTTGCCACATACCTGGTTTACATGTATTTCATTCCGTTTGTAGATGGTTAAACTAGATGATGAACTAAATGTTGGACCGGATCTACCATGTAAATAAAATGATATGTACTTCTCTGTTCTATTTTTAAGCTCAATCCAATTAGTTCTTTATAGAAAAGGATAGTATCATAATACCGCATAATTTGTCTAGATTATCTAGCGAATTATTAATAACAAACAAAACAGGCCCAAGCACTGTTCCCTGTGGTACGCTATAGTCAAATGTATTAGCATATCTTCGCAATAAAAACTGGTAGACATTTACATTGTTTATCAAAAGCTTCCAAAATTTTTCTTTTGCCTTTTCTGAAGCCGAACTGGGACTTAGATGACAACTTATACGTTTCTATGTAATTATTGAATCTGATAAGAATGACTTAAAAAATGTTTGTAAATTTTATACGTAACGAAATTGATCTATAATTTAACATATATACTTTGCTATCATTTTTGTATATATAATATCTTATAAAAGCCACTTTAAAAGCGAAATGGCATTCTCCCTTTATAAATGCTAGAGCCGCAGCATACTCAGTAATTTCTGTTAATGTAGCTGCCCTAATTCCATCAATCCCAGGTGACATTATAGTTTTTAACTAAGAGACAAACCAGAATTACTTCGTTTATTTTCAAAAAATGTGTACTGTTCAGGTTGAATTTGCTAGTGTTCAACCAACCGAATTGAAAATGGAGTTGAAAACATTTGCCTTTTCTTTATCATCTATTATTTCAGTAGAAGCTTTAATATATCTATATGACGAATATTAACCTTCCCACAAGATCTTTAACTTAACTATTTTCTAGTTTATGTTTATAATACCTATTTTTTTATAATACCTAATGCTATAGAAAATGAAATTCCGTAGAAGAGGAAACAATGTTACTGAAAATTATCACCTGTAAGAATTTTATTAACTATTTTGTTTGAACTATTATTAAAAGAACTATTAATCACGTAAAGCTATTCTGCCACCCTATAAATATAAATTGACTTCATCAGAAATATTTTAGAGATTAGACGTACAGTTCTGTGAAATGCTTGTTAATCAGATCCAAATTAAGTGAATCATAATTAGCATTATTTCTTTCACCTGCCGGAAATAGTATGGATTTATTTCAGAAAAAATTATTACCTACCACAACCCAAGGGTTTATTGGATTATAAATCTGACTAATTAATGAGACCGAAATTAATAACCCTTAAAATAATTAATGTAAATATATGGGCCCTTGTGTGAGAAAGTTTTATAAAAATGTTAATGCAGATCATTACTGATCTGAATGAGTAGATGTCAACTGAAAATATATAATAATATATAATATATATGCAACTGCTTCCTCTTTTATTAATTTCATAATAATTACCACTATCCTAACGCCGTTTAAAAACTCTTATTGCATGTTCCCAGATATATGTTATTTTACTATTACCATTATTTCTAATTCTATGAATGAATTCTTCTATTAATGAATAGAACAAGTTTGAAATAAGTATCTATAAAAATCTACGTCGTTTTTGATGTAGCATCAATTTTATTTGTGCCCACACCTTTACTCATTTCTTCAATTTATATTCCTTCTTGCATAAAGATTACGTTCCCATGCTTTTACAGAAATTGTTGAGACACTACAGTCAATAAATATTATTTTGGATATTTTCACACAGCATTTAAAACATAAATTGTTTATTAACTTATGAATGAAAATTATAAAAATAATGAAGCAATTTCAAACGAAAAAAGTATTTAAATCCTTAAGAACTTACGCATGCCTTTCTTAGTCAACAATTTTCTATTTACGAAGGAATGTTTGGTATTGAAAATTAACTGTCAATTCTTATAAGTTAAAAAAAAATTATTGTTGGATAATGAAACCATGAAGTTAAATATAATATAAAGTGTTTCATATAAGTGATATTATAATCAACACTCTTGGTCAATTTGGTGTTCTGGAATCTGACATAAACTATGGAAATTTAACGGCCAATATAAAAAAATTAGATTAGCCTACATATACATACTGGGTATATAGTATACCATATTTATAACAGTTTGTAAAGCTGACTTAATGCATGATTCGTTCTGTATCATGTTCCTTCAACATTTATGGTATGACTATATAACCTAAGAGGAAGAGCAAAATGTCTTTGCCTAAGGTGTGATTAGATTTTATTGTTTCAATTTATTTCTTGATTTTACTGTAATAATTTTATTAGTTTAACAAATACAGTATTGGCATTGTTATTATAACAAATTGTCTTCACCAACTGATTCCATTTTATTTCAATATATGTAATGTAGATATAGCTAACATGTTACTTATTTTTCTGTTACTATTTATATTACCTAAAACATGTTATTTATTTTTGTTTTGTTTAGTTTTATCAGGGACTGGTCAAGTTTATTGGGGTATCATCTAGAAAAATAAAATAATGGAAACACTTCTTTGTTGACGTTACTTGTTTGTCTATCATAAAATTGTAAATATTATAATAAATATATATTAATGTAGAGATAATCTAGCATGCTATGATTACATTTTGACAGCGATTTAATTTCAATAAGATATTACATAATGTACTTAGAGTATAAAAGTTATATTTAATGAAATTAAAAGAAATAGTTAATGCGTATGCCATATAATAAGCAGAATTTATGAATAGTAGTTTCATATAAACTACCAAAAATTAAAAGAAAGTAAAATAAAGTAATAAATACTAAAATTAAATATATACCTATATTTGTTTTATTTAGAGGGCAAACAAAAAGGGCGTCAAATAGGAATGGTAAAAAATTTCACCTGTTCCAAGGCTGAGGTGAGTGAAACTGACTCTGCTAGCTTGAGATTTACTTAGAAAGAGTCTAACAGAAAAGGGTGCGGTAATAAAATATATTAAGGGTCCGTTTTTTTACCTACCTAGAAAAGTTCTGAGTAGTTATTTGTCCCTTAAATCAATAAAATGACTAGCACTAAATTGTTGAGTAAGCCTATTCGAAGTCCTAGAAGAATATCTAAAGAAAAAGAGCCTTAAATATATTGGAGGGTTTTATGCTTTACATTTTACTAAATTTGATAGATCTATAGTTTTTAGTAATAAAAGAAGAAACAGTAGTTACTGTAAATTTATTAATTGCTCTAGCTTTCTTCGTTATTTTTTTTAAATAAATAGATGTTTTATATGTCAATTTGATAGTAAAGAGAAAATCTTAACGTTTTATTTGGCACATGCTTCAAATATGTGTTTGATTGTAATGAATTTGTTTCTTCAACAATTCAATATATTATATAATAATTTTATATATTAGGAATCATATACCTACCTACATAAATCAAAGCAAGATAAATTGACTAATATATCTAGAAAAATATGTACTGAGAAAAGCTGTCTTCTAACTGAATCTGTTCAGCTAAAATAATATGAAATATATTTTGGGGTCTTATTTTTGAACATCTTCAAAAATCTGATTGATATGCAATTGGAAAAACACCTTACTTTGATATTTCTGGTAAACTAGATAAGTAGATTTCTAAAACTGAAAATACTACTATTTTAGGACTAAATTTTATCATACTTATACTCTTTTCGTTTCTGATATTAATCGGTTTAATATTTAGATAAAACTTTTTAAAGATAGTTTGTAACTATACCACATCTTCAGAAAATTAAATGCAAGCGCCGTTTTTACTGTAGATAGATATGTTTAACTGTCATATGACATTTTACTGCCGGATTACTAGTATTGAATGCAACTGTGAATGTAATAGCCAGTACACGTGGACAACTCTAATATTTAAAGTCCAAGTGCATTTTTGCCACTTTAAAATTATTTGTAAATTGTATGTACTTTCTGTAAAATTGAATTCAAACGCTGTTGAAAGTGCGCAAAAGCAACAGGCCGTAGTAAACACAATATACTTGGAGCCATGGGATTAATAGAATTTATTTAAAAAACGCCAAAATCTAACTGCGTTTAACTACGTATCGCATTTTTAAATGTAACAAATGATAAATAATCAATGTAGTCAGCAGATATTAATACGCAACAAAAAAAACAAGGTTAAACAATCAGACTCACCTCTACCATTTTTCGCAGTCTCCATTAAAGCAAAATGTAAAAACAAAACAAACAAAAACCAAAATTTTAAATCATACTAACTACATTATTTCGGAATACCCTAACTCGTGGGCCTCTTGATTCATACTACCGCTCTAGGAATTGAGGAACCTTAAAATTGCCTGGGCCAATGAAAAGTTCCATCCTATACTATTTCCACGGCTCCCTTCTGTTCTAGTGTCATAGAGCATAGATTTCGCTGCTCCGCGCTACGTTCCTTGGCATTTCATAGTTTACTATGATAGTGGTTAAAGAATGCGTTACCATTCATAAAATTCCTAAGTTCATTTGTTATAAATCTGGCGCATCGCTAAGATAATTATAATTCGTCTTAAAATAAACAGAAACAGTATCTAAAGATGTGTAAATATTAGATGCGGAGTAGTTCACGCTGGTAATAATTATCCGGCTAAGAAAACGACGCTTAACGGCGTGTAAACAAAACAGGTAATGCCTATAAATGTGTCACCCTAATATAGACCCTTTGCCGCAGAACTGTTCTACATTTTATTTATTCAAGGGCATCGAAATACTTGAGTGGGCATAAGGATACGTTTAAACTAGGTAATATGATAATTCGGGTTAAGTCAAGAATGTGATCTGATAATTTCGGTATGCCATTTTGGGTTTATCAATGAACGTTGTCAGAAGAACTATTTTATGAATAAACGGTACAGTCAAAATAGTAATTAAATAAAGACAAAAACCAGGCAGTGTTCTGAGAAAAATATGACGAATTCTCCATTTATTTCAATGTTAAATTGCAATTCTTCCAAAATGTTTCGTAGTTTTATTAGCATCAGTGAAATTTAGATGCACCAAAATACCTTTTGGATCAAAGTTTATCAACATAAAAGTATTTTACAAGATTCAACACATCCAGCACAAAAATAGAGAACAATAAAACAGTTATTATCAAAAGTTCAATCAACATTGCTACTCTCAGCATAATTAGACTTTAGAACCCATTTCTCGTTTCTTATATTATTAATTTAGTTATAACATTTTAAGGGCCATAAACAAGGAATTAATAAAATTATGTGGAGGTTACACTGACACAAATTTGTCCGTATTTTCACATAACTTTATGTTGGCAATTTGTGACCAGAGTGAAGTTATGTAAATCTACATAATCATTTTGTAATTGAAATAACTGCGCTGTAATAATATATAAATAAACATGTATAAAAATCCTTCGTAAATTTCCGACACTGTAATTTGTACTGATTTATACATTGTAATTTTTAGGTTGAAATTGTAAAATGTATGTAATTTTACTGTGTCAATACTTTAAATTTTATACATACTTAACTTTATAACTACTATTAAAAGGTATGTATTGAGAAAACTTTCTCAATAACTACCTAATATTATTTCACACATATATGACGATATCAGTGTATATAAAAAAATAAATTATGAACAATATGCACGTGTTAAAATAAATGTATATACCAAAGAGTTCCTTATAGTCCTAGTTATTCTCTTTTTTTAACCTGAATAGTGTAACAGCAGCGAATTAAAATTTCTTTAGTATTATTTTTGTAGCCATAAAAAGAGTGTGTCGACAGATGAAGTTGAAAAAGAGGGAAAACTTTTTACTTTTAATTCCATGGAATACAGTTGCTCGAGTTAGATAATCCTGCTTGTTAAATTGTACAAAAATAGAAGTTTAAATGAGTAAATATAATATGCGGGATGTCTCTTTCTAACAAATTATTACAAATACAGTCAATTTTATCCTTACAATTCAATAATAGATGCACTCTGCGAGTTAAATTTTTATTTCTTAATAGTTAACAAGGTCAGAAATAACTATTGTGTAGGAAGATTTTTAGTGAAATGTGTTCCATTCTCTAAATATGAATTATCCAACCCTTTCTCTAAAAGTGTATTGTTCATCCATCATCTAAAAATATATTGCATTGTATTTTATTCGCATTAGAAAACGTGTTGAAATATTTTCGCTAAAAATTACATCTTATTCTTGAAACAGTAATAATAGTAGCAGTAGTAGCAATTTGTAATTAACGTAAGTACAACTAATGTTAATATTAGTTGTAAACTGTTACTATTTTTACTGCCAAAAAGATGTTCTCTGAGATAAATGTTGTATGGTTTGGACGCAGGCAATGGCGCAGTTTCGATACAAGTATCTATTTCATTTTCTATTATATTTATGAATTGTGTAGCATTTAAATTGGTATAAGCTGCAAATGCATGCATAACAAAAATATAATTTTATACTCACTCATTTACGAAAATACTAGTAGTAGTTTATCTACCACGCCTTAACACAACTAAAACGCATTAAGTTGGAGGTTAGATTAATGTGCCTCTGCGCATGTGCAACAGAAATGACATGAAAAATTCTGTAAAATGTCCTAATGAATTAAATAAATGTAAATAATTCCAAAATAGTACATTGTAGTACCACATTATTCTTAAAATATCTAATTTTATTACGTAAAAACACATGTACTTATTTTTTCTTACATCCTGGGACAGTAGGTCATTTGAATAAAGAGTTTATTACTTAATACCCATCTTCAGAAAATACAAATATTCTTATGCTGAAAGAGTAAACAATAAGACGTAAGAAACATTAAAAAAAACAACCAAAAAACATAAACAACATTTAGTTTAAACATACCTAACATCGTATAAGAATTTTAATTTTCATTATAATTTTTTCAAAAAATTATTTTAGATTTACTCAAAAACATATAAATTTTAATTATAGTTTGTCTTGCGGTGCGAAATGAAATATAAAATATTTTAACGCGAAATTAAGAATGAAAGACGAGCTCATATTTAGGAATGTCAGAATTTTTTTTTATTTTTTAGACAGAAAAAATATAAAATGTCGGTGAAAAAAGTAAAAAACATGCCAGTAAATTTAAGAATTTCTTAAAAGAGTAATATACAGGTAGTGTAAAAATCTGCAAAAAATCAATTGTTAATCAAGTCAAAATATACATGTGACAACCCATTAATATCAGTGTTATTGTTAATAGAATTAGTATTTCTCTTAGTCTGAATCATTTCAAGAATAGAACGTTTTTGCAAGTTATTTTCATTATTGAGAATTTCAATGTTTTCAAAATCAAAATTATGGTTACTTTCAATTGCATGTTTAGCAAGGGCAGTAGAATTTGTGTTTTAGTAGAAATATTATATTTATGATTATAAATACGTTTATGCAAATATTGTTTTGTTTGACCAATATAAGCTCCATTACAGTCATTACAGTCTTTTATAGACAATATTTGACGAGAATTTTTTTGAAATAACCGGTTTAAATTTAGTAAAGAATTTTTTTGTTGTCTCTCTTTTAGCATAAGAATATTTGTATTTTCTGAAGATGGGTATTATGTAATAAACCCGAAACGTACGTAAAAATTAAAGTTTTAGCTGTTTCTTTGTTCAAATGACCTACTGTCCCAGGATGTTGAATCTTTATATATAATATAAATTAAAAATTATCAGTAAAATTTTATGTAAAAAGAGCATAACAAAACATGGAAATTTCTGTGTTCATCAGTGTACTCCTCATGAAATTTTTGTGATGATATATTGACAATATATCACACATTTTAAGTTTACGTATCACCACATATTTTATTCCTGATTATTTATTTTTTGTATAGACTATTTTTTCAAATTTTCAGTTAAATTGATTATCAATAGATGTCTCAATTAAAAATCAGGAGAAATGTTATTGAATATTGAATCCCTAATACTGAAGCTCTAACCAAAATGAATACAGCTAGACACAAATAGTTCATGATTATTATAGAAGTGTTCTTCGACTCTTATTTCTTTAGTACGCCAATGCATTGCCGTGTTTCAAGGCATTTGACCTAATTTTATATTAAAATCTTGTTATGGCAATAACTATCAGTGAAATGCTCTACGTCATTGAAATGTGTTTTAAAATAATACATCATAGGAATGGTATGAATTCTTTGGAATGGATTCATGCAACAATATGCAATATGGATTTGCAACTGTGTGTTCATTTGATTTCGAGAAACATATTTCTATAATAATAACTACATCTTACAGCTAAATATAATAACATAGTAAATTCAAATTCATTTATGAGTGAAATTATTTTAGTGAATTTCAAATGTGTTAATATTTTAATAAAGACATGTTTATAGTTAATATAAAAACAAGAAATATATTGACAATTTAAATCAATTTTATAATTTTAATAACACAGTTAACTTAAAAGATCTTCATTGTTACCCTTAAAAGGTTTAATTAACTAGCAAATAACTGATTGAACTCACTGAATTGTGTTATTATTTCAACACAATCGGTTGTGCATGCGTTTTAATATCCAATTGTGTTAATTTTTAGAGAAAATACACTCAAACATACCGTGCATCATACTACAGTGTGTAGTATAAAAAGCAAGAGAAAATAACTGAAACTCAAGCACAAGAATATTGATATGTACTTATAAAGATTATGATATTAAAATACTTTCTATTTTGACAGGTAACTATTTAGATGAAATTAAACCCATTACCTTTAAAAAATTGTTTATACTTAGTTGCTTTTTTGAAAATATCTATTACTCTTTAACAATAAAGCTTTATTTGAAATAACATTTTATTTATTACAAAACGGGTATACGTACCTACATGTTGCATATTGCAAAAAGGTATATGCTCTGAGAAAAATACATTCCAATTATCAGCTAGTTGAGGAAAAAAGTGAAAACACTTTTTTGGTAAATTTTTCAATAAATTGTACATATACGTATATTTTTATTCATATCTAGGACAGACTATTATTTAACAAGGTAGTAATTGATATTTAATTTATAAAATTCAACTTATAATATAAATGTTTTTATACATTTTTTGGTAGTTATGATTTGGTCTAAAATAAGTACTAACTGCTCCTATAATATTATGTCTGTTTATTATTTTTTAACAGCTTTTGCAGCAACATAAAAGAAAAATACATTCTTAAAAGAAAAAAAAACGAGTAAACATGTCTTACATCAAATTTCTAAAATTTTCCACCATGCGATTTTATCAACAATAATAAAGTAAACAATAAAATAATACACGGATTTTTTATTAATAGACTCGTGCACTGTAAAAAGTTTAGAGTAAATTTTTTTTCAAAAATTGGTCGTTAACACAAGACCACGCCTGAAATAATACAATTCGTCGAATAATATTCACTCAGTTATTTGTTAACTAAATAAATATTCTCTAGACAAGATTGAATAATTTTTTATTTAGTTTAAAGAATTGTTATTGAAAATATTATTTAGTCCATAGCTTCTTTAATAAAAATTGTATACATTTGTAAGTTGTAAAGTTCACTCAGAAATAACAGAAACAAATCGAACCATTGCATGATAAATAATCTAAATTTATATTACAGATCTTATCTGTAATACAAGAGTTTGAAATCTAGATCCTTTTCGCCACTTTTATCGCATTACTTCATTTTATTTATTTATTTATTTAGTAGAAAAAGTGGTTCTTTATTGCACTAGTGCAATAAAATGTTTTTTGCATTCATATGTCATTGCACTACACCGTTTTGTCATCCTAACAAACATAAACGTTCAAATCGACATCATCTAAATAAAACATATTTTGGTTTTTGCATGAACGTATTGTATGCAACTCGTACAAAAAGTGTTTATTGCACTCGACCTGTTGTCCTACTCGGCCTGACGGCCTCGTTGGACAATTTCACGTTGTATGCAATAAACACTTACTTTTTGTACTTGTTGCATAAATAACTATTTAATGCATTACTAAATTTCTTTGAAGGCATTAACCAAATTCAAATTAATTCAGGAAATGATACTAATTATCAAAAATTATGCCAAATATCTAGGAGTTATTTGTTTAGCATACCTAGATGGTATCAAAGAGTATGTATGACTTAATTTGATATTTGATGAGCATTTAGGAACATTTTTTAATTAATTTGATTTCACTTAAGGTTTAGAAACAACACAGAAGTACGCTATATTAAAAGTACTGTCACGGAATTTGCCCCACTCACACCCAAATCGACGACTGTGGTACCGCGAATTACTAAGATTGCCCCGATCGCCCCTACACGATTCTGTTAAACAAACAAAATGCCGTGGATCGAGACGGGACTAGAAAATTTGAGAAACGACGAGAAGCATTCGAGAGATGCTAGAAAATAAATCTAGAGATACTAGAATATACCTGGAATATTCGCTGGGTCTATAAAAGTAAAATAAACGGCCGATTAAGTTAGTCTTGTATAAGTATAAGTCTTGTATAAGTCTTGTATTACAGTGTTGAATTGGAAGTGTTTAGTTGGAGATATCAAAGTGATTTAAATAGCTATTAATTAAATAAGTGTTTAGTTGAGTTCTAATTAGTGTTCAGTAGTGTACTGAGTATAGTTAATAAAGAAGTAGTTAATTAACGGATTGTTTTTCTGGCAATAGTAAAAGTCGGATTGGGAAATCCGTGACAATTTGGTGTCAGAAGTGGGATTAACTGGAAGTTTTCTGGAACCCTTTCCACAAAGTGGGATTTAGCTGGAAGTTTGAAGAACTTTTTGGAACCCTGTGCGTGAGTGGGTTTAAGTGGAAGTTGGAAGAACTTTCTGGAACCCTGTGCGTGGGTGGAATAAAGACCCAAGTGTGACATATCACCGCACTCGTCGTGACTCAAGGAAGTGAACGGTGGTATTTGCGAAGGACATTCTCGAACATTCTAGAACTTTGTACGCGAGTGAGACAAAGACCCAAGTGTGACATATCACCGCACTCGTCGTGACTTAAGGAGGTGAACGGTGATATTCGTGAAGGACAATCTCGAACATTCTAGAACTTTGTACGGAAGTGAGACAAAGACCCAAGTGTGACATATCACCGCACTCGTCGTGACTCAAGGAAGTGAACGGTGGTATTTGCGAAGGACATTCTCGAACATTCTAGAACTTTGTACGCGAGTGAGACAAAGACCCAAGTGTGACATATCACCGCACTCGTCGTGACTTAAGGAGGTGAACGGTGATATTCGTGAAGGACAATCTCGAACATTTTAGAACTTTGCACGGGAGTGAGACAAGGACCCAAGTGTGACATATCACCGCACTCGTCGTGACTTAAGGAAGTGAACGGTGCTATTTGCGAAGGATATTCTCGAACACTCTAGAACTTTGTGCGGGAGTGAGACAAAGACCCAAGTGTGACATATCACCGCACTCGTCGTGACTTAAGGAAGTGAACGGTGCTATTTACGAAGGACATTCTCGAACATTCTAGAACTTTGTATGCGAGTGAGACAAATACCCAAGTGTGACATATCACCGCACTCGTCGTGACTTAAGGAAGTGAACGGTGCTATTTGCGAAGGACATTCTCGAACATTCTAGAACTTTGTACGGGAGTGAGACAAAGACCCAAGTGTGACATATCACCGCACTCGTCGTGACTTAAGGAAGTGAACGGTGTTATTTGTGAAGGACATTCTCGAACATTCTAGAACTTTGTACGGGAGTGAGACAAAGATCCAAGTGTGGCATACCACTGCACTCGTTTCATTGTAAGAAAGGCAACGGTAATATCTAGAAATACATTCGTGGACATTCTAGAACTTTCCAAATAGAGTGGATGCCTGTAACTAGAAGTCAAGTGAATATGGATGCACAACTGGCGAAACTGTTAGAAATGATGCAAACAATGCAAAAGAAATTAGATGAACAAGGACATAAAATGGAAGACCAAGCGAAAACAATGCAAGAGAAATTAGAAGAACAGAGACATACACTGCAAAAGAAACTAGATGAACAAGGACATAAAATGGAAGACCAGACAAAGACAATGCAAGAAAAGTTTGAAGAACAAGGGCATAAAATCGAAGATCAGTCCCAAACGATGCAGGAAAAATTAGAAAAGAAATTAGAAGAACAGGGGTATAAAATGAAAGATCAGATACAGGCAATACAACAGGAAATGAGAGATCAGACAAAAGAAATGCAGACAAAGTTAGAAAAATTGGAGAATACACTAGAAGAAAAACTAGAGGAGCAGTCATATAAAGTGGAAAAACAAGTAGAAGAGAAACTGTTAGAACAAAGAAAAGAAATGAACGAAGAACTGTTAGCACAAAAAAAGGAAATAGACGAAGAAATAAACCTGGTTAGAGAAACCTGCGAAGAGCTTCGACATAAATTAGACAAGGTAACAAAAGAGGGCGTGATCAAATCAGAAGGGCCTGTTATCCGAACTCAGAGAACGAAACCTCCCGAATTCGACGGCAAGGTCTCCTGGAATGTCTATCTGCGTCAGTTTGAAGCAGCAGCTGCAGCAAACGAATGGTCTGATTGTGAAAAGGCTACTGCTCTGATAGTTGCTCTACGAGGGGAAGCTCTTGACGTCCTACAAGGAGTTCCTGCTGGGCAGCAGAATAACTACGACATTCTAAAACAGCATATGGAAATGAGATATGGGGATAAGCACCTGCAGCAAGTTTACCAGGCACAATTGAAAAATCGTCACCAACAGAATGGAGAGAATTTACAGCATTTTGAGACCGATGTTGCCCGACTGGTTCGATTGGCTTATCCAACAGCCCCGTCCGAATTCTTAGACCAGCTGTCCATCCAAGTTTTTACCGATGGCCTAAGAGATTGCAAAACCCAGCAGGCATTACGACTTGCCAGACCTAAAACGTTGAACGACGCTCTTTCGCATGCACTGGAATTCGAGGCAGCAAAAATGGCATCTGGTAGGCATGTTAAAGTTCGGGCCATCAGTGATAACAGCGATAGTATGGCAAATGGAGACATAATAAAAACGCTAAAGGAGATTATTGATAAATTCAGTCCATCTACTAGGACAAAGAAGGAACAATCTGATAGTCGAAGGGATCGCCTTGTTCAATGCTGGAACTGTGGGCAGATGGGACATCTGAAGAAACAGTGTAGGGCCCCAGTCGCAGATCAGCAAAGGCGCGACTCCCAAGCGGCAGCCTCCAGGGAACATGTTAAAGTGCGGACTATCAGTGACAATAGCGATAGGATGGAAAATGGAGAGATAATGAAAACACTGAAGAAGGCCATTGATAAACTCAGCCTAACTACCAGACCAAAGAGAGGACAACTCGATAGACGAAGAGAACGCCCACTTCAATGTTGGAACTGTGGGCGGACGGGTCATCTAAAGGGACAGTGTAGGACCCCAGTAGCAGATCGGCAATGGCGCGACTCCCAGGCAAGAAGGAGACATGGAAACGCAGATGCTCTTTCTAGACTTTGTCCGACCAACGGCAAGCACTGTAGTAATCTTGAAAGAAAAGAGGACATATCATTTGTTCCGTGCAAGATGGTGGCAGCCCAACCTGAAGACCGATGGAGTTCAGCAGCGATTCGGGAAGACCAGCAAGCTGACTGTGACATCAAGCCTTTATTAGACTGGAAAGAAACCAACAACCGACCATCTTGGGCTGAAGTCAGTAGTAAAAGTCCAGCATTAAAGAGCTATTGGGCTCAATGGAATTCCCTGGTGTTGGAAGACGGTGTCCTAAAAAGAGCATGGGAGAACAATGACGGAACGGAGGTCAAGAAACAAGTACTACTCCCGAGGTCCCGGGTCAAGGAAGTGCTGCAGGAAGTACATGGAGGTACTGGGGGTGGACATTTCGGTATCAATAGGACTCTACAGAAGATTAGGGAGCGTTTCTACTGGTTGAGCTGTAGGACGGATGTAGAAGATTGGTGCCGAAAATGTGACATATGTGCAGCAAGCAAGGGACCGAAGACCCGTTCCAGAGGCAAAATGCGCCAGTACATCGTAGGGGCGCCGTTTGAGAGGATTGCCATTGATATCGCTGGTCCCTTTCCGAAAACCCAAAGTGGAAACCGATATCTGCTAGTAGCCATGGACTACTTCAGCAAATGGCCGGAAGTATACCCCCTTCCCAATCAAGAGACCACAACCGTAGCAGAAGCGCTAGTCAATAACCTGTTCTGCAGATTTGGTGTGCCCATGGAACTACATTCAGATCAGGGCAGAAATTTCGAATCAGGCGTGTTCCGAAAGGTCTGCGAGCTTATGGGAATCCGGAAAACCAGGACCACCCCACTGCATCCCCAGTCAGATGGTATGGTGGAACGCTTCAACGCCACACTAGAAACCAATCTGAGGATGTTTGTGAACGAGAACCAGACAGACTGGGACAAGCTCATTCCACTCTTCCTGTTAGCTTACCGCTCAGCTGTCCATGAAACTACTGGGAAGACTCCCGCAAGGATCATCTTTGGAAGAGAGCTTCGCCTTCCAGCAGATTTGGTGTTTGGTCGTCCTGCGGAACAGCCCTCAGATCCAGACACTTATATCCATGACCTAGAACAAAGACTAGCAGCCGTACACGACCAAGTCAGATCTCGAATGCGACTAGAGAGCGATCGCATGAAAACTCGATACGACGTCCGGGCCAATACAGTCGGATTCCAACAAGGTGACCTGGTGTGGCTGTACAACCCCACGCGGAAGAAAGGAAAATCGCCTAAGCTACAGAACCGTTGGGAGGGCCCCTACACCGTCATTAAAAGAATCAATAATGTCGTCTACCGGATACAGAGGACTCCCAGGAGTAAGATGAAGGTTGTCCATCTGGAGCGTCTGTCCCCATATAGAGGTGTATCCGATCGGGACGATCGTTCCTAAGGAGGGGGCAGTGTCACGGAATTTGCCCCACTCACACCCAAATCGACGACTGTGGTACCGCGAATTACTAAGATTGCCCCGATCGCCCCTACACGATTCTGTTAAACAAACAAAATGCCGTGGATCGAGACGGGACTAGAAAATTTGAGAAACGACGAGAAGCATTCGAGAGATGCTAGAAAATAAATCTAGAGATACTAGAATATACCTGGAATATTCGCTGGGTCTATAAAAGTAAAATAAACGGCCGATTAAGTTAGTCTTGTATAAGTATAAGTCTTGTATAAGTCTTGTATTACAGTGTTGAATTGGAAGTGTTTAGTTGGAGATATCAAAGTGATTTAAATAGCGATTAATTAAATAAGTGTTTAGTTGAGTTCTAATTAGTGTTCAGTAGTGTACTGAGTATAGTTAATAAAGAAGTAGTTAATTAACGGATTGTTTTTCTGGCAATAGTAAAAGTCGGATTGGGAAATCCGTGACAGTACCTATATAAATAGACAAGAAGCAATTTTAATGGAATACATTGCAATACATTTTTAGATGATAGATGAACACACTTTTAGAGAAAGAGATGGATAATTAAAATTTAGAGGATGGATGGAGAAATTCCAATAATAAAAATTTTCCTACACAGAATTTATTTCTGCTGCTGATAAAGCTGTTTTAACTATTTAGAAACAACAATGTAACATTTTAACAAACATAATTTTTTAACCGGAACAACTTTTTTTTTCATACCATAAACTGATTGCTGAACTATTTGGTATGTATATTCGATGTAACGTACATATTGTTCATTATTAAAAAATTTTACACGCTGATATTCAGTCATAGGTATGCGAAATATTGTTATTAGTATACATAACATATAAAGAAATTTAAATTACTCAGTAAAATTACATATATTTTACCATTTCAACCTAAAAATTACAATGCATAAATCAATACAAACTATAATATTAGAAATTTACGATCGAATTTAGCATAACAGTTGTAAAATCACATTATACATTTACTTTTTTCATTTACAAAGTTATTATGCAATTTTACATAACTTTACGCTAATCATAATTTGGTCGTAAAGTTATGTGAAATTACAGACAAATTTTATCGGTGCATGGAAGGGTGTCCAAAGGAATAACTAAAGCAACACAATTAAAAATTTGCAAACCTACAATTAAACGAATGAATCAAATCGATAAAATTGCATAATGTTGATATACATGCATATCAACTTAAGCCAGAAAGTTTAGTTAAATATCGCTAAAGAAATATTATTGACTTATTTGTTTCATATATTGTTGAAATTCCCAAGAGGAAATAAACCACCACTATATTTTTTAAATATTGATATGACCTCAAGTCAATAAGCTTACTCGCCAATGTTTGGAAAATATCTAAGGCGATTTTCACTCTGCGGTTTTATTAATATTTTACGGTATTGATTAAATCTCCCACGTTAAAATATATGGTATTAGTGACGTCATAAAAGACGCCTACATATGATTGGTGGTTGCTTAGAGACGCCCTCACTTTGCAATGGCGTACCCCTGTTTTATAGCGTTTTGATAACTCTAAAATATAATGGCAGTGCAGAACTTGCACTAGGAATTGGCGAAAGATATTTTACGTTGAATAAAATAGAGGACACTATTACCAAGCAAAAAATAATATATTTTTATGTTACCACATACTTTATTATTATACTATACTAAATCGAATTCATAAAAAGTACATCGTAAAAAGTTTCGAGTGTATTTTCATTCAAAATTAACACAATTGATAGTTCACACGAGTTCACATGTGACTGTATGGTAACACAACACTGAATAGTTTTTGAGTTAGCTCAAACGATATGTCACTGCAAACACATTTATAATGTTTTTACTCATTCATATGTATTTATTTCTATCCAAAAATGATGTTGATAAGCCCGTTCCTTTGTAAAATTGACTTCAAATTCAGCAGCAAAATAATTTTGCTTATAAATGAATTTGAATTTACACATTCTTACTTTTTATTGTGTGTATGATACATTATAAGCACTTTTGAGAATAATAAATCCAAGAGCTCTTTTAAACCGCACCTTCCGGTTAATGAGGAAATAACGAAACATACTTGAACTTTTACTTTGTTTGGGGTGACTAAATCTTGAAATTAAGATGGATAATGACACCATAAGCAAACGACGCGTCGCTTTTTTTCTCAGAAGCGTACCATATTTTTACGGATATTGAAAAAACTTTTAATTTCAGGCCTTTTTTTTTCTAAATAACTTTTCTTGCGTTTATAACGGTTTAAAAGATACAGATTTATTGTAAAATAAGAATTTTCTGTTTGCCATCAATCTTCAGTTTAGATCAAATGGACCTTGCAAATACAGTAAGCAGTGCTTTGATTCTGATTTATTTTATTGTATATAGTAACCATTGAAGAAAACAAAAAAACAGTATAAATTTGATTATTCACTTAATAACAAATAATATTCCATAAATGAGTGATAATAAACATTGTAACAAAAAAATTAACTACATCAATGAAGAAAACTTAATTAAAATTGAAGGATTTGATTAGAAGCTTTATATATACACATAGATTGCCTCGCTTTCATATTCTATTGCAGACATCTGTAATTTAAGTATCTATGTGTATCTAATGATGCATATATCGAACATCTATTCAAGTAGATTATTAATTTTTTCTTAAGATTTATTAATTGATGTAGTTATTTTTTTTTTTTGCTACAATTATTATTATTGCTCATTTATGGTATATTATTAAGTCAATAATTTTATTTATAGTATGGCAAATTGTCGTATTTGTTTTCTTCAGATGCTACTTTATATACAGGATGTCCGGAAATGATGAGCAAAAAAATCAGGGGATAATTCTAGACCGAAAATAAATGCTGCTCATTTCTATAATATTTTTTCCAAAACTGATTATTAACAGAGTTACAGGGTGTTAAAGTAAAAATTTCATTTTCTATATTTGTAAATAACTTCCAAATATTTACATAAAATTTGTAAATCGGGGTTTTTTTGCAGACGATAAATTCAAATATGTTTGTAATTTTGACGTCACTAGTAGAGGGCACATCATGTTTCTTTTAAAAAATAAAACTTTTTTGCTGCTTAGTATATCCATCTGGCTATTGAAAAAATCGATTCTCCTACCTGTTATATCTGAAAAAGGTATACCTTATTGAAGTCGTTAGGAGTAACAGTTTTCGAAATAATCTTATTTGAAATATTCAGTGCACCGATTGAAAACTGTTATCGTCTCAGTTAAAGTGCCTTTTCTACTGAAAATACAGTAACATGTTACTTGAAAAAGTGGTTCAGAACGGTAAATTATGGAGATTTGCAAAATTTTTAAAAAATCGACCTGCTTTGATAAAATCTTTGTGCTTTGTTGATAAATGTTTCATCAAACCTCGCCGATCTTGAAATTATGCACATCTCCATAATTTACGATTCTGGAGTAACATTTTGCTGTATTTTCAGCAGAAAAGGTACTTTACCTAAGACCAAAACAGTTTTTACTCGGTGCACTGAGCATTTCAAATAGGATTATTTCAAAAATACCTGTTTTATTTGAAAATGGAGAATAGATTGTTTCGATAGTTAGATGGATATATTAAGATGCAAAAATGTTCTGCCATTTAAAAGAAACATGATGTGCCACAAGTGGCGCCCTCTACTAGTGACATCAAAATTAGAAACATATTTGAATTTCTCGTCCGCAAAAATCCCCGATTTACAAATTTCTTCTGGATTTCTTAAGAAGTTATTTTCAAATATCGAAAATAAAATTTTCAATTTAATACCCTGTTAATAATCCGTTTTGCAAAAAATGTTATAGAAAGAGGTAGCATTTATTTTCGGTCTAGAATTATCATTGCTCATCACTTCCGGACACCCTGTATAATTGAGGTTAAAATATAATAAAATTAAAAACTACCTACTATTTTTGCAAAACCCATTTCATCTATATACATGATCGATGTGGTAACCGAAAAATTCCTGTTACACTATAAGTGGTCTGTAGATATGAACTATTATAAACGCAAGAAAAAGTTATTTGGAAAAAGCTTGAAATGAAAAGTTGTTTTAATAAAAAATGATATATTTATTTCTGAGAAAATTAAGCGTCACGACGCTCAGCGTCCTTTCAGCTCAGCGTGGTTTCATTATCTACCTTAATTTCAAGTCTTAATCAGACCAAACAAATTGTGTTTGGTAACGCTCACTTTATTTCAGTCGTTTACAAGGAACACATTTTCCTTGATAAAAAATCACTTTGTACCTATGCTGTATCTAACCCGTATTAAAATCATGAAATAACTACCTACTGAAATAGTGAAATACAATTTTATGAAACTACATACTTCTGTAACAACATATTAAAAATTTTAGTTTCAGGTATGTACCAAGTATTAAAAATAAAATCATTCATATAAGGCTATTAGAACATTTTAGATTACGATTGACGACAAGGAACTTTTTTTTCTTATGGACGTCATATTAATTGTCTCATTTTAGTTTATTTTCAGATACATTAACATTTTTTAGTCATATTTAAACAAAAACATAATTTTTCATGGCAGTGGCTCTGATTACCGTAAATCATCAAGTGTGTCCACTTCGATGTAATACACTTATTTTTTAAATACCCCAACAAAAAGAAGATGAGAGGATTTAAAGTAAGGAAATTGTGAATCATCCTGTATTAATAAATAGTAGGTACCTAGTAATAAATTGTTTTTAGGTTGAAATTAAATTACATCTCACAAAAATATTCGTAGTGTGTGCATTCCGTGTATTTAATTGAATTTATCATTTTTTATTTATTATTAGCTCTTGTAGATTTACAACATATCTATTAAAACAAATGCGAATATATTTATTGTAAGATTTTATTGTTCATATTGGTAAACATACATATTGCCCTGAAAAAGATGCAGATGTTTACTACAACAATATGCCTATCGGTTGAAATATATCTCTGGCACACTTAGTTCCAAATGAGATTAGGGTTAAATAATGTAATTTACATATCACTAAGATGTCGTAAGCTTGAATTTGATACTCAGGAAATGCATGTTTTCTTCGAGTCACAGCCATGTTTTTGTAAACCATTAGTACAGATGGCCTATGGAAAAGTACAAGCTGCTTATGAATATCACTCTTATCTAGTTTGTTGCGGGAATTGTTATTAAAATATGTGTTGTAATAGGTTTATCACGACCAATGCGGACTGTTTGATATGTAAGCGTCAAATGCAATGATACGCGTACAATGTGTCTGAAAATGATGAAACAAGATTCATTTTTCTAGTTCTTTGAGATTATAAGAAAAGTTTATACAACTTGCCACTTTTCTGCGGTATTTTATATATTTTTTTTAATAATGTGATCTATACAAGGTTTTTCTTAAGTAGAGGTCAAAAATCCATGGGTGTATTCCATGCCAAAAATAATGTTTTTTTTTTGTTATATAAATGGGGGGTCTGCCATTGTCCAGCTACAGCATGTCAAAACGGATTTATTTGATCAAGTGCATTTTTACGATACTCATTACATTAGGTATTTAAAATAACTACAAAATAATTAAATAACAATGGAATTACTTTACTATGATTTATTATAACAAATATTGGAAATTGCTACCTTCAGCCAAAATACATGCTTCAGATCTTCTTGAAATTGCAGTTCGAACACGGCAAAAAATCCAGGGGTAGCTCTTATTACATCACAACTAGCTATAATTGGTCGGCGTAAGAGCTCCTCAGATTCAATGTAAACCTTATAAATTAATGTCTTGAGATGTCCTCAAACAAAAAAATCAATAGGGTTCAAATCGAGTGGTCTGTGTGGCTAAGGTTGATCTGGTTCTTGAGTGCCTCGTCCAATTACGTTATTACCGAATCTTTCATTTAAAAATTCACGGGTAGTCAGGCTAAAATGTGGGGAAGCCCTGTCGTGCATAAACCACATTCCTTGGCTTAGCGCATAGGGAATATCGTCAAGTAGTCAAGGTAAAACGTTTTCAAGGAAATGTCTATAGGAGGCACCGGTTCAAGTTCTTAGTAAAGAGTAAGACCCAACAAGAATATTTCCAATAATATCCACCATTACATTCAAATAGAGTGTTGAAATTGGAATTGCATTATGGCATTAGCGTTTTCATCAGACTAAACGCGTTTATTACCAAAGTTCATTATAGCATCTCTGGAAAAATTAGCACAAAATGCCAGCGGTAAAATCAACGTTTTGCTCATTTTTTTGCAAAATCCAGTGACAAATTGTAGGCTAACATGATAGTCTTACGGCAGTAAAGCTTGAAACCTTTGTATGTGATGCGAGTGTAACCGTTGATATTTCAGAACGGACCAAACTAATTTATGATTCGCATTAAGATTAGCAGCGTTCTTCCTAGTACTAATATTTGGGTATTCTTCAGTTTCGTGTAGAATAGCTTCTTCCAAGTCAGACGTTGTAATGTTCAAAGGCGTTCCAGGAATTGTACTTTTCTGAAATGAGCCTAACTCCCAAAGAAGTTGAACAAAATTTCTGAATATTCTTGGATTTGGCGTTGGATGGAAATATTTCCATATAAATTCGCCTAGCCTCAGTACCATTTCCATTTGCAAGGCCACAAATGTTAACCATATTGGCCATTTCAGCACTTGAATATGCATAAGCTTAACCTTTTAAAAAAATATTCTTAATTTGACAGTGCACAATATTAAATAAGATTTTGATTATTATTTTGCGTGTAAAAATGCACTTGAACCTTTTTCGACACTAATTTAATTATTCGATGACGGCGCGTGCTATCCTACTATTGTTAATAAAGTAAAGTCGATGATATCCTTATTAAATATATTTTTTTGCCTTAGAAATAATCGTCCTGACAAATCATTTATTTAAAATTCAGATCCACACAAATATTAAGAAAAAAGATACCTTTTTTAGTGCCTCTACAAACTATCTAAAAGTTCAGAATCATTATCAAGAATCCCCTGGATCTAGTTTCTATGCCGTGTTCACCAAAAGTATTTAAGTTATGGAATAAATTTCAAATTTCAAATCACAAATTAGCACCATTTTACTAAGACATGTTTAATTAAATGCTATTTTGACGTCTACACTTTACAGTCACTCCGTAACCCATTCATTACAGATCACCCTGTATAGCATAGTTAATTTATTTATAAATTATACATTTTTTGGTGACATTGCTGTCTCTGAACGTAAATATTAAATTTTATTTCTGTGTAAATTTTAATCTTGATTTTTCCTAAATACATTACTGAATTTACTTATAATTCCCTTAAAATTATCTAGTTTTGAAGATTGTCAATTTCAAATTCCTCTTTTTATTGTTTTCTTTATTTTTCGTAACATTTTTCCAAAGGAAATTATACACTGTGTTAAAGATAAGCTTGGCCAAACCTCACCGACATATTCTATTGATTAAAATCATTGGGGTTTTTTATATAACAATTTTTGATTCAAAGCATAATGAAGAAGTTATAGCATGCCACAATTTTATAATTCTAGTGAAGTGAAAATGATTTAGCAGAACGATTTTCGCTGCATACCGCCGTAAAAGTAGTTGCATTTTGCATATGTTTACGGCAGCATGCAGCGAAAGAGCAAGTGTAGTGCAACGCAGGCTTAATACGGATAATTTGTAATCGAATCGTGGAAGAAATAGAGGTCCAGGGAGTTCACGGCGTATTGAGCAGTGTGGCGTATCATACACGAGGCTCAATTTTATCTGTACCATGTACAGCGTGTCCAAGCATTAATACCAAGGAATTGGACGAGGAATACTAATACCATGACCGCCACGATGTCCTGACTTTAAATCCTTCGGACTTCGTTTTGTAGTATCGCACAGATTGATGATTTACACAAATATATCATAGTTGTTGACAATAACCTACGAGTTCAAAACCGACAAGAAGCAGAAACATTTATGTTTGTAGGAACTGGGTACGACGGGCAAAAAATGTTGTTGTTAGGGGTATGTCAAACTGTTTTATTAATTAAAACCACAAAATATCAACCTGTATAACAAATTCTAACTACTTCTATCAATATAATATTCTGACAAACTTATCGTTAACATCCTGCATTGATTTTTAAGCAAGGTAATAAACTTTATTGTATTGTTCAATTTCCATCCGTAACTGATGAATACTTACTTATTATAAGTATGTTGGTTTAAATAAATAAATCAACAATTGATAAATGAGTCACTAATTCACTATAGGTATCTTCTTTTTCTATAATTTATGTTTCTTTATTATTCTCTAAATTTATAATTACCTATTTTATATCAAATATATTAATAGCTTTTAGATTAAATTATTTTCAAATTTTGATTGTATGAAAATATAAGCTTTTGGCAATAAGTTCCTATTTCCATGCAATATATTTTTGAAGCATGAAAAAATATACTTTCACTGCCGCTGAGACTGCTGTACTAGGCAAAGGCCAACTTTCTACATTCTTTGGATATTTCAGTAGCTTTAGAG
Organism: Monochamus alternatus; assembly: GCA_037114965.1. NCBI lineage: Eukaryota > Metazoa > Arthropoda > Insecta > Coleoptera > Cerambycidae > Monochamus > Monochamus alternatus. The sequence continues at coordinate 68,429,968 of CM073431.1, read as the reverse complement.
TAATGCAAAAGGAATGTATAGGGATGTAACATACTTAATATTATATTTATTAATGTTTTTTTCTTTCTTAGTTAAAAATATATAAAGAAATATATATGCATTATTAGTATTTAACTAACAAATAAAGTTATTTTCTACTTTGAAAATCCCACACCTACATTCTAAAAAATAACATGGTATATATTTTAATTATCATCACATTTTGTGAGTGCGAACACATTTATTTAGCTAGTGAATAACTAGTTAAACATTACTCAAAGAATTTTGTTATTATTGAAACACCATCGGATATGGATATAGGTTTAACAGCCAACTATTTATTTTGAGTGAATATTTACCCATTTTTTAAAGATGAACGTGTAGTAAATAAAAAATGAGGAAAGGTTTGGCAACAAATTACAATTAGTAAAATATCAACATTTTTGTAAATGGCAACCAAATTTCATTGATTTTTGCAAAGTATTTGGCTAAACTTGAATTATCTTCTGTATGTCAAAATTAAAGACATGACCCATAAAAAATATCGTCCCTAACCTTTTGCACATGTTGTTAATAAGACATTTGTGGTTTTACTAATGGCGATCAAATATTTTCTATTCATTAGGTTTATTAATTCTACATTGTGCAGGTAAGATTCTAAAATTAATTATATTGGCATCCGCATACCTGAAAAATAATTGGCTACCTACCCTTTAGCACGAAACAATACATTTTTAAAAATATATGGTTTCTTTGACGTCTTTTTATAAACTATGACAAAAAGAAAAATAATGCTTTTACGTAGGAAAATTTAGTAAAACATACAATCTTCTCAATTCTGGAATTATACTTTTAAAGGTTCCTATGCCTATTGTACTTCTTAGTTTGCTTTCGTTTAACACCCCCACAAAACCTTCTTCCAAGAAATGCTTGGGCCTGGGATGTTAGTTAAGACCATTAGTAAAGTAAAGCGGCAAATTTCCTTCCTGTGTTTTGTTCAGTAAATAGCTACTTACAAAAATACGTGTAAACAACGTCAGATATAAATTCAACGTGTACAAGATATTTCATAATAATATCCAATCAATTCTAGGAGTATAAGAATATTTTGTAAGTAAGATTACACCTATGATTTGTGGGTCATTTTATTTTCAAGATACATACAGGATGTTTAAGTGCAATCCAGGACATAAAAATAAACAATTTTCATTAAGCAACCAATAATTCCACTCATTTAATTAACTATTTAGAATATAGTAGCTGAGTGTGTAACATGGTACGGGCGCGTATGTTTCAAAATGAATTATTCAAGTCAAGAATTAGTATTCTGGAATTTTGGAACTGTAACTCAAGGGGATATCTCTAATGTAGGCCATAAAAGGTCATCACTCTCTCAACACGGATTCCCTTGTTGACATGACGGCAGTCACTCACAGAGGGTATGTAATACTGTTCTGTCTTCCTATTCACAAACCCTACAAAGAGGTGTTTCACACTTTCTATAGTATAGATATAGTAAATATATTTTCTTCACTAACATTCTCCTTTCACTAGTCAAAGATTTGTCCTAGACATGGTCAATTCCTTTTTGGCTTGTAGGGGTCCTCTAGGAACTTCTTAGCAAATTGACAGCTATTTGTTTCATCCCACTGTTTTCTAAGCTCTTTGTGGCTATTTTCCATGATAATTTCAATAAATCCTGACAACGGAAGCATACTGAAGGCACTGGGTTCAAAAACATTGAGGCCCAATGCACCCCTGGCTAACTTATCAGCTTTTTTATCAATGCACCGCTTGTGTACCTTAAATATATATGTGGCTAAGGCTACTACCTAGAGTCATTTCTTTGCTTATCTATTCATCATCTTATGATTGCATAAGATCAGTAGTGATTGTCTACTGTGAATATGTTGATTACATCCTCGCTGGCGGTCTCCTCTTCACTTTTAATTAGTATTGTGTAGGGTCTGTCAAACGCAAATGTCTGGCAAACGAATTACTGTCAGTGTCTGTCTGCAGAAGAAGGATCCTATTCCACAGGCGATTGTTAATTTCTCCACATTCCACATCTGGTTAGAAAACAGCGCTCTTGAGACGAAGCATGGTTGTCGAGGACTTTTTTTAGATAAATATCCAAGGGTGGCAGACATAGCATTACCTCCATTATTATAGTAGTTGTTGCTTGCACAGTGCTCAGGCAGGGCATCTTTTGTACCTGGTTGAGCTTTTCTTTAGCTGCTGTCTGCTGAACCTTCAGCCACCAGATGATAGCCCGGTAGGCTAACATTGGTCTCACTATGGATCTATATATCCACATGACCATTTTAACGTGACGTTTGTATTCGAATGGTTGCCCGAAAGAAAACCACCGAATTTATGAACAGTATTACTGTTCAAGGACTGAAGGATACTAACGAATCTTGCGTAAAACCGCAGCATATTAAACAGGAACAAAGATATTTTTCAGCTTATCGAGAAAAACCCGAGCCGCAGTACAAGTGGTATTCCACGTGAAAATTGCTTAATAAACATTATTTAATATTCGACCATTTACAAACGCTTTGAAGAAACGCATTTATATCTGTAACACACTGTAGAGGCACTGCGAAAGATACACAAAACTAGACTTTGTTAAATTGTTTGGGTTTAGAAAGAACGCTAATACCTAATAATCTAATAATTTAATATATTAGGAGACTATAAAGTATTATTTTGCCAATAAATAATATTTTTTCAGTAAAATTACAAATCTATAAGAAACTGTACAAATCTTATTTGTGGAGTTCACTGTACCTAGCAAAAATCATACATAAATTCATTATTCACTTCTGTCATTCCGTAAATTTCATAAACATGTTTGCGTCGTTCAAGATTCAACGTAAAAACAATCATTTATAGTGTGGTTAAATATTAATGTGTCATTCATTATATGTATCGCATCAGTTTGTTATTAAAATTATTTATTTTTCTACGCAAACGAATAGCTTATACATATTTAGGTCTGGATATATTAAATGGAAACGAGAAAATATATCAATCCTTTCATTCGACTGTTAAATTTGTTATTTTATTATTCTATTCACCTATTTCCCATAGAATTTGAGGTGAGAAATAATTAACAGAAGGAATAACGAATACAGAACGATAATCAAAACTGAACCAAAATCAATCATTAGAAATGCGAAATTCTAACTAAGGTGTGTGTAACCTTAGTATATTTGATGTTCAATTACTACTTTATCAGTTCCAACAAAAGGTACATGACGAATAATAAATAAACTACCTATACGTTTTCCGTATTAAAGTAATTCAAAATAAAATTTAGGTAAGAACATAAAGAAATATTTTTTTAATTATTTTTACCAATTCAAATTAATTTTATACTTGAAATAAGTAATGTCTTTATTTAGAAATATAATTTTAATGAGGAAGGTTTCTAGATAATATGTTTAACAAACACGAAAATAAATTTCCAATACTACCAGAATATCAGGAACGTAAGACTCTATAAGAGGTTATACTATCCAGACGATTGATCACCCAAACTATCAGATAAAAAGAATCTCGAAATAAATAATTAATTGGCGTAACAGAGAAACACCTTCTGCGTGTAGCCATTACACATATTTTATTTATTTTTGTTTATTAACTGCTTCTGCCGACTTATAAATAAATATTTTAATGTTAATACCTAATTATAAGAATTGTTATTTCAGACGGTTTTATCTTAAATCAGGATTTTAATGAAGAGTAAATTATTTTTTTATTCCTTAGTCGAAAGGAAGAGCATGTATTAACAGCTTTCTAATAATATGTTTTCATTTAGGTACTTTAATAAACACACTAATTTTAAATGGTCTCGAAAAAAATTGGATCATAATTTCACATTATTTATACAGAGTTATCTACTACTAAGTACACAAATTTAAACCACGTGCTCAAGGAGGAATAAAAACGATATTTAAAAAATGGGGCAAAACTTTTTTTCCTTCGAAAAATCGGCACCTATGATAAGCGTCATATGCGACATGCAGTCGTTTTTTACAGAATTTCCAAACGTAAAAATGACAAAAATTAACATTTTTATTAATAACAGTACCTAATAGGTAACATTAATTCCGAGTAACTGCAGTATTTTCACTCATTAGAAGTCCGTCAAGAATACCCACTAAGAACAAAACACACTTCGCGTACAGTTAAATAAAATGCCCATTTATTCTAAGGAAATCAAACTACGACATTCTTATCCTATATCCTAGAAAAACAAACCGGCGAACTATATTCCAGGAAAACATCTGTACGCGACATAAATTTATTTATTTAATTACTACACAACGTTTAACATTGAAAAGAGGCACTAAAAATTAAGGAAAACGCAAAACCACAACACACAGTATTATTATTAAGTTAGACTTAAGATTCTAATGATAAAATAGGTAAAACATATACAAAAAATATGCATAATTGTCATAACTTATGCGATGGAATATTAAGGGCTGATTTATTATAAACGAAACAGATGATAAAATAAAAAATATAGAAGTAATGACAAATACAAACATAATTGCGTTATTTTTCCTAGACAGTTACGGTCGTTCCAAATCACAGAACAATCTTTTCAAACTCTGTACATACGATTTCTTCGTCTTAAGTTCCATCAGGTTTTCATTAAGACTATCAATAGTTTCCTCGAATGCTTCAATCAGTTCTTAAGTGTCAATACAGTATAGTGCATCGTTGGTAAAATCATAGATGGGCCATGCTGAGATGAGGAATTGTTCAACTTCCGATAACGCACGTATACATATGGTTGCCCATACATTCAATAATTTGAATTGAGATTTATGGTCATCCATCCTATGTCTTAACCAGTAACTGCAGTATCTTTCTACACTCAGTGTTCAAGAAAAATGAAAAATTTAACAGCTTGGTACAAAACCCAACGAGCATGAATACGTTTAAAAAACATTTAAAAGTTGTTGAAAACCAAAGGTTGAAACGTCAAAATGCTGCAGGAAAAAACATTATTTTTAACTAAAAAAAACGTTGTCAGCTACGTTTAAATAACATAGAAATTATACAGTTATTAAGCATTTAAGGAAAACTTTTATTTAGAATTTTATTAACGTTTTGATAACATTTTATATAAAACATTTTTCAATATAAAAAATTAATATTATGTTACGATTTTTTTTTTCAAATTATGTTAATAATTCAGTGATGATTAATACAGCGGAATTTCGAGAAACAGCTTTTCTGCGGGCGGATCTCTAGACCAACCAGCAGTAAATTTACACCCAGAAAACTTATAGACAGCCAGGTGCAGAGAGTCCAGGTGCAGGTGACCAGACATATAGCTATTTCGAGCTAGTCAGCTCGCTAGGCCGACGATAATCGTTACTGTTTGATTTTATATCTAGTTTATAAAAGGATAGGAGTATAGAAAGACATAGTGCGTGAGATATAAGTGTCTACATCTATTAGCCATTAGATTACATTTTGTCGATTTGGACGTATATATAACGTGAAGTAAACGTTACTAAAAAACGTTTTATTAAACATTACGCAAAATATTTTACACAAGTTACACTTAACGTGTACTTAAATCTTCTTAAATTATAAACCTGTTTTATATACATCGTGAAGAAAACGTTACCAGATAACATTCTATTTCGGTGTTTTCTTCATTTCTACCTTCAGTTAAAAACATGTTAGTATCAACGTAATTTATACGCTTTATTTTTATGTTACGAAAACGTTGTGTAGAAAATGTGTTATTGACATTTGGATAATACGTTTAATACATTAAAATCACACATGTGTTTAAAACTTTTAATTCTACGTTTTATGAACATTTGTGTGCAGCAGTATAATAAACGTTATAAAAAAAGGCAATTTCTAGTATTCACTTGAGCATCTAGATGAAATGCGAATATTATTAACGTGTTTTAAACGAAATATTTCACGTTTAAATTTTCAACTAAAAATAAACGTTGAATACTTCAACGCAAAACGTTTAATCAACCACTAAAATGTTTTGAAAACGTTATATAAGCGTACGTGTGCCCATTGGGAGCTAGCTCAATTTCAGACGGCAAAATGTTATGTGGAGAATTTTAAAAAACTGCGATATCAGAAACGGAACGACATGTAGATAAATAACGTAACTTGTTTCTATAACTGATGGGTCTCTACTTTTGAAATGCACCACGCAGTTGTACTGAACACACATAGGTCTACTATCTTTTATTAAAATAAATCCTAAAATGTATTAAAAGTTCTGCCACATTAGGAATAATTGCTATTAAGGATCTAAAATTTGCAGCATTATCATTTATTAGTAAATTGTCTCTAACATAAACAAACAAATTTACTTCCAAAGATAGGATAACTTAATATTGGCAATATTCATATTTCTCTTGTATATGCTATTTAATAACGTTATCACTGGTTTGAACGTGTTATGAATTTTAGTATCACTCGCCTCCTTTCAGTCTGTAAAAGTTATCTTTTCTACTGATTATGTCTCCCTTGTGAGGTATTCAACATATCATTAATTTGATATATCAACATTTATATTTACAATTTTTTTTAAATATATTGTGTATTTATGTAAACTGCATTGAAATAGAGACATAATGTAAATATAATGCACGTATTCTAATATAATAATAATAATAATATCTCTACCCCTCATTCTAATCACGAGGTAGCCCAGAAGTCGAAGGCTTGTGCGAGAGAGGGGGCGGCATATTCTTATTAAACAGGCCGCATTTGCGCCCAGGAACGACTTACGTTGGTGGGCCCTAACCACCATTCAGTGCAGGAATGAGAGAAACCTGGAAAACCTCAATTAGGGGGGTAGTCAAATGCCAACCGGTATCAATCTGTCACATTGACCCTATCCAACATTCTTCCACCCTACCATACCCGCAGAGGGGGTGCCAATCTCTCCATGAATATAGCTTACATACGGTCTACCGGCTGCGGAGGTCCAACCCACAGTGATCTAGTCACCTCGATTCAAGTACTGACGCTTGAAGCCGCGCGACCTCTGACCGATCCCGATATGTTAACATTTTATATAGAAAAACCAAAATGTTTACTCACTGAAGTGATATGATGGTAAAGGCAAATTAAAATCTTGAAACAAAGCTGCTCGAGCTGTAACATGTCACATCACATCGTATAAAACTGTATATTTATCTATTGTACTATGTCAGCAATTATGTAAATTATTTATATTGTACAAAAATATTTAATTGCCACGAAATATTTTCTTTTATTTCATTTTTTACCCAACGCATTAATTAGAAAATACTAATTAATATTAAATTAGTTCCACACATCACTAATTATATAAACAACTTGGTAATAACTGTGTTTTATATGACAATAACTTTTCATTTTTATATTGTGATGTCAGCTTTTATTGCTGTCAGTCGCTACTTCAGAATGAATAGGCGTATAGCGATTGTCGAATTAACCTGCAAAATATTTTTAAAACACTGGAATGAAATTGTTTGTCCCAATCTCTAAAGTTTATTGCAGATTTTACGTCTTTCATAATTACGTGGATGGATCAAATACAAACCGGAATTTACATTTTTTTCCACCAGGAAGCTTTTTGTTTCCATCTTCAAAAACTGAAGTTGGTCCTATATTTAACCAAATTAACACATACGCTTTCACACCTTGGTTGTCATTAAAGCGTCGTCCTTCCAATCCTTATTTGAGAGTGTCCAAATATGTGACAGCCACAAGGTGACAAATTTGGGTTAAAGAAGGATTTTCGAGTATTTTCCAACGGATTTTTTTCAATTCTTCTTGAGTCGAGGCAGTTGTATGTGAACGAATATTGCCTCGAAGAAGAATCACGTTTAACTTAGTAAAGAAGCTGATAGTAGTATGCAGCGTGTACTGTGCGCTGCTCGTAAATTCCAAAAAACAGTGGGAAGAACTTCCCTACAGAAAAACGAATTTGGACTTGGTGCTTCTACGGGTCACTTCTTTCTGCTCGATAGCGCACCAAAAGCTTCATACACTGTAAGTAGTATTGGTATCTTTGTTTGCTTTTTTGATTTTGTCTTGGCCCTGCGAAACACAAGAAGACCAAGACAAGACAAGACCAAAACATGACCAAGACAAGGGCAAGACAAGACCAATACAAGACCAAGACAAGACCAAGAGAATTACTGTTCGGCTACTGTTATTAAATTTGTAATATAGTTCCATGTTTCTCATTCGTATGTAAGAGTTTACAAGAACATTTAACAATATTCATAACAACACAAATAATACACGTTAGCTTCTGTTTATGGTAGGTAAATCTCCATCTTCAAATTACTGCAGATCATCCGTCAACAACAAACTTTACAGTTTATTATTTTATGTACAATATTTGATGAAGTAGTTAAATACTAAAAAAATATATGTTACCCTTTATTTTGTTTTAAATAATCTCTATACCACAACCACTGAGTAATACTTTTGAAGAATATTTGATGTGAGTCATTTAAAATTTCCAAGTATTGTCTTTTGAACTATATACATATTGGAATTCACTTTTCACTGCACAATTTATTAGTATCTACAATGCAAAAGATGAATTTCCTTATTACAAGTCTAATTTTATCTAAAAATCACTTATTCTCCATTCCCATCACTGCAGTTAATAGTGGACGATCTGCAGCATATCGCAATATCTCTCCATAATATAATTAGTCTATATTAGACTAATTTTATTAATTTATAAAAACTCACCATTATCACCACGAGAAAGAGACATCTCCACGCCACTGTCCTCATCTGCAGTTAAGATGCTCATAGGTACCTGAAATAAAACCGTATTTTAAAATGAAATGCTGAATGGGAAATACGTAGATACTCTAATACTATAAGCAACACAGCCACCCCATTCCTCTAGGAGGAACTATAAAGCAATATATAAATAGGGTTTTCGGACGACTGAAATAACTTATTAAGATATGAGCAGTATGAGTGAATTTTTACAAGAATAGTAAAACGTTTAAAAATATGAACTTAACATCCTGGCAATACTTTCAGTAGTATCAAATTCTTCATAATCGTCATGTCAGTGTCAGAATTTGAATTGTGGAATTTCTCTAATAACGAAATTGAATTCTGCAATGGAACTTGTTTCTGGACTAAATAAATAATTAAAGCAATGAAAAATAAGGTTAGAACTTCTAAAAACTAGAAGAGATAGTAATTGTAACCTTAAGTCACATAATATGTTATAGTCTGTTTGGAAACGAAAGAGAGTAATAAACCCCCAAGATAAGAACCGGCCATGGGCGTGGTAATATTTCGTTTCAGGTAATTATCGGGTAACACTAATGCTAACAGGTAATGGGTGTACATTAGTATATTTTACTGGATACATCATAGGGCAGGAGCCAGTGTATTATGACAGATCAATCCAGTCTTAGAACTGAATATACGAAGACGTGCTAGTGCAGTAGAGTAAAATTCGACTTGTGTTTAGTGATTATTGTGCCAGTGGATATAATATTGTTTGGGTAAAATGTCGAGCTTATCAGATTACGTACCTGCTAAGCACGTGAAAGATGTGCGCTGTCTCAGAATGGGAAGATTATTATATTAAATGTATTTAATGCATTGAAACACCAAAATCCTACCAACAGTATTGACACATCGTGGAAAAGTGTTCCAAAATGACAGGGATTGGAAAATCGACTATCTACAGACTTTTAAAGGAAACAAAAAATGAACAAGATACTGTAAATCCCCCAAAATCATCTACAGGTAGGTCAAAAGTCGTTATAGATGATTTCATCAAAAATATCATTCGCAGAATAGTACACTCATTTTATTTTAAAAAAGAAATATCAACGCTAAACAAAATTTTAAGTGAACTTTCAGAGGACAACGATTTGCCAAAAATCAGTAGAAGCAAATTATGGGCCGTCTTACGAAAGTTTACGAGAATTTTTGCTGTGAAAAACAAAACAGGAAGTCAGTTCTTATCGATAGAGATGAAATTATTTGTTGGCTAAGATCCTACTTAAGAATAATTAGAAAATTCCGTGACGAAGGGAGGAATATTTTATTATCTAGACAAAACTTGGGTCAACGAGAGATATACTGTAACAAAAGTATGACAAGATAAAAATGTAAAAAGTTTTCGGCAAGCATTTTTGGATGGACTTTCAACAGGGTTCAAGGCACCTTCAGGTAAAGGGCGAAGATTAATAGTGACAGATATAGGTAATGCCAGTGGTTTTGTAGATGGCGGTTTACTTTTATTTGAATCTAAAAATGCAGGTGACTATCACGAAGACATGAACGCAGATGTTTTCGAAGAGTATTTTACACAGATGTTGGATCTTATTCCTCCGGGGTCTGTAATTGTCAAGGATAATGCCAGTTATCATTTACGGCAGACCGAGTGGACGACCACGACTGCTTGGAGGAAAGCCGATATAATTCAATGGTTATCCGGAAAAAACATTTCTTTTGAAACAAATATGATGAAAAAGGAACTTTTGACACTTGTCAATCTTAATAAATATCAAAAAAAATATGTTATCGATTAAATGGCAACAAATCGCCAAATAACGGTACTACGGTTACCACCTTATCACTGTAAACTTAACCCAATCGAATTAGTCTGGACGCAGATAAAAGGAGATGTAGTGCGAAATAATACGACGTTTAAATTAAGTGACGTGAAAATTTTGTTAAAAAATTCCTTGGAACGAGTAACTGCAGATAACTGGCGAAGATGTATACGTCATGTACAAAAAGAAGAGGAGAAAATATGAGATCTCGATAATTTAATTGACGTTACTATGGAACCTATCGTTATCAATCTAGGAGACAAATATAATTTATCAGAATATTCAGAGGATGAATTTTAATATACCTACTTTTTTATTTTCTTTATTGTACATTTATATAACACTACATTTACTCACCATAATTTGAATTTTCAAAATACATATATTTTTGTGTTTGAATAAAAGTCTATTCAATAAATATTTTGATAATAATATTGAATAATTTTATTTGAATTACTAAAGACCCTCTTAACTAGGTTATCATGCTTAAAGTAGCCTCTAGTTTTCAAATACTGTTTTTATATTGTTTACTTATAAGAGAAATGGACCGAGAAATTGAAGCGGCATAGACAAAGACGGATTGTCGAGGATTCAATTTTAGCTACCTGCTACAATTTAGTACAACCCAGTCACACAAAGTTTTTTTAAAAGTACATACAAATATTGAATATAAGCACCAGTACTACATTTATTTACGATTTGCATACATAATAAGCTTTTATTACTCTCTTTCATTTCTAAACAGACTATAAGTGATCTTCGTTCTTGAACAAAAGGTCTAATATCTAAGTTTAATTTCTATTAGTGATACTGAAAAGAAAAAAGAAAATATTATTAATACTAAATTTTACTTGAAGTGTATCAAATACAGATATAGGAGTAATTAGGCAACCCCGGGTTTCAGAGCATAAAGTTATAAAAGAAATGGCATTCTCGGAAAGGAGACGAATTACCTATTGAAGAAACGATTTGTAGCATTTCCTTTATTATTATAAACGCAATTAATTGAAGGAAAACTGTAAACATAGCTTGAGTATGGGGCTATTTCTTTATATATCTAGATACTTGTTTGGTATTACATGTCTATGTTAATTTGATAAGAATTTAGAAAAATATAAAAGTAGAATAATATGTGCCATTAAGACAAGTAAAAAAATAACAAATAATTATTTAAAAGTAATGACTGGGGAACATTATAGGCTTACTCCAATTTAAATTTTGAAAACTTAAGCTTTGAGGTTTTCGGGGTGTCCTTTTTAAATAAAACAGTACCACTTCCGGTTATACCGGAAGTTGCCATCTGCTTGCTTATTTTAAATGAAACACCCTGTATATTTTTGCATATTTGGATTCTACGGGCAATTTTAAGGAAACTTTTATTAAACTTCCTTATATATTTCTGATGTCTCTAACAATCTTCCAGATATTTCAATTCTATCAAAAAAAATTGTTTCTCGATAACCTAATTCAAAATTGACTATTTTTGCACCGTGCAAGTTGAAGTATTGATATTTAAAAGAGATATAGAAGGGTGATTTGTGATGAAAATTTATTGTCAAATTTGCCTAACTTCGATCCCACAATACTTATTTTTTCTAATTGTAATACCCTGTATATCAAAACCTATTGTCTCTATTCATTTTACTCTTCCCTATATCTCCCTCTCTTAATCTCTTTTATTATTTTTTTTGTTATTGAAGATCGCAATTCGAGGATGACTGTGAAATTGCTACACTGATAAAAATTGTTGTAAATTTACACGTTGTTCACATCATACCCTAATATAAAAAGTATCAAATCCATACTGTATTACTAGAATCTGCACGTGAATACCGAATACATAATCCATGTAAAATTACATGATGTTTTCTAAATATACATATAACATTGTAAAATTACATTTCATTTTTCACAAAATCACGGTTTTACTATGAAAAAAATGCATATTCATAAATAGTAATTTTCTACTACAGTTTAAACATTACATTCTGGTGTGTTGTTTCACATTATTGATCTAGGCAATAAATAATCAACACTCCACCTTGTAATATGGCTAATAAGTTTTATCAGTGTAGCTAACTTAAAAACAAAATAACCAAGCAAATGATGACATATTGGCTATTTTGTTTTTAAGTTTGCTAGCAATTTCATCTGCTGCTGTTAACCAATAATTATTAATCTTAGTATTGCTGTGGATAGTGCGTTTCGTTCTTTGTAGATACCTAGTGTGTGCTTGATATTTGTGACTGAACATAAACAAAAATGGAACAATTTATAGGAATCATGACCATCTAATATGTTTATTTTAGGGCGAATCTGGGTAAAACTCTCTGGCTACAAGACATTTGTAAACGCTTTTCGTAAACAACATAAGTAATTTTGAACAGTTGTAGCTATTTCACATTTATTCTGTGGTGCGAAAAGAGCTCTAAGAAAACCATTTACAGTAGGTATGTTTAAATGTATTTTGTAATTATTATATACAAACACCTGACATGGTATGTAAGCAACGTTATCACATATTCAAGGCTTGTTTGCTGTCACAATTTTGTTATAGTTAGTAAAAAAAAAATTGTTAAGTCAAATATGTTTTGTTTAGTACAATTTATCATGCAGCAAAATAAAGGCACTCATATACAAGACCCCGTGTATATTGAATCAATTACATACAGGGTGTAAAATATTTCAGGAGGTAATAGTATGAACCAAAATAAGCAGAAAAGTCTTAATAAACATGGGTCCGCTAAGTAACGGTTGCGGAAATATGGACCACTATTAGTTTTTCAAACATTTTATTTTATTAGGAATAAACCAACAAAGGAAGCTTTTAACAAACAAAAAACAAAGTTACAGAAGATGTTCAAAGTGCCCTCCGTCTATTTCCAAGCAGGCATGACATCCTCATCTCAACGATATTTGAACTTTTTCGAAAACACCCTCCTTGGTTTGGATTTCTTGACCCTTTTGATTAATCCATAGCTGCAGCTCTTCCAGGCTATATACAGGAGTACCATGTCTTCAAATATCCCCAAACAAACAAATTTAGAGGGTTCAGATCAGGCGATCTTGGAGGCCATAAAACAGGTCCGGCCCTTCCTACCCATCTATGTGGAAAAGTTTGGTGTAAATGCTCTCTAACGGCCATGGAAAAATGAGCTGGCGCACCATCATGCTGCAACCACATTTGTTGCCTCTGATTCAAAGGAATGTCTTCCAAAAACTTATACAGTGTGTTCTGCAGAAAGTTGAGGTAAGCACCGCCTGTTAATCGGTTTGGTAAAACAACAGGACCTAGAAACCTGTCACCTACAATACCCATCCAAATGTTTAATGAAAAACGTGCCTGATGTCCAGATTCTATTAGAGCATGCGGATATTCGTCGGCCCAAATATGCGTATTGTGAAAATTAAACACCCCATTTCTTGCGAACCCGGCCTCATCAGTAAAAAGAATGTTTGCAAGAAAACGAGGGTCTTCAGCATCATGACGCAGAAACCAGCGGCAAAAAACCAAACGTGCTTGATGATCATTTATTGGATTTAAGGCCTGTACATGGTATGGATAAAGCAGTTGCTCGTGAAGGATTCTCCAAACAAGAGGACCACTAATTCCTACCTCGGCTGATATTCTCCGAACACTCGTACCTGGATTCTGCTCTACCAGTGCTAGAATTTCTTCTTCTGCTCTAGGAGTGGATACCGACCTTGGTCTTCCGGATAAATGGCACTATTTGCTCAAGGAACCGGTATCACGCAATCTTTGCTGAATACTTCCAAACATGCGTTGTGAAGGAATCTGGCGATTTGGATAAGCGTCAACATAAAGACGTCGCTCTTCGGTGTCGTTCCCATTAGCACGACCATACATGAAATGCATGTCTGTTAATTCTGCGTTAAAGTAACCAGCCATAGCGAAAGAAAACTTGTGCACTGAGAACAACTGTCAAATACGTACTGTTTACTTCACTAAACATCAATCAACTATTTTAAGAAAATACACAACGTTTTTACAAAATAAAAAAAGGGGCTAAAAAACATAAAACATTCCATATCTCCGCAACCGTTATTTTGCGGACTCATATTTATTGAGACTTTTCTGCTTATTTTGGTTCATACTATTACCTCCTTAAATATTTTACACTCTTTTTTTAACACCCTGTGTAACCGTTCTAAATATACAGCTTTAAAAATTCTTTAATTGTCAGAATGGTCAAGATTAATCCATATCTCTCTCCGTTATGAAACTTTTGATATACCACGGTCCTAAAATAAATATGTTACTCTCTAAATGTCAGCATCATGAACAATAATGGATAAGAACGATAAAAGTTACATAGAAGCAACACTGGAATTTAATCTGATAGCAAACATAATAAATAATTTAACAACACGGTGCTCTAGCAATGAATCTTTGTTTAAATATCAGCTTCATACACCTGGATTAAGATATTTCTTTAAAATCGAAATTATTATAAACTGAGACACGAACAAAAAAACTATATAACTTCAATCTTAACCTTTGTATTTCCTTGTGAAATAAATTAATAATTTTTATATTACTATAACTTATACAAGGTGACATTAAGGGCTTATATGTCTGACCAAAATGCAATATTAATACAAAATAATGTTACGAAATCGCAAATTAAGGCCAAACAGAAGCACTATTAACGTAATTTATTTATAATTAATCTTAATTTAATAAATAGTGGAAATTTCAATAAATTTCTTTGAAACTATAATGTGCGACAGCATTGCAGGTAGTCATGTGTAATCTAGCGCAACAGTTCTGCTCGATATCATCGACCATAATGTCATTTGGTGCATGGCATGTACTTGTACTGTGAAAAGTTCGTTGTCATTGCTTGTTTGATGTTGTGTGTGTAAACAAAAATGGAATATTTTAATAACCGTAAACTACATGACATGTTGATAATTTACTGCAAAGTTGGGCAAAATTCTGTATCTTCGAGACGTTAGTAGGGTTTCATAACGCATAGAATACATAGGCATCCAGAAAACTTAGCTACAGAGGAAGAAATGTTAAATTTCATTGAGAAACATCCCACAAGCAGCATAAGAAACGAGAATACATAGAAACTGCTGGCGAAATTAAGGCACTCATATTTCGAACACCCTGTATATAATCTATAATTTTGATGTTCAATATGCCTGCATACTTCTACACAGTGTTGCCAATTTGAGAGTTTTTCTCCAGTTATAGAATTATTATTTTTGAGCAATGTATTAAATATCAATATAACACATTTATTCATTTCTGAAAGAGCAGTATTGCGTATTGTATAAATTTTGTGGCCAGAATTGATACGATCCAAAATTTCCAAGTATTTTACATAAATATGCAAAAGATATAATATTTTATAAATTTAAACCCATTATTAAAGAGTACATAAGTTACTTAAAAACGGTTTTATTGGTCGCAGAAGATTGATTACTAATAATTATTATATTTTCTTCTTTGTTATTTTATTTTTTATATTTATATATTTTTTCTTTTAATTATTTAGTGTATAAATTTAGTGTTTTACCATTTTCTGTCTATATGACTTACTCCATTAATTGTACGACCATGCCAAGCTCAACTCGGCTTTGAGATGCGCAGTAGACAAGCATCCATTAGTAATGACGAAAACAAACAATTGTAACAATAACTCATGTGGCATAATTCAGTAATAAAAAATTGAAAACTTAGTAAGTTGTTCTGAAACATTATTTCAACGTGAGACTTTTGAGTCTGATTCTATGGTAGAAATCAAATTGGTATATGACAAAAGTTGCTTTACAGGACTTGTCAATTGTCAATTCTCGAAACTGTATTCCCTTTCCATCCAAAATAAGGGAGATTCTTAGTGTGCAGAAATATCTGGACGCACTGTATACTCATTAATAATTTAAAAGCATAGCATAGCATACCACTACCAATTTTAAACAAAAATATTTTTATCGTTAATAACTATGTTAAAGAAGGAACACAGTAAAAATTCACCCTGTATAGTTTCATGTCATGATAATTTAGAAAAATATTTGTAATTAATTTGAATTAACTAATACCTTTGAAGTAACACAAAAGTATATGTGCTACAAAACCATAATTTGAAATAATAACATTATGTATACCTCTTTTCAATATTTTTCCTTCAGTTCTGCAATCACCACTGAAAACCAACCTAACTACGTGACAGTCACATTCAATTTACGTTGACACTACACTGGAGTGAGCAAAAAAACTGGGATCGCCAAATCTGTAGAATCGAATAAAAAAGAAAGAAAAGTTGCCGGTACTCTTCGCCGACATTCAACTGGGGCATGCTGTAAACTTGAGGGTAGTTGGCACACGCGGTGTACGCACTAATCCGGCGACCGCCCCCACCCCTCCACACGCAGGGGGTGGGCAACCCCAATCTGAAAAACTCCGAGATTTTATCTGAAATGTTGCCCCTCACGTTTTAGACCTCTTCTTCATAATACTTTGACTTACTGAGCGTAGATTTCGATAATTGTTCCAAGTTCTCTGGGCCGGAAAGATGGAGGGATCTTTCCTGGTACAGTCTCGGAAATATTTAGTCGGCACGGCGCTCAGCTATTATTTATAGGTTACAGGTGTTCATTTGTGTGTTCATTAATTTTAATTAAAACAATAGAACAGGAACACATTGAATCAAAATGCTTTATAAACGACATGATTCATTTATATTGATTTTTAAACATATTAATAACCTATTATACAGGGAGTCTTGCAAGTCGTTACAATAATTTTAGGTGATAGAATACGTGATTTTGGGTCGATTGAAACAAACATACCTATATACCAAGTGTTACAATATTTGTGATATTTTAATACTTTTTAATTTAACCGCGTTTTTCTATAATTATTGAAGTGTAGAAGGAATGAAGATATTGGCACTTTACACTTTAACTGAGATTCGAACGTATAGTTTGACAGTTGATCTACATTTACGGTTGCTATGGAAGCTAAGGACAATTGTTTTCTCATGGCATACCAAGCTATTTAATAGAAACATTGCTTTTCTTTTTTACATCGTAACTTTAAATTAGCTTTTAAGATTTGAACAATTGTAATAAATATTTAGCTTTTTGAATCCTTCGGTATTATAATAACTTCAATATGTCTAAAGGTTGCGTTCTTGTTAGCAAATGTTTTCGTTTCTTAAACCATTTTTTACTTAAAAGTGTTAAGATTAATTTCCCTAATTTTTAGAATGTTTGTCAAGAAACTTTTCCTAAGAAGTGAAAGAGCATTGCTTAGGTAAGTTTTTAATAATATCTGAATAAACCTACACACAAAGGTTTAAATAAAATCCACGTTTAAATTTGATTCTTCGCTTTTACAACGTAGAAAAACCATGTTTATGAAGTTATAGGTAAGTAACGAAGTCACTTTGGATTTTATTGGTCAAATCATTTAAATAATCCATTCGTTCCTATTAAAATAGTATAGAAATATTTGTTATAACAAGGTTTATTTTTTTCTACTCTTCAATAATTGTAGAAAAGCACAGTCAAATCAAAAAATATTAAAAAATTAATAATCATAAATATTGTAACACTTAGTAAGTATATAGGTATGTTTGTTTCAATCGACTTTGTCACCTCCTAAAATTATTGTAACGACTTGCAAGACACCCTGTATTATAGAAAATTAATAATGGACGAGGCATTATGCCAGTAAGAACATGAATAAAAATAATTTAATTTTACGTTTGATTTATTGTCGAATTCTTCTTCTTGCGTACTACTTACTATATAAGTTACAAGTGTTATTGCACTATTAATATAGAAATTATTAAATCATGCAATATATGGGAAAAGGTTAGTGAAAGAGAAAAATTAATATATAGGGTGTCCGGAAATGATGAGCAAAACATTCAGGGGTAATTCTAGACCGAAAATAAATTCTACCTCTTTCTATAACATTTTTTCCAAAACTGATTATTAACGTTACAGGGTGTTAAAGTTAAAATTTTATTTTCGATATTTGTAAATAACTTCTTAAGAAATCCAAATATTTACTTTAAATTTGGAGGTTTTTGCGGACGACAAATTCATATATGTTTCTAATTTTGACTTCACTAGTAGAAGGCGCCACTTGTGGCACACCATGTTTCTTTTAAATAGCAGAACTTTTTTGTATCTTAATGTTTCCATCTGACTATCGAAACAATCGATTTTCCTTCCTGTTTTATTTGAAAAAGGTATACCCTGCTGAAGTCAAGGCAAAAATTGAAAATGTTCAAATTTATGTCTTAAATATTTTTCTATGTACAGAAGGATAAGTACATCTCTACCTCTAATTATAGTAATATATAATATAATATCAGATGAGTACGAGGCTTTTGAAAGTCAATAAAATTCTTTGAAATCCACCGGAAATTATATAACACACTAGTTTCAGGTAGGTATTTCGACTCTTGACCTTCATGGCACTAGAAATAGATTAAGACAGTAATCTCAGTGAGTAATAGTACTAACTACATCAAAAAATACTCAATATTTAGCCAGTAATACCTAAGTATTAAATATTTAATAGATATATAGTTATTTTTATCAGATATCACAAAGGAACAAATAACTTTGCAAAAAGTTACCTACGAAGTAAGACTACCAACTGTAAAAATAAATACATACAACTGATTCTATAATTTCAGACGTTGGCGATTCCTTTCCACTAAATTTCGTTTACTGTAGATGGTTGGTACCGCTAAGTTAATAATATAATAACTCGAAATAAATATTATCAAATTTACCACCTAATTCAGAATCCAGTAAAAATGCAATTACACTTCTCTTCATTGTTTTGAGGAATTACTACAGGACTAAAATAAATAACGATTTTATTAATTAAATTTATTAGTATTTCATATAGAATTTCAGTTAAAAAACGATCATAGTGGTGAATGTACTAACTTAAATTATTTTGATCAGTACTCAAAAATTCTTTTATGATATCAATACACTTAGTTTAATTTTTATAAAGTAGGGTATATAAATATAGTTACTTTCTGAAAGAAACAAATTATCTATGGAAGAAATAAATCACAAAATAATGTCAAGTATCGTTAAATCTCATAGACTGCATTTGGAATGTTCTGTCATTGAAATAAGAAAATATTAAAAATAATGGTTATATTTCTTAAAGAATATAATATTATCTAGTTATTTGAAAGTTCTAAAAATTAGATAAACAAGAATAAATAGCATCAGCCTTGCAGTAGTGTGCTTTTATAACTGTTGAAATGAGAAAGGGTCCTCGTTTACTGTTCTAAGTTTAATCAGTGATGAACAAGCTATTCTGAATAATTAATTCGTACGTGGAATCAGCATTGCATTTGTAAATAAGTTCTATGAAGAAAAGTTGGAATTATTTTATATAATATAAGCATGCATATGTACAGAATTCAGTTACTTTTGTGTGTTTAATGGGTATATTAAAGAAATTGAGATTCCTTTTTTTCCTCTCCTTGTGTTTTGTTTATTAAGAGCGTTCTATAGTTAGGCTGCCATATTGAAATTAGTAAATTCTAATATTGAATTCCATATTTGTCGTAATGAGCCCATTTTTGACAAGTAGCTTTAGAATTAAAGTTCACACAGTGCAAAGTTATCCACTTTTATGTAAAATAATTACATGTTTTTAAAAAATGTTTTTTTGACCCGATCAAAATGACCACCTTTCCACTCTGTCTGATATAAAAATAAAAAAAGAAATTCCTATAAATTTTTTCCAAAAAATGGTATGGTTTCTTAGTACATAGACTATCGCTATGCATTCATTAAAACAAGATTTTAATGTTTATTAAAAGAAATCAGAGTCAATTACTAATAAATGGTGATCGTTTCTTATAACGTTACATTATTCGTAATAGTATTCCACAAATCTTCTCGATTTAAGGAATAAACAAAATTATTCAATATTCCCAACGCAAATAATCACATTTGTTGACGCTGGGGATCGTGCTGGCCCATTTTGAGGACAATTAATGCCTCATCCTAACCATTTATTTGGAAACTTAAAATTCAACTCTAAAGTAACTCTTTTATTTAACGTTACCTTCTGAGTTAGCAAACAGTATTCAAATTCATTTTTGGGAAAAATGTTGATATTTGCATTGGTAATCTACGTCTAGTTTTGTTAAAGACCGGGTATATGCAAATTCTACATCAAAGGCACAAGAGAAAGATTTTTGAAATCCTATTGGGCAAATTTTTATTTGCAGCAAAATGGAACATCTTTTACAAGAACACGATATAAATTGGATGAACTAATGTTCGTCTAGAAGTTATAGAACATCTTTAGGTAGTGACTATATCTAGTGGATGAACCATTTCTGGGCTGGTTGCCATACGAGCATATTATCAGTTTACGATACACAACGTCTTCGAAATCAACCCAAACCAAAATGACTAGTAAATATACTAGAAATTTACTTATACTTTGTCTCTTTGTCAAAAAAATAAATCCATTATTATTTGAATTAGTGAGCTCAAAGCAGAAATGTAGACGTTGCAGATAAATGAAATTTATTGGGATAGTTGCTTACAGTATCAGAAATGTAATGTAATGCGTGGTGTGAATAACGATTTAGCAACTTTTTCTTCAAATTTCAAGCCAAGCTTCCATTATTTAAGCTAAAGCTATCAATTTTCTTTTGTATATTTTAAGTTATGTGAATAATAGTTAATGTTTCAGACAAAGCTATTGCTTAACTTTTATTCACATTGCTCAATAATATTAGGTATAAGATCAACATTAAATTAATATTAAGTAGGTATCTTCTTGTTTATTAATCACTGATAACTTTAATGTAGTAAAAAACCTTGTAGTAAACAATATTTTCTTATATATATATTATTTGCCATATGGTTACTTTTGAAATTCCCGCGTTTTATATTCCACTGCTATTGGCTAGATACTTGGCATCTACACTTAGTAAAAAGAAACGTTATTTGATTTATTGATAAAATGATACGATTTTGTGTAAATTTAGTACTTACACTAGATACATCTCCTTTTCTCAAGACGTCATTATATGATAAAATTTCATCTATTCGAACGTTATATTTTTCTCAATATATTCTCCACGTTCTTGCTATGGTTTCAGGTGAGTAACTGATTTACGCATAGAAGGTACCTATAGGTATGTACTATATTTCAGAGCATTCCCAATGACAGATCGACATCTAGATATAAGTATTCATTTTCAGTGTTCGCCATATATAAAGATAAATTCCCCCTGGTACAATGTATAATTTATGTCCTGTCTTTTTAAATTTCCTCTCTGTCTTAGTTCTCTATCGACCCATCATGCGCCAACCTGCATTACACGGCTGGAGTTGTTGATTTAGACACTTATTAAGTTGATGACTAATAATGTGAATCCTGTAGCCGACTTTTCGAATGTGGGTGGATATCTAGATTAATTATTAACCTGAGAATTCGTGATATGTGTGATATAACATTTTTAGAATTTCTAATAACGTACATACCTATATACCTACCTACCTACTTATTTACAACAACAATTTAATAAATTGTAGTTGCTATGTTTAACATTGGAGATCCAATAATTTGTGTTGGTTTTATTTCAATGTATCCTTTGGAAATTGGTATTTCTTTACAGAAAAATTGATGATATAATTAATGCAAAATGTTATGAATTACTTCCACTGCAAGGAAGGTATTGAACTCAATTTGTGTTCGACAGAATTACACTGAGGGAAATATCATTTAGTCAATAGTAGAAATTGATTATCTCCAAATTACGTAAGGTTACGTTGTTGTCATAAGCAATGTAGCAAGGAATTTTGCTAAAAAAACCTGGTAGTAATTAAAAAACTGTTTCCATTTTTCATTTATTGCTTTAACCTATAATAAAAATTTGTGTTGAAAGGGTTGAGGCTGCTAGTTTTCGTGCTAGGATGACTAGATCTATTACATCAAAAAAGGTACTAAATGATTTTCTTGCCATTACCATGTGGGCTTGATTCATTTATCAAATTTGTCTTTGAACGTTCATTTTATATTCAAAAAGTTAAAGTAAAAATATTTGATACTTACAATTTGGACAGAATCAGCTATCTTTGGCATCTTTCTTACAATAATTTTAAGTTAACGTTGATAATTATGCCGAATAATCACTATGCTTATACTTAATCTTGTAAAGACAAGATTTTGCTAGTTATTGTTACACAGTGATTGTCAGGTTGGAGAACACAGCCTGCATACGAAAATCTGTAGTAATGACAGACAGATACATAGGCTGCGTTCCTCAACCTTAAAATCATTATGGATCTCTCTGTATTAGGTATTGATATGTTATTAATGTATACAAAGGACAGTCAGCGCCTTTGTGTTATTGTAGAGTTGATATTTTTATTTGGGCCACGCTAAGCTAATTTTGTTTTTCTCCCGTCTACCTATTTGTTGTTTTGATATTTTGAATTTTATGTACAACCCTTCATCTTGCCTGCACATGTCTATAAGATGACTCTACCAGACGAGTAAACAACCCCTTCTAGATGACTATTTAAAAAACACGGGACCCTTAATATAGAGAATGGTTACATATATAAAACAACAGATACTGAAGAGTCAATTGGCATCACGTCACAAAAAGCATGGATCAAGTAAGAAGTGATACCGTTATGTTAAACAGAACAAGATAGTTTCAATATCTAATGGAATTTTAGAAAATTTTGCAATTTGTTGCCTTAGATTTCCAAACTACATTTAAATTGATAAGCAAGTCATATCATAGGCAGTTGATGGATAAAATTAATTCTACTATTTCGGTCATAAATAATGGTTTGATTATAGGCGTCAAAACTTGAAAATTGCTGGGGGGGGGGAAGGAGGAAAAGGGGCAAACGTTGGTGACAGAAAGTTACGTTAAATTAGCTTATTGTTATTTGAATAAAATTCCACTTCACATCTATTACCCTGGAAAGTTCAATTCATGCAGCGGTCGCCAAAATCAAAATATGGATATTTTTTTGCTAATTTGAACCACCAATTTAAATTTTGTAGCTTGTGCCGTTTTCGAGAGAAATGGTAGCTGCTATTGACTGAATTGATCGATAACTAGGAACGGTAGCAAACCGATTTTTGCACCATATTTTGTTGCTCAACGAGTAGATACTATGTAAGGATATAGTTTTTTCTTTAGAAACTCACAAATTTGGCCATTCAACTCAAAAAGATAGTAAAAAATGTATTGTTGCCTTCGGCTTGTCTAAAATTGAAAAATGAACTAATCATTAATCATGCACCATTACACAACATGAAAATGAATTGGAAACTATTCTCAACGAGAAATCCAAGAAAGTACAAGCTACAAAATTGGTGGTACAAATTAGCAATACAATATCGAGAGTTGTTTTTGGAGTATTTGATTTTTAGTTTTTTGACAATCATATAAAAGAGCAAAACTGACTGTATCAATTGAATGGCCAATTTTTTTATTTCTGAAAAAAAACTATACACCTTCGTGTACAAACTATACACGAAAAGCAGACTTCTTTTTGGTGGTCGTATTTGATTTCTAGTTTTTAGACAAACGTATAAAGCAGCAACAAACTTTTAACTGACTATGAGTTGAATGGCCATTTTTTTATTTTTAAAAAACTATACGAAAGCTCAAGAAGTCAAGAGAAAACCTTTTAAGGTGGGAAAGGAAGGAGGAAGGCTATGTAAGGAGAAATAATGAGGAAATATATGCAATGTATCAGGCACCAACAATAGACGAAATTGTAAAAGCCAGAAGAGTGCAGTGGCTAGGGCATCTAGAACGTATGGAAGATGAAAGGGCAGTTAAGAAAATAGTAGGGAGTAAACCTAACTACAAGAAAAAAAGAGGTAGACCGAGGAAGCGATGGAGAGAGGCAGTGGCAATAGATCTAAGGGAAAAATGTAACGGATTGGAAAAGATAGGCGAAGGACAGAATGGAATGGAGGAGAATAACACAGCTCTGGGCCTAAAAGGCCTGTAAAAACAGCTTATATATATATATATATATATATATATATATATATATATATATATATATATATATATATATATATATATATATATATATATATACAAAAGCTTTGTTATCGTTCTTAGTTGCGTAGCAATTCTATGGTCTACTATAACCATGAAACCTAATATTTCTGAGCTGTTTACTCATAAATTATTACTCATAAAAATATGAAATACATAACAAAACAAAAATCATAAATAAAGGAACTATTTCCTATTAACTAAGTAACCTTGTAACCGCTTGTCGCAACTCAACAATGTTCCTATTTTAACATTTTTGCACTAGGTAGTATATACTTCTTATACGACCTTAGTTAGTAAAAAAGTGGGGGGAGCTCTGTCCCTCTAGCGGATTTGCTGGGACGGAAGACAAACGCCAACGTTAAACCGGCTCCTATGGGTTCTATAATCACAACAATGTCGCAATATTTCACAGGTGATGCGGTGATGGAATGACAATTGTTTTGGAGGAGGAGAATAAAGAAAATTGAAGATATAAGAAAGAAACATTTATAAACTTAGAATAATAAAATAAAAGTAGAAGAAAACACATTTTATTTTATCAGTCTATTATGTTGTCAAATACAATATATTTTACGAGGGAAGGAGATGAATGTCCCACCTACTACTTATAAATATTTATGGTAACATAGTAATTAGAAGTTGTTAATTAAATACAGAAAAGAACCTACAATTATTTTTAAATATTGTATTATTCCCTCTACTAACAGTTTTAATGCTAACGAAATTTTCAGCATTAATGAAGGAAACAGCCGGAAATCAAAGGCGCAGATCTTCGACACGCCACATAAACACCGAAACTGCGACGAACAGCGCGCCCGACAAAATGGCGCGTCATTTTTTACTCATTCGCGAATCAGCGATGTTTATAATGGAGATTCTAATCCACTCGCTGCCCCAGTAGCGGTGGGGGAACGTGGCAGAAGCGTAATATGCGAATTTAGGTGGCCTTCTAACTTACTGGTTTCACTTCTCCAAAACAGTGTCACTTAAATTTCGAAGAAACCTAATTTTATCATTTTTAAATTTAGTAGCATGTCTAAGTATATCATGTTTTCAAGTTAGGTGATTGAAACCTAATTTACTAGGTATTCTTTTCATTAAGTTTTCTAAGGATGAAGTGATAAATCTAAAAACATTCTTGGATATATAGATAAAACGTTCTTAGAAAATAGAACAGTATTTTGATTGCTCCTTATTGTCATTGGATTGGTATTTACTCGTCATTGATTAGGATCTATGAAGATGATGATCTTCAAATTCTATAAGATATACCTACAGCAAAAAATATCATTGTATAAATTCATTCATTTATTAAAGAAATTATTTTGTTGCATTTTATGTGATTCGGTATTTTAAAAAATTTCTAACTTTATCAACACAATTGATTAAAAAGTTGGTTTATGAAAAATGCAACAAAATATACAGGGAGATTCTTAAACTGTATGCATAAACTTATGAAATTATAGCTGAAGACAAATAGTGAAAAAAAAATTTATTCAAATATTTTTAGTTTCGAAGTTTACAAAAATGTGTCAGAAAAAATGTTTTATTTATAAAAACTAAGAAGTAAAAAAATCAACGATTTGTTTGATATTTGTAGCAGTACTTTGTTATCAGTTGTGGTCCTACTTAAGTTTATATTAACGTGAATATAAAAGTATGGTGCATAATTTCTCAAACGAAGAACTTATGGACATAATACTGACATACGGGAAATCACATCAAAATGCAGTGACTGCAGCTCATCTCTATGCCCAAAAGATATTATCCGAGACGTGCATCCTTTTTTATGTGTGGTTCAGTGGAGTAGAGAGAATGGCAATTTGCGGCCAAGGCCTGGGCAACACGAGGGAGTCATTAGACTTAGGCAAATAGTGAATATTGACAATTGCAGCGCAATTTGAGATATCACAATGTACATTTTAGCGAACGTTAAGGCACGACTTACTCTACCCATTACAGCTGGCACAAGCCTTTCTTCCAATAGATCTTCTGATGCGAGGGAAATTTTGCGAATGCGGTTCTACGTCGGCAGTACTTCAATCCAAACTTTGCCATGAACATTTTAATTAAACAGATGAGACAATTTTCACACGTAATGGTATTCACAATTTTTTCATCACCCATTATTGGATATTGGAAAATTCTCATGTCACTCGGCGAACACACTTTCCACAATGATTTTCACTAAGGGTGTGGACTGGAATTGTAAACCCAGTACTTATTGACTCCTTCATTCTGGAAAACCGGTTAACTGGTGCTCTGTATTTACAATTTTTGTGTAATAATTTACTAGTACTCCTCGAAGAAGCTAATCTCAACATTAGGCAACATATGTGGTTTCTCCACAATGGTTCTCCGCCACATTTTGCGAGAATAGTGCGACAACATTTGGATCATGTGTTTCAGAACGATGGATGATGGATAGGCGAAGATGGTCTAAAAAGGTGGCCCCCTCGATCGCCCGATCTAAATCCGCTGAATTTTTATTTTTGGGAGCACATAAATATTATAGTGTATACTATCGAAATTTACACTGCAATTTGGCTACAGCCTGGTTTGGGCCGTGATCAGAAAGTTTAATTACATTTCTCCTATTTTTACATTTGTCTATGAGCTCTTATACTCACAAATATATACAATGTGCTTTCTACTTCTAGTGTTGGTTGATACATGAAATCTTGCAAAACGTGAAAAAACCTCACTCTTGTTGAATTTTACAAGATTTATTTTGCGAAATTCTCTCAAGTTTAAGATTCTTGTATGATTCTTGCCACACTCTTGTATAGTTCTTGCGCGACTCATTTCGAATTTTGGTAACAATAGTGATTACTCTAGGTCGGCTATGGTTCTGGTCTGGTGCTTTCAGTCAAAGGGCAGTGAATTTATAATTAGTTCACTTCAGCAGAATTGAACCTAGACTCAATAAACTTTGATTTTAAAAATTATTATATGTGCTGGGTATTCTTGAAAAACGAGTATATACCTACAGAAATGCAATATTTATTTATTCAGCTAGTGTTTAAATATCCCTTTTATATTTGCAAGAAACTTCTTGCCATGGCTATATTTCTGGTCTTGTCTCACAAGACTTTATTTTCAAAATATTGGCTTATCTTGCAATTCGAGCTGTCATGTCTTGTCTTGGTCCTGTTTTATCTTGCGAAACCAGGACAAAATCAAGAAAAAGTAAGGCAAGATTGCCAACACTATCTACTTACCTATAAGATTACATTACAAAAGTAAGTGATACTATGAGATAGGTACCAAATTTTCCAATATCTTTAACATGTCGGTGTGACCACTTATGTCGAATATCTAATTATTTTATTATTTTAATAATGTAAGATTCAAAATATTTTGTTCGTCGTTCACTTGTATGTAAAAAGGCTTTACGCTTGGAATTTTAAATTCTTTTGGGAATACTCCAACAGACGACACCAATAGTTTCTAATACATATAAGATCTGTACCAAGAGTTAGTGATTTTTTTTTAACAGTTCGAAATATTCCACTAGTTAAGTTATGAATGTGTTTTCAAAACATGTAACTCAAGAAGTATTTAGTTGGACGAACATTTTACAGTTTCAAACTAGTCCTTGCCGTTGGGAGAAACCGATAATGAAAAATTAATTGTAAGGAATCTTCTAAACTTTGATAGGTAAGTAGGTACTTCCCCGACAGTAAACAAATTCCTATTTGGCTTTGCAACAATATTCAAGATTATTTTTCATGTAGGAAGGTAATAAACAGATGTCTATATCGGAATTAAATAATAAGATAAGAATGTACCCACCTACTTACATATTTGTATAAAAATATTTATCGAATTCAGTTCGGTTGAACAAAATTCTGAGAATTTCTCTTACATATGAGATCTCATTTAGGAGAATTTCTCTCTAAAATGGACGTTACAGTTAATCAATAAGATATATAATGTTTAATATATGAGGGGAGTTTGAATGAGGGCGGAGTTTCACGTCGTCACCAAATTTGTGTACTCCTAATATCTTTGTGTACTATTGAAGATAAAATAAGTAAATAATATCAGAGAACGTGATAATTTTATTGGTTTAGGCAGTAGTACGCATACGTTTAAAGAAGGAAAAGAATTTTACCTATGCTTAATATTATAGTCATTTCATTAAACATATTTAAATAAGTTGCTAAAGAAATTACTACACAAAGTATTTTAATAGAAGCTACAAATTAAGAGGCTTTATTGAATATCAAGAATGTAAGACGACGAAATTTTATATAATCGTACATTATAGATTCGCAACCTTTTCTTTCCAAACTGTAAGGTGGTAAAATTTCAGATACCTACCTAGTTATTTTTGTTTAGGAGAGGGAAGGGGTTACAATTCAAAATGATCGACACAATGACATTTTCGAAATCATAACCTGTATTATCCATTTGACCTGTTTTGTTGTATAGTAACACTGACATTTCATTTGAAAAAAGATATTTTATAGATTTTGTCCATCATTTTCATCTCGTGACTGTTTCTGTATTTTTTAGCATTCATTAAAAATATTTTTTTTACTCAAAATCAACACAATCCGTTGTTAAAACGAGTCCACACCCAATTGTGCTGATTTAATAACACAATACGTTCACTCAGTTATATGCCAAGCTAAATAAATATTTTATGGGTACATAGAATAACTCTTTAGTTAACTGTACTAAACTATGTACTATTACTAACACAAAATTAATTAAGTTAGTATTATCAATATATTCGCTGTTTCTCACAAATCAACTCTTCAACAAAAAATTGTGTTTCTTGTTAAAATTTTAATTTGTTCAAAATTCAGACTAAAATAATTTGTACAATATTATTTTCTATAATAATTAATATATTTGATTCTGTTCAAATTACAGCCACAAATTATTTTACTGTAAGTTATAACTCTTTAAATATAAAATTAAAATTTAAAAAGAAATACTGTTAATTGAACCAAGCTAAATCCACATAGCAACGGCAAGAAAATCATTTAGTAGTGATTAAAAAGTCACTTAATTGAAATAAAAATAAGTATTTGCTGGCATTGCTATAAAACTAATAATTCTAAGATTTTTATCTTAAGAATATGGGATTGCAGTAATAAATCAAAAGCAAAAAATATTTTTTTTGTTTTTTTAAAAAATTGTTTTTACTACGCCAGCAAAGTAATCTTTTTGGAGTTTATTTAATGCAGATGTTTTGCTGATATCTACTAATGGCTAAAATATATTCCCTAATGTGCAATCTTTTCCAGGGACATTTTAAAATATAACTGTTTAACGGTTAGATTTGCTACATTATATGTTGCATTTTATAATATATTTTTTAAATTAGATACACAAAAAGAATATTCTGGTTGAAATTTCAGCCTACTGAGACGTAAAAACTCTTTCTGTTAAAACAAATTGGAAATTTAAAAAATATTAGTGGGTATATACGCATAGTTATACAGTGTTAAGTGCCACTAAGCACTAAAGACAACAAAAAAAATATTTCGAAATTCCAGCTCGATGTTTAAAAAATGAGACAAAATCCTCTTTTCCTCCGGAAAATCAGCGCCTATGATAACCATCGTTCGACATGGTGTAGATCTGTCAACTACCACGTGATTATAGCGTTGCCAAATGTGACGAAAATTAACATTTTTATTAATAATAATACGGATAGGTAACAGTTAATCCGGTTAGCTGCAGTATTTTGCTTTCATTTTTAGTTATTTCGTTCCAAACAGTCAAAACTACATATTCAATCATTATAAGTACGTCAGCTGGATTACCCACTAATAAAAAAACACACTCCGTGTATAGTTAAATAAAATGCCCATTTATTGTGAGCATCACACCAAAAAAGGTATATTTCCCGATAATAAATTATGTTTAAAAAATTTGAATTGTTTGCTGATTTTTTTTCTGTGAGGCGTAGTGTATAGAATACTTTATTGGTATGTATTGACTTCCATAAAGTGTAAGTATTTAGGTTATACATTCTAAGATCACTTCAAACAGCTCGATGCATCATATCTATTTGCGGAACCATGTGTCTCTGACCGAACACCTTTACTGTAGATTTAGTAGGTACACAGAACGAGAAAATTGGCGATAACAGCATCAGCCTCCGGCACACGTTGCATCCCAGCTGAATATTTCTCCGTGTTTACGTATAAAGCCCATCTAGTCACCTGGTCAGCTTGATGACCATCTGCTGTCATTGTGGTGTTGAAATGACCCACCACCGCAAGCGGGGCACAATGCAAAATGGGGAACCGAACGGTATGGAACATTCTTTTCTGTACCGTCCAATCTCTATTGAAATTAGTCTACGTATAATAATAAGCGGATTTAGAAAATTGTGCGACATGTATTTAATTTAGTACTCCCAAATTAGCAATATCTAAGCTAATTTGTTAATTTTATGGAATTTGCGTGAGTCAACTAGAATTGTTAAGAAATATCGAGGAGTATGTAAAATTTATTTCTGACAATTTGGATAATGACATAATTGTTTAGATATTTCAATCATTTGAAGGTTATTGCACTACCCATGAAAATCTATTTTTTTACATTTTGATGACGAAAATATTTCGGAATAGCCACTCGTATTCCTATGCATACATCCTATGTTTTTTCATTACGTATATACAGGGCGTCCCAAAATTAATATATCATAGCAAGACTAGATTCCTGAAAAAATAATGAAGATGTAGCCAAACTTACCTTAGTCAAAAGTTAATGGTTAAAAAGATACACGATGCCAAAATTAAATAATTTATATAATAATATATTAATTAATAACTTTTTAGAATATACAAATATTCCACAAATCCTACATAAATACGTCAGTGACGCTCATTTTGCGCACACAAAGGTCATTTTCTGATCAATATTGATCACACCGTTTTGAATACTTTACGAAATTGCAGTTTTATTGCTATCATAAAAGCAATTTTTCAAAAATTTTTGAAAGTGTGCATAAATTGTTATGCACAATCGCCTTTACTCTCATGGCGATAAATATATCTCCCAACATCAACACGGATTTGTAGAAGAACGTTGTACAACAACAAACCTAGTTTACAAAGTACAATATATTTCCGAGGTATTAGATAGGGACATTCAGGTAGACGTAATATACTCCGATTTTTCTAAGGCGTTTGATCGTCTTAACCATGATCTATTGATTGATAAACTGCATTCTGCGGGTATATTTGGTGCTCTCTTAACCCTGTTTCGCTAATACATTACATTATAAACTGTTTCCAATAGGTATGTTCAGTATCGTGGCTTTCAGTCAAATAAATTTTCTCAATTTCCAAGTGTTCCTCAGGGATCTATTTTGGGTCTTCATTATATTTATCAATGACTTAACTCAATTATTAAATATTAATTTTTTTATTGTATGCGGATGATCTTAAACTATTTGTTGAGATAAAGTCACTATCTGATTGTTATAGATTACAGAATAACTTAACTAAAGTACACCGTTGGTGTGAAGATAACTATTTATCAGTAAATATAATATTATGTCGTATAGCCGCCAGAAGATGATTCATCATTTTGATTTTCTTTTGGATGCTACTATTTTAAATAGAGTGTCGCAGTTCAAGGGCTTTAGTGTAACATTTTGCGATAATCTGTATTTTAACGTGCATATTCATTTAATAACTGAACTAATTGTTTTGTTCGCTACAAACTTGAATATGGCTCTATTGTTGGGTGTCCGATTTATAACATCCATATAACTCTATTAAAAAAAATACAGCGTAGATATTTAAAGACACTGCATTTTGTCAACTTTGGTCTTTATCCGGTTCGTGGCATTCCACAAGATATTTTGTTATCAACATCTGACTTAATTAGCTCACAGCGAAGTCGCATTATGTACTCTCTAATATTTCTACACAAAATTGTTAATAATTTTCTAAATGCCTTTTCTCTGGTATCCAGATTTTTTTTCGAGTTCCTAGATTAAATTCCAGATCGAATTCTGTATTGCAGTTTCCAACTGTTCGTACTAATATACTTAAGGCATCCCCTCTTCATCAAATGATTACTAACTACCAATTGTATGAAGATCGACTTGATATATTTTTTCACTCAATTAACTTTATTAAATTTCTGTTTGTTTTTTTTTTTGCAAAACACTTATATTTGTGATTTTATTGCTCTTTCCTTTTTTATTGTTTATGTTATATTTTTGCTAATTACTGTTCGTTTGTTACTTGATATGTTGTTCATATTCTAGTTGTTTCTTTGTCTTTGTTTATTTTGTATATTTTGACATGTTTTTTTTCCTTGTCTTGTAACTGTGATTCGTCCCGTTGGACACTATCTAAATAAATAAATAAATAGACCCAAAAGCAGCAGAACTTCTATTGCGTAGATCTTCTATATTTTATCTTTCGGACTATCACAAAGAAAAAATTAATGGTTTGAGACATGGGTGGAGGTCAAGCAACCATTTCTAAATATTTAATACTTATCTATAATTTAATGGAAGATTATCAGTACATTCTCCAGGAAGTTGTAGTATTTTCAACCTTAACATCGCTGGACTACTGGAGTCCAGCCAGGCCAGATGATTTAGGATATTGAAATCCAATTAGTTATAGTAGATATAAACGTTTTTGTGATGCGAATGTTTGCATTAGTTTTTCAAGTGTCAAAAATGGCTTACGTGTATAGCAACTCGAAGCTGATGGATATTCTTTTAATTTATGGTGAAATAAAAATGTTTTAGCAGAACGATTTCCCTATAAACATACATGTGTCAAATGCAGCTTTTACTGCGGTGTTCAGTGAGTGGAAGTGTAGTGCAACGCAAACGTGGCACGAGAAATTTGAAGCAGAATCGTGGAAGAGATGGAAGTCTAAGGCGTTCAAGGCGTAACAGTGTGGCATATCGTACATAAGGCTCAATTATATCCGCACCATATACAGCGTGTTTATTAATACCAACGGATTGCTGTCAATAACTTACGAAATCAAAGCAATCAATTAGCAGAAATATTTATGTTAGTTTGTAGAAACTGGGTAAGACGGGCCGAAAATTTTGTTATTATAACATAAGGTGTGTCAAACTATTTTATTAATTAAAGTCATAAATTATTCTATTAATAATTAATAACAATAGTAGCAAAAGCAGTTGATTATGCTGTATAAAATAGATGTTATAAAATGTTATTTATTTCTTTCCTTGGGAATTTGTTTAAATTTTTTGTCCGGACTGCATGCTTTGCCTTGTCAGGTTTTACAGTTGACCAGTTTTCAGAAGTGTATTTTTAAATCTTTTTCGAACAGTTCTTTTAGATGTTTTTTACAAAATTGTATTTGTGAGTCACATTCAAAAATTTTCTTTTCGATAAAATCTGAATCATCTTCTTCTTATATCTGTTACTGTAAAGGCGCCCATAAGAAAAAAAAACAATTGGATGTTGTATAACCGAGACTAATAACTGTAGAAGTTTTATCTTAGCGAAAATCGATTTCTCGTATGTTCTTATCCCTCTGTACCATATTTCATTAATTTCTGTTGAGAAGTAATGACGCTAGATGGCATTTTCAGTTTTCTAGAATATTTCAGCAACGGCAACAGGATCTATTTGGTTTATCCTAATGACTATCAAAAAGCGCGATTAGCTGCCAATGGTGAGCCATAAAAGCAGACCACCCTGTATAACAATGCACACACACATACTTCGTTTTATTTCAAATCAAAAGGACAGCCTTATTCGAAGACCGTTTATATTAGAATAAAACATTTTCAATGAAATTTAAATACTTAATTTACATTGTAAAACATATTTAGTACGAAACATACCACATGAAAATTATTTACTTTTTTTTTTTCAAGAAATTCTGGGGTCAGTCTGTGAACTGATATTAACCGACCAAATTAAAATTTGGAACCAAAATGGCATTCTAAAAGCTAAGCATTAATTTAAATGATAGTAATTTCAGTGCTAAATTATGACAATTCTTCAACCCGATCTATCTACCTACCTGCGATTTTTTGAACTCCAAGCGGATGACTAGCAGATGGACGTACAGGCGGTCTACGTAATTTTGCGGTTTTTCAGAGAAACAAACATCAGCTGGGCTAAATCACACTTAAAGTGGCCGGTTATCTCAGGGACGCGTCTATAGTTAAATATTTGCGACAGATCAGGAGGCTCGTGCTTCGGCTGCCCCTAAGCTTTTACAAATACGCAAAAAAAAACGAATAAAAAATTGCTAGTAGGGCAACGGTCAAATCCATATTATGTTACACAAAAGGTTTTTTGTCGTGGCACAATGTAGGGGATCAAAATATTTTTTGTCGGAACATGCAAATCCTAATCTGCCCATGATTTAGGCAATTTTATAGATGTTATCGGTCTTATTTTAGGAATTATGTTTGCATTACGAAAAAAAAAATCAATTTATTGTATTTTTAAAAATGGTATTCTGTATAAAACAGTTTAAATAAGTACTTAAGGTCACCATATTCTTGAAATATTGGTTTCTATAAATAGAAATAATTTTAGACATTTGAGAACTGAATAATATAGACCATAGCAAATAACAGATATGTAACGACAGAAGCGGACTAACCAAAAGAATTTTTAGATACAGAAATCTTTGAATATACGTATTTTTTTAAAATTAACTGTTTATGAAAATATTGTATAACATAAACTTATTATAGTCTATTTGGAAATGAAAGAGAATAATAAAACCCCGAGATAAGAACCGGCCATGGGCGTAGTAATATTTCGCTTCAGGTAATTATCGGGTAACACTAATGGTAACAGGTAATTGGTATAAATTAGTATATTTTACTGGATACATCATAGGGCATGAGCCAGTGTATTGTGACAGATCAATCCAGTCTTAGAGCTGAATATACGAAGACGTGCTAGTGCAGTAGAGTAAAATTCGACTTGTGTTTAGTGACTATTGTGCCAGTGGATATAATATTGTTTGGGTAAAATGACGAGCTTATCAGATTACGTACCTGCTAAACGCGTGAAAAGATGTGCGCTATCTCAGAATGAGAAGATTATTATATTAAATGTATTTAATGCATTGTGTTCCAAAAAGACAGGAATTGGAAAATCGACTATCTACAGACTTTTAAAGGAAACGAAAAATGAACAAGATACTGTACTGTATTATTTTAAAAAAGAAATACCAACGCTAAACAAAATTTTAAGTGAACTTTCAGAGGACAACGATTTGCCAAAAATCATGAGAAGCAAATTATGGGCCGTCTTACGAGAGTTGAATTTTTGCTGGGAAAAGCACAACAGGAGGTCAGTTCTTATCGATAAAGATGAAATTATTTGTTGTCGAAGATCCTACTTAAGATCAATTAGAAAATTCCGTGACGAAGGGAGGAATATTTATTATCTAGACGAAACTATAAAAATGTAAAAAGTTTTCGGCAAGCATTTTTGGATGGACTTTCAACAGGGTTCAAGGCACCTTCAGGTAAAGGGCGAAGATTAATAGTGACACATATAGGTAGTGCCAGTGGTTTTGTAGATGGCGGTTTACTTTTATTTGAATCTAAAAATACAGGTGACTATGACGAAGTCATGAACGCAGATGTCTTCGAAGAGTATTATACACAGATGTTGCATCTTATTCCTCCAGGATCTGTAATTGTCATGGATAATGCCAGTTACCATTCACGGCAGACCGAGCGGACGCCTACGACTCCTTGGAGGAAAGCCGATATAATTCAATGGTTATCCGGAAAAAATATTTCTTTTGAAACAAATATGGTGAAAAAGGATCTTTTGACACTTGTCAATCTTAATAAAGGTCAGAAAAAATATGTTATCGATGAAATGGCAACAAATCGCCAAATAACGGTACTACGGTTACCACCTTATCACTGTGAACTTAACCCAATCGAATTAGTCTGGACGCAGGTAAAAGGAGATGTAGCGGGAAATAATACGACGTTTAAATTAAGTGACGTGAAAATTTTGTTAAAAATTCCTTGGAACGAGTAACTGCAGATAACTGGCAAAGATATATACGTCATGTACAAAAAGAAGAGGAGAAAATGTGGGAACTCGATAATTTAATTGACGTTGCTGTGGAACCTATCGTTATCAATCTAGGAGACGAAGATAATTTTTCAGAATATTCAGAGGATGAATTTTAATATACCTACTTTTTTATTTTCTTTATTGTACATTTATTGTACATACAACACTACATTTACTCACCATAATTTGAATTTTCAAAATACATATATTTTTGTGTGGAATAAAAGTCTATTCATTAAATTTAAATAAATATTTTGATAATAATATTGAATAATTTTATTTGAATTACTAAGAACACAAAGTTTTTTTAAAAGTATATCTCATCTATACCTATAATACATAATATAAAAATATTGAATATAAGCACCAGTACTACATTTATTTACGATTTGCATACATAATAAGCCTTTATTACTCTCTTTCATTTCTAAACAGACTATAGTTCTACATATAAGATTGTTCACATTTGTTTATAAGTATTATAAGTATGTGAAATACAAAGTGGGGTTAGAATAGCAAAGTAGTATGTGACTTACTTTTACTTTTTAATAATTTATTTATGATGTGAGTATTAAAAGTGCATTTTTAAGGCACACTTGTAAAAGTTTGCAGAATGAGCGCAACGAATTCTGCAATTTACTTACATCAGTGCCTTAAAAACACTTTTAACACAAATATCATAAAATACTTTTTCTACAAACAGTATTAAAAAGAATTAACCCGGGTAGAAATAAGTTAAGTTTTAAATAGCATCGTAGGCACTACATCAAATTTTCGAAGTGGTCACTTGCCAATGATATTAACTATGGTGGCAACCATTGTTGTATTAATAATTTACGAAAAGTTTGAGAGCTTTGTCACTTTTAAACGTTGTGTCTTTTTGTCCTTAAAAAGTATGGAAAAGAACAATTCATTTAAATAAATCGATGAAGCGGCCAACCGAGCTAGTTTATTACCAAGAAAATACCGGATTCAATATGAAATTGCATAGAATAAGTTTGTGAACTGGTGTGAAGAAAAAGGCGTTTCTAGAAAATATACTGAAAATGTATTCTTGACCTATTTTGAGGAGAAATCGAACGTTTGTAAACCTTCATCTCTATGGCCTAATTATTCTATGATTAAAGCTATGTTACGAATAAATAGCGACGTAGACATCAGCAAGCATTTTAAGCTCATTGCGTTTCTGAAGCGTCAAGGAGAAAGTTGTCAACCCAAAAAATTTCAGTGCCATCAATATCAGCAGATTCTGTTGAAACGTCAACTAGAAATGCAGTAGCTTCAGTTGATAGTGGTAGAATTGTAGAAGGATTTCATTTTTCAAATTGTGTGAATTGTAATATGTGTTCATGTTAATAAAGAAAATACAAATTAAATGTACTGCAAATTTACTATCACAATTCGACATTTACTTTAAGGCACTAGTGCTAAAGTGGTCATTTTAAGGCACTGGTGCCTTAAAGAAATATTTCTAATGCTACAAGGGAGTTTTAAAAATTATATTTTTAACATGTTTGCAGAAAAAAGTTATTATTGTATATGAGAAAATTTTAAATAGTACTTAATAAACAAAAATCAAGAATGTTAGTTTTCATATTACTTTTGTTCAGCATATTTTAGTTTTCGAGATTTCTATACTTAAAAACAGCACAAATCTGATCACTTTACGACTACCTTAAATCAAAATTACAATATACCTAAAAGTTAATTTGTTTTTATTAGTTGGATACAAGTTGCACTTTTGAAGAAATAGTATTGTAAGTGCAATTTTTCATAAATTATGCAAATATACAATGTATCGTAAGAAAGACTAGAACAATAATACGCATTTTCCTTACACCGTAATTGACGCATAAAACCTCAGCAAGATACGGATATAGTTTTTACATTACATACTTCACTATTACAAATGTTTTTATAGCAGGTTGTTTTGCAAATATATTCTAAATGATATTACACTTAGTGTTCCCAAAACATAAATATTGACATTCTGATTTAATAAGCAATTTTTACCCATAATTTTCGGAAACAGTTTTAAAAACTTCCTATTACTCTTCAATTAGAAGCACAATTTTCAAACAATAGCTATTAAAGAAACAGCATTTTTCTCGCCATATTCACTCACACGTAAAATGTGAACAAAAAAAAAAAGTTACCAATAGTCACGGAATTAGAGTCTTTAATTGTCAAAAATACATCAGAAAGATGTCCTTTCTGCAGGCAGATTCTGACAGTATTACTTCCAAATTTGCGCTTGACAGAACCTACACAGTACTCATTCATGAAGAGGATGTAATCAACATCTTCACAGGCGGATCAAAAATGAAAGAAATTAGAGGATGTGGGATCTGAAACACATCCAATATCATTGGGTATGCATACTACCGTGGTACAAACGGAATTAGCACGTATAACCATACGCGCCAAAAAAATTGCCCTAAACATACAATGGGCAAAAGCGGCATATCTGTATCACAGACCCTATACTGTAACCTGCATTTGTATGCTGGATTAAGAGATACCGGTTTAATGATAATAAAGAAGCTGACAAGCTAGCTAGGAGTGCATGGGGTCTCAACATCTTTCGACCTCTCTCAAGTATGCTTCCGTTATCAGCATTTCTTAAAATTATCAGGAGGACACCCACAAGAGTTTAGGAAACGGTGGGATGAAAAAATAGATGGCAATTTGCCAAACAGTTTCTAAAGTACCCATGCAAAGACTACTATATGAGAAAGTGTAATACACCTCTATGTAAAGATTGCAAATAGGAAGACGAAACAGCACTTCAAAAGCATCACAAAGAGAATTAGTGTTGGAAGAACTATGGCCTTCTATGGCCTACTTTAAAAAGATACCACTGAGCTCACCACTTTTTTCTCTTTAATAGGTTGGCTAGTAGTTCAGGTGGATTGATCTCCTAATATAAGGAAGTACAAGTAACCCAATGTGGCTTAAGTGGTGTAGCCTTTTAAACTATCCTCCCCACAATTCCATATTTCAAAAGAACATTGTGTAAATTCGAACTCATATATGGCATTATTTTTATACTGAATTTTGGGTCACACAATATTCTAATAAAGAAATACTATTTTTGATTAGAGAGTTAACTAGTGAAACAAACAACGAAATATGATGATAACATATCTCAATATTGTGTTTGTAATCAATGAATGAATTGTGTTACTTTACAATCGGGTGTGTCGTTGTAACAACCAATTATATTGATTTTGGGCAATAATGCAATCAAAAAATTTGAAGTTGTAGAACAATAATACCCGGAATTGAATTTGCAATTTTTAATTTTCAATTACCTTGTATAAAACATAATTGTTTTAACTTTTTTTTCTGAATAGATTTATGAAAGCAAACAGATTTTGATATGTGACAAAGTCGCACACCTCAGGTATGTCTACATAATAATCATAAGTACCCTAATCATACCGTGAACAGAGAATAAAGTTTGAAATAATTATAATAAGTACTCAAAAGTCTCGTAGCCAAAATATTTTGCCCTGCTTCAACGTAAATTAAGAACATGTATCAGTTCATGGTTATTAAAATGTATCATTTTTGCTTGTGGTCACTTAGAAACATCAAACACTAGACACAAATAAACAAAACCCGCTAGTGAGAATACGAAGGAAGTATATGCAATGCACAACTATTTTAATCTATAGTTTGAAGTTAACAATAACAAATGAATTACAATTACAATGTTATATAAGCTGGTCTTCAATCCCTATAAAGTTAACACATTAATACGAGAGGTCACATCTTAGATGATTTGCAAATATTTTCCAATATGAAACCAATATGGGCTCTTCATGTTTTTGAAAATCACTGCTTTGTGTACTTGTGGCATGCCTTTCAGGACATGAGTGATGGCTTTAATATTCTGTTTGTATACCTATTGATCTGCTTCTGCCTTGTCATACGTGCATTTGATGGATTAATTTGTTTCGAATAAGTTGGGCTAGTACATTACTTTATTGTTCGCTATTCAAAAGTTTAACATATTTAAAGAGACAAGTTTAAATATTTGATGCATCAAGAGATAGCTTGTTGAGATTTTTATATATTTTTATAAACATATTCATATCTTGTAATTTTACTTCCATTCATGTGCTAGACTTTAGAGATACGAGAATTATCGTTATATACAACGTTTATCTTGTTTTGAACATTTTGTTATCCATGCTTAAATATAAGATAAGCAGTCATAACATAAATATTATATCTAAGAACGTAAACAAAAATATTTGTATTTTTTCCGATTTTTTACTATCATGTTCAGAGAATATATTTTAAAATTGATTAAACAATAAGATATAGATTCAGTAGAGCTTTCGCAAGTTATTTTGACGTCATCGTTATAATTAGCATAAAAAATTTAATTGTTATAATTAACATTAACTTTCAAGAAAAGCATGTGGCCTTTCAAATAATACTGCACAATTTTTGTAATTTTAAATTCTTGGAAGAATTATTTTAACAATAAAAAAATTTGGAAAATATGCAATACAATAATATTGAGGTACCTACCTGCTAACCTACAACATATCACATAAAACTCAAGAAAATTCAGACAACTGGGATGCCGTTTCTTAACATAAGTAATTTAAAGTTTACTCTGAAAAAATAAAGATTAATTAAATAAGCCCCTGCGCCAAACGGATCAGTCAAGGGTTATTTTTAAGACTAAGTTTGCCTTACCAAAAAATTTCACACTGAAAAAAGCAAATAAGTAAAAAATAACAAAAATCACATCACTATGGCGCACTTCCGTATTATTGACGTTTCGAAAAACTCTCTGTTTTCGTTCTCAAAATAGTAGAAAAAATATTAAACGTATGTCAAGTTTGACAGTTTAAAATTTGTTTATCTGCTTCCATGGAGATGTTAAATGATTTTTATGTTATTGTTACTTACTTATTCTTGATACAACTGTAGCCAACAATGATCAATGTTTACTGAACAGTTTAACACACACTTATCTCCGTTCAACAAAATAATCGCGGTCTATTTTAATTTTCTTCTTGCTGCGTTATCTTCTTTCTCTAAAATTTTTGCCGAATCCCATTGAATCAAATGACCGTTTTCCCAAGTTTTTTATATAATTTTTATGTTCCTCAACTCTAACATTCATAGGCCGAGACGTTTTTCCAACATAATGTTTATTGCATTTACAAGGTATACTGTAGATGCAATTTTTTGAATTTTGTATATCATTTTTTGGACGAGTTTTAGACAAAAATGATCGTAAAGTATTAATTGTCTGAAAAACTGTTCGAATATTAAATTTATTACCGATTCGGTAATAAATTTAATGTAATATGTGAACATCTCTATGGAAGCAGATAAACAAATTTTAAACTGTCAAACTTGACATACGTTTAATATTTTTACTACTATTTTGAGAACGAAAACAGAGAGTTTTTCGAAATGTCAATAATACGGAAGTGCGCGATAGTAATATGATTTTTGTTATTTTTTACTTACCTGCTTTTTTCAGTGTGATATTTTTTTGGTTAGGCAAACTTAGTTTCAAAAATAACCCTTGACTGTTCAGTTTGGCACAAGGGCTATTTAATTATTTATTTTTTCAGAAGGGGGGCAAAAACCCAATAAAACTAAAGAAAAACTAAAATTATTCCATAAATAAATAGCTTCAGACAATAGGTATGTTTTTCCGACAGTGACAAATATTTTCTCAATGTAATATAATATACAGAATGTATCATAAATGATAACTCTAATGTCAGAGGGTGATTCATTGTCATACTTTGTGGAAAAACTTGCATGTCTCCTAAGTTGCTTTGTGTTCGTGATACAGGATGTCAAAGTTTTACTAAAAAATTATTTTCTTTATTAATTACCTTCTCAATACTCTCTTCGCCAATTTTGGTAAAGCTTGGTGTGTTTCTTAGCAATATCTTAATGAGGTGCTTCTTGCCAATTTTCAACTTTCTTGTCTGTTGAACTTTTTGTATCCCACTTAGTTTTTGACCAAGAAAGTTTAAGTTGTTTAAGATCATTTTTTAAATTAAATTTGTTAAGTATGTATAGGTAAGTTTGAATAAGTTTTTATTTTTTTCTCCCAAGAATTGAGAGAAATGCAAAAGAATCAACAGACATGAAAGGTTTAATTTAATAAACGTTTTTCTCCAAATCAACACAGCTTC
Source organism: Monochamus alternatus (assembly GCA_037114965.1). Lineage (NCBI taxonomy): Eukaryota > Metazoa > Arthropoda > Insecta > Coleoptera > Cerambycidae > Monochamus > Monochamus alternatus. The sequence goes on along the minus strand of CM073431.1, from coordinate 68,387,072 downwards.
ACGTCAAGTAGATCTACAGTATCAAATTTAATATGCTTTGATCAACATGTCACAAAAGTTTTAAATGAGGGAGGTCTGATTGACGTTATATATACTTACTGTTCTGTCTAAAGCATTTAACAAACTTGACCGCGATTTGTTGCTATAAAAATGATGTTTTTTATAGCTCGACTCTAAATATTGCACATTCAGCATCGTAAATTCAAGTCTGTTAATGAATCACAAGTCAGATGTCCCTCAAGGTTTGGTCGTAAGACCACGTTTGTAAAAGTTAGTTATAAGTGACAACAGTCTGAATATTGACAGTACTATGTTGTATGCTGACAATCTAAAATTGTTTCAAATATATCGAAAACACCGAAGACTGTTTGAAGCTGCAACCTGATTACAAATTAATATCAAGAAAGGTTTTTGTATGTCATTTACTAGAAATATCAACTTTAACTCTATTTAACTCTATTGGTATGCATACAATATTGACACGATATATTTAACAATTGTGATCAATTTAAGGATTTAGATGTTTTGTTTGAATCCAGACTAAATTTTGTTAACTATATTAATGACACCACTAAATGTGTATGTAAATCTCCCACTAATCAAATTTTAAAATTTAGAAGGTAGAATTTACTGTCATCGCTGAGGAACAAATGTTCTTCAATTAGCTCCAATAAATGTTATGAGACTTAGAAGTGGTTCTGTTTTCCCCCGTTTTTCTTATTCACAAGTGTATTTTCGATTTGTGTTTTTACTTATATTACTGTAAATTTTATTTGTTTTTTTTTTCTCATTTAATCTGTATTTCCAAATAAATACATAAAATAAAAATAAATAAATATATATATAGAAAATAAAATGGAGTAAAATGATTTTTTTCATAAATATCAACATCTGCGATTTGAATTATAATTTAAATCTAATTATATACCTTGTTATTGCCATCAAACACAGCAAATTTTATAAAGGTTAGCGACTTTTGTAGGATTAATAAAAAACTGACTTTTTATTGAAACTTTGATTCCTGATTCTAAAAAAAAAACAAAACAAGTTACAATATTTATATGGACGTATTTTCATAAAATGTAATAGAGACTACCCCCTGAAAGTAAAGTTATCATTTATGAAACACCACTTACTTAAATCACGTCCTAAGGTTTCTTTCTGTCTTCCTGAAAACTAATATTGAAGTTTTCCTTGAAATACCCTCATTTTTATGTTTGACACTATATCATTTTCTTTCTGTTACAAAAACTGAAAACAAGTTTTCCTGGCAAAAGATTCTTTGCTCTTTCCATACATAAAACGACATGCAAATGAAATTATGTCTTAAGAGATGATCACATAAATTAATTTATTACCAACAAACTAAAAAAATAATTTATTTTCAGAATATTGTTCCTTATGGTAAGTGCTTTACTGATATAATGATGATTCAAGATTTACAATGTGTGTATATTTAAAATTACACTGAAATAATGGTTTATGTAAATTTACCATGATTCTTTTTTTGATTTTTCCTTTAGTTTCATTAGGTTTTTGCCACACTTCTGAAAGAAATAAAGATTAATTAAATAAGACCTTGCGCCAAACGGATCAGTCAAGGGTTATTTTTTAAACTAAGTTTTCCTAACCAAAAAAATCTCACACTGAAAAAAGCAGATAAGTAAAAAATAACAAAAATCACATTACTATCGCGCACTTTCGTATTATTGACGTTTCGAGGAACATAAAAATTATATAAAAAGACGGGAATTTGAAAAATCCAAAATTTGCGAACACGCTTGGGGAAACGGTCATTTGATTCAATGGGGTTCGGCAAAAATTTTAGAGAAGGAAGATAACGCAACAAAAAGAAAATTAAAAGGACCGCAATTATTTTGTTGAACGGAGATAAGTGTGTGTCAAACTGATCAGTAAACATCGATCATTGTTGGCTGCAGTTGTATCAAGAAGAAGTAAGTAACAATGAAATAAAAATCATTTAACACCTCTATGGAAGCAGATAAACAAATTTTAGACTGTCAAACTTGACATACGTTTAATATTTTTACTACTATTTTGAGAACAAAAATAGAGAGTTTTTCGAAACGTCAATAATACGGAACTGCGCGATAGTAATGTGATTTTTGTTATTTTTTACTTATCTGCTTTTTTCAGTGTGAGATTTTTTGGTTAGGCAAACTTAGTTTAAAAAATAACCCTTGACTGATCCGTTTGGCGCAAGGGTTTATTTAATTAATCTTTATTTTTTTCAGAAGTGTGGCAAAAACCCAATAAAACTAAAGAAAAACTAAAATTATGCCACAAATAAATAGCTTGAGACAATATTCTTTTTTATGCCCTTAAATATGTCCCATGGTAATATTACGACGATTTGTAAATTTAATGTTCTGAAAAAAGTTTATTGTAATTAAACAGATAATACATGTAAAAATTATATGTATTTTTACTATGTAAATTACGTATACTCGAACATAATAGATATGTAAATTTATTAATTCGTTGTAAAATTAGAATATTCATTTAATGCATCTTATAATTATTCATATATTTTTGCCATAAAAATGAAATATCTTCTTATACACTGTGTAAATTAACTAATTCTTCATAAAACTCCAATTTTTAGAAACCTTAATCCGCAAATGTTTCATTAGCAAGATAAAAAAGAGCTTTAAGAAGTTCAGAAAAATAAATCTAGAAGAAATTTTCTAGTCATTTTCTAAAAAATTGACAAAATTTGTAAGTCTTAAATATGGTTGATGGAACTTGACAATAAATCACCTGTAGAATAGCATAAGTTTATTTATCCAAAGGTACATAAAAAAATGTTGTTTTATATCTACTTACAATTGTAACAAATATGTAAACTTAAGATGCTTCATATAAGTAACGAATACTGCGCATGAAGATATACATAAAAACACAAGTAAAAAAAGATATATACATATACACAAAGGAATGCAAAAACATACTACATATCAATATCAATAAATAAATAAAACCAACACATAAAAAAATGACCACATCAAAATAGAAATTGCAACACCATATTAAAATAGCACTTTATAATATGTTTTGGATTTATGACATCATTTATATTACTTCTTGTCTCATCAAAAATTAATTTCTTGAGGTTACATTTGAATGTATTACTTATTCTTATATCAAAATTCATGGGAATAAAATTATATGCTTTAATACTTAAAAAAGTAAAGCTTCTTTGCCCACAGGTAGTTTTAATTTTTTCAGCTTTTAAATTATGAGTGTTTTTCCGTAGTTTCAATAATAGGACTTAACTGCCACTGATAAAAAATTTTGATCTAATATCCATTACACAAACATCCTTTTATAGCATATCTGAGGAGTAATTAATATCCTTTCTAAAAAATATTTTTAATACCGGATTTTGTAATACCTGCAGATGTTTTAAATAACAGTACACATCCCCATGCTAATATTTCATAAGCCAAATGTGAATCTATGAGGGCATGATATAACATTTTCATTTGCTTAAGATCTAAAAAAGTTTTTAAACATTTTAACCTATAAATAATTTTTCTTACTTTTTTGCCACATAATTTACACGCATATCCCACCTTAGCCCACTGTCAAGCACTATTCCTAAATACAGAAATCATTATTAACAGTAAGTTCATTAAATATCGGAGCAGATCAATCATTTAAATAAAAAGGTACGTATTTAGTCGTATTTATATTTAATATTAGGTATTTGCTAGTAAAATAATTTTTAAAATGTTTTAGGTATTCCTCAGTTCTGTTTTTTAACTCAGTCCATTCCTTTATAGAAGAGAACAGTATCATCCGCATAAGTTGTAACTGAGCAGAGGTGTGTACATCATATAGCGAGTTTATATAAATAATAAATAAAACAGGCCCCAGCACTGTTCCCTGCGGTATGCCATACTCAATTACGTTAGCACAACTTCTTAAACCATTTACATCAGTATATTGTATTCTGTTTTCTAAACAATATATTAAAAGATTCAGGCTGTTACCCCTAAATTCAAAATTATATATTGTAACAAATTGAAATATACACAGAAAATCAAATGAAAATAACACCTGACCAAACCTAAAGTTAAATAAAAATTAATAATTATTAGTATCAATTTATAAAATATATAAAGAATTGTTAATATAGATATCCTTGGATATGAATTTTACATAGAATAAATAATATTACATAACATAAAATACTAATTTTAATAATTTTATTATCAAATTTAAAAATCAATTTCAAAAATTTGCATGACGACGACTATTATTATCATTCAGAACATAAAAAAAAAGAAATTAAACTCAGAGCACCATATAGAAAATAAAAGGAGAAAGTCTACAGAAAAATCTGATATACATATGGTATGCAAACGAGTAACATAATGAAAGATATTCCAATTACAAATAAATCATGTCCTAAAATTTAAAATGAAATGTCAAATTAAAATAATCAATTCTAGAAATGTCAAAAGTAAAGGCGACTTTACAAGAATCTTTTGAATATGAACAAAAACACAAAATAAAGACTATTTTCCTAAATAAAATAATTAAAAATTGTATAATTAAGATAAAAGGACATTTTAAATTTGTATTAGTTATAAGTTGTGTTGTGAATTGTGCATAAAAAAAAGACATACAAAGACTGCAAGAAAATCATGTGAATGGACTTTTATAACATGGCAATCTGCAGCAAGAAAAAAAAACAATGAATTTGTTGTTAGTTACGGCTTGGGTTTAGAGAAGAGCAGCAGCATTGCAAGAGAGCTCCCGAAATTATAAAAAATTGATTAAAAATAACAAGAAAAATCAAAAAAATATCGTCCTACCAGTTAAAATTTACCATTTGTACATCATCCAGTATAGTTTTTATTGCCACAACTGAAGATATCATCCGTATCCAGGGAAATTGTGCAGTTCCATAGAATCCCACAGGATAGTTTCCAGTTTCCAGGCAGCTTGCAGTTTCCAGGAAGGAAAATAAAATATTCCTAACCTCAGGTACCTTAAAAAAAAATAAAGTGCACTATAAAAATATCTATAGCTATAGTAAATTAAAATCGATTTTAACAATATCAATCTTTGCAAAGTATAAAAATAAACTACAGGACTTACCTGTATAAAACTCAACAAATATAACATCCACATTCAATCATTTCACTGGAGCAAATAATATCTGTCATCCAAAGAGAAGCCATTTTACTTTAGAATATAATTATGTTTCTGTAGGAATGCAACCAACATTACAAAAATAAAGGATATTTGAGTATAATTTATAAACTTCAATTAAATTCAATATCCAAGTTTTACTCTACATTGGTGTGGAAAAATTCATTATCAGAAAGGTAATATTAAAAAGAAAATATTCTTTATTGTTTTACAATTGATTATAGCACAAAATTATTGATAATCTTTCAAAAGTGTTACTAGTTATTACAATATAAAATAAAACCCTGTATATTTTGAACCGACTCCTGATTTAAGTTTCTTTTGCTCTTTTGATTTAAAAAACTGTGTCTAGCAAGGGATAAACAAAATTTGGTATAAATAAGGTAAGATAAAGATAAAAAAAATATTATATAAAAGGTTTGTATTGAACGAAATATAGTTGAAACACAACATACACTCACAAAACATAATACATAAAAGGATCATTGGCACCCAACAAAAATTTAATATTTAACTTTAACATCAAATACACAATAAAATATTAAAAATTAAAATAAACAATAAATAATAAAATTCAAATTAAAAATAAAAAAATATACACACAGAGATATTATAATAATAATATAACAATATATTATAATGTATTATCCAATTCTTTGTGGTACACCGTATTAAAAGCCTTTTTTAGGTCAATAAAAACTGCCAGACATTTATATTGATTATCAAGGGCTTCATAAATTTTGCTCACTAAATTTGCAATTGCATGTTGTGTAGATACTTTTACCTTTTCTGAAGCCAAACTGAGATTCAGATAACAGCCCATATTTTTTTATATAATTATTGATTCTTATTTTGATAACCTTTTCAAAACTTTTTAATTTAGTAATTAACGAGATTGGTCTGTAATTTGACACATCTGAAAAACAAAATTTAATAGGTATATAAATAATATTTTCATGTAGGTAGTAACATTTATTGAATAAAACAAATACATATATTTAACATGTAGAAAGTTGCATAACGCATTTACATATTTTTTAAGAATTTTTGTGATAATATTGATGTAGATACCTATGTTTAATGTTATTTACTATCTCATACACAATTTTACAGCACAACTAAACTGTACATACACTTGAAATGTCTCGTACCACTTTCATCTCAACTGCACTACAATATCTATAACGCACATGATTGTATAGACAAGCCGACGATTACTGGATCGAGACGCTGTAGGCGCATGCGTTGCAATGTATTTAACTAGCTATCTCTGTAGAAATTGATAATAATGTAATTTTTTATTAAATTTACAAAAATTTACACGATATTACAAAGTGAAATAGAACGATTACAATATAGTATCTAAATAACGCAGTACTATTACATGCTTTAGGTATTATTTCAATTAATATTGTAAATTTCCTTAATATTTGTTAAAATACTATAACTGATGTAAATATTATATAAATAATTACTTTGACATTTTACAGGAATTCTTTAAAGTGTACTAGAATTACTAAAGAATCATAGCTATACTAAGGTGAAGCAGATCTCAGAGATTAGTGTTACTGATTACAGAATGCATCTACAAATTTTAATTAATATATATTCTCGTAACATGTCACGATGTTCCAAGACTTGAAAGGCATCCGCCTACTAAATATTCTTCTTAGGCGATCGAATACTCGATATGTTTCTAATGATACTGAATGGGCTATATACTCCTACTTTTAATAGAAGGAAAATATTTAGTTGAAAAAACGTGTTATTTAAGTACCTCACTTGAAGGCGTTATATTATGTAAATGGACAAATTAAGGAATAATGTTTGATTTTACAGAAACAATAAAAACGAAAAAGAATTACCTCATCAAAAACTCTAGTAGTATCTTACACGGAAAAAATCTAATCCGTATTTAAGTATACCTAATAATATAGTTAAAATTTTAAACTTCAGTAATAAAGTATATTTGATAGAAATATTTACATATTCTTGACTTTCAAGCATTCTTATACTTAATTCAACATTTTTCTTTCTCAAAGTGACCTACTTAAAGGATAATATTTTGTTAAAATATTAATAAAATATTATTAAATATAGAATAGTTTATTCTTCCCCAAATTACAGGTTTAGAGATTTGAATGAATTGAAATTATTAATATTTTGTAACAGATGTCATTCTGCAAAATTTAAAATGCGGCTTTAGTGCAGAATAATATATAATATATATTTATAGGTATTAATATAACACTTGTGGTCATTAGATATTAAAACTATAGACACACAACTGTAATATTATTTACTGCAAATTGTATTACAGGTGTGTGTGCTGACCGCCAGATTTACCATCTGGCCAAAAGATGTAGTTCCATGTTGCATCACATCCACTCAGATTTTCTTCTATCAGATAACCTCGCCTTCTATGGCATACTAAGGAGAACTAACAAATTCAGAAGCGGTATATGTCTGATGTGCCGCTAATTGATGACTTACAGTTTGCTATATAACTCTTTTTTTCCTAAATAATTGAATGCTACTGAGTGTAGTCAGAACTTCAAATAAAGAAAATAAATTTATTTTGGAATAACAATTGTCGACTCAAGTAATTCATATTATCTAAATTAGGGATGCACGATTCTGTAAAAAAGATCGATTTTCTGGATCGATTCAGATCGGATCGCTTCGGATCGATTCCTAAAAAATCGTAATGCAAAAGATCGATATTTGAAAAGATCGGTTTCCAATGGTTCCAAAAAACTGCTGAACATGAATCTAAAATTAGTTTTATGCGTTCGAGTCTCAAAAAAAATTTGTTCAAATTTGTAACATCGTCGTGAAATGAAGATGGTATAGGGGCTATATCAACTAATGTAATGTATACATAGGTAGAGGTTACAATTTTTCTTCTACTAGACTCGAGCGCAAAGAACTAATTTTAAATTCGTGTTCAGCACCCTCGAAAATAGGGATTTTTTAATTAAGCCTGGAGAGTTTACACTATAACAAATATTTCACTGAAAAAAATTAATGGGTAAATATTGTACTGTAATATTGTTTTTTTGTGATATAAAGTAGTAAAGTAAATGTAATTACTGTATTATGAAAAATGTGTGCATGTGTCATCAATGTCCAACTTGAAGATTAATGATCAGTGTTGCCAACTGTGAAGATTTTTCTTCAAAGTGAAAATTTTTCCTCGTCATATAAATTCCTTCTCATAATGTTTAGTTGTATGTATATTTTTTAGTTGGAGCAATAAAATGATTTGCTGAAAACTTATGTTCATATCACTAGCTAGTATTTTAATTCAGTGTCTTTTAATAGACCGTGGTTACAGCTAACTGCTAACTAAAAACAGTTAGTACTAAGTACTACAAAATAGTAATCTAAATATTAAAATAGGTAGGGCATATCATCGAAAAGGAAAATAAATAAGTAAATCGAAATTCCATACTTTCATTAATACATATATTTCAAATTTCCCGCGTTTTTTAAATCTAGGGTAAAAATTCCAAACTTTACAATCCTAATAAAATATAACTACGATATTCATTTTTGCTAATTTATTTACAGGCCTTAATTAGATAGATATTTCGTTTTACTTTTGGTATAATCAGGTATTTATTATGTGAAGAATTGTGAAGAATTTTTGGATGCTCGGTGAAGAAATTTAAATTACTTCATCTGGCAACACTGTTCATGATTTAAAGTGATGCTCTCATGAACAGTGAATGTGAATGAACAGGTATTCCATAAACATAAGCCGCTTTCCTTTCACCATAAATCTGTTGTTTTAAATGCTAATTGATCAATTTCGCTAAATTGATCAATCAGCAATTAAAATAACTGAGAAAAACGGAACACCATGCACCCTCTTGTAAAATGTAATCCGATCTCGATCTCAATGGAAAATAATCGATTCACCAAAAAATCTCTGTTAAGAAAATCGATTCAAAATATCGAGAATAGCGTTTGAAAAGATCGATTACTTATAAAATCGATTTAAATCGGGCATCCCTAATCTAAATAAAACAAAACAATTATTTAAACAAACATAACTCTCTCATTAAGTGTAGTAGAGTTCTTGATTTCAAGTAATTTTTATTCTTAAATATATAATCTTATTCTACAAAAATAAATTAATCTTTCAATAAAGTACTACTATATTTGAGGAATCGTGAAACTAAGCTAGCGTTAGAATAAGTGTATTAATCTTACCATTAGGCTTACTTTCCATGTATGTCAGTCATTGTCGATATTTAATTTCAAATAATTTTAATTTACTGGTATAACACCTGCGCAAGAAGCAATCCTAAAAATGCAGAAATACGTCAGATCTCATCTATGTTGTTGAATTTTTGAGTTCCCTCAGTTTCAAAAGTGAACTTAGATATTTATAGTGTTTTCATTAAACCAGGTTAGTAAATTTAGTTCGATAATTTTTTAGAAAATTATTGAATAGAGCTTTGTCTGTGGAATTGTACATTAGCATACTTAAATATTTGGTATCAGAGAGCATACATATGACTTCATAGATAGTAATTGTAGGAGATTTGATTTATATTTGCTTAAAATACCTTTTTAATACAGTAAAAAAAGCAAATAATAAAGAATATATGGGTAGATATTGTGGGTGTAATTCACAAGCCCCGCTGGTCGGGGCTTTAGTCCGCATAGTATTTAGTTTCATGCAATATTGTTAATACCTAAAAATATATAAATAATGAAAAATATTGTAAATTAAAAAATAGTTCTCATAGTTTTTTTTATTATGGTTTTCAATAAATAGTACCTACCTGTCTTGTTGACTTTTCACAGTCTTCATACTCTCAAATTAGAACAAAAATTTGAACAATATCGTTCAATCATATTCTATTCTATCTCTAGTCTATTCAACTGTTCTGTGTATCAGTTAAATCATCTGCAAACTTTTACATTGTAAAGATATTTATACGTGCAAATTTCGTTCTGCATACAATACAAATAAAAACTATTATCTGCTCCCAAAAACGTGTTCGCACAATATGCAAAAATGTATTAATTGTTTGCAGTACGTCAAAAGCACTCAGGGTTTACTTCTCTGTGGAAAATGAGCTGTCTAACAATGCTGTCAATCACACATCACAGGCGGCTGGGGTGGCCCAACTGACCGGCCAACTATGCTAACAATGGCCCCATCCGCACACAATAGCCACTCAGCATTATTTATTTCACTGATTTTCCATGAAAAAATATCAAAAACTAAAACATTTACATGAAAGGCATATGCGCAGGTATTATAAATGATTCCCGGCATCGTAACTAGAGTTATGTGCCTTGTTTCTTAATTTTGTTATATTGAAACATTCTAGACCTTCTGTGAAAAGCTAACCTGGTATATTGCAGTCTTGTAAACTTTTATTTAGTTGATTTTTCGAGAACTAGTTATTATTATTATTTTTCATAAAAATTGTTGTATCTTGGAAAACCATGATCAGTTCAAATATCAAAAAACATTAAAAAAAGATATAATGTAAAATATTCCCTAACCTTGTCTTTATTTTTTGTTAAAAATTTTATATTTTGTAACAAAGTTGTAACAAAAGTAACAAAATAGTAATAAAAGTTCAAATACGAGATTTAATCAAGAAAGAACAATAATCACATTTTACAAATACTTAAATAGATCGCGCGATTTTTGACTCTCTTATTTTAAGCACATCAAATTTAAAGAAAAAAAAACAGTTCTGTTAATTTAAATATTACTAAATTATAAGTTTTTCTAAATAAAAATAACAAGTTAAATTAGGTCACTATCTAGTTCGGGTATAATTTGGTTAAGATTTTCTTCTAAAGAATAAGTAGTTATTTTATGATACGCTATAATACAACCGACTTTTACTTTTTTAAATGTTGTCCTATTAGTTATCAATAAAAAATTTGGGTTTTCCTTAGCCCTGTTTCTACATTTTTTTTGAGGATAGAACGCCATTAGTTGATTCATCAGTAAATAAAATATTCGATGAATCTTTTTCCAACATAGGCGCATCCAAGAGGGACAGAGGGAGTAATTCCCCTCTTAAAGCCAATGTTATTCTCTTAAATGCAATGTCTGTTTATGATCATGTCTATTTATTTTTCCATAAATTTTATTATTATTGTGATTTGTAATTTGTATTTGTTTGTGATATGTGTGATATGATTTTGTTGTGTATATAAAAATTTTTTATTTGGCCGCCAACGTATTATTTTATTTTGTTTTGTTTTATTTAAATTTTTATTAGTGTAGATTGTATTTATGTTATGTTATATGTGAAGTGTATAAGTGAATAAATATAATGTTTTTGTTTTATAAATTTAATTTATAAAATTTGTTTCTTGTACTTTGCTAATACCCTGGCTATATTTTTCCTCTTTTCTCAGGAATGGATTCTAGCAGAGTATCTCTTTTTTATTTTTTAAATGTTCAAATATCTTTAACCGCCCAGTACATACAAAGAAACAATTATTTTAAAAAATAGTACATTAACTTTTATTTAAAAAAATAGCAAAATGATAATTCCTCAATTAAATTAGAAAGCATTCAACCTAATGAATATTAAAGAATATTTTTACAGTTTAACATTTAACAAGTTTGATTTTTCTTAGATATTGCCTCGTGTGTTTTTCTTGTGTTTAAAATTATATGAATCTTTTTACTGCTCTTATGCAACTAGAAATACACACGAGTGCAATGGAACTTGTCTAATTCTAGTTAGATGTAAGTTCTGGATTTTGACGTCTTTAGCTCTATTTGTGTTACAACGTTTAATGACTGGAATTTATTAGTATAAGCTTATTAAGTGATTAAAATCTATCCCCCCACACACACACACCTAACTAAAATATTGCTTCCCTGATTTCCAATTATTTTTTCTCCTATTATTAACCAAAATCCAAACGACAATTACCATGTCCGTCAAGCAATTTCTGGATTTTGTTGTATGCTAAAAAATGTTTAATGTGAGATCTGTTAGCACTTACGTTTTCTGACATTTACGTTACTGACATTTTTCGATTTTCTTTTACAGAATCCATAACTACAGCAGTAGCATGTATTCATTTTTCACGGTTGTAACATTCCTTTTACATTTTATTTGTATTGTATATCAACACAAAACATTACCTATTCCATAACATTTCACAAAATAAATTGGTTATTATTACTTTAATATCGTTAAAAAAATATTAAAAGTTCGCCCATTATTTATAACTTGTAAAACTGGCCATTTCTATACTTTGTAATGTATATCAATCGACCAGATGTAGATATTTTCGGTAAAAATAAGCTGAATTAATTCAACTTACCTTAATCCAAAAGTTGATAACGGAGCTACAGGGTGTCAAAGTTGAAAAAATAAATCACATTTTATTTATTATTTTTCGATCGCATCGACCGTATTTTATGAAATTTGGTATAGGGGGGTTTAGTGATTTAAAGGGTACAAACCATCGTTGGTGGCGCCCTCTAGCAGATATACCAAAATCGTCGACATATTCGAATTTCTAGTCCCAAAAACCCCAAATCTCCAAATTTCATAAAATACGGTCGATGCGATCGAAAAATAATAAAGAACTTGTGATTTATTTTTTCAACTTTGACACCCTGTAGCATCGTTAGTATCAACTTTTGGACTAAGATAAGTTGAGTTAATTCAGCTTATTTTTATCCAAGCTATCTACATCTGAAGAATGTTGGCCCATTCTTTACTGAAGTGAGTGTGAGTTCTGAGCGAGACCACAGCCGACCGAGGGTAATCACCACTGTTACCAAATTCATAATAAAGTTCCATGTTTCTCATTTGTATACAAGTCCCGCAAGAATCACGTAAGGGTCTTGTAAAATTGTTAGACAAGAAATTTGCAAGGCACTCACAAAGCCAAAACAAAACTGTAAAAACCTATTTTGCAAGATAAAACGAGACATTTTTAAATTTTGGAAGATTTCTTGCCTGAACCAACATTAATTATATTTACAAAAAGAGGCCATTTTGTATTATGTATATAAAGACCACAATTTGACCACCAGATAACAATTTAAAAAGTTTTAAATTTGAATTAAAAATATTATTACACTCAACAATCCGTTAATTAATCACTTATCTTTATTAACTACTCTGTACACTACTCAATACTAATTACAACTCAACTAAACACTATTTAATTAATCACTATCTAAATCGCTCTGAATCTCCAGGAAATTTTCAATTAAACAGTCAAGACTGTAATTCCAAACTGTATTTCAAGACTGGTATTTTCTAGCATCTCTAGATCCATTTCCCGAACGACTCTCGAACGCTTCTCGTCGACTTTCAATTTTTCCAGTCTCGCCTCGACACCCGGCATTATTTGTTTGTTTGCCAGATTCACGTAGGTGCGATCGGGGCAATCTAGCGTTTCGCGATACCACAGTCGTCGAATTGGGTGCGAGTGAGACAAATTCTGTGACATTATATTTTCTACTCACTACGTCTTCAAATTTCTGATTTTCTTCTGCCTACGCCACAAAGTGATAAAAGGGTATTTTGTATCTACGGTCAACTATTAATTTAAATATTTAATCAACTTGTAAACAGCTAATTTGTATATATATTTTCCGCAAAATATATTTTTCTATACAGGGTGATTTTGAAAATGGGGTATCAATTTTAACTGATGACGGTATGCATTAAAATAAACCATTTTACAAAATATTACCACAATAAATGTTTTTAATATCCGAGGTAAGTGACTTTTTAGTTGCAGATTTTGAAGTTGACTCTGTGTAACCCTAACCTACTACCCTAATAAACTAACGAACTATACTCACGACAAGAATCCAGACGACTTACGTCATACGAACAAATGAATAATTCATGATATTTTCATCAAAATATTTAAGAAACTGTCACTGATAGTAATAAAACTATATACTACACTAAAAGTATGCATTATATATTGCACTAAATTGCAAAAAATGGTTGTTGTTAGCGCGACCAAATATCGAAAATTACGTTGACAATAAAAACAAATGTGTAACGTCAGCCGTGACGTAAGACGTCTGAATTCTTGACGCGAGTTTATTTAACAATAAGCGGCATGTGATAAGTTGCAGTCGTGCAGTCTTTGGTGAAGTCAAGCTTTCTTTATAACCTGAAATAATAACGTAACACATTACACAAAATTCAGAGAAAATTTGCTTATAAATTTCATCCCTCTGCACGACGATTTGTTTGTTTTGGCAAATGTGAAAGAGGTATACTCGCGACAAGAATTCAGACGACTTACGTCGTACGAACAAATTAATAATTCATTATATTTTTATCAAAATATTTAAAAAACTGCAACTGATAGTAATAAAACTATATACTACACTAAAAGTTTGCATTATATTTTGCCCTAAATTGCAAAAAAATGATTCTTTTAACGCGACCGAATATCGAAAATTACGTTGACAATAAAAACAAACGTGTAACGTCAGCCGTGACTTAAGACGTCTGAATTCTTGACGCGAGTATATATAATATTTAATGTTTACTATGAGCATACATAATTTAAAAATTTTAAAATAAGTGAATTATTTATAAATTTTATATTAATATTTTATTGGAATATGTTTCGCATATCATTTGTTATTTGAATCGAAGTAGACGTATTCTAAAATTACTACTCCACTTTCAAATTCACCCTGTATATGAATTAAATATAGTTTTATCTACGATCTTATGCTTATAAGTTTATATAACACCAGTTTATATATATGCAAATACTATTTCTCCTACATTTTCTAATCTGTTGCAATTTCTTTTGTTTACAGTTTTTTTTTAATTTGCGCCATACATATTTTTCATATACCTAATAGTATTACATTCAAGTCAGAACATTTAAAAATATTTTATTCAATGATCCGAAGCAATGTTATTGAATTTCACTCAGTTTTGTACTGAAAAACATAATTTCTTTATTCCCACTCTATAATATTAACGCTAAATGCATCTGTAATTAATTAGTGAGTTTCATATTACTTGTTTACTAAGGAGGGACTGTATTCACATATCCTACTTCCATACGGTTCGGTTAAAAAATAGATAATATCGTAACTCTCCAAATCAGCTTAGTGAAGAAAAACACAATTATACACCCCCCAACGCCACCGTAATATTCCCGATTTTGCAGCAATCGATATCAAATAATAATTTGCCGTGAGTCATCCTACAGCGGCAAATTTTCATTGGTCGCTATTTCCCTCTTTTGAAATTCGCCATTGGTTCGTAAAAAGAGGGTGAAAAGTTTCCCCCTCATTTTTTAACTGTTTTAGCGAGCCAATGCCTGTATGTTGAAGCCTGAAAGTTTCCCTCTTTTAATTTAAAGAACCAGATACACTCCGGACCAAAATCTCCATGAGGTAAACTTGTGCAAAATTCCTGTTTAACGTAACTGTTATAACATATTATGGTTGAAGTTTGTCGGCTATTACATCACTCTCAACACATACTTTTGAATGTCTCTTAATTTGATTGATAATATAAAATTAACAAAAAAATCTTCAGTTTTGTCTTCTTAAAGCCGCTTTATAGTCCGCATTTTTTTCTGCAAGTTACAAGTCTCTTGTACGTAGGCAACCGCACCGACTATTTTTCGATCAGCTGTTGCAATTTTTATTGCTTTTGCAGAGAATTAGTCTGGAGCTATTTTATCCAGCTTTTCTGCAATTCTGGGGAATAAGTTAATGATTTGTATGGTTACCATCATACGTAAAAGTTGCTAAACTGAACTGTCAAATTCAAACTGCTTTCTTTCGCTTCAAAATATACAGTATGCGCCAAAAGTATGGAATAAATTCAATAAAAACGAAACAATTATTTTTTCGGAAAAATCCTCGAACAGGTCGATTTTTAATTTAAAAAATACATATTTTAGTGTAAAATGCGATTTTCAAATGTAATTTGTTTTCGAGTAATGACGTCATCGATTTTTTTTTAAATGGCAACACCGTATTTTTTTCCGTGATTCTGAAAGATTGTTTAATTCTCTATTAGACAGTACTAAAATTTTGCCCTCTTACATGGGAAAGTTTTCGAGTAAATGACAATTGAATATTAGAAAACGTAAATTTTATCCATAAAAGAGTAACAATTCTGAGGTATGTAAAATAAAATACAATTGATTCAATTTTATACTTAAATTAAATGTTCGAATTACCATCCACCAACTTCTTGACAATGCGTAAGTTTGTAAAGAAATTATTCTGGCACATTATGAATGATTTCTGGGGTAACTCTGAGTATTTCGTCCCGAATGCGATTTTGAAGTTCTTCTAAATTACGTGGTTTATTAATGTACACTTTTGACTTCAAGTATCCCCATAAAAAATAGTCAAGAGGTGTAAGATCTGGCAATCTTGCAGGCCATTCTATCGGTCCGCGTCTGCCGATCCACCACCCAGGAAAACAGTTGTCCAAAAAATCTCGTACAGGGCGCGCATAGTGCGGAGGTGCACCGTTTTGCTGAAACCATATGGTATCGTCAGGAATGTCAGGGTCATTATCGTTAGGAAAAATTACTGCAAGGGCTGGAACAAGGTCATTTTCTAGAAACTCTAAATATCTTTGTCCTGTAAGGCTTCCTTCAAAGAAGAAAGGCCCTACTATTCTGTCGTCAACTATTCCAGCCCACACATTTAATTTCTGAGGGTGTTGGGTATGTGCCTCTGCCATCCAATGAGGATTTTCCCGACTCCAATATCTGCAAGTTTGACGGTTTGCTGTACCATTCAGACAAAATGTGGCCTCATCTGAAAAAAGTATTTGCCGGTGTAAACTTCTATTTCCTTGACATAAATCCATTAGAACTTCGCAAAAGTGTAAGCGGCGATCGGGATCATCTTCATTGAATTCCTGCACAAGTTGAATTTTGTAGGGATGATATTTTTCCTTCCTCAAGATACGTAGCACTGTGCTCTGACTAGTGTCATTGTTTAATGCAACCAATCGTGAAGAATTATGAGGATTATCCACCATACTTATCAAAATGTTCTGTTTCTGATTTTCATTAATGCTTGGACGTCCAGGTTTTGGAATATTTACAACATTGCCAGTTTCTCTAAATTTAAACTCTACCTTACTGACTGTTGATTGGCTGATAGGGCGATCTGGATATTTTTCATTAAATAAATCGCAAACTTCTTGCTGAGTTCTAGTCATATTCCCGCATCCGATAAGAATTAAAATTTCAATTCTTTGAGTAACAGTTAAATGTGCCATAAAACCTTAAACTGAATAATAATTTCTATGTCGCTTACAATACTTATTAGAAAGTCAGTGTGACAATGACACTTTGCAAAGATTTTCACCTACGTGATTCATAAAAGAACTATGGAATTCGAAAAACTAAACTTGATAACGTGTTTGCTTTATTTTAATTGATTTACGTTTTCTAACATTCAATCGTCATTTACTCGAAAACTTTCCTATGTAAGAGGGCTAAATTTTAGTACTGTCTGATAGAGAATTAAACGATCTTTCAGAATCAAGGAAAAAAATATGGTGTTGCCATTTAAAATAAAAATCGATGACGTCATTACTCGAAAACAAATGACATTTGAAAATCGCATTTTACGCTAAAATATGTATTTTTTAAATTAAAAATCGACCTGTTAGAGGATTTTTCCCAAAAAATAATTGTTTCGTTTTTATTGAATTTAATCCATACTTTTGGCGCATACTGTATTAACTGAAACCTTCATTTTATTCGTTGTTTGTTATTGCTACTTATTAAATTTGGATAAACAGTTTAGTGTTTAGTGTGTATTCGATTTGAAATGATGGCTTCACTTACATTGTAATTGCGAATTGATGACTGTAAACATACTACAAGTCAGAATTTTGGAAAAGGTCTTGTTGCAAGCCATTGCAGAAAGAACTGCGGATTGTAAAACGGCTTTTATAAAAATATAGCAATTTGAAAAAGAAGATTGGTTAATAATATTTTCTAAGTTAATCACATCAAACAGAGTTAAAACCCACGTAGTATTTTTCCTCTCGTAGTTTTGTCCAAGTGCACAAACCACAGACCTCAGGTGTGTGGCACTCACACAGGGTCAAAGTCACAGCGTAAATGGACCAGCAGAATCAGTCGAGTCAAAATAATAAGTCGCGTATAGCAGCTCGAAGATCCATTTCAGGCTGCAAAGACCTCCGTTACCCGTCAGTTTGTCTCATTTGCCTCAACGCTACCGTACAAACATTATATAGAGATGGATTAAACTAAAATTATTAGTCGAAAGCGAACAATGAGTAGTTGCAGCTATTAAATATTTAAACACACCTTGCAATGGCAATTTATATATAAAGTTATAGGTCTGTTAGGCCCATAGCTGCGTTATTTTCCTCCACTCCGTTCTGTTCTTCGACTTTCTTTTCCAATCCGTAACATTTTTCTCCCTTAAATCTATTGCCACTGCCTCTACCCATCGCTTCCTCGTTCTTCCTCTTTTTTTCTTGAAGTTAGGTTAACTCCCTACAATTTTTTTAACTGTCCTTTTATCTTCCATACGTTCTAGATGCCTTAACCACTGCACTCTTCTGGCTTTTACAACTTCGTCTATTTTTTGTGCCTGGTACATTGAATATATTTTCTCATTATTTCTCTTTACATAGCCTTTCTCCGTCTTCTTTCCCCCTAGAATTTTTCTCAAGATCTTCTTTTCCCACTTTAACAAGTTTTCTCTTGATTTCTTATTGAGGATACTGGTTTCACTACCATACAGCGCTGTCGGCCTCAAAATTGTTTAGTACGTTCTAAATTTTTATTCTCTGAACAAATTTTTGGATTTTACTAAGTGGTTGACTGCGTAGAACTTCTGTTTGCTTTTATTATTCTACTATTATTTCCTTGCTCCTCATTACACTTAGCTGCTATCAGCGCCCCCAAATACACATATTCTTGAACTTCTTCAAACTCCATCTCTCCGTGCATCTATAAGCATACTGTAGAAATTCTAGGTAATATTTTACTGTTATCTGCCATACCTGCTTAAATCTTTGTGAAGTCGATAACATAGGAGTATAAGCACTTTTCATGAAAATGCAGTTTAGATCATTGCGACCATATTTCGGTCGTTAGGAGAAATATAAAAAAACATTTCCTAGAACGTTTTTTGAATTAGACCGTTGCTAAATTAGCTATTAACCCTTAGTTCAGTAGACCATTATGTACAAAGAACATAATATGTATGAGGAAATATTTTCCAACATTCCAGAGAAGTTTTTCCATCACTATGTGAATCACATTCTCAGCGAATTGTAATTCGTAAAAATAAAGCTTAGTAAACAGTAGCCCTGTTTATTATAGCAAAGTAAATACCAGCACCTGAATGAATAACATTTGCCTTGGTCACATTGTAAGAATTAGTTTGATGTATAGTTTATATGTTTTTTATGTAAATGAATCCTTTACATTTCTGTTATGATTGGTGCCTAAAAAATATGTGATATGAATGAAAATTAATATAGTTAAATCCAAAACATTATTTTCCAGACAACTCAAGGTGAAACATGAAAGACTTTTTGTAGTATTAATACTTTTTAAATAATTTTCTATGACTTCTTCATTAATATTATTGAGTAAATTTATTAAATAGTTGTAGCTATATTTTGAACATTTCTTGATAATTCCTGTTCTAATTCAATCCACAGTCAGTCGAAATTATTGGTAACGCTATGATAGAGACAATACGTCTTTTCATAATGATGTAATTAAATGTTTAAGAAACTTTATTATTTACACCAAATTTTCAACTAATTTATAATTGTTTCTTGAAACAGTCTAAAAAGAATCTGCGTGAGTTAGAAAGAATATCTCTTCGCTGTGTCAATTATATAATTTTTTTCCAAGATTTACACCGTTTCGAGACTGACAAGTTATTTAAAATAAGAAAAAAGTATAATTTTCATCTGTTATGTTTTATCATAAAATCTCCTAAATTTTACACGTCAACTGCACATTGAAAAATTTGTATACGGCATTATAAACATTGTCACATTCTGCAGAATTATTTTATAAAACTAGTAACACTTGAATTGATGTAAATTATTCATGTTCTCTTACGCATTTTCCCCAAAAGTGAAAGGAAATGATCTAATTTTAGTACTACGCTAATAATATGAACCTCCACCTACTAGGTGGATTTTTTGTGCATTCTTTGATTCGATTCCTTGTCCTTGAAATGCCAGTCTTAAACATGATTAGCGTCTCTTAAAAGTATTGATTATTTTCACCAATCAGGTAAATAAATATCTTAATTAATCTAGTTTTCCTCCTAATTCAATTATTTGTACAACACTGCGTTTTTTATTAATCTTTGCCATTCTCTTTAGTTGTAACAATGCAATAGTGAAAGAAATTGTTATTAAAATTTTACATTACCTTCTATAGCGAATCAGTTTTTTTTTATTTTCGAGAAAACTGGACATGTTAATAACAAAGAAATTTAATCATAGCCACTCTAATGTATTATGATTTCATTAACCTTTTTTCTAAGAGCACCAACCTGCACTACGCAGTATAAAAAGCAATTTGCACCAAGGCTTGTTGACAAAGAACGAAATCCTTGAATTTTTAGGATAACACTGCGACGCACTAACTAGAATATTAGAAATTGAAACTGCTGCCCTCTTCTAGCGGGTAGTCAAAGCAACTAAATAGAAGAACTAGCCTGCCTTTGCATAGTTTGTCTGAAATCGATCTCTATTATCCATGAAATGGTCGTTTATATAACTGCTGTTAGGATCTCTTGGAGTGTTGGCCATCTATATTTGAATCATAAAACTTGGTAAATGATCACTAATAAAACACTGCTACTATTTTTAGATTTCGATTTTCTGCGGTAAATAACTGATATCGTGGCGCGACATTTATACAGCAATCTCAGAATTAGTTGGAACTATTCGCATATATTTATTGATATTAATAAATTAACTATACGTATATTGTATTATAAGATAAATAATGAATACCTATTCAATTTAGTAAAACTCGAGTTCTAGGATAATCATATAAAATCTTGAATTCACATGAGGACTTTAAAAAAGTCCAATTTTATCCATCCTTTAAGGTATGTTTGACCAAAAACAAACAAAATAATGAAGGAGGTATTCATTTAAAATTTCAGTAAAAAAGGAGCCATTATTCATAGAGTTTTTGAGGCTACTCCAGTATTGTCTAACAAGATCCATGGAAGAATGGTCGAACGGGTCTAATTTACAATAGGCAACAGAATTGCTATTGAAAATTATAGGCATATTACTATACTTTGCAACTTTAGTAAACTCTTTGAGAATTTATTGTACGATATTGTAACCTCTACCTTGACTTAGTTCAAACAAATTCACAACTGCCAAATCTTTACTTTGACGTTTCAGTCATACGCGTTTGACTGCTCATAAATACATAAACTGATTTTTATAAACGTTATCCAATAAATCTTAAATTCCTCATTGTTCTCCGGTCTAAAGCCTAGTTCGTCTTGATCTACCTTGATCTCTTCTAGACTCTTTTCGAAGAGCTTCGATTTCCAGCACCAGGGCTAGGGCTTCGGATATACTTTTGTGTCTGACTAACCGTAATGCTTGACTTATTTCAGACTCTCGCAGGCCATCGATGAAGTTGCTCACTGCTAACTATTCTTGGAATTCTGCCGCTGCTGTGGAGTAGACTAGTTCAACATACGTGCTATATCTGCCTCAAATTGCTATACATTTTGTTCGAAGCATTATCTCCCGCCTTTTAGTTGTACTGGGTAAACGTGTTGTAGATGGGCTTCACCGTACCTCATTTCTAAAGCAGTCTTTAACATTTGCTGCTAGTGCTTTTGTTTATCCTCAGCTAGTGTTCTTAATATTTTCATTGCTTCACCCCGTAAAACAACTACCTAACTTACAACCTAACTTTTTCTGGCCAGTTGTTTACCAAGGCAGCTGCTTCGAATTGGTTAAGGTAGGTGCTCCATTATACCTTTCCGTCAAATATTGGAGGCCTAATCCTTGCAGATGAAATGAAACTGTTGTCAGCCAATCTCATTCGCGCACCATTGTGACTGCAAATTTGTAGTATATGACTTGGAATTTGACGACTTCTCTCTATAACTTACTAACACTCTTCTACGAC
Organism: Monochamus alternatus; assembly: GCA_037114965.1. Taxonomy (NCBI): domain Eukaryota; kingdom Metazoa; phylum Arthropoda; class Insecta; order Coleoptera; family Cerambycidae; genus Monochamus; species Monochamus alternatus. Next base: position 68,364,725 of record CM073431.1, on the reverse strand, counting down.
CTGGACTTTATCTTACATCTCATTCCTCAATAGATGAATTTCATCTTCAACAGTTTATTCAAACTCTTTGAGATTAATCTAAATTTCTTCTTCTAACTTTTTATTATTTACTTCTTCATTATTTTTCATTTCTTCTAAACTGTTCTTCTTTTTCTCTTGACTGTTTTTCATTTCCTTCTTCAAACCTTTCATTATTTCATCTTGGCTACTCTTCTTTTCGTTTTTTAAATCTTTCTTTATTTCATCGTAGCTATTCTTTATTTCTTTTATCATTTCGTCTTGGCTATTCTTCATTTCGTCCTGGTTGTTCTTCACTTCTTCTTTTAAGTTTTATCCCATTTCGTTTCTGGAACTCTGGTGGCGAAACATATCCGTTTATATAAATGTTTAGAGTTCTCGAAGTTTCTGCAGTTTCGAGAACGTGTTGACACCTGTTAAGAGCCTCATTCGCGGCGAAGCTTTTGCTGAGTCCCCACTGAAGATACCGACAGTGAAGAGCGGCGAAACGTTTGGAAGCATGGGATCCGACCAGATACAGAGGCGGTTACGGGACGTCTCGGAAGACAACCATTATCCGAGGAACGGTTCCAACCGTCACAGTCGTAATACTAACAATAGGAATTGCCGAATTCGATATATGGGCGGGCCTAGAGATACGTATAGCAGATCTGTCCCCACAGAGCCTAGAACAACTAGGGCAGGTAAAAGAATCCCGGCTATCGCTAAGGATGTACGCTTTAATTCTATTTCTGGCGACGACCATTTACCAGAAAACCTTAAAACCACTATAACTTTATGTTTATTCGAAGTATACTTCCTTGAATGTCTCACATCAAAAGTTTAAACAGGTCCAAAAAAAAAGTCATATGTGCTGGGAGTTAGACTATATTTTTGTTTTGTATTTTTTCCCGCTGAACACGAATCTAAAGTTAAAATTGGGAGTTACACAACAAATACCTGAGAAAACCCAAATAAATCGATAAAAATCACTTTCTCGTAATTTATTCCTTACGATACCCTCTAAAACTGAAACAATGAGAAATGCTGTGAATATTCACTAATTCACAGCATTTCTCATTGTTTCAGTTTTAGAGAGTATCATATAGAATAAATTATGAGAAAGAGATTTTTATCCATTTTTTTGGTTTTGTCAAATATTTGCTGTGTAACCCCCAATTTTAACTTCAGCGGGAAAAAATACAAAAGAAAAATATAGTCTAACTCCCAGCACATATAACTTTTTTTTGTGCACCTGCGTAAACTTTCGATCCAATTTTTTATCGTTTTTATGGGTTTTCTCTAAAATTTGCTGTGCGACCCCCCATTTTGACTTCAGATTCGTGTTCAGCAGGAAAAATACATGAAAAAAATATAATGGGACCCTCAGCACACACCACTTTTTTTTGTGGACCTGTTATTAGTAAAACGTATGAGCTAAATGGATCTGAATAAAAAGTGCGTAGGGATTAAGGTATGAACAATAGCGGCGATCAGTACCATGAAATAGGTGAGGCAGTGTCTTAGTAAAAAAATTTGAAGTATCAAATAGGAATCACTACTGCTTACTTTAATCATCTAATCACTTTATTACATCCAGTGACATTAGACTCGTTAAGTAATTCATATGTATATCTATACTGTAAACCACAAATGTTATACTAATAACATATAGGTAAGAAAGAAATGGAGAGCATGGAATTCGTTGGTAGCCAATTGCTAGAGAGAGGCCCTTCAGAGGCATGCCTCATCTCTGTGAGACTACAACAGAGTCTAATAGTTTGCCATAGTGTACGGTCGTTCTATTTCCATTATTAATATATTATATTTAAAATTTCAACAATCTATAATTAAAATTTTATTGTCGTTTCTAATTCATTTTAGTTAAGTTTCAGATGCGTATACTGTAACTGTGCAATGTGAAGTGGCAATACTTAGGATATCAATTCCCACCGAAGAACAGGACAACACAAGGTACTATGCTAACGATATTATTGATTATTCAATAAATAAGGGCGCTTTTCAACTTTGAATAGTCCGATTTAAAATGTTGTCGCGAGATTTATTAATATTTCATAATAAAATTCCTAATTGTATTGTTTCAAGCTGCAAATTAACGTTGGCAAGTTGAAGTAAATATAATGTTACAACAGCATTGGACGATGCGCGTAAAATAGAAATCAAACATTAATGCATTTGAAAGTAGAGCGATGCCAAATAATCGTGTATTTGTATTTTCTGATTTGCCCATAAATGATGATTAAGAAAGAAGTTTCCAAAAACTGTTTATTCAGCCGCCACTGATAAATAAAGTTTTAACGTTATGCTTTATACTTCGAGATTATACATATACATATGTTTATATTTCCTCAAGTATTTGTTTGCAGGTGTTTTACCTTTTGTTTTTATACAGAATCTCAGCCAATAGAAATGGTTCAACTCTCAGACCGCCATTTTGATGACTTACCGACACATAATTCCCATATATCTTGTTTTGTTGCTGAAATGTATCACTGTCGATTGTCGATTGTTTAAGTTAAAAAAGTGAATTTTTCTAGGAACCAATTTAAACCAAAGTGAATGAGACATTAATAATTTTTTAAATTTTAATAGTCATATGAACATTTTTACATGCATGAGATATACCAAAATATGTAATTTGAAATCTGTAAATTTGAAATGAAACAATAAAAAAATACCGAAAACAAAATAAGAGCGAAATTTCTAACACTAATATGTACGACCTAAGTTATGGGGTGAAACAAATATTATAAAACCATACCTTTGTAACGGAAAACGAGGTACCCACCTTACTTCTTAAACAAAAAAACGCAAAACTGCGCATAATGAACAAATATCTATTAATCTTTTCGTAAATTTTGAAAAAGACAAAGGCAGATTTTTGAGGGAAATAGATAACTAACAAAGTAAGATTAATTAACAGAAGAAAACAAAATTATTGTACACAGTACATACTACATTTAATAATAACTGTATTATACTATTGTGTCATTGTGAATAACATAGTTAACAAAATATTTCATAGATACCTGGATCGGTGTAAAAATGAATCATTGCTATTATGTTTGGGAAAAAATATACTCTGAATAAATAATTTCTTATATACAAAGGGCAAGTTTCCGCTATAAATTAACGAATTTACACAATTTATACAAATTTACATGATTTTCGAGTAGGTACCTAACAGAAAATAATTATTTACAATCACTAAATATACAAAAATATGTTTTTACAAAAAATATGATCAATGATATACAATATTTATGATTTGAACCAACTTATTAATACTGATTTTCTTTAGTGCAAGCAGAAAAAATAAATTTCCACTGCTTTAAGCTTCAGAATTTCACATACTTAAATAATTGTCACAAGCACCATTTAGTTTTTATAATTACATACACTGATTTACATGTATAAATAGTAGCAATATGCGAAGTGGATGATGATCTTATTTGGTTTATACTTATTTGGGTACATTCTAACGTAAGTAAATTATGGATGTCGACTACGCTTCAAAACAAACCATCAGTTTATTATTTTTGAAACGTAGTGAAAATTTAACGAAACGATACACACACACAGTGATTTTGTAAACTCTAGAACACATTTAATAAAAAGTCTCTTTGTTAATGACATAGTCGTTGGTAGTTGTTTATTGAAAATGTTAATTTTTCAATTTATTAACATCCATTGATGAATTTATTTAAACAAAATAACAATTTTTTTTTCAGTGAATAGAAATAATGCCAAATTATAAAAAAAGCAAGAATATTAAAATAAATGTTATTAAACACCGCCTTGAAATCTATTTTCAAAAACCAACGTAACTATTATTTTAACAAATAATTTAATAAGTGCAGTGTTCAAAGTAACCAAAAATGAATTAACACTTATATGGCAATAATGATTTCAGTGTTAATATTCTTTTAAAAGTGCCAAGAATTACGTACATGCACAATGAGACACAGAAACAACTCCCAAAGACCTCTAAACATCAAATGGACCTAGCTCTAAAACATTCAAATACGAACATAAACAACTATTTGGTTACGTAATTTTAGTGCAAGTCATGATTATAGTATTGCTTTTTCATAATCAGTCTAAATTCAAAATTCGGGTAATTCCATAAAATACTTTAATTAAACAACTAACAATAAATACTAAATAAATTATCTCAACAATAGTAATGAGTATCTTTAGAAAAAATATTTAGTCAAACAATTTGTCAGTACTATACTACGCTCCAAAATGCAAAAGCTTAATGTTTCCACAAAATCGAAAGTTAAGAAACAAAAATCATCTTAACGCAAAACCTCTGCCTCCTCTAAGACAATCCTCGTTTCTTCAATGTTTGAGTCTGCAGCAAACATAAATCATTGCTTCTCACTTTTTTGGAACACAGCACACAAGTATCCTAATAATAAATAAATATTAAAAACTTAACAAAGCTAACACTACTACTGAGCAGGAATACATTTAGGTACATTCAATTATGTGGGGCTGAGAGGACTCAATCACGCTCGGCCTTGTTTCCTTTCCAGGATGAAGAGAATTCTGAGAGGACCTTTGATGAGTACCATTTTGAATAAGAGATGGAAGCGGCCTGGACAATCCTGGGTGTAAGACCGGATGACTGATCTGAGGCGGCTGATTATGAACCTCAAAAGTGTCCTTAGGATCTTCGTGATTATCTTTTAGTTCCACCGATCCTGTAAAGAGTAAATATCTTATTACTATACTATATATTTCCAAAGAATATATATAAATTTCTTTAAAAGTAATTCAAACAACGTTTAAAAGATATACAAAATATGGTACTACCTGATTATTAAATGTATGTGTATGTTTTGTGTTTTGGACAAAAATACACAAATAATTCATTCATTTCATTATAACGTTGTTCATACCAATAACGAATCAACAATATATGTATTTCCTATTGAGATCAATAACCTTCGCCCATCTATAGCCCAGAATTCTGGAGGTTAAGCCAAGAAGAAGTTTGCGAGCACCGTTTTGAGGTTGTCTATTTGTAGTTTTCCCTTTGTAGGTAATACTTGGACGTATGATATGCTATAAGTTGTTATCTACAGGCAAATCTATCACAACTTCTGATCAGCCTTAAAATATGACTGATGCAACTCAAGTAAAATATTGGTGATTTATCCCATAGATGCTGAACAGTCATAAGAAGCCAAGTTTGGTTGACTGTCAGACTGCTAGGTAAAAGTTCAACAAGTCGATGATTTCAAAATGGAGTCTTATTGGCGGTACAGTCTTCGGATTCCTACACGAATAGCATTGATTCTATACTACTGAAGGGCGAAGGTTAATGATGAATATACGAGTATAAAAATAATCTTCATTTTTCTTGTTGACAATAAATTTTATAGGAATAGTGATATTGTTTTTATTTTAAACGTATGTACTCTACATCTTGATCATTAAGGATTATGTATCTTTAAATACGTTTTTGTTAACATAGAAGAATAAAATTTCCCCAAATAAACAATCTAACCCTCAATCTGATCTGAAAGTTAATACACTCAGTTCAGTGACTTCTTCAGGTACTCGTCTATTGTTACTCTTGAAAATTTAATTTATAGAGTAATGAATTAGAGTCATTTATAGATAAATTTAATTTGCCGCAATATCTTTGCCTGTTATGAAACCTATTTATATGAGTTAAGATAAAGATGATGAATTTATACCACATACCCTATATCTTTAATAAAGCATTAGTTTTAGTACTCTTCCACGTTATAAGACACTGGTAAACAAGTATTATTCGCCTGCATAACAAATGAAGCATCAGAGGATGTTACCAAATTTATTGTTAATAAAAATATTGGACCTGGTATGGATCTCTGAGGAACACCCATGCCGACTTCAAGAAGTTTAGAATTAATTTTGGATAACACTTTATCGTTCTGTCAGATTAACGTAAAAGAAGCCACCCACCTATTTATTTCTATCTCTGCTTACACCACACGAATATAGTTTTGAAAGCAATTTACTGTGATTACTGCAACCGAAAGCACTACTGGCATTACAGAATCTGCCAATAACACACTCAGTTGTTTCAATATTATATTGCTGATTCATCGTAGATAGATTGTCTTAAATTCGATAAGATATACGAGTATATCCAAACAGTCAATAGAGACACATACTATTACTGCCTAATCTACCTACCTAAACTTCCATCTGACCCTGCATATTCATAGTAGCAGTTTGGAGAACCTTCACCATTAAGATCATCATCGATATTGTTAGGTCGACAACTTGTTGTCTTCCAATGGGTTCTCAGTCCAGAAGCACTGATATAATTCTTCCCACATTCCTGACAAATGTATGGTCTCTCGTTAGTGTGCAGCCTCTTATGAAGTTTGAGATGAACAAATTGAGTAAACTTGGCAGGACAAAAGTCGCAAGCGTAAGGTTTCTGCCCGCTGTGCAATCGAAGATGCGTCTTAAGATTGGAAGTTGAAGAAAATCTTTTCTTGCAGATGCCGCATTCGTGTGGCCTTTCCCCAGTATGCACCAAATGATGTTTTTGCAAATGGGCGAGTTGCGTAAAGGATTTGGTGCAAACGTTGCACTTGAAAGGGCGTTCTCCACTGTGCGTCCTAAGATGTACCTTCAAATTAGACAGTTGACCGAAAGTTTTACAACAAACATTGCATTCATAGTGCATCTTGCCATCTTTCTTCTTCAAAGGATAAGGCAGGCTTCGATAACCCCTAGAAGGACCATTGTTAGGACTTGTTGGATTACTTGAAATGATATTCATATCGTATTTCAAGTCGGGACTTTTAGAATTGGGGGAAGACCTGCCGCTTGATACTTGCAAAGGTGGTAATGGAGTCAAGAGATGATGCGTAAGGTTTGTGTTGATTATATGAGTGGTTGGCACTATTAAATTCGCGCCATTGCTGTGATGGTTATTATTAAAGTTTGTATTTATTGGGGGAGAATATGTATGTGTTGGGGAAGACGATATAGTACTATGTACTATACCATTCGGAGAGGGGTAAATATTGTAGTAGTTTGTTGTTTGAATGTTACCCTGATAGTTCTCCGTAGTATGGGGTACATAGAGATTAGCTGACTGTACCGGACTTGGAGGGTGATTTTTCAACGTAACAGGGCTAGGAGGCAACATGTTTTGGGCCTGAATGTTGGAACTGGAATCAGGACTGCATGGAACAGTTCCGTACCTGTGACTCTTTTTATAGGAGTAGGCCATCTCTGTAGGTGAGCTAGGAGGGGGAGTGGCATTCGGCTGCCTCTGGTTGTTGTCGTTATTATTTGTATCAATTCTGTTTCGTAGCAAAATATTCTCTAGTATACTCGAGGAGGGAGGGGTGTATCGGGAAATCACATTTGTAGCCTTAACTTCAGGTTCATAGAAGGGTTTGTTATTAGGAACTTCGTGAGGTGGGGAATCCATCACAATCACCGTCGCTGGGGGAGTAATAATTCTAGGGGTTAGTGTGGTTATTTCAGGTACTGCAGTTTCTATAGGAGCAACTTCCTTTTCAGCCTCGTGATCACTGTCGCTTTTCATAGTTTTGTAATGGTACGCCTTTGATATCTTAATTTTAACTTTTCTGTACTCATTTTTTTGGGTTTCAGGTGACACTGGTTTTATTACGGCGGTCTCTTTCGAATTTGGCTTCTTGCTAAAGTCCAACACGTAATTGTTTTCGCTGTCTGAATCGCTCGAGTCTTCAGGGGGAGTAAAAACATCGTCATGATATCCATTGCTATGGTACCCTTCGTCTGATCTTACACTTCCTTCTGTGGGAGTCAACTGATGTTCATAGGGAGCATCTTTCGATTGAGGTTCAGTCGTACTCACAGTAATTACTTCTGAAGTCTGCTGCACTTGCTGCCCTGAAAAATAATTTATCAATGAGTATTAGTATCTCTAATAAACTTGTAATAAATTAATTAAGTCAAGAATAATAAACATATATTTAATTTTGAACATTGGTATGTAATAATAAACGTAATTGACTTACTTATCCTTTGAAGCATTTGTTCGCCAGTTAAGGGGTAGTTAAGTCTTTCTGCGAACTCCCTGCAGTACCAAACGAGTAGTTCTTGATTCGGAAGAATAGGCTTAATAGTGTAAAAATAAATATTCATTTTATACTGACAGGCTATTAGATTCTGCGATTCGCTCGAGTAAGCGGGATTGACGTATCTCATCCAGTTGGCTTTGGAAGTATCAAATCCGTCAATGTAGTAGTAGAGTTCGTTATCCTTATATATCTAAAATTAAAAGTCATGAATGATAGCATAGATATTATTGTAGTATGTATTAAGTAAAATTGATGTTCTGGTGTTAAAAAGGAACAGTTCAGTATTATTTAACTGCGTCTCATTCATAAATACAACTTTATTCATTTAACGGTAACCACATTGACAATTTGCGAAACAATAAAAGCTGGTTAAATTAGAGAAACATGTATGGACGATTGCTGTTAAAAGATACTTTTAAATATCTCATAATTATCATAGATTATTAAAAATAATCAAGGCAAATTGAAATTTTGATGTGTATGTACACCTATACTTACTGCTGAATTTAAAAAGTGTCTACATTTGAATTGAACTGAACTGACTGACCTTTTTAATCCTGAACAAATATAGACAACATCAGTTAAAAATAATCACCTTATTATCCACGCAGCTATTTCTATAAAATCCTTCCCTAAGTTGTACCTACACCAGTGGAAAAAATAGAGTTGTAAGAAAAACTGTTACTTATTAAAGAAAAGATTTAAAAGATAATAATATTAATTTTCATGCAGTATATTAGAGTTGAATAATACTATTGTGAGTTATTTAAGCAAAAGAAAATAAATGCAATGCAAAGTATTGTGTGCTTCACCGAAATTGCGTACTCCAAAGTCAAGAGAATGAAAATATGTATTTAAAATATCTATATCTATTTTGAAATCAGCATTTTCCTATGATAGTTTCCATGAGAGATCATTAATAATAACCCTCAATCAAAATGTTTTAAAAATAGATTTATTTGTAGTAACTAATTTCATGGCATAAATTTGTCACATATTCAGACAGCAGAAGGTATAAAAATATATATCAGAATTTCATATAATGAATAAATCAGCCTACTTCGATCAAATTCGTTCACTTTAACCGCGGGGAATTACCAATTTGCAGCTAGAAGACGGTAAAAATTAATAACGCAGCATTTTCTACAAATATAAGAACTTTCATTTAAGTATAGGTAGTCATATAGCAATAATTCAATGAAGCTCATGCATAATTTTGAAGAAAATGAATTAGTTATTTAGATGGCAAATATGCATACCCTCCAAAAATATTTCCTGTTCGCAGAACTTGGTACAGCATCTTTGGCATATATTTCTCCCACGAGGGGTCCAAATCTAGTCCCTCGTGGGATATATCCTGTACTCCAAACGCCTTGAGCCTGAAAGACAAAAACGATAAATATGGCCCTAGTAATTTAAAAACAGTTGATGATACGTACATCTGAGAGAGCTTGGGAAGACTTCAACACCAAATTCCTGGGTAATGTAGCTTCTGCCCTATTCGGAGTTCCAGGTTCTACGGGTAGGTCTGGAACTATGTAGGTGGTGTGCAGCTCGAATTCTTCCTCGCGTATATTCGCAAGGTCGAACTCGCTGGCAGAAGATACCGCGGATTCTTCCATGATGTCCTGAAATTAAGACTTTTGTTATATCCACTGCTGGGTATGTAAGCTTTCATGACAGTTGTCAATAAACATTTTCCCTGTTGGCTGCCACGTTGTTGATTCTTCGACGTGAAGTCTAAAGACAACCAGCACAGAAATTGTTTATTCAGGCAGTCACTGATTCAGAACATCATTAAAATATCAGTTCTATAAATGATTATAGAGTTAAAGTTGGTGGTGGTTTGTAATTTACAATTTTATGATATAAGCAAGCAGAATGTGAACATATTAATTAATGAGAGTATAAAAAATTTTTCCCTCATCTGAAAACTTAATCAAAAAGAGATTTCTAATATTTCAATATTGGGAAGGAACAGACATAGAGCAAATTCAATGGAATAATGTAAAACGTGTAAAATTAATATTTAAGGTCGTCATTTCAACAAATTCGTAGCTGTTTTTAGAAGCTAGAAGAAACTAAGCGAATTCGAAAAAATATCTCTTCGTTGTGCCAATTATACGTTTTCTTCTGTACTTATGTATGACAATTTGTTTAGATTTAGAATAAGAAAAAAATAATATTATTATCTGTAATATTTTATCATTACATTTTCTACTAAACTAAAGAAAACGATTCAATTTCAGTAAATCTAAACTTATTACAGTATCTCTTTATGCTAATAGCAATCCTGGGTGGATGTTCTTTTTTCTATTAAACGCCAGCTTAGATATAATTATTACTGAAAATGGTTCATGGAAGTTCAATGGTTCATGGATAGAGCATCATTGAAAGTGTACTTTTAATGGTTTTATGTTCCTTCTCTCATCTGCTAACGCTATGTTTTCAATTTCGTTAAACTCTTAATATTAGAGTAATCAATTAATTGAAAAGCAATTAACTTGAAACAACATATTAAAATTGGATAGATAAAAATCATAAATTATATTTATCTAAATTAGACCAATAGTTTTGAAATAGTCATTTAAGAATTTAATTTTCTCTAAAAATGCTATAATTAATATTGAGATAAGTATCAATCTCCTTTTTACATGGAGGGCATGAGAAGACGAAGACGAGATAACACAAAATGCAAAAATAAGTTATACAATTTATTTTGTATCTGTGTGAGTAAAATTGCAACAAGATTTGCCCAAAATAATCCTTTTGCGATGTCACAAATTTGCCCTGATATCACCCGGTTAAATGTCACATTTCAGTTATAACTTTTTAAACGATATTAAATATCAATGTTTAGTCAATTTTAGTTGAAATATTAGTAACGGAAGTAAATTAAGAAATTCTGATGGTTTATAGAAATTATAAAATATATAGAACGCCAGAAGGTTTTACATTAGGTACTGAAAAATAGCCGGGCTATGTATGGTAGGAGCTTAGAAAGCATCCATCTAGGAAAAACTTAATGTAAGCTGTTGCTTATACTGCATTTTCATCCCAGCGTACAGTTGAAACCAATTGGATCATAGAAATCATATGTTTCTACGAATTGACGTAAAATGTTCATATTTTGAAATTCCCAGGCATTGGTGTGAAGCTACCTGTCAATACAACTAACCCATAATAGCTAAGTTAGTGCTATATTACCAGACTCACGCTTTCTCCATAGTATAGGTTGACTATTTTCGGTACATTTTTTGGCGTTCTATATATTTTATGATTGCTATGGGTGATTTGAATAATGATTCAATGCATAACTGCATGTATGTGGCAATTCTGTAGATTGTGAATGTATAGTGAGATTAATAAATCCTATAAAAGTTAATTAGTAGCTATTTTTGTGTAAGTAGGGAAAATAATTGAATTGATATCAATATTACAGCTATTAGAAAAAAGAATGACCCTTGAATTTATGCAACATTATTTAATAAATTCAATGGGTCCACCTACCCATGTGATTTTTTTTCATTTCTGTTCGATCACATTATTTTTTTTAGACCTAGATATCTCGTATCAAAAGGCTTATACAATTTTATTAGATAATAAATTATTGGACTTAACTTTAAATCAAAAGTATTCAAATGTATCAAAAGAACCACTTTCATAATGAAGTTATAACTATAAATTTTAAGAAAGCATTTTAAGAACTAATTTTTCTTTAAAGTTGCACTTAACTGCATTAAAAAAATTATAAATGAAAAAATGTATTTTTTAAGCTATGACTATTTCATAAAACGATTTTCAACCAGAATAACGTGAAGGAGAGAGGGAGCAAACATAGTTTTAAAAAAAATGCTATTTATGGTATATTCTAGTTGGAACCTATATTTTGTCTTCAAAGTAGCTATTCCAGAAAACTGAGTTTCACTCAGATGAAATTTGATCTGATTTGACTGATCAACGGTTTAATAGCGTAAAGTATAATTACTTTTTTAATTTACACTTAAAGGAAAATTTTAGACATATCTGCATTGAAAACAATTTTAAAATATTATATGAGGGCTCAGAAATCATCCTTGAAAGAGGTCGTGATTAAAATTATTATACTCGTATACAGGGTGTCCGGAAAGTAATGGGACCCAGCTTAAACATAGCTTTCTGTGATCAAATATAACCGATTTAGACAAACTTAGCTTAGTCCAAAAGTGTTTCATTTAAAAGTTACAGAATTTTAAGAAAAAATTGTTTTTGTGTTATGGGCATAATTAAGAAACGAAACGTCCAATCATGTTGAAATTTGGTACAGTTATGTTTTAGATAAGTACAAGCATTGCGAAGGAGAAAGTAGTGCTGCATATCGTAGGGAGCGCTCGTAGCAGTTTATTTGTAACTCATTTTTATCGTATCTTTTTTGTAATAATTACTAACTCAGTATAACAATTAATATTAATCTGACAGGCTTTTGATCAAATTTTAACTTGATCGAATTAGAAAATTTATTTCTATTTCAATGTGCGGAAATTTTCAAACGCGTTTTTACCGAAAACGGTGCATGTATCAATATGGAACAAGTATAGCTTTCCTACGCAAAATTAATTTTTTCATCATAATTTTCAGTCAAGCGTAGGACCAACAAAAAAGATACAATTAAAAATTTATTTCTATTTCAATGTGCGGAAATTTTCAAACGCGTTTTTACTGAAAACGGTGCATTTTATGAATATGGAACAAGTATAGCTTTTCTACGCAAAATTAATTTCTCCATCATAATTTTCAGTCAAGCGTAGGACCAACAAAAAAGATACAATAAAAATTAATTGCAAAAAAATTACCAAGAGCGCCCTCTACAATATACGGCACTACTTACAATGTTTGTACTTATCTAAAACATAACTGCACCAAATTTGAACATGGTTGGACGTTTTGTTTCTTAATTATGCTCATAACAAGAAAACAATTTTTTTTTCAAGCCCTGTAACTTCTAAACGAGGCACTTTTGGACTAAGCTAAGTTTGTTTAAATCAATTCTATTTGATCAGAGGAAGCTATGTTTAAGCTAGGTCCCATTACTTTCCGGACATCCTGTATACATATAGTTGAATTGCATATCAGTAAAGTATTAAAATCGATATTTTTAATTGAAAAATTTTGTGCTCAAATACATATACCACAATTACATAAAACATAACACCACGTTCTAGGTTTTATTCATTTTTTTTCTGTTTCTGTCATATCAGTTCGACAATCCATACCGAGTTTATTGAACGAATCTTTCTAGAAAGGAACAGTAACCTATTGTCCCCACAATCAATGAATATGTAATTGAAAGTGCAACTGGCTTCTACCTTGCTTTGCAGAAAATCGTGTAATCAATAAGTTAAAAATAACCGCATTTTCCAACATCCACTCTCTCGTGATGACCTTAAACAATATAGAACAGAGGTGTTCTCGAGTTATTTTTTATATTTTTACTGGAATAATGAAGCATCCGATGTTGCTTCCAATGGCTCATAATTGAGCGTTACTAGAATTTAGTATATAATCAGCAGCAATAACGGCAACTCTATATTGTACAACATGAAGCCACTGATATTGGTTGAGCATGATGTTTTAGTATGATTTGCAAATGTTAAGTGAAAGGGTAATATGGGTCAGTGTGTACAGTGAATATCGACCAGGACGTGGCGTCGGGACGCCGCTGCGATCAACGGCGACGTCATTAACCGGTTCTGACGTCATCGTTGCAACGAAAAGATTGCAGCATTTAGACCAATCAGGTTGCGTTCCATTCAACCGGCAAGTGGAGAGTTCAAATTAACACAATTTATTATTTTAACTTTCTTTGAGAAGACAAATAATACAGATTTCTTTTACAAAGTCTTCTATTCAATGTGTATAACATCTGTCATTGGATTATATATAACCTTTCAACTTTGTTGTTGTTTATATTTTAGCATTTGCTAAAACAAAATCTAATAATTATTAAAAGGAAATTTTTATAATACAACAATTCATATTAAAGTAATGTACAAAAGGCAAAATAGATCATAGTGTTTATAAATATTATAACTGTATAAGTAAATAAAAAATTAAGATTTTTAGCTATAATTTAAAAATGTATACCATATCTTAAAATGCTACTAGAAGAAGCAATAAAAATTGAGTAAAAATTAAGTTTGATGTATTATCTTGTAGGTATTATACAGTATGTTGCTAATGTGTGCCAGTAGGTACAGATGGTACAGGTACATATTACTGAAATGATAATAGTTGAATTGAATAAATTATTATTATTTTAAAAACTTCTTGATGTGACAACATTATGCATAGACACTATTGTAATATTCTACACTGATAAAAATTATTAGCGATATTACAGGATGGATTGGTCAATAGTGTGAAATAACACACCAGAACGTAACGTTACAAATATAACGGAAAATTACTATTAGTGAGCATGTTGTTTTTTCATAGTATAGTCTTGTTTTTTTACACATGCAATGTAATTTTACAACGTTATTATATGTTTTTAGGAAAAAGTCATGTAATTTTAGATTAAAGACGTACCTAAATGTACGGTATTCATATGGAGATTGTAATACAGTATGGATTTGATATTTTTTACATTCATGTACGATGTGAATAATGTGTAAATTTACAATTATTTTTATCAGTGTACCGTAAAAGCTTTGTTTTAGACGATATAGTTTTATTTTATATTTCGCACATTTTTTTATCATAGTACATTCAAATTTGAGATATTAAACACTTTCTGAAGACCAATAAAATACACGAATTAGTTTTCGTAATACTTTTCTTCTAGAACCTTACTGTCTGATAACTTTTTTGTACTTTTAATAAGTTTGCCAAATTTTCAGATAGATCATCATCATAATCAGACATTTAATAATGACGTAAATTTAGTTATTAGCAAGTACAGTTAATTTTTGCGTTAATTTTTATTGTAGATTATTTTCAAAGACAAACCAGTACAAATTATTGTATGCAAGCTCGTATTGTTTGAATAGTATTCGTGAAAATATAATTTAAAAAAATAATTATCTTAAGAGTGCCGTATTCTTAAAATAGTGTTTTTTACAAATACTAGTAATATTGGACATTTAAGAACTGAATAATATAGAGTTTAGCAAATAACAGCAAACGAAGTAAACCGAATATGTAATGGGGGAAAAGGTCTAACCTTTTTTTAAATTCAATTGAAGATACAAATATTGTTAAAATATAAACTTACGTGGTTCTGCCTATAAGGTTGTTCACTTTTATGTGAAAATAATTGTTAAAATGTAGAATAGCAATATAATGTGTCATACAAATGCATTTTAAAAGTTACTATATTATTTGAGGAGAACTTAAATACTAAAAGTGGATCAACAAAACATCAATCATTTTATTTTTGATATTATTTTTTCTCTACGTGTTTGATTTTTCGAGATTTCTGTTCCTATAAAACTTCACAAATTTGATCATTTTACAGTGAGAAATACGGCGATTTTAAACAAAACTGTAGGTAATAATATGGTTTCAATCAAATTTTATCACTCTGTGTATTTGTGAATTTTCTAATAAAAAATATAATAAAGTTCTCCTTTAAAACAATAGACGCTATATTATTA
This sequence comes from Monochamus alternatus, assembly GCA_037114965.1. Classification (NCBI taxonomy): domain Eukaryota; kingdom Metazoa; phylum Arthropoda; class Insecta; order Coleoptera; family Cerambycidae; genus Monochamus; species Monochamus alternatus. Next base: position 68,348,983 of record CM073431.1, on the reverse strand, counting down.
AAATATTGAAAATTGAGGATATATTTTCACGTTCTTTTCATAAAATATTTTATAGTGTTATAAGTTCCAGAGTCTCAGTGAACAATACTAACATTTTTTAGCTATTATTTTCCTTATTATTGAATTTGCCAGAAAAAATATCTGCAAATAATTACTACATACATCGAAAATCCTAAAGATTGGAGCACCGACGACAGTGACCCCATACTCTCTGACCTTTTGTTGATTTAATGTGTTGTTGAAGTTGTAAAGTAAAAACAGCCTTTGCGCATTTCCTGTTCCCCGGGACTGCAGTGAACAGGTGAAACGTCATGATATATAGAGGGTGTACCTCAAATGTCAGAAGTTCATCCACTTTACCTTTGACCTTTCGAATAAACAATACCCGCAAATTATCAGTCAGTGATGTAATTTACAATTAGAGCAAAAATATATATTGGAAAATTGTCAAAATTCAACATTTTCATCTATATTTGTTTTATATTTTTTCCAGGAGTACAAATTTAAGGGGTAAGATTTGAAAATTGCATGTACAGGATGGCCTACGAAATATACATTGGGTAGAGGGTAGAATTACCAAATATAGATGGAAAATTACTTATACAAAAATCCCACAAATGAGTAGAGCTCTTGTCTTGATTTTTGTTGATCTTGTCATTGTCTCGTAAGACCAGACTTGACAGTCAAATTGCAACACAAAACAAAGATTTAAAAGACAAACCGAGAAATATTGCTACAACAAGAGGACTTGCAAAATAAGAAGAAAAAAATAAATATTGCATTTTTATTGTAGGTATATACTTACTTAATATAAACATAACAAATTAAAATACTCCTAAGAATGTACAAATACATATATAATTGTGTAAAAATTAAAGCTAATGAAGAATGCAAAATAATTAAAATTCTGTATATAGGGCACATTACAAACATCTACTATGTAAAATAAAACAAACTGCGAAATGTACACATTAAAAGCAAATAACAAACATAAATTCAGAAGCTAAAAACTTTTTCTTATGTCTGCAATTGTATAAACAAACATCTATTAGTGAGTGACTATTTATAATGTGGTATATTGGAGATTGCTTATATATGTTAGTTTTATAGATCTTAATGTAGAATAGTCCACTATTTCTGTTATTAATCCTAGGCACACGAAAATCTATCAGACAATAATGACGGACATTTAACTTTATTGTGAAGAATTTTAAATAGAAACAGTATAGCTGTCATACTCTTCCTGTTTTCTAAACTCCTCATGCTAAACCTCTCCAAGAAATAATTGCAAGGTGTGCCTCTTAATGGATATACACCATCTGAATATATTCCAAACAATAGAGGAATACTCTAGTTTAGATCTCACAAACGTAATATAAAGAAGTTTAAGAGTATTCATAGTTTTAAATTCTTTCATGTTCCTCATGAATGCAGGAGTTTTATAGGCACTACTAACAGTTTTTTGAATATGAGGTACAAAGGATAGTCTTGAATCAAAAGTGACACCGAGATCGCATATAGTTTCAGGTCTATTTAAAATAATATTGTCCAGTTTGTAGTCATAAAGCAGCACACGAGACTTGCGACAATATGACCTTACATTGCACTTGGCAACATTTACAGGACATTTATTACTAACACACCATAAATTAACAAGATTTAGATTTTGCTGCAATTTATTACAGTCGGTGTATGACTCAATGTTAGAAAGGATCTTAACATCATAAGCATAAATTGAAACGTTTACATCCAGGCCAACAGTAATATCGTTAATGAACAAAATATAAACAATAAGGGACCAAGAGTATATCCCTGTGGGACATCTGACTTCTGTAGATATTTCTCGGACTGATAACCACGGTATTGCACATACTGCGATCTATTCGTTAGGTATGAATAAAATAAGGCATCTAGGTCCAGTTTTGCTGAATTAAACTACTTATAAATTCACTGCCACTTGACTAAAAGAGCTCCGATTCTGTTTCGCCTATTTCGTCTCTTATTTATTACCTATGCAAAACTGATCGTCTCTATACTTAGATTAATGTACAAAAAGCAAAATAGTTCATATAGTATTTATAAATATTATAATTGCAAAAAAAGTAAATAAAGAAATAAAATTTTCAGCTATAATTTAAAAATTATAAAAATTGTAAGACTTTACAGACTTTACGTATTGTTCTACCTAAAATAAAAAAAGGTTACAGGAGCGTGTCCTTTACTGCTTCCATATTTAGGCTGTTGTTGAAATAAATATGTACGTCCTTTCATAGAGGGCGTGAAATTAAAGAATAATATAACTGTCAAATCAAAAATATAAAAATTTTGCAACCAGTCCTGTTCTGTAGAGTGTATGTGTAGATAAAATGTTTAATTTTAGACAGTTTTTAGGTGCTCTTGATGGTTACTGTTATGTGGAAAATATAATAGTTATAAAAACCGGCACGTGATATACAGGGTGGTTCGTTTTTAATGGCTCGCCATTAGCAGCTCGGAAACTGTAAAATATTGCAAAAAAAACGGAAAATAGCGATTTTAGATAATGCCATCTAGCGTCGTTCTCCTTCAACAAAAATAAATTTAATTTTGTACAGAGTTATAACAATATATATGTGAAATTGGTTTGATTAAGCAGCTTTCAAAAGTATTATCTTTTCTTATGGGCGCCATATTGGATTTTGACAATAACAATAAATGCAGAATAAAACTAAGAGCACTTCAACACGTAACACTACAATTTTATTTGAAGAATAACCAATTAAATTTTAAAAAATATAATTTAAATAAAACATCCAGTTCTTCTTGATATAAAACAAAAATCAACGAACATTTTGACAGACTCAATATTTACTAATACACTGATAATCTACTATTAAATTATACGCATTAGAACTAGTTTAGTAAAATGGCACGAGACCTTATAATTCTGCAATGGTATTCCAATATGGGCCTATTGCTTGGCCTCCACGGTGTCCATAATTTAATCCATTAATTTATTTCTTTGGAATAGTACGAAAATAAAATTTATTGCAATCCCTGTGAAAATATAGAAAATCTATGCGACAGAATTTCTGCTACTTTTAGTTCCAAATTATCCTAAACCTTGTAGACAACACGTCACTTAGAAATATTTGTGTAGAATATTTGTATATTTTAAATATTGTGTTTTGTTTTACATCAAGAACAACTAGGTTTTTTATTAAAAGTTCTAATAGTTTTTAAATGTATGGGTTATTCTTCAAGTAAAATGTAGTTACATATTATTATTTACATGTTACTGTCAAGACTCAATATGGCACCTATAAGAAAGAAAACAATTGAATGTTGCATAACCGCAACTGTAGTAGCAGTATAACCTTATCCCCCTGTACCTAATTTCAGCTTTTTCTGTTGAGAAATAATGACGCTAGATGACGTTTTCTGAAATCGCTATTTTTACAATTTTTCAACAAAGGCAGCAGATATCTTGAATCTGTTTGGTTTATTTTAATGGTCATCAAAAGGCTCTCAAGTTCTTCATAATATACCAATGGTGAGCCATAAAAAATGAATTATTTAAAAATTCCAATTTCTTTTATTAAATAGTGAGGCAACTCCACATACAAATAAAAGACTATAGCAAAATTTACCTAGTAAAATATAAAATTCTTTAAAATTCGAATTTTTTTATTAAATAGTGGAAAAACTTCACATACATATAAAAGACTATAGAAAAATTAATTCACGAACCCTCATTTGTCCCCAATTTGAGATGTAGGTAGATTTACTTGACTAAAATTTAGAAATTATATTTTCAACATTAAATTCAAATTTTATGTAATAGTCACATCCAGCTTTGGAGATATCTGGGAAAAACATTTTTCATGGGTGGACCGAGACGCTATAATCTTATTAAGATGATTTAATTCGTATAATTATGATCATATAAGATGTATCTCTTCTTTTTTGTCCGCAGATTAAGCTTGTAAATTGTTACAGGCAAATTTTTTTCCCCAACAAAAACAAATAAATATGTTGTCAATACAATAAGCTATCTAGATTTAAAATTATCTAACATGTTTAAATAAATCGATATATACTGTATAATAATACGTGTCACTTCAGTTCATTGCAAAAATAGGGTATTTAGCTCTTTAAGGGTACTTTTAATTGAAATTTTGATACTTATTATAGAGAATGTTTCATTGAGTATAGGACATAGTTCTGTGGTCAAAACAGAAAGTGTGAGACAAATATATCTCAAGGATGGTGTTCTATTTCAATACAGAAGAAACGCTTCTAATTTCGGATAGATTATGATAAATAGATAGAAAATGTATATATTTGGTTGGTTTTTGAGCCTAAGCTATGGTTCCAGTTTAAGGAAACATCCCCTGCATGAATTATTTTTTAATATTAAAAATTAAACCCATAGTCTACAAACAATGAACAATATAGTTAATATTAGACTTTTTATTAGTTTTGAAAACGATGTTCAATTTCGGATAGAGTATCCGATTTTTTAATAAGCAGCGTGACATGACGACACAAACATGTTAATTTTAGGCCTTTAAATAAAAGTCACATGAAAATATTTTTTTTCTTTTGTGTATTGACACAGCCTTCATGAGCCATCTTAGCCACTTAAAACATTTTATGATTTTTTTTAATTAGCATTCGGAAAACAAGCCATTACAGATATGCCAATTCGACATAGATAACATTACTAGCATCCGTGACTGAGCCGTCTTCGAATTCCATCTGGTCACTATCACTAAAAGAATTATCTTCCAGTTTGATACAAATCTTTTTTCCATCATTGTTTCTTTTACTGATACACTTGTTTCATTTTTATGACTGATATTTTTAACTGCAGGTTTTGTTTTAAAGTTTTTCTTTATATCCTTTTCCTTCAAGCTTTCTTCTAAAGAATCTTTATAAAATGTGCCTGTCAAAATCTACGATGAACCCTCAAGCCCATCACGCATTTTTGACGAATTTTTAAACCCACTAGAAGAAGATATTTCAACTTCTGCTCCAACATAGAAACTATCTCTTTTAGACTGTACGCAAAATGATGAAACTTGATCTGATGATGTATATTAGCAATATTTGGAAAACCATTTTACTAATCAAGGTGAAAATTTTAGTAGATATATTTTTTGACGGAAGAACTTAAAAAACGGATTCAATTTGAACTCATTGATAAAGAGCGTTAGTTACACCTTATTGGTAGCGCAAATTTTCTGCTATCGAGCATTTATTTGATAGCAGAAAATGTATTTACATTTAATAATTCTTTTGCGGCAATTATCTTTGGAGCAGTTCATGTGGATAAATTTTCTATAAACGCTCATATGTGTTAATGTTTGATTATAAAACGAAAAAGGAAATTTGCCATTTAACACCAGTTATATCCGTAATTGTATGCAAATTTGAAAGATAGAACATGTAATATGTCAGTTTTAATGAAAATAAATAAATACAAAAGAGACCATGAAAAAGTGTTAGTTACAATACAATTAAATTGTTTCATCGTTGAGCTGAAATTAATCCTTAATGCTTTGATTTGAGTAAACTTGCTAATTGATTATGATGGAGCTATTCTTAACTCAATGTTAAATTTAATAATTACCAACTTCCTGTTCAGTTTATAGAAAACTCAACAAGCAGCTAAATGACATTCAATTGCACTAATTGGATTTTTATATAATCAAAGAAATAAGTATTAAAATTATCTTGTTAGGTGGATTTTTCAAATTTATCACACATTTTTGTGCCGTATTCTTGAAATACTGTTTTCTAGAAATATAAATAATTTTAGATATTTAAAGACTGAATAATACAGAGTTTAACAAATAACAAGAATGGTATTTCATGCCACCTGCGAATATTCAAAGGTACCGCAGTAAAATGAATATATAATGACAGAAAGCGGTCTAACCAACCAATTTTTGGTACAGAAATGTTTCAAAATACGTATTTTTTTTTAATTTAACTGTTATAACAGAAACTTACATAATTCTGCATATAAGATTGTTAACTAAGATTGTACGTAAAAGTAATGTTAAAATGTGAGGTTAGAATAGCAAAATAATGTGTGTCTTACAAACGCTTTTTAAAAGTTATTATTTTATTTGAAGAGAACTAAACATTACAAGAAGATGAACATAACATCAATAATATTATTTTTGAAATTGCTTTTGTTCTATATGTTTTATTTTTCGAGATTTCTATACCTAAAAGCACCACAAATTTGATCATTTTGCGACGAGAAATACGCCGACCGCTTAAATTTAATTTCAAAATAAAAGAGCTATTTGTTTCTTTAGTAACCTTTTTGTTTCTTAAGTAACATTTATTTTAAATAATTTTCAATAATAGCTATTTACTTTTTAAATCGTGTTAATGAAATCTAATGATTTGTAGAATTTTTAATGGAAAAAAATATAAAGAAAAGTGCATATAATTTTATACTTACTATTTTTTAAGTTTCTATATATGCAAAAGCATCTGTTGGAATAATGCTGGATTGTGTAATGTAATAAAAAAATATGACTTGATATTTACTTAATATCTCCTATAGAAGACCAAGATGACGTGATATGAAATTGTAGAAAAATAAAAATAATGGTTTTGGATACAGACAAAAAGTATAAATGCATCCTACGCTAGAGAAGGTCAAGGAAATAATGATATGCAGTACTAAAGTGACATCACAATAACTGACTTGTTTAAAAAGTTTTATAGTTGATATTTCTCTGCTGTTTTAATTATTTTATAAAAAATTTATCTTAGTACCTATATTATCATGATACAATTTTGTTTGGAAATGTGAATATAAAAATTTACGTATTGTTTCTTTTAAATACCTATGCTACGTAATATAAACAATTTGATTTAATTTTTATGTGTTTTCCATGGGTTAAGTACTTACGAAAATTAATATGTAGTGTATACGTGAGATGAAAATATTTTAAGTTTCGTTTACACCATTATAAAATATAAATATATTTAAAAAATGTTCCAAATATTAGAAAAATATATATACATACCTCTCTCATTTTTCCTTGTTTTGAGGATCTGCGCTCTTCTTCAAGGCATTTAAGTCCTAAAATTAAAAAAAACTTGTTTTAATTTTTTATTATAAGCAAGTATGCTAAGTACTGAAAATTTAGTTATGCCATATAATAGTTTTCGTTAATACGTTAACAAATAATCAACTTAACCTTGTACCGAACATACTCATCTTGCAAATTTCAACCTTACTCATTGTTATAATTAATAAAAACATAACCTAAAAAAATTTCCAGCTCCAAGCGCCGCAATTTTTCAAAAAGTTCATGGAACTGTAGAAGATCTGTGGCTTGCATAATTCGATTTTAATAAATAGTGCTGTGATGAAAATAGTTCCTGGAAAAATTCACCTGAGCTAACTTAACGAAAGACCCGAATCGGCCCCCACCGTGTTAGACTTATTTAATTCTGCACTAATATTAGTGCAAGGTTGAATTGCATACATCGTGACGTCAAAATAAATTCTGTTCTTTATTAACAAGTGCATTTCCTATGCCTATCTCTTTTTGTGGAAACCTTGCTAGCATTTGGCACAAAATAAGACCCTGACTGCTCTTTAAACATTCAATGTTACAGCTATTATAAAAGACGATAATTACTTTTGAGTTATTAATAAATATGAATAGTGTAAATAATGTTAGACATATCTTGTATCCTAAAGTAATATGTATTTTATATCAGTCAAATTAGAAAAGGCAATTGAATTATAATAATTATTATAATTAAACCGTGCGAATTTTTTATCAAGAAAGTGTGCATAAAATAAAACACCTTACTTTTGGATAATTGGTAACTGAATTCGGCGCTTTCAACAAAAGAAAAAAAAAACTAATTCGTTTATGTGTTAAATAATTTTGCTTTAAATCGCCAATCATTACAAAATTTAGTCATGCGCTCTAAGCTAAACTCAAATGCGGAACTAATACATCTTAACAAAAAGAATTGGGGGACAAAGAAAATTATAAAAAATATATTATGCAAACTATTTTATTTTAAACAAAGTCAGACGAAGTATTTCACAACACTACATACAGTTTAAATTATTTTTATGACTTACACATGTTAAGGTAGCTAAGTAAATCTGGAAAAAAAACTAAAAAAAATATCTAGTATGGATAAAACAGTTATTGATTCTTAATTGTTGCTAATTATTTGTAATTGTTGGTAACTAAACAGACTTCTTGCAAGAATTTTTATAAAAAAAAAATTGCAAAATTATGCATGGACATAACCTAGCAAACGACCCGTAATGGAAAATACCAATGTTATGCAAATCTAGTATAAATAAACATTTATCTAATAATAAATATATGCTAGACGTATATTCACCTTGCCTTGAACTTGAAATTCACTTTTTTCTAGAAGGTACTTTAAAAACAACTTATCGCATAGAAATTCACTTGGATACACAACACAAAGGCAAACAACGACGATTTAGAGCATTATTTCGAGATAATTATTATTATTTTCACGAAAAACTGAGAAACAGTTTCGATTTTTAAAGGTCAAAGTTCAAAATTCTGTTAACCTTTTTTTTGGAAAATTCTAGATAGGGCCTGGTGGATTATTTCCGAAAATTCGAAATAGCTTAATAAAATTTTACCTTGGTAATTTCAGCATTGCTTAAAATAACTTATTTGAAGGGCGTTGAGTTTCTACGCTTCATTATAGGAAACGGACGCGACGCCATCTTGAATTTTCACTTTTGATATTATTGAACGAAAAAAATTCTGCTAGACCTCGGTTCCACCGATATACTGTGTTTGACCGAACAAATCACTTTATTTTAAGACAAAACTGCATTTAGCAACCGTAAGTACATGTAGTTCATAGGATGCACTGCCAATTTGATAGTGAAACCGTTTGACAGCTAAAAATAGATAAATCAATAAAAAATTTCATTATCACTGCAATTTTCTGGTTTCTAACAAGGAATATGTGAATCTGTTATCTATGAAACATATTGCAATATTTGTTGTATGCGTTTTGCTATGTAGAATTAACAAATATGACGTCTGACATGGGTCAGCAAATATAACCAACGCGTTGGATATTGATGAGTCGCAATTCGTATTAAATTGTTTCTTTTGCAACAATGTTAATGGAATCATCTTAATAGAAGTTTTAATAAAACCCAAATATCGAAAAGAGCACAATAATACATACATTTAGTATCCTCGATTTTTTAAAACAGTGCGTCAGATCAGGTTATGTCCATTTTTGTTCTAGATTTAAAAATGGTAACAATACTGTTAAATAATATTAAATTTAATTTCTTTTTTTCCCCATTTGAAAAAAAAATTAAATAAAAATCGTATTTAAGACCACTTGGTAAATTCTATAATATAATTATTTTTTTTAAATATGTAGTAGGTATGCGAACAACAAAATAGTTAATTAAATTTATTATTCAAGAATACGCAGCAGTTTACTATTTATCTAATTTTAATATATTAATATTTATTGTTACAAAGTGATTTGTCTCACAAAATTATATTGGAAAATATTATTAAATATCAGAATAAAATAATTAGTTCTATTCAGTCACTGATTTATCATTGTTTTATAAAAATGTAACTCACAAATGACTTATTTTCACCTATGTAGCACAGCAGCATTTACGCTTAAAAAGTAAGGTTATAGTAGAGTACTTACACTTTACAATTTCTGGATTCTTTGTTAACGTTAGTTATAAAAAACATATTTATTTGTCGCAATAATTATCAAATATTGTAAAATAAATTCATATACGTGTCTCTGAAATATGTTATAAAATACTAGGTTTGTCATAAGATTAAAGTTAAAACAGATACAAATTTAAATTTTAAAGCATAACGATTTTTGAAAACTCATTAATAATATAAAAATAGAATATTCAATGTTAACTTTGCTGTATTATGTTTATAAATATTTTAGAATAAAAATAAACGAAATATGCAACAAAGTTTTAATAAAATAACAGCATACATTAAAAAAAAATTGAAAAATCATTAATAATATAAAAATAGAACATACAATGTTGACTCTGATATGTATTATGTTTATAAATATTTAAAAATAACAATAAACGAAATATTCCAGAAAATTTTAATAAAATAGGTAACACAGCACACAAAAATATGAAAAATGTTAGTTATAAAAAAAATGCAAATTTTAATATTACATGCACTTTGAAACAAAAATATTTTAAAATATTGAAATTATATGAATGTAACTCCTTTCACATTTTGCAGGTACTACTAAAAAAACAAAAATGGAGGACGATTTTCAAATTTTATACAATCTAGCTGTTTAGTAATAGACTTTGTCACTTTTACATTTATCCGATATACATGAATTGAAAAGTGAATTAAAAAAGTTCACTTACAGATTTAATTTCATCGGCTAAAATATATTTCGAAATTAGGCACTAGAAATAATTTTTTGATTGTTTTATTTTTAAATTTAAGGAATGTTAATTACAGAAGAAAAAAAACGGAATTAAAAAGAAATTACAATTTTTTTATATGTTGCAATTCTCATTGCAACTATGTCGCTCCAAAGACGTTTCGAACGAAAATCTTAAATACGCATGTTACGCACCTTAGCAGCGTTTTGGCGGGATCGCGCGGAAATGCAACCGACGCTCAAACTGTATGCCGTCCCGACGCCGACCTAGCACAACACTCTCTGCCGTGAGCTTGTGCAATAGTGCATCTACTTCGTTCGCTATAACTTGGCTATTGCGCCCAAACGACTGATAACAACTCTAACTATTTGATAAAATAGCCAAATGCGCAATTAGTTTTTTAACGAACGCCTAACAATTCCAAACTAAATCAGCTACATTTTTTTTTGTATCTCTGATTAATAATATCAAACACTCCTCTCCACAATACTATAGGATCAATCAAATAATACATGATCAGTGAAATAAATACTCACAAACATTGATTTAAACAACTTTTTTTTAATTAATAAATATTTTAATCACAATTAGTCTGTTATATGTCACATATTATTTATAATGTCTAAAAAACCTTGCAGAAAAAGAAAGATAAAGATTAAACTTCACTATAAATATTTGTAAAAAAAAGATAAACTATAATAAAAACATATTTAGTTCAAGTTCATTTAATATTGCATACCAATTTATCATATATTGATTATTTGTAGCTTGTTTTAAAAATAACATTAATTCTCCCAAACTATGACAATTTTTAAATCAACTTTAACAGATATAAATTTTCCAAAAAAAATACATAAACAGTGAAATAAATACCCACAAACATTTATTTATACAACAATTTTTGTTTAAATTAATAAATATTTTAATCACAATTACTCTGTCACATATTATATTTATAATGTCTAGAGAAACCATATAGAAAAAGCAAGATAGAGAACCTAAACCGCAATATAAATATTTGTAAAAAAAAATAAACTATAATAAATACATATTTAGCTTGAGTTTATTTAATATTATTGAATCTTTATTAAAGCAACAATTATATTTCATACCAATTTACCACATATTGTCTATTTGTAACTAGTTAGTCAAAAATAGCATTCATTCTCTCAAACCTTGACAATTTTTTAATGAACTTTAATAACAAAATATAAATATTTGACTTTAGTCGGTTTGTAAAAAGGACAAAAAACTATGTAAATTTTGTTTTATTTCTGTATTATTAAAAATGGTTTCATACTTAAATTATTTAAAGAAAGCACATGAAACGATAAAGAACATATTCTTCAATACACTTTGATGTACTGTTAGGAACATCAGTTTATGCAATACTACTAAAATATTATAATTTTGTAGGTTAAAAGAAATATATAAAAATTATATAAATAGGAAATTTAATTGTATTTTTTTATTGTATTTTTGGTAAAATACAGAACCTGTAAACTAAGTATAGTTTACATGTATTATGTCTACTTCTGAGAATGTATCTATGAATGAATTATCTGTAAGTATGATCCAATAATTATCTCGAATTTTAGAAGCCGATTTAAACAAAGAGTAAGGAATTTGGAGCGTTTGACTAACAACGAAATAGCTTGACCTTAGAAACCGCTTGAACAGTTATTTTAATAAAACTACTGCAAATAATATTTGGGTGAGTGAATTTCAAACAAAACATCACAACACAACCTTTATGATTTATAGATTTATCGTTGAACCATGACTAAAACACAAATCTAATTTACAAATCTCTGTCAAACGGAAAAAACTGCGTTCACGCTTAATTGAACAACAAAACTGAAGTAATTACATAAAATATGCACTTAATGTAGCAGATTTTTTATGTAAACATAGTAATTTATTTCCGTAAACAGTTTTTTCGATATCGGGTTTTTTTTCCGGTGCATATCATGCAATACATTGTGTGGAATAAGATTCTCGTATAAAATTCCTTAATGATCATGTAACTTTTGCCAGAGTTCTATCAAAACAAAATAAAAGTGAAACTGCACAAAATCAATATCGGGTCAACGTACTCCATGCTGCGTTCTGGCAGGAAAATCCCGGAGCCCCTGGAAAACCTATCGTGAGTTCCACTGCAAGTAATTTTGGTTAGAAATTACAGGAAACTATTAATTAACACAAAATAATCATCACTTTCTTTAAAAATTTGAATTTAATATTAGAAGAATTTTCAGTTAAAGAGTTGGAAAAACACGTAAAAATATTTTGAAAAATAGCCTTAGTCATATCTATATTTAACAAATCCCTCATATTGACCTGTAACATTCCAATACTAGCAATTTGTAACAAATTTGTATTCTAGTTTAGCAAACTGCGTTAATGAAATTCTATGGCCTTCTCCATTACTACTTCAGCATGACCAATGATTAAATATTTGCAAAATAACGGACACAGAGTGACTGAATCATTATTTGTAGAATAGCAATTTAAAAATTTGAATCTCGTGTTAGAAATTCATAGTTTTAATCTTAAATATATATGTGTATACATGAGTCAATGAAAATGAAATATGAATATTTTAGTAGATCTTCAAAAAACTGTAGTCCAAATTTCTAAACAAAGAAGCTGAAGCCCCAAAAAGTTATAATTTAACCAACACTGGTACTATCTTAAAGAGAGAGATCTTCAGTGTTTCGCCCAATTTTATTCGTATTTATTTTTCTAATGTGACTGAAGAAAATCAAATTTTATTTATTTATTTATTTATTTCATAAACAAAGCATATAGGTAATAAAGTGTATTCTGAATAATGCGAATTTTAAAAATAGATGACAGACTAATTCTGTATGTACCCTCCTCGCAACATAAAGTTTCCAGGCCGAACCAATATCATATGTTGTTTAAATTCTGACGGCTTACTTAACAAAACCCTGTATATCAAATATTTACTTATGTACGTGAATTTAATTATTGTTAATTTTTTTTATTACTAAAAATTAAATTTTTATAGCAATCAGAATGATGTAGGGTCCATAATATTGGCATGCACTGAAAATTCTCTTTTAAAAAAATACTAAACATATATTGATATTTTTTATAGAAAAATGTACAGGTTGCTAATATATAAAAAATACATAGTGTTCTTCTTTAGTTTGATGGGGTTTTTGCCACACTTCTGAAAAAAGTAAAGACAAATTAAATAAGCCCTTGCGCCAAACGGATCAGTCAACGGTTATTTTTCAAACTACATTTGCCTAACAAAAAAATCTTAAACTGAAAGAAGCAGATAAGTAAAACAATAAAAATTACATCACTATCGCGCACTTCCATATTTTTGACATTTCGAAAAACTTTTCTTTCTCAAAATAGCAAATGTATTAAGTATGTCAAGTTTGACATTGTAAAATTTGTTTATCTGCTTCCATAGACATATTAAATAATTTTTATTTTATTGTTGCTTATTTCTTATTGATACAACTGTAGCCAACAATGATCAATGTTTACTGAACAGTTTGACACACACTTATCTCCGTTCAGCAAAATAATCGCCGCCTCTTTCAATTTTCTTTTTGTTGCATTATCTTTCTTTTCTAAAATTTTTCCCGAACCCCATTGAATCAAATGATCGTTTTCATTTCTGGAAACCGTCAAAATTTAAAAATAATCTTAAGAGTCAAAATATAGACATTAGAAACTAGGCAAATACCATTTTTCTTATCTTTTACTAAATCAGATCAAACCTAAGTGTTGACTGACATTAATTTTTTCTTACCCTAAATTACAATTGCATGTTTTTCCAGATTTGTATATGCAACATAACCATACTTCCCCATCTAATGTTGGCATGTTTAGAAAAATTTCTCTAAAATTTACATGAATGGAAAAGCATCCCTTATTGTTGGTAAACAAACAAAAAGTCGAGGGTTGACTGAACTCCGATTCGGGAGACATGAATGCGGAAGGTCCGGGTTTGACCCCTCATGACCTGGGCCAACACTTTCCATGGTAACCGTCACGCAAGTCGGGAAAATTCGATCGATTCCCGGCAATGGCCCTCCCCCTCAGACTGCCAGCTACTATCACAGGAATTACTACGATTATTTTCCACTTATCTTTCCACATCGAGACCATTAAGAAACACAGATGAGAGCTTACCAAGAAGTGAAATAGCTGATGTCATACTTACCCCATACCATTTACAGAGATTTTTTGCAAAGGGAGAGCTACACTTCTTAGTATGACCATTGGATTATAGTGGAAGCACGACAGGAACAAATAGGTAATTTAGATAAAATTTACATATTTTTGATATGCAATTGGCTTCCATTACAGAAAAGATATCAGGAAACATTATATGAGGTAGATAATTTCTTTTAATAGGTTATTTATATTATGTGCAGTTTCCTTAACATATACAGACTAAGTATTTTAATTATACGTCTTGCATATTGTAAGTCTGTAAGACCACACAAAATAAAACTATTCAGCTATTGCAACAAGCATTTAATGATCATGTTCATTAATTTATGCAAGGTGAAACAGTGCGTTCGAATATTTGTAAAGAAAGAAGAGCAGTTTTTATGTGACTCAACACTTCATAACTGCTGCATATTGCTAGTACAAGGAACAAGGAACCATTGTTAATATCTGAACAATTTGGTCATGTAATAGATATACAGCGTGTCCCAAAATTAGGATGGCAAAAGTTAACTGTGAATTCAACGATCAAAAATAAAAAAAGTCTAACGAAGCTATGTTCCCTTAGCCTCAAAATTTGAT
This sequence comes from Monochamus alternatus, assembly GCA_037114965.1. Taxonomy (NCBI): domain Eukaryota; kingdom Metazoa; phylum Arthropoda; class Insecta; order Coleoptera; family Cerambycidae; genus Monochamus; species Monochamus alternatus. Next base: position 68,333,736 of record CM073431.1, on the reverse strand, counting down.
TGTGAAAGATTTTAGAAACGGAGAGAGATAAAATAATCAAATTTGGAATTGAGAATCACATTTAGATTATGAATCTAATGGTCTAAAGATAATTTTGCATAATTAGTCATAAGCGTGAAAAACTAGAGGGTCATTGGGTAAATAAATATTGCTTTAACTTTTTCATATTTTGAGATTTTCAGAATCAGATCGAAAAATTTTGAAAAATTTTATAAAAAAAATGTTTCGTTTTTGAATAATATTAATTTAAAAGTTTTATGACATACCACAAAAATATTAAATATAATATGCAAGCGGCCAAATTGTTCTTAGTATGCTCTGAGAAGGTATTTGTTTAATTGACACATATTGCAGACGTTTTTAAAAAATTTTAAAGTGTTAATAGGTTATATAGAGGGTGTTTGTGAAAGGTTGGGAAATCTCGGAGCTGAAGATACTGGTGACCAAAAAAAGTCGATTGAGCCAAATATGCCCTATCCGAATGTTGCGGTTTCAAAAATACAGGGCGTTGCTTGAATTTTATTGATATATCTCAATAACTTTGAAACCTGTCGGAGTATTAAAAAAAAATTGACAAAATTATGTTTTTGGTACGGCAGAACTAGTAGAGGGCGCCACTTATTTTTTTGCTGTTTAGCGTATCCATCTGTCTATAGAAACAATCTATTCTCCTTCCTATTATATCTGACAAAGGTATACCTTGTTGAAGTCGTTAGGAGTAACCATTTTTGATATAATCGTATTTGAAATATTCAGTGCAGCGATTGAAAACTGTTATAGTTTCAGATAAAGTGCCTTTTCTACTGAAAATACAGCAAAATATTACTTGAAAAAGTTGTTCATAACGGTAAATTATGGAGACGTGCAAAATTTCAAAAAGATCGGCCTGCTTTGATAAAATCTTTGTGCTTTGTTAAAAAATGGATTCAAAATCAAACCTCGCCGATTTTCTTGAAATTTTGCACGTCCCCATCTTTTACCGTTTTGAACAACTTTTCCAAGTAACATTTTGCTGTATTTTCAGTAGAAAAGTCACTTTACCAGAAACGATAACAGTATTCAATCGGTGCACTGAATATTTCAAATAGGATTATTTTGAAAACTGTTACTCCTAACGACTCCAATAGGGTATATCTTTTTCAGATACAACAGGTAGGAGAATCGATTGTTTCTATAGTCAGATGGATACACTAAGCTGCAAAAAAGTCCTGCCATTTAAAAAAAATATGACGCGCCTTCTACTAGTGACGTCAAAATTAATTAAATATTTTTATTTGGCGTGCCAAAAAAACATAATTAATTGTGCCAATTTTTTTTAATACTCCGACAGGTTTCAAAGTTTTTGAGATATTTCAAAACAAAATTCTAGCATTGAACGCCCTGTATTTTTGAAACCAGCAACATTCGGATAAGGCATATTTGGCTCAATTGATTTTTTTTGGTCGCCAGTATCTCCGAGATTTCCCAACTTTCCCAATCTTTCACAGACACCCTGTATATTAAAATAAAAAAAATTTACAAATAATTGCATTAGTGATATGCACTTTAACAGTATTTTAATCCTTCACGTTTGAATAACACGCTTAATATGTTTGTATATAATGAACGAATATAAAATTTTGGTGTAATAGTTTAATTCAATGCTCAAATATAGAATTTAAAGAAATTCTTGAAGTATTATAAATGTATCTGTGTTTGTGTCTAGTTAATTTGTTTTGCTTTTGAAAAACTTTTTCTATAGAGCTACTGCTTAAGTTACAAAATGTCTATTTTTTATCAATTTATCTATCTAAAATAGGCTTTCAAGTAAAATTTGAGTTTTTTATGATTCATTGTTAATCATCTTGAACTAGTCAAGTATTTTGAGGACAGTCAAACTCTATAATATCACCTGGCCATAATAAATGGTTTAGGTGTATATTTTTTATGTAGTTTTATATAAAATTCCTTCGAACAGTAAGAATTTAGAACTTATCAGCTACAAAAAACTCAAAATAGTTCTCTTTTTGTCGTTGCTCTTTTAGTATCGAAGAGACATTTCCTTGACAACAGTCTAAACGAGAAACACCTTACGTTTGTAGAATGGATTCGTTCAAGTGTTTATAGAAAAGTACGGTGTAGGTCAAACATCTTTTTAGGCCAAAAGGCCACAAGGCGTAATCGCCACATAGTAACATTAGTGCGAAAGCAAGGCGCTCGCCTTTCCATTGGTCGGCCACCGATATTGACCTGATTTAAGTCAGTCTTGGTGTGGTGGGACTTAATTACGACTAATAGCCTAACAGTTTATGAATGAAAGCCTAACATACCCAACGCAACGCCTCCTACTAATCCTTTTATTATTTAGACAAATAATATGAGTAATTTCGAGGAAATAGTAATAAATGAATTAGCAATGATAAATTGGCAACAAGATTAGAATTTTCCGTAATTTAGGAACAGTTGAATAATAGGAAAATTCATGAGAGTTATCTTGAAGAAAACACATACATGTCGTAAAATGTAGGACTCTGAATCAGATTTTGATAGTGTATTCAGTGCTGAAGAAGCCAGAAGGAAATATCTCAAAGAAAGAGACGAATTTGCTAATTGTCTAAATGACATAAGTTGGGAAATGCTGACAGAAAAAATTCAATCTAGACGTAAATATTTACAGAACTTGAACAAAATCTTTGGTATAACTTGATCTGTTACTAGACAATTCTAAAAGAGGAAATAAAAAAAATAAGGTACATTTAAAATATGTGGAAGACTTTTCTATAAAAAATGTACTGTAGTTGAATTTGTTCGATATTCAACAAAGCTATTCTAATGAAATAATTATTCCAATTTTTCAAATGAAAGTGGTGTTGATTTCGTCATCACATTCAAATCAGCATATAAAAAAGAAATCAGTATAAAGTTGTATTTTTATTAGTGCTACTAATAGAAAAATGTAATTTTGAATAAATAATTAAACCTTTATCTCCCACAGAAATTAAGAAACATTTTTGGAGCAATGGTGATAATCTTTCGTTTCTTCAAAATAAATTGTATTCAGTACTTCACGATTCGAATGATGAGTGATAAGAAAAATTACTGTCACATCATAGAATATACACTTTTCGTTATAGTTGATTTATTTTCGACATTAATGCTCTCCAAAATGGATCCTAGACCTATCTTTTTTCATTTATCGTATCGTATGTGTTAAAATATTTAATTAGATGATATTTTCCTGATAGATTTGGGCCTGGAAGTTCTCACTGCAGCAATTAAACACGCAGGTCTTTCGACTGCGGTGGAAGGAGAGCATGAGTGAGCTGTGGAACCAGACAGGTGGGAGTAGTAGTAGGGGAAACGTAGTGTGTCGGACAATGAACTCGTGGTCCCAATGTTGACATCCCGGTTAAGGTAACACTTCTTCGTCTCTACAAAGCGAAATGCCATTCATTGTCCTTGTTTCCACCACTTGAATTATTTGTCAAAATAAACCCGCTTCCTCATAATACGTGGATGCCTCTTCAAGGCGGAGAAGATCATTTTATCGCCTTGTTTTTCCTTTATCTTTTGTCGATAATACTATACAGGGTGTTTTAAATTAGTGTACCATAGATTCCAGCGGTAACGGAACTTAAAAAATAGAAGATGTTTTTAGGGTCGTGGCTAGAGGGCTAAGCTCCCTAGACCCCCTGAAGTAAAATATAAACGTAAATCAAATCGCGTTTGAAAAAAAATTATTATTTGTCCATTTGTCCTAGTGTTTGAAAATCCAGAGCTGTGTATACATGAAATATGTTTTATTTACCCCAGTTTTATTTTTTTAAAAAACAAATTTAAAGAAGTATTTACTAATTTTGTTTTAGAACTATCGCCTGATATTTTCAAGGTACAGAGTGTGAAAATTTTGCCCTTATTTTTGATTTAATTTTACGGAAGTGACATTTTTATGAACAGTATCTTAAGGTTATCCATAAGATTTTATTATATACAGGTTGTCTTAGGGTGACAGCCTATTAGAATATTTCAGAGACTACTTTGATGATTTCAATTTTCAAAATTTGGATTTTGGGGTTTTCGGAATGCTTCTCATTAAATAAAATAAAATCATTCTTGTAACACTTCCGGTTATACCGAAAGTCGGCATCTACTTTAAATGGAACAACCTGTATATCTTTACATATTTGGAACTACGCGTAATTTTAGGGGGACTTTTATCAAGTTGTTATATCTATCTACAATGCAAGCAAAGAATGGCTTATAACATATTGGTTCTTCTGATTTTAAGTCTTCTAGCAATTCCATAGCAACAAACTGTATCATTTTAATTACTTATCACAAAAACCGTCAATAAAAGAAAAATTTTAAAAAAAAGGTACTTATAGGGAAGTGTAATATGGATACATAGAGGGTAAAATTCTACAACAGTTTTTGACTAAATATACAGGATGTACTATTTAGAAAAAAAAAACAAGTTTTAGTGGTTTGAAGTTAAACAATTTCTACAATAAATTTTCACTGAACTGTGTAAAATTAAACAGTTATTAAATATCTGTGTCTAATGTAAGGCATCCCCTATTTCTGTATTTTATTTTGTAGTATGGAAAAGTTAAACAGGTATACTTGAAAAAAAAAACAAGTTTCTGTCCTCTCTTGAAGACAAAGAAGTTAGATATTTTTTATATACAGAATTGAAGTAGGTTTATAAAATCATACCAAGAACTGTAAAGCTGTGACTCGAAATATTATGATAAATATTATTTTTATTTATGATGATTTATAACATAATATGCGTCAAATATACTTAATTTAAAAACTAATTATAAGTCAAAAAAAAAAATGTATCACTCTTTATCTTGAAAATAATAAACCATATCCACAGTTGAATTCAAATATTATTTTTTAATATTCTCTTATTCCTAGAGATTTTCGTAAGTTATTCTGAAATACCTTGTGTGGTGCAAAAAAATTTAGATTATTTTGAATTTACTTCATTTTTATACTATAATATCCTTATTTGTTGGATAACTCAAAAAAGTGTTTTTGTGGGATAAATACGAAAATCTGATACGATGATCTGATTTTGAGTAAAATGTACAGGGCGTTCTCAGGGCGTGTTCCATTATAATAATTATTTCTTCTATTATTTAAGGATATATATTTTTGGAAAAGCTTCGATTATCCTTAAAAAGGGTATACCTGTTGCGATCCGGTAAAATGCATCATTTTAGAGAAAACTTAACTGCTTTTAAGGTATTTGTTAAGCTTGGAAATCAATACATAAATTGTGAATTTAAAAAGTTTTTATAGTTAGTAGCTGTAGCTATAAATATATTTAACATAAAGGTTTTGTTTTTGCTCATCCGTATTGGTTTAAGTTTTATTATTTCTTAAATAAAGCATTTCTCCATGTTCTCATGTATATCTGTGTTGTGTATCATGTTTTATAAGAACAAAATTAGTAACTGTAATAACTTTTTGAATTAATAATTTGTTAGAGTTTATGTATTGATTTTCAAACTCACCAAACTCAAAAAATCTCTTAGATATTCTTATTTATCTCACAAATAATCTTCTTTTCCAAAATTTTAACACAATTACCCAACATACAAAAGAGAATTATCATAAAATGATTAAATAAGAAACGTAGGTACTTTATCAGGCTTATAACTTCTTAAAGAAGCAAAATTGTACTAAGTTGATTTAATTCACATTATTATTGTCCAAGGAAGCTAGTCTTAAAATAAAGCTCATCGTTTACTGAACACCCTGCATAGGAAAAAAATAAAAAGAGGGCCCCATGTTCATATAACCATTTAAATTTTAAAAATATCGACTAATTAGGTTTTTAAAATACTTAACAATATAAAAACCTATTAAATTTGTTACATAAACTTTTATGTTACATATCATATGGTACCTATATATAATTATTAAAATGATCTCCAAATGTTATTGTTTTGTTGCATAAGTTTATTTATCATATGTTTTGCGGGTTGAGAATTGTTTCTACAATAATGTACAATATCTATTTAAACTATTTGTAAATTTATAAAAACAGGTACCAACCACTACAAATTGAAGGGTCCAAAAACAAATAACTACTCAAATTCAAATTGTTGATGTTATTAACATTTTCAGCAACATTATATTTAATTTATCTATTAAACTTAAACGAGCACCTTTAAGTTCACATAACTATCACTGCAAAATTCAAACAAAATGTTACCATTATTTTTTAAACTGGTTCAATAGTTTTACAAATTTTAATTCTTCTACTTGTTAAAAACCAGTAGGAACGATGAATGCCGAAAATGACATCCTGGGTACCTATTCAGTAATTATTTAGCAACCATGAAATATTCATCCTTTAATCCCTATTGGCCACAGACAAAACCACGAGTAAAGGTACGGGCAGGTCTCCTGGTTGTTCATTTTGCTAAGAAACGGTTCTTTACTTTAAGGATTAGTAGTTATCGGTCTCTTTGACCACATCAGATGTCCGGTTGTCAAATATTATTTGTAAATTTTTGAAAGGGGGCAGCTGTTCTCTTTGTTATTTCAGGTATTATTTGATTTGAATATTGAAAATTAAACTATTTCTCAACAAACTGACACAAGAATGAATCGTCTGTAGGTACACAAATTTGGCTTTTGTTAAGAAATATACGTACTAAATTAAATAAATTTTAATTATTATGTGAAAAATAACAATTTTGTATAATTTCCATTTTAAAAAGAGCCTGAGTTATAAGTTTTAATTGCACACATTTATTAAAGATTTAAGACAATCGATCAGTAAAGACATCAACATTTTATTTTACTTTGCAATAAATAATTTTCAAAAATTCTAAGTAATTCATAATTTGTCACTTTAGTAGACTATATAGCAGTGACATCAATGACATTGTTCAAGAGCACAAACCTAGAAAAAATATAGACTGTGCCAGTCTCATATTGCCGGCGACCGCTAATTCATGGCTACCCTAAAAGGTCCAGGATCGCTAAAACTTGGTTTCTATTCCACTTTACGTTGGTTGTATTGTAGCGTGAAGCTCATTTGTTTTCTGTGATTGGTAACATCCTTTAATGACATTTAAAATGACAGCAAGTTAGTTAATTTCATATTGCAATGCAGCCATCATATTTGCACAACCGCCAACATAAAAAAAATAAAATATTCATTTTCTGGACCGTAAGACCCTAGGCAACGCGGAATCTGTCACGTGATCTATATCATGAACCGACGCTGTCTATATTTTTTCTAGGTTTGTGTTCAAGACAGTCGATACTAGGCGTTAAAGTGACGTTTGCAATAGTCGATAAAGTTTTACAAATATTCATGAAAAATTTACTATATAGGTATATCTTACACGGAGTTACACAATCGAACTGGTCCTTTATTGCACTTGCATTAAAAAATTACTTGTTGCACTTGTATCTCAATTGGCTATGAAATGTTTTAAATCTGATATTTCTACAATTATGATAAAGAACAATTATTTTAAAAGTGAGTCCCAATTAAATTACATGATGTTGAGAGTTTATTAAATTAGTACTCGAGGGCATTTTCTACAGAATCATCCATTTCAATATACATTACTTTTATCTTTTTATATCAAAAGAAATTAGATGAAAATCTTTGTATTAATAAAATGAGAAATACTTTAGATTAACTACAATAGCATTTTGCCTCCAAAATTTTACTTGATAGGTTCTAATCATTGTTTCACTCTTTTTGGATATTGTTGGAAAACAAGTCCATTTACATTTTATATAAAAATAAACAAGAATACATTTTTTTCTCGATTGGAGCAAAATAACTACTGACAATATCAAGATTATCTGTTGTAAGTATAGTATCAAAACCTACCTCCCAAAATATCTACAGTTCCTATGCATGTTAAATACTCTTTTTCATAACTTTAAAGTTGAACATCAAACGGTTACTGGCTTCAGATAAACGAAGATCTTCATTTATAGAAAAATATAGCTTACAAACAAAATTTAACCAAATCCTATAGAAAATATTTTAACAAGTGATAAATATATAGCTTTCAACAACATTATTGTTATATATCAATTTATTTAGTAATAACATCATCATCATTTATTGAACAACTGTATTTTATACATGCGTACAAAAATTAAAGTGTAGAAATTTGGCTTTCTAAGATTTAGATTTGTTGCCGCAAAATTAAATAATTTTAAATAATAATTGGAAATAGAGAAAATTTTATAGTAAAACGTCTTTTATCTACGATATATGACAAAATAATGTTATGAAATGTTTCTAAACAAAGTATATAAAACTTCAATCTACTAGATCTACTCTGTTTTTTTGTATCAGACACGAGAAAATGTTATTAAAACATGGTAGTAGAAAGTTTTAATCTTCTAGACCTTTGATTCTGATTTTTCCTTGGATTGAGATTCTTCACCAAGTAGGAAATAAAAAATTTGTACACATACTAAACTTTTTATTCTAAGAAACTTTTCTTGGCGTATCCAATACAGAAAGGGTATAACGAGAAAATTCTTAAATCATGTAAAAAATCAAAGTAGGCTTAGAACATTGAACTTTTATATTCTTTGAGGGCCATATTTTAATCATTTTTGTCTCTTGTAAAAGTCATATCATATGTCTGGAAACACCCTGATATCAAATGGTAAAATATTATTAGTAATATTTTAATTTAATGTAAGTATACAAAACTAAATCTGTAACATTGAACTCTCTGAAACTGAAAAATTACTGAGTTTTACAAAATTTCAATTATTGCTAATTTGCTTTAAAGATTTTGATAATGAATTATTAACATTTTTTTTTTGTCTTTTGCTCAAATTTGTGAGTTGTCAACTCATCCCTAAGTTGTCCACGTGTATTACTTAACCATTAAAAATGACAACTGTTCCACCTTTGCGTTGCCTTCATTCACTCCTTCACCTGCCGCCAGAGCTCAATTACATGCTTTTTACAGCAACAAGTGCAAGATAAGATCCTTTATATAAACTTCATTGTCTCAAAGTGTGCAACTAATGTTGGTCCTTCCACCTGCATGCGGGCGAGCGACTCCATTAAGATATGATATAAAACTTTTAAAAAGGATTACTTAACCAGTCTCGGAAAAGAGGTTAGCTAACGGGACTTTTATAATCTTCGAAATGATGAAGGTCTAAAGAATCCCGACCCTTATAACCTTGATCGGTGCGTGTAGTTATGCATCACCTGTATTCTTTTTGTACCCACACCGGTAGAACTAGTATGAAGTTGACTACCTCCATAGATTACGGGCGCTATAGGGCATACCGTTGTAAGCTGATAATACGGCACCGTTACGCTTTGGATTTGTGGTACACATACAGGACACCAGGAAGTCGACAGAACAGTCGTATTGTCATTACCGGCGCGATTATCAATTGCACTTTGAATGTCAATTGCAGTCGTTATACTATAATGGCACTTGGAATACAATAATGCAAACATTGAAAAGGCGTCACCTTAGCCACCTAAAAACCGGTGGGTAAAACGAGGCGCCTTATATTTTCCATTGATGGATACTGCACACAGAATAATGATTATTATTTTTGCAAAAAAAAGTGCCCCTATTCTTGAAATACTGTTTTCCACAAAGAATAATATAGGTAACTTAATTTTTTGTAAAAAGGTGCTGGTAGTGCCTGTATATTCATCTCACTATATTATTTAACAAGATGATTCCGCCTATCTGGAAAACTGCTTTTATTGCTTCTAGTTGTATCTACAAGAATATAGGAGATAACACGTACATATGCAATTACCGTGGTGTCAGTAAATTATATACCTTTAGTAAAGTTTTGGAAACATTTATATATGACGTACTTCTAGAAAGTCTTAAAGCATCTGTAATAATGAACAGCAGGTGTTTTTTTTTTTTTCGAAAAAATTATTGATTGATATCAATTTATTAACCTATAACAATTATACAGGGTATTCCTAAAGGTATGGTAAATACTGAAAAAGTTGATAGAACTCGTAAAAATAAGGCTAGTTTATTTTGTCGAACACTTGAGTTTTTAAAAATATATAGCTTTCTGTAAATTTCTCTTGGCAGGACAATTCAAATATTTTGATAATTGGTACACTGTTTCTACTTTAGAATCTGCATGATTTACTGTTCAATCTATCAAACATCGTTGTCCAGTGGCGGAGATCCGGAAAATGCTATTGTATACTTTTTTCCATAAATTGTACGCCACTGCCTTTTTCCGGTATTTTGGAAGAAAAAAGTACTATTGTATTTTTCCTTAGGATAAGTAGTTTTAGATTAACACTCAATTTTACAATAGTACTTTTTTTCTTCTAAATCTGTTGTAGATTACGAAATTTCGATAAAAATACCAGAAAAAGGTAGTGGCGTACAATTTATGGTAAAAATTATACAATGGCGTTTCCAGATCTTACAGAAAGCTATATATTCTTTTAAACTTGAACACCCCGTATTTCAAAAACTATCGAGTATTCGACAAAACTTTATATAGTAAAGTAGCCTTATTTTTACGTGTTCTATCATCTCCTTCATTATTTACCATACCCTTATGAACACCCTGTATATCAAATGCCATTAATAGGTAGATTTAAGTAGACTTTGTTTATGTTAACTTCAGTAAGGCTTTCGACAAAATGAATCATAACATATTAATAGCCAAATTACTATGAATTGGTGTTTATTGTCATCTTTTACGTTGGATAGCGTCATATTTGTTTAAAAGATTCCAAATTGTCACCGTTAATGGTTAATGTTCTAAAGCGTGTTGTTTCACTTCAGGAGTTCCTCAGGAATTTCATCTTGGCCCACTGTTTTTCTTGGTTTACATTAATGGCATCGGATGGTCGTTGCAATTTTGTAAATATCTTTTATATGCGATTGATTTTAATTAATTCATGTCAGGATTGTGTTAGTAATAAGTTGCTCTTAAAGTTAATATAAGTCACTGTATTTATTTTATTAATAATGTTACTCCTATTAGATTTGATTATAGGATAAGTAATGAACGAGTAACTGAGATTAAGGGGTTGGGAGTTATTATTATTATTTTTATTGTAAAATGAGTTTTACATTTCAGATAGATTATTTGGCTAGTAAATGTAATAAAATGCTTAGTTTTATTACAAGAATTTCCAAAGATTTTAGGTCTGCTAGAGCTATTAAATCAATTTAGTTTGTATATATTTACACTAGAATTTTGCCTGTTTTGATGTATGGAGTCCAATGAGACCTGTCAAGTATGTTGGATGGTGGTACTACTTAAAAAATATACGAAGAATTCTAATAAACATCTCCTAACACATTGTTTTGCAGTTATAAACCTTAAAAAGTGCAACTACAAGAGCAACTTTTATGACGTAGCTGATTATTGGAAAAAGAGAACATAGGAATTTACAGCAAATATCACCAAATTTTTAGAGAAGAATTTATAAATATTTTTGTCTCTTGTTTTATACATACAATGTTTAGTTTCCTAGTAAATTTTCAAAATGGAAGAGGATGCTCCTGTACCATTTAATATATTTCTTAAGTGAAGTCTGTTTTTAAAAATACAACCAATTTACAAAATCATTTATTATGTATTATAAATATTAACCTGACCTCCTTCTACATTGATAGAATTCGCAATTTCTAATTAAAATTTAATTTGATCTTTTAGAATATATTGATTATTTCTTATCAAATTAAACGCTTCTACAATCTGCATTCTAAGTCGATCATTTGCATCAACAGGAATCACATAAACTGGAAATTTCTAGAGTCCCCATACATAAAAATCGACGGGATTCAAGTTAGATGATCACGGTGGCCAAGCTATTGATGTATTATATATTCTTCCATTCCATTTGTTAGGAAAACGTCAGATATTATCTGACATGAACACAGAAATGCGCAAGTACTCCGTAACAAGCACCTGCCTTTTGAATATGTCAAACACTTAGCGATGTGCATATTTACTAAAAAAAAACAAAACGTTTTACATTAAAAACGCAAGAGAAAAAAAATTCTACAGACTTTCTACAAATCTTGTGATATTTGCTGTATCTCTGTATATTTTTTTAACAAGAAATAGTATACAGGGTGATAAAAACACTCTTTCGCCCTCTCCATTTTATTATTCACATTATTTATAGGCTTCTATAAGTATGTGAAAATAATTGCTAAAATGTGGCATTAAGATAACAACAAATGATGCTTATAAACGCATTTTAAAGGACATAGTTTTATAATGGTATAATTGAAACAGCAGCATAAATCAACATTATTTTTAATACGTACGCAATAAATTTTCTTTCTTCAGGAAACAACAAGATTACAAGATTATTATTATTATTCTTTTTAAGGAGTACCTACTTATACATTTCTAGAATCCTTTTCAATTTTTTTTAATAATTAATAACAAAATTTTACTTTCTTCTTATCACTTCACTTTATTAACAACTGAACTCAACTTCAGAGTTTGTTCTGAAGAAATGAAGAGTATATGTCTTTAGAAACATCAATGCGCTTAAACTGATGATGTGGCAAACAGTCAAGAAACTGTTCATCCATTTACAACTGCCACAGAAGCCTGTATTACTTTAATATCAAAATCAATAATTAAGCAAATTTAAATTTTAAGTATCATCAAATTGATTTTTTCCAAAATGGAAGTTGTGAGCTTCATGAATATTTCATTCTGAATACAAATTTTTCTCATTAATTTAATTATACTGCAATCCTGATGACATCGATCGTGATGCCCTCTAGATACAGATGGCTTAAACTAACCTAAAGCAGTGGATAATTTTCTTATCCTGCGGTTCTGTGACATTCACATTCTACCTTGCTTATATGTTAGCGAATTTATTCAAAAATAATTTTCTTTTCAAGTATCAGTAACTGTAACCAGAATAATAGTAGCCCATAGTAAACATTTTAACTAAACGGGGTGAACTGATAAGCCATGTCAATAGAAGTCACCAAAATAAGAATATGTAGAAAGTTTATTGAACACAAAGATATTAACATTTTAAGTGTAAGTTCTTAAATGAAGAAATAAAGTATGAAAGTTTTACCCAGACCACTAATTTTTACTCACTCATCTGTGATTCTATTTCATAGTATTCGCAGTTATCATTTAGTGTTATCAATGATAGCATTTGTTTTCATCTAATTTTATCTATAATCATTTCAACATACTCGATGTTCAGTCTTGACAGTTTTTGCAAATATTTGTAAATAATTATAAACTTAATGGCGATTTGTTTGACATAACAACAGATAAACATCAACATAGCAACGCCTACTGCGGAGTAAAGAAAACTATTTTTATTTTTTTCCGCGCAAACTGTTGGTCGTATGAAAAAATTACAAGAGGGAAAAAAAGTCGTAAAATTAGATGTAGTATTTAACAAAAATGAAATTGGCTATTGCAGGAAAAAGTTCTGAAAGAATTAAATCTAGGGGCCAAGGAATAAACGCCACCACAAAATTGCTTTTGACTAGCTGATAACGTGTACCAAAATTAAAATTTGTAAGTGTAATGTTTTTCGGCCATTTTGAGACTCGAATATCTGAACAGGAAGATCCCAAATAGGAAAATTTCATAAGAAGATCCCCCCTGAAATGACTTGTGGAATACACTGGTAAAATATTTGACCATCATTCTGCAACACCCTGTATATTGTAGTTCTATGTTCATTCCTAAGTAGTTATAAAAATAATGATGATGATGATTAAACTGGCTCTGATCACTAGCAACATCAAGACGAAGAATAATAATAACGATATATGAATTACATGTGGAATGACATTAGATAGAAGACGTAGAAGAAAAATCGTTCTAGAGTAGAATCCCCCTTCTGACCTACTTGACCTCAATATACAATCCATCAATTTTGTAAGATACAAAGCAGCACTGTTTGCAAATATTTTAAATTTCAACTACAACTATATTAGTTTTTTATTACTGCAATTAACACAGAACAGAACAAATTTTATATACTTACAAAATGAAGTAGTTACACAATAACGCATAGAAATAATAAGATTCAAAACACATGACAAAAAACACATCACAGTTTAAACACTAATTCGTTAGTGATCTCTCTTGAAAATTTGTTGTTGTGCATATTCTTTCAGCGGGTTAACTGTAAGTCGAAGCAACAAATTCTTAAATTTCATCACGACGAAAAAAAAACTTTCTCTTAAGAGTTTTCCAGAACATTTTCTATGCAGATAAGACGAATTGGCGGTATTAGATACTGATATCTGAGATTACATATTACTATTTTAAAAATAGCCCAAGCGTTATTATATGTACTGGATTTTTACAATCCGCTATTTTAAAAATATCCTAAACGTTGTTTGAAAAATATGAGAAATCTATGTACTGGATCATTTAGTATGTTCAGTAGTTCTGTATTAGAACAGTATTTATTATAAGAAATCTTATACACCTAGAAGTAAATACTTCTAGGTAAGTATTTACTTAAAAGTCATTAAATAATTAATAATCATAATTAACTGCAGTCACAACTACATCCTCCCACAATAACGACAAATAAATTATATAAAATTGTTACTAATCAAGAAAATATGTAACCAATAAAAATTATTAGCTACAAAATACATCATTCCTTATAGTTGTGGTTACTAACCATTATACCAACAACTGACGTCGAGAGTTCATTGAACTGGCCCAGTGTCCTACTAATCCCAAAGAAAATGCGAGACATAGAAAAAGCGAGAACCATTACGTTACCACGTATGATATTAGTCAATATACAACATTTTCAAATATATTTAATAAAAAATATACACGAATTGAACATTTGTTACTCAAAAAGTTGATGTACATTTTCTGAGTTTGCTTTGATAATAAAAATGCAATTGGCGCATTCGCCAAAATCGTCAATCGATATATTTGCTAGAATTATCACTTCAAATTACTCAAGTTGTTAATATATTAAGGGAAGCAAATTAACATAAGAAGTTAATGACAGAGACCTGGACCTAATCATAAATATACATTCGATTCCATTTGACAAAACAAAAATACATTTCTAGATTATTTGCAAGAATTATCATCTGTTAAATATTTATGGATCAAATTAAGGAAACAAACAGAATTCGCAAAAAATTTGACCGGACCGTGCGAGGTCACTGAACCTAAAATTTTTGTCAACTCCATTCTGCAGACAGTATAGTATACTCACTGTCGAAAATTGCACAGCAAGGAACCAGTTCTTTTATATTAATAACTTGTTTTAATTTTGCAGATTTTTTGTGGCATCAACAAATTGCAGCCATGGTACGGATTTAGCTAAAACCAATTCAGTGCCAGACAGCCTAGTAATTGCTTCGACTGCTTCAACAAAAATGTATTGGCTTCTGATGAGGAGTAGTGAAGCAAACTCTGTACAATCATCGTGGCATTGCAAAAACTTCACAACGAGTTCCTTCACCTTATCAGTAGAAGATATTTAGTCGCCCACAACAAACTGTTTATTGTTTATATGAAATTCCAGAGAGAGATACAATTTTTTGAATTAATTTGTTTTGATACCTCGAAATTCAATGTTGTTGTAGCAAAGGTCAATAACGTGAAAATAGAATACGCATAACCCTAGCAAAAATATTAATTCAATATTGCCTATACTTTCTAGGAAAACAAATGACCGAATCATTTGATATTTTCTAAATTAAAAATGGTTATACCTATATTTAGTAATATATTAATAATAAAAAGTTATGAATTGTATTCAAATGTATGTATCATTATTTGGTACTGTGCCTGTCACAAAAATTTACTAAAGGGGTTTCCAAAGATGTTACATATATTTGAAGGGTGTGATGAAGAATATATTACCTTCGTCACAGTCTTTTGGGGGTATATAAGGTATCCAAGGTATCCAAAAAATTTTGGCGGTTTCACTAAAACTAATCCAAAAGGAAAATAGTCACTGCCTTCACGTTTTGTTAACCACTAATGTCCACAGGAAAAACTATGCAGTAATGCTATGAGATCTTATTTAAAAATATACACTAAATCTATACAAAAATCAGTCTTTGAAGCACTCGGTCTACCAAAAGTTCGTTTTTGTTGCAGGATAGTCCAATCGTGAATTTTGACATTTGAAGATTGCACTTAAAAACTATTAGATCACGTGGTAGTTGTTGTTTTCGCCGGTTGTCACAGCCACCGCATGTCTATGGCAATGTCAAGCGCACCACCACGTTCAGTTGCCTTCAATGTCTTTCAGAAACTAACCATGATCGCAGCTAAACTTGACCGTGATGGTTTCAAGGTAGCGCCGTGGTGGTGATAGTTGGAAGCTCAGGCTAACGGAACCGCCGGTCATCAACCTCCAAAACTTAGCTGGTAAAGAGCTCAAGACGTTGTCGGAGACTTCAATGCCTCTGCTCACGAACGAGGAAGTTGTTTTTGTGTGTAATTCGAAGACCCAACGGCAGGTTCGTCTCACCGATGATACTTTTGTTTTGATCTGAGTTATAAATAGATTTGATTTAGATTCGGCCAATAAAATTGCGAATATTAATACAGAAAACTATACAGGTATATATGCAGGGTCATCTATGACAACTTTAAGCTTATAGTAGATATATAGAGAACCAAGCGAGATACAGATTTGAAAGTTGGTATACAGGGTGTTTTAGAAATATATGTTTTAAAGAAAATATTTATAATTTCCGACTACTTCCGGAAATTCCGGAAGTATTTCAACTTATATATTATTACATTTTTGGAAAAGGGAATGAAATTTTGAGTCGAAAACATGTAACATACTCTATATCTACCTAAATTCAGTAGTTTCGGAGTGATTTAACATTTTTAAAAAATACAGTTGACGAGGTTTGTACGAATCACTATAACTCTTTTTCGTGTTACATTTGAGATGTTGCACCTTTTATATTTAACAGCAGGTCTGAAATGTGTTCCCCTTTTGTCATTTACATTTTACCAATCTCAAAAGTTGGCAAAAACTTCATTCAAATAGAACAACCTGCATTTTTTTCTTCAAATTGTTTAAAATTAAATTCTCTTTTCCTATACATATAGAGTGTTCCATTTGAAATAAATTATTATTAGATATTATACGGTGGATAGTTGGTTATTTATTGTCTAACTCAATAGTGTCAAATAACATACCAGAATGTAATGTTACAACTGTAATATAAAATTGCTTCTTATGAATATGCATTTTTCATAGAACAACCGTGTCTTTGTACACATGAAATGTAATTTTACAACATGATTATGTAGTTTTTTTACTGTATTAGAAAGGTATTTTAAGCTAATATATATCATATATAATTCCTATCAATGAAGTCATATGTATGTTCTTTGATACCAGACATTTAGGTATGCTTATGAACAATTCCACAGATAAAGCTCTATTCAATAAATATCTAAAGAAATTAATCTATCTAAATTTACTAACCTGGTTTAAGTAAAACACTCTATAAAGAATATATGGGTAGATATTGTGGGTGTAATTCAACGTTGGTTGGGGCTTTAGTCCACAGAGTAGTTTGTTTCACACAATATTGTTAATACTAAAAATATATTAAAAAATGATTATATAGTTTTAGAAGAAATCATGTAATTTTACTTGAAAGATGAAAATGTATGGTATTCACATGAAGACTGTTGTAATACAGCATGGAAATTTACAATCATTTTTATCAGTGTAGATCAAAATTTTAAAGCACCCGAACTTAAAATACCCTGAATAACAATCTTTAACTAAACCTGTAGTGTATAATTCTCCGGAACAGGTATATCAGATAAAATAATTATAACTAACTAAAGTTAACTGTCAGTAGAAATATTAGCCCTTAAATTCGAATGGATAAAGACCTGAACAATATGAATGTCATGCAATATGACTTCTACGTATTTTGTATCTCTTCTGCCATTATTCATTTAGTCACAAAACTGAATATTTAATTATTTTCATTTAATATTCTTATTCTGATAGTAAAATAGACATAATTTTAAAAAACATGATTTTTATTGTCAGTATTATTATTAGTTCTTGATGTAAGTAATAGTTTATTTATTTATTGTGTGTAATATACTACACAAAAAATCATCAAGCTTGCTGTATGTTTTTTGTACTCGTTTCTCAATTATAACTTCTTAGAATAGATATATCCATATATGATTTATTTTTACACTTACTGTCATTCTATATAAGGTAAATTTGGACATACTTATTAAAGAGTTTCCAACATACTCCTAACGTCACTTTTAATACCCAATCTTCTCCATTTCTAATATGCATTACTTTTCACTATTTCGTTTAGATTTCTTTATATGGTAAAGGTAAAGATATGTAAATGTAAAACAAATATGTGGATAGTTTTGACATAAGCTGAAATACACACCCTCTATTAGTAGAAGATACAACTAAATTGTCATACCACGTTGTTTCTCCTTTCATTGAGCAGTGGAGAGACAAAGATGAGTGAATTAAATAAGATTTCTGTAATATGTTATAGTATATTACGTCATAAGTTTAATGACAATGACAAGAAATTTCTAAAATGAAATAAAAATTTATATTTAGAGTTATTATAAACTGTTTGTGCAGCTGACAGTAATTTCCATCGTAGAATAGTATTCACGAATAAAACAGTACACATTTTTTAAATTCAAATGCTTCATTAAGTATCAATGCATTATTTAATGTTGGTAATAATTTTTCTAAATTAGCTTCAATATCATTTTATAACATTAATATACAAAGTTTAAGAAATGCAATTTATTTAACGTTTAATGCTTAGGTAAATGTATGGATATATGTCTGGTACCGAGAAAGCTTAGTTTCGAAAAAAGGTTTAGAAGCAAACAGCACTACTACATTTTTACTAATTGTGTTTCATATTTAGGCACACTGCCTAAACTTGAAAATATGTACTAAATAGTATAACGATATTCTAAAGAACATTTTAAGTAGGATGTATTAAAAAAGTTATATAAAGATTGATTGATTACACACTGTCCGTGAATATCGGAAGTAAGTGTAAAATTGCGCAAAAAATGTGGTTATATCATTATATACATAAACAACTTGCGGTGATGAGTCAAAGACCTTTCCAAAAAGTACAACTTTTACTAATACAATGGTGTTAGTGTTAGTCATCCGGATCGTCTCTGTGCTCTCTTCTTGAATTATGTTTTCTCTCAAGATGAATATTTAATAGACATTATAATGTTTAAACAACGTTAGTGGCACTTTATTTAGTCTATCGTTATTACATATCTGTGTTAATACGTTGCACTTGTAAATTGAAAAAATGGTTTGAAATTATATACTTGTGAACAAGATCATTGTTTCATTGTCATTCAAAACATTCGATCCTTTTAGCTAACAATAAATTAAATGCTTACTTCAGAACTAATCAAATTTCAATTAAATAACTTGAGCCGTAGTTAAACTTTTGTGCACTTTTTAACTTAATTTTGTAAGCGTTGCATAAAATGATCTGAATGATAACAATTCCATTGATTTGAGAAATTTTTAAAAATGGCATTGAAATTAAAATAGATATAAAATATGTACTTGGAACAATATTGTTTTTTTTTTCAGAGCTCACGCGTAGCTATCGATATGGTCAATCGTCGACAGTGGTTGATTGGTAGGTCGGCCAGTTTTCCTTGGATAATAAGTTATAAGTAATAGATGAAATAGTGAAACAGAATCGAAGCTCTTGCAATCAAGTGGAAACTAAATTTATAATTATTTCAATTCAGCGAAACTAAACCTAGACTCAATAAACTTAGAATTAAAAAATGATTTTATTTATAAAGTATATGTTCACTTAAATATTACTCCTTTTTATATTTGCAATACTTCTTGTCGTAGTAGTATTTCTTTCATAAGACCTTTTAAATGTTGTCTTGTAAAAGCAAGACAAGCTTGCCAACGCTACACTGAAGATACCTAAGAGATGACAGTTGTTTTGACCATATGCAATATGTTATAAAACATTAAAATCCAAATAAAGGTACCAACCCTAGGAGCACACAAAAAGAGGCACATAAAACTCATCAAAGACATACTTCATTGGTTATGTATGTGGGTGCGAGAGATACAACCATCTGCACGTACGATATGAATTATGTTCTTAATTTCCCATTATTTTGTTTGTAAACACGTCATTGGCGTACAGTGTGGTTTCTTCTTTTATCTTGTATGTCGTTAGTGTTATTCTTTGTGTATTTTTGTGGGTGTTATTGGTGGAACAAGTCATGTTTTATAAGGGATTGTAAAATTAACCAGCATATAGCACGAAATAATTTTCCATATTCAAAATTCAATTTCATTTCAATTCACAATCAGCTAAGCCCCTACTGCTCCGCCATTGCTAGAAGCACAAAACAAAATATGACGCTGATCATGAATAATCCATTTGCGCAGCTTCTAGTGCATTCCAGTCATCATAATATAAAATTACATTGCAGTGCTACCAACAGACTATTCTGTAACCATTTGCAGATAATTTTCTAGTCTAATCGCACGTTGAAGTCTCCAGCTTTAAGGTTCCCATTTGGAAGAGTTAGGGTGCTTCGTAACATGTTTAGAACAATTACACACTCATCTACATAAAAATCACTTGTAAAAACATAAATTGAGCTATGTTAAATAAATATTATTGCTTTAAATAATAAAAAGCTCTGCCTTTCCTACTATACTAATTTGTCTTATTTTAATATATTTTCGTCAGTTTCCAGCTATGTAGAATAGAGCACAACAAATTTTCAAGGACAATATCGGCCAGAAAATTATGGTAATACTTATATTTGCAGTCATAAATTATAGAGGCACCACAATGCTACCTAAAATAAAGCTGCGAAAATTTCTCCGTAAAAGCTTCATCTTTTTCACCACCGCCATAAAATTTGAATAACGGGACGTTGTAAACAGCTTAACTTTAAAATGATTTTATAATGTAGGTCATGTCGAATTGGCATAGTATTTCAACGTAGTGACAAAATACTAAAATTCAGGGTAACGTGAAACCAGAGGGTGGTTTACCGAAACCGCAATACCTCCAACGCTTTTACGATAATTTACGAGCCCAAAGTAACTACAGGGGGTAGAAAGCAGAGCCATTTCTCTTTATATTCATTTGTTTTCTCAAACTGATACCGTATCGAAAACATGGAAATGGCATTTTTTATACGTACTTGATTGTGGGTTTACAGTTTATAATTTTTTGCTGGCACCGTTACTTCGTTGTTCATAAGAATAGGATCCGATATACCCAAATAGTCGGGGTACGTAAAATTTCTGTGTAAATGACTGGTTTCTTTATTTCTTAAAATACTTACGGGCTAGACTTTCTCATCATAATGATGAAAAAAAATCGTCCATGATGGTACTCACCCAATAGTACAAACAAATATGAAAAGTTGCTATATTATACAAGTAAAAGACAGGGTGTCTCTAATTATAAAAATTATAATTCATTTAAATATGAGACGGAAAATACTTATCGTAGTTTCCGAGATACAGGGTGTCAAAAATTTTCAAAAAAAAATTTTTTTTTTAATTAGGTATATAATTATAAAGTCGAAAATTGACATAAATATTAATTTTACTTTATGCTGCTTATTTTAAATCTTACTTGGAACCCTATAATTAGGAAGAGGTCCAACTGTTCTTTCCAAAAAATTTTTTAACGTACGCCTATGGCCTAGTTTTATTAAACTTTTGAAAAATGCAATAATATAGCCTATTAAAATCGTTAATTTATTTTTCATTTGGTTAATATAAGTACATGTCTGTATTTTCAGAAATTTCATTTCAACACTGTTTTGTATTGATTTACGGCACATATTAGTCCATATTTACTAAAAGAACATAGAACGTATTAAAAAAATGAGCGTTTAATAATAAAATGCCAAGACACATAGCTTATAGTAAATCAAATTTGCTATCACATGAATGTAGTTTTAATGCCATAGGCGTAGGTTCCAGATTATTTGCAGGGGAGAAATTAGCTTAATCCTTTAATCATAGGGTTGTAGCATTTTCTTAAAATATTGTTTCCAACTAAGTAGTATAAAGTAAAAAATGTTTGTGTCAATTTTCATTGTATCTGGCAAAGTACTTTATTAAACTGTGAAAATGTAATTTATGTGATAATTTATTGAATTAAGAAGTAAAAATATTATATAAAATTAACTACAGTAGATATTAGGTAGTGTCCTTAAAGATAAGAAAAATAAAATCATGTAATAAACCTGAAAAAAAATATAATATTTTTTTATAGCAACTGAGTTGATGGATATCGTTTTAATTTATGGCGATGTGAAAACGCTTTAGAAGAACAATTTCCCGGTAAACATATGCCAAATGCAGCTACTTTTACCGCGGTGTGCAGTGAGTGCAACTGTAAAGCAACGCGAGGGAAAAAATTAAGTGTTTTGCACCGAAGTGGATACATACTGTTGATAATTTACTTAAAAGTATCATACTTGCTGCCAATATCTTACAAGTTCAAAACGGACAAGAAGCAGAAACATTTGTATTGCTTTGTAAAAACTGGGTAAGACGGACCCAAAATTTTGTTGTAACATAAGGTATGTCAATTAATTATATTAATAATTAATAACGGCAAAAGCAGTTGAATTTGTCGTATAAAATGTGCGTTATAAAATATTATTTATTTATTTTCATTTTTTGTCCGATCGCTGATTGCGTGCTTTGCCGCCTTATCAGGTTTTAGAGTAAACCAATTTCCAGTGCCGTGAAGTGAGGAATCATTTCGAACTGCCTTTTTGATTTTTTTTCAAAATTATATTTGTAGGCAATAGTATCCTCTACACTCAAAAAAATTTTTGGGTAATTTCTGAATCATCCTGTAGATATATTACCAAATAATTTTAAATTATTTTTTGCTAATCATAATAGTCTTAATTTACGCTGAATATTTTTTAAATTAATATAGTAATTACTCAAAAAGTGGGAACCTTATGACATTAGCACTTCAGTGCCGAAACATTAAACAATAATTCAGTCTCAAATTATTACGGTAACGAGCCTCCAAACCAAACATTTTTACTTTTAAATAACAATTAACCGTATATTCAACACGAGAACAAAAAACCACTTAAGCAAAGTGAATATAAGTATTTATGCATATGCACGGTTCTTCATTGTTGTCTTCTACGTAGCGAATGAAACGAAAATTTAATCGAGTTGGAACTGTTCTAGATAGTGAAGAGTTCGTTAAACTCGGGTCGTAACACATTCTGTTTAACACCTTTGCAAGCATTATTCTGCACTAAAAGAACGAGGTCTAAAAATCCCACTCAACCTTTCTTGTTATGTCTTCTGACTAACGTCGATGATCAGCAGCTTTTTATTTGGCGCTGGTATTACCCAATCGTTATTAGGAGGTTATTCGAAAGAAGTGTCAACAGATCAATACATATTTCTTTACGTTATTATATTATATAAATTATTTTATAAACAATTAGGAAATGTTACATATCTATAAAGACGTAATATTACGTAATAATAGGTTAA
Source organism: Monochamus alternatus (assembly GCA_037114965.1). Taxonomy (NCBI): domain Eukaryota; kingdom Metazoa; phylum Arthropoda; class Insecta; order Coleoptera; family Cerambycidae; genus Monochamus; species Monochamus alternatus. Next base: position 68,310,179 of record CM073431.1, on the reverse strand, counting down.
ATTAATGCTTATTCTTAGTTATTTACTTGTAGATAGGATTGCCACTTTCTCTGCTAGTAATGTAAGGTGATTAAACGTTGACGTGAAGGGTCAATGTGAAAAATTGATACCCATCGACGTTTGACCATCCCCTAATTAATAAGGTTTTTCAGATTGCCCTAATTCCAGCACTAAATGGTAGTTAAGGCCTACCAACGTAAGTTGCCAGAATGTGCAAAAACTTGCGAATGGGCTTTACACAAAGCTCTTGGATAAGAATTTTAACCTCCTTTACAGCATCTTTAGGTATTTAGGTATTGGATCGGTCGGCCACCCGATCAGCCAGATTTGTGGAGAGGATTGACACCCTCTCTGTAGGTATGGTAGGATGGAAGAGCGTTGGCTTGGGTCAATGTGAGAGACTAATACCAGTTGGCGCTTAACCATCCCCCAAACAAATGAGATTCTCCAGCTTTTCCTTATTTCTGCACTAAACGGTGGTTAGGTACTACCAACGTAAGTCGTTCCTGGGCGCAATTAATACAAATGTGCCGGTCCCTCTCCCACACAAGTCTCACGACTTCTGGACTAATCCTCGTGATTGAAATGACAAATAGAGATAAAATTATTATTACCGTTTTTATATGTAAACATTTAATTCTTCTAAAGTCACAAGGTAAAAACGGATTTATGAAATCAAGATATATCGTTTAGCAACATTATTTTTTTTAATGAAAAACGGGAATTTTTCTCTACTTGTATTTATATTGCTTTAAGAAACAGTCGGGCTAGAAACAGTGAAATAATATAATTAATTATTTTTAATTTTGTACAATTTTTTTTAGAATAAATAGTAAACGCAATTTGTTAATGGTTTATATATTTTAATATAATTAAAAAGAAAGAAAACCATTTCAAAAAATATATTTTGATGAAACTAACACAACTTAAATCCTTACTTAACTTAAATCTTTAATATAACAAATATTTTGTTGCAAACGCAACATCAGTGAACGACCAATCACAAAACGATTAATAACCACGTACACTGAATACTCATCGGCTATCAAGCGATTATGTCCGATGTCATTTGTAATTTCTTCTAATACGGAGTCTCAAATCAGAGATTATAGAAGTATAGTTAAGTACCTATTACCCATGAAACCAAAAAGTAATTCTGCCATACTTGTTACCTATTTATTAGTAGTTGTTGTAAGTGAGACATTATTTCTTCTAGAGTACCTGGGATCACCAATAACTTGTGACCGTAGCTGTTTCTTATAGTCTTATTGATAAGATAAGAAATTAAACAATATAAATACGAGTTTACCGTCTGCATCATTTTCATAAATGCATGTGTAAATGCAAACAATGATTTTGCGTTAGCACGATAATCATGTTGCTAACTACAGGCTATTGCTATTCTTCCTAATTACAAGTTTTTCTAGATGCCCGTAAAAAATGTATTGTAACCGTACCAACATGGATTTATGCAGAAACAGTCAACAATAACGAATTCAACTTTCATTACGCAAAATATATCTTAAATAATTTATTCTAGAGACGGGTGGATGTGATATACTGAACCGTTTGCAGCTGCTTCAGGTGTTCCTCAGTGATCTTATCTTGGCCCTTTATTATTTTTGAAATGTATTGATGATCTCTAAAGAATTATTAATTATAAAAAGTTACTTTTTATAACTAAAAATTTGTTGCATTTTCAATAATCATTCATTGTGGCGTATAACATTTAAGCTTAAGTTTAACTTATCCAAATTTAAAGTGGTTACTTATTCTAGAAAACACAAACTCTTTATATTTCCTTATTCCTTAAACAATGCTCTTTTCCAGAGACAGTATAGAATAGAAGATTTGAACAATGTATTTGACTCTAAATTAAATTTTTCTGATATCAATGCCTTAAATGGAAAAGGAATATGGTGCTATAATTTGATATCCTATATATGAGACTTATGGTTTAAATATTGAATTGGTTCAAAGAAAATGTGTTAAACTTTTTTTTTAAGTGTGATGGTATATATGCAAATATACCATGCAACCATGAACTCTTGCTTTGTAGATTCGATATTCCCTCATTAAAAGTAAGACTGGCTAGAAATATTGTATTAATTTTGCATAATTTATATAACAACAAAATAGATTGTATGTGATGATACCATTTACTATCAGCATACGACTATTTTAAGAAAGTCTTCTGTTTATATCATGTTTTATAATTTTATCATTATATCAGATTATTTAGAGTTTATTATTAGTATTTAATTTTTATTTCATGTACTGAATCTTATTGTTGGAATGCTATGTGCGTATATTTTAATTTTTACTTAATTACGTGTATTCGCATTTAGTTGCAGTGTTACATATTATTTCTCATTATTTTCTTTAATATTTGTGTAATACATTTGTTATAATTTCTTTCTGTTGGATAAATTATCGTAATTGATTTTGTTACTAAAAAATGTAATCCACAAATCCAGAAAAAAAGATATTTCTAAAAACAATGAATTTGTTTCAGGATTTGGAAACAAAATTGTATGCTTGCTTGCTCTCCCGGTAAATTGCCGCCCAGACCCTTCAAATACTCCAGATCCAACCCCAAGGCGAGAAATAGAGAACATATTAATACAACAATTCAAATGTAACAAATTCGACTGAACTATATGGTGACATAACGTCATCGTTCCTTTTCGGTGATCACAATGTAGGGTGGAATGCACACCTACCAAGATTTGAAAGTAGAACCTGCGCTGCCTCCTATAACTTGGACTTCACTTACGTTAGGTTAGGTCCACTACGTCATGTGTCAATGAACCTGATCTTCCTCGCGCGTTTTAGGCGATACTGAGTCCAATGAGCTGGTGTTTTAAAGACGATCGTCGTGACGACCTTTACAAGACTTTGAAAAAGTGTAAAATAACATAATAGTTGTTGCTCTTGAGCATTTGACCGGTAGACCATACTTGTCCGGCGAGTTCTTTGGGAGAATGTAATTTAGTGTACATGCTTTAATAGTTACAGTGTTTGAAATTTAATATTGAATCGAAAACGTATTTCAATTACAGCCTATAATCTTCGCCATGCCGTACTTCAGTAGGCTACAGAAAAACGTAAAAATTTAAATAAATAACTAAAGGAATTTAGTTCTTCCTATACTTTATCTGAGGTGACCATCGCAACTTTTTGTTTTCTTTTTGGCGCCATGGCTGTTAATACGTTGAAGACACTTAATTTCTTTTCTCTTGAGATTAGCAGCGTCACTAGTGACATTAGAAGTAATAGAAAATAGAAAACCTTCTCGTTTAGCATTGATTTTTCTTCATTCTAAAACAAAATTATTAAATTATAAAGTAATTGGTTCCATGGGAGAGAGTCTGATACATATTTTTTTCAGTACATTTAACACTTTTAATAAATAGTGGTAAAATATATGTGTATGATCAAAAAAACTTGTATTGAATGTTAAAATGGATAATCCAATGTAATACTAAAACATATATCTTCTTACATTCTACAGAGTACCCTAAAAGTTATGTGCAGACTGCAGCTACCACAAATTCCTGGGAACAAAAAAAAATTATTACTTACTTCTTTTAGACAGCTGCAGTGCTCGAAGAATAATTACATTATTTTAGGAAGGTTGTTTTCCCAACTAACACTAAAATACTTACTTCTGTAAAAATATAATTTTTTGATAAAGTGAAAAGAAACAAATACCTCCATTCATAAACAAATGGGGTATTGTCAACTAGAGCGTTTTCCCCGTCCTCAATTTTTTAGATAAATAAATGATTTTGGGTTTAAAATTTTGTTAAACCTCAACTTTTTATTGCATTGTGGCAATTTTGACTATTTAAAGATGACTGTAACAGTCTATAAAGCATTTATATTGTATATCTACAAATAAAAATAATAAATTTGTGAAGAAGTACTTGAAAATGTTATAAATATGATTGTTTATTAGGGTACTAATGTTTTCTGGGCCGATGATTATGAATCCAAAGTCAAAATTTGAAAGTTCTAAATGGCGGATCCAAGATGACGGCCAAGAAGGTCGAAATATAGAATTTTGTATATATTGGAATCATTTTTGACAAAAGTGTAGTCCTACATATAAAAAAAACAATATAACAATAAGACGGTAGATTTTAATATACACAAACCTTTTTGACCGCCATATTGGATCCGCCATTTTGAATTTTCAAATTTTGACTTCGGAATCCTAATCATCGATTCAGAAAACATCAGTACACTAATAAAAGTTTATTATAAAATTTTCAAATACTTGTTCACGAATTTATTTGTATACAACATAAATGTTTTGTGGACTATTGCAGTGCTGCCTTCTTTAATTAGTCGAAATCGCAACACTGCATTAAAAAGTATAAGTCCAAAAAAGTATAACCAAGTAGACAAATACAAGAAATTTATGTATTCAGGACGATTCAGAACTTATTCGAAAACAAACTTGAATGTACTTACAGGGGACTCTCACAAATACAATTATGTAAAAAAAATCAAAAAGGACAGTTTGAAAATGATTTAAAAATACACCTCTGCACGGTACTAGAAACTGGTCCACTGTAAAACCTGACAAAACAAGCAAAGCATGCAATCGGGAACCGGACAAGAAATGCCCAAGAAAAGAAATTAATAACATTTTAAAACACCTATTTTATACAGCAAATTCAACTGATTTTACTGCTATTGTTATAAATTATTAATCGAATTAATTTGTGAATTTAATTAATAAAGTAGTTTCACATACCTGATGTTACAACAACAAAATTTTGGGTCCGTTTTGCCCAGTTTCTACAAACTAACACAAATGTTTCTGCTTCTTGTTCATTTTGAAGTCGTAAGTTATTGGCAGCAGCTATGATAGGTTTTCGTAAATCATCAGCTTCACTTTGGTGCGATACACTTCATTTCTTAAATATAACTGTAAAAATAAGTCCAAAGGATTTCAAAGGATTTAAAGTCAGGAGAACGTGGCGGACATGAGATCGGTTCTCCTCGTCCAATGCCTTGGTAATAATGCTTGGACACGTTGTACATGATACGGATATAATTGAGCCTCGTGTATGATACCCCACACTGCTACAATACGCCGTGGCCGTCCTGGATCTCCATTTGTTCCACGGTTCAATTACAAATTTCCCGTGTCACGCCAGCGTAGTCTGCACTTGCATTCACTGCTCAACGCAGTAAAAGTAGTTGCATTTGGCACATATTCATCGGAAAATCGTTCTGCTGAAGCAGTTTCACTTCACCATAAATTAAAGCGATATCCATCAGCTCCGAGTTACTATACATGTGAGCTGTTTTTGTTACTTGAAATACTAATATAAACATTCACGTCACAAAAACGTTAATACTATAAGTAATTGGATTTCAATATTCGGAATCGCCTGACTACAGACTACAGCAGTCAAGCGATGTAAGGATAGAAAATATTACAACTTCAATATTATTCCCGGATATTACAAAGATTTTACAAAAAATGTTGTACGATATTGACTATTTTTCATAAATATATTTTATTATATAAATACTGATATTTGTATTTTTCTTCTACATTTTAGATATATCACAGAGATTATAAATATGAGTACAATATCACTAGTGTTAATAAAAACATAATTTACAATTTATTATATTTTCGTTTCTAAGAATGTTAAGGTTAATAATTTGTTCTACCTGCATTTGTTTATTAAATGTCAAATAATGCAATTAAGTATTATTGACAAGAAATTTCGGAAGAAAAGTATCTGTGTTATTATACTAGTGTTACCTAATTTTAATTTTTACTTTTATACTGTTATTTAAAATGTTTGGGTAACAATGGATAATGAACAGCTAATTTGTAGTATAATAAGTACCGCTATGTTTGCCTTTGCATCATTGGTTATTAGGATAAGACTATTAAAACTGTTTGCCTACCTTTTTATACACGTCCAAAAAAGCTGCTGAAATATTTAGCACATATTAGTTTCTCTGCCAAGTGCTGAATATATTCGTTTGATATATGTATACAGCATGTCCGGAATATAAGTGCCGATACAAAAGGGGTTTGTACGTACATCTGACCAAAAGCAACAAAAAAACTTAAAAAAAATTACAAACTAAGGTACAAGTAATGTTAAGCTTCTTTATCGTAATTTGTTTTTTGTATCAATATGATTCAAAACTGTATCGTACGACAACATTGTAATCTATCCGCTGCTGTTAACCTAAAAGTATTATTAGTCATAGTAGTGCTGTAGTTAGTGCGTTTCGTTTTTATGTACATAATGCTTGCTTGATTTTTGCGAGTATGCATAAACCAAAGTTGAATAATTTATAGAAACCATGACCAGCTGCATGACATGTTAATTTATAGGAAATATGGGCAAAACTCAATGGCTACGATACGTTTGTATGGTAAACATTTTTCACAAGCAACGTAAGTCACTTTGAATTCTTGTAACTATCTCACATTTTATTCTAGTGTTATGAAAAGAGCTCTAAGGAAATCATTCTTAGTAAGTATATTTAGGTGTATTTGTAATTATGTACAAACACCTGACAATCTTGATATGGTATGCAAACGATGGTGTCACATATTCAAGACCTGTTTGCTGTCATAATTCTGTTACCGTTGGTCAGACAAAAAAAATTAAATAAAATATGTTTGATATAATACAATAAATACATACATAAAAAATAAAGGTACTCATATTCCAAACTCCCTGTATACTAGGAACAGTAGTAGACAGAGGCAAATTGAATCTTTTTGAGAAATATATTATATACTTGTAGTGCTTATAGAGAAGAAAAATTTGAGAGCATTTTCTACTTGTAATAAATTACAATAAAAAGCTATATATTCAAGTTAAGTCGTTATTCATTGTTAACATTGTATTTTTACAAACTAGAAATAAGGACGAAAAAATAAGAAATAGGTAATCAATATTTGATTGTTTGTTGAAAATATGGTGACACTATTATGTTAAGCTTGTAATTTTAATTTGGAATAGAACAGCGTCTATTTTTCAGCATCACAAAACAGACATAGGCACCAACCATTTCTTTCACGTATGAACATTGATTTAAATCCAAACATATACCTGCACTGATGCAGATCTTAACAACACCTAATCATTGTGATGATTCATTATACTAAATTTAAAATAATTCAAAAATATTTTTCTCGTATTTCTATCAAAAATCCAGGATTTGAATTGAAATTGACTTGAATTACTTATTATAATAAGATGACATCTTAAAGCATAAAACTCCTATTTTAAAATAAGCAATGACAATCTCCATCTATAAAATCCAGGCATTTTACTACCTGAACTACCTATTTCTATTGTGGTATAAACTTGCAAAGTACATTATAATTTATTTTCTCAATTACATTTGTTACACTACGTATTCTAGAAACTGGAAATGATTAAAATTATAAAATTTTATACAGTAGCATTTTCGAGCCCAAACTGCTATTTACTGCAGGTAAATAGAGATTAATTTGTGGTAATCCTTTTACAAAATGTCGTATAAAGATTTATTGGACCCCACATTATGCAGAAGTCTGCTTATCTTATATGTTGCCATAAATATAGATTTACTAATCCGTTAATGTATTAAATTGTCTTTTTTTCATATACTTAAGTATAAATAAATATTTCCTGACGCTAAAATTCATAGTAGCTATTTGAATGTTTCGTTATTATATTTGTTGCGGTTAAAAATGTCTGCGTAAAATTGTTCATTATATTACTATTCCGGTATTCCTTGAAAATATTCAACGAAACAATGATTTGAAACACGTGCATTTTCTGTCAATGTAAGCGAGTTTGTTGAACTTTTGTTTCAATATTAATGATTGCTTTTAAAATATGAACCAGGAAACAATAAAGAATATTATCTCTAACGGTATTCAGATAGGTATTAGGGATAAAAAGCACCCTTATCGTAAATAAATTAAGCAGGTATCAACAAAGTAGGTACCTAAATTAACTTGGATTTGCCTATAGTATCTATTAAAGTTATATTTCGGTTTTTTTAGGTACGAGGGAATATCAAAATGATGTATCAACATAGCAATAATATTTCCTGAAAATAATTAGTATTTGGCAAAAAAATCTCATTTGGACACCCCTTGTGAAGATACAACACTTAAAGAGGGTGCTAAAAACTAGTTTTGCTATAGTTCTTTAATAAAACTTGTGTTTATTTTCATATTCGTTTTTAATTTTAAGATCATTTCAGAACTAAAATTTAATTAATTGATAAATTTGTTTTGGCAAAAAAAATCTGTTTTACTGTTTTACACATGGTGTCTACTTTTAACGTAAAAAGTTGATTTACTTCAAAAGCGAATTATTTGCTGAATTTATGTAAAAATCCACGACCACTACATTAAGAAGGTTTAATACGTCTGTTTTCCGTGGATAAAAGCTTTTTAACATATTTATATTTTATAATATTTTATTTAGAATTATTATTATTAACATTAATATTTATCTCAAGAACGATCTTGTCATTTTGAGCAGGATTATTTAAATTCTCTCGATGGGGAGTTTCTGAAGAACTGGAGGGACCTACAACTTCACCAGGTAGGACGCCAGGATAGTGGATTTTTTCAGCAATTGCGATCTTGCTGGACAGTCAATACTTCAACTTTCCACTTGCAGCCACTTTTGAAAACGTGTTGGTGCATACATGTTATATAGTACATTTTCCAGACACATATCGCAAGAAAAACCTCCCACAGGTATTTTTAGGTTGCAGATTGATGTATTTTCCACATATTTCTACAGCATTGACTGAAAACGTTTTTTCCATGATCGTAAAACCTCCTGAAATATTTATTTTCGTATCCGGAATGAGTAAGTATAGGCCTTTGTCTTGGACATGGCTGATATCCAGATAGGTTAATTCATTGCATCGACAAGCACCTACGACTTCCATGATCGTTGCAATCTGTAAAGAGTTCAAAATAAAACGCTCAATGTATAAATTGATTCTACCTTAACTTGTAAATATTCCTCATCCTTTTTTCAAAAATTCTTCGATTTGGTTTCTCTCCACTATCTTTGCCTTCTTTAGTTCATAATTTTTTTTATTCTACTTTCAAATATGAAGTAAGTTTACCATACTTCGAAATATCAATACCTGTGTGCACTTTCAACATTGATTTTAGCATGGAGTAAACCGTTTCTCCACATTGAAAAAGTAGGATAGTAGCAGCTCTTCTGTAATTGCTCCTTCTCCTATGCCCCTTTTTTGCCAATTATTGAATTCCACCAATTCCTTCTGGTACACACTTTTGCTTTTTGCTGGTAACAGATGTAATATTGATTTTTGGGCTTCAGGCTCGATTTCAGTCGAAATGAAGAAATTTTCACCATTTTCACTCATTTTTTATGTCGACTGCAAAATTTTTCACTCTTGTTAACAAATAAATAAATGCATGTCATAGAAACGATTCCAAGATTTTCTAGTATTCAGCTGACAATCAATATTCTTGATTAAAATAAATTTATCAAATAAGACGTTTTTCAAAACCAAAATTTTTTATCTGCTCTCACATGGCTTTCATTCTCTTAATTGACCGGTTTTGACCGTGGTCGTGGATGAAACGTTGAATTACATTCGGCAAATTAACCAGCCATTAATCCTCTGGAAAAAACGTAACTCTCGGCGGCTTGTTAATTCTGTTATATACCTAATTACTAACTATTTTTGTATTAAAATATGGTTTTATCTAAAAAATATTATTAGTTTCAATATTAGTGCACAACATAGTATTTTAGAAATAGGTAAACCTTAGTGAAGCGTAATGATGATTCCGCGCCACTGGCTTTCCCTATTTCGTTGGTTCTACTCTGACTCTTAGCTATTAGTAGTGACAATCACTACACTCAGTTTCAAAAGAATCCTTAAATCTGTTTGGAAAATAGAAGAACAAAAAATCCTAAATTTCAACATCCTGTATATAGATACGTCAAGAAAAATAGAGTTAATATTGTAAAAATAATTGTAAAATCCTTTTAGTTATAGTATTTTCAACTTATTCATCGCTGAGCTACTCTAGTATCGAGTCAGGCGATTCCAAATATTAAAATCAGATTACTTGTAGTAGGTATTAACATTTTGGTTATGCGACTATTAGTACAAGTGTCAAAAATGACTTACGTGTAAAATGCTTTAGCAGAACATAAGCCAAATGCCGCTACTTTTACCGTGATGTGCAGTGAGTGCAAGTGTAGTGCAACGCTAGCGTGACACAGGAAATTTAAAACCGAATTGTAGAAGAGACCCAGGGCATCTACGGCGTATTACAGCAGTGTGGCTTATCAAACACGAAGCTCAATTATATTCGTATTATGTACAACATACCTAAGCAGTAATACCAAGGAATTGGACGAGGAGGGCCGGTACCATAGTCGCCACGATCTCCTGACTTTAAATCCTTTGGACTTTTGTTTGTTGAGATATTTAAAAGTTGAAGTGAATCGCACCAAAGTGGACACTATTGATTTACGCAAACGTGCTGCTGCTAATAACAACAACAACAAGTTCAAAACGGACAAAAGGTAGAAACATTTGTGTTAGATTGTAAAAACTGGGTACAACAAAATTATGTGTCAAATATGTCACTATTTTATTAATAAAAACCTCAAATTAATGATATTACTAAATAATAACTGTATAAAATAGGTGTTATATAAAATATTATTTATTTCTTTCCTTGCAAATTTCTTGTGCGGTCATCGATTGCATGCTTTGCCTTATCAGGCTTTACAGTGAACCAGTTTCCAGTGCCGTGCAGAAGTGTATTTTAAATCATTTTTGAACTGCTCTGCTTGATTTTTTCTTTACAAAATTGTATTTGTAAAAGTCCTCTGTACATTCTAAAGTTTTAGGTAAATCCGGAATCACTCTGTATAAGTCAAATGACTTTTATTATTGCCCTCCAAGTTAGATTATTATTTGACATCCTGTACGATTGCCTTGTCAGTGGTAACACAATGTAAAATGAACTGATAACATTACCGAATAAGTACTGGTGGTCAAACAAGTCAGAAATCGTTGTAACATCGCCAGCCTTCAAAATGACGGGATGGTATGCCGATTCGATGTACATGTTAATCTGCAGCCAGCCGTTTTCAGCGTAGAAATGTTTACAGAACAAATTCGTGAGTTCAGAGATGTGGCACTGACCGCCAAAAGTAGCCATCAAGATCGGCAGTGTCAAGAGTATATTGCAACATTCTCTAGCTATGTGAAACTGCGGTCAACAACCTTTAATCATAATGTGTTACGCTATCCTTCGCAATACGCGGCTCAGACGTACCTGACCCGCTTTTATGAAGGAGTGGGACGAGGAAGCGACGGAAGGTAAGTCGTAGATTGCGCACGGCAGTAGGTGTAAAAATGATGCGAATTGAGGGCGAAAGGTAAACCGTAAGGTGTGTGTGTGTAGTAAAATCAGAACGAAAAGGAGTAGAATCTATTAACTGTAAACCACAGACCAATGGAGTATTATGACTGTAAACACTGCTGCATTTAATTGATTACCGTTCCTGTTAGCAAATAAAGGTTTTTTCGCTTGATATGCAGCAGTAATGGTCAAGTTCAATACTCCTGGGTTAAAAATTCCACTTGGCCAGGAAAAAATATTTCAACGTAACCATTTCAGCTAATAACAGTAATGGGGATTTCCCATGAAACATAATTTTGGTTTCAGACTACAATTAAACTTCTATATCTTTAGTATTGTAGATAATTTAGACATCAACAATGCTAAATGAACCTATATAATGCAAAATTTTCATTTTGTATACATTATTTGTATGGCACAATACTTTATATAAAAATGTGTGTCTAAGTCCAAACAAGTTGATTTATATTTTATTTCCCTGTAAAATTGGTAGTTTAAATGATGTTATTTTTTATTACACAGAGCGCATACAGTAGGCCACACTTTAAGGTCTAGCTTCTTTGAACAAAAATAACGTGAATTAAATCAACTTGCTTTATAAGTATATTTATATTTATGACCTAACAGTTTAATATTCAAAAATATTATTGGGAATGGGGTCTAAAATTAACGAATTTATTGGTAAGTCTACGTTTCGACTGTATTTAAGTCTTCTTCAGGACAATCCAAGAAAAGTTTTCCGTGTAAAATACAAATATATTAAATGGGGAATAAAATAGGTAATATAACATATTACAGAATGCACAGTAGTATATAACTTAACAATGTTCAGAATAATAAACGTGCGTCCTTCAGATGTTATTGGCCTGAATTTTTTTTTTCTAATTTCATCTTTTTACGATAATTTATTGGGTAATTGTACTCTAATTTTGCACGATTTTAAACGAGTTTTTTTGTGAAATAAATGTGAATATTTTTATATACATTTTTGCGTTAAATGTACAGGCAGTTCTGAGCGCCTGTGCCATTAAATTATTTCTTTCAGATTTTTCTTAAGGGCAGAGACTTTTGGAAGATTATACTCTCTACATCCAAATTACTCATAAGACGGAAACTAACATCTTAACAAAAATACTAAATAAACCACTGAAACAATTACAGTAGAAACTACTAAATTTTGAAGGTAATTTATATGAAATCATTAAGAATCCTGATGAAGTTGGTCAAATATATCCTTAAAATGTTGTCAAGTTCTCGATACTGTTGAATAAGAAGATTTTTTTTCAGTTTATACTAAACGTGAATATTTTAAAAATCAAAATTAATTCACAAATCGTGTACTTTTCGAACTAAGTTCGAATAATAAAGGAAACACTTTCGTAATTTGTTTGGATCCAGAACGGTATTCGGTAGATGACATTTATTTTCAAAATATTAATTTAGCTAGTTTTTAGCAATTATTGTTGTGGCTAATTTATTTTAAAAGTAAATTATAATCAAATTCGCAGTGATTTTCACTCGCGAAGTTAAGTTTTACTTAAAATGTTATATCTTTTACTTTGTTCAAAGTTGACATGACATTATAAAAAAAAATCGAGAATTTGTGATACCCTCTCAATACACGAACTCTGAAGACTGCAATCGTCATACATAACAAAACAACTTTTAAAACGCCATCTGCTTTGCCTTAGTATGTAGCGCACGCCTGTTTTAAACTTTACTACCAGTATCATGCACAATGCGTCAAAAGACCTGAGTGCTGCGAGTAATCGCGTTGCTTTCCCCAACAGTGACAACATGTATGCGATACTTTGATATATTAACCTGTTTATTTCAAATTCATTTATACACACTCATTTTTTTTACCAATAAGTTATTTTACATAGTTATTAAACAAATAGTTATTGATAAATCCTTTCCTATCATAGTTTGTAGCTTTTCATTTAGAGGTGAGGATACAAAATGATTCATATTTATAGTTATGTGACAGTTTTCTTACTTGTTGATAAGACATTGTTAACATATAATTATTTTCAGTGTTAGGCATTTAGGTGTACCTAATGTAGGAATATTTGTGTTACCTAATCCAAATAGTTAACTATTTATGAATGTAGTGAGTTAATGTCATCAAAGTTATTTTTAACAATATCGAGGGGACCTACTGCCATTTTAAATGGTATGATCAAGTACTGCCCATCATATTAGTAATTACAGCTGGGTCTTGACAAGTACTGCAGGTCCTGTCCTAATATCATAGCTGCTGCATAACTTTAGAAAGGTGATGAAAAGCTAACAATATTTCTTCGTGGGCCATATAAATTAACAATAAAATACCTACTGAAAATATGATTGATTGTTCTACAGTTTTGACAGAAAAACGGTCTTTTATTCGAATAGAGTACCTATCAACACCTGCTTGAATAACTATATTTTAATGTTTTTCTTCTTCTTGTCATTCTTTGATGTAATGAATGATGTTTTTTTTTCTATAATAAAAAAAATAACATTTACAAACTAACAATTTTTCTTTCAAATTCTACTAAAATATATACCAAATGTACTGAATGATCTGAACAAAGGACTTACGTCAATTTTAGCCAATATATAGTTAATTCGGTTCTGGTCTACTGCCGCTACTGCATAATAGCGTTTGTTACAATATATATATATATGATCTAGATTAGGGAAACGTATTTAATTAACCCAAAAAGTTACAAGTGTTTCATTGGATATATAGGAATAGGTTAGGTCTAGCTAATGGTATAGCCAAAGTAAGGAACTACCATTAAATGGTGGTAATAGGTATAGTATTATACAGTATTGATATATATACATTACATTATATGTATATGAAATAAACCATATACAGGATGATTCAGAATCTATCTAAAAAATCAAAAAGGACAGTTTGAAAAAATTTAAAAATACACTTCTGCACGGCATTGGAAACTAGTCCATTGTAAAACCTGGCATGCAATCTGCAACCAACAAAAAATTGAAGTTCCCAAGGAAAGAAGTAAATAATATTTTTTAACATCTATTTTATACAGAAAATTCAACTGCTTTTGCCGCTATTGTTATTAATTATTAATAGAATTAACTTGCGGCTTTAATTAATAAAATAGTTTGGCATACCTGATGTTGAAACAACAAAAGTTTGGGCCCGTCTTACCCAGTTTCTACAAACTAACACAAACCTTTCAGATTCTTGTTCATTTTAAACTCGTAAGTTCAATGATACGTTTGCGAAAATCATCAATAATGTTAACTTCGATGCAGTACACTTCATTTTTTAAATATCCCCACAAAATGAAGTACAGAGGATTTAAAGTCAGGATATCGTGGCAGCTATGGTACCGATCCTCTTCGTCCAATCCCTTGATATTAATGCTTAGACACGCTGTACATGATATGGATATAATTGAGACTTCACACTGCTTCAATATGCCGTGAATGCGCTGGACCTCCATCTCTTTGTCGTGTGGCGCTTGCGTAAGCCATTTTTGACACTTGAAAAGCTAATTTAAACACTCGCATCACGAAAACGTCAATACTATAAATAATCGTATTTTAATATTCGGAATCTCTAGCTAGAGACTACAGTACCCCAGCAATGTAAAGGTTAAAATACTACAACTTTAATATTTTTTTTCTCGGAATGTATAAGGATTTTACAAAAAAAAAAATTACTATATTTACTCCATTTTTCATGCAGATTCTATTCCCAAATTTTGTGAAGTTGTAAATCACCGTGTATACAGTAAATTTGCATCTTCCATGTTTTCTGATACAATATATGACAATAGATAAAGTGGTTGCTTTCCACTACACTCGTAAAGTCAATCATATTTTTCAACTACAAAAGTTAAAAAGTATCGCTGTCTTTCAGCTGAGCAGTATAAAGGAATGTATAGATGCATACGTCTCCAATAGTAAAAATGATACGACCGAAAAGACACGTTCAACAGACTTAGTAACAAACTAATCTCTTTCAACTACATTATTCTGATGCTATTATTTTCCTGATGCAGTAGCGCCTGTATTAAAACACAAGATTAAATCAACTGTCGAGTATATATTATATTTACGAGCGGTGGTTTTATATGAAAGTCTAAAAAT
Organism: Monochamus alternatus; assembly: GCA_037114965.1. Taxonomy (NCBI): domain Eukaryota; kingdom Metazoa; phylum Arthropoda; class Insecta; order Coleoptera; family Cerambycidae; genus Monochamus; species Monochamus alternatus. Next base: position 68,294,629 of record CM073431.1, on the reverse strand, counting down.
GTAGGGTAATTTAAGTTAATAATAAAATTTTAAAACCAATAAAAGATTAGGTAAATCTCAGCTTCATAAGATTGCAAAGACGATGTGCAACAAATACATCCTGATAATAGATTCTGAGGAATAAGCGAAAATACAATAATAAAAAGAGAAAACGAACATTAATAATACAATAAATTATAATTAATAAATAAAATCACCCATGTGGATATTAATTACACAGCAGCACAAAAAACGACCTGTCCGACAGACCAGACCTGTATATTCTCATGTATTTTCACTCCAATTAATCCAAATCTGGGTCCATTTAATCCCATCGCCCTAGGTTCAAGATCATTCCAATGTCAAATCTAAATATAGATATGCAAGTAGACCAAATTATTGTACATTTATGTTTTTGGGATTGCTGAATCTGAATTCAGGATTCCTTTAATCCTACCAGGTTAGGTACAAGGTCATTCCGAGATAAATCGAAATATAGATATGCAAAATCATCATACATTCATATTTTTGGGGTCTCACAGTTATTACATCGTGGTTCAAAAATATTGCTTAAAATGCTAGTAGAATAAAATGCTCTGTTCGTCGTCCCTGAATCAGTGATCTCTTGGAATATTTCGGAAGATGCACTTCTCTAGTCTACTAATATTAAGCCATTAATGAACAAAATTAAACCTGGATGGTACAAGCCTAATAAATGCCGTCATTCTTCGTAACACTAATGGATCTCCCTTCGACTTTAGTAGGGCATTCAGTTGTTTGAAAGAAGAGTATACGAGCATCAAGTCCGTTCTTAAAAAAATTAACTTCAAACATGGATGGCACATTTGTGGGGATTTGAAAGTTGTCACTATTTTATTGAGACGTCAATCAAGTTTCACAAAATATCCGTACTTCTTATGTAAATGGTACAGTAGATAAAGAAAAAATAACTATGTAGCAAAAGAATGACATTTCAACCAGGTACTATTAACATCAATAGACAAGCATCAGATGCTCCTCGTAAAGACCTGATTTCAAACAAAGCTCTTGAAAGCTCTTAATGACGAAGGTCTATAGATATAAAACTGGAAGAAGGAATTTTCAATGGATTTCAGATTCATAAGATTACGACAGACGATAGTTTTGTCATGAAAATGAGAAAATACTTAAAAGCAGCATGGCTAAGTTTCAAATCAGTTATCGCGAATTTTCTGGAAACCCATAAAAGTCTAGATTACAGGGAAAAGTAGCGCAAATGGTGGAAAAATATAGGAAAGTGGTTTCTTGATTAATCTGAAATTACATTTCATGGATTCTATGTTGACTACTTCCCACAAAATCGTTTTCAGTAAAAAAACAAAGCAAATTGTTACGTCAGAACCTGACGAATGCAGAGCGACGTTACCAAGGCATATGGGATAAATATATGCTGGGTGTTACTGTTAAAAACGATGAAGACGTAAAAGACATCCATTGCACAGGTCTTTTGAGTGTAAAAGAGGTAGATAGTAGATAAAGAAAGAATAGCACACGTTATAAACCTACAAGAAAACCCTCAAACTTACGACGATTGTTACTGTATAAAATTTATTACTTTCAAGAGTTGTGATTTTTAGTGCTTATATCTCTATATTTAATCTTGAAACTAACCTGAGTTAACCTGAATCCCCAATTCAGATCCAGCAACCCCAAAAATATAAATGTACGATGGTCGGGTTCACTTATATGTCTATCTTCCTATTTGACCTTAGTATGACATTGAACCTAGAGCGATGGGATTAAATGAACCACAGATTCGGATTCAACGTATGAAAATACATAAGAATATATAGGTCTATTCCGTCGGCCAGACTGCTGCTGTGGTGCTGCGTTTAAATTGTCATTGCAAGTATCACATTTAGTTAAAACCTTTTTAAACAAACTAAATGATTTATTAAAATTATACGATTAAAAAGGCCACTTAGTGAAAATGTTAAAAAATAAAAATCGTCACAGTCGCAGTATAACCATAAACCATAAATCTATAGTAGGTACCATCGATATAACATTATTGGTATGTTTAGTATTAAAATTAATTTTGCAAAAGGAGGTCATTGCCTTTCATTTAATGATATTGAGCAACCAATGATGACATTCACTTCAAGTTGACATACAGTCTGTACAATCAGACAGAACGTTATTGTAGCATATAGCTTGAATAATATGCCAACATACATGAGACAATATCAAAAAAATCAGTAATAAAAAGTAAAGGTATAGAAGCAGTCTTAGATTAGAGCCTTGCAGCACACCTGAAGAAGGAAAAGATAGCAGGAAGAAAATTTGAATACCTGACCTTAAATTGCGTGTGTATTTGTTCCTTCGCCAGTGAAATATAATCAATTTGATGAATACTTTATGCAAATCCATAAATGTTACGCCAATTTGTTCTTGATTATCTTAAATTTTAGAAATATATAGCAGAAGAAAAGCAAGGTCAACTTTCCTGCATAAGTCCATGTTGGTATATGGAAATTAATAAATTAATGAAATGCTAGCATAGCAAAGAACTTGCCCTATAATTCATTATATTATTTCTGTTTCCCTTTCTTAATATAGATCCAAAGAGATGGAAAAATATAATATTTCAGAATATGCTTAGTGAATGAAACAAAACACAACCGATTTTGATTTTCAAGAGGTAATAAAGTGAAATTACAAGATTATTTACCTTTCTCATTTATAAACAATACAATATTGGCTAGTGCTCAAATAACGGCAAGCTGTCTACGTAAAACAAAAAACGTCTCCATTCATGCATATGCGTCCACATAATTATTAAGCTATTTCCTGGCTAACCAGATGTCCTTCACACAGGACTTATTATCTATCATCGTCAGGGTTACTAACCTCAAATTACCCGATAAGCCAAATTCGCAAAAGTTAAGCAGCTGTAATTTATACAATTATCTATTATTTATGGAAATTAATGTGCATTTGAAAACGAAATTTAATCTAATTAAGGAAATTTTGATGATGACTTGACGTAAATGAATACGAATAAATGTTTACTTATCTGTTTTTGAGCCACCTAATTAAAATGTGACTCTCACTACCCAGTGCCTAAAATTATTGTTAATTTTACTTAATAGCAGTTGTATAAATTAGAAGATTCATTAATTTTATTAACCACTATAAAAATTCACAAACGTGTTGGCCTTAAATTCATTCACAAATCAATAAATTGATTTTGAAAAATTTTCCGAGAGCATGTTGCATCTGCTTCTCAGCTTACTATTAATGTTTATAATAATAATTTTTTGCTTATTAACTTTGAACCGTAACTGAGTCTGAAATAATGGTAATTTAAAAAAATAATAAGAAGAAGAATAAAAGGCACAAGATACCCTCATTTATTATAATACGTTGTATACCTGTGTTTGTTCATTATATAAGTATACATATAACTTGTTTGTGAAGATAAATGCATTTTCACTTGATTGGAAAGAAGTTAAAGTAAGATCTCTTAAATCATACTCCATATATGGCATTGATGATTCAGTGGCATTATTATCAAGTTTTTTATTGAATAGAAGACAAAACGTAATCGATAATAGTTCCGTGTCCGATTATACTGTTAATACAGTTAGTGTTCCGCAAGGAAGTGTTCTTGGTCCATTATTGTTTTCCATTTATACGGCTGATTTTTATAGTTATCTAACAACTAGTTTTATTCATCAATACGCAGATGACACACAAATTTATTTTGATTTTTCATAAGTGAATGTTAAAGAGACGAGTAAACTTATTAATGAGAATTTAAAACAAATTGTAACGGTATCTAGGGCACATAAGTTAATTCTAAATAAAAGTAAAACTCAAATTTTATTATTTGATAATAATAAAAATAATATACTTAATAGCTCAATTTTAAATAATTTTATTTAACAAAATTTTACCTGTAAGCAAATCGTAAAAATGTTGGCTTAATATTGGGTGATGAATTGAAGTATTCAGAGCTCTTTAAGATTTTGTTATGGACTGCGTAAATATGATCCGTATTACCGATTCATTATATCAAAGTAAATGACTATCATTGGACGAAAGATTTGATTTGGGTACGGCCTGCCTTTTATTTAAAATCTGCAAAGAAAAATGCCCGGTCTACTTATTTGAGAAATTATTACATGATTAGAAATACACAATTGTGAAACTCGTTCTCGTAATATGTTCTGTATTTCTAAATATTGTACTGCTAAATTTAAGAAGTATTTTTCGTATAATGCAACCGTAATTTATAATAACCTAAATTATAAACTGCAAACAAGTACTAGTTTATATGGTTTAATGAAGGGTATCACAGAATTTCTGTACACACGAGTAAATTGTATTTTTTTAGTATAGTTGTCCATTTATGTCTAGTGAATTAACTAGTATGGGTTGAACGCCACCTCCTTATTAAAAAAATATTTTGTAATTTGTAATATGTATTGTGAAAATTAAAAAGACATATATTATTATTATATAATACAGATAAACGTCAATAAGTATTTAAATAACAACATTTATAAAAAATATATATAATTACCCCTGATACTTTAAATAAGAGCGGTAGATACTATTTATACAGATTTTACAAAGGCAATTAACAGATTATTCTTTTGAACAAGCTGATCGAATTGAGTTTTAACGTCTCCCATTAAATCATACTTAAGTGATTGAGTTCCGTTTGTATAATCGGTTCCATTTTATTCCTCAGAGTTCAAATCGGACCTCAATTATTTTTTTACTGGATTATTTCAGTCACAGGCTTGATGATTTAAAAACAAATAGTATATCACCTGTTTTTTTAGAATTTGTTATTAATAGGAATTATATACCTTCTAAAACTGTCTGTGAAACCCGTTAAAGACATTGGTATATATTTATTGCAGTTTATTCCTTTGGTAACACATATTCATACTGAAATTTTGTTTTACATAGTTCCAGAAACTTTAAGAGCATTGAAATTTGAAAAACATAATATGCTTTCGTTAGGTTCAAATTGAAATTGGTTTTACAATTTTTATTCTTCAAATAATTTGAAGCCCTTTCAGAAAAAGGCAGATTATAATACGTTACTGGAAATTATTTTTAAAAGTTTGGATTTAAGAAAATGTTCTTTTTTTGCATAAAAATAAATGTTTAAAATAAATCAAACTTAAGTACACAAACCTTTTCTCTTGCACATATTATCTATGTAAACTAAATCTTGTTAGTTTTCTCAAAATAGAAGACATTATAACCAAAAACACGGCAAATATTAATATAATCAAGTGGTTACTACATTATTATATTCGGTTTACTGTTGTAACTGGAGCTATGTTATTTGTTCAGTTTAAATAGCGGTAGTGGTAGTGGTAGTCCACCGACTTACCCCTTTAAAAGTAATTGAGTTAGGTTGGAAACCTTTATGTTGCCAGCACTGTATAGGGTAATTTAAATTGGTATAATTTTGGGGGTTACGGGTTGTTCTGTCAGAGCAAATCTGATGTATTGGGCCTAAGCTACTTTTTCGAGAAAATAACAATGGTGACAACCGCATCTCCATATCTTCAATTCGAGCTACAGGACGTTTTTCGGTATTTCTCCGTTTCGCAAACGCCTTGTAGCTTGAAAACGGTAAGAGACAGAGAGATGTGGTATTCACCATTGTTATTTTCTCGGAAGAAAGAGCCCAAGACTCATCAATTAGATTTACTCTATGACAAAACCACCCAAAAGCCCTTCCAAAATAACCACCCTGTATACAATATGTTAATTCTGTAATGTTTGTAAACGGTGTAAAAATTTATACTATATCCTTATTGTACCTAGCCAGCACAGTTTGAATTTGTTTAGCTTACATGACAGTAAATGAATTGAATTTGAGAAAGATTGTGTGATCACGATTTTCTATTCTCTCATCTTTTGTTCACGTTTCTTTTTTTTTATCTATTTATTGAATTTTTTTATTCGTCAGCAGATCAATTTTTTGTTTTCTATTCATTAATTTCCACAGTTGAGATCTTCTGTTCGTATTTTTATTTCTGTATTCTGTGTAATAATTATTTAATAATAATTTTTGTTGTTTTAACTATTTTTTATTTCTTGTTCGTTTGTTTTGCCATCTCGTCAATTTATAACACAAAAATAAAAATAATGTTATTCAATATTTTTAAGTTGCTTTGTTTCAAATTCTTAGCACCTATATTACTTTATCTACCTAAAATAACTTGATTAAGTAACCTGCATCTTTATTTTTTAAACAGTTATTGCGTTGCAGCAAATAGATTTTTTAAAATGAGCTCCTCTTGTATAGGGTGGTTACTTTTTCGACGCCCAGTACAAGAATCTCGGAAACGGTAATATATCAGGGTGATTAGAAATTAGAAAAATTTCTCATTTTTATGCCTTTCAATTCTCTAAGATATCCTTTCAGTGCCGGTTAGTTGATTAAAAAAATATTAATTTTTGGTAGAAAAAAGGTCAAATATCATTTGTTATACTTAGTTGAATTTGCTTTTTTTCGCTGTTTTTGGTGGTTCAAATATGGCAAGAAAATCAAAAATTAGCTCTGAAAACTTGGATGCCTAGTAGGCGTAGATTGTTTTTTCCTCCACCATTCGAAAGCTCATATTAAATAATATAAAAGTATCAAATTTCATAACATTTATTTTAAAAATAAAAAAAATATATGAAAAGAAACAGAAAATGCACTTTTTCAGTCGATATTTCAGGAACTACACAAAATATTTCATATTTCTTTTTAGAAAATTGAAAGGCATAAAAAATGCGAAAAGTTAAACCACCTTGTAGGTATATATTACTCTTTCTTAGATCCATGTCGCAAAAGTGACCACCCATAATAACAATACCTGCACCCCTCATTCTAATCTCGAAAATTAGGCCACAAGTCGAGAACTGTGCGGTATAGGAGAGCAGAGGCATATTATTATTTAGCAGGCCGCATTTACTGTAGAATTTCTGTTAACGTTTCTGGATACCGTTTCAGAAATCGTAGAACTGAATGGTTACCAAATGATGTGAACAGCAAGTATTCTTCAAATATTTTTAATCTATCAACAACCAGCTAATGGCCGCCATTGACAAGAATGCTCATCGAGTATAGTTCAACCTAAATCGGCGCTTTTCTATTGTTCGAGGCCATTGACTTAAGCGAGCGTAATAGAAACAAATTTTGCCAGGCTATCGTAAGAGCCTCGATGAAGATGAACTCATTTCTTCTTCGTGTCCATCGAGGACATGCACAAAAGTTCGTCGACCCCAGACTTGCACATATAGAGAAGTGCAAGAAGAACCAACTAGAGTGCCACAATAACTAGACCACTGGAACATAGAGGTGTCGCGCCTGACGTCACACTTATGTTACCTACATTAGATTCAGCCGGTCAACGACCCATACTTGAAATCGAGATGCAGAATTGTTGTCTTGCAAACTGCAGCTCATGGGGGATCTAGGCCTCTGCTGCTTTTTGGATTCTTCCAATGGATCTGAGTGAAACATTGTTACCCTATAAAAAGAGTAGATACATTTCTAGAATAAATATGCAATAATTTTTAATGAATTCATTGCTGTATTTAGAGACAATCTAAACAAAATCTAAACAAATTAACAAGTGTGTACAGAGTGTTTCTTAAATAGAGGTCAAAAATCCAGGGGTATCTTCTGTGGCCAAAAATAAGGGTTTTTTGTTTTATAAATGTTTATAAATAACATTTTCTTGAAAACGTTTTACCTAAATTACTTAACGATGTTTCCTATGCGCTAAGACAAATAACGTCGTTTATGCACAACGGGGCACCCTCTCATTTTAGCAGCTTTTGTATTTTTAAAAGAAAGATTCGGTAATAACGTAATTGAACGAAGCACTCAAGACCTGGTCAACCTTGGCCACCCAGATCATCCGATATGAACCCTATTAATTTTTTTGTTTGGGAACATCTCAAGGCATTAGTTTACAAGATTCACATTGAATCTGATGAGCACTTAAGTTAAGTTAACAAATTACAGCTGCTTGTGATATGATAAGAGCTACTTCTGGAATTTTTGCACGTGTTTGAGCTGTAATTTGAAGAAGATCTGAAGCATGTATTTTGACTGAACGTGGCCATTTCCAACATTTGTTATCAATAAATCATAGTAAAGTAATTCCATTGTTAATTGAGTATTTTCTTATTATTTTTAGCACTGTAATGAGTATCATAAAAACGCACTTGATCAAATGAAGCAACTTTGTTGTTAATCGGTTTTTAATACGAAAACGTGTAAAGAAACGAAATACAATGGCGCATTTGATTTTATTTGTAATATTATACAGAATGATATATTTTTTTTAGCAAATAATGATCGATGATACCCTCCACCACTGGTAAGTTTCTAAGCTGGTAATTTTTTATTTCATCCCTGCTGTCATACTAAATATGCATACCAAATTTGGTTAAATTTAAAATCTTAAAATTGTTTTACTTTAATTTTTGGCACGCTGTAGCTGGACAATGGCTGTTCTAAGACAGATTATATAACAAAAAAATAACTTATTTTTGGCTACAGAATACGCACCTGGATTTTTAATCTCTACTTAAGAAACATCCTGTATAACAGTTTATAGAATAGTAAGTCGTTAAGAATGAGGAAGAACATATTTTATCTATTGTATCATCGTAACAGGGTGATGAAATTGAAGGTATGTGGTTGTATGACCGATTTTGTTCAGAATCCTTTATATGAATTTTTTTTATTTAAGCCTCCGCGAATGAGTTAAAACCCTTTTATTTCATACTGTACTGTAATGAGTTCGGAAAATGTTTACTTCCCGGACTGCTTTAAAAAAACACAAAATTCACATTGTTTATTTCAAAACTAATGAAAAGGTTAAACTTGTTTACCTTCATCAAAAGATACTCTTCTGATGGGGTTTTCTTCATGAATCTATTAACTTCTTCTCTTGTTAGAACTTTTGATTTGTTTGCCTGATGACCAACTGTATGCCTTGCCTTTTTAAGAAAGCCACCAGTTTTGGATATTTTGAAATATCACCTCCTTCTTTTACCATCAGTATAGGCTTGAGCATCGAATATTTTGCCCACATTGTCGCAGGATTCATCTTTTTGGAGATATCCAAGAAGTACGACAAAATGATATTCTCATTCAGGCCGTTTTCCACCTTATAGGTTTTTCTCCACACGTTGAAGAGCTGGTATTCCTTCTCATAACGAGCAGAAGACTTCGTAGGCACCAATTTACTGGTTGCTTCAGCACATTTTAGCTCGATTTCCTCCATTTTTTACGAAAATTATCACAAAATACGCACGGGATGACAAACTGTCAAATTTGTTATTTTTGTTTTTACATCACTAAGCTAAATCAAAAGCTATGTGATAAAACAAGAATCGAAACCACGCTAACACCTACATACAGGCAGGTTATGTAAAATAAAACATTAAAATTTAATTTTTAATACAACACAGTATGAAATAAAACGTTGTACGATACACAGCCGTGAAATGCCATTAAAGTACTCGTCTAGAAATTCCTGACTCGGCTCCTTCGTCACCTCGTCCGTAAACATCTAGACTTGTACTTTAATATACCATTTCCCGGCCTTGTAGCGTAAATAACTATAACAGGGAATAAAAAATTAAATTTTTGTTTATAGTTTGTTCCAAATACTTTTAAATTAAGAAGTGAAATTTGGCTGATGAAGCTTATTCTGGGCGAATAATTTTTATTGTCTTTGTCCAGGCGCTGAAATAAAATACCCGCTGTATATTTTTCATTAGATTTTGTTTAGGGCTTTTCGATTGAAAAAAAAAAGATTTTTAATGTCTGTTGAACTAAAAATGCTTTTGTCTCTAGTAATAGTAGTAAAAGTTTTGAGTAAAAAAATGCTTGCGACCCTACACGCACGAAGTTACCTTTCCAATATCTGATTTACACATCGATATCTAGGTAGGTTAGGTATAATCTTCGCGCTCTTGAAGCACTTCCATTTCCCATAAATGAAAGGCATATCTCAGTATTCCTCATTCAAAAATCGATGTGTAAATTAGATATTGGAAAGGAATCTACGTGCGTGCATTGTCGTTCACTTCATTTTTTTACTCAAAACCTCTACTACTTATATTACATTTTAAATTGAACAAGCATGCAAAATGATTTTTTTTAATAGAAAAAGTTTTTTTTAAACCTTATCTTTTGTTGCAATTGAAGCTGTTTAGTCTTGTCTTGTTTTGTCTTGCAAGACCAAGACAAGGTCAAGAACAAAAAAAAACAAACACGTCAGTTCTCAAAAAAAATTCTAGATAAGGGCAGAATATAGTGTGGTGCTATTTAAAAAAACTAAATTTGATGTCATGGCAAGAAAATTACTGGCAACGAAACAAACACAAAAGTTACCAAAATGTGCCAAAAACATATCTGAAAAAAAAGTTATAAAAATTATTCCATATACAGGGTGTTAGGTAAACATGCGGCAAAAAATCAAGGGGTTATTTCTTGGCCTATCCTTAGAATATTTTTTCCTATGATGATTTCTGAAAAACTCCTTTGTTTCGAAGATACAGGGTGAACAAAATTTGCGACAGTAACAACATTTTATTATCAAAAAGCATATGTAAAGTTGCTCAATCTACAATAAATGCTCTGACTTCCTCCAGTACCAATTATGTACTTCAGTTTTATTTCTTCTTAATGCAATGTTATTATTTATTCTATTCAAAATTGTTTCAAACATTTTCAGTAATTCCTCCAAGTTTCAACTTTCGTTCCGTGTACAACTAAGAACTGAGGAGAGCTTGTATACGATGATAAACATTATTAATTTACAGCAATATTTTTTTCGTACACCTATTTAATTGTTTATACTTGTATTTGAATTGTTGATTTATGATGATGATGATATGACTAGTGATACATATAACCACCAGTATATGTATCCTTATAAATTGAATTGAACATAAAGAATTAATTTTAGAAAACTTGATTTAATTAACTAAATATTTTTCATTAAAAATAAAATCAGAAACACTGACAACATTATCCAAAATTCTGTATTTCAGTAAAATTCCATTTCTGAAAAAAGTATTTACAGATTTTTATTAATATCTAGCAAGTATTCTACACTTGAGCCATCTTTTATTTAATGTACGGATAGAAAGGGAGGAGATTCTTTAATGTAAAAAAAATAAATATGAGGTTTAAAATTTAAATTAGTTTCTTTTGTAAATATTTGAAAACTTATTTTCTTTATTATATTTAATCTAATTAAGTAGATTCTTAAAATGTCCAATTCTTAAGAAACAAAATCATTAATATCTTCTCTGGGTGAAATTTTCAGTAAATGCATTTTAATTATTTCCGCCTGCGTTCACTAATGAGGGATGGTTAAATCGCGGCGAAATGCCTTAAGAAGGTCACCAGGAAAAGGGTTGAAGACGGTAGATACTCATTAGGAAGTTAGGAACCCGTTATAAGGGTCGGGGAGATAAATCTGGGTCATTTGGGCCCATGCCGCGACTACCTACCATCTGCTGAGGGATGCACCTTGTGGCCCGGATTTTGAATCTGTTGTGCGGCAGGCGTATTATTATTGTAAGTGTACCGTTAGGGCAGGGTGAAAAAATGATAATTAGATTGACCTAAAATGGTCTACGAATGCATTTCTTGCCTATAAAAAATGTGTAGTCTATTATGAGTTCGTTTCCTGTTACTGGGATTCAAGAGTTTTTTTTCTAATCAAAGGACTCAATGTAAAAATGCATAGAATTTTTGTTTACTGTTCATGAATTTAGGAAAAACTCAGGAGCTAAACCTAAGGGCAATCCAATTATTAAAAATTTTAATTGAAAAAGTAGTTAAAAACAAATAATTCCTGAACAATTACCTATACTGTTGCATAAAAAATAAACTTATAAACCCATGAATTTTAATTTTTGGTAGTAAATTTCAATTCTCTTTTAATATTGTTGCACTGTAAAAGACATTGCAAACGGGCAATAGAACAGACGTGATGATTCAATATATAGGGTGTCCTTGGAATGCACGTACTAGTTGATCACCCTAGATTCTTAAGGTCAAGGTATGACGATTTATGCTAATTTACCTATATGCAAAAGCGCGCCGTTACTTTGTTAGGTGACCCCAAAATTAAAAAAAAAAATTATAATCTGTTATAAAATGATAAAGCGTTAAATAATTAAAATGATATTTGTTATATGAAAATATATTGGTAAACGGCTGTTCTTGTCTTAAACTAGATACCACAGTTAAAAAAAATACATATATTTTTTGTGTGTTATCTGATTGTCCCAATTTTATCCACTGAACTAGAAAAAATACCCCTACTTATAAGAAAGGAAATATGGTTCATGCACGATGGTGCTCCTCGTCATCTCCGTATATAGATTTTTTTGCGAAGTTATACAAATTTTGGAGGAGACATAATTTAATCAGTTTTAGTTTTTACCAGACAAAAAATGTGGCAATTTAAAATACACAAATATTTTTTTAATTGAAAATGTATGCAAAATTAATGTTAATGACGACAAATTGTCACAGACAGGTTAAAATGGGTATTCATATTTTTTACTTGGCTATTTCATTCAATTTAATAATTTAAAATTTTACAATTTTTTACACGTAAACGGGTTTTACTGTCATGGCATTTGTGAGTAAAACCATTTTTAAGATGCATTCCATTTTATATTTTGAAAGTCAAACAATATACTAGTATGAAATTATAAGAAAGATTAATACTGACTTTCGTCAACCATTATGCAGAGTTTACCCGTTTCTTATGAAGAAACACACTCAATAGTTAACTTTAACTTAACATATTGTTAAAGTAAACTATTTTTTGTCAAAAATGGAAAAGTGTCCGAAAATATACTCGCGTCAAGAATTCAGACGTCTTACGTCACGCCTGAAGTTACACATTAGTTTTTATTGTCAACGTAATTTTCGATATTTGGTCGCGTTAAGAACAATCATTTTTTGCAATTTAGTGCAATATATAATGCAAACTTTTAGTGTAGTATATAGTTTTATTACTATCAGTTGCAGTTTCTTAAATATTTTGATGAAAATATAAAGAATTATGCATTTGTTCGTATGACATAAGTTGTCTGAATTCTTGTATAGAACATTTATTTCATATTTTGAAAATTTCTCTAATCACGCTGAAAGAAATCGACCAGTAAGAAAATTTTACTGGTTGACATGTACCATGATTAGAATTTCTCTTATTAATGCTTCTACACCATGTACCAAGCATAATTACGAGCATAATTATTAACATAATTTTAATCCCTTAAATCATTTAGTAGTGCTCAAAAGTTTGAAACTGTTAAGAGATATTTGCTATTATTGCTATAGAATTAGCCCATCCTATGACGGAAGCCTAGCAGCCCCAATAAAATTTCTTACTAAGATAAAATGCACAAGCTAATAAATAAGATGTGTTTTGAATCCTATTTTTTAATAAGTAGGCTACTAGTAAAATTATTTTTAGGAATATAATAAGTATGGAGCAGCATAACCACTATTTAGTGCTGATATTTTGTTGTTGGAGGTAATCTGCGTTTACCAATGGATAAAATGGATAATTCCTTCAATGTAGGTAGATATCTTATACTAAGTTGTGTTCCGAAAAAGAGACAATTTATAAACAAAGCATAGCATTCACTTAGCTTATCTTTTCGATGGATTGCTATCTTCTCCGTTGTTTTAGTGTTTATTTTTCTTCACAGGAAACAGACTTTATATTTTTCTATTGAATTAATTTACTTGAACATTAATTCATTCAATCTAATTAATGAGAAAAATTACTTACAGAAACCATTATTATAATTCTTAAAAATATATATCTATTTTCAAGCAATTGGTCACAGTTGCAACATTTTATTGATGAAGCCCTAAAAGAATTGCACCGAACAAAATTTGTGGGTGCAGCAAACGACCATGGATAATGAGATTATAGGGGCTATAAATTAATTCGCAAGGTCGTTGCAAATAAATCTGTAATTGGTTTATTGGTGTAAGTGTAAGTATAAAGAGAGGTCAGCTTTGGAACTTCTTGGAATCTGAAAGGCAATAGATTACTCTTGCTACATTTTCGTTGTAAGAGGATTAAAAGAAAGGATGTGAGCACATGAAATTATTTATTCTAAAAATTTGAATCATTTTATTTACTGTACAATCATTGCTGAAATGATAATTATGATGGAGAATTAAAAAGTTGAGAAGTTAATATGTAATACCTCCCTGCTGTTTAAAATAAAGTGTAAGTAATTTTTTTGATAATGAAGTGTTGGACCCATTCGATTATTTAGAATTGGTTCTGCTGACAGAGAAAACTTGTGTAATGAAAGAATTTCAAATAAAATTTGGGATATAAAAAAGGACCTATCTTTCCTCGAGATCTTGAATGAAGTTGCACAAATATAAGTGCAAAATGTCAACAAAGAAAAACTATTTTTGCTAATAAAGTTTCTCTCCCTCTGTTTCTTTGTCTCAAATTTTAGTTTGATATGACATATGAATTGATGATATATTTAATATAATTCCATTTTTCAAAGTTTATAATGGTACAGCTTTTCGAACAATTATATTTTGTGAATAATAGAACAACCTATGATTGTATTAATCAGTTGATTATGGAAAAAATGTGTTGCAGAAATATGTACAACCTCTTTCGACATTTCAAGACAAGCTACCACTATTTCACTTTTTATAACACATATTTCATTTAAAATGTTTTCATCATGAATGTTCTTATGAAAACAGAAATTATTCCTAAATAACATTGTGATTCATTTAAAAATATATACATATACTTTAATTTTCACCAATCGTCACTGATCCAAAATTCAATGTTGTGTGGGTAAAAATTATTGCCTTGAACTTGAATGAAAGCTTCGGCTGCATAATAATAATAATCACTTTTACGAAAATTTCCAAAGCATATGTGACACAATACTATAGCTTCTAGATGACTTGAACTTCTGTTTCATACACCAAGCCCTCTAAATGATCCTACAGAATAAATTCAAGATAGTTCAGATCAGGTAACTTTGTTGGCCAAGCTACGTGATCCTCTCGAGCTCTCCACCTCAGTAGAAACGTATTCTGCTGATAATCAGAATCAAAATGAACTAAGCAGCTGACCACGTTTACATAAATATGGTTTTGATGCAAGAATCACAACAATCGTGAAGCTTATTCTTGTTTCGAATTTCAATGATACTAGATCAGTTCTAAGTAGTCATCCAGTTGCATTTTCAACTTGTCATTGCTCAGTAGTTGGAAAAGTTCTTGGTTGGAACCAGAACAACCTCTGGTAAGATTCCTTTTAAATGCATGTAGCATAGGCCAACGACTTGGCAGAATGTGTGATTCGATGAGAATATCTCCAATAACACCGCACCAAAAAGATATCAGTTATGTGAAAAATTAAACATAAAATATAACAATGGCGTATTTTTTAAATTTAATCAGTGAGAAAATATATTTTGCCTATGACCACAGAAGCAGGTACTTTTGATCTGCGCCAGTGGTCATAGTTGATGTCATATTTCAATAACAAATGTTATATATTTAGGTCACACAGTACCCCTAATTTTAAGACATATTTAAAAAAATATATTAGTTTAAACAAAACCTTCCCTTCTCGAAAAATTTTAACTAACTATATATAAATTGCATTCAGTTAAGAAAGAAATTTAAAGCAATGTTTTCCTTGTTTTTATTCTTAAAACACATATATTGCGTATTTGTACCATACGATAGTTTTACGATGTGTGTAACAAGACTTATAAATTAATACGCGGTTAATACTAATGGATTAGTAGCTATGTCTTTATCAGATCATTTATCATAGCTATTATATTATTATTAATATTATAATAGACTACCGCATGTAGGAATAGCAAATTAATGTTATGTTTCCGGTTATGTGAAGTGATGTTTTTAAGAATATTAGATTAGATTTTATTGGCAACACTCGTTGTAGGAACTGTTTTTTTATATTTTGAGGAAATACTTATTAATAAAGATATGATTTAATATTTCTAAAAATTACACTTTTTTATGCTGACGTAAACATCGTTTCTCTTCAATAACATCTTACAAGGCCAATTAGAAGGTTGTAAATCGAGGGTGAAGGATGCAATTTGTAAAATCACGAAACTTTTCATTTCAGCTACCTTAAAAAACTGAAATCAATTTTGAAATTGACCTCGGAATGTAAAAACCATTGCATCATGTTGTGACTTCCTTAAATACTTAATTTGTCAGATCGTGTTTTCATTAACAAAATATTTTCTTTCAACGACATTTTTGTAAAGATCAGATGATAAATACTTTTCATTTCAGCAACGACATAAACAATTGACATTCATTTAGTATGGACCTCGAATCACAAAAAATATTGCTTCATAAACTTTACTTTTATGAAAAAGTAAAGAGGGTTATTATACAGGGTGTAACAGAAAAGCAGGTCATCCCTTTAATTGCGTATTTTTGGCGGCAAAATATGAAGATTTAACCCTACTTACCTATATAAAAAATGTCTTCCTTAAGAGATACAGGGTGTTAATGTTGAACTTTTAAAATAATTTTTCTTCAAATTTTCATTTATCACTAAAATGTTATAGAGATTAATTAATATCTATATAATTCTTACGTTTTTAAAATAAAGTATCTTTCTGTTTCATATAAAATGTATTTGATTAATTTTATTTAAATGAGGGTTAGGTACTCAATTTTAACCATAAATATTCAGGAATTCATGTCGTACTCATATACTATGCTATGGCATAGTGTTACTATTCTTATCGATATATGTATACCTACTTGTTTACCAAACTACAGATGAAAACAACTCTCTCTTCAGTTTTATTTGTTACATTTTGTTTTAAATAATAACACAATACTAGAAAACAATTGTTTTCTCGTTCTTGGAATACAAACTATAGTATGAACGAAAAATTTGTTCACTTTCTTGAATAGCTTTTTCCAATTTAGTATAATGTTATTAATTGTTTTCCGCTATACTTGAAAATAGCGCTCTATAAAACAAAACAAAAAAATAGGTTCTGCAATATACATTGTGTTCACTGTGTATGGTTAGTGACAAAATAAAAAAAACTTCTTTATTTTACGGAAAAAGGAACAGTGTTAACATTTTATGTACGGGTTGTTCAGAAAAGTAATAAATATGAGAATGTCATAAGACATTTACTTTTCCGTAAATCGTTACTGAAACACTCCTCCACCGAACACACAAATTTCCATCTACAGTTTCCCTAACACAATGTTTTAGCTGGTCGAAGTTATTGTCCAAAAATTTGTTCCCATAAGTAAAAATCGATAACTGTTAAATCTGGAGCTATGAATATGAAGTACGACGACCAAATCAATGAATTCTAACCCCTAAAGGAGGCTTTTCAGGTTTGTTTGCGAATGCACATTAATAAAGCAAATGTAAACAACGGACAAGTTTTCTGTACGAGTGGGCATCATCGACTATAGTTCGGAGATAGTTGGATGCAACGGTAATTATTATTAGCATTGAAGGGAATACATTCATTGGGTAATATTCTACAATATTTGTATTTACATAAATATTGAAAAAAGGGAGGCTTTCAACATTAAATATTGAGTAAATTTTAATAAGGTATCACTTTTATGTACAGAGTAAAATTTGTCTTTTTATGCATGCCAAGGTATATCTCGTTGCCGCTACTGCCATTGTGTCTCTTTGGCCATACGTGAGCACACTTTTTCCTTATAAATTGCTAGATGTTGACTACAAATGAAAATAATATATTAAATTCGTAAAGCTCCTTCTAGGAGTTGGAATTCGTTGGACCGAACCAACGATTATGAAATGTATCCTGTAACCAGGAATTAACACTTACAGGAGAATACGCGGAATAACTATATTCTAGTGGAAAATTTTCCAATTCATGTTAAGACATTGAGAGTATATTCAAGCAGCTGTTCCCGTTGCATATACTCAAAGAAGTATGATTTTATATATTTTTTAATATTATCGCCTAGATGGTACCTATTCTAAATCGAATATTTTCCAAAATCACGAATATTTCGAAGCAGTAGTGTCAGTTAGTGGGTTTATCCAAAGATATTATCTGTTGACGGGAGTTTCGTACATTCAATCCGCATAAGAAATAGAGACGTTTCGTTTGATCGCCTGCTTCTAAAATGTGGTTGAAGCATGGCAGAATTTTATTTTATTTTTTTATTTAAGTTTGCCACAAATGAGAATTATTTCGTAACATTTAATTCCGAGAGGGTGATATTTTTACATATCGCGGTGTAACAGAGCTACATCTAGCGGCCATTCGCTATTTCACGCCGGACTGACAGCCACAGACATGAAGCGTTCTACATCGCAGTAGGAACCATTGAAAGCTAGCAACCTCGCGAATCAGCGATAATGAAATGTTGTAAATACAGAATTCCAGGGAACGATACCTACTCTTCAGACTAAGACCCCGACCAGCATTAAATTACACCTGAAAAACTTATAGCAACCAGCTAAAGTAACTTGTAAGCAGCCCACTAGACATATACCGGTTTCGAGATTATTAACTCTCATCAGTATACCATAGGTGAGGTAGCCGACGAATATCTGTTTCTAAGTCAGTCTAACCCGAAGTAGAGATCATGATTGTATTTTTATATATTTTACTTTTCTGATCACCAGGTACATGAAATGTTAACTTTCTCAATGACAACCGTGAAATGTAAAACAATGTAACCACGAACATATTGCATATATTTATTCTAGTTATAATCAGCGTTTGATATTTTGAACTAAAATTATCACAACTACAACTTCTTACAAACATTGTATCTGCTTTTAAGCAATCTTGAAAGTGACAACGCAAAACCCTTTCGGCCTTAGAATGTTATGAAAGCACTTTTGTATTTCTGAGAAGTCACTTGTACACTTTCTCCAATGATTGCAAAAATTTCACTCGGGTATTGTTAAATAGAAGTGCAATATATTTTTCCACAGGACATTTGTCAAAAATAAAAAGCATTCTCAAAGAATAGAGTTCACTTTCTTTTTAACTATTTGCGATGGTTGCAAATTTTACAGAGGGTAGTAAATGGCAGGTAGATTTATTTACAAATCTTCTGATGTGTCTGTTGCAAATAGGCCTAAACTGTAAATGGCAAAGGTTTTTTAGTGCCATTACTGACTTTTGCTTTCTGTTATTAATTTAAATGGCTGGCAGTTTGATAACACTTTAATGCCAGGTGATAACGCTAAATGATTAGTTTATGATTTCTAAAAGGTTGTCAAACGAAATGTATACTTTTTACATTAGTATTATTGTTTTTTTTTAATTATAGGACTGAAATACTGATCTTATATGTAAAAGATCTTTGGCTGGACCTGACTGCATATATTAACATTCAAATCAGGTGAGCTTAAAGTAAAACGTGATATCTCTTAAGATATCTTTTTAGATATTACGTTTTACTTTATTGTTGAATTAAAGTTTATGAGAAAGTATTTTTTATACAGGGTGTTAGCGATATGTTTTGCCAAACTTCACCGACATGTTCTGTCGATAAAGATAACATATGGCTAACCTTCATATAGCTTTAAAAAAAATGGAACTACGGCGATTTTTCAGTTCTGTCGATTGAACTAAATAAATTACACAAAAAATGTCTCTTGGTAATTTTTGATACGATAAGCCATTTTCGAGAAAATATCTTAATTTCATTCTTATGCACGCAATTTAAGTTAAAATGGATCAGAACTTAACGCAAAATTATTGAGAGGTAGGTCATGAAAATAAATGAAAAACATGACAGTTAGCAATTATTGTTGTATTAGGGTGTGCTAAGTTTCAACTAAGTAGCTCTTACTTACTTACTACTCATAAAATAGATTCAAAAATTTGATTTTTTTTTCTTTAACACCCCGTATCTGTAAAACCAAGCCATTGCGGACCCATGTTTATATAAACTTTTTGTCTTAAAATCAATCAAAGATTAACCCATTAAAGTTTGTGCACATACTTAATTAACACCCTGTATAGTAGGTATTATTTTTTATATTAAAAGCATGTTTACTTTCATTAAAATCCATTTCAACATCAATATTTTTTCCATATAAACAATTGTATTAAGAAAACATACAAAAATATTCCAATTTACTTAAAAAAAAATATTAATTTCATTTAAAAAAAATGTCGCCCGAGCAGGGACTTGAACCCTGGACCCTTGGATTAAAAGTCCAATGCTCTACCGACTGAGCTACCCGGGCGGTGATTATGTGTTGTTGTTATGTAAGTATATCAAGTAAGTAGTTTTCAACAACTAATTAATTATTTCTTAGAAAGAAAATTAAATATTTTGCTTGTAAATATATTTTCTAAATATTTAATTCTTAATGAAATATTATCCGTAAATAGTAGTATAAAATTTCCACCTTCCAAAAACTACACTGATAAAAATTATTATATAGCGATATTACTCGGTGAATTGTTAGATATTTATTGCCTAAATTAGTAGTGTGAAATAATACACCAGAATGTAATGTTACAACAGTAATAGAAAATGGCTATTTATGAATAGTCATGCATTTTTTCACAATAAAACCATATTATTGTACACATGAAATACAATTTTACAACGTTATTATGTATTTTTAGAAAATAATGTAATTTTTCATGAAAGATGTAAATGTACGGTATGCACATGGACATTTTTTGGAATTGTAACTGGAGATAACGCACACACCGATTTTCACAACAACGGCACGTGATTTATATCATCAACCAAGACGCTTACAATAAACGAGGTGACGACCAACAGTAGTGTGTGTTTTTGGTCTATCTAGAGCTAAGTACGAAGACAGACACAGCGGTTTGTGCAGCCTCGGTAGCCGAGTCGGCCACCGAGGCGGTTATTGTTTATTAAGCGCTAGGTAAACCAAAATATAGATGCGATTTTCGCTGTATCGTTTTTTGAAAACGTCGACCAATAATATGAAACGCGCCGCTAAATCGGAAAACGTTGTATGTATCATCCCCCAAAAATTGTGCCGATTTGACTGCCGAGCCGCCACAAGCCTCTGTGTCTGTTATCTTATTCTTATATGTACAGTATTTATAGTTTTTTTCTTTTTTCAGAATTTAAGTAATGATAGGATTCTTAGGTAAGTTGCTTGTTATTTTAAGCGACTGCTACATACGAAATATGTGAGCTAATTTTTAAAAGTTTCAGACTATTCAGAGACTGCTGCTGGAAGAAGTCTTATAGACAAAAAAAATCTTTCCGATGGAACCGAAACACCTTGACGCAAAATTTATAGGCATACAATTGTTAAGTACATAAAAAAGCATGAAGACTGATTTCAGACACTAAATTTCATAACTGTACATTCATTCTTCACACGCAACCACTGTACACTAAGAGGAAAAAATAGTATCGAATTATCTTTTGTTCTTGCTGTTACTCATACTGGATAGAAATATCAGGACGGACTTAAAGCATAAACTGATGTAATGTATATCATGTGTACGTACACATTTCCTTGTGATAGAGTTACATCTAATGTTACTGTTGTCTTAAACAGAAACGTATACAAGGAAGGACTTTTATAAAATTGTTTTTTCATCTTCTTCAGAAATATAAGTAAATAATAAAAATAAAAAAGAAAAAATGCATTAGATTGTAGTGGCAATATTTCAGGCAACTTACGTCATACGAATATAATTCATTATATTTTCATCAAAATATTAAGAATCTGCTACTGAAAATAATAAAACTATATACTACACTAAATTACGAAGAATGATTGTTTTTAACGCGATAAACTTTCAAAAATTATATTGACAATAAAAACAATTGTGTAACGTCAACCGTGGCTCGTCAGAATTCTTGCTGTAACTATATAAAGGGTGTTCATCAAAAATGAGATACAGCTTAATGTGAAATTAATGTGGTCAAAAAATTTGGACATTATTTCAAAAATGATTAGACCAGTAATGTTAAATTATACAATAACTATCTGCATATTTATGAGACACATATAGATTTAAATGACAATTTAATTTATTAACAGGTAAAACACCCTTCTTCTTAATATTAATTACATTGTCAATATCTACATAATTCATACAGGTATATTTTATAAAAAAAGGTAATTTTATCTTGTTAACCAATTATAAAATTTATTCAAATAATTACTTACTTATAACAAAAATTCTTTACATTCGTCACATGAAAATCTATTCGAAAATTACTTACTTATAACAAAAATTATTTAAATTCGTCACATGAAAATCTATTCGAAATTTACACTTTACATGGCTCAGTTTGTACAGGATGGTTTAAATTAGTACGTTGAATGACATAATTTAGCACTCAACGAGTATTAAATAGTGAAAACCTTATCTTTCAAAAGATAAGGTTTTCACTATTCTCTTTTTGCGTAAGTTTACCAGCTGCCATTACTATTCTCTTCTGAGATGGTTAATGTCGTTTATTCCTGCAGCATAAACAATATCTTTCATATAACCCCACAAAAAAAACAATGGATTAAGATCAGGTGATCGTGGTGGCTATTGAATAAGTGAGTCTTGTCTTCGACTAATTCAATGTTTGGAAAATAAATGGGTATTTAAATACTACCGGACTTTTCTACCATAATGGGGTGGAGCACCGTTAAGCTGCATCTACATACCGTCACGTACGATAACAGGTAAATCATGTAAAACATCTCAAAATTCATTTTGCAGAAAATTTAAAAAATGATGATTGATGGTGTGCTACAATGGTTACATGGGGAGTCAAATCAGTCCATACGTGGCTGTTACGCCAATATATTGTTTGTCAATCCATTTCTTGTAAAGCTTGCCTCATCCGTGAATAGAATTTTTCTTACGAAGTCCCTATCTGCATCATTCTGTGTTAACAACCAACGACTAAATTGCAAAATCTTGGGGAATAATATTTTGTACGGGTTGGATGTGATACGGGTGCAGAAGTTGGGTTTTTAAAGTCCGATGAACATCTATTTTTGTACAGTTTTCTATTTGTCGAGAAACAATCTTTGTACTTGTTCTTGGTTCTTCTTCTATCAGTGCTAAGATTTGTTCCTTTTGTTAAGGGCTTAATTTTCTATGTAGACCGCAAAGTCCGAATTTCTGATCCATAAACTTTCCGGTTTCACGAAGATGTCGATCCAAAATTTAAAAAACCTTTCTTTTAGGATGTGATCTGTTGGGATAAGGAAGCTCACTATTTTTTGTAACCCATCCATACATGTCGTTTTCCTCCAAAACGGAGCATTTAAACAAAAAATTACAAAAGAGGTAAAATGATCAGAAGAAAATTCTACGTTTGACATTTTAAGAAAAAGCTGCATAGGCGTACTTAGAAATAATTTGAGGGGATAAAGGGTACTGCATCCCTCAGTTACCACCATTCGCCCTTTGATTTTTTTCACCAAAATTACACAGTATGCTGAAATAAGATAAAAGTATGTGCAAAATTTCAAGTATGTATCTTACAAAACAATGGAATTATTAACAAAAATAGTTTTTTAAAATGTAACTTTAACACCCTTATATTAAAACAGGGACGCCCAAATAAAAAATGGCATAGGAAAAGTCGCATTATTATTGTCCAAAGAATATGTGGTTAATGGTATGGCCTTGTATTTTGGAACACCCTGTAGAAAAGACATTAATGCACAACATTGCCTGCAGAGGGCGCTGCTCACTTGACACCTTAAAATAATTACATGATATTCCCACCCTTAAAAAATTCTGGTTAGAAAATTTTAAACTCGTCTCATTAGAGCTTTAGAGACTATTAAACAAAAACCTTTTTTTTACTTTAACGCTCTGTCTCTTTTTTATTATACGATCTGGAATAGAGGCATGTTAGGTTAAACCAACTTATTTTCTCCTAAGGAATCTGTGATATCATTTGTGCTCCTTCATTTAAATACATCTTGTATTTTAAATCACACTTACGTATTGTCCTGGTCCTCTTACATGTATTGCCTGTACCTTCTTCTTACACTATTGCATCCCTAAAAATTATCATAAAGTAAAAGATTTACAAATAGTTATTATATGTAAAATATTTGAGAAAAAATAGAACAAATATATGAATTATTATATGGAAATACCTGCTCAGTATTTCAGATTAAATAATGTTATTTAACGTACTTACATTTCATAGACGAATAGTGTTATTCATCCAAGAGACAGTAAGTTCTAGGTGCAACAGTGATTCAGATGCATTCATACAAAAACTGAATACTTCACAGATCGCTTCACAGGTACAATTTAATCTTGGAAACCGCAGCTGTTTTTATCACATTACATAAAATTGTTTTCATTTACTTATTTAAGAAACACTTTTAGTTTTAAATTATTTATTGACTATTTATTCACAAAGCGTTAGCCTTTCAGCCGCTCGTTATTCATTTTTTGAGCTACAAAACCACAGATTAATGTTATGTATTTTTTTGCAATAACGTATTAAGTATATATACTTCAATCTTATTATTTAGCAATTATCGATACGCAGCAAATTTTTACGTAAATTTACAGGGATATAAAAGTGTGATGAAATAATTTATCCAGTTACAGTAACTATTACTAGGTACATTTACTTCCATTCTGAGGATTTGGGAATGGAAAGTCGGTAAAAAACAGTTTTATCAAAATCTGTACATTTTAAGTTATCATTCAGTATGAAAAATGGGTACATCAAGTACCTAGTTTTGATAATAGATGGAGAACATGTATCTATGAACCAAAATGAGATGACGACATTTAACATTTTTTTATTACATTTTTTGAATGGTTAATTTTAATGAGAACTGAAAAAAATCAAATTTTCTGTCTCCTCTAAAGCCTTTAAAATAATTTGTGAAATTTTTATTTCGTTGATGTGTCAATAACATAGAGATAGTGACTATAATATTACGGGTGAAGAATTTGATGATTTTGATAAAGATGTTAATTATTGAAATTCAGATATTGCGATTAGTTAGTGATTGCCAACAGAAGCTATCTGTGCCATTATTTTCCAAGGGATACATTTTCTATAAACGATAGTTATGGGTTTATAGCAAATTCTTTTACTTTGCAAAGGCTGGCAACTCATCACAACCATGTGACCGCAGGTTTGGTCTTATTGAAAGAGAAAATTGAAAAATAATATAGTTGTATTTACCCGAAGAATGGATGTTAAAACTTCCTCAATCTTTAAAGTGATCAGAATTGAAGGAAATATTATCAGAGGTTATGAGACGGGTATATATGTCAAGATTTAAAAAAATAACTTGACAGTAATAAACTATAAAAATTCTATAGAAGCAAACAAGTTTAAAAATCCCTGTTAATCATAATTTAGGCTACAAACAAGAAGTTCTTCATCTCTTTAAGGGCGCCTTATTGTTTAAACAGTGTTTACTATAAATACAAGTAATTTTAGGTATTTAAGAACTGAATAATATTTATAGAGTTTAGTTAATAACAGGAATGTTTCTCTCATGCCATCTGCGAATATTCAAAGGTATTGAAAAAAATAAATTCAACTGCAAATATTGTTATAATCTTACACAGTTCTGCATATAAGATTGTTCTCTTTTGTGTATAAGTATGTGAAAATAATTGTTAAAACAAAATGCATTTTAAAATTTATTATATTATTTGAGGATAATCTAATAGTAAAAGTGGATAAACAAAACATCAATAATTTTATTTATATTACTTTTGCTCTACATGTTTTATTTTTCTAGATTTCTGTACCTAAAGAACACCACAAATTTGAGAAATACGGCGAGCCACAGATTAAACAAGCGGCGAGCTTAAAGAATCTGAATCCTTGGAAACATTGAACTGGAATTAAGTTAAATAATTGTATCAAACTAGAATCCCAATAAATTATCATAAACTAAAGAATCTAAAAGAATGTTCAGAGTGTATACCATATACATCAAGAGTATTATAACACCCTGGAACAAAATGATGTAGAAGCAAAGTGTGTACAGAAGATTCAGCGTCTGACGAAAAAATTTTGCATTTTTATTATCTTTATTACCGGTTAATATTTTCAATAAGAGCCTCGTATAAACCATAGTATACTATTTCAGCATAGTTTTTCGCAAATTTATAAAACGACAACAAATTTCATTTTTTTATTAATTCTGGATAAGAATTAGGTATATCCAAGATTAAAAAATAATAATAAAATAAGAACGCTTTTCATTGTTATACAACATTCAACATTTATACAAAAAGAGTGAATCCTAGAACTAAAATAAACAAAAATTTAGATATATTACTGTCACAGTTAAGAGGATTTTTCACTCGTATTCAAAATTCCTATTTTGGTTTTTACCTAGTTTTCATTCTCAGATCCCCGATTATTTTATTCTCACATATGTAAGCAATGCTTAATGATATAAGAAATTTGTATTTCCTTATGTTTGTTGACTAAACTGTAAACGAATTAATGCAACAAAGAAATTAATTGCTCACAATATTATTTTTTGTACTATCCGTCAATTTAACGTAGGTATTTACTGGTTCCATTAAAAGAAATAATAAGTTTTCTTTACAAATGTCAGATAGGTAAGAACAGTCACTTACCAATCGGAAGGCAGTAAGTTATAAAAAAAATAGGTAATAATTCTAACGAGTCAATTGATTATTTTTTTCAAATATGACTAACATTGTTTATAAATCGAAAAGTTAACTGTGTGTCTTTTGTCATTTTTGGTAGTGGGATTTTGAGATTTTTTGTAAAGTGATATTGTGAAAAGTGAAATTTTCGTAAGTGATAGTTGTCACAGGATCCACTTTTGCATTAAAAACAAATTTAAATATAAAAATAATTTAAATCATATAATTTGGTTATTACAAGCGTTAAGGCCGTAAAATTTGTAATGTTTTTTAGGTACAGAAATCTCGGAAAATAAAACAAGTAGAACAAAAGTAATTTCAAAAATAAAATGCTTGATGTTTTTACTATTTAAATTCTCCTAAAATAAAATAATATCTTTTACAAAGCGTTTGTAAGACACACATTATTTTGCTATTCCAACCAACACATTTTAACAATTATTTTCACGTACCTATAAACAAAAGTGAACAATCTTATATGCAGAACTATGTAAGTTTATGTTATAACAATATTTTCATCTACAACTAAATTTTTAAAAAATACGTATTTTGAAAGATTTCAGTACCTAAAAAATTGTTAGTTAAACCGCTTTCTGTCGTTATACAGGGTGTCCGGAATATGAGTGCCATAATTTTAAGGGCTTATATATCTGACTAAAAGCAATAGAAAATTCTTATGAAAAAATGTCTAAAACGAATAGTGTGTCTACAAATAAATTTCAAAAATAAAAATGCAACTGGCTATGAGACGTTTGTATGGTAAACGCTTCTTGCAAGAAACATAAGTCATTTTAAACAATTTTGTGTTGTGAAAAAAACCATTCATAGTAAGTACCTATGTTTAGGTGTACTTTTTGCAATTATTATGTATAAATACATAACAATCCTAAGATAGATATGAGCGACGTTGTCATATATTCAAGACCTGTTTGCTATCACAATTCTGTTAAAGTTGGCCCAAGAAAAAAATAAGAATAAGCACTCATTTTCCGGACACTCTGTATGTTCCTTTTACTTCGGTAATTTTGAATATTGGCAGGTAGCATGAGATAACATCCCTATTATTTCCTAAACTCTATATTATTCAGTTCTTAAATGTTTAAAATTATTTATATTTGTAGAAAACAATATTTCAAGAATACGGCGCCCTTAAGAGCTACCAGTCTCAGGCAAAAGTTTGCCTATAAGAATTTAACAGTTCAAATATCTAATAAACTAGTCCTAGGATTAGAATAGAATAGATTTTTTTAAATTATATTAAAACAAAAGAAAAATACCGTAACAAATTTATGAATAATTGTGGTGCTGAACTTGACAACATATGCAGACAGCGATAAAAAGCGAAGTCAAAATTTATTAACATGAATCATTAACCATTGACATGTCAACATAGAGTCACCGTAACATCATATTTTATTGTAAAAAGGCAGACATGTTCCTAGAGACACGTCCACTCGGCAAACCAGTATTACAGCGACGCTATTTTCGCATATGGTGTTGATGAATATAACCTGAAATACACACGAAGTTCAATGCTACTAGTACGTTTGCAACGTGGAGGGGTATGTGTAGGTAAGTATGTCGATGGCCGGTATTGACCTCTTCGAAGACAACAGTGTTACGTTCGCGACCGCCTTGGCGATTGCCGTCATCGCTGAATACTTGCTAATGGCCTTCCACCGCTTCCTTCCGTAATCGACGGCAATTTTTACAAGATCATACGCGGTTTTATAACCGCTGCAAAGGTCAAGGACTCGATTAAAATTGGTTTGCATCTTTGTCAACATTATTTTCATTATCATTATTATTATTAACAAAAGCTTGTTATACTTTGATATAAAGAAATCACTATATCGTGTGGCACAATATTTAAGAATATCTTACAGAAGGACTACCTAGAATATTAATAATATACTATAAATGTGTACTTTCGAAAAAGATTATCCAGAATGTAGATTAAGGTAATCATCAAATAAACTCTTTCAAAATAATTAAGCTCAAGTGGTAAAGTGATATTATCTTGTAAGGAGCCCCATAGATCAAAATTTCTGTTGTGTCTTCAGTCTCCTGATATGAGAGTCAGTATTTCATTGAAACAATTTATAGATAGTATAATTCATCATATAACTTGTTATAAGGCAAAGTAGAGTAGAGTAGGGGCCATCAACTATTTCATGGATTGTTAATAGTTCATGGATTATCCTATAACTTTACCACGTTCCTCAGCGTTGTTTAATATTATTTAGTTTATTTATCCTAAATAAAGAAAAAAGTGGTGGCAGGAAGGCTAGCTCAGATTCGTAAATAATTCTACGGGGCTAGCCATAAGGCTTTCCTAGTATGGAAGCAATGTTCTGGAAATGGTGGTAACCCAAGAGTTCCGCAGGCACCTCTGATGGACAGTATGCAGATTACAATCAATAGGAGCGTAGGTAGAGATAAATAATACTCCAAGAGAAACCCAGATCAAAGAATAAGTACAAAAGAAAACTATAAAAGAAATAACACTTACTTAAGTTTTTTTCTAACTAATTGCAGCAAAGAAAGGTAGAATATACCTCTATCAGGAGGGTTTTCTTTTTAAGAAGTTGGCTTGCGTCCTTGTGAAAATTATATAATCCACTAAAGCTGGACTTTTCCAAGATAACCAAAAACACAAATGGAAAAGTACCAACAAAATGGGAAACAGTAAAAATCCTCCATAGGGAGTATTAATATTTATTAAAGCTTTTACCACCAAGAAGAAAATTTTCCCACGAGACACCTTTTTCGACCAGTTAGCTCTCCTTCTCCTTTTTTTAAATCTTCGAATTGCCATCCACCAACTTCTTGACAATGCGCGAGTCTGTGAAGAAATTCTTCTTGCACATTATGAATGATTTCTGGGGTAACTCTGCGTATTTCGTCCCGAATGCGATTTTGAAGTTCTTCTAAATTACGTCGTTTATTAATGTACACTTTTGACTTCAAATATCCCCATAAAAAATAGTCAAGAGGTGTAAGATCTGGCGATCTTGCAGGCCATTCTATCGGTCCGCGTCTGCCGATCCACCTCCCAGGAAAACAGTTGTCCAAAAAATCTCGTACAGGGCGCGCATAGTGCGGAGGTGCACCGTCTTGCTGAAACCATATGGTATCGTCAGGAATGTCAGGGTCATTATCGTTAGGAAAAATTACTGCAAGGGCTGGAACAAGGTCATTTTCTAGAAACTCTAAATATCTTTGTCCTGTAAGGGTTCCTTCAAAGAAGAAAGGCCCTACTATTCTGCCGTCAACTATTCCAGCCCACATATTTAATTTCTGAGGGTGTTGGGTATGTGTCTCTGCCATCCAATGAGGATTTTCCCGACTCCAATATCTGCAAGTTTGACGGTTTACTGTACCATTCAGACAAAATGTGGCCTCATTGGAAAAAAGTATTTGCCGGTGTAAATTTCTACTTCCTTGACATAAATCCATTAGAATTTCGCAAAAGTCTAAGCGGCGATCGGGATCACCTTCATTGAGTTCCTGCACAAGTTGAATTTTGTAGGGACGATATTTTTCCTTCCTCAAGATACGTAGCACTGTGCTTTGACTAGTGTCATTATTTAATGCAACCAATAGTAAAGAATTATGAGGATTATCCACCATAGTTATCAAAATGTTCTGTTTCTGATTTTCATTAATGCTTGGACGTCCAGGTTTTGGAATATTTACAACATTGCCAGTTTCTCTAAATTTAGACTCTACCTTACTGACTGTTGATTGGCTGATAGGGCGATCTGGATATTTTTCATTAAATAAATCGCAAACTTCCTGCTGAGTTCTAGTCATATTCCCGCATCCGATAAGAATCAAAATTTCAATTCTTTGAGTAACAGTTAAATGTGCCATAATACTTTAAATTGAATAATAATTTCTATGTCGCTTACAATACTTATTAGAAAGTCGATGTGACAATGACACTTTGCAAAGATTTTCACCTACGTGATCCATAAAAGAACTATGGAATTAGAAAAACTAAACTTGATAACGTTTTTGCTTTATTTTAATTGATTTACGTTTTCTAACATTCAATCGTCATTTACTCGAAAACTTTCCGATGTAAGAGGGCAAAATTTTAGTACTGTCTGATAGAGAATTAAACGATCTTTCAGAATCAAGGAAAAAAATATGGTGTTGCCATTTCAAAAAAAATCAATGACGTCATTACTCGAAAACAAATGACATTTGATTATGTCGTTTTTATTGAATTTATTCCATACTTTTGGCGCATACTGTATAAGTGCTCATAGACCCGCAAATCACATCAGTCAAGCTCAGTGTACTATTTTCTTACAAATCGAAACTCTTATTGGAAGGATGCTGTACTGAATACAGACAATTGTAATTACAATACAATTCATCAAGCCATCAAAACTCCTCCATTTAATAATTTATTTAATTATATAGGTACAACCCAAGATTTAAAAAAAAATAACTAAAAGAGGCAAGCAAAAAACAATTACACAACAAACAGACAATAATACAAAGAGGAAAGATTAAGAGAATTATTGAATATGATTTAGTACCAAGATAGGTCCCTTCTACAGATCAAAGTTGATGAATAGCCATGCTGAATTAAGAAAATTGAAAAACTGTATGACGGTGCTTCAGTTGATGTTATGAAATGTTTCAGCCTAATCACTGAATCAAGTAGTGACAAAAAACTAGTGAAGCAGAAGGAGTAGAAGAAATTTCCTATTAAAAAAAGATCAAAACAAATTGGAGAGTACACATGCTTTTGCAATAATAATGACACTCTCTCAAAACCATTTTTGAACTTCTGGAAGTTCTGAGTAGAATAATCTCTTTTGGGAGTGAAACAACTAATAACTAATGTTAAAAATTTCAAAGTAGATTTCATTGCAAACACGTCAGCAATTCAAAAAAAATCGCAAAATTCATTTTAATGAGTGCCATTATTATTCCAAACGATTGTATATAGACGGAGGATTAAACAGGCAAAAATGTTACTTCGTAAATTTGAAATTAGTCAACAAATGCATACAAGGCATGCTATAGATCAAAATAAAATTGTTAACAGACTTTATTAATAATTTAGACTAAATTAGTTAGGAATGCAGCATTGTGTGCTTGGGGACGGAATACAGAAACGATAAAAATATGACAAATCATTATCAACAATAGCATATTTAATCCATTTTTTATGCCCATCAGAACAATAAAATAGGTAGGAAGGTAACATTTTTGCTACAATTATTTCCAATGACTGATTCTTTAAAAGTTTGAAAAAGAACAGGATTTTGGTCAATTACCCAAGAATGATTGTAGATACAAACTTAAAATGCATTTATATTAGCGTTAAACTAACAAGGGGCGTCGGAAATATAAGAAATTTTAGGGGTTTCAACCGGTAAACAAGAATTATTTTACTTTAACAATTAAAACTATTGTACCTCAAAGGTTTTTTTTATAAATTCTTTTTTGCATGCAATTGATACTGTTTTAAATATTTTACTTTACCTTCTCTTGATATTGAAGCTAGTTATTTTGTTATTCCATGTTTTGTGTTTATTTTTAAAATATGTTTCATCCACTACGAAGTACGAAATGGTTAGAACTTACACGTTGTTTGAGGTTATGTGGCGAAAATTAGCTCTAAGGTGTTATTTGAAAATGATAGTTTTTTTTTGTTATTCTTCATAAAATAATTTAAGAGTATAATTTGTGATAATCTTTCTAACAGTGTACAATGGTATCAATTTCTGAATTGTGGATAACTGTTTAAATAGTTGGTTTTTCAGTAAGTAGGTCAGCTTTTATGCACGTGTATGGATAATTTTTGGAATCATTAAACAAAGTAACTTCCTAAATTCCTTTAATTTATAGTATCGAACTTGAGGAAATTCATATTTTAATAGTTTATGATAATTTTACTTTACTTATTGTTACAAACAAGTGTTTTTAAATTAGAAACAACCGCAAAAATTAAATTTACGTTAAACAGTTATTTATCTTACAGATGATATAGCAACCTCACATTCAGTAATTCATATGGTTTATTTTATTAGGTTACGTCAGTGGTCTATCTGGTCAGTGGTCCTCCTTATACCTATAGATTATAACTCAATAGAGAAATAAAATAATTTCCATGACTTCAATACCACCTATAATTTGATTTTCCATTATGAACAAATTTCATGTAATTTACTCAGTATCCTAATTATTGTAAAGTGTAAACTGGAAATTTTACCATTACTGGACAAATTAAATATTAAAATTTGTTGCGTTTAACCATTAAAACGTATGTCATAATTTGACATAACGAATGTTATATTCTTTTCGAATAACAGACATCTGCGGGCCATAAACATATGAGATATTAAAGTAAATTAGCCATAAAGAGTATTTAAACTGAACTTCATCACGAATGCAGCTGGAATAATGCAGCCAATAAATACTGATAATACTGGTACCATCAAATAAGCTGGATATGTTTACTCTTAGTTGTCATAAATTTTATCAGTATTCAGGTGTAAGTCAAGAATTGCGCCAATTAAACTTGAAGAAATAATTGCTATCCAAGAGATACCAACTACTTATGTACCACAAATTTTTAAGATAAATGCACCTTGTTTCTCATATATGAAATATGCTAATTGAAATTCACCAATCTATATAGCTGTGTTGATTGTTCTAGTCAAGCTGTCCTTGCAAACAATTGTAATCAATTTAGTGTCGTTTTGTAACATTACTAAGGTTATTGTTGTTAATAACTGATAATGGTTTTAAATATTGCTACACTGAAATGACATTTGACAGTTTGATCGCGTGAGGTAATAATTACATATGCGAATATAAGTATCTAATATATGGAAAGGCATATACCGTATATCAAACTATAACTGAATGCTATCGTAAATTTAAGAATAGAGGACTGCACCTGGGATACACCTCCATCAACATAAATCAATATGACATGTGTAGAAGAAGTGATTTGAAAAAATCGTCGTCGAATTTCAATCAGAGCAATTTCAGAAAGTATTAGTGTGAATGTGAGGATCTGTCCATAGGGTTGTACACAAACTAGGTTGCAACAAATTTTGTTCACAATGGGTTCTCTACTTTTAAACTGGTAATGACTTTGTCTAATTCTTGGTAACTATTTCGAACCAGCCAGAAACACCCTTAGTGATAGATGATAATGGGCATAAAGTGAATATCAATGCAAACCTGTACAGAGTAACAACACAAAAACGTTAGATCTAGCTGTAATTTTGCTACCTTAGGAGATATTGGAAATCTAAAACATACTTCTTGATTCATTTTTTATAAGGGTTTCAATTTTTTTATCAGTTTTTGTCGAGAAAACAATCGGACGTTCACTACAGTTCCTTATAATAAAAGAATACAGTTATAATAATGCAAATATTTAACTAACAATATCTCGTGTTTTGTTTGCGTTAAAATAAAAATATCATATCAGTATCAGCGAGAGAATAGCGGAATGCTCGCAAATTTTCTGTAAAAATGAGTGAGTAGTAAAAGCGACTTACCAGGAGATCTTGCCGTGGGTACGACGGAAAGGGCCCTCTCGTTCGTTCTTCGAAGCAGGAAAACAGGATTTATAGGAAATATAAAATGCGTAAAGCTGTGGCACAAAACACTAGTTTTCACCAAAAACGGTTATAATTATTCAAAAGGGAATTTGCTACTGACTGAAAATTTTTGGAGGGGAGCCGCAAAAAAACCATCCCATTCTCTCCGCGCAAATAAAAGAAAAAACAAAAATATATAAGGTGACATATAAATGGCCTGCTTACTTCCTGCTCGGCCTCAGCGACTCGACTTGCAGGAAGCGACCTACATTGCAGCAGGTACATAACGCAGACCTCTGGCCTTGGGCGACGCACTATGAAATCTATAAATAATGCGGGTCGGGGCATTAGTCCGCAGAGTAGTTGTTACCTGTAGTATCATTTATACATTTCATGGTGCGGCGTCCAAGGTGAGAGGTCTGCCTTAAGTAGCTGTTACTTTTTATATATTTTTAGGTATTAATAATATTGTGTGAAACTAACTCCTCTGTGGACAAAAGCCCCAACCAGCATTGAATTACACCCACAATATCTACCCATATATTCCTTATTATTAGCTTTTGTAATATTTTTTACTGTATTATAAAGGGATTTTAAGCTAATATAAATCAAATCTCCTACAATTCCTATCAATGAAGTCATATGTATGTTCTCTGATACCAAACATCTATCTAATGAACAATTCCACAGATAAAGCTCTATTCAATAATTATCTAAATACATTAATCTATCTAAATTTACTAACCTGCTTTAATGAAACACTCTATAAATATCTCAGAACACATCTAAAAAAATTGGAATGTACTAGGGACTCCTACAAATACAATTCTGTAAAGAAAAAATCAAAAAGAGTAGTTCAATTATTTAAAAATACACTTCTTCACGGCACTGGGAACTGCACCAATGTAAAACCTGACAAGGCATTGCTTACAATCAGCGATCGGAAAGAATGAGTAACCGCAAAAAAACCCATATTTTCGTTCGTTTTTGCGTAGTGTGTAGCAAGAACGGGGAAGGTCGTCCAGAGGTCTCCGTGGGCTTAAAGTGATCGTCATGAAAAATCTAGGTGAGGATAATTCGATTTTTCCAATATTTGTCCGACTTACCTCTACTTAAGGGGTGGAAAATAATCCATCAATTCTTGGTAAAAATTGGCGGGAACGTGAATGGCAAGGAAGAGATCAGGGATGTTCTTCCAAAAATGCTCAAGGTGAGAAACATCCCCCGCGTGGGGGTAAAACCACCCCTATTGCCGAAAACCGGCGGCAAATGCTGTTCTTTTCATGAATTGCCTTTTTTGTACCACTCTCCCTTATAACTCCAAATGATACATGCCCCCATATTTCGTTCTTCTGTCGGATTCTGATCAGTTACCCCTACTAAAGGGGTGGAAACTACCCCTGAAACAAGAAAACAGAAAAAATGGTCACCAAAATCTGGGTAAAAATTGGCGGAATTCCACATGGCAACATCAAGAATGCCCTACTAAAAATGCTCAAGGTGAAAAACACCTTGCCGATAGTAGACGGGGAATGATATCCACTTCATAAAGTACTTTGTTTCCCCCACTACCCGACAAATGATACGAGAGGCGGGCCGCATAATTCGATCTTTTGCGAAATTCTGACCAGTTTTCCCCGACTTCAAGGGTGGCTTAAGTAGGGGTAAGTCGGGCAAATATTGGAAAAATCGAATTATGCTCACCTAGATTTTTCATGACGCCCACGGAGACCTCTGTATAACCTTCTCCGTTCTTGCTACACACTATGCAAAAACGGGCGGATTTTGCGGCCACTCTTTGGGGTTCGTCTTACTCAGTTTCTACAAATACAAGTGTTTCTGCTTCTTGTCTGTTTTGAACTCATAAGTTATTAGCAGCAGTTATGATACGTTTGCGTAAATCAGAAATAGCGTACACTTCAGTGCGATACACTTAATTTTTTAATATCCCCTCAAAAAAAAGTCCAAATGATTCATGGTCAGGAGATCATGGTGGCCATGGTACCGGTCCTCCTCATCCAGTCTCTTGGTATTAATATTTGGACACGCTCTACATGGCACACATATAATTGGGCTTCGTATATTATACGTCACACTGTTGCAATACTCAGTGAACACCCTCACACTTGCGTTGCACTACTCTTGCACTCACTGCACACCGTGATAAAAGTAGCTGCATTTCGTACATGTTAAACCGTTTTACTAAAACATTTTCACATCACAATAAATTATAACGATATCCACCAACTCCGAGTTGCTGTATATGATGTAAGCCATTTTTACACTTGAAAAACTAATTAAACTTCAATAAATTTTGACTCGGAAACTATAAGTATTTTACACACATGTTTTTTACAGTATTGACTTCATTTTTAATGACGTAACTATATCCAATTTTTTTTATTTAATTTTTGAATCATATTGTATACTCTGTATTTGTTGTTAATTTAAAAACAGCCTTATTTACATATACATCAGATTATTTACTAGCCACATCCTACAAAAATTACTACCCACAGTCCTACTGACATAAAATTTCAAAATTCTGCCCATTTCGCCCACCGCCATTGTTTGCGTAGAGCGGAAAGCAAATATGCATGCAACTGTAATTCGTCAAATGCATCCAAACATGCCAGCTGTGTTATGTTTAGTAATCAGTTAACGAAACCAAAACCGTTATATCAGAAAGTAGAACTAAAGTGTATCAGTGGTCTTGCGGTACTCACACGTATGTAGGTACTTATAAAGCGAATGGGTGTACATGTAGGTAACTGCAGAAATGTATGGAAGCTCGACGTTGCCAATCAATTAGCCCGTGCAGGAAATAATAGACAATGTAACGGCCATTGGATTAGGAATTTTTTACATACTCAAGATTTTGTTTACAAAAATTAACAAGTGTTATTAATCTGTTTCCATCGCATTTTTTGATTTGCTCAACATATTCAATACATTCATTGCTTGTAGTTCTGTTTCAGGAATACCAAAACGTATTTAAAGGTTACATACTTAGTAATATTTATATATGAATCCTTCACAAAATGTAGATCCGTTTTTTTTTTGAAAACGTAATTATATTATATATTTGAAATATATAATTATATATTTTAGGCCAAGAGCGATGTTATGTTTTTCTCTCATATATATTGCCATCACTTCCTTGGTCTCCCTCTGTTCTTCTTGTAGTTAGGTTTACTCCCTACAATTTTTTTAACAGTCCTTTCAGCTTGCATACGTTCTAGATGCCCTAGAAACTGCACTGTTATGGTTTTTACAACTTCATATATTTTTGGTTACATTGTATATATATATCCCCATTATTTCTCCTTACATAGCCTTCCTCCGTGTTCTTTCCCCCTAGAATTCTTCTTAAGATCTTCCTTTCACACCTTAAGAGGTTTTCTCTTGACTTCTTCTTGAGGATCCAGGTTTGACTGCGCTGTCGGTCTCAAAATTGTTTTGTATATTTTTCTTACTCCTCTGGACAAATTTTTTGATTTCATTAAGTAGTTAACTGCTGCCAAACGTCTGTTTCCTTTAATTATTCTCTTATTAAGTTCTTGCTTCTCATCACACTTAGCTGTTATCAGCGCACCCAAATACACATATTCTTGAATTTCTTCAAACTCTATCTTTCCGTGCTACGTTCTCAATTTAAAATTGGTATATTTTTTTGTTCTCCTATTCTCAAAAGCTTACTTTTCTCTTGATTTACCCGCAATCCCACTTTACACGCCTCCTCCATGCCTTTTCTCGTTACTTTTTCTAATTTCCTACTCCTGTGTCAATAGTAAAACCTTCCGAACATTCATCTTTTATTCGTACTTTGCTTTTGGTACTTTCTAAGATCATTTTCAGTAGCCTAATCAGTTTAGTTGGTATCCCAAACTGTTTCAATATTTTATTTACTTTCTTCCTTTTAGCAGCATCATATGCTTTCCTAAAGTCCACGAATAAGACCATTATTTTCATCCTACATTCATACCATGTAGTAAGGATTTCCTTCACCATGAAGGTTTGGTCCGTTGTTGACCTACCCTTTCTAAAACCTGCTCGATACTCTCCTGTCTGTAGCTCTGCTATAAGTTCTATTCTCTTTTTATTAATATTGCCATGATTTTATACCCTACATCTAGCAATGATATAACTCTATAGTTTCTGCAATCTATTGCCTCTCTCTTTTTTAAAATTCGTATAATCATAGCATCTCTCCAATCTTCAGGCATGCATTCTCTTCTCTAAATCTTTAGAATCATTTCGTATATTTATTGTCTCAAATCCTTTCCTGCATACATAATGTTCTCTGCCAGTATTCCGTTTTTCCCTGGACTTTTTTTGTTGTTTTGTTGTATGTTACCAGTTTCATCTTCTCCTCCTGATTTGAAAGATATATGAAATTACAGCATTTTAAAAAATACAATGAATTTCTCCAACTTGCCTAACTTAATTGTATCTTTTATAAAGTAAAGGTACCTAGTAAATATTGTTTTATACCAACCAAAATTTAGAAAATGTAGGTATGTCTTATCATACAGGCTGTTTTCAAAAGAAATAGCTCAAATGGTACTGGTGAATATATAGCTAAGAAGAACACGCTTTGCATAAAAATGACATTAGTAAAATGTTCACCCCTCAGGAGATTCAAAGTGGCTATTTTCTGTAATTTTTACGAGTATTTCCTTGATACTTAAAAAAAAATAATTTTTTGGGGAATTTATGAACCAATTTTTATTAATAAACAAAGTTTTAAAGCAAAAAAGTGAGAGGGGTAAAGGTTTTAAAATAAATTTGATATTTTTTTGTCAAACAAATAAATTGTAGTAAAAAATAAGTCCAAGAGGTAGATATTTTTGAAAAATTACTGAGAAGTTTTTGGTTTTCCAATTACAACCTCTATTTATTTTTTTTTTTTTTGACACTTTAAAGGGATGTATCATAGTGTAGTTTCTTTAGTTATAACCAACATTTATGTTTAGATATATAGGGTGTCCCGAAAGAATGCATCATAGAGCAAGAGTGACGACAAAGTTATGAGATGTTGTCAAAGGACAATGTTAAAAATAGCCGATTTTTGGCTTATCCGGGGGAACGCATAAATCATAAAAAAATCAATTGATTATTGTTAATTAACATTAGAAATGGCCCAGAAATACGTCAGATAGCTGGGGAAATGTCGCTACTACCCCTAAACCTATATGAACTACCCTTAAATAGCTTTAAATGGATAATCATTAATTATTGTTATAAAATTCTTGTAAAATGAAAAAAATGCTTGAAAATGATTTGAACAGACAGTATTTCAATATAAAAAGTGATAAATGATTGTAAAAGTGCCCATTCGATGGCGAAATAGCGTCAATTGTTCTCACTTTTCGAGCGCGTACTGAAAAATGGCAATTTATCCTAGCGCCCATTTTTCACGTCGCAATAGTATAAATGAACTTTAAAAGTGATTTAAGCATTTTTTTCATTCTAAACGAATTTTACAACAATAAATAATGATTATCTATTTTAAGCTATTTAAAGACAGTTTATATAGATTTAGGGGTGCAATTAATATTTCCCCACTTACTTAATGTACTCTAGTATCAGTTTTTGCATTTTTTGACAGTAATATATAATTTTTTTCTAGCAATAGGCGTTCCCTTGAACATTTAAGCATTATCTATTTTTGATGTCTTAATAAGCTCACCATTAGCTTTTGAAAGTCGTTTTTTTAATTTTTAGGGGTGGAATGGACATTTTTACAGTTATTTATCACTTTTTATATTGACATACTGTCTGTTCAAATAATTTTCAAGCATTTTTTTCATTTTACACGAATTTTATAACAATAATTAATGATTATCCATTTAAAGCTATTTAAGGGTAGTTTATATAGGTTTAGGGGTAGTAGCGACATTTCCCCAGCTATATACGTATTTCTGGACCATTTCTAATGTTAATTAACAATAATCAATTGATTTTTTTATGATTTATGCGTTCCCCCGGATAAGCCAAAAATCGGCTATTTTTAACATTGTCCTTAGTCTAAAGTTGATGGTTAAAAGATACAGTCAAAGTTAAAATTTTATCTTCGATATTTGTAAATAACTTTTTAAAAAATCCAAATATTTGCTTGCATTTTGGAGATCAGGGGTTTTTGGGGTGAGAAATTCAAATTTGTTTCTGATTTTCAAGCTTAGTACGATTCCTTTCACACGTTTATTTCATCAAAAATATATTTTTTTATCTAAAGGATCAATTATTTCATTATTGTTTTTTTTTTCTTTTGCATTACTAACCAACATATTTTTGCAACTAATTTATTATATAATAGCTTATGTATGCATTAAATTGTATTTAAACAGTTTTCACCCACGTTTCTCTGTCAGAAGAACGCCAACGTGAATTTAGTAACACACCGATTTATTTAAATTCATAAATAATCAGGTTATTATATTAAAAGTATGAGTCACGCCAAAAGTGATATAGATATAGACAAACAGACTGTATTCAAAAATAAAATATTTGAGCTATAACTCGATTACCCATTTATAGACACTTTCCACTCAAAATTACATTTTATCAATCTTTTTTCACATTCTACTTAACAAACAATGGAACAATCCTTATATTTAATGCTGTTATACAGTACACAAACATTATGTCATTTAACCAAAAATATACATTTGATCTGAGTAGGTAAGGTACATGGTAAACTCAGTATTTTAAAAATGAGTAATTCTATGAAATACACCATCACAAATCAACATTTTAAAAAATTTACAATCAATTGCGTTTGCGTTATAACGCTATGATATTTTTTTTAGTATTAACTTCAAATTTCCTCATCAGAAATTTATAATACAATTATAAGCATAGCCTTAGAAATTATATTGTAATTTTCCTGTTTTTCTTTCAAGTTTTTGTGTCGAAAAAATGCGATTAAAACTGAGAAAGCAAATATTTATTTTCCGAAATGTAACAAATGTAACCATTTGGTACTTGGCGAACAAGCCAAGTACCAAATGGTGTTTAGTTTAAACAGTTACTGTTGTATGTTTTTAAATGTTCTTATTTATGCACGAAGAGACCATCTATGAAATATCCGCGTGACAGGTATCTATTTCTGATAAAAAAACAGAAGTTGCTATTTAA
The DNA here is from genome assembly GCA_037114965.1 of Monochamus alternatus. Lineage (NCBI taxonomy): Eukaryota > Metazoa > Arthropoda > Insecta > Coleoptera > Cerambycidae > Monochamus > Monochamus alternatus. The sequence goes on along the minus strand of CM073431.1, from coordinate 68,253,212 downwards.
CAAAAACAATCATGGCCGTCAAAAACAAATGAAGGTAAATTTATAAAATACATAAAATTGACTTAATTTTTCGTTTATATTTTACTCTCCGTATTCCTAACGTATTTATATCAGATTACAATCCCAATTACAGGATCAAATAAAAGGACAATAATAAAAGAGTGAAATAAAATATAATATCAATCACACAAAACACACATAATAATCAAGCAAACAAGTTATCCTAAGTGCAAAATATAACTACATACAACATTTAACCTATCATTATAAGTAGTGGTTCTTAGACTTTCACTGGATCTCTGGGATCGCTCATATATTGATTTAGGCTCCTCTTGTTGGTATTACGACTGTTACGGTCGGAACCGTTCCTCGGATAATGGTGGCCTTCCGAGACGTCCCGTAGCTTCAGTGACAGTGAAGCTTTTACGGAGTCACAACTGACAGTGAAAAGCAGTGAAACGTTTGGAAGCATGGAATACGATCTGTTACGGTCATATTTACATGCAATTCTATTAAATAAAGTACATATTAAAAACATTGATGATTTTGCTAATGTATGACGTGAAACCCGAAAACAAATTTGACTTAAAAGTTCAGAGCAGTCAACTTTGCTGTTCAATATGTTATGAATATAACGAACCAGTTCAACATTATGACGCACATCCGGTGACTCTAAGCCAAAACGTTTTAAAAGACTAGAATCATCAAAGCCTAGGAGTGGATAAAATCCATCTTGTAAAAAAGTAAAAAATTAAAAAATTTCTTCTGAACTGACTCGAGTCGTCGATGTACGTTATATATAGGATATCATAGATATAATAGAACCATACTCCAACTTAGATCTAATAAGTGAGCAAATTAAATTCTTAAATATATATACGTCCTTAAATTCCCTGCAATTACGGTATATAAATCCATAGGTTTGGAGTTTGGAGCTGCAACATTATTGATATGGTTGACGAAAGTAAGATTTTGATCAAAAGTCTGATCTTAACTGAGTAATTGTGAGTAATAAATTTAATTTTACACTTGAAGATATTCAGGGATAAACGATTATATTCACACTAATTCGAAATTATCAGCGAACATCAGTTGATTACACAAGATAACTTTAGGAAGGTCATTAATAAAAAGCAAAATTAATAGTGACCCTACATTAGATCCCTGTGGCGCACCAGAAGAAGGAAAGGAAAAGTGGGAATTAAAATTTAAGTACCTATCTCTGATCATGGACTGCCTGTTTGATAGATACGACTCAGAGACCTTAATTAGTGAATCAGGAAAGCAAAATTAAGTGTAGTTTTCCTAGTAGAATATGATGATCTAACTGATAAAATGCTTTTTGAAAATCAGTAAATATTACATCAACTTGCCTTCCATTATCCAAAACCTTAGATACCTATATATTATGGAAAAACGGCATGGTTCGATACAGTTGGTCATTTACATAAATCCGTGCTGATGTGCGGAAATTAGTTGATGTCGGCCGATAAACCGAATAATACACAAGAATATTAAAACACAACAACTCTTTTAAATAACTTATGACCTTTTAATTTAAGAAAAAATATTCTTGAACTAACTTATTAAGTATCCATTCAACAAATACAATCAACTGTACTTAGTCTGCCTTTCAACAAGACAAAACCTGCAAAAGTGTAATTATTACAGATACTGCGTCATCCGTAAACGAGCGGCATTGTCGAATTCCTGCGGTTAATTCATTATCACCTGTCATTTGCATTTCGCTGTAAATTTAGCGTCATTGCGTACGAGTAGAAACAAAGGTACAAAGATAATTTCGCCGATCAAAAGTGAGACCCCCGTATACAATAATAAGCCTCGATTTTGTTCGATTCCGTATACGCTCCTTTCTTCGGGTTACTGTGGAGCATTGGTCCACATTTGCGCGCTGCGCGAATTCCACGGACCCGACAGTGACAACCCGATAACGCTTCCATTGGGTGAAAGAGAGAAGTTCGCAGAAGAGGTCTATGAACCTCGCAATATAACTGTAATACATTGCATAAGTTAGCGTCCCGTTACAACTTTCATTCAGGGCCACCATTTCGAGATTTGCGCAAACGCCAAGGCTAAGACTAAGGGAGCGGAAGCCTCCATCAGGAAATTGAGAAAAAAAAAACTGAAGGCGAACAGAGAATGGCTGAATGTCGAGGTTGTATCAGGGAATAGGTGGAATCTGGATGAAGTGGTATGTGCAGTCAGTCACATATTACTCTTGTAGCAATGAAAGCATTTTTTAATATGTCTGTCTATTATTTGTCGCAAGACGATTAATCATATTAAAATTATCATTACATTTATTTATAGAGTCCGGGGATCCATGGCATTTTATAGAACCGTAATCTGGTTAATAATAAATAACACAACAATAATAATAAGAGTAACAATAATAAAATATGAACATGTTTCCAGAAAATACGTTGTAACACAATATACAGGGTGATTTTAAATAAAGTAGCAAAAATGAGACCACATATTCCTTAGGTGAAAATAAACCGATTTAACCTAACACACCTATATCCCAAGTCGCTTAATAAAAAAGATACAGGGTGTCAAAGTTAAAATTTTACTTTCGATATTTGTAGATAACTTCTTAAAAAATCCAAATATTTACTTAAAATTTGTAAACCAGGGGTTTTTGCGGGTGAGAAATTCAAATTTGTTTCTAATTTAGACGTCACTAGTAGAGGGTGCCGCCTATGGCACATCATGTTTCTTTTAAATGGCAGAACTTTTTTACAGCTTAGTGTATCCATCTGATTATAGAAATAATTGATTCTCCTACCTGTTTTATTTGAAAAAGGTATACCTTGCTAAAGTCGTTAGGAGTAACCATTTTTGAAATAATCCTATTTGAAATGCTGAGTGCACCGAGTAAAAACTATTTTGGTTTGAGGTAAAGTGCATTTTCTGCTGAAGATACAGCAAAATATTACTTGAAAAAGTTGTTCAGAATGGTAAATTATGAAGACGTGCAAAATTTCAAGAAGATCGGCGAGGTTTGATGAAACCATTTTTCAACTAAGCACAAAGATTTTATCAAAGCAGGCCGATCTTTTTGAAATGTTGCACATCTCCATAATTTACCGTTCTGAACAACTTTTTCAAGTAACATTTTGCTATATTTTCAGTAAAAAAGTCAATTTACCTGAAACGATAACAGTTTTCAATCGGTGCACTGAATAATTCAAATAGGATTATTTCGAAAACTGTTACTCCTAACGACTTCAACAAGGTATACCTTTTTCAGATATAACAGGTGGGAGAATAGATTGTTTAATAGTCAGATGGATACACTAAGCTGCAAAAAAGTTCTGCCATTTAAAAGAAAATGATGTGCCATAGGTGGCGCCCTCTACTAGTGACGTCAAAATTAGAAACAAATTTGAATTTCTCACCCGCAACCACCCCTGGTTTACAAATTTTAAGTAAATATTTGAATTTTTTAAGAAGTTATCTGAAAATATCGAAAATAAAATTTTAACTTTGACACCCTGTATCTTTTTTATTAAGCGACTTGGGATATAGGTATATTGGGTTAAATCGGTTTACTTTCACCTAAGGAATATGTAGTCTCATTTTTGCTACTTTATTTAAAATCACCCTGTATAATACTAATGCACTAGGACAAAGCGATGAAAGGGCCATAGATACCATAGATAAAAATAGATAAAGGAACACTATAGATGAAAATCTCAGTGCATATAACTTGCATAAATAACAGCACTCCAAGCGGTTACGCCAAGAATTAATTATTAAATGCGGACAATTTGAAATATAGTATCTAAATATTTGATTGAAATCTGTCGTTTTCAAGCGACTTTCCTCTTAGAGTGCTCTAAGAATACCTGTATCCTCTTTGAGATACATGAAATAGCTAAATAGCATACTCTGAGAGCATGCGAGAACAGTCATCTGGAAATGATATACAGGGTGTCCCAAAATAGAAGGCCATACCATTAACCACATATTCTTTGGACAAAAATAATGCGACTTTCCTTATGCCATTTTCTATTTGGGTGTCCCTGTTTCAATATACAGGGTGTTAAAGTTACATTTTATACAACTATTTTTGTTAATAATCCCATTGTTTTGTAAGATACACACTTGAAATTTTGCACGTACTTTTATCTTATTCCCGCAAATATATATCATGTAATTTTGGTGAAAAAAATCGAAGGGTGAATGGAGGTAACTGAGAGATGCAGTATCCTTTATCCCCTCCAATTATTTCTAAGTACGCCTATGCAGGTTTTTCTTGAAATATCAAACGTAGAATTTTCTTCTGACCATTTTATCTCTTTTGTAATTTTTTGTTTAAATGCTCCGTTTTGAAGAAAAACGGCATTTTCTAGTGCCCATAAATCTATCATTCACTATCATTTTCAAGTGAAACTGAAATTTTGTGGATATACCTATTATTACAATACCTTGGCAACTTAGCAAATCTCTTTCTCTCTCTCTCTCTTTCAAATTGATGTAGTAATAATAATAATAAGATGAAGAAGACGAACGTTTCTTTGGTACAATTACTAACAACAACAAAACAAAATTAATTTACCTGTAAAAAGTGAAACAATATTGTTAAGGAAATTGGTAGCAATAATAAGCAATTCTGTTTGAAAAAATTGTTTCCTTTTTAATTTTTTATTCAGCATATGTTTAAAAACATGAATATAACAATTTGATTCCTGAACTAAACCAATTGTTTTTAATACTAATAAGTCGACATCAACAAAAATTTTTAATAGAAGAATTAGATTTATAATTTCAAATAATCGCTTGACATAATTTTTGTTCAAGAAGGGTTTGACTTTTATCGATAAAATTACGTCTGCATTCTTAAAATTAAATAAATCTATTACGGAAAACAATTTTTAGTATTCTTTAAACTTCAAAAGAATTGCATCATTTTACAGTATTCTTATATTCATTTGCTAATTCTGTTTTGACAAAATATATTCAATGAACTAGTTTGGAAACAGTAGTAGATGCATCTTTTCCCATATCATATCAAAAATATGATATGGTAAAAGATGATATTCATATCAAATAATAATAATAAAATGACTTTATTACAAAACAAGAAAAGATACAACAAAAATAATATTATGGATGGCGAGGTTCAACAAAGCTGCTCTTCCAAATAAGTCATATATTCATAGAAAATTTGCAAAAGTACAACATAGTATATTATCATAGTAGACAAATTTCATTACTTTAGGCGGTATCACCCAAAACAAAAAAAATAACTGGTTGCCAAAAAAATTAACACTTTCTACATCTCTTAAAGAAATAATATATCGATATGCCGTTTTCTCCATTTTATTTCTTGTTATTGCAAATCTCTCTATATTTTAAACAAATATTCCAAACCTCCAAAAGTGTAGAAATCTTGTATGGAGCATTAAGGCAATTAAACCATTATGTAATTTGATCACATCAGTATTAAGGCAATAAATATATAGGTACTAAACCAACTAAAATAGATGCTAAAAAGAGGATTCTAAATGTAGTAAACATAAGACAAAACATTGAGGAAACGATCACTATTGTAAAAATATTATCCACAATAAAACCCTTTCCTTTTTCGTTTATTTATGCCGACACAGTTCCTTAAGTAATTATGTAATTATTTTACTATTATTATGGTGCAATATACCTTGAGGAAGTACAAATTTATGCAAAAGTAAAAGGGTTAAGGACTGCTTTCCGGCATATCTTATAGTGGCTGCATTTTTATTCATCCTTTTTAAAGATACGCGCATCGTTTACATATTTATGAGGGTCCAAGCTGTATTTTAAGTAGTTTTTAATGACACGGCAAAGGAGACAAAAAATATTTTAAGCACCTAAAAATAAAATTAACAGCACGATGACCATTGTAAATAGGTACTTCTGTCTCCGTTCTCACGTAATTCATTTCGGGAAACTTTTGCAGTGGTGTTCTCAGGAAGGTTTGTGAAAATATAGTAGGTATGTCTTTCACTGTAAATGATTGCAGTAAAATACAAGTTGATTTAAAGTACAGGGTGTTAAATGGTGGATCACATATTCTGCTAAGGCCAAAGTATACAGGATGTTACAAATTAGTAGGTCAAACCCTTAACCACACATTCTTTGGACAAAAATAATGGGACTTATGCCACTTTTCATTTTGCAGCCCCATTTTCAAAATACAGGATATCAAAATAAAAATGTTAAAACTGATTTTTACTGATAGTTCCGGTGGTTTTAGATATTTATTTGTAATTTGGCGCATATTTTTATAATGTATGATATAAAAGCATGAACAGGGAAAGGGAGGTTGTAGTACCCACGGACCCCCCAATTTCTTGAGTACGCCTATGGTTTCAGAACATTTTTTTAGATAGAGCGTGTTTTTCTTCTATTTTCTTCACTCGTACAAGATTTTGATTTCAGACTCGGTTTAACTCAAACTAAATGCTCAACATGATGGGTACCACCTTCGCCTTCACCTGGGGCTCTTTAATTCTGGAAAATATGTGGTTTCAGCCTAAAATGCTTTCCATCTTGTACAATTTGTTTCCTTAGCTGTTGTTTCCTTTGTATTGGAACCATATAAAAGAAATCTATCAATGCACTATCAATTATAATGAATTTTTATTTCTTAAAACATGTGATTTCAACAACGCAGTGCTGGCTAAATATTTCCTATGGATTGATAGAGGACAGCTTGCATATGTTACATGACCATCCCGTTCCCTCGACCTCAACCCGTTGGATATTAGTTTCTCGGATTTTATGAAAGATTTTGTTCATGTGGTTCTCATACTAACTGAATAACAGCTAATGGAACAAATTATACAAAGTGGAGAACACTTTAGGTGAAACCACATATTTTTCAGAATATTCGTTAATCTCTAATTAAATTAGCCCCAGCAGGTGGGTGAAGGCAGTATCCATATTGAACATTTTAGTTTAACTGAGTGAAATATTTGTTTTTTTATTGTTTGCTGTTAGTTGTGGCGTTTGTTAATTTGTCAGAATGTCAAGGAGAATCAGAATTCGAAATAAAAAATACTGGTTGCCATTTAAATAATTTTTAAAAAAATTTCATTAACGGAGATGATAAATTTTTGAAAATAATATTGATCTGTCTGAGTATTTTGCACATAGGTAAACAGGTAAATATATATTTAGTGTCCGCACTGTGTAAGTTTTTATGCTGTAAATCAGGAATATTTACGAACTCAAGTTTTTTTGAGGTTAGGAATTTATAGTCATTAATTATTTTTATGTATTTTTAACTGTACACAAATATAACCTCTTAAAATTCTCTGAACCAGTTAATTCTAAAGAAACTTTTTTCAGTTTTTTAGTATACTTATATTTAGTTTCTAAAACAAATTTGCCTATTTATTGCTTTCGGAATAATAAAAAATGTTTGAATAGAAAATTTTAGCAATTATTTTAATAGGTGATAATGTTTCCGGAAGAATGTGATGTTCGAAATGTCAATTATAAAAAAGGATCTTTTTAGACAAAAAAAATATACTTTTTCAAGACTGTCATTAAAAGTCAATATTTTCGTTTTTTTTTGTCACCTATCTGCGAAATACTTTAATGCTAGAACGCTAAAGTTTTATTCGTTCTAGAACATAAACCGAAACCTTTTTATGATTTTATTAATTAAATAATATAACGATTCAATACAAAACAGTAACTATTATAAAATGTGCCAGTAATATGCTTCAGGCATCTTTTTAATTTTCTTCGAACTACACTACTCTGAATTTGTTTGTACCGCTTGCAATACTTCCCCTGATAAATACTCGTGTTCACTTTCCGAATTCATTTTGAATTAAACACTCTTAATATAAATTACAATATATTCTGACACTACTTTTTCAAACAACTAGTTGTTTATTAGGTTGCAATCGTTATAATAGTCACCGCGCCTAAGCAGTCTTGATTCAAACACCTTTCAAACGATTTCAAATATAAATTAAGTTGTTGTACAACACAATTGTCTTATTTTCAGTTTTCGAAAGAATATTGTTTATATCTCGAACGCGAAATGTTTTTGAGTTCTCGAATAATTATTTTAAAACTACTTAACTCATAAGTAGTGTAAAATATTCCTCGATTTTTATAGTTACCACAGTCAATTCATCCAAACAGGAAAAAGTTTTTTAAAAATATTAGAATATATATAATATTATATATTAGAATTTAAAATTTAATTATATAAGATATAAAAATCGCTTTCCACTGCCTTGTATAAATCACTTACCTTGATATAAAAAAACTTTCCCACAACATCACGACAAAAAATTTATTTTACGATCCAGGAAATGTCTGAGCTGATAGCAGCAAAAAATCGAAACGAGATCCTTTATTTTTTATACATGCAATGCCGTTATGCCCTAATGCTCTTTCTGGTGCCGAGGGTCTTCAAGGGTGGAATATTAGAGGAATATTTAGTTACGTGTCAGGTGGTCTGTAGGTAAAAAATCAAATGCGGAAAAGGAACAAATATGTTTTAAATGTTTTATGGGCCTCAGAAATGTCGGATCCCACAATATAGCGGTAAATTGATATATCTGCCGCCCTCATTAGGCTTTGATCGATTTGGGTGCAGTTTTATTGAGTATTCTTTATGTGCGACGCACAAGGCGGTACGGTTTACCTGATGAATGTTTTAATTTTTCGGCATAATAATGGAGTTGGATAATCGATTATCTTTTGCCGTGATGGATTCTGCTGATAGCCCATGTCGCTGCAGCTGAAAGGAAATAAAGGACATGATTAGAATTCTATAATGGTATATAAAGAGGCATATGATAGTAAAAGTATATTTTAATTAGGACCATTCGTAAATAATACAATAAGAAGTAATCAATAATAAATCAAATACTTGATAACATTGTTGCTTTTGATCCTTAAGTAACTGATCGTTGCGGTGGTTTCTCAAAAGAAGTTTATACTCATTTTAAATAAATACCTCAGAAACAATCAGATTTATCATACGTTAGCAACCAAAAATGTACTAAAATATGTCTATTATATGCTTTTGGTTCATCGAAAGTTTTTGTTCCTCGTTTCAGGAAGTAATGTGTCCTTTAAATATCGAATTTACTTTTTATCCTTTATACAGGGCGTCCAGAATATATTTCTGACCAAAAACAACAACAAAACATCTACAAATGTAATTCAAAAATAAAAATTCAACTGCAATAACATGCAAAAGTATGATACACTCACAGGCCCACCTCGACCTATGCACATGTTTGAAAAATTGTCGTACAAAATGTTTTTCCCCCAAATTGAAAGTAGTCTTAAGTATAAAATAAGAATTGATTGAGAATTTGATAATAAATATAGGTTTACTAGTTTTTACATACACAACTGCAGTAAATTCACTAAACTCGACTATTTCTGCTCTACTCAAATCCCTAAACAGATTTTTCAAAATTGTTTACAGAGTGTTTTTTTGTGAATAAACAAAATAATTTTTTTATATCACCAAACCTATTTATGGCAAGTTAAAGAAATAGCCAAAATCGGTAAAACTCTCTATATCTCGATAATGACAATGGTTAGACCGATCAACAATACGTTTTTTGAGGTTTCCTAGATGTCCTGTATTCCTGTATATTTCTCAATGAAACAACCTGAATATGTATATTAAATAATAACATTGTTACGCAAACGATCAGATCTATAAATAATAACTATAAAAACAGCCACGTTGATTTTTGTACCAAAATTCGAGAAATATAAAAGTAAGATCTATTCTATACACCCTATATAATTATTGTCTGTAAAATGTTTTAATAATACTGCAGAAATTATCAAAATCTATTATATTATTCCAGACCCAAACAATCACTACCATTTTTTTGTTCCTAACACCTAAAAGGAACCATATAATAATTGGTGACAGTAAAAATTTATTTAGTAGTTAACCCTTTACTTTACCTTTTTACATAAGGTAGGTACTAAAAATATAAAATAGAGTTACTCAAAATATCCCACTAAACTGTTGTCATAAATATTATAAAACTCTTTCTCTGGGAGTTTATTTTTCAAAATTACAGAATCCTGAAAAATCTGTTTGTATTTCCTGGAAACTGAAACATTATTTTTTCATGTTTAGAAATAATATAAAGATTTAATGGAAGAAATATTTCATAAAAATATTTATTTTGTTATTTATTGTGTAATTTTTTCGAAGTTAGATTTTTTGCATTTTAAGCCTTGTTATGTTATGTAAAATTTAATTTTACACAAAAAAGATGCTCTTAGCAAATTTATTGATGTACCGTTTTCGAGAAAAATGCAAAAAACTATAGTAAAGTCAACCAGACGATTCTTCATAAAAATATTTATTTTGTTATTTATTATATAATTTTTTCGAAGTTCGATTTTTTGCATTTTAAGCTTGATATGTTATGTAAAATTTAATTTTACACAAAAAAGATGCTCTTAGCAAATTTATTGATGTACCGTTTTCGAGAAAAAAGCAAAAAACTATAGTAAAGTCAACCAGACGATTCTTCGAAAAACTACTGTCACTATTTAATAAAAATAAACGCGGATTGCTTTAATTTCCTGTTTATTGAAAGACTAATTTTCTATACGTGTTCACAAATTTTTAATTTTTCAAATTCTCCTTTTCTAACGCAATTTGTTTGTTTTTTCTCCAATTCTATAATTCTCTAATTGATATAATGGTCACTACATTCACATGGTATCTGTGTGTTAAAAATATATGGTGTTTTACTATATTTTCTCAGTTATGTACGATACTTCAGGTATACATATTTGTATGCTTAGGTAATGCTAATTGTGCTGCTGTATATGCACTCAATGAACTTGTAGTTTTTTAGAGTATAAAATATATTGCTTCTTGTGTCTACATGGTGGTGCCCCAGTAAGAATACTTGCCTATGATGGAAGTAAGTCATAAAGTTATGATTTGTAAGATAAACGCATCTGTACCAAAATATCGACTCATATTTTTAGCAGCATTGAAAACACTTTGCAAACCTAACTACTTATTTATAGATTACATAATAAACTGTCTGCTTGAGATTATTTGTTGTATATTCTAAATTGTTAATAATATTGTAATAGTACTGTTTAGCAGCATATATCGGTACATAAGTTAGTAAAACGACTGAAAATTTAAATATCAGAGTTGGATGGCGAAAATAAAAAAAATACCATCGACGCCATCCTGTTTTAAAAAAAATGCAATGCGAAACTTTGTAGACAACCTCCTCTGTTTAGGGATCTTGACAAACAATAACGTTCTATTAACTTGTAAGGGATAAAGCATATTGGAATACCTTCCTTAAGGCGCAGGTCCAACTTATGGAAAACTTTCCTTTTTTTTATACCGGGTGTCCCAAAATAGAAGGCCATACCATTAACCACATATTCTTTGGACAAAAATAATGCGACTTTCCTTATGCCATTTTTTATTTGGGTGCCCCTGTTTCAATTTACAGTGTGTTAAAGTTATATTTTAAAAAACTATTTTTGTTAATAATCCCATTGTTTTGTAAGATACATACTTGAAATTTTGCACATACTTTTATCTTATTCCAGCATAATTTTCATGTAATTTTGGTGAAAAAAATTGAAGGGTGAATGGAGGTAACTGAGGGATTCAGTACCTTTTATCCCCTCCAATTATTTATAAGTACGCCTATGCAGCTTTTGTGAAATATCAAACGCAGAATTTTCTTCTGATCATTTTATCTCTTTTGTAATTTTTTGTTTAAATGCTCCGTTTTGAAGAAAAACGGCAATTTGTAGTGCCCATAAATCTATCATTCACTATCATTTTCAAGTGCAACTGAAATTTTGTGGATATACCTATTATTATAATACCTTGGCAACTTAGCAAATTGTAATACTTACTGAATGAATAATTGCACGTCTCCATAATCCTCATCAGTAAAAAGAATGTTTGCAAGAAAACGAGGGTCTTCAGCATCATGACGTAGAAACCAGCGGCAAAAAACTAAACGTGCTTGATGATCATTTATTGGATATAAGGCCTGTACTCGTTGCACATGGTATGGATAAAGCAGTTGCTCGTGAAGGATTATCCAAACAAGAGGACCACTAATTCCTACCTCGGCTGATATTCTCCGCACACGCATACCTGGATTCTGCTCTACCAGTGCTAGAATTTCTTCTTCTGCTCTAGGAGTGGATACCGATCTTGGTCTTCCGGATAAATGGTACTGTTTGCTCAAGGAATTGGTATCACCAATCTTTGGTGAATTCTTCCAAACATGCGTTGTGAAGAAATCTGGCGATTTGGATAAGCATCAACATAAAGACGTCGCGCTTCGGTGGCGTTCCCATTAGCACGAGCATACATGAAATGCATGTCTGTTAATTCTGCGTTAGAGTAACCAGCCATAGCGAAAGAAAACTTGTGCACTGAGAACAACTGTCAAATACGTACTGTTTATTTCACTAAACATCAGCCAACTATTATAAGAAAATACACAATGTTTTTGCAAAATAAAAAAGGGGCTAAAAAACATAAAACATTCCATATCTCCACAACCGTTACTTTGCGGACCCATGTTTATTAAGACTTTTTTGCCATAATTTGAGTTTGACCTTCTTCTGATATGAACTATTCCTTAAATTGATGGAATTGTCGAATGTAACGTAACCTAGCATCGGATGGCGTGGTCACAGTGTGCACACAGAGTACATATGTCACATCAGTTCGGGTGGCGTGGCGTGGCATCAGAGCAATGTGCCCCCGGCTTTATGTATTTTTATACATATATTGTATGCATACTGCTCTGACACTACACCACGCCACGCCATTCCAATCGACGTGTTTTTCAAAGAAAAATAGAAAACTTGTACTCATTTGAATGTTCTTTTTATCTACCTAGTACATCTTGTTATATATTTTATACGAATTAAAGTTTTTTCAGATCTGAATAATTACGTTTTTTTTTAATATTATGAATGATCATCCGATACGTTTCACAAATTTGGTAAAACTTATATTGGTTTTTATTTTATGAAAGATTGCATTTTTCAAGGCGGCTCAAGCTCTTTCCCAACAAAAGATGTTCCACCGCCAATGGCAGTGCACAAAAAATATATAAGCACTGTAGGTGGCGTCCTCTGCAATTGGCAGCAAATTCTAGGCAATATTTCAATTTCCTGTACCAGAGAACTCACTACTACCAAGTTTTATCGAAACCTTGTCACAATTTTGATCGCAATGGTTACCCTTTCGGACTAATCTAGGATTAAAATTACTCTTCCTGAAATATCATAAAAAACTGAAGTACGATTGATTATTGATACTTTCCCAAAATGCAACAGGGAAAGGTGTAGAATTAAATGACCTACATCGAAAAAAGTTTTGGGAATGTAACATCGTCATTGTGGGTTTTTGACTTAATCGTACACTTAATGCTAAAATGATTCAATTTCCAGGTACGAAGAATGAACAACAACTGACGTCAGTACAAGAGCCAGTGAACTCTTCGCTAAGTGGTACGACCGGGCAGTCGAAAAAATCCATCCAACTCTTCTCGCTAATATCGCGTCTATAATGCCATTGAAAAGGAATCCATTTTATTTTCAGTCCGAAATGCGCCGTTACAAACTTACACTACACCAACACCGACGGTTCGGTCGGCCAACTTTCTTGAGACAGTCCCATTATCGCGGGGCATACAAAAGATTTACCTGGCCATACCCAATCGCCGAATAACGGGTCTTCAAAATTGTAGTCCACATTTTGGTCGATGACCCGCTCTTGTTACCCGAGAAACAGATATTTTGTGATGGCAGGGGCTGGAGCTGCAGCACAAAAAATCGCCAGACGATAAAAACTTTACAAAAATATAATACACTTCTGGAAATTTGATATAGCTCCGTTAGGGAGACAAATTGCTCGTAACATTTTTTCACAATTTATGGTTTCATGGTGGTGTAACAAATTATGGTACTCTTCGAATGTATTTGTTGTCCATATACTTGCTATCACTATGTTCACTATTTTTTTAATTATAATAAAAATTGGTGATGTTTGTTAGTTTACTATAGGGAAACTTACTTTTTGGTGATAGGTTAGTAGATTTAAAAGAAAAACAATTTTTTACATACTGCCAATGTTTCGGCCTATATTGAGCCTTCTTCAGGCTCCATTCTTAGGTTTGTTATTAATTAAATTTTGCCCACCTTTACTTTTTTAACCAATTTCTTTAGCAACCATGACAATAATTTTAATATGTGTATTGTGTCTTTTATTATTTTTTTATATTAATTATTTTTTAGTACTGTTAGTTATATAACATGTAATAATTATAATTTGTAGAGCCTTGAAGTAGACCCAATATAGGCCGAAATGGCAGTATGTAACAAATTATTTTTCTTTATAAATCTACTGACCTATCACCAGGCAATAATTTCCTCTACTTAAAAATTGATAGTTAAATGCCTTTATTTTAAAATAACCTAAAAATAAAAAAACTATGCGAGTAGTAGTAAACAATACCTACAGCGATGTTAGTGCTTGTGACATAACATTGCGCATTGCGGATTGGACCAACAGCTGGTAGCAAGCTCATTTACCTGCTATAAGTTAGGTTAGATTCTTTATTTTAGTATCGCTTTATAACTTTTAGTTTTATCGAAAATATGATTTTTGAAGTAAATACAAATGAATTTCAAAAATATACTAGTGATGTGGGAGCATTTACAATAAAACTCAGTGGTCACTTAATAGTATATTACACTATTAGGTTGATAAGTGAGGTATAACAGAATCGAGGAAAAGTTTTTTCCGAGATTATGTTAGCCACTTAACAACCGTATAGTGTATAACGTTTTTCGCGCAGTCACATTTATTAAATAAAATAATAAACAAAATTATTTTGATTGCTGAAATGGCGTGGCCTATCTAGCATGTACTGAATTTATTTTGTTAGAAACCAAAAAAACATATAATGGCTGAAGACGATTTTGAGGTAGATTTGGACATTGAAGAATCGTATCAAATAGGTTGTGGGTCATTAATTCCCACAAAATCAAAGGTGAGGTATGAAAAAGTCTATAATGCCTTCAGGAAATAGTTGAATGAGGAGAAAGCGGAGATTTCTGAAAAAACTTTTCTTGCTTATTATGTTCAGAGAAATTTAAGAATGAAGTCTCCAGGAAGCTTATGGGCAGAGTACTCTATGCTTAAAACTACGATCAACTTAAATAATGGTGTCGATATATCGCAATTTAAGAAGTTAGTAGCATTTATAAAGAAGAAATATTGGACATCATGCGAAAAAATCAGGTATTTACCAGAGAAGAGATGAACAAATTCCTGCTCAAAGCCCCCGATGAAACCTATATTATGATGAAAGCAGTGATGATAATGGGAGTCGCTGGGGCTCTTAGGCGTGATGAACTTATGAAGCTGACAGTTGACGACATTACAGATGAAGGTTCAGTTGTTATTGTTAAAGTGGCTGATACCGTAACACATATTAGTCGAATAATCACTGACAAGGCCAATGAAAAAGTTCTTTTTTTGACGATTTTGCGAAAATATACAGGCTTAAAACCTAAGGAGACTAACTCTCGTCGATTTGTCTACTCAGTTCGTCAGGGAAAATGTGTAAAACAAATTGTGGGTATAAAAGCATTGGGACAAATACCACACAAAATTGCCGAATATTTAAAACTGCAAGATCCAAAATCTTATACTGGACATGCTTTTAGAAGGACGTTGGCGACTTTATTAGCAAATACTGGAGTTGATGATATGGCACTCAAACCTCATGGGGGCTGAAGGTTTTAGTGATAACATTAATGTATTATTTGACTAACAAAAAATGTAATTTTAGGTCTTCTGGTGTCGCTGAAGGATTTGCTGCAGTGTCTTTAACAAAGAAAATAGAGTTTTCTAATAAGATTTTACATACCAACAGCGGCAGTGACAATGAATTTGACTCCATTCCAGTGTTTGAAGACAGAACTGCTGAAGTTTATTCTAATTATAACATATCTAACTCAATAAGTAATACAGATTACTGTAAAAGCAATAGATAAAAACGAGGGAAAACTATTACGTTTAAGAATTGTACAAATTGTACCTTTAATTTTTACAATAAATGAGCCCAGCATTTGTTGGTGAAAAGAATTACTGATTTTTACTTACCGCATTAATGCTGTTATGAACTCAAACAACACTATTATTTTTTTATTTCAATGTAAACAAGCCACAGTGTTGTATATTCAACTTACAGAATGTGTCAACAATGACAGTAAGTGCATATTTCAGAACAATTGTGCGAAAACATTTTTTCGAATCTTATTTAGAATTTTTAATGTAAATTTTTATCTTTTGCAGAATACGTGTCTATTTCTACAGAATAGTATTGATATATAGACATAAGCAAACTTGAAAATAGATATAAAATAGCCAGTGAGACTTAGATTGATTTAGGAAAATAAACTTTAATTTTTAATAAAATCAAGCATAACATATTAGCGCCGGAAAATTTTTAGACACACAATTGTGTGTGATAGAACCCTTTTATATTTAAATTATCTTTTTAAAGTTAGAAGCAAAACGAGTTTTTTTCCTTGATAATCAATTATTTTAAAAGAACTTTGTTAACTGCATTTATAAAAATTGGCCATCGATTATGCAACTTTTTCCGCATTCTATTTTCCAACTAGTAAAGCTATTACATTTAATTTAGGAGAGCATTCTATGAAACTTCAGTATGAATAATACAAAAACAACGGTCAGACAGCAGTTTTTAACTGCTCTATCACTTAACTTTTCCTGACTTATGGAAGCAATCCCGATTTGAAATATTGATCCATGAACACTTGTCCTTTTATACGAAGAACCTGATAATTCCAGAACAGCATAGATTCATGAAGGACATCATTGCCGAAAAGTTAGATGAGAGAAGTGAAAGTATCATGGTAAACTACTGTATAAGCTCGAGGCTTACGCTGTTAATATATCCCTGTTGTATATGCTGAAATGGTATATTTTCTATCGCGTCCAGTTTATACGCTACCGTCGTTACAAGTCCGTATTGTTTGATCAAACATCTGGTGCGCCGCAGGGTTCGGTACTGGGACCTTTGCTTGTATATTAAAGATATTGCCCAAGATCTAAATGTACATTTCTTACTGTATGCTGATGGCGCTTTATTTAGATATCAACTCCGAATCCGATCGTTTGCAATAACAGCTTGGCTTGGATCTGCTTAATGTATAGTGCAATATCAATCAACTGCCCTTGAATGCTTCCAAATATAACATTATGTATTTGTTCGTAAAAACAGCCAAATTAATTACACTTCAAAGAATCGAGTACTTTATAGTCCGGAATTTATTAAAGACCGCAAACTAACATTCAATATACATATGGAAGATTGCATAGCTGGGACTTTAGAGTCCATCCGGATATTATTTAATAGATTTGTTAGACCTAAATTGGAGTATGCTTCTGTAATTTGGTCTCCGAGTTATAGCATTATTAAAGAAAGTCCTGCGGTTTTTTAAATCCTCAATTTTCATATTGGATGGGATTTATCCAACCAGAGGGTATCCACAAGATTTATTACTGAATCGATTTGAGATGAGCAGGCTAATTAGGAGAAGGATTATAAATTCTGAACTGTTTCTGTACAAACTTGTTAACACTAGTATTGACTGCACCAAGCTTACATCAGTGAACAGCTATCGAGTTCCTAGAGCCAACGCTAGGTCCAATAATTTGTTTTTTGTTCCTTATTCTCGTTCGAGTATTTTGCAGTGGTCTCCCTTGCGCCAAATTTTAAGTAATTTTTGTAACATGAACATGAAGACCGGCTGGATATATTTAATTGCACGCTAGCAAATATAAAGCGTACTTTTATATTTTAATTGTATTGTATTTTATCATCTCATTTGTTTTTATACAGAGGTGTATAATGAAGTAACAAAAATGAGACCACAGACTCCATAAGTCCTTAGGTAAATCGATTTAACCTTACTTATACCCCAAGTCGCATAATAATAAAGATACAGGGTTTCAAAATTAAAATTTTATTTTCGATATTTGTAGATAACTTCTTAAAAAATCCAAATATTTACATGAAATTTGTAAATCAGGAGATTTTGCGGGCGATAAATTTAAATTTATTTCTAATTTTGATGTCACTAGTAGAGGGCGCTACTTATGGCACACTACGTTTTTTTTTAAATGGCAGAACATTTTTGCAGTTTAGTGCATTCATCTGACTATCCAAACAATCGATTCTCCTACCTGTTTTATTTGAAAAAGGTATACCTTGCTGAAGTCGGTAGGTGTAAAAAGTACAGTGGCTTTTCTGCAAAAATACAGCAAAAAGTTGTTCAGAATGGTAAATTACGGAGACGTGCAGAATTTCAACCAGATCGGCGAGGTTTGATGAAACCATTTTTCAACAAAGCACAAAGATTTTTTCAAAGCAGGCTGACCTTTTTGAAATTTTGCACGTCTCCATAATTTACCGATCTGAACAATTTTTTAAGGAATATTTTGTTGCATTTTCAGTAGAAAAGGCGACTTCAAAAAGGTATACCTTTTTCAGATATAACAGGTAGGAGAATCGATTGTTTCAATAGTCAGATGGATGCACTAAGCAGCAAAAAGTTCTGCCATTTAAAAAAAATATGATGTGCCATAAGTGGTGTTCTCTACTAGTAACGTCAAAATTAGAAACAAATTTAAATTTTTTGCTGGCAAAAACCCCCGATTTACATATTTTATATAAATATTTGGATTTCTTGAGAAGTTATCTACAAATATCGAAAATAAAATTTTAACTTTGACATCCTGTATCTTTTTTATTATGCGACTTGGGATATAGGTATGTTAGGTTAAATTGATTTATGTTCACTTAAGGAATCTGTGGTCTCATTTTTGCTACTTTATTTAAAAATAACCTGAATTTAATATAGTTGTATCTGGAAAGTTTTTATATATTTTTAGGTATTAATAATATTGTGTGAAACTAACTACTCTGTGGACAAAAGCCCCAACCAGCGTTGAATTACACCTACAATATCTACCCATATGTTCCTTATTATTAGCTTTTGTAACATTTTTTACTGTATTAGAAAGGTATTTTAAGCTAATATAAATCAAATCTCCTACAATTCCTATCAATGAAGTCATATGTATGTTCTCTGATACCAAACATCTAGGTATGCTAATGAACAATTCCACAGACAAAGCTCTGTTCAATAATTATCTATAGAAATTAATCTATCTAAATTTACTAACCTTGCTTTAATGAAAACACTCTATAAATATCTAACTTCACTTTTGGCAGTTGGAACACGACAATTCAACCACAATAGATGAAATCTGACCTGTTCATTAGCCTACCTAGATGTTTGGTATCAGAGAACATATATATGACTTCATTGATAGGAATTGTAGGAGATTTGATTTGTAATAGCTTAAAATACCTTTCTAATACAGTAAAAAAATACTTTGGAAACTTCGTTGTTTCAGTTATTTTGACGTTTAATCGTTTGTTGTACCATTTTACAGTTTTCTTTGGTTTATACTAGTCTCTGTATATAATTTATGTTTTTATTCATTCTGCAAAAAGGTGTTCGTTCCTCCCAAATGTCAATAACACATAAGTAATAACTGTTTTTAAAACTACGAAGCTATGCATCAATGAGCCTCAATCTAGTGGCAAAAATCAGAACTAATCTGGATTGGATAGTTATTATTGACATTTTGTCATTTCAGACATTTATCAAAAGGTATTGAATTGATAATGTTATCTAATAAGTAGGTATCGTTTCCATAATGAAATGTAGGTACCAGAAACTATAAAATAACCTTATCTTTTAAAAACATAACTTTTGTTGCAAACAAATGCCATAAGTTATAACTGTTTTCATTACTAGGTGTCAACATAGCTGTCTTCATATTGTAAACAAAATTAGAACTGGCATAAGTTAGGTAGTCATTATAACGTTTTGATCTTCAGAACTTTTTCAAAAGTTATTGGATTCATAACTTTACCTAATAATTAGTTATCAATTCCATAAAATGTATCAAAAATCAACCATTAAACCTTCAAATAAAAATGTTTCAAAATGCTACATTTTTTTGATTTTTTAATAAAATAATAATTATGTGTCAAACTTTCTCTTTATTGTTGCAGTTTCTTAAATTTGTAAAGTTAAAGAAACCATATTTATTCCAAATAAATAAATTTAGTGGGTTTTAAGTGAATAAACATTTTAAAAAAGAAAAAAAGTGTAGATGACCAGTTAATTAAATTTAAAATGTAAGCACGTTTCTTCATTCCAAATAAAAAAGTTGGATTAAGGTTATCCAAATGTTTAAGGAAATACCAGAAATGCTAATCATTATTTAATAACACGGCATACAGCCAACCACGCAAGCCGAAACCTCACTTAATATTCGGGCTATTAGTTCACCTGGTATGACCGAATTAATATTTGTTTATACTTAAATGTCATGTTCAGGTATTAAATTCAATCAAAGAAACATATAATACTTAGTAAAATTTTATTACTAAATTCATAAAATATTTAATAAAACTGTTATAAAAGATTCGTTATAGAATTATTTCAAAATGCTCAGTGACGTGGATGTTAAGCAGTTCTTTGTTATAGGAGATAGAGAAGTGAATTAGTCATATATCTTTTCTTGGTATAGAACTGGGATATCTTCAAAGATATTAGCATAAATATATTATAGATAATTATAATTTGAATTAGAGATAATTTATGATATGGAAAAATATAAATTTTGAACTTCCTGTTTGTCGAAAACGGAAAGTTTTATTTATTTATAACATCCTTTTTAATAATAAAAATTAGCTCTTCAATGTTTTAAATTACCAAAAAATATCCTACAAATATACAGTATATCTAACGATAACTTTGAAGTATGTCTTGAAGTAGTATGAAAAATTATATATACAGGGTGGCCCAATTTCGTTGTGTTTGCAGGGTATCTTGGAAACTACAAGAGATAGAAACATGCGGTTTTGGCAACATTGGACTAATTTTTCGAGACATTTAAGATGCCGTAACCATAACTTCATAGACCTCTTCGTTCTTGGGATACAGGGCAAAATTTAAAAATATACACTTTTAAGGCATTGTTCGTATGTCAGATAATAGTTAAGATATTGGAATGATGAAAATTGCTCCTGAATTAATTGTTATCTAAAATAAATATTAGTTTATTGAATACAGCTTTGTCTATGGAATTGCTCATTAGCATACCTATATAATTTGAGATTAGAGAACATACATATGACTTCATTAATAAGAATTGTAGAAAAATTGTTTTATATTGGTCGGTCAGTGGTCGCGCGGTTCAAGGCGTCAGTACTTGAATCGAGGTGACTAGATCGGAATTGGTTCGCACCCAGCTGCCGGTAGACCGTATATAAGCTATATTCGTGGAGAAGATTGGCACCCTCTCTGCGGGTATGGTAGGGTGGAATAATGTTAGCTTGGGTCAATGTGAGAGATTGATACCGGTTGATATTTGGCTATCCCCATAATTAATGAGGTTTTCCAGGTTTCCCTCATTCCTGCACTGAATAGTGGTTAGGGCCTACCAACGTAAGTCGTTCCTGGGCGCAAATGCGGCCTGCTTAATAATAATATACCGCCCCCTCTCCCGCACAAGTCACCGACTTCTGGGCTAATCCCTGTGATTAGAATGAGGAGTAGAGATATTATTATTATTATTATTATTATTTTTTTTTTTCAGTAACACCTTCCGAAGCTCCGACACATTCGGAGATGTCCTGAAGACTCAAGCAATGACCACTCTCCACTCCGTGGAGTCAGTAATCATTGCGCCCGTAAATCGTGCGTTCTGAGTAGACGTAGCGAACCAAGGACGATTGCCTTCTGCATTCTGCCGGCTAAGATCTCTGCCGAATTTCGGCAAGCCGGTATGATCTTTAAGTCAGAAAGCAACGTATGTCTCATTCCACCCAGGACGCCTATAATGAGCACCACAATCTTAACAGAGTGGTCTGGATACAGCCTGCGGAGCTCGGAGAGAAGATCTCGATACTTCCTCCGTTTTTCCTCCACTTTTAGGACGATGTTGTTCTCTGCGGGAGCCGAGAACTCAATCACAAACATCGTCCTAAGTTGGTGGTCGAGGAGGACTACATCAGGCTTATTGGCTTGAATTTGCCTGAGGGTGGGGAATGAATAGTTCCAATAAATTCGGCACTTCTCATTATTATTATTATTATTATTATTATTATTATTATTATTATTATTATTATTATTATATTAGTTTAAATACATTTACAATGCAGTAAAAAATCTACAAAAGCAATAATAAGGAATATATGGGTAGAATTGTGGGATAATTCAAGAGTGGTTTTTGACGGTTTTCAAAGTTGTTGTATAAACTTGGAGCTAGGAAGTGGAAATATATACAGAATGTATCTTTTATTGTTTTTTACATGCAAGACAATTTTTAATTTTCTTGAAATTTACTTTTTACACTAGTTATCGTAAAAGAATTTAAATATCATACAAGCTTTTTGTTAAATACACCATGAAAAAGTAAAAGTGGTAGCACTTTATTTAAGCGGCTTGTATAAGTTCATATGAACGTGATGCTTTGCAAGTGTCGAAACTCAAAATTTTCCTAGGGCGCATTGACAACGCATGTTGGAACAGTCTTTTTTAGAAATGTTATTAGTAGTAGTAAGTTTTATTTTGCTACGGGCTTAAATAATTACAATATTCCGTTATTAGTAAACAGATATTACAATGCATTCTTAAACTTTATTCTGCTTGGCCCTCAACTTAATCACGAGGATTAGCTCAGTCGAAGACTTGTCCGGGGCGACATATTATTATTAAGCAGGCCGTATTTGCGCCCAGGAACGACTTACGTTGAAAGACTCTAACCACCATTCAGCGCAGGAATGAGGGAAACCTAGAAAATCTCATTAATTAGAGGAGTAGGCAAACGCCAACCGGCATCAATCTCTCACATTGACCCAAGCCAACATTCTTCCACCCTACCATACCCGCAGAAAGGGTGTCAATATTCTCCACGAGTATAGCTTACATACGGTCTACCGACTGCGGGGGTCAAACCCACAGCGATCTAGTCACCTCGATTCAAGTACTGACGCCTTAAACCGCGCAACCACTGACCAATCCAAGTATCTTGGTATCTCCTGCATCAGCTTCTCATATTTTGCGTTATATCTTGAGTCCTTATCTATTAAAAATGTTATTACGTTTATGTCTAAACTTTTATTGTTTTCTGCTTTTTAACTATTTGTGCACCAAATCATCAGTTAAATAAACTATAACTTGTTAATGTCAATATAAGTAGGTACACAAATAAACTCATTTTTCTGCGTTCATGCAAAAAACAAAACTTTATTGAACTATATTTAGTGGAAAAAGTGGTTCTTTATTGCACTAGTGCAATCAAATGTTTATTGCATTCATCTGTCATTCTACTACAGCGTTTTGTCATAATGACAAACATAAACGTCATATTTTCCTAGAATTAGTGTCATCTAAATAAAACATTTTCTGGTTTTTACATGAACGTAGAAAAAATATTGTATACAACTCGTACTTTTTGTACTTGTTGCATAAAATAACTATTATATACCAGCAGGATATTTTAATTTAACCATAATGAATTACGTTAATTTCCAATTAGTCAGAGGTTTTCTTAGAGACAAATTTTTGTAAATTATTAGATATACTTACTTACTTATTAGACATATCTTATCATAGACCGGATGCATGCAAGTATTTTTTATCTTTTACCTGTTTCTTTTAAAACGGAACCTGATATAAATATTTTTATGACAGAAACAAAACGTTTTAAATTTGCAAAATTCTTTACCATTTCCTTTGAGTGGATCGGCAATTATTGACGTATACTACAAGAACCGTCAATAACTCTTGCTGATAGAAACTCTATGGAATGTCAGCAACCATTTACCGCAAAGAACCCAGGCGCTAATCCGCGAACTTTCCATGTTACCCATGACCCCAGCATCAAGCGAAGTCACAAAAGTCAGTTTCGTGATTTGCTTACGGTGTTGCCTATCGCTGCTGCAGTGGGGCTGATCATTCTATCATTCATCGTTACAGTTACATGAAAAGTGTTAGTTGAGCAACGCTATTACTGTTACTTAAACTCGCCGTTATTTTGGATGAAAGTAAAGTCGCATAGCGGTAACCCGCCAACTGTACGTTTTACATACACATTTCGGGACCTACTCGTAGTTAACTGTACACGATGGGTTATTTTTAATTTGGCTAGATCGTTCAACTTGTGGTTTTGTTTACGGCGAACCACGCGAATTTGGACAATGTGGGAACATTACACGTTTCACTGGTACAAGTGACATATTTATTAGTCGACCGTTTGTCTAAATGCCGGCAAAACTGCTGACCTAGGCCAGTGCGAATTTCTGAACAGTTCACCACCCACTGGATTACGTGAATCATAAAAACTGTACCACCAGAACAATAATTCTTTAGGTTACAACCAAAGAGGTTAGAAGAGATAGAAGTAACAAAGACTAAATTTTACTTGAACAAAGGCCTGTTTTCCGGAGACTGGGTGACTTAGGTGGGGGACACATCACATTTAATAGTTTATTAATTAATGATTTAAAGATATATTTAATGATAAAACTATTTTTGATCAATAACAAATGATTTTTGTATCTGTTATCTCATGTATACAAAACTCAACAGATTTTATTCAATATCTGTTATTAATAAGTAAATGTTATAAAGCTATACTGAAGAAAATTGTAGAATCAGCCTTACATTTTTAGGAATTAATAAAACAAATCAAAATTTTAATGATTATAATTATTGGTTTATGTTAAATTATTTATTGAATATCATTTATTTTTACTTGGCTATGCGTTTTATCATGAGAAATGTTAAGTAGATATACATATTATCTCATATATGGTATATTTTATGTCTATAAGAAAACAGTAGGTACTGATTAAACATTTTTATCATAAATTTATATCATGAAAGTCAGTGACAATGATAAAAGTAGGTAATTTATTATATATTGTTCTTAAGCTTCTACTTTTATAAATTACATTTTTATTGTAATATACCTCCGATAGTTATATAATATATAGATGAAATTAGATTTGAATCGTGACAAGTAAATACATTTTGTTCTTTAACATGAATATTTAATTTTCATAGTATAGTGAAGTATTATCTTTAATATTTTGATGTTTATTTCGTCTACATAAAAGTGGCACATGTTAGAAATAAATCATTAGGTACATTTTTATTTGTACCGAAAGTAGACAACAACAAAAATATATTAAATACGGCCCTGATATGGAACCTTAAACTACACCAACCAACAACATTATAGTTGACTTCCAAAATCCAAAATTGTAGAGAGTGACTAAGCGCTAGCTTGTAGACAAGCGCGACAGGCGAAGCGTGAGAGGAGCAACATTTCATAGGCGTACTAAATTTCAAGACGATCAGATATAAAAAATATGCAAATGTGACAAAAATAATTGCAATACATAACATTAATTATTTTTAGAGTAGAAAAATAATAAGAATTATTTCAAAATTTAGTTTTTATCTTGTATTATCAATTACCCAAGGTTGAAAATAATAGCCTTGTCCTCATGGACGCGAAATTCACGGATTTTTGAACGAATTTTACAACTTCTGTTTTAATTATTTATGGCGGGAATATCTCAACTTTTGACTTTTGCAATTTGCAAATCTGTCAAACACTACAAATATTATTGCTCCTTTCATTATTATGTGGTGTTAATAAATTTGTTTTGAACTTCTGATAATCTACCATGGCAGTTTAACGATATGATGAAAATGATAGAAAATGTTATAGGTAGTTGACAAAATTTGTTACAAATAGAGATTTTTCCACCGTTAAATAAATCGCACAAATATTTGCGAATTCCGCATTCAAAAGGCTTTAGAATACATACACACTATTTACTATTGGTTACTAGCAATCTGTCACTATAACGGTCACACATTAACACTTATTAGATCATATCGTACCGCTTTCCGTATGACCTTCATACGCCCATGTTTCGTTAAAAGTTAATATATTCTTCCATCCAGATTCTTATTTTTTAATATTTATTTTAAATAGTTTCTTTGCCATATCACTATTTCCTCCTTTCTGTCAGTATACTCTTTTTGGTTTCATTTATACGGACTAAGTTTCATCTTGTAAGATATAGCAATAGATTTTTTTTTTGGAAAACTCATTTTTAAAATACAATCTTCCTTCCGCGAGTTTCCATCACTTTCCGTTTCAAAGTTATACTTCATTACCACTTTTTTGTTTGCACATATATGGTATTCACGTACAATTTTGTTAATGAAATATACAGTATGCGCCAAAAGTATGGAATAAATTCAATAAAAACGAAACAATTATTTTTTGGGAAAAATCCTCAAACAAGTCGATTTTTAATTTAAAAAATACATATTTTAGCGTAAAATGCGATTTTCAAATGTCGTTTGTTTTCGAGTAATGACGTCATCGATTTTTTTTAAATGGCAACACCATATGTTTTTTCATTGATTCTGAAAGATCGTTTAATTCACTATCAGACAGTACTAAAATGTTGCCCTCTTACATAGGAAAGTTTTCGAGTAAATGACGATTGAATGTTAGAAAACGTAAATTTTATCTATAAAAAAGTAACAATTCTGAGGTATGTAAAATAAAATACAATTGATTAAATTTTATACTTAAATTAAATGTTCGAATTGCCATCCACCAACTTCTTGACAATGCGCAAGTCTGTGAAGAAATTCTTCTTGCACATTATGAATGATTTCTGGGGTAACTCTGCGTATTTCGTCCCGAATGCGATTTTGAAGTTCTTCTAAATTACGTGGTTTATTAATGTATACTTTTGACTTTAAGTATCCCCATAAAAAATAGTCAAGAGGTGTAAGATCTGGCAATCTTGCAGGCCATTCTATCGGTCCGCGTCTGCCGATCCACCTCCCAGGAAAACAGTTGTCCAAAAAATCTCGTACAGGGCGCGCATAGTGCGGAGGTGCACCGTCTTGCTGAAACCATATGGTATCGTCAGGAATGTCAGGGTCATTATCGTTAGGAAAAATTACTGCAAGGGCTGGAACAAGGTAATTTTCTAGAAACTCTAAATATCTTTGTCTTATAAGGGTCGCTTCAAACAAGAAAGGCCATACTATTCTGTCGTCAACTATTCCAGCCCACACATTTAATTTCTGAGGGTGTTGGGTATGTGCCTCTGCCAATGAGGATTTTTCCGACTCCAATATCTGCAAGTTTGACGGTTTACTGTACCATTCAGACAAAATGTGGCCTCATCTGAAAAAAGTATTTGCCGGTGTAAATTTCTATTTCCTTGACATAAATCCATTAGAATTTCGCTTTATTTTAATTGATTTACGTTTTCTAACATTCAATCGTCATTTACTCGAAAACTTTCGTATGTAAGAGGGCAAAATTTTAGTACTGTCTGATAGAAAATTAAACGATCTTTCAGAATCAAGGAAAAAATATGGTGTTGCTATTTAAAAAAAAATCGATGACGTCATTACTCGAAAACAAATGACATTTGAAAATCGCATTTTACGCTAAAATATGTATTTTTAAAATTAAAAATCGACCTGTTCGAGGATTTTTCCCAAAAAATAATTGTTTCGTTTTTATTGAATTTATTCCATACTTTTGGCGCATACTCTATATTTCAACATCACTTACACTCATATTTTGATCTCGCTCACTAAACTCATCATACATGTCATCATCCGATATACCTCATTTTGATCAAATTACTAATAAAATTAATTACATTCATAATTAAATTAACGAAAAGATATACCCGAAATTTTGACCCGATCGATATACCCGCCCATAATAGCGCTGAAAATAAAACAGTTGGATCCGGCAATTCGTCGCAGCCAATCAAAAGCCAACAGCGCATGCGTACTAACATGTACTAACTGCAGCGCATGCGTAGCAGAAGCTGTGTAATCGGGTATGCTCTCAGACATATGCGGCACACGATTTTGTAGGAGAAATATAACTGCTATAAATTGTGCGCAGGTTTATAAGTCATTCTCTACAATTTCGGTCGCTAACTATAGTAAACGATCAAGCAAGCGGTAATATGGCATTCAAATTGATGTCTCCGATTGGTGGGTGATAGGAGTGGGAAATTGGCAGGATGCTCAGTAGTATTTGGCTTATCTCCTTCTTCCTAAATCCTATGGATAAAACATAAATATTAGAAAGATTAAAGTAACAAATACATTTTTTGCAATACAGTTAGTTGATTTCTAAAAGACACAAGCAATTTGTTTGTCTTAAAAATATAATACTTATATTATTTAGCTGGAGAATTATAGCATTTTGGAGACATTGACCAATTACTCTTTTAAAAGTAATCTGTTGTTTCAAAATAACTAATAATTTTACAAATATTTATATCCTTTAAATTAATCTGAAAGGAAAAATATGGCACAGGCGCTCAATTAGATATTTCTGTTTATCTCACAAAAAAACCTTGTCGTCCAAAATTTTAGTATAATTACTCAACTAAAAAGAATGTTATCGTAAAAAAATAAATAAAAAAAGTACTTTCTTAAACCTACAACTTCATAAGAAAGAAAAATTGTACTAAGGTACCTTGATCATATTATTTTTGTCCGATAAAGGTAGTCTTAAAGTATGGTATAATTGCAAACTCTCACTTGACAGCGTATCAAACGCGCCTGTTAATATTCTGAAAACTCAGTGGAGCAGTATTTTTGAAGGTTTTAATAACATGTCTTCTATAAATCTCCGCTCTTGACTGACTGAAGCTTTTGACCCAAGGAATCACTTCCATTAATTTATGGATGGACTTAAAAACACTCTGTACCTATACTGAAACGTCATCAATTGTCAAAATACAAAAACAATGAGCATTTTAATAACTATGAACAGTTTATTTTTATATAAATCATAAACAAAGATAGTATAACTTTTCCAAATCAAATACCACTTTTCACCACTTACATCTTTATAGATATTCGCAGTTATTTCATTTTTTTAATCAACTTTCTTGAACTACAACTAAAGCAGAGTTCGTATGACTACATGTTAGAAGGATCTAGTCTTCTTCGGCCTGTTGTAATAAAGGACTTAGGAGTTTACTTGGATCCAAAGCTTTCTTTTATTCAACACATTAATTATGTAGTTAAGAGTGCCTACAAAAACCTAGGTTTTATCGTGCGGAATATGGCAGGTTTTAATAACATGGACACTGTTAAATTGTTATATGGTGCAGTTGTTAGATCTAAGCTGGAATATGCGTCTTTGGTTTGGTCTCCTGTTTATTCTGTTCATGTATCGTATTTAGAGCAAGTACAACGTCGATTTTTTAAGTTAGCTGTGCTTACACTTGACGGTCATTATCCGCCAAGAGGTTTCCCACAAGAGGCATTTTTCGACCGCTTCAATGTGTGCAGTCTTTTACTTAGGCGAAAAATGTATTCTGTAATTTTCTTATTCAAGATTGTTAATGACATAATACATTCTGAGAATCTATTGGAAATGATAAATTTTCATATTCCACGATTGAATACGAGACATAAGCATCTCTTTCAACAAAAAAATTACAGAACTAACTTGTATAGAGCCGCTCCCGTTTATCAGATGTGTGCTAATTACCTTGAAATTGAGTCACGGTTGGATATATTCTGTTCAACTACCTGTCATATAAAGAACTTGTTTAATGTACAGTTTTAATTTTATTTTATTGACTTTTGTTGATAATTTATTTTTTACTATTATTTATTTCTCGATGTTTGCTTTTAATCATTTACTTTAAACTCGTATGTATGTTTGTATATTGTGTAATTTTGTTACTGTTATTTCTGTCGTTTTTATTTTGTATTTTAACATTTATTTCTCAATGTTTGCTTTTAATCATTTACTTTAAACTCTTATGTATGTTTGTATATTGTGTATATTATGTAATTTTATTACTGTTGTTTTTGTCGTTTTTATTTTGTATTTTAACATTTAGGTGCTGATTTCATATTGTATTTTCTCCCTTATCCTGTAATTGGGCTTCGGCCCGTTGGATATTGTATTAATAAATAAATAAATAAATAAACACTCTTTAAGACAAATATTTGATACGCCACTGAACAGAGTAAAAAAACATGCGACTTTTGAAATGCCCAAACTCTTAACTATGTAGAATCGTTTGCAATAATAATGGCACTCTGTCAAATTAATTTACCAATTTATTTTTAACTGCTGACGTATTTATAATGAAATCTACTTTCAACTTTTAACATTAGTTCTTAGTTGTTTCACTCACCAATCAGAGATTTAATGGAATTTGTACTCAAAACTTCCAGAAGTTCAAAAACTGTTTTGACGCGTGTCATTATTATTGCAAAAGCATGTACATAAAAGTACTTATCAACTGCAAATGCAAAATTAAAGAAATACATAAAATACTCAGGCAGGTTGTCTTTAAAACAACCGCTACCTAATGTTAAAGTAGAATCATTGTTATATCTCACAAATACTGTTTGCGGTAGCTGACTATAATTTTTTCCTTGAACTTGATCACTCTGTTTGAAGAGCGAGATAAAACGTATGCTGTATTTACATCCTTTACTTGAAACTTTTAAGAAATCTATTACTGAAGTTTAACTACTGAAACTTGACTCATCCTGTATATCTAAATAGTAATAATACGTATGACAAACAACAAAGTAAATTTCAAATTAAGCTTAAATCCATGTTTCTTATACCAATCATTTTAAAAGGAAAGATAATTATCTTGAAAGCATTTTCATAAATGCAGAAATGTTATATTAAAAAGGTAACTAAATTTAATTATTTTTTTTTATGGAAAGTTGCTTTGAAACTATGACTATCAAAGGAAATAAATATCCATATTTAGTTACTGAAAATAATACAGCGGACTTTACTGTCAAGTATAGCTGCAAAGAGAAACAGGGCAGATACCTTCCCGAAGAAGTAGGATAAATATTGGAGGCATTTTTATAACTTGTAAATTTTAGGTGATCTAAAACTAATGTTTTTTTTTGTTTAAAATTAATGTGTGTTTCTTGGGCTTTGATATGCTATATTTATTAGTGTCATGTTGTAGCATGTTTTAATAGTTATGCGGTAGGTCGCATCCCACTCTAAGAAATACATTGTAGAGGTAATACACCTTCTAGTATGTTTGGTATGCAGTTAATATAATTTTCTTAATTCCTTTACTGACTTTCATGCATATTCTGTAGTTCAGAATAAACTGTGATAAATGCCTCTTCAGGAGGCAGCAATAACCGATGTTAACGTTAAGATTCCTCCGTCTGTTACAATTTTGATTATACGTCATAACAGATATTTTTTTCGTATCTAGTCACGCATTTAGTCGTATTATGCTCTTAAGGCCGTTTTTTATATACCTATAGTTAGTACTAAACATACCAGTCGGGAACCAGTCTATAAGAATGTTTGTGTTGATCGAGGTTGTCTACGTTAAGGTTTTCCAGAGTCTTCAGACATAGTCAAGTTTATTGCGTGTTAGGACTTTACCTAATACTTTTACAACTACAGGACAGAATTACAAATAATATACACAGTGATAAACTAACACAATAATTATTAAAATATACATAGTAGGGATGGTTGGCACGTGATTGTATTTCGTCAAAATTTTGTTGTATAACTTACTCTTCAAATGTATCTTCTTTATGATAAAACTCGCTTGTGGTGACCTAATTTAAGAAATGAGTTAACATATTTTCTGTGGAAAATTAACTACCAAATTTATATAATCCTAAGCACGAGAACATTTGCCTTAGCAATATTATATTTTCCTATTATGAGCATTTGTATATGTAAACCATATAAAGAATAAAAGAATATTTATATGAAATTTTCAGGTTTTCAGGTTTCTTAGATGTTCATAAAGAGGGTTTTCCAGTTTTCAATGAACTTATTACTTATTGTTTTATGGGGTACTTGAAATTACAAGTCACTGGTTTTTCTTGACTTATAATTTTATATTATGATAGAGATTCTTAGTAACTCACTGAAAAGTTTAAAACAGTAAATGCATTATATACAGGGCGATTCTTAACTTATATGCATAAACTTGGGAAATTATAGTTGAGAACAAATTATGATGACTAGAAAATAAGATGTTTTTCAGTTAGGTACGGAGATACCAATTTATTTCAGATAAAAATAGAAGAATGTCAATTTCACAAAATTGAAAATGCATTAAATTTATCATAGTAACTGTTACTTTCTTGATTTTCTATACATAGTTGAGCTCGCCAAATTCATGAATCTCCACATGCACGGCCCAAACCAGGCTGTAGTCGAATTACCTCAGCGGCAGCATATATGCGATTTATCAACTCTTCTTTTTCAGTTTTAACTTCTGTAACATACACCATAGTTTTAATGTGACCGTAAAAATAATAGTCAAGCGGATTTAGGTTTGGCGATTGAGGAGGCTACTTAATTGGACCACCTCGACTATCCATCGTTCGAGAAACACATGATCCAAATGTTGTCACGCAAAATGTGAGATTCACTTGTTCGAGGAGTATCGGTAAATTATTACGCAATAATTGTAAATAAAGAGCGCCAGTTAACCGATTTTCCAGAATGAGAGGGCCAATTCACAATACCAATCTATAAATCTACTGAAAATCCTTATTGAAAATGTGCTCGTCGAGTGACATGCGGATTTCCCAATGCCCAATAATACGTGTTGTGAAAACTATTAATATCATTAGACGTGAAAATTGCCTCATCCGTAACTAAAATGTTCATGGTAAAGTATGGGTTTAAGTACTGCTAATACAACAACTACTTGAAAAAGTTCACTCGATGTGAAGATCCCTTGAATTAGGGCTTGTACCCGCTGTACGTGAAATGAGTAGAGTAGTCGTGCCTTAACGTTCGCCAAATTGTGGACTGTCGAAATGTGATGTTACTAAATTGCCCTGCAAATGTCCTAGTGCTTATGCCAGGCTACTCCTCGATGATATTTAAAATCTCTTCCTCGAGATTCATAATTTGCATAGGTCTAACGGCTCTCCCATGTTGCCCAGGCCTCGGCCACAAATTGTCAGTTTCTCTAACCCGCTGAACTGCACGTGAAAAGGCTTCAAGTCATTATTTGTTTTATTATGGTACTACTTTTAGAATACTTGTATATTGTATGGTATCTTTTATCGTTTAATTATTTTTGAACTATAAAGCGATTATTAATTTTCGGCAAAATTGGCATACCCTATAATTCTTTTTTATAATAGATACCATAACAAATTTTATCTACGACCACTATATTATGAAGATTTAATACGTCTGTTTTCCGTGGAATAAAGGCCTTTTAACACCCTAGTTTATTAGAATTCATAATACCACGCTTTGATTTATAGCATTTTATTTAGAATTATTATTATTTACATTAACATTTATCTCAAGAACGATCTTATTGACTTGTTGAATGCAACTCTTACACAGAATTCTTCTCTTAATAGTGATTCTACGGCCTATAATTTCAGAAAAGCCAATTTTCCTCAATTATACAATCGTATATATCATACTGACTGGTCACAATTGGAATATTATGTAAATGTTGATGAAGCATGTAATGCGTTTTATAGAATATTGCATGCAATATTGTTGACGAATGTGTGCCAAAATTTAGAAAAACAAACTGTTCTTTTCCACCCTGGTTTACTACAGAAATTAGGAACAATTTGAGATGTAAATAAGTAGCCTATAAGAATTTTAAAAAGTTTAAAACTGATAATTACCTTAATCAGTATAGGACTCTAGGTATTTTACTTGATGATGGCATTTTGTAAATTTTTGTCAAACATTTATCAACATATAAATATTTTTTTTAATAAATTTAAATCACCTACAGAGAACATTACAAAATTATATTATTTAATGTATAAACACCATGTCATTTTAATCGCGCCTTTTATTACACAGCGTCTAGTAAAATGCTCAGTCTTGGATTTATAGAAACCAGTAGGCCAGACCGGTCAACGACCATCCTTCATAAAGGCAGCCATCGAGAGAAAGACGCGCACTTACCATCCTCTTCCATGTGGATCATTTCCTTGTTGTAGAGAACGGCTGTCGATTCTCTCTTGAAATCATTACGGCGGATACCTGCCTTCGAGTGGTTCAACCGAACCACCGGCGTACCCTGTTATTTCAAGATTGACCTAAACTTACACAGTTCTTTGTGCTTTTAACGGTATCTAATATCAAAAAAAAAAGGATTGAGGATTATTTTTAAGGCGAAATATAAAGGGATAGATCAATATATTAATTGTTGTTTAATATGACATCTCGTGGGAAATGTTAAACTATTAATTACCTATATGCACGACCTTTTCAACTGTTTAAAAAATTATAAATTTTATCAGAAGAAGAAAAATCGTATGTAAAATATTTTATATTACACTTCCTTATAATTTAGTTATAATAGGATACGAGATATATAAAGATATCCATGTCACCCCAGACATTGATAATCTTTTCATGCTTGCTTGGGTTGTTATAGATGTTTGAAAATATCTAGCATCAGCTATAACCACAAATTGAGAAACGTCAATGTTATGATTTTTTATAGTTTTTATTTCATATGAAGTAAAATGTAAAACGTTGTATGCACCACGAGATCTAAGGATTAAAAGTGAAAACTTTTGTTGCTAAGATACCATTTCTTTTCTCAGTAAGGAAAATGTCAACCTTAGAGATACGACTATCAAAAAATGGTATAGTTTTGTGAACTTTTTTCTTATTTTTGGTCATTAAGAGCTACATTTTATCGATGGCATTTCGCAACACTATGATTTGAAACTTTACTCAAGGAAGGACTTTTCATTCAATAATAATCTGAAAACATGGAATTGTGCAGCCGAATCGACACAAATAAGGGCGATGACAGACACAGCGGTTTGTACCTCTTCGGCAGCCGAATCGACACAACTTTTTTTCACAGCTATAGTCTGTTTAAAAATGAAAGAGAGTAATAAAAGCTTATTATGTATGCAAATCGTAAATAAATGTAGTACTGGTACTTATATTCAATATTTTTATATTATGTATTATCGGTATAGATGAGGTGTACTTTTAAAAAAATTTTGTGTGATGGAACCGTACTAAATTGTAGCAGGTAGGTAAAATTTAATCCCCGACAATCCGTCTTTGTCTATGCCGCTTCAATTTCTCGGTTCTTTTCTCTTATAAGTAAACAATATAAAAACAGCATTTCAAAACTAGAGGCTACTTTAAGCGTCATAACCGGGTTAAGAGGGTTTTTAGTAATTCAAATACCTAAAATTATTCAATATTATTATCAAAATATCTATTTAAATTTAATAAATAGACTTTTATTCCACAAAAAAATATATGTATTTTGAAACTCCAAATTATGGTGAGCAAATGTAGTGTTGTATAAATGTACAATAAAGAAAATAAAAAAGTAGGTATATTAAAATTCATCCTCTGAATATTCTGATGAATTATCTTCGTCTCCTAAATTGATAACGATAGGTTCCACAGTAACATCAATTAAATTATCGAGTTCCCACATGTTCTCCTCTTAATAAATAATTTCATCTTTATCGATAAGAACTGACTCCCTGTTCTGCTTTTCCCAGCAAAAATTCAACTCTCGTAAGATGGCCCATAATTTGCTTCTACTGATTTTTGGCAAATCGTTGTCCTCTGAAAGTTTAATTAAAATTTTGTTTAGCGTTGGTATTTCTTTTTTAAAATAAAATGAGTGTACTTTTCTGAAAATGACATTTTTGAAGAAATCATCTATAACGACTTTTGACCTCCCTGTAGATGATTTTGGGGGATTTACATTTACAGTATCTTGTTCATTTTTTGTTTTCTTTAAAAGTCTGCAGATAGTCGATTTTCCAATCCCTGTCATTTTGGAACACTTTTCCACAATGTCGTCAACACTGTTGGTAGGATTTTGGTGTTTCAATTCATTAAATACATTTAATATAATAATCTTCTCACTCTGAGACTGCGCACATCTTTTCACGCGTTTAGCAGGTACGTAATCTGATAAGTTCGACATTTTACCTAAACAATGGCACAATATTCACTAAACACAAGCCGAATTTTACTCTACTGCACTAGCACGTCTTCGTATATTTAGCTCTAAGACTGGATTGATCTGTCACAATACACTGTGTACTAATGTACACCCATTACCTGTTAGCATTAGTGTTACCCGATAATTACCTGAAACGAAATATTACCACGCCCAAGGCCGGTTCTTATCTCGGGGTTTTATTACTCTCTCATTTCCAAACAGACTATAGCAGCGCGTGTTTCATGTCATTGGCTAACACGTTTTCAAAAAATAAGGTAGTAAAAACAGCCTGTGTATGTTTCGGTCTGCTGTCTGTCATCGCCCTAAAGCTAATGTTGTGTTTTTAGATTAGTATTTGGTAACTTTTCAACAATACTAATTATGTAATTAGATAACTGAAATTGAGATATTGTTCCAATGTGTATGTAGGAAACTTATGTTATATTGATTTTGTAAATTATTAAAAAAAAATTAAATGATTCTGAATAATGAAAACTAATTAAATTCAAATTGTTTTGGTGCACGCCTCTGACTTAAAAAATATTGAATGATACTCGCCACTGACCAAGAAACTATTTTTGTTAGGAGGGCTTTAAGAAATGTCCAATATCATCTGGAAAATATGTGCTTTAGTTTTTCTTACAGGAAAAATTATTTTTAATTAGATTTTCCGATTTATTTTAAACACATTCGAATAATGAAGGATGAACACTTTTTAATTAATTTTCTACATTAAAATATTTAAAATTTGAATAATATTTAAAGTAACGCAAGAAACTCAAATTGTTCCAGATATTGTTTATCAGAAATAAAAAAATTGATAATTGTATGATGAGAAAATAAGATGTAATAATTAATTGGAGTATTTTCAAATTTGCAAATTATTGCTACAATATTCATACTGAAAATTGTTCTAATTCTAATCCTACTACTAATACTACACATTTTTTTCATACATATATAAGCCTTTTATTTTTGAAGTAACTATATAAAATGTTGATATCAGGGTGTTCCTTAAGGTCAAATATACAGAGGCTCTACCTAGCTGGACAATGGCTGTCCTGAGATCCCACATTTATATAACAAAAAACCCTTATTTTTGGCCACAGTTTACGGCCCTGGAGTTTTTATCTCTACTTAAGAAACACTCTGTAGGTATTTTTGTTATAAAGTATTAATTTATACAACTCACAGATGTAATATCACAGATAATAATAATTGCACGGGGAAAGTACTTGCTAAATCTCAATCGTATTTAAACAAACGAAATGAAAAAGCGTACGATGCCAACAAGTGAGTTTAAGGGTTCAAAGACCCCACATGACTCCTCTCGCGAATCAGAAATCAATAGAATGCGCTTATTTGGTAATAAGCTAAACTAAAACCACTGTTTCCGAAATTTACTGTTGTCGCAGATGATGCATAGAATAACCACACTATTTTTATACTCTTTGTTACACAACTGTGACTTTTACCCATGAATTATACCATTAAGTAACTGTAAAAAGCGGACAATCTACAGAAATGTATATTTAGAGTCATTGAAACTATTAAAAAAGACGAGTCTTACATTTTTCTTCTGTTAAGCAACATTAATAATTAAGATTTTTGAAAATTGCGTTCTACTTTTGTCGAAGTTTATAAGACTGTGATATTGTTGAGAATTAATAATAATAATAATATATCTCTACCCCTCATTCTAATCACAGGGATTAGCCCAGAAGTCGGAGACTTGTGCGGGAGAGGGCGCGGCATATTATTATTAAGCCGGCCGCATTTGCGCCCAGGAACGACTTACGTTGGAAGGCGTTAGGGCGCCCACTATTCAGTGCAGGAATGAGGAAAACCTGGAAAACCTCATTAATTAGGGGAGTAGTCAAATATCAACCGGTATCAATCTCACATTGACCCAAGCCAACATTCTTCCACCCTACCATACCCGCAGAGAGGGCGCCAAACCTCTCCACGAATATAGCTTATATACCGGCAGCTGGGCTCGAACCAACACCGATCTAGTCACCTCGATTCAAGTACTGACGCCTTAAACCGCGCGACCACTGACCGACCCAATTATATGTACATTTGCACTTGAGCGAGTTGTGGCAAAGCCTTTGACCTCATATAGAATACCTCAGTGATCTATACTGAGGCCACTGAAGTCTCACTATGTATGAATGTAAAATGTTATTTTTTTGTATCTTTATAATAATAGCTTAATTAGTGACTAGCATAATTATTTTTTAATTGTTTTTTTGGAGTTTGGTTAGTTCCATTCATTTTTAGATGACACCACTGAAATTTTAAGGGCTCCATATTCTTGAAATAGTGTTTTCTACGAATAAAACTGATTTTAGACATTTAAGAATAATAGAGAGTTTATCAAATAACAGGAATGTTATCCCATCCCACCTACAAATATTTAAAGGTACCAAGGTAAAACTAATATAATGACAGAAAACGATCTAACCAACAAATTTTTAGCTACAGAAATCTCTGAAAATGGCCAAGTGGCTGAGCGGTTTAAGGCGTCAGTACTTGAATCGAGGTGACCACTCTGCTGGCAGGTTCCAATCCTGCGACAGGTAGACCGTAGACCAGCTATATTTGTGGAGAGGATTGACACCCTCTCTGTGGGTATGGTAGGGTGCAGAAATGTTGACTTGGGTCAATGTGAGAGATTGATACCGGTCGACATACCTGTTACCCTGTTAATGATGTTTTCCAGGTTTCTCTCATTTCTGCAGTGAATGGTAGTTATGACCTACCAACGTAAGCCATTCCTGATGCAAATTCGGCATGCACAATAATAATATGTCACCGCCTCTCCGCACAAGTCTCCGACCTCTGGACTTCCAAGCGATTAGAGACTTTATTAATATAAACTTACATAGATCTGCATCTAAGATTGTTCACTTTTGTTTATACGTAAGTATGTGAAAATAATTCTTAAAATGTGGGATTAGAATAGTAAAATAATGTGTGTCTTACGCATTTTAAAAGGTTCAGACACCATCAGGTTCATGTGCTCTTAGAAGCATGCATTTAAAGAACTCCAAATCACCAACGCTGACAAAAAAATTTAATGCACATAAGCACAGAACGCGTATGTTATGTTATATGTTCGCTGTTATTGTATTATTGAATAGATCTACTTAAGGAAACATGAGTTGAAAATAAGGACTATTTTGAAATTATTGTAAATAAAGAGAATAAATATCGTCCATCTTTATAATTTAAATTATATATCGCAAAACAAAAGATTTAGGCTATGCCAACTGGCAAATTATCGGATTGTTGTATTATTATTACATATAATTAAGTTGGTAGAAGATTTTAATTAGTTCAATTATAATGTCAGTCATGGTCAACACAACACATGCGCATTGCGTACTAAATGCAAACATTGCAAATTATTTCTTTGAACAAAACTAATGAGAATTGTTACTAATAGAACAGCTATAACTCCTGTAGAAACTTTTAACATATTTCTATTTGGTTTTAAAAATCAAATTATGGGAAAATTATAAATTTTTGTAAAAATCGAGTTACAACTTTACAAAACAGAATATGTCATCATCAAAAAATAAAGGTGCCTTTGAACTGAAGATGTGACAAATTTCTAGTGACCCTATGATTTTCTATAGTTGAATCTGAAATACATACTTTATTTTATTACATAAAATTTTCAATAAGTAGGGATAATCTAAAAGCATACATAGGTATGCACTTACAAACCAAAAATTCGTAACACTTAAACTAAAATTTTACACTTTTTACATTTTTCACGTAGTTGCAGCTAAAAATTTATATCTACCGAAGAAGATCTGAATTACATAAATATTTAAAAATGCTCAAATGATTTCTTTTCAATATGGAGGAGGCTACAAGTCCATTATATTCACGCAGTTGTATATCTTTTTTTTATAGGCAGGAGAAACTGATTAATTTCATTCGCTTGTTATTCTGCCAGTGAACTGGCGGTAGCGTTACAATTATGGCATATTTCTATATGTATTAATCTTCTTTCCTGGCAAAAGTGTAACAGTTTCAAACGCAATGCAACAATAATGCACTGCAACAATAACAGTCATTAATTGCCAGTTGGAATATCCGTTCTAGTGTAAAGCATCAATCTATCACGCCATCGTGGCCTTTGTCGTACGTTTTATAAAAAATGCATGTACAGGGTGTTTCAGAACATTTATCGGAAAATGAAGGGTGCGATTTCTAAAAAAAGTTCTTATTGACATGTGTCGGTAAAAACATTGGTGGTTTAGGGTTGTAAAAGTAAGGCCAAAAAAACCTCACGCAATCCTAAAATCTCCGATACTGTCACATGAATTAAATTGAATTAGCGTTCAAAAGTAGCTAATATTAATAATAGTGCGCGTGCAAAATTTGAGTTCTATATCGCAAATGGTTCCTGAGATTTCGTCAAATAACCTATTACATTCAATATAATTATAGCAGAAAGTACATAATATGGGTACCCAAAACTAATAAATTTAAAATAACAATAAACGGAATTTCAAATTTTAAATTACAAGTGATGCTAGAATACTTTACTTTTTCAGAAAAAAAAAATTGTGTAAGTATAGAAAAGAAGTAATCCTTATATTATAATTATTTAAGAATATGCAATTAAATTTAGTGTTTACAATCATCTACAGAAACGCTGGAAAATAATGAGATGTAAATATGAAGTACGCCAGTTGCGTTAGGAATACTCAAGTCCTGTTTATTTATGAGTGTGCAAAAATAATCTACTGAAATTAACGTCCAACTAGAACTAACGGTCGCGTATTAGGCATTAAAAAATACGGTTTTTTTTATTCCTTTAAGAGACGTTCACTCACCAAACTTATTCTCTGTACCGTTTGGCAGAACAAATTATGAGTTCAATTCACTTTGCGACCTGCGAATGCTTTTAACAGTTTTATTTTGTTCTTCGTTTAGTTGCGTTCTAAGATGTTTTGGTTAGCGGATTCTTTTATATTAACTGTACATCGATACATTAATTACTGGTGAACCATCACTAACTTATTACTGCTTTGGTACACAATTTGAATATTTTTCCAACAAGGTACTTTCAAATAAGTTACGCTAATTTTTAAGATAGATTTTTGTAATTTGAAAATTTATTGATTTACTAATATTTTTTTATTAACCTAAAATATGAATTAGAAAAAATGTTTAAATGTTGTTTTATAAACTTTATCAATATCAGAATTCCGAAGGAAATCATTGTTTCCGGTATTTAAAAAAGATATTAAAAAATAAAAAAATAGGTAAGTTACTGAGATATTATGTACAATGAAAACATGACAATATTACTAGGGCTGTTAGAACATTGAAAAATAAATGAAGTTTGCTTAATAAAGGTATCTCGTAGAGCCACTCATTTTTGAGGTACAAGTAGGGGTGGGCTATAACGGTTTGGAACTATTGAATATCGATAAATAAAATAACCCGGTATTATCGAATTATCGATAATTTTTTATCTGTATTATTATCGATATTATCGAAATTATCGATATACCAATAAATATTCTCAACCCGACTACCAACAAGTTGTCGCTTCTCTTTATAAGATTTGTGGCCTTTGTTATTCACCCCCAGAAGATGCCGCCCACTTCATGATTGTTCTCTAAATTTTAGGTTACTTACCGAAAACTGTTCACTGAAATGGTATAAACAAATCTAAATCCTACGAAAATGTTTACATATAAGTCGCATAAATGATTAGCTTCAAGCTTCAAGCTACGGATAAAAGTGATTCTTTGTGAGTCAAAATATTATCGATATTATTGAAACCATCGGTAGCTACTATACTATCGTTTCTATAATAATATGGATACTATTGAAAATTATCGATAATATCGATATTATCGGTAATATCGACAAATTTTCGATAATATCCATATTCTCAATACTATCGATTTTATCGATAAATTATCGACATTATCGATAATTCGATAATTTTGTATCTGTATTATTATCGATATTAACGATAATTATCTATATATCGATATATATTCCCAAACCTAGGTACAAGGAGTGTAAGATGATTTTTAAAAAAATAAATTTTGGATGTAATCTTTTTAATGAGCAACAGATTTGATTAAAATTTGTCACATGTTTGTTGTGGTGCCAAACACACTGGTGTTCTTAGTTTTTTTATACGAAATAGACCTTGTATATATATATATATATATATATATATATATATATATATATATATATATATATATATATATATATATTATATAAAATTTCATTTTACGCAAAACAGATACTCTTGGTAAATTTGTTAAAAATGTGTGTATATGTCAAACCCCGAACTAATCCACTGATATGTATGTTTTATAAGAGAAACTCTGGTATGTTTATTATTCTCTAGTAATTTATTCTTTTAGATAATATTGTAAACTTCTTTTAGAAAATATTGTAAACTTAAGATTGTATTCTGCTCTGTGTTTGCAACGCATTACTATATGAAATACTATTGGAAACTATACCAGCAGTGCAGATGTGCAGAGTCTGTTGCTCATTCAAAAAAACTACATCCAAAACTTGACTTTTGTAAATTATCTTACACGCCTTGTATTTTAAATTTAAGTGGCTTTAGGACATATGTTTATTAAGCAAACCCCACTTATTTTTTAATATTTTGTTAGCCTTAGTAATATTGTTATGTCTTTTTGAAACACCCTGTATAGAGATTAATGTTACGCAATTATAAGTATTGGGTTTTTCCAATAATACTTTGTGATGATATTTTTAAAGTTATTTTTAATGGTACAGTGAATATCTTTAAAGTATAGCAGTTACATATACAACCTCGATCAATCATTAATTTTTTACAGACGTAGCCGCTTTAGAGTAGGTAATATAGTTACCTTATTCTATAAATAATAACATTACTGGTACGTATACAAGCAATACCCAACATTTTTCGAAAATTTATTGTAACTTTCATATACTTTTACAGTACCTAATTATACTGTATATTTTTATTGAAGTGATGCCCTAAATGACGTCCTAATGGGAAAAATTGTATGTTAGTGACGATCATTTTAATGTAAATGTAAAGTTGCAAAGAATTAATTAAACTATTCTATTAAACTACCAAAAAGAATAAAGGGCGTTTAGAAAATTAATAGTAAAGCAAACTTAAATTTTGCATTCCGATTCCAAATGACATGTTCTGTATTTGCTCCTACCGTGATGTAGGAATGTTATTTGAAGCATTTATAAAATTTTGCTCTCTGACTTTACTATAATGACCTATTTTATTCTGAAAACATATTAATCAAAAGTAAAAAATAAAGTTTGTCTAAAAATCTTTAAAGAGAAATGAAATCAGTAGTAAATAGAAATAAACATTTATTAAATTAATTTTAAAGAAATTAATAAATGTTAAATAATCATTATTTATTACTTTTTCAAATTAAAAGAAGTAGTTAATGTTAAATCAGATGGCATAATTTTATAAATACCCCAAGTAAAACCATCTATATGGTACTTACCCAACAGCATTGTCGCCGTAATTGTCACGAGCGAATCTGTATTGTAAACAAAGGAATAAGTTACGTTTGACCACATCATCACTATTAATTATAGCATTACCTACACAGTATTTACACTATACATCTGCGGCCCACAAAAACGCAAAAATATAAGATACAAACGCCTGTTTACATCACCAATACCGTAAGCTGCACTTGTATCCTCAAAAACAAACCTAGCTGAACTGCGTGTAACGTCACACCAATGATATCGCGTTTTTCGCTACGTGGTTTTGTTTACATTCTATGGCAATTTATTGCTATTTGAATTATTATCTAATCCAGACACATATTCTGATCTTTCAATATATTTGAAAGATTAGATTACCCTTCAATACATTTCAAACCAATATAAAATTTATTGTCTGAAGCTATTTATTTGTGGCGTAATTTTAGTTTTTCTTTAGTTTCATTGAGTTTTTGCCACATTTCTGAAAAAATAAAGATTAATTAAAAAGCTCTTGAGCCAAATGGATCAGTCAAGTGTTATTTTTGAAACTAAGTTTGCCTAACCAAAAAATCTCACACTGAAAAAAGCTGATAAGTAAAAAATAACAAAAATCACATCACTATCGCGCACTTCCGTATTATTGACGTTTCGAAAAACTATCTGTTTTCGTTCTCAAAATAGTAGTAAGAGTATTAAACGTATGTCAAGTTTGACAGTTTAAAATTTGTTTATCTGCTTCCATTAGAGATGTTAAATGATTTTTATTTTATTGTTATACTTCTTCCTGTCAAGAATAAGTATAACAATAACAATAAAATGTTATTTTTTACTTATCTGCTTTTTTTCAGTGTGAGATTTTTTGGTTAGACAAACTTAGTTTCAAAAATAACCCTTGACTGATCCGTTTGGCGCAAGGGTTTATTTAATTAATCTTTATTTTTTCAGAAGTGTGGCAAAAACCCAATAAAACTCAAGGAAAACAATATAAAATTTATGTCACTTCCCTATTGTAATATTATTT
Organism: Monochamus alternatus; assembly: GCA_037114965.1. Lineage (NCBI taxonomy): Eukaryota > Metazoa > Arthropoda > Insecta > Coleoptera > Cerambycidae > Monochamus > Monochamus alternatus. The sequence goes on along the minus strand of CM073431.1, from coordinate 68,208,422 downwards.
TGTTTATATTAGTTTGGTACATTTACTAACATAAATATGAAATTCCAATAAGATCTTGTCATAAGTACTTATACAGATTATTTTACAGACGCTGTAACACACATTACAATTGTAATTTTGATCTATTCTTTTTTGCAGTGTAGTGAGAAGCAGGCAGCAGAGTCTGCAGAGTTCATTGGCATGTGTGTGTTTAATTCTCGATTCTCGTAATGCACTCTTCTTTTCAGTGTCCAGTGCAGATCAGGTAAGTGGCACAATGTTCGCAAGTGACCTAGCAGACTTCGTATCTAACCTTATTCGCTTAGCCGATGGACCCCAAAGTATGTCCACCAACTGTTCACCTCTCTCGATGCAGCACAAAGCAGTAGAAAAGCGTCGTACGTAAAGAGAATTGCACATTTGATTGCTTGCTGCATTGTTGTTATCCAGTTTAAGGCTGATTCGCACCTGTTGCATTGGACGCAAATTATTGCCTTCATTTGAGACCGAAGAAATAATTGAATAATTGTTAACACGACTCCAGTTCAACTTTTATTCTGGGCCATAATTTTTTTTAATATTCTGCCTGAAACCATAAGTTATACGTCACTTTTTCAAAAACTTAATAATAAGGAAATTTTGTTTTTGCAGATTTGGTACACATAATAACAACAACATAATAAAAAATATGTCATCAAAAATTTTAAAGTGTTGAACGGCTTAACTGGTCTTTACTCATAGCTTTACAGACCTTGACAAGAAAGGGCTAAATTTTAATTGCCACTCGCAAGTGGATGTAATCTATACAGATTTTACAATAGTAGTTTGTGTACCTAGGCGGGAAAGTGAACGTTTTCCGGGCTGACAGAAGAAATGGCCACTTCTAAAAGACCAGACTTTCCGGTCATGGTACATACGACATTTTTGATCCTACACAAGAAAAAAATAATAAACTTCAAAACTTTTTATATAACATTAACTAATTTGCAGAAAGAAATCAGTTCTTTGAAATATTGATACTGAATATAGGGTTATGAATAGTCAGAATAGCATAATTATCAAAAAAAATACCTTGTTTAGATAAACCGGATAATTGAATTTGTTCTGAAACACTAGTTGAAATTAAACTTCTGTAGGTTATCTGGTAATTGAAGCTTTCAGGTGCTTTCATTTCCCGGTTTCTTGGTAGAAACATAAAATTTTAGTTTTTTACAAGCAGAAATTTAATTTTCAAGAAAATCTTCAACCTAACCTTCCACTACACTCCTAGATTTCCATCCCGTGTCTTTTTGGTGCTAATATATCCGCTCCCGAGTCAGTAAGAAGTGTGGCTGGCGTTCTTCTGAAGCAATGACCAGTATATTCCTTGCTATTAGGTAAATTTAAGTAAGTAGCTATTTTACATGGTAATGCATCAATTGTGCGAATGCCTACATTTTGAACTGCACTGATTCAAGACAGCTATTTGGATCTGCAAGAATCAGTAAGACATTTATTTTAAAAACGTTACAAGTTGAAAAATACTATGCGCTTTATTTTGCACCGTTACAAATTGTATTGCTTGTCGATCAACATATCTAATTTGCAAGGAAATTTCGGCGCCTACTACGTTAAAATATTGTACAATGAACTATGAAAATGGAAAATTTTTTAGGCTAATGACAAGTATACCTTTCTTTCCTCAAAAACAATGTAGGCTCAAAATATTTTAATAAAAAAACGTGATAACATTAGGGCCAAAAAAAGTTACATTAGGAATATGATAACATATGATTTCTCATATCCAAAAACATCTATTCCCAAATTTTTAAGTTGTATAACTATTACAAAATATCACTTTTTAAATTCCAATTTTAACACCGTATAAAACCATATACCTTATAAAAAAAACTACGGTCTTTAAAAATACTTCTTGCAGATTATTATTTTCTTTTATTTATTTTTTTTGCTATATGAGGATTTACATACAGGTTTTTACAACAAACTTACTTGACCTAACCGCTATTGTTTTATAACAAATTATTTTTCAAAAAATGAATAAAATAATTTAAAATTATCCTTAATAATGTGTATAACCTTTTCAAATATTGCTATACATATAGTAAAGGATTGGGGAAAGAGGACCTATCCCATCACTAACAAATAGCAAAAATGTATGCGAGGCATTTATAATAACACATAAGAGACACATTGTTTAGCAGAATAGAGATACATATAGTGGATATACAGGGTGCCCCGATACTAGAAGTCAATATTTCTTCAGATTGTTCTATGTCAAGATAAATTACTTTTTCCTCATATAAACATGGGCCAAAATGTATTCCTAAAGAAGTTATAGCCACTTAATATATAGATAATTTTATTACACTCCTTTATAATATGTGCATAAAACAATATCTACCTACATTTTTAACAATTAAAATTAAATATTTCTAAAGTAGATTAAATTATTAGTTTATGTTTAATAATTTGTAACAATTAACACTTAGTAACTTTCTTGTCAAGGTCAGCAAAGCTAAGTAAAGTATGATAATACTACTGTTATGATTAACAAAAACTGTTTAATACTTTAAAATGTTTATGATATTTTTAATAGATGCTATTTGTTACTCTGTGTACCAAATCTGAACCAATAATTTTTTGTTATTGAGTTTTTGAAAAGGTGACGTATAATAATTTATTGCTCAGAATAAAGTTTGAACTAAAGTCCTGTAAACAATTTTTCGATTATTTCTTTGACGGTCTCAAATGATGGCAATAATTTGCGCCCAAAGTAATCTTTTTTGGCTTAGAACATCCCTAAAAATATTGCCTCTTAATTTAGGAACACCCTATGTAGAGGCACTAGCGCTAGTGCTGTTACACAGCCGTCTATATCTAGATGTAGAAGGCTGTGGCTGTCAAATACTTCAAATACATAAAGGAGCTAAATTATTATGTTTTCAAATATGGCGAAGGAGCCAGTGTCAATCGATATACCTGTCACAGAATATTGCATACAAAATATGATAACTTTTTTATTATTGTATTATTTATATATATTTATTATTGCTTTATTACTCAACCATTAATATATAGGGACACAATTTTTCCAGATAGTATCATCAAAAATTATATTTTTAGAATCGAAAACACAGATTTATAAAAAAAATAAGATAGAACTGAGTCCTACGAAGCCATAGAAGGGCCACGTCTACAATTATTTTAGATTCAGACTTTAAACTCTGAATTCAAAGTTTATAATATCCAAATTTAGATTTTTAACTCTGAATTCAGACTTTAAACTCTGAATTCAGATTTAAAACTCTGAATTCAGACTTTAAACTCGGAATTCAGAATTTAAACTCTGAATTCAGACTTTTATGTCTGAACTTTAATGTCCGAATAAGGCCTTCAATAGTATCTAAAGTGTAGTGGGTCGCTTTCTGCTTCTAGCTTTATTCAGGCCGAGCTTTGAGCAGCCAATGACTACTAGATGTGTACACGCGTATTACGTCTTACTTAAATAATACTGTTCATGACAGACTAGATCCAGAAATAAAAATAAATCTAAGGAAATTAAGTGATCTAAATAATTTCCGAAACAAGTACATTCGCTCCTTAAATCTTCTCTAGAATCAAAAACAGTGAAATTATACAGGATGTTGTAAAGTTTCATAGTTGATGACAAATATCGCAAAGTTTCACTTTTCCCTGTGTATGATGTCCTCTAAATCTCAATTATCTAACTAGAAAGCTCTGAGTGCTACGACTTGTCTAATAATTTTGTTAGCAGTGTAAATTCAGAGATTAAAGTCTAAATTCAGGGATTGAAACCTGCATTCAGAGTTTAAAGTCTGAATTCAGAGTTAAAAGTATGAATTTATAGATTAAAGTCTAAACTGTGGACATGGCCCTTCTAGGGTTTCGTAGAATCCTTACTTGAATCCTCAGATGTGTACATACAAGTTTTAGGTAAGACTAGAATCTTATAATCTTTCTTGCAACACTTTTAAAATAACTTACGAAATAACAAAAAAAACAAGGTTAAATCAACTATTCAGTGTCGTATGTTATGAGGAAGGTCGCCAATGAAAAATATTGTTGTAAACACAAAGAAAATTTCCTGATCGTTGTTATAAACTTTTCTAAGGTTACTCCTTGAATTATATTGCAATAATAAGCCATAAAACAAAGTGAATGATTAAAGAATGGCAATAATTTACCCACACTTGAGTTGTATAGTAGTACAAGTGATGTAAGAGAGATTGTGAAGTTATGAAAGTAAGGCATTGAACTCGAGTGGCCTACCTTTGCCAAGTTCACTGTTAATGTTAATTCCTCGACCGATTCACTTTGCAATACGGCTGATGCTGTCTTTATTGTAACTATGGAGCTGGCAGCCATTAACAAATTTGTTATTTTCCACAAATACCTTTTGTAAATTATTTTTTAAATGCACTGCAGACATTTGATGTGTTCATACAATATACAACATTTTAAGTAAAAGTATACAACCTCATAAACATTTTTTTAAGAAAATTATGGATTACTTTTTTTTAGAGAACTCACGTAATTTAGGATATGTAAAATTTCCGTGTTAATAGTTTTATGCATTCTGGCGCTACGTTTCACACAAAATGTATTAAAATTACTAGTATTATAATAAAATATACTAATTTTGGGTAATATTTGCAAATAATGTAAAAGTACACCATTTCGTGTTAAATTAACACACCCCTGCACGCTATAGCCCTTCTTTTGATTGGTTGAGCACAACTGCGTAAGTGCTATCAGCTATTCCAGAACATGCTGGTCGAGTCGCGTTGTTGTATTCAGTTAACTCTCTTTCGCGATGTTCAAATGGAGAACATTAAAACTAAATTGAGATTTAAGCAAAGAAAATGGTAAGTACCTATATAACTATAACAAATATTGCTGATAACTGTGATAAATTTAAAGCTAATCAGAAGTATAACTATTAAAAATTTTAGGGCTTTACGAAATATCTGAGGTTTTAGATTACTATTTTCTGTGTTTTTGTTTTGTAATTCTATAGAAAGAAAATTATATGTTCAGATCATACTAGTTAATTTTATTTGACTCCTGTTATGTAGTACCTAAATACACCTTTATTTAATGTTTGTTGTTTCGTTGATTATGATTTACTAAAATGTTATTTATTTTTAATATTTATATGTACTTACTATTAAGTATTACTAATTCTGTTAAACATAGTAGCAAACTTGGTTGTTGTTCATTTGAAACGCATTATATATTTTTAATAAAATCATAACTGTAATGTTTTTTTTATTTTATTATTACTGTAACACTATAATTATATAAACACTATATATTATTACAATAAAATTAACATATTAATTTGTAAAATCTACACTTTTAATGATATCAAAACACATAACATTTGTTATATTAACACAATGGATTGTGTTAAATGTTTAACACACTGTTATATACAGAGAAATGTGTAAAAGTATAATTTCGTATGGACCTCGATTAACACAGAGTTGTGTTACAATATGTAATTATAATGCTTCATATTATTGGTACCAAAATATAGATAATTGAAAGCGCTATTATTAAACTCTATATGCCACGGTAGTTTTTTAAAAATATTGAAAAGAATCGGTTTGAAAATATCTATTTGAATTTTTATATGAAATAAATTTAATCTATCCCATAAAAAATGTACTAATTAACGTAAACGTTGAAATGTGAAAAAAAATGTAGTATCGAATGTTTTGCAATACTAATGCAAATATAATACCAATAAAATTTTCAATTATTAATAAACAAAAAAAAAACGTTCAGCAAAAGTAGCACTAATTTGTCATTAAAGGTATTTAGAAAAACAAGCTGAATAAGTATTTAATTTTTTTATATGTTTATTAAATATATTTAAAATAATATTACTGAAAACTGTGGTAGGTCTTCTTCCTTGATTATTGCATTTTTAATGAAGAGGTACCTATAACCCGACTGAAGGTAATTTTTGGTAAACATTTGTTAGTAACGCCAAAGTCATTTCAATATTAATAGGACTTTAACACCAATTAATAAATTCAACGAATTTACCAAGTTAAGTAATGATTCTTATAATGAGAGACCATCATGGTTCAAAAATCTTGTAACCTCATGAATTAATATTTTCTGGCAAATCTATTTCAGGTTTATGTAATAATAATTATTTTTAAACACGAATGAATAGAAATTCTGTACCTAACATATACATTTTTATATCAAAGCAAAATTTAAAAATTATTAGATAGGCTAATAATTCAGACTTTAAGTTAAATAATATAAAAAAACTGACGCTGTATAGCTTGATTTTCTTTTTTTAGTGTTTATGTCTATTGGAGCAGATTTATCACATATTCTTGACAAAAAAAAACAATTTAACTAAACTAACGTTAAAAATACGTTTTACACTATTTATTTATTTAAAGAACAAGGCATCCCAACAGAATGGATTAACATTTCAATTACAGGGTTACACAGATAATCAGCACAAATTTATGCGTACAAAGGAAAGAATATAAAAGAGAAAAAATCTTAAAAATAAGTAAATCTTAACCTAAAAATAAAGTGCAAAATTATAAAAATGTATAAGTTGCTAAACGCTTAACAGAAGGCAGTGGCAAATGGAATATATCAATGGTAGAAAATAATGAATTGTATACTTTTTGAAGTTGACATATAGGTGAATTACTTGCATAATTTGTGTTATAGGCATTGATATTAAACAAGGAGTTGATCTAGCATAGTAGTGCCTAGCATTAAATTGACATATGTTTTGAACTGCAAATGTCTATTAAAACGATAATTAAGGTGACGTATAAATTTAATCTGAGTAGTAATTGCCTATAAATTATTGATACTGTAACCAAAGTAACCCCTAAATAATAGTTATTTTTTATACAAGACGATAAAATGTTATTTTATTGTCCACCAAAGAAGAGTAATTAATTCGGTGTTTTTTTCTATAGTCCAAATATGGACACATTTAGTATGAAGAAACATTTAGAAATTACTTGAAGCGATTTTAAATTAGGGAAAATTTTACATAGTCAGCACTGGTTTCGACGGAATTTGATCATTAAATAAAGTTATCCTGTGTGGCTCATGTTATAAACCTGCTCACAATTTATAGCTGTCAGCACAAAAAAATATACATACAGCTCGTATATTTTTCCTATAAAATCGTGTGCCGCATATCTCAGAGCATACCCGATTACACAGCTTCTGCTGCAGTTAGTACGCATGCACTGCAGCTTTTGATTGGCTGCGACGAATTGAGAGATCTAGCTGTTCCATTTCCAACGCTATCATGGGTGGGTATATCTTTCGGGCGGGAAAAATTTCGCTAATTTAATTATGAATAGGTAATTAATTTTATTAACGAATTTATGTTCTTAAGAATGGAGAATAATTCAAGCTCTACAGCGTATTCTCAAAATCGTCCTAATTTAACAAGTGAAGAATATCGGATGATAACATGTATGAAGAGTTTAGAGAGCGAGGTTAAAATATGAGTGTAAGTGATGTTGAAATATATATTTCATTAACAAAATTGGACGTGAGTAGCATATGTATGTATAGTGCAAATAAAATAGTGGTAAGGAAGTACAACTGGAAAACGGAAAATGATGGAAACTCGCGGAAGGAAAATGGTATTTTTAAAATGAGTTTTCGGCAAAAAAAATCTATTGCTATATCTTACAAGATGAAACTTTGTCCGTATAAATGAAATCGAAAAGAGTATACTGACAGAAAAAGACGAAATAATGACGTGGCAAAGACACTATTTAAAATAAATATTAAAAAATTAGAATCTGGATCGAAGAATATATTAAATTATGACGAAACATGGATGTACGGAAAGCGGTACCATATGTTGTAATAAGTGTTAATGTGTGACCGTTACAGTGACAGTGCTAGTAACCAATAGTAAATAGTGTGTTCTAAATCCTTTTGTCCTTTTGAATGCACAATTCGCAAATATTTGCGCGATTTATTTAATGGTGGGAAAATCTCTATATGTAACAAATTTTGTGAACTACCTATAACATTTTCTATCATTTTCATCATGAAACTGTCATGGTAGATTGTCAAAAGCTAAAAACAAATTTATTAACACCACATAATAATGAAAGGAGCGATAATATTTGTAATGTTTTACAGTATCGCAAATTTTGTCAACAGTTGAGATTTTCCCTCCATAAATAATTAAAACAGAAGTTGTAAAATTCGTGCAAAAATCCGAGAATTTCGCTTCCATGAGGACAAAGCTTAAGTGTAATATCCACGGAGTGCGCATCAAGTAGGTGTAAGTGGATGGTGATGGGCAATCGTCATTCAAAAGGACGGCATTCTAATTTGTAGAGAGGATGGCACATTTAAAGTAAATTGTTAATGTGCTTCGTTCGGTCGACGTCAACTTATTTTTGATAATTTTGTGTGTATCTTTCGTACTCATCTCTGTGTTGTGGATTAGTCACTCTCTATTATTTTCGACCTTTGGTAATTGATAATAATACAAGATAAAAACCTTAAATTTTCAGTGGCCAACAAGATCGATGTATCAGAATGCATACTTAACAGCGTAGAGAGTCAGACCATTGGCGTCAATATACTGGTATCCTGATTGGAGACAAAAAATTCTTCCCTTCCTAAGCATACTTTTGGCAATGTTAATTGTGATATTAATATTTGTATTCATAAATAGTAGGTAATGATAAATTAGTGGTTATAAGTACTTACTTATAAATAAAGATATATCCTTAGTGTTAAAGTATCATTTTATCTGCATTGTGATCAGGGCTGACCATTTAGTGCAGAATGAAATTCTGGAAAACCTCATTAGTTAGCAAGAACATCAAATGCCAACCGGGATCTCTCACATTGACCTAAGTCAACATTCTTATATCCTATCACATCCGCAAAGTAGGTACCTAGTCCTCTTTACAAGTATAAATAATCTAAGATGCATTTCTGCAAAAAGCGACATAAACTAGGTACCTACATACGTTTTTTTCTAGTTTCTACAAGCAAAATAAATATGGCAAAACTGATTAAGGTAATCTTATAGACTTTTATGACTCAGGTAGATAGTTTTTTAAGGAAGCTGTAATTAAGTTGGCTTAACCTACGTCGATTTTTTACAGAAGCATTTCTTGAAGTATCGTAAAAAAATATCTGAGCACTCTGTATATTTAAGATGTGGAAATATATTAGTTCTGCATTGTGGGCAATACCGTCAAAATCTCAACCCATAACGAAAGCAAAAGCTCATTTATTATATTTTAACGAATAAGGTCGTTGTCCACATATGAATTTATTAGAATAGACTAGACGAAATTATAATATATTCTAGAAACCATAAACATCATATTTATTTTGAGAACTATTATTCATACAAGTTGTAACATTAAATTTAATACACAAATTAAATTTGTCTAAGTGTGTTTGCAAACTTGTAGAGATTGGCAGATATATTTTTGCAAATAGTACGATATTTAGTTTATAAATATCGATTTACCACAACAAAGAAACATTTTTGAGTGCCACTAACTTTATCAATAGTTCGGCCTGTGTTTACTATATGCTCGATGTGACATCCAAGAAAAAATTCTACGGGATTTAAGGCCGTAGAACAAGAAGGCAACGCTACGTCCACTTGTAAATACGCTATATCGCGTCCACGTTGTACTACAGCTAAATCTTGGCGGTGCCGGTGCATGCCTGTTTGGAAATAGTTGTGCATAAAATAATAAAAGTAACTCGCAATTCATTGTTACTGTACAGGTGGCCCATTTTAGTATTATCCCTCCTACTAGTCAATAAATACACTCACAGACTGTATAGCGCACTAGAACACAATGAATTAACTTGGAAAGTAAATGGATTTATTACAAATCGTTTGATTATGATTCAACTAAGATTATCGGCAAACAAAATAATATCAAAAAACGGTTATTAGATGAAATGATATGCATAAAAAAAAAGAAAAACACTCGGTAAATAAAAGATCGGATATTGAAATCCTCAGTAGAGATATTTTAACCTTATTGGGGAGATAAAAAGGTAATGTTTGTAAACTTTTTGTTTGGTTTTTGTTCATTCTTAGTCTCGTACGACAAGATAACTTTAATTTGAATTATATTTTAATACATGTTCTTGATATATGTGTACGTTATTTTCTGCGTATATCTATACTGTCCAAGATTGTTATATGACATATAGTCGCGTCAAATTAGCATTTCACTTGTAACTTTTTGCGGAGAGGACCGATTGAGATGTGGTTTTCTGCAAAATGTTCAGCGAATTTTTTATAACAAAAGGTACATCTAACCTCTGTACGCTCGCAAATTTTTAATTTTTTATTTAACAAATGACCCATTTTTGTTGAACATATGGCAAATGTCACACACGATTCAACGAAAATGTCTGGAAAAGGTTCTCTCGGGGGTTTTCGAAGTCCCTCTTTATCACTTTGGTGTTAGCTTTATTATTTATTGGTAAATTGTTGTAACTGGGCTAATTAACAAATTAAAAACTCCACCCCCAAAATCACTAGAGAACCGGAATTCTTTCCAGGATTTCTGGCTTATTAAGGCAAACCGTCGGCACAAGATTTTTGCAAATATAATTGTTTATTGTTCGATTGTTGCAACCTCGCTAATTAACAAATTAATAACTCTACTCCCGGAATCGTTAGAGAACCAGATTTTTTTTCAATAACTCTGGGATTATGGGGAGAACCATCGGCACAAGGTTGTTGCACGTCACTGTTTATTTTCCAATTGTTGCAACCTGGCTAATTAACAAATTAATAACTCTACTCGCGGAATCACTAGAGAACCGGATTTTTTTGCAATAACGATTTTGATCCTCTAATGCTTATCACGCTATATTCACTGAGTTTTTCAGGTTGAGCAAAAAATTTGGCAACAATCTCCAAGCGATAGTATAGACCGGGTCTACAACGAATCGTTGGGAAGAAGTTCAAAGTCTCTTACGTTTGTCAGACGAGAATTATTCATTTGTTAATTAGCCAGGTTGTAACAATTGAACAATGAACAATTATATTTGCAAAACTCTTGTGCCGATGGTTCGCCTTAAAATGCCAGAAACCGGAAAAATCCGGTTCTCTACTGATTCCGGAAGTAGAGTTATTAATTTGTTAATTAGTCAGGTTGCAACAATTGGAAAATAAAAAATGACGTGCAACAACCTTGTGCCGATGGTTCTCCCCATGATCCCAGAGTTATTACAAAAAAATCTGGTTCTCTAACGATTTCGGGAGTATAGTTACTAATTTGTTAATTAGCGAGGGTGCAACAATCAAACAATAAACAATTATATTTGCAAAAATCTTGTGCCGATGATTTGCCTTAATAAACCAGAAATCCTGGAAGAAATTCCGGTTGTCTAGTGATTTCGGGGGTGGAGTTTTTAATTTGTTAATTAGCCCAGTTACAACAATTTAGCAATAAATAATAAAGCTAACACCAAAGTGATAAAGAGGGACCTCGAAAAGCCCCCAGAGAACATTTTTCAGACATTTTCGTTGAATCGTGTGTGACATTTGCCATATGTTCAACAAAAATGGGTCATTTGTTAAATAAATAATTAAAAATTTGCGAGCGTACAGAGGTTAGATGTATCTTTTGTTATAAAAAAATCCCAACATTTCGCAGAAAACCGCATCTCAATCGGACTTCTCCGCAAAAAGTTGTCTATTTTCACATTTTTCATGCTAATTTGACGCGACTAATACTATGTACAACGAGACTCGGAAAACACAGTGAAGCACTTAAATCTGTAATGTAAGTAACATATAAACAATATACGTAGATTTAATTTTTATTTTTTTTTGCATGTTATGCACAGGTTGTTGTTTGTGACATTTCTCGTTCATTCACCATATTTTGTTATTTTATTATTCATTATATAAAGACATTTTGTTTATATAATTTTAATAATTTTGATTTTAAATTTGTGGCATATAATAATTGTTAGTGTGTGTATAATTGTGTTTTATTTTTTCATGTATATATAGATATTGTATTCTTTTTATTGTAATGTTTTAAACACACTTTTTTAATACTTTAATGTTAAGTTTATTATTTATAAATTGTGATGTAATTTTGAATTTATTAAATTTTATAGTGTCCTGAAGATGTCACGATAAGTGACGGTTCGTCGACAATTGAGAAAATTTGGTGTTTTCTTTGAAATTTGGTCTCTAATTTCCCACTATCGACAATAAACTGAACAAAAATAAGGCTGCTAATATCATTAATTAGATAAAATCGTTTTGTTTAAAACCAAATAACAAAGAACCTTTTTGCAATGAAAACTAAAGCCGAACTAATTAACACAAATTTAATTTTGAGGTAGTTATTCTGTTCAATATAAAAAATTGATAAAGAAGTGTGAACGAAGTACTATTCTTTAACATGTGAGGTTTATGGCCGTGTTCCTGCATTGTGTTCACCCTTATTAATTAGGTTCAGAAATTCTCAAAAACTTTTAACAATTTTCATTAATTATTATTAATTGTAGACACAGATTTGTAGTGTGAGTAATTTTGTTTTGTTTTTTAACTATTTAGGTACTACTAAACTTACCAGCAAAAAAAAACACCCACTAAAAACTAGCCCCAATTTTAAAGTTGGCTTCCTCGCAACCGCTTATTTGATTTTGATAAACTTTTTTTTAAATTGTACATTGATTTCTCAGGAACGGACGTTACGTCGTAAATTTTTATTCGAAATTTAATATGAGTATATGCGTAAATAATCAAGACGGCATAGGCGCAAACGGATTGATTGTTTGAAATATGACAATTAAGAGTTTGTCAACGATTACCAAATTAAAAAAATTGCATTATCAGCGACGCATGCTGTTAATCTGCGAATTGCACTTCAGAAAAAATTTGATGCAAAACCACAAGGATTTGTTACAAATCTTATTGATTCGATGCCACACTAGATATAAGTTCCTTAAAAATTTTTTATGTTTTTTTTAATGTCAATTGTTTTCACATTAAATCCACATTTTGAATTTTTTCCGACGCGTTCGTTATAAAACAGTGTATCTCCAATAAAAACAGGGATAATATCGTGATTAAAAAAACAAAATGTTCACAAAAGATGAGGCTACAATGTGACTCCAGTTAGCAACAGCGACTGTAGCTGCTGCACCCCATAAGGTGTTGTTGCACCCCGTATATGCTCAAATTAAATTCCGGATAAAAATTTACGTCATGACATCCGTTCCTGAGAAATCAATGTACAATTTAAAACAAAAGGATCATCAAAATCAAATGAACGGTTTTCGAGGAAGCTTACTTTAAAATTGGGGTTAGTTTTTAGTGGCCGGTTTTTTTTGCCGGTGAGTGTATTACTTTCTATTTTAAAAAATCCTCTCCAAATTCATAAATACTTCATATGCGTGTACTTTCCTTGGAAGAAAGATCAGTAACAAGAAATATGCGCATAAAAAATAAAAAAACAATGGCTAGAATTTATATATTTTTCCCGTTTTTATGTTAGTTTTTTTTTGATGGGCAGGAAATGTAAGCTATTTCACAACTTCGTCTTAGTCTGCTATTGTTGATTTTTATTCTAAGCATAAGACAATGTAAAATTGCATAATAGTTTTATAAATGAAGTAATTACACTGTAATATTACAGAAATAAACTTGCATAAAATTCCATATTATGTTATGTGATTTTACTACTATTATGCTAAATTTCATCGTAAATTTGTATCACTATAATTTGTATTGATTTATATATTGTAATATTTAGGTCGGAATTGTGAAATATAGATATGTAATTTTACTGAGTATAATTTATGTTTTTTTCATTTTATATACCTTTATAACTTAACATTGAAAAATATGCAAATAGAAAACTTTTTCAATAACTAATATTATTTCACATATATAACTGAATATCAATGTGTAAACAATTGAACAATATGCACATGTTAAAAAAATGTATGTACCAATGAGTTCATCAATCAGTTCAAATATTTACATTTAAAAATATATTATATAATTTTTGTAGCCATATGGAGAGTGTATTGACAGATGAAGTTAAAAAGAGGGAAAAGTTTTTATTTTTAATGTCATGGAAAAAAATCTTTGCTTGTTAAAATGTACAAAAGTACAGGTTTAACCTAACCTATATAATATACATTATATCTCTTACTAACTACTATCAAAATTAAATAATAAAAACGCTATGCGAGTCATATTTTAATTTCTAAGTAGTTATCAAGCAATAGTAGCAGGAATAACTTCTGTGTGGGAAAATTTTTTTTAGTGAAATTTGTCGATCCATCATCTACATGTGAATTATCCATTCCTCTCTGTAAAAGTGTAATGTTCACCCATCATCTAAAAATGTATTGCAATGTAGATATTTCATTCGCATTAGAAAATATGTTGAATATTTTCGCTGAAAATAATACGTAATAATTCTTGAAATATCAGTATATATTTATTGGTTTTTGCAAATATTTATATATACATATATCTGTGCGAAAATAATTTTTTTAGATCGAATTTTAGTTACAGTAAATTTATAATTAACCTACAACTAATGTTAATATCTGTTGTAAGCAATTATTATTTTTACAGTCATAAAGATAAATATGTTGTTTGATATGAATGTTGTATGGTGAGACATATGTAATGGCATAATTTTGATGCAAACTTCTAAACAACGTACCGTTTCAGTTTCTATAATATTTATGAATTGTATAATATTTAAATTGGCACAAGCTGCACGTGTAACACGTAACAAAATATAATCTTATACTTACTTTTTTACAAATATCCCACAAAAAGTCCTTATTAATGAACCGTATATGTTTGTCTACTACACGTTCATAATACAACTAAAACATATTAGGTTAGGGTTAGAGATTAGGTAGATGTGTCCCTGCGCATGTGCTAAAAATCAAAATCAAAACTTCTTTAAAATTTCATAATAAATTTAGTAAAAGTAAATAGTTCCATTGTAGTACCACACTATTTTTCAAATTTCCTAATAAAATTCCTAAATATAAAATATAAATCAAAAAAAAAAGCATAACAAAACATGAAAATTTTCACCCATTTATATCAATGTGTGCTGATTGTATATGCAAATAAAACGTCAAAACGTTAAAAACGTCAAGGTGTTAAAATGGGATGTTACTTACCTATATATTGTTCTAATTCACAACTTTCTTTAAAACTAATGGTACCTGTGGCCGATTTAAAATCGACTTTATTATTATTTCATACAGGTAATTTGTAACTTCAAACTTTACTACACTATGTAAAAAAATGCAGCAAATCTAGCGAATTGTGCCAATTTCTTATATATTTTCTTGAACAATTTATTGAATACAAAATGATAAATTGATAAAAATCAGTAATGGAGCCTTACACCTCTTAAAATGTTATTCTTGTTAAAAAGAATCATGGTGTCTTATTTGATGTTTTATGAATAGATAGCAATTTTAATGATATACGTGCACAGAAAGACAAGATAATATTAATTTCACATATGTTCTGGCTGACCATCAAAATATAATAATAATAATAATAATAATAATAATAATAATAATAATAATAATAATAATAATAATAATAATAATAATAATAATAATAATAATAATAATAATAATAATAATAATAATAATAATAATAATAATAATAATAATAATAATAAAATACAACAGGCAGGCGGAAAATCACACATCCTAAGCAAGCGAAATCTGATTTTCTTAAAGCATTTTTCTTACATGAACACTGAAAGTCTGTCTGCTCTTTTTTAAAATTATCATTAAGTTTATTCCATAAATGAATTGCATTGAATGAAAAAGACTTTTGAAAGGCTGCAGTTCTGTGCTGTGGAACCCTAAAAGTATCAAGATGCCGAGTGTTACGGTGGTGCGGAGCTAATACAAAATATTGTTTAATGTAATGAGGTTCACCGGTTTCAAAAATTTTGTATAGTAGATTATATGTATGAAGTAAGCGGCTATTTTTCATATTTAAAATGGAATGTTCATTTAGATGTGGTGTAATATGATGTCGGAATGGAATATTGTAGGAAAACCGCATACAGGCATTCTGCACTTTCTGAATGAGACGCGAAGATTTTGAGTTGATGTAGTTGTTATATACCACGTCTCCATAAAATAAAATTGATAATACCAAACTTTGGCATAGATTATATTTAGTATCCGGTGACATACAATGTTTATAACTGTATAAAACTTTGAGACGACCCAAAGCAATTTTTATTTTATTTGCTATGTGAGCCTGAAACGTTAAACCCGAATCAATCGTGACGCCCAAATTTTTTACCTCGTTAACTATAGGAATTATTTCATCATTTATACTAATCGAAAAATGTTGTAATTTGTACCTATTTTTTTTTGTACCAACAAGGAGTGCAAAAGACTTTGAAGCATTTATTTTTAAACCATGATCTAGAGAATATTTATATAAACTTTGTAAATCTGAAATAATATTTTGTTTGGCAGTGTCTAAATTATCTGGAGGAACCGCTATAGATAACTGAGAGTCATCAGCATACTGTTGTAAGTTAGAAAATTCAATAGCTGTACTCATATCTGCAACATAAATAGAGAATAGTAAGGGTCCAAGAATGGAGCCTTGGGGAACACCATATAGCTTGCGGAGAGTGCGCATTGAATTATTGACTCATACTAGTTCAAAATTAATTTAATTAAGAGAAACTGCCACAATTTGTTAAAGTTACTATAAGATTGTTAATAATAACTTTTATTTTCTATACATCATGTAGTACCGAAATAAAATACACTTTTAACGTTACTGTTCTCTGAAACTGTTACACGTAGAAAATATAAATGCCTTTTAATTAGGTACGTTACGATATTTTGTATGCGTAGCTCACTGAAGAAATACATTAATGACCTATCTGTACATAATATTTATTTATAATTACTTCCTATATCGATTAATTCTCGTTAGTCATCTCTTGATTCTTAAGTAAATACAGAGAAGTCTGACGGTTTACTGGGAACTGCAATTACTTTTTTTTCTCATTAAACGTTCGTTATAGGTATCTGGCTTCGAATTCATTATCCGAATCGAAGGTAACGGCTCGCAGTGTTCACTTTCGTGGGCCAATGGCACCGGATAAAGTCTGAGCAAGTGCTATAAAGCATCTCCTTCATACATTCGTGTTTCAATTTAATAAAGGCTCGTATTTAACCGACTACCAAAATTATACTTAAAATATTGCCAAAAAATTCCATATACTTGTCATAAAGACATAACGATATTTAAATTGCATTCACTAAGTACTTGTCTATTGAAATTACACCTAAATATTTTACTTATTTCTTGTTGTAGAAATAATTGGAATCCGAAAAAATCTCTCTGTTTTCAAAAAGATATTTTACTGGCAAATAAAGATACAGTTAATTATTATGTAAAATATAATGAAATAATTCTTACTGAGGCATTATAAATAGCTACCTACAACATAGTTTATTGCAAACGCAAAATAATAATTTATTAGCTCATAAATTGCTTCATTATACATACCAAATATAACAATTCTTGAAATATAATTCCCAAATAAAAATAAAATGAAATTCCTGAAATTAAATACGCATATAAGAGACCTTTTTTCATTTTGTAAAAACGAATAATAGACACGATGTACATTTTTTGCCACAAATGTATTTTGAAAGTCAAATAAATTAGTATTACTGCGACTTTTGGATATTATTTATTATTTAGAAAACAACATTTCGTGATCATGGCACGGTTTAAAAATCAAATATATGTACTTGCAGGACTGTAATATTTTGGTTTACTGATATTTATTACAGAACTAAATACGTTATTTTGTAGAGTTACTATATTTAGTATCAATTTTATTTATTTAGTGATGTTATTTTTTTATTATTAGACCTAGAGTCATAAATTTTATTTTGTGCTTAGTTTTATACAGAATGCTTCTAAAAGGCATTTACAAAATTCTGCCACAAGTCAATTAAAATAAACATACCTTCGTACAGGGTGTTTCAGACTCGCTAGTATGGCCTACTATGAGAATACAAAAAAATTAAATAAAATTTGGAACACGTGGTGTTAAATGAGATGAGGTAAGCTCCATTTTAAATCGAAACTAGTAATGACGACATCAATTATATTTTTCCTAGAAACATATCCAAATTGTTTTCCTGTAAAAAGTTCTCTTTTTTCTAATGAACTTTTATTTGAGAATTTTTTCTGCATTACTTAATGTTTAAAAGTTATAAGCAATATCTTCCTAAAGAGTCTCAAAAGAATTACCACTTAAAAACCACTTTAGCGGTGGAAAGATCAAGTAGTCGTTGGAGAATAATTGAATGTGCGTTGTTTAAAGTGCATGAATTAAGAATAAATAAAAGGATTAAACTTGATAATTCTGTAATACAGCTAAAACAAAAGGTGATCATAAGAATAACTAAACTTGAAAATGGGGCAAGCGCCCTTATATTACATACATATTACAATCTACAGGGTGTTAAAAAAAATAGTGCAAAATATTTAAGGAGGTAATAGTATGAACCAAAATAAGCAGAAAAGTCTCAATAAACATGGGTCCGCAAAGTAACGGTTGCAGAGATATGGAATGTTTTATGTTTTTTAGCCCCTTTTTTTATTTTACAAAAACGTGTATTTTCTTATAATAGTTGGTTGATGTTTAGTGAAATAAACAGTACGTATTTGACAGTTGTTCTCAGTGCACAAGTTTTCTTTCGCTATGGCTGGTTACTCTAACGCAGAATTAACAGACATGCATTTCATGTATGGTCGTGCTAATGGGAACACCACCGAAGTGCGACGTCTTTATGTTGATGCTTATCCAAATCGCCAGATTTCTTCACAACGCATGTTTGGAAGAATTCACCAAAGATTGTGTGATACCAATTGCTTGAGCAAACAGTACCATTTATGCGGAAGACCAAGGTCGGTATCCATTCCTAGAGCAGAAGAAGAAATTCTAGCACTGGTCGTGTGCGGAGAGTATCAGGCGAGGTAGAAATTAGTGGTCCTCTTGTTTGGAGAATCCTTCACGAGCAACTGCTTTATCCATACCATGTGCAACGAGTACAGGCCTTAAATCCAATAAATGATCATCAAGCACGTTTGGTTTTTTGCCGCTGGTTTCTACGTCATGATGCTGAAGACCATCGTTTTCTTGGAAACATTCTTTTTACTGATGAGGCCGGGTTCACAAGAAATGGAGTGTTTAATTTTTACAATAGGCATATTTGGGCCGATAAAAGTCCTCATTCTCTAATAGAATCTGGTCATCAGGCACATTTTTCATTAAACATTTGGATGGGTATTGTAGATGACAAGTTTCTAGAGCCTATTGTTTTACCAAACCGATTAACAGGTGCTACTTACCTCAAATTTCTGCGGAACACACTGTATGAGTTTTTGGAAGACATACCTTTGAATCAGAGGCAACAAATATGGTTCTAGCATGATGGTGCTCCAGCTTTTTTTTCCATGGCCGTTAGAGAGCATTTACACCAAACTTTTCCACATAGATGGGTAGGAAGGGCCGGACCTGTTTTATGGCCTCCAAGATCACCTGATCTGAACCTTCTAGATTTCTTTGTTTGGGGACATTAGTGTATGGTACTCTTGTAAACAGCCTGGATGAGCTGCAGCTACGGATTTATCAAAAGTGTCAAGAAATCCAAACCAAGGAGGGTGTTTTCGAAAGAGTTCGAATATCGTTGAGACGAAGATGTCGTGCCTACTTGGAAATGGACGGAGGGCACTTTGGACATCTTCTGTAACTTTGTTTTTTGTTTGTTAAAAGCTTCCTTTATCGGTTTATTCTTAATAAAATAAAATGTTTGAAAAACGAATAGTGGTCCATATCTCCACAACCGTTACTTTGCGGACCCATGTTTATTAAGACTTTTCTGCTTATTTTGGTTCATACTATTACCTCCTAAAATATTTTACACTCTTTTTTAACACCCTGTATATGACCTCCTCTCATTTCAAGACACATATCCAATATTCACTCGAGTTTATTAACATTTCGCCATTTAACTCATTACAAGCTTTTGTGATTTTTTCTTTCAAATGATTAATATCTTGCGAAGGTGTTTTGTAATCCGTATTTTTTGAAACCCCCCATAAAGAAAATTGAGGGGTGTTAGATCTGGTAACTTTCTGGGCCACTGAATAAGTCCATTAATCCCAATCCATTTTTCTGGGGAAAGTGTTATCTAAATATTGCTGCACAATCCTGGCTTTGTGGGGTCGAGCTCCGTCGTGCTGAAACCATGGGTTTCTCCTTAGCTGCAAAGGCATCTTCTCCAGAAGTGCAGGAATTTCTTCTTGTGTTAAATTTAGGTAACTCACGCTTGTCCGACTTTGATGCCAAAAAAATATGTCATAGAACTTGATAGGGCAATACTGTAAAAAGAAATCCTGATCTTTTTTTCAAAAAGTAAACTGGTAAGAAAATGTTTTTTAATTTTCGGAATTTTCTTTCATGGGGTACTGCAGATACTATCACCATGTCTTACTACAAAAATGTTTTTTATTTAGCATAAAGTATAAAATTGTCAAACTGATGACAGTTTTCCTGATACAAGGCGTTCAACTTTTACAAAATTATTTAATTTATTTTTTGATCTAACTACTAAGCAAACAAATATATTTTTTTTAAATTTGGTAGGCAGTAATGATAATAAGTGGTTAATATTTCAAGGTAAATAATTTTTTGGAACTGAAGCCAGTGGCGTAGATATAGGTTTTGTTCACCCTTAAACTCCTTAAATTTATATGCCAATGATGAAGAGTATTTTTTCAGCACAAATATTAAAATTTAGTTATATTTCCTGAAAAAAAGTGCTTTCAAAGAAAAAGTAGAAAGCAGTAAGTACTTTTTTTCTACATTCATAATAAACCTGCATAATAAACATACCACAAACTAAAGTCAAAGGCTGAAAGTTTTTGATTTGTCTCAAAAATTCTTTATGCAAAGTCATACAAAATTTATATGGTTAGAAAGAGAATAAAAAACCTATCAAATTGTGATAATAAAATATACAGTGCCTTTTAAAAAAATTCACTATTCTACAGTGTGACGGAAAAAAATAATATCCCATTTAAAAATCCTTTACAGAGTGTTACAAAATGGGTAACCCAGTTATAGCTCGAGGCCTTTATAAGCAAACAGACTGTATATGTTGCGAAAATGAATGATACGATATAATGAAAAATAAAGTCAGACAAAGACACTTGCTTTGTCACTTTCAATTATTGATGCATTTTTAAATTTCTGAATATTTAATAAAAATGTAAGCTCTAGGTCACATCAAAGAATCAAACTTTATATCGTTTTACTGAAATAAAAAACCATTAGGATTACGTGCAGGCTTCTATATTTCAGAATTGAATAAACGTAAATGCAAACACTTACTGAACTAACAATTAAAATTTATTTATTCCTTTACCAGATTCGAACAAAACACAAAATCAACCAACCCGATGAAAAGTTCAGCAGTTCAATGCCCCTTAGAGTTAGTTACGAATTTGGTGGAAGTGCAATGTATTCGCTAGAATTCCAGTAACGTTATTGTTCAATAAATTTACTTAAAATTAAAAATTTCTAGTTTGACTAGTTGCGCCACGCAATAATTTTATGAAGAAAAAAATGTACAGAAATGCTAATTCTATTTAGGTACATTAACATTCTTATAACTAAATCGTTGTTGTGCTTCTAATTACTATGTTGTACTTAAATCCTTTAATCATGATGCCAAAGATATAATAGAGGAAGCAATTTGCGAAAATTTAATATTCTTTAATTAAAGTACGTATTTAAAGCAGCTTATCAAAAAGTTTCATATACATATCTGGTTTTTACGCTAGGTCGTCTAGGACAAAAGTATAAAATTCATAAAAGTATTTATCAAAAGATAAACTAAGCTTTGCACCTACTTTTAAATATTTTTATTTACAATATACTTATTAATAACTGTTTATCTTCACGAAATTTGTGACATCAAGGAGGAATATGGATTTAATGAAATTAGTTAATTAATTTTGTTTTAATGGATTTTGAATACATTCAGAAGAAAACCGTCGTACCTAACTCAAAACATTAAAAGTTGTCCTAATTTAATTTCTGAATGTCTTGTTCATTAATAAAATGATTATTTATTTTAAATAATTATCTGAGTCCAGTGGCGTATTTAAGGGGAGAGAGGGGGACAGAAGCAAAGGGCACAATTGCCCCTCCCCTTGGAGTAAATAAATAATTTTCCCCATTTTGTGAAAGTGAAATAAAATGTGCATATGCACCGACCATTGTCATTTCATTTTTTTATTAAAGTAAAGGAGCATCATTGCTAAAATTTGACAATGACTATTTTTCTTACCTCTGAACCTTATCATAGAGGTAGAGACCCTTTTCCCTCTTTTATCATTTTTTACAGATTTTACGTTCATTAGTTTTATTGGTAATGATCTAATTTTATTGTTATCGATAATTTCATTTATATCCTTATCAATGTTTTACAAAGTTCAAAAATCCATAACAGAATTTTCTTATATGACAATTTTCAAAACGGTCTCTATTTTCAGTGCTTAAGAGATAAATAATAAATTACATGTATACAGGGTGTTCCGAAATTAATAGTACACAGAGCAATTCGACGACAAAATAATACGATACAGCCAAACTTAGTCCGAAAGGTTGAAAAGATACAGGGTGTCAATTAATCATCCTGTATAGGTATTTATTTTAAAGTCGTATCGTAAAACTTGCTATCTGAAGTCAGTGTATCCGATGGATTTAACTTAAAATTTCTACATAATTTTTTAAATTCTTGGGCTAAAATCTTTTTTGTTGAATGGATTAAAGTCGTAAATGTTTTACTTTTTTCAGAAAATACTGAAACGACTTCATTATAGTCAAACTCCACAATGAAATATTTGCAACATTTAAAAAATTGTTTTCCAATACATTGATCAAGAAATTGGTCCAGTTACAATATCTATACAGAAATGGTGATAACTTTCTTAATTTTGTGGAGTGAATCAAGAAATTAGATACTATATTTCATCTAAGTATTCGTTGAGTTTGGAGATAAATTTAATTACATTCAAACATTTTAAATATTTGTTTCTATTTCTGTTCTGCTATATATGAATATAAAATGATGTTTTGATAAATAAATTAGTAAATATATCATATGTATGTAAATATTCCTCGCCATTTCATCAATTTGTTGGATGAAACACACATAACATTTAAGAAGAACAGCTCTATAAATTTATTATACGATTTTTTTTCTTCAATTGCTGTACCGTATTTTCACAATTACCTGAGAATCTAATGGTTTTAATGTTGCATAAAGTAAGTCAATGACTTCCAAGAAAACTGATAGTAGATGATTCTAGTAGACTGGGTACTGAGTAAAAGCAAATATATGTCAGTATGTTGCTCTTCTTGTTCGCACTGCGTCGCCATAGAATGCATTTCCGGTTTTACCGACTTTGGTTAAATAGTTGCTAGGTTGCTCTTCAAAGCCAATTTAAGTGATGTTTATTTGATGCATAAACAATTAGTAGCAAAATTGTCGTCGCACTGAATATTATTTAAATTTCTTTTTTGTCGGTACTTCACTTTAACCTCGCACCTTAAATTATGTAAGTACTTAACTGCAATCTGTAAAAATTTTATAATTTTTTAGTTGTTTTGCTGCAGATATTAATAGACATGCATCTTTAAAAAGTAGTAATTTTCAGCATTCTATTAATTTCAGGAATTTTGTACAGAATATACATACCATCAGTAAATTTAAATAACGATACCAGTATTAATAAATGCCAAAATTAAATATAACAAATATAGGTAACAACAATTAACACTAATAACAAATATGTTCTAACACTACAGAAAATTGAAAAATATATTATTTAATTATACACAGTGAATCACAAATGCTGACCAAACATGAGACCTTGTAATTTGTATGTCATATAAAGTTTTTATTTAGATTGCTTCGTTATAAAGATACAGGGTATTAAATTTAAAAGAATATTTACATTTTTTTAAATAAAAACGAATGAAATAATTTGAAATTGGACGCATGGATTTAGGTATGTAAACATGTTACAGTATGAAGGTTTTTTTTCCAAAATTTAGATGTTCCAGTAACGGAGATACAGGGTATTGGTGACATATTTGTCTAAATAAAATAGTACCTCACTGCTTTATGGCAACAATCACGATATTTTAGAATTTGCCTTTCAATTTTCTACAAATTACTACACAAAATTTTCACCTAATTCATTACGTAGGGGGTAGATAATGGGCGTAATAACTTGTTTGATGTAAATTTGACTGGTCATATTCTATAGTATGTGAATTAATTCCACCCCAAAATATTACGTCTCTGTTGACCAGGCTCTTTGTCGATTGTCATCAGTAACCAGCCCAATTCTGGTTTCGTCTGTAAATAAGACCCACCGCCACTGGCGTAAAAGCCAACCCCTATGCTCTCGCGCCCACTGGAGACGGGCAGCACGATGCCTTGGAAGTAGAGTGGGAACTCGTAATAGTCTTCTATCACGTAAATTTGCGTTGTGGAGGCGTCTTCAAGCAAGGTGTCGATATAACACGGCGAAACGTACCTTGAAAGTGAGCTCTGAGAGCTGAAGCTGAAGATGTGCGGTGTCTACGGGCATATTGCTCCAAATACTGATAATAATAATAATAATATCGCTACCCCTCATTCTAATCACAGGTATTAGCCCAGAAGTTGGAGACTTGTGCGGGAGACGGGGCGGCATATTATTATTAAGCAGACCGCATTAGGCGCCCAGGAACGACTTACCTTGGTAGGCCCTAACCACTATTCAGTGCAGGAATGAGGGAAACCTGGAAAACCTCATTAATTAGGGGGGTAGTCAAATATCAACCGGTATCAATCTCTCACATTGACCCAAGCCAACATTCTTCCGCCCTACCATACCCGCAGAGAGGGCGCCAAACCTCTCCACGAATATAGCTTATATACGGTCTACCGGCAGCTGGGCTCGAACCAACACCGATCTAGTCACCTCGATTCAAGTACTGACGCCTTAAACCGCGCGACCACTGATCCTCCCTTTCATTAAATACTCGAAGACGTCCATTATGTGGTCTGTTTTCCACTATATCAAATTCTTCATATTCGTACAACATATGATTTAGGAATGTCCAACATGTTCGATATTTGATAAATTAGAATGTCCTGTATCATGTAAAGCAGTCATTCTTCCTCGGGTAAACGCAGAAATGTTACGTTCTGGCATTATAATGTACAAAAATTCAAAGGAAGACTTGGCTGATTATACTGCCAAACTGACCAGATTTGTAAAAACATTAGTAATAAAGTAAAAGTTCATGGTCTGCAATTTGTTATTGTCTTTTTTGTTCCCTAAGTACATGTACTTTTTTGCCACATTAAGAAAAACCACTAGGTTTAATCGCATCATTTTATATATAGGGGGTCCAAGACTTTTGACGTTGTGTAAACTCATACTAGGTTGAAGCCAGTTACAAGCAAGAATAAATAATGTTTTTTATCAGATTCAAGAAAAAAGAAATTTCGAACAAATCAACTGTAGGTCGTGTTAGTATTTATATTGTCAAAATGTAGTGATTTTATACTTAAAATATTTATTGAAAGTGTGTCTTTTTATAGAATGTTTACATAAGCTTCAACAATTAATTTTTTATAGCAAAAACAAAAGTAAGAAAAATATACACAAACCTTTTCTAAGTTCGTCTTTTATGTACATTTTGCTACAATCAAAGAAAATGTTAATCGTTTTTTAGAAGAGAAAGATAAACTTAAATTTATCTATGTCGATTTGCACGTTGATTTGATTATCGCCATGTCTAAAAATAGCGAGATTGGGTAATATACAGTATTTTTTTATCCATAAATAGTTTAGTTATTACTAAACAGAAGCAGATGTCAAGGGTTTACTGTCTTGTAGGCTACTCTCTGCTACAGTAACCAACAGAAAGTAATTTTCATTTTTATTTCACTTAACTTGAACATTCAGTATATTGAAAAGTGTACGTATTTTATTTATTTCTTAAATTTTATCTGGCTCTAGTTAACGCTTTTAATATACTTGGTTTTGGAATTATTTTTTATTTATGTACATAAATGACTTTTTTCAAATAAAATGGAAGGCGTCAATAATAATATGACTGCAACAGATAGGATGATCCAACATCAACATCGTTGAAATTGTTGTTTTCAAAATGTAGGGTGTAAAAGTTACCGATAAGAATATATTATTTATTATATTTTCTGAACTGAAAGAGCTTTTCAAATGATTTGTACCTACACTGTGCCTGAATGGGTTACCGCATTACACATTACATTCAGCGACATCAAAGTCTCCTTCTCCCATTTTCCAATGAAGTTCTTAAATTGAATTAAAAATATATTTTGATCAGTTTCACAACAAATTCAATTTTTTGTGTCAGTAATAGGTACCGAATAATATTAAGTATTTTCATTTAATTTGAACTATAAGAAAACAACAAAGTTATGTAATTTATTTATATTTTATTTATTTATTCTCAACTGATACATATATATTTTTTCACCAGCTGTTTCTATAATTTGTCCAGCTAATTGTTCCGCTCTTGTTTCATCCAGCTTCAAGTTGAAAAATCGAGAGATTGAAATCGATAGAGCATGATGGCCATGAAATTGGTCTTTCTTTTTCTCTTGCTACTCATCTTTTCGCAAAGTAGTTCTTCAGAAAACACATAACATTATAGGATTGAAATA
The DNA here is from genome assembly GCA_037114965.1 of Monochamus alternatus. Taxonomy (NCBI): domain Eukaryota; kingdom Metazoa; phylum Arthropoda; class Insecta; order Coleoptera; family Cerambycidae; genus Monochamus; species Monochamus alternatus. Next base: position 68,181,548 of record CM073431.1, on the reverse strand, counting down.
AGAAGGGCGTATTCAATAATTCTGTAGTAAAAATTCAAAGGAACATTTTCTAACTCAGTGATTAAATCCTCATCCCAAAGTGTAAAAACTCTATTGAATCCAATTCCAATTGGAAAATAAATAAACTACCTGCATAATTAATTTTCAATGAATCGAAACTCATATTCACACAAAACTTGAAAATGTTTTTCTTTTTTTAAATAAATGAATTTCGAGTGACATTTGTGTTACTTCAAAATAAAAGGTTTCTCTAAAAATCTTGTTATTTGTACTTACCTGATACACAGGGGTGTACTACTTTCTTTTTAAATTAATTGAAGCTATGACTTATGTCTGTCACTGGTTGCTTTGGGTTGCATATTAGGTAGATACAGAAGCTCCATCAAATAGGAAAATATAATAAATAGATTCTTTTTTAATTCGCATCATGTTTTTCAGAAATGAATCAATTCAAAAAATATATAATTATATAAAACTTTCATTTATTTATATAAATTCTATAATATATTTTCGAGTGGCCATTAAATCTTACTCACCCTGTATATTATTTTTAAAAAATTGATATTGAAAAATATCATAAGTACGTGTGTCTTTTCAGTCAGAAATATTTCGCATAATTTACTAGAATTGTTGAGCTTTTTTAAAGCGTAACATAATTGAGCTGCAGTGTTTTTCTCATTATTAACCAATTTATTACTTTGAACAAGTTACAGAAAGTTTTTTTTTTCTTCACTCAAAATTAAGAGCAGGTATAGGTATCGTAAAATATGATTTAGTATTACAATTAATTAAATAATAAAAAAATATTACTTCTATGAAATAATAATATATATTTCCAAAATATATCTATATAAAGCTTTAATTTGAGAGCATACAAATTATTTCCTTTGAAATTCTAGAATTTTAGAGAAAGCATCTCTTGCTGTTAATGGATATTAAAGAAAATTGACCAAGGATCGTAGGGATCTAGCCGATAATCATTGCCGTGATATTTGTAATGGATGAAAGATGGCGCCTCAAAGTGTTATATTTAATTATTTTTATTTATAAATCGTATTATTTATTTTCACATACATAAAATTGATTATATATTTTAAAATGTTAGTATTAATAAAACTATACTTATAGTAAGGAGAAATTTATAATTTTTATTTCTTTTTTGTGATTGGTAGCAGTGGCCAGTTATTAGTATTTTTAAGTTGTTATAGTTGGTTAACTAATTGTCATCATAAAAGGCGCCAATATAATATTATTTGTTATTTGTAGTTATTTTTATAAGATTGAAAAGTTCATATATTTATTTAATAGTAACAATTTATTAGTACTGAATCATATTTGTCTAGTGTAACAGTGAAACATATTATTAATAATTATGGAAGAACATCAAACAATTTCTGTCTCGAAGGTAATGAAACTTTATAACCTATAAGTTAAATAAAAAATAATATCTAAATATTGTAAAAGTATATTATAACCAAAATATAAAATTATTAGTGGTTAATTATGTTTTTTTTTAACTATTTCAGGGTGTTTTCGTCTTTAAGAACAATTTCAAACCCTCCGTCAAATTAAATAGAAAAAAGAAAAGTGCTGGAGATAAACATTTTGAAAGTATTTTTTCAAAGAATTTATGGTATCAATCCTTTATTTCCTTATGGAACACATTAGAGGAAAAAATTGAGGTACGTATTTTATTTTAACATTTACATTCCATATGATTAACCACTTATACAGGGTGATACAGAACTTATCTAAAAAAATTTGGGAATAGATGTCATGAAAAATGGAGTCGATATCATAAAAAAAAAGTTTGTAAAATCCTTATAGTTTCCGAGTAAAAAATTATTCAAGTTGTATTTTCAACCTTTTCATTACTGGGCTACTGTAGTCTTTAGTCAGGTGATTCCGAATATTTATATCCGATTACTTTTTGTAGGTATTTGAGTAGGTATATGTAAATTTTTGTGATGCGAGTCTTTACATTAGTTTTTCAAGCATCAAAAATAGCTTACGTGTATAGCAACTTGGAGTTAATGGATATTGTTTTAATTTATGGCGATATGAAAATGCTTTAGCAGAACGATTTCCTGGTACTTAAACATCTGTCAAATGCAGCTACCGTGGTAGTGATTGCAAGTGTAGTGCAACGCATGAAAAATGTGAAACTGAATTGTGGAAGAGATGGAGGTCCATGACATCCATGGCGTATTGCAGCACTGTGGCGTATCATACATGTGGCTCAATTATATCCGTACCATGTACAGCTTATTCAACCATTAATACCAAGGGATTGGATGAAGAGGACTCTGGTACCATGGTTGCCACGATATCCTGACTTTAAATCATTTGGGCTTCTTTTTGTGGGGATATTTAAAAAATTAAGTGTATCGCACTGAAGTGGATACATATTATTGCTGATTTACGCAAATGTATCATAGTTGCTGCCAAGAACTTCTAAGTCCAAAATAGACAAGAAGCAGAGACATTTGTTTTTTGTTGTAACATGAGGTATTTATAACTATTTTATTAATTAAAACTACAAATTAATTATATTAATAAGTAATAACAATAGCGGCAAAAGCAATTAAATTTGCTGTATAAAATAGTAGGTGTTATAAAATGTTATTTCTTTCCTTGGGAATTTCTTTCCATTTTTTTCCGGTCGCCGATTGTATGTTTTGCCACCTTGTCAGGTTTTACAGTAGACCAGTTTCCAGTGCCATACAGAAGAGGATTTTTAAATAATTTTCTGCCATTTTTTATTTTATTTTTTTACAAAATTGTGTTTCTAAGAGGCCCGCTGTACCTTAATTTTTTTTAGATACGTTCTTAATCACAGAGAACAGATAAATAAATAAAAGATGAAACAATTTCAATCGAAATGATTTTTAAGATGTTATACTTAAATATTATTTTATTGCATTAAAATCTTAAATATTCTAATTTATTATACCTCTGTTGTTTTTAGATATTAAACAGTGATATGTTTTCATCAGTTTTAAGTGATTTGATAACATTTATTAAAAATAGTCATGATACATTAGTGGATGAAATACCAACAGCAGTTTTACTAACTGGAATTAACATGCCAGATCATGGAGCGCAATTTCTAGCTTTATCTAAACAGATTAAAAAGACGATATCACCACACGTCGCCTGTCTTTCTAGCCAAAATTGTCAGAATATAAAGTATTTAATGGAGCACATGATAAATCAGTTTATTAATGAAGAAGGATTTTATTCAGATGAAGTAAATATTTTCAGTGCATCAACTTACATACCTATTTATTAATACAATTGTTATCTTTCAGGATGAGTCACTGGTGGAAAATAAATGTCAGTACAAAAAGGCTCAGTTAACTCTTCCAGTTTTAAAATGTTGGTATGAAGATTTGTATAAAGAAAAACCAGTAACCTCTCCGAAGAAAATAAGAACCAAAAACAAAAGAAAAGTTCTAGTCGTAATCATTCCAGATTTTGAAAGTTTCAATACTCAAGTATTACAGAAATTTATTTTAATAGTCAGTTGGTATATAAAAGTGTTGCCCTTTGTTTTTGTTCTGGGCATAGCTACGTCCCTGACAACATTACATACATCACTTCCTTATCAAGTTTCATCGAAAATTAGCGTCCAAGTGTTCAACTCTCAACCATCTACGGTGTATTTAAATAATATCTTAGAAGACATATTTCTTACTTTTGATTGTCCGTTTCAGTTAGGAGGCAAGGTGTTCAATCTTTTCACTGATATATTCCTCTTTTATGATTTATCTGTGAATAATTTTATTCAGAATATTAAGGTATGTATATAAATATTTTTCATCGATTTGATGAGAATCTTTTGGCAATTTTTAGAATTAAATTGAAATTTCTTTAAAGGAAACATCCAAGAGCTAATAATAAAATATTTGTACTTTTAAATTACATTATTATTGCACAAAGATTCAAAATTTAGAGGGTACCTACCCTACTGTGTATTGCAAATATGGTAGTCTATATATTCTGTTAAGAAAGTTCATTTGATGGAAGAAAAAGTTTCTTTTAATACACAGTATTTAAAAAGTGTATTGCATATCTTTTTGCAATATTTGTTTTATTTCAATACAGAAAACTAAATTCAGTCAACATAAATTGGAATTTGGTAAGAAATTTTTTCAGAAAATGTTTTTTTTTAAATTTAATAGATTGATTTTCGTTTCATTCATTCATTATCTTCTAATTACTAAAATTATTAAAATACATTTTTTCCCTAAATTGTTTCTTGGTATAAACCTTTCCTGGTTAGAGCAGTAAATGTTGTGTCAAAATTTGTCAAATTATCTTATATTCCTTAAACAAAGTATCCTTCATTCTCAATATTCAATGTCCATTCATCTCAAAAAAAAATTGAAGCTTTAAGACGCCCAGAGTCGTTTGATTATGGTTACTTACCTTAATTTCAAGTCTTAGTCCGCCCAAACTAACTTTCAATATCAAACTAACTTTGTTTGGCAACACTGATTTTGCTTGAGCCATTTACAAGAAAAACTCATTCTTCAATTACTTTAATCACCCTGTAGGTACTTACATTCGTTGTAGTCTATATTTACCAAAAAAAATAATAATAAATAGAAAATGGTGATCTATTAAATATTGAAAACTATACCATTACTTTACTATGTAATTTTGCAAAGGTTTTCGAGATGTCTTTGTAAGATCACATCTACACTCTCTTGAAGAATATTATTTCATTTGAATAACATGAATTCATAGAAAAAAGGTCAACCACCTCAAATCTTATTTATTTCACTCAGTACATTTCCATAATGTTAACGGTCATTGTGGCCAACCATTTTCCTCCGTGTTAAGTATTGATGATTGCATTAAACTTAAGGATCAGTTGAATAGGATAGTGGAATGCGATATTTTCCATAATTTAAATGTAAATATAGCTAAATGTAAAGTAGTATCCCCCATAAAATGCATCCCACTCTATTTAAATGTGAAATTGATTTGGATATGTTGACACAAATAGACCTTTAAAGGATTTGGGGGTTTACTTTGACAACAAATTAACTTTTAGTAGTCATATTCAGCATTTGGTTTTTTCAGTCACAGAGCATTGGGCTTTATGATGAGACAAGGTCTTAATTTTCGTGATACATATGTCCGTTCTAAATTTCAATATTGTTCATTGGTTTGGGTTGTTTCGTACAATGTGCACATAAATGCAATCGACAATAGAAAATGTTTCTAAAGTTTTTAGCCTTTTCAATGTAGGGTAGACACCCTGAACGCGGAAGTGACTACAAACGTTTGTTGGTGTGATTTCATGTTGATTCTCTTCAGTTCAGAAGACACTTTCATAGTTTAAAATTTGTGCACACTCTTTTGCATAACACTGTTGACTGTCCAGAAATTTTTAAACCAATTAAATTTTTTGACAGTGAAACCAGCTAAACGTTCTTCTTTTACGTTTTATTGCCCTGCTGCTATCACTAAAACGCTAAAACGTCCTTTTGCACTTATGTCAAATAATTACAATACTATATGTAATTCTTACGATATATTTAGTTGCACTTTGAATTGCTGTAGGTATTCATCTGTTTTGAAGGAAGCCAGTGATATGTGATTTACTTAGCTACTTGCACATCAGTTCCATCTTGTGTCTTTTTTTGTATATGTATATTTTTTTTGTTAATGCAGTCACTAGTAGCCGTATATTTATTTGTTTTTCTTTACATATTATTGATTTAATGTTTGCTTTGTCCTTTAATTGGTGTTTTCACTGTTGGACAAATAAGAAATATTATTATTAAAAAAGTCAAATATTGGTATTAAATGGTAACATGTTTTTTTTGCTTATTTGTGACAGCTAAGATTTATTTCTTCACAATATATCACAAAAATAACCAAAATCAGCAATGAAGATGTACAAAACTACCAAAACGTTAAAGTTGGCTTATTTTTATTGGTGCACGCTTTGTTTAAAACAAATCTATTTAGAGATGGTTCAATTAACTTCAATGTATTCATTTTTAGTATGCTATGGCTGAACATTTTTGTTATGGCAATGCAATGGCATTATGCAGTTTTGATAAAAAAGAAATCATACAAATCCTGTCCAAATTTAGCCATGAAGACTATGAAAATGTGAGGCATCTCATGTCGTTTAGGAAACTTGTAGAAAATGAATCTTATGAAAATCGAATCAAGTTATTAACAGATGATGAATATTTAAAGATAGTGTTGTCAGAAGAAGTTAATAAGATTAAAAAGTATATCAGAAGACTGCATATATTTTTAAAATGTCTGTTGATAATGGTAGAGGACTTACCTAGGGCACCATTAGGTAAACAAGTAGGTATTCTAATTTTAGCTGCTGCATACACAAAAAAATATATATATATTTTTTTGAAAATGGTTGTATTATATATATACAATTGATGTTTTTGATGTTTTATTTTCACTTATGATATTTTGATGAAGAAAGTTTAGTATTTGTTTCTTATATTTTCATAAAGAAATGATTAATTAGCACATAAAATATATTTCACATTAATTATAATTGCATTAAAATCATTTGAAATTCTTGTAGAGGCTTTTTCATCAAAATTGTTAAAATATACAATCAAGAAATAAATGTTTGTTAAAAATATACAGGATGATCTGTTTAAGGATGGACACCCCCTTGACTTTTTTATTTATTGACTATTTTGTCAAACTATTTTATTAGACCTTATAAAAATACATCAGAGGCATGTCCCATATTATGAAAATATTAGATTATTGTATATTACTTTCATTAGATCTAAATTTGAATACAGCTCTCTCATATAGAGTCCGATCTTCGAATTTCAGATTGCTGTAGTAGAAAATGTTCAAGGGAGATTTTTTAAGTTGGCAGGATTTATTTTAGACGGTGGCTATCCCACCTGAGAAACAGAACAAGCTATTTTCTATAACCGTTTTCAGATGCAAGGCGTAATTTCAAGACGTTAAATGTTCAGATGCATTAGTTGACTTAATAATCTGTTCCTAATACTTCAAGACTGTACTAACATTTTACTCAAATCGCCTTTATATTAAGTGATAAATAATTATCATGCTGTTGAAAGTGTTTTAAACATATTTTCATGTACACTTATTGATGTGAAACGCTGTTTCTTATAGCCTCCTGTTTTTCAATAATGTAATATTTTTACTATTCATGTGCATACATAAAGTTTCGATTATTTGTCGTTTAATCGTGTGTCTTTTTTTATGTATTAATCTTCTTGTTTTTATTTTAGTGTAACTTATCGTGTAATTGGGCTTTATCACGTTGGATATTTTATCGTAATAGATAAATATAATAAATAATTACAATTTTTCTAAAGTTAAACTTCCATAGTGCGTAATTTTTTAGGTATAATTGAATAGTTGCATATTATAGATAGGTTTTTAGCTATTGCTATCATTAGAAGCATTTTTCGATCAAAGTTTGTCAATAAATAAAAAGTTGTGAGGGTAGTTAGTTTTTAGACAGAACTAAAGTTTTATTGGCTTTTTTAAATTTATCAACTGAACGACAAATGTCAACACTGAAAGTAAGGTGTTTTGACAGTTTGGAATAGGGCAATCCAACAAACCGTCAAATCACTTTAAAAATGGCGGCTGTAGGACAAACAACTCGACATATGACAAGCAGAAATTTGTGCTTTTCTGTAGAACTGTGTGTTTTGCTCATTATATTTTATACCTATTTCGGAATACCAAGGATAATTCAGACCACAGTTTATATACAGTTCGTCGAGTGAAGGTTCGAGAGGGTGTGGCTAAATCGCGGCTAAATGCGCAATGAACATCAATGAAATTCATTTGTACACGACGAAGTGGGACAAAATCCATTTCTTGACAAATCACCGTGCCCCTTGAGCGCGCGAATGTGTGTGGCTAAATGCGCAGTCGTCTTTTGGTCATCTAAAAAAACGAAATCTGGGACCTCAACATCAAAGGAGCCGTCTTGAAGACGCCGGACTGTATAATAGACTGTGATTCAGACTATCATAATGGTTTTGTTGTGTTATGAATTGTGGGAGTAGAGGACAGCGAGATCAAGTTTTAGATTTTTAGGATTCCTGCTGCATTGAATTATAGACATAGAACTGATCTCAATGAACTCTCTTATATGACGGCAAAAGTGGCTTAGTGCAATAAAACGGCAAGACCTAACTCAAGAAAAAATTAAATACAGTGTCGTTTGTTCAAAATATTTTGTATCGGGTTAGTTAATAAAAAGTTATATACAACAATTTAAAAGCAGATATTTTAAGTAAACCGGCTGCTTTAACAGATAACTTACATCTTGATTGGATTCCTACATTGCATTTGGTTATCAAATTACCGCTGCAACGTTGTCAGAGACCAAGATTGGTAGATATAAACAAAAATGTAGTGTTGTGGTAATGTTTTCTGAAGTTTTAAATATCTGCAATATTTATATGTAAAAGTAATATATACCTACCTATGCTGGCCCCTCTTTTCCATTGGGCACTCTGAGCAAGTGCCCAGGGTCCTGCGATTTATGGGGCCCCCTAGTTCCTGCTAGATCAGCAACTCTTTCATATCTCATATTAGGAAGTGTAATATGAGCCTATTTCTCATATATTTTCATTATGATAAGAAAAAGTGGGTGTATATTTTAGGTAAATTATTTATATTCTCAGTATTCATTGCACTTCGGTATATCTACCAAATTTTTCTTTCAAATTGGCCGAGGCAAGAAATAGTTGACTAATCAAAAATGAACTTGGTACATTAAATTTTGATTTTCCCTGCTGCTAATATTTTTTATTGTGCTGTAACAGACTTTAAATTATTATTGCAATGCTGCAATTATTTAAAATATCATAAAACCAATTGATTATTAAACATTTTTTACTATTTATATATGTACCCAATTTTTTTAGAAACGTATAGGTGGTAACCCTAATTGTATTTATAACTTATTTTTAATATTTTTTATTAAATATATTTTAGATTTTTTCTATCAAATGGACTTTTATTTATTATTTATAATTTTTATCAAATATATGTGAATTGGAAACAGTGGCATTATTAAGAATTTCAAGCCCCCGCAACTACGTACCTCTGTACTAGTTTACTAATTAATTATATATAACTGTCAATATTGTTATCAACATATGTTTTTATTAATATTCTCCAGGGCCCTGAATTGCTAGGGCTGGCAGGGATGTAACTATGCTACTGGTTGGAGAGAAAAAAGAATTTAGGTACCTATTTATAAATAATATATTTGAAACTTTTATACATTTTATCAACAACTAATTCCTGAAATGTAGGTAGGTATATTAGAAAAAATTTATATACAGGGTGAGTCAAGTTTAAATAGTCAAACTTTAGGAATAATTTCTTTACAAAATTTCAAGTAAAAATTGTAAATACAACATACTTTTTATCCTGATGTCCAACTGATACAAGGATGATCAAGTTCAAGGAGAAAAATTATAACCAGTTACTGAAAACAGTACTTCTGACAATGAATTTTAGGTTTTCTACTTTTACATTAGGCAGTGGTAGGTTCTATGTCTATAATTCAATGCAGCAGGAATCCTAAATATCTAACTTGATCTCTCTGTCCTCTACTCCCACAATTCATAACGCAACAAAACCAATATGGTAGTCTGAATTATCCTTGGTATTCCGAAATAGGTATAAAATATAATGAGCAAAACACACAGTTCTACACAAAAGCACAAATTTCTGCTTGTCATATGTCGAGTTGTTTGTCCTACAGCCGCCATTTTTAAAGTGATTTGACAGTTCATTGGATTGCCCTATTGTATTTTATGTGTCATGTTCATGTTCTGAATGTTAAAATAGGCATTGCATAATTTTTTCAGTAAACTGTTTCCGAAATTATTCTTAATAGTCTTGAACAAAGTGTAGTATTCTACTTGCATATAATCGCTGTAATTCATTCGAATGATTTACAACACTTCACTTTATGCCGTCATGAATTACAGCCATCATTATATGCTTGTTGAATAATATACTATTATCATGATTTGTCTAATAAAAGGATAAAGTAACTTCAACAGTTAAAATACTGAGATTTGCGTAATACAAATATGATGCTTAATTATTGTAATTTCAGGTTCGTGAGTTATACTCAGTTGCAGTGTCAAAAAATATCTTAGAAACACCCGAGTACAAAGAATGTTTCCAACTGTTAGGTTTCCAGTCTAAAGAAGAACTGGCTGTAAAGCTTTCAAAAATAATTGATTATGTCTCATCTTTGATCAATGATCATTTCAAACAAAACAAAATTAAAGATTTTATGAATCAGTTAAGCATATATTTAAATAATATGAATAATTTTAACTTGAACGACATCGAAGAAGCTGTATTGGAAATTGAGAATGAAGATAATGCAATTACGGGTCAGATGGACAGAAAACAATTAAAAGAAGTAAGTATTTAATATTTTACAGTAAATATAACTAAATAATTCAATTCAAAATGTTAATGAATATACAAACTTATAATTTTGTATGTATTAGAGAATTATTATTAACAATTTTGAAAAATTTTTATTTCAGAAATTGTTGAAAATGTCTAAGAAAACAGATAAACCTCTAAATAAATATGAGAAAATAAGGAAGGAAATTATTCAGTATGTAAAAGATACTTTGGATGAATATCTTCTCGAACCGAGTTCGTTCTATTTCCATGAAATATTTTTCTTTGATAACATCTCTATTCAAAACTATATTATAGGAACACATCGCTCTGCAATACACAATGCTTTAAATGATCCTCACTATTACCTGCAGGTAAAAATATTATAGACAGGGTGTATAGCAATCCACAAAACCAGAAAACCTGAACTTATCACTAAATTTCAAAGATTTTGAAATATTAGGGAAATATATTTATTAAAAATTAATTCTGTTAGTATTGTCATTTATATTTTTTTATGCTTATCCTGCAGCCGGTAGACCGTAGATCAGTCATACTTGTGGAGAGGATTGGCACCCTCTCTGCGGGTATCGTAGGGTAGAAGAACGTTGGCTTGGGTCAATGTGAGAGATTGATACCGGTTGGCGTTTGACCATCCCCTTTAATGAGGCTTTTCAGATTTCCCTCATTTCTGCACTTAATGGTGGTTAGGGTCTACCAATATAAGTCGCTCCTGGGCGCAAATGCAGCCTGTTTAATAATAATATGCTATCTCCTCTTCCGCATAAGTCTCTGACTTCTGGACTAATGCTCGTGGTTAGAATGAGGGGTAGAGTTATTATTATTATATGTATGTAAGCCTAAATATTTATTTTTTATGATTAGTATTTGCAGAAAATAGTGTTATTTTATTCAGCAAAAATTAAAAATAATATATTTTTTAAAATACAAGGTGTCCTGAAATTAGTACTAGTAAATGATAGGGCATACAGGGGCAGTCAAAATAATAGCAGCACTTCATATACATTTTTGTCTTATCTGACTTCTTTACGGATATTCAGGGCTACCAAGTAACAATTTCAATATTGAATTTGTCATTTTTTTTTAAACTTGAGCTACAAGCAGTGGAGACTGGAAAAAAATGAAATGATGTTAATTATAAATAGAAACTGATATAGAATTATTACCTGAAAATTTTTCTCTAGAAACATCAGAAGTTTTTTGGTAAAAATTTGGTATACACCCTGTGTATAACACGTATGATGTTTTAATTCCGTTTTACACTTCAGTGTGCTTCATGTTGTGAAATACCTAACAACTCAGCTATCAAACTTACCATGCCAGACATCTGTATTGCTTACAAGCTACATTTGGAATGTGGAAAAATGATAAATCTGTACGATTGGTTACAAGCATTTCTCAGTATTCTTGATCCTACAGACATCGATAATGAGAACAAAAGGACGGTGAATCCCGAATTACAGTATCCTTCAGAATCTCATTTCATAAACTATCTCTTTTATTTATTATCGTTAATTTTTAATATTGGTGTACCCCTTTTTTCCTTAATATTTTATTTAGAGCTCGTTTCACCCAGGCAGTAGCTGAATTAGAATACTTAGGTTTCATCAAGAGTTCGAAGAGAAAGGCTGATCACGTTAGCAGATTAACATGGGGAGGATGACTAGGAAAATAAGGCAAGACAACTGCATTTTTAATTTATATTTGAAATTAGAGTCCTATGGAAATATTTTACCAACTTTACATTTCCAAAATATTTTGTTGTTCAAATATTTTACAGTCGTATTGAACTCAAAAAAAAGGGATTATTCTGATTATTTAATAAATATATTTCTTTGGGATAAACACTAGACAAATTTCCCAGAAGAAATAAACATCAAGAAAGTATATTTCTTATTTCCAAATTTGGCTTAATTTGTGAGAATAAAACTACTGTATTATATGTCCAGTCTGTAATAATGTCTTTATTTAGCTAAAATTCTAAAAATTTATAAAAAAAAAATTATAATTATAACATTAAGAAACAAAAACAGAGAAAAATGGTTGGGTGTCTGTAAAAGGTTGAGTACAAATGCTACTACATATTCTGGAGGCCAAAATATAATGGGGTTACCTTATTCCAAAATTTTATAATTTCCGAAATCGAGGGTGTCAGAGTTACAATTTTATTTTAATTTTTTCTAAATAACTTCTTTATTAATTGTATACATAAAACATACATGTACGTATACATAAAACTTGGTAGAGGGAAGTTTTCTGGCACGAGAAATTGAAACATGGCCTTGAATTTGCTTTCAGTTGTAGAGGGCGCCACATACAGTACTTCATATGCATTTAAGCCATGATAACTTTTTTGTGCCTTGGTGTACTGATTTTTTAATCAATATTCTTATTATTGGATATTTTTTCTTAAAAAAAAAGGTAAATGATATGTGGATTTCAAGGTTTTATTTAATAAACATAAACCTATTGCGGTCCTTCACACTTTATTCGATTATTATCAAAATTTGGACTAATGTAAATTAGATTAGATCATATATCTTGCCCCAGGAACATGTGGTAGAATTATGTCCACATTAGTGACACCATGTACTGGATGCACAGGGTGTCTAAAAGATCTGAACAAAATGTTAGTACATGTTCCTGAAGCCAAGATATAATGATGTAACCTAATTGACCTTAGTCCAAAATTTGATAGTAATTGAATAAAGTGTGAAGGAAGACAATGGGTTATATTCATGTTTATGAAATAAAACCGTAAAATCCAGATATCGAAAAACGATTGTTCAACACGATATTTACCAAGTACACCTTTTTTAAGAAAAAAAAAACTCAAATAATAAGAATTATTGATTAAAAAAAGAACACACCAAGTCAAAAAAATCTTATCACAATTTCAATGCATGTGAAGAACTGATGGAGTCCTACATTTCACAGCGAGTTTAAGGTCATATTTCAATTTCTCATGCAAAAAAACTCCATTTTAACAAATTTTATATATTCACTACAATTTATAATGAAGATATTCAGAAAAGCTGAAACAAAATTGTAACTTCAACACTCTGTATCTCGGAAACTATAAAATTTTGGATTAAGGTATAACTTTTAATTTAGACCATATTTTGATCCCTGGAATATGTGGTCCCATTTTTCTCAACCTTTTTACAGGCACCATGTTTGTAAAAGATTTGAACTTCTTGAAACAGTCTTAGTATAAAGAATTTAATAAACAAAAGTTTTTCGTATGGCCAAAATTTTTTAGAAATTTTCTAGGAATGTTGAATGATAAGGAATTTTCCCATCCCTACAAATCTGTATAATAAAGTAATTTTGAAAATACATCTCTTAATTTGATTATCCCATAATTTCCTGAAACACACCCTTTCTAGCGGGATTGCAGAAGATTCTAGTTATTATCACTCTTGTTTAATTAATAACATTTGATATATTTGTTAGATGGCTAATCTACATCCATTCAACCTGCATTTTTGAAAAATATAATAAAACCATTTCACTAATGGAAAAAAAACATTTTTTATTTATGAGCATAACCGACCAATGAGGTATATAAATATATTTGTTTTGCACAATACAACTTTACTGACAACACATTTAATTGCTTATTGGGCTTTATTGCTATAAAAGCCCTACCCTACATGCTGTCATTATTTTCTTTCTTTGGCAATCTTGTAGCAGACTACTATATTGGTTTTGTTCTACATATTGCATATCATCTACTTTCACAACATATGTTCTGTATACCATGTACTTTCATGTGTCCAGTCACTTCGAAATTCATTGAATAAATTAATTTGGGGTCACCCCTTGGCCACTAACAGTAGAGTAGATGTTTAAATATCCTTCACGATTTGGACCGAGGCTTAACCCCTGACTGTAATTCTACAGACATTGTAAAAAGCTTCTAGTGCATAAGCTACCACAGCGGCAAAGGCAAAATACTGGAAAGAAAGGGATTGTTAAAATATAGTTTTTTTTTTAAATTTCATACTTAATATACAGTGTATTTAGAAATACGTTATGTTTGAAAAGACAGCAGATCCAAAAATGGGTATTTTTTTTATTTAATAAGAGAAGAAATTGGCCAAAAGTGAAACATGTAATGTCACATTGTATGGTTTTTGGCAATTTAATGTTTACCAATTACCACTCAAGTGGTTGTATGTTGTTAAATAAATTAACCCCTAAAATTATATGCTTGCTGATCTATCTAAGATTGTTTTCCTACATAACTTTTGACTTGATATTTTTCTCATTTTTTAATTTATAGTGTACTGATAATGTCAGTCGGATATACAAACTGTTTCTAAAGTAATCTAAAGTAAAGTATTTAAGTAGTAATTTCTCAGGTCATTTGTTATTTAATCTACTATGATTTTTTGAGTTATCATTCCATGGCCTTGTTAGCTAGTAACACTTGTCTAACCTTAACTGAGAATCTTTGATGTGTCCTTGGTCTCAGGATAGGATCTATGGGGGCTGTTGTTGGTACTATGGCTGCCAGGGTTGTAACCGCTTCTCAGACAGTGGTGGTCCTCTCAGACGTCCTGACGTCTCGCCACGAGAGTGTTTAAGGACTTCAACAGCAATTATACAGTATGCACCAAAAGTATGGAATAAATTCAATAAAAACGAAACAATTATTTTTTGGGAAAAATCCTCGAGCTGGTCGATTTTTAATTTAAAAAATACATATTTTAGCGTAAAATGCGATTTTCAAATGTCATTTGTTTTCAAGTAATGACGTCATCGATTTTTTTTTTAAATGGCAACACGATATTTTTTTCGCTTTCGAGTAAATGACGATTGAATGTTAGAAAACGTAAATTTTATCCATAAAAAAGTAACAATTCTGAGGTATGTAAAATAAAATACAATTGATTAAATTTTATACTTAAATTAAATGTTCGAATTGCCATCCACCAACTTCTTGACAATGCGCAAGTCTGTGAAGAAATTCTTCTTGCACATGAATGATTTCTGGGGTAACTCTACGTATTTCGTCCCGAATGCGATTTTGAAGTTCTTCTAAATTACGTGGTTTATTAATGTATACTTCTGACTTCAAGTATCCCCATAAAAAATAGTCAAGAGGTGTAAGATCTGGCGATCTTGCAGGCCATTCTATCGGTCCGCGTCTGCCGATCCACCTCTCAGGAAAACAGTTGTCCAAAAAATCTCGTACAGGGCGCGCATAGTGCGGAAGTGCACCGTCTTGCTGAAACCATATGGTATCGTCAGGAATGTCAGGGTCATTATCGTTAGGAAAAATTACTGCAAGGGCTGGAACAAGGTCATTTTCTAGAAACTCTAAATATCTTTGTCCTGTAAGGGTTCTTTCAAAGAAGAAAAGCCCTATTCTGTCGTCAACTATTCCAGCCCACACATTTAATTTCTGAGGGTGTTGGGTATGTGCCTCTGCCATCCAATGAGGATTTTCCCGACTCCAATATCTGCAAGTTTGACGGTTTACTGTACCATTCAGACAAAATGTGGCCTCATCTGAAAAAAGTATTTGCCGGTGTAAATTTCTATTTCCTTGACATAAATCCATTAGAATTTCGCAAAAGTGTAAGCGGCGATCGGGATCATCTTCATTGAGTTCTTGCACAAGTTGAATTTTGTAGAGATGATATTTTTCCTTCGTCAAGATACGCAAAAGTGTAAGCGGCGATCGGGATCATCTTCATTGAGTTCTTGCACAAGTTGAATTTTGTAGGGATGATATTTTTCCTTCGTCAAGATACGTAGCACTGTGCTCTGACTAGTGTCATTGTTTAATGCAACCAATCGTGAAGAATTATGAGGATTATCCACCATACTTATCAAAATGTTCTGTTTCTGATTTTCATTAATGCTTAGACGTCCAGGTTTTGGAATATTTACAACATTGCCAGTTTCTCTAAATTTAGACTCTACCTAGATCACGATATAATAACCCAAAAAACCATAGTAGATTCTGCAGCAAAATGTACCAAACCGTCTGGTTTCACTACAGTATTGTAAAGCATTATGCGGTGCTGATATTCTCCAAAATTTTTGGCGAGATCGCGTTACGAGCGAGTCCAGTCCTTGACCTAGTAAAAGCGCGTACATCATTAGAAGATTCTTCACTAAATGAGAGCGCCTAGACCGCAACCGCATAGTGCGTTGCCTCCTTAAATTTAAAAATATCTGCTATTCGATGTATCTCATAAATAAGTTGATTTATTATTTTTTCAATTTTTTATTACACCAAAACATATTATCGGGAAAAAAGTTTTGACTGAGACTAGGTATAACTATTCCACCAAGGGCGGATCTATAATAAATACTTTTTTTATATTTCATTCTAATCCTCTTTCAGGCCTGCTGTCGCCAATTTTTTTTTAAGGTTTAGTGGACTTTATGGAAAAACGTAATCTCGCTAATAATGGTACAAAAGAAACTGGTGTAAATTTTATCATACTAGCGTCCTTTAAAACAACTTCAACATCCTGTGTTTCAGAAACAAGACATTTTAGAACACAGGTTAATGTTTCTTTAAATGTTAAAATGACTGACGCTTTATATTTTGGAGACACCACCTTATAGATATTTGTAGAATAGGGGGGAGGCCCAAAATAATCACAAAAGGTCCATTGGTAAATTTTATATACCTACAGTGGAACAATAATTTTAAATTATAATACTTTAGTAACAGCCGTAAAGCTAACCAAATGAAATCTAATATTCAATTGTCTGATTGTTAAGCACATAAACTACAATTATAGTTAAGGAAAAAGCAGAAGATTGGATTGTCTCCATTTTATACTTGTAAAATAGTGGAAAATTATATAACATTGTATATGTATGTAGTTTGACATATATACTATATATTTTTATTACAAAAGTTTTTATATTGTAAGCAGTTTACATGTTTTATCAGACCCCTCTCTTTTTTTGTAATTTACCACAACCATTGCCTGCGAAATCGCAGCATATGTGACGAGATTTAGCAGATGATAATGCGACTATAATAGCTTTCAAACGTAAATGTTAAGGAATATCTCTTACATTTGCTGTTTTCCTCTGAATGGTTGGATTTGTTTATTGAAATGTGAACTACTAAATGACATTAAAATCGCTAAATTACCATAAAAAATCATTTTTACGACATTTGTTCCTGCAGCAGTTGAAAACGGTTGAAACTGCCAATTCAGCTAGTTACGTTCAGTACGAGTTACCAGTGAATTTAATGCAAGAAGTAGTTGGACGGACATTGCTGATAGATTTAAAACATTTTTAACTACTGCAGGAGCACACCTATGGTTATTCCTCCCCTGTATCTTTCATTTATGAAAGTGTCATGTCCAAAAAACAATTAAAATTCTTACCCCGGCAGCATCGAAATTTCCATTTACTATTCCTACGGTTAAAAAACCGGCGATTAGGTGAAATAATATCCATAACAGACAATATCCAAGTTCAACTTTAAACCACGGGACTATAGTCATCACTTCGATAAGATGGAAGAAATATAAAAATAGTAATATACTGGTAATACAAAGTCCCATGCCCGCGACAAAACTGTAATATACGGCTCGAGATAATTGAGCGTAGTCTCCACTTGTTTGTATTAATATTAATCCAATTAAATTAATAATCTGAAACAGAAAACATATTTATTGCTTCATATCTAGAGAAAAAAATGTGTTTTTTTCTGAATATTTTTTCAATATGTGATAAAGCGTCAGGTATTTCAAATAAATGTGTGTGTGTGGATTATGGCATTGGTATTACCAATTAGCCACATCTTTATTTCAAATAAATAAATTGTATTTTAAAAGGAATAATTCGAAAGTCAAATTAGCCACTTAATATCTGTTATACTGAAGAAACTGTATTTCAGTTAAGTAAGCTAAGATTTTGCAAAGTACCTATAAATTGAGATTTTGCCATAGTAATTTACGTTATAAGTCCACTTACACTTTGATCATTGACCATTTTTAACTGTTATTTATTAACTTCACGGTTGCAATAATTTATTTTTATAATTTAATATAACTATAGAAATAAAACCCCGCGAATAGCAGCAAATCCCCCAACGTACGCATATTCTAATGACGTTCTAACCTCGGCAAAGCCATGTACTAACGCTCACGGTTTACACACACCAAAATGCAATAAACAGAGATAGAGAATACATCGGGTTTCAGTTTGACTGAGTCTTTATCGTGGTGCCGTAAATGTGAGTATAGTATCGTTGTGCATAAAAAGCAGCACAGTAATAATGAGGTAAATAATATATAATCTCTTATAAACATATTATACGCTTAATAGTAATAGTATTTTTATATTATCTATTAGCCACTGTCTACAATTTCGATCGCTGACTATAGATTATATTACTTACTACTTGTGATATTTTGAGTAACCCTCCTATACTGTAAGCATAGGATGCATCGAACCTTATTCTGGATGTTTTAGGTACCGGTACTGGTGCCGGTGCCGGTGCTGGTGTCGGTGTTGTTGCATTTCCACTTTCCATTTTGAAATTCTAAAATAATGGTATATAGCTGAAAAAGACCAAAATGTGTAAGTAATAAAGTATCAAATTTATATACAGGATGTCTTAGGTATTACTGGCATCCTTGGATGATTGTACAGTCAAAATAAATTGAATTTGCCCAAATATACCTATATTGAAAAGTTTATCGTTTGCGAGATACAGGGTGTCAAACATTTTTAAAAGAGTCAGGTGTATACATTAAATTGCAAAAAAGTTTCTGCCATTTAAGAGAAGCATGATATGCCATAAGTGGCGCCTTCTACTAGTAGCATCAAAATTAGAAACAAATTTGAATTTCTCGCCCCCAAAAACCCCCTATCTCCAAAATGTATCCAAATATTTGGATTTTTTAAAAAAATTATTTGCAAATATCGAAAATAAAATTTTTACTTTGACACCCTGTAACTTTTTAACAATCAACGTTTGACTAAAGTAAGTTTAGCTATATCACATTATTTTGTTGCCAGAAATCTACTCTTGCCCTATTTCGGGACATCCTGTATTTCTGAAGCATAAAAGAACAATTACCTAAATACGATGCTTTTTAAAGAAAATTTTAGAGAATAATTATTCGAAATAATTAAGATTTTACGTATCTTGTGTTTTTTTATTATTTATTATTATTATTATTTATACCATTTTTATTTTAAATAAAAAAGAGCGCTACCTGGTTTCTACGTCACTGGTGATAATAGCAATATTTAAACATACTAAAAATATCTCATTACAACCTAAAGCTATTGTAGTTTTGTCACGAAAGGTTTTCAATGTAAGTAAATATAGTAACAATTTCGAATCTTCTACACCCTGTATCTTGGAAACGGTAGACTTTTAGATATAGATATATTTGGCTAAATTTCATTTCTTTTGACTATACAATCACTCCTTCCAAGGACACCAGTAATATCTGAAACACCTTATTATACAGTATGCGCCAAAAGTATGGAATAAATTCAATAAAAACGAAACAATTATTTTTTGGGAAAAATCCTCGAACAGGTCGATTTTTAATTTAAAGAATACATATTTTAGCGTAAAATGCGATTTTCAAATGTCATTTGTTTTCGAGTAATCACGTCATCGATTTTTTTTAAATGGCAACACCATATTTTTTCCTTGATTCTGAAAGATCGTTTAATTCTCTATCAGACAGTACTAAAATTTTGCCCTCTTACATAGGAAAGTTTTCGAGTAAATGACGATTGAATGTATGTTAGAAAACATAAATCAATTAAAATAAAGCGAAAACGTTATCAAGTTTAGTTTTTCGAATTCCATAGTTCTTTTATGGATCAGGTGAAAATCTTTGCAAAGTGTCATTGTCACACCGACTTTCTAATAAGTATTGTAAGAGACATAGAAATTGTTATTCAATTTAAAGTATTATGGCACATCTAATTGTTACTCAAAGAATTGAAATTTTAATTCTTATCGGATGCGGGAATATGACTAGAACTCAGCAGGAAGTTTGCGAATTATTTAATGAAAAATATCCAGATCGCCCTATCAGCCAATCAACAGTCAGTAAGGTAGAGTCTAAATTTAGAGAAACTGGCAATGTTGTAACCTGGACGTCCAAGCATTAATGAAAATCAGAAATAGAACATTTTGATAAGTATGGTGGATAATCCTCATAATTCTTCACGATTGGTTACATTAAACAATGACACTAGTCAGAGCACAGTGCTACGTATCTTGAGGAAGGAAAAATATCATCCCTACAAAATTCAACTTGTGCAGGAACTCAATGAAGATGATCCCGATCGCTGCTTACACTATTGCGAAATTCTAATGGATTTATGTCAAGGAAATAGAAATTTACACCGGCAAATACTTTTTTCAGATGAGGCCACAATTTGTCTGAATGGTACAGTAAACCGTCAAACTTGCAGATATTGGAGTCGGGAAAATCCTCATTGGATGGCAGAGGCACATACCCAACACCCTCAGAAATTAAATGTGTGCGCTGGAATAGTTGATGACAGAATAGTAGGGCCTTTCTTCTTTGAAGGAACCCTTACAGGACAAAGATATTCAGAGTTTCTAGAAAATGACCTTGTTCCAGCCCTTGCAGTAATTTTTCCTAACGATAATGACCCTGACATTCCTGACGATACCATATGGTTTCAGCAAGACGATGCACCTCCGCACTATGCGCGCCCTGTACGAGATTTTTTGGACAACTGTTTTCCTGGGAGGTGGATCGGCAGACGCGGACCGATAGAATGACCTGCAAGATCGCCAGATCTTACACCTCTTGACTATTTTTTATGGGGATACTTGAAGTCAAAAGTGTACATTAATAAACCACGTAATTTAGAAGAACTTCAAAATCGCATTCGGGACGAAATACGCAGTTACCCCAGAAATCATTCATAATGTGCAAGAAGAATTTCTTCACAGACTTGCGCATTGTCAAGAAGTTGGTATTTTATTTTACATACCTCAGAATTGTTACTTTTTTATGGATAAAATTTACGTTTTCTAACATTCAATCGTCATTTACTCGAAAACTTTCCTATGTAAAAGGGCAAAATTTTAGTACTGTCTGATAGAGAATTAAACGATCTTTCAGAATCAAGGCAAAAAATATGGTGTTGCCATTTAAAAAAAAATGGATGACGTCATTACTCGAAAACAAATGACATTTGAAAATCGCATTTTACGCTAAAATATGTATTTTTTAAATTAAAAATCGACCTGTTGGAGGATTTTTCCCAAAAAATAATTGTTTCGTTTTTATTGAATTTATTCCATACTTTTGGCGCATACTGTATAGAATGAATATTCTCATTAGTTTCCTCCCAGTGCTAATAGTGGTTTTAATAACAATACCCCTCATTTTAATAAAAAAAAACGATGTAAAATTGTGACGCAAACATCTCCTAGCTCTATAAATACCGCGTGATTTATTAATGATCTCTTTATAAGATAATATTGATATTGATAATATACCTAAATGATACGAAGGATATTGGTGCAATAGTGATTCTTATTACGATTTAATTCGATAAAAATATTTACAGAAAATCATATAACCAGATTTTCTCTAACTGACTAATTATTTTGTTTATAGGCAATATTATGATATAAATCAGAAGGGATTCAACTACAATTGTTACTAGTAAAAATTAGTCACATTTCCCATTTCAAAATATTTTCAATAAAATTGTTATAAATCTGTTTGTGTATATTTTTATATTACAATAGTTTTAACTGTATTAATTCTAATACTGCGCAACAATTTTATAATATTACGTAATTTGGTCTTAGAAGTAATGCAATAGTTTTTTTTGCTTGGAATAATATATTTATTATTTAAATAATTTTATCATATAATCTGAACATCCATGTAATTTGCTTCCTTATCAGGTCGAAAAATACAAGTAAACAATCTGACACACCCCGTATATTAAACACAGTACACAGGGCATCTTGCTAGGCAGATGTCCCAGATGATTTTAAGTGGGATTCATGACGTAGATCGTCAAAAAAACGTGGGACATCGTGAAATGTTAGTAATGATTTCGGTAACAAAGCTGTTCCGAGTTACGATACACGATAAAAATGCCGCAATGTATTTAATGCAATAGTGGAAACACAGGGGAAGCAGGTTTCCTGCTTACTGATAACACGCGCTTATACAGAGAGATTAAGTCGTACTGTCATTAATTTTAACCACATATTCGGAAGGCCTAATAAAGGCAAAGAATCAGAATTTTTTTCTCTAAATCTCTTCTTTTCTCTAAAAGAAAAACAATTAACGGCGCCGTATTCTTGAAATAGTGTTTTCTACAAATACAAGTAATTTTAGACATTTAAGAACTGAATAATATAGAGTTTAGCAAATAACAACAATATTATCTCATGCCAGCCACAGGCAAATATTCAAAGGTACTGAAGTAAAATCAATATACAGGGTATCCCAACGAAAATTTGACCCCCGCTATAATTGGAAAATGAATAATATTTCAAAATTCGCCGAGACCCTTCGATTTTTGTTCTTGGGGGGAGCTTTTTTGACAGTCAAGCCAACTCGATATGTTCATCCCCCTAATGCTTAGCAACCCCAACTTAAAATTTTCAAATGCAACTACCCCACTTGTGGCACATCATTTTAAAGCCCTTTTCATTGCGAATACAGTGACGTACGTTTTTAGAAATCGGTTGAGATTTGACAGAATTATTGGTTACAAACGAAAAGATGACAAACCAACTTACGCGTAGTAATTTCTACACAAATGCCCACCACTAATAAGTTTTTCATCTACTACACATGACCGCATTACCTAATTGTTATTGATGTGTCTATCAGTTTACAAAAAAGTCAGAAATAAGAAAGCTGAAGCAAATAAAACTAGATACTAAAATAGTTATTAGTAGAAGATACTTAAGTTTATAGGAATTCAGACCTTTTCAAAATAACAAAAAATCAGTACTACAAAAAAAGTCGGTGACCAAGAAATCGTTAGTTTCGGCCGTTATTGAAAGTATTAACGTGTGTTCGAAATGGTTTATTCTATCGCGGAAAGAGTAGAAATTGTTGCAATATATTATCGAAATCACGATTGTGCTAAAGCTACAGCACGAATTTTTAATGCCAATCATCCTGAAAAAAATGTAAACCACCAGTACGTTAAACACCTGATTGACAAATTTGTTGCAACAGGTTCGCTTTTAAACAAGAAACGTGAAGTAATTGGGCCAGTTCGAAATGAAGCAGTTGAAGTGGCAGTTTTGGCTCATGTACAGATGGATAAGAAGCAATCGCTTACAACTGTGTCTCAAGCTTCTGGCGTATCCCGTTCCAGTGTTCATCGAATTTTGAAAAAACACAAGTTTCATCCATTTAAGATGACGCTGGTTCAAGAATTACATGAAGATGACTTTGATCGCCGTAACCAATTTTGCGAATACTTTAGTGAACAACTTCTACTGAATCCAAATCTTCTCTACAATACTTGTTTCTCCAACGAATGCACATTTATGTTGAATGGCAAAGTGAATAGACACAATTGTCGTTATTGGAGTGGTACTAATCCGCATTTAGTCAGGGAATTTCATACTCAGACACCTCAAAAATTGAATGTTTGGGCAGGCTTTTTGGGCGACCATCCAAGGTAATCTCAAGGGAAACACCTATCTAGAATTATTGGAAAGTACAATTGATCCTAGGATAACAGAGATTTTAGAAAGTGACGACAATTTACTAGAAAATGAAATAACCCTCCAACAAGATGGTGCGCCCCCGCACTATGCTGCTGCTGTGCGACAATTTTTGGATGACCATTTCCCGGGGCATTGGATTGGCAGAAGAGGTCCCGTCGAATGGCCACCAAGATCTCCGGATCTGTCCCCTTTGGACTTTTTTCTGTGGGGTCATTTAAAATCACGAGTGTACGCCACTCAGCCGGAAACATTGGAATTGCCACGTCAGAGAATTGTAGAAGAATGCCGATTAATAACTGCGGATGTCTTTAATAATGTTCGAACAGAATTTGAAAACAGACTGTATTATTGTTTGGGAGTTAACGGGGATCATTTTGAGCAATTCATCAAATAAATCTGATTTATTATTTGCTTCAGCTTTTTTATTTCATTTCTGACTTTTTTGTAAACTGATAGACACACCAATAACAATCAGGTAATGCGATCATGTGTAGTAGATGAAAAACTTATTAGTGGTGGGCATTTGTGTAGAAAACACTACGCGTAAGTTGGTTTGTCATCTTTTCGTTTGTAACCAATAATTCTGTCAAATCTCAACCGATTTCTAAAAACGGTACGTCACTGTATTCGCAATGAAAAGGGCTTTAAAATGATGTGCCACAAGTGGGGTAGTTGCATTTGAAATTTTTAAGTTGGGGTTGCTAGGCATTAGGGGGATGAACATATCGAGTTGGCTTGACTGTCAAAAAAGCTGCCCCCAAGAACAAAAATCGACGAGTCTTGGCGAATTTTGAAATATTATTCGTTTTCGAATTATAGGTGGGGTCAAATTTTCGTTGGGATACCCTGTATGTATAACGTCAGAAACCTATCTATTCGGCAAATTTGTAGGTACTGAAATCTTTCAAAATACGTATTTTTTTAAATTCAACTATAGATGTAAACATTGTTATAACATAAATTTGCATAGTTCTACATATAAGATTATTCACTTTTGTTTATATGTGAAAATAATTGTTAAAATGTGGGATTAGAATAGCGAAATAATATGTATCATACAAATGCATTTTAAAAGTAATTATATTATTTGAGGAGAGTTTAAATAGTAAAAGTGGATAAACAAAACATCAGTCATTTTATTTTTGATATTTTGCTCTACGTGTTTTATTTTTCAAGATTTCAGTACCTAAAAAACACCACAAATTTGATCATTTTACGGCGAGAAATACGGCGACCTTAAATCCATAACACGGCGTTCCTTCTAAGCAACAAATTTTCTGATGACGAAACCATTATATCGTTTGAGTGATGAAACGAAACGGCGTTGTCACATCAGCACCACACATATGATAACTACTGTTTAAAATTTCAGCGTATTTATTCAAATATATCATCGTCAATCGCATCTACGGCATTTATTTGATATTTGGAGATCATACCGCACATATGGAGGGGGAATACGTGGAAAAAATAATGCAATGCAACATTAACAGTTTATTTCGGATTGTTTCGCGTATCTGTCTTTAAAACTGATGGCTGATTTCCCTAGTTGTCGAATTTTGCAATTGGTTTAAAATCAAAATGCAGCTGATCCCAACTTTATTAAAAAAGTGTTCTGGACGGATGAGTGTTTAACATTTTAAACAGTTAGGTACCATTCTACTTTTTGAAAAACTTGTTTATCACTTAATGTCTCTCGGACTGTTTTTTGTCGATAACGCGAGGGTTTTTTGTATTACTTAGTCAGTATTTAAATATGAAAGACTTTTCAACCTCTCTTAATAATTTACCGTTTATGTATGATGTCCAACACTAAGAAAATATTTAAATTTAGCAACGTCGCTTCAGGCCGACACCGAGTTGATTTGGGAACTGTCAATGAATTGAGACCGCCAGCAATCAGTAATGATAACAGTCTAAAAAAGAGCATAAATTTATTATGCATTTATAATTTTTTTATCTCTTATATTTGTATTATACTAATTTTCCCCATCTCCCCTTGAAATTAATAACATTATGACTGAATCACCAAATTAGCACGAACACAGTAAAAGCAAATTGAAGCAGGTCAGCGCTGAAAACCTGCGAAATGCGAAATTTAGTTTATTTTTTGTTTTACGATTAAAATTTTATTAACTTGATAACTAAGGAATCCAAAACAACCAGATCTGTATAGGATCAAAATCCGTAATGTAAATAAATCACTTCTGATATCTAATAGGCAAGATAGTCATCCACCTACAAAAATAAAAACAAAGGCAATGAGTTGTTGACTCAGTGCGGGCAAGTAGTAAAATAATATATGAAATCATTGACTGAAATTATATAAATTACTGAGATAAAATAGATGAAGCAAGTAATTTTTAACTGACCGTATCATTTGATCCTGTACCTGGATTATTTGTTTATGTAGCCAACTGATTGCTGCAATCTGATTGTTGCAGTACTTGAGGGTATAATTACAAGATAAAAGATAAATAAAAGTAAACAACCACGCAATTTCAACGGTTTATATTTATGTTCACGAAATCATCTTTACGATTACCGCTTACAGACGTTTCACTCGCCATTCAGTCTGGAAGACGTTTGCTTTCAGTAAAGTTTGCCAAATAAGTATAATCATCATCACTCTTCGATTCTCTATCTTAATGCTCCATCATTACTCGCCTCTTCAACAAGCAAGTTTTAGCAGGTGAAAAGAGGCCGGCTATTCCACGGACAATACATCGTGGTTCGCGCCGCGTTTTTACGACGGTATCAGCGAGCGCTCTTTGATCCGTAGCGACAGAGAGTAATTCAACATATACATACATACACATATACACACATAACATTGGTCCGAAAATACAGACAATTTCTTTAAAGTGTGTGGCCCAAAAAATAATTTTTTGGTGTAGCATTTCTACCTTTTGCTTTGAGGTCCTAAAATAGCTAATTTTATACATATAGTTGACTTTGGGAGTTGGGACACCCAGATTAACACAGAATCTATTTAAAGAAAAAAGCAGAACGTGTAGGTAGTAACGTATTGAATGTATGAATGAATATAAGTTCTCCGTTAGCTATTTATTTGTGGTTTTAAAGACGTTTGTTAATAAAAGTACGTATCTATATATAAAAACGAGAGTTAAAATTATGATGTAAACATCTTATAAAACCATTTACATACACGTTTTCAGTTCCATAAGTATTTCATGAATCACTAATGAGCAGGGTTATCCGTATCATACATATGATAATTATCCATCAACGACTTGGAAATTTCAACGTCTTCGCAGTTTTTCTCAGAATCATAACTGCACAATAAAAATACGTTACATGGTAAAATCAGTTGGCGGACCATCCAGTAAAACACATACCGGGTTAACTAAAAAAAAAATGCAGCAATAATTCAGACGACTTGCGTCATACGAACAAATTAATGAATAATTAATTATATTTTCACTTATAATACCACTAGAGCTTCAATTATTACTGGAAATTTTTTCGAGCACACGAATATTTTGAAATTTTTCCCGAGTCGAAGACGAGGATGAATTTTCTAAAAAATATTCGTGTGCAAGAAAAAATTTCCAGTTTTTAATTGAAGCTAGAGTGGTATTCGGTAAAAAAATTTCACAATGAAGTGTTAAAAAATATCGACAAAAATATAAAGATATTAAAATTTTTTCATTGTTTTGAAGAGACAGAAATAATAAAAAATAAGTTGATAGTAGTTCAATCTTTCAGTTTTCTAAAAATTTAGTGTACTAAAGTTGGTAAAAATATATTTTATTGCAAAAAAACTTGAAGCAGTATATATAATCAAAGTAACTTACATACATATAACATTAGATTAAATAAAATACAACTAACCGACTTTAGTTAAGCAAAATAATAAAAAATAAGTCAATAGTAGATCAATCTCTCAGTTTTCCACATACTCATTTTACTAAGGTTGGTAGAAATATATTTTCTTACAAAGAACCTTAAGCACTATGTAATATCAATAAAATTCATATGTATATATTATTAAGAAGGCCATGCAATCCATGTCAAACAAGGTAATCGTGACTTTTGACGTTATTTGACCAAAATCGTTGTGTTGTACAAAAAAATGGAGCGGTTTGAGAAATACGTTTTATGCAAGTTTTGCAAAAGAGTTAGTGAAATTAAAATGTATCATCGGAACCTAAAATTTTTAATGTATTTATTACAAGAATGCGGGCCAGAAATTTATTCGCCAAACTTGTTTGAGATTATTAAAAATCATTTGCTTCTGGTGTGTAAGAAATATGGAGCTCTTCGTGGATCACAGCAGAATAAGATTGTTTCAAAGTACTACATTTATTTTTTGAAATATAGACATTTTATAAATTTTAGTGAATGTGTGCTTGTTTATTCCCCATTAAGAAAAGAAGACGCGGCTGAGGAATTTCAGCAACATTTGGACGCTTTAATTAAAACTACTAAAACTACCAAGTATGTACACTTGGTAAATAATTATTTATAAATGATTTGTACTGATTAAATTATGATAGAATAAATTTGAAGTTAAATATAAATGTCAAAAAATTTCCAGTGTAATTTCATGCTCCTTACCCCAAGGAAGAGAAATATTTCCGGAAATTTTCTTAGTTGCTATAGTAATGCTACAAAATACAGGCCTTTAATTGGCTGAAAAATACTATTGTGAAATTTTCATCAAAATATTTATGAAACTGCAACTGAGAATAATAAAACTATATGCTACACTAAATGTTTGCACTATATATTACACTAAATTGCAAATAATAATTGTTTTTAACGTGACCAAATATCGAAAATTATGTTGATAATAAGAACAAGTGCGTAATATCAGCCGTGACGTAAGTTGTCTAAATTCTTGTCGCGACTATATTTATCAATCACTGTCTAATATTACAGTTTTTGCCTAATACATTTCTGAAATTTTAGATGGCGAAGGGCAGGTTGATGTAATATTTACCGATTTCCTAAAAGCTTTTAATCAGATAGATCATTATATTTTACTAGCCAAATTACATCGTTTTGGTATTTCGGACCCATTAATCACACTTTTGGAATCATATCTAGCTAACAGACAATTTATGGTTAGATTTCAAAACTTTATCTCTCGATCATTCATTCCGTCATCTGGGGTACCGCAAGGTTCCAACTTAGGCCCGCTTTTGTTTTTACTTTTTATTAACGATCTTCTTGATGTCGTTTCAAGTGGAAAATTATCGCTGATGACTTTAAGTCAATAAATTCGGTATCAGATTGTGATCGTCTTCAGTTCTGTATGAATCATATATTGTCGTGGTGTAAAATAAATCATTTGTCTCCCAATATTTCCAAATGTAAATCTATGTCCTTTACACGCAAAGTCAATTATGTTGTATGTTGTCTTGAAATTTTTGTTAAGTAACACCATATTTTTCATGATGTGTATGTAGAATGCGCTCTTTCAAATGGCATGGTCAAAATTGGGAGTTGCCATTTAAAAAAATTGTCAATGACGTCATATCTCCCTAACTATGTTAAGTTCTTATTAACGTTATTTTGAATATGAATATTAAAAAAGTAAAAATATGAGAATGGATCTAAGGAAATCTTTGTATCATAAATACCTATATTGTAATAAAATTTAGTGATAAAGAGGCACAAGAAAATGAAAGTACTGACGATGAAGAGGAGCGAGATAAATCTCTTTGAAGAAGAAGTATAGGTATTTTTTGTGTAATTATTTTTTTCATAATAAAATAAATTCTGTTACCGCATACTGAACTAAACTCGGAACTAAAATTCACAACAGTCGCTAACAATTTTTAAATTAAAAAAAACCTCTATAGATTTCAAAACCCCCTAAACGAAATGTAATTTTCAAAATCAGTTAAATCCGAGAAAACTTGTTAGTTTTACAAAAGACTCATCGCAAAATTTTTCAGCGGAAACCATCTATAATTATATCACTGCCTAAAAATTTACATAGTCAGAATTTTAATAACCCTATTTTTTAACAGTGGATTTAATGAGTTTTGGAAATAGGTAACTCATATATTCTTGATTTTAATGTAGGTACAATTATATCTTCCACAAAACAGGTAAGTACTGAGAAATTATTATTAATAGGAATAAGCATAATTCCCTGAAAATCTCATGACATCATACCTCATTGGTTATTCAAATATATAGTATTAAATGAACATCATAAAATTCTTGAACTGAGAAAAAGAACAACCAAAAACATTTCAACTTATGTAATACTTGCAGTTTCATAACTTTATTGTACAGTTATTGATAAATTATGTTTGACTGATTAATAAATGAATAATGCAAATTTGTTTTACATGGAAAAATAATATATTCCATATCATATATTTATTTTTGTTATGTAATGGGTAAATCCATCTGATATGTTAATCTTCATACACAGGATGTTCCTCAATGATATGCGATTATCTAAAGGTGTGATTGTACATGGAAAATTAATGATAGCTTGTTTTATAATCTATATGGTCCAAGAATGTTCCGTTGCGAAAATCGGGGTGTTAAAATTTTAGGAAAAAGGAGAAAATTAATTAATATTTTCGAAACCGCTTGAGATATTTCAGTGATATTTAGTACGTAGTGATAGTTCATAAAGGTGCATATTTTTCAATACAAGAATAATTCTTAGCTCAAACAGTGGCGTGCGTACGAGCACTAACTTTGAGTGAAAAAATAAAACCCGTATTTATTTCTTTCTTTTTCCTAAAATTCCAACAGTTCGTATTTTCACAACAGTATATTTTTGTGCTATAATTTATAAAGCAAACTATCATTAATTTTCCATGTAGAGTCACACGCTTAAATATTCGCATATCTTTATAAGGTATACAGTGCAAATGCCACAGAGAAATGCAGAAGCAAGATTATAAATAGGTATATTTATATTTTCTATCATGTTGTGACTGTATGTTTCAACAGATAAATCCCGTAAATTTATTTCAAATAAAATTAAAATCACATATGTACACACCAGTACACAGTATATCCTGATATGAAGTGTGCATAATTATTTACGCGGACATTCCTCGAATAGTATAAGCAAAAAAATGATATAAACCTTGGTCCGAAAATGTTCCGCTTCTGGTTTGTTTTATTGTGAAAAGTTTTTATTTGTGGTCTAAATTGAAATTATTAGTATTCATTAAAACGAGACTATTAGATTGAAACAACAAAACTAAACCAGCAAACTTACACGCACTTCATCTTGTATTTTATCAAGTTATTTACTTATCTACAAATTTCTCTGCATCCCACCTCTGTAAAGGCATAATAGCATAAACAAAAAAACACAAAATTTCAGCACACATTTACAATGATTCTACAAAACGTCTACTTATTAATAAATCTAGGTAGCCATAAAGTATGTTTACTCTGCATACACAGTGTTCAGAAAAGTAAAAAATATCGACAAAAGTAAACTGCTTTAGTAACAGACAAAATGCTATTAAGAACAGTTCTTTACAATAAAAAATTATGTCTTAATGCAATTTTTGGATAAATCAGATTATTTCAATTGCCCCAAAATAAAAAAAAATCGTTAGGGAAAATAAAAACTGATATTGAACAAACTTTCAAATTAAAAGGTTTACTTATGTTGTGAGACAGTGGCACAATTATCCTTGATTCAACATTATATTCTCAATATCAAAATAACAAAAAAAAAGATATTTATAAATTAATTTTGTAAAATACCTAATTTTTTGTTTATATCTCTTGAATAAAATAAAGTCATCTCAAAGATGGTGTTTAACAAATTCAGGTACTTTTTTATCTATCCAGTTTTAACATGGGAACTTAATTTTAAACACAAGCAAACATTTTTGTTCAGAATGGTTGTTTCGAAAAATTAATAATAAATATATTTTCTCTTGTCTGTCTACACCGCGACCCTATTGTACATATAAAAGCTTATTAAAATATTATGTGATTAAATAAATCCTGAACAAAAATAATTGCTTAATTTAAAGCTATAGGTACTTAATATATAAATAAATAAGTCGAGATTTTTTTTGTTATGCTGAATGGCAATTAAAATCGTAAGTATAGATACTAATCTTTCTACTGGGTATATACATTTCAGATAAAATCCACATTTGAAAATTTATAACTTCCATTGAATGAATAAAAGTGCAAACATTATATAGAAAAATAAAATAAAAAAAACTTATGCGTAAGTTACGTTTTGAAAAAGTCGCCATCTCTACAACAGTGATGAGTGAAATAAACAATACTTGCATGTTTTGTATGAAGTTATTACTGTATTAAACTAAATGTATTAATTATTTATGACTACTTCACATTTTGTGTGGCCATTAATAATTAATGTTTTAATTAATAATATTTGTTGTTACTTGAAGGGCTACATTTAGAAAACAGTGTATTTTCAGAGCAAGGTTTATACAGTCATAAAAGTATTTTCCTTATTTGTACATGAGAAACGTAGAAAGAGTAAAGTGTATGCATTTCATTCTGGGATATACAGGGTGAGTCAGTCATAATGTCATTAATTTTAATCACGTATTCGTGGCCTAATAAAGGCAGAAAATCGAAAAAAAAAAATGTTTTACTCGACCTTTAAAAAAATAAATAAATCACCCTATAAAAATCAGTGCGCTACGAACTTTCTGAGGACACACCCATACGACAATCGAATGCCATTGTTGCCATATCATGTTTACATACACAATATCGTCTAACACATCAGCGTGTTATTCAAAACACCACACATTTGGAGGGGGGATGGAGAGAATAGTGATAATACAAGCAGTAGTTTGTTTATTTCGGTCTCGCGTATTCGTCGTAAATGCATAATTTTACAAATTCCGAATATGCGGAAATGGTAGTGTTATATGGAGAATGTTTACGAAATGCAACTGATCCTAATTTTATTAATAAAGTGCTATGGGCGGATGAGTGCAGTTAACAGGTTAGTACCATACTACTTAAAAAACAATAAATTTCTAGGCTAGATGTACGTAACTACAAACTGAATAATTAATTGTACTTACGAGTAATACTAAAAATTCATATTTATTTGTAAAACGTAGTGAAAACGTAATATCCAAATTATTAAACAGTAATAACCTAACATTCGAAAACATTTTTTTATTTGTTTTTTTTTTTAAATAAATCAATATTTAAGGAAAATTCATTCAAGTGTCTAGATTTAAAAAAATAGTTTTACTCCTTGTCGTTAAATACAGTACAAAAACTAGGTAACTAGGTTATTGACCTAATAATACGGTAGGTCAAGGTTCACTCTCTGTAACTTAGATTAGCGGCATGCCATTTCGGTCTTGGACAGTTTTCTGTCGACAACACGATGGTTTTTTATTCGGATTCAGTATTTAAACACGAAACACTTTTCAGCTTCTCTTAATAATTTACTCATTGGGTATAAGTTTTTTATGTAATGTACGTAAATAGTTTATTACTCGGTTTATTATTAGACACGTTGGAGTTTTGTTGCAGTCATAACAGCTACATTTGCTCAAAGAAAAATCCACCCACTACTTGTCGGTTTAGCTTTCAGAGGTGATTTGTTGTCACCGTATGGGCAGGAGTGTACAGGTATCGTTTGATTGGACCGTATTTTCTACCGGAAAACCTGAGTGGACCGCGTTACTTGCAATTTTTAATAGAATTATTTGATTATTATTATTTGATTTTATTGGATATTAACATTTTAAATTATTATTGGCTGAAGTTGAACTGAGCAAGAAAAAATGATATTCTAAAATAGTACTGACCGTTTATTTGTGATGTCTAAAACCTAGGTAGGTAAGTAGGTAGGTACGACAAAAATATTTCAACTTGACAACATTGCATCAGATCGACATCGAGTTGAACTGTAAGCTGTAAAGTTGGTCTGTGGCTGTAAACGACCAAGGCTGTGAGCGGTCAGTGACAGTCTGAAAAAGGGGTTTAAATAATGATTTGAAAATATTTTTTTTCGGCGTAAATATGCATTTAGATTTTTTTTAATCGCGTATTCGCATTATACTCATTATTCCCTATCTCCTCTTAAAATTAATGACATTATTACTGACTCACCCTGTATAATGTGTTCCAGCAAACAAATAGAGAACAAATTTTTAAGATGTTTTCAGATTTCTAAAAAAAAGTTACCAATATTTTTGCATGTAATTTGGTAATTAAAAATATTGTATGAAATAGCAACAATAAGTATTTAGTAGTTATTTAGAGCAGGTATTTATGCAACTTTAAAGCTATTATATTAATGTGCCTTTCCTTTGAGAAAAAAAAAATGTTTTGGCAACAGTTAAGTGGAATATGGAAAAATTTGTATTATAATTAATATGTTTTACATCTATTATTGCTATACATTTTAACTAAAATAGCATAAGTATTTAGAATCTAATTTTGAAAGTTTAAACAAAAAACAACAGAAGATAGTAATTTTATATAAAAATACATTAATATTCAGCTGTAACAACAATTTAGTTTATATCACGTAAATTAAACAAGCATTTAAACTAGTACCCAACACTTAAAAGTAATACCTACATTTATAAGACACACCGGCCTGAAATAATTCTGATTTGTTTGCTTTACTTATTAGGTCACTATTTTTTATAAATATTCACTGCGCGGGAAGAAACTTTCGTCACAAAATTTATTTTTAACTTATGGATACTTGCTTCACCGCAGATGTCTAAAACAGCCGCACAGAATCGTACGAATCTCGAAATGCTGAACATAAGCGAGCGCGCATTTTAATTTTCTGCAAAATCCATTAGTGTTTTATCATTTGGAAAAACGGACCCCTCCCACTCAGTGGCGCATCCTGGGGGGGCACCTAGGCTTGTGGTAGCATCAATACTTTTATTCCCATATTTGCTTTTTAATTTGGTTGCATATAAACAGTTAACAATTATAATCCAACATCATAAATTAACGAATTAGAAACTCAGTATTGCAGATTGCATCTTATACAGTTATATGTGTAGTTTACATTAAAATAAAATTTTCGAGAAATATTTATTAACTACCTACTTACTCGAAATGCAAATGGTAGGATGGAAGAACGTTGCTTTTGTCAATGGTCAATGTGAGAAATTGATACCGGCAATGTTTGACCATTCCCCTAATTAATGAATTAATCTTAAACGTTAAATATTTTAAAAAGTGTTTTTGAATCTTTTCAATGGCCAGATACTGTACTTCATGTATATAAGGCTTCATATTAATGAGGTGCGTATTCCAGTTTTGGTCTAACCAAACTAAAATATAAAGATGGCAATACAGATGTGTCACTAAAACCTTAAGATATAATTACAGTACGTCAGATTTACGACTAAATGTTAAAACTTTGCATTTGGAAATGTTCAGAAAAAACTTATTAATTTGACGTCAAATTTCCAGACGCCAAATTTGTTCTTGTAGTATAGCACAATTATGAAAACTGGAGAGCAGCAAACAACAATTTTCACAAGTTACTACATTATACAATTCATTAATGAAAATTAAGACCTGGAAACAATTTTTATGACAAATGATGCAATATTTCAAAAAAGAAAACAATTGTTAAGTTTTATAGAACAACTTTTTCTCTTAATTTTTCAGTTCTATTTGTCAGCGATGAATTTTTGTTATCTACCCCCTAGATAATCTAATCTAACTAGACACTACTACGACTAGGAAATCAACTTCATGTCTGTTTTTGCAAAGAATAATCATCTCTTTACAAACGTAAAGCTGGTTTGCAGTCCGTAAGTCTTTTTGTAGTAGCTTGCAGTAAGCTTTGCACCTGCAATACTTTTCTCCAAAATCTGGCTTGCAGTTTGTTTTGCATTAGTTAATTCGCAATTTCAGTAGAATCGATACCAACATTTTAACCCGAATGCTCACTAAAAACTAAACTGTTTATCCAGATTTGACAAGCAATAATAACAAACAACATAACATATAAAATAAAGATTTCAGTTAATATAATTTACATGTTCAACAATCAAACAATAATCAAGTGGAATCGAAAGAGGGAGTTTGAAATTGACTGTTTAGCCTAGGAATTTCTGCGTATGGTGCTAACCATAAAGATCACTAAATTGTTTCCCAGAATTAAAGAAAAACTGCAATAAAAATCGAGCAAAACCGATAATGTGAAAGTGCAAGTCTTTTAGATGACTTTTGCAATACGTTGCTGTTCAGTGCGCATACCTATGTGAAGAAATTTCAACTTGCAGACTGTAAAGCCACATTTAGAAGTTCAAAAACAGTCAATTTAACAATAATAATTATGACGTGAGAACAGTTTTCACATTTGTACTATTGTCATGGAAAAGAAAAAAATTACAGTAGTAGCAGTAACGTTGGTTAAATCCGCTAAAAATAAGTCAGAAAGGAAAAATCCGTTAAAAGAAAGTCAGGAAGGAAAAATATTTAATAATAACCTGAGATACTTCTATCAAAATATAGTATGCCCCAAAAGTATGGAATAAATTCAATAAAAACGAAACAATTATTTTTTGGAAAAAATCCTCGAACAGGTCGATTTTTAATTTAAAAAATACATATTTTAGCGTAAAATGTGATTTTCAAATATCATTTGTTTTCGAGTAATGACGTCATCGATTTTTTTTAAATGGCGACACCATATTTTTTCCTTGATTCTGAAAGATCGTTTAATTCTCTATCAGACAGTACTAAAATTTTGCCCTCTTACATAGGAAAGTTTTCGAGTAAATGACAATTGAATGTTAGAAAACGTAAATCAATTAAAATAAAGCAAAAACGTTATTAAGTTTAGTTTTTTGAATTCCATAGTTCTTTTATGGATCACGTAGGTGAAAATCTTTGCAAAGTGTCATCTCTACAAAATTCAACTTGTGCAGGAATTCAATGAAGATGATCCCGATCGCCGCTTCCACTAGTAGCAATATAGATGTCGGAGGAGAACCCGTTATAATAAACGTATTGCTTCCTCTGTGTCGGATAAGATTTCAAAAGCTGAAAATAACTGTAGTGAAGACCTAAACTCCAGAGCTTGTTAAGCAATATATTATATATGGTTAATCTTATCAAATGCTTTAGAAAAATCTGTGAATCTACTTGCCTCCTTTTATCCAATGTTTCACATAAGAATTGGCTAGACTACCAAATTAATTGATGTTGATATAAAGTTCATGAAACCATGTTGAAGAATTGAATAGCTTCAATAACGGAGGGAGTAGCGTTCTAATTATATCTTTTAACAGAAACGATGGAATTTTGTTTGAATCTGAAGTAAATTTATTTTTTAACATTTTTGCTGCTTCTAAGATTTCTTTTTCAGTAATTGTTTTTATTTTTTATGCTCATTTTTCCTATCTCTTCTTAAAGCGGCGCCCATGATTTCTCACACTTTCAAATGATAACGTATGTGTATATACTCATTCTATAAATAAATATTATTCCTACTGTGATATGCTCAAGGGTATAACGGCACGTTCAGGAGACATCATCCTGTTTTTTGCAGGATCGTTTTTTTTGCTGCATTCCGTTTAGTGGCCAATGTGTTTCAATAAGAACGTTCATATAGCCATCATGTTTGCAGGATCCTGCAAAATACTGATACCGTCGAATTTTGCCATTCGGTTTGGTTACTGTTTACTAGATCCAGTCGTTCTGCAAAATTCAGGATTCAGTTCTAATGGCCCATACATTTCAAATTATAGTATTTACACATGCCTACTACTCTACTGTTTTTTTTTTCGCAGGACGAGAAAGGGGACGTCTTATCTTTTGATGAAGAGTCCGATATAAAATAGCTGTGTAGTGCGATGATCATAAAGAGAAGTAAAGCTCTGTATGAACACACTATCTAGTTTTGCGAGAACCAGTAAAATCGGTTCCTGCAAAACAGGATACGCCATGCAAATGTGAACACGGTCTAAGGTCTAACGTAACATGTAACCGCAAAATTGACAAATAATTAAGGTAATACTTAACGATTATGTTACAAACATCATCAATGTTCAATAAATAAAAATGTATTATCTATACTTAGTAAGACAAAATAACAACAATAAAACTGCTTATATACCTTTCAACAAAAGAATATACATGCAATGAAGCTCACGGTTAACCAAATTTCTATTAAAAATTGAATCCACATCTTTTATATCTTCTCTTCACGAAAAAAATTATGTCATTGATTCAATGAGATATGTAGGATATAAATTATTACTTATAGCCTATGACCTAGGTCAAACACCGCCATATTATGTACGTATATAGGGTGTCCCGAAAGTAATGGGACCCAGCTTGAACATAGCTTCCTATGATCAAATAGAACCGATATAGACAAATTTGGCTTAGTCCAAAAGTGCTTCATTTAGAAGTTACAGGGCTTAAAAAAAATCGTTTTCTTGTTATGGGCATAATTATGAAACGAAACGTCCAATCATGTTGAAATTTGGTAGTTATGTTTTAAATAAGTACAAGCATTGCGAAGGAGTCAGTAGTGCTGCATATCGTAGGGGGCGCTCTTGGCAATTTTTTTGTAACTCATTTTTATCGTATCTTTTTTGTTAGTCCTATTCTGATACGCTTGATGGAAAATTATGATGAAGAAATTAATTTTGCGTAGAAAAGCTATCCATGTACCTTCTTTCTGCAGCTGCTCCATTAAATTGATTTTGACAGTAAACAGTAATCATATCTGCCGTACTGTGTTGGAAAACTGTTTAAGTCGAGGTATGTTTTCAAAATTTGACAAAATAATACTAATAATTTGAAATTATTTGCACATTACATTTACACTTTACACAACTACACAACGATAATTACTAACTCAGTACAATAATTAATATTAATCTGACAAACTTTTGATCAAATTTTATCAAATTTAAGCGTATCAACGTCAGTTTGACAAGTGGTAACTTGATCGAATTAGAAAATTTATTTCTATTTTAATGTGCGGAACTTTTCAAAATGCGTTTTTATTGAAAACAGCATTTTATCAACATGGAACACGTATAGCTTTCCTACGCAAAATTAATTTCTCCATCATAATTTTCAGTCAAGTGTATCAGATTAAGACCAACAAAAAAGATACGATAAAAATTAATTGCAAAAAAACTGCCAAGAGCGCCCTCTACGATATGCGGCACTACGTACTACTTCACAATGCTTGTACTTATCTAAAACATAGCTGTACCAAATTTGAACAGGGTTGGCCGTTTCGTTTCATAATTATGCCCATAATAAGAAAACATTTTTTTTTCTTTGAAGCCCTGTAACTACTAAACGAGGCACTTTTCAACTAAGCTAAGTTTGTCTAAATCAGTTCTATTTGATCACAGGAAGCTATGTTTAAGCTGGGTCCCATTACTTTCCGGACACCCTGTATATACTCAGGGTATTTAGGGTGTTCAAATACTCATACACCCCCTGTAATGAGAAACTAAACAATTAGGTTGCTGACCCGA
This sequence comes from Monochamus alternatus, assembly GCA_037114965.1. NCBI lineage: Eukaryota > Metazoa > Arthropoda > Insecta > Coleoptera > Cerambycidae > Monochamus > Monochamus alternatus. The sequence continues at coordinate 68,141,906 of CM073431.1, read as the reverse complement.
TTCCTGTCCTCAGAATGTTATGACACCAGCTTCTATGCCTATATGACTAAAATTGTTTAAAATGGACTAACACTTAATCAGTATTCACAGGAAAATTACCATAGACAATCAATGTGTTTCAGAAATATTTTTAAATAAATAAAGACAGTACTATGTCCACTACTGTTTATTATTAAAATAAATTATTTTTTACGATACAGATTTTTCATTACGATACAGATTTTATAATCCGTTTCATAATGATACCCATTACGATACAGATTTTTAATCAATAGAAACCCATAATTTTTCAATCAAGCATGCTGTGCATTTGACGTTTATCCTAGGTTATATGTAATTATTTTAGATGTCAAAATCAGTACGTATTAAATTTTCGTAGATACCTAGCTAAACTTCGATAATTTATCAAAATGTCTGATATCAGCGATATAGAAGAATTACCATCGACTCCTCCACACATATCGGAGAAAGCAGAAAATGCAGTTCATACGAATAATTACTGTTACCTATTGTGTTCAATAAAAATATAAAATTTATTTTTTTTGATCATTTATCGGGTGTAGAAAAAATATCGTATGCAACTCTCATGTAATGGTTATTAATACATGATCGTTGCATAATATACTAATATTTGGAAGTATGTCATGTCTTATAGTATTGTAGCCTCTATGTTGAGTTAGCTTAGAAACACGTCACGTAGACAAACAAACTTTATTGTCACTCTTGATTACACAAGAAATATCTTTCAACAAATTGGCAACTGTCAAACTCTTTACTTTGACGTTTCAGTCATTCACGTCTGACTGCTCAATATAAACTGACTGTGTCCGCGAAATGATCCGCTTATATAAGTTTTTAGGGTTCTAGAAGTTTTCTAAAAGAGAATGTTCCACAAAACGTCAAAATAAAGGCATCACAAAAATTATCAGTTCTAACGCAAACAATCCGCTTCCGTAACGGTATTTTGTACAATAAATACCTACATAAATGACGCAATACTTATGTATATTTGTTATCAAAATTGAAATCATAATTGCTGTTTTTAATACACCAATGTTAGATATTTTAAATATTAATGTTGGCAGTTTGGGTGAAAAAAATATCCTACACTATTCTATTTAAAAGTATTTTTTATATTTTGTGCTTAAAAGTATTATGATGTGTATTGCAGGAAATTTGTCAACATTGAAATGTTTACAATAAAAAAATACGAATAGATAAAACGTTAAAAATACCACATATCAGTTGATTACTTTACCAAAAGTAAATATCAAGAACTGGAGAATAATAAAAGAAATACACACATGGTTCCTACAGACAAGTAAACCGCATAGATATAAATATATATTATAGCGTCAGTGCGTAACGTTCTATGCATTTTAATCACAGGCGATAGTTTTGTCATATTTCAGATATATATTATAGCTCACCGTCCGTTACTAGCTTTATAGATTGATAGATTTTTTAAAACTAAACATGTATGGTAGTTATTTTAATAAAATATGAACGTCTATTAACCTGACAAGCCAATATCACGCTAGCAGACTATCCAATTACTTCACTGCTAAGAACGATAACAAAGCGATTTTTGCATCGTATTTTATTCCTTGTCGAGTACATTCTGACAGTGTATATTTTTTTTAAAATAAAAAAAGTTGCCCCTTCAACTCATACAGTCAGTTGCAAATTTGCTGCTGGCTGGCGCTCATCTAAAAACGAAAAATAAAATCCGACGGTCAAAAACAAGTGTACTAATTTGTACCACTCGGTTTCAATTTTGTACATACCTACCCTGTACCGTTTTCGGGAAATATGGTGGCTGCTAGTGTAATATTACGCTACTCGAATTACTCCAAATAAGAACGATAGCAAAGCGATTTTTGCACCATATTTTGTTGCTCGTCAAGTACTTTTTGATAGTATATAGTTTTTTAAAATAAAAGAAAAATTGCCCATTCAACTCATAGTCAGGTAAAAATTTGAGACTGCTTTGCGCTCGTCTAAAAACGATTAATAAAATGCGGCCACCATAAACAAATAGCCGATATTTATAAAACTAACGTTCGATAACTACGAATCTGCTGCAGTGCACGAATGATTGGTCCATGTCCCTCGACGCTAAGAAACCTATCGACGTTATATATTTGGACTTCGCTAAGGCGTTTGATCAGGTGCCACACAAGCGACTCCTTCACAAACTGAACCACTGTGACATTCGTGGTGATCTTGTGCTGTGGCTTGGGGCTTTCCTCAGTGACAGAACCTTTAGTATGAGGCTATCGGTCATCAGCACGTCCTGTCCTTAGTGGTGTACCCCAAGGATCTGTATTGGGTCCTCTGTTCTTCTAAGTATATACTTCCGACTTTCCGTATCACATACATTCCAAATCTGCATTTTTTGCGGACGATATCAAGTTCTATGCCAATCCCTTGGCAGACCATAACATCTTTAAGCGTGACCTTATGAACATTTCGAAATGGTGTCAGGACTGGATGAATGCTGAGAAATGTTCTGTTCTCTGTCTTGGCAGGAATAACCCCTTGCTTCAGTACTCACTATTAAATACGACATTAAAATCCGTTATCTCACAAAACGACCTTGGTGTATTAATTTCGCAGAACTTGTCGTGGTCTGAACACATACAATCCAGGTACAAAAAGGTAAATTCATTGGTGTACCTTTTGAGGAAGTCGTTTACAGGAGCAAGTCTGGAAACTGTCGTGAGACTATATACGTATTATCAGACCGCTGCTTGAATTCGCTGGTCCAGTGTGGGGTGCTGATCTAGTAAGGGATCAGAAATTATTGGAATCTGTGCAACGTCTTATTACTCGTCTCATCGCTTATAGACGTATTCGACCATCCTATGAGGAGAGACTACGTCTTTCCCATCTGTCTTCTTTCGCCGAAAGGAAGCTTCGCGGCAATTTAATATTTACATTTAGAGCACTTAATGGTTTATTTAACAACACTTCTGTTGCTTCCTCGCTTTATACTCTGAGTCCGGATAGTCGCTTGAGAGGACATCACCTGAAACTGAGAAAGGAGAGCTTCAAGACATCTGCTCGCCAATCGTTTCTACCAAACCGCGTGTTCTCAGTATAGAATTCACTTCCTCTTTCCGTAGTTACTGCACCCTCCATCAATGCTTTCAAGAATCGCCTGGATGCTTGGCGGAGCACCTTATACGATCGATAAGCATTCTGTTATTTTAACATTCTATTATTTATCATTGTCTTTTTGCCGTTTTTTTATTTTTGATCTTTTTATTTTTTTTCTTCACTTTAATTAATTGTATATTTTGTCAGGGCTGTACAGGAATTTCCTGGTCCCGGAGCTTCTTTGTAATAATAAAAAAACAATAATTTCTTTACTATTTTGTTGCTAATTTGTGCCACCAGCTTTAATTTCGCAGATTGTGCCGATTTCGAGAAAAATGGTGACGCTAGAAAACCATCGAATTACTCTGCAACTAAGAACAATAGCAAATCGATTTTTGCACCATAGTTTGTTGCTCGTCTAGTATAATCTGACAATGTAGTTTAAGGTCTCTTCTCAAGACAATACTTAATTAATAAAAAATAACAATTTCCATACTGTTTCTGTACGTATTCTCTTTGATACATGTATATCAAAGAAAATACACACACCCTTAGAATTGGTTATAAAAAACCTTTTAAGAATTCCGATTCTTGAAATAGTGTTTTCTACAATGGCAAATTATTTCAAATATGAACTATAATACAAATTTGTATTATACTGTGATTATTTAACGTCCGTTAAAGGAAATCGTTTCCCAGTTCTGTTTAAAAACTTTTTTACCCCTTGTATTTTTTCCGTATCTGCACCCATTGTTAAAGAAACAATTGAAAAACTAGTATCTGTAATAGGTCAATTTTAAATGAGACTATTCTAAAATGCTACAGTAGGCTGTGTCTGTAACTTAGAAACTCACTTTGTTTACAGTGCATTTTGATAGATCATCCTTCAAATTGCAATTGTTGTAAGAAATAAAATTAGGTGGGCACTGAAAACGAGGTGTTAAAGTGGTGATAATAGCGTTCATTATTCCTGATATTAAAATGCCTTTTCAATTCACAAATCAAGAACAAGCAGACATCCATTTCTGATACGGATTTGCAGACGGGAACTCGGCAGAAGCAGTTAGAGAGTACAGGAGAAGATTTCCGCATAAACATCGACGGCATCATTATTCAGTTTTTATTAACATTCATCGACAATTTAGCACTCTCGGTCTTAGAACTACAAGACCCAACCAAAGGCAAAACAGAATTAATATCCGGCAAGAAAGAATCAACAACCAAATTCTTCGTGAGTTCAATCCAACCACAAGTAGTCGAAGAGTTTCTCGCGTCCTTCGCAAATCAAAGAACAAAGTTCTTCAAGTTCTAAAAAAGGATCACAGACGTCCTTACCATTTGCAACCTGTGCAAGGTTTGCATGAAGGCGACGAAGAAAAAAGATTGGTGTTCTGCAGGTGGATTTTGAATTCTATTCGAACAGAATGAACATATTTTAAGTCACATATTATGGACCGAGAAGTTCCACTGAATTTGAGATTAAATGCTTGGTTTCAACTTGACGGTTGTCCCGCCTTCTTTCATCGAAATGTAAGGGGGTGGTTGGACTATAATTTCCCACAAAAGTGGATAGTACGTGGAGGGGCGATTTCTGCCTCCACGTTCTCCCGATGTAACCCCATTGGATTTTTTCGTCTGGGCTTATGTAAAAGATAAACTTTATATGGTTCCTGTGCATACAAGAGAAGAGCTTATTGACCGGATCCAAAATGCCTGCGATGAAATGAGAAACGGTAATTTTATTGCCGCAGCACAACAGTATATTTGGCAAAGGTGAGATTTGTGCGTCGAACAAAATGGTTCATATTTCGAACAGTTGCTTTAAATACACTGAGTTGGTAGAAAAATGCTAAAAATTAGATTTAAAAAATCTGTCCTTTAAACTTAACGTTGATCATTTGCACAATTTGCTAAATTTCAATTTCTCTTGTTTTTTAGAATTCTTAAATTATCCATTTTTAGTGACCTCCCTTTATGAATGAACTCAGCACTAGTCATAGTTAGTTTATTAGCTAAAATTATCTGTTGATGTATTTAACGCTTTTAGCCTGTAGCATTTTAAATTGACCTATTACAGATATTAGTTTTTCAATTTTTTCTTTAACAATGGGTGCAGATACAAAAAAAAAACACAAAAGATAAAAAAGTTCCTAGATAGAACTGGGAAACGATTTCCTTTAACGGACACGGTCAGTGGCGTACCACAAATAAAATAGGGGGTGGAAAATGGGCCGCGACGTTGAAAAAATGATCACGCGGTAGACTTTCACAATGATTTGGCATACCTATCCAAGTAAACCCCAATAAATAAGTAAACCCCAAAATTTGAAGAAAAGATCTCAAAAACTGAAGGCGCTAGAAAAAAAAAATTAAAAATTCTTTACTTTTGAACACCCTGTAGGTCCGTATCGAAGCTTTTGCGGTATTGATATAAACTTTTCTTCTTAAAATACGATTCTCTATCGCCTGTTATCATTGTGAAAGTCTACCGCGTGATCATTTTTTTAATGTCGGGGCCCATTTTCCACCCCCAATTTTATTTGTGGTGCGCTACTGACCACGTCCGTTAAAGGAAATCGTTTCCCAGTTCTGTTTAAAAACTTTTTTACCCCTTGTATTTTTTCCGTATCTGCACCCATTGTTAAAGAAAAAATTGAAAAACTAGTATCTGTAATAGGTCAATTTTAAATGAGACTATTCTAAAATGCTACAGTAGGCTGTGTCTGTAACTTAGAAACTCACTTTGTTTACAGTGCATACTGTAGGTCCGTATCGAAGCTTTTGCGGTATTGATATAAACTTTTCTTCTTAAAATACGATTCCCTATCGCCTGTTAAAGTCCTACTACAAAAAAGTGGGCCACCCTGTATATAATATGCGTTGTACATATATGTATACAAATTACTAGTATAAGAAGGGAATGGTATAACATATCCTAACCTAATACATAAAATTTGAGTCAATTGAAGTCTTGGATATATTGCATAAAACATTAAGTCAATTTTAAACTATATACCTAGGTAGTATACTATTTGACCAAAATATTGCTAAACTTGCGTGAAACTAAGTCAACAATAGCTTTTAATTGGTTTATAGATTATGCAACATAGTCTCCAGAAATATATAATCTAAAAAGGAAACTACGATATAAGTATTTGCCACTGTTTGAAAAGTCATATAAATTACGTAATTGTTTTTCTCAAAGGATATCCTTTTTTCAATTCTATAATTTTTATATTTTGTATTTTTTTAAAATTATTATGTAATATAAAAATTATTAATGATTTTAACAGAACACTAATAAGAAAATATTTATTATTAGATTTAAAAATATTAAAAAAAGTTATAAAAACTGTACAAAGACAAAAAATAACAGGAATGTGAATGTTATCTCATGCCACCTGGATAGATGTACTGAAAATAGCAACAAAAAAGTAGTATAATCGACCAAGTTTTGGATACAGAAATCTATGAAGATACTTATTTTTCAAATTAAAAATAACTAAAATTAGTTTAATAAAAAAAACTAATATTTGTTGCAAATATAAGGTGAAAATTTCTAAAGTACCTTCACACTAATTTTAATTATTTAATAAAATGAAAACAATAAAAATACATCAACATTTAAGTAAATTATTGACAACTTAACAAAATATCAAAGTTAAAGGGATTGTTGAAATTGAAAAATCAATCAATAAATAATATTTGATTTTCATAGTAATTTTTAGTAAGGGATTGCCGCTACCATCTCAAAAAAAAATACGTCTGCATCAAGTAAATAATCTTTATTCAAAAATTTACATTTTTAACCATTTAATATTTACGTTTATTGCATTAATAACAATGTTTATAAAAATTTAAAAATATTACACATAAGTGCTTATTTGCTTATTTTTAAGTGGGGTAGAAATTTATAAAATACAAGAATAGATACAAATAATTGTAGTTGTAGCCAATAAATTTTCTCTCAATTATTTATTACAATCAGTGATATAAGATCGCCATTATGCAATATAAATTGTTACACTTACAAAAAGCATGTAAATATGTCAAATTAAAACAGCAAACACAAACATCATAATGTGAGAATTGTGATTAAAATTTGAGCATTTTTAGAAAACACAGAAATAATGCCACATCATTTTAAAAACGTTACATCTATTGCTGCAAATAAAAAAACCAAATATGCCAAACTACAAATAAAAAATAATACTATATAAATAATCAAAACTGTCAAAATCAAATTTTATATTTGATATAATCAAAATCAAATTTTATATTCGATATCATTCGAACAGTTAAATTTCCAAAGATATTTTCATGAATTTTATAAGTCTTTAGTTTTTACGCATGAATTTACACCAAATAATCCTATTTATACTCAATTTTTCTTAAATAAACTAAATCATTCATTGGAGTAGTTTATTTTTATGAAAACAAAAATGCAAGATTATTTAGATAAGGCATCTTATTAAACCTCTTTATCAATAAAAATATTAATTTAAAAAAAGAACACCGAAACACATGAATTTTAGATAGGGGAGACACTTTTCTGTAGTAAAGTCAGTGGGAATTTCACATTAAAATTTATTTATTACTACTATCGATACTATCAAAATTATCAAAACTATTGTCAGCTATCAGTATTGATCCTATTGATACTATCAAAATTATCGGGGGTAATACCAATACAATAAGAGCTCAGATTTAGCCGGATATTTTTTTGTTTCTTTTCGAGTACTTACTGTCGTGGCAATTTAATGACAACTGTTGCTACGCTCTCATGATTTTGTCGAACAGCTGAAGTTAAATTACCTACGAAAGTAAGTACGAGAAAATAAACATAAAAAAATATCAGGCTCAAAGTCTGAGCTCAAATGGTATTTAGTAAGACAATTTTATGAATAGAACAATAATAATTTAATCAAAACTGTATTTGATATTTGAATAAATTTGTGATTTTGACATCTAGCAATTTTGAACTGACGTTATTTTTAATAGAGTCACATAGTGTTGCTATGATAATGTAATTTATCCGCTTTTTTTATCCAGTTGCATTTTCTCTTCCTTCCTATTTAGCCAATGGGATTTTTTATACAGGAGTGGAATTGTCAGATTAAATATTGTCAATGAATCGATATTATCAATAATTTACTGATAGTATCAATATTACCGAAACTATCCGCAGTTATTGATAATATTTAATCCGAATTATTATCAATATATCGATAAATACTCCTAACCATACCCCTCATAGGAGAATGAAGTTGCAGAATTGACTTTATATAGAAGGATGTCCTTCTTAAAGTTAAGAGTTTATGTGTTTCAGGTGTTCTGTAAAATATTTAAGTTTTCCCAATATTCTAAATTCGGCCTTTTTTGTTGAGACACCCTGTGTAACACATACACAAAAAATATTTAATGAAAAATTATATCACCATAAAGCAATTTCAATGCCTATTGGTATGTATTACTTAAAATTAATATATGTATACAATAAATATTACTTATGCCTTAAACACGATAAAACAAAAAAAAATCTATATATACGAATATATACAAAATATAAATCAATAATTAATCAATTAAGATAATAAAAAAGAAAAATTATATATACGAGATAGAAAAAGAATGGTATGCATATAACTATAAAAAAATTAATTTTATACTTTTAATATAACAATACCAACACTAATAAGTAGCGGTCCTAACTGTTGTCTGTTTATTAATGACTCTTTCGCCTTGAGCCAGCTGTCCACTCTTGATTTCGTTAAATTTCAAAAAGGCGTCAAATCCATACGCAATCATGGCACAAAATCCAAAGAACTGAAAAGTTATCAAAGATGAATTCTAGTAAAATATTTCATTATTGAAATAATACTTAAAATTAAGTTATTTTCCTGCTACTTAATATTCAAATAATAAGACGGAAACTATTTTTACTAATACTTTGTTTTTACTTCACTACTTAAACATGCTTTGTAATGGAATCATTCTTTACAATATGTTCATGCTATCGACTACAGTTGAATACAATCGAAGTATAAATTTTACAGTATCTCGGAAATCAGTGTAAAAAATGTACGGATTGAGAGAACATACAAAAATAATGTGTCACTGTCGTTAGTTTTTGACAATACCCTAGAGGCCGCTAGCTACCGTCTCTTTAGTGACATTTTATAACTTTTTTGAGGTTACGTTTTGCACAGTTTATGTGCGTAATTTAAAATAGCATGCAAAAGATGCTCTTGTTATCACTGCAAAAGCACCACTTATGAAGAAAAAAAAACACAATTTACCAAGCTATTTCCTTAGCGTACACGGTGTTCAGAAACGAATGTGCCATATATCATTGGAAGTTTCCTCAATGAAAATAAATGATTTGGATCAATTTACATTGACATTATTTTGCTTTCTTAAAAAGCTATCAGCTGTCAACTTTTTAAGGAACCAAAATTGTAGAGTAATTTTTTCTAAATCAATTTATTTTTATTCAAGGAAGTATGACCAATTCGTTTCAAGACATTCTTTCACTTTGTGACAGCCGACTGTGTTTTTTACGATACTAACAGAATGGCCTTTTTTGTGTATATACGAGTAAATTGTTGCATTAAACACGTTAACCTTAAAACAGTTATTACATTATGTCACTGCAAGAGATAGTAACTAGAGACCTCTAGTGTTTCATCAAAAACTAACGACTTTTAAGAACTATCTGTACCGCATTCAACACATTGTTTTTTACCTTTTTAGATGATATGTGTCTCAAAAACTAAAGATAATAAATGCGACTACAGGGAACTGTAAGTTGCATCCCCCAAATTAAATTTTCAAAAATCAGTAGTAATAAATTATTATAATGTTCCTCTTTCTTAATGTTCTCCGTCACCCTCTGCAATTTCTACTCATTTCTAGACAACACAATATGTAATCACAGAACATTTGAACTATGGTCTAAAAAAACCTATAAAATGAACAAAGTGATTAATAAATATTGTCTTACCCCAGCAGCGATATAAGCTTCTACACCAAAGCTAACAGCTACACATGCAGCAATTAAGTACAAACCAGTCCAAATAGCACAAAAAACAAATTCAATTTTTAACCAGGGTATCTGGTAAAATTTCTCAACGATGTGGAATAAATATAATGCAAGCAAGATGCCTGTAAACCAAAAAGCTGTCATCGATACAAAGTTGAACCATGATCCTCTACTATGATAAGAAAATGCCCCGCTTGCTTCGATACAAATAAATCCAATCAGATTTAAGACCTAAAACATTATGAGTAATCCTAAAATAGATGAGTAATGGTATGTACACAGTTTACACAATTGTGGTTATTTTGCTTATCTGTTCCTGCATGTATATATTTCTAGAATTTGAATTAGCTTATATACGGAGGTAGACAAATATTGCTGGATTTATTCTTTTATTTACCATCTGCAAGTACTACACCATAGAAAAAGTAGGTATGTAGGTCATGCATTTTAAAAATTAAAACTGTTACTTACGTACTAAGTTTATTGAAAACTAAATTGGAAAATACGCATACACCTAACTGAACTGGAGCATATTATATGCACATAAACAATAAACATGCAATCCTTTAAATTATATTCGAACAAATATACTTGTAACAAACCAATACAGAGTTTACATTCAAAAACTTACAATCTGTACTACTTTCAGTAGCCCAGGAATAGTCCTTATATAGGACGGATCAAATCGAATTGTAGTTTGTACAGTAGTACTAGACGTCTGTACTGTAGTTGTGGTCGTATGTTGACTTGGAAATCCTGGGTCTGCCATTATAACTAAAACAAAATGATAATTCAGCACCTATATTTATATGTTAACTAAATGCTAATTAAATTATGATGTCATAGTACTTAATTTTAATAGAATGTAAGTTTAGAACATTGTATTACCATCAAAATATTCAAATTCTGTATTTGGTAGCTAATTATTTAACCATTCCAGAAATTGTTTCTAAATTGATTTTTCTACTAAACTGAATCGGTAGTAGACTTTTTATTTTTGTTATTTATTGATGTAAATAAACAGGTAATTAACTACGTAAAATTGTGATATTTAAAAACTTACTAGAATTATGGAAAAATAGATTACTTGAATATTGCCTATGCAGTGCCTATTTTTAATTTATTTGGAAATGACCCCACAGCACTAACAGTGGTAAAAACTACACTACCACCACTACACACTACACATCACATTACCTCATATTTAGGAGGCGTTGCCTACAAAGCAGATGCCTTGCCTTGGCCGTTAGCTATTTAGCTAACGTAAATACCTAAATAATTGTTGCGCAAGTTTCACCGTTTCACGTTGAAATAACCAAGAAAGAAACCATTTAGTTCATTTTGATAATATCACCATTTGTCATTAGATGCACATAACACTTAAAATATAATGGAAACTGTATGGGTGAAATTTTGTTGGAGAATTTGCATATTGTATACAGCGCCATCCAACGGATATGTACCTAACTAAATATGAAATTTATAGATCTCTTTATTAACTTGATTGACCACAACGCCACCTATATGATAAACACTATACCCCATCAACACTATTTTAAAATATACAGAATGGGTCGGAAGAAACGCACCAAATTCCAGGAATTAATTCTACACGTCAAAATAATAAGAAAAATTCAGATGCTGTCATGCGATTTTCATTCATTTTCAAGTTATGACATACATTCCAATAAAACAAATATATTTATTGATATCGTACTAATCATAGCATTCGTAATGATTAAATGTTCAAAAACACCATCATTGACCTTTAAACACTTTCTGCTTTGTCAACGAAGGCCGTCTGTAGCTGTTGATGCATGAGTTAATGTCGAATTAGTGCCTTGAAAACAAGTAAAAATTACGTAACATTTGAGTTTTTCTTATTATTTTCACCTGTAAAATCCATTCCTGAAGTTTGGCGTGTTCCTCCCGACTAATCCTGTATCAATGAAATTAAAAAAAAACATAAATGTAGAAAGCTGATAGTAGTAATAATGTAGCACTAAACTAAAATATACATTTTTTAATGCCATAATTAACATAACTCTTACATGTAAACGTACATAAAGTTAAGGTTTCAAGGCAAAGCTATATCAAAGAATATCAAAGTAAATCTCAAAACTATTTTACCATTACATTTGCTACCATCGGCTTTGTAAATTTACATTTTCTCCAATTCCATTGTTTTTATCAGGCATTTCAGAACACTTCAAAGCAAATAATTCACAAAACACTTCCTTTTCACCATAAAATTATACCACTATAAATTCATAGATAAGTTAAAATGGATAAAATTGAGAGCGCGAGCTTCTTATGCGTCAAAAGAATCAAACATCAAATACAAACATTGTTGTTAGTAACGTTAGTAACGTCCAATCAAATGACAGAATTTTGAGATACTAGCGCCCTACAATGGATATGTGCCTAACTAATTATTTAGTGTATTTCTGGCTGCATACCAAAAACATTTTCAAAATAAACCATGGACTTTCCATTATATTTGTAAGTGTTATGTGGTAGTTCCTACTGGTTCCTACTGCCTACACATGACCATGTACTGATATTATCGCCGTGGTACAGTTCAATGCTCGTCCCTAAGATATTTGGAACGCTAAAAAAACCGTACAATGAATGATAATTTTTAATTTGGAACAGTTTCTTCCTATTGCACAGACTCGAAACCGTACATTGTACGATTTTCTATGGATTTGGCATAAACCTCTTATTGCAGAGAGATTTACTATTATTTTCTCTCTGTCTTATTGTTTCTTATCCACAGATTACTGAACTAGGTCACATTGTCTATGAGGTCACAGAATACTACTTACGTGCTACTTACATTATATGTAATTGTCAGTGGTTGTCACAGAATGAATATGGTTATGTGATAATTTGAAACTTAGAAAATAATACATTGCTCTCAGAAAATATGGTTAAATAGTTCAAAAAGAAAATACACAATATCATGGGTATACGTGGTTTAACTACATTCATTCAAAATCGATCACATTTATATTTGGAAGAATATGAGCTTCATGACACTAGTATTGTAATAGATGGAAATGCAATTGCATGCCAGCTATATAAGTGGCACTGTAAATCTAATGATTGTTTTGGAGGTGATTATGATAAATATGCTGCAGTGATAGAGAACTTTTTTCAAGTCTTATCCAGTTGTAATATAATTCCATACGTTATGTTTGATGGTGGTTACGAAAGCCGTAAGGTAGCAACTGTAATAAGTAGAATGAAAAATAAAATAAAATCTGCTGAACAACTTAATAGTGTAACGGAAGGTAGCATATCAGTTTTTCCATTATTCTTGAGGGAGACCTTTCAGGATATTGTTTTAAAACTAAACATAAAATGTGTAAGATGTGATTTTGAGTGTGACACAGAAATAGCTAATGTAGCAAAAACGTTAAATTGTCCAGTCTTGAGTTACGATTCAGATTTTTTTATATTTGATGTTTTATATATACCGTTCTCTACATTTGATATATGTGCAAGGAAGAAGAAAAAAACACAGAAGAATGAACCTTATACCTATATTTGTTGTAAGATATATAGAATTGAAAAACTTTTAAAATCATTTGGAGGTTTAGATAAAAGTATTTTACCCATTTTGGCTGTGCTGTTAGGAAATGATTACGTTAAGAGAAGTGTGTTTTCAATGTTTTATAAAAATTTAAAAATACAAAAATGTCATGGTAATCAGAATGAACAACAAAAGAGGATTAAATCAATTCTAGTTTGGCTTCAAAGTGAGTCCATTGAATCTGCCATACAAAAAGTTTTAAGTCGATATAAATGTAAAAAACGAAAGTTGATAGCGGAAAAGATTAATACTGCTATAAAGGGATATAATTGTACTGACAGTGTATACCTGTCATACTTAGATATAGCTCCTATTCAGCACAAAGAAGCAATGCAAACACCCTTAAACAATATGATTAATATTGACAATATTCAGGACGACGATATAGATAACTCAGAAATTGATTCAGATTCGGAAGAGGAAGCCTCTTCAGCAAATGAAGATTGTGATATAAATTTGGATAAGAATGAATTGAACTCGGATGTACCAGCAGTTTTTATCGAAAAGTATAGAAGATGTTTGTATCCTCCTAGTTTTATGGATATTTTAATTCAAAATAAGTATTATTGTGTGCCACAAGTAGAAGATCATACACAAGAATATTCACATGCTGTTAGTTCAGAAATTCTTAGTGCTATTCAGCTGGTTATCAGAAATTGTGGAGAAAATTTAATGTGTGTAGCACGAAATACTAATGGTCGTGTAAAAAGCGTGTTACTACCTTTTTGTAATGTTGATATGCCCACTTTAACGGAAATACAAAATATTAGTCTGACTTCTAGACAGTGTCTTTTGTTGAAAGTACTTAAAATTGATGATAATTTTACTAAAAATTGTTTAAATTTCTTTCCAGAATCCTGGCATTTATTTATTATAACTATAAAATATCTTCTCGATAAATCTGTTATTACTTGTTCAATGGTATATGCACTAATTCTGTGCAAGATATTTTTGAGTTATATAGATAAACATGTTGGGTTATGCCGTTCGAAGAGAGCATTTGAAAAAAAATTAAATATGTCTTCGGTTTCTAGTGATGGGAATAAGGGAACAAGTAATTCCAGTAATGCTCTAGAAAATATTAACTATTCTGATTCCTTGTTATGTTTAAAAAATTTATTTTCCTATTTTCATCTGGATGTCAAGCTGAAAACTAATTATCGTCTATATGATAGAACTGTATTGCATTCAATGGCACAATTCCAAAGTTGTCTCTTGCATATTAAGTATTTAAATAACTTATTAAATTTACCATTTTCCAATTTAATTATGTCTGACATTTTCAATGGTACTTTTGTGTATAACGCGTCTATAAATTTTATGAAGAGATCGAACTTAGATAATTATGTAACACTGTTATTAAAAGACAGTATAACAGTACTTGACAGTTTTACTTCAGTTGTTGAAAAATTGAAAGAACATTTAAATAATGCCCAAAGTGATGCTCCACCAAAGCGAAGAAAAAAGAAGAAGAAACCCAAAGAAGTACACGAGACGGATTGTAAACAGGATTCTTCTGAAGGAGAAACAAATTTTGATCCTAATAATAAATACTCCGCTTTAATATTTTTAGATATAAATTGTTAAATTTGAATAATCCACTATATTTTGATACAGATTAAAAAATATGTTTGTTTGAATGTTTTTTCTTTTTCTTGAACAAAAAAAATTACATATCAAAACATGCAAATAGTAACACATATTTTTCTATGTACCAGAAGAAAATAATAGTAAATTTATGTTTAAGGACAGTTAAATTTTAAAAGACAAAGCCTACTATAGTGACTTTTTGATTTCTTCTAATAAACAATATCAAAATCTTGTTTTAATTAATGCATTTTTTTGTTGAAAATCTTAAATTTTTAAAAATTAACGAGTAAAAATAGTGTTTTAAATTAAATTCTGCGCGAAATAATTTTAGGGGTGACTCATCACCCTCAATGAACACTAGCGTTTCAATTTACTTGAACTTTATATGTACCAAATTTGTTACTTCCGAGTTAAAGTAATTTGGAATAATTGTTTTAGATATATTTGGCCCCACTTTGAACGCCTTACTTCGTGGATGACCTTTTTTTTAAATTAAGCATTGAAAATTTATTCGCCATCTAATCACATAACACTGTTATGTGGGAACTACTTGTGAACTGTTTGTATAGACATGCGCACTAAGTAATCTTGTTTAGATTTGACATTAAAGCTGTTTAATTTAGTCGTTTTTTTGATTGATAAATAGTAAATTGAATTTTAAAATGTCCATCCATGACTAATTTTTAATTTTAAATAATGACTTGTATGCGAGGTTGTTTACAACTTCAAAGTTAAATTCAGAGGTTATATTATGTTTGTCCCCACTCATTTTTTGATGAAGTAAACTTTCCAAACATTGGCGATTCCATGCAGGATACAAACTTGACGCATGCGCCTATTACCAGTGCATATAATGGTCGCATTATATGTTTTGTGGTCGCGTTTATCACGCAGTACTGCAGTAGCGATCACTGAGCGATTTGTTATCATTTTGGTTATGATCACTAAACCGGCTGAACGCGTTTCTATACGTTTGTGTACATTTTATGACTGCTTTTTCATAAGCCACTTTTATTTCTGACTAACATTTTAAAATGTGAGACAAATTTCGGTCTATACTCTTTTAAACATTAGGATTTAAGTTATGTTGGTTTTTGTTTATGATTACTGACCACTTATCATGTATCAGAAAAATTTTATGATACATAACATGGCCGCTGATAACTAAGCGCTCCTTTCATATTGCTTCGTTCAGCACACTGATCAGTGATCTCTCAAGTAGCGATCAGTACGATGAACGTGACCAATCTCGTGACGGTATCGTGGCCGTACAAAAGTATTAATTTGGAACAAACCTAAGTTCGTACTCGATTCGTTGTATAGACTTATAAGCACCTTTACTAATATATCGATTCGATGCGATGTCATGATGTCTTTTACTTTTCGATAAGATTACCCAAGAATTTTATAAATATATTATAAAATTCGGTAATTATATAATATATAGCTAACGATTATTAATATATTATGGTTAAAAGTGTTTAATCGCAATACTCGATTACGACGCGATTAGTAGACAATGGTTCAAATCTTTTTTTATGGTCTTATCTATTCTTCCTGTAATCTGTGGCCATGTCAATGGTCGCGTTCATTGCACTGATCGCTACTTGAGCGATCACTGATCAGTGTGGTAAACGAGCAATATGAAGGGAGCGCTCAGTTATCAGCGGCCATGTTATGTATCATAAAACTTTTCTGATACATGATAAGTGATCAGTGATCATAAACAAAAAACAGCATAATTTAAATCCTAATGTTTAAGAAAGTATATATAGACCAAATTTGTCTCACATTTTAAAATGTCAGAATCAGAAATGGCTTATGAAAAAGCAGTCACAAAATGTACACAACTGTATAGAAACGCGTTAAACCGGTTTAGTGATCATAATCAAAATGATAACAAATCGCTCAGTGATCGCTACTTCGTGATGAACGCGACCAATGTGTCAATCTTTCATGCGTCATCTGTCGTTTGCGCTGCGGTCGTCTGTCATTGAACAGCTGATTAAAAATATTTATTTTGAGACGAGATAATAATATGTTTGAGAAACGAGAAATATTTAAGTTAAGTTATACATAAATCATTAATCTGTGGTTTAAGTGAAAGTTATTGAGGCTTAAAAGATATAATTAAAAATTTACGTAAAAATGTTTAGTTTAGATGCCAAACTTGCGTTAAAAAACTTCTTTATTTCATTATCAATATTTTTGGTAATAGGCACGGCAAATATTTATTGGAGTATTACTTCATTCTATGTTAATATTTTTATATTTTCTTCTTCCACTGTACTAACATGTATCTTCTTAAGGTTTATATTTAAAGGCAATGACTTTCAGGTTAGTATTTGTAATACATTTCAGAATTTTTAAATAAATTTGAATTACTTTTCTTTTTTAAGATTGCTGCTAGGGCGTCTGGTTTAGGCATAGTATTTGCCTTGGGCATTTATGTCAGATTAGTAGCCCCTGCACATATAAGAATATTTGGTGTTTATATGTGTGTTATGGCCTTTTTTCACTTCAGTGAATTTGCTGCAATTGCAATCATACAGCCAAAACAAGTTTCCATTGATTCATTTGTTATAAATCACAGCCCTCAGTACACTGTCGCTGCCATTACTTCGTGGTTGGAATTTTTTGTTGAGAGTTACATTTTCCCAGGCAAGTGATATATCATGTAATAATTTAGTGTGTATTTTACACACAATGTTTTAGGAATGAAACAAGTTTATTGGCTTTCAAATATTGGTTTAATTATCTGTATTGGGGGTGAAATTTTAAGGAAGGTATCCATGTTTACAGCTGGTCCAAGTTTTCATCATTTGGTAAGTAAATGAACATGCTGCTTTATATTATTTTAGATACCTCTTCAAATTCTGAAATTTAAATGTAAACCACAAGTGAAGTGTTGGTGTAATGGGAAAGAATCTGAGAGTTAAGTAGGTCTAAATTTCAACTGCAGTTTTCACTTTGCTATCAAATGTAAAAATAACCAATTTTAATTAAATACACAGAATAATTCATGATCAATTAATTTATGGTTTATAATAAAATGTTATCATAAAGTAATGATATACATATGGATTACGTCAATATGTATTTATCAGTATATTTATTTTTGGCTAGGTTTTGGATTTATCTGCTGAATTGTACATGGTCCAGAATTATTCATCAAATTGTTATGTATTTAAATACAGGATTAACTATGACTAAGTTCAAAAATTTTAACCACGTGCTCAGAGAAGCCTAAAAGACATTAAAAAAATATATTGCAGAATTTTAGCTCGATATTTAAGAATTGAGGCAAAACTCTCTTTTCCTACGGAATGTCGGCACCTATGATAAGCATCGACTGAGATGGCTTAGATCCATAAATACAGCTTACATCTGTTAACAATATCAACTACCATGCGGTCATTTTTTTGCAGTGTTTCTAAATGCAGAACTGATAAAAATTAACATTCTTATTTGTAATAATACCTGATAGGTAACAGTTAATCCATTTAGCTCCAGTATTTTGCGTTAGTTTTTCAGTATTTCGTTATAAACTACCAAAACTACATTTTCACTCATTACAATCACTCACTACCGATAAAAACACTTCCCATAGGTACAGTTAGATAAAAGGCCTATTTATTATAAGAAAATCGAACGAAAGGAATAGGTAGGTACTAATAGATAATAGAAAACTTTTCACAAATTCCTTTATTTAATAACTATAAAACATTTAAAAATAAGACACTAAAAACTGAATAACACAAAACTACGTAAACGTAAACAGAGGAATTGAATTATGACATGACAGCGAATTTTACCATCGTCTTGCTGGTTGCCTACTCTGACTCTGTAAACGTTAAACGTGGGGCGGACATATCGCATAGGGAACGTTAAATAAGTATTTAAAATATCGATAAAAGAAAATTTTCGCTTTATAACTCAATTTTTTGAAGGGTGATTCAGTTAATTCTTAATTTTCTCTATGCCCTCTTAAAATATTTATACTTAGTCATGGTTATCTCTATATTTTTTAGGAATAGTTACCTTTGAAATAGTTATAAAAAATTTGGACATTTGTATGCAAAAACATTTTCATAATCAAGATTGTTTGTATTCAACGTTCCAAGGCAAAGGTGGTCCTTTTCTGATACAAGCATACCATTCAAATTAATATGTATAGTGATTTGAACCGTGTATGTTTACCAGTGAAATGTGCAACATAGTTTGCTTTATCAATTTTTAAAATACATAAATAAATATTTTTTCCATATACAGTAAAGCTCGGTTATAACGTACCGGCGGGGACTTAACAAATCAGTACGTTTGACACGAAAACTTTCGAACTTTTTCGTTTAACACGCTGTAACCTCTATCAATATAAAATACTTGTGAGTACAGTGCTATAGAGTGATGATACAGCGTCATCTGAACTCTACACAAACATGACATTATATTTACACAATGAAGTGACAAACACTAGTTATACAATGTGTAACAAAAAAGCAGATCATCCCATTATCTGCGTATTTTTAACGATAAAATATGTTTTTCCACAATAGCTGTCAATTTTTCACATATAAGTGTGAAATTCAATAGAGATAACTCCTTGTGGTTAACCAAATCCTCAATAAACGACACTTTAAAATCAATCGTAGAAACTGGGGGGGAAGATGGTACTTTGTCCCTCCCATTTTATTTGTTGTAGCCCAAGGGACAATTTCTCAATATCGTAGTGTAATATTTTATTTGGATTATTTTCTCTTGGTAATTTTTCCTAATCTTCTGTTTTTTAACTAAAAAATATTTTATAAAATTGATACATAGAAGAGACACAAGTGATCAGTGACCACCACAGTCTCCTAATTTTAGTCCACTGGATTTCAGTCCAGTTTGTTTATGGAAGATGTTTGTTCTGAATTGATGGAGAATATTAATGAACTGAAAAGAGTGACTTATAAATGCAACTGAATAGTTTTGGTAAAAAACACAGGTTTTTCAAAATATTTGATATTTAGTAATTAGAAAAGCCTATCTTTAGCATACGGACATGTGGAGCAATTAACAAACTAAAATATGGAATTAGTGAATCAAAATTATTACTATGTTAAATTAAATTTTAATGTGTAAGTGTGCTTAACTAATTTGTTTCTGTTTTTATTTTTCTAAGTTAACAAAATTACATAGATAAAAAATATATAAAAATACAGGGTTAACTATGACTAAGTACAAAAAATTTAACCACATGCTCAGGGAAGCCTAAAAGACAATAAAAAAATTATTTAAGAATTTTAGCTCGACATTTAAAAAATGGGGCAAAACCCTTTTTTCCTACGGAAAGTCGGCGCCTATGATAAGAACCGACTGAGATGGCTTAGATCCATAGATAAAACTTACATCTGTCAACAATATCTACTAGCATCGTCGTTTTTTTGTAGCATTTCTAAATGTAGAAACAAAAATTAACATTCTTATTAGTAATAATACCTGATAGATTTTTGTTATTTATTTCGTTATAAACTGGTAGAACTACATATTCGCTCATTACAGCCACTCACTACCGATAAGACATTCCCGTAGGTACAATTAGATAAAATGCCTATTTATTATAACAAAATCGAAAGGAATAGGAATAGACGCTTTAATGCAACTGCGGCAGCCTTGTCCCATAACCTAGAAAACCAAACCGGCAAATTATATTCTGGGAAAGTATCTGCACCCAACATGAATGTCTTTATTTAATAACTATAACACGTTTAAAAATTAAAATAAGGCACTAAAAACTGAAGAAGAACACAAAATTACAACGTAACCACAGGAATTCAATTATGACATGACAGCGATACTGACTGATGAGCGACTGTTGCATGCTTGTAGAGTATGCAACCAACAAGCAAGTTAACATTGGCGGCGTTAAATAAGGATTTAAAATAATATCGAAAAAAATTTTTTTTGTCTTTATAAATAAGTTTGGAATTTTTTTGAAGGGTTATTCCGTTAATTCTTATTTTTTCCTATCTCCTCCTAAAATATTTGTACTAAGTCATAGTTAACCCATGTTCAGACACTCTGTATAATACCAGTTAGAAAACCTCTGTAAATTATTTACAAATTGTTCCACTGAACATTTCTTTAGAAATTCAAATTTAAAATTGTTTCTCTGCGGCTATCTCTGACGTTGCATCAAAATAGAAGAGTTTTAGGAAAAATTATCAAGAGTAGTAATTTATTCTAAATACACTATTACACTAATTTCTGATATTGCTATATCCAGTCATAAGATAGAACTTTTGTTACTAACACAAAAACATTTTTCTTTTCAAGGTACAGTGCGAGAAATCCAAAGACCATATATTAGTGACACATGGAGTGTACAGTTTATTTAGACACCCTAGTTACGTTGGGTGGTTTTATTGGTCTATAGGAACACAGGTGTGGTCATTTAATTTTTTTTATAATAGCACTGATATTTCTATTTTGTATTTTTCGTGTTATGTAGAATTGAATTTTTTTGTATATTGCAGATCCTTTTGCTGAATCCCTTATGTGTACCTGCATATGCCATAGCAAGTTGGATTTTCTTCAAATCCAGGGTGTATATAGAGGAAATAACACTACTAAATTTCTTTGGCCAGAATTATTGTGATTACCAACAGAAAGTTGGTACTGGCTTACCTTTCATCGAAGGCTATAGGATATAAAATGATTGGAAAACGTTTTCCTTTGATGTAATGCTAAGATGACTGTGATGTTATATCAGTGTAAATAACTGTGTCACTATGGGAGATTTTTATATATATATAAAAAGTAAAATAAGTTAATCGCATATATTTAACATGCTGGTAATACCATGGTAACTTCATTTTATCAACAAACTGATCAAATTGATGTGGTGACGTAAATCATCAATCATAAGTACTTATATGTGAATTAAGTAAAAATATATACTACAAAATTAATTGTGTAGACTTGAGGTATATTTTCTTTCAAAACCCAAACTACACTGACCAGCAAAAATTTTTTTTCCAAAGTTTAATACTTTAAATATTTTTTATTCCTCCATCAATTTAGATTTCTTCGTCAAGTTGTAGGTATTCTCATTGACTTTGCGATAGGCTTGGTAATTTTAGAAAAATAAGACCCACAACTGCAAAATGTCTGATAGACTAAAATCCATTTTTTGTGTATGAAAACTATCAGCTAGTACCTATTGGAACTAACTATTGGAAGTTTCAAAGCCAAATATCTCGAAAACGATGTGAGGCAGCGACTTTTATAGTTAGAAAAATAAGAATTTGATACCACCAAAAATGAGATACCTTAAGGTATGAAAAAAGATCTGTGGTTTCCAACACATTCAATCTGCCACAGTTGGCGCTCTATAAACTACAACCAAACTATCAACACAGATTTCAATTCTTCAACTTAGAAAAGCCCAGGCCAACTATCAATTTTTGGACTAAACTAGGTATATAAGTTCGGTTAAATTGCAATATTTGTTACTTTGGGAATCTAGCCATGAATTTTGGTTCATTACCTCAGACCACCTTTGCAAGCCAATGTAAGATATATTTTGAAGTTTATGCTTATCAATAATACCAACTGTATTCATAACCTCACAAGAATCGGTGTAAATTGCTGAATTGCCATATCATTTTCATACTTAACTAAACTGCCTTTATTTGCATAACTTCGGTGACTTAAAGTTATTAGCCTGCTTAAGCTGTTTAACATAAAAACTGTGCATTCGGCACTTAATTACACTAACTAAATCCTGCTGTAATAAATCTTTATTAGCACTTGACTTATTTTCCAGTGAAAAAAATGTGGCATGAAAATAGATTTTCCTATTTAAATAATTTGCATAAACTTAAGCCTTGTCCTCATGGCCACAAAATTCATGAAAATTGTCGTAAATTTCATAGATTTTGATTAAATTATTATTGACGGGAAAGTGCCAACTTTTCGTGAATTGCGCAAAACAGGAATATTATTGTTACTTTCATCATTATGTGGCATTAGTAAGTTTAACTTGAGCTTCTGACAATCTACTATGACAGTCAATGACAGTTTTATGATGAAAATGATAGAAAATATTGCAATTGTCAAAATTGGTTAAAAGTTGACATTTTCCTGCCTTTAAATAATTTGCACGAATTTTTGCAAGCAAGGCTTAAAGCTTAGAATTTGTCGTAACCAGAAAGTACGAAAAACAAGAAATTTTTAAGACCGATGTAGTTTGCTTGTAGTTAAAAACTATCAGTCACTTGATACTTAGGAATTGTTGAAGCATCATCTGCCGAATCAACTGAATTTCAACATGTAATTCTCTGATGTTCTGTACTGTAGCGACTTCAATGTTACTATTTGGAAACACGAATATCAGGTTATAAATGGCAGAATTTGACATTTGATATTGACGCTACAATAACTTACCTTTAATAAATACTTGTACTTGTCTAATCTGCGTAAACAGAAATATTTTTTGTTATAATTTCTAAGTAACGTCAAATTACTGATTCAAACAATTAACAACTACGTCACAAGCCTTGTAGTGTGCTGCCACGTGGAGAATCACTGCAGCAGGCCAATGGAATAGCAGGGTACTGCTGATAGTAGAGGATGATTGAAGATAGTATACAGGGTATCTCATTTTTAAAGAGTAGGACTTCAAGCCCTAGAAGACTTCATTTTGAGACTAAAAGTTCTTATAAATATGGTTCTGAGTAAAATTGAATGCCTTTTCAATATTTACTTTGATATAATATGATTTCCGTTAATTATCTTTGAACTATTTAATTTAGTTATAATGTGATGTTTAAAAATTATGATCTGGACTTCTAAACAGTATTTTCGGTTTCTTGAAGATGCCACATCCTATCGACTTCGGACAAGATGGCCTTTTCTGGGTAAAATTGAATGTCCTTTCCTATTTTTCAGGAACATTTACAAAATTTCAATTCGGCTATATTTTTTCTATTAAAAGGTTCATAGATGCCCCTCTGTCTCCACCACTGGATTTAATATGAAATGATTTTCGGTCTCGAATTATTTGCTCTCAAATACTATTTCACCGGAACATGACGATTTTTTTTGTCAGTGATTATTAGTAAATAAAACAAAAATAAAATTCAACGCCCTGTATCTCAGTAAGGAAGCATTTTAAGATCTCCATTTATAGAAACTTTTCATAGTCTCAAAATGAAGTCTTGAAGTCCTGTTATTTAAAAGAGAGACACCCTGTATATTGGGGGGGGGGGCAAATGTATTTCACAAATTGTAAGTAATATGTCTTAGATAACGGCTCTTCTCAATGTTTTTCAAGCTTTTATGTAATCAGATTTGAACATCCCTCAGCCAGATATATTTTTTATTAATTCAAAATGTATATATTTTTTTAATATTGTCTTATGTTTGTGACCACTACATTTTTTCCAATCTGACCATATTTTCTAGAAGGTCTAATATCGAAAACTGAAACGTTAAAATGATTGATGATATGGCATAACATTTTTTTGATCAGTCACATAATTGTATTTTTGCTTCAGTTAAAAATGTCCCTAAAATAATAGCTGACTGACATTTGTTTTATATTTATTGTAATATCTAACTTTATTAATTTATTTTTCTATGAATGTAAGTTTTTATGATATTCCTATTTTTTTGAATAAATATATTTTAAAGTAGAAGGTATTTTGTAAATGAAGATTTAATTCAAGATAATATAAAAATTTATTGTGTGTATAAATATGTTAGTCCTCAACATAATCAATATTAATTAATATAAATAGAATATTATTGGCAAGATATAATAAATAAAAATTTCCAAAAACTTAATAAAACAAAAAATAAGTATATTACACTTGCGTTACTTCACCGTCTTGTTGCAGAATCCACTGAGCAGCTTTGGTAATGTCCCACATCGAGTTTTCCAAAGCATTGAAACAAGCACTTAAGTCTGCACTTACAACATTTTGAAGTTTCAAAATTTTGATTGCTTTCATTACGTCCCAGTCGGATTGATCAAGTGCTTGAAGACACTTCTCAGTCGTTACCTGCCAAATATACAAATAGTATAAATAAATAAATTTAAATTTTTTAATTTTCAATCACTGTATAAAAAAAAATTATTTCATTTTGAATTGTCATGTTTAGCATATTCTGTATTTTTTCTAAAAAACGGTCACCGAGATGTGATTATGAAGATTAATTTATTTGGTTTAATTTTCACACATTCACCAACAATCGATGAAACGAATGTTGAAAATTAATAAGTTTTTTTGCTTTTTTTCCCACCTTAATATACCGGGTGTCCCATTAAGGTTAGCTAAGTGCTGTATCTTGAAAACTACTTGTTTTACAGCTTCCGGAAAAAAATATTGATAACAAAAGTAACCACGAAAAGTTTATTAAAATGATTTTCTACCGCTAGATGGCGAACTTATAAATACAAATTGAAAAGTGAGATTTTCTCCATAAAATCAACATTGAAGGTATATTATGTTGAACGGTTTTGGACTATGCTATCGACACTTTAAATTTTGTTAGACATTTTGTTCTATCTTTTAAAGTAAGGGGTAAGGTAGCACAGAATCGTATTGCAGAAAAAGTTGAAAAACTGCCGACTACATTAACCGAATTATTATTTGTAACAATAGTTCAGCTTTTGTTGAAGCTTGAACCACCAGATAGCGTAATTTGGTATCTTTAGATATGACAACTGCTTCTGGTTCATGTCATTTTTTAAACAATTTTTTGAGTTATAAGATGGTAAAATAAAAATATAGCATTTAACTTTTTTAGAAAATTGAGTAAACTTCTAAAGATATCAAGAGGAGCATATTCTATGTTAAAATTAAGGTAATTTTGTTAAATAAGCATAGGGTCCTAAGTGTGTTGTTTACTAGATATAGGGTGTCCAAAGTTGATAAAAAAATCAATTTAAAATTCATAACTTCTAATTCCCTCGATATATTTTTGGCGAATTTAGCACGAAAAAATGAATTCCTCACAAAAGGTTTAAAACCTACAACTTTTCTAAATATAGCATCACCAACGTTCCCTGCAAAAAAAAAAATTGGAGGTGTCGTGGAACCCATGCTTGAACTGTCAAAGTGGTCTCAGCATAAAAAATTGAAAGCATTAACTATTTCCAAAAGCTGGCTTTATAGACCATCACTATCCTTTTTAGTTTCCCTGGGAAGTATTAAGTGAATCTCCTGGTATATATATACAGGATGATTCAGTCATAATGTCATTAATTTTAACTATGGAAGGCCTAAGAATAACAGAAAATTAAAAAAAAAATGTTTTACTCGACTTTTTAAATTGAAGCAAATCAATCCACAACCCCGGTAATAAAGTTCCTAATTAGATCACAGTGTCAAGCAGTGAAATGAACATCGTCACACATGTGTTGCCACATCACAGCTAAATGTTTGTGTTCTTTCATAGACTATTATCCTCTAATATGTACATGTATAATTGATTTTAACAATAGTAATAATAGTATTAACTTAGCCATGCAAAATGTTTTGGTACAAGTTTTACACTTCCCGAAGTCTACTTTTATTAAAAGAAAATAAAGCAGATTTTTACCTGTTTGAATTTGCATTCCAAAATTTTTAATCAAAACGGCACAATGAATTTTATCAAATAAAAAGGTCAGAACTCTAAATAAAGCCCAAATACGTAAAATATAAGTTCAAATACACACAAAGTTAGAAAGCCACTTCCTGACAAGAACATTTTCAAGGTGATGCCAGAATGCAGATATCCCAAAGCAAGATCTGAAAACTATTTATTAATTAATATTACAAAAAACGTATGGTTGTATCTAAGAGGTATTCTACTTTTGAAGTGTTCTGCTGGTCGCATATTTACACTACCCTCGACATCATCAAGATACAGACGTACAAGTTATTACAATAATTAATAATGACTCCCAATTCACACAATTTTTGATGAATTTTTCGTTAGATCTCTATTGGTGAGTAGAACAATTAAGAACTTATGCCAAAAGTTGAAAGTAGATGTCATTACAAATATGTTGAAGTTTAAAAGTCACCAAATTCGTTTAACAAAGTATCATGATCATGGCGATACCAGCAAAAAATTTTAAATTTGGCAACGACTTGGTTTATTTTCTCTAAAAATAAATGACTAAATCACCCTGTATATAATAATTAACTTATCAAATGGCCACCTAAATTTCTATATAAAAAAATGCCACTATTTAAATTAATCACTCCAATGACAATCTAAAATTCTTTCACAAGACCTTATTCTGGATAGAAAATTTTAGCATTTAGCATTTCATTCCTGGACACATGGAAAATGGTATTGGGTGATTTTAATATTTTATTCCTCTCTACAAAGCTGTACTTGACGGCCAAAAATCTAGACAGTGTTATAAACCTGCTCGCAATTTATAGCAGTCAACACAAAAAAATATACATGCAGCCTATATATTTTTCCTATAAAATCGTGTGTCGCATATCTGTGAGCATACCTGATTACACTGCAGCTTTTGATTGGGTGCGACGAATTGACGGATCCACCTGTTCCATTTCCAGCTCTATCATGGACGGGTATATCATTCGGGCGGGCAAAATTTTGGGTATATTTTTTCGCTAATTCAATTATGAATGTAATTAATTTTACTAGTGATTTTATGTGCTTAAGAATGGAAAATAATTCAAGCTCTACAGCGTATTCTCAAAATTGTCCTAATTTAACAAGTGAGGAATATCGGATGATGACATGTATGAATAGTTTAGAGTGCGAGGTCAAAATATGAGTGTAAGTGATGTTGATATATGTATTTCATTAACGAAATTATACGTGAGTAGCATATGTATGTATAGTGCAAATAAAAAAGTTGTAAAGAAGTACAACTGTGAAACGAAAAATGATGGAAACTCGCGTAAGGAAGATGGTATTTTTAAATTGAGTTTTTGATTCGATTGCTATATCTTACAGGTTGAAACTTTGTCCGTATAAATGAAATCGAATAGAGTATACTGATGGAAAAAGACGAAATAGTGATATGGCGAAGAAACTATTTAAAATAAATATTAAAAAATCAGAATCTGGATTGAATATATTAAATTTTGACGGAAAGCGGTATGACATGATATAATAAGTGTTAATGTGTGACCGTTATTGTGACTGCTAGTAATAGTAAAAAGTGTGTATGTATTCTAAAGCCTTTTGTCCTTTTGAATGCGGAATTCGCAAATATTTCCGCGATTTATTTAATGGTGGGAAAATCCCTATTTATAATAAATTTTGTCAACTATTTTCTATTATTTTCATCATGAAACTGCCACGGTAGATTATCACAAGCTCAAAATAAAGTTACTAACACCACATAATAATGAAAGGAGCAATATTTGTAGTGTTTTACAGTTTCGCAAAATTTTTTAAAAGTTGAGATTTTCCCGCCATCAATAATTAAAACAGAAGTTGCAAAATTCATGCAAAAATTCGTGAATTTTGCGTCCATGAGGAGAAGGCTTAAGTGTGATATCCGCGGAGTGAGCATCAGGTAGGTGTAAGTGGGTAGTGGTGGGCAATCGCCGTCCAAAAGGATGACATTCTAATTTGTAGAGAGGATGACACAGGTGGGACATTTAAAGAAAATTGTAAATGTGCTAGGTTCAGTCGACGTCAACTTATTTTTGATAATTCTGTGTGCTTTAACTCTTCTCAAATGGCACGCTTATGTAATCATGCCACCCGTATCTTCTGTACTCATCTCTGTGTTGTGAATTAGTCACTCTCTATTATTTTCGACCTTGGGTAATTGATAATACAAGATAGAAACTATAAATTTGGAAATAATTTTTATCACTTTTATTATCTAACACCTTGAAATTAGCAAAAACTGTTCTATCACTGTTTCTACTAAAAATAACAAATGCTACGTAATGAAATTATTTTTGTCAGTTTTGTATATTTTTTACAACTGATCGCATTCAAATTTAGTATGCATATGAAATGTTGCTCCTCATATGCTTCGCCCGTCGAATTTGTCTACCAGCTAGCGACTCTAGATTTTTGGCCGTCAACTATAGTGTATTTATTAAATTTTCAAATTATTATATTTAATATCTATAGATATAATACCTGCCTTATTCAGTATATTTTTGACACTCCTAACAAAGCTAATTATTTAATTATTCATTCCAGATATTTAAAAAAAGAACAAGCTTTTTTATTTAGTTTCAATCACAGAATCTTAAGTTGAAATTTAGCATGCCAATTTTTTGAAACACCCTGTATAATGGATTTGAAGCAAAATAATGCTATGAACAAAGAAAAAGTAAGAGATACTACTATGAAGAAAGAAGAAGTAAAGATAATATTAATGCCAAATACATTTACGATACCGTACATTTACTTACGTCTTTCCCCAAAACTTTAGACATGATCCTAACTTCATCGGAATCATTTCCTCTGGTCCTGGAGCTGGGCTTTGAGTTGGCAAACTTCAGAAGATCTTCGCAGCTAACGTGATGGCTATGAATTTTATCCTCGTCGTTCTTTAAACCACCAAATTCGTTAACGCCGTCTACCGTATCCTGTTCTGCGGGAATTTCATCCAAAGCGTTTAAGTTTGATTCTATTTGCTCTTCGAAGTGTTGAGATTCTGGACATTTTTGATTGATTTGGGGTACATTATTGGTGTAAACAGGTTCTGGCTTCTGAAATGGATCGGTAGGTGTCACTGGAGGAGGAGACACAGTGTTCACTTTATCCAACGTCCGTTGCAGACTAGTAGGGGGGATTATTAATGGATGCTTCCTGGTGTGCCGTGCCTTTGCAGTTAACAGGACTTTGTTACGATCTCTTGGTGGTAGAGGTATCGGATTCTCCTCTCTAAGACGCTCGATCCTGGGTGTTATACTACTTTGTCTTGGTAGTGTTGCGTGTGAAAAATCTAGAAAATGCAGAAGTGATCAATTTTTTTTATATTAACTCTTTAAGAATCGGTACATTATTAAAGAGTGATGACAATTTGTATATATAGTGAGCGACAAAAGTACGGAATAAAATTATTTAAGAACCAAGTGTTCATTTTTTGGAAAACTGTCAATTTTTATTTGTAATTTTTTTAAACCAGTTTTCATGTAGGGTTAAGAAAAAAAATTATAACATGGTCAACTTTTTTCAATGAAAACCCGCTTCTTGTATTTTTATTCAATTTGTCATAAAATTCTAAATATTTTTTATGTAACATACCTGCCTCATAATCAAACCACTGTAAGCAAAACTGCCAAGAAATTTCAAGATTATAAATCACTTAAAACAAAAAGAGTTAAATTAAATGTTCAAAATGCCAACGCAAGCCTATGTATAAAATCACTTTGAACATTATGTAATACGTTCCAGTCAACTTTCTTCATCTCTTGCTTCCTTCGGTTTTTCCAAGTCTTTGAGCCCTGTTTGCATAAACCTTGAATTTTAAATAATTCAAGTAATCCATAGGTGTAAGATTGCTACATAAAAGATAATTTTATGGTAAATTTAATAAAAATACAAAAAATGAGAGGAGTTTAAAAAAGTTGACCATGATATCATATTTTTTCTGCACGGGTCCAAGCGATTTTCCAAAAAACTTTTTTTTAAATAAATATATTCCATATTTTTGCCACCCACTGTATATTATATTCAAAAACTGATAATTTTTTGCTACGTTCATGCAAAAAAAACAAAACTTTATTGAACTATATTTAGTGGAAAGTGGTTCTTTATTGCACTAGTGCAACAAAATATTTATTGCGTTCATCTGTCATTCTACTACAGCGTTTTGTCATCATGACAAACATAAATGTTCAAATCGACGTCACATTTTCCTAGACTTAGTGTCATCTAAATAACATTTTTTGGTTTCTGCATGAACGTAGAAAAAATATTGTATGCAACTCGTACAAAAAGTGCTTATTGCACTGGACATATTGTCCTACTCGGCCTGACGGCCTCTTTGGACAATTTCACGTCGCATGCAATAAACACTTTTGTACTTGTTGCATAAATAACTATTAAGATATCTAAATCAGTGAAAAAAGTTGTTAAAAAATAATATTTTTGCAATTTACGAGAAAGTACCAAAGAGAAACCAAACTGATGTTGTGGTGGGCAGAGTTTTTGTAATACTGCTACGGGCGTATAAAGTACCCTTCATACCATTCAGTAAACCAAGTGTCACTGATAAAAAAGGTTCCAATCAGACTGTGTCAATTTTTGAGTGACAGTTGGTTTGCGAGCTTGTCATTTCTGCAATGGCTGACTCTCGTGCAGCTGTAAAGTTTTGCTTGTTACTCGGAAAAACTAGTACAGAAACCCTTGAAATGTTCGAAACAGTCTATAAGGATGATGCTATTGGGAAAAATATTAGAGTGATTTTCCCATTTTAAAATTGATGACAAACGCTCTGGTGGAGTTCAGTAAATAAATATTAATGGAAAATTTGAGGATGAACAAGGTCACATGAAAGCATGTTGTGCTTTGAAAGAACTCTGAAAAGGTCATCACTGATGACAGTTCTTACAATTACGACCCTGAAACGAAGCCACAATCAAGCCAGTGGAAAACTCAAGTGAAGTCAAACATCAAGATATGAAGCGAGTCATCCCTCAGAGTTTGTTGCACAGGATCAGACAGTTAAACAGGCTTTCTACCTGGAAGTTTTGAATGAGCAATAGTTTGCAGCAGAATAGGCGGTCAGACGACTTGTTTTTCCACCAGGAAATGCCTTTTGGGTACCTCTTCCATTACTGAAATTTTGATATTTTTGATTGTATACATGCAATTCTTAAATGGACTTTAAATTTTTTAGTTTCATGAGTCGTAAAAGCCCTTAAAGGTTGGGAAAAATCCCATTTACTAAATGTTCCAGGAAAAAATTTAATAGAAAATTTTAATAATTTTCAGAATAGACAAAATTATGAATTATAATGTTCAATACATTTTGTCTAGAGAACAAAAAAAAATATGTATGATTGAAAATAATTGAAACAAAAAAATCAAATAACATTGAATTAAAAATATTTTATTTAAGAATATACCTTACTTTAATAATAATCATTTCTTAAATATTATATAGCAGTAAGTCAAATGTTAATTTTTGATCTACCTGTTCCTAAAGTTCGATAAAAAAAATCAAATCACTGTAAAATTAATTGTCACCAATTATAGAAAAAAATACTTATACATGTTTTCAATTTTCATCTATATGAAATTATATCATTTAATGTATGTTTATTATAAGTGACATATTTTATATGCTAATAATGCTACAAAGAATGTTTCCAAAACTGGGTCAAGTTTACTAATTCAGTCAGGGTGGTGGGAACACGGATATATACATATATCATCGACAACAGATTGATTTCCATTGCTTTATTAAAAAATTTCTTATTCAAATCAAGAATTAGCAAACATGGTGTACATGTTTATGTATCGAACACTGTCATTTTTCAACAGTGTATTTTTGCTGCAGCTGATGAAATTAGAGACATGTCTGCCGCATTGGCATACATACAAGTGTAGAATTACCTAATATCGATTTACAATAAATTGCTTATTTTTGTGAAAATTATGAATTTCTTTAAATTTTTTATCTTAATGAAAATTCTTAATTTTCATGTCCTCCATTAACCTTTCGAAGGAATACAATTATTTCAGAAATCGTGTGGATTTTTGAAAAATAAATAAATATAAAAAATGAGCTACAAAGGGAACTGGAATTTTAATAAAAAATAGACTAAAAGTTCTTGAACAAAACAAAAACAAAAAATTAGTAGTAAAATTAATTAATAGTAGGTATATTGTGATCTGAAGTTTTAAGTGTAAAGTTGGAACAAAATATTTTCACTAAGAACAAAACCACGAACAAGAAAAAATAGGGCTCGAGATACAAAGGGGAAGACTCTTACAAACAATTGTAATACACATATACTTGCAATAAATATGGATGACACCATCTCCTTGTTTCCAAAGACCAATGATTTCTTGGGTTTGTTTCTTTAAATTGTATCTTGTTTACAGTTTTATATATGACAAGAAACGAAAACGGGAGTGTAGTTATTTTTCAACCCTTAAATAAAAAAGGTTTCAATATTTAACATTTCAACATACAATAGATGTCAAAGGTGACAATTTTTAACATTGATTGATCGAATTTCGGATCTATGCAGTGTTTAATTTTTTTAAGTCACGTTACTCGTAATTATTCTTTTTTAATGATCATTGAACTTACCTTGGGAACCATTTAAATTATCTGGAATAGAATTTCTAGCCGAACTATGCAATTTAGGGGGAAGAGTACTACTGGCTAAACTGGCCGATCTGTTCCTGGTATTTATTACAGGCTGACCAGAACGCAATATTCGCAATGGATTCGTCACCATCAACTGAAAAAATAAATTTTAGCACTAAATATCTAAAATGATTAGTATTTTACCTGTGTTACCTCATTGGTGGGGCTCTCAACAAGACCTTGGTACGCCAAATGTGCCTCTTGTGTAACTTTAGACTAAAGGGAAAAATAAACAATAAAAAAACTAAAAAAGGTAATAAAAACAAAAAACAAGGTGAAGGAGTAAATAAGTACAGTTTAAAGTGCATGTTGCTCTAACATTATAGGAGGGAATGTCGCGCTTATCTTAGTGATGTATATAGATATAAATATTAATATAGATGTGTAACAAAGTTTTAGTATAATATAAACTAGTATAAAAATGCATATTTACAGACTAGAATCAGAACTTGTAGAATTTGACGAACGCTGACATCTAGTTACAGAAGTGGGAGATAATCCACTCAAAATGCTATTACTCGGTGGCGGAGACCTCCCCATTGCTTTGATATTAAATGACGGTTTCAAGAATGGATTTGTCGATCGTTTTATCATCTCGGAACGAATACTACTATTAGAGCCAGTCAACCTGGAAAACCTCCTTCGCCTCCGCCAATCCAAATCCACCGAGCCTATACTAATGCAATCACTGTCGCTAGAACTGGACTCGTACGCTCTAGGATTATAAGATTGACGTCTACGATTTCGGTCTTTTATGCTACGCCCATTCCTCTTTTTGAAAGGTTCCTGTGTTTCGCTAAAGCTTAACGTACGTGGCCTTTCAAAAAAGTCTTTATGTTTATCTGGCTGATTCTCTAATTGAACTTTTTGAAAATTATCATCTACTATATCAGTCTTATAATAAATATACGACGTTTCAAAGTACTGCGAACCATTCGCATTAAAAGGGACATTTTCTCTATAAAATTTTCGATTGGAATCCAGCCTGTATCGAGGGTCGTTATATGTTTTCCTAGACATACTCTCCGATTTTATTAATGTTCTGTCCCTATACTGCGCATGAGGTCTGTAGTAGTTATCCTCGAAAGATAAATTTTGGAACTGATTTTCAAAATCAAACGACTGATGCATATAATTATCATTGTTATAATTACTCAAATTACGACACGAACTATGTGGAACACGAGCAGAAGGGAAAGGCCGCGATAATAATTCCCTAGATTTGGCAAAATAAAATTCGGCAGACGCCTTATCCCACAAAGGCAAACGAAGAGTTTGATTGGATATTTCATCGAGGGACGAGGGAGAACTTATAAACTTCTAAATAATTTGTGGAAGTTAAATTAAAAAAATTAAAATAACAAAGGAAGAGGTAGAAGGAAAAAAATTCAGTGTTAGTATGTGTACAAAAAAAGATTAATTCAATAAATATCAAAGAGAATAAATCTAACAAAAAGAATGTAACTAGTGACGATTAATTTTCTTTGCCAATTCAACATCTAATGTAGGTAATGAAATTTCGTTAATTTTCTCATTTATATTTTAAATTAAATTTCAAATTAGCCACCACTGGTTAAAATATCGTATCACTATTTAATTTGAATTTCTTGCTATATTACATCCAAAATGATTTACAGTAAGTGTAACAGTTTAGATGTAGATATGACATCAAAAATATTATAATAGAATTTCAAAATAATAGAGAGCGATTCATGTTATAAACATCACAATTTATAGTCAGTCAATAGTCAGTCAACACAGAGAAAAACGTCTAAAATTGTGTATTCCGCATCTGACAGAGAAATATGTATGCACCACGTCAGAATGCTCGATTCACCAGTTACTGTTAGAGCGGTACCATGGGTGTGCGCATGGGAAAATTTTAAGTATTTAAGTATATCTTTCCGCTAATTTAATTGCGATTGTAATTAATTTATTAGTGATTTTGTGTTTGTGCCTTTAAAAATGGAGAATAGAAAGATAGTAAGGAATATCAGATGAAAAAAACTTGAATGATGGAATTATGGTTCGAAACCAAAAATATGAATGTAAATGATGCGGTTGAAATATGTAGTTCATTAATAAAAGAATGTCTGTGAGTAGTGTATATGTGAATCATACAATTCATGGATGGCATTTTATAAAAAAAAATCAGGTTGCTTTCTTACAGGATGGAACTTAGCCTAGAATATCTAGAAGGATGCTTTTGCAAATTATGCGTGACTTTTATAAAACGTAATTGAAAGAGTATACTGATAGAAAAAGACGAATAGTGATATGGCAAAGAAACCATTTAAGACAAATATAAGATAGAAATCTGAATCGAAGAATATATTACACTGACGAAACATGAATAAATGAAAGCCATACGATGACAAAAGTGTCGCACAGTGTTGCCACATATCGAACCTAGTGCTGTGGTTGTAATGGATAATGCACCCTGTAATAGCAATAGCCGACGATAAGTGTTAATGTTATAGTGACAATGCTAGTAATCAATAGTGTATAGTGTGTATGTAAATAGTCCAGTGGTGTACGGTGTTAAAGCGTGATATCCGCGGAGTGCGCATTAGGTACCTGTAAGTGGGTGATAGGCCAATACTGTCTAATAGTACGGCATTCTACGGGCGAATATAAACTTTTTTAATAAAAAACTATTAAAATGCTAGGTTCACTCAACGGCAACTTTCTCTCGTACTCATCTAAGTGCTATAAATTAATCTTTACTATTCTCTACTATTTTGGAACATGGGTATAGTTTCCACTTACAAGCTCGTGTCCAATTTTCAGTGGTTTAATAATTACAGAATGTTGAAGTAAAAAAAAAATTATGGAAATAATTTAATATTTTTGTTACAAATTGCCTATACTTTTTTTTAACTTCAAGATCTATTTTTATGCAGTAAAAAATTTGACAGGGATTTGTAAGTTAATCTTGCAAAATTTTTTGTTTTATCTTCCTTTAAACTGTTTTACACTTGCTGTAAAAATTACCCTGAACAACAATGACAAATTTAACATTTTCATTTTTTTTTAAGGGATGCTTCATACATAGATTTTGCATAAAACAATGGTTACCAAGAATGGATGTTTTTCCTTTTGTTTTTTAATAGTATTATTTATTTTCCCCTGTTTGTAAGAAATTTCATACCTGTAAATCGGATGTAGAAAGCGCTTCCTCTGAAAAATTTCTCCTCTCACTATGTTTGTCTTGCTCGTGTACAGAAGGGAATTTAAAACTAAATTTCTTCTTACTAGGAGAAGCTGGAGTAGTAGGAACCGGTGCAGACATTGATCTAAAAATAAAACATCATAGTTATAAAGTAAAAAATACTGTCACAAGATTTGTCCCAATATCCATTCGTTGTTGTGCAATTTATTTTTTCTAAATCTTGAATCATCCCTAAAATAGAAAATTTGAGAGCACATGTAAAGATACATTGCGTCATTTGGTCAGCATCTTTGGCATTGCCAAAGAAAGATAAAAATCAATATTATGATACTACTAGCAAGGAAACCATTAAATTTTTAAATTATCTAGAGATAAAAATACAGAGCCCAAGATACAGAGAGATAGTCAAAAATAGAAAATAGGCAAATTGGATTAAGAAATCATCCTATATGCTGGAATTTAATGATGCCTGGAAGTACCTCAATAAAGTTGTTATTACAAACCTTTCCTTAAAAATGTGTGTTTTTTAAGTAAATTAAGGAAGTGTATCTGATGAGTAAATATGGAACCGCTGATTACAGAGCTAAGGAATGGTAAGTTACATCAACTAGATGATCTGTATAACACTTTGAAGATCCCACGTATGTTAAATTCAAACTAAATATAAATTCTGCTCCCTTTCAATAGATGAGGTTGTTACGATACTGTTTGTAACAATTAAATGATCCCTTACATTATGAACTTTGTTTGTTCTTCCTGGAGATATGTTACAAGGGTAAAAATATGAAGTCTAACCTGATACATCAAAATTAAAATACCTGCTCTTAGATGTGTCAGTAATATAAATGAATTGTACCTTGTCGTGATTTCATTGGCTAACGCAATCGCAGTGTCTAGTGTCTTTTGATCATGTGCCGAAATAGGTTTAACGGTGGCCTGTTTCCTCGATTTTGTGTTCATTTTTTCTCGTAACTCATTACTCCTATTAGAAGAACCCTCATGGTCTACAGAATGATTTTGCTGTCCCAACGAACTGAACATCATCTCCATTTCGGCCATCAGGGAAGGACCCAGATCTAAGCTCGGACTGTTGGTATTCTCTTCATCACTTATTTCATGATACTCGTGATCTTGAAGAGGTGCCGGAGCTGGAACGTGATCCCCTTCGAGAAGTGGCGCAGCCTCAAGATCTTTGTGTGGTCTATAGGGAGCGACTACTTGCGTAGGAACACTGCCATACTACAAAAGAATTTGTTACACAAATATTTAACTTTTTAAATTGAAATATAATACACAAGAGGTTTCAGAACTTATTGGCCAAATAAAAAATTAAATTTGAAATTCTTACTTTAAGTAACCTATTATTTTATTCTAAAACATTGCTATCAGAAAAGAGTTTTTCAAATTTTAACACCCAGTATCTTCAGTAAAAGATAAGCACTTCTGGACATTATTTCACAGTTATTATTTTGACCACCTGAATTTTAGGTTAACTAAGTAATCCAGAAACATCCTGTACAAAATAGAATTTGTCAACTTAGTGATACTAACATTTCCTTTAGAACCTCCTAAAAAACTGAGATCACCAAAATATGCCCCATCAAGTCCAACATGACCAGTATGTTTCAAATCACCTTGAGGTGCACTGATCATTTCACTCCTTAATTTCCTCCTTGCTGAAGACCTAGTACTATCCGTTCGCAAGAAGGAAGAACTTGGTAAGTCACTACCAAGGTAAGCCACTACATTGATGGGATCGAATAACCCTGTTTTACCACTTGTTGTTGCACCCTTCCACAAAGGTTGATGAGTTCTTAAAAAAAATCATATAATTATTTTAAGAACTCATCTACATTTTATTTATTCTTACTTTTTGTCCAGTACAGTAATAACATCTCCAACTCTGAACGTTAACATGTGAGGTCCTTCACTTGAAGATAATTTAGCCTGTACTTGCTCAGGCCTTGATTCTGCCAAAATAGGTCCGATGTCAGCAAATCTAGGCCTTGTGGCGGCTTCATGTCTCCAACAATCCAACATCAAGTTATAGTGGTCTAACGGGCAACAATCTGGCTGTTCCAACCTCTGACAATTAGGTTCATCAATGGCTTCCAAAATTTGCTGGCCCGTTAGAGCGGCCCAAGGTTGGAAACCGTAAGAAAACATCTCCCAGAGAGTTACACCAAATGCCCAAACATCACTGGCAGTGGTAAAGCGTAAATAGCTTATGCATTCTGGAGCACACCAAGCTATGGGTAATTTTAAATTAACGTTAAAATTTGTTTGGTAGTAGTCTTTGCCCTGCCCTAATGCTCGGCTTAGGCCAAAGTCTGAGATTTTTACTTTGTTTTTAGAAAACACTAATATATTTCTGGCAGCCAGATCTCTGCAAAATAAATTATAAATGCTTTAAAAAAATGTCTTTGAAAAGTGAATTCTTATATTATTAAGGCATTATAATATTGAATTTATATTTAACAATTTATTTGAAATATCTGAAAAATAGTTTTAAGGCTAAGCATTTTATGTACAAAATATCACAATTTTAGTAAGATTATTACGTAGAAAGAAAGTGGTTGTTCTTATTACCGTAAAGCCAAATTATAATGTTGAACTTGAACCATTTTCTTTTAACTTTTGGAGAAAAAATATTTTAGGGAACATGGTTCTTCAATGAGAGACCGTGAATTGTATATTTTTACTATACACTTTTCACCATAAAAAATACTTTATAATTTACATCAATTTACTCTTTTTTTTAAAGATTTGTTTCTTAGTGTGCAGTTGGCATCTAAAATTCGGGAAATTTTATATTGAAACATAACGGATAAAAATATGTTTGTCTTTTTAATTTAAATGACTTATCAGCCTGTAAACTGTTATACATTCCGGAAAAGTTGTATGATTGGCATGCTAAAAATACATTTCTTCAAACTTTTTTTTTATACTGCTTCTAAAAACAGTTACAAAACTTGTGTACAAAAACAATGCTCTTAAGGAATAATTAATAAATGAATGAATGAAAAACTGCTATTTAATTCGTATTATATGTATTCGTAATATTCGCCAAAATCATCTTCATTTATACAAAATTATGAGGATTTGAGAAAAATTTTGAAGAAAATGATATTCACAGGGTGAATAATCCTCCAATAAAATTGCTCTACCACTATTTTTGTGAAATGTTTATACATACATGAATCCATAAATACTTTGTTAGAGGAAATCATAGTTAATTTTACTTTTGTTTTGTTTCCTGGTAGATGGATTAGTAGTAATCTAGTAGGCTAATTAGTTATTACAAGCCACATTTTGATTGTTATTGAGAAATTTACAAAAAAAAAAAACAAGATAAAAAAATTCAAAAACTGTGTTAGTATGAACAAAATTCACATGGTTTTGAGAAAATATAAAAATATATTTGATTATTTTGAATAGTAGATAATTCGTACA
The DNA here is from genome assembly GCA_037114965.1 of Monochamus alternatus. NCBI lineage: Eukaryota > Metazoa > Arthropoda > Insecta > Coleoptera > Cerambycidae > Monochamus > Monochamus alternatus. The sequence goes on along the minus strand of CM073431.1, from coordinate 68,101,630 downwards.
TTCTGTTGATCTTCAAAATAACAGGAAAAACTAAAACATGTAAAATAAATGAAAACAACTAAAATGATAGTATTTCACCTTATCTCAAAAATGAAGAGTTTGCAAACTTACATTCGTGTCAACTTTTTTTTAATTTTTTTATCAATTATAGTAGAAGTATCTCTACAATTTTGTCGATGGGATATTGTAGAGTGCATCATATTACTGTCACTTACAATTATACAATATATAATAATGTGCTACAGATGTGAACATGGAAATAATTAATAATACACATGCAATTATTTGTAACGCTGAATAATTATAAAAGTAGAATACAATCTATTGCAATAATAATTGCACTCTTTACAATGAATTCGGCAACTTTTAACATCAGTTCTTCGTTGTTCCACTTACCAATAGAGATCTAATGAAATTTCTACTCAAAACTTCTAGTAGGTCAAAAACTGTTCTGAGGGAGTGTCATTATTATTATAATAGCTTGTATTCAATTACAAATTTTACATAGCATACCTGTGTATAAGTCTATTGGCCTCTAAATATTGCATCCCATCACATATTTGATATGCAAAATCACACAAAGTTAGTACTGGAAAGCTGGACCTCAATGACGGTTCCTTAAGACATTCCAGTAAGGACCTTAATGGTGCTAATTCTGTTACCAACATCAAACTTCCCTCGACGTTTGGTAAAACAACACCAAAAAATCTTACAATATTTGGGTGGTCTATATTGTGCATTATTGAAGCTTCTTTTAAAAATTCAACCATATTGCTTTGCATTCTGTCACGAGATAAGCACTTTATTGCAACCTACAGACAGTTCCAAAAATAATAATCCTTCCTTCCCAATAATTAGGAAAATAAAATTTCATACTACTAGTACGATAATTATTCTTATCGTGTTATCACCAATTTATACCTTTCTACATATTTTTTAAATAATTTATTTGTAACATTCATAAGTCAGTAGATTATATTTTTGCTCTTTCGATAAATTTAAAATTTCTAATATTTACAGCTACAAAGTTATTTAAAAAAGAAGAAAAAAGGTTTTCCATAAAATTCTATTTATCTAGTGACATGAAAGAAACGGAAAAAATTAAGGCATCATTCTAGGGAGTGAAAAAATTGTAGTTGAACAACTTTGTAATTTCTACTATTTTCATGACTGATAATGTATGTGAGCATCAAGTAAAACACCCTGCATAGATGTTGAGTATGAATGTTCAAAACAATATTGTAGTTAAAATTTAAAGCAGTTTTATATGTTAATTCATAAAATAAACTTTATCTGCATTTTCTAAAGTTCTACTTTCAACAGCAATAGCCACAAATTTTGTAACTAAAATTTAGAAACATTGTTTACAAACAATTTAATTGTATACGTAGTTTAAAATAATATTTTTATTTGTGTATAAACATAAGATCAAATGTTATATTATTATCTATGATACTGTTTTTATTAACACCTATACAAATTTAATTCCAAATTAAATAATCAAAAACATTCTCTTAAGGTCTGTAACTATCCTTGAAAAATAATAAGTGATATTAAAACATTATACCACAAAATACTATCTAAAACTAACAATATTTATATAACTATACATATAGGTACACTGTTGATATTGTCGAAATAATTTACAAAAATAGTTATTAAACTATGATCAACTATGTTATTCTAATTTTATTAACACAAACAATAATAAAATTTCATACAACATAATTTTAATAATTTTTGTAAAAATAAAATGTTTTCCATATAATTTAAGAGAATAGGTGGTATTTAGAATAGTAGCACAAATTCAATGTTTGCAATAAGAATCAATTGGCTGATGAATGCATACATTGAATTTGTGCCGCTACTATATAATTTATTCATATGAATAATATTTAAAGCATGTAGTACAGTGTGCATCTAACTATGTTATATGTACAATGTAGTACATAATAATGTTAATATATTTTTAATGTACAATAAAGAGTCCAAAAACAGCGGAATATCAAAAATTTCTAAAACATACAACTTAAATCAGACAAAGGTGTTTCGAAAATAGTTGAGGAAAATGAAACACTGAAGCTAGTTTTAGAGAAGATGTTTCATGCAAAAAAACATAATTTTAGTATCCCCTAAAAAGTTCAACCCTATTTTTAGTGTCAAAACACCAACTAAATAAAATGACATGAACCCACCACAAAAAAATTGGAAAATCATAGGGTTGTCTTTTATTTTTATTTTATATTTTTGTAAGAATACTAGAAGACATTTTGTAATTTGTGTAGAGACAAAAAAATTTTGTTTTGATTAGAGCTATTAAAATATTTTATTTTTCGTCTTAAAACTTTTTAATTCTGAAAATTTTCTGATAATCAATGTACAAGGGATGTATTATTTCATCCCCTTACTGTGAGTTGATGAGTGGAATAGGTCAGGAAAGTGACACTTTTAACACAAATGCATCTATGAAAAAATTGAAGTGTTTAATTTGAGTCGGTTTTAATATAGCCCAAGGAAACTTTTAAAGGGCTGCAACTTTTTAGGGGATGCTAAAACTATTTTTTTTACATAAAACACCTCCTTTAAAATCAGCTCATTAATCCACTGTTTCATTTTCCACAACTATTTTCGAAACAGCCTATAGATGCATACATACATATTATATTCACCGCAAACTGTCAAAAACATAAGCAAAGTTTACAGAGTTTATATAAGTTGGATCACTCGCTGTCGGCATCTTTTATCCTTACGAATTAAAGACCGTCTGCCCTAAGAGCAAAGACATGAGTCGCGATATATTGCTTGTAGAAAATTAGACCGAACGTCGCCTTCCGACCGCATTTTTTTTCTCCTTATTTGTTATTTAAAAAGAGTCGGATTACAAGTGCATCTGACTTGAGCAGATGATATTCTACTGTACCTATTCCATACCTGTATTCGCTCTCCTTCATTACACCAAACACCTTGCTGAACAACCCCAAACTCTCCCATACCAAGTTCTTTGTTAATGGTTATACTTGCAGCAGGAATTATATGTTTACTTGAAACTCTTGGTGATTTTGATAATGTTAAAGAATCAGTGGTTGCTAAGAGACATGCATCGCTAACAGAATTCTCATGCTTCCGATGAGTTAATAGTTTTTTAAATTTTGATAGATAATTATGAGGGAAATGCTTTTCATAGTACTTCCTTAAACGTCGCATTTCAGGTTTAGACATTCCAATTTCAATTAAGTCGCTCTCTGTAGTAAATTTCAACTGAGACGGATGAGTAATCTTTAGTGTATTTCTAAAAATAAATTAAATAAAACAAATCATAGCATGGCTTTTATCAACATGCAAACTTACTTGAAACTATTAAAATATTGTTGTAATTCAGCTTCTATGAGAAATTCATAAAGACCTGGGCCTTTTTTGAAAGATGCATTAACACCCTCTAAAAAATAAATATCAAAATGGATCTAATAGCTATAAATTTATTTTAAAAACAAATGAGAATGTTAATGAAGGATACATAAAAGAAAACACAGAAATCATACAGGAAAAAACGATAACTAGGCATAATACAAAAATGCATACCCATTTCCTTAATCTAATAAGATCTAAAACAAATAGGACACTCTTAACATTAAACCGTGCAGATTTGTTTAGGTCCAACTAACAAATACCTGGAAGTATATCCATTGTTCACTGTATCTTATATTTCATAAAAAATAAATAAGATTTAAGAATTTATCAATATTTATTATCACATTTATTACTCCATTATTGACATCAAATGCCTATCAAATGACAGAAATGAGAAATGACACCTTAGCTGTCAGATGTCACTCCAAGTCTAGCTCAATTCCATGCCCATTGCTCAACAAAGATAGCAGCGTGTTCAAAAATCTTTCGAACAGGAACAGAGCTAGGTATAGTTGCGACAAGAAGTCAGACGATATACGTCACCTTCCGCCAATGATCATGGGCATCACAATTTTCGATAGTTTGTCGCGTTATAAATAATAATTTTTTTGTTAGTGCAAATATTTAGTGTAATATATATAGTTTAATAAAACTAGAATAATAATTCTCAGTTGCAGGTTGCAGCTTCTTCATAGTTCATTCACTTAAGTGTGCCTTCATTTAAGGTATACTTGCCCTAGGCAAGTCAGTAAACAGAGTCAGTCTGACTTTGTTTTTAAAATAAAGTCAGTCTGATCCTGTTTTCCGACTTCTCTAGGGCTCGTTTAAGAGATTTTGCACATATCATAAGCCCCTCATGTAACCGACATGGTCCACAACTAAAGCCGGTTGACTAACTATACTTTTATAAACACTGGTGTGATCTATGAATTCCACCCTTAAATATTTTGATGAAAATATAATGATTTATTAATTTGTCGTATGACATAAGTCGTCTGAATTCTTGCCACAACTATATCGAAGAAACCAAAAATATTAACCAATGGCCTTGTTTGCATTTTCAGAATTTTACATTTTCCTAAAAGAAAAGTAGTACCCACAGTATAGGAAGAATGTAGTCTATGTAGCTGTACTTGGAAAAGTTATGTTTTACCTGTAAAATATCTATACTTATCTATCCAGTTTGCATAATAAAAAATTAAATATTTTTATTAGTAACAATTCATAGCTAATAAGCACAATAATTTCTTGTTTTGTTCACCTGTGCTGCTTTATTAAACGAGTGCTACGGTTGAATTAAAAATGTTCACCCTTTAATATTAAGTCTCTTAAATTAAAAATACAATAACAATATTTCTCTACTCTAACTATAATATTAATCCATTTGTGTATCTATAAACATCAAAATATCAAATAACACATCTAAAAGTTCTCAAGTTGAATTTAAACTAAACATAACATTTACATGAAAATGATTTATAGTCATCTTTTTTAACCTAAATTCAAAAACAATAGGAAACGAAAGGAGCCAAAACTAAAAAATCATTTATTAATTTTTATTTATGAAACTGAAACACTAAATTTTAATAGATAAAATAAATTAATTTTAATTACTTTGGTTCACTTTTGTCAGTAAGAGTTGCCCTTGTTATAATTCTATCTAAAGAACTATCGTTATTTAAAGTTGCAAGACCATCATCCACAACTCGCCTCTGAGCAATATCAGTTAACGCCTTAAAGGTATACGGCTCCCAACAAGCCAAACTAGCTAACGTTTTTCTGTTCAACATTACATCAGATCTTACTAAACCCTCTCTAAATAACTCGTAACTTATTTTATGTTCTTCACAAGCGGCCTGCACCCTTGTTTGCCATAACTAAAACAGAGATAAAATGTTATTCAGTATTAAAAAAAACTCTATTTTACAAACATATATTTATAAGATCTTACATTGGCCATGTCCTCTTTTTTTAACTTCCTCGCTTTAGTTGCATATACTAAAGCTCTATGAACATTTCGAATGGCAATACTGTAGCAATTACGTCTTCTACCTTGAAATGCCTAGAAAGTATTATATTAGTAGAAGAAAACATTGTAGGGCATAAAAATCATACCGCTGCTAATCTGAAAATTTTTCGTTTTCGCCAAAATTCATCTGGTCCTCGACTTCTTATAAAATTAATAGCTGTTGTAAAAACCATGGTAATATGATATATACCCCAAACCCAAAACAGATATAAAATAAAATTAAAATGTAAGTTATACCATTGACTTTTTTAGGTTATCCAATTTCAAATCTGCTGCCATCTGTTGCTAGTACTGTTATTGATTAAAATCTTAGATAAAGTTATCTATTATTAAAATTAGATCCATATAACAACTTCATCGTTAAGAATGAAGAGGTCCTAAGGATACAAATCGAAATGTAAGAAAGAATACAGACACAGTGTTTTTAAGTTTTATAATTTAAGAAATTGGTCAGTTTTAGATAAAAAAATCTTTAATGATCCGAAAGTTATTTACTTTATTCTAAAAAGTAGAGCTACTTTTGATTTATTCATTTTTAAAATTCAAAATCACTTTGTCAACGCAATTGACACTAAACTAGTTCAAAAATAAAATACTACCCCCTTGTGAAAAAGCCTGTCTTATCAAAAAAATTAACTAATTATCAGACTTATAGCTTAGGTACACAACATTCATGCGCTGTGCGTTCTGTTTCTTTTTCTTCTAATACGTAATGGTAATACGCATTATGACTATTTAGAGAAGTTTTTGACATCATACCTTGCCGAGTATTTTATTTTTGTTTTGTGTTATACTGCCCTGTTAAGCATGTAACTGACAAAATCTTCATTCTGAGATACTGCCTGGATTGGTTAATTTGCTGTGCCATTAAATTTTAAATAAAAATATTCATATTCGGTCATGAACCGAAAATAATAAAAAAATATACATACGACTTCTATTCTTAACAGGGCAGTATAACACAAAAAAATAAAATACTCGGCAGGGTATGTATCTGTATCTGTTTTATTATGCGACTTGGAATATAGATATGTTAGATCAGGAATCTGTGCTACTTCATTTAAAAACACCCTATTAAAATACATATTTTTTTGTTTCTGGTTTAATATTTTTCTGCATTTGCCCCTCCTCGAAAAATTTTGTAACGACGCCCATGTAGGCAAGTACAAGTTTCCTTATATAGTAAGTAAGTGTAAATTAACCTACAAATTTCCAAATTTTGAGTTTGTAAAATCTAAAACTGTCACGTATATTTAAATTTAAATGATGATGACTACCTACACTTCAACCAAGTACGACACAGTTGTTGTGAACTCGCTGAAGACAATTAAAGTTGTACGACGTATGTACTTACCTAACTGATCGATTTACTAATGAAGGAAGAGAATGAAGAGATAAGTCTATGGAAGAGATAGATATATCCTTTGATCAACTAACTACCTCATCGAGCAATTTATTAGGTATTCTAATGACCAGATTCCCTCAAGTCTTCTTGATGAATACGTTATTTTCTTGAGTATAATGGAAATACATAGGTACTGACATATTTTTTATCATTTATAAAATAGGAAATAGAGCCATAGTATTACAACAAACAACAATAAATGTTATCATAATTAACATTTATTTTGTACTAGTTTACTCTATTATATGCATAAAAATGCTGTGTCAATAGATCGCTCCAATTAATGGATGAATGAATATAATGAATATTTTTAACCAAATGTCTTACAATTGCTTATATTTTTTATAAAATATACAGGGTGTGCCAACCAAGCAATATCATATGAAACTAATTATTATATACAGGGTGTTTATTAAATCAATGCCGGTACTTTAGGGTGTGAATCCTTGGGTCATTTTAAGAAGAAAACTTAATATCAACATATGTGCTAAAGCTCTTAATTTTTGAGATACAGGGTGTTACAGTTTAAAAAAAAATACTTTTTTATTATAATTTTCTTATCACTCCAGATATTTTTATGAAATTTTGTACACACCTATTAATCATTAAGGAGCATTGTTTGATGTAAAAAATGTTTTAAAATCTTTGCCAATGACGTCCGTACGAGGTTTGAACTAAACATTTTTGAAGAATAAAATGGTACGTCACTGCATTTTCTAAAACCTAAAATTATTTTTAAATTGTGCATTTATTTTACAGCAAATTCGGCCCCAAGACTTACTCTCGTACGACGCACCTTTTCACGTAAAAAAATGAAAATCAAAAAAGTTTTTTCATTTTCTGTGGGGCAGAACGTGAGCAACCCAAAGTTGTCAAAAGATTGTGTTTATATATGTCTATTTTAGTTCAGCTATTCCGTGAAATATGTTCTTTATGAAGTGAAGAAAATTGGCACATGAAATCCTCTAAAAATGCAGTAAGAGAAGCACTGGAGAACAGCACATAGTTTCCGAGATTTTGTGCAAATATTCTTGCGTATGTTTTGCATTTTTGTACACTTTTTATAATTCATATAATTATATTTTGTTTTTGAAAATCCAATTATCCGATGCAATGTTATTTCATTTTCTAATAAAAAAAAATAAGAAAACACTATCGTTTTAGAAAATACTTTGCTACCCTTTGCCTATATGGAAATGAAATTTGGGTCTGAGGCGTAGAATACGGTGAAGAATGTCGTACTAAGAATATAACATATCACCACTTTACAAAATGTTACATTTCGCCGGTTAAAGTTAATAAAATTCAATTACTTAATAGTTTTTTAGAATAGAACTCCATATATTTGTATTTTATGTGACGTAGAATCAGATTACCCCTCTGACGATATAGGAGTTTCTGTTACTCTCTTTTACGGATTGCAAACTATTGATGTTTAAAGTTTATGATACACATTTTATTAATCAAAATAGTAACGAACAAACACATTAATTCCAAATCGAATTAATTTGCTACATTTGGTAACAATAATTAATCAGAGCTCCAATTCACTATTATAGACAAGTTCGTCGATATTTAAACCGAATATTCCATAATAATCGGTGGATTGGACAAGAAGGTTCGTGGAATTTCCAGCAATATCATCATATTTGACCCCAATGGACTTCTTCCTTTGGAGTTACATCATTTACAATTATTTTTAATCTAATATAAATTTTGCAATTTATATTTCGATATTAAAAATCTGTCTTCTAGTTGTTTTTAGATAGAAATAAATAGGTCATCGCATCGCATAATTTATCAAAATTTGCATATTACGAATATTCGAATTCATGGAAATGTGTTTTTGTTTTATGATCTCGTTTGTATAATGCTGAAAATACCATCACAATACCATGTTTTTCTTGCCTAAAAAAAATTTAAACTTATCTACGTAATTCAAGCAGAGACAACTGACACAGACTTCGCAAATAAAAATTTCAAATGAGAAAGGACTACTAAATGAATTTATGAAGTAAATGGATTTGCTACCTAGATTTTTTTTATTGTAATATAAAATAACAAATACTCTGCGACGCATTATTTATTCATCCACTGAAATATTCTTTGGTGTAATGTTATATATGTGGTTTAATTCCGATGTACCAGAAGAATGAACATCTATTGAAAAACCAAATCAGTAAAAAATATTGTTATTACTAAATGCCGAAACAATTTAGCAACATTATATAAGTTATACAGGATGTCCAGAATCTCTTCTGACAAACGAAGACCGGAGATTCCTCAGATAATTTTAAGACAATTTAACCCAATTCACCTAGTCCGAAAATGCTTCCTAAGGGAACTAGAGCTCTTTGAAGATGGCGCATTGTAAATAGTTTTGTTTAAATACCTCCAGAACGCTTCTACTTAGAAAAACAAACATTGGTATGCTTGTTTAGCCTTAAGGGATGAATCGATTCCATCAATTGCGAATTTCTAGTACCGGTCATAGGCGTCCGTTTTGGGTAGGTCAACGGTTATTTTAACGCATAACTTTTTTGTCTTTAACTTTTAAGCATTTGTGACACTAGATTATTAAATTTTCAGGTATTCTAGTACTAAAAGGTACTCTTATTTTAAGTCATTAGGATACACCGTTTTCTAGAAAAATGGATTTGAAAATTTTTCGTTTTTTTGTCATTAAAGTTTAAAAATTTTAGTTAAAGATTTTTAAAAACAAAGTATTTATTTTAATGAAACGAAAGTAACAAAAAAAGTATCAAAGGTAGATAGTTACAAAAGATGCTCGATGGGATGACCATTAGTCTCTATGCATAAATTTACTCTTTTGCTTAGAGAACGCCGAATTCTTGCAAAAATTCCAAAGTTATTTCTAAATTCGTTGCAAGCATCTTGTATCCTTCGCCAGAGTTGTGCACGATTTTGTATCAGAACGGAATAAACAAATGCTTTTATGTATCCCCAAACACAATAATCGCAAAGATTCAAATCCGGCGACCTTGCTGGCCAAGCAACTGGACCTCCTCTTCCAATCCAATGGCCTTCGTAGTTATTATCTAGAAAGTCTCGTACATTCCTGCTAAAGTGGGCCGGACAGCCGTCGTGTAGAAACCATAAGTTTGGCGAATATTTAAACGCACCTCATCTAACAAATCAGGTAAAATATTTTGCAGGAAATGTAAATAATCAGCACCATTTAAACGAGCAGGTAATTCCATAGGTCCAAGTAGATAATCGTCAACTACTCCTATCCAAACGTTTATCTTAAACCTATGCTGATGCTTAAATTGTTGAACAACGTGGGGATTGTCACCAACGTACGAATAATGTGCATTATGTACATTAAAAATTCCATTTTTTGTGAATGTAGCTTCGTTACCAAACAAAATGTATCTGAAAAAATCTTTATCTTGATTTTTCTGGTTTTGTAACCATCTAGTGAATTCTACACGAGCAGGAAAATCTCCTTCTAGCAGTGCTTGCACCTTTGTAAAATGAAAAGGATATAAATTTTCTTTGTGTAAGATATTTCCTACGGAAGATTTTGAAATTGTGGGGTACATGGCAGATAGTCTTCGAACGCTAATTTTTGGATTTTCATCAACTCCCATTAAAATAACATCTTCATGTTCTGCTGTTACATTATGTCTCCCTGTTTCATTATTTTTTGGGACCACTGAACCTGTTTCTCTTATTCGTTGATGAAGAGCTGTAAATGTTGAGTGAGTGGGATGCTCACGATTGGGAAATTTATCAGCGTATCTACGTTGCGCTGCTCGAGCGTTACACCTCATTTCGCCATAAACTAAATTCATATCGGCGTATTCCTCATTAGTAGTTTTTAAAAAAATTTAAATCGTTGTGTTTGAATTCCACAAAGTAAAAAATTAAAAGATAAACTTTGCGAACTGACAACAATTTGACAATGAAAAACGTATGTTTTACTTTTGTTGGCAGTTCAGAGCCAACTAGTGCAAAACATATAATTTGAACTTTAATGACGAAAAAACGAAAAATTTTCAAATCCATTTTTCTAGAAAACGGTGTATCCTAATGACTTAAAGTAAGAGTACCTTTTAGTACTAGAATACCTGAAAATTTAATAATCTAGTGTCACAAATGCTTAAAAGTTAAAGATAAAAAAGTTATGCGTTAAAATAACCGTTGACCTACCCAAAACGGACGCCTATGACCGGTACTAGAAAATCGCAATTGATGGAATCGATTCATCTCTGAAGGCTAAACAAGCATATCAGTTTTTGTGTTTCTAAGTAGAAGCGTTCTGGAGGTATTTAAACAAAACTATTTACAAGGCGCCATCTTCAAAGAGCTCTAGTTCCCTTAGGAAGCATTTTCGGACTAGGTGAATTGGGTTAAATTGTCTTAAAATTATCTGAGGAATCTCCGGTCTTCGTTTGTCAGGAGAGTTTCTGGACACCCTGTATAAAACTTGTAAATGTTGTAAAATGAAGGGTCACTGTCAGTGTTAAAGTCAAATTTATTTTTCATTTCGTTGCACAAATGTCAAATCCCGTAAACAGGATATATTTTACGGTTGTTGAATACGTTTAAATAAAATGAACTATTATAACTTATTAGTATCTTATGTAAAATTTCTGTTTAATTAATTAGAAAGTTTATTAACAGAAAATGCATCTTGAAACTTAATACATGCCTTGTGACAAAGGCTAGGAACTGATGTTTTCTTCAAACATATTTTCACAAAGTTATCAATACTAAAATGTTATATACACACACGATATTCATTTAGGTAAGTCTATTAAAAGTTTAAACGTCAAAACAATACTGAATTTGGAAATCTATTTTACCCATTGTCACAAAAAAGGCAAATTGTAAATTACAAAGTACAACCGTTCTAGGTGAGGTGTGAGGTTAAACACAGAAATGGCGAGGCGAGACGCGACCAACGTTTCAAAACGAAAAAAAGTCTTTGCTTGATGTTCAGGAGTAATATAGAACATATAAGGGCCTGATTCTATAATTAGTTCTATATATCTTTTCATAAAGTCCGCGACACTTCCATTCAATGATTGGTTTGATTTCTTTGTTTTACGCAAAAAAACTTCTACAGTAAATCAAACATATACTGGCTGCAGAATATCTTTTCATAAAGTTCACGAAACTTCCGCTCAATATTCTTCCTGCGGTACAGAATGGCTAATAACCAACTACTGTTAGAACTCGAAAGTATACAGGATGTTTGTAAATAAGTGCAAAATATTTTAGCTTCATACGTTCATATAAACGTAGGTCGAAATATCCTTCGTTTCCGAGATACAGAGTGTTTAAATTTTATTTTTTGATTTATTTTTATTAATTATTTCAGAATTTTAAAGATATTGACTCTAAATTTGAAACTCGCTTTGGAGGGATAAATGTGCATTTTTTGGGGTGATCCGAATATTTCTATATATCTATATATAGAAATATATTCTATATATTTCAATATCCGAATATTGAAAATAAAAAGTTGATATGGTGATACTTGAGCATTAAAAATTTGGCCATTAAAAATTTTTAGGTACCTACTATTAAATATCATATCAAAATCTGCTTATGACTTTTAACAAATGACTGTAAATAAACGAATTTTATCAATAATAAAGTTAACGCTTCTCGTATTTATGTGTAATGTAGTGTCTCTATTTGAAAAAAGTATTTAGTTCACGGCATCTCTCCCTTATTTTTTGCGAATAGTTTGCCCATAGCAATTTGTCTAATAATAGGCCTTGTTTTTTATGTGAAATATGGATTTATTATATTATAAAACGAACCGTGATCGCGGCAGTCTCGCTCGCGATTAATAAATCGATAAGTTTATCGACAAGAACGGCTCATCGCATCAAGCACGCTCCGCACACTTGATAACGGCGACCGTCATAAGCGTTCATGACGGGGGGGTGGATAAGCCGCGGCAGATAACGACGTCTGCGAAAAAAAAAAAACCAACAATTCCGTCGGAAAACGGGCTTGCACGTCATCTGTAATTGTCATAAAGGAATAATATTAATTATTGATATCTAATAGCTCACGTTTAGTCGCGCTAAGTTCGCAGTATTTCGCTATGTCCATACAGATAATACAGAATTCATACTATGCATAAGCTACGTTTGCACTTAATATGCATTTAATAATGAATGAAAGTTGAACGGCCTATGCAGTAAAGCCATCGACAAAGTTGTCATTAATTAGGTAATGCATTCATTTTATGTTTAGTTTGTTTTTTATTTAGTTTTGCTGTTATATTTCTATTGATTAACAGTTTTACTATCGAAAGAAAAGTAGCAATATAAATAGTTATTTATGCAACAAGTACAAAAAGTAAGTGGTTATTGCACGCGACGTGCCTTCAGACCGAGTGGGACAACACGTCGAGTGCAATAAACAGTTGCATACAATATTTTTTTTACATTCATGCAAAAACCAAAAATTGTTTTATTTAGATGACTTAGTGTCTAGGAAAATATGTCGTCGATTTGAACGTTTATGTTTGTCATGATGACAAAACGTTGTAGTAGAATGACAGATGAATGCAATAAACATTTTATTTCACTAGTGCAATAAAGAACCACTGTTTACACTAAATATAGTTCAATAAAGTTTTCTTTTTTGCATGAACGTAGAAAATAGATTTTTAAAAACACATTGTTTATTCTTATTTTACAACTGCATACATGGAAAGAAATCTACACTATAATTAAGTATAATAATATGCTTAATTCAAGTATATATGTAATAATTAAGTAATAAAGTATATTTGATATAAATATTTACATATTCTTGACATCGAAGTATTCTTATACTTAATTCAATGCTTTTCATTTTTAAAATGACTGTCTATTTTCATCATTATGTGGGATTAGTAATTTTAACTCGAGCTTCTAATATTCTATCATGACAGTCAATGACAGATTTGTGCTGAAAATATTGCAGTTGTCAAAATTGTCTAAAAGTTGTAACATTTCCCGCCATTAAATAATTTGCGAACATTTTCGCGAATTTCACGTTCATGAGGACAAGGCTTAAGTCGTTCGTTGCCTCAATATTCGATCATAAATTATATTGTCACGGAATTTGCCCCACTCACACCCAAATCGACGACTGTGATACCGCGAATTACTAAGATTGCCCCGATCGCCCCTACGCGATTCTGTTAAACAAACAAAATGCCGTGGATCGAGACAGGACTAGAAAATTTGAGAAACGACGAGAAGCGTTCGAGAGATGCTAGAAAATAGATCTAGAGATGCTAGAATATACCTGGAATATTCGTTGGGTCTATAAAAGAAAAATAAACGGCCGATTTAGTTAGTCTTGTATAAGTCTTGTATTACAGTGTTGAATTGAAGTGTTTAGTTGGAGATATCAAAGTGATTTAGATAGCGATTAATTAAATAAGTGTTTAGTTGAGTTCTAATTAGTGTTCAGTAGTGTACTGAGTATAGTTAATAAAGAAGTAATTAATTTACGGATTGTTTTTCTGGCAATACTAAAATTCGGATTGGGAAATCCGTGACAATTTGGTGTCGGAAGTGGATTTAACTGGAAGTTTTAAAGAGCTTTCTGGAACCCTGTCCACAAAGTGGGATTTAGCTGGAAGTTTGAAGAACTTTCTGGAACCCTGTGCGTAAGTGGGTTTAAGTGGAAGTTGGAAGAACTTTCTGGAACCCTGTGCGTGGGTGGAACAAAGACCCAAGTGTGACATATCACCGCACTCGTCGTGACTTAAGGAAGTGAACGGTGCTATTTGCGAAGGACATTCTCGAACATTCTAGAACTTTGTACGCGAGTGAGACAAAGACCCAAGTGTGACATATCACCGCACTCGTCGTGACTTAAGGAAGTGAACGGTGCTATTTGCGAAGGACATTCTCGAACATTCTAGAACTTTGTACGCGAGTGAGACAAAGACCCAAGTGTGACATATCACCGCACTCGTCGTGACTTAAGGAAGTGAACGGTGCTATTTGCGAAGGACATTCTCGAACATTCTAGAACTTTGTACGCGAGTGACACAAAGACACAAGTGTGACATATCACCGCACTCGTCGTGACTTAAGGAAGTGAACGGTGCTATTTGCGAAGGACATTCTCGAAGATTCTAGAACTTTGTACGCGAGTGAGACAAAGACCCAAGTGTAACATATCACCGCACTCGTCGTAACTTAAGGAAGTGAACGGTGCTATTTGCGAAGTACATTCTCGAACATTCTAGAACTTTATACGGAAGTGAGACAAAGACCCAAGTGTGACATATCACCGCACTCGTCGTGACTTAAGGAAGTGAACGGTGTTATTTGCGAAGAACAATCTCGAACATTCTAGAACTTTATACCGAAGTGAGACAAATACCCAATTGTGGCATATCACTGCACTCATTTCATTGTAAGGAAGGCAACAGTGATATCTAGAAATACATTCGTGGACATTCTAGAACTTTCAAAATAGAGTGAATGCCTGTAACTAGAAGTCAAGTCAACATGGATGCACAACTAGCAAAGCTGATAGAAATGATGCAAACGATGCAGGAACAGGGACGGATGATGCAAGAGAAATTAGAAGAACAAGGACATAAAATGGAAGACCAAGCGAAGACGATGCAAAAGAAATTAGACGAACAGGGACAGGCGATGCAAGAAAAATTTGAAGAACAAGGGCATAAAATAGAAGATCAGTCTCAAACGATGCAGGAGAAATTAGAAAAGAAATTAGAAGAGCAAGGGTATAAAATGAAAGATCAGATACAGACAATACAACAGGAAATGAGGGACCAGACGAAGGAAATGCAGACAAAGTTAGAAAAGTTGGAGAATACACTAGAAGAAAAACTAGAGGAGCAGTCTCATAAAGTAGAAACACATGTAGAAGAGAAACTGTTGGCACACAAAAAGGAAATAGACGAAGAAATAAACCAGGTTAGAGAAGAACTTAGACATAAATTAGACAAGATAACAAAGGAAGGCGTAATCAAATCAGAAGGACCTGTTATCCGAACTCAGAAAACGAAACCCCCCGAATTCGACGGCAAGGTCTCCTGGAATGTCTATCTGCGTCAGTTTGAAGCAGCAGCTGCGGCAAACGAGTGGTCTGATTGTGAAAAGGCTACTGCTCTAATAGTTGCTCTACGAGGGGAAGCTCTTGACGTCTTACAAGGAGTACCTGCAGGGCAGCAGAATAACTACGACATTCTAAAACAGCATATGGAAATGAGATATGGGGATAAGCACCTGCAGCAAGTTTACCAGGCACAATTGAAAAATCGTCACCAACAGAACGGAGAGAATTTACAGCATTTTGAGACCGATGTTGCCCGACTGGTTCGATTGGCTTATCCAACAGCCCCGTCCGAATTCTTAGACCAGCTGTCCATCCAAGTTTTTACTGATGGCCTAAGAGATTGCGAAACCCAGCAGGCATTACGACTCGCCAGACCTAAAACGTTGAACGACGCTCTTTCGCATGCACTGGAATTCGAGGCAGCAAAAATGGCATCTGGTAGGCATGTTAAAGTTCGGGCCATCAGTGATAACAGCGATAGTATGGCAAATGGAGACATAATAAAAACGCTAAAGGAGATTATTGATAAATTCAGTCCATCTACTAGGACAAAGGAGGAACAACCTGATAGTCGAAGGGATCGCCTTCTCAAATGCTGGAACTGTGGACAGACAGGACATCTAAAAAGACAGTGTAGGGCCCCAGTCGCAGATCAGCAAAAGCGCGACTCCCAGGCTGCGCAGGAAAACTAGGTTCAGCCGGCTTGACGGGGCAAAAGCCGGCTGCGTCCTCCTACCATGCCCCACGAGAAGAAATTACGTTGTCACGTCTCCAGGACTCTGACTCCTTGCTAGTAGAAGGCAGTATTTTTGGTCGTACTTTCCCTATGATAATCGATACTGGAGCGGCAAGAACTATTGTTCGGCCAGATATTATTCATGCTTGGCGTATTAAGAACCCTGCCAAACGTTATGTCCTTACAACATCCAATGGACAACAACTGCCAGTCAAGGGGGAATGCGAGCTTGAAGTAGAATTAGGAGACGTCAAATTCAAACATAGAGCCCTGGTAGCAGATATATCGGATAATGTCATACTCGGACTAGACTTACTACGAGCAAAGGGGGTGAATTTAGATTTGAATGCTGGTACGTTACGGATAATGGGTGAGGAAGTAGTGCTAACGACCACCACTGAGAATAACGCTGTACGGAGACTCGTTGTTAAAGAAGATGTGGTACTACCTGCTCAGACCGAAACATTGGTTGCCACTGTAATGGATGGGGAAATGTCTTGCAGTGTAGGAGTGGTGGAACCCAGTAATCCGGATTTGTTCAATAAATCTATAGTCACCGGACGTACCCTGATTAAACCTGAGAAAACCACAATGGTACGGGTAGTGAACCTGAAAACCTTTCCACAGAAAATTGCAAAGGGAACTGAAGTAGGAGTCTGTGAACCTGTTACCATGGTCAGAACACTCAAAGAAATCCACGAAATGGAGAATAAAACAAATAAGACCAGTCTACCAGAATGTTTAAGGGACATCGTGGATAGGGCCAAGGAAAGATTAACAGAGGTGGAGGTGGAACAACTCGAAGAGCTGCTAAGTGAAAATGAAGATGTGTTTGCACTTAAACCAGGCGACTTTGGGAGAACCAATGTAGTGAAGCATCGAATCGATACTGGTTCATCGTCTCCTATAAAGCAGCCACCACGAGGACTTCCACTAGCCAAGCGAGAAGAAGTTAACAAGATGTTAATTGAAATGCAAAACCAGGGCACCATAGAGCCATCTCAGAGTCCTTGGGCTCCTCCTGTAGTCCTGGTCAAGAAGAAAGACGGCTCCACCCGATTTTGTGTGGACTACAGAAAATTAAATGACGTCACCAAGAAAGACAGTTACCCACTACCAAGAATTGACGATACTCTGGACACCTTGGCTGGTGCGCAATGGTTTTCCACTTTGGATTTAAAGAGTGGATATTGGCAAGTCGAGGTCCGCCCAGAGGACAAGGAAAAGACAGCGTTCACTACCGGAAATGGATTGTGGCAGTTCAATGTAATGCCATTTGGTCTATGTAATGCCCCTGCCACTTTTGAGCGACTGATGGAAACTGTACTTCATGGCCTGCATTGGGAGACCTGCTTGATTTACTTGGACGACGTGGTGGTGCTGGGACGCTCTTTCCAGGAGCACCTGAAGAACGTGTCCGAAGTGTTCAAGAAGTTGAAAGCAGCGAACCTGAAGTTGAACCCGAAGAAGTGCAGTCTGTTCCAAAAGGAGGTTAGATACCTAGGCCACATTATTACTCCAAATGGTGTGAAAACAGACCCGGAGAAGACAGAGTGCATAAAGAACTGGCCGGTTCCTAAAGACAAACATCAAGTTCGAAGTTTTCTCGGCCTATGCACATACTATCGACGATTCGTCCAAGGATTCTCAGACATTGCCAAGCCTCTTCATAAATTGACAGAAGACACCATCCCGTTCGAATGGACTCCGAGATGCCAGCAAGCCTTTGAGACGCTGAAAGAGGCTCTCTGCACTACCCCAATTTTGACATACCCAATACCTGGACAACCATTTATAGTGGACACGGACGCAAGCAACATTGGAATTGGCGGAGTTCTTTCTCAAGTACAAGATGGCCAAGAGCGAGTAGTGGGCTACTTCAGCAAAGTCCTATCAAAAGCCGAAAAGAACTATTGTGTGACTCGGAAAGAATTACTTGCCATCGTCAAGAGCCTAGAACACTTTCATAAATATCTATATGGCCAAGAATTTCTCTTAAGAACGGATCACGCTTCCCTTAAATGGCTGCTACAGTTTAAAAACCCTGAAGGACAGATGGCAAGATGGCTGGAACGGCTGCAAGAATATCACTTTGTTGTTGAACATCGAGCCGGCAGGAAACATGGAAATGCAGATGCCCTTTCTAGGAGACCCTGTCCTGTCAACTGCAAACACTGCAGTAGTCTTGAAAGGAAAGAGAACATCTCATCAGTTCCTTGTAAGGTGGTAGCAGCCCAACCTGAAGACCGTTGGAGTTCAGCGGCGATTCGGGAAGACCAGCAAGCTGACTGTGACATCAAGCCTTTAATAGACTGGAAAGAAGCCAACAATCGACCCTCTTGGGCAGAAGTCAGTAGTAAAAGCCCAGCATTAAAGAGCTATTGGGCTCAATGGAATTCTCTGGTATTGGAAGACGGTGTCCTAAAAAGAGCATGGGAGAACAATGACGGAACGGAGGTCAAGAAACAAGTACTACTCCCGAGGTCCCGAGTTAAAGAAGTGTTGCAGGAAGTACATGGAGGTACTGGTGGTGGACATTTCGGTATCAATAGGACTCTACAGAAGATTAGGGAGCGTTTCTACTGGTTGAGCTGTAGGACGGATGTAGAAGATTGGTGCCGAAAATGTGACATATGTGCAGCAAGCAAGGGACCGAAGACCCGTTCCAGAGGCAAAATGCGCCAGTACATCGTAGGAGCACCGTTCGAGAGGATTGCCATTGATATCGCTGGCCCATTTCCGAAAACTCAAAGTGGGAACCGATATCTGCTAGTAGCCATGGACTACTTCAGCAAATGGCCAGAAGTATACCCCCTTCCCAATCAAGAGACCACGACCGTAGCAGAAGCTCTAGTCAACAACCTGTTCTGCAGATTTGGTGTGCCCATGGAGCTACATTCAGATCAGGGCAGAAATTTCGAATCAGGCGTGTTCCGAAAGGTCTGCGAGCTTATGGGAATCCGAAAAACCAGGACCACCCCACTGCATCCCCAGTCAGATGGTATGGTAGAACGCTTCAACGCCACACTAGAAACCAATCTGAGGATGTTTGTGAACGAGAACCAGACAGACTGGGACAAGCTCATTCCACTCTTCCTGTTAGCTTACCGCTCAGCTGTCCATGAAACTACTGGGAAGACTCCCGCAAGGATCATCTTTGGAAGAGAGCTTCGCCTTCCCGCAGATTTGGTATTTGGTCGTCCTGCGGAACAGCCCACAGAGCCAGACACTTATACCCATGAGCTAGAACGAAGACTAGCAGCCGTACACGATCAAGTCAGATCTCGAATGCGACTAGAGAGCGATCGCATGAAGACTCGATACGACGTCCGGGCCAATACAGGCGGATTCCAACAAGGTGACCAGGTGTGGCTGTACAACCCCACGCGGAAGAAAGGAAAATCGCCTAAACTACAGAACCGTTGGGAGGGCCCCTATACTGTGATTAAAAGAATCAATGACGTCGTCTACCGGATACAGAGGACTCCCAGGAGTAAGATGAAGGTTGTCCATCTGGAGCGTCTGTCCCCATATAGAGGTGTATCCGATCGGGACGATCGGTCTTAAGGAGGGGGCAGTGTCACGGAATTTGCCCCACTCACACCCAAATCGACGACTGTGATACCGCGAATTACTAAGATTGCCCCGATCGCCCCTACGCGATTCTGTTAAACAAACAAAATGCCGTGGATCGAGACAGGACTAGAAAATTTGAGAAACGACGAGAAGCGTTCGAGAGATGCTAGAAAATAGATCTAGAGATGCTAGAATATACCTGGAATATTCGTTGGGTCTATAAAAGAAAAATAAACGGCCGATTTAGTTAGTCTTGTATAAGTCTTGTATTACAGTGTTGAATTGAAGTGTTTAGTTGGAGATATCAAAGTGATTTAGATAGCGATTAATTAAATAAGTGTTTAGTTGAGTTCTAATTAGTGTTCAGTAGTGTACTGAGTATAGTTAATAAAGAAGTAATTAATTTACGGATTGTTTTTCTGGCAATACTAAAATTCGGATTGGGAAATCCGTGACAATATGCTCGAATAGATCAACAACGGCTACTGAGGACAGGAGAGGTACAAGCTCAAAGGCGGTATATGTCATATATGTTATTTTATAGGCATATGTGACCCAGCTAGGGATGCTGATGCTAGTATCGAAACTGGTATCATATGGTACTTTCATATTTTAGTACCGATACCTTTCGATATTCTAGGAAAAAATATCGATACTGTGGAGTATGGATGCTCGATACTTATTTTATAGGTGTCAATCCAAACCCATACCATAGACTAATACATTTAGTCTATGCCCATACATTAAACATCCAACCTGCCATATTAACCAAATCATACAAAAATTGGCCATGTGGTTGTTTAATTTTTTTAATAGCACAGAATAGAACAGTTAAGTGTAGTATTTGCGAACTGCTCAAGAAAATACTTAGAATATTCGTTTTATCTATACAGGGTGATTTATTTATAATGGGACCGAGGTTAAGGGCATATTGCTGACCTCAAAATACAGCGATTAATCCAAATATATCTAATCCGAATGTTGCTCCTTTTCGAGTGTCAAAGTTAAAAAAATAAATCACATTTTCTTTATTATATTTGGATCGGATCGACCGTATTTTATGAAATTTAGTATAGGGGGTTTCTTGGTACTAGAAATTCGAATATGTCGATATTGGTGTATCTGCTAGAGGGCGCCACCAACGATGGTTTGAACCCCTTTAAAACGCTTCGACTTTTTATGCTACACTGTATCTCATTTTGGACTGGAAAAATTTTCTTCCCTAAGCAATGGTTTCTGAGAAAACGCATCTAAGTCTCATGATGCATACAATTTATAAAGTAAAATCACATTTTTGCGTAAGTAATGGGCCATACTGTAACAGCATAATACTGCGACCAAAATAAGTCAATTTATTTTAGCTTAGAAATTTTTCATCAACAGAATGTCACTTAATTTTGGAATGCTGTACTGATTAATTTCCATGGTAAAACTATATGTAGAAATATAATTTTTACACACATTAAATGCATAATTAAGCACATTCAAACTTTACAAAGAATTAGAAAAGTTTTAAAGTATGGAAAAGTATACGTAATTTCTATCATAAAAATACATATAATTTTTACTTGTATTATATGTTTAATTACAATGAAATTTTACATAGCATTAGTAACTTTACAAACCGTAAGTAAAATTATTTATTTATTTATTTATCGATTCAGTATCCAACGGGATTAACTTGGCCTTAATCCCAATTACAGGACGGGAAATCGCTTATAATAAAAAGAAAAGGAAGAACAACAACAAAAAAATTACAGATAGCAAAATAGGAAACAAGTAAACATATATAAGTTAGTCAGTATAAAAATAACGAAACAATGATACAGATATATACAAACGAACAATTCAGATACCTAAGACTTAATAAAATTAAAAAAAAAACAGAAGAGGAACAAACAATAATCAAGATAAAAATACATTTTTTATGTGCTTAATGCTAGAATTAAATATATCAACGCTGTCCTGCACAGTTTTATAATAACATAACATTGCATACAATGGTGAATAATATAATATATTGGTTCTAACAGTTTTCATAAAGAATATTTCACTACGACGTGTATTGTTTGTAGACACATTTAGATTAATTTTGTGTAGTAATTCGGGTAAGTCACATCTAAAGTTAATAACGCAAGAAAATAACAAATTGTATATAACGACGGATAGTCAATGAATTGTAGTGATGATCACGCAGTAATAAATTGCTTTGGTACTTAATTGGAGGATATATTTTGTTGTTTTTCAAATACAAAAATCTCAAAAATCTACGCTTAACTCAAATATTCAATATATTTAACATGATTAGGTGTCCACACGATTGAGCAGTTTTCCAATTTGGATCTTATAAATTAATTGTATAATAATTTCAGTGACAGAATCTCCGGAGTTTCGAACAACAAAACGAAGATTTCTGCATGCAGCTGAAACCATCTTAATAATTTGATGTAAAAAAATTAATTTCTGATCAAAATACACACCCAAATCTTTAACATATTAAGGTCTAACAAGCGGGACGTTGTTAATATTATAATAAAAATTTAAAATATTAAAAGACAATCTGTGCACCATAAATTAATCTATCAATATTTCTCTGTAAATTAATACAATCCTGAATACTCTCAATACAAATATATTTTCATGTCACCAACATACAACAAATGACGCACATCTAAGCAATCACCAACGGTGATATAATAAACAGGAGAGGTTCCAAAATTGTTCCCTGAGGAACACGTGATAAAACAGGAAAAGTTAACGAATTAAAGCCTTTATAACATACATATTGTAATCGATTGATTGAATAAAGTTTGATTTGAGTTTTGATTGATAGTTATGGACATAAGAAACCAAGTCATAGTAAATTTGCATAAATCATTTTTTAGTGCACCGTACATACGCTATAAGTGACCTCAATAGTTACAATATTTAAAAAATTATAAGAGATACAGGCTTAGGGAGTTTGTAGCGTGCGTAAAGTAAGTATTTCACGCGGGAGCGGAAAAAATGTAATTAATGAGGTGAGCAAGTTCCCCCGATCCGAATTAGAACTTTTCACATATTTCTGGAAGCGCTATTCCATATAAATATATTCCCCCAAGGGAAACGTCTTTAATACACCCTTTCGACCGATAACGACAATTTCGCAGGTAGGAACGGTGCATGGCGACTGGCATGGTGTGCGGCACGATCATCCAGAGATAGAAGTATTAGAGCGGCGGTGGCGGTGGCGTTTAACAATGGTGCGAGTTGCGGGGGCGGTTAGGCACGGGGGTGGGTGTGGGTGGCTTCGTAATCAGCAGACTGTGGAGGCCGCAGGGACTACTGCGGGGCGCTCAACTACGCCGCGACGCTCGGGTTGACCTGCCGCCACGCTTACGACTTTTACACGACGCCCGGAAAGCAATTTTAGCTTCGGAATCGCATTTTGTAATATTAAAATCCACGTAGCCACATTACGAGTGGAAAAATTTTGACGAATATAAATTGATGAGACAATAAAAAACAATTCGAATTAATTTAGAATGTGTCAAAATCGATTTTTTATTTAAAAAACACTTATTTTAAAAGTATCTAAAAAAAATATATAAATATGCATCACAAACAAATTGTTATTGACGTTATTGTATAATTTATTACACATATATTTTTAATTATGATTAGTTTTTGATTAAATTAAAATAAATATATTTATAATATTTTAATATGTTCTACAAGAAACTTAACAACTATAAAAATAGAAAACCTATTTCATTAAAAAAGTATATCGATTTCATATTTAAAAAACAGTTTTATTTTAGAAGTATCGAAATATAAATATACGTCACAAACAAAATGCTATTGGTATTAATATAATATAAAT
Source organism: Monochamus alternatus (assembly GCA_037114965.1). NCBI lineage: Eukaryota > Metazoa > Arthropoda > Insecta > Coleoptera > Cerambycidae > Monochamus > Monochamus alternatus. The sequence continues at coordinate 68,077,533 of CM073431.1, read as the reverse complement.
ATCATTTTACAATATTTTAATATGTTCTTCAAGGAATTTAATATAATAACATGCAACTTTAAAAATAGAAAAATTATTTCATTCAAAAAGTAGATCTATTTTTAATTTAAAAAACATTTTTATTGTATCTGAATAAAATATAAATATATCACAAACAAAATTCTGTTGGTGTTATTGTATAATTTATTACACTCCTATTTTAATTTTGATTTGTTGTTAATTAAATTAAAATACATATCATTTTATAATATTTTAATATGTTGTACCTACAAGGAATTTAAGATACTAACAACTATAAAAATAGAAAACCTATTTCATTGAAAATGTAGAAATATATAAATGTCCTCAATGAAACCAGAAATATTATTTATTTAATTATTTGTTGCTGAAAATTAAAAAGTGGTCCAAATTCGTGTATTTCAATAATGTTAAAATCAAAACAATTAAATATATAATTATTTCATATCTATAGGTATAGTGTACCTAGATAATATTTTTTGGTTTATAGTATGATATCTAGATGAAATGAGATGATATTGAAACTCAAAATTTTGTTTTATTACTTTTTTAAGAAGCATTAGAATAAAATGTGATGTCATATAATAACAAAATGTAGGTAGGTATATAATACATATCTAACAAAGAAATTTTTCAGGATATTACTCATCATAGCACTCTTAAGAACTAAAGTCATGTATTTTGGCCATCATGCGTATTGAATCTTATTAAATAAATTACACTACTACGGATTCTCAGCCCTGAGTGTGTGTCTATTATCATCCTATTTGTCAAGTAAATTTTAATATGTTACACATAATTCTGTCAAGTCTACTATATCTGAAATACATGAAGTTCCGCAAAGATCAGTTTTGGATGCCCTACTATTTCTCATTTACATTAACGATTTTTGCTGATGATACCAATATGTCAGCTTAAGGCACGGATTTATCTACTGTTCTCAGTTATTTGCCTCAGACACAACGACTGGTTTGTCAATAATAAACTTACTATAAATTTAACTAAAACAGGAAAAATGATTTTTAGTCTAAGTAGTGTTAATAATTCGGAATGCGTAAAATTTCTTCTCTTTATAAAAGAAAGCTATATGGACCATCTCTGGGCTTGGTTTAAGAGATGACTGTAAAAATTGTTTGTAAACTTAAATATTCTCACTGTAGCATCAACTTACATATTTCACTGTCTTCTTCTTATTAAATACAATTTGGACAAATTTAATTCTAAAACTCAGTCCCATAATTATAACACCAGGATAAAGAATGACCTTTACAACTTTCGTAGAACTTTAAGAACGAGGAAAGGAACTGATTATACAAGAATACAATTTCTTAATGCACTTCCTCCTAATATAAGAAAACCACACATTCAAAATTAACATAAAAATATCTTTCGAATCAAGCTTTTTTTATATTCTGACTGAATATTTTAACAGTGACTTTATAATGTAATTGTCTATTGTGTTAAAAATCTGTTTTTTAAATTATTTTTAAATTATTACTTGTATATTGATTTAGGCTAAGCTAAGAGTAATGAGATATCTTTATCTAAAACAGCAAATCTCAAAATATTATATTCTATTTCTTCCACAAAATGATTACCCAACATTTATCTCTTATTCATTTTGTTTCAAACTATTAAGAGTGCCGTATTCATAAAATAGTATTTTCTACAAATATAAATAATTTTAGACATTTAACAACTGAATATTATAGAGCTTAGCAAATAATAGGAATGTTATCTCATGCCACCTGCGGATATTCAGAGATACCGAATTAAAACTAATATATAACGATAGAAAGCGGTCTAACTAACAAATTTGTAGGTACAGAAATCTTTCAAAATACGTACTATTTCAATTTAACTACAAATGTAAATATTGTTTAACATAGTTCTGCATATAAGATTGCTCACTATTGTTTATAAATATGTGAAAATAATTGATAAAATGTGGGGTTAATATAACAAAATATTGTGAGATATAAGTGGTCTGCTTACTTCCTGCTCGGTCTAAGCGGCTCGACTTACAGGAAGCGATCTATATTGCAGCAGGTACTTAACGCAGACCTCTCGCCCTGGGCGACGAGCCATTAAATCTGTAAATGATACAGCAGGAAACAACTACTCCGCGGGTTAATGCCCCGACCGGCATTGAATTACTCCTGCAGTATCTGTGTGAACAGCCAAGAACCCTTGTCGAACACACCAATAGACATAGACCGGTTTTGGGCTTGTTAGCCCTCATCAGTATGCTATAGGTGAGACCGACAATTGAACTTGCTGTTCCCTCATATGTATGTTCACATATAAATTGAGTGCAGGTGAGATATAAGTGGTCTGCTTACTTCCTACTCCGCCTATCATTTACAGATCTAACAAAATATTGTCTTACAAAGGCTTTTCAAAGGTTATTATTTTATTTGAGAATTTAAATAGTAAAAGTGAATAAACAAACCATCAAGAATATTATTTTTTATATTACTTTTGGTCTATGTGTTTTATTTCCGAGATTTTTGTACCTAAAAACACCACAAATTTGATCACATTACGACGAGAAAAACGACGACCTTAAGATTATTTTTATATTTAATAGTGTAATAAATATTTACAGTTTTGCAAAATGCTAAAATGTAAGAAATCTTAAATTTAAACCTGTGTTCTGTTATTCTCCTGTTTTTTTTCCAAAAAAATAAACTGTTTTATTGAAATGGGCATTTATATACAATAGAAAACATGTTATCAAAAAAATGAGCTTTTCAACACAATTTTTGGTTAGAGAGATGGTTTGTGAAAAAGAAACAAAGTATTATATTGATAAAATAACTCAATTTTGTATTACTCATAAAAGATTTATTTAGCTAACAAATAGGCAACTAAGTAAACATTACTCAATGAATTGTGTTATTATTTTATAACAATCAGGTGTGGATTCGTTTTATTAGCCAATTGTGTTAATTTTGGTTGAACTGTTACTTAATTTTTTTACGCTCTAAGTATATAAGAGCTTTAAGAAAAACCGTACCGATTTAACAAAAGAATATCTAATAAATTGACTGTATTTCTATAAATTTTATAAAAAATTTGTATTCAAAGAATTAGAGAGAGAATGGAGAAAAGATGTTCTTCTCTAGTTTTAATAAACGAAATGGCTGTATTTGAGAAAATTTGGATTACTTACACACTCACTTTAATATGTTTACCTTGAATGATTTTAATCAATCCTCTGATTATTTTTCGAAAAAGTGGTCGTCGGCTCATAAGATAGTTTGTTCTAGACAAATTTTATGGCAATACGTAAAATTTTTATTACCTGAAATAAAGTAGTTTGCATAGAGGGATCCACAAATAGTTGTAAAAATTTCACTATTTACGTATCGTCTCATCCTCGATCGATACAAGGGCAAGTAATAATGGTTGAAAATAAAGATAGTTGTTTCAGATATACATAAAACGAGCTATATACAAGGTGTGTAGTTTAGAGTTTAGAGAAAAACCGAATAGAAGTTTCTTAAAAATATTTGTACTGATAAAATCTAATTTGAATAACTGTATGTTTTACAACATCTATATAATAAAAAAATCGTTAATTAAGAAAAAACGTACTCGATATTGTTGTCTTGGTTATCCAAGGGTTTTCAGTAACTAGAAAAAGAACAGTATCAAAAAGAAAGAAACATGTATTCATTATTTGACTATTTTTTATTATAAATGACATTATTGTAGTTAATATTCACCAAATACAATTGTTACAAGAATAGGTAACAACATTTTCTTCCACGTGTTATCATTGAATGTTCTAATATCTCAATAACTGCAGTGCAGGATAGAATTGGCTTTAATTTTTGGCCTATTCTATAAAATAATATTTATTATTTTACACTCTACTAGTGTTCTTCTAATAGTGTTCTAGCTATACTTCATTCACCACCAGGTAGTTACAATTTTAATATTAATAATTGCAATCCTTTTATGTTTTCACAAGTTTTTAAATAGATTATATTTAATAAATATAATTCAGTTTATTACAATGTTAGGTATTCAAAATATTTCTTATATGTACAGTGGTAGCAATATAAAGTTTTCCAACCTGACACGTATGGGTAAGTCCGACGTAGATGGCCATGAAGAAATATTTTTGACGGTAGTTTGAGTTTAAATATCATAACGAGAAAAATGTTCTGGTACACATTTTAGGTTATATCTTGGTTATAGAATACACCAAATATAATGATACGTATATATGTATAATATACGTATATATTGGGTCGGTCAGTGGCCGCGCGGTTTAAGACGTCAGTACTTGAATCAAGGTGACTAGATCGGTGTTAGTTCGAGCCCAGCTGCCGGTAGACCGTATATAAGCTATATCCGTGGAGAGGTTTGGCGCCCTCTCTGCGGGTATGGTAGGGTGGAAGAATGTTGGCTTGGGTCAATGTGAGAGATTGATACCGGTTGATATTTGACTACCCTACTAATTAATGAGGTTTTCCTGGTTTCCCTCATTCCTGCACTGAATAGTGGTTAGGGTCTACCAACGTATGTCGTTCCTGGGCGCAAATGCGGCCTGCTTAATAATAATATGCCGTCCCCTCTCCCGCACAAGTCTCCGACTTCTGGGCTAATACCTGTGATTAGAATGAGGGGTAGAGATATTATTATTATTATATAAGTAACAGTGTTACAAAAATTTTGTAAAATTTGAAATATCACTATGGGGTAGTTGGCCATAGTAAAAAAATATGTTTTGTTTCTAATAGAGGAACCACTTTTAATAGCCTCGACGGCACGAAGATTCTTTCGTGTCAATGAACCCCGAGATATACACCAGTATTTTTATATATTTGTTTGATATCTGAAAAAATTATACATGCTCGTATTAGTATAGCAACCTCACCCAAAATTAAAATGGCCATCTTACCATGGACTAAATAATATTATTTGTGGGAAGTATCAATGATTATTAGGTTGTCAATATGTATCAACTGATTTTGTCTAAGCAGTATAAGTTGCCACAATTTAACATAATTTTTCAAAAGTCGATAAAAAGTGGCATATTTTCAAAGGAATTTAAAATAGCAAGAGTAACGCTTGTACACAAAAAATATTATAAGAATTTAGTAAAAAGTTATAGAAATATTACTGTTTTAAACTGTGTAGGACAACTTTTTCAATTTGTCATTTATGAAAAGATATATAGTTATACAAACAATCTGATTGTGCCTCAACAGCATGGTTTTTTCGTTTCAGGTCAGTAGCAACCAATTTAACCACTTTTGTTAATACAGCTAAATTAGCTTTTAATGGGGGAAAACAGGTTGACACTATACAGAGTGTTAAAAAAATAGTGTAAAATATTTAAGGAGTCTCAATAAACATGGATCCGCAATGTAACTGTTGCGGAGATATGGAATGTTTTGTTTTTTAGCCCCTTTTTTATTTTGCAAAAACGTTGTGTATTTTGTTATAATAGTTGGTTGATGTTTAGTGAAATAAACAGTACGTATTTGACAGTTGTTCTCAGTGCACAAGTTTTCTCTCGCTATGGCTGGTTACTCTAACGCAGAATTAACAGACATGCAGTTCATGTATGGTCGTGCTAATGGGAACGCCACCGAACCGCGACGTCTTTATGTTGACGCTTATTCAAATCGCCAGATTCTTTCACAACGCATGTTTGGAAGAATTCACCAAAGATTGCGTGATACCGGTTCCTTGAGCAAACAGTGCCATTTATCCGGAAGACCAAGGTCGGTATCCACTCCTAGAACAGAAGAAGAAATTCTAGCACTAGTAGAGCAGAATCCAGGTACGAGTATGCGGAGAACATCAGCCGAGGTAGGAATTAGTGGTCCTCTTGTTTGGAGAATCCTTCACGAGCAACTGCTTTATCCATACCATCTGCAACGAGTACAGGCCTTAAATCCAATAAATGATCATCAAGCACGTTTGGTTTTTGCCGCTGGTTTCTATGTCATGATGCTAAAGACCCTCGTTTTCTTGCAAACATTCTTTTTACTGATGAGGCCGGGTTCACAAGAAATGAAGTGTTTAATTTTCACAATACGGATATTTGGACCGACGAAAATCCTCATTCTCTAATAGAATCTGGACATCAGGCACGTTTTTCATTAAACATTTGGACATTGGGTATTGTAGGTGACAGGTTTCTAGGTACTGCTGTTTTACCAAATCAATTAACAGGCGCTGCTTACCTCAACTTTCTGCAGAACACACTCTATGAGTTTTTGGAAGACATTCCTTTGAATCAGAGGCAACAAATGTGGCTCCAGCATGATGGTGCTCCAGCTCATTTTTCCATAATCGTTAGAGAGCATTTACAGCAAACTTTTCCACATAAATGGGTAGGGCCGGACCTGTTTTATGGCCTCCAAGATCGCCTGATCTGAACCCTCTAGATTTCTTTGTTTGGGGATATTTGAAGACATTAGTGTATGGTACTTCTGTAAATAGCCTGGAAGAGCTGCAGCTACTGATTAATCAAAAGTGTCAAGAAATCCGAACCAAGGAGGGTGTTTCCGAAAGAGTTCGAATATCGTTGAGGCGAAGATGTCGTGCCTGCTTGGAAATAAACGGAGGGCACTTTGAACATCTTCTGTAACTTTGTTTTTTGTTTGTCGGCTTATTCCTAATAAAATAAAATGTTTGAAAAACGAATAGTGGTCCATATCTCCGCAACCGTTACTCTGCGGATCCATGTTTATTAGGACTTTTCTGCTTATTTTGGTACATACTATTACCTCCTGAAATATTTTACACTCTTTTTTAAGACCCTGTATACAAGATCTGCAAATTGAAAATAGAAGAATTAGACGAATAAATATAATACCTGACCACTGTGTACGTCTCACACAATTAATTTTTCATACTAGTTGTAGTACTCTGATTAGTGATTTATGTGATATTTTCAATAGACAACGACATATAATATATATAAACATTTTTGATAATCCATTAATAAAATTTAATAGTTATCCGCATCATAGACTTTGCTTGAAATTGGTTGTCTTGATTCTACTTACCGCCTGCTCCCTTACTGCAATTTCTTTCTGTATTTATCAGTTAAGTTAAATAAATATGTGTTAAACGATTCATATAAGCATGTTTGTATATGTGCGAGTATATGCATACTTTTTTTTAAAAAACATGTTATTAGGCTGTTTGTAACCTGTTTGCTTCTTCTTCAAATAAATAAATAAATAATATGATACTGATTCAAGTTGGAAACCTTTATGTTATGGTTTCTAAATTAATACTTAAAAAGTTAGTTAGTTGGAAGTTGATTATATTTTTAGAACGAAGAGCAAAAGAATTAAGAATTAAGTACAACTTTTTCTATAAATTGGCGAATGCGCCGGAATTAATATAAAATTTAAAAATCTACTTCTTTACAGCCTGCAGTCATTTCTGCAAATTGCAAGTTTCATGCACACTGAACAGGAGCGTATTTCAAAAACCGTAATATCTGAATAACTCTTGCACTTTCAAAATATAGTTCTTGCTCGATTTTTGATTTAGGTTTTCCGATATTTCTGAGGAATATTTTTTTTATTTTATATGTTATGTGTCTATTATTGTTACTTGTCAAATTTGGATAAACAGTTTAGTTTTTAGTGTGCATTCGACTTGTGTTGGTATCACTTCTACTGCAATTGAGAATTGAAGAACGCAAAACAAACTGCCACACAAGGGCTTGCTGCAAGCTATTGCAAAAATAATTGCGAACTATAAAGCAGATTTTTAAACTTATGTAGACATTTTATGAGTTTATACAGAGTATTCCAGAAATGACTAAAGTTAGTCTGCTTTAAAATCCTTTTTTCAGGTGAAACGCTTTTTTCGGTGAAAATACAGCAAAATGTTACTGTTTGAAAAAGTTACTCAAGTTATGGCGATGCGCAAATTTCTAAGAGTGGATTTTCAAGTTTCCTTCTGCTTTTGAAATATGCACAAACTACGAAATGCATAATAAACAATTACTTGAATACAATACATTTTAAAGAAAATTGCAGAGAATAATTATTTGTTGAAAATAATTAAAACTTCTAACATAAATAATACTAAAGTATCTTACGTTTCTTTATAATTGAGACAGTAGCGTACTATTTTTATTGTAAATAAAAGAAGAGTGGCACAAGGTTTCTACGCCTCTGGTGACAATGGGAATATTTAAACATACTGAATAATTAGACCGAAGGTATCACATTACAACCTAGAATTAATGTTGTTTTACCACGAAGGGTTTCCAAGTAAATAAAAATTATAAATCTTTGACACTCGGAAACAATGAACTTGGGTAAATCTCATTTATTTTGACTGTATAATTACCCCTTTCAAGGATACCTGGGACACCCGATATAAATCGTATATGTATGGATACCTTAACGACAGGGAGGTGAGCACAGCCCAATTTTCTCCTCATATATTATCAATGCCAGGAATAATCAATCGATACCGTCCTGTCAGATATTTTCTATTTTCAGATTGTATGGTTTTTCGCTTCAGATGACGTTTTCATTATGAGCCTAAATTAGTTGCGAAAGGATTGAGAATGGAGGAGTTCCAAAAATATATTGATTATCCGGAACCAAATTAAATTGATATTAAATTTCTAGCATTGCTTGGGAAGCTACTATAAATAGGTCCTAAAAAGAATCATCGATTTGGCAAGGAATATTGCAATATTAGAGTGGCAGATGATGATATCGACTTTGACTTTAATATCTCTCATTTACCTGCTAATTATTATTTTATCTTATGCAGAAAAAAGATGAATAGGGTTATTTGGTCAACCTCAAATTACACTATTTCCTTAATTTTTATTAAGTAACCTACAAAATTTAAAAAGTTATTCTGATAAGAAGTTTTCGAAATATACGTCAAATTATAATTAAACGCCTTGGATCGCGATGCGTGACGTCACTGCCTCCTACAGTTCCTATGAACTTGTCCACTTCGAACTCGTGCAAGGGTCTTTCTGTGTTAAGTTAAAGCAGATTAGTAAAAGTTAATTACTTTGAAAATTTGCAACGTGCTACTTAAAAGCACATTTGTCTAATCTACCAATAGTAGATTTAATTGTGGTGAATTTAGTACACCAATTTATAAGTGTTTAAATGAGAGGTGTAAAAATGCAGCGGTAGGTAAGTCTAAACAAAATCGTTAATAGCAGCTAGGTTTTAAAAATAATACATATACTAAAAATATGTATTTAATAAAATTGAATGATTTGGTTTGGGAGACAATGTCGTGACGTAAGTTCAAATAAAATGAGAAATTTGCAAGTGTCTTGCAATTTCACACAATAACTATAAAATGTTTAGTTAATAATTTTATTATTCATATTAAAATTGCATTCTAATTTCAGTAGCATAGGTACTACAGTAGACAGTGACGTGACACATAATTTTGCGCTGCTTTAGAGGCGTTAGAAAATTATATTTTTTTTAGATCGCACTGAAACTACAAAATCATTCGGAAAATGTAACAAAAAAACTGAATGACTCCATTGCGTAGCTCATATTAAATGTTTTAATTTCAACATTAAGAAATGGAAAACATACTGTCAAGAGAAAGAGTCTTAGAACAATAATTTTCAAAATTTGAAAGGTAACATTGTTATAGCTGGACACATGATATTAATATTGCAAAATTAAAACCTCGTATATTATGTGAATTACAAAATATTCTACTCCAAGAATATAATAAATAATGTCACAAGTATTACTTTAATTTTTTAAAGATGGACGTGACATTCTGATAAAGGTATTGTATATTGTTACTAACACATACGTGACAATGTTATATTCGTTCCAAAATTATTTTTCCTACTTACAGTTGTGTATTTCAAGTTTTATAAAACCTTATTTTCTACTAACATCGAAAAGACGCTCCAACGTTTTAGAAAATACCGATGAAAATTTTCATTACATCCAAGAAACAGAAATTTCATTAATTCAATCGTTTCTGAGATACTGATAAACATATCATAAGGGACTTGAATGTGCTACAGAGTAAACAAATATTTTTGTAGATCTTCAAATCTTCGCATTTTATGTGTCTGATTCGAATGAAGATAATAAATTAAAAATACTAAAATATCGAAGATAAAAGTTTTTTCGAAGAAAATATCTTATATCTTAGTATGAAGAAATATGTTGTGTGATATCAGCTTGAGAAAAATTATTAGAATTAATTTGAATAATAATGAAGCAAAATATATATACTAAGGTAAGTTGATTTAATTCACGTTATTTTTGCTCAAGGTAGCTAGGCTAAAGTATGGCTTATTCTTTAATGAACACTCTGTATTAGTTATCTTATCACATGAATTCCTAATTTGGTACCTATTTAATTATTTCCAAAAAGGAAAAACTAATGAAAATTTTTTAGCATATTTATAACTTTATTCGATTAAAATAAAAAAAACTTAAATTAGCGTAATATATTAAAAGAATTAAAAAAAATAGAAAAATGTTTGTATTTTCAGATTAGGTAACCTTTTACCAGCTATAGTTTTCTGGTTAAAATTAAGATTTTTTCTAATATGTGCTTATATAGATACATAGTTTCCTTTCGTTTGATGTAATAATATCTAAGTACTTCTTAGGGCACATGTCGCATATTTTAAGCTCACTATTGTCTATAGAAAAAAATTATATTTGGCTCTAAAAACTGTGGTGCCAGTAGTCGTTTGGAAACTCTCGTGTAAATTTGGTGGCGGCGAGCTGGCGTCCGGGCGCGCGTGCCGCCAATATATGTGAACAAGGTTAAATGTTGAGAGAGCAGGCGATAGCGCCTTTCCTCGTTCTTCACAAAAAAAATTCAAAATTCAAAATTTTCAGTTTAATTTTTATGTAACATAAATAAATATATTTTTAACAAAAAGAATTTCAAAATCAAAAATTACTTTCGATTTTATAATTATTCTTTATATTGTTATATCAAATTTATTTGAAAACTAAAACCTAATTTGTTTCATTGTTATCTCCTTTATAATTTTTTTCCCGAATATTTTTAATAATTTACATTTTTTTATTTATGAAATACTAGAAGTGTAAAGGTTTTTTTGTATTTAAATGTGAAAGCCTTCAAGTCAACGGGTTCAATTTTAATTTTCTATTGTTGCAATTCTTTTTGTTTTATTAAATTAACATTTGACATTAAAAAGAGAAAAAATATATCAGTGACAGCAAGAATACATAATGCTTATGCATTTTTATCAAAATTACGCAGAATTTAATTAGATCCTTTAACAAAAGCCAATCATACGTCTCATGCCTCAGCAACTAAACTCGATTTAGTTAAATCGTAGTTATCTTTCTTTTGATAAACTGACCAATAGTCTACCGAAACGCATTGAAAAGATGGTGTTTCTGTAATCTAGTCTTATAAAATAGAACTACTTAATTTTTCTGCTTGATTGGTAAAATCATCTTCAAAATACCGATAAAATATGATTTTTTTTTTTATACTTTGACACTCTTTAGTAAAGAAAGTAAATAACTTGATTTAAATATTAACCTTAGCATCATTCTTAAGATGTTATAGAAATTGTCGTAAAAAAAATGAAATAAAAGAAGTAGGTTCTTTGTGAGGCTCATAATTTTCTAAGAAAGCAAAATTGTACTAAGACAAGTGTATTTAAATCACATTATTTTTGTCCAAGGAAGCCATTCATTACTGAACACTGTATAAGTTGTAACTATTGTTTACTAATTTGCTATGTTTAATACTGACAAAATATAAACTAAATTCTTGTATGAGTTAGCTATGACAAAAAAAGAACAATTGTGACAATTAAACATAGCCTTTCTCTAGAAACTGAACAAACTTGTCCGATTAATCTTCCCTAAGCTCAAGCCCTAACGTTCATCTGCTTCAACTTAATTTTTGGCTTTCGTACAAACGATCTCATAATCTTCACTGGAATCAGTCATTTGTAAGGCTTATTAACGTGCAGGTAAATTATACCAACTGTCACTTGAAAGAATATAGATGTAGATAATCCTGCGAATTTAATGTCAGAAAAATTGTATGATTTTCACTTTTTCAATAACTACCACTTTAATATACAATTATTAATTTTTGATCAGTTATTTATTTAATCTAATAAATTTTACAAATGAGGTACACATATCATACAGCAACATTTTAAATATTGATTTTGATTTGATTGATTGATGAATATTGATTTTTTTTTCAACGGTTAACGTATAAATATTTAAATTTTGAAATCAAGTAACAAAACATTTCCCTTTAGATCAATGTTTAAAGGATGTGTGATCCTATTATGTAATTCTTAATGACAATTAACCTAAAATTACGAAATATTTTCACATTATATCCAAAAAAGAATGATATATACCAAATGGATGGATTAGTTTAATAAAAATATATTCTGGTAACAAATATTCTCATCACGAATTAATCAGTAATAGTATAACATTTAACTGTATATTAATATTTATCTAATCAAGGCATAATAAAATGTTGACCGGTAAAACATATAAATAAATTTAGGACATTAAAGTTAAAATCTTTTTTATTGTTCCTTATAATTTGACGATTTTTTTAGACTTTCTTTAAAAATAAGATGTTAGAGTAACAAATCATGATATAGACTTTAATTAGTTCATATACAGGGTGTTTTAAAAATAGATGGAAATATTACTGGGCTAATAGCCTTAGAAATATTGCGAAAAAAAAATTAATTACTATATTAATTATTTTAAAATTACCTTACATGCATTTAAGTAAACCTCACTTATTTTTCAATGTTTTATCGGCACTAGTAATATTGCTGTATTTTTTTAAACACCTTGTATATTTGCCTGCTATTAAAAACCGATATCGTATTAAAAAAATGTAATTTCTATGTTTTCTTAATACTTAAAAATAAATTGTTCCAACACCAAGACTAAAAAGACATTAGGTACTTTCTAGAAGATATTATATAAGCTGTATTGAAATCATAATCTCCATTTTATTTTTGAAAATCGGTTGTACAGAGACTTCAACAAGTTTTTTTTCTTGAGAAAATATAGAAAAATATATATAATTATTAAATATAATATATTTTATGCAAAATCTATAGTAAGCATGTGGAAAAAAGTTTATTGTAACACATCAAACACAGCGCCCTCTAGTAAAAGGTGGCGTATTACGAGATTCTATCCAAACTCACTAACTTTTATAAGAATATTTTAAAATATCATTAAATCGTAAAGAAAAATAAAACATAAATGTTCAGTTTTTCACTTATCATTTCATTAAAGTATGATTTGATAAGCGTTAATATTTTAGCTTCCATACCTTATTCTACCAGTAATGATAAAATCACTGCCATTTATAAAAGTCTTACTCAAAGGAACGTAATTACACTATGAAATTTTCAGCTTGATTGGTAAAACGATTTTGAAAATATTGACAAAATTTGAATTATTTTTCAACACGTTATGTAGTTCAGTTATCTTACCAAGGATTTCCCTTTAAGTTATAACCTATTCTTAATGAAGCATCTAGTATTGTAGACGTTAGTTTACTTGAAAAATAAAACACGTAGAACAAAAATAAAGTTCTTGATGTTTTGTTTACCCACTTTTACTATTTAAATTTTCCCCAAATCAAATAATAGGTAACTTTTTTTATTGAAAGATTTCTATACCCAAAAATGTATTGGTTAAGCCGCTTTCCGTCATTTTATATTCATTTTACTTCGGTACCTTTGAATATTCGCAGGTGACATGAGATAACATTCCTATTATTTGTTAAGCGCTATATTATTCAGTTATTAAATGAATAAAACTATTTATTAGTAGAAAACACTATTTCAAGGATACGGCGTCTTTAAGTTATAAATAATGAAGCATTCAGTATAATAGAAGTAAGTTTTATAATTTAAAATAATAAACTTAATCCATCTACTGTAAAGTTTAAAGAATAAATATCTATGTGATTGATTAAGCAATTTTCACATCAGTTTCATTAAAATATGTTTAATAATGTATTTTCTGATGTATCTTGGTCGAGTCTGAAGACAAGAGAATATAGTTTAAGGGCAAATTTGTAATTTTTTTATTTATTTTGAAACTATGATGAAGGGTACAATTAAATACAGTTATGTAATAATAGTATATGTAGATAACAGTGATATTTAAAAAATATTATTTATTTCAAAGTCTCTTGCAAGAGGAGCGTTCCACCCCATCGAAATATTAAATATACCGTTTCAAACCGCACGCTTTTCGTTCGAGTACATCCCCTTGAATTTCGGGATCGCGCTCGCCCACCATTACCAGCAGCGTGCTGTAGTACGGCGCCATATATCTAAAAGCGAGATAGAAAGCGTCAAAGTATAAGAGTGCTCCTAACGCTGGATCCGTAATCTTAAATCGTGTGTGCTTTTGACACGAGCATGGCACAAGGGCACCACTGAATCTGCAGTGGTTTTTCGCCCGCTTTTATAGATCGGGTTAATGACGGTGCACGCTAAGTAAAATGGGAAAAAACACGGCCGCATCCCTGACGTCAACCGGGCTGCAGTTCAGCCATTTCCCAAAACCAGCTCTTGCAGCTGAGTTTTTTTCGAGAAAACTATTAATTGTCCTAAACTTTGAAGCTTGCAGCTAGGGTTACCACCTTTTTATGTTCCCAAGTAAAGCGGCTTGGACATGTTAAGTATATTGCGCAATAAACTGTACGATTTGTGCAGAGTGTTTTCCAAGGAAGTAGCACAAATGGTACCGATGAATATACAGCTAAAAATAAAACGTTTGCATAAAAATGGCCTTTGTAAAATGTTCACCCCTGAGGAGACACAGCTCTTAAATTTGAACACCAAAGAAAGGTATAATAGTCAAATTTTACCCAAATTTTCTACTAATTCATGTGTAACTTTTCAATAATTTTAGGAAAATCTCTACCCCTTGGAAGGGATTGAAATAACATCCCTTAAGTTATTTTAGTAATTTTCTAAAACGTATCAGCATTTTAGATTAAATAGTTAAGTGTAATACTGATAAAAGTGATTGTAAATGTACTTACACATTGTTCACAAATACATTATTGTATATAAAATACTAAATCCATACTGTATTACAATATTATCCAAGTGAATACCGTTCATTTACATCTTTCACGAAAAATTACATGATTTTTTTCTAAAAATACATAACATTGTTGTAAAATTACGTTACATGTGTACACACATAGTTTTACTATAAAAAAATACATATTAATTTTACATTACAGATGTAACATTACATTATGCAGCATTATTTCGCACTGTTATCCTAGGCAACTAATAATCCAGTGTGTAAAATCCACTTTATTTTTAGAAACTATGTGTCTCAAACTCTATAGTATAAACCTATTGTGACCATATATAAAATTTAAATAAAATTTGGGACACAATTTGGGACAATTTGGGAAATCAATCAATTATATTTTTTCCAGAAATATACTTAAATTTCCTGTTAAAAACCTCTCTTTTTTCTAATAAACTTTTATTAGAGACATTTTTCTATATTAGTTCCCGTTTAAAAGTTATAAGCAACATCGCCCTAAAAAGTCTTAAAAGGAATAGCGCCTAAAAATCACATTAGCGATGGAAGGAGTCAAGTAGTCGTTGGAAAATAATTGAATGCTCTTTCTTTAAAGTGCATAAATGTCATTAAGAATAAATTATAAGAAATGAGGCAAACATTTCATTCTACATACATACTCGTATTACAATATATTCTCTGTATGACCTGCTCTCATTTAAAGACATATCCAATCTTCGCCTGATTTCTTTGTGGGCTGAGTTTATTTACATTTCGCCGTTTAATTAATTAAAAGCGTTTGTGATTTTTTCTTTCAAATGATTAATATCTCGCGAAGGTGTTTTGTAACCTTATTTTTTTTAAACCTCCCCATAAAGGGCTGTTAGATCTAGTGACTTTTTGAGCCACTGAATAGGTCCATTGATCCAAATTCATTTTTCTGGGAAAGTGTTATCTAAATATTACTGCACAATCCTTGCCTTGTTGGGTGGAGCTCCGTCGTGCTGAAACCACAAGTTTCTACTTAACTGCAACATTCTCCAGAAGTACAGAAAGTTCTTGTAGGATACTTAGGTAACTCATGCTGTTCAATGTGTGTTCATAAGGCCTAATTCAATGCCTACCGATGATGCCGCACCATACATTTACTCCAAAATGGCCTTGGTTTTGGACTAGATTTACAATAAACCAGTAGTGTTAGTTGCGCCTGTTTGGCAAACCATTACTGACAAACCGACTTTCGTTCGTTCAAAGAACGTTCCGAAAAAGGTTCTGAACAGTTTCTACGTTTATTACAAATTGAAAGTAAGTCTGTTTTCAATGTGACACTGCACTGCACAATACTCCAAATTGTGAATTTTGTAATCATGATACTCATTGGACTTTAAAATTCATTGAACGGTTGAGTTATCCAAATTCAAGTCACGGCTAACTTGCCGTAAATAATTTCGTGGATTTTGTTCGAAATACTGTAACAGTCTAGCTTTATTAACATTGTTTTTACCCTTCGGTAAATTATTTTATTCTTCCTAACAGAAATTGCATCTTCATTTCATCGTAGTCACCTCAAATCTTAAATGTTCTAGGAATGAGGCGCTCTGTATCCCTTTCTCGATATAACTCTACAGCAGTAATAGAAAAATTTCTCTCATAAAAGTTTATTAGAAAAAAAGAGAACGTTTTAACAGGAAAACAATTTGCCAAACAAATCCCAAAAATAATACTTTCCATTGAAAATGGGGCTTAATCCCATTTAACACCACGTGTCCTAAATTTTATTTAATCTGTTTGTCCTCACAGTAGGCCCATACTATCAAGTTTGAGACACGCAGTACTGCAAACCTTGTAAAATATTTTGAGAAATTTATTATTTTATAACGTCGCATAATATATAAAAATATATTTATATTTTGTAATAAATTTATTTTTTTCTAATCGAGGTAGTCCGTGCATGGTATTTGACAAATTTTAGGGCGTTCGCCTCTTTTGAAATCAGACAGGAAGCCACAGTTTCTTCGTAAAGCGTTAGCAATGCTGCGAAAGCTGGCACCAGGCTCGCCTATCATAGCAATAGCGTACATCACGGTCTATTGTCCTTATCTAGCCCGAGGGAGACGTATAGACGCTGAACGCAAAGGACTAATCAATTTCAATGACCGACCGCACCACTCGTTAACGATACATTTTTTTGTTCGTTGTTTTTTCGTCACGGCAGTTCTACGACGACTGTTCCTGCTGGTAAAATGTACAGGAAAATCGAAAACATATACTAACTGCTAAACTTGGTGCTCTACAGGAAATATTTGGGTAGGTAAGATGACGATAGTAAGTTTTTTCTGTTCATGTCAATGCGTTTAAAACTATACAGGATGATTTTTTTAATATACAGAGCACTCTTACATACATTGTAACAATTTTATAAAAAAAATCAGATATGGCAGTTCAAAAAATTTATTTAAAAATACACTTATGCACTGCACTGGAAACTGGTCCATTGCAAAACCTGATAAGGTAAAGCATACAATAGGCGACCGGACAAAAAATTGAAAGAAATAAATAAATTACATTTTGTAACACCTATTTCAACTGCTTTTGCCGCTATTTTTATTAATTATTAATAAAATTAATTTGTGGTTTTAATTAATAAAGTAGTTTGATGTACCTGATGTTACAACAACAAAATTTTTGGCCCGTTTTACCTAGTTTCTACAAACTAACACAAATATTTCTGCTTCTTGTCCGTTTTGAACTTGTAAGATATTGGCAGCAGCATGTTTGCGTAAATTATCAATAGTGTCCACTTCGGAGCAATATACAATTTTTAAATATCCCACAAAAATAAGTCAAACTGATTTTGACCTCGTCCAATGCCTTTGTATTAATACTTGGATACGCTGTACTTGATACAGATAAAATTGAGCCTCATGTATCTTACACTATACTTCTGCAGTATGCCGTAGACGCCTTGGACGTCCATCTCTTGCACGATTCGGTTGCCCGCATTACGCCTGTGTTTGCACTATACTTGCACTCACTGCATGTCGTTGTAGAAGTAGCTGCATTTGGCATATGTTTACCAAAAAATCGTTCTGCTAAAGCATTTTCACTTCAGCACTTAAAACGATATCCATCAACTGTGAGTTACTATATGCATTTGAAAAACTAATGTAAATACCCGCATCACAAAAACGTTAATAAAATAAGTAATCAGATATTTGAAAACGTCTGGTTAGAGACTATAGTTGCTCAGCGATGGTAGAAGGTTGAAAATATTAGAATTTCAATAATTTTATTCTCGGAAACTATAAGGATTTTTTTACGATATTGACTCCATTTTCATAACGCAACTATTTCCAAATTTTTTAGATAAGTTCCGCATCACCCTGTATACTTTTTATTCCAAATAATAGATGTGCTTATTGTTCTACTATTTTCAAAGGTCCTTCTGCCTTTGTTACTTTTATAACTTGATGTCAAAATCTACATTGTAAGTAATATAATAATTACATATAGAATTACAATAATATTCATTAATAAAAATAATGTACACAGTAAATTACCCATCCCCTTTTCTCTGTTATTATTCGAGATATTTTTTAATGTATTTGACCAAACTTTTGTTCTTTTTTTTTTCTTAAATAGAACACCCTATATGAACTTTTCAAAAATGTATTATACAGAATATCTATCATTTACGATTTTCCATATATTAGGTACAAATTATGGTTAATATGTAATATATCAATCATCATACGATATATATCTTTTTAAAGTTTTTAAATGAATGATATGAAAAACAGAAGAACTAAATTTTACCACCCTGTACTTAAATACTATTTTATTTCACAAAAGTCGCAAACATATGCTTTGTATATATATATATATATATATATATATATATATATATATATATATATATATATATATATATATATATATATATATATATATATATATATATATATATGTACCTAATATGAGTATGGAAAGTAGCAATCGTTATAAATTTAACAAATTCCTTCCGAATTCTCCAAATATTTCAAATAATAATTACTTGACATGTTTCTATTTGCTCCCACTTCTTCTTTAATTTTTACTGTGAGCATTTTTCGATTTTACTCAATTTTCGTCTTTTTTACTTATTTTCAATTTCTTTATGCAATAATTGCTTTTGAAAGGCTGCTTATTCATTTACAACTAAAGATTATATAGATGTTGTCTTTGTATATGCGTATTCCAATGGAAACGCCAGACAAGTACCCTGAGAATACCGACAAAGATAACCAAATAGACATCAACCTGCTCACATAGTCTTTAGTGCATCAAGAAGCTCCAAAAAATGTGTGAAGTGAATATACAAAATAAATCAGATATGATAGATGCCATTGACAATTCTTTAATTAGTGTTTGACATATACTAAGTAATCTTCATTTCACCGTATTTTGTATGGAGTGTAACAATCTAGTAGTATTTGGTACTTTGCCATTTTAATAAATTGAAACATCCAGAAGTAATAAAATAAGTTTATCGAATTTGTTCTATTGCATATGTTTTTAAACCTAATTAATTTATAATGTAAGTACAAGGTGATCCAATATCCAGTTTTATTGCGATTTACTTTTTTGCTATCAGAAAGAGACAAAATGGAGGCATATGCCTCGTGCAATCATAATAGGCAATAAAAAACAATTGAGCATCAATCTAAAAGGATGTTTACCAAACCACTTTTTAAGCAGATTCTTTGAAGGCTGTTTAATAGAAATCGGAAAAGGTAGAAATCTGATGGGAACAAGATCAGGAGATAGGGCGGGTGTGGAGTAATCTTCCAATCGAGCTTAAACAGTTGCATTTGTAATATTGTAATATTAGTAGTATGAAATTACTTGATGTTACACTCCTCTAAAACAATTCATAGAAGACGGTAGCTTCTTGATATTGATTTGATTGTAAGAACACCTATTCTGCCACCATAATAACAATTTAGGACAGTTGATTTTGTTGACGAGCTTATTAATGCTGTCGAGTCAGTAAAGAGTTAAAAATGTTGACACACAAGTTTTTACTATTCTCACTACTACTTGAATCTTTAACTATGGTCACATTGCTATTTAATGCAAATAAAATACGTATGAAATTAAATTCAGATAAATTAATTTATTATTTTTAAGAAATAAAATGTAGCAAAATTTTGGAAATCATGGATCATTTCCAAGTTTGTATAAAATCACATAAAGGAAACATGTTTTGGAATATGCATGTTATTTAGGGATCTGACGCAACATAGATTTACTATTAAATGATACTTGGGAAAATAGGTTGTAACATTTTCATTTACTTATTTAGTAGACTATCATAATATTACTACAGATTTTCAACATATGTATAGGTAAATCCAATAATTTATAATGTAGAGTGTATTTAAACAGTATTTAATTAATGCTACAAAATTTCTTAGAAAATATATTACTAATTTATTAATTAGTATAACTGTCTTTAGTTATGAAAAGAACAAATATTCAAATTTGTTTAAATTTAAAAAATTGGCGAATGCGCCAGTCACAATAATTTTTTGTAAGCTTCGCACTGTTTTAATAAATGTTATTATTTACCCTTATTTACTCTAAGTATATTTTTGTTAGCAGAATATATTGATAATCATTAAAGTAAGGAATCGTTATTAGAACTATTAACACATTTTATATACAGTATGTTCTAGAGTAATTAAAAAAAATTCAAGAAACAGGGAACGTAACCAATAAAAAACAAGAAATTGAACCTATA
This sequence comes from Monochamus alternatus, assembly GCA_037114965.1. Taxonomy (NCBI): domain Eukaryota; kingdom Metazoa; phylum Arthropoda; class Insecta; order Coleoptera; family Cerambycidae; genus Monochamus; species Monochamus alternatus. The sequence goes on along the minus strand of CM073431.1, from coordinate 68,056,674 downwards.
GTTAATGAAGCTAGTGAAGTTGCAGTTTTGGGACAAGTTCATCTTGATCCTACATTAAGTACGAGGCAGATGGCATCTGTGTCTCTGGAACCAGTCGAACTAGCATACGAACCATTTTGAAGGAGAATAAATTCCATCCATACAAAATACATTTAGGAACTTCATGAGGATAATTATGACCGCCGTTTACAGTTTTACTAAATAATGAGTGAGCGAGCAGGGCACAATCCACAGTATTTAACCTCTGTTTTTCTGATGAATGCACTTTTTTCTTGAATGGGACGGTAAATCGTCACAATTGCCGATATTGGTCAGATTCAAGCTCAAGCATTTTTCACGAAATGCATACACAGCAACCGGAAACATTAAATGGTGGGCTGGAATTTCCGGCGACCGGCTGGTGGGTCCCTTTTTTCTACCTGGTAATTTGACTGGCCAAATGTATTTGCAACTACTGGAGACGCGATTGACCCTGCCTTGTGTGATATTATTGAAAATGTTCCAGAATGATGAAGATCATTTGATTTTTCAACAGGACGGTGCTCCTCCGTATTATGCGTTAATTGTACGTAAGTATTTGAACCAAAGTTTTCCACGAAATTGGATTGGGAGAAGATGCAACATTGAGTGGCCTCCACGATCACCTGATTAATCACCCTTTGATTTTTTCTGTGGGGATACTAAAAAGTAAAATCTATAAAACACAGCCAGCATCGCTGCAAGATTTGCGTCAAAGAATCGTCGACGAATGCCATCGAATCACTCCGGAAATGCTTCAGAATGTGCGCGAATGTTTCGAACAAAATCTTTATTCTTGTATGGAAGCGGGCGGTCATCAGGTTAAACATTTTATCAACTAAGTAGTAAGTAAACAACCATAACGTAATTTTTTTTCAAAATATTGGGCAGAATTATAAAGTTTAAGGTCTATTGTAAAGAGAATTGTAAGAGCTTTTAAAATAAATATTACTCAACCCCCAATGCCATTTAAATATTTTGTGGTGATGGTTACCCTTGCTTGGCGGTGAAAGTGGCGGAGTCAAAAATACCAGCAAAGAATGTCTCCCTTTATTCTAAAATCGACGTGTCTGAGCGTTTTTCTGCAATATTGACGCAATTTCTGAAAATAGCTCTGTGTTTTTATTTGGCCTGCCTGTATATACCCAAGTAAATGCTTTATGTACTTAGGTATATAAAACAATATTATATCTACTTAACTTTATACTATAGTAAAATTATTTTATCTAAGTAATTGTAGATTTCCGATTTTCAGGTTTTATTTTATATAAACCTTTAATTCTTATTTTTGTAACATTTTCATTTTTTACGGTTATGTGTTTGTTCTTTAGTTCTTATTTTTTTTTTGCATAATATCGAATAATTTTGAATTACTTAGTTATGCGCCTCTATCTCTTGTATTGTATCTAAGTTATCTTTTTGTAACCATTTACAAATATTAAAAATTTGTTTTTCAGCTTAAATTTCCTCATTCTAGCTCTCTGGTTTGTCTTACATAAGTATTATGTTTATTATGGATATATTATTAAAATTTAAGACCTACTTTAAGTTCTACCACAAAGCTTCATTTATTTAAAAAATATAAATCGCGTTTCTGAATACAAAGTTCTAAAGCGACAATCTTCTAGAATTTAATTGACAGCACGTTATGGTTTGATAAACGCCGCATAAAATATTAACGAATACACAGCACGCTTGTTAGAAAAGTTCGGAAGGCCCGCACGCCCCTGCGACAAAGCCCAAGTTCGCCCAGAGAGAATAGAGAATGCTATCGTTGAGTGTCGAGGGTAGAGAGTGGCAAACAAGGGAATCGGGCGTCGAGACGCCTTTGTGCTGAAGCGCGGTGCCAAGAACCGTAGGCGTAATCCCATTCCCAATTGTAGGTAGGTATTTTTAACTGAAATATGAACCTAGAATCGATGGAGGCGTCTCTGTTAGGCACAATTATTTTAACATCGTTAATTGAAGTTATTTCATTCGCATTACTGTACTGACTAGATAATTATGTAAAGAAAAATATTATGAATATATGAGTATTTGAAAAAGTTGGCACAACACTAAAAGCGGTAAAAGTAGAGCCAAAAAAAAGTATGTAAGTAAGCCTATAAACATTAGTCCTCCAAAGCAACGATACTGAGATATGGCCTTCCAAAGGGGTCTTATCATTTGGATATTTTTTAAAATAACGTTCTTTCCGAATAAGATAATGGAATAAAAATTGTAGATAATAATCATACCATTAGAAACTATCATAAGTTTCATCAAAATCGGATATATATAAGGGTACTTTTATAACTACATTTTTTCGAAATTTTTTTGTTCCTTTGATGTATCAAACAAGTGATATTATTCTTTAATGAATTAGACTTTTCTTAAAGAAAACATTTTTCGTCTTATTTTTTTTTTTTCGAATTCTGCATTGTTTACTAAGAAATAATTATTTTTTAAATACTTAATGTATGTTTTTTACTGTATTAGAAAGATATTTTAAGCTAATATAAATCAAATCTCCTACAATTCCTATCAATGAAGTCATATGTATGTTCTCTGATACCAAACATCTAGATATGCTAATGAACAATTCCACAGACAAAGCTCTATTCAATAATTATCTAAAGAAATTAATCTATCTAAATTTACTAACCTTGCTTTTATGAAAACACTCTATAAATATCTAACTTCACTTTTGGCAGTTGGAACACGACAATTCAACCACAATAGATGAGATCTAACCTATTTTTACATTTTTAGGATTGCTTCTTCAAAAGTGAAGTTAGATATTTATAGAGTGTTTTCATTAAAGCAAAGTTAGTAAATTTAGATTAATTTCTTTAGATAATTATTGAATAGAGAGTCTGTGGAATTGTTCATTAGCATACCTAGATGTTTGGTATCAGAGAACATACATATGACTTCATTGATAGGAATTGTAAGAGATTTGATTTATATTAGCTTAAAAAACCTTTCTAATTCAGTAAAAAATGTTATAATAACAGTATAAACAGTATATTATTATTGTAACAAAAATATTGCAGTGAAAATTTCACACCTCTACTTTAAAACCAATAAGATGCCTTTATTTTAACTATTTACTAATTAAGTAAAAATTTTTTGACAGTTGAGAAGGTAAACATATATAATCTACACATTGGCATCTTATCTATATACGAAATATAGTGAATACTATACAATGTGTAGATTATATATGTTTACCTTCTCAACTGTCAAAAAATTTTTACTTAATTAGTAAATAGTTAAAATAAAGGCATCTTATTGGTTTTAAAGTAGAGGTGTGAAATTTTCACTGCAATATTTTTGTTACAATAATAATATACTGTTTATACTGTTATTATAACATTTTTTACTGAATTAGAAAGGTTTTTTAAGCTAATATAAATCAAATCTCTTACAATTCCTATCAATGAAGTCATATAGGTATATTCATACCTACATATGAATTTCTTCGAAATTGCGTCGTGTTCTACCACCTTTAGTGACCTAAAATTGTGGTGTAAGAAAAATACAGTGTCTGAAGAATAGACCAAACACAAAATTCTAAATTTAAAGAGTTGACAGTTTCTTCAGAATATCTTTGCTGTATTAAAGCGTGAGTTTATAGATAGTTTGATCTCTCATACTTCCATAGTTGGAAGCTCATCTTAATCACCTACTATGTCGCAAAATTCTGCATATACATCGAATATGGTTACAATAAAAAAATTACATTAATTTATGGAAGGTTTTATGAAACTGGTTTACAACTGACTGATAAAGATATACTGTGATGGCAATAAATGAGAATAATATTTGGTTTCTTTCTATATAATGACAATATATGTTTAGTTTACATGTATGTTTATTGTGTCTGCTTCCTGCATTATTAAAATATTTGCCAAAAACAGTAAAAATCTTCATACATTAGGAGAATAAACTAAGTAACATTTTGGCTTTCCATGTTTCCCAGAAATACTCATATAAAGGGTGATTCAGAACTTATCTAAAAAAAAAATTGGGAATAAATGAATCATGAAAAATAGAGTCAATACCATATTTTTTGTTATGCAAGTATTTACATTAGTTTTTTAAATATCAAAAATGGCTTACGTGTAGCAACTCGCAGTTGATGGGTATCATTTTAATTTATGGTGAAGTAAAAATGCTTTAGCAGAGCAATTTTCTGGTAAACATGTGCCAAATGCAACTACTTTTACAACGGTGTGCAGTGAGTACAAATGTAGTGCAAACGCAGGAGTAACGCGGGAAATTTGCAACTGAATCGTGAAAGAGATGAAGGTCCAGAGCGTCCACGGTGTATTGCTTCCATGGGGCGTATCATGCACGAGGCTCAATTATATTTGTACCATGTACAGCGTGTCCAAGCATTAATAGCAGGGATTGGACGAGGCGCACTAGTACCATGGCCGCCACTATCTCCCTGACTTTAAATCATTTGAACTTATTTTTGTGAGGATATTTAAAAATGAAGTATATTGTACCGAAGTGGACTGAGTGGTATAAGATTATATCAGTTTTTCCTTGATTTAGAATTTGCCCATTATTTGTACACCACTTTTCCATAGATTTAATAATGTTGTTTCGTTCATCCACGATGTCAGGGAAAAATATTTACTTTTTACAAAGAAACAAGTATCGTCTGCATAGTTTATTAACAACGAGTTGTTATTAATAATTATATTAATAATACTGAATATCGTTAATAAAAATAAGGAAAAGCAGTGCACCGAGCGTACTGCCCTGCGGAACTCCACCAGACAAGTCCAAGGCCTCCGATCTCACGTTGCTGCCATTAATCTGATCAGTTATTTTTAAAGCACGTTTCCTGCATTCCAAATAAGACTTATACCATTTAACAGAGGTACCACGTATTCCATAATGTTTCAATTTGATCAGTAGGATATCGTGATTGATGATATCGAAGGCCCTGGACAAATCCAGAAAAATGCCACATCCCTCATCAAGTCCTAAATATATAACATTTGCCAATTCAAATAGAGCAGTATCAATGCTTCTACCCCCAAAAAATCCGTGCTGTGACTTACTGAATAAATTATGTAACTTAAAAAACCGCATTTTCTATTGTACACTTAACAAATGGATTGGACGATAGTTTTCAAATATACATGGGTCCCCCTTTTTATATATTGATCTGATAATAGAAAATATTAGGTTATTGGCAAAAATTTTATTTATCAGCGATTCATTTATAATGTGACATAGAGGTGTTACAATATGTTCGAAGCATTTTTTAAAATAAAAACAGAGTTCTCATCATATCCAGAACTTTGGTTAGGTTCAATTTTATTAAATATATCTCGAGTGCAAGTGACTCTGGGTTTATAGTGAACCAGTTTCCAGTGCCGTGCGAAAGTGTATTTTTAAATTAATTTTAACTGCACTTTTTGATTTTATTTTTATAAAATTGTATTTGTAAAGAGTCCCCTGTACATTAAATTTTTTTAGATAAGTTCTGGATCACCCTGTATAACATACAGTTACAAAAAGAGTGTAAAATATTTAAAGAAGTAATAGTATGAACCGAAATAAGCAGAAAAGTCTCAATAAACATGAATCCGCAAAGTAACGGTTGCGGAGATATGGAATGTTTTATGTTTTTTAGCCCCTTTTTATTTTGCAAAAACGTTGTGTATTTTCTTATAATAGTTGGTTGATGTTTAGTGAAATAAACAGTAGGTATTTGACAGTTGTTCTCAGTGCACAAGTTTTCTTTCGCTATGGCTGGGTACTCTAACACAGAATTAACAGACATGCATTTCATGTATGGTCGTGCTAATGGCAACGCCACCGAAGCGCGACGTCTTTATGTTGACGCTTATCCAAATCGACAGATTCCTTCAAAACGCATGTTTGGAAGAATTCAAAGATTGGGCGATACCGGTTCCTTGAGCAAACAGTTCCATTTATCCGGAAGACCAAGGTCGGTATCCACTCCTAGAACAGAAGAAGAAATTCTAGCACTGGTAGAGCAGAATCCAGGTACGAGTGTGCGGAGGATATCAGCCGAGGTAGGAATTAGTGGTCTTCTTGTTTAGAGAATCCTTCACAAGCAACTGCTTTATCTATACCATGTGCAACGAGTACAGGCCTTAAATCGAATAAATGTTCATCAAGCACGTTTGTTTTTTTGCCGCTGGTTTCTACGTCATGATGCTGAAGACCCTCGTTTTCTTACAAACATTCTTTTTACTGATGAGGCCGGGTTCACAAGAAATTCAAAGAGTCTTTCACAATACGCATATTTGGGCCGACGAAAATCGTGCTATAATAGAATCTGGACATGAGGCACGTTTTTTAAAACATTTGGATGGATATTGTGACAGGATTCTAGGTACTGTTGTTTTACCAAGCCGATTAACAGGTGCTGCTTACCTCAACTTTCTGCAGGACACACTATGAGTTTTTGGAAGACATTCCTTTAAATCAGAGGCAATAAATGTGGTTCCAGCATGATGGTGCTCCAGCTCATTTTTCCATGGCCGTTAGAGAGCATTTACACCAAACTTTTCCACATAGATGGGTAGGAAGGGCCGGACCTGTTTTATGGCCTCCAAGATCGCCTGATCTGAACCCTCTAGATTTCTTTGTTTGGGGATATTTGAAAACATTAGTGCATGGTACTTCTGTAAATAGTTTGGAAGAGCTGCAGTTACGGAATGTGTGTGTGATAAACGAATAGTGGTCCATATCTCCGCAACCGTTACTTTGCGGACCCATGTTTATTAAGACTTTTCTGCTTATTTTGATTCATACTATTACCTCCTGAAATATTTTACACTCTTTTTTTAACACCCTGTATATGTGTATAAATAATGTCTTGCTGCATAATATGCGCTTGCTAAATTGTATTGTTTTTTTTTGTTTCCTGTAGAATTTGGTTTTTGTGATTTAAGTTGTTTTTAAAGTAACCGATTCAATTGTATGAAGAATCTCACAAACAAAGTATAAAAATTCTGATTGCGGTATCTAAAGTTCCTCGAAAAAGTAGCCTAGTATTGTAAAACCGCATCCTACTATCTCGTGTAGTTTCCGAGATACCCTGCAATTAAAACAAAATTTGAACACCCAATTTTGCTGAGAATACCGTCCAAGAAATTTCAGTGCAAAACTGTACAATTCTAGGCTCCGCCAGCCCGATGAAATCCTGCAGTGGAAAACGAAATTACGCCCGCGCGGCCCATTTCCGACGAAGACAGATGCAACACCGCGTGGGAGGCCACCTGTCTGTGGCAAATGTCTCGGTTAGCGCCTCTCTCGTGCCGCCGGTGCCACCGTATCCTGACTACTCGAAAGCCTTTGATAAATCTATCGCATCGGCCTGTCAGCCGATGGTAATGGCTAGAGGGAGCGCTGCATGCAGCCAAATTATGTTTGTAAAATGCGGAAAATATTACCCTGACCCTTCTCATAGCGTTTTCGTGAATATTTTAAATATTCACTTAGGTTCGCCTGAGATCACCGAATGTTCGTCAAGTTCGAGAAAAATAGTTTCAAGATTTACAAGTTTGATAAAACCGTCAAACTAACAAACTTCTTATTAATTGTATATTTTCCGATTAAATGAAAGAATAGATGCGAAAAGAGTGTTTTAAGCACAGGACGCAAAAGCTGAGTTGGACAATGCGTCGAGTGCCTAAAGGCTCCGTTTTATTTTTCAATGAATTTCATAGATGTTTGTTGAGACAGTTTAAAAATAATCTGAGTAAGTTATAAAGAATATTGCTTCACTGTGTCAATTACACAAGTTTTCTCCAGGTTGTATAACAGTTTCCAGGCTGACAAGTTATTAAGAAAATTGTATACGACATAAATATTATTATATCCTGCAGAATTCTTTTTATTTCATACTGTACTGTAATGAGTTATTTCCCGGACTCATTTAAGTCTGGGAAATAACTCATTACAGTACTGCTTTAAAAAAACACAATATTCACATTTTTATCTTTAAAACTACAAAATCAAGCCTATAAAAACTAATTATAATTATAATTAACAGTAACTGTGCAATGTGAATTTCCTTGCAGGCTGAATGCAGGAATACCTTTAGGGACAGAATCTTCACTAGACACGGTAGTGGTGGTGGATATAGTTTGTTGCTTGGTCTAAAGAATCTGTATAAAGTTTTCTCCATTTTGAATCATCCTTGCTGCTTTTATTTTGTTTTCTCCATCTTCAATGTATTGTTCCGCAACAGATTAGCTTTTCCATGCACCATGACGCTTCAGTGTTGATCAGCTCCCGCATTCGCTAAAAAAGTGGCAGATGTTCTGCGGAAATAATGACCCGTATATTTTTCTGAGTGTTCCAACTTCAAATACCCCGCAATTTTTTTTGGTGACCCCCCCCCCAATGGTACGCATGCCCGCTCTTTGGGAAACACATGTTCCTTTTTTATAACTCAAAAAAAGAAAATCTTCCTTCATATTTGTAGGTAGGAGCTTAACGTATTCTCTGAATATTTCCAGAAAGTTTATTCCTTCATTGTCGTCACTCAATACAGTGAATACCCGTTTTGTGTTCGTCTTAGAAATGGGAATGGTTATAATTAGTTTGGTGCCACAATTTTCAATGTCTTTTAGGGTCATATGGTATAACTCTTCTCGCCGACAACCACCAGCAATGCCTATGATTGCGATTGCCTGTAACAATAGAGAAAATGGTTTAAAACTGATTGTCAAATTGATGAAATTTCGACTAACGAAACCAAGAAATGTATTTTTTGTAATTAATTGACATTGAGCACCTATATCATTCAAGATGCACATTGTTTAATTCAAAGGTTAAACTTGTTTACCTTCATCAAAAGATACTCTTCTGATGGGGCTTCCTTCATGAATCTATTAACTTCTTCTCTTGTTAGAACTTTTGATTTGTTTGCCTGATGACCAACTGCTTGTCTTTTTAAGAAAGCCACAAGTTTTGGATATTTTGAAATATCACCTCCTTCTTTTACCATCAGCATAGACTTGAGCAACGAATATTTGGCCACATTGTCGCAGGATTCATCTTTTTGGAGATATCCAAGAAGTACGCCAAAAGGATATTTTCATTCAGGCCGTTTTCCACCTTATAGGTTTTTCTCTACACGTTCTCATAACGAGCAGAAGACTTCGTAGGCACCAATTTACTGGTTGCTTCAGCACATTTTAGCTCCATTTCTTCCATTTTTTACGAAAATTATCACAAAACACGCACGGGATGACAAACTGCTAAATCAAAAGCTATGCGATAAAACAAGAATTGAAACCACGCTAACACCTACATACAGGCAGGTTATGTAAAATAAAACATTAAAATTTAATTTTTAATACAACACAGTATGAAATAAAACGTTGTACGATACACGGCCGTGAAATGTTATTGAATACGCCCCGTATATAAAATATTTAGGCGCTGGCATTCGGCCACCGTTTTTTTTGATAATTTTTATTTTTTTTGTAGAATAAAAAGATATATATAAGTTAGTATAGTAACACACGCGGGTGGTTTTGATGGTTCGCGCAATTTTTAAGTGTTGTTATAGTCGAAAACTTGTTCCTTCTATCCTATCCTTTTTTACCTCTTCGACAAGAAGACGGCGCATACATCAGATCGGTGAGTCAATTTTTTTGATATTTGTCTTATTCGCACCATTAGATACAGTTCATTTCAAGGGCCTCTTAGGCCCACCAGTTATTAAAGTACTCGTCTAGAAATTCCTGACTCTTTCGTCGCCTCGTCCGTAAACATCTAGACTTGTACTTTAATATACCATTTCCCGGCCTTGTAACGTAAATAACTATTAAGAAACTAATAACTCTTGAATTGATGTAAATAATTAAGTATTTCTTACGGTATATGGAACACAGTGATAACGTACAATTAACGGTTTTTCATGTTCCTAGCGCATTTTCCCCCAAAAAGTTAAAGGAAATTATTCACTTTGACCATTATATTCTAGTACTACGTTATTCCTCCATCTACTGGGTGGATTTTTTGTGTGCATCTTTAGATACGACTTTTTTGACAGAGGAGCATTTGATATTTTTGTGATTTTATTTATATTTTTAAACATTTTGAAAAGTGGGAAGGCAATCTGCTTCTTAGGCATTGTGTATGCATTGTTTAATGTCATGGATCAAGTTCAAACGTCGCGCATCGCCAAAAATGGGTGATAGTGACTTTGGATATTGAACAAGCTGCTGAAGCTATGCTGTCCACTTTATATTAGCAAATTTAGAAACCTAAATGCCTTTTAAAAAGGGAAAGCTTTCGGATATCAGCCAAAGAAATCAAAAATATTTACGAAGGTGGCAATAGAACACCGAAGAAAAAGAATTCCTGTTACCTAAACTTGTTTTAATCTTTGGAGTATTTGAAGCAAGCAGGAGTGAAGAAATCACAACTTTTACAGTAGAGGCCATAAAAGATTGTCAAAATTCCGAACAAAAAAGACTCATGTTTCAACAATGTTTACGATTACTGAGGGATCAATAGATGGTACCAATTTTTTAGATATATGTCATAAGCAGGTACATTTACGAATTCTGAAATCTGAGACATTTGTGTATAAGTTCAATTGTATCCAAACCGTAAACAGCCAGATCGTAACATTTGTCATAGACTTTTTATCTGATTAGATCAAAGGGGTGAATTTTGTCCAAAAATGGTAACTATCGAATAGGAAGAAAAAATCTTGGTGAGTGTAGTTGATAATCCTGAGATATGCACAAGGCGCTTACGTACAGCAACAGGAATGAATGAAACAACAATTCTAAAAGTTTTCCATGACTAATACAAGGATTAACTTTTGCAACTTCTTATTACAAGAACAAGATAATGAACCTGCATTCCTAAACAAGATATTGTTTACGGACTAGACCACCTCTACGAGACAGAGTATTCAATTGAAGAAATTCATACGGGAAATGAAAAAAATACATTTCCATCTGTGGCGGTTCGTCGTATGAAGCAACTGAGGCCGGGCCTCACTGTAAATTTGGCTTTCACTGTATATTTTAATACCCCACAATTTCCAATCCGATTGCCTACTACATTTATTAAAAATCAATGTAACAAAATAAAATAATTGCTTCAATCTTAGTCCTCGTATGTTATAACGTATCTCTGGTTTACATTTCAATATCCCGCCGTTTCTGTTTCTACCCGCGTGGAGAGTCCGGGTAACCCAACAATCCACCACAGTGAGGCCGAATTTTCCGCTCCTCAAATTGCGTCTCACATGTCTATACGTTATAGTTTCTCCCACCACGCGAGACGGTTAAAATCGATGTTTTTCGCTCCATGTCCGCTCGAGACTGAGGCCCGATTTCTGCCGCCTCAAGTTTTTAGTTCAACGGCAAATGGACGATGTGATAGTGACCGTAGGTAACTTGTGAACTGTAGATTATTTACGTGTGTGACGCGATTAATCGATTGTTCAAGTGCTAACACTTTTTTTATGTGTTTTGAATTTCCAGTGGTTAGTGTTAGTGGTTGATTAGTTGCTTCTTAAATATTCTGAAGGTTAGGTGGTAAGCGCGGTGGTAAAGTTATAGGGACAAGGCAGGTAGGATTAATTTAAAGAAATAAAAAACAACTTCCTTACAAGGTAAGACTAAATTTAACATAGAATAGGAACCTAATTTAAATATATATTATCGATAGGCTCGTCGATAGTTATTTATAACAATGAATCCCTCTCACGATATTGTTTTATCTCTATTTGGAACGCCTTTTTCAATACGGAATGAAGTAGAGAAACGACAAATTTTGAATAGTCGTCCAACGCCTTAAAATATCCCGAATATGCAAACAAATTTCCGGAAAAATCGTTTGATTGTTTACTACAAAATAAATGTATCCAAACATATTTGACATAGATAAGTTGAAAAACGAACTTTATGTTTTGTACGGAACAATTTTATAATTTAGAAGTTCAGAAAACGGTAGAAATATTATACAAGGAATTTAAAATGATATTTTTGGAAACATACAAATTATTTTGCTTAGTTTTAATAATTCCTGCAATAAGTGTTTCAGTAGAACGAAACTTTTCGTGCCTTATATAAGCGCATTAAGACTTACTTAAGAAATACGATGATACAAGAGCGCTTAAACAACTTATCGATGATGCTTATAGAAAAAGAACTATTGCGAAGTCTTAGCGCCGATTCCCAATTTTATGAAGATATTATAAATAAATTTGCGAATTTAAAAGACTGACGAAGAGACTTATTTTATAAGAAGTGAAAGTATTAAAACATTTTTTGGTAAAAGTGGCTTTGTTTTGTATGTAAATAGACAATTTTTTAAATTATTAATTGCAGAAACATATATTTTTTCTATTATTTATATTATAAATAAATATCGGAGTTCTGATGTTATTTAGTTTTTTAATTTATGGTTATAGTAGGGCTATTAGCGAAGACCTCCATAATAAAAAATGGCCAACGCGTCAAGGAATATTACCTCAGAGGAGACGTGTAAATTTATTCCTATTTAGGTATTATTTGGGCCTCACCTCTTGCAGCTACCACGAGCCGCCACTGATTTCCATCATAAATTTTCCATAAATATTTGGTGCAGTGTTGTTCATGATTTTATAGTTGAACCGTATGAATTGCCAGGCCACCTTAATGGTGGCGAATATTTGCGATTTATGCAAGATAATTTACCAGGGTTGTTAGAAGACGTTCCAGTAGCAGTTAGGCAAGACGTGGTATACGGTTACAAACTTTTTGAACGAACATTTTCCACATAGATGGATACGTCTGGCAAAAGATTTCCTTGGCCACCTTAACCTCTTAGATTTCTTGTTTTGGGGCCATTGGAAAAAATACTCTATAAAGAAGAAAGATTCATTGTAATTCGGAACAAGGAAGGGACTTTATTTAATGTGAAACGATATTTGAATAGAAGCATAAGAACATGTATTCATGTTAATGGTGAATATTTCGCACAGTTACTCTTAGTAATGTTGCGAATTTATTGTTCATTATTAAACTATTTATTAAAAAAAATTGTTCTTAGTTTTAACGAATATTACTGACTGTTGCTATAAAGTCAACGTGTATTGAAAGATTGAAATTCGAATATTTCGAAACAAATATAGCTCGTTTGCTTAAAAATGATTGTGGAGTCATATGTGTTATAAAGAAATGCAATAAACATACCTACAAAATAGTTTAATTCGATTATATAAGTAATACACACTGTAAACAACGCCCTGCATGTGGTATATTGAAAATGAGCTTATGATATGAAGCCAATATGGCTAATATAGTATATTTTAACATCTAGAATATATAGTTAGTATGTGGCACATTCATTACGAATCACCCTGTATGGGATGACAGGAGAGTAGAGAATTAGTTACCCAGTGTGTAACGGGTCGGCAAATCAATATATGATTTTCGAAGGCAAAAAAGGAAAGATTATAACAATAATTACACGGTAGAATTTTGTTGACATGTTGTTTTGTGTGTTTCGAGGTACACAACGATTCTTGATATACACAAAATAGAGATAACGAAGTAAATATCCTTCATGTACTTTTTTTTTACATATATGCCATGATGAAGTGGTCAAATGACAGCACTTGACCCATCCATGATGACACTCCTGCTAGAAAGCAGTATTGAAATTATCAGCATTTTTCTCAAAAATGTTGATGAATTCGATGACATTTACCGACATAATTTTAACGATTTGACTACACTCAAGACATTGCAACAATATTACAGAAATGTAAATTGTACAAGATGGCATAAAAGAAGTTTTCCTCATATTGACAATTTTTTACCATCTAATACGGTCGAGGCGTTGCAATTTGTATATTATTACGTTCATGTCAATTATTCATTTGTCAGTATATAAATACCTACATAAATAAATATATTCAGTTATATCAGTGATGATGAGTCATTTTATTAATGACAAGTACGTTCATTTTTAGTGTATTAGAAGTTTGCTTGGTAGCGAGTTCTGTAATATTAATTTCAGCAAATCAATAATCATGTTCAGCAAATCACTTTTGATAGTCTGAAATGAATCTAGGACAAAGTAATATGACTTTTTTCCCGTATTTTTATCTTCAATTATGATACCTATCTTGCTATATTCCATGTAATGATATGGCTGGCTATATAAGAAATGTAAAACATCTTTTGATATTGTTAATTTTGCTATACACTCTAGCTCTGATATTGATTATACCCTTAATTTTAAATATTTTATAACTTTCAATTGTATTTCATGTCTATGTGAAAAATATAATCTTACCTGAACTGACAAATACTTTCTTTAAATCTGTACTATAAATGTAAATCTGATAAGAAAGTGACAAGAATTGTCCCACTTCACGGTAAAACTATGATAGTGCAATGTTTAATGGTACTCCATCTAGTAAAAATTTGGTAGAAGGTAAATTATTGAAAATCAGTTTAAAAGTATATATGAATTTCCAGTACTCTAAATGTGCAAATTATGAATGTTAGTAACGCCATGACACGTAGCTTCATCGGTCACAAAATTATATAATTTGTAGAAAATTCTGGGGTTACAGAACTTGAATGCTTTGTATACAGGATGTGATAAAAAATTACCATCAAACATGAAGGGAGTATCAGTATCACTCCTATGGTACAGAACAAGAAAAAAAATTTATATAAACATTGTCTATAAATGCTTAGTTTTGAATCGGAACCAAAATTTTAAAAATTGTCAAGATGGCTTATGCAACTAATTCAAAAGAAAGTCTGCTTAGAAATATATGTCAAAAATTTGATATTGTTTTAATGCCAAAGAAAGTAAGTTGTCAGAGTAATAACAGTGGTGTTTTGCTGTTGTAGTTATGGAGTTTACATTGAGAAAGTATACTGATATGCATTTAATTTATGAAGAAATAAGAGGTAATGTGCGTGCAGCTGTCCGACTGTATGCAGTACGATGTCCCAATAAAAGATTGCCGCACTATAGCACGTTTATTGTTGTTGACCAACATTTACGGTAAAGTGGCTCGTTTAATATGCGTAAATGGGCGACATCGTACTACTTTATTTATTATTTTTCAAATCAGATGACATAATTTTATAAATACCTCAAGTAAAATCCTCTACCTGGACGTAACCAACAGCATTGTTGCCGTAATTTTCACGAGTGGTTTTATATCATAAATGCAGAAATAAGAAACGTTTAACAATACCGTAAGTTCACCATATCACCACTATTAATTATGGTAAATAATAGACACCTGCTTGCTTTGACTCCCGTATTTGCTGCACTAATGAAATTGGGATTAGCACCAACGAAGTTCATAAGCATTAAATGAATCCACTCTTGGCAAATTAATAATAATCGCTCGATTATGCTTACACAAAACTCGTTTCTGTTATCGTGGAATTTGCACAGCATTACCTTAGGGTTAACTATAATTTAGTACAAATATTTTAAGAGGGGATAGGGAAAAATAAGAATGAACGGAATCACCCTTTAAAACAATTTCAAACTTATTTATAAAAACAAAAAAAATTTTTTTTTCAAAACTATATTAAATCCCTATTTATCACCGTCACTGACCTTTTCTCAGCCACGAGGTTAGGTATATTCTGCCAAAGTAAAAGGTGTCAAACATAGTGACAGGTCACCGCATTGACACGTGTATCAGTTTAAGCCACCTTGAAAAAAAAATCTTTACAAAATATAGATTATTATTTAATGATTTAATGAGAAATACGGTATGGTAGCACAGAGAGGATGCACCTACCTTACTAATATTTATTTCCGGGATTGATACTTTAAGAGATTTTAAGAATGTTGAATCATCTTCTGTGTTCTTACTTGTGTAAATTAAAACATGCAAAGATTTTTGTACTTGCTGTGGACCTCTCCTTTCCTCGATCGTTCTTTTTGTGTAAAGCGAGGTACCTACTTGGTTTGGCGGTCTTGACCAGGTCGATTAGTTACGTAAGGAAAAAGCACAAAATACACGTAAATGTACACAAATACATAAAAACACTGCCACATGTTTACCGCCACGGCATAAAACAGCTGTTCGATGTGGTTTAAAAAGTATTCAGCATAATATTTTGTATACTCGGGAAACGTCTTTGACGTTGCCGCACGATAATATGCACTTGTCACACTCCCATAAATCAGCACCTTATCCGTCATCTAGGCATTTGAATACATGTTTGTAAATGGACAAAAAATACGCGAACAATTAAATTTGCGAAAAACAAATAGGTACTGAAAAATTATTTTAAAATAATCAGAGTACCACAAACCTACAAAAAATATAGTCTGTGCCACTGTCATATTGCCGGCGACCGCTGCCCTAAAAGGTCCAGAATCGCTAAAACTTGGTTTTTATGCCAATTTACAAAGCTCATTTGTTTAATGTGATTGGTCACATTTTTTAATGACAGCAAGTTCGTATTGCAATGCAGCCATCATATTTGCACAACCGACAACATAAAACATATAAAATATCAATTTTCTGGACCGTAAGACCCTAGCAAATGCGGGACCTGTCACGTGACCTATATAATGAACCGACGCTGTCTGTATTTTTTCTAGGTTT
The DNA here is from genome assembly GCA_037114965.1 of Monochamus alternatus. NCBI lineage: Eukaryota > Metazoa > Arthropoda > Insecta > Coleoptera > Cerambycidae > Monochamus > Monochamus alternatus. Next base: position 68,040,059 of record CM073431.1, on the reverse strand, counting down.
GTGCAGAGTACCGTAACCGTATCTTACGTTATTTATCATCTACAGACGACATCTGACATCTGTAGGCCACTAATGCAAGGTGCACTCATGGCGATAAATGTTTAAACTTCTTGTGTAGTTGTGTTATTAAATTCTGTTAATACTAATAACAGCAACAATATTGACAGTAATCAACGATGTTTGCATAAAATAATTAGTAATATTTTAAACTATAACATCAGTTATTACAGCCATTTTCAAAAATTGCGATAAACTTTTGACAAACAATTATAGACCAGATATCCGTAATTAACCGCATTGCCAAGATTGATGAAAAATGTATTGCACATAGATCATACACAAGAATTGAAGACAACATACACAATTCCATAAAATTTTATCACCGAATCAATTTGGCAGACAGAAGTCAGGTACTGAGGAAGCTTTTCATCACCTAACAAATATTATCCATGAACACTTAAATAAGAATTATAAAGTAATAGGAATATTTCTAGATTTGGCAAAAGCATTCAACAGTTTATTGCATGAACAACTATTAAATAAACTAGACCGTTATAGAATTAAGGGACATGTATTAGGTTTGATAAAAAGTTATTTGTCGATTCGCCAAGCAATTGTAAAAGTAAACAATTCATTTAGTGCACCAAGAACAATAACATATGGCGTTTCACAAGGAACTATCTTAGGTCCACAACTGTTTCTACTTTATATTAATGACATGCTGGAATTGTGCTGATGATATGGTTCTAATATTCCATGATCGTACCTAGTTAAAATTAGTGAAAACGGGTTATACCAAATTAAGTGTTGGCTGGATTATAATTTACTAAGTCTAAATTACCCAAAAACAAAATTTTTATCGTTTACAAACAGTTTAAAAAGTTAGTCACATATAGACAAGTTAATATTTCATGCTAGATGTAACTTAATAAATTGCGCACCTACAAATGAAATAAATAATACTCCTGAAATTAAATATTTGGACATAGTATTAAATTATAATTTGAAATGGAGTAGCCATGCAGATTATCTTAATACGAAACTTAGAAAGCTTGTACATATTTTCTACAATTTACGTCAAATTCTGCCATATCACACTTTAAAATTAACTTATAAATCATTCACATGCAAATAGGCAAAGAACTTATCGAAACCTCACTGAAACACATCAATTTTATAAACTTCACTAACCCAAAAATATATATTATTCCAATTTGAATAAGAAGTATAAAGAACTATAATTTGTTCTCGAAAACAGTAACAATTTTTATTAAAGAAAATTTCAGTTCGTTTGTGTAAACTATTACATTGTTATAAGGAGTATTTTCTAGTGAATCACTCGGTTTATCTTATGGTTTGATTTGTTTAAGGTAACTCTTGTAAACAATAGTACATTATGTAACATACCACGATTTCACCCGGGATCAGATGAACAAATGTAAAAACAATACAATTGTAGTTGTAATTTTAATTATTATGTGAATATTGCCGTCAGACACATATTCTTACCTTTCAATATGTTGAAAGATTACCCTATACATAAATATAAACCAATACAAAATTCATGCAATTTATCCGTTGCTAATTAATGTAAAATTTCGGAAATAGATGTGACAACTATGAATACGGATTTAGTAAGTCATTTAGATTTCAACCACTTCCTGATGACCTATAGTATAATAATCTCAAATCTAAAATTTCTTGTCGAAGAAGCATATCCGTGCATATTTTCCGCACCGCGGCACCGTCGGTTAGGAGTTGGCGCATATCCATTGAGTCTTGACCTGGACTTTGCTTGAATTCGCCGCGTGCTTTATTATATAACGGCTCGCCCTCATATATTGTGTCCGACGGCGATTATCGCCGTGACACTCCACTCGCTCCGGTTTTCACCGCGAGAAACCTGCGAAATTGTTGGGGTGGATTTTTCGTCGGGCCTTAATCACTCCATCATTTTTCGCCTTCGTCAACCCGAATTAGCTTCCCTTCCACTTAGATAATTGCCTGGCGGCCGGCGAATTATATCGGTGATTTTTCACAAGAGCATGTGTGAACGATTTTCACATATAATATTTCTAGTCCTTAAATTATTTCCTAATTTTTTTTTTGAGAAATTTTCTAAAAATAATCATGAACTAAAAAAATTATTAATTTAAGCTCGAGGGATATTCGGTAAGAAAATTTCACACCAAAGTATTTATTAATTTGAAAGTATATATAGGAATCACGTGCGGCAATTAGACTGTATTCAAAATAATTACATGCAGAATATAATGTTGCTGTTACTGTTTTTTTGTTTTTGTTTACATAGAGATAATTAAAAACCCAAGAATTAAAATATTACTGTTAAAGAAAATGTCATTCTATAAATCAATGTCAAAAGTTATATAACTCGCCCTGGGCTTCTACAATGATAATTCGGTATGTAAATAGTGTACGCAGTAAATTCTTGGAAATTTTTAAGCCGATAAATACGTTCCATTGGTGTAAAATGGAAAGAATTTTTAACAAGTGGAAAGAAATGAAATTAAAAGAGTTTAAAATTATTAAATTGCCAACGACTCTCAGTAGGCGGAACTGTCAATTATTATCATTGAGGGGACTAATGTCATTTGATATTTTAACAAAATAATTTTGACGTTTTTAAATCAATTTTCTTTCTCGATATTTGTATCTTAGTATTTATTGTTATAGTCGTAGATAAAGTATAGTATTCAACTTGCGGTAATGGTCATAACTCACCTGATGAATTACATCTGCGTGAGTTATGATCTGCATTACCGCCCGTTAAATAATATACTATTATTTTGCCTCGTTACCATGGCAACCAGAAAAATTACCGGAATTTTTTTCGTGGCGAGGCGATAATTAAGTGGATTTTTTTTACAGTTGAGATAAACATATATGATCTACAAATTGGCATATATATGAATTTCTTCGAAATTGTGTCGTGTTGTAAAAATATGTTTCTACCACCTTTAGTGACCTAAAATTGCCAAAGAACGATAGATTGAACTACTGCCCATCTGATTCTGAGCATTTGGTATAATTAAAGTTGGCTTTTTTATTTTATTTAACGAAATATTGTGGATATACCTGCAAAATTCAACAAATTGTTTCCATATACTTGTTTTTGATTTTCTAGTGTTAGTGTTTCTATTGCGACATTTCACTATACCTACACTTATTACATTACTCAACGTACATACGCTTCAAACTAGTAATTGACATCTACTGTGACAGAACCGTTTAAATAAAAATGGCAGATCAACATATGTCAACAACAACAATACCTTGGCCGAGCCAAATTAATTTAAAAAGTCAGGTTTGATTTATACTTGGGGTGTGAAATTACCGAATACCACACGAGCGTAAATTACGGAAATAATTTAAGATCTTGTGATATTATAAGTGAAAATTTCACTCCAATTACTTGAAGAAGAATAAATATTTCCGATTATTATGATAACGGAACAAGCTTAGAACATTTTTTAACAAAAAAATCAAATAAGTCGCAACACACAAAACAATTATATATTTATTAAAAGTACAGTTTTAAAATTACACATTAGATTGGCTATTTTTTACTATTGAACATCTATTACCACGCATGGTATTTATGATCTTATTGTGGTGTTCTTGGTCAATGTTTAAGTATGGATTTTCAGAATTTGGATTGTTATCCCCAGTAATTTTTAGCAATTGTTGTTCTTGAGCATCAATTTTTGCCAATTCACTAACGGCAGTTGACCGGTTCGAATGGTTTCTTATCCTTTTGTCCTTTACATGCAAGCCAATAGCCTCAGCAGACGACTTAGTCCAGCCATTAATAGTATTTTTTCCAACAGGGAAATTGTCGTTGTCCAATGTCGATAGGTTTTAAGAACAGCCGTGGTGAGGTAACATGTTCGCCTCATTTTGATCTCAGTTTATGAAAAAGGCGTACAGGGCAGCTTTGAGTTTCACTATTGGCAATCAACCATTTACTATTTGTACAGCTTTCTGAAGCGCCTTGGCAAGTTTTATTGAACACAGGATTATATTTAATACTATTTGTGGGAGAGCCATCGTTATTTTTCTCGATTTGAAAAAATCCAAGAAACAAACAACTTAAATACTATGCTGTTAAACGGGTCAATCGTAATCTTAATCAATCATAATCTTATAATCATTATAGCTCAAAAGTTTGCATGAAACGTTCCACATAGTCTTGAGTGTGCTTCTTTGAATTCCGTCCCATCTTTTTTCCTCATATTGACAGTCCAATCTTTTAATATCAGTGACAGTTCTTCTACGCTTCTATGCTCATGTAACTATTTATATTGCCACGTGTGACTGGTATTTTTTAGATTGACATTGCCAAAACGTGAAATTTATTTGAAATATAAAGCTATCAAACTTGAAGAATCTTGGTGCTCTAGTGATTGAAAGCAATGTTTAAATGATTGAACAATTTGTGTCATGACAAAAAATAATGAAATTGAAATGATTATTAAAATTGTCAAACAATTTTTATGTACCAGAATAATATCAGTATAATAATAGTTATTATTTATATAATGTAATTAAATGTTTTATCCACGACCACAGCCAGAACTGGTTAATTAGGAGAGTGGAAGCCGTGTGAGAGCAGGTGAATAATTATGGTTGTAAAAAACGTCATATTTGATAAATTTATTTTAATCAAGAATATTGATTGTCTGTTGAATAGTATTATAGAAAGTCTTGGAAGCGCTCTTGGAATTTCTATGACATGCGTCTGTTTATTTGTCAACAAGAGTGAAACAATTTGCAGAATCGACACAAAAATTTAGTGAAAATGACGAGAGTTTCATCATTTCAACTGGCATTAAGAAGCCCAAGAAGCAACATTACGTATGTTACCAGCGAAAATCAAAAGTGTGTATAAGAAGAAATTGGTGGAATTCGATAACTGGCGAAATAAAAGGGGCATAGTAGAAGGAGCAATTACAGAAGAGGTGCTACTATCCTACATTTTCAATGTGGAGAACCGGTTTGCTGTCTCTTCGATGTGTACAAAATATTCCATGCTGAAATCAATGTTGAAAGTGCACAAAGGTATTGATATTTCGAAGTATGGTAAACTGACTTCATAATTAAAAGTAGAATCATGAAATTATAAACCAAAGAAGGCAAAGATACTTTGAACTCTTTACAGGTTGCAACAGTAATGGGAATCGCAGGTGCTTGTCGATGCAATGAATTCACCTTTTTAGATATCACCCGTGTCCAAGACAAAAGTAGTTACCTATACGTATTCATTCCGGATAAGAAAACAAATATTTCAAGAAGTTTCACGTTCATGGAAGAAGCTTTTTCAGTCTGTAGAAATATGTAGGAAATACATCAATCTGCGACCTAAAAATGCCTGTGGGAGATTTTTCTTGCGATATGTGGAGGAAAATGTACTACACAACAAATAGACTTCAACATAATGTCGAAAAGGTTTTCAAAAGTTGCTGCATTTCTTAGGTTCCCTGATCCAGAAAGTTTTACCGGACATGGAATGAGGCCGTACTTCGGCAACATTACTGGCTAATGCTGGGGGTGATATTACCACTGTGAACAGTCATGGTGGTTGGAAATCGACTACAGTAGCGGAAAGTCCAGCAAGACAGAAATTGCTGAACAAATCCAGTTCAAGTTGAGGACCCCTCCAGTTTTTCGTAAACTCCTTTCCAAGTGAATTTAAATAATCCGGGTTAAAATGTTAATAATAATAATTCTAAATAAAATGCTATAAAATCCAAGCGTGGTATTATGAATTCAAATCCACTAGTGTTAAAAGGCCTTTAATTCATGGAAAACAGATAAAATAGTGATCGTGGATAAAGGCATAACTACAGGTCAAGTGTGATACATTTTTTTCTAATTCCTGTAAAATATGTAAATATATTTTTGTATTACAAATTACTTTCTATTGTTATGACGACTGTATTAAATTTTCTTACAATTACAGTAGTGCATTTACTTGTAGAATTATTTATCACTACCTTTATGAGACACTCTGTATATGATGATAAATGTCATAATTTCTTTGCACAACAATCATAGTTTTTTCTTCAGTTTTCTGCATCCTATTAAAGACATATTTATATGCTGGCCCTATAAATTATGATTAACTAGGTATTTATATTTAGTTCCATATATTTACCGTGGCCATAAAATATTGTACATTGAACCAGAGCCAAATATTTAACATGAAAAAAGTGAGTAATATATAACTTTGGTTCCAAAGTTATGTCAAAACAGGTTGATGTGAATAGTTATTTTGTTATTTATATGGAAAAAATAGAACGAATCTCAGAGGCTAGGAAAATTATTATCCAGTTTTCAGTTTCAAAGTTTGATAAAGTCACAAATCTTTTAGGGCACTGAATAATTATTATAGAATCAATGGAGATATGACATGATGGGAATGACTTATAGAATAGTAATAAAAAAAATATGGCATTAGTACTGATTTCGTAAATATTTCATTATTACTTTTTAGAAATTTACATTTCAATATTTGCTACAAAGAAAAAATTTAGAACATAAGGCTAACGATTATGGTAATTTATTATTTATGGACGGTACGTTCTTTAATTTCTTTAAAAATCGAACCATTAATGTTGGTTAAAAACTAACTCTATTATAAGTTTGAGTTCAAGAATTAGATATAAAAAATTTACTTAATTTTGTTGTTGTGAAGTTACAATTCAAATTTGGTCGTTCCTGCACACAACAACAACAATAAAACAATTTAGCTTGTCACATACATCCAATTTGTTACTTGGCCAACGTTACTTGTATCTGCTGTTTAACAGACTACTTTTCAATATGAAATATTTGAGTTTTTGAACATATTTATTATCAAATTTGTTATATTATTATCTTGGAAACCTTACAAGATAGGATCTTATATCGTACATCGCTATTTATTGTGAAAATTTAATAGTACTAACAGTAACACTACTAGCATGGTAAAAGGGTTTTTATTGAGGACCAGAAGGATATGTCACCTTCTGCAACCAGTAAAAACTGTTACCTTGCGTGTATTGTAATATATTTTATTTGTTATTCATTTGTAAATATGTCAGATAGATTCAAATTTCGATTACAAAAAAATCCTCAATAATTTATTGTAAGCTTTGGAAGCGCTACCGTGAAAATGAATGTGAGCGAAGCAATTATTAAGGAAGCCACTAGCGTAGCTTCAAGTTTATTTAGCGACTTCGTAAACTGGCAGAAAAAAAATTGTGTGATTAGGGTAACAGAAGATGTTCTGTTGGTTTACATGAATCAACTATCTGTTAAATTCCGTCCAAATAAATTATGGGCAAAATGGTCTATGCTAAAAAGTTCAAGTTACATTTATATAGTAAAATGTCGCTGTTAGTAGACATTTATAGATTTCCGAAGGTAATTGTATTTCTCAAACTAAAGAATGAGCGTTTTATTCCAAAAAGTCCAAGATTTTAGCTAAAGAAGAGATTGATCGATTTCTGTTGGACGCTCCTAATGACCATTGGTTGCGAAAATTGTAAAATATATTCGAGATTTATGGTTATTGTCGAAGTGATGAACTTCTCTCCCTGACCAAGAATAACGTAGAAGATATAAACAAATACGTAATTCTGTTACATTTGTATTACCGAAAATAACAGTTGTACCATCATTTTTAGTATATATGATACAAATAAAACATAATTCTCTACTGTAATAATGCTACTATAGTCTGTTTGAAAATGAAAGAGAGTAACAAAATCCTGAGATAAGAACCGGCCATGGGCGTGGTAATATTTCGTTTCAGGTAATTATCGGGTAACACTAATGCTAACAGGTAATGGGTGTACATTAGTATATTTTACTGGATACATCATAGGGCAGGAGCCAGTTATTGTTTGGGTAAAATGTCGAGCTTATCAGATTACGTACCTGCTAAACGCGTGAAAAGATGTGCGCTGTCTCAGAATGAGAAAATTATTATATTAAATGTGTTTAATGCATTCAAACACCAAAATCCTACCAACAGTATTGACGACATCGTGGAAAAGTGTTCCAAATTCCAAATGACAGAAATTGGAAAATCGACTATCTACAAACTTTTAAAGGAAACAAAAAATTAACAAGATACTGTAAATCCCCCAAAATCATCTACAGGGAGGTCAAAAGTCGTTATAAATGATTTCTTCAAAAATGTCATTCGCAGAAAAGTACACTCATTTTATTTTAAAAAAGAAATACCAACGCTAAACAAAATTTAAAGGAGAAGTTTCAGAGTACAACGATTTGCGAAAAATCAGTAGAAGCAAATTATGGGCCATCTTACGAGAGTTGAATTTTTGCTGGGGAAAGCAGAAGTCAGGTCTTATCGATAAAGATGAAATTATTTGTTTGCTAAGATCCTACTTAAGATCAATTAGAAAATTCCGTGACGAAGGGAGGAATATTTATTATCTAGACGAAACTTGGGTCAACGAGGGATATACTGTAACAAAAGCATGGATGGACTTTCTACAGGGTTTAAGGCACCTTCAGGAAAAGAGCGAAGATTAATAGTGACACATATAGGTAGTGCCAGTTGTTTTGTAGATGACGGTTTACTTTTATTTGAATCTAAAAATACAGGTGACTATCACGAATACATGAACGCAGATATTTTCGAAGAGTATTTTACACAGATGTTGGATCTTATTCCTCCGGGGTCTGTAATTGTCATGGATAATGCTAGTTACCATTCACGGCAGACCGAGCGGATGCCTACGACTGCTTGGAGGAAAGCCGATATAATTCAATGGTTATCCGGAAAAAAGATTTCTTTTGAAACAAATATGGTGAAAAAGGAACTTTTGGCACTTGGAAGTCTTAATAAAGATAAGAAAAAATATGTTATCGATGAAATGGCAACAAATCGGCAAATAACGGTACTACGGATATCACCTTATCACTGTGAACTTAACCCAATCGAATTAGTCTGGGCGCAGGTAAAAAGAGATACAGCGCGAAATAATACGACGTTTAAATTAAGTGACGTGAAAATAAAATTCCTTGGAACGAGTAACTGCAGATAACTGGCAAAGATGTATACATCATGTACAAAAAGAAGAGGAGAAAATGTGGGAACTCGATAATTTAATTGACGTTACTGTGGATCCTATCGTTATCAACCTATCAACCTAGGAGACGAAGATAATTCATCAGAATATTCAAAGGATGAATTTTAATATACCTACTTTTTTATTTTCTTTATTGTACATTTATACAACACTACATTTACTCACCATAATTTGAATTTTTAAAATACATATATTTTTGTGTGGAATAAAAGTCTATTCATTAAATTTAAATAAATACATTAATAATAAACTTGTTATACAATATGCGCCAAAAGTATGGAATAAATTCAATAAAAACGAAACAATTATTTTTTGGGAAAAATCCTCGAACAGGTCGATTTTTAATTTAAAAAATACATATTTTAGCGTAAAATGCGATTTTCAAATGTCATTTGTTTTCGAGTACTGACGTCATCGATTTTTTTTTAATGGCAACACCTTGTCTTTTTCCTTGATTCTGAAAGATCGTTTAATTCTCTATCAGACAGTACTAAAATTTTGCCCTCTTACATAGGAAAGTTTTCGCGTAAATGACGATTGAATGTTAGAAAACGTAAATCAATTAAAATAAAGCAATAACGTTATCAAGTTTAGTTTTTCGAATTCCATAGTTCTTTTATGGATCACGTAGGTGAAAATCTTTGCAAAGTGTCATTATCACACCGACTTTCTAATAAGTATTGTAAGCGACATAGAAATTATTATTCAATTTAAAGTATTATGGCACATTTAACTGTTACTCAAAGAATTGAAATTTTAATTCTTATCGGATGCGGGAGTATGACTAGAACTCAGCAGGAAATTTGCGATTTATTTAATGAAAAATATCCAGATCGCCCTATCAGCCAATCAAGAGTCAGTAAGGTAGAGTCTAAATTTAGAGAAACTGGCAATGTTGTAAATATTCCAAAACCTAGACGTTTAAGCATTAATGAAAATCAGAAACAGAACATTTTGATAAGTATGGTGGATAATCCTCATAATTCTTCACGATTGGTTGCATTAAACAATGACACTAGTCAGAGCACAGTGCTACGTACCTTGAGGATGGAAAAATATCATCCCTACATCCAAATTCAACTTGTGCAGGAACTCAATGAAGATGATCCCGATCGCCGCTTACACTTTTGCGAAATTCTAATGGATTTATGTCAAGGAAATAGAAATTTACAACGGCAAATACTTTTTTCAGATAAGGCCACATTTTGTCTGAATGGTGCAGTAAACCGTCAAACTTGCAGATATTGGAGTCGGGAAAATCCTCATTGGATGGCAGAGGCACATACCCAACACCCTCAGAAATTAAATGTGTGGGCTGGAATAGTTGACGACATAATAGTAGGGCCTTTCTTCTTTGAAGGAACCCTTACAGGACAAAGATATTTAGAGTTTCTAGAAAATGACCTTGTTCCAGCCCTTGCAGTAATTTTTCCTAACGATAATGACCCTGACATTCCTGACGATACCATATGGTTTCAGCAAGACGGTGCACCTCCGCACTATGGGCGCCCTGTACGAGATTTTTTGGACAACTGTTTTCCTGGAAGGTGGATCGGCAGACGCGGACCGATAGAATGGCCTGCAAGATCGCCAGATCTTACACCTCTTGACTATTTTTTATGGAGATACTTGAAGTCAAAAGTTTACATTAATAAACCACGTAATTTATAAGAACTTCAAAATCGCATTCGGGACGAAATACGCAGAGTTACCCCAGAAATCATTCATAATGTGCAAGAAGAATTTCTTCACAGACTTGCGCATTGTCAAGAAGTTGGTGGATCGCAATTCGAACATTTAATTTAAGTATAAAATTTAATCAATTGTATTTTATTTTACATACCTCATAATTGTTACTTTTTTATGGATAAAATTTACGTTTTCTAACATTCAATCGTCATTTACTCGAAAACTTTCCTATGTAAGAGGGCAAAATTTTAGTACTGTCTGATAGAGAATTAAACGATCTTTCAGAATCAAGAAAAAAAAATATGGTGTTGCCATTTAAAAAAAAATCGATGACGTCATTACTCGAAAACAAATGACATTTGAAAATCGCATTTTACGCTAAAATATGTATTTTTTAAATTAAAAATCGACCTGTTCGAGGATTTTTCCCAAAAAATAATTGTTTCGTTTTTATTGAATTTATTCCATACTTTTGGGGCATGCTGTATATTACAGTCCGTATTTGCCTAATATCGGTGTTGAATATATGAAAAAAAATAAAGTGCATAAAGCGGACATTACACTAACAATTTATTGTCGAAGAAATTGATGAATTAATTCATCAATTTCTTCAAGGACGTACTTTGGTTTTACACATGTTCAGGGCTTTGTCAAGTTTCTTAGCTGAACTGAACTTCTTTGCAGTCAGATGTCACCCGTACCCAACCTAAAACTAATTTTAACTTTTGACGTTATATCTTTTCCATTTGTATACGGAACAGAAATTGTTAAAAAACAAAAGTAACTTTACTAATTATATTTTAAGGCAAAAAAATATGAGAAACAGTTAAAAAAGTTTCCATTGCATTTATTATTGCTGCTGCTCGGTTACTGGTTATATATTTATATTTATTTTAGGTTGGTATTCGTGAATTGAAGTAAAAATTGACGAAAAATTAGAACAAGTTTTAAGTCGTCAATAACTTGACGAAGTTCTTCATCAATTTATTTGACGTCCAAATTTTAGTATTACATTTGTCAATTGACTTTACGAAGCCACTTGATCAATTAATTGACAAAGAAATTGTTACTGTAAAACTGGCTTAACAGAAACACGATTTTTAAAAATAAGGTATTTTGAGAAACGTCGGGACGCCCATGGAGAGATTTTCCGCAGCAGCACGCCAACCGGTCTTCTCGTTCTAAATATGCTTCCGTCCGTTATTCCACCGTCCCCGCCGATCCTGACTCAGACTTGGCCCAGGCTTATGATCTCGCTGATTTAAATTCGGCCTCGGTCGAACTTTGGTTCGATCTCCGCCGCCGCCGTCGCCTCCGGCCGCGATTCGAGCCGGCATCCTAGCGGCTCGCTCGCTCCTCGGACCGATTCAGATGAAAATTTATGTTCGCTGCTTTTTTATGCATAAGACACGGAAGCGGCGCGGAGCTCGGTGCAAGTTGGAGGCAGGCAGGGATTAGGAGAGTGCCGGTGTTGTTTTCCAACGCGCGTTCCGCTTTTTCTAGCCGGTCGTTCCAAACGAGATTTGAAGGTGTTCCAGATTCGGAATTAAAAAATTATTTTATGCAAGAATGTAAGAAACCATTATGTACAACCGCAAAAATGATCTCCAGTCAGTATATACAAATTCTTTTAAAATCAACTAAAGCGTTTAGGAGGTACCTTGATTGAAAAAAATACATATTATTATTTAATGATTTAATGAGAAACACAATATGGTAGCACAGGGAGGTAACACCTACCTTACTAATATTTATTTCCAGGATTCATATTTGGAGAGATTTTAAGAATGTTGTACTCGGAAAATGACTTTGGTATTACGCTGCCACACGATAATATGCACTTTTCACACTCCCATACATCAGCACCTTATCCGTCATCTAAGCATTTGAATAAGACATGCTGGTAAATAGATAAAAAAACAAACAAAAAATGAAATATTTGAAAAAAGTACTGAAAAATTAGTTTTTGATATCTGATGCAGACACCATATGTAGGCCACTAGTGCAAGGTCCACTTCACGCCGATACATTTTTAACTCCTTGTGTTGCTGGAAAATTAAATTTTGTTAATACTAATAATAGCAACAATATTAACAGTAATCGACAATGTTCCATAAAATAATTAGTATTATTTTAAACTATAACAATCCAAAATGTTTACATTTTTCTGTAAAAATGTTTCTTAGACTTAGACTGTTTCTTAGAATATAACTAATCTTTGCCATGTTTTTTGACGTTGCATTTTAGGGAGTATGCAACTAACAATGCAGTATTCTAGATTATGTTATTATAGAACAGTTACAGTGGTATTCGTAGTCTGTCTCCGGTCGCCGGAGAGCGGTCTCCGTCCCGAAATTATGCGAATTTCATAATGAAATTCAAATAATTTCGGGCGGAAAATGAATACAGTGTACTGTAACTGTGGTATCTTATATCTTCTTTTAACCTTCTAACTAACCTTTGCCATGTTTTTTGACGTTGCATTTTGGGGAGTATGCAACTAACAATGCAGTATTCTAGGTTATTATAGAACAGTTACAGTGGTATTCATAGTCTATCTCCGGTCGCCGGAGACCGCTCTCGACATGTCTAGCCATCTTGGACGATGATTAATTGTCATAGGTGTCGATTTTCCGAAGAAAAAGGAGTTCTTGCCCCATTTTTTAAACATCTAGCTAGATTTCCGAAATTAATTTGTCTTTTAGGCCTCCCTGAGCACGTAGTCAAAATTTTTGTATTCAGTCATAGTTAACCCTGTATATAGATATAAAGAAAAATATGATTTTTGGCGTATAATATTACATAATTTTTATTAGATTTTTATACATTTCATGCAATATACAGGGTGTCCTGAAATAAATGGGACACGACAAAATAACGGCGATGTAGCCAAATTTACATTAGCCAAAAACTGATGGTTAAAAAGATAAAATATTATTTTCGATATTTGTAAATAATTATTAAAAAGAATATATTTGCATATATTTTGGAGATCGAGTTTTCTGAGGGAGAGAAATTCAAATTTATTTCTAATTCTGACGACAGTAGTAGAGAGCGTCACTTACGGCAGAACTTTTTTACGGCGGTTTTGGTTTCAGGTGAAGTTTAACTGTGCAACTGCATTATAAAATTTATAACACATAATTGTACAGACAAGCCGACCATTACTGCATCGGCGTATGCGTTGGAATATTTTTACTTTAACTATCTTTGTAAAAATATGGGTAATTTTTATTAAATTTACAGAAACTTCACGATTTGCTGCTAAAATTACAAACTAAAATAGAAGTATTACAAAATATTATGTGAATAACAGGACTATTACCTACACGCTTTAGGTATTATTTAAATTTAATAATATTTAATGTAGCAAATTTTCATAATATTTGTAAAATTACATGAAAATAAACCATACCATAAATTATGTGATAAATATTATGTAAAATATAAATAATTTCTTTGGAATTTTACAGACATTTGTTATAGTTCATACGTTGGGTACGTGCCACTACTATATGAATCTGTTTACAACCATTTATACATTTTCTATTTTCTCATTTTTTTTACCGATCGGTTCACCAACTGCTTCAAGTAGTAGTACTTTCGAAATTCGCTTTGAATTTCGAAAGTACTACTACTAAGCATACTCAACATTTCAAGCGGCTAATACTCTTATAAATTATTGAATATAAAGTCTCATATTTCAGGACAACTTCTAAATAATTTTTATTATTTATTAAAATTTTTCAAATTCTTATGATAATAAATTGTTCACTGTCAAGGAGTTTCTTTACACTATTTCTGGATTCTAACCTTCATCCGGATATAAGTGCCTTTACAATGCAGGACAGATGACATTTATTTGAAGTTATAGATAAACCTACATTATTAATCATTTCACCATCCCAATGGTCTTCATGTCCCAAGAAAGAGATCATGATTTTGACTTTCTAACCTTAGCAGAGACACAACACAATTCTATATTAACCTAGAACTGGACTGGTACGAGTTGGTTTCCCTTGATGCTGCCTAGCTATAAGATATTTTTTTATATTATCCCTGTTACTTCATTGGACAGTATTCGATGGTCATCACTTTTACCTGAAGGCGTATGTTTCTCAACCAAATGGCACTTCTTCCCGAAACCCAATTCAAAGTACCTACTGTCTCTGTTCTGAGTAGTTCGTGAATTAAACTAGATTGGTTTTAACAAGAGACTCTTTTTTCTTCATTTCCTTCTGATATTTCCTGCTAAATATTTGTCAGCCAATCCTTAAGATTTCAAAAATATTATAATTAGAAAAAAGAAGATTACTGCTGTTTAGACAGTGTTGTAAAAACTATAACAACAGATATTCTTACTGCTGGCTGCAAAGCCTTTGTTAAAATTGTGATTAATGATTGTTTCGCTTTTTCCTGAAAGTATTTAAAATCCATAAATACATCAGGAAAGGATGAACAAGACCTTTCCAATAGAAGATTTACACTTGAATTTCTTTGGACATAATGTCAAAACCTCACATAGTTTCAATTCCTCGGAGTGATGTATCATATTTAAAAGAGATGAACAATTTTAATATTGTAAAGGTTTTTTTTTAAATAACGGATAGTAGGACCAGTGTTTTTCTAAATAATAATATGATTAATCAATAACAAATAATTGTTTTCTTGAAACTACTCACTTGTCACCTGTGTTGTCATTGTTAGGAAACAAGTAAATTGTTAGCTCTGATAGCTGACACAGATTCAGATTTTCATTGTAACAAAACACCTAAGCACAAGAAAGAAACGATTTAAGTGATAACATTTATTGATACATAATATATTTTAAATATGTATGAGAAATATTTGATACATCAAATAATTTTGGAAGACAGTCTGATTGCGTAAATGTTCTGTATATTTCTGAGTCAGATATACTCGCGACTATAAAAAAATTATAAGGCCAATATGTGCATGGGTCCTGACTTAATCTCAGCTTTTCTTGTTAAAGATTGTGCAATTGTGTTGTGTAAGCCATTGATTATTTTATATGTTTTATACTTTATATTAAATCAAACCAGTGAATTTAGTACATGTGCTACACAATTTATTAAATGTGTACTAACTAGTCTTGCTTGACATATTATAAGTAAATGAAAGAAAATGGTTCCTATAATATATGCAAATCACGCGACAAGCTTTTATATCATTTAATAAATTGTGTAATACATGTACTAAACTGATTGGTTTAATTTAAAGTTTATTTTTTTTCTTTTTAGTTCACTTAAATAAGAGCTTGTTTTTTAAAAGTTTGTTTACTATGAATTTTTGTTCGTATTCTTCTCAGTCTTATTCGTGTTCTTCTGTGCCCCTTTTATTTGATACCCATCTCGTAGTAATGCATAATATAAATTATCCGCCATCTTGGAGGTCTCGCCATATTGAATTTATAGTATACATCTTGGATGATCCCCCATATTTTGGATTTAATATGACGTGGTATTAGTTTTCGTGTTCTTCTCAGCAAGCCCTTTCATTTGATACCCATACTGTGGTAGTGCAGAAAAAATAACTAGTCCGCCATCTTGGATGATCCGCCACAATGGAATTAGAATGACGTCACATAGCTGAGCATGTATTGTCATCCAAAATAAGCGTGTATACCAAATTTCAGCTGAATCAGTTAAAGATAACTGATTTCAAATTCAGTTGCAAGTTGAAAAGTGTTTCGTGTTTAAATATTAAATAATAAAAAACTATCGTCTTGTCGACAGAAAACTGTCCAAGACCGAAATGGCACGCCGCTAATCTAAGTTATCGAGAGTGAACCTTGACCTACCGTATTATTAAGTCAATAACCTAGTTACCTAGTGTTTGTACTGTTATTTAACGACAAGGAGTAAAACTATTTATTTTTAATCTAGATACATGAATGAATTTTCCTTAAATATTGATTTATTTCTTAATAAAAACAAATGTAGATAATAAATAAATGTTTTCGAATGTTAGTTTATTACAGTTTAATAATTTTGATATTACGTTTTAACTACGTTTTACAAATAAATATGAATTTTTAGTATTACTCGTAAGTACAATTAATTATTCAGTTTGTAGTTCCGTACATCTAGCCTAGAAATTTATTGTTTTTTAAGTAGTATGGTACTAACCTGTTAACTGCACTCATCCGTCCATAGCACTTTATTAATAAAATTAGGGTCAGTCACATTTCGTAAACATTCTCCATATAACACTACCATTTCCGCATATTCGGAATTTGTAAAATTATGCATTTACGACGAATACGCGAGACCGAAATAAACAAACTACTGCTTACTCCTTGTATTCTCACTATTCTCTCCAACCCCCCCTCCAAATGTATGGCGTGATCTACAAATTTGGGGGGAAAGAAATGCAGGAAATGCGGGTAAATTTGAATAACACGCTGATGTGACGATATTATGTATGTAAACATGATGTGGCAACGATGGCATTCGATTGTCGTATGGTTGCGTCCTCAGAAAGTTCGTAGCGCACCAGGAGCATCGTGTTACTGATTTTTATAGGGCGATTTGTCTATTTTTTTTTAAAGGTCGAGTAAAAAATTTTTTTTCGATTGTCTGCCTTTATTAGGCCTCCCGAATACGTGATTAACATTAATGACATTATGACTGACTCAACCTGTATATTCTATTACAAAAACTTAATAATTTCGGATTATGCGATGGCTCGCTTAAACTGTTCCAATCTTATCTAACAAATCGCTGTCAGTTTGTTCAGTATAGGGGTTTTAAATCTACTACTTTCCCTTAAACATCTAGTGTTCCCCAAGGATCTATTTTGGGCTCACTACTGTTTATAATATTCATTAACGACATTGTGAAAGAGCTTAATGTTCATCACCTCCTGCATGCTGACGATGTAAAATTGTACTGTGAAATTACCTGTCTAACTGATTTTACACAGCAGTTTTATTACATTTAACAACTGGTGTATTGATATCCTGCTTTAAATGCTACCAAGTGTATAGTTATGCCCTTTTGCCGCACGGTACAATCTCTCATATTCAATTACATATTTAGTAGTAATGTCCTTGAGAAGCCTGTATTTATTAGATATCTAATATCGTATTCTATTTGATCCTCAACTTAGATTTTCGCGTCATATGAAGGTCTGCATATCTGAGGCAAGTAGAAACTTAGGGTCTATTATACGGAACTCCAAAGGATTTAAAGTTATTACCACGCTTTGCCTGTTATATAATACCTTTGTTAAGTCCAAACTCGAATATGGCTCTGTGATACGGAACCCAATACATGAGAACGATTTCTATGTTTGAAAGGTTTAGAGAAGATTTTTTTAAATCTGCAATATTTATCTTAGATGGTTTTTATCCTGCTAGAGGTACACCAAAGGACATATTTTACAATCGTTTTAAATTACAAAGTTTTATTTCTAGACGTCAAATGTATTCTGTATTGTTCCTATTTCACATAATTTGTTTCATTACTAAATCAGATCCTTTGCTAACTTATTTTGTTTATCTTTACTAGTCGGCTTAACAGTTTATTTGTGATAAACCCGTACTAATATTTTGGTTAAATCACCATTATTACAAATGCAAAGAAGCTCTAAATATATTATTGTCTACACTTCGTGATATAAAGCAGCATTTTATGTAACCTCTTATTGTTCTATTTTTTTTTCTATCTATCGTATATATATATATATTTTTCCCAAATTTGTTTATATATTGTTACTGTTTAATTGTTCCCATTTTATTACTATTAACTGTAAATTCTGACTGTAACTTAGCCTGTAATTGGGTTTTACCCGTTGTGAAAAATTATCCTTCATAAATACTAGTTTTTAATAAAAATAGCGTCCAAAATGTAAAAAGGGAAATGTGTATTTAATGGGTTTCCTATAAAATAATGGATCTGATCGTAAATTTACGGCTCTTTTATGAGATTCATACACCTATCAGTGGCATCTGCGGCCGAGATCGGGCTTATTATATTTTCGGTCGGAAACAACTTTATTATGCAACTCCTCTTAAGTCAACGGTTAACCGATCGATATCGATTTTGATGAAATTGGCACATATATCAATAAAAATTGTCAATAGGGTGACTGCTTAAATAAGACTAAATAAGACGTACACTGTTCTGTTATTAGATATTACTATTAGCATGCATGCAAATTATGTAGGTATTAGAGTGCCTTACTTTTATCTAAAAAAGCAAAGCATAACACTTTCAATACTAAAAATTAATAGTTCTTAGTTTTTATTCAAAACAGCCTGAATTATTTGTGAGAACTGCAAAAATAAAATCTCTAAACAAAATGTAGGTACAAAACCTGACAATAACTTTCGATTCACTCTAAGACATAATTTTCATGCATCAATATCTTTATATGAGTTTTTGGAAACTTCAATAAGGAGTACATTTTTAAGTAGAAAAGGTAGGGGAAAATGTTTTTCTATTCTAAAATAACATATACCGTGGCACAAAAAAGTTGAAGCGATTTAAAGTATCCTAATGGCCGCTTGTGGCGCCCTCTTGGAGATACAACAAATTGTACATAAAATTTGAATTTCCCGTCCCAAGAAACCTCCGCATACAAAATTTCATGGATTTAGCTCGAGAGTTATTAAAGAAAATGTAATTAATTTTGTTAAATTTGACATTCTGTATATCCTAAACGAAGCGTTTCCAGACCTAAGTTCACAGGAAATTTTTTGCTTAAAATTGAATGTAGAATAACATACTGAAATTTATACATCTCCTCCTGAAACACCCTGTATATCTGAAATAAAAAAATGAAAATATATGAACTTACAACTGAATGTTATCCGTACAAAGTTGTTATCTTCTATTAAATGCCTCTGACAGAATCTATCAAATTTTTTCTCAATGTCTATTTGCATTTTACATTACATCCTTCTACTTATGATTTGGATATTATATTATAGTGAGGCTTTGTGAATGAAAGGAATAACTTATTCGTGTAATAAATTAACTCTTTTTCAAACAGGCTAAAGGACTGTTCAGAGTGGGAGCGACGAGCGTCGCGTCGCGTTAGCATTGCGACGAGCGGCGCGATGGTATTTCAGAGTGGGAGGTTGTAGCCGCGTCTGCGACGCGTCGAATATTCGACAATATATTTTCAGTTTATAAAATGGCTCCGACAAGAGCAGTTCAAGCAGTTTGTTTGTTTTTGTTACTGGACATGCCATATCATTTTGGTCGATTAAACAAAAAAGTCGGAATTCATCCCATAAATAGGGAAATGCATTTGTTTGCTGAATTCCACCATTTATACTATAAATTGAGAATGTATCCAGACCGATTTTGGAACTACCTGAGAATGTCCATCCGAACTTTTGATTACTTACTTACTTATCAATATTTCAGCAACGTCCTCCTCTGTTGGACTCATTTTGACGACTGGTCGCTGCTATGACGCTCCAAAAAATCAATTCCATTTGTTTTCGTCGCTGTCGCTGGAAGGCATCGCAACGCGACGCCGCGCTGATCGCTCTCACTCTGAATGCTTGATTTTGGTATTAACTGTCGACGCGCCGCTCGTCGCAACGCTAACGCATCGCGACGCTCGTCGCTCCCACTCTGAACAGGACTTAATGATCTAACTGGACATATCTCTACTATTTGTTTAAAATTTTTTATCTGAATTGATTTTAATCTGTATCGGGTATTGAAGATTCTCTAAAACCTCCATTCTTGCCAGATTGTAATACCCATTTGTATGAACCAGCACTTCAATGTCTAGTGTTGGACAGAGAACACATCGAAACGTTCCTAGCAAGAGCTGATCTTGAAGAATATCTGATGATTATTTTGAATTATTTTAGGTCGCTATAACATGAGAACCGCAGGTGCATGTAGATTTTGTGATTGATAAACTTGAAGATCGATGACTAAATACTTGGTCATATTTATTAGTTTCCATAGCTGATATTAAGACGAATGTTTCACGTAGGTCACCACTGTCAGCAGGGATTTTCTATTATTGCTCTGTAATGTACATTTCGTCAAACTATTCTTTGTAAAAGTTTCCGTCCCTAATCACGCAAAAAAGTATTGCTTTTTAATACAAGAGTTTTTGTAATTAAAAACATTCTGGTTAGTCACTAGAATTACTTTATATCCACATTCTTGTTTTCAAGACAAGATTAATTTTGAAAATGAGTTCGAGTAAACGGCTGTTCATTTAACGCAGGTAAATGTTTAAAGTTGTTTTTCTCTAAAAAACGGCTAGCTCTAACGTAACATAACAAGAGGACGTTTTTAGTTACGTTCTATCCAAATTTATAAAAATATTCAAACAAAAATATTTCCAAGTCATTATTTGAACACCAAGAGCAGTTTAGGCCCTTTGACGTTGGAGGATATACGTCAAATTAAGAACGTAGGTAGAAAGAAACACTAGTGAGACTCGTACAAAATTAGAAAAAAATCGGTACACCCACAAAAAATTATTGGAAGAAATCCATAAAAAAAATGTTTGACGCTCTGTAACTTCGTTAAATTTGAATTGTCGAAAAAATGTTATAGGGCTTTGTGGCATTAATTTTTCGTTTAAAATCAAAATTACTGTCACTACTGTTAATCATTCTTCAAATTTAGTAACAGTGAAATAAGTTTTGTTTACACTAGTGAAATAAAGACAATTTTACTTCTCTAGTGAATAAAGTGTGGGTTTTTACAGCTCTAAATAATGAATAAAACATCAGGTATAAGGTATTGTGGATGATAGTTACTTACTGTAAGAGTGTTTTAGACAATTAGGAGTGTTTAAACGGGAGAAAGAAATTCGAGCATTTAATGTTCTTAAATCGATAAAAAGCTACTAAAACGTACAACGTTTTATCCATAATTCCAATTTTAAATTAATCGAGTCACAACATTTTTAAATCTCAAGAATTTTTCTTCAAAAACTCGGTAAGAATCGAAGGGACGAGACACACTGATTGCTATGGTTCGACTTCAGTAACAGTGAAATAAAACTTATTTATTTCACTAGTGAACTAAAGTCAATTTTATTTCATTTGTGAATAAATTGTAGGCTCTAATGAGTGAATAACATGTCAAATATAAGGTGATTATAGATAAAACAGGTAAACATGCCTGACCTTGTATATTCAGTAATTCGAGCGTTTAATTTACTTAAATGTATACAACGCTACTAAAATACAGAACGTATTATCCATATTTACAATTTTAAGTTAATCGAGTAACAACATTTTTAAATGTCAAGAATGTTTCTTCAAAAACTCGGTAAGAATCGAAGTGCCATAACGAGACGCACTGATTACTATGATTCGACTTCAGTAACAGTAAAATAAGACTTCTTTATTTCACTATGTCAAGAATGTTCGTTCAAAAACTCGGTAAGAATCGAAGTAACATGACGAAACGCACTGACTGCTATGGTTCTACTTCAGTAACAGTGAAATAAGACTTCTTTATGTCACTTGTGAATAAAAGCCAATTTTATTTCTTTAGTGAATAAATTGTAGGTTCTAAAGAGTGAATAAAATGTCAAATATAGGGTGATTATAGATAAAACAAGTAAACATTCTGCCTGACCCTGTATATTCAGTAATTCGAGTGTTTAATTTTCTTAAATGTGTAAAACGCTACTAAAACATAGAATATTTTATTCATAACTACAATTTTAAGTTAATAGAGTGACATCATTTTTAAATGTCAAAGATGTTCCTTCAACAACTCGGTAAGAATCGAAGTAACATGACGAGACTGCTATGGTTCGACTTCAATAACAGTGAAATAAGACTTCTTTATTTCAGTAGTGAACTAAAGCCAATTTTATATCATTGGTGAATAAATTGTAGGCTCTAAACACTGAATAAAACTTCAAATATAGAGTGATTATAGATAAAACAGGTAAACATTCTGACCTCGATTCTGCCTGACCTTGTATATGCAGTAATTCGAGCGTTTAATTTTCTTAAATGTATAAAACGCTACTAAAATATAGAACGTATTATCCATATTTACAATTTTAAGTTAATAGAGTGACAACATTTTTAAATGTCAAAGATGTTCCTTCAACAACTCGGTAAGAATCGAAGTAACATGACGAGACGCACTGATTGCTATGATTCAACTTCAGTAATAGCAACAGTAAAATAAGAAAGTCAATTTTATATCATTCGTGAATAAATTGTAGGCTCTAAAGACTGAATAAAACGTCAAATATAGAGTGATTGTAGATGAAACAGGTAAACATTCTGCCTGACCTTGTATATGCAGTAATTCGAGCGTTTAATTTTCTTAAATGTATAAAACGCTACTAACACAGAACATTTTATCCATAATTACAATTTTAAGTTAATGGAGCGATTTTGTAGGCTCTAAAGACTGAATAAAACGTCAAATATAGTGATTATACATAAAACAGTGACAACATTTTTAAATGTCAAAGATGTTCCTTCAACAACTCGGTAAGAATCGAAGTAACATGACGAGATGCACTGACTGCTATGGTTCTACCTCAGTAACAGTAAAATAAGGCTTCTAAAGCCAATTTTATTTCACTAATGAATTAAAGCCACTTTTATTTCTTTAGTGGTTAAATTGTAGGCTCTAAAGATTGAATAAAACGTCAAATATATGGTGATTGTAGATAAAATAGGTAAACATTCTGCTTAACCCTGTATATTCAGTAATTCGAGAGTTTAGTTTTCTTAAATGGATAAAACGCTGCTAAAACATACAACGTTTTATCCATAATTGCAATTTTTGAGTTAACCGAGTAACAAAATTTTTAAATGTCAAGAAAGTTTCTTCAAAAACTCGGTAAGAATCTAAGTGACATAACGAGATGTACTAATTACCATGGCTCAACTTCAGTAACAGTGAAATAGACTTCTTTATTTCACTAGTGAAATAAAGCCAATTTTATATCATTCATAAATAAATTGTAGATTCTAGAGATTTAATAAAACGTCAAATATAGAGTGATTGTAGATAAAACACGTAAACATTCTGCCTGACCTTATATATGCAGTAATTCGAGCGTTGAATTTTCTTAAGGTCACCGTATTTCCGCCGTAAAATGATCAAATTTGTGGTGTTTTTTAGGTAGTGAAATCTCGAAAAATAAAACACGTAGAGCAAAAGTAATATCAAAAATAAAATTACTGATGTTTTGTTTATCCGCTTTTACTATTTAAACTCTCCTCAAATAATATAACAAGTTTTAAAATGCATTTGTATGACATATATTATTTCGCTATTCTAGCCCCACATTTTAACAATTATTTTCACATACTTATAAACAAAAGTGAACAATCTAATATGCAGAACTATGTAAGTTTATGTTATAACAATGTTTACATCTATAGTTGAATTTAAAAAAACACGTATTTTGAAAGATTTCAGTACCTAAAAATGTGCTGGATAGATCGCTTTTCTGACGTTATATATTGATTTTACTTCGGTACCTTTAAATATTCGCCGGTGGCATGAGATAACATTCTTGTTATTTACTAAACTCTATATTATTCAGTTCTTAAATGTCTAAAATTACTTGTATTTGTAGAAAACACTAATTCAAGAATACGGCGCCCTTAAATG
Source organism: Monochamus alternatus (assembly GCA_037114965.1). NCBI lineage: Eukaryota > Metazoa > Arthropoda > Insecta > Coleoptera > Cerambycidae > Monochamus > Monochamus alternatus. The sequence continues at coordinate 68,015,641 of CM073431.1, read as the reverse complement.
TATAAAACGCTACTAAAATATAGAATGTTTTATCCATAATTACAATTTTAAGTTAATGGAGCGATTTTGTAGGCTCTAAAGACTGAATAAACCATCAAATATAGTGATTATACATAAAACAGGTAAATATTTTGCCTGACCCTGTATATGGAGAAATTCTGGAGAAAGTCGTTTCCTAGAACAATATCGGTATATTTGTGAGGTTTCTGTGAAAAATCGTTCCTAAAGCTAGCTAGAAAAACACCGCGCGTGTAACACTACACCAAGTAAATTTTCCTATTTCCCAAAGCCCGGAAAGCGCCCCCGCCACGCGTATGCACGCTCGCGATATCCAACCCATCAACTCTCCCATCCACCGGCATGGCAGTGGGCTGTGAGAGGGTGGCATGGCGTGGCGTTATGTATAAATGTATAGTAATGACGGTGGCATGTGCACGATATCGGCGGCATAGGCCAGTCAAATTCAGCTATTTCGGGGCATCGATTTCGCCGGCTTGGAAATTGATTCGAGCGGCAAATATGGGGAGCCTGGCGTCCTTTGGCCTCCGATCGGAGCTGTGCCAAGGATGACTCACGGTATTATGAAAAGTACCTTTCAAACTGCACACAACTGTATGCAGAGAGACATTTTGTACTAATCCTTTTGAAAAGAGTTTGCTTGTTTCTGATGTGAATTGCTAAGAGGAATTTTTAGTATGAATGTAAAGATTAACGCACAAATTTATTATTTTTAAAAATTGCCGAAGCAGATATTTTAATTTAGTTTTTTCAAATAATAATTTAATATACAGGGTGACCTACCTTCGAGTAATGACGTCATGATCGATTTTTTAAAAGGGGCATCCCATTTTTCCCCATTTCCGGATTTCCCTTGCTTCAAATTGGTACAGGGTGGGCAACAATACCACAAGTGTTTATAAATTTAATAAAAAATTATACGTTACTAAATTCGGATACAATGTTCCTGTCAAATTTTCATAAAAAAAATATGGACCAACAATTATTGTATTTCTCACAATACCAGCCCACACATTGACCTTTTATAGTCGTTGCGTATGGTATTCTTTCTCTCTATGGTGGTTTTCCTAAGACTATAACGGTTGTTTTGCCGATTAGCATGCCCGTTTAAGTAAAATATTACCTTGATGGAAAATAAAACGTAAATAAAAATTGAAGCAACTTGTGATACATTTTTGGAATCAGCTCAGCAAGGGAAATCTGGAAATGGGGAAAAATGAGATGTTCCTTAAAAAAATCGGTGATAACGTCATTACTTGAAGGTAGGTTACTCTGTATATTAAATTATTATTTGAAAAAACAGTATATTAGAATAAAAAATCGACCTGTTTCGAATATTTTTAACTGTATAATATTTCGTTTAGATATAAGATAAAATAAATATTTTACATGAATGTAGCTTAAAAAATATCTTATTGGACTTTAGATGCTATTTGAAATTTGTATACAGGGTGTCCGGTAAGTACCTCCTAATCTCTCGGGAGTGTATAGGGGAGGTCAAAATAAAACTAGTCCTTCCTATAATTTTTTTTCCTAATGTGCCCCCTAACGGAGTTATGGGGGGTCAAAGGGGTACCTAGAAATTAACGTTTAGGGTTATAACTTTGAAACCACCCTGTATATTTTAATAAAATTTTCGTACGTTGTATTACACATGGAGCTCTACGATTTGATGCTAAAATCAACTTTTTGCTATTTTCAGGTGTCCAGAAACGGACTGGCCCTATCACAATTTTTCTCAAAATTTTGACAGAAGTAATTTTATCAAACTGAAAATATTATTATTAGATACTCTGAAGGATTTTCTTTAAAAATGGTACTCTTTATTTATTTCGAAAAAATGAACGGTTTGCGAGATAAATCGGTTTTGAAAAAAATTGGTAACAAATACAACAACAATTAAAATTTATTTATTTTTACATATTATTTCATGCATTTAATTTCTTTAACTTTATCAAACATGGAATTCCAGGAAACAACTACTGTGCTGGTTAATGCTCCGACCAGCGTTGAATTACACCTGAGAAACCTATAGCAAACAGCTAAAGTCACCCTCAGTAACCCACCAGACATATACCTATTTCGTGTTTATTAGCTCTCATCAGCATGCCATACGTGAGGCAATCGACGAATAACTTTAGCGATTTTACGTCTGTCTAACCAGGAAGAATGGACCATGAGTACGAGTTGTTTCCTGAAATTCCGTGTTTGCACAATATCGTTCTCGCCGAATGGCGATAGAAGTCGATAATTTTCATTGGTGTCTATGGCTTTTCCGTTCGGCATGGTGTAGCGAATTACCCTTAGATGTAGCTTTGCTACACCTCATTCTCTTGGCCTATTATTGTTTGGACGTTTGTTTTAAAACAATTTCTATTTCAATCAATTTATTTTACCTAAAATTATTCAAAGTAGGCGAATTTTTCTACAAATTCAAATTTATTGAAATCTAACTAATTACGTGATATATAAAACTACAATTTACACAAAAAGTGCTTTTATATAACATATACAGTGTGTCCAATTAAGTCGGCACCATATGGGGAACTTTTTTATTATTGATTTTATGAAAAAAAGTTATTCCTGATAAAAAGTTCTGCATAGCCTAAAACCTAAAATGAAGTAATCAGATTTCAATTTTTTACAGTCGTATACGAGGTATGTCGAAAAATGTAAATTTTGCCCTTATTTTTTATAATATCGACAATCGTTATTAAGAAAAGTTGATCCTAATTGAAAACTACGGTCAGATATCCAATATTATCCATCTATCATTAAAAAACAGATTTTGTTATATTTACAACTTCTTTGTATTAGCATTGGTAACCAATGAATTTTTGATAACAAACGTCAAAACGGTAGTTACAATTTAAAACTACTGTTAGATATCCAATATTATCCATATACCATTAAAAAATAATGACTACCGCTTCTCGAGTTTTATAATTATCTCCCACAATCAAAACTATTTCAATTTTCTCCTCAGTAGATAATAGAGCTGTCATTTCTTGTATTTTATAAATAGTAACTAGCATTTTGACGTTTCCTGTCAAAAATTCATTGGTTTGAATTTTATTGCATTATGACAGAAGTTCGGTGACTAAAAATACGACATGAAAAGTTTTAAAACAGTTGAAGAAATTTTCACTTATAATATGAAATTATTTCCGGAAAATGGATGATTTTCTAACAATATTCCTGACTAAGAAATAATTTCTGCAGGTAAAAAATCAGATAAGTGGATAGAAGCAGTCTATTAAAGTTTTGCAATGAAAAGTTACTGACAACAACCAGTAAATATTTTGGAAGATATAGTATGAAAAGTAAGGTGATGTATCACAGGGATTGTAAGAAATTAAAAACAAAAAATAAAAAATTTAATTTAATCTAAGTACTTTCTTAAAATCATGTATTTATTAAGTAATTTCTTTTAGGATACTCGCTAAGAAAAAAATGCAGACTTTTGTTGCTATGATAAGATTCTCAAAAAACATCGTCTATTTGAAGTGCAAAATTAAAGTGTGAAATTTTCAATAAAATATTCGTGCGTGAAGCAAAATTTATACATAAATACTGACAAATCTGTTAAAAATTGCATAAAATAACATAACAATGTTTAATTATGCGTTGAAGTAATTGCCTATAAAGGGTGTTTTATAATTGAATGTCAATATTTAAGAGGATTAATTTATGCATGATTTTAAAGCAAAATGTTTGTATAAACAGTGTAATAGTTTTCTTAATTGTTTTTTTTAATAAATTCAAAGATACATTAGATATTTTTTTAAAACTTGATAAGTGCAAATTAGGTAGATACTTAGGTATATCTTTCAGATAAAATATGAATTTTCAGTTCCCACCATTGACGTCACAATTATAATATACCCCGAATATTTTGAATAAAAATGATACCCCACCGCTTTTTTCGAAAGTAAAAATTATTGTCTTAATGGTGCTTTATTTTTTAATAAAAAAATATCCTTAGAATGTTATCTATATCTTGAACTGTTTTCAATAAAAAATCATTTAACATCTCTATGGAAGCAGATAAACAAATTTTAAACTGTCAAACTTGACATACGTTTAATATTTTTACTACGATTTTGAGAACGAAAACAGAGAGTTTTTCGAAATGTCAATAATACGGAACTGCGCGATAGTGATGTGATTTTTGTTATTTTTTACTTATCTGCTTTTTTCAGTGTGAGATTTTTTGGTTAGGCAAACGTAGTTTCAAAAATAACCCTTGACTGTTCCGTTTGGCGCAAGGGCTTATTTAATTAATCTTTATTATTTTTTCACAAGTGTGGCAAAAACCCAATAAAACTAAAGAAAAAATAAAAAAGCAGTTTAAAAAATGTATATAAATTATATGAAACCTGTCTTAAAATCATGCGCAGATCAACATCCTTAAATATTGACATAGCCCAAATATTTTGACAATTTTTTCAAAATTCCAAGAATATAAAATTCAGATTTCAAAAAGTAAATTTTAAATTCGATTGAAGAAATGTTAAAATGTTCCTCATCAAAACTACTTTCATCAACAGATGACATCAATGGACGTTCAGCGTAAAAAATACAGAAACATTTATTTAACGATTTTATAGCGTAAACATATAGATCGGAAATTGTATTGTCTTAGATTGTTATTTTTAAACATTTTGTTTTTTACCATAGTTTTTACAAAACTTGCAAAACTGCAGAAATGAGAATTTCAAACGATAAATTTACGATCCGTTTGACGAGACGACTTTTGCCAGACGCCACCGCCAGACATCTTTTATAAAAAAATATACGGAAAAATATCGTGAAATCTGTTAAATAGTACATAACTTCTACAATCTATTTAAAGATACTATAACGTAAATATATGCATCGAATGGAAACTGTATTGTCCCACATTGTTATTTTTAAGCATTTTATTTTTTAAATTACGTATTGTAAAAACATGTTTGGGAAATTTCTACAAAATTCGTAATATTTCAAGAATATAAAATGTAGATTTGAAAAATAAATTTAGATTTCGCTTGAAGATACGTTAAAAATCTTTCTCGTTGAACCTGCTTCTGCCAGACGGCGCCGACGGCCGTTTTTCATAAAAAAACTAGCTTCAAAATCGCCGGGGCACGTCCGGATCTATAATATGACCACTCGAAAACCTCCATTTGACCGTCCTAGCAGGTCCGCGGTTCGAGCGTAAAAGCAGGCACAGCCGGGGGCTGGCAGGGAACAGGTTGGCCGGTAAATGAGCAATAATAAAGCTGGGTAGCGTCGCGACGCTGCTGCGGTGTGGACGAAGCGGCGCGTGTCTGACGCGTCTCGTGTCTAACAAGCGGCCCACCCGGCGCCCCGCGTCAACCGCAATACGGCGACCCTCAAACGGTGGCCTGGGATTTTCCAGGCGAGGAGCGGTTTCTCGAACGAAAACTGGAATTTTCGTGTCAAAAACACTTAAAATAGAATAAGATGTGGTAAATAAAGCGTTAAAATATCTTTAATGGAGTATTACAGCTCATTTAAATTTAAAAAAAAATACAATTACTATTCGATTTTTTGACATTTCTTATAACGAATGAGTGAATTTTTTATTGTATTGTAAAGTAAATTTTTCTACAATTTCTATTAATCATATCTATGTTTGTTGATACTATACAGGGTGTTTCAGGAGATGTACATACTTCAGTATGTTATTCTTCGTTCAATTTTAAGCAAAACATTTCCTATGAAATGCTTTGTTTAGGATATACTACTTTGAGTTAAGTTCATGAAATTTTGTATGCGGAGGTTTCTTGGGACAGGAAATTCAAATTTTGTGCAGAATTGGCTGTATCTCCAAGAGGGCGCTACATGCGACCATTAGGGTTCTTTCAAATCGCTTCAACTTTTTTGTGCCACGGTGTATGTCATTGTAGAATAGAAAAACATTTTCCCCTACCTTTTCTACTTAAGAAATGTACACCTAATTGAAGTCTCCGTTAAAAATTCATCTAAAGATGGTGATGCATGCAAATTATGTATTATCCATTTCGAACAGTTAAAATTGACAATGACATTAAAGTAAACACAAATAATTCAACAAACGTGATCAGCGGCTGTTTGGTTCATACATTTTTGGACAGCCCTTATGACGTATATGTAAAATGCAATCATGCGAACTCTGAACGCCGCAGTGTTAGTCTAGCTGTAAGAGAGAATACATGTCGATATCCAAAATAAAAGAATCTCTGGTGACAAAATAAAAAATACATAATTCATTTCATCCACCTTCAACAACACACATATACAGAGGCAAACAAAAAGCCAGATTTGAATACTGATAATAAAACGCAATGACATTTTTTGATTCTCAGGAGTCTCTGGGGTTGACATTTTTCTTACTGAGAAAAAAATGGTAGGTATCTTAGCCACAATTCACTTTCACTTTTAATCTTAGGAGCTAAATATAAGCTATTGATAATTTCTCTTTATCTACATTGATATTAAATACACAGTTTGAAAAAATATTAAAATTAAATAAACCACTGAAACTGCCACTACCCTCATTGTTGAAGCAATTCAACATGTTTTCATAAATAGTTATATTATTTTCAGATGTTGTGAAATCAGAAATAATAACGGTGCTTGATTTATCATTACCACTATCAACTTTTAGTATTCTTTTTGCAATATTTTCTTTATTCAAAAACGAGCCTTTAATGTAGCCTTCCGCCACAGTGCTCAACATATATTATCCTTGTTTTTTAAGACAATTGAGGTCACCACCGCCATCAACTAAAAGGGTAGCAGATGTTCGTCGTAATGTGTGTCCACTGTACTCTTTCCATTTGTCCATCTAAGAAATAATCGACGTTCTACCATTCCGGGTGGAGGTAAAGCAACATATATTCCATAAAAACCTGAATAATTACCTCCCAGCACAGTAAAAGAACGTGGTCTCTTGGTTTTAGTATTGAGAATTATTATAATTAAGGCGGAATTCACATCTTGAACATTATCAATTGTTAAATTGACTAATTCATCAGAACGGCATGCGCCTGCAACCCCCAATATTAGGACGACCTATAAAGAAGCTTTTTAAGAATTTTATTATTTTCTTTTTAAAGCGTTCATCATCAAATGTAAATTATCAGGTGCACTATTCAAAAAGCAATCAACTTGCTCCTTTGTAAGTACTTGCGATTTTTTCGGTACATATTCCTCATTGTATCTTTTGAGGAAAGCACGTATAACTTTGAATATTTGCTTATATCAATCCTCTTCTTTATATTCAACGTTGACCGCAACATTAAATATTGTGACCATAACGTTAACGGCTTGGTTTTATTTGCTAAGTTTGTGAAGTACACCATCAATACATCTTCTGAATATAGCTTTATGTTTTTTCATCAATCCATGAAACTTTTGAACTATACACATTCATAAATTTTTCGAGATTTTTTTGGGAGAAGATTCAAAAAACCTCTTTCGCACACTCTAGTATCTCCTCTGGTACACACAAATCTTCATTAAATTCCATTTTTATAAGATTTTCAGAAAATTGAACCACAAATAATGACAAATGGCGTACATCGATATATCGTACTTATCTACTTGGCTTTATTATCCAAAATATCGATGGCGTCATAAGCTCTACTAAATAAATTCTGAAAAATATTTTTTTTTTATGTGGGATGGACCATATATCATCCTATTTGAAAATGTAAGTTCAACTTTTAGTCTTGTTTTTTTTGTTTTTTTTTTGCATTTACAAAGACCTCGATGGATTTTGCAAGGTAATGTTTTTTCAAATTTTGGCGAATGCGCAGATGTTACAAATTAATTCAGGTTAATTCAGTTATCAAAGGAAATATTTTTATATAGTAAACATCGCAACTTTGACACCTTTTAATTTATAGATACATAATTTGGTTTAAAATATTTAAACAGATTAAGTATACAAACAGTGGCATACTTGAGTGGAGCGAGCGATAAGGGGGATATATCCCCCCATATGGACATGTTAAATAAATTCGCAGGGATCAACATCTTTATCTTTCGGTAGAAAATATATTTAATGAACTTACTCAGAAGCCAAGACCATTAGACATTGCTTTATAATATAAACATTACTATACAGGATGATTTTGAACAATGTGCCAAAAATTAGTAGATTGTATGACCGATTATAATAAGGATCCTTTATACGATTTTTTTTAATTTAAGTACTCCTGGAGAAGTTGCGACTCCTTAAAAAGTGGTGATAAATTTAAAGTTTTGTTTACACCGAAAGAAAAATTTGATGCCTATATAAAAAAATTGTCTTTCTTCGAAATAAATTATTTGTTTGTATAGGGCCAAACAAATATTTATTTCCTGATACCAAATAATTTTTTTGAAAAAGAAAAAATACAGTTATTTTGTGTAATGAAAGCATTTGTTTTTATTAAAAAATGTTATTTCCTTTCAAGATACACTTCTTGTGTTGATTTATTTCTATGGTAAAACATTATTTGTATATTTCAAAGATTTTTTTCCATTTAAACAACTGCTTATTTAAGGCAACAGCTTATTGCTCAGGTACTTCAGGAAACAACTGCGGGCTAATGCCCCGACCAGCATTGAATTACACCTGAAAAATCTATAGCAAAAAGTCAACATATACCGGTTTCGAGTATATTAACTCTCATCAGCACGCCACAGGTGAGTGGTGATTGTGAGTTAACTGGCGACTAACCCTGGCTGTTCATGATTCTCAAACCCAACATATCTGTGTATGAGAAATATATCATAGCTACATCTAGCGGATACATATTGATAATTATTTTTGTTTATAGGAAACCATTCAAATTTTCCTTTCAAACAAATACATTTTTCGACAATGCGACTATATTAGGAAATTGAGATTTTTAATTTACGGTTTTTCAAAAGATTATATTACCTAATAAAACTTCACTTAAAACCATTACAAGAAGAATTAAAAAATTAATTATTTTTCTTCTTCTAGGCGAATATTTTTTATTATTTTTTTTAAAGTTAACTTTTTCGAAAAAAATGCTTTTTAAATGCATGTTATATTTAGATGTTTTTTGTATTTTGTTAAATAGTAAATAAAACTTTAAATTTATCACATATTGTTATTAGGATTAGATCAAACAATTTCATATAAAGAACCCTTATTAAAATCAGTCATACAATCTACTCTCAATTTTTGTGCTTATTATTCGGAATCGCCTTGTATATAAACAACTTATTCCAAAGAAATCCAATATTTTATTTCATATCCACCAAAGTTATCAACAAAAAAGAAAACAGCTGATCTATAATTGAAAATAATAATGAAAAAACATAATTTTTACAGTGTCATAATCCGCATTCAAAATATTTATTAATTTTATGAAAATGTAATAAATAAGCAGACAAATAGATTGTATATTTAATTGATTTGTGTATGCCACAACACAATTTTTCATATTTACATATTCTTATCAGAATTTGACAACTAAAGAGATCAGAAAAGTGAAATTTGGCGAGATATTTAGATTGATGAAGATTTTTCTAAACGAATATTTTTTTATTCTCATTATAAAGGCATTGAAATATATTAGGTACGTCTGTACATTTTTCATTTGATTTTTTTATGGTTAACTTTTTCTGTTTGTCTTTTGTAATTTTTTGATAAGTAAATAAATAGTTATCAAAGTTTATTAAAATCAGTCATACAATTTACTCTCAGTTTTTGTGCATATTATTCGGAATCACCCTGTATATAAATCAATTTATTTTATTTCATATTCCCCCCTCCTTCCCAAGTTCTAGTTTGGGTACGTCACTGTACGAAAATACGAAATCTCATATATATTGTATATATATTTCCTTTAAACTATGGAAAAAGAATAGAGCTTGTCCTTTATCATTTTCTCTTAAAACTATTTTTTTGTGATAGAGGGTAGTCAAATTTTGAGGAACAATTTTAATATTTATTGCAAAATAAGTTTGTTACTTCAAAATATTGGCTTCTCGTTATTATCGCTATATGTTTCGAAGAGCAAATATTTATTTGTTTAAAAAGTAATAAACAAAATTAAATTATTTATCAAAAATTGAATCATAAGAACGCAATGCTTTAAAGAAAAATATTATTATAAGAAACTATTAAGTTTTCAAACTCTATTATTTACCAGTTATCGACAAAAACAAGAAAAGAATCACCTGGTGTATATCTGGAATTTGTATAATTAAAAATAATAATAAAGAAACACAATTTGTACCTTGTTATAATCAGTGTTCAAAATATTTATTAGTTTTAGGAAAATTTCATAATTTAATAAAAAAAAACAGACAAATAGACTATATTTAATTGATTCGAGTGTGTCTTAACTGCAGGCTTCATATTTACATACTTTTAATAAGATTTGACCACAGAAAAGAGAAAAAAATAGCTGAAAATCGACTACGCAACGCAAGAGCCCCACATTTTGACGACCACCGATCGGATCCGTTGGTGTGATGTGGCGGTGTCGGCACGCGACTAAAGCAGCTCCGGTCCCCCGCACTGATCCCAGCTACCGCACGCGCCACCCCCCCGACTGCCGCCGCCTGCCGTAGTTGCCGCTCACAGCTCACGAACTTGCCCACTGTGCTTCATTACTCGCTCGGTGACGTTACGGCGCGGTCACGACGCTCTCTCCTCTCTCGCCCGGCTCGCGTCTGATATCGCGCCATCGATGAGTCAATAGTTATGACCGCAAAAAACAAGAGAGCATCCGAACCACGAAGAGCCAACAAACCCCTCATGGAGAAGAGAAGACGCGCTCGCATTAACCAGAGCCTGGCCGCTCTAAAGACACTAATCTTGGATTCGGCGAAGGCCGACAACACTAAACACTCGAAACTGGAAAAAGCCGACATACTGGAACTCACCGTACGCCACTTCCAAAGACATCGCAGTCTAGACGTCAAGGGAGTCAACCAGTACAAGGCAGGGTACTCAGACTGTGTCCGAGAGGTACAGAGGTACCTTGAGACTCCAGATGCCCAAACTATGACGGTAATCGACTCCGGGGTTCGTCAGAGACTTCTAAGGCATTTGGACAACTGCGTTGCTGAGGTAGATGTGGACATCAGACAGGCCAACATCATTACGCCTCCGGAGGAAAGACTGCAACCTCCAGATTCCAGCATGGAAGAGGTCAATAACAATCTGAACACTACTCGTCTAGCAGAACCCAAACTGGAAGATCCTTCGCCAAGCAAGCAAGGCAAAAATTATGACGGAAACTTCGTACTACTCTTACCTGAACATTACGTGCAATTGGCCAATGCACTTGGTGTGAACCTTAGGTCTCAAAATGATCCAACCTCTAGCGCAGGAACTTCTAGCTGCGACAACAAAGGTGGTCCCGTCAACGAGGAAATCCGCAAGTCCAAAGCCGTAGAGAGGCCTCTCGACTTCAGCAAAAATAACGAAAACGGCGATATGTGGAGGCCATGGTAACTTCTCTGCTTTTGTTGTGATGTGATCTCTGTGCAATAGTACCTATCTCTGACTGATGTGCTTTCCGAGACAACCATAGCTACGCTACAAATAACATGTTACCTGTAGTAAACTATTTGATGTGATTGATGCTATATTTAAATTCTGTTTGAAAGTTTTCATCCCGGGAGTCTGTGGTCCTATTTTTGTATGGAACTGTTTTGCGTTTTGCTGTACCGGGATAAATATTTTCAAAGCTCATGTAAATATGTACTATACACAAAACTTAATGTAAATATGAATCTGTTATAAGTACTGTCCTTTACTGTTATATGTTAATGTTTATTTGTATGCAAAATTTTAATATTACGAAATAAATTGCAAATATTTATTCTTTGTAGTTTTTCCTTACATTCCTCCTTCTAAATCAAAACAGGGTTAAATATATTTTAGTTATAAAAAAAACTGAAAATTGTTGATGTTGGTTATATGCTTAAAGGAAATATTTGACATTTTAGAAAAACTGATTTGAATAATAAAACGCAATGAATAATTGCAAACGTTATTTTAAATTTATAGAAATATTTAATATTTTGTTAATAAATAAGATTTTATGGAAAACAGATTTGATTAATAAAATTGGCTAAAAATGAATAATGAATATTTATAGTCTAAGTAAAAGAGTTATTACACTATATTTAAGGAGAGATTCGAATACAATGTTATTGTGTTAAAATTACTTACAATAAATGAGTCAAAAATATAACTAGGTAATATTAGCACCTATATGTAATACATAAATTTGAAGGCAGTACAATTGGTTTTATTGAATTCACCAATATTAATGATTTTTAGGACTTTTAATACGTATTCATGAGTATATTTTAATTATAATTTTAACTTGGAGATTTAAAAGGTATACATTCCAATATTTCCTTTACATCGAACTACCACAGACAAATAAGAACGAAAGTAGTTAAAAATATATGACACGATTTAGTAGCATAAAGTAGCATAAAAAAGTCACATTTCATCGAAATTGAATAATGTATTTTAGTTATTTATAAAAAAACTAAAAATTGTAATTTAACGCCTTCTATCGACTAAAAGAAACAACTTTGGGTAGAGGTAAGTTAAATTGTGACAATCAAATTCTATGGTATGAAATATTGGTACACCTTTTAGGGTATGTTATTGCAAATATGTAAGTTTGACATAAACTATTGTTATACATAAAATCTATTATTTTCTGTAGTTTCCTATTGCTTCGATGGGTTTAATTTTGTCTCTAAAAATTGTAAGTCTTAAATTTTACATTTTAACCAATATATTAGCCAATTTGTTGTTACTTTCTATTAGATTAATTTTTAGATACGCAAAATACTACTTCATTGCATTATTTTTTACGGAAACCTAATACAACCATAAACAGTATAAGTTATTATACTTCTCTGTGTGTTCTTTATATAATTTTGTCTATTATTTGACAATTTGATTTTGCGAAATAAATAAATGTGTACAGTAACGCGAATCTTAACCATAAAATAATAATTAAAAATAGTTAATATCTCTCTGTTATTAGAGGCATTAACATTCTTTATATTGTTTCGTGGTAGGGACACGATAAATAAATGCAAATATAATGCATATGATAAGATAATTTGATAAAAAAAAATAATCTGCTATATTACAGTTTGGTAAGGGTGGTACGTATCCATTATTTTCTCTAATTATTAGGCAACAAAATCGAATTCGTTAGTTTGATTTTATTTTTTACATATAACTTGTTTCTCTTTAGTTATGTAGATGTTTCAACAGATATGAAAATAAATTTTAAAAATTTATTTTTATGTCAAGGATTTTTTAAAAGAATTATTATTGTTTAACCAAATATATTACTGCAAAACTTATCAGGGTTGTCCGAGAGGTTATGTCAAAATGACAGGACATACAGGGGAGGTCAAAATAGTTGTAGTATTTCATATAAAATATTTTACTATCGGGCATTGTTATGGAGGCCAACAATGAAATTTGGGCAATAGTAATGCTGATTTATAAGTTTAAATTGATATTTAATATGCTTGCATTATACAGGAGCAGACGAAATTATCCATCTTAGATAGCGTTACCTTTGGCATTTTGTTTCTACAGAAATCATTAAAAATTAAAGAGCTGTTAACTATGATGTTGAATATGTGTACTTTGATAATGACTTTAAATGGATAATTTCATCTGCTCCTGTATAATTCAAGCATATTATCAGTTTAAACTTGGAAATGAGTATTACTATGATTTACTTTATTTGCGCAAATTTCATGACTCCATAACGAAGCCCGATAGCATAATTTTATATGAAGTATTACAATTATTTTGACCTCCCCTGTATGTCCTTTGATTTTACACATGACCTTTTTATTGCATGTACACGACATGTAAATACAATAAAAAACGCATAATACTATACCTCATCCTACTTAACGCAGGTATACAAAATATGAACTGTCAAATATCAAATTTTTTAAAATGTATCTGTCACTTTTGATGACAGGCTGATTTTTAAACCATTGACTTTTTTTTATTATTTGAATGATTATTTTGGTTGATTTATTAATAATATAAAGGGAAAAATAAAATTATGCTCCAAATAAATGTATTCAAGCAATAGTGTAATATTATTCATATGTTTCACAAACAATATTTTGGATATAGTACTTATAACCATTATTTTAAAAACTGGATATTTCTTTGCCTAGCCATTCTCCTTTTATCCTTTTCATAATTTCTACGAAAACTGACAAATTCGAAAGTCTTAAAACTCAAGTAATGTATGTTAAAATTTAACAAATAATTTTTACAGCATTCTAGTTACAAATAAAAGAAATATTAGAAAATGTTTATACAGGGTGTCTTTGTTTCTTCACTCATAAATTTGATAAAGGGTAGAGTATGAAAAATTAATTGATGTCTTTACTGTAACACTGTTTTCCAAACATCTTTATGATACAGAGTGGTCATTATAAAATTAAATTTTATTGTCTATTAAACGAATAAATGTGTTTTGTTTTAAGCTGATACACAGCAATAATAATAAAAGACCAATATTTTGAGGTGAGAAACATTTTTGCAGTAAAGTCAGTGGCAGAACTGTTGTTCCAACATGGTATACAACAATAGGCATATATTTATGATTTATTCAGCTAAAAGTAGTGCCTTATTTATGGAGTTTAAGTTTAATTGAAAATAAATAAATTGATAAATTGTACCTTAAAATTGTAACATCATGAAAAAGTAGTTTTAGAGAAAAATGTATTATAATTTTTTCATGCTGTTTCATTTACCAAAATTATTAACGAAAAAATAAGTACATCTTGTATATAAAGTGATTCACAGCGTCTATCAAAAAAATTAGAGGAAGAGAGCATTAAAAATGTTGCAAGTTTGTCTTATAAATTCGCCTAATTAACATTTTAGAGTATATTTTTTATTGCACCGTATGAAACGGTCTTCTTGATTAAATTAGTTGCAATATGTAGGAGGTTGATGGCGAAAATTTTGGAGAAAAACCGAAAACACCGTAAACTCCAAATGTCTCTTTTTCAGCAGAATAACGCTCTAACACAATCAAATTTTGTTGATTTTGATAGATCAAATGTTATGAAATCTGCCGACCTTCTGCAGTTTGACAATGACTCAGTCTGTCGACAAACTCTCCTGATTGTTACAGATGGTACTTACCTGATTTGATGACAAATGTGTTGCTTCAAGTCTTCAATTTTGTCCGGTCTGTTATGATAAAGGTGTATCGCGTTTCAAGTATCCCCATAAGAAAAAGTCAACTAAAATTAAAATATTAAGGAGACCTTGTAAGCCCCTCAAATTCATATTTTCTGCCAATCGAACGATGTGAAAATTGATAGTTCAAATTCACTCCATTTAAAATTATACAGTTAAATGAATGACCTGCAAATATAACGTATGTATTCTAAAGCAAAGGCGTATGTGTTACTTTTCTGAAAATAATAATAGTTATTTATGCAAAAAGTGAAAAAAGTAAGTGTTTATTGCACGCGACGTGAAGTTGTCACAACACGTCGAGTGCAATAAGCACTTTTTGTACGAGTTGCATACAATATTTTTTCTACGTTCATGCAAAAACCAAAAAATGTTATTTAGATGACACTAAGTCTAGGAAAATGTGACGTCGATTTGAACGTTTATGTTTGTCATGATGACAAAACGCTGTAGTAAAATGACAGATGAATGCAACATATTTAATAAATTACTAATATATTAGGAACAATTTAACTCAAACTTGATTTTTACCATTAATATTAAAAGTAAATGACAATTTGTGCAATTTTCAATATTAATATTTCTTAGTGAATTATTTTTTAATTCTACTTCATGATTTGCGACTTCTGCAAATGTACTAGTACTTGGTATCTGTACATTGTCATTTTCTTCAGGCTGAAATATTTGTTTTGCAACACTGAGTTTGTTTGCAAGTGATTCCTCTACGTATCCCTCCGCTACTCTCGACGATTTCCATCCACTGTGTCGTTTAAGCTCTAGTATATCTGATCCAGTGTCTGCAAGAAGTGTTGCGGAGGATCTCCTGAAGCAGTGCCCTATGTATAGCTCAGGATTCTCCAAATGCAGAAATTTTGCAATTTCATACGGGATTTTAGCAAACGTGTTCACAGCAACAGCTTGGACAGTGCACTTTCCATTTCGGTAATTGATAAAAAAACGTTTATGCGAAATATAATTGGAACGTAATTTCGTGTATTTATGATATATCTCGATCAAATTTAACCCTTCATCGACCTCACTTCTAATGACAAAATTTCGTTCTTTATCAGTTTTTGACCGTGGCACTTTTACAATTAATATTGAGCCTACTTCTTCTATGTCGTCGGTACTCAATTTTTGGAGCTCATCTCTACGACATGCCCCTGCGATACCAAATATTGCAGCTACCTACAACAAGCAGTTTTAATATATTTTAAAAAAGCTAAATAAAATACCGACTTACTTTTTTCATCAAATACTGGGAGTCCGGAGCTTCTTTTAAAAATTTGTAAATGTGTTCCCTGTTCAATACTTTTGACTTTTTTGGCCGAAATCTGAGTTCTGCTTCATAAATGCCATTAGTTTCTTATAGGTTTTAATATCAATATTAACAACAAAGACAAGCACTCTCACCATTGAGTACTCAGACCAAAGTGATGAGGGTTTAATATCACTCAATCTTTTTGAGAAATATGCAAGAAGCACATTTTCTGTAGGATTTACAACTTTTTTATCGAAGCACCACTCTTTAAAACGATTATAACTTATTTCATACTGTTTTCTTGATTTTCTAGGCAATAAGTTTAATGACGCTGCATTTGCTATTTCACTGACTTCTGGTGGTGTTCCAACAAATTCTTCATCACTATCATCTGTTTTTCCTATAATATTACTCATTTTCGAACTTTAAATTGTATAACTGTCAGAATTAATTTTTGACTGACGTTTCTAGAACTACAGTTGCATTATCCAAATCATAGTAGTCGTAAGCGCGTATATTGGAAACTAATTTTATTTTAAATAAATTGCATTTTCTGGTACTTAATTTCGTTATCCAGTATGTAATAAATATGATTGAAAATAATATAAAATATGCAATTGCTTGAAACGTAACACAATCTCACAGAAAATTGACTAAATATAGCGTCGATTTGAATGTTTATGCTTGTCACAAAACCCTGTAGTAGAATGACAGATGAATGCAATAAACATTTTATTGCACTAGTGCAATAAAGAACCACTTTTTTCACTAAACATAGTTCAATAAAGTTTTGTTTTTTGCATGAACGTAGAAAAATAAATAAAAACTGTTCAACATCTAAATAACATACCTCAAAGTATAGCCTTCATTACAGCCACTGTCATTATCACTATTACTATTTCTAATATGGATTATAATTGGATAATGGTTTTTAGGCTTTCACGGCCAGTGCTATCATGTGATACATAGTGAATTTCCGAGTTGCCATGCCGTGACCTCGGTAACTGATAGCTGCCAGAAACATAATTAAAGTGCACATCCCAAGCATTAGCCGGAATTTTTTTATCTGCCCTGATTGTTTTCCGGCTAGGCTATTTGGGGACAGATCCGCTATCGGTGTCTCTGGGTCCACCCATATATTGATTTTGACTCCTATTGCTGGTATTACGACTGCTACAGTCGGAACCGTTCCCCGGATAATGGTGGTCTTCCGCAACTGGTTGCATCCCATGCTTCCAAACGTTTCGCCGCTCTTCAGTGTCGCATCTTAAGTGGCGACTCCGCAAAAGTCTGTCATAACAACCCAGAAATTCACTATGTGTCAGATATAATTCGATCGATATGGTCTATTTCAAGATCTAAATACCTCATTTTTATGACAATGACACAATTCCGCAATTGGTCGATTTAAATGTTCTATTTTCTTTGGCTACGTCTCCTTTTACTTGCGTCCATATCAATTATGTTGCATTTAGTTCACAAAGATAATAAGGTAGTCTTTTTTCGTACCATTATAATGGCCAGACCATTTTTTAACTATATGTCCCTCGTTGACCCATTTAATAAAATATTTCTTTCTTGTTGTCGATATTCTTTAATTTTCTGGAGATAGTCTGTGTTCCATAACTATATCATATTTGTCAATCAGAAAACTCTTTCTATCAACCTTCTCGTCCTGAAAGTTCATGTTATGCAAAACTTTTCTCTATGTGTCCTTGTCCTTGTGTTTAGGAATTATTTCGTTTTCTCCAATAGTTTGCAATACTTTTTCTAACGGTGCCAATTCATTTTTAAAGAAAAAGTTGTAAACGTTTTGTCGTATGGCATCTTCACTTATTTATATTTTTCTTCGACCGCTGCTTGTTTTGGCTTTTGTACTTCTCCATACGGTATTCTCTCAAAATTCTGTAAATGTTTGATTTTGAAACACCTGTATAATCAGAACATATATCTATTAACTCATTCTTTGGACACGGATGATCTCTTTGTGGATATTTGAAAACTTGCAATATGATTTTATTTCTTCAATCGAAATACGAAATAGCTATTTATGTTAAAAGTAAGATTTTATTTTGCGAGTGAAGATGAACAAAATAAAATCACTTTTAACACGTATATCATACACTATTTTTTTCTACAAAACAATCGGAAGAAACTCAATAAAAATAAGAAATCAAAAAATACCACACAGATCGCAATGTTTATGAACCAAAATTTTCGTAGCAACCAGTGCTGTTGTTAGTTACGGAAAAAACTCAAAAATATTGACAGCATTTTCTAGTAATATTATAAGTATAATGAATAATCTCCATAATGAGCGTAACGAATCCATCCCTGCTGAAATCGAAGAAGCCGCCAGTCGAGCAACATTGGAATTATTGCCGGCGAAATCAAAGGAACAGTACGAAATCGCTTATAGACGCTTTTCGGAATGGTGCAACATTAAAAAGGTCCCTGGGAAATGTAACGAAAGTGTTTTACTGGCATATTTTGAGGGAAAAGCCAAGATATGGAAATCGTCAACGCTGTGGTCAAATTATTCCATGATCAAAACTATGTTAAAAATATAGCAAGATCAAGATATAAGCAAACATTATAAACTTATTGCTTTTCTAAAACAGAAGGGTGAAGGATATCAAGCAAAAAAGTCAAAAGTTTTGACGAAGACGCATATCGACAAATTTCTCACAGAAGCAGAAGACGAAAAGTATCTGATGATGAAAGTCGCAGCAATAGTGGGTGTCTTCGGGGCGTGTCGCCGGTAGGAATTGTGTCAGATGACCATCGACAATATCGAATATTTGGGCACTTCGGTTGTTGTGACCATACCAGATACTAAAACGAAAGTGCCTCGGACTTTCAGTGTTGTTGGTGAATTCTATTCAAACTTTTTTAGAAAGTATATGGCACTCCGGCCACCCAACGCTGACCATAGACGACTTTTTCTTAAATATATGAAGAATAAATGTGTGAAGAATTCAGTCGGAATTAACATGTTTGATAAAATGCCTGCCGACATTGCAGAGTTCTTGAATCTACCAAATCCTCAACTCTACACCGGACACTGTTTTCGTCGTTCATCGGCGACATTGTTAGCAGATTCTGGTGCAAATCTTACTACCATCAAGAGACATGGAGGATGGAAATCTTCGACGGTAGCTGAAGGCTACATTGAAAATTCACTGGAACAGAAGAAGGAAATTGCGTGCCAAATACTTCCTACTGCTGCAACTACTAGCAAGACCACCAGTACTACCAGTAGTATTTCTACAGAAAATAGATGTGTCACACATGTTGACAGTAAAACCAACTTAAGTATGATGACTCCGCAGAGAATTACAATGTGTTTGTTAAAACGTTTTATTAATTTTCAAAACAAAATTTAAATAAACTACGTAACTAAGTAACTTACTTTTAACAATCGTGTCAAAAAATGACATTTTTAACATCAAAAATGACAATTAAAAAAACCCACTTTTAACAGTTTTGTAGAAAAAATTTTTTCTGGAGCGTTGAGGGTTCCGGAATCATTCAATATCAAAATACAATAACGTTATAACTGAATACTTACTGTATACTAAAAATTATACAATTCACACAGTTCGCTTTACAGTTTTCACTTCAAATTCGCAAATAAAATGAATGTATTGGAATGTCAGAATGTACTTTGCTGAGGCGAACCCATGTGCGAGGGAGATGTTTCATCTTTTCCTTTAACAGTAAAAATATCCCCATCTGTTAATTCTAATGGTATTTAATAAAACAAAACTAAATAAAATATGAAACTTTTATTTGGCAATATTAAACTTTTTCTTTAGTTTTATTGGGTTTTTGCCACACTTCTGAAAAATAATAAAAATTAATTAAATAAGCCCTTGCGCCAAACGGAACAGTCAAGGGTTATTTTTTTAAACTAAGTTTGCCTAACCAAAAAATCTTACACTGAAAAAAAAAACAGGTAAGTTAAAAATAACAAAAATCACATCACTATCGCGCACTTCCGTGTTATTGACGTTTCGAAAAACTCTCTGTTTTCGTTTTCAAAATAGTAGTAAAAATATTAAACGCATGTCAAGTTTGACAGTTTAAAATTTGTTCCTGCTTCCTTAGAGATGTTAAATGATTTTTATTTTATTTTTACTTACTTCTTCTTGATACAACTGTAGTCAACAATGATTGATGTTTACTGAACAGTTTGACACACACTTATCTCCGTTAATTTTTATTATTTTTCAGAAGTGTGGCAAAAACCCAATAAAACTAAAGAAAAACTAAAATTATGCCACAAATAAATAGCTTCAGAAAATATTAAACTTCTTAGGTAAACATGAAAAAACCGATAAAATTTACACATTTTGTAATTATTAAGAAATTTTTTAACTAGATGTGACAACTGTTTACTGGTTTACCAGGTTATAATTTTTAGATAGAGTATAGCTTCTTACAAATGGCTATTAGATTCAGATGTTCAGTTGAAAGAGGAAGTCTGGGTTTACGGGTTTCTCGATTTTTCTCCAAAATTTTCTCTACCAAGGCCCAAAAACTAATTGAGTGTAGATATGGGACATTTCTAACTTGCTCCCACTTGGGATCTCGGAAATTATAACTCTATAGAAACCTCTTTACAGTGTACAATTCTTTCTGCAATTTGTAAGTTTCTTGCACATAGGCATGCACTCTGAACAGTAGCGTATCACAAAACCGTTTTAGCTGAAAGACTCTTGCACTTTCAAAATATAGGTCTTGCTCGATTTTTATTGAAGCTTTTTATTCAATTCTGGAGAATAATTTAGCGATTTGTACGGCAACCACCATACGCAAAAATTCCTAGGCCGCATTTTCAAATTGCCTTCTTCTGCTTCTCCTTGGTTTTTATTTGATTGCTAAGTTTGCACAATATATTAACTGAAACCTTTATCTTATATGTTATGCTGTTTGTTATTATCATTTGTCAAATTTAAATAAACAAATTAGTTTTTAGTGTGCATTTGGGTTGAAGTGTTGGTATCACTTCTATTGCAATTGCGAATTGACGTCGTAAATTTCAGAATTTTAGGAATTGTAGGAGCAAGCCATTGCACAAAGAATTGCGGACTGTATAGCAGCTTTAAAAGAAAACGCTTAAATTGTGCGAAGTTCTCAATCAAAAGCCGTTTGACAATTTAAAACTACTTCCAAAGATATCGCTCTTTTCCATATGTGAAATCATTTTTTCTGTTAAGTATATGATGGCCAACCTCGAAATGCACACAGAGTTCCACCTTGTACAATTCCTTGATAATTATTCAGAACAATCACCAATCAATAAGCTGATTTGAGTTATAGATTTTGGCATCAAAAGATAAAACATGATCTCGCTAACAATGGACGCAGAACCTAGACTTAGGGTTGGCTTATATTTAGGAAATAGAGAGAAATATACAGGATGTGCAATGAAGAAGTGAACAAACGACAAGAACCTCCGAAAAAATAATACTTTTTAAATTTTTTGAAAGCACAACAGTTTAGAGGTTAACAAAATAAATAAAGTACCTACATATTTAAAATTGATATATAAAAACAATAAATATTAAAATATAGATTATTTACATTCAAACATTTGTAAATATTCACGTTGAGGTTCTAGCTGTAAATAAGAAAATGGAATGGAGAATAGAAAATTGTAGGACGACTAAAGACGGCTCTAAAGTAGGCTCTATTGCGACTCCATAGAACAAACGTAAATCAAATTTTGGACTGTCTTGCTCTTTTTCTTCATACGTCGAAAACCAAATTTAATCTTCTAACAATTTTTTTGCAAACCAAAACATTGTTCAGATCCAAAAACAAGTAACGATAATAGATATTACCTATAGATTTTGTTTAGTGGTTTTCAGAACTGTCATCAGACCTCGTATTACGTGTATATCATAAATATTTCGCTATATATTTTTTCATTTATTAAGAATGTCTTTCAACACAGGTTTTTAGTTTAACTGATTATATTTTCCACACAGAAAGGTCGTGTGTTTAGTAAAATCCATGAGGTGTAGGATTTTTTTCCTAGCACAAGCTTTTTCAGTACCTTCACAACAGTACAACTCAAAATACAAATTATCCTGGTACTGCAAATTTGAAAGTACAGAAAATAATGAATAATTGAATATATTAGATACAGGGTGATTCAGAACATATCTAAAAAAATTGATTGTACATGGGGCTCTTACAAATATAATTTTACAAAAAAAAAATCAAAAAGGGCAGTTCGAAAATGATTTTAAAATACATTATTGCACTGCACTGGAAACTAATACACTCTAAAACATGATTTTGTGCAAGGCAAAGCATGCAATCGGCGACCGGCATGGCGTCAAAGTGTAATAAAAAAATAAACGGACAAAAAATTGAAATAATTTCCCAAGGAAAGAAATAGATCAAATTTGATAACACCTATTTTATATCAGCAAATTGCCACTAATATTATTACCTATGTTTGATATAAATATTTACATATTCTTGATATTCAAGCATTTTTATACTTAATCACAATATTTTTCTTTCTTTAAATGACACTAAATTTAAGATTTACTTAAAGAATAATATTTTGTAAAATTATTAATTATAGAATAGGTTATTCTTCCTTAAATTTTATAGAATTTTATAGGTTTATAGATTTGCACGAATTAAAATTATTATTATATAATAAATATCATACTATAAAATTTAAAATGCGGCTATAGTGCAAAATAATAATATTTATAGATAATATTATTACAACACTTGTGGTGATCATTAATAAAACTATAGAGATACAATTGCAATATTATTTACTACAAATCGTATTAAAGTTGTGTGTGAAGGGGAGGTGCAACATGCGGCTGCAAGATGTAGTTACATGTTGCATAACGTCTACTTAGGTTCCCTTGTGTTGTATATATGGTGGGTTGCCTCGCCTACTGAGGAGAGCTAACAAGCTCAGAAACGGTATATGCCTGGTGTGCAATTATTTGATATTATTTCAAATATTTGCAGTAATTCTTTCGAGTTCCTTAAAACAGATAAAACAGATAAAGAAAACTTTATTTTGAGAATAACAATTATTGTTGACTCAAATAATTCATATTATCTAAATAAAACAAAACAATTTTTTAAACTAACATAACTTTTTCTCATATTAAGTATAGAAGTTTTCTAGATTTTAAGTAATTTTTATTCTTAAATGAAGAATATATAATCTTAGTATACAACAATAAGTTAGTCTTTCAATAAAGTTATACTTGAGAAATAGTGACACTAAGTTAACATTGGAAGGAGTGTATTAATCTTCATATTAAGTATAGCTTACTTTCCGTATAGTCATTGACTTGAGGTGTTCCGATATTTGATAATTACGGAGAAAAATTTTGAAACGATTTATCTAGTTTATTAACTTTTACTCATAAACTGTGCTTTTGCGAAAAAGCACCAGAGGCAGAAATGTTTTGAATGGAAGGTGGAATGGAAGGAACTAACACTATGCTACAAATAACTTCATATTGTTGCTGTGAATTTCGATAATTTTTTCCCAGTGTTCGCCGTGAGTTTCATTTTATACTTTATTCTGATATTTTCTGTCATACTTCGGTGTCATACTTAAATATACTAAGATATCGGTATCAGATATTATACATAATGCAGGATCAATTGCTCAGAATTAGGGAAAGTTCAAACAATACAAAAAAAATAGTTCTGCTCTATAATTTTTAATATAAAACTGATAATTTCCAGATATGATGTATTTTTTAGGTTTAAGAAGCTATACATATATTTCGGTAAATGTTTTAATGTAATTGTATTTTGTAAGTCAATATATGATCATTAAATACATTCTTAAAGACATCCATTCTGTAAAAATACTTTGATTTTTTAAATTGGAATCCTACAAAATGATACCTTGGTCGCTAAGATATCAAAGAATACGAAAGATATAGACGCGGGGAAATGGCAAATCCTGTACTTCCACATAAATTTTAATCTTTAATGAAAGCTCGAATTATTTACGTTAACAGATATTTTTCCATGTACCCTGTATATACTTACAGTGCACCAGGGAAGGCAGTTGATTAGCGATCATGGGATCCATATTCCCCGTGCAATATGAGTTTATGTCTGGTGCACTAGTCTGGCGAGATTTTTCAGGAAACTTTGCCGATAACGCTGAAATGATGTATCCATCACCCTCGACCTTACGTCAGGGCGTGTTTTTTCGGCTGCCTAGAGCCATAAAAAATATATAATCATGGAATGTACCGTTTTTCCTGAGGTTGCCTCCTGAACTTTTTTTATGATAAGCATTAGTGAATAGACAATTTTGTCAATGAATCATATGCAGGGTGTTATAAATTAGTAGGTCAAGCCGTTACCCACATATTCTTTGGACTAATATAATGGGACTATTCTTATGCCACTTTCCTTCTTGGAGCTCCATTTGAAAATACATGGTGTCAAATTAAAAATTTTAAAAATTATTTTTATAGATAGCTAAGGTGACTTTAGAGATATTTGTTTCAAATTTGGTATATATTTTTACCTTCAGTCACACACACTTTCTGTGCAATATTGGTCTAAAATATAGAAGCACGAACGGAGGAAAGAGTGGTTGTAGTAGCCACAAAAAATTAACTCAAACTAAATATTCAAGCTAACCTTCACCTGGAGTTCTTTTAATGAGAGAGTAACGAATATTTTGGAAAATATGTAGTTTCAGCCTGAAGAGCTCTCCACCTTGCATAATTCTATAATTCGTTTCCATAACTGTTGTTCAGTTAGTATTAAAATCATATAAACGAAATCTTTCATAAAACCCCAGAGACTACAGATTGATGTCATTTAACAGGTGCAAGCAGTTTTCTACCAATTCACCTATTAGGAACAATTTCATTTACTTAAATGGTTCTGAACATTTTTACAGCAATGCGGAGGAGCACTGTCAAATTGAAAAGACATATTTTGACAAACCACCAGAGGCAAATCATCAAATCCATGAGTTTTGTAAAAAAAAATAAAACTCATTAGAATTTATGACAAATTTCGTTTATGTAGTTCCAATACTAAGTAGACAACAGTTAAGGCAAATCACATGTTTTGTTACATATTCGTTACCATTTTATTAATTATTGTTTCATTTTTGAAATTTTAGTCGTGTGAATGGTCCCAAATATGTCCCCGAATACAAAATCATTTTTCATCAATTTTCACGTTTCAAATAACGGATTTCATTAATAAAAAAAAAAACATGCGGTTATATTTTGACAGGCAACCCGGCAGAAACGTATTCCTGTATTAACAATCATCTATTAAAATTGCATTTTAATTAAAAACAGATGGACGTAGTAATCACTTGGTCGGATCTTGGACTATATAAAGTTTAGTATAATAATTATTGTTGACGTTCTTTGTATAAGAAATGGACGGTGTTCTTTTATTCGATTGCCAAACTTCTACAGTGTCAAAATAAATACAGTTGGAAATTACCTGCTATAGTCCCGGCAAGAATTCAGACAACTTACGTCATACGAACAAATGAATAATTCATTATATTTTCATCAAAATATTTAATAAACTGCAACTAAGAGTAATAAAACTGTATACTACACTAAATGTTTGCATTACATATTGCACTAAATTGCAAAAATGAGTGTTTTTAACGCTACCAATTATCGAAAATTATGTTAACAATAAAAACAATTGCGTCAACCATGACGTAAGACGTCTGAATTCTTGCCGTGACTATACAAAATATTGTTTTTATGAAGAACAACATATATTTGGTACACAGACATATGTTAAGATTTATTATTACTTTTGTGCAAACGTTATTCGTTTCCTAAAATTAATATCCATTGTCGATCCGTTTCAATTTTATCCAAATTCTAAAATAAGTCATAGAAATACAAATTTCTACATTTCTAAATACCAATAATACGTGGTGATCCGTTGCTCAACTGAACTTTCTAATTTGGCAGATGATATTTTTAAGCTAAGGGATAAAAGTGAAGCTATTACGGTACCTGGTTTACTGAATTATAATATGACTTTTGAAACTCTCAATCTCATACTCATTTCAGTTTTTCCATAGCATGTCTCACAAATTTCTCCTCATCGTTGTAGGTTGTTCTTTTCTGCGTAGAAAGCAGAGAATATTATTTACTAATTCATTTTCACTTCACATGCTATGAAGTGTACTATAGAAGGGAGTGTATTAGGGCCGTTACTATGTTTTATTTACATTTTAATTGTTATTAAATATTTGATTTATTATAACTATCGTATATATATGGGAACATCTGTACCATTTAGTCTTTCTGAAGTAGTTCCTGCTAATATTAAGGTTATACTAAGAATTTGGATATAGTCAAGTTTAAATATTGAACAGATAGAGAAAATATTTAACCGATCATGGGGAGATTATACATACATTTCAAATGCATGGGGTATTGGTGGGAAGATGACGCACGGCAGGTCAGTACTCCCCTACTCTCCTACGCCCACGGCCGAACGCCAAACGAATAGTGTGCTATACGAATACTGGTTTAGTCCGCTAAAATAGGGTACGACGCGTCAAGCTTGGACGGCGAGCAGTGGAAGGGATTATTCTTAGCATTTCATATGATCGGTTAAATATTTTCCCTATCTGTATATGAGGGATCTACAACACCCTCTGAGAAAAATATCTGGTAGGCCCTAGATAAGGTAAAAACATGCGAATTTTGGAATGCTCTCTGTACTACATAAAACAACTTTGTTAAAAAAAATCATCAGACACGCCGTTCCATCACGTGGCCGATGAGGTCGGTAGAATTAAATCCTTGCGATTTTTATCTCTGAACATTTGTATATTCTCAGGATATTGATAGTCGAGAAACCTTAGAACGAAAGACCAAAAGAAAAACTAGTGGCGTAAATTTTCTGGTCAAAAATCAATAGGGACTTCCCCATATCTACGCCCATGGAGGGTCTAAAATGCAATTATACTAAATTATTACCTACGTATTATAAATGTATTGACCCAAATCTAAAAGATTTCCAATGAAATATCTAGAAATTATCAATAAAAATTATTTTTTTTTGACAACCTGTTTTTAAAAAAATAAAACAGTTGCAGACTTAGGTTTATAAGAATTTTTTCGTATTTTTGGATATAGAAACTGCTGTAGAATTCTCTGAATAACTTTTTTCAACACCCTGTATTTACAACATTCCGTACCTACTTCTCACATTTTCGGTAGATAGATACGAAGTATAAAATCATATATATCATATATCAAGCTATTTCCATAAAATTAGTAAATATATACATATTTGTACAGATATTTGTAATGCAAGATGATTAGAATTATTTTTATAGAAATTAATATTAAACAATTAAAATGGTTCAAAATCTCATCTAGATCCTCTAGTTCAAGTCAATCTTGAATGGTACCTGTTCACAATTCATATTTTATTTAACATATTTGTTTCAAAGTACGAAATGCTTATGTGAATATTTATTTTTTTTTAGACATTTTGATGCATTAAAAAATGCAATTTCCAAAATTCACTCTGTGCCTCAAAAAGAAAACGTATTTCCATATTCATAGAAATATTTTCGTTATTTTGCAGAGATCTCGGACTATTTACGACATTGTAAATTTAATTTCAATAATTTTCATTTTGAAATGTATGCGACATCTACCAGTTATATAATGTAATTGTAGATTATAAGACGTAGATTTCTGTAATATCTTCACTGACATCTATTTTACAACAGTCAAAGCATCGTATCAATTGAATTAAAAACAGACATACGCGAGATAGCAATATAAATCTTAAATGTGTGTAAAAGAAAGACAGCTATTAATAAATAAGTTATGCAATTGTCATTCCAACCAAGCTCGTGTTCAATCGTGTTGTACTGATTTCTTGCTAGTTGCCGGCGTTCGATCTACTCTTCGAGAAAATTCTTGGTTGAGAGGTTAAATTAAAACCACGTTTTTCAAATATCTGTTTTCCATCTATAAATAATATTAATAAAACCATGGTAAGTCTGTTATATTATCTAATTAAGTGGAAATTTATTATTTATGTCGATTTAAGTTTCTATCTTATTTTTATTAGAAAATATATCACATAATCTTTCTTTGCAGTCTGCAGCAGCTAAGCGTTTAATTCCACTTTTTGACCGTGTATTGATAAAAAAATTTGAGGCAATAACGCAAACCAAAGGTGGAATTGTTATTCCAGAAAAAGCACAGGGCAAAGTTCTTCAAGGCACTGTTGTGGCTGTAGGTCCTGGTACTAGATTACAAGTAAGTTGAACAAAATATACTTACCATTAAATTGGTAATAAGCATATAAAGTTATAAAACAGTTTATTTACCTACACATTTTCAAATTACTGAATTGCTTATTATAAGTGATTGAGTTTAATCTGGATATTGCAAGTTCTAAAAGTAATGTTATAATTTTGCTTACAAATTGATGCTATAGCCATACCAAGCTATTTACTATGGTACATACTAAGCGTTTGATGACCTTAGATAATCTCATACAATGTGAAATAATTTTATTTAGATATAGAAAATTTTCATAATTCATTTAGAAATGTCTACTTACAGCACTGTAAAGTATTGACTAAATTAATACTATTTAAGTTCAAATTGATATATGAATTTGGTACTAATGGCATGTGATGTGATTAAATAACGTCTCAGTTAAAAAAAAAACGTGTAAGTAAAAACTGAACGATTTAAACTATTGATTTCAGGATGGAACATTTGCACCAGTAGGTGTGAAAGTAGGAGAAAAAGTTCTGTTACCTGAATATGGAGGCACCAAAGTCGAATTAGAAGAAAACACAGAGTATCATCTGTTTAGAGAAACAGATATTTTAGCGAAAGTAGAATAAGTGGACTAGTTTTGTATTTTTTATATTTTGTTAATATTTCTCTGTGAGAATAATAAGATAGATGAGTCTGAAATATTATGGATATACACAATTTGTATAGAAATCTCTTTACAGCCATAAAATTTTAGACTTAAAAATTAAGCAATGTGTCTGGCTGCTGTTCATTATTTTACTGTCAGAGGCATTGATAATTTTATGAATTTCTTGTAGTAAACTTGTTTTGAAATATATTTGTATTACATATACTTTATTTTAATCTCATTGTTATGTGGATATTACATTCAATGTTTTATTTACCTTTTCATACATTTATTTTATCCATATGTTACAAAAATTATTAATTTGAGAAGCAATGATTTAATATATCTACTAATCAGTGGCGACTGGTGAAATTTCAAGTGTGTCATATCTTCATAACCAAACTTGGGACCCAAACTAAACTTTAGTATATATATATATTGTGACTATATAGAGAACTTCAGTAGAAGGATAACCATTTTGCAGTTTGCGAAAAGAGTTAAAAAAAAACGTGGGCCTCACCCAAGATTTCCAAATTGGCTTGTTTAAATTTCGAGAATCATTTGTTTTCATAAACTAGACATAATTCTACCGATAGGTTTCAGATTTTATTAAAAAATTTTCATTTTTGTTAAAATTTCAGTTTGAAAATTAATATTGTATTTGTAATAAGTTATAAAAATTTCAAAATGCTATAAATTCCACAAATACAGTTATTTTTTAATGAAACTTGAAAACTCTCGAAATTTAAATGAGTCATTTTGAAAATTTGAGGTGAGGCCCACGTCTTTCTACTTTTTTTCGTAAACTGTAAAATCTCTACCAAAGTTCTCTACATGGCCACAGTACATATACCCTAAAGTTTGGTTTGGATCCCATGTCAGACTATTTGAGATATGGCATACCTGAAAACTCACTCACTTTTAAAGTTTTATTTATGAAATTAACAATACAATGAAGGATTACAGGTATATAGCATTAATTTCAATTAGTACTAAAAGGAAAAGGTGGCAGAAATTGTATTTCTCGAAACCAAAATTTTTCAACCCCATTTGTTTTGTAGTTATGGGCCCACACTACTGTCAGCATTATTCATATGAAAACGTGACATATAAACAAGTTTATCAAAAATTTTCATTGTAATGGGAATCTGTTTGATTCATATAAAAGTTTTTTTTCCCTCTGTTCATAATTTTCGGAATAGCTTTGATGGCATTTTTAGCTAAAAGTGCTCAGTTTTGATAGAAGTAACATACAAATTTTAATACATTTTTGGATATTTCGTTACTTCAGTTTCAGCTATACTGCAATTTAAATACTTAATCTTTTTGAGAAGTATATCAATATGGTCTAACAAGCTCTAGAGGTTCTCAACATTTCCATCCGGTGAGTAGGCAGATTGAGGTATTGGTATCGTTCAGCAAACCCTCCTCATTGTATTCCTTAAATATAGTTTAGTTACTAAAAATCTCAGATGCAGTTCAACCACAAAAATAGTAATTCTCATTCTAATAAACGCGGGAACCTGATGATCCAACTGGCATACTAGTTATATCATTGGTTAGTATATATACAGTTACCACAAAACATCAGTATACTAATCATAACCTTATATGGATAAACTCAATGGTGATACAACCTAATAAAGCAGGTATGACGTCATACCAACAGAAACCAAGAAATTGGTCACATTTTCAAAAATTGTCTAAATGGTTGTTTGTTCTTGAAAAATTGACAGCGACGCTAGCGCTGTATGTGTTTAAGCCATATACTTCTTCCTCATGGCACTGAAATGTACGATATGGAATGCGTTTAGTCCATTTGCGCATCCAAATAAAGGTACCAGCCCTAGGTACAGACAAAAGGAGGTACATGAAACTCATCAAAGACATACTTCATTGATTATGTACGTGGGTGCGAGAGAAACAACCATCTGCACGTACGATATGAATTGTGTTCTTAATTTCCCATTATTTTGTTTGTAAACACGTCATTGGCGTACAGTGTGGTTTCTTCGTTTATCTTGTATCTCGATAGTGTTATTCTTTTTGTATTTTTGTGGGTGTTACTGTTGGAACATGTCATGTTTTATAAGTGACTGCAAAATTAACCAGCATATAGCACGAAATAATTCTCTATATCCAGAATTCAATTTCATTTCAATTCACAATCAGCTAAGCCCCTACTGCTCCGCCATTGCTAGAGGCACAAAACAAAATATGGCGCTGATCATGAATAATCCATTCGCGCAGCTTTTAGCGCATTTTAAGGGCATGTACCGTAATTCAAATATTTTAACCAGAACCCCGGTTCAGCGTGCCGTAAATCGTTTTGTGAAGTTTATCTTCCCTTCAAATTTCAGTTACCGTAAATAACCACGATAACATTTGTTAAATTACGGTACACGCCCTAAAAGTCATTAAAGATTGTGACCAATCACAGTAAATGACTTCACGCTACAGTACAACCATCGCAAATTGGCATAAAAACCAAATTTTAGCGATTCTGGGGCAGCCATGAATTAACGGTCGCGGGCAATATGACACTGGCACCGTCTATATTTTTTCTGGGTTCTAGATTTGTGGATCAATTAAATCATAATAGTTTTTGAATGACAAATTTTACTACAAAGTTGAGCCAGATAACTAAAATTCGGTTCAAATTTTATATGCCTAGCGCATATTAAAGTTGCTGAGAGGCGCTGGCGGTCTGTGGCTGTAGCCGAGTGGCTGGTAAAGTGGACAACGAGATCGCCTATCTACTCTACCTATTCTGTAATCTCTGATGTGATCTGACCGATCTGTAGTGAGTGTGTAATCCGTGCGAATCCGTGAAAATAACCTAACTTTTGTGTTATGCAACATCTGTTAAGTCAAAACTTAAAAAAAATAATAGAATAAATTTTTGTGAAAAATTATTGCTATGCCTCCTCCAAAAGTGCGAATGCACGATGTTAATCCGTTTTTGCAAGCTGTCAGAGACTTTCTATTAGGCAGAAAACATACTTTAGCACTGAGATTTCAAGATGCTATTGCAACAAGATCTCCTCCACCTCCTATTTTACCAGATGGTCCCAGCCATAAGTTAAGTGCAAATTACTATTTTACAAGAGATGCAAGACGTGAAGTCTCTCCTCCTGAGGTGATAGCTCCAATTCCTAAGCAGATTGAAGCGGGTAGTACTTCCTCCGTTAAAAGAATTGCTCCAGGAAGAGTTTATCAGTGGGATTAACCACTAGACTTTAATAATTTTGTAGTGAGTGGTTTTATTTAAATGTAAAAATTAGGAATAAATATAATTTGGAAAAATTGTTTGTGTATTTAAATTACTGATTGAAATTTTATGTCGAGATTTTCAATTTAAAAGTAATTAAACTGCACTTTAATTTAATATTATTTGTATTCGTATGCTTTTCAATATTAGTTATCGTGAATTGGCTAATGTATATCTAAAAATGATTATGTTTGGCTGTTTGTGTTCTTAGAGGACATATTTTTATGCATAACATATAAATAAAAATCATCACTTATTAGAAACAATTATTAAAATCAACACAAATATAAAATAATAGCACTTAGAAGTTCTCATGCATTGCTGATTTACAAAAACTGATCATGTTTGACTGTCTTTTTTATTTAAGAGACACATTTTCTGGTAGCATAGTATAGTTAACATAACATACAGTACAACTCAAGTATTATTTATGATAATTCAATTGAAATCCATATTAGTCAAAATGCAAAAATAAGCTATCAGTCCGTCCATTTAAAATATGGACAATAAGTATTTTAGAAACGCTCAATACCTTGCTACTTATGTAGAATATGAATGAAATTTTCAATACTTTTCGTTCTATCTGCTGATTGCAACAATTATTATATTTGTTAATTTATTCCAAGCAAAAATGTGCCAAAACTCCCTGATGTAACTGACTTCGCTGTAGCAACAGCAACTCTATAGGTGTAGGTACAGAATTAGCCAGTCAAAATTTAACTGTAAATTATATGCACAAAAATAAGAAAATAAGCTATATAAACATTAGCCGCCTAAGAGAACTGTGGCTCCTTTAAAGAGGGGTCCAGAATGTGTTCTATTATAAATATTTAAAAAACCGCCTAAGATAAAACAATAAAATTTTGAACTGGGTATCATTGATCATTAGATAACAAATCACGTGTTTCAAAAATAATTTTGCACAAATAGTCATAGACGTGGCAAAATGGGGGTATTATATAGGGAGAAAATACGTGAAGTATTAAAATACTTTTGATACTTCGAAAAATTTGAAAAACAACTTCAATATGTATCAAATAAACTGGCAAATATCTTCTCAAAGCGTACTAGGGACAATTTCACTCCTTGCATATCATATTTAATATTTCTGTGGTAGGTTACAAAATTTTGAAATGCAAAAAATCAAATTTTTATGGGGTGTTTACCGACATATTTATATAACTTTTTTTTCTTATTTTTGGTTGTAGAATCCAGTTAATTTTTGGCAGGCTAATTTTGTGCAAACAAAAAATAAAGTACCATTGCAGTAAGGACCTATATGTAATAATTAAATAAAGAGACACAAACTGAATCTTGTCAGTAAATAATTTAAAAGAATGTGTCCACTGTGTACATTTTTTCCGAATTGTTGTTTTTAGTATTTAGTTATATAGTTTCGAGCAAAAGTTAGGTACAGTTTTTTTTTACATATCTCAGGAACTATATCTGATATATTATACTATCACTTGTGATTAATAAGCACAGAACTCTACGCATTAACGCTGTAATATACAGGGTGTCCGGGAAAATGTGGGAAATCTCGGGTGCAGATAGAACATGTTAAAAATTTAGACAACTTGTAAAACTTAGCCCGCCCCTGGTCAACTGAAAAAGTTAAATATGTTCCAAGAACACTATTTTAAGAGGTCCTTATACTAGTGTCCATCACATTAAATTTTTATTAAATTATATTAAGTACTTTAAAAGTTATTCAAGTAAAACTGATTTCCAGCGGCGTCCTTCAGGGACACATATCTTTATAGGGACGGCCTGTAGGAAAAAAATTATAGGAATTTTTCATCTTATTCATCAATATCTGCAACTTTTTTTTTAAACTGATAAAAATATAACTCATTGTTGACACGTTGAATTCTGTTTTCTGTTTTGATTTCCCAAGGTTATAGATTATTGTATATCACTTAACATGAAAATTATAACTGAAATTGAAATTACATATATTGTTTTGCAAAAGTATATAAATATTGAGCAAACTAGCCAAACTACATATAAACAAATGTATAACAGTGGCAAAACAATGACGCAGGGTTATTGTCTTCTGATTAAATTCTGGTTTGCTGGAGTACTTAGATTGGATAGAGTGGGGTTAAGTTAACCCGAAGGTTGCCAATTAAATGATAAACAGCAACCTCGCCGTTGCCGTTAGTCGCTAAAGAAACGCGATAGCCTAAAAAGTATATAGCTGAGTTTCTGAGTGGTTTTTGACCATTTGTATAAAACTCATACGTACATACACAGGTAGGTCATACATTCTAAGAATGGACATTAAGAAAATACTTGTTGCTGACGCGGTGGATGCTGCATGTGTGAAACTCTTGCAAGAAAACAATATTGAGGTGGATTGCAAGTATAAGCTGCCTAAAGATCAATTAATTGGAGAAATCCCGGTAAGTAAATCAGAAACTATATTCAATCTTAAAATATTTTCTTATTAAGTAACTGATTTTATTTTTTAAGTCTATACAGTGTGACCCACGTCAAATAGAAACGGGCCTGTAAAATTGTATTAATGATCTGATTTAGTTCAGGGGATGCTGAACTGAATCCTGTGCCGGTTTGACAGTGAAAAAAATTCGAAGTAGGCCTTGAAAATAGATAACAGATTTTAGTATTCATCTTATAGCTTCAGCTTTCATCTTTTAAAAAAAACCGAACTAAATCGTTTAATGAAATAAATACCATTTTTACAGGCCTATACTTCCATTTCACAGTATACTATAGTATACTGTGTTCCATTTGAAATGGCATACTGCATATACAAGGTGTTTAAGTAGATAAATCGGCATGATGGTTAACTTTTACTGGAGTTAACATACATTCCCAGATAAAATACACTTATTAAGACGTACCTACATTTGGACGGATCCGGTGTATTAAGTTATATTTATTTGAATAGAAAATTTTTTGGGGTAATTATTTACATTAGCGTAAAACTCTCCAATCTTAACAAAAAAAATCCTACCCCTTATTTTCGAGGGTGCTGATCACGAATCTGAAGTCAGATTTCGGCGCTCGCATGTAGTTTTCGAAATAAAATTTTCAAAATTATAATAACCTCTATTTTATACGCTACATTGGGTTGAAATTGCAATGTACATCTCAGCCCCCTCTGCCTTCTTCATGACGTCACCCTGTTGTCAAAATATATAGGAGTTATATTGCAATTTCAACCTAATGTAATGTATACATAGAGGTTACAATTTTGAATTTTTTTTTTCGATAACTACATGCGAGCGCCGAAATCTGACCTCAAATTCGTGATCAGCACCCTCGAAAATAGGGGGGGGTTGGAATTTTTTAAGATTGGAGAGTTTTACGCTAATGTAAATAATTACCTTTTTTGGGACTATATGATTGATTGATCATAATATAAACATCAGTTTGATCAGTCTATATTCAAATGTAACTTGTTCGATATTTGGGAGCAATTAGACAGTTATTAGACATACATTCTAAGATTCTTTCAACAAGGTAAAGTTGCACGCCGGAAATCCGTTACTTTTTAGCGAATTTCATATTTTCGTAAATTTTATCATTTTTGCCATTCAGAATACGAAATTGTCTTTCTTGTTTTTACGGCGAAAATATTAATGTTAGGAACTTCGGTACTTTTTTTGCGACAAAATTTTAGTACCTATAATTTCAAATTTGGATTATCAAACACAGTATGTTTATTGCAGAGTTTCATGCTAAATGTGAAAGTCATTTTTGCAATATTTGAATAGGTAGGAAAGTACTTAAATGTATTTCTTTTAAATTAAATCCTAAAAATACATTTTGGATTCTGAGTATTTCAAATATGACAGAATATCTATACAGAAATATTATTGGGAATGGGGTCTGAAGTTAAATAGATAAAGTCTACGTTTCGGGACTTCTTCAGGACAATTCAAGAAAAGTTTTCCGTGTAAAATACAAATATATGACATGGGGAATAAAATAGATAATATAACATGTTATATAGAAGACACAATACATAACATATAATACATATAACATTGTTCAGAATAATAAATAATTACAGTTCCCTAGCAATGACATTTTATAACTAAGTTGTCAAAACAAAAATTGTAACACCCTGTAAACGCCCATTTAAAAATTTTTAATAAAAATAAAATTTTTGATATGATGATAGGTCGGGTCACATATAGATAAAATTGTCTAGAATGCAAAGAGCATTGTACAGTTCAAAAATAATTAAGAGTCATTATGTAAACAAAAATGCAAATATAGGTCAATTTTTATATTGTTAGTTTAGAGAGGTTAAATAAAAATCATTTAATTTTTAGAACTATGATGGACTGATAGTAAGATCTGACACAAAGGTCACTGAAGATGTTATTAAGGCTGCTACAAAACTAAAAGTCATAGGAAGGGCCGGTGCTGGTGTAGATAACATTGACGTAAATGCTGCTACTTCCAAAAACATCCTGGTACTAAAGTATGTAAAGTATATGTGAATTGTACAAATAGAAGTATTTTTTTAAATGTTATATAGGTAAATTAAATTTGGTATCTGTTTTGCACACATCAATTTATTGACAAATCAATTGGAAGTCGACCTTCAATTTATTATATGAAAGAAACCGGACTACAAAATTTGTTGATCAGTTTATTGCCAATAAATTGTAGTTCAGTTTCTATTTTATAATGGTTTCATACATATTAAGTAATTAATAAACAAATTGAACAAGTTTAGACATTCAGTTAATTTTATGAAACGTTAAAACAAATTGGATTCTAATTTTTGACCAATTCAATACATTTTAGTTCAATTTCTGTTTTACTCTTTATAAAATAAATTTAATGTCAACTTGATCATTCAAAGGATTTCAGAAAGATTCACAGAAGTGAATTGCACAAATTGTATAAGCAAATTAATTATTTTAAAAATGTAAGTATGTAAGAGTTTAATATAGTTCACCAATTTATTGATAAATACTTAAATTGAACAAGAGGATCTTCAATTTATTATGTACCTATGTGAAGTGGAAAACAAAAATTGGACTAAAATTGCAATTTCTATATGTATATACCTGTTTTATTCACATCACTTTATTGATAAATAAATTGAAACTTTAATATCATTAGTTCAAATTCTGTTTTACATTTAGATATAGGCAACCGAAGCTACCGTTTTCTTTTTAAATTATCAAGTAATTTTATATGAAAAGGAGTTCATAGTTTTTGCAAAATTCCAAAATTATTCATCAATCATCAAATCATTTAAAAACCATTCAGTTCTGAAGTAAAAGCAAAGCAATTGAAAGCCGTTAAATATAGAAAGAGTATGTATTTGATAGAAAGTATCAAGTAGGTATATATGTAGAGAAAGTTGTGCTGGAATTTGCAATTAAAAAAAAACGTTTGAAATTAAATATCGAGAAGGTAAAGTTTCTTAAAATTTATCAAATGCATTATCTATTATAAAAATTATGAAGATTTAGGTAATTGTTACAAACGTCTACAACTCATCGATAATAATTTGTATTAAATGTAGCAAAATATCTGTTCCACTTCATTACATTTTAAATTATAGACAAATATAATGTTTTGCTATTAACTTCTTATTTAAATGTTTCAGTACTCCCGGTGGAAATGCAATCAGTGCCTGTGAATTAACCTGCTCTTTAATAACGAGCCTTGCTAGAAATGTAGTTCCGGCAACAGCTTCGTTGAAAGCTGGGAAATGGGACCGTAAGCTGTATGCTGGCCATGAACTCTATGGCAAAACTTTAGCAATCTTAGGACTGGGAAGAATAGGAAGGGAAGTGGCTATTAGAATGCAAGCATGGGGAATGAAGGTATAGTAAATCATATTCAATTAGAATTAGAAAAATTAATGATTTTATAAAATTAATCTTCTATATTATGTTATGTACAATCATTTGTAATAATAGTGATACTTTTTAAAATGAATTTTGCGATTTCTTTTGAACTGCTGGCGTGTTCGCAATGACATTTAACATTTAACATTAGTTCTTATAGTTGTTTCACTCACCAATAGAGATTTTATGAAATTTCTACTCAGAACTTCCAGAAGTTCAAAAACAGTTTTGTGTCATTATTATTACAAAAGCATGTACATATTTGTTTCACAACGTGTTTTTCATAATTTAATATGAAACATTTTAATTAAGCTTGTGCAATTATTGACGTTAAAATAGCTGCACAAATATGTACAAATATAACTTATCTTAGGCCCCCCTATGGATATTTCCTTTACTTATCTCAGAATAGCAGTTTCATAACTTTTTTTAGGATACTGTTATCACAGATGAAATTATATTTTGTTTCGTAATTCTTTGCAAATATTAAAAAGATGAATTGAGTAATAAATTTGATTTTGCCTCTAAACAAATCAAATAACTTGTATAAAAATTTTGAGAGTTAAATCCCTCACTACTGCTACCATCTACAAATTACAATCTTATCTGATATTCATAAAAAGAAATAAATTTTCACTTTGTTTTTTAGACAGTTGGATATGATCCTATTGTGTCTTCAGAAGATGCAAAGAAGTTCAATGTAGAGTTTCTAACTTTAGAACAAATATGGCCCATTGCTGACTATATAACTGTACACACACCACTGATACCAGAAACAAAAAGTACGTACTAAGTTTTTAATTTAAAGTCAGGTATTACTGGCATACTTGAAAGGGGTGATTGTGCAGTCGAAATAAATGAGACTTACCCAAATATACCTATATCTAAAAGTTCATCGTTTTCAAGATACAGGGTTACCAAAACTGAAATTTTTATTATATTTTTTGTTTACTTGGAAACCCTTCGTGATAGAGCAGCAATAATTATTCTAGATCGTTGTGGGATACCTTAGGTTTAATTATTCAGTATGTTTAAATATTCCCATTATCAGCAGTGGCGTAGAAACCCTATGTCACTCTTCGTTTATTTACAAACTTTTAAAATGCATTGTATTAAAGTAATTGTTGATTTAAAATATCTCTGCATTTCGTAGTTTGTGCATATTTGTATCAAAAACTGAAGGAAACTTGAAGATCCACTTAAAATTTTGCACATCGCGATAATTTATTATTTTAACTTACTTTTTCAAGTAACATTTTGCTGTATCTTCAAAGGAAAAGGTGCTTTATCTGAAACTAAAACAATTTTTTCTCGATGCTTTGAATATTTCAAATAGGATTAATTCACAAACGGTTACTCTTAATGACATCAACAAAGGTATACCTTTTTCACATAAAGAAAGTATTGATTGATGTGCCATAAGTGGCGCCCTCTACTAGTAGCATCAAAATTTAAAAAAAAATTGAATTTCTCAAAATGTATCCAAATATTTGGATTTTTTCAAATTTGCAAATATCGAAAATAAAATTTTGGCTTTGACACCCTATATTTTTTTAACCATTAACATTTGACGAAAGTAAGTTTATTACTGAAGTATAATAGACCTCACCATGTACAAACTACGAAAGGCAGAGATATTAATTACCTAAATACGATGAATTTTAAAGATTAATTATTTGTTCAAAATAATCAAAATTTAAAGTATGTTAACGTTTTTTTATAATTAAATGTGTATCATTTTTATTTTAAGTAGAAGATTGTCACAGAGCTTCTGCGCCATTGGTGATAATGGAAATATTAAAATATACTCAATAATTAAACTAGAGATATCTCATTACATCCTAGAACTGTTGCTGCTCTATCAAAGAATTTCCAAGTTAATAAAAAATATAATAAAAATTTAAAAATCTTTGACACCCTATATCTCTAAAACGGTGAACTTCTAAACATAGGTATACTTGGGTAAATCTCATTTATTTTGACTGTATAATAATCCCTTTCAGGGATCCCAGTAATAGAGACACCATGTATATTTAAAAAATATATTTTCAATAATAACTATTCTTGTTTCAGATTTAATATGCGAGGCAGTATTGAATAAATGTAAAAAGGGTGTGCGAATTGTAAATGTAGCCAGAGGAGGTATTATTAATGAAACAGATTTACTAAAAGCATTAAAATCAGGTCAGTGTGGAGGAGCAGCTATAGATGTATTTGAGCAAGAACCACCAACTAATCCCATAACTTTGGAACTAATTCAGCAGGAAAAAGTTATTGCAACCCCTCATCTCGGTGCTAGTACTTCAGAAGCTCAAATTCGTGTTGCAGTTGAAATATCAGAACAATTTATTGCTCTTACTGGTAAAAATCCAAATTACACCACTACTTCAGGTGTAATAAATAGAAGTGTCTTGGAAAACTTAAAAAATAATTAAATTATTATAAAAGACTATCTGCTTTTTTGTCATATGTAGGAGCATTTTTTACACTGCAATTATATTTATACTCGTATATGTAAGTCATAATAATATTGCTAAATATAATTTTCATAAAAGTTGTAATTTCTTTCAATTTATTGTACTTCAATTTGCTACTTATAATAAGACTGTTTA
Source organism: Monochamus alternatus (assembly GCA_037114965.1). NCBI lineage: Eukaryota > Metazoa > Arthropoda > Insecta > Coleoptera > Cerambycidae > Monochamus > Monochamus alternatus. The sequence continues at coordinate 67,974,462 of CM073431.1, read as the reverse complement.
CCTTCAAGCTGGAAACTTATTTTTACCATTTCATTATTTTATTATGTAACAAGTTATCCGGTTTAAAAAAATTGTACAAATAAAATTTTAAATTAATTTATTCAAAAACAAAATTTAAAATTAATTTAAATATTTAGTATTATAAACAGTATAAAGTATCTACGCACCATGTGCAGCTTGCACTCCTTTTTCCAATTGCTCTTTTTGTTTAACTAAATCTTTATACGCTTGCACAGCTAATTGTAAAGATGGTTTCTTATTGGAATACTTTTCAATATACTCCTCTATTACTTCTAAATTACTGCTGGATGTCAAAGTAACATTATGTACTTTAGAATACAGTTTTATTAAGTCATGCCCTTCTTCAACGTGTAATGTTTCAATAAGATCTAAGAGCAAATTGTCAATATTTTTGTTCCACACAAGAAAGAATGTTAGTGCTCCAAAATGTCTTGTTGACCTTAAGGTATCAAAATCACTATTGTCATTAATATATTGATATGTTATAGAAACTACATGTTGATATTTAGGATCGTCAGGTTCAAACTGAATACAAGCGCAATCTAAAATAAATTCATATTCGTGCCTGTCTAACAATTTCTTTAAATATGCATCTTCAAAAAACCTTGGTGGTTTTATAGATCTACCTTTCCTTGGAAAATATAACTGGTTCATTCGATCCCTTAATTCCCAATCTGCTTCTTGTAAAGTGCCATCTGGTTCTCTTACAACTATAACACGTTCACTATCTCTTATACCGAAAGTAATATCTGTAAAAACCATTCGACATGTTTCCAACCCCTCCAGTGCGGAGTCTTTAGAAAACACACGATTTGTTGGTTTGCGCACAGGAACTGCTGGAGGAATTTGTAGCACTTTATTAGCTCGTTCTTGTGCATCTTTAATTGATGCTTGAAGTTCTTCATCGGTCATAAATTTATATTGTGGATCTTCTAATCTGTAATCTCCTGATTTTCGTTTTCTAAACACTTTTGCTAGATCTACTCTTGTTAAACTTTTTAACAAGGATTGTACTGTTTCATTAAAAAACAAAGGGGCGGGATTTCTCGAATCATCTTAAAATTATATAAAAATAATAATTTACAACCTATACAAATAAATGATTTGGCTTACCGTATTCTGATGAAGAATAATTTAGAAACCGAATACAAAATCCACATGGATAATTTACATGTAATCTATTGTCGGATTTAAAACTGTTTAATAAAATTCTTCGTGATACATGCCTTAAAACAGCCATACTTTTACGAAAATTAACTAACCTAACTTCACTAATCTAGTTATATGTTTTGTGGTGGTTTTGTGTCACTAATTTTGTATTTTTTTTTTATATTTTCACTTGCTTTTGCCCACTTGCCCTTTAGTTTCTTTATGGTTTCTCTTAAGGGTCCCATACACGGTACGATTGATTTTTCGAATCCGTCGTTTCAGACCAATCGAAACGACGAATCGATAGTTTAGGTCGTTAATGATTTACTTGATCGAAGACGATATCGGACATCGCAACAAAAATCTGTATAGCGATCAACGATTCGATTTTTTCCATTTTAGTATTATTGTAGGGTACGTATTTAATTATTTGCGCACGTATTTATCGTTCCGTTTCAAAACAAGTAACTGATCGATGGTAACGAGCAATTCTTTCGTGTGTGAGTGGTGAGTTTTGAGCACTCAATCATTACGTATGGGGCACTTTATTTTGCAACTTTCGATTCTGTTACTCGATATTCGATCGATAATGTTGCAAAATGTAAAAAGTTCTCTGTAGACAAAGCAAAATTCAAAATCACCAAATAATCCATGGGCCATGGGTATTACTACAATTTATGTTTAAGGAACATACTATTATATTTTATGGACGTTTTAGTAGATGTTCTATTAATTTCTTAAAGAATAAATTTATTGTATAATGGAAACAGCAATAGTAAAGTAGTAAACTATAGCAGTTATTATAGGTATAAATCGTTTGTAGATGTAGAATCCACATTATAGATTTTACAGCTGATAGCAGTAAAATGATTTTGATTCATTTCTACCATGGGGCAACTTAAATTTTTAAATTATATATGTTTGCATCAGAGAAATCTAATTTGAATGGTTTATTTACCCCCTCCCCCCCAAACTGCTTCAATCATATTCATGTTGTTAATTGTTATTTAGGAATGTCAGTATATTGCACAAACCTAGTATTTTTTCTAGGTTTGTGTCTAGGTCTGGAACGTAAAATAGTGCTAACAATACAGTACCATTGTTTATTTAGTTTCACCATATATAAACAATGACATATATTTTGTGGATAGAACTGTCAGATCAGCATATTTCGGAACATAGCCCCTGAATTCAAACGTCAATATTTTATGTTTTGTCTGTGGAAATTTTAATTTATTTATCTACAGTCTATTGTCTACAGTCTTATTAATCTACAGTTTTAAAGTTGAAAGTTATACGATTCGTATATGTGTTTGTGACAGATAGTAAGTGTGTAGTTTGAGATTATTTAAGATTTACTTATATCGATGTTTTAATTTTAAAGATGTCGTTATATGATGATTATGATGTTAAAACTACAGCTACAGAAAAAGTACAAGGATGGTCATCAAGTATTAAACTGTTGCAATCACAATTACAACTTAAAAAAGCTACAGTGACACAACCTAAGCGTGAACAACAACGTAAAGCTAGTCTAGCTCCTGTAATTGATCTGAAATCCAAACGAGATGATGATGATTTATACCCTACCTTTTCAAAAACACATAGTAAAGGAAAGATTGAATCTAGGTTACCAGTTATAAGTTCATCAACTTACAGTAGTGAATATGATTGGAATGTTGTCGATGAATATGATCCTTTATGGCCAAATGAATATGAAAAGGTAGTAAAAGAAATGAGAGATCATAGAGACAGAGGAACCGAAAAAGAGGAAAAACGAAAAGAGAAAAAACGAAAAAGCAGGTTTAATGACCCAGAAGAAAGCCCACCACCTCCTCCAGTACCACCTGCACCGCAAATGACACAACCACCTATCGGTAGCGGATTTGCTGGTAGGTGGAACGATGAAGAGGATGAAGAACCTGTAGTAAAACAGCCTAGGCCAAGTGGAGGTGTAGCGATAGCCCCACCTCCTAGTCTTCAAGAACCAGCCGAACCAGTACCTGTATTCCCCAATAAACCTCAGCCATCTACAAGTAGTTATGGTGGATCAGTTGCAGCCAAAATTATGGCTAGGTATGGATTTAAAGAAGGCCAGGGTTTGGGCCGGATGGAGCAAGGAATGTCTAGTGCCCTACAAGTAGAAAAGACATCAAAGAGGGGTGGTAGGATTATTCACGAAAAGGAAATTCTTGCACTTCCTCCACAACCTGAAGATTTACTGGGGCTACAGAATCAAGTTCCAGGACAACCTACAATTACAGAAATAATGAAAAATCCTAGTAAGGTATGTAGAATACTGATACAAGGTATCGGTATTATAAGTACTTTATAGTTTAAGTGTGATAGTATAGATCAAACTATACAAAAAACTTCTATTTAGTATGGGCTGTAAACTGAACTATTTTCTAGAAAACACAGTTATATGATCTTGTATGTCAAAATAAAGTTGGGGACAAATTTTAATGTTTATAAATTAAATAACAATTTGCCTCTTTTTGTGGCATGGCTGTAACAAAAAGATCTGCCGAATTCTCTGTCTCTTGCTCAGTTAAACAAGCACCTGCTCATAATGAATCCTGTTTTTGATCCTACGCAACAGTCAGCTTTATTTATTTCTCTGTAATTTTAATTATTTGAATATATTTGTCATCAAGAAATTTATATATCCACGGGTACAAGGTAAAATAACGTGAACACGGGCGGTTTTTCATTTGATAAGCCATTTTTCTTTTATGGTAGATAAGTTGTTGAGGTCCTTATGACATAAAAGTTCCCTTGTCTGTGGTAATATGCTTAACCAATCAATCGTAATAATGTCAACATTTAGATAAATTTTGTATGAATATAGAATGTTTTTTGTTAAAAGAAAATATATAGATTTTTTCTCAGGGATAATAATAAGTATTATTAATGATAGATTTTTAATTAGAAAAATCATGTCTCAGTACTAGAAACTAGAAAAATTCTTTATTTCTCATTTTCAAACTTCTTAAACACATCTACAAATTTAGAAAATGTATAATTATAAATAAATTACTCTAATAAGAAAAAATATGAACACATTTTCAATGCAAAAAGTTGCTTATAACAAAAAAAGTAAAGTCTAATATATTTACAAATAAATACAATGAAACAAATGTTAACGTATCATTTTATTGCCTGGTTTATGTACCACTTAAAAACTGAGCTTAAATTTTCTATAATGCATGTATGTCAAAGTGGCATTTATGCAGATTTAATTCTAAATATCTTTTAATATAATTAAATTTTATTGGTTTTATGTGGTTTTTACTGTTTCATTAATGGCGTTTAGTACTCTCCACTAATACAAAAATATCAATATCTACATGTCAATCAATATATGTAAAATATATTTTTAGGTGGTATTGCTGAAAAATATGGTAGGTCCGGGCGAAGTAGATGACGACCTAGAACCAGAAGTTAAAGATGAATGCAATACTAAGTATGGTCCGGTGGGTAGCGTAATAATACATGAAATACCTCATGAGGATTCAGAAGAAGCTGTTCGAATATTCGTAGAATTTCTAAGAATAGAAAGTGCTATTAAGGCAGTAGTCGACTTGAACGGGCGTTTCTTTGGGGGCAGGCAAGTGAAAGCTACATTTTATGATACAGAAAAGTTTGATAATCTGCAATTAATGGATTAATGCAATGTTAATTACATTTACTTAGATTTATTAATGAAACTAAAGAAATTTTTATAAATAAACCGTATCTTTTATTTAACTTTCATACCTAGTCAAATTATGAATATGTAAGATTTGGCCGAGGTGCGTAATATATTTTTTCATCTCTATTAATTGGTTTCATTGGTTAATCAATATATTTTATTATAATTTTTTAGATAACATGTTCTCCAAAAACTTTAAAATGTAAAATTGTAGCTGTTTTTTTTTTAATATGCAAAAAGGACTTCTACAGCTTAGAGTGGAGATAGCCAACTCATAGTAATTGAAAGCCACTTCGGAAAAATAAAACTAAACTAACATTTTTTATCTCAGTGGGTATATGAATATAACTCATTCATATAGTTAATATGATAAATCCCCATCTGTTATATATTCTGTGCATATTGTTAATGAAAAAAAAAAAAATATTACATTTTGAAAATATGGTAGTATACAGAGTGATTCAGAAGTTATCTAAAAAAAATTGGAGTGTCATGAAAAATGGAATCAATATCGTAAAAATTTTGTTTGTAAAATCCTTAATAATTTCCAAGTAAAAAATTATTGTATTAAAGTTGTAATATTTTCAACCTTTATATTGCTGGGTTACTGTAGCTTCTAGCCATACGATTCCAAATATTGAAATCCGATTACTTTTTGTAGGTATTAACGTTTTTGTGATCCGAGTCTTTACATTAGTTTCCAATTGTCAAAAATGGCTTACGTGTATAGCAACTCGGAGTTGATGGATATCGTTTTAATTTTATAAGAATACAACAAATTGTATAATCTAAGTAAACATTAAATTTAACTTATATAGTTGCTGTACTTAACAGTGTGTTTGAGATATAATAATTATTTGATTTAAATGTACATTCCTTTATTTTACAATTTTTATCTTAAAATAATTTAATTCGATACAAAATAAATTTTTCAGATACAACCTTTACTGATGGGCTTTTTGGGTTTGCCAATTAATATTTCCATATGTCAGTTCATTCTCTGTTCTAATTTCAGTTGCCTACGGCTACATTTTTTTTATATTTCTCATGGAATTATTCTATAGTTTTATATTATTTTTTTAGAGGTATGCAATTATTTGCTCTTCACAAAATATTACTTAATTTCTTGAATATTTCCATGTGTCTTCATATGTGTGTTGAGAGTATTGCTTTGTGTGAATTTCATGCCACACACTGTACAATTGTAGGGGCGTTCCCCAGTATGTATTCTAATGTGAATTTTTAATGTCGAAGACTCCCTAAATGCTTTCCCACAGAAACTGCAGTTATGGTTTTTCTCCCCTGTATGTATTCTCCTGTGGGATGTCATATGTGAAGATGCTCTAAACTTTTTCCCACAAAAGTCACACTGATAAGGTCTTTCATCCGTATGAATTCGAGTATGGATTTTCACTTCACCTGCTGAGGCAAACGCTTTCCCACATATTTTGCAGGCATGATTGAGTGGTTTCTTTTGGCCAGTGTGGTGTCTAGAATGATTTTTTAATTGCTCCCGAGTTGGGTAAGATTGCCCGCATTCACTGCACATGAAGGGACATTCGTTGGTGTGCTTACTCCTAATGTGGCCTATTAAGTTAACTTTCTGAGTAAAAGACCTTCCACAGTCGTTACAAATGTAAGCTCGCTCGTTAGTGTGAATTTTTTTATGAGTGTCTAAGGAACCACTGTATGGAAATGTCTTTTGGCAAATTTCGCAAGTGTATGGTCTTTCTCCAGTGTGTGTCTAAAATGAAAATATTGAATATATAATGTTCGCAAATTTCACCAATAACGTTTAGTTGTATAGATATTCACGACGATAAATAAATACAGTCTATGAAATAAAAGCTTTGGTTTTTGAGTTATAGGCTTGGCTGATAGTAACAGCAAACCGAAATATACAGACCTACAAATACTGTCACTTTTCTCAAGAATGGTTATGTGTAGGTGATTTTCTTGAGAATTTTTTTTAGAATAATGCGACCTCTTTAAGTTGTTGCCCGTTTAAAAAAAACCATGACCTCTGTAAAGATGTTGACCACTAAAAGCGGGTGGTAACTGGAGAAAACTACCACCTAGTACATCAATTTTACTAAAGTTTTAGGAAATAATATGCCATTATAGTCAAAATAAATGCTTCAAATTTCAACGCAATTGGTACAAGGATTAGGAAATTATTAATTATATTAGTTTTATTTTTGACAACTTTGTAGGCCTATTACTCAAAAACCATATTTATTTATCGTCGTGAATATACAGGCAACCATTGTTGATGACATGTGCAGACACTCTGTGTGTAATATTACATGCGCTTCTAAAAAAAAATCAAGGCGTGTGAATTAAAGGTTAATAATTGAGCAACTAATTTCATTTGGTATATTTGTCATTGGTCAGAAAACTGTAGCTTACAAATTTGAATATTATTATGTTGAGTTTTTTTTATAATATTTCTTAAATAAGTGCAGTAATACAATAAAAAAAAGAAAATATTAAGTGTTACCTTATTGATTTTATTTTTGATTAGGTCACGTTTCCGTAAAATAAAATTTTAGTGCAAATACTAGAAACACTGGTTGTTTATAGCTAGTGCAAATTTCGATGCTTTAAAATACTACTAAAATCATCAAATTCAAATGGGATCTAAGGAAATCAAGTGGAATCAGTAAAATCGACAAATTCATGCGAAATCGGAGGAATCAGCAAAATCAAGTGAAATAAAAAAAAAAATCAAGTTAATTCATATAAAATCTGGTAAAATCACGAGAAATTAAGTAAATCATTAATTCATGTGGAATCTGATTTCCATTAAAGTGATAGGGAATCTGAAATCAGATATACAAAATTCTTGGAAGTGTCAGACCCCTCAGAAAAATTTTATTCAAAATGGATATTATCCCTTTTTATTACTGGAAGAGGCAACATAGGTATACTTAGAGGAATTACTCATTAGAAATTCACAAAAAATGGAAAAAACAATTATCAGTTACTTACAAACTAAATGTTTCTTACCTTCATGTGTATCTGAACCTGAGCATGTGTAGCAAAGGCTCTGTTGCATATTTTGCAAGTAAATGGTTTCTCGCCTGTATGAGTTCTAATATGTATCATCAATTTATTTCTCTCATAGAATCGTAGACCGCATTCGTTACACTGGTGCTTCTTATCTTTGCTATGGTTTCTGAGGTGTTTTGTCAGATTACCTTGTTCTAAAAATTTCTTTCCACATAAAGTACAACTATAAGGTTTAATACCAGAGTGAATTTTCATGTGTCTTCGCAATGAGTGAATTGTTTTAACTTGTTTGTTACATACACTACACACAAATTTGTTTTTGGCACAATTTTCAGTTTGAACTATGTTTGGTTGTTTGTTTATATCCCCACATTTATTTTTATAATCATCGTTCTCATTACCGACGCAAATATCATCCAAATAAATGTTACTTTCGTCTTTATAGCAATTGGTGTTTTGTACTGCTATTATTCTGCGTAGCAAATTATCGTTCTCTATAGCTTGTAATCTGAATGACATGAAATGCTTCAAGTTATCCACACAATAACAACATATTGCTTTAGGCATACTATCGTTTTCGCAGTACTAAAAAATTTCATTTTTGTTTAAAAATTTTTTAACATTAGTACATAATATGTTACCTCCAAAGTAGTAACTTCTTGAAAAATTGTTAGGAAATTCTCCTCAAACAGAGACTTCATTGTAAGATCCTTAGTTAAGCAAATTCTACAAATATTATGACTATTTAGATTCGTATAATTGTTTTCCATCGTTGGTTGACAACATAACCTGAAAATATTTTTTGACACATGAAGTGCCAACCTCTAATGAATAAAGTCCTGTTCTCAATTAGTATATACAGGATGTTTCAAATATATTTGAGCTACCAACAGCTTCTTACAGCTTATTGTGTGTAGTGACTGTAATCACGGATAAGTTAAATTTCTTTATTTAAATTTACTTAAATAAAATTTTTAGTGTCAATGGGGTTATAGGGTAGAAAGAAAATATATAACTGACATTTTTATTTTAACAAAACAACACATTTATTGGAAAATGTTTTACAATTAATATCTACTCCAAATTACTCTGTAAAAATTACATGGATTCAGTTTTATATGTTTTAAAAAATAGTATAGCAGAGATTTTTACCATCAATATTTAAACAAATTTAAACATCGAAATTGGGCACTAGATTTCTTAATAATAACAAATCAAAATCTAGTGAATTCAAATGGATTCTCATGTTGGTATAAAGAGAAAAAAAGCAAATGACACTAAATTATCACGTATTACATGAAAATAAAATTTTATTAGAAAATGGAGTTAGGTATAAATAAATGGGTATAATTAAAACAGAAACAATGTAGCAAAAAGTTGATTCTTAAAACAATTAGACTAGATCTTATTTTTCTTTGTTTAACGCTTGTATAAACTCTTCCAATTTTTCCTGTATCTGTCGAACCCGTTCTGAAAAAGTTCATTATTAAAGTAACGAAATGTAAATAAGACAAAAGCGGACTTACTTAATTCTTCAGCTAAAGTAACCCTTCTTCCAGTAAGTAACTTTACTTTTCTCTCATTGTCTTGGCTATAATCTTCCAAGACATCTTTAATTTCTTTGTCTAACCTTCTAGCTGCAAATTTATACATATTTTTAAAATATCTGCTATTCTTTTAAAAATGGTTATAAAGTTATTAAATTGTAGATTATATGAAAATAATAAGAGATACAAAGTGATTTTTAGCATGCACGAAAGAAGGTAGACCATCAAAAATAACGCGAGTTTGCTTATAAACACGTTTCTGATTAATGATTTAGAAATTATAGGATGTTAAACTTGTATTTGGCAATGAAAAACAAATATTTATTTTAATTTTTTGGTTATGCAATAAACCATTACATCACACTTTTAGGTGAATATTTCCATTTAAAAAGTAACTTAGACCCGTAGCTTTTATGTCACTGAAAATGATTTAAAAATTTTGTCATTATGAACTCACATACATTTTAAGCAAAACATGACTTCCTTGTTTATTATGTTCACTGCTGTCATCCAGCATTTATTTATTAACAAATATTTTTAATAGATTTCATTCAGAAAAGGTTAGCTCTGTGGCGTGAACTCAAGAGCACTTTTTTACTATAAAATTAGCAAACATTTTGAAAAATTAATAATTTATATGTTTTGTCATAAATTATTTTTGAAGACATCTGTCACCATCCTTTTTTCCGAAACTGATAAATGAATAACATTGCTGCAAATGATCACGATCTATGGCATTTCAAGAATAATTGAGGATAATTAAACAGTGAATTCTTCAGTTCTATTTTCCTCAACTATTTTTCAAAACACCCTGTATAAATCAGAGCAACCATTAAAAATCCTTGGTTGTTGGCGGTGAATCATAATTTTGTGGTTGTCTATTACTGTGATAAAAATACATTTTTTTTAGTAGGTAACACACCAATATTTGTTTTTACCCCTTAAAATATGAAATTTGTATCTCAATATATCGGCTTATTCAATGAATATTTTTGTATTTGGGTATTTAAGGTTACGTTAAAAGTTTGACATTCCATAATGCAACCAAGTATTTCGGTTGCTGGTGGTTACCACAACCGTAGATATCGAATACCCAACATATTACAGTATACCACTTAAACGGTTTTTACCTTAAAAATCAATTTACTAACCTTCCCTATTTGTAATTTGCTGTCTTAAAGCATTAGAGCTGACTTTCATCATTTGTTGGATTCTATGAAACAAAACCACATCATAACAATCGACATCTTGTTGCTGATGGTACAAATAAAAAGCTTTCCGACAATCATATGCTCTACCGAGGGCTTGGTTTAGGAAATGTCTTCTATAAACAGCGTCCCATACTTCTCTGATAAATTCGTTATCTACTTCAAGGTTGTTACGTTGTAAGTTGTTTCTTATTGTTGTTAATTCATCGAAACTAAGAATAGGCGGGTGTTTCTAAAAGAAAATATTTTGATTGAAATACCTTTAACAGTTTTTATGCCCTACCTGATTCGAATATAAAATTTTATCTAACTCATTCTTAACAGTATTCCGTTTTGATTGAGTGTCGGTTTGATTCTTCCAATACAACCATCTTTCTTTTGTTGAAGGCCCTAATAAATCTTTCAGTACTGTCTCACTTTCCTTCAGCTTGTCTTTAACAGCAGATTCCAAGAACTTCACGGCTTGGTCCCAGTCCCTTTTATCGCTAATAGTACGGTCTTCTAATGCATTCAACTGAATGACTCGAAGCATTTCAGATGCCTTATCTTCCCACGAATGCCTGTGCATGGCTTCGGTTACCACCGCCTCTTTGAGTTGGTCAAAGATGTCATCGTGATCGACAGCATCGGCAGCTTTTTTCATAAATGTTTGGAATTCAGACTTCAGAGTTTCCCAACCTGCGTCTACAGATTGAGCAGGCAAGGCCGATTGTGCCCACTGTCTTAGTTTTATGTCCACGGCAGTGTTAAAGGTTTCTGCGAAAAATAGAGAATAATTACGATCCTGTCTATGTGAAATTTTGAATATTCGTAAAATGTTCAGCCTGTTTTACAATTATCAGTTTTTTATAGAACAAATACATCAAAAAATGTATCAAGTTATACATTTAAATTATGGTAAAATTTCTAGTTTCACTAAATTTTGGTAATTTTTAGTGACAATAAATTTATAGTCGATAGTATCAATTTTTTATTATTATTATTACCAATGAAGCTCCGGGCTAAGGAAATTCCTGTACAGCCCTGACAAATATACAATTAATTAAAGTGAAGAAAAAAAAAATAAAAAGATCAAAAATAAAAAAACAGCAAAAAGACAATGATAAATAATAGAATGTTAAAATAACAGAATGTTCATCGATCGTATAAGGTGCTCCGCCAAGCATCCAGGTGATTCTTGAAAGCATTGATGGAGCGTGCAGTAACTACGGAAGGATGAAGAGAGTTTCATACTGAGAAGACGCGGTTTGGTAGAAACGATTGGCGAACAGATGTCTTGCAGCTCTCCTTACTCAGTTTCAGGTGATGTCCTCTCAAGCGACTATCCGGACTCAGAGTATAAAGCGAGAAAGCAACAGAAGTCTTGTTAAATAAACCATTAAGCGCTCTAAACGTAAATATTAAAACGCCGCAAAGCTTCCTTTCGACGAAAAAAGACAGATGGGCAATAAGCGAGACAAGTAACAAGACATTGCACAGATTCCAATAATTTCTGATCCCTTAATCCCTTACTAGATCAGCAATCCGCACTGCACCAGCAAATTCAAGCAGCGGTCTGACATAATACGTATATAGTCTCACGAAAGTTTTTAGACTAGCTCCAGTAAACGACTTCCTCAAAAGGTACACCAATGAATTCGCCTTTTTGCACCTAGATTGTATGTGTTCAGACCACGACAAGTTCTGCGAAATTAATACTCCAAGGTCGTTTTGTGAGGTAACGGATTTTAATGTCATATTTAATAGTGAGTACTGAAGCAAGGGATTATTCCTACCAAGACAGAGAACAGAATATTTCTCAGCATTCAGAGGTATCATCCAGTCCTGACACCATTTCAAAATGTTCATAAGGTCACGCTGAAGGATGTTATGGTCTGTCAAGGGATTGGCATAGAACTTGGTATCGTCCGCAAAAAATGCAGATTTGGAATGTATGTGATACGGAAAGTCGGAAGTATATACTAAGAAGAGCAGAGGACCCAATACAGATCCTTGGGGTACACCACTAACGACAGGACGTGCTGATGACCGATAGTCACTAACCCTCACACTAAAGGTTCTGTCACTGAGGAAAGCCCCAAGCCACAGAAGAAGATCACAGTGGTTCAGTTTGTGAAAGACTCGGTTGTGGGGCACTCGGTCAAACGCCTTGGCGAAGTCCAAATATATAATGTCGATAGGTTTCTAAGTGTCGAGGGACGTGGACCTATCATTCGTGCACTGCAGCAGATTTGTAGTTACCGAGCGTCCAGGAACAAAACCATGCTATAACTCAGGAATTACTTTATTGGATAAGAGAAAAGAAAACATTTCTTGCCGTATTATTGATTCCATAATTTCGCTTACTTAGGCACCAAGCTAATTGGGAGGTAGTTTTCACTACTCAACTTGTCACCCTTTTAAAATATGGGAGTTACTGAGGCATGTTTCCAAATAGAGGTAGAGGTAGGTAGAGTGTGATATTTAAGTGGGGCATCCATAATCATTGACAACGGAGAAATAATTTGGGAGCAACATTCCTTGAGCAGTTTTACCTCGATTTCGTCGACCTCAGGAGAAGAGCCATTTTTTAGTTTTTTTATACATTGGGCGATTTTAGAAGGTGGAAAATTGATAGTGATTAGAGAGTCCGTTACACGCGGATTTAATATAATTGGGAGGTTGACACAAGTAGCTTCATTTGTGAAAACACTTGCGAAAAATTCAGATAAAACTTTGGCCGACTCAGCTTCATTTCTGCATACTTCACCGTCGGGTTTTTTTAACAAGGGTGTCGTGACTTTAGAGCTAAGAGATGACCTAATGTATTTGAAAAATTTCTTTGCGATCGACTTTGGGCCAAGGATGCTTCGTAATTACGTCGTAAATTAGTTATTTTGACGGATAGTCTACTGGAGAAGCTTTTACGATTGATGAAGTCAGCATGACTTGATGATCTGCGAAACTTTTTCCAGAGATTCTTTTTGCGTTTAATTTTTTTCAAGACAGTGAATGTAATCCAAGGCTTCAATTTGTTGAAATACGTTTTCTTGGTTCTAGTTTAGTTACATTTTATAGTTCTGACATTTATTTTTATTTTAAATATTTAAATCATTATATGTATACACATTTCTTATTATAGTTGTGCGCAAAGTATTAACTCTTAAATCTTAAAATTGGTAGTCTTAAATTTGTCTAATAAATTGGCCAAATTATTGCAAAAAAATTGTTTAAAGAATTTACAGCAATATAGTGAATTGTGACATTTATTTTCAGAATTAATTTGGCAGAAAATTGTTAAATGGCAAACATTTATATTGGCAATTCTCTAAATCTAGATAGCAATTCGAAACAAAATATTTTCTTTTGTATTCATAAGTTTAGTAAAATATATATGGAAAAATAATAGGTGTGTATTCTTCTCTAAAATATACATAATTTCACGCTAGTGCCCCAAATATCGAAAATTATGTTAACAATAAAAATAATTGCATAACGTCAGTGTGACGTAAGACATCTGAATTCTTGCCGCAACCATAGTAAAGAACCATTTTCCAAATAAACTAATAGAACTGAATTTAGAAAACTAGCAAAATCAATTAAAATTCAAATAAGAATAGAGATTGACAAATTTCAATGTGATTGGTAAAGGAGTTATGAAGTTATTAACTAAATTATTATATTATATTATTATACATAGTTATATTTTTGATAATTTTGAAGGCCTATAACTTAGAAAAACAAAAATATTTTTTTTAGTTTTTTAGCATAATAATAAACAGCTAATATTGTGACAGTATCAGTATCCTTACTGAGTGTATAGATAATTAATTATTTACCTAAAGGCAATAGCATGATCCTGTCTTAATTTAAAAAAAAAATATTCAAATCATTCCTCAAAATTTGAACACGCTGAATCACAAAAAATAGTTTTGCAATGTTTTATTATTTACAAATGTTAAGGAAAAAAGAACCAGGAATACCTTGTCTACATTTATTTCTTTGCACTGATGAAAGATAAAAATGAGTAGATATTTTCTGCAAATTTTCTCGAAATAATAATATAAAAGTGTGTAAGCGACCATACTATTTCTCCTCAAAAATTATTACTAGTGAAACTTGATTATGAAGTTATGTTGATATTTGTTTGAGTAAATAAAATGATCTAGTTATTTATTGCCCATTATCAAACTGTCACTTTTAAATGTATAACACAAAAGATATAGACAAAGCTATATCAATCTGTGGTGAGAAAATCCTTTTCTCTAAAAGAGACTTCATAATTTCATACACAGCAATATTTGGAGATAGTCCGGATGAAAATGAAATCACAATTATATATAAAAATAATGAGTTTGCAAGGCTGGATGAAATAAAGAAATTTTTGCATCACAAAACCGCATGTGTAAATGACACGGAATTGTATATTTTAGAATTATTCAGAGCTCTAGATAAAGATGCAAAATGTTACATTATTATTGAAGATGTAGTTCAAGCCTGGAAGGATACGAAAATTCCATTTTCCATAAAACTTCTAATGGAATGCTTTAGTTCGATCGCTGAGGATAATCTGCTAGACTATTTTACATTCAGAGACTTGTATTTGAAATTTAATAAATGACAAGTGGAAAATATTTGTATATTATCAAATCAAAAATAAAATACTTAATTTAAATTAAAAAATAAAAAGGGTGTCCAGAAAGTCCACACAGTAAATTTAGGAAGCGATAATACTTGTAAAAATAATGTATCACATTTTTTCAAAAAGTCAATTTTAACGAGCTACATAACCTCAAAGTAATTTTTTTTTCGACTATAACTTTTTTAATACTGAAATGACTTTTTTCAAATTTGACATACTTGTTGCTTGCAAGATGCAATTTCAGTAAAAATATATCTAAAATTACGGCGCCCTAAAAGGCAGAAACGTGCTAGATGAAGAATTGGTCATACTTTTTTTGTCTTTCATTTTATTGAAATTTTCCTTAAAGACTGATAAATTATCTAAAAATTTAGTACTCTTATGTGAAGTCGAAAATCGATCATTTGCCAGGAAATCGACATTTTTTTGGATACTATAGCAAATTTCATTTTTTTTTTCAATGTAAGCAAAGTGTACTTTGAAAACAAATGAATGATAGCTGTCATAGTATTGCTTTCACGGTAATTTTAAACTTTATGTTTCGTTCTTACAAGGTAAAAGAAAAAATGCAGAAAATTGACATTTAACTAGTTCATTTTAACCTTGGTAGAACAATTTCTCTGTCGTCGGTTTCCAGAGACCTATGATAAGGTTAAATTAAAGTTTCAAAGTTACTTATGAAGAAGACAGTGTTATGTCAAACACCAGGGAACCTAAACTGACAATGTGGTGACCAGTTGGCAGATTGTTCTACCCAAGTTAAAATAAATCTGTTAAATATCTAGTCTCATAAAAGGTTGCTTTTCTGCTTTTATCTTGTAGGTAAGGTTTAAAATTACCGTCAAAGTAATGCTATGACAGCTATCATTCAATTGTTTTCAAAGAACACTGCTTACACCGTGAAAGAAATGAGATTCACAAATATTTTACCGGACACTGTATATCTACAAAAGTAACAGGTGTGCCAAATTTGGAAAAGATATATTCCAGTATTAAAATAGTTTTAGCCAAAAATTTTTTTTTTTAAAATAACAGGTTACGTTGGTTAATATCAACTTTTCGAGAAAATATATGAACTTGACACATCATTTTTTCCAGTAGTATCACTCCCTAAATTTGCTGCGTGCAGTTTTCAAATACCCTGTATATGAAAATATATGAAACAGTACCTGATGATCCAGTCTGTGCAGCAGGGATGTAAATATTTTCAAAAACGTGGTCGGAAACTTTCTCCCAGATCTTATGCAACAATCTTTCTTCCCACTGCTTGGGGCTAACTTGTGATAGATTAACTACTTCATCCAATATTTCTCCTCTAGCCCTTTCAAAGAGTTCGTCTCGGTCTTGTTCACGCAACCTGGGGAAATTGTTTTTCCACTCCGTTTCCAGATTAAACCGTCTTGCTTTGAAAGCGTCGGCCTGCTGTTCCACGGTTTCCTTCACCATTTTCCAGAAACAGTCCGCCACCGCCAGACTCAAATTCCTCGTAGTTACTTGAGTTGATTTTATTACGCCATCCCTAAAAATAATAATTTTAAGATAAATCTGCTGCAATATTTTTTAATATACAACTTACTTAAACAGCTTTGAACTTCTAAAAAATCCCTCCTCATAATCCTTTATAGTTTGTATCGAGTCATCTTTCCTTCCTCTACCAGTAACGACCGCAAAATATCCCAACGCCTTCATCGGGAACAGTTTTCCAGATAATATTTTTCTGATCTAAAATATAAAGTTATTTATACTCTTGACTGTTATTACTCACTAAACCTATTATACTCTATTGGGATCTGCTAAATTCTCTTCGGCCATATCGACTTTTGTCAGCACAAAAATGGTTCGTTTGCCTTGTGGATCGCAGCTGGCTACTAAATCCGTAACGTTACTTCTTTCAGCATCAACAGATCCATCCTACAGGAAATAAAGAAAAAATCTTATATTATAAAATTGGCGTGCCATCTTATTAAACAAATTTGTTTACCTGTATACATAATATTATAGCGTTAGGATTGTTCATATACGCTTGGGTCATCTGTTTGATACTTTCCCTTGTGTCAGCAGCCATATCTGTCGTTTGAGTCTAAAACATATAAAATACATTGATATTTAAAAACATAATTTTTTTTCATAATACATACCGAAATTATTCCTGGTAAATCTACTAACACCATTCTTTGGAGACCAGGACCTATAATTAGAAACGTTTTTAATTAAATAAGGGCAGCATTTCCCTCTAACACTGACGTATTCGCCAACTTTTATTTGTTAGACTAACATGGTTTTCTATCGTCAGATAGAATTAATTTGACCAATAAAATCCCACATTAATTACAAATTTCTTAAAGATTTAATTCTTTTCTGTATTTGATATAGGTAACATTAAAATGCATTTTGAGGAATTTGACGATCAAATATTATAGAGTGTCATATTCATTAAAAGCTATTCAGAATGGTAAATTATGACGTGTAAAATTACAAGATCAACCTGCTTTGATGAAATCTTTGTGCTTTGTTGAAAATTTGGTTTCGTCATAACCTGAAACCAAAACAGTTTCACTGGGTGCACTGAATATTTCATATAGGATTATTTCAAAAACGGTTACTCTTACCGACATCAACAAGGTATACCTTTTTCAGATAAAAAAGGTAGGAGAATCGATGTTTCAATAGTTACATGGATACACCAAGCCAAAAAAAGTTGTGTCACTTAAAAGAAGCATAATGTGCCATAAGTGGCACCCTCTCTCGCTCCCAAAAACCCTCGATCTCCAAAATGTATGCAAATATTTGGACTTTTTAAAGTTATTTACAAATATCAAAAATAAAATTTTAACTTTTGACACTTGTATTTTTTTAACTATCAACTTTTGACTAAGACAAGTTTGGCAACATCACATTATTTTGTCATCAGGGATCTACTCTTGCTCGATGTTACATTTATTTCCAGACACCCTGTAGTTGCGACATTGCAACAGTTCACAATCTAAATAATTCAGCTCATTTGTAGTGCAGACATTTCAGTCTACATAAAATTAGGCAGAAATTTCTAGCCACCATGAAACTGTCAATTTATCTGTCCCATTGCCATAACACAAGAGTTTATTACTATCTATCTATGGCCAGAGGAAACATTTGTACTTTCTGAACCTGTATATGGAATGCCAAACCATTATTTCAAAGATTTCAGTCTATAGTAACTATTCCTCCATAAATTATACGTTTTCTACAAATAATTTTAGTATTTTTTAACCATTGTTTTGAAATACTTCAGATTTGGATTTCTTGAACTGTGGTAAGTGGAGTCATTTTTGGTGGTGTACAAAATTATTTAATTTTATTTCTTTACTATTCGAGTTGTAGCAAACATTCTGGAATTTATCATAAATTAATCTAAATTTGACCCATCTTTATTTATATTATACATAAATATGAATTTAACAGGTACGAATTAAGTGAATTTTGAGTGAAATCAATTCAACCATTGTCAAAAATTGCATTGCAATTCATTCTTCCATTTCAACCACCTATTTACGCAGAAATGGTTTTTCTCTTATGTTAGTAATAAAATATAAATTATATTCTATAATAAACACGTTTATGAATAAATTCCAATGCCAATAGCATACGATTAAAACTGCCTCCTACAACAAAAAAATCATTTGATTGTTTTAAATTTGCAGTACTTTCAGCTTATTCATATTTTTTTATAGTTTATTGGTTCTATTTTTGTCATTTTGTTTTTATTTAAATAAGTTTACTTGTAATATTTTACAAAGACGTGCATATTATTATATACTTTACTGTAGTTTTTTAGTGTTTCTTAAAAGTGCAATACAATTTTTATTGAGCAAACTATAGCAAGGCCGACACTGCACAACCTTTGATCAACATTTTAAAATGCATTGATTAATGCTATGTTCAATGTGTTGCACAATGTTGGTGCTTACGAGTCTCAGTTGCTCTATTGACTGTTGATTTGTTCCTTTATTTGAAAATGCCTTATTCGAGTCAAGAATTAGCAGATATATTAATATAGGTGCAGTGCAAAAACTACGAGACACTGGTAGAGTGGTACAATGAAATCCACCTATGAAGTTGCGGACAAAAGGAACAGTGATTCTTAAATAAGAATGAAGACATTTTACACCTTGTCGCCGAAAATCTGTCACAGTACCTGCCATGTTGCATGTGAAATGGGTGTTTCAAATATTTCTGTATGGCGTCTTCATGGTAAGTAGGTGGTGGTAAGTTCTATTATTTTTTAATTAAGCCCGGAGATATTTAGTAAACATTTCGACTGGCAAAAAAAAATGGGAGGCAACATCTTTGACATCACCACATGTACTCTACACAATAGGACCTGTTTGAAAGCTCTCTATTTTTTTGGATAATTATTTTATTTTTGAATAATGACACTTTAGACCATAGATACCTAACAACAATTGTTTACATTTGAACATTCTCTATCGCTTCTTTGTGGAAGCCATTTTAGGACAATGGTAAGTGAATTTTTCAAAAATGTGGTACACCAACAAAAAATTTGAGATCATTTATCGTCAAAACTGTTGCGGAGTCACAACCGATTCATTCAACGTATTTTGTGCGCAGAGCTTCTCATACTTCCCTCACAAAGCCTAACGATGTAAGAACATCTAGGATTGGTCAAAAAGTACCAGTTTGGGTTAGACAAGATAATATTAATTCTGTTACTGGTTATGAAGTCAATAAAAAATCTTTTTTTATTCAAAAATGTTAATGAAATAATGTTAAAGTGGAATATTTGACTAAAGATCTGAATTATCAATTTCTGTGACCTGAAAATTGACATAATGATATAAATTATTAATTGGATACAAAATTGGACTCAAACAAATACATTTAAAATTGATAATCATCTTAATATTTTCCCTTGGCAGTAATTGTTTTAAAATTTATGAAAAACCTATTATATTCTCAGCTAAATAACTTCATCAATTAGAACGTATGTACTTTGTTTTATTAGGTAGATAATAACGTCAAATTCAGCATTTTTTGCAAATATTTAAAAAAATAACCAACCTTTGACAGTCATTGAGATAACTTCACTAGACACTGTTTTTCCTCCTTTAACACTGTTTCTCATTCTGAGTTCCACTTCCCTTCTTAAATCGGCCAAGTCAGATTCTTTGGTAAGATCAAATTCTCTTGATGAATCTCTGAATTGTGCTACGTGGTAAGGTCCTTCCGAAAGAGTAACCTTCACAGGTGCCCTAAAATAAACAATCTATCATTTAAAATATAATTTCCAAAGGTAACGCTTAAAGTAATATTATGTTAATATACCTAGTCATCATTTCGCCAGCACCTCTTGGAAAAATTCTAGCTTGAGCAATCATTTCCAATACAGACGTTTTGCCACTACTTTGATCTCCAACCACAACTACCCTTGGAAGTTGATCTTGAGTATTATATCCACTATCAAAATCAGCTAGTTCATCCAAAACTTCACTATACATATCAATTAGGCTTCTTTTAATTTTTTTTGTAACTGGTTTTCTTCCCTGCTTTAATAAGAGGTTCTGCTTGCGAAGTTCCTTATTCTCTTTCTCTAACCTTTCTAGTTCCTTTTGGTACTTAATTTGTGTTTGCATCATTTCATCTTGAATATCATTCAGTCTGGTTTGGGCTTCTCGTCTTACTCTATCACTGTCATTTTCAGTGTTGGCAAAAGGTTTTGCGTAGACAGTATTTCTGTCAGTAATTTCTTTTTTCGCATCTGAAATGATTTATAATGTATATCCTAGACGCAATAAGCAGAAAAAAATGCATACCTAAGTACAGTCTGTCTATAGATTCGGATAGATTGGGCAAAGTACCTAAACAAAAAACAGATGGCAAATGTAAAAAAGAAAGATTGTACTCAGATATGAGCAATATGGATTGTATATACCTGGTGAATTATTTTGAATTTCAGCTGCTGCTATGGCATCGTCCAGCCTCTGATCGAACCAATTTCTAAACTCATTATATTTCGATTCAGAAAATGCTTTAATTCTTGGATCTAAAATAAAATAAATATGTAGGATACCAATTACTCCCTTGGTGAGTACTTTTATAGTTACTGCAAGTCACAAAATTATTTAGGATGTACCGATAACATCTTACTAATCAGTATAAAATAATAATAATAATAATAATACTTTAGTTATTATATAACTTATGTCAAACATACTTAAACTCCTCATCTTCACTGCAGTTTTGTTATATTAATGAATAACAAATGTAACGCAAAAGATTCTAATTAACTTTTTTAAACAGAAAAAGGTTAAATAAAATATTAAGGACTACAAACTTAAAACTATTTTGACTTACCCAATTCAATATTATTTTTGATGTTATCTTTAAATTCCACAAGGTTGCCTCTCCATTGCTGCCACTTATCATTATCTGGTAAAACTTCGTCCAGCCACTTTAAATCGGGTAAGCCATCTTTCCAGTCATTGTATTTCTAAAAGATTCTAATAAAACTATTCATATGTTGCTGAATAAAAAGTGTTACCTTTTGTAAAGCTCCTCCGCCCGCAACAGCCCCACCGAGAATTAAATATCTGATTTTTAAAACTCCCCTTAGAGCTCTTACAATTAACATTCCATATTCCCTTTTCTGGTAAAAATACTGTTGTTTTAACAAAGGCTTGGATCTGTCCAATGCTCTACCGCCCCATAAACTACAGACACCCCTTTGCAATCGTCTCTGAGGTCCATATTTTAAAGGGTCACGGGAATAAGAAGTAATAATAATCCGGCTAAAAAAAATGTTTTAACATAACCTAAAAATTAAATCTTTTTTACCCACCCAAATTTGCCTTTAACTAAATGCTCCATATGAATGTTATTTTTTATATTTATAACATAATATTACCAGCTCTTTTTAATAAACACATAGGTAATATATTTATGGAAAAAGACAAATTTTTATGTCATACTTAATTGACATTTGCCGATGAAGAACAGCAAACAACAAGAGTAATGGGCAAGACTGACAAGAGGCTCAAATTTGGGCATGGGCCTGATGGACATAAACAACAATATTTGCGACGAGAGAAAAGTAGAAGAAGAAGAAACTAAGAGAAAAAATAAACACAAAACAAAGCAAGGACTAAAAGCAGCATTCAATTCAAATAATGAATCAAACATTTTTTGTTAGTAGCCATATTCAGCCCACTGAAATGAAATTTTGTATTATGATGACTGGAATGCTCGTCAAGCTGCGCGAATGAATTACTCATGATCAACTCCATATTAATTTTTTGCCTCCTAGAAATGGCGGATTTAGCTGATTGTGAACTGAAATTAAATTGAATTCTGGATATGAAGAATTATTTGGTGCTATATGCTGGTTAATTTTACAGTCCCTTGTAAAACATGGCATGCTCCAACAATAACACCCACAAAAATACACAAAGAATAACACTAACGAGATACAAGATAAAATAATGTACTGGTTATCCGCACTGTACGCCAACGAAGTGTTTCCAAACAAAATAATGGAAAATTAAGAACACAATACATATCGTACGTTAATTGTGTCTCTCGCACCCATCACATACATAACCAATGTAGTAGAAGTATTTCTTTGCTGAGTTTCATAATATGCCTCCTTTTGTCTGCTCCTAGGGTTGTCACTTTATATGGATGCGCAGTGGAACTAAGGGCATTCTATATCGCACATTTCAGTGATTCAACCGAGGTCAGCCGCTGAACCGCTAAGTAAAAATTCAGCTAAATGACTGCATTCGATTGGCCTGGATTTCTCAGCGGCTCAGCGGTTGACCCCGGCTGAATGTGGCCAGTGATTTAGAATAATGATTTATAATGACCATTAATTTTGGTGAAAATTGTTCAGAATTATTTAGATCGACATTTGAAATATCTTACAGATTGGTAGGTGTCAAATAAATCTGATTTTAGTGTTGAATGCTTATCCTAAAATAAATATATTCGTCAAATACAAATAAAAATTGAATCATAGGAGCCACAGAACAAATGAAAAGAGCATTAATGAAATGAATTCATGAGATCATGTGATCATGATTTAGGTTAGGCATGATACTTATGTGATCCTGAGAATCTTGATATTTTGTGTTTTGTGTCAAATTGATGGAGTGGGTAATCTGGGAGAAATGTGACTTGAGGTGCAGAGGAGGTGATGGCTAGTGGCCTTGGCTTTGCTCTTGTGCCCAGTTCAAGGATAAAATTAATTTATAAACAAAATAAAATATTATTCAGCAGTTCGCACTGGCGCGCGTTGTTGTAGTGTGATAGTACACGGTAAGTAATGCAACATTAATTAATATACTGATTTAATTTAATAAGCTTTATGTTTGGATTGCAGATGGAAAAGAAAACTATTTTTATGGAACGACTGGCCTCTTTATATAAAAGGGAAAGACTTGTTGCTTTTTATAAAAGTCAAAAGTTTGCTGATTGTACTTTTAAATTGAATGGAGCAGAAGTCAAGGCACATAAATTAATATTAGCATGTAGCAGCCCAGTTTTTGAAAAAATGTTTTTTGGGGATATGGCCTCGAATGAAATTGTAATTTCTGACATAAATGAGGAGGAATTTAATCAAGTGCTCGAATTCATTTATACTGAAAATATTGGTATAACTTCAGTAGTTAATGCATGGTCGTTATTTTATGTAGCAAATAAATACTTATTAGACGATCTTATCCATGTGTGTTTGCAATACATACAGAAGAATTTGACAATGAACTCGCTGGTATTGAGCTATGAATATGCCGAGATGTATGGTTTACGTGATATAAAAAAAAGATGTTTTTCAGACATTGTTGGTTATGTTAATGGAGCTTTTTCAAGTGATTATCACATGAAACCTACTACTTTGTGTGCTATATTAGAAGAAGAAAATATTGGTCTTGACAAATTTGAATTAGTGATACAAATTTTAAATTGGGCTGCAATAGAATGTGATTTTAGAAAAGTAGGTGTTATCCCAGAAAATATTGTGGAAGTTTTAAAAGAAGAAGACATATTAAGATTTATAAGAAAGGATTGGTTAATTAGTATAAAATGTGATGAGTGTTGTGATACTTTAATTATGTGCCAATGTATAGACGAATTACTACACGAAAGTTTGTTAATACTCGATGAAGAGTTAACTTGGAGTAAGGAATCTTGTGAAACTCAAAAGTTGTATAAACCTATGCAAAATATTTGCCGTCTCAGAAAAGAATTTAAAATAGCTTGTCGAGTAGATCTGCATAATTTGGAAGAGTATGTCTCGAGTGTGAGTGTTAATCGGAGGATGATACTATTTGGTGTATTAGTTAATACGGAAATGAACCCTACAGGATATTTTGGAACAGGATATGAAGGATCAATAACAGTGCGTGTTTGTGAGCAAAACTGTAATGCAAGTATTGCTAAACCTACTACTTTCAAGGGGGTTATATACTATGACTCTGATTTATATTTATCTTTAAAAGATTTAGTTACTCTCGAACCAAATGTTCTTTATGATATTAAAATCTCATATAAAAATCAAAATAATATTGGAGTTACTCCAGTGCATTGTTATTATATGAGTAATAAATTGACGAATGACAGTAAAGATTCAGTTATTTCGTTTTATGAAATTTGTGGAACTCTTGTAAAGGGACTTTCTTTTTATGCGGCTTAGTTAATTTATTTATTTCTTTATTTAATTCTGTACATAAATATGTGATATTTATGATAATTGTGATTATTTTTGTTATGACTTTTTTCTTTATTAAATTGTTACATACTACATGTTATTTAGCTTAATTTAAGAGGTACTATTTATGCACAAAACATCCCTGTATTAATTTTTAAATTATTTTCCAAGTTTACTTCTTATGATTCTAATTGTATAAAAAATGTGTCTTGGATTATTAACAGTACATATTATGTTTGTGTTTCCAGTAATAGCTTTGAATAATAAGAATAATGTTATGTTCTTTGCACTGAGTATAATTTTACAACCCTCATGTCGGAAAATAATTTATGACCTGAAAATTTTAGTATGTCTATGTTAAAGTATGACCATTAAGTATAAACATATATTCACCTGTTTTCTGTAGACACTGTAAGTATATATTTTTAAGTAGGTACATCTCATTTTTCTTTTAGTCTACATTACTTTGAACATTTAATACCAATTTCAACGAACAGTTCAACAGTATAGTACGTTAGATATGTATTACCTTACCAAAATTTTATTTTGTAATCATTTTTAAAAATATCTATATTTGCATATCTTAAAATTAAGAAAATGTAATGAGGATTAATAGGATGTAATAGCATTTTATATAAATATTTGTAGGTATTTTAAATTATTTCAAAAGAAAAGGATGCAGCTGTTATCCCAATCATTTATGGTTTATCATATTTTTTATGGAATCGAGTATGTTACCAAATAATAAAAATAATATTTAATAATGTGTTATTAACCTCTAAACACAATTTGCAGGTGTTTATGATTTGTGAGGTCACCTTTAATGTAGATGTTGGCAAAACATTGTTTTTTCAGACAAAACATATGGTTTTAATTTTCGAAGTTATATCCTTTGTTAAAAAAAGTAACAACACAATTTAAAATATCTGGCTTGTTAAAGTATACAAGTTAAAATAGGGATCATGTATCATAAAATCAAAACAGTACTTAGCTAGAAAAATACAACAGTAGGTATATTTTTAAATAAAATGAAGGTCATTTAATGGCATTGATAGCCGAAAACGTTGTTTTTGAGAGGTCATAAACTTCTACATAACTCCATAAGTAGGGAATATACCTAGGATACAGCGGCGGTTCGTGAACTTAATAGGTGAGGTGCAAGGATAAATATTTTACTTCGTGGCGAATTTGCCATTTTATATTATAAGAAAGACTTGGCAGGTATTATAATTGTATTCCCAATAAAACACAAACAGGATCATGAGAGAAACATTCTGCAAGTAACAACATACAGGTTGTCCCTAAAAGTCTTTACAACGCTCCATCACATATAGTGCGGCTCAAAATAAGTCGATTTAGCTAAACTTACCTTAGTTCAAAGTTGCTCCGTTTAGGCGCTATATGATTCTGAAGTTGCAATTTTGAAATTAATTTTTTTTTATAAATTTAAAACGCTTCTCGTGGTTTATTCGAAATTTGAAATTTTAATTTTTGGCAGCAATTTTTGACACAAAAATTAAAGAGTCTTATTAAGAGTATCTTTTTTGTAGGGAATAATTTACTTAACCTAATTTTTATACTGAAAAATCTTTTCTTCCATTGGCGTAGAATTATCGAAGGTGTAATTACTAAAAAAACAAATTCCACGTCAATGAATTGATAATACTAATAATTTTGATATGGGGTTTATTGTCCTATAGCGCAAGGTCAACTTACCAAATTTTACCAAAATCGTATTTTTAACGTTTTAAATTAAAAAAAAAAAGATTTCAAAATTGCATCTTCAGTGTCGTATAGCGCCTAAACGGGGCAAATTTGAGCTAAGGTAAGTTTAGCTAAATCGACTTATTTTAAGCCGTACTGTATCTGATGGAGCGTAGTAAAGACCTTTTAGGGACACCCTGTATAACTATAACCCCATAAAAATGAATTTAATATATGTATTAATTGCGTAAATAGACAAAATGACTCTGGATCTCAGCGATACTCTCCAATGTTGATCACCAATACGTGTTCCCGTTGTCATGATAACCGTTGGTAATTAAGACTGATCAACTGCAGCGGATTTTAACTGATGCTGATTTCTCAACACTTGGAGGGAATAAAACAAAAAATCTATAAATACAATTTTAATATTAAAATATAATTTAATATAGATACAAATTATAACTATACTTAAAAAGATTAAAGCTGATATTCACATGCGAAAAGACAAATTGAGAAAAATATTTTTTTTTTATTCTGAATTTGATTTATCCTTCCAATATGGTTAATCAAATCCTTGACTTTCTGGTAAGGTACACGATGTTTCTTCCTAAACATTAAAAATTTACAGGCGAATTCCTGGATTTCTTGAGGCTACGAAATTTAATAGTTCCTCACTATCTTCGCAGACGAAGGGTTTGACGTGGTGACAAGCAACGTCGTGCCATTTAATGCCGTCATTGTAGAAGTTGTTCAAAATGGACAGACAGGATTCATCGTTGCCCTGAAACAAAGAAAATTGTTACTTGTTTCACTTTATAAATTTTATCATCGTGTCGTTAACCTTTAATAGGTATCTGTGAACTGGTTTAACTAGATTTTTGCCTCGAGGTAATTTTATAAGCAAGCATATTATATACGTAATTAATCAATAAAGGTAGTTTGTTTCGCTAAATAGGTTTAAACTAAGCATCCTTTTTGTTAATGCCAAATTAAATCAACTTTTATTTATCTTTGGTATACTTATCTAAATCTAGTCTGTTGTATAGAGAAATTATATTAGTACTGTTACTGTAACTATAAACCACAGATAATGTTGATGTAATGATGTATAGTATTACAGATATATTGATTATAATAATAGTAGTAGCATGTATGTCCCTAGCATAGATACAATCTGTCGTAATAATACTGGCACTCTAAAACGAATTTAGCGGCTTATTTTCAATTACCTACTTCGTAATGAAATCTGTTTTCAATTTTTAACATTTGTTCTTAGTTGTTTCCACTCGCCAATACAGGTCTAACGAAATTTCTATTCAGAACTGCCAGTACTTCAAAAAGTGTTTGAAGAGTGTCATTATTATTGCAATAGATTGTTCCAAACATCAGAAGATACATACTTTTGTCTCAAAACTGCAATATTTACTGAGAATCGTAACAAATGGTTTTCCCAGGTTTTATTTACCTACTTACTTTTCAGAAACAAGAATTCAGTTTTTTTCTACAAGAATTTTGTACTGAACTATTACTGAACATAATATAGATAGTTGTGTGTTATTTGTGTAAATAGTATCGCTTATTTCTAGGAACAGTTTTATTTAGGTTTAACCTTATTTTAAAATGGATATATAAAGATGCCTATGTTTTTTATTATTTTATAATTTTATTCTGGTTACTGGTATTAGAATTGCTCGTTATCGGTTGATACACTATTATAATAAATTAAAAAGCAAAATGAACACTCCCCAAATTCAAGTGGGAAAATTGAACACGCCAATATTATTTAAATACCTGCAAATCATATTTCTATTATATGAAAAATAATCGGTCCTAGTAGGCCTTTTAGGAGAAACAATTGCCTAACGACTACTAGAATCAGAAAATTAGTATTGCCTTGTGCCGTGGTACGTAATGTCGTCGTACAATTTTAATTTTGAGTATCTCGTGATTACTGCATTTAACTTTTATTTGAAACCGATTCAAACTGGACTAATGTGTGTTTTGTGTTAATTTTTGTATATTTAAGTGTCATGTAGTGATTTACTATTTCTTTATAAACTTACCAAACAGATTTCGGAATGACGATGAGTGTCTGACTGGTAAGTGGCTACCATGTTATTTGTTAATAATTCATTTAATTGTTGATTCAAACAAAATGCGTGGGTCTGTGTATTTTCCAAAAACATCTACGTCTACGAGTTTAATGTGTTTGATCGTTCCTGCTGTATTAAGCATTTTATTCGAAATTTGTGTTAAAAGATTCAGTTAAAATCTTTCACAAAATAGTATACATACAGACATTAGATTTGTTCCAACCGCAGCAAGAAATGATTCCGAACCGTCCAGAAATAGTGAGCCAGTTCAGTTGATATTATACTTTCGGCGAATGCCACGTAAGACGGAGCTGGTCAAACATTTCTAACAATTCTGAACCAGTTCTCAACGGCGGCTGGAACAGACCTGATATGTCACTTGGCTATCAATTTTTTTATATTGTTCTTATTGTTTTGGTAATATTAACGTTGAGATAGAAAAAATTTCAAATGCCATACATGTTTAAAAAAAATCATTGTTCTTTTGTCGCTACCATAAACCTACTTTGTTTTTATTATTTTGACCGTGTTAAATTAAATATTATGGAAATCAAATCGAAGTTCTACGTTCATTAATACTGAAAATTGATTAATAGTAATCAAAAAATTTGTTTTTTAAATTGAAATTTTTGTTACTAATTTTATTCTTTGTATATCTGAATAGATATAAAGATGGGAACATTTCTTCTAAGTCAAAATTAAACCTATTTTATGGTTATGCGAAATAAAAATTAGAAGGAAATGTCAACCTTGTATCGCTAAATTGAAGTATATTTGCTATTAGCTTTTTTTTAGTTTTTTCATAAATGAATAAACACAAAAAAAAAAGAACTTTGTGTAGTTTTCCTAATTTAACAGGAGCACTTTAATTGTAACTAAATTTAATTTTGATGGTATTAATTATTTTGTATATTTTAGAAAGTTGATACCACACGTATTTCAATACCTAATATTCAGCATTAATTGAAAATATTTGCAATAATCATACTAACCACCAATAACAATCGCTGTTTATTTTATTTGTTACCTACAATGCGTAAATATTTTCCAAGACAACCATGTAGACACAAGGTTATGTGATACACGTTTTGTTGTTTTTCATTCTGATATTGGTAAAGCACCTAATTATATTAGGAATTAATAATAGTGAACCTGGGAGGAGGCCATGGCTTTTATAAGTTTGTACGTTGTAGCTGAAACTAAATTAAAAGTTATATCTACAATTTACTAATAAGTACATAAAAATATGTTTTTTGGTTAACCTCTGTAATAAATATAATTATTTTAGAGCAAGAGTAGATCCCTGACGACAAAACAATGCGTTGTTCCGAAACTTACCTCAGTAAAAAATTGATTGTTAAAAAGATATACTTAGGGTGCCAAAGTTAAAGTTTTACTTTCGAAATTTGCAAATAACTTTTTAAAAATTCAAATATTTGCATATATTTTGGAGATCGGGGATTTTTGCGAGCGATAAATTAAAATTTGTTTCTAATTTTGACGTTACTAGTAGAGGGCGCCACTTACGGCACATCATGGTTCGTTTAAATCTGACCATTGAAACAGTCGATTCTCATACTTTTTTTATTTGAAAAAAGTATACCTAAAGTAACAGTGTTTGAAACCTCTTCTGCTTGTAATTTTGCACGTGGTCATAATTTACCATTCTGAATAACTTTTTCAAGTATCACTTTACTGTATTTTCAGCGGAAAAGGCTCTTTACCTGAAGCCAAAATAGTTTTTATTCGGTGCACTGAATATTTCAAATAGGATTATTTCAAAAACGGTTACTCCTCAACAAGGTATACCTTTTTCAGATAAAAAAGGTAGGAGAATCGACCGTTTCAATAGTCAGATGGATATACTAAGCCGCAAAAAAATTCTGTGATTTAAAAGAAGCATAATGTGCCTAAATGGGTCCTCTACTAATGACGTCAAAATTAGAAACAAATTTGAATTTCTCGGCCTCAAAAACCTCCGATCTCCAAAATGTATGCAGACATTTGTATTTTATTAAAAAGTTATTTACAAACATCGAAAATAAAACTTTGATACCCTGTATCTTTTTAACCATCAAGTTTTGACTAAGGCAAGTTTGGCAACATCGCATTATTTTGTCGTCAGGGATCTACTTTTGCTCTATGTTGCATTTATTTCGGGACGCCCTGTATTTATCTCGAGGGGCTTCTTGCTGTTCAAAATTTTGTACACTTACTACCATTTTGGATAGTGCGATTAAGTACTGCTAATAGTATTGCTAATTACTACTGGGTTTTGTTAAGTACACCTAATTAAACCAAAGGTACAGATATAACATAATTTTACTTTTTATTATAATATAATAACAAATAAAAAATAATGATAAAAAATAAAAACTATTTTATTTAAATCGAATTGGTAATGAAATCAAAAAAGTAAAAGTTTATAAGAAATAAAAATAATGTCACGGATTTCCTAATCCGAATTTCTCTACTTCCAGAAAAACAATCCGTTAATTAACTACTTCTTTATTAACTATACTCAGTACACTACTAAACCCTAATTAAAACTCGACTAAACACTTATTTAATTAATCGCTATCTAAATCACTTTGATATCTCCAACTAAACACTTCAATTCAACACTGTAATACAAGACTTATACAAGACTAACTTAATCGGCCGTTTATTTTTCTTTTATAGACCCAACGAATATTCCAGTTATATTCTAGCATTTCTAGATCTATTTTCTAGCATCTCTCGAACGCTTCTCGTCGTTTCTCAAATTTTCTAGTCCCGTCTCGATCCACGGCATTTTGTTTGTTTAACAGAATCGTGTAGGGGCGATCGGGGCAATCTTAGTAATTCGCGGTACCACAGTCGTCGATTTGGGTGTGAGTGGGGCAAATTCCGTGACAATAATAACTTCTAGTGTTCCAAATGTAGATGAGAATATTATTATTTATGGCAGTTACTAACTACTGGGAGAGATCATTTTCAACTTTCGAATAGGTAAAAAATAATAAACGATATTATGTGATGAAAAAATTTTTCTTTATGTGACATGGAAAATAACAGTATAATTCCTACTGAAAAAAAATATTGAAAGTTTTGCAGCTTTAACACGGAAACGACCATTTAATTGAATAGGGTACCTATCAACACCTACTCCTACTAAGTACCTATATCTTTTTTTTTAATGTAAAATAAAAATGTTTCATACAATATGAGAATATTCCCGCTTGCTCGCCCATTTGATCCGGACTTTGGGCGCAGCTTTAACAGATTTTATTTATGGCATAGTTGTTTTTTATTTAAGTATTTGCAGTGCCGTGCAGAAAGGGCCCGCAGGGCCCGCAATGCGGGGGGGCCCCGGGAATCCAGGAGGCCCCTGCTCAGCCTCGACCTCGACTACCTTCAGCAAGCTTTTTACATAGTAATAAAATAACTATTTCTGTAATTTTCCAAACCTAATCCAGAACTCATATTGGCCATATACTATCGCTGGAATTTGGTGCGTTTATGACGCTATGAAATATGAATTTTATTAATTAGAATTCTTATTCTTCAAAAAGTCGAAAGAAAAAAAATCAAAATATAAAGGTGAGGTCACACCAAATTCTTTCTATCTATAAACCGATTTGAAATATCACCGCAGACAGTAGTTTCGTTGTCACCCAGTATAGGCAGTATATTAATTTTTTTGATGTAGAGGGGGGCTCCTTGAAAAAAATTGCGGGGGGGCCCCCGAAGACCTTGGCACGCCACTGAGTATTTGGGTTTTGTCGTCTTAAAAAAAACTTTAATAAATATATTCTTAGCAAAAGAATCAGTCAAGGATTTGTTTTATTAAATTATTCTTGTATAACCAATTCCAAACAGAAGAAGCAGACAAAAAATAAAATAAAATTCTTTTATGACTTCATGCACATTCCAAATAATCAATCAGATTTGGGAAATTTGTGAGCATGCTTGGAAAAACATAACATACCTGTAATTTAAAAAGGGTTCGGGAGAAATCAGATGTGATAAAATACAATAGAGGAAAAATAATTTGTTTTAGGTAGGTACGTAAAAGCCATTTCTATATGCAGGGTGATTTTAAATGAAGTAGCAAAAAGACCACAGATTCCTGAGGTGAAAGTAAATCGATTTAACCTAACATACCTAAATCCCAAGTCGCATAATAAAAAAGATACAGGGTGTCAAAGTTAAGATTTTATTTCCGATGTTTGTAGATAACTTCCTAAAAAATCCAAATATTTTCATAAAATTTGTGAATCAGGGGTTTTTGCGGGCGAGAAATTGATCGTTAAAAAGATATATTTTGACGTCACTAGTAGAGGTTACAAATTTTCTGTAAATATTTAGATTTTTTAAGAAGTTATCTGCAAATATTGAAAATAAAATTTTTATGTTTGACGCTCTGTATCTTTTTTCTTATGCGATTTGGAATATAGTTATGTTAGGTTAAATCGATTCATTTTCACCTAAGGAATCTGTGGTCTCATTTTTGCTACTTCATTTAAAAACACCCTGTATATGAATACGTATTATAGTGTTGTAAATTTCTTTTGACGTATTATAATACATTTGAAATAACCCTCACCTACAACTTTTGGATGTGCCACTGTAAAATTTTAATCTTGTAAGTTTTAAGATACTTAAATAAATATCTACTCCTGCATTAAAAATAACACCGTAAAAATACAAGAACATCGCTCTTTATCTAGAATTAGAATAGGTCAAATTAATCATCGATTTTCACTGAATTAGAAGTTTACTACAAACATAATATATATTATGGTAAATGACACATACCTACTTATACATTTTTTTGCAATAAATTCTCCTATGCGACCTTGTGAAACTTAACGGTTAAATAACCTTAGTCTAATATTTTCTTAATAGGCAGAACGAACACATTTAGGCGTGAAAGAATTACAGAGGATCGACAGAAATGTTAAACTGTCCTAATTCCGTCAATGATTAATTCTTTCAAAATTATTCCAAGTTAAATGTTGAGAGATTTGGTTTTATTAAATATGCCTTTAAATAATTCTGATATTTCGACAACAAAAGAACCCTGCTGAATAAAAGAAATAACGTTTGTGCACTGCATTATTGGTTAAATTTCATCAAGTGTAAATTTTTAAATTTATTTAGTGCCTATAAAGTAGTACACTCATTTTACAGACAATTTAATTCTAAACAAAATTTAATGTTCCATGGCTAACTAAAGTATATTCTAAATATCTTTTTCTCTAATATTGGAAAGACGGATTATTAGGTTCACAAAGTTAGGATTTTTTTAGAATCGACAGCATGTTGTTTCTTTTACATTATTATAAATCAGAATCATAGAAACAAGTACAAATCAAATAATACAAAATTCTTACTTATGATTTTTTTTATTAAAACGTGTTTGAAATGCAATTGTTAATCGAATTGTTTGGATCACCCGGTATTGTTTTTATACGGCTGCAGTTTAACAATAGTTTTTTTTGCTATTATTTATTAATTAATCTTATAAAACTACTAAGTTTAAGTAGCGCTAAATTTAGAATTTCATTCATTACGTTTTTCATCGCTTTCTAAACATTAGGGTGGCCGTATACGAACCGGCTTTCCGGAATGTCAGTCTTCCACTTGTTAAATTGGAAGGCTACCGCATACACGTTACTTTTTAATTGCTGGGTTTTGTACAATTTTATATTAAAGTAGTATTGCATACATGACAACTGTCGCTCAGATATATAAAAAACCAAAGATAAAGCCCAAATGTTTTAAATGGGTAAAATATTGGTTAAAGAATTGGCAAGTGTGTTCTCATATGCACCTAATAATCGACTGAATCTTCATAATTATAGAAATTATTCACGTATGTTCGAAAATTTATATCTGGGATTACTTAAGCAAGTTTCTCCATTACTTGAAAAATAAAATACTGCATCTGCTGTCTTTAATTTTTCCACCAATAGGCAGTTAACTTTAAAGATTTGAAAAGACGTTTTCATACCACTCATTTTTTACAAATATTATTATTTCGGTATCAGTAACTTTTATGAGGTGGCTGCATTAACGGGGTAACTTTACACTAATGCGCGGAAATTTCAAAATATGAAAATTTTACGTCCAATTGGTAACAACATATAATTTCCATGGTCTAATTACAAACAGTCCGTTTTGGTTTTAATTGTATTCTGGGATTAAAATGCAGTACAACCGACAGCTTACATTAAGTTTTCCCTAGATGGCTGCTTTCTAAGCTCCTCCAAAGTCTGACAATTTTTGAGTGGCTAATGTAAAGGCTTCTGCCGTTCTATATATTTTATGATTTGTATGACCTGTACCCATTTCTCACTTGCATGTGAGAAGGCAAACCAGTAAGCAAAATTTCAACCGCTATAATTTTTCCGGGAACTAAAAGTTTAGGCTGGGCCTTCCGACCAATACAACCACTAACGTTACGGTTTGTCGGAAGGTTTGTTCACCGAAAGGCCTTCCGTAAACCGCATCGTGTATGGCCACCATTAGATGTTTTCTTTTACGTTATGATTCACTGTCGATAATTACGATCAGAAAACAATCCAGCTGATTTGGTTGACTGTACAATTACAGTCAAAATAAATCGGCTATTATTCAAAAGTAGTTGAAGAAAAATTTAAATATGGTACTAATCCTTTTAAATGTGAATTAGACATGACATATTTTTCTCAGAAATATAATTAGGAATTAAAAGCACTGACCCTCTTATATTCACCATCGATTGTAAGCCAACTTGAAATTTTATTTCTATTAGACACATTCTCAGGTCCAGTTTCATCAACCTGTCAAATCAAATCAAAATATACATAATGATAGCTGAAATGACTCTTGTAAGACACAAAAAATTTTGGTGTTGAAATATTTCATTCAGATCTTACATCGTGTCTCATGAAACTGAAATTTTATGTAAAATAATTTGTTGTCACCTGCTAAAATTTATACGTACAATACGTATTTATACCTATAAATGTATTTTTAATTCAAAAATAATTTTTTTGAGTGTTAAATTTTACCCGTGAGAAAAAATCAGATATTTGAGGTCAGTTTAAGCATGTATTCACTTACTTTTTTTTCTTAGATGTTTTAATTTTTCTAAAGCAGCTCTGCATCAAATAATTTAATGTATTTTTTAATAGCCATTGCCTTATTAGTAATGTGCTTATTTTAATAATGACTAAGCTACATTATTTGTTGAAAGGTGGAAATGATTCCCAGAATGAAGTCTATAGCTTAGGTAATTTCGTAATACTTCGATTGTGCATGTACATTTCCCTGAAATGTATACAATCAAATCAATAATTTGATGAAAGTGAATCTATCAATCTGTTAAGTTTCACCTTCATTTAGTACTGGATAAGTTGCAATTTTTCATTGCTGCATTTGCAACAAAAAATGTTGGAAATTGGCCTTCTGAGATTTAACTCTGCTTGTTTGTGATACAAAATCTGTTATGAGATCAAATCTATAAAATTCAATAAGTCTTGGAAATTTGGAAAACATTAGAAAGTTTTTCATTAGTACTGTATGACATAATACAAAATGCTATTAAATAAACACAATCAAAAATTGTGTATTTGTGCAAAATTTTATTGTCTTAAGACTATTTTGACTGTTTGCTTTATTTTAGACTTTTTCGCTAGTAGAGTGACTTTTCTGTATGAGATATTTTAATACCTTGTAATTAAGACAAATTTCTGAAATTGAGAAAGTAGAGTACGTGTGGAAAATTTTAATATCTTTTGCATACTTCAGGAAAAAGTCTAAAATTAAGCGAGATATCTTATACTAAATAAACTCTTATAAAAAAGAGCACTTTGCTAGATAACTCTGAAGTCAAGCAAAAAATCAAAGTAGGGTTAAGACATTGAAGCTTTGCATTGATAAACTTTTCTTAATAATATTTTATGATATCTCATATAAACAATATGTTGTATTGGAGAATACATTATTATTTTTCTAAATTTCCAAAATTTGCTAGATCCGTAAGGATTAGAAATCATGGCACAAGCAAGCAAGACTGAATTCCAGAAGGATGTCTTTCAATGTGAAACAGAAGAAGAAGAAAATAGCAAGAAAGTCCAAGATACCGTCTAAAGAGTGACGATGATTTGAGCAAAAGTTTCTAACTGTGGAAAATAGGAAATTATTATAAAATCGTATATGATTTGCAAATTTTGACTGCAGAAACTACCTGTTTTAAATAATAATAATAATTTTCTAATGAAAAATGTCATTATTTGAAAGTTTTTCTGCATCATATTATCATTTAGCGCTTTATGAAGTTTATGGTATAAAAAGCTTCAATTCAAGTTCATTTAAGATCGTTTAAGTTTAACAATTTTGTGTTATAACAAGCTAGTAAATACTTTTTTAATATAATCACGAAAATGTAAAGACTAAATAAAGCTTATTCATTTTTAAACAGCTTCACTTGGTGAAAATGCTTCATAATGTGAGCTTGCCTAAATCTGCATAATAACTCTTCATTCGGATAGGAATCGAAATTTTGGGATTCAGTCTATCTAATCTCAAAATTAACGAAATGGACAGGTTTTCGAAACCTTGAGATTTTTGGATTCGGGATCCAGGGAAATAGAATTTACCTGTGCAGCCTCACGGTTGTCAGGTTGGGGTTGGCCGTATCCTCCAGTCTGACTCCAGTCTCCGGAGTTCCTTTGCGTAGTGGGTCCAATTTTAGCTCCAGAACCGGACCAGAACCATCCGTTGATATTAGGGGGTTGCAAGTCTGGTCTATCACAGCCGGCGAAGTTGCATTTGCGTCCCGACGTCCAAATGTAGCGTACGTTTCCTCTGGCGATCCTCTGCTTGATGAATTCATTTTCTTGGGGGGTCTCGAGAGAGACAGCGTCCATGCAGTGTCTTCTGCAGATGTTTCTGGCGTCCAGCCAGTCCACTTCTAGGCTTCTGGTGGGTGCGTGTTCCCAGCTGAAGAAGTATGAGTGTGTTACCCCTCTGGCGTCTCTGTATGTGGCATGACGTACTCCTAAAAAGATATACAAACATTTAAAATACAAATAAAATTGTAATAGAACAATTTCATCAATATTTGGTATTATTAGATATTTAGTACCAAATATGAGATATTAAAAGTAAAATTAAACAATACATGTATACTCGCGTCAAGAATTCAGACGACTTACGTCATACGAACAAATGAATAATTCATTATATTTTTATTAAAATATTTAAGAAACTGCAACTGAGAGTAATAAAACTATATAGTACACTAAATGTTTGCATTATATATTGCACTAAATTGCAAAAAATGTTGTTTTTAACGCGACCAAATATCAAAAATTACGTTGACAATAAAAACAATCGCCTAATGTCAACCATGACGTAAGACGTCTGAATTCTTGACGCGAGTATATCATGAAAATGTGATCGATACCATTATTTAATAAAAAAGTTGAGGCGATAAATGTACACCACCAAAAACTATATTTTTAAAATAAAAAATGTCCTTAAGAGAAAATGTTTAGATAGCCTATATAAATTTTCAGAAAATTTTTTTTAGTACCTATAACATATCATAGTTGTTCACAGTAGGCCATGACGGTGAATGCACTTTTTCTTAGGAAATATTTTTTTTATTGATTATATTGAGAAAGTTGAGTGATTTTATAACTGACGCAAATTTCTGAGAATAAGTTAGGAAGATACGAGTGTAGATGTGTGTGTGTGCTTTTTAAATTACCAGAATTTTATGAAGTTTCGGAAATGTGAATTTTAAAGGGCGCTGATTAATGCCAAGTTGTCAAATTTCCGATAAAGAAATCTTAGAAAATAAGTAAATGTAACTACTCGTAGTTACAACAAAATAACAATTCAAATCGCGCGGTATATGAAAAGGTGCAGAAAATGCCTTTCTGAATATTGATGATGATGTCAAATTATTTTCCAATTTTCTTCGAAAGGATATTTATTTATATTTATAAGATACTAAATAGTTGGCAATTCAAATGAAAACTAATATATATTTTTTTACATTAATTTACTCATTAAGTCAATTAATTACTTAATTAGCATTATTTTTTTCTTGACATTGGATAAAACTACTTTCATTTCAAAATTGTCTTTTACCAATTTTTAAAGCTATACTTATACTTCGTTTTTCTATTCTGAGCGTCCCCATTGGTTATAATTTAGAAATTTTAAGGAGTTTTCCTATTAAGTAACTTTTAAAAATAACGGTATTTATAAAAAAAACGTGTATTGTTAACACCACTTATGTTATATAGCTGGTGTTGGTATTGCTCAAATACTATGTCTTTTTCAACAGAGCTAATAATTATTCTCCTTAACTGTTAAAAACGTCTGCTCTGGATACATTTAATAATGAAATTTGAAAAATTTATTAATTATAATTACAAAAAATATATTTGTAGTTATGCTTTGACAACACAGCATGCAAAGGTAAAATAAATTTACGGTTGTATGGAAGACTTTTAAAAAGGTTTGCATTTTGAAAACTTCTTCGAAGACAGAGAAAGCAGAGATGATAATTTAGTAGATTTAGTAAGAGTATGCACCAGATGGATCTTCTTCTCTTCGAGGATCAGTTTTCCAAACAAGAGAAAGGAGCAGCTATGGGTTCGTCTTATCTCCAACAAATCTATAAATATCTATTGGAAGACTTTGAGGAATAGGCCCTGGAATTAGCAGTTCCGAAGCCCAAATGTTGGTTCAGATACCTATGTGGATGATTTATTCAACTCATGACCTCATGGACTCAGCAACTTACAAACCTGTTTGGAACACATACGTGGTATACATCAGGATATCAAGTTCACTATGAAATTGGAAAATGACAACCTGCCGTTTTTGTCAAGAGGAAACCAGATGGAATAGTAGAGCACAGTGTTTACAGGAAGCCGACCCATATTGACACATATATTAGAATACCATCACCATCCTGCTCAAAAAGAAGGTATCATCAATACCTTGGTATATCGGGCACGCACCATTTGCGAGCGAAAACAGCTGGAAGAAAAACTACACCGTTTACGAACCGCTCTTAGAGGAAAGGAACATCGAACAAGCTATTAAGAGGATCCCAAAGATAAAGGAAAAGAGACCTATCGACCAATGACCTATCTACTCTACATACGGATAAAATAGAGCGGCTTTTGAGAAGACATAATATTAATACAGTTTATAGCACTTCGAAGAAGATAGGAGGTGCATTTCCTAAGGTCAACGGTAAGAGTAACACTCTTCAGAGCCCAGGTGTACCGCATGTACATGCGGCAAGGTGTATATTGGACAAACGGGCAGATATGTGAGTAGGAGGTTGAAGGAGCACAAGAGTCTTCTCAAGAACTATAAATTTGAGAAATCGGAAATAAATTTGACAGATGAAGCCTAGATTTATACCTGAAAAGGAACCGGAACGTTGTGGACGAATAGACACAACGGACTATATAAACACCAGAAGACCTAATCTCCAGTTCCTTCTGAAGAAGACAGCGACATGACTCTCTAAACGTCAAGCTACCAGAACTGACGATGTGGCATCCAACTCGGAAATTGTCCAACTCTTGAAAACGTTGACTTTCAAGTTTTATTTACATGTTATATTTAAAATAACAACAAGTCAGTAAAATTGAAGGTAGATTTTTTTAATACCATATTTAAGGCCTCTGAAATTTGGGAGCTAATACAGAAATAATACACTTTTACATAGGAACGTATATATTTTAGAATAAATGTTAGAGAAAAAGGATATTGCTTTCTATGTCAAATATTTTGCCAATTCTGTTTGAAATGATAATACCTATATATTTTAGACATTTATAACGATTCTCTTTTTCAATAAAATTTAAAAATATGGACATGTGTACAAAAAAAAACATACATTTGTCATAATATATACTATTTACTTTTAGTTAAACTTCCTCTTAAAATTTTATGCAGAAACTACTCTGCATAGGTATATTAAATCATGAAATTTCAAAGAACAAGTTAGTTAATTACAAACAAATATATATATATATATATATATATATATATATATATATATATATATATATATATATATATATATATACTAGGTGACCCGGCAAACGTTGTTTTGCCATATGAGTTATTTCTAGTGAATACTTTGGCAGTTTAATAAAAAATAACTAACTTATTGTAAGTGTGTGGAGATGTGGTATATGACTAAAAGAGGAATGGAGTACTGTGAACGATGACGGCCTATAAGAAAAACAAAACATGAAACATTTATTTTTTGAATTATTTCGGGTGCCTGCAATTTTACTTGTTTGACGGCCCAAATTAGCCCCTTTACGTCTTGTTGGCATTGTTCACTGTACAAAAAAATAGCCATATAGTAAAATAATAGCCGCTGTTGGCGGGAGCTCGTGACACGTGTTGCCTACTTTTGAGGTTATGTAGATCACTTAATTAACTAATAATGAGAACTACACTTAAAATTAATAATTTTATTAATTATTGATAAAATACGAAATAAATAATTATGGCCCAGCAAATTAATAATAAATTTACTTGAAAATTACACTTAGAAGGTAAAATGATAATTGTAAATGTCACTATTACGCTCGATTCATACACAATAATAATGGTCGAAAACTGTGTAGGGAGTGAGAGAAGACTTATTGTGAGGGAGACAGGAGACCGGCTTCGTTCTCATCCCTACTCCG
Source organism: Monochamus alternatus (assembly GCA_037114965.1). Taxonomy (NCBI): domain Eukaryota; kingdom Metazoa; phylum Arthropoda; class Insecta; order Coleoptera; family Cerambycidae; genus Monochamus; species Monochamus alternatus. The sequence continues at coordinate 67,932,997 of CM073431.1, read as the reverse complement.
TGCTGTTTACTGGGTGAGAAGTGACACCGGTAGATGCCTGGCGGGGATAACTGATCTAATGATAATCGACCAGTTATCGACCAGGGTTAAAAATGATTAAATTACTAAAATGGTTATTAAAAAATAGGGGCTTGTGATAGAAGTATGAAAATTAAGAATTGCATGTATTTTTTAATGCCACATCATAAAAAAATAAAAATACAAAATTTTGTCCAAAAAATAAAAAAAAATTGTTTGGGGTGGACCACCCCTATCACTTAAGGGTATGAAAAATAGATTACGACCGATTCTCAGACCTACCAAATATACATATAAAATTTCATAAAAATTGGTCAAGCCGTTTCCGAGGAGTATGGCGTCTAAAACTGTGACACGAGAATTTTATATATTAGATTAAAAGTGTCATAACTTGACAATGCTATAAAATAAATTGGAAGCTGTATGGAACACCTAAAGAGGCTAGAGTTGGAATAATATAAGATGTTATGTCAATAATTTTATTTGCTTTTGGAATTTTCTGTTACTGCTTTTGTCCAATTGGGTATTTCCACGACTGAAATATAAAAATATTAATAAATAACCCCTTCTGCGAACCATTAACGTAGTGTGAAGTATGTAGATTTTCAAAGTGCAAAAGGGAGTTGTGAAATATTTGTGTTTTAGACTAAACAAAATTTATAAAATCAACCCTTGAGTGATTGATCCATTAGGCGCTGAGAATTATTTATTATATTATATTTTTATATTTCAGGAATACTCAATTAAATAAAAAAATAATTATTTATAGTACATATTCCAGTTTAAAAGTATATATTTGCTCTACCTACATTTTTTAAGTCATCCTGACTATGTACTATGTATAAGTAATTTACAAATGCGTTTTTCCCAGTCTCACTGATATTTCCATATCTAATGAGAATTGTTCTCTATAATCAAGGTATACTGCAATTTACAAGTTTGTAGGTAGATATTCATGTGCAGATAAACAATAATTTCAGTAACTACGTAGTTCGATTTCTTCTGGTTCAAAATATGTGACTATGGAAAACACAGATTCTATAAAGATATTGCAAACTTCTACGTATCACCGTCATAGTAGTTTCATTATGTAGGTAGCTGGGATATTCCAAAAAAGGCCTCAGGGAGGTGTAGCGTATTAGCATAATTTCTTAAATTTTAATAAACCTAGAATTATAGCATTTGATGGAAGACTATTAAATATAACGTGCAGTGAATTCAATTTGAAAGATACGTATTTATAACGAAACAAGTTCAGCTATAGCTATATTCTTAATCAGCTAATCTTAATGAGCAACGTACAAGAATGCTAAATTAGCAAGAGATAAATGGCTAAACTAATGTTGGTCATATTTAAGTAAACCATTGTCTTATCTATTTGCAAATGGAATGCATATAAGATTTATGAAGGTAATTTTTTAACAAGCTACGAAAACAGCAAACGATATTGGATATTGTGACGCAACTAGCGTCTTAATTAATTTTTAATTAATTCCAAACTGTATGAACTCATTTTTCCAAGTAAGCTATGACGTTCGAAGCTATAAAAGTTTTCTTATATAACGGATAAAAATATTATCTTAATATCGGATTAAGGTTACTAGAATTATCAGTTTGAAATTGTTATATGAGTTTATATTGACTTGCCAAATAAATTAAATGCGAATCGATTAAATATGTTGTCGAAAAATCGCTACATACAGGGTGATTCTTAACATATACGTATAAAACTTGTGAAATTATAGAGACAAATAATGACGTATAGTGAAACGAAAATGTATTAAAATATTTTTAATTTCCGAAATTTATGAAAATTGTTTGTTTATAAAAACTAAGAAGGAATCGAGGATGATATGTTTGTTTCTTTGCAGCAGAACTTCAAGTTTATTGTTTATTGTTAAATATTTTGGCGCATAATTTCTCAAACAAATACGGGGAATCGCATCAAAATTTAGTAGCTGCAACTCATCATTACGCCCAAGGATTTCCTCAAATATTTCATCCTAGACGTGAAGCCTTTTTACGTTTGATGGAGCAGGGTAGGGAGACTGACAATTTGCGGCCGAGGCCTGGGCAACATAGAGATCCAAGGGATCTTCGGCTTCAAGTGAACTTTTGCGAGTAGTTGTTACAAATACCAAAAATATCGTCATGACTTGTTTACTTATTAAACAAACAAATTCACCTGATAAGTTTTTGTAAACTTCATGTCTTTATGCATATAGATTAAGAATCACCTATTGGCATGAAGGTAAATACATGAGCAAATATTAAGAATATACTAGACAAGGGTTTTTAATAACTTAATAAGTATTCGAGTTTTCTAAGAATTACGCTTGGATCGAAATAGAAGTATATAAAATCAGTTCATTAAGCTTTTAATATACATTTTACAAGTATAATTAACTGATAAATGTGATTAATTTATAGTTTATATTGTTTTGATTGTTCTATATATCCATTAAGATTTTAGATAGGTACATCAAAAAAGGTAACAAATAAAATATATTGGATTTTTTTAACGATGATTAAAAGATACCTACACCTATGAAATTTAGTTCAAACATTCATTAGGTACGCTTTCTTCTTTAATAGTGCTATTTGCACGCAACCTTCATTTTACACGGACTTTTGAGCAATAAATTATGTATTTTATATTAATACTTAACTGTTGTGTACGCTGGAATACAATATCACGGAAAATAATAGCTAATTTTGGAATTTTACAAGGACATGACCTTTATTTTGCTAAGGATGTAGGTACTGAAACCAAACTTTTTATAGACTTCATTTCCAAAAGTAATTCTCTTTCTGGGTCAGTAGTACACATTATGTCTAACATTAAATTTGTAATTTGTGAGATACACGGTGTGAGAGGTTTGACTGTTACAATTTTAACAGGCGATAGTATACATCAAAATAAACAAAAAAGTTCCAACCGTTTTAGAGACAAATTTTTTTCAAAACATCGGGTTTGATGTGCAAAAGTTCAGTTAATTTATGAATCGCTCCGCAATTTACTGTATGGAATATCATAAAAAGCAATGTTTGCAATCAAGTATACGATTCAGCCTCGTTGTGATCATATTGAGCCTCGTCACTTCATTGAATTTTATTGATTAATAAATAAATTAAAAGTAAATGACAGAGGTAGTAAATATTACATTTTATGATATTCTACGCAGAAAATTACGGAGAGATCCCTAAATTAACTGTATTTTTGCACATCAAATCGGATATATTGATATTTTTCTCGGTTGGAATAAGGACCCATGTTATATAGAACTGTAAAATTTACAGGCTCAAATTAGAAAAAAGTTGCGCCTTTCGATAGACATTAAGATAAACCAAAATATAATACTGAAATATTATGAATTACTGAAAATAGCGATTTTATAAAATGCCATCAAACGTCAGTATTTCTCAACAGAACGGGTTGAAATTTGGTGTAGAGAGATAACAATATACGAGAAATCTATTTTCGTCGAAAGAAAATTTCTATTACCATTAGTTTCGGTTATGTAACATTCAATTCTTTTTTCTTATGGGCGCCATATGGGATCTAGACAGAAGTAGATGTAGAAAAAAAATACGAACACGTCAATATTTATTTGAAGAATAACACATAAAATTTTAAAAATACAATAACTTAAATAAAAAGTCTAATTGTCCTTGACGAAAAGAAAAATTTTGACTGATTCGACTAATTGTTTTTGTTGTTGGAAGCTTTTTTTTTTAGAAATATTGAAATATTTGGAGAATGCTTTGACAATCTTCCTTTAAATTATAAATATTAGAAATGATTCAGTAAAATGGCGCAGTGACAATAATAATAATTCTGCAGTGGTATTCAAATATTTAAATCGGCGCTTTCCAAATACATATATAATTGGATTGGCACTCGTGAAAAATTTCCCTTTTTGTGGGACATTTTGGAAAGAAAAATGCAAAATGGGAAAAAAGGAAGAAAATTAAAAAATGTTAGTTTTTGTGGGAAAAATATCAATGAATTCTTATTGTGTGCAATATTCTTTACTTTCATTTTATTGACAAAATTAACAAAAAAGCTTTGCAATCCGAGAAGAGTTCTGTATCACAAATCTAGAAAACTGTAACCTCTATGTATAGATTACACTAGGTTGAAGAGGTGTTATTTTGCAATTTCAACCTAATGGAACGTATACATTGAGGATACATTTTGATTATTTTTTGAAAACTACATGCGACCGTCGAAAGATGGCTTCAGAGTCGTGATCACCACTCTCGAAAATAGGGGAGTTATTTTTTTGTTAATATTGGAGAGTTTTACGCTAAATAGTTACCTTTAAATAATAACAAATTATATTTGTGTCATAATTTAGAGAACACTGTTACCTATATGTTTCTATGTTGAGTTTGACAGTTTTATTTCTTAGATATTTTTATTGTAATAAATTATTTTTACGTTTATTTCTTTGGAATAGCCCGAAAAAAAAATTACAATACCTGTGAAAATATAGACCTACGTGACAGAATTTCTACCGCTAAAATAGATCTATTTTACAAAGTATTCGAAACATTGTGGACAACATCGCATTAAAAACTGAGGTTTGTGTGCGCAAAAATTGGCACTTGGAAGCATTTATGTAGAATATTTAAGTAGTTTGTTTAATTAAGTGTGGAATTTTGTTTTACGTCAAAAAAGTATCATCGTATTTTTAAAATTTTATGGGTTATTCTTTAAATAAAATATCAGTGTTATATATTGACGTGTACGTAATTTTATTCTACATCTGTTACTGCCAAGATTCAATATGGTACCTATGAGAAAAAAAACAATTGAATGCTGCATAACCGAAACTAGTGGTCGTAGAAATTTTCTTTCGACAAAAATCGATTTCTAATATACTCTTTCAAATATCAACTGACGCTAGATGGTATTTTCTAAAACCACCGTTTTCAATTTTTTCGCAGTATTTCAGCAACGACAGAAGAAATCAAAAGGTGCGACTTTTTTCTAATTTGGGCCACCCTGGTGTATATTGTTACGGTTTTCGAGATGCCAGTGGTGACCCATGAACAACGGACCACCCTGTGAACATACTATCGTTTGTTAAAATTATGGCAGTTAAACATCTGACCCCTGTATACAGTATGCGCCAAAAGTATGGAATAAATTCAATAAAAACGAAACAATTATTTTTTGGGAAAAATCCTCGAACAGGTCGATTTTTAATTTAAAAAATACATATTTTAGCGTAAAATGCGATTTTCAAATGTCATTTGTTTTCGAGTAATGACGTCATCGATTTTTTTTAAATGGCAACACCATATTTTTTTCCTTGATTCTGAAAGATCGTTTAATTCTCTATCAGACAGTACTAAAATTTTGCCCTCTTACATAAGAAAGTTTTCGAGTAAATGACGATTGAATGTTAGAAAAGGTAAATCAATTAAAGCAAAAACGTTATCAAGTTTAGTTTTTCGAATTGCATAGTTCTTTTATGGATCACGTAGGTGAAAATCTTTGCAAAGTGTCATTGTAACACCGACTTTCTAATAAGTATTGTAAGCGACATAGAAATTATTATTCAATTTAAAGTATTATGGCATATTTAACTGTTAGTCAAAGAATTGAAATTTTAATTCTTGTCGGATGCGGGAATATGACTAGAACTCAGAAGGAAGTTTGCGATTTATTTAATGAAAAATATCTAGATCGCCCTATCAGCCAATCAACAGTCAGTAAGGTAGAGTCTAAATTTAGAGAAACTGGCAATGTTGTAAATATTCCAAAACCTGGACGTCCAAGCATTAATGAAAATCAGAAACAGAACATAAGTATGGTGGATAATCCTCATAATTCTTCACGATTGGTTGCATTAAACAATGACACTAGCCAGAGCACAGTGCTACGTATCTTGAGGAAGGAAAAATATCATCCCTACAAAATTCAACTTGTGCAGGAACTCAATGAAAATGATCCCGATCGCCGCTTACACTTTTGCGAAATTCTAATGGATTTATGTCAAAGAAATAGAAATTTACACCGGCAAATACTTTTTTCAGATGAGGCCACATTTTGTCTGAATGGTACAGTAAACCGTCAAACTTGCAGATATTGGAGTCGGGAAAATCCTCATTGGATGGCAGAGGCACATACCCAACACCCTCAGAAATTAAATGTGTGGGCTGGAATAGTTGACGACAGAATAGTAGGGCCTTTCTTCTTTGAAGGAACCCTTACAGGACAAAGATATTTAGAGTTTCTAAAAAATGACCTTGTTCCAGCCCTTGCAGTAATTTTTCCTAACGATAATGACCCTGACATTCCTGACGATACCATATGGTTTCAGCAAGACGGTGCACCTCCGTACTATGCGCGCCCTGTACGAGATTTTTTGGACAACTGTTTTCCTGGGAGGTGGATCGGCAGACGCGGACCGATAGAATGACTTGCAAGATCGCCAGATCTTACACCTCTTGACTATTTTTTATGGGGATACTTGAAGTCAAAAGTGTACATTAATAAACCACGTAATTTAGAAGAACTTCAAAATCGTATTCGGGACGAAATACGCAGAGTTACCCCAGAAATCATTCATAATGTGCAAGAAGAATTTCTTCACAGACTTGCGCATTGTCAAGAAGTTGGTGGATGGCAATTCGAACATTTAATTTAAGTATAAAATTTAATCAATTGTATTTTATTTTGCATACCTCAGAATTGTTACTTTTTATAAAAAAAATAAATTTTAATTTACGTTTTCTAACATTAAATTGTCATTTACTCGAAAACTTCTCCATGTAACAGGGCAAAATTTTAGTACTGTCTGATAGAGAATTAAACGATCTTTCAGAATCAAGGAAAAAAATATGGTGTGGCCATTAAAAAAAAATCGATGACGTCATTACTCGAAAACAAAAATTGAAAATCGCATTTTACGCTAAAATATGTATTTTTTAAATTAAAAATCGACCTGTTCGAGGATTTTTCCCAAAAAATAATTGTTTCGTTTTTATTGAATTTATTCCATACTTTTGGCGCATACTGTATACATATATTTCTGCAGAATCTTGTTTATTTTATATAAAAACTCTAGAATTTATTAATAATACCTTTTGAAAAGTTGTTTTTAGATTACTGAATTCGTTTTTAGTACTTGCTAACAATTTATCTATATTACAAATATATTTAATTTTTTCTCCATTATATAATTTTAATTTCAAAGTGGATATTTCAAAGAATTTCAATAACTACAATATCTACAATGTTAGTAATTAAATATAAAATTGGTTGCAATCATATTAAACTTGAATAATGTATCATAATTATTAATACAATTTGTCCTAACGGTTCAAACAGTCTAAGGAATCTTTTCTTTCATCAATTTCTTTAGAATAAATCTACATAAATATTACCTACATGTCTAAAATTATCACTTATTGTGGTTTATTCAGGTCTTTTGACGCATTTTATTAATTACTATATTAATTATTTACACAAAACATTTTTAAATACAAAATCTTTTCACACTGTCGACTGATGATCTCACAGTGGTTTAATATGAAATACGTAGGTTTAAGAACAAGCATTCATTTTTTTTTAAATTTATTGGTTTTCAGTTTAGTTATGTTAATTTCTGATATAACATACAAGTAGGTATTTTATATAAATGACTTACTGTTCGCACAACTTCTTGGATCAGGTAGAGCTAATCTTCTTTGAGCAATGACCATTACGGCTCCCATCAGGAGGAGCGTTATCTTTCGTAACATTTTCTATCTGAAAAATAATTTTCATTGTTATTCTCATATAAAATTCTTCACACTTACATAAAACTATCTCGCTTTCTTTCTATATCTGATTCTTATTGTTATCATAAAATATTTTATACAGTGTCTTGCGGGAGGAAATGTAAATATTTTTAAGGTGAAAATAACGAAAAAAGTTCATAACACGGAAATCACGAAATGTGAGAATAAGAGGAATGTATTTCAGTCCTTCCTTTGTGGTAACAGCGAATAGCTTTGATGGCTTCGTTTTTGCGATGTTCTAGGTAAATTTTCTCATTAACGTCTCCATCCAAAATTGAAAATTTTGATTGAAAATTGACGTCAGGCAAAATTTCAAAATTAATGAAAAATGATTTTGTACACCGGAACGTTTTTGGGCCGTTCGGACTACGAAGAATCGCTATTATATCATCCGGGACCTATCCGGATGCGTTTGAGCAGATATAGCTTCAAAGCTTAATTTCAAAAAGTTTTGTTTACTTTTGTGGAGACCTGCACAAGGAATCAATCACCTACACAGGGTGATCCTGAAGTAATGACCCATGGAGACATACTAGATTTTTAAGTTTATCACGATTTAAGCTACCTTGCCTTAATAAAATGCTAATAATAAAAAAAGATACAGGGTGTCAAAATTGGAATTTAAAGTATGTTTTTTTTGTAATAATTACACTGTCTTTTAATGTATCAACTTAAAAATTTGGGAATATATGTTTTTGGATATGAGAAATCATAATTTGTTTTCTATTTCGACATATTTCCTAGAGGGCGCCACATTCGTCATATTTGTGACGTAAATGTTAGTGTATCTTTTCTGGACCCAACGTTATCATATTTTTTATTAAATCTTAAACCTACATTATTTTTGAGGAAAACTTACTTACTTACTTGTCATTAGTCACAGAAACTGGTAATTTTCGAGAAAATAGCTTTTGCAACAATCAGCTGCGATCCTTTGCAAATTGGATATGTTGAATGTAAATCGACAAGCAATAAAGTTTGCACTTGTGTAAAATGCTACGCATAGTATCTTTCAACATGCAACGTTTTTAAGATGGAAGTCATACTAATTCTTACTTTTGTAAAGTAATTGATTTTAACCAAAAAAAAAAATGCCTTACATTTAGAAATAGTTATTACCTTTAACATACATTTTGTTTAATAATTGTTAAAATTTAACTTACTATTGGTGCCTACTACGTTAAAAAGCTATTATCTCGAAAATTGATTAATAACAAGTATCCCCTTTTACTTAAAAAACAATGTAGGTTTAAAATTTTTTAATAAAAACGGAATAACGTTAGGTCCAAAGAAATTACGCTCACATTTACGTCGCAAATATGGCAGATGTAGCGCCCTCTAGGGACTACGTCAAAATAGACAACAGATTATCATTTCTTATATCCAAAAACATGTATTCCCAAATTTTTAACTTGATCCAACCAAAGATAGTGTAATTATTACAAAAATCACTTTTTACCCATTTTGGCAACCTGTATCTTTCTTATTATCAATATTTTATTAAGGTAAGTTGGCCTAAACTGTAACATTTTGAAGTGAAAAATCTAGAATGTCTCTATGGGCCATTCTTTGCGGACCATCCTGTATAATAAGCATGATTTGATTCGATTCCAGGACGGGTCGGCTTTTTTCAAATTTTCACTTTTTCATGGAATTTTTTGATGAAATACTTTATATTGATCTAACTGCCTTTATGAGACTTTTCATACATAGTGTTTTACAGAACTAGACAGGCAGACTCAAAATAAATGTTTATTTTTTCTTACTTATTTATTAAAATCTTTTTTATTCAAATACTTTAACAAATTTGAACCAGATTATTTTTTATTTATTTGATAAAGGTACAAAAAAATATGTTTACTAAATGTAGAAGTGAAGAGAGGCAGGTAAGTCGTCATCCGCTCTAATCTAATAATGAAATTGTTACTAATGTCAAATTAGGCAATCAAATACTAATTTAACACTAAGTTGACATTAAGTCTTTTGTTAAAGATTCAACTTGTACACAAATCAGAAAGTGAGTACAAAATAAGTATTTTGATTTCCAGAACATGTCCTCTTCTCGAAACACGCTGTATTTGATATTCAAATTTGAGAAAAAAAATGAAATACTCGTATTTTATGAAGAGGTTACATAGTTTTATTGCATATTCCTTATTTATTTTATTAGTAGTTTGATTGGCATTTGAATAATTTAATTAACACTGGATTTTAATCAAAGACCAATATTATTTTTTTATCTCTAATTAGTGATTTACATAACTCATTGCCTATATTTGCATTCCATAACATTGTAAAAAATTCCAATAGTAAAATCATTGCAATTTATTTACGGACAACTGCCGACTGCCATACTTGATACTGAAATTAATAGAATAAAAAAAAACTTGTCTTTTTATCTTGCTAAGATTCCGCAATAAAATAAAAACAGATAGGTAGGGATAGCGTAATATTTATTTAAAAATGTCAACCGTTTGAATCAAATCAGGAAATTAGTTATTTTATTTTAAATGCATACATTTGGCGTACATTAACAATTTTAATTACAGACACAAGTATGTCCATATATACGTTATAAATAAGAAACATTTTTTTTTGTACAATATTCAGGTACGTAGGTATTCTTTAGGTTAGGTAAGTCACAAGATGTATAAAAGCATTTGAATTAATTTTAATAGTTATTGCCTTAATGTAGCCTAAAGTGTATGTTTCACCAAATGTTCACAATAATTATTTATAAAATTTCATTAATAAAAATGTAATTGTTTTTATATATTTTAGGTATTAACAATGTTGTATGAAACTAACTACTCTGTGGACTAAAGCCCCAACCAAAATTGATAAATGAAAAACTTAATTGATAGGATTTGTAGGAGATTATATATATATATATAGCTTAAAATACCTTTCTAATACAGTAAAAAAATGTTACAAAAGCTAATAATAAAGAATATATGGGTAGATATTGTGGGTGTAATTCAACGCTGGTTGGGGCTTTAGCCAACAGAGTAGTTAGTTTCACACAATATTGTTAATACCTAAAAATAAATATAAAAAAAATCGATTATATAAAGAGTAAATTTTTTTTATTAATTAAGTAGGTCGTTATCATGTTTAAATTCATTGACAGGTTAATCACTTTTGACATTGTCGATATTTAATTTCAAATAATTTTAATTTATTGCTATAATAATCTTTATAGTTAGATATTTGACTCAACTTAAACGAGGCCACCTGTAGAAGCAATCCTAAAAATGCAGAAATAGGTCAGGTCTCATCTATTGTGGTTGAATTTTTGAGTTCACACATTTTCAAAAGTGAACTTAGATATTTATAGAATGTTTTCATTAAACCAGATTAGTAAATTTAGCTAGATTAATTTTTTTAGATAATTATTGAATAGAGCTCTGTCTGCGGAATTGTTTATTAGCATACGTAGATGTTTGGTATCAGAGAGCATACATATGACATCATGGATACATGTTAAATCAATATATAGGAAAATAGTATTTTATAAAAACTTTTCTGTCTGCAATGAATTATATTAGTCAAAATGGATCGATATCGAAAGGGTGGAAACAAATTTGAATCTACCTCCTGGATTGTAAATTATAAATTACACATCAAACATAAATAAGGCAAGAAATGAACATGTTTATGTCATGAATTATCATATTAGTAAACGACAATTTGTTTTATAATTTATAAATTAGCGTTTAGTATCTGAACATAAATATGTCTTTCTGCTGACTGTTTAAAGGTAACAATAATCAGCAATAATCATATATTATTTTCCAATAATTACCTATTAGTTTTTATCTGATATATTATGCAACCTATATAACACCAATCAGTATAACTGGTTGCCGTTTATTGTAAGACAATTCGACGTATGCAGGGCCAGGGTGGTATGTACGTAGTTATATGCTGCAAAGCTTACTATGGTTATAGATATAGAAAATGATGAATATTTTCTTAATAAACTTTCGATAGCTGCAAACTTCTAAAATATAATTAATTTTTTTTTATAGCTGCGAAATGAATTGAATTAAAAATTAGACACCTACAGGTCTGGTAGATGTCGTTAGGAGGCACGATTTAGTTGTATTGTTGAAAAAATAAACTAATCAGTGGAGGAAATATGGAGGTAGATATATTTTTATTTAAGAAAAATAACAAATCGGTATTTTTTTTAACAACTCTGTATGATTTCGAAAAATAATGTTATTTTATCTACAAAAAAGGTCTCTTGTACAATTTTAATAGAAGTTTTAGTTTTCGGGATAATTATTCGAACAAAATTGTATGTGTTAGAATGTCTATGTTTACACATATCTATGTAAAAATTGTAGTAGACTTTGCGACATATAATTATGAACCACCTTGTATATATGTTTCTAAAATTCATATACTAAAAATGATAAATTTTGTTCAATATTATGAATTTTATTTTAACATATAATAAATGGAACAAAGTTGCTTTAACAATTCTTTTTTATAATGAAATTAAAAAGAAAGTTTATTGTTCATTTAATGGTTATACTATTAATTTCTATTACGTGTACATTTATTAAGCAAGTTGTAAAATGTCTAATAAAAAATATTTAACGGAAATCAAGTTTTTAGTTATTGTTATCAGTTTTTATTAATAAGTTATTCAAAATCAATTGCATGGAAAATTATATAAATTACTTTGATAAATTGTAAATAAATAATTTTATTTGTTCATGCGGCAGCTGAATTTTCTAACTAGAAAAAAGGGCAGTATATATCCGTATAATTTGCATTTGCAACGGTAATTCAACTGATCTCCTTATAAATTTGCGGTGTATTTGTATAAATAATAACAAAAATTGTTGGAGTTTAGTATAATAGATATAGTTTTTCGTTTTCTAACGCTATTAATTTCTTAAATTACCTATCTTTGACAATTTATTCAATTGTGGGGTTGCGATTATATAAAATTTTTATTTTATAAATAGATCAAATTTTAAAATTCTACAAGTTTTCTGTATGGAAATGGTACTCTTGTTACATGTTAAAATGCTCCGTTTTCAAGTAAGTAATTCCTATTTCAAAATTTTGTTGTATACCTTAATTGATTACCAAATGCCACATAAACTATAGAAAACTTATGTTTTCCATTGCTACCGTGATTGCCCTGTAAATTTTCGCAGCGCCCGTGTTGACAAGGAGGAATTAAAGATAACGCTACGTAAAATGTTCCATATCATATTAAGAAAAATTGCTCAGGCAGGTCAATTCTGTAGTTTGGTAATAAAATTCAAAAATACTTTCACACAAAAAAGATTTTGCCCCTTACCCTCTCCGTTAGCGACTCCTTTATGGGGCATTTTACAATCCATGTTTATTGAAACATTTCTTCCTATTTTTGAACATAGATTCTAACGTTTGGCAGGCTAATTTTGGAATACCCTGTATATTGTCACGTGTTTCCTTCGACTTACATTCCCTTCTGATATCAAATTTTTATAGGTGTTCTGTAACGACTCCTCACTTGTTAAAGGTGATGTTTTGTGTTGTGTTAATAAGACCTCAAGCAAGTTTGTTGTTTACCACGTGCTTCAAAATTTATATTCAAGAGACATTGGGGAGCAAGTTGTGTAGAATGGCAACTTAATTGGGAAATAATGCCTGACGACTCTTCTATTCGTTTACCATCAGATAGATATTGCCGCAGAAGACGAAAGAAAATATAGAGTTTATGTTTGGGAAGCTAGAAATGGGACACCAGAAAAGGAGTTTAACAACAAGTATTTAAATGTAGGAGATGAAAAACACGAACAGCTAGAAATCATTAAAGAAGAAACAACAAAGAAATATATAGGGTCTGTGGAAAAGTTGACACAAAACTTAAGGCGGTAAAAGTAGAGACAAAAAAGTTTCTATTAACATTGGTCTTCCGGAATTACGCTTAAAATTATTTCGTCTACGCCTCCTTGGACGGCCACATTCAATATATCTTGGACGTAGGACTCCTGATTACATCACTCTTTCATAAATTTTCCTAAACAATCTTGCAGAAGGTTGCCTTATATCAGAGAGACGTTGCCGATACTATCTGTGAGCCGCCAGACTATTTCCATTAGAGAAACCATAAATAAAATGCATATCGGCATATTCACGGTTAATAAAGGCGATGGTTCATAGTTGTAAAAAAATTGAATGAAATGCAAAGTCAAGCATAACGATCACAACTATGAAAATAAAGAAACGTAAGAACTTAAACTCGAAAGTGACAATCATTACAATGAGATTGTCACACATTATCTAAGAAATAATTATTTCTGACTAAACTACGCAGGAAAAAAAGTAGAAATATTTTTTCTTTAAAAACGTCAATTTATTAAAAATAATATTATTTGCTTGATAATTCAAAGGACTAAAAAAATTTTGAAAAATTTTTGGCAACAGTAGTTAGAAAACTACCCTTATTTATAATCAATTCTGCTGAAACTTATGGTATGATTAGTACCTACTTAATTTTCATTCCATTATCTTAATCAGAAAAAAGATTATAAAAAATATCCAGAGTAACGTTGCTCCGGAGGACCAATGTTGATAAGAACTTTTTTTCGCTTTACTTTTACCGACTTAAGTTGTGCACTAACATTTCCAAACACCCTGTATAGAATATAAAGTGAAATAATCGAAATTTTAGAATACAATATTTACCAAATGACAAGTAAAAAATCGGGATGAATATATAACACGATCCACAAAATTGAAACAAAACAATTAGTATGGTATGACCATGTGGTGTGATGAGAATGGAGAAAGAGCGTTGAACAAAGAGTGCTTTTCAGTACACACTAGGGAATAGAAAAAGAAGAAAAAGACCGCAAAACTCATGAGAAAACGGAATAAATGTATGATTCTTGATCTAGCTGTAGAAGAAAATTAGTGGAAAATTCAAGATGCTTGCCGCATCTTGCATTTGGCAATTGTAGTACCTAGTTATATATTTAATTCACATAAAATTTTATAAACCTCACTACTTACTACACTTAGTAAGCTCCTATGCATTTTAGTTTTTGAGTAATAGTGATAACACACATGGTGCGTCGATTTTAGGTCTAAAAATCCTACCTACATTTTGTAAAAAAATTCTGCAATTTTCCCTCACAGTCATCGTTTAAATATGTGAACATAATCACGGTAACCACACCTCCACTTTCGACTGCTTATAGCGGGCTACACGTATATTGTTCATCATAAGGTGTTTGTTATTCCGTGTCAAGTGCAGATCTGGTATTCGATTGCCCCGGATTGCAGAAGGCTCCCGACGATGATCTGGGTCAATCGCTGACCCGCGGCCTGCTGCTTTCACGGTCACCAGCCGGAGATGCTACGGACGGAGCACTCTGTCTGGGCCTGGCTGTCATTTGGCATCAAGACAGCCCCACAACACTGGCACAATACATAATCGTTTGTCCTGCACTGTAATTTCACATAAAGTGTTGTTTCATAAAGCAATTGTTATTAAAATATTGCTGACGTGGCTCAGTCATTAACACATCTAGTTACCACATCTAGTTTTTAAATATTTTATTTTTTTTTTGTTTTGACCTAAATAGTGCGTTAATACAGAATAAAAGTTTCATGTTTAGTATGTTTTTGATTTAGTTTGGTTGTTTTATTGAATAGTCTACAACAAAATAATGAAAAAAATTACATTTTTTAATAACTTTAAATATGCGTACTCTTAGGGTCACACGTTCCTAAGAGTACGCATTAATTAAGTACCTTGAAAAGCGATAAAAATGACGTGATGCAATAGGTTTTCAGTAACTTTTAATTGTCACTTATTTTTAATATATGTATATTCCTATTTTAATTAACTACAAATTAAAAGTGAGAATGTACGAACACGCAGTTATCAAAGTGAGTACTCTTAACGCATTATGAGGTCGCAGTCTAGACGCATCGCGGACCGCTTTGTGCCGAGCTGATCGCGAACTTCTACAAAATCAGGCTCATATGTTATGCGCTTTTAACTTGTTCGACTGTACTATTTAGATATCAAATTATGTTCTGTGTAAGATGTATTTTTGTTAGCTCTTTCGAGCGAGTCTAGCTCCTGATTTGCTAGTGCAAACGTGTACATAGAAGATTATTCACTAGGCGAGTACGAGACTGGCCTGGTCCGCGGCACATCTAGACCGCGACCGCCTAGTGCGTTTCTACCTTTACGTAGCTAAACCGTAAAATGAATAGCTCATCATAGCAGATCTATGTGCAGCCGTCACATAAATTCAATACATGATTTTAAATGTTAAATATAAGGCTCGAGTTACTCGCCACATTACTTATTGATCGAAGTAACTATGAAGTCTCACCACCGAAATTGAAAATATTATAATATTTAGGCTACAAATAAACTTTGTGGTATCACTTGTGGATAGCGCATACGGACCGACTTCTAATTCTAACCAGCAACTGTCACAGTCATAACAACCTAAATGTTGCAACAACTCCCTTTGCAATTTTTGCCGATTACTGAAAAACACAAATGTGTATTCTTAATGGATACGTTCTCCTACCCTAATGGTTCTCTGGGTTGCTGTGACATAGGTAGGTAACTGGTATTTCCAGTGACCAGTAACATAAGTAATGTGCATTTTTCTAGTCTTAGCTGAGATTTTTTACGTTGTAGTTCTTGGGCTAGGTTTTGTGGGGTGGTCCAGTAGGTCTGGTAGTGACTAGTAGTCTTAAGCTACCTCGGTTCTTATTGTTGGTATTACAGGTGCTGCAGTCAGAAATTTTCCTGGTATAACGGCAGTCTTTCGAATCGTCCCGTAGTATCCTCTACAGTTGGTTGCCTCATATGCTTCAAACGTCTCGTATCTTCAGTGATAGCTCCGGGGGTTATCGACAGCGAGATTTTATTTATTTTATTCATTTTTTTATTTATTTAAACAGTACACTGCCCTACAGATCAAGGTCCAATTACAGGGCAGGAAAAAAAGAATTAAAGATAACGTTTTACAACAAAAATAAATCACAATATAACAGTGATGGACAAACAAATTACAAACATATAACCTACTTACTAACAAATATTTATGATCACATCTAGTTACCGAGAGTAAGTTTTTTAATTACTGATAATTTACGATTATAAATATCAAAATTATTATGAAAGGAATTATAGTTGACACAAATTCTAAAAAGAGGGGAACATTTTTGAATATTTGTCCCTGGAGTTGGAAAATAAAATGGTAGGTTAGTACGAGATGAAAGTCTAGGTATACGAAAATTTAGTAAAAACAATATAGAAGGACAATCAATTGTGCTATGTAAGATCTTATACAAAAAAACCAACTGTGCAATAGTTCTACGCGATTCCAGACTTTGAAATGAGAATCTAATTAATAATTCATTTTGTGGGACACCAACCTCTGGATAAATACCATCCTCTCTGTACGCCGCAGCCTTCAGGAAACGTCTCTGAATTCTCTCCATACCTTGTATGTGAATGTTATATTGAGGAGACCAGATAACAGATGCATATTCTAATTTAGTTCTAACAAAAGTCTCATATAATAGTTTTAATGTATCGAAATTACCAAAATCACGTGAGGAACGCAAAACAAAACCAAGAACTCTAAAGCTTTCTCTTGTAATGGCACTTACATGATTTGAGAATGATAATTTACTATCAAAAATTACACCCAAATCGCGAAAACTCTGAGATCTATTTAGAATGGCGTTATCGATGCTATATTCAAACTTTACCAGTTTCTAATTAATGGAGTAGGTAACGACATTGCATTTACTAATGTTAAGCTGTAGCTTGTTATTATAGCACCAATTATCATTCTGTTCAACGCATCTTGTAATTGCACACAAGCATCAAAATTATCAATTTTGTTATATAATATATAGTAGGCAAGTAATGTTAACATCACTGACTATGTCATTAATAAAAATATTGAAGAGGAGAGGTCCAAGGACAGACCCCTGCGGGACACCAGAAGTTGATATGAACTCGATCGTTGACTACGGTATTCCACAAAGCTTGTTCTATCTAATAAGTAAGACAAAAAGAATTCTAATAAATTCGTTGAAAATCCAATGGTGTTTAGCTTGGAGAGTAAGATACCACGATCAAGTCGATTAAAAGCTTTTATAAAGTCAGTGTAAATGACATCTACTTGGGAGTTATCATCGATTGCGTTAGATATGTATTGCGTCACACAGAATAGATTTGTCGAAGTGGATCTGCCTCTGAAAAATCCATGTTGGTGTTCAGAAATATGCTTCTTTACATAAGAAAAAGTAGGCTCATATAAGAGAAATTCATATGCCTTTGAAAAGTTATTAATAATTGTTATTGGTCTATAATTCTCAATTTTATTCTTTTCTCCTTTCTTGAACACAGGGATTACTTTTGAATGTTTTAATATAGTAGGAAATATACTTAGTTTAAAAGATAAATTAAACAGTATTGTAAGAGGTGTAGCAAATATTGAAGCACAATCGTGTAATAAGAAAGCTGGAAGCTTATCCGGTCCCTTGATATTTTTAGGTTTAATTTTTTTCAGGGCAGTCTTCACCTCCATTTCCGTAAATTTATTGAGCTGGAAAATATCCGCACAGATGTTATTAGTTAACGATTCAATGAATGGATGACTAGAGTCAACAAAAGAATTACTGAAATATTCCGCAAAAACTTTTACCAACTCCTCATTACCTTCATAGCAATTGTTTTTGTAATACATAGTATACTCGCGACAAGAATTCAGAAGACTTACGTCATACGAACAAATGAAAAATTCATTATATTTTCATCAAAATATTTAAGAAACTGCAACTGATAGTAATAAAACTATGTACTACACTAAAAGTTGGCATTATATATTGCACTAAATTGCAAAAAATAATTGTTTTTAACGCGACCAAATATCGAAAATTACGTTGACAATAAAAACAAATGTGTAACGTCAGCTGTGACGTAAGGCGTCTGAATTCTTGACGCGAGTATATTTGGTAAGGTGTTATTCGTTTTTTTGTGTATTTATGAAATGCCAGAATTTATTCGGGTTGATCTTTATGCTACGCTCGACATTATGACAGTACCTTTGATATTCGACATTGACTTCATTTTTTATATACGTTCTTAGAAACCGAAATTCCTGATGTGCTAGAGGATCATTGAAATTTTTATAGTCACGTAGCGCTTTATGTTTAAGTTTAATAGTCTTAATAATGTTGGATGTAAACCATGGCGGATAAGACTTGCCTTTTATTACTGTTTTGGGTACAAAAGTGTTAAGTATTTCATACAGTTTTTCATAAAACTTATTAAATCCTCCATTTATGTCAGTAACTCCTGATAAGAAAGTCCAGTCAATCAATGCCAATTCCGTATAAAGGTCAACCAAATTCGCTTTACGGAAGTTATAATAGTCCAAATTTACTTGTTCATTTCTACATTTAATTCTTTTTTGTATGTCAAATAAAATCACAATTGAAGGATGATGTAAATCCTCAAGAATTAGCACATCAACAGCTCTACAGTATGCGCCAAAAGTATGGAATAAATTCAATAAAAACGAAACAATTATTTTTTGGGAAAAATCCTCGAACAGGTCGATTTTTAATTTAAAAAATACATATTTTAGCGTAAAATGTGATTTTCAAATGACATTTGTTTTCGAGTAATGACGTCATCGATTTTTTTTAAATGGCAATACCATATTTTTCTCCTTGATTCTGAAAGATCGTTTAATTCTCTATCAGACAGTACTAAAATTTTGCCCTCTTACATAGGAAAGTTTTCGAGTAAATGACGATTGAATGTTAGAAAACGTAAATTTTATCCATAAAAAAGTAACAATTCTGAGGTATGTAAAATAAAATACAATTGATTAAATTTTATACTTAAATTAAATGTTCGAATTGCCATCCACCAACTTCTTGACAATGCGCAAGTCTGTGAAGAAATTCTTCTTGCACATTATGAATGATTTCTGGGGTAACTCTGCGTATTTCGTCCCGAATGCGATTTTGAAGTTCTTCTAAATTACGTGGTTTATTAATGTACACTTTTGACTTCAAGTATCCCCATAAAAAATAGTCAAGAGGTGTAAGATCTGGCGATCTTGCAGGCCATGACAAAAATTTAACAGCGAATTAATACAATTAGTAGGGTTAGATGTTTGTAGGTAGGTCGAATATTCCGTAATATTAAAATCTCCTATTAGTAAAACATTGTTATTATGAATAAAGTCTAGTGAACTAATAATTTCAAAAATCGAATTGTAATATGTAATTTTGTTGAAAACTGTTAAATTTATTAAATGTCCAACTGTAATTATCGGGATTGTCTAAAATAGCAAAGTTATCATTATTTTATTGTAATTAAGAAATGACTAACACCTCACATTCTATATTTACCAATAATCGAAATAATTTAATATAATTGCATTTTCTTGAAGTTCCAAAATTTCGTATTAGATGTTGCTTTTTTATTTTTTTTATTAATTAATTTTATTTATTATTATTTTTTTTTATTTTTCATTTTTAATAACATATTTGCAGTACATTCCATATCACACATAAATAATAGATTTTTAGGTATATTAGTACAACCCTGAGTCAGTCTTCCAATTAATTGCAGAATGTCAATATACAAAATGAAGGCTGTGAAGTAAATCAGTTGTAGTAAAAAGTGATTCCAAATATAAGTATATCCTATATCACCTCTTTATTTATCGATAAAATCAAATATTTATTCTCAAATATATCAAGAGTTAGACTTGTTTTAAAATACTTATATTATTTAAGGATATTACCAAAGCAGATAAAATATAGACATATCTTTGGAATTATCTCAGTTATATTTCAACGCCATGTAATTTTTGCGTTTTATCCGACTAAATACTCTTTTTTATTAAAATAGATGTTAAATATAATTAATTGGTAATTACTATAAGTAACCTGACAATAAAATTTATTTTACCTAGCATAATTGTTTTGACAACAAATTTTCTTCTTCGCCAGAGTACCTAATTAACCTCGATGTTATTACAGCACTCGTAAACTAAAAATTTTAGACGAGTCCTCAAAGGTAAAACTGTTATTCTCCGAATCTAACGGCTGCTGTCGCCGTACTACTTTTGTAAGATGTAGCGTAAGAGATTTTACTGAAAAATAACAAGTTCGAGGATTTCGCTATTTGTCAGAGATGTTAACGGATGTACAACGGAACAGAAATTTAAGATGACTCACTCAAAATTTAGGTCGATTTTAAGTTAATGCTCTACTTAAAAATCCGATTCAGTGTTTGTTTACATATTTATATTTATCAGCATATAAAGACTGCATTCAATGGAAAAGGTGAAGTAAAATGTTTCCATTAAAATAGTTTATTATTCTTTGTATGAAAGGAAGAATCTAGTAATCTTTTTATACAGTTTACTGCTTGCTATTGATATTTAGCTTTAATTATTTGCATTAAAATAAAAGGTACACTACAAAAAAAATATTACACATAATTCTTGTTTATCGAGGTCCACAGGGGATTGTGTCTATTTTTACACATTCCTCTGTATCAAGTAGCATGACAAAGGTTTAACACAATCAACTGTGTTAATACAACAAATGTTATGGATTAGATATTTTTGTGTTATTTATATCATTAAAGATGCAGACTGTACGCATTAACATGTTAATTTTACTGTAAAATAGTGCACAAAATTGTAGTATTACAATAGTAATTAATCAAAAGATATTTTACTTTTACAAATCAAATGAATAACAACCTAATTTTCTATTATATTTAACAAAATAGTATCTAGATTAGATACGAGTAAAAGTAGAAGAAGAAGAATTTGAAAACAAATAACATGCTAGTAAATCATAAACAATGAAACAACAAACATAAAATAAAGGTGTATTTAGGTACTACATAAACTCTAAAATTCAGGGTGAGTTTTCGAAAAGCTCTATAGGATAACCTTGCCAATAAATATATTAAACAAATGCTATAGATATTTTTAAAATTTATGGTTCTGATTACCTTTAGCAGTATCACAATAATCAGCAATATTTGATAGATAGGTACTTAACATTTAAATTTAAATATTCCCCATTTCGACACCGCGAACGAAAATTAATTTAACACAACAACGCAACACGTCCACAAAGGCGTATGGTGTGCTAGAACTGCTAGTTGTCCTAGGTACAGCACCTGTGCAGTTGTGCACAACCAATCAGAAGTAAGGATACAAAACACATGAAATGATGTACCTACTTTTAACACATTATTGGTAAATATTACACAAATTGAGTATATTTTATTATAATACTAGCAATTTTAATACATTTTGTGTAACACGTATAAAAAAACCAGTTTGTAAAACTATTAACACCGTTATATGGTGAACTGTAAAACTATTTTCCTTAACCTTTAAAAAATGTCAACAAATATTTTTTGTTTATTCAATATTCCATTATTATTTTAATGTGACGTTTGACGTAAAAGTATTCGTTAGAGCCGAAAAATATATACAAACCACGATGTTGATTCTATTAACTGAAACAAGGATTTGAAACAACAATTACGAAACTGTTATATTCATAATCTAAAGTTCGAAAAGGTTACATTTTGTGTTTGTCTTAAAAGTTTTTAAATGTTAAAATGATGTACGATGTACGAGGCCGAAGCGGATTATGTCTCTTCATTCACATGCGCACATTGCGCTGTAGAAACAGACGATCGGTCGCCTTCCCAGTAAACACACATACGTTATTTAAACGTATTGTCAACGAACCATTGGTTGATAATTCGTGTTACGTTACAAAATTAACCATTATTTTATGGTTAGAAAAGTAACGGTCTAACATAACGTTTAAAATACGTACTTTTTTAACATAAAATGTTAGCAAACCTTTTGTAACGTTAAATGAACGTTATTTCAAATATTTAAATCAAACTTATTTATTTAAATCTTTATAAAACGTCTATGTCAACTGATTGCATTGAACAAAAACGTGTTTGTAACGTTTTAGAGTAACAGGCATTAGTAATACTTACAAAACGTATCATAAACGTTTACCACTTAATAAATATTTCGGAATAAAAACAATCCAAAGTAAATTTTATACACTATAATTTAATAAAAAGATTGCATTAAGAATATAGGTACTTAAATATACAAATAACTTGATAGTAATTATTTTTTAATAAACCTCACAAGTCTTAAAAAACAGTATAATTTAAACGTGTATTATACGTTATAATCATTAAGGAAGCAAATTACCGTTTATTACACGTGTCAATTATAATGAGGTTAAACGTTATGTACGAATTTAATGATCTTATTGGTAGATAAGATCATGTGTTACACACATACCATTTCGAGTTATTTCTTGTAAAAGTTTGTCAGTTGCATATTCATCATTGTACGTACCTACCGTGATCCATGAAATACGTAAGTATAACTACTTCTATAAGCATTTAATTACAAATAATTATATAATGGAATATAAATTTATTCCACTAAAACTTTTCCTACTTATGTTTCAAAATACTTACAAAGGCGATGACAAAATGAATAAAAGTAGGCGCGTGAATTTTGTACTCGTACATACCTACGTTAAATTACTTTGTAAAATGGGTAACAATTATTATGACTTGGTGATTTTTTTACTTTATATTGAAATTTAAGATGCACTGATATATTTCTAATCATTATTGGGAATGATTTAAACTATTTTATTTCCTTTCTTGACTATCTGCTTCGTGGTCATTTTAAATGTATATTAGGTTATTATTATTATTATTAACATTATTATTATATTAATAACTATAATAGACATGTTTAAAGTTTAGACTTTCTTTAAATAATCAATATTATCTAATGTAAGTGAAGTTATTAATATGAAACTTGTTCAGACCTAATTTCATTGTTTTTAGGTTCCAATCAGTAGCATAAATAAGATATATTATTTTGGTATTTTTATATTTTGTTTGTATTATGTACGTATTATTATTTATTTAATAAACTGTTACTGATATTAAAACCAATTATTTATTATTACCTACCCTAATTTAAAATTTAACAATAGGTATTATTGATATTTTTTAATACTCTTATTTATAGGCATATAGTGAGTTCAACATTTTAACCACACTATTGGAATATCGATAATAATTATTAATAGCAACAAGATTAAATGATTAGAAGATTTTGTAACTATTTTATTTATATTATATTAATTCCCTGATAATTATTTATTTAATACGTGGTCCTGAATGTACCGTAAATACTAGAGCACGTTAAAAAATAAGGGTACTATTTTACATAAATTTTTGTTCAAAACTCAATAATAAGAGAGATAGAACCCTCTGAGGGATGAAATAAAAATCATTAAGGGTTTATCTTTTGGTGTTTTACAGTACGCGAAATATAACAAGCTACATCTAGCGATAATTCTGTCCGACATTGAATAGCTCTCAATGTCGGACAGACCACGTGCAATACAAATAACAAGCAGTACAAATAACAGGCTGTCATTGACCAATAAAAATTCTTTTTGAGTAAAATGCTAGATATTATACTATGAAATTTTTTTTTTTTTTGATTGGAGAGAATTAATTAGAAATATTTAATTTAATAATTTGACACCGTTTAGTCAAACAAAATAATAGTTTATTTAATATCGGTGTAATTTTATGCCAAACAATAATGAAAATAAAAACAATAAAGAAAAACCATTGAATTAAATCAACAGAAGTCCAAATAAAAAAATACTTAATATAAAAAAATAATACGTAGATGGAACAAGTTATGAAGCTGATTTGATATCAAACATGAGAAATCGTTAAATTAAATAGTAAGTCGTTAATATATATATTTTTGTTAGTTTAAATAGTCAGCGTAATTTTATTTCAATCATTTTTGTTTTCTGCGGCAACAATCAAAAAGGTGACATCAATAAAAAAATTGCTCCAAGAGTTTGTCTTTCTTGCCACAACAATATTTCTTGTATTGTCGAAAGACTTTGATTTAAATCGTGTCTTTCTTGCAATTCGAGATCTCAAGTCTTGTCTTAGCAAGTTCCCGTAAAAGTCAACGTTAATATAGATTTTCAAATATTTATTATCTATTTGAATTTAACAAAGAGAATATATTTATAAGTATATGATCAAATATATGAGTAATCGAATTCCAGTTTCACCATCACGTCTCATAATTAGCCTGTATTAGAATTTGTTATACAAATCTTATCCAATCATGCAGTTCTCCGCTTTAATTAAGTGAATAATATAAATTCCCTCGACATAAATTTCAGTTGAAAGTTAAGTAACCACGAATTTCTCATGCATTTTCACTTTAAAGATGTCAGCAACCGATACATCCTTTAGTTAGATACAGACGTGGAATACTAATGAATCCTTTTTGCAAAGCGAGCATTAGTTTATTAAATGCAAGTGCAAACATAGTTTTGCGCAAAAAGTCAATTAATCTTTATAGCCTAAATTATTATTCATAAAACCTGGTAATATTGACAATCACTTGCATAGTTTGTATTATTAAAGCTAATTACACAATGGTAAAAAATATACTTGATATTTTTATAACGTCGTTAATAACTGCTGAGAATAAATATTTCCAATTTGTTCAGTTAATAAAGAGCAATGTTTGTAAAGCTATTTTTATATACCGGAACTTCTAAACGGGTACAGAGTTTACAAACTTTTTGTATTTATTTATTGTTATATGTGCATGATACTAAGAATATAAGTGACAACAATATAGGTACTTTCATGATTCTTGTTTGCTGATTTTTACATAAAATGGCGAATGCGCCGGTAAATATAAGTAACGTTAATTAAAATGTTATTTACGTAATCATTTGTAGAGGAACGGTCCGAATGTGTTTTCTTCATTACCTACTTTTGTATATACGGCAATAGATAATATCTTTTTGATTTGTAACAGATATCCATGTTAAAATTAAACAAATTATCGATGATATCAAAAATTAAAGCACCAAATTTTCAGAGGTATGTAAATTGAAATTTCTTGATATTTGATAATTCTGTAATAAGTGTAGTTTGGTTCACGATTTTCCTGAGCAAAGTTTGATATCTATGAAATCTATTAAATCTGATCTACTATAAATAAAAACGTACAACTGCTCAATTTTCAGGAGAATCGGTGCTTTTGACATTAAATAAAAAATTAATGCTGGCATCATTCCTTGCAGTTGTGCTCAGCTTTTGTTGCTAATCTAAAATTGAAGAAGTATATCAAAGAAAATTCAAAATGAAAGAAGAAAAAAAAAACTGTTTAGCAACTTTTATAGAGAGCGATTCAGAAATACTAGGAAAACAATTAAGTACACAATGTATGTGAAAAATTATTTGATTTTTATTGTATTTTTTTGTTTTTCAAATTTCTCATTTTTGGAGACTTTACAGTAGAGATGGGCTTAGCAGTTCATTTTAATGATTCAGATCTCGAGAACTGAATCACTAAAAAGAACTGATTCTTAAAACCAGCTCTTTAAGAACTGGTTTTACGTCAAACACTGCAGACAGATATACGCTTCTCTCCGAATCCCGCATCTCCATCAATCGCAGACGGTCGGTTTCTTCCGCGTTTTACGATTGCGACCCGTTTAGTGTTTAGATTTTAGAATAATAATTCTTAATCAAAATATTTGAAGCCTTTTTTTCCAAAATATCTCGAATGATTTAGATATTGATTTTTATTTATTTTTTGTTTTTTATTACAGAATTTAATTTATATTTTTGTAAAGTTGTTGTATTTTACTTGTTAATAAACTTCAGTTCTTAATTCTGATACATCATATAATTATAATTAATGGCACATACCTATATCGTTTTTATTAATGTTACAATTTGACACGGACGCCTATATGCGCTGGTATGCAGTTCTTGGATATTATATTTAAATAAGAATGATATTAACGCTCCGCAATCGGATCACCAATCAGTTATTCAGAATTCAGATCGCCCGTATGATTTTGAAGTTTACATAGGCTGTGAACACTCGTTTACTATTCACTGAACAGTTCCTTCTGACGTCTAAACTTGAAAATATCTCTCGCACTCTACATCAACGATACAAATCAGTTCGCAAAGAACTGATTTGTCAACTTCTCGAGAACTGATTCTCGCAGTTCAGTGTCGAAACCCGTTCTTTTAAACCAGTTCACTCGGGAACTGCCGTCTCTACTTTACAGCCCCTTAAAATTGAGCCTAAAATTTTGTTTTTTGCAAATATTTTCAAAATCCCTAAGCCAATTTCAATGGAATTTGGTATGGCGTTATAGACAGTCTCTCTGAACATTATTAAGAAAGTAGTTTTGTCAAGTACCACAAAAGGCGCTTGTTATGCGTAATGCCATTACATTTGAAAAACATGGTTTCCAATTTTATTTTATAAATTCTTTACTATTGCTTTCGAAGCAGCGTTTTATTCTACACAAAAATCGCTAAACTAAATGTAAAGCCTATAACTGATAAGGATATCACGAGATAAATATTTTTCTAAATGCTAGAACAGATAATTTCTTCATTTAAGGCTTGGTATTCTACAAAAAAATCTCAGGTTTATGGTACTATCTTTAGCAAATAAATGGATAATTTAAAAATTTTAAAATAACGTAATTTTTTAAATACCTTGAAAAAAAAATAAAGCAACAGCGCAATCACTCAATCTGTTTTAATTATCTTTGCAACCACCTTTTCCAAGTTGTCAATGGTAGTAGGTACCACAGCTTCAGCAAGATTTCTGGAAATATCTTCAGCTTCTAATAAAAAAAGTAAGGAGTATTTTTTTGTGTTGAATCAAACGGAATTTAGAAAAAAATAGAAATAAAAATTTTCGAAAAAACTAAGTGGCCCTGTGATACTTGACAAAGCTATCTTAAATTTACTATCTACAACCCCATATGAAATTTCAGTAGGGATTCCGGAGATATTTGCAAAAAATAAAATTTTAGGTCCAATTTCAAGGGGCCTCAGAACTTTCAAAAATTAGAATCCGGGAAAACAAAAAAATACGGATTTAATAATTTCTCATGCAGATTATACACCCAATTTTTTCTTAGCGTCTCTGAATCACCCCGTATAATGGAAGATAACAAAAAACCGTCCATAGATGAAGCTAATAGATATTAGATTATAATGATTACGTATGTGAATTATGTGAAAGATAGATTAGCATAATATGCTCAAAAATATATTTTTTATTATGTCTGCTTATATTTTCTATATGTACCTAGGTATGTCTTTGATTAATTTAATAACAATTTTAATTTCAAAATATGTATTACGTTTTATTTAAAAAAAATAAAGAATGTTGGATAATACTTAAAATATGAATGTCTCTGTTTTTCATATTTGGCACATCACAAAATAAAAAATTACCAAATTCGTAGATATCAGTTAAACCCTTTTTAATTAATAAGGACGGCAGTACTTCACTGAAATATTTCTTTTCAGTTTGACTAATGCAATCGTTGAAATATGTATGTGATGAAAGAAAGCCAAGCTTAATGGCTAATGTCACACTCGGGATGTTTAAGCATTCCTAATACGACGAGAAAGTTTTCTAGAAGTTTATGTTTGGAAAGTGATATGGTTTCGGTTTTCTCCAACTTTATCGATTTGTACCGTTTGTTTTGAGTTTTCATGTGTGTACACATCTTCTGTAAATACATAGACTCAGAAGACAATTATTAGTTAGATAGACGGACATTGTGAAAATTAAATCCGCATTCCTTGAAGTGTCTATTTTCGTTTTGAGGTCGTGTAATGCAGTTTGCTTAATTACCCGCAGCAAAGTCTTTTATGTTTGATTATATAACTTTATTGCATCATTATGTGTCAACAGTTGAAATGTTTTTTTTTTATTAATTTTGTCACATCTGCAAGTTTGTCTTGAAGAAATAAGTAATTCACAAAGTTTCTATACTCGTGCTGATAGAACGTATAAGATTACAAAATGATGAACTTTTTAAAAACTGTCCATAATTTATTAACAAATTGTAATATACAAATAATAAAACTTAGTAAGAAAATTTGATTTAGTAACAGTTTATATTCATATGTACGGTGATTCAGAACTTATTTAAAAAAAATTAATATGCAAGGGAATAATACAATTTTGTAGAAAAGGGCAGATCAATAAGGACAAAAAGGATTTAAAAGTATACTTCTGCATGGCATTGAAAACTGGTCCACTGCCAAACCTGACAAGGCAAAGCATGCAATTGGCGAGCGGACAGAAAATTTAAAGAAATTCCCAAGGATTCCGATTTAATCGAATTTATACATAGATTTAGTTCCGAATTTAAGCCAACTTCAATTATCTATGTCATATTACCTTTAAAAAATAAATATAAAAATATTAGAATTTAAAAACTCCCATTCCGATTATTTTATCAGTTATTATTCAGCTGGCGCTGTATTCAAATCTAGGGAATTTGCTCTCAGTATTGTAGTACAGTTTTGCCTACTCTTATTTTATCAATTTCTCTGTGATAGACAATAAATTTATATATTTTCTGCACACCCTGTGTCTGCTGTGGTTCCGACATAACATCCAGATTTATTTATTTATTTAATTTAAATAGGTATCCAACAGACCAATGTCTAGTTACAGGATACAAGCACAAAATATCAATGTAGGTCATACATTAATTTCTATATGAAATAAAAAAGAAAATATAAATACATTAAAATCAAAATAATAAAACTACATACAATACATAAAATACAAAAAAGTAGACTGCCTACACAACAATGTTCTACAACAAAAGACTATCAGTGTTAAATACCATTTAAAATCGATCATAAAATATATCTACATAGATATGAACACTTTGAATTGCAACACAAAAATAGGTACGATGTTTCTGAGGCTAAAGACATAAAGACACTACTGTTGTATCAAACAAAAATAGATCATTTAAAAAATCGTTTTTTTTTATTTTATTAACCGAGTAGAAGAATATATCTATACTGTTCTCCATAATAAAATCCATAATAAAATTTTTAGTTGTTGTAGTGTTCGTCTTATTGTTAATTCAGTTTTGATATCTGAAGACTCCCTAATTTTCCTCAAAAACTTAAATCGTTTGTTTCCCGAAAACGGTTGGGGTTATCGATTTGTAACAGGTATACCTTTTCTATTTAGAATTAAAGATAGTTCAATAGTTTTTTTTAAAAAAATCAAAAGTGTAAAGTACAAAAAGTTAGATATACTTTTACATCAACAGTACATATAACTAGCGCCCTCTAGTCGTGACCTCAACACTGTTTGCATATTAGTAATTGCCACCTTAAAATGCATAAGACTACAAATTTTCAAAACGGTCGGCCCATACGTTCTTAAAATATAGCAAAAAATCCAAAACATTTTTTTAACTTTAACACTGGTAGAATGAAAAGGAGCAACAATTGAATAATGCATAATGGGCACATTGGGAAAATTGCATGATTTTTCTAAATACATGCAAAAGAAAGAATATATTATTGTTTCCTGGAAATATAAGCCTAAAAGCGGTATTTGAAAATTTAGTCGCCCACGGCCACGCCCCAACAGAATGATCGCCGCCACAGCGTAGACCTGTGACGTCAGACGCCATTCGGACGTATACACAGATATGCAGAAAGACAAGAAACAAACGCCTGTTTACATCACTAACATCGTAATCTGCACCCTTATCCAAGGAATCAAACCGTGGCAATTTATTAATGTTAATATTTATTTTAATTATTATGTGATTATTGCCGGCAGATCTATGTTCTGACCTTTCTGACCTATGACCTTTCAATATGTTTGAAAGATTACTCTGCAATACATTTCAAATCAATATAAAATTTATCCAACTTCCCCATTGCCTTATTTTGACGTTAGCGATCGTTAAGGGCATTAAGCTATGTACCATTATTAATGATTCACCTTGTATATAAATATTAAGGTCGTCGTCAAGTCCAGACCTGAGATCTGCGAACCAAGTGCAGGCTTTAGTAATTGGGACATGATAACACAATTCTCTCGTCTTCGGACAACGATCGTAATAAATTAATTACGGAAAAGTGAATGCAAAAAAAATCAGCCTAGGATCATCCTCTCCTTGCCGTATAACGGCATGCCCGCCCGCAGATTTCACACAGAAGATTTACTAACCCAGTTTATAAAATTGCGGGTTTACGCAACCTATGCCGCAACCGGTAGATTGTTCAACGGGATCGAAACCAGAACACATCATACTCCGCTCTTCCTGGAGACCGTTTACAATGATGTTAATGATCATTATATGACGCCGTTGCATCACTGCATCAGCGTCCTGCTGATCGGTTAATTCCCAATCCTTTCGAATTTAACGTAATTTGTATTATTTTATACAAGCAGTTTTGGGATGGAATCATTATATTTTAAATTGTATTCGTGCAATCGCCTCCTACAAATGAAAGAATTTTTGTTGAATGTCTGTTATATGACAAATACTTAAAGATATTATATCATAACTATCATAAATTGTGTTTAACTATGCAAATTTGCAAATAAAAAAAATATGTGTTAATTCTAAAGTTCTGATTTGAGATAGCAAGTTTTGTAGAAGTCTTCCATATTCCTGTTTATACAGTGCTTTTGAAAAGTAACGAATAAATTCATTATTTTTGAAATTGAGAGAAAATCCCCTGGTACGTCGATTTTGTTTTTAAAAAAGGCACTTTTTGACATACAACCCATATTTGTGACGTCATCGTTGTTCAAGATATGACATCATCGACAATTTTTTTAAATAACAACCCCCAGATTTGACCATGCCATTTGAAAGAGCGTGTCATTCTACATACATACATCATGAAAAATTATGATGTTACATAACAAAAATTTCAAGAAAATAATGTTTGAGGGTTTTAAAATTTAATTTTCACAATACTGTGCACCTTCCCATTATGCAACACCTGTCCGTGCTTATTTAGATGAGCTGTTCTCGAATCGTTGGATAGAGAGAAGGGGGCCGATTGAGTGGTCAGCCAGATCGACTGATTTGACACCTCTAGATTATTTCTTGTGGGGATACTTAAAAAGAAAAGTATACGTTACTAGACCGGTTAATTTAGAAGATTTAAAAGCAAGAATTCGTCACGAGATACATCGTATACCTTCTGAAGTTATTGACAATGTCCAAAAAGAATTTATTAATTTGAACATTTAATTTAGTCGATTTTTTACATAATCATTATCATTTTCAGTATTGTGAAAAATAAATTTTAAAATCTTCAAACATTATTTTCTTGAAATTTTTGTTATGTAACACCATAATTTTTCATGATGTATGTATGTAGACTGACACGCTCTTTCAAATGGCATGGTCAAAATTGGGGGTTGTTATTTAAAAAAAAATAGTCGATGACTTCATATCTCGAACAACGATGACGTCACAAATGTGGGTCGTATGTCAAAAAGTGCCTTTTTTAAAAAGAAAATCGACGTGCCAGGGGATTTTTTCGAAAACTTCTTAATTTAAAAAATAATGAATTTATTCGTTACTTTTCGAAAGCACTGTATAACTAGGAAGATATGCCAAATACTAACCTTTTAAAGAAACTTTTTTATTTTCTTCCTTTACTTTCTTCATCGCTTGGCAAATACAGAGCCATTAGATGTTATTCATAAGATATTCATTTTTCAACTGAAATATGATTTAAGGAATGAAATTTATTTAATATAAGAAAATTGTACTGTTATTCCTGTCTTACTCACCAATATTAAATTGTATGAAAATTGCCCATGAATGTGGTACTAGATGCAAGGAAGATGACTTTTTAATTATTGATAAAATAGTTAAAAACTATCGGTTAGAAGTGTTATACATATTTAGCACTTATAGATTACCAAAATAGGTAAAAAGACATTCAAAATATTTAGAGGTTTAGGAGTACAATTAAAAAGGAATATATTTATTCAATGATTGTTTTTAACGCTTCGGGTGTTATATTATGTGTAAAGCGCGTGTTATGTTAATTTAGACTTTTTAATGTACATTTTTATTTTAATATCAAACATGCCGCATTAAATAATAATCATGAAAATTACATATTTTGTCAAATATAAATCATTTTTTTATTAATAATAAGTATTATGTAGAGTAAATATCTGCGCTCAAGTTATTTTTAAAAAACCTTAGTATATTTCTTATTTATATTCGACTAGCTATTGTGTAAAAATATATCTTTCTTTTTTTTCTGATACCTGTTACAAAAACAAATATATATGTAAATATGTGTGTTTCATGCATATTGAATATAAATAAATTACAAATTACAAAAATTACAGGGTGTCCGAAATATAAGTGTCTTTATTTTGCTGTATGATAATTTGAATATGTTTGAAATGCCTTAATCATAACTTTCATAGACCTCTTTGATTTTGAGACAAAGCATGGATTTAAAAAAATAACACATTTAAAGGATAGTATCTTAGAGAATAGCTGAGATTTCGGAATGGTGAAAATTGCTACTGACAGAGTTTTTTACGTAAAGTTCAGTGGCAGACTTGTAATTTCTCTACAGGGTGTGTCTTTTAAAATATGATCCAAACACACATTTTTTAAATGGAACACCCTGTATATTTTTTGCCATTCAATTCCATTATGTTTCATAATGATATAATATTTGCTACTTTATGTTTTGGAAATTGTCAAAAATCTTTAAATAAAACTGATGTTGCGTGGTGCATAATTGTCCATGCATTTTTATATAAGGTCTGTTTAAGAAAGGAATCGGGACTGGTTCCAAACTGTCAAAAACGCTCGTCTAACTACCTCCTAATTGCTTGATGTTTACTGAAAATAAATTTATAACTTTTCTGGCTATTATTATACAAAATTGGTTTAAGAACTCTACCTTAGTTACTTAAAGAAAAATGTATAGAAAATAAACTGCTGCTTAAACATTTAAGTTATATAATAAATAGTCTTCTATACTATATCTGGTACCATAATTAATAATATCTCCTATGTAATTATACGATGTGTATTAAGAATAATATTGAAAAAATTAAAACACAAAATACATAGTTCTATTTATCCCTATTTTATAATTTGCTAACTATTTTCATGATTACATTTGAAAACTTCACCACAGGGAAAATTGAAATAGTTTTTATATATATTTTCAATATTAAATATTTTTCAGCAGTTTTATAAATTACATTGTCGATTAATTTTCTTCTTATTATAATTGTTATTATGTTTGTATTTAATTATATTCAAATGCTATTCACTTAAAGATATGTATACATTACTTAAGTGGCTAATATAATTATCCCGTTAAAATTATTTTTAGAATTATTATAGTGAGGAATTTATGAACCAATTTTTTCTAATTATTTAAAAATGCTTTTTAGCATTTTGATCTTATAAATATATATTTTAAATTTCGTCCTGTATCTTAAAAACGAAAAACTTTAGGAACGTTCTGATTGCGACATTTTAAGTTTCTTGAAACAGTAGCTTATTGTTGTTTATCGATTAAAAAAATATTTAAAAAACAGTTGCAGTTAATTGCAATATGAAGTATGTGCGATGCACAAATATTTCTGTCTGGTCTCAAGTTGCAGTTTGAAGAATATTTAGGAAGCATTCGCTTCATTAACACAAAAGACAATTACAAACAAATTACGTTTAAAAAGTATTCACTTGGCCTTAACTGCATCTTAGTATACAATTTTGCAACACAGATTACAGTGATATAAGTGGTGTATTTCTGAAAACGATATATGATTTATATTCTAAGTATAATGTAGGCATAGGATCAGCTACTGCTATTATTATATGTGTAATTCGGCTATTAATTGTTTAAGATGTAAGGTTATAGATGTCCCTCTAAATTTATAATGACATTCTTGAAAATAAAAACAAAAAAAACCGGATACATTCAGTAACTATCAAAAACGTCAACATAATGGTTTCACATATATATTTTGCCTCATCTATTTTCAATGGCATAACAAGTAGTGTCGTATATGTTTGTTATAACGATGAACCTTTTCGAAATTTAAAATAAAACATTCAGGCTGCATTAAAGAATCGAAACGTGACATTTTATAGGAAAGAAAAGTGATAACTAGTTTCAAAAAGTCTCTTCAAATGAAGTTGGGCAAAAATTAAAACCAAAATATATGTTTTTCAATTGCTTTTCTTGCAAATCTTTGTACATATTAGAAAAAGTTTTTGTTATGTTCCTCCTTCTTGGTTGAATAATAATTTCAATTATACCTAATAATTTTGTAATTGATTTTCTTCCCATGATGAGAGTTCAAAACTTGTTTACTAAAGCTAGAAAAAATTCCAATACAGGTCACGCACCCCGTTTTTTGTATACCCAAGCAAATCGTTAAAAAAACCATTGTGTACTTTCACCATGATTTACATACCTTTGTCGATATCCGCTGATAACAGGGTCATATTTATTCGGCATAGGTATGTTTTTACACTTTCAAGTATCTCTGCAGAACAGATGTGTGTCACACACGTACACACATATAGTTAATTAATAATTAATTTCTAATTCTAACATTAAAAATTAGAAACAGAAGTGATCAACGTTGTTTTTATTTAATTTAAGCAATTACTAGGTACTAGGAATCAATTTGTTTTAATAGCATCTAATGCTATTTACTGTCAGCAACTAAATCACAGACATAGTATCCTTAGGTAGATGATGTTCATGTTATTTTTTATTTTCCTGGAATTTCAGTAATACATTTTGGAAAAGTACTGATTTTCGATAAAATCTCATAAATAAATACCTCCTACATTTCGTCTATGTATAAAATAATCTACATGTAAAATAAAACTGAAGCGTTTTTCTCGAACAAATTTAAAAATATTTGATATACAGAATGTTAAAGATTAAAAATAAATTCACATATCTGAAAGATAAATCGAAAATGATTATCGTAATAACAAACTTTAAGAACGCTTTATTTAAATATTTGACTGGCTCTTGACAAACTCAATTACGAGTATGTTGTAAAATGTCATGGATCACTTTAACTATAGAGAACCTTTTATTCTACCAGAACTTCTATCCCAGAGGTCCTAGTCACTAATTTTATAATTTTGTTATGACATTTTTTTACATACGTTTCTCTTGTGAGAAGTTAATTTAAAGTAGCTACAGTTAAGAAACTTATAAACATAAAAATCCAGTTCAAACCTTTTTATTTATTATTCGGCAGAATTATTTTAAAGAATACTTTAACAAAATTAAATTTATTTGATAATCTTGCCCCGCACTTCACTTTTTTGAAAATTTAGGCATCACTGAGAGATATAAACACGTTTTTAATAATTTTATCGCGTTCAGCTAGGTTGACTACATTAAGAATAATTTAATTCTTTTATTGTTGTTATTGTCATTATATATTCAACATCATGGGATAGCAGGTCATTTGAGAAAAAAAAACACAACAATAAATTCTATTCTTGAAATACTGATATTAATGGTTTGTCACAAGTTATGACTTGATTAACACCTGCCTTTTTGTTTGCAGATATTTACACTACCTGCATATACTTTTAATGAAACTTTTAAATTTTTTACTTTTTTCACTTTTTTTGTAAAGGAAAAAATTTTTTTGTCTGACATTCCTAAATTAATATGAACTCGTCTTTCATTCTTAATATCGCATTCAAATATTTAATATTTCAGTTTGTACCGCAAGACAAACTACAATAAAAATTTATATGTTTTGAAGATATCTAAAATAATATTTTTGGAAAAATTATTATGAAAAATTAAATTTCTTATACGATGTTAGGTATGTTAAACTAAATGTCTTTACGTTTTTCTGTTTGTTTTAAAAAAAGTCATTTACATCCTATTGTTACTCTTTTAGCATAAGAATATGAATTTTTTTCTGAAGATGGATATTACGAAATAAACCCGAAACGAACGTAAAATTCCAGTTATTGTTGTGTTTTTTTTTCTCAAATGACCTACTATCCCAGAATGTTGAATCTATAATATTGATTACATGGTCAGGAAAATTCTATTGATTATTATCATTAGTGTTAATGTTGATTAAGCTTTTAGCAGAAAACATTTTTAAAAAAGTACTGGTATTCGATCTCATGGTGCTGTGAAGATAAGTATGTCTATTTATTGTTTTGTCGTTTTTTTAAAGAATTATGTATATTTTATTTAAGAAAAGTATAAGGAAATTTATTTTTGCTGATAGACAAAAATGATAAAATTCAAAACAATACTATAAATTAATTTTGATGTAATTCATTACCTCTATTACAGAAATTAATAGGTAAATAAGATATTTTACAAATGATAAATTTTTAAAATATAACATGTACTAATATAATATACAGGGTGTTCTTGAAATACATATTCGAACGAGCCACCTTAGACTCTTAAGGCCAAAATACAACGATTTATGTTAATTTTCCTATATGCAAAAATGTGTGTCTATTAGAAAGTTAGAAGACACCAAAGTTTTTAAGTTTTTGCTACTGGTAACACCCATTTCGATTTCTCATCTCAAAAATTCCTATATACCAAATTTCATGCTATTATTAAGATAAATATTTACAAAAAAGTTTAAAAAAATAATAATTATAACACCCCGCACTTCAAAAACTATTAAAATTTAGAATAAGGTAAATTGAACTAGATCCTCAATTTTAGTCTCAGGAATTTGTGTGTGTTTTGTACAGACCTTTTAGAGACACCCTGTATATCAAATTCGTATAGTTTTCAATGTTTCTTCCTGAAATGAACTATCCTGTATTGCATACGATCAGGTATTGGATACGAACGAATATTACTTCATATATAGTAATAACGCGAATTAATAATTTTTATTCAAGAAAATTCTTTACAACTATTAGAAAATGAAAGTAACCTTTGCACATCTATGCTAATAACTATTTACTTGTAAACAAGAATGTGGAACGTAACCTTAACACCAGCTTTCGCAATATTTTCATTACTAATTTTTCGATTTCGAGTTTATTTATTTACCGTGTACCATCGTCGGAATCCCCTGTTACAAATCGTTTACCATCGACGTGAATTACAGTAATCGAATTTACATGCCCAGCAAATGCTCACGTGTATGCTATAGTTGAAAGTTACGCAACAAAACAATTTCCAATGAATAGTGAAGGTACCAGCATTAAAATCATTCAAAAACTCCCTACACGTTCCACCGGTGAAAAGAACTAATTATAATAATGCGAGAGTAAATGTTAAGTTTGAATGCCGCATTGAATGACTTGATTTCCGAGGAGATAATCACATGTGAAAACTAATTACACCATTGCATAATTCGATTGTGCATTTTTGTCTTTTTACTACTATAATTTCCTGCGTTGTTTTCACACGGTAAGCGAGGTTCTGCTTTATTTTTAAATACTCGTCAAAATTAGCCAACGTTGTAATTAGATACCTAGCTTTTACGAGTGTATATGAATTGTTTTATAATTATAGTGAATTTAATAGAAAGGATTTCGTTATTTCCACTAGGCTGTGGTTAAAACAATGAGTAGTTTGTCTTTTTGTTGATTCTTGAGCTTTAAAGCGTGTCCCCTATTTTCATCTTTTATTTATACAGAGTGTTCCGTAATATTTACCTACACTGATAAAAGTGGGGTGGGAATTTCCATGTTTTGTTATGATCTTTTTACATAATATATTTACTGGAAAATTTTAATTTACATTATATATTAAGGAATATACAAGTATATGTGTGTCTTTTTGCATATTTTTCAATGTTAGGTGTAAAGGTAAGTATATATAAAATATAACGAAATTTAAATTATCTACTTAGTAATGTTACATATCTATATTTTACAGTTCCAATCTAAAAATTAAAATGCACGTTTATATGAAGAAGAAAATGTTTGCTCCCTAATTTTGGAACACCCTGTATATTATTTTCAATGATTCAACTACAATAATAAAAAATCTGATATTGGAAGAATTTATCCAGGTATTTGCCAAGGTATTTTAATTCGGATTAGTTGAAATTAAATTTAATTTTTAATATATATATATATATGGTTAACGGAGTCTGAAGTGTCACTATCTTATTTCTAGATTAAATCTAACATGCATCATTAAAGTGACAGGCAGGTAAATTTAATTGAACTGAGAATGCCGACTTTTAGTGTATAAACGCTAATGAAAAGAGATTTACAGAGGTATTACACATTTTACATCTTGAGAAATGCTAAAGAAATATATCCTCTATAAAATAATTTAAGGAGAATATGTTTTATTAAGAATAAGACACAACTTAAAAGGAGATTTCTGAGGCGATTCAACTAAAAATTTCTTTGTAGAATATATTGTTGCTTTTCAATTTACAACGGTTTCAGTTAGAAAATATATCATTTTAGCAATTAAATTAAATTATCGGTCAGTGGTCACACGGTATAAGACGTCAGTTGAATTGAGGGGACTTGATCGCTGTAGGTTCGATCCCCGCAGTCGGTAGATTGTATATAAGCTATATTCTGGAGTGGAGAGGATAGGCATCCTCTCTGCGGGAATGGTAGGATAGAAGAATGTTGGCTTGGGTCAATGTGAGAGATTGATACCAATTAATGTTTGACAACCCCCCTAATTAATGTGGTTTTTTAGGTTATTATTATTATTGGAAATATCAGAAGTTGTGTTTGCTTTGCTAAGAATTTTAAAAATAATTTATTTTTATCTCCAACACTGTTGTTTTTTTAAGTCAACTAATATAGCATTTTTATTCAAATTTTACTATTTGTTATCCAACTTATGAAGGACAAAGATCGCTATATAAAACATAACTATTACAATTTGGAAAATTGGTCAAATCATTTACGAGACATTTTCAATATATTATATTTTAATTTAGACTGGTGCTTTGTGGACTAAAATATTAGGTTCTTTTTTAGCTCAATGTATCTTTTATTGTGCTGGGTCTCATTTTTTAACACTTTATATATCGATATGTAATTTATGGTTATTGTCGATTATACATGCATACGTACATACATACATTAATTAGTTATAACTGATATAACCAGTTTTGTGCTTTATTGAAATTTTATTGTGATACTAGTTGCGGCAAGAATTCAGACGACTTACGTTACGGCTGAAGCTACGCAATTGTTCTTATTGTCAACATAATTATTGATAATTTGTCTTGTTAAAAACAATTATTTTTTGAAATTTAGTGGAATATCTAGTGCAAACATTTAGTGTAGTATATAGTTTTATTATTCTCAGTTGCAGTTTGATGAGAATATAATGAATTATTCATTTGTTTGTATGACGTAAGTCGCCTTAATTCATGCCGCAACGATACAATATGTAACTAAATAATGTAAATATTTTGAGAGGACAATAACAAGATGTTAACAGTATGATATATACTGTAAATTTGCCATTATATTATTTAGCTGTTTCTAACATTTAATTAACTAATTTTAATAAATTGGTTAGAATTTACATATCGAGTTACGCTAGCAAAAATAATAAAAAAATATATAATTAACTGAAATATAAAGCAAGTAATTAAATGATTATAAACATGTTATAAATTATTAGCTTCTTCATAAAAGTTGCTACTTTATATTTTTTAAATAATTTCAGCCTCATAAAAATTTTCAAAAAGAATACTACAGCTAAATCACTCCGCATTGTTAGTTGCATATTAATCGAGATAATTAGTAATCATATTCAATAACTTAGACACAGCCATGAGATAAAGTATAATCTACAATATATTTCCTGCTGTATATCAAAGTCGCTCATATAAAATTAATTATATTTCTTATCGAACGTTGTCGAATTTATAAGATATAAGTAAGTATGCTAAATATAATTTTCTAAAATTCAAATTGAAGAATGCAATCTATAACTTTCTCTGCGCTTCAACAACCTGAACATGTCGAAACGTGTGAATTATAAACTCATGCCTTATTCTAACTTAGTTTATTTACACGAAATGGTAGCATATTATATATGTATAGATAATAGGTCAGTCCCGCATGCACATTCAAATTCTATAATACTTACAGTTTCATTTTATTGTTGATTTTCAATTTACAAGGGTTTCGAAGTTAAAAAATATCATATTAGCAATTAAATTGGAAATTTTAGCAGTTGTATTTGTTACGTGGAGAATTTAAAAAATATATTATATTCATCTATTCCGTTCTTTGGTAGAGCACGCTTAGCACTACTGGAGCAAATATGGAAAGTTCTGCTATATCA
Source organism: Monochamus alternatus (assembly GCA_037114965.1). Lineage (NCBI taxonomy): Eukaryota > Metazoa > Arthropoda > Insecta > Coleoptera > Cerambycidae > Monochamus > Monochamus alternatus. The sequence goes on along the minus strand of CM073431.1, from coordinate 67,891,884 downwards.
CTGATATGGTCTATATCCCATTTGTCCTTTATACAATGGCAATTCTGACCAAAAATTGATTAATTGATTAATTTTGAGTAAAAATGGTACATATTTTAGTAGAGTCAAAAAATTCTATAATACAGTTTGATTTCATTGTTTTCTCAAATAAGCTTTACGTGTTATCCTGTTTTGAACTTCAAAAGTGGGAAAACACTTTACAAAATAAATAATTTTAATTCTAAATAAATTTCTGAAAGGCAACAATTCAAATCAACTGCTATTTTATTTTTCAGTAATGCTGCAGCGACTGTTGAAATATTAATAATGTGGGTATATGTTGCATAGACCGAAAAATAGGGAGATTTACGATTACTTTTATAGTTTCACATGCATAGCAAAGTTACATTTAATTTTGTGGTAATGACTCGTATGCTTTAGCTCTATGCACCACACGACATTTCACACGATGCTTGGTTGGGTTGGGTTAGGTTAAATTAACCTATTTGCTTATATTTTATTGTGTTTTTCTTTATAACATTTCAAACGATCGATTAAGTTAAATCTACGACACTTATTCTTAAAACATTACTTTCAAAATATTTAAGTTATATTTATTTTCATTTTTCAGAATTTCATATCTTCTTAATACAAACAAAATAAGTGCATATATTCCTAAGAAACGAATATTTACAGAAAGTTTAGTTATGAGAAAAAAACGGTACATGAATTACTAAATATGTATGGATCAAAAAATTAAATATGTCACCTGTATTTTTTGCTGAAGTAGAACCATTGAATTAATTATTATGCCGAAGCTATAAGGATGAGTAGAGAGTGAGTTCTGTTCCAGAACTAATTTTGCTGGCATTAGAAAAGTAAATTTTAATTTAAAAAAATGTGAAGAATATTAGGCGAATTAGCATATAATTAACGATATTTATTATAAATTTGAGAAAATAATATTATTGCAGTTCTAAAGTACTCATAATAGTGTAACAAAAAAGTATTTATGATGCTCATCCTATTTTTAAAAAATATTTAAATAAATCATATTTTACTCCACCGAGGATCTGGATACACAGCTCTGCCTTCAAATCATCACCAGAAATTTTCCCAAATATTCAAAAACAATTCACATATTTACTAAAGGAATAACAAAATTACATCAATTTTTGTCCAACGGTCTTCCCAACAGTGTGTTCAGATAAATTATCAATATTATTTCAATAAATTGTAAAAATTTGAATAATTTCAAACACACATGATGATAACAATATTATTTTGATGAAAACATTATTTTGTTCATTTTTTGTATAACTTAACTGATATTTCGGTTTTTTATTTATTTTTCTTCGCGAGGATTTCACTTATAATAGTTTATCTGAACTCACCCTGTAGAGAGACTTCAACGGCCGCGCAAGAAACTAACCCGTCAACTGTTAAAAAAACAGGACAATCGAGTGTTAAACTAAATTTAAATTCCTCCCAGATGCCTCCGAATACACCGTCGCATAAACTTTCAATTATTCACTAATTTCTTAAACAATAAACAAACTCTGCTGCCGCACATGAGACTTACCAATTATATTCCAACAAGTTGCGGCGAAGAAACACTTTGAATGAACTGTCAGACAGATGCTCAGTCGGAGTATATAGCCGTCCTACATCCCCACAACTCTGTAACCTACATTGAAGCGCTGCCCCGCGAGATCCCCCGGCCCCCCAAATCCTCTTCGTGATTATCATTCTGACATTTGACCACTATCACTATCGTACGTAATATTTCACAAAGGTATCCTCTTCGGTTTTACTGCAATTTAACACGCTACCATTACATGTTTTGAAGGTGTTTTTCATGTTGGACGGTTTCAATTTCATGGATGAAATATTACGCTTAAATGGCAACTGTTGTGTGAAAAATTGCCACTTGGATATGATGAATTACTAATATTGTGAAAATTAGTATCAATAAACTCCAAAAATAGTCCCTTTTGTTACAAGTACCTAAAATACAGTTTTTTCGGACGCATTGTTGCTGTCTCCAACCGAGGCGAAGCTTCGGATTTTAACCTTAATATTGTTTAATGCAAGTACAAAATATAGGTAACTATTGACGTTTATTTTGTATAACATATAACATGCATATGCAACTTTTTGGGATTGAGCCCGAAAAATATTTACTTTAGAGTCTCAAAAAGTTCGTAAAACGTTCGTAAAGGTATACAAAAAAAATAATAATTTTCGTAGTTTTATTATCGAAGTTCCACATTTTTTTTAAATAAAAGCGAATGATGCCTCAGGTATTTATTAAACTTAACATTAGAAATGAAAATTCTCTGATACTACAGGTGTTTCTAAAATAACTCCTCAACTAACTTTTAAGTATAATAGACTACCTACCATACAAGAAAAATAAAGTTGAATTGATCGAAATTTACTACTTCCACCATAAAGATAGTCTTCAATGTTATAAAATCTTATAACACATTGTTATCCAAGAGTAATATAATGATTTTCAAGTAAACCATGTACATGTTTTTGCAATAATAATGATACTCTCTCAAAACAATTTTGGAACTTCTGGAAGTTCTGAGTAGAAATTTCATTAAATCTATATTGGTGAGTGAATCAACTAAGAACTAATGTTAAAAGTTGAAAGTAGATTTCGTTACGAATACGTCAGCAGTTCAAAAGAAATTGCAAATTTCATTTAAATGAGTGCCATTATTATTGCAAACGAAAAATAAAAAAAAGGTTATACAAGTATGGGTCCGGCAATACCTCGTTTTCGAAATACAGGTTGTTGAAATTTTCTGTCTTATATACTACAGTCTTCATTTCTTAAAAACCGATCGAGATATTGACATCAGATTTCGTACACAACAGTGTATAGTGAAGGGCTATTTTCACGTGTATAAATTTATCTTGCAATATACTAGCATCAGTAGCGCTAATTACTCATTTTCAAATTGGTATCGCACTCTTAAAGCCAAGTTAATTCCGCTTAAAACGTGTCTCTTGGACGTTTGGACGTTGCAATAGACCAGCTTTGGAATGCTAATTAAAAAATAATAATCTAGGTGGCTTGTGTCAGTTTGTCATAAATTCCGTGTCAGACTTAAACAAAATAGTACATTATACTATAAGGGAGAGAAATACGTTGTTTTGGCAGAGGTGCAATTTGAAGCCCGAGGGGTACAATGCACCGAGGACAAAATATCATCTCTCCCGAATGGTATATACTATTTTTTCCACGGTCTAATTAATTTAAAAGCACATATTTTGTCAGTATGAAGTAAGTAGCACCAGAATTATTGTATTCGGATTTGAGCATTTATTTAGTAGTCGTTGAGTTATTGTCAACTACAAAATAAACAAACAAAAAGAATTGCCAAATTACGGAGCTAGTTTGGTTTAGTTTAAAGTTAGTTTAGTGCACAATGAATAATTGTGAGTCGGAAGAGATTGCGGAGGCTGCAAATATTGCAATAAGCAATTTGCTGCCTACGAAGTCAAGATCTTTATATGATATAGCCTCCAATCTGTTCAAAAAGTGGTGCGCCGAGAAAAATGTTCAAGTATACAGCGAGAATGTTTTGTTGGCAAAAAATCGAAAATATTGACAAAGGGTGAAATCGACCGTTTTCTATCAAGTGCAGATGACAAAGAATTCTTAATGATTAAGGTAAGATTACTTTTGTTGTTACGTATTTCAATTATTAAGTATTTTGATTTTTTATAGGTTGGATTAATTCTGGGGATTGCTGGAGCTTGTCGAACTGATGAACTAGTAACTGTAGATGATATTGAGGATGTAGGCTCTTCCTTGATTGTAAAAATATAAAAATTCCAAACACTAAGACAAAGATTCCACGAACGTTTCTGGTTACCGATGTGGGAAATATGCTTGAATTGTTTCGAAAATACCTGTCCCTTTGTTCTCCCCACGTCAAGCATAAGCGCCTTTTTTTGTACTACAAAGCAGGAAAATGTAGTTCGCAGCCAGTTGGCCATGGGAAAAATTCCGAGTGTTCGTATTTAAAATTACCTGATGCTGCATGTTATACTGGTCACTGCTTACGAAGATCTTCAGCGACATTACTGGCAGATGCTGGTGTGGATATCACGACAATAAAGCGTCATGCTGGTTGGAAATCAACGACAGTCGCTGAGGGTTATGTCGAGAACTCCATTGAAAATAAGACCAAAATAGCTAATCAGATTCTAGTAGGTACCACTACTAGCGCAATCACAAAAACTGTAAATGTAAGCGAAAGTAATATTCCTTCTAATATTAATTTTGAAAATTGTACAAATGTAACATTTAATTTAAATGTCAATAAATAATTTCAATGTTATCTTTTTTTTGCATGAAAAACGTTCTCCATAATGTAAACTCCCTTGGGAGCATTATACTCCCTTGGGAATAATCGACTACTTCTGTTTTAATTTTGATGTCATAGAAACTGATTTTTACTCCCGACCGTGGAAAAAAGATGTTTTTAAAGTGTTTAAGTTTGTTTTTTACTAATGTTTATAGAAAATATTGGCATTGGCATTCTATTTGTCACCTTATTTTTTTCTCTTGTTTGGATAAAAAATGTTCAAAGGTGTAGAAATTTTAAGATTTTTAATAACAATATCTCCTATTACAACGAATAATTAAAACTAAGATGTTATCTGTAATTCGAATTTAATTCATTTTAAACTGATGAATTAATTATACTTTTCCAGGGGTGCGACTGAAAATGTTTTATTAAAAGATTCACATTATATTTTTACATGTTAAGTACAGGGTTCTCTAAATCTAATTTTGATTAAATGAACAAATTCAGCTGAGCTTGAAATGACACAAGATTAATTGAATATGACATGAAATATTGCTAACTATATGCCATGTATAATTACGTACTAATTAATATTAAATAGTTTCACTAAGTGACAAGTTGAACATAGGTATTTATTAAAAGTATTCCGACTATTTTCATATTTTATTTTATATAAGATTTATTTCTATATTGGTATCGTCTACAGTGGTCATTATTACAGTGCGTAAGTACCTAATATATTTATTTGTTTATGTCCTCTAAATGTTAACAAATTCTAGCATTGAAATAGTATAGATATTCGAGAAAAATACTCGTACAAAAAAAGAAACAAGTTAAAAAGTACATATATTTAAGTTAAAATATGAAAATACATACAGTATATATTATTTAATAAATATAATACTATCTCTACCTCATTCTAATCACGAGGATTAGCCCAGAAGTCGAAGACGTATGCAGGAGAGGGGGCGGCATATTATTATTAAGCAGGCCGCATTTGCGCCCAAGAACGACTTACGTTGGTAGGCCCTAACCACCATTCACTGCATGCATGAGGGACCGGTATCAATCACTTTGACTCAAGCTAACATTCTTCCATCCTACCATAGTCGCAGAGAGGGTGCCAATCTTCTCCACGAATATAGCTCCGGCTGCGGCGATCGAACCCACACTGGTCTAGCCACATCGATTCATGTACTGACGCCTTAAACCGCACGACCACTGACCGACCCAATAGAAATATACAATAAATATTACCTATCTACAAGTAGGTACAAATGTATGTATAGTTCTTTTCATATAAATTTGTATTAGTAGAAATAAAAAACTCTTATATTTCCGATAAAGCCCATCTGTGTTGCCATATGTTTCGGCGAGCTAGTATTGTACTAAAAATAGACAACATAAATTTCAAGAATGAAGTGAATAATGCAATTATTTTTAAATAAATGTATGTAAATTCAGCATAATTTTATACTTTCAGAAAATAATTTAATATTTTAAGCGTAAGTACCTGAATAAATTAGTTTCACTCAATTTAGCAATTATTGATTTAGGGAATATTTTTACATAATTCCAACACATGGCTCAGGCCGGTGAATCAAGACTCCGCCCACAGGGTAAAGCGGAGTAACCTTTAAATTGAGCACCCAACAAGATGTAATTACTTATTATTAATACCATTCTATTTCACGTTAATTTTGCATTCAATTTATCTGAACACGTGTACTTGATAAAATCATTATGATTTGTGAAATAAATGAACTTTTATTACATTTATTTTCTATACTTTTAAAAATTGTGTCGCCCTACTCTTCCCGTACCATTGTCGGCAGGCATTAACATTTTTTAGGACTACTGTATCAAAAGAGATAGAATACACTTACTTTTGAAGTCACTTTATTTAAAATTTTACCAAATGATTTTGTGTATTTAAAGCTAAAGAAACCACATTTCCTAAATGTTCAACTAGTCTTAAGAGCGCCGTATTATTGAAATAGTATTTTCTACAAATATAAGTAATTTTAGACATTTAAGAATTGGATAATATAGAGTTTAGCAAATAAAAGGAATGTTATCTCATGCCACCTGTGAATTTGCAAAGGCCCCGAAGTAAAACGAATATACGAGTGTAACGACAGAACACGGCCTAAACAATACATTTTTAGGTAGGTACAAAAATCTTTCAAAATACGTATTTTTTAAATTCAATTGTAAAAATAAATATTGTTATTTAATAAATTTACATAGTTCTGCATATAAGATTATTCACTTTTGTTTATAAGTATGTGACAATAGTTGTTAAAATATAGGGTTAGAATAGCAAAATAATGTGTGTCCTACAAATGCATTTTAAAAGATATTATATCATTTGAGGATAATTTAAATAGTAAAAGTGAATAAACAAAACATCAATAATTTTATTTTTGATATTACTTTTGATCTACATGTTTTAATTTTCAAGATTTCTGTACCTAAAAAACACCACAAATTTGATCATTTTGCAGCGAGAAATACGGCGACCTTAAAGAACTAACATGTAGTTTTGAATTTGCAATAAACATCTTAAATATCTAAATTTAAAGTAAATATTGAGAACTCGTTTTATTAAGAATTTGTAATATCTAATACTGTTTAGCATTCATAATTTTCACCCTAATTAACCAAATCGATCTATGCTTTTGTATATGCTTTGAAAATTTTCGTTTCGGGATATGTTATATTTACAAATAGAATTTAAGATTTCATAAGATTACACGGGAATTTTTTCTTGTTAAAATTGCGCGTTTAAACAATCTATGACATTTGATGAAGATGATATTATGTAATATAAATTGAAACTTTCTTTTTATTCTCTGACGAGTGTACTAAACATTGGGAAATATGACTCTGATTTATTTGCCGCTGTAAATGAGTATGAATGTAAAGAATTATCCCGGAAATCTTAAAATATAGATGTGGATCTGGGAGAGTACAACATTTGATAAATTAAAAGCTGAGTACATATATTTATTATAATTTGAAAACTGTTTCTGTATAAATTTTGTTTCAACATTTAATAATGTGCAAATAAATATAATGTACCTACTTTGTTGAATCAATAGCCGCTCCCGGAACTTTTTTATTTATTAACTGATTTTGATTTTTAGATCTTTTGTAAACGATTTCAATATCGATCCCTGATAATAGTATATACTTAATAATGGTATTTAATAATGATAACAGTACTTACCCAATATTTTATTATATTTTGTATACAGAGGCTGTCCGGAAATAATGCGTCAATATTCCAGGGGATGATTTTACACGAAAAATTAATGCCACAAGGCTCTATAATATTTTTTAGTTATTGAGTTACAGGGCGTGCACATTTTTTTTATAAATTTCTTGTCAGTCTTCCAATTTTTTTCTAATTTTGTACATGTCTAGTGCGTGAATTTGAAAATAACGTAATTAAAGATCTTCAAAAAACTTTAGAAAAGGTCTCTTTGTTATATCGCGTTAAAATAACGAGAAATAACATTTTAAATTCACAAAATTGTATAGGTATTTAATACCTAATACTTACTTAAATTAGCCACATTTGTTATTGTTATAATTTAAGTTAATTATTTAAGTTTAAGTTATTTATTTTAGGATCTTATATTTTCTTGAAGGTATATTTTTACGAAATTTATCTAAATTTCGCAATAAATGAGCATATCAACTTTTAACTTTTTTTTAATTGGATATTTTTGCCACTAAAATCTAAATAAATATTAATAGATAAACAAAAGTAAACACACTTGACACTGCATAGTTTTGAGAACGAAAATATAGGAGCATCAAATGTATTTAGTGCTCCCTCATTTATTTTCTTGTGTGAGATATTTGTGATCTAGGCAAAATAAGATTTATAAAAACAACCCTTTTGCGCAACGGGTAATTTAGTAATAGTTTTTTATATTTGAATGGCAAAAATATCCAATTAAACAAGAAAAATAAATAATGCCACATATATGTATAAGGTGCGTCAGTGTTATCGCAAAAAAATAATTGGAGTAAAAAATTTTAAAATAGGTTTGGATGAGGGGGTAAAAAATGAACATTTTAAACATAATTTGACTTACACAGGACTATTCATTTTTAGAGGGTAGACCAAAGTTGTATTTTTTTAAGTAAAACACCAGGCTGTTGCATAATTCCATGCAAAATGTAAATATCCATTGAAATACAGGGTGTTCCATTATTATAAATCTCTAAAAATACAACTTTGGGCTGCCCGCCGAAAATAAATCGCCCTATATAAACAAATTATTTTTAAAATTGCCATTTCTTACCCCCTGACCTAAACCTATTTTAAAATTTTTGGTCTCCATTATATTTTGCATATTTACAGGAAATTACTTTTTTAATATATTCTTCTGCAGCACTATTCACTACCAGAATTTGTTCAATTTCGTATTGACCGATTTTTAACATTTACATCTCGTGTGATCACATATAGTAGGTAGTGAAGTAATGAACTGTAACAATTTATTTTTTTATATATTATATAACTGAATTTCTTTCATGGTCTTATATTGTATTGAAGCTATATTTCTTCGCAAATAAACCACTGTTAATAAGAGAGACTTCAACGGTAATGCAAGAAATGAACCCATCAACTATTTATTTTTTAAAATATATGCAGGGTGTTTGTAAATAAGTGGGAAATATTTTAGGGAGTGGTTGACGAAGTTATTTTGTGAAAAAAAGTTCATGTAAATATAGGTCGAAATATGATACAGTGTTTAAATTTTAATTTTTTATTTATTATTATTAATTATTTCAAAGAGTTCTAAGATATTGACTTGAAATTTGAAACACGCTTTAGAGGGATAACTATGCATTTTCTGGGGTGATCCGAATATTTCTATTTGCACCAGTGACGTAAGTGCGTGAATGCGACAACCATTTGAAATAAAATGATAGGCCTCTGACTGATATTCGCCATCAATTCTTAATGAAATCGGTCTATTCAATTATTTTCGTAGGATGCACCGTTTTTGAGGAAAAAAATAAAACATGTTTTATTGTAGGTACACAAGAAACATAAAACCAAAACAATAACACCAAACAACAGTAATAAAAATATGTTTTAATAGTTGCAAACCTATGATGTTGAAAATGACCTCCCTCACAAATGATCCTCTCAGTCTATGCACAAATATGATAATGTACATAGGTACTCAAATATTATGCTGTAAATTCAAGCTCAAATTAATATACTGATGATATAACTCAATTTTTTGTTTGTGGTAACAAACAGTTTAGTAAACTTACTCAAAAAATGTTCATTGTTATCTATGAAAGATTTATTTAGATGGCAAATATTTATATTGTCTGAAGCTATTTATTTGTGGCATAATTAATTAGTTTTTCTTTAGTTTTATTGGGTTTTTGCCACACTTCTCAAAAAATAAAGATTAATTAAATAAGCCCTTGCGCCAAACAGATCAGTCAAGGGTTATTTTTGAAACTAAGTTTGCCTAACCAAAAAATCTCACACTGAAAAAAGCAGATAAGTAAAAAATAACAAAACTCTCTGTTTTCGTGCTCAAAATAGTAGTAAAAGTATTAAACGTATGTCAAGTTTGACATTTTAAAATTTGTTTATCTGCTTCCATAGAGATGTTAAATGATTTTTATTTTATTTTATCAAGAAGAAGTAAGTAACAATAAAATAAAAATCATTTTCTGGAAGCAGAAAAACAAATTTTAAACTGTCAGACTTGTCATACGTTTAATACTTTTACTACTATTTTGAGAACGAAAACAGGGAGTCAATAATACGGAAGTGCGCGATTGTGATGTGATTTTTGTTATTATTTACTTATCTGTTTTTTTCAGTGTGAGATTTTGGTTGGTTAGGCAAACTTAGTTTCAAAATTAACCCTTGACTGATCCGTTTGGCGCAAGGGCTTATTTAATTAATCTCTATTTTTTTTGAAGTGTGGCAAAAATCCAATAAAACTAAAAAAGCAAATATTTAAATGTGTTTTTTATCCAACCAAATCAGGCGTGCATTTCTTTTAGCTTCGATAGGTGTTGATTTTCAGTGAAAATGAAAGGAACTCACCATTTTTTACATATGTATTCATAAAATCAATAGGTATTTATATTTTTTCGATATTAATTATTTTAGACAAATAATAAGAAAATATCACAAAAAAAAGGATAGTAACCCTACAGCCAATCCTTCAAGCCCGATTTTACGATCTTAATGTCAAATGGACACTTGATATTTTATTGATTATTTTACCTGAATATATAGGTACAGTTTACTATGGAAGTAGAAATAACAATTAAATGTTATATAGGACATTAAATAGTAATGATAATACGTTGGCCCAGTTAGAAAATCAAGACCTTGTTAAAGATTCAACTAAAAAAAAGAGTAATAAACATCAGTTTTTTTAACTAAAAATCTTTTTTGATGGTTATCTTTTACAAATTAAAATAAAAATTTGAAATTTGTTACTGAAATTCTTTTAGAGAAAATTTTATAAAAAGAATCTGGGAAAAGTACTCACTAGTTCTATACTCTATAATTTACTTTGTTATGTCCTGAATCTTGCATTTCTCCTCGTTCACTCAGCAAAACCTTCATCACTGAATTTTCCTTGTGGGCTTGAACAAGTGTTTCAGTATTTAATGTAGGTTTTATGTATGTACATCCCGAAGAAGAAATAGAATACTAAGTACAATAAAAACTTTCTACAACGACGCGTTTCGTTCGATTAGAATTCGTAGGTGCGTAAAGAGATATTTTAATATATCATTATCAAATTCTCATGTGCTCACATTTTATTTTCGTTTGCCTTCGAGCTACAGGGGACATTACAATACAAATAGTGCCTACTTACTTCCCACTAGAGGTTACTAACCGATATGCATAAATTTCGCGTGCATGGCCAATGTCGGACACACCTAGTTTCTTATGAATGGCTCTGAATTTTTTAGAAATCATAGACAGTTACGGTAAACTTATAAAATGAGTTAGATAATTTGAACGTAGAGAGAGTACTCTATGTGAAATATGTGACATCTGAGGAGATTATTAGATATAAGAAGTGGGTTGAATGCAAGAGTTATGGCATACTTTCAAAAATAAATATAATATTTGAAAACTATGTATAAAAAAAAGAAATTATTTTGAATTAAGAATAACATTCACGTTAAGAAACTGATTTAGTCTAAAATTATTTATTTAAATGAAATCAATTGTCTTCGTTCAAGATTAAAAAATACAATCATAGACGGACATAACTGCCTTTTTTGATAAAATTATTCTAAAATTCAATAGAATAACGCGAAATAAATATCGATGATTCAGATCCAAACTGTTTTAAGCAAAAAAAAATAATTTCCATGAGAAGTTATTTCAATTTTAAATTTCAGAAATAGCTCACATTCAAGCATTATCCCGTGGTTTCAAAAAACGCGATAAAATAGGATAATGATATAGAGATAAAACATAATAAAACTTCATTAATAAAAACCTGAATACACATTCAATTTTGGAGATATAATTTAGCTCTGAGGACTAGTTATTCTAGAATCTGGAATTATGGGGAGTGTAGTGTGTTGTGTAAAAAGTTACAGCCGTTAGCCCCCAGACCTCCTGTACTGCCTCCCATTAGGGAGGAGGGGATCAATCCACCTAAGTCGCTAATCAGCCTATTAAAGAGAAAAAGGTGGTGATGTTGGTCAGGGGAATATTTCTAATGTAGGCCGTAGAAGGCTATCGTTCTACCAACACGGATTGTCTTCCTTTTCGCAACCTCTACAAAGAGGTGCGTCACATTTCCTCATATAGCAAAGATGTTTCCTTAGCCAACAGTGTCCAGTTTGAATATTCGTCCTCGAAATGGCTAGGTACTTCTTGGTAGTATCCTTGCAAGGGTACAGGAACTTCTTAGCAACTTGACATCAGCTTGTTTCATAGTTCTCTAAACTCTTTGTAAATGTCCTCCGAAAAAATGCTGATAACGGAACCATACTGGAGGGATCAGATCCAAAATTATTGAGACCCGATGCATTCGTAGGTACCTAGCTTGTCAGCTTCTTTGTTGCCACTGCACTACTCGTGTCTTTTAGCCCAGGATATGCTGATTACTAGAAAAAGTACCTAATGCTGATTTGGTCAGTCTGTGTAGATTTTTATAGTTTTGTCCGTTGTATGCATACGGGCAATTTCTTTTGGCGGTATGTTAAGTTAATTAACCTTTACGAGATTATAAATTTAATCTAAGCAAATTTATTTATATTTAAATAAATAAATTTAGAAATATGTTCCTTAATTATGCAAGATTAATATTTCTATACTCGTCTACTAAATAGATGCTAGTTTTGTTTAAAAGTAATCTTTATTTCGATGTAATTATTTGTAACTTAGTTTTTATAGCTATTTTCAAAGTAAAGTTCTATATATTAATTACTGAACATCAAACCTGTTGGAGAGAGAAATTGCTTCTTCAGATTGACATCACTCTCTGTAAATATCGGATACTCAAAAATAAATAATTTGTGAGCATGTTTGGTGTGTCATATTATTAAATGAAACTCCACAAAAACTGCCACTAAGAAACACTTCTAACAACAATATTAACACCAAAACAAAATCGATAAATGCATATGGGTAATTCTGGCATTCTGGTCCTAGAACAGAAACCATATATTTCTGTTGCAGCATTGCACAAGCCAAATAGCAGCCGATTAAATTCAATAACCCTCTCCACGTACTGCAAATATTGGTTGAGCATATGAACGGCTTTAATATCATATATTAATATATCTCATTCAATTATGAAAGTGGATAAACAAATAAATTATAAGTAAACATATTTAAAAATTTTAGTAACAAGAGAACAAAAAAGAATTTGTTTCAAAGATAAAAAAATGTTAACTTTAAGAGACAAAACGTTTTGACGCCACCACATAATGTATTTTTACAGTTGAAATGTTTATTTTAAATAATAATAATTTTGTTATTTAATAAATTTTAATAGCAAAATTATAAAAATATAAACTACTTAGAAATTATATACCTTTATTACAGGGTGCCCCTAAAAGGTTGGGACAATCTTTGGCCATATAAATTACAGCTAAAAATAAGTCGATTTAACGAAACTTGCCTTAGTTCAAAAAGTTGATAATCACGGAGCTACAGGGTGCCAAATGTTAAAAAAATAAATCGCGTTTTCTCAAAAACTTTCGACTGTTTCACCTTAATTTCATGAAATTTTGAATCCGGAGGTTTCTTGGAATTCAATTTTATTGTCCATATCGGTTTATCTTCTAGAGGTCGCCACCGGTGACAATTTTAAACCGTTTAAACCATTATAATTTTTTTGTTCTACCCTGTATGTTATTTTGGATTAGAAAAATCTGTTCCCCTGCCTATTTTAGTTAAGAAAGGTATACCTTATTAAAGTTGCTAGGAGCAACGGTTTCCGAGAAAAACACATCTAAAACTGCTGACTTATTTATCTACAAAATTCAAAATTCTTCATTTATCCAAGGCTAAGAAAATGCAGATAGCTCTCTGTAATTAAATTATTTGGTAGAAAAATAGGACCTATTAGATTTGATTCTATTATACCGACCCAAGCATTTATTCAAATTTCATGTTGAAAGTGTTTTGGTCTTATAGCGGGTGGATTTCCTTCAGCGTTGATATGTTCGTTATGGAAGTTAATTGTGCCTCTTCTTCGTTAGTAAAGAGGTTTTTATTTTGAAAATTACTATCAATGTTTGTTCTTTCATAAATAAAATGACTGTCTCAATCGGGCATCAAAATTCGGCATCGGCACTTACGTCCCGATTGACGTTACGCTATTGTTTTTATTGTCAGCATAATTTTCTATAGTCTATCGAGTTAAAAACAATATATTTTTTTTTTAATTTAGTGTAATGTATGTATAATGTAAACATTTAGTGTAGTATCTATATAGTTTTATTACTCTCAGTTGCAGTGTACATACATATTTTAATAAAAATATAATTTATTTGTTCGTGTGACGTAAGTTATCTGAATTCTTGCTGCAACTATATTAATTCTTGATTTGAACAAATCATTTTTAAGTAAAATAATGTAAACCAATCTGTCGCTAAAATAACATCCGCTCTACACTGCCAAACATGAAGATGTAAATGAACTGGTGTTAAGTTAGTTCATTGAAAAGGACCACTCTAAATCATTCTCGATTTATTTTCTGGAATAAACGACTTGATTTAAAGAAACACGTTTATTTCAGAACTACCCTGTACAATGTATATATTTGTCAAGAGGTAAATTGACCATTTATAGCTACATCAACGTTGCATCAACCTAACAAAAAATATTTTTACTAATACCTATGTATAATTGGTGGGTATTTAAATGTTTTTTTCATTAAATTCAATTGAAGTCATAGAAGGTCATGACACAACTTGATATAAAAGATATTTAGAAAACCATATACCTACCATACAAATCATATACCTCTTTTAATTTGAAGGTCAAAAGTTCGACGTTAATGACAGCAACAGATATGGTACTCATTTATGTAAATACATGATGTACATTCCAAAATACAAGACGTCTCTCGTGAGGACAACAAATAACTTCCTACTTTTAACACCTGGGTATTATATAAGAATCGACTGAAACTAGACTGTTCATGAGGTCTTTAATGATAGAGAATAAAATGAATTTTGATGACATATACGCTATATCTAACTTTAGTCTGTAAAGGAATACATTTTTTTATTGTTTATATTAAGATTAGGTACCAAGAGACAATAATTTAATTAATAAATACTAAAAAGTCTATTATATAACTTTTTTTTTAATTAATTAGTTAATACTTCAAAGCTTACATTAAATACACCAGTACAATACTTAAGTATATATTAAGCCATATTCTAAGCTTGTTACTGGAAAAGGTTTTCGGATAAAATATCAAGAAGTTTTCAAAAAATTCTGAAAATGGTTCTATGCTAATTTATATACACAACTTATCTAAACAAATTTAGTAATAGATGCGTCAAGAAAAATCGTCGTATTTTTTTTTGTAAAAAGAAAAAAAATAAAAAACGGGAAAAGTATTAAGTTGTAGTGTTTTCAATATTAACATCGCTGGGCTACTGTAGTCTCTAGCGTCATCGGAATGTAGGCAAATTCGGATACTGAAAGAAGATTGTAGTATTAACATTTTTACGATAATGGCTTACGTGTATAGCAACTCGAAGTTGATGGATATCGTTTTAATTTATGGCGAAGCAAGACAAAATGCTTTAGCACCTTCTCGTCTGTACGCAGAACGATTTCTTGGTAGACATGTGTGAAATGCAGCTGCTTTTACCGCGATAGAGCAACGCGGGCGTGAAACGAGAAATTTGCAGCCAAATCGTAGAAGAGATGAAGATCCAGGGCGTCCACGGCGTATTGCAGCAGCTGAGGAAGGCATTTCAGAGACTGTTGAAGAGAACCTCCAAATAAGTACCAGGCAAATAGCTCAACAAGTACAAGGAATGTCCCAGTCAACAGTGTGGCGTATCATACATGAGGCTTAATTATGCCAATAACTTACGAATTAAAAACGGACAACCATCAGAAACATATGTGTTAGAGCGTAGAAACTGGATAAAACGTGATCAAATGTGTTTACACGTCGGTGGGCAAAAATTTTGAGCAGTTGTTGTAACATCAAATATGTGAAATTATTTTATTAATTAAAATCACAAATTAATTTTATTAATTAATAATAACAATGGCGGCAAAATCAGTTGAATTTTCTGATATAAAGTACGAGGTACAAAATTTTGTCGTTTTTACCTTGTTCTTCTTTAAATTTTTTGTTCGTTCATCTTTTATTACATTTTGCCGCCGTGATTGCTTTGTCTTGCGCAAGGTCAGGTTTTACAGTGGACTAGTTTCCAGTGCCGTGCAAAAGCGTATTTTTAAATAATTTTCAAACTGCCAATTTTATTTTTTTTATAATATTGTACATTATAGCTTTTTTTTAATAATTGCTGAATCACGCTGCTGCATATGCTACTATTATACCTGTAAAACCTGTAAATTATACGCATCATTTATGTGAAGTAACATAACAATTAAATTTTTAACATTTACGGTCATTAAGGCTTAATCTTTAAATAGTTTATATGAAAATATTTTGCATAAAATATGCCTCTATTCCGAATATGGCTATTCTTAATAGCAAATGACCTTAAGGCTTATGCAATGTTCACTTGTTTAATAATTACTTATTAGTTTTATGTGCACAAAGATGCATAATACTTATATACCTAATCTATACAATAAAATACTTCATTTACTAAGTTTCAACAGTTATTCAAATTATTTTCGGAATGATATTAAAAGAAAAGTTATTAACAAATAAATTAAATATGGATATATGGAAACTATTCTCAAAAATATGATATTTTTACTAAGTAGGTAGATACTCTTAAAGTTTTGTAAAACGTAAACTAACATTAAATAATGTTATAAGTACATACACATATATTATTCCATGACTATTATTAACCAGCCTCTACTGGTTTTACTGTCTTATAAATAGTACCTATCTTTAAATACATTTCCAACATAACAAACGTTGTAATTTGTATAGATTAATTTTATACAAAATAAAAATGAGTTTGCTACGACATAAAAAGAAGATATTATTGTTAGTTTATTAATTTTTACTGTTATATATTTCTTTATGGTAGTCGATATTTTAACCAGAATCCATTTGGGGCTATGAAATGACTGATAGATACTGGTTGAAATAGAAGAAAGATATATAAAGAAACTTCTAATAAGAAATATATTTGCAAAAAATCATATATGGTGAAATACAATAAAAAGTATTTGAGCTAGTGCTAATTGCAAAATCATAAATTATTTAGATATCAAAAATAAATCAAAATCGTTTTAGGGATAGACACAGCGATTTGTGCTGCCTCAGCAGCCGAATCGGCATAATTTATACTAAATAATACACGCAATAGTTTTCATAGCTAGCATCGCGTGCTTTATATCTTGACCAAAAAGTGAGATATACTATACTCTAACTATTGGCCACAATACTTACAGTTAATTATACTGGTAAGCTCCCACTTTAATTAACGCGAATTATCATACATTAAAGCCGGGGACACATTGCTCTGATGCCACGCCACGCTAGGCTATGCCATGTGATGGGGTGTGTGCACACTGTTACCACGCCATGCGATGCCACGTTACTTTACATTCGACAATTCCATCAATTTAAGGAATATTTCAAATAGGTCAAACTCAAATTGTGAGTCGAGGATGAATACATGCATTTAAGTACCCTAATGTGTGTGTGTGTGAGAGCGCATCTGCCATAGCAAATTTATTAGGAAAAGATAAAGTTGGTAATTACTTTAACAATTATGATTCCGTATTGAATGTTGTGAACATGTTGCTTTCATCTTAAATTAACTATGATGGAAAAATAAATCCTTGAGGAAGTATAGGATAAAATAAAATGCATAGACAGCTGGTGGATAACTCTTTACTCATTCACTGATATTTACATAGATCAATGGTACCTAAGTGTTCTTTTGGAAAAAGCAGATTTTAACACGTTGCACAGTTGAGATCTCTATTCCAAATTACCGTACGTTTGCTTGTTGAGCAGAATAATACAATTCAACTTTCCCTGCATCGTTTGTACAATCTGCACATGGCAGTTAGGTAAATAAATACATTGTCATTATTTGTTAAATCGTTTCCTTCGGTAGAAAGGAAAAGTTGCAGCGCTTTAATCTCAAATACTTATATAACAAAAGTTACTTTTATATTCTATTATATTCTGAACAATTAGTCTTTTGAGAAAAGTTAAACACAATTTATTACAGAGCTCATTTTATACATTCCAAGTCTAGATTGTTCTTAAATATAATGCCATTTTAATAATAAATTAGATTATATCGTTATAATCGCTGTAATATCTTTCAGAAGTGGAACTGATAAATATATATTGGGTCCTTGGATCATTTTAAGAAGAAAAGTGTGAAACAATCTATGTCCTAATAGTTTTGATTTAAGAGATACATGGTTTTTCAAATATACAGAGTATATTTCAATAAAGAGACACAAATGATACCAGAGATTCCTTAGATGAAATAAATATTCTAGCTTTCCTAAATGCTTTACACAAAACGTATTAAAATTACTAGTATTATAATATATACTGAATCTGTGTAATATTGACCAATAATGTGTTAAAAGTGCACCATTTCATATTAATTTAACACACCACTGTAAATTATACAAATAATACTTTAATGTGTAAAAGTTACTCATAATATTTGTTACATTAAAACAGTTGATTGCATTAAATCTTAAACACACTAACATTTTAACATCCTGTATCTTCAAAAATAGACGAGAATAGGTTCAGACAAAATTGTTTTTTAAACACGTAAGAAATTACATATATTAAAACACATATTTGAGTTTACACCCTGTATATATCTTTTATATTATAAAATTGAAGCGAAGTATCTATATCAAATAATGTGATGTATGAAGTAAAGCTTTTTTGAAATTAACCATAAAATATTTTTTTTACACCCGTATTATAACAATGCACTTATATGCCGATAATCCGTTTCATAATGATACCCATTACGATACAGATTTTTAATCAATAGAAACCCATAATTTTTCAATCAAGCATGCTGTGCATTTGACGTTTATCCTAGGTTCCTATGTAATTATTTTAGATGTCAAAATCAGTACGTATTAAATTTTCGTAGATACCTAGCTAAACTTCGATAATTTATCAAAATGTCTGATATCAGCGATATAGAAGAATTACCATCGACTCCTCCACACATATCGGAGAAAGCAGAAAATGCAGTTCATACGAATAATTGCTGTTACCTATTCTGTTCAATAAAAATATAAAATTTATGGTTTTTGTTTATTTATCGGGTGGAGAAAAAATAGCGTATGCAACTCTCATGTAATGGTTATTAATATACTCGCATAAACCATACGAAACTCGCCTTCGGCTCGTTTCGTATCCTGGTTAATGCTCGTGTATTAATAACCATCATTACATGATCGTTACATAATATACTATTTTAGTGTACATATTGTAAACATATTTAAGTTAATATAAATCAGTTTTCCTACAATCCCTATTAATGAAGTATAATCTTTGTTACCAGATATCTAGGTATATTAATGAACAATAGACAAAGCTGTATTCAATAATTATCTAAAATAAAAATTAATCTAACTAAACTTATTACAGCAAAAGACATACCTGGCTTAATGAAATCATTTTATAACATTTAAATTTACTTTTGAACATGTGGGAACCGTAAACTCAAGCACAATAGATGAGATCTGACCTATTTCTGTATTTTCAAGACTGTCTCTTCAGTTTGCCTCCTTTAAGTTGATTCAGATACTATCTAACTATACAAATTATTATACAAAATTATTTAAAAAATTAAATTTTGAAACGACAATGTCAAAAGTGAGATAATCTGTCAAGATAAATTAAAAACATTCACCTACTTCAAATTTATATCCTATATCGTTTTTATATGCTTTTTTATTAGGAATTAACAATATTGTGTGAAACTAACTACTTTGGGGACTAAAGCCTCGATCAGCGTTGATACTGATAAATTGAGACATAAATTGATTGATATTTAAGCTGATATAAAACAATTTTTTATAATTTTTATTAATGTAGTTACATGTTCTTTGATACCAAATATGTAGGTCTGCTAATGAATGATTCTATAGACAAAGTTGTATTCAATAGTTAGCTAAAATAAAAATTAATCTAGCTAAATTTACTACAAAAGAAAGACATACCATAGGTATGTTTTGCGTAAACTTTCTAGTTTCTTATTAATTATATATATTTTCACCACTACAACATTATTTTAAAAAGGACGTGAATCGAAAATTTTGAAAATTCTAGTATTATATATAAACAATCGAGTAAAATATTAGTGTAATTGTTTATCTGTTTTTACAAAACTACTAATCGTCGATATTTTCTTTGTTGTATCTAACGTTACGGGGAGCTCATGTAGAAGACCCTGTCCTATCCTAAGATGTTCCGCGATAACGTCTTTCACATGACCACGACCATTACCATTAACTTAAATCCTTGTTAGTACCACTAGCTTGGCGTAGTGCTTCCAGAACCGGTCTGATGATATACGATCATTCAAACGAAAAATGAATAATTAAATTTGAAATAAGTTGAAGTTTAGAGCAAGGGAAAGTGGATTAGTTGAGATTATCTAAAATCAGTGCGTCAAATATCCGGAGCCTGTCCTAAATTAATATCAGTGGTACTGATTTGGAAAAAAATATATATAGTAGAAGTAAGAATTTTCTCTTATTTCTTTGACAGAATAATATTATAAAAAAAATCATGAAAAAAATGTTACGTACTACTAATTTGCGAATGATAAAACATTATTGTTTTAATTTTACACATAAAATTTGTTATTCCTTTTTTATTAGGTATTAATAATATTGTGAGAAACTAACTACTCTGCGAACTAAAGCCCCGACCAGCATTGAATTACATCGACAATGTTACTCATATATTCTTTATTATTAGTTATTGTAGATTTTTACTGTATTGTAAAAGTATTTAAGCTAATAAATCAATTTTCCTACAATTCCTATTACTAAAGTCATATGTACTATGTTCTTTAATACCAAATATCTGACCAATTCTATAGATAAAGCGGTATTATCTAAAATAAAAGTGGTTTAATGAATCATTCTACAACATTCAAAAGTCAAATTCACTTTTGAACATGTAGGAACCGTAAATGCAAAAATAGTTGAAGAGAAGATAAACTTTTTGCTTTTAGTGTCATTAAAAAAAAATTGCTCAGGCTAAAAATTCTGCTTGTTAAAATGTACAAAAATACAGTTAACGTAACAGTCTCTTACTAATAAATTATTAGAAATACAGTAGATTTTATTATTAAAATATCCTTTCCTCTAAAATTGTATTGTTCATTCATCATCTAAAAAAGTTTTGTAATGTATTTCATTTGCATTAGAAAATGTGTTGAAATGTTTCGCTAAAAATCACATCTTATTCTTCAAGCATTAGTATATAGTTTTTGTTAATATTTGTGCTATGGACGGATGAGTACAGTTAACAGGTTAGTACCATACTACTTAAAAAGCAATAAATTTCTAGGCTAGATGTACGTAACTACAAACTGAATAATTAATTGTACTTACGAGTAATACTAAAAATTCATATTTATTTGTAAAACGTAGTGAAAACGTAAAATTAAAATTATTAAATTGTAATAACCTAACTTTCGAAAACATTTATTTATTATCTACATTTGTTTTAATTAACAAATATATCAATATTTAAGGAAAATTCATTTTTGTATGTAGATTTAAAAAAATAGTTTTTTGTCGTTAAATAACAGTACACAAACTAGGTACCTAGGTTATTAACCTAATAATACGGTAGGTGATGGTTTCTTATTATTTAGTATTTAAACATGAAACACTTTTCAGCTTCTCTTAATAATTTACCCATTGGGTATATGTTTTTTATGTAATGTACGTAAATATTTTATTACTCGGTTTATTATTAGACCCGTTGGAGTTTTGTTGCAGTCATAACAGCTACATTTGCTCAGAGAAAAATCCACACGCTACTTGTCGGTTTAGCTTTCAGAGGCTATTTGTTGTAAACGTATGGGCAGGAGTGTACGGGTATCGTCTGATTGGACCGTATTTTCTGCCAGAAAGCCTGAGTGGACCGCGTTATTTGCAATTTTTAATAGAATTATTTGATTATTATTATTTGATTTCATTGGATATTAACATTTTAAATTACTATTGACTGAAGTTGAACTGAGCAAGAAAAAATAATATTCTAAAATAGTCAGTACAACCGTTTATTTGTGATGTCTAAAACCTAGGTAGGTAGGTAGGTATGAGAAAAATATTTCAACTTGACAACGTTGCATCAGATCGACATCAAGTTGAACTGTGAGCTGTAAACGACCAAGGCTGTGAGCGATCAGTGACAGTCTGAAAAGGGGGTTTAAATAATGATTTGAAAATATTTTTTTTCCTCGTAAATATGCATTTAGATTTTTTTAAATCGCGTATTCGCATTATACTCATTATTCCCTATCTCCTCTTAAAATTAATGACATTATGACTGACTCACCCTGTATATACCTTGGTTTTTGTTAATATTTGTAGAAATACGTATATCTGTGTGAAATTGAATATTTTCAGTTATAGTAAATTTACAATTCACTTAGGTAACTACAACTAATGTTTAATATCTGTTGTAAACTATTCCTATATTTACTGTTACAAAGATACATATGTTGTTTGAAATTAGTATTGTTGTATGGTTCAGAAACACAGATAAAGGCGCAGTTTAGATGCATCTAGAGAAGATACCGTTTCAGTTCGTATTATATTTATAAATTGTATAACATTAAAATTGACATAACGTGCAAGTGCATACGTTACAAAATATAATCTTATAATTACTTTTCTTCACAAAAAGTCGTTGTTAATGAACCGTACATGTTTGTCTACCACTCCTTCACATAATTAAAACGCATTAGGTTAGATTGATGCGCCTCTGCTTTTGTGCAACAGAAATCACATAAAAAAATTCTGTAAAATTTCGTAATAAATTGAGTAAAAGTAAATAGTTCCAAAGTAGTACATTGTATTACCACATTATTCTTGAAATTTTATGAAGTAAAATACATATACTCGATTTTTCTTTAATATAATTACCAGTGAATATTATGTCAAAAATGCATAACAAAACATAAACATTTCCATCCATGTTTATCCGTGTATGATCAGAAGTAGTGTAGTTTTTGTAACAAATAAAGGTTAAACTGTTAAAATAAATTGAATAAAACAATTTTTGATTTTGAGGTTACAATTTTAGCACAATATAATAAGAACCATTTTGTGTGGTTAAATTACTAGTACATGGTAACTTTGTAACTCAATGGACAATAGGATTAAAAGTTAAATTTCAAAAACAAAATTTTTAATACAATATTTTAAACGTATAATTTTTATTTCTTTATCAATGCAATACCTCAGATTTGAATATTTTTTTTCTCTGTTTGGTTGTATATTTCACCAAAAGTTAATTCAATTAACCTTTGATTTTAAATGTAAAAAATGAGAGTACCTATCTATCGAATGAAATAAACTTAAAATTTTATAATATCTACTATTTTTTTCATTTATTTTATTACCTTCCATTGTCAATTTTTATCTGTAGTTGGCCTGCAATTGGATTTGTATCTGTTGGTCAACAATAAGTAATATTATTATGTTTTCGCAATAATATGTAAAATGTACTACTGAAGTCGGTCCTGAATTAGATGTTGATGTGCTAATGAAGACAAGGTTACTTTTATTTAAACTGATGTACTTTGGTACAAGATATATATTTTAAGGTCTTATGTTATGCAAATCACCTTTCTATAGTCAATAATTCATATAACATTGCAGCGAATAATTATTTATTGCATACATATTTTTTGTGTTTCTTTCCATATACTGTAAATATGACTGAGCTGAAGGTCATAAATGTGTTTCTTTTTAATTATTTATCTGATCGAAAATAATTATGTTTGTGTGAGATGCAAATTTAATAAAATAAACTTTTCGTTCAATATCCTTTCTTAATTTACATTTAGTAAAACATCCAAATAATATGTAAATATTAAAATGAATATGAAAACCATTGTCCTGTGCAGAATGTAATGTTGAAGTTAAGATAAATACTTTGCTTATACTTTAAATAATTGGTAATACCTAGAGAAGGTTTGTTCCTGCAGCAGTTTGAAACTACTAGAAATGTCCGTCCAACTACTTTTTGCGTTAAATTCACTGGTAACACTTTCTCAACTTAACTGGTCGAATATTTCTGGCATGTTCAAACCGTTTCGAACTGCTGCAGGAACAAACCTATTGTATTCTGATAACAGTTGTAGAGCCGTGTAGGACATCAAAATATATTTAAATTCTCTTGATCATGATGTGATTTTAAAATTGGATTAATGGATGAATAGCAACATTCTATTGGGTCACTGCATGTACCTAGTTAGGGTTTTTACATATGGGATCAGTTGTATTAAGGAGAAACGCACAATACGGTCGCGCTCTAGGCACATCACTATGCTAGTCTCGTTCTCGTTTAGTGACGAATCTTCTAATGATTTTAAAGGTATATGTTTGCACAAGTAGGTCGACAGCTGGATTCGCTCGTATCGCGGTCTTGTCGAAAACATTTTGAAGAATTTTGCCCAATCGCGTCAAATAAAAATGCTAGTAAAAATACATCTTCAGAACATATTTTGTCACGTAAATAGTATAATAGAACAAGTCAGAAGTGTACAGAGAACATATGCGACTAAATTTGTAAAAGGTCGTGATCAGTTCTGCATAAAACCAGGAATCTGGAATTGTGATGAGGCCTTTTGTACCTTCTTCCATTAAGATATCAATCCACCTGAGCCAGACTGTCGCCGCCCGACACACTACTACTATCCACCTGAGCCACCAACCAACCTAATAAGGAGAAAAAGGTGGTGACGTTGCTCAAGGAAATCTTTCTAATGTAGGCCATAAACGGCCTCTTTTTAACGAGATGGCAGTGCAGTCACAGAGTGCATTGAGTACTGTCTCGTTTTTCTATTGGGTGCTTCCTTAATCAACAGTGTCTAGTTTGAATATCTGTTACCTGGCGAAGATTTGACCTAGACATAGCCAGGTAAACAAATGTAGACAACGGAAGCATACTGGAGGGACCAGATCCAAAAATATTTGAACCAGATGCACTCCTAGCCAACTTGTCAGCCACTTTATAGCCATTGCACCGAACGTGTCTCTTTATCCAGTATGCATATATGCTGTTGTCGGTTGAGATCACTACTAGTACCTGATGGCATTCCCATGCTGATCTAGTTGTTATAATTACGTAAGATCAGTAGTGATTGTAGTAGTATCTGATGGTTTTGCCCGATGTATGTCTACGGGCAATTTCTTTGGCGGCTATGGTTATACCTACTAATTCCGTTTACACCACGGTAGCATGCCTATCCATTGCCCTCTGACATCGAATATGTAAGGATCTGGAATGAATCCCACATCCTGCACCTTTCTTCGTTTTTGATCTGCCTGTGAAGATGTTGATTACATCTTCGCTGGCGGTCTCCTCATTATTGATAAGTACCGTGCAGGGTCTGCCAAACACAAATTTGGGAGAAATACTGTTAGTGTCTGCCTGCAAAAGGGGCATCTTCCTGACGCTCCCCTTCCACAAGCGACTCCTAACTTCTATACATCCTACATTTGGTATCACACCAGTATTTTTGAGACGAACCGTAGTTATCGCAGCCACTTCTTTTAGATAAATATCCAAAGGTGGTAGACATATCATCACCTCCATTTCCATGATGGGTGTCGTACGCATAGCTCCAGTTATGTTTAGGCAGGCGATTGGTTGGCTTAGCTTTTGTTCTCTGTTGGACTTCGCTAACACTGGTCTCACAAATGGCGGTGCATATCCACATGACTACACTGTAAAAAATAATTACAGTTAAAATAGATGGCAATTTATTTACCACTCATTATAGCTGTAATTTTCTTATCGATTGTGAGTTTACAAATAAAATGTAAAATTACGTTGTAAATTTATTTTATGGTGTAATTTTAGGTTTTGAAATTGTAATATTGCTTTGTGATTTTACAATACAAACAGTATTTTTACAATGTAACTTCCACAATTACTTGTAAAATTACAAAGTAACTTTACAGGCAGTTGTATAGTTACATTGTAATAATACATGTTATATTATGACTACAATGTAATTTTTTTTTATTTATTGTACAGGATGGTCCAATTTGGGCACTTAAGTATAGAAGGTTTCTTCTATTTTCCGAAAGGACAGAAAAAATGGCCAAGATATTTAGAGCTTAAATTCTGAGAAAAGTTGAATAGCGAGAATCACATTTCGATATTTTGATTTGTTTAAGAAATACCTACATGATATTTTTAAATTTTGGTCGTTTTCTGTGGTAACTTTTCTACTTATTATATTAATATTTATACATTTTAAAGACATTTTTTCTCTATGTGTAGTATCTAGTGGTTTGAGGAATATTTTTTTTATAACTTCAAGTTTTCCGCTACTATAACAAACATACATATATGTTTTAATGAAACATCATACGTATGTAACATGGGGCAACATAGAAAAGGCCTAAAATTTAAAAAATGCTATATAAAAACTAATCAAGATATCGTAATGAAATTTTCATTATTCAATTTCTTTCAATCTTTTCGGAGAATAAAAGAAACCTCCTAAAAGTGTCGAAACTGACCTAACTCGTACACAGGACATCTTGTTTAAAACATTCGAATTCATTAACAGTGCTTTGACATACCTAGATCCCTAAAAAAATTTGAATAGCAATTCATTTATAATTAATAGATTAATATGCCTACATGAGAAAAATTTAAATATCGTAAGGAATTAACGATTGTTACTTACCTTATGTAACATATAAGGCTTTTCCGTGAGTTTCTCAATAGCATCACTGCATCAGAATGTTATTTTAAAAGAAAAATATACTCATATTAAGTAACCTAAGTAACATGAATGTCAATTGCTTCTAATGTTAACGAATACCCATAATAGTAATATTGAATTTTTGATATGATATCCCCAGTGAAGTCAAACATTTTCGAACCAATAGATTTATTTTCTATATGCTTTTCAGATTTATATACAAAAAATTAAGTACTTTAGAATTTATGACGCATTTAGTTGAAAATAATACTTATTTCTATTATAGCATCGATGTATGCCTTAAAATCAGCAGAATAATCCTTTTTAAATTTATAATTAAAATTTTTGGACAAATTGTGTAAAAAATATTTGTTACACAAAACCGTACTTTTCCTAACTGATTATATAAATAGCTATTTTGTACTCCGATTACGGCTCAGTTAGCTAATCAGTAGTTACAGCTTTATTATATCTTATATCTTAGTGCCCTTTGCTTATTTTTTTAGCTTATAAATACATGTACATACAGGTACTGAAGTAATAAATATTATGGTTTTACAGCAATGTTTTATTAAAATTTGGTACCTACACATTTAGGTTATTTGTACAAAATAGAACACTTAACTTTATACAAGGCATATAACAATGTAAAAATATATTCGTAGAACTAAAGTTAACATTTTATAGTATTCAAACGAAATCTATGATCTTATACTAACTATTACAAAGTAATATTAATTATATAAATGTGTATAGAGAATAAGTAGGTACCCAGTTCTTCAAATGTGTATAAAATATAATATAATATAATAGAAAAAAATATAATAAAAAATAATATAATAGAAAATATTATATTTTTATATATTATTTTTGTAGATGCAATGTTTCTTTGTTTCAATAATTATGTATAACTTACATACCTATTAGTTCTTAATCTCATTGAGGTTATGTTTAAACAAGCACTAGACAAAACTATTTATAGTACTAAAAACACTCACTTGTCACTCTAGATATGTTTATATTACTAGTCACTACTCACTAAATTAATTATGTAAGCACCTAGGTCCTAGGTACACGCTGCATTCATCGAAATGAAGCAAGAAATAATGAGGCGTCACCACCCAACGCTCTCAACGGTTAGTGGTATAGTGCTTTTAAAATTAGTGGTACCTTCACACACACGTTAGGCATATTTTTACAGTCAATTATATTGTAAATTTGGTATGTTCAGTAATTTTACAATGTAAAAATGGATTTCACATTGTTAATTGTAAATGTATTACAATATATTCTATAAATGTACAAATTATATTATAATTACATAGGAAGTTTACGGTTTTATTCTATATTGGCAGTTTTCTTGTAAAATTACAAGTGTCAGTGTAATATCATCATTATTTTTAGAATTATTTTAAGACAATTATCAGAATATTCTTACAAAGTAAATTTGTAAAGTTACTGGCCTTTTTTTCAGTGTACCTTTGGTTTTATTCTCCAAGTTGTACCAACGATCCTGCGGTACTGCTCATAGGATATGTACGCCTCATTTAGTCTTCTCTCCAAATGGAGATTCCACACAGAACCATCACGATGCGTTTACACCGCGACCGCATAGTTAATTCTTTCCTTTAGTGCAAACTTTTACTTTGTATAATTGACACCAATTTATTTTCATTTTCTCTTTCGCATCTTGAATTTTATATTTTACACCATATCACTAGACAAGATAATTTATTTGGCATTTACTTTGTAACAGTAAGAGACTACGACTGAAGTGAATTTACTTGATTGTTTTTGCATAAAAAAATGTTATAATCATCTAACAATAACCAATTTCCACTTTATTTAAAAATTGCATAACTTCTTATCGTTTTTAAAAGGTCAAGCTTAATATAAATACCATAATTTATAGAGAAAACGTATAGAAGATATTAAATAAAATATAGAAGATAATGAAAGGTTATTAACCTTTTATGTACATTATATAATGAATCACTATAAGATTAAGCTTTTACAAATTCTATACTTTATAATTTAAGAGGTATCAGATAAAGAAGTAATAAGCATGAACTAATTGGTGTAAGCATAAAAATTCTATTTCCATTTTTTTGAGATAAGAAAATGAACAACTAATTTGAATGTTCTTAGTTGTAGCGTAGTTTTGTTGTACATTATATCTATACCTAGAACTATACAATTCAATGTATTGTAAATACTGTAATTGTTATTGTATTGTATATTATTTCACATACAAATTTTAAGTGGTTTTTACATATTATTAATTACTATAATACGTTAGATGCGATTTCTAAAAGAGGTACACTTTCCCGGTTGCCTGGGAAACCTTCACACCAAACTGTTATTTCATATATTATTTGTTAGGCGTTACGTTTATTTAGTAAGTTGTAGACCCCTGTGGTTTTTAAAGAACTGTATATTTACATGTACAGGATGCACAGGAATATTTGAAGGCTCTAGCGTCCATTGAAATTGCACCTAGAATTGCTTCCTCATATGGCGTATTTTTCATCACGGCTGGCGCCTCGATCAAAAAACCTACACCTTATGAGGAAAAAACGTCACTTTTCCGAACTTATTGCACAAATAACTATTTCTCCACACATTTATTTTTCTTAAAGCCGATTATTTTTTAAATGATACACCTTTAAGGATGTTTACGTTAAAAAATGTTAACATATAGCTACATATACTAAATTTGTAGAAAAATTTACATATCGTCAATTATATTTTATTATGCACTTGAAAACGTGACAGACAATTTTATGTAGGTAATGTATCCGTTTTGAGAAAGATGTTTATTTAAGACATTACTGGTCTTAGTTACATCATCAATTAACGGATTTACCGATAGGTTCAATGCTACCAGAGAAATACAAGGTTGACTTATTTGGGGCACTCTTTCCA
The DNA here is from genome assembly GCA_037114965.1 of Monochamus alternatus. Classification (NCBI taxonomy): domain Eukaryota; kingdom Metazoa; phylum Arthropoda; class Insecta; order Coleoptera; family Cerambycidae; genus Monochamus; species Monochamus alternatus. Next base: position 67,862,014 of record CM073431.1, on the reverse strand, counting down.
AGACTATACAGAAGTTATAATTAAAGCTAATGATTTCTATAGTCTTCAAAGATGAACATGTTTTTTTACTTTAGTGGATCTCGTATGGTGTAGAATAATTCGGTAACCGTGTCAAGTTGCTTCTGTTTTATTCATTGAGAACTTTTACCTTCTCAATTACGCTTATTTTTTCTTTTGGTTCGTATTATACAGGGTGTCTCGAAATTAGCCTGCAATATTATAATTAGAGCATTCTCTGATTAACAACAAGTGAAACAATTTATAGAACGTAAGCGGAAAACTCTTCTACTTACTAATAGTATATCGACGAATAATTTTAATTGTTTATTAGATAACGGAGGAGCAATGTTGGTTGGAACATTAGTATGAAGAGTAGTTTTTTCCCATAATATTATTAGCAATTTTAAACTTTATTTCGCTTAGAATGACAAAGGTTTTGCTTTCATAGTATTAGGTCGCTCTCTGTCAGTTGGATTATATTGGAGACGTAAGCATTGAGTAACTAGACTGACCTTTTGCAATTTAACACACTTGACATGTTTTCATCCACGATGCAACTAATTGTTGATTTGTTTCATTAATTGCGGCTTAATAATGGTTTCAAATTAAATCATTTTCTATCCTAACATTGGTGTACCGCAATAACCAAATTTGTGTCCTGTTATTGATTGCAATTACGTGATCTGAATATGAACGTTTCTAAGTGTAAGATTAGGACCTACACTGTATGTTGTATGATTAGACGTATGCTTCACACATACATGTAAAAATGCTTGCAATAAGCAACACTGACAGCACTAAAGATTTAGTAGTTACTACTTTAGGATTTTTAGCTCTCAGAGATCAATTTAACAGCAGCCTGACTATTGAAAATCAGTGGCTTGAAGAACTTGGAATGGTCGGTATGTGTACAGTATATCGCCGAATATGAAGTTCTCTCTTGTCTTATCATCCACGTTGGATGCTGCCTCTCACTTGTCAACATCGAGCTAACCGCTTACAATGGTGAGATGCTTTAAGTGGGACCAATAATGGAATCAGATGATCTTTAGTGACGAATCTCGTTTCTTTTGAGAATGCACGATGGTTGTGCAAGAATGAGAAAGCGATGTTGTGAAAGACACGATACACAATTTGACAGAGAGCGTCATGTCCATTACATGATATGATATACTAGTTTTCATTAGAGGCAACATGACAACCTAACGCTACATCCAGAAGTGGTGGAATCATATCTATATCTTCACACCATCCAAAATACCATTTTCCAGCAAGATAATATGATATCTTATGTTGCCAGACAATCAATAGCTTTCATAGATCAACATCAGATCAACCGTTTATCCTGGCCTCTACAATCTGTGACTGTAATCATAAGTAGTGGTTAAAATGAAATTATTCTTAAAACAAAAAAAAAAAAAAACAAAAAAATTCTCATTTTAGTTAAACTTTTATTTACATGCTGTTAAAAATAAAAAAAACTGAAAAAATCAGTCTTTGGCTATCATAAATATAAAAAAAATAAATTAAAAATGCCTTTCTTGTAGTGACCTGATGATGGGGTGGAAGTATTAGACCCCGAAACTAGTCGTCAAAAAAATTTCATACAAAATAAAGGATTGTGGGATTTAGTCCTTTCGTTTTTTGAAAACCATAATAAATTATGAAGAAATCTAAAGTAAAACTATGTTTAAGTGACTAAAAAATAAAAGCAAGACGCTTAGAACTTCGCTTTTTACTAGAAACATGAAAATGATGCCAACAATAAACCTAATGAGTTTCTAAATTTAACAGTCAACAAAATTCACGGAATAAAAGTAATCTCAATAATTACCTGTATTTTATGAGAATATCTACAATATTTAATTGCACATTGAAATTGGAGCGATGTCCTAAAAATACTGATGTAATTCATTTTCATTTTCTGATATTAACTACTGAAATGTTAAAGATGAAAAGTTTAGTGTCGTATAGTCGGGTTTCAAAATAGTAGAGGCAAAGAATCATCCGTAAATTATTCGTATACAAATGTGTATTCCGCATACCTCGCAAAACATATCCGATTACATAATGACGCCGTGACATCAATTAGGACTTAGGTTGCGTTAATTAATTTTGTGTTTGTATTTTTAAGTATGGGGAATAATGTATACTCTACAACGTGTTCTCAAAACCGTAAAAGCCCTAATCTAACAAGTGAGAAATATTGAATGAGAAAAAACGTGTACGAAAGGGCGTGAGACCAAAATATGAATGTAAGTGATGCGGTTGAAACATGTAGTTCATTAACAAAAGTGTGTATGAGTAGTGTATATCGTGCAACAGAAAGTGGCAAAGAAGAACATACAACTGCCAAACGGAAAATGGTTGAAACCCGCGGAAGGAAGAAGATAGAGGTTGATGACGACACAAAATACGCGATTCGTAGAACAACTTATGAATGATATTTTAAAGATAAGCTTCAGACAATAAAAAAAATCATCTCAGAGGATGAAATTTTTCTTAGAATATTTAGAAGGATGCTTTTGCGAATTATGCGTGGCATACATTTTTCTTATATGAAATGAAATTGAAAGAGTATGTTGATAGAAGAAAACGAAATAGTGAAGAAACACTAAAATAAATATTAAAAGGTCAAAATCTGAATCGAAGAATGATAATTATATAAGTATATTTATATAAGTGTAATGTAGTATACAAGGTGAGTCAGTCATAATGTCATTAATTTTAACCACTTATTCGGAAGGTCTAATAAAGACAGAAAATCGAAAAAAAGTTTTTTACTCGACCTTTAAAAAAATAAACAAACCACCCTATAAAATTCGGTAACACGACGCTGCTGGTACGCTACAAACTTTCTGATGGCGCAGCCGTACGACAATCGAATGCCGGAGGAAAAATTGTTACCACATCATGTTTACACACATAATATCGTCTTAACACTTCAGCGTGTTATTTTAAATTTACCACCATTTATTCGCACTTTCTGCATTTCCCGCATTTCTTTCCCCCCAGATTTGGAGATCACATCACAAATTTGGAGGGGGGATGGAGAGAATACAAGCACAAGCAGTAGTTTGCTTATTATGGTCTCGTGTATTGGTTGTAAATTCACAATGCCTAATTATACAAATTTCTAATATGTGGAAATTGTAGTTTTATACGGAGAATGCGAGAATATTTGCGAAATGCATGCCGCAGCTATTGAATACCGGAAACATTTTCCTAACAGTGTACAAGGCGATTGGAGATATCCCAAAGCAAGGTCTGCAGAATATTACGTGAAAAATCACTGAACCCGTATGGCTGACCCTAATTTTATTAATAAAGTGCTATGGATGAGTGCAACTTTACTCGAACTGGCATTTTAAACAGGTTAGTACCATACTACTTAAAAAACAATAAATTTCTAGGCTAGATGTACGTAACTACAAACTAAATAATTAATTGTAGTTACGAGTAATAATAAAAATTCATATTCAATTGTAAAACGTAGTGAAAACGTAATATCAAAATTATTAAACTGTAATAACCTAACATTCGAAAATATTTATTTATTTTCTAAATTTGTTTTTATTAATTATTAATATTTAAGGAAAATTCATTAATGTATCTAGATAAAAAAGTTAGCTTTACCCCTTGTCGTTAAATAACAGTACAAAAACTAGGTAACTAGGTTATTGACCTAATAATACGGTAGGTCAAGATTCGATAACTTTTATGAGCATCAGATCAGAGGCATGCCGTTTCGGTTTTGGACAGTTTTTTTGCCGACAACGCGAAGGTTTTTTATTACTTAGTATTTAAACACGAAGCACTTTATCTTCTCTTAATAATTTACCTATTGGGTGTATGTTTTTTATGTAATGTACCTAAATGGTTTATTACTGGGTTTATTATTAGATGCGTTGGAGTTTTGTAATTTCAATATAAAATTTTTTAAACTGTGACCAAGCTAATTTCTTTGCAGTCATAACAGCCACATTTGGTCGGACAAAAATTCACACGCTAGTCGTCGGTTTAGCTTTCAAGGCAATTTGTTGTCTATACGTTGGCAAGAGTGTACGAGGACCGTATATTCTACCGGAAAACCTGAATGGACTGCGTTACTTGCAATTTTGAATAGAATTATTTGATTTCATTGGATATTAACATTTTAAATTATTATTGGCTGAACTGATCAAGCAAAAATATGAGATTCTAAAATAGTCAGTACCATGAAAATATTTCAATTTGGCAACGTAGCATCAGGTCGACATCGAGTTGAAGCACGTTGAACTGTGAGCTGTAAACGACCAAGGCTGTGAGTGGTCAGTGACAGTCTGAAAAGGGGGTTTACATAATGATTTGAAAATATTTATTTTCGTCGTAAATATGCATTTAGATTTTTTTAATCGCGTATTCGTATTATACTCATTATTCCCTATCTCCTCTTAAAATTAATGACATTATGACTAACTCACCCTGTATAATAAGTGTTAATGTGACATTTATAGTGATAGCACTAGTAGCTAGTAGTGTGCTCATCAGATGTAAGTGGGTGGTGATGGGGCATCATCACCCAAAAGAAAGGATGTGCACTGGTGAGTGTATAAATTTTCTAAAGTAGGTAAACTATGTTCACTCAACGTAACAAATTTTTTTGTAATTTTGTGTTTTTTTAATCTTTATCGAGTAGTACACCTATGTAATCTTGTCTCCTGCAAGTGATGTAAATTAGTCTCTCTTTCTCTCTCTCTCTACTCTTTTGAAACTCAGATACAGAAGAAATGGGGATATGAGCCGAACATTTCTGTAATACCTTCTTTATATATTTTTTTCATATTAATGAAGACTCACCTAGTAATTCGCGAATACGTTGTGCGCTCTATACTTTGCGCCATTAAGCTAAATATGAAAATATATTTTTTCAAGGCCGCGATGGGATTATCGATTGCCATGTTCATTATTCATTACTGTAACTTAAGTCAATTAAAGCATTAAGTGAAAGCCGCGTTGAATATACCTTCAAGTGTAAGTCACGAGCTTGACTTTAATTTATGGTCACTATGAACTCGTTTTAAAAATAGTCTATTTTAAAGTTATTGTTGCTGAACGCAGGCATCAAATTGGATCTGCGGTGGGAAAAAATGCGGTCTTATTCAATAGCATCTCTAGACGGTCGTACCTTGAACAAAATCGATTTTATCTTCTATAACGTTGTTGGAATAAGTGCCTTCACTAGCCATCGAATGAATCGTATTTCCAAATAAGTAAGGCAACGATCAGAAATTACATGTACATATAAAAATTAATTAGATACGTTTTTCATGTACCTACAAGGTGTTTCAAAAAGACATGGCAATATTGCTAAGGCTGATATAACATTGAAAAATAAGTGGGGTTTGCGCACGTTATACGTACATGTAATTTCTAGAGCCATTAATTTTTTAAATACAGGACATGTAAGATAATTTTAAAGAATTAAATCCAACAGGGTTTGACACATACACACTTGATAAATAAGTATGTACTATTACAGGGACGTCCTGGATGAAAACGATTTAATTAATTTACTAAATGCTTTTTTGTGTAAAATTAAATTTTATATAATATAACAAGGCTCAGAATCAGAAAATTTTTAAAAAGTTCTCTGTGTACTTAGGACTGAAAAATTATTATCAGCATGTTTGCCATTACCAAGAACGTACCTGTACCAAATTTTAATCAAATCTGTTGGTGTCTCAAAAAATTATATCTAAAATCTGTTTTTTTTAATTATCTCACAAATTATCTCAAAAATGGATGGCTCTAGGACATACGTTTATTAACTAATTTTCAATATTCTGTCAGTAATATTGCCATGTCTTTTTGAAACACTCTGTATATATTTGTCAAAAGAGAACCGTGAATTCAGGAGCTTATATTGTCTTTTGTTTGTGAAATACAAGGCAAGATTTTTTTTAACCATACTTTAGCCATATATTTTTTAAATGCTTATATTGGAATTTGACTTAAGTAAGCATTCGATCGGCCGTATAGCTTTACGACCAATAACGAGTTCATACTAACCTCTTTTCTTAATTTGATCAGTACCATCACCTACCCAAGTTTGGTATAGAATTTTGTATACCTTATATGTATCAATACGCCCTTCTAAAAGAGGTTTGAAATGCTTTTTTTTGCAGAATCCAAACTATAGTCACAAATTTCTAATCAGAGACAAACTGAAGACAATGTGGTTACTCTAGCCCTTCTATTTGCAGTAAAACAATGCTCTTGTATTATTTCGATATGTTGCATCATTTGGGAGCGAAGCCAAGTTCAAATTAATGTTATGCTCAGTGCTACCAATGACATATTATAAAAATATCCTCTGAACACATGCAAATTACACAACATTACACGCACTTGAAGAATATTACACGATTAGGTACACTCCTGTTTTCAAAATTGAATTGTTTTAATTAATTTAAAAAATTAGAAAAAATTATTTTACGTTATAACTTAAGATCAATTCATTGACGCTTTTCAATATTCATTCAAATCGCAGAGGCCGTGCTTTGTCAAGGCGATGCGATGTAGCAGACGATGGTGTAGGCATAGGCCAAGAATTGTATAATAAATTTTGGACATAGGCAACCACACAGGTAGGCGACCAGATATAACACAACTACTCTGCAAATAATTTTAGCATCCCCTAAGAAATTACAACCCTTTAAAAGCAAGTTCTGAAATCAACTTTCAATGTTTTTTTTAGTGTCGAAACAACAGATAAACTTATCATTAGAATGATAAAAAGCATTTAAATAAACCGGTAATAATGGTTGACAACTATAATGATAGGAACCAACTACAGAAAGTATCGTTTGGAGAATTTTAGGGTTGAGATGCTGGCTTTTAATTCAATTTTACTTTTTTTGTATGCAAACTAGAAGATATTTAGTAATGTGTGTAGATACAAAAAAGTTTTTTTTTTAATAGAACTATTCAGACATTTTTTTTTTAAATTTTTTTGTGAAAAAGTTGTGTGAGGTGACAACGAGTGGAATAGGTCAGGAATCCATTGTTTTATTTACCGCAACTATTTTGGAATCACCCTGTATACATCTTATGATCAAACCACAGTCAATAATGACAGAACACAGTATACATATAATCCTGATACAATCATAACATTCATAATTTTCTAAAATCCATTGAAGCATAGATTAAAGATAAACCAAGTCGCGCAAACTCCTCATGGTGGTTACAGTTACAATCACCTAATATTCTCATCGGCACAGAATTACCATCTAAGAAGAATTTGTGTTAAAATACTTAAAATATCCGTAATTACACACTTTTGGAAAGTGTTAGAATTTTACACACCTACTCTTGACACGTATTTCGTGTAATTACACACTGATTGGCAGCACTGGATGCTTGCTACTATGCGTGAATTCGCGATTCGTGATTCGCGATGTGTGATTTGTATGGAATTCGCATCACGAATCGCGAATTCACGCATAGTCTGTAGCAAGCATTACATATAACAAAATGTACTTGATTTTAGGTCATGAAAAACAAGAGTATCGATTTTTTAAATAATTTTATATGATAATTTATTGATTTTCAACATTCACAGATATTACAAAAATATTATGTTGTAAATGGTTACTCTTGCTACTCAGTCAGTGCAGATAGGGTAAGTTTGGGGTAGATGGCCATGAAGAAATATTTTTGATGGTAATTCGTATTTAGTCATTACTTAGGTTATATCGTGCCTCAATCTCGATAGTTTGGGCCTACTGTGAGGATATAAAAATTTAAATAAAATTTGGGACACGTGCTGTTAAATGGGATGGGGTAAGTTCCATTTTCAATCGAAAGTATTATCTTTGGGATTTGACAGAAACGACTAATGACGTTATCAATTATATTTTTTTCAGAAACTCATTCATATTTTTTTCCTGTTAAAAAGCTCTCCTTTTTTCTAATAATCCTTTATTAGAGACATTTTTCTGAATTACTTCCCATTTAAAAGTTATAAGAAATGTCGTCCTAAAGAGTCTCAAAAGAAATACCACCTACAAATCATATTAGCGATGGAAGCATCAAGTAGTCGTTGGAAAATTGAATGTTAGTTGTTTAAACCGCATAAATGTCATTAAGAAGAAATAAAGGGATTAAACTCGATAATTCTTTAATACTGTTAAAACAAAAGGTGATTATAACAATAACTAAACTCAAAAAATTAGGCGAATGCCCTCATACTATACAGTATGCGCCAAAAGTATGGAATAAATTCAATAAAAACGAAACAATTATTTTTTGGGAAAAATCCTCGAGAAGGTCAATTTTTAATTTAAAAAATACATATTTTAGCGTAAAATGCGATTTTCAAATGTCATTTGTTTTCGAGTAATGACGTCATCGATTTTTTTTTAAATGGCAACACCATATTTTTTTCCTTGATTCTGAAAGATCATTTAATTCTCTATCAGACAGTACTAAAATTTTGCTCTCTTACATAGGAAAGTTTTCGCGTAAATGACGATTGAATGTTAGAAAACGTAAATTTTATCCATAAAAAAGTAACAATTCTGAGGTATGTAAAATAAAATACAATTGATTAAATTTTATACTTAAATGTTCAAATTGCCATCCACCAACTTCTTGACAATGCGCAAGTCTGTGAAGAAATTCTTCTTGCACATTATGAATGATTTCTGGGGTAACTCTGCGTATTTTGTCCCGAATACGATTTTGAAGTTCTTCTAAATTACGTGGTTTATTAATGTACACTTTTGACTTCAAGTATCCCCATTAAAAATAGTCAAGAGGTGTAAGATCTGGCGATCTTGCAGGCCATTCTATCGGTCCGCGTCTGCCGATCCACCTCCCAGGAAAACAGTTGTCCAAAAAATCTCGTACAGGGCTCGCATAGTGCGGAGGTGCACCGTCTTGCTGAAACCATATGGTATTGTCAGGAATATCAGGGTCATTATCGTTAGGAAAAATTACTGCAAGGGCTGGAACAAGGTCATTTTCTAGAAACTCTAAATATCTTTGTCCTGTAAGGGTTCCTTCAAAGAAGAAAGGCCCTACTATTCTGTCGTCAATTATTCCAGCCCACACATTTAATTTCTGAGGGTGTTGGGTATGTGCCTCTGCCATCCAATGAGGATTTTCCCGACTCCAATATCTGCAAGTTTGACGGTTTACTGTACCATTCAGACAAAATGTGGCCTCATCTGAAAAAGTATTTGCCGGTGTAAATTTCTATTTCCTTGACATAAATCCATTAGAATTTCGCAAAAGTGTAAGCGGCGATCGGGATCATCTTCATTGAGTTCCTGCACAAGTTGAATTTTGTAGGGATGATATTTTTCCTTCCTCAAGATACGTAGCACTGTGCTCTGATTAGTGTCATTGTTTAATGCAACCAATCGTGAAGAATTATGAGGATTATCCACCATACTTATCAAAATGTTCTGTTTCTGATTTTCATTAATGCTTGGACGTCCAGGTTTTGGAATATTTACAACATTGCCAGTTTCTCTAAATTTAGACTCTACCTTACTGACTGTTGATTGGATGATAGGGCGATCTGGATATTTTTCATTAAATAACTTCCTGCTGAATTCTAGTCATATTCCCGCATCCGATAAGAATTAAAATTTCAATTCTTTGAGTAACAGTTAAAAATGTGCCATAATACTTTAAATTGAATAATAATTTCTATGTCGCTTACAATACTTATTAGAAAGTCGGTGTGACAATGACACTTTGCAAAGATTTTCACCTACGTGATCCATAAAAGAACTATGGAATTCGAAAAACTAAACTTGATAACGTTTTTGCTTTATTTTAATTGATTTACGTTTTCTAACATTCAATCGTCATTTATTCGAAAACTTTCCTATGTAAGAGGGCAAAATTTTAGTACTGTCTGATAGAGAATTAAACGATCTTTCAGAATCAAGGAAAAAAATATGGTGTTGCCATTTAAAAAAAAATCGATGACGTCATTACTCGAAAACAAATGACATTTGAAAATCGCATTTTACGTTAAAATATGTATTTTTTAAATTAAAAATCGACCTGTTCCAGGATTTTTCCCAAAAAATAATTGTTTAATTTTTATTGAATTTATTCCATACTTTTGGCGCATACTGTATACATATTACTTACAAACTATTCTCTATAAGGCCTCCTGCTTAGAATTTACTTTAGATTCAATATCTGTAACAAAGATATTAGTGTTCAAAATAGAAGAGGTGACGTCATTTCCGGGAAAACCGGAAGTACCTCATAAATGTTGATAACTTAAAAGATTATTTTGAAAATAAAAATCGACCTGTTTTTTCCCAAAGACATTCTACCAATCGTTTACCAGTATCAAGAGGGGACAAGACTTCATCGCCACACTGTATACTCAAGAGTCACACCAAGCAACACAAAGCTTATAATTATCGATAAAGTTGTCGAAAACAAATACGATACAGATTAAATGTCTCGACTAGCATTGAATTACACTTCCAATATCTGAAAAATAGTTGAATTACCTAATAAACATGTATTGCAAATAAAGTTATCACATCTAATTTCTTCATTATCCAATAATTACGAAATATGTTAATTTTGGTGTGTCATAATACAAAATAATGTTTTTTTTTTATTGGACTGTAAGAGAAGTTCTATAACGGATCCTTATTATAAATCGAAATATTTCTATCCATTTATATATATCTACATGCTGATGATTTGTAATGTTTTCCAAAAAATAACAAGCACGCTTCTGCCTAAGGATGAATTTCTGGCTTTCAAAAGTTACGCAATTTTTAGACGGACTGTAGTAATACCCTTAGGAAGCATTACACCGCCTACGATCATATAACCTTTTTACTTGTTTTTGATCGTATCATGCTCTAGTTAAAACATCGCAAGTTAATTTCGGTACTCCCTTTATAATAAAAAGAAAAAATTAACATAATTGAGAAGGTAAAAGCTCTCAACGTCTCAACAAATAATATAGAAGGAACTTGACACAGTTACCGGATTATTTTACGTTATACAAAATCCACTGAAGTAAAAAAACATGTTCATCTTTGAAGACTATAGAAATCATTAGTTTTAATTATAATTTCTGTATATTTTCAGAAGTGCCCCACATAAGTCAACCTTGTATTTCTCTGGTAGCATTGAACTTATCGGCAAATCCGTTAATTGATTATGTAACTAACTGCAGTAATATTTTAAGTAGATGTCTTTACTTACAAATGGATACATTACCTACATAAAATTGTGTATCACGTTTTCAAATAGATAATAAAATATAATTGGCGATATGTAAACTTTTTCTACAAACTTTCTCATTTAACTACATATTCCGGGGGTCCTGCAATGAATGTGTCATGGAGAAACTGTAGATTATAGATGTCAAAATAATAAGATATAGCCCAATATGCCCTAGTAAAATGTAACTTGTTTAAGAGATAAAAAGCGTTGAAAGTGAAAATTGATTTTTGAAAATACGTAATATGAAAATGGTTGAAGTTATTGGATCTAAAATTGATAGCATTATGATTTTTGGGACGAGAAATCTGAATTTTACAACTATTTTCAGATTTCTCATAGAGAGCGCCAGTTACAGCCACATGTGTGGATACATTTACCTTATAGTTTTTTATTTTCAACATTAACGTAGAACGTATATGTTGCTGTTTTTATATATTTTTAGGTATTAATAATATTGTGTGAAACTAACTACTCAGTGGACAAAAGCCCCAACCTGCGTTGAATTACACCCACAATATCTACCCATATATTCCTTATTATTAGCGTTTGTAACATTTTTTTACTGTTTTAGAAAGGTATTTTAAGCTAATATAAATCAAATCTCCTACAATTCCTATCAATGAAGTCATATGTACGTTCTCTGATACCAAACATCTAGGTATGCTAATGAACAATTCCACAGACGAAGCTCTATTCAATAATTATCTAAAGAAAATAATCTAATTTACTAACCTGCTAATGAAATACTCTATAAATATCTAACTTCACTTTTTAGCAGTGGGAACACGACAAATTCAACCACAATAGATGAGATCTGACCTATTTCTGCATTTTTAGGATTGCTTCTTCAGGTGGTCTCCTTTAAGTTGAATCAAATATCTAACTATAAAAATTATTATAAAAATTAAAATTATTTGAAGTTAAATATCGACAATGACAAAAAGTGACAACCTGTCAATGAATTAAATATGACAATACCTACTTGAAAAATGTTCACCTTTTATGTAAAAGTTTTTATATATTTTTAGGTATTAATAATATTGTGTGAAACTAACTACTCAGTGGACAAAAGCCCCAACCTGCGTTGAATTACACCCACAATATCTACCCATATATTCCTTATTATTAGCTTTTGTAACATTTTTTTACTGTTTTAGAAAGGTATTTTAAGCTAATATAAATCAAATCTACAATTCCTATCAATGAAGTCATATGTATGTTCTCTGATACCAAACATCTAGGTATGCTAATGACCAATTCCACAGACAAAGCTCTATTCAATAATTATCTACTAACCTTCTAATGAAACACTCTATAAATATCTAACTTCACTTTTTAGCAGTGGGATATTTAACTTCAAATAATTTTAATTTTTATAATAATTTTTATAGTTAGATATTTGATTCAACTTAAAGGAGACCACCTGAAGAAGCAATCCTAAAAATGCAGAAATAGGTCAGATCTCATCTATTGTGGTTGAATTTGTCGTGTTCACTGCTAAAAAGTGAAGTTAGATATTTATAGAGTATTTCATTAGCAGGTTAGTAAATTAGATTATTTTCTTTAGATAATTATTGAATAGAGCTTTGTCTGTGGAATTGTTCATTAGCATACCTAGATGTTTGGTATCAGAGAACATACATATGACTTCATTGATAGGAATTGTAGGAGATTTGATTTATATTAGCTTAAAATACCTTTCTAAAACAGTAAAAAAAAGTATATGTTGCTATTCGAATTCTTGCAGATGAAATTCTATTTGTTTATGGGTGCAGTTTAAACTTTAACATATTAGTTTGAAGCGATTATCATTAGTGTTTGTATCTGTATTTGAACTTACTTAAATATTCTTAACTGAGTGATAGTATACAGGATCTTAAAATTCTCTTAATGCCTTTGGAAACTTTTGGTATTTTATTCAAAGTAAGAAGGGCAACACACGTATGCTTTTATACCGAATTTTAACAGTCCTTTTAAGATTGTAAACGGGTTTGCTACACATTTTTCGAGATACTGCCATTGACTTTCGTAGCAGTTTGAAAAATTTTAACATAGAGGGTTTTAACTTGAATCATTTTATTGAAGCAGATATTCTTTACTCTTTACATAAACTGAAAAACAAGATGACTAGTGGAGATGATCAAGTTCCTAACTTTATTATAAAATATTGTGGCCAAGTACTATCGGCACCTCTTGCTTGTTATTGTTAATCTGATATTGTCAACAACTTTTCCCAGTGCTTGGAAATTATCCAGAGTTTCTCCGATCCTGAAAAGTGGCAATTCATTTGACATTAAGAATTATCGCCCCATTACAATTTTGTCAAATTTTGCAAATGCCATTGAGGTCGTTGTGTACTATTATTTACAATAGCATCTCCAAATCAGCATGATTTTTTGCTTAAACGTTGAAATGCTTCTAATTTAATAAAGTTTACTTAGTTTGTTTCGAATCACCTGAATAATAAAGGCCAATAAAGACAATATATGCCGAATTCTCAAAGGGCTTCGATAACCTTATCATAATTTACTTCTCCAAAAACTTAGTAGTAATTTGCTTTGTTTTATGAAATCATACTTACATAACGGTTTTAATTCAAATACACTTTTGGCAACCACCGGGGTTCCACAAGGGTCAAATTTAGGACCACTACTTTTTGTTTTATTTGTATCTTTGGGTTTGAAATCCTGTAATTTTCTTTACTGACTATTTGAAGTTGTTTCATAGCATTTCATGTATTGAAGATTGTACTATACTGCAGAGACTTCTGAACGTTGTGGAGGAATGGTGTGCGGACAATAACCTTCCTTTAAATATAAGTAAATGTAGGCTATGTACCTTTACTCTCAAATTACAACCATTTATGTTTCATTATATTGTTAATTCAGAACCTTTGCACTAACGTCAACGTCAAAGATCTGGGTATACTTTTTGACAATAAAATATATTTAGTCGTAAGTAGCTAATAGTGCATATAAGGCGCTAGATTTTCTTATTAAAAAGATGAAATCATTTAATGATATTGTCTTAAATGTCTTTATTTTTCGTTAGTATGCTCCAAACTTGAATATTGTGGTCCTATTTGGTATCTTTACTATAATTTACGTACCTCTCCAAGAAGTAGAAAAAATTCATTCAGTCGATTTTTAGAATTCTTGTCTTTTCGAATTGACCATTTTTATCCAACTAGAGGATACGATTATAATTTAGTTTTGCAAAAATTTAAAATTTAATCGCTTAGCACTCGAAGAGCACTAGCAAGTTTATCATTTCTATGTAAATTATTTCATGGCAATGTTGACTCCCCTGATATGTAATGTCCAATAATTTCAACTGCGTTAGTGAATACATTGATGGTTAACGTTTGTAGTCTGGGTGATCTGTTAACTTTAGGAACTCAGTCTATTTAATAAATATTTGTAAGCAATTAGTGAATATCAGTTTATTACGTATTATTTTATTTCCTCTTTGTTACCCTTCACTATTTTTATATATTATTATTTACTATTATTTTTGTTCTAGTAAGCATCATCTTGTATTGTCGTATTATTGGAAGTGAGTCTGTTAGGCAAAAAATGCATTATTGTTATTATTTGGGTCTGATTAAATTGTGAAATAGGAAACTAAGTAGAAAAGGTATACTTCATTGATCTCACTGTCTGGTCTCGTTTCTGAGAATATAAACTACAAAACTAATTGCTACAATAAACTATAAACTACTTGACTTGTATATCCAGAGCAGCAATATAATACATTTGTAATATAATTTTTGGACTATAATCTTCTCATTTCGTGTTGTTCTTGAGTAATTCATCAAATACTATATCCACATTAACACTTATCATCCTATGACGCGGTGGCTCGTTCCATTTTATGAGGAGACGCATTCACAAACAGGTTTAAAACTAAATAAAATAATAAAGAGAAAATTACGTTTATATTATGTTTATTCATTTTTCTGATACAAGTTTATGGAGTAACAGTGTGCCCAATGCAAAGTTTTACTTTTCAACTTTCTCTTTGATGCCTAAGAGAAGATTCTGCAGTTTTTTATTTTGCCTTGAATGCAGTTTTACTGAGGATTTATTAAAATTGTAAATTCGTAGTATATAATTATAATTCATCAGACGCTAATCACTCATTCTTGACACTGAAAGTAAAAAAAATATAAATATAATGTGAGATCGAAGTCATCATTTACCATAAATTGCATATTTGTTCTGATAATTTTTTATTATTTTCAGCATGTTCTTTCACACGATAATACAACTGTTGTCAAGTGACTACACTGAACGAATTCAAAGCGCTGGATTCTGCTAAATACAGGTATGTTGTACGTCTGTAAAGTTTTTTTGTATAATTAAGTATAATGAGTAATAATAAAGTTAAATTGTTCTGCACCGGCAATAATTATAAAGTTTTTATTGTGCGTTTCGAATACTGATCATCATATTATCTTTCTGAATGTGGTTTTAATAACCTTTTTGGGTTTAAATTCATTCGTGTTTATGACAAATACAATATGTTTTTATTTATATTATCATATTTAATGGCGTGTTACAAAGAATCTGTCCTGTCTGAATCAGATTACCAGTATTAAAGTATTTTATTTTTCAAAGAAGTTCACCAATGAATAAGTTTCAGTGTCGCTTCGACACTATTAAGAAATAAATAAAAACAATATACAGGATGTTCAGCATAGATTAGGATTTCTTGAACAAAAATAATGTGATTTAAATCAATTTAGCTTAGTACAATTTTGCTTCCTTAAGAAATTATAGGCCTGAAAAGTTGCTTTTTTAATTAATTAATACGATAATTTTATATTTATTGGGCAATTGTACTCAAATTTTGGAATAGAAGGTTTTTTTTGTAAAATAAACACGGATATCTAATTGATTTTTGAGTTAAATGAACAGGGCGTTCTGACCGCCTGTGCCACTATATTATTTTTTTCAGAGTTTTTGAAAATTATTAGTTATTTTGAAACAGCTTTCGATTAGTTTTAAAAGAGGTATACTTTTTGCATGTTGACAAATACACCATTTTAGAGAAAACTGCGTTTAACGTATTTGATAAGCTTGGAAATCAATACAAAAATTCTAACAAATTATTAATTCATAAAGTTATTAGTTAGTAGTGTTGTTCATAAAACATCATGAAACACAGCATATATGACAACATGAAAAAAGAGAACATTTAAAAAATAATAAAATAAAAAAAATCACTGAAACTAATCGCAATAGCACAAACAAAATATTTATTTTTGAAATATGCGCCAATAAGCTACTTACCAAATGTAATAACTTGATAGCTTAACAAATATAATAAAAGCAATTTTCTCAAAAATGGTGCATTTTGGGGACATGCAAAAAGCATGTTTCTTTTAAAATAATCAAAGGCTGTTTGAAAATAACTAATCAATTTCCAAAAATCTCCTTAAAACATAAAGGAATAATATAGTGACACAGGCACTCAAAAATCAATTAAATATTCGTGTTTATTTCATAAAAAACATTCATTTCAAAATTTGAGTACAATTACTGAACAAATAAAAAAATATCGTCAAAATTGAAATAAAAAAATAACTTCTTAAGGAAGCAAAATTTACTAAGGTAAGTCGATTAAAATCACTTTATTTTTGTCCGAGGAAGCTAGTCTTAAAATATGGCCCATTCTTTACTGAACATCTTGTACAATAAAATTAGTATTTATTCTCCATAACGGAGGTCGAAATCGAAACAGAATCAGACATTACTCTTGTATTATGTGCTAAACAACTCCTTTTGTATTACACACACAATACAATAATTATTTATCTAAACTTTTAAAAATAATTCCAAAAAAATTACATACTCAAACCTATTGTAACATGTAGACGGAAATGTGATAGAATTACCTAACCATTTTCAAAAATTCCGCTGTATTTCTTACAATACAGATTAATAGAAGTTTTAAAATGTTTAAATATTCAATCGAAGCCGCATCATGCTACGGTGATAAAAGTAGTAATAAAAACATATTATTAATAGAAACCTCTTTGCTAGAAAACAAAATAAAATATAAGGTTATTCTATATTAAGTAAGACAATTTTCTTAACTTATACAATGCAAATATAGTACAATTTAGTAAGATGCAGAAAAAAATAGATTATTTAAAATTCCTGGTTGCACATGATACATTAATATGAAAAATTTCATCATACAGATTTTGACAAAACTTGTTTATTGACCTATTTCCCTTAGTAGTAGTCTGTTGATAAAACTGTATAACAACTTTAATACTAAATATTAAATTAAATGAATTATTATTTTCTCAAAGAACACAGACATGTAGGCATCCGAATAATTTGCAGGCATTAAAAAATGTTTTTTAATAATTTTTATATTTTATATATAAAATGGAAAGAGGAAGAGAATCGCAATTATTTACGGCATATAATTAAAAAATTTAGCACACACTTTCATCCAAAATAGATTTATGTTTAAGTATTAATTGCGTAAAATTTCCATTGTGTGATATATGTTGCGAAATCTGGTAGTTTCTTATTGCCATGAAATTGAAGGAAATCAAGATTTATTTATGTAAATAATAAATTAACTTTTACATTCTTAAATCGGAATTGACATGTTACTTCTCGATAATGTACTCAAGTCAATCTCTTTCTTCACTTAACGTCATATACTTATTAAGAAATTTACGTTTTATGCAGTTTATATCTAACATTATTGCTCAGCAGGGGCAGGTGGATGTGATCAATCGTTTGTAATATGTTACATTTAACGGTTTTCACTGCCACAAGGTTCCAATCTTAATCGGCTTCTTTTCTCTATTTTTATTAACGACTGAAACTCTATCATTACGTGTCAAAAATAATTTTTGCCGAAAATTTAAAAATATGCACCTATTATAATAGAAGTAGGTCTATTTTTAAATCATCGACGAAAAATAATGTACACCCAATATTTGAAAGGAGTATTCAGGGGGCAAAAGCGAACAAAAACGCCTTATAAATATATAGTCGAATAACAACGGTTACTGAGTTAATTATTTTAATGCATCAGTAGAGTGTTTATTCTGTAGGTATTATAAATTATAACATTGAATAAAGATCTAATAAACCGAAATTAATGAAATTATTGAATTCAATTTTCGATGCATGCATCAGCTCGTTTGTGGATTGCACGATTAGCTCGTTGAAGTACACGGTGATTTTCTCTTATAGTCCAAGATCCCACTGCAAAGTACCTTCACCGAAATGTTAATAGAAAGAATTGCATTTAAACATGTGTTTCATGTATATCCTAACACGAATTGGCTAGGTTGGCTAATCAAAGCCGGGTCCTAGAGGCTTTAATTATGCATTAAAAATATTAATTATGGAGGACAACTACAAATTAGTTTAATGCAACAAAATATATACCAATAGAAAGCCTTCGCGAAAAGTTTAAATTTTGGGCACTCGAAATAAAACGAAACGTGCAGATAAACGCACAAGGACAGATTCAGTTCCAGACTGTCCGTTGTTGTTTATAATTTTGTTTTTTTTTAAAGAAAAATTTATTTTTATTCCCAATATAAGTAGGTACAACATATGTCAAGAGCAATATGCTAATATCTTTATTAGAGTTTAAAAAATGAACATTTATATTAAAAATGTGTGCCTACCGTACGCCAAGGAAAAATAATGTTTTTTATTTAAACCAATGATTTTTTATTTTTTAAATAAAAATCACGTTTTGCCCAACGCTAATAAACAAAACATGTTTTGAATGCACTCATGTATAATGTTCCCTGGTGGCAAATAAAGAACCAAATTATACAGCATACGAAAAATTGCATCCAATTAGATAATTTTTATTTTGACATTCGGGTGGGTGGTTTTGCATAAAATAGACGCCCAAAGTTCCTCCGCTCCGCTCTTTCTCTATGTCTATATTTTACTTCTAAAATTCAGTAACAGTTGTTTAGAATAATAACAAATTCCTACTTTTTCTACCAAAAATAGGATTGTTATGAGGGTAAATGTTAATTTGCAAAGAATCATCTCCATAACTAATATTTTTAATGCATAATTAATGCCTCTAGGACCCGGCTTTTATTAGCCAACTTAGCTAATTCGTGATAGGATATACATGAAACACATGTTTAAATGCAATTCTTTCTATTAACATTTGGGTGAAGGTACTTTGCAGTGGGATCTTGGACTATTATGAGTGCTGCGAGTCCGATCGAATAGCCCCTCTCTTGTGTCCACTTTTGTTGCATATACTAATGATTTAAACCATCCCCAAAGGCAGTAATCAAGGAGATTCATATCTAGTCAGCTTGATGGCCAATTTTGGAAACCACCTTGGTCAATCCAGTGTTGTGGAAAGCGATTGTTAAGATGATTGATAACAACACGACTAAAATGCTGAAAGTACATATTTTGCATAATATCCAATGGAACAAAGTCCAGTAGATCTGTCAAATTATTTTCTAAAAATCCTACATATCTAGCTCCAGTAAGACGACCATCTTGTACAACTGGGCCAAGTAATTAATTGTTAATCATACCACACCATACGTTAATGCTGAACCGATACTGAAAGTTCCACCGTGGCGTGCGGATTTTTATCTGAACAAAGTTTATGGTTTGCGTTTATCCAATTGCAAAAATGCAACCACAAATGATTATCACCGTCCTGAAGACTCTGGACGCGCTGAATATAGAAAGGTTTTAAACCATTTTTGTGAATGACTTCCAATGCCCTAGTTTGATTAATTTGGGGACGGGTTGCAATGCGCCTTGTATGTACTTACACCCGGTCTACGTTCTATAAGGGTTCTATCATATTTATAATTTCTTCTTCCACTGCTAGACAAGGACCAGCTTGCCTCTCAGATGTAATTCTCACACTGGGAAACATTCCAGTTTCAGGTACATTGTTGAAGATTGTCTGGAATACATTTCTATCTGGGACTTTTCTGTTCGGGAAGCGACGTCGATATTCAGTAAATGCACAATTAACAATACCGTTGTAATACCCATAAATAAAAATAATATCAGCATATTTTCAATGACTATATATGACAGACATTACGAAATTATGTGTGTACAATGTGTACAATACCGACTAAACGAACGCATATGTAAAAGTAAATGCGACAGTTATAATATATATATATATATATATATATATATATATATATATATATATATATATATATATATATATATATGGTTGTAAAATTTCTCCGGGTTCTTCTCCGCGATGAATCTGCATGGTCTTCAAAAGAACCATTTGTTTGACAACGTTTCGGTAAAATCTCATTTACCATCTTCAGGTCTTCTTACTTCTGCTTCGCGTTACTACGTTCGGCTTACGTAGTAACGCGAAGCAGAAGTAAGAAGACCTGAAGATGGTAAATGAGATTTTACCGAAACGTTGTCAAACAAATGGTTCTTTTGAAGACCATGCAGATTCATCGCGGAGAAGAACCCGGAGAAATTTTACAACCACATATAACACCCGCGGAAGCCTACGAATTAACATATATATATATATATATATATATATATATATATATATATATATATATATCTAGTAATCACTAATGTGAGTTTTGTTTAGAATGCATGACCTACTCAAAATAAAATATCAAATAATAACAGCTTTCGCAAAAATACCAATAAAAATATTTTCATTGCTACCTCAGTAACCGCTGATATTCGATCATATATTTATTAGGCTTTTTTGTTCACTTTTGCCTCATGAACACTTCTTTCGAATATTGGTGGTTCCCCAATCACCCTGTATACATATCCCGAGCCGACTGTGTTTAGAGCCTAATATTAATGAAATAGCTCTGTGGTGCAGATTGTGGTACATTATTAGCCATATCGGATGTTTAGTGTTGTCACCTGTCATAAAGGTTACATGTATTTTGATACGATCAGCAATTATTTATTTTTTAAAAAATTTACCAGAGAATTTGCAGTTGTATTTTACCATAAGAATGGAATAGTGCAATCATGTTTTGGAAATGTTAAATATTGCTTTGAGTGAGCCTGCTATAAGCAAGAGTGGTACAAGTGGTACAAGCGTTTCCAAAAGTCGTGAAAAGATGGCGAGCGTCCTTGACGCCCCAGCGCATCAGTAACTGATGAAAATGCGAAAATAGTGAAAGATATGGTTATGAACGATCGCCGAATCACAATCATAGAAGTCTGTGATGTGGTTGGCATATCAGTTAGTTCAGACCATGATTTTTTTCGGATGTTTTGGATAGGAAACGAGTGGCAACTAAATTCCGACAAAATAGAGTCTCTAAATGAAATAAAAACGATGCAGAACTACTAAAAGTGTTAACAAGTTCATAACGTGTTAGGTATAACGTATTATTCCATTTTTATTGTAAAATGTAATGCAAATTTTCTGATTTTTTTAAGGAAATAAATAATCACCAAAACACATGCAACCTTTTGACAGGTGATATAACACACTAAACATCTGATATGGCTAATAATTTATAGATACTACTAACACAACAACAATAATATCGGACTAATATAACCCGAGATATTACAAAATTCCTGTTACCTTTTTATCACAACTCGTATATATAGATCCATACCATTAAGGTTATAGGTATTATCCTTATTTAATACGTCCGGACACCCCATAACGTGTCAAGATTTAATTAAAAGTGTTAATGAATTCATGCCCATGATATTATTAAAACTAACTCTGAATTGGCACATCTTTTCAACGCCTAATAGAGTAAAGTAAAAGTTGCACTACCTAGCTATTGTAATTGTTTGTGTTTAAAAATTAATATGCGAGACAAATTGTTCAAACCTGACATCAACTGTTCACCTAGTCGGAACTTGCAACGCTTAGTTGCGAGGTGCGTGAAAAAATTAATAGTTTGTCTTCTTCATGGGTTTCATTAAAAAAAAGTTTGAAACCGTTATGAGAGAACGGTGCAATGCTTGTTTACAAGAAAATCTAGGTTTAGTTTAAATGTCTCCAATGGTTAACTATACAATATTATTGAAAACAAATATGATCTCTTTCACAAATGTAAAGAGACACTTCTATTACATATTATTACAAAGAGCTCTATAATCCAAAGATTTAAACTGAAACATATAGTTTTTGTCCAACTGTCAAAAAGACGATTTATTTTAATCGAAATAGATTCGCAATATTAGCCATTTTCAAACGGTAATGAACAAAAGCACGCTATCATGAAAAAATGGAAACCAAAACACGCGATCGTGAAAAATAGTTATCTTTGTATCTAGAACGCGAAATGGTACTTTTACGTTCAAGAATGGAAGTTATTTTACCGATCTAAGTGAGGCAAAATCGATCTATTCGATTTAAACGAAATGCAAACAATATTTTTTTGAAAATTGCACTAATATAAGACAATTGTGTTATGTACAACAATTTTATTTATATTTGAAATTGCTTGAACCGTGTTTGAATCAAGATAGCAACCTAATAAAAACAAAAATTAGTTGTGTGAAAAAGTAGTGTGATAATTATACAGAGTGTCCGGAATATGAGTGCCGTAATTTTAAGGGCTTATATATCTGACTAAAAGCAATAAAAAATGCTTATGAAAAAAATGTCTAAAACAAATAGTTTGTCTACAAATACATTTCAAAAATAAAAATACAAATGCAATAATATGCAAAACTATGTTACGAAATGGCAAACTAAGGTACAATTAAGGTTAAGTAAAAACGCCGATAACGTAATTTGTTCGTAATTTGATTTTTGGATTAGTATTACGTACGTACTGTAGCGTTCGACAACATTGCAGTGTCAGGCTGTTGGTGATAACCTAAAAGTAATATTAGTCATAATGGTGCATACAGCTACTGCGATTCATTTTTGTCTAGTTTTACTTTGACGTTTGTGAGTGTACATAAACAAAAATGGAACAATTTACGGTACCCATAACCATCGCATGTTAATTTACGGCGAATCTAGGCAAAACTCTCTGGCTACGAGACATTTGTCCGGCAAACACTTCTTGCAAGAAACAAAAGTGATTTTAAACACTTGTAACTATTATCCTGTGTTGTGAAAAGAGTTCTAAGAAAACCATTCACAGTAAGTACATATTATGTTTAGGTGTACCTATTTGTAACTATTATGTATAAAACATAACAATCCTGAGATAGTATGTGAGCGACGTTGTCACATATTCAAGATCTGTTTGCTGTCATAATTATGTAATCATTTGTCGGAGAAAAAAACTGTTAAGTCAAATATGTTTTGTTTAGTACAACTTATCATGTGACAAAATTAAGGCACTCATATTTCGGACACCCTGTATATTGTAATTCTAAGAGTGTTTAATTCAAAATGAGCTTGGAAAGTGAAGACGAGCATTTACCAGGGCTTTAATCCACAGAGTAGTTAGTTTCACACAATATTGTTAATACCTAAAAATATATAAAAAAACGATTACATAAAGGGTAAAATTTTATTATTAATGTAGTAGGTCATTATGATGTTTAAATTCATTGACAGATTAATCAATTTTGACATTGTCGACATTTAATTTCAAATGATTTTAATTTATTGGTATAATAATTTGTATACTTAGATATTTGACTCAACTTAAAGAAGGCGACCTGATGAAGCAATCTTAAAAATGCAGAAATAGGTCAGATCTCATCTATTGTGGTTGAATTTTCGAGTTTCCACATTTTCAAGAGTGAACTTAGATATTTATAGTGTTTTCATTAAACCAGGTTAGTAAATTTAGCAAGGGTAATTTTTTTAGATAATTATTGAATAGAGCTTTGTCTGTGGAAATGTTCATTAGCATACCTAGATGTTTGGTATCAGAGAACATACATATGACTTCATTGATAGGAATTGTTGGAGATTTGATATATATTAGCTTAAACTACCTAATACAGTAAAAAAGAAAGTATCGGGAGCGGCACAAAGTGCTGTTTCACAATTAATCCTCAAAAACTCATCGAGATAGTACGAGATGGCCTACAATGAATTTATCGGGTGGTGTAGTTTGCCGAAAATTGGGAAAGTGTCCAAAGCGGTATTACTGGCATATTTCAAACATAAATTTAATAAAGTTAAACCTTCAACATTATGGTCTGTATATTCCATGTTAAATAGTACACCGAATGCCAAAGAAAATGTAAATATCAGAAAATTTTCAAAACTAATACTATATTTGAAAAGCAAATCAATTGGATACCATTCGAAAAAAAGTCCAGAATAGGAAATGAAGAGATTTTTACAAGAAGTACAATATATTTCTGCTAGAAAATGTGATTTCAAATTTTTCGGTCATTTTAATAATAATTGGTGTTTGTGGAACTTTGAAAAGAGATGAACTACTAAAAATAATGATCAATGTCATAAAAGACAAAAATTCATTTATTTTTGTAAGAATTTCCTATTCTAAAACTCACACTCAGATATATTTTGTGATTTCAAATCCAGACCAAATAAAGAATTAGCGTAAATACTGTGCTTTACGTCCGGCTGTTACTACAAATCGAAGATTTTTTGTGAAGTATGTCAGGGAACCAAGTGGTTGGCGTCAATAAAATAAGGAACCTGCCAAAAGAAACAGAAACTTGTCTCAATTTGCCTCATCCGGAAACTTATACAGGGCACTACTTTAGACGTTCTTCTATCACTCTGTTAGTCGACGCAGGATCCGATATTGCCATCATTAAACGACGTGGGGGTGGCATTCTAGTGCGGTAGTGGGGTCATAGAAAATTCTATACAAAATAAGATTTCAATGGTAGCAAATAAATTGTTACCATCTTCAGTTCTTCAGCAGAGCCTATGGGACTTGCGCAACACAACAACGCAACATACATAGACATACAACATGCGCAGTAAACTTAATTGCAGCAGCAGCTTCATTGAATACCTAGAACAAAAATCTACGATAACTGACAGCACTGAATCTGGATAAATTTAACTCACTGCAATATCGGCACTTTCAAACTGATTTCGCGCACTAAATGTAAACAATATTTTTTGTTCAACTGTCTAAAATATGTGCCGCTGTAGTACACCTACAGCTGTAAATATTTTGAATATGATCGTGACACTTTTTACATTGACACTAACTTCAGATAAAAACGTATTGAAAAATAATAAACCTACAGTTTTAAATATTTTTGACACTTGGACATACTGGCACTGGCGAATGATTTTTTGTCTCGACCTACGATCTCGACAAAAAATTCACATTTCACGCGCCTTTAAAAACACTGATTTTGCACATTTAATAATCAAAATAACTATTTTGGTACTTTGTTCAAACATAATTGAAGATAAATTTGGTATAGCATACGCACTTGCTGTAGCATTTAAACAGGAACTAACATTTTCGTTCTAAACTTTTTTCTTTTTTAAATATTTCGTTCAGTGTGATTTGCTCAGTGTTCAACTATGTTTTTGTAATAAAATATTACTTATAAAAATTGAAAAACCTTTTGTTCAATTGCGTCAAAGTACTTTAATAGTTATTTATGCAACAAGTACAAAAAGTAAGTGTTTATTGCACGCGATGTGAAATTGTCCAACGAGGCCGTCAGGCCGAGTAGGACAACACGTTGAGTGCAATAAACACTTTTTGTACAAGTTGCATACAATATTTTTTCTACGTCCATGAAAAAACCAAAAAATGTTTTATTTAGATGACGCTTGTAGGAAAATATGACGTCGATTTGTACGTTTATGTCTGTCATTGTCTCAAAACCCTGTAGTAGAATGACAGATAAATTGCAATAAAAATTTTATTGCACTAGAGCAATAAAGAACCACTTTTTCCACTAAATATAGTTCAATAAAGTTTTGTTTTTTACATAAACGTAGAAAAAGTAAATTTAAAATTAATTTGAGGTGCTCTGCTGCTTAATTATAGAAAACGATATTTTAAGTGTCGTGAACTGGGCTCAAAACATAAATTAATGGTTGGGTGTATTATATTCACTGAAGAACAGTTATCTAAAATGGTAGTCTACTTTTAACTTGCTAAAATATTGTCTTAGTAGGTTATGTTATTCACCATCTATCTAGTTATGTTCCAGTTTGGTAGTAAAGTTTTTGTAAAAAATATTCGCCACACGTTGTCCTTGACGTTCAATTTAAGAAACAAGTATTTATTTAGAAATACATTATTAGTTAGCAATATAAAAGACCATGATATTCAAAAATTATATAAGTACCTATACGTATAAGTATAACATATTAAATTCAAAAATAAAATTGTATTTCGACCAAGTAATTTTAATATTTGGGTTAATGTTATTGACCATGTATATAGTACTGCTTCTGCGTAAATATTAATAAAAAATCCATAGAGCTAAATTTATACGACATTGCTGTTTATCTGACCTACAAAAAATTTGAATATCCGCGTAAAAATAAAATGGATTTACAAGTAAATAGATAGTTGATCAGTCCATTACATCACTTTATTGAATGCTGAATACAATTAAGTACAATTAACGAATATGAAAGGAAAATAATGAGTTTGTTTTCTGGGCATATAAATTTCAATTTTTAAGCTGTCTTTATTAGAGACACTTGCTCTGTGTTAGTATCATTGCTTGTTGAGCGAAATTATTAATTTATTTGTAAAAAATCAACAAAGGTAGATCCATTATTTTGCTAAATAATTAAAGATACAAATCTATTCCTAATTCAGAAGTAACTCTGAAACTGTTTATTACATTTCTCTACAGTAGTATAGCCGGTTATAACCTAAGTTTTAGTGTTAGTATAAATTTATATGTGTGGTATACATACATATATGTAACATATTTCTGTATTTTAATTAATTGTTAATAACATTTAAAATGGCGGTTTTCAATACACCACCTGAAAAATCATGAACCCAAAGCTAATTGAATAAGATAAAGTTAAAATAAACCCTAAAAAACTTGAAAATGCAGATGAATTGCTAATGGCCAAATGTGAATTACTATAAAGAAGTAGGTACACTCGCTGAAAAATAATAATTCTAAATGTAGAAGAGAAGTTTTTGCGATGACCAATTAACGTGATGATATTAGTGACAACAAATAAAATTATTACTTTTTATACCTTTTCTATAAAATTATGTTTATATTATAATTTTTCTTTGTTTTGTACTACGCTAAATTTTTAGTCTATTTCAAAAACAGCTAAATACAATCTTAGTTTCAAAATTCACTTAACCTACCCAGTAAAATTTTGCTTATAGTTTCTTCAAATATCGTTTTCGATTTGTAATCTTGAGATAGCATCTACTATCAAGTATTAACTAATTATTTTTTAAACTAGACTGTTAAAATTTCTTCCAGTTCTTCTACAGTAGATTTTTTAATTTTACGAGGCGATTTATTTGTATAAGGCATGTTGGGCTTATTATCAAGTTTTGGTGTTACCTATGTCCCATTTAAACATTGTCTATTCTTAATTAATCATCTTCTATCCTTCTGTTCTTTTGTTAATGTTAATATCAAATTTTTAGAATATCTATCCATATCCCTTGATAAATTCTACGTAAATAAACTAACTGGCTCTGAATAAATTCTGTCAAATATGGTGTGTAATAAATTATTTCAGTAGTATGTATACAGTATGCGCCAAAAGTATGGAATAAATTCAATAAAATCGAAACAATTATTTTTTGGGAAAAATCCTCGAACAGGTCGAAAAATATGTATTTTTTAAATAAAAAATACATATTTTAGCGTTAAATGCGATTTTCAAATGTCATTTGTTTTCGAGTAATGACGTCATCGATTTTTTTTTAAATGGCAACATCATATTTTTTTCCTTGATTCTGAAAGATCGTTTAATTAAAGTAAAGTTTTCGAGTAAATGACGATTGAATGTTAGAAAACGGAAATCAATTAAAATAAAGCAACACCCTCAGAAATTAAATGTGTGGGCTGGAATAGTTGACGACAGAATAGTAGGGCCTTTCTTCTTTGAAGGGACCCTTACAGGACAAAGATATTTAGAGTTTCTAGAAAATGACCTTGTTCCAGCCCTTGCAATAATTTTTCCTAACGATAATGACCCTGACATTCCTGCGACGATACCATATGGTTCCAGCAAGACGGTGCATCTCCGCACTATGCGCGCCCTGTACGAGATTTTTTGGACTGTTTTCCTGGGAGGTGGATCGGCAGACGCGGACCGATAGAATGGCCTGCAAGATCGCCAGATCTTACACCTCTTGACTATTTTTTATGGGGATACTTGAAGTCAAAAGTGTACATTAATAAACCACATAATTTAGAAGAACTTCAAAATCGCATTCGGGACGAATTACGCAGAGTTACCCCAGAAATCATTCATAATGTGCAAGAAGAATTTCTTCACAGAGTTGCGCATTGTCAAGAAGTAACATTTAATTTAAGTATAAAATTTAATCAATTGTATTTTATTTTACATACCTCAGAATTGTTACTTTTTTATGGATAAAATTTACGTTTTCTAACATTCAATCGTCATTGTACTGTCTGATAGAGAATTAAACGATCTTTCAGAATCAAGGAAAAAAATATGGTGTTGCCATTTAAAAAAAAATCGATGACGTCATTACTCGAAAACAAATGACATTTGAAAATCGCATTTTACGCTAAAATATGTATTTTTTAAATTAAAAATCGACCCGTTAGAGGATTTTTCCCAAAAAATAATTGTTTCGTTTTTATTGAATTTATTCCATACTTTTGGCGCATACTGTATACGTGCGCAGGTTTACACACTTAAGTATACAAATAGCAAATGCGAATAATTCTCGTATGAATGTTAAGTTGCACAAAAGAACCGGATGCGAATTACGCTGTTAATTGTAAATGTAAATAAACGATGTACTTGTATTTGACCCATCCTTTTCCCAAGGCGTGTCATGATTTATATATCCATTAATATTGACAAATTTCTGTTTTCTTTACAAATTTACGCAGTTACTGGGCATGTGTAACTGAATTCTGATTTCGTTCTCCACCCTTTTTGACATTAATGTTACACTGTTCTTCCTTTTCACTGAGGACCTTCATAGATGACTATGAAATGGAATATTTACCGTTATGCATACATTAGAAAAATTTAATATATTTTACAAAAATTGAAATTTTTAATTTTCGGTTTTAAGAAACAAGTATATTGTATGGGTTCTTCGAGTACTTCAAAAATTCATTAAAATTAACCATTGACCGTTCCATGTGTATGTTTTGTTTGTATTTCAATAAAAATTGGTAACACTAGCATGTAATACCTACACAATTCTTTTTTTCGACAGTTTTTTTGTTTACCGCCATCAAATATTGAGTCACCAGGGACAAAAATGATGCAAGTCCGACAGTCTTTAATGCAACACCCTGTAAATAAATAATTTATTTTTGTAATATATGTTAAGGAAGGTATGCTAATTTCCAATTAATACTATTTAGTAATTTTATAATAATTAAACCACAGGTGTAGAAAGGTAACAGTATTTTTTTTCAGCAAATAATTAAATTTATTTAAACATAATTTATTCACGGGAAATAAACCTTTTTTGATGTAATAAATACTTTTTTGTGAAAAATAAATTGATTTATTTGGTAAAAAAATTTAATTTTTTTGACGAGTATTTGTTAAAATGAAACAAATAGTTATTCCATTTGAACATGTTATGAAAATTTAATTTTAAAAAATAATTTTCAAATAAATATATTTTTTTCATTTCTTTAAACAATTTATACAAATTTATATAAAAATAATGTTTCGAAATAAAAAAAATAATTTTTGATTTAAATGAATGTGCTTTTCGAGTCAATTAATGCGTTTATTTAATTCAAAAATACGTTTTTTTAATTGAAGTATGTGGAAAAGAAAAAGATGTAATCTTTTAATTCTCTTTATAAAGTTTTTAAATTAAGTTTTATTAGGTTATATAATCTTTTGAAAAACCGTAAATTAAAAAAAATAATTTCCTATATACATATATAATTTGAAAGGAAAAATTCGAATTGTTTCCTACAAACAAAAAATAATCGTCAATAGCTGCCCGTTAGATGTAGCTGTGCTATATTTCGCGTACTCAGGTTTGTCGGGTTCGAGAGACATGAAGAGCCAGGGCTAGTTGTCAGCAGTGTAGCCAGATTGGGTGCTTTATCGCAAATTGGGCGATTTTAACTGATCGTTTGCGCTTGATATTTTACAAAAAGCGCAAAGCGCATTTTGGGCAATTTTCATTTAAAGAAGATGCTCTTATTTGCGCGTTTTTTAACTTTAACCTCTGTGATGACTGAATGCGGTATACTTTAGTTTTATGTTCAGTGTTCAGTGGTATCAGTGACACGGATCACGGACCTTGACCAGTGACGACTCTTTAAGAATGAGTCTGTGGTGCAGTGACTGCTGAACTGTGGTATTTATTTTGTGATTTTGACAATAGTGTGACGTCATGAAAGAAGAAGGCAGAGGTCAGAGGTGTTTTATTGCAATTTAAACCTAATGTGAAGTATACATAAAGGGTACAATTTTGATTTTTTTTTCGAAAACTACATCCGACCGTCGAAATCTGACTGCAGATTCGTAATTTGCACTCTCGAAAATAGGGGGGCAGAATTTTTTTTGTTAATATGGGAGAGTTTTTCGCTGTTGTAAAATAGTGTAAAATTTAAGAACAGGGACTACTAAATCATATAATTGTTGCGCATTTGGGCAACATTTTTATTTATCAGCTTGCGCCACTGGTTTGCAAAATATGGCAACACTGGTCGTCAGTTAACGCATCGCTCACCTGTGGCGTACTGATGAGTGCTAATGAGCTCGAAACCAGTATATGTTGACTATTTTCTATAGATTTTTCAGGTGTATTTCAATGCTGGTCGGGGCATTAGCCTTCAGTTGTTTCCTAAAATTCCCGAACAATAAGTTGTTGCCTCAAATAAGCAGTTGTTTAATTGGATAAAATACATACGGTGGTATTCATAGCCTGTCTCCGGTCGCCGAAATTCAAATAATTTCGGGCGGACAATGAATATAGTGTCCGGAGACGGAGTATGAATACCACCGTACTGATAGTGTTCCGATTGAAATAAAAAATTTATAACTGTTTGAAATCATAAAAATGTAATGACACAAATAAAACGCTTGGTATAACATATTTAAATTTAGTACCTACCATTATTTAGCGTCATCCAAGTCCATTATGCGTACCAAAAATCAACTTGATATCTATTTCCAGGAAGAAGTTGAATATCTCTGCATACTATTAGCATACGTCGTTTTTTAAATAAAGTAATATTGCAAAATCTATAACACCTAACTATAGGAAATGTTATAAAAAACGATTCTAACATTTTTCGTAGATTCCAATAATGCAATAATATACAGGGTGATCCATTTAAAATAACAAAGCTCCTGTCGACCTCCGGTATAACCGGGAATGCTGGAGAGTTCTAGATTTTAGTTGTATTCGTCCCAAGGACTTCGCCATGTTGCCAAATTTTCAAATATTTCGGATCAGTACTTTTCTAGATCACGATCGAGGGAGTTCCTGGTAGGAGAGCCTGTATAGATACACAATACTCAAGTATAGGTTAATTATTAATCTAGGTACTTTTTTATAGCAGGGTTCAATAGCAATCATTCTTAGTTGTTAAACAGATACGATGGTGTGATGTGCAAATATACTTTTCTTATTTATTTTGTACATTTTTTACTACATCGTGTACTTTTCGTAACGCACTTAATATGTACTGTAATCTATACATATCTAATTGGTGTGATTGAGGAAACATATTTTAGTACATAATTACTATATTGTGAGATTTTTACCAGAAAAAGTAAAAGCAATTGAACAACTGAATATTAATTACGATTTTAAACTTCTTATTTCATAAGCTTTCATTATATAGAAATCCCAATACACCAAACTGCATGAAAACATCTAATTAGAAGAATAACTTTGTAATGATGCGAATGCGAAATGAGAAAGTAAACGAACATTAAAGATATAATTTTTGACCTGTCATGTATTATAGATATTATATAATATCTAGCGTATGACAAAAAATCATTGTTTTCATAACAATAGAAATAAAAAATATTTGTAACTGTAATCGTTTACGAAACTCCAGAAGTTAAATAAAATACCCTTCGATATCATTAAGTAGAAATTATAGTGATAATTCTCACAAGTTTGCTAACAACAACAAAATTGCAAAACATTGCAACACAAAGCACACAAGTTAATGCACCTTTTGTGCAATTATTTTCATTTTAAACATTTTACAAGACTATATTTATAGATAGCTGTATGCGTGCGGACGCAAGCTCCTTATTTTGCGATATGTCTACATTTTACGAAATCAAATATCTTATATAAATCTGCTGCTCTTACAAGAAATATTCTCATATGGCAACATACCTGACTAAACCTATTCTCATAATACATTTTTCTTCCATTTTAACACAGGTAAATATGTATATTAACAATATAAAAAAATAAAATTTATAGATTTTAATTTAGTAATAGGTATTTACCACAATCGTAACGAAAGAGAACAATATAAGAACTTAAGTTATATACTTAAAATATCATAATTTCAAAAGATACATTTTATTAAGCAATTAATAGCGTACTTTCAGATGTATTTATTGCTACAATTTATGTGACTACATTTATTGATATAAAACACTTGGAAAAAGTACGTTTCATTAAAAAAGTAAATAATGTAAGATCAACCAGGAAGCTGTGTATACTGTATACCTAATAACTTTTGCTGTTGCTGTTTTAACTATTAGGTATATTAAATAAATTTACGATAATTTTTTCTCTTAAAATAATACTTTCAAAAATTGTATATATACACTGTACAGTTTGTTGTCGATAGTGGGAAACTAGAGGCCAAATTTAAAGACATTATATATATATATATAATTTTAATATTTTTGCTTTTAAATTTGTGACATATAATAATTGTTAGTGTGTGTGTAATTGTGTTTTTTTTTCATGTTTATATAGATATTCTTGTATTCATTTTATTGTAATGTTTTAAACACACTTTTTTAATACTTTAATGTTAAGTTTATTATTTATAAATTGCGATGTAATTTTGAATTTATTAAATTTTATAGTGTCCTGAGGATGTCACGATAAGTGACGAAACGTCGACAATTGAGAAAATTTGGTGTTTTCTTTGAAATTTGGCCTCTAATTTCCCGATAGCGGCAACAAACTGAGTAAAAATAAGGCTGCTAATCATCATTAGTTAGAACATACACTGTACATTTACTTACTAACCGGTCAAACGTCACATATTACATCGAAACAACATGTTTTTAGTAAATAATTCATTTTTTTTATTTTTAAATTTAATTTATTCTTGGGAAACAAATCATTTTTGGTGTAATGACCACATTTGGTCAAAAATTAATAGATTTATTTGGTAAGAAAATTTCAATATTTAAATGAAACAAATAGTTATTCCATTTGAACACTTATGAAAATTTAGTTTTATAAAATAATTTTCAAAAAATATTTATTTCCCTAAACACAACAAATTTGTATAAAAATAACATTTTCATAAAAAAAAATGTTTTTCGATTTAAATAATAACAATAATAATAATATCTCTACCCCTCATTCTCATCACGAGGATTAACCCAGAAGTCGGAGACTTGTGCGGTAGAGGGGGCGGCATATTATTATTAAGCAGGCCGCATTTACGCCCAGGAACGACTTACGTTGGTAGGCCCTAACCAGTATTCAGTGCAGGAATGAGGCAAACCTGGAAAACCTCATTAATTAGGGGGGTAGTCAAATGTCAACAGGTATCAATCTCTCACATTGACCCAAGCCAACATTCTTCCACCTTACCATACCCTCAGAGAGGGTGCCAATCCGGTCCAGGAATATAGCTTATATACGGTCTACCGGCAGTGGGGCTCGAACCCACTCCGATACCGACCCAAAATGAATGTACATACATTAACGAATCAAATAATGCGTTTATTTAAATCACAAATATATATTTTTAATTAAGAGATGTGGTAAAAATATGTAATCTTCTTTAAGGATAAGATTCATCTATTCATAAAATTAATGGTACGAATGTCACTTTTTTGAAAACATTATTTTGCTGTAACTGCTTGTAACTTTTTCAGTAACATTTTTTTTAATTTACTACACTTTTTAAGTATTAATAATGCTGCATTTAAGAAAAAAAATCCAAATTTTGAAAGTCGCGAATTGAAATGATTCATAGTGATTAAATAACTTTTTAATATACAGTTTTCAAAGATTACTTAATGAAGTTTTATTAGGATATTTAACATATTGAAAAACCGTACATTCAAAAAATTTAATTTCCTAATGCAGCAGTATCGTTGAAAAAAGTATTTGTTTGATAGTGAAAATTTTAATTGTTTCCTATAAATAAAAAATACTTGGTGGCAGCTAGATGTATAGGTACGTCCTACATTTCGCGTAATCTGGTCTGTCGAAATTGACAGACATGAACAGCCAGTTACTTCACATTTTTGTACTACGAATGAAATATGAATAAATCTCGCGACAACTTTTTAAATTGGAATATCAATATTTACCCATGTTGAAAAAGTGCCCTTATTTATTTAATAATTAATAATATCGTTAGCATATTTTCCTGTTCTTCGGTGGTACTTGAAGCCCTGGATATTACTATTTTACATTACACAGTTATCGTACACACATCTGAAACTGAACTAAAACGAATCAGAAACGAGAATAAACTTTTAATTACAGTGCACTGTAGTTTTAAATATAATTTATTAATGAGGCTAAATGAACCATGAAACGACCGTACAATATGGCAACTATATAAGGCTGTCTCTGCTGCTCTTATAGAGACGAGGCATATGTCTGAAGGACTTCTCTCCCGCAATTGGCTATCGACGGATACCATGCTCTCCATTTCTTATATATTATTGTTCTTTGCCATACTTTATTGCACATTCTTCATAATGAACTATATATTTCAACCGCATCACTTACACTCATATTTTGTTGTCGCTCCCTAATCCCTTTATATACGTCATCATCCGATATCGCTCATTTGTTAGATTACAGTGTTTACGATTTTGAGTATACGCCGTAGAGCTTGAACTATTCTCCATTCTTAAAAATACAAACACAAATTCAGTGTTATTAAATTAGGGGAAAGATATACCCGAAATTTTCCCACACGCACGCCCATGGTAATTGGGGTGTGCGGTAGTAACATTTTTCAATATGACACTCCGTTTTCCTGATACAAGGCATTCAACTAAAAAATATATATTATTTTATTTTTTATCTATTAAACAAATAAATATTTTTCCTTCAAAGTATGCCGCCATAAAAGTTTAATACTTTGACGTGAATAACTTTTTTGAACTCAAGCCAGTGATGTAGGTATGGGGGTCGCCTTCACACTTGAACCCCTTAAACTTCTACGTCAATGGAGAAAAGTATTTTTTCATACTTTTATACCAACGATTTCCGTAGTTTCGTTAAGAAGATTGTATGTACAGATTAATAGTATCGTAAGTTTATTTATAGTTTATACTGTGCATGTTGTGTGTGGAATAGGTAATTATTATGAATAAAATTTGTGATGAAATGAAAAACCACAGACCACAGTTATAGCACAGACAAACTATTTGATTGGATCGAAAGATGTGAAGATGACTACAAGGAACGAACAGGTGGCCAACCTGACTCATTTTAACTATAATTAATTTTGTAATTTTTTAGGTGATGTATTTGCTAGTAAAAAAATTGGATTATATTTTTGTGTTTTTATGATATATAGATTAAGAAAATGGTGTACTACTTTGAAAGTAATATTGTTTCGCCTCCAACTCTTTTATTTATGGGATTTGACAAAAATGAAAGTGAGTTCATGTAAATATAACCTTACTTTCTGTCATCAATGTTTTCACATTTTTAGATGAAGATTTAATAAAATGGGGTTGGCCTGAAGATGTTTGGTTTCACGTTGATAAAGTGTCTTCTGCACATGTGTATTTGAGGCTTCGACCAGTAAGTATAAGTTACTTTGTAAATTAAACAACAGGGGAAAAATACAATTTCTTAATGCTTAGGGTCAGACAATAGATGATATACCGTCAGCTATCTTGGAAGATGCAGCTCAGCTTGTTAAGGCTAATAGCATAATGGGAAATAAAATGAACGATATTGATGTAGTGTATACGATGTGGTCCAATTTGAAAAAAACCGCTGGCATGGAAGTTGGCCAAGTAGGTTTCCATAAGGAGAGAGAAGTCAGAAAAATTAGAGTAGCAAAGAAAATTAATGAAATCGTCAATAGGCTAAACAAAACGAAAAGAGAAGAATTTCCAGGTAACGTCTTTTTTAATTAATGCCATTATGTTATGCTCTATCAAATGAATAAACATACCTATTTCTTTCATTTTAATAATATTTGTTTATTAGATTTTAGAGCAGAGCGAGAGAAAAGAGATAGATTAGAAAGGGAGGATAAGAAGAAAATATTGAGGGAACAAAAGAAGAAGGAAGAGGACGAGGAAAAAAGAAGAAAAGAAGATTCAGAACTTCGAAGTTATAACTCATTAATGAATGCAGACAATATGGCGAAGTATGATGATGGTAATGATTCCGATGACTTTATGTAACATTTAAACAAACATTATAATTAATTTTCAAAAATATTAAAATCTATTGTACAAGTAAATTTTAAATATGTACAAGTTTCATCGTATCCAATAAAATCAGTGAGATACTGAAGTGTTGTTATTAATAATATTAATATTGGATGGAATGAATTTATTTCAGTGTATATGAATTGTGAATATAAATTTTCTCGTTATATAAGAAAAATAAATATTGTTTTGTAAAAGCTTTTATATAAAAATTATTTACTTATCACAACTAAAAAAATAGGATTTAATAGCTTTTTGATATATTTTGCAGATAATTCCATTTTCAAAACATTTGACATTTGCACTTACAGAACTAAAATTTTATGTTCCCTCTTATTAACAGTTCGACTGCCATAATTTTTACGAGCCATATTATACATCAAAATAATAATAATAATAAAAAATACCTTATACAATATGAGCCTTAAATTCAGCTATTTTAAAGAAAAAATATCAAAATATACGATTAAAAATGCACAAAACTTCCGTTAATTTAAGAATTTATGCACTAAAAAAAAATGTTTACATTTCTATTAATTAATTTATTTTTAGTAGAATTAAGGGAAATTTTGCTTATCAAATTGTATATATTTTGATAATTTATTGCTCCAAAATAATTAGATTTACAATATAACTTTTTTTGTTTATTTTCATGTATTACCTACTACCTGTTAAAATTAAGGCAGTCAGACATATAACCCCTGTATACGGAATCAATTATCGGTTCAATAGAAACAAGTCCATTTCTGCATATAACGGGTGACAACGGAAAGTGGGAGCATGCTGTAACTTTTTTATGACTACTGATAAAAATTTGAAATTGGGTGGGTTTATACTAGATGGTGCTATGAATTCTTTGAGGTTATTTCGGATTTCATGACGTTTCCGGTTTGACCGGAAATTACTGTTTATTTATATTTTTAAATGGGACACCCTGGATTTTTAGAAATTTATGGAATCAGCGGATCATTTTATGTATGGTAAAAATCCTTTATTAAAAAATCAATAGGGCCCACCCTCTACATTTGAAAAAAATGAGTTTTTTAGGAAATACAATAAATCGAAATTTTTAGTGGTAATAATTAAAAAAATGTACAAAAATATTCAAATTTAGAATTTTTCTCATAATTACGAACAAAAAAGAAAACAATTTCTGCCAGTCGCGGCCTTCTAGTTTTATTTTTAAAAATTGTATCAGAAAATTGATCCTATCATACGTAAAATGTTCCACTGATTCCAAAAATGTCAAAAAATGCAGGGTGTCCTATTTAAAAATATAAATTTACGGTCACATCCGGTCAAACCATGAGATCTGAAATGACCTCAAAGAATTCATGGCACCATCTAGTATAAACCCACCCAATTTCAAATTTTTATCAGGACTCATAAAAAAGTGTGTTGCCACTGTCTGTTGTCATCTTGTATAGGGCATCCCACTGGGAACTCCCTCGGGGTGAATACAACTAAAATATCTACAACTCTTCAGCATCTCCGGTTATACCGGAAGTCAACACCAACTTCTATTTTATTTTAAATGGAACACTGTATAAATTGTATTTTTAGATTATACGCAAAATTTTAAAATCTTTTTGTATAACGCTCCTTATAGTTAGGAGTTATAAATTTTGCAATATCAATTTATTACGAAAAAAATTAACGTATGTTAGGGTGCGCAAAGGTATCCACAACTTTTTCCTGGAAATAGATTTCAAGTTGATTTTTAGACTTGGATGATGGTACATGGTAAATTTAAATATATTGTGTATACCAAGCATTTTATTTTTGCCATTACATTTTGATGACTTCAAACAGCTATATATATTTTTTTTCAAATGGAACACTATGCACTTTTTTGCTCTGCCTCACACATTGAAATTGTCTTTTATTTATTTGTCCCAGAGATTTTGCCATATTATCAAATTTTAAAATATTTTGGATCCATACATCGATCGAGGGAGTTCCTTGTGAGACCCTGTATTATATGTTTTAACTAAAAATAGATCAATGAAATAGAT
Organism: Monochamus alternatus; assembly: GCA_037114965.1. Classification (NCBI taxonomy): domain Eukaryota; kingdom Metazoa; phylum Arthropoda; class Insecta; order Coleoptera; family Cerambycidae; genus Monochamus; species Monochamus alternatus. The sequence continues at coordinate 67,823,036 of CM073431.1, read as the reverse complement.
TTTGTTTGTGTGAATGTGAATCACATGGAGTTCAATCAAATTATATGTCTTACTGGAGGTCTGCATCTAGTATTTTTCATGTTAAATTACTAAAGAATTGCTTAATGAGTTTCCAAGATATTTCTTGAAACGCAGATAGTTAATTTTTCTCAACTTCATCTCCTATCACAAGTTAAGCATTTTTCGAAACAACCTACCCCTTTAATATTTTTAAACTCCTTCCATGTAAGTCTTTTTGATGTGTTAGGAATGTTCTTGTTCATTTTTTTTTAAATAAATTTCATCACAAAAGTTTTGTTTATGGGACTAGAAGTCATCCCCAAAAAGGTACGGATGTCACATATCATTATTAACAACATTAATTTTCACCTGCCGTCACTACATTTGAATTACATTTTTATTTTTAATGTAATCAGTAATAATGAAGAAGTTTGTTAAGGAAGATTGAAACAACAGTGAAAAATATAAAAAGATTGTTATTTTCAAAAATTTCTTTGGTAATAAACTCATGGCTTGTTAAGTACAATTAAATACTAACAACATGGAAAAATCCATTTTTTATACAAAATGCCCAGGTAAAAAAGTATCAATTATTATTATAGTTGATAATATAAAATAAACCATTACTTATTACAAACTATCATATTAATACTATTATTTTTAAATATTAACCCGTTCATTTTTATAATTTTTTAAAATTTCTTTGTTAAAAATAAAAATTAATAACATGCAGTGTTTCCAATGATTACTGCCTGGAGAGAAAAATATTATTATTATTTTAGTTAAGTTGATTTGTAGGATGGATGGAAAAAATAAGCAAACATATAGCAGTTGAATAACAAAATGATTTCATATTGAATTTTATATATATGAAAAAATGTATTAAAAATTTGTTTGTAACTGAAAAATAGGTGAACGATTCAAGTTGCACCTCTGCGTTAATAACGTTATAATAAACATTGAAATGAAACTATAAACGCCATGCTACACATAGTTCCAATATTTTTTGAAGTAAATACGTTCTCTTTTGCTTAATAGTAGTTCCAATAATAATAATTAAGAAGTTTTATCCAAAGTCTGATTTGTCTTTTATAGTATTGGACAGCTTATAATTGCAAATAAAAGTATTAAAAAAATCAATAACATTGTTATCTTTACAGTAACATATATTTATAATATTGCAGTTATGGTTTAGGCGATGAATATTCTTATACAGGTGTAGGAGAGATAAGAGGTGGATGTTGCAAGTTAACAGGAACATCAGAAAAAAAAAGAATGATTAAAATGATGTTCTACCTGTAATCACCCTAAATAATATTAACAATTTTCAACATTGTCGTTCAGCAAATCTCATCTGCAAATATTAATAAATTCATGCTGATAATAGGCATTTAGTAAAAATAATTTCTTGGATGAATAAACATTTACAATGGACTTTTCAGTTCCCAAATTGTAGATATGCTGGAAGATAATTTGACATGCAAAACCATCATCTAAATTTTTGTTGAAAAGTTGAAAGACACAGATTTACTTTTAACATGATGCTTGCCCTTCTTATCCAGCTCCTATTATTCAAAATTAATTTTATTATACTTTTGCAAATAGAAGCACAGGAAGATAGTACAATATAATATCTATCATTCTCTTATTCTATTTGCGAGGATAAGCCCAGAAGTCAGCAACTTGTGTGGGAGAGGGGGCGGCAGGAGGGAGTCTGGTAAACCTCATAATTAAGAGATGGTCAAACACCATCCGGTATCAATTTTTCTCAGTGATCCAACGTTTTTCCATTCTACCATAGATAGAATGTGAATCCTCTCTACAAGTACAGATGATCTATAGTCTTCTATCCACTAAAATTGAACGCAGGCCAGTGGCAAACATCGATTCTAGTACTGACATCTTAAACCGCTCTGTCACTGACTCGACTATGAACCTTTAACGTTTATTTTTGGTGATATTTGAAACACAAAATATATCAAGGTGCTGAGTTTGGATATAAAGTTGATTTTTTATAAAATAATATTAATGACAATAAGAATATTGGCAACATTTCGCTAGATCAAATACAAAATTGTTATAGATAACCTGAAAAATGATTGGAATTTTATGTATGTGTAGGTTGCATGACGTTTGAATAACTTTTACTTACATTTCCAATATTTAAAACTTAAAAAGAAATATGAATGCAAAGATCAAATATTATTTACTTTGTTTTTGTTGTTGTTTTAATTGTAAATGACTTTTTCATATATTTAATATAATATTCGCTCTTCAACAACTTCATATTTTCTTATTTTTTAGACACCCCGTATATCAGAATCTGTCAAATAATACAATTATTTTCTCAAAAATATTTAAAATCAAGTTTTTCGTCTCCTGATAAAAATCTGTGAACTCACTGTATAAAAATCCTTTGTGTTCAAAGTTATATGATGTAGGTACTTGTTTATACCGATTTATAACATTTATAAAATTGATATACAAATATCACCTAATAAAAACTAATGCACATTACCTAGTCCTACTAACATCATAATACTTCAATATTCACTGCTTTTAAAGAATCTGTTATCCATGTCGGATAATTCTTATCAGGATATAAATCCGACATGAACTTTTTCACAAATGCTGGGAATCGATCTTCATGAATACTTTCCCTAATATTTCTCATGAGCCTTAGTTGAAAAGCAATGTTATGCTCGGTCAGCAGATGGCAAGCTACAGTATGGGTGGTAACTATTCCGTGTAGGAAAGCTCTTGTATAATTCTTGCAGGTGTTGCAATCGCAATCTTTGTCGATGGGATCAAAATCTTTAGCATACACATTCTTCTTCAGGTTAATTTGGCCAGTCATAGTTAAAGCACATCCAAATCTCTGAAAGATACCAGATAATACCAGCAGGAAGTTTTATGCAAATAAAAATAAATTTGTATTAATTTATTGACTTCATAAAATGTTTAAATTTGTGTTTCCGTTACTGAAACTAACATTAATAATTTAAAAAAATGGTAGATTCAAACAATCACAATTAAATTATTAGCTAATATTATAGGAAGAATCACTTGATTCTGGAAGTTCCAATCAGTACTGGAAATTTTATTTGTGTGGAATCAGAGATTTACTTACGGCAGTCCTTGTTGGAAAAACGCAGTCAAACATGTCAACACCCAACGCGCAGCACACAACTAAATCTACTGCAAATCCAACACCCATAAGATACCTTGGTTTATTTTTTGGGAGGATGTTGGTACATAAATGAACAATTTTCCAAAATTCATCTTTGCTCTCTCCGCCACTACAAAAATAAATGATCGGAGCATCTTATACATTTGAAAACTGATGTATTCAATAGTATGTACTTGTATGTCACCGAAATATGACTAAAATATTGCCTATTGACGTAATATGACTTGACAATAGTACCACTGGCAGAAGAAGTTTTTCCTATGTAGAAATATAGGTTAGATATATGTTAGATTAAGTTAAAGAGGCGGTACTTTAATAATTATTTTTTTCAAATTCAGTCGTAGGATATCAAATGATAAACAATATGAATATAAAAATACAACTATATGGAAGCACTAGCTTATATTTCTACTTAAATGGTCATTTTTGAATTACAACCCTAGATATAGTTGCGGCAAGAATTTAGTCGACTTAAACCATACGAACAAATGAATAATTCATTATATTTTCATCAAAATATTTAAGGAACTGCAACTGAGAATAATAAAACTATATCCTACAATAAATGTTTGCCTCATATATGTTACACTAAATTACAAAAAATTATTGTTTTTAATGGGACAAACTATTGAAAATTATGTTGACAATAAAAACAATTGCGTAATGTCAGACAGTCAGACATGACGTAAATCATCTTTATTCTATATTTAGTAATAAATATGAAAAGTGCTTTCCAATAATTACAATATTATGTTTTAACATATATCTGAATGAAACAAGTTAAAGTAATTCCGTTTATTGATCATATAAAATATACAGTGTGATTCCAAATTATGTGCAAAAAATTTGAGTGTAGATTGTTTAAACAATTTTAATAGGGGTTCTTTATATAATATTTTTTTTATTTAAACACCTCTGGAGGAGTTACGATCTCTTAAAGCTGGGGTGAAAATGTAAAGTTTTATTTAATGGTGTCCAAATGGTTTGAAATTAAGAACTGCAATTTGGCACGATATTTAGGCTTCTAAGACTTCTTCTAGACCAGTATTTTTCATTGACTTTGTCTTGTTGTAAGACGTTGAAATGAACTACCCCCTCTACATTTTTTGTTAGAATTTTTTTGGAGTAAATTTTTTCGATTAAAAAAAAATATTTTTGAATGCCCATTAAATTTAGAATCTTTTTTTGCCTCTTTCAATTTTTTAATAAATAATACAGATTTTGAGTAAAAAAATTATGTCAGGGAACCGACATGCACATAGTTTCCTTTCCAATATCTGATTTTGCACAACAATATCTAGTAGCTTCCCCTCATTTTTAATTTGATGACATTTTATGTTTCTTTGTGTCAAATATGGCGTTTACTTGTATCAGTATTAAGTGAATAAGTTCTGATGATTAAGCAAAAATGGCTGATAATGTAAGATGTTGGAATAAAGAATACAGAGATATGCATTTCATTTATGGAGAATAGCCGCAGTTTTAATCAGAAACTAGAAATTATTGAACCTGCCACTATAATTAAAATACATTTACTAATGTAACATATTTTTATTAATTGTATTACAGAAAATAAGTTTCAATTTGATTGCCGTTCATCTCTATGCATGTAAGCAACCATCTAACAAAATTATTGTTTGAGCAAATCAACATCTCTCTAGAGTTTCTAATTTCATCAGAAATAATAAAAAATCTTTGTCTCAAGTTGTCTTCGTTTTCAACAGTAGGTAATCGAAAAATATTTAGGTCCGGCGATCGAGCAGCCCATTGTATAGGAGAGTCGTTGCCTCTTCCTATCCAGCGATTAGGAAAATGTTGGTGCAGCCATTATCACACCTGTAAAGAAAAATGTGGGGGAGCACAATTATGCATGAACCGCATATTTCTACGAAGATAGATCTTCTAATAAATTAAATAAAACATTCTCTAAAAAGTTTAAATAGCTGTTTCCATCAAGACGCCTAGGTAGCACATATGGTCCTATTAACTTATCTCCAATAATTATTCCCGTCCAAATATTAATACTAAAATTATGTTGATAATGGGTAGTAAATACAGCATGAGTATTTTCATCAGACTCATGCATATTACGTGAATTAAAAACTCCCGTGCGAGTAAATAACGCTTTATCAGTAAATAATATCTGATGAGGGAAACCAGCATTTGTTCTTTGCAGATTAAGTAGTTCTCTGCGCATTGTAATTCGTTTGGGTCTGTCTTCATGTAATAAATTATATACATGTTGTAGGTGGTACGGATGGAACCCTTGCTGTTTTAAGCACAACTAAACCGATTTGTAAGATAAGTTAAGGTCTCGTGACGCTTGCCTTATACTATTTCTTGGATGCTCTTCAAAATAAACTAGAATAGCTTCTTCTTGTTCAACAGTTATTTGCCTCTGGTGGCTTTGATCTCCATTCTTTGTTTGAAAATTACCTCTGTCTCCTAATTGTGGATATTAGTAATGTCCTAGCATTTGGAAATCGCCGATTGGGGTACCTTCGAATGTACAATCTCCACGCTCTTAAAGCTCTTCCCTGACATTCCCCATAAATGAAATGCATATTTCTGTATTCTTCATTCGAATATCTTACATTATTAGCCATTTTTGCTTAACCATTAGAACTTATTCACTTAATACTGCTACGAGTAAACAACAATATTTGACACAAAGAAACATGAAATATCATCAAATTAAAAATGACAGTAAGCTACTAGATATTGTTGTGTAGAATCTTATCTTATTGGATAGGAAACTATGTGCATGTAGGGTCCCGAATTTAATTTTTTTACTCAAAACCTGTATTATTTATCAAAAAATTGAAAGAGAAATTTAATGGGCATCCAAAACAATGTTTTTTAAATCGAATAAGTTTACTCCAAAGAAAATTTAACAAAAAAATGTAGAGGGAGTAGATTATTTCAAGATCTTACAAGATAAGGTCAATGAAAAATAATGGTCTAGAAGTCTCAGAAGCCTAAATATCGTGCCAAATTTCAGTTTTTAATTTCAAACCATTTGGACAAAATTAAATAAAACTATATTTTCATCACCCACCCACTTTAAGGGGTGGTAACTCCTCCTGGGGCGCTTAAATAAAAAAAGTTTATATAAAGAACCCCTATTAAAATCGTTTAATCTACACTCAAATTTTTTGCACATAATTTGGGATCACCCTGTATACTGTAATAGATATACATCTGTACAAGGATTATTTTCATAATCTTCAATTTTAAAAAATCCAGAAAATAGTATCATTTCAGATCTGTTAAATGTTGCCAAAGTATCAGAAAATCTTTATTATGATAATAAAATAAATACAAAAAATATTGTTAATAGGAATCGATAAAATATTTTGTTTAGCTTACGTACCTTAAACCTCCAATTGCATACCCATTCACATTTCTCTTTATGTGATCATTTGCACTTATAACTCTCAAATCTTCGTACAGCGTTCCCTGGACAATCGGAAAAATATTTTGAGTGTCGGGATTTTGATGCGCTTTTAAACATCTGTCTAGCCACCGTGTTGTTCTATAATAAAACAGTGAAGGTTTAGTATGTTAAATTGAGTACTCAGACTAATATATCAGCACCTGTGTACAGACACTTCTATTCTCTCTTTATCAGGATTTGTAGTTTTAACAACATCATCTAACTGCATTATTATGTCGCCTCCAATGGCGTTTTGTATTTCAATAGAATGTTCTGGTGTTAACATTACTTCAGCTTTTTGTTCATTTAGAGACTGAAATTTCACACCTTCCTCTGTTATTTCAGCTAGTTTTAGTAAGGATACCATTTGGAAGCCTCCCGAGTCTGTTAGAAGAGCTCCATTCCAGTTCATAAATTTGTGTAAACCACCAGCTTTCTTTAGTATTTCGGGGCCCTACAATATAGTCTTTTAAATCTGATTGAGAAAAAGTTTATCCCTTGGAACAAAATCTATTTATACATAATTTTTAACATTCAGTTGTACGATTATTCTCTCTTTATATGACTAATGTTTTTCGATTTATAAAGTAAATTATTAAAATGATGCACCTAACACTAATTTTATAATATATAACTATTAAAAATATCTTTATTCTATCCTCTTACAGGCTTTGTCCCCAAATGATAAGTATTAGCTAACATTATTTGGAGACCTAATTTTTCCAACTGTTCGGGCAACAATCCTTTTAGGGTTCCCTAAAATGAATTATGTAGATGTTAATTTGTTTGCACCACAATGACTTCTGGTTAATTTATATACTTGCGTTCCAACTGGCATAAAAACAGGAGTATCGACTTCTCCATGTGGCAATATCATTTTAGCTACTCTGGCTTTAGAAGTATTACATTCGGCTAATATATTAAACACCAATGGTTTACTTTTTTGAGCCATTTTAGAAATATCAATTTAAATAGTAAAATAAAAACAGAGGTCGATTATTGAGGTTATCCATAAAGTAACTTTGGACTTGGAGGTTAAGTTGTTATACGTTGATTCTTCTTCTTCTTTCAAGTATGGCCTGACATTACCGTGTACAATCTATTGCAATAACAATGTCACTCTAAAACGAATTTAGCGATTTGTTTTTGAACTGCTGAGGTCGGGGGAACTACAGGAGCTATAGCCCCAGGCTCCCCCAATCTAAGAGGCTTATAAACTAGATTGATATAAAGTTAAGTAAAGTTCAAATGTGATAATTAATTTAATACATTTACATTACCGTGTCCTTACCTAGACAATACAAAAAGTCAATAGTCATTTCCTGCAGCAAGATAAAGCTTTAAGAATTTATTAATAATATTTGATGATAATATTAATGAATTTTCTTTGAAAGGTTGAAATAAATCATTAGAAACATCATCTTTATTATTCTTTATAAAAATTATTATGAGTTAAATATTACACACGCGAATACTAAAAAAATTTATACATTTATTTTCTCTTCATAAGAAACTGTGAAGGTCCCCCACAGTTTTTAACCTCAGGTCCCATTTAGTCCGTCCCGACTGACGTATTTAATAATGAATCTACTTTTATCATTGGTTCTTATCTTATATAGTTGTTCCACTAACCAATAGATATCTAAAATTTCGAATGGTAGTAGTAGTAGTAGTTAAAAAACTGTTTTGAGGGAATGCCATTATTATTACAATAGATTGTACTTAGCCAGGCACGGCACATTTCTAACTAGAATCACAGAAGACCAATAGATCTGTAACTTGTAAATAAGGTAAAGGTATCTATTCGAAAATACAAACTGTGCTTGCGCTTTATGAGTAAATATATCGCTACTACAGAATAGATTATTAACACCAAAGATATATGAACTTATTAATACTTATCCTCATCACTAAATTATTTTGGTTATACATGAAGGAGAAGCAATCTGTTTATGTTATTATATCAATGGTTAATCTGTTATCTGTACTACTCTGTAGGTAATGTAGAAACCACTGACCACTGACGTTTGTAATTTGAATTTGTATATTTTTTATAATTTGTCGTTAAATAAGTGACAGTTTAGATTACTTTAAAGTTTGAAGTAAGTTGCTTGTAAACAAAATGAATTCCACCACAGGAGATTTTTCAGAAATTAGAAAATCTAGAGTTATTGATGAGATATATAATAGAGGTGCGCATAGTACTGTTAAGAAAAAAACTCAAAAACTGATTTTAAGACCTCTTAACCTCATTGACATTAAAAAGGAAATTGAAGAAGAGTTAGATGATGAAAAACAAATGCTTTTTACGAAAACTAGTGATAATGATAAAGAAAGGATTCCGGCAAATCTTACAATAATTCAAGAAGAAGATCTCAAATTACTGCAAGAGCGTAATGATACTTTGTTGAAGGATGTTAGCAATCATCGAAATTCTCAATCTGCAAGAGCATTACATTTAAATAATGATGAATTTCTAATGGAAAAGCCAAAGAATACTTTATGCCTTAGTTCAAAGGCAAGTTGCATGTCACAAGTAAAAGAGAATATAAATCATCCTCGGGAGCAGAAGAACGATAGCTTTGACCTAGATTTCTCTGCATTATCGCTGTCAACTCCAGTGAAACAAAGTGGTAGTAGTGTAAACAGTACTTCAAATATTAAAACAGAACATACAAAAGAGTATTTTCAACATTTTATTACACCAAAAATTAATACAACTATGTTAAAAAATCAGTGTAGTTTATCAAAGAAGTCATTTTTGAAAACTCCTATTAGCTCCTTTAATAGTGTTTCTGCAAAAAAGCTTGTTACACCATGTAAATCCCAAAAGATATCTCCGACAGTGCTTGAAAATTTTCATGACTTTAAAAACGAAGATAAGATAAACAGCAGCATTTGTCCAAATGATTCAAAAGATACAATAGTTACATCGGCAAGTAAAATGCCAGTGATAGAGACTCGGATTTCAAACCATGAAGAAAGCCAGTGTCCTATTCAAACAAATTCTCTGAGTGACGATACATTTAAACGAATAAAAGTAAATAACATCCAATATATTATGTTTGGTCTTTTGGGTAGAGGAGGAAGTTCCGAAGTATATCAGTGTTATAATGTGGAAAGCAAGATACATGTAGCCATAAAATGTGTCTCTTTGCAGAATCCTGCAACAGCAAATGGTTATATAAATGAAGTTAAATTACTACAACAATTACAAAACTGTGACAAAATTATAAAAATGTATGATTATGAAATATTAGAAACTCAAAAGAAATTATTAGTGGTGCTAGAGAATGGTGGTAAAGATTTGTCGACAATTTTAAAACAGTTGGCTAGTCAAAAATCACATATACCAATGTATATGTTACTATTTTATTGGATGGAAATGTTGTATGCAGTTAGACAGATACATTTAAACGGCATCATACATTCAGATTTAAAACCTGCAAATTTTTTGAAGGTCGACGGAGGACTGAAGTTGATTGATTTTGGTATTGCTTCTTCCGTACAGACTGATATGACTAGTGTTATCAAGACAAAACAAGAAGGTTCATGCAATTATATAAGCCCTGAAGCCTTAAATAGTGATTCTGCTAATTTCAGTAATACAAGCACAGAAAAATATAAGATTCACTATAAGTCGGATGTGTGGTCTCTGGGCTGCATTTTATATCAGTTGGTATATAGGCGGACACCTTTTGAGCATATTACTAAACTGTGGCCAAAATTTGCAGCAATAATGAATCCAAAACATGAAATTGATTATCCTAATGTGGACTGGGTATCTCCAAAAATTATTGGTACCATTAAAAAATGTTTGCAATATAATGTAAAATTAAGGCCTTCAGTTGAAGAGTTAATTACAGAGTATGATTCCATTATGCACAATATTTAGAACTGTTTTGACATAATTTAGAGGCTGATAGGTATTTGCATTTTAATAATTAGATATAATTACTTACATCTATCATTTTAATTTAAAATGTATATGTGTACATTCTACTTATTGAAGACAAAACGTTACTATACTACAGTGGCGGTTGGTGACATTTCAGGTATATCATATCTTAATAACCAGACATGGGACCCAAACCAAACTTTAGTATATATGTACTGTGACTATATAGAGAACTTCAGTAGAAGGAGAACGATTTTGCAGCTTGCGATAAAAAGTTAAAAAAAAATGTGGGCCTCACTGAAGATTTCCAAATTGGATTGTTTAAATTTCGAGAAACATTTTTTTTCATAAACTAGACATAATTCTACCGATAGGTAGATTTTTAATTTTTGTTAAATTTACAGCAATTTGAAAATTAATATTGTATTTGTGATACATTATAAAAATTTCAAAATGCTATAAATTCTCCAAATATAGTTATTTTTTAATAAAACTTGAAACCTATCCGTAAAATAACATCTAGTTTATGGAAAAATATGTTTCTCGAAATTTAAAGAAGCCATTTTAAAAATTTGAGGTAAGCCCACATTTTTTCTACTTTTTTTCGCAAACTATAAAATCGTTCTTCTACCAAAGTCCTCTATATGGCCACAGTACATATACCCTAAAGTTTGGTTTGGGTCCCATATCTGGCTATTGAGATATGGCATACCTGAAATATCACCAGCTGCCACTGCTATACTATTAATATTTGTATATAAAATTATAAGAAACACCAAATGTAGAAAATTGTTTTATAAGTGATACCTTGAGGCCTTCGTTTTAAACTTTTATAATACCTCGTGGTATATTAATTTTTTGGATCAAAACTAATTCACCAAAGAGTACAAATAAAACTCAATTTATTATTATTTTAAGTCGTAGACGTGCTATATTTATAACTGATTTTTAACTATTTTTTGTTACGTGACTAAATTATTTAATAAATGCTTTTGTAGTGACACTTTTAATTTGCGTTTATAATTTTAAAAAACATAGTAAATAGAAAAAGTAACAAGAAATTGAAATGCAACTCCTGGAATGTCACCAAACTATTATAGATATTTTTTTTAAAGTTAGTAGTATCCAACTTTTGCGCAAGATGAACTGCTTAGTAGAAACTAGTATATTATTGATGGAAACTAACTTAACATTTTTGTTTCCACATAAAAAGTTATATCTATTAATGCATAGTGATTTGTAACTCCTTGTTTATTAGATTTTTTAATATATATTTATTTGTTAGTATATACTTACATATTTTTGTATGCAGGAATATTTGTTTATATTTTTTCATATTTGTATATACCTGTATTAGTCTACCTTTATTAAAACTATAATAACTAATAAATATTTCTGAATTTTTAAAATTTATTTGTAGTATTAATACTTTTTATGTATTTGGTTTTACAATGGAAGTGCTATATCCATTGGTAATTTTTGTCAGTCGTTTAAAATTATCATTTTCCAAAAAAAAAGGGTTTAAAGAATCTGTCATGTATAATAAAAAGCAGTTTAGAAATAATTACAAATTTAATATAATTGGTACATTTCTTTTATTTTTACAAATTTGAAATTTACAAAGCAAAAGTGGTCTGTCATTACATTCCTCTGAATGTCTTCTAAGAGATCTCCAGACTCTTTCACAAGTACCTGGTCTGTTGTGAATCTGATTAAAGTAATTTTCATTTTGCCCATAAAGTTCATTAATATCATCAACAGGTGCTGAGTAGACAATTTGTTTGTTTACTTCTTTCAAAATTTCCATGTTGCACGATTATGCCGAATTAAATTTTTTCTTTAGTGAAATTTCATGACTGTGATATCATTCATGGATTATGATCAAATATCCACTCTACCAGCTCCTTATCAATATCATCCTTAGGGGCCAATTTAGAAGAGAATATATTTATACTTGTCTTAAATTAATGTGTAGAAAGGTCCCCTGAGGTAGTGACCCCGATATATGTAACACCCTGATTAAAAATGATGCACTAGTGCAATTGAATTGTAACAGTATTATAAGGCAGTTTGCCAATAATAAATCAATGAAAAGATTATGAATCAATTTTTTAAAAAGGTAGTTTTATTTTAAAATGCTATTTAATTTTTGTTTGTATCTATTTTATCTATTTATTATTTATTTTTACAATAAACATTTTGTTAATATAAATTTTGTTTTATGTCATAAATGGACGGAATGTCCAGGAAGGGGGCTCCCAACCTTCTGTGCCCAGGGGCTCGAGTTAACTTAAACTGGCACTGTGAGGGACAGGTATAGGTATAATAAATACATTAAATACATCAAGATACTATATTCTTTGAGATGAAATTTATTTTATACAATCATTATAGTACTAGGAATTGTAACATAAAATACTTAGAAAAATCACAATAATCTTCAAGCATGTCTGACATGGAAAAAACAACATAAGAGTCTAACATGTTTTCTTTAAATAACTGAATAAACATATTAACTCTTTGTACAACCTAAGCTCATTCTGCGAGTAACATTTCATTTTATTACTCATACTTACAAATAACAACACATATGGACTTAAGTTGAAGAACAAACTATTTAGAAAAAATATTTTTAATACAACAGTTTATAAAAAATCATTAAATTAATAATAAATATTTACATACATATAGTTTACACCAAATTATCCAGACTCTCTTGAGAGTCGCTATTCAGTCTTAAGTTATTCTCACCCTGTGTTAATTTTTTAGTTTCTTCGCACTCAGTTCTCCTTTTGGCAGGCAGTCTTAAACGCAGAGAATACCAAAATTTATCATCTTGCTTACGTTCCCACAATATAACTCCTATAGAATGAGTTAGAGAGGCTAATGTTTCACCTTGGGAGTCTTTTATTTCATTCTGATTTTTCGGAAGAGTTTTCAGAGAGACACACACTAACTTTGCATTCAATGACTGAAGTTGCTTTAATGCTTGCTGGACGTTATTAGTGTCCCAATTTCCATTTACTGCGGCTGGTGAAAGGATGACAATTATTCTTCGGCACTTAAGAGCTTCCTCGCGCAAATCAGAATACCCTGAAAATTAAAGGAAAAAAATTTTTTATACTATAATCAAAGCAATGAGAATATTATTGAATCGGTGAACACTAAGTAGGGGAATTTAAATAACAGACTTGACTAAAAGAAATTATTGAATGAAAATATACAAAGCATCTGTAATGTAATACAAACATTCTATAAAGATTTTTTTTTGGAAACTTGGGGAAGCCCGCTCGTATTTATTGATTAAATATGAATTTTATAACAATTTCCTATAAGCCAGACACACCCCTGTACCTACAGGGTGACCCATATAAATAAACTGTATGAATCGAGATGGGTTTTGGTAGGGTTTTTCAAGTATTAGATCAGAGATTTGTACAGGTGCATTTTAAATAGCTATCTGGAAACGGGCACCAAGGCAAAAAAAAACAATAATACAATAAATATATAACATCCAAAAAAACCTCTAGGGTTGCCAGCACCAGGAAGAGTAATTTTCTTTGGAATGTCAAGCTTAAAGTCAAAACTGAATATTTTATTTAAAGAAATACCTATACAAAAATCAATTTAAAATACGGTTCTTTCGGGAATGTTGGTTGCTTATCACTAGGTTCTATACAAATCAACAAATTCCGGTTCAAGTACAGTGGCGATTCCTGACTTTTTGAACTAGAGAGACAAGCAGGCTGGGACTATTCCAAATACGAACTGCAGAATTAACATTTTTTGGAAAATACAAATATAGGATTATTTGAAATTATTCTACATTGTTAGGCAAATAAATCCATTTAAGTAACAATTTTTAAACTATTTGACGATTTCCCCGAACTTTTAAATTAATAATCTATTTTACGCCAATCCAATCCAATCCATGTCGTTGTAATGTTTAATTTACTTGTGCTTATTAATGTTAATTTGCAGTTTGAAAAAATACAGTGAATAATTTTATTATGAAATGTGAATAAATCCTTCAAATCGCCGTTAACATTGTTGTTGGGGTGTAACATTTGTGTGTTTACAGCAATTGTAGATATACATAGCAATTGGATAGCCAATATATTCTAATGTTATGGGATGTAATAAATCGATTAGATAGATAGAAGTAAGCAGTTAGTGATTCTTATTTGTTACTTATTACTTTCAAATTTTTACTGACGCACTGCCTCACCTGCCTCATCCTACTGGCCACCACTGGACTTAATAGTAAAATCAATTATAAATATTTAGTTAATTATGCCCTAATGAACTTGTTGATGTTTGAAAATACATGGAAAAAAGACAATTACATTTTATGTTCCAGATAATTTCGGAAGTGGGTATTTTCAATTTCGTGAGTTTTTAAACGGCACTTGATGTAGTATAAAATTGCTCAACTTTGCTACAATTTAAGTGTTTCCGTATCTTTTATAGTTTTACTTCTTAATTGCCTAACTGACTTTTTATTAAATATAGGGTAGGATCTCTTAAGAGTACGCATTTGTTTTTTTAATAGTTGACAAAAATTAAAAATAAAAAAAAGTTGGTTGGTGACAGTATAAAGTTTATTTGTATTCCAAATATTGTAATATTATCAACTTCATTGGTAAGTTGCTACAATTAAGTTGTTGTTCGATATACAGGGTGAGTCAGAAAGAATAGGTCAACACTAAAGGGGATACTAGACACCAACATATATTATGTTTGAGCCCATCATTATACAAATGTCGCTAGTTATAGATATACAGGGTGTTCAAGGTTTAAATTTTATTCTGAAATTTATCAATAATTGCACAAATAATAAATCCGCGCACGCAAAATACAGTAATATTTATTGACATGAAAATTTGACACAAGCCTACTAAGAAAAGAAATACTAATATCAGCGCCTGAAAGAAAATCAGCACATAATACAATGAAACTTTTAAATGCAAATAACTCAGAAACCCATAAAGTTAGGAAACCTAAACAGGAGTACATTTTTTATGTACAATTGAGCTTAACAGATAAAAAAATATGTTTTGATTTACCTAAATACTACGGTTAAACTAGCGCCCTCTAGGAGCAACGTTAAAATAAGCTTCAAATTCGTAATTCTCACACCAAAAAACCCAACACTATCAATTTTCAAAATCATGCTATCAAAACTTTCTCAGTTATTGAGAAATTTCAGAATAAAATTTAAACCTTAACCCATTCTGTTTGACTCACCCTGTATAATGTGGTGTGTAACTAAGAGCCCTATATTTAACCTTTGAAATCACGTATTGGAGTTTATGCAACTTAAGTTTGCTATAATGTGCTATTCATTTTAGGGTTCAGTTCCGCAAAAGTACGCACCCAAAGAGTATGCATGCGTACCCGTTCTTATTTTGGAAGAGCTGTTCTTACTATAGTCTATGTGTCCTTCCGTCTTTACTTTCACTAGAAATGTCCTTACATGGTGGACATTTTTATTCATTTTAGAATGCAAGGTAACGAAATATGTAAAAAATATATTTAAATACGATGACAAAGAAATTACATAATATTCAATTGATATACCAACCCCCTTATTCGGCAAAGCAACAAAGAATGTCCTTATTTGAGAATATGAAAGGGTGGCACTTCTAGTAACTCCGTGTACTTAACGTTCTCTTTTTTAAAGTTACAGTTTATTGCAATGGGAAAATGTAAAAGAAAAAGTAAAAGACTGAAGATTTATTGTGTCAGTCATTTTTATCACTTGTCATGGTGCTTAATTGATACTTACTCTTAAAGCCTTTTGAGAACGTGTAAAAATTCTGATATTTTTTTCTGATAAAACTATAAAAATTATTGAGGATTTGAGTTACTTGAATGGTCTAATGTTAATGCCATGTTAAGTGTAGATGAAAAAAAAAAAAATAATAATAATAATAATAAACATGGATATTATTTGTAATTAAAACTTAAGGGTGGACTCTAACGCGCTTCTACCATATGCCTTTACTGGGAAATAAAGAATTTTCATATAGTAGGTAGTATAAATTGAAGAATTGAATATTATAAAGAAAATAAAGTACTTACACATATTTGAGTTGGGAGGTAATTCTCGTGAGGTGCATTTGTAATTATATCTTTTTTCTAAAGTTTCCATCAAAACGCCAAGAGCAATATCAGAGTCTTTTGAAGAGTAAACAATAAGAACATCATTCGACTTTCCATCATTTTCCTCCACACGAGTAAAATAATCCTTTATATGAACTTGGGCTTTCAATCCGTACTGAAGATACAATATTATTATTGCTAGAGCAGCAAATAATATTGCAGACATAATAAGGATCATTTTTCCAACTGGCACGGGATTGGGATTAATATATACCTCCTTGTTAACTGCAAATTGAAATTTATGTTAAACGTTGTACGTAGACTAGGTGAAAAATAGATACGAATTGCTTTTAAAATAAAATTTTAAAAATTTGTGATATAAGTTACCTACGAATTTAGATAGTCATTGTAAAAGGTATATTTTACAAATTAAAATTATTTGAAGCATTTATCAAAATAGAATACGAGGTGTGGCAATTAAGTTCCGGGGATTTAGTTATAATTCGGAAATTGAGAACACTGCATCATTTGTCAACGTTTTTCTAGAGAGAGAGGACCTCCCTTTTAGTTTCAGTCCAAGGTTGAAGTCGATATCACGTTTGGTTTGTGTTTTATGTGTATTTTTTGGAAGTAACTTCTTTAGTGGCGTCGTGAAAATGAGTGACTCAAATTACAAGCAACGTGTTGTGATTCAATTTTTAGTGAAATCTGGCGAAAAAACCCTCGGAAATCATTGTAGGTGGTGTATGGAGACGAGTGCATGTCGAAAACACGCGTGTTTGAA
Organism: Monochamus alternatus; assembly: GCA_037114965.1. Taxonomy (NCBI): domain Eukaryota; kingdom Metazoa; phylum Arthropoda; class Insecta; order Coleoptera; family Cerambycidae; genus Monochamus; species Monochamus alternatus. The sequence goes on along the minus strand of CM073431.1, from coordinate 67,805,623 downwards.
TGGGCAAAACGGTTCAAGGAGGGGCGTGAATCAGTAGAAGACGATCCATGTGAAGGAGCTCCTGTCACCTCTCGTACTGACGCGAATGTTAACCGTTTGCGTGCACTGATCACGTCTGACCGGCGCCTAAGCATTCATACGTTGTCTGACGAGTTAAATGTCAACAAAGAAACCGTTCGCAAGATATTACACGAAAATTTGAATATGCGAACCATTTGCGCAAAGATGGTACCAAAAGTTCTCACCCGTGAACAGAAAGACATGTGAAAATCGATTTATGAGGATTTGTTGTCCCGCCTTCGGGGCGACGGTAGAGACTGGATGAGTCGGGTACTCACTGGAGATGAGACCTGGATATTTGAGTATGACCCCGAGACCCGTAAATGAAGTCAGCAGGGGGCAGAAAAGGGTGGAGAGCGGTCAACGAAAGCGTGGATGTCCACGTCACGACTGAAGGCAATGTTGATCGTTTTTTTCGATATTCACGGCATCATTCATCATGAATATGTTCCTGCCGGCCAGACAGTGACTGGACAGTTCTATGTTGGCGTCCTGGAACGGCTGCGGGCCCGCGTTTTCCGTGTACGACTCGAACTCACCGAGAACGGCTGGAACTTGCAGCACGACAACGTGCCAGCCCATTCCTCGTTCATTGTGCAAGAGTTTTTGGCAAAAAAGGCATTCCAACGTTGCCGCACCCACCCTATAGCCCCGATATTACCCTCTGCGATTTTTTTTTATTTCTCAAGATGAAGTCGCACCTCAAGGTAACTCATTATGATGGCGTACAGGAGGTCAAAGAAGCTGTAATCGTGGTGCTGGACGGGTTAATTGCGGAGGATTACCAAGGGTGCTTCCAATCGTGGGAGCAACGTTGGAATCGTTGTGTAGAGTTAGAGGGAGACTATTGTGAAGGTAGATAATAAAATTTTGGCGAAATTTAATTTCCCTGTTTTTTTCATTGACAAATTCCGGGAACTTAATTGCCACACCTCGTAGGTAGAAGATATTAATTATTTTACCTATCTCTTGTACGGAGACTCGTCGTTCCGTAGCTGGATTTCCAGGACTACTAATTATACAAATGTAATCTCCAAAGTCATCTTTCCTAATTTGCGGTATTATCAAATATATTCCAAAAGTTTGTCCATCCTCCCTGAAATCAAATAAAAAAGATAAGTAATCTATTTGTCAAACTACATAGGCATGTAAAGAAATGCATCAGATATTTTAACAATTTTGCTATACGGGATGTTTCACAACTTGTATGACAATTTTTAACCATATATGCACTATAAAATAAGAAGTTGATTTGTTAAAAAAATGTAGATAATAAAAGTTTTAACAAAAAACAAGACAAAAAATGTTGTATTGCAGGAAAGTAAGCACTGCATGAAAGAAGTGACAAAAAGGAGACCGTTTTTTAATACTGGTCGAATTTTCAATACCGTGAAAAATACGCCCGTGTAGGTTTTATCTTTAGAGTAGAAACGCAGTGGCAGCAGGTTTCCTGTCTGTGCTTATTGGCTCAGTTTGATGCAAGTTGTCAAAATACCGCCCTTTAAATGTTTTTTTTTAAATAATTTTCTGTTTTGGCCTTTTAAAATTAGCAAATTTGTGAATTGGAGATAGTCTAAAGTGACATAATGTAGAATACATTCTTAAGTTTTGTTTGACTCTTGAACTTCTTACTCTATTCTTATGAAGTGTTCTCTAAGTCCTGTTGTATTACAGAACGAATATAAACGACTACTATAATAATTTTATAATATCTCTTATCTTTGTCATTTAAGTTTATAAAAACTTTTCTGTGAACTGGACATATTTTTAAATAATACCTTTCAACAAATTATAGAATAGCACGCTGCTAGCATATTCTAGATTAAAAACAAAGTATGCAAAGCTTATTTGGAAAGCTTCGACACTGAAGAAATTCTTCCTTTTTCAAAATATGTACAACACTGTCCTTTTCCAACCATACCCAGTGGCGTAGCCAGAACCCCCCCCCTCATGGGTTGGGTTGGTTGGGTCATATAGGTAATGTCTGGTTTGTACCTGCAATCACTCTATTCGCCAAGATTTAGCAACGCGGTCAGTGAACTAGATCTCCTACGGCAACCTTACAATAGGGTTCACCTGCAACTAAGTTCTAATTTTATTTTTGTCATTTTTGTAACAAATATTGTTTGTACCTGTTTATTATTTACATGTTTATGATGAGATTGTTTTTTATTGTTTTAATTTATTAAAAATTATTTTTTTTAATAAAATAATCTAGTTTGAAATACTTTGTTCACTGAACCCCCCCCCATGTCAAATTTCTGGCTACGCCACTGACCATACCTACTTAATTTTTATCAATTTGAACATCCAACCAAATACTCGCAGTACTACACCAACAATGGTTAGTCAAGACAGACATAGCGTATGTACATGTTCTTGCAATAATAATGATACTCCCTCAAAACAATTTTTATGATATAGTGGAAGTTCTGAGGAGAAATTTCATTAAATTTCTATTGGTGAGTGAAACAACTAATGTTAAAAGTTGAAAGTAGATTTTATTACGAATACGTCAGCAGTTCAAAAGAAATCGCCAAACTCATTTTAAGGGGTATCATTATTATTGCAAACGATTGTACATCCCTATTGGTTCACTTTTACATGTTCAGTAAATCTACATATAAATTACAATCTCTATTGCAATTTCACGTTTATATTGACAATTTATAAATATTCAGTATTTTTGCATTGACATTGTAAAAATACAATGGTTATTTATAAAAAAGTACCTAGTAAAATTACAAAAATGCGTTTTTATTATTTTTTAAATAATTTTTGTATTCATTCAGTTTTATTATTGCAATAATTCACACCATTTCTTTTGGCAAAATTATAATATATTTACTTATGATTTTTTCAGTATAGGTATATGTGTATAGCTCATTTATTGAGAATTTTTAGAATTAATTTAAATTAACTTAATACTTTTAAAATACAGTTTTTGATTGACATTGAACTTAGTAAAAAGGCATTGTGAAAAATTCGGATTAATGCATTTATCCTCAATTTTCAATGCTTAGTGTAATAAAAAATAATTTTTGAAGTATATTCTGTACACGTTAATGATGCGAATATACCAGATGTATAGACATAACCTTAGATGGCTATAAATCAAATGTAATTATTAGACAACGGGTATTCTAATGAGTTTTTGTATCTGATTGTACGCAATATAAAACGGAAACATTTATTACATATTGGAAAAGGCGCGGCGCACTTTTCTTAGAATGCCAGATTTAGGTAATCTCAACATTGGTTTCTTGAAAATGTTGCGTGTAAATATTACCATGTAATAGATAACAAATTTGTTTTATGTATAGATACATCAACTTTCATTTAATCTGATACATCATAATCACGTTTACCTTTCGCCAATCAACTTTTTTAATTATTAAACTATGTGTGGTGTAGATTCAGTACTTATCTCTTGACTGTAATCACCTCCATTAAGGTATAGCTCATATTAGGGAATGTTTACTTGAATGCAGTTTAGCATTCTATATGAATTACCTTTTTTAACTTTTCAGCGTAACAAAATAAATATATAAAAATATCAAATGTGAAAAATATAAGGAAAAAAGGCAAGTGATGATAATCCGATTTGATAATAACCATCTGTCATTATAACTTGAAGCAAATACAGTGGTTATAAAATTTAGTCACGCGATTAATGTTTCATTAATGAGAGTTATGGAAAAGGAAATATGTCATTTTGAATAATTTTAAGTACTTATATTTTATTTAATCCTCTAGATAGGACAGGGGATGATTTAATTCTACGTAATACATTTATAAAATATAACCAAATGAATAATTAATATCTCGGTTACTTATAAATGAGGGGAAACATTTGTAACAGTTAGGGAAACCTAAGTACTACTATTCACGTTACATGTACTAAAGTTATATTTTATAAAGTTGGAAATATTAATATTTTTGTTATGGCTACATAAAAACTTTATTATAAAATAATATGAAATTAATACTTCATTTTATATTGAAAATACTAATGACATCATTACTGTTCTCCTTCTATATGACATAGTAATGCTATATTTATAGATTGTAGAGTGTAGTATTTCCTTTGTAAGTCTTGCTTTCTTAAAACTTTTCAAATAACTTATTTTTAAATTATTTCTGTTATCTCCGTCATTGTTTAATTCTGTATTTCATTTTTTTGTCTAATTGTTATTTAGTTTGATACAGTTTTCTTTTTGTTTTCATCTTTGAGGACACGATATATCTGAGAATATGGATAAAAAGAGGCTTTCTAAAATAAAGATAAACTTAATTTTTGCAGTTTGTACCTAAGACTTAGAGGTTGGTACCGTTGGTTGCTTGGTTTAGGTTACACCTAAAATCTTTTTTTTTTGTTTTCTTTTTTATTTTTTTTTGTGTTGTCACCCTGAAAGATCTAGTAACGGACGATAAAACACAATACAAAAAATTAAAATTATTATGTGAACTACCGTCCCGTTTTTACATTCAAATGGTTAGCACTGTGAGTTAACATGTATCTGTAGATTAGTTTAAAGAAGACACATTAATTTTCGTAAAAAAATATTTAGGGACTTTTTTTTTACAGAAAAATTATGAGAAGTGCAAAATAAAATATGTAATCACAGATATTGTTATGGAAATTTTTCAGAAAAATTTGTGTTTGTGTCGACTGCTACAGTAACAGTACTAATACATAACAGTAATTTTGTTTTGACCACAAAGAATAAAGGTTTTGACAGACAACAATTTAAATTAGAATCGTACCACTGCACTCAAAACACGAAAAAGAAGAACATATAATACATAAATAAAAGAATGTCAACCACACAACATACAATACAGTGTCGTGTCGACCAAGACCATAGAACAGACAGATCATAGATAATTTATTTGCCAGCGGAGAACAACAGAATACAAATCCGTAACTGTCGGCATTGTGGCTGTCAAATTTGATTTCAATAATTACGATGACATTCAAATTGTAAAATTGTAATAGATATTATGGCCTGGGTAATAGAGTAATAAAAATTATCAAATTGTAATAGATTTAGTACAATTGTAATAGGGGTGGCAACACTGCTTGGGACATGATCTTGCAAGGTTGGACAGGAACAAGACTTTAAACAAATTCTTGTCCTGTTTTGTAAGACAAGATTATTTCAAATTTTGCAAGATTTGTTGTCTCAGCCAACACTAATGATAATATGATAGTTTAATTACATTTAATATTTTGAGAAAATGCGCTTTAACAACATTTCTAATGCATTATTTCTTAGATTTTTAATTGAAGATTTAAATATATGAATTGGAAATGTTTACCTGGGAAAATCGTGATATTTCAAACTGTAGGACTTCATGCATAGTAGTTTATGATATTACTTTCCTTATAGGCATTTTCGTAACTGAAATTATATACAGAAAATATATGCTAAAGTATTTTAGTGCTTATTTCAAACTTTACGTTTCAGATATAATATCCGTTCAAACATAAATTCGTTTATATTTGTTACGGTAAACTAAATCGATACTGTAATGCTTCAGTAATTATAACTATACCACGAATAGCCCTGAGTTTAAACTTTCTTGAGTGATTTTGTTGTATTGAAGAACAATTCAATTGTTTGATTTTTTTAAATTATGTTTATTGTTCCGATTGTAATCAGCCAACCTTTGAGTCTTCATAAACGGTTGGATTTATTACGTAAATGTTCAATGAAGCAAATCTTTCATTTTATCTGAATGATCAAAGAGAACATGGATATTATTCGTATTGCCTTGATGGGGGTGATTGTCTTTGCCATTATTTGTTCAGTTTCAGTTAACAACTGAGCCAAGTAAAAAGCTTTACGTTTCATTTCGCATAAGTTTTATTTGTAAACAATATTTGTTTGTCCAAAGCTCTTAATTCTTTCGTTGATTCTTATGTTCATTTCATTTGATTCGATATTCGGTGGTAATTATGAAATTAACGACCTTTCCTCTTTTTTGTTTTAACTGCAGTTATGAAAGTGGAGAAACGATTGCATTTAAAGGATGAAAAGATAATGTAAGCAGAAACGGAATAAGAAAGAATGACACCAATTCTAACATGAAGTGCTGGAAAATTATTTTCACCCAGTCAAATAATTTTCGTTATGACTTAAGTAAAAAATGTATAACTTAGATTTCAAAACGTTGAAATAACTTGATTATCAGTCATTCATGTATTTCAAAATAATAATTAGTAGATAATTCAATTTTAAAAACTTTTCTTGTTTTTTATAAACTTTTATAAACCTTATTCTTTTCAAGAATATGATTATTTACAGTAGGGTATTCTAGCACTGTGAATTGGAATCATCAAAAGGCGAATAGTGGGCTATAAATTTATCACAGAAACTAATATAACCTCACAATCTTATTGTCATAGAATCATATAAATATATGTATGTATAAAATAGGACAGAAATCTTTATTTACAATTTTAGAGAAAATATGGTTTCATACTTTTTATGTCCCATTAAAACTCTATTAGAATTTTCTTTTGGATACGCCTGGGGATATAATATTATTACGCCTATTTTTCAAATAGGATATTACAAGCCTTAAGATGTCCTGAGAAATGAAACAGGACGCCAAAGACGTCATGTGTTTGGTATTGACTTTTTGGTAATTCTACTTCACAGTAGGCAATGGGATTCGGTTTTTGTTTAAATTAGCAAAGTTCGTTGAAGTTTAGCAAAAGAAAAAAGCTATAGAATTGAATTCTGTATCATATGAGGATACGTTAAGGATAGTCCTCCACTATTTATCATCTTGTTATACCTCAAGGACTTTGAATTCATGGCCAATTACTAATCCTTTATATTTGAATTTATTTAAATTGGAAAAAATACATATACCGAAAGGAATGAAACAGTAAATGAAGTATACATTTAAGCACATAGTACGCGCATTAGCAAAAGCAGTATGTGGAACAAATCGGATAAGTGATCAACAGAAACAGACTGTATGGTGAAATGCAGAAATTAAGGAACAATTAAAACTAGAGAAAATTAAATTGGTAATATAAAAGAAAACAATAGTTAAAGACAACTTTGTAAGTAATAGAAAATATTGGTAAAGGAAACCAAAAACTGTTTTAAACATATTAAGGAAAGAAAAGACACACCAACTGAGAGCAATAAAAAGTAAAGAAGGATAAATAATAGCAAGAAGAATAGGCAAGAGATGGAAACAATACATTCAGTCACTGCTGAATTCTGAAGAAAATAAAGGTGAAGGCGAAAAAATGATAAAAGAAGTGAAATAAGAAATATTGAATATAAACAATATTTTTACAATTTTTTAAAGATATACAGAATGTCTCGTAATGAATGGGCCATAGAGAAACTGTAGATTGTAAACGTCAACATAATAAGATTTAGTCAAACATGCCTTAGTAAAATGTAACTCGTTTAAGAGGTATCTACATTGGGTTGAAAGGGAAAAATTATTTTTGAAAATACGTGACATTTTGAAAACAGTTAAACTTATTGGAGCTAAAAATTGGTAGCATTATGTTTTTTAGGTCGAGAAATCTGAATTTTACAACTATTTCCAGATTCCTCATAGTGGGCGCCATTAACAGAGACAGGGATGGAACATTTACCCTGTAGTTTTTTTTTTATTTTCGACATTTGGGTTGTATTAATAATAAAGTATGAAACAGTTACAATATATATGGGTGCATTGCTTATAGAGGGCGCTAGTTTCACCGTATTATTTTTTTTAAATTTTTTTTATCTGTTGAGCTATGCTTAAAAAATCTAAAAGAATGTTCAATTCTACATAAAAAATATACTCTTGTTTAGGTCGCCCAACTTTATCAGTTTCTGAGTTATTTGCATTTAAAAGTTTCGGTGTATTTTGTAGTAATTTTCTTTCAGGCGCTGATATTGCTATTTCTTTTCTAAGTAGGCTTGTGCCAAATTTTCATGTCAATAAATATTAGCGTATTTTTCGTGCGTGTGATTCATTATTCCTGCAAAATTATTAGCTAGCGATCAAAAAATGCCACGACGTAATAATTTTTGTAACTGTGAGATGCGTGATATGATTTGTGTCTTTTCTAAGACTAATTTTAATGGACATGCGGCGGCTCGAAGATATGTACTATTATACTTAATTTTCACCAAAAAACTCAATATTACCAGTCATGCTATCAAAACCTTCTCAATTATTGAGAAATTTCAGAATAAACTTTGAACACCCTGTGTTTCTTAAACCAGTGATATTCGTATAAGGCATGATGAGCTCAAACATAATATTTTGAGTAGTAGTAGTGTCTCCAGCTTAGTGTAGACCCAACCTTTCTGATTCACCCTGTATATATAGACATCTCTACATGCAACTGCCGTCAGTTTTTATGTGGAACATACTGTTTGATATCAATCTCATTCCTAGGTTTTGGACCTTAAAACGTGCGATTTCAACGATCTTTTGAAATCCGGAAAAATATGTACTGATTGATCAAAACTGAAACTATTGAAAATTTGTGTTTAATGGGTCAGAGTACCTGGCGATAGAGTGATTTAATCTCTAGAACAATAGATATTTTTCACGTCCCTCTATTATTAATTAATATTACTAAAGAAATAAATGAACCACGCATTCCATTTGTGCATTTCTAAATTAAAGTGCTCGACACATTCTGAGGCGCCGTCGAGAGTTTAGAGCCCCGGGATCATGACCCCTGTGGTTAATCCGGTCTTGAAAATAAGCGTTACATTTTCAAACATTGTTAAACCATATAGCCGGGTCAGTATCGAAATCATTAAATAAAGCACCTGTGTGTAGGCACGAACAAGAAAAACGAAATAATTACCTGTAATTGGTAACTATTCCGGTATGAAACGGATAATGGCGACTGTCGGTGGCAAAAACAAGGCATAGGAAATAAAACACAGTGTAGACCGGTTGTAAAACGCAGCGCTTATGTCGTCGTGAGAACCACACTCGTCTCCTGCCTTGTCGCATTGTCTTTATCTAGTGCTCCTTTTATTTTTATTTGCCTTAATGTCTTTTAGAGTATAATTATAACAAGTTTGTCAAAGGAGGATATCTTTATGAACCCACTTTTATTTCAACAACGGTTGATGCAGACAGGCCATACCGAAATAACAGGAAAAAAAGAGTCGCTGCACAAATTCAGGTTCGTTCTTAAACAGTGGAAAGGTTTTTGTTAAAATCGGGATATTCCCAAAACGATGACATTCATCTTTCCGACATTTTGCAAATCATCACCAATTATTTTCTATAATTCGTTGCAATCTTCCAGTCGCATTTAGTAATTAGTTCCAGATTCATCCAAAAATCAGTAGGCATTAAAAAGCAGCATGTTGAAAACCATAACTGAGTACTTAATTTTAATTTATATCCCATTGGAATTGAATTTGAAAATTTGTTGCGCTAGGTAAAATTTAAGTTTTTAATGTCAATTCTGACTGTACAGACAAATACATATTTTAGAATATAAAAAAGGGCCCATTTTATAGTACCTATATTGTTATATTGGATTAAAATTTGCAATTTGCATTAATTTATGCTTTGGAATTATTCAAACCAAATTCGGATAATAAAGCAATCTAGGTAAGTAGGATATTAGTCGCCATATGAGTTCATTTGTGATTTGCTGAAACACTTATTCTAAGGATTAAAAGTTAACAAGATACCACTTTTTTCTCAGTAAGGAAAATATCAGTCTGACAGTCAAAAAATGTCATAGTTTTGTGACGGTTGGAGAAATTAGCTATTTATGTACCAAGGGCGTTATGTAGATGCTTTGACGTTTTTTGATTTGTGGTTATGACTGATAAGTCGTCTGAATTCTTGTCGCGAGTATATTTTCAAACATATCCAAGCGTCATTATTTTTGGCTCCCATGGCAGCGGGCGTGAAAAGATCCATTTTCCCGCTGCTATGAAAGCGAGCATTATAAATGTCCGTGGTCATACGGGTATGTTTATACAGGGTGTTTCAAAACAAAGGCGAAAAATTTGAGAAGTATTAAAAAAAAGTTTTGTTGAAATCGGCCATGTCAGGAAAAAGTTCTGAAAGAAATAAATCTATGGGTTGCTTATCCCGCCCTCCAGAAACATAAGCTAAGGAATAGACACCATCATAAAATAGCTTTTAACTAGCTGATAATGTGTACCAAAATTGAAATTTCTAAGTGCAACCGTTTTTAAGGAAAAATAAAAAAACTATTTTTTTCCGTCATTTTCAGACTCGAATATCTCAACAGGGAGAACCCAAATTGAAAAATTTTATATGAAGATCCCCCTGAAATGGCTTGTGGAACACACTAGTAAAATATTTGACCATCATTCTGGAACACCCTGTATAAACGTTGGATCACAAGTCAACCATTAGGGAGATATCGCGTTGCAAAGATGGCGGAAAAAAGAGTGTTTTTATTATTTTTCTCTCATCAAAAGACACTTGTGACATATTTTTTCACTTTTTGAAAATAATTGGAAAGGGTTGAAATAAACTACCCGTTTCAGTTTTTTTAACTATACTTTCAAAAAATTTCCTTGACGACGTAGAAAAAAATAAATTAGATTCAGCCGATTCATTTAGAAACTTTTTTCTCTCTCGGGAAGAGGCAGTTTTACTACACCCATTATTAGGAAAAACTCTAGTTGGCTGCTGTCAATTTCCGGATATTTCCATTGTTGCTTTGACAGATAGCAAATGGTTTGTACTATTTTAACATTTTGGGAGAAAAATTATAAAAACACTCTTTCTTCCGCCATTTTTGCAACGCGATATCTCCCTATTGGTTGACTTGTGACCCAACGTTTATATAACAAACTGTCTTTTATTTTCAACAAGGAATCACCCCCTGAAATTTTTCGCCTTAGTTTTGCAACATCCTGTATATCTCTTAACCTAGGTATTATAACTAAATTATAAAAACATTATATAGTGTTCCTTGAATTTTCTAAAATATCAATTAACAGATTTTTTTATTAGTATCTTATTTACCGATATCTGATAACATTTTTGGAATATGGATTTATAATTGAACCAATTCTGTTATTGGTACGAGTATATTGATCAATAGAGGTGCATGTGGTAATCTCAGCTGTAGTAATCAAATGACACATTGTAGACTTTTACGGCCCCATATATTTTATTGAACATTACGGGCTACTTAGGTAATTAACCGGATGTAACCAATTCAAGGATTCACATAGGTATTGTAGAAATAACCTTTAATATACCTATACAAAACCTAAAGAATTTATGGATGTACAATTTTATCTGCTATGTCTTTCATTGTGTCATCGTTCTTGTATAAAATTAATACTTTTAAAATTAATGAATTGATGAAATAATTATTGATTTAGATTTAGTTAGTTAGAGAAATGTCTTTGCTGGCGCTTTAAGGACAAATAGTCGCATTGAAAAAATTCAGAAATCTTTCAAAACACGTATTCTAGATTCACTAGAAAATTATAAATTTTAGATAATTTGAAATCTTATACCACTTTGAAAAATTGCTCATTTTGGATTTAACAAGTTATTGTCGGGATTTATTTAGTAAGAAAATTTCAATTTTTTGACAGGTATTTGTTTAAATGAAACAAATAGTTATTTCATTTGAACATCTCATGAAAACCTAATTTAAAAAAAGATAATGAATTCAAATAAATACATTTTTTTCGATTTACCTAAACGATTTGTCCAAATCTGTAGTGATCACACTATTATGCTGTTACAGTATGGCTACTTTTAGATAAATTGTATGTATACTCGCGACAAGAATTCAGACGACTTACGTCATATCAACAAATGAATAATTCATTATAATTTCATCAAAATATTTAAGAAACTGCAACTGATAGTAATAAAACTATATATTATACTAAAAGTTTGCATTATATACTGCACTAAATTGCAAGAAATCATTGTTTTTAGCGTGACCAAATATCGAAAATTACGTTGACAATAAAAACAAATGTGTAACGTCAGCCGTGACGTAAGACGTCTGAATTCTTGATGCGAGTATATCATGAGATTTAGATGCGTTTTTCTCAGAAACCATTGCTTCTAGCGACATCAACAAGGTGTACCTTTTTTAATTACAAAAGATAGGGAAGAAAATTTTTCCAGTCCAAAATGAGATACAGTGTAGCACAAAAAAGTCGTAGCGATTTAAAGGGGTTCGTTGGTGGCGCCCTCTAGCAGATACACCAAAATCGTCGACATATTCAAATTTCTCTAGTACCAAGAAACCCCCATATGCCAAATTTCATAAAATACGGTCGATGCGAAAATAATAAAGAAAATGTGATTTATTTTTTCAACTTTGACACCCTGTAGATCGAAAAGGAACAATCGCTCTATTTTGAGGTCAGCAATATGTCCTTAAGCTCTGTCCCATTATTAATCAATCACCCTGTATAATCTGTATTTCTTTTTGAGTGTATTGACTATTTGCTATAGATTTTTCAGGTGTAATTCTATGCTGGTCAGGGTATTAGCCCACAGTCTTGAAATTCCTTTTATCATAATATAATAAAATCAACACCAGAAGTATATAATTGAAAAGGAAATAATGTTTTTTAATGGAAACAAATGCTTTCTTTACACAATGTATTTTTCCTTAAAAAAAACAAAAAAGATTTGGTATCATGAAATAAATATTTATTTGGTCCTATACAAACAAATAATTTAATTTTTTTTACAGGCACCAATTTTTTTTTCGGTGTACAGCTATTTGAACTTGAATGCCTAAAATACGGGGAACATATTGATTTTATGCATTTATTGCATTCTTTCCATAAAGCTATGTTGTTGACATGGTGAAACAACTTATTTAAATAGAGTTCCAAACCACCAAATTTCTTATGATAAGGAATAATAAAATCTGTCAGATTTTTGAGAGGCATTAATAATCTATAGAGAAGGATATATTCTTGATTAGTTCATATATTTTTTTACTAGGTCATGAATTTTGTTTATTAGTTCTTGCATATTGTTTATTAAAAATAAATAAATTCGATAAATATGCTACGAATTTGTGGATCAACTTCATAAACAACCTTAGATGAATATAGAAGTTATTTAATAATGGATAACTAATTAGAAACAGAAAAATATAATAGTCGTTTGTCTTAACGTTGTTATCGGATATCTCGTAGAACATCCATAACATGAATTACAATAACTCCTCGGCGTGTTTCGACTCTACCGCAATGTCGGGATAAAAAAATCCCTTTCCATTGAATTAACGCTGCTGAAACGTTTGTTGGCTCGAACTTAAAGGAAACGCAAGCCGACTAGAGGAGTAATTGTTGCAAGTGGAGTCGTGCGTATGCATGCAAACCGCCATTATTTCCGCTATATTACATGTACGGTTTAAATAGTAAATACCTTTATTGTTCTTCTTCAACAATGCTTATAAGGCCTGCGCTGATGTGTCTTTACTGCCGTTGCGGCCGAGGATACACCTTGTAACTCCACTTTATAAACTCGTAAATATGATGGACTGCATCCCTAAGCGAGAACACGTCTATTCGTGCAGCTCGAGTTAGTTACACGACTAGGAAGTACAGGGCGGAATTTTCGTGAAAACGATTTCACAATCCTTCGCTTCTTGTCATGAGTGGTTAGTTCCAACAGAGTCATTCACTTGGAAGATAGTCTACAATCCCTTTCAAATTTATCTTTAATTTTATATCCTAGTTGTTATTTACCTAATAGGCTTGTTCCATCAAATTTCTTTTATATGCTTTTTATTTGTTTATTTATACATGATACTCTTATTACACCCTTAAAATTTCATATGATTTACTTTTTGCGTTTTAGAGATAAACTCGTAAGAGGTTAAAATTGGTACCAATCTCAAAAACAGTGCGTCCGCTTGTGACGTCACTACACGCAACTCTAAACTAGCTAACATGCTAATATCACATTAAAATGTGCTGTGTTGTTTCGCTGCTGTGTTTTAAATATTTTAGTATAATATATTCAGTTGAAGTTGAATTTAGTAAGCTGATTCTGACAATCTGCTAGAAGTTGATATGTCTACTTCAATAAAGATAATGCCTATATACAGGGTTTACTATGACTAAGTACAAAAATACCACGTGCTCAGGAAGGCCTAAAAGATAATACAAAAATTATTCCGCAATTTTAACTCGATATTTCCTACGGAAAGTCGGCGCCTATGATAAGCATCGACTGAGATGGCTTAGATTCATAGAAGAAGCTTACATCTGTCAACAATATCTACTACCATGCAGCAACGACAAAAATTAACATTCTTATTAGTAATAATACCTAATAGATAGGTAGGTATCAGTTAATCTAGTTAGCTCCACTATTTTGCATTCGTTTTTCATTATTTCGTTACAAACTGGCAAAACTACAACATTTTCATTAATTATAACCATTCACTACCGATAAAACACACTTCCAGTAGGTACAGCTAGATAAAATGCCTATTTATTATAACAAAATCGAGCGAAAGGAATAGATAATAGAAAAATGTTAATCTACCCGCGGCAGTCTTCTCCCATAACCTAGAAAACCAAACCGGCGAACTATATTGTGGGAAAGTATCTGCATCCGACACAAATTTCTTTATTTAATAACTGTAAAACGTTTAAAAATCAAAAAGGCACTAAAAACTGAAGAAAAACACAAAACTACAACGTAAACACATGATAAACACAGAAATTAAATTATGACATGACGAGAAATTTTACCGTCGTGTTGCTAGTTGCCTATGTTGCCCACTCTGATTCTGTAAACTTGTGGGGGACGAGTCGCATAGGCGGCGTTAAATAAGGGTTTAATATAATTTCGAAAACATTTTTTTTTCGCTTTATAAATAAGTTTGGAATTTTTTTGAAGGGTAATTCCGTTAATTCTTAATTTTCTCTATCCCCTCTTAAAATATTTGTATTTAGTCATAGTTAACCCTGTATATTACAGAAATGAAGAGAATAAAGTATAAAGTTATTAACATAACATATTAAATATTTTTTTCTATTTCGTGTCATTCTACTTATTCTTTTTCTCGTGCCATTTAGGTTAGGATTTATAAAATGAAGCTATAGGTAACCAAATTAATTTTTATTTAGTTACTATTAATTTAAATATATTATTACAATTCTGTATTTTATTTATAATTAATTAATTACGCAAAAAAGTATTGGTATAAAATGATAAAGTTAAAATTGCTCTTTACTCAGAATAAAAAAAATTATACAGCTTATTTTTGGATCAAAACTTTTGATCTTTGATTAATTTATATTTATAGGGAATAGATATGATTTTTATCTCTCTAAAATATTTAATTTATCAAAATACGAAGGCTGCTAAATGACGCCTAGGAAGACCACTGTTATCGGAGGCGTAGTGCCGACCGTAGCAACCGTAATCCAACAGTAGGAATAGAGGGACCGAAATCATTATACCCAGGGCTCTTTACAAAGCCTAGCCCGTGAACAACAAGAGCAGATCAAATACTCTCAGCTAAGACTAGAAATATGCAAGTTAATCCTGTTACCGGCAACGATCAGTTACATAGGTCACAGCTTAATAACCCGATTATACTGACGCCGAAATACACAACTTTTATTCTTCACATGATAATTTATATTTATCTGTAATACAATCTCAACATATTACAAAAAAAGCGAATAGAAAAACATCCAATATAATTTGAACACACAAGACAATATCATTGCAAGAGATTAGCTTGACAGACGTAGAGGTAAAATGACTGCAGGTTTCCAAAACGAATATTCAACTGTAGATGGACAAATTAAACCAACAAAACTAGAGCTACTCTATATAAAGGAAGCCTCATACGTATAAGCATAAGTAATAAAAAAATTGGTTTCAGTGGTGTGCTGGATTAATGGTTTTGATCATTTAAAGGCATATCAGAGCAATATTGTGTCTACAGAAATACATAAATTACTAACCGTTCTTTGATAATTAGTTTTCCAGTGCTTCCATACTTATTTGGGAACTGTAAAGGTAAACCGTATCCTATGTCGTCAGAGAAAGATATAGCAGATACTAGTATGGGTTGATAACAAAGTAGTCACACTTAAGGTACGGATTCGCTGGTGCGACTGCGGCTGCGACTGCGACTGCGACTCGTTGCCGGCCAATAGGAAGTCTAAATGCTGGAGTTGATGAGAACATTCAGACTGTCTATTGGTCGGCGACGAGTCGCAGTCGCAGCCGCAGTCGCACCAGCGAATCCGTACCTTTAGGCAGTCAACCAATTGTAAAAAAAGAAACTCCACACTAATAATCCCTTGTGCTTTCATTTACAACAATTAAATGGGCGGCTAATAGTTATACGAAAGAAAGTAAGAGAAAGAGAGAACTTGTAAAGAAAATTCCTGTTCATCATTTACCCTGTTGGCATGTGGCTGAATAAGACTCCAGTTTATTTAGGGAAAACTTGATCATGCATGAAATGTAGTTCTTTTGTACATTAACGAAGAAAGGAATTGTTTCATACAATTTCAACGAAATGACTGTTTATTTTTAAAGAAATATATCTATGATGGAATGCTGCAAGATTCTCGATAGAAACCTGAACCAGAATCATGAATTCGATGAACCGTCTTTGCATTAACCTTAACATAGAGCTCTGGTGTCTCATAATTAACTAAGTTACGTTACAGGGGTACATTTATTTTTCCAGATTTTTATGATATATTTTTCATTCGCGATATTGATTTGACTATATAATTGAAATACGTCTATGAATAGTTTTGCGAATATGTGAATATTGGATAATTATAATTATTTTATGATGTGCGGCAGAAGGAAAGGTATGCTATTATTCAGTAGACCGTATATGCACCCAAAAATGACTTATGTCATTAGACAATTGGAATTAGTTACACTAATATCCTAATTTGAAGTTTTCTGAATTTTAATGTGATATTTAAAATCTGTTTTTGGATTGCACAAAACAACTTCATTATTGTTTTAAATTTTTGTTTTCAAGTATAATTAGTAAAAAACTTTTTTAGCTTTTAAAAAATGCTAAATCTATTTTGTATTAGCAATTCGTCAACTGAAATATTACATTCAAAAGTAATAAAAGCATATGTTATTATTTTATAAGTTGTCTTCTAACTTAAATTTTAATTGTCTCAGTATCTAATATTTGAAGAGAAGTGGAATGCTTTTTCCTCTTATTAATACACTGTTTTATTTACCTACATAGTCCAGTCACCTCTGATTTTGCATAATAGGTAAATTAAAATAACACCTTGTTTAAAGAATTAAATTTCGACTAAAAATAACCTCATTTTAGTTTTGGTGTACCTATCTATAAATATACACATACCTTGTTCAATCTGGAAGGTCGATATATTTTTTTGTAGAAGTGAAAACTGGGTAGGAGGCACGTAACTTTCCTTATACAGATCATTTCATTCTTACAAATGGTTCTAAGGTCGCCAGATGTGGAGAGCTGGGCGTTCATTTGCTTGTTTATTGTGTAGGTATGTATGTATGCGCAATAAATATCTTAAAAAAATGAAAATTTGGATCGACGACTACTACTAGTCACTAACCGCATTTATTAAATTAATTATACAAATATGGAATTGAATGATGTACAAATTGTATATAACAAAGCTTTAGGACATTTTCATGTAACTACAAAGCAGTTTCAATCAACTGAACGTTACGTATCTTTAGAAAATTATTATACGGAGAGCTGCTTATCGCACTTTTTAAGAAATGAGTTAATAATTATGAAAGTAAATCTAAAAAATATTAATACGATAATTACGTAATCATGCAGTTGCAGAATTATTCCTTCTCATCAATCTGGTCACAAAAGAAAAGTTACAAGGGCATTTCTGCTTTACTGAACTGAGAGAAAGAAAACTTACTGCTTGAGTTGCCACATTTCACAAAGGCAAAGCTTTTATTTACAACTTTAGAATATACTGAACGTTCATGTGTGTCCATACCAATTTTTGCTAATTATTTTTGCTAATTATTTTACGAAAGCGGCACTGTACAAAAATAATATTTCTCAATTTTTATATACTGACAAGAGAATTTCACAAGGTTCAATTTTAGTGGCACTGCTGTTTATTATTTATACGTCTAACCTACTTCTATGTCTCATGCAGTATTTTTCTACAGCTTAAATATATTCTAAATATTACTGTGCTAATTAGCTAAGGGACATTCTTTATAAACCTATGGTTATTACAGTTTGGCAACCCAATTTTGCTCTTTCATAATACGTCTTGCTTGATTTTGATTGCAGCTTTTCTGCAATTCTGGGGAATAATTTAGTGATTTGTATGGTTGCCACCAAACGCAAAAATTCCTAGGATTAACTGTCAAATTTAAACTGCCTTTGTAGTAATTAATTACGAAACATATTTTGTTTAACTATGTACGTTGATTATTTGTTTTCAACGACTTGTCACTAAGGATTGGTTGATGGAATAGTCACCTAATTTGAAACTTATCCTTATCCTAATGATTCCCTTGTAAATTAATTTATATTATTAATATTATAAGTATGTATTTGAATGAAGCGCGTTCTATTTCATTATGTAACATAAATTCCTAGAATATGCAAATACCTTTTGTGCGGTGAATTTGTTTAAAAATAATTTGGGGAATTAATTTACATCTAATAAAAATGCGAGTACCAGAATGAATATTTCCAACAAGTTACGATTAGACTGCATTTTTCATGAACCATCACTGACTTGGAAACTTTGATTAGCGTTTGTGCAATATTTTCTGCGGTTGATTCTTCAAAATTTAGATTTTTCTTTAATTGAAGATGACGAGTAAATTATCCGATATTTCTTATTTAGGTTGTATCTAAGCAACCTTGATTTTCCTCGAAGTAAAGCTGACCCGTTATATATTTTGCGACACTGTTTCCGTACGCTGAATATGATTTAATGGAAATTCCAATAATACATTTTCTGCATTTATAGTTTCAAGGAAGAACATCTGCAAAAACAAATTAATTATACTCTGCCCATAAATAGGTAAATTTAAATTTCTAGATGTGATAAAAATGTCAAAGGGGAATGATAAAGGTCTACGAGTTAGGAAATTATAGCTGAGAACAAATAATGACGAATAGTGAAGTTTACAAACATTTAGGACGTGAAATTTTTTGTTTATAAAAACTAAGAAGCAAATAAGTCAAGTACAGTTGTGGTCCTATTCGAGTTGATTTTCACGCGCATAATTTTTCAAACGAAGAACTTATGGACATGATACTGTCGTACTGGGAATCACATCATAATTCAGTAGCTGAAGTACTATGTCCAAATGTTTTCCCAAAGATATCAACCGAGACGTGGAGCTTTTTTACGTGTGATTCAACGGGGTAGAGAAACTGGCAATTTGCGGCTTAGGCATGGGCAATATGGGGGGCCATTAGACCTAGCCAAATTGTGAATGTGAGGAACAGATTTTGCTGTCGAGGAGAAACCTGGTATAAGTACTAGGACAATTACAGTGCAATTTGGGCATCACAATCCACAGTTTGGCGAACGTTAAGGCATGACTTACTTTACCCGTTTCATGAGCAGCTGTTATTTTGCTAGTGGTTGTTAGTTCAGCAGTACATAAACCCAAATTCTACCATGAACATTTTAGTTATGAATGAGGCTATTTTCAAATGTAATGGCATTCACAATTTTCACTACTCGCATTATTTGGCATTGGAAAATTCGCATGTCACTAGGCAAACACACTTTCACAACGATTTTCAATAAATGTATTTTGGAATTGTAAACGGAGAACTTATTGGCCCTTCCATTCTGGAAAATCGGTTAACTAGTGCTCTTTATTTACAATTTTTGCGTAATAATTTACTGGTACTCCTCAAAGATGTCAATCTTAACGTGAGACAGCATATATGGTTTCTTCACGATGGTGCTCTACCATATCTTGCGCGACTAGTGCGATGACATTTGGATCGTGTGTTTTTCGAACGAGGGATAGGCCGAGGTGGTCCGATTGGGTGGCCCACACGGTGGCCCTATCTAAATCCGCTTGATTTTTATGTGACCCTAAAACTATGGTGTATGTTATCGTTAATTCTGAACAAGAGTTGTGAAATTGCACACATGTTACCGTTGAGACAAATCGACTGCAGCCTGGTTTGGGCCGTGTGTGTAGGAATTCATATGTTCGGCGAGTTCAACTGAATATTGAAAATTATTACGGAAATAACATCGAACAGTTCCTATGATAAATGAAATATATTTTAGATTTTATAAAATTCATGTTCTTTTATTATTTGAAATAAATTAGTATCTCCGTAACTGAAACACATATTTTATCAGTATTCATCATTATTTATTTCCAGATATAATTTTCCAAGTTTTTGCTTATAGGTTACATAAGAATCACCATGTATTTGCTCCCATTATTGATATTTTTATTCTACAAACCATTACACAATAAGCTGCTAAATTATTCTAAGTGTGTATTTGTCGATTCAAATTTCTTAATCAACAACTTTGTGACTATCAAATCTCTCAAGCTTTAAAATTGACTAGTAAAAAAGGAAATTTTATGTTGCAAACTCAGGATGCTTTGTGTAAGTTCAGAAAATATTTAACAGGTACTGAAACTTTTCTACTATTATTCGAAGCCCCTAGTAATATTCGCTCTACAATTAAACTGTCCTATAATTACGCTGATAAAAAAATTATTATTTCTACTTATAAAACAAGCAACAATTAAAGGCAGAAACCTCTATTATTACGGCAAATGAAAGGAGTAATAATAAAAAATGCTTCACCGATCTTAATTTCCCAATCCAATACACATTGTCGTTATTTCCATTGTCCATTACTTTTTTTAAGACAACACTGGAGTAGAGTTATTTACACTGGTTAATTAACACTTTTATTTGACTTTATGTTTGGTCAGTTTTCATTTAATTGGATGTTAGTAGGCACAGCGAACCTTCAGCAACAAGTCGTCCAATTGGATAAATATATTTTTATGCATTATGTAGATATTAATATTAATGATACATTCAGTAATGTCTAAACGTACGTAGGTAGACGTCTTTGGGCGGATATATGGAACAGTGTTAAGTGCGTGGTCATTTTTTTTAGTTGGTTATACGAATGGTGTTTCTATTTGGTATTCATTGATAAGCGTTGAGTATTAACAATGAGATTATGCATATTTGCATATTTCTAGAAGGACTTAAAAATAGGGATGCAGAAAAAATCTTTCTTAAGCTTCATTCACATAAGGTTAGTGCGGTTGCATTGGTACTGCAGAAAAGTTATTAAAAAGGGCGCCGCATTCTTGAAATAGTGTTTTCTACAAAATACAAATAATTTTAGACATTTAATAACTGAATAATCTAGGGTTTAGCAAATAATAGGAATGCTAATGCTAATCCCACCTGCAAATATTCAAAGATACTGAAACGGCGAGAAATACGGGTGACTTTTGTAACGTTCAGATAAACTTAACAGTAACGTCTTTGTACTGCAGTTGTATGGCAGAAGCTAAAAGCATTTTAGCTTTTACCAATCCTTTTCCAACAATCATACAAGGACCAATCAGAACACTGCTTTTTTGACAGTAAACAGAAGATTCACATTTTTGCTTTCAAGTTTTTAAATTAGATTCTAATTTAAATATTTAGTTTAGAATTGATTTGGTTCTAAAAAAATGGATGAAGAGGACTGTTTGGTTTAGAAACAGTTACTTTTGCTGCTCTTATTCGCAGCGACGTCAATATGTATAAAAACTATACATGCAAAAAAAATGAAAAGAAGAACTCGAGATGGTGGGTGCGACCTATTAACCGCAGATAGCACATGCAAGGTGATTTCTATAATTTATATAAAGAAATGCGAAATGAGATGCCGATTATTTTTTCATTTCACCCGAATGATAGTGGCAGTGTTTGATGACTTGCCTCATTTAACCCACAGTATACCATAGTATACTGTGATTTAACCAAACATTCAAATAGACCATCTATTCCTGCAGATTGTAGGCTTATATTTTATCTAGGGTAGGCTTTTAATTACTATTCGGCAAATGATAAAAACCAACAATTTCCGTAGATAGAGACGTAGTTGACAAAACATAAACATAACCTCTTCATCTGAAGGTCAAGAATCTTGAGTTTTTGCATGTCGCCAACTTACAGCGGAAAAATCCCCAACTTCTTAAGTCTACAGTAATTTTATGCAAACAGAGTAAATAATATTTAACACCATACAATTACAATACAATAGTACAACTGCAGTGCCATTGCACTAACGTTCATCTGAACGTTACTTTAAGAACGTTCATATAACGGCGGTAAGAATATACAACACTCCAAATCAACACAATTGGTTGTTAAAACAAGTTAACACTCGATTGTGTTGAAATAATAACACAATTTGTTGAGTAGGTACACTTAGCACCAGCTAAGTAAATACATTTTGTAAACCCATAAAACATTGAATAACTTTTGAGTTAGTTTATTATAGTATGTGTTATAACAAACGCAAAACACAATTGCATTATTAGGTAATATATTTTGTTGTCTTTTTTTATATATTAACTTCTATCTTCTGTTTCAATTTGGTACTAAATTTTCGAAATATCCTATATATTTTTAAGGACATGATGGAAAATAGTAGATACCTATTCTTAAGATAGTATGTCGTTCGCACATCTCAGGTCCGTACTCAGGTCCGTCGGTTGCAAATCGTAATATTTAAATATTCCTAATTAAAAACAAATATCATCTTAATGTCCAGTGTTGACGAACCTCACCATGTATATTTATCGGCATGTGTCAAGGTCGCAGGTGCTTCCGCTTTTCAATTGCCAGTATCAATCTCGCAGTGAAACGTTGTGCGTGTCGGATCTTTGTAGTGACGACACCGCGTTATTAGCAACTGTTAGTTTCTTGTCGAGATTCTTGTTGGTTTGTCTGTTTCGGTGCTTGAATATGTTCCGTCGGTCTTCCACTAGTTCTACGGTGGAGAAATGGATTAAAGATTATCCAGATTTAGAATTTGACGGGACAGAATTAAAGTGCAAAATTTGTGAAAGAGTTATATCGTGGCATTATAAAACACGTATTGTGGAACATATGCGCTCGGAACAACACAAAGTTCGTGTGAGTAAATAGTATGACAAACCGTGAACGTCAAAAACAATTTAACAACGACTTGGTAAAAGTGATGGTGGGGTGTAATATTCCTTTAAATAATCTAAATACTGCAGAGTTTAAACAATTTTTGCAAAACTGTGTTAATGGAAAGTACAATAATGTTACTGTACCTGCAGAAGCCACGTTGAGAATCAACTATATGCCGGCAATGTACGAGGAAGTGAACGAAAAAATTATTTCTGAGTTAAAGGATAAACATATATGGAACTGGTGTTGATGTGCCATAAGTGAAAAATTATACATATTTTAAATATGCCCCAGTGATTTCTGTGGACGTTGAACGTACGTTTTCGAAGCTGAAATGGATTTTAAGCATTTGTGTGAAGTTATACACACATTTCCATCCACACTTTATGACATACAGAAACTTCAAATTGGGATAGATATCTCTGCGCACGTCATACAAATACCAGTAGAAGGTAAGACGTTGATATTAACTGTATTTGACAATAAATGTACGTATTTACTTGACTTCCACAAACGTTAACGTTAGCGTCCTAAGTGCGTCCCTGATAATGATGTCATGTGCGAACGATATACGGTCTCTACCTATTACCATAGTATAAGTAAATACAGGGTGTAACAAAAATGCAGGCCATCCCATTACTGCGTATTTTTGGCGGCAAAATATGACGATTTAACCCTACTTACTTATATACAAAAATGCCCCCCTTAAAAGATACAGGGTGTTAAAGTTAAACTTTTAAAATTGTTCTTTAACTATATTGAAATTTTGTAGAAATATTACCTGTTATTAATCACAATCCTTAAGAGTATTATTGTAAACGATTCCTGAAAAACGTAGAAACTGGGGGGAAGGGCTCATTTTATTCCCTCACGTTTTTCTGACGTATGCCTGTGATCGATTTTTTACAATGTTATATAAAATTGTATTTAGAATATTTTATTACTCTTGAATAAGTTTTCATCCACGAGATAAATTCAATTTTTTTAAATTACAAAGAAACAATTTGTAATACTCTAGAATGTTCATATTTATACAGAGTTCTTTGAACATAGAGCTAGCCAGATGTACCATTTTTACACAAATAAATGTTTTTTTTATTAATAAATTCGTTTATTAAGGAATTGGAGGGCAACAAATACTGAAAAAAATACAATATTCGTTTTTTGATGAATTTTTTTATACACAGTTTAGCCGTTTTTATATTAACAGATTTCTTTGTCCTGTCTAACACAAATTAAAATTATTCTCGCTGATAACTTACTTGTAAACTGTCTTTCTCCCATTATACTTTAAAATCCAGAAAGAAATTCTATTATATACTTATTAATTTTCCAAATGAATGGATTACTTGTCTCCCTAAATTTAATTTTTGACATAATGTTCATTTAGACTAATAAAAGACAAAACAATTTTTCGGTAAGTACTGCCTGTTTTTTGATAATCTATGTGGTATTATTGTATTTTTTAATTTGTTTGTAATCTTGTAGCATCCTGATGATGACATAATACATGTCGAAACGTTGATGATGTAAAATAAAAAGTCTTTTAGTAAATTTATGACCTCATTCCAACTACATTTACCTTAAAAATAATTGAATAAGGTCACTATCCTGGACTATACAATTTTAACTGCCTCCAAAATCCATGAACGAGCTTCTTTAAATAAATAATATCTGTGTGATATTCTGAAAAACTCGTGGTTTTTGCCTAAATTTTTCAGCCGCATTTGTAATACCTACACTTTTTCAGTTGATCAATATTCTCAATTGATTCTAAATAAACATCGTCCAATGGATTAAAATCGGGGGAGCGTGGTGGCCACTTAATCGTTAGTAGTAGTAGTAGAAAAATAAAACTTGTTAAATATTGTTTATCACTTACTCCAAAATGAGACGGAGCACCATCGAATTACATCCATATATTTTGACGAAGAATAAGTGTCGAGTATTTTATTTTCAGATTATGGTGGTAACTAATTAGGTTACAGTAGATATAATTAATGATAACGTAGGAAGTGGAATTGGGAAGGATTGCAGATTATTTAAAGTTTGATTTAACTTTGTGCTTACTAAGTTGTTACGATTTTTATACATTTCATCTTATTTAGATTTTAAATTAATGTGTGTTAACGATTTTCGCTAGGTGTAAAATTAAGCGAAACTCATTTAACCTTTGTTCTATTTTAGTAACATCAGCCAATTCATAGAAAAGGAGCTTAATGTACCTACTCTATTTTTGTATATACTGAAAGAAGTTAAAAAAATTTCACGGGCCAAGTCCATGGTCAAGGCATATTGCCAGTAAATATGATGTAGTAGCTAAAGTACACTACAGGTGTAACTCACACTTCTTTTGTCCTAATTTATTTTACATTAATTATTTCTGGTGACGGCAAATACACATACTATCGAAGGTATAACTGTTAGAAATTACCTTGTTTGACTGCTGTACTGTTCTTGGTACTTATTATAATCTATACAAACATGGTCTCTACCGAGAAATTTAAACTGTGCAGTTTTCAAATACAACATATAAACGAAATTGAGTTTCTTGGAAAAATATTTTTGGAATAGTATAGATATTTACTTTTCAGTGTTGGAACGAGTTGAGAGAAAATTATAATTACACCATATCCGCCGCCTTTTCAAATGAATATAAATCGTGTTTGATTACTATATTTGATTGCCTTTTCTTTTTTTTGCTATATGTATTTGTTGTATCGATAGAGATTTTAAGAAAACGCACGTATTTTATCAAAAGTCACGTTATTTACTTTACAACATTGCAGAAATAAATGAGAGTTTGGGAGAATCTTAATATAATAAAGCTTCACCCTTGTATTTAATTTGTTTTGTTAAATACTTAAACGTCTACTGAGAGATAGGTTTGACTGTAGTTCCGGAATGTTTAGAGGTCTACATCTTAGTAGACGTTGACTTTTAAATGGAGAAAAAAACGGTACAAATTTAGCAATAAAATAAAGATTAATTAGATTAAAATACACCAAATCCTTAAAATAATTAAAAATTGTGGAGTGGAGCATGATAGCTGTCATATTACTTTGACGGTCATTTCAAACCTTATATGCTTTGTTCATACAAAATAAAAACAGAAACGCAACATTTTATGACTAAATAGATATTTAAGTAATTTTTTATAACGTTGGTAGAACAATTTTCGGACTGGTTGCCACGTCGTTGGTTTAGCTTTCCTATATTTTCAGAGACATATGATAAGGTTCAAGTTAAAGCATCGAAGTTACTTCTAATGAAGATAACGATAATGTCAAACGTCAAAGCTAAACCGATGACGTGACGACCAATACGGAAATTATTCTCTCAAAGTTAGAATAAATTAGTTAACTGTCTGTTTTCTCATAAAAGGTTGCGTTCCTGCTTTTATCTTGTATGAACGAAGCATATAATGTTTGAAATGACCGTCAAAGTAATATGACAGCTATCGTTCAATTATTTTCAAAGTATACTTTGCCTAATCGTAAACGAAATGAGATTCATTAGTGTGTCCAAAAAATTTAAACGTCGATTTTCTCGCAACCGGTTAGTTTTTTTGACTTCAATCAAGAGTATTGAATTTTTAGATAAACTTTCATTCCATTAAAATCTTAATAAAATTAAAAACAAAAAAGTTATGATTATTTCTTCATCTAGCACGTGCTGTTTCTGATCTTTAGGGTGTAGCAATTTTAAAATTATTTTACCTGAAACTGCGCTACTATAAAAGTAACAAGTGTACCAAATTTGAAAAAAATAGTTACAGTATTAAAAAAGTTATAGCTAAAAAACTAATGAAAAAAAAAATAACTGAGGTTACGTAACTCCGTTAATATTGACTTTTCGATAAAATGAACTTGATACACTATTTTTTTGAGTAGTATCACCCCCTAAATTTTCTGCGCGGAATTTCTAGACATCCTGTATGCAGATTTACCAATAATTGCCGTTTAAATAAATGATAATTTTGTTATCTTGTTTGGTACACTAAATCTTGTTTATTAAAAATGTTCCTGGATTCGTAAATGTAAATTAATCGAATATAAATAAAGAGAAAAATATGTTTTTGTATTTTATATCACCTCATCATTCTTATATATGACACTTTCGGTGATTGTTATCCTTCCATAACAAATGGATTAGGAAATTCAGTTTAATTTCTGAATTAGGTGTTTAAAAATTTTGTAATTTTTAATATTTCAGTTTAACCGTGATATTATTTTTCTTCAATTCCAGCCTGAGGGAGAAGAATAGTAGATTCGTATCAGAAATCATATGTTCTGTACAGGCAGTGCGTCACAGTAGTTTTTATGAGATATTTAAACGTAATCAATTGATGTGTCAATCATTTCTTATGTGATCAGCTGTCGCCATAAATGAACAGTTCAACAAGTCAATAATCGAAACTCCTTCTCAAACACACACGGTCGAAACATCTGGAAATGTAGCAGAAATTCTCAACTAAATAATTTAGAGCGACTGTCTTATTTATTCACCGTACGGTTATTAATTATTGTTGGATATTACGGGGAATCCTATGTTATTATCCATTTTGTTAATAATTACTTGTCTGGTTATCTGATGTAACGAAAACGTACGTAACGCGGCATTAGGAGGCAATTTGTCCATCAATAACTATCTATTTCCATACATGGCACATGGGCGAATAAATGATTCAGGAGATTTAAATTACCTGCTATTTTTTAGCTGTTGAACGTGAGGTGGTACATCGTAAACTGTTCCGTTTGAACTGACTTTGCGCCACACGGCTCCGCTGTGGGCATCCGGCAGGTCGACTTGGCCTAAAACAAATGAAAAACACTATTTACTTAATATTCTATTACAGTTATTTATGCAATAAGTGGGATATAGACATTACACACATTATTACCGTATGTATGTGAAGTTTCTGTAATCACATAAATGCGGTAACAGTGTAGTATCCCACGTATTACGTACAACGTTTTATCTACTATTGAGGTTACTAATAATTATAATAATTAGTATTATTATACATAATTTATATTCTAGATCGACATAATGTAAAAAAATCGTCTCGTAATTATTGTGAAGGTGTAAATATCAGTTAAAGCCATGATTTACCATCAGCTATTGAAAATTAAGCTTCCTGTGTTGTTCCCAATCTCATGCCAGAGAAATCACAGAAAAAATACAAACAAGCATTTGGTCGATATGAGAAATGGTATTGGGGAAAGAAAATAACACAACTAACGAGAAACGGCGGGGAATGTTGGCGAAAAATTCACAAATCTGCTTGTAGATCATGTGAAAGATGAAAGACTATGTCTGCAAGTCATAATACCCAATAACAAAACAAATGAGTCTGGAAAGTTTTGTGCAACATCTGCAAATATTGATGGCTTGAATTTAGTAGAACTGGTAAAAAATACGACAAATTAAGAAATGAAAAATGTGATTATGTTCGCTTATTTTTTCGATATAAAGCTGGCAAATATACCAAACCACCTATTGGTACAAAAATTGGTATAAATACTATTGGTAATGTACAAAAATTGACTCACGATTTCTTAAACTGCCTAATCCAAATGCGTATACTAGGCACTGTTTTCGGCGATCTTCAACCTCCGTATTAGCCGATTGTAGGGCAGATATTTTGCGTGTAAAAGGACATGGTGGCTGGAAGTCAAATTTTGTCACTGAATCATTAAAACATCAGCTAAAAATTATATTCACATCGCACTGACTGCGCTAATAAATTTAAAAAAACACATGTGGGATAATGTTAGTCATTGTGACATTTGAAACACTGTCAAATCATAGTCATTATGTGACAGTTTTATATAAAATAAGTTACGTCAATAGCACAGCTTATAAAGTGCTGTTATTAGTATTATATAGCAACGAAAAAAAAATCATAAAATTATGGGTAATTTGAAAAACCTATAGCAATAAGTCACATCGAGTGGTCACTGACTAATCAATGCTAGTCTAGATCAACTACAAACAGAGCAGAAGCTTTCAATAGTACCCACAGCATAGTGGGTCGCTTTCTGCCTGTGACTGATCTAGGTTCAGCATTGAGTGCCAGTGGCCACTAGATGTATACACATACTATACAGCGCACGTACTTGTATCTTCTTGCAAATAATCTATATTATACTAGGGTATAGAATCGGACAGACGGCCACCCATTTTATAAATATCTAATTTTTTGAGAAGCTATTAATTTAAACATTTTAAGATTTTTTTTAAATTTAACTGCGATTTAATTAAAGTGGGTTTGGTTACAAGCATTTATTGTTTGATGAGAAATAAAATGCGTTGGTAAGTATTTAAGTAAATTATTACTTATATTTTTGGTTATGTTATTCACGGCTGACGTTTGTTTGAACCCGCTGCTGCGAACTTTGCGACTGCATCACAGACAGATTGAGATCATCTTATTATTTAAATCAGGGTACAGTCGAAAAATGGATTACAAATTTGCTTGACAAATCAATGTGTAATCTCTATTATAATACAATTTTTTTAAATAATCGAATTTCAAAACTATTAAATTGGATTTTAGATTAATTAAATGTTGGAATTAATCTAAAGTTGATAAACTAGCTCTTAGGCAAGTTATTGGTTGGTTATGCCAGGCAAGTATATGTAATGACACTGTACTAGCACGACAAAATTCGTCGTTCACAACAAAAAATATCTTGTAAAATTTTAATCAAATGATTTTTATCAGGTTCAGATAAGAATATATTTGAACAAATAAAATATTTTCTTTGTTGATTATATGCGATTTATAACAAAATAGGTGTTCATCAATAACTGATTAAATCATTTTTTACTTCTTAGATGGCATTGTAAGTAAAAATTTACGATTAATTGATCGATCAGCGTGTTAGGATTATATTTAACTTTAGATATCTATGGTACCTATAGAATAGTTCTTAAGGTCTTAGTTTTAACATGAATATACATTTGTTTAATACTTACAATGTTGGGAGTTTTACGACTGACATTACTTTAGAATTTTTCGTTAAAATATATGAATAGAGATGTCCAATAGAGAATTATTACACCCGAGATTTCTAGACTCTGAACATCTGAATAAGTTTATTTTCAGTAGCCACCATGGATTCGCCATTAAAAAAATAAGAAGATGACAGATACAGATTTATTTGACAAATAAAGTTATTTGGCAGAAATACCAGCCTTAAAGAATATTTTGTTCTGTTATGTTTTATCATTATAGGTCTGTTCAAACAATGAATCAGGAATGATTTCAAACTGTCAGAAATATTCAACCAGTAAAGTTATGAATTTGTTTGCAGAAAACATCATGAAAGAAGTAATTGGACGAACGTTTTTGACAGTCAGGTCTTGCTTGAACAGACTCTACTACTTCATACACCCGTACCATATTAAAGAAATCGCATACGGTATTACAAACATTATCATACTTCATGATTTTGAACGAAATGCGATACAAAACGAAACGATATGTCTTTAAATAAGTATTCCTGCAAACGTTAAAGGAAATGATTCAGTTTCAGCAAGTGTATATTTGTTATAGTTTGACTTTAAGGTAATAGGTATCCTGGGAGGATATTCTTTTTTTTCTGTTAAGAGAAAAACATATATTCTAGTCGAAAGAGCAACAAAACAAAATATGGAAAACTTACAAAACGAATAACTTTAAGTTCGAGTTTTCACGAATTTTATTTAGCATGTAATAATTATTAAATGTTTTCAAAGCATTGTGTATACTGCATGTTCACAAATTGTGCTTCACATGTTCTCAGTAGGTGTTTTAATATTTCATAATAGTGCATTATGTCCGAAAGTTCTAGTTTAATGATGCGTATATAAAAAAGCTGAAGCAATAATGATTCTTCCTCAGTCTGTTTTCTTATTTTTTAATCGTACAATGCATTGGAAAAACACTGCTAGATAATTTTGAGATACCCTGTGTATAGATATGTGCAGTTAAATGAATTTTAGTGTATACTGCAGTCTTCCAATTTTTTTATTTCAATAAAACCATTAAAATACTTTTCTAAAAACCGTATCAATGCGCAAATTTCCATTCTATATCACCGTCAAAATCAAAGGAGTACAACTTGTCGATGTAAAGTTAACGTTATCTATATCATCTCATTTGTTTTTAAGTATGCGCTTATTTTATTGAAAGCTTTATAGCCTGATCACATATCAAATATCAAACAGTAATACTGCATTATCTGTTATGGCGACTGGAATAAAAATTGAGGCGACGACGACGGTTTACTTGGAAATAATGCCAACATCTTAAAGGATTAATTGCCATGATTAGTACTGAATTCTGAAGCTAATCCTTATGTTAAAAATAATATAATAAAAATTGGGGGTCACAAATTCCCTGCAAGTTATTTTATTAGAGCCTTCGCCGAAATTCTTTGTAACATTTAATCTTTTCGCTTTCCTAAGTTTTTTGGTTAGACGCTGTAACTGCGAGACATACTTTACTCCTAAACAGATTTTTAATGACTACGAAGGCTAGAATTTAATCACAATTTTTGATTCATTGTATAAGAACTGTTAAAGATAAACATATAATTGAAGACATGCAGTTTCCATCAAAACTATCCAGTAAAGTAGAAACGAAACAGGAGATGTTTTAACTGTTATATTTTACGTACCCTGTTGACAAAGTTCTTAAAAAGATTTGTATGCAATACTTTGATATTTTTCTTTGTCAATCAAGGGTAAAATCCAGTAAAATTGTTCCAATTTTTAGTACTTACTAACCTAATTATGGAAAAGTTCTATCTGTAGTTGTTCAATGGAAACAAAAGTTTTACCTACTTATTTTGACTGCTTCTTATACTCAGCCTTAGATTATTTAATTCTTTTAACAGTAAATAAAGAATTTTATCTGTAAATGGTACTGCAGGAAACAACTACTCCGCGGACTAATGCCCCCACCGGCAATACTCGTGTAGTATCTGTGTGAACAGCCAAGAACCCTTGTCGGACACACCACCAGACATAGACCGGTTTCGGGCTTGTTAGGCCTCATCAGTATGCCATAGGTGAGATGACCGACAATTGAACTGGCTGTTCTTTCATATGTATGTTCACATATAAATTGAGTGCAGGTGAGAATAAATAATTTTATGAAAACAAACAAAAGTTTTTATTGAAAATGGCATGTCTAAACTAAAAATGCAGATTATTTGTCATCTGAAATAATTTTTTATAATTTCATTACTTGGTTATTGTTCAAATAGCTCAAAAATATATATTTACTTTGACAAAAGGAACCAATCATGAAAATTTGTTGCAACGTTATTTCTTCAATGAAGTTTTTAATATTGCTGTATTGTGTATTTTTTCTCACAGTATATAGTGAATACGTGTATCTTTTATTACTATTATACGTGACAAAAAATACTAACATTGTAGGTTTTCTTTTATAAAAAATGGAAACATTTATTCTGCAAAAATTGAAGTTAGGTCAGTGAATGTTTAACTATTCAGTTATGATTAGTCATCTGTTTTTTCGATATTAGATTTATAATATAGTATTGATGCAATTTAAGAAAATAATTTTATCTTAAAGTACGTACAAATACACTGATATCTGCGATATATTCTCATAATGACTTATTTTTAACTATTGTCTGTACTTTTAGACAAATCTAATGCAAACGACGGAACAACTGGCGACAAATAATATCAATTGTAATCATCTGCGTATGATTAATTTACACCTAGAATAACATCATATTTCACAATATATCGTTAACAGCAATCTTGCAGTAAATGATAAAATATTTTTAGTTTGTTTGCAGTGATAAAATATTTTTTCCACGGTCGGGAGTAGAAATCAGTTTCTATGACATCAAAATTAAAACAGAAGTAGTCGATTATTCCCAAGGGAGTATAATGCTCCCAAGGGAGTTTACATTATGTAGAACGTTTTTCATGCAAAAAAAGATAACACTGAAATTATTTATTGACATTTAAATTAAATGTTACATTTGTACAATTTTCAAAATTAATATTAGAAGGAATATTACGTTCGCTTACATTTACAGTTTTTGTGATCGCGCTAGTAGTGGTACCTACTAAAACCTGATTAGCAATTTTGGGTCTTATTTTCAATGGAGTTCTCGACATAACCCTCAGCGACTGTCGTTGATATCCAACCAGCATGACACTTTATTGTCGTGATATCCACACCAGCATCTGCCAGTAATGTCGCTGAAGATCTTCGTAAGCAGTGACCAGTATAACATGCAGCATCAGGTAATTTTAAATACGAAGCTACTACACTCGGAATTTTTCCCATGGTATTCTTGCCAACTGGCTGCGAACTACATTTTCCTGCTTTGTAGTACAAAAAAGGCGCTTATGTTTGACGAGGACGAGGACGAAGGGACAGGTATTTTCGAAACAATTCAAGCATATTTCCCACATCGGTAACCAGAAAGGTTCGTGGAATCTTTGTCTTAGTGTTTGTAATTTTTACAATCAAGGAAGAGCCTACATCCTCAATATCATCTACGTTAAATTAACTAGTTCATCAGTTCGACAAGCTCCGGCAATCCCCAGAATTAATCCAACCTATAAAATACTTAATAATTGAAATACCTAACAACAAAAGTAATCATACCTTAATCATTAAGAATTCTTTGTCATCTGCCCTTGATACAAAACGGTCGATTTCACCTTTTGTCAATATTTTCGATTTTTTCGCTTGATATCCGTCACCGGTTCTTTTCAAAAATGCGATCAGCTTGGGAAATTTGCTTATATCTATATTGTTGTAAATTATCAAGCATGACTTAACCATATAATATTGCGCCCATAATGTGGAAGACTTGTAATTCTTTGCATTTTCACTGAAGTATGCCAACAAAACATTCTCGCTGTATACTTGAACATTTTTCTCAGCGCACCACTTTTTGAACCGATTGGAGGTTATATCGTATAAAGATCTTGACTTCGTAGGCAGCAAATTGCTTATTGCAATATTTGCAGCCTCCACAATCTCTTCCGACTCACAATTATTCATTGTGCACTAAACAAACTTTAAACTAAACCAAACTAGCACCTTAATTTGACAATTCTTTTTGTTTGTTTATTTTGTAGTTATGACAATAACTCAACAACTACTAAATAAATGCTTAAATCCGAATACAATAATTCTGGCGCTACTTACTTCATAATGACAAAATATGTGTTTTTAAGTTATTGAGACCGTGGAAAAAATAGTATATACTATTCGGAGGAGATGCTATTTTGTCCTCGGTGCATTGTAGCCCTCGGGCTTCAAATTGCACCTCTGCCAAAATAATGCATTTCTCTCTCTTATAGTATAATGTACTATTATAAAAATTGAAACTCAGGGTAAGTTTTATCTAAATTATCTACTGGGAATAGTGCGAATTTCCTGGTAGACCACCTGGAAGAGTTTGGGTGCGAAAACCATTTTCTTTTTGGGGGAAAGAAAATTTGTTATTTTTAATAAATTTTTATTATTATTTTTAAATTTACTGACTTTACCTACCATACCTGCAGAGCAGGTGCTAATCCTCTTCCCGAATATAGCTGATATACGGTATATCGGCTGCGGGGCTCGAACCCACAGCGTTCTACCAACATCGATTCAAGTACTAACGTTTTAACCCGCGACCATGTCAGAAAAACTTTGTAAGCATTACATGTGTACATGATGTTATTTTGAAATGAGACATTCGTGTAATAAAAAATAATATTTTTTATTACACGAATGTATTAAGGTCGCCGAAAAATGATCG
The DNA here is from genome assembly GCA_037114965.1 of Monochamus alternatus. Classification (NCBI taxonomy): domain Eukaryota; kingdom Metazoa; phylum Arthropoda; class Insecta; order Coleoptera; family Cerambycidae; genus Monochamus; species Monochamus alternatus. The sequence goes on along the minus strand of CM073431.1, from coordinate 67,770,583 downwards.
AATTTGTGGTATTTTTAGATACGGAAATCTCGAAAAATAAAACATGCTAAAATTAGTAGTTACTATTTAAATTTTCCTCAAAAATAATAAGTTTTACAAAGCGCCTGTAAAAGCGGTTTTGCAGTCCAAGTGTTTTTGATCAACTTCTTGTCTTAAGCATTCGCGGTGAAGTCAAAATTGCGATAAGCTGATTGTTTTCAAGTTCAAGAATTTTTCCAATCCGGGCTCAAAACTTCAACAATTTTCGAGTCTGTTCTATTCTTATGAATTTGGTAATGCCAACCAAAACAAAAACCCCAAGGCAGATTTATAATTGACATTTTCTGTGTTAACCTATCTAAATTACAATTAATTTATAATCAATCAAACTGAAGCTGTTGGAAATAAAAAAATAAATATTGAACAAATAAAATACATTAGCAGCATTAACATTAAGTTTACTTGGAACATTTGACCCTAGAGGTATTTTGCTGTCAAACGTAGGAAATTACGGTAATTTCAAGAGCAATTGCGAATTGTAAACCGATTCGACAAGAGAAATTTGAACAACTAAATTGACTAAAGAAAAATTTTTGGACTGTAAAACGGATTTAGTACACATATTTTGTTATTCTAACCCCACACAATTATTTTGACATACTTATAAATAATCGAAAAGTATTAATCGTATATGTAATTCTAAGTAACTTTATGCTATAACAATATTTAGGTACATCTACAGTTAAATCTTAAAAAGTATTTTCAAAAATTTTTGTACCTAAAAATTTGTTGGTTAGAACGCTTTTTCTCGTTATTTAATCGTTTTTATTACCTAAGTATCTTTGAAAATTCGCAGCTGGTATGAGATAATATTCCTGTTACTTGCTAAGTCAGTTATTAAATCTCTAAAATTATGTGACTTTGAAGAAAATACTTTTTCAAGATTACGGCGCCCTTAGATTTAGATTTATTAGCTATTGTCAGATTTACCTAGAACTTGTGGTTTTAGTGCACTAATAGATTCTTATTTAAGTTGAAAGATATGCAAAACCCATTATATTATGTACGTACTGTGCCAAAAACTGTACATGCATGTTTGATCAGTATTTCTTTTTATTTCGTGTTTTACGTTTTAGATATAATAGTGCCCTGATGTATAATGTATTAGTTTTATGTCTCATTTGTTTATTTCTTAAAAATATTAATGTGTCATTTATTTTTTTGTATCGATGTATAAATAAAGCCAAAGTCATAGTAAAGAAAATAAGTACAAAAATTTGTTTAATAGTTTGTTGTCGTGATGTCCGTTCAGGCCAAACAAATGCCACGAATTACAATAATGTAGCGTTTTTATTCGATTTATATAAATGTAAACGAAAAATACAGTGGCTTTGAACTTCAAGAAAAATTTTCACATTATTGGGGTACGGCAAAAGCTTCTGCCCGGGACCTTCTCTGACTCTCGACAGCTCTGGATACACATAGAATAATGTACTACATTGGTATATTCTTCATATGCAACAAATCGCATCAGGTCGGGACATCCGCAGAGTAGTTGTTTCCTGCAGTATCATTTACAGATTTAATTGCTCGTCGCCCAGGGCGAGAGGTCTGCGTTAAGTACCTGCTGCAATGTAGGTCGCTTCCTGTAAGTCCAGCCGCTTAGGTCGAGCAGGAAGTAAGTAGACCACTTATATCTCACCTGCACACAGTTTATATGTGAAGGTACATAAATGAAGAAACAGCCAGTTCAATTGTGGATCATCTCACCTATGGCAACTCAATAAGTTTGGGTAGATGTTATAACATTATTTAGTCTGCAGTTGCTAAGGAATTTAATTAAATCCGGTTTAAATTTCCACCAATGGTTAATGTCAATTTTCTTATCGATTTAAATCTACATAGTCACTCATTGAAATGATGTCCCTTATCAGCAAAACAATGTATATCCTTTAATTTAGCAAATGTACTTCGGTTGCCCAATATAGAACCAGTTAATGCTTAGATATCGTAACGATCAGACAATATTGTGAAACATTTTAATCTGATTATTTATAGTTTTCTTTTAGACATAATTGTAGTTCTATCTGTATTTAATTTACGTTGCAAGATAATTTTAATATAATGAAAGAGTACTAGCCGAATATACAAATAATACAGTTTTTACCAGAACAGAAATCAAAGACTTAGTACATTTGTTATAATAATTGCAATAAAATAATTTTCCTCTCAAAAAATTATTAGATACTCGTTTTGTATCTAATTTGACACAAACACAATTCATGAAAGTAAATAATATAAATAAAGGCAATATAGATGACATACATTCCTATATATTAACGCATTGGCGCCACTTTATCTTTACATAGGGTTAGTATTTTATCAGTTCAATCAGATATAGTCGGGAATATTTGATAGGTTTACTATTTTAACAGATAACCGATATTAGTATGTATTAAGGATTGCTAGATCGATAAGTAGTAGCTAAACAAAAATCAACTTAATAAAACTATTTATTTAAAATTGCAATAAAAAATGTATTACTTCTGACAACTTTAAATGAAAAATAAAAGTATGGTTTGTCATTAGCCCAATAGATCTACAAATAGATTTTGACTAAACAAATTCTACTAAATGGAGTTCTAAGTGTATCCTAAAAGATGAAAGGCGGTTGATCCTAGTTTTTCATCCCTTAAAAATAAAAAAAAACTGCTGCTCAAATTGTGAGTACATTTTATATGCTTAAAGTCACCGTTTTTCTCATCGTAAAATGATCAAATTTGTGGTGTTTTTAGATATAGGAATCTCGAAAAATAGAACGCGTAGAACAAAAGTAATGTCAAAAATAATATTGTTGATGTTTTGTTTATCCACTTTTACTATTCAAATTTTTCTCAAATGAATAACTTTTAAAAAGCGTTTGTAAGATACGCGTTATTTTGCTATTCTAACCCCACATTTTAACAATTATTTTCAATAATAATACGGCGCCCTTAAGACGTCCAAATAGAGGCCACTACAAAAATTCCAGTCTGATCGGAACTTTTTCGAAGTTCTTTGTATACAGAGTGTCCAGAAACTCTCCTGACAAACGAAGACCGGAGATTCCTCAGATAATTTTAAGACAATTTAATCCAATTCACCTAGTCCGAAAATGCTTCCTAAGGGAACTAGAGCTCTTTGAAGATGGCGCCTTGTAAATAGTTTTGTTTAAATACCTCCAGAACGTTTCTACTTAGAAAAACAAAAACTGGTATGCTTGTTTAGCCTTCAGAGATGAATTGATTCCATCAATTGCGAATTTCTAGTACCGGTCATAGGCGTCCGTTTTGGGTAGGTCAACGGTTATTTTAACGCATAACTTTTTTGTTTATAACTTTTAAGCATTTGTGACACTAGATTATTAAATTTTCAGGTATTCTAGTACTAAAAGGTACTCTTACTTTAAGTCATTAGGATACACCGTTTTCTATAAAAATGGATTGGAAAATTTTTCGTTTTTTCGTCATTAAAGTTTAAACATTTTAGTTAAAGATTTTTAAAAACAAAGTATTTATTACAATGGAACGAAAGTAACAAAAAAAAGTATCAAAGGTAGATAGTTACAAAAGATGCATTTTTGGACTAGGTGAATTGAGTTAAATTGTCTTAAAATTATCTGAGGAATCTCCGGTCTTCGTTTGTCAGGAGAGTTTCTGGACATATATATATATATATATATATATATATATATATATATATATATATATATATATATATATATATATATATATATATATATATACTAGGTAACAATTTTATTACATAAAAAGAGGATAGTATCTGATATAGGCTAATATTATGTAAATAAATATGTTAGTAATGAAAACAATATATAAAAGTATTCCCTAATTACACATAGGAATTAAAAACAATAAGGCATATAAAAATAACGTTATCAGAGGCGGTTATTAAATGTAATACCTATTTCTATTTAATTTGTTCGTTATCTTCATATATACAGAATTAGATGTAATCTACAAAAATTGCTCCCTCTTAAGAAATATTAATCATTACGAAATCTAAATGACTGCATTTCCATTCAAGTGATTTTTAAGTTATTTTGAGAGTTATTTATTTATTGGGTGTGAAAGATAGCATCATTCAGATAAATAAACGTCTCAATATAACATTTGTACAGTTTCTTATCTGTCATTGCATCTGTTTTTTTTATTATACAAGGTGCCAGGAATATAAGTGCCGTTATTTTACTTTCTGAGAAATTACACCAAACAAATCATAATCGACTTAACAATTAGAGTTATGGCAGTAAACAAATTCTGAATATGTGACTAGTTTTGGCAGGTTTCTCTTTCTTCTTCTTGGTTTTGACAAGACAAGACTTGACAGCTTGAATTGCAAGACACGATAAGATTTAAAATAAAAACCTTGTGATAAAAGTCAAGAAATATTGCTCCGGCAAGAAGTCTTGCAAATATAAGGAGAGGTAATATTTAAGGAAATATTAGCTGCTGAAAAAAAATTACATTTCCATTACATTTTTATGCTTTTCTAGGATATACCGCATATAAAATTATATAAATAAGCGTATTCTTCAATTCTGCTGAACTAAAGTAATTAATAATAAATTCACTGTCACTTGACTGAAAGAGCTCCGATTTCGCCTATTGTGAGCTCTCAGAGATACCACAGCTGACCGAGAATAACCACCACTGTTACCAAATTCCTAATAAACAAAAAATTTGCGAGACTTGCAAGATAAGACAAGATATGATCTTGCAAAAACAGGACTTTAAAGAAACTGTTTTGTTTTGCAAGACAACACACGATTTTTTTAAATTTTGAAAGGTTTCTTGCCTCAGCTATATGCGAGCGTTAAAGACACCTACCATGTCAAGTATTTATACATAATTGCATTGCGTATAGTTGTGTTATATAGTTGATACAGTATATAGTACATAATTGTATATTTTATTTTTGAAATGCATTTGTAGAAAAACTATTCCTATTAGACGTTTTTTTTCATAAGAGTTTGTTGTTGCTTTGGTCAGATACCAAAGTCCTTTCAATATTGGCACACTATGCGGACACCCTGTAGATTTTGTATTTTCATATTATAAATGTTTAGGTACATTAAACATTATCTTAAACTTCAAATCATTGGACTAATAAAAAGAATAATGAACATTAAAGGAAGGTTCAGATTAGTCAGATTACGTTAACATGCATTTTTTGAAGTCATAAATAAGTATAAATAAAATAAATGTTTCTAAATCAAGTGATTAAATACAATAAAGTGACTAATTCCAAGTTACGTTGTACCTGATAAATTTGTGCCGAAAATACAGTTACATGTATAAACTTGTAACTGGTTCTATTTATCCAATCTTTACTTTTATATAGTTTACTGCTCAATTTGGTTGGTTTCATCATTAGATATTGTGTCAAAAAGCCTTTCTTAAAAATATGAAACAATTGAGACACACTGTATGAGAGAATGTTTAGCTTTGCACAATATTTCGAAATTGAATGTAATATCAACTGCAAAATATTTACAGCGTACAGCCACAGCCTTACCTGCAAAAGCTTCACAGAAAAGTCTCAGCCTTTCGCCTACAGCTACGTTCGTATCTGAGGAAATGTAAGTTATCTTTGGATCGTCAGGGGCTTTTTCTGAAAAAAAAAGAAAGTAAAATAAATTACAACAAAAAGTTACTATATTAAAATTGAAGGACATACTTGATATTTAATATTTTAGAAAAATCAGTATTGTTAATAAAGTCATTTGTTTTCAGGGAGCTATACAACAGAACCACGAAGTATATGTATATACCTTATTTGAGATAAGACGTTGAGATATACAAAAGTAAACTGATCATTATGAAAGAAAAAATACAAAATATTAATAATAATAATAATAATAATAATAATAATAATTCATTTATTTGTCCAACAGAACAACTTCCACTTACAGGACAAAAAAGTTATAAAAAATGGTGTGCAAAATGAAAACAAAAAAAAAATCAGTAGATAGTAACAACAAAAAACATATTTAAAATATTACATATAAGCAATACTTAAATAAGAAATTAATATAAAAAATAAAAATAAATGGTTATTATAAGCAAAAATAAATTACGGTAAAGGGAGAAAGTAAAAAAAAATAAATTATAATTGAAAGGTATTAGATACAATTGATTTTAATGAATAATGTTAAGAGCAAATTCTAAGACTAGGCTTGCATAGAGTTGAATGTTAAATTTTGCTGAAAGTTACTCGCCGTTGTAGTTCATTTAAAATTAATTACCTTCCTTCTTTAAAAGTTTCGTGCATTTATTTTTGTTTTAGAAATGAGCACTGAGATGTTGTTATATATAACATTTTATATTATTTAAGAGCGTTACAGAAAGGTGTGAAAAGTAATACGCAGAATAACCGCATTGCGTTTTGACAATACTATTTCTTCACCATAATATTTTTTGGTGCTATGACGAATTTACATGGTCACTCTGCAGATTATTTACGTTTACATGAGTCGTTAGCTAATGGCGATATGATGAAACTGCAATTCAAAACGTTCTCTTTGTTACAAATATTAAAAGAGCAAACGAGGTTCAAAATTGCCAGTCATTTTAAGGGCGTGACAAAATAATGAGTGCAGTCGGATTGATCTTTTATTATTATATGACTCGTAATCGCGAATCTATAATTGCAAATATGTAATGGATAATGCACCGATTAAGTTAATTTTATATAATTTTTAAAATTATTTATTTCGTCTTTAAGAGCGGATATTGAAGTTAAGTGCCAAAAGAAAAATATATCAAAACTACATATGTATAAAGTACAATTGCTTTCGACCATTTTTCTTACTGCTGGTGTTAGGGTATCCCCATCTAACAATCAAGCAACCTAATTTGCTTAGATAATGTTTCTATCTGATAGATTGGCATCAGATATTACTTATTTTAAGTAGTTTCCCTCTTATAGTAGATATAAAGAAAATATAGATTTCATAAGTGAAAAAGGAAAAGGCACTTAAAATTTTCCAAAATTCGATAATTTATACCCTTCTGTACAGTAGCCAAATCAAACCCTTCATAACCAACGGCTGCTCAATTTATTTGAGAAAACAACAACACTGAAAAAAAGGCCAGTAACTTTACAAATATACTTTGTAAAAATATCCTTATAATTGTCTTAAAATAATTCTAAAAATAATGATGATATTACACTGACGCTTGTAAATTTACAAGAAAACTGCAAATATACAACAAAACCGTAAACTTCATATGTAATTATAATGTAATATGTACATTTATAGAATATATTGTAATACATTTACAATTAGCAATGTGAAATCCACTTTTACATTGTAAAATTACTGAACATACCAAATTTACTATATAATTGACTGTAAAAATATGCTTAATTTGTGTGTGAAGATACTACTAATTTTAAAAAGCACTGCCACTAACCGTTGAGAGCGTTGGGTGGTGACGCCTTCATTATTTCTTGCTTCATTTCGATGAATGCAGCGTGTACCTAGGACCTAGGTACTTACATAATTAATTTAGTGAGTAGTGACTAGCAATATAATCATATCTAAAGTGACAAGTGAGTGTTTTTAGTCCTATAAATAGTTTTGTCTAGTACTGGTTGTAACATAACCTAAATAAATCATGCTTTATTTCGACAAATGCAGCATGTACCTAGGACTTAATACATAATTAATTTAGTGAGTAGTGACTAGCAAAATAATCAAATCTAGAGTGACTAGTGAGTGCTTTTAGTACAATAAGTAGTTTTGTCTTAAGTTGCTTATAAGATAACCTATATGAGATAACGTAATAGGTATGTATTTTATACAGAATTATTGAAGCAAAGGAACAATGGTATTTTTGCATCTACAAAAATCAGATACCAACTGTAGATTGAACTCTGTTCATCTTACATATATATTATATAATATATTATTTTCTTCGTTAGAATTATATTTAAATTGTAGGTACCTAAATTACACATTAGATCGCATTTGTATATTATAAAATATATATTTTTTTATGTTTACATATACAAGAAACTTTATTATTTGATATATACGATATATAGATTTACTTTGTTATATATGTTTTGTATAACATTAAGTGTCCTGTTTTGTAAAAATGGCCTAAATGTACAGGTACCAAATTAAATAAAAAATATCGAAAGACCTTAATACTTTATTTTTCATAATCTAACTATATTTATTCTAACATTATAAACTTTTATTCAAAATTACATAACATACTAGTAAAAAAAAAAAATAGTAAAATTATTGTTGGAGCTGTGAAACCAGAATTTTTGTAGTCGACAATAATATGAACCATTACCTACGTTTTTACTAATCTATCAAAAAGTAAAATATATTCGTTATATTCGTAGCGTACCACTTAGGTGTATGTACCTACATGTTTTTCTAACTTTAAAAAATTAAGCAAAATAAGGTAGTTAATTTATTGAAGATGTAATAGGTATAGCTGTAACTACGGATTAGCTATAACTGAACTGAATTTACATAATCGGTTAGGAATAGTACGATTTTGTAAATGTTTTTCACACAATTTGTGCAAAAATGTTTAATAGAACGAATATTTAGTTTAGAAGATTTTTCTTTTTAAATAACATCCTGATGCAGTGATGTTATTGAGAAACTTATAGAAAAGCCTGACATGATTGTTACGTAAGGTAAGTAACAATTGTTAATTTTGGAATTACTATTCAGAAAATTTATTAGGTATCTATGTCAAAACACTTAATACGAAGGTATGCATAAAAATATTTTTAAGTTATAAATATACTAGCAAATTCTTTTTGTAAATAAATATTATGAAAATATTCACGTAAGATGAAATAAATTACAAGTTGAATAAAAATAAATTAAAACACATATGTTTGATTAAAAAAATATGACAGTTTGTTATAACGGAAAACTCGAAGTGATAAAAAAGCGTAAGCCGCTAAATAATTTTATAAGTAGAAAAGTTTCACAGTTATCATAGAAAACGGCCAAAATTGAAAAACATCACGTAGGTATTTTTTAAACAAATCGAAATGTGATTCTCGCAATTCAACTTTTCTCGAAAATTAAGCCCGAAACATCTGCTTAACTTTTTTCTGTCTTTTCCGAAAATAGGAGAAACCTTCTATAGGTACCTAAGTATCCAAACTGGACCATCCTGTACAATAAATAAAAATTACATTGTAGTTATAGTGAAAAATGTTTTATTACAATGTAATTATACAATTGATTGTAAAGTTACTTTGTACTTTTATATGTAATTATATAAGTTACATTGTAAAAATTTTTGTATTGTAAAATTACAAAGTAATATTGCAGTTACTAAACGGAAAATTACATCGCAAAATAAATTTACAATGCAATTTTACATTTTAATTGTAAAATCACAATCTATAAGAAAATCACAGCAATAATGAATGGTAAATAAATTGCCATCTATTTTTACTGTAATTATTTTTTACAGTGAACTCAACAGTCTACATTTTGTGTCCTCCCAGAATTAAATCCTGGTTGCACAGCTGTTTCCGTATGTTATAAAGAATCAAATTTTGATACATATTACTATATGATAGAGGGTAGGCGTACTATTTTCAAATTACATTTACAAAATTACTATATATTTACTATATATTATTTGAAAATGTGAAAAAATTAAATTTTAAAAAAACCTTTGATACATCCTGCAACCAGTGTTTCTGCTACAATTGTTTGAGCTTTCGTGATATTTTTTCCAAGGGGTGTGACACTTCTGAAATCAGGTGTACGTTTTGTGTGAAATTAATTAAATCTGTAAAATCATGCAAGTTAAATAAAATCAACGAAATCATGTGAAATCACCGACATCTGTGAAATCAGCAAAATCACGTAAATCAATTGAGCAACTAATTTAATTTGGTATATTTGTCATCTGTCAGAAAACCTTTATTTTTTAATTTTAATATTATCTTGATTTTGAACTAAATCTTGTTTATTAAGTTTGTATTTACTTTTATCTGCTTTATATTTTATTAAAATATAGCTGTAACTGTCAATGGTATATGTTTAGTGCAAATAAATAGAACTGATGTTCAAGTTTAGCTAGATTTAATTAACAAAATGAAAAAAAAATTATTTAATCTCCTATACTTATATCTTTACACGACCTACAAAATAATACTGAATTAAAAAAGAAAATATTAAGTCACCTTTCCATAAGGTCGAATATTACAAGTTCATTTTAGCCTCAATTTTATTATAAAACTTGTTACGCTGGTTGCTTACAGCTCATGCAAATTTAAAGTTCCATCTCAAATTCCACCGTTGTCTAAAAAAAGTCATATCTTGAAACATTCAGAAAATATACTATCATCTAAGTTTTAAAAAATTGTTTCGAACTTTTCTTTAAAAAATATCATAAGAAAACAATTAATTAATCAAACTCAACATAATATAAAATTTTCACACGGTTAAAATTATATCAACTTAAATCATCCCGTATTTGGTATCATAAGAACGACCCTTGCAGTGCAGTACCCTGCACGAAACAGAATTAATGTCCAATTAACTAAACAGTCTCCCTCCGGGGTTGCCTACACATGTAGTATGCACAATTGCACAAATACGATAGATCAAAAGATCGGCTCCGACTATACGGATATATAAACAATCATTATATTATCAAGCTACAACTACATTACATTGAGTGTTCCAAGAACCTATTTTATATTGCAGGTTTGCTCTGATCCACTGCATCAACGTTTGTCCTGATGGGTGGAATATATAATCCGCTTTTTATTTATCTATAGGGATGTTTTTCCATATTTCACCTTTCTTTCTATAATACAGGGTGTTCCTTAAGTAGAGGTCAATAATCCAGGGGCGTATTATGTGGCCAAAAATAAGGGTTTTTGTTATATAAATGTGTGGTCTTACGACAGCCATTGTCCAGCTACAGCGTGTCAAAAATAAAAAAAAAAATCAGTTTTTAATTTTCATATTTAGTATGACAGTAGACATGAAACAAAAAATTACCAGCTTTTGAAAGTACCAGCGGAAGAGATGTTGGAATCATCGATAATTATTTGCCAACAAATATATCACCCTGGATAATATTACAAATAAAATAGGTCATCATATGCGCCATTGTACTATATTCACTTTTAGTTTCTTTACATTTTTTTGTATTCCAAACCGATTAACAACAAAATTGATTTATTTGATCAAGTGCATATTTACATGTGAAATTATTTACTAATCTTAGGGAGGCCATACGAAACAAGTATAATAAGAAGTCTTCATCTTATTTGATATTGTATATTGTCAAATTAAGCTTATTTTCTAAAAAGATTAAGTTTTAATAATGGCTTAAGCATATTATTCAAATGCTGAAATACCCAATATGGTTTACATTTTATGACCTTGCAGATGGAAATAGTACTGAAGCTAGGCGAATTTATATGGAAAGATTTTCAAATCCAAGAATGTTCAGAAATGTTTTGAGTGTTAGAACGCCAGAGCTAGAAGAAGCCTGCTATTATGAAGACCAAAATACTAGTACTAGGAAGATCTCTGCAAATCTTAGTGTGAATCATAAATTAAATTAGTGTCTGATCCACAAATTATAAGCAATTTGTTTGCTAGTTTCTTCCAAAAATCGTACAACGTAATTGATCCTACATACGAGTATGACGATCTTGAGTGTGGGGTTAACAGTAATTCTTGCTTGAGCATCCATACTTTCTCCGAGGCGCAGGTAACCATAGCACTCAAAAAATTAACAAGCGGGTATTATTTAATATGTCCTTAAAGTCATCTAGATTTCCGTCCACGTGGAAACACTCCAAGATTATACCTATTCACAAAAAAGCAGCAAAAGATGATATAACAAACTACCGACCAATCGTTCTAATTAGCAATTTTGCAAAAGTTTTTGAAATACTTCTCTATGACGATATATTTCCATTTGTGAAAAATCAAATAAGTCCAGTGCAACATGGTTTCTACAAGGGCAGATCTACCACCACTAATTTATTCTGTGTTACGAATTATATATCTGAGGCTATTGATAAAAGTATGCAAACGCAAACGGATATCATTTATACAATTTTTTAAATCATATTTAAGTAACAGATCACAAAATGTATTATACTGTGGACATAATTCTGTTGCGGTTAAACCTACGTCAGGTGTTCCCCAGGATTCAAACTTGGGCCCGTTAGTGTTTAATATTTTCATTAATGACATAGTAAATGATCTCACCGTAAGTTGCCTTTTATATGCTGATGATCTGAAAATATTCTCAACAATATCACATCTATCAGATTGTATAATTTTACAACATAATTTGAATATTGTCAACAATTGGTGTATAGAAAATAAATTAAATTTAAACATAGCAAAATGCAGAGCGTTATCAATATCCACAAAACGTGACTTACTATCCTATAATTATAAACTCAAAGATTCTGTTCTATCTAGGCCGGAGACGTTTTGTGATTTGGGCGTTTACTTTGATAGAAAATTATCCTTCATACCTCATATTAATTACATAATATCTAGAGCATATAAAAATCTTGGATTTACGAAATTCAAAGAACTTGATGAATTATGATACAATGAAGTTACTATATTTTGCTTTTGTCCGTTTTAGTTTAGAATATGCTTCCATCATTTGGTGCCCGCACTATAGAATCCATATTGACAGTCTTGAATGGATTCAACGTCGTTTTCTGAAATTCGTTGCTTATAAAACAGATGGTGCTTATCCTGCTATTGGTTTCCCTCATAGTGAACTCCTTTCACGATTTTCAATTAAGTCTTTAAATGATCGTCGCAAAGTTTCCTACCTCGTTTTTCTTCACAAGCTAGTGCATAACACAGTTGACTGTAGTCAGATTTTGCAATTGCTCAATTTTCACACCTTGCCACACCTAGAACAAATATTAGACTGTTCTCTCCACTTTACAATATGTGTAACTGGTACAATGAAACTCATAATTTGGACATTTTCAGCTGCAATATTAATGATATTAAAAATACTACTTATAGTCAATTTTTGCCCTCGATATATATTCTAATATATTTATGTTAGATTAAGATTTAACATAATTTTTTATATTTATGTTTTTGGTTCTTAGTGTATTTTAGTAATTGTGAATATTCGGTTATAAGGTTTGTGTTGTATTCCTATTCTGTAATTGGGTTTTTCCTGTAGAATAGTGTAATAAAGAAAAAAAAAATAGTTTGGTCCGTTCCGCTACAATTTTGCCACTGGATTTAGCAAAATTTTGAACAAAATGCTGGCATATTGTTTACCGACGAACCTAATTTTTCTAAGGATGCTATAATGTAGTTCCACAATAAACACGTTTGGTCTGATGCAAACCCTAATGCCGTACTCGATCTCGATCTCAACATCAGTTTTCTTTAAATGTCTGGTATTAATGGAAATTTTGTTGTAGTGCCTTACTTTATACCAAGAACTTTAACTGGTGCCGCCCACATACATTTTATTTAAAACGTTTTACCTGAACTACTTGAGGAAGTTTATGCTCTGAGACAAATAATGTGGTTGGTGCTCGTGAATTTTTAAATAAAAGATTCGGTAATAATGTGATTGGACTCAAAAACCAGGTCAACCTTGGCCACCAAGATCACTCGATATGAACCCTATTGATTTTTTTGTTTGAGCACGTCTCAAAACTTTAGTTTACAAGGTTGACATTGAATCTGATGAGCACTTACACCAAAGTAAGATCTAAAGTAACTAAGTAATTGAGCAAGAAGAATAAATTGAGAGACTAACTTCAGTAGCTGATTTGACACACAACTGATACTTAAAATATCAGAGCCAACTTCTGGTACTTCGTTTATTTGTTGCAGAACGAATGCTGATATTATTGACATACGAAAAATAATTTTTCTGCCTAAACTACTCACCTGTTCAAAATTCTGAAAGTATAAAATAGTTTCTAAATAAAGTCAGCTACTAACAGAAAAAAAAAACAGAGTAATTGTACAGGGGGTTAAAAAAATATGTGCTTATATTTGCATAATACATAATTTTTCTTATATTTTTAATGACTGCAAAAGATTTTAGATAATGTCAAAAAGTGTCGGTTAGACTTATAACTGCGTAGCCCAAAAATGGTTAAAATCAATCAAGTCGCTTTCGAGATAATCGGAATAAACAAAAATTTTTCGCGAATTTTGGCGCTCTCTAGCGGCTAAACGAAGCAATTTTGGAAATAAGTAAATTGGGCTAAGTCGGCTTATTTTGAACCCAGGAGTCTGTGGTCTTCCGTTGTACAAGTCTTTTCCGGACACCCTGTATATATTTCGGAAAGATCAGAAATATACAATACCTAAATAAACTCTCAAATTTCCAGTTAACTTTAAGTGAGTTCTCATACTTCTCCATTTAGTTTGTTAAATTTTGAATTTAGTAATGTGCTTTGAATTACTTCCTTAACTGTTAATATTAAAAAAATAACATTTCGGTTTTAAAATATTTAATTATTTCTTATTGTTTCATATAAAAAATTGTCATTGCAAAACTTTCTGCAGAGTCATATATTTAGGTGAGGCAATTTGTCTAGTATTTTTTTAATTGTTTAGAATTTACGGATATACTTTCTAAAATAAATCTTACGTAAGTCGTGTTTCCCGTTAGACCGAAATTAATGTATCTAAAATATTTTTATAAAAAAGTGTCAACATTTGCTATTTATATACCTATTATGAAATAAATGTGCACACAATAGTTTCTGTTTGTTTGTTAATATAGTTTATTGTTGTCACAAAACAAATATGTGATCTATTTTAATAATATATTAGCCCAATCACAGATTGTAATGAAGCACGTAATGGCACAAAGCTTTGAACATTTCGAATATATCTCTATATTTATCTTCGATTAATTTTACAACATGGCATTATGATATTTATCCACAACTCCAAATAAAGTTGAAAAACTAAAGGGTCAGATTAAAGAGTATGTTTCCAAATGTTTCAAACTGTAATAGTTAACACCGATTGGTATGCCGGAAAACACAAGCAAGAATAAACCTCAAACGCTTCCAGAACTGAATCGTTCCCCCAATTTAATAAGAAGTATGAAATATCCATCGGGAGGTATTCAGTGTGTAATGCTAAATTTTGTTTATAGTTTGCAGCAATGTATAGCTTCTCACAACTACAATTTGACAGATGTTAGCTAGTGAAGTTACATATTTCAAGATAATAAATATCAGCAATTAACAAGTCTACTACTTTTGTCAATTCTACCCTATCTTCATTTGATAATTGCCTATTGAAAACTATCAATAAGTATTAACTGACCCAGTTCTATAGTAGTATTATATAATCTTGTCTAGTTTTTTCTTCTTGTCTTGTCTTCCTCTAGCAGGATAAGACAAGGCAAGAATAAAACAAAACTTGACAGCTCGATTTGCAAGACAAGACAAAATTAAATCCGTCGTACGTTTTGCACGTACTTTTATCTTATTGCGGCATACTTATCATGTAATTTTGGTGAAAAAAATTGAAAGGCGAATGGAGGTAACTGAGGGATGCAGTACCCTTTATTCCCTCCAATTATTTATAAGTACGCCTATGCAGCTTATTCTTGAAATATCAAACGTACAATTTTCTTCTGATCATTTTACATTTTTTGTAATTTTTTTGTTTAAATGCCTCGTTTTGGAGAAAAACGGCAATTTATAATGCCCATAAATTTAGCATTCACTACCATTTTCAAGTGAAACTGAAATTTTGTGGATATACCTGTTATTAAAATACCAAATGCCTCGTTTTGGAGAAAAACGGCAATTTGTAGTGCCCATAAATTTAGCATTCACTACCATTTTCAAGTGAAACTGAAATTTTGTGGACATACCTGTTATTACAATACCTTGGCAACTTAGCAAATCGTAATACTTACTGAATGAATATTTGCTAATTAAAATAAAAAGAGAATATCTTTCAAAATATAAGGTTTTCTCTACTTAAAAGGGCACGTACATGTGTTAATGAGGAGGGTGGGCAAGTAGAACGTTTGTTAAATTAGTAGTAATGCGCCGTAGTAATAAATTATTTTATTTAATGTTATTTAGGTAAAAAGTTATTATGTTGATCGTTCATTATTACTATTACTAAACAAGACTATTATTTTTTGGTTGATAAGAGAACTGTATTACAGATTTTAATATTATGTTATTTTTTCAATTCATAAGTATTCCTCATTTTATAAAATTTAAAATTATACATTCTGTTTTAATTAGCAATTATTCATTCAGTAAGTATTACGATTTGCTAAATTGTCAAGGTATTGTAATAATAGGTATATTCACAAAATTTCAGTTTCACTTGAAAATGATAGTGAATGATAGATTTATGGGCACTACAAATTGCCGTTTTTCTTCAAAACTGCGCATTTAAATAAAAAATTACAAAAGAGATAAAATGATCAGAATAAAATTCTACGGTTGATATTTCAAGAAAAAGCTGCATAGGCGTACTTAGAAATAATTGGAGGGAATAAAGGGTACTGCATCTCTCAGTTACCTCCATTCACCTCCATTCGATTTTTTTCACCAATATTACATGATAAGTATGCTGGAATAAGATAATAGTACGTGCAAAATTCTTAACGCCCTGTATATTGAAACAGGGACCCCAAATAAAAAATGGCATAAGGAAAGTCGCATTATTTTTGTCCAAAGAATATGTGGTTAATGGTATGGCCTTCTATGTTGGGACACCCTGTACAATGCATTTCTGTTGTAGGTATATATTTTATTTAAAGGACATCCAGTATATAAAATTATTTATTAAGTCTAGGTCCAATTCTCCTGAATTGAACCTATTATAAATTAATTGCCACTTGACTGAAAGACCTGAGATTTTATTTCACCTATTTGATCTGTTATTTACAAATTATTATGCAAAACTATACCATATAACATCTACCAATCCACCACTATCCACGATCGAGCATATCGGCAGTTTCGTGTGAGCTCCAAACGAGACCGTAGTCGACCGAGAGTAACCACCACTGTTATCAAATTCGTAATAGAGTTCCATAGTTCTCGTTTATATGCAAGAGTCTCTTAAGAATCGTGCAAAATTTTTGCAAAGAAATGATCTAATACAAGAAATAAAAGAAATTAAGAACCCGTTAAAAATAATAAGTAAAATATTTATTGAAAAAGTAAAACTGAACAAATCCACGCAGTATTACTTTTATATAAAACTTTAAAAGTAAGAGATTAAACAATGAAATATAGGTAGGCTTGCGTCCATTAAAACAAAATCCATCAGCTACTTTAAGAACCTTCATTTATGAATTTCAGATGATGGCTACTACAAATATTTTATATCGAAGTCTGAATCAGAAAAACCAACATAATTTAAAACAGGTATTCTGATTTGCAAACCAATAGCCAATTTAATTTTGAAAATTTGTCTATTTGCTATTTTAAAAATGCTTAGATTTTAGACTAATAATACTATACTATAGTGTTTTCCCCGACGTTGAAAGTTTTGTTAGCAATATATTAAACCGGATTTGGGTTCAGTTAGGATAAAACTAGACATGTTAAAAATGTTGAAAATCGTGAAGGTATTATATAAAGAAATATCGGTGAGTAATCATCGTAAATAGAGATTTCATCACTGGTGATGAGAAAAATTGGAATATGAATTGTCTGAAATCGAAATGTAATTGGTAAGGCATTAATAACACTAAATACTGCAAGCGTACTAATAAATTATCTTATCTATCTTATCTATCTACTTTTCGATGAAAACCAATATTTACCGGTGGTGACTGTCTTGAGTAGGTCTGTCCACAAAATTTTGTTATTAGTTGGAAAAGGTCGGCTTATAGGTGAATATAAACAACCGAAGTTAAAAAATGTGTGGTATTGTTTTCTCTTAGTGATTCATAGTAGAAATGGCCTTAAAAAAGCGACGTCACATGCTGGCGTTTACAAAATTGTAATGAACGCATTAACGCATATTTTCTATATTTACAAAACGTGCAGATTAAATTAAAACATGAACCGAAATTCTTTTGGTCTTTTGTTAATTCTAAGAATAGAACTTCCAGAATTCCGGGAAGAATGATGTATGACGGCGAATTTTTAATGATCCGCAGTTGATTGTCAATGCTTTTAGTCATTTTTTTGCCAGTGTTTATTCTTTGTCTGATCTAGTGGATGCAGATTTTGATTTTAATTTGGATCCCAATGCTTCACTTGACATCAGTTGTGAACCGATAGATGAAAAAGAAATTTTTGAAGCAGGGAGAAAGTTGAAAAATAAATTTACATCTGGTTCCGATAAAATTCCTTCTTTTATTGTAAAGGATTGCATAAGAGTACTGGCGCAACCTTTGAAGATACTCTTTAATTTAGTTTTGGATAGTTCTGTCTTCCCGGAAGTCTGGAAGATTGTTAAAGTTTGTCCGATACATAAATCTGAAAATAAAGATAGTATTGTAAATTATAGACCCATATCACTTTTAAACAACTTTGTAAAACTATTAGAGAGTGTCTTATACAATCGCATATACGCATTTGCAAAAAATATTATATCAACCTCTCAACATGGATTTATGAATTCTCGATCAACTACGAGTAACCTAGCTGTATTCAGTCAGTTTCTATGTGAAACACTATATGATAAAGGGCAAGTTGATGCTATCTACACAGATTTTTGTAAAGCGTTCGATAAAATATGTCACACTGCACTACTTAAGAAATTCTCAGATTTAGGCTTTCATAGCAAATATTTGATACTTTTGAAATCTTATTTCAGTAATCGCAATTTGTTTGTTACAATGGTTTTTGCTCTGATATCTATATTGCAACAAGTGGTGTCCCTCAAGGATTCAATTTAGGACCTTTACTTTTTTTGATTTTCGTCAACGATTTATGCAATGTAATAGATTGTAACAAATTGATGTTTGCCGACGATCTGAAAATATATACTTCTGTTGTTAATGTAGATGACTGTATTATGTTGCAGGAACAAATTGCTCTATTGGAAAATTGGTGCTTCAAAAATCACCTTTTTCTAAATGTTTCTAAATGTAAAATAATATCATTTTGCCGTAAATCAAATGTTTTGCAATATCCGTACACAATCAATAATGTTACTTTAGAAAGAACAAATAATATATGAGACTTAGGGGTTTACTTTGATCATCAATTGACATTCAATCAACATATAAGTAATATTATAAAGTCAGCATATAATACACAAGGTTTTGTTATACGTAATAGCAAAAATTTTACAGATGTGTCTGCTTTGTCAACTATGTATTTTAGTTTAATTAGAACTAAATTGGAATATGCCTCTTTAATATGGAATCCTATATATATGCAGTATTCTTCTGCTATTGAAAGAGTCCAAAAGAACTTTTTAAAATATTTAAGTTTTAGAACTAGTGGGGTATATTCCCAAAGAGGGTGCGATTATAATGATTTATTGAGTAGTTTTAATTTTATGTCCTTGGAGCAGCGTAGAAAATCGCTAGCATCTGTTTTATTTTTATGTAAGTTATTACAGGGTAAAATTGACTGTCCTGCTTTGTTATCACAAATTAATATATTAGTTCCTAGACTTGCAACCAGACAATGTTAAAAGCACCAGTAACTGTAATGTGCGCTAATGCAAATGTAATTGCTTCCGTTTGTGATTTTTTCTGTTGTACTTTTGTTGAGTTAAAACATAAATGTAAAGAATGCCTATAATTATCTTTCTAATTCTGTTAAACTTAATATGTGTCTGTCATAATTGTATTTGGTACACTTTGTATATAATCACTTAACTGAAACTATTATTTTTTTTGTATAATTGCGGATTGTAAAGCACATTCGAACGATGTAAATAATTTCTCAGGTCTCCACTGTATTTCCATTTATTATTATTATTATTATTATTATTATTATTATTATTATTATTATTATTATTATTATTATTATTATTATTATTATTATTATTATGTGTATTAACTTTGTATTATATTACTACCAGTGTGTTAAAATAGTTATAGTGGCAAAAAATGATGTTTTATACCTGGATGCACAAACACAACAACAAAGACTTCAAGTAAGATATTTGTAACATCACAAGAGACAGGGATTGGTTCCAAATTGCTTGAAATATTCGAGTTGTTAATGTGTTTTTAGTGCATGCCATTTATGAAGGAGTCTTGACTCTTGTGAGAACAGGCCGGAAAGCCGCTTTATAGTCTGCAATGCTTTCTGCAAGTTGTAAGTGTCTTGCACGTAGGTATGCGCAGCGTATGCAAAAGCCATCGTGTCTCAAAAACTTTTACACTTTCAAAATATAGGTCTTTCTCGATTTTAATCGCAGCTTTCCTGCAATTCTGGGGAATAATTTAGTGATTTGTATGGTTACGGAACTGTAAATTTCAAACTGCCTTCATTCGCTTCTACTTGATTATTGTTTGATTGTTGAGCTTGTGAAGATAGTTATATAAACTATATCCAACAGAGAGATGCCCATTTAAAGAAGTGTATCAAAAGGTACTAAGTGTCAGAAAGCAATAATAAATACAAAAAAATAATACTACTAAAAAATAGATAATCTTGTATAGAAACGATATACAAGCAAAATTGCGGCGTTTATACAAACAAGTGAAATTGAATTCATTACAAAAACAATAAATATTCAAAACATGTGATAAGAATAGGTTAATTTGACATGAAAAGTTACACCTAAGTCCTTAACTTCATAAATACGATTGAGTATATTGCCTAAGGTGTTATAATACTTGATGGTATTAAATATTCTATGAAATGTCATCAATATTCAGATATAAATTATTTTTTTGACACCAATCACTCATACAAATCAAATCTTGTGTAATCTTCCTAAATATCTTCATGTCATCAGTAAGTAATAACGTTGCAAATATCAGAAATAAACATTAAAAATCATACAGGCTCCAAGTTTGAGCACTGGGGTATTCCTGAAGTTAAAAAACGTAGAAGATCTGATACCATCAATTTCGACAAATAGTTTCCTATGACATAAGTAAGACCTAATTAAATTTATAATTTGAGAAGATGTCGATTAAGAATAACTTATCCAACAGTATGTTATGTGAATTTCTGTCAAAGGCTTTGCAAACAACATCCACTTGGTTTTTGATATATTAACTGAAACTTTTATTTTATATGTTATGCTGTTTGTTATTGTTACTTGTCAAATCTGGATAAACAGCATAGTATTTAGTGTGCATTCGGGCTTGCTGCAAGTCATTGCAAAAAGAATTGCGGATTGCAAATAATTTCTCAGGTCTCTGCTGTATTTCCAATTGACTTTTTCCCAAATAAACTTTATTTTATTTATGCGGGTTTAAGGTATAAATTTAACCAATTTAATACATATTCATTTTTTGTGGACAGATCTATTGCTTCAGGTTGATCGTTCAAAGTGAATAACCTACTTCTGCAACTTTTCAAGTAATTGCAACATCCAAATGTAAGAGTATCCCTTAGTGGATGCAGATTGCACATCTTTCATTGTTTATGTAACGCTTCAGATATATCTCAACAATGCTTTCACAATGAAATATAATACACAGTGCATCGCATAAATTTCATCGAGTCGACAGTTTCACTTTGCGGTTATGTGTGGCTTAGCCCAGGTGGCCACACCGCGGGGGCGCGGACATTGGCAGAATGTAGCACATACAAAACTGTTGCACCATTCTCGCAGGTGACGGCAAATGTGACTGCCCCGTAGACGAATCACCGTGGGCGAATTTTTCCAGAGTGAGTAATAAAGTAGAAGAAAGCTAGAGGTGTTGCAAAGTAGAAGACATTATAGTGTAATTCAAATGAGTAACAATTGACGGAGGCATATGAGGTGTAAAAATGCATCATGTTTTCACTTTTCTTGATTTGGCTGCACTTTATTGAAAGTATGGATTAATTCATTGTATTTACATCAACGTGGATTTATGATACAACTCAATGAAGTATTGCCAGGAGTAGGGTCAAATAGGGCAAAAGTGAAAGAGGACAAGCAATCAACTTCTTCTACTTATCCTAAATATCCAAAAGTATTCGAAAATACTAGTGTATAGTTTCAAATTTCTACAGTATCATTACAAATTCCTAAACAATTTATACAATAAAATTAATTAAAGTTTTTTTTAACTCACATCGCGTTATTTTTAAACCTAAAAAAATTCTAAGATGTTCTGAACTTTACCTTGTGAATTTCAACTTTCTTACTATTTTGATTACTAACAACTAAATGTGGCTAAGTATTCCCCCAAGTTTTGAAGAGATCTCCCTAGTGAATTTGTCCAATCATATCGATAAAATCCTGGGGCAATAATGAAACAGAACTGCGAAAATAATATAAAAGTAAACGATATAGTGCGTAAGATTGAGACTCGATCTGCTGAAACTTTAAAAAAGTATGATTTTATTCGGCGGAAAAAAGTACAGTACATATTTGTCTGACTTATACGATTTTAATAAAATCTAAATAATGAGTTTAAATACACCAACCCCGAGTTATTAAATTTTTCTATAATTCTTTCCGGAAGAGTTCATTTTTACGCACATAAACGAGTGTTTCATATTTCCTGTACACGTTTCACATTTTCCTATCGATAGGTTAAAAGTGAAACAGAATTTTCTTTTTTTTAGTAAACTACTTATAGTTTTTTAAGTACAATGAATAGTGAATGAAATGTTGCATTTATTCTCTGGGATAAGTTTTACGTATTATACTTTTTTGATAATAAAACTCCAAATGTTTCAGAAACTGATGAGTTTTCGGACCTCTATTGTTTAATATATTTTTTAATATGGGGGCTGTGAACGACTTTAAAATTAATTCTTTATATTTAGTGAAGGATTGGTGTGTCACTAAAACTAAAAGCTGTTGAATGCTATAAAATGTAACGTTATGCTTTTCAGCAGACAACTTCATTTTGATTACAAAGTAATAAAACATATTTTTCCTCTCAAATATAACATGAATTGAATTTTAATAGCTATATTCAAGTTGACCTCACTCTCACCTACACCTTTTCGATTATTTACTCTTCGCACAAATCTATTACAAGCATCTCTACTATTTCAGACACGTTCTAATTATTCAAGGATTATGACAAATTTAGTTATTTTTAACTGCACCATACCTGAAATAAAGAGAATTTTAACACGAGGCACATTAAAAAAATTCCCTGCTTCTGGTTGCCGTTTCACATAATATGCATATGTTACTTTTATTTGATATTTATTATCCTGTTATTTTGTATTATCCATGTGTTAGATGTTTGCCATATATTTATTTTATTAATTGTATTTTATATTTTACTGTGTTGTGAAATCCGTATCAGTCTTTCATTTTCTCATAATAATCTGACTCTTGTCATGCTATCATCACTGTCACTATCCTTCCATTTGCTATTCTTTCTAGAGTTACTTCTAGCATGTCTTTCTTTAGATATTTTTGTTTCTTAGGTCTAAGGAAAATATATTTGTTGTATATTGTAAAAAGATTCAATCGATCAACTATTTTGCTTGTGATTGCAATTGGTAAACATCCTTGTAATAATATTTTTTTGTTTCTGGAACTGTAATAATCAATATATCTCCTCTATTATCTATGTGGTCAAGCATATTTAACTATTCATTTCAGCGACAAGCTCTGTATAGCACCATAATAAGAGAAATCTACAATTTAACGTTAATAAAAAAACGAAATTAATCTTAATTTGTTTGTTTAACTTTATTATAAGATATTCAGAATCATATGCTTCCTAAAAGAACTTACTTAATGCATTGTTTTTTGACTTTTTGGGCAGATAATTTACAGAACTCCGTTTCACAAATGCTCGAACTTTATGAAAATTATCAAAATTAATATTTTCCACTTTAAAAGTACTTTTCAATATTGAAAATTCAGTTCATAGTGTAAGTTCCCGCATTTACAATCTTTGATCTTTCCGATAGATAAGCAAGTAATACATTTTCTGTTAGGTTTTTTGCTTTTTTACTTGTTTTCCATTTGTTATACAATTCATAGTACTCTTCGTACCGTTGTCTTGAATTTGTAGGTAACAAATTTAGAGAAATATTGTTAGCTTCTTCTTGCAAGTCTGGTGGAGTATTCGTAAATCATTCATCACTGTGAATTACTATTCATTTTCACACAATCACAATTATTCAGAATCAGAATGTATTATTATTTTATAGTTTTGTTCTCCTGATTAAAGACTTTGATTTACACTGACGTTTAATGAAAATTTATCAAACGTCAAAATATGCAGATGACAGTCAAAGGTGTCTAGACAGTGGAAAACTACAAAATGGTGTTTCTATGAGTTTAGCAAGAAGACTGGCTAGTTGGCTCTGTCCAGTGCCATAGAAACCTAAACACACACACACACGAGTTTAGCAGTCCTAGGGACGATAAACATTACTTTCGGTCATATTTTTATTTTTATACAACCGAGGAAAATAATAAACCAAAATCCAACAATTTATATGATTTGAAGCAAATATAGTATATAATGATAATGCAGCCTGGATTTTATATGGTAGTCCAGTAGAGTGTCGGAAATTGTTTAGTAACTTTAAATAGTAATAATAAATATCTATGCAACAAATCCATGGTATGGAGCAGCAAATAAATAAATAAATTAATTAAAAAACATGACAGGCCAACATACAAATATACAGGACGTTTAATTAAAAAATGCAAATTTTATTTATACCTCTGAAACGCAACATTCAATTGTTTTACTTCTTTGGGATCCCAAAAGAAGTGTTTATAACTCTGATAATTACCATTTTTTCTCTACATAGAAGGGCAAAAAGGGGGTAAAATATGAATACGTCTGTATATATTCCCTGTTGTAGTTCATTATTATGGATTAATAATCTTTTGTGGGTAATATTGGAACCTGATTTTCCTCTGTCCGGGGCAATGTCATACGTGCAATATTTTGTACAATCACTAATTCAGATGGTCTCCTTAGTGAATAGGTATTTGGATTCCACGGCACTGCCGGAAACTGTCTTGCCTTTCGACAAGCACATTATTAACGACCGAAAAATCATACTGTCGCCGCGCTGCATTGAAATCATAATTCAATTCGTTTCCCACTGGTCGTACAAATGATTTATGCAAGCCATATGCTAAGTAGCCCCGATTGTGTGTAAAAATGTACCCTGCGAATAGGCACACTACGGCTGGTATTGCACACATTGCACAACCGACATATCTTATTTTATAAAAATATACACCTTGTTGAATTACTAAATTGGAATGGGTTACTTTTACCGGATATGCGTAGGATATTTAAGGTTGAGGTTATTGTTTCCCTCACTGAAATGATGATAATATGCCAACGAACATGAATTGAAATTACAATAATTACGGTAACATAAGTTTAGTAAACAGTACTTAGCAGGTGGTCAACGATTTCTCCATAATAACATACAGAGGAATATAATTATTAATGTATTGAACTTTTCAAAAATGAGTCTCAGAATTTGTCAGCAAACTGTTAATGGTTCATGAAGGAATATATTACTATTTAAACTGATGATTTCTGTTATTTTTCAATAGATGATCTAGTATAATTATGGTGCCACAGATAAAGGACATAAAATAACCTGCATGAGTCGGCAATAGCATGCTGGCTACCATTTTGCAATATGTATATTACAAACAAATTTATTATTGATATTTATTTAACATTTTTAATGATATGTGAACACATTTATTCAGTAGGTAAGTACTCTTAAAGGTAGTAAGTATGTACAAAAATAGTAGTTTAGTTCACTTGTTTTAAAAATAATAATTCCAAATTTACCAATTAAAACTTGAATTTACCACTACTGAGAATCCCATACTATTGTTACGTACCTTGTTATTATCTCTTTCTGTTGTTCTTTCTAGAAAGAGCTAGCTAGCATTATATTTGCTGCATTAACCATAGTGAAATCAGTCATATCCACAAATCTAGATAGAACTATACTCGATAATACAAATAACACGATAATAGAAACATTTCTTGAAATTATTATGTTATCTTTAACAACAATTTTAATACAGGATTATTGGAAACAATAAATTATAAAAGTATTATTCATTAATTACGACCTAGAGACTGTTGCAGGGGGTGAAATATAGATAGAAATTTTAAGAAACGGAGAAATATAAAAAGAAATATGTTTTGACTGCTGATTATTTTTGTACAAATTATTGGTAATAAGAATAAGTGATTTCACCTTTTTATTGGAAATAAAAATATTAAGCCATTCCACATACTAGTTTCCGTTGCTAGTCCGTCACAGATGGTGAAAAGCAAATGAAAATTAAAAAAAAATTATAAAAAATATAATTTGAACTGCAATGATTTTCACAGAGAACGTTGACAGTAAGGAAATTAAGGGATTCCACACAGACGAAAATAAAAAAAATAAAATAAAATAAAAAATCAGAAAATAAAATATCATCGATCGAAAATGAAACTGCTGAAGATAAGGACTTTGTCCAGTTTTTAAGAGAGTTTGCTAATAGAAAGGTCAGGTAAGTCAATTTACTAAGTATTATAAATGGTGATTTAAAAAAATAAATATTATTTAATTTGTTTCGTTGTTTCCACATTTATCTGAAGGCGCGCAGGTGTCGCCAAAACCGGCACTGTATTTTGGTACTGAAAATTATGAAAATTTAAACAGATCTATAAAATATCTCAAAATGGCTCCCAGCATTGTGATAGCTCTTTGTACTAATCACAAAGACATGCAACTTTCTTCCTATAGGCCTAATCTTGCTTCTTCTGGCTACTATATAAAGAAGAAATGACTTTTTTCTACAATAACTAGGGCTGCCATTCAACACAATTCTGAAGGATAGTCCTTACCACAGCCTGTGTGTTCTTCCGTCCTTACTTTTACTAGAAATGCCCTTACTGGGTGAAAGTTGTTAAATTCATATTAAAATTAAATTATTGGGACACAAAGAGAGGAAATATGTACAAAAATGTGTTTAAATACAATTCGAAGAAAATGTCATAACAATAATGTAGGTAAGCATTTTTTTTTGAAAATTTGACAAAGGTGGCAATCCTAACAGTAATATAAATATTACTTGCATAGAAACATAATCTTCTACTATTTTTGTAAAGTGAATTGTCTGAAAATATTAAATTGAAAACGGTACAGTAAGACGATATTGTTACCTACACTGCAAATTGCAGTTTCCTTAATACACTTAATTTTTAAAATTAACCATGTGCCTGCGAATATAAATAGAAAAGAATGAATATTTATTGAATTTTTCACGATCTAGCACTTAGTTTTAGTTAAATAGAAGCAGATGTTTATACTATTAATCCTTGAACCTACTATCAATGCCTAAAGACTAGGTAAGCAATGATAAGATAAATCAATATAATATCCTATTTTTACGTAAAGTAGACAAACCATACGGCACACAATTTCCGGGATATTTTGAAACTGAAAATGGAGCGAGTTTTCAAATATGATTGGCATATTATTAAGTACCTTTATGCCTTCTTCTAACTGCAAGCATTAGGACAAAAGTCGGAGGCTTGTGCGAGAGAGCAGGCGGCATACTATTATCCGGTAGGTCGCATTTACGCTTAGGAAAAACTTCGGTAAACCTAAATCACTATTCAGTACTGGAAGAACACAATCATTAATTAGGGGGTGAATTAGACGCTGACTGGTATCGGTATTTCACAGTAATCCAAGCAATTTAAAAAGTATATGTACAACACGTAAAAGCAAAACGAATTTGGTGCACAGTATTAGACTATATGGAAATTGCGTACATAGAAAGTACAATTAATAAGCTCATTGTGGAATAGTATTTAGGAATAAAATAGTACCTACCAAGCTATTTGGATGCAAATATCCCCTGGGCAAATAACCTGGTCTAAATATTACGATTAAAATCTAATTTTGATATATGAGTATTTCCTTGAAATATCGTGTTATTACTATTATGGGAGAAAAAATTGTATTGTTGTGAGACCTGTTTAAAAGCTATTATATGGTTTTTCCGATATTATACTCATAAGGTAAACAGAATTATTGAAGCTTTGTATGGGATATTACAAAATGATTGTGTCAGAATTGTCCTTTACGACATAAGTATTACAATTTCATTAAAACCGCATGCAAATACTTAATTGTATTCCTTGTATTATTCAATAAACACAAGCACTTAGAGAAGTTTAGGATATTCATTTGATCCATACCGAAAAGCCTCAAAAGTTTCGCTGTGCCATTAATTGAAACGATTAAGCTATACTCAAAAACTAATGACTTTGATTAATTACTTACGACAGGAAGTATTTTGAGTTTATATAATTTGGAATTACGAAGTTCGTTATAACTACCTAACTCTGCATTAGAGTTTCTGGAATATCTATGCTGCCGTGTTTATTTAGGTATTAATTAAGTAATTGATTAATAAGCTGATACAACGCTTGTTTGCAGATGATTATAAAGCAGTAACATCTTGCAAAGTTATTTAAATTAACAAAAAATTAAATAGTAAAACATGTATATTGTTAGAAAAGTAATGCACAAAATTAACATAAAATGTTCTTTTTCAAGTTATTTTTGTTAATTTCAGTCTTCTGAACTTATACTTTAATGTTGTCAGTAGCGGTTTTGTTCAAAATTCGCGGTTGATCGTGGTACTTCATTAATCTAAGAATTGTAAATATGCAGAAAGAGGTTGGTAATATGTGAATATGCTCCAGTTCCTTTCAATTTACAATTTATCGTTGCCTTTATTTTTACCTTATTATTCAAATCATAAAAGCGAAAGGGTATTATCATTTCATGGCAATCCAACCTAACATTGTTTACACACCTTAAAACACAGCAAATATACGTGATGACAATATTATATATCTTTCTCAGGTAATAGGAGGCTATTATTAAAATTTAAAAGACAGTAGCGCCATTTTCAATGTTGGTATTGATCTACTCTTGTTTAAAAATAACCTCTAGCTACTAACTAAAATGTACAATGAAGCCGTCTCAGATGTTTCTTTTTACAATAGATCAGTCAAAATAATTAAGAAGTATTTCATTTTGTTTTCTACATTTATTTTAATATTTGTAACTGGGCTAATTAACAAATTAAAAACTTCACTCCCGAAATCACTAGATAACCGGAATTTTTTCCAGGATTTCTGGCTTATTAAGGCAAACCATCGGCACAAGATTTTTCCAAATATAATTGTTTATTGTTCGATTGTTGCAACCTCGCTAATTAACAAATTCATAACTCTACTCACGGAATCGTTAGAGAACCAGATTTTTTTGCAATAACTCTGGGATCATGGGGAGAACCATCGGCACAAGGTTGTGGCACGAAATTGTTTATTTTTCTATTTTTGCAACCTGGCTAATTAACAAATTAATAACTCTACTCCTGGAATCACTAGAGACCCGAAATTTTTTCCGGGATTTCTGTCTTTTTAGGGCGAACCATCGGCACAAGATTTTTGAAAATATAATTGTTTATTGTTCAATTGATCCCAGAATTATTGCAAAAAAATCCGATTTTCTAACGATTCCGGAAGAAGAGTTATTAATTTGTTAATTAGCGAGGTTGCAACAATCGAACAATATACAATTATATTTGCAAAAATCTTGTGCCGATGGTTTGCCTTAATAAGCCAGAAATCCTGGAAAAAAATCCTGTTCTCTACTGATTTCGGGGGTGGAGTTTTTAATTTGTTAATTAGCCCAGTTACAACAATTTAGCAATAAATAATAAAGTTAACACCAAAGTGATAAAGAGGGGCCTCGAAAACCCCCGAGAGAACAATTTTCAGACATTTTCGTTGAATCGTGTGTGACATTTGCCATATGTTCAACAAGCGTACAGAGGTTAGATGTACCTTTTGTTATAAAAAATTCCCTGAACATTTTGCAGAAAACCGCATCTCAATCGGACTTCTCCGCAAAAAGTTGTCTATTTCCACATTTTTCATGCTAATTTGACGCGACTAATAAGTAAAATATCTTACCGAAAACTCTAAGCTGTATGGTGTGCGCATGAACCATAGTGTCATTTTTAAGTACACAAGTGTAATTTCCGGCATCGTCTTCTGTGACCGTTTGCGTGTAGATGGTTTGATTGGCACTTTCAGCGAATAGGATTAGATCAGATACATGTAGTGCCCAGGGATACTGCTTTCCATCTTTTATCCTGAAACAAAACAAAATTTATATCAGTATTGTACGTTGGCAAAAGATTATTTTGATATAGTATGTATGTAATGCCTCACTTATGTTCACTTTTATTGCATACATAAACTATTTAAAACAGTAACCAATGGGATTCACATTTAGTGACTTTCATGGCAATTTTGGCAAGATAAATTCCTAAAGCGTATATATTTTGTGAATCTCTGGTATACTCATAACCTCGTAACCTTTCAGATTCAGATTTAAGGGTTCGGTTAAATATCTTAACAGATATCTTGGACTATTTAATTTTGTATCGGGTAGAACGTGAGCAGTCCAAGTTGTTACCAACCTGTGTTTGCAGACGTCTGTTTTAGTTCAGCCACCCCATAAAACATCTATTTTGTTAAATGGAGAAAATTGACAATATAATATGTAACATAGCTTTAAAAACATCCTTAATTCACAACATAAGCTTGTTATAATCACCTAGAATAAAAATCTCTATAAGAAAATGTTTGCTACATACTTTCATCTGTTTTATTATCGGTTTTTCGATTCCTAATTTTAATTTTCCACTGCTTATTAAGTTTCGGGCCTAAGGGAAATTTATGTAGGAAAATATGAGAAGCACTGGGAATAGCACAGATTTTCCGAGATTTTGTGTCTTGCATTTTTATACACTTTTTATACAAAACCGATTTGTTGGATTGCTGTTCATCCTACACCCAATATATTTCAAATTGTCCTATGCATATTCTGCACTTTTCCTCATTCAAGATAAAATTATACAACTGTTCTAGCACTATTTATACAGAAAAAATGAAAAATATTAAAAAGCACTAAAAACTTCATACTTCTACTATGCAAATAATTTGTTCAGTTCAGAAATTTATCAACAGATGTCAGTCACTTCGTGATTTTCGCCAATTAATGCTGAAATGTATTTTTAACGTGTACGGTTTCTGTTTGTCCAATTGTAAAATAGAACTTCAAAGTTACTTCCCTAAGAGTCTGGACGTGTTGAATATGGAAAGGTTTTAAATCACTTTTGCGAATGATTTCCTATGCCGCAGTTTGTATTAGTAGATCAGGATTAGCTTACTCCTCAAATGTAATTCTCACATAAGTAAACTTTTCAGTTTTATGTGCATCGTTGAAGACTGTTGGGAATATATTTTTACATGCCACGGCGACGTTGATATTCAGTATTGCACAAATAGAGCGATTACAATAACCATAATGATAATAATATCAGCGAAACAAAAGGAACACACATGTAAAAATAAATGGCGCAGTTTTAAACCAAGCGTTTAAATTAGTTAGTTTTGTTTAGAATGCATGATCTATTCAAAATAAAATATCAACAGCCAATTTTGAATAAGCCGATGATAAAAAAATATACGGCAAAATTTGGAATTATTTTTAGGAACTTGAATTGAGCAATATTTCAGTGAAGTTTTGTTTTGTGAATAATTTTTTAGATATTGCCCTCATCGTCAACCTACGAATCACTTTTCTAGGTAGCTTATTGGATTTGAAAAAAATGCATCCTGCGTGGGAACTAAATGTGTTCACCGTGTTGAAGGCTAAACGGTGAACTTCTAAGAACAGAAAAATAGGGGTTTCCTATTTTTTTCAGTCGGTGCGCCACAGAATTAAGAGAATCGACTGCAGGAAAATCCGTGACTATGAACGTTATGGTGTTGAGCAACTGTCGAGCATAACGTTTTCGTCATTTCTGCAAATTTTGTAATACTCTGTTGATTTCTAAAGGGCGAGCGTCAACAGTACAGAACTGAACAAGGCCCATTAGATTTGGTTGTTCGGTTTAAATTTAATGGATGACTAACCAGCCATACTGTGTTTAATTTTGTGGTATTTTACGGTACGTCCCAAAGAGATTCGTGGAAAATTGGTTGGCAATGTATTTATTGTTGCAATGTTTATTTTAGCGGTGAATCAAAACGTTAAAAAAGGAGCGCATAGTTTTCTCTATTTATTTCATGGGTTTGGCTTGTCGAATGCACGAAATATGTAAACTTTCGCTTACTGAAACTAAGCGACAAGGATTGTCGTACATAAATATGTAATATACGGAGTGTTCCACCAATACAAAAAGTTAAAAAGCGTCTAATTTATTACACTGGTATACAAAATAAGAAAAGTCGTTGTTAGAAGATATATCATCACATTCTAATTCTTCTTCTTCTTTTCAGTAGTAAATAGGTTAATATTGTCGAAAAATATTTGTTTTCATTAATTTGGAGGGAAGAATGATGTTGCTCTGGACAATCGAACTATTTCAACAGATATTTTGATATGGAGAACAAGAAACTGATAGCCCTATTCGTAGAACAGTTAGAAACAGTTTTTAATTGTCAGATTCACGCGCATTGCATGCATAATGCTCTCATAAGGTTGAAGATGCGTTGTTTTAGATACAATGCGCATGCGTCCGACAGTTGGAAACTGTTTCTGGCGTATTTGTTAGTCCTAAATAGCCATTCGATTCAAATCACTCGCAATGTATAGCTATAAATAGCCTTAAGCACCATCTAACCATTTAGAAAATTACTTTAAATAGCTCTAAATCGGAGAATATGTGGCACCATGCAGTACTGACAGATTTCACATAATATTTTTATGATAATTCCCGTTGTTATTTATATTAGCTAAAAAAAACGATATTCAGTCGAAAATATGAAAACATATATTTTGTACATATGTCGAGCATCTTTTTCCCTCGAATTGGGTTTCTAACAAGTCCCAAATCGTAATTAAAAAAATGAATATGAAATCCTAAACTTCTAGATGGTTGAGGGCAATTTATTGCGTTTTGTCGCAATTTATGCGATTTATTTAAATTTGGTAGCTGCTTAAGCTTATCTAATACTGGATTATTTTTGACCACATCAAAATACACGCTGAAATAGTATATTACATACCGAGGTGAAAAGCTTTTCATTTCTGTCGAGAGAAAAGAATGAAATATGCCAAATTCCGGTACTAAAAACCAGTTCTACGCAGGATGTTCAGCATGGATTAACAATTCTGCTGCCGCTTATAACCAATCGAATGGTACAATTAATTTAATAAATTAATTTGTAATACTTAATGTGATTAAAAATTTGTGTGTTTAATATGTTTTAATGGTAATAAGATATTTTTTTAAACTAACATGTTGGTTATTCAATGAATGCTGACATTTGTCCGGGTTAAAAGTAACATTTGTCCTCTCGATACATGAGACCGAGTATTTTTATTTTACCAATCTACCAAAAATTGTAAGGTAACGGGTCAAATTTGGCTTCATATTCGCTTTCACTTTGTCAAAATACATGGAAGTATCATGGTGGTTATCAGCGACCAACGACTTTGATTTTGTGTGTCGGCGTTATTGATTGTTTTTCCAAATTTATAGTTGATTATGACTAACAAAGGTAGTATTGGTCAATAAGTGAAGAATCAAATTTAGATACCTTTGCACCAACTGGGCTGCTAATTGTGGTAGTATTCTGCATACGGAGTTTGATAGTAACAAGCTCTAAACACCAACATTTTAATTGCCACTTCTTTCAAATTACGTAAGAATTTTGACTATTAGCGATGTAGTATATTTTTTACTAAATACCACACTTCATTTTTCTAGATTTTCCATGCCATCTGGCTTTCTTCCTCTTGATGACACCGTACGGGTAATGATCGCAGCGATTGTGTTAGTGAATATTCGAGGAATTCGCAATTAGATTTGTTCGAATTACGAGAGGTTAGTTACGGTTCTTCTGACTATTGTTATGCTAAGGAAGTGGTGGTTAATTGTTACAGTGAATTTTATGGCTTTATACAATAAAAGCCGCCGCACAAAGCAACTGTTGCACTCCTTTGTGACGCAAGCGAACTTATAATGAATCGGTGTTTTAGCTCTGTTCGTTACGTGTGTCTCTGTGCGCTAGAACCATTACACGTTATTTCGATACACAATACCTTGCCGAGTTCTCTGTACAAAAGGAAATTCACGATATTTCGGCTATTTATAGATGCCTGGCGTTTACCAGAATCCGAATAAAAGATTTTTTCTATCACTTTAAACCAAATTTCGTTTCGGTGCAGTACAATACTCAGAAATGAAACTACGCTGGTAATAAAAATGTGCCCCAGAATAATCAGAAATTTAATAATAAAATATTACGGGTTAAGGTGTTCCAGTTCCCTTTTAAAGATATTAACACTTTCTGTGAATTGCGATTGTATCTATCTTCATTTAGATATACCTATGTATGTGTGTATGAATATTCAGTATTTAATGCAAGATCATATTAATGCTAATGTTAGTCCTATGTTAGTATATGTTAAGTTTTAAGTACTAGAAGAAATATTAGTTTTATTTTAAATGCTGTGTTTATAATAACAGAGCACGCGTAGTTCAGGAGAAATCAGAGGATATTAAATAAACTAGAACTGAAACTTGACTTTTATTCAACTGGTAAGTATCAGGCGTCGATTTAGTAATTTTTGATGAATTACAAGATCTAATTGTTAAATCTAAATTAAATTTAATTGAGTGAGAATTAATTCTCGTCAATTAAAAATTATCAAATTATTACCAATAAGATTAAAAAATTGTGTGTGGCTAGTAGTATAAAAGAGGTGGTTTTCATTTATACCAGATTTAGGAAACCTAATTTTTTCAATTAGATTGGTAGGTAGGTACAATATTTTACTAGACTTATTTAATTGAATGATTGTAAATACAAATAGTAAGTGAACAATTTTAAGGTTAACTAATAATCTTTCATGCATATTTATCAGATCAGAGATATCTATCAGAAGAAGACTAATAGGTACTTTGATAATGTCGAATATTTCCAACAGTTTAAAATCAATTTCTGACTCTTGTAAGAACAGACCTAATTATGTGAATGATATGGTAATATCATATTATTATTAATATTATTAAATATAACAAATATGTAACGGTTAAGAAAACACGTTTATTTAATATGTTCATATATATCTTTTTGTTAGAAGCTGTTAATGTATTATATATAAGACTGATGCCGCTGATAAGTACTACCACTGTACCACATAAGAATCTAGATTACTATTAAACACTCGGCAACAATTTAAATCGGGATATAGATGAAACAGATTATAAAATTGCTTTATATAATGTATAATCCAGTTTTATTTTAATTCATGAAATTAGACTATATTAATTGCTGTTGACAAACCGGCCCCAAATAAAGCAATAGCCAAAAACTGTAGCAGCTTAGCACGATTTAGTTAAATCGTAGTTAAACTACATTTGATAAACCAACCGTGATTCTAAATCGTTTTGTACCTACTTAATTTTTTTCACTCTTAAACTTAGTGATTTACAATCATTTTACTGAACCTCTATTTTGACAGATTTATCATTTGAATCTTTGTTGCAAATAGTGCTATTATATGAAACTAAAATTTATTTTTGTACGTCATCTAATTACAAATTGTTACTGTATCTATTGAAATAGGTGTCTAATGTAGAACAATTCAAATTCAAATTGCACATACAGGATGTCCCGAAAATACATCTGCAACAATTGATCATAGGCTTCTGGGATCAAAATAGATCGATTGAAGCCCACTTAGGTCTATCCGAAATTGCTTCATTTAGCAATTAGGAAATTGATAATGTTATTGATATAGTGTTGGAGTGGTTTCAGTAATATCTGCAGAATAGGTATCAAAAAGTTAAATGTAAAAATTATATATCTACGAAATTAAAAACCTCGCATGGTTTTCCACAAAGAACTTTCCTTGGACCTGTTTTGTTTCTGATTTATATTAAAAATATTATGAAATATGTAAAAAATTATAAATTAAGTGTTTGCTGATGATACTGCGATATTTATTACAGGAAATAATCGTCCAAATATGATCCAGACTAATAGATTATTGTGATTTGGATATTCACATGGCTCAATTATAATAACCTATGTGCAAATAAAATAAATGTAAATTTATGTTAATTAGTGATGACTATATATTAAATAAAATAAATATAGAAAGGTGCAACGTTACGATTAACGGTTCTGAACTTAAAATGGTAAAGGAAATAAAGTATTTAGGTGTAATAATTGCTACTAATTTCAATTGTAAGTCATGCAAACTATATAAAACGTCGAACAATTTTTAGAATTGGAATAAACCATTTAATACATATATAAAAGATATATATCATTTATAAAACATTGGTTGCACCACATTTAAAATTTTGTTCATTTATTCTTTTTAATCTAAATAAAAATCAAATTCAGCCATTATAATAATTATAATTGATATCACGTTAAATGTTTCATTTTATGAATGTGTATCAAATAATCGTTTATAAAACATTGGTGCTTATTTATAATATAAAAAATGGGTATCACCTAAGGATCTGCCCAGTAAACTTACCTTGCAGGTAATGTATATAAGTTATTTGTTGAAAAATACACTAGATACAGTACAGCAAAATGCCTTATAAAGGATTAGTCATGTCTAATAACTTGCCAAATGCTATCAAAAATTCACAAACTTTGTATACTTTTAAAAGGGAACTGGCTAATTTTGTGACAATAATTTTATATTTTTTGACCAGTACTTTTCTCTTCGTTGTCTTTTTAATTAATGAACAAATTCTATAGAAATTTTAGATGTGTTAAGTAGTGTGTTTTTGTTATCGCCTGTATTGTATGTGTACCTATGTATGTCTGTAATAGTTTAATTCCTAATAAATAAATCATTATAAAATTACGTTCTAGTGGTAATAGTGACCGGCTATAAAAATGTCGAATACTTATAAAAATGAAGTCATGTCATTTCTTCCCTTTTTTCAGTCGTCACCGTTATGATAACACAGATATTTTTGACGAGTAACTGGACGTATTCGAATTTTTTTTACGTTCTGTAAATATTCAATGGATGAACAGTTTTGGTAAAAAAAACAATAGTAAATCTTACAAGATTATATTTAAAAGGTAAAAGGACTAGTTTTTAACAAACTAACTTAACAAAATATGAACTACATGAGTTTTTGTCTTGCACGTCGGTACTGATTCTGGACTGGATACATTTTCTTATTTTTAAAACAATTTCCATGCATATATTAACGTTGACCGTGCCTTAAAACATAATTTGCATACTATTAAAATGTATCGAGTGTGACATACCCCAGTGAAATATGTATAATTATATTCTTGTTCGAGTAAAAAAAAAATAATAAAATGACTCAATTAACACCATACAAACTTAGCGTGTTCTCGGAAAATTAGCAGTTCGTGTTGAGAGTCTCTTTATAAAAATTAATAATTAGTGCCATCTTTACTCCACACTAATTGAGTGATGTTGGCGGCATTCCTTGAAGTCTTATGTTTGCATAGAGCATCGTGTGCTCACAAAGTTACATGGGCTTGTCGCTTAGCCACAAGGGCTGTGGGAACTCTGCTTTTGTTTTAGTATTTGTCAAGCATAGGTGTAACGGCCTGGTCAATCGGATACGGTTAGGGTATTATTGATCTTTCTTCTAATTGCTTGATGTAAACGTTCTCTGAACAAACACCAGATATTTGAAAACGAATGACAAATAGACCACAAAGAGTTGCACACTTCAAACATTCTAATCATTTCTGTCAATATATAAGGAAGTGGACATGGCTTTGGTCCTTTGATAGTTGTACTAGTATTTAATTGTTTGACATGACCGAAAGGTCCGTACTTGTTTTGATTTTCAATAGCTTTGTTTAAAAAAGACAGTCACAATATCGAGAGTTTGCAAGTAAAACTATTTTCACAGCAGTTATAAATTTAAAAAAAATCATTCTATAATTCTGTCTTACAATACCTACATTAACACGGATGATTGATTGATAATTTGACAGTTCGATAGTGTACATTTACACATATTACTATTAGCTGTTGGCGCTGCATATAGAGTGACGGAACTGCCAATGCAAATGCAATGAAAGTTACTGATTCTTAATCTTTAAGTCAAAACGGCATTACAGAATAAGGATTAAATATTTGTAAGTCTTACAAAAATTCAAAATAGATTTGAAATTGAATTAGTTATGTTTTAATCTAATCTAAATATAGTGTAAACATCATATACATTATCAAGAAACGACTAATTTTCCTTGTTAATAAAAATTGTAACCCAGCAAACATGTTTAATTTTCGCTTAATAAATGTTTTACTTGCTTTCTCTAAAATATGTATAAATTGATTTAATATTTTATCATATACTCAATTTGGACACATTACAGTATCACTTGCTCTGCTATATGCGTCTGATAAACTTAAGTTACGTGAGGATGAGAATTCTTGTCTATTGTTTCTAAGTTATAGTCAGGCACTTGACACTATCGATCACCGCATCTTATGCTTAAAATTGAAATACCTAATCTAATAGAAGTCAAAAAGTTGTTATTAGTCATAATTTTTCTCATTTAAGTAATATATATCGAACTATGCCACAAGGAAGTGCTTTTGGCCTATTACAATTTACTATTTATGTATCTATATCCAATTGTTTGAGTTATTTCATATTCCATCAATATGCAGCGATTGCCAACTGTTTCCCATAATTAATGTCATCATCACTTCTACGCATATTATTTGATTATAAATTTTCAATAGATTAAAAAATTTTCTTTGCCAACGTCTGACAGTTTAAGCATTGAACTAAAATAAAAAAAAATCGTTTCAAATTTGTCAATTACAACTGGTAACTAAAGCAACGATCTAATTGACTAATTATGCACTGAAAATCTATATGTTTTATTGGGCAATAGATTCGTCAAAAGATTTTCTATGCATTAAGAACCTAATCGGTCAATTTTGCCCGTGATTACATATGTAAATGTATTATTGAACAATAGAATTGTCAAAGCATTTTCATGATAATAGTCTTAGATTTTCTGAATATGTAAGAAATATTATTACCAAATTATTTATTATATTAAGTGATGATGATGATGATGATTAGTTGTGGAGGGAAGAAGTATGGTATTGAAGAGTGCTTTCAGTTGTATTTTGCTTGTCTTATATACAGTGTGCCCTAGAGCTATTTTGACAGATATTATCTCGGAAACTGTTCGATATAGAAAGAAATGTTATATAGAAAAGTTATTGTATTCAAAAAGGTGCGTTTAACCATTTTATTTTCAAACATAAAAAATACGGTATGTTGCGGAGGTTTAATTTTTAAAATTTTCAGCAAGCATATTTTTCAGTTTTTGGATTCTCCCTTTATTTTTAAAAATATTTTATTAATCCCGTCCTACACCTATCATTAACGGTTTACGATATATCAACAGTTTAATCCTGAGTCATTTTCCGTCTTCTTAAATTTATGACGTAGGCATTGTTTACACATAAAAAAATTGCTCGTTGTACTTGTGTGACTTTAACTGACAAGATTTACAAAATAAAATAACTCGTGCTTCTTTTTCTACACAAGAACTTTTAAGGAGATGAATTTTGGCAAAATGCAAATGAGTGACAATTTGAGCTTATTTTATAATAGTTATGTTATGGTTTTTTGATATTATTCCCGACTTATAAATTAATGTTACTCTAATAATGTTTTCAGATTATCTAATAAATGGTTAATAATAGGTATAGAATGTGGTTAACAAAATATGTTTAGAACTAAAAGGAGAATAATAAAACTGAAAAATATAGAGGGTGTTCCATTTAACATTACTTTGATTTAATATGATCTATATTTTTTTCATATTTATTTAATTAATTAAAAACATTTGCGACTGAATTTTTGAACTATTTAATGTAGTTAACACAATGTTTAAAAATTATGATTTGACATCTAAACATTATTTTCAGTTTTTCTTGATAACGCCACGTCCTATCGGCTTCGGGCAAAAGGGTATTTTCTGGGTAAAATGAATTGTCTTTCATATTTGTTGAAAACAGCAACCATTCGGCTATGCTATACTTTTTTTACAAAGAGATTCATATGTACCTCTCTATCTGCATCACTGGAACTAATAATATACGATGATTTTTTAGAAAATAAATATGTAAATAAAAAATAAAATTCAACGCCCTGTATCTTAGAAACGGAGCGTCTTAGGACCCATATTGATAGGAATTTTTAGTCTCAAAATGAGATTCGCTAAAGATTCTTGAACTCCTGCTATTAAGAGAGACAGAGAGAGAGTATAAGTAGTTATTCTTTCAAATACCAAATCAAAGCTTTACTGTACTCTAAATTAAACATTTTGCAATATATCTTGATGTGTTTTGCTTTCTTGTATTTTGTTATTAATTATTCTTTAATAGGAATGAACAAATTTTATTATTATCTTTGAAGGGCATTCTGTTATCAAATATGATGATCAAAAATTCATATAAGCTATATGTTTACAACTGAATAAAACATTTGAATATCAAATATTTCAATGATACGGCAGAAATTTGTTAAGAAATAGTTTACAATTGCTAAATTATTTTTACCTTACGGTACTGTTATTATTACTCATTATTTATCAGTATGAACGCATGGGTAGTCACTGAACGCGAATAAATTTAACTAATATGAAGTAATATGAATATGAAGTAATTTTCATACATCACGACAGTTTAAGTAAACAGTTCCTTAGCAAGTACTCAATTAGTGTCGTCTTTATGTACCTGAAAGCGCAAACAAAGCATCTGCTTATAGAATTTAAATTTCAAATTAGGCAAAAGTGGACGGCGTAGTAGTAAAAGTTCGTAAAAAATTAGTAGGCGTTGTGTATGAATGAATTAACACTTCTTTCGGTAAATCTCTGAACCTTCGGCTTATTAAGGAGCACTGGAACACCTGTAGACTACAAGGCATGCACTTGTACAGTTGTAGAACAAACTATGGCCGGATAAAAAGAGCCGGTCTGTCCATGCAGGGTAAGAGCAAACACGGTCTCTAGTCTGCCGACTTGCTGACAATGTTCGCGAATCGCTTTCTGCCTTTCGACTCCGACGAGAACCGTTCTTTTTATAAAATTACTGTATTTTCATGGTCCGATGATCTAGAACTTCCAAGACGCTTCGTCGTTTTTTGCACGGCGACGGATGATAGAAATTGAATACGGTATCATAATGGCATTCGCAATGCTTCCGTTTAGGGGCATGCCCTAGAATAATTTGCACATTGAACGTGTTTTTGAAGCTCCAAATATAAAAAAGACGTCTGTGAAAACCCCTCTTGGCGCAAATGAAACGAAACAAATTGTATTTAAACGTATTTTATGTTCATAATTTTTTCCAATTGATTGAAACATTCATTTCAATTCCTTGAAATTCACAGAATCTTGTTTCTTATGTTAGACTATTTTTACTAGATTATTATGTGTATTACTTAGTATACGAATAGATATGTATGATTTTTAGGTCAAACTTTACATTTTCTAATGTCTTTTAGAATCAGTACTTCTTATTTGATTTATAGATGCACAGTTTGGCTACATCAATATCACAACTGCAGCTAACTTTCAAAATGTGTCAAAGGTATTTTTTTTCTGACAACCTGGCGCATTTTATAAAAGACTTGTGACAAAGTTATATGTATTATAAATGCAATAAAATGAGAATGGTTACTTTTGTAGGTCATTATTTAATTTGGAGGGTACTAGTTGAAATTTTGGGAGTGTTTAGCATCCCCTAGAGCATCACTAGTCTAGCATCACACCATTAACGTTAACATGAGATTTATATTTAATAATAATAATATTTCTACTCCTCATTCTAATCACAAGGATTAACTCAGAAGTCGCGAGACGTGCAGGAGAGGGGGCAGCATATAATTATTAAGCAAGTCGCGTTTGCATCCAGGAATGACTTACGTTGGTAGACCCTAACCACCATAGAGCGCAGGAATGAGGACAACTTGACGAACCCCATTAATTAGGGGGATAGTCAATCGCCAACCGATATCAATATTTCACATTGATCCAAACCAACCTTAGCACATCCACAGAGAGGGTGCCAGTCCTCTACACAATTATAACCGATGGCAAACACGATTCAAGTATTGGACCACCGACCGATCTCAAATCCCGATTTGGTTGAATAATTTTACAACAAGGATTGGTTGCAATAACATTGGTTTAGGTATCATAGTAGTTGTTGACTTCGCACTGTAGTAATTTATAAGACTACACTACGCTGGAGGAAAATTTCTTTCGTAATATTTTTTATATAAAATATTGTATAATGATATAGACTGCAGTGTGATTGCGTGGTAAATTCAAGTCGACATATTTAGATAAAACTTAAGAAATACACAAACATTTTGCCTAACATCTCAAGAACAGATCT
This sequence comes from Monochamus alternatus, assembly GCA_037114965.1. Taxonomy (NCBI): domain Eukaryota; kingdom Metazoa; phylum Arthropoda; class Insecta; order Coleoptera; family Cerambycidae; genus Monochamus; species Monochamus alternatus. The sequence continues at coordinate 67,727,974 of CM073431.1, read as the reverse complement.
TTATTTAAAATACTGCAAAATTAACTTTAATAAATTGTCTCGCTTATGTTATATCAATTTTGATCATTTTAAGCATATATTGGTTATTGCTACGTAATTGTTAACTCACGGTTATAATTACTTAACTTTTAAAACATTTATTTTGTTTTTTTTTTATTGTATTATTTTTCGTTGTATAATTGTAATTAACTGCTTATATTTTATCGTATAATTGATTTAATATATAGATTGCATTTTTTTTAAATTAAGTATAAAATCAACTGTGAGCTAATTAAGCAATAGCTTAATAATAATAATAGCTATTATTATAATTTCTTGATATTTCCTCAATCTAGCCTCCCTGTTTGTATATTGCATTTGCAACTGATTAAGAAAGGTTGCTTCCCCTACCTTCAATGGAAATTTAGAAAATCAAAATAATTTCATCGATTGACGATATATTCTATATCAATGCAACATTAGTATATTTGAATTCATAGAGGTTCTATTTTAACTGTTGGTGAGCTTTGATCTAACTAAACTTTTGTTATAGCTAAGGGTTCATATTGAAAACCTATTTATTTTTCGTTTGTTCATCTGAAAAAATGTAAGCGTCATTAGTATTTATCAAAACAGTTGCAACTTACTTGTTGTTTGTGAAGTAATGGCAAATCGATGTAGCCAAGATATCATTATCATAAGTGTTATCTTCGTATTCTATCGACGCACGTTTTTATTATGAGAAAACCAATAAAGCCTCACCAAAATTCCAGGAGCAGTTTGCCGATAACAATGAATTTCAATTACCATAGAGTCATTAACCGACGATATTACCATTCAAATTATTAACGTCACGTTTGAGTTTTAATTACTCACATCGTGGATAAAAAGGAAAAGTCCCAATCGGAAATGTATCTACCGATCATGTATTATGCATCGCTTCCGGTTTTCGGAGAGCAAGGCGTTGACTGGACGTGGCGCGAACTTTTTCACAAGCGACGCCAAGCATGTAATTCTTTATTGGCTGCTGAATTTTTATTAGCTGTTAAATAATTTTTATTCTTAAATATGCTGCGACGCTCTTTGATTGCTCTTCATAAGCATTAAATAATGCAAGAGGTCGCTGAACTTGATTAGTAAATGCACTGAAATATTTTTGTTCCAGATATCTTACACGTACTTTGTAATTTACGAACGTAACTGGCTATTGTAGTAGCGCAGTGCTTTGTTTATTCAAATGTAATGGGTTTCTTATATATCTCTAAATATTACTGGGCAACCGGAAGTAAATATATATTACGACGGATATCGGAGATCATTCTAATTTGATGATAAAAGTAGTAAGAGGGTTTATAGCGGAAGGTAAGGGTGTTAATCTAGCAAGCTTGGCAAAAGTGTACACCAGATGAACTTTCTTTTCCTTTAGAAACCTGTTCATCAACAAATAGAACGAGCAACTGTTGGTTTCTCAGCCCTGGCAAACATATATATAGACATTTTTGATAAACAGATCCGGAAGTCAGCAATATTAGAACTAAAGTCATGGTTCAGATATACTGATATTACGTATATCGCTTGGTCATATGGATGCAATAAAATAGAAGGATTTTTATACTACCTACCTAATTTCCAGTTTCAGATATTTTTCTGTAGACAGACCACGTAGATAAGTATTCATTATAATTGCAAATTGAAAATACTTTATAACATTGTGAAGCCTTTCATATGTATGGCTTACCTAGAATTTTAATAAAAACTTGAGTATATAGTAGAGTTAGTTAGTTCTAAGGTAAGAAGTGTATATCTTATAACTTTCATAAACATTTTTCCAAGTATTATTAGAAAAAATTAAGTAAAATAACCGATAATCATGATGTCAAATATAATATAAATTTATACTCTAATGATGAATGTAGATATGATTGAAAACATTTAGGGTTTAGAAGGTGAAACGCTAAAGCTTGAAAATATAATAATAATATCTCTACCCCTCATTCTAATCACGAGGATTAGCCCAGAAGTCGAAGACTTGTGCGGGAGAGGGGGCGGCATATTATTATTAAGCAGGCCGCATTTGCGCCCAGGAACGACTTACGTTGGTAAGCCCTAACCACCATTCAGTGCAGGAATGAGAGAAACCTGGAAAACCTCATTAATTAGGGGGGTAGTCAAATGTCAACCGGTATCAATCTCTCACCCGCAGAGAGGGTGCCAATCTCTCCACGAATATAGCTTATATACGGTCTACCGGCTGCGGGGGTCGAACCACACATCGATCTAGTCACCTCGATTCAAGTACTGACGCCTTAAACCGCGCGACCACTGACCGATCCAAATATGAATATGAATTTTGACATGGGTTTCTTTATTATATTATTAATGATCCTCCACTAGAAATAAGTAACTACGTAAAACTATTAGAATAGTGACAGCCAAAAGTATTAGTAGCAGTAATTACTGTAAATGTGGTATCCCCAAAGTTTTAAATTTAGTACGCAGGTATCTGCAAAGAACAACGTTCGGTCATTGTCACGATTATAATAAATATAAAAGAAGAAATAATGTTATTAAAATACGAGCAGTGTGTAAAAAATAAAGGATTTGGAAGGCTGAAGATATATTCTTATTGTCTTGTTTATTACTGGGACCGGATACAAATCGCAGGACTAGCGAGACAAATCACCGATCAGCCCCGACTTCCAAGAGATGTCTCCTGAAAAAATTGGGAACATCAAAAACCCAAAAAGCAATGGAGCTGCTCAAGTCGACCATGAAATTAATTAAAAAATACACCGAACAGTTATGGGTAATTAATTTAATGCTCCAAAGACAATAGAAAACAACTACTAAGAGTTTCTGAATGAAGCGTAAAATGCGAGCTGCCATCAAATGTTTTTGGTTGATCTTTACCGATCTTTTCAATTTAAGATAACTTTCATTGGATTCTCCGTAATTTTATACTTCTTGCTGGTCACTTAAAATAGAAAAAATATCGAAACTAAATATAATGCATTGACCTGACCTATTTATAAATTAAACTTCCTCTTTTCACAGAAATCAATTGAAAATGAATAATAACATACCTCGTCAATAATTATGGAAACATATTTTTATTGTTGGATGCAGCTCAATAATACAGTAAAGTAGTAATATCCTCAATGATAGGTAATTAAATCTGTAAATGCGCAAATAATCTCACAGTAGTTAATTATTTCAAATTAAACAAGACGTATAAAACCCAGTCACCAATCAGGGTTAATTGCTCGCCATTATTACGTGTGCTATAAAAATATAAAATGCAACGCAGAGACATTTCAGCTGAAGACTTCGCTGAAATCATTATGTAATATTATATCCATGTTAAGCCAGCTCAGACGGTAACGGTTGATGTTACGGAAAAAGCAGCTCTCAACCACTTCAACGTCTCATCATCCGCGGCATCGTTTTCTTTTAAAACATGTAGTGCAATACTATGGACTTATTTACAGTATTTTGGAATTGTGACTGGAATACATGGTAGCACTGAGATGCGCTGAAACAAAGCCGCCTATACATATAGATTCTCGATGATTAAACCTGGAACTATGAATTCATTTAAAAAAATAGGTTACTGACCTATTATTCAGATCGATATCGATTCCAAAGAAGCGAAATGTCGTTGTCAAGAAACATGTAAAAATTGCTATGGAAAGCATATGAAATCCTCATAATATTACTTACTACATTTTTATCACTGTGATATATATTTTAATAGTTCTAAATAGTGTTGTGAGACAATAAATCTCGTAAAATTTGCAAAACAAGACAAGAGTTTGTTTAACGTCTTGTTCGTGCGTGATCTTGCAAGATCATGGCTTGTATTGTCTTAACTGTATATGCTGGATGCCCTTTACATAAAGTATATCCCTACTGCAATACCTATTTATGTTTTCAGCTAATGTTCGCTTAAACATTACTCCATTTTATATTTGCATTTGTCGTAGCAATATTTCTTTTCTTGTCTCACAAGACTTTGTTTTAAACCTTATCTTCTCTTGCAATTTGAGCTGTCAAGTCTTGCCTTATGATACCAAGATAAGGTCTAGAAAAAATAAGACAAGATCCCAACATTAGTTCTAAACGACCTTTTAGAGATGAGTTTTATCTAAAATGGAATGTGATGCTAAAAGAAAAATGATAAAATGTGCATGATGCACTAAAATCGTGGTTTAGTGATTGCTTTGCATTTGATATCATTCTCTATTATTTTTCCTTGAATATTTTTTTTTGCTGCATAAGATTATTACTGATAATTTGTATTAGATGGTGTTAAAATGATCATGGCTGCTAGAATGCCGTTTTTTGGTGAACTGTAGATATCAAATTACTTGACCTAATCATCATAAAAGATCGTCAAACTCTTCGACGGCTGAGACGTGAAAAAACAAAGACATTAATAAGTGTAAAAAGTTTTCAACCTTTTAACCCATGTTGCTTTAGAAACTCAAATATTTCTTTGACGTTTTGGGAGGGTCGGACATATTTTCCAGATTTAGCAAAAAAAAAATATTATTTTAATTAACATACTACGAACTTAAAATACAAAAAAATCGACTGTTTAAATGTTTTTGGTGTATAAAAAGAAATATGTATGGTTCTATGTGGTGATTATCTATAAATAAATATTTATTTTTAATTAGTTAGTATTTGTTTCAAAACAAAATTAGTATTGCGTTTTAGATTATCCTCATTATAAACCTGAAGTAAAATTGATGAAATTTGCTGAAATATAAAGAAAAGGTCTCATGGATAAATTAAGATGAGGGCAAATTTGCAATATGCAATGGCCGTGCGCTTTTGGTTTTTCAGGTTGGCGACCATAAAATAAAAAACAACTCGGGCTCTCTACAAGTTAGCTACATAAAGTTTTCACAGTGTCGATAAAAACAAAAGTCAATGAAACTCGTTAATTTATTTATGGTTTGTTCAGCTTGCGATCAGTAACTCACGTATGTGAGTATTTATATTGCCATGGGTTCAGTTCGTTCACCGATTGTTAACATTTTTCGTCCACTAACATTTTAGGAATTTTGATATGCTCAAAATTTTATCTCCAAAAAATTAGGCGTCGTTATATTCATATTAAACACCGATTTAAGTTGAAGAAATACATTTTTTAAACAAGGCACTCATGATTTTCATTAATAAAATGATTCACAGTTGATATTATATGTCCCTAATAAGTATTATTCAATTTGTTACAAAGACTGAAAAATTTTAATTTTACATAGAGTATCATTAATAGAAACAAATAGTTTGGTTGGTTTATTACTGTTTAAAAAAAAACTAGACTGTATCTTCTATTGTGTTTTACACACTATATTTAAGCGTTTTTTTTTAAATTTATTTCTTAGTTGAATATTCACGTGAAAATAGTTCGAAGAAAAGTTGTTCTTTGCAGAATTTTGCAGCCACCGTCAGAGGCTGAATAACTTCCTGGGGGATTGTCGTTGTGGTAATTGAACCGGAAATAGTTCAGTTTCCAATGAAAATTTATATCATTACTCTAAACTTAAAATGGCAAAATAAAATGGTAAGATTTAATGCTACTGGACAAGTGGAAGATATTTACTCTAAATTTGTTGAAGAACTATCAAAACCAAGCCGTTTCAATCAAATTCGAAATGTTGTCTTAATGAACAGATAAGCTGTAAGAATGAATAAAACAATAATAAATTGAATTGTAAAACAGTATTTTATGTACTCAGATGTGTGGATAAACTGCACCATTACTGGTTTATAACCAGTGATGAGTAACGATAAATAACAGTATCCATAGTAAAATATCCCACATGTAATGCGTCGGAATGCATTTTAAATATAGACATATACATTATTCGCAGCGAAAATCATGGCTTCTTCACTTTCTTTAAAAAGTATGCAGTTTTTTTTTGAGCACTGTGTAATGAGTTACAGAGTGTGTTTCTGTGAAGAATTTAGGTATGAGATAAACAGTTTTAAGCCATTTCGGGCATAAATTTTTCTTCGAAAGTTGTTAATTAAAAAAGCAGAATATATAAGAACAGATTTTTAAATAATAATTTCAAAATGACTTGTCAGATCGAAATCAAAGTCCTTATAGATCTATATATTATTATTGATTGCACGGAGGACCAGTTTTTTCATGATTCAATGCAGGATGCAATGGAGTAATTAAGAGTTCTCATTTCTAAAGAAATATCTCTGATATTTTTGGTAAAATAATAGATTTTTTGAAAGAGCGAAAATACATGTATCTACTACAGAATAGATTTTGGAACTAAATTCTGACCGGTTGTTTTCTAAAATTAATTGGTAGCAATTCAAGGAACTTTTGATTTTCGAATTGTATCAAGTGCAAAAAGATTTGGCAATATGAAAGCGGTACCAAATGTCAATGTTCCGCCAGAGTTCATTTTTTGTGACTTTTATAAATAAAATGTTACATTATTAAAAATGCCACGGATAACTTTATTTAGATATTATTTCCTGCATCTCCAGCACTGTGAATAAGGAAAAAACTATTTCTCAAATAGATGATTTTGCAATAGATAATCTCTGCTACGTTACTTGGATCTGATATCAGTTATCATGAAGCTATTTTTAACAAAATGTGATATTAGTAGCATAGCTTCATTTTAAATAAGGACTATTATCTTTTTCCTTCCAATATTTTCCACAATATGTATAAACTTCTTCTCTAGATTCACATTTTGATCTACTTTTTCTATAGATTCGCTTATTTAATAAGTTAATTTAACTGTGGAAAAATAGTTATTATAATATAGGCAATTTATACAGACCAATGTACAATCAAATAGATTGCATGATTACTTGTTAATAAAAATATATATTTGAAAGAAACCAAAGGTTTGAGGGAATCGTCTTTTCAGTATGATAAATCCCAAGTTCAACCTAAATTAAACCATTTGCCTCTAACCTTAATCCTAATAAACCGAAAGCTTTATTAAAACTTTATTGTACCTCAATAACCATATAACGCCACGGAAAAGGTGTTGTAAAACTTGTTAGATGGATTTCACAGCTGCCATCTTCAAGAGCTTGTAACGTTTACGGCCAAGTGTCATTGAAAACACAAAGATTTATATTTTACCTGAGATGCAGTTTTCTGTAAAGGTAATCGACTGGGGCTTACAGTAGTTTGGCACAGCGAAATGATTTATTAATTTTTGAAGACGCAGGTATAAATATCATCCATTCACTTCTGCCGGAAATTCTCTGAATCGTTGGTATTGTATATTTAGGGTACCATTTTATCGTGCTATCTCTCTCAGAAGGTACTGTGCAAATTTTCTGCATCGAATTCATCAGAAAGTCATGTTATTACGTATTTATTTGAAGTGTGTGTCAGCTTTTTTGAATACATAATAATATAAAATTGGAAAAAGTAGTGATTTGGGAATTAATTTATTAATCGGTTTGGTTATACAGGGTGTCCCAAAATAGAAGGCCATGCCATTAACTACATATTCTTTGGACAAAAATAACGCGACTTTCTTCATGCCATTTTTATTTGGGCGCCTCTGTTTTAATATACAGGGTGTTAAAGTTACATTTTAAAAAACTATTTTTGTTAATAATCCCATTGTTTTGTAAAATACACACTTGAAATTTTGCATGTACTTACTTCGGCTACTTTTCATGTAATTTTGGTGAAAAAAATCGAAGGGTGAATGGAGGTAACTGAGGGATGCAGTACCCTTTATCCCCTCCAATTATTTCTAAGTACGTCTATGCAGCTTTAAAATAATTGGAGAGGATAAAGGGTACTGCATCCCTCAGTTACCTCCATTCGTCCTTCAATTTTTTTCACCAAAATTACATGATAAGTTTGCCCCAATAAGATAAAAGTACGTGCAAAATTTCAAGTGTGTATCTTGGAAAACAATGGGAATATTATTATAGAAGAGCGAGAAATCGAACGCTGCCACTGCTCTATTTCTCTTTTGTACTAATTATTAAGTGTGTAATAAAATAATAATGCCTTTATTATTGTTATTATTATTATTATTATTATTAATAAAAAAGTTTATTGAAATGTAACTTTAACACTCTGTATATTGAAACAGAGACGTCCAAATAAAAAATGGCATAAGGAAAGTCGCATTATTTTTGTCCAAATAATATGCGGTTAATGGTATGGCCTAAGGTTAAGCAAAAGCTCCTGTAACGTAATCTGTCGTAATTTATCTTTTTGTATGAGTATTAATAAAGTAACCAATTGAGATTGAGAAAATCTTTAAAACTGTAACGTACGACAACATTGCAATCTATCACCTGCTGCTGTTAATCTAAAAGTATTAGGTATTATTCATAGTAGGATATAGTCCTTGCTTTATTTTTGTCAGAGTACGTAAACAAAAATGGAACAATTTATAGTAACCATGACCAGCTGCATGACATGTATGTTAATTTATGACGCATCTGGGCAAAACTCTCTGGCTATGGGACATTTGTACGGTAAGCGCAGCGTAAGTCATTTTGAACCCTTGAAACTTGTGAAAAGAGCTCTAAGAACACTATTCATTGTAAGTATGACTAGATATATTTGTAATTATTATATACAAACACCTGCCAAGACCTGTTCGCTGTCATAATTTTGTTACCTTTGGCCAGAGGAAAAATATTGTTAAGGAAAATTAGTTTTGTTTGGTACAATTTATCATATAGAAAAATAAAGCCACTCATATTTTGGGCAGCCTGTATTTTCTTGAATACGTCAAAAATTGTATCTTTTTATAACATACTAACACATATATACATGAACCATTAACTTAATATTGCTATTTATTTGTTGGCACTTATGTATTCTAATTTGTATACAATTTCATGAATTTATTTGACAAACAGCAATTGCTGAATATGAATATCGATGTCTAAATAATTGCTGTAACTACCAACAAATAACTGTTTCAAACAAAATGCTAATTGATAAAAATAATATTTTCTCTGTAAGTTAGATTTTTTTATTATTTTTTTAGAAGAATTAATAGCTCATGTATTAATTTTTATTTGTGTTTCTAAATTTTCATAGTTTTTCATTAATTTAGCGCTTTCATATCTAGTATTATGGTATGCAGCAAGATAAGATAATATTCGGATTATTTTTAAACTATTGGTAATTAGTTTCATTATAAACTCAACTGCATAATTTGCAAGAAAAATGTTAAGGATAGTTTTAATTTGTTGCTTTGATCTAGATAAGTAGTTAAAATGGGTGTATGTGAGTTGACAAAGTATGTTAATAAACAAAATAATTCATTGCACACGTTAATACCTAGTAAGTATGTGGCACGTAGCTCAAATAATCTGAATAAAATAAAAAAAATATTATACAGAATTTATTCCATTCCTGAAAAACATCGCTTTATAGACAGTATTATTGATATGTATTACTCAGAAAACTTCAAATTTATCTATAAAACTTATCTCGTCGAATAGTTCATGCAGAAACATTTCTCGGAATTGGTACAAGTACATATTCAGGTAAAATTTTGAAACTTCTCTGCACACAAATAATACCGAAGCCTATCGATTTTATGTCAGCTCTGTCGCAGCATTTTTCCTGTGAAAATCTATTCCCACGAATAATATCACATAAATATAAAGATTTTGTCCCTTATCGCAGCTTACATTTTCCGTAGAAGCTCTAGCATGAGTTGGCACGATTCAAGACACCTGTAACTATAAAAAGACATAAATCTATAAATTGATTTTATCCAAACTACAGTTATATTTATTGAACGAATAGAACATTGTCACTGTTACATTCGTTGGTAACATTTTATGAATTTAATTTTTTGATTATTGAAGTTTCAGAATTCCCCAATTCATAATCTGAAAATTAATAAGTCCGATTGAAAATTAGGTAAATATTAAATCAATATATATAATTCATTTTTAAAGTATAATTTTTTGATGAAAAGATTTTCAAATCTTTTGTCTTTTTGAGGGGGGCCTATAAAACTCAATTATTCGAAAGATGAGTAATCATTCTTGGAACACTCAATCAGGCAAGTACAATATAGGTATAGATTCATCGGAAATGGGCTGTGGACTTCGAAGAAAGCAAGTCTGAAAGAAAGGCGGCTAAGTGATGGCGTGAAAGGATTTTAGTGATTAAAAAGCATATTTAAGCGGTTTCTTATTTTGTTGCGATTTGCCACGATCAAAAAACATATGTGCACGTTACTACCTACGTTGAATTCAATTAAAAATAATTGCATAAACGCACACGTGCAATGTTACGCAGAATTCGATTATGCGGTAGGTAGTTTCTTTTAGAATCAATTTAGCACTGAATGAAGAATATAAGATGCAGGTGACTGCATTTGTAATCGTTTTCCCAGTTTGGAGGTCGCAATCTGATCAACAATATTCAATGCCTATTTATGTTAAAAATTGTGGTATCAATCATACGGGGGTAATAGTATGGCTGTGACAATTTTAAACTACCAGTTCTCTTTTTTTTACTGTTTTAGAAAGGTATTTTAAGCTAATATAAATCAAATCTCTTACAATTCCTATCAATGAAGTCATATGTATGTTCTCTGATACCAAACATCTAGGTATGCTAATGAACAATTCCACAGACAAAGCTCTATTCAATAATTATTTAAAAAAATAATCTAATTTACTAGCCTGCTAATGAAACACTCTATAAATATCTAACTTCACTTTTTGGCAGTGGGAACACGACATATTCAACCACAATAGATGACAATACCTAAAAGTATATAAAAACTTTTACATAAAAGGTGAACATTTTTCAAGTAGGTATTGTCATATTTAATTCATTGACAGGATGTCACTTTTTGTCATTGTCGATATTTAACTTCAAATAATTTTAATTTTTATAATAATTTTTATAGTTATATATTTGATTCAACTTAAAGGAGACCACCTGAAGAAGTAATCCTAAAAATGTAGAAATAGGTCAGATCTCATCTATTGTGGTTGAATTTGTCGTGTTCCCACTGCCAAAAAGTGAAGTTAGATATTTATAGAGTGTTTGATTAGCAGGTTAGTAAATTAGATTTTTTTTTAAATAATTATTGAATAGAGCTTTGTCTGTGGAATTGTTCATTAGCATATCTAGATGTTTGGTATCAGAGAACGTACATATGACTTCATTGATAGGAATTGTAGGAGATTTGATTTATATTAGCTTAAAATACCTTTCTAAAACAGTAGGTTAGGTATTAATGAATCACACCAAAAAATTGTTTCAAATACTTTACAAATTTCTACTAATACTAATAAAATTAACTTTGATAAGTATTATCTTGATTGCAACTGTCTTCACCTAATTTAAAACTTAAAATTTTATCATGATCATGTAGCAACCTGGCCTGAACAAGAAATTTGTGGGACCCGCCAAGACGTAATCTTGCAAGATCTGTTAAGAACAAGACTGAAGTCTTGTTTTGCAGGATAAAACAAGACTTTTTGTCACGGTCGGCACTAATTTTGGGTCGGTAATGCATGCGCTCAACACATGAAATTCAGCAGTTTCATCTGTTAAGTTAAGTAAACGATAAAATAGCGTTCTCTTCATTATTACATTGTTATATTTCAACATATTAAATACTTGCATTTCTTTTTGAATGAAAAATATTATTTAATCATTTTGCGTAACGAACTTCCGCAACCGATTTTTCACCCTTTCAGTTTTTGGAAATGGGGGGTCAATATACCGGATAACGTTCAGTTGTAATCTATCTGATGCTCGGACCATAATGGACTAAATTCGTGACTGTGTAAATAATTCGTTGCCATATTCGTCGTATTAATTTTATTCGGTTTCTTGGAAAATTGAGCAGCTGTTAAAACTAATTAGTAATTGCTTGTGGGAAAAAGTTCATTATACACAAAGCAATTTGAAAATTGCACGTAACTAGATGTTTAATTAATATTTAAAAACGCTAATCTGATTTGATTGTCCAGGGATCAATATAAAACTTGTTGAACACTATCAGGAGATTAATGATAATACATGTAATGCATACTTAGAAGTAATTTGGAATGTGTAAAAAATATAAATTTCGTAAAACGTCCAGTTTAAACGCTACACTGAAAACATCCATTATATTGGGTTCAGCATAAATGACAAGAAATTACCAGGAAATAATTTGTAGTAAGGGTGGACATGCCCTCTTCGTAGTATTCTCAGAACGCCTTTTAGTATACACCTGTTTATACAGCTGTTATTATGGAAAACAAAGATAACAAATGGGAACATATGATGTGTATAACTGTTATCAACGTAAAATGTTATAAAATGTCTTCAAATAGGGCATTAAACGCACGCTACATACACTTTATGTTGGGTCACATTTCATTCTTTTTTTTATCATGATTTGTTACACAATCAGTATAATATTCAATTTATAGTTAGTATCATCGAAATGAGTTGATAATCACTTCAATTTAATAGGTACTTACTGAAATTAAATATGTTTATTGTGAAATATCGTTTGTGTTCTTACGTTGAAGGTGCTTTGAAAAACTTAAACTGCACTGACCAGCGAAAAAACCGGGCCACCCAAAATGTTGTAATGGTTTGCCAACAGCCGCATCGAACACTACTAGTCCATTGAAAATCCCCACATTGTAAATCCAGTCCAAAACCAAGACAATTTTGGAGCAAATGAATGGTGCGGCATCATCGGTAGGCATTTAATTGGGCCTTATTTTTATGAACATACCTACATTGAATAGCGTAAGTTAAAGTAAAGTAAATTTCGTACAAGAACTTCCTGCACTTTTGGAGAATGTGCTTTTGCAGCTAAGGAGAAACCTATGGTTTCAGCACGATGGAGCTCCACCCCGCAAGGCCACGATTGTGCAGCAATATTTAGAAAACAAAAACATGGATTGGGATTAATGGACCTCTTCAGTGGTCCGGAAAGTCACTAGAGCTAACACTCCTCGATTTTTATTTATGGAGGGGTTTAAAACATAAGGTTTACAAAACACCTTCGCGAGATTTGAAAGAAAAAATCACAAACGCTTGTAATGAGTTAAACGGTGAAATGTTAATAAACACAGCACACAAAGAAGTCAGGTTAAGATTGGATATGTGTCTTGGAAAGAGAGGAGGTCATGTAGAGAATAGATTGTAATAAGTATGTAGTATGACGGCATTTGCCTCATTTTTTAAGTTTAGTTATTGTTATCATCACTTTTGTTTTAACTGTATTAAAGAATTATCGAGTTTAATCTTTTTATTTATTCTTAATGACATGTATGCACTTTAAACAACATTCAATCATATTCCAATGACTAGTTGATCGTTCCACTGTTAATGTGATTTTTAGGTGGTATTTCTTTTGAGACTCTTTAGGACGATATTTATTTTAAACGGAAATACAGTAAAATTTTCCTAATAAAAGTTTATTAAAAAAAAGAGCTTTTTAGGAAACAAATTTGGGTATGTTTCCGAAAAAAATACAAGGAATGATGACGTCATTAGTCGTTTCTGTCAAATCCCAAAGATAATACTGTCGACTAAAAATGGAGCTTACCTCATCCCATCTAACACCACGTATCCCAAGTTTTATTTATTTATTTTTTGCGCCCATACTATACACCCTGTACATTATCACAGGAGGTGCCTAGAATGCGATAGGCACATTAATGAAATTTTTCAAGATTGCATTGTGCTTTAGGCGTCATTTGCACAACATTTTCTTTTTATGAACGACAATACGCGGTCAAATACTGCCAACGTAGTGAAAAACGTCTTAGTAGTTAGAATTGAACAATTCAATTGGCCTGCTCGTAGCCCGGATATGAATGCGATAGAACACGTTTCAGATGAGTTATGCAATTGTGTCAGGTGGCGATGTATAAGAAATATTGAGCAACTTCGAGAAGCTCTGTAGGAAGAGTGAGAAATTATTCCTCAGCAAACTGTAAGAGACTTATTTGGGGTGCCTAGAATGGCTACTGTTATCCGATCTAGAGTAGGTTATACTTGGGCTCTTCTAAATGTCACTTTGTGGGGAATTATGACAGATATCAAGATGATTCGTTATGCAAAAAATGAGTTTTAGCTTTTCAGATATTTTACAGTTGTGGACTTTCTTGCTAACTCTACAGGAAGTTTTATTTACAAAAAATTGACAATTACAAATTATGTATGACAACACAGTTTTCAGAAATATATGAATCACTTTGTATTTGTACCTACATTGAGACTTCACACATAAACTAGTTAATAATTATAGAAATAGTGTTAATCATAAAACACATACTAAATTTTAATAAATAATATTCAGAACAAGTATTCATCTTTATAATAACTATAATTTATTTTGGGTAAAGACTAATACAAAATCAGAAGTTCAATATATTTATGCATTTAATTTTTTATTACAAATGATTATTGACAAGTTTGCTTGTGGAATGTGGAGTTATTTTCTTAGCATACGTTTTATCGAAGTATCGATATACCCGCATTTGAATAATGTTGAAAGAATTAGAATTATTTTGAATTAAATTAGTAACATAAAAATACAAGACTTAAGCAAGAAAAACGTATACAACTTTCAAAAATAATCTTCCATGTGTGTCACCTTTAAAAATTATTTTCAAAAATGTAGGTACACCTATATCTAGGTGTTGTTGTTTAATAAATCACCTTAGTCATTAAAAATAAAAACCTTAGTGCGAGGTAGAAGATATTCTGCTATGGTGTTAAGCCTGCTGATAATAGGACCGTCACACAAATAAAAGACGTTTTGACAGGTCAATAGACTTGTCCATATTTCATCTAATGCCATCGTTTGTTGATTCTTTTGACTCGTACCGCCCTCTTACCCTCAGCGGTAGACATCCCTCTTCCTTATCGCACCCTGTTGCCCTTCTGTTTCCGGTAGAACACTTCTTCAATACTCCCCTCACGAATACTCTAACGCCGGCGTTACCGGTGGTTGTGATATAGGAAGTTTTCCTGACCATAATTTATCTATGCGTCAAAAATGATGTGGCAACTGCACCGAAAAACAAACTTTACTTTTGAGTAATAAAAAATATTTATTTGTGGTTTCCTGGTATTACAACATTCATTTTCCGTCAAAACTGTCTTGTGTTATTTGAAATTAATATTTTAGTCGTACCAGAGGAAAGACGTTGATAAAAAATTGTATTCAACTTCTTCTAATATTCAATTTGAGTTTTTTTACTGTATTATAAATCCATTTTCCTACTATTCCTATCAATGAAGTCGTATGTATGTTTTTCTGATACCAAATATCCATAATTCCATAGACAATAATATAAAAATTAATTTAGATAAATTTGTTACAAAAAAGTCATTACCTGATTTAATAAAAATATAGGTACTACTTAAGTTCATTATTGAAACTGTGGGAACTCGAAAATTCAACCACCACCATGAGATGTGACCTATTTTTTTCAGAGTAATTAGTTTCACACAATATTGTTAATATTTATTAAAAAATATATATAAAACAATTCCATCTGATGTGTTCGTTCGACAATTTATATAATTTTTGCTTTTGCCTTGTGTTTTCCGGTATATACGGCTGGTTTTAAAAATGACTAATGGGAAGTCTAAACTTAGAACAATCGTTTATTCTAAATCTAAACTGCTTTCGTAAAGAAGTATGAATGAATAGGGAGTGAATTTTATTGCCAATCTCGTTTGAAAGTGATTCTAGAGACATTAATTATTAACATTGCTTTTTTCAATTTATTTACACATTTTGTCACCTGTAGAAATATGAAGTAATTGTGGAAATAAGTTTGAAATGTAATATAAATACCTACTCCTTGTGGCTAACTAAATCATCAACCTACCTACCTAAGAAACAAACGGAGTACTTTGCCCCTCCCATATTTTTGACGTACGCAACGTAATTTTAAAAGTTCAACATCAACACCCTGTGTCTTTTAAAAGATGCATTTTTTTATATATGTAGTAAGTTATATGTAGCGTTAAATCGTCATATTTTATCGTCAAAGATACGCAGTTATGACCTGTTTTTTCGTTATACCCAGTATTTTCAAAAGGTACCTATTACTGTCAATTTATTGCTTATTGTTTATATTTATTTTTATCATTCGCAAATTATTTTTTTAATTTCTATTTATATAACTAGGGATTTTCGCTCTAGCAATTGTATTTTGATGAATTTTTGATTATGGTAACTACAAACAATTAAATTTATATGACGTCATTTGTTGTTTTTGTTTTGTTTTGTACATATGGGAATTCCATTGCAGTTTGCTAATTACCACAAATAATATGGAAAAGTTAGTTTATTCAACAAACTTTTAATATTGCATGAGTTATCGAAGTAGACATATGTATTGCTTCAGTTTTCGACGTTTTTTGATTTGATCCTTACAACAAAATAAAAATATATATATAAATATAGATAATATTAGGAATAAATATGATATTTTTATAGTCCCTTGAATAAAGCAGAAAGGTATTGATTTCAAATAAGTTATTTATTTGCAGTTTTTAGTACTTTTTCATTTGATTTTTGTATACCCTCCTAAAAATTGTTAAAGACTGATTTGAGTCCCTAAAATGAGTATTTTTCAGACTCAGTCGCGAAAAGTTACCATGTCGCATTTTATACAAAATAAACGTCAATATTATTTTATTTTTGTTACTATGATATGATAAAATCGAAGCTCACTATTTTCGAGAAATATTTGCGCTGGTCACATTAATCATACATAATAAGAGATTTGTATGTGTTTTTTGAGAAAAAACACATATAATGTTTGTTACATGTACCTAAAATACAGTTTTTTCGGACTCGACTGCTATTCCAGAAAATTCGTCCAAAAAACTATTTTAGGTACTTGTAACAAAAATAACTATTTGTGTACTTTAATTTCTCTATCATTTCTTCAACTATCCAAAATACATAGCTTCATTCTATTCATAAATGATCGAACAAAATTCTAGTATGTATGCGCATTGATATGAAATATGGTATGATAAAGATAATATTCCATAGACTTCATTGATAGAAAGTATAGGAAAAATAATTTGAATTAGTTTAAATACATTTATAATAAAGTATTGCTTTCAATACTGATAAAGTTAATAATAAAATGGGTGATTTGTTACTTTCACACAATATTATTATTTAATAATATAAAATATTAAAAAATATATATAATCTTAGTTAGTGGGTGTTCGATACTGTTTCTATTGTTTTAAACTGTCAACTGCTAAAGCAACTTTATTAGAGAAAAACTAGTGACACAAGTAACGCGTATAAGGACATACATAATTTTTGTTAATGTATGACGAACAAATCCAAGCATGTTAGCTGCACTCGGTACAATTATTTGGTTCATTTTATGGCAAAACTTGTAAACTATCCACTTCATTGTTGTTGAATACCTCAAAGACTAAACCCCAACTTGTTTCAGAACCTTTCCTTGTACTAGAACCGACAACAATTAATCATGTTACCAAACTGGGCGTTTAAGTAGGTGGTCATCTTTTTGTCCGTGAAAGAAATGCCAACCCTGTTATTTTATCTACAAATTATATCTTGCCACTAAAACTTGTGGGAACTTGAATGTTTGAGGGTTGCATAGAAATACCCTGATTTGTATCTTTCTTATTTTCTGGTGAGAAGTCCGACCGAACATAACCAATTTGTTGGGTTTTATTGTACCTCTTCATATAGTTTCATGCTATATAATCAACATATTACGAGATTACTTGAGATTGCACCTACTAATTAAATCCTTATTGCAAATGTGAAATAACTAGCGCCAAACCATCAAAGTTTCTTTAACAGGAAGTAGTACCATAAAGCAGTATATATTTTGTTCATTAGAAAACTGATTTCCTAATAATTAATGAGTTGGTGTAAAGTATTTTGTTCTTGGAACAGAGTAATTTCTACATTGACAAGATAATATTAGATTGAAGTCTTTGTTTCAAATTGTGATAACGAAATATTAATTACTTTTATCGTTAGATGGAAATTTGATCTAACCTTATTCGAAGAGTATATTGAAAATTTATGTCCCTATTATTAGATAATTTTGATGTTACTTAGGCTATAAACTGCGAATCGTGAAATGTCAGGAAACCACTGGGACATTGGGGCGCTGTTACGAAATGTCATTGTTCTACAAATTGCAAAGTAATAAAGATCTACGTTTTAATTAAACTTGAAAATATTGCAACAAGAAGAAATATTATTTTGAATACATTTTTTGAGGAACATATTCATCTCATGAAAAATAAAATCTCCAGTTCTCATTACTACTAAACATAGGCCACCTCGAAAACAACTTCTTAACCTGTGTGACTTGTTATTAAACAATAGCTTAAAATCAAAGAAATACATACAAATTGCATGAAATATTGGTAATTTTGTTTTGATTTTCTACAGTTTTATGCAGAAAAGGTAGATGCAGTTATTTGGATGATGTAGTTTGTGGCAATTCGCAGAATGGATTATTTTTTTTACAATTGTAGAGACAAGTACACAATTATTTCTATGATTCTAATATACAACATTACCAGCTGTTATACTCATTAATTTAAGGCGTTGGAGTTTTGTCGTAACATGATGTCAATGTAAATGTACATGCTTTATACAAAATATCTCAAACGGTATTTGTTTTTCACATTTGAATTTCTCGCACTTTTTTACTTATTTACACGTATGTCGTATTCAAACGCTGAAATGGCAATATGATTCTGATTTATGGCAAGTGCGACAAAAGTGCGTATCGTGCGGCAACGCTTTGAGCAACTGCTGTAGTACCTTGGCTGTATCGTATGGTATTGATATTATGCATTTGTGTACATTTGCGTGTGTTTTTTTTGTTACCGTTTGTGGTCTTCTCGACGGACGAAATCCACCTAGTCGTGGCCGTCGGGGTGAGTACTTCACTTTAAACAAAACAAAGGTCCAAGAAAACCAAGACGTCGCCAGTAAGTACAAAAATCTTTAAAATGACAAGTTTTAATGCAAACAAGGAAGTGGTACTATATCGTATTTCTCATTAAAGAATAATCGACATTTTGGAAATAAAAAAGTTTTTCTTTAAATCACCGTAAATCGATGCACGTAGTAACGCGGCGCTGTGTCACTGTGTAAATAAATTTGGAATTTTTTTGAAGAACAATTCCGTTAATTCTTATTTTTCTCTATCCTTACTTAAAATATTTGGACTTAATCACAATTAACCTTATATAAATCTCGACTTGAGTTCGTACTAAATAGATTTATCAGATATTTAAACTATAAACGTGATGTTTATTCTGTTCATTGTAGTGCGCTTTTAAGATAATAAATAAATACGAGTAGTTTAATACAACTTTATTAAAGAATCGCAGAATTTGATAGTGTCACATTTCTTAATTATTTTTCATCCATAAAATTAAAAAAGCTTTAAAAATAATTAATATTGTAGCACGATGTTGCTGCAAAACTTTGTCTATATTCAATTATAGTTTTACCTATATTATGGATATTGTATTTGCCTACAACAAAAGAGACGGACGCATAGTCCCTTTTTCAATAATTAAATTAAACAAATAAATAAACGTTGCATATTTTTACAATTTCATATGGAAATGATGATCGAGTATGCATTTATAAATCAGTAGTTTTTAATATTACATGAAATGTATACTTTGGTTAAAGTCAAATCAAATTTAACCTGTATTCATTTGAAAGCTGTATTTTCTTGGGCTAGTCTATGTAAAATTAGTTACACACCTCAATTTTCATCCTAGAAATTTAACTAGTATGTAATTGATTTATAAGAAAAAAGAATAATCAATATATTTACAGTTGTAATTCTTAATGAATTTTAAATATCTATAAATATTTTAATTGAATATAAATGTCAATTAAAAAACAAATGTATCCGCATAACAGTTTCTCTCCTACATCAAAAAAAATATTTTATGAGAATCATTTATTATGAATGCAAACGAATGAGTACAACATAAGTACAAATTAGAAAGAAATTCGAAGACCACATTTTAGCAGACGATTTTTTCAGAATGGAAAATTGTTTCGAGGGTATTAGCATCATTAGGACGGCATAAGCAACGAGAAAAAGGTCATTAACTCAGAATTCGCTATACATATAACGCCATAAATTCTTTAGCTCTTGATTTGCATGGATACGCATGACATGATTACTTATGACTTGAAAATAAATAGATACGTGACTTATTATTACAAACGATGAGTGATGCTACCTCTCTAATATTTTATTAGCAAGGCAGAATATATGTATATTAATAAAGATGGCACTATTATATAACTCAAAGTAATACACTTTTACTTTTCTTCTAGTATATATCGTGGTGGTGAATTTACCTTTTATTTGGTACATCAAGAATAGAGGTACTTTTTTTTCCAAAAATGTATAATATATGTATATTCCTTTAATAGGAGTGAAGCGAAATGAAATGTTTTTGAGATATATTAAAAGTGTTGACAATCTTGTCTTGCCTTTTTTTAGTTTTGTCTTGGTCTGGCAAGAGTAATTAATTATACATTCACTATCACTGACTGAAAGAGCTCCGATTCTGTTACGCCTATTTCGTTCATTATTTATAACTTAATATATAAAACTGACCGTTTATATACTTTATAACGCCTACCAATCGACCACTGTCGACGATCGACCATGTTGATAGTTACGTGTGAGCTCCGAGCGGGACCGTAACCGATCGAGAGTAAGTATCACTGTTAAAATTTTTTTAATAAAGTTCCATGTCTCTCATTTATACGCAAGAATCATACAAGGGTCAAAATTGTGACAAGAAATTTACGAAATTCCCGCAAGACAAGACATGATCTTTTAAAATCGAACAAGAATAAGACTTTAAAGAAATTCTTGTCTTGTTTGAAAGACAACACAAGACTTTTTCAAATTTTGCAAGATTTCTTGTCTCAACTAACACTATTCGAAATATATTACTAATTATTTTCTGTCACTGTTGAACAGAGATAGATTTTTTTATTATTTTCGCGAATAACCCTATTTTTGATGGACTATCTATTGTCCTGAAAATAGGGAAGACAATTTGTGAGCAGTCTGTATAATAACAAAAAAATTTGGATTTCTACAGTTAGAGTTTTGTACTCATCTATACCTGCATTATATCAATTTCTTCTTCTTAGAGGGCTTATCTTCTGCAGGTCATTCACTTACCTGAAACAAATAAAAAAATATTTTAAAATATCAGATAATACCTATAATAAAATAATTATTATGCAAGGTTTTGTTGATATGTTGTTTATTCTATTTAAAAATATAACCTACAACTCTTTTCTTTAAATAACAGAGATCATCAACAATAAAAGACAAGTAATGGATTGAATCAATTTTTTTATTTTTATTTTGTTCGGATTCTCTTCACTACTTCTACTTCTCTTCATAATAAATTAAACACCCTATACATTCAAACTAGAATTAGGTACCAATAATATCCAAATCACTATCCGTATATCTATCGAAATCACCAGAATCTCATAATCACCACCGATGTCTCCACTACCATACTAAAACTAAGTGTATCTAATACTCTAATAAATAGTCACAATCACATTAAGATTGTTTCGAATTTTCTGTCATATTCTAGCGCGACGACGCGATTCATTCCGTTGCATCTAGAAGGCGCGTCACAGTTAATAGGACTTGTGCGGGCGAGCTGGGCAAATCTAACGACAACTAATGCATGCAACAGTACGGTCTTACTTGAAATAGGAAACAATAATAATTACCGTAACAAAGTGATATCGGTCATGACGCTTGAAATACAAATAGCTATCTTTCTGATTAAAGGTTAATGTTAACGTTTTTGTAATTCTTAAAAAAGGTGAGATCAAATTTGTTAATATTATTCTATATAAATCTTCTTATAAATCTATAAATATGAATTCAAAGAAAACTGGTTATACACTGTCTTTAAAATAACAAGTTTACCTATCTATTAGCATTAACTCCAGATTTATCGAGGTAGTTGTAATTAACGAAAGTATAAGTCTAGATAGATCTTAATTTTAGTACATGCACATATTTATAGTGAATAACTGTTTACAAAATTCTTTTATTTAACTTCAACCTAATAATATTTATATTGAATGAGCACTGCTCAAGGTAAGGTTTCGAGACATAAATATTACGTTCCTATTATTATACCACGGCACTGTATCGATTCTGAATTCGAGCAACTACAGTAGATAATATTTTTCCCCGAAACGTGTATTCTATAGAAACACATTTCACTCATGCCTGGGTATATATTAATAAATAAAAAAAGTCACACATTCCCGAGTTTTTGCAAGTCTGTGTAACCCTATCGTCATCTGTGGGGCAGATGCAGGTAGAATTTGAGAAATATTAAATTATAGGTCTGGAAGGCAGCCGAATTTAATCATAGGTGTTGTGATAATTCTCTCACATCAAGTTGTCATCGATTTTATTGGGTCTTAAGCCTCAAAACAAACTACAAGAATCAAGAGCTTTACGTATATTGAATGGTTAGTTGTAAATTAATATTATAGACTAATATTAACTGTCTATTGTCTTTAAACTCAGATTCTAAAATGAAATGAAGCAGGAAGGAGATAACAGTATAGTAGTAATCTCTTAAATATTAGAATATTCTAGTACTATTAACGTATTTACTGAAAACTATGATGGTGTTAATTATTTCAATAAGACCATAGATCTTATTGAAACATCTTATCCAACCATATAACTTATTGTTGGATAAGTGAACCGGTTTACGTTAAAAAATATTCTAAAAATGAATCGAAAACAGTTGCCATGTCACAAAAACTTCGACTTCCTTAAAATCCTAAAGTAATCTTTCATGATCCATCTAATCTCAGACTGTAGTTTTTGGAAACTCATTGGGTGTATGCGATCCGAACCGAAATTGGACAAGTTGGTTTGGGTCTGAAATTTGAAGGAAATGTTTCTAAAGACATAAGAGAAATATGCCACATGACAACAGCATTATCTCCAGAACAGTAACAGTTTTAGGATAACAAAATTGTACAAAAGTTACAGTAACACAAACAGAACACTTAAAAGATAAATTTTTTCTATTTTCCTACAATGGTTCGTAATAAAAAATATGTAGACTTGTTTAAACACTTCGTCGAATTATTTTGATCTCCCAATCAAATGATGGCTGTGATACTGTTCTGGCTGTAATTTGCAGGATGTCAACACTTTATTTGTTTTTAAACAGTAAATATACAAATCGTTGTTTATTGATGACATCAAATAAACAATAAATATTTGTACAAGGATATTTATGTAACATTTCGAGTTTAGAAAAATTATATGGGTCACAAATTTAGCAGATTTTCCCGTCTGTCAAAACAATTTTGGAACAATTATTGCATTTCCGGGATATTTTCTATATCCGCGTGTTTTAAATAAAAATATTCTAGTAATTTTTTTCATATACCTATGTAGAATGTTTGTTTCAAGATTGAAGTGTAGCTAATAATAAATGAGATATGATCGAGTCTGACAAATATAAAATTATGAATAATCTTTAACACAATGGGCAAGGCATCTTTGGTATTACATATAGGTATAACAGTCTTAATTTAACCATGACGTTGACTAATAACATAACTTTTGAAAAGCAGACAGTTTCCGTAGCAGTTATCCTAAACCACAAAACCTGAGATATGCAAGGTTTTACAAAACCCAAAACCTCATAACTCTATAATTAGGATGTGAAAGCTTATTTACAGTTTGTTATAGAAAAAACTATATATGTCTGGAACATAAGGATGGACTTTGGATTTCTTTACGATCACTTTTTCTCGTCTTACTTTAGTTTGGAACTGAATTCTAGCTTGGTGATTCCGTGCTTTTTAAGAGCTATGCCGTTTCTTCCACAGTTTGGTTATAAGCTTATGACATTATGAAGTAAAGGAGTTTATGGAATTTCAGAAGCCTGTTCTCCGCATTTTTTATAGGGCTGAGTTATCGGTAAATTACCGTATCAATTTATTTAAATATTACTGAGTTCACCAAAACAGTTGTCGATACTTTCCTTACTTAAAATGACATTTAAACGGCGTGGCGCTAACATTTCACAGCCTGTTTTTACCATCAAATTAAAATAAATCATTGCCACATATGTGTGTGCTAGACAATGGTGTACTTATTAGTATTAGTCCTGATTAGGTTTATACCGCGAAAGCACCAAATGAGTCATGAAGGTCATTGAAATATCTATCGCCGCGTGTTATATAGATTTAGGAAAACCCAACAGGAACTATCACAGTTAATACGTTATTACTATTCTTCAATCAGATGTCGGTGATTTTTGGGAAACAAGAGAGCATTTAATAAAATATACGATTAGGTATTTAGATACTTCTAAATATAAGAATAATAGATATCTATATACAGGCTGGTAGTCCAATATGGCGCTCATAAGAAAAAAAAACAATTCAATATTGCATAATCGAAACTAGTAGCTGTAGAAGTTTTTCTCCACAAAAATCAAATTTTCCTATATTCTTATTCCTCTGTACCAAATTTCAGCTTCTGTTGAAAAATAATTACGCTAGATGGTATTTTCTAAAATTACTCTTTTCAGTTCCAAGGAAAATTGATCCAAATTATTAAAAATAATATTTAGTTGGCCCCTACTTTGTGATTCATAGAGTAGACATAACTAAAATCGAAATAAGCAACAAACATATTTTTCATAAAATTAAAACATATTATGATGACAGAAAATATTGGGCTACTACAATACTATCAACTATCATTGAATGGTTTGTTTGTTTTGGAACGTATATCAGGTTATTGATTCATTATTATTACAACATTTGGAATGTAAACATTCAAGAATTATGTATGTTGCGAAAACAGTGCATATACATTTACCAAGTTCATTGGCCAAATGCAATTGGTTTAGAGACGAAGTATGCATAGATAAATTATTAATTACTTTGTTTACAAATAAAATTTGATGAGATTTATAAACTTAGGCTAACTTTTAGTTAAATATTTAATTTGTGGGACTGCTTGAATGAGATAAAAGTGATGGTTCAGTGCGAACTATGTACAGATCCAACAGTGTATATCTGTGGGGCTCGTAAGAAGTGAAGAAGAAAAACTAGTTTTGAAAAATGTAGCAAATGTGTGAGAAACATTCATCACAACTTCTAGAATTTACTGCTGCTTCAATTTAATGTCAATTATTTAAGTTATTTTATTTTAAAGCACGTCACGATATCTTCCTCGGATATTTTTCTGTACAAGTCTGCCATAGAAACTCTGCGAAGTGAATTGCTACTAATGATAATGAACCATAATTTTAATTTCTGTATGCCTTTGAGCACATTACTAACTTCTTTAATAAAATATTCTTTGTCATTGAACAATTTGAAACGTTTTCAGTGAAGTAAGTCTCAATATAATTTTTGTGAAAATGTCGTAGGTTTATTGTAAAATCAGACACATTATAATATGCCTAGACTTTTACTGAAACGTCTAGGCATAATTAATGACTGAGCGTATGTAATATGACACAAAACATCCAGAATCTTACGATTTGATGAAAATTTTAAGCGTCCTAGTCTTATTGTCAGACTCAGCTTTCGCGCTAGTGTATTACAATTCTCCTAGATGGAATCCGTCATATTATAATGAGATTGACGGTATGCCAGGCGAATTGTGATTTATCCCAGTAAAAGCAAACATTAAACTGTAAAAAATGTAAAAACATATGAAAAAGTTTTGGGACAGAAATATTCTATAAATTGAAATAAC
This sequence comes from Monochamus alternatus, assembly GCA_037114965.1. Taxonomy (NCBI): domain Eukaryota; kingdom Metazoa; phylum Arthropoda; class Insecta; order Coleoptera; family Cerambycidae; genus Monochamus; species Monochamus alternatus. The sequence continues at coordinate 67,702,156 of CM073431.1, read as the reverse complement.
ATAATTGTAACGGCAGGCATCCAATGACTACACTTTAATATGAACACATGAATAATTATACTAATTTTATTTTTTTATAAATGTTTAAGAAGCAGTAATCGAGAATAATGAAATTAGTATAGGGTACCCATAATGAGCATGCATTAGACGTATCTAGGAAATCGGAAAGGATAGAAATCCAAATTTTCCTTTCTAAGAGTTTTTAACACTGCTAAGTTGAAGCAAAATATTTATAGTGACATGGCACTTCCGGTTATACCAGAAGTAGACGTCAACTCGCTTATTTTAAATGAAACAATATTTTTTATTTCAGATTCAGATTCTACGTGTCATCTATGCGAATGATAATACCTACACATCAACCTATGCTCATTTCGACAATGAGACTAAAAAGGCCGGCATACACGCCTAAAATTTGTAAGATTCTCGATGTTTTGTATCGTATTACAACAGTCATTGAAAAAATCTAGGCTTATTGCAATATGCCAGATTTCACAATAAGCCTTTGGATATTTAAAATGTATCATATTCGAATTTGGATATTACCTAAATCTGTATCTATAAAAGTAGGCTCTAGTACAGTTACTTGAATCATGAGGATACAAATTTTATCAGACCTCATCAAAATAAATAAAATGAGGAAAATATTTGTACATCCGACGCTTGTTTAAACAAGAGATTAAAATGTGTTTGTAAGTAAATATATGTATAAAAGCTTAATCGATACGCTCACGAAATTATTTTTGCGAGAACCTAAGTGTTTAAATAACTTTAGAATTTATCATTTCCAGAGAAATCCATAAAATGATAAATTCATATACTAAATAAAGACGTGTAGATAATATTTTTGCACATTTAACACACAATTAATTCCTATTCTCTACGTTAAATCATAATGGTTTTAGTCATGCAGTAATCACGTTATAATTTTAAGAGGTCAAGTTTAGCTTTGTTTATTTGGTTTAACTTGTTTTATCTTGCAGGCGGTAGATTATTTACAAGAAAAGAGGCGTTTAATATTTACTAGCACATTCCCTGAATGAAGGTTTTTAAAATAAAATTGGGCCAAACAGCTACAATTTCGCATTATGTGGCGATCCATAATAAAAGTTAAGTTTAAAACGATTCCGAGAAAGACATAAAGTAATACCGTTGACTCAGAAGGTTACTTTATATAGCACGAAAATGCTTTCACAAGTTGGGGTTGCCATTCTGTCGATGTACTAAATATTTACAATGGATTAAAATGAGAAGAGAAGTTGTATTTGCAAGAAGCTTCAGTTCCATGTTAGAATAAAAAATTGAAGAAGGTGAATGTATGTGACACAATATGTAAAAAACATTTACTTTTGAAATATGATTATTGATATATGAGAAAGTAAATACTTTACAGAAGTGACCGCAATTCGTTATATTTGTGACTCTACAGGTTATAATAAATTGTCTAATATATTAATCAAAATCAAGTTTTAGATAAACATCGAAACAGCGAACCACAAGCCATAATAGACTTATAACTTACGCCAGATTAATTGCAATAACAAAACGTATCCTATTTTATAAATGTTTAAATAAAAACAAAACTAATGTTGTAAAATTTGACTAAAATTAGTACAATTAAATATAAAGTTATCAGAAATCCAAAATTGGTCAATAAGAACCAGATTTATAAACTAGATCAACTAGAAGCTAGGAAATGTAGACTTCGTAATGTATTCTAATTGGATATACGCGTACATAATTGCTCAACTTCTTAGTCATTTTTGACTGGGAATATCTTATGGTATGTGAAAAATTTCTGAAATATAAGTAATCACAAGGAATTAGGATTGTGTTTTGGATTCCTAATAACATTAAATATTGTTTGTTCAATATATTGATAAGATAGACAATTTTTGGGAAAGAACGAGGGACGAGGAGGCCGATTTGCATCATCAGGTACAATATCATATAAATATAAAAACCATTATAGCAAATAATGACATATTTACATTTTCAATCACATCTAAGGACATAATGTATACTTGCTGTGTCTCACTAAAATGGATATATGAAGCCTTCTGATCTAATAAAATTTATGTTTAATTAAAAAACCTGGCAACTGGAAAACAAAGCACTGAACAAAATTGTATTCAAACTACCCCCACAATAGTGATTTTCCGAATTGTTATACCGTGACCTTGGTAACTGGTCGCTGCCAGTAACAGAATTAGAGTTAATATTCATAGCTATAGCTGGAATCCTTTGACCTGCCCTTGTTGTTCTCGGGCTAGGCTCAGTGAGGGCACACCTGCTATAGGTATTTCTGTGCCCGTCCATATATTGATTTCGGCTCCTTTTGTTGGTATTACGACTACTACGGTCGGAATCGTTCCTCAGAAAATGGTGGTCTTCCGAGACGTCTCGTAACTGGTCGCTACCATTATTCGAGGAACTGTTTCAACCGTAGCAGTCGTAATAGCACCAACATGTGCCGAAATCCGTATACAGGTGAGCCCAGAGATACCGGGCAGATCAAAGAATTCCAGCTATACCTAGGGATGCGCAGTTTAATTCTGTTACTGGCAGCGACCTGTTACCGAGGTCACGGTATAACAACCCGGAAAATCATTATATATATCAAATAACCTCACAATTTTTATCGTAGAATCTATTACCAATATTTGATCCATAACGTGATAGTCTAGTTGTTTTATGTATTTAAAAATTTAGCTATATTAAAGGATGGTTGGTTTGGCCATATAAATAAAAAATATAATTTTAAGACGGTAGTTGAGTTGTACATATAGGTTTTACTTTCTATTTTATATTTTAAGTATTAATATAAAAAGCAATTTGTATAGACACCAGCACACTAAACACGATTATATTAATTGACGTATGATATGTGATACTACTACAAAAATATAATTAGCAGTCTTAACCATATGTGGGAATTCAAAGGCAGACTCCATAAAACAATACTACTAAATAGATAAGTTAAGAAAATAAGTCTCTGTTCACTTTAATGCGTATGTAGTATAGGTATCTAATTTTGATAAGAACCATGAGAACATTTAGCGACCGGGTCCATTGTTGATATAACTGAGAATGGTAAGCTAAGTACTCAAACAAATAAATCTATTTTTATCAGACGCGTTCTTATTAACGTGCAATATTGTGGCTGTGGTCAAAACTATAATTAGTAGAATGGAAATGTGTGTGACTAACAAGATGACTAATAGTTCGACTGGCAGGTCAGTAAACGCTGCTGATTGGAGGATCGCTCAGTGAGATATAGAAAAAGAGTAAAACGTATAAAGAAAACTGCATGTGTTTATATTGGTATGCAAAAATATTTCCATAGAATACCGAGAAAGAAAATTCACACTGCACAGTAATCGGGGAAAATGAATTGCCAAGACAATCTTGGCAATTTCCCAAATAGTAGATCATTTATTTATTTCCTGTGGCCTTTCCTTTACATTAAAGACTATTTTGCTCTTTAAAACAATTTTCTGAATTATGTCGTATCGGCGTTTACAAGAAATGAAACCGCAGTGAATCATTGTCGACTGTTCTTTTGTCATGTTAGTTAGCATTATTATCTTTCGTGTGATTTCATGGAAAGCTAGCTTGCTAGACACGCCCTTGGCCGTGTGCAGTAAACGCATATTTAATAATTTCTGTAAAAATTTGCATTTTTATATTACATTGCGCGGAAAATACGTGTACAACAAAATATTACAAATAAATATGTAAGTATAATACCAAGGGGGAAGACTCAACTCAAACACTCAATGTTACACAGATCTGTATTATTGTTGAAATATTTGTTGTCAATGTTGCAAAATCATATACCAATCAAGCATAAAATTTGTTGCTAAAACAAATGAGCACCTTCTTACATTGAGTATGTACATAATTTTCTATATATTACAGATAACTATACAACTTATTGCAGTAGATAATTGACTTTAGTTGAGTTAGAAAGGTTTATGAAGACTTGAAACTGCACCAAGTAAAAATTTTATAATAGTAGCTAGATATTGTGCGAATGCACAAGTTACATATTTTGTGCCCAACATTACAGCGCTGCCCATCTTTGTTATACATTAACATAATATACACAAAGACTGTACTATATCAGTACCTAATGTAGGTAGTAATAAGCAGCAAGATCTTGTGATACCATTATGTGAAGTAAAAAATGTTATAAAAACAGAATAATATACATAATGCATGAGAGAACGTGTGCAGTGCAAGTGCCTATTGTGTTCATTAGATATCAACGTTAACGTAAAATTTTTGTTTAGTAGGTATTATGCGTTTTACTTTTTTAATACAAAATGAAAGTTTAAAAACAAAGTTTATAACTGAACCAATCTAAGTGCATATAGTAGGTAATGACAAGATAATTATTTAAGCTAAAGCTACTTATTTTAAATAAAAAGAACTAATCATCCATACTGACTAGAGTGAACATTTAGAAAAACTACTGCAATAAGAGGGGGACTGCAGGTATAAATCAAAAGTAAAAAAAAGTAACCACTAGTAGGTTCCTTTAGCATAATTGTTTTCTTCAGCCTATTGTATATATCTCACTGGTAATAATCAACTAATGGCTAAAAGATGTTTCTCTCAGTGTATATAAAAAATGTTTTATTTCCGTGGTATTACATTGGCGGGATTAGATATCACTTTTGTATATACAATAATTTTAATCCAAGGAATTATTGCCCTTATATGTAGACATATTTTTCACACTCAACAAGGTTGAACTCAAGATATTTGTCAGACAGTGCAACGTCTTACCGCATTTTTCCTTTATCTCTGCAATTACCTTTACTATACTTTGGCATTGTCATACAATGGATTTTAAAACAAAAATGGGTTTCTAACGTCAAAATTTCATTCAATAATTTGAATCCAAGGAATTATTGGTCTTATGATGTAGATATATTTGTCATACTCTTTGTATTGTTATCATTAAAATATTGCCCAGTAATTGTATGAATTTCAAACAATGAATCTGTTCAGACGATAAGCTTTTATAACTTTAATAAGAATTGATTAGCGTTGTCGTTTCTCAGTTTCACTAATTATTTTTGCGAATCAGCAAAGCTTATCGAAAAACTGTTCTTTTCATTCATTATACTAGTATAGTATACTAATATAGTTAGTATAAGTATGTGTATGTATGTATGTTTTGATTTCAAATTGACTGTAACACAAATAATACCTTGTTTGTGCAAAATTATTGTTAATAATGGTTATTACAAAGTTTATCAAGATACATGACAATTTTTTTAGTTATATCTATATTATTTATTGATTAACTGTGGTAAAACTGAATGACAAAATAATGGATACAAATATATGATAGACGTACAATTAACTGTATGCATTTATTCCTTTTTTATGGTAAGTTAAAAGCCTAAAAAAATAATTTCTCTGGCCAATGTAGTTGCGGAAAAAATCAGACGGCATACGAACAAATGAATAATTCATTATATTTACTTGCATGAAATTATTTAAGGAACTGCAGCTGAGTATAATAAAACTATATACTATACTATATAAGTACTATACTATATTACAAAACAGTCTTGTTTTTAACTGGATGAAATATCGAAAATAATGTTGACAATAAAAACAATTGCGTAACGTCAGCCGTGACGTAAGTCGTCTAAATTTTTGCCGGAACTATAACAGAATTATGACAGAAAACAGTTTTGGAAGAGTGATGTCGTCTGTCAGGTGTTTGTACATAATAATGACAAACATCTACACCTAAATATACTGTCAATGGTTTTCCTAGTTCTTTTCAAGAATACAAGAAGAATACAATGTAAAATAATTATAATTGTTCAAAATGACTTATGCCACTTGAGCTCATACAAACGTATCGTAGCCAGAGAATTTTGCCCAAATTCGCCATAAATGTTATGCAGCTGGTAATGGTTACTATAAATAGTTTCATTTTGTTTATGTACACTCACAAAAATCAAACAAGCACTATGTATAGAAAAATGAAATGCACTAACCACAATACTACTGTGACTAATAATACTTTTAGGTTAACAGCAGCAGGTGATAGATTACAATGTTATCATACGTTCCAATTTTACATATTTTTTGGGAAAGTTCAATTGTTTACTTCGTTAATACTGATACAAAAAAAAAAAAAACGAAACCGTTTGTAATTTAGTAACACAATTTTGCATTTTATAACAGTTATATTTTAATATTTGAAATGTATTTGTAGAAAAATTATTTGTTTTAGACATCTTTTTCTTAATATTTTTTGCTGCTTTTGGTTAGATATACAAGCCTCTTTAGTATGGACACTTATATTCCGAATGCCCTGTATAACTCCAATAACTTGGTATGATTTATTTTATAACATCATCAAAAAGAACACCTAAACGTCTAGGAAATACAAAACGAGAACAACGTAGCGCTTACTATAATTTATTTGCAAGAAACAAGGCTTATTCGCCTTTTGTGGATCGTGAGAAAGAGTAAGGTAATGCAAGGTAGGTTCAACTCAAGATATTTGTCAGACAGTGCAACATCTTACCGCATTTTTCTTTTATTTCTGAAATTACTTTTACCATACTTACCATTGTCATATAATGGATTTTGAAACAAAAACGGGTTATTTAGCCAACGTTAAAATTTTCTTTTTAAAAACGTTCGTAGATTTTGTAAATCGAAGTGTATAAAGTTTGTTGATCACTCATGGTGAAGGCTCACGGAATAATGACAAAGCTTTTCTAATATGGTTAGAAAGGCTAGGATAATTTGTGTTTAAAGAACAATAAATCACAAAACATTGATATACATGTCAATATCTTAATTAGCAGAACAACATTTTTATCTCACGGAGCATTAAAATGTTATAATATTACAATAAAATTCTTTAAAATTCTAAGAACCCTTAATCGATTTTACAAGTACTTATGTCATGTTCCATTTATATCGCGTAAAAACATATTATTAAATTAATAGCAAGGCGAATTGCGGTTAATTTTTACTATTATTATTTAAGAATATATGTTTTTTAACTGTCATTGGTTATAATTTTTTGAACGCCTTTCCAAATTGTGTTTTTTTTTGCATTTTTTAACAGGATTTTTTTAAACAATGCAACTATTTACTACCTTGATTTTACAACTAGAAATTTAAAGCATTTAAAACGATATTTCTACTGCGACTTGCCTTATTTGCTGGATAATTGTACTGAAACATTAGAAATATCTGATTGACTTTTGCGTTAAATGTACAGGGCGTTCTGACCGCCTGTGCCACTATATTATTTATTTAATTTTTTTTTTAAGGATAGAAGTTTTTGGAAAATTATTCAATAGTAATTTTGATATTCGTATTTATCTCTCAAAAAATTTGAGTACAATTACCGAAATAATAAGAATTATCGCACACAAATTAAATAAAAAAGTACTTTCTTAGGCCTATAACTTTTAAAAAAAGCAAAATTGTACTAATATAAGTTGATTTAAATCATATTATTTTTGTTAGCCTAAAGTATGACCCATTTTTTACTGAACACCCTGTATACTCTCTGAACGTATAGATAAAACTTAAAGGTCTTTGACACTACGGTAATTTGTTAAGCTTTCCTTAATGCCATGTAGTATAATATGCATATTTGTATTTTAAGCGAAACCACGTATCTTCCATTTGTTATGTAATTAGAATGACCCGTAAGAATGGGAACGCCAAAATTTCCCATATACTGACGCACTCATGGTGAAAACCTGTTAGTGATGTTTTGCTATTAATGCAGTTATTCTTGACATAAAAAACTAAGTTTTGTAACAACATTAAATGAATTTGAATTATTTAACAGTACTGATTCAAATCTAAATATAGTAAGAAATTTATTTGTAAATGTTAAGTACTTAGTTGGATCTTAATAGCTCAAGTTATATAATAATTGTGGAATTTAAAAATATAAATATAATAATGATATATAATAATTAAGGAATTTCAGATTTTTTATAAGGATGGATTAGTTATTTTAAAACAGCTTTCGATTAGTCTTAAAGAAAAGGTTTACTTGTTGCATGTCGCCAAAATGAATAATTTTCGAGAAAACTGCTATTAAGGTCGCCGTAAAATAATCAATTTTGTGGTGTTTTAGGTACAGAAATCCTGAAAAATAAAACACATAGAACAAAAGTAATATCAAAAAAAAAAATTTTGAGGTTTTGTTTATACACTTTTATTATTTAAATTCTCCACAATTAACATAATAACTTTTAAAAGCGTTTATAAGACACATTATTTTGTGTCTTACTCTAATCCCACATTTTAACAATTATTTTTATATATTTCTAAACAAAAATGAACAATCTTATATGCAGAACTATATTTTATGTTATAACAATATTTACATCTACAGTTAAATTTGAAAAAATACGTATTTTGAAATATTTCTGTACCTACAAATTTGTTGGTTAGACCACTTTCTGCCGTTATTTATTCGTTTTATTTCGGTACCATCGGATATTTACGGAAGGCATGAGGTAATGTTCCTGTTATTTGCTAACTTCTAGGTCGTCTGCTACTTCCTGCCCGGTCGCTTAGTTCGACTTGCAGGAAGCGACCTACATTGTCGTAGGTACTTAACCGCAAATCTATAAATGATACTGTAGGAGTACTCCGCGGGCTAATGCCCCGACCGGCATTGAATTATACCTGCAGTATCTATGTGAACAGCTAAGAACCCTTGTCGGCCACTCCACCAGACATAGACCGGTTTTGGGCTTGTTAGCCCTCATCAGTATGCCATAGGTCAGATGACCGACAATTGAACTGGCTGTTCCTTCATATGTAGGTGCACATATAAATCGAGTGCAGGTGAGATCTAACTGGTCTGCTACTTCCTATTAGCATTAGCCCGCGGAGTAGCTGTTTCCTGCAGTATCATTTATAGATTTAATGGCGCATCGCCCAGGGCGAGAGGTCTGCGGTTAAGTACCTACGATAATGTAGGTCGCTTCCTGCAAGTCAAGCCGCTTAGGCCGAGCAGAAAGTAATAGACCAGTTACATCTCACCTGCACTCGATTTATATGTGAACCTACATATGAAAGAAAAGCCAGTTCAATTGTCGGTCATCTCACTTATGACATACTGATGAGGGCTAACAATCTCGAAACCGGTCTATGTCTGGTGGAGTGGCCGACAAGGGTTTTTGGCTGTTCACACAGATACTGCAGGTGTAATTCAATGCCGGTCGGGGCATTAGCCCGCGGAGTAGTTGTTTCCTGCAGTATCATTTATAGATGCTAACTTCTACATTAGGTATTCAATTCTTAAATGTCTAAAATCATTTGCATTTATATAAAACACTATTTTAAGAATACGGCGCCCTTAACGTATCTGATAAACTCCTAACAAATTATTAATTCAAAAAATATTACAGTTAGTAATGTTTGGTAATTATCTATCTGGTGGATATTGCTAAAATAAATATATAATAAATATTTTGTTTGTGCTATTGACTTTAGGTGTAAGTGGTTATTTTTTTTTATTTTATTTAGGTTTTGGTGGTTATTTTAAATGTTATATTTTTTCTTGTTACCATACCTACTAGTTGAAATAATCTTTGAATTATTAATTCCTTAGAATTTATGTATTGATTCCATGCTTAAAAATACGTTAAATGTAGTGTTCTCTAAATTGTACATTTTGGCGCTGTTTCCAAAAATCTCTTTCCTTAATAAAACCTGAAAGGAAAAGTGGTACAGGTGCTCAGAAGGCCCTGCAAATTTAACTCAAAAGTCAATTAGATATTCGTGTTTATCTCACAAAAAATCCCCAATATTTAAGTACAATTACACAACAAATAAGAAAATTATCGTAAAAAGTGAAATAGAAAAGTAATTTTCCAGGGGTACTCAAATTCAAATTGTACTAAGTTGATTTAAATAACATTATTTTTGTTTAAGGAAGTTAGTCATAAGGCAGGGCCCCTTCGTTACTAAACACTCCGTTGATTTCTACATATGTTTTCAACGGTTATTGAAAAATTATTCAAAAACAGTGTTTTGGGTCCAATCGATAAGGATCGAGAGATCGTAGATACTTTAGACATATTTTTAAATAACTTTTTCTTTTGTCTGGATAAGATGAATTAATTAGCCCTGAAAGTTTGTCACACACTATGTATAATTATTTTTTGTATAGGTATTATTTTTTTCAAACGTTAGTATTATGTAGACAGTCTTAGAATGATGTATTCCTTGGACGTTAGTCATAACAAAGTGGTTCTTTTTTCAAGACAGATGCAGAAGATATATTTATATTCCTTGTCAATTAATTCCTTCATAATCTTTCCAATCAAATCTTAATTCAAGTTCTAATCAATATTCTAGGCGTAAGTCCGTCTTCCTGTCTTCAAACTCAGAACGGTCATCAGAGTGGATTTTAGATTATAATTCAGATGTTAAACATGTGTAGTTTTCATTTCTGCACATCTGCGGGAGATATTTATATAATTATAGCTGTGACGACACCTTTTCCAGACTAATTAAATTCATCAACTCCGAACTTGAAACACTTTCCCGAATCGTATGAATGGAAACATGGAACATTTCATGGCTATATAAATAATGTTTTAGATTTCTTTATTAATGCCAAAGACACACCATTCATGACATTAAATATTTAGTTGTGCGTGTGATAGCTCTTCCTTTTGACTACAAATTACATTTCTCATTGTGTTACTCTGTCTGCCGTCTGCAATTTTTTCGTGCTTTGAATAAATTATTATTCCACTTTCTTACGTTCACAAGAATATGTTGATCGGTCCGGAATAAAAAAATATGTGGCGAAAGGGTGAATAAACGCTGAAGTTCTCTATAAAAACATACAAATGACGCCAGGCGAAATAATAAAATTATTTTTTAAATTAGTGCAGGGTTATTTTTATTAGAGGCACTTTTAGTTTTGTATCGTGAATAAAACGAATGAGTTAACTGCATTAGTTACGTTGTTTATGTATAGCGCAAGCGAAGTATGACCCCATTGCAGAATGCTTAATTGAAGCTTATATTATTTCATAATTTTATTGAATTAAGTCAATTAAATGTTACGTCTTACTTAATTTTAACATAATTACAGGGTGTTTATGCCATAACTTCAGAAGGTTAATCCTGGACTATTTTAGACCAAAACACCTTAATAAACACAAATTCTAAAATAAAGTTTCTTCTTATTAGTGGTCCATTGGCAGATGTTATAAACTGGCAATGTTGTAAATATTCCAAAACCTGGACGTCCAAGCATTAATGAAAATCAGAAACAGAACATTTTGATAAGTATGGTGGATAACTCATTAAATAATGACACTAGTCAGAGCACAGTGCTACGTATCCTGAGGAAAGAAAAATATCATCCCTACAAAATTCAACTTATGCAGGAACTCACTCACTTCACTTTTGCGAAATTCTAATGGATTTATGTTAAGGAAATAGAAATTTACACCGGCAAATACTTTTTTCAGATGAGGCCACATTTTGTCTGAATGGTACAGTAAACCGTCAAACTTGCAGATATTGGAGTCGGGAAAATCCTCATTGGATGGCAGAGGCACATACCCAACACCCTCAGAAATTAAATGTGTGGGCTGGAATAATTGACGACAGAATAGTAGGGCCTTTCTTCTTTGAAGGAACCCTTACAGGATAAAGACATTTAGAGTTTCTAGAAAATGACCTTGTTCCAGCCCTTGCAGTAATTTTTCCTAACGATAATGACCCTGACATTCCTGACGATACCATATGGTTTCAGCAAGACGGTGCACCTCCGCACTATGCGCGCCCTGTACGAGATTTTTTGGACAACTGTTTTCCTGGGAGGTGGATCGGCAGACGCGGACCGATAGAATGGCCTGCAAGATCGCCAGATCTTACACCTCTTGACTATTTTTTATGGGGATACTTGAAGTTAAAAGTGTACATTAATAAACCACGTAATTTAGAAGAACTTCAAAATCGCATTCGGGACGAAATACGCAGAGTTAGCCCAGAAATCATTCATATTGTGCAAGAATTTCTTCACAGACTTGCGCATTGTCAAGAAGTTGGTGGATGACAATTCGAACATTTAATTTAAGTATAAAATTTTCTAACATTCAATCGTCATTTACTCGAAAACTTTCCTATGTAAGAGGGTAAAATTTTAGTACTGTCTGATAGAGAATTAACGATCTTTCAGAATCAAGGAAAAAAATATGGTGTTGCCATTTAAAAAAAAATCGATGACGTCATTACTCGAAAACAAATGACGACATTTGAAAATCGCATTTTACGCTAAAATATGTATTTTTTAAATTAAAAATCGACCAGTTCGAGGATTTTTCCCAAAAAATAATTGTTTCGTTTTTATTGAATTTATTCCATACTTTTGGCGCATACTGCATAAAAATATTGAAATTGTAACCAACAATCTCCCTGTAACCATTCAAATATTGTAATTAAAATTAATTACAGAAAGTTTTTTTTTTATTTAAATATAAAACTTATGAGTTATGTGAAAAAAGTGAATCTTCCTAATATAGCAACTATTTCCATAATACCAGTTAACCTTGTCTATTTTGAATTTTAATTATTTTAAAGGACAATAACTTTTATTTAATTTAGGTGTCTGTAGAGACCGTTTTTACATGTCGAGACGTGTTTAAGCTAATAATATCCATTTGTAATGCTTATGTCTATGGTAATACAATATTTCAAAATGTAGGGCTGTTGAGTATTGGTTAATATAAGAAAATGTTTGATAAGGAATAATGTTGACTGGTGGTGTTGAAAGTGTCAATAATAATATAATTAAATTTTCTTATAAATCCATAATAATAATTAAAATGTATTCCAAGGTAGTGAAATTATTATTGGGAACAGCTGAGTATGAATGCAAAATATTTTAGATCAAATCTGACTCTTGTCTTGGTTTTTGATAGTCGCAGAACTTTTCTTACTCATAAGAGAGCTTACTGATTTCTTTTTGCATCGGGTCATATTTTCAAGTTATTAAAAACAACTGTGAAATATCACGATAATTATAAGAATGTAATACAAACATCTGTATATCTGCATATTTGCGATTGTCTACAAAGTGTTTTGCCAACGCGGAGTTCATAGAATCGGTAAGAATGATTACGCCAGTTCTTAGATGAGAGGCTTTGCTATGTTTTAGCCTTGTTTTAGTCTGAATCCCGTACAAATATACTTTACCAACGAATGCGGACGTAAATATTTTTGCATTCAGTAAATAGGATATCAAGAAATATGATAGGAAGTACTGGGTATAATTATAATTTTAAAGATAGCAGAGAGAAATAGTTAAAAAATATATATATTTGAAATCCAAGTTTTAGAGTATGAGCAAGCATAACAAGCTAAAGGTAAACATTTCTGAGGTATGCAGAAATAAATATTTATAATACTGTTTTTTGGCAATCTTATTCAGTGCAATTCGAAGATATATAGTACAGGAAGTGTTATACATAGAGAGCCAAATTAAATGAAAACTTTTAAATATTTTGATTCTGTAGTAGGTAGTAAGAATAAGACGGTTTTTTCTAAATCAATTTCATACAAAAGGATATAAGCGTACTGGAAAATGAAACTGGAACCTGAGAATATTTTTGGAGGTTACGTTAAATACTATATATATACGTCACAGTTTTTTTTACATAAAGGTTAAACGTAAGAGTTGTGCACATTTCTATAGACTGGAAATTTTTCATTTATCTAATAGGTACTATACAGTATGCGCCAAAAGTATGGAATAAATTCAATAAAAACGAAACAATTATTTTTTGGGAAAAATCCTCGAACAGGTCGATTTTTAATTTAAAAAATACATATTTTAGCGTAAAATGCGATTTTCAAGTGTCATTTGTTTTCGAGTAATGACGCCATCAATTTTTTTTGAAATGGCAACACCATATTTTTTTCCTTGATTCTGAAACATCATTTAATTCTCTATCAGACAGTACTAAAATTTTGCCCTCTTACATAGAAAAGTTTTCGAGTAAATGACGATTGAATGTTAGAAAACGTAAATCAATTAAAATATAGCAAAAATACTATCAAGTTTAGTTTTTCGAATTCCATAGTTCTTTTATGGATCACGTAAGTGAAAATCTTTGCAAAGTGTCATTGTCACACCGACTTTCTAATAAGTATTGTAAGCGACATAGAAATTATTATTCAATTTAAAGTATTATGGCACATTTAACTGTTACTCAAAGAATTGAAATTTTAATTCTTTTCGGATGCGGGAATATGACTAGAACTCAGCAGGGAGTTTGCGATTTATTTAATGAAAAATATCCAGATCGCCCTATCAGCCAATCAACAGTCAGTAAGTTAGAGTCTAAATTTAGAGGAACTGGCAATGTTGTAAATATTCCAAAACCTGGACGTCCAAGCATTAATGAAAATCAGAAACAGAACATTTTATTAAGTATGGTGGATAATCCTCATAATTCTTCACGATTGGTTGCATTAAACAATGACACTAGTCAGAGCACAGTGCTACGTATCTTGAGGAAGGAAAAATATCATCCCTACAAAATTCAACTTGTGCAGGAACTCAATGAAGATGATTCCGATCGCCGCTTACACTTTTGCGAAATTCTAATGGATTTATGCCAAGGAAACAGAAATTTACACCGGTAAATACTTTTTTCAGATGAGGCCACATTTTGTCTGAATGGTACAGTAAACCGTCAAACTTGCAGATATTGGAGTCGGGAAAATCCCCATTGGATGGCAGATGCACATACTCAACACCCTCAGAAATTAAATGTGTGGGCTGGAATAGTTGACGACAGAATAGTAGGGCCTTTCTTCTTTGAAGGAACCCTTACAGGACAAAGATATTTAGAGTTTCTAGGAAATGACCTTGTTCCAGCCCTTGCAGTAATTTTTCCTAACGATAATGACCCTGACATTCCTGACGATACCGTATGGTTTTAGGAAGACAGTGCACCTCCGCACTATGCGCGCCCTGTACGAGATTTTTTGGACAACTGTTTTCCTGGGAGGTGGATCGGCAGACGCGGACCGATAGAATGGCCTGCAAGATCGCCAGATCTTACACCTCTTGACTATTTTTTATGGGGATACTTGAAGTTAAAAGTGTACATTAATAAACCACGTAATTTAGAAGAACTTCAAAATCGCATTCGGGACGAAATACGCACGAGTTACCTCAGAAATCATTCATAATGTGCAAGAAAAATTTCTTCACACCGTGCGCAGTGTTAAGAAGTTGGTGGATGGCAATTCGAATATTTAATTTAAGTATAAAATTTAATCAATTGTATTTTATTTTACATACCTCAGAATTGTTACTTTTCTATGAATAAAATTTACATTTTCCAACATTCAATCGTCATTTACTCGAAAACTTTCCTATGTAAGAGGGCAAAATTTTAGTATTGTCTGATAGAGAATTAAACGATCTTTCAGAATCAAGGAAAAAAATATGGTGTTGCCATTTAAAAAAAATCGATGACGTCATTACTCGAAAACAAATGACATTTAAAAATCGCATTTTACGCTAAAATATGTATTTTTTAAATTAAAAATCGACCTGTTCGAGGATTTTTTCCAAAAAATAATTGTTTTGTTTTTATTGAATTTATTCCATACTTTTGGCGCATACTGTATAATTTACTTTCATGCTAACATTTGTCAATACGTAGCACCAAAATAAAATTAATGTTCAAATCACAAAACAGTAACCCAAGAACAAATTAATACACTTATGCAACACAATTTTCCCATATGTCCTAAAATAACAAAGTTGCAATCAAAACTAACGTATACGCGTGAACATAATAGTCGAAAATAAATCTAGTTAAAAAATGGGAAATTGTTCATGACGGTGGGGTTGCCTATTATTGGCGTATGTGACGCAATACTAAAGGGGTTCATTAATATAGCGCTTTGTTGCCCCAATTCATCGTCTGCTTATGGTTTCTGCATAAATATTTACCAGGTCATATTAAACACTTTATATGTCCTATAACCTGCATGGTAACACGATACTTACAAAGTTAAAAATAATCAAAGTAGCAGCAAATCATGTAAATGACGGCCACCTCACAAGCAGTCGGAATAAAATGGGACGTGAGATATTTTTTAACAATTGTCGACGATATTATATCCATCTTGACGGAAGCACATATCGAAAAACCATCGGTTATACCGGAAGTTACTGACACGGTATTGAGGATTTAATTAAAAATATACAGGAACTGAGGAAGAAGTTAATTACATTGTTATTTCGAATGATTCCTAGTAAATCCTGTTAACGGATTTCACGGAATCCTAACGCATTTAATTTATTTTCTCAATATTATTGTTAGCAAGCACATATATTTACGTGATGTCAACACAGTTTATTTTGCTCTAGTTTAAACATAGGTGCTCATGTATAATATCTGCTCTCATTTCTTGCTGTTCTTGTAGTTTTGCTTTGACGCAGGAATACGTATACCTACTCTGCTTATGCTGAACAAATTTTTTCTAGAAATGATAATTCCTCTATTACGAGTACTAGGCTGATAAATAATTTTATACTGCTTTTATTGAATTCAAAATGAAATTTTTAACAACCAAAACATTAACTAATAAACAAAATATAAATGACTCAATGGAATCTCCAATCAAATTTTCAAATAATTTGCACAGTCCCTATACCTTAGAAATTCCAAAGCTATTTAGTTAAATAGTACCATATTAAAATAACTTTGACTCGCGTCCTACAAAGAACTAGCGCTATGGTTGAATCAAGGAATCAAAATTTTAAAAAGTCTCGTGCTGCAAAACAAGACAAGAGTTTATTTAAAGTCTTGTTCTTGCTCGATCTTGCAAGATGTCTTGTCTTGTCTTGCTAGAAACTCGCAAACTCCTTGATTGAAACAAATGAGAAACATAGAGCTTTATTACAAATTTGGTAATAACGGCTACGCTACGCTCTATCGATATGGTCGATCGTAAACTGGTAGCCGATGTATATATTTGCATAATAAGTTATAAATAATGGACGAAATAGACGAAATAGAATCGGAGCCTTTCAGTCAAGTGGCAGTGAATTTATAATTAATTCAGTTAAGCAGAACTGGACCTATAGACTCAATTATATGTAATAGTTACTTATGCAACGTTTTATTCATAATCACATCATAGTCATATTTGTGGAGTTTTTGATATTTCTTAGTACTCAATGAAACGTAATAATTTTTGTTATACCTACTGGTTGCTATGATACGTTATTTATTATCAATAATTTAATAAACAGTTCCATCTGAATTTGGTAAAAATGTAAGAAAGCAATTCTGTTCCTGTGGCTGTTTTCGAAAAAGCTCAAGAAGCAATTTTCCATTTATTACTAGTGAAATTCAGGGGACATTACGAAAAAGTGTTCGCCAAATTTAACAAATGGACGGAAAGTAATGATAATAAATGAAGAAGCCATGTTTTCGTATTTTTTAAATTTGAAGGAGAAATATGCAATTTCATCAATGTGGTCGAAGTATTCGATGTCGAAGGCTACTATAAAGGTCTACAAAAATATAGATATTGGAAAATATAACAAGCTTACTGCTTATTTAAAGAGTGAATCGAGAGAATATAAAGCAAAAAAAATGCAGTATTGAAAAGAGTACATATTGAATTGAATATAGAATTTTTGACTGGGGCTTCCGATAAAGAATATGTAACGATTAAGATAATATCTCTTTACTTTTTACATGTTATTAGGTATATAGTGAACTTGAATTATTTTACGATGCATTAATAATGTTTTTTTTTTTGTTTCAATATCTGACACCAAGAGGGGCATTTCAAGAAAATTCGAGCTATCAAGTTTTATTTTTATCTTATCTATGAACCCTACGAACCTATACAGTGTTCCAAGTTTTTCTCAGTTATTTAGTATTAGCCCTTTCACTTTATGAAACCATGACAGTAGTAGACTCAGTTAAATAAATCATATATATTTTCTAAAATGTCCATAAAAATAAATCGTATGTACGCTCGCCGCAACAGAAAGGTTTCCAGTCCGAATCAGTACTATATTTTGCTTAAGCGCTTGTTCGTCACACATGTGCCTATACAAACAATTATTGATACATATTGACACGAACTAATCATTGATGTTTCCCAAAATGCTTACTAACAGTTCACCAGGACATGCTAAGTTAGATAGCTTTATGTTGTGGCCACTGTACCTACTCTTTGATATGCTTATATACTAAAAATATAGCTACAGCCAAGCAAACTAGCAAATAATGGCATTTATTGTAGCCAAATAAATTCATAATGTTGAAAATCTTTAAAAATATATTATTTAGTCATAATTTTTATATTTATTATGCAAAAAACATTTGCTATTTGCATTTTTTTTCACTACTTAATTAGTCGATCCCTAAAATGCATATAATCCTTATATAATTAATTAATACATGAATTTTGTATTTATCTAAAGTTAGAAACTAATTCTTTAAACATTTACAGAATTGCATTTAGTTATTCCACTCCGAAGTAAAACATTATTAAATGACAGAAGTCAAAATACTATAAACAAAATAATTTATTAAAAGTAGGGTTGTAAGCGCCACTTTATCACTCGTAGGCGGCTACCTAACGAGATGTATCAATGGCTAAGAAAATATTTATCAATTACCAACGGAAATGTTTATACATGTGTCACGGATGCCATTAAAATCGTCCT
The DNA here is from genome assembly GCA_037114965.1 of Monochamus alternatus. Classification (NCBI taxonomy): domain Eukaryota; kingdom Metazoa; phylum Arthropoda; class Insecta; order Coleoptera; family Cerambycidae; genus Monochamus; species Monochamus alternatus. The sequence goes on along the minus strand of CM073431.1, from coordinate 67,683,396 downwards.
GCACGGTCCGATCCTTGAAAAGTTTATTAATGGACCAGTCAGAACTTGCTTACCCAAGTCCAGAGATAACATCCAGTAGGTTATGTCTACACGACTTCTTTTGTCGTAAGGTGCGGCCGCCGTGACCAGTGGCGGAGGTACTAGCTAGCAGTGTTCCATAATACAATATTGGTTTATCACAATAGGGAACAGTCATGAATTTTGCTTTTTATGAAATTAATTTCTACTGGCCTCATAATTATGTGATTCATTAATATTTTTAGCCATTTTAGTGTTACTGTAACATAAAACACGTTTGACGTCACAAACATATTCTAGCAAAGTCCTGTCTTTTAAATAAATTTTAATGCACGTTGGCGTTTATTTCAGCATTTTTGTGTAGCATTTGCTTCCTCTTTCTTAATTTAAAATAATAAAAACATTCAAGAGTAGTCCTACATAAATATTCTAAAGAATTGTTCCAACAACAGCAAGAATCAATTCCAAACTGTCTAGAACTATTCAGTCAGTTCAGTTGTTAATGTACTTTCCGCGAAATCGATGTAAGACGGAGTTGGTGAAATATTTCTGATAGTTCTGAACCAGTTCTCGACGGCTGTTGACCTTAAATATTGCTCAGTGCCCCAATGCAAATTTTCGTCTATTAGAACACTTAAAAAAGTTTTTTTACTGTATTAGAAAGGTATTTTAAGCTAATATAAATCAAATCTCCTACAATTCCTATCAATTAAGTCATATGTATGCTGTCCGATATCAAACATCTAATACAGTAAAACAAATTTTACAAAAGCTAATAATAAAGAATATATGGGTTGATATTGTTGGTGTAATTCAATGCTGGTTGGGGCTTTAGTCCACAGGGTAGTTAGTTTCACACAATATTATTAATACAAAAGTATTTATTTAATTAATATGAAAAACTGCTGTCTTACATTTTCCTAATTAAGTTGTCTTAGTCTAGATCTGCACTTAAGGGAATACTATTGGTTATTGTTGGTATTGCCTACATAGTAACATAATACGACATGACAGACTTGTTAAAATATAAATATAATGAGTCCCTAATTTTTAGCAGCAAAAACATTATTATTCCTTCACTTATTTATCGCCATCAATATATATTTTAAAGTTATTTATAATGAAAAATTTTGTTATGCACGTAATATAAAGAAACTATTTTATTTTTCAGATTTTGAAAATCTTTGCTGTAACGACTAATAGGGTAAGTAATCGAATACGGTACGTAATATGATACGAAAATAATGTGCATGCTCAGCTCATGTAAAGATTATTTGTATTATTGAACTTCCTTCGAGACATTATTGATTTATCTTCGGTTCTGTTTTTGAACAACACCGTTAATCAACTAATATATGTAATACGAATATTGATAATAATATTATTTATTTACTTATTTATGACAAACAACATTGGAGATGTGAAAACATTTCAAAATAAAACTTCATAACGTTTCGTTATTATAAAACCTAAATACATGTTTTATTCCTGTTTATTATTCTAATATGTAGCTTCTAAATTGATGCTTTATTGCAATTTTATTGGAAATTGGAAATCGTTTTCTAAGTATGAAAAGCTATTAGTGTAAAATTGTTTTCAGTGGTTTGTACCTAATTGCTTAATTATAAAACTGGCTAACTATCAAAATCAAGCCAGTATAACTCACTTTAATCGATGTTGGTCAAATTATTTTCTATGTTAACCAAGAATGATTGTAATAAAATACTGAATTATTGCGTTGTGTGGTTCTCACGTCTTATCAATTTAACTCTAAAATATCTTGTTAATAATAAGTGTAATCCATTATATTTGTAAGTATTTATTTTTATCAGAAAGTATATTAGAAGCGTCGCCCTTGATTGGCTGCAATCTTTTTTTAAATAATAGATCTCAAAATATTAGTGTTAATCATATTGATAATCGTAAAAGAAAAAATAGACTCTGTTATTCTGATTAACAATATGGGAGTTCCACAGGGATCTATGCTGGGGTCAATCCTTTTCTTTCTTTTTTATAGTAACGACATTGACTCGGTTTCATTTGTTGCCTCTATTGTTCATTATGCAGATGATACGGTTGTTTTGTTTTCCATGATGTTAAAATTTTGAGAGACATATTACAGTGTTCTATGAATAATTTGTTGGCTAGGTTGGAAAAACATTGCCTTTTCTTACAGTTTCGAAACAAAGGCCATTAGATTCCAAAATTGGCAAAATAACTGTTAAAAAATGAATGTAAGTATAAAAGATTCTTTAATTTCTTCTAATTCGCGTAATATAAAGTGTTTGGGTGTCATCATTGACGAAAATTTGAATTGAAAATACCATTGTCTTTCCTTAATTTCTAAGTTAAATTCAGTGTGTCATATGTTTAGGGGACTTAAAATGGTACTTACCAAGCAGAAATTAATTAATTTATATTACGCATGGAATCAAAATTGTGGTGTGGAATTTTGTTTAGGGATTCGTCCACTCCTGATGATTTTATTTTTCAGAAGTGAATTCTGAGATTAATAGAAATTAGGTATACATCGCCAGGTTTCATGTAGAGATTTTTTTAGAGTGAAAAATTTTAATTTTATGTGGTGTTTTTATATTTGAGACAGCTGTTTATGTTTTTATGAACGGGCAAAAGTCTTCTCTAAACTCAAATCGTCGTTCACTCACTAACACAGCGGAACTGAAATTAAGTGAAGTGTATGATTTTGGTGATCACAATTGTACCACAAATCAAACTGTTCATTCGGTGCGCCACTGATGCGTTAGCCTAGATGTGAAATTTAGATGTCCGGATGAAATGGAAATGAAATCGAGTTTTGTCGTGGATGCCTTTTTGTTGCATTTAGTGGTCGTTAACAATGCGGGGCGAAAAAGGCGGCAGTGATTTTTTCGGTATCGCGACGCCCCACCACCGTATATTATTGTGTGTGTATTCTTTATTACCTGTTGAGAGCGTTACCTGAATGGAATACTAATTTATGCAACGACTTAATACATTCATAATTCGTTTTGCCTAGACATTAATTAGGTTCAAGGTGCGAGTCATCGAAATTCATTGAGAACTGAAATAGAGTTACTACAAACTAATTGATAAATTTAGGAAAACTTGGTGCTTTCTCAAAATAATGTATTGTTTCAAGTCCTCTGTTCTTTTGATACGTTAGGAAAGTGTATTATATTAGTTTTTTATAAATAATAATGCTTCGGTATATTAGAATTATACTATTTAGTATTTGATGCGAATTTTCATCATAAATTGCCTAGATAATCTTTAATTGAATGAGTTATTTCGAAAAGGCACAACTCTAGAAAAGTAAATTTTACGGGATAACAAGAAAACGTTTATTTTTGATATTAGTCAGGATACAATTTTGGTTTCTAAACGAAGTTTTAATAACAAGAATAACATAAAAAAATCAGAGACGCTGTGAACATTTTTGTTTTGTTTTTGGCGATATGTCTGAGATGCAGTGTTTACACCACTTATACCTGTATAATAGTTACTATAGTATATAGTATAGTAGTAAGTATATATGTGGAGTATTGAAGTAGAGGCTGTAAGCTTCATTAGTCAGTATATTCTTTTTGCAGTTCTAGCATTCATTGCCATTTTTGCTAAATCGTTTAAAGCCATACAGTTCAACACCTTTTCACATTCCCCAATGTGCCATTCACTGAATCAAATACACATTTAAAATATAAGCCAGAAAGAATTAAAATTATTGCCATGCTGCTCGTTTCATTTTCATTTTTTCAAGTCATTTTTTTATCATCAACTTCACCTCTTTCTTAATTTCTCTATCCGTTTCTTGAATGGCCAAAACGACCAAATTAAAAACATAATGAAAATAAAATTCCTTCTGCAATAATAACCTTAAATCAGTTAATGACCTATTTATTTTTACCGATTTGCTTTTGGTGCTTCTAAATTTTGTAAATTGTCAAAATAACCTGGTTTAAAAAATCGGTTGCTCTAATTCCAACAACAATAAAAATATATATTTTTTTAATTTCTTATTCTGTTAAATCCAAATTTTTATTGTATACGTTCAAAATCAGTATTAAAATAAATAATGTGAATGGAGATTGTTTAACATTTAAATTAGCTATAGCTTGAATTTCGATCGGTATTAAATTATGTACAGTGATGGATAATCTCCAAAATTAATTTAGCTGAAAGTTACTACCAATTAATCTATGTATTTATGCTTTTGCTACATTTAGTTTTGACTGTAAAAAGATACGTATACATATTAACTTTATTGTTAATTTGCAAAGTGGAAATGGTGTAATCATATATACTATCCATGAATTGAATAACGGATTAAGTACAGATGTCAATATGCTGCAATGAAAATATATAAACGATTCTAAAAAAGCATACAATTACGGTCATTAGTCGTTACATTTAAACAACCACAAAAAAGTCGGGGATATACTGAAATGTGGTTGCACCTGGATCATGCTCAAAAACTCTACAATTGGTAGTCCAGTAAATCATATAGATACTTCCAAGCAGATCTATAATTAAAAATTATATCGGTTGATTCACCGTATAGCGGCCACTTACGTGAATAATAATTATCTCTTATGGCACTATTGTTTCGTCTGAGAGGACGGCATATGTTATTAAGACGGTTATTTGTAAAGCAACCTGCGACCACAGTCCACCATAATTGGAAAGTTTGGTTACAGTCGGGTCGCTTTGTTTAAAAAATGTTGTGTAACGTTAAAAAACACTTGTTTTATTCTTTCAGTTCCCCACAAATGCGACAATTACTCAAAAATTTTGCTAATTGCAATACTAAAAAACAAGTACAGCGTCACTTCCTATTTCTTTTGCAACTTTTTTTTAAAAAGATATCCTTAAATATTTAATACGTATTTTATCACGGTGTGATTTACTTTGCAAAAAAAGTTACAGAATATTTGATCACCTAATTAGGGAAGTTGACTCATTAGGACTACGTTACTATAGCAATTATAATAGCAAATACACAACTGTTTCTGTGATTTCCCTACTCATAATAATTGCATCTTACTTTTTGTTAATTTGTGTGGCCGCTTCCATGTGACTAAATCGGATGTTCGTCGCTGCTATACTACTGGCCGTTGTTGGCACTGCCGCCTATGCCACAGGGTAAGGTAAGGCTCTACCTAGTTGTATCTATTTATTGACTTTATTTTATAATTAGGTAGGTATTTTATATATTTATAGATGTATACTTCAATACTTAAAAAAAGTGGAGGGAAGCGTTACTTTGATCCTGCATCCACACATCGGCACAAAAAAACTAAAGAGAAAATACCATGTTGTCCTAGTGCACGAATACAGAATCAAAATGCCGCTTCTCTTATCATAGTATAGTTGTTTAGTTTAATAATATAATAGATTTTTCTTTTGAAAATTGTTTTAATTATTCATATGGGTTCATGGAAAACGTCACTGGTAGTTCCGATCCAATGATTTATAATAATAATCAAGTTAGGTAATTTATCTCTTTATCGTAATAATGGAATCAATTAACACCTGAGGTTAACAGTAACAGAAGTATTTAGATAAATATAATGGAAATTTACTGCATAGTGCAGAAATAGAAAAAAAATAATAATGTAGAATAACGACAACTCAACGTAAAAATATAAAACGTGTAGTATATGACTAATAACAAACTTATGACTATTCATTCTAATTAACTAGGTATACATAATTTATTCAAATAAATGCGTTTATAAGTACGTACTATATATTTTTTTAAAAAATGCTCGCGAAAAAATTTAGTAATTGCCAGTTATGGCTATTATTTCTTCGGTATTATACCGCACAGTGACTGCGAAGTATTCGAATAACGGCCGGTTTAAAAAACAAAGTTTAACTGTGATTCTTCGTGAGTCAATATCGACATTATCAAGACTATCGGCAGCTACCGATATTATCGTTACTATAATATATACTCTCCCGCACAAGTCTCCGACTTGTCTCCGAAAATTAAGGATAATATCTATATTATTGGTAATATCGATCAATTTTCGATAATATCGATAGATCGTCGATAATATCGATAATTTTTTATCTGTATTATTATAGATATTATCGATAATTATCGATATATCGATACATATTCCCAAGCCTACTCCCATATCGTCTATATCAGTGAGAAAATGCATTTTCAGGGATACAAAGGCCTTTTCAAAATTTTACATTGAAACTACCGCTTTCTTCGCCTGCGAAAAATACGCGATTAGCATACTTACAAATATGATATTTAATCACCCGAATGAATTAAATACATCGATGCAAGGATTTAGTATGAATATAAATAACAGTTAGTGAAAAATTATCTTCATTTATTGAAAAACTGTTTTACTTTTTCATTTTTTTACCATTTGTCATCAGTTACTTGTGAAATTGTTGTATCATTTTTAGACTTAAATCGAGCATCGTACTACAGATGTATTGGTATTAACTTTATTTTTTATTATGAAACGCCCTATATATTATATTATTACATTTTTGGATTCGCCACTTTTTCCTGATTGCATTGGTATAATAATTATGTCATGGGTTATATTTTACCGTGCGAGATATTGGTGATCAGATAACTCCATAATTAAAACTGTATTTTTTTATTATAAAAAATATAAAACTGCAATGCGATGCTCGATTAATTTTTTGATAAAAATTGATAAAAATGTTGAAATTATTTTGAGAAATTGTTCAAGAAATATATTTTTCAGATTTATGATGTCCCCTAGTGTAGCTAAGTCGCAGCCGAATCTAATGTTGTCTCGTAATCACCCTGCACCTATGTAATTGCTTTTCAATAAATAAATTATGTTATTTATACTTCTTAAACTTAACTTATGGAAGAAAATTTTCAGAGGTGAGAGAAATTTAAGGGGTGGCGATCATTAAAAAGTTTAGCACCACAGGTCTATATAATTATTTTAGAAGATTGTTTATATTCTCAAAATCTTGTATACATAATATCTAAACGGCCAAATTGAGTCCATATTGAAAATAAAATTCCTTCGACAATCATAACCTTAAATCAGTTACTGACAGTTCTTTTATTTTTACCGATTTGCTTTTAGTGCTTCTAAATTTTGCCAATTGCCAAAACAACCCCATTTAAAAAATCAGTTGTTCTAATTCGATCAAGAAATAAAATATCAATTTTAAAATTTCTTCTCCTGTTGAATCCGGATATTTATTAAATAGGTAATTAAGTCAATAGTCAACATTCGAATCAACACTTTCTTGGCAGCAGGAGCAGCAGCATGTTCAAAATCATTTTTGAAATGAATGGAGATTGTTTAAGTGAATATGCAAACCTTTAAATTAGCTATAGCTTGAATTTCGATCTGTATTATAGTCAAAAGAAAGTGAAATTAACTAAAAATTACTACAAATAAACCTCTGCATTTATGTTTTCGCTACATTTAGTTTCCGACTGTTAAGAGCACTAGTCTATATCATTATAGAAGAACGTTTTCATTCTCAAAATCTCTTGTGCATAACATACTTCGTTTTTAAATTATTAATTTTTATTGGTTTCTTATCCACTAAAAGTTGATTAATTTTAATCTAGATTTATTCAGATATTATAACTCCCACTGACTAGAATATTTCTATTCGAAACCAGATTACACGAGCTTAACGTATAGTACCTAAAATTCACTTCATTTTATGTTATGCATTAAAGCAGTATTAAAGCCGGTTTAAAAACCCAAAGTTTCGTGCGTTCGCCGACCGCCCTAAAATTTGAGGTTTCCTCGACCAGACAAACTGGCCAGCGGTCGTCGTTTGTTCTTCGTTTCGCGTTTTCTTTTTGCAATCCGCGGTGCGGTAAAACTTGCCTTTGCGAGATGCCGTGGTTCTTTTGTTACAGAGAACTGACTTTTTGGCCATACCGTAAGGCCACACACATCCCTTTTTATTTGCTCTGTTAACAAGCAGCGCACTTACATCGCCGATTCGGACCGCCAGACTTAAAGCGGCGCCTGCCGTAGATATTAAAATTCGTTATCTACCTGTTAATCACGAACTTAGTCACATTCATTTAAATAGGAATTACTGTTAATAGGTGCTATACTTTTTATCTGTTATATTTGGCATTATTAATATTTAGTAAAATTTGATAAACAAAATACCTTCCTAACCCGTCGTATTCTTATAATAGTCTTTTCTACAAATACAAATAATTTTAGACATTTAAGAAGTAGATAATATAGAGCTTATCAAATAACAGGAATGTTATCTCATGCCACCTGCGAATATTCAAAAGTACCGAAGTAAAACGAATATATAACGATAGAAAGCGGTCTACCAATACATTTTTAGATACAGAGGATTTCACAATGCGTATTTTTTAAAATTAACTGTAGATATAAATATTGTAACATTAACGCACATAGTTCTGAATATAAGATTGTTCATTTTTGTTTATAAGTATGTAAAAATAAGGGGGGGGGTCTAGAATAGCAAAATAATGTGTGTTTTACAAATGCTTTTTAAAGGCCATTGTTTTGTTTGAGGAGAATTTAAATAGTAAAAGTGGATAAACAAAACATCAAGAATTTTGTTTTTGATATTACTCTACGTGTTTTATTGTTCGAGATTTCTGTATAGTTGCGGCAAGACTTCAAACGGCTGCGACACAGCTGACGTTACTTAATTGTTTTTACTGTCAACATAATTTTCGATAGTTTATTGTATTAAAAACAATCATATTTTGTAATTTAGTGCAAAAATTTAGTGTAGTAGGTATATAGTTTTATTATTCTCAGTTGCAGTTTCTTAAATATTTTGATGAAAATATGATTATTTTATTATCTTATATTAATTATTCAGTACGGTATGACGTTTCAGAAAGCAGCGATTATATTTCAGTTACTACATATCTATCAGTTTCTTGGATTCTCTACGTTTTCCTGATTGCAATTGGACTATTAAGATAAAAGTCTACAAATTAAAAGTGTGAAGAAGCATTTCCTGAGCAGTAATAACATACTAAAATTTTGAATGGCCTATTTTAAGCTTTTCTGAGTACTTTTAATGAATTCTGAAATACATCTCACACATTGTTAAATGCATATTATATATACATATATCTATCATATTCTGAAATAAAAATTATTTAACTGAAATATAACTTACAATTTCAGAATTATAGTTGACTATGGAAAAACACATGGAAAAGGAAGAATAATGAAGTAAATTTCGAAAAAAATTTAAGAGTGAAAACCGCATTTTAATATAAATAGTCCATTTAGTACTTATATATATATATAAGATTTTTAATAAATAAATATTTTGATTTGATTTTTAAAAACGGTTGTATTTCAAAATGTTTCATATATGTTTGAAGTTCTAATGACAAATTTTTAATGATGTGGTTCGTTTTGTCCAGGTCTTTAGATACTGATCTATAGTGACTAAAAAATGGTTGCAATTGTGCTGTACCTAAATAAATTTAAAAATTAGGTTTAAAATAAAGTGTTTCTGGTTGCCCGACTTGTCCCAAATATTTTACATATTTGTAAAAATATTCAAAGGATAAACAGAAATATTTTTTTAAACACCGAACTATTTATTCGTTGACGTATCGACGAAAGCAGGTAATATACTTATCTTATTTACAAATACATAAGTTCCAATTGAAATAAGAGTTTAATAAACCCGAAACATAGGTTAGTACTAAAAATATGATCGCATATTTTGAAAACATATTAATATATTATCTATATATTTACGTTTAATGTTTATGATATATATTTTTATTGATTCTAATTTTGAAAGGAAATAAACAAAATTGTTGTCAAAACAGCCATTATCGTATATACTTAATTATGTTTTAAGCTGAATTTTAGTATTTATTTCAGTATTTTGCTATGAGGAGGGGGGTAATAAAGAAATCTTGTAAAACGTAAACTAAACTTAAACAGAAAACAAAAACAATTACTTATTTGTATAACAAAATCCAGTATTATGTTATCGTTATCGTGTATGTTATTGTGATTGGTGGCAAATTTGAAGAAACAGCTTTGGTTCCTGGGGGATATGCAATTATAACCATTATACCCCTTCCCTATTTGGATGCGCCACTGGGTATATGCAATAGGTACATTTCACAGCAAAAATGCATGCATTTAGCATTTTTGTATTATTAAAATTTTATTTTTAAATCACTTAATCAGTTTGCTTTAAATTTACTAATTAGTTAAAACGAGTTATATAAACAGATAGGTATTTACATGTCGATTTCTGGGAAGCTTATCAGTTTATTTTGATATTATTGCTAATTATTATTACCAATAATTTTGTGCCAAAAATAAATTGGTGGCAGTAAGACCAAGGCACATGCAAAATACGTACGATGGTTGCGATAATTCTTTAAAAAGAGAATACAACAAATATTGTAAACTGCGACTTTAAAAAACAAAGATTATTGTTATCATCCATAAACTGATAAAATGCAAGTTCCCACCAAATTGACACGTTATACGTGAATTTCAAAAATCGGATATTGCACAATGTTTTCCCACATTAACTCATCAATTTTGCACTTTTACAGTATTTGGAACTTGATTGGAAATACATAATTCAGTTTCTGTTATATAACAAAAAATAATTCACGGAATCATCTCATATTATTTTATAATACCTTATAATTAAACCATATATTAAGTTTTATATTTTGATGAAATAATGCAATCAAAACTTTGTAAATGCTTAAATAGTTGTACATCTTTTAATCAAAATCTTCGTTAAATTATTATAACTGTATAACATTTCTTTTTGTTTTTGTCATTGTGATTTATTATTCTGGGAAATGTACGCATTTCAATATTTTCCAAATGTAAATAACTTCGTGGTAAAAATGTATTAATTTGAACAGCAGCATGGTATTCCATATTTATTTGGTGAATATCTCAGCCATAATTACCACCCATCTATTAATAACTATGTTATGTTTGTGTTAGTTTTGCAGTCGTTACCAGCATTTATGAATGACTTAGTAGAAGCGGCAGAAATATTTGTTTATGACCGATTTGACAAGGTACAGAATTATCTTCTAAAAAGGACACTGCCCATTATCCCTAATTTCAATAAGACTTGACAATTTGAAACTGGCATCTCTAAACCAGCTGTTACTTCCTCGTTACTCTTATTTGCATACAGGTGTCATTAAGAATTATGTTTCTTTTGAGCTCAGGGTCGACACCGTTTTACTTGCATAAAATTAATTGTTTACTTCCAATTTCCTGTCAATGTGTTTTATTTTCAACGCAAAATGTCACGATTTTGTAATTACTGTTCCTATTACTATACAATAATTCCTAATAGTGTTAAAAGAGAAGTAACTGAAACAGAGTTCTGTGAGATCTTTAATACTATTATTTATAAATAGCCACCAAATAAATATAGATATAATACAGCTTAATTCGGCGAATGAATATTTATATCTAATTATTATTCTCAGTAATTATTAATAATATATAAGTATTATTTTCCATACTGTCAAAGTAGCTAATCCTAATAGTATTATGTATGAATACCACAAAATTATTTTTATTTTATTATTTTGTGACCTTAATTTATTTGTTTATGTAGTAGCCTTCTCATAATCTTGTCCGTGAAAATTACTGACCAAAATTAATACATATTTCTTGTCAGTAAAATTATTTGTTCTGTAGGATATTAAACGAAACTAAAATTGTTAAGGAAAATTGTGATAAATAGTAATTAATTATAATTTTATTAGTTTTGAGAATTTCATCTCTCAAAAATTGTGTTAAAAAAACTTCTTAAATTTTCAAAATCGCGTCATTAGATGCTTCTAGATTAAGTTAGATCTACCTATAAACGTCATAAAAAACTAAATGTCGTTTTAGTCGTTCAGTGAAGGAAACGGCTTTTTGCAATAAAAGCTTCCCATTCTGTACAATCAGTACTAAGTATTTAGAGTTACCTATAAAAGTGAAAAGTCAATTGAATTTATGACTATAGAAATAATTTTCTGTATAAATTTCTTAGACCCGTGATGGAAGGTCTGGAAGGCCAAACGTTTACCGTTAATTTCGAAGTGAAAACAGATTTTTATTTATTTTTCTGCTTTTCCTGTCTGGATGGAATGTAAACAATTTTCGTTAAAATTAATGATATTTGGCTTTTCGCGCTTGGTTCTATGAATTCCCGGGCTAGAACAATTTGCAAATTTTTAAATTTGTTAGTGTCATGCAGAGGTTATGCAGTGGCGTGCGCAAATGTATATAATCTGTCTAAACCATAATGGGCACACATTTTATAAGAAAAATAAAAACATCTTTACTGTGAAAATCTTTTATAAATATTGTAACTGTACAGTTCATTAAACTGTCAGTGGCACTTATAGAAAATTTTTATTAATTTTAATAACGAAAAAAATATTTTTGTGAAATCCTTGTCGAGATATCAGGAAAACTGCCCCATTTTCGCAATTTTATTTGAAATTTTTTATCATCAAAGTTCCAACCATATAAATCATCCCCCCCGCCAAAAAAAAAATTGTATTGATCCTATAAGTATAAAAAAATTACCGTTTTAATTGTCTATAATCGTTGCTGCCATTTTTTACTGTTTAGTGCCAATGCAAGATCAGGATCAGACCCTTTTACTTAAGCGATATGTTTACGCTAATTTTGTTTGACGTGCTTACATTGTAAGATATTGTTTATTAGAGCAAATAAAAATATTGATTAAACAGCATAGGACACTGATGTATCTTAAGGAAAATATCAGTAAATATTTTAGACCCATAAAGTGAACGATATGATATATAATTAGATAATTTTTATGATTACACCGAAAGATAAGACATTTTTTGGAAATCGAAATGAAAATTTATGGAAATTATACACTAGGCATCAACAGTTTTCAAGTTGGGATATGTAAAGTGCGTAAATACCTGAACCATGCAAGTCTGAACATGTTCACAAACATGTCTAAGCAAATGCGGTAATCGTGAACGACTAGTTCAAAAGTTAAAAGTAATCCAATGATAATTTTAAGATTAAGCTTAAATTGTGGAAGGTAAAGTGAATAATAATTATATAATTATAACATCTTTTTTTCTATACCTACATTTTTATGTTATGGTTCTTTTCGACAATAAGTTCAGTTTTCCGTTCATTTTCCGTACAGATGTCAGATATCTCTGTGACAATAGACAAAAATGAAGGGAAACTTAAATTTGTGTGTTTACACGTAACTTTCAATTGAACTGAAGCTAAAACTGACCGAAAAAACAACTATCTAAAGGGACCTGCATGTTACCCTATTTATGATATTAAATACATTATGTAATTGTTATCACTAAAAAAAAGAACAACTGTACATTGTTGTAAATTTGTAAAATAAATATGAGCCAATATGTTTTTTTTATTAAGTTTACTTTCTGCCCATTTCTGTAGTGTGATGTCCATGATTATTTAATTTTGTGTAATGTTGTAAATTACTGTGCAGAGGAAATGAAAGGTATGTAAGCTTTGACGATTGATTAAAAATTGTTTGAAAAGCCAAACCACAAAATTTCAGTGAAATTGGACGTAAGCGGTTTGCTTAGAATCATGTATTGTTGATGGTATCAAATATTTTTACATAGAAATCAGTCGCGGCATATGCATTGTAATACGTAAAAGTATGCTGCAACAGGTAAATTTGGAATTGTCTAATAGATCGCACATTTACGCTTGAGTATTTTGAGTGTGCCATTAAATTCTAAAAGAGGAACACAAAGTTAAATAAAAATTTGTATCATCAAGCGTTGCTGCCGGTACTTACCATTCTATGCTCCTGTATCCTTTGGCGCAACAATGCAGTCCTTTAAACTTCCCTATTATAGCGAACTCCTCCAAACTAGCTTCCTTGGTGAAGTGCATGACCGTTTCGCTACCATTGTATGTGTTTTTAGAACAATAGTCTTCGATTCCAAAAACTTGGTTCAAACAAACCCAAAATAGCACGACGGATAAACCCACTAGATTAACTGCCATGTTCTTCCTCTTAATAGGATTTGATACAATCACTAAAGTATTTCTAATGAGTCACTTTTCAGTTGTATGTAATTGTTGGTTAATTGTTGCAGGTGTGCTGCAATATAAAACCATATTTATTCGCACGGATTTATGGAAACTTGCACCGGGGTGCATTTATATAAAGTCCTTCTAATGACTATTAACTTCTAAAAACAAAGAAATTCAATTGTCACCGCGTTATATTTACACTGTCATTTTCAAACGCCGGGTCGTGTTCGGATATCGTTGGCAAACCACCGCCACCTATCTAAGTTCACTGCTACACGTTGAATGAATATCGCGATGTTGAGTCGAATGCCAAGTTCGTAGACTACCTGCGCGCATCATCCATGGTGGTGGAACATGCAGAAATGTGCGGAGCATAATCGGATGACAAGGACCGTTGTGGTAGTAACAGCTAGCCATTGTTTTGAAGGATTTAGAAAATCTGTTACCTGTCCCAAGTCAGCAAGTTGTTATGAAGATATTGCCTGTGGCTTAAGTTATATCTAGGATTATTAGTTTATAATGAGTCATATCTTAAGATCTAATAAATTCGATTGCAAGAGTAAATAATTATTTTTCTCCAAATGACATTAAAAGCGGCTTTTTAATGACACTTGACAGGCTGTATTTTTACTGCCTAGGCAGAAGAAGTTTGTTCCAGGTGATAATTTAAATCAAACTGGTAATTTAAATGGACAAAGAAAATAGGCACACACAAAATGATGAAGTTTTTTTAAAAAAGAGTTACACAAAACTGGTTTTACTACATTATAACTGCACAAACTACAACAGTAAATTTTTACTTATTAGAAATATTTATGATGACTTGTGAACAATTATTTAATACAAATAATACTCTCCACTTCCCCCTTTTTCACAAAATTAACAATATTATTATCCACACTACTTGAAACTCTGGAAACGCCCGAAAATATTTTATTGCCGATGTTCGACTTATTGCCTACTGGGTCCTCGATATAGCCCTCTGCGACCGCGGAAGACTTCCATCCCCAATGTTGCTTCAACATTGTTATTATGTCCCCACCAGAACGCGCCAGCAAAGCAACGTGGTCAAAGTTTTGTAAAAGCAGTGCCCACTATAGTCTTTCGCACGGGCTAGTTCCAGAAAAGTAGCAATTTCATGTAACATTTTACCAAAGTTGTAAGTGCCAATAAATTGCTGATGTGCTTTACCATTCACATAGGTACTTATAGGAGAAACATCCATTATTCAAATTCGAGGGTCTGGAGGCTGCATATTTTCTGCAAATGCTTAAATATTTCGTTACTACAAAATATCTTGATTTTTTGGAATTAGTATTTGGTAGTATAATTAGAAATTTGTCGCCCATACCACTTATATCATCCGTTTTCATTTGCAAAAGCTCATCACATCTAAGCCCCAGCGACTGCAACAATAAGTACAACCTAAAATATAAATTGAAAAATAGTTCTTTAATCCATAATAGATAATTTACAGTATATTCCTACCTTCGTGCTCAAATACAGTTCACCTGGGGCCTCTGATAAAAATTTCTCGATTTCTTCTACCTATTTAAATAACTCCGTTCAAAAAAGCATGTAACTTCAGATATCTTGCCAAATCAATGTTATTTTTTATATTCAGGGTGGCTGCAACATCAAATAGGTAGACCATAACGTTGAAGGCTTAATTTTCTTGACATATCGGAAAAATAGACAATCAGCACATTTTTAGATTAAGATCCTACATTTTTATTCTGTCTATATTCCATGAATCTGCTGTATATGAGTTCATATGCAGTTCTTCGGTAATAGATTCAATTCAATTCCACATCTCGCGCCAGGTCTCTTATCTCAGTTGGTGTTAATGGTAACTCATCCTCATTTTTCATTACATCCATTTCGAACAGTTTGATTGTTGACAATTTTTTAAAATTGACTGACATTAAACACAAACAATTCAACAAACGTCATCAGCGGTAAACATAGTAAGGAAAAGCCAGATTTGGATATTGGTAATAAAACGCATAAATAATAATAACATAATATAATAAATATAAAAAAGACGATTTTGCGTGAAATTGGAACAAATTTGAAGAAACAATCGTATGATTCGCTAGGCAGAAAAGCACAAGATTTAATGCGCGCGGCTGGTGTTTTATAGTCGAGGCTTGGAAACCAAGCAACAAATAAATATTATGTACGAAGTTAGTAAAGTGATTCTTTATTGAATGAGCCCGAGATTATGAGCTGAGCGAGGCGAGTAACGGACGAGTTCAATAAAGACACTTTACTGACGTGGCGCATACAAAATTTTATCGCTAACTGTAAAACTTTATAATAAAAGAAATGACAAAGTAAACAGAAAAGAAAACAGCAAACACAAAACAAATCTGCTTATTTATTGTTGTATAGGTATTAAATGTGAACGTACACCCCGACGCATTATAAAGTTTCAATTGAAAATATTTGAGGATAATAATAGTTAATCATCTATATTTTAGTTAACAATTTGTAAATCTTTAGTAGAATTATCATTGGTAATAATTCTGACCTTGACTTGACCTTCACCTAAAATCGTCTTTGCGATGTTCGTTTTATTGAACACAGATTCCTCAGCATCGGATTCAGCAATCGTGTGTTTTTTTCATCCTGAGTGATTTTCCTTACTGCCGCCTGCGTTGGCAAAGAGGGTGGCGGACATGCGACTAAAACAATGTCCCGTATAAAGTGATGGTTTTGGTAAATGCAGATAGTTGGCAATATACACTTCTAAAAGTATGGATTCCAACTGGCTGGACTGTGCATTTACCATTTCTATAAGTTAGGAAAAAACTACAGTTTTTACTTTTCCTTTAAACTCTGAAGTGATCACAAATATTCGAGGCCTGTTGGTTTTTGTTTTACTTACATGAACAACCATAATTGTTTCTTTAAATAATACAATGATATTTCCATTTTTAATACTGTTAATTTGATATTATACTGAGTACCTACAATAAAATGAAACATATTGTGCTGTGACAGTTTTGGATAGATAAGTTTTTGTAAATGACCCTAACCGAATTACAATAAAATGTATTTTAATTTTGAATAAATTTGATGAAATTGAAATTAAAATAATCATTCATGACAATGAATATGATATATATTATTTTCAGAATTTTTGACATGGATGGTTATAGTCATGAAACGTTCAAACAATGATTCGATAATGTAACTCAAAGATCAGAGCTGTTAATGAAAAATGTACGGGATGGTTCATAATATGTAGGTGCCCTTAAAAATATTCCAGCTTCCATTGGAATATGGAAGGGATGGGAGGCATTTTCCGAAAAAAATAGGGCTACTTTGTCGAAATTGCTACAGAACAAAATATTCCTAAAAATTTTCGAGTGAAAAAAAATTTGTAAACTACGAAAAGCTGTATTTCGGGCACTATCGGGTTTACAGAGATGTTTCTGGGCTCAAATTGTAGGAGATATACTCTACTTTGAAAACGTATGGCGTAGTTATCGCCAAATACTAAATAAAGCTAGAAAATTTCGTGGTTATTTGAATTTTTGGCAATGTTGCGTTCAGCGCTCGATAATGAAAACTTGGATTATTCATTGGGTCAACATCATAAATAAACAACTCTGCAAAAAATCAGATCTTATAATGAACATATTAAGAACCAAATCTTGATCTTCCATAGTTTATTCTATTTCACTAGGAAACAGTTGTCAAAGTTTAGGTACTTCTTGAATCTTTACATCCAAAAAACCAGATGCCATTTGTTCATCTCATTTGAAGACCCCATCAGTATCTCTAGGCCCACCCATATATTGATTTCGGCTTCTACTGTTGGTGTTACGATTGCTATAATCGAAACTGTTCCTCGGATAATGGTAAGTTTTGTCGCGGCTGAGAATAACAATCTAGTAAATCACTATATATTATATCAGAAATCAAATTATAATTATCCAATGTTTGTTCTATTGCATTAAAAAATAGTTGTCATGAATCAATACTTACATTTCGCGTAAATATAAAAACAGATGTTAGTATGGTTCGTTTCTTTTCAATCTAAAGCGTCCAATATGGGTGTCCCGTAAAGTATGTTATAAACTTTGGGTGCAACTACAAAAGTAGTTTTTATGACGTAACTAACTTTGTGTTGGAAAAAGGAAACATAAAGAAATTTTCAGGAACAAATCAGTTTTAGAAGACGGATAAATAATGTGAATACACAGTAAAAAATAACATCAAACTCATTTATGAGTGAACTTATTTTGGTGTTGAGTTTTATAGTTATTTATGCAACAAATACAAAAAATAAGTGTTTATTGCACACGACGTGAAATTCGTCGAGTACAATAAACACTTTTTGTACGAGTTGCATACAATATTTTTTCTACGTTCATGCAAAAACTAAAACATGTTTTATTTAGATGACACTAAGTCTAGGAAAATAAGACGTCGATTTGAACGTTTATGTTTGTCATGATGACAAAACGCTGTAGTAGAATGACAGATAAATGCAATAAACATTTTATTGCACTAGTGCAATAAAGAACCACTTTTTCCACTAGATATAGTTCAATACAGTTTTGGTTTTTGCATGAACGTAGAAAAAATAATTAAACATTTTAACCTAGAAATGAGCTCATCGTCACAATTTTTGGTTAGAGAGATGGTTTGTGAAAGAAACAACGAAATATATTGATAATATAATTCAGATTTGTATTTGTAGTAACACATAATTCAGTAAGCTAACTCAAAAGTTATTCAATTCATAAAAAAAATTATTTAGCTGACAAATAACTGAGTGTGCATTACTCAACGCATTGTGTTATTATTTTAACATAATCGGGTGTGGACTCGTTTTAAGAACCAATGGTGTTGATTTTGAGTGAAATTTTACTCAAAATTTTTTACAGTATATGAATAAAGAGGCATGATTTTTTTATCACTCTGTATTCTATTTTCTGCTATTTTTTTAAGACCTTTAATGTAAAAGTGTTAAAATATTACAAAAATATTAATCTTTATTTGGAATCAAAATTGTCATTATGCATATCTTTTTTAAACCACCTACTTAAATAAACTTGATATGTTTGTTTTTCATAAACTGTGAAATTGTTTAACTATGTTACGTTCTCTATGTTTGCATATTTACTCTTATAAACGTATTTAATTTTAAACATCGTCCAGTAATTTTTCTGGCCTACAATAAGACAAAATAAACTACTGCGACAGATAAATTGACTTTCACATGGTTGGCAGATTATAGAAATGTCTGTTTGCTTAACTTACCTACTTTATTCCCTTACGCAAAAACAATCAAAACACATGAACTTTCTGATGCGGTATACAACATAGAAGATTTGTCTAATACAGCAAGACAGTGAACCAAACTTGCAATCATTAAGGTTCGTATTATATTTGTATAAACAATGTGAACAATATATTGATCCTATTAGAATTATTCATCTAGTTTTACCACCCACCTAATGTTCTACAAATTTTACACTGGGACATGGTCAACAGACTCTGGTCCTTCCTAGACATTGCACCCTTGGTAGGTATTCACAATACCACATTATGTAGGCTTCGATCTCCTCCAGGTATTTCCTGAGTCTGCAATGTCCTGTTAGTTGTTCTACTATTATCTTGATTGATCTACCACTTTGGATTTATTGACTTATGATTTTGGATAAGTAAGTACGAAATTAGCTTTTTCAGTAGTTCTTTTAAGAAATCCTTGATTTGCCTCTTTCATTAATCTTGGGCTTCATCTATTATCAATTACATGAGTTCTTTAATAACGCATTTAACAATGTCGCAGGAGTGTCGGGGCTATTGCAGGATCGAGGAAGAGCTTGCTTCGGCTAACTCATCAGCACTTTCCTTACCGTAATGTCCCTTTTGACTTTCTAGCCTTACTGAAATATCAAATAAGTTTAATTTCAACCTGATTTTGACCCGATACGTTTAAGAGGTTATGGCTATTAGAGTTTTTAGTTATACTTTTTTATGTACCATCACCACCTAAGTTTGTAAGATACTTTACGGGACACCCTGTATAGTAAACAGATTAAGTGTTCAATTTTGGTCTTTTGTTGTTTGTGTTTTTGGGTTACAATGCAGTTGTCAAGAATAAGACTTTCTTTAAATTCACAAAAAATACTTAAATCTTATAATGATCCCAATAAAATAATTAGAAGAATCCAATGTAAAATCGTGTACGATTATGCGAGAAAATAAGATTTAAAAAAAAGATAATAATGATTATTGGGTTAAATTGGAATATGAAAATGACTAAATGTAGATGAACCTGTTGAATTTCACAGTAAAGTATATGGAACTTTGTATTTATATAAATTGTTTAATATGTGTATGTACGTACATGGAAACTTTACATAATTTACTTAGTTAATCCTAAACAGTTCCAATGAATTCACTTATAGGAATTTGCATCAGAAATAATAGAACCAGATAAAAAATAGTACAAATTTTACCATCTAATAACTAAAAAGTAACACTGAAAAAAGAAAATATACTCACGCGAAATAATATACTTCAATTTTCCACGAATTTGAATAATATTCAAAATTATTGGTATGCATACTCAAACGTCTAATTGCGCAATGTACTTTTTCAGAATTTACGTCATCATTACCATCGTTTCCATCGTATCGGCGATTTTCCAAATATGCAATAAACTTTCTTTTCTGCACTGTTTAATATTTATACAAGAATTGAACTTTAGTGTCTCACAGAATATTTATAGTATCTACAATTAAAAAACGATCTATTAAAAGCCGTCTGAATTGGATCGAGAAATAAAATCCACCGAAATCAGTAATTAAGACTGTTAAATTGATTTTAATTAATCAAAAAGCTAAATGTTGAGTAATCTCATAATCATTGAGTACCTAATTTACCCAGCACTCATTTCTCCTAATTGAATTCTATTTTAATCTTCTACTAATCCTATTTTCGGTCCTACAATTTTCTGGTCATAAGAATACTTAAACCTCGAATGTAATAATGGGGTCACAATAATAAGCAAATACTAGGTTCAAATAAGCACCCTTCATTTGTAGCGATTAAGAATTTAAAAACAGATTTATAATAAATTGATGTTTATCTATTTGTGGTAATGCTTTGCTTTGGATCCTTTTTAATGACACAAATAATTGAATTTTAATCTTCATACCCATGTAACTGAAGCTGAACAATTGTCGTAAAAATGGTAAAATGTTACAACAATATTGTACTGTACTGTACTGTATTGTATTTTAAACCAACTAGTTAAAGACACTTGATGTGTGTGTTTTCTTTTCAGAAACTATGAAGCGTTCTCTGATACGTATTGAATTTTAAACATCGTTCAGTAATTTTTCTCGTCTACAATGAGAAGAAACCGACAGAGAAATTAGCATTGCCATGGTCGGCAGATTTTGGAAATGTCTGTTTATTTAAGTTTATGTAGATTGAAATGTCCTCAATACAATAAGGCAGAATTATTTAGATTGTTATTAGATTGTGAACCGTTGTAACGTCAGAACTAAAATCGTCAATTCCTGCCATAAAGATATATATTGACTTACTTTATTCCCTTATGCAAATGCAATCAAAATACATGCACTTTCCGATGCGGTTACACAATATAGAAAATTTGTTTAATACAATTACCACAGTGACGCACAACATAACTAAAACGTACCTTTATAGGCAAGACAATGAAGCAAACGAACAATAATTAAGGTTCGTATTAGATTTGTATAAAACAATGTCAAAAATATATTGATCAGCTAAAGTTATTCCCTTAGCTTTACCGCCTAATGTGGATATTGCATGATTTTCCAAATATGTGCAGAAGAAAGATTACATTATTTTAATCGAAATAGTACTTGTCCTAGACAACTTGGTGAAAAAATAAGTCGAAAAACGGTATTTAAAATTTTTGTTTGACACGCCCAGAAAACGGTGGCCGCCACAGCGAAGACCCGTGACGTCAGAGGACGTTCGCACGTGTATACCTAATACAGTATTATACTTTATATCTCTATACGATTTCTATTTTCGGATTACGCAGCACATACGTTTTGAAGAGTTAATTTGTCATTTGTGATATTATTATATTATAAGTGATAATGTGTTAAATAGACTTTGGTGTTGAATAAAGTTACAAAATAGACATTTCACCGGGCAAATAGAAGAAGTATTGCATTATGCCATTATGTATTAATACAGCATACAGCACCTAATAAAAAAATATTTCACCGTACCAATAAGTGTAAAGAAAAATGTGGTAGAGGGTGATGAAGCGCGATGAAAGGAAAACATCAAATTCTCCAGAATCGAACGTTGTTTATTTGTGAATGCCATTTTAATGTAAGTTTAATTGGAAATGCATAAGTAGGTAGACTCAGTTCATCGAAAAAATTGAAATGTGAAGTTGTAAATAATCAATTAAACTTTTCTATTAAGCTACCGGGCGTTTAGAAAATAAGTGGTAAAGCAAACCTACATTTTTTTCATTCCAAATAAGATGTTCTGTATTTGCTTCTACCATTTACCAGATGTAGATTGTAAGGCATTTATAAAATATTCCTATCTGACTTCACTACATTATACTTGTTTTATCTGAAAATAAAATAAACATAAGTGAAGGCTTTTTTTAAATATTTAAGAAGAAATGAAATCTATAGTAGGTAAAGAGCAATAAAAAAGTAATAAAGTAATTTAAAAAGAAAAATAAATTGTTCAATATCATTATTCATTACTTTTATTTATTATTTTTCAAATTACAACAAATAGTTTAATATGAAATTAGATGGCATCAGTTTATAAATACCTCAAATAAACCCTCTATCTAGACGTAACCAATGGCATTGTTGCCGTAATTTTCACAAGCGTATTATAAACAACGAAATCAGTTACGTTTAACAATACCTTAAGTTCACTACATCACCACTAATAATTATGGTAAAAACGGAAAATAATAGACACCTAATTGCTTTGACTTGCCGTATTTGCTGCACTGATGAAGGGATTATCAGTATCACAAGTAAATTAAATAAATCCACTCGTGACAAATTAATAATAATCATTCGATTATGCTTTCACAAAACTCGCTTCCGTCATCGTGGAATTTGTACAGCATTACTTATAGTATTTCCATTATCTGTGGCCCAAAAATGCCACAAAAACGCAAAAACCGTAACGTAACACTGCACCGGTCACCTATATCTACGGAAACTTAAACCGTGCTGAACATCAATGATATCACGTTTTTGGCCACGTGGTTTTCTTTGCACTATGCGAATTCTAGATATTACATCCCTGGTAAGCATTTACAATCGCACATAACAGCTTTATCTTTTATCGATTACAGTATGAGTGTTTAAATAATGCATTTAACAATACAGCAGGAGAGTCGAAGCTATTGTAGTGTTGTAGATAAGCTAGCTTTGGCTAACTTAGTGCTTTCCTTGCTCCGATGTACTTTGTGCCTCGGCACCGAAATTAGCTAGTAGCTTTACCGAAGTATCCAAGCCTGGATGTGACCTGATACTAGATGATTGACTTCAGCGCTGACTGACTCTGCTCTTATGAGAATTAATTAACGGAAAAGTTGCTACCTCCTGCAGAGAAAATTTATGAAAACCGATCAAGAAATTGATGTTTTCACAGATTTGTATTATTCTACTTCAATGTTAACATAATGAGATATTAAACAAATGCTCCGAAATTTGTTTTTTGTGATCGAAATAGAAAAAAGACAAGGAATGAAATAGGAACTATAACGTTGATGTGGTATAGGGGAGACCAGGTACGAAAGTAACATACTTTTGTAAAGCCGGATAAATAAAAAATTAACAAAGTTATATAAATTTACTTACTATACGTCGTTTCCTTGGCATTTTATATATAGAAGAAAAATAATATTGAAGTAATTAAAGTTCATATTGATGTACAATTAATAAAAAAGTAGAGAGTGTACGTCGTTACAACCTACCCAATGGTATGGGTCAAAAGTAACAGAACATGGGGACGTTTGTAACATATGAATAATAGGTAATAACTAGGTATAGAAAGTTAGTATTTAGAAGGTATTTGTTTATTGACTATACCTATATAAAAGTAAGTTGTAGTGCAGGAACATAATATATTTTTTATTTAAAAAATAAATAAATAAAAAAGTAGAATAATGAAACAAAAATATAAAATAATAAAACATTTTTTTGGTAATAACAAAGAATCCTATCCCTATCTGGCTTTTTCACGGTTGTTACGCCAAACTCGTCCATATTCTATATTTGGGATGGACCAAGTTTTTCCCAATCCATAACAATCTTTCCTACGATCTGTTGTTCGTTGTCTTGTGTTAGACATCCTAAATAAAGAGAATGAATTTGTATATTCCCACACAGTATAACAAATACTGAAGTAATTATCTGAATATCTACAGATTTATCATTTTAAATATGACAAAAATATGAGGGACGGTTGTAACATGTTACAATCGTCCCCCTATGGCATTGTTACAATCGTCCCATTACGCATTTTTCACGCGATTGACAGGATACTTGCTGAAAACTTTTTTAACGATTATTTTTAATTAAAATACTATGCTTAGGTTATAGTCAATATTGGTATTAATTGAACAAGCCAATAAAATAATTCAAAATAACGTTCAGTTCTAGGATTATGACAGATTAAGATAAAAAATGAAAACTTACTTTGCATATCATTTTGCACCGTGCAGATCTTAACTCGAACTAAAACACACCACGGATATTGTTGTTCAAATAAGTTAATTTAGATTTCACTGCCGACTTTATGATAATATAATTTCATAGATAAACCTCTTTAAAAAGACAATAGGCTTACTGTTACATCTAACCCGTGTTACTTTCGTACCCGGTCTCCCCTACACGTAATCGAATTTACCATATATATCAAGTCTTCATTCACCACTTAAGGTCATTCTTAATAATAATGCCAATAATAATAATAGATCTTTATTCCTCCAGAACGGATATTTATAAAATAAAATAGATTTATAAATGTAATAGGGAAATGGTCGAAGATTAGATGCACTTTTATTACAAACAGTTTCACTGTTTTTAATCTTAAGCAAAGACGCAAAAATTTATATAAATCAAATTAAAATAAAAAATAAAGTAAATAAAGCAGAATATTTAAAATAATAAACAATGACTAACGAAAAGCAAGATCACATTGATTGCGGAAGATATCCTGTTATTTGGTAAGAGAAAGAGCGCTGAAACTGTTGAGTTCTGTGGATTTAAGCTGTCATCTACATTTGAATCTTATATTTATATTATGTACATCAGTTCTGTATGTTCTCTTATTTATTTATTTATTTATTTATTTATTTATTTATTTATTTATTTATTTATTTATTTATTTATTTATTTATTTATTTATTTATTTATTTATTTATTTATTTATTTATTTATTTATTTATTTATTTATTTATTTATTTATTTATTTATTTATTTATTTATTTATTTATTTATTTATTTATTTATTTATTTATTTATTTATTTATTTATTTATTTATTTATTTATTTATTTATTTATTTATTTATTTATTTATTTATTTATTTATTTATTTATTTATTTATTTATTTATTTATTTATTTATTTATTTATTTATTTATTTATTTATTTATTTATTTATTTATTTATTTATTTATTTATTTATTTATTTATTTATTTATTTATTTATTTATTTATTTATTTATTTATTTATTTATTTATTTATTTATTTATTTATTTATTTATTTATTTATTTATTTATTTATTTATTTATTTATTTATTTATTTATTTATTTATTTATTTATTTATTTATTTATTTATTTATTTATTTATTTATTTATTTATTTATTTATTTATTTATTTATTTATTTATTTATTTATTTATTTATTTATTTATTTATTTATTTATTTATTTATTTATTTATTTATTTATTTATTTATTTATTTATTTATTTATTTATTTATTTATTTATTTATTTATTTATTTATTTATTTATTTATTTATTTATTTATTTATTTATTTATTTATTTATTTATTTATTTATTTATTTATTTATTTATTTATTTATTTATTTATTTATTTATTTATTTATTTATTTATTTATTTATTTATTTATTTATTTATTTATTTATTTATTTATTTATTTATTTATTTATTTATTTATTTATTTATTTATTTATTTATTTATTTATTTTTTTTTTTATTTATTTATCGTTCCACTATCCAACGGTATTAACTTGGAAATTAATCCCAATTACAAGACGGGAAATAGCTTACAATAAAAAGAAAAGGAAAAACAACAACAAACAAAATTGCACATAGCAAACAAATAAACATAAATGTTATTCAGGCCTATGATTGAACATTCAGGTTAGCCTAACCGATGACAGTTAAGGTACGATAACTGGGTGGGCATAACTGAGCTCATAACTGAAATGGAAAGATCGCTATGATCGAACAACCAGTTATCTGTGCCTGTTATTATGGCCAGATAACCCTGTCATGGCAGTTAATTCTTGAACGTACGTCATCTGTCATCACTCATATGCCAAAATTTAAATCATAGGTACTTAACAGTGGGTACAAGTGGCAAGAAGTTTGGGGCACATAAACTAATGCCAATATGAAGAAATGCAAATCATAGGTACTTAACAGTGGGTACAAGTGGCAAGAAGTTTGGGGCACATGAACTAATGCCAATATGAAGAAATGCTAAATTTCATTAACTGTAAGAAAATATTGTTGGGAAGCAAAGCAAACCCAACGCATGTTAATATAAGTAGGTACTTTGGCAAATTTTTGAAGTACATATAAATTCTTTAGTGTATGGACCGCAAACAAATCCCCAACAGTGGTGGTAGGTAAGTGAAATATTTCATATTAACTTATTGATACAATTATTTAAATTGTTTTAAATTCATGCAGAGTGGAAGCAGAATGTAAAAAGGAAGAGCAGAAAACTTCATCAGGATGAAAAACTAGTAAAACCTGGATGCACATATTCAATATTTATACACAGTTTACGTGGATAATCAAAAATGTACCTTTAGGCATGCGATCTGTGCTACTGTGCTAATTACAATTTACTACGCCTTCGTGGAGTCCATGTTGCTATATATTATAATTATAGGAGGATAGTATAGGATGCAGCATATCAGTGTTAATAGTAATCCATTAGAAATTATTGTCAAAAACACATAACTATCTAATAAAAATAATATTTAAAAAAGATAAAATGTATTATTTACACCTACTCTTTATAGAATCTAAATTATTACCAATAATTCAAAAAGAAATTATTAATAATATATTAGGTAACAATATATATATTTCTTCTTGTTTGTTAATATTCATTTAGGTATCACTATTATACTCGGAATAGCAATCTTAACTGTATAAAATTGTAATCCCACTTAGAACAAACTTTTTTTTAGGTTGTATTTACTGTCAAACTATTAATGCCGTATATTACTAATTATGTAAAACTATGATATGGCAATAAATTGATACTGAATTGAGCTATAGACAAATAATAATAAAATTATACGTTATATTAATATGCCAAATGTCATACGTCAATTGCCAGAAATAAAATTAAAATTTCTGACTAATAAAAAACTTCAAGCAGTTTCATAACTGGGTCACGTGATCATTTTCAATTTAAGTAACTGGGATAAATAAACTTGACAGGTGTGTCAATCATACGAATTTCTGATTAACCTACCAGTTACCGTTAACAGGCCTGTTAATGAGTGAATGAGTATAAAAATAACAAAAACAATAATACATGTATATACAAACAAACAATTCAGATACCTAAGACTTAAAAAAAAATTAAAAAACAGAAGAGGAACAAACAAAACAATAATCAAGATAAAAATACATTTTTTATGTGCTTTATACTAGAATTAAATATGTCAACGCTGTCCTGTTGCATAATAACGTAACATTGCATACAATAGTGAATAAAACAATGTACTGGTTCTGCTAGTAGAAGTTCTAAAAGAATGTTTCACTACGCCATGTAATATTTGTGGGTACATTTATACTAATTTTGTGTAGAATTTCGGGTAAGTCACATCTAAAGTTAATAATGTGCAAGAAAATAACAGATTACATATGACGACAGATAGCCAATGAATTGTAGTGATGATCACGCAGTAATAAATAGCTTGGGTACCCAATTGGAGGATATATTTTGCTCTTTTTCAAATACAAAAATCTTAAAAATCTACGCTCAACTCTTTCCAAACATTCAATATATTTCACATGATTAGGTGAGCACACGATTGAGCAGTATTCCAATTTGGATCTTATAAATGAATTGTACAATTCACAGTGTCAAGGTTGACAAAATCTCTGGAGTTTCGAACAACAAATCCATTTCTATCGAAATGGCATTCCGATTTCAAATAACATGTTCAGTATTTGCTCCTACTATTTACAAGATGTATAATGATATTTGAGGTATATTATATAATTTGGCTATCCGACTTTACTATTACCTGTTTCATTTTCAAAACATCATAAACAAGAAAACTATTTAAGGATTTTGTGTTTATTATGTTTAAGGAGAAATGAAGTCAGTAGTAAATAGTAATAAAAAAATAATTTTAAAAATTCATCATTTTTCAAATTAAAACCAGGAGTTTCATGTGAAATCGGAAGGCATAATTTTATAAAAATATAGAAATCATCTATCTGAATGTATCCAACAGCATTGTTGCCGTAATTTTCACGAGCGGATCTATATTGTAAACAAAGGAATAAGTTACCCTTAAGAATACCGTAACCTTACCACATCATGACTAATGATCCAAAAATGTCACAAAAATGCAAAAACATGAGAAACAGAGGCCTGTTTACTCACCAACACCGTAATATGTACCTGTATCTACGGAAACAAACCGCGCTGAATGACGTGTGACGTCACAATAATAATTGCAGTTTATTAATGTTGATATTTTAATGATTATCTGAATATTGTCGCCAGACACATGTTCTGACCTTTGAATATATTTGAAAGATTATCCTTTAAAACATTTCAAATCTTTATGAAATTTATGCAGCTTTCCCATTCCCTAATCAAACTAGTTCATGTGGTCTGGGGACTGTAAAAACTGTTGCAGCAAATCTCGAGCTCATATGAATTATTCACAGTAGTATAATTCAACGTAGAAATTAAGATATTTTGAACTAATCTAACAAATACAGATTCACATACACAGTATCTGTGTCATTCCGTCCTTTTTCTAGAAATGTCCTTACTTAGCGAAAATAGTAAAGTACATAATAAAATGTAACCAGTAGAACAAAAAGTGACGAGATATGCAAAAATAATGTATACATGTAATGAGAAAATAATGCCATAACAATTCAAAGAAGACGTGAATGTGAATGAGAATATAAAAAGGTGGCAACACTAGCTATATTACTACTAGCTTATGGATATTATAATACAGTATGTGCCAAAAGTATGAAATAAATTCTATAAAAACGAAACAATTATTTTTTGGGAAAAATCTTTGAACAGGTCGATTTTTAATTTAAAAAACACATATTTTAGCATAAAATGCGATTTTCAAATGTCATTTGTTTTCGAGTAATGACGTCATCGATTTTTTTTTTAAATGGCAACACCATATTTTTTTTCCTTGATTCTGAAAGATCGTTTAATTCTCTATCAGACAGTACTAAAATTTTACCCTCTTACATATAGGAAAGTTTTCGAGTAAATGACGATTGAATGTTAGAAAACGTAAATCAATTAAAATAAAGCAAAAACGTTATCAAGTTTAGTTTTTCGAATTCCATAGTTCTTTTATGGATCACGTAGGTGAAAATCTTTGCAAAGTGTCATTGTCACACTTTCTAATAAGTATTGCAAGCGACATAGAAATTATTATTCAATTTAAAGTATTATGGCACATTTAACTGTTACTCAAAGAATTGAAATTTCAATTCTTATCGGATGCGGGAATATGACTAGAAATCAGCAGGAAGTTTGCGATTTATTTAATGAAAAATATCCAGATCTCCCTATCAGCCAATCAACACTCAGTAAGGTAGAGTCTAAATTTAGAGAAACTGGCAATGTTGTAAATATTCCAAAACCTGGACGTCCAAGCATTAATGAAAATCAGAAACAGAACATTTTGATAAGTATGGTGGATAATCCTCATAATTCTTCACGATTGGTTGCATTAAACAATGACACTAGTCAGAACACAGTGCTACGTATCTTGAGGAAGGAAAAATATCATCCCTACAAAATTCAACTTGTGCAGGAACTCAATGAAGATGATCCCGATCGCCGCTTACACTTTTGCGAAATTCTAATGGATTTATGTCAAGGAAATAGAAATTTACACCGGAAAATACTTTTTTCAGATGAGGCCACATTTTGTCTGAATGGTACAGTAAAATTGCAGATATTGGAGTCGGGAAAATCCTCATTGGATGGCAGAGGCACATACCCAACACCCTCAGAAATTAAATGTGTGGGCTGGAATAGTTGACGACAGAATAGTAGGGCCTTTCTTCTTTGAAGGAACCCTTACAGGACAAAGATATTTAGAGTTTCTAGATAATGACCTTGTTCCAGCCCTTGCAGTAATTTTTCCTAACGATAATGACCCTGACATTCCTGACGATACCATATGGCTTCAGCAAGACGGTGCACCTCCGCACTATGCGCGCCCTGTACGAGATCGGCAGACGCGGATCGATAGAATGGCCTGCAAGATCGCCAGATCTTACACCTCTTGACTATTTTTTATGGGTATACTTGAACTCAAAAGTGTACATTAATAAACCACGTAATTTAGAAGAACTTCAAAATCGCATTCGAGACAATATACGCAGAGTTACCCCAGAAATCATTCATAATGTGCAAGAAGAATTTCTTCACAGACTTGTGCATTGTCAAGAAGTTGGTGGATGACAATTCGAACATTTAATTTAAGTATAAAATTTAATCAATTGTATTTTATTTTACATACCTCAGAATTGTTACTTTTTTATGGATAAAATTTACGTTTTCTAACATTCAATCGTCATTTACTCGAAAACTTTCCTATGTAAGAGGGCAAAATTTAAGTACTGTCTGATAGAGAATTAAACGATCTTTCAGAATCAAGGAAAAAAATATGGTGTTGCCATTTAAAAAAAAATCGATAACGTCATTACTCGAAAACAAATGACATTTGAAAATCGCATTTTACGCTAAAATATGTATATTTTAAATTAAAAATCGACCTGTTCGAGGATTTTTTCCAAAAAATAATTGTTTCGTTTTTATTGAATTTATTCCATACTTTTGGCGCATACTGTATAAACCTCCTTTATTATTTAATTTAGAACCATGTGTAATGTCAAGAAAGCTATGGAATCAGTTTCAGTCTTACTCGATCAATTCTCGAACTTATAAATAAAATGTTTTGACTATAATTAACTATAACTATCACCTAAATCTTTTTGTACTTCGTTACTACCACAATCAAATATCTCTGAAATCGGTGATTTACCAGAAACAAAAATTTAATAGTCTTCCACATTGAGCGCTTTTAAAAAACTTCTTCGTATAATTGCTGCTGCTTTGAAGTTGAATATATATGGATAACTTTAGTATCATTTTTAGCTTTCGGTTGGCAAATTTTATGAACATAGTGTACTTAAATGCTAGTTGTGTGAATGCCATGATGTAGTTTCTTCCGGATCGTGTTCCAAACCAGCCAATATAAAAAAATAATTATAACAATACAAGTTAGAGCAGTTAGACTAATTTTTAAATAATTGGCTTGTGTGCTAGTGTTTGTCACGGTTATACCCATATTATTTTAAAATTTAGAATGTGGTTGTCGCTTCGTAATAGTCATTTTTATTTGCTAATGATTTGAAAGCAATATACAGTATGCGCCAAAAGTATGGAATAAATTCAATAAAAACGAAACAATTATTTTTTGGGAAAAATCCTCGAACAGGTTGATTTTTAATTTAAAAAATACATATTTTAGCGTAAAATGCGATTTTCAAATGTCATTTGTTTTCGAGTAATGACGTCATCGATTTTTTTTAAATGGCAACACCATTTTTTTTCCTTGATTCTGAAAGATCATTTAATTCTCTATCAGACAGTACAGCCCTCTTACATAGGAAAGTTTTCGAGTAAATGACGATTGAATGTTAGAAAACGTAAATTTTATTCATAAAAAAGTAACAATTCTGAGGTATGTAAAATAAAATACAATTGATTAAATTTTATACTTAAATTAAATGTTCAAATTGTCATCCACCAACTTCTTGACAATGCGCAAGTCTGTGAAGAAATTCTTCTTGTACATTATGAATGACTTCTGGGGTAACTCTGCGTATATTGTCCCGAATGCGATTTTGAAGTTCTTCTAAATTACGTGGTTTATTAATGTACACTTTTGAGTATCCCCATAAAAAATAGTCAAGAGGTGTAAGATCTGGCGATCTTGCAGGCCATTCTATCGGTCCGCGTCTGCTGATCTCGTACAGGGCGCGCATAGTGCGGAGGTGCACCGTCTTGCTGAAGCCATATGGTATCGTCAGGAATATCAGGGTCATTATCGTTAGGAAAAATTACTGCAAGGGCTGGAACAAGGTCATTTTCTAGAAACTCTAAATATCTTTGTCCTGTAAGGGTTCCTTCAAAGAAGAAAGGCCCTACTATTCTGTCGTCAACTATTCCAGCCCACACATTTAATTTCTGAGGGTGTTGGGTATGCGCCTCTGCCATCCAATGAGGATTTTCCCGACTCCAATATCTGCAAGTTTGACGGTTTACTGTACCATTCAGACAAAATGTGGCCTCATCTGAAAAAAGTATTTGCCGGTGTAAATTTCTATTTCCTTGACATAAATCCATTAGAATTTCGCAAAAGTGAAGTGAGTGAGTTCCTGCACAAGTTGAATTTTGTAGGGATGATATTTTTCCTTCCTCAAGATACGTCACTGTGCTCTGACTAGTGTCATTGTTTAATGCAACCAATCGTGAAGAATTATGAAGATTATCCACCATACTTTTCAAAACGTTCTGTTTCTGATTTTCATTAATGCTTGGACGTCCAGGTTTTGGAATATTTACAACATTGCCAGTTTCTCTAAATTACTCTACCTTACTGACTGTTGATTGGCTGATAGGGCGATCTGGATATTTTTCATTAAATAAATCGCAAACTTCCTGCTGAGTTCTAGTCATATTCCCGCATCCGATAAGAATTAAAATTTCAATTCTTTAAGTAACAATTAAATGTGCCATAATACTTTAAATTGAATAATAATTTCTATGTCGCTTACAATACTTATTAGAAAGTTGGTGTGACAATGACACTTTGCAAAGATTTTCACCTACGTGATTCATAAAAGAACTATGGAATTCGAAAAACTAAACTTGATAACGTTTTTGCTTTATTTTAATTGATTTACGTTTTCTAACATTCAATCGTTATTTACTCGAAAACTTTCCAATGTAAGAGGGCAAAATTTTAGTATTGTCTGATAGAGAATTAAACGATCTTTCAGAATCAAGGAAAAAAATATGGTGCTGCCATTTAAAAAAAAATCGATGACGTCATTACTCGAAAAGAAATGACATTTGAAAATCGCATTTTTCGCTAAAATATGTATTTTTTAAATTAAAAATCGACCTGTTCGAGGATTTTTCCCAAAAAATAATTGTTTCGTTTTTATTGAATTTATTCCATACTTTTGGCGCATACTGTATATTGATTTCAAATCATTAGCAAATAAAAATGACTATTACGAAGCGACAACCACATTCTAAATTTTAAAATAATATGGGTATAACCGTGACAAACACTAGCACACAAGCCAATTATTTAAAAATTAGTCTAACTGCTCTAACTTGTATTGTTATAATTATTTTTTTATATTGGCTGGTTTGGAACACGATCCGGAATAATTGTTTCGTTTTTATTGAATTTATTCCATACTTTTGGCGCATACTGTATGTACATACGCAGCGAATGGTTAGTTGACGTATTTCTTTGGGGACGTATTAGTAGAGCTCATTGGAAATTGTTTTAACTGTAAATACCTTAATAAAAATCCCAGTAGTTTTTGCGTAATTTTAATTTTTGTGTATTTGTGTGTATGTAACTTGAAAATTTTATAATACATTAAACGTACAAATCATTTAGAAAACTTCTTTGCATTATTACCTTCCAAAGTGAAAAAACTATATGTTTTATAACTTATTACTAAATTTTAATATTTATAAATAAAAATCAAAAAATGACTTCCACTTTATGCACGTGACTGTTTTTTTATCTGCTATCTTGTTATTCTCAGAGAAAAATTACTCTGCAAGTTTAGATGCTTATCTTATGCTTTTAATTAATTCACCACGTGTGTGTACCTCCATTGCATACACCAGTTCTTCCTTGTGTCTCCATACGTGAAAATCCAAGAGCGTTAGATCGTGGTTTATTGCTGTTCATAACAACGATTTGGGAACCACTGACAACTAACAACTCCCTTACGCTACTGTAGTGTCAGGGCATCCCTCATGTTGCAATATCATGTGCGTATTTAGTAAAGGCACGTCTAGTAATTCAATTCAATTGTCATTCAAAAAAATATCTATAACTACATAGACACATAAACATTTCAATTTTTGTTAGAAAGAAGACTTTGAGTCACTGGTATTCTATTTTATTCGAAACATTTTGTCACAGATTTTATATCATATCCTCTGTTAGGGAATAAACTAATGAAAAATAATAATAATAATAATAATAATAATAAAATAGCGGGAAAGATTTATAACTTTTGAAAATTTTTCACAATTGGTAGTAGTTGCTAGAGTTTTTTTTAAATACAAAGATTAAAATTAGATAAAATCTATTGAGATTTGTATAAAGATATTTATAATTAAAACCAGTGGCGTGCCTATAAATAAACAATATATTTCTCAAATATAAAAAACTACATAGATACAAACAAGACACTAAATACATACACTTTGGTTTAAAAAAAAGGACGAAATTAATTAACATATTATTTATTATTTATTACAAGTCCACCATAAATCACAAAAAAAAGTATCTATCTTAGATCATACAATAAAAGAATGACAGATAAAACAGCAAAATAATAAATACATAAAATTCAAAAACAATCCTGAAAAAAAATTGTATAATTTAAACATTGAAGCGATATGCTTTCTAGCTTACTCAGATCTTTTTTAGGCTGTCTCAATAAACAGCTCTGAATTCATTGAAAATTTGTGTATAAAAAAAGCGCCCTTAATGTCATTTGTATCACCGGCACAGTTTTGTGGGGGGCACGCCACTAGATAAAACAATTGCTAATGAACTCTACTAATATGTACCCAAAAAAAACGTTTACTTTCTATTCACTCTGTATTTATGTATATTTTGTCTGGTAATAATAGGTGGTTTGTGTATCACCAATGGATCAATCTTTTTTGAATAAAAGTTCTTGATTAGTAAAATTTACACGTCTCTAAAATTTAATTCCGCGAAGTATATTTGGTTGCCAAAGTAGTGTGTTTTAATAATTAGAATCTGTTATGGTATTCTAGAAAAATTAATTAGAATCAATTGTATCGTAAAATTTTATAGTTAGGCTACACACTATAGGTACACCTGGTGTCGGTAAGTAAAGTCATTTTAGGTACTTTTGTTAGGCTACCCCGAACCTTCTTGAATAGTAATTGTCGGTGAATTCTCTAAAAAGAAAACAGTTCTTCAAAAATGTTGAATAAAAGAATGTTACTAAAACTATATAAGATAACTTGAAACTTGAACTCTAAGTATGTTTATTTATCTACAACTGTCTATAATAACTATAATTGACACTGCTTTGAATATCATAATGGTTTACATTAACCTACATGTGCTTTTTTAAATTTAATAACGCACTCAGTATGGTAATGACATTGTAAATTAATTTGGCATTTATTAAATAAACAAAATATAAAAACACGTTTATTAAATACATTGACAGTAAAATCTTTATAATTGGATAAATAATAGATGCTGACATGCCTAAGATCCTAACGATTTATTTGTATAGATGGAAATATTCTGAGTATGAATATAATTTTCAAATGTTGCTGAAATAACATTGGATGTTGAGGGAATATTTTCGGCTTCCAAGAGAATATTCTCGCTTTTGCCTAAAATTTTCATAGCCGTTTGTATCTTGTTTTAGATGTTTCGATGTAGCCTTCCGCGACAGAATTAAATTTCCAGCCAGCAAGTCTTTTTATACTCAAAAGATCTGCTCCACAAATCGCCGAATATTTGTTGTATATTTTACAACTTTTGCAGATTTTAGAATAATGTGGGCGAGAAA
The DNA here is from genome assembly GCA_037114965.1 of Monochamus alternatus. NCBI lineage: Eukaryota > Metazoa > Arthropoda > Insecta > Coleoptera > Cerambycidae > Monochamus > Monochamus alternatus. The sequence continues at coordinate 67,646,900 of CM073431.1, read as the reverse complement.
TTTTATAATGTTCTTGTTTTACGTCATGTTCATTTAAAGATTATTTTTAGATTTATTTATTTCACCTCATTTTTCGTTTCATTCATTTAACACTATTAAATTTTTGTTTTTTTAGAATCGGTGGAATTGCTGTATAAATTTTATACTTAAAAATTTGGGGATCGATATCTGAGAAAGAAATAGTAGAACTAGTAACCTATTAGCTTAAAGATCTTTACGCTGTACTAATGGGTACCATAGGTAGTACCATTATACTTCATATACGTGTATAGTGGGTTGCCTAATTCTAACATTCGGTGTCGCCAACTTTAAATAGGAATTAGAATAAAAAAAGAACTATTTGAGTGGAACTGACATTTTAGACTAATAATTTTATTTATACAATCTTATACATTATATCACAATAAATCGAAAATATGTACATATAAAGTAATAAAATGAAAGTAAAATTAAATAAATGATAGGATGTTAAATAACTTAATACTGACTAATGAAAATTGAGTTGTAAGTATTACATAGAATTATATACATTTATTAAAAAAATCTCAACCCGAACTGAGTCAGATGTTTAATTATTGGCAGAATAATGGGTTTATCTTCTTCAGTCACATCATGTAATTTATCACCGATCTTATCACTTTCTTGAGTTTTCAACATTTTTCTTAAAACTACTTCTTCTATTTCTGCTTCGTTACTATCTTCTTCATCAAAGAATATTTCCTAAAAAGATAGATGGTTATAAAATACCTGATTAACTTAACAATATAAAATAATTTATCACTGCCAGTTATTATACGTTTCGTATAGCATACCATTATTTTTTATTGTAATATTTTATTTTAATGACAAAAAAAACATGGAAACATTTCACATTAATTTTAAATAATAAAATTAAATTGAAAGTTGTTGATGTACGTGCAATATTTAACTGGCGAAAATCATGAAGTGGCCGACATCTGTTGATAAATTTCGGAACTGCTGGAAAGGTTATCAACAAATTGGATATACATTTTTTACTTGTAGGATTGTTTTGTGTGTTTAATTGTGTGTATAATTTTTCTATAATTTTTTATGTATAAATAGTATCAGAACACGTTAAAAATAGTATAATATCTTGAATGAAGAAAAATGCAGAATACACAAGATAAATCGCTTATATTAATAATAGTAGTTCGAGAATATACACGTATTACCAATTTTTATATATACAGTATGCGCCAAAAGTATGGAATAAATTCAATAAAAACGAAACAATTATTTTTTGGGAAAAATCCTCGAACAGGTCGATTTTTAATTTAAAAATACATATTTTAGCGTCAAATGCGATTTTCAAATGTCATTTGTTTTCGAGTAATGACGTCATCGATTTTTTTTTAAATAGCAACACCATATTTTTTTCCTTGATTCTGAAAGATCGTTTAATTCTCTATCAGACAGTACTAAAAGTTTTCGAGTAAATGACGATTGAATGTTAGAAAACGTAAATCAATTAAAATAAAGCAAACACGTTATGAAGTTTAGTTTTTCGAATTCCATAGTTCTTTTATGGATCACGTAGGTGAAAATCTTTGCAAAGTGTCATTGTCACACCGACTTTCTAATAAGTATTGCAAGCGAAAATTATTATTCAATTTAAAGTATTATGGCACATTTAACTGGACGTCCAAGGATTAATGAAAATCAGAAACAGAACATTTTGATAAGTTAGTGGATAATCCTCATAATTCTTCACGATTGGTTGCATTAAACAATGACACTAGTCAGAGCACAGTGCTACGTGTCTTGAGGAAGGAAAAATATCATCCCTACAAAATTCAACTTGTGCAGGAACTCAATGAAGATGATCCCGATCGCCGCTTACACTTTTCCGAAATTCTAATGGATTTATGTCAAGGAAATAGAAATTTACACCGGCAAATATTTTTTTCAGATGAGGCCACATTTTGTCTGAATGGTACAGTAAACCGTCAAACTTGCAGATATTGGAGTAGGGAAAATCCTCATTGGAAGGCAGAGGCACATACCCAACACCCTCAGAAATTAAATGTGTGTGCTGGAATAGTTGACGACAGAATAGTAGGGCCTTTCTTCTTTGAAGGAACCCTTACAGGACAAAGACATTTAGAGTTTCTAGAAAATGACCTTGTTCCAGCCCTTACAGTAATTTTTCCTAACGATAATGACCCTGACATTTCTGACGATACCATATGGTTTCAGTAAGACGGTGTACCTTCGCACTATGCGCGTCCTGTACGAGATTTTTTGGACAACTGTTTTCCTGGGAGGTGGATCGGCAGACGCGGACCAATAGAATGGCCTGCAAAATCGCCAGATCTTACACCTCTTGACTATTTTTTATGGGGATACTTGAAGTCAAAAGTGTACATTAATAAACCACGTAATTTAGAAGAACTTCAAAATCGCATTCGGGACGAAATACGCAGAGTTACCCCAGAAATCATTCATAATGTGCAAGAAGAATTTCTTCACAGACTTGCGCATTGTCCAGAAGTTGGTGGTTGGCAATTCGAACATTTAATTTAAGTATAAAATTTAATCAATTGTATTTTATTTTACATACATTAGAAATCGAATACTTTCCTATGTAAGAGGGCAAAATTTTAGTACTGTCTGATAGAGAATTAAACGATCTTTCAGAATCAAAGAAAAAAAAATGGTGTTACCATTTAAAAAAAAATCGATGACGTCATTACTCGAAAACAATTGGCATTTGAAAATCGCATTTTATGCTAAAATATGTATTTTTTAAATTAAAAATCGACCTGTTCGAGGATTTTTCCCAAAAAATAATTGTTTTGTTTTTATTGAATTTATTCCATACTTTTGGCGCATACTGTATAAATAAATGAAATATTGTTTCTTTTTTTCGCCTTTTTTGTTTTTCCTCAATACAGCTAATACATTCTAAATTTTCACTTCGGTAACTGAAGTGAATAATTTATTATAGATATTGTTTTTTTTACTAATTAATGTAAATTAAGTAAGCACCTTTGCGCTGTTATTTTCCAATCTTTATTGTAGAAATTTATAGAAATTTTGTATAGAATTTTCATGTGGTGGTTGATACAAAGCAGATGCAATCATATGGTCTTATTACTTTGTTGTTCTGACTCAGGGTTCTCAGCAATTTTTAGCAGCAGCAAGTCAAATTCTCTGACATTTCCAGATTTTCCCTGACAAAGAGCATACAAAATTCATATTTTTAAGAACAAACCAAAATAAAAACAAGTTAAATGATAAGGCATAAACGAGCCCATTCGCTGACAAATAAGTGAATATTTAATTTTATTAAAAATATTTATTTCAGTCATTGAACATATTGTACTATGTTAAACATTAACAAATATAAATATTTTATAAGAGATCTAATAGAAATACGTATAAACAGAAGCAACAAAAACCGATAAAAATAGATTTCACTAATGAGCAGACAGTCAAAACACTATATTTTTGCATTGAAAAAGTGACATCACACAGGTTGCTTTTTAAACCGTGTTTAATCCGGTTTGAACTCTTTGGATGCTTTGCTATTGGTCTATGCAGCGGTTGTCTATTCGATTCCAAAATCGGTGATTTAAATTTTCAGATTTTATGTTCAAATAGGTTGATATTTTTATACTTCTTATCTTGTTTATTTAAAAAATAATTGGTTGTGGATTATTGTATGTACCTCTGCAAATTTTAACGTATTCTTAGACATCTTAAATTACATTACAAAAGCATAATCCAATTAATTTTCTTTCCAAATTTCATTAAACCTGTCACTCATACGAACATGTAGGTAACTATTTGTTTTTGGTTTGCAGTTGCTAAAATCCATGTCATGTTTTTGTTACAATCTCACACATTTTCAAATTATATGTACAAAAACAAAAATCAAAAAGTGTGAGTGTGATGTTAAAGAGAAACAAATATTTGATGATACGTTTTGAAACTATACATTTTCTTGGTGCATTACATAAGTAAGTCATTGAATATGTTTTGAAATAGTTGATGAATACGGTTCGTCACAAAAAAACAGCACACTCCAGTTATATCCGTTTCGTTCTATCAATCTGCGGGTGCGTGTGATTAAAGCAAACGGAAATAGGCAACTGGGTGCGTTCATTAAATAAAGAATTTAGACATGGCATGAGCAGCGTTCACAAATTTTCCCTGACGACAAAAAAAATTCGCTGATTTTTGACAATTATTGGCACTTTCCCTGATTTTTCCCTGACAAAGTTCAAATTCCCTGACATTTCCAGGTTTTTCAGGTTTTCCCTGACGCTGAGAACCCTATACTCAAGTTCCAGCTTCGCCCTCTTTAACATACGACCATCCAAGTGTTTAAAAATATAAATAATTAATACTTCAAATCCTACTATCGTAATTGCAAGGTTGATGATTAAACCAACAGTTAGTTTGTTAATTAATTATAATTACACATAAAACACATGAAAACACAAATAATCTCACATACAAAACATCCCAACATTATAAATCTTATGGGTGAATGTTTTATGTTCACCTTTTCACGATATTTGCAGCGCCATCTATTGTTTTATGATTGTCGCCAATATTCGGCAACGTAATTGCAATATTTCTATATTTTAAGAATTGAGTCGAAATATTTTTTTACCTTCACACAAAATGGGTCAAAATCAAGCGTAGCATTTTCATTTTCCAACCAAACATTTAGTGCATAGGATACAAGAGGACTCCAAAGACAAGAAGTGCGTTCTGGTTCATAATTATTCCACATAGCAATAAATCTATTGGCGATATTTAAAAGACGTGTTAAGATGATACTGACTTCGTTGTTCCTCCAAAATCCCGTTAGCTCCAGCTAAAAGGTTACATGAGAACTATAAATTACACTCCCTATATTAAATTATGTACAGTATCAATAATTAATTTTAGGCAGTAAAAAACTGCTTTTAGACAATCACTAATTAATATAAATAAGACATTTATTCGAGTAATATAAGTATTTATAATTTGTAAACTAAGTAAACATACTAACTAGTTTCTTACTAAATAAATGAACACTGATTGAAAAATGAATTCAATTCAAAATTATGATATGCTTGAACAAACATATCAAATAAATATATTAACGATTAGAAACATATAAAATTAATTTAATTGTAATTTAATTGTACAATATTTTTTGACAATTTCCAAAATATAAAGTATTAATTATTAATATATCAGCGGCAGCTGAGGCATTACCTCAGTAAAAATTTGAAAGTAAGAAGTAACAAATAAGAATCACTAACTGCTTACTTTAATCTTTCGCTAATCAATGTATTAAATCCAGTAACATTAGAATAATTCCACTGTACATCTATAAATTACTGTTAAATTACTGTAAACACATAAATGTTATACCAACTGCATAAACAGCGACTTTGAGGCACTTCAATATGTTGATAGCAATGTCAAGAGCTTCAAGTACTACCGAAGAACAGAAAAAGATGAGGAATATGCTTACGATATTATTAATTATTCAATGAATAGGCGCGCTTTTCCAACATTGGCGAAAATGAGTAATATTTCGATTTAACATTCATTGTATTTTTTCAAACTGAAAATTAACATTGATAAGTAGGTACAAGTAAATAAAATATTACCATACCATATACCATAAACAGAAATCAAAAATTAATTAATTTGAATGTTCGGAAAAAACGTTAACGTTCGTTAAAATCGTAAAAAAATTCTTACTTAAATGAATGTATTCTTCTAACAAAGTAGAGCAGTTTCAAATGATTCTGTATATGTATTTTTTAATTTACATATAATGATTATGAACAAAGTTTCAGAAAAAAAAAATAATTCTGTTTATTCTGTAAAAATGCATGTCAATGGCAAAAAATATTTAGGTTGTTACAATTTCAAACAATGTATGTTTGCGCTATATTTTAAAAGAGACACTAGGGATATTACTCCACTGAACTCTACGTAAAAACTGTATCAAGAGCAATTTTCACTATTTCGATATCTTAGCTATGCTCTGAGATGCAAGGAATCCCTTAAAGGTAGTTTTTTTTTAATTTTATTAGGCGAATTTTTTTCAGCTTCGGTTCTGGTTTCGGTTGACATAAAATTGACAGATTTTTGACAGTGGTTTTACTTTGGTTCTAAATTCATGACGTTATCATTATTGCCAATTGAATGCATTGATTCTGTGGGGTTGTGCTTTACACACGTTTAAAATATTTGTTAATTGTAAAGTAAATAAACCAAAAATTTGAACCGCCACGATTTGGGTGGTTCTAAAATTGACAGACCGAGTTGCTGCCTTGACGTCATGAGCTTCCAATAGAATGGGCTTGATATCATTTTGGTTGACCTTCAAGTAAACCGATGCTGAATAAAATTCTTCAATTCTGTATCTCAAAAACTAAGAGGACTATGAAAGTTCTGATTACGGCATCTTAAGTTTCTCAAAAAAGTAGTACAGTGTTCTGTTTGTAATCTCTTTTCCGAGATACCGTGCAATTACCACGAAATTGTGACACCTTCTAGAAATATTGTTTAGTAGAAAAAATTAATGACAAATATTATACAAGGGTCGTCCACAAAGTAAGTTTTGGTATTAAACACTTTAAAATCCAGAAAGTATATATTTACATTCTACAATACCGGTTCAAACGCTTTTGATACCGATGGTAGTAGCTTTTTTTCTGGTCAAACCAATGTCCCACCATTTGAAAAAGTCAGTTGTTCACCTCTTCTTATAGCGCCACATCATTCTCAAAATGCATAAGTCTTGCTTCAGTTGTGGGAAAAGGTAATAATCCCTTGGTGCGAGATCAGGCAAATAAGGAGGGTGCCCAAAACATCTCAACGAAAACTATCAAGAAGCTGAATGTCCCTTGCTCTGTTAGGACCGCGCATTGTCGTGGAAGACGAACATTTTTCTGCGTAACTTCCCACGGCGTTTGTTCTGAATGATCCTTCCAGCTTTCCAGCGGATTTTGTGACTTTTGCTTTTTGTGGAGCAGCTTCACCTTTTTCTTCCAAACAATCTTCTTGGATTCAGGAGTCCAGGTTTTGTCTCCTGTCACGATTCAAGAATAAAGCACATTGCCTTCGTCGTTAAGAAATTGACAATTTCTCTTTGTCCCGTCTGAGCCTGAGTCAACAAACGAGGTAACCATCTGGCACGTAGTTTTAAATATTCAAGTTCTTCGGTTACAACCTTTGAAAGTAATGTGCGGCCAATTTCGATGTACGGGGGAAGTTTCACAAGGCTTATAAACTTCAATAATGCTGCGGATTGCATATATCAGCTGAGCGTTATGTTGGGGGTTTCTCAATTCGTTGTTTATTATGAAGATATTAACGCCCTTCAATAAACACTTCTCGCCAACTACGAACCATTTGAACACTCATGGCCCTATCCCCATAAGCAGAGAGAAGTTGTAGATGAATGTGGGCCGCAGAATAATATTTTGCTATGTAAAAAAGCGAATGATGACAGACATTTTACAATCTGCGGTAGGAATAACAGGTACCATGGTAATTTGTGGTGAACGATATTGTCTTGACATTTATATGATATAGCCTCTATCCCCACCCAAAGATGATCACTTGAGGCACACATTACCTCAATGTAGGAGTACAATCTAAGATGTACTGTTTTGCAATAAAAAGGAAACCCCCATTTGATAAAAGTATGAATCACATGTACGAAAAATATACAATATATTTAGTTATTGCATTATACCATAAATATGCTATCCGAAATAATGTAATCATAATTATCAGATTAAGATGCATCAATCATCAATACAGCGATATCAGAACTTTTATATTTCACTGAAAATTCAGAATTTTAGGAAATTTAAAAAAGCAAGAATACGTTTTTAAAGACCGTCTTAGTTAAATAAATACTTACAGGGGTGTGCTGGTATAAAAGATTGACTACCACGTCATCGATATAATTTTCATTGTGATTTATAAACATACAGGCGTTGAAAGCGATATTTTCCAATCGGTATCTGAAATATAAAAATGAAATAATTAATATGTAGTAGTACCTAACTGGTTTATCATAAGTACATATTATTAGGTAAGTATACCGATACTGATGAGAACCAATCATTTCAGACTGTTTTATAATTGTACAGCCAAAATGAAATGTCATATGTAAGGTCGAATTTTGAACATGAAATAAGAATGATTCTTTTCTAGGTTGGGCTTCGTTTAGGAGATATTCAGATATAAAAATACTTTTTTATTTTATTCCACAATTTGTAATATTACACTAAAGTAAATAATAAATTTCAACAAAAGTTATTATAACGTTAAAAACTACATTGGATGTTTTCTATTGCCGGACATAATTTTGCGCGTGACTTTTTTGTTCTATTTATTTATTTCAACCTTATGTTATACATCAATACAAAAGACTAACCAAGTTCTGTAAGGAACTGACGATAAAAGTAAAATCAAAAAGTAATTACGCCGGCACACAAAAAAAGCGGTCTGCATTTTTGACCAGATCCATCCATCTTTATGTATTTTAACGCACTGAATCCGAATCTGAAGTCTGTTTACAAAATTTTGAATAAATCGCAGAAATAGTAAATACTCACAAAAACCACGTAAGTGGGTGCAAAGAAATTCGGATTTTTTTCTAACCTTTATCAGGTAGATTTCTTATACCTATATTTCGATGCGCTGATTCCATTCTGAATTTTGTTGAACTATATTACACACAGATTCGATTTTATAAAAAAAATATCGGGCGTTCCCTCTAAGACTTTCAGTGCGAATATCTCAGCTACTATTGCAGCCAGTGCGATGAAATTTGGTATAAAGGCACTAGATGGCGCGAAGAATCTGATATTGTACACAATAAAAAATATCTTATGTCTTTTAAGACTGTAAAAATTTCAGTTAGATGACTTTGAAAGGAAGTGAAATAATTACCTGATATTTGGCAATTTGAGTTAAATATAATGGAAGAACACAGCTCTTAGCATTTATGAGTACTTGGGTATTCATGAATATACTAAATTCATAAAATACTTTCAGTACTTATGCATACCATTTTCAAGTACTGAATCCTGAATACATATTTAAACGTGATGAGTATGACTACTAAATACCTCGAATAAAATTATTCAGTACTTAAATACTCATTATACAAATACTGTATTGAATACTACTTATGAATTTGAGTAATAGCCAGTTCTGGTAATATTGTTATTTTTTAAAAAGAAACGGCTATGGAGCATGTGGGGAATGTTCCCCACTTCCACGCCACTGGTTCGTAATTTTATTGAAATTTCGTTAAGAATTGAAGAGATGAAACAAAAAATGTATATTTTACAAATATTTGTATATTGTATTTAAAAAAGTAAAGCCTTCTAAAGCGAACCGGTATGGAACAAAATGTTCTTAATTTTCAGTAAAGAATCAAACCTACCTTTAGTATTTAAAACAAAATCGCCCTATATAATCGATGGTTTTTTTTTATGACGTTTAATAATAAATTACTTCATTTGTACAGAGAATGAAGGCGAGGTTTATATTCATCAGTCCTTCGAACCTATTAATACTGTTACAAATAAAGTAACATTGAGTTTCCGTACTTTATGAAAAAACAAAATAAGAGAAGCCAGACCACTTACTATTTCTCCCTTTCTTTGAATCAAATTCAACTTATACATAGAATTGATCGTATACTTACAATAAATGTCCATTTCCATAAATTGGTATTTCATCATCTATGCCAATATCTGCATCATAGTTCACAGTCAACTCTAGATATTCGGCAGGGAACAACACGCACAAATTATTATTTCCATCTTCGTCTTGAGTTGCATCAAAATTTTGTATATCATTTGTTATAGTATTTCCGCCCGTTACAAGAATATCAGATACATTCAGGGTACCTCTAGAAAGAACATTAGCAATGTATAATTGAGAAGCAGACAACAAAAAAATAATTTGTCAAAGTTGGTGTTTTGAGAATGGAATTGATGTATTTTATTATGATTTTCTATGAGTCAACACAAAACTGTGTAATAAAGTGCTAGTGCCACATAACATCTTATAGTATATAGTATACAAGATGATTCAGTTAAAATGTCACTACTTTTAACTACGTATTCGGAAAGATAAGCAAATCAACCCATAACAATTGGTAACACAGAGTACGCTATAAATTTGAAGACACGATCGAATATTCAAGCGAAACCAATTTGCCATCTCGTCAGAACCATACATAACAACAGCATAAAAATTCAGTACTAAAGTGATATATCTTTTTTCAGCAATCTGAAATGTCATTTTGCATATTTTTTGAGGTACCTCTACTTTAAGTATTCATTAAGCATTCTGTCAAGCTCTGATGTAAAATTCACTCATTCTTAAAATATACCAGGATTTTAAGAATTTTCGAATTCATCATGTCCTCGTAGTGCAAGTCAAAAGCTCCACAAAATATTATACGGTAGGTAAATTAATTAGAATAAAACAAACCTATTTGTTGTCACCTCTTCATTATGATTTCGAAAGCGAACAAAGTTGAGCTTGTATATTGATATTTCCAAATAATGCAAATCGATTTTGATTATGAATATGAGTTTTACCATTTTCATAGGTTTTTTTTATTTTACCACTTAAGTGCATCAGAATCAGTTCTCTTATTCCCGTTTCTAACCAGGCTTTCGCGTCGTTCGCATCAGTTTTGAATAACAGACATGGAAAACATTTCTTTGTGGGAACGGCAGTGCTTTTGCACTATTAACTATTGTTCCTGACAAAAAAATTTGTGAAATTGCACTGGCGACGCAAACAAAAAACAGTAAACACGAAACGCTCTATCCTAGGAGAACATGGTAACTGAGGGAAAGGCCACGCTGCTTGATGAGATGCAGTACGGAGGCTGGTATAGGAAAACGGACCCTGAAGGACTTCAGCGTATTCTGTCGTAAACGAGAATTTGAATTGAGCAACTTTTTAGATGTGCTCCGATTACAGCTAATCCGATGTCGGCGCGTAATTACGGGGGTTGAGCATTTATTATGGGACTAATGACTATAATCTGTTCAATAGTAAATAAATACTTATGATTTCATATTCATTGCACCGGGTTTTTTTATAAATGCAATTTAATTGTTTGTTTCTGTTATTATTTGGTTGTTTTGCATCTCTGCAGTGCTTGCCATTGAGTAGGCATTGAAAACAAGGTTATTGTTCTAAATACGGTAGGTATATGTTTTGTATTGTTTTATGTTGACAGCAAGAGGGTTTTTTGTATTACTATAAGTATTTGTTGACGCCCACCTCAATTGTTATTTATTCATGAAAATTATTTATATTTAGTTCATTTATATACAACCGGCAACAGCGCCAAGAAGTAGTACCAAGTTGTAGTTGAGGTCTTTCAATTGAAGGGCCAGTTCCAGTAGCATCCCTAGCCTAGCGCTGCTGCAGTAGGATGTGCTCTTGTATGAAAATAATCATTCAGTCTTGTTCTTTGTACATTAATATCCAGTGTGCAGGCATTTATTGGCATTTATTTTCTAATAAAGTTTTAAAATAAAAACAGAGTCGTGAAACTTCTATCAAAATTTACTAGATTGAATTCATCCTGTACATTATTTGAATACGAAAAACTTTTTAGCCTCTCTTAATAACTTACCTAGTGAGTATTGTTTTTGAAATGTAAATGGTTCATTATTTAATCTGTTGGAGTTTTGTAACTTCAATATTAAATATTCTTTACACTGAAATTTAATATGTCAATTGCATACTTTTAGAAAATAATTTATAGCATTCATTACATATTTTAATATTACAATAAGTAGGAAGGTACTACGGAAAAATTTAAATTTGGCAACGTTGCGTCAAACCAACACCGAGTTGGCAAAAAGTTGAGGCAGGGAGGGGGTTTAAATAATAATTTAACAATATTTTTTAATCGCTTATTCGTATTATACTCATTTTTATACTATGACTGAATCACCCTGTATACATATATAGTTATTTGTATAATATTCTCAAGGGGTATTTCAAATGAAAATTTTAAACTTCCTTTGTCTGTAAAAATATTGCTAAATTAAGGTTGAGAATTAGATTAATGTATTTTATTATGATCTTCTCTGAGTCAGCAATATATAATTGTGTAGTAATTTTGGGTTATAATACTGCCACCTAACTTCTTTTAGTAGATGTATACATATATAGGTTCTTTGTATAATATTCGCAAAGGTAATTCGAAATGTAAATTTTAAATTTGCTTTGCTTGTAAAAATTATTGTTAAATTAATAGTTTTGATTTAGTTGATTAAATTAAAAACACAATCTCTGACATACATTTACGGTGGTTTTTAAATTAAATTCATGTTAAAATATAGTAATTATTGAAAAGTCACAGACTAGTAGTAATTTGCCTTATCTTTGTTTTATTTAATTTCTTATATTGCTGACAATGCTTATTGGTCTACGGCGCTCAAAATTAAGCATTATTTTTACAGACATTTCATATTTTTCTTTCTTATATTGTTACATTTTCATACAACTCAGATAGTTGAAATTATAGCTTTATAATAAATGATTTATATCGATGATATGAATACTTACAAAACATCGTCTGAAAACGTCCATGACACATCTGAAAATGTAACATTTTCTTGTCTTATTATATTGCTAAAAAACATCCATATATACACTTTCAGTTGTAGAGCTAAAAAATAGATATATAGCATAGTTTAATTTAGGTATTCATCTTATCAAAAGAGTTTTAGCATGAGGTGATACCAATGAATTATTTAAAATATAAAAATATTTTTTGTTTTTTGTTAAACTTACGATCCATTGATGTCGTTAAACTATTTTTGTAATGTTAACACAACTTAATTCAAACGATCACTGATAAATGTTTAGACAATATGGAGAATACAATGGCATCATCAATAATAGGATTAAAGGATATCGATAAATATGATAAAATATTGGAAATGGTTCCAAATGAATAGTTACGCAGTTTATTTTTGTAATATTTTCTTAGAACAACATAATTCGAATACATTTGTCGTTTACTTAAGGTAGCTTCTTAAATATTAAAAAATTTATAAGATGTATAAGTCGAAGTATTAATTTTATAGATAAAAATAGAAGAAACGATTTAATAAGATTAATGTAGCTTTTCCACTGAAAAATATTTTTTATATTTAGTTAATTTTTATATTTTAACTTAAAACCCTTTTATTGGATTATTTGGAGCCTGCAGGAAGAATTTTAATAAAACACCAGAGTTGTTTAATTAGATTTTTATGTCCTCTTTCTTAGATTGATTGTTACAGACTGTATAAAGCTATATATGTATATATTATTTTGCAGTAGTTTCATTTTTCGCATGGAAGAGAAACAGTGCCTGTTCCCTAATGCTTAATATTAAAACGTTTAGAAACATAAAAGAGGTCCAAGTTGGGAGCGTATTATCATTGACTTTTAGGTATCAATTGATTTTTGTTTTTATTTAAACATTCAATACCTTTTACCACTAGGGGTTTATCAAAATTTACATTTATATTTTCCGGTATATTATAATTTGGGTGACTTCTTCTAGTTTTTCTTGTTGCTCGGTTAAAACCCCTCAATTCTGTTTGAGCTAATAATTTCTTTGTCTTACTATACAATATTTATAACAGTGTGTGGTGTACAAAAAAAATTACGTTGATGTAACCAAATTTCGATAACTATAACAAATAAAATGTACCCAAATATTTATTTAAATAAATGGTAAATAATAATATGTACAACAAATATGAATATTTGTAATGATATTTAATGGATAAATATTTACAAAATGCAAGTAAAATTACATTAAATATATACAAAATTCAGTTAAAATTGAAGTTGTCGATATGTCACTACCAAACAACTGCAATAACCTCAAATATTACAAGTTCTTTTTTTGCTTGTAGGCTTCCTGAGCAATATCTTTTAGCTGCATTGACATCGTAGGACCGGTCTCCAAAACCATTTTGTGGAAGTGACCATCGGGTATCTGCAGTAAATTGTGTGGATGATCGAATTCTAACATTGAACCGCCCGCCATAACCATAACTTTATCCGAATCCATTATAGTATTTAATCTGTGAGCTATCGTTAAGACAGTGCAGTATTTGAATTTTCGACGGATAGTGGCTTGGATGAAGGAATCAGTTCTGTAAAAATATAAATTACGAATATTACTATTATATTTTTTGTTTCTTTTGATTAGAGCATTAATCTAAAACTTGTCTCAACTTATAGCCTTTATGAAAGAATCTTTCAATATGTGAAAACAAACAAACAATTCAAAAAATGAAAATACAGTTTTTAAAACCGAGTTAATTTCATTTATGAATACAGATTTATTTATATATTAACAGAGAAGTTATGTGAAGATACAGTTTCTTACAAAATGAGTAAACGTGAATTAGTACCAAAAAGGAAATATATAAAAATGAAGAAGACAGTGGCTTAGACTAATAAGAAAAATAAAGGGAATGAAAAATTATTTGATACAAAATTAAATGATAAATGAAAAATGTTATTAGGAAATATATCAATTTCGTCATGGCTGTACCTTGGGTCGACGTTAGCAGTAGCTTCATCTAAAACTAATATCTTGTTATTTCTTAAAATAGCTCTTGCTAAACATACAAGTTGCCTTTGCCCAAGGCTGAAGTTACCTCCACCTTCAGCTACCATAAAGTCTAAGGAGCTAACCGCTTCTTTAAGCTCCACCTGTAACATTACGTAAAATCGAAAGAATATGCCAAATGATCTTTTTGATTTTTAATAAATTTTATGATTGAATATTTATATCAGGATTGGTTCTTACTTCTTCAAGTGCATTCCAAAGGTGGGAGTCATCAAATTCTTGAAACGGATCTAAATTGTATCTGAGGCTTGCTGAGAATAAAACTGGTTCCTGGGGTATAATGGATATTCTTTTTCTCAAATCATTTAAACCCAACTGTTGTGTGTCTACACCATCGATTATTATTGCTCCATCCAACGGTGCCAGTCGGAAAAGTGCTGATATAAGAGAGGATTTTCCAGCTCCGGTTCGTCCAACTATTCCAATCTGAAAATTGTGAAATACCGACTAAAATCTTGTTATAATTTAGGCACAATTTACTCATACCTTCTCTCCTGGATAAATAGTGAAGTTCAAGTTCTTTAACACTGGAGGGTCGTCCTTTACATATTTCAAGTAGAGATTGATAAACTCAATCAATCCTTGATTGGGCCATGGCAGAACGGGCATTTTGTCTAAAATGAATATTCAGTAATATTATATATATTATTTGAGGAAAAAGCTTCATTCGATGAGACTGATATCAAATGAGAACATTTATTTGAATTTACATAGTCCACCTTATTAATGGATTTGTTTGTAGATACTTAAAAATTATGGTAATGAAGTACTGGCAGATCTTTAATAGTGGATTATATAACATGACCATAAATGTTTTAGGGGTTTAGAAATGAATGTAAGTTATAATGACTTATTATAAATTGATAAATAATGTTGGTGGCTGAAAGGTGAATAAAGATGAATAAATGACTTTTCAGTAGTACTTACTTTGAAAGAAATTAATAAAATTGAAATGATACAATTGAAGAGCTCAATCAAAAAACTCAATTATTCAAACTACTAACTGAATTACCGTGTATATTTACCTGGAGGTGTCTCGAATGGTCCTTCGGTTTCTATCGTAGTATATTGTAGCACTCTCTCAACACTTGTCAATTGATTAATTACCTCTGCTGTTTGTCTCATCCCATGTTGAAGCATTCCAGTTAAGACTAATGACTGTGATACGGCCAATCCGACTAAACTTCCACTGACTGCGGAAACTGAGGACAAAAATAGTTCTTTAAATATTTTTATTTTTATGAGTAATTAAAGTTAAGCACGATAATAACTTTCATATATTATCAGAGGTCTAATATAAAAAAAATATATCAAGTTTGTACTTACGAGTTTGCATAATGGTAAAGCTGAATACAACACATGCCACAAACAATACACACACAATGTCCAACCAAAGTCCAAATGACACAACACACGTTATAGTTAAGTACCAGGCTGAAGTGTGGATATCCTACAATATAAGCAAGTAATTGAGACACTGTCAATTTGGCAAATAAGTTAGAAATTACCTGATGATAATCAAATTCGCTTATTAAAACTTCCTCTGCTTTTGATGCTCTGATTGTCGTTATACCATTCAACGTCGAACTAACATGAGAGAAGACGGGAGATTTTGCTAAAATTGGACACATTTTATAATACGTTTTTTTGTTTGTTTGTAAAGCATTAAAACACAACGTATCAATAAAAACATAAATGGTTTACTTACTTATACCTTCCAAATGTTTGACGTCTTTAGCAGTTGCTATGTACCAAGCTCTGATTTTTAAGAATATTGCACCCAGAATTACCATTGCAATGATCATGTATTGATTAGATATGCCTACATTGACCAAAATACCGACCATAATTAGAATAATCTAAGGGCAAAGAAACAAGCCTAATCATATGCTTAATATTGATTGGATAGAAATTTGAACATACGGGGTATTTACTTATCTGTTACTATTTTGATATTACCTGAATAGCATCCCACATAACTCTTGGTAATATTTCATCGATTGCTCCCATGTCCTTTGAGAATCTGTTCAAAACTCGCCCACTTGGATTTGTATCGAAAAATCTCATCGGGGCCTTCAACAAGGCATGAAACATCTTCGAGTGAAGATTTTTGGAAGCTTTCATGGCGATTTTAAAGAAAAGAAGTGCGCGCGCTAATGTGATAACTATAGCAGCAATTATTAGAGCGCCATAGAAATACATCGCCACATCAGTTTTAAGCAGATTATGAATGACGTTATCGGCTTGAACTGAATCGAACAAGTCGTCAAATGAAAATGCACGTGTCTGGTTTTTTTCTATAGTGTATGTGTAGTAGGATGGATTTATCCCAGAAGTTGCTGTATCGTATACTTCTATAGTTTCTATTATTGGTTGGCGCGAATCTCTTAATATTATAGAATTATTCGAATGTCTAATTTCCTCTTGCCCAGTCCTGTAGGTAATAAGAAACTATAAATAAAATATAAGAAGAAATAACGAAGATATTACCAAAATGCTACCCAGAGATCTGCTCCAGAACAAGCAGCCTGTGACAGAATAATAATAATTATTTCAAATACGATCAGACAGATATTTCCCGCTGCTTTGAAGTACTCTTTAAATGGAGATATTCCACTATTTGCTCCAGTTTCTTCCTCATTTTCCATGTTCTGTTGGGCCATCTCTATAGTTTCTGACATGATACTCTAAAAATGGAAATAAATAAGTTCTGTGTTAATCAGCATCAAAGCAAATTAATCGTAAATAATGTAATTGATCATAAAATTGCACTCTGATGTAATAAGTAATGTAGTAGATTAATGGATTAATTGACTCACATTGGCAATTGATAGAACAGATGTCCTTCGTGGATCAATTATAAGGATTTCCTCGGGTTTTTCAGCAGGTTTTTCCGTTGTTTCATCAGCAACTGCCAGCAACTTTGTGAAATCCATTTTACTGTTCGAAAGTTCGTCGAATGTTCCTTGGGCTTCTATTTTACCCTGAAAGATATTATAAAATGAGCCATAATTTAGATTGTTATAAGAAGGAAGAAATGTTACAATATTGTGAGTTAGAGATAAAATATGTATGTTATTTTGAGTTTATACTCTGCATGTAATAATTACTGGACTGATTCTGAATATGTACAAATCAAATATAACTAAAGTCTACTCAATCCCACTCTCTCGAGTTCTAGTGATAATGCTACATGTTCTGATAGATTTAGAATCTGTCTACAAACAATGAGATTTCATCAATGTCAATTTTGAAAGTAAACAAACAATTTGGTGTAATAGTCTAAGCAACGAAGAGGTTGTAGCGTGCAATGAAGGCGGAAAAATATTTCTCTGCGGGAATGTGTTTGGGATAGTTAGGATGTAAAAATATTAAAAGTGTCCGCCCCTAGCCCGTCCGCTTCAGGGGTGGAAAGGGGGTACAGATAATGTCTCCTTTTTTGGTTTTCCGCTTATAACTCGACGACTTATAACGGTGTCTTTCTATAAGATTGGTTTCATACATATTTTTGCTACAATGCGCCGTTTTCGGGATATATGCTCTCAAATTTCGGTAATTTAAAAAAAAAAATAACAGACGTCTTACAGAGAGAGCACTCCCTAATATCATCTCTCAGCTTATCTATTAAGCTGCGCGGTGAAAACTTTATAGTAGATCCTCTCCTGTGTTTCCAACGGATGCATCAGTAAAAAAAGTGACGTCTACTTGAAGGATTGAAGATAAATAAAACACCACTGTTTTTGATAGATAGGTATAGCAGCTTTCCCAACAACATTAAAGGTCGGTAGAACAGAAAATGTGCTATTGAATGAAAAAGTGTGTTATCAACAATCTGGACATGGAATTTTAGTGACTCAAGAATTGTTGAGCTCTCCTGAAACCATAATATAATACTAGCGTGTTGATTGAACACCAGTCCGTAAGTGAAACAACCAATGAGGCTGTCACAGGGAAAGATTTCGACCTCACTGTGCTACTTACAGCAAAAACGCCATCTGACCATAACATCTTGTTGATATGACCTGACAGAGGAAAAGTACAAACCAACGTTTGCTCCACCCATCAAATATAACGGCGGGACTCAAGGAAATTTTATTCTTATACGCTTTCATTGGTTGCGATTCTACTAGCACGACATTCCGGAAAAGTAAACTTGATTTCGTAAATATATTACTAAAAACATCATGACATAACAAGAGCAGCTGAAGTGTTCCACAACTAATTTTCCTCACATACTGATGTTGAGAAAGCTGGGCGAATATGCATGATGAAATGGTACGGTCTCTCTGAATACTTTCAGGTACGATTCATTTTTGAAATCGGCAACGAATATAAAATGAGATCTTGAACCACTTTCATCCAGCGAGGAGCAGGTGCAGCTCTGGCTGGGAAGCCAACTATCTTCAGACCTGTAAGGTTGGAAACGCTAAGACAATATCTGAGCATCTGTGATGACAAAAAATGAAGCAACACCCAGAGAAACTTTGAACCTCATATTTTGTAGATGCACTGTAGCAGTGGAAGGTATAGCTGCAAAAAAGCAAGTTACTCTCGATTATGCTGAAACTATCAGAAGACTGATGACGAAGACAATTGGAAATTTGTGCTGCGATCGGTATTGATGGTGCAGCCAAAAGCTGGACCTTCCGGCCCAAGAGAAATAGGCCCAGTTAATTTTCTTTGTAAAGATTTTTCATTTGTTACGTTTTCTTCTTATTAGTTTATATAAAATTAAAATAAAATTTATACATTTTTTTACACATTTGCCTTCTCCTTATGTTTTCAATTTTTCACAATTAACTTGAAAATTGGTACATTTTTGCTTATTTGTGTATGAATGTATAACAAATTAGCTTGCAAACTTTCCAATAACGAAGATAACAAGTTTTCTTGAATTTTAGGGACTTGAAACTCTTGAAAAATCAATACTTTTAACCAAAAACTTCTGCCCCATTGGAGATAAATTAGCATATTTGTATATATTCTTGAATATAATTTATTGCTCTAAAACATTCTCTTATGAGACTTTTGTGCAAAACACATTCCTGCACCGAAAAATGTTCCCCCCTCAGTGCACGCTAAACCACCTTTTCGGTCATTCAATGACTATAAGTTCTAATAAGTTTTTTGGTTACGTACAGACACCACGGTCATGCAACTGTTTGCACTGCCATGGTATCTCGGTGAGAAATTGCCCTAATATTAGCCATGTCAGGCAGGAGACAGTTAGTTTTTAAGCTGTGCAACAAGAAATTATGAGTGAGTTTATATGAAATTAAAGACGTTATAGGAAGCAACACTGGTTTTACATAATGTACAGTTAATGTAGGTGTGAGTATCTGTGGAAATGTATGCATGATTTTAGCTAGTAAGTTTGGTGTACGAATATCTTTAGCTGTTAAGTTTTCATATACTTGTAGGCGATGTAAAATGTAGCAAAAAGTTAGATAGGAAAGCACTGTACGAGGAACACACACTCTCCAAATGGTATTTGAGAAATACAGTTGTTACCGATTATTGACGAGTAATTTATTTCCTTCAAATACATTACGCATATACCTACTATATGCGTTAAATTATAACTTAAAAAAGTAATTTTAAAGTGATTCTGAAAATAGGAATATACGAAAAGTTGACATTTAACGCTGCACAAACTTATACTTACTTCGTTAATGACAACTATCAGATCTGCCTTCTTCAAATACTGCAATTGATGCGTAACAAGGATTCGAGTTTTTCCTTTCAAGTACTTAACTATACATTCATTGAATAGATGCCTCCCAACATGAGTATCCACTGCTGATAACGGATCGTCTAAAATATAAATGTCAGCTTGACGGTAAACTGCTCGAGCGAGGTTGATTCTAGCCCTTTGCCCTCCACTGAGAGATACTCCCCTTTCACCCACGATAGTCTTGTCGCCATGAGGAAACTGTTCAAAATCTTTCTGTAGGGCACATACGTGAACGATCTTTTTGTAAAGGAATTTGTTATAAGGCTGACCGAACAGTATATTGCTGCGGACAGTGGCTCCAAAGAGCCAAGGTTCTTGTGATGAGTACGATATGTTTCCTCCAAGGTATATTCTTCCCGATGATTGTGGCAGTTCACCTAAAATGAGCTGTAAAGAAAATTATATTTGTTCAGTACGCGTATATTAAAATAGTATCGTTTTGTCTACAAAAAGTCTAGTATAAAATTATTGAACTGTATAGAGAAAATTGGTTTTTGTTTCTTTAAGTTTTGAGTGGCATAGGGCTCTCTTCTTCAGAAGTAACTATGGACCTGGAGATTATATGTTTCGCAATTGGCATTTATATCAAACTATGTATAAATTTGTTTTTTGTTCATTCATTATCACAGACCACCCTCATTCCGTTTTGTGTGCTTATCAGTGACAGTTGTATAGTGAAGTGTTCAAGTAAAAACAAGTAAAAATGCCAAAAAGAATTAAACAGTATATAGCAGTTCATCATCTTCCAATTATAAGAAAAGATAATGCAGTTTCAAGGGTTAATATTCTGGTATACATATTAAAATAGGATGTAACATTCGTTATATATCTCAAAATAAAAGAAGTCGTGTGACCGTTAAATCATGGGTTCATTGCTATCACCACTGAAAGAACAAGTGTTTTTCTTCAGAAAATTCAGAAATGTGTCATTATAGTAAAAAAAGTCGTGTGACTTCATTATGTCCTAGACTTGTTAATATCAC
Source organism: Monochamus alternatus (assembly GCA_037114965.1). Lineage (NCBI taxonomy): Eukaryota > Metazoa > Arthropoda > Insecta > Coleoptera > Cerambycidae > Monochamus > Monochamus alternatus. Next base: position 67,625,503 of record CM073431.1, on the reverse strand, counting down.
TACTGCAAGAATAACGTTTTATTCTTTAGAAAAATAAAAAATGGTGTGATAATAGTGAAAGAAGTCGTGTGACTTCATAGTTCTGAACCCGTTACCATCGCTATTCCAAGAATAGCTGTGTTATTCTTCCAAAAAATATTGAAATGATGTAGTTTCTTAAAATACTTATAAACATGTGTTCAATCAACTTCGTGTCTCCTTTGTCCAATGTATACCTTGTCGCATGTGTACGACATGTTGTATACACAATGGTCTTAGGAAAGAATACCCTTTTCTTAACATGTTGTAAATGGTACAAAACTTGTTTTGTCTTATGATGGAACCTGTCTTATAAGTATATCCTTGCAAGATAGATATGTTGTTGCTAGATATTCCTTCCTTTTCTTGATCTTAGGCGTCTTCCAGTTGGTGTGTCCATTACCTATTAGTGTGTATAGGCTTGCTGTAAACACGGTGTCCTACTGTACCTGGTTATTTCTTCAGAATGACAAACAGTTTTATTAGTAATTCAAACATAGTGAAGCTGATGTCCGGATGTATTCTATTAATATGGTCTAGAAATCCTTCTATTTTAATACAAATGATGAATGTTTCATCAACATATCTGAACCACCAGTTTGGTTTTAGAACTGCTAACTCCAATATTTGTATCTCAAAGGTTTCCATGTAGTTTCTCAAAACTGACGATATTGATGAACCCATAGCTTTATATTTTAGTCAAATCTACATATGATTTTAAACCATGCACCAAAACGTCGTAAACCACCGTCCATAATAAATATAAATACCGATCATAGAACCCGATCTCCAGTTTCAATGTTACTTGAGGAAGACAGTGATATGTTTCTCGAAACGTCAAGAAACTAAAACTGACAACCAGTCCAGTTGAACCATTGACAACTGACACGAAAGCCTGGTGTCTTTAACAATGTTAGAGACAAGTGTGATCATATTACTTTTTTGGCACTTTTGAAGTTGATGTTTAACAAATAACTAAGTAAATAAAAAAAATCACAACTAGGACTCTACATTAAATTCCAATTCAGGAAGGTTCGTCATTTTATCGTCTCTTCGTACAATTTAGTGCTTACCACTAGGATGTTTATGTTTACCAGCGAATTAATCTGTTGATAAAGAGATATGCGATTTCTTGAGTTAAATTAACAATTAATGGTTTTATTTTAGTTAAGATTTATTTTCGTATAGACTTGCTAAAATGCCGTTTATACCAAGACGTATTTATTTTAATGCTGCATTTTAGAAGTAATATGAAATTCTAAAGGCAGTGGACCAGTTGCTCTTACTCTTTTACAGTATAGTCCTAATATTATATGTGATTTATTTATTAATAAATGGATTCTTAACAGATATTAAGAAAGACGCTGCATTTGCAAGCAAAAATCTACACCCATTGTTAGATTTAAAAGAAAAGTAATGGAATTTTAAAATTTTCATATTTGTAGCTAATTTTTATTTATTAAAACATAAAACCCTCGAATATTATAGTTGTATTTTAAATTAAAATTTTTCTTGACTTGATTTCCGAGTTAAAGTTAGCAATAGTTGGTTGCCTATTGTTCACGATCACGTGGATCTCGGACATTGTTAAAGCATTGTATTTGTTGCAGTTGTATAGCTGGTTGCCTAACTTCTCTACTATGGGTGTAGGCTACAGTAGACTAATCAATGCATTTAATTATAAATTATTACGACATGTTGCGAAGACATAAGTCCTCTAAGATATAAATTTATAGTAAGCATACTTGTAATAATGATGTTTTTCCAGCACCTACGGGCCCTACAATTGCACAAAGAGTATCTGGAGCAATATGTAAGTCAATATTTTTCAAAACTGGTATGGTAGGAACCCAAGATGCGGTTATATTAGTAATCTGAATTTCTTTCTCATTGTGACTCTGTATATTCGCTTGTTGCTTCTCATCTAGAACTAGAAATTCTTGTAGTCGTTTAACAGAGACCCAGGCTTCTGCACCATAACTGATGGCCATTGGATATAAGATAGCCATAGCCAACTGGAGAATATTGAAGAACTGCGCCATAGAAAATACTTGGGAAGCTGTAATAACATTTCCCAGCAACACAAAACATATAATTGTTAAGCATAAGGTAGTCCTCTCTATAAATACATTACAGCTGGAAAAAATAGCTCTCAAGTAGGAAGTTTTCGTAAGGGAAACAATTTCAGTCGCTCTGGCGTATTTTATGATCTGTTCAAATGGTTTTTCCCAGGCGTACATCTTTATTACTTGTATTCCAGATATAACTTCACTCATTAGCTTTACTCTAGTGTCAGTTTTATTTGCTACTATCAGTCTTAATTTGCCTGTTAGTTTTCCAAGATATCCTAAAATAGTAGTAGTAGTAGTACAATTTTAATAACCTTTTAGTCAATTTTGTCATGTTATAAGAATAAAATAGTACCTATATTTAATTTTTAAAATAAATTTTACCTTGTACTGGTAAAGTGAATAAGGCCATGGACACAACACCTGCTAATGTAGAAATACCAACTTCTTGCCAAATGAAATATGTTATTAATGCTACTTGGAAAGGCATAATCCACAAATAATTCAAAAATAGTATTACTAAATCGAAACGATTTACATCATTTGACAATAAATTAACCACTTGCCCTGTAGCAGTTTTTCCTAGTGACTGTTGATTTAGCCTCATGATCTAGAAACAAGATTTAAATCTGTGTTAGAAACCATTCCCTGGGATATTTCTTCTGATTAATAATGCTATAAATATGGACATAAAAGGTTATTAGAACATAAACACAGGTTAAAAAACTGAAAAAATAAAGCAATTAATTGGTTAAGTAATATTTGGAGAATTGGCAGTGACTGAATGGGATCAGAGATGAAAAAATAATTATGGAAGATCAAAGTGGTTATGGAATAGTCGAAGAAGACAAAATGGGGTAACAGAAAAACATAGAATAAGATAGTGAACATACATAAAAAATGCACTTTTTATCGTTCCCCACACACATTTTCGAATAAATGCGTAATGATAATTGGATTGAATATCGTAAATTTTTGTTTCTAAAATCCTTATAGTTTCCGAGCAAAAAAAAGTTATAGTATTTTCAACTTCTATATTGAAATCTGATTACCGTTCTTGTGAGGCGAATATTTACATTAGTTATCAAGTGTCAAACATGGCTTATGTGTATAGCAACTCGAGTTGACAAATATCGTTTATTTATGGTAATGTGAAAATGCTTTAGCAGAGCAATTTCCTGGTACATGTGCCAAATGCAGTCATTTTTACCGCGGTGTGCAGTGAGTGCAAGTGTAGTGCAGCGCCAGCATGACACGGGAAATTTAAAACCAAATCGCGGAAAAGATGGATGCCCAGGGCGTCCACGGCGTATTGCAGCAGTGTAGCGTATAATACACAAGGCTCAATTATCGGTATCATGTACATTGTACAGCATGTCCAAGCATTAATTCCAAGGCATAGAACAAGGAGGACCGGTACCATGGCCGCTACAATAATCTCTTGACTTTAAATCATTTGGACTTCTTTTTGTGGGGATATTTAAAAATGAAGTGTATCGCACCGAATCGGACATTATTGATGATTTACGCAAATGTATCATAGCTGCTGCCAATAACTTATAAGTGCGAAACGGTCAAGAAGCAGAAACATTTGTGTGTATAGAAGAGGTGTTATAAAATATTATTTATTTTTTTCCGGTTACCGTTTTGCCGCCTTATCAGGGTCACAGTGAATCAGTTCCCAGTGCCGTGCAGAAATGTACTTTTAAATCATTTTCAACCTGACCTTTTTTTTACATTTTTTTATATAAGTTCTGAATCACCTTGTTGTCACATATTTAACAGCAGATATACAAAATATGATGTTTTTGCATTTGGTATTTTTAGTAGTGTAGTGGAATGGAATAATTCAGGCCGTATTATTTAGTACCTATGAAAGATTGTTACCTTTCTGTAAATTAGAGAAGAAGTTGCTATCCTGATTCTCATTCCAATAGCTGCTACTGCAAAATTTGTGTGGTGCATTAAAAAACACACCACAATCGAAATTGCTACTATACCAGCTCCAGAAATGTACATTTGTTGCTCCTTGTCCGTTCTGTTCTCAGATATTGCGAATAAGCTAATATAGTAAGACAGAACAAGCGGTTGCACGGATCTGTAAAATAATTAATAAAGTAATTTATATTATTATATAAATATTTGGTTCATAATATAACAATTATTATGGTACGTACATTGTACAATGGAAAAATTAAAACCTTGACTTTACGTATTTATATAAATGACTACCAGAAATGAATATTTACATAGTAATGTAATTAACAATTTCAGTCATGCTGTACTGATAGTACAGCTAGACTTGTTTCTACAGATAAACTAAAAGAAAGAATAAAAGAATAGAAAATTTAATTTAAAAAGTTACGGATGCATTGAAATCAATATTGTTGTGCAGAGGAAAAACATTTTTTTTTGTATGAATTGTTACGTTTATGCTATAATTACACACCTTAGAACAACCATTTGAATGAACTGTAGCAATCCGCATAACAAGTATTTCCATATGAAAGTTTTGATTAAGGCTCTCATTAGACTGGGCTTAGAACCCTTTAATTTTGCTCTCTTTACTTCATCGTCCCAATTTTTTTCAAGTTTGTCTCCTACGTTAGATGACTGATCACATTCTAGGGCTTTATATAAATCTACGACTTCCAATCCTTTCTGGGTTCCTTTGTAAAATAGCTTTATCATCCAGCTATAAATAAAAAAAAATTAGAATTATTGTTTTATACCTATCTATAAATAATTATAGATATAACTGTTTCATTTTTTTAAATGTATTGTAAGGTTATTTAAAATAATTCAACTTAATTTTATTACAAGTTATATCAATGAAGTTATGTTTCCTGGTTCACGCATAACAAATTAAGCAAATACACGAGTAGATCAGTATAAAAGGGAATTATCTCAAAACACATAGTTACCTTGATTTAATTATTTCAAGTTCTTATTTTTACTGATTTTAAAAACATTTGTGATTGTTTGTTATTTTATTAGGTACATCTTGAGCATAGTTATGATATTCAGTCGATCTTAAACTAAAAATTTAATTTATTTTGTAGTTATTTAGAGATACGTTTTAATTTAAGACCAAAAATCATAATTATAGAGTTGTCAATGTTGCATAAAAATAGTTTTTTTATAAAACTGTAATAAAATCCAGCTGTATCTAGCAATGTGAGACATATTTTTCGTAAAATCGTTTCATAATAATATTTCGATTGTCATTTCAATATCGAAATGACAGTCTTTCAGGCACATGTGTTTAAAACAATCTTTTTACATACATGTTCGTAAAAGTAAAATAACTGAGTTTTAAATTATTTATTTATTATAAGTATTAATAACACAATTTTTCAAATCAGATAATTAGACATTAGGTGAACATATAATTTCGACACAAGTCGAACGCCAACCTCCGTGTCTCATGAGCATCGATATGTTGGCTCCTGCACCTGCAAGGATGATTGCAGAACATTGTCTAATGCAGGGCCCAGTATACTCAGTAACATTGGATTTGCGGAAAATTTCCAAAAAATTGATTCCTATATCTCCCTCTTGGAAAGACGGTCATTTGATTCAATGGGGTTCGGCAAAAATTTTAGAGAAGGAAGATAACGCAACAAAAACAAAATTAAAAGAGACCGCGATTATTTTGTTGAACGGAGATAAGTGTGAGTCAAACTGCTCAGTAAACATTGATCATTGTTGCCTACAGTTGTATCAAGAAAAAGTAAGTAACAATAAAGTAAAAATCAATTAACATCTCTATAGAAGCAGATTGACCTACGTTTAATACTTTTACTACTATTTTGAGAATAAAACGTCAAAAATGCGGAAGTGCGCGATAGTGATGTGATTTTTGTTATTTTTTACTTATCTGCTTCCTTCAGTGTGAGATTTTTTGGTTAGGCAAACTTAGTTTCAAAAATAACTCTTGACTGATTTGTTTGGCGCAGGGGCTTATTTAATTAATCTTTATGTTTTCAGAAGTGTGGCAAAAACCCAATAAAACTAAAGAAAAACTAAAATTATGCCACAAATAAATAGCTTCAGATAAAATCTAGGAACATTACTTTTGTTACTAGGAATATTCACTTTAATAAGCGACTTAGCATATTCAATGTCTACGGAAATAAGTTAATTCTTCTCTCCTACAGATTCCAAATATTCCAACAATCAAGACAACTTTTTGAAATAAGTACTTTTCATCATCTCTGATAAACCTTTCAACCTCCGTGGGTTCATAACCACTTGATTTTCTTTGTAGTTCGCATCATGGAATAATTACTCTATATTGTAGAGGATGCACATTTTAAAGATAACTGGAACAAATACGATAGAATTACTTGGCACACCAAATATCAAATTTTGCATCATAAGTTTTTTGGTACAATTTCTTAGATTTCTGAAGAATCAATGTACATACATCACTAGAAGCTGCGTCACACATATTGAAGTTTTATGAAGAATTAATAATTAGTTTAATTGTTGGGATTTGATATTCACAAACGTTCACGGATTTCTGAATTTTTAAAAATGTTTCTATGGTTTGTAAACATCGTACCATAGCAACTGCTTCGATACTTGTTGCGAAATAATGTTGTTCTAGGCACGCAACGTAAAATAGCTATACTCGCGACAAGAATTCAGAAGACTTACGTCATACGAACAAATGAATGATTCATTATATCTCCATCAAAATATTTAAGAAACTGCATAAATAAATGAAATATAAAGCTACTTTATTATTATTTGTTGAAAACTTCATTCATTGATTTGATAAACTGTTATTAAGGACATTTTTTGTTAAAAAATGACAAAGTTATCTTAGATCTACATAAATGAGATTGTAAGTTTAGTTAAATTTTCAAACGTGATGCGTGTTAACAGTTGTAAAAAAGAATGCTCGTGTTCAAGCAAATTCCCTGGATCAGAAAGACGATTATAATAAGACAATGGCCACGTGTCAAATAAAAGAATCGCTTTCATTGAATATATTTAGAGATAAGTATTGTTTTTTTAATATTAAATTCCCTGTACCTGACATTTTGAAATATATCCAATGCGTTGAAGTTTCCAGAAAAATGGTCTTCAGAATAAGTCAAGTTATTAAAACGTAACTTTAATCCTAATACAAGAATCAAGAAGCATGCATGATACTACCAGGAAACGTGATTATATTATGCTGGTTTCATTTTTGTAAAAATATCTGACACGCGATTTGAAAACATATTTTTTATCATTTTTACAGTGCAAATTTATTATTATGAACGAAATTGATCTATTGACATTTTTTCCATAGCTTTTGCCGGTTTAATACAAACAAGCAATTTGTAAAAATTATATATTTGAAAAAAAAAGTTATACAGGGTGTGACAAAAACAGTGTGAAAAATGAAGACGCGCTTTTCTCGCCAAAAATTAAAAATATTTTTTTTATACAAACACCTTTCTTTAAGCCCTGGCTTTTGAGATGTTTAAAGTATATCAGAGGATTCATCAGGATAGAAAGAAATAACAGGCCACTAAATATTTCTGCAAAATACACTGGCGTTAAACACATATATAACTTGAAGAGATCAAAAAATTAGTAAGCGAATGAGTCTTTTCAGTCATATTTTTTAAAAGGAAGACATTTTATCGAAAAAAAGAATTGTAAGGAAAAATGCCATAGGAGTTAATTATTTTATCCCCTTAAAAGAATACGTTAGGGTTGAGAAAATTTCAAAAAGTGTAGTTTTATGGGCAGTTCATCAAATTTGGTTTCTTTAGCTTGATATACATGGAAGAAAAAAAAGAAAAAGGATTCTTTTTTTAATTTTTGAAGGGGTGTAACGTTTCAGGAAAGGGTTTATTAAAAAAAAATTATAACAAATACCCCTATTAGTTTTCATCAGAGAATCGCCCCTTACATATTTCGGTGTTATTTAGATACATCCTGTATAATCGTATTTAAATTTGTTTTCAAAACATTGAAAAGGAATTATTGTATAAATAAATGAGGATATCTACCAGCACCTATCTTTATTGTGACGGGAGTTATTTATAGTTTACTTGGGACGTTTACACTAATAAATTAAACATTCTGTACATCGAACTCTTATTTGTTCTTTTATATTATAATTAAATACATTTGAAATCAGAAATATTAATTAATAACAAATAAGATGCTGATATCTAATAGGCACAATTTTGGAAGTAACAGATACTAAGAAATCACTTGTGTTGAATTTTAATATATCATTTTTGTAAAACAATTTCATTACGTATTGATATTTTAAAATTATAGTCTATAGTATATAGTTGCACCTAAAATTATAAATATTAATTTACATGAGCTTTTAAATGAAAGATTAACGGAGATTATGAAATATACGTATTTTATTTGCTTGTATTTGGTCTCATTAGCTTGTTATATAGTACTCATAATTATTCTAAGATACTAAATGGGTTATTTCACTTTAAACACTAAAACTGTAGAAACATTCATTATTAAAAAATAAGTGCAACTTTACTATACGTTTTCTTTTGTGAGGCTTTATTTTCAATATACAAAGAGTAAAAATTTCTGTTATATCTTATGAACTCTACCGAAATTTCATTAAAACAAATTTTTTACCAAATTAAATATAGGTGATTCATTATTTGCGACCTTTTGGAAAAAAATTACTTCAAAAAACTTACAATACAAGCGTACAATAATCCTTTGCAAAGCTACTTACTAATCAGATAAAAAAAATTAAGACAAACCGGTTGCAAAGAAATTTATTTATTACTGAAAAATACTATATTTTAGTTTGATAGCATTGTCATACCTACATTTTTACAGTAACGGAAAATGTTTATTTTCCCAACGTTAACGCTCATATAGAACAAATTTAACTTCTATTTCACCTTATATTTATTACTGTGAAAATCATATTAAAATGTCAAAAATTTTCTTAAATTCGAGAGATGCTTTGGTAGCGATGTAAGAAAGTAAATAACAAATACTTACGCGAAAAATAATTTAGAAATGCAGTTTGCATTCTGCTTTGGATTCTCATGTTCAAGTATAAAACCAGCGTTCATTTTGGGCCACCCTTATTCACTTCACAGTCGCACTACGATGGTGTACTGTTTAAATCTAAGTAATGTTATATAGAAGATAAAAATTGTCTTTTATCTGTTGTGTATAGAAAGTAATTTAATGAATGGCACATAAAAGATAAAAACTGCCTTTTAACTGTTGTGTATCTTTATGATTATGAATTTATGTAAGAAAGCAAATAATATAAAAATTGGGGAGAATATTAGCCGTAATCAGGAGCGTTTAGGAATTTAGAGATTTATCTCAAGGCTTGAATTGTGCAAACATTTAAGATTTCTTCGAATAACGAAATTTTTCCAAAATGCAGTTTTATTTAATGAAATACCAACATATGTAGATCATTCTTTTAGCAATGATAACAATGTAGTATGAGTCTTTCTTGTATTTTTTGCACACGGAAACAAGTTCTGATATAGATATTTCTCAAACTAAACTAGATAGCTAAAGGTAGTTTTACATACCTAACACTAAATTATAACGTTATATAATGATAATAATAATAATAATAATAATAATAATAATAATAATAATAATAATAATAATAATAATAATAATAATAATAATAATAATAATAATAATAATTTATTGACCAGTCATACATGCATGGGATGTACATTTTTAGTCATAATCAGTCTATTAGAAAAACAACAAATATAATAATAATAATAAAAAACCACAAAAAAACAATTGATACACAATGAAATTGTCATAAAACATGTAGAAAACAGTGGAACAATAAATCAAGTAAAATACACCTTAAAATCATCGGTAACATAGCATAATGAAGCTGTAATCAGGTAAGGTACACATTAAAATCGTCAACAGTATTAAAGCAATGGGAAAATAATTTTTTTTTTGTAAAATGGTGAAACATCTGCATAGACATTTGCTTTAACTGCTAAATAATTTTGAAATTTATTATACAAATGAATTGCTAGTTTATTATTTTTAGTAATATTTATACGTGAGAAAGGAACAATGAGATTATCCGCATACCTAGCATTATGTTGATGCACATCAGAGTATTTTGTCAAATTATTTGAATTTCTATACACTATCCTCAGCGACTCCAATATGTACAAGCAGGGCAGCGGTAGAATACCACATCTCACAAACAGGTCCCTACTGAGCGTATGTCTAGAAACCGCAGAAATGAGGCGCAGTGCAGCCTTCTGCAAAAGAAATACTTTACCAGCTGAGCTAGAATTTCCCCATAAGGCAATGCCGTAAGTTAACCTGCTATGAAACAAAGAAAAATACACAGTTCTCATTACATTATTGTCCACAAAAGGACGCAACTGCCTCAACCCAAATATATGTGATGCAAGTTTTGGACACAATTTATCAATGTGAGCAGACCAGTTTAAATTTGCGTCCAGAGTAATTTCAGGCAGTGTAGCAGCATTGGATTTTGCATGCCATTTATCCGAAGTAAAAATAAATAACTGTGTCTTATGTTCGGTTATAGCTTGTTTGCTGAAAACCACATTTCAATAATGTTAAGATTTTTAGCATTCACATTTCTTCGGGTCAGCAGGGTCGTATTGTTAGCAAACAAGAGGCATGTACTGTTGTTAACATTTAGTGGTAAATCATTAATATACACAAGGAATAATATTGGCCCTAATACAGACCCCCGCGAAACCCCATTCAATTCAGGGCACATATTAGACTCGACATTTTCAATACTAACATACTGCTGCCTGTCAGTTAGATATGACCTAAAAAGTTATAATTCTTTATTATGAATACCATAGTATTCAAGTTTTTGGAGCAGTAGATCCTTATTGACACAATCGAATGCTTTAGTGAGATCGCAGAAGATCACATGCGTTGAGGCACACTGATCAAAAGATTCAACAACCTCATCAATTACTGCCAAAAGTCAATAGTAGAGAATCCCTTTCTAAAACCGAACTGGAGAGAAGACAAAATTGATTTGCTCTCCAGGTAAGACAATAGCCTCTCTTTCACAAGATTTTTCAAAATTTTAAAAAATATAGGTACAACCGCTATAGGCCAAAAATTGTCAAGCATATTCGTTTCCTTTTTATGAATAGACAAGATTTTCGTTATTTTGAGAGCATTTGGCCAACCCTCTTCTATAATCTTATTAAATAATATTGTTAATGAAGGAACAAGGAAATCCAATGATGATTTTAAAATTCTAGAGTTTAAACCATAATAATCAAGACAATTTGTATTTTTTAATTTTAAAATTGACTGACGTACATCAGTCTCTAAAACTGGTGACATGAAAACAGAAGAAGAACACATTTATTTAAAAGTGCTATAGGGTCAAGACAATGAGAATCAATAGTGCCGAGAATAACCTTAGAAATTGTAGAAAAATAATTATTAAAAACATCTGGTGATATTTCTGACTTAACACAAGTATTCTTACTCGGTTTTTCGCAACCTTGATAACGTTTTTATATTCCTTACGAAATTGACAATACAGTAATATATTCCGTTAAATTAGATTCACGAAACTTTCTTTTGCTGTTCATAAGAGTTTTATTCATCGTTCTAAGTTCTCTGGTATACCATTTAATCCCTCTGCTTTTACCCATAGACACATAAGGAAAACAGTTTTTAATAATCTGCATAAATTTGCCCATAAACATATCAGTTAATTGATAAGTGTTGATGTTAGGTTCATATAATGCCTGCCAATCCTCTAATCTTAAGTCTTCAAAAAATTTAATAAAATTCGACTTGTTAAATTACGTCTACGTAAATTAGCGGTAGATCTAGACGAATAATTAATAGTAGGACCTTTGACAGTAATAAAAACACCTAGATGATCAGAAATATTCGCATTAAAGACACTCTGAGTCGATACTATCATGACATATATTAGTCAGTATATTATCGAGGCTAGACTTGGTTGTTGGAGTAATTCTTGTGGGTACCTCTATGCAATGCTTTATACCATACATTAAATACATATTCACAAAATCTTGAATATATTCTGTTTTAGCCTGAAAATTACTACGTTTGGTGCAAAACCTTTCAAATATCCATCCAGTATCGTCATGTCAGTATTTGGTGCAATATTTGTAATATGGTATTCATAAATTTGTTTCTTAGTCAAATTTGGTGCCGCTTTAAAAGGACAATTTAACGAATTATCTTGATTGCCAGTAGATGTTTCTAGATCTAGCCTTTGCTACGGGATTGGAACGACGTAGCGAGTTGTTGGTAGCATCCTTTTCCAAATGTATAATTTCATTACATAGGGTCTGAGCTATGGCATTATGAATAGCACTTGCTACCGACCTATTAGTAATTACAGGGTTTGACGAAATTGTCCCCTCCGGTGTCGCAAATTTTGCTGTTGGTTTAGCTATTTGTTTTATATTATTTGGTTTGTTAGTCGGTTTATCATTTACCTGAAATAAATTACATATTTGCTTGGGAACATCTGCAACAATATTTCTCTCTTTTAACAGCAATATTTGTTCATTCAAAGACTTAATTGCTATTATATCTCCAATATTTAACATCGGAATTTTTAATTTAATATATGACTTCAGGCTTCTGCGAAGTGTATTTGGTTGCCAACGTTTTAATTAGAATTTGTTATAATATTCTAGATTGGAATCAATTATGTCGCAAAATTTCATGGTTAGACAACACACTACATACCTGCTGTCAGAATTTTCGCCACTGCTTGGCATAATTGTAAACAAATTCAGTGAATTTATTTTTACTTAGAAATCTCCAGCTCATGTCTCATTAGTCCATAAACAAAAGAAAACTATTAGCATTAGACTGTAATTACGTCAAACATCTTGACGTTTTGCCGTTTCGTAACTAAATGGATTCATTAATCTTTAGAAATATGAAAACAGTTTTGTAGGGAACTGCAATCGAATAAGAAATATTCATTAAAAAGGTTTGCTTATTTCACACCATTTTCCGTTTCATTAATTTAAAAACAGATCTCAGTCTTTCGAAATATGCCATTACATTTTTATTTCATATATTTTCCGGGTTGCTATGCCGTGACCTCGATAACTAGTCGCTGCCAGTAACAGAATCAAAGTGCACATCCCTAGCCTTCGCCGGAATTCTTTGACCTACCACGGTTGTTCTCGGGCTAGGCTCTGGACAGATCCGCTATCGGTATCTCTAGGGCCGCCCATATACTGATTTCTGCTCCTGTTGTTGGTATTACGACTGATATGGTTGGAAACGTTCCTCGGATAATTTTTGTTTTCCGAGACATCTCGTAGCTGCCTCTGTAACTGGTCGCATCCCATGCTTCCAAATGTTTTCCTCTCTTCACTGCCTGCACCTTCAGTAGTGACTCCAAAAAGCTTCATGGCACTACATTTTTGTTTATTTATTACAACTTTTGAATAAATTTTATACTATTGAGTCGGATGTTTAATTATTGACAAAATATTGGGTCTATCATCTTCAGTCACATCATCAAATTTATCGTCACTCTTATCACTTTTTTCAGTTTCCTACATGTTTCGTAAAACTAGTTCTTCTACTCCGATATTGTCTTCTTCATCAAAGACAATTCCTTAAAAAATACATATAAATAATATTTATCTAGACTGAACAAACAATATGATTGACTTCAAAACATTTTCCGATTAAATATAAAAATAAATTGAAATTTGTTGTTGAATGTGCAATATACAGGGCGGCCAAATGAAAACGAAACAGAGCCATTTTCAGGAACTGCGTCAAGATTGTAGAAAAACGCTTAGACCCGTCGATTTTAGACTAAAATGGGACATTCTTTGCTGGTATTTCTGACTCCACCACTTTCACCCCCAAGCAAGGGTAAGCTTCACCTCAAAATATTTAAATGACATTGGGGGTTGAGTTATATTTATTTTGAAAGCTCTTATAAATCTCTTACAACATACTTCAAATTTTATAATTCCGCCCAATATTTAGAAAAAAAATTACATTTTAAAATTTAAATTATGTTTAGTTGCTTACTTACTACTTACTTGATTAAATATTCAAACTGATGACCGCCCGCTTCCATACAAGAATAAAGATTTTGTTCGAAACGTTCGCATATATTCTGAAGCATTTCCGGAGTGATTCGACGTCATTCGTCGACGATCGTTTGACGGAAAACTTGCAGCGACGCTGGCTGTGTTTTAAAGATTTTACTTTTTAGGTATCCCCACAAAAATATCAAGGAACGATAAATCCGGTTATCGTGGAGGAAACTCAATCTTCCAATACAATTCCGTGGAAAACGTTGGTCCAAATACTGACGGACAATAAACGCATTATGCGGAGGAGCACCGTCCGGTTAAAAAATCAAATGATTTTCATGATACTCTGAAATATTTTCAATAACATCAGTCAAAGCAGGGTCAATAGCGTCTTTCAGTAATTGCAAATATATTTGGTCAGTCAAATTACCTGGTAGAAAAAAAGGACCCACTAGTCGGTCACCGAAAATTCCAGCCCATATATTTAATTTTTCCGGTTGCTGTGTATGCGCCTCGTGAAGAACTCTTGGGTTTGAATCTGACCAATAGCGGCAATTGTGATGATTTACCGTTCCGTTCAAGAAAAAACTGCATTCATCAGAAAAACAGATGTTAAAAAGGAACTGCTCACTCACTCATTATTTCGGAAAATTGCAAACGACGGTCATAATCATCCTGATGAAGTTCCTGAACTAAATATATTTTGTATGGATATAATTTATTCTTCTTCAAAATGGTTTGTATGCTAGTTTGATTGATCCCAGGCACAGATGCCAGCTGCCTCGTACAATGCCTTAATGAACAAAATGAACTTGTCCCAAAACTGCAACTTCGCTAGGTTCATTAACTATAGGTTTTTCAAGTTATCGTTTTTTATTGGCTCTCTTGAAAATTTTTTACTAACTTTAGAACATATTTCCTCCTGACATTGATGTTGTTCATTAAATAGCTGAGCTGTTCTATTCGCACATTTATTGTTCATAAAGTAAAGCGAAATGATATCTACCCTTTCCGCAATGCAATAAACTATAGTGTTTAATTTTCAAAAACACAATTAAATAAACTAGCAACCAACGCATCCAAATAATACTAGAAAATAAATTTGGAATCCACTAATTTTACGTTCGTTGTGTGTGTGTATCGTATTGATTTCTGTTTTTCACAATTGTGTTTTTTACGAAAGTGATAACAAATCGCCAAAAAACAATGTAACACAAGAAATACTAAATTTATACCATTGGTGTACTTTACTCGATTGAGTGACATTTTCAAGAGCTTTAAAAATAAATATTACTCAACCCCCAATGTCATTTAAATATTTTGGGGTGAAAGTGACACAGTCAAAAATACCAGCAAAGAATGTCCCCCTTTAATCTAAAATCGACGGGTCTGAGCGTTTTTCTACAATCTTGACTCAGTTCCTAAAAATGGCTCTGTTTCGTTTTCATCTGGCTACCCTGTATAATACTTGCATTGATGATACCCCTGTGTAAGTACATAAACAAAGATAATACTGACTTTGTTATTCCTCCAAAAAATTAGTCAGTATTATAATATTAAAGTAGGTGTTTTAAGTTGCCTTCATTTTGTTGAATGCACTTTTCTTATCTACATGGTGGTACGCTAAATCGGCAATAAAAAAAATGTTATGTTAACATTGTTAGCGTTCATAAATATTGAAGTAAATTTACACATTAACCAGCATCAATAATTAAGATATAACCCTACCACAGTTATAATAGAAATTATTTACCCTATTTGTTACAATCAGAAAAGTTGTTTGTGTGTTCGAGACCGCACTCTGCGCGGCGGCTTTAAAACTAGCGAGACCAAGGCCATACCTCCAAAAGGGTACGAGGGCTGGCGTACACGAGGGTGATCCAGTATTGAATATTGTTTTTGGCTTTACGAGGGTAAATTAAGAAGCATCGATATTAATATTAATAAAATTAAAAATAAATAAATTTTTGTAACTGTTTCCCGTAATATGACGTGAGAAAAAATGCATAATTCCCTGCATTGTCATTTCATAAAAATTAGATACCTACCCATTAATTAAAAATCGGTTGAACAATTTTATTTCAATTGCGATAGTTACATATGCGTATCAAGTCTTGAAAAATACTGTAGGAGTGATTTTTTGAAAAATAATAAACAAACACGGAATTTCTTAAACATATATTAATACATGTAAGACATAGTAAACTAACTACTAGTAACTTTATACTCTTTTTTATAAATTCTTGAGAATATTAAGTTTTGGAATAACGCTATTATATTTTAAGTCTTGATCGAAGAATTTTAAAAAATAAATAAAACAAATTCTAATCTTGTATATAATGAAATACCTATAAAATAGTCAAAAATAAAGTGATTACGCGGGTGATATATTATTTTTTTGCCAAATGGCTCCTGACATGCTAATTGATTAAACATGTCGACAAAAATATCCTCCAGTGCTATTATGTAATCCAGAATATCTCTAGATAGTACAGTTAGACCACCAAATAATTTTTCTGTTTCAAATGCTTTTAATTTGCAAAATAAAACTTCCTGACTCATCAAATCAAAGCACATACAGATGTCTAAAAGTTATTTTGTTTTTACTTAAATTTTCATGCGTAATAATATATATAGTTTCCTATAAAAAAATCATAAAGGTTTCTAATTTGCTAACTCACCTATAATTTTTATATTTAGAGATGGAACGGCAGATTTGTGTATGCGACATCGTTTAGAATTTGCAGAGCTTGTTTCTTCAAATTGCAAGCTATATATTCTTATTAGTTTGTAATATTGTGTTAGAAACCAAGGACCGATAGTCACCACTTAACTCAACAGGTACCGTGAGATGAGGGCTAAGGAAAATAAACAAATTCCTCGGGATAGGGTAGATGAGACAACGAAGCGACACATTCGACGGCAGATAGCCTGATTAGCTGGAACTATCGAACTTAAATAAACACTTTATATCTCAGTATCAAAACTTGTAAATTAATTTCATATATTTTTTCTACACCCGTATTATAACAATGCACTTATATGCCCATAATCCAGATTTTTAATCAATAGAAACCCATAATTTTTCAATCAAGCATGCTGTGCATTTGACGTTTATCCTAGGTTCCTATGTAATTATTTTAGATGTCAAAATCAGTACGTATTAAATTTTCGATAATTTATCAAAATGTCTGATATCAGCGATATAGAAGAATTACCATCGACTCCTCCACACATATCGGAGAAAGCAGAAAATGCAGTTCATACGAATAATTACTTTTACCTATTGTGTTCAACAAAAATATAAAATTTATGGTTTTTGATTATTTATCGGGTGTAGAAAAAATAGCGTATGCAACTCTCATGTAATGGTTATTAATACACTCACATAAACCATACGAAACTCGCCTTCGGCTCGTTTCGTATCCCGGTTAATGCTCGTGTATTAATAACCATCATTACATGATCGTTGCATAATATACTATTATAATTTCATTGAAATTAAGTGTATTTCTAACAATTGATCAGCTGAAATATCGGCATATCTACGTGTTCCTGTAAAGCCTAAAGCATATTTCCAAGCATTATTTCTGGGGAAAGGGGGATCACGTGATCGAGTGCGAGTGATGTTTTTGAAGAATAAATAAAGGATTCAGAACGAAAAAACTATTTTATTAATAAAAAAAGTTACGTGCGTACCCGATATGTGAGCAACTTAACGCCACGCGTTCTTAATTATGCGCTTTTATAAGCTTTGTTATCTAAACCAGCCACATAGCTTTTCTGGGAATATAATGCTCCCGTCAAAGTCTGAAAATTAAGAGGAAACATCGTTTCTGTCGTCTTGATTTTCATTAGTATTAGTGGTTGGTTTAGATTTAGAAAACCAAAACAGAAAGTGATTAACTGATTTATTTTTAAACATATATCTACAAACTTATAAAAACTTACTACTGCAATAAGTATAATTGTAAAAATTTTACATCTGTCACTGCTGACAATTGATTCCCTCGGTTGAATTGTGAAATTCCTGGATTCGCTTTGTATTTTTGTGAGCTGGATACCTCCGGGAACCTGAATGGTATGAGAATTATCGTCCAGATGCCATCCTGTAGTGGTGGATAGCTGAAATGATCCTCTTTGGACTGGGAATTCGTCGTTAGTATAGTTTACTTCTTGCACTACGATACTGCAATGCTCGGGAATTTTTGGACTATTCGTACTGTTTCGGCTGGCAGAACAATGACATAGGAATTGTCGACTGGTTCTATAGTCGAGGCAATGAAGCAGTATGATAGGAAATCTTTTAGGATAGGACGTATCGGAATGCGGTTTTTTGCACACAATTGAAAACGACCAACCAAAAATCGTTACTGGGGTTTTTTTTGGGTCGCTGAATTCAAATATAGCACCGACGCACACCTCACAGACACCTGGTGCGCCCTACCCTGGCTCTGAACGTCTTTCCCGAGGGTCAATTTAAACATCATAATCGTAATCAGCGACCTCGAAAACCCCCGGGTACCCGACTTGAGCCAATTCTGACTCTTATTTACGAAGTTATTAAATTTGCCAAAAGGCCTCTCAAAAGATGCATTTTTTGCATGCATTTTTGGCTGCAGCAAAAAACCGCATTCCGATACGTCCTATCCTAAAAGATTTCCTATCTTTGGCCTTTTTAGTGCTTCATTACCTCGACTACTACCAAAGTTGTTTGTATGAGTAGATTAATTGATGTTAACGGGCAACTGGATACTTCCATGTTTCCTCGTAGTATTTCGGGTACACAGTCTCTCTGGGTTAACCATTGATTGATATGGGTCACACAATAATCATCGATCATTTGACAGTTGTCTTCTTGGTAGTGATGAGTAGTAGAATTTATGTATTTAGGTAAGGTATGATTGTGGTATCATTGATAGGAATTAAGAATATATGAAATAAGTCGAAATTTTGATCCTCTTGAACTAAGGTCATCGCATGTTCAAGATTTGTGGGGTTTTGAACAATAATTTTATCACGTAAGCGTCTATCTAAATAAATGTCTTTTTACTGCCAAATCATTGTATTGTATCAAATGAATTTGTTTAGTATTTGTGTCCATTTTCGTACTGGGTAAAGTTTTTAATTTTAATGCTAATTTGAATCTAATTAGTTGTAACCTTTTAGCAAAATTTTGGTAAGATTAGTTTTTTTGTAAAGAATAAGTCATAATCGTTTGTTCTAAAACAAGATTTAAAACGTTCCCCGTATACATTGCGTAATTCTTCTTTAATTAAAGGCCACGTATTTAACTTTGCAGGAGATCCAATAATTAATAACGCATTGCCTTTTAGTTTTTCTAAAATTGCTAGATAAATAAATTGTTTGAATTCGGTGTTAGTTCGTGTATAGTATTTATCGTGAAAATTATCGCAAGCTGAGATAAAAAATCCCAGCAAATCTTTATTACTGTAATATTCGGGAATTGTTTCTAAACCTAATCTAACTAATGTGTAATTTGGTTCGGTAGTCATGTTCACAAGAATTAATGAGTCTAGTGAATATTGTAAAAACTTTAAGAATGATTTGTTTCAATGACTGAATTTCTCCTTAACTATGTATGACTGATCAAAAATGATTATTTTAATACTTGATATGATCTTAAAAAAAGATTTATCACAATGTTAAAACTAAGTTATCCTAAGATGATCTCGATGGAATTTCAAAGGATAGAAGTGTAATATTTTCACTACTTTTGGCTTGGTTCGCATTCGAGTCTCAATCTGCCTACTCTCGAACTTTGGCTACTAGGGTGTCGTGAAAATGATTACGAATATAAAGGATGAATTCTAAAAATTCTTACTCATCAATAGTTGAACTTGAAGTCTTCGATCCTTGGGTGGTTGCTGCCCAACGTACCAGGTAGATGGTGGGTCGTAATTGTAGATCCGGGATATTGAATAAATCGTTGAAACGAAAACTGAACAATTAATTGATTGCTTGATTGATTGATTTAGGATGAAAAAACTCTTTTATTAATAAAAATGTTACGTGCATGCCCGGTATGTGAGCAACTGAACGCCATGCGTTCTTAATTATGCGCTTTTATAAGCTTTGTTATCTAAACCAGCCACATAGCTTTTCTGGGAATATAATGTGGGGCAAATTATATTTTAATTCTGTAAATTTGCTACAGTATGGTAAGTAAGTAGGATGCTTCATTGAATTGTGGGTTGTCAGATCCAGCATGAAGTAGCTAATGGTTATGTATCTTTGCTACATTTAACGTATTTTTGTAATATTAACTCAACATAATTCTAACGATCACAGATAAATGTTTGAGCATACTCAAAAATTGGGTTAAAGAATATCAACAAATATGATCAAATACCGGAAATGGTCCCAAATGAATGCTTTTTTCTGTAATATTGAGAAAAGATGAGAAAATAAAAGAAATGATTGAATATAGCTTTGTCCAGTAAAAAAAAATTTTTATGCCTGCTTAATGTTTGTATTGAAACTGTTGCCTCTTTTAAAAACTACATTAATATTTTCCCGTCTATTATAATTTGGATTACTTCAAGTTTTTCATTTCGCTTCATATCTTTAGAGCAACACTCTTCTTTTCAAAATTCTTATGTCAGTAATATTTCTATAAAACTTCTAATAAATTTTAGTTTAAAAATGTTGTATTTTTTGTTTCCTAATTTTTAAAGTAACTCCTATCCAAATATATGTTTAAGTAATTTTTTTTTAGAAATTCGAGCTATTAACTTCTTAGTCTTACTATACAATTGAATAAATTTCAAATTATTATAAAAATGTGTGGTGCGCCAAAATTCGATAACACTCTTATAACAATTAAAAAATTACCTATTTAAAATATTTATTTGAACAAATGGAAAATAATAATATGTAGAAAAAAATTTATAATGATATTAAATGAATAAATATTTACAAAATGCAATTAAAATTATATTAAATATATATAAAATTCAGGTAAAATCGAAGTTGACGATATAACGCTACGAAACAACTGCAATAACTGAAATATTACAAGTTCTTTTTTTGCTTGTAGGCTTCCTGAGCAATATCTTTTAGCTGTATTGACATCGTAGGACCGGTCTCCAAAACCATTTTGTGGAAGTGACCATCGGGTATCTGCAGTAAATTGTGTGGATGATCAAATTCTAACATTGAACCGCCAGCCATAACCATAACTTTATCCGAATCCATTATAGTATTTAACCTGTGAGCTATCGTTAAGACAGTGCAGTATCTGAATTTTCGACGGATAGTGGCTTGGATGAAGGAATCAGTTCTGTAAAAATGTAAATTACGAATATTACTATTATATTTTTTGTTTCGTTTGATCACAGCATCAATCTAAAACTTGTCTCAACTTATAACCTTTACGAAAGAATCTTTCAATATGTGAAAACAAACATAATTCAAAGAATGAAAATACAGTTTTTAAAACCGAGTTAATTTCGTTTATGAATACAGATTTATTTATATATTAATAGAGAAGATATGTGAAGATACAGTTTCATACAAAATGAGTAAACATGAATTAGTACCAAGAAGGAAATATATAAAAATGAAGAAGACGGTGGCTTAAACTAATAAGAAAATAAAGGGATTGAAAAATTATTTGATACAAAATTAAATGATATATGAAAAATGTTATTAGGAAATATATAAATTTCGTCATGGCTGTACCTTGGGTCGACATTAGCAGTAGCTTCATCTAAAACTAATATCTTGTTATTTCTTAAAATAGCTCTTGCTAAACATACAAGTTGCCTTTGCCCAAGGCTGAAGTTACCTCCACCTTCAGCTACCATAAAGTCTAAGGAGCTAACCGCTTCTTTAAGCTCCACCTGTAACATTACGTAAAATCGAAAGAATGATGAATGATCTTTTTGATTTTTAATAAATTTTATGATTGAATATTTATATCAGGATTGGTTCTTACTTCTTCAAGTGCATTCCAAAGGTGGGAGTCATCAAATTCTTTAAACGGATCCAAATTGTATCTGAGGCTTGCTGAGAATAGAACTGGTTCCTGGGGTATAATGGATATTCTTTTTCTCAAATCATTTAAACCCAACTGCTGTGTGTTTACACCATCGATTAGTATTGCTCCATCTAACGGTGCCAGTCGGAAAAGTGCTGATATAAGAGAGGATTTTCCAGCTCCGGTTCGTCCAACTATTCCAATCTGAAAATTGTGAAATACCGACTAAAATCTTGTTATAATTTAGGCACAATTTACTCATACCTTCTCTCCTGGATAGATAGTGAAGTTCAAGTTCTTTAACACTGGAGGGTCGTCCTTTACATATTTCAAGTAGAGATTGATAAACTCAATCAATCCTTGATTGGGCCATGGCAGAGCGGGCATTTTGTCTAAAATGAATATTCAGTAATATTATATATATTATTCAAATGAGAACATCTATTTGAATTTACATAGTCCACCTTATTAGTGGATAATTTTTGTTTGTAGATACTTAGTTAAACATTATGGTACTGAAGTACCGGCACATCTTTAATAGTGGATTAAATAACATGACCATAAATGTTTTAGGGGTTTAGAAATTAATGTAAGTTATAATGGCTTATTATAAACTGATAAATAATGTTGGTGGCTGAAAGGTGAGCAAAGATGAATAAATAACTTTTCAGTAGTACTTACTTTGAGAAAGAAAATAATAAAATTGAAATGATACAATTGAAGAGCTCAATAAAAAAACTCAATTATTCAAACTACTAACTGAATTACCGTGTATATTTACCTGGAGGTGTCTCGAATGGTCCTTCGGTTTCTATCGTAGTATATTGTAGCACTCTCTCAACACTTGTCAATTGATTAATTACCTCTGCTGTTTGTCTCATCCCATGTTGAAGCATTCCAGTTAAGACTAATGACTGTGATACGGCCAATCCGACTAAACTTCCACTGACTGTGGAAACTGAGGACACATAGCTTTAAATATTTTTATTTTTGTGAGTAATTAAAGTTAAACGATAATAACTTTCATATATTATCAGAGGTTTAATTTAAAAAAAATATATCAAGTTTGTACTTACGAGTTTGCATAATGGTAAAACTGAATACAACACATGCCACAAATAATACACACACAATGTCCAACCAAAGTCCAAAAGACACAACACACGTTATAGTTAAGTACCAGGCTGAAGTGTGAATATCCTACAATATAAGCAAGTAATTGAGACACTGTCAATTTGGCAAATAAGTTAGAAATTACCTGATGATAATCAAATTCGCTTATTAAAACTTTCTCTGCTTTTGATGCTCTAATTGTCGTTATACCATTCAACGTCGAACTAACATGAGAGAAGACGGGAGATTTTGCTAAAACGGAACATATTTTATAATACGTATTTCATTGTTTGTACATTAAAACATAACGTATCAATAATAACAAATGGTTTACTTACTTATTCCTTCCAAATGTTTGACGTCTTTAGCAGTTGCTATATACCAAGCTCTGATTTTTAAGAATACTGCACCCAGAACTACCATCGCAATGATCATGTATTGATTAGATATGCCTACATTGACCAAAATACCGACCATAACTAGAATAATCTAAGGACAAAAAACAAGGCTAATCATATGCTTAATATTGATTGGATAGAAATTTGAACACAGGGTGTATTTACTTATCTGTTACTATTTTGATATTACCTGAATAGCATCCCACATAACTCTTGGTAATATTTCATCGATTGCTCCCATGTCCTTTGAGAATCTGTTCAAAACTCGCCCACTTGGATTTGTATCAAAAAATCTCATGGGGGCCTTCAACAAGGCATGAAACATCTTCGAGTGCAAGTTTTTAGAAGCTGTCATGGCGATTTTAAAGAAAAGAAGTGCACGGGCTAATGTGATAACTATAGCAGCAATTATTAGAGCGCCATAGAAATACATCGCCACATCAGTTTTAAGCAGATTATGAATGACTTTATCGACTTGAACTGAATCGAACAAGTCGCCAAATGAAAATGCACGTGTCTGGTTTTTTTCTATAGTGTATGTGTAGTAGGATGGATTTATCCCAGAAGTTGCTGTATCGTATACTTCTATAGTTTCTGTTATTGGTTGGCGCGAATCTCTTAATATTATAGAATTATTCGAATGTCTAATTTCCTCTTGCCCAGTCCTATAGGTAATAAGAAACCATAAATAAAATATAAGAAGAAATAACGAAGATATTACCAAAATGCTACCCAGAGATCTGATCCAGAACAAGCAGCCTGTGACAGAATAATAATAATTATTACAAATACGATCAGACAGATATTTCCCGCTGCTTTGAAGTACTCTTTAAATGGAGATATTCCACTATTTGCTCCAGTTTCTTCCTCATTTTCCATGTTCTGTTGGGCCATCTCAATAGTTTCTGACATGGTACTCTAAAAATGGAAATAAAGAAGTTCTGTGTTAATCAGCAATATAGTAAAAGCAAATTAATCGTGAATAATGTAATTGATCATAAAATTGCACTGTGGTGTAATAAGTAATGTGGTAGATTTATGGATTAATTGACTCACATTGGCAATTGATAGAACAGATGTCCTTCGTGGATCAATTGTAAGGATTTCCTCGGGCTTTTCAGCAGTTTTTTCCGTTGTTTCATCAGCAACTGCCAGCAATTTTGTGAAATCCATTTTACTGTTCGAAAGTTCGTCAAATGTTCCTTGGGCTTCTATTTTACCCTGAAAGAAATTATATTAAATAAGCAATAATTCATATTTTTCTAAGAAAGAAGAAATTTTACAATATTGTGAGTTGTGAGAATATATGTGTTATTTCTGATTGATACGCTGCATGTAGTAATACTGGACTGATCCTGAATATGTACAAAACAAATATAATTAAAATCTACTCAATTCCACTCTCTCGAGTTCTAGTGATAATGCTACATGTTCTGATAGATTTAGAATCTGTCTACAAACAATGAGATTTCATCAATGTCAATTTTGAAAGTAAACAAACTAGTTAGTGCAATAGTCTAAGCAACGAAGGGGTTGTAGCGTGCATTGAAGGAGGGAAAATATTTCTCTGCGGGAATGTGTTTGGAATAGTTAGGACGTAAAAATATTAAAAGTCCTTGCCCCTAGCCCGTCTGTTTCAGGGGAGGAGAGGATACAAATATCTCCTTTTTTGGTTTTCCGCTTATAACTCGAAAACGGTCCGGTGCCTTACAGCAAAAAATATTTTACATAAAAATACGAGCTTATAAAATTTTCTATAAGATTGGATTCATACACATTTTTGCTACAATGCACGGTTGTCACGATATATGCTCTCAAATGTCGGTAATTTAAAATAAAATTAACGGACGTTTCACAGAAAGAATACTCCCTAATATCAGTTCATCTATTAAGCTCCGCGTTGAAAACTTTGTAGTAGATCCTCTTCTGCTTTTCTAACGGATGCATCACATTGGTAAAAAAAGTGACGTCGACTTGAAGGATTATTTGCAATAAGAATTCGCTCCATTTCACTTAGCCCTATTATTACTCAATGAGGGTGGTACGAGGAAAACAAAAAAAAATCCGTACCTTATAAGCTTTTTAAATCAACCAGAAAAAGGTGTTTGTTGGAGGCTTTTTCTTACTTAAGGTCATCTGGCAAAGAAAATCTTCAGTTTCCACAACTAACGTATAGAAACATAAGGCATAAGATACTACTGTTTTTGATAGATATAGCAGCGTACCCAACAATATTATGTCGGTAGAACAGGAAAGGTGCTATTTGATGAAAAAGTGTCATCAACAATCTGGAAACTGAACTATAAGTTCTAATAAGTTTTTTGGTTACTTCCAGACGCCACGGTCAGGCAACTGTTTGCACTGCCATAGTATCTCGGTGAGAAAATGCCCTAATATTACTGTTTCAGGCAGGAGACAGTTTTTAAGCTGTGGAACAAGAACCTATGAGTGAGTTTATATGAAACTAAAGACGTTATAGGGAGCAACACTGATTTTACATCATGTACAGTTAATGTAGGTATATGCGTTAAATTATAACTTAAACAAGTAATTTTAAAGTGATTCTGAAAATAGGAATATACGGAAAGTTGACATTTAACGCTGCACAAACTTATACTACCTCGTTAATGACAACTATCAGATCTGCTTTCTTCAAATACTGCAATTGATGCGTAACAAGGATTCGAGTTTTTCCTTTCAAGTACTTGACTATACATTCATCGAAAAGATGCCTTCCAACATGGGTATCCACTGCTGATAACGGATCGTCTAAAATATAAATATCAGCTTGACGGTAAACTGCTCGAGCGAGGTTGATTCTAGCTCTTTGCCCTCCACTGAGAGACACTCCCCTTTCTCCCACGATAGTTTTGTCTCCATGAGGAAACTGTTCAAAATCTTTCTGTAGGGCACATACGTGAACGATCTTTTTATAAAGGAATTTGTTATAAGGCTGACCGAACAGTATATTGTTGCGGACAGTAGCTCCAAAGAGCCAAGGTTCTTGTGACGAGTACGATATGTTTCCTCCAAGGTATATTCTTCCCGATGATTGTGGCAGTTCACCTAAAATAAGCTGTAAAGAAAATTATATTTGTTCAGTACGCGTATATTAAAATAGTATCTTTTTGTCCGCAAAAAGTATAAAATTATTGAAATGTATAGAGACAATTGGTTTTTGTTTCTTTAAGTTTTGAGTGACATAGAGCTCTCTTCTTCAGAAGTAACTATGGACCTGGAGATTATATGTTTCGCAATTGGCATTTATATCAAGCTATGTATAGATTTGTTTTTTGTTCATTCATTATCACAGAGCCCCCTCATTCCGTTTTGTGTGCTTGTCTGTGACAGTTGTATAGGGAACTGTTAAAATAAAAATGCCAAAAAGAATTAAACAAATTAACAAGTGTATAGCAGTTCATCATCTTCCGGTTATAAGAAAGGATAATGCAGTTTGAAGGGTTAATGTTCTGGTATCATACATATTAAAATAGGATGTAACATTCGTTATGTATCTCAAAATGAAAGATGTCGAGTGACCGTTAAATCCTGGGTTCGTTGCTATCACCACTGAAAGAACAAGTGTTATTCTTCAGAAAATTAAGAAATGTGTCATTATAGTAAAAAAAGTCGTGTGACTTCATTAAGTCCTAGATTTGTTACTATCACTACTGCAAGAATAACATGTTATTCTTTAGAAAATTAAAAAAAGGTGTGATAATAGTGAAAGAAGTCGTGTGACTTCATAGTTCTGAATCCGTTACCATCGCTATTCCAAGAATAGCCGTGTTATTCTTCCAATAAATATTCAAATGATGTAGTTTCTTAAAATACTTATAAACATGTGTTCATTCAACCTCGTGTCTCTTTTGTCCAATGTATACCTTGTCGCATGTGTACGACATGTTGTATCCACAATGATCTTAGGAGAGAGTGCCCTTTTCTTAACATGTTGTAAATGGTATAAAACTTGTTTTGTCTTATGATGGAACCTGTCTGATAAGTATATCTTTGCAAGATAGATATGATGTTGCTAGATATTCCTTCCTTTTTTTGATCTTAGGCGTCTTCCAGTTGGTGAATCCATTTCCTCTGAGATCAGATCGTATATGATTCAATTCTTTCTCCAGGTGCTCTTTCTGACTTACAAATGGTTCGCGCTCGATGCATTAAGGTGTTGACGGTACTTGTTTCTGAGTCGGATGGGGATGAGACTCCGCATTCAAATACCTATTAGTGTGTATAGGCTTGCTGTAAACACTGTGTGCTACTGTACCTGGTTATTTCTTTAGAATGACATCTAAATAGTTTTATTAGTAGTTCGAACATAGTGAAGCTGATGTCCGGATGTATTCCATTAATATGGTCTGGAAATTATTCTATTTTAAGTAATACAAATCAACATATCTGAACCAACATTTTGGTTTTAGGACTGCTAACTCCAATATTTGTATCTCAAAAGTTTCCATGTAGTTTCTCAAAATTGGCGATATTAATGAACCCATAGCTCCATATTTTAGCCGAATCTACATATGATTTTGAACTATGCGCCAAAACGTCGTAAACCACCGTCCATAATAAATATAAATACCGATCATGGAACTCGATCTCCAGTTTCAATGTTACTTGAGGAAGACAGTGATATGTTTCTCGAAACGTCAAGAAACTAAAACTGACAACCAGCCCAGTTGAACCATTGACAACTGACACGCCTGGTGTCTTTAACAATGTCAGAGACAAGTGTGATCATATTACTTTTTGGCACTTTTGAAGTTGGTGTTTAACAAATAAATAAATAAAAAAATCACAACTAGGACTCTACATTAAATTCCAATTCAGGAAGGTTCGTCATTTTACCGTCTCTTCGTACAATTTAGTGCTTACCACTAGGATTT
Organism: Monochamus alternatus; assembly: GCA_037114965.1. Classification (NCBI taxonomy): domain Eukaryota; kingdom Metazoa; phylum Arthropoda; class Insecta; order Coleoptera; family Cerambycidae; genus Monochamus; species Monochamus alternatus. Next base: position 67,596,940 of record CM073431.1, on the reverse strand, counting down.
CTATGTTTACCAGCAAATTAATCTTTATCTGTTGATAAAGAGATATGCGATTTCTTAAAATTAACAATTAACGGTTTTATTTTAGTTAAGATTTATTTTCGTATAGACTTGCTAAAATGCCGTTTATACCAAGACATATTTATTTTAATGCTGCATTTTAGAAGTAATATGAAATTTTAAAGGCAGTTGACCAGTTGATCTTACTCTTTTACAGTACAATCCTAATATTACATGTGATTTATTTACTAATAAAAGGATTCTTAACAGATATTAAGAAAAAACGCTGCATTTGCAAGGAAAAATCTACACGCATTTTTAGTTTTAAAAGAAAATTAATGGAATTCTAAAATTTTCATATTGGTAGCTAATTTTTATTTATCAAAACATAAAGCCCTCAAATACTATAGTTATATTTTAAATTAAAATTTTTCTTGACTTGATTTCCGAGTTAAAGCTAGCAATAGTTGGTTGCTTATTGTTTACTATCACGTGGATCTCGGACATTGTTAAAGCATTGTATTTAATGCAGTTGTATAGCTGGTTGCCTAACTTCTCTACTATGGGTGTAGGCTACAGTAGACTAATCAATGCATTTAATTATAAATTATTACGACATGTTGCGAAGACATAAGTCCTCTAAGATATAAATTTATAGTAAGCATACTTGTAATAATGATGTTTTTCCAGCACCAACGGGCCCTACAATTGCACAAAGAGTATCTGGAGCAATATGTAAGTCAATATTTTTCAAAACTGGTATGGTAGGAACCCAAGATGCGGTTACATTAGTAATCTGAATTTCTTTCTCATTGTGACTCTGTATATTCGCTTGCTGCTTCTCGTCTAGAACTAGAAATTCTTGTAGTCTTTTAACAGAGACCCAGGCTTCTGCACCATAACTGATGGCCATCGGATAATAGATAGCCATAGCTGCCTGAAGAATATTGAAAAACTGTGCCATAGAAAAAACTTTGGCAGGTGTAATAACGTTCCCCAGTAACACAAAACATATAACTGTTAAACATAAAGTGGTCCTTTCTATAAATACAGTGCAACTTGAAAAAATAGCTCTCAAGTAGGAAGTTTTCGTAAGGGAAACAATTTCAGTCGCTCTGGCGTATTTTATGATCTGTTCAAATGGTTTTTCCCAGGCGTACATCTTTATTACTTGTATTCCAGATATAACTTCACTCATTAGCTTTACTCTAGTGTCAGTTTTATTTGCTACTATCAGTCTTAATCTCCCTGTTAGTTTTCCAAGGTATCCTAAAATAGTAGTTATACAATTTTAATAACCTTTTAGTCAATTTTGTCCTGTTATAAGAATAAAATAGTACCTATATTTAATTTTTAAAATAAATTTTACCTTGTACTGGTAAAGTGAATAAGGCCATGGACACAACACCTGCTAATGTAGAAATACCAACTTCTTGCCAAATGAAATATGTTATTAATGCTACTTGGAAAGGCATAATCCACAAATAATTCAAAACTAGTATTACTAAATCGAAACGATTTACATCATTTGACAATAAATTAACCACTTGCCCTGTAGCAGTTTTTCCCAGTGACTGTTGATTTAGCCTCATGATCTAGAAACAAGATTTAAATCTGTGTTAGTTATTATTATTATTCCTCGAGATTATTTTTGCTGATTAATAATGTTATAGGTCATAAATGGTTATTTGAACATAAACACAAGTTAAAAAACTTCAAAATAAAGCAGCAAGAAATTAATTGGGTAAGCAATATTTGGAGAATTGGCAGTGACTGAATGGATCAAGGACGAAAAAATAGTCATGGAAGATCAAAGTGGATATGGAATAGTCGAAGAAGACAAAAGGAGGTTGCAGAAATCTATAGAATAAGATAATGAACATACATAAAATATGCACCGTTTTATACATACATTTTCGTGCCCAAGATAAATTAAAACATTTTTGGAAATACTATTTATAATAATATTTATAACTTGAAATAATATTGCGAATTTGAAAACGGACATATAAGGTTTGAACACATAGTATAACTATTTGTTGAATCTACATAAATATTATTTCTTGTGAAATGGCTTTTGTCTTCTTGAATTTACAGACAAAATCGAAGGGGGACGGGAGAAAATAATTAAGAAAAATAAATAGTTTGTCTGTTCTACTATTTATACAGGATGTTCCACAACTTATATAAAAAAAATTGGGAATAGATGCATCATGAAAAATGGAGTGAATATCGTAAATTTTTGTTTGTAAAATCTTTATAGATTCCGAGCAAAGAAAAATTAAGCTGTAGTATTTTTAACTTCAATATTGAAATCTGATTAACGTTTTTGTGATGCGAATATTTGTAATAGTTTTTCAAGTGTCAAAAATGGCTTACATATATAGCAACTTAGAGTTGACAAATATCGTTTTATGGTAATGGGAAAATGCTAGTGCAGAATGGTGGCGGTGTGCAGTGAGTGCAAGTGTAGTGCAACGCGAGCGTGACACGGGAAATTTAAAACCAAATCGCGGAAAAGATGGAGACCCAGGGTGTCCACGGCGTATTGCAGCAGTGTGGCGTATCATACACGAGGCTTCATTATCCGTATCATCTACAGCATGTCCAAACATTAATTTCAAGGGATAGAACAAGGAGGATCGGTACCATGGCCACCACAATCTCTTGACTTTAAATTATTTGAACTTCTTTTGACGGAGATATTTAAAAAATGAAGTGTATCGCACCGAATCGGACATTATTGATGATTTACACAAATGTTTCATAGCTGCTGCTAATAACTTACAAGTGCGAAACGGTCAAGAAGCAGAAACATTTGTGTTAGTTCTATTATAAATTAATAACAATAGCAGCAAAAGCAGTTGCATTTGCTGTATAGAAGAGGTGTTATAAAATGTTAGTTATTTCTTTCCTTGGGAATTTCTTTCATTTTTTTTGTCTGGTAACCGTTTGCATGTTTTGCCGCCTTATCAGGGTTTGCAGTGAACCAGTTTCCAGTGCCGTGCAGAAATGTTTTTTTAAATCATTTTCAAACTGACCTTTTTGATTTTCTTTTTACATTGTATATATTTTTTTAAATAAGTGAATCACTCTGTTGTCACATATTTAACAACAGATATACAAAATGTCATGTTTTGTATTTGGTATTTTTAGTAATATAGTGGAATGGAATAATACAAGTCGTATTATTTAGTACCTGTGAAAGACTGTTACCTTTCTGTAAATTAGAGAAGAAGTTGCTATCCTGATTCTCATTCCAATAGCTGCTACTGCAAAATTTGTGTGGTGCATTAAAAAACACACCACAATCGAAATTGCTACTATACCAGCTCCAGAAATGTACATTTGTTGCTCCTTGTCCGGTCTGTTCTCAGATATTGCGAATAAGCTAATATAGTAAGACAGAACAAGCGGTTGCACGGATCTGTAAAATAATAAGTAATTTATTTTATTAAATAAATATTTGGTTCATAATACAACAATTATTATGGCACGTACATTGTACAATGGAAATATTAAAACCTTGACTTTACGTATTTATATAAATGACTACCAGAAATGAATATTTACATAGTAATGTAATTAACAATTTCAGTCATGCTGTACTGATAGTACAGCTAGACTTGTTTCTACAGATAAATTTAAAGAAAGAATAAAATAATAGAAAGTTTAATTTAAAAAGTTACGGATGCATTGAAATCAATAGTATTGTGCAGAGGAAAAATATTTTTCTTTTATGAATTGTTACGTTTATGCTATAATTACACACCTTAGAACAACCATTTGAATGAACTGTAGCAATCCGCATAACAAGTATTTCCATATGAAAGTTTTGATTAAGGCTCTCATTAGACTGGGCTTAGAACCCTTTAATTTTGCTCTCTTTACTTCATCGTCCCAATTTTTTTCAAGTTTGTCTCCTACGTTAGATGACTGATCACATTCTAGGGCTTTATATAAATCTACGACTTCCAATCCTTTCTGGGTTCCTTTGTAAAATAGCTTTATCATCCAGCTATAAATAAAAAAAAATAGAATTATTGTTTTATACCTATCTATAAATAGTTATAGATATAACTATTTCATTTTTTTAAATGTATTGTAAGGTTATTTAAAATAATTCAACTTAATTTTATTACAAGTTATATCAATGAAGTTATGTTTCCTGGTTCACGCATAACAAATTAAGCAAATACACGAGTAGATCAGTATAAAAGGGAATTATCTCAAAACACATAGTTACCTTGATTTAATTATTTCAAGTTCTTATTTTTACTGATTTTAAAAACATTTGTGATTGTTTGTTATTTTATTAGGTACATCTTGAGCATAGTTATGATATTCAGTCGATCTTACACTAAAAATTTAATTTATTTTGTAGTTATTTAGAGATACGTTTTAATTTAAGACCAAAAATCATAATTATAGAGTTGTCAATGTTGCATAAAAATTGTTTTTTCATAAAACTGTAATAAAATCCAGCTGTATCTAGCAATGTGAGACATATTTTTCGTAAAATCGTTGCATAATAATATTTCGATTGTCATTTCAATATCGAAATGACAGTCTTTCAGGCACATGTGCTTAAAACAATCTTTTTACATACATGTTCGTAAAAGTAAAATAACTGAGTTTTAAATTATTTATTTATTATAAGTATAAATAACACAATTTTTCAAATCAGATAATTAGACATTAGGTGAACATATAATTTCGACAGAAGTCGAACGCCAATCTTCGTGTGTCTTGAGCATCGATATGTTGGTCTAATGCAGAGCCCAGTATACTCAGTAACATTGGATTTGCGGAAAATTTCCAAAAAATTGATTCCTATATCTCCCTCTTGGAAAGACGGTCATTTGATTCAATGGGGTTCGGTAAAAATTTTAGAGAAGGAAGGTAAAGCAACAAAAACAAAATTAAAAGAGACCGCGATTATTTCATTGAACGGAGATAAGTGTGAGTCAAATTGCTCAGTAAACATTGATCATTGTTGGCTACAGTTGTATCAAGAAAAAGTAAGTAACAATAAAGTAAAAATCATTTAACATCTCTATAGAAGCAGATTGACCTACGTTTAATACTTTTACTACTATTTTGAGAACAAAACGTCAAAAATACGGAAGTGCGCGATAGTGATGTGATATTTGTTATTTTTTACTTATCTGCTTCTTTCAGTGTGAGATTTTTTGGTTAGGCAAACTTAGTTTCAAAAATAACCCTTGACTGATCCGTTTGGCGCAAGGGCTTATTTAATTAATCTTTATGTTTTCAGAAGTGTGGCAAAAACCCAATAAAACTAAAGAAAAACTAAATTTATGCCACAAATAAATAGCTTCAGATAAAATCTAGGAACATTACTTTTGTTACTAGGAATATTCACTTTAATAAGCGACTTAGCATATTCAATGTCTACGGAAATAAGTTAATTCTTCTCTCCTACAGATTCCAAATATTCCAACAATCAAGACAACTTTTTGAAATAAGTACTTTTCATCATCTCATCATTTCATCAACCTCCGTGGGTTCATAACCACTTGATTTTCTTTGTAGTTCGCATCATGGAATAATTACTCTATATTGTAGAGGATGCACATTTTAAAGATAACTGGAACAAGTACGATAGAATTACTTGACATACCAAATATCAAATTTTGCATCATAAGTTTTTTGGTACAATTTCTTAGATTTCTGAAGAATCAATGTACATAGATCACTAGAATCTGCGTCACACATATTGAAGTTTTATGAAGAATTAATACAGAGTTTAATTGTTGGGATTTGATATTCACAAACGTTCATGGATTTCTGAATTTTTAAAAATGTTTCTATGGTTTGTAAACATCGTACCATAGCAACTGCTTCGATACTTGTTGCGAAATAATGTAAACGTAACGTAAAATAGCTATACTCGCGACAAGAATTCAGAATACTTACGTCATACGAAAAAATGAATGATTCATTATATCTCCATCAAAATATTTAAGAAACTGCATAAATAAATGAAATATAAAGCTACTTTATTATTATTTGTTGAAAACTTCATTCATTGATTTGATAAACTGTTATTAAGGACATTTTTTGTTAAAAAATGACAAAGTTATCTTAGATCTACATAAATGAGATTGTAAGTTTAGTTAAATTTTCAAACGTGATGCGTGTTAACAGTTGTAAAAAAGAATGCTCGTGTTCAAGCAAATTCCCTGGATCAGAAAGACGATTATAATAAGACAATGGCCACGTGTCAAATAAAAGAATCGCTTTCATTGAATATATTTAGAGATAAGTATTGTTTTTTTAATATTAAATTGCCTGTACCTGACATTTTGAAATATATCCAATGTGTTGAAGTTTCCAGAAAAATGGTCTTCAGAATTAGTCAAGTTATTAAAACGTAACTTTATGCGCGGAATCGTAATACAAGAATCAAGAAGCATGCATGATAAATGCTACTAGGGAATATGATATATTATGCTGGTTTCATTTTAGTAAAAATATCTGGCACGCAATTTGTAAACATATTTTTTATTACTTTTGCAGTGCAAATTTTTAATTATGAACGAAATTGATCTATTGACATCTTTTGCATAGCTTTTGCCGTTTTGATACAAACAAGCAATTTGTAAAAATTATATGTTTGAAAAAAAAGTTATTCAGGGTGTGACAAAAACAGTGTGAAAAATGAAGACGCGCTTTTCTCGCCAAAAATTAAAAATATTTTTTTATACAAACAACTTTCTTTAAGCCCTGGCTTTTGAGACGTTTAAAATAGATCAGAGGATTCATCAGGATAGAAAGAAAGAACAGGCTCTTAACTCTTTCTGCAAAATACACTCGCGTTAAATACATATATTTTTTTTAAAGTGCGTTGCAATACATTTATTTTTTTTATTATAAATCCTTAAATTTTCGAAAAAACTGGAAGAGATCAAAAAATTAGTAAGTAAATGCGTCTTTTCAGACATATTTTTTAAAAGGAAGAAATTTTATCGAAAAAAAAATTGTAAGGAAAAGTGACATTGGAGTTGATTATTTTAACCCCTTAAAAAAATACGTAAGGGTTGAGAAAATTTCAAAAAGTGTAGTTTTATGGGCAGTTCATCAAGTTTGGTTTCTTTAGCTTGATATACATGGAAGATAAAAAAGAAAAAGGATTCTTTTTTTAATTTTTGGAGGGGTGTAACGGTTCAGGAAAGGGTTTTTTCAAAAAAAATTATAACAAATACCCTTATTAATTTTCATCAGAGAATCGCCCCTTACATATTTCGGTGTTATTTAGATACGCCCTGTGTAATCAATGGGGACATTATAAGAAACGGGTATAATAAAATCAAAGAAAATCGTATTTAAATTTGTTTTCAAAACATTGAAAATGAATTATTGTATAAATAAATGAGGATATCTACCAGCACCTATCTTTATTGAGACGGGAATTATTTATAGTTTACTTGGGACGTGTACACTAATAAATTAAGCATTCTGTACATCGAACCCTTATTTGTTCTTTTATATTATAATTGAATACATTTGAAATCATCAATAACAAATAAGATGCTGATATCTAATAGGCATAATTTGGAATGGAAGTAACAGACACTAAGACACTTGAATTTTAATATATAATTTTATAGTCTATAGTATATATTGCACCTAAAATTATAAATAATAATTTTATGAGGTTTTAAATGAAAGATTAGCCGAAATTATGAGGTTTATAATATATGTATTTTATTTATTTTTATTTGGTCTCATTAGCTTATATACCAATATAATACTCATAATTATTCCAAGATACTATTTGGGTTATTTCACTTTAAACACTAAAACTATAGATATATTCATTATTAAAAAATAAGTGCAACTTTACTATACGTTTTGTTTGGTGAGGCTTTATTTTCAATATACAATGAGTAAAAATTTCTGTTATATCTCATGAACTTTACCGAAATTTCATTAAAACAAATTTTTTACCAAATTAAATATAGGTTATTCATTATTTGCGACCTTTTGAAAAAAAATTACTTCAAAAAACTTACAATACAAGCGTCCAATAATCCTTTGCAAAGTTACTTACTAATCAAATAAAAAAAATTAAGACAAACTGGTTGCAAAGAAATTTATTTATTACTGAAAAATACTATATTTTAGTTTGATAGCATTGTCATACCTACATCTTTACAGTAACGGAAAATGATTATTTTTCCCAACATTAACGCTCATTTGTTCTATATGAACTTCTATTTCACCTTATATCTATTACTGTGAAAATCATATTAAAGTGTCAAAAATTTTCTTAAATTTGAGGGATGCTTTGGTAGCGATGTAAGAAAGACAATAACAAATACTTACGCGAAAAATAATTTAGAAATGCAGTTTGCATTCTGCTTTGGATTCTCATGTTCAAGTATAAAACCAGCGTTCATTTTGGGCCACCCTTATTCACTTCACAGTCGCACTACGATGGTGTATTGTTTAAATCTAAGTAATGTTATATAGAAGATAAAAATTGTCGTTTATCTGTTGTGTGTAAAAAGTAATTTAATGAATGGCACATAAAAGATAAAAACTTTTAACTGTTGCGTATCTTTATGATTATGAATGTATGTAAGAAAGCAAACAATATAAAAATTCGGGAGAGTATTAGCTGTAATCAGGAGCGTTTAGGAATATAGAGATTTATCTCAAGGCTTGAATTGTGTAAACATTTAATTGCAGATTTCTTCGAATAACGAATAATAATAATAGTAATAATAATAATAATAATAATAATAATAATAATAATAATAATAATAATAATAATAAAGGTCTTTATTTGCAAAATTATATATAATAGAATACATTATAAAATAAACAAAATAATAACAATGCAAAACTCATGGCGAAGTTCAGATAAAGACAAGAAGTCTCTCTCTGCTATACCCACTTAAACCATGATGTAAAAATAGATATCTACAATAATAGTAATAAAATTGTCTAGTAACACTAAACATCAGTAGTCGACAAAAAACAAAAACAAAATAATAATATAAAAGAAATGAAAGGAAAAAAAGAAATGCTCAATAGACAACAATCATATGAATCCAAGGCTAACTTATATCAAATTTGTTCTACAAGCTGGTATATTTCATTAATTTTGAGATTCCAATAACAGCAAAGTTAATTTCATTTTGAAAACCCCCTTAGAACATTGTTTTAATTCAGAAGGGACACAATTATACATACTGTAAATGTTATAAGTAAAAGATCTCTCAAATAATGTAGTTTTATGCAGTGGTGCTGATATTAAGTTATTTCTCTATATTTATGTTATGTATATCGGTCCGATATGTAATTTAATTATATAAGTATGGATGATTCTGATTACTTACAACTTTATGATATAAACACAGATAATACAGGCGAAAACGATTCTTCATATTAAGCCAATTAGCTTCTTTAAGTTTGTGCGATATATGAAATTTTCTTATTCCATACGTAAACGTTAAACACGAATTTTGTAGTTCTTGCACTCTATGTAAATCATAAGAGGTTAGGCAATTTGAACATACTTGAGAACAGTAATTAACTTGAGATAAGACCAGTGACTGACATAAAAGCAGCTTTACTTTTGTTCTTAAATAAAATCTATGTGGATCTAACATTTTAAGGTTTCCATAGGCACGCTGTAAACATTTATTTAAATGTCCTTTATATCTAAATGTATTATCCATTATTAATCCTAAGTTTTTAGCTGATCCAACAATGGGCACATCAGTATTATTAATATGAATTTTAATAAGTGATTTTATTCGTATACAGGAAGGTTTATTACTAAATAGGATAACATTCTATTTAAAAGGATTCAAGAAAAGATTGTGTTTTAGTGAAATATCATACAGTATGCGCCAAAAGTATGGAATAAATTCAATAAAAACGAAGCAATTATTTTTTGGGAAAAATCCTCGAACAGGTCGATTTTTAATTTAAAAAATACATATTTTAGCGTAAAATGCGATTTTCAAATGTCATTTGTTTTCGAGTAATGACGTCATCGATTTTTTTTTAAATGGCAACACCATATTTTTTTCCTTGATTCTGAAAGATCGTTTAATTCTCTATCAGACAGTACTAAAATTTTGCCCTCTTACATAGGAAAGTTTTCGAGTAAATGACGATTGAATGTTAGAAAACGTAAATTTTATCCATAAAAAAGTAACAATTCTGAGAACTAGATAAACTATTATCTAACTTAACCATTTGTTTGCGATTAGCAAGATAAATTTTTATTAATCTAAGAGCATCTGAACCTATACCAATTTTTTCAGGAATATAATATAATGTATCATGCTGAATGGTATCGAATGCCTTTGTAAAGTCTAATAACTCCAGAAGAGAATTGAGGCCACTATCAGTTGCTTAAAGAATATCATAAACTTTAAGTAATGCTGTAGTACAACTGTGACCATTGCGAAATCCAGACTATTCTTCAGGTAATATACTATGTGATTCAAGATATTCACGGAGTTGATAATAAATAACCTTTTCAAAAATTTTTGATAAAATCGAGAGGATGCTAATTGGTCTGAGTTGTTTGAATTCTACTGGATCATCAATCTTAGGTAAAGGACCTTCTTTCCATGCTTGAGAGAAATAATTATTTAAAATGCAAGAATTAATAATGTTAGTGATATAACTGATTATAGTTGGTCCACAAAGCTCTATCATTACTATATTTAGATGACCACTACCAGTGGCATTGGTAGTTATACTTGACATTACTTGACAAATTAAAATATTATCTATCAACTTGAAATAAAATTTGTCAGTTTCTGTATTAATATAATTATTACCCTCATTTTCATAAATATCGGAAATATTATTATCGTCATTGGGTGATGAAATACTATCAATGAAAAAATCATTTATTTCATCTAAATTTTGTAAATACTGAGGTAATTCAACCTTTTTCTTTTTAATAATATTTAAATTTTTCAATTCTTAATATAAAATTTTTGTATTTTTTATTTGACACTTTTCTCTTTTTTATAGCAGAAGTTGTCAAATTGTGAAGCATTTTATAGTATTGTCAGTCGTTTTGTAATTTAGTTCTGTTATACTTAGTTTTGGCTTTATTACGAAGTGATATTAATAATTTAACATTATCGGTTATCCACGGTGAGTAAGACTAAGGAGTAAGGGGGATCTGTACAAATTTATCAAATGTATGGGTTAAAATCGTTTAGTTTGCATATACACTTGCCGCAAATATAGGTAAATTATGACGGCTCAATTATTGAGACGTATTACACGACCTAATAATTCTTATTAATAGATAGTTAGTCCAGTGACCCATACCTTTAAAAACACTATACGTAGTAGGTTGGAAATCTTTATATTGCGGCCACTGTACATGCATGCAACTTGAAGATGATTTTTGAATGGTAATGTGCTGGATTCGTTGATAAATTTATAGATTTCATAATTTAAATGCGTTACCATAAGTTTGAACTTTAAAACAGGATATGAAACAGTCCAGCAGAGCTAATTACGATTAATAATATGTAATCCGTATGCAGGTTATAAATATTGTTTAGTAATTAGTTTTCAGTAAAGGTAATTTTAGTTCATTATTTGAAATGCGTAGTTATGTAGACTTACTAGTAGAAGGTTAAAATAGATATTAGAACCTAAACCCTGGTAGCAGGGACATTATACGGAAAGAAAGCATTATTAGTACATACACCTAAATTACTTTAAATATGAGAAATTCTGCTGCTATAATATCATTCCGGAACATATTGAAGCCTTTTTCCGTGGTTTTTAAAATACGCTAAAAAAATAAATATATTGAAACATTTATATCGTTACATACGTTATGATTTTTGTCTCTGTGTGTAGTCTTTATTTAACATTATTTTTTTTGTTAATTATTGTAATAATTTTACCTTCGCAACTTTCCACATTTAGCACATAAAGTATCACTTATTAACCTAACATCATAATATACTATTATAGTTAAAACAATTGCTAATGAGCTCTACTAATACGTCCCCAAAGAAATGCCTCTACTTATTACCAGTCACCCTGTATTTTGTATATTTTGTCTGATGATAATAATTTACAACGATATCTCCAATATTTAACATCGGATTTTTTAATTTAATACATGACTTCAGGCTTCTGCGAAGTATATTTGGTTGCCAACGTGTTAATTAGAATCTGCAATCTATTATAATATTCTAGATTGGAATCAATTATGTCGCAAAATATCATGGTTAGACAACACACTACATACGTGCTGTCAGAATTTTCGCCACTGGTTGGCATAATTGTATACAAATTCAGTGAATCTATTTTTACTGAGAAATCCCTAGCTCATATTTAATTAGTCCATAAACAAAAAGAAACTATTAGCATTAGACTGTAATTATGTCAAACATCTTGACGTTTTGCACGTTTCTTAACTAAATGGATTCATACTTCTTTAGAAATACGAAAACAGTTTTGTAGGGAATTGCAATCGAATAAGAAATATTCATTAAAGAGGTTTGTTTATTTCACACCATTTTTAGTTTCATTAATTTAAAAACAAATCTCTGTCTTTCGAAATATGCCATTACATTTTTAGTTCATATATAGTGATTTTTTGGGTTGTTATGCCGTGACCTCGATAACTAGTCGCTGCCAGTAGCAGACTCAAAGTGCACATCCCTAGCCTTCGTCGGAATTCTTTGACAGGTCCCGGTTGTTCTCGGGCTAGGCTCTGTGAGGACAGATCCGCTATCGGTATCTCTGGGCCCGCCCATATAATGATTTCGGCTCTTGTTGTTGGTATTGCGAGTGCTACTGTTGGAAACGTTCCTCGGATAATGATTGTTTTCTGAGACATCTTGTAGCCGCCTCTGTGACTGGTCGCATTCCATGGTTCCAAACATTTTGCTGCTCTTCACTGTCTGCGCCTTCAGTAGTAACTCCACAAAAGCTTCATGGTACTATATTTTTGTTTATTTATTACAATTTCTGAATAAATTTTATACTATTGGGTGAGATGTTTAATTATTAACAAAATAACGGGTTTATCATCTTCAGTCACATCATGAAATTTATCGCCACTCTTATCACTTATTTGAGTTTCCTACATGTTTCATAAAACTGTATTCTTCTACTTCTACCCCGATATTGTCTTCTTGATCAAATACAATTCCCTAAAAAATACATATAAATAATGTTTATCTAGACACGACAAACAATATGATTGACTTCAAAACATTTTCCGATTAAATATAAAAATAAATTGAAATTTGTTGTTGAATTTTCAGGAACTGCGTTAAGATTGTAGAAAAACGCTCAGACCCATCGATTTTAGATTAAAGGGGGACATTCTTTGCTGGCATTTTTGACTCACTTTCACCCCCCAAGCAAGGGTAACCATCACTCCAAAATATTTAAATGGCATTGGGGGTTGAGTAATATTTATTTTGAAAGCTCTTATAATTCTCTTTGAACAGACTTCAAATTTTATAATTCCGCCCAATACTTTGAAAAAAAAATTACATTTTAAAATTTAAATTATGTTTAGTTGCTAACTTACTACTTAATTGATTAAATGTTCAAACTGATGACCGCCCGCTTCCATACAAGAATAAAGATTTTGTTCGAAACGTTCGCGCTAGGGATGGGCGATACGTATCGATATATTGAAGTACCGATACTTGAGGTTTCGATATTCGATATTTTGTATCGATACTAGACTTAAAAGTATTTCAGAGTATCGATATTTTTATATAGATATTGTATCGTTCAGTTGTTCTCCAAAATATTGACAGCACCATCTTGACTTGGTCAAAATAAATATAAATTTTTCTACAGACACATATTTTGTAGTTTTCTATGCAATCAAAGAATTCTATTTTATTAGTAAATTGAAACAAAAATATAGAGATAGATTAATTATGTTATGAAGAGAGACTAGAGAAAGAGTATTTGGTTTATATGAAATGTGAAAGAAGTGCTGACCTTATGTGTTTTATAAAATTTATTAAATGCAACTTAAAAGTGAATAATACATTATTCAACGAGCATATAATGATGGCTGCAATTTAGGAGAGTGAAAGTCCGAGTGTATTTCAGCTATTATATGCAAGTAAAATGTTATGTCCATGACTGTTAACAATATTTTAGCAAACATTTTGAAAACTAGTCAATATTTGGCACTCATAACATGAGCATAACATAACATAAAATTAAGAAATGTCATACACCTTACATTCAATTTCACATTTGTCGTTCACTTGATAAATTAAAAAAAAAACAAAACAAAACTATAATAGTAAACTTCTACCATCATTTGTAAAAATGTTAACATTGCTGCAACTGGTATATTGGGTAGCATTTGGCATTCAGATGGAGGTTCAGCTTTAATAGCCGACACCATAAAATTTTTGTTTTGTTAGTTTATTCCCCATTCCCCACATTCTTTAAAAGCAGTGAATAATGATTTCAGTATTATATTAGTGAATAATGGACTTTATTATTATTGAAGAAAAGACATAAGTACCTATATGGATTTTACATTTTATAGAATAGTTAATTTGGAAAAAATGGCCAATGTGACTTGCTTCTACATTATCGATACTTTTTTATCAATATTTTTTCGAATCGATATATTTTAAACAATACGTATCGATATTCAGTATCGATACTTTAAAGAATATCGCTCATCCCTAGTTCGCGCACATTCTGAAGCATTTCCGGAGTGATTCGACGGCATTCGTCGACGATTCTTTGACGCAAATCTTGCAGCGACGCTGGTCGTGTTTTATAGATTTTACTTTTTAGGCATCCCCACAAAAAAATCAAGGAACGATAAATCCGGTGATCGTGGAGGCCACTCAATGCTGCCTTCTCTCCCAATCCACTTCCGTGGAAAACGTTGGTCCAACGGACAATTAACGCATAATGGGGAGGAACACCGTCCGGTTGAAAAATCAAATGATCATCATACTCTGGAACATTTTCAATAATATCAGTCAAGGCAGGGTCATTAGCGTCTTCCAGTAATTGCAATATATTTATACAGTCAAATTACCTGGTAGAAAAAAAAAGCACCAGCCGGTCACCGAAAATTCCAGCCCATACATTTAATTTTTCCGGTTGTTGTGTATGCACCTCGTAAAAAACTCTTGGGTTTGAATCTGATCAATAGGGGCAATTGTGATGATTTACCGTCTCGTTCAAGAAAAAACTGCATTCATCAGGAAAAGAGATGTTAAAAAGGAACTGTTCTCTGCTCGCTCACTCATTATTTCGGCAAATTGCAAACGGCGGTCATAATCATCCTCATGAAGTTCCTGAACTAAATATATTTTGTACGGATAGAATTTATTCTTCTTCAAAATGGTTTGTATGCTAGTTCGATTGATCCCAAACACAGATGCACAGCTGCCTCGTACTTAATGTAGGATCAAGATGAACTTGTCCCAAAACTGCAACTTCACTAGCTTCATTAACTATAGGTTTTTTAATTTCTCGTTTTTTATTGGCTACGTTCCCTGTCTCTTGAAAATTTTTTACTAACTTTAGAACACACTACCTCCTGACATGTCGACCTTGATGTTGTTCATAGCTGAGCTGTTCTATTCGCACATTTATTGTTCATAAAGTAAAGCGAAATGATATCTACCCTTTCCGCAATGAAATAAAACATAGTGTTTAATTTTCAAAAACACAATTAATAAATTACCAACCAACGCTTCCAAATAATACTAGAAAATAAATTTGGAATCCACTAATTTTACGTTCGTTGTGTGTGTATAGTATTAATTTTTACAATTGTGTTTTTTTTACTAAAGTGATAACAAATCGCAAAAAAAAAACAATTTAACGCAAGAAATACTAAATTTATACCATTGACGTACTTAACTCGAATGAGTGACATTTTCAAGAGCTTTCAAAATAAATATTGCTTGACCCCCAATGCCATTTAAATATGGGGCGATGCTTACCCTTTGCTTGGGGATGTAAGTGGCGGAGTCAAATATACCAGCAAGGAATGTCACCCTTTAATCTAAAATTGACGGGTCTGGGCGTTTTTCTACAATCTTGACGCAGTTCCTGAAAATGGCTGTTTCGTTTTCATCTGGTCACCCTGTGCTGTGATAATACTGACTTTGTTATTACTAAAAAAATTAGTCAGTATTATAACATTAAAATAGGTGTTTTAAGTTGACTTCATTTTGTTGTGGACCAAAAGACGACTGCGCATTTAGCCGCGCACTTTCGCGCCCTCAAGGGGTACGGTGATTTGTCAAGAAATAGAATTTCTCCCACTTCGTCGTGTACATATGAATTTTATTGGTGTTCATTGCGCATTTAACCGCGATTTAGCCACACCCTCTGGAACCTTCACTCGACGAACTGTATAATAAACTGTGGCATTGTCGACTTGTTCTACCAAAGTTGTTTGTATGAGTAGATTAATTAATAAAAACTTTAAGAAAGGTTTGTTTCAGTGACTGAATTTCTCCTGATATGATCTTAAAAAAAATGTATCACAATGTTAAAACTAAGTTATCCTAAGATGGAATTTCAAGGGATAGGAGTGTAATATTTTCACTCACTTTTGCCTCGGTTCGCATTCGAGTCTCAATCTGTCTACTCTCGAACTTAACTAAATAACCTCGCTACTAGGATACTGTGAAAATGATTACGAAAATAAAGGATGATTTCAAAAAATTCTTACGCATCAATAGTTGAATTTGAAGTCTTGGATCCTTGGGTGGTTGCTGCCCAACGTACCAGGCGTCGTACTTGTAGATTCGGGATATTGGATAAATCGTTGAAACGAAAACTGATCAATAAATTGGTTGCTTTCAAATATGTTACCGACTGCACCAGTGATGTTCTTGAAGATTAAATGACGGATTCAGGATGAAAAAACTATATTATTAATAAAAAGTAAGATTAAAAGTTAAGTGCGTGCCCGGTATGTGAGCAACTGAACACTGTGCGTTCTTAATTATGCGCTTTTAAAAGCTTTGTTATCTAAACCAGCCACATAGCTTTTCTGGGAATATAATGTGCGGCAACTTAAATTTTAATTCTGTAAACTTGCTACTGCTTGTAAGCAGGACGTTTCACTGAATTGTGGGCTGTCAGATCCAGCATCAAGTAGCTAATGGTTACTAGATGTAACTTTGCTACATTTCACGTATTTTTTAATATTAACTCAACATAATTCTAACGATCACATATAAATATTTAGACAACATGGGAAATACAATAGCATAATCAATAATGGGGTTAAGAATATCGACATATGATCAAATACTGGAAATGGTCCCTAATGAATAATTACACAGCTTTTTTCTAGAACACAAAGTTCGGTTATATTTGTTGTTAACTGAAAGTAGCTTCTTAAATATTAAAAGATTCATACTGTATAAGTAGAAGTATTTATTTTATAGATAAAGATGAGAAAATAATAGAAATTATTTAATAAGATTAATGTAGCTTTGTCCACTAAAAAAATATTTTTTCTAATTTTGACATATAAAGTGACACTTTTTAAAACTGATTGACATTATGAAACGTCTTACTTTTTGTAACTAGTTGCATAAAGTAAAATTTTATGCAATTGGTGACGAAAAATGTATTTCAAAATTAGTGACAAAAATAATTATTCTATTTATTAAACTGTTATAATACAAGTTAAAAACATAAATTATAAATTAATTAATTATTATAAATATTGATAACACAATTATTGCAATTAGTCAAATTAATTCCCGACGACATATTTTTTTCATTGCTCGAACTTGCTGTTATTTGGGAAGCGGCGCACATTGCAGATGTTTCACCAAATATTTCTTGCGCTATAAGTTTTTTATTATTCATGGAATTTTCAACATATCCCTCCGCAACAGAGCTAGATTTCCAACCTCCGTGCCTCTTTAATTTTAAAATATCAGCGCCACTGTCTGCTAGGAAAATGGCAGAGCTTCTTCTGAAGGAATGGCCAGTATATAGAACAGGATTTGAAAGACCAAGAAATTGTGCAATAACTTTTGGCAGACTGCTAAATGTGTTAATTCCCACACGATTTCTGGTACATTTTCCATTCGCATATTTTACAAAAATCTGTTCTGTTTAAGAACCTGGGGACGCAACTTAATATATTTTCTTAATATTTCAACAAGATTCGTATTTTCAATGTCTCCAGTGGTAATTGCAAACTGCCGTATAACTTTTGTTTTTGAAGGTGGGATATCAACACGAAAATGACTTCCTTCGTCTATAACATTTTCAACTGGAAGAAATGTTAATTCTGCTTTTCTGCATGCTCCTGCCATTCCAATTATCATTGCAACCTTAGCCATTAAGTATTCTTTGTCATCAGCTTCCACTAAAAATTTGGCAAAATCTTCTTGCCTTGCCTTATTGATAATAGAGCATGCTGCCTCTTTAATATCGCTTGGTAGCTCTTCAGAACTTGAATCACTCATTTTTTAAAAATAAAACTAAAAATATATCAATCTCGCTAAAAACCTTCCGTCTAGACTTTTTTACAAAATGTCAAACTGACAACTAACATGAAGTAACAGCAACAAACTAAATTTATGTTTCCCAAATTTTTGTCAATTATATTAAATTTTATTTTTTTATTACTTTCTTCAAAATTAGAAAAAATCTTGTATGCAATACGTTACGAAATGAAATTTTGTGTAACTTGTGAGTTACAATCTCACGCGTTACACAAAATTAGGCATTCCGTAACTGATGGCATAAATAGCTATTTTAAACCTTCCTAATTTTTAAGTAACTCCTATTCAAATATATGTTTTAAGTAAAAATTTTTATTTTTTAGAAATTCGAGCTATTAATTTCTTAGTCTTACTATACAATTGAATAAATTTCAAATTATTATAAAAATGTGTGGTGCGCAAAGAAAATTACGCTGATGTTCAACCAAAATTCAATAACACTTCTATAACAAATACAAAAGTACCTACTTAAAATATTTATTTGAACAAATGGAAAATAATATGTACAAAATATTTATAATGATATTTAATGAATAAATATTTACAAAATGCAATTATATTAAATATATACAAAATTCAGGTAAAATCAAAGTTGACCATATAACACTACGAAACAACTGCAATAACTGAAATATTACAAGTTCTTTTTTTGCTTGTAGGCTTCCTGAGCAATATCTTTTAGCTGTATTGACATCGTAGGACCGGTCTCCAAAACCATTTTGTGGAAGTGACCATCGGGTATCTGCAGTAAATTGTGTGGATGATCAAATTCTAACATCGAACCGCCAGCCATAACCATAACTTTATCAGAATCCATTATAGTATTTAACCTGTGGGCTATCGTTAAGACGGTGCAGTATTTGAATTTTCTTCGGATAGTGGCTTGGATGAAGGAATCGGTTCTGTAAAAACGTTTTTTAAATGACATAATATTTTAACTCATCTTTTATATGCTGAAAAATTTATTTGATGGATGGAACTAATGGATTGCCTCTGAATTTTGACAAATGCAAAACTTTCACTTTTTCTTCGAAAAGGCATTAATTTTGATTATCCGTACAGTATAAATAATGCACGTCTTCATAAACCTAGCTTTGTTAAAGATTTCGGTGTCTACTTTGATCAAGAGTTGAACTTCGGCCTTCGTTTAAGTAAGACAATTTCAGAAGCTAATAAAAATTTAGGTTTTGTGATACGCAATTATCGTAACTTTTATAATTTTGATACCATTAAAATATTATATAACTGTTTCGTCAGATCAAAACTAGAATATTGTCCACTTATTTGGGCCCCAAATTACACAAGCCATATCGATCTGCTGGAGACAAGGCAGAGATAATTTTTAAAGTTTTTATATTATAGGGAAAATAACACATCCTCCTACAGGTTATTCGCAGCACTTATTGCTTGAAAAGTATGGTTACAATTCTTTAATGGTTCGGCATAATATGCATAGTGTTACTTTTCTTTTTAGTTTGGTAAGCGTTAATCTCGATTCTCCAGAATTATTACTTGCACTACTGAGACATTTTATTTAACAACTGCAAAAACTAATGCATTGCACTACTCCCCTTTGTATGTGATGTGTGATTTTTCAAATTTGCAGGACAGCATTGATATTTTTGCTACCACTGTAATTATATATGATGATATTATAAAGAAATTGTTTTTAGTGTAATTCTGTTCAAATATGTTTTTGTTGTTATTATTATTTTGTTATATAATGTAATTATACCTATTTATTGTTTGCGTATTTTATGTGTACTTTTTTTGTCCTTTTGTTTTTTTCTTTGTTTATTATTATTTTGTAATTAAGTATTTACTGGTTTTCCCTGCTCTCTAATTGGGTTTTCCCGTTGAGCAGATGTAATTATAAATAAATAAGTAATTATCTTAGATCACAATTTTTATAGAATGAATCATAGCAGTTTCATTATTGTACTACATATTGATCACGTTGAGCATACTGATCAGTAAGTCTATAGCACGGTTTTGGTAGTTTAAATGATCACTCAGTTATGAGGGGTCATTTTATATATCATAAAATAATTTTTATGAACTCTGGCGATATTTCAATGTCGATCAGCACGAAACTGTTCATGATAACCGATCGCTCACTGATCACTATTGCATTCTGAACGCGATCATTAGTTTACCTGCTAGTGAAACTTGTTAATAATGAAGTTCGCAGGTTTTTACTGTCGGTGTCAATTGAATGACGTACACTTTCTGGGCTGTTTTACCGTGGCGGCTGAATGGTTAACATGGTTTCTAACCGAGGTTTGGTTGGTTAGTTCTGCGTTTAGGTTGACTGGTTCAAGCCTGTTATGGATAGCTGGTTCAGGTATTTTCCGGTTCACTTGTTTGTTCTTAAACAAAGGCATCTACCTATGACTAATCTTCAATCCCTGTTCATGTTGTTCGGGTATTGAAGATTCTCCAAAGTCTCCTTTTGATTGCATCAAAGTATACGTGGGAATGTCCAAAAGAACTATAAAAATCAGGAAATAAGATCACGAAATTCGCATACGGTTATGCCAGCCTGAAAAATCCGCCGTTGCTGAATAGGCTGGACTTTGATGCAATCTAGCACGAAGGAAGTTTGCAGATTCTTCGATACACGAACAATGTGAACAGGGACAAAGGACTGAAGATTAGTTATACTTGGATGCCTAAAGACCAAACAAGTGAACCGGAGCGTACCTGAACCAACTATCCATAACAGACTTGAACAAGTCAACCTAAACAATGAACTAACCAACTTTCACGCACCTATTAGTATAAATGATCGCCTTAGACACCGCGTTAACCATTCAGCCGCCGCTCAAAATACGAGAAACACTTGAGGTGCCATCTATTAAGTATGGCGAAACGTCTGCAGTAAGCATTGACCACAGCAAAACAACCCAGAAACTGTATATCATTCAATTGTTAATAATGATTGAAACATAAACTCTAACTAATTACAAGAATGAACAATAGTAAATAGTAACAAAAGTAAGATTTATTCCAGGGGTAACAATGACGTTGCAAAAAGTTTGTCAAAGTACAATCAGCAGCATATTTCCTAATATATTTTCTCTTAAAGACTGGAAGTAAACCACAGTATTTGATCGGTTACTTTACCGAAAATATAAATTTTATATTCAAATATGGCAATGTGCAGTTCCATTCTAGTAGTTACCTACAGTAGAATTTGAATAAGAAGTGATTATATTGACAAATTTAGGTACAACTTTTCCAGTTAAAAGTATTTGTATGTTGAAATATTGCCAAAAACGTATTGTTTAAGTCCAATATTGGTAATATTGGTATAATATCAATTTTTGCCCAATTCGCACTTGTTCGAATAAAATATGGCAGGATGGATGCACCAAATTTAAAAAAATGATGTTAGATGCTCTAGTTAAATTTGTTGCCTCTTTTGATGAGAGGATCAATCTGAAGTTTCTATCAACTTACATCCTTTATTAAACGATGTGTAAATATATGGAAACAGGAACATACATTCAAAGAATGGAATTAACATTTTTTAAAATCCAATTCATTACATTTATGAATTCAAATTTACTGAGATGAAAAATTAACTGATTAAAAAATTAAATAATGAAGGGGTGATACATAAAAAATGACATGAGCAAATATATAAATTTCATCATGATTGTACCTTGGGTCGACATTAGCAGTAGCTTCATCCAAAACTAATATTTTGTTATTTCTTAAAATAGCCCTTGCCAAACATACAAGTTGCCTTTGCCCAATGCTGAAGTTACCTCCACCTTCAGTTACCATAAAATCTAGGGAGCTAATAGCTTCTTTAAGCTCCACCTGTAATATTATATAACATTGAATGAATATGATCAAATATTTTTTTAATTTTTAATACATGCTATGATTGAATATTTATATTAGGATTGGTTCTTACTTCTTCAAGTGCATTCCAAAGTTGAATATCATTGAATTCTTTAAACGGATCCAAATTGTACCTGAGGCTTGCTGAGAATAGAACTGGTTCCTGGGGTATAATGGATATTCTTTTTCTCAAATCATTTAAACCCAACTGTTGCGTGTCTACACCATCTATTAGTATCGCTCCATCTAACGGCGCCAATCGGAAGAGTGCTGATATAAGAGAGGATTTTCCAGCTCCAGTTCGTCCAACTATTCCAATCTGAAAATTGTGAAGTACTGAATAATATTTCGTTCTAATTTAGGCATAATTTGTTTCGTACTTTCTCTCCTGGATAGATAGTGAAGTTCAAGTTTTTTAACACTGGAGGGTCGTCCTTTATATACTTCAAGTAGAGATTGATAAATTCAATTAATCCTTGATTGGGCCACGGCAGAGTGGGCATTTTGCCTGAAATGAATATTCAGTAATATAGTTATTTGAGGAAAAAGCTTAATCCGATGAGTTAGACTGATATTTAATAAGAACCTTTGTTTGAATTTACATAGCCCATCT
Source organism: Monochamus alternatus (assembly GCA_037114965.1). NCBI lineage: Eukaryota > Metazoa > Arthropoda > Insecta > Coleoptera > Cerambycidae > Monochamus > Monochamus alternatus. The sequence continues at coordinate 67,573,954 of CM073431.1, read as the reverse complement.
TATTTGAATTTTATAAATATTTAGTTAATAATTAACTAACTGAAGTACTGACAGATCTTTAATAGTGGATCATCTAACATGGTCATAAATGCTTTAGGGATATAGAAATTAATGTAAGCATTATACATTGTTAATCAATGTTCGTGACTGATAGGTGAGCAATGGTGAATAAACGTCTGTTCAGTCACTTTGAAAAAAAAAATAAAAATAAAATTTAAATGACATTATTTAAGATCTCGATCAACATACTTAATTATTCTAACTATCGGATTAGGACAGTTTCATGTGAAATACCATGTATATTTACCTGGAGGTGTTTCGAATGGTCCTTCAGTTTCTATCGTAGTATATTGTAGCACTCTCTCCACACTTGTTAATTGATTTATTACTTCTGCAGTTTGCCTCATTCCATGTTGAAGCATTCCAGTTAAGACTAATGACTGTGATGTGGCCAATCCAACTAAACTTCCACTGACTGTCGAAACTGAGGAAAAAATAGTTCTTTAATTTTTATAAGTAATTATAGTTAAGTACAATAATAACTATAACCATTAAAGACCTAATTTTCAAAAATATGATAAGTTTGTACTTACAAGTTTGCATAATGGTAAAACTGAATACAACGCATGCTATGAATATTACACATATAATATCCAACCAAAGTCCAAATGACACGACACACGTTATAGTTAAGTACCAGGCTGAAGTGTGAATGTTCTATAATATAAGAAAGTAATTGAGACACCTTCAATTTGGTAAATGTGTTGGAACTTACCTGATGATAATCAAATTCGCTTATTAAAACTTCCTCTGCTTTTGATGCTCTAATTGTTGTTATACCATTCAATGTTGAACTAACATGAGAGAAGACGGGTGATTTTGCTAAAATGGAACACATTTTATAATACGCATTTCATTGTTTGTATATTAAAGCATAACGTATCAATAAGAACATAAATGATTTACTTACTTATACCTTCCAAATGTTTAACGTCTTTTGCAGTTGCCATGTACCAAGCTCTGACCTTCAAGAATACTGCACCCAGAATTACCATAGCTATGATCATGTATTGGTTAGATATACCTACATTGACCAAAATACCGACCATAACCATAACAATCTAAGGATAGAAACAAGCTTAATCATATACTTAATACTGATTGGATAGAATTTAGAAGATAGGGTGTTTTTATTTGTCTGTTACTATTTTGATATTACCTGAATTGCATCCCACATAACTCTTGGTAATATTTCATCGATTGCTCCCATGTCCTTTGAGAATCTGTTCAAAACTCTCCCACTTGGATTTGTGTCAAAAAATCTCATAGGCGCCTTCAGCAAAGCATGAAACATCTTCGAGTGCAAGTTTTTAGAAGCTGTCATGGCGATTTTAAAGAAAAGAAGTGCGCGTGCTAATGTAATAACTATAGCAGCAATTATTATAGCGCCATAGAAATACATCGCGACATCGGTTTTAAGTAGATTATGAGTTACGTCACCGACTTGAACTGAATCGAACAAGTCACTAAATGCACGTGTTTGGTTCTTTTCTATAGCGTATGTGTAGTAAGATGGATTTATCCCTGAAGTTACTGTATCGTATTCTTCTATAGTTTCTATTGTTGGTTGGCGCGAATCCCTTAATATTATAGAATTATTCGAATGTCTGATTTCTTCTTGCCCAGTCCTACAGGTATTAAGAAAACATAAATAAAACATAAAAAGAAATAACGAAGATATTACCAAAATGATACCCAAAGATCTGCTCCAGAACAAGCAACCTGTGATAGAATTATAATAATTATTACAGTTATGATCAAACATATATTTCCTGCTGCTTTGAAATATTCTTTAAATGGAGATATTCCACTATTTCCTCCAGTTTCTTCCTCATTTTCCATGTTCTGTTGGGCCATTTCTATAGGTTCTGCCATGGTACTCTAAAAAAGTAAATAAATAACCTTTGTATTAATCAGCAATATATTAAAAGCTACTTTTCTTTCGTCGTGAATAATGTAATACCATAAGTATTATGGTAGATTTATGAATTCATTGACTCACACTGGCAACAGATAGAACAGATGCCCTTCGTGGATCAATTATAACTTGTTCCTTAGGCGTTTCAGCAGTTTTTTCTGTTGTTTCATCGGCAGAGGCCAACAGTTTTGTGAAATCCATTTTACTGCTCGAAAGTTCGTCGAATGTTCCTTGGGCTTCTATTTTACCCTGAAAAAATTACCTATATTAAATAAGTATTAATTCAGGATATACCAAAAAGGAACTAATTTCTTAATATTAGAGGTATTTAAATTAGAGGCAAAATATGTATCTTATTTCTAACTAAAATGCTGATTCTGAATATACACAAAACAAATATAATTAACGTTTACATTAATTGCTCTTTGTCTTTAGTATTCAAAATACACCATTGCAAGGAAACAATTTTACGGACAATAGAAACATTACGCACTACTACTGACACTAAGCCCTTCCTCTTTATCGAATACATGTGATTTGTGGAGAGCTATTTTAATCATTTAACGCAGCTGCAGACCCGAAAAATCCTTTGCTACAAATTCTATGCAAGCTCACTCTCTCCACTTCTAGTTTATAATGCTACTTATTCTGATAGGTCCAGTATCAGTCTGCATACAATGCAATTTCTTCAATGTCCATTCAAAAGTAAATCAACTATTTGGTGTATGTTCCAACATCTTTTTTGATTACCTCTATGTTCAACTGGTTTCACTGCCATGGTCTAAGTGAGAAATAGCCCTAATACTACGGTATTTCTTGCTAGTGTGCAAAAAAATTTAGGCAGAAGACAAAACTAGTTTTTTTGTATGTGGAACAAGAACATATGGGTGAGTTTAGATGAAAGCAGTGACGCTATAGGAAGCTACACTGGTTTTACATCACGTATAGTTAGTGTTAGTATACATATAACTAAATAATAATTTAAGCAAGAAATCTTAAAGTAATTCTGAAAATAGAAATATATGAAAATATAAATAGTTGGGATTTTATGTTGCACAAACTAATACTTACATCATTAATGACAACTATCAGATCTGCCTTCTTCAAATACTGCAGTTGATGCGTAACAAGGATTCGAGTTTTTCCTTTCATGTAATTAACTATACATTCATCGAAAAGATGTCTCCCAACATGCGTATCCACTGCTGATAAGGGATCGTCGAAGATATAAATATCAGCTTCACGGTAAACTGCTCGAGCCAGGTTGATTCTAGCCCTTTGCCCTCCACTGAGTGACACTCCCCTTTCTCCCACGATAGTCTTGTCGCCATGAGGAAACTGTTCAAAATCTTTCTCTAGGGCACAGACGTGAACGACCTTTTTGTAAAGGGATTTATTATAAGTCTGACCGAACAGTATATTGCTGCGGACAGTGGCTCCAAAGAGCCAAGGTTCTTGTGACGAATATGATATATTTCCTCCAAGGTATATTCTTCCCGATGATTGTGGCAGTTCACCCAAAATGAGCTGCAAACAATTATAAAATATTTGTTTAGTATGTGTATATTAAAATAATATATTTTGTCTACAAAAAGTATAGTATAAAATTATTATGGAAGTTTTAATTCAAACGATTTTCGGTTTTGGTTTCTTTAGGTTTTGAGGAACACTTTCTTCCTCAGAAGCAAGTATAAAATTGTCTAATTGCCATTTATATTAGGCGTGAGGTGGTGGTATATCAGTATTTATATTTAGTTTAAGGTGTAACTATTCGGTTGTAATGTTGCGGTCCTTGATTTTTACATATGTATCACTTCCAAACTGTGAGTAGTTCCAAACCCTCTTATTAGTACATATTTGCAGGATATATATGTTGTGCCCAGGTATTCCTTCCTTATCTTGGTCTTAGGCGTCTGTTTCTCTGAGACCAGGTCGTATATGCAACAATTTTTCCTTCAATAGTTCTGACGATGCACTAAGGTCTTGATGATACTTTGTTTCTCACTCGGGTGGTCATGAGACTCTGCATTCAAATACCAATTAGTATGTGTAGGTTTGCTATAGAAACTGTGTATCTGTTTTTTTTCCTTCAGAAGGATATCTCGATTACATTAATGGAATACACCCATTAGAAATTCTTGTATTGATACATACATACTACATACTACATCCATGAGGCCATACGATGAAGATATCGCCAACATATCTGAATGAACACTTCTGGACTTATAGGACTGCTAACTCCAAGACCTATATCTTTAAGGTTTCCATGTAGAGGTTTGTCAAAACTGGTGACAGGGATGAACCCATAGCGGCTCCTTTTATTTGTTCATAGAACTCGTTCTCGAAGGAGAAGAGGGTTCATTTGGTGCACACTTTAACCAAATCTATATCTCAGACCAATGATTTTGAACCACGCACCGAAACGTTATGGGCCACCACCAACACTAAATATAAATATTGATTGTTAAATTAATATTATCTGTTATTTTCTTATAAACTCAACTTAAGCTAAAATACCGCTTATAATAAGACTCATTTATATTAATGGCGGATTTTAGAAGTTACACATCAAATTCTTTTGGCAGCTGATATTACTCTTTACGGTATTGCATGGAATAATTTTTAGAAGCTTTTTATATATTGTGCTAATGGATTCATATTAGCAGATAGTAAGAACACTACATTTGTAAAGACGTCTATAGACAGACCTATTGTTAGTTTTAACAGAAAATAATGTGAAATTTTATTTTTTAGTAATATTTACATTTTTTTCACAAACATTAAATCAATTAAAATAGAAACATTTTTTATAAGAAAATTTGAATATGTGGAGGACCGGGATTTTTTTGACTTGATTGATCTTTTTGTTAAAACTACCAATAGTTGGTTGCCTATTATTCACGATCACGTGGATCTTAGACTTTGCTGAAACCTTTACTGCAGTTGTGTACTTGGTTGCCTAATTTATCTACTATAAACGATATATTAATCAATTCATTTAATAGTTAATTATTATTACATGTAATGAAGCAGTTTATAATTATCAATACTAGATATAAATTTATAATATACATACTTGTAACAGTGATGTTTTTCCAGCACCTACAGGTCCTACAATTGCACAAAGAGAATTTGGAGCAATATGTAAGTCAATATTTTTCAAAACTGGTATGGTAGGAACCCAAGATGCGGTTACATTAGTAATCTGAATTTCTTTCTTATTGTGACTCTCTATATTCGCTTGCTGCTTCTCATCTAGAACTAGAAATTCTTGTAGTCTTTTAACAGAGATCCAGGCTTCTGCACCATAACTGATGGCCATCGGATAATAGATAGCCATAGCTGCCTGAAGAATATTGAAAAACTGTGCCATAGAGAAAACTTTGGCAGATGTAATAACGTTTCCCAGTAACACAAAACATATCACTGTTAAACATAAAGTGGTCCTTTCTATAAATACAGTGCAACTGGAAAAAATAGCTCTCAAGTAGGAAGTTTGCGCAAGGGAGACAATTTCAGTTGCTCTGGCATATTTTATGACCTGTTCAAATGGTTTTTCCCAGGCGTACATCTTTATTACTTGTATTCCCGAGATAATTTCACTCATTAGTTTTACTCTAGTGTCAGTTTTATTTGCTATTATCAGCCTTAGTCTCCCTGTTAGTTTTCCAAGATATCCTAAAATAGTAGTTTCACAATTTTAGAAACCTCATAGTCAATTTTGTTTTGTTATAAGAATAAAATAATATTTATGTTTAATTTCTAAAATAAATTTTACCTTGCACTGGTAAACTGAATAAAGCCATGGACAGAACACCTGCTAATGTAGAGATACCAACTTCTTGCCAAATGAAATATGTTATTAATACTATTTGGAATGGCATAACCCACAAATAATTCAAATATAATATTACTAAATCGAAACGATTTACATCATTTGACAATAAATTAACCACTTGCCCTGTAGCAGTTTTTCCCAGTGACTGTTGATTTAGTCTCATGATCTAGAAACAAAATTTAAATCTGTATTAGAAACCAGAGATACCTATTCTTATTTACAATGCTATAAGTACAGGTATAAATGGTTTTTAGGACATCAGCAGAAGTTGAAAAATGTCAGAAATAAAGAAACAAGAAATTAATTGATTAAGGAATATTTGGAGAAATGGCAGTGACCAAATGGGATACAAAACGAACAAATAATCATAGAAGATCACAGTGGATATTGGAAGTCGAAGAAAATAAAAGGCGATAAGAGAGAAACAGAACAAGATAGTAAATATAAGAAACGTTTTTCAAGACAAATTCAAATGACACAAGGTTTGAACACAGTGTAACCATTTGTTCAATCTTTATGGAGATTATTTTTTGTGAAAAAACTTTTGTTTTCTTCGTTTTAATGACAAAAAAGAGGGGGGGAGATACGTTAAAAGAGTAAAAGGAGAATTAGGGAATAAATAATTAAGTACATGAAGATAAGTAATTACTAGGTACTGGGATACTTATACGTTTGTCTGTAATGGATGGATGACATACATGTTGTTTCTTGCTGCTTATTATTGTGCAATGTATTTGGAGAAAGTTTTTCTTATGGTATGGTGATAGTAACTTCCATAGGAAAAAATAAGAATTTTTAAATAGGTACCTATGTTGCTGTGTATTTTGGTATATATATATATATATATATATAAAGCTGCTGACAGGCCTTTTAGGCCCAGAGCTGTTCTTTGCCTTTATGCTTCAATCCGTTACATTGTTCTCCCTTAGATCTATTGCCACTGCCTCTCTCCATCGCTTCCTCGGCCTCCCTCTTTTTTTCTTGAAGTTAGTTTACTCCTTACAATTTTCTTAACTGTCCTTTCATCTTCCATATGTTCTAGATGCCCTAACCCTGCACTCTTCTTGCTTTTAAACCTTCGTCTATTTTTGGTGCCAGATACATTGCATATATTTCCTCATTATTTCTCCTTACATAGCCTTCCTCCGTCTTCTTTCCCTCTAGAATTCTTCTTAAAATCTTCCTTTCCCACCTTTCCTATTGACTTCTTACTGAGGATCCAGGTTTCACTGGCATACAGCGATGTCGGTCTCAACATTTTTTTATACATTCTAAATTTTACTCTTCTAGACAAATTTTTTGATTTCATTAAGTGGTTGACTGCTGCCGAACTTCTGATGCTTTTATTATTCTCCTATTAATTTCTTGCTCCTCATCACAGTTAGTTGTTATCAGCGCCTCTAAGTACACATATTCTTGAACTTCTTCTTCTTAAGAGCTTACTTTTCTCTTGATTTATCTGCAATCCCACTTTTCGTGCTTCCTCCACAAGTTTTCTCGTTACTTCTTCTAATTTCCTACTGTCTCTAGCAATTATGGCCACGTCATCTCCATAACTTACTATTTGGTGACTTTTAAACAATATGTGTCCTTCTCTGTTCAACTGACTGATCTTTTATGACCTTTTCTAGTACTAAATTAAAAAGATCCGTTGAAAGTGGGTCTCCTTATCTCAGTTCTGTGTCAATAGTAAAACCTTCCGAACATTCACCTTTTATTCGTACTTTGCTTTTAGTATTTTCTAAGGTCATTTTCAATAGCCTAATCAGTTTGGTTGGTATCCCAAATTGTTTTAATATTTTACTTAGTTTATTCCTTTTGACTGAATCATATGCTTTCCTGAAGTCCACGAAAAAGACCATTATTTTAATCCCATATTATAGCATGTAGTCTGGATTTCCTTCACCATGAAGATTTGGTCCGTTGTCGGCATCCTCTTTCTAAATACTGCTTCATGCTCCCCTATCTGTAGTTCTGCTATAGGTTCTATTCTTTGTTTTATTAACGTTGCCATGATTTTATACCCTATATCTAGCAATGATATACCCCCATAGTTTCTGCAGTCTGTTGCATCTCCTTTTTTTTTAAATTGGTATAATCATAGCATCTCTCCATTCTTCAGGTATACATTCTCTTCTCCAAATATTTCGGATCATTTCGTATATTCTTTGCCTCCTGTGTACTTAATGTTCTTCCTTTTTCCCCTGGACTATTGTTATTGTTTAAAGCTTGTAGAATTATGTCTGGCAAAGGAAATCTTTTTTGTAGGTTATTCTACTTTCACTTCTTCACATATTCTATATTATTATTGTACTTGCAAATTTTCCTGCGTGGCAAGTTCTGATTTGGCATTTCTTTATTTTTGGTTATTTAACTGTAATTTATGTGTAGACATTCAGATATTTTTTGTTTGGTAATGTTAGACGTAAGAACGTTTGTTTCTGATGTTTTAGAGTCTGTCATTCGGAAATTTTTCATTTCATTAATTACGACGTAAGTGGGAAGTCCAGCTTTAACTTTGTAGTTTACAAGCTTCGTAAACAATCAGTATAGACTTTCATTAATAATTTGTGAACATTATGCTAGACGTCCCAGAAAAATGAAATTTGTCATTCTAGAAAAGAAATGGGAGCAACAAGAAACAATAAAACATTGAAACGTCGAGAATTTTTGGAATATATGGAAAGTAGTAAATAATTGCTCTAAACCTGATAATTTCTTCACTGAATATTGTCAGGCGTGTAATATTCATAACGAGATGTATTTTTATTGAATTTGAAATAACACTGATAATAGTTTATATTTACTTTGTAAAGCCCCCTCCCACAAATATCTTTCTGAGAAAAAAGAGACGAGAAATATTTCCCACCAAAAAACTTAAAAAATAAAAATAGCATGTCTTAGTAACCATATATAATTGTCATGAGTTCTACCGTTCATATAGAACTATTGTCAGTTTACTATTATTTATTAACTATTTTTACTAAGTATTGAACAGCAGACATACACAATGTGTAATTTATTTTCTCATTTTATGTTTCCATTTTTTTTTAATGATAATGACCTGTATTATTTAGTACTTATGAAAGATTGTTACCTTTCTGTAAATTAGAGAAGAAGTTGCAATCCTGATTCTCATTCCAATAGCTGATAATATAAAATTTGTGTGGTGCATTAAAAAACACACCACAAGCGAAATTGCTACTATACCAGCTCCAGAAATATACATTTGTTGCGTCTTGTCCGGACTGTCGTTATATATTGCGAATAAACTAAGATAGTAAGAGAGAACAAGCGGTTGTGTAGACCTATAAAACAATAAGTAATTTATTTTATTAAATAAATATTAGGTTCAAAATATAACAATTATTATGGCACGTACATGATATAATGAATGTATTAGAACCTTGGCTTTACATGTTTGTATAAATGACTATCATAAATTAGTATTTACGTAGTAATAAAATTTACAATTTCAGTGATGCTGCACTGATAGTATTGCAAAATTTGTTTTTGCAGGTAAACTGTATCAAAAGAAGAATAAAATTACAGTAAATTTAAAAAGTTACTGCATTGAAATTAATGTCGTAAATTAGAATCATATATGTGTAAATTGTTATATTTAGGCTAACATTACACACCTTAGAACACCCATTTGAATGAACTGTAGCAATCCACATAACATGTATTTCCAGAGGAAAGTTTTAATTATGGCTCTCATTAGACTGGGCTCAGAACCCTTTAATTTTGCTCTCTTTACTTCATCGTTCCAATTTTTTTCTAGTTTGTCTCCCACGTGAGATGACTGATCACATTCTAGGGCTTTATATAAATCTACTACTTCCAATCCTTTCTGAGTTCCTTTGTAGAATAGCTTTATCATCCAGCTGTAAATATATACAATTTAGAATTATTGTTTTATACCTACCTATAAATACGTATAATTGTTTACTTTTTTTTTTACTGTATCGTCAGGTTATTTAAGCTAATTCTAATCATTTTTTTAGAACTATTTTATGAAAAAAGAACAGTTATATAATCGTAGATTTTTCGTTGTCTTTATTACATCCTCAATTTTAGCATATCCTTTTACAAACCATATTCAACTTGTCATTGCGCCTTGGGATTTTTCCTGGTGATTGGAAGACGGCTAACGTGTGCCCTATTTTAAAAAGTGGTGACCCTTTGATATTTCACTATATAACCGGAGTTATCCTCACTTTAAAAACGTAATATCGTCGGATCAGTATGCATTTATGGAAAAACAGTCAACTAACACTAATTTGATTTGTATGACACAATTTTTGTCAAAGGTATTAGATGTGCAAGGCCAGGTAGACGTTGTATACACAGATTTTTCAAAGGCTTTGGATCGTATAGACCATAAAATATTGCTGTACAAATTATCTGCTTGTGGGTTCACTGCTAATGTGGTACAGTTATTAAAATCTTATTTATCTAATTACCCTATTACGTCATGTGTCTCTCAAGGGTCTAATCTTGGGCCATTACTCTTTTCATTATTTGTCAATGGTCTTAACGTCTCTGTTACTTGCAATAAGTTGCTTTTGGCTGATGATTTAAAAATGTATTCGTCTGTTAATAGTTTACATGATTGTATGGCTCTTCAGAACGAGTTAAATAAGGTTTCACAGTGGTGCAATTCTAACAAGGTACAATTAAATATTTTGAAATGTAAAGTAATATCATTTACACGTAAAACAGATCCTATTCTTTTTCATTACAACGTAGATACTGAAGTTTTATTATGTACTGACATGACTAGAGATTTGGGTGTATGCTTCGACCACAAATTGAGTTTCTCTGTACATATTCATCAAACAGTTTCTACTTCTTTAAAGCGTTTGGGATTCGTGGTAAGACAAGATCGTATTTTTGAAGATAACGAAGTTCTAATAAAACTATTCTTCACTTTCGTTCAATCGAAACTTGAATATTGTTGCCTTATATGGAATCCGTACTACACTTATTACATTAAATTAGTTGAATCGGATCAGATATATTTTTTAAATTTCTAACATTTCATGTCGACGGCATATATCCCAACTGATTGATGTGATTATAAGGAATTAATTATTTGTTTCGATTTTAATTATAATAAAATATGCACCTCATGTTACATTTTTCACTGCAATTTGAAATAATTATATACCACCTTTTGTAATATCAGTAATACATAACTTTGTTTGTATTCATGTCAGTTTGTTTTGTATTGTCATTTCTTAATTATTTTCAATTTTGGTTTATTTATTTATTTATTCTTTTCTAATTCCTGTAATTTGTTTGTGACTGTTGGACAAATAAATTCGAAAAACTAATATAAAATCAAGCTATACCAGCAACGTGATTTATATTTTGCTTATTCAACACAAAAGTTTATTTGTTATATTCACTGAAAAAGTTAAAAGTACCTTTAAAATTTCAAATTTAGTTATTTAGTACCAGCAATCGCTTAATCTATATTTTACTTGGTAATTTGAATGCTCTGTAAAAACATCTACCTAAATGAGATTGTAAGTTTACCTAAAAAGTGATGCGCGATAATAGTTGTAAAATAGATTGTTGGTGTTCAGGCAAATCCTCTAGATAAGAAAACATTCCTAATAAACCAATTACAACGTATCAAAAATAAAGAATTTTTTTGTCGAATAAACTTATAAATATAGTTTTTTAAATAATACTTGAATTCTCTGTACTTTTGAGATACAGTGTGTTGCAGTTTCCAGAAAAATAATATAACTCAAATATCTTCTATTGTATGTGCAATGAACCAAAAAGCATGCTAGATGAAAAATGCCACTAGTGAATATATGCTAATGATTCGACGGAATGACGGAATTGATGGTTAAAATTGGGGCATACGTATATGGTCTTTAAAATTATGTAACTGTAGTTGCATTTTATCGAGAAGTGTGTGAACTGGAAAGTGTGCCCATTTTTATCTGTCAATAAAAATATTTCCCTTGAAATTTTTAATATATACTCGCGTCAAGAATTCAGACGTCTTACGTCACGGCTGACGTTACACATTTGTTTTTATTGTCAACGTAATTTTCGATAATTGGTCGCGTTAAAAACAATAATTTTTTGCAATTTAGTGCAATATATAATGCAAACTTTTAGTGTAGTATATAATTTTATTACTATCAGTAGCAGTTTCTTAAATATTTTGATGAAAATATGATGATTTATTCATTTGTTCGTATGACGTAAGTCGTCTGAATTCTTGACGCGAGTATACGCATTTACCAAAAAAAATTCTCTGCCATTCTTTTATCGAACTAAATATCGGTGCATTCATTATTTTAAAATTTGTGACAATTTTCTAAATGTGTAAAATATTGTCACAGTTTATTTATATCAGTTTGACATTTCAAGTTCAGGCCTACAGCGATGACGTGGGTAAAGAGAGATAGTGCCTCTCAACCCCGCTTATCCGAGGTCATTTATCTTGCCAAGGATATTGGCGCACTTTTCAAGTGAACAATAATCCTTTGCAAAGCCACCTACTAATTAAATAATAGTTATTTATGGTACAAGTGTTATGTTATATATAAGTCACGCTGGCAAATGTGCCCAATCTCTCGACCTACGGCCTCAAGGGCTAATTTTTCTAAGTGGCATATAACATAACACATGAGTGTCATACAAAATTTTATCTAACAGCAGAACTACATTATCTCAAAAAAATGTTAATTTTTGTGTTAGTAGTTTATTTAGATTGTCATTGTAGCTACAGATATGCGCTTTTTTAAATAATAAACAACACTGTCATTCAGTTTTTTCCTAATTTTCTGATAATATAGTTAATTTTAAATGTTTTTTTTTCAAGGCGTTTGATGACTGGATTAAAGTTAAACATGTTAAAAATATAAACGAAAGTGTTTGCTTACTTACTTTCTTGAATTACTTTTTGAAATTTGTTGCTTCATCGTTATGGACCAAGTATTCTATGCTTAAGTCAACTTTCCAGTTTTACAAAAACTTTGATATCTCTAATTTTCCTAAACTTCTATCCTTTTTGAAGACGAAGGCAAAAGATCACAAGAAAAAAAACAAAAACGATTTTTACGTGAATTTTTGCTCACGAAAACAGCTTTAATTATGGAAATTGCGGGAGCTTGCAGGTGTGATGAACTGGCTAATTTGAGTGTGGAAAATGTTCAAGACAAGAATTCCTATTTGTATGTAATTATAACTGATACAAAGACCAAGAAATCTCGTAGTTTCTCAATAATCCAGGAAGGATTTTCAATCAATCATGTACAACACCTTGAGTTATACACCGGTCACTGTATGAGAAGATCATCCACTACATTATTGGCAAATGCAGAGCCGAAAATCACAGCATTAAAACCAATTGGAGGATATGCAACTGTCGCGGAAGGATATCAATAATAAAACTGAGATAGCAAAAAAAAAGCCAGGGCAAGTGATCCAAAACGAAGTTTAAGGACTGGAAGCATACAATGTTATACTATTTCTGAATCCTCAAACTGAATTTTATTCTCATTTAATATTAATTTAAGTAAATAAATGGTATACATTTATAAATGAAGCTTGAGCATTTCTAGAAAAAAAAGTGTGACACTAGTGTGTTATGACTTATAAGTCACGTGTGCGTTATTCTTCCTTTTTATGTGTATGTATGCGTGCGAATATTGACTGTAACAATGTCTGTTGAATAAAAAAAGTAAAACAAATTGGTTACAAAGTTTATATAAATAAAACTAAAAAATTCGAAAATATAGAAAATAACTTAGCCAATTATTATGCCATTATTTTAGTTAGAAATTTATTTATTATATGTTAGGTGCTGTACTTCATTATGCCCGACTTCCTTACTATTACATGATATTACATAATAATAAACTGCGTACATTCGTAAATCAAAATGGAAATATGTTTTAGTTAAGTACATTTTTAAACTTTCCTATAGCAAAATGTTGTAGAACAAAATGCACTTCTATTTCAGTAAAGATTCATCAATGTCTGTACTTTCAATATTTAAAGTGGAATCACCTTGTGAAAATCATATTAAAGCGTCAATAATATTTCTCAAAAGAAATGTTTCAATTGAATTCGAGAAATATTTTAGTAACGATGTAGAGAAAAAAACGAAATACTTACGCGAAAAATAGTTTAGAAACGCAGTTTGCATTCTTCTTGGGATTCTCATGTTCAAGTGTAAAACCAGCGTTCATTTTGTGCCACCGCAAATTCACTTTTCCACAGTCGCACTATGGTACTGTACTGTCTAGTGTCTAAACCTAAGTAATGTTATATAGAAGATAAAAATTGCCGTTTAACTGTCGTATATACTGTATAGCGAGTAATTAATTTAATAAATGGCACATAAAGATAAAAGCTGCCTTAAAACTATTGTGTATCTTTATGATTATGATTTTATACAGGAAAGTAAATAATATCAAAATCGGGGAAGTATTAGCTGTAATCAGGAACGTTTAAGAATTTAAAGATTTATCTGAAACCTTGAATTTGTGTAAACATTTAATTATAGCTTTATTTAATTAAACATCAACATATGTAAATCATTCTTTTGATCATGTACAAAATTAAAAAAAAATACTTTTAACAGTCTTTCCTGTATCGAAAAGAGTTCTGATGGGTATTTCCTAATATAAACTATATACACTCATCGGCAAAAAAACTGGCCGCTAAAAACTACCCCCAATTTTAAAGTTGGCTTCCTCGCGCACCTCATTTGATTTTGATGAACTTTTTTTTAAATTGTACCTTGATTTCTCACGAACGGATGTGCTATATCAGAAATTTTTATTCGGAATTTAATTTGAGTATATACGGGGTGCAACGGAAAGTCGAAGTTTTTTTCCCGAAATTTGTAACAACATCTGGGGTGCAACAGCTATAGTCACTGTTGCTCACTGGAGACACACTGTAGCCTCATCTTTTGTGAACATTTTGTTTTTTTTAATCACGACTCTGTTATCTCTGTTTTTATTGAGATACATTGTTTTAAAATAAGATATTAACATATAAAAACATCTGCCAAAATAATAATATGTTAGTGGTATATACCCCTCTTAAAAAAATTATCTAATTTAGGAAGAGAACAACAGTAAACAAATAACAATAATATTTTTTTTTAGGAAACGTTGAAAAGTAATTAAACAATCGAAATACAAACAAAAATATTTGAACATTTTTCAATTACTGAATTCAGAATCTGACTCATCAGTTAGATGATTATCCTCAAATTCTGAGGAATTGTCATCGTTATCTTTTTCAGTTAATTGTAAAATATCCTGTACATTTAAAGGCGCCTGATAAAGACGTTTTGTTTTTTACAACCTGCTATGGTAAAAAATGATCATAACTTCGATTCAAGGGCGCCGGCAGGGGGACAAATGGGATAATCGCCCCTCCCTGGAAATATTAAAAATAACGGTTAATTTTGTTACAGTTATTTCTTGTTATTTTTGTTTCTATATTTTTTAGAATGTAGGATTAGCTTTTGTTAAGTTATTATGATTTGGTCACGTTTGCAGGTGTAATATTGCATTTTATTTAGGCGTGTAAGTCATCACCAAAGATTTTACCAAAGTTTCTTCATTTAAGTCATTTTTATTTTTCATCAAAATTTAGAAAAAACTACCTACGCGTTATTTTTGTTGCCCCTCCCCCCGAAATTCTTTTTGCCGACGCCCGTGCTTCGATTCCTCGTTTTCACTCATATAACACTATTTTTAAACAGATTTTACTCAAAAATAGAGCTAAGAGTAACTTTTTTACTAAAAAACTCTAAAATGTCATATTTTTCAGATAGGAGCCACAATGGTCGAAGCACAAAAAAGTTATAGTAAATACTCACTTTCCCCCGGGTCGGGACGTATGTGACAAATATTTGCAAATTTTGTTTATAGAAGCGGGCAGATATCATAATGGATAATACAGTTACCAAATTTCATAAATATCCCTGCGAGATATTTGGAAAAAATCATCATCAAGGCGACCCCTTTAAATAGCTATAACTTTCTTAGGAAGAATTTTTGGACCTATGTTTATATAGAGAAAAAGTAATCATTTTGGACATAGAACACTGGAGAAATATTGCCTCCTAATTTCGGAGCAGCCTGTATTATTCAATGATGATAATGATGGCTGTAAATCACCCGAGTGAATATCAAACATATGCGAGTAGAATACTGTACTTTGTCCACGATTATTTTAGCAAACTTTTTACTGAAACCATTACACAATATGACATTCATAACATGAAAAAGATCATGTAGCTGATGAATCGATTTCTGAATTTAGTAATTGAAAAATTGTCAAATAATTTTTTTGTATTTCGTTTGTTTAATAATAATTAAAGTTTTTTTACGCAAGGCTAATGTGTTAATGACTTCAACGTTTTTAAAAAATATATATTATTTTTATTTGTTTACTGTTCTCTTCATAAATTAGATAAAAAAATTTAAATGAGTATATATCACTAACATTATTATTTTGATAGATGTTTTCATATGTTAATAAAATATAATAAAGATATTTTTATATTCAAAGTAATTATAAGTACACTATCATTGCAGTACGTGTAATACTTGTCCCCTCGCCCCAGTTTTTAAATTTCAAAGCCTGACAACCGTGATTCATGAAGAATTTTTTGCAAGCAACCTTATACCACCGTGTTCGCATTAAAATCTTTTTTTATATATTTTTAGGTATTAACAATATTGTGTGAAACTAACTATTCTGCGGATTAAAGCCCCAGTTTGCTCGGAAAAAAATAAAAATAGTTTTCCTTACTCTAAACATCACCGTCACCGGTTACTGATAACCGCAGTAGGCGGTTTCTATGTTGATGTTTCTCTGTTGTCTTATCAAACAAATCGCCATTAGGTCTATAATCGACAGTTTTTGCAAATATTTCTAATCAAAGGTATTCCTATAACTGTTGACAATCCTGCCGTATGCATATTCCGTCAATTTATTCGCTAATTGTACAGAAGAGTCAGTTATGTTTACAAATATTTGCAAATATTGTCAAGACTGATTTGTTTGACAAGACAACAGAGAAATATACCGCCTACTGCGGTTATCAGTAACCGGTGACTAAAAGATGTTTAAAGTAAGGAAAACTATTTTTATTTTTTTCCGCGCAAACTGTTGGTTGTATGAAAAAATTATAAGAGGGAAAAAGTAGTATTTAAAAAAAGTTTTGTTGAAATCGGCCATTGCAGGAAAAAGTTCTGAAAGAAATAAATATAAGGGTTGCTTATTACCGCCCTCTAGAAACATGAGCCAAGGAATAGACACCACCTCAAAATAGCTTTTGACTAGCTGATAATGTGTACCAAAATTGAAGTTTCTAAGTGTAGCCGTTTTTAAGAAAAAATAAAAAAACTAATTTTTTCCGCCATTTTGAGACTCGAATATCTCAACAGGAAGGACCTAAATTGAAAAATTTCATATGAAGACCCCCCCCCCCCTCTGAAATGGATTGTGGAATACACTGGTAAAATATTTGACCATTATTCTGGAACACTCTATATAATATAAATGAAATCTACAATTCCTATCAATGAAGTCATATATATGCTCTCTGATACCAAACATCTAGGTATGCTAATGACAAAGCTCTATTCAATAATTATCTAAAAAAATAATCTAGTCATATTTACTAACTTGGTTTAATGAAAACACAAATATCTAAGTTCACTTTTGAAACTGTGGGAACTCGAAAATTCAACCACAATAGATAAGATCTAACCTATTTCTGCATTTTTAGGATTGCTTTTTCAGGTGGCCTCCTTTAAGTTGTGGGTGTAATTCAACGCTGATCGGGGCTTTAGTCCGCAGAGTAGTTAGTTTCACACAATATTGTTAATATCTAAAAATATATAAAAAACGATTACATAAAGGGTAAATATTATTTAAGTAAGTATTTGTCATGTTTAATTTAAAAATTCATTGACAGGTTAAAATCACTTTTGACATTGTCGATATTTAATTTCAAATAATTTTTATAGTTATATATTTGACTCAACTTCATGCAAAATGTGAATGGCTATGAGTCCAATTTACACACACGCAACTACCGCATGGATAGAGTCAAAACATAAAGTGACAGAAACTGTCAAAGCAAGTATGAGTATTTTTGATGAAATTTTATTATAAATACATAACACCACGAGGCACATTGAATATCTGTACCTATATTTTATGATGCGACAGTCTTATTCGGAAGAAAATTGCAGCAAGGTTACTAGCGACTCGCGTGCGCCGCGTCTCACCACCTTGTCTGTAATGAATACCCAGAACACAGAAAATTGTGAAACATTTGCCGTTTTTTTCAATTATATTCTTCTTTTTATATTTAAATTTATGTTTTAAAGATATTTAAATTTTTTTAGAAAATTTAGAAAAAAGAGCATATGTTACCTTTCGAACTTGCCAAAAAAAAACTTATCTCATTATTCACATTTTAAGTCATTCTATTAAAAATGAAAATCAAACTTAACGAAATAAAAACTTTATTATTCTTAGCTAGAACACAAAAAATATTCTTAATTATTTTCTTCGTCGTCAGAAGATACTAGGTCTGGGTGTGTCTGCTTCTCATTATTGGTTGGTAGCGTTTGGTAAAAATCTGAAAATATATCCGAAATATAAGGTTATAGCTGTAGAAGGTTAGCTTTTTTCTTCTCGGAAATCGAAACTGGGCCAGCATACTGAAGTTCAAGAACAAATTTGGGTAGAAGTCCTCTCTTTCTAAATGAAACACACAATTACACAATTTTATTTTATGCTTATCATGAACACTGAACACACTTGAACACCCTTTATTTGTATGCTTATCTTGAAAAACATTGTACTCAATTTATTTTTATCTACTCTCAGTTCCCGAACATTGCGCCAATAAAACGAATTTCCAGATTGATCCTTTTCCTTCATTTGTAAATCGTTTTTTAATAGTTTGGCGAAGTCAAAACATTTAGATTGGTCCATTTCGACGACTTTGAAAGGGTGTTTTTTTTCCAGTACATCGAACTAGTTGGTACCACTCTCGAGGATGCTGAATAGGTGCTTCTGTACGCTTCTCTGTTTTTTCAATTAGTGCGTGGTGTCCATCACACTCCATATGAGTATGCCATGGTACCAAAAACTTGTGCTTTATTACTTTGAGTGTTGGATGGGATTTCAGCATACAGAAGTACATTGCACACAATAATATGGGCATTCTTATTTTGTCCTGTACAAGAGTCTGAATACAGCGTAATCTCCTTAACATGATACGGAAGGCTATTAAGAAACTGGTACAAGCATGATGCAATTTGATTTGCTCCTCTGCCGGCTACAGCTTCATGCCACATAAAGCAGTGGGCCTGCTCAACATCACAGTCATGGACTGTTAAATTGAATGTCCATAACTGTCTCAAATAAAATGTCACGCCAGATGATAGATAAGGAGTAGGAAGACACTGCTGGAGATCAAACGTGACGGTTTTCTTCGATCTGTCGTTTTTTGATAATCTCTTATCTTCTGACTTTGACTTATAATACTCATCAGCCTCTTTTAAATGTAAATCTAGCTTTTCTTGAAGTCTTGCATTTTCTCACAGACAAGCTGATAAGTTTATTTTCATTTTCAGTTTGTCGCATTTTCCGCAAGTATCTTTGCTTGGTCTCTTAATCCCAATATTCATAGTATGGAATATTTCTTCAAACTTGGTACGAGTGATAGCGATATGGTCAGGTTTTTTGGCACATGGCCACGCACTGCTTTCTTCTTGACCCCATAGAAGTTCAAATGAAGCGTATTTTTTTTATAAATTTAAAGATATTTCTTGCGAGCGACACCCGACACTTCTTCAAGCAAGGCTGAATACACACTGAATTGGATCAAAGAGCGATATGTAAATGTAAACAAACAAAAATATTTCAAAGTGAGATATGTCGACTTAACTCGTTATGCCCGAAATAATTTAATTGTTAGATTTGTTACAGACGAGATAAGTTAACTTATCTCTAATGGAACATTCTGAAGGAGATATTTAAAGATACCTCCTTACTAACATGGGTAACTGACTCGTCTTTATTCGATCTGACTTATCTTGTTTGGCCCATAAGCAATGTTTTGATATATTCATCCAAAGTCAAGACCTATCTCATTTTGATCAAAAATTGACTTATCTTTTTTTTCCTCGACACCACGGAATAAATGAAATAATTTAGAAGTTTTAAATCGTCACTTTTTTTAGTATTAATTTTATGCTGCCACGATTTTCTTAAAAATAATAGCATTTTTTAGTTGCCTACACTACTTGTTTTTGATTTTATTTAAGTAAGCAAAATCTAAATATTTATTAATACTAAACCTTTCTACTAACTAAATCTAACTACCTACACTAATTGTTTCCCACCTCCCAATCGGACACTACTCCTGACCAAGGAGGGACTTACAACCCTTTCTTAACCTAGCATTACGCTAGCTTTAGTTCTTCCGCTAGTCTTCATAGTGAATCCATGGTCTCATATTTTCCGCTTCAAGAACTCCACTATATCTAATCGGTGACCACGTGCTACCAGGGATGTCTTCCACCTGGTAACGGTTGTGGTCGAAAACCTTCGTAACTCTGAAGGGTCTTTGCCACTTTTTTTTATTTTATTTTAATATTTATCTAGACAGATCACACTCACGTAACAGTGGCTAAGTCAATACAATTTCGTAGGTATAACATCAACAGTAAAATAAATAACTCAGCAACGAAACAAGATACAGTTCATCTTAAGACTATATTACAAAATAGGTATATCAACTAATAAAATCTGCTATGGTATAAAAACAGTTCTCAGTCAAATATTTTTTTAATTTTGATTTGAACAAGTTAAAATTGAGTTCAGTTCGAATACTAACGGCTAAATGATTCATAAATTTAATGCCCATGTAAGAAGATGCTTTTTCATATGATGATGTTTTATGATGAGGTATTCTAAATAGATTGCTAGTTCTATAACAATGAGTTTAAGCATTTATAATAAATTTACTAGAGTTCTTTGCAATCTGCAGAATTCATTTATAAATGTAAATACATGAAAATGTTAGTACATTATTTTTTTATAAAATACGGTCTACAAGAATTCAATGAATGTATATGAAAAATAAGGGATAATTCTTTTCTGCGAAATAGAGAATTCTTCTGATATTAACATTACCTGCATTACTCCATATGATTACATTATATGACAAGTGACAATAGATCAATGAATAATAAATATCGAGAAGTTGTTCAGTAGATTTTAATTGCAGGAGAGTATAATAACCACTACTAAGTTTTTTACAAATAAACTCAACACTACTTTTCCAGCTCATATCATAATCAATGTAGGTGCCTAAAAACTTCGTAGTGTCAGATAATTGAATTGTTCGGCTATTTATTGTGACGTCAAAGGGTGCCCGAACATTACGCAAAGAAAACTGCATGCGCACGGTTTCTTCCGCATTTAAAATTAAGGCATTTCTATTGCACCAGTTTGAAAATTCAACTGATAACTTATTTAGACGATGTTGAAGGTCCTTCGATCCGTCAGCAGCGACAGTAAGAATTACATCATCAGCATATAAAACAGTAGTCACTACTAATATGCTCGGGAAGATTATTTATGAATATTAAAAAGATCAGCGGACCAAGTACCGAACCCTGAGGAACCCCCAAAAGCCACATCTTGAATACTGGAATACATATTATTCACTTTTACGCATATTTTTCTATAACCTTATCCACATCCCTCCAATTGCGCGACTTTCGATGAAGTTTATATCCATCACTGTCATTCTGCGGTGACATCACATTGCTCTCTGTCCGAGATTTAGTCCTATCCTTTCGAATATGATCACGCCAAACAGACCTCTCACGGCTTCTTGAATGGTAAAACTGGTTACCACCAGTTTCCGTAGAGGAACTCCCCTAACGGCGTCTCCTGCAATTTTGCGACGCTGCATCACTACTACGGGTGCAGATTCTCCGCGGCATGCTCTCCTCTCTCCCCCGAGGTTCTTTAACCAACTATAAAATATGAAGAAAGATTGGAAAAGCTTTCCTGAACTCAGAATACTCCTCGATATATGAGTTGCTAACAATAGTAATTCAGAAGACTTAAACTGTGTTTATTAATACACATAACGTCAAAAGTCTTGGATCCCCTGTATATAAAATGAGTGGTGGTTTTTCTTAATGTGGTAAAAAAGTACATGTACTTAGAGAACAAAAGACATGATAAAAAAATTGCAGACCATGAACCTTGATTACCAATGCCTTTACAAATCTGGTCAGTTTGGCAGTGTATTCAGCCAAGCGTTCTTTTGAATTTGTGTACATTATAATGCCACGACGTGAAATTTCTGCATTTACCCGATCAAGAATGACTCCATTACATGATACAGGACATTTTATTCATCAGATATCGAACATGTTGGACATTCCTAGATCATCTGTTGTACGAGTAGTACACAGATATGAAGAATTTGATACAGTGGAAAACAGACCACGTAGTGGACATTCTCGAGCATCTCATGAACGGAAGGATCGGTATTTGGTGCAATATGTCCATAGATACCGCACCTCTCCAGCTTCAGCTCTCAGGGCCCACTTTCAAGGTACGTTTCGCCGTGTTATATCGACACCTGCTATTTGAAGACGACTACACAACTCAAATTTACTTGCTAGAAGACCATTCCGGGCCCCCATTCAACTTCCAGAATGGGGACCCTGAATGGGGGCATCGTGCTGTCCGTCGCTAGTGGGCGCGAGAGCATAGGAGTTGGGTTTTACGTCAGGGGCGGTGGGTCTTATCTACAGACGAAACCAGAATTAGGCTGGTTACTGATGACAATCGACAAAGAGTCTGGGGAGACTCAACATAGATTTCACTTTTCCCGTGAAGTTGCTCCGTATGAAGGGGGTACCATAATATTTTGGGGTGGAATAATGTTCAACCGCCAAACTGCATTAATTCGCATACCACAGAATATGACCAGTCAAATTTATATCGAACAAGTTATTGCGCCCATTATCTACTCCCTGCATAATGAATTAGGTGAAAATTTTGTGTTTATGAACGACAACGCTCGACCACATCGCGCAAGAAGGGTTCAAGAGACACTCGAAGCAGGACATATCAATAGATTAGATTGGTCAGCCAACTCTTCTGAGATGAATCCTATTGAAAACATGTGGCATTTCGTTACTAGAATAATCATATTCCTCCACCTCAGACTGCAGATGAGTTAGTGCTGGCGACAGAAGAGGAATGGAACAATATTCCGCAAGAGATCGTTAACCGCTTGATTATCTCAATGCACAGACGTCTCAATATGCTATTGGAACGTGGGGGAGGTCATAGCGACTGTTAGTCAAGTAGAGAACTTGCTTTGTTACTTCCTTTTGATTTAATAAATGTTGTCAAAAATGTCACACATTTGCTGGTTTTTAATTGTCTAAGTACTCAGTTTATCGAATATATTGTTTTCACAAAAAAAATATTCAGAAAACAATATACTTTTATAAATGTATTTGGTTTTTCTGACAAATAGATTTCTTTAACAAGAATGAGGGTCCAAGGGAGTCCAAGACTTTTGACGTTGTGTGTATATTGTTGGCTTTTGGATACTTGTAAGAAAATTGTCAAAAGTACACTTTGACAGGTTTCCAAATTGTCGTATACAAAGTTACCTTTACTGCCTTCGAAAGACTGTCAGTTTTGCTCCTAAAACCGGTGATTAGACAGCGTTTTGTAAGAATTCCTCAAATTGAACAACAAATTTTAGAACTTTTTTGAAGACTCGAAGAAGTATGTATTGACGAATAAATATTGAAGTAGGGGTATCATCAACATATAAAGAGTTATTGGACGTCTCAGCAGTATTTAAGTTTCCCTGAAGTTGACATCTAAGCATACGCATATGTACTATTTCATTAAGGCATCAGTAATAAGTATACCCCACAAATTATTAACCAATAACTATAATTTTGTGGACAAAATAAGAGCAAGCAGTATTTAAATGAAGTCATACTAAATACTGTTCAGCAGTGTTAAAGAGATATCCAATAACTCTAATATAAAGACCAATTGCTATAACCGTAAGATACCAATTCAAGATCTTTCACCTCAAACTTTCGCATAAATATTTCTTTGAATGAAGTTGAAAGTGAAAATGTTCATAAAATGTGGAGTAACAAATTCCCATAATGCAGTTGAAAATCTATAATAAATCAGGTTCAACAAAGTCTTTCATATGCGTATAAATGACATTTTGAAGAGTTTTTATATCTTTACTTACCTATTTGCTTTTTTTTTCGTACAATTTACCCCAATTATGATAATAGAAATTACGAAAAACTCATGAGCATAATCGTGCCTTCTGCATAATATTTGTTTTGTATTAAATGATATACCTAATCTAAATTACTTATGTACTTATTACAAGTCCATATGCGTAAAAATTTGAAATATTTAATTATATTACGAAACTATCACTGTTTTATACTTGAAATGAGACGTTTCTCCCCATAAAGTTATGTGAACATGCTTAATTTGAGCAAAATTGTATGAGGTATTTTAAATTTGTAAGAAAGAGAAACACTGACATTTCTGGATTGTATTACACCCAACCTAAGCCTCAAATTTATAATGAGTTTAAGTTTATTTAAATCGACTTATTTTAATCCAAAAATCTTGTGATGCAATTTTGCAAATATCTATTATAGACGTCCTATACCGAGTGGTCCATTTAACTTGAGAAAGCTATATATTTTGAGACAGCACATACTATGAAAATATGTGGTGAATAGAAGTTATAGTTAGTGCCGGGAGGCAAATAAAATGGTGTTGAATTTTGTTAACCATGACTATGCTTTCAAGGTTATAACGAAGTTAACTTTGGATTTTCAAATGGGACCCTAACCTTGATAAGGAGTAAAAAACTAGTAACTTTCATACGAAATATTTTTTTGTATATTTATTTTTACTGGTTAATTGATTGTGTTAATAGCTTGCCAATTTGGTTTAGAAAATATATAAAAGATCGTAAGGTAGTCAGGCATAAGCATGGACTGAATATCTACAAATTACTGTATAATTTCATTGATTATATAATTTCGAAAACAGCTCATTCTATGAAAAAATGTGTCCAATAGAAGTTAGTCAGTGTCAGGAAGCAAATAAAATGGCGTTGCAGTTTTTTGGCCTTGACTATGTTTTCAAGGTTATAACAAGGTTAACTTTGGATTTTCAAATAGGAAGCTATACTTTTTTTCCTATATGATCCTCATTAATCACAGTGCTCCATTATTCACCTACCAAAATGGATTATTTAACAGCTGAGATAAAACTTGAAACGATTTTAATTTATGGTGAATGTCGAAGAAGTAGTTAATATTGAATGAGAACCTATACTTACTTTTTTCTCCTAAACTTAATAAAAAGTAAAACACTAGTCACTTTTATACGAAACATTATTTTGTAACTTAAAAACAATAACGATCAAGTATGCTGAAATATGAAAGAACGGATTAGAAATGCTTGAACAGATCTTGATAGGGAAACTCTTTTATCATGAATTTATATAAAACGAGTTGACAAATGTATTGAAATTGATGGTCATCATTTTGAACATTTATTGGGAACTTATATTTTTGCGTAAAACCTGGTGCCTATTTGCTCAAACAACTGATTTGTTAGTTGATATCTTCATTTATTATAATGCTGCAAATAGAGTTACAAAATAATGTTTCGTATAACTTCCCATTTAAAAACCAAAGATAACTTCGCTATGACCTTGAGAACATAGTCAAGGTTAAAAAACTGCAACGCCATTTTATTTGCCCCCCGGCACTGACTACCTTTTATTTGACACATTTTTTCATAAAACGTATCGTTTTCGAAATATATAGCTATGGGTCACCCGGTATCTATGGAGTAAACAAAGAAACGTCAATTAAAACTATTCATTAGTGCAAATTTAACTGATAACTACAATTTGCTATCTACCTTCTTGCTATTATAATTACAGTTGGTATAGATAATTTTCTATTTAAAATTGTAATAATTACACATTATTTGTGTTTTTTATACCAGTGGAAAAATATCTCAGCGTATTGGCTTTACTTATTAACTTATAATATACTTGTTAATTTTAATAGTTACTTAAGAATCTAGGACGAAAAGTGAAACTTTAAGCTGCTTTTTTTCTATGGATGATACATACATTTTTTTTTTCTTTAGTTTGACTGGATTTTTGCCACACTTCTGAAAAAAATGAAGATTAATTAAATCAAGAAGAAGTAAGTAACAATAAAATAAAAATCATTTAACATCTATATGGAAGCAGATAAAGACATTTTAAACTGTCAAACTTGACATACTTTTAATACATTTACTATTTTGAGAACGAAAACAGAGAGTTTTTCGAAACGTCAAAAATACGGAAGCGCATGATTGTGATGTGTTTTTTGTTATTTTTTCCTTATCTGCTTTTTTCTGTGTAAGATTTTTTGGTTAGGCAAACTTAGTTTAAAAAAAATATATCCCTTTACTGATCCGTTTGGCGCAAGGGCTTATTTAATTAATCTTTATTTTTTTCAGAAGTGTGGCAAAAACCCAATCAAATTAAAGAAAAACTAAACTTATGCCATAAATAAATAACTTCAGACAATATACAATATTTTATTTCATTCTGCATTGGAAGTATTCAAATAATCTAATTCATCGTAAATATTTTTGTATTAATTAATAGAAATATGAATTGCTAGTATTATACTTAATCTCGTAGGGCAACAATATGTAATAAAAATTTGCATCAGAAAAATTTATTTAGTGTTGTGCATTTTCCAAGTGCTTTATGCATATTCAGCTATCAAAATGAATGAAGACTGCGTACCTCACGATGTTCGACAATAGCATTCATTGTATTGTATATACTATTTGGTATTAAAACAATGCATTTTATGCAGGCATTGTAAATAAACTGCACGTGCGTGGGACCATTGGAAACAGTTTGAAAATGTTGTAAGAACAGGACTAATATATAATACAAGGGTTACCATGTATTATCCTAGTATTTTAAAGTTCCATTTTTCTTCCTAAAAATGATCCAAAAATCTTGATCATTAGTGAATATCATGTATTTAGGACGAAAAATGAAGCTTTAAGGCATGAGTGAATTTTTACGACAGAGACGTTGCCGATCAATCAAACTATTATATCACGTTTCTGAAATGTCACAAAATATTTTCCATAATACGTGGGTTACTATGGAAATTTGTTTAAAGTCCTAGGACTTTCACTTTATCGCATTAGTACTTTAAAGTTTTCGTTCTAGAAATGATCCGAAAAATATATAATTGTTGAACAGTATGAAATAAAATATGAATGAAATGAAATGAAAATATATTTTATTTCATTTCATTCATCTAGGTACTGTTCCATACTATTAATGTTTAATAATGATGACTTTTAAGATGAACAATGGAACTTTAAAGTACTAAAACGAAAAAGTAAAAGTCCTAAGACTTCAAAGAAATTTCCATGGTAACCCACGTATTACGTATTATTAAGGATATTTTTCTACAAAACTGTTAAAAGTGGGCTTTTTAATTGTCATTTTTGATGTTAACAATGTCATTTTTTGACACGCGTGTTAAAAGTACGTAAGTAAGTTACTTTTAACACTAGTGTTAAAAGTAAATCAAAGTTTATTTAAATTTTGTTTTGAAAATTAATAAAACGTTTTAACAAACACATGAACAACTTTTTATTTTAAATAAGTACAAACCAACATTTTAACTAGTTATTACTATTAACGTTTATAGTAAAATTAGAACAATTTGAAATTGTAGTTCCCTGCGGAGCCATCATACTTAAATTGGTTTTACTGTCAACATGTGTGACACATCTATTTTCTGTAGAAATACTACTGGTAGTACTGGTGGTCTTGCTAGTAGTTGCAGCAGTAGGAAGTATTTGGCACGCAATTTCCTTCTTCTGTTCCAGTGAATTTTCAATGTAGCCTTCAGCTACCGTCGAATATATCAATCCTCCATGTCTCTTGATGGTAGTGAGATTTGCACCAGAATCTGCTAACAATATCGCCGATGAACAACGAAAACAGTGTCCGGTGTAGAGTTGAAGATTTGGTAGATTCAAGAACTCTGCAATGTCGGCAGGCATTTTATCAAACATGTTAATTCCGACTGGATTCTTCACACATTTATAATAATAATAATAATATCTCTACCCCTCATTCTAATCTCAAGGATTAGCCCAGAAGTCGGAGACTTGTGCGGGAGAGGAAGCGGCATATTATTATTAAGCAGGCCGCATTTGCGCCAGGAACGACTTACGTTGGTAGGCCCTAACCACTATTCAGTGCAGGAATGAGGGAAACCTGGAAAACCTCATTAATTAGGGGGGTAGTCAAATATCAACCGGTATCAATCTCTCACATTGACCCAAGCTAACATTATTCCACCCTACCATACCCGCAGAGAGGGTGCCAATCCTCTCCACGAATATAGCTTATATACGGTCTACCGGCAGCTGGGCGCGAACCAACTCCGATCTAGTCACCTCGATTCAAGTACTGACGCCTTAAACCGCGCGACCACTGACCGACCCCGTATTCTTCATATATTTAAGAAAAAGTCGTCTATGGTCAGCGTTGGGTGACCGGAGTGCCATATACTTTCTAAAAAAGTTTAAATAGAATTCACCAACAACACTGAAAGTCCGAGGCACTTTCGTTTTAGTATCTGGTCACAACAACCGAAGGTCCCAAATATTCGATATTGTCGATGGTCATCTGACACAATTCCTCCCGGCAACACGCCCCGAAGACACCCACTATTGCTGCGACCTTCATCATCATCTTCTGCTTCTGTGAGAAATTTGTCGATATGCGTCTTCGTCAAAACTTTTGACTTTTTTGATATCCTTCACCCTTCTGTTTTAAAAAAGCAATAAGTTTATAATGTATGTTTACATCTTGATCTTGCTTTATTTTTAACATAGTTTTGATCATGGAATAATTTGACCATAGCGTTGTCGATTTCCATATCTTGGCTTTTTCCTCAAAATATGCCAGTAAAACACTTTCGTTACATTTCTAAGGGACCTTTTTGTTGCACCATTCCGAAAAGCGTCTATAAGCGATTTCGTACTGTTCCTTTGATTTCGCCGGCAATAATTCGAATAATCGATTTCAGCAGGGATGGATTCGGTACGCTCATTATCGAGATTATTCATTATACTCATAATGTTACTAGAAAATGCTGTCAATATTTTTGCATTTTTTCCATAACTAGCAACAGCACTGATTGCTACGAAAATTTTGGTTCATAAACATTGTGATCTGTGTGGTATTTTTTGATTTCTTATTTTTATTGAATTTAAAGTTCTTCCCATTGTTTTGTAGAAAAAATAGTGTATGATATACGTGTTAAAAGTGATTTTATTTTGTTCGTGAAGTTGAAAAACTCGCTACGCTCGTTTTTTAATCATCTTCACTCACAAAATAAAATCTTACTTATAACACGTATATCATAAATAGCTATTTTGCGCATTTCAGCAATGTAACATGACAGTTTGATAAAAAGTCATGTTACTCATACCTTAAAGCTTCACTTTTAGTCCTAGATACGTAAAAAACTATTAATTAACAAATTAATGGTTGTTTAAATGCTGCGTATTTTAAAAATAATATTTTTATTCGTCAGATACTTTATAAAATAATCAAAAGGGCGTCTAAAGTTTAGAAATGAAAATATATATAATTTGTGTAGAGGTATTACAGGATTATTCACATATTCTATTATCCGTTGTTTCTTATCTTAATTGCCGCGATGAATGAATCAACAATTTTATCGTACAAGACATGTGAGCAGATAGCTTAAAATATAAATATAAAATGTATTGAACTTGAATTTCTAAGAATGCGAATTTTTCAGTCTGAATATTTTTTTACAAAGAATTTTCAAATCCACGCTCTTAAAAAAGTTTTCTGCCATAATTTAGAATACAATAGCCAATATTTATGCATTTGCGAAATATTTTGGTGCAGAAAGTGTAAACATTTTAGTTAAGACAAAAACACTTAATATTTAACTTTTGCACTTATTATCTTATAGCACAGACTAAATTAGTTTATGTTTATAGATATATGAATTATTATTTATTTTCGACGCCATTCTCTAAGTGTAAAATATATTTTAATTTGCACCTTACTAACTGTTTCTAATAATTTCAAATATCGTAACCTCAGAATCGTTAGTTATCAATTTTACAAATACAAAAAGAAGTCAAAATATCATTGTTAAGATATAATCACTTTAATAATAATTGTTAGGAATTGTCGTCTTTTATTAAATTTATTTTTTTAAATAAAAATCAACCCCTTAGCTATACAAAAACTACTATCAGCATTTTTTAGTGTAGCATCGCAACAACATTTACGGCACGATATCAAATTTAAAAAAAACTGTTTATGAAAATAAACGAAAACTATTTCTTACTTCCGCTCTTTAAAAAGCTGGAATAAAACTTTTATAAATGTCTCACTGATGTATTATTTATTTATTTTATATTTAAAAAGAAATATAAATTTCAATTCATTTCGACTAGAAATAATTACATATAAAACAACAAAACAACAACTAAATATCTCCTATAAAATGATGTCAAATAAGTCTATCTATTTTTCCTGATTGAAATATTTACTAATTGGAATAGACGGGTAGATTATAAGAGAAAGTTATATTCCTTTGCCGCTGCTGAACGTTTTGTGTTCCTATCATAGAAATCATAAAATATATAGACCGCCAAAAAAGGTACCGAAAACCCATGGTGAAAACGAAAGTCTGGTAATATTGCAGTAACTTAGCTTTTATGAGTTAGTTGCGCTAATGGGGTAGTTTCACATTAATTGGCGGGAATTTCAAAATATGTAAATTTTGCGTCTAATTTGTAGAAACATATGACTCCTATGGTGTAATTACAAACATTCCGTTTTGGTTTCAATTGTATGTTGGGATTAAAATACAGTATAACCAACAGCTTACATTAATTTTTTCCTAGATGGCTGCTTTCTGAGCTTCTCCATAGTCTGACTTCTTGAGTGCTTAATATCTTCTGGCGTTCTATATATATATATTATGATTTTTTTGGTACCTTCACAAAATGTGGGTTCCAGACAATACAATAATATTTTAAAGTTGAATGCACTGAAAATCTGAAGTTTGTTGTTTAATGAAACCACCCAATCTAAAACATTTGCTCAAAATATTCTCAATGCGAAAGGTGTGAATTTCAGTTCACAATCAAACTTTACGTCTATATATATTTCACTGCCTTTACTTCTAGTTTAATGTTTGCAGTAATGTAATCAGTCACATAAATATTTTTCCTACGTGTAAATGTAATAACTTTACATTTACTATCTCGCACCACTTAGCTAATGAATTTAAATCAGTTTGAATTGCATCATAATCCTTTGAATTCTTAACACATAGAAATAACTTTAAATCATCAGCGAACATTAAATATCTACATGATATTAAATTGAAAGAGAGATCATTAATGAGAAGAGAAAACAGAATTGGTCCCAGTTCCCAGAGGAACCTAGAGGAACACCAGAAGTTACTATTATTTCGCATGAAAAAAATCTTTAATTTTGACAATATGACTGATTTGACAACTTGATAACCATCTTCAATACTTTTCCCAGTGCAGTTACTAAAAAACAATAAATTAGTTTCTGTGCTCCGACCGGAGTAAAAACCATGTTGATAGGGTGAAATTAAGTCATTAAAATTTAAACGTCAGCCACTATGGATTCAAATGCTTTTCCCCCTGAACTAAAAAAGCAAATTGGCCTATAGTTACAAATATCAGATTTATCGCCATATTTGAACAGCGGGAATACGTAACTAGATTTCCATACTTCTGCAAAATAGCCCGCATTAATTGATATTTGGAAAAGTATTGACAATGATCAGACTAGAGGTACGAAAAGACTACAACATTTTAAAAAATATGGTGGATATATTTGGGTCCATATTAAAACTTTCTTTAAGATTTATTAATTTATTGAAAACCATGTAAAAATTAATGTTAGTGTAAGACAGTGTATTTAAGCATTGACAATTGCTAATAAAGGAAGTTTATTATTAGGGACAGTATAAACTGAAGAAAAAGATTCTGCGAACACATTATACATAGTGTCTGTGAAAGGTTGGGAAATCTCGGAGCTGAAGATACTAGTGACCAAAAAAGTCGATTGAGCCAAATATGCTTTATCGGAATGTTGTTGGTTTCAAAAATATAGGGCGTTCAATACTAGAATTTTATTTTGAAATATCTCAATAACTTTGAAACCTGCCGGAGTATTAAAAAAAATTGGCACAATTATGTTTTTTGGCAAGGCAAATAAGAATTTTTAACTAATTTTGGCGTCACTTGTAAAGGACGCCACTTATGTCGTAGCATGTTTCTTTTAAATGGCAAAACTGTTTTGCTGTTTAGTGTATCCATCTGTCTATTGAAACAATCGATTCTTCTACCTTTTATATCTGACAAAGGTATACCTTGTTGAAGTTGTTAGGAGTAACCATTTTTGAAATATTCAGTGCAGTGATTGAAAACTGTTATCGTTTCAGGTAAAGTGCCTTTTCTACTGAAAATACAACAAAATGTTACTTGGGAAAGTTGTTCAGAACGGTAAATTATGGAGACATACAAAATTTCAAAAAGATCTGCCTGCTTTGATAAAATCTTTGTGCTTTTGAAAAATGTTTTCAAAATCAAACCGCGCCGATATTCTTGAAATTTTGTACGTCCCTATAATTTACCATTCTGAATAACTTTTTCAAGTAACATGTTGCTGTATATTCAGTAGAAAAGGCATTTTACCTGAAACGATAACAGTGTTCAATCGGTGCACTGAATATTTCAAATAGGATTATTTCGAAAACTGTTACTCCTAACGACTTCAACAGGGTATACCTTTTTCAGATACGACAGGTAGGAGAATCGATTGTTTGTCAGATGGATACACTAAGCTGCAAAAAAGTTCTGCCATTTAAAAGAAATGTGACGTGCCATAAGTGGCGCACTCTACTAGTGACGTCAAAATTAGTTAAAAATTCTTATTTGCCGTGCCAAAAAACATAATTGTGCCAATTTTTTTTAATACTCCGACAGGTTTCCCTGTATTTTTGAAACCAGCAACATTCGGATAAGGCATATTTGGCTCAATCGACTTTTTTGGTCACCAGTATCTCCAGCTCCGAGATTTCCCAACCTTTCACAGACACCCTGTATATATCGAGACTGTATTGTAGTGTGCTATTATTGAAGTACATAACGTTTGGAATGTATACTCGCGTCAAGAATTCAGACGTCTTACGTCACGGCTGACGTTACACATTTGTTTTTATTGTCAACGTAATTTTCGATATTTGATCGCGTTGAAAACAATATTTTTTTGCAATTTAGTGCAATATATAATGTAAACTTTTAGTGTAGCATATAGTTTTATTACTATCAGTTGCAGTTTCTTAAATATTTTGATGAAAATATAATGAATTATTCATTTGTTTGTATGACGTAAGTCGTCTGAATTCTTGTCGCGAGTATATGTGCTCTATGATTCACTAGCGTAATATTACGTTATAGTTGCGGCAATAATTCAGACAAATTACGTCATACGAACAAATGAATAATTCATTTCATCAAAATATTTAAGAAACTGCAACTGAGAATAATAAAACTATATACTTCACTAAATGTTTACACTACATTGTACTAAATTGTAAAAAAATATTATTTTTAATGCAGCCTAATATCGAAAATTATGTTAACAATAAAAACAATTGTGTAACGTCAGCCGTGACGTAAGTTGTCTGAATTTTTGCATATAACCATTGCCACCATTTTTACCGAAAACGGCACATGCTACAGAATTGGAAATGGTGGTAAAAATTGGCAACAGCTACTTCTCCATTCTAAATATATATGCTACTATTTATTAATAAGTTCTTTTATTCAAACTATAAAATCAAATGTACCTAATTAATACATTAATTTTTACTCATAAACATATGACATAACAAAACAAAGCGCCTCCTCATTAAATTGGCGCTTCAGGTTCTATAATGTAAATAGTGAAGATGCAAGTGTTTTGTAAAAATCCGCATGTCGAGTAGTTGTTTAGTGTAGATATGAAATAACTTGGTATCTAAGTGTGGGGTTGTTAGGTTAGGAATAACAAGTCCACGGTTTGTAACACGTTATATATATTAATAAAGATACAACAGCTCGGAAAGAATGTTCCACCAATATAGAAGTCTGGACGGATGTTTAGCTGAAGGCAAGCGGAAAGTCACTGCCGTGGTCCTCGCCGGACCTTTCGAAGAAGGTCTCGGAAGGCTGGCATATGTCTGGCCATGTGTTTACTTTCATAAATGGGCTCAGATCTAAGGGTTAGTTTTATGGTTTTGTTGGCATTGATTTGTTTGGTGCCTTAGTGAAAATGTCGTAAATTGTAGGGATCACAGATGTAGGTCGGTGACCAGTGTCGGTGACCGCTACATCACCCCCCTGCCAGACTTTTATTTTGGTGGACAAAAAAAATAAAAGTATACAATAATGCTATACAAGTGAAAATACAAAAAAATGTTGAGAAAAAAAAATTGTTGTTTATGAGTGGTACTGTCTAAATAAGTTTTACACTGAGGTTTAGCACTGACACATCGCGAGCACTTTTTACGCGAAACCCGCCTGGTATCTGTCGGGGAATCGTACGCGACGCGCAGGGCGCGTTTTCGGTTCCTCCGCGGTGTTGTCGGCGGCATGTGGCTCGCTCCTTGAGGTTGACGGTGTGGTTTCCTCCTCGCTGCTGCACGGTTCTGCTATATTTGGTTTGTCATCCTCCACGTGAATATACGCGGGTTTGAGCCGATCGATGGAAATGTTCACTTCGCGACCGCGGATGGAGACGGTGTAAAATTTGTCGTGCCGAGTAGTCACTGGATAGGGTCCTTCATATGGTTGCTGGAGGGCTCGTTTGGGACTGTCGACGCGCACAAAAACATGCGAGCAGGATGTGAGGTCCTTAAAAACAAACGTTTTTCGCTGTCCGTGTCTGGTGGCTTGTACAGGTTTAAGTTTAGACATGTGTCTTCTTAAACGGGCGATGAATTCGGTGGAGTTGTCGTTTGCCGGAGTCGGAGTCAGAAATTCTCCTGGAAGTCGTATAGGCTCGCCGAATACCATTTCAGCTACTGTTGCCTCGAGATCTTCCTTCCAGGCTCCGCGAATGCCGATTAAGACAGTGGGTAGAATCTCTGTCCAGTTTTCCGTTTCGTGACACCTGACGGCTGCTTTGAGTTGCCTGTGAAAACGCTCCACCATGCCATTGGCGGCTGGGTGGTACGCAGTTGTGCGCCAGTGTGTCATTCCGGTGAGTTTTGTTAGTTCGCGGAAAATATTTGACTCTAGCTGCCGACCTTGGTCCGTGGTGATACGTAGGGGTACACCGTAGCGTGCAATCCATCCCTCGTATAACGTCCGCGCGACGGTTTCGGCTGTAATGTCCGCGATCGGGAACACTTCCGGCCAGCGTGAAACGCGGTCAACACATGTCAGGCAGTAGCGAAAACCATGGGAATATGGTAATGGGCCTACCAAGTCTATGTGTATGTGTTCAAATCGCGCACTTTTGAACAGAAACTCGCCGACGGGGCTTGACACGTACCTGTTTACTTTGGCCTGTTGACACTGCATACATTCGCGAGTCCATTGCCTGCAATCGCGTTGTATAAATGGCCATACGTAACGTTGTGCGACTAAGCGTGCACTTGCTCGCGCCCCTGGATGTGACAAGTTATGCAGAGAAAAGAACACTTGTCTCCGGAATTCTTGGGTCACAAATGGGCGCGCAATGTTTGTCGACAAGTCACAAACGAGCGGTATTTGTGAACCTGGGATTGTCACTTTGCGTAACTGTAATGACGTACCGACGCGCTGTAATTCGCGGAGTTCGTTGTCATTTTCCTGTGCGCGGGCTAAGGCTTCGAAGTTTATAGCTTCACTTATCGATTCTACTCGCGATAATGCGTCGGCTACTACGTTGTCCTTGCCTGCAATGTGCCTGATGTCCGTGGTGAACTGGCCTAGGAAGTCCAGGTATCTGAATTGTCGCGGAGAACACTTGTCGAGTTTTTGTTTGAACGCAAATGTTAGGGGTTTATGGTCGGTGAAAATACTGAAATTTCGACCCTCAACCATGTGCCTGAAATGTTTTACAGCTTTGTAAATGGCCCATAATTCGCGGTCAAATGCACTGAATTTCTTCTGTGCCTCACTCATATTTTTCGAGAAGAATGCTAGAGGTTCCCAACCGCTAGGTGATAGCTGTTGCAGCGATGCCCCGGCCGCCCAATCGGACGCGTCGGTGAAGATCGCGAGCGGTAGTTGCGGATTCGGGTGTGCTAGCACTGTAGCCTGCGCCAACGCTTCCTTGCAGTTGGAAAATGCATTTTCTAGCTCGGTCGACCAAGTTATGGGAGTTTTCTTAGATATCTTGGGTCCCGATAGACATTTATTTAGCGGCGATTGTAGCTTCGATGCATGTGGTATGAATCGTCGGTAAAAGTTCAACATACCTAGAAAACGGCGGAGCTGGGTTACCGTCTGTGGCTTTGGAAAGTCGCTAATTGCGCGGACTCGTTCGTGGAGCGGTTTCACGCCTCCTGCGCTCACCGTGTAGCCAAGAAATTGAACTTCGTGTTTTCCAAAAACACATTTTGTCGGATTTACCACGACACCGAACTCGTGTAAACGGGTGAAAAGTTTGTGTAGATGCTTCTCGTGCTCGTCTTCCGACGACGACGCGACGAGAATGTCATCTATGTACACGTACGCAAACTCTAGGCCGCGAAGTACCTCGTCCATAAACCGTTGGAACGTCTGGGCCGCGTTGCGGAGCCCGAACGTCATTGCGGGAAATTCAAAAAGTCCAAACGGTGTTATGATTGCTGTTTTCGCGACGTCGTCGGGGTGTACCGGGATTTGGTGATACGCGCGCACAAGGTCTATTGTTGAAAACACTTTTTTATCCGCGAGACTTTGTGCAAAATCCTCGATGTGCGGGATTGGATATTTGTCTGGGACGGTCCTCGCGTTTAGCGCTCGGTAGTCGCCACACGGACGCCACTCGCCCGATTTTTTTCGTGTGAGATGTAGCGGGGCGGCCCAACAGCTGTCCGACGGTCGCGCGACGCCGAGTTTTAACATTGTTTGAAACTCTTTTTTGGCGTCTTTCAGTCTGTCCGGCGCTAGGCGTCTGGCTTTGGCTGAGGTGGGTGGACCAGGCGTCGTCTTGATATGGTGGACGGTAGAGTGTTTTGCCTGTCTTGGCAGTCCACTGGGTTTCGACAACTCCGGGAATTTAGCGAGTATGCGGTGATATTTTGTGTCGCCATATATTACTTTTATGTGTGCAGCGGCCTCACACGGTCCGAGATGTCCGTTGGTGCAAAGATTTGTGAGGCTGTCGACCAAACGTAGGCGCTTCAGATCAACGAGCAATCCGTAATGCGCGAGAAAATCGGCGCCTATAATCGGTCGCGTCACATCGGCTACCACGAAACGCCATGTGAACTCGCGGCGTAGTCCGAAATTGAGTGTTAATGTGACGTCACCGTATGTGGCAATCTCCGACCCGTTTGCGGCAAACAGCTTGTAGTCTGTTGGTAAGGCTCTCTCTCGCATTCGGCTGCGGGGAAACACACACAAATCCGCACCTGTGTCTACCAAATACTGTACTCGGGATTCGCGATCGGTCACGCACAAGCGACGCGATTGGAGGTCCACGCCGGCGGACGCGTCTACCGTTCGGCGTTCTCGTTTCCCGTTGCGTAGCTACACGGCGGGGTACACTTCTTCGCTTTCGCAGAGAACTGGTTGTGGTACCAGCACACTGCGGGGTTGCGCGGCCGCGAGCGCGAGCATGGACGCGAGCGCGAGTTTGTTCGCGAGCGTGGCCTATTCGCGTGTCGTTCTTGCACACTGAACAGCTCCGACACTTTTTTCTCGAGCGCTGCGATCGCTTGGTATAGGTGGCTGTCGTTTCCCTCCGAAGTCGCGGCTACCTGTGGCTGGCATTGCCTCATCGTCTCTACGATCTTGTCCGCCTTTTGAGCAACCTTGTCTAGCGGTATGTCGTCGTCCAAGGTCAGGATGGTCTGCGCCTGGGTTGGCAACCGACTTATCCAGAGGGATCGCAGGATCGTGTCACTCACAGCGGTCCCGGCTAGTCCGCGGAGGTGGCGGAGAAATTGTGAGGGGCGCCTGTCCCCCATTTCTTCGCCCTCTAGAAGGCGGCGAATTTGTTGCTCGGCCGATGCTGAGAGGCGTGCTATGAGCTCTGCCTTGATTTTTTCGTACTTGCCTTGACTAGGTGGTGAGTCAATAATGTCGCCGACTTCCTCAGCGATTCGTGGGTCCAGGTTAGCAACGATGTGGTGGAATCTGGTCTCGTCGTTTGTGATATTGCTAAGCGCGAATTGCGCTTCGATTTGCGAGAACCATCTTGCCGGATTCTTCTCCCAAAATGGCGGGACTTTGATTCCTACGCGACTCACGTACGCGTTGGATGTTCCACTGGCTTCTGTGCTGTTTTCCATTGTGTGATTCACGTCGGGCACTTTGTAACTTAACGCGTTTTTAAAATCACGTCGGGCACTTTATTAACTTAACGCGTTTGTGAGATCACGTCGGGCACTTTATTAACTTAACGCGTTTTTGAGATCACGTCGGGGTCGCCAATTTGTGGGGTTGTTAGGTTAGGAATAACAAGTCCACGGTTTGTAACACGTTATATATATTAATAAAGATACAACAGCTCGGAAAGAATGTTCCACCAATATAGAAGTCTGGACGGATGTTTAGCTGAAGGCAAGCGGAAAGTCACTGCCGTGGTCCTCGCCGGACCTTTCGAAGAAGGTCTCGGAAGGCTGGCATATGTCTGGCCATGTGTTTACTTTCATAAATGGGCTCAGATCTAAGGGTTAGTTTTATGGTTTTGTTGGCATTGATTTGTTTGGTGCCTTAGTGAAAATGTCGTAAATTGTAGGGATCACAGATGTAGGTCGGTGACCAGTGTCGGTGACCGCTACACTAAGAAATTAAATATTTATACATGTCTGGGTCCAAAGATTTTGTTATCTTTCTGTCTGGTTAACATTATTATACAATGACTCGCATGACTCGCATTGACTAAGATTATGTCTTACTGGTAATTTCAAATTTGTGTATCTTTTTTTATATATATTTAGGTATTAACAATATTGTGTAAAACTAACTACTCTTCGGACTAAAGCTCCGACCAGCGTTGAATTACACTCAGCTAATATAAATCAAATCTACAATTCCTATCAATGAAGACATATGTATGCTCTCTGATACCAAACGTCTAGGTATGCTAATGAATAATTCCACAGACGAAGCTCTACTCATTAATTATCTAAAAAAATAATCTAGTTAAATTTACTAACCTGATTTAATGAAAACATTCTTTTTGAAACTGTGGAAACTCGAAAATTCATCCACAATAGATGAGATCTGACCTATTTCTGCATTTTTAGGATTGCTTTTTCAGGTGGCCTCCTTTAAGTTGACTCAAATATCTAACTATAAAAATTATTATAACAATAAATTAATTTGAAATTAAATAACGACAATGTCAAAAGTCACTTTAACCTGCCAATGAATTGTAAATTAAACATGACAATTACTTACATAAATAATCAAAAAATTATTTTACTCACAGTTTCAAAAGTGAACTTAGATATTTATAGAATGTTTTCATTAAATCAGGTTAGTAAATTTAGCTAGACTATTTTTTCTAGCTCTTTCCCATTGGTGTGCAATATCAACAATTTCTATAAATTTCCAATAACTTAATGCTCTCGTGAACATACTACCTAACGGTGGCATATTTGCTCAAATCCTAAATATAATATGTAATATGACAATAATGTAATTAAAATATACGAGTTAACTAATATTTAAATTAATGTGGCAATTGCTGCTTAAAGAGATGACTGGATAGTAAGAAAGTGTCAATTCATTCTCTTTCACAACTGCTGTATCGTTTTAAGATATCATATTTCATTCGTCACCATTAGTCTTCCACTTGTTTATATTATATGTTATAGCTTTAACAACTATTTGCAGATTATAAAATTAAAAATTAGTTAAATGAAATAAATCTATTTATATTATGCAATTTGAATTGTGCAAAGTCTTTAAAAGGAAAGTACGTGTTTTCTAATACCTAACGAAAAGTTGAAGCTTACACTGGTTATAATTGTACTTTCTTTGGAGGCTACCTGAAGTTGATTCTTAATTTAAAACTTCTTTCAAATCAAGCTGTGAGTACCCTTTGATATTATAAACCATCAAGTATGCTAAGAAAAAAAAAGTATAAGAGCTAATTAATATTTCAAAATTAAAAATAAATGATGGTCTTATAAAAACATATCCTTTAAAAAAGAAAGTTTCTTAAACAACAAATTCGAAATAGGTGCCCTTTTGTTACAAATTTTATTATTAAATATATATATATATATATATATATATATATATATATATATATATATATATATATATATATATATATATATATATATATATATATAATTCTCGTGTCGGAAACGGCTTGACCGATTTTTATGAAATTTTATATGTATATAAAGGTAGGTCTGAGAATCGGTCGTAATCTATTTTTCATACCCCTAAGTGATCAGGGTGGTCCACCCCAAACATTTTCTTTATTTTTTGGAAACAATGTTTTATTTTTATTTTTTTATGATGTGGCATTAAAAAATACATACAACCCTTAATTTTCACCCTTCTATCACAAATCCCTATTTTTTAATAGCCATTTTAGTAATTTAATCATTTTTAACTCTGGTCGATAACTGATGGATTATCACTAGATCCACACTGGATCAGTTATCCCCGCCAGGCGTCTACCGGTGTCACTTCTCACCCAGTAAACAGCACGGAGTAGGGATGAGAACCAAGCCGGTCTCCTGTCTCTCTCACACAATAAGCCTTCTCTCACTCTGGCACGCGATTAGTTATTAAAAACTTAATGAAAAACGTTGTCGAAGCCAGCATTTTAAATGGCAAATTCCGAGGTGAAAATATAATACCACGAATCCCTATTATACCCACAGATGTGCCAATTCAATTTCTAATTAGATTGGCATTTGCAATGACTATCAATATGTCCCAAGGCCAAACGATGTCCGTTTGTGGCTTAGATTTGAGCACACCATGTTTTTCACGCGGACAATTATATACTAACGTCAAGAATTCAGACGTTACAGCTGACGTTACACATTTGTTTTTATTGTCAACGTAATTTTCGATATTTGGTCGCGTTAAAAACAATCATTTCTTGCAATTTAGTACAATATATAATGCAAACTTTTAGTGCAGTATATAGTTTTATTACTATCAGTTGCAGTTTCTTAAATATTTTGATGAAAATATAATGAATTATTCATTTGTTTGTATGACGTAAGTCGTCTGAATTCTTGTCGCGAGTAGTCGCGAGTATATGTGGCATGCTCTTGAGTGGGCAAGGCAAACCATCCAGTTTGTTTGTGTTGGCTAAAGATGGACTCACTAAAAATATCGTACACTCCATTGCACTAAGAGACTGATAATGTTTATTTTTTATTTGTCATAATTTGTGATAGAGACGTAATTTAAAATTTATTAGTTAAGATAATAAAAATACAATGAATTCAGAAAATGAATGTTTCGTGTTTTGTTATTCTTATAAGCTGTCATCGTTCACAGTGATCCATTCCTCTTTTAGTCATATACCACATCTCAACACACTTACAATAAGTTAGTTATTTTTTATTTCACTTCCAAAATATTCACTAGAAATAATTCATATGGCAAAACAACGTTTGCCGGTTCGCCTAGTATTATATATAATAGTTATTAATTAGATAAAGGAACAAACCTTTAATCCACGAAAAAAATCGATGCGCAGACGAGTTAAAGGCTGTGTGGGAATCCATTTAGTTAAATTATTATTATTATTATTTTGTTATATCTGTATTTTTTGTTATATTATTATTTTGTTATATCTGTACTGTTGAATGAATAACACTCTGTATAGAATATTATATACACATTAGTTAGAGGGGAGACTTGAGACGAAGTGTGATAAACACGGGAATACGGGGCGAGATTCAACGGGTTAGTTGGGTTTGAAGTCTTCGGCGGGTTGGCTGGAAGACTGTGAATGGTGATAAGTTGTGCACCTGTTCTAATTTTACAGGTCAGTAACTTGTATTTAAAGATTGAATGTCATTGTGTTCCTTTTATTATTTTCTTGTCTGTTAAATATTTTATTACAGTTTCATTATATTTTATTATAATTTGAGATAAGACAGTACCTGCAGATTTATTGTTGAAATTATATGTATAACTTTAATTTGAGTCGAAGTTATGCTGTTGTAAATGGTATTGTAAGTTATTATTAATCATCTACGACTACTCATTTATTACTTGAATTAGCTGCTTACTCCCGTGGCTGGACAAACATCAAACAAAGGTTGAACAAAGATTGTTGTTGAACAAAAATCTTTGTTCAATCTCTCAAGTACTAGCTGGGTAGCTTCCCGTATGGAACCTCAGTACCTTCTAACGCAAGTCGGCTAACTAACCAAAACACTCTTCAATTTTATATGTAGAATTATGATTATATTATCGTGTATTCAAGTACTGAAGTACAGATACATTTTTATTATTGTTATCATTATTATTACCATTGCAATAACGACAGCGATTCTTTGAATTGTGATCGGGGTTTTCTCTGTCGTGCTCTTTTCCCCCGTGAATTCAAGGCTGTGTACGGCACTGATAGGTAGTTAGGTAGTAATTTGTTTTGTTTTGTTTTATTTAAAACTACTCAAATCTCCCTAATTTCGTAAATATATAGCACATTCGAGGTAAGTTAATAAATAATATAAATAAACACAACGTAGGTAAATCTTGTCGATTATTAGCCAAATACTTCGTGTTTCAACAATGTTGAACGAACCCGGGTATGTTATACTACAGCTGGTTAATTTCCCCGAATGAAATTCAACGTTTTATCCACGAACACGGAAAAAACCGGTCAATTAGGAGAGGGAAAGCCATCTGAGAGCAGGTAAAAAATTATGGTTTTTAACAACGTCATATTTGACACATTTATTTTAATGAAGAATATTGATTGTCAGCTGAATACTAAAAAGTTCAGGAATTGTTTCTACAACGTTCGTTTGTTTTTTTGACCGAAAAAATTGTTAGGAGTATATAGTTACGAAGCGAGGCAATTTGACCAATGAGACGACTACCTGATTTGAGCAGGGATCATGTTAAAATAAACATTTATAAAAATGTATAGGGACGCTGTCTTAAGTGTTTAGTCGGACCCTAAATGATTTTTACAGTGGAGAATGCCTTTATTTCTTTAAGAAAGTTCGAGGGTGAATGTGTACGTGCATACTAAATTAAGTTATTAAATAGTGGATTAGACAATTGTTTTAGTAACCTGTGTTGTGTTGGATTATTAGGTGAGTTACATCTCAGAGTACTTGGTATGCTTAACATTTGTTTATTGGCTAAGTTAGTAATTGATTAATTAAATATGAGATAATGAATGATAGTGTATTACTGACGAGGCCGGCCTATTATTGTTTTGTTTATTTATTGGCCGTTAGCTGCGTGTGATACAGTCCGTCCGTTAGCTGTGGTGACGCGGTCTGGTTCTGGTTTAAGACTAGTCTTGCTATGAACTATCTGTGCAGAGGTGGTCTGGTCAGTGTATATTGTTGTATTGTTGACATCCAGTTGCAGTCTGAGGGAGAATATATTTACTAGTTGATCTAAGTAGTACATGTTGATGTTTAGAAAATGTGAAGTTATGCTTGGGTACTCATGTGTTTCTCTCTTATTTGTTAAAATGTTCTGAGCTTGCTGCAAGAGCTGCATGCCAGTGGGCGATTCCGATGGCAATTCTATCCTAACCTAAGCTCAGTAAGTGTTTTAGTTATTGTTTATACATAGTTATATAGTATTAGTTGCAAGGCAACAAATCACAATCAGTTACGT
The DNA here is from genome assembly GCA_037114965.1 of Monochamus alternatus. Classification (NCBI taxonomy): domain Eukaryota; kingdom Metazoa; phylum Arthropoda; class Insecta; order Coleoptera; family Cerambycidae; genus Monochamus; species Monochamus alternatus. Next base: position 67,529,888 of record CM073431.1, on the reverse strand, counting down.
CCAATGGTTCACGCCCTGTATAAGTAGAAACGCCCCTGACGAATTATATGAAGTAGTAATTATATAAACGAAACAAAGCAGACACCTAACAAAATTTACAAAATCGACACAAAAAAATAGAGAGAAGGAGAGAGGCATAGGAAAAAGAGCAATTACATAATAGGTGCTACTATCCTACTTTTTCAATGTGGAGAAACGGTTTGCTGCCTCTTCGAAAAAATATTCCATACTAAAATCAATGTTGAAAGTGTACAAAGGTATATTTGAAAGTAGAATCAAGAAATTATGAACCAAATAAGACAAAAATACTGGAGATAAACCAAGTCGAAGAATTTTTGAAGAAAAGCACCGGATGAGGAATATTTACAAGTTTATGTAGAAAATATACGATTGTAATAGTTCAGTTCGTATATTGAACGTTTTATTTTGAACTCTTTACAAGTTGCAACGATCATGGGAGTCGCAGGTGCTTATCGATGCAATGAATTAACCTTTTTAGATGTTACCCATGTCCAAAACAAAGGCAGTTACCTACACGTTCTCATTCTGGATACCAACACAATTATTTCAAGAAGTTTCACGATCATGGGAGAAGCTTTTTCAGTCAGTGCTGTAGAAATGTGTCGAAAATACATCAATCTGCGACCTAAAAATGTCGGTGGGAGATTTTTCTTGCGATATGTGGCTGGAAAATGTATTACACATGTAGGCATGAACACAATTTCGAAAATGTTCTTAAAAGTGGTTGCATTTCTTGAGCTCCCTGAACCAGAAAATTTTACCGGATATGGGATAAGGCGTTCTTCGACAACATTACTGGCTAATGATGGGAGTGATGTTACCACTGTGAAGCGTCATGATGGTTGGAAATCGACTACGGTAGCGGAAAGTTATATTGAAGATTTACTGTCCAGCAAGATGGCAATTGCTAAAAAAAATTCAGGTCCTACATGGCGAAGTTGTGAGCTTTTCTAGTCCTCCAGACACTCCTTATCGAGAGAATTTAAATAATTGCAGTCAAAATGACAAGATTGTTCTTGAGATAAATGTTAATGTTAATAATAATAATTCTAAATAAAATGCTATACAATCGAAGCGTGGTGTTATGAATTTTAATCCACTAATGTGTTTAATCCACGGAAAACAGACGTATTAAACCTTCATAATATGGTCCTGGATAAAAATAATTATTTTACATTGGGATTACAATGTACAAATTCTGTTTACTTTGAATTTATCATAGATTAATGAATCTTATGTAACTGTAATTCAAGTAAGTATTGTTGGTTGCATAATTTAATCACATCTATTATCTTAACATTGCTTTATTTTTCCAATTCATATAAAAATAGTTATTAAATAAAATTATATTAATTGCTGAGAAATAAGTTTACGCCTCTATACTAAAGCCTTCATTAATCAAAATTTCTAAAATATTCTCTTCTATTTTCTTTATTACTTCTTTCATCTCTTCCACATTTGTATTATTAATTAAATTATCTACTCTCCCTTCATTATAAGCAGCTAATAGTGTTTGCAACGTGTCGTCCAATTCAATTTCCTCTCCAAGTGATATCTAAAATTAAAATTATTTAAACATCAAATATAAAATTTGTACCTATTTGCAAGGTGATATTGTGATATTTCAGTTCATTATAAAATTTGACTCGTATGTTTTTACTCTTTAAAATAGGCTCATATGTCTTTTAAAAACTCCCAAAAATAAGCGAGCAAAGTATCAGTTAATACGTAAAATATTTTTTACAAATAAAGCGGACCGGTCTTATCCTAAACAAAAGGAAAATAATGTATTAAAAATGTTTACATTTGCTTCAATATAAAATGAAAACCATTTTCCTCGTATTGTTTCTGCAGCCTGATTTATAAGGGCAATCAATTCCTCTCGTATACAGGGTGTCCCACATAAGAACCGACACGGAGCAGATGCATGTAGAGGGTCCCAAAATATTGTAATTTAACCAAACATTCTTATATACAAAGTTGCACACAGTCCGAGTTGGAGGCCTTCAAACTAGTGCCAAATATTTCGAAAAGAAAATACCTCTGAATTACTTTAATTAGGAATAACCAAGTTTGATATTATTTAGGTTAACCATTGGCCTTTGACTATGAGTTCAAGTACATTGAAACACTACAAGATTTTTATTGAGGGTGAGTCGCCCCTAAAATTGTACATACGTAATTACTTTTGTTAAATTTTAAATAACTAAGATTTTCAGGAAAAAATGCATTAACTAAAACAAGGTTTTAATAGTGTTTATTAGAAGAAATCAAAACGTTAGTAGTAAGTAGGCTTTGTCTTAAGGCTAAAATTTGACAGAAGAAGTGTAAAAGAATATCGTAGGAAATTTCCAAATCAAGTGACTCCATAATAAACTCACAAAAGGTCATTCGTCTATCCAAAACTGAAACCAATAGCTCTTACACTTTTTGAAAGTGATATGGGTGTAGTAGATTACGTTTAAGAATTCGGTGTACATCCAGTTTCTCGAGATAAACGCCTAATACTTATTTGCGGTTCATTTTCAACTGTTTGCAAAATATTTTGTATCCTTATGAAACTTGGGCGTTCTCGAATTATTAAAAAACCCTGTCTCTCGAACCAGTCTTTCAACATTAAAAAATGTTTCTCTGTCGGGTAAATATATTAGACACTGTACGCTGTATTTTTGCAAAAATTTTTTAACACGTTTACTTGTGTACTTATGTATTTTATAGGGAAAATATAGCCTAAAAATGTACCAGAATATTTTTCTTCTTGTTATTTTAAAGTCGATTTACTGTCAAAAATATTTCTTCAGGGCCATCCATCCTGGACTTACCCTACACAAATTTAGTAGAGATTAATTAATTGCAATTATTGTTAAACACTATTCTTTCTTCGCTTATTTTGGAAAATTTGCAATCATGTACCTATTCAACTTAAAAATTAACCTACAAAATATTTCACCACCCAAAAATTTTATAGTCAATTCTCTGTTTGAAAATAAAAAATAGTAAATAAAAGTTGAATTCTTCAGGTACTTAGTCATTTATATCACTTCATTTTTTAGAGTTAGTCAACAGATAACATAAAGAATGTAACAATGCTTCTTGACAAATATCTATTTGAATAGTTAAAATCACAAACAATTTTTTTGATAAATTATTGGTAATTTTAAATGGTAAAAATATGGTAGCTTATAAAATGTGATCTACTTTCAAATTATGAATACTTACTTGTAAGCACGTAGAATTAATAACCAAATCATCAGGATTATTTGATAAGATTGAATTTAGTGCATATTGAACTATAGGACTTATTAAATTGGATATGCAGTCTTTTTCATAATTCATAAACATGAAAAGAATTTTTTCTAAAAGGTTTAGGATTGTTGTCACTATGTCGCTGACACTATCACTTTTCCAAAATCTGGTGATGTATGACTGAAACAATTTTTTTATTAGTAGGTACGTAAGTAAATGTATTCATTTTTATTAGCAAAACGTTTGTTTTAAAGTTCCAACATATACATATATTCCAAATTCTTAATTTCAGTGCCAGCCACCAAAGAATTGTTATGAATTTTAATGTGCAGAACTGAGGTAGGTAAGAAAAGATAAGGATCTGGCTCAATTTATCTTAATCTAAAAAATACTTTCCGAAATACAAGGTGTCTAATTTACTATTTTATTATTTTAATAATCATTCGTACGAAATTAGCTACTAGGGGTTTTATTATGCGAAATCAAGATTTGATTTGGCGCAGAGTGCGCCACCAGCAGCACTACATCTAAAGCTTTATAATTTTTTTGTGCCTCAATATATTTAATTTTTACTTAAAAATTCTTGTTGCTTCAAGCATCTTTTGTCAAAAAAGTATACCTATTACCAAATATACTGGAAGAGCTTAATGCACCCGTTCTGTTGTGTCAGGAATGTTGGAGACCGCACCTGACAGAATAATATGGTTTGAAGTGCGAAACGTGAAATAAGCCTCTATCCAGATTACTGTCCTGAAAACTAAAAATGTACATTTTGTTACTAATAACTTTAGTGACGCGGTATAGACCCTTACAGAGTAAGAGGAACTTGTTCATTTCCTACAGTGCACCAGAGAACATAAGATTAGTACAAGACTTCGATTTAAGTGGAACACAATCGATTTTCACGTGCAGAACACACTTTTACATGGGCATCGTGGATATTTACGACCGGACATTAACAAGCTCTCATACAGGCAAACAAGGGGCATGCCTAAACTGCGATGCAACAGGAGGGAATTTGGTTGACTCGTGAATAATGTTATTTATTATGGCGGCAAAGCTGGCGACCTCAAAAGCCCATTTCGTATGCTTAGCATGACAAAAGGTACGAAAAAGCCTACCTAACCCTCTCTGCTGAGTTACTTTCTTGATGTCGAACTGAACACTATTCTACGTGAACGTGGTGGGATCTCATCTTTCGAACACCAAGAGACATAAAAATAACGGGATATGTGGTGAGTCACTGCTTTTACCATCGGGAGTTTTAACATATATAGGGATATACATATCGAGAAAACATCTAAAATCACTGGTAATAAAGAACTCCTCCTCGGGAGAAAGGAAGAGGGCCAAATAAATTTACTGACAACAAACCCCCGGGATGCTTCTGGTATTATGGCACCCAAACAAGGTTTTAGTAAATTACCCACTTTACAGTTCTGATACAATTCACAGGGCTTTAGCTCTTTCTTTATATGCTCATGAAGACCACGATACCCAATATCTGACGCATGGCGCATCAAGTCCTTATAAACCCCTACATGGCCAAAACCCTCATGACCCTGATGAAGTCAGATAAACGTGACTTTGATGAATGTGCTAAATATCGTGCTATACAAATCAACTACTGCAAAATCAGACTGGATTCAATGTGTACGATGTAGATGATGGTTACATGAAACCTGCACAGTATATAAAACCACCTGCAATCCATGCGGAAAATATTTGCTGAAGACAGTTAGAAAGAAAATTTCATGCAACCTTCTATAAGTCATCTCATCCACAACTTATGTCAACTCGCCCATGGCATGTAAGAGAGATGGCCGAGACTTAAAAAATATAATTATATTTATTTAGTTATTTATCTTTCTATTATATATTGAAGTGCGTTTATTTGTTAATAAGTATATCCAAATCATATTTTTTCTTATTTTGTTTTTAACAAAAGTTTTACTAAATTTTCGAAATCTGCGGCATCTCCCCTACATTCACCCTATGCAATAAAATATTTAAATTTGATTATTTTTAGACAAAATATGCCAAGGAACAAGAATTTTTAACTAGAAATTTAATGTATCAAGGCAGAAAAAAACTGAAATACTGAAAAATTGCCATTTATACAAGTAACTAATACTTCTTTCACCTGTCTTTCACATATACTTACCGGAGAATCATGTAATTCTAAGCTCAGTACTAGGTCATCTACTGAAATTTTTGAAAAATCTGTTGTACTGTTGATATTGAGACACAAGTCCAATATTACTTGCGACACAGCCAAACTGAAAAATAAAAAATCAATAACAAATAATCCATTTTATCAAAATAATTATATTAAGATGCACATGTTGCATAAATATATAAGGTGCCCCATTGGCAACTGCGTCGATCGATATGTGGGAAAATACTGATTCGAGAAATTGGGCAACATGGCAAATTTTTCGGATATTTTCGATACGGTGGAAACTCAAATATCTCCAAATGTAGAAATGCAACTCTAACAATGCTTAATATGGGTTGAAAGACAATATTAATGCATACAGGCGATATATTTATCATGAGTAAAGCGATTTTCTCCCAAATGGCTGAATAAAAATTCGTTATGTAAAAAATATCTTAATTTAACCAACTTTGGTCGAAGTTAAGGTAGAAATTTATATAAAACCGGCGCTGGACGTCACGACGCATCGATTTTTTTCCCACAATCATATTTTTTAAAGGTATATTTTATAAGGTCAATAAATTCTAAGAAATTTTTCTAACATATATTTTTTTCTATGCCTAACCGTAAAAAATATAAGCTAGTTTCTATAAACATTTTTGTTTTGATTTTATATCTACCCGATTCTATAAAATAGACCATTTTTGTTGATTCCCTTAAATCAAATAGTCATTGGAAAACAAATTACGATAAACAACGTTCAATCTAAACTATAAATTTACTAATTTTCATATAGAAAAATATCAAGAATCGCACAAGTAATAAACAAAAAACAAATAAATAAAAATTGATAAAACCTAACCTATTTTAATAGATATTCTATATAGCCGCCATTATTTCAAAACATATACTGAAAGGCCTTCGTACTTCCTTTTATTGTTACATTTTTTGTTTAAGATTGCTAGATTTTGTTTTATAAATTTCACTACCTGAAATTTTAATACACAATAGAGTAATAGTGAGACAATATTTGGTTTCCAAACTCAGGAGCCTATTTCGATAGTAATTATGTAGAATAGTAGATATCAGAATCATGCACTGTGGACAGTTTGAGCATCATTTATGTCTTTAATCAATGCTATTACGTTTGTGCCACATAACCTGTCGTGAATTAATCATTTTATATAACAAATATAATTCCATGCTTAAGCCCCGACCACGCCAAGCAATTGTTTAAATTCTATATTTCAATAATAATTGCCATTGTAATTACCAAATGTTCATATTATTTAAAATAACCCTTGTAAAAGCACCTATGACTACATTACCTATGCTTCCTTTTTCGCCTGTTAATTTCTTAATTAAGGTGGTCATATTTGTGACCCAAAATTGTTAAGAGTTTTAAACTGTGTTAAAGTTACCAAAAAGAATTATACATTACGGAATACTAGAAAGTTCAACTTGGTAGTGTTAGTGTTTATATTGCAAAATGTAGCGATTTTATACTTAACATATTTTTTAAAAGTGACTCTTTTTATGGAATTTTTAATTTTAATTTTGCACATTTAATAGTCAAAGTAAGAAAAATGAATACAAACCTTTCTTAAGCTCACGCTTTATTTGTATTTTGCTACAGTGATATAAGTGTTAAATTTTTTGTAGAAGAGAAAGGTAAACTTAAAATTAACTATGTCGATATGCATGTTGCTTTTATTATCGCCATATTTAACAGTAAGATCGCGTAATATACAGTTAGCGGTATTTTTGTGCCATAAATAGTTTAGTATTACTAGATAGCTGTATCTGTCAAGGGTTTACAATCTTACTGTCTTGTAAACTACCCTGCTAATACACGGTAACGGCGCCCTTAAGGTAAGATTTGTTAAATACCAATATTTCCAATATTTGAATATCCCAAATTAACAACTTACTTGATTTTCCCGTCTCCATAAATTGGTATTTCATCGATTATGCCGACATCTGCATCATAGTCTGTAGAAAGTCCGAGTTGACCAAATAGAAGATTTACACATAAGTTTATTATATAATTTTCGTTTGATAGGTCAGTATCATTTGCGCTAATTCCAGCAATATCTAATGTTTGTATTCCATATACTTCAACATTCTTCAAATTTATCGATCCAGTTCTATAATCAATAATGATAAGATATTGAAAATAGTTACTTATTTCTGGGTCATTGTGACAATATAAGTAATTTCTATTGTTTTCTTTATTTCGTTCAAGTTCATGTCTATTAAATGAAACATGTACGACAAAAAGGCATAATAACATATATAATATACTTTATATTGTGTTAATGTACACGACGGATGACAGAAGTACGGAATAAAATTCATATCTTTTGAATAAGTTATTTGTTTTAAAATGCGTTACACGTTAATTGATATTGATTTTTTCCCATCTTTCGGTTATATAATAATTAATAATTTTTCTTCCAGCTGCCCCTACTCTTTTTTTCAAATGGAAACATCGGCTCGATGAAAAGCTTATAGAAAATCTAATCCAGCTATACCAAATAAACAAGTGTTATGTTTTGAATAGCAAGGTTTTTATTGTTGTACAAAACACCTACTTAACAAGTGAAATAAAATTTAATTATCTTCAACGTTATCCTCCATGAATTTGCACAGAATAAAATAAAGAATTGAAAACCGTACCTATCACTGCTAACGCAAAAAAGATATCTTTTTTATGTTGCGTTTTTTTGGTACCACTTACTTACCAGGCTTTCTGGTTAATTATTCACTTTAGTTGTAAATTGGAGTTCGAAACGTTACTATTATGTCAAAATCAAGTTAAAATTGATCCAGATATACCGAATGAAAGAAGTTGACTTCAACAAGATGGCGCTCCCCCACATTTTGGTATTGATTGTTGGAAGATACCTAGATGAAATATTTCCAAATCGTTGGATTGGTAGACTGGGTAGAGTTGAATGGCTGTCAAGATCCCCCGACTTAACATCCCTGGATTATTTTCTTTGGGGATATTTGAAAGTCTACCAGGATTGACCGGATAGTATTGAGAATTTAAAGAACAAGATTAGGGAGGAGATGCATAATTTACCGGCTGAAGTCATTCGGAATGCTGTGGACAGCTTTTACTATCGTCTTGGAAAATGCCAAATAGTGAATGGAGGACATTTTCAGCATTTGCGGCATTGAGTTTATGTTTCTAAATTATCTATTGTATCAATTGCTAAATAAAAAAAAACTTGTTATTGAAAACATAAAACCTGTTTATTTGGTATGGCTGGATTCGGTTTTCTATAAGCTTTTCAACGAGCCCCCTTATGCCTTATGTTTCCATTTGAAAAGCAGAGTAGAGGTAGCTGGGGGTTAGGGGGTTGAAGAAAAATTAATTATTATATAACCGAAAGATGGGAAAAAATGAAGATCCGTTAACGTGTTTCGGCGTTTAAAAAATAATTAACTCATTCAAAAGATATAAACTTTATTCCGTACTTCTGAAATATAAAAATTATTTGAAAATATTAATAGTTTTTTATATAAATTTTCAAGATACTGAGTCATAAAAGATCTAAGTTAAATAAATCCACAGTTCTTTTTATATATAATCCGCAATTTAGATTATCATAATAAATAATAAATCAAAGTTATAATCAAAATAAATAGTAATAAAATCAAAATATGTTCTTAAAAGATTGACAGGACCGTAATTGGATTCCTAAATCCTCTAAAATGGTACGTACATAGTATGTTTATTAAAGAATAAGCCACACTCTAAGGCTAGCTTCCTTGGACGATGATTTAAATCAACTTACCTTAGTGCCATATTGCTTCCTTAAGAAGTTATAGGTCCAAGGAAATAGTTTTTTTATTTAATGTTTTAATATAATTTACTGTAAGTCATCTTACTTTACTTTGTTTCTTTAGAAAATTATAGACCTGAGTTAGTATTTTAAAAATGTTTACCTTGTTTTCGTTTAAGGAAGTGTGGCACATTCTTTAATAAACACCCTGCACTATCATATGACATACTGTAGTCATTGGAAATATAATAAAAAATAGTAAGAAGAATTTTGTGATATATAGTCTTTCACGGAATAGGCGATACGACTATTTCAAAAAACACAAAATATGTTGTTGAAAAATGATTTAGGATTCAATTTTGTTTGTTTGGGAACAAAATATGCTTTAATTTTAAATCCAGTATTCGCATCTCTTATAAAATTGGCACTTTACTGGTAAAGACAATATTATTCTAAATTTCTAAAGCTTCCTGGATTTGAACATCTCAGGAGGCCATTTTTTCATCACCGATATTTTGAATGGAATACTATTTTTTTTTTAATGTCAAACAATTTCTTTGCAGATTTTGACTTTACGAATAGTTAAATATAAAGCATATGGGAAAACCGACTCTTTAAGAGTTTAAGGTTAAACAATTCAACTAATCAATAGCCTTTAATATTTATATTTCAGAGCGTGTGAATTGTACTGTGTACCCTATAGATGTAAATGAAGTACCTATTATTTAGCTAGTAGATATGAGTAGATTAGAAAAAAAACAATTTATTTTTATTATATTATTTTAAGAGATTTCAAACGATTAAATCTGTGTGAAAATAAGTTTTAAATCTCGAAAACGCGTAGAACAAAAATAACAAAAAATAATTGATGTTTTGTTCCGTTTTTACTATTTTAATTATCCTCAAATGAAATAATAACTTTTAAAAAGCGATTGTATGACACACATTATTTTGCTATTCTAACACCATAATAAAAGTAATCAATCTTATATGTAAGTTTATACTATAACAATATTTATGTCTACAGTCAAATTTAAAAAATACGTACTTTAAAAGATTTCTGTACCTAAAAATTTGTTGATTAAACCGCTTTCCATCGTTATATATCCGTTTTACTTCGGTATCTTTAAATATTCGCAGGTGGCATGAGATAACATTTCTGTTATTTGCTAAGCTCTATGTTATTTAGTTATTATGTTTAAAATTATTTGTATTCGTACAATATGTGAGGAATATTTTTTTACGAAAGGTTTGTTTTAATTTTGTTTTTGAAACTGTACAGTTAAGTAAACTTTATTAAAATCGCATTTTTTTTGTAATAATCGAAAGTAGGCATTATTTGAACTTAATATAACTAATTGAAAAAACGATTATATCGAACAATGGATATTTTTTATTTATTGTTAATGCCACCGTGTTATCTACCACTTCACAAAATACTTACGAAATGTTTTTGTATTCTTCTGGAATGGTCCAGGATACATCATCTAAGGTAATAGTTTCCAGTTGTCGTTTTATGTTAAGCAGTATAAATCTAAGTCCAAGTTGTAGAATTGCTACAAAATGTTTATATGAGAACAATTTAAAATAAATAAAAAATATTATATATACTCATTTTTACTTGTTCTGGTAAATTGCAAACTATAATTTGTTTAAATTTTGATTGTTAGTTTTGCCGATTAAACAATGTAAATGTACCTAGTGATGGTTTCAAACAATGCTTTCCAGAAATATGCAATCCTTATAAAATTGTTAATGTTAGACTAGATATATTTATGCATTATTTGAAAATTTGTGCACCCTAATCATCAATTTATCGTTCTTAACAAAATATACTTACGAGCTATATTCAATTTATCTGCATTTACATTTTCAAACACTAGCGCAGAGAAAATCACTAAAAATAGTAGTGAAAGTCGCATATTTTTTGTAACACAGTTAAATTAGTTTGTTTCTCTTGAAGAATTATCGGCAAAATGGGCAGTAAATAAAACAATTAGGTACATCATTATCTCAAGAGCATTTGTTTATATGAAATATATTTGTAATCTGATTATATTGATAAAACCATCCAATATCAAACATGTAACTTTTTTTAACCTTCTAATTCAGGTGTTAGTTGGAACTGATAAGGTAGGTACCTGGACAAAATATGTTGTTGCAGTGGATAATATTTTAATATCAAAGTACTGCTGTATAGATAGATACTTTTAGAGGTAAATGCTATCATTTTATTTATTTGAAAAACTTGTTTAATGTCACTTCCAACGTTTATTTTGCCAATAATTTGAGTAAAAGAAGTGTCTACTATGTTTATTTATATTTTTCAAATAGGAAATATTTTCTTTACGGAAGAAATAAAAATCGCTTGTTTTGAATCTACTTTTGTAACTCGATAATAATAGTGTACCTGGTTTAGTAGATTGTGGATCATAAAATGTTCTGTTGGTTATCAGTTTCAGAAAAATTTTAGACATAGCGAAAACAGTTCATAAAATTGTGGTTTGCCAATAAAATTTTTGTATTCAAAATTTCAATTTATAGCCCTTCTGGAAGTGCAGCTTATCAATTTTAAAGCACGACGTCGTATTAAGTCAGATTATTTCAAAGTTGTTCGATAAATAAGGGTAAAGATACATATCTGATGGAGCAAGATTATATGAATTGGTACACAAAATAGTATCTTCCCGGTTCTTTCTTGACTTGCGGCCATAAGATGATGGAATTATTGTCAATAAATCTTAATTAATTAATATTAATTATTATTGAAATAATAGATGTCGTCTATTAAATCTACTATGCCCATGATCGAGATAGTTGGGTGGGAGTGTAGTTGGGGGTTGCCTATATATTTGTGGCTTATGTTCCGCCGAGTATTTCATGAATTAATTTTGATCTATTTGTTGAAAATTTAATATCATTGTATGTACAATATGGAAAAAGTATTCTTATTATAGGTGACTTCAACGTACCGGGTTTTGGAGTATATACAAATGATACTAAATGTAAATTGTTGAGTAGTTTGAGTGAAATGCTTAATTTGCAACAATATAATTTCATTGCAAATAATCGGGGTCGCTTGCTTGATTTAGTTTTTTCAAATTTTTCTTGTAATGTGTCTAGAAACAATTTACCTATTGTAAAAGAAGATGCTTACCACCCTGCCTTAGACACTATATTTAAATGTGGTTTAGAACATTATGATCAATTTAATAATAATAACTCAAGTTTAAATAAAGAATATAATTTTAGAAAAGCAAATTATCCTTTATTGTATGATTTAATTGCGAATGCGGACTGGTCTAATGTATTGCGGTGTGATAATGTGAATGTTGCTTGTGAAGTATTTTATTATATACTAAATAGTATTTTTGATCAATCTGTCTCATTAAAAATTACTCCTAGTCGTCGTTTTCCACCATGGTTTACTAAAGAAATTATAACAGATATGCGTGCTAAAGAGTCTGCACTTAGAAATTATAAAAAGTTTAATACTTATTATTACTATAGTAAATTCACTAATTTAAGACGAAGAGTTAAAGCATTAATTCAGCAGGCATATAAATATTTTATGGATAACTCTGAACGTCTTATTATGTCCGATTCTTCTAGGTTTTGGTCATTTATAAAAGTAAAAAGGAGCGGTCTAATATTCCAGGTGTAATGAAACTTAATGATAATCAGTATGATAACTCTCAAGCTATTGTTGATGGGTTTGCAGATTATTTTCGCAGTGTTTGTGTAACACCGGAGCTTAACTGTCAAACTTTTAATACGCCACATAGTTTTTTATAATGCCCTGAAGAAACTCAAGAATAAACTAACTTCTGGTAAGGATTTTATACCTAGTTTTATGGTGAATGACTGTGGACGTGCCTTCATAGTTCCATTGCTATTTATTTACTATTGTCTACAGGAATATATCCAGATGTGTGAATCGATGTTATCTAACTATAGACCTGTTTCAATTTTATGCAATTTTTCAACGCTTTTAGAAATAATACTTTATGAATATATTTATTCTTCAACAAAAAAATATTTTATCTCAGTCAACACGGTCTCATTAATAAACGTTCATGTGTATCAAACTTAGCCTGCATTTCTCAATACATTTGTGAGAATATTGATCATCAGGGACAGATTGATGTAATATACAGGGTGATCGCGATGTAATGGGCCAAAATTCATGACTAAATTCCTGACATGAAAATAGATTAGACAAACTCACCTTAGTCGAAAAGTTGATACTTACAGAGATTTATTATTTTAGTTTTTTCTTATTTATTTCATAATAAATGCTCATATCGAGATGAAATTTTGGTGTTAGGGGTTTTCTGGAGCGAGAGATTGAAATATATCCATGGTTTGCTTGTAGCTCATAGAGAGCGCCACCTGCGCTAGGCCGAATGCGTTGAAAACGACAGAACTTTTTTATCTTTCAAAAATCTAATTCTCAGGTAGTAAATTCTGATTTTACAACTTCTTTTACACAAAAAAGCTATACTTTTTGATAGTCGCTATCTTGCATCGTTCTCGTAAAATTTGCCATTGAAAATTACAATGTATTTGCATTCAATTACAAATCGACAAAAATTTTCAAGTAGGCTTATGTTAAAATCCAATTTTGACATTTTCCACTTATCTTAGTGCTGTCAGTAATATTACAGTATTATTCGTGCCTTATTAAAAGTATTCTTTACTTTATGATCTAAATCGTAGTGCGAGATAACATGCCACGCCATAATTTATTTTCAAATGGAGAAATGGGCGATATGGTTTGCGTTTATGCGCAATCAGATTATGTTGGACGCTTCGTCGGTATTCAGATTTACGTCCGAATAGAAGGCAACCAAATCGGAAACTATTTCAAGAACTTTTTAATAGACTTGGAGAAACTGGTAGTTTTCGTCCTAAAAGAGACAACGCAGGGCATACTGTTACAGTTCACCAAGAAGAAGAAATTTTAGTAAGAGTGTCAGGAAATCCAGAAGTTACCAGCAGGCAGGTAGCTAGAGAAACCGGTGTTAGTAGAACAACAGTTCTCACAAGGTAAATTTATATCCCTACCATTTTACACCCGTGCAAAATCTTTTAGCAGCAGACTTACCAGCTAGATTACAATTTGGAAATAATTCTTATAATTTTTATTATCTACCGCCTCGAAATTGTCAAAAACTGTAATCACTATTTCTACTAAAAATAATGGATGTTATGTAATGCAATTATTTTTCTCATATTTGTATATTTTTTATATCTGATCGCATTCAAATTTAGTACGCCTATGAAATGTTGCTCCTCACACGCTTCGCTCGCCGCGCTTGTCTACAAGCTAGCGATTAGTCGCTCTCTAGATATTCGGCCAATGACTATAAAATATTTAGTACTAAAATAATTACTACTACAATACATACAAGACGGTGAATATTAAATTATGACATTAAATGCTTCTCATCTGTTTAAATTGAAAATCGGGGTCGTTTATATGCCCGTCGTGTTGCTGCTTGCAACCTTTTTTCGTGAAGTAAAAGTATTTGGTACAAAAAAGTGCGAGAAGTAGTTTGCCATCAGATAGGTAGAAAAAAACAGCAGAAACTATCCACAGCCCTATTTTCATAAACCCACCCCTAAAACCGAAGTTTTTTTTAGCATTTTTGGCACCCAGACGATGTGCATTGTATTCTACGCAAAAAAATCACTTGGGAAGTACCCTCATCCGTTATTTCATTATTATGGATCATTTTAAAACACAAATTTATAAAGAAAAATCACACAAATGGTAGACATTAGAATTATACATAAAATTGAAGATATATCATTCAAGTAATTTCAGATTTTTATGTCAATTTTCGGATAGGCTCAGACAGATAACAACAAATAAAACAAAAAGATTATACCAACTGTGTACCAATGTATTCGTAAAACTCTGTCTTATCTAAATATGTAAAAATATATAAGGTGTTCCATTTAAAAATAACAGATAAACTTGATAATATCGCAGATACTATTAGTACACCCAGTATACCAAATTTAGTTTTCCTAGATTTAGCTAACTAACACTTTATGAGGTGATATAAAAAAACAATATTTTAAATACTATCACAAACTATATATTTTTATTTACAAAATAACAGTATATTAAGTAGATTTGCAAAAAAATATATGCATACATATAATTAAAATTTATTAAAAATATATAACTATATACAATTTAAGTTAAAACTGCCTTAAAACTGCAGGTTTCCTAATATCATACCACTACAACATATATCTTTAAGTATGCAAATAAATATTTTTCAATATGAAACTGGGAAACATGCAATATACATAAAACGTTTTTTTCTTATTTAAATATATAAGAAACAATTCTACTCTGGAAGAGCATGCTGCTTCTGGTAGCTTTCTCTAGCAATTTTTCTAAGTTGTTCAGCCAGCGATTTCCCAGATTCTGCTACCATTTTATAAAATACACTATTTTGGTTTTGTAAGAGCACATGTGGATGATCAAATTCAACCATTGTCCCAGCATCCATCACTAATACTTTATCCGAGTCCATGATCGTATTTAGACGATGGGCTACTGTTAATACTGTGCAGTTGGCAAACTTCTTGCGGATGGTTTTTTGGATCAAGGCATCAGTTCTGTAAAGTAATTAGAAATAAAATATTTTTCTTTAACTAAATGCTGATATTGTTTATTGTAATAGTGTATATCGTAACTTGCTATTCTCTGTTTAAATTTAATTGTAATATGTATTGGTATATTATAAATTGAAAATTTGAAAATAAATAAATAAGCTTACTGTGGATCTACATTTGCAGTGGCTTCATCCAACATGAGGATCTTATTATTCCTTATGATAGCTCTGGCTAAGCAAATAAGTTGTCTCTGCCCAACGCTGTAATTTGATCCTCTGTCCATCACTCTGTTCTCTAATCTGTTGATTATATTTGATGGATCCTTGAGCTCTACATCATTTATCGCCCTATATAGAACGTCATCGGTGTATTCTTCAAACGGATCCAAATTGTATCGCAAAGTTCCTGAGAATAATACAGGATCTTGAGGAATAATAGATATTTTTGATCTGAGATCTTTCAGAATGAGATCTTTGGTGTCTATCTCATCAATTTTTATTTCTCCCTCCACTATTGCCAGTCTAAATAAGGCCGAAATTAGGGATGATTTCCCAGCACCAGTTCGACCTACAATTCCAACCTAAAATATAATTTAATATTAATGGGTATTAATGATAATTTCGTTTCGGATTCATGTATACCTTTTCATTTGGTTGGATCACTAGATTCAGATTTTTCAATACCAGTGTGCCAGCTTCGACATATTTGAGTCCCATCTGGTTGAAAACGATTCGACCTTTGTCTGGCCAAGCCTTTGGCGGAATTTTGGGTATATCAGGTTGTTTCTCTTGAGGCAAGTGTTTGTAATCTAATACTCTTTCAACGGACATCAGCTGATTTGCCACCTCTGCAGATTGCCTCATACCCCATTGCACTAGACCAGTCAAGGCTGCTGCTTGTGTAATTGCTAGACCAA
Organism: Monochamus alternatus; assembly: GCA_037114965.1. Taxonomy (NCBI): domain Eukaryota; kingdom Metazoa; phylum Arthropoda; class Insecta; order Coleoptera; family Cerambycidae; genus Monochamus; species Monochamus alternatus. The sequence continues at coordinate 67,513,117 of CM073431.1, read as the reverse complement.
CTTCTCCTCCTCGTTTCCCTAAGTCTAATAAAAGGAAAAAATTATTCAAAAGAAATGGTCGGTACATATCTATATTTACGCACATTCACCAAATGTAAGGAAACTAAATGTAATGATTCCAACAAAAATTAAACACAGGACGTCCAACCAAAATCCAAATGCCGAACTTGCTGCAATGTACATGAACCACGCACTCGTATGACAGTCCTGGTGTTTATCGAATTCATCCCTCAAAATGTCCTGTGCTCCAAATGCCCTTATTGTAGTCAGTCCTTGCAGAGTAGCATTTAAATGGGTAAAGACGGGACTTCTCACTAAAAAAAAAATATATGAATGACTTCTTTAAAATTGAGTATGTCATAAACTTACTAATTCCCTCTAATCGTTTTATATTCTTTGAGGATTTTAAGAAAACGTGCCTCAATAATAAAAAGAATACGCCAGTAATTGCCACTAATATTAGAAATTGTGGATTTACAACAGCAACTAAAATTAGAGAACCAGCCATTAACAGCAAGATCTAAAAAAAGCAATATGTAAGTGAAGCACGATATAAATTTTATAATATGTACATTATTATTACCATAAATGGTACATCAAATGTATATCATAGATAGCAATGATACTAACCTGCGCAGCATCGAGAATGGCTTTTGGTAAAAGTTCATCTATGGAACCCATATCTTTAGAAAATCTGTTTAAGATACGACCACTAGGATTTGTGTCGAAAAATCTCATAGTAGTACCTATTATACTGTGGAACATCATGTTATGTAGCTTTTGTGAACTGATCATAGCTAATTTGTAGAAGAGCACAGATCTCAATAGAGCAGTGATAAAGAGGGCAATTATCAATCCTCCATAGATGTAGACACATGTTTCTGTTGACCACTGAACAATCGGTTTAGCACTAACTTCCGCGGTTTGGGAAACATTTCTAAACTCTTCAATGTTGACCCAAAAGCTAACAAAATAGTCCACTGCACTTGCTGATAACTGCGCCAATGCGTATAATATCAGAACTATGGAGACGAAACAGAAATTTCCACCAGCAAGCAAGTATTTCCAAATAAGAGATCCATGAACTTTGCCTTTAGATGAAGCTTCTTGCATATCTTTGATTTTTATTTCTTCTTCTGGTTCTTCTTCCTCATTGTCTTCTTGCATTATACTATCTGGTAAACTTAATTCGCTTACAGCACTGGCCAAAGATGACTTTGTACTCTAAAATATTATTTTACTTTATTGCGAATTTAGTTTCATCGTAAAAATCAATATTCATAGGATGATCTACTTACTCTTATGGACATTTTTCTTTGAACCTTGACACTTTCTATTTGTTTCTGCCTTTCCTCATCGGTTGGTTCGGGTTCCGAGGTAAGCAATTTGGCATACAAATTATCACTCTCAGATAAATATCTAAATGTGCCTTCATTTTCTATTTGACCCTGTAAAGAATGCGTTCTATATTTACAAATCTGGAAGTAATTGTTTTCAGACTTACATTTTTGAGAATAAGAATATGGTCCGCATCTTTCAGATGATGTACTTGGTGGGTCACCAGAATTCTAGTTTTATTGACTAAATACCCATTAATACATTCATCGTATAAATGTTTAGATACGTGGATATCCACAGCCGATAAAGGATCGTCTAGCAAATAAATATCTACGTCTCGGTAAACAGCTCTTGCTAAATTTATCCTAGCTTTTTGGCCACCACTTAAAGAAGCTCCTCTATCACCGACGATTGTTTGATCTCCATCTGGAAACTGTTTAAAATCTTTCTCCAAGTCGCAAGCGCGGACAACGTCGTGGTAACGCTTCTTGTCAAATTCCGCACCAAAAAGTATATTTTGTCGGACAGTAGCCGCAAATACCCAAGGCTCTTGTGATGCGTAGGATATGGTTCCATTTATTTCTATATTACCACCAACTACTTCTAATTCACCTGTAAAAAAAATTTCTAGTGTTTACTTACATTCGAAGTTGGATTTGTTTCTTACAGATACCTATAATTTTTACTTTATTTTGAATTGGCAGTGCGTTTACCTAAAATAGTTTGCAACAAAGAACTTTTCCCACTTCCTACAGGTCCAATGATTCCTAACAGCCTGCCTTTACCGACATTCAAACTAATATTGGTTAAGGCGCAGTCGGTCGAAGACGCGTGCCATTTTGCCGTAAGTTGTTTCAAAGTAATAGCATTTTTGTTAATTATGTAATTGGAATTGTTGTTATTTTGCGAGCATGAACCAGGTACAAACTCCTCATTCATCATGAATTCTTCCAGTCTCTTGATAGCTACAAATAATTCCGCCACCTCGGAAATACCTCTGACGAACATCGCAGACATTGTTTGAGATAGGATGTTGAAGTACGTCATGAACACAAATACCTAAAATGTAATTAGAAAAATAAGTGAATATATTGGGTTAGCGATTTTGAGTCAAACATATGTCAGTTATGTTATTGTCACATTGTTGATTAATCGAATAGTCTTCAATATCAAAACGAAAATAAACTGTAAAGTAGAAACATAGTCCAGTCATTTAAGGTTTTATCTGCGGAAAAATTCCTAGTGAGCTGAATTCTTGTATACACCTTTATTACGGCGTTGTAATGAAGATGTGAAAAATCGACATTGATATCGTGCCGGCTAAAAAAGTTATAAAGGTCAAAAGGTCACGAAAATCAGTTTTTCGCAAATATCTCGCCACCTATTGCTAGGAGGTCAATAAAAATTGTTTGTAGTGAAATTATCTACAAAAAATGCCTCTTACATTTTTCTGTAAAATTAACCGTTCTCGTAGTAGAGCGATGAGAAAGCGGCTATATTATGACAATGCACTCGTTTTTTTTACATGATTTCCCCCTTAGGCATAATCCATGATATGTAATAAGAGGTTTTTTTTATTGAAGAGTGGATAATTTTTTATTTGTATACTGAAAAGTACAGAAGAAACAAACTTTAGTATATATATTTTTTTGGCATTCATTGTCGATATCTTCTATATCATTAACAATTTCTGACTGAGTGGACTTATTTCTATATTTAAATCGACATCTTCATCATTTTCATCATTGGTTGACTTTGCTTTTAAGCATGACAGGCCACGGCAATGTCCACAAACTTTTGAACACCTTAATCCAATTTTTTTGCATCCACATTTGCCGCCACAACCTTTTGTACAATTACAAAAGATTGTGTTCAGTAGATCATCGGATGCTGGTGGTAATAAAGTTGTTATTGGCTGTAGTATATTATTTTTTAACTCCCAACCCCACTGTTCTGATCAATTTCTCTTCCTAGCCAGGTTTGTATTTGATAATACACTCGATAAATATGCTGTTGAGCTGCTGAAAAAGTAGGTGGTAATAATGGAAATTTCACAACTGTGCTGTGTCTTGTTAGTTTAGCAAAGCTACAGTATGTGTAATTATCTATCGATCGATCGATGTTCTGATTTTGCAGCAATGTACATTGCTAGTAGAAGATGTGTTCCAGCATTGACAATGATATCTCGAGAGTAATTTTCTTGTTGGAATATTTCTGCAGAATTGTTTAAATCGGGTCTTTTTTTAAACATCTTCATGACGTTTCTTTTTCCTTTCCCAAAAAGAAAAATGCAAGAGGCATTTTTTGTAGATAATTTCACGACAAACAATTTAATGACCCCTATTGACCTCCGAGCGAGATATTTGTGAAAAACTGATTTTCGTGACCCTTTATAACTTTTTTAGCCGGCACGATACCAATGTTGATTTTTCACATCTTCATTACAACGCCGTAATAAAGATGTATACAAAAATTCAGCTCACTAGGAATTTTTCCGCAGATTGAGGTGAGATTGAGGATGCCTAAAATGACTGGACTAACATACGAGTTTTGTGTGTTCACTAGAGGAATCAAGGTATCAGATATTAATGTCATGTCATTAATGTCAGAAGATGGCCGTGTAGACGTAAATGATTCTCCATCCAATTTATGACGATTCATGTCAATCAACACGGGAATTTATCAGCTGAATTGTAACCATTTAATGATATTTGCATTATACAGGGTGATTCAATCATAATGTCATTAATTTTAACCACATATTCGAAAATCCAGAAAATTTAAAAAACTGTTGACTATCTTTCAAAAGATAAGCAAATGAACCCATAACAATCAGTAACACGGTGCTCCTACAATTTTGTGATAATGCGTTCGAGTGTTGGAGCGAAACCCAGTTGTTACGTTATTAAGACCACATACATAATAAAAGCATGTTCATTAAAGTTCAGTACTAAAGTGATATATCTTTTTTCTAATGATAAACTTCTAGAATGCAATCTAAAATGTAATTTTGTATATTTTTTAGGTGCCTTTAAAAACTGCTACATTTTTAAAATATGCATTAAACGTTTTGTCAAGTTTTGACGTAAAGTTCATTAATCCGGTGAACAAAATTATTTAGGTAAACAGTAAATTTAATAATTATAAACTACACTAACGACACAAAAAAACCACCACAGTCACTACGCATATAACGGTCTCGAGCTTATTAGGTCTCATCAGTATGTCATAGGTGAATTATCTGATGAATAACCCTAGCTGTTTTGTCTGTCGACAGAAGAGACCATGAATACGCGGTATAGACAAGCTACATCTAACGACCATTCGACCTCACCTATTTCATACTGATGAGAGCTAATAAGCTCTTATATATATGGTGGCTTTAGCTATTTACTATAGGTTTCTCAGGTGGAATTCAATACTAATCGGGGCATTAGTCCGCAGAGTAGTTGTTTCCTGGAATTCCGTTTTTGAAAAATATCGTCCTCGCCGAAGACGATAGAGCTCGATAGCTTTCAATAGTGTCTATTGCGATATAGAACCTTCAGTTCAGTTTTCCTTCAGTTTTTAGTGCCTTTTTTTTTCAATTTTAAATTTTTATAGTAATTAAGTAGGTAAAGGAATATGTTTCGGATACAGATATTTTCCTATAATATAGTTCGCCTGTTTGTTTTTCTGGGTTATCGAACAACACCCCCCCCCTGCGGATGCATTCAAAGTTTCCTATTATCTATTAATATTCCTTCCGTTCGATTTTCTCGGAATAATTGGGCATTTTATTTAACTGTACGCAAAATGCGTTTTGTTGTTAGTAGGTAATCCTGATGTAATTCATGAAAATGTAATTTTGACAGTTTGGAACGAAAGAACGAAAAACGATTTCAAAATTTGAACATAATTAGCTGTTATCTACCATAAATTATTAACAAAATGTTCATTTTCGTCGTTCCTACATTTGGAAACGCTATAAAAAATGATCAGTTGGTAGTTGACAGATCTAAGTCATCTCTGACGATGCTTATCATAGGCGCCGATTTTCCGAAGGAAAATAGGGTTTTATCTCATTTCTTAAATATCGAGCTAGAATTTCGAAATAATTTTTATTGTATTTTAGACCTCCCTAAGCATGTGGTTTTGTACTTAGTGGTAGTTAACCTAGTATGTTTGTGATAAAGGGGTGATACTATTTAATTATTGTAAAATGTATTAAACAGTTTGTCCAACGAATAAAAATTACAAAATTATCACTAATGTGTCACTAATGAATAAGATATTGTGAGTTGATAGGTCTTTTTTCCCCTTTTAAATTTATAATAGACTCACTCACATGTATCAATTTTAAATTTAAAAATTACTTACTTTGCCGGCTGATATTTGTTGGTCAGTCAGTGCCATGGTTAATAAAGTACAGAATAGAGCAACTCTCGTGGTAAATAAGTTAAAGGTCATAAACAGAGCTCTAACATAGGAAGACTTCATAACAATTTTGAGTTCAGCCTTTCTCGCGAATTTTATAATTTTCTCGAATGGTTTCTCCCAGGCGTACATCTTTATCACTTGAACTCCAGAAATTATTTCATCCATTAGCCTCACTCTTTCGTCTGTTTTCATAGCTGTTTGTTTTCTGTATATAGCAGACAATTTACCAGTGTAACCTAGAAGATTAAATCAAATTGTCGTGATACCAAAGCTACGTACCTACTAATCGTGTCAAGTTCTGCATTAATACGTGCAGAACCTGTAAGCAAGAGCTCAGTTGTGACATAGCACCACAAAAAGATGATCTGTCCAACGGAGTAGATCTATATATTCTTATGTATTTTCATTCGTTAAATCCCAATCTGGGGTCCATTTAACCCCATCGTCCTGTTATGTGTCCTATATACTTATCCTCAAAAGTTGTGATTTCTAGCGCTTCTAAGCATCGATTACAGGGTTACAGGCGTTATTGAGTATTAGAGTTTTGAGGTTGTCAAGATAAGCTGATACGATGGTGGTAAATGTACTCCAAATTAGGTTCCAACGACCCCAAAAATACAGACGTACGATAGTTCTCCCAATTTGCATATCTTATGACCTTGAAATAACTTCGAAAGGTGATCTGATTGGGTTAAAGGAGTCCCCAATTCAGATTCAACGCCCCCAAAAAAATTTTATGATGATCTGGTTCACTTCATATCTTTCTTTGTATTTAATAATATAATAATAATAATGATAATGATAATGATGAGGATTATGATGATCATGATGATGATCATGATGATAATAATAATAAATGTTTTTATTTGCAGTTAGAATATTTATATCTAACAAGTAGAATTATTACAATAATTAAACATAACAACGAAAAATAATTATTACGAATAATAGATATTCTACTGGTAGAAAAAATAATAAAAAAATGGTAATAAAAAATGGTAAGACAGTGGCAGCATGAATATGATGTTTATATTGGAAGTTTTTTGAAATGGGGTGTTTTATTATAATATTTAGTAACTTGATAACTAAAGCAACTTTAAAATAAAGATGTTATACGAATAAGTACAGATAACACATTTTTAAATCTTATATTTATATTGTGAATATCTGTTCAGTATCTAATTTTTTCTTAGAGATATGGTTTCTTGAGATTAAATGAATCCTGGATTGAGATTCAGTGACCCCAAAAACCTGAAAAGTACGATAGTCTGGTCTATTTGCATATCAATTTTTCACTTTGACCTTGGAATGACTTTGTCAGCGTGTGAAAATACATAAAAATATATGGGTCTAGTCCATCGGACAGACTACTTTTTTTATGGTAGCTGTGATATTAATATTTAACATTTATTATTTTTACCTTGAAGCGGAACTACGAGGAAGACAGGTATTATCCCCAAAGCTCCAGCATATCCAGCTTCGGCGTACAAGAAATACATCACAATTAAGGCTGCTGTTGGGGCGACCCACATGTGGTGTATAAAAATGGAGACAATGTCGAATCTGCTTACATCGTTTGAAAGCAAATTTACTATTTTTCCAGATGCGGTATCTCCGAGGGCAGTCTTACTTAGTCTCAATGCCTAAGATTAAAAAATAGTTATTTATGCAACAAGTATAAGGAGTATGTCCTACTCGGCCTGACGGCCTCGTTGGACAATTTCAATATCGGAGCGTTTTTAACAATACTTACTTTTCTATAAATTAACGCACAGCACGCCGCTCGTACTTTCATTCCATAGTGGAATGCCCCCATTATATATTGGTTTATGAATAAGGCACTAACAGCATTTAATGCTACGACGGCACCGGCGTACCAAAGGGCTTCAGTCTTGGTGACAGACGGTACTGGTTTGAAATACTCGAGGAGCTTCCCGAGCATTATGGGTTGGCTCAGGCGAACGAATATGTCCATACACACTAGAAGTACACCTAAATATAAGTACTCGGGCCAAAAGGTAGCTACTAATACTTTGAGGAGACTGGGTTTTTTCTTGTACTTTTTCGCTTTCTCTGAGTGTAAATTCCATTTTCTGCAACAAGAAATTTTGTTAGTAATATGTTTCTTTGGTTCAAACGATGAACGATTAAAAAAAATTATTGTTTGAAAAATAGTTGTTTATTGTATGCCTTGTTAGACATACGAAATAAAAATATAAATACGAAAGCGTGGCTTAAGTGTTTACACTACTCTTGAGTATCTGTTATGTTAATAATAAAAGATACGAATGGAATATAAAACTATTCACAACCAACAAAACAGTAAAAATGGTAAATAGGTATATACTCAAATAAAAAGTATGATTAAAAATCATTCGTGATGTGATTGCCTTAAGATTATATGGTTCTGTTACATTTCAACATTTTATTTCATACTGTCTGGTAAATGACTATTTCGCGGAGTCATTTGCGGTAGGGAAATGGAACATTACAGTATAGGATATCGTAATGTGTATTGCCTAGCAACACTATTTAATAATTTGCTTAATTTTAATTTGGAATTATATTAATGCTTCTAAACATTTATAAAAACGTACCTCTATTTGTAATAAGATACACTTTCTTATAGTTTACGGATATTTTGAAATAGATTATTCTTTATTTTATAGGTGGTCGCGATGTAATGGGCCAAAATTCATGACTAGATTCCTGACGTGAAAATATTGCGATTTAGACAAACTCAACTTAGTCCAAAAGTTGATACTTACAGAGATACAGGATGTTCAATGCAAAATATTATTTTAGTTTTTTCTTATTTATTTCATAATAAATGCTCATATCGTGATGAAATTTTGGTGTTAGGGGTTTTCTGGCGAGAGAAATTGAAATATATCCATGGTTTGCTTGTAGCTCATAGAGAGCGGCACCTGCGCTAGGTTGAATGCGTTGAAAACGACAGAACTTTTTTATCTTTCAAAAATCTAATTCTCAGGTAGCAAATTCTGATTTTACAACTTCTTTTACACAAAAAAGCTATACTGTTTGATAGTCGCTATCTTGCACCGTTCTCAAGATATTTAGCTTTGGTAATTCGAGTAATCAAAATAAGGTACGAATGTCAAAAACAACAAGAGTTTTTTTCAAAATATAAATCGTGATGAACAATTGAATATCGAATATTACAATAAATGTTCAACATGTCCGCCTCCAACTTTAATACATTTATTAACGCGTTTGTTCAAAGACTGCCGTATTTTGAAATAGAGATTATTGTTAGGAAATGATTCGGCGGCATTTACAATTTTCTGCCATAGTTCTTCGCGGGTGTTTATAGTTTCTCTATAGGCAACTGATTTCATGTAGCCCCAGAAACAAAAATCCATAGAATTAAAGTCAGGACTACGAGGAGGCCAGAATATTCGACTCTCACGACCGATCCAACGATCGGGAAAAATGTGGTCAAGATAGTTCCGTACTCTGACAGAATAATGAGGGGGAGCTCCATCTTGCATGAAAAATAGATTTTGCCATGTATTCAGTGGTAAATCGTCGAGGTAGTCAACTAAATGGTGCTGCAGGAAATCTAAATACAAGTCACCATTTAGATTTGGAGGAAGCTCATGTGGACCCAAAAGGTGATTTCCTATGATTCCGCACCAAATATTTATCTTAAATTCATGTTGGAAGTGACGCTCACTGACTACGTGAGGATTTTCATTATCCCATATGTGCTTGTTTCTAAAATTGAAAATTCCTCGGCGAGTAAGGGTCGCTTCATCAGCAGTACATTATCCAAAAATTCCTGGTCAAAGTTTTGCTGATTGCGCATGAAATGAGCAAATTGTAATCTAGCTGGTAAGTCTGTTGCTAAAAGATTTTGCACGGGTGTAAAATGGTAGAGATATAAATTTTCCTTGTGAAAGATTTTGAGAACTGTTGTTTTACTAACACCGGTTTCTCTAGCTACCTGCCTGTTGTTAACTTACGGATTTCCTGCCACTCTTACTAATATTTCTTCTTCTTGGTGAACTGTAACAGTACGCCCTGCGTTGTCTCTTTTAGGACGAAAACTACCAGTTTCTCCAAGTTTATTAAAAAGTTGTTGAAATAGTTTCCGATTCGGTTGCCTTCTATTCCGATACAAATCTGAATACCGACGAAGCGCTCGACGTCCAACATAATTTGATTGTGCATAAACGCAAACCATATCGCGCATTTCTCCATTTGAAAATAAATTATGGCGTGGCATGTTATCTCGCACTACGATTTAGATCATAAAGTAAATAATACTTTTAATAAGGCACCAATAATAATGTAATATTACTGACAGCACTAAGATAAGTGGAAAATGTCAATTTTAACATAAGCCTACTTGAAAATTTTTGCCGATTTGTAATTGAATGCAAATACATTGAAATTTTCAATGGCAAATTTTACGAGAACGGTGCAAGATATTGACTATCAAAAAGTATAGCTTTTTTGTGTAAAAGAAGTTGTAAAATCAGAATTTGCTACCTGAGAATTAGATTTTTGAAAGATAAAAAAGTTCTGTCGTTTTCAACGCATTCGACCTAGCGCAGGTGGCGCTCGCTATGAGCTACAAGCAAACCATGGATATATTTCAATCTCTCGCCCCAGAAAACCTCTAACACCAAAATTTCATCTCGATATGAGCATTTATTATGAAATAAATAAGAAAAAACTAAAATAATATTTTGCATTAAACACCCTGTATCTCTGTAAGTATCAATTTTTAGATTAAGACGAGTTTGTCTACATCGCAATATTTTCACGTCAGGAATCTAGTCATGAATTTTGGCCCATTACATCCCGACCACCCTGTATATGAGTAATTCGAAAAATAAGTATCTTATTTTGTAGGTAATTAATGTATTAAAATATTTTATACTAAAAAAGTTCATTTAAATACTTTTGTATTGACACTGTATTTATTTGCAGATGGGACTTTGATTACGTTATCCCACATCTATCGTTGTGTAATTATAACCTTTTATTTAGTTTTTTAATGTTACATTCTACTTTTTATTAAATGTTCTATTTATTGTTAGTTTTTATTAAATACACTTTAATTTGAAGTTTTTATATTTAGATATCATGTTGTAATAAATAAATCGATATTTTCTAATTGTACTGGGTGTTTCTGAAATATGGTGTCAAAGTGAAACAAGCGATACGCCATGCGTTTTAAGCAAAATGCTTTCAATTAACATAGGCTCGAAAACACTTAACAAAAAAGGTCAAGAATAATTTTTTTCAAATAACATCTGATCTGTAATTTTATTACAGATTGATTAAATTACAGTCTTTGCAATGGTCAATGCAGCCAGCTATTGAACGCTTTTCATTCTTGAATAATTATCCGCTGTATTTTCGGTAATATGATATTTAAATTTTTTTAGAAAAAGCATCTTAAAAGACACAAAAAGGTACTTATTACTATAAGTAATCTGTACCTGTAATCTTTTGAGGGAATTTCAAATAAAAAGTTTCATACACTTTGATGAGGCAATTGCAATTCCTGAAAATGTCCTATTTTTTCTGTTAACTATCATGTTTCAATAAGCTTTAAACATACTCGTAACATTAAATGATTAAAATATTGAATATTCGTCTATAAATAATTCAAGTAGAGACTGAGCGATAATTCAACACTGATCAGTTGAAATAAAACTGACAAGGACTTACTGTTTCATAATAGAAAAAATGATTATCGTGTATATTTAAATGTCTTCAGTATCCCTTAAAGGTCGGATCACACATGACCGCACCGTGCCCGAGCCGTAAGTCGATTGTATGGAGGTCGTGTCTTTCTTATTTTAAAACCACAATATACAATGTAAGTATATCTGAAATATTACAAAAATATCGCTTATGATTAAAATGCATAGAACGCTATGCATGCTATGCTCTATGATATATTATATCTATGCAGTTCATAGGAGCATATCCCATTACAAAGAAATAAATATATATTATATTATAGCTTACCGTCCGCAACTAGCTTTAATGATTAATACTGTCTAAAACCGAGCAAAACATAAAAATTATTTTTATTAGTCCATTACACTGCAAATTCTGTTCTATATTGAAAACAATGTTCAAATATTTAGATAGCAACATCCTGCGTTGGGCTCATAAGAACAATGTAACGAATTCCAGCTGATTAAACACGATTTGGACTGATGTCCGCCATATTTCTGACAAAGGATCTATTTTTAAGAGATTCCGTTGCAGTGAAGGTCGAGAATATTTGTGAATTTGAATTTTGTACTTTTTTGTATACTCGTTTTCTGTTCCAGTTGTTAAGTCCTCCTTATGTGTACATATAACTTCAAACCATTATAAGATCACGATTAATAGATTGGTTAGTCAATAGTTTCAATAATTTTTCAAAATTCAAATGTGCTCCTAATTGCGTTAAGTTCTTTGTTTTTTAAGTTTGAAGTCACAACTTATTTTGTCAGGAGTTCCTCAGGATTCAGTTCTGGGGCCACATTATTTAATATATTTTTAGATGATATTATACTTTCCAGCGATGTTTTAATGTACGATAGATAATGCCATAAAATAGTATACCAAAGTTGAAGTATATTGTTAACTGTACCATCCATGAAATTAAAGCGAACTTAATTAGTAATGCACTGCTTCTGGTTGCAGTATTGCATGATAAATGTGACTTTTCCTGTATTTTATTTTTTAAATGCAATGTTTTCCATTTATAAACCGTAAAAGGTGTAATTACAAAAAAATTTTTATGACGTAACTATTTTTTGAAAAAAAGGAACATAATAAAATTTTTAGGGATTAGTAAGCTTAAGGAAATCAGTAAATAATGTGGATATGAATAAAATAGAGAGAACAGAAGGGTGTTTTATAACACCTTATATGATATTTTCTACTAATTATTTTTTAAAGAATACAGTAAATATCACAATATCCCAACATTTTTAGAAAGCTATTGCATTTAGATATTTTTTGTTCCTTGTTTTTTTTTGTTGTTTTAAAATGTTTAGTTTTTTAGTAAATTTACAAAATGCAGAGAGATGAATGCTCGAGTATTGTTTACAGCTGTAATAACTTTTAATTTGTTTTATTAGGCAACACATTTGCGACATATTTGTTCGCGTAATATTGCAAGCTACATCTAGTGGCCTCTAGCCACTTCCTTCCGTTTTACAGATATATTTGTTTACATACTAGGTTTGATAAAAAATTCCTTTTTACAGTAAACAGATGAGTGTAGGACGATCTTAGTTCGGATCTTAGACAATCTCTATTTTAGGAGATATAAATATACTTTGTTTCGTATTCTTCGTATTTTGTTTTGATGCTAACTTCATAAATTTGGAAACAATTTTAGATATTTTTGTTAGTTTTCCTTTATTTAATCTGCATTGTAATTTTTAGATAAAAGAGACTTATAAACTCCGGATACGAGTTGTCATTTAAATTAAAATATGCAGTATATTCCACGTACGTATATGTTAGATGAATACTACATGAAATAAACCCTATGTAAATAAGGACACGCATTTATCTGTTTTTATTTTCTCAATTCTGTATAATATTTTGTATTCAACCTTAAAGTTGGAAATATGCCATATTTAGCCATTCACATCATTTTTTATATTGGACTAAAAATAATTGGTTTAGATTTCTCTAATGCATACAGTGGCTAACTCTGCATATATTTTGCTAGTAGTAAATCATTTACTACTATTCTAATATAATACCCCGATGATTAACAAGCTCCAAAGTATTATGTTTTATATTATTATTTATTTTACAATACACTCACATTCATATACAAATTGACGGAAAAGGACAATCTAGTTTGTAATTGCTATTATTAAAAAGATGGGTTATATTAACTACATGTGTGTCATTACTCTAATAACGCATAGTATTGTAATACTAATATTTGAACATTATTTAATCGGGACAAATTCAGGTGAGTCAAACAATTAATCTATAATAATTATGCTATTCGTGGATTCGTAATGGTTATTATATTTATAAGGTAATATAAATGTTGAATGGATTAACATTTATAGAAAAAATGAAGAAAATAATAATTGATAATTATTATTATAAACCATTTATTTTTAGCCTTGACTATACAAATATTTCAAGTAATTGTCTAATTTTTGTTTGTCATTAAAAGTCGTAAAAATAATACATGTGTCTTTTGAATGTTACCGTATTATTATATCCCAATTATATTCCATAAATAGCATGGAATTTTCTAAATTGATTTTTTTGGCAAAAATTGTTTTCAGCAATGATTATTAAGTGTAGTAAATAAGTGATGAATGTAATTTAATGTTTACAAATATATATAAAGTAGATTTTTCTCGAAAACGTTCAACTTTAGAGCTTATGCAAAAAACAAATTTTTTTTTACAATTTCAACACCCTTTATCTCGAAAATTGTGCATTTTAGAGGGTAAGTTAATACAAACTTCTTTTCAAATTATTGGACGAGCTATCACATCCAGAAGTCCTGCGCATATATTATGAAACACCCTGTATAACTAAATATAACTACTAATTTTTTATTCAATGTTTATTGTACCCATTGAAGGAAAGTTATAAAGTTAACTTTTGATAAATACGTATTAAACGACTATAAAAAAAATTAAACGTTCCTTATATAAGTATTTCACATACGTGTTAAAGTATAAAAATTAATCTTTATAAAAAATTAATAATGAAGTGCAATGCCATTATCAGGATCATATCTTCCGAAATTTATTTCTCATATGTCTCACTAATATAGCAAAATAAAATCCTTGCGGAACATTTTCCGCATCTGTCTATGAAGTAACAAGCAGGTTTTAGTAAACTAGATACCTTGCAACCATCTGTAGAGCGATAAATCTTGATCAAATAAGCGATAAAAATATATCAGACACCGTTATAATCGCGAAAAAATATTTACTCACCTCTCTAATCTATCACCTAATAACATACTCCGGTCGCTACGGAGTGGATTGTACAAGTCATCTACTTCTAAGGTTTTCTTGTATCCCTTCTTGAACATGCCAATTGTGTACCTGAAACAAAGCTTAACATTATTTTCTGTGAATTATTCGATTTCAATACGTTATCAACATATACAAATATATTATTTATTTTCCCCACAGGCACAAGTACCTAATTACAGGGAAAAACTCACTACACCAAATTGTACAATATGTGACTACCTAAAACAAGCACACTAATTAAGAAAATTAATAATCAAAATACATAGCAGCACGGTAGCAGAACGACGACAATACCCATATAGCGGTTTTTGCAACAAGTTTGGCATGTAAAAGTGATGATTATGGTAATTTTTATATGAAAATTTACTTAATTTTATTCTTTGAGGTGAAAACAGGTCGATGGTGTTACCCGATGAAATTTGATTAATTAACTTCAACATAACTGCCAGAGGAGTATATGATGTGTCGGAATGTACAGAATTTGGTTTTGGTGGGTGACTCTGGAAGGAGCATTAATAAGTAAGTGGGAGAGCAGATTTGGTGCATTATTAAAACAATTGAAAATTTTCTAACCAAAGAACGAGATAGAAATAATACGACGATGATGAAGTATGTTAATATTAAATTCATGGCGGAATTGGTTTGTACTTGTGGCCACGCAATCAGACGATAGATATAAATATAGATATCTCAAAAATTTCTTTTGTATTTTTTCAACCGTCTTTGTATATGTTTTAGGCTAGACATGCCATAACAATCAGCCATATTCAAGTTTTGTCCTAATAGGCGCGCAATACAAAATAATAAGTGTTCGAATATTCTTCAGATTACGTGATTCTCTCATAACAAAACCAATAGCTTGATAAGCATCATATAAATTTGTCAAAGTGAAGTTTATATGAAAATGCACTGTCGATTGTAACGCCCAAATCTTTAACATTATAAACCTTAACTAAATTAGTACCATCCATCTTATATAGGTAATTAATAACATCCTTTTTACGAATAAAGAAAATATTGCAACACTTCTTGATATTGAAATGAAGTTTATTTTCTTTACTCCAACGCAACACAGAATCAATGTCTAGCTGGCGCAGAACATTGCATTGCAGCAGTCATTTTAACTTAAATTTGCCTATGATGGAGCGATTGGAGTAAATCATTAATAAAATACAGACCCAAGTGGGCCCAAATTGGATCTCCAAATTTGCAATATAAACTTTTGAAAATTTTCTGTGATGTTTCAAATGTACGATTTTGCAAATAAGAAACAATTTAATTATGTTCACCATTCACCCCATACATATCCAATTTGTGTAAAAGTGCCTGTCATGATCGACCCCGTCAAAGGCCCTTTGAAAGTCAATAAAAATCGTGTCCGCCTGGCATCCGTTCTTAAATGTAGATATTGATCTCTTAGGCATAAATTCATGTTGACAGTCTTCGACAGAAATCGTAAATTTGGTAATTTAACCAAACATTTATTTAATGCATGTTACAACATTTTCAAATTGATATTACTTCAGTGTATCCCAATAAGAGTACCTTTTGTATGTAAAAAACATCAAGTTATCATATTTTTCATTCAGAAATTAGAGAAATTCAGGTATTAACAGATTAAAGTGAGCTTTACCCTCGGTCAAGATATTTTCTCGCAGTTTGAAATGTGTTTTGTATTGCATATTGTTAACCACAAAAAGTGTAGTAACTGGGTAATATTTCATAATTTAATATTATACCGCTTTGAAATTATTTAACAAAAAATATTTTCTGATTAGGAGGTGTATGAGAAAAAAATATACTAAGGTGTTCGTCATCTTTTGACTTGTTCTGCAAGCACTGAAACATTGAATATTCAGTTTAGAAACATCTTGCATTTTTATTGCTTATATATATCATTTAATTTTCCATTGCGGTTTTTGTTATGTGAAAAAATGTTCAAATTGTCAACCCAAGTTCTGTGAAAAAGATCGGTTTATTATGTTATTGTTTTTATAGATTTGCATGGTATCGTGTTTGTTTTGCTGTTTTGATTTGAGTAATAGAAGAGTGTATAATAGTTTTATTATAAATTATTTTTATTACAAAACTAATTTTAAATGAGTAGTGTATCCAACATTACTGCTTACATCAGTACATTATTTGAAATTTCAAGTTAGTAGAATATAGCAAAATCATAAAGTAGAGATTAAGACAAACAAGTAAAATGTAGGTAGTGACAATTAAGAAGAAGAATCTCAGTAGGTATTACCCTTACTTAAACAATGTTAAAATAGAAAGATAATGCTTAAGTACTATTAAACAGGACCCTATTATAGTAGACCCTTTCATTTTCCCCAGCAGTAAAATAATACTATTACAAATGTTTTTGAAACTCCCTGTTCCCCTGTAGTTCACCAATATACTAATAAATTTATAATAGGATTAAATGAACCATGCTGGGGATTTCCGAAAGCAGAAATAAGGCGCATCTGCCTGTCGTCCTCTTATTTGTTCCGACTGTCAAATGGGCTGATTCATGTCCGTGCATTTTTTTAACATGCATCGGTAATAAAGATGACTGAATGCGTAATTGCTTTAGGGTACGCACTGTCATTAAGTCTGAATTGTCGGTTTGGTCACAATTTGCCTCACCCAAATTGGTTATTGTCGTATTGTTTGGGGTTAATAGAATATGTTTATTACTCAGTCTAAAAGCATATTGGACAGTTTTTAAAATTGTCAAAGTGGTATCGAAAACAATTATTTTATTTAAATCGAGAAAAAATAAAATTACTTATAATAAAAAAATTGTAAATATAAAAAAGAAATAATAGCATCTCATATTTTTTTTATAGAAAAAGATGTGATCGAATAATTCTAACTTTATTATAAATGAGTAGAAGTAGGATCATTTTTAGAATTCAAGTATTAGAAAGTGAGTTCTTACCAAAATAAAATAAAAATTGAGAAAACAGGATTTGCGTCTTCTAGATATATTTTCAAAATTGCTTTTATATTAGTTATTTGAATATACAGACTGTTTAAATAATGGACCATACTCTAAGGTTAGCTTAATTGGGTAAAAATAATGGGAATAAAATCAACTTAGTTTACTTTGTTAAGAAGTTACAGGTCTGATACAGTACTTTTTTTATTTAATTTTCTTATTCGTTGTGTAATTCTACTCAAATTTTGGTATATAAGGTTTTTTTATAAAGATAAAAACGAATATCTAATTGATTTTTGAGTAAAATGTACCGGGCGTTCTGAGCGCCTGTGACACTATAATATTCCTTTTAGATTCTTTTAAGGATAGAGATTTTTGGAAAATGATTAGTTATTTTGAAACAGCCTTCAATTAGCTTTTAAAAAGCCATACTTTTTGTCGTCAAAATGCACAGTTTTAGAGAAAATTTCTTGTAACGTATTTGTTAAGCTTAAAAATCAATTCATAAATTCTAATTACCTATTAATTTAAAAAATTATTAGATATTTAATAAATTAATTTGAAATAAAGAATTTTGTTTGTGCTATTCCATTTAGATTTAAGTGGTTATTTTATTATTTTTTAAATGTTGTCCTTTTTTCATGTTATATTTTTCTGTGTTGTGTTTCATGCTGTTTTATAAGAAGGACATTACCTATATAAAGTAGAGAATAACGACATTATTATAAAAACAATTCTTAAACTGAAGCCCTGTACTAGTAATTCTCTTCATTAGATGATTTAAGAAAATTATTAACTTGTAAACTAAAAATTGTTCGATAATTTTTTTACTATATCTAACAATCAAATTTCTGTGCTTTAGGCCATGTGACAACATCGATCCAATCATGAAATGATTACAGCGATAATACCCCATATGATATTGCACCTATAACACATCGAGGGTCTTGATAGTACCGAGATAATTTTGCCATTGAGAATACTGACAGCTGTTGCTTGGTAATTTAATAAATCATCTGTAATCATTTTATGATTGGATGGATGTTGTCACAAGACCTAAAATAAAGATATTTCATTGTAAGCTATATACAACAAAAAAATTATCAGTAAAAATGGCGTGATTTATTAAAATATCGAGTTGAAAATCAACAAATGTCAGATTGACAATTAATTAATTTTGTGTGTAAAAAATTATCTTACCGAATACGTCTCGAGTCTTGATAATATTAAAAGTTTTGTCATTGATAATCTTTCAAGTGTGTTACTAGCCAGAAACACGCTTTCGGCATTTTCAATGACAAAAATATGGTGTATTATAGGTGATAATAACACAGTTTTTGCAGTCATTATCAACAAATTTGTATAATGTATAGTATTCATTAAGTAAGCTTGTTCAGTTAATAATATGCTATAGTTGTGGCAAGAAGTCAGACGACTTACGTCATGCGTACAAATAAATAATTCATTGTATTTTCATTATATTTAAGAAACTGAATTTAGAATAACAAAACTATATAATACAATAAATGTTTGTACTACATGTAGCACTAAATTACAAAAAATGATTGTTTTTAATGCGACACACGCAACTAAATGTATGAATGCTTCGGAATTAAGGAATATTCAAACCTTCACTTCAGCTTAATTTGTGTACTTTAATTCCTATTAAATAAGTAATTTAAGGGATAAAGATTTAATAAATCGGTCGATTATTGAGTCGAAAACTTTCTGTAAATAATTTTCAATCATTTCGAGGCCAGTCTATCTGATAAGCTCAACTATAACATTATGGGAGGTTATCCGTAAGTCTCCCTTTAACTTTTCATCACCACTTGAAATTAATTGGTTCTCGAGAATTTCAGTTTACAATATTTGTTAATTTATTGGGAGATAAATGACACGTTAATGCTGCGGCACAACGAAAAAAAGGAATTCTCATTTCCTAGTTGCTATTCATCACGACAAACTGACGTTGACGATAATTAAATGTGTTTGTTGTTTTAAGCACTCTTGAACTTCACCCCACAATCATTAGGAATCGTTATGCAACATTCCAGGACGGGACTTTCCCAATCTGCTTATTATATTCCTGCTATGATTCAACTGTTCAATTACTCGTAATTCAGAAAATAAGAGATCTAGCTAGAAAATAATTTAGAAATTAATGAACTCTACTATTATACTAATTAGATAGATAAAGTGAAATCATGATAAATAATATCACTATATTATTTATCATGATTTCTATTTAACAATGTATGTGTAGTGATATCATCGCCGAATCGCAATAAAGGGCTACAGCATGTGGGATGCTTCAATGCTTTGTGGCATATTAGGTCCAGCATGGAGTAGCTAATGGCCACTAGAAGGATATAGTTTTGGTACTCACGGTTCCTTCTGTTGGGTTTGATAGACATAAACACAGTTATTCATCGGTTACCTCACCTACGGTATCTTACTGATGAGAGCTAATAAGTTTGAGACCGGTAGGTCGCTGACGAATGACATTAGCTGTTTGGTATAGGTTTTTCAGGTGTAGTCTACATAATTTAGTGTGAAAGTTATAGATCTTTTACGGAAATGTGTTTTTGTGCCATTGTAAATATTTTGCTACATCAAATATGGTAACTAAAATTCAATTAAAATAGTACAAAATATAAATATTAATATCTAGTAAGACTTTCATACTTCCATTTTAGTGCTGTACAGTGCAACGACATGAAAATTATGTTATGGGGAGACTAGAGAACAAGGCAATAGTCTCTTGGTGGTTTAATTTCAGTTTAGCAGCAAATTAGATCAACAAGATTGGGATCTAGTGGTCAAACTAACCCCAATATAGCATTGTTTATAGGAGAGGAAGTCAAGAACCAGCAGAAGAATCTACTTCTTGAAAGTCGTTCCAAACAAACAATTGTGGAATCCCAAGTTGTCATTATCAATCTAGCTCTGATAGAACTAAATCGTTACTCTACGAATGTACTTGCCATAGATCTGAATTTTGTCATACCACTAAAAAGGAAATTTATAAGTCCTCTAGAAACTCACGCGTTTTGACGTCTAATCCAGAAAGTAGCTGAAAAAAATAAGACCAAAGGTGTATGTACTGCGGACAGCCAAACCTCCAAATCTAACAAGATACGATGAAGAAATTATCAAATACGTTACGGCCATTTTGAATACAACAAAATTGTCTGCCAAAATGAAGTGGCGTCTGCAGTTCAGGCTTCATAGACTCGATTCACATGTCACATCAAATTAGAGATCTAGTAGGACAAAGAGGATGCTGTCAATAACGCTGAATGTTGTCAATGTCAAGATCAAGGAGATCCAATTACAATCAGAAGATATCTTAATGATGAATGGACCTTTGTCTTGGTTAGAGACTAATTTTATGAACAAATAAAAGAGATAGCTATGGGTTCACCCTTGTTCTCAGCCTTGAAAAAGATGTACATGAAAACCTTTGAGGAACAACTCTTGGAGTCAGCGTTTCTAAAACCAACGTGTTGATTGAGATATATTGATAATATCATCTTATAGTATTATGGATATAACATACATTCTAGTGTGAAACAGAAGATTCTTTCCCGGACTACAGAAGAGCAATAAAAATTCAAAAAATCATAATAATCCCAACCGAAACGACTATCTAAAACTACCTGCAGTTTGAAAACAATTCATTGGTAAATATCCAGGGCTGGAATGTCACAGACTAGTGATATCAGATCATTGACGTCAATGTTATGGATCAGTGCACGCATCAAACAAAAATAACGACCAGAGGAGAAGAGTGATGTGTCCCTCGGAGAAATCTAAATTGACGTTGTGACAACCAAAACCGGAAATTATTCAAACTATGTGATGCAGAATTAACAGCAATTGTTCTGGGATGACAGGTGTGTCAGGAAAACAATGTTTTGAGATATCTCCATAGATGTACGATATGTTGAAATACAGGCCATATCAATCTATTCAATTGACGACATTTAAAACAGTATCGGGTCTATGGGCTGACATAATATAAATACTATTAGTTTTGTAAAATCTCAACATAACATGTAATATTTACCGACTGACTGACAAGGAGGATGTTTTGTGCTGACTGACAAATATTGAAGTTTTGTACGACATAGTCAAGTTCTAATTCACTATCTATTTTAATGAGACACCCCATTTATAATATGAACAACCTATAAATAATAATTGTGACAATTGTGGTATAACTTCCAAACCCAAAAATTAATGAGCAAAATATGGTTACATTTTCCTTATTTTTTTTATAGAGAAATGGACAAGATGACTCTTCACATATTTAACGACAAACTTGTACCCGAAAAACATCTAAAAGCATTCAAACAAGTTATCTAAAAAACTAAGGCGATTAAAAATATCTTATTAGAACATGGCTAATAACCATTCAGTTCTATCGCAATTACTTTTTCTATATGTTCCTAATCAAACTGCAAGTTGTAGTACCTAGTCTTATTATAAACAGTGAATCTTGGAAATTTGTCAAGGTTGTATTTTACGACTTAGTTTAAATCAGCGCGGCGTGGTCAGAGACAGGCAATTTTATATGGACAGTGAATTTTAAATACAGGCCGGATTGTATGGTATCAATACCTACTTATCTGCAAATATATGATGTAGTAAAAGCTTTTAATGATGTGACTAAAGTTACAAATTACATGGTATTTTAAAATTTAATCACGCATGTATATAATTAAGATATTTACTGCTAAATTAAATTTCGTGTTCTAAATCGATTGGTTTCTTCTAAGGACAAATTTTATAAAACTATATTAACTTG
Source organism: Monochamus alternatus (assembly GCA_037114965.1). Lineage (NCBI taxonomy): Eukaryota > Metazoa > Arthropoda > Insecta > Coleoptera > Cerambycidae > Monochamus > Monochamus alternatus. The sequence goes on along the minus strand of CM073431.1, from coordinate 67,490,610 downwards.
AAATGAAATATACAGAGTGTTCATTTAAGACCCGATTTCTTGGATAAAAATAACTTGAATTTAATCAACTTACTTTAGTACCTACAATTTTGCTTCCTTAAGAAGTTATAATTTCATTTACACTATTTTTGTCCATGGAAGCTAGCCTAAAAGTATGACCCATTCTTTACTGAAAACCCTGTACAGAACGATTCAAACACATTTTTAATTAAAAACAACATTATTGGTACTTATTTTCTTATCAACATTTTCCGAAAGAATTTCTTCAATAGCATCCCATTAAAATTCATTTCATCATTATTTCATATTAATTTTTTTATCTTCCTGATATTACATATCTTAGTTTAATTTCTCAAAGGAATAATGAAGTCACATATTAGTATACATGAAAGCTCCATAGAATACAGAATATACATCATTACGGACCTGCTTGGTCTTGGTCTTCAATTTTTAACATGTGTCAAAATATCAATTTCAGCGTGACGAAATAGAAGAAGATATGTCAAGGAACACCCAAAGTAAAATGAAATGTTTATTTAGTAGTACAAGGGAAAAGTTCTTGACATGTAATATATTATTTCGCATTCCTTCGCACACTTTTTACCCTCGAATAGACATGTGGCTATTGGTATTTAGACATTTTAAAGCCATATGTTGTGTATCATTTTACAAGTAGAAAATAATAATGGGATTGTGTTAATTTGTTGACTGCATAAACATATAATCAGCCCTCTAAATATATACAAATTTTAACCATGCCGATTATATTTGAAATAAATTATGTCACTTGAGCTCACCAAATTGTTTTGTTTCACATCTATATAATAACGAGTTTGATTATTAATTATACTAAAAGCAGAGTCGGGAATTATTCTAATAAATGTTCATCTACAAAACTATTCGAGTAATTATATTTATGGTATTTAGTTGTGACTTATTTAAGAATAAATTATTTACTCATTTGCAAATATAATTAATATTGGTTATTCATTATTTTTTGGTGTAAATAGTAGATTTAGTACAATAATAAAGATTACTTATAGGTTTTATATTTAAATAAAAATTTAAAACAGTCAAAATATATTTGACGAAATTGTTGGAGTATTCACCTATTTTTCTGATTTTTTACTGTACATACTTTCAAATGTTTAATAAATGTTTTAAAAAATTATATAATTATATAGATATCAAGGTGACATCTCCCTATTGTACCGCATTATATAGTATTTACAGGGCATTTAAATTTATACAGAAATATGTACAGAATTAAGTGTCAATGAGGGGTGAAAACCCATTAGGATATTTTTTATGGCAAATCTTACCCTATCTTCAGCTGCCTCAATATTTTTTAAGCAATTGAGAGTAGTCAAACATTTGAGTGTGGTAAAGTAACATTAGCAAAGGTTGAAGGTTACTTAGACATTTGGTAAAGTTCATTAATAGAAGTTATAATAGCGATTCAGAAGTTATCCAAAAAAAATTTTTGAATGTACAATTTTACCAATTGAATTTTGTAAAAAAAATCAAAGAGTTCAGTTCGAAAATAATTTAAAAATACACATCTGCACGGCACTGAGACTAGTCCACTGTAAAACCTGACCTTGAGTAAGGCAAAGCATGCAGTCGGCGACTGGCATAGCGGCAAAATATAATAATAAATCAACGGAGAAAAAATTTAAAAAATTTCTCAAGAAAATAAATAAATGATATTTTGCAACACCTATTCTAGATCAGCAATTTCAACAGCCACTATCGTTATTATTAATTACTAAAATTAATTTGTGGTTTTGATTAATAAAATAATTTGACATAACTGATGTTACAACAACTGTTCAAAATTTTTTGGCCCATCTTACCCAGTTTCTACGAACTAACACAAATGTTTCTAGTTCTTGTTCGTTTTGACCTCGTAAGTTTTTGGCAGCAGCTATGATACGTTTGCGCAAATCATCAATAGTGTCCATTTCGATGAGATATACTTCATTTTTTAAATATTCCCACAAAAAGAAGTCCAAAAGATTTAAAATCAGGAGATCATGACGGTCATGGTACCGGTTCTCCTCATCCAATCCCTTGGTATTAATGCTTGGACACGCTGTGTGTATTGCACACTTCATTTTTTAAATATCCCCGCAAAAAGAAGTCGAAAGGAGAAGAAGACAGGAGATTGTGACGGCCACCATGGTACCAGTCTTCCTAGTCTAATCCATCACACTTGAACATTATTAAGGTGTGTTAAGCTAAGGGGCACATCATCTAGACAGATCATTTCGAAGGAACGCGAAATACTGAACCCCATCAATTCGATTTGGTAATAAGGATGATCTAATCAAGCAATCATCGACAATTCCTGTCCAAATATTTAAGGAAAAGCGTTGTTGGAAATGATCCCGTTGAATGGCGTGTGGATTTAAGAATCCCAAACATAAGTATTATGAATGTTATACATCCCATTCTGTATAAAAATAGCTTCATCTATAACTAACAGTCAGCTGTAAACCTGGGATTTTGAGCATTTTGTTGCAGCAATCATTCACCAAATCTAATTCGTAAGGGATAATGTACATGGTACGGATATAATTGAGCCTCGTGTATGAGACGCTACCCTCTTTATTGGTACATTACTTGTATTTGTTGAGCCATTTGCCTGGCAATCTACAAAATGTCTTCCTCAGCTGCTGCAATACGCCGAGGGCGCATTTGACCTTCATCTCTTCCACGTATCGGTTGCAAATTTACCATGTCACGCCCGTGTTGCACTACAGTGGTAAAATTAACTGCATTTGGCGCATGTCTACCGGGAAATTATTCTGCGTACAGACGAGAAGCTGCTAAGGAGTTTTGTCTCCACCAAAAATTAAAACGATATCCATCTAACTGTAAACACTATCGTAAAATTGTTAATACTATAATTGCATTTTAGTCTTCGGAGTCACCTGGTGCTACGTGAGAGAGAGTGCAGAACGCGGAGACTACAGTAGCCCAACGATGTAAGGATTGAAAATGCTACAACTTCAATAATTATTCTGCTCGGAAAGTATACGGATTTTACAATTGTTTTTTAACATATTGAATCCATTTTTCACGGTGCATCCATTTTTGTTTTGATAAGTCGTGAATCACCCTGTATATAACAAAACTGATTTGAATTAGCTTATATACTTTTACAATAGAATATAAAAAATATGTGTTCTGAAATTTGAAAGTTATGTTTTAATAACGGTTGTAAAACCCTTTTCAATGTCACTTTATCGTTTTCAGATCCTTTCTGGTAATTCTAAATATTTTAAAGCCAGCAGAAATTAATTTGTAATAGTTATATGAATAACTCTGCTCATCTCCGACTAAAAGACAATTGTCATCATTATTAGATAAATTATTTTATGCGATAACCATTTCTAAGCCAAAATTTTTGAAACATTTATTAAACTTAACATTATTTATTTCAAAATTCAACGGCTTATTTATTTCAAATTCAAAATATTCGAAAACGACCCAAGATAGAAATATGAATAAGATGAAAATTTTGAAATTGCTATACATTTCTCTTTATCCTTGAAACGTTTATTCAGCTTTGCAAGCCTTAAGCTACCCACGTATTCGTTTTTATGTTATGTGGAAGCCAAAAGATACCAAAGTCAAGGTACTCTGATATGAGATAAGATGGGCAGATATGAAAGTAATTGTATATGCTGGGTGGTTGCTCTCCAGTGAAGGGTTCTACATACATAAAAAATTAAATTTAAGAGCTTCCTCAAACGTGTTGGGAATACATTAAACTCAGTCTAGCCTTTAAATCTCAAAACTTGTCTTTGTAGATTCATAACGCTCTTGCATGGCCAAGAAAGCATCGGTTGTCTTGGTTATTCTCTATTATCGAATATCAGTAATGACAACTTTTCTAGGTATCTACCACAGATTATCCTGTGACAATACCTTGTCTCAATTTAAATTAGTATTGTTGCCAAAAATTGGTCATTCAAATTTATAATTATATATTGCGTTTGATAATATATTTTTAGTATCATTTGTTTGTATTTTTAAGTATGGAATTATTTTTTATTTTTGCACTATTGAGAGTTGGCAGATGTCTAGCAATAATATCAACAAACGCGGTTTTCATGTACGCTATATTTAGAACGCGAAAAACCTCTAGCAAAGTGATACTTTTTCATATATAATTGGTTAAAAATGGATTACGATAGTGATAGTAGTACAGAAGACATTTCGATATATTTTTTTACAACTGTAAGCCGTCCTCTTTGTGGTAGATTTTTTCCATGTTAAAGGCAACGGTACTTTTACATCATAACATCGACATTAGCAAATATTCAAGATTATAACATTCTTAAAAAAAAATAATGGTTATAGACCGAAGAAGTCAAGAATATTGACTAGAGAGGTAATTGATACTTTTCTGCACCCGATCAGAATGGTAAGTTGTCATCTTCAAACGTAAAATAAAATGTATCTACATTATTTTTTTTAATTAGGTGGCACTGCTTTTTGGGATATGTGCAGCTTTCCGTAGAAAAGAGTTACGTAACATAAGAATAGATGATATTCAGGATTTAGATAAGACTTTTCTAGTAACTATAAAATAATAAAAGATTAAAATATAGTGCATATTTAGCATAATTGTTAATGGAAACAAGTCACCAAGATATTTGGATATGTACAGAAGATATGCGTCTTTTCGTCAACCGGATACTGAGCATCGACATTTTTTTATATTATAACAATAATAAATGCTCCAAGGAAGTAGTTGGGTCAGATTCCGTACAAAATAGCAAACGATATTAAATTACAAAACCCAAAGGAATATGACGGACATTGTTTTCGGCTTCTTCGGCTACTTTATTAGCCAACACTGGAGCAGGTATGGTGGTTGGAAATCAACCACTGTTGCTGAAGGCTACATTGAAAGTTCAGCTGAATCTTCCGCGGAATTTTCCAAAAACACTAGTGTTACTGAAGTTACAAAAAGTAGAGCTGCAGAACAAGTAGAAAATAGACAGGACAAATTCTGTCCTAATATTTAGTAATTCCATCGTATTGTAAACATAAAAATGCAATTCATAATTATATTAGTATCTAAGATTAAATTGTAATTTATTGTTTGTAGTTCTTTATACTTTTCGTAAAATGTGGTACAACGTTGAGTGAGAAATTAGAAAGAGGTGCAGCCTTAATGGCGAAATGCGTATTCGATCTACGAGTTTAACACCTTGTATCTTGAAAACAAAGGTCCTAATAGAAAATATATATAGAGCAAAATAATTTTAAAATCGGACAAAAAAATAAACTTCATGTTTGATGTTCCGTTATGTTACACCGTGTTTTATAGTAGGGGTTTTTTGGGCCCGAGATTTGTCCGTCTGTCGAGAACTGTTGTTAATTTTGAGTGTTCTGTGTGATTCAATGGTTTAACAAGCAAAGAAAACCTCCGTGAACAATTAGTTGTCGATAAATTGACGAATCTGTCGGGCCCAAAAGTGGATATGGATTTCGCTATAAGGTTGCGCCTCTATTATAATTTCTCGGCCCTCGGACGTTAAAGTAACACATCACCCAAAAAATTTTACTATAACATGCAATTTAACGCCCGGCTGTGTGTAAAGTTATTAAAAAAATATATTTTTTTATGAGAAAACTATTAAAGCTATTGAGGGTTTTGGTTGTTTAAGAACGGTCTATCGTTATTGTCGTGTTAAGTACAGACACATAAATAAATAAATGTGAATGCTATTTGATATAAAAAATTAAATGCGCTCCTACTCTATAGTTCAACGAATTGTAGACATATTTTGTCAATTTCTTCCAATTGCTTGTAAATTATAAACTGTGAATTCATAAATCTAACACTTTATTTGTTTCTATTTTATTATCCAACAATTATTTTACTTTGCAAATAATTCATTTTATTACGTATTATTATTTTTAGAAAATAAAATCTTCAAATACCGACATTTCATTTAACTGAATTAAATATATCTGTGACTATTATTATTACTACTACTGTTTTATAGCGATGTAGAATAAATTTAAAACTGATAGACACTGAATAACTGAATCGAGTTGAGTCTTCCTTTATAAGTAATTTTTCAGAATATGTCATTTCTTCTAATGGCACTCGCTATAAAACATCTCTTTGAAAAGCCGGTGAATAACTCACTGGGTAAATATTCTACATCTAGAGATCTTGAGATTTATCAGAGACATATAAATTTTTATAATACCTGTCTAGCATGAAAATAAACCGTCCTACTTTATTTTTAGACATTAAGGAAGTTGTTGGGCAATTAATCTACGACACCTTATCTCCTTATTTAGAATGTAAGGAATTATTATTTGATAATGCCCGACTACCACGGTCGACAGTTATTTTTACAATTTTAAGGATTTAGGGAAGGACCACAGACTTAAGACAGAACACAGAAATAAAACTATTTCTCATATTCAAGCAGCTTGTTGATAATAAATAATTCGTCAATATGAGTTATATTTATAATAAAGATATATGACTATCTTTTATCTCAGTACAATCAGTTATTTTTTATCTTAGGAGAAATGTTTGTTCGTATTTTCATCATAATTGATTGAACATCATACTTGGACAATAAACAGTACCGTGAAAAACCTTCCCTATTTTTAGTTGACCCTCGGGCATTTGGCTGAAGTAGATACTCAACAAAGCCTTGATCTCATAACTGATTTCTATAAAAATATAATATGTAGTAGCATACTGTATATTTCGAGAGAAGTGAAACAAAACAGATAATGAGTTTATAAGGATATTTATCTTCTGTGTTTCCTTAGTTAGGAATTTAGATTGTGACGGGTAAAGAGAAGGAAGAATGGCAGTTTACTACATTAGGAATAATAAAGCATGAATCCAAAATCTTTTTTATTTTTAATTTAACATAATGATTGCAAAATTCAGCTTTCATACATTTTTCAAGATTCAAATCGGAAAGAAATCGAGGAGAATGAGATTCATCACAGCAATAGAATGAAATGGAATATCGTATTGGTTTTGGATGGCTCCATAAAAGGATCTGAAGTAGTATGATTGTCCAGGTGGAAAGACGCTACAGTGAGGAAGCCTACATTACAGAGTTATTGAACGTGTCATAAGATTAGGCAGTATTTACGTTTCTCTTTTGTTGACATCTACGCATATATGCTGTATAATTAAGGCAACAGTAATAAGAATAGTGCTTGACTATATTTATGCATGATTAAGATAACGTCGAACAATTCATTATTTAGTACGCGGGGTAGCAAAGATGCATTTAGCGGCCATTCGCTCCTAGATGCCGGATTCATAAATTGGCAAAAATTGAGATAGAAAAACAGAAGGATATTTTTGTGAACAAAGCAGCATTTTAATAAAGTCATACTAAATACTATTCGGCAGTATTAAATGGATATCTAACTCTCTATTATTCCATAACTGCGTGTATAACGGAGAATTTACAAAAGAGCCCTACACGTTTTCTTTAGATTCTGGACAGTTAAGCAGCAATAAAGCCTTATACTTAAACAAGGTGTGTTTAAAATTTGTTTGGGACTGTTCACACATAGATTGACGACACGGCTAAGCTGTGTTGGATACCAAAATATAAAGAAATAAATCAGAAAACAGATGAATTTACAGGAAAGAGATCGCAATCAGTTTTTCTAGAACCAAAGTCAGTGCAAGAATAATGTGAATTGGGTTTTAAGACCAGGATCCTCGCACTTAAACGAAAGAAACATCATCTCGTATAGAACATTCCACTGCAGAAATGAAACGAATATGAGTTGATTGTAAAAACATCTCTATAACATGAAATTAGTAATGAATTCAAGCTGCCGATGTTGTTTGTAACTGGGAAGAAGAGTTCAGTGTGCAAATCTGGATGACTGCAAGGGTCCTACAAGTTTGAGATTCAGTCACTTCACCCTGGGTTTTGTCTTCTACTTATTCAAAGACAATTTAGAATATTTACATAGACAATTAAATACATTTCAATTACATTTAGGAATTACAATTTCTGGTTGTATTTGTTATGATGTTCCTGTTTAGGTTTTTGTTTGATTGCAATATGGAGAAGAGGAATCGTATACGATTTTAATAGTTACTGATTGCTAAGAATCTTTGCAAATTTATGTGTTAGCACTTTGCTGACTAACACCTGTTGTCGGTAGTTATAACGGAGTAAGCTATACTAGATTAGACATGGAATTCTGCAGTTTTGCATTAGGTATCTAAACAACCACAATAAAATGTGTGCAACGTAAACAAGAAAAATATAATCATCTAATTACTGTAACAATACTGTTAACCTACATTTAGTTCCTGCTAGATTTTAAATAACGGTACATTATCTTCTTTGCTTAAGTAATTTTTGTTTTCGTATGAATTGTCTTCTTTTGATATCAAAGAATTTTTTAAATTTCTTAAAATTTTATTATATTTTTTTAGAAAAATAATTAACATGTAATTACGACGTGAGAAATGCATACTGTAATTAGAGAGAACAAAGGATTAAAAACAAGATGTACTTCATTATTCTATACAATAATTTGATTATTTGTGGACATTATATCTCTTTATTTACTGTTGCGCAATGCACACGATATCATTTTATTCATGAGTTGTGGGTACATGTAATGTTGAGTACCTAAACGTAATTCATAATTTACGATATAATTCTCTCTAAATATTTGTAGGTAGCCTAATTTAAATCGTTGACATTTTTCTTAACGTGTTTCTTCTATTTGTTTGTAGATTTCATTCTTGCTTCACAATTAACGTTATTTATTTTGTCAATCTTATCAGTATCTCAGTATTTACATGAATCAAAGTAAATGTTTAACACTTAATATGATACCTACTAATAATGGAACCTTTAATAAACTGTATTTTTTTAATCTTCCTTAAAGAGTCTTACAGCGATGTCGTTGTGACAAAAAATATGTGTCACAATGTTTTGAAATAAATTCTTAAGGACTTTAACATCCATGAAATGCAGTCAGGTAATGGCATGTTTCATGACAACGATGTGTCTCTGCTTAAAGCTAGCATTTTGTGGACAGAGGTTCGATCGAAGAATGCACAGAGGAAAGAAAGCGTAGATTTAAACTCATGTTGAAATGGCATTATTTTGTTCAACATTTGAAGATAAATTTCATTAAAAAAATTCTTCCCATTGAAGTACCGTAAATTATACCTTTTTACTTTGTTTCTTGCACTGTGAAAATACTTAATTATTTATGTTAATTAGTGTTGTCAATCTTTTCTTGCTTTTTATTGGTCTTGTTTTCTTTTGGTCACTTAAGACAAGACAAGACTTGACAACTCGAATTATAAGATTTAAAAATAAGTCTTGCGAGATGAGATAAAAAATATTACTACGGCAATAAGTCTTGCAAATACAAGAACGGGTAATATTGAAATTAACTGAAAAAATAAACATTGCATTTTTATTGTAGGTATATACTTTATTTAAAAGCATATACAATTATTTTTAAAATCAAAGTTTTTCTTTTGCAAAATTGCGAGAGAAGAAATTTGCCAGACTCTTACAAGACAAGACAAGACAAAATCCTACAAGATCGAGCAAGAACAAGACTTTAAAGAAACTCTTCTTTTGAAAGACAAGGCAAGATTTCTTGTCGCAGATAACATTATTCTTAATTCAAGTAGTTAATAGAATTATGCAGGGTGATATACACTTTTCTCAGTGTGCAGTTGGTGAGTAATATTCAGAAAACGTTATGATGAAACATAATAGAGGAAAATTTTTCTATTTTTCCTTATTGTAATTGTGTAACAGCACTGGAAAAAAACTTATAGGTATAATTGACACAATGAAGAAACATTTTTTCCAACTTGCTTAGATTTTGCCTCTAAAAGCAGCTATGGATTTATTGAAAATTGCCTCAACGTGAACTTCTTTCATAGTAGTTCACTTAGTAAGAATGCTACAAAATCTGCTCACTGCCTGCGATTGAACTTGCCCAAAAGAACTACCGGACATTGAAACAACATTTCTAATTAAAACTTCTGATACTTTTTTGTAAAATGTATCTTCACCAGGAAAAGATCATAATCAAGCAAAAGCAAAGAAATGCGTGCATCAGTGTGTCTCTTGTTTGAAGCTATATTTAGTAAGTAGTTAAGATGAGAGAAAAATGGTTCTTAGAAAATAGTTATCAGTCTTTATGGTCTACGATATCAACACGACCAGCCATATTCTGTTGTGCTTTCCGGGACAGCTGAATACATAAATTAAAATAAAAATAGTAATATATTTAGGTGGAATTCTCTTTTAAGGTTTACAAAATATTTGGCGCCGGTCCAGAAGCCATAGAATCCGTGATGCGACCGACAACTCATAAAGGAGAAAGTTGCCAGCTGTTTATATATTTCTCATTTTATTGAACGAGAAGGATTTGTACATAATTATAAAGATTATAGTTCCGTGAGTCGTGTGTTTGAAATATGCCTTCATTACAAATCCTTGACAAAACTTGTTAAAGCATTCCTCTGAATATGACGAATGATAAAAGAAAAAGAAGAAACATGTGTATCAGAAAAGGTTATCTATATGTTACACTCAAGTAATTATCCTAATATGCACGATAAAAGAATGTGGATGAATATATAAATTTTTAATAATTTAATTTATTATGATGGTATGATTTTACGTGAACAATATCGGGTTTTCTTTCGAAATATAAATAAAGAGGTATTTTGGTACAATATGTTTAAATGTTCCTGGAATGATTAACGAACCAACTTAAAATAAAGTTTGTTTATATTCCGCTAAATATTATTTTGCCTCTTTGCGGTGAAACAGATGTGGGGAAATGCCAAGTAACGATGACCTTTCCTTTCTAGATCTGCATACAGGCTAGCTATTCGGTATTATTTAGGGTTGTTATGGTTATTTATTACTAAATATATGCTCTCTATTCTTTTATTTCATATTTCTTCGGATTCAGAGCTAGACTACTCGTAAAACAGTATTTTTAAATGGGGTATTTACATTAAATATATAATATAGTCGAGGAACCTGTTGTTCTGCTTATTTTCCCTTTCAATATCGTCTTAAGTCAAATTAAATTTTAAATATAATACCAACTAACATCGAAATTAATTTTGCTTCATATTTTGCTCGATCCAATACAGCTTAATTAGCATTTTCTATTAAATTAACCGTTTTTAATGTTACATGGAAAGATTATGTCTCAATGTCTTCAGTTTGCTGTTGGAATTATTTTGAAATATTTATGAATTATTTAACTTTAAGTACATTATACAGGGTGTCCCGTTAAAGTACTTATGCTACCACCTCTTAAACGCACCATTTTTCAGTTTTAGATCTTAAAAGGTGCAACTACGAAAGTAGCTTTAGGAAATCAGTAAATAATATAGATATGAATAAAATTGATAGAGCGGAAGGGTGTTTTTAACACACTATATAGAATTTTAAGTTAAAAAATAAATTTCTACAGGTACAACAAATACGATTTTTAGAACGGCTATTGAATTTATAATTTTTCTCGTCTCGTTTTTTTATGTAAAATGTTAAGTTCTGATTCCGGTAAATTTTAAAATGCAGAGACGGGGTGTTGTAGGATATATATGTATAGTTTCAAATTCATAAAAAGTGACAAATTTACAGTAACGCGAAGTAGCACAGCTACCTCCAGCAGTCATTTGCTACTCCATACGGAATTCCGTATGCCGATTCGCGACAGAGGTCGCTAGCTTCCAATGGTTTTCTAGTGTGATGAGGAATGACTTCTAGAGGTAACTGTGCTACACCTTGTTATACTATTCGGGAGGCTAATGCCGCGAATTACACTTAGAACGCTTCGTGTGTAACGAGGCTTTAGGTTTTCCTGGTGCAATTCAATGCTGGTCGGGGCATTACGCCGCAGAGTAGTTGTTTCCTAGAATTTCGTGTTTCAATGGTTTCCACTGCGAAGTAGACTGCGACTTCTCAGTCCGGCATGAAGTATCGTATGGTCGCTAGATGTAGCTTTGCTCATTTTCTCTACTGTCGGGTTAGACAGACTCAAAACTATTAGGGTTATTCGTCGGTTACCTCACCTATGGCATACTAATGAGAGCGAATAAGTTCGAAACTGGTACATGTCTGGTGGCCTGCTGACGAGTGACTTTAGCAGTTTGCTATAGGTTTTATAGGTATAATTCAATGCCGGTTGGGACATTAGCCCGAGGAGTAGTTGTTTCCTGGAATGCCGTATTTATAATTTACAGTAGTTAGATGAGTAAGGGCAATGAGAGTTGCAGGGGGCAAGATTCCATAGGCGTACTACTTAAGAAGGGCTCAAAGAACACCACGCTATCAATAGTAAGTTGACGCTGAGTACTTTAATAGTTCATGTGAGTGTTCTTGGAACCTTCAAGTGGTACGCCTATGGAATTTTGTCCTCTGCAGCTCTCAGCTCCTTTACTCATTTAACTACTGTAAATTAGTCACTTTATAATATTTTGAATCTCATTCCTGTCCATTTTGTAAATGTATCTTCTAGGAAACTAAACATTCTAGGTACTTAAAAAACATAAGAGGCAAGAAACAAATTCAACAGTCTTTCTAACTGATAGCTATGTGAGCTCATAGCTCTGTAGCCTAATTAGAAAACTAAAACTAGGTAAGGACCTCTAAGCTTTGAAGGTTTAATAGTTTGTCACAATGGCACCTGTTGTATATCCACTCCATATATCTACAATCTCCAATGATACAAAGGTTGAGTTCGACAAAATAGATCTAAATGATCTAGATCTATCTTTCTCTCTTGTTATCTCATGAAATTGAAAAAGGAAACAACACATTTAGAGCATCCAGATATATTTGCCGAACTTGCCTAAAGAAACCAAACAGTGCGCGTACATTTTAAAATTAGTTAATGCTACAAAGTGAGGATTGTTAAAGATTTAATTGGTACAATTTACTATAGGTTATATTTTGTAGCATCTTTTAGACATAAGTTTGTATGATATTTAAAGGTCATTTAAAGATATTAACAAGTTCATTGTTGAGTGTGAACATTCTAGTATAAACACTAACAAAACTCAAAACCGCTGATATCGATCAAGTAGCATTTTGCGGTACGTAGAAGCGCAACTTAAAGGAATTCTAATTATAACCGTCCACATACTCGTAGAGTGTCGATAACATGCTGTCGGCTGCTATTCGTAAAATTAAATCATTCTAAAACTTATGCAATGTTACTTACGTGAAGAAAATGACCGATAAGGGATTGGCCGTATCTCTCGGATTGGGGTTGACGTTTTCTTTGGTGATATCCATGGCTGTGCTTTGAACGGTAAATATCAGCAGCCACCATTGACTTTGCTAATTGCAATAGCACACATACACACACGCACTTCACAGTTTTTTTGTTTGTTGGCGCAGCACGGCAGACTATGATAATCGGGGTTTGTTTGTTTTAACTTCCACTTTATGTCTGAATTAGCTCGGCGTTCGCTTTGCTGGGTTTTATAGCAGGCGTGTATAATTTCAGTCTTCAGTCTGTGGAATCCATAAAAACATTATGATCCCTGGAAGAACACCATTAGAAGTAGTTACGGATTGCCTGTGGGTTTCCCCTTTGATGATTTTAATGTGTAGTTTCAGCCTGCCTGTTATATAGCAATTAAATTCTTACAGAAGAAGCGCAGCGTGCTTTTCAAGCTCTGAAATTAAAAAGAAAAATAATTAAAATCAACATATATTAATGCATACAAGAAGAAACTTTACACATCTATCGAAAACAATAGGTATAGTAAATGTGTGGTATCATGTCCATGACACATTTTTATTCATAAATGTTTGTTTAATTACATAGCAAGGTTTTAAGTGTTGACTTTACGCATTCATCCACTTTAGAACACTTATTATTTTCTCGATAGTGATCTTTAATATAAAGCATTCCATTTTAGAGGCCTCTGTCACAGTCATTAACACAGAGAGAAGCAAATAATCTTTATTTGTATATTTATTTGATTTCCAACTGATCGTCTGTTAGATCGCATAGAAAACATACATTTTTTTTCATTTTTAATTTGATGTAGGTATGCAGGGTGTCTGGAAATGTAATGTTAAAAATGAAAGATATACAGGAGAGGTCAAAGTAGTAGTAGAACTACTTTATTTTAAAAATTTTGCTATCGGGCTTCGTTATGGAGTTATTCGCCTTCAAAGTAACAAGTTGACCAATTTTGAGAAGAATCACATTTTATTATTAATCGTTGTTGGAAGAGGTTGCTGTAAATATTCGAAATAACATGTGGCTGATACACGATGGTTTTCCTTATTTTAGCAGGGCAGTAAGAACGCATTTAAATACCGCATTTCCAGATCGATGGATCGGCCGAGGTGGTCTTTTTCTGTGGCCGTCTCGGTCTCCCAATCTTAAAACCCTAGTTTATCAAACTTCTGTCAATAGCAGAGAGGAATTATTAAATCGTACGACGTCGACGTACCATCACCATTAGAAATAACCGCCAAATGTTATTTCGAGTAGAGCAGAAAATGAATTGACTTTCATGGTGCACATATTTATTTAACGTCAAATGTAATAATGTAAACAATTATTTATTTTCAAAAATGTTACTTTAATATTTGTATTTTTTATTTTAGTTGTTATTACGTAATAAAATCTGATTTTTCTCAAAAACAGGACAAAATATCGAAAATGAAATATGATAGGTCGGTCGACAGACTAGCGGTTTAAGGCGTCAACACTTCAATCGAGGTAGCCTCTCTGCCGGCAGGTTTGAATCCTGCGGCAAGTAGACCATAAATCTGCTATATTTGCGGAGAGGGTTGGCACTCTTTCTGCGGATATGGTAGGGTGGAAGAATGTTGGCTTGAGTCAATGTGAGAGATTGCTACCGGTCGACCTTTGGTTACACCTCTAATTAATGAGGTTTTCCAAGTTTCTTTCATTTCTGCAGTGAATGGTGGTTAGGGTCTACCAATATAAGTCGTTCCTAGGTGCAAACGTGACCTGCTTAATAATAATATGCTACCCCCTACCGCACAAGTCTCCGATTTCTGGGCTAATTCTCGTGATTAGAATGAGGGGTAGAGATATTAATATATATTTTTTTAGCAAATATGAGAGGAACCGAATTGTCAAAGAAAAATGTCAAATTTGGTAACGCTAGAACAGAACTTTAAATAGATAATTTCGTCTGTTCCTGTATAATGTAGGCATATTGAATATCAGTTTAAACTTGGAAATAAGCATTACTATGAGTTACTTTAACTGCCGAAATTTCATTGTGGTCAAGGCAACGGCTTAAAAGTTATAATTGAAATAATTTTTTCAATTTCTTTAAAAATGAATAACTTTATAATGAAGCCCGATAGCAAAATTTGTTATATGAAGTATTACAACTATTGTATGTATGGTCTTTTTGACGTGACCTTGACGGATACCCTGTATATAAGATTATCGAAGATAATATAAACCTTAATATAAATAGAAAAGTATTATTTTTCGATATAATTTCTGAATTACATCGTTGCCAATTGTTTAGAATACCTTTCGTTCAGATAACAGTTTACATAAAACGATACATCATTTGTGACCTTGTAAAGGCTAATAACTGAAACCATTACAATGGTTGAACACCTTGAAGACTGTGCAAATTGCTTTAAATGAGATCACTACAAGTTTCTTGTAACAAGTTTTCGTGGGGTCATTGAATTTTGTATATTGCAGTTACTAAGTGTTGATCATGTGTAGATAATTAATTACATTGGCAGGGTATGTTTCATCATTCCATATTACTTCTTTTCACCATCACTTGTTTTAATATGTTCGCTCTGTGTTGAGATAATTAATTAATATAACAATTTTAAGCCTTTTGTTATATGTATCTCTATAGTTTTTATCCGAATTTTATACAAAGGGGTTTTGAGAGGCCCTGATTAACTCCAAATTACCAAATTTAAAATTTCGGAAGTATAAAAAATCATAGCAGGCGTTGGAAAACCGCGGTAAGGGCGGGGTTATTAATATAATGATAGATTAGCAGCAGCGCTTTTCCATATCATTTAATGACATTATCTTGAAGAATAAAGTTTTTACAGATTTATATGAAAATAAAACCTCGAGAGGTCTTCATTAAATGTTAAATAAAATAACTTAACATCTATATTGAAATTTGAGGATATAAAGAAAATCATAGTAAGCCTTCGATCGCCATCTGAACAGCCGTGGTAGGATTAGAAGAAGCAATTTTCGATACCATTTAAAAGAAAAAAATATTTGTTGGATTATCTTGAAGACTAAAGTTTTTACAGATTTGTGCACAAATAGAAGCTGACTCACTGTATATTGTACCCTGTAGATAGTTTCAAGTGCCATCCAAAATGTAGTACCCGTTTATGAATAAAACCCATCTACGTCAGAATAACGCGATTTAACAAACTTTTAATCTTTCAAGTGTCACTTTAGTTATCTTTATTCAGCATTTTATAGTATTTATACCTGAGGTTCAAAATAATATAGAGTGATTCATTCACATCATTTAGATGAGTATGGGAGGTGATTCCATAAGCGTGCCACTCAAATTATTAAAAACAGGTTGAGGCAACCTAATAGCTTAATCTCACCCGTGTTATCCTCTCCACAATTGTAGAATGCCGTCTTTTTGAATGGCCATTGAATTGTCACAGTGACAAAAAAACTAAACCGTATTTCAAAATCCTGCGGTACTTTCAATATGCGTTATTATTAGGCGCCGTCCTTTTCCAGAAGGTGACTTTAATCTAATCAGAAGAAATGCTTGCTACTTGCTTTGGATATTGCAATCGTGCTACACTTTTATCACCGTATGGCCTTCATTTATCCATGTGTCATCTGTGTAATATATTCTTCGACCTTCTAATATTTGTCTTACGTAGTTTTCTTGCCATATTACTATTTCCTCTTTTTCTAATTCTTTCGATGTTTCATAAAACGCAAATTCATATCACGCATAAATGCAAACGCACCTTTCTAGATATTCTAGGTAATAAAGCTTCATCCTGTGAGATAGCAACCTGAGAAAGAAATTTTTAAAAGACCATCCATGAATTGTTCTATGAACTGCGTATTTTGTATAATCAACCTTTATCTTCTTTCTTCTGCGAGTTTACACCATTTCCCGTTCCGCAGTTGTATATTCTTTGTCAATCTTTATTGAATGATGTACACTATTCACAGACATTCTTGTTAATGAAGTACATATTTCAACCGCATTACGTACCCTCATATTTTGGTCTCGTTCCTTAATTTGTTCATTCACATTTTTTATCATCCGATATTCCTCACTTGTTAGATTAGGACGTTTATGATTTTTAGAATACTCTGTAGAGTTCAAATTACTATTTATTCTTAAGAATACAAACATAAACCCGAAATTTTCCCATGTGAACGCTCAGGACAGCGCTACAGATGGATCCGTCAATTCGTCATAACGCTTAGTAATCAGGTAAAGATCAGGTAATGCTGTCTCAGAAATACGGAGCAATCAATTCAATACAGTTTTATAGAAAAATATACGGACATAGTTGCGGCATGAACAAATGAATAATTTATTATATTTCATCAAAATATTTAAGAAACTACATCTGTGAATAATAAAACTATATACTACACTAAATGTTTGCACTAAATATCGCACTAAATTACAAAAAAATATTTATTTAACGCGACAAATTATAGAAAATTATGTTAACAATAAAAACAATTGCGTAACGTCAGATCTGACGTAAGTCGTCTGAATTGTTGTCGCAACTATAGCATGTATTTCTCTTTGTGCTGACTGCTCTAAACGGTGAGCGGATTTATAACATGAACCACTCCCCATTATTTTGGACCTCGACTGTAGTATTTCTCTAATATGAACAGCTCTGTTTATCAACGCTACCAGCACATTATTTTAACTGTATAATAATCCAAATATACTGTGAAAAAATAGTTAAATATATTTGTTTATAAGTTTCTACTGTTTGTAATATGCAAATTTGCAAAGTAAAGTAGGCAGTACATGATAAGATTATATAATGTGACTGAAAAATTAACAGGTGGAAATGTAACTGTTTATCGCACAGCTGTAATTATCTATATAATTATTGCTACAAAAATAATGATAAAATAATGAAGGCAATTTAAATTCGTATAACTTTGAAATTATTTTGTAGCAGTTCTTTTGCAAGTGGCATGTATTTTATTTCATTGCAAATCAAAAATTAAAAGTTGTTTATGAATACTGAATCGTTCATGCAGTGATTTGAATATTAAATAGTACGAATTAAGATAAGGGTAAAATGTTTATAAAAAAAATACATACCTAGAGTCCATGTAATTCTGCAACTTATAACTAACTTGTTGAATGTAGACCTAATTTGACTATGACCAAAGCTTTTTTTTATATAGAAACTATTTGCTAGAAATATATTTCACAACCTCCAATGTATACCTCCAATAAGTGAAATAAAGGTTTGAAGGTATATTGTGGAATTAGCATTTTTGCCTTTATCAAAGAATATGCTGTTGTTATGAAATATATGCATGAATTTACAAAACAATTATAACACAGTAGCAATTTATTCAAACTTGATAATAAGTATAAATTATAATATATAATGAAAATTACTATTGTGTGGCAATGGTTATTATTGAAAAATATTATCAATTAACTAATACATAAATATGTACTTATTTACTGAAATTTTGATTTACAAATATGTCGAGTAATTGAGGCAATTTATTTGGTTTGGAAACACATGATTAAAAACTGTATATGCTGAATCACGAGCCATACAGGGTGGTCCGTATTTCATGTTTCAAATTAGAAAAAAGTCAGGTAGTTAAATAGCTAACTATCGTCATTATTTTACAACAGAAAGAGCTGAAATTTGGTAGAGAGAGATACGGATACATATAAGAGAAATTGATTTTTATACAAAGAAAATATTTATGGTCACTAGTTTCGATTATGCAACATTCAATTGTTTTTTTCTTAGAGGCGCCATATTGGATCTTGACAGTAACAGATGGAGAATAAAATTAGGAACACATTAATACGTAACACTACTATTTTATTTGAAGAATAACCCATAAAATAAGTCAATAATAAAAAATCTAATTGTTCGTGACGTAAAACAAAAATCAGTATTTAACCGAACAAAATACACAAATATTCTACTAATCCTACATAAACTTCACAGAGCATACACAAAGCCCAATCTCTCTAATCTAATGTTGTCCACAACGTTTTCAATTCTTTATCAAATAGATTTAAAAGTAGTAAAAACATAACAGGCACAGAAGTTTTAATAAAGTTACTTATTTTGAAAGCGTGTATATATGCTATTTTAGAATTACTAGGCTCTGCTTCATTTTGCAAAAACATTTCTAAATTGCTAATATTTATTTCCACCCTAAAAATATTTAAATACTTCTGATAAGGCTTCCAACAATAACAACAATCTAGCAATATCTGTCTGTGTTTGTTGATTTTTGTTTTGTCAGGAACTAGATTGTTTACTTAAATTTATTAAATTGTATAGGTAATTCTTATTGACTTGTTTGTAATTTTATTCTCGATCTGTTACTATCTGAATCCAATATGGGTACATAAGAAAAAATAAACAAATTAATGTTGCGTAGCCGAATCTACCTAAACTCTGTACCAAATTTCAGCTCTTTTTGTTGTGAGATAATGATTAGCTGGCATTATCTAGAATCGCTATTTTAAATTTTCCTACAACATTTCAACCTCGCCAGCAGATATCTTGAACTTGTTTGGTATATTCTAAAGGGCATTTGGCCCACCCATTTTTACAGTTTTTGATGACAATGGTGGGCCATTAAAAGTGGACCATCCTGTATGTTGCGTATACGAACACTAACAATCTATAATAATCAGGAATTGTGCTATTCAAGGTTATCAACAGTGACATTTAAAATATAGAGATATCAGTTCTGAATAACAGCGGCATACTGCTCCAAATTGTAATTTTAAGTGCAATTACGATACGTACGTACAATTGGCTATGGCCACGTGTGTATCAAATTCAGATGATATCACCAGCAGTGATGATATCTGATCGATAGTTTGGTATTATCTTGATTATTTTAATCAATACGTAATCGTGGCCTATGAGAATGCAATATTTTATAAGACTTTCAGAATTTTAGGAAACCTGGTAAAATCACAAGAAAATCAACGATCTGTGAGTATTTCATATTTAAGATATTAAAAAAATGCTAAACATCGGGTGCTCCAATTAAAATTTTCATTTTATGTTTCTCGCTATTTCGCATTTGTTGGTACAGTCGCTCGAAAATGGATCGATGTACTGTTAGTTGTACACACAACGTATTGACATTGTAAAAATTCACATCGAAATGGCGAAAATATGAGAGACAGTTTGCACTGACTTTGATCGACACAAAGCGTCTTCATGGCCAAGTGTAGTGAAATTAATTGCTAAATTTGAAGTCTTGACCAAGATACAAATATTTAAAAACCAACACGTGTTCGTACAGTCAGATCACTCTAAAATATTACTGCTACAGTATTACTGCTCAACTTGAAGACGTTCCCAGCATTTACGCATAAAACAACCACTCTGCACACTATGTTTATACGAAGATGTTAACGAAGCAACTGAAACCGACATACCACAAAGTCGTTGTTAATTGGTTATTGGAAATGCAAGAAGCAGATGCTTATTATTATTTTTTTTTTTCAAGAAAATCATTTTCAGTGATGAGGCACATTTCATTTTCTGGCTACGTTGAAAAATAAAATTGTCGCATCTGTAGCTCTGAAAATCCAAGAGCCCTAGTTGAAGAATCACATTACCCATAACGAGTGACAGACTGATTATGTTTTGTCTAGCGGATTTATTGCATCGTAATTTTTCGCAAATGAGGCTAGTGAAATCGCAACAGTAAATATGGGATGCGTTATCGGCAAATGATAACCGACTATTTTTGGCCTGAAGTTCCAATTTGATACAGGCGACCTTCACTTCCAACATGCCGCACATGAAAAACAATCGCTGTATTGCACGAAAGGTTTGATGGTCGCTTAATTTGGAGCTGTCATTTCTTCCAGATCGCGACACCTTTAGATGGTTTAAGGCTTTGTTAAAAATAATACTCCGGCAACAATTCAGGTGCTCGAAAACTATATTGCACATGTTATTTGCAATATTAAGTCGCAGTTGTGCGAAAAGGTAAGGAACAGTTTTCTGGAAAGAATAACGTGGCTTGCTTTTAAGATTCTTTCTGGACATGAAAACATTTCTCTAAAGTCAATCATCTTTCTATCTAGAGAGAATTTGAATCGGCTGTATGTAGACTATATGCTGAAAGAAATGTTGATTTACACGATTCCAATAGAAAAGACTGTGATGGCCTGGATTGTAATGGGATGTTCACAGAGTGCATAATAGAGTAAGAGTCATATAAGAAATTATCGTTACAATTTATCAGAAGAAACAAAATAGAGGGATTAGGACCACTACAACTTCAAAGTAAACAACCATAGGAAATGTACTGGACTTATTTTAGCGCCAATTAATTGGAACCTGCAGCTCATACCTTATTTATGTTAATCATGACGAGACACGACTCAAAAATGATGTACGATATATATCAAGATGGTCAGACGAGCATGATCGAATGTAAGACCTATAACAACATTTACATTTTTGGAATAATAAACGGGAACTATGAGAACCTACGGCGGCTATGGAAACTCTTCTGGACTATCCTTATCTTTACTTTGTGTTATTAAAAGAGGTTAGAATGTGTCTTTTCAGGCTGTTGAATGTGGCAATGGAATTAAATATCAATCCATATTAGATACAAAAACGGGTTATATGATTTCAAAACTAAATTAATAACAAGTGGTACAAATTTAATGGAACATACAATATCAAACTCGGTTCTATTGGGTATCTGGTACAAAAAAGGCTCAAATACCGAGTAATTACATTTGGTAACTATTATCCAAGTTGAGATTTATACAATACTGTACTTTACAGGAGTGAAAAAAAATCAGGAATAAACGGATCAATATTCTTATAGACAATAAGGTATCTCTGAAGGCATTAACCAACTAAACTGGTATGGAAATACCTGAAAGTTCCAGTGGTAAATTAGGTAATATCAATGCTGGGACAATTAAGCGCTGAAGGGAATTAAAAATCTGATGCGAGGGAATGTCAATAACCATAATGCAGGGCCAAATTAGGAAATAGGTCAGTAATCAGCATTAACTTGGTAATATTTTAATCAAACAAATATCAGGAAAAAAACATTAAATAATTGTTGTCATTAATATAGGTTTCCTTACCGTTCTAAAAAGAGAAACAACTTACCATATCATATTTTGCGCATTAGATTACAGAAAACAGGTTCTGCTGGACAATCAAAATCGGACAAGAAGAGTGCAATTAGTTAAGGTACCGAATTACTTTTCTATGATTTTTTCATGCACTGGAAAAATCAACACTTTATTAAAGGCATGCCCTAGCACAGCAATCATTAATCGTGTTTTTTTGTAACCTTTGCATAATTTCCAATCGACCGTGTCACAAAAAATTATTTATTATTTTGATATTACTTAAAAATAATAAATTACATTTTCTAGAGATTTCTATAAAATGCATACAAATTAATATTTTAAAAACACAACTTATTTGGAGAACATATTTTAAATAAAAGATGCACCAGGTGTCAAATATCTATTATTATATTAAAGCGATAGTGTTATTTGTCATTTAAATTTTTCTTTTCAGACTTACCGTCCTTTGTACAAGAAGGAAACAGTTTTATTTGACTTATAAATGCGTTTTTGCTGAGTCAGTGAGGTTCAGCTTAATATATTTGTAGTTTTATCAGTTGATGATGGAACACAATCCAATTATTATAAATTGAAAGTATCTGTAAGAAATAATAACTACTTATTTTTCCTAGAAGTAATAACATTTTACATTTAAAGAGGTCATACTCTTATCTGTTAAGTCTAATAACTTCAATTGCTTATTAGTCTCAATTAAATGTCGTTAGAGACAAACTTATTCAAACATCTGCTTTCTCTAAGCAAGCAAGTGCTTCAGTTGACGCAATACACAATTAGCCACAACATAGGCCCTTATTGGCTTTATTGAATTTATAAAAATATATTATATTTCAACCTTCAACGCTATCTATTGAATAAGTTAATGGGAAGTGGAAAGACCGGCTTCAAATTTATTCATACACTTGTTTCTGTACGGGTGGTAATTTGAGGGATGTTTTTTTATTTTAAACCACTCATCTATAACAACTTGATTTATGGTATAATTTGGTTTCACCCATATTAGATAGTTCACGGTGCACATGGTGCGTTTACAAGGCTAACTGTCTAGCAGAGTAGTTAATCATAAGCAGTTTTGATTCATTTTTGTAAACAGTTGTTGATTTAAAAACTAATACTCAATAGTGAAGTATATATATTGCAATGACTAAAATTTTATTTCTAAAAATGAAAATTATGGAATATATACCTATTTTGCTGGAGAACTGGAAACTACATACAATTTCAACGTTACTACGGGGCGTATTTATTTATTAAATCAGTTACCCTTATACGTTACATACTGAGCTGGTATGTTTATTTATTTATTTAATACATCACCCAACACAGAATTCATGTACTGGGTAAGTAAAGACATTAAATAAATTAGAAATATCATAATAAAAACAAAATATAAATTGAGAAAATGAAAAATTCAGTAAAATTGTGTTACGATAAAATTTTATTTTTTTATTACATTGATATTAGTGTTAAATATGTCCAATCCATACTGCAGGTTATCATAAGTGAAACACATTCTGTGTAACGGTGAGAATTTTAATAAATTCGTTTTAGGTCTATTCAAATAAAAAGTAGAACTATGCGTTGACTGATTGGGTACCTGCAATAGTATTAAGTGTAAAAATTCAGAGTAATCACACATACCATCTAAGATCTTATAAACATGACCAAGTGCATATTTCTCGCTCAAGACTAGACATCCCGAATCGTTCAAGTAAAATATTGTGCAGAATACCCATTCGAGAAATACTATCCCGACGAAAAGAAAGGAACTTTTAAAAACGCCACTCAACATCTCGAGGTTTGATTGCAATATATTATAATCAAGATCCCACTGCAAAGTACCTTCACACAAATGTTAATAGAACGAAGTGCATTTGAACATGTGTTTTATATGCCTCCTAACATTAATTGGCTAGGTTGGCTAATCAAAGCCGGGTCCTAGAGGCATTAATTATGCATTAAAAATTATAGAGGTGAACTTTAATAAAATAAATAATGTACCATTTGAAAATGGGTGTAGTTTCAAGGGGCAGTACTTAATATATTATAATTTCGGTCAGTCCGAAAATACAAATTGTATGCTCAATAACAAAGTGGGCGGCGCAATATGTGCAGTAAAGAAAAACAAAATGAGAAATAACATATCTTCAAACAAGTAGTTCAATAAATATATGAATGCTTGAAAATCCAATCGGGCAGTAAAATAAATAAATGGGCAGTAACGCATGTGCACATATTAAATCAGAATAGGTCAGTCATAAATCTTCAGATAAGCAGTTCTACAAATACTTAAGCAGTAAACAGTATGGTCGGTCTATTTATGGTATGTATCATTTTTAAGACAGTTGAAAAAGTAAAATGAAAATTAGCTGTGGATACTAAGAAAACAGTGTTTAGATCTAAAGAATTATTTTGATATATTTGTCATGTTTCATTAATTAAAATTTGTAGTGGTCAAATATACTTTTTTCTTTTAATTTATGTGAAATAAAAAATTTGTGCTACGAAAATAAATTGTTTTATTAAAAATCGAGACCTACAACTGACGAAATATTTATTTAACTGCCCATTTATTCATTTCACCGCTCAAATAATAATTGAACTGGACATTTATTTAATGTACCGCTCTTCTAAGATTTGTACTGCTACTATAGGATGTAAGTATTTTTTTATTACTGACCACATTTTACTGCCACAATTAATTAATTACTACCAAAAAAAGTTATACTGCCCGTCCGATTTTTAAACTACTCAATGTAACTGTCCGAAAATTTAAAAAACCGCAAAACTTCCCTTTGAAAATTGACAACCTGATAAATAAAAATATATAGAGTTGTCACTTCTTAGTTGGTTGTCAACATTGGTTGATTAAACATTAATGTTTATATTGGCGTACAAATTCACCGACTGTTATGGAAAAAAATATATACCAATCGAAAACTTATAGTCTGCGTTTTCAGAATATATAGAGTTGCCTGCATATTTCCAGGTCTAAAGTAAGACAACCCTCCCGGAAAAATTTAAATTTTGGGTGCACGAAATAAAACGAAACTTGCCGCTGTGCGACCAAGACAGCGCCGTAACAAAAAATCACATGGTTCCCCGCAATATGACAAAATGTAATATGCAGAACGCCGACATTAATTTTGTTCGTTCTTGTACATACTTATACAGATAGGTAGTTATGAGGGTACACTTACACTATATTATAAAAAACCTGCGAAATTGCGACAAGATGATGCCACCAACTGTTTTGTTTTTATTAAATGATTTGTTTGTCTGTTGACAATTTCATTGACGCCATTGGTTTAAAGTAAATTAATAAAAAATAATCATGTTTATTTCAGACAATGGCCGCAATACAAAATTACAGTGTCATGATTTTAAATTATTTTTTTGTGCTTATTTAATTTTAACATTTGATATATATATTAGTCTCTTTTATGGTGGTGGATTGTTTGCGCTTAGGCTTGACTTGGTTTTAGGAGTAAAATGTAGAAAGGGAGAAAGAGTGAGAGAAAGCGGAGGAACTTTGAGTGTCTATTTTTGGTAAAATCTGCCACTCTATCGTCAAAATAAAAGTTATGTTGTCATATGCACATATTTTTCTAGCATCTCATAACACTAGATAATTGGTTGCAATTTTTCGTATGGTATATAATTCGGTTCCTTGAGAGCACTGAAAACATTATTGAAATATATCTGTTTTTTATTACTTTATTTTTTTCTTGACGCAAGGGAGGCACAAATTTTTAATGTAAATATTCATTTTTGTAAACTATTTTAATTTTGTGATTTTCACATTAGGAAATTATTACCATTACTAATAAATTGAATGGGCGTTATCTGCCTTTCAAATATGTTTCTCTGAAGAACTTACAGAAAGTGGAGGATGAGAAATCAAAAAACACGTCCTTGGGTATAACAATTTCTTTGTGCAGTTGTATGAGTTTTCAGTACCTTTAAGTTGGTATATTCCTAATTTTATTCTTCCGGTTAAATATTTTTATTTTTCATTGCACTATTAGATTCAAAATGTTTGTTTCTTGTTTTTGTTTATAATTAAAAATGGGTCACCAATTATGTATTTGTCATATAATAAATTTGTCAATATCATTTGCTTTGATTTAAATTGTGATTTTTTTAAGTTTAACATTTAAATCATGCTTAAATTCATAATTTAAATCACCTTAACTCTATTTTTTACATTAAACTATAAGTCATGTACTATAATATTCTGTTATAACTAATAGACATTAGTATATTAATTTTGAAATATGTATATTGGGATTAAAAATAACTTTTTAGCACAATCGTTCTGAAATATGCACTTATTGTCATTGTTGACACATTCTGTAAGTTAAATATACAACACTGTGGCTTGTTTCCATAGAAATCAATGAAATAATAGTGCTGCTTGAGTTCATAACAACATTAACTATAAGTAAAAATCAGTAATTCTTTTCACCAATAAATGCTGGGCTTATTTATTGTAAAATTTAAAGGTACAATTTGTGCAATTCTTAATCCTAATAGTTTTTCCCTCGTTTTTATCTGTTGCTTTTACAGTAATTGAATTGTCTGTATTACTTACTAAGTTAGATATGTTAGGATTAGTATAAACTTCAGTAGTTTTGTCTTCAAACACTGGAATGGAGTCAAATTTATTGTTACTGCCGCTGTTGGTATGTAAAATCTTATCAGCTAACTCTATTTTCTTTGTTAAAGACTCTGCAACATATCCTTAAACGACACCAGAAGACCTAAAATTACATTTTCTGTTAGTCAAATAATACATTAATGTTATCACTAAAACCTCCAACCCCCATGACGTTTGAGTGCCATAACATCAACTCCAGTATTTGCTAACAAAGTCGCCGACGCCCTTCTAAAAACATGTCCAGTATAGGATTTTGGATCTTGCAGTTTTAAATATTCGGCAATTTTTTGTGGTATTTGTCCCAATGTATTTATACCCACAAGTTGTTTACACATTTTCCCTGACGAACTGAGTAGAAAAATCGACGAAAGTTAGTCTCCTTAGGTCTTAAGCCTGTATATTTTCGCAAAATCGTCAAAAAAGGGACTTTTTCATTGGCCTTGTCAGTGATTGTCAAAATTCGACTAATACGCGTTTTGGTATCAGGCACTTTAACAATGACAACTGAACCTTCATCCGTAATGTCATCAACTGTCATCTTCATAAGTTCATCACGCCTAAGAGCCCGAGCGACTCCCATTATCATCACTGCTTTCATCATAATATAGGTTTCATTGGGGGCTTCCAGCAGGAATTTATTATATTTTTCTTCTTTAGAAATGCTACTAACTTCTTAAATTGCGATATATCGACACCATTATTTAAGTTGATCGTACTTTTAACCATAGAGTACTCTGCCCATAAGCTTCCCGGAGACTACAATCTTAAATATCTCTGAACAAAATAAGCCAGCAAAGTTTTTTCAGATATCTCAGCTTTCTTCTCATTCAACCATTTCCTGAAGGCATCATAGACTTTTTCATACCTCACCTTTGACTTTGTGGGAATTAATGACCCACAACCTATTTGATACGATTCTTCAATGTCCGAATCTACCTCTGAATCCTCTTTATGAGCCATTATAAGCACAGTTTTGACAAAAGAACACAAAATTGTTCAAACTTCAATTTGTTTTTTTGGTTTCCTACAAAATAAATTCATAACACGCTAGATAGGCCACGCCATTTCAGCAATCAAAATATTTTTTTTATTATTTTATTTGATAAATGCGATTGTGCGAAAAACGTTATACACTGTACAGTTGATAAGTGGTTAACAGAATCTTTGTTATACCCCACTTAACAACCTAATAGTGTAATATACTATTTCTTTCAAAAAAACACATTACATAATTATAAAAAACAACGGACAGTCTGGAACTGAATGGGTCCTTTAACGCATAGATGCACGTTTCGTTTTATTTCGTGCGACCAAAATGTAAACTTATCGCGAAGGGTTGTCACACTTTAGACCCGAAAATATACAGACAACTCTATATATTCTTAAAACACAGACTATGGACTTTCTATTGGTATATATTTTGTTGCATTAAACTAATTTGTAGTTCACCTCTATAATTAATATTTTTAATGCATAATTAATGCCTCTAGGACCCGCCAATTCGTGTTAGGATGTACATGAAACACATGTTTAAATGCAATTATTTCTATTATCATTTGGGCGAAGGTACTTTTCAGTAGGATCTTGGACTAATATAACACTAGCGTTCTCGAATTTAAATCTAAGAAAAGCATTAAACAGAGCCATATATACTTGAATATTGGAAAATATGTCATTCTTGTTAAGAATCGCAGACTCTTATATACACATTGAACATTTTTAACAATATGATAATTAAAGCTTAATTTATGGTCAAAAACAGAATTCACTCTTCTGATGAATGTGATCACGCTACACTTGATATTATTTAGAAAGAGATTACACCAATTCTGAATACGAGTTAGATAATTTTGCAACCTAATACAATTATTATTAATGTTAATCATTATATTTATAATTGGTAGTTTAATTTTTAAAATACCTTTAAATTACTACCTGCAAATCTAAAACAATTCTGTTTGAAGATAAAACAAATAAAATGCCATTAAATCTAATAGGTATTTGTTGTTTCTGTATATTAAAATTCTCGATAAAATTGTTTTAAAACTAATAGTTTTTATGATTCGTCAGAACAATTAGCTACGAAACCGATAACAATTTATGTCTATACACTGCACTGATCATTAATTTTTGTTTAGGTGAATATTTTTCCAGTTTCAATTGCAGCAATTAGAATTTTTTTATTAACGGAAATCCATTAACAGTAATTTGGTAAAACAATAAAATATTAATTATTGCCTTCTAGTTTTATAATGTTGTGTTTATCTATTTTAAATTGCACAATAAGTCTAAATGATAAAAGTCATTATTATTAATCATTGATTATATTTGGAATTATCTCAAAATATCTATTATCTTGCAATCTGTACAGAACTGATGGGAAAGTACCTATGAAATAAAATTATTTGATGCATAATCTTTATCAGTTTATTATGAAGTAACAAATTTATCTTCAAAGAATTGATCTACACTTCCTTAGCCTCTGCTAGAAATTTACGACATGCTCTTGTTGTTCTCGAACTATTGCAGCTGTAGTACCAATAGTAGAAACCGGAATCAATGGGTGAAGGGTCTGCCTTCATATAAGTAAGCCCGAGAACAACAAGAGCAAATTCAACAATCCCAGCTAGCTAAAAGTAGAAAAGTGTACATTACTTTTGTGACTGGTAGTGATTAGTTATCTAGATCGTGGGGTCACAACCCTGAAAACCATAGAAGATTAAACAAGACGAGTCGTAAAAATTTTAAAAGCACTACAAGCTAGTTTTGAGTTGCATTTTTCAAGTATATCTAATACTATCTGATTAAAAAAATAATAAAATGTGATGTTTTTGTTCAAAATATAATGTGATGAGCAAGCTCTGATGAGCTTTTAAAATATAGTTTGATACGTCGTAGGATTTATTTTTCAAACAGCACAGCAAAATAATTTATTTCATACTTTTGCATCATACAGTCTAATCATAACCATCTGTAACTGTAGCTGGCGCTTTATATAGTTGTTAGTAATCTGATGCCAATGAAAAGAACCATTCATTCAGTAAATTTCGCATAATTTATAAGTTATTTAATGTCACTTTGGATAGGTTTACTCTGTAGCGTATAATAATTTTATTTTGCGGATACTTTTTTATAATTTACCTTTGTAATACTTGATGCATGACGTTCTTATAGTAAATCCGGATTTGCGGTTAATAGATAAATAGGTAAGTACTTACAACATGTCTGTACCTAGATAGGTAAATCGATACTTCATTGGTTATCTAATATTCTAAAAAGTAACTATGTCCAATAAAAATTTATTCAGTATCATACATCTGTCTTTTTATCATCTAAACGATTAAACAATTTCTCATTACTGTATTTTCTAACTTTAATTCTGTAAAAATATTTTAATACATACTTCAAACTTAGTTTGAAGTATATGAACCATTTACGTTTCGATGGTTAGGAATTTCATCGTAGCTTTAGTTTTACTTGTCAAGTAATCAGTCAATACTTTTTACATTTAATAAACATATAGCACAGTATTATGAAGAGAGCAGAGAAGTTTGAGATGAAGTATGTGTTTAATTACACACTGCTTAATATTTGAGGAACTGGAATTGCCAACATTTTCGAGGTCGATTCCCCACACAAATGGGATTCCTGTGTTTTTTCTAAGTAATAATAGAGACTGCAAATAACTTTGTAGTTTTAACCGCATATAAACTAATGCTGACTCAAAACTTCTAACATTAAAGCGATAACTTATTTACAAACAGTAAAATATAAATCTCATAAAATTCAATTGGTACCTCTTCTATTTATAATATCAAGAGCATTTGGTGCATTCATTATTCTGTCAAATAATAGTTTCATCAATGTTAGTTATTTTTTATCAGAGAGATCAAGTTAAATTTTGTAAAGACAGGATAATGGTTATTTATGATATAAATGCTAAAAGTGACATTTAATTTTGAGAAAAAGGACATGACGCTGAAGGCGGAGTTTATTAAATTTATAAAATATTAGTTTGAAACCCCATTTGTCCTTGAAGTATATTGCTAAGGTACTGAAAATTATATTGTTTGTTGACCTTCAAATCTCGTGACATAGAAAGTGATCAAGAAAATGAATTTCTCGCAGTGGAAAGCTAGAAGCTGCTAATAAAGTCACTTATGAGCGATTGTCTAGTAAGCCAAAGTAGCAGTACGAATTTCGTACAATCGTTTCTTGATGATGTGATCTGGAAAATGTGAGCGGCAAGTTCAGTGAGTGCTTTTGGCATTCTTTGAAATCCAAAATATGGAAGTCGTCAACGCTTTAGTTAAATTATTCCAAATTTAAGGCTATGATAAATATAAAAAATCAAGACATAAGCATAAAAACTAATGTAGAACAAACTTTCGTTATTACTGGTACATTATATTTGAATTATTATAAAAAAATACCCTTCGTTTAGTGAACACTAATCATTCAAGAATTTTTGATAAAATATAGTGTCAGGACTCCAGATGGAATCAACACATTTGATAACATGCCATGTTACAACATGGTAACATTGTTGAATTTCTAAATTTGGTGAGAATCATTCACCATTATACTGGATATTCCTTCAACAATCTTCGGCTAGCTTGTTGACAGACTCAGACTCTGGTGATAATCTTACTATAGTTAATAGACACAGGGATGGAAGTCCAATACAGTGGTGGAAGGTTATATTGAAGACTCGTTACACAA
Source organism: Monochamus alternatus (assembly GCA_037114965.1). NCBI lineage: Eukaryota > Metazoa > Arthropoda > Insecta > Coleoptera > Cerambycidae > Monochamus > Monochamus alternatus. The sequence goes on along the minus strand of CM073431.1, from coordinate 67,458,823 downwards.
CAAGAAGAATATCACGGACCAAATTTTGTCCAAAACTTCGACGGGTAACATTACTCTCTACCCTGGTAAAAGTTTCACATAAATAATTAGTACTACAGCTACTAATGAGATTGGCCATGTAATTTCTTATTCTACCTGTATATTTAATTAAGTAAATAAATAATTATTTGATTTAAATATATCTGAATGATTTTCTATTTTCGCAATGAGTAATGAAATCAATATTGACTGGTTTTAAAGTTTCGGGAATGAACTAACAAAACAAAAAATTATCCGTTGTCAGCAATTGATCTTGAACCTCCTGTATGAAAGCTAAACGCTAGTCTCTATACCAGTTACGGCAATATTAACATATTTCCAAATAATAGTAGAAGTTTACTAATTAAAGTTGTATTTGCATTTATCATGTGCATGACCAATGTCAAACTTGAAAGTAAGGTGTTTTGACACGAATTGTATGTATATGTTTTCAATAAAAAAGCTTGCTAAAATATTGTTAATAGTCGTGGTCAAAGTATGGTATTCTACATACATATAATGGTTCTAATTCTCCCAGGTGATTTACAGTCATCATTATAACATATATGTATAAAGCAAATAAGGAAGCAAATTTAAGAGGCAAACATCACTTTCCGGGTAGCTGTTAAAACCGCATATATTTAGGTACGATATCTTGTTTCAGGTACTGATTACATAAATGTTTGGTCAATTACTCATCAAAAATAAATCAAATGAAAACTAGTCTAAATAAACAAATCTAAAAATATTTAGAGCACGTGCATAACTTAAGCTGTTAAGAAAACTCTAAATCCATGTGCATCCTAAGCACCATTTATCTTGCGCTTACGACATGTAGATTTACAAAACATATAAAGATTACTACAATAGTTAACCTTAAACTTTCGTTTATAATTCGTGATTCTTTCTAAGATTGTACCTGCTGGTGGTTCATTAGTTTTGAAGGTAAAATATGATACGGTGTCAATTTGTAATAACCAAATTCTGCTGATTCTAATGGTTAAATAATATTTATCCATAGAAAGGCATATTAAATTTTTAACCGGTGCAGAACAGAATGGGAAATTTCTGTAGAAGTCACAGTATCGTGCGGAACTGCTTAATGAATCATTTCCGATGGCTTTGGTTATCGAAAAATCTCGGAAAGATGGGTTCTTCGCTCTTGACGGAAAATCAGGAAGCAAATCTTCTTACAGTTTATGAAAAGTACATTATCAAATAGATGAGGATGGTTTTTTAATCAATTTGGAGGAGTCTATTTCGAAAAATTAAACTTCTTTCTGCACGGAAAGTTCTTGTCACTGCTTTTTTGGAATTGTAGAGCTGTAATAGTCATTGATTTTTGGCAGAAGAAAAGGTTATACATGTGATTCTTTTTCCTGACAATTCTTGATCACGCACAGCTGCTTTGGCCCAAAAAAGGCTGGAAACAATCCATTGCCACCACTCGAACATATAACCAAAGTTTATAAAATTACTATAAACCATTTTTTGTTCACGTCGGGTCAATAGCATGCCAGTTGGTAAATCATTGCATGCGTCGCGGACTATATGTTGTCGACAGTATGAGGGTTATTTTCCAGTTGTACAAGCAATTAATAGTTATTTATGATACTGGTGCTGGGAGAGGTATTTTATTCTCTAAGAATTTCCAACCCTTCCAACAAAACAAAATCACTTTAGCACATATATCATACACTAATTTTTCTACAAACACCAGAGAGCTGCACGTCCACTGTGGAGAAGCGGTGCGAAGTGAAAGGAAACGCCATTTCAAAGAGCGTTTTTGGCATACTTTGAAGAAAAGTCCAAAATATGGATATTATCAACGCTTTGGTCAAATTACTCCATATTAAAGAATCAGGACATAGCAACTATTACAAGCTTGATGTTTTTTAAATGATACCTGCCTTGCTGTATTTCTAAATTTGCCTGATTCTCACTTTTATTCTAGACATTGCTTCCGACGACCTTCAGCTAAAGTTGATTAATTCTTTCTTTGATGATTATTTTTTCAAATAAAACAACAATTTCTATTCACGTCTATGCTAAAGTGGTTAATAAAATACAGAATATTAAAATGCAGCTAATATCAAATAATAAATGTCAAATAATTCCCAAATAACATAGGTTTTTCTCCCGAAGATCTCTTGAAACTAATCTCGTTACTTATTTACTTAAAAGCTTAGATTCCAGATTGCATATTATGGCTTCTGCCTGCACCGACCTGAGTAATGGATTTGATAAAATTAATCATATGCTTATTACTAAACTAAATCTGGTTGGCGTAGATTGAGTTTTTCTTAAATGGATTAAGTCATGTTTATCTGAACGCAAGTGTTATGAAACAATTAATGACAACATTCGGTCTACTATATCTGAAGTTCCTCAGGGATCTCATTTGGGACCACTTTCCTTTTCAATCTATATTAATGATATGGGTGAATATTTCCATTTCTGTGCATATCTTTTGTATTCGGATGACTTGAAACTATTTAGTACGGTTCAATTATTATCCGACTGTTTTAATTTGCAATAAGATTTTTCTCAAAATACTGTGATGACAAGAGCCTAATTTATAAATATTAATAAATTGTCATTTACAAGAAATCTTTCATGATTATATTACGCTATTAATGATAATGACATAAAAAGAGCTTGAAAAATAATAATATGATGTAATTTTTGATGAGAAATAAATATTTCTTTCATACATTAACAATTAGGTGACGAAATGTTTTCAGTGGTTAGGTTTTATAATTCGACAAATAACGACCTTTTAAAAATGTTATTTACATTTATATTTTGCATATTTATAGCAGAATAGACTTTGCAACTACAATTTGAAGTCCTATGATGTATTCCTCATATATTGAGAGAATAGAAACCGTTCAGCGGAACTTCTAAAATGTCTTACTTCTAAATTTAATTTTAATTTAGTTGACGCTAATGTAGACGCTGTAAAACTCAATTTTAATATGTAAAGTTTAGAAAATTGAATTTAATTTCAGTGCTGTCCCTCGACATCTTAGATGTACCTATATGTTTAATTTTCTTTTTATGAAAACCAATAACTTTCAAAATGCAAAATTATGAAAACTGTTGAACGGTTACTGTTTAAATGTTGATTTTCATAGACATTTTTTCGCTGCTACTAAAAGAATATTAAAGAAAAACTGTATGTAATGTAGGGCTCTGAATTGTTCATATTATTTATTAATGCACTTTGTTTAATATAAATATCTCTTATTTCTGTAACTTGTCTTAACACATTTCATTTTACGTTTCATTAGTCATACCTTTCTACTTGTATTATTGTGTATTGCTTTATACTTAATATTTCATATTGTTTCTATGGTTAGTAGAAACTATTTTTGGGCTTGTCCTGTAAGTATCCCAAATAAATAAATAAATAAATAAATATCATTACGAAATAATTTCAAAAATAATCTCTTATAAATTTAGAGCAGTTCCGCTCTGCCTTAGATATTAACCACATTTTTTTAAATTAATCGATCAGGAAGAATGCAACTAGTTCTTTGTATACTCATCACAATTTCAAAGAAGCATTTAAATACCCCACAAGATGCTCCTTCATTTACATCTCTAGCAAGGTGACATATAAGAGCAAACAATTCAGTAAATTTATTTAAATCATCGAAGCGGTCTACCTGTTGGTCAACGAATTTAAATGAGAAATCATGTGTTCATGTCTGTTGATTAAAGCGGCTAGGTTCCAAGAACAGAGAAGTCAGTTTTGATGTGGGGTACGTGCCTTTACATCAACAAGTACCATACTCTTATTGTATACTAGGTACCTGCAGCCGCACAGTGTACAGATTATTTACTTATTTCTTATACTGAACTTGGACTTGGCTGTCAGGCCCATATACGTGTGCCTTTCTTGAACTGGAATTTATAAGTTATGTAAGTTTCTAGAACGACTTTGGAAGTTCATGGGTGTATAATTAATTTCATAAGTATACATAACTATCTATATCTACAGTCTAATTTAGAAACGAAAAAAATTAAATTGGGTGGGTTTATACTAGATGGTGCCATGAATTATTTGAGGTCATTTCTGATTTCATGACATTTCCGGTTTGACCGAAAATTACCGTAAATTTATATTTTTAAATGAGACACCCTGTATTTTATGACATTTTTGGAATCAGCGGATCATATTACGTATGGGACCTATTCTCTGACACATTTTCTGGATGTAAGAATTTCTTTTTTAATTTTTAAAAATAAAACTGGAAGGCCGCGTCTGGCAGAAATTGTTTTCTTTTTTGTTTGTAATTATCGAAAAAATTCTAAATTTGAATTTTGTTGTACATTTTTTTAGTTATTACAACTAAACATTTCGATTTATTGTATTTCCTTAAAAACTCATTTTTTTCAAATGTAAAGAGGGTAAGCCCTATTGATTTTAATAAATGATTTTTTTCTGAATTTTGTGGTACTACAATTTTTAAAATCCGTCAAAAAAGAAAACAGTTTCTGCCAGTCGTGGCCTTCCAGTTTCATTTATAAAAATTAAAAAAAATACTTACATCCAGAAAATGTGTCAGAAAATTGGTCCTACTATACGCAAAATGATCCGCTGATTCCAAAAATGACAAAAATACAGTGATATTTAAAAATATAAATTTACGGTCATCTCCGGTCATTTCTGGTCAAACCAGAAATTTCATGATATCTCTTTAAAATATTTAAGACTAATTCACCCCTTGAACCATGTCTGTGAACTGTGAATAATTTGTTGGCAACTTACACATTGATATTTTTAATATTAACCGAACTGAACTGCGTTCATATTTGTGATAGGTAAATATCTTGTTTTTTTCTTTTTTTTTTTGTATTGTATTTGTTATATTGTATATGTCTGGTTTTGTACATTATTTTTAACCGATTTTATATTAGTTACCCTTTCTCAACTGTGTACATGCAATTGAACTGTATCTGTTTGTATGCAGTATAAATAAATAAAATATCTGCGTTTACTTATCTAGTAAAGATCATAACAAAAAACAGAAAAAATATTTTTGAAAGAAATATCTACATGATAAATTAACGTTTAACTATACAGGAAAATGACTAGAAAACTATGTTTACACGTTATGCGGTTGCGGTTTGCTGACTGCATTACACGCCACAGGAAGAGATACCTGTATCAAACGATGTTTTAAGATTAAACACATAAGATATTGATTTTGATACTGACACATGGTAGAGAAGGTATATCATTCTGTTATACTTATTCAACTGTTCCATATTATAAATCAAAACAATTTGCCAGCAATTTTTAAGTTTCTACAACGCATTATTAATTTGATAATTTTTCTGTCCTCTTTATTAGTAAAGCATACAAGGTGCGATAGTAAAACATCGAGCTTAGCTATAATATTCACACGCATATAATGCTGCTGTATCCTTTTCATGTGGTAGTGTAGGAGCGCCCCCGGGTAAAATTACCCGGGGGAGCTCGGGAGCCGCTCTGCGGGGGTATCCGGGGGGTCATTCTGGGGGGAGGGGGGGAAATTTCATAGTCCATGGGAAGTGCTCCAAACTCGTTACTCGGGGGTTTCGGGGATGCCGAATTCAATTGAAGCATTAGATTTCCCCGGGGGCGCTCGGGGGTCCCTCTGTGGGGTTGTCTGGGGGTGATTGGGGGGAAATGGCAGCGTCCATGAAAACCACTCCAAAATCGATACTATGGGGTTTTCGGGGATGCCGAATTCAATTCTGGCATTAGACATCCGCGGGGCGCTTGGGGGTGGCTCTGTGGGAAATGGTAAAGAAGAAAGTCAAAAATCACAAATTATGAAAATAATACTTTATTCAAATAACAAATAGGAGTTTTTATTAATGTTAAATCATTTCCCCTCCAATCACCCCCAGACAACCCCACAGAGAGACCCCCGAGCGCCCCCGGGAAAATCTGATGCTATAATTGAATTCGGCATCCCCGAAAACCCTTGAGTAACGAGTTTGGAGCGGTTCCCATGGATTATGCAGAATGACCCCCCAGAATGACCCCCCAGATACCCCCGCAGAGCCTCCCCTGAGCGCCCCCGAGTAATTCCAAAGCGAGAATTGGATTCGGATCCCCAAAACCCCCCGAGTAACGACTTTGGAGCGATTTTCATGCAGGCTACCATTACTCCCCCAATTCACTCCCCGACAACCCCACAGAGCCACCCCTGTGCATTCCCGGGTAATTCAAATGCCAGAATCGAGTGGGGCAGCCCCGAAAACCCTCGAATAACGATTTCCGAGCGATTTTTCCGAGTTTCCAGTCGTTCCTATAATGGTGCAAGTAATGATGCAATTGGAAAATGCATTTTCCGGGTCAGAAGGCATTTTTCAAAAAATGGCTAAACCAGAGTTTTTATAGGGTTTTCCTTCCACTAGTTTTTGCTTTCAAGAAAAGGTTTTGTCATTTGAACATTTGTTTCTTGAATAAGGAATACCATAAACCCTTTGCAATGTTTCACTTCACAATAGCAAATTGACCAAAATTTATACAAAATATGATGCCACAAGTCTCTTGCCAATAGAAAGTTCAAACTTGTATTAAACATATAGCAAGAGATAATTCAATTATCATGTAAAAACAAACAATAACGTTATCGGTTAGTTTGCAGTTGCGAGTCTTATACCTTTTCTTTACCAAAATTGTTTGTTAATTGTGAATTTGTAGAAAACACGCTTACTTTAAATTTAGTTGATTCTGTAAAAATAGCTACAAATGCTTCACATCAGACGGTGTGTAACAATAATAAATCTTTTTTATCGAAGAACCACTATAAAAATAAATAAACAAAATGTTATCCGAACGATAATTTTCTAAGAAATTTGCTTTCCAAAAAAGAAAATGATTCATTATTAGTGAAGATGTCAGTTTCCTGTAAGTATATCAGTTAATATAAACAGCACCTGATACATCCTCCAGTAATAATTTTTTATATAATACAAAATAGAAATATATACAAAAAATTACTTTTATATTTTTCAAATGCTTATACGTGTTTACATACTTAAATGTTTACATTAAGTTTATGTTTATTTGTAAGAATTTATACAGTTTTTATTAGGAATTTAATGATAGTATAGATGCCTTACATATATGTATGCAATATTATTAAGTAAATTAATACGTATTTAGTTTTGCGGCATAGTTGAGATGTGTAGCATGAAACTTCTGAAAATTGCCTACTTCCTACTTCTAAAGCAATTTCTATTTCAAAACTTCTATAAATACTTATGTATACTACTTACTAATAACATCACTGAAATCCAGGTCTTGCAAATTTTGCTGCTTCAGTTTACTAGAAATACTTCAATATTTTAACTTCGCTATAAAATTGTTCTTAGCAACTACTAGATTACTTAATCGGAACATTATTATATTATTTTCGAAAGTTTTCCTTTATAATAATACTAGTGCTTAAATTATTTCCGGAAATTTTTTCGAAATCATAAACATTATTAAAATTAAGGGAATATTATCTATTAATTTGAAAGTATAAATGAGGATCATAAGCGGCATTTAAACTTAGCCATTGAAAATAGTGTAGGGTACAGATTTACAAGGTGGGCCATTTTAATCAGTACAGTCGAATATCTCGAGTTTCGTGAGTGTTATGAAAAAATGATTCAGACAAAAGTTGCTCAAAAAACTGGGGGCCAACTAGCTGTGCATTTAGATCCGACTTTGACATTGATTTTGAAGGTCATTTGAAGGTCAAACTCAAATTTTTAAATAGAAACCCATATTTTTGAAACTGGATTCGAAAAGAGCAAAAAATCTTACGTCTGAAGCCACTTTAAAAAAATTTTTGCTTGTTTCTTTTAGATCGTAATTACAAGGTGAAATACCGGAAGGCTGCAGTCAATCCTGTGGCTACGTAACTTGAAATCGCATTTAGGCTAACTTCCCATAATCTAAGCCAGGTAGTTAACTGGATAATCGCATATCCTGAACGTACGTGAAAGAGAAATTGGTATACCACGAAGAACGGCATTGAGAATTCTTAGGTTTCTTAGGTATCATGCGTACCACATAACTTTGCTCCAAGAATTAAGACCAATCCACATGCAAATGCAGATTGAATTTTCCAGTTGGGCTTTGAACATGATCCAGAATGATGTTATCCAGCTAACTACCTGGCTTAGATTATGGGAAGTTAGCCTAAATGCGATTTCAAGTTAGGGAGCTACAGGATTGACTGCAGCCTTCCCGGTATTTCATGTTGTAATTACGATCTAAAAGTAACAATCAAACATTTTTTTAAAGTGGCTTCAGACGTAAGATTTCTTGCTCTTTTCGAATCCGGTTACAAAAATATGGGTTTTTATTTAAAAATTTGATTTTGACCTTCAAATGACCTTCAAAATCAATGTCAAAGTCAGATATGAATACACAGCTAGTTGGCCTCCAGTTTTTTGAGCAACTTTTGTCTGAGTTATTTTTTCGTAACACTCACGAAACTCGAGATATTCGACTGTACTGATTAAAATGGCCCACCTTGTATAGGAGATTTAGTATAAAAAAAAATACTAAATAAATAATATTTCCAAATATATCAATGTATCTACATAGAAATTTGTAATTTGCAATCAAATTTTAAATTCATTTCAAACTTCCGATCAGCGTCGAGTTGTTGCGAGCGTTCCCGAAGTGTATATGACGTCACTTTATTTGTTGTACTACTTGTGACTTTGAAGATTAACCTAGACTAACGCAGGCATTTTCGTTTTCTCTGTCTTCCAAGATATGTTTTAAGTGTTATTTTTCATACGTTATAAGACAATTTAATTAGTTGTTAAGGCAGGCGTTTCAAGGACAAAGAATCGTATTGGAAGAACAACTTACCCAGTAGGCAGGTACACCCAGGTTCTTATTAATGTTAAAATTGAATAAATTTCTTTAACTTTTGGAGGAAAAATAACCAGAGAACATGACCGTGAATTGTACCGTATACCGCGAAAAATACTTAATAATTTATACATCAATTCTGTTGGGTGTTTATAATACCGTATCCAAATTTCTAAATGCGTAGTTGATGTGCAAAATTCAGGAGATTTTGTAATAAAACATAATAGGTAAAAATATATTTTTTTTTCTTATTGCAAATGACTTGTCAGCCTGTAAATTGTTGTACACCAAGGATAAAATTTGTATAATTGACACAGCGAAGAAATAGTTGTTCTAACTTACGCAGATTTTTTTAGGAATGTCTTAAAAACAGCTTGAATTCGTTGAAAATTGCGTATAAAAACAGCGCTTTTAAGCATTCGTAATAATTATTAAGTGTACGAAAGTGAGAGATAGCAGTTTTGTGAAGGCATGCAGCCATAATTTGCCAAATGGGGATGTATTTATGCTCATGGATTTTATGCGATCAAGTGACTATTTTATCGCTGAATTTAGAAGAATAAAGGCACATTCATAAGTTTGTTTTATTCTTTTACTTTACACAATGATCAAAAATTATATCTTTCATGAAGTAAATTACTTAATTAAAGGTTTGGGCGTAAGTATGTTATAAAATAAAACATTTTTAATATTAATAGTATATTCACTCCCTTAAATCTATTTAATTTTTTTATTTTTTTAAGTTTTGTGTTCTAATAGACGAAAATTGTCGCACTAAACAATATTAAGAATATTCAGTAACATTTTTGGATATTTCCGTAAATTTCAAATTAAGAAGCATAAGACAAATATCACACAAAATTGCTTACATGAACACCAACGTGCGTTACAATCCACATGTAACTTTATTAGAATCTAATTGAAATAACTTTTTTAATAAAAATAACATATTAAAAAGTAAAGTGTTAATGAATCATACAATTATTAGGCCAGTAGAAATTAATTTCACAAATAGCAAAATTCATTACTCTTCCTTACTGCATGTAGAATATAATTATTGTTGCTTATTTTAATTTATATATAGACTATTAAGCACTTAAGAATAAAGAATAATTAAAATAGCAAGTTCTGTTAAACGAAATGTCAATCTATACATAAACGTAAAAAATTTCGTAAGTAATACGATTGAAGGATTCTCAGTGACAAAATTTTGAGTACTAATCAATGTACTAATAATTTTTTACGCACAAAATAAATTAATTGTGAATCTGACATTTGTTGATTTACAACTTGACATTTTAATAAATCATGTCATCTTTGCTGATAATACTCCATGGGGTATTATCACATATAATACACCAAGAGCCCTGATAACACCGAGATAATTTTGTAATTGAGAATGCTGAAAGCGTGTTACTTAGTAATTACACACAAAACAAATTAATTGTCAATCTGACATTTGTTCATTTTTAACTTCACATTTTAATGCCAAGATTTATGTCACCGTTACTGAAAGTACCTCATGAGGCATTATCGCTGTAATTATTTCATGATTGGATGGTAGTTGTTACTTGATCTGAAATACAGCAATTTATTTGATAACTATATACAGTAAATAATTATCGCTGTAATCATTTCATGATTAGATGGATCACATAACCTGAAATACAGAAATTTGATTACCAGCTATATCCAGCAAAAACTTGTCATCTATTATACACCATGAGCCTTGATAATTTTGCCACCGAGAATGCTGGAAGCGTGGATTTGCATGATGGTTATAACCTTACAACCATAACCAAGAGGCAAAACCAAGGAAGAAAAAAATATAGTAGATAGAAACTGTTTAAACCACATGATAACGAAATAAAATAGAAGCTACTAATTGGTTGGAAAACGTTATAATTTGGAATTTTCCTAATAATTTAATTCACATAGTTTTAAGTTTCGGCAAATATTATTAAATTCATGTTGTAATCCTGATAGCATTGTTCTTTTTAATCTTTTTGTTGATAATTTTGGTATCACATGTAAGTAGAAACTGATTTTTCTACATTAACAGTAATATGTGCTTGTACTCTGAACTATTTTGTTACATAATGCATAATGAGGTAAGCATGATGTATTAAAAATCGTTTCAAATACCGTACCATCTAATAAGTGTGCCAACATAGATATATTTTAGCTCTTTTACATTTGCAAATATCCACTGTCAAGGTTATATTTAATAAATTGTTGATACGTAATGCATACAAAACATTGTAAATTTATTCTAGGTTCACTCTGCCTTTTTCTAAAAAGTCTTGCGCTTCCAATTTGCGTATTCCGAACCTATTCGCGGCAGGTCCATAAATAATTTTAAATTGAATAGTTAATGAGATACATTATTCATGCATTATAAGATGACCTTAAAAGTTTTTATATTAGTAGTAGATAGCTACGTGGTGTTATAACAGTAGACATTTCAACAAAAGAAAAAATACTGCCTGTTTTTTTTTTGTTTATTTTTTCATTCCTGCACTTCTATTAAATAAACTATAAATTGAAAACATTGGTGGTAACCAAACACATTTTACAGTTCATAGTAATCAACTTCCAAAACGATTGATGTTTGATTAACATCTATGGATGGGTAAAAGCTTCTGATAATGTAAAATATTTTACAAATTTCCTCCGAACTGACTTTATTTTAAACTGGAATATATTGAGCGACAAGTAGTGGCAATCACACCAAAATGACCAAAACAAAACTGAAAATATAAACAATCAAATAGAGAGTCTATTGTAGCATATAGCATACAATTATCAGAAAACTTCAATGAGACATCAGAGAGATCATTAATAAAATGGAAAAACACCTAAATTTGAGTCTTGTGGTATAATAGGAATATAAAAGAAAGAAGGAGAGGCAAATTTAGATTTTAATTTCTGTCTGTTAAGTACAATTCAAAGAGCTTATCTAGCGAATAGAATCACGATTTTTACAATAACTTGGAAAGAATTATAATGGCAAACTTTAAATGTAAATACTGTGGTGAAGCAAGAAGAAAAGCCATAAAAGTTTTAGCGCAGAAATGAGAATAACAGCCGCCTACTTAAATATCTCGTTAGCAATCATGTGAATTGTAATGCAAATGATAATGAATTTTATTTTTTTTGCTAATAAACGGTCAATTTTAAAACAAAAAATTAAGAGAGAAAGTTTTTAAATAAACCAGGCTACCTGAATACGTATTTTTGAATGTTCAATTTTTGTCAAATAAATAAATTGTTGCAAATAATAATTTAGGGGATACTTAATTCAATTCCTTCAAAGGGCAAATATTTTCGAAAAAATGTTGGGAAGTTGAACATGGATTAATAAAAAATTTGGGTAAAATTTGACTATTATACCTTTTTTAGTTTACAGATTACAACCACTACTCCATGTTTTTTTAGAAAATTTGGAGGATTATATCTCCTAAGAGGTGAGCATTTTACTGAGGTCATTTATATGCAAATGTGTTATTTTTAGCTGTAGATTCACAGGTACCATTTGTGCTACTTCTATTGAAAACACACGGCAGAGTTCATTTTTTTTATAAAACTGTATTGGTATATAAAAATTAATCGATTAGTGAAATGACAGATCTCGGCACAATATTGATTAAGTTTTAACGAAAATTGCAGATCAAGGATCAAATAGAGTGATTAATTCATTATATTATTTTGAAAGTTTCTTAAAATATTGGTGTTAGGTACACATTATATATTATTATTATATCAAACCTTTCGGAAGCAAAACTTATACATATGTATTTTATCTTGACCCATTTTACTATGCTGACTTGCAATATATGTTGTAGATACTCAGCTAAACAATATGTATATTGTACAGTGTATTACGAATTTCCAATGTTTATTTGGTTTTTGCGGGATCAAAGGTTGATAACATCGTTTAACTTGATACTTTGCGATACACATCGCTATGGTTTTAAATGCATTTTGGTTTTAATAAATAATTTTTCACATGGAAAAATTTCAAAGTAGACAGTATTAAAATTATTAATAGTAATTCTAGTAATTATTTATAATTTATTTTATTAAAATTATTGTATTGGAACTTCGTTGCGGATCATAAAATACAGGGTTATTTTATACTCTGAAGACATAACATTTCATTATCTTTCATGGTATTCTTGTTATTGTCATTCATTAATCCTATTTTTGGAGAGCTGAACTAAATGTGAAGTATTAAGTGAAATTAAAAACAACAAAGAAACGAACATGACAGACCTTCATTGAAATTTTATTCAATGTTTTTGCATAAAGAATCTCTAACTTAAATGATGTAGATGTACAGAGCGGCCAAATGAAAACGAAACAGACTCATTTTCAGGAACTGCGTCAAGATTGTAGAAAATCTCAGATCCGTCAATTTTAGATTATAGGGGGACATTATTTGCTGGTATTTTTGACTCCGCCACTTTCACCCCCAAGCAAGGGTAGGTAAGCATCACCCAAAAATATTTAAATGGCATTGGGGCTTGAGCAATATTTATTTTGAAAGCTCTTAAAATTCTCTTTGCAACATACTTTACATTTTATAATTCCGCCCAATACTTGAAAAAAAATTACATTTTAAAATTTAAATTATGTTTAGTTGCTTACTTACTACTTAGTTGATTAAATGTTCAAACTGATGACCGCCCACTTTCATACAAAAATAAAGATTTTGTTCGAAACGTTCGCGCACATTCTGAAGCATTTCCGGAGTGATTCGACGGCATTCGTCGACGATTCTTAGACGCAAATCTTGCAACGACGCTGGCTATGTTTTATAGATTTTACGTTTTATGCATCCCCACACAAAAATGCCACTCAATGCTGCTTCTTCTCCCAATCCAATTCCGTGGAAAACGTTGGTCAAAATATTTGCGGACAATTAACGCATAATGCCATGCTGTTGAAAAATCAAATGATTTTCATCATACTCTGGAACATTTTCAATAATATCAGTCAAAGCAGGGTCAATGACGTCTTCCAGTAATTGCAAATACATTTGGCCAGTCAAATTACCAGATAGAAAAAAAAACCACCAGCCGGTCACCGAAAATTCCAGCCCATACATTTAATTTTTCCGGTTGCTGTGTATGCATCTCGTGAAGAACTCTTGGGTTTGAGTCAGGCCAATAGCGGCAATTGTGACGATTTACCGCCCGTACAAGAAAAAAATGCATTCATCAGAAAAACAGATGTTAAAAGGAATTGTGGATCGTTCCCTGCTCGCTCACTCATTATTTCACAAAATTGCAAACGGCGGTCATAATTATCCTCATGATGTTACTGGAATAACTGTATTTTGTATGGATGGAATTTATTCTTCTTCAAAATGGTTTGTATGCTAGTTCGATTGATCCCAGACACAGATGCCAGCTGCCTCATACTTAATGTACGATCAAAATGAACTTGTCCCAAAACTGCAACTTCACTAGCTTAATTAACTATAAGTTTTTCAATTTCTCGTTTTTTATTGGCTACGTTCCCTGTCTCTTGAAATTTTTTTACTAACTCTAGAATATACTTCCTCCTGACATGTCGATCTCTATGTTGTTCATTAAATAGCTGAGATGTTCTATTCGCACATTTATTGTTCATAAAGTAAAGCGAAATGATATCTACCCTTTCCTCAATGAAATAAACCATAGTGTTTAATTTTCAAAAACACAATTAAATAAACTACCAACGAACGCTTCCAATAATACTAGAAAATAAATTTAGAATCCACTAATTTTACGTTCGTTGTGTGTGTGTAGTATTCATTTCTGTTTTTTACAATTGTGTTTTTGTTTACGAAAGTGATAACAAATCGCCAAAATACTAAATTTATACCATTGGTGTACTTAACTCGAATGAATGACATTTTTACCGTTACTAATTTAAGTTTCAACTTTAAAATCAAAATTCTTATTAAGTATTGGGCGGAATTATACAATTTAAAGTCTGCTGTAAAGAGAATTGTAAGAGTTTTCAAAATAAATATTACTCAACCTCCTATGCCATTTAAATATTTTGGGGTGATGCTTACCCTTGCTTGGGGGTGAAAGTGGCGGAGTGAAAAATACCAGTAAGGAATGTCCCCCTTTAATCCAAAATCGACGGATCTGAGCGTTTTTCTACAATGTTGACTCAGTTCCTGAAAATGGCTCTGTTTCGTTTTCATCTGGCCACCCTGTATGTTACTTAGTCCTAGTAGGTACATAGTTGAATGGCAATGAATTTGTTATCTGTCGAAATTCGATATTTTTTCTATCTGCATTATACACGGCAGTTCCCTGAATAATTCTATTTTTGATTTCCTAGAAATCATTTGTGAAATTAAAATAAAATACTTGATTATGACACAATTAAATTGCGAAACTGAGTCGACTAAATGATTCAGGTGAAGTACAAATATATAAATGTATCATTATATCTTTCGTATCTCATTTATACAGATTTGAAATAATCTCTAGTTGGGTAACTGTAAGTGAAAAAATGGAATGAACTCAAAATATTTGTTATAAAATTATCTAGTCATTATAAGTAACGTCATTCCTATCTTAGAACAAATCTGAGAAGAGTGAGAAGTTTTATTCAAATTATTATTTATTATACTCTGCAAACGGATAGATGTAGGATAATGAGGATAAAAAGCACAAGAAGGTATTTGAATTAGATTGCAATTTTTATCGGAGTATTATTTTCTATATTTTTTAAATCTTGTTTACTAACCGCAGAACATTTCTAGTCCACATAGAAGCAACAATATAATCGACTTCTTAGAGCCATGACAAATACATTGGTTTGTGCCGCCTCTTCAGTGGAATCGGCACAATTTATGGGGAGTGATACACAGATAGCGATTTTCACAGCTGCGACGTGTGGTTTATAAGGGTGGCCAAGAAGTTCTCAAAAAACAAGGCGTGTTTTGGTCTATCCATCGTCTGCTAAGTCGCATCATTTTTATAATACTAATGGATACTGTCGAATCAGCCAAATTTCAACAATATGGAATATAATATGCTGTAGTGTGGCGACTTCAGTGTTACTATTTGAAATCAGATATGTCAGGATTGCAAATGTCAGAATTTGATATTGACACTGCAAAAACTTAACTCTTAATAAAAAGTTCTTGTCTAATTTGCTTTATAAAAAAAGTTGTATATATTTTGTCCATTATTTTAAGGTTAAAATGACGCCAATGATACTATTCTTGCTCCCATTAAGTGCTTCTGTGTAAATATTTTTCTTTTTAAAAAAAACTCGGTTCCCTTTCGCTTTCACTATAGAAAACATAGTACAACATTATTTTAAGATGTATCAATTAATAAATTAAAACTGAAAATGTAAACAGAAAAATACACCTCAAAATATATTTCACGTTTGTCATAATTTCTAAGAAATGTCAAATTACTGATTCATACAATTGACAACTACGTCAAATATACTGTAGTGTGCTGCCACGCGCGGTTTGTTACGGCAACAGGTCAAGAGAACATACTAATAAAGCATGGTTGCTACGATTAGCGGACGATGATCTATCTATCGCTTAGTACCTAAACAGCAGCCGACTCGGTTGCCGAGGCGGCACAAACCACTGCGTCTGTCACCGCTCTTAAACCATTTTCTAAGAAAAAATATATATGAACTAAAGATTTAGTAGAATATGCCTCCAAGTAGAATGATTTCACATAACAACTAAAAAAAATCTTTCTAGGTAAGCATATTAAGCCAAATATCACACTAAAGTATAAAGGAATAAACACTTTTATATTCGATTTATCAGATTTTGCAAATATTATTTTGAATTATTTGATTTATTGTAATAGTTTACAATACTAGTAAATTAACAGTAAAAATTAATTGATTAATCAAATGATCAAATATTACAAAAAAATTAGAAGACACTGGAAATATCAGAAGTTAACTACTAACACTGCTGATAATACAATCTTATTTGATTTTCACAATTATTCACTTACTCGTACTTCTTATATTTTAAAATTGAAATAACAAAAAGAAATTAAAAATTTAAGGTTATCTAAAGATGATTATTATTACTCTTCATGGAAATTGTCCTGTATTGGACAGGGTATCCCAGCTTTTTCGTTCTTAACTTTGGAAAAGGGTAAAATATGAAAAAATAATATGGGTCCCTCCTATAACATTTTTTCTCTATGACATTTCGTTTGCCTGATACAGGGCGTTCAAATTTAAAAAAAAATATATACTTTTTATTTTCTTTATATTCTACTAAGCAATGATTAGAAAAGAGCAAAAATATTTGAAAAACAAAGCTTCTTGGTAAATATTCTCAACAGCACCTTTCTTCAGAAAATATAATAAAATTTTAATATTTGTACTGAAAAAATACTTTTTATCAATGACGTAGAAGTTTAGGGAGTTCAAGTATGAACAAAACTCAATATCTACGCCACTGGCTTTAGTGAAAAAAGTTATAGGAGAGATTTGTATTAGTTTGTTTATGCTTTATCTTTTTGCAAAGTTGAGAACGAAAAAACGGGGACTCTCTGTATATAAAGTAATTAAATTTAAGGTAGGTACTAGGGTTTAAAATCCTAGATCTCCAGATTTAAAAAAAAAATTAGATCTAAATTATAATCCCCAAATACTGTATATTCCGCATGCAATTTTTTTCCCAGAAAAATCGCAATAGCATTACCAATGGTAGGTACTTAAAGTAATATTGACCTTGCAACAGGACCCGCACTACCATCTCGCTAACAATTTTATTGGCCCTTTTATTGAGTGTTAAGTACTAATGATTTTATTTATTTTTATTTCTCAAATAAGTGGCTCCAATAAAGTATATTCTGGAGATGATTGATGAGGCAGCGTATAATTGAATCCGGGAACATCAAGAATCAATAATGAAATTGAGTTCCACTTGCCAATAAAGTGACAGAGAAGACAGGCAGTGGGGTTTGTGAATTGAACTAACAACAGGAAATTGGGCATGCAGAAGTTAAGGTAATAAACAGTGGCGTAACAAACACCCCCAGAGACATTGCCCGTTAGCGGTTACTATATTCGCGACAAGAATTCAGATGTATTACGTCATCGCTGAGGTTACGCAAGTGTTTTATTGTCAACGTAATTTTCTATATTTGGTCGCATTAAAAACAATCATTTTTTGCAATTTGGTGCAATATATAATGCAAACTTTTAGGTGTAATAAATAGTTTTATTGCTCTCAGTTTCTTAATTATTTTGATGACAATATAATGAATTATTCATTTGTTCATATGACGTAAGTCGTCTGAATTCTTGCCGCGACTGTAGGACCACATTCGAGACCAACTCTTTGCTTTGCATATTTTTAAAATAATATTATTTTTATTAGGTAATACATTTACGTTCACACTAAAAATACGAGCCACACAATTTAAAAAAAATTAGATAAGCCGCATGCCGTCACGAATTAAGCCGGACTTAGTCGACTGGCATACTTAACCAATATTTGTTGTTGGCGGATACTTACCAAATCTTGTAAGTGGTCAACTTGTACATTTATTGGTTACTGGTGAGTACTAACCAGTTTCCCATCGTCTGTCGGCAAAAATAACACAAATCAATGGCATCACAATGGGAAATACATTTTGTATTAGTTTGGAATGTATTACAGGGTAATCTTTCAAACATATCAAAAGTGAGACCATGTATCTGGCGGCAATAATCACATAATAATTAAAATAATAACATTAATAAATTGCCAGGGAATGAAAACAAAACCACGTGGTCGAAAACGCGATATCATTGTTGTGACGTCACATGCCGCTCAGTGCGGCTGTCTTGCTTGTGTTTCCGTAGATATACGTGCCGTGTTACGGTGTTCGTGATGTAAGTAGGTAACTAAGTAGTAGTTAATGATAGATAATGTAAATACTGCGTAAGATACTGCTGTGCAAACAATGACGGAAGCGGCTTTTGTGCAAGCACAACCGAACAATTTGCCACGAGTGGTGCGAATCGTAATTTTATTAGTGCAGAAATACAAGGAGTCATAGCAAACTGGTGTGCATATATTCCGTTATTAACATTACAATAATTATTAGTGGTGATGTGGTGAACTTACGATGAGATATTGTTAAATGGCAGCAATCCTGTTGGTTACGTTCATGTTAAAAGAGACGGAAAATTCGGAACATTATTCATTGTTACTATTTAAATTTTCCAAACATAAAATAATTAATTTTAAAAAACCTTTGTGAGACACACATTACTCTGCTTTTCTATCTCCATAATTTAACATTTATTTTCTCATATTTATAAGTAAAAGTGAACAATCTGTATTCATTAAATAAGTTTATCTTATAACAATATTTGCATATACAGTTAAATTGAAGAAAATGTATATTTTCAGAGATTTATGTACCTAAAAATTTGTTGAATAGACCGCTTTATATTTATTCATTTTTCCTTCGGTATCTTTATATATTCGTATGTAGGTGGTATGACATAACATTAATTATTTGTATTTGTAGAAAACACTATTTCAAGAATACGGCGTCGTTAATAGAAATGTTTGATTTTTTACAACTTCTACATTTTAATTTTTTCGATTAACTTAAACTCAGTAGGTAGTACTTATGTATTCTCAATTAAATTTACATTAAAATGATCTTAACAAACAAACAATGTTGAAATGCTGGGGAGCTCTACGTTTTTTCTTTCGTCGCGCTTCATTGCTCTACACCACAATTTTCTTGCCTTTTCAATTTTTGACACGGAGAAATATTTTTTAATAAGCGCTGTACGCGAAGTATTTGTACATAATGACCGATACTACCGATATTTTCGTATAACTTTTTTCTTTATTTTTTTTAAATTCTGTATATTAAAATGACGGTTTTCCATTTTTAGGACTTTGCAATTGTCTAAATTACAAACCGATCAAATGGCAAACTAAAACAAAAACATTGTACCTAAATTATTTATTAAAAAAATTATCCATTCTCTCTTTACACAAGACTATTATAACAGAGTCAGTTACACTTCGAGTTTCTTGGAATATAGATACACTGCATGATTTTGCAATTCGCATCCGCTTGCGTGTTTCAGTTTAACGTTTTTTAATGGATGAAAAAACAAAATATATATTTAAGTGATATCCAAAAGCGAAAAAGCTGAAGTATCACGATGAGCTAATTCAAAAATGATCAATAAAAACGAAATCGTTTATTGTAATACTCCACTCAAGGTCGAGGACTCACCCAACATATTCTAGGTGCAACCACTGATTTTTTGTTACGCCACTGGTAATAAAATGGTTATCGATTGAGAGAGATCTTAATTTAAATAAGAAATTGCAAATAAACGACGATGATAATTCCGCGAGATTAAAAAATATATTAATATCGCCAAGGCAATATCTTGCGTAATTAATCAACGCGCGTCTTATTTAAATCTGATATTTTACGATTCATCTAAGATATGTTTGCGTGGAATGACTTTAAGAAATGTTGTTAAATAAATATTGAAAGGGTACGTAAATGTCAATATATAAGTATTTGTTAGTACCGTCCGCGTTTAATTTTCCGAGTAAGTACCAAGGCCTTTGTGTATGTGATTGCCAATAAGCAGTACAAGGAAAAACGCAGCAGATATTATGTGTTCTTGAGTGCTGTCTGAGAATGTTATGGGACAAATTAAATCCTTAGTTTTCAGGCTTTGTGTCTGGTATTTCTCCAATAACAGCGATGCTTACAAACAATACAAATTGGTGTGTGTGAAGTTTGCCCCCAATGTTCGATCTTTGTTAAAATTTTTGAAGCGCTGGATTGTATATGAATAGTTCTGAAGTGCTCTATAAATTTAAACAATAGTTCTATGTTTAGTGAAATTGTTTTTTAAATATGGGAGGCCAACTTCACGCAACCCCACATTTATGAATTTTGTTATATTTTCTGCTCGTTTTGGGATGTATTTCAATAGTTCTACAGATTTTTAGCTATAGTTATGTATTATAACAGATTTAAAAACATGTTGTTATTAAGTAAAATAATTTCCAAAAATACGTATCCTTGTGAAAATAGTGGCGATGTCGTATTGTAATCAAATAATGCCATGCAAATCGCATCGATATAGGTGCTTCAATTTCGGAAATACCAAATTTAATTAATATAAACATTTTTCAAATTTTAGTTTTAGAAGTTATGGCGAAAATAGCAACAGTTCTGCATTGTACACCAATAGTTCTACTATTTCACGCAAATCGCATCGATCTAGGTGCTCTAGTTCCGGAGATATAGAATTTAATTAATGTAAAGATTTTTCAAAAATTTCGAAAAAGAGAGTTCTGGCGAAAATAGCAACAGCTATTAATTAAATTCGATATTTCCGGAACTAGTGCATTTAGATCGATGCGATTTGCATCTAATAATAGAACTATTGATGCACAATGTAAAACTGTTGCTATTTTTGCCAGAACTCCCTTTTCCAAATTTTTTAAAAATCCTTATATTAATTAAATTCGATGTCTCCGAAACTAGAGCACCTAGATCGATGCGATTTACATGAAATAGTAGAACTATTGGTGCACAATGTAAAACTATTGCTATTTTCGCCAGAACTCCCTTTTTCAAAATTGTTGGAATATCCTTATATTAATTAAATTCGATATTTCCGAAATTAAAGCACCTAGATCGTTGCGCATTGCTTGGAATAATAGAATTGTTCAAATACAATACGTTACTATTTTCACAAAGACGCGTATTTTTGGAAATCATTTTACTTAATAGTTACATGTTAGTTTTTAAACCTATTATAGTACAGAACTATAGCTAAAAATTACATTATATTGAAGTACATCCCAAAACGAGCAAAAAATATAACATAATTTATAAATATACATAAATATGGCCCCCCCATATTAAAAAAAATTTCATTAAACGTCATTGAACTATTATTTAAATTTATAGAGCACTTCAGAACTATTCATATACAATCCAACACTGCTAAAATTTTAACAAAAATTACATATCGGAAGGCCAACTTTACACGCACGCACGCTTTGACTGATGATAATTCCCATTAAAATATGTGTAACAATTTAATCTAAAACCATTCCTAAGATCGTAAAATACAGTGTTTGACTTAAAATAGGTAACTTTAATAATGTTGGAATTCAACTATCAAAATAAGAGTATTTAACTCGGTATTTAATTTCCCACATTTGAATATTTCAAAATACAACTTTTGTAGCCCTTGAATCTTTTTTGCAGAACATAGAACCCACTGCTCACAGATAACGGGGGAACTTAGTAGAGAAGACATTTTTATAATTATGTAATTGTAATTATTGACTAACTGAGCAACATAATTGACTGCTGCTGATGAAAAGTGGCTAAAATTATTATGATCATTGGACTTTAAACGAAAAATCCCAAGAGGCAAAAAGGTCTGATTGAAAATAGACAATACAAATCTGTAAGAAGTCTTTCTTTAATATTTTTAACGTCAAATAAGTTTTTCTATCAAGTCTCAGCATTTTCTACGCTATTGAATTTTGGTCAAATTACATGTCTAAATCATGAATGGTTCTTGTGTAATAATGAAAAGCTGAGATTTACTTTCAATGTTTGAAAGACTTTAGGAATCGTTTGAGAAAAAAAAAGAAAATTCTGTTTTTCAAATATATTATGAACTTCATGATCCCTTAAAAATGACATATAGTTGATAGTCTTCAATCAGTTACAGAAGATGCAAATTGCAAGCTTTAGTACAGTAAAGTTTTCTTATAGTAGCCGCTTACAGTATATGTATAGTAACAGCGACATCAGTTAGATTTTAGAGGTTGAAACTGACAAAAACTAACCGAAGAATTTGTCTATACAAATTTGTGTAGAATCCAATTAAAACTTATCTTCTCATGAAAGGGATCCTCAAATTTTTCAGGAGGAGATTACAAATTGTATATCTCCATACAATAATTTGAATATAATTGAGCAAGGGTTAGATGACGAGTCTAAGGTAAAATTTGGCTTTTGAGTTTAAGACGATATAATTAAAAAAACAGAGAAAATAAATGGAAATAATCTTGATACATAAGCAAAATTGCTTTTAATCCCATAATACTAAACAGTCAAGTCAGTTTAAAAACGCAGACTCAAAGAGGTGGAATGCGAATAGACGATTCTGTTTCATTCAAACTAACTTAACTATAAATAACTTTTTTTGACATTGAAATTAGGAATAGTGGATATTTCAAGGTTTACAAAGTTAAAGACTCATCAATTACATCTTAATAACATACTTTGCCAAAACACTTATAGAGCTCTTATAATTAATTAGCGATTTATTATCAGCAATCATAGAATTGTTATGGTACCAAAAGTTGTGTAATATTGCATACAATATATTCATTTATCTGCATTCTTTTGATCAAATTAAACTTGCTCCGCTAATTAGTTAAATTTTTCCAATATATCTTGGTTCAGAATTAAAAATTATTGATTGATATTTAGTTTCTACGTATCATATTTTGTAATACGTTAATTTACCTGCTTCACATGATGTAATTAACAAAACAAACATGTAAGGTTATATAACCTATATTTAACCTCAACGGAAATTTTAAATTAATAAATCAATTATTACCAAAATAAAAATAAGATATAAATAAATTTGTTCCTAACAACTAAGTACTAAATTTAAGTAATATTTATATAAATGTGCTGTCACGCTTTGTGATTTGCTACTGTCAACTAACCTTGCTTGCTCCCAAATCTCCTTGAAGGAAGGTGTAAATGCGGCAATAACAATTGTCCATAAAACGCGAATAACTTTTCCAGCAACTTAAACTTGAACAACACTTTTATGTTCCCGCTAACTTTACGGAACGCTGAACCGCTCGGCTGATGTTCTCCTTACTCTAACGCAGTCGTGAGTCGACTAAAATACCAAATATTTGTAGCTGTAGTTTTGCTGGAGGTGGTGGATTACTTCAATTGGACTCGCGCTAATTCATGATTTTATGGAATAGTACTATACGCGCTCTTGTCATGGTATAGTACTCGTTAATTTCCACTTAATTTCAAGGTAGAACTGATATTTTTTAATGTACCTGAAGACAGATTCAGAATCAAAAACGAGAAACGGATATTTTACAGTGAACCAGACACGCTATAAGCAGCAACTAAAAAAATATGAAGACCGTAGGTATTTCATTATTTTACGGTCATCTAGCGTAAACATAGTAAAACAATGCAAAATAATTATATTACATAAAAATATATTACAGGGTGCAAAGGGATTACGGCATTGTAAACGTGTTGAAAAATTTAAAAATTCGAGAAATCTAGAGGGCAGTTTGATACAGTTTGATATTTTGCCAAAAAATAGTAATAAGCATTAGAAACAACATATATTACGGAAACAAAAATATTCCGGGGAGTAAAGGGGTGGAGGGGGTGTTGAAAAATTAAAGAAATCGAGAAATCTAGAGGAGAGTTTAATACAGTCTGATATTTTGCGAAGAAATAGTAATAACCATTAGAAACAACATATATTACGGAAAAGAAAAAAGTCCGGGGAGTAAGGGGGTGCCGGAGGTGTTGCAAAAATTAAAAAAATCGGGAAATATAGAGGAGAGTTTGATACAGTCTGATATTTTGTTAAAAAATAGTAATAAGCATTAGAAACACCCCGGAATATTTTCGCTTCCGTAATATGTGTTGTTTCTAATGCTTATTGCTATTTTTTGGCAAAATATCAGACTATATCAAACTCTCCTCTAGATTTCCCGAATTTTATAATTCTTCAATACCCCACCATCTCCTTAACACCCCGGAATATTTTCTTATAAAAGTATAAAATAAATTATAAATACTTATTTGATATAAGTTTGGCTTTCATTTGGTATTATAGATATTTACTATTAATCCTTTGAAAAATGCGATGTAATGGCGATACTGAAAGCAATTTCCAAGGGTATTTCTATTAGTTAAAGGTTAGACGTTTAACGATGTTTCAATCAATTCCTCAGAAGCAGTTGAATATACAGATTTATAACTAAGTACAATGCATTTGCCTTAGTGCCTGTATAAAATTTGAATGCAATGTAACCAGAATTTTGAAGTGTTAACGGTTTACAAAACTATGGTTAGATATAATTTTCTTTGAATAGACTTTTTTAACTAAAAATTTCATTTGTTTTTTTTTGTTTATACTGCTGCCCAGATAGAAATCCAATTACAGGACAGGCATACAACATAACATTACAATTTACATAGGTACTTACATTTACGAAAAAAGAAAGACTAAAAATTAAAAATACTAAATACATAAAATACTACATACATATAACAAATAACAAAATAATAGAAACATTGACATAAAAATTACAATAAATAAGTACCTAAATTTGGATACACGTTAAAAAAACAATAAGTAAAGAAAATTAAGTTAAAAAAAAAACAAAGAAAACATAATGACAATACAATGCAAACTTACTTTAGTATACATTACTTTATAGTAGCAGTGGAACAGCTAAAATTGTCAAAGTGTGCTTGATAATTTAAATATTTAGTGCACATAGGAGAATATATAAGCGCGTTAGTTCTTGCAGTAGGCAAATAAAAAAGTGTATGGGAACGAGTTTGAATACAAGGGATATTAAAATTAAAATTACTCAAAATATCTGAAGAAACAGTAGACAATAGTTTATATAAAAATAATAGATACTGAAAAGTAAGTGCGGCGTGTGGCAAATTCCTTTATGTTAAATCTACTTAATAGCTCTGATTTCGGACTTCCGAGAATAAGTACCATCAAGTTCCTGTGACGACTAGATTTTTAAGCCTTGCCCTCATGGACGCGAAATTGGCGTAAATTTGTGCGAATTATTTAATAGCGGGAAAATTCTCAACATTTAGCCAATTTTACCAACTGCAATATTTTCTATCATTTTCATCATGAAACTGTCATTGACTGTCATGATAGATTGTTAGAAGCTAAAGTTAAACTTACTAATCCCACATAATGATGAAAATAGCGATAATATTCCTATTTTGTGATATTCGTGAAAAGTTAATACTTTCCCGCCATTAATAATTTAAATCAAAATCTGCGAAATACGCAAAAATTTTAGCGAATTTCGCTTCCATGAGGACAGGGCTTTAAGTTGAGTACCTACTTCTTTTTAATAAAGTATTATCCACTATATAGTTGAATAGGAGCAATTTTCCCGGTAAAACTCATAACGTTACACTTGGATAAATATAACAGTTTTTACTGTAAATAGTAATAGTCTTAAACAGAATCAACAGATGTAAAAAGTCTGAGATCATTATCATGTCTAACAACACTTTTAAATATGTCATTCATAAATATTATAAATAAAAACGGACCAAGTACTGATCCCTATGAAACCCCTGATGTCGCTCGCGAGTTCTATTACTTAAATATGCATTTAAAAATTTAAGAAAATCCGATGTACATTCAATGTTGAATAATTTATGTATCAAGAGACCATGATCAAGCCTATCAAAGGCTTTGATAGATCCGTATAATATATAGTATCAGTTTGACTACTCTTGACCATGTTCTGAGAATGAGATAGTCGATTTAGCATGGAAACAGAGAATATTGCAAATAATCATTTGAAACAATTTTCAATATTCATTTTGTCTCCTTTTTGAAAATTGGCCATATTTTTATAATATTTTATTATAATGCTAAGTGGTAAATATGAGTGGTGAATATAGGTGAATAATCTTTCAATAAAAAAGCAGGAGTTTCATCAGTATAAACGTCTTGCTCAACAACTACAGAAATATTAAGTAATATATTATTATGCCACCTAAGCATAAACATTAAGTAAATCTTCGCACCAAATTAAAATCTTCTACTACTAGAGCCATGCACAATGCTAAATGCTGAGGGTAACCGAGTCGCATTTATAACAATTACCATATTGTTTCTCAGGTGGCAAAGCAAATAAATAAACAGAGGGAAAACTAAAATAGTAACACAAACTTCAGACAATATAGAAATTTTATGCTTTTCTAGTTTTTACTGTAATTGCATGGAAACTGCAGTTTCTGTTGTATGCAAATATCC
Source organism: Monochamus alternatus (assembly GCA_037114965.1). NCBI lineage: Eukaryota > Metazoa > Arthropoda > Insecta > Coleoptera > Cerambycidae > Monochamus > Monochamus alternatus. The sequence goes on along the minus strand of CM073431.1, from coordinate 67,431,819 downwards.
ATTCAATTTTTATTTTTTTTTGTAAAAACACATTAGTTTGTCCAGAATCTGGGTACTAGGGCACAGGCACATTATTTTAACTTGCTAGCTTTACCACAGCATCCAAACTCCATACCAGGCTAGTCTTGATCAGGTACGAACCGATTGTTTTAGCTATGCATGGCTAACAATTCATGGTTTTTAACGCGGTTTAACGTTGTGGTATTGTATTCAATATCCATCACTACCAGCTTGAAACCTGTAGCGCGTTTCTGGACTGAAGGAAACGTCAATCTCATTCCAGCTTCGACTCTTGTGCTTACTTGTAAATCAAATACAGGACTAGATTGCCTCAAATAGGTGATTCTGAAACTCTTTTTAAAGCTTTACTGGGGCTAAATGATCAATCAGAAAATCTAATGAATCTTAACTCATTGTACAACTTCTATCTCAACCCATAGTAGCTTCTAAAATCTTTTTTCCATTTCACATGCAGTATCAGTATGCAGTCATCCATCCTCACATTTCCACCCACAGTTTATGATACATTGTAAATCGAATTTGGGATATACAGACATGCGCAGAACGTACTAAGATCCAAACCTACGCATGTACTACGCCAAAAGCGGATGCAAAAGTATCGTTGCCTACTTCAACCATTATGCATTGTTTGAATTACTGGTCGGTTAATAAATTATTACATTAAAAACTTTTTACTTTTCCATAATACAACATTATTCTTTTAATCGGTCAGATTAAAACTGGCAAAACGGTACTTAAACATTTCTACAAGTACCTCATGTAAAATAATATTTTTATGACTACATATAGAAAAGAAGTTGATTGTATTTTATAGCCCATGAAGTATTGTCATAAGAATGTTTACAACTTTATGAATGGTATATGCTTCATCGCATTAAAGCTATTTATAGCAATCAATTAACGGAGGCTTTAGAAAATGCAGAGCTTATGGGGTAAGTAATTTAAGTAAATTTATTTAGTAAGTATGGATTTGTTGAGTTTAATATTGTCTTGTATATTTACAAATAATCCTATACTTTTTTTTAAACAACTACTAATATGTTGGACAGTTTATCAATTTATGACATTAAATAGATAATTTTAGAGAAAAATTAACCGAATTAATTATTGTTAATTAATTATTGTTTCTAATAATTAGAATTAGATAGAAATGCTAATAAGATACGTTTTTAGAACTTTGATTATCGAAGTTGTCATAAAGAATCAGTGTTTTTTCTGAATATGATGACAGATGAAGTAAGTACTGTTTATTAAGAAAACAATTAAAAATATTGTAGGCTCACTCTCATCAATAAGTTTGTTATTTTAGCAAAATTAAAAAATATGATAATGTTGTGTCTGTTGTCACGTAACTCATGGTTAAACATCCTTGGATGTAACTAGGCTAATAATTTGTAGAGCTCTTGTACCTAAGGGAAGCTACCCTGTCTAAAATAAATGTGTAAAAACGTGTTGAAAATAATTTTGGGAAGGACGGAATTGTATTAAGAACAGATTGTGAATAATTGCTACCTACAAGGTGTTGTATAAACTCTATGACAAACTTTGGCAGATGGTAGCTGGGTTACTGACAAACATTTTTTCTTATAAGAGCATAGGTCCGATTTGTTTTTGTTTGGAAGTTACAAGCATTTTAAAAAAACATATTTCAATCAAAGTACCCTGATAAATTAGTTAACATTTATTAACCAAATTAACAAATCTTAAGACTATAAAAATGTTTTCAAAATGGCCACTCTTGGCTCAAATGCAAGCCTCACATCGGAGAACTAAAGAGATGAGATTTGTTATTATCTGGTTAGCTGCACGAATTCTTTCAAGTAACTGCTGATGAGTAGTGATTTCAACATGGTGGACAAGTTGCTTTATACGTCCCCATAAATAAAAGTGTAGAGAATTTAAATCTGGGGAACGCTATGGTCATGTATTGGACCTTGTTGACCTGTCCATTTATTCGTGAAACGATCATTTAACGAAGCAGTTACTTGTCTTCCTCTATGTGGTGGTGCACCATTGTGCTGATACCACATATTTTGAACAATATTAAGTTCTAGGCCATCAATGAAACCAAAAGGTTGGTTTCCAAGAAAGTTCTTCACAGATCTGCATTTAAACGATCTTTTGGAACATGTACGGACAGGAAATTATTGTTGGAAATGCTACCCCAAATGTTGACACTGAAACGTTGCTGAAATAGTCTTGTAACGCCCAAATATGATCACTATGATTATTATCGAACACTAATTGAAGAGTTGCCAGTGACATCATTTATTATATCTCCTTGTATATTCACTTCAGTAAGACGAATGGCCTTTTTGGAGCGGGATTAACTTCTTCTCGAAGTCTACGAAATGATGCACTAAATACTGTGTGGGCAAATTGATGTCTATTTGGGTACCTTCGTAGGTATTTTCGGGCTGTTTGTCTGGCGGAAGACGGAAATCTGCTGATCCAACAATAGATCTAGAAAATATTAAGTCCAAGATTCTCTCATGACTACTGGCGCAATTGTATTGATCGAGCCCAAGAAATTCACTAGGTATTCCAGGTATTTAGAAACATTTAAAAATAAGGTCAAATCAGAAGAAACCAAATGGGTTACAACACATCTATTGTGGCTAGCTGCATGCTAGTATATTGTCCAAAAATGAATTTGAATTTTGAATGTTATTTAATAATTTCAATATGGCAGATATGTACTTTTTCATTAACTAGTAATATTTAGCTAGATTATTTTTAATAAAGATAATTACCGAATCTGACTTGTCTATGGATATTTATTTAGCATACTACATATAAAAAAGTGAAAAACGTACTTTCATTTTCCCATAATAAATAAAATAAAACGTACCCGTTGATATCATTGATTTACGAAAGCACCCTAGTATCAAACATAGTTTTTGATACATAGTGATTTTTCGGGTTGTTATGCCGTGACCTCGGTAACTGGTAGCTGCCAGAAACAGAAACAAAAACTCAGTCGCGGTGAAGCTTTTGCGGAGTCACCACTGAAGATGCCGACAGTGAAGAGCGGCGAAACGTTTGGAAGTATGAGACGCGACCAGTTAGAGCGGTGACTATGGAACGTCTCGGAGGTCCACCTTTATCTGAGGAACGGTTCCTACCGTAGTAGTCGTAATATCAACAATAGGAACCGAAATCAATATATGGGCGAGCCCAGAGACACCGGTCTGAAAACCACTATGAACATACTTTTTATTTTTAGAAAACTCAATATATTGAGATTAATCTAAATATCTTGAGTTTTTTCTTAATATAATAAAATTATTCTCGATATCTTGACTTTTTTCTCAATATAATGGGAAAAATCTCAATATCTTGATTTTTCTTTTAGTACTGGGATATTTTTATGTATTCCACTAGCGATTTAGGTCGTAAAAGCATGTTAATTTAGTCAGGCGTCTCACGGAGGATAGAAAAAGAGGACCAATTTTTCGAGAAATAACGTTTGCGGATTTTTTAGGAAATTATTTTTGGCGATTTTATATAGAGCTTTGTTAAAAACCTCTCTATCCAAATTTTGGCAACCAACCTTCAACGGTTCTTTACTTTTCAGTAAATATCTTAACAAATAGTTTTTCGTAATAATATCGGTTTTCAGTCATAGGCAACCGGTATGAGAGGCAAAAAAGGAACCTCTTTGTGCCAAATTTGAATGAAATATATTTAAAAGTGCTCAAGATATCAGTATACAAACATTATTTTCTTTTACGTTCTAGTGTTACTGCTTCGTTTTTATTAAGTAAGTATCACATTGTTGATAAAATTTAGGTAGGTTAACAAAATTTGGTAAATAGGGGTTTCTAACGTAACTGAATAACAATCCGTCAAAAATAATTTTCTAAAAAAATCGCAAATATTATTTCTCGAAAAACTGGTCGCCCTTTTCAATTCTAGGTGCAACGCCTGTGCCTAAATTGAGATAGTGACATTTTTTTGATTATATTGAGAAAAAACTGAAAATATTGAGAATAATCTCAATATATTGAGTTTTCTAAAAATAAAAAGTATGTGTGACACTAGGGTGCTTTGGTATTGGTTCAACTCGTACCTACTGAATCCACCACGCGTGTGGCCGGATTACTGCTTCACCTTACTAATTACATGTACGGCCTATCAAATTTGAAGTGGGATAACATAACTGCCATTTTCGACCGGAGCAATTACAGGCCACTCTATATTGGTTTAAATCAAACTGATTACAAAAGTGTGTGTTCAGAATACCAGAGATAACAAAGTATCTTTGAGCAGATGCTCAAGTATAAATAGGTGTACTCACGTGAACGTGGACCAGCTTGCAAATTGTTCAGGGTCGTAGTTGCCCTAAAGGGCAGTAGTTTGATTTCATAGAATCTCCGTTGGGAATTTTGGAGTCAGTGTTAAGGTAAGCGCACACAGACAGAAGGTGGATGGCACCCACTGAATAAATGATCTTAACATACAGGATGATTCACAAATACTAGGAAACGAACTTGAAAAATTAACTTTTGTTTCTCAAATTCTAATTTTTGAGGTCCTAGATGTAGGCAATATTTTCTATATTTTTTCCAGCGAATTCGAAGCACAGTTTCGCTACTACTCTTTGCTTTTTTTTATGAAGGGTTAGTTTACTAGGAAGCGTCGCGAAAGTTGTAGTACTACCAATGGAAGGCTTGAAATGCATAGAACAGAAACAGTGGTTGCAAAAATAATTATTCATACAACACTAAAAACCATATTTGTAAATTTTGTTGGCAAAATATAGAGTACAGATAATTTAATTTCTTTAGATTGATACCAATTTTAAGACTTTTTATCAACCAAAATGGGAAAAAGCTTTAAAAATATTTACAAAATTAATTTTAATTATTAGGGATATTTTGGTTCCGGTAGGTCATACTGGAGTGGTTCAAATTGGTATGTTTTTAAGGGTTATGATAGAGTAATTCTGATGAACGAGTCCTGGACTCTTCTTTCGAAAAAATAATAACAATAGCGAAAACGGCACCTCTCTATCTCTTATCGCTTTCCGCTTATGTACTATAGGACGTTTTTTGGTAGCATTCGGTTTTGCAAACGTCCTGCAGCTCGAAAGTGATAGAGATACGCTGTTTTCGTCATTGCTGATTTCTCAAAAACAGAGTCCATCGTCCATCAGATTTGCTCTATCTATGACAGGCTCCTCAAAAACATATCAATTTGAACAACTCTGTACACAAATATTGTCCCTAATGTAAACAGAAATAGAAATGTCAAAATATATCTCCCGATTTGAATTAAGACCTATCTTAATTATATGGTAAATTAAAAATATGCTGAAGCAATCAATCAGTGAATATGTAATTTCCAGAAATCAAATGTCGACGATAATAGTTATGGACGGTTTTGTAAATAGGTAATTCACGTTTTCGGTAGCTACCAAGAGGCATATTTATTTTAATAACCAATGGCAAAACTCATTTTTTCCACGGTCGGGAGTAGACATCAGTTTCTATGACATCAAAATTAAAACAGAAGTAGTCGATTATTCCCAAGGAAGTATAATGCTCCCAAGGGAGTTTACATTATGGAGAACGTTTTTCATGCAAAAAAAAAGATAACATTGAAATTATTTATTGACATTTAAATTAAATGTTACATTTGTAAAATTTTCAAAATTAATATTAGAAGGAATATTACTTTCGCTTACATTTACAGTTTTTGTGATTGCGCTAGTAGTGGTACCTACTAAAACCTGATTAGCAATTTTGGTCTTATTTTCAATGGAGTTCTCGACATAACCCTCAACGACTGTCGTTGATTTCCAACCAGCATGACGCTTTATTGTCGTGATATCCATATCAGCATCTGCCAGTAATGTGGCTGAAGATCTTCGTAAGCAGTGAACAGTATAACATGCAGCATCAGGTAAATACGAAGCTACTACACTCGGAATTTTTCCCATGATATTCTTGCCAACTGGCTGCAAACCACATTTTCCTGCTTTGTAGTATAAAAAAGGCGCTTATGCTTGACGTGGGGAGGACGAAGGGACATGTATTTTCGGAATAATTCAAGCATATTTCCCACATCGGTAACCAGAAAGGTTCGTGGAATGTTTGTCTTAGTGTTTGGAATTTTTACAATCAAGGAAGAGCCTACATCCTCAATATCATCTACAGTTAAATTGACTAGTTCATCAGTTCGACAATCCCCAGAATTAATCCAACTTATAAAAAATCAAAATACTTAATAATTGAAATACCTAATAACAAAAGTAATCTTACCTTAATCATTAAGAATTCTTTGTCATCTGCACTTGATAGAAAACAGTCAATTTCACCCTTTGTCAATATTTTCGATTTTTTCGCTTGATATCCGTCACCGGTTCTTTTCAAAAATGCCATCAGCTTGGGGAATTTGCTTATATCTATGTTGTCGTAAATTATCAAGCATGACTTAACAATAGAATATTGCGCCCATAATGTGGAAGACTTGTAATTCTTTGCAATTTCACTGAAGTATGCCAACAAAACATTCTCGCTGTATACTTGAACATTTTTCTCGGCGCACCACTTTTTGAACCGATTGTAGGCTATATAGTATAAAGATCTTGACTTCGTAGGCAGCAAATTGCTTATTGCAATATTTGCAGCCTCCACAATCTCTTCCGACTCACAATTATTCATTGTGCACTAAAAAAACTGTAAACTAAACCAAACTAGCACCTTAATTTGACAATTCTTTCTGTTTGTTTATTTTGTAGTTATGACTCAACGACTACTAAATAAATGCTCAAATCCGAATACAATAATTCTGGTGCTACTTACTTCATAATGACAAAATATGTGATTTTAAGTTAATGAGACTATGGAAAAAATAGTATATACCATTCGGGAGAGATGCTATTTTGTCCTCGGTGCATTGTAGCCCTCAGGCTTCAAATTGCACCTCTGCCAAAATAACACATTTCTCTCCCTTATAGTATAATGTACTATTGTTTTGTCTAGTAGGGAGAAAGAAGAAAACTCATCAAATCTAGGTTATTTATGTCAGACATTATTATCGTATTAATATTAGCTTTGCTTTAATAACATATGGGAATGGTTTGAAATTATCAGATACATTTGATTGGTTCTTGCCCTTATATTCACTGCAATTAAGGAAATAAATTATGTTGTCGGATGGTTTTAATACTTTCGAATACTCCAAGACTATCTGCTAAAATCTATTTAAAGAGAATGCATAGGATAAAGCAACGACATTACGAACATATTTTAGGGCTGACCTTCTTTGTGAATACACACCATAGATTTAGGAAAAGAAAAATAAGCCATAAACTATTGTGCATCTTGCCAATTTCCCACTGCTCTCACCCACCAATCACAGACATCAATTTGATTAATATCATATTGCCACTTGTTTGATCGTTGGCTGGTGTAATTTTACTTGAACGTGCCAGGACCATATTTAATATAATGCAAAAAGTATTTGTTATCTTTAAAGAAAGTTGTATTATTAAATACGTGCATATACAATTATTCATGAATATTAGTCAGTAAAATTTGTAAATACAACCTTGATGCCCCCACCTAAGTCACCAACTCGCGAAGAACAGGCAGCCTTTACGCAAGTATTTTGTCTTTGCTACCTATCTGTTCCAATCTCTTGACACAAACAAACAATAAAAGTAAATTGTTTTTCTGATATTATTTCTAAGGGTTTTAAAATTGTTAAATATTAAGATCATTCGTATTAAAAGATGAACACACTTTCTGATTACTCGAAAACCACGAATATCAATGCCAAAATTTACAATCTCAAAAATAGTTTTGTATAAAGTTCTAATTGATTTTTGAAAAGACAATCGTCCATAAAATTTGAATTTCCCATTCCAAGAAACCTCCGCATACAAAATTTCATAAATTTAACTGAAAGTAGTCGAGTGTTATTAAAGAAAATGTAATTAATTTTTTTTAATTTGATATTCTGTATATCCTAAACGAAGCGTTTCCAAATCTAAGTTCATAGGAAATTTGTTGCTTAAAATCGAACGTAAAATAACATACTGAAGTATGTACATCTCCTCTTGAAACACCCTGTATACAAATTTAGTTATATATATTATTTAAACACACTGTAGCTTTTTAATTATTAAAGGTCATAGTCATAAGTGTGATCAAGCAAAACGTAGTTTATTCCGCATGTTCATTCAAATTTAAATAATAATTATCAGAGCTTTCTAAGAATTTATACATGATAACCTTACTAGCTAAGATTCTTCGTAACTGCAGCAATTTTTAGTGGCATTTTATGTATTATTAATTTAGATAAGTGAGCAATAATAACGATAAGGTACAACTTAAATGCCAGTTATTCTTTTACATGTTTAATTCATCACTCAATAATGGAAATTTGATAAATTCTTCTTACTACTAACATTTACAGCGAAGGGTCCGTCATGAATATTTATTAAACGTTGTTTTTCAGCTCTGAACATTAATACCTACTGACAATGTATAACGGAGTATGAATTATTATTAAGCGCAGACTGCTGGACACCATTCACTAAAGTTAGTTATGCGATAACGTTATTGCCTGAAGTGTTTCATTATTTGATGTATAAATAAATAGCAAATTGTAATTTTGCATGCAACACAAATAAAAATATATTTGCTTTTATTTAAACTTTGATTTGCATTGTTATGAGGTTTGTACTTTGCCACTACACCAATTAGGTAGGTACTTGTCTTTGTAATTAAATACTGGAACATACTATACTGGACAAGGTAATACATACAAATAAAGAAACTTATTAATACACGTATTTCTTTGATGAATGATTATTGTATGCAGGGTGTGTGGGAAAATGTGGGAAATCTCTCGGATGCAGATAGAACATGAAAAAATAGGATAAGTTCATGTAAAATGTTTTCCTACAAGCCTACTCTACGGAAATATGTATCCCTGAAGGACGCCGCTGGAAATCGATTCTTCTTGAATAACTTAAACGTACTTAATATAATTTAATAAAAATAACGGACACTAGTAAGGACCTCTTAAAATAGTGTTCTTGAAACATATTTAGTTTTTTTTTAGTTTGCCAGGGGCTGGTTGAAGCTACCCAGATTTATTATTTTAGAGTCTTTATCATACAGGGTGTTAAAAATGTAGGCATTAAGTTGTAAAGCTTAGCCCGTCCCTGGTAAACTAAAAGAGCTAAATATGTTTCAAGGACACTATTTTAAGAGGAACTTACTAGTGTCCATCACATTAAATTTTTATTAAATTATATATAAGTACTTTAAAAGTTATTCAAGAAAAATATATTTCCAACGGCGTCCTTCAGGGACACATATCTCCGCAGGGAGGGCCTGTAGGAAAAAAATTATAGGAATTTGTCATCTTATTTTTTCATGTTCTATCTGCTACCACATTTTCTCGGAAACCCTGTATATTAATACTGCATTCATACCTATTTCCGACTCAACAATTTTTATATGCTTAGGCATTTTCTTCTTAGTAAAATAATGTTCCTGTGTCCTATGTATTCTGCATAGTATATATTTTTTAAAGAATTTTATTATTTTTAAATACCAATAATTTTGAGTAATTTTTAATTTAGACTATTGCAGATTTTTGTGTAAACATTAACTTTAGTTGTAACTGTTTTTATCTTAATATTAAAGAACAGTTTGTACTAAATTTCTGGGAAAAATATTAAAAAGCACTTAATTATTATTAAATACTAAATTAAGTATTTCAACAAAATTGTTGAAACTTGATCCCGTGATATTTCAAAATATTATTATTTATTTTTAGAACACACAAATACTTTTTACAATAATGATTTAGTTAATAAAAAAGATGGAAACATTTGACATCTACAGAATCATTCAGCCATAATATCATTAATTTTGACTATTTATTCGGAAGACCTAATAAAGACAAAAATAGAAAAAAAAATGGATACCTTTCAAAAGAGAAACATGATGACGGTTTCGACCTTAGCAGGTGTAATATCAACAATAGGAATTGAAATTAATATATGCGCGGTCCCAGTAGTAGCGTATATATCCCCACACAGCCTAGCCCGAGAACAACCAGGCAAGATCAAAGAATCCCAGCTGGACATAGGGCGCTTTTAATTCTGTTACTGGCAGCGACCAGTTATCGAGGTCACGGCATAACAACCCGGAAAATTACTATATATCAAATAAGATGTTTTAAATATAGTTGAATTTTGTAATTGGTCTCAAAATCAAGGTGCAAAAGATCTAAATCTTATTATTAAAGTGCTATGAGCGAATGAGTGTACGTGCTAGCATTTTAGGTAGGTACTAACTCATCTACTTTTTGAAAATCAATAAATTCCTAGGTAAACGTAACTACAAAGTGAATAATTAATAAAACATAATACTGAAAATTCATATCCAATACGTAATGCAGGCGTATTAAAAATTATAAATTCTAACAACCTAACATTTATCTCTTTATATACATTTGTTTTTATTAAAAAATAAATAAAGCTTTAAAATAAAATATCTTATTCATTCATGTATCTAGGTAAAGAAGGTATGTTTAATTCTTGTCATTGACTGCGTATTAAAAATGCAATAGCAAATAACTTATTGGCGTTAATACTACGGTAGGTCAAAATTCACTGTTGTCGGATTGTTTATCACTGAATGCGTCTCGCACTGTCTTTTTGCCGACAACACAAGAATTTTTTATATTCCGCAGTCAGCATTTAAATAGTTAATAATTTACCTAGCGAATATTGATTCTTTATTTCACTATTTAAGCAATGAAGTGTAAATGGTTTATTTATTATTTGATTCGTTGAAATTTTGTAACTTGAATATTAAATATTTTTTAAACTGGACCTTAATATGTTAATTGCATACTAAAAAATATTTTATAACATTCATTACATATTTTAACATTAAAATACTAGGAGAATATTTAAATTTGGCAACGTCGCATCAGGCCGACACCAAGTTGAACTGGAAGTTGTGAATGAATCGAGACCGCCAGCGGTCCAGTAACAGTTTGAAAACGGGTTAAATAATGATTTTTATTTTTTTTTTCGGCGTATATATGCATTTATTTTCTTTTAACCGCTTATTCGTATTATACTCATTTTTCCCTATCTTTCCTTAAAGGCTGGTGTTTCAAGAACAAAGAATCATATCTTAAGATACACACAAGATACATAGGTCCTTTTCAGCGTAGTACTAAAATATAATGCTTAAATTTAATCATTTCCTTTAACTTTTGGGGAAAAATGTGTTAGAGAACATAAAAAACTGTGAATTGTACCTTATCACTGTGTTTCATACACCGTGAAAACTCAATAACTTACTTCAATTTAAGTGTGAAATTGTTTTAAATAAATTTGCTTTATGTAATGTGTATAATGTCGTATACAATTTTCAATGTTCAGTTGACATGTATGACGTTTTTTTCTTATTCTAAATGACTTGTCAGCCTGGAAACAATTATACAATCTGGAGAAAGATTGTATAATTGACACAGTGGATTCGAACTTACATTTTTTTTTTTTGTTGTTGAACATTTGCGTATAAAAAAGACACCTTTAAAATTGATGACATTATGAATCATCCTACTCAATTATCATGCATTGCATATTACCTGTTACAAATAGCAGTTCGTCCTGAGCAAGCTACAAGAATGTCCTATAAAAAGGAGAATGTTGATGAACCCCTGCATTTCAGCAATTTTTATAAGACTTTATTTTCTAAGACACGTCGAATAGGAGAGACTTTGTATGTAGGAACGGCACATAAATATATGGTTTTCAAGCGCAAAATTTGTAATGATGACTTGGTAGAACGTTGAGATGTCGTTGAGGGTGTGCAGTTGAAGTAGCTACAGCGGTTTAAGCGATTCAGAGTTATTGTTGAGATGCATTTTGCCCATCATACTGTCATATTCGTAATGTGACAGTGGTACACATTTCCAAATTTTATGAAATTATTTTCAACCGTTCCGTTTGAAAAAATCCTCCTATTAGGGGCTTCCCTTTAATGAGCCATAACTTCCTTAGGGGAAAGTTTGCGATTCCTGTTTATTAAAACTTTTCTTCCTCTTTTTTGAACATACCTAGAGTCTGCTGTTGACGTTTGCCAGGCTAAATTGGGGACACTGTATATTTTTTTTCTTACAAGCTGCACCGCCGTAAAAACGTTATAATTTAACTTATTCTCCTCCGACTTTATCCAACTAACAAGGACTTAGTTTTTCGATTCAAATTTATTTGATTTAAGAACTGGAATTGTTTTTTCTCAGTTATCTCTTAGGATTAGTAATCTAAGAGAGAAGTAAGAAAATATGTCGTAGCATTATTTTTAAAAAATAGAAGCTTATTTTGATCCCTTTTGTTTAAAAAAAAAAGATAAATTTGGTCAAAGCTTATTGTTTGGCATTTGACGGTTTGGTGAATCAAACTAATTGTATTTGCATGCAGATCTTGCTATATTTATATTGTTATATATATTGAACTAGGTTATTCATGTCTCAAGATGCAGACTTTAGTACCTTTCTGTCCATTGGCATTTATGATGGTTTACTGCAGGTTATGAAATGAAAATATACGAATGACGGTACTGCTTTAGGCTCTTGCCCCCTACAAACGAGCGAAACATAAACGAATTCCCCGACACACTCTGCTAACATTAAACTTAAGCATAAATCCTCTCTTTACATAAACCAAATTGAAACTTATTACCTATAAATATTAGTTGCATTGACATGCTGTTTATGCACCAATCAGTGGTCAGCGTATGTGGTCCGATAAATAGGCTCTAGACGACAGACGTAGTGCGGGGGTTTACATTTCTATCGAGGGCCGTTAAACCATCATAAAATAACAATTGCGAATGTATGCAATCCCATACATATGTGTGATTCGTTAAGGAGTTTACGGAAATAGAGGAATGATGATGTCTTTATTGAAAACATCAGAACTATGATGAGAAACGCTTGCCCCGATCGGCATGGAATTACACCTAGAACGCTTCGTGTGTAACGATGCTTTAAGTTTTCCTAGTGTAATTCAATGCTGGTCGGGGCATTAGGCCGCAGAGTAGTTGTTTCCTGGAATTCCGTGTTTGCAACTTATCGTTATCGACTCGCGATAGAGGCCGCTAACTTTCATTGCGAAGTAGAAAGCTTCGTGTCTGTGATTACTGTATGGAGTAACGTATGGCCGCTAGATGTAGCTTCCCTAGTTTATGATACTCATGGTCCCTATTGTCTGGTTAAACAAACTAAAAGAGCTAAGGTTATTCCTCGATTCTCTCACCTATGGCATACTGATGAGAGCAAATAAGCTCGAAACCGGTATATGTCTAATAGGCTGCTGACGAGCAACTTTGGCTGTTTGCTATAAGGTTTCCAGGTGTAATTCAATGCTGGTTGGGGCATTAGCCCGCAGAGTAGTTATTTCCTGGAATTTTGTGTTTGCAACATGGAGTACCGAATGGCTGCTAGATGTAGCTTTGCAACTTTGCGATACTTGTAGCTATTCTAGAGATATATCATTCTTTTCTTAAAAAAACTTATCAATTCTTTGGCCTGTAAATTTATTGCCTTTCTGTAAAATCTTGGTCAGAACCTTGGTTTTATCTTGGCCTATCGAATGACGTGTAACTGTCTTAAAATCCGAAACACTTATTGTTGTTATTCCTCAGGTGGCACTTGTGTTCTTTAGCTTCATTTTCTTGTTTGTTGTCTCTTGGAGTATATGCTGTGCTATCACCCTTTATGTATTGTTGTTGTTGCTTCTTTAATATTTTTGTTGATATATCGGTGTCTTCTGAAAATAGATGGTAGATGATTTTTTCTCTTCCAAGTGTTCTGTTTCACAAATGGTTAATGCTCGATGCAAAGATCTCGCTTCTGGACTGGGTGAAGATGAGACTCAGTAATCAAATACTCTGTGTGAGTAGGATTTATACAAACACTGTGTTTTAATGTGACGCCTGTGTCCTAGGAACGAAATGAATCAGTTTTGTCCCAACTTCATAATGCCTGGATCTATTTTATTAATGTGGTCGAGATACTTGTATGTTGTTATATCCAGGAGGCGATATGACAAATGTGTCGTTAACCTGAACCAACCCTTTGATTTTATAACTGATAGACTAGGTAGTTGTATTGCTTGCTTATCCTGCGTGGTTACTTAGATTCAGGATGAAACAATTTTACATAAACTGTCAACAATTAAAAAATTTTATGTTTCAAATCTTATTTAAACCGTTTTGACAGTTGCTATGCGTGACCTTCATATCCAATACCAGGTTGCCCTGGTATTGGATATGAATTTTTGAACTGCATTTGTTGATGAATATGCCGACAATGGAGAACGGTGGAACGTTTGGTAGCATCTGATGCGACCAGTTACAAAGACTAACGCGGAATTTTTCCAATTACAGTTTCAACCATAAAAGCCATAGAGCTAACAATAGAAAGCGAATGTATCTTTATGAATGTACATGGTAATTCTTAACCTATACGTATAAACTTGTGAAATTATAGCCGAGCACAAATTGGACGATAGGGCGAATAGTGAAAAAAATGTAGTCAAATATTTATAGTTTCGGAAGCTTACAAAAATTTATCAGGTAAATTTTTTTGTTTACAAAAACTAGTAAACAAGTTGGTACGATATGTTTGGTATTTGTAGCAGTACTTTGTTTTCAGTTTTGGTCCTATTCGAATTTATTTTCATGCGATTATTAAAGTATGGCGCATAATTTCTCAAACGAAGAGAATCAAAATTCAGTGGCTGTAGTAAATCTCTATGCCCAAAGGTTTCTCCAAAGATGTTATCGGATACGTGAAGCCTATTTACGTGTGGTTCAGAGGAGTAGAGAAACTGACAATTTGCGGTCGCGGCCTAAGCAACATGAAGGAGCAGTTGTTGATTTCGAGAGAGAGAGAGATTTTAAATGCCATCGAAGAGCAAACTGGCATAAGAACTAGGACAATTGCAGCGCAATTTGGGATATCACAATCAACAGTTTGCCGAACGTTAAGGCACGTATTACTCTACCCATTTCACATGCAGCGGATACAACCACTTTGAGAATGGTTTTTACATTAGCAGCACTTAAACTTTACCATGAACATTTTAGTTATGGATGAGGGAGGCAATTTTCACATGTAATGGTTTTCACAATATTCCCAACACACATTATTGGGCATTGCAAAATCATACTTTCAACAATGATTTCTAGTAAATGTGTGGACTGAAATTGTGAACGGAGTATTTATTACCGATATTCCTCAAAGAAGTTAATCTCAACTTTAGACATATATGTGGTTTTTTCACCATGGTGATGCATCACATTTTATGTGACAATATTTGGATCATGTATTTTCCGGAGGATGAATAGGTCGAGGTGGTCCAACTCAGTGGCTCCTTCTATCACTCGTCCTAAATCCGCTTGGCTTTTATTTTTGGAGTCACATAAAAACTATAGTGATTGTTAGTGAAGAAGATTTATGAAATCGCACACATGCTACCGCTAAGGCAATTTGTCTACAGCCCGGTTTAGTGCGCGTGTGGGGACTCATGGATTTGGCGAGCGCTAAAATCACGAAAATAACTTGGAAAGTTTATTCGGAAAATTAGCTATTTACCTATAGTAACTTACCTTTTTTGTCTTCAGCTTTTTAATATTCTTATTACTATACTTTTTAAATTATTAGGAAATACTTAATAATTGGAATAAATTATAAATACGAGTAGAAACTTAAATTCATAAATTTAGTTAGTTACATACAGGGCTTTTCAACGAAAAGTAACCACCTTAGTATCTTTTAAAATTATCTCTTGGTTGAAAATTGGCAAGACATATCAACAAAGATAACAAAGAGAATATCTTGTTAAATAAAATCCGAATTTCTAAATTTTCAAATAGCACCATACTATATGTGGCACATCGTTGCAATCGTTATTTCATAGGGAATGCATTCTACTGTTCATTTTGTATATTCGCATGAAATTGAGACATAAAAAAAATAAAAAAAACCTTTTTCTGCTTATTTTGGTTAAACTGTAGAATAATAGAAATTACTGTAATTGTTCAAAATGTCCTTCGTTAACTTCCATACAGTAATACAGACGACTTTGAAAGAGTTCCCGATTTACGAGAACTTGCGGTGTCAATTGTCGATATTCTTCTATTATTCTCTGCCTAAGATCTTCAATGTTGGCTGGCTGTGATGAATACACTTTGGATTTCAAATGCCACCATAAGAAATAATCCAACGGAGACAGATCGGGTGATCTAGCCGGCGATTCGATGAGACCACCATCGTCCAGGAAACCGATTATTCGAAAATTCTCGAACGGGAACCGCATAGTGAGGAGGTGCACCATCTTGCTGGAAAACCAGTTCATTTTCAAGCAAATTTTCGTCATTTTCTAGTAGTTGTGTTATGCGCGGATCAACAGCGGTATCAAGAAGTTCAAGGTAAATAGTGCCAGTCAAACTACCGTCAATAAAGAACATCGTTAACCCGGATGTGGTCTCCTAGAATACCTGCTCAAACATTAAGTCTCTGTGATAATTGGGTATGGGTTTCTCTAAACAAATACGGATCCATACAGAACCAATATCTACAGTTATGCCTGACTTCTCCATTAAAAAAACATACACTCATCCATGAAGCAAATATTGTACAAGTTCACGTTATTGAATAGATTATTAGACATAATTTCGCAAAATTGTAGTCATCGATCATCGTCGTCTTCGTTTAGTTCTTGAGTAAGTTTTGTCTTGTATGGGTGAAATTTGTGCTTTTTTAAAATTCTCCATACACTACTTGTTGAAACCCCTGATTCCAGGGAAAGTTGATTTAAAGATTGATTGTAATCCATTGCAACGGGTCCCAAAATAGCAACTTCAACAGGTTCATTAACAATTCGTCTTTCTGGTTGATGTTTTTTGTTTGCCAGTTTCCATGAATTTTTGCAGCAGCTTTGAAACATATTAAAAACCAATGAATTTATCGGGATGCATTTCATTGAAAGCACGCGCTACAGCTCGTGCGCAGTTGTTATTTTTGAAATAGAAACGCACAATCTCGATTCTTTCGGCAGTCGTGTACACCATGTTGACACTTTTAATTGGAAATGAACTGGAAGTTGAATAACTGTGGTAAAAACAGAAGGTGGAAAAAAGTACTGTATCAGTAGTTTAACCGAAATAAACAGAAACAGGTTCTTTAATTTTAATTTTTTTTATCTCTCAATTTCACGCGAATATTCAAAATTAATAGTAGAATGCGTTTCCTATGAAATAACCTTTGCAACGATGTGCCACATGGTGCCATTTGAAAATTTAGAGGGAGTGGTTGTGACGGCTAAGGGGTTGATGGTAGCAATTCGGATTTTATTTAAAAAGATGTCCCCTTTGTTATCTTTGTTGACATGTCTTGGCAATTTTCAACCAAAAGATAGTTTTAAAGAGCTACTTTTCGTTGAAAAACTCTGTATATGAAATGTAGTAATGAATTGTTTTCGTATATTCTCCACTTATATAAGAGTAGAACCAATAGAAAAAACTAAACTACAAAACTTTTCTTTAAAAAAATATCATTCTTTTTTTGATCTTTAAAAACATGTCGCCTTGGCTTTCTATATTAAAATTGCTTAGTAATTAACTTCTTAGTAGTTCGGTTTATATGAAAATATTGATAAATACAATCACATTTAATAGATACTTTTTGATAATAAGAAAAGTATGGCTAAATAGAAGTATGTTGCTAGAATAATCATCTAAATAATTATAATATCGATGTAGAACACAATTATATAAATATGTCCACCCACGATTCAGGAATATTGCTACTGCCTGTAACAAAACATGAGCAAATAAAATAGCATGCATGTATTTTGTGTGAAATTTTCCTCATTAATAAAAACATAGTATGTAATTTATCATCTCCTATCATATATCTCCGTTAACATTAATGATACAGCTACTTGTAAATTCATTAAGTTGTTTTCTGTTAATGACAATTGAAACAGGATAGTTCGTAAAGGCTTTTTCGATTGGAAAACAAAACACGGATTATTTCCGATAATTAAAATCCAAGGAGTATCGGTTACCGTCAGAATATAAAAAACGGCTTCCCGTTTGTGATAATAAGTAAAGAATGTGAAACAGTGACGTATTCTAAAAATTACAAAGCATTTTTGCGATCGAATGAATTCGCAAACTTCTTGATAATACTTTATTTCTGTTTGTTATCTCTAAAGTACACACAGATAAAATTTCTATTAGTGGGTATTGACAAGTTTATTATCTTCAAATTATTTTAGGTAATTATATACATAGTGTAAAATGTTCCATTTATAGTTCATACACCAATGTCATAATATATGTATGTATATAATGATGAGTATTGTTCTTGTTCGATCTTGTAAAATCATATCTTGTATTAGGAGAGTCTTAATTTTTTTGTAAAACTCTTGCATGATTCTTGCGAGACTCTTCCTTATAAATGAAACAAATGGAACTTTATTATAAATTTGGTAATAAAGACGACCAGTGTTTAAAAATCTATAAATAATGGACGAAATAGGCGAAACAGAATAAGAGCTTTTCCGTCAAGTGGCACTGAATTTATGATTAGTTCAATTCAGCAGAACTAGACCTAGATTCGATAAACTGTGAATTTAAAAATAATTGCAAGACTTGTCTCGACTTGCCAAGACTTTTTTTTAAATCTTGTCTTGTTTTGCAATTTGAGCTATCAAGTATCGTCTTGTCAAGACAAGAAATTCTGTAAAACGTTCAGGTGTTATTTTATTTTTGGATATATTATAAACACATTAAAAGTTACACTTTTATTTATAGGTAACTGAAACATCTGGTAAACTTTATCAATTTGATTATAGTCTGCTTGGAAATCAAAGAGAGTAATAAAACCCCGAGATAAGAACCGGCCATGGGCGTGGTAATATTTCGTTTCAGGTAATTATCGGGTAACACTAATATTGTGACAGATCAATCCAGTTTTAGAGTTGAATTTACGAAGACGTGCTAGTGCAGTAGAGTAAAATTCGACTTATGTTTAGTGACTATTGTGCCTGTGTATATTGTTTGGGTCAAATCTTGAACTTATCAGATTACGTACCCGCTAAACGCCTGAAAAGATGTGCGCTGTCTAAGAATGAGAAGATTATTATATTAAATGTATTTAATGCATTGAAACACCAAAATCCTACCAACAGTGTTGACGACATCGTGGAAAAGTGTTCCAATATGACAGGGATTGGAAAATCGACTATCTATTGACTTTTAAAGGAAACAACAAATGAACAAGATACTGTAAATTCCCCAAAATCATCTACAGGGAGGTCAAAAGTCGTTACAGATGATTTCTTTAAAAATGTTATTCGCAGAAAAGTACACTTATTTTATTTTAAAAAAGAAATACCAACGCTAAACAAAATTTTAAGTCAACTTTCAGAGGACAACGATTTGCCAAAAATCAGTAGAAGCAAATTATGGGCCGTCTTACGAGAGTTGAATTTTTGCTGGGAAAAGCAGAACAGGAAGTCAGTTCTTATCGATAAAGATGAAATTATTTTTTGGCGAAGATCCTACTTAAGATCAGTTAGAAAATTCTGTGACGAAGGGAGGAATATTTACTATCTAGACGAAACTTGGGTCAACGAGGGATATACTGTAACAAAAGTATGGCAAGATAAAAATGTAAAAAGTTTTCGACAAGTATTTTTGTATGGACTTTCAACAGGGTTCAAGGCACCTTCAGGTAAAGGGCGAAGATTAATAGTGACACATATACATATATACAAAATACAGGTGACTATCACGAAGACATGAACGTAGATGTTTTCGAAGAGTATTCTACACAGATGTTGGATCTTATTCCTCCGGGGTCTGTAATTTTCATGGATAATGCCAGTTACCATTCACGGCAGACCGAGCGGACGCCTACGACTGCTTGGAGGAAAGCCAATATAATTCAATGGTTATCCGGAAAAACATTTCTTTTGAAACAAATATGGTGAAAAAGGAACTTTTGACATTTGTCAATCTTAATAAAGATCAGAAAAAATATTATGTTATCGAGAAATGGCAACAAATCGCCAAATAACGATACTACGGTTACTACCTTACCACTGTGAACTTAACTCAATCGAATTAGTCTGGGCGCAGGTAAAAGGAGATGTAACGCGAAATAATACGACGTTTAATATAACTGGCAAAGATGTATACATCATGTACAAAAAGAAGAGGAGAAAATGTGGGAATTCGATAATTTAATTGACGTTACTGTGAAACCTATCGTTATCAATCTAGGAGACGAGAAGATAATTCATCAGAATATTCAGAGGATGAATTTTAATGTACCTATTTTTTTATTTTCTTTATTGTACATTTATACAACACTACATTTACTCACCATAATTTGATTTTCCAAAATACATATATTTTTGTGTGGAATAAAAGTCTATTCATTAAATTTAAATAAATATTTTGATAATAATATTGAATAATATTGAAGAAGCCTCATGTTTTGAATTGCTGTTTTTATATTATTTACTTATAAGAGAAATGGACCGAGAAATTGAAGCGGCATAGACAAAGACGGATTGTCGGGTATTAAATTTTAGCTACCTGCTACAATTTAGTCCGGTCCGATCACACAAAGTTTTTTTAAAAGTATACTTCATCTATACCGATAAAACATAATATAAAAATATTGAATATAAGCACCAGTACTACATTTATTTACGATTTGCATACTTATTGTGTATGCTTTTATTACTCTCTTTCATTTCTAAACAGACTATAGGCGATAATCAGAAGAGCTAAAAGTGCGTAAAATTGCTTGATACGAGAACTTGATTACTTATTAAGTTATTGAATGCTAAATTGCAAGCATTCGTATTTGAAACTTTCATGCGTGTCCTACACTATATAACACAGATGCACCGAAATATCAATTCCAGTTTTTTAAATTAAAGAGTTATTCCTACAATTCCAGTAGAGCACACAAATTTAATAAGAAATTTTGATGGTTGCCACCGTTTCTTATTCTCGAAGCAACGATATTTTTTGTAGCTGTGTCGAAATGACATTTTTAGTATGAGTTAGAACACAAGGGCACAGAGGCTGTAGAAAGAACTGTCCTTCAAAAATAAATACCGGTAGCAACACTAGGTGCATCTATAACAGTACGAAAAATATTGCTAATTGTACCATAAGTGGAATGTGTTAGGCAGAGATTTCAACATTTTGCAGACTAATAATTTAGTTTCACTAAACTTGTGAGGTCGGTGATATCTACCTGTTGCAATCTTAGTAAGCTTTGCCGTCGAAAGGTCTTTGCCGACATTATACGGAAAGCAAAATGAGACACCAGCACAAATTACTGGTTTCAAACTGCAGATTAGACTAAACAATTTTCAGAAAAGCCCCTTTGCTTCTATTAAATAATATGACCATAATTTTAGTGCCCAAATGACGAACGGTTGAACAAAAACAGTGCATTGCGGTATCTTTTATCAGAACTAATATTTAAACTCAATATATATTAATAAGAAAAATACCGTCAATTTTAAGATACCTATATAGGTATGTACAATCTTTCACAATAATAATGGCACCCCCTTAAGCTTTTCAACCGCTGGAAGTTCTAAGTAGACATTTCATTAGATCTCTTGGTGCGTGAAGAAAAACAACTAAGAACCATCCTATACCCTACAGCCAGAACTAATGACTAACACCGTTTTCTACCCCACAGCATTCGGCGAAACTAAAAAATTGAAATCATCAGTACACAATTTGTTATAATTCCAGGTGACTGAATGATATGAGAAGAGTTCGTAAAAGTCTATTCCATGATAGTATTAAGACGAGTTGGTAACTGTGTAGAAAAGAAACTTAGCTATAGTCGAGTTTCAAAATGACAGATATTGATTCAATTTATAAACCTGCTCATAATTTATAGCAGTCAACACGAAATAGAAATACGGACCCTCCCAAAATTTAATATAAAATAAAAAGTATAAAATTGTATGTACCGCATACCTCGCAAATTATACCTGAATAGCAGCAAATGCACATGCGCATATCAGAATGCTCGATTTTTAATGGTAGTGACGTCAATTCGACTACATTAATAGATTCTACCTATTCCATCTGTACATGGACGCACGCCCGAGAAAAGTCCGAATATATCTAGAAAAATTGGAGAATAAAATTCAAACTCATGTAGGCGCGTGATCTCAAAATGGTATACCTACGCCCTATTCTAACAAGCGACTAATATAGGACGATAAATACGATAAAAACATGTATGAAGCGTTTTTTTATATTTTTAGGTATTAATAATATTGTGTGAAACTAACTACTCAGTGGAGAAAAGCCCCAACCTGCGTTGAATTACACCCACAATATCTACCCATATATTCCTTATTATTAGCTTTTGTAACATTTTTTACTGTTTTAGAAAGGTATTTTAAGCTAATATAAATCAAATCTCCTACAATTCCTATCAATGAAGTCATATGTATGTTCTCTTATACCAATCATCTAGGTATGCTAATGAACAATTCCACAGACAAAGCTATATTCAATAATTATCTAAAGAAAATAATATAATTTACTAACCTTCTAATGAAACACTCTATAAATATCTAACTTCACTTTTTGGCAGTGGGAACACGACAAATTCAACCACAATAGATGAGATCTGACCTATTTCTGCATTTTTAGGATTGCTTCTTCAGGTGGTCTCCTTTAAGTTGAATCAAATATCTAACTATAAAAATTATTATAAAAATTAAAATTATTTGAAGTTAAATATCGACAATGACAAAAAGTGACATCCTGTCAATGAATTAAATATGACAATACCTAAAAATGCAGAAATAGGTCAGATCTCATCTATTGTGGTTGAATTTGTCGTGTTCCCACTGCCAAAAAGTGAAGTTAGATATAGATTTGATTTATATTAGCTTAAAATACCTTTCTAAAACAGTAAAAAATGTATGAAGAGATTAGGGCGCGGGGCCAAAATATTTGTGTAAGTGATGCGGTTGAAATATATAGTTTATTAACAAAAGTGTCCATGAGCAGAGTATTTCGTGCAGCAAAGAAGAACATATAACTACGAAACGGAAAATAGAAAAAACGCAGAGGTTGGTGACGACACAAAATGTGCGATTCGTAGAAAAATGAATGAATGGTACTTTATAAATGAGCTTCCGACAAACAAATCAGGTTGTTACCTCACAGGCTGAAACTGCCTAGAATATCTAGAAGGGTATTTTTACGAATTACGCGACTTGAATTTTCCTTTTGAAAAACGAGTAGTGTGTTAACAGAAAAAGACGATACAGTAATATGGCGAAGAAATTGTTAGAATGTCGAAATCTGAATTGAATAATAATTTATTATACTGACGAAACATGGATAAATAAAGGCCATACGGAGGGCACTACAGTGTATAATTAGTGTAGTGTCACGCGATCATTACAATGACAGTGCTAGTATTGTAAGTTTTGAAGTCCGCGGAATGTGGATTAACTATGGATGCCTTTTTCTAATTGTGGAGATAATGACACAGGTAAGTTCAAATACTTTTTAAAGTAACTATTGAAGTGCTAGGTTCACTCAACATCAACTTATTCTTGGTAATTTTGTATTTATTGAATTTTGTTTGAAATGTGCCTTGTACATATTATTGTCATATAGCATGCGTCAAATTAATAATTTAAGTAAATATGTTTAGTCACGGTCATGAATTGCCAATTGAAAGCAGCAACAGCGTTTATTTTATTACATTATTTGAGTGTGCAGTGTAAATCTATATTGCTTGCTTTTAAAAATTAACTTTTTTTGAATTTAGCGACTTGATTAATTTTCAGAAAAAGTATATTTTAGTTCCATATGCTTTCATGTAATTTAATAATATTAAAGTTTAAAAAGCAGTAGGAAGTTGTAAACAAATAATAAACACAATAAAAGGAACGCGTGTTTCCTCATCATAAATATAATAAACGAGTTGTTGACCATAATACCAACTGACTTCCATGGTTTTATGTGTAATTGACATCTATACATTACAATCAACAAAGTACATAACGTAATAGTTACCTGAGTCACGGGAATACATTTTTTATTATTTTACAAATAGGTAGGTACGGTACCTGATGGGATAAAATTCAGTAAATTTAGAACATAAATATTTAATATATTATAATTTAAATTATTTTTAATAATAGTTATAGGGCAAAATTATAGCACTACTGACACTAAAACAGGGGAGACCGGGTATAAACACGGGTTTGTCTATAATATTATATCATCATAGAGTCGGCAGTGAAATCTACATTAACTTATTTGAACAACAATATCTGTAGTGTGTTTAGTTCGAGTTAAGACTTGCATGGTGCAAAATGATATGCAAAGTAAGTTTTCATTCTTTATCTTAATCTGTCACAATCCTAGAACTGAACGTTATTTTGAATTATTTTATTGGCTTGTTCAATTAATACCAATATTGGCTATAACCTAAGCATGGTATTTAAATTAAAAATAATCGTTAAAAAAAGTTTTCAGCGAGTATCCTGTCAATCGCGTGAAAAATGCGTAATGGGACGATTGTAACATGCTACAACCGTCCCTCATATTTTATACCTATGATCGTATTTGTCATATTTAAAATGATAATTCTGTAGATATCCAGATAATTACTTCAGTATTTGTTGTGTTGGAATATACAAATTCATTCTCTTTAGGATGTCTAACAAAAGACACGAACAACAGATCGTGGGAAAGATTGTTACGGATTTGGAAAACTTGGTCCATCCCAAATATGGAATATGGACGAGTCTGGCGACAGACAACCGTGCAAAAGCCAGATAGGGATAGGATTCTTTGTTATTACCAAAAAAAAAAATATATATTATTATTTTATATTTTTGTTTCATTATTCTATTTTTTTATTTTTTTTTTCGAATAAAAAATATATTATGTACCTACACTACAACTTACTTTTATATATATATAATGAATAAACAAATACCTTGTAAATAGTAACTTTCTATACCTAGTTATTACCTGTTATTCATATGTTACAAACGTCCTCATGTTCTGTTACTATTGACCCATACCATTGGGTAGGTTGTAACGACGTACACTTTCTACTTTTTTATTAATTGTACATCAATATGAACTTTAATTATTTCAATATTATTTTTCTTTTATATATAAAATGCCAAGGAAACGATTTATAGTAAGTAAATTTATATAACTTTGTTAATTTTTTATTTATCCGGCTTTACAAAAATATGTAACTTTCGTACCTGGTCTCCCCTATCATTTAATAAATTAAATAATTGGATGTAATTTGAATTAAATATAGCTTTATCCGTTAACTATTATTCAAGGAGAATATGTATTCAAATTTGATTATAATTATATTAAAATTTGATTTTAAAGTCTTCAAACAAGTTTTCAGTGGTAATGAATACAGGTTCAGACTTACTAAAACAACAGAGCAAAAGAATGGGGCACGAGTACCATGTTAGATATTATACAAAGAAATACAAAAACTTTTACAGGTATTTATTATTTTTTCATAAAATCATTATTTAAGGACCAACTTAATTCTACGTAATAATGCGCCAAAAGTATGGAATAAAGTCAATAAAAACGAAACAATTATTTTTTGGGAAAAATCCTCAAACAGGTCGATTTTTAATTTAAAAAATTCATATTTTAGCGTAAAATGCGATTTTCAAATGTCATTTGTTATGTAATGACGTCATCGATTTTTTTTAAATGGCAACACCATATTTTTTCCCTTGATTCTGAAAGATCGTTTAATTCTCTATCAGACAGTACTAAAATGTTGCCCTCTTACATAGGAAAGTTTTCGAGTAAATGACGATTGAATGTTAGAAAACTTAAATTTTATCCATAAAAAAGTTACAATTCTGAGGTATGTAAAATAAAATACAATTGATTAAATTTTATACTTAAATTAAATGTTCGAATTGCCATCCACCAACTTCTTGACAATGCGCAAGTCTGTGAAAAAATTCATCTAACACATTATGAATGATTTCTGGGGTAACTCTGCGTATTTCGTCCCGAATGCGATTTTGAAGTTCTTCTAAATTACGTGGTTTATTAATGTACACTTTTGACTTCAAGTATCCCCATAAAAAATAGTCAAGAGGTGTAAGATCTGGCGATCTTGCAGGCCATTCTATCGGTCCGCGTCTGCCAAAAAATCTCGTACAGGGCGCGCATAGTGCGGAGGTGCACCGTCTTGCTGAAACCATATGGTATCGTCAGGGTCATTATCGTTAGGAAAAATTACTGAAAGGGCTGGAACAAGGTCATTTTCTAGAAACTCTAAATATCTTTGTCCTTTAAGGGTTCCTTCAAATAAGAAAGGTCCTACTATTCTGTCGTCAACTATTCCAGCCCACACATTTAATTTCTGAAGGTGTTGGATATGTGCCTCTGCCATCCAATATCTGCAAGTTTGATGGTTTACTGTACTATTCAGACAAAATGTGGCCTCATCTGAAAAAAGTATTTGCCGGTGTAAATTTCTATTTCCTTGACATAAATCCATTAGAATTTCGCAAAAGTGTAAGCGGCGATCGGGATCATCTTCATTGAGTTCCTGCACAAGTTGAATTTTGTAGGGATGATATTTTTCCTTCCTCAAGATACGTATCACTGTGCTCTGACTAGTGTCATTGTTTAATGCAACCGATTGTGAAGAATTATGAGGATTAGCCACCATACTTATCAAAATGTTCTGTTTCTGATTTTCATTAATGCTTGGACGTCCAGGTTTTGGAATATTTACAACATTGCCTAAATTTAGACTCTACCTTACTGACTGTTGATTGGCTGATAGGGCGATCTGGATATTTCTCTTTAAATAAATCGCAAACTTCCTGATGAGTTCTAGTCATATTCCCGCATCCGATAAGAATTAAAATTTCAATTCTTTGAGTAACAGTTAAATGTGCCATAATACTTTAAATTGAATAATAATTTCTGTTGCTTACAATACGTATTAGAAAGTCGGTGTGACAATGACACTTTGCAAAGATTTTCACATACGTGATCCATAAAAGAACTATGGAATTCGAAAAACTAAACTTGATAACGTTTTTGCTTTATTTTAATTGATTTACGTTTTCTAACATTCAATCGTCATTTGCTCGAAAACTTTCCTATGTAAGAGGGCAAAATTTTAGTACTGTCTGATAGAGAATTAAAAATCGACCTGAGGATTTTTCCCAAAAAATAATTGTTTCGTTTTTATTGAATTTATTCCATACTTTTGGCGCATACTGTATATTATTAACATGTGTTGTGGCATTTATTAATGATAGGTACAACTAAAATGTCATGTAACTCTTTAATCAACAGGGTGAGAGAGAGGAGGAAGAGAGGGAACGAGATAGGGAGGTAGAAAGAGAGGAGTTAATGTAAATAAAACAATTTCTATATTTCCTAATTTGATGAATGGTAGTAATTAAATATAAATTTTTAATGTCAATAGTGATGTTTTATAAA
This sequence comes from Monochamus alternatus, assembly GCA_037114965.1. Taxonomy (NCBI): domain Eukaryota; kingdom Metazoa; phylum Arthropoda; class Insecta; order Coleoptera; family Cerambycidae; genus Monochamus; species Monochamus alternatus. Next base: position 67,404,193 of record CM073431.1, on the reverse strand, counting down.
GGTTATTAGTAGAATAATATCTAGCAAATTAGCATTATATTTTTTACGTAAATACCCTTTGTGGGTCAAACGCTATTAGTTGAACCGGTAGACTTGCAATTATTCAAAACTGACTAACTAGGTACTACCATCCAGTACAGACACGAAGAGTTCTACATAGCAGTACACACCATTGAAAGCTATCGACGTCTATCGCGATTCGGCGGGAACGATATTTTGCAAACATTTTGCTATAGGTTTGTAGGTGTAATTCAATGCTGGTCGGGGTATTATTCCGCAGAGTAGTTTTTTCCTGGAATTCGGTGTTTAACTACTATTCAGTTTATAGATAGCATAACTTATATAACCAATGGTACTACACGTCAATTCGTTTTTTTTAGAGCACTGAACTGTATAAGTTTCAAATTCGTAGGAGATCATTGGGATGTCCGATACTATAACAGTTCTGAAAATTCTTGAACTGTGACAAAGTTGTGCAATTGATAGTAGAAAAGATGTTTCAGCTTTGGGAAGAAGTAATATGTTACATATTTATGATTACAAAAGCAAATAACAGCTATATTTTTAATAGGTAACAGAAACTTCAACATAAGTTGACTTAATCTTGTCAAATAAAGTGGGAAAGATATAAACAAAATTTAAAAATTCTACGGAAGTATACGGAATTTCTTAAACTTTTTACCGACATTTGACTGAGTGGCAAGTTGAGTAACTTTGTCATAATTTAAGCGGTCTCGTTATCTTATAGTTTCTGAAATCTTATCGGATACCGTGGAATTTGGGACTCTCTAAACATACATATTTTACGTGTTGATTACCAATATAACATATATTGGAAATAATTTTATATACATGAGAAGATTTTCGAACTGTTTTATTGAACGTATGCTATGGATGAATATTCAGGCAAGATAAATGTGACTTCTTTGTCAGCTTAAAAAATCTCCCAAACCAACGCGAAGAATTCGGAGTCGCTAAAAATTTTTTTCAGAGAATTATTCGCATCGAAGCGCTGTCTATGAAATTTAATAGGTATGCCTACACAGCAACGACAATATCGCCGCAAAAAATTCGCAGCGACTGCGAATGTTTCGTGTTAATTTGGGAGATCCCTACAAAAAAATGATGAGTAATGCAACTGCTTTCTTTAATAAGCGATAATATTTTTAAGCGAAGGCCATGGCACAATTCCACGAATACTTCAGAATATGTGATAATGATTTGAACTTAATTTTTACCGTTATAAATACGTCGAAGGTCATTATTTTCAATAGTTAAGTGTATCAGCTGATAATTTTAATCTGAAACTTGTTCACCTACTTTAAAATTATTAAGGTTGGCGTTTTATGAGTAGAGAATCTCATCGAAGGAAGTATAAAGAAAACCCACCCAGGAAATGGTCAGAGGACATCTCATCATTGAACGACTGTATTTTATTTTGTATTGTACATCGTGAAAAATAATTGAAAATTTACATAAATTCAAATGTTACTAGTTTTTTTAAAAAATGGGTCAATTTTATAATGCCGTGAGTATACTGCCACGGGTTTCCCAATCCGACTTTTTCTTTTACTAGGAAACCAAACAGTTAATTTTTACTGATATTTATTAACTACGCTGTACACTACTGAGTATTAATTACAACTCAACTAAACACTATTTCACTTTGAAACTCCAGGAAATTTCCAACGAAACACTCCAATTCAAGACTGTAATTCAAGACTGACTGACTCGGCCGTTTATTCTTCTTTTATAGACTAACCGAATATTCCAGGTATTTTCTAGTATCTCTAGATCCATTTCCCGAACGATTCTCGTCGATTCTCAATTTTTCAGTCGCGCCTCTATACACGACATTATTTGTTTGTTTATCAGAATCTCGTAGGGGCGATCGTGGCAATATAGCGTTTCGCGATACCACAGTCGTCGAATTGGGTGCGAGCGGGGCAAATTCTGTGACAATACGTTTTTCTCAGTGTGCAGCGTGTAACGTTTAAGAATCGTTATGTTGAAACTTAACAAGGGAAAATATATATTTTTCTGCAGAATGACTTATAAACGTGTAAACTGTTATGTATCTTGAAGAAAACTTGTTAATTCACACAGTAGGGAAATTTTTTAACATGTTTAAATTTTTTTAGACTGCCTCTAAAAGCAGTGAAATAGATGAATGTCCAGGACGTAGCCAGTCAACATTTTCAGAAAGAGCTATATGAATTTTGGTGAGGCTCTAAAACCAAATCCTGTCTTCTAATACAGAATGATTTAGAAATATTAGAAAAAATGGGCATATACAGTCAGCCTGAAATTGTTGGACTCATATTTTTTTGTTTTCATGAATTCTAATATTTAGAGCGTAAAATTTTGTTTTTTGCAAATACCTCCTGAACCCGTAAGCCGATTTGAATAGAATTTCGTGCGTAGTTAGTAGTAAGTAGTCTATTTGGTCGTAATTAATATGGCAGTTTTTTCCTTTTGTACTTTTCCAGTGGTTTTTACTGTTTTGTTTTTTGTGAAACTTATCATAGTGGTATATCTAACTACACACAAGAAGCTGCAATGATTTTTACAAACTAAAGTTTAGAACTGGTGCAATTATTCGGAAAGTATCATGTATTCTCCGTAAATCGACTTGACATTACTACAAACGCAAAAAACCAAGCGTTTCTTGCTCGGTCTGTAGAAAAACATATCATATTTCTTGTATCACTTCATCATCTGAATTTTTAAATCTCCTTAAGGAGGTAAAAGGACTATCTTGGAAATGCAAGTACTGTTTAGAAAACTGCATTACATTAAATAACAATGAATTAAACAAGATTTTACGAGAAAAAGTTGAGTGTACCATATCTACAGTTGATGAGAAAATGTCATCTTTAAAAAACGAGATTGCAAGTGTGTCTACAAATTTAGCTGGGGCTAATTTTCCTAATACCGCTAAGCCAAACTATTCAGATGTTATTAAGAATAATACTCAGCCTGCAGTTCGAATACTTTCTAATAATCCTGATCAGCCTATTAATAAAACCAAAAGTGGTATGATGCAGAACATTAATCCTACTGCATGGAATGGTGGTTGGTTGTGAAACAAAGGAAGATAACGACAAAGTGCGAAAAATTATTGAAGAAAAAGTGGCTCATTCCTATGTTGTAAAGGAGTTAACCGGAGTTAAACCACGCATTCGGATTGTAGGTATTGCTGAGAATTATGATGAGAATGTTTTAATAGATTTAATATGTAAATGCAATTTGATTTTCTCAAATGGATCTACTTGTAAACTAATTAAGTTTTATCCTATAAAAAAGAATGCTAATGATTTCAGGTCATTTTGCAGATTGGTAATATATTTGTCGGATATGACAACTGTATTGTGTATGATGCGATTGATGTTTATCATTGTTTCAAATGCAATGAATTTTCAACTGTAACAAACCAATTTCATGCCCAAGGTGTGGGTTAAATTATGATGTCAAAGACTGTCAATCTGATACCTTGTCCGGCTCAAATTGTTTAATACTTAAAAATAAATATAACATTGAATTAGATATCGAGCATGCTGTTTGGGATGTAAATTAATGTTTTGCTTATGGTAGAGCGCGTGAAACGAAATAATATTTTAGCCTGTCAATAGCAATTAACTTCTCCCACCACCAGGAGTCCTATTCAAGTTGAAGAGTGCAGGAATAGTAAACAGAATAATATCGTTCAGATAGAAATTTTTCTGCTACTAATTATTTCAGAGGAGGAGGTGTCCTAATTGCAGTTAACAATGATTTTAATACTAATCAAGTTGATATTGATTTGACAATTGATTTAAAAAATGTAACGCCTTATGTTGACATTGTTGTAGTGAAAGTAGTCTTATCGAGTTCTAATGTTTTTATTATTGCTACTTATGTCCCTCCCAATACGTCATCTGTAATATCTTAATATTTGTTGATTTCAGTATATCAAATTATGTTTATTATTTATATAATGATAGCAACTGTTTGTTACTTAATAATTTCTTGACTATTTTGAATATTTCACAATTTAATAAAGTTATTAATTATTACGGTAAAATATTAAATTTAGTTAATTTGTAATAACTTTTGTTTGGTTCACAAATCTGATGATCCATGGGTGAAGGAAGACCGGCATCATCCTGCATTAAACATATCAGTGTTAATTTTACATCTAGATTAAAACACAGTTTTCCCACCTTCTCTAACAACGCTTATAACTTTAGAAAAGCCAATTTATTACAGTTATATGACACCATAGCTACAATTGATTTGACATTTTTAGAAACGTTTAATGACGTAGATGCTACCACTTATTTCTATGGAAAGTTATATAATGTGTTTGATCAATTTGTGCCCATATTTGCGGGTCGTAGTAAAAATAAATATCCCCCTGGTTTGACTCTCGAATAATTAGGAACTTGCGGCTTAAGGATAAATATTATAGAAAGTATAAAAATACTGGTGATATAGAAGCTTTCAATGATTTTAAGCATTTGAGATCCAGCATTAAGAGATGCGTTAATATCGCACATAAGAAATGTGCTGAATCAGTGTAACATAATATTTATTCAGTTTGACCTGAATAAATTTTGGGCTTTTATTGGTAGAAAAAGAGGACATAATAATGTTTCCAATAGTATGTGGTATGATGGTGAACAATTAAGTGAGCCTATCAGTAGTATTAATGCTTTTGCCAATTTCTTTAGTACATCCTTTACACCAGTTTATGTGGATAATGATATGTCATTTGTTTTTTTTACTGAAGTTTGTACCGTAGTTCACATTGTGCAGTTCAACGAAAGTGAAGTTCTTACAGCTTTGAAACGTACCAAACCTAAAATGACTACTGGACCGAATTTTGTGCCAGCTTTTATTATAAAGGACTGTGCTAGTGTATTGTCATGTCTTCTTACTTTTTTCATTAACTTATATATTAAAACATGTACCTTTTCTGAAATCTGAAAGCACTCTAAAGTCTGTCCGATTTATAAAAAAGAACATTATCAGGATATTACTAACTTCCGGCCAATATCTATCTTGTGCAACTTCAGTAAGGTCTTTGAGTATCTACTTCATAGCCAAAATAAGGTCTTGTCTGAAGCTATTTATTTATGGCATAATTTTAGTTTTTCTTTAGTTTTATTGGGTTTTTGCCACACTTCTGAAAAAATAAAGATTAATTAAATAAGCCCTTGCGCCAAACGAATCAGTCAAGGGTTATTTTTTGAAACTAAGTTTGCCTAACCAAAAAATCTCACACTGAAGAAAGCAGATAAGTAAAAAATAACTAAAATTGCATCACTATCGCGCATTTCCATATTTTTGACGTTTCGAAAAACTCTCTGTTTTCGTTCTCAAAATAGTAGTAAAAATATTAAACGTATGTCAAATTTGACAGCTTAAAATTTGTTTATCTGCTTCCATAGAGATGTTAAATGATTTTTATTTTATTGTTACTTACTTCTCCTTGATATAACAGTAGCCAACAATGATCGATGTTTACTGAACAGTTTTGACACATCGTTCAACTAAATAATCGGGGTCTCTTTTAATTTTCTTTTTGTTGCGTTATGTTCCTTCTCTAAAATTTTTGCCGAACCCCATTGAATCAAATGACCGTTTTCCCAAGTGTGTTCGCAAATTTTGGATTTTTCAAATTCCCGTCTTTTTATATAATTTTTAAGTTCCTCAACTCTAAGATTCATAAGCCGAGATGTTTCTCCAACATAATGTTTATTGCATTCACAAGGTATACTGTAGATGCAATTTTTTTATTTTTTTATATCATTTTTGGACGCGTTTTAGACAAAAATGATCGTAAAGTATTAGTTGTCTGAAAAACTGTTCGAATATTAACTTTATTACCGATTCTTCTTAACTTCTCTGATAATATACGAATGTATGGAATTTTTATTGTTATGAGTAATTTCTTTTATTTGTCTTAAAGTGTTCGTTTTATCTGTAATATTTTTAAATGTTCTATCAACTAAACTTGGAGGGTATTCATTATTTATTAAAATATTTTTAATAAATTTTAGGTCGTCATTAAAAATATTATTGTTTGATGAAATTAATTTTGCTCTATCATATAAACATTTCACAACACCTTTCTTAATATCGATGTAATGCTTAGATCTAAAATTTAAATATCTATTGGTGTGAGTTTGTTTTCTATAAACACTTGTTTCTACAGAATTTTCGTGTTTTTTACTTAAACATCTAAAAATGGTAACATATTATTATTTTCTATTTCCATAGTGAATTTTATTATTGGTTATTTATTGTTAATATCATTTCATTTAATTCATTCATTCATTTAATTCTGTAACAGTAAAAGGCTAAATTGCAAAAATGTCATCTACATATCTCCACCATATAGTTGGTTTTTTATTTTAATTTTGAATATAATTTTCTTCACTGCATAAAAAAACCTGAGTATATTATTATCTATGTGTATATTTACAATTTTTGAAGCTTTATATTCCTATAGCAAAAATCATGTGAAATAATTCCCCAATTTTTTATGGGAAATAGTTACAATGAGAATGCTCAAGAACACAGATTTGTATTTGCTCATGAAAATTTACGTCACTTTCTGAGGGAATGTGTTGTGCTAAATTCGACAATCGAGCCCCGCATGTAAAGAAATGGGATGTTTTTAAATATTAAGCTCGTCGCCAAGTCCGGACCTGAGATCTGCGAACGAACTGCGGGCTTCGATAACATGTCATTCGATCACAGTTTTCTTTTACAGACAAATAATTTAAGAAACAAAAAACTAGAGAAAGAAATTGCAAAAAACGGGAGGCTTCGTCTTTTTAACTAGGCGCGGCGAGATTGTCAGTGCATTTTTGACTGCTGCTTCGTGTTGTTAAGAAAACGGGTGATAATTATTGTGCATTCATATTGTTTGTGTGAATATTTTATGCAGTGGTATAGGTGATTTTTGTGAATTGTGCGTGTAGTGTCGGTAAAAATAATTTTGTGAAGTAAAGAGAAGCGGTAAACTTTTTCGAAAAATGGAGTATGTAAGTATGTTATGTATATAATTTATCGTAAAAGTAAAATGACGCATGTATAGTTATATAACTTAAATGTATAAATATTATGTTAATTTAAAATAATGTGGAAACTATTATATTACGAGGGGAGTGAGAGAGAATACGGAAATAATTATTTTACATTTAAAACGTTAAATGCAGCACGTTTTAAAAAAATTACCTTTTAGTCTTACATAACTGGAACAATAAACAAATATAAGTATACAGGGTGGTCCGCTGGCTCACCCTCGATATTTCAGAACCTGTAAAATATACAGGGTGGCTCAAATTAGAAATAAATCGTGCTATTTCATAGTAATTAAAATGAACCAAACAGATGCAAGATATATCGTCAGTTTGGAAGACTGTCATAACTCAAAAAATGTAAATTTTCAGGACAGCTCGTTAAAGTTTTATAAATAATCTTCCTCTAAATATTGGAAAATAAATAAATATATAATGTTCGAATAATGTTAAAATGTTTGTGTGGATAGTTCTTAATATGTTTAATAAAATTTGTTGTTTACTTTAGTTTTTGGCACTTTGTTATTGTTATTTTTGTTAAATAATTCCGAGTTGTGACTTTCTTTCACATATTTATACAAGTTTTTCAACACGAGTTTAGGTAATAAAATGAAATACATTTCTAATAAACTAAATTATTTTATTAAAGTAAACTAAAATAATACAATTTTAAAGATTATTATAAAAATATTTATAATACTGTTCAAAATTTTACAGTTTATTGTATGAAATGGGAACAAAAAAAATATTTAGCTTATGAGAATGACTGGTCTGTTTGAAGATGTGACAGTTTTGCATATAAATACACATAAAAAACTAGTTTCTTATTGATATTATTTCGACATGTGACACTAATTGTGACAGTTTTGTCTAAAGCACAAAACCAATGTTGAAGATGTGACATTTCAACGCAGCGCCATTCGACGGTTATTAAGCAAAGTTAACTTGTAACTCTTTTACACATAAAAATATGCAATATTTGGAGTTGATACACCACTAAATCTTGAAAAATGAAAATTTTGAGTTAAGACTGTCTTGTCCCAAACTGACGATATGCTGCCGTTGCTGTAATATTGTGAAAAAAATTAGTTTAAATTAGATTTTAGAAAATGCCGTCTAGCGTAATTATTTTTTAATGGAAATAGCTCAAATTCGATAGAGAAGGATAAGAATAAACGAGAAATCGATTTTCGTTGAAAGAAAATTTCTGCAACCACTAGTTTCGGTTGTGTAACAATCAACTTTTTTTTTCTTATGGGCGCTATATTAAATCTTGATAGTAACAGATACACAATAAAATTACGAACTATCTTATTTGAAGAATACAATAATCCGGTTGTTTTTGACAAAAGAAAATTTAATACCAAACAAAATACACATATATTTTTCAAATCTTAAATAAATACTCCCAAGTGACATCAATTTTCGCGCATACAAGGCTCAGTTCTTAATCTAATATCTATAACGTTTTGAATATGTACCTACTCGTGAAGTAGTCATAAAAGTAGCAGAAATTAGGTATATCGCGTGTTTGAGATTATAATAAATTTTATTTTCAGTGCATTCTACATTTCCATCTTTAAAATATTTAAATACTTCTGAGAAATAAAGCTTACGACAATAAAAACAAAGTTAGCAAATGTTAAAATAGTTGTTAATTTTTGTTTTACATCAAGAACAACTAAACAGTTTTTTTATTCAGATTGTTTTTTCTTTTCCATTTTATGGGTTATTATTCAAATAAAATATTAATGATAAATATTAACATGTTCTTAATTAATATATGTCACTGCCGTGATATGGCACGCATAAAAAAAAAACAATTGAATGTTGAAAAAACGAAACTAGTAGCCGTAGAAATTTTCTTTCAAATATCGATTTCTGGTATATTTTTATTACTGTCTACAAAATTTCAGCTCTTTCTGTTAGTAAATAACGACGTTAGATGTCATTTTCTAAAATCGTTATTTTCATTTTATCACAATATTTCATCAACAGCAGCAGACACCTTGGATCTGTTTGGTTTATCTTAAGGATAATCAAAAGGCACAACTTTTTTCTAATTTGAGCCACCCTGTATATCGTATGTTAGTAGATATATATTCAGTCTTTGACGATTTTAGTTTTTTGATAAAGACATTGATGGTGATGACAATATGTAGTAGGTTCATGTAAAATATTACAAAATGACAGAAATAAACAAAAAATACATGGTACCAAAGTTCTAATACTTATGATGACTATTAACAATACTTTGTGGTCCTCAAAAAAATCTAATGGATTCAAATCTAAACTGCATAGAAAACGCGTATGTTTTATACATTTGTTTGAATATGAAAAGAGTGAGACTGTATGCCATCATCCGATTTTTTGTGAAAATTGTAATAGTGGTAGTTAGTCCATTGAAAACAATAAAATTGCGTCCTCTAAAAAATGCAACCCCAAATGTAACTTTTCAATGGACTATAGGAAAAATTAGTGTTCACTTCACAGCGCTGTAAAACCCAAACTAATGAATAGTATATAATAAAAATTCTTTGTTGAAAATCACTCTACAAAAATGCTCCGATGTCATTTTTTTCTAAATAAAAAAATAAATAAATTATGGCGTCCAAAAGAAAATTTGTGGAAAAATGTTGATGGTTTTTCTTTAATATCTTTGTAATTTTTGATTTTACAACAAAAAGTTACTGCACTAAAATTGTAGAGGATTCAATTTGCAATAAAAAATGTTTTAAAAAAATTTTGTATGACCAATAGTTTACCTGATAAATGCTAAAAACAATTTAACCCCCTTTTTCAAGATGGCGGCCAAATCTGGAGGGTTGCGACCCCACAAACTTCAAGTTAAGCTTTTTTTGACCCCCCCCCTCACATCTAAACAAAAAATTGCGTCCTCTAAAAAATGCAACCCCAAATGTAACTTTTCAATGGACTAAGTATAGAATTAGTTATTTTTTCATCTTATTAATAAAATTAAATAGTACGTGGTGCACTTGCTTATTAATATCTAATATTTTTGTTTATTAATAGATTTTGAACAAATATTTTTTAAATGTTTAGTTAATAATTCGAAGAAAATATAAACTCATTCATAATTTGTCTCTAAAATATTTTGGCTTTTATATCTTTTTCAAAATCTTCAATGTTACAGATACCTTGACATATGTCTGAGGCAATGATATTCGTATTAACACAATAAAAAGAGTTGTATCTTCAGAATTTATATGAATAGATACTTAAAAACTTCAGTGACAAGCATGCAAATATGCAGATACGTATTTTTAAGGTTGTCTGTCATTCAAGGAGGACCAACCGGGAATATTGCCAAGAAATATGAATAATTACATGGGCGTATGTTAATTTTTTTTCTCAGACAAGGACTTTTGTTCTTTAATTAAAGGTTTGCACATTTTCCGGAAGTTTAACTTTAAAATTGTATAGAAAATGTGAGTATGTTAGAATATCTTTGTTAAAAAATGTATTTTTTACAGGGAACGTTCCCATGCTATGGAGATTCTTCACTTGGTGAGTCTGTTTAATAGGCATACTATAGTAGGATTAATTGAATTTAATTTTTTTAATGACATATTAGGCTAATTGTTTTTTAAATACAATGTTTCCAATCTCTACTATGCTGAGAAATGTTGAGTACTTGAATTATAAAGATAAAATTACAGAGGTCTTTTATGTATACACATATTAATAAAATAATATGAGAAACGAAAAATGTATAAAGTAGGACTTTGCATATTTTGAAAAACGAAAAATTTCAACAACAAAATGTAGTTATGATAAATTTTAAATATATCCAATTATTTTTTATAAGGGGTGTCCGGAAACTCCGCGCAGAAAATTTAGGTGGTGATACTACTTGAACAAATAATGTGTCAAGTTCATGTAACATTTTCTCGAAAAGTCAATATTAACGAAGCTACGTAACCCCAAAGTTATTTTTTTTTAATTTGTTTTTTGGGCTATAACTTTTTTAATATGTACTTTAATGATGTTTTCAAATTTGGCACATTTATTATTTTTTTAGAGACGCATGACCATAACTTTTTTTTCTTTACTCTTATTAAGATTTTGTGGAATAATGTCATACTCTTGTTTGAAGTCAAAAAAACTAACCGCTTGCGAAAAATTGACATTTAATTTTTTTGGACATACTAATGAACCTCATTTCTTTTACGATTAAAGAAAGGAAACTTTGAAAACAATTGAATGATAGCTATCATATTGCTTTGACAGTAATTTCAAACCTTATATGTATCATTCATACAAGATAAAAGCAGAAACACAGCGTTTTATGAGAAAATGGACATTTAACTAATTTATTCTAACCTTGGCAGAACTATTTCCGGGGTAATGGCCACGTCGTTGGTTGAACTTCCTTACGTTTTCAAGAATATATGATAAGGTTAAAGTAACCACAAAGTTACTTCTGAGGAAGATAACAATATGTCCAATGTCAAGGAATTTGTATTTCTGCTTTTATCTTGTATGAATGAAGCATACAAGTTTTGAAATTACCATCAAAGCAATGTGACAGCTATCATTCAATTGTTTTCGAAATATACTTTAATTAGGTACTTAATCGTAAAAGAAATGGGACCCATCACTATGTCCAAGAAATTGAAATGTCGATTTTCTCACAAACGGTCGGTTTTTTTGAGTTCAAACAAAAGTATCAAATTTTTAAATAAACTTTCAGTCATTCAAGTATTGCCCCACCAAAAGCTTTATAAAATTAAGAGCAAACAAGTTATGTTAATTTTTCCACCTAGCGCATGCCCTTTCTGCCTTTCAAGGCGCTGCAATTTTAGAAATATCTTACCTGAAACTATCTCTATAAAAGTAACCCCAACTAACATTAAATCATAATAGACTACTACACAAGAAAAATAAACCTAAATTAATTAATTAACTAATTTTTTGAATTATTATAATAGGTAAATATTTACATATTTATTGCGAAATAGTAAAACTTAATTTGTATTCAACTGGTAATAAGGTACTAACTAGTTATTTTGCCCTATTAAATTAAGTTATATTTTCATTACAATATAAACCTATTTTCAACTTTCTGGATAACTGCTGAGGAATATATGACCATTTTTATTAACCTAATAGAAATATTGTCCTATATTATTGTACTATTTACTTGTTAATAATACTTCGACATAAATGTGTTTTAAAAAGGTCTTTTAAGGTGCAAGCTTCTTGTTGTATTCAGACAGATCTTCATGCAATAGGGTGTTGAAGTTGTTTTATGTTTTGGCGATCTGCAGTGAAGACCTACTTGTGTTGAACGCATAAATCAAAAAATGAAGCCCTACAGGCGGTATACGGTATATTACACAATATCACAGAGCTGTAAAAAACGAATTAAAAAATAATTATTGTATTTCATCTATTAAAATCGAAACCAACATTGCAGATTATGTTATGATAAGTATTCCATTCAGTAGTGCATGTGAATTGAAATTTGAATGGAATACTGTTCCAAAATATTTATTTAGTTTTTGTTTATTTGATTGGATTATACGCACACCTAATATTATTGGCTTCAATTTTTAGTCACAAATAAATCCAAGAGTAGAATTTTATATGTAGGAACCTAGTAATAATTTAGTTGGTAATAAATTACCATAAATATCTTTATTTTGAAGGAAGTTAGAACCACAAAGTTAATATTTTGTTATGACGTCAGTATTGGTATTGGCAATCTGCCCTATATGTTAAAACCTACAGACAGATTTACTTCAAACTTGATTTTATTTGAGCGTCCATGTTGTAACAAATACTAGATTTCCTGTGTGTTATTTTTAATTGGTTACTCATTAAAATTACGTTAATATAGACAATATTAGTTAATATATTTATGAAGAAAGATTATTAAGCACATTTTATCACGAAATACATTCAGTTTTTGTTTTAGGTTATTTTTCAAGATAGTAATATTATTAAGAAGCAATAATAAAAATGTACCTATATAAGGCGCGTTATTTTTTATGAAAGTTTGGTCATCACATTATATGAAAAAATTTCCTGGGTTGTACAATTTGTTGAATGGAAACCAAAAATACAGACATATTACATTAAAACCTAAATACCTATAGATACCCATAACCTAGCCTTACTCTTACCCTAACCTAACCTAACCTAACCTAACCTAACCTAGTCTTACTCTACTTGTAGCTTTGTAGGCTGATTTATAGTTTATCTTCCTATTGCTGTTCCCTATTAGAATGTATTTAATCAAACATATAATGCTGTCATAAGCCATATAAAGGGCATAATTAGGATATATTTTGGTAATAATGTATTTTATATTTTGATACTTTAACACAAAATTGGTCTATATTCCTTTTAGATCCAATTATCTTATTGGAATAAAATTCTTACCGACCAATTATTAACTTCCATATTACTTTATTTTGTCCCCCACATAAAGAAAAACGCCAACAAATAAAGGTAAACTTTCCCTATATAGAACAACACATGACATTTTTTACCAATTCAGAGCTCAAATTAACGTAATTTTAACTTTAAATGTTTGTTGGGACAAGTGCCAGATTACATTATAGCGAGCGCGATACTCGACGAGGGCTCCATCCACACTCTCGTGCTCGACCGGTCTCGAACTGTCTTGCCGAGAGAGTGGATGCGGCGACAGTATTAGGAAGGTTATAACCAAAAAACAAATGAAGCAAATGTTACATCAACTTGACTCTTTTTTTTTTGAGTAACATTAGCCTCTAAATTTTCTGCGCGGAATTTCCGAACACCCTGTATAAATCAAAAGTTATATCAAAAATTAAAAAGTAGTTTTGTTCAAAATTCATGAAGAATAAATAATACGTTTATTGTAACTTTGTGCAAGGCAATTCACTATATTTTGACGCCACTATTTTGTTTTTAGAGTTATACAAAAATAAAAAGTTGCACGATATTTTACGAAGTTTTCGAGAATGGAATGGAAGAAACAAATGTCCAAACAAAATGACCTCGGATGTTAACTTTGTTAATTCAAATAGAACACTCTGCATATTTTTACATATTGGGTCTATCTATTATAAAAAGTGAAACATTGCTAAAAAAACTAAATGAAGGCCTTTTTATTAAGAAAATAAGATATCTTGTAATCTTAAACCTCCTATAGATATTTCTCCCCTTTTTTCCAATTATGTAAGGTTTCATATATTCAGCTGAAATGTATAAGATATAGTGGACATTGATAGGGGACGTTATTGTTTGACAGTTTGTATTATTTTATTAAAATGAGTAACACAGATGCAAAAAATTGAAATATAGATATTAAAATAGAGAATGGAGAAGGCGAGGGAGAAGAACCACGACAACTTTACAGGGTGAGTCAGAAAGAATAGATTAACACTAAGCTGGATGTACTAGACACCAAAATATTATGTTTCAGCTCATTATGCCTTATATGAATGTCGCTGATTTAAGAAATGCAAAGTGTTCAAGGTTTATATTTTATTCTGAAATTTGTCAATATACGAATAATAAGTCACACGCATGCAAAATGTGCTAATATTTTATTTTATTGACATGAAAATTTAACAAAAGCCTGCTTAGAAAAGGAATAGCAATATCAGCGCCTGAAAGAAAAACGCCACAAAATACATTGAAACTTTTAAATGCAAATAACTGTGTAGTATATTCAGCTTAGTGTTGACCCATTCTTTCTGGCTCACCCTTTATAATAATTACAAATATTATTCAAAATGGTCTCTATTATTTAAACACAAAGCTCATCAATAGTTTCTCTTATTTTAGTTGTAATCATTTGAACGACCTTATTAAAATTATTATTAATTTATCATTCAAGAATGCCCACAAAAATCTAAGGGTGTTAAATCGACTTTCTAGTTTCTCAGTAAAAAATTGTTCTAAAAGTAATGCTATCTTCCAGAAGAATAAACCCTTCTAACTAATCCCTATAATTTTATTTTGGAAAATGCCACACGAAACTCTGACTTTCTACTGGATTTCTTAATCTTAACGATTTTTCTTTGTTATTGTTTCTCTCCTATTAAAAAGTCTTGCTGTAGAAAATGACGATTCTTCTATTCCTGTGTTTAAATAAATCAAGATTTCATCCAACCTCTGCAGCATTTGCTGACAAAATTTCATTTGCGATTGTAATCTTCTGTAAGCTCCTCCACTGGTAATAACTTGTTAGATAATTGTAATTTGTTTTTAATTATACTTGAATTTTTCAATAACTTTTCTCAAGCTCATGCGATGCCACTCATAAACTATTTTCTAAAATTAAAACAATTTTTGATCTTTTTTTGGAAAGCTCTCAAAATTAGTAATAGAATCTATGACAAAATATACGCTTAGCTTTCAATATTTACAAAAAAATAAATAAAAATTATAAAGCTTATCTTCATAAATAGAACATCTTCATTCATATAAGTTTTCTTCCTTTCAATCAAACCGTCAATTATTATCGTCTCTCACATAACGGTAAATGTATGCAGTTCTACAGCAGAGATTTTGTATGAATTATGTTTCTTCGTGTTGTATCTGAATTTTGTTTATACATTATCTCGCATAGTTGGAACGGTTTTTTATGAAATATATATATCTCTTAATTTTTTAATTTAATATATTTTGTGATACGTTATCTGGTATATTTTAGAAATTACTATTGTTAATCATTTAATTGGTACATTGCTGATAAATTTGATTACATTGCATAGGCTTTATAATAATTGTTACGTTATATCACATATTTTAGCTGGATACCACTTAAGTATTTGTTAATTGCCTAATTTCATCTCAAGTAGCAAGTTTTTTAACATTCCTGGTCATATATTTATGCACTATTTACTTCTATGCAAATGTAATAATAGGTAGTCCAGTCAAATATGGATTCAAACTCGAGAATGAAAGATAATAAGCTACAATGTTGTATACATTTTTGTTTTGTCATTTTATAAGTTGACTCAAAAGTCTCATAGAATCTCATGTACGCAAGTCAAGATATTCAAGGTCATAGGTCACAAAAACCGATTTGTTGGAATTATCTCGTTTCCTTGGCTTTAAATGACATTTGGAATTATTAGAAAAGTTGTATAGCATAAAATTATCTATAAATTTTATCTGAAACAATGTTTTATACATTTAACCATTCTTGAGGTAGAGTGCGAAGAATGGGAGCGCTAATAATAAGTACAATTTTTAAATTTAATTTACTTAAAATATAATTATGAAGAATCCTTCGCTACTTACCAATTAATATATTATGTTTATATATATTATTTATAAATTAGATATCATTCTGTTTATTTAATTTATATTAATAATAAGATATTAAAATAAAATAGTTTGAACAATTTTTAATTATATTTTTATTTATCAAAAGCTTATCGTAAATCTATTATAATTCAAGTTTAAATTTGATGGATATTTTGTTATTTTGCAGCTTAATATTCTTCTTCTTCGACGTCGAATTCCTGCTGTGGCCGCTTAACTTGGACACTGTTATCGTCCTCGTCAGTTATATTCGGTTCTAAAGCTTCAAGGGTTTCAGGTACATACTCACTTCATCAAGACCATTTGGATATGATGATGCATTGAGGCATGCTTGTCCATTACACTGACCACAAACTGAGGGGCATTGCATTCCTAATTTTGTATATCCACAACACGAACCACATCCTTTCTTGCAATTGCAAAATATCGAATTGGGCAGTTCTTCTGGTGCTGCTGGTAGTAATATTGTTGTCGATTGTTGCCCATTCCTGGGGTTCTAAATCATCAAATTAAGTAAATGTTGTTAAATGGATGTTTGGTTTATGAATAATATCTATAAATATATTATTGGGTAAGAGACAATGGTTTCTTTATAATTGTAATATTTTAAGTAAATAATTAACTTTTTCCACGGTCGGGTGTAGAAATCAGTTTCTATGACATCAAAATTAAAACAAAAGTAGTCGATTATTTCCAAGGGAGTATAATGCTCTCAAGGGAGTTTACATTATGGAGAACGTTTTTCATGCAAAAAAAAAGATAACATTGAAATTATTTATTGACATTTAAATTAAATGTTACGTTTGTACAATTTTCAAAATTAATGTTAGAAGGAATATTACTTTCGCTTACATTTACAGTTTTTGTGATTGCGCTAGTAGTGGTACCTACTAAAACCTGATTAGCAATTTTGGTCTTATTTCCAATGAAGTTCTCGATATAACCCTCAGCGACTGTCGTTTCCAACCAGCTTTATTGTCGTGATATCCACACCAGCATCTGCCAGTAATGTCGCTGAAGATCTTCGTAAGCAGTGACCAGTATAACATGCAGCATCAGGTAATTTTAAATACGAAGCTACTACACTCGGATTTTTTCCCATGGTGTTCTTGCCAACTGGCTGCGAACTACATTTTCCTGCTTTGTAGTACAAAAAAGGCGCTAATGCTTGACGTGGGGAAGACGAAGGGACAGGTATTTTCGAAACAATTCAAGCATATTTCCCACATCGGTAACCAGAAAGGTTCGTGGAATCTTTGTCTTAGTGTTTGGAATTTTTACAATCAAGGAAGAGCCTACATCCTCAATATCATCTACAGTTAAATTGACTAGTTCATCAGTTCGACAAGCTCCGGCAATCCCCAGAATTAATCCAACCTATAAAAAATAAAAATACTTAATAATTGAAATACCTAACAACAAAAGTAATCTTACCTTAATCATTAAGAATTCTTTGTCATCTGCACTTGATAGAAAACGGTCGATTTCACCCTTTGTCAATATTTTCGATTTTTTCGCTTGATATCCGTCACCGGTTCTTTTCAAAAATGCGATCAGCTTGGGGAATTTGCTTATATCTATGTTGTCGTAAATTATCAAGCATGACTTGACGCCTTGTAATTCTTTGCTTTTTCACTGAAGTATGCCAACAAAACATTCTCGCTGTATACTTGAACATTTTTCTCGGTGCACCACTTTTTGAACCTATTGTAGGCTATATCGTATAAAGATCTTGACTTCGTAGGCAGCAAATTGCTTATTGCAATATTTGAAGCCTCCGCAATCTCTTCAGGCTCACAATTATTCATTGTGCATTTGACAATTCTTTTTGTTTGTTTATTTTGTAGTTATGACAATAACTCAACGACTACTAAATAAATGCTCAAATCCGAATACAATAATTCTGGTGCTACTTACTTCATAATGACAAAATATGTGTTTTTAAGTTAATGAGACCGTGGAAAAAATAGTATATGCCATTCGGAAGAGATGCTATTTTGTCCTCGGTGCATTGTAGCCCTCGGGCTTCAAATTGCATCTCTGCCAAAATAACGCATTTCTCTCCCTTATAGTATAATGTACTATTAAAAATTCTACTATATATTGGATTTCACACTTCACAGTTGAGCTGGCGTTATCATACATATACGGCTAAGCACACTTCACTCTTCGCGTTCTATCTCAAAAACAGTTAAATGTATAAAATATTGTTTCGGACCAAATTTGTAAAGAATTGTATGCTCTGTAACTTTTATAATAACTCCAAATGTCATTTAAAGTAAAGGAAACGAGACATTCTCAAAAAAACTGGTTTTTGTGACCTCTAACCTTAAATGCCTTGACTCGCGTACACGGGATTCTATGAAACTTTTGAATCAACTTATAGCAAATCAAAATAAAGATTTATACAAGTCTGTAGCGTATCATCTTTCATTCCGAGGTGTAACCATTTTTTTCACTTTATACGACTGGACTATAACATATTTATCTAAAATGGTTTTAAATAAAACGTTAGAAGTTATATATTTCATTGGAATTTCTAAGTAATTATGAGTAAATAATCCGGAATGTATAAACTTGAAGTGTGCTTGATATTCTTAATTACATTTTGTAATCAAACCCCTTGAAACTATTGTAATTGTCAAAAGTAGCATTATTCTTTTAATGTTGGGGATTTTTCAATAATTTCTACTTTAGTGGAATTTAATTGGCCTTTAGGAACTTACTATTTATCCGACAGTATCTTAGTGAAAATTTGAATATTTTAAACTAGGTAGTAAGTTTCTCTTGGAAAAAGAGTATGAGTAGTTCATATAATATTGCACTTCTGACGTACAGGATTTTACTTTGAAAATGGATTTTCTTAATTATCTTTAAATCAGTTAATGACAAAATCGTCAAATCTTAAAGAAATCTTCCCAAGAACAGTGGCGTAGATACAGATTCAAGAAAAAATATAAATCTCGTTTGTCACATGAAGTGGCAAAAGTAAATTTTGAAAATACCTTTTAACATGAAAAAGTATCATTATGCCAAATATTGATAAAATGTCCTAATTCTTCTTTGTATTGTTAAATTATACTAAATCCATGGCAACATACATTTTTGGCGCTTTTAACTTTTAAAAAATGATTAAGACAAATTTCAATGAACTAAAAAAAAAAATTTTTATTTCTGAATGTTTTTATTCAGATGAAGAATTTTTAAATTAACATGTTTTCTCCAAGTTTTTGTAATTTGTTTTTGTAGTACAGTCAACTTGTGTTTACTGTTTGTTTTTTACAATGTATTTCTCTGTTATCTTGAATATTTTTCATTGATCTATACTCTTTTGATTTGACGGCCATATCTGTTTTTTGTAACAGCTACAGTGACAAATAAATTATTATTGTTATTATTATTATTAATGACAAAAACGTTATACTACCGTTCTAATTTTCCCCAGTTTAATTAATACAAACGAGACACCGCTTTAAGCTATCAGGTGATAAATTTAGAAGTTAAAAGGGAATAAATTTAATTTATTTTTTTTCTAAAACTATCACATTGCCACAAATAAAACATTTAATATAGTCTACCATTGAATATACACTTTATGTAGTGTGTACATAATATATCTAAGTAGACACCAGTTTTTGTGTGCTATTAAGGTGGAGATAGTTAAATAAAATAGTTTATTTTATGTACTTCCTGCAGTTGTTTGATATTTAAGTAGTTAATATGTGTATTAATTAGATTTTTACCATATTTTTATTTTACTTACGTAATTATAATTAAACCAGAAATAACTTAGTTATTTTTATTTAATAAGTTTTGGTTCAATGTTTTATGCTTATATACAGGGTGAGTCAGTTTTTGTAGACAAACTTTAACAGAAGATAGAACACATATTTTTAAGAAATATTCCTAGAAACATATGTCGTAGAAGGCCTTGTTTCCGAGATACAGGGTGTTGAATATAATTTTTTGTTCTGAATTTTCATTATAACTTATACAGGAATGCTTAGATTTTTTTTATATTTGAGGGATACTACTTATTAATTAAGGAGCATAAAACAAGCTATAAGAATGTTCAAGAACTTGCACAGTGGCGGAGTGGAGAGGGTGCTCTGCTGTTAAAGTTTGACTACAAAAAACTGATTCACCCTGTATAATGTTGCGTGAAAGAAAGTAAAACATTTCCCAATATTTTCTGAAAAAATTGTAGTAGAGAAACAGAGTAATTATTAATTAATTTCATTTAATAGTGAATAAATTTGAAATGTATGATTCTATTTGTCTTATATCTAATACAATTTTTTGTGCTTGTGTAGGTTCATAAAAGGTATTTGGTAACTGTAATATGCTTTCTGTAAACAAAATGGTAATTCATTTTAAGATAATACACCTAAAAAAGGGAAAAAGAATTTAAAAAATTACTTGATGGATAACAAAATGTGTCAAGGAGGTTTATTAAGTTTTATTTTATTATTTTTTTTTAATACTAAAATCGTTGGATGCATTTATTAAATAACTTGTATGCGTTGTTGCCAAAAACAGTGGTTGTAGCTTTAAAAGATTTTAAAATTGCTTTAGAAAAAGTATGTTCATAATTTTAGTGATGCAATTACTAATCTTTTATGTCAAATATTTTTAGGCAAAAAACGTTGGTTATTATCTTTTCTTCTGTTTTAGACTAAGCGCCATATCTTCCATTAAATTTTGTCATATAACTTCTTTGTGTATTTTATTCTTCATAGAAAGAATTATGTGTGAATCAAATCAGAACATTCTGCGAATCAAAAAATTGATTAGAAATAAAAGAAGCTTACTTAGAAGATTTGTTTTTTTAAATTACAGAACATATTTTATGCGTTTATGTGTATGTTTGTTCATTTAAAAATACAAAATAAAAATTAATGACTTATTATACAGGATGGTAAAATTTTCTTCTTCTTGTAGAAGTTCATATATCTTCGCCACTGGTCGTTGAAAGTGGTTACTAAATATGACTTAAATATTCTCTCTACTATAAGAAAAAGGATATACTTTTTATATAACAAACTGGCATTATTCTTTCAAGTTCTGCTGACCCTCGAAATTTGTTCATTTAAAACTAAACCACCCGGTATATCGCTGTACAGACTGTTCCAAAAATACATGTACGACACCTTACTACAGACTCCTAGTTTCAATGCAGATATATTGACGTCAACTTAGTCTATCCAAAATGACTTTCTTTAGTCGCTAGAGGGCTGTAAATGTTTAAAAAATAAATTGATTTTTCTTAAATTTGGCCGTAGATTTTAATTGGTGTATAGTTTAATACTATGAAATTATATTTTCTAGTGGTATAATGAATGTCTATATAAATGAAGAACTTTTATAAAAGTGACGTTATTACTTTCCATTTTTTACGTTATGACAACGTGGATAATTTTATCTATAGTCGGGTTTTAAAACAGTAGAAAGTGGCTCATTTTATAAACCCGCTCATAATTTATATCAGTCAACACAATCAGTAACACATGCTGTCCGTATATTTTTGGCATAAAATTGTATGCTCCACACACTTCGCAAAGCATACACGATGACACAGCTTCTGCTGCAACAAATATGCATGCGCGTGTTAACACTGCAGAATTTCTGCTGGTAATGACACCATGACGGATCCACCTGTTTCATCTGCATCGCTGCCATGGGTGTGCACGAGGATAAAGTTCAGGTATATCTTTCCACTAATTTATTTGTGGTTATAATTAATTTATTAGTGATTTTATATTTGTGTCCATACAAATTTAGAATAATCAAAAGAGATCAAAATGTTAGTGTAAGTGATGCGGTTGAAATGAGTCATAATATTCTGCAATAATGTGTGACATACAAGAACATACAACTGCGAAACGGAAAAAGTGGAAATTCGCAGAAGATGTTGATGACGACACAAAATACACTATTAGTAGAACAATTCATTATTAAAATGAGCTTCAGGCAGCAACAAAAATTTAGGATGCATTCTTACAGGATGAAATTTTGCCAAAAATATCGAGAAGGGTGATTTTGTGAATTATGCGTGATGTGAATTTTCGTTTTATATAACGAAATAGTGATATAGCGAAGAAACTATTTAAAATATTAGGAAGTTGAAATCTGATTTAAAGAATAAGGCAATTATACAGGGTTAACTATGACTTAGTACAAATATTTTAAGAGGGGATAGGGAAAAATAAGAATTAACGGAATCACCCTTCAAAAAAATTCCAAACTTATTTATAAAGCCAAAAAAAAATGTTTCCGATATTATTTTAAATCCTTATTTAACGCCGTCAATGTAGAGTAGGCAACCAACAAACAAGTTGATTGCCTACTCTACAAGCATGCAACAGTCGCTCAGTCGGTATCCCTGTCATGTCATAATTCAATTCCTGTGTTTACGTTGTAATTTTGTGTTCTTCTTCAGTTTTTAGTGCCTTTTTTAATTTTTAAACGTTTTATAGTTATTAAATAAAGACATTTGTGTTGGGTGAAGATACTTTCGCACAATATAGTTCGCCGGTTTGGTTTTCTAGGTTATTCCTTTCGTTAGATTTTGTTATAATAAATAGGCATTTTATCTAATTGTATCTACGGGAAGTGTCTTTTATCGGTAGTGAGTGGTTGTAATGAGCGAATATGTAGTTTTACCAGTTTATAACGAAATAATGAAAAACGAATGCAAAATACTGGAGCTAACTGGATTAACTGTTACCTATCTATCAGGTATTATTACTAATAACTATGCTAATTTTTGTCGATTCTACATTTAGAAACGCTACAAAAAGACGACCGCATGGTAGTTGACATTGTTGACAGATGAAGCTTTATCTATGAATTTAAGCCATCTCAGTCGATTCTTATCATAGGCGCCGACTTTCCGTAAGATAAAAGAGTTTTGCCCCATTTTTTAAATATCGAGCTAAAATTCTGGAACAATTTTTTATTGTCTTTTAGGCCTCCCTGAACACGTGGTTAAATTTTTTGTACTTAGTCATAGTTAACCATGTATTAATAGGTAAAAAGAAAACAATAAATAAAAAACTGATACTGATAAATTATGCACTGAAATTGAAGCATTAGAAAATCCTAAACCTAACCTAACAGCAATTGAAAATTAAAATTGAAGCACTAGAAAACATAATTTTGTGGTGTTAGACTGTACATCAGAAATCATTAAAATCCATGAATTAATTTTCAAGAAATTTAAGAGAAACCAATTTTTTTCTTTTTGTAAATCTGTGAAGCCTTTTAACGGCTAAATAAAGCAATTTGGGATACATCCGAGCTGGCTTTAATTTTTGTGGTTGTCAACTGTTTTCGGAACACCTTGTATATCGTTGTAATTAGAAAAAAGTGATGGTTCCAAAAAAAAAAAACGAAAAAGTAATATTTCGGCAAAAACAGTTCATTTCTACATCTTCGAAAAGCACATTCAATTGTTTTTTCATATAATATTTCTTTCAAATGCAAGAAAATTTCAAGTTTTTTTTTTGCATTTCGTTTTTGTAGATAGAAAAGTCAGAGATAAGCGGGAAACGATATTATGTGAATCAAATCATTATGTGGGAAGAGCAATCCCATTGAACCTTAAAAAAACACTTAAAAACTTATATACCGTTAGTGATTCGCTCCCAATATCTTTTGTTTTATGAGAAAGCCATCGTCGCCCCTTGACTGCCTTGTTTCAATCGGAAAACGTGACATTCCCTTCGTTATCTTTCAGCTGACAGTACTGATGAACTAGCTCGATAAAAACAAGTCGTTTATTTCATCTTCAAAGGCGCTGTTCGATTTTAATTGGGGTCCGATTAACAGACCGTCGGTGACGGGGCGTGTCTGAATAATATTAAGTTTAACACTTAATGTGATTAACTGCATATCTAAGCTTAATTTACTTAATATTTTAGTACCAGGTTTCGTTATATTCAAGCTGGTTTAATAATAATGTTTCAAAATCTCCTGTGAACCATAAGAATGTCTAAGAATTCATAATCGAATAGTAACGTTGTAAATTTCGTTCGAATTCTAATGTTAATTGGCTGTTTCTATTACCGTCCACCTATAATTTTGAAATGCGGAGCTATAACGACCTTACCGCAGCGGATTTCTGAAGCTATTTTCTGATATATTAATTTATCAACAGTAATTATTTGCCCATGATTAACATTCTACTGCCTAGAAAGCACTAAAGACATAGAACTCAAATATTTAGGTAGGTCAATTTTTTATTTTATTAATGAAGATTAATGTCTTACACACAAGTTTTACAATTAAGTGCATTTGACATTATTTGAATTGGTGAGTACCTACTATATTTTAAAATTATTCTCAGAGCTCTATTTTGAATCTTTTGTAATTGTTGTGGCTGATTTTTATTAAGAAAAAATAGAGAGAACTCCAAATGTGGAGCTATTAATGCCTTATAAATGAATGTAGTAAACGAATTCTATTTAGATTTTTTTTATACGTTTTGTTTATAATGTATAATGCATGAGTTCAATATTACTCCCAAATACTTTATTTCATTCGCCATTTCGAGATCATTGTTATTAATAATTGCAATTTTACAATTTTACAATTTTCTAAATTTAAATTATTTAATTTATAGTTATCACCAATTACCATAAATTTACATTTTTTATATTAACACATATGTTATCACCATGTAAATATAATATTTAAATCATAATTCACTTTTTGAATCATCTCCGGAAGGTTATTACACATAATATTGTTCATAGTGCCATCAACGAATATTGTCAAATTATACTCTGTAACATATTTTACCATGTCGTTTATGTAAATTATAAACAAAATAGGCCCAAGGACCGTTCCACCATATGTAGTTTCCAATTCACTAGATATATTTTTTTATATTTAACTTTTTGGTATTTATTCTCCAGATATGTTTTGAACCAGTTAAATACCTTGTCCCTTATACGCATTTTGGCAATTTTTAGTAAAAGTAATTGACGATTCATAGTCTCGAATGCCCCTTTAAAAACAGCAATTTCAGCTACCATAAAATAACCCTTATCAATTGCTTTAATCCATTCATCAAACACATATAAAACACTACTTCCACGAGAATCACTTTTGCGAAAACCAGATTGATTTGTAACTGTCACATTATTTTTTCGCTGTTGGTCCTTCGGAGTAATTTCAAGTACTTTTTCATAAAGTGAAACAGTATTTATGGATCGAAATTTATCACATCTATTTGTGTTAGATACTTCTGAAGCTGGAACAATGACTGAAATTTTTGACGGATTTATATCATCCACAACCAGCCTATTACCTTTTAGTATAGACGTTGATATTCCATCTTCAATTTCTGAAGTATTTTTTAGGGATAACTATTTTTTTTAATATAAGGATGGTCTACACAAGCAAACTTTGAAAAATTGCCACGTTTTTCAATCGATTGAGCTACATATTCAGCATTATGTATCCATTTTGAGTTGCAATTTTGAACTATTCCCTCGAAATCCAGATATTCCACTAGTGGATAAAGTATCACTTTAAATGGTTCATATGTATGGATAAAAGTCCAATTATAAGATGATTGTGAATACACATTATTTATCGAATTAATTTATGCACATTTATAGTACTTTTATATTTGTGCAGAATATTTTTTCTCTGTCAGGAAATTTGGCGAAAGCTAGCAAGTGGACTGCACATACTTAGTTGCTCTGACACTAAAACTAATAAATCATGCGCACATATTTCCCTAAGTCCGCTTCTGTTATTTGTATCATTCCTCGTAACTGGCTAAGCTCTAGCAAAGAGGATTGTTGTTTCATTAAAATTTGGAAAATGTATATAAACTTTAAAGTGAATTATTATTTCAAAAGATTGGAGAACTAATCGTAAACATAAAATTTTAATCCTTTTAGAAATGCAGTCCTAATGGTGTGCACACACAATGCGGTTTACAGGAAGACAGAACTTCTGTAGCGCGACTCCTGAAATCTCGATGTCATTGTATCGATATCGAGATAATTTCGAAGTCGATCTCGATCCATTCGTTTCGAAATATAAATTGGTACTCTTGAAACGTATCGAAATTGTCTTCGGATAGGTTCGGCAATTTCAGGGTAATCAGATATACCACCACGGTTAAGCCAACTCAGCGTATGTTTCATTTTTGTCTAACAGATGATTTTGATTACCTGTCTCGTTTTATCCAGCACTCCCGCTGTTTATTTGAATTTTAAAATGAATAAATAGAAGGTTATAAAAGTCATTTTTGTGTGTAATGCAAACTTTAAACTTACGTCATTTTTTTTACAAGTGCAAGAATTCGCCTAATTAGAGTAATGAGAAGCCTTTAGGAATGAAAATATCTGAAGAAGGCAGTCAACTAAACTTTTTCTGACAAAAAATTTGTGAAACTTTTTAAATTAATCACTATAGTTTGTGTAATTTTCCGCAGGTAATACAAATTGGAGGGAGAACTAACAGAAATATTAAATAATAATATTGTTACATTGATTTGACTAATAGACTTATTTTATTAAATATAATAAGTATAGACAGTAGGGCAATAAGTACTCTTAATTAATAAAAAATATTCATAACCCATATCTATTGTTTAGGTACTGTTATAAAAACATACACATTATTTTAAAATAAATAAAAAAATACATTAAACGTCAGTGACATTTATCTAAGTCTTACTTTTTAATTTTGTTTAAAATGGGAAGTCTTTAAAATCTAACACCTCGTTGTTCATTCATAGTTTCTGACCGAAATTCTTCCAACACTAAACCCCATGGGTTCCTTTGATAGTCAAAGCTTCAGAAGTCTGAAATTTTACACTTATTAAAAAAAATAATGATAATAGTGAGTTGTTACTTCATTAAATGGTTATTTGAACAAATTAATAAAAATAAAAACTTAGATTTTCCTACATCGTAGTTTCTCCTATAAATGATGTAGGTACAAAAGACATTCATGAAAAGATCCACTTCAAGAAAGGATAAAATAAAAACATACCTACTTGTAACAATTTTCTAGTCCTTATTTTTTATGTGCATGATATATAACATTTATATTCCTTTTCCAAAATCACTTTAAATATATAAATAAATATTTCACACCCTCATCTCAATATTCTAGGTTAGATACGGTATTTTGTTTGAAGTAAAATAAATAAACAACATAACACATTCATATTCGTAATATTAAAAAGAAATAACAGAATTCAGAACACGTAATAGAAAAAGACAGCAAATCGTTTCGGTCGACCAAGACCCGTCGATATCATTTCGATTCGAATGGACGGATATTCGACATTATTTCGATGGTAAAATTTTCAAGAGTACCAATATATCGACATTATTTCGATCTCGATTCCTAATCATCGAATCGAGATTTTCGGAGTCCCTCCACTGGTTAACAAACCGGCCGGCAAACCGCAACGTTAGGGGTGTTATTGGTTTGCAAGGCCCAGTCTGAACTCTCGTCCTCCGGAAAAACTGGCAGCGCTAGAAATTTTGCCCATCTGTTTGCCTTACATGGGTACAAACTAACAGTTAGAACGACGGGAAGCAATCTTCCTTATATAGAAATTGATATAATTATGTGGAATCTTCTAATCTTTGAAGTTAACTGCCTACAATATGTTGGTGGAAAAAAGACAGTAGATGTAGTACCTTTTTTTGAAGTAATGGAAAAACATTATTTAAGTCATTCCTTCTATGAATTTTCGTCCAAATGCAATCAATTACGAGGCTCCAGTAGTAATTCGTTAATTAGGTGCATATGAGCTCTTCCAGGTCTGAAAGCGAAAACATTTCCAACTAGGTGGAAGGAAGCCAAAGTAGCTGTGTTTAAAAGTGGTGATAACGTAACTAATTACAGATCAATTTCCATCGTATTAAATTTTGCTAAACTCTTTGAAATACTATTATTTTTGGGGCTTCATCACATTTCAGAATATCAACATGGTTTTGTGAATAATTTAGTAGTTTATTCACAATTCACATCAAATATATTACATTGTCGTGGGCAAGTAGACATAATCTATATCGATTTCTCCAAAGCTTGCTTGGGATATAGGAATGCATTAGTTTTAACTTAATTTTACTTTACTTTTAATTAATACAATTTTTTTTAATTTTATTTTAAAGAATGCCGTATATGTTTTATGGTGTATGGATTCGCGACTCAAAATCAAATCAAAAGGCCCATTCTTCTTTTATTTATCAGTTACATTATGCAGTCACATAAACTATTTCTTGCCGATGATTTAAAATATATATTACAAAATCGAGTCATTAAACGACTGCACATTTCTTCAAATTGATCTGAACACTATATAAGAATGGTGTAATAAAACAAACTTTACTTACATGTTTCTAAATGTAAAGTAGTTAGTTTCACGAAAAAACAGTTTTTTCATAAAAGCACATTGGTTAAAGATTTGGGAATAACTTTCGATCGACAGCTGTGATATAATGATCATGTAAACCAAAAAAATTTAGGATTAATTGTTAGAAATTGGAATACTAATACGATAAAACATATATACTATTTTATTATACCTACTAGGTTAGTATATAGTTGTTTAGTCTAGTATCCTTTCATATTGAGTTTTTAGAAGTAAAGAAAAAATGTAAAAATTGTAAAATTTGTATACATTCGTCTGCATTAGCAATTTGATTGTTCTCAACTTTTAGCACAAATATCATTTAACGTACCTGAACTACATATTATACATACGACAGAATATTTTATGTAGTACGTTTGGGGCAAGAATTAACATTCTCTTAAGATCACCAGTTTATACTAAGAGTAAAAACTTTCTTATGCGATATTCACAATTCTAAGCTGAATGATATTATCAAATTAGTTGTATAAGTATTCGGTATTATAATTAATTTTGAATATTTTTTTGTAATTGTTTTCTTGATTGTTTTTATTTATATTATATAACAGAGAAATTATGTATCTCGTTTTCACTATTATTTTAAATTTTGAATGTATTAAGTGTACGACCACCTTAAGATGTCTTAAAGGTTTGTCTTCTTTAATGACATAGGATTTGTATTACACAACAAAAATCTAGCTTTGGAGGGATAGGCGAGAATGAGTTATGATTATTAACTGTCACAACAATATTTATTGAAATATACGGTCTACTGTATTCTATATACAGTTCATTATAATTTGAGGGTACATTTTAAACCTCAATAAATTTTATATAAAAAATATAAATGTCATTTCATTATCAAGAAGACAATTAGCTGTACATAATAGTAATTACTTTGTTTCATAATTAAAAACGTTCACGTTTTGAAATTAAATCATATGGCTAGTATTAATATGTAGGTAGGACACGCTACTGATAAAATATATTTATAGCCCATAAAATAATTTAATGTAAATACGTTCGCGAATACCCACTGATATATATGATCATTAATGACTGTATATTTTATTTGGCATGATCTTTTCTTGTGGGAAATGCACATTGCTATTTGTTTTTTGAAGCTTAATGAAATGTCATTCAATGTCAGTAAGTTGTTTATTATATAGCTCTGAAGCTATCTGCATATGAAATGAATTCCAATGAAGAACGGTAAAATAATGAATTATCCATATAAACCTTATATAAAATATAAATAAAAAAACTTCCGTTACGTACAAATGATTTGAACATCTTTATAAAAATGATTTAATTACTTTATGGTTTTCAATTTAAAGTTAATCGTCATACAGTCATTAATCATAGCTAGGAAAACGATTTACAGTTTAAATATTTAAACGAATTCTCTTTTTAATTTGTATTTTCAATATGAACATTATACGTTTTGGAAACTCATATCTTGAAAAAAACTTTCTTAAAACTTATACCAACATTGATGAATATGTCTTCTATAAAGTCTAATTCCAATGTCCTTCTATACAAAGTGTTTCAAATTACTAAGTCAAGCCATTAAGCACATATTCTTTCGATAAAAATAATGGGATTTTTCATATGCCACTCTTTATTTTGGAGTTCTATTTTCAAATTCCAGGGTCTCAAAATAAATATTTTTAAAATATTTTTTATTGATTGATAATTTAATTTTTATTCTCCATTTGACAATATAAAAATTGTATAGAAATATGTACTTAAATACTAAAACAATGAATAATAAATATAAAAGCACCAGCATAAAGTTCAATTACAGTTATTAGCATAAAAATACAAGTTAAACTTATTTATAATATAACAGACTGGAAAACTTTTACTTACATACATAACTAATATACAGGGTGTCCCATAATTATAGCGACAAATTGATAGGGGTCGTAGAGGGCATGAAAATTAGCAATTTTACCTTATAAACCCCTGTCCGGAAATATGTCATTTAACCGCTACACCGCAGACGCCCCCTGACTCATTAGCTTGCTGTGTTTTTTGTCGGCCTAAAGTCGCCACACCGATTCAGTTCAATGGCTCTATCATAACAAAAAAAAAACAAAAACAAAAAAATAAAAAACACACCGATTCAGTTAGTTTCTGTTAGTGACTGGTGTGCAAAACGTAAATAGCATTAATTTGGTGGTACAGGAGCATTATTCGCATGCGGAACTTGCTGATATGTATATAATTTACGGAGAAGCTGGTGGTAATGGAAGAAGAGCCGTGCGATTGTACACCGAACGGTTTTCAGAACGTCATCATCCTCATCATAGCATTTTGGTAGAATTCATGGACGTCTTTGTGTCACTGGCAGCGTCAGATGTTCCGGGGGGCAGGGCGGCCCTTCGCCATGCGGACAGTAGAGTTTGAGGAAGAGGTTCTGCACCGTGTAGAGGTCAATCCGTACACAAGCGTGTGTGCCATTACACATGATATGGGAGCGGCACGAAGTACTGTTTGGCTGGTTTTCCGGAATCAACAACTACACCCGTACCGCCTGTTACAAGTCCAAGCCGTGGGTCTGGAGAACCATCCTCTTCGTCGCTGTTTTTGTCGTCGGTGGTTGCAGCAGGAGTTGAGTCAACCACACTCTTTGATTGCTACGTTTTGTTCGCTGACGAGGCCTGTTTTACAAGGGATGGTTATTTTAATAGCCATAATAGTCACATTTGAAGAGACCAACATTAGTTTGTAATTAACATCTGGGCCGGCATTGTGGGCGAACAGATCATCGGGCCATATTTGCTCCCACCACATTTGAATGGACACGTTTATGCTCAATTCCTGCAGCATGTGCTTCCAGAACTATTAGAGGATGTGCCATTGGACATAAGAGCTAACATGTGGTTTCAACACGATGGCGCCCCAGCCCACATTGCTTTGCCAGTGCGTCACTATTTGAATGAAATATTTCCTAACAGGTGGATAGGCCGAGGTGTCCCTGTGCATTGGTCTGCGCGGTCACCCGACTTAATCCCCTTGGATTATTTTCTCTGGGGCTATCTAAAAGCTTTAGTGTATGAAAATGAACACCTTGAACACCCTGTATTTCTTAAACCAGCGACATTCGTATAAGCCATGATGAGCTCAAACACAATATTTTGGTGTTTAATATCTCCAGCTTAGTGTTGACCTATTCTCTCTAACTCACCCTGCATACTTGGGCTCTTTTAATAAGAGAGGAGCAAATATCTTTCCTAATTCATTTTTTTACAAAACTTCTTCATGTACTTAATAGTTTGCAGTTCGTCAAAATCTGTGGTTTCAACTTAACGGTGCTCCTCCACATTACAATCAAAATATTCAAAACCATTTAAATGCTATCTTTCCTAATCGGTGGATTGGTAGAACGCGGTCTGTATCTGTTAAATGACCACCACGTTGTCTCGATCTCATCTTGTTGGACTTTATTTTCTGGAGTTTTATGAAAGATTTCGTTCGTATGGTTCTAATACTAACTAATTACAACAAATCAATAATTCGTACTGCAAGCATAAAGTTTATTTTTGATTTTTTATCTCTGATTGGAGTAAATCTAAGATAAAAATAGTAATTCGTATTATTAAAGTTTATTTTCAATATATTATTATATTTTAGGTGTTCATATTTAAATAATTAAGATTTCATGAAGAATAAATTTAATTTAATCTGTAACTATTATTTAGCTAGTTACGGATGATGAGCGATAATTATAATATATTATAGCCTATATAAAAATATCGCTTGTGACTAAAAAGTACAGAACGCTACGCATTGACGCCATAGGTAATAGGTATAATAACTATTAACTATATGGGGTTTATGTTTCTATAGCACTATGTAGGAATATATTTTTAATTACAAAAATATAAATATATTGTCACCCATCGTCCGTAACTGGCGTTAGGTACAGTCTATTGCAATAATAATGACACTCTTTAAAAGGAGTTTGGCAATTTATTTAGAACTGCTAACGCATTCGTAATGGCATCTACTTTCAACATTAGTTTTTAATCGTTCCAATAATTAATAAGGATCTAATGAAATTTCTATTCAGAACTACCAGTATTTTAAAAACTGATTTGAGGAGTGCCATTAGTTGGTATTGCAATAGATTGCAGTCACAAAATTTAATTACAATAAAGTTATTTATTTTGCATTTCTATTCTTTATGTTTGTTTGTATTTATGTGTTAACATTAATAAAAAAAACTATAAATCTTTCATGAATTTATTATATTTATTAAGGAAGTACCTATAAAGAATAATTGTGAGAGATGTATATTAATAATATAAAGGTAATATTTTTCATTGTAGCAAGAAACTCATAATAATATCACAAATGATAATTTGTATCAATTATCATAAAAATTTGTGATATTATTTTCATGATTTCTGCTTCAATGTAAAATATTTTCCTTTCAGAAAAAATATGTAAGTAGGAAATCAATTTGAATATCCCGATTTTTAGTTTAGTTCACTACAGATGCTCATCGGGGCGCTGCCTCCTTTTGTTGCCAACTTTGTAGTAAGAAATAACCACTCTTATTTTCTATTCTCTCTGAGCTGTATAAATTTAAGGCGGGGAGAGGTGTATGACACCTGATGATACTACACCACTGATGTTCGAACTTATTGTGACAGTACCGATTCGACTTTCATTATATTGTATAGTAAACTCAAACGCAGAACGGGGTCGTGTCATTTTCAATATGAGGCTGAAGATGCAGATCAGCTTTGTGTCACATCACACATTTTAGGAAAAGACGCTGATCAGCGTCTCTGTTCTTCAACGTGTTAAAACGGATTAGGATATCTGATAACTGTGGAGGAGTGGCAGTGATCCCATTACTACGCGTGACTCGGAGAAAAATTTGTATGTAGTGTTTATATGTCAAAATCAAAACTGTCAAAACCGTTCTACAATTTTAGTGTTCGGTAGACTTTTAATACACCTTTATACTAGTAATTATATTTGATACTATTATTATATTTTATGTTTGCTTGGCTGCGCAATTATTATCAAATACTACAGCAACCCCGCATAGCAGGTACACTTTCAGCAATAAACAGCAAGCTGACGATTTCGGTGATAAGTATTATTAATATAATCAATTTATGGTTTGATAATTATGAATTTATATACACCAACGTCCAATCTTATGAGGAAATATTAGAACAGCAAATAGCAACTTTAAATCAAGTAAAAGAAACATTCAGTGGGCTAAATAGTAGAGGAAAAAATTCCTCTCAGGTGTTCCAAAAAAGTATCATTATTTCATGCAGTTCTATGCAAGCATTAATACCAAGTTAGTGGAAAAGCACAAAATCTCTTATATTTTGACGATTTATAGGTTAAATCAAGATTCAATGATTTTTTTTTCAGGAAGGTTTTTTTATTAATATTTTTTTTTTAGTTTTATTGGGTTTTTGCCACACTTCTGAAAAAATAAAGATGAATTAAATTAGCCCTTGCGCCAAACGGATCAGTCAAGGGTTATTTTTGATACTAAGTTTGCCTAACCAAAAAATGTCACACTGAAAAAAACAGATAAGTAAAAAATAGTAAAAATCACATCACTATCGCGCACTTCCGTATTTTTTACGTTTCGAAAATCTCTCTGTTTTCGTTTTCAAAATAGTAATAAAAATATTAAACGTATGTCAAGATTGGCAGTTTAAAATTTGTTTGTCTGCTTCCATAGAGATGTTAAATGATTTTTATTTTATTGTTACTTACTTCTTCTTGATACAACTGTAGCCAACAATGATCGATGTTTACTGAAAAGTTTGATACACTTATCTCCGTTCAACAAAATAATCGCTATGATATATAAAATGATATACAAAATTCAAAAAATTGCATCTACAGTATACCTTGTGAATGCAATAAACATTATGTTGGAGAAACGTCTCGGCCTATGAATGTTAGAGTTGAGGAACATAAAAATTATATAAAAAGACGGGAATTTGAAAAATCCAAAATTTGCGAACATGCATGGGAAAACGGTCATTTAATTCAATGGGGTTCGGCAAAAATTTTAGAGAAGGAAGATAACGTAACAAAAAGAAAATTAAAAAAAACCGCGATTATTTTGTTGAACGGAGGTAAGTGTGTATCAAACTGTTCAGTAAACATCGATCATTGTTGGCTACAGTTGTATCAAGAAGAAGTAAGAAACAATAAAATAAAAATCATTTAACATCGCTATGGAAGCAGATAAACAAATTTTAAACTGCCAAACTTGACATACGTTTAATATTTTTATTACTATTTTGAAAACGAAAACAGAGAGATTTTCGAAACGTCAAACACGTCAAGTGATGTGATTTTTATTATTTTTTACTTATCTGCTTTTTTCAGTGTGAGATTTTTTTGGCTAGGCAAACTTAGTTTCAAAAATAACCCTTGACTGATCCCTTTGGTGCAAGGGCTTATTTATTTAATCTTTATTTTTTCAGAAGTGTGGCAAAAACCCAATAAAACTAAAGAAAAATATGCCACAAATAAATAGCTTTCGACAATATTTTTTATTAATACTTATATAAGTTTAAGAGTCAATCAGAATTATTTTGCTTTACTAGACAAGTACCAGAGCTGGTTTACACGATCATCCATCCCAACTTAATGCTATATACATAGATAACTGAAGAGTCCGGCATGAGAAGAAGGAATTTCAAGGAATTAAAAATGTTATACAATAACTAATAATAATAATATATTTTTCTATTTATATAAAAATTACTATAATGTGTAATAAAGTATTTGTTTCATTATTTCGACTTTAATAACTTTGATTGCCCAATAGGTAGATACATTTTCATCCACAATTCAAATATAAAGGCCAGAGTATTTAATCGTGTTAATTTAAAATTAGAGAAACTTTTCTAAATATTAGGGCTCATCTCGACTCATTGTGAACCCTAGATCCATCGAATTAATTCAAAAATCGTAATATAAGTCGATTTCGAACAGTTTATTTTGCTCAAATATTGTAGAAATACTGAATATTACTCTAGACCCGCTCGCTTCATTCCAAAACACGCGTCGGTCTGCTACACTGTGATTGGTAGAAATTTACCAGGCAACGTAATTCTTTTTAATAACCTTGGTCCGTGAGTATTACAACTCCCCTTTCCTCCGTTCATGCTTTGATATTTTAGAATATGATTATGAAGAAGCAATTCTAAAAAATGCAGAAATAGGTCAGATCTCATCTATTGTGGTTGAATTTTCGAGTTGTCACAATTTCAAAGGTGAATTTAAGTACTTACAGAATATGTTCACATAAACTATGCCTTATTTGTAGTAAATTTAGCTAGATTATTTTTTATTTTAGATAATTTATTGCATATACCTTTGTCAATGGAATTTTTCATTAGCATATTTGATATTAGAAAACATACATATGAGTTCATTGATAGGAATTATAGGAAAATTGATTTATATTAGCATAAGTACCCTTACAATATAGTAAAAACACTGAACTCATTTCACAACAATTTTAAAAATTTTATATTATTATTATTTCATATCTACCATCTTTATAGATGATACAGGTATATTAATCTTTAATTACCTGCATATGTTTGAAGATATAAACAACTATTCGAAATGTTTGTTGTCTTTCATTTAGTCATCCTTTATCAATAAATTTGTATCGTAAATTCAATTTAAAATATCTTAATGTGACCGGTGCACAGTTATAAAATTCGCATTGTCACAATGTGTGTAAAAGTACTTACTGATTACCACGAAACATTAAAAAATTCCACTAAAACTAATATAGTTTGTATGCACGTAGTACTGGACTCGAAAATGAGTAATTTCAAGTCTGCAGTGACTCTGCACGTTTTCAATGTGTGAACCATTTAATTTGACATATTTAAAAGATGTGCTACCAAGAAAGTTGAACATAATTTTTATTTAGGACATATAGTCCCATTATATTCAAATTATATTCATCATAAATCGATGCTTAAATTAAATAGAATTGTCATAGTTATGCTTACTATGAGCTTCCTTGAATTACCTACCTGACTGAGTATGAATTCATAATTCTTAGTATTTGGCTGTCATTAAATTTATTCAATTCACACTGCGTTCTGTCGACCACATCATTGTTGATCGATATGCAATCGGATAATGAGATATTTATAATGACTATTTTGTTTGAGGAAACAAAGCTCAGAGCATAAAGCAAATGCGTGCAACTCAATGGTGGTACTGTCGTCAGACCCCGTTAATTAATGTCAATTAGCTAAAGTGTGTATTTTGATCAGCTTAATAT
Source organism: Monochamus alternatus (assembly GCA_037114965.1). NCBI lineage: Eukaryota > Metazoa > Arthropoda > Insecta > Coleoptera > Cerambycidae > Monochamus > Monochamus alternatus. The sequence continues at coordinate 67,367,130 of CM073431.1, read as the reverse complement.
ATCTATGTTTGTACATGTATTCCAAACAACAGTTCATTAATTGTTTTCATCTTGCGTTCTAGCGGGAATGATGATAATAGAAGTGAGAATAAAACGATAAATGTAGTTTCGTTCTTGCTGTAACGGTTATTGTCAATTATTAACCATGTAATAATAGTATTAGTATTATTTTCCCGTAATTAAATCACTAAAACCTAAAAATAATTTTATACCTAATTTTAAGAAAGCTGATTACATTGCAATCAATAATAATTTGGAATATATCAGTTGGTATGACCTTTTCAAGAACAAAAACATTAATGAATCTTTATGTACATTTTATGAGAAAATTAACTATGTTATAGCTAATTATATTCCTAAGAAAATTGTAAATAAGAAGTTTCCTTTCTATTTTTCTAATAATACAATTACGGTTATCAAAGAAAAATTAAAATTTCACAAAAAATGGAAAATTTATAGAAATGAAACTGATTATAGACTGTTTTCAACTTTAAGGCATAGATCAAAGCAACTCATAAGTAAAGATTATTTTAATTATGTAAAATCTGTAGAAGATACAATACCTAAAAACACTAAAAAATTTTGGCAATACGCTTCCTCTCAAAAAGGTCGAAAATCCTTCCCTAATTCTATTGTACATGGCGATAAATTTATATTCAATGGCGAAGACATTTGTACCCATTTTGACAAATTTTTTTCAAAGTGTTTATGAACCTTACGATCAGTGTCCTATTCTATTCAAAAACTTCAATAATATCAATAAGATTAGTAATATAACAGTCACGAGAGATGAGGTGTTAAACATGCTAACTCATTTGGACGAGAATAAAGGGGCTGGACCTGACGGAATTCCCTCAATTTTTTGTAAAAAATGTGCAGATTCTCTGTGTAACCCTCTTAAATTGTTATTTAACAAATCTCTCGAAGAAGGAGTATTTCCTGAGATATGGAAACAAGCATTTGTTATTCCTATTTATAAAAAAGGTGATAAAGAAGAAGTTTCAAACTATAGACTAATTAGTAAGTTAAATATTCTTAGCAAAATTTTTGAACGTGTTTGTTATAATCATTTACTTAGTGCACTTAAGTCCTCAATAATTCCTGAGCAGCATGGATTTTTTCTAAATAGATCAATCGAATCTAATTTAGTAATATACTCTCAATATATTACTACTGCAATGGATAGTCAGACTCGGGTGGATGCCGTGTATACTGACTTCAGCAAAGCGTTCGATAAACTTAATCATAACATTCTTATTTCTAAGTTGTTTGAAGTCGGTGTACATGGTAACTTACTGAGATGACTTACCTCTTATATTTTTAATAGGTCACAATTGGTAACCATTAGTGGTTATAAATCTTTCCCCTATGTTGCAAGGTCAGGCGTTCCTCAGGGATCGCATTTGGGACCCTTACTATTTTTAATCTATATCAATGATATTCGCCACTGTTTCAAATTTTGTAGATTTTTGCTTTACGCAGATGATTTAAAAATTTATTCTCAAGTAAGCAATTCCGATCATTGTTTTGCCTTTCAGGAAGATTTAAACTCTTTTTTTCATTACTGTAAAACAAACAAGCTGCAATTAAATTTAAATAAGTGTTTTTATATTTGTTTTACCCGTAACCATAACATATACTCTTACAATTATAACTTTGATAAAAATATGTAAAATCAAGTTGAAGAAATAAAAGATCTTGGCGTTGTCTTTGATAGAAAGATGAGTTTCTCTTCGCATATTGATTACATAACTTTGAAATGTAACAAAATGCTTGGTTTCATTGTCAGAGGTTGCAAAAATTTTAAGTCAGTTTTTTCTATTAAATCTATATATTTTGCATATGTGCACAGCATAATCAACTTTGCCTCTATAGTATGGAATCCTCAATATTCCATATATAAATCTCGACTTAAGTCGGTGCTAAATAGATTTATGAGATATTTATATTACAAGGAGAGTGGTGTGTATTCTTTTCAATGTAGCACGTTATTAAGAAACAAGTTTCATATTGTTTCATTAGAAAATCGAAGAATTATTGCCGAAGCAATATTTCTATTTAAACTTTTTAATGGTCTGATTGATTCTCCAGATTTATTAGCCTTGATCGGCTTACATGTACCTCAACATGATTTTAGAATAAATGCTTTGTTTTATGAGATTTTTTACCGGACTAACTCTGGTCAAATTTCTCCCATAAATAAAATATGTAAAAATTACAACTTGTACTATAGTCATCTAGATATCTTTCATTCTTCGCTCGTCGGTTTTAAAAAATCTTTAAAGGGAATTACTATTGCAGGTCAAGATTTTCTATTATAGCAATCATCACTGTACTTTTGTATTTAATTTAAGTATTTTGTGGACATTGTTTTGGGCTGTAAAGCCTGTGATTGTCCCTGTTTTCTATAAATAAATATATAAATAAAATTTTATGCATTTTCTGTTCGGAAGAATCAAATAATTGACCGAAGAGTAAGATAATATACAATACAATACAAAGATACAATGTTAATACAACTAGATTGTTACAGTGTTTCGAACAAAATCCACAAAATTCTATATGGCAGGTTAGCCGGGAACTGAATTTGGATAAATCAACCGCTCAACGAATTTTAAAGACCCATGGGTACATGACTACAAAATTCGCAATTTGGAGTATTTGCCTAAGCGTCACATTGAAAACAAACTTAATTTTATAGCTCAAATTGTAGTAAATGTACAAACTGTTGATCAGAACCTTTCTCGGTACGTTCTTTGGACGGACGAAAGTCGGTTTGTCAGTAATGGTTTCCAAACAGGCGCAACGAACCCTACTGATCTATTGGAAATCCCCACATCGTAAATCCAGTCCAAAACCAATGCAATTTTGGAGTGAATGTATGGTGCGGCATCATCGGTAATCATTTAATTGGGCCTTATTTTTATTAACATACATTAAACAACGTGAGTTATCTAAGTTGAAGAACTTCTTGCATTTCTGGAGAATGTGCCTTTACAGCTAAGGAGAAACCTGCCAGGTCAGGATTATGCAGCAATATTCAGTAGCCCAGAAAGATCTAACATTCGATTTTTTTATGGGCGGTTTCAAAAAGTAAGGTTTGTAAAACACTTTCGCGAGATATTAATCATTTGAAAGAAAAAATCACAAACACTTGCAGTGAGTTAAAGGGCGAATTAATAAACGCAGTCCACGAAGAAATCAGGCGAAGATTGGATATGTGTTTTGAAATTTGAGGAGTTCATATAGAGAATAGATTGTAATATGTATGTAAGTTTAGTTATTGTTATCATCAGTTTTTGTTTTAAGTTAAAGAATTATCGAGTTTAATCCTTTTATTTTTTATTCTTAACATTTATGAACTTTAAACAACGAACATTCAATTATTTTCTAACGACTACTCGATCCTTCTACCGTTAATGTGATTTTTAGGCGATATTTCTTGGGTATGTTTCTGGAAAAAGTATAATTGATGACGTCATTAATCGTTTCTGTCAAATCCCAAAGATAACTTTCGATTGAAAATGGAGCTTACCCCATCCCATTTAACACCACGTGACCCAAATTTTATTATTATTATTTTTTTTTGTATTCTCACAGTAGACCCATACTATCGAGTTTAAGACACCCTGTATAAAAAAACAGTGTAAATCTCGGAAAAAAATTAATAAACATAAAATGTAACGGAAGAATAGTTTCATTAGATTAGAATACGCTTAAATATTCAATACTTTAAGGTGGCCATACACGAGCCGGCTTGCCTGGGGGCATCACAAGTAACAATTTCCGACTCATTTTGGGAAAAGTGTCGACGCTGTGTCGACACTGTAATTTGGACACGACACATTTTTAAGGCTGATTGTCGACTATTAGACCATTATAAGCGGGGAAATGTAACCAAAATGGTGATTAAAATGTGTACTAAATATGGTCTAAAATTTGTCCAATAGCGAGTCTGAAATATACCTAAAATTTTTCAAAAATGTGTCTAGATTGTGCCTTTCGTTTCCAATATGTATCTAAAATTGAACCTTGACGTGGCCACAATATGTCTATTTTGTTCCTAACTTGGCCAAAATATGTGTCGATAATGTGTCCAAAAGTTATTTTACATGTGCCTCGTATGTTGTTTCCAAAATGTGTTCGTTCTCTAATGAGGGCCACAAATTTGACACATGGTGTTCTCAATTTTACCGAAATTATTATTTTCTATTCATTGTGTACCAAAATAAATCCTAATAGACACAAATCATATTTCTTCCCGATACATTATGGATAATCATGAACACAGACTTGAAGACATTCATCTCCTAGAAAGCAATGGGATTTTATAATGTTTTTCTTTTTGTTGTTTAATAGAAATGGTGCACTTGCTCTTGCTTTCATAAATTCACTCAATTTCCTCTGAGTAATGTCTATTTCTTTTTTCACACGTCGATAGTAAGTGCTAGTGTGCACCTTTGGAGTAGCACCTTTTTTATTTTAATCATATTGCAACTGTAAAACTAACACTATCACAGATCAACGTTTATCATAATAATATGCACCATGTCAAGTACACAAATACTTTAACCGGATGAATTAAACACGTTATAGAAACAAAATGGAAATTATGTGTGCAAAAGGTTTTTACATAGATACATGTGTACCTGTACGACACATGGTACAAACAATAAAGAAATTTTACGTTTAAAATGTACCCAAATAAAAATTATTGTGTCTACTCAACTGATTTCAGTAACAAAATAGAAACATCTTGTTAAGAAACAAAACTTGAGTCTATTTAGTGTCAACCCGTCTGTGTCTAAATATATTTGAAGAGTCCAAACTGACACAAAATAGATACATTTTAAATACATATGTTTAAAATGTTGCTGTTTAGACACGCATATCCTTTTGACATAATAAGTTCGAAATGTGTCGACACAAACTTGAAAATTTTGGACATAATTTGAACGTGAACGTGAAATTTGAAAGTTTTGCCATAAATTGCTACTTGGGACCTTCCGGCTAGCAAATCTTTCGGTAAACCGTAACGTTAGTGGTTGTATGTATTGACCGGAAGGCTCAGTCTGAACCCTCTACCTCTCAAAAAAATTTTAGCGCTTTTGCCTGCCGGTTTGTCTTCTCGCATGCAAGTCGATCCGTGTATGTGTGAGAAGTGGGTACAGACTGGAAGTTAGAAGAATGAAAAGCAGCCTGATCGTCATATTCCGTAGTCTTCTGTTACGGAAATACATATTTATGTAAAACTTACTGACCTGAGAACGTAGTCTGATTTTTCGAGTTAACTACCTACAATATGTTGGTGAAAAAATTAGAGACAGTAGATGCAATATCTTCTTTTCGAAGTAATGGTGAAACATGCTTTAAGTAATACTGTATATGAATTTTTGTTCATTCGTAGATAATTTCTATAATTATGAGTGTCCAATAGTATCTAATTTGTGTATTAGGTGCATATGAAAATAGATTTTTTTTAACTAAAAACGTTTTTTATACATCAGACTAAAATAATATTCCGAGATGATGTATACAACACCTTTAATATAAAACTGAACAAAACCCACTGATAGTAGCCAATAGTACAGGTTTACCTTTCCGGCTTAACAAGTCGGCCACCTTTAAATTTTGTTATTATTTCTGCTTTACTTAACAAAGCGGCGTAAAAAGTCTCGATGAGTCACTGGATGATGAAAACTTTATTTTTCAAATTAAACGCCTTGTACTTCCGAAATGAAATATTTTTACTATTAATGATGTTTGGGCAATCAGTAACTAAAAAGTGTATAAACCCGTATTTGTTTGATTTGATGACACATTTATGTATAATCAATTATATATATTTTTTTAATGAACGGTATTGCTTCTTTTTTGTTATGTTCGACTGTATATTCTACGTTTGCATTGGTTTATGCTCTACCATGACAATTCGTTGCTGAATTGGTATTTGACATGTATGTTCAAACTATAAATAAATTATTTAATAATTAAATAAACGTTTTGGTGAAATAATTAAAATGATTTGAAAATAATTTATGTATTTTAAATATGTCAAAATGGTACTTATCTAAAAAAAATTGAGAATATATATGTGATGAAAAATGGCGTCAATATCGTAAAAAAATTGTGACATCCTTTCAGTTTCGGAAAAAAATGATTGAAGTAATAGTTTCAACCCTTACATCGCTGGGCTATCGCTCGTCTCTAGCGCCATCGGAATGCATGCGATTTGGAATACTGAAATCTGATTTTAATATTAACATTTTTGCGATAGTGTTTACAATAATTTTTCAAGTGCCAAGTGTAAAGCTACTCGGGGTTGATGGTTATCGTTTTAATTTATGGCGAAGTAGGACAAAATTCTTTAACAGCTTCTCGGCTGTACGCAGTACGATTTCTATATAGACATTTGCCAAATACAACTACTTGTACCGCGATAGTGCCACGCGGGCGCCACACGGAAAATTTGCAACAGAATTGTGGAAGTACAAACAATGTCTCAACTAGCAGTGGCACATCATTTATGTGGTTTAGTTGTATCCGAATAATACCAATGGATTATCTCTTACGAATTAGATTTTGTGAATGGTTGCTGCAACAAAATTCTCAAAATGCCGGATTTACAGCTTAAGTTATAAGATGAAGTTATTTTTACACGGAATGGGATGTGTAATAGGTATTCATAATATTCATGTTTGAGATTTTGAAAATAAGCACGCGATTCAACGGAATCAATTCCAACAACGCTTTTTCTTAAATGTTTGGGCAGGGATTGTCGATGATCGCTTGATTGGACCATTCTCATTACCAAATCGAATGGATCGATATCAGTATCTCGAGTTCCTTCAAAACGATCTGCCTGGACTTCTCGAAGATATGCCTTTAGGTGTTCGACTCCGAATGGGGCTCTTGCACGATGGTGTTCCCCTTCATTTTCGACAAAATTTTCGAAAGTACCTTAATGAAGTTCAAGGAGTACGATGCACAAGGAGGACCGATATCATGGCCCCCACGATCTCCTGACTTAAATCCTTTTGACTTCTTTTTTGGGATATAAAAGTAAAATGTATCGTACCGAAATGGACACTATTGATGATTTACGCGGACGTATCATAGCTGCTGCCAATGACTTACAAGTTCAAAACAAACAAGAATTGGAAATAATGGTGTTAATTCTTAGAAACTGGGTAAGACGGGCCCATATGTGTGTACACGTCAGTATGTAGAGAAGAAGTGTATTTTTTAATCATCGAACTACCCATTTTCATTTCTTTTTACAAATTTGTAAAGAAGCTTCTGCACATTCAATTTTCTTTGTTTATATAAGTTCTGAATCACCATTTATTATCCTATTTACGTTTTTTTTTCGAGGAAGAATTGTTAAATACATAAAATTGAACAAGTATTGAACATGCAACCATGCAAAAATATAATGTTTAGGCAGAATGTAGTGCACTTACACCTAATTACAGTTATTATCTAGCAGTAGGTTCAATCAATTAAATATTTTCATACTGATCTTTTTGCTGGATTTTCCTTACTATGTAAGATGTTAATGTGATGATAGTGATGATATATTATTTCAAACATAATTCAAATAAATTAAATTTTGTTTAGTCATGACAATTCTTACTCGAAACATTCATTGAAGTAAAAGTTAATCATCATACACCATTTTCTATCCTACTCATTATTTATTTTTATCCACGTGTATCGCATTCTTTAACTTTGTTTAATATTTACATGTAAAACAATCTTAATTCTTCAGGGTAAAATATATAGATAAAATCCGACAATGGTGTTTGTTCAATGAGTTTTCATTTGTTCCTTTAACGTCACTAAAATTGTGGATTGTTCAAATGTTTTATTATTATTTTCATTGATGCTTTAGAACTATATTGTAAAATAAAATGTGTATATTTTTTTTCTCTATATATTTATGTCATATAAAACGTATCCTATGAAAAAAGGATTTTTGTTTTGCTTTTGTGTTTATATCTTTCTAAATACATGAACAACTAAATTACACTGACAACTATAATTTGTTAAATTATAGTAACACTTTTATTTATATCTTCCATCATCTTAGTCTGCACGTCTTGTAGCTAAAAATATGTTTGGCAAACAATGGCGGAAGCACAAAAGTGGATTGCATTGTCAAGAAGAGTAGCGTGACATGTCACTGAAATTATTGTAGACGTTGTTTTAGGCTAGCATCATATTATAATTATTGCTATTATTCACATGACATCTTGTCGGAAACTGGCAATTTTTGGGAAAATCGCTAGAAGAGGTTAATTTTAACTTTTGGGCATGGACTTTGGTGAAGGTCAATTCTCCAAAATATATACAGTGGCGACTAGAGAAGGATAAGGTTGTTTTTTTATGGCAACCACCTTTTTTTATTGCATCGTATTAGAGCTTAGATCTTTCTGATTCATTTGATATGCAACATGTTAGGAGTTGGTAGGAAAAGTTTTTGAGTAAAATCGAAAAAAATATAAACCCCCTCCGATCAATACGAATTTGTAAGAAACTATTTTCAACATCGTTAGATTGTCAGAAGAGGGGAATTTGAGAAGCTTGCAAAGTCTTCTGATTTAGTCTCAGTTGACTTTTTTATGAGGATGCTTGAAAAGCAAGGTGTATCGTGACAGACCGGACACAATAGAAGTCAGAAAGTAACGCACTCGTCATGAGATCAGGCAAGTACCAACTGAAACAATGAGGAATGTGCAGAGAGACAGGCTGGATCATTGTCAAACTGCAGGAGGTTAGCAATTTAAGCCTTTGGTCCATTAAAATCAAATAAAAAGACCTATTTCAACAAAAATTGATTATGTTCAAGAACCTTGGCTCAGCTGTTCCCTTGAAAAAGAGAAATTTGGACTTTACGGTTTTTCCGATTTTTCTCCAAAATGTTCCTTACCGACATCCAATATGTTGCACACCGAATTAATCAGAAAGACGTAAACTTTCATTCAGTGTAATAAAGAAGGTGATTGTCATTTAAAAAAGAACAACCACTCGCCGCCACTGGTTTGATTTTTGAAAATTGAACTTCACTAAAGTTCATGCTTCAAAAAAACAAAGTTGACCAGGTCGATTTTTATAAAAACTGTCAGTTTTCGAAATGCGCATGACTTTTGAAACGCTGTATTTTTCAATCATATAATTTATAAGTACCGAGTGATTGTCTATGGATTATCAGATTTCAAACTTGCTGTGTCAGTAGCTATTCAAGGTAGGCATGAAAAATAAATAAATGATCTTAAATGGGGTTGTAGATTATGTTATAGTTAAAAAATATTGTCAATCATTAATTTATTTTATAATTAAAGGAGATTTAATCTCTGTCACTTTTCTGGTATTTTAGAAAACAATTAAAACTACTTTCTTGGTGCCCTCTTTAAGGGGTTTTATCTTCAAAGGGGATGATGAAATGAGATTTTTTTATATGGAAGACCTACCTTATTCTCCACAAGGAGTCATCCACTCCCCTCTTTCCACACTTAATTATTTACATCTGTATAGTATGGTGTTAGTATGGAAAATTGATTTGAAAAGATATTTGTATTTTTTGGGTGAAATAAATGAATGTTAAAAATTGCTACGATTTTTAATTGCTGCTATGGCTTCTATCAGAAGAAAAAGACTCTTGGTAACACATGCCTAAAAAATCAATGCTATCGTTGAATTGACAAAAATGGATATCACACTTTAAATTGTTTACAAGCAGCTGTTTTTATTTGTTTAGTAAATGACTGACTAGAATTTTTTAAATTTTGTGAAATAACCCTGATTAGAAAGTCAAAATATTTGAAAAACAAAGTTGCTCAGTGAATCAAGAGCAATTTTTTGCAGAAAATGATAAATAAAATTTTAATATTTGCACTGAAAATACACATTTCACCATTGGTGTAGAAGTTTAAGGGGTTCTAGGATGACCAAGATCCCTTATTACGCCACTGGTTTTAGTTGAAAAAAGTTATTCTTGTCAAAATATTAACTATTTATTATGATTGATATAATGTATACTTTTTTTAAGTGTCATAACAAAATATTATAGGAAAGATTACTATTATTTTGTCATGCTTTATTATTTCCCAAAGTTACAGATGAAACACCCTGTATAGTAGGTACACGTTCGTAATGTAAATTTAAGTTTTGACAGTTATTAGATGATTTAGGTATAAATCAGGTGTATGTTTCTGTTAATAAATTTAGCTAGATTAATTTTAAATTATTATATTATTATTATTATTAAATTATTATATTATCAATTTTGTTTATAAAATTGTTCTTTGGCATACCTAGATATTTGGTATCAAAGAGCATACATATGACTATATTAATAGGAATCGTAAGTACATTAATTTATTTTAGCTGAAATACTGATAATATTGAATATGCGTAGATATTCGCGGAGTAGTTAGTTTTATACAATATTATTAATACCTAATAAGAAATATATAAAAAATTATATAGGTAATTGTTGCTAGTTAGTTATTAAATTTATTTTGTATATTTCAATATTTCTATTTTGATATTTCATGTAACCTTCTCGAAAATATGTAATGAAAGCAAGTATCGAAAATTTTATGAATTCCAGGGTACCACTTCCCTAAGGAAACAATGGACATTGTGTTAAAATTTATTGTTAATCTTTAGAGAAATTTCTTTCACTTGTCACGTAAAATCGTCCCAGCACGTTGTGAAGTTGTCTGGGACACCCAGATCTATCCGTTTACTGAAAATCACGTAAATGCTATTAGTTATGGATTTATTTAGTTGGTTCTATGGTGGCCCAATGTATGTAGGCGTCGAATTTATTAGAGGATTTGATTTATATGCATAAATCCACGTTGAGAAAGAACTCAAGCTCGATTTACATGTATAGATGACTTCATCTTTCGATTACATGCGAGGCGTTGTTAATTCCTTGTCGATTGCATGACACATGTAGGTATACAGTGTTAAGTTTCCTGTCCACTTGCAAGTAACTTATGAGATTTGCTTCTTAGAACTGTTGCTATGGCATTTACACTAATTATAAATTTGTAACAAATTTATTGTAGCAAGTCTCATTGACAAGTGCTTGCGGGAAGACTTCCTAGAGTAATTTACTATTGCGTTTCCATTGCTTGTTAAATATTCAGGGTGATTCAGAACTTATCTAAAACAATTTGGGATTAGATGCGTCATGAAAAATGGAGTCACTATCGTAAAAATTTTTTTTGTAAAATCCTTAGTTTTCGAGAAAAAAAGTTGTTGAAGTTCTAGTAGCTTCAACCCTGACATCGCTGGGCTACTGTAGTCTCTATCCAGGTGATTTAAAATATTCGATTACTTATCGTATTAACTTTTTTGTGTCACAAGTATTTACATTAGTTTTGCAAATATCATGGCTTACGTCTATAGCAAGTTGCAGTTGATGGATATCCTATTAATTTATGATGCAGTGAAAATGCTTTACCAGAACGATTTAATGGTTCCAAATGCAGCAACTTTTACAATGGTAAGCTGGCGTGTCACGGGAAATATGCAACCGAATCGTGTAAGAGATGTCCAGGGCGTCTACGGCATATTGTAGCAGTGTGACGATCATACACGAGGCTCAATTATATCCATACTATGTATAGCGGGTCCAATCATTAATACCAAGTAAGGAGGAGAACCGGTACCATAGCCGTCATGATCTCCTGACTTTAAATCGTTTGGACTTATTTTTTTGGGGATATTTAAAAAATGAAGTATATTGCACCGAAGTGGACACTATTGACGATTTACTTAAACGTATCATAGTTGCTGACAATAACTTACAAGTACAAAACGGACAAGAAGCAGAAACGTTTGCGTTAGTTTGCAGAAACTGGGTAAGACGGGCTCAAAATGTTGTTATAACAACAGAGGCGTGTCAAACTGTTTTACTAATTAAAACCACAAGTTAGTTCTATTAATAATTAATAACAATAGCGGCAAAAGCAGTTAAATTTGCTGTATAAAAATAGGTGTTGTAAATGTAATTTCTTTCCTTGGGAATTTCTTTCAATTCTTTGTTCGATTTACGATTGTACGCCTTATCAGTTTTAAAGTGGACCAGTTTTTACAAAATTGTGTTTGTAAGAGTCCCCTTTACATTCAAACATTTTTTTAGACAAGTGAATCAGCCTGTAGATGCTGCAATGGCTGATAATGTTATTATTATAATAAGAGGAAGACGTAGAGAATGTGAAAATATAGGTAAAAGAAGGTTAAGTAAAAATATGGTTTCAGAAATCATTTTGTAGCTCACAGGATATTATTAGAAAATTGAAATTGGAAGATCCAGAACAGCTAAAATAATTATTGTAGTTTTTTGGTTAGCTGAAGACTTCAATTAACTAGTAACTACTGAGGTTATGCAGTTTTTCTTTGTATTTCAATTTTTTAATTTAGAAGAGTTCATTTACTTTCTTTATTAGGTTTTTATAGCCTTTGCATTTTACATGTCACTTTTGCTCCAGAAGCGTTTATGTTCCATTTTTAAATTTTAACTGCTGAAAAGCAAGTAGGGTTTTGCTTAATATTATACTCTAAATCCACTCATTTTTGAGATACAGAGTGTGTAAAATAATTTTAGAAAATCAAATTTTGAATGTAATTTTTTAAAGCATGACATATTTTATCAAAATTTGACACAGGCACGATTTTGGTGATGCTGAACACGCTAGTGTTATCAATTCCTCTGTACAAAGCAGAGTGTTCTAGCACTTTCTTTAGCATTTTTTGACGTTAAATTTTTCCCATTCTAAACTACGTGAAATTAAGTAAAACTTCTATTTACACAAAAAAGAGTGCACTTAATATATTTTTAAATAATGCACCGTTTTCGAGAAAAATGCAACTGTGATAAAGTCAACCAGGCAACCAGGAGTCGAAAAGAGACCCGCCTTAGAAAAAGTATCACTCTGTAGATCGTGACAACTGTTATAGTTTGTTTGGAAATGAAATAGAGTAATAAACCCCCGAATAAGAACCGGCCACGGGCGTGGTAATATTTCGTTTCAGGTAATTATCGGGTAACACTAATGCTAACAGGGTGTACATTAGTATATTTTACTGGACACATCATAGGGCAGGAGCCAGTGTATTGTAACAGATCAATCCAGTCTTAGAGCTGAATATACGAAAACGTTCTAGTGCAGTAGAGTAAAATTCAACTTGTGTTTAGTGACTATTGTGCCAGTGGATATAATATTGTTTGGGTAAAATGTCGAGCTTATCAGATTACGTAGCTGCTAAACGCATGAAAAGGTGTGCGCTGTCTCAGAATGAGAAGATTATTATATTAAATGTATTTAATGCATTGCAACACCAAAATCCTACCAACAGTTTTGACGACATCGTGGAAAAGTGTTTCAAAATGACAGAGATTGGAAAATCGACTATCTACAGACTTTTAAAGGAAACACAAAATGAGCAAGATACTGTAAATCCCCCAAAATCATCTACAGGGAGGTTCAAAGTCGTTATAGATGATTTCTTCAAAAATGTCATTCGCAGAAAAGTACACTCGTTTTAATTTAAAAAAGAAATACCAACGCTAAACAAAATTTTAAGTGAATTTTCAGAGGACAACGATTTGCCAAAAATCAGTGGAAGCAAATTATGGGCCGTTTTGCGAGAGTTGAATTTTTGCTGGGAAAAGCAGAACAGGAAGTCAGTTCTTATCGATAAAGATGAAATTATTTGTTGGCGAAGATCCTACTTAAGATCAATTAGACCGTGACGAAGGGAGGAATATTTATTATCTAGACGAAACTTGGGTCAACGAGGGATATACTGTAACAAAAGTATGGCAAGATAGTAGTGAAGTGCCCACAGGGAGGGGGAGGTATAGCGTCTAAACCTCTCCGCCCAACCGTGGTGGTGGTGGTACAAATTATATTAAGAGTTACTTAGAATAGAGAAAAAGCATCATTTATACCTGTTATGTTTTATCATAACATCTCGCTAGTTTTACATGTCAACTGCACATTGAGAAAATTGTATACGGCATTATAAACATTGTCACTTCCCGCATAATTCTTTTAAAAAACTAGTAGGTAACACTTGAATTAATGTAAATTATTAAGTATTTTTTATTCTGTATGGTACATAAAGATAAAGTACAATTCACGGCCTTTCATGTTCTCTAGTGTACTTTCCTCCAAGAAATCAATGATTCAATTTCAGCACTGAGCTAATAAAGACATACACCTAGTGAATTTTTGTTGTGCATCTTGTCCTTGTATGTATTTATTGTATTGCACATTTTATTCTGTCATTATTTTAACATGATCTAAGATCTTTTGTTTTGTGATATATGGTTATAACTTGTAACATACAAAATATGTTTATATTGTCCTTTTTTTAAACCAAAATGTATGTATTTAAGATTTTGTTTGTATCTATGTAGCTTTTATATATGAGAATTATATTGTTTATATATTCGTAACAACTTCTTCATTATCATACTTTTTTTTCTTTCTTCTCGTTACCACCAAAGTAGTCTTAGACCCTCCACCCTCCGTATCAAGCGATAAATCGACCCCCCCCCCAGACATAATTTCTAGGCACGTCACTGCAATGAAGTATTTATGGACATTCATGTTTATACAGGGTCATTCCAGAACTTACCTAAAAAAAAAATTTAGTATACAGGGGCTCATACAAATACAATTTTGTAAAAAAAAATCAAAAAGGGCAGCTCTAAAATGATTCAAAAATACACTTCTACACGGCACTGGAAACTGGTCCACTGTAAAACCTGATAAGGCGGTAAAGCACGCAATCTGCGACCTGACAAAAAATGAAAAGAAATGCTCAAGGAAAGAAATAAAGAACATTTTATAATACCGATTTTATACAGCAAATTCAACTGCTTTTGGCGCTATTGTTATTAATTCTTAATAGACTAGAATAGATATAATTGAACCTCATGTATGATAGCCACACTACCCTGCAATACGCCGTGGACGCCCTGGACGTCCATCTTTTCCAGTACTCGGTTTCAAATTTCCCTCATATTGCACTATACTTGCACTCACTCCACACCGCGGTAAAAGTAGCTGCATTTGGCATATATTTATCGGAAAATCGTTCTGCGTTTTTACTTAAAGTCATGCGCAGATTTACCCACTTGTATACATACACACTACATAGACATTCTGTTATGAGGTGCCCTGTATATCCATATTCAAGACCTGGAATAACATATTGAAACTTAATTAATTTAATTTATTCAATTATAATTCACCCGAAAGATTGCTGCCATAAAAATTTACTCAAACTTCATCACAATTAAAACTTCTAGTTTAATTAATTTTATATTACTTATATGGACAAAGTTCAATGGATTCGTATATTTGAAGCATGTGAAAATATCTATGTCTTCATTAAATTCTTAGATTATTTTCTGTTATAATTCGTTTATTTGTAGAATTACGTAGAAGCTTTTCAGTTAGGGTTAGAATAGCAACATAATGTGTCTTATAAACGCTTCTTATTTTATTTGAGGAGAATTGAAATAGTAAAAGTGTATAAACAAAACATCAAGAATTTTATTTTTGATATTACTTTTGTTCTACGTGATTTAGTTTTAGAGATTTCTGTACTTAAAATTACCACAAATTTGATCACACTTGACATTAATTTATAATTTATATTTTTTTTATTATCTCTATTAAATACAAAAATCTATCTAGTATCTACGAAAAAAAAAATTGCGGGTGTAATGTTTTCTCCAGTGTACACCAGACTCATTATTTAAATTAGTTATATTTGAATAAAATCACACTTCATGAGAACATAAATTATCAGGTAGTGGTGCAGCTAATTTATTTAATGTAAATGCTAATCAGTTTACTTTCCTCGACTCGCATCAGTGAGAAATGTATTTGATCACATTTAATGAAATATGACATAGATATGTTAATTCTCAACCAGATTTGGTCCAAGTAATGACTTGCATTTTAAGTAGGTAATTTTTTGTTAATATAAATGTCAAAAATTCAAAAATTCCTACTCGAAGATGGTAAAAAGGACGCATTCATACATTAAGTGGAAATAAATTTACAGAACCCAATAGTTTCTTGGGAATTTTTATTATTCTATATACGAATATTCAAACAGACTAATAATAAAAATTTAATATTTACATCGGTGTTTCAGTTTTTATCATTTATGGCCTTAAATAATTCGGAAGCGAAAAGAGTAGAGGGTCTAAGTGAAATTTTGTTTCACTTTTCTTGATCTGATATTTTCTTACTTGTAAGTCCTGAATTAAAAATTGTAACTTTATTGCATAAAAAATGTGATATCTAACTGTTGTTTACTGGTTTAGAAAGGTATTTTAAGCTAATATAAATCAAATCTCCTACAATTCCTATCAATGAAGTCATATGTATGTTCTCTGATACCAAACATCTAGGTATGCTAATGAACAATTCCACAGACAAAGCTCTATTCAATAATTATCTAAAGAAAATAATTTACTAACCTTCTAATGAAACACTCTATAAATATCTAACTTCACTTTTTGGCAGTTGGAACACGACAAATTCAACTACAATAGATGAGATCTGACCTATTTCTGCATTTTCTGCATTGCTTCTTCAGGTGGCCTCCTTTAAGTTGAATCAAATATCTAACTATAAAAATTATTATAAAAATTAAAATTATTTGAAGTTAAATATCGACAATGACAAAAAATGACATCCTGTCAATGAATTAAATATGACAATACCTACTTGAAAAATGTTCACCTTTTATGTAAAAGTTTTTATATATTTTTAGGTATTAATAATATTGGTATCAGAGAACATACATATGACTTCATTGATAGGAATTGTAGGAGATTTGATTTATATTAGCTTAAAATACCTTTGTAAAGCAGTAAAAAATGTTACAAAAGCTAATAATAAGGAATATATGGGTAGATATTGTGGGTGTAATTCAACGCAGATTGGGGCTTTTGTGCACTGAGTAGTTAGTTTCACACAATATTATTAATACCTAAAAATATATAAAAATCTAACTGTTGCTTAATAAAAACATGCAATCAATTTCTTAAGGGGACTTGTTCAATTTTTCAACTTTTTTCGCAAACTGGTTTCCTTGTACAAATGTTGTACATATGGCCACAATCCATATATCCTTAGGATAAAGGAGTTTAATTTGGGTCCCATGTCTGGATATTGAGATATGACATATCTGAAATCTTACCAGTCACCGATGAAACGTATATTAAAAATATTATAAAAACTGCTATAACT
Source organism: Monochamus alternatus (assembly GCA_037114965.1). Taxonomy (NCBI): domain Eukaryota; kingdom Metazoa; phylum Arthropoda; class Insecta; order Coleoptera; family Cerambycidae; genus Monochamus; species Monochamus alternatus. The sequence goes on along the minus strand of CM073431.1, from coordinate 67,349,830 downwards.
ATAGAAAAAATACAGAAAAATTAATAAAAGCAATAAATTTTTGTCGCGATATGAAATAAGATTATAATTGCGATTTTTGCGATACAAGAAATTACATGCTTTCAAAAGTCGAGTATTTTATTTTTGTAATTATTTTATTTGACAGAAAATTTAAGTAGTAACAATGAATAAGCAAAACATCAAGAATTTTATCTTTGCACATACTTTTGTCCTAAACACGGCAGTAGCGGCAGTCAACGATTGGCTAATGATCATGACGATGTGCCAAGTCTAAAACGAAACTAGTGTGTATTTGTTCTTACTTTTCGACTGACACCAGAAAGTTAATCAATTCGTAAAGATGCAACCATACAAACACGTACAACCCACATTGCGCTAAGCTTACTATAACCATATGAATTCCGGTACATATTCCATCTTTGCCTGCCTCCCATGTCTCATTGCCTGATTCTATTTCTACGTAATCGGAAGCGCATGGAGAACGACATGTGCGATTGATTTTGTAAAAGTCCATGATTATTTCGGCACAGAGCGGTCCGCGATGCGACTAGATCGCGACCTCATAGTACGTTCTCTCCTCTAGAGTATTTACGTTAAACGTAACTCTATGGTTACCTATACATGCAACAGCAATTGCCAGAATAACGAATCATGCAGTTATAAATAAACTAGTATTTCTTCTCTATTCCTAAATTGTACATTACTTTTTAAATTGTAGTTACATAGAAATTTTTGTTTGAAAATAGGTATATTGTTTGTATTTTATAATGTTTAGCTAGTTTATATACTATCCAAAGAACTGGATACTTTGTGTTACCAGAACGATTGTTTTCATTCCAGCTAGACTAAATTGGATAGTTTACAAATTAACCAAAGAAGAATAGTATATTCTACAACATGTTGTAGAATGGCATATATGCGAGTGTGGAATATGCCATTCTAAACGTGTTTTAGGCTATACTTTCTCTAACAAGATTTTAGAAATCATACAAAAAAGTTGCTTATTTATACATATTCTATCACAGTGTGATAGAATGTCATTCTAACACAGTATGCTGGAATGACATGTATTACAATTTAATTTTTAGTTGTGGAACGTGTACTTTCTAAAATCGTGTTGGAGAAAAGTTATTTTAGTATTTCTGATTATTTCAAATAAATTAGCTAAGCGAGTGGATTAGTTTATAATGTATCCGCTAATATTGTAGAATATCAAAATAACCAACGGTTCAGTACAAACTAACCAAGTTTACATTTTCGTAAAGTAGTTGTGCGTTGCTGCTAGATACTATCGGTTATGGTATGCGCGGTCCCCTTGGATTAATTCCTGAAATTAAACGGCTGGTCTCTTACAAGAGCCTGGGATATATCTCACCACTCCCTAGCAAATTACTTGTTATTAATAGTCCAGAGCGCATTCCTCTAATTTCATCGCATACCTACATAGGGGTGTAATTTATTTCGTAGGTGTGTAGGCACATGAATATCGATGAATATTAATGTCATATTAGAGTCGGTAAAATCGTCTTTGTTTCTGTTGTAATGGCAGTCGATACAATGAATATTTATATCATTTTCGCGACTCCATCAAGTCTGTGGCCAATGACCCAGCGCAGTAGATACAAAAAGGCTTGTTACAAATCACTGACAGCACTAAGTCTACACAAGAGCATTATGTGGGCAGGTGATATAAATAGTTGTGTAGTTTTATAGTTAAGTGGCCGGTAATTTTCAAGAATTACAAGCCAGATTATGGGTTAGACTTAATGTGTATTTTCTAAAAATATATTCTCATACTTGGTATGATGTAAACATCACTCATTATCTTCTTTTCAGAACAACTGATTCCATGTTGCGCTTAAAAACTGTTGAAAGGGAAAATTACGTATTAGGTATCAAAGTAATATTATCACAATTACAATCTATTATTATTAAAAAAGTCTACTAAACTGGAAAAGAGTAATGTCCAACCGGAAAAATAAACGTTACTTTTAGTCTATGACATTAGATAGGTGTTTTTAGATACTACTTATTAAAAAATTGCAAGAGACGAAACATTCTAAATTCAACAGGCATTCAAATATAAATTTTTTCTATTGAAATAGTTAACCCCCCAAAAAAATATTATACAGGGAGTACTTTATTTCAACGCCTTATGACAGAACGAGGAGATTACAAAATACTCGCCTAAAAGTTTGATCCGCCTATAAATACCTTGCCAAATTTAACTTCTTAAGGGCGCTGTATTCTTGAAATAGTGTTTTTACAAATACAAGTAATTTTAGACATTTCAGAACTGAATAATATAGAGTTTAGTAAATAACCTGCGAATATTTAAAGGTACCGAAGTAAAACGAATATACAGTGTGTCCCACTTAAGAATGAACGGTCAATAGCTTCCTTATGAGTCACTTTAGAAAAAAATATTCTTAAACAAAAGTTGCTTCTTTTTTAATGTGCATCCCTGTAAAATATTTTCAACTCTACAGGGTGGTCGGTTTAGGTCGGTTTAGGTCGGTTTTGGAACACTCTGCATATTATTTCATTTTTAGATTCCTCATTAAATTTTAGGCTGACTTTGTATACCATACTTTAGGTCTAGGATGTTTCGCGTTTCCGAGAAATCCAGCTATTTTAGAATTTTTTCCCGATTGCATTATTGTCTTTAAAATCAAATATCTTCTAAGCTATTGATAATACAGATTCACGGTTATCACCATTCGATTTATCATAAAATTCTCTATCATTTGAGCTATGGAAAGAAAATTTTTACAAGACGCATATTGTGCGCCACCTTAAACTTCAAAATATTCAGACTCGTATAATTCATATTTTGGGAGAAATTCAAATAAATGGAAATTACTCAAAAACTGATAAAGATAAGTACTAACAATGTTATATCAGTCGAAAGGGAATTTAAATCTGCGTTTAATGATAAGAAGAAAAATTAATAGGTCCATTTGAAAAAAATGAGTTATACGAATTTGAACATTTTGAAGTTTAATGTGGCGTACAATTTGGGTCTTGTAAGAATAATTTTCTTTCCTTAGCTCAAATCATAGAGAATTTTATGATAAATCAAATGGTGAAAACCGTAAATCTGCATTTTCAATAGCTTAGAAGATATTTAATTTTAAAGATTTAATAATGCAATCGGAAAAATTTCATCTCATAACTAAGCTATTGACCGTTCATTCTTAAGTGGGACACTGTATAACGACTGAAAGCGGTCTAACCAACAAATTGTTAGGTACACAAATCTTTCAAAATACGTATTTTCTTAAATTCGACTGTAGATGTAAATTGTTATAACATAAACTTACATAGATTGTTCACCTTTGATTTTAAGTATGTGAAAATAATTGTTAAAATGGGGTTAAAATAGCAAAATAATGAGTGTCATACAAATGCATTGCATGTTATTATTTGAGGAGAATTTAAATAGCAAAAGTGGATAAACAAAACATCAATAATTTTATTTTTGATATTACTTTTGCTCTACGTGTTTCATTTTTCTGTAGATAAAAACACCATAAATTTGTTCATTTTACGGCGACCTTCAAAATGTTTGGAATAAACTAAATAAAACTATAAATTTATCATCCTAACATTTTATATAAAGGACCCCTATTACAATTAAGCATTTTGAGAATTTACTTGGCACTGCTAACTGGTCTTGTCTTTATAGCTTGACAGATTTTGACGCTGCTTTTGCGTATTTTTATGACTATTTTTTGTATTTTTTTGACATTTGCTTTCCAAAACGCATTTTTAATATTAACAATGATAGAAAGAAATGGGTAGACCCTGAAGTCATTAGATCTAGTTTGCATCTCAGAGATTTGTTTGTTTTGAAAAATATATATCCTATATAGAGAAGTATGGAATGCTGTTAGAAATATTACAGGAACGAGTATGACACATAAACGAATCGCTATGGAAAATGCTGATGATTTTACGGTAGTAATAAATAAATTTAATAATTTTTTTGCTAAAGCACCTTCTTATTTGATTGACTAGATTCCGTCTGTCTCTTCAAACCGCGTCACTGATGGAATACGCTGAAGTCACAGTACACTGTTTTTACTACCTTATGCTGAAGACGAATTGTTTAGCATGCTTAATAGAAAATTAAAGAACAAAAAATCCTCCGGAGACGATAAAATACCTATATTTCTTATTAAAAAGGTTTTACACCCGATTTAGCTTCCGATAACGTTTTTAATAAATTTATCATTCTCTAGTGGTAAATTTCCACAAAACATGAAAACAAATAAGGTGGTACCAATATATAAGGGTAATAATCCCTCGCTGTTTCAGAACTATAGACCGGTGTCAGTTCCGAATAGTATATCCAAACTTTTCGAATACGCCTTTCTGGAACGTCTGCAGCTTTTCGTGGACAAGAATAAGATTATAAAATCTAATCAACATGGATTTCGTCCTCCTTTGTTCAGCAATGTTTGAATTTTATGATGATTTAATACAGAAAATTGATGCAGGTGAATGCCCAGCAGCGGTGTTCTGTGATTTGAGTAAAGCCTTTGATTGCGTTAACCGTAGTAAACTGTATGAGATTCTTGAGATATATGGCATCAGAGGTTTATCTCTGGACTGGTTGGCTTCTTTTCTGGGGAATAGGCAACAATATGTGTCCATAAAACAAGATGTAGAAAACCGAATTAATGAATTTATATTTGATTATTTAAATATTGATAAGGGAGTACCTCAGGGATCCGTGCTGGGCCCTGTGTTGTTTATAATTTATGTGAACGAATTGAACTCTGTTGTGTCTGACTGCCATCTTACGGTATATGCAGATGATATCTCATTGATTGTGTCTAATAGAGACAGCAAAGTTTTGGAAAGGAAATGTAGTGCCGTTCTAAATGACAATTTTGCGTGTGCATAATTACCAGAGAGAGGTGGAGGATCTATCGGTTCGGGTTGGGAATGTCTCCATTCCCGGTATACACACAAATGTTAGATTTTTGGGAATGTCTTTGGACAAAAACTTGAACTGGAAGTGTCACTGTGAATCGTTGGTATCAAGGTTGAATAAATTAAAATTTGTTTTTATCAACCTTCGATCTGTACTTACAGAGGATCAACTGGTTCACATTTATTATGCCAGAGTGGATCTATTCTGAGATATGGCGTGTGTTTTTGGGCCAATTCTACTATGAGTAATGATGTGTTCATCGCGCAAAAGAAAATTGTTAGAACTTTAGCGAGAATGTCAAATATGCAAACATGTAAACCTTTTCACGATCAGTGCTTGCAATAAAATGTATATGTGCGGTCCTTTCAGAATGCTAATATTTTTGCAAAATTTTTAGTGACGTAGAAGTACCTACTGTCTAAAAAATAGCGATACCTTAAATGTCCGTCCCTCGATGATTTTATGGCTGTATTCACAACGTAGTCTTATTAGATTAGATAATATCCTGCATCAAATTTGAATTGATTTGGTAACCCAATTCGAAATTATAAAGGAAACAGTTTTTTACGTAAACTTTAACATCCTGTATCTCGGAAACAAAACGTAACGTATGTTCCTATTTTTTTTTTTTGTATTTTTTACACATTTCAACAGCCTGTATAATATGATTCATGTGGTGTTCCATTAGAAAAAAGAGAGTTGGTAGTGCTGCAATGCTATGTTGAATTGCTGCTATTTTTAATAGCAAGAATAAATATTACCTTGCAATTTCCTTAGCAAACACGAATGTGTACATGTGCAATTAAGAACAGTCATCAGTAATAGATTTAGATTAGAGATATAGGATACATGAGAGCAGCAGAGAGAGCATTTATAGCTAGGCAACCGAATATACGCTGTTGTATATTCGGTTGCTCATATGACTTCGACGGACAAAGATTGAAAAATATGTATAAATTCCTGTTATCTAATCGAGACTGGATTTTAGTTTTGCTGAATTTTCATATAGGGGAAAGGTTCTTAAATTAAGAGAAGCAAAATTAATAAAGAAATGAATATCAAATTGCATTTTCTAAATTTCTGCAATCACTTGAAGATATTTTCAATCTTAAAAACAATTGTGTTCGTTTGGTCTTTAGGAACATGATGATTTAGTGAAAACAAGTAATACTTTATATGAGATATTTTCAAATTGTTTAAAAAAAAATAAAAAATATCATTTATTACATTATTTATTACCTGTCTTCCCATTTCTGAAAACTATATCCTGTATTAAAATAAAGTTTAAACATATTATCTGATGTCAAGGAATGAATAAATCGTCTTGGGATTTATGTGTGAAATATTTTGCAGTATATTTCAAGGGCACAGGAGTGGCTGGAACAGGTTCAATTTTCAAAAAGTTCAAAATTGAGACAAAATGTTTATCTTTTGATGTTCATCATAGCAAATCTTTCACCTGCAAAATAAAAATTTAACTTAATGGTTGTGTATATCTATTCAACTTATTTACTTAGAACGTATGTCACTGTTATAAAAAAAAAATTATAAATTGAGGCTAAAAAATTTCTCACAGATTTCAATTATTAATTCTTTATTGGCATACAAATAAAATTCAGAGGTTCAAAATAAACTATATGAGTTTAAAATGATTTGCACTTGATGTCGGTACTAATTACACTAAAATTTATTATATTAGTAACATATTAAACTGACGTTCCAAGCATAGATCCTAGACCGATGAAATATAATATAAATGAAATAGAAACTGACATCTGTCATACGGGAACAATAGGTTTATTCTGGTTAATCTAGGGACTTTAGTTCTGGCAATGCTTCTTATTATAAAACCTGCCGTTAAATAGTAAACTTATTATTTATATTTACCTAAACACTTTCTGGGTCCCTCTCCAAATGGTAAATAGTACAACCCATCTTTGTTCAGCAAATCGTTCGGGTTCATATTTTTGTGGCTCTAGAAAGTGTTTTTCGTCGTAGTGCAAACCGAGTAAGGGAACATAAACTAATGTTTCTTTATCAATCACAATATCTGTCCCAGAGATTGTAAAATCTTCCTTACATAATCTGTCTAGAAACGGCAATGCTGGATATTTTCTTAGCGATTCTGAAAAATTGGGTAATTTATATAATTAGATTAATAATTTGTTAGAACAGTCTGACATTTTTCTATCTATACTTGAGGTTACTTGTTTCAAGATGATTTACCCTTTAACAAGAAATACTTTCAAGATTATTTTGCACAACTGACCATCTAACCTGGCTTGTACGATATCTTTTTAACACTATTACTTTACAAATATCTAGCTAATTGCATAATTCTAACATTTTTTCTAAAATCATATTATCTTCGATATCAAATATTTATGTGTTAAAAATAACACAGAAATATTTTACATATTTAAATTATTAAACAACGCTGCAAATGAAGATATTTAAGGCTGTAATGTTCGCAATTTTACAAAGCCGTTTTTAGACGTCCCCGCGCTTTCATATTTCTCCTTAATGGGAATTCGTATTAAGATGGAGCAAGTTTTAATCAACAAATAAAAGTTTATTTTACTAGACAGCAGAGCCATATTTAAAAAAAAAAAAAATAGATCTGAACAATATTTCGGTCGTAATATTGCCCACATTTAGGACTGCAGTGAGACGTTGCTAGGCACTATTATAAAAAATGAAAGCTGTAGGCTAGTAAATCAAGTCTTCATATAACAGTCAATTGCCTCAGATTTCAATTTTTTACATTTATATTCATGAAATCTGTCCGCCAAGAAGACATGTTTTGTTAAATTTCTGCAACCAATTGCCTAACTTACGGGGGCACAAAGTTAAATTTGCCGTTGAAGGTGCTGATGGGCGGAGCCTGATAAAAGCTACACTGTTTGGCCGAACATTATACCCTTAAGGAAATTATGATTTGCTATGTTTTAACGTAACTGTTTTCTGTTAACACTTTCTAAAACATCATTGATTTATGCATCTTGACATTTTAAGAAACATTCCGTTTCCTTCCTTAGAAATTACAGTGGCTGAAGATTAAATCCTATGGTCTATATTTAGATTTGAAATTTGGACAGGTCCATGATGATTTGGTGCATAGTTTGAGGTGGCTGGAATGTTCCGGTCTTTAATTTTTACATACGAATCGTTTTCCTTCTCGTCTCTCGTCTTAGTTAAAATTATTTTAATTAGTCTGCATTGTTTTTGACTTTTTGTATGGTCTTAGCCAACATCTTATCTTTAACTTCATAGTCTTCTTTATCCAGGTCTATTGAACAACCTACATTTTGGTTTATGTTTCAGAACTGTTGACATCTCACAGCTGCCATTTCTGTTCCTAGAATCTCGTAATACCTTTTTTGTCTATGCATATCTCGCCGCATGGTCACAGATTATTATAAAGACCAAGACCTTAAAGTATATTGTTCTTGTAGTAGATCTTAGCCTATTCCAGTCACCCCAGAGGTGTTATAAATGACAGATAAGCTGTTGTCATATATCTTGCCTCTTCTTTGATCTCAAGTGTCTTCTTAATGATCTGTGCAATTTTTCATATATTCAAATAAGTATCTATTAGCAAGGGGTTATCTCTTTACTAGGACAGGTATAAACTGTTTTCTTATAATTTTATAGTGAAACTGATGTACGAATGTAGGCAAAAACTTTATCATATCCATGAATTAATAAATATATCCTCAACAAGACTTGTCTTTGCCGTAATTTCTTTAACATACTATAGTCAGCGGTCGAAATTGTAGAGAGTGACTAATGTTATAAACCTGCTCACAATTTATAGCAGTAAACACAAAGAAATATACATGCGTATATTTTCCCTACAAAATCGTGTGCCGCATATCTCTGAGAGCATACCCGATTACACAGCTTCTGCTGCAGTTAGTACGCATGCGCTACTGCTTTTCAATGGCTGCGACGAATTGTCGGATCTAACTGCGCTATCATGGGTGGGTATATCGTTCGGGCGGGCAAAATTACGGGTATACCTTTTCGTTAATTTAATTATGAATGTCATTAATTTTAGTGATTTGATTGAAGTGAGGAATATCGGATGATGACATGTATGAAGAGTTTTGAGCGCGAGGTCAAAATATGAGTGTAACTGATGTTGAAATATGTATTTCATTAACAAAATTCTACGTGAATGGCATATGTGTGCAAATAAAAAAGTGGTAAAGAAGTACAACTGTGAAACGGAAAGTGATGGAAACTCGCGGAAGGAAGATTGCATTTTTAAAATGAGTTTTCCAAAAAAAAATTCTATTGCTATATATTACAAGATGAAACTTCCGTATAAATGAAATCGAAAAGAGTATACTGATAGAAAGGACGAAATAGTGATATAACGAAGATATTAGTTAAAATAAATATTAAAAATAAGAATCTGGATCATTAAATTTTGACGAAACATCGACGTATGAAGGTCATACGGAAAGCGGTACGATATGATATAATAAGTGTTAATGTGTGACCGTTATAGTGTGTATGTATTCTAACTCCTTTTGTCCGTTTGAACGCGGAATTCACAAATATTTGCGCGATTTATTTAAGGGTGGAAAAATCTCTATTTGTAACAAATTTTGTCAACTACCTGTAACATTTTCTATCATTTTCATCATGAAACCAATATTACTATGAAGCGGTCCAAGAAATTCTAAAACTTTTTCAGTTTGATAAAGCTTTTCGTTGCCATTAGGATTTGCCAAAAATCTTTTCAATGCGTTATCTTGTAATCTAAGGAATCTCATAAGATCAAGTAATTCTGCAAAGATAACGATTTATTTGAAATGTCATTACAATTAGGTCTACCCGGATTTTTAATTTCGCTGGAAAATCAGGATCTTCACTCTATTCTTTAGTAAGAATTCTATTATCCAACTTAGTTCTTTGGTACAAAAATTTTGTATTTTATTGTTACCATAGTGTCTTCTAATTGACACTAATGATTTTTCTCCCTCCATTTTGTTTATATCAGTATTTAACAGCAAGTGATCATTGTTTCAAAATTTTTGTTAGTTCCTCCTTTAGCTCACTGAGCTACCTTTTGTTTTATTTGTTACTTCAGCATTAGTAATTATTAAAGTTTTGTTCTGGTTGTCCAGATCAATTAGTTTTTTTTCTCATATTCTAGTTCCTGCTTAAATTTTATCAATTAATTCTTATGTGTATCAATATCTGAACTCGGTTATGAATTCTTTTGTTGTTGCCCAATCGTCAAGCTATTTCTGATCTTGACTGAATATACCTATTCCTTTTTTCTCCACAGTTCCAACACTGTAGGTACAATCGTTTACAAAAATAATGGCACTTAAAATGAATTTTGCGATTTCTTTTGAACTGCTGGCGTATTTGTAATAAAATCTACTTTTAATTTATAACATTAGTTCTTAGTTATTTCAGTCATCAATAGATATTTAATGAAATTTCTTTCAGAAGTTCAAAAACTGTTTTGAAGGAGTGTCATTATTTTTTATATATATATTTTAAGGTATTAACAATATTGTGTGAAACTAACTACTCTGTGGACTAAAGCCCCAACCAGCGTTGAATTACACCCACAATATCTACCCATATATTCTTTATTATTAGCTTTTATAACATTTTTTACTATTTTAGAAAAGTATTTTAAGCTAATATATATCAAATCTCCTACATTTCCTATCAATGAAGTCATATGTATGCTCTCTGATACCAAACATCTAGGTATGCTAATGAACAATTCTACAGAGTAGTTAGTTTCACACAATATTGTTAATATACTCGCGTCAAGAATTCAGACGACTTACGTCATACGAACAAATGAATAATTCACTATATTTTCATCAAAATATTTAAGAAACTGCAACTGATAGTAATAAAACTATATACTGTACTAAAAGTTTGCATTATATATTGCACTAAATTGTAAAAAATGATTGTTTTTAACGCGACCAAATATCGAAAATTACGTTGACAATAAAAACAAATGTGTAACGTCAGCCGTGACGTAAGACGTCTGAATTCTTGACGCGAGTATACCTGAAAATATATAAAAAACTATACATAAAGGGTAAAATTTTGTTATTTATTTTAGTAGGTCGTTATAATGTTTAAATTCATTGACATATTAATCAGTTTGACATTGTTGACATTTAATTTGAAATAATTTTAATTTATTGGTATAATAATTTTTATAGTTAGATATTTGACTCAACTTAAAGGAGGCCACCTGATGAAGCAATCCTAAAAATGCTGAAATAGGACAGATCACATCTATTGTGGTTGAATTTTCGAGTTCCCACTGTCAGAAGTTAGATATCTATAGAGTGTTTTCATTAAACCAGGTTAGTAAATTTAGATAGATTAATTCCTTTAGATAATTATTGAATAGAGCTTTGTCTGTGGAATTGTCCATTAGAATAGCTGGATGTTTGGTATCAGAGACCATACATATGACTTCATTGATAGGAATTGTAGTAGATTTGATATATATTAGCTTAAAATACCTTTCTAAAACAGTAAAAAAGTGTCATTATTATTACGAAAGCATATACGTCGTGAAATCAGTACGGTTCTGTTCTATATGAAAGTTATCCAATAAATCTTGCGAACTCTTCACATCTTTCTATATATTTTTTGAACTCCTCGTTGTTCTTCAGCCTGAAGCCGTTAATTTCCAACATATCCTTTAATTTGAATTTAATTAAGGAGTTAAGGTATTTGATCTCGTTAGAATCATTTATGTCATTTAGTTTTCCCTTTTCAAAGAGGGCCAATTGACAACAATTATCCACATTTAGGAAGACCGTCTGATTTTGATGAATCGTTTGAACGCATCAAGATTTCATTATCCAGTAATCTTGCAAAATTATTATAGACTGAGAACTTACTGCAGAGGATAGGAAATGGCTGGGAAAAGAATATGTGCATAACGCCAGGAACTTAGGTGGAAAAGAAAGATAAAGTGCAAACTATCGATTTCGCATTTAACTCGATTTGACGTCATAAACTCGAAATATCAAAAGATTGTTGACCAGTTATAGTTTTCTTGGTGTTCTTGATCTTAGCTGAATGATAAGAAACAGTATTAGTAAAAAGCGTTTTTAACTAGTAAAAAGTTGCTAAATTTGAAAATATATGACGATGGTTTATTTGGTTTAAAACAAATATTTAGCGCATATTTGTTTTAAACCAAATAATACTGTTAACAAAGTAAAACATTTTACTGACCTTTTAAAATAGAACTGCGGTTTTCTGCAATAACCACTTTACATAAGTGATATGGGTGAGATCGATATTACTTATGTCTTTTGATGAGATATGTATGACTTTATATGACTACTGAACTTTAAAAATAAAGACTGTGCATTATTAAATTTTGATGGAGTTTTAAATTGCTAAAATTTGGAACAATTATTTCTATATACATTTAACGAAATCATTACTTGTATGTCTTTTAAAAAGTAGACTAACAGATTAAATATACATAGGTATATATAAAATAATGTTTCTACGTTCATGCAAAAAAACAAAACTTTATTGAATTGTATTTGGTGAAAAAACCTGATTCTTTATTGCACTAGCACAATAACATTTTTATTGCACTCAATTATACCTTTTTGGGTTTTCAAATTAATTTTTATGTAAATGTGTTCTTTTCAGCTGTAAATTCACCGGTACCATTTATGCTACTTCTTTTGAAAATATCTTTATAAATGGTCATAACTTCTTTAAGAGAAAAAAAAATTTTCTTTAGTTTATTGGGTTTTTGCCACACTTCTGAAAAATAATAAAAATTAATTAAATAAGCCCTTGCGCCAAACGGAACAGTCAAGGGTTATTTTTGAAACTAAGTTTGCCTAACCAAAAAATCTCACACTGAAAAAAGCAGATAAGTAAAAAATAACAAAAATCACATCACTATCGCGCACTTCCGTATTATTGACGTTTCGAAAAACTCTGTTTTCGTTTTCAAAATAGTAGTAAAAATATTAACGTATGTCAAGTTGCTTCCATAGAGATGTTAAATGATTTTTATTTTATTTTTACTTACTTCTTCTTGATACAACTGTAGCCAACAATGATCGATGTTTACTGAACAGTTTGACACACACTTATCTCCGTTCAATAAAATTTCTACAACTCAACTTTAACATTCATAGGCCGAGGCGTTTCTCCAACATAATGTTTATTGCATTCACAAGGTATACTGTAGATGCAATTATTTGAATTTTGTATATCATTTTTTGGACGCGTTTTTGACAAAAATGATCGTAAGGTATTAGTTGTATGAAAAACTGTTCGAATATTAAATTTATTACCGATTCTTCTTAACTTTTCTGATAATATAGGAATGTATGGAATTTTTATTGAATGATTAATTTCTTTTATTTATCTTAAGACAATCATACAATAAAAATTCCATACATTCCTATATTATCAGAAAAGTTAAGAAGAATCGGTAATAAATTTAATTGTCTTCAGACAAATAAAAGAAATTAATCATACAATAAAAATTCCATACATTACTATATTATCAGAAAAGTTAAGAAGAATCGGTAATAAATTTAATATTCGAACGGTTTTTCAGACAACTAATACCTTACGATCATTTTTGTCAAAAACGCGTCCAAAAAATGATATACAAAATTCAAATAATTGCATCTACAGTATACCTTGTGAATGCAATAAACATTATGTTGGAGAAACGCCTCGGCCTATGAATGTTAGAGTTGAGGAACATAAAAATTATATAAAAAGATGGAAATTTGAAAAATCCAAAATTTGCGAACACGCTTGGGAAAACGGTCATGTGATTCAATGGGGTTCGGCAAAAATTTTAGAGAAGGAAGATAACGCGACAAAAAGAAAATTAAAATAGACCGCGATTATTTTGTTGAACGGAGATAAGTGTGTGTCAAACTGTTCAGTAAACATCGATCAATGTTGGCTACAGTTGTATAAAGAAGAAGTAAGTAAAAATAAAATAAAAATCATTTAACATCTCTATGGAAGCAGATAAACAAATTTTAAACTGTCAAACTTGACATACGTTTAATATTTTTACTACTATTTTGAAAACGAAAACAGAGAGTTTTTCGAAACGTCAATAATACGGAAGTGCGCGATAGTGATGTGATTTCTGTTATTTTTTACTTATCTGCTTTTTTCAGTGTGAAATTTTTTGGTTAGGCCAACTTAGTTTCAAAAATAACCCTTGACTGTTCCGTTTGGCGCAAGGGCTTATTTAATTAATTTTTATTATTTTTTAGAAGTGTGGCAAAAACCCAATAAAACTAAAGAAAAACTAAAATTATGCCACAAATAAATAGCTTCAGACAATAGAAAAAAAATATACCTATCTACACTTTTATCTTAAATTAGATGTAGATTATGCCTCTGCAGTAGCGGTTTGGACTTTTGTAACACCCGTACAATAGTGGTAATGCATCTATTTAGGTTTCCCTAAACTTGATAAAAACTATGTTTTTTAATTTTTTTTTTCGAAATTCTTAAGACGAACTATGTAAGTTATGTATGGGTTTCCGAAGTCCACCCCTGCGCAATAGCAACAAGCGTCCAGCGGATAAAACAGCATTAATAAAAAATAAACAACACTGTGTAATTAGTAACCATATGTTTTATTAAACTTTTCATATTAAAGTGATAAATAATATGACCTATATTGTTAATTTGTGTTTTCTTATTTACGAGGTAAATTTCAGAAGTAAGTGCCAGTCGATTAGGAAAGTAAAACAAATAAAAACATCTATGAGTAGGTTCAAATATACGTCATTTTTCTACATAGCAAATAGATCGACCCTTACTTTTGAAATGCACTTATATACAAATATCTTCTAACACAGAGAATTTTTTTATGTAAATATAAAGGCTTAATTATTGTCTTGGACATATTCAACAAATCTCATGGGCAAACCAACTTCGGAATTCAGTGTGAAACTTTTCTTGGTAAACTTGATAGGCACTGGAGTAGCTGCGACGGGTTCAACAATATATTTCGATAAAATATTAACCAATGCAATTTTGGCGTTCATCATAGCGAATCTTTCTCCTAGAATTAAATATAGATAGATACACATTTAGTAATACATTGAAATACTCGTATATTATTTAAAATTAATCAATGTTAATATTGTTTCCCACATCTCTTGATATACTGCGAATGATGCATACTCTGAGGATTTTGAATATTTTTGAAATAGTATGTACAAGGTAACGAATGAGTCAAAATGTAACTGTAGATTGTAGACGTCAAAATAAGATTTAACCAAATGTACCAAAGTTTTCAAATTTACATTGTCGACTAATTTCCTTTTTATTATTTTTTTTGTTTGTTTCTATTCACTTTCAAATATTATTATTAATAATTAAATATATTTATAGATTAGTGAGTTGACTAATAAAATTATCGTGTTAAAAGTATTTTTTGAATTAGGTATTTAAGAGAAAATTATTTTTAGTTTTTAAAGTAAATAAATTTTGTATAAATGCACAGGCTTAACTATCATTAAGTATAAAAATTTTAACCACGTGATCAGAGAGGCCTAAAATACTATAAAAAAACGTTTACATTCGTTTTTCGTTCCAAACTGCATTTACAGGTCCGTCAGGATTACCCACTAAACAGTGTAGATAAATATAAGTACGTCACTATAAGTACATTTTTTACTAGACCCTTACAATATTCCAAGATACAATGAATCCGCATATTTTAAAATGGGAAACAATCTACAGTTATTCAGTGACCCGTTCAGTATACAAGGTGAAGGTGAATATTCGAAAAGGGTGTTTAGGAGGCAAAAGTGAACAAAAAAGCCTAATAAACATATGGTCGAATATCAACGGTTACTGAAATAGCAATGAAAATATTTTTACCACCAAATTCACATTAGTGATTACTAATTGCCACATTTATTTTGACGTTTGTGATTTAAACGCTTATTTTGTAACTGTTGCATTTATTTTTACATGTGCGTTCGTTTAGTAGGTATTGTACACACATAATTTCGTAATACCTGCTACATTTAGTCATCGAGAAAATACTGATATTATTTTATTTATTGGTATTGCAACGGTAGGACTAATCGTGCAGTTGCTGAATATCGATATCGCTTCCAGAACAGAAGAGTGCCAGATAGATATGTATTCCAGACAGTCTTCAACAAGGCACGTGAAAGTGGAATATTTCCCAGTGTGATAATTACATCTGAGAGGCAAGCTGGTTCTAGTTTACCAGTGGAAGAACACACTCTAAAGTAGTCCGGGTGTAAGTACAAGGCGCATTGCAACCCGTCTCTAAATTAATCAAACTATGGCATGGGAAGTCATTCACAAAAATGGTTTAAAACCTTTCCATATTTCCAGAATCTTCAGGACAGTGATAATGGTTTGCGGTTGCATTTTTGCAATTAGATAAACGCAAACCATACTCTTTACAAATACATTTTGTTCAATGATGAGGCTTAATTCACTCGTGATGGAGTAAATAACTGTCACAATGAACATCGTTGGTCAGATGAAAATCCGCACGCCACGGTGTAAAGTAACTTTCAGTATGGGTTCAGCAATAACGTGTAGTGTGGTATGACTAACAAATCAATTACTTGGTCCAGTTGTGCTAGATATTCGTCTTACTGGAGCTAGATATGTATAATTTTTAGAAAATAATTTGACAGATCTACTGGACGATGTTCCATTGGGTATTAGGCAAAACATGTGCCCGTGCCCATTTTAGTCGTGTTGTGATCAATCATCTTAACAATCGCTTTCTACAACGCTGGATTGGTCGAGGTGGTTTCCAAAATTTGTCATCAAGGTCACCATATTTGAATCCCCTTGATTACTGCCTTTGGGGATGATTTGAATCATTAGTATATGCAATAATAGTGAACACAAGCTATTCGATCGGGTTGTCAATTTTGCAGCATCTATAAGAGAAAATCACCGTGTACCTCAACGAGCTACCCACGCAATCCACAAACGAGGCGATCTTTAATCAATATTATAATTTATAATACCTACAAAATAAACACTTTTCTCTACTGATGCATTACTATCATTAACTCGGGTAAAAATATTTTCATGTTAGCTCAGTAACCGTTGATATTCGACCATATGATTATTAGGATTTTTTTTCACGTTTGCCCTGGACACTCCTTTCGAATATTGGGGGTTTCTTCCCAATTACCCTGTATATAAAATTAATCAAATTAGGGATTCATTTACGGAAAGTAAATTACGGTAACAAGAAAAAGCATGCATTGTATAAGAGAAATTGATATTGAATTGTTAAAAGCTCTAAACAATATGAAAGGGACAATGATATTAAAAAGCAAAGTTTGAAATAAACTTTTTTAAATAAATATAAAAATACATATTTCCATTTAATAAATAGTTTAAGTAATATTAATTGGAAAAAATAACTTTTTTAGATATTTTTCGGTAAACAGTTAGAAACTTTTTTTACATTAGGTACATTTAATTATAATATAAAATTACTTTTTGTATATTTTAGTTAACATATGTTTTAATTTATTCAACAGTAGTTAAGTAATACATTTTTTATAAAAACTTTCTGATAATTGAAGAATTTTTATAATGTTATCAAGATAAGATATACTTATGCAAAATTATTGTCAATACCGACATTTACCACCAATAATACAATTATTCGCATAAAATTTGTTATTTGCATGTCAATGTACAGTGGCCACAACATAAAAGTTTTAAACCTAACACGTATTGCTACTTTTAGAGGGACTACCGTAGACTAATAATAATAGGATTATTGGGGGATCAATCATCGTCGGCTAAATCACAACAGCCGTGTTTTTCTAGTCTGTTCCTTTGCCCGTTTGCAGTGACTTACCGCCCGTGGCAGCACTCTGGAGCGCAAATGACGTAGTCGGACATAGCCGTTAATTGTTTCATAGAAATTGTTACAAATGTCTGAAGTATTGGAGCAGTATTTTAATGTTTTGAAATAGTAAATAAAAAATAGGTACTTACATGAAAACCAAATTAAATAAGTGTCAATATCAAATGTCGAATTCTGAAATTTATGGCATGATGTGTATGTTTCCAAATACTAACTTTGGTGTCGCCACACTACAGCACGTTACAGAATTCCATATTGAAATTCAGATGATTCGACAGGCAAGTATTATAAAGGCGGCGTGATTTAACAGACGATGGATCAATGACTAGGTCCTATCGATACGTGCAAAATATTTTGGTTAGGTACATGTGTGACTGACACATTGTTAAGCCATCATAATTTAAATAAAATGTTATACTGATTTGGATCTTTATGTGCAGCGAGCGTACTTATGAGAATAAATGGAAATATAGTGACTTAAACACCAGATATACAGGGTGTCCAGAAAATAATGGGACCCAGCATAAACATAGCTTTCTGTGACCAAATAGATCAGATTTAGATAAACTTAGCTTAGTCCAAAGTGCCTCGTTTAGAATTTACAGGGCTTCAAAGAAAATTGTTTTCTCCAACACGATTTTAGAAAATACACGTTCCACAACTAAAAATTATATTGTAATACATGCCATTCCAGCATACTGTGTTAGAACGTTATTGTAACAAACTGTGATGGAATATGTACAAATAAGCAATTTTTTGTATGATTTCTAAAATCTCCTTGGAGAAAATATAGTCTAAAACACGTTTAGAATGGCATATTCCACACTTGCGAACCGTAGTCCTCGCCTTCGGCTCGGACTACAAACTTTTCGCTCGTGTGGAATATACAGTATGCGCCAAAAGTATGGAATAAATTCAATAAAAACGAAAGAATTATTTTTTGGGAAAAATCCTCGAACAGGTCGATTTTTAATTTAAAAAATACATATTTTAGCGTAAAATGCGATTTTCAAATGTCATTTGTTTTCGAGTAATGACGTCATCGATTTTTTCTAAATGGCAAAACAAAATTTTTTTCCTTGATTCTGAAAGATCGTTTAATTATCTATCAGACAGTACTAAAATTTTGCCCTCTTACATAGGAAAGTTTTCGAATAAATGACGATTGAATGTTAGAAAACGTAAATCAATTAAAATAAAGCAAAAGCCTTATCAAGATTAGTTTTTCGAATTCCATAGTTCTTTTATGGATCACGTAGGTGAAAATCTTTGCAAAGTGTCATTGTCACACCGACTTTCTAATAAGTACTGTAAGCGACATAGAAATTATTATTCAATTTAAAGTATTATGGCACATTTAACTGTTACTCAAAGAATTGAAATTTTAATTCTTATCGGATGGGGGAATATGACTAGAACTCAGCAGGAAGTTTGCGATTTATTTAATGAAAAATATCCAGATCGCCCTATCAGCCAATCAACAGTCAGTAAGGTAGAGTCTAAATTTAGAGAAACTGGCAATGTTGTAAATATTCCAAAACCTGGACGTCCAAGCATTAATGAAAATCAGAAACAGAACATTTTGATAAGTATGGTGGATAATCCTCATAATTTTTCACGATTGGTTGCATTAAACAATGACACTAGTCAGAGCACAGTGCTACGTACCTTGAGGAAGGAAAAATATCATCCCTACAAAATTCAACTTGTGCAGGAACTCAATGAAGATGATCCCGATCGCCGCTTACACTTTTGCGAAATTCTAATGGATTTATGTCAAGGAAATAGAAATTTACACCGGAAAATACTTTTTTCAGATGAGGCCACATTTTGTCTGAATGGTACAATAAACCGTCAAACTTGCAGATATTGAAGTCGGGAAAATCCTCATTGGATGGCAGAGGCACATACCCAACACCCTCAGAAATTAAATGTGTGGGCTGGAATAGTTGACGACAGAATAGTAGGGCCTTTCTTCTTTGAAGGAACCCTTACAGGAGAAAGATATTTAGAGTTTCTAGAAAATGACCTTGTTCCAGCCCTTGCAGTAATTTTTCCTAACGATAATGACCTTGACATTCCTGACGATACCATATGGTTTCAGCAAGACGGTGCACCTCCGCACTATGCGCGCCCTGTACGAGATTTTTTGGACAACTGTTTTCCTGGGAGGTGGATCGGCAGACGCGGACCGATAGAATGGCCTGCAAGATCGCCAGATCTTACACCTCTTGACTATTTTTTATGGGGATACTTGAAGTCAAAAGTGTACATTAATAAACCACGTAATTTAGAAGAACTTCAAAATCGCATTCGGGACGAAATACGCAGAGTTACCCCAGAAATCATTCATAATGTGCAAGAAGAATTTCTTCACAGACTTGCGCATTATCAAGAAGTTGGTGGATGGCAATTCGAACATTTAATTTAAGTATAAAATTTAATCAATTGTATTTTATTTTACATACCTCAGAATTGTAACTTTTTTATGGATAAAATTTACGCTTTCTAACATTCAATCGTCATTTACTCGAAAACTTTCCTATGTAAGAGGGCAAAATTTTAGTACTGTCTGATAGAGAATTAAATGATATTTCAGAATCAAGGAAAAAATATGGCGTTGCTATTTAAAAAAAAAAATCGATGACGTCATTACTCGAAAAAAAATGACATTTGAAAATCGCACTTTACGCTAAAATATGTATTTTTTAAATTAAAAATCGACCTGTTCGAGGATATTTCCTAAAAAATAATTGTTTCGTTTCTATTGAATTTATTCCATACTTTTGGCGCATACTGTGTGCATGCGATTGTACAACTTGTTGTAGAATATACTATTCTAAATATTTTAATGTGCGGAAATTTTCAAACGTGTTTTTACAAAAAACTATGCATTGTATCAAAATGGAATAGATATAACTTTTCTACGTAAAATTAATTTCTCTATCATAATTTTCTGTCAAACGTATCAGAATAGGACCAACAAAAAAGATTCGATAAAGATGAGTTAGAAAAAAAACTGCCAAAAGCACCCTATATGATATGTAGCTCTACGTACTCCTTCGTAGCATAACTATACCAAATTTCAACATGATTGGACATTCCATTTCTTAATTATGCTCATAACAAGAAAGTACTTTTTTTCTTTGAAGCCCTGTAATTTCAAAACGAGGCACTTTTGGACTAAGCTAAGTTTCTCTGAATCGGTTCTATTTGATCACAGGAAGCGCCCCATTACTTTCCGGATACCCTGTATAGATGCAGATGCAGATTTACTGATATTTTATACCCACCTAGACACATTCTTGGACCCTCTCCGAATGGTAAATAGTATAATCCATTCTGATTGCATGCATTTTTATCATCAAATCGTTCTGGATTAAATTTTTCTGGTTCTGGGAAATATTTCTCATCATAGTGTAAACCCATTAAGGGAATATAAATTGGCGTCCCTTTGTCGATTACAATATCTGTCCCGGGGATAGTAAAATCTACATTACACTCCCTATCCAGAAACGGCAATGGAGGATACTTCCTGAGAGTTTCTGAAAATAAAAGTTGGAAGTCCCATTATACATATATTTTAGTATCTAAAGGGACAGTACAGGGACAGGGTGTAATAAAAAGCAGGTTATCCCGTTCACTGGGTATTTTTGGCGGTAAAATATGACGATTTAACCCCACTTATCTATACAGGGTGATTCAGGTTTAATCTTGATAACTTCAGGAGTCGATAGAACAGGTTAAAATAATGTTCATTTATGATATAAATTTATTTCCTAAAACGCATCGTTTCCGAGATAGAGGGCGTTGAAGTAGGATTTTTTTCTTGTTCTTCCTTCATAACTTTTGATCCACTTATCCGATTTAAGTGACATTCGGAACACAAACACTCCTTATGTTCTTACATAAGCTTCTTAAGTTTGTACTACCTACCTCTCTTGAAGTGTATTATTGGCATTTCAATTTGGTGTGTAGATGTTTTATTGAAATTATTTTTTTTTGTGGTTTGGAAATAAAGTAAGAAGAGGGTACAAAATACACTTCTCAGAGGGGTAGGTAGTTCAAACTTAAGAAGCTTATGTAAGATCATAAGGAGTGTTTGTGTTCCGAATTTCACTTAAATCGAATAAGTGGTTCAAAAGTTATGAGGGAAAAACGAGAAAAAAATGCCTACTTCAAGGCCCTCTATCTCGGAAACGATGCGTTTTAGGAAATAAGTTTATATCACAAATGAACATTATTTTAACCTGTTCTATCGATTCCTGAAGTTATCAAGATTAAACCTGAATCACCCTGTATACAAAAATGTCTCACTTAAAAGTAGTGACGTTAAAGTTAAACTTTTAATATTGCTTTCCGCTATAATTTCTTCAGTTCTTCATGTGACGATGTGTGTCTATGGACGAGTTTTCACAATGCCGTCATGTAAAATTACGTTTATAATATTTTAATACCTCAATAATTTTCCGTAAAACTTTTTATTTTCGAAATAAATTTAATTTTTGAGCATTCAGCATTAGAGTTCCTTAATCGCATTTTTAAATTTCAAATTCGGAAGATACAATTTGTAATGTTCTAACTTGCAAATTTTATACAAAGTGTACCATTTTTACACAAATAAATGTGTTTTTTTTCACTATAAATTCGATAATTAAAGAAAAACAGGGATTGAAGAAACATATTAATTATTTAGCGGAAGATTTATACGAAAATTTAATTTAAAATTTTAATGTTAATTTATTAATTGCCTCAAAAATTTTTGCCTTATTTTTTCGGTCGCATTTGTTACATGCTTTTCAGTTGATTAATATTCTGAATTAATTCGGAATAAACGTCGTCCTTCATGGATCCCCAAACATTGATGTCCAATGTACTAAAATCGGGTGAGCATAGTGGCCATTAAATAGTTGCGTCCTTTCCAAAGTTAATTCAGTTATTTGGAAAAATTAAATTTAAATTATTGTCTAACATTTAATCTAAAATGGCACATCTGGTTAATTTCAGAGACACTTTGTATAAAATAATAAAATTTATGTCAAAAATACAAGATAGTACAAGATCCCAAATAAGGCCGTCCTGCACCCATCTGCTTGCCGAATGAAAAGTATTTTTTATCAAAGATAATATGTAAACAAATATATCGCAAATGGATTGCCTTATGAAATAAGTTTATGACGACCCTTAATTAAAAATACTGTAATTAATTTTTTTCCAACTTTGGCTCACTTGCTTACAAAACGAATTTAATACCACTCGAAAGTACAAAGCATGAGGTGCTAAAGTTAAGTTACCTACTTTTTACTGGTCACTATTACCGGGTTGTCCATTATAAAGAGGTGAATGAAATATTAAAATAAAGATAATTTTATAGCGAACACGGTGGTATAAAGTTGCTTGCGAAAAATAGTTCATAAATCACGGTTACCAGGCTTTGAAATTTAAAAATTGGGGCAGGTGGAGAAGTATTGCACATACTGTAATGATAATGAAGTTATAATTACTTTGAATATAAAAATGTCTCTTAAATATATGATATTAACATGTAACAACATCTATCAATATATGTTAGTGATATATACTCATTTTAAAATTTTTATCTAATTTATGAAGAGAACAGTAAATAAATAAAAATAATCATTAACAAATTAGTCTCGCGTAAAAAATCTTTATTTATTATTAAACAATCCAAATAGAAAAACATTATTTGACAATTTCTCAGTTATTAGAAGATTATCTTCAAATTCTGAGGAATTGTCATCATCATCATTTTCATGTTACGAGCGTCCTATTGTGTAATGGTGTTAGTAAAAAGTTTGCGTGGACAAAGTACAGTATTTTACATATGATTAAAATTCACCAGGTTGATTTACAGCCTTCATTATCATGGTTGAATAATACAGGGTGTTCCGAATTAGGGAACAATGTTTATTCAGAGTGCTCTATGTCAAAAAAGATTACTTTTTCTCTATATAAACGCAAGTCCAAAAATTCTTCCTAAAAAAGTTATAGCCATTTAAAGGGGTCACCCTGATGATGATTTTTTTCCAAATATCTTCGTAGATACATTTATGAACTTTGGTAACTGTCTTGTCCTTTATGATGTCTGTCCGCTTCTATAAATAAAATTTGCAAATATTTGTCACACCTGGAGGAAAATGACATAATATTTACCATAACTTTTTTATATTTCTGTTCTGATTGAAAAATATGATATTTTAGAGTTTTTTAAAAAGTAAAAAAGGTACTTTCAGTTCTATTTTTGAGTAAAATCCGTTTAAAAATAGTGTTACATGAGTTAAAAACGAGGAATCGAAGTTGATTATTTTTTAACATAGCAGATTGTAAAAAACAAAAATGTGTTTGGCGTCATTAATATTGATAGTTTAGACTTTTTGCAAATTGTTATGAGTAGTATGCGTAACTGATCCCTACTGTGCAGAACAATGTCTTGAAAACTGTGGTTGGTTTTCAGACAGTTATTTAAAACCAACCAAAGGCTTTGTCGTAGACCAGACGCCTTTAGAGAGAAGAGGATATTTTACAATTAACTGAAAAAGATGATGATGGCAATTCCTCATAATCATCTAATTTATGAATCGCATTCTGAATTTAGTAATTGAAAAATGTTCAAATATTTTTTCTTTGATTTCGAGAGTAGAGGATATTTTACAATTAACTGAAAAAGATGATGATGGCAATTCCTCATAATCATCTAATTTATGAATCGCATTCTGAATTCAGTAATTGAAAAATGTTCAAATATTTTTTTTGGATTTCGATTGTTTAATTACTTTTAAACGTTTCCTAAAAAAATAATATTTTTATTTGTTTACTGTTGTTCTAAATTAGATACATTTTTTAAGATGGGTATAATATATCACTAGCCTATTATTGTTTTGGTAGATGTTTTTATATGTTAATATCTTATATTTATAAGACATATTTATATTCGACGTAATTATAAGTATACCATCATTACAGTACATGCAATGCTTCTCCGCTTGCTTCAAATTTTAAATTTCAAAGCCTGGCAGCCGTGGTTCACCTCACCTCTTTATAATGGTCAACCCGGTAATAGTCACCAGTAAAGAGTAGGCAACCTAACTTTTGCAGGTTCCTCATGCTTTATACTTTCGATTGGTATTAAATTGGTTTGGTAAGCGCAATGTTGAAAAAAAAATGAATTACAGTATTTTTAATTAAGGGTAGCCATGAACATATTTCATTAGGCAACTCATTTGCGATATATTTGTTTACATATTATGTTTGATAAAAAATACTTTTGATCCAGTAATCAGATGGGTGCAGGACGACCTTAGTTCGGATCTTAAATACGGATTCATCAACAAGGCGTAACGTTAGTCAGACTAGCGGAGGTTACGCGAAAAATTTACGCATCTGTTGCACCAATTTAAATAAAAGGCATACTCCTATTCACTACTATGTATAATACTTATTTTATGATATGCTAACTAATCCGTAGCACTGAAAAGTACAGTTTTTGAATATAAATACTAAATATACAATGGGAAACGCAAGTAACTAGAGGCCGAAGTTACGGGATTTTTAGACAGGTACAATACTGGGTCTAACTTTTAATAAACAGCCTACCTAGCAACGCATGTTTCGCTACCTAGCAACGCATGTTTCGCTACCTAGCAACGCATGTTTCGCTACCTAGCAACGCATGTTTCGCTACCTAGCAACGCATGTTTCGTGAATGGGCGCAAGGCTGGTTAGACCAACTAACGCGCTTTCACGGGCGCAAAGCTGGTTAGTCCGACTAACGCTACACCCGTTTCATGAATCCGGATTCATAAAATAAACGAAATTTTGTATAACAATGTCGTCCATAGGCACATGCCAGAAAAAGGTTGAGATAAAATATCACCTTCCTCCTAGTTTACGTTTATTCTTTAGGCATCATTTACAATAGTACCCTTGAGAAACAGGTTTAAAACTTTAACTCATTTGTTTAATTTATCTGTTAGTGTTTTAAATCATCTATGTCTAAATTAATGACAAATTTTTGATGGTGTCTAATAGAAATAATAAGTAGGTAATCACAATGCTGGAACTAAGTGAAAAATTCTTATTCTGGATGCTCAGTGAAAAATGATGGTGTATTATTGCAAGATGAAGCAATCGACGCAGCAGTATAGTTATATGTAGAAAAAAAAAATAAAATTTTGGTTGCTAGTAACTATGGAACCAACACAACTTAAATTTCCATATTTTTGTCATATTTTAACTATTTCTATATTTCTTTGGTTATTTTGCAATGAAATTATTTTTGTCTAATGAAATATCCTACATCGGAAAAGTAAATTTGTAAATACATTAAGTCGTTAACATTTAAAATTGTTCAACTTTCTGTTTGCAAGGCTTAATCAGAATAACAAACGTTAAATATGCCACAAATTATTTTTCTATTATACAGGGTGATTCAGAACTTATCTAAAAGGATTTGGAAATACATGCGTTATGAAAAATTGAGTTAATATCGTAAGAAAATTTGTTACCGCGGAGTGCAGTGAGTGCTAGTGGAGTGCAATGCGACGAAAATATGAAACCGAATCGTGGTAGAGATGGAGGTTGGACCAGTTTCCAGGGCCGTGCAGAAGTGTATTTTTAAATCATTTTCGAACTGTCCTTTTTATTTTTTTTACAAAATTGTATTTGTGTCTCACGTACACTTAAAAATAAATTTTGTCTGAATCACCATATATAAATAGATTGAATCTTGTAACTACTCTTTGCCAAAATATTTATTATATTAAAGTGTTATTGTACTTACCCAGAATACACATTTCCAAGTATTTTAATGTCTTTATATTATCGTAAGAGATATCTTGGTATTCTCTGAGATAGTCCAGAATTTCCTCTCGTAACCTAGTCTGAATATCTGGGTGAATACACAGTTCGTACAAAGCGTACGATATTGTTTGGCTTGTAGTTTCTACTCCTGCCGCAAAATACATTACAGGTTGGGCCACAACCTTGTCTCCCTCTGGAATGATAGTTTCATAATAATTTCTTGGTAATAATAGGTCTGTTCACGCAATGGTTACGGACTGGTTTCAAACTGTCAGTTATGAAAGCAAAAGCAAGTACGAACGAAAGAACGAACATTTCTGACCTCAAAAGTTTGGTTCAGACTACGCGATTTGTGATGAATACTTTGTGAAGGATTTGTGAATAGTCATAGATACTTGTTCGTTAAAAATCGGTTCATAAACAACCTTCACACTGTGCACAAATTACTTATCACTAATCGCGAATGCACGCATAGTCTGTAGCAAGCTTTTTTGTTGCTTACATAAACAGTAATAAAAACTCAGAGAAAGTTGAAAGGCAGTGTATCTTCCAGTGCTACTGTCAACCACAAAGGAAATTATTTCAAGAACATATTTGAGAACTGTACATTTTCAATCATTGGGCCTTAGTTGTGTAATATAGAGAGCTATCACTATATCGCAAAAATATTGAGTAAAATTTAACTGAAAATCAACACAAGTGGTTGTTAAAACGAGTCTACAGTCAATTATGTTAAAATAATAACACAATTCGTTGAGCAATGTTCACTCAGTTATTTTTTAGTTAAATAAATATTTTATGAGTGACACTGAATAACTTTTAAGAACACAAAATTGAGTTATATTATCAATCAATATATTTCGTTATTTTTTTTTCCACAAACCACCTCTCTGACGAAAAACTGTGTTTATAAACTCTTTTTTTTTTTGTTTAATTATTCAAAATTCAACACTAAAATAATTTATCAACCATGGAATCAGGGAGGCCTAAAAGACAATAAAAACGTTATTTTGAAATTTTAGTTGGACATTTAAAAAATGGAGCAAAAACTCCTTTTCTTCCGAAAAAACTGGCGTCTATGATTGTCCTCGCTCGAGATGGCTTCGAACTGTACGGTCACTTTTTGCGGTGTTGATAATTGTCAAAGCAGTGAAAATAAAAATTGTTATTAATAATAATACCTAATAGATATCAGCTAATCCGGAATTTTATATTTGTTCTTTCCAACGTTGCAAATTGGCAAAAAATAATTTTTACTAATTACAAGTCCGTCAGGTTTTAAATTTGTGTCTGACAAGCGGCCATAGGTGTCGATAAATAGTGGTTTAACAGTTTAGAAAAAAGAATTCTACGTTATACATAATTTTGAAATATATATATATGAAATTAATTATAGTTAACTTTTAAATTAACAAAATTAACTTCACTTTGTGAAAAAACAATTTTTCAACAGATTTTCATTTTGAACAAAATCATATATTCTTCTGCTTAAGATTAAGAGCTTGCTGGTGTTGTGTAGTTTCAACAAGATGGTGCCCCTCCACGATTCCACATATTGTGGATGAAATTAACTTAATGAAGTTTTGTCATATAGATGGAAAGACGACCACATTTCCCTGACTTCATTACGCTAGATTTTTTTTAGTTATCTCAAAAGTAAAGTCTATGTGAACAAATCAGACGCTATCGAAGAACTAATTAAATGGGGGAAAGAAGTTCGGAACATAACATAAGATATTATTCAAAATGCATTTGATAAATTTGAGCACCATATAGGGCATAGTATTAATGGAGACTACTACAAAAACTATTGTATTCCTCCATTTTTTAACGACTGTCAGAGAAGAAGTATAACTTTATATCGTCGACTACCTACGTCTCTAGAAGAGCTATCTACTTATAATATCGAATACAGTGTCCTATTTAAAAAAAAAACATGTTCAATTTTGGGAGACTATATGGACTATTGAAACTAAAAATCATGTATAGATACAGCATGCCAATGCAAATGTTTACGGGAGATGCGATAAATAAAAATCATATCGGTTTACGGTTGATACACATTATAAATTGACTGTAAATGATTACATGTAGCCTGCTATAAATAAACCAGCATAATTTGTATAGGCCTTGTAAGTTTATTAATTTAAACTAACATCAATCATCCTCTGCTTATACTCGTACAATCGTTTGCAATAATAGTGGCACTCTTTAAAATGAATTTTGAGATTTTTTTTTGAAGTGCTGTCGTATTTGTAATGAAATCTACTTTCAACTTTTAACATTAGTTCTTAGTTGTTTGATTTACCAATAGAGATTTAATGAAATTTCTACTCAGAACTTCCAGAAGTTCAAAATCTGAGAGAGAGTGTCGTTATTATTGCAAACACCTACACATACTTACCGAATTTCACTTTATCACAAAATTCACGATTTTTCCTCAGTTCTATCACTATATCGATTAAGTCATTCCCTTTTATATTTTCTTTTTCTCTTCGTTGTATCGTTTCCCAAAATACTCTCCTGAGGTAATCAATTGCTTTTTTATCTACAAATTCGAAACGAAAGAGATTTGCTAAACCATGCATAAAGAAATAAGAAGACTGAGTAATGGCAGTCTTCCAGCTAAACTCAAACATTATTTCGCCCACTTTTTGAATACTGCTGTCGTCTCCATCGAAGCAGTTTCCGTTTATCCCAAAAGCAGTTCTAGCTATAACCTCTGTGGAATATTTATTGGCAAGCTTCTTGGCTTCCAGCTCTCCTAGATTTCTATTTATATATTGATTCATTTCAAGTCCAATGTTCTTTACAATAGAACACATTCCTTTAAGTTTACTGGAAGTAAATGCGGGTGTTACTTTCGACCTCAACATTTTCCAGTTTTCACTTTTTGATAAAAACAGTATGTTTGCAAATACCTGGCTGTGGTCTGGGGAAAGCATACTTCTGTTTACAAAACTGTCGAAATTTTTCACCATTATGTACTTAATCAACTCTGGAGATCTTACAGTTAACGCAGGTTTATGAAAGGTAAACAGCCCTACGTAAGGTTCATTTGTAGAATTGTAGACATCTTGCTGCCAAAGGCCCATCGTTATCTTGAAGCTGACGACATCGTAGAGGTTACCAACAAAAGGTTTTGGTTTTAAATAGTATATGCCTTTATTTTTCCAGTAGTCGTAGTTTTTTGAAGAATATTTGTACAAGGCGAAGATGAGTATAAAAATGATAAGTGGTATATCTATCAACCATGATGACGTCAGTAGCATCTGAAAGAAACAAATGAGTTGAAAACTGTGATTATTACCTACGTAGAAAATGTGGTAACTATTTATTATTAATTAGTTGCTGAATTTTATTTATACAGACTGTTGTGATTGTTTTATCAAAGATCAAATGGGAAAACATAAGGTCAGATCATTAATTAACTCCTATCTCTCTACAGTGACTAGACGCATTTAATTTTATTCTGTGCTAATCTACCAATCTGTGTAGAAAATTTGGTTCTCGATATATAGGTGAATGAAATGGTACATTATAATTACATAAAGTTATGGGGGAGAGAAGAGGGTGTAAGTAGGAGGTAAATCAATATATGACTTTCAGAGGTAAAAAAGGAGAATTTAGAGTGTTGTTGATATTTTACTAAGAATGCGACATTTGGCAACTACATTTTTTGTAGGTTTTAAATATACAGGGTATTCTGAAAATACGTGTACAAATAGATCGATTGAAGTCAACATAGTTATATCAGAAATTCCTTCGTTTAGCCGTTAAATAACTTGAAAAAAAATATATAAAAAATTATTTTTTTTCCTAAATTTCTTGAAAATTTGTTTATAAGTTTTAATAATTTTTGATGTATAGTCCCTAACACTATAACGTAATTTCTAGTGACCTATAAAAATAAGGAAGTGATGTCATATATGCCATACCTACTGAAAAATGTTCTTTAGATGATCTGTTTGACAAAAATGAAACAATGGAACAATGGGTAAATGTATGTATTTAAAAAATGGCTGCCATTTTACCACTTTAAAAAATGAAATTGGGTTCTCTCTAAAGTTTCAGGGTTATAAGTTGCTTGAATTTAATTTTTTCTTTAAATTTTTCTGTTAAGAGCACCCCACAAAAAGACGCACTTATTTAGGTTTGGAGAACGTGCTGGTCATCTTACAGATGCATCATTAACTCTTCCGATTGATAGAGTAGAAATTGGTAAATTATATTATTGAAGTATTGTAGTATTTTCAACCTTTACATCGCTTATGTTGGAGAAACGTCTCGGCCTATGAATGTAAGAGTTGAGGAACATAAAAATTATATAAAAAGACGGGAATTTTAAAAATCCAAAATTTGCGAACACGCTTGGGAAAACTGTCATTTGATTCAATGGGGTTCGGCAAAAATTTTAGAGAAGGAAGATAACGCAACAAAAAGAAAATTAAAACAGATCGCGATTATTTTGTTGAACGGAGATAAGTGTGTGTCAAACTGTTCAGTAAATATCGATCATTGTTGGCTGCAGTTGTATCAAGAAGAAGTAAGCAACAATCTATGGAAGCAGATGAACAAATGTTAAACTGTCAAACTTGACATACGTTTAATATTTTTACTACTATTTTGAGAACGAAAACAGAGAGTTTTTCGAAACGTCAATAATACGGAAGTGCGCGGTAGTAATGTGATTTTTGTTATTTTTTACTTATCTGCTTTTTCAGTGTGTGATTTTTTGGTTAGGCAAACTTAATTTTAAAAAATAACCCTTCACTGATCCGTTTGGCGCAAGGGCTTATTTAATTAATATTTAATATTTTTTTGAGAAGTGTGGCAAAAACCCAATAAAACTAAAGAAAAAATGATAGTTGTTGGTAATTTAAAAAGAAAATTTTTGTCAATTCTCTCATCCTACGAACATTTTTCAAGAAGTAAAAAAATCCAAACACGTTTAGTAAAAAATGTGATTAAATAAAATTAAACTTTACATACAGTAAAATCCATGAGCAAATTTTCAAAAAATTTAAGAAAAAAAACTTCATAAATTTTTGAAGGACTCTAACGGCTAACGAAGGAATTTCGGAAATAATTAAACGTATATGCCTAATTTTCTGTAGACTTTTCTAAAATTGTTAGGTATAAAGCTAATACTCGTGTGTAATGATTCTCCTTTGTATATCCTCTTACAGAATATGAATTCACTTCTTATATAAGCGGCCTGAAGAACTATTCATCGCCGGATCCAGATCAAATACCTATGAGGTTAATAAAATTATGTCTTAAAGTTTCACTAAAACCTTTGAAAAATATAACAAATTTGTTTTTTAGTACTGGTAATGTCCCTGATAGTTTTAAAGAATCATACTATATTTTTTATTATTCAATTCAGAGATAGGTAACCAATTACAGACCCATAAAAATTATTAATAATTTCGTCAAGATTTACGAAAAATCTATTAAAACTCAATTAACAAATTTCCTTACTATAAGTTGGTTTCCAAAAAAATTAGTACAGAAGATGCTATTAAATTTATTTCTAACATAATAAGTAGTCAAAATGAAAATAATAAATATATTTCGGTATTCTATACCTCTCCGAGGCATTTGAGTAAATCATAATAATTTGTTTCAAAATATTGGCATATTGGTATATATTTAACACTTCAGATTTTTAAGAATTATCTTTTATGTCGGGTACAAACTGTTAAAATAAATATTTTTTTTTTTGTGATCCAATAAGTTACCCATGGGAGTTTCCCAAGGTACTGTATTAGGCCGTATTTTATTTTTAATGTATGTAAATAAACTCAATATTTTAAATGTTAATGGAAGAGTGTGTTACTCTAACGACACTTATAAATCTTACAAGTAGGTACTTCGTGCAATTAATTTTTTAAGAAAGCAGATACATATAATTTCTAATTGGTTGCAAGAAAGTCTTTTAAGTCTAAATACAGATAAAACAAAATTTGTAACTTTCTCTATTACTGATGTCGATCAACCTTTAAAGAATGCCATAAAGATCTGTTGTTTACATTGTCAAGATGCTTATAAATGTAACTGGTCTCTTATACTTATATCTAACTCAGATAAATATATTGAAGTAGTTGATCAGCATTTAAAATAGAATGAACTTAGATTATATTTGAAGAAGATTAGAAAATTAAAGCATAAATGTACCTTTTAAGAGATATTTTAAGCAGAAAGAAAACTTATACTAAAAAATTAATCCTAAACCAATTTTATACAAGATCTTTTAATTTGAATATGGTTGCAAAAAATCACATTTTCTAAAATTTATGTTCTGTCTTGGACCAAAATTGTTTAACTTACTCCCATCTGAAATTAAAATGGTAAACAAAAGTTATATTTTTAAAACAATATAAGAGATTTATTTTTTTTTTGTTGTATATTTTTATTAAGTAAATAATATTGAGGAAACTAACTACTCTGCGGACTAAAATCTTTACAGTAAAGAAAGGCTTTATAATTACTAATTTTGATAAATTTTTGATACATACTTAATGTTTCTTATTTTTCCTCCTCAGATCCCGCATGGTAAGTATTTAGCATTTGTTTGCTGATAATATTTTTATATTTATTTATATTCTATTTTCTTTCGTGTCACGTGTTGAAAATATTATACAAGTACATATGTTGATCCCTCACAATCAAGCCTTATCAGATTTATATGTTGTTATATAACGTTGTATTTGATGGCCAATAAATACTACTACTACTGTTTTATGTTGCTAAAAATGTATTTGTTTGTGGTTTTTATTTATTTATATTTGTTGTCAGATAAGTGTTTTTTTTTTAAATTTTGCTTCCTGCCAAAAAATTAACCAATGTATATTTGTATAAACTATTATCTTAGGTGATTTATATTTTATACTTACAGTTTGGTAGCACTAATTTTAAGTAGAACTATTATTTATGAAGTACTGTGTTATTTATTTAAATTTCCGTAAAATTACTCTTTTCTCAGAAAAACATAAGTTTACTCTGTTTCCTTGACTTGTAATGTTGGGTTTCTAATAAACTTGTTATAATTATGGTTGTTTATTACAATTGCATGTGATGGTGCCTCATTAGAAGTTGCGCAGTATTTTTTTTAGCTATCTAGTTTCAAGATCAATGTTTATACAGAACGGACAAAAATTCGATTATATTTAGTAGTAACTCGATATTCATAATAATTACGTATTAGTTAATGGAAAATTAAATTAATTTATAATTAATAGATATATGAACTAATATGTGAAGTATGTATATGTATGTTAAGATATTATTTCACTTAAAGTTTGCTCACTTTGCCTTCTTGAAGAGAGATGTAACTGACAACATAAACTTCAAAAACACTACTACGATTATGTCTGCCGCAACGCGGTTAGACAACTGGATGCCGATTAAAAAATTAATCAGCAATTCTACTCCTAAAATAGCCGATAACTTCTTTATCAAGTGTCATTTTATTAACGTAGTTAACTTTTCGATGACAAGTAATCGTTTGATAAGTGCTCGAGAATTGCAAGCAAAAAAAATCGATTGACCGTGACAGAGCAAATCTACTTCGGTAACAAAATGTTTAGTTAAAAAATGTCAAATGTCAAGTATTTGTCTGACTGATTGATGCATGTCCTTCGACTATAATTAAAAGTAGAGTGGAAAAATCTGGGAGACGTAATCCGTAACAGAGTCGTATTTGCCCAATTATTTAAAAGAGGGTGGGAAGAAATACAGCTTCATTTTGCTCTAGTTCCTAGAGTACCCTAGCAAGGATACAGTCAAAAAGGACCTGGCTACGACTAGAATAAATCTTCCTCTAATGACAGGCATTCAATCTGGACACTGTTGGCTCAAGAAGCACCTATATTAAAACAGCAGCCAGAGATAGCTTGAACGCACGAAGATGCCCAAAAAATGTAGTTCAAATTGAAGTCAATCATTATACTGGCACTATATATTATCTGTAGGTTGAAAAATTATCATAATTTATATATATTTTGTTTTTAATTTAAATTTTATCGATTATATTTATTTAATTGATAAAAATTTACAATAACTTCCGTTGGAAGACACATTAGTAATGACATGTAGATTATTCCATTAAAATATCGTCGATTTGCAAAGGGAGTGCGGGATTGAAAATGACCATTATATTTATTTAATTGATAAAGTTTTACTATAACTTATAAACGACGGTTCAGCGCACATTTTCTGTTGGAGGACAAATTAGTAATGACATCTAGATTACTCCATTAAAATATCGTCTATTTGCAAAGGGAGTACGGGGTTGAAAATGACGATTATATTTATTTGATTGATAAAATTTTACTCTAACTTATAAATGACGGTTCGACGTCATTTATAAGTTATAATTGTCATTTTTAACCCTGCACTCCCATTGCAAATCGACGACATTTTATTGCAGTAATCTATATGTCATTACAAATGTGTCCTCCAACGGAAAATGTATGTCGAACAGTCGTTTGTAAGTTAGAGTAAAATTTTATCAATTAAATAAATATAATGGTCATTTTCAACTCCGCACTCCCTTTGCAAATCGGCAATATTTTAATGGAGTAATCCATATATCAAAATTAATGTATCCTCCAACGGAAAATGTGCACCGAACCGTCGTTTATAAGTTATATTAAAATTTTATCAATTAAATAAATATAATGGTCATTTTCAACCCCGCACTCCCTTTGCAAATCGACGATATTTTAATGGAGTAATCTATATGTCATTAATAACGTGTCCTCCAACGGAAAATGTGCGCCGAACCGTCGTTTATAAGTTACAGTAAAATTTTATCAATTAAATAAATATAATGGTCATTTTCAATTCCGCACTCCCTTTGCAAATCGACGATATTTTAATGGAATAATCTATATGTCATTACTAATGTGTCTTCCAACGGAAGTTATTGTAAATTTTTATCAATTGAATAAATATAATACAATATAATATAAATACAATATGTACACATATTGCTATGTATAGTACTGTATAGGGGGTTACCTGGAAGAGTAACCTGGTTGAACGTCGCCTCCTCGATATAATAATATTGTAAATTATTTATGTTTGCAAGAAAAATAAAGACACATTATTATTATTATTATTATTATTATTATTATTATTATTATTATTATTATTATTTTTATTATTATTATTATTATTATTATTATTATTATTATTATTATTATTATTATTATTATTATTATTATTATTATTATTATTATTTTTCCAGTAGCACCTTCCGAAGCTCCGACACATTCGGAGATGTTCTGAAGAGTCAAGCAATGACCACTCTCCACTCCGTGGAGTCAGTAATCATTGCGCCCGTAAATCGTGCGTTCTGAGTAGACGTAGCGAACCAAGGACGATTGCCTTCTGCATTCTGCCGGCTAAGATCTCTGCCGAATTTCGGCAAGCCGGTATGATCTTTAAGTCAGAAAGCAACGTATGTCTCATTCCACCCAGGACGCCTATAATGAGCACCACAATCTTAACAGAGTGGTCTGGATACAGCCTGCGGAGCTCGGAGAGAAGATCTCGATACTTCCTCCGTTTTTCCTCCTCTTTTAGGACGATGTTGTTCTCTGCGGGAGCCGAAAACTCAATCACAAACATCGTCCTAAGTTGGTGGTCGAGGAGGACTACATCAGGCTTATTGGCTTGAATTTGCCTGAGGGTGGGGAATGAATAGTTCCAATAAATTCGGCACTTCTCATTCCCCACAACGGATTCTATATTCCCCGGAGCATAAGGCAGCACTGGCGTCTCGTCTATCTCATACGAGTGTCGTAAATGATAATACAACACCCGTAAGGCTGAATCGTGTCTTTGGATATTATTATTATTATTATTATTATTATTATTATTATTATTATTATTATTATTATTATTATTATTATTATTATTATTATTATTATTATTATTATTATTATTATTATTATTATTATTATTATTATTATTATTATTATTATTATTATTATTATTATTATTATTATTATTATTATTATTATTATTATTATTATTATATAATCGATAAAATTTAAATTAAAAACATAAAATATATATAAATTATGATAATTTTTCAACCTACACTACGTATAGAAATTGGTGATATATATTGCCAGTATAATGACTAGCTTCAATTTGAATTACATTTTTAGGAATTATTTATGTTATTATAGATTAACTATTTCAACCCCTAAAAGCCAGAGAATATCGATAAATTTAGTAATATTTTGTTAAATAATAATTATATTTAGACATTTTAATACGTTATAGAATTATGACGTAACAACTACGTCGCATTAAGGATTTTTCTTTGTTGTAAAATACTAATTTCCGGCTTTTAATATGTTTGTAAATCTAATTTTTACTTCACTGTTATATCTGACTTCGCGCGTTACGCTGTTAGCGGTAGCTGAATGCAACGTACGCTACTGACTCCTCGGGCATCTTCGTGCGTTCAGGCTCCTATCTCTGGCTGCTGTTTTCACGTCGGTCCTGTATTATATGAGGAAGTGTGAAACACCTCATTGTAGTGGTCGCAAACAGGAAGACGAGACAGTACTTCATTCACTCTCTGAGTGCACTGCCTCGTCAACAAGAGAACCCGTTTGGGAGAGCGACGGTCTTCTATATCCTACATCAGAGGGCTCCCCCTGAGCAACGTCACCACCTTTTCCTCTTTGTTAAGTTGGTTAGCCGCTTAGGTGGATTGATCTCTTAATGGGAGGAAATACAAGAGGCCCAGTGGGCATAAGTGCTATAACCATTTAAGCTACCTTCTCACAATTCCAGAATCCAGAGTATAGAAAGATATGAAAATGTTGCCAATATTACTGGCTATTTTGAGAAAAACCCGCAAAATTCTATTCGATAGGATTCGGCTGCTTTTCGTATTTCTAAATCGACGATTCAGAGAGTTTTCGCTTTCATAATTACAAAATGCGCAAATGCTATCAAATTCATCAAAGGTTTATTTATTACTCAAATGATGGTAACTGCTGAGGATAAAAATAACATAACAAGTGATATCCTTTGCACCGATGAAAGTAAATTCTTAAGTAATGGATTACCAAAACGCTAAAATATCCATTACTGGACTCATGAAAATCCGCATAGATTATCTGAAATCTAAAATCAAGGATATTTTGAAATAAATGTGTGATGTGACATATTTATACTGCATTTCGTAGGTCCTTATTATTTTGAACAAATTCTCACAGGTAAAAGGTTTCTACAGTTCTTAGACAGAGAACTTACAGGTTTGTTGGAGAATATTCCGTTACAAA
The DNA here is from genome assembly GCA_037114965.1 of Monochamus alternatus. Taxonomy (NCBI): domain Eukaryota; kingdom Metazoa; phylum Arthropoda; class Insecta; order Coleoptera; family Cerambycidae; genus Monochamus; species Monochamus alternatus. The sequence continues at coordinate 67,311,840 of CM073431.1, read as the reverse complement.
TTATAAAACATTTATAGTTTCCAGCAGTTTCCAGATCGTTGGATAGGATCTAATGGTAAAATACAGTGGCCAGCCAGATCGCCGAACTTAATCCCACTGGATTATTTACTGGAGGGGGGAGGGAGTTGAAACAAAATATTAGATTAGCGGGTGAGACATTGAGAGGAGATGTAATGCAAAATGCGACAAAACCTAACATTTTTAAAAGGTTTAATTATTGTTTAGATAACAATGAAAAACAAACTGAAAATTGTCTATAATTATTCTTAAGGATGTGTTTGCTCTTTACTTTAGTTACACTAATATTGTTACTATTACTAAATATTATTTAATTAATTACACATGTGTCTATACAATATGTTACGGGTTTATTTTGTCACCCGGTATAGAGCCGATTGTAATATTGTGGTGGCAATATTTAAAACATTTTTGCACGAACCAGAAATGAACTGTTCAAGGTTGAAATTAAACATAATAAAAATATAAATAAATGGTTTAACATTTTCTTATAATAAATAATTAAGTACTGTTAAATTCAGTACATTTCGGCAATATATTATAATCTTAATAGAAACCTTTAAAAATACACTTTTATCGTCGGTGCGTATAGGCAAAAAAATGTTCAGTTTTTCGCACCGAAATAAAATTGAGGATTTTTACGCCGAATTCTGTTTTGAAAGATAGCAGTGATTCACGCATTTTGTGGATTTATGTAAATTAAAATTAATTAACAGTGTGTTGCATTTTATTGATTAGTGTATCTATCGCTGATAGATAGCAGGGTCAATCTGGATTTGCAATCGTACTGTGCAACTTACATGAATTACAAGAAAGGCCACCCAATGTCCAAGGTATCTAAATACATTCTTTTCCATTAATTCTGTAAAGCCATTTATATAACTTTTATGTGGTGGATTTATTCACTTGCATTAACGTTTATTTCCCTCAACTACGTTTATTTCTAGGCCTTTTTTTCTTACTCCCCGTGTTGCTGCCCTTAATTGCTGGTAATTGCAAAATATACCGTGGAAATAAGGAGCCCTCAATAAGTACTGCAGTACAATCCGAGTCCCAGGAGCAGAGGCGAACGTGTAGGCGACAGACCAGGGCGAAGGTACCAGGACGTCCGACCCAGGCAGCGAGGCTTCTCCCGCTCATAACCTACAAACATCGGTCACCAGGTCTTATTCACTTTGCTTGTCATTAACCAGTTAAATTATTGATCTATTAATTTCCCTTAAAGACCTATTTAATAACTTATTTACGACTGTAAACCTGACAGTATATATACTAAAAGGGACTTAATTTTGCATATTTACCATATAGGACACCGCGTATATGTTTATGACCGCCCCTTCCGGGGTATTTTGACCAATTGCGGCCATAGATTTGACCAATCTGCTATTCGTGGCTATTTTATGTTTTGTTATAACCATTGTTGTTTGATTATTACTTATCATTAAAGTAGTTTGTTTAGTATACCTTTTTTTCTATAATTTCTTGTAGTTTTATAACACCGCCTTGGTGCAACCGCAGAGATAGAGATTGCACCTCCACGCCCAATCTCCCTGAGCTGCGGGACTCTCTGCTACCTTGCACCCTCTGTCAATAAGGCCAATATAACTTGCAGTCTCGTTTTTTTTTAGTATGCTACTATACCCAAGAGTGGGAGGACGTAGCAAATAATTTATTTATTTTTCATATATCTTCTTTTGGACATAAACTTCTAAGGAGTGCAAATAGGTAAAAACTGTATAAATGTTTTTCTTATTAGAATGCCAATGCATTTTTCAATGAATCACAGAAATAAATATGCTTTTGAGAAAAAAATGGGAATTCTGGGACACCCTGTACATAAACGTTTATGATGGCCTAAAATCATTTTAAAAATTAGTACTTTCATAACGTGCAATCAACTTTTAAATATTGCCGATTGTAATAATAGTATACTCGTATATGCCGAAACCTGACTCTTTTTAATTTAATTATTAAAACCTATAACAATTAACGTTTACATTATGGATAATCATGAACACAGACTTGAAGGCATTCATCTCCTAGAAAACAATGGGATTTTAATTTATCTTAAGCATTTTTCTATTTCTCGCGTAGGTACACTTGCGAACTAAAGTTTACCGATAATAGTTGACATGGTACTCTCAAAATTAAACAAGGCTTAAAAATACCAAGTAATTATAATTAGTCGATGTTTTTTTCTTTTTTCGATAAAAAATATATTTTTGTAATTCCCAAAAACACCAAAAACCAATGATATTTTATTATTTAGGACATCATATTTAGTACAGTTGTGGCTAAAATAGTTCTTAAAAGCTTTAATTTAAAATAATATTTTATAGGCCGCCATTTTTGCCAAGTGCATTCACGTTGAAGTACTTGTTGAAATATGGCGTACTTATAGGTGGTGTCCAAATAGGACCATGTTTCCGTAATGTGAATAACATTTGCCCCCAAATTGTCCATCCCAACACATTTGAAAGTAGAAGAAACAATTTAGAGTAATGTTTCTACATATAGACCAAAAATTCACTGAAATATCGCCAACTACAATGTGTTTCTTTTTGTTGTTTAATTGAAATGGTGCACTTGCTCTTGCTTTCATAAATTCACTCAATTTCCTCTGAGTAATGTCTATTTCTTTTTTCACACGTCGATAGTAAGTGCTAGTGTGCACGTTTGGAGTAGCACCTTTTTTATTTTAATAATATTGTAACTGTAAAACTAAAACTATCACAGATCAACGTTTATCATAATAATATGCGCCATGTCAAGTACACAAATACTTTAACCGGATGAATTAAACACATTTTAGAAACAAAATGGAAATTATGTGTGCAAAAGGTTTTTACATAGATACATGTGTGCCTGTACGACACATGGTAGAAACAATAAAGAAACTTTACGTTTAAAATGTACCCAAATGGAAATTATTGTGTCTACTCAACTCATGTCAGTAACAAAATAGAAACATCTTGTTAAGGAACAAATCAGACAAACTTGAGCCTATTTAGTGTTAACCCATCTGTGTCTAAATATATTTGAAGGGTCCAAACTGACACAAAATAGATACATTTTAAATGCATGTGTTTAAAATGTTGCTATTTAGACACGCATATCCTTTTGACACAATAAGTACGAAATGTGTCGACACAAACTTGAAAATTTTGGACACAATTTGAACGGCGGTAGAAAAAGAGTCGACACGATTCAGGCACAAGAAAATTGTGCCCGAGTTTTGCCATAAATTACTACTTGGGTAAAATTATCACTGATTGATATGTTTAATGCAGGATGATGCCGGTCCTCCTTCACCCATGGATCATCAGATTTGTGAACTAAACAAAAGTTGTTACAAATAGCTAAATCTAATATTTTACCGTAATGATTAATAACTTTATTAAATTGTGAAATATTCCAAATATTTAAGAAATTATTAAGTAACAAACATTCGTTATCCCTTTGATCATTATATAAATAATAAACATAATTTGATATATTGAAATCACCCAAAATTAAGTTGTTACCATGAATAAATGAGAAAGGAAGTAACAAAGCAAATAAATGGTCATAAACAACAGATGAAGTATTTGGAGGGACATAAATAGCAATAATAAAAACATAAAAACATTAGAACTCGATTAGACTACTTTCACTGCAGCAATGTCAACATAAGGCGTTACATCAGTAAAATCAATATCAATTTGAGTAGTATTAAAATCATTGTTAACTGCAATTAGAACGTCTGCCCTGGAATAATTAGCAGCAGAAAAATTTCTATCAGAACGATAAACAGAATAATTATCACAAAATAATTAATTATAAAAAAAAAGAATTTAAGTTGGTTTCACTAAAAACTATTGCCGAAAAATTATTTAGTTGAATTATTATATATCTGAGTTGTTTTAGTACGTAGACCTCAAACATTTTGATAATATATAACAAAATTATTCTGTTTACTATTCGTGCACTCTTCAACTTGAATAGGACTCCTGGTGGTGGGAAAGGTTAATTGCTATTAAAAGGCTAGACTATCATTTCGAAGTTTCTCACGCGCTCTACCATAAGCAGAACATTTATTTACATCCCAAACAGCGTGCTCGATATCTAATTCGATGTTAAATTTATTTTTAAGTTTTAGTCAATTTGAGTAGGACAAGGTTTCAGATTGACAGTCTTTGACATCACGATTTAACCCACACCTTGGGATGAAATTGGTTTATTACAGTTTCTACAATTATTATGATATTCATTGCATTTAAAACAACGATAAACATCAATTATTGCTTCATACACAATATAGCTGTGATATCCGACAAATATATTACCGGCTTTTAACGCTTAATCTCTGTCAATCTGCAAAATTGCCTGAAAAATATTAACATTCTTTTTTATACTGTAAAACTTAATTAGTTTACAAGTAGATCTATTTGAGAAAATCAAATTACATTTACAAATTAAATCTATTAAAACATTCTCATCATAATTCTCAGTAATACCTACAATCCGAATGCGTGGTTTAACTCCGGTTAACTGCTTTACAACATAGGAATGAGTCAGTTTTTCTTCAACAATTTCCCGCAGTTTGTCGATATCTTCCATTCTTTGACAACCAACCACCATTCCACACGATTTAACATTCTTTACTTTGGCAAGATAAATACCGGATGCAGCAGGATTAATGTTCAGCATCATATCACTTTTGGTTTTATTAATTAATACGTTGATCAGGGTTTTTAGGAAGTATTAGAACCGCAGGCTGAGTGTTATTCTTAACAATCTGAATAATTTGTCTTAGAGGTATTAGGAAAATTAGCTCCAGCTAAATTTTTAGAGACACTTGCAATCTCGTTTTTTAGGGATGAGATTTTCGCATCAATTGTAGATATGCCACACTCAACTTTTTCTTCTGTTATTTAATGTAATGAAGTTTTCTAAACAGTAGTTGCATTTCCAAGATAGTTCTTTTATCTCGTTCAGGAGATTTAACAATTCGGATGATGAAGTGATACAAGAAACATAATGTGTCTTTCTACAGACCGAGCAAGAAGCGCTTGGTTTTCTTGCGTATATAGTATTGTCACAAAAACCACAAACAGTCATGTCGATTTACGGAGAATACATGATACTTTCCGAATAATTGCACCATTTCAAAACTTTAGTTTATAAAAATCACTGCAGCTTCTTGTGTGTAGTTAGATGCACCACTATGGTAAGTTTCACAAAAAAACAAAACAGTGAAAACCACTGGAAAAGTACAAAATGAATCAGATACGAGGATACGAGGTGACTCTATTGTTCAGGTTATTGAACCTGATAGGTCACAAAGCAGTGAAGCCTCCTAGATGCTGTAAGCAATTTTGAAAGCCTCCAATCTTTATCGCGATTTGGCGATAATGATATTTACAAAAGAGAATTTCAGGAAATAACTACTCTACGGAATAATGCTCCGACCAGCATTGAATTACACCTGAAAAACCTATATTCAAAGTCATTCCTCAGCAGTTCACCAGACATATATTAGTTTAGAGCATATTAGCTCTCATCAGTATGCCATAGGTGAGGTAACTGATAAATAAGAGGAATAAGGCCGGTAGATTTATGTGCATTTAACTTGGCAGAAGAGACCATGAGTACGCGAAATATATTTGTCCTATCAGGTCGAGTATGGGATAGCTAATGACCACTAGCTAGCTGTACCTTTGCTATATTTCAAGTATTTGGGTCCTTTCTGTCGGGTTTGGCAGAGATATGCAGCAAAAGTTATTCCTCGATTGACTTAGGTACCTATGGCATACTGATGTGAGGTAATAAGCTTGAAGCAGGTATATGTCTGGCTTGCTACTGATGAATGACTTTATCTGTTTGATGTAAGTTTTTCAGGTGTAATTCAATGCTGGTCAGGGCATTAGTGCCCCGAGTAATTGCTTCCTGGAATTCTGTTTTGCAACACATAAAGTGACACAGTAAAAAATAACAGTAAGTTCAAACCTATTTATGAGTGAATTAATTTAGTTTTGAGTAAATTAAACATTTTAACAAAGAAATGAGCTTATCTACGCAATATTTGGCTAGACGAATCAAAATATGTGTAAGTAATAATAATAATAATGCATTTATTTTCCTTTAAGACATGTGTACACATATATAGGAATAGTCAATGTTACTTAACCTAAGACGATAGAAATTCATCTACAGAATAAATACACCTGTCCACTAAAAATAACTTTAATTTACATTTAAAACTTTTAAAAAACTGGATTCGCTTTAGTTCTTCTGGCAAATGATTGAAAAGCTTCAAACCAAGATAGTTAGGACAATTTTGTGATATATTAAATTTATATAGGGGCATCCGGAAGTTACCATTTTGACGAGTATTAATTGCGTGAATGTCCCTATTTATTTTAAATGTCGCTCGATTTTTAAAAATATATATACATAGTTCAAAAACTAACAATCCTGTAAGAGTTAACACCCCATATTCCCTTAACAAAGCTTTGCACGTGTGATAACTTGGAATACCCGCAATACATGTCAATAACCGTTTCTGGGCAATAAATATACCAGATGCTAGGGTAGTATCGCCCCAAAAACATACACCGTATCTCAAGCGAGAGTCAACTTGAGCGTAATACAAATTCATAAGCTGAGGCTTCGTCAGAACTGATTTTAAGTTTCTAAACAGGTAACACAGAGAATTTAATTTTGCTATTAGGTTGGTGCAGTGCTCTTTCCAATTTAGGCACTCGTCCAATGTGAAATCTAGAAAATTGACCGTTGTTACAGTATCAGACAATGGAGAATTGTACACCTGAACATTTAGTTTAGAACATTTTTTCTGATAATTATGGAATCTAATATAAGATGTTTTTGAAGGATTAAAATATAATGAGTGAGAGCCACACCAATCGCTAACTTTATTTAAGACCGAGTTGCATTTGAGTGCCAGTGCATCATCAGTTTTAGCAGAAACAATTAGCGACGTATCGTCAGCGTACATAACTGGGAATGCAGCGGATATTAAAGTATCAAATTCACTCGTGTACAACACAAATAATACAGGTCTCAATATTGAGCCCTGTGGCACACCCATACCCACTTCCCTGTACCCAGAATTTATTCTTTGAACGGTACAAACTGAGGAACAATAAAGACATATTGTGCCCGATTTTTGAGAAATGAAGAGATCCATTCATAGGCCACCCCCTTATACCATAGCCATCTAGCTTTTGTAATAATTTTTCATGATTCACACAGTCGAATGCCCTGCTGAGATCACAGAAAATCCGAACAGGGCACTCGCCTGCCTCCATAAATTCAATAACCCTTTCACAAAATGAGTGTAAATCAGTTGTGGTTGATTTACCCGCACATAACCCGTGTTGTTTATCTGTAACATTATCATATTTGTTGAGAAACGTGAAAACAATATTCGAATATTTTGGAAAAGCATGAAGGGACGGACACTGGCCTATAATTTTCCACATTATGACAATCATGTTTTTTAAAAACAGGTACAACCTTTCCAATTTTCAGATAGTCTGGAAATGACCCAGTCTGAAACGACAAATTAATTAAATAGCAAAGAGGTTTCACAATAGCTGTCAGAACTTTTTTTATGATGAAAACCGGAACGTCATTCGGTTCTGATGAATTTTTATTTTTTAATTTATTTCCTAATAAAATCAACAACTCGTCAGATGAATACGGTTGAATAAAAAAAGAAGGGTACTGTTGATTTGGGCTACAAATGGGGTAATTATTATGTCAATGAAATATTCTCAATCAAGTGAGAACATATTATATAAAAATAACACCTAGAGGATATTAAGGAGTGTAAAATAATTTCATACAAAAACTTTTAAGTACTCTTGTTCAATAGTAGCTATAATATATTATAGTTTTGAAGGAGATAAACTATACCTAATGGTTCTTTATGGAGTCTACTGTTATTGCACTAACAGACATCAAATTCTTCATTTTAATTCATATATCCTTAAAAAACCCTACTTTATTTTCTTTTACATGCCGTACAATATTATGAAATGATAATTAGTTTATTAGCACATAATAACACAATGTTGACGCCTTTAATCTTTTTTGGGGGTATTTGGTATATAACTTAGGCCTGTACACAAATTATTTCGTTAAAACTCGCCTTCCGTATTTAGATAGATTACCTACGTGCTGTAGATTATTAATAAAAATATGTCTGCACATTTATCTAAATTAATTTGTTATCTTTTCATATAAACATTCATACATAAACATACTTTCATACACTCCAAGATGGGAGTAATTGAGGTACTCAATATTTTTTCTGCTAACTGGAAGTTATAATTCTGATATTTAAATATTAGTAAGTATACTGTTTACATAGATAGATAAATAGCACAATCATGTAATCATTTAGGAAAACTGATTTATTCACAGAAACACATAAACTAATCATCAAACATAAACTGAAATTTTTATTTTATCTCTCACTGGGAATCTGAGAAGAATTGAATATATCGACGTAGCTCGCCAACACCACCCAACTAGCAATTTGCTACAAAAGCGTTTTCGAGACAAATTTTATAAAGCACAAAAACATTTTAAGAAAGTTTATACAGCAACTATACAGCCAATACAGACCATATTGGCGCTTTAGTTAAATCAAATCTGAATGATTTATGAAATTTTCTACATCTTTCTGTGAATAATTTTAGTAATTTGCCTTGGCGCTTGTATTAGCAGAAGATTTGATGAAAACATGTTTTACTGTGACTAATCGTCACTTCTTTGGCGATTTCATTAATCTGATGTGCCATGAATATGGTACTTACACAAACAAATTCTTGGGCTCTCACCAAATGGCAAATAATAGAGTAAATCTTTATTAATCATACTTTAATAATAATAACAATAAGTCTTTATTTGTCCGTAATAGTTATGTACACAATATATATATATATATATATATATATATATATATATATATATATATATATATATATATATATATATATATGAATACAATAAATAAACAGCCGAATATCAGATAGATCAGAAAAGGTTCCCTATATAAATTAAATTAAATAAATATAAAGATAAATAAATTGACCAAATAAAGTGTAGGTAGAGGAAAATATTTGAAATAATAAATAGTAACTAACAAAAAGCAAGGCTTGGTTGTGGAAGGGATCTTGTTTCAATTTTAGTTTAAAACGAAGAACAGACATTTTTTAAGTAAGAGAAAGAACACTGAAACTGTTGCGTTCTGTGAATTGGAGGTGTAAGTCTACCTTTAAATCTTATATTTGAATTATGTACATCAATTCTATATATTATTTTAAAATAAAGATAACGGGGTGCTTTATAATTTATGATTTTATGATATAAGCAAGCAGAATACAGCAACCGCCTATTAGACATGTTGAGCCAGCCTACGTCTGACAATTTATGAGAAATATGTTCACGTTTCCTGATTACAAGTCTCAGAGAAGCATTTTGTACCACTTGAATAGTACGTCGAATGTCATCGGAGTAAATACAGGAGCCATAAATGGTGTCTCCAAAATCTGGATAATACTAAAGACTGTCAAAATAATTTTAGCTTTCTTATTTAAATAATGTCGACTATTGCAAATCATCTTGAGATTAGTATAGGCAACACGGATACATTTGCTAATATGAGCTTTAAATCTGAGGGAAGTGTCAAAGATAATACCAAAGCTCCTAACTTCATTACAGAAATAACATTTTGATCATCTAGTTTCAGCTTTATCAGCTCATTAGTATTATGTTTAGATCTCCGCGGAATAAACGCTGTTGATACAGTTTGGCCGGATTAATATGTAGAGCATGCCTTTTTGAAATATGAAATAGATTGTTAAGATCGTTATTCAAAGAAAATGTTGGTTGCGGAATGTCTGACAACTGAAATTAATGATAAATTTGGGTGAGGGTTTTAACTACTTTTGAAAATTCGCTTATATTGTATGATGAAAAAAATCGGTCCGAGTATTGAACCTTGTGGAACTCCGGTTAGACACTAATAGAGAACCGGAAACCTGGGATGCTATTTTTGCTCTCTGACTTCTATTTGTTAAGTAACTTTTGAAAAAATTTAAGTAAAGAACATCTAAATTTATCGATCACTCGTTCCAATATTTTAGAAATTGTCGGTAAGATACTGATGGGACGAAGGTCCTTATATTCAAGAGGAGAACTAACCTTAGGTAACGGTTTTACAAGTGCCTCCTTCCATCAATCTGGAAATAACTCATGGACTAAACTTCCGTTAATTATATGTGTTAAATAAGGCAATATGACTGGATAACACATTAATAAAATTTTTAGATTTATACCATTATGTCCTTGTGCATTAGTTTTAATATTATAAAAAATATTTTGAACAATGTTAACATCAACTGTTTCAAATTTAATTATATTTGACGTACATTTATTTAAATAATGATTCAATCTATCCTGATCAGGTTGCAAATTAGGGATAATATTAATGCAGTAATTATTAACGGTATCTGGGTTATTAAAATGATCTGGAAAACCTAGTTCTTTATTCTTAATATTCAATAATTTGAATGCATTCCATAAATTATTTTCTCCCTTTGTGTTTAGACGTTGCTCAAAACACTCCTTTTTCTCTCTTCTTCATGCTAAAGTTGTAAAATTTCTTAATTGTTTGTAATAATTAAAATTAATTATATTATTAGTGCGCCTCCATCTAGAATAAGCCTTATAACTAATTGACATTAAAAAACTAATTTCGGTAATCCATGGGGAATATTGTTTAGCAATTTTAACAGTTTTATATGGTGCGTGGGTGTAAATACCTTTAATATACTCTCATTAAAAAATATATTTTGTCATTTATATCATTTATTGTAAATATTATCTGAAATGGAATCCCCGCAAGGCCTAACATAAACTGATCAAAATTCAAACTTTTAAAATGTCTTAAGCTTCATTCCCATAAGATTAATGCAGTTGCATTAGTACTGCAGAAAAGTTATTAAAAAGGGCGCCGTATTCTTGAAATAGTGTTTTCTACAAAATACAAATAATTTTAGACATTTAATAACTGAATAATCTAGGGTTTAGCAAATAATAGGAATGTGAACTCATCTCACCTGCAAATATTTAAAGATACTGAAGTAAAACGGCGAGAAATACGGGTGACTTTTGTAACGTTCAGATAAACTTAACAGTAACGCCTTTGTACTGCAGTTGTATGGCAGAAGCTAAAAGCATTTTAGCTTTTACCAATCCTTTTCCAACAATCATACAAGGATCAATCAGAAAACTGCTTTTTTGACAGTAAACAGAAGATTAACATTTTTGCAGGTTAAGTTTTTAAATTAGATTCTAATTTAGATATTTAGTTTAGAATTGATTTGTTTCTAAAAAATGGATGAAGAGGACTGTTTGGTTTAGAAACAGTTACTTTTGCTGCTCTTATTGGTAGCGACGTCAATATGTATAAAAACTATACATGCAAAAAAAATGAAAAGAAGAACTCGGAGATGGTGGGTGCGACCTATTAACCGCAGATAGCACATGCAAGGTGATTTCTATAATTTATATAAAGAAATGCGAAATGAGAATGCCGATTATTTTTTCATTTCACCCGAATGACAGTGACAGTGTTTGATGACTTGCTGAAATTAGTGGGGCCTCATTTAACCCACAGTATACTAGTATCCTTTGATTTAACCAAACATTCAAATAGACCATCTATTCCTGCAGATTGTAGGCTTATATTTTATCTAGGGTAGGTTTTTAATTACTATTCGGCAAATGATAAAAACCAACAATTTCCGTAGATAGGGACGTAGTTGACAAAACATAAACATAACCTCTCTGAAGGTCAAGAATCTTGAATTTTTGCATGTCGCTAACTTACAGCGGAAAAATTCCCCAACTTCTTAAGTCTACAGTAATTTTATGTAAACAGAGTAAATAATATTTAACACCATAGAATTACAATACAACAGTACAACTGCAGTGCCATTGTACTAACGTTTATCTGAACGTTACTTTACAGTTTCATAGATAGGTTGTTTTTTATTACTTAAAAAATCTAAATTACAAACCGTTAATTCATGATGTGATTCATTGAAATTACTTCTACAGATGAAATAATAATTTTATTGCACGTTATAATTAAATGAATAAGACACACTGAGTTGGGAGTAATACGAGTAGGAGAATTAATAGTCTGAGAAAATCCAAACGAATCGAGAACGCTATTATAATTTTTGAACATTTGAACAAAGTGGTTTTAGTAAATCTATATTTGAGTCTCCCAAAAGGAAAATGTTATCGCAGCCTTGGCCAACATGACCAAGAGTTGAGTCAAGGATTTAAAAAAAAATCAGTAATTTTAATATTCCATGGTCCATATGTCACCCCAACTGCAAACTACTTTTTGCTTAGTTTAATTTTCACCCAAATTTGTTCTATATTATTGTTAAATCAGTCAACCATCAGTCAAACACAAAACATCATAACTTCTTTCCAATAAATGCGCCCTGAGATCAAATAATTTCGGTAAAAGAGATCTAATATTAAATTGAGCACACGCTATATTTTCCTCTATCTACAAAAAATAATAATACTAATAAATAAAATAATAATAATAAAAGTATATATATGGTACCTACGAAAATAGACAGACCACAAATTTTATATTTTTATAAATATCTAAGTAATGAGAGAAAAACAATAATAAAAAAAGAAAAAGGAAGGTTTGAAAGAAAAAAAAAGTAAATCGCACACACACGTGCATTGTTGTCTGCGAATCGTCCAGGATTATATTTGTGTGGTTCAGGGAAGTATTTCTCATCGAAATGCAAATCTAATAAAAGAACACAGACAATTGTTTCTTTGTCAAATAAAATATCTGTTCCAGGAATTATAAAACCTTTTTACATTCTCTGTCCAGGAAAGTCAATGCAGGATATCTTCTGTGGGTTTCTCAAACATAGTAATATAAAAACATTAATGGAGGTTTTCTAATTTTCAAACGGATAATCGAATTTGATACGTATTTGATATAATCTTAGATAAAAGGTGAATGGAAGTCCAGTACAGAAGCGGAGGATTAAATAGAACACTCATAAAATAAGAAGAGCATCGCGGGCCAAATATCGTCCAATAATAACGGAAACGGCGGATAACATTGCACCCTATTCTGGTACAAGTTTCACAGAAATAAATACTACTACAATTACTAATGAAATTACTTTTTCTAATTGTAATTTCTCTAACTACATTTAACTATATATATATATATATATATATATATATATATATATATATATATATATATATATATATATATAGTAATATAAAAACATTAATGGAGGTTTTCTAATTTTCAAACGGATAATCGAATTTGATACGTATTTGATATAATCTTAGATAAAAGGTGAATGGAAGTCCAGTACAGAAGCGGAGGATTAAATAGAACACTCATAAAATAAGAAGAGCATCGCGGGCCAAATATCGTCCAATAATAACGGAAACGTCCAATATATATATATATATATATATATATATATATATATATATATATATATATTTCTTAGATACAAAAATTTCTTTATTGTTTGTCTAATTCTATTAATGCTATTTTGTTGCTGAATCAGGCCTTCTAAATTTTATGAGTCTATGAAAATAGTTTTACATTAACATATACCTTAATTTTTATACAAAAAAAGAAAATCCGTGTAGTTGATACTGTGTTAAAGTACTTATAATAATTAATAATTTTCTTGCTTTACAACTAACATCTTGCAGACTAGGAATTTGATACTAATAATAATAATCATTCGTAGAACTCCGTCGACCTTTCGACTGTATTCGGGCAATTTAATCTCAGCTTTTTTGCCAGTTTCATAGTCACGATGAGTCGCATAAAATTATAACTTCGTTTAGGTGATAAATGCCGCGTAAAGATGAGGAAACCAAAATGTTATTATTGTAAATTTTCTCAAGAGCATGATGAATTATTTAATTGACTTTTTTAATTGGGCATGTTCCCACTTCTTTATAATGTAAAATTGAACATAATGATGATTTTTGACTGCCTTATTTTCTCAATCAGAATCACAAATTTGTGATCAGTCTCGTAACATCTAATGAATTACATAATATCATTTATTTCTACATATTACTGGTTGAATCGTGACTTTTAATTTCTAGATAACAAATTATTGATTATTACTGCACGTAATATTCAAAACAAAATTTAGAGCTAAATTTAGCTTGACTAATTTTTGCTTTAGATAATATAGCTTTGTCTATGAAATTTTTCATTAGCATACCCCGTATCACAGAACATACATATGACTTTATTGATAGGAATTGTAGGAAAATGATGTATATTAGCTTAATTACCTTTACAATAGAATAAAAAAATAATAATTTAAGTTAGGTTGTTAAAATAAAAACAAATATGGTCAGACATATTAATCAACTCCCGTAGGTGCTCAATAACAGATATTTTTAGGACCACTTTAGCGCATTAATAACGCAGCGTTATTAATATGAACCTATAGTGTGGACAATGGGAAAGTTGCTACCCACGATTTCTTCTTCTTCTTCATGTAAAAACTAAAAAATGCTTGAACCACTCATCTTTTATTTTGAGGGGGACGTAATCAATCCTAAAATTTCTATTCCTGAGTGAGAACGTACCCTTAAAATCTTAAATGGAAAGTGACATTATAAAGTGCACTGAAAAAAAGGCCAGTAACTTTACAAATTTACTTTGTAAGGATATCCTTATAATTGTCTTAAAATAATGATGATATTACACTGACACTTGTAATTTTACAAGAAAACTGCCAATATACAATAAAACCGTAAACTTCCTATGTAATTATAATATAATTTGTACATTTATAGAATATATTGTAATACATTTACAATTAACAATGTGAAATCTATTTTTACATTGTAAAATTACTGAACATACCAAATTTACTAAATTGACTGTAAAAAAAATATGCCTAATGTGTGTGTGAAGGTACTACTAATTTTAAAACGTGCTAACCTAACCTAACCGTTGAGAGCGTTGGGTGGTGACGCCTTCATTATTTCTTGCTTCATTTCGATGAATGCAGCGTGTACCTAGGACCTACGTACTTACATAATTAATTTAGTGAGTAGTGACTAGCAATATAAACACATCTAGAGTGACAAGTGAGTTAGAACTATAAATAGTTTTGCCTAGTGCTTGTTTAAACATAACCTCAATGAGATTAAGAAGTAGGTAATAGGTATCTAAGTTATACACAATTATTAAAACAAAGAAACATTGCATCTACAAAAATCGGGTACCCCACTGTTGTTTTGTTCATCTTACACATAATATATAAAAATATATTATTTTCTATTGGAATTATGTTTTATACATATTTGAAGAACAGGGTCTTCTGAAGGATTAGCATGATTTAAGTTCTGGGTACCTACTTATCTATGCACATTTATATAATTAATATTACTTTGTAATAGTTAGTATAAGATCATAGATTTTGTTTGAATATTATAAAATGTTAACTTTAGTTCTATGAGTATATTTTTACATTGTTATATGTTTTGTATAACGTTAAGTGTTCTGTTTTGTACAAATAACCTAAATGTGCAGGTACCAAATTTTAATAAAAAATTGCCGTAAAACCATAATATTTTATTACTTCAGTACCTGTATGTACATGTGTTTCTGAGCTAAAAATATAAGCAAGGAGCAGGTAATATATTGAAGATATAATAAAGCTGTAACTACTAATTAACTAACTGAGCCGTAATCGGAGTACAAAATAGCTATTTATATAATCAGTTAGGAAAAGAACGGTTTTGTGTAACAAATGTTTTTCACACAATTTGTCCAAAAATTTTAATTATTTTTCAATTGTTCTCATGTAGGCATATTAATCTATTAGGTATAAATGAATTACTAGTCAGATTTTTTAGGTATCAATGTCAAAGCACTGTTAGTGAATTCAAATGTTGTAAACAAGATGTCTTGTGAACGGGTTAGGTCATTTTTGACAATTTTAGGAGGTTTCTTTTATTCTCCGAAAAGATAGTCCAAATGTCACGGGAATATTTTTGAGAAAAATTGAATAACGAAAATTTCATTTCGATATCTTCATTAGTTTTGATATAGCATTTTTTAGGCCTTTTCTATGATTACATACGTAGGATGTTTCATTAAAACATATATATGTTTGTTATAGCAGTGGAAAACTAGAAGTTATAAAAAATATTCCTCAAGCCACTAGATACTACATATAGAGAAAAAAATGTCTTTACAATATATAAATATTAATATATGTAATAAGTAGAAAAGTTACCACAGAAAACGACCAAAATTTAAAAATATCATATAGGTATCTCTTAAACAAATAATATCGGAATGTGGTTCTCGCTTTTCTCAAAAATGAAGCTCCACATATCTAGGCTAGTTTTTTCTGTCTTTTCGGAAAATAGAAGAAACCTTCTATACCTAAGTACGCAAATTGGACCATCTTATACAATAAATAAAAAAAGTTACATTGTAGTCATAATATAAAATGTATTATTACAATGTAACTATACAACTGTCTGTAAAGTTAATTCGCAATTTTACAAGTAATTGTGGAAGTTACATTGTAAACATACTTTTTATATTGTAAAATCACAAAGTAATATTACAATTGCAAAATCTAAAATTACACCACAAAATAAATTTACAAAGTAATTTTACATTTTATTTGTAAAGTGTCAATCGAAAATTACAGCAATAATGATTGGTAAAAAAATTGCCATCTATTTTAACTGTAATTATTTTTTACAGTGTGAACTCAGTTGTCTCTTAAACCTAAAATATTTTTTTTGTATAAGAATCCTTTATCATATTGGTTGTGCGCATTATATGCGCATATTAGTTAAAAGACATTTGATGTATTTTTAAGGCTTACAGTGAGCGTTCTATCAAACTATATATAGATTTTGCTCAGTAACTCCTTAACGGATAATGATAAAAATATGCGGGTTTTTTCTAATAGACTATAAGTATTATTTTACGTCGACGTTGTTTTTTAAAAGTTTCAAAATAAATAAATAATATAATAAAAAACGCATATTTTTATCATTTTCCGTTGAGGAGTTACTGAGCGAAAACTGAAAAAATATTTCGTAGCAATAAAATGCTGCCACCATGCGGTGGCTTTCAAAAAGAGATTATCACATTAGATGCGAAATGTCCAACACTGAGAGAAGTGATTAAGTATCACGGTGAATGCTATATCAAACGGGATATAGTTTTCGCTCGGTAACTCCTCAACGAAAAATGATAAAAATATGCGGTATTTTTTAATAAACTATAAATATTACTTTACATTAATGCTGTTTTTTGAAAAAAATGTAAAATATATATATTTTTTTAATAAATTCTTCAGTGGATGTAAAATAATGTTTGCAATCTATTAAAAATGTATATAAAAAAAAATGTTATTGAAATGTGGTTTTGTTTATCTAATTTTATTTTTGTCACATAGTAAACTATTGTTTACATGGCATTGATGCTTTACCACTCAGATTTAATAAATAATAACATATATATTTGTTGTAAATTCAAATTTAGGAGACATATTGAAAGAAAAAATGTGCCAAACGCATTTTGTTCTACAAATGAAATAATCATTTTCTCTCATATTTAGTGATATTAGTTAAGATCTATATCACGTGAAAGTATTTATATTTTAGTGTAAATGGAATAAAACAAAACTGGAACTATTTTTAATATCGCAAGAAAATTTGATATTAATTTTGATAAAAGTGATGTTTTTTGTTAGAAAGTGTTATACGGTGTCGTTTCGATGGGGTAACGCATTCTTGTCAACTATTTTATCGTTGATTTTTTAATAAAACGTCATTTTTGATTAAAAAAAAATGGTGTTTGTCTTGAAGAATTAGGCTCTGCATTGGCCATTACCTGTCGTCAAATCTTTGATTTTCTAATTTTGAGATCGATATCATAAATGTATTTATCTAACATAATGATAATATATACAATAAAAATATTTTTGCCTTTATGGAAAATATAGATGTTTCTAACTTACCGAATAAATGCATTGCCGTATTTCTAAAAACATATTCTGCCTTGATAAACTATAGATCTATTTTCAATAATTAATGTAGCTCTCTACATAGTGAAGTATTCAATGTACAAATTTGCTGGTGCTGACTTTGGAATACATTTTTCGAAAAGGCTTTAAGTTATTCAAAATTGATGTGTACCACTAGAAGCGCTGAAGCTTTTTATATACAGTATGCGCCAAAAGTATGGAATAAATTCAATAAAAACGAAACAATTATTTTTTGGGGAAAATCCTCGAACAGGTCGATTTTTTAATATAAAAAATACATATTTTAAAGTAAAATGCGATTTTAAAATGTCATTTGTTTTCGAGTAATGACGTCATCGATTTCTTTTTAAATGTCAACACCACATTTTTTTCCTTGATTCTGAAAGATCGTTTAATTCTCTATCAGACAGTACTAAAATTTTGCCCTCTTACATAGGAAAGTTTTCGAGTAAATGACGATTGAATGTTAGATCCCTTTATTTTAGTTTTGTCTCCATCACGAATGAATTAGCCCTGTGGTGACCGTTGAGCAGCACATATTTCAGCGTTTTCTCACAACACGTCAACATAGTCTTACTCTGCCCAGAGATATAGTATTGTTAGGGAGAAAGGAGAACTGACCGCAATTCGCTCGAGTAATAATATCATTAAGTTTTTGGCCAAGGAGGGGGTGAATCCGACTGAAATTTTGAGGCGGTTACAGGCACAGTTTGGGTACAACCATGTACAACATTCTGTCAAGAACCCGTGTATTTGCGTGGCACAAAAATTTTTCTGGAGGCCGTGAAAGGGTTGAGAATGAAAGCCACGCTCGCCGGCCCAGAACAAGTGTTACCGAAGCCAACATTGAGGCTGTCCGAAATCTTATGAAGATAAAATCGGCGCATATCTCTCTGGGAAATCGTTGCCAAACTGAACATCAGTTACGGGAGTGTTCCCTGGATCGTAACAGATGATTTGAAAATGCGTAAAGTGTCCGCTAGACGGGTTTCCCGTCTTTTATATGATTCCAGCAAGAGGATGACGCCTTTTTGAATCGCATCGTCACCTGTGACGAAACTTTGATGCACCACTATACACCTGAGTCCAAACAGTTACTCGAAAACTTTCCTATGTAAGAGGGCAAAATTTTAGTACTGTCTGATAGAGAATTAAACGATCTTTCAGAATCAAGGAAAAAATATGGTGTTGCCATTTAAAAAAAAATCGATGACGTCATTACTCGAAAACAAATGACATTTGAAAATCGCATTTTACGCTAAAATATGTATTTTTTAAATTAAAAATCGACCTTTTAGAGGATTTTTCCCAAAAAATAACACACAGTTACAGTTACAGTTAACAAGACAGTTGGTGTACACTTCTGGTGTAGCTGGAAGTTAGTTAAAGTAATGTCAAAGTTTTATTTAAATACTGTTAGAAACATGTAATTTATTCTGTTCAGTATCGTTGATTGCGTTGCATTCGACTGCGTTAAATAATATAATATTACATGCAAAATTCATTATATTATACCAATTAAAATAATTGAGGATTGTCAAGTTTCGTAAGAGTGTCACTTGATGTATATGACATTCTCCTTTTTTATCTTGTACCAATTATAGTAATTTTAAATTATTTATTACGCTTTTATTTAATTTTTACTGGGTGGATATATAAACATATCCGTTTATTCTTCGTTTATGAGTTTGACTTCGTTATTTGAGATGCTAACTTTTCTTCAATAGTAGTAAAATAACAATTCAAATTATTTGAAATATGTACACCATTTTCTATTTTTTATTTACCATGCCGGTTTCTGTTTTGTGTACTTTTTTATTTTTTTGGTATATTTTTTACCTGTAATCTGATTATTTATGATGCAATTGTGTAACGATTTGTTACATGTGATTGTATAATTAAAAGTAAGCTGAGATCCTAAAATTCATGTTTAAATGTGATGAAAATATGATTAAGACTAGTAGGTACCAGTTTGCGTGGTAGGTCTAGATATTACGTTTGTTGTATATATATATAAATTCTCGCACATGATTTTTAAATTCTCCTTAATATTTTGTGGTAATACGTTCATTAGCTTTATACTTATGTAAGTATATGACTTAAAGTGTGATTTGGAATTTTCAGTAAGTTGCCGTACCCAGTTTGATATCTATGAGAATCGGAATTTTCTTCATAAAATTTTATATTTTTTACAGCATATAATACACATGTATATGCTGGAATATGTAAATACATTGTTATTAATAAAATATGACCTGTAGGACTGACCTTGGGAAATACCAAAAATTAAGCTAATTAAGAAAATTATTCTTTTCAGGGTGATTAAAATTCAGTTAACACTATTTACGTTACCTCCACGTTATAATATAAATGGCAGTAAATTATATAATAATATTAATTATTTTTTTACATACATTATTAACTTGACACCTCTAGCTCATATAACGATTAATGTATATTTTCAGAAACTTAGCTTGTTTTGAATGTTCTATTATTTACCTTAACAAAAAAGGTGCAACAAATTTTCTACGGAAGTAAAATCGCACACATATTCTTTTTTATGCACAATTAGACAGTTTCATTGCACCATTCAGTAAATAAATAAGCCAATGTATTCATGCAGCTGCTCAGGACTGTTACCTGGTGCTGCTAGAGTGACATCATCTGCATACATTACAGTACATTCAGTATTAAGATAGGAAGGTTGGTCATTCACAAAAATTTTAAAAAATGTGGGCCAAGTATTGACTCTTGCGGAACTACTAGGTCAATTTCTTGAACAGTTGAATATTTAGTTATACATACATTTATAACATACATTTTTCTATGTTGAAGGTATGATATTAGGTACGCCAAAACATCATCCTTAACTTTTCTGACATAAAATTAAGATTTAGACTATCAAAGGCCTTCGACAGATAAAAAAATAATGAACCAACGTATTTACCATCATGATGTTTATATATAAATTCTGTAAAATCATAACAGATAGTTTCGGTTGATTTATTTCGACAAAAACCATTATGGCTTTTGGCTAAAATATTTGTTTAAATATGAGTACATTTTGTTGTACATTACTCTCTCAACGACTTTGCTTAAGATAGTTGGAACTGTAATACCTCTATATTTTCCTATTAATATAACAGCCCAGCTGCCGGTAGACCATATATAAGCTATATTCGTGGAGAGGTTTGGCGCCCTCTCTGCGGGTATGGTAGGATGGAAGAATGTTGGCTTGGGTCAATGTGAGAGATTGATACCGGTTGATATTTGACTACCCCCCTAATTAATGAGGTTTTCCAGGTTTCCCTCATTCCTGCACTGAATAGTGGTTAGGGCCTACCAACGTAAGGCGTTCCTGGGTGCAAATGCGGCCTGCTTAATAATAATATGCCGCCCCCTCTCCCGCACAAGTCTCCGACTTCTGGGCTAATCCCTGTGATTAGAATGAGGGGTAGATATATTATTATATTATTATTATTATAACACAATTCTTTTCAAATATAGATGTACAACACCAATTTTTAACTTTTCAGGAAACTTACCACATTTGACAGATGGATTTATGATATCAGTCATAGGTAGGGCAATCTGATTACAAATGCTTTTAAAGTGAATCAGTTAAATATACTGTCGGTGGGTGGGTACCAAATATTCAAAAATAAAATGTTTTCTTACTTAAATTAAATTATTTATAATACCAAAAATTTGATAAACCAAATGACCCCATTCGCTGAAAACTAAATATAAAAACAGCGCCCTTAAAGTACTAAACATAAACCTCGCTGAAACCCACCACTCTGCTGTCTACTATTCTCAAACCTGCAGGTTGCAGAAGCTGTTTAAAAATGTCCGAAAAGAGGTTGAGTGTTCTAGACAGGCGCCAACCAGCAAAACTGGCGAAAATCGTGCTTATTCCTCGACGCCAAGGCTGTGGTCCACAAAGAATTGGTATTCCAAGAGGTCAACAGATTAAGAAAGAATGTCCTCCATTATCTAAAGGAAATCATTGCTACCTGGCAGTTACACCACGACAATGCTCTCAGCAGTACCGTTCTTGGGAGCTCCTCCACAAGCACAATTTGGCAATATCATTCTACAGTACCGATCTGGTTCAGCAGATTTATTCTTCCCAGAGATCAAGACCATCTTGAAAGGAACCCATTTTGGAACAGTTGAAGCTATTCAAATAGCCAAAAGCCTTTAAAAGAGATACCTGTCAATAAATGACAGGATGCTTACCGTGCATGGAAAAATTTCTTCCTAAAAAATCCTAGTTTATTTTTAAATTCTTATACATGTAATGTAATACAATATTTTATAATTAGTAATTATATAATGATTTGCGTAATATATAATTTATATGTAAAAGAAATCCAGAAAATGCAGTTTTGAAATCTGAATATAAAAAATATAAAAATAATTTAACATCTTTAATAAAAAAAGCGAAATATAATTATTATCAGCAGCAAATAACACAAAATAAATCAGATTCTAAATTGTTGTGGAAAACTATAAAACAAATTACTGGAGTTAATAATACTAGTAATTCAATAAATTCTATAAAAAATGATAAAGGAATATTAATTACAGATAAAAAAGATATAGCCAATACATTTAACAGGACATTTGCTAGTGTAGGAAAAACACTAGCTAGTAGAATTAATGCAAATCCGCAATATAAACCAAGGACGACAATAATCCCAAACTCTATTGTACTATTGCCCACAGATGTATATGAGGTACGCAAGTTGATACATCAGTTAAACAATAAAAAGTCAGTCGGCTTGGATGATATTAAGGCCGAGACTCTTAAATTGATTGCAGATAATATTTCTGAGCCCCTTGTTTACATTATAAATAAATGCATGGATGACGGTGTGTGGCCCTCGGCATTCAAGGAGTCGTTAATAAAACCTATTTATAAAAAAGGGGACAAGACTGATGTATCTAACTATCGACCTATTTCACTAATAACTCATCTCTCAAAATTATTTGAAAAAGTACTTAAAAATAGGGTGATAGCATATATGGACAAATACAAATTATTATCCCAAAATCAGTTTGGCTTTAGACAAAATATTTCTACACAAGATGCATTGGTAGCGCTAACAACAAAATTCTACACTGCTTTAGATGAGGGGAAACCTAGTTTATGCGTATTTCTAGATTTATCGAAAGCATTCGATACGGTCAGTCATCGTCTGCTTTTACAGTCGCTGGAGGATATGGGCATTAGAGATAAATGCTTAAAACTTTTTGAAAGTTATATAAGTAACAGGTATCAGCGAGTTAGAGTTGACGGTGCACTGAGCGGATCTGAGGCAGTAGATTATGGCGTGCCACAAGGTACAGTCTTGGGGCCCCTGCTCTTTTCTATTTATGTAAATGGATTATTTTCCTTACAAAGTTGTGGAGAAATTGTAGGATTTGCAGATGACACAGCCATCTTTTACAAGAGTAACTCATGGGAGAATTTAAAATTAATAGTTGAGAGAGACATGTGCATGATAAAGAGGTGGTTTGATTTTAAATTGTTAACAATTAACTTTGAAAAAACTAACTACGTACCATTCAGTTGCGATATAAGAAACATGCCGTCGTTCCATCAATTGCAATTAAATCCTACTGGTCACCTTTTTACTATTTCCCCCGTAAAAGAAATAAAATATTTAGGCATAATCATAGATTCTCACTTGAGATGGAATTCACACATTAACTATATAGCTAAAAAGTTACAATGTATATTGTTTAAGATTAAATACCTTCGAAACATTCTCAATTTCTCTCAGCTAAGAATATTATACTACTCCTTAGTCGAAAGCCATTTGAGATATGGTATACTAGCATGGGGTGGAACTGCAAAATCTCATTTACGTCCTCTTGAGACACTACAAAAAAGATTTTTAAAAATTATTTTGTCTAAAGAACCTACTTATTCATCTGATCTTTTATATGCGGAAGCCAGAGTTTTTGATATTAGACAAATTTTTTACTATACTGCAGGCGCTAAATACCAAATTAATAAAAGCACATATCCACAACAAACTCATACTTACTCCACTAGGCAAAAAAATAATTGCATTATTCCATTCATGTCGAGGGCTGTTGGTCAAAGGTCGTTTGCATTTTTAGCTCCTAGGATATATAATACAATACCTAAAGTCATACAAAATACAACTACAATTCACGCATTTAAAAGGAAATTGCAAGAATTTATATTAAATAATTCTAGAAATGTGGTACATGATATCATTGAAATGGTATAATAGTAAATAATAACAATGAAATAATAATGACAATAAAAAAAATCTAACTACATATATACTTACCATAGCTTATACTTACCGGTCTTTTTATCAGGATTCTAGAAAGTACATTGGATTGAACAGGTATTTTTAGAGACAGGACCTTATTTAATTAACTTTTAAAATATTATCTATCTTTTGAAATATTTAATTACCTGCTCCCAATGTAATGTATGCTATTGTTATTAGATGCTCAACGTTTCGCTGTTTTCTGTTGTTGATATTATAACCGTTGTATCGATCCAGATCACTGTACATCGTATTTTAAAATGTAGCTTTAAGATTGATGATGTTTTTCTCGAAACAAGTGTTTTGTGCACTTATCGAGTATTATTTATTTGTGTTATTATACTTGTTGTAGTTTTAATATCTATTTATCACTATATACAAATAAATATTATTATTATTATTATTATTATTATTAATATGATATTTTGCAAAATACAATAAGAATTACATAAAATAAAAATTACATTGTCTGAAGCTATTTATTTGTGGCATAATTTTAGTTTTTCTAAAGAAAAACTAAAAATTACATTTTTTTTCTAATTTTGACAAAATGTTGATATTCAATTAAATTGATTATGAAAAATTACTAGATATGTCAGAATCAAGAAAATGAACACTATTAGTTTCTAGTAAAATCTTGTAGTATTTATTTCTTTACTTTGGTTCTCATGACAAAATTACTGTAACGAAGTTTTAATTTATTTGCTGATTATATTCAACCAATCTCATTGGTAAACCAACTTCTGATTTGAAGTTGAAGCTTTTCATGCTAAATTTTATAGGCACAGGGGTAGTTGATGTGGTTTCAACTGCAAATTGCGATAAAATATTTATCAGTGCTATTTTGATGTTCATCATGGCAAATCGTTCTCCTAAAAAATAAAAAAAATTATTGTAGTGTTATTATTTCCAAACGATAGATTCAACTGTAACTGTGTGATCCTTAAATAGATCGAGATTAAACTTAAAACATAATAAAAGCAGTTCAGATATTAGTTTCTTTACAAACATTAGTAATACAAATAATCGAAAATTGATCCAATTTTATGAATACACTGGCAAGACGAACTAATATCAGTTGCAACATCTTGAATCCTTTGTAATAACTGATTACTATATCATTTATTTCCACGGCAATAACAAGTTGTTTGAAGTGAAGGATTCAGGTATAATGATATAGGAAGTATGCGGGCCATGGCATAGGATCTTCGATATCAATCCATTTATTTGGAAAATGAGTATAAATACACTGGATCTTTCCATATATCTGTCATGCGAAATCTTCAAAATGACTTCACTGAATATAGGATGCAATGGTTGACTTCTATAAGAAAATTAATTTCTATATTCTCTGTCCATAACATACAAAAATAATGTCAGCATATTCTTCAATAGAAAATGAATTCATGGATGTATTAACATAAACCGACTATTTTGGATTGTTGATTATTTAAAATAAAAGTTACTATACTACAGTTACTCTGCATTGCCGTATACTATATTATGCTTTCTCAACTTTAAAATTTTGAAAGCGCTATAACTTCTGAACAAAGAAATATACGACCTATACTTATATGAATATTGCACGAAATAAAATCTCCTTCCAATGTCAAGGTTTGTAAAAAGGCTAATGATTCACCCTTTTTATAAATATCTTTCTCATTAAAGCATTTTTTTGGATGACGTCAAAACTACAACCAAATCTAATACGAGTATTAGATACATCATGACTGTGATGACCATATAGTTCCACTTATCTTCATAATATATCTAATTAACAATCATGAATTTGTCATGGTTTCAATGTGTAAAGGTTCAACCGTTACCTAAGTGAACAATATTTATTACTGAGCTATTGAAATTCTCTAGAAAGTGGCATTGTACTACACAAACGAAATTTAAGTTTAAGAAGATAGCATCTAAGCAATCGAAACTGAATTTATTTATCCAGAACTATAATACATCTTCCTGTAAATAATTTTCATCATTGTCTTAGCATTTGTACAAATAAAGAAAAGTAAACGCATATGTTACATTTTTCGTAAGGTTGCCTACCTACTGCAAAAATTGGTTCAATAATGTGTTGAGAACCCACGATTCCTAATTGACTCATTGATACACCTGGGGTTGGATTTAATGAGGTTGTCGATAAGTTCTTGGGATCTTATTCCAACCTATCTGATCTTCATGGATAAGAGCTGCTAAAATATGTGGGAGGTGTTGTAAATGCAGTAGTCTGAGGTCAATCATGCCCCAGACATATTCAGTAGGTGACAGATCCGGCGATCTTGGTGGTCTGGATAAATGGTTGATCCATAAAAGCTATCGCTTATTTGGCACCATGTCGTCTGGTATTATCTTCCTGAAAAATGGCGTTTTAGATGCTGTGAAGATATGAAACGACATATCGTTTGCCGTATGTGCACAAGAGTACTATTTTCAGTAGAGGAGTTTGAAAATTTGGGTATGCCTAAATTATACATCTTACTTAAATATGTTTTATTAATATGTTTGTGTCAATCTAATCAAGTATAGAGGTTTTTATTAAAAAAATAGAATAAAAACTATTTTTGTTTGAAAAATATGTATTTCAAAAATAACATACAATTATATTTGTCTGAACATTAGCAAAAACAATTTTTTTACAACACATAACTTAAAGGAAACTGCATAAAAAATTAAAATATAACAACTACTAATTTATTACTTAAGAACTGTATTATAATAATCACAATCAACCTGTGGCATATGTCTGATCATCCATTGTATAGCAGATGTCTTCTCTGCAGACAGGAAATTTTTGACATCGTCTGACTTTGGAGTAGGAATCATTACAGCTGCAACTGATCGAGTTGCATTTGGCGATCTGAGACAACTTTCTCCCAATTTTTTACAGTATGAGAGGTATTATAATGTAAATCGAAAATAGATTGTGAAAATTTTAAACTTATTGTTTTAAAATAAGGCACTTTCTTATAATTTAAACTTAGTCTTTAAAATGTTCAGCTCTCATCTGTATTATACGGTAAGGCTTCTTTGTATTGACTTTTAACAAAAGTCGAATCAGTGATATTGGAGAGAAATACTCCGATTTTTTAAGTACTCTTTCAATGCAACTGTGCACACTAACAATCTCTTGGGCGCATGAATGACCAGGCGTTGAAAATTTCATAGTAATGTTGGCATATGACTTCAAAAAGAAGGCTATTGTATAAGACGTGAATTAAATTTGTAATGTCTGGATTTTCTATAAAATTGCTACAACAGCACTAGCAATATCATTGCCACTTCGTCCAATCAACATTTCATGCCACATAGCACAATATACTTGTTTAGTACTTGATAGAATAGCGGTAAGATTGTATACATTAAATTTACTTTTGTTGAAAAACCTATTTATTTCTGCATGAGGACACGACAAAACAAGTGGAACAGTATTCTTATTTTCTTTATTTCTTTTATTTTCATTTCTGCAAGCTACCTTTTGTGTGGAATGTTTTAAATACTCTTTATTTTTCTCAGCTGTCATTCTATCATCTCGTCCACAATCTAATTTCCTCATATAAGTCGTATCTATTATTTTTAGGAATATTAAAATGAAGATTGTTCTTATTACAAAAAAATAATCTGTAAAGTGTCTCTTTTACGGATTATCTTGCCTCTAATTCACAGTAATTAACATAAAGCGCATACATTTTTTTAATGCTTAACGAGGAATCCAAATACTCCTTACTACTGTTTTTACGACAGTAGTGAGACTCTACTTTTGCATTTTGTATGCCTTCCTTGTGTAGTCATTTTGGGAATGTTTGAGTGGACCTCTTTTTAAGTGAGCATTGTATAGAACCTGCATTAAAATAGTAATGAAAAGTATATTTTCGGCGGTTGTTATCCTAATTTTATCTTAATCTATGTCTTCTTTGTACAGAAAACTTTTGTGTAGTCGAGATCAAAAATAGTTTTTTGGTACGATCATCAAGCATATAATACTGCTCAAATATGTTCTGTCTTTCTCTTCTGTAATTTTTTTCTGGCAACCAAAAACACAATTATTTAAACACATTTTCTTGTTTATAACTTTCTTGTGGAAACTATTTTCTTTCTCACAGACATGTACTTGTCCCATATTATGAGCCTTTTTTCTTATATTACACTTCCAAGCCGATAAACCTCTATTTCTTTTTCTAGTCTTTTTCTTATTTTTCGTTTCATTGCGTTCTGTTTCTACTGTTGCTGCCTCCTCTCTTACCTGGTATTCTAAACTGAAAATAAATCACAACAATATAGGAAGTACATCTTTTAAATGACTTAGAAACCTGCTGCTTTCAGAAGATGATGCTAGTAAATATTTCTTGTCCACTTCAGAGTCGTAACCTTCCTCCCAATCCTCTATAGCTGCCTGTAATTCAGGGGTTATGAAAAATTTAGATTGCCTATTGTTGCCATCACTAGACCCTTCAGTATTTCTAAAACAGTATGTTTGTTACAACTTGTTTAACCTCCAACAAAATTCTAACCTACTTTATTGTTGACGCCGTATTTCTCTTTCCTGGATTGTTTTTAAGTCCTCATCACTGTCAGAAGAAGCATTATTCATTTTAAAAATAGATTAAATACACGAAAACACAGCAGACAAAAACAATTTGAAAATGCAGCACAGATGTCACTTAAAAAAGTAAACAATATTTCTGAAAACTGAAAAGTAAAATGCTCTACTTACGATAACAAAGTTGTATGTGCGCACTTACCAGTTTGTAATATTATGCAACTACTAAAATCGCATGCAATTGTGTATGCTTGGTTGTTTGACCATGAAAACATAATCATACGCAAACGATATAACTCCACCAATTCCTGGATATAGCGTTGGGCTGTGCTGTTGCCTCTAATGAAAACTAGTGGTGATTTACTATCATACGCGTTAGTACCCCATACCATAAGGGCTACTGTGTGATGGACATGCCGGTTTCTGGCAAATTGTGGATCGCGTCTTTCACTACGTCGTCTTCTCACCCTAGCACGACCATAGTGCATCACCAGACAGAAACGGGGTCCATCAGTAAAGATCACTTGATTCCATTCTTTGTCCCACATACCCCTCTCTCTACAATGTAGATGATAATATAAAAAGCCAAAAATAATACTGTACGCATAGTCTGGCTGCTGCTAAATCGATGTCTGGGAGCTACAAGTTGCAATCGACGTTCTTCACGTTCTTACGATAATATGTAAACCTACTTCGCGCAACCCAACAATCCGCCCCCTCTTAAAACCAGTAAACTGTGGAATCTGTGCAAATCTACGTATTCTAGGCATACTCAGCCGTAAAAAAGCTTCACAACACAAATGTGAGCAGAGGTGTTAAAGAGAGTATACTACGTAATCAAAGTACAACCTGTGCAAACTCTAAAAAAACTTAAGAGACAAACCTGAAAATTTATAATATTTTTTTTTAAATTCAATTATATTTAATGAGTGTTTACCTTTTCTTGTCACATAGTATATTTCTATAATAAGCTGTATTGAAGAGGAAACATATATTTGGATGAATCTTTGACACATTATAACGTCCCTACACTTGGTCACTACTAAATTAAATAAAATGGAAATTTAAATGACACAGGCCATAAATAGAAATTCTTGGAAATCTTTATTAATCATACTTTTGTCTGCGAATCGTTCAGGATCATATTTGTGTGGTTCAGGGAAGTATTTTTCACCGAAATGCAAACCCAATAGAGGAATGTAGATGCGTTCCTTTATCGAGTAAAATATCTGTTCCAGAAATTATAAAATCCTCATTACATTTTCTGTCAAGGAAAGGCAGCGCAGGATATCTTCTGAGGGTTTTTGAAACATAGTAATAATAATACAAAGACTTTAGTGGAGGACTTCACGTTATAAATTAATAAAAAAGCTCTTATGAACAAATAATTTGTCGTCGATGTACGGGGTGTTAGGAATAGTAAAATTATGTTTCCATTTCGAAATGGATATGATCCATTCAATTCAAATTTGATATGAACCTTTAGGTTTTGACTGTCTGACAAATGTCTATATATTCCACATATTTTGTTTAGGTCTGTGTTCTAAATTGCACTGTTTTCCAGATAAGTAATATCAAAGTTAAAAATATCTAACAGATGTACTAAAAGTGAAATAAGTTTTATCTCCTTCAACTGTTCTTTGAAACAAAATATTGATTTGTATTTTTTCTTTAATTTTGTAGCTTTATAGCAAATTATCTCCAAATACACAAATGTATTTTGTAAGAGTAGATCTCTAATCTTAAATATTTTACAAAAAACCTAACTGTACTACTTACCCATAATACGCATTTCCAGATATTTTAAGTCCTTTAAAGTATCATAGGTGATCTCTTTATTTTCTTGAAGGTAATTCAGTATTTCATCTAGTAATTTGTTTTGAATTTGGGAATGAATACATAATTCATATAACGTAAATGCTATCGCAGAACTTGTAGTTTCTACTCCTGCTACAAAAAAACTGCATAGGTTGGGACACAACCTTATCTCCCTCTAAAATAATAACAAAAGTAGTGGTACAAATAATTATTTTATGAACTAACTTGAATTAAAAGTATTTAAAACTGTAATACCTTTATACTTTTTCTGTTTTGTCAAAGTATTTTTTTCCTAAAAAATGTCACTGGATTTATCTAATTTATAAGTGAAGACATGAAAAAAGTGTTGAATGCGAACAGTATATATTTTTAGTCATGTATTCTGGTTCAACAGAACTGTAATAGAAAACTTTCAGTAAAAACCGACGCCTACTAATATTCATACTTAGGGCCATGACTCACACAGCGGTTTGTGCCGACTCGGCAACCGAATCGGGATAACTTATGGGGGATGATACACATAGCGGTTTTCACAGTTGCGGTACGTGGTTTATATAATTGGCTAAGACTTTTTCAAAAAACGAGGCGGCGAAATCCGCTGTATGTAACCTGCTTAGTAGATATGTAAGTAACAGCCGCTTCACCCTTAAAATCACACCCCTACCATCACCCTTACAAATAAATGGGAGTTTCTTTTGATATGTATTTTTATGTATTAAAAAATGGGCAAAAATTTGATTTAAGTAGTGACATATGTTGTACAAATACAAGGTATAAAAATAACATTTGGGCACCTTTTTCTAAATTGCAGCAACAACTATTTACATATAAATTTTAATTGTTTCAAAATAAAAAAAAATATATTAGTATTATACTAAGGAACAATTTTATAAACTATATATATTTAATAAAAAAATGCATTTCTAAAAATGCGGAAATAGGTCAGATTTTTTCTATTGTGGCTGATTAGCTGAATTACCTTTACAATACAGGGTTAACTACAAAATATACAAAAATTTTAACCACGTGCTCAGGGAGGTCTAAAATACAATAAAAAATTTATGTCGGAATTCTAGCTCGATGTTTAAAAAGTGGGGCAAAACCATCTTTTCCTACGGAAAGTCGGCGCCTAAGACAATCAATCATCGTCCGTCAACTACGATGCGTTCTTTTTTTCAACATTGTCAAGTGTAGAAACGACGAAAATAAACATTTTTATTAATAATAATAATGTCTAAGTACCTGATAGATAACAGCTAATCCGGTTAGCTATAGTATTTTTTATTCGTTCCATCGTTGTACACTGCCAAAACTACATTTTCACTCCTTGCAGATTCATCATAATTATCCACTTATATATCCGACATAAAATACTTTATTTGATTACTATAACACGTTTAAAATTAGTCACTTAGCTGATTTAAAGTAACAGTAAGTTCTAGGTTATGAATATTGCATTGCTAGTTGCATACCCTCCATGCTCCAAACCGTGCAGAAAATGCGAAGTTAGTTATAATCTAAGGGTCATTTTTACAGAACACTGTAAACATCTTGGGATGTTATAGTTTAAAATATTACTAATTATTTTATGCAAATATCGTCGATTACTGTTAATATTGTTGCTATTATTAGTATTAACGGAATTTAATTACACAGCAACAAAAGAAGTTTAAACATTTATTGCCGTGGTGTGCCTTGTATTAGTGGCCTAGAGATGTCGTCTGTAGATATTAAATAACGTAAGTATACGGTTATGGTACTCTGATTAGTTTCAAATAAATTTTCAGTACTTGTTTTTCACAAATTTAATTTTCGCGTATTTTTTATGTATTTACCAACATGTCATATTCAAATGCCTAGATGACGGATAAGGTGCTGATTTATGGGAGTGTGACAAGTGCATATTATCGTGCGGCAGCGTCAAAGACGTTTCCCGAGTATACAAAATATTATGCTGAATACTTTTTGAACAACATCGAACAGCTGTTTTATGCCGTGGTGGTAAACGTGTGGGAAGTATTTTCATGTATTTGCGTACATTTGCGTGTATTTTGTTGTTATCCTTTGTGCTTCAAACCAAGTAGGTACCTCGCTTTACACAAAAAGAACGATCGAGGGAATGAGAGGTCCACAGCAAGTGCAAAAATCTTTGCAGGTTTTAATTTAAACAAGTAAGAAAACAGAAGATGATTCAACATTCTTAAAATCTCTCCAAGTATCAGTTCTGGAAGTAAATATTAGTACCTAATAATTTCAACCCTTTCTGCCGTGGAATATACCATGGTTAATTTATAAAGCGTTAAAAGGTATTTTAACAACAAAGTTTGATCGTATCAATCGCAAACTATGTACTAAATTCCTATTTAAAATAAGTACGAGGCATTCCTTTCTTAACTTTCTTCAAGAAAAAAATTAACACGATACCACCTTTTTTTGTCACAAAAATCGCTCCAATCGCTATTTTCAACACTAAAATAATAAACAAACAATGGGTGTAGTGAACAAAGATTAAGTAAATGCTTTTACTAAAATTTCTTTAAATATTGAAATTGAAATTATTCTAACTAAAAGTAAATAGAAAATAGAGGTAGTAAACCTTGCATTTTACGATATTGTATGAGAAGAAAGGTGAGAGTTTTGATAATTTTTTCCTCTAAAACAGTTGGGATTAGATGAATGTTAGATAAAACTTTTTTGTTTATTATATAGGTATTATAGCCTATATATAATCAAAAACCCTCATTAGGTGTGGGGATGGTTTCTTTCATCTGTTCTTTCCTATTTTGCGAAGATCCTTTGTATTTTTCCAGGTATTGTTCTTCTTCTTTCAAATTGAGCTCTCGTATGAATCCCTTAGTCTCCCTGTCCTCTTTTGTCCACTACTACTATTACTGTCCAAACTACCAATTGATTTTATTAGCTGCTGTCCAACACGTTTATTTTCCTATGTCCATAAATGCCAAGTATGCGATTTTTGATTTTAATTTACTGTTTTTTCAAACACCTTTGGGTATTGTTGTCCACCCTGTACCAATTTGAAGCAACTTGTGATACATTTTTGGAATTAGCTCAGAAAGGGAAATCTGGAATGAGGAAGAAAATGGGGCGTTCCATTTAAAAAACCCGGTGATGACGTTATTACTCGAAAGTATATCACCCTCTATATTAAATTATTATTTTAAAAAACATTAAATTAAAATAAAAAATCGACCTGTTTTGGGAACTGTTAATAATATTATTTACCTATTAATAAATGCATGCATTAGTTTTTGAAAGCTCTATACAGAGTGATTCAGGTTTAATCTTGATCAGCAATCGATAGAACAGGTTAAAATAATGTTCATTTTTGATATAAACTTATTTCCTAAAACGCATCGTTTCCGAGATAGAGGGCGTTGAAGTAGGAATTTTTTTCTCGTTTTTTCCTCATAACTTTTGTTTGAACCACTTATCCGATTTAAGTGAAATTCGGAACACAAACACTCCTTATGACCTTACATAAGCTTCTTAAGTTTGAACTACGAGCTACACCCCTCTTACTTTATTTCAAAATTACAAAAAAAAATAATTAATTTCAATAAGACATCTACACACCACTTTGACCTGATTAATTTCGAAACTTTTTCGTCTCCTGTTTTTTTTTCGACGTTTGGTCTTGTTTCTGAGATATTCAAAGAAATTGGTGACAGTGTAGCGCACCAGCCGCGTAAATTTCATTTAACGTTATAGCAACCCATGAAAACAAAACTGTGATTTGTGTAAACTGACGTTTGTGAAAATCATTGTCAAAAGTATTATTTAAAGAGCATTTTTAGTGCTAAGAAGAAATGCCAAGATTATGTTTAAGGTTTCTGTGACGGAAATTCCAACGCGTCAGTTCGAGAGTACCGAACACGCTTCCCTAATAGAAGAATTCCAAATGCACAAATTTTTGTAGATGTACATCGTCGATTCTCGGAATATAGTTTGCGCCGCTACAATGATCATAATCGTAATGTACCACCAAGAAATAATCAGCGAATTCTTAATCTTTTTGATATTTATAGAACTTTAAGCACACGCCGAGCAACTCGACAACTCCATTTATCTCAATTAAAAATACTGAGAGCATTCAAATAAGATCATCGAAGGGCTTTCCATCTCCAACCAGTTCAAGGTTTGTTGCCAGGAGATGCTGAAAAACGTTTACATTTTTGTAGATGGGTTTTAGATTCAACAGAAATTAATCCACAATTTCTGCATAAGGTTTTATGGACCGACGAATCTAATTTCACAGAAGCTGGAATTGTGAATTACCACAACATTCATGTTTGGAGTGAAGTCAATCCTCGATGTGTCAGACAATCTTCATTTCAGCAACAGTTTAGTGTAAATGTGTGGATAGGCGTTTTAAGTAATAACCTCTGTGGGCCGCATATTTTGCCTCTTCGTTTAAATGGGGATTTATTTCATGAGTTTCTGCAAAACTCTCTCCCCGACGTGCTTGGCGACGTCCCCTTAAATTTACGCCAAGGGAACTGGATGCAGTTGGATGGTGCTCCTGCACATTACGGAAGGCAAGTACGGCAGTGGTTGGATGAGAATTATCGTCGTCGATGGATTGGACTGCAACCCAACAACCACCCAAATATGTGGATTCCTTGCGAAGGACCAGTGGCTTGGCCTCCGCGCTCGCCAGATCTGAATCCTCTGGATTATTTCGTTTGGGGCCATCTAAAAGCAATTGTGTATAATACGCCAGTATATACCTGTAAGGAATTGATCCAAAGGATAAGACATGCTTGTGATGGCAAAAAAAAACAATCCTGTTTAAATAGCAGCTGCGGTTAATACAGTAGTTCGTCGATGCCAAAAATGT
The DNA here is from genome assembly GCA_037114965.1 of Monochamus alternatus. NCBI lineage: Eukaryota > Metazoa > Arthropoda > Insecta > Coleoptera > Cerambycidae > Monochamus > Monochamus alternatus. The sequence goes on along the minus strand of CM073431.1, from coordinate 67,276,143 downwards.
ATTGAGGCTGGAGGAATGCACTTTGAACAATTATTTTATTTTTTAGTAGTTGATAAGTTTGTTGTAAATCTTGTAATAAGTAGTTGTTACTAAATTTATGTTTGAGGTTATTGGCATTTTTTCTTAACACTAAGAACACTCTTTAAATAATAATTTTGACAATGATTTTCACAAATTTCATTTTTTGTGAGAGCCTTCTGACAGTGTCCTCGGAAGCACCGCAGCCTATAGACTTATTGGGCATCTCTCGATGAGCACAAACATCCATGATACTATAGTGGGATTCGAACCCACACTGACATAGCCAATCCAGACTAATTCCACGAGCAGTCGTCTCCCAGCTACCTCGGCTATCGCGGCGCCCAAAACGTCAGTTTACGCAAATCACTGAGTTTTATTTTCATTGGTTGCAATAACGTTAAATGAAATTTACGCGGCTGGTGCGTTGCACTGTCACCAATTTCTTTGAATATCTTAGAAACAAGACGAAACGTCAAAAAAAAAAACAGGAGACGAAAAAGATTCGAAATGAATCAGGTCAAAGTGCTGTGTAGATATTTTTTGAAATTAATTTTGTTTTGTAATTTTGAAATAAAGTAAGAGGGAGGTAGCATACAAAATACACTTCTAAGAGGGGTCAGTAGTTTAAATTTAAGAAGCTTATGTAAGACCATAAGGAGTGTTTGTGTTCCGAATTTTACTTAAATCGAATAAGTAGTTCAAAAGTTATGAGGGGAAAACGAGAAAAAAATTCCTACTGCAACGCCCTCTTTCTCGGAAACGATGCGGTTTAGGAAATAAGTTTATATCACAAATGAACATTATTTTAACCTGTTCTATCAATTCCTGAAGTTATCAAGATTAAACCTGAATCACCCTGTATAATAGATATAACTGCAACTGCAATAGCCACAATATAAAAACAGGATTAAGATTATATTTATACTAAAATTTTTAAGTTACGCATAAATGCTACAAAAGAGGTACAGGAAGTAATCATTACCAAAGTTTATAGAATTAGTATATTCCGTAAACTTTGTCACGACTCCCAGGTATATGGAAGAACGGAGGCAAAAGGAAGATAAGAAAATATATTAAGAAAATAGGAAACAAAAGTATAATGGCCGAAAAAAATATATTAAGCAAAGTTTGTCAGGTTCCAATGATGAACCTTTCAACGATTTCATAGATTCACCATCAAGTGAATGTTTCAATGACTGATGATTGGGATGCCAAAGTCACATGTACTGCATAATGATTTTTTTTGTTGGATTTGTTATTAATGAACTCATAAAACTAAATCAAATATGTTTACTTCATCACATGCTTATCAAACAAACCTTGAAACTTTATTTATTTATCTGCTAAATGTGTTATAAGATAACTATTTATTAAAAATTAAATACATATATGGACAATATTGACATGGGTACTTATTAATGTTACATAGTTAATTACGTCTCATAACAGTTAATTATTAAATGCTATTTTCATTGCAAAATATTCAGAAATTAAATTCTAAAGTATTTTCTGGTTGTATTCCACGAATCTCATAGGCAAACCAACATCAGATCTGAAACCGAAACTTTTCGTACTGAATTTTATAGGCACAGGGGTAGTTGATGTAGGTTCAACTGCAAACTGAGATAAAATGTTTATAAGTGATATTTTGACGTTCATCATGGCGAACCTTTCTCCTAAAAAAGAAAATTTTATTCTACAATTGTTCAGAAAGTAGAACGCATAAGCAAGATAATTATAGAGTATTTACTAAGTTGACGCAGAGCCGTTGAACGTATTATGAGATAACATTTTTAAGATGAACTACTTAAATATTTTTTCTACGCTCATGCAAAAAACAACTTTTTCTAATTTTGACATATAAAGTGACACTTTTTAAAACTGTTTGACATTATGAAACGTCTTACTTTATGTAACTAGTTGCATAAAGTAAAATTGTATGCAATTGGTGACGAAAAATGTATTTCAAAATTAGTGACAAAAAGAATTATTCTATTTATTAAACTGTTATAATACAAATTAAAAACATAAATTATAAATTAATTAATTATTATAAATATTGATAACACAATTATTGCAATTATTCAAATTAATTCCCGACGACATATTTTTTTCATTGCTCGAACTTGCTGTTATTTGGGAAGCGGCGCACATTGCATTAGATGTTTCACCAAATATTTCTTGCGCTATAAGTTTTTTATTATTCATGGAATTTTCAACATATCCCTCCGCAACAGAGCTAGATTTCCAACCTCCGTGCCTCTTTAATTTTAAAATATCAGCGCCACTGTCTGCTAGGAAAGTGGCAGAGCTTCTTCTGAAGCAGTGGCCAGTATATAGAACAGGATTTGAAAGACCAAGAAATTGTGCAATAACTTTTGGCAGACTGCTAAATGTGTTAATTCCCACAGGATTTCTGGTACATTTTCCATTACAAAAAATCTGTTGTGTTTAAGAACCTGGGGACGCAACTTAATATATTTTCTTAATATTTCAACAAGATTCGTATTTTCAATGTCTCCAGTGGTAATTGCAAACTGCCATATAACTTTTGTTTTTGAAGGTGGGATATCAACACGAAAATGGCTTCCTTCGTCTATAACATTTTCAACTGGAAGAAATGTTAATTCTGCTTTTCTGCATGCTCCTGCCATTCCAATTATCATTGCAACCTTAGCCATTAAGTATTCTTTGTCATCAGCTTCCACTAAAAATTTGACAAAATCTTCTTTAATAAAAACTTTTGACTTTTTAGCACTGTACCCGTCCGCTTGCCTTTTAATATATGCTACCAAATTTGTATATTTTTTAATATCAATATTCCTTTTCAGATTTAGTTCAGACCTTAACATTGAGTAAAGTGTCCATAATGTGGAAACTTTTAGATCTTTCTTACCCTCAAAATATGCAAGTAAAACTTTCTCATTAACATGTTTAATTTTCTTCTCATCACACCACGTAACAAATTTTTCGTATGCCAAATCATAAACTGCCTTGACTTTTTGGGAATTACTGATAATAGAGCATTACCTGCTGCCTCTTCAATATCGCTTGGTAGCTCTTCAGAACTTGAATCACTCATTTTTTAAAAATAAAACTGAAAATATATCAATCTCGCTAAAAACCTTCCGTCTAGACTTTTTTACAAAATGTCAAACTGACAAGTAACATGAAGTAACAGCAACAAACTAAATTTATGTTTTCCAAACTTTTGTCAATTATATTAAATTTTATTTTTTTATTACTTTCTTCAAAATTAGAAAAAATCTTGTATGCAATACGTTACGAAATGAAATTTTGTGTAACTTGTGAGTTTTTGCGAAAAATTAGGCATTTCGTAACTGATGGCATAAATAGCTATTGTTGAACTATATTTAGAAAAAAAAATGGTTCTTTATTGTTCTAGTGTAATAACATTTTTATTGCACTTATCTGTCATTCTATTATTTTTGTCATCATGACAAACACAAACGTTCAAATAGACGCCATATTTAATCAATTTTCTGTGAGAATGGTAAAAATAAAGTTTGAGTTAAATTGTTCCTAACATATTAGTTCCTAACTTTATTAATGCAAATTGATTGTGCAAATTAATTATTAAATATTTTTATATTAAATTACGATTTTTATTTTCCTTCACTAGTCAGTTAAATAAAACATTTTTGGGTTTTTGCATAAACATAAAAAAAATATTGTATGCAACTCGTACAAGAAGGGTTTTTTACACGCGACGTGAAATTGTCCAACGAGGCCGTCAGGCCCAGTAGGACAACACTACTTACTTTTTACACTTGTATAAATAATATAAAAGATCACTATATTTTTGCCAATTTTGACGTCTGTTACATGTCATATTAACAAATTTCCGCTTGTTTATTATTTATTAAAGTAATATTCATTATTTTATACATGTGTAGTGTGTAGTAGTTGTCTTGTGTATGGTCAAAATCAAGAAATTAAAATCGAGAACAATGAAAAATTGGAGTAGGTAGCATAATTTTTCATAGAATTGAATCCATGTGCAACATGGTTTGCCAGATATAGCATAATTAAGTTTTAATAGAATTTATTACTATGAATTTATTTTAATTTACTGATAACCGCGGTAGGCGGTTACTATGTTGATGTTTCTCTGTTTTCTTGTTAAACAAATCGGTCTTGACAGTTTTTGCAAATATTTGTAAAGAGCTGACTCTTCCGTATAAATATTAGCTAATAAACTGACAAAATATGCATACGGCAGGATTGGCAACAGTTATAGGAATGAACACCTTTGTACAGAAATATTTGCAAAAACTGTCAATTATAGACCTAATGGCGACAAGACAACAGAGAAATATCAACATAGCAACCGCCTACTGCGGTTATCACTAACCGGTCACAAAAAGATGTTTAGAGTGTAGATTTGTTGAAATCGGCTATTGCAGGAAAAAGTTCTGAAAAAAATAAATCTAGGGGTTGCTTATTCCCGCCCTCCAGAAACATGAGCCAAGGAATAAACACCATCACAAAATAGCTTTTGACTAGCTGATAATGTGTACCAAAATTAAAATTTCTAAGTGTAACCGTTTTTAAGGAAAAATGAAAAAACTATTTTTTCCATTTTGAGACTCGAATATCTCAACAGGAAGGATACAAATTGAAAATTTTCATATGAAGATGCCCCCCTGAAATCACTTGTGGTAAAATATTTGACCATCATTCTGGAACACCCTGTATAAGAGTCTGTTTCATAATAATTTGGAGAGCCATGTTCCAAAATATCAATGAACTCTACTGGACTAATATGACTTGATCATTAAAATGATGAAGAATAAATTAGATGTTTTATTTACATCGTGGCACTTATTCCTTTTTTTTACTTACCCAAACAAATTCTTGGACCTTCACCAAATGGTAAATAATACAGTCCATCCTTATTAATCATACTATTGTCTGAGAATCGCTCAGGATTGTATTTGTGTGGTTCAGGGAAGTACTTTTCGTCGAAATGCAAACCTAATAAAGGAATGTAGACCAGTGTTCCTTTATCAATTAAAATATCTGTCCCAGGAATTGTGAAATCTGAATTACATTCCCTGTCAAGGAAAGGCAAAGCAGGATATCTTCTTAGAGTTTCTTAAACATAAAATATAAGTTTAGCAACTTATAGATATTTTTAATACATGATAGTTACCTAAAATACACATTTCTAAATATTTCAGATCCTTTAAATTATCATAGGTGATTTCTTTATTTTTTTGAAGGTAATTCAGTATTTCCTCTCGCAACTTGTTTTGAATTTGAGGATGAATGCATAATTCATATAAGGTAAATGATATCGCAGCACTTGTCGTTTCTACTCCTGCCGCAAAGAATTGCATGGGTTGGGATACAACCTTGTCCCCATCTGAAATAGAAATTATATATAACAAATTTGTAAGTAATAAATTCTAATAAAAAATTAAATATACAAGGTGTCTTCGTTTATTAGTAGGACCTTATCTACTGGAAAACCATAAAAAGTACTTTTCTTATCACTAGTACTGTCTTTTTGTAAACACAGTAAAATACCCAACAGGTAAAACCAATAACAGGATAAGTTACAGTCAGAATTTATAGTTAAAAGTAATAAAATGAGAATAATTAAAAACAAACAATATATAATCAAATTTAGGAAAAATAAAAAAACTACATATACCCATAAGACAGAAAAAGAGAGTTTCTTCAATATTAGTAAAGTAAAATGTTAAGCATGCTATGAAAGAATGCAGGAAAGCATTCGAAAATTCAGATAATTTAGCAAAAGATCTGATTTAGTAATGTTATGAATTAATTTGAAAAGGAACATTACGGAATGCATTTAACGCCTAGAAATAAGACTTTGTAATTTTGTATTACTTACAAAATTTCATTTTCTCACAAAATTCTTTATTCTTCTTCAATTCCACAATAATATCGATTAAATCGTTTCCTTTAAAATTAGATTTTTCTCTTTGCTTAATAGTATGCCAAAATGCGTTCTTCAGATACTCAACTGCTCGAACATCTGCAAATTGCAAACGAAATAATCTTACTAAACCATGCATGAAGAAATGAGCAGATTGAGCAATAGCAATTTTCCAATTAAAATCAAAGAACAATCTGACAATCTCCGGGAAATTACTTTCTTCTTCATCGAAACAGTGCGCGTTGATTCCAAATGCTGATCTTGCTATAACTTCAGCAGCAAATTTGGTGGCGAAATCTTTAGCCTCCAACAGCCCTTGATTCCTTTTTAAGTACATATTCATTTCAACTCCTATGTCCTTTATGATAGGTAGCATTGATTTCAGTTTTCCAGAAGTAAATGCAGGGGTTACTTTCGACCTCATTAATTTCCAGTTTTCATTTTTCGATAAAAACAATGAATTCGCAAATATTTGGTTATGCTCTGGTGCTAAAATAGTTCTATTTGCGAAATGGTCAAAATGCTTCATTAATACATCTTTAATTATTTTCGGCGATCTTAGGGTTAAAACTGGTTTGTGAAATACAAACACTCCTACGTAAGGTTCTTCTGTTGAATTGTAAATATTTTGTTGCCAATGTCCCATCGTTGTTTGGAAAGTGATGACATCATACAGGTTGCCGACAAATGGCTTTGGTTTTAAGTAGTGTACTCCTTTATTTTTCCAGTAATCATAATTTCTTGAAAAATATTTATAAAGTATATAGATGGCTACAAGAAGGAGGAGCGGAATATCTATCAACCATGACGAAGTTAGCAGCATCTGAAAAGAAATAAAAAGATAAATATGCGGCAATTTTGTTATCTAGAAAACTATTAGAGATAGGGAGTTGGTTAAATTAAATTTAATCCTGAAGATAAATTGAAAATATTTATTAGGTGTTAGTGGTGAGGTTTTTGAAAAACAAATTGAACATACACGAAATTGAAAGTATGTTTTTAATACTATTTGCGTTTCTCTTTTCTACTACATTAAATGTTTAGTCAGGTGTCTTATTTGTTAGAAATTGTTATCAAATTTTTTTCAATAGTGTATAGGCCTGATATTATTCTGACATTACTAATTGCTTATTCTCTTCCGAGTTGAATAATGCATATGTTTATTGACGATTTTGCACCGGAAAATTCTTCACCATTGCATCTTTTTCCATTTTTGTCTAAAAACTAACTTAAATAAACATTTTTGAGATATATATTATTATTTTTTCAAAAGCTTGTGCAGCTTTTATACTAATATGTCTCCCACAAAAGTTTAGTTAATTTAAGAATGTATTTAATAAATGGAAATACATAAATATCATTATCAAAATAGAAACATTTTTGGCAGTTAATTTAATAATACATTTTTTGTTGATATTTATTATTTAATTAAAAATTTTCGTAAACAAATAAATAAAATTTTGTCTATGTCTAAATTAGAATAAAGTACAGAAGATATGTCGAATTTTGCAACAATTGTTGTGATTTTCGTACTTAATGTAAGTTGCAACATTGTTAAATCTTTTTTATTGATTAGTTTATTGGTGGTATATGAAAATTTTTGAATAAGACGAAACGTTACATCGAAAATCTGAAAGAAAAGAGTTAACGTGGATATTCGTGAAGCTCTACAAATAAACAAGGATATCACGAAAATATAATTTTTTTACAAAATTTCTGACTTAATGGCGCATTTTTATTCCTGGTGATAATTTTAATGATATTGTGGAGAGTAACTTTTCTGTGTACCTACTAATGTCACAACCAACATAAAAAATACACCTAAAATATCTAATAAATAGTGAAGATTATTTGCCGATAGAATCACCAGACATACTATACAGGATGTTCGGAAATGATGCGTCAATATTCCGAGAGGTGATTCTACATAAAAAAATTAATGGCTACAAAACCTTATATTTTTTCAAAATCTCAAAATAAATACATTTCTTCTCCCTCTTCTTGTTTATTTTAAACAGGTATGTTTATGGTACGTAAAATCTAATATTCAAAAATAAACATAAATGGAATACAAGATATGGTATTCTACTACATATAACTTTGAAAGTTTAAAAAACAAGGTTAACATTTGGAAGTCATTTTTATAACCTCTCAACAAATTCATATGAGTATACACAGTAACTCCAATAATAAATGTTTGCACTATTTTATTTTCTTTTCAACTTCTTTTATATCATCTCATAAAGCAATAACTAGTGACGATATACAGGGTGTCCCGAAATAAATGCAACAAAATTTGGTCAGAAATTCTTAAGAGAAACTTAAGGGACCCGTATTTTTTACTTTTGATAAGTGCGGCCCCCTTTCGGAGATATAGCCCCTAAAAATTTAATTTTTTTTTATATCTCAGAGCTATATCGCACAAGAACCACCAAATTTGGTACACAGGGATTTTATGACATGTAGAATGCGATGCTGAATAAGCTTTTTGGCAAGGGGCCCCCACAAGACACTTTTTCGGGGGCCCCCTTGCCTTTGGGGCCACCGAACATTAGTTGCATATTTAATTTTTAAAATGGCAAAATGTGATTGGATGCATATCGAGGTTCATATGAAATTTTAAAGTGTTAATCGTAGGTGGCTGGCATTCGCAATAAACAATCAATTTTATTCTGTGACAGTTGTCATTAACCAGTGTCAAATTGTTACCATTAATAGTTGTCAGTAATCATTGTTCCCGAAAAAATGGTGAGATTTTCTGTCCAAGAAAGGGTACAAATGCACCAAATTTACGGGGAGGCTCGTGGAAATTCACGTCTCGCACGCAGATTGTACGCCGAGCGATTTCCTGCACGCATACTCCCATACCATTCAATGTTTGCACGAGTACATCGGCAGCTAATGGAGACAGGATCCGTAGTTGTGAAAAAACCTAGCTCAGGGAGAAGTTATTTATTAACTCCCGAACAGGAAGAAATTATCTTAAATTTAATTGAAGAAAATCCCGAAATAAGCATAAGACGCGCGTTATCTCAACTTGAGATTCCCAGAACAAGAATACAACGCTTTATCAAACGACAACTGTTGAAACCTTTTCACTTTCAAAAGGCCCAGGAACTTAAAGTAGAAGATTTGCCACGAAGATTTATACCGGGATTTATACGAAATTTTTTCTTTACCGGTGAGGTGTGCTTTACAAAAGATGGCCTAATAAATTTGCACAATCTTCATTATTGGGCTATGGCAAATCCATTTGTCTTAAGGCAGACTCATTCGCAAGAAAAATTTTCAATTAATTGCTGGGCTGGAATTGTCAGAGATTGCATCACGATTAAATGCTGAAAGTTACCTTAATTTTTTGCATGAACTACCGCCTCTTATGGAAGATGTTCCTCTCGGTATTAGACGCAATTTGTTCTTTATGCACGATGGTGCCCCACCACATCGGGGGCACTTCGTAACTGAGTGGCTGAATGAAAATTTCCAAGGGCGATGGATAGGTAACAATTCTCTTCATGTAACATGGCCCCCCCGTTCTCCCGATCTAAATGCCATGGACTTTTTTTTCTGGGGGGCCATGAAGGATCGCGTCTATGCCGTACCAATTAGAACCCGGGAACAATTACATGAACGAATCCTTGCTGCGGCTGAAGAAATTAGACAGATTCCCAACATTCACACGAAAATACGTCAAAATTTCGTGTCACGTTTGCAGGCTTGTGTTAAACAAAACGGTTCTCACTTTGAACACGTTTTACGGGACTGACCAGTGTGATTTTAACAAACTTTTTAGAATTAAATTATTTAATCATGAAGTACCATTAATTTTGTTATTAATTTCCAAGTTTATTGTACCTTATTTTGATATTCACATTTTCTTATTAATTGTTAATGTTTAACTTGTGATTTCTTTAAATTAAAATTAAATTTCTTTAAATTGTGATTTTTTTACAACTACTGATCCTGTCTCTATGAGCTACCGATGATGGTTAATGACAACTGTCACAGAATAAAATTGATTGTTTATTGCGAATGCCAGCCACCTACGATTAACACTTTAAAATTTCATATGAACCTCGATATGCATCCAATCACATTTTGCCATTTTTTCGAAAAACGCTGCGTTTTGTATACCTACAAATGAAATGGTTATTATTTTCCCCACTGACAACAACGCAGTATTTGACAACTAAATCATACTACAAATCGTCACAGCTAATTGATATTCAGATTGTCTGCTACTACTACTACCAACATGTTGCGCCGATTATCTGTTCAATCTGCAGTACAATAAATTGCACAATGTATGGGCCGATTTAAAAGAAATCCATACAATAATATATTTGACGTTCTGTAACCCTACAAATTTTAGGTTTCTGAAAAAAAATGTTATAGGGCTTTGTGACATTAATTTCTTGTAGGATCACCCCCAGAAATATTGTATTGCAGTAATCCTGGTGTATTAAATAATTCATCGAAATAATAATCAAATTATATCCAATCAAATATGTTTATTGGTCCAGCAGAAAAAAATAACCATTTATAGCACAAAAATTAACACAAATGTAATGTACAAATATTAAATAACATAAAGGCAAAATAAATGTAGCAGTACAACTAAATACGGGTACCTACATGTTAAGTAATTAATATGCACGCACATAGCATTCTTCATATGACTAATACGTTAATGAAAATTATTTATTAACAGTAAACATTATATAAAAAGAAAAGAAATAAAAACAAAACAAATGCGAAGTCACTGTAATTACAAAAAACTTATAGCTTTATTTATAGATTTAATAGAAGAAAAGTTTATATCACAACGATCATATGTAATATTGAAATCATGAGACATGATATAAAGTGGAGACTTTCTTAAAATATTCGTATGTATATTCGTATTCGTTGGTAAAAAAATCATTTTGCCTAAGACGAAAATTAGGATCTATGACAATAAAATACTCTAATAATGACATGCAAACAATTTATTGTTAAACAAAATGTACAAAACTAATACACTATTTGTAGCCCGTCTTAGTTTTAATGAGGAAATATCGAATTTAGAAAGCTATAGTTCATGGTGCAGTCCCAAGAGGGTTATACACCATCACATTTGAAGGAAAGAAACTTTTAAACAATAAATTACATAGATAAGATACCAAATTATAGCACCGTACTCCAACTTAGACCATACAAACAAAAATAAAGTATATTCAGCGCATTAATATTAGAAAAATATCTGCAGTTTATTATGGTAAAACCTAGCATCTTAAATGAGGATTTAACTACATTATTAATATGTTCTGAAAAACTCAGTTTAGAGTCAAATACAAGCACAAATCTCTTAATGTACACTCCCTCTGAAAACCAGTATTATTTAAAGAATAACGAAACAAAATGGGTACGTGTTTCCTAGAATAAGTAACCACTTTATATTTGGATAAGTTTAAATGTTTCACACTTTTCAATTAATTATTGATATTTGAGAATGTAAAAGTTCCCAGTCATTACTATAATCAATTTTGCAATAAATTTTCAAGTCATCGGCGAAAATCAACTCTTTACAGCTAATAATTTTTGGAAAATTATCAATAAATATTAAGAATAGTAGGGGGTCAAGATTGGACCCTTGAGGAACATCCGAAGCAGCCGCAAACAGTTCAAATTTAAATCCATTGTATGCATACAGTTCATATGCACTTTTTTGCTTAAAATATGACAAGGAATCACCCCTTGAAATTAAAGTCATCACTTAAGATACACCCTGTAGATAACCCCAAATTCAGCTAATCTAAACAACATTATAGTATGATTAACTGCATCGAAAGCCTTAGGAAACTCGACATATACCACATCCACCTGTCCCCTAGAATCAATGACTCTAGATATATTTTGCGTAATTAAATAGTTACTTGTATATTTTCAAGAAACGATTATACATTAAATTATCCCGTCTATTAAGTTATTGACAGGTTTGTTTATTATTGATTCTAATCGAAACTATAACTAGCATATCCAATAACAAAAATAATGTATGAATGATTTATATTTGCATGTATTAGAAAATTATTCCAAAATAGTCTCATTTAATCAATTCGAGTACCACTAACAAAGAGATAACAGCGGTTAAATGGATAAAATCAAATAAAGCGTAATATTAAAATATTGCTGAACAGCTAAGTAATGGTAAGTTAAAATATTACTATAGTAACAACAGAGTACTAGTTCATATTACTAAATTTTAATTACTGTACCTAAATTATTACTACTGTCAGTTTCTGTTTTGTATGTCTTATAATTATAAACAGATATAACAACTAAACGTTATTTAATTTTTCGAATTTTAACATTTAAAACACTTTTAGCATTTTAAACTATTTCTCAAAAAAATAATAATTTATTATTGTCACTTACCTTTTAGATGTAATTATTAATGTCACTTATTTACTGCCAACGTATTTGTAATATTTAAGAAACCTTACGAAGCAACAGGAATCTGGTAGAATGTAACATAAATATTTATTATTGCAGTTTATTAATGCAATTATTATCTGTGGAAATAATGACTGTATCTTTCAAGCTTTACACAGTGTACTCGAAAATCAAACGTATATTTTTTAATGGATGCCAGTTTTATCTTAAATTTTTTTTAATGTCAATGTTATTTACTCGATGCTAAAACAATGGATACATACAAAAATAAAATACTCGACTAGTCTCTGCACATAGTCGTTTATAGTACGAAGTTCAACCTTCCCTCATACAGCCCATGTTTGTTATTCTTAAATATTAATGATGCAGTCAGAAAAGTGATATATATATATATATATATATATATATATATATATATATATATATACAGTATGCGCCAAAAGTATGGAATAAATTCAATAAAAACGAAACAATTATTTTTTGGGAAAAATCCTCGAACAGGTCGATTAAAAATACATATTTTAGCGTAAAATGCGATTTTCAAATGTCATTTATTTTCGAGTAATGACGTCATCGACTTTTTTTTTAAATAGCAACACCATATTTTTTTCCTTGATTCTGAAAGATCTTTTAATTTTCTATCAGGCAGTACTAAAATTTTGCCCTCTTACATAGGAAAGTTTTCGAGTAAATGACGAAAATAAAGCAAAAACGTAATCAAGTTTAGTTTTTCGAATTCCATAGTTCTTTTATGAATCACGTACGTGAAAATCTTTGCAAAGTGTCATTGTCGTACCGACTTTCTAATAAGTATTGTAAGCGACAGAAATTATTATTCAATTTAAAGTATTATGGCACATTTAACTGTTACTCAAAGAATTGAAATTTTAATTCTTATCGGACGCGGGAATATGACTAGAACTCAGCAGGAAGTTTTCGATTTATTTAATGAAAAATATCTAGATCACCCTATCAGCCAATCAACAGTCAGTAAGGCAGAGTCTAAATTTAGAGAAACTGGCAATGTTGTAAATATTCCATAACCTGGACGTCCAAGCATTAGTGAAAATCAGAAACAGATAAGTATGGTGGATAATCCTCATAATTCTTCACGATTGGTTGCATTAAACAATGACACTAGTAAGAGCGCAGTGCTACGTATCTTGAGGAAGGAAAAATATCATCCCTACAAAATTCAACTTGTGCAGGAACTCAATGAAGACGATCCCGATCGCCGCTTACACTTTTGCGAAATTCTAATGGATTTATGTCAAGGACCGGTAAATACTTTTTTCAGATGAGGCCACATTTTGTCTGAATGGTAACAGTAAACCGTCAAATTTTCAGATATTGGAGTCGGGAAAATCCTCGTTGGATGGCAGAAGCACATACCCAACACCCTCAGAAATTAAATGTGTGGGCTGGAATAGTTGACGACAGAATAGTGGGGCCTTTCTTCTTTGAAGGAACCCTTACAGGACAAAGATATTTAGAGTTTCTAGAAAATGACCTTGTTCCAGTCCTTGCCGTAATTTTTCCTAACGATAATGACCCTGACATTCCTGACGATACCATATGGTTTCAGTAAGACGGTGTACTTACGCACTATGCGCGCCCTGTACGAGATTTTTTGCACAACTGTTTTCCTGGGAGGTGGATCGGCAGATGCGGATCGATAGAATGGCCTGCAAGATCATCAGATCTTACACCTCTTGACTTTTTTTTATGGGGATACGTGAAGACAAAAGTGTACATTAATAAACCACGTAATTTAGAAGAACTTCAAAATCGCATTCGGGACGAAATACGTAGAGTTACCCCAGAAATCATTCATAATGTGCAAGAAGAATTTCTTCACAGACTTGCGCATTGTCAAGAAGTTGGTGGATGGCAATTTGAACATTTAATTTAAGTATAAAATTTAATCAATTGTATTTTATTTTACATACCTCAGAATTGTTACTTTTTTATGGATAAAATTTACGTTTTCTAACATTCAATCGTCCTTTACTCGAAAACTTTCCTATGTAAGAGGGCAAAATTTTAGTACTGTCTGATAGAGAATTAAACGATCTTTCAGAATCAAGGAAAATCGATGACGTCATTACTCCAAAACAAATGACATATGAAAATCGCATTTTACGCTAAAATATGTATTTTTTAAATTAAAAATCGACCTGTTCGAGGATTTTTCCCAAAAAATAATTGATTCGTTTTTATTGGATTTATTCCATACTTTTGGCGCATGCTGTATATATATATAGTGTATGTATTTATAGTGTTGACACTGATATTAAAATTATTTTAATATTTATATCTGTGTTATTCTTCTACATAAACCTAATAAAAACCTCAAAGGTTATCATTTTTAGATTTAAATTTAGCTCGCTAAATGAATTTTAATATTCTGCCTAATACCTAATTATTAAGTGCAGTTTCATTGCATAAACAGAATTATCACAGAAAATATGTAAGTATCATTGAAGATGATTTGTTTATAAATTCATCTAATAATCAATCAGTAGAATTCGATAAGTTTTAAACAAGTTGATAAAGCAGTTAGGTAAGTACATTTCTAAATTTTTATCTAAGTCTGCTTTATGAAATTTCCGATTATACAATATGTTGACAAGTTTATTAAATATCAATACGAGTATCTATTATTTAGGTGCAGAGATTTGTTTATCAAATTTTAGTTTAGAAAAATTCTTATTATAAAATTATCTAAATAATATTAAAATATGTTTTAAGACAATACCATAAAATAATTTATTACGTGTCGTAATAGTTTACTAAACGGCTTAACTTTTTGAAAAATATACCTAATATATGTGCATATACCCCAGGGCACAAGAAGCAGAAAAAATAATGGAATGAATGTAAAAGGGAGCTTTAAGTTAAAAGAAAACTAAGACAAAAGACGCAGCAAGAAGGAACATAGGAAACAAATAATAAATATGAGAAACAACGAAGGAAAACCGAGGGTTTATAAGAAATAAAAGAAAAAAAATATGAAGCTATATTATAAAACTATATCAAGGAGTGAAGGATGAGACAGCTAAGCTAAGACCAGTAATATATAAAGATAAAAATGAAAAGGTAGTCGCAGAAGATGAAATACTGAACCGATGAAAAGAATATTTTGAAGGGTTATTAAATGGAGATGAGATCAATGAAACGGAACAAGGCACTAGATTGCTAGGAGAAGAAGGCAATATGGTGCCAGCGCCAAGACAAAAATGGAAAGATAGTTGCAGAAGATGAAATATTGACCCGGTAGAAATAATATTTTGAAGAGTTATTAAATGTGAATGAAACCAATGAAAGGGAAAGGTTACAAAGAACTGCATTGCTAGGAGAAGAAGACAATATGGTACCAGCGCCAGGCAAAGAAGAAATTGAATTGATAATTTCGAAATTGAAAAATGATACGAGTCCAAGAAGTGACAAAGTGACAGCTGAACTACGTGGAGGGCAAGAGCTAATAGAGCAATTGCAGGAACTATTAGAAAGCTAGTAACTTTAAATAAGGTTTTCACAACATTATCACTGTTACAATCACATGACAACCTTGCTTTTGAATAAATCTACGCTCTTTGTAGCTTGTTTTTTTGTGTTTAGTATCCATGTGTCGTTGAAGTTTGGAGATCTTCATTGCTTCATTTTCGTAACTTAACACACATTACGTTTGCTGCTTGTCTTCTGGAATGTAAACCTAATTGACAGGTATTCTTTATTGTAACATTGAAATTTCTTATGATGACTGGAAGAAGGTTCATTTTGAACAACTTGCACCTTCTATTATCCTGATCAGACTTTTGCGTGTTACAACGACTGCCAAAACCAGAACGCACACAACATAGGAGTAACTAAATCAAATAAGAGCTCATAAGAGATTTTTTTTGGTTTGTCTTTTATTGGTAGTACGGCAATTGCACGCTATCTTACTGTGTCTCAACCGTCGTTATAGAAAACTGCACAATGCTTTTGCGTCTGCAAAGACTTGGAGCGTTATTCTTTTTAACAACACAAACATGGAGCGTACACTTCAAAATCTAGCTCTAGCGCGGTACTCCAATCTGTCGTTCCAAAACCGACCGATGACTATGACTAAGTTACAAAAACTGTTATGTACCAAGTTCAAAATTAAAAAATATATTAATTATGATTATTATTAATTAAAATATATATTATTTACATAGTTAATTATATTTGATAACAGGTACTTTTTAAAAGTTGTTTTCCTTACCGAATATACAGAAATGACATTTAAATTTATTTTTTGATTATATTCGACGAATCTCATAGGTAAACCAACTTCAGATCTGAAAGTGAAGCTTTTCTTACTGAATTTTATTGGCACAGGGGTACTTGCTGTGGGTTCAACTGCAAACTGAGATAAAATATATATCAGTGCTATTTTGACGTTCATCATGGCGAATCTTTCACCTAAAAAATAAAATTTTATTCAAGAATTGTGCGGTAAGTACGAGCTATAAACAAAATAACTATTACAGATTATTTATTGAGCAGCTGTAGAGCTGCTAAAGGTATTGTGGCGGCCTACAACATTTTAGGGTGATCTACTTAAATATTATAAAGGTCAAGTATAAGTCATGTTAAAATTTTAGCTTATGTTTAGCGTTTATATTGATTATTTTATGTGAAGGTTAACCTTAACTGCTGACCGAATGATAGGAAAATAATGGGTCACTGTTCCCAACGCTGACTTGTGGCTGACACTTCTGATCCTGCCCGTATGCCCTCATGATTGCGCACTTGTTCTAGCATCTTCTTTAGTATACATCTTTAATTTGTGTCTAATTTCTTCTTTTCCCGATATATGTGAAAACGTAAACAATCTATCCCATATATAACAAAGGTAATAGAGATATGATCAAATATTATAAGCCAATAATTATTTTGTGCAATTTTTCAAAATCCTTGAAATATTACATGGCATGATGTTTAACAACATTCATAGGAAAATTACTGCGGCATATCACGGTTTTATAAAAGCCAGATCCACTACAATAAAACTCCTCTGTGTGATTCAGTTTCTGTGTACTGTTTTAAATGCTGATAATCAAGTTGAAGTTATCTATACTGATTTCAGAATAACGTGGTAGACTTGACCGCTATATTTTGCCCGAAAAACTTGATGCAATCTTTGCTTATGACCAGTTAACAAACTTATGACATTTCTAAGTGTTCAGAGTTTGTTGAAATTCGTGGTTTCAAGGCAGTAGAGTATGCCGCTATTTTCGTAATTCCTCAGGCTTCCTCTCTTGGACTTTTGATTTTTGCCGTTTTTATAAATGATCGTCAATCTTTTAGACTGTAATGACCTGCTTTACGCGGACGATCTAAAAGCTTTATTCAGAAATGAATTCGTCTCAAGGCGCCATTTATTTGCAAACTTCCTAGTTAATGCCTGGTCTTTTTCTTTAAATATAAGTAAGTGTCAAATTGTGACTCACTAGGAATTCAAATCTATTGTACTTCGACCATGTTGACAATATGCAATTAACAAGAGCTATTGAAGTAAAAAAAATAGGATGTTTTATTTAACGCTAAATTAACATTTTCAAATCATATTAACAATGTACTCGCTCAATGTTCAAAATGATTTCATTCTTTTATATTGTTCGTTTATTGTTCCTAAACTGCAACATGCTAGGTTGGTTTGGAGTCCTTCCTATTCTACATCTGTCAGTCTTGAATGCATTCAGATGAAGTTTTAGAATATTTTATTTTATTTCACAGAATAATTAATTGTAAATCTTTATTTGTCAATAAAATATCTTTTTTGAATTTAAAGAGACCTATTCGGATTTCAATTGGAATTGGATGGATTGTTTTTGGCAATATTTTAGGTATAATTTTATAATTCGATTAAATATGAGCCATATTGCTTATTACATATCAATAATTTTGTGTGAAATTAAATTTTTTTGATTATTTATTTAAATTAAGTCACATTGCATGTTTCTGTGTTAAACTATTTTATTGTCTAATGGTAAGAAACTTAAAAAAATATCCAGTGGTAGATAAATAGACACACATGGTTGTATTTAAAAACATGTTTACTGACCGACTATTTTACTTAAAAAAATAAGCATACAAGGTGTTTCTCAGGTAGAGGTAAAAAAATAAGGGTTTTTTGTTATATAAATATGGGGTCGTTGGGCAGCCGTTGTCCAGCTACAGCGCGTCAAAAGTTAAAAAAAAATCAGATTTTAATTTAATCGCTTGAGATAATTTATAACAAATATTAATATATTCTGTAAATTATCTCAAGCGGTTTAGAAATTAAAGTAGCTGGACGATGGCTGCCCTACGACCCCATATTTATATAACAAAAAACCCTTATTTTTTTACCTCTACCTGAGAAACACCTTGTATGCTTATTTTTTTAAGTAAAATAGTCGGTCAGTAAACATGTTTTTAAATACAACCATGTGTGTCTATTTATCTACCACTGGATATTTTTTTAAGTTTCTTACCATTAGACAATAAAATAGTTTAACACAGAAACATGCAATGTGACTTAATTTAAATAAATAATCAAAAAAATTTAATTTCACACAAAATTATTGATATGTAATAAGCAATATGGCTCATATTTAATCGAATTATAAAATTATACCTAAAATATTGCCAAAAACAATCCATCCAATTCCAATTGAAATCCGAATAGGTCTCTTTAAATTCAAAAAAGATATTTTATTGACAAATAAAGATTTACAATTAATTATTCTGTGAAATAAAATAAAATATTCTAAAACTTCATCTGAATGCATTCAAGACTGACAGATGTAGAATAGGAAGGACTCCAAACCAACCTAGCATGTTGCAGTTTAGGAACAATAAACGAACAATATAAAAGAATGAAATCATTTTGAACATTGAGCGAGTACATTGTTAATATGATTTGAAAATGTTAATTTAGCGTTAAATAAAACATCCTATTTTTTTTACTTCAATAGCTCTTGTTAATTGCATATTGTCAACATGGTCGAAGTACAATAGATTTGAATTCCTAGTGAGTCACAATTTGACACTTACTTATATTTAAAGAAAAAGACCAGGCATTAACTAGGAAGTTTGCAAATAAATGGCGCCTTGAGACGAATTCATTTCTGAATAAAGCTTTTAGATCGTCCGCGTAAAGCAGGTCATTACAGTCTAAAAGATTGACGATCATTTATAAAAACGGCAAAAATCAAAAGTCCAAGAGAGGAAGCCTGAGGAATTACGAAAATAGCGGCATACTCTACTGCCTTGAAACCACGAATTTCAACAAACTCTGAACACTTAGAAATGTCATAAGTTTGTTAACTGGTCATAAGCAAAGATTGCATCAAGTTTTTCGGGCAAAATATAGCGGTCAAGTCTACCACGTTATTCTGAAATCAGTATAGATAACTTCAACTTGATTATCAGCATTTAAAACAGTACACAGAAACTGAATCACACAGAGGAGTTTTATTGTAGTGGATCT
Source organism: Monochamus alternatus (assembly GCA_037114965.1). Classification (NCBI taxonomy): domain Eukaryota; kingdom Metazoa; phylum Arthropoda; class Insecta; order Coleoptera; family Cerambycidae; genus Monochamus; species Monochamus alternatus. Next base: position 67,256,254 of record CM073431.1, on the reverse strand, counting down.
GGCTTTTATAAAACCGTGATATGCCGCAGTAATTTTCCTATGAATGTTGTTAAACATCATGCCAAATATTAATATATTCTGTAAATTATCTCAAGCGGTTTAGAAATTAAAGTAGCTGGACGATGGCTGCCCTACGACCCCATATTTGTATAACAAAAAATTCTTATTTTTGGACACAGAGTATATCTCTGGATTTTTGACCTCTACTTAAGAAAAATCCTGTATAATAATACCGATAATGCTACCACTTTGTAGATAATTGACTACTTATGTAGTTTGCAAAAAACGGAATTTCATGAGACAACTACTCTGCGGGTTAATACCCCGACCAACATTGAATCTAATGAAATAGTATAATAAATATAATTAAAGTATATCAGGTAAATTAAATTATATTTTGCTTTACTCGTCCAATTAGATAACACATTTAGTATCATCGTTGCAGGCTTTATCGAGTACATTTAAAAAACGAATCATCACAACTACCAAAAAATGATTTCATAACCTATATACCCTAGTTAGACCTGAAGGACATTCATTACACTGTTGTGCTTTATCGAGACAGGTTCGATTAGTGAGAAAATAATACCGAAAAAAAAAATTGAAAAAATAGTGAAAATGTTAAAAATTCAAGTAAAATATTATAAGTTGTTCAGTGATTTGGTTAAGGCTGTCGAAAAGGGTATGAGGAAATGAGGAAACGACGTAGTGTTGTAGAAAGTTCAAGTAAGATGTGTGTTATTCGTTAGTATTACCGTTAAACCTGTGTGCATAACAATCAGCTAAAACCATTAAAACTGTTCAGTGATTTAGTTAAGCCTGTAGATATACAGTATGCGCCAAAAGTATGGAATAAATTCAATAAAAAGGAAACAACTATTTTTTGGGAAAAATCCTCGAATAGGTCGATTTTTAATTTAAAAAATACATATTTTAGCGTAAAATGCGATTTTCAAATGTCATTTGTTTTCGAGTAATGACGTCATCGACTTTTTTTTAGATAGCAACACAAGTTTTCGAGTAAATGACGATTGAATGTTAGAACACGTAAATTCTCTGTAAAGGAAAGGCAACGCAGGATATCTTCTGAGAGTTTCTTAAACATAAAATTTAACTTGATATTTTTAATACTATGATATTTACCTAAAATACACATTTCCAGATACTTCAGATCATTTAAATTATCATAGGTGAGTTCTGTATTTGCTTGAAGGTAATTCAGTATTTCCCCTCGCAACTTGTTTTGAATTTGTAGATGAATGCATAATTCATACAAGGTAAATGCTATGGCAGCGTTTGTTGTTTCTACTCATGCTTCAAAAAATTGCGTTGGTTGCAATACAACCTTGTTCCCATCTAAAATAGAAATGTTATGCATATAATAAATTATAAGCAATACCAGTACCAATAAAAATTTTAAGATAGAAGTTGTCTCGGTTTATAAGAGTGGAACTTCTGCTGGAGTGGAGGTTGAAAAGAGATTTCTCATCTTTATTATTGTCTTATGGTAGTGTAGGAACTACACTTTTTTATGAAAAAGTTTTTTTATTAAAAAACTATCCGCAATTGGATTTTTGATAAAAATTATACTGCTGCTGAATTATCTTTACGATTAAGATTTTGTATTACTTACGAAATTTCATTTTGTCACAAAATTCTTTTCCACAATAATATAGATCAAATCGTTTCCTTTTAAATTTAAATTTTCTCTCTGCTTTATGGTATGCCAAAATGCGTTCTTGAGGTACTCAACTGCCTTAGCATCTATGAATTGTAAACGAAACAATCTTGCTATACCAGGCAAGAAGAAATGTACAGATTGACCAATAGCAATTTTCCAATTAAAATCAAAGAAAATTCTGACAATTTCCAAGAAATTGCTTTCTTCTTCATCGAAACAATGTGCATTGATTCCAAATGCTGTTTTAGCTATAACTTCAGCCGCAAATTTGGTGGCGAAGTCTTTAGCCTCCAACAGCTCTTAATTCCTTTTTAAGTACATATTCATTTCAAGTCCTATGTCCTTCACGATAGGTAGCATTACTTTTAGTTTCCTAGAAGTAAAGGCGGGGATTACTTTCGATCTCATTAATTTCCAATCTTGGTTTTTCGAATAAACAATGAATTCGCAATTATTTGGTTATGTTCTGGTACCATAATGGTTCTGTTAGCGAAATGGTCAAAGTGCTTCATCAATATATATTTAATTAATTTTGGAGATCTCACTGTTAACACTGGTTTATGAAATGCAAACGCCTACGTAGGGTTCGTCTGTTGAATTGTAAATGTTTTGTTGGCAACTTAATAATTTTAAAATCTTTTAATTATTCATTCCTTTCCACTTGTTAAAAATTCTTTCCATTTTACACCAATGGCTTAAAAATTTCCAAGAATTTACTGTGTACACTATTTACATACCGAAGTATCGTTGTAGAAGCCCAGCGTGTGTTATAATAACTCATTATAAAAACTCGCGCTATTTGTTTATTGATACTGTTAATTGCTCAAAACCAGTTGAATAATTAATATATAAATTAATAGGAGTATATAAACACTTTAAAATGACGTGTAGTAATTTCAATCAATAATAATGAATTTATACGTAACTTTAGGGAAGGCTGTATATAAACAATAAAACAGCAGTTCATTACTGGAACATTTATCAAACATTACTTCATTCTTTAGACACCTAGGCATCTGGTATTTTAAACTATTTAAATTTGTTAACTCACGAAATGACAACATTCTATTTAAGTAACTATTAATTGCAGTTTCATTATACACAATTATCGCAGAAAATAATTAAGTATCACTGAAAACGATTTCTTACAAATTCAATCTTCTCTTAATAAGCAGTTGTACGATTTGATGTCTTAGAAAAAGTAATGAAGTACTAGGCAAGTTTATTATCATTGTTAAATTGTTATCTAAGTTTGCGTTATGATGATATTTATTAAATATCAATAGGTACTTATGTATTTTTTAGATGCAGATATTTGTTTATCAAATTTCAATTTGTATTAGATAAAGAAAAATCCTTACTGTTATAACTTTAAATATTAAAATAAATTTGAAGATGTAATTATCGAATATAATATTAACTTAAAAGTTAATAGTAAAATACGTGCATATTTTAAAAATAAAAGTTTGTATTGAAAATATTTGAAATAATAGTCATATCAAAATGTTCGACGTATTTTCACGTAAATTATCACAGTTTGTAAAAAGAACCAAAATAAGAACGCCGATCCTGTTAATTCATCAAATATGTAGAACACAACTGGCGTATTGCGTTTAGCATTCCTTAAAATAGCCATAACACTACACACTACAACAAAAAACCTTCCGAACATTTTATGCAGTCTTATTTAGTTCAGACGAACTGACATTGTTTGAAGAAACCTGTTTAAATGTCTCGTGGTTTGGCTTTTTATCGTTAACTCGCTAGATGAGTTTTCTCTAAAGCGTTATATTGAACATTGACTCAATAAGTGATAAAGTGCGTAAGAAGTTTTTTGATCTAGAGTATCAGTGTATTTAAAGTAAAAAATAAAAATCACTTGTCAGCTAAATTTATAAACATCTTTTATTGAAGTTTACGTAATATTGTGCAAATTATACAATGAATCACGAAAACAGTAATACACTATTATCGAACGTGTACTCGTGCAGCCAAGGAAGTGCGTTTGCGGTAAGTAGGTTGTACAGAGAACGATGAACAAACCATCACATTCCAAGTGTCATAGTGTCATACGTTATGTTCATCAGCTATGAGAAACGGGAGGTAGAGTATTCGACGAGAAGAAGAGCGTGGCAGTAAGCTAACCCTAATGTAGAACATACAGTGATTGAAACTCTAGAAGATCACACAAATAGTACTCGTCGTCGTCAAGTAAACTTGTCCGCCCATCTATTACACTCTTGTCATCTACGTCCTGCCCAGCAGATTTTACCAGTGGAATGTGAACAACGTATGGGTATTTGTAGATCTTACTTGCGCACCCTGTATGTAATCTTGAAAACAAAGGAGGTAGATAAACACATTTAATGAACAACAATTGTATAATGTATACATTAAATGTGATTATCTACCTCCGCTAGTAAAGTCTTGTTTTAAAGATCAGAGTTACAGGGTATGCAAGTAAAATGCAATGGTACCTAACCAAGCAATTCAAAATATTCATTACTTTTCTTTACCTCCTCTCTTATAAAAATCCAAGATTATTGTAGTAATGGTAAACAGTTCTAAATGTGAATGTTTAAAGCAGTGGCAGATCTAGGGGAGGGAGGGTGCTTTGGGGCTCAAGCAATGACATTAATAAAAAAATACAGAATAAATGAAATAAAGCAGCTTGAACAGATTTATAAAAATTGGTGAAATTGTTGTAAATTCATTTTTGATGCCTACTAATAATAAATTGCACAAAAGCCCAGAAGTTGATCATATCGTATTTTACATAGGTAGAATAATAGGAAAATTATTTTAAGAAAAAAAATTCTGGAATAAACAAAGCTGCCTTAGAATTGCATTTCGTTTAAAAAATTTAAAAATATCTGAAAATTTGATAAACATATATGAAGGAGTGCTATATTTTACTCTCTTATAGCAAACCAGGAAGTATTACTTTTCTGCTAAAATTTGTTTATATTCAACAATTTTTGAGAAAATCTCCTTTAAGGGGCTGTAACGATTTATGAATTAAAAATAAATACATATATCAAAGCTACTTTGTATTATATATTGACGTACCTAAATAAAATAAGTATATTTATTTACATCAATATAAAACATTATTTAATTGTTACCAGATTTTAAAATTATGCGTCATAGTTTATGTTACAGCCTACACACCGTACAGTATACCTATATGTATACTTGATTAGGTTATACTGCCGTTGGTTGATATTTTGTAAAACCCACAGGCAAACCAACATCGGACTGAAGAAGAAAATTTTTTGGTGAAAATTTAACAGGTACTGGTGTTTCAAATATTCTCTCTATTACAAATTCTGACAAAATGTGAGCCAATCCAATTTTTACTGCTAACATACCGAATCGTTGCCCTGAAACAAAAAAAAAATCCTTATTTTCGTTTTGGAACATATTATTTTTTTTTTATTAATTTAGGTTAACTGTAACTGTTAAGGCAGCGACACATTGTTATTGCGTCACGTGCTTTAAGAAAGATGAAGGCACGAGACCACGCGCGCATTATTTGGTTCATGTAAATATATTATTTTCTTTTTAATACTACATTAAATGGTTTGTAACATTTTTTTTATTATTTCGTTTGGTTTCTGTGGAAAAGTAAGTGGTGTTGTTGCACAGTGACGTTACCGCAATGCGTCTTCTAGGGGATTCCAGTCAAATCGAGAGCATTGACATTTAGTGACCTTTATTATGACCAAATCCAGTAATTTTGAGTGGCAATTTTGAAACGCGACATCGTCACTAAAGTAGATTTCTCGAAGGTTTGCAGAGAGCTAAGGAAATGGCAATCTGATCTACCAAGATGAGAATAATAAAACCAGTGTGGAATAACCATCTAACACAGCTTCTGACTAACTTTAATGAACAAACTTCGAGGGTAAGTAGAACTTTGAAAAATAATGGCAGTTTATTATATAATAGTATAATAATTTTGGGGCTTTATAAGCAAGAGTGTTAAAGTTTGAAGAAAAAATTTGATCTTTTGGTATAATTACTAAAGTAATTGAGTTATTTAAGCCATAATTGGTACACAGTGTAGTTAATTAAGGTGTCATAAAATGTGAAAATATCAAGCACCTTGAAAAATCAGTGGCGGAGATATGAGCAGTTCGTATCTTTAGTTTAAGAAAATACTTGTATCGCTGTGTACAATGTTAAAGTTTTAAACCCGCTACAGACTATGCGTGAATTCGCGATTCGTTATGCGCTATGCGTGATATGCGAGTAATTCGCGAATAGTGTGTAGGGTCTTGTTCGTTAAAAATCCATTCATAAAAACCCCACACGCGATGCACGAACTCCTTACAAACCACGCATCGCGAATCGCGAATTCACGCATAGTCTGTAGCGGGCCTATGACATTTTTAAATGTGTATTTTAATTTCTAACAAGAACCCTATCTTAGATTTTCGTATCTGCTACGGTTACATAGTAAATTTAACTTTTTTAGTTATTTCACTATTCCTGTTACTAAATAACTTTGTGTGTACCTATGATTAAATTACGTTTTCTATTAGTTAAAAAATTTAAACGAAAATTAATAATTTTCAAATAAGTAGTTATAATAAAAACTAAAAATTATCATAAACAGACATTTAATAAGTACAATTTAACTAAGGTAAAATACTGAAAGTTACATTAACTATCAGTACCTACAAATTAGAGTAATAATTGCTTAAAATGCCGTCCCTGTGCGTCAATACAAGCTTGACATCTTTTGAGTGCTGTCGCTCTGTTCACTGCTGGGTTTGTTTTTAGAGTGTCACAGTTCTCTAAAATCTAAAATTTATTATATAACTGTAACAGACATGAAACAAGATAGAGTTTTTGTTAGACATTAAAATACACATTTAAAAATGTCATAAACCTTAACATATACAGAGCGATACAACTTTTAATTCTAAATTAAAGATACTGCTCATATCTCCGGCACTGGTTGTTCAAAGTGCTTGATATTTTCACATTCTATGACGCCTTAACTAACCAGTAATTATACCAAATAATCAAATTTTTTCTTCAAACTTTAACACCCTGTATCTTCCTATAAAATCTCCCAAAATTATATTATATAATAAATTGCCATTAATTTTCTACGTTCTAAGTTCTACTTACCCTTGAAGTTTGTTCATTAAAAACTGAATCACTCATATGCTTTCTCATCCTTTTTTCTTGGATGGAGTTGTTGGCAATAAATCTCAGGAGTTACTGTTACATTCCTCAGAAGCAATTCGTGGCAGATGAGTCTATCAGTGGTGTTCATAGTCCGTCTCCAGTCGCCGGAGAGCAGTCTCCTTCTAGAAATTGTATGAATTTCATAATGGAATTCGCATAATTTCGGGAAGGAGATATAAGATACCACTGTTACAATTAGTGTTGGGACACTCGAGTGAAAAATAACTGATTATTCGGTTATTGCAATAACCGAAATCACTCGGTTATCAGTTATATGAGTAACGAATTTTTTTAATTTTTTTTACTGTTCTCTAAAAGCTTGCCACCTTTTCAAATGGGCAAGTAAGGACAATCTTATCTTTTTAAATTCTCACGTAAGGACATTCTTTGCTTTGTCGAATAGCAGGGGGTTGTGTCCAATTCCTGGATTGACTGACGTGGATAATCATCATTATTAAACATTTCTCATCAAAGACAAATAGTCTTCCTGAATGTGGAGAGAATCGTTTATGACAGTGAAGTTTTTTGAAATAAGAAAACCATTTTCTAGTGGCGTTCTCTTAATGAAATGAACGGTAGCACAAATAGTTCTAGCAGCATTGAATGTTTCTGATTACATCCTATATCTTATTATGTAAACATTTTGCTGCTGAGGTACATATAAGGTGTTCCGTATAGCATGGAAGATACTTTAGGAACTTGGACAAAAATAATTAACTTGCCTTACTATACTTTTGATTCTTTAAGAACTTATAGGCATGATAAAGTAAGTAGTTTTTTAATATACTCGCGACAAGAATTCAGACGACTTACGTCATACGAACAAATGAATAATTCATTACATTTTTATCAAAATATTTAAGAAACTGCAACTGATAGTAATAAAACTATATACTACACTAAAAGGTAGCATTATGTATTGCACTAAATTGCAAAAAATGGTTGTTTTTAACGCGACCAAATATCGAAAATTACGTTGACAATAAAAACAAGTGTGTAACGTCAGCCGTGACGTAAGACGTCTGAATTCTTGACTCGAGTATATATTTTTTACGATATTTTACGATATATGGTATTCGACCAGTTTTAAATAAAGTATAGTTGTTGCATGTCGTCAAAATATATCATTTTAGAGAAAACTGCAATCAAATTCTAACAAATTATTTATTCAAAAAGTTACTGCAGCTAGTAATGTCGTTATTATAAAACAGCATGAAACACAACATAGAGACATATAACGACATGAAAAAAAGACAACATTTAATAGTATATTATTTAACGAGTGGTAATGCAGGTCATAACTCACGCAGATGAAGTTTGCTGGAATTCGTCAAGTGAGTTATGACCATTACCGCAAGTTGAATACTATACTTTATCTACGACTATAACAATAAATAATAAGATACAAGTATCGAGAAAGAAAATTAATTTGAAAACGTCAAAATTATTTTGTTAAAATATCAAAGCCCCTCAATGATAATAATTGACAGTTCCGCCTTCTGAGAGGCGTTGGCAATTTAATAATTTTAAAATTCTTTAATTATTCATTCCTTTCTACTTGTTAAAAATTCTTTCCATTTTACATCAATGGAACGTATTTATCGGCTTAAAAATTTCCAAGAATTTACTGCGTACACTATTTACATACCGAATTATCATTATAGAAGCCCAGCGTGAGTTATATTAACTTACTATAAAAACTCACGCTATTTGTTTATTGATACTATTAACTGCTTAAAAGCAGTTGAATAATTAATATATAAATTAATAGGAGTAGATAAAAAATATTAAAATATATAAAAAAATAAACAACAGTACACACAAAATCATTTTTTTAAATTTACGTTTGAAATAACCCACAGACAGCTACTTACTAGATATTTCTAATTGCTATAAGTTTTTGAATTAATAATTTGTTATAATTTATATTTTCATTGTCAAGCTCAATAAATACATTTAACGCAGTTTTCTCTAAAATAGTGCAGGCGTCAGGCAAAAAGTATACCTTTTTTCAAACTAATCGAAGGCTGTTTCAAAATGGTTAATTAAAAATATCTCAGAACACCTTGCACATTTAACTGAAAAATCCATTGAATATTCGCATTAATAGCAAATAAGATAATTATCGAAAAAGAAAATAAATACTTAAAAAACTCTTAAAGAAGAAAAATTGTACTATAAGTTAATTTAAATCACAGTATTTTTCTCCAAAAGGGCTAACCTTAAAATATGGTCCATTCTTTACTGAACACCCTGTATATTGTGATATCAAGATAAAGATATTCAGTTCTCAAAAGCAGAAATTTTAATAAACAGAAATAATTTACAAACGGCGATATACCCAGCTCAGGGGAAATCAAAGAGATGCTTTAACAATATTAATTAAAATATTTAAAAATATGATTCGTATTAAAACTGTAAACTTTAGCTCCTAGGAATAAAAATGAATACTTTGGTTGTTACGGTACCATTTTTTTCTCAGTAAAGAAAATGTCGACCTTGCAGACTCCTGACACTCAAAAAATGTCATAGTTTTGACGGTGGGAGAAAACAGAATTTGTAAGAAATAATAATTTAGTTATTAAAATGTTAATTGACTAATAATGTTAAGTAATTCGTTTGACTGGTAGAAATGCATTGATAAATTTAGAAAAAATAATAACATATTGGGCAAATGCACAACACAATCCGGATGTGAGGAAAACAAATAAAGGTTACTGATACCTGATAAAAAAGGAAAAGCTACGTATAATTTTGCTTCACTCTTTAAAATTTCATAAAAACCATTTAAAACCAGTGATAGTCATCCAAAAAATGTTTAAATTAGAACTACACTGTATCACTGCTAAACAGGGTAAAATACATGATGTCAAGACACCATTTCATTAGAAACTTATTTTACCTATACATATTCGTGGTCCTTCTCCAAAGGGCATGTAATACAGTCCAGTAATATTGTGTGAATTTCTAACAGCAAATCTCTCCGGATCATATTTTTCAGGTTCTGGGAAGTACTTTTCGTCGTAATGCAGTGCCATCAGTGGAATGTAAACTTTCATGCCTTGTTCAATAATTAGATCTGTACCATCGATATTATAGTCTGCATTGCACTTTCGGTCCAAAAATGGTAGCACAGGGTACTTCCTCAATGTTTCTGAAATTGTATTTTGAAATATAACACAAATAACTTTAAGTCTCATGTTATGTCGCTTAATACAAATACATTTTTAAAGTGGAAAGGGAAACACGAAAGGTGATTAAGCTGAAAATGAAGAATATTATGGGCACGAAGGCACAATAAAGTGGTAATGATAATGATAATGGTTTCTCATAGTGGTTGTTAACCTATGGTCCGCATACCCCAGAGTATTCGCCATCTCCTCTGAGCATACTTCTAAAATTATTTTCCATAACGACGGTCGAGACACAGTAAGAAATATCGTGCAAGTGCCGTGCTGCTAATGGAGGATAGACAAAGAAAGCCTCTTATGGCTATTTTATTTAGTTACTCATTTATATTGCGTACATTCTGGTTTCGGCAGTTGTTGATATTTAACTGTTTCAGTAAATTTCAAGTAATATTAGTGAAAATTGTTTAACTCTTCAAATGGACTGCTGCCTAAATTTAAAATGCAAAAGTACTAATCAGGATGGTAGAGGTGAATCTTGTTCAAAGAAAATGAAGCTTCTTCCAGTCATCATAAGAAATGTCGTTGTTACAGTAAAGAATACCATTGCATCTACAGGTCCAGAAGACAAGCAGCAACCGCAGTGTGTTTTATGATACGAAGCTTTGTCAAAAGAAGCAATTAAGCCCTTCAAACTTCATCTACATTTGGATACCAAAGACAAAGGATATGCTATAAAGAGCGTAGATTTTTTCCAAAAGTAAAGGAACAAAAGTTCAAGAAAAGTAAAAAAAATAAAAAAGGGATATCACCTGATTAGTAATAATGAAAATGTTGTGAGAGCCTCATTAGACTCAACTAATAACTATGGAAAACCGCACACGATAGATGTGGAACATTTTCACCTTCTATGAAAATTATGGTGTTAACTCTAATTATTGGTGACAGAGCTACAAATGATCTCTCATTAATACCATTGTCAAATTGACAGTCGACATTAATCTGCAATTGTTAGAGAAACATCGTGTGTTTTCCTAGTTTGCTCTAACTGAACGAAAACATTGACGTAACAAATAAAGTGACAATGATGTGTTACATTAGGTATGAGACAGAGAAAAATATTGTTGAAGACTTACTTTTAAGTTCTACATAAATACATTCTACAGCTGAAGAAATATATAATAGCATAAATGGGTTTATAACTACTATCAATGTTGACTGGTCAAAATGCATTGGGGTTGGGGTTAGTACAGATAGCGCCCAAGCAATATCTGGAAAGATTACTTAACTTTTATCACAAATAAGGTAAATTGCGCAGTCGGCGACTTGGTACCATTGTTGTTTAGATAAGGAAGCTTTAGCTACTAAGAAAATTCCAGAACTCCAAAATATCTTTAATGAGTTCAATAGTCATTATTTGAACTTAATTTTATACTTTTTGAACAGTTTTGCAAAGATATGGGCAATGGACACTTTAACTTTTGTTGCATTCTGAGGTTCGTTGGTTATCACGAGGTAAAGTGTTACTTCGTTTATGGGAGTCAAAGGATGAAGTGAGATTATTTCTCATAGATTGCACTGTCCGTTTCAGTAATGTTCCTTCATTAACAGAATTAGCATATTTATCATTTAAATATACTCAACTTAAATCTCCAAGGGAAACAAAATACACTTACAGTTTGTCAAGTCAATAAGCATTGTTTAAAAAGTTAAAATTGTAACATTATCGGATATCAAATGAAAGTTATGAGGCATTCCCAAATTTGAAAAGCTTTTTTGAATCCATGGATGAAGCATTGTCTGAAGAAGACATGCTACTTATTGCACAACATTTATAGGATGTGCGACATAGCTTTCGTGAATATCTTCCTGTTCTAGATTCAAAGAATGACTGGATAAGAGAAATATTTATGATCTACAAGGACTCACAGCTGCAGAAGAAAAGCTCGTAGAAATATAATATATAAATAGTGTTTTAAAATTGCAGTATCAGAAAACGACAATTGCAAATATATATGCTTGATTAAAAGATGATTTTCCAGAATTGTCAATGATAGCTAAAAGTGTTGATACCTTTTGGGACGACATATTTATGAGAAAAAACATTATCTGCTCTACTTTATTCAATCTTAACCAGCGTGAAGTTACAGCTCAGATTGTGAATTTCAAATATTAAATCAGACATAATAAGGCTTGTTAGTGAAATGCAGCACCAATGTGTGTAGATTATCCATTTTAATAGAGTAATAGGTTTTTATTAATATCTAGTGTCACAGATATAGTCGTAATGTATCAGCAACGTTATATCCATTACACTGTATATTTAGAATATGTTTTGTTAATATCGATCAAAAGTATCTATCTTGTGAACACTTTCATCATTGGAGTTTAAAATTTTCGTGCAATTTGCGTTACTAAGAAGTTTATTAATTTAGTTGGCATAACTGGGCTGATGAAACATTTTAAAATTATTATTATTTTAAAATGTTAAATTTTAAAAGAACAGAGCCAAGTCATAGTGCCGTCATACACTCTAAAAAGTATTTGTAAAATTTCAGAGAAATTATTTATATTTCCCATATTAGTATGGTAATATTATGGTTATATAATGTAATTTTACAAATATTAATATAGAATATATTAAAATAGTTATATTTCGTTTTACAGTCTTTCTCACGCATGCGCTTACAGCGTCACAATCGCCGAATGGTCGGCTTGTCTATCATATACGTTATAGAAACATTGTTTATACAGGGTATCGCAACGAAAATTTGACCCCCCTATAATTGGAAAACCGAATAATATTATAAATTCGCCGAGACCCGTCGATTTTTGTTCTTGGGGGGAGCTTTTTTGACAGTCAAGCCAACTCGATATGTTCATCCCCCTAATGCCTAGCAACCCCAACTTAAAAATTTCAAATGCAACTGCCCCACTTGTGGCACATCATTTTAAAGCCCTTTTCATTGCGAATACAGTGACGTACCGTTTTTAGAAATCGGTTGAGATTTGACACAATTATTGGTTACAAACGAAAAGATGAACCAACTTACGCGTAGTAATTTCTACACAAATGCCCACCACTAATAAGTTTTCATCTACTACACATGACCGCATTACCTAATTGTTATTGATGTGTCTATCAGTTTACAAAAAAAGTCAGAAATGAAATAAAAAAGCTGAAGCAAATAAAACTAGATACTAAAATAGTTATTAGCAGAAGATACTTAAGTTTATAGGAATTCAGACCTTTTCAAAATAACAAAAAATCAGTACTACAAAAAAAGCCGGTGTTTTTTGCTTGTGACCAAGAAATCGTTAGTTTCAGCAGCGGAAAGAGTAGAAATTGTTGCAATATATTATCGAAATCACGATTGCGCTAAAGCTACAGTACGAATTTTTAATGCCAATCATCCTGAAAAAAATGTAAACCACCAGTACGTTAAACACCTGATTGACAAATTTGTTGCAACCGGTTCGCTTTTAAACAAGAAACGTGAAGTAATTGGGCCAGTTCGAAATGAAGCAGTTGAAGTGGCAGTTTTGGGTCATGTGCAGATGGATAATAAGCAATCGATTACAACTGTGTCTCAAGCTTCTGGCGTATCCCGTTCCAGTGTTCATCGAATTTTGAAAAAACACAAGTTTCATCCATTTAAGATGACGCTGCTAAAGAGTTACATGAAGATGACTTTGATCGCCGTAACCAATTTTGCGAATACTTTAGTGAACAACTTCTACTGAATCCAAATCTTCTCTACAATACATGTTTCTCCGACGAATGCACATTTATGTTGAATGGCGAAGTGAATAGACACAATTGTCGTTATTGGAGTAATACTAATGCGCATTTAATCAGGGAATTTCATACTCAGACACCTCAAAACTTGAATGTTTGGGCAGGCATTTTGGGCGACCATCTTGTTGGACCATTTTTCATCCAAGGTAATCTCAATGGAAACACCTATCTAGAATTATTGGAAAGTACAATTGATCCTAGGATAACAGAGATTTTAGAAAGTGACGACAATTTACTAAAAAATGAAATAACCTTCCAACAAGATGGTGCGCCCCCGCACTATGCTGCTGCTGTGCGGCAATTTTTGGATGACCATTTCCCGGGGAATTGGATTGGCAGAAGAGGTCCCGTCGAATGGCCACCAAGATCTTCGGATCTGTCCCCTTTGGACTTTTTTCTGTGGGGTCATTTAAAATCACGAGTGTACACCACTCAGCCGGAAACATTGCAAGTGCTACGTCAGAGAATTGTAGAAGAATGCCGATTAATAACTGCGGATAACAATTAGGTAATGCGGTCATGTGTAGTAGATGAAAAACTTATTAGTGGTGGGCATTTGTGTAGAAATTACTACGCGTAAGTTGGTTTGTCATCTTTTCGTTTGTAACCAATAATTCTGTCAAATCTCAACCGATTTCTAAAAACGGTACGTCACTGTATTCGCAATGAAAAGGGCTTTAAAATGATGTGCCACAAGTGGAGTAGTTGCATTTGAAATTTTTAAGTTGGGGTTGCTAGGCATTAGGGGGATGAACATATCGAGTTGGCTTGACTGTCAAAAAAGCTCCCCCCAAGAACAAAAATCGACGGGTCTCGGTTTCAGTTTTATAATTATAGGGGGGTCAAATTTTCGTTGGGATACCCTGTACACGTATTCAATCTTTCAATACTGTATATCATTCATCGTATGCTTTAATAACTTCTATATTAATAGTAAATATTATTATAACTAATTCACATAGGCATATGTATAGGCATATGACGAATTGGTATTAATACTGTAATACCTACATTATTTATGATTTATGGTCAAGTTTGTCTTATCGGCCATACCATAAGAGTTACATACTGTCAATATTAAAAAAAAATTCTAGAATATGTTTCTTTTACTTTACTTTTTAAAGCTTATTTTGTCTTGGTAACGAAATATTTGCGAGTTCACGTTTATAGAAATTTCACATCAACAGAATGTTAGGTGCTTAACAGACAAATCGAACAGTCGAAGAATAGAGTATGGCTCTAATATTGGCAAGGGTCTTGATTTCTATTTCCAAAAATTATTTTACATGCTAAGCGTTTACAAGTACACGTCTTTTTACTTCTTGGAACCGACTTATTTAATTTGTACTTAGATATTTTGCACATTTGCCTGTTTGATATTTTTGAAAACAGGTATTACAGTGAAAATTAGATCCTCCACTCAAATGGGATCATGCACATCCTACAAATTAGTTAAATTATACAGTGTGCCAATTAACACTCCCTATAACTATATTAAATCCTTATTTATCGCCGTCACTGGCCTTGAGTCAATGCGAGGTTAGGTATAGCCAGAAGAGCGGCAGAAGATAAGCCCTTGCCGACGGGGCTTGCCAGGACAGGAGGAGATTCCTCGAGCCGCCGGCATCGGCCGCAATTGCGGTCGAGGCTGACCGGAGAAGGGAACCCACCTTTACGAGGCGTCCAGGCCTACAGCGATGAAGTGGGTAAAGAGAGATAGTCCCTCTCGACCCCGCTCATCCGAGGTCATTTATCCTGCCAAGGATATTGGCGCGGTATATTCTGATAAAGTCAAAGGTGTCACATGTAGTGACAGATCACCGCGTTGACACGTGTATCAGTTTACGCCGCTCTCAAAGAAAGAAAGAAATATTTACAAAATGTAGATTATTATTTAATGATTTAATGAAAAACACGATATGGTAGCACAGGGAGGCAGCACCTACCTTACTAATATTTATTTCCAGGATTGATATTTGGACAGATTTTAAGAATGCTTCATTTTCTGTTTTCTTACTTGTTTAAATTAAAACCTGCCATTGTAAAGGTTTTTGTACTTACTGGGTACTTATTCTTCCCTCGACCGTCCTTTTTATTTAAAGAGAGATACATACTTGATTCGGCGGTCATGACCTGGTCGATTACTTACATCGGGAAAAGACAAAGGATACAACAGATACAGACAAATGTACACAAATACATAAACACACTGCCACACTTTTACCGCCAAGACATTATAACAGTTATTAGCATAATATTTTGTGTACTGGGAAAACGTCTCTGGTATTACGCTACCACATGATAATATGCACTTGTCACACTCTCATAAATCAGCACCTTATCCGTCATCTAGACATTTGAATACGACATGTTTGTAAATACACAAAAAATACGCGAAAAATTAAATTTACGAAAAGCAAGTACTGAAAAATTATTTCAAAATAATCAGAGTACAGTATGTAATATTTTTAACATCTGATCTGATACAGACGCCGTCTGTAGGCCACTAATGCAAGGTGCATTTCACGGCAATAAATTTTTAAAGTTCTTGTGTTGTTGGGAAATTAAATTCTGTTGATATTAATAATAGCAACAATATTAACAGTAATCGCCGGTGTTTGCATAAAATAATTAGTAATATTTTAAACTATAGCATCCTAATATGTTTAGTGTTCTGTAAAAATGTTTCTTAGACTCTTACATACGGAATCATCAACAAGGCGTAACGTTAGTCAGACTAGCGGAGGTTACGCGAAAAATTTACGCATCTGTTGCACCAACATGTATAATACTTAGTTTATGATATGTTAACTAATCCGTAGCACTGAAAAGTACTGTTTTTGAATATAAATACTAAATATATAATGGGAAACGCAAGGAACTAGAGGCCGAAATTACGCGATTTTTAGACAGGTACAATACTGGGTCTAACTTTTGGCGCAAATATGGACGTAAATAAACAGCCTATCTAGCAACGCATGTTTCGTGAATGGGCGCAAGGCTGGTTAGACCAACTAACGCGCTTTACACGGGCGCAAAGCTGGTTAGTTCGACTAACGCTACACCCGTTTCATGAATCCGGTTGTTAGATTATAACTTTGCATGTTCTTTAAGATTTGGAGAGTATACAACTAGCAATGCAGTATTCTAGGTTATGTTACTTTAAAACAGTTTAAGTGGCTCATTTTAAACGTGTTATAGTAATTAAATAAAGTATTTTATGTCGGATATGTTAGTGGATAATTATGATGAATCTGCAAGGAGTGAAAATGTAGTTTTGACAGTGTGCAATGAACGAAGAACGAATACAAAATACTGCAGCTAACCGCATTAACTGTTATCTGTCCCTACTTAGTGCCTACTTAGGCATTATTACTATTAATAAAAATATGTATTTTTATCGATTCTACACTTGACAACGCTGTAAAAAGTGACCGCACAGTAGTTGACATATCTAGCCATCTCGGACGATGATTGATTATCATAGGCGCCGACTTTCCGTAGGAAAAGAGGGTTTTGCCCCATTTTTTAAACATTGAGCTAGAATTCCGAAATAAATTTTTTATTGTCTTTTGTACTTAGTCATAGTTAACCCTGTATAAATGAACATAGACATGTGTCAATATTTTACTAAAGATAATCTGACTCATGTTCTTAGGAAATTTTTTGACATTTTCTTCCTTCTGTATTAGGTTTACATCTTAATTGTTCAAATTTTGTTATACACTATTTTCTGTTTTACCATAAATATTGTTTTATATCGAATAAAGAATTTGATGATATACTTACCATATATGCACATTTCCAAATATTGCATACTTTTCAAGCCTTCGTAAGTTATGCCGTCATATTTTCTGATAGTGGTTAATATTTCTTCCCTCAATCTGTCTTGGATTTCTGGTTGAAGGCAGAGCTCGTATAGAGTAAATGACATGGTAGAACTAGTTGTTTCAAAGGAAGCTATGAAAAATTGCATGGCTTGAGCTACTGCTGTCTCTCCATCTGAAACAAAACTTTCTGTAGAGAATGTAAAAGCATATGGAAATATTGCATCCTTTTAGTATTGGTAATACTATAAAAATAACTAATTTTAAAATAAAAATCGGAAGAAATAAAAGACAGCAAATGATCCAATATCCATTCAGTATCTATTTGTGTTATAAGTTTTACTTATATTTTTAATTAAATGTGTAAATCAATAACAAAATCAAACAATGGTGTCTAGATAACAATAACAATAACAATAAACTTAATTTGTTTGGAAAAAGATGTACAAAAGTTTTAGTAAATTTTCTTATTTCAAAGAAATATATAAAAAGCAATTGGATATTGAGCTTCGGAATTATCCACCTAATTTATATGCTCTCTTTTTAATGGCAGATTTATATCCATTGTGCACAGTTAGTATACAAGGTGATTGAGAACTTATCTAAAAAAATTCGGGAATAGATGCGGCATGAGAAATGCAGTCAATATCGTAATTCCCAAGAAAAAAATATTGAAGTTTTAGTAGTTTCAATCTTTACATCACTGGACTACTGTAGTCTCTAGCCAGGCTATTTCAAATATCCGATAACTTATCGTATTGACTTTTTTGTGATGCAAGTATTTACATTAGTTTCTTAAATATCAAAAATGGCTTACGTATAGCAACTCGCAGTTGATTCCCGGTAAAAATGTGCCAAATGCGGCTATTTTTACTGCGGTGTGCAGTGAGTGCAATACGAGTGTGACGCGGGAAGTTTGAAACCGAATCGCGAAAGGGATGGGGGTCCAAGGTGCAGGACGAGGCTCAATTATATCCGCCGAGGAAGACCGGTACCATGGCCGCCACGATCTTCCGATTTTAAATCATTTTGACTTATTTTGTGGGGATATTTAAAAAAATAATTATATGGCACGCAACTGAACACTATTGATGATTTAAGCAAACGTATCATAGCTGCCAATAACAAGTTCAAAACGGACAAATAGCGGAAACATTTGTGTTAGCTTGTAGAAACTGGGTAAGACGGGTCCAAAATGCTTATTTGTTAACATCAGGTATGTCAAACTATTTTACTAATTCAAATAAAAAATCAATTATATTAATAATTAATAACAATAGCGGCAAAAGCAGTTGTTGCATTAAAATAGGTGTTCTAAAATGTAATTTATTTTTTTCCTTGGGAATTCCTTTAATTTTTTTGTCTGGTCGCCGATTATACGCCTGATCAGATTTTACGGTGGGCCAGTTTCCAGTGCCGTGCGGAATTCTATTTTTAAATCATTTTTGAACTGCCTTTTTTGATTTTATTTTTAGAAAATTGTATTTGTAAGAATTCCCTGTACATTCAAAAATTTTCACCCTGCATGTTATAATTATAAGGTTTTAAAAACAACAATTTTGGATGATTTATATAAAATGCAACATTGAACTGTTTGTAAATACATTTCTTTCAGATAAAAAAATACTAAAACTTTGGTGTTTATTATATTTTCTATAGAAAGAAGAAAAGATACCTAGAGGAATTTCGGGTAATATGGAATACCGTTTATATTTAAATAGAATTTTTTTAGTAAATACATTATTTACAATGTACTATTAACACAATTATATCAGGAAACATAGAACTAAATATTTATTAAAGTATTTCTGTTGTAAACGACAATATGATTTGAAATTAATGAAAAAATGAATAAGTTTCAACATTTTGAATTATGGAAAGTTTCAGGTAATATGAAACACATGGTGGTGTAATATGGATTATTTAGATTTTATTTTTGAATTTATTCATTTAAGAGCAATTGTCACAAATGTATATGTCCTTTTACACATCTGCACACTCCTCGCGTGCCCAGCCATGACTGCTCACATACTAGATTCACTTTTCTCCACAGAAAAGACATTCTGCATTTGTGTTTGATACCGAATTGTTGCTCTCTTGATGAAAGTAAAGATCGTCTTCACCAGATGATTCCTCCATGAATGCTGGAATTTGAAGATGAATGCTCGAAATTATCATCACACTAGTCTTGGGTACAGGCTTACTGTTTTTTCTAATGAGAGACTGCTCAAGTTCCTCTTTGTGAGTCGTTGATGTAATAATTTGTGATTTTCCACATTTACGCCCGGGTTGACCTTTTTTTTGATGGCAGTGGAAATAGATCACTTGGACGACATTTGTTTAGGCCACTAGTTGAAGATTGCGGATCTGAATTAATGAGGGCTTCCGTCTGCTGAGATAGCAAATGTTCTAAGTTACTTGATATGTTTGCTAAGCTGCTAGTTGAAGGCTGCTGATCTCTAAAATTATCTTTATTTTGATATTCTTGAGAACCGGCAGCTAAACTTTGTTCTAAAGGCTCTTCAGTTAGGGTATTATGGAATACGTGAGGGTAATATGGAATATGATCTATATTACACCCTCCCTTGCGTTCCATATTACCCGACCACGCCACCTGTAATATTTTTGTTGACAAATTCAAAAATCAAAAGATTTTATGAAACTTAATAATAAATACCTCATAATGTGTTATAGTTTTGTACATCACTTACCTAATTTTTATTGAACTGCTATTCTGAAACACACTTCCCAAAAAATTTTCTGGTTAGCAACAAACAATGTTTTCTCAAATTTAAGGTTATGATAATTAGATCTAGAATGTTATTCTGTATGTGCATAAATGCTAACTATGTGCTGCAACTTCTGCTAATAAAAGCGGAATGGCGCTACTAGATGTGCCAGAAAATATCGTATTCCTTATTACCCTCATGTTCCATATTAGCCGAAACTTCTATTTATAAGTTTCAGTAATATACATTTTCGGAAAAACAATGTTACCATTTTTTTTTCAGCCAAGCATTTTCCGATACACCCTTATTGGTAAACAAGTTATTAAAATTCTGAAACTGCTTCTTGGATTTTGAACACGTTTATATGATAATTTTAATGATCTGTAGTAATAAACTGTCTAGTTTCTACACAAATCAATGTAAATTGATCAATTTGATAAATGATTTATAGGAAAAAGATATGTACAAATATTAGATAACTAATTTTTTTGTTTAGTGAAGTTTTGTAAACTATGAATTATGCCATATACAGTACTTATTTATAGTGCAAATGAGTACTAACGTGTAATAGTTTCGTCTTTACAGACTCATTCAATAATTTCTCTATTAACAGTCTTTATTATCTTCCAAAAATTAAAATAACGATTAAAAACGAAGATACCATACCTAAATTATTATTTTTTTGCAATTCAGCTAGTATATCAACAAAATCATGTCCCTTAATATTACTTTCCATTCTGCTTTTAATGGTGTACGAAAATACGTTACGGAGATATTCAGTAGCCCATTTTTCAAAAAAAGTCATTCGCAAAAGACTGGCCCAGTTCTGTCTAAAAAAGTAGAAACTTTGTGCAACACCATTCCTCAAATTATTATCAAAAAAAGTGCTCCCGACTTGTCGGAATTCAGAATCCTCCTCTTCAAAGGAACGAGCTGTAATAGCGAACGCACATTTTGCTATTACATCTGTCGCAAATTTTGCGAAAAGTTCTTTAGATTCTAGTTTACCCAAGTTGTTTGCTATGTATCGATTCAATTCCATTCCAACTTCATTTATACTAGAAAACATTCCTTTCAGCTTGCCGGAGGAAAATGCTGAAGTTATCTTCGTTCTAGTATTTTTCCAACCAGGATTTTTTTGCCAAAACAACATAGTGGATGTGAGTTCATCTTTAGAAGCTAAAACGGTTCTGTCAGTAAAATAATTAAAATCTTTTATTAAGATGTGTTTGATAAGTTCTGGAGATTTTATGACGAAACAGGGTTCGTCAAATACAAAGATTCCGAAATATGGTGCGTCAATTGCATTGTATAGTTCGCATAACCATTTCCCTATGGTCAACTTCATGCTTATCACTGGCCACATATTTCCAACTGGTGCTGTAGGTTTTATGTAATATGTATTTCTTTTCTTAAAGTAGTCATAATTCCTCGTGAAGTATTTATATGCTAAGAATATGACGATTGTAAGTAAAATCAGGAGTTCTGACAGCCATGAGGACATTATTAGCATCTGTAAAAGAAACAATTATCAGTAGTCCTTATTAAAAGTTTATGTTAATAGAGATACGGTGTGTCTCAAAAGTCATGGGCATTTCGGAAACTGGTAATTTTTGGAAAAATCGCTTAAGAAAACAGGTCAATTTTGTTTTTAAGGGGCATGAACTTTGGGGATGTTCAATTTTCAAAAATGTAAACAGTGACGGCGGGAGAGGGATAAGCTTATTTTTTTATGGCAACTACCTTATTTATTGCGCCGTATAAAAAGTTAGATCCTTCTGATTAATTTAGTGTATAATATATTGAGGGTTGATAGAGAAGATTTTGGAGAAACATCGAAAAAACCAGTATGTCTTAAAAAACATGACCATTACGAAAAATGGCTATTTTTGGAAAAAATTCTCGGATATGTAAACTTGGTTTTGTTGGGACATGAATGTTGGTAAAGTTCAATTTTTAAAAATTTAATCAGTGGCAGCGGGTGGGGGATAAGATTGTTTTCTTTTAAAGACAACTACTTTTTTGCATCTTATGAAAGCCTAGGTCTTACTGATTAATTTGGCCTGCGAAAGGTTTCATTTTAAAGAAAAATCAAAAAAGCAGTAAACTCTCTCTTTCAACAGGACAGCTGAGTGCAATAGTTGCTGGAATTCCCTCCCATCAATACGTAGGGATGCGTGCACGCAGCCATTTGTCAGAAACTATTTGAACCATCAATTTTGCATCGTTTAATTGACAAAAGAAGTGAATTTGAGGGGCATGCAAGGGCTTTAACCTCAATTGATTTTTTCTTATGGGGATACTTGAAAGTATGAAAGTGCAAAGTGTTCCATGAGAGACCGTTGACACAATCGAAGCTCTTAATGAGATCAGCTATTCCGATTTTTCTCCAGAATTTTTCGTTGCACGCCAAATTAATCAGAATATCATATGGTGCTATACAGAAGGTGGTTGCCATTAAACGAACAACATTATGCTCGTCCTGCCGCCACTGGCTTGACCTGTCCGAGCAATTTTTCTAAACATTGCTAGTTTCCGAAATGCCAAGACTTTTGACACACTGTTTTTTTTTTCAATTTTTCTCCAAAATTTTTCCTATGGACCCCTTGCACATCAAATTAATAAGAAATACCAAAAATTTGATACAGCGCAATAAAAAAGGTGGTTACCATTTAAAAAAGCAACTTTACCTCTTCCCATCGTTACTGGTTAGATTTTTTAAAATTGAACTCCACTAAGTTGATTCGTCTAAGCGATTTTTTTAAAATTACCGGTTTCCTAAATGCGGTTCACTTTTAAGATACACTGTATATGTAGTAAACGATAGTATTGTACTAGATGTTCTTTAATGACGAGGTAATATATCAAGGTGTAATTTTGTTTAAAAAAAATGTAATGTGAACATAATTTTTTGCTACAGGGTGTTGAATTTTGTCAATCATTATTTTTTAAAACCTCCAAAAGTACATTTGGAGATATTAGATATAAACTATTGAAAGAAATGTACAGAGGATCAATGCAACACAATGTTGAATTTTTTGAAAACCTAGATTATGGAAGCTGTTGGCCAAGAGAATAAAGAAGAGTTTTTCAAAAATGCAACAGTTTTTATTAAGAAAATGGTTTCTTCAAAGGTATTAAGAAATAATTAGAGTTCTAAAGTGTTATATGATGAATATTGACTAAGAGGCGATGTTTTCATATTTAAGAATAATATATAATTATAATAAGCAACTTCTTTTAATTACTTTTCCACTTAACCTTAACATTAAAAGTACTTAACTCTTCACGGTTTTATTATGTTTTCTTCATATTTTTGTATATTAAATTGAACAACTAACTATCTTGTAGAGGGTTTTAAGGCAAGCAAAACTTTTTATGGAGAATTATTTTTTCGGCAATTGAAATTGATACACATACAGGCTGTATCTTCGTATAAACTTGTCATTTTAAAATGACGTGAGGAATCACAACCTAAAATATTAACACGTGATCCAGAAAGGAACCCTGTATTTTATCTGTGGTAACTAGATTTGAACTAGATTGAATTACTAAACTCGTTTTGTGATGTTGAATCTCGTGCGGCGAAAACTCAATTTCCACAAGCATTATGTGTAATATTTTACCTACAATCGTGAATTTCTTATATACTCTTTAATTTCAAAAATGTACCATTTTAAGTGGTACGCTACTTTAGCTTTTTTATATGGTCTGCAGTTTTGTATTTGGTAGCAACTTTAGTCTAAATATGTCCAAACTGTACTGACACGTTACATTTCTTTTTTATAGCTACGGTCACAGAAACATTACGCCTTGGTTAATATTGTTTATATCTATTGCTGTGTTTTGTACTGCATTAAAATAAATAAATAAATTCGAGTAGTTCTGAAGGAGAGGTGCTAGAAATAGTGCAGGAAGCAACAGAAGATTTACTTCCGGAAAGTGTAGGACAAGGTATGAAATAGAATACAACATTTGATATTTGACAGTCGTCCGTTGTAGCAGAAGAATATGTGGTCACGCGAGCAAAAAATTAAATAGGAATAGCGAAGAAAATAAATGAGGTTGAAGAAACTATTCAAATTGATAACAATTCAATGCTCAACGATCTCCTCTAGTAAAAACATCCTTTAACAAATCTGTCATGTATTAAAATAGGGAATGGTACAAACTTGAACGGGCCAGTTCAATTAATATAGTGTGTGTGTAGTTATAGTGGTTTCAGATAAACAATATTAAAATAAAATTTATTAATTTAATACTTACAGTTAAACAATATATCTTCTTTGTTTGTAGAATTAAGACTTATTGACGATTCCTTTACGACTGCAGATAAAAATAATTTTAATTGAGTTTAGCTTTCTAAAAATAATAATTAGTTATGCATTAAAAAACTATTGACATTGTAAAAAAAATAATTTTTCAAATCAATTAATTTGCATACTGAATTTTAGCAATAATTTTACAACTTAAAATTTTGAAAATGTTGCTTTGGAGTTGACGTGCACTCACCATTAATACAAGTTTAAAATCATAAAATAATTTTTTTCGCTCCATCGAGATTATTTTGGTGACCCTCAATATTTTTGTAGACCTCAGATAATGTGGTTCTTATACAGAGTGACTGAAAAAAATATGCTTGCATATTTGTATAATTCGTTTGTATTAATTTGATTTTTGAGTGTTAAAGCACATTGAGAAACGAATATAAAAGTGTATCTGACTTATTATTTAATTAATTGCGTCCCCGTTGTATCTAAACTAGAAATAAATACAGGGTGTCCGGAATATGAGTCTCTCAATTTTGCCATATGATAAGTTGTACTGAACAAAGCATATTTGAAGTTCAAGTTTTTTTCTCTGACCAACGGTAACAGAATTGTGACAGCAAATAGGTCTCGCTCCCATACTATCTAAGGATTGTTATGTATTTACATAATAATTAAAAATAGGTACACCTTAACATACAGTATGCGCCAAAAGTATGAAACAAATTCAATAAAAACGAAACAATTATTTTTTGGGAAAAATCCTCGAACAGGTCGATTTTTAATTTAAAAAATACATATTTTAGAGTAAAATGCGATTTTCAAATGTCATTTGTTTTCGAGTATTGACGTCATCGATTTTTTTTTAAATGTCAACACCGTATTTTTTTCCTTGATTCTGAAAGATCGTTTAATTCTCTATCAGACAGTACTAAAATTTTGCCCTCTTACATAGGAAACTTTTCGAGTAAATGACGATCGACTGTTAGAAAACGTAAATCAATTAAAATAAAGCAAAAACGTTATCAAGTTTAGTTTTTCGAATTCCATAGTTCTTTTATGGATCACGTAGGTGAAAATCTTTGCAAAGTGTCATTGTCAAACCGACTTTCTAATAAGTATTGTAAGCGACATAGAAATTATTATTGAATTTAAAGTATTATGGCACATTTAACTGTTACTCAAAAAATTGAAATTTTAATTCTTATCGGATGCGGGAATATGACTAGAACTCAGCAGGAAGTTTGCGATTTATTTAATGAAAAATATCCAGATCGCCCTATCAGCCAATCAACAGTCAGTAAGGTAGAGTCTAAATTTAGAGAAACTGGCAATGTTGTAAATATTTCAAAACCTGGACGTCCAAGCATTAATGAAAATCAGAAACAGAACATTTTGATAAGTATGGTGGATAATCCTCATAATTCTTCACGATTGGTTGCATTAAACAATGACACTAGTCAGAGCACAGTGCTACATATCTTGAGGAAGGAAAAATATCATCCCTACAAAATTCAACTTGTGCAGGAACTCAATGAAGACGATCCCGATCGCCTCTTACACTTTTGCGAAATTCTAATGGATTTATGTCAAGGAAATAGAAATTTACACCGGCAAATACTTTTTTCAGATGAGGCCACATTTTGTCTCAATGATACAGTAAACCGTCAAACTTGCAGATATTGGAGTCGGGAAAATCCTCATTGGATGGCATAGGCACATACCCAACACCCTCAGAAATTAAATGTGTGGGCTGGAATAGTTGACGACAGAATAGTACGGCCTTTCTTCTTTGAAGGAACCTTACAGGACAAAGATATTTAGAGTTTCTAGAAAATGACCTTGTTCCAGCCCTTGCAGTAATTTTTCCTAACGATAATGACCCTGACATTCCTGATGATCCCATATGGTTCCACCAAGACGGTGCACCGCCGCACTATGCGCGCCCTGTACGAGATTTTTTGGACAACTGTTTTCCTGGGAGGTGGATCGGCAGACGCGCACCGATAGAATGGCCTGCAAGATCGCCAGATCTTACACCTCTTGACTATTTTTTATGGGGATACTTGAAGTCAAAAGTGTACATTAATAAACCACGTAATTTAGAAGAACTTCAAAATCGCATTCGGGACGAAATACGCAGAGTTACCCCAGAAATCATTCATACTGTACAAGAAAAATTTCTTCACAGACTGCCCATTGTCAAGAAGTTGGTGGATGGCAATTCGAACATTTAATTTAAGTATAAAATTTAATCAATGGTATTTTATTTTACATACCTCAGAATTGTTACTTTTTTATGGATAAAATTTACGTTTTCTAACATTCAATCGTCATTTACTCGAAAACGTTCCTATGGAAGAGGACAAAATTTTAGTACTGTCTGATAGAGAATTAAACGATCTTTCAGAATCAAGAAAAAAATATGGTATTGCCATTTAAAAAAAATCTATGACGTCATTACTCGAAAACAAATGATATTTGAAAATCGCATTTTACGCTAAAATATGTATTTTTTAAATTAAAAATCGACCTGTTCGAGGATTTTTCCCAAAAAATAATTGTTTCGTTTTTATTGAATTTATTCCATACTTTTGGCGCATACTGTATGTACTTACTGTGAATGGCTTTCTTAGAGCTCATTTCACAACACAATAATAGTTACAAGTGTTTAAAATGACTTATGTTTCTTGCAAGAAGCGTTAACTGTACAAACGTCTCGCAGCCAGAGAGTTTTGCCTAGATTCGCCGTAAATTAACATGCGATGCAACTGGTTGTGGTTACTATAAATTATTCCATTTCTGTTTATGTACACTCACAAACATTAAAGAAAAATTATACAAAATTGAATCGCACTAGATGTACCCACCAATATGACTAATATTACTTAGGTTATCACCAGCAGTCTGACACTGCTACGTTGTCTTACGTTACAGAACGAATTTCTCGGAAACTTCAATGGTTTACTTCATTAATACTAATTTAATAATCAAATTATGAACATATTACGTTGCAGGCGCTTTTACTTAACCTTATTTGTACCTTAGTTTGTAATTTCGTAACACAGTTTTGCATATTATTACAGTTGATTTTTATTTTTCAATATGAATTTGTAGACAAACTATTCGTTTTAGACATTTTTTCATAAAAGTTTTTTACTACATTACAAAAAGTTTAAATCAACATCTTATCTTGTACTAGTAATTTATAATATCCAACATATTAAGTTTTCTAGTTTACAAAACACTACATAACTATTTACTTGTAATATTGGAATAAAATTGAATAACCAGCAATTGCTGTAAATATTCAGGAGTTAGGCTGTGGCGTTTGTCGCTAATAACCCATTTCGGTTTTGAAAACTATGTTCAATGTTCGCGGATGGCAGATTTAGGGTGGGTTCAGAAAAATCTACCTCTTTGCTATCAAAAAGATTTATTATACGGCATAAAGTCAACAAAACCGGATTTTGTAAATCGGTATCAATTTTTTTATTCAAATAAACTGTCGCAAATAAAAATCATTATTTACTGCGTAATTTATTGAATATCCTGATGTTGTCACAGTTGCTTTAAGACGGCGAACACTGGAGGTATCCGTGAATAATTAAAATGTATGTATGCTAAATCTTCGCGAATTCTATGATATATTTCATTTGACGCTATAAGGCACTCCTGTCAGATCAATAAATAAAAAGATGACATTTAGAGTTGACGTTTCTTGGGTAAGTAGTTGATTTTGCCATGGTAGAACTGGAGAGAGGTCAACGAAATTTTTTTCAGTATTTCCGAATGTCTCAAAAATTTGTTTCGAACTGTTGGATCGCCCTCACCTACAGCACCAAATCATAAGATTTCACAAGGCAGTGTCATCTGATGAAAGACTTGTCGTTTGTTTAGTGTAAATAAATAGAGGTTGTTGATAAGCGAGGGTGTGCGACAATTCAGTGACACATCCACAGTGGAAACAGACCTTACGTTGGACTAGCGCGGCCAGGCATAGAAATTTCAGGTCACCGACATGACCTGCTGTGACGGTCGTGGCAGGTGACGATACCTTCTGGTGCACATCTAGTGTGCGATGCTCCATTAAATATTGGAGCATCTTCATGTGCAGGCATAATGTGCGTGATCTTTTATTCCACAGATGCGATATGTCACACACAATAAAATATATCATAAACAGAACCAGCTTTCAGTTTACGTCTCTTGTTAATTAATTATATTTGAAATAACAAGTTCTTATTGACGAGTTTGGGTTACTTACACATATTTTAGATAGTGAATGAGACGTATTACCAAATATAGAATGAAGTGGCTTTATCATAAAGACTACATAGCAAGAGAACAAGTCCTAGAACGGAACGTGGTCATATTTGCTTGCTATATTGCTTATGAACTGTATTGTGGCGACCCTGTTTAGATAATTAATATTTGCATATTATTTTTAATGCTACAGAAAATATGACACCAGTTAAAGAACTGCGGCTCCATACTTATCTCATTATTAATTATTAAATTTATTAAGCAGCTTTTTAATAACATTTTATTTATTATCAAATTAGAGGTTACAAAATAAAATAAACATACAAGAGTAATAATTTCAAAATACTTTAAATTAATTGAAGTTTTATATTAATAGGGTGTATTTTAAGCCTAGGTGGTTTCTTTTAGGTCATTTCTTCAGTTATCTCTTAAGTTATTTGGCATAGATTGACAGAATTTGTGGAAATGGGGTAATTAATGAAATGAAACAATTCAGTATGTTCCTAAATAAATCTGGTAGATATTGGGCGAAGTGTTGCCTTTGACAATGCAGCTTTCAATGGTTTTCTACTGCGATGTAGAACGTTTCGTGTCTGTGACTTTTTAGACCTGCATTGAAGTAGCTATCTGTGCTACTCCGCGTTACTCATAGTCCCTACTGTCGGGTTAGACAGAGTCAAAACAGCTAATGTTATTATAATACGATCGAAACCGGTATATTATGTCTGTTGACGAGTTTGTTATAAAATAGAATAGAATAGAATATGTATTTATTTAGCAACAATAAATGCTACTAACATTACTATACATACACAAAAACATACTAACAAAAGACAATGTTTACCATGCCCTATCATTACGAAAAAAATTAGTGACATTTCTAACAAGTACTTTCATAGATCGTTTTATTTCCTCAGGTAAAGCATTATATAAATGCAATTCTTCATTAAAGAGAGATTTTTTCAAGGAAGTTAACTTAGTATATTCAATATTGTATTCTCCAGCAGACCTTATATTATACTTATACAAATCACATCTTTTAACTAAAAATACTTTAAGATAATCAGCAAAGTATCTTTCACTATTGAATTTGGTCCCAACCACCATACATTTGGATTTATCAGTATTTATTTTTAACTTATTTATACATAACCAATTATATAACATATATAGCTGATTATTCATCCTTTCAGTTACTTGTGAGAGATCCTTCCCTGATACAGATATCTGCGTATCATCTGCAAACAAATTTGCATATGAATCGTTTAAAATATTATTTATGTTGTATGTATGTATGTTGTGTGATCCACCATACATGCTCGGAACTGCATTTGAAATGTTGTTTTTTATCTTAACCTTATGACACCTCTCCACTAAATAATCTTTAATCCATGATAATGCCGTCGCTGTCACTCCGTATTCACTTAATTTTTTTATCAATTTAAGTCGATCGATTGTTCCAAAAGCACGTTTCAAAAAAATATTTAAAATTACATTACCTTCATTTACATCTCTTCTCCATTTTGCACAGACTAACTGTAGACATATGAATGTTTTTGTCTAAAACCCGATTGAACCTCACCCAACAGTTTGTTATTTTCGAAGTAATTTCGTAATTCTTCAGTTATTATAGTTTCCAATATTTTATCGACTATAGGAATTAAATTTGTTGGTCTGTATGCACTTGGTTGATAGGGATGTGGCTTTTGGAACAGGAATTATCACACTTGTTTTTAAGTCTTTTGATATTTTGCCTTGGATAATCGATGTATTTATTAGATTCAATAATGGATATCCTATACTATCAAATATTTGTTTTAGCAATTGACCGGTCAAAATATCATCTGCACTACCTTTATTTTTTAAACTAAAAATAACTTTTCTTAATTAATTCAAACTTATAGTACTAAACTGACTCAATTCTTTCGTTCCCTTTATTCTATCTTGCGTATTTTCATCCACAGAACTATTATCTGTACTATTCACAATGTCTTCGATACTACTTGCATAGAAATTATTAAAATTTTCTGTTATGGGAAGAGTGCTATTTTAAAATACTGTATTTCCTCTCTCACGTTCTTTTTTTATTTGTTGTTCCAAATATATTTTCTTTTCCCTTAATCATATCTATTACTTTATTTCTATTGTGCTTATAGTGTGTCCAGTCTTCAGTACGTGTCAACTTAAACTTCTTATATGCATTATCGCGTTTATTTTGCACCTTTTTAATTTTCAAATTATACCATTTATTTTTCCAGCGTACAGTTTTATCTTTTTCTGGAGCAATGTTATCTACTGCAGATGAAATTTGATATATAATTGTAATATAGCATATCCAAATCGGAGCATTCGTATTTCCAATCTCTACCAATTAACTCAACTTTGATTTTGTTTATGGTATCAATGTATAAATTTCTAAATTTAATGATTTCATGTCTATAAGAAACCTTTGTAGGTTTTCCAAATGTAATTCAATCCCTTGTTTCCTGTAATTCCGTATTTGCAACATATCGTTATCGTCGAATCGCGATAGAGGTCGCTAGCTTTTAATGATTTTCTACTGCGATGTAGAACTCTTTGTGTGTAGATCTTTAGTCCCGCATGGAGTAGTGAATGGCCGCTAGAAGTACTTGTGTTAATAACATTTCCATTATTAGGGGAAAAACCAAAATATGTATATGTATACAGGGTGTCCCAAAATAGAAGGCCATACAATTAACCACATATTCTTTGGACAAAAATAGTGTGACTTTTGTTACGCCATTTTTTATTTGGGCGTCCCTGTTTCAATATACAGGGTGTTAAAGTTACATTTTAAAAACTATTTTTGTTAATAATTCCATTGTTTTGTAAGATACACCTTTGAAATTTGCACGTACTTTCATCTTATTTCGGCATACTTATCATGTAATTTTGGTTAAAAAAATCGAAGAGCGAATGGTGGTAATTGAGGGATGCAATATCCTTTATCCCCTCCAATTATTTCTAAGTACGCCTATGTAGCTTTTTCTTGTGTTATCAAACGTAGAATTATCTTCTGATCATTTTATCTCTTTTTTAATTTTTTTGTTTAAATGTTCCGTTTTGGAGAAAAACGACATGTATTGATGGGTTACAAATGTCTTAGCGGCCGATGAATGTCCGGAAAAAATAGTGAGCTCCCTTATCTCAGCAGATCACATCCTAAAAGGAAGGTTGTCTTAAATTTGGATCGACATCTTCGTGAAACCGGAAAGTTTATGAATCAGAAGTTCAGAATTTGTGGCCTACATAGAAAATTAAGCCCTTAACAAGAGGAACAAATCTTAGCACTGGTAGAAGAACCAAGCACAAGTACAAGGATTGTACTAGAAAATTGTACAAAAATAGATGTTCATCGAACTTTAAAAACCCAACTTCTGCACCCGTATCACATCCAACCCGTACAAAAAATTCTTCCCTAAGATTTTGCTTCTATGATGCAATTTAGTCGTTGGTTGTTAACACAGAATAATGCAGATAGGGACTTCGTAGGAAAAATTCTATTTACGGAGGAGGCAAGCTTTACAAGAAATGGATTGACAAACATGCATAACAGCCACGTATGGACGGATTTGAATCCCCATGCAACCATTGTAGCACACCATCAATTTACATTCAGGGTTAATTTCTGGGCGGGAATAGTGGATAATATTCTGTTGGGTCCCCTTTTCATACCAAATAATTTAAATTCAGCAATTTTTTAATTTTCTGCAAAATGAATTCCGAAATGTTTTACATGATTTATCTGTTATCCTACGTGACGGCATGTGGATGCAGCTTTTCGGTGCTCCACCCCATTATGGTAGAAACGTCCCGCAGTATTTAAATACCCATCTATTTCTCAATCGTTGGATTGATCGAGGACAAGACGCACCTATTCAATGGTCCCCATGATCTCCTGACCTTAATCCATTGGATTTTTGTCTGGGGTGCTATGAAAGATATGGTTTATGCTTCAGAAATAAACGACATTAACCATCTCAGAGAGGGAATAGCAATGGCAGCTGATGAACTTAGGCAAAAGGAGAATATCTTTCCAAAGATAAGGTTTTCGCTACTTAAAAGGGCACGTACATATTACATAGTTAATGAGGACGGTGGGCAAGCAGAACATTTATTAAATTAGTAGTAATTAATGAAGTATTTTATTTAATGTTGTTTAGGTAAAAAGTTATATTGATCGTTCATTATTACTATTACTAAATGAGACTATTATTTTTTGGTTGATAAGAGAACTGTATTACAGATTTTAATG
This sequence comes from Monochamus alternatus, assembly GCA_037114965.1. Classification (NCBI taxonomy): domain Eukaryota; kingdom Metazoa; phylum Arthropoda; class Insecta; order Coleoptera; family Cerambycidae; genus Monochamus; species Monochamus alternatus. The sequence goes on along the minus strand of CM073431.1, from coordinate 67,223,078 downwards.
CCATATTATTTTTTTAATTCATAAGTATTCTTCATTTTATAAAATTTAGAATTATCCATTTTGTTTTAATTAGCAAATATTCATTCAGTAAGTATTACGATTTGATAAGTTGCCAAGGTGCTGTAATGATAGATATATCCACAAAATTTCAGTTTCACTTGAAAATGATAGTGAATTATAGATTTAAGGGCACTACAAATTGCCGTTTTTCTCCAAAACGAAGCATTTAAACAAAAAATTACAAAAGAGATAAAATAAGCAGAAGAAAATTCTACGTTTGATATTAAGCTGCATAGGCGTACTTAGAAATAATTGGAGGGGATAAAGGGTACGGCATCCCTCAGTTACCTCCATTCGTCGTTCGATTTTTTTCACCAAAATTACATGATAAGTATGCTGGAATAAGATAAAAGTACGTACAAAATTTCAAGTGTGTATCTTACAAAACAATGGAATTATTAACAAAAATAATATTTTAAAATGCAACTTTGTATATGCAACACCATGTATATTCAAACAGGGACGTCCAAATAAAAAATGGCATAAGGAAAGCCACATTATTTATGTCCAAAGAATATGTGGATAATGGTATGGCCTTCTATTTTGGGAGACCCTGTATAAGAAATATTAACAGTTACTGTTACCAAAACATACAGAGCAGGTAAGAATCTTTTAATTTGACTGTCAAACTTCCACAGTATGTTTCGTAATAAAACAGCAACAACAATTCTGGTGAATTATTTAAAAGCTAAATATATAGGGTGTCCGGAATATGAGTGCCTTAATTTTGCTTTATGATAAGTTATACTAAACAAAACATATTTGCCTTACCATTTTTTTTTCTCTGACCAACGGTAACAGAATTATGACAACAAACAGGTCTTCAATATGTGACAACACAAAACATATAAAAGTGTGACAATGTCGGTCACATACTATCTTAGGATTGTTATGTATTTATGTATAATAATTACAAAAATGTGCACCTAAACATAGCTACTTACTGTGACTGGTTTTCTGAGACATCTTTTCACAACACAGAATAATAGTTACAAGTGTATAAAATGACTTGTGTTTCTTGCAAGAAGCGTTTACCGTACAAATGTCTCGTAGCCAGAGAGTTTTGCCTAGATTCGCTGTAAATTGACATACTATGCAGCTGGTTATGGTTACTATAAATTGTTCCATTTTTGTTTATGTCCACTCACAAACATCAAAGAAAAAATTAATTGCACGTTGTAGCGTTTTCAAATGTTACTATTCTTTTTTTTGTTGTCATTTTTTTTATTTAATAAATTACCTTTTAATTGAGAGAATTGCTGAAAATGGATAATTTAAAATACAATTGATGCGATCACGTACCTGAAATAAAGTTCTTAGATAAGAATAATATGATGGTCTAAAACTACATAACTTACCATTCAATGATTTTCTTTTTTTGACGGCTTTCTTTTAATTAATAATACAAATGGTCGCAAAAGTCGTTAAAATTCTCCTTTTTTTTTCAAAATTATTATTTTCTGTCATGTTTTCTGGGTTGCATATACGTAGGGCGCACATTGTTTCTCCCACTACCAGCTGATCAGGTCGAATAGAACTTTCTCGAGGAGAACAAGCACGAAGACGGGAGAGGTGTGGTTTTGGGGGTGATAAAGTAAAGTGGGCGAGATTTTCGTTTCATGTAGTTATCACTTTTAGTGATGTTTTGAAAAATACCCCTCGAATCTACACCGACACTCACTCAAAGTCTGCTGATTTGCTTGAGGTCTTATCGACACTCGAAGTCTCCATTTAGGTCTCCATTAGGAGTCGACTCCATGTCCTGGTGCAATACAGCCACGGGTCGGACTCAGACCATTTCGTTATATTATAGAGGACAAACAGTTAGGTGCCGAATTCCCTTCAACCGAAGGTGAGTTCTGTTTTTGTTCTGTTAGGGTATTTTTTTTTATCAGGGTTCAAGTTCAAGTTCAAGTACAAGTTCAACTTCATGGTCACGTTCACTTCCACGTCCACGTCCATGCTCATCGCCATGTTTCTGTCCACGCCGAGGTTGACGCTGAAAACTTCATAGAGGTTACGTAACGAGTAACCAACCGTCAGCAATTTGTGTATCCACATCCACAGGGAGGGACGTACTCGACTGATCTTTTCCTTACCCCGTTTTTTTCTTCAGGCCACCACGTCATCAAACCAGATAAGGCAATTCCGTTATACAATTTTTTTTATAATAATTATAGATAAGTTTTTATTTAGATTTATTTAGATTTTAATTGTCCTAATTACAATAGTGCAACACATGACAGAAAAAAGCAATTTATTTTTAATTTCAGTTCTTATTTTGACCTCAGGCAATTTAATAATGTGCTTAATAATAATCACCGGCTGTTAGATCTAGTGTTTTCTAATTTCAATTGTGAGGTTTACAGGGATAATGCACCTTTGGTTCGTGAAGATTCACATCATCCAGCACTCTTGTTTAATTTTGTAGTAAGTGATAGCAGTGATGTGAGTTTTTCTCCAAATTCTGAGAGTATAGCTTATAATTTCCGCAGAGCCAACTTTCCTGAATTATATAATGATATATTAAATACGGATTGGAGTTTTTTATCTCAAATTGATAATGTAAATGATGTATGCTCCGCTTTTTATGCTATTCTTTATTCAATCTTAGATCAACATGTTCCAACATACTCTTTGAAAACTAATAACAAATTTCCGTTTTGGTACACCACTGAAATAAAGAACAACATCAGACTAAAAAACAAGTATCGATTGAAATATAAAAAAGAAAAAAATTTAAACTTTTTGCTTGAATTTAGAAGACTGAGGAGTCTGATAAAAAGTCAAATAAATAATGCTTACAAAAACCATCTAAATAATGTACAAAATTCTGTAGTAAGTGACCCTACCAAATTTTGGTCATATATTCAACAAAAAAAGGGTACATCTAGAATACCTAATTTGATTACTTACGAGAATAATACTTTCCAGTCACCTAAATCTATTGTGAACGCTTTTGCTGATTATTTTAATTCTGTGTATTCAGAAACAAATAGTGACATAGACCATCCCGCTCAGCAATTATGTAGCCATGATGCAGCTCCTTTGCATATAATAAATCTAGTTGATGAAGAAATATTAAAAGCCATTAGGCGTTTAAAAGACAAAATGACATCGGGTCATGATAAGATCCCAGCTTTTTTTGTGAAAGATTGTTCAAGAGCTCTTTTACAACCCTTATCTGTTATATTTAATTTAATACTAAAAACGTCCACGTTTCCTGACACATGGAAGTTGTCGAGAGTATGTCCGATCTTTAAGAGTGGTAAAAATTCCGAAGTTAAGAACTATCGACCGATTTCAATTCTCTGTAATTTCTCAAAAATATTCGAGATAGCTGTCTATAATCGCATCTACCCTGCTACAAAAACCGTAATATCATGGGATCAGCATGGTTTCATGCAGGGCCGATCCACGGTATCTAACTTGTGCCTACTTACACAATTCATTTCCAATGAACTTGATATGCAAGGGCAGGTAGATGTGATTTACACAGACATTGCTAAGGCGTTTGATCGTGTCGATCACAAAATTCTTTTACAAAAATTGGAGACCTTCGGTTTTAGTTCCAATTTGTGTAATCTCTTTGAATCATACCTTCTTAACAGAAAACAATACGTTGCATATCTTGGACACAATTCTAAAATTTTCACGGCAACTTCCGGAGTCCCTCAAGGATCCAATTTGGGGCCCTTGCTTTTTTTATATTTTATTAACGATCTAACATCTGAGCTGGAGTGTAAGAAACTATTGTTTGCTGATGACTTAAAACTTTTTAGTAAAATATCAGATATTGGGGATTGTCAAAGACTGCAAAACCAATTATATATATTGAACAACTGGTGCGCTAATAATTGTCTTCAGTTAAATGTAGTGAAATGTAAGACCCTAAGTTACACCCGTAAATTGCACCCAATAGAATATAATTACAGATTAGATCTGGAGATACTTGACAGAGTGGACTCCATAAAAGACTTGGGCGTCTTATTTGATTCGAAACTAACATTTTGTCAACATATCAATGATATTACTTCATCTGCTTTAAAGATGCTAGGCTGTATTATGCGCAACTGTCGGTCGTTCTCTAACGAAACAGCTTTAAAGTGTCTTTACAACTCGTACGTAAGATCTAAACTGGAATATTGTTCGTTAGTATGGTATCCACGTTATGATTATCTGAAGCTTTGTTTAGAAAGTGTCCAGAGAAAATTTTTAAAATTTATTTCACTTAAAACTGATGGCTTTTATCCAGAAAGAGGTTATGACCATGCTACTTTACTTAACAGATTTGATTTTCCTTCTTTAGAGTTTCGCAGGGATCTAGCAAGTATCAAAATTTTATACAATATATTCCATAATAATTTAGAATGTCCGTCTTTATTATGTCAGTTTTCTTTTCATGTTCCTCGATTAAATTCTCGCCAAAATTGTACTTTCATTTGTACTAGAGCAAGGTCTCGCGGTCTTAAAATGTCTCCAGTACATATTATGTGTCAAAATTTCAATAAAATTTCAGATGTATGTGATATTAATTTTAGCACCTTTAATCAGATAGTTGAAACTGTTGGTCTGAGATTTAATAGCGATAATATTTAATATTTAAGTTTATTTATATTATAGTTTCCATATCTTCTTTGTACAATATTGTTAAGACGCTTTTGTGCACTACATACTGCATCAGATACTATATAATATGTTTACGCAATTCACTTTTGTTTTGTAAATAATTTGTCCTATAAATGGATTTTATCTGTTGGGCAATAAAGATTATTATTATTATTATTATTATTATTATTATTATTATTATTATTATTATTGTTTGCGCATTACCTAATGGTTACATAACCGAAAATCAGTTTAAATATATTCTTTTAACGCTGAGGCATAGTACTATGTTTATGCGACAAATTTAAATAAATTGGAATTACTCCAAAATCATTTCATGTTAAAATTATACAATTTAAGCTCAATTCATTAATTCAACTACCACAATTAATCCCAGTCTATTTATTATTATTTTTACCAGTCATTATCTACGTAGCCTATAACCAATGAATTTAATATTATAACAATAAGTATATCATTTATATCTAACAATATTTTCCTGTCTATATACTTGATTGGTGATGTAAGAAAAACCAAGGAGGATACACAAATTGTTTCCCTAGAATAAGTACGTAATATAATTTTTTTGTTATACTATTTTCTCGCCCTAGTTTTAATTACTCATCCTACAACAAAATCCTTTCGAAGAAACAATTTCAGTAATATAGAAATAATTATATTTGCATTTATAATTTTCGGTTCTGATTTTCGTGACTTCTCAAAACCGATATATTTTTTTTGTTATTATCTAAGTTACGTGGCGCCCATTAAATAACATCTTTTACTTTCTTCATTACTCCCTTATCCACGACTGCTCTCCGATGAACAGCTGCCGTGTAGTGAGGGGCTGTTTCACCTGACTAGCGTGACAAATAAAGCAAGAACATCCTGTAGATGAAACAAACCCTGCAACGTTACAGTACGTTACAGCTTTAACGAGGAAGCTTCAATTGTCTACTTCATTAATTCTTATCCAAAAATCAAATTATGAACAAATTACGTTACATACACTATTACTTAACCTTAATTGTACTTTAGTTTGTAATTTCGTAACATAGCTTTGCATATTATTTCAGTTGTATTTTTATTTTTAAAATGTATTTGAACACAAAGTATTCGTGTTATACATTTTTTTCCTAAGAGTTTGTTATTGCTTTTAGTCAGATATATAAGCCTTTAAAATTACGACACTCATATTCCGAACACCCTGTATACGATGCCTTTACTTATGAATATTTAACAACATGAAGACTGTCAATTTGTGAAGCTAAAATCAGTATTTAGGCGATCACAAATATCGGATATTAATTTTCTTGAAAATACTTGAATCCATCCATGCTCCGATTCCCACAAACAATGGATCTTTGCACTAAATTTAAAAAAGAAAACAAAAAAAAAATTGTTAGGTATTTTTATTTTATTGAACTGAAATAAATAGCAAAACTAAAATACCAGAAATACGGGGCTAAAAAAAAGATAAAAGCGTTTTCGAACGATCGCAAATTGTAAAACCGTAATATAATTAAGAAGGTGTGTCCAAAATCCTTTGACAATTTTTTTTTGCTTTAATTATTTTAGTTGAAAGTCGAAAGAATATTTTGCGGAGATGCTTAACGATGAGGATGAGGAGGAAGAAGAAGTCATAAGAGAACAAAATGAAGATATAGTCGGTGAGCCCACAGATGAAGAATTTGAAGAAGTGATAAGGAAGTTAAAAAACAACAGGAGCCCTGGAGAAAATGGAATCACAGCTGAAAATATTAAGTATGGTGGAGAGTTTTTAAAAAATAAATTGAAGAATGTAGTGCGGAAAATTTGGAAGGAAGAAATCATGCCAAAGAGTTGGGAAAGTGCGACAATAATCCCGATTTATAAAAAAGGAGACGAAACAGAGTGTAGAAATTACAGAGGTATTTCTCTGCTAGATGTAGCATACAAAATAATAGCGATACTAATTAAGATGAGACTGAAGATTTTAATGGAACCACAAATTGGAGAATACCAGGCAGGATTTAGGAGAGGTAGGAGTACAACAGACCAACTGTTCACGTTAAAGGAAATGATGGGAACGTGCTACGAATATAAAATTCCAGCAGTAGTTATGCTTATAGATTTTAAGAAAGCATATGACTCTGTAAAAAGAACAAGTCTGATGAGAATATTGACAGAACTTAGAACACCGGCAAAGCTCGTAAGATTAGTAAACATGACGCTAAAAAACACCACGGGTAAAGTGTGGGTTAAGGGGGAGATAACAACTGATTTTGAAATAAGAACAAGGTTTAGAGAGGGTGACCCACTCTCTACGGTAATATTTAACATAGCTTTAAAAAAAATTGTAAGAACAAGTAAGCTTAACAGAGAAGGACATATAATGTACAAAAATCACCAGCTGATAGGGTATGCAGATGATGCCATCATAGCTCGGAACAGCAAAGAGCTGAAGGAAGTAGTGACACGTTTCATAGAAGCAGGACAACAGGTGGGCCTTCAAGTTAATGAAGAGGAAAGTAAGGTAATAGATATGGGAGGAATTAATGCACCACACAAATTTGAAATTAGAACGCAGTATAGAAGAATGGAATTTGAACGAGTAGACCATTTCGTGTATCTAGGGGCACTTATCTCAAGTAGATGCAATGTAGAACAAGAAATCGAAGCTAGAATAAGTAAGGCTAACAGATGTGCGGGAGCAATGAATTACCTGCTGAGATCTAGACAGTTATTAAGGAACACAAAAATGGGAATTTATAAGACCATTCTGAAGCCAACGGTATTGTATGGATGCGAAACGTGGGTACTAAACAAAAAGACTCAAGAAATGTTGATGAGATGGGAAAGGAAAATAATTAGAAGAATAGTCGGAGGGAAAAAAATGGAAGATGGATATTAAAGAAGAACGAACCGGGAGATATACGAACTATACAAAGAACCTACGATAGAAATGGCGGTTAAAGCAAGAAGACTACAATGGCTTGGACACATTGAGAGAATGGAAGAACACAGAACGGTGAAATTAATAGCCTGAAGAACACCAGAAGGAAGGAAAAAAAGATAGAGGCCAAGAAAAAGATGGAGGGAAGCTGTCGAGGAGGACTTGAAGGATAAGAATATAGTTAACTGGAGAAATAAAGCGAAAAACAGAAAGTTATGGAGACGGATCACACAGCTATGGGCCTAAAAGGCCTATTGAAAGCTAAACATAATTATTTTAGTTGAATTAAGACCTTCCAAGTGAAATTATCTATTGGTTATAACAGATGCCTAAATAGGACCCAGCTAGCAAAGTAGTTCTATAAATTTAGAGTAATAGGAGCTTTATATTGTGTTAATATTTTATAGTTGTATCTAGAATACTAAATTTTTGCATTATTGTGGCACATGAGACTATTTTGGCTTCAGAAACTAAATTGTTTTTTAAATTTGTTGCAAGTACGTTCTTAGAGCATAATTTATAGAACATTTATAAGATAACTGCTAATGTACTCCTATAAGTGTGCACAATAACACAATTTTTCAGCAACGGTGCTTATAGAAATAAATTGCTGTAAAACCGATGCAAAATAGTGTTTTATAGAATTATACCATCTCCTGTGACACTCTTATAAAATTATTCTGTAATGTCGCTTATAGTTTAATTATAGAACTATTGTGTAAGGTGTCGTTAAGTTAAAATTTTGCTGCGGAAAACAAATTACAAATATGGATGCTGCTATCTTTAAAGCAGTTATAGAGAATAATAATACAGTTGTTATAAAATCATTATAGAGTAAATAAGTAACAAAAGCCTTTTTGTTTCATAAAGAAATGCTATGGAACTATCATTTATATATGTAGGTTTCCCATACATACGTACATCTGACGAGACCTGCCTGTAAAAGTACGAAATATTTTGATTAAAGTATAATGGGGAAATTTGTATAACATAGTCGTGACTTGTAAATATTATTATCTGCCTGCAGAAAGAAAATTTCATTACGATAGATAAGATTTATTTGATTGCCAATAGTAACTGATTTCCTTATAGAAATTTAGTAACATATTTAATTTAGACCATTTCAAACCTTACCCATTTGCACTTCTAGATGTTGAAGTTAAAGAATTTTATTAGATCTATTAAATAAGATTGAAATACCACAATAAAATATGACAACAATGTGGATATTAAGTGGCATAGATCTGTTATAGTAGTTGCTTACCAAACATATTTGCTCCATAATCATTGAAATCGACACAAAAATGTCATATTAGTGAGAATCCATTGGAAGTACAAGATAATGCCTTTCTTTCTGTCGCCATATTGTGACGAAAGAAACAAAAATCTTAATTAAAACTATATACAATATAAATAGGTGAAATGATAACAATAATATGGATATACTTAATTTCTACAATTTTATATACAGTTGGTTGTTACATTCATCAATATAGAAATTATTAAATTTCCAGCAGCACAGGAAATATAAGGTTAACTGAGGGCGCGTCAAAAAATTACCATTATGTACTACATATTTCACGATAAAATTTTTTCCGCATTAAAATGTACTGCTTCTTGATGGATAAACCAACTAAGCAATTCGTAATGTGAGTACTCCTATGCAGGCTGATTAGGTCCATCTTATTGGTTCTTATTGGCCCATCCATATTATTTCTAACATGTGCGATACAGAAACATTTTGTTTTTAGAAGATACAATTAAACGATTTTAAAGTTCCCTAAATAGAACACCAGGCAACACAAAAATTGTATAACAAAGTGCTATAGAATTTTTATGAGATTGCTTTGCAATTGTGTTATAAAAATTCTTTAAGACCTGTGAAAACGTGTATTCGACAATTCTATAAGTATTCAAGTATTTCCTGCAAACCTTACAGAACCACTTAAAGAATTAAAACGTTCTATAAAACGGTGCCCATTTTTATGGTATAAGTGTTGTACGAACGTTTTGAAAATGTTCTTAGAACAAACATTGCTCTATAAAATTTACCCTGGAAACGTTCTTACGATTTTTATAGAATAGGAAATTGTTAGCTGGGGAATACATTGGGAACCCATTTGACTTCAACACAGTAATCGTGAGACTGCTTCTTCTTGTTCCATTAATTTTCTTTTAAAATAATGTTTGCCTTAGTTTTCTTAAATTTTATTTAACTCTAATAAATGATACACATTTCCCTATTTATATATTTAAACCTCTTGCAATCTACTCCTTATGCCATTAAAACAATGAATTCTGTCTTAAGCTGCCATTGGTTGAATCTTCCTAAATCTTAATGGTAGTCCAACAGTAGACTGAAGAAGAAAAGTTTTTGGTTCAAATTTAACAGGAACAGGTGTTTCAGGTGTTCTTTCCAATACGTACTCGGACAAAATATGTGTTAGTCCTACCTTGACCCCTAACATACCAAATCGTTCTCCTAAAAACAAAATTGTTATTCCTTTGTTAATTTTAAGCTGTACCTAAACAGACAAGCAGATAAGTTCACTTATTCAAAATGTATTTTATTTATTAGGTTGATCTGCAGATATTTCTACCTGACAATTAATGAAAATATATTTTCAATTAACAATTTATCAATTAGATAAATTACAAGAAAAGTACTAAATACTAAAGATTTAAAATGATTCTTAAGGACTTTACAATCCAAAAACTAACCACTAATATCGAAATTAGATCTGATTTCAATCATTAAAAAGTTATCTCCAGCTAAAATTGTTGAACTTTTGAGTTGAATTTTTTCGTACAATTCATCTTCATCACAGTTAAAACTGAATTTATTTGAGTGGAAGTTAGTTATGGCTAAAGTGTAAAATTAGTTCGTAAAGTAACTGGCTAATACACAAAACACATTCCACAATATTAGCGGGTACTTTATAAACTAACCCACTCGCTTGGCTAATTTACTTGAAATAATCAGATATACTAAAACAGCTTTTTCTAATGCAATTAACACCAGCGCGAACCAGCTCTTCATTCGCCATTTTATACGTCAACTTGCTTCCCAAACTTGAGTGAATAAACCATTTAGATCAGCAATTGATCTGATTTTGGAGCATTTACTATAGTTGGGGCACAAAATAATAGAGAGTGATTCATTTACAGCACTTACATGAGAACGAGAGGTGAGGGTTACAGGAGATAAGATCTTAGAGGCGTGCTATTGTAGAAGGGTTTAAAGAAATTACCAAAAATAAGTTGACATTGAGTGAATCCAGCACTTCAATAGTTTACTTTATAAAGTACAGAATATACAGAGTGGTCCACTTTCGGAAGCGGAAACTTTAGAAGCAGACAGAGAACCACAAAATAATATCAGTTTTTATTATAAACTATATTGCAAAAATGCGTCGTTAAAAAGATATAGGGTGTCAAAATTTTTATCAAAAGTTCCAAATTTATTAAAATTTTTAAAACCACTTTAGATATTTAATAAAATATTATTCTTCCACCAGTGGCATGCGTACGGACAGATCTTTGGGAAATTTTATTGAAAAAAATGGTACGCCAATGTTTTTTTAGAAACAAAAACTATTTCTAGAATCCTTGTTTAATTTACTATAGAAAAAGGCTCCTTACTTTCTTTTTCGTTTGAAGCACCGTTTACCAGTAAAAAATTAAATTATCTAATGATTTCCTTCTGAAAAACAAGTAAACAGAAACGAAAATGAGAAATTTAATTAGTGGCTTTCAACAATAATAACAAAAAGAAAGAAAATTCAGGGTAAAATCACAAAAATTGCTCGAAATGTAATCCACCCACCTCAATACATTTTCGACATCTTCTCACTATGCATTTATTGCAGCAGATACTTCATGAGGATTTCGTCACATATCATTGCAAGCTTGCTGAATTCTTAAAATTAAATCTTCCCTTGTTACACACTGCCGCTTCTGCATCCGTAGCAAAAATGAATATCTGCATATTCGTTATTAGAAAAAAAGCGTTTTTCAGATTAATACTTGTACAACATTCTAATAACAATGTTAACAATGACTCGAAATTAAATTACCTGACACCACAATTCAATTAACTGTCATTATAAAATGCAAAAACACTGACAGTAGTAGTCTTTTTTGTTTCATGGCCTACTACGACAGATTAAAATTTGTTTGAATTCCAGTTGCTTAAAAAATTTTAATTTTTTTCTGGCAAACGGTGCATCAAACAAAAAAAAGTAAGGAGCATTTTTCTATTGTAAATTGAACAAGGATTCTAGAACTACTTTTTTTCTAAGAAAATATTGGCGTACCATTTTTTTCATTAAAATTTCCCGAAGATCTGTCCGTACGCACGCCACTGGTGAAAGAAAAATAATATATTTTACGTAGAAATATGTATCTGGATTACCTATTCAGAGGTTCCAAATTTTATTTAAACATCTAAAGTAGTTTTAAAAATATTAATAAATTTGGACCTTCTATAAAAACCGTGTATCTTTGGAACGAAGCATTTTTCGAATATAGTTTATAATACAAACTGATATTATTTTATGGTTCTCTGTCTGCCTCTAAAGTTTACACTTTCGAAAGTGGACCACCCTGTATAATACAAGAAGGTCCTTTTAATTGTGCCAACATCGAAATAGCATTGACGACAGGTCGCCCTCATTGTGCCTGGCCACCAAAATAATTGAATTAAAAATAAGATCGCTAAGTCGGTAAAAATAATTGAACTAAAAGTAAGATCGCTAAGTCTGTAATAACGTTTACTTCATAACTTGCCGATTTGGTTGGTAAAACAGATATTTAATTTTAGAGGAATTTTTAAAATTATTTTATTTGACTTCACCTATGTTTCACAATAATATTTAAAAGAGTATAATACAACATTACCAGTTATGGTAACATTATATTATACTCATTTAAATATTATTATGAAGCAACAACGTAAAACATTCAAGACTGGTAAAAAATTATTATATCACAAAACAATAATAAATAAATTTATAAAAAGTCAGTCACAACATTCTGCATAATACCATAAGGTATTATTATGGATGATTGTATTATACCAGTTAATAACAATCTATTTTTAATATTAATCAAATTTATTCTGAACAAATACTTCTATGCAGAAACTTATATTGTTTGTTAAAATTGTTTCTCAAACGCCACATTAGACTGTTCGTCTAAGGAGAATTGTTATCAATGTTTGGAATATCTCATTACATTATCATGATTAATAGCAAGGGTGCTTAAACTACATGAACTATCCTCTATCGGGTAAGAATTTTTATTAAGTGATAGTAGTTGAGTTTGTTCTGGTTGTTGTTTAGAACCTTCAAATGGTTTATTAGATTTTGAATGTATGTACGTATCGAAACAGTATTTTGTACGATACGGATTACAAATTTTACAACAAAATCAGAATCTATAAAATAACTATCTCAAAGGAAAACATTCTGGCAGCATTTAGTAAAACATTTTTTGCATATTTCCAATGATTAGGATCCCATGGCAGCAATTTAGAAACGAATTTTTGGCACCATAGATAAGTATTTGCAAGAATAACTAATTTAACTTACCGATAACAGATCATCGAGATCATATATACTAACAACTCATATAACCAATAAACAGGTGATCCTGTAATGAGATTTGACATGATTTATAACTTTCCTATTATTATATTTTATTGAAAATCTTAGAAATGACAACGATCACAACCTGTTGTTTGTATACCTATATCCAATATCGCAGACCCGTGGTTTATCTAATTGTTTCGATTCCATCTGGTGATAAGTCAAGACACAAGACTTATCACCAGATGAAATCGAACATGATTTATAAATTTTATAATATATTTCATTCAAAATTATGGTAACGATCACAATCTGTTGTTTGTATGTGTTCTGTGTTACATGTTTCCTTACCTACAATTATTACTAATTGTGTTAAACGTGAAAAGCTTATTGTAAATTAATTTACAAACTCACTTTTTTATATGAGCGTGTCTAACAACAAATTCACAAGTATTAATTTTAAATTCATTAGTATCAATATCTACATTTATTTAGAAGTTTTGTACTCTAAAATACTTACCTTTTACTTTTTTGTCAGTATTTTTAATTTAAGTAATATAACCAAAAACAAGAAATCAAGTCACTTAAACGTAAACAGAGACAGTGTGGAAAAATTAGTCATAAATTTAAAGTCACTAGATTTTGCAGTGAGGAAAAAATAGTAATAAATTGGAAGTTACTTCCTTTTCCTTGCGTCTTTCCTCAGTTGCCTCGACGAGCGCTCTATCCCTACTCTGTTACTCTGTTGCGCATTTGCTAAAGCTACTTACACAGCCATGTTATAAAGTTTATACTCGCCTGTAGAATGCCGTCCTCTTAGACGGCGATGGCCTATCACCACCCATTTACATCTACCTGATGTGCACTCCACGGATGTCACACCTTTAACACATCTGCACACTGCACTATTTACGTACACAGTATACACTACTAGTTACTAACACTGTCACTATAATGGTTGCACGTTAACACATTGTTGACTGTTAGGTCATCACACACGCGCATTACGTTTATAATAGTTCCCACAAAAGGTTGAAAATCTTTGTTTTAGATGGAGTGCGCATGCTTCTGATGGTCGGAAACTGATTCTGGTATACCAAAGCTATTATACAGTGCTTTCTAAAAGTAACGAAAAAATTTATTATTTTTGAAATTGAGAAGTTTTCTAAAAAAATCCCTTGGCACGTCGATTTTGTTTTTAAAAAAAGCACTTTTTGACATACGACCTATATTTGTGACGTAATCATTGTTCGAAATATGACATCATCGACAATTTTTTTAAATCACATCATGAAAAATTATGAACATAATAAAAATTTCAAGAAAATAATGTTTGAAGATTTTAAAATTTAATTTTCACAATACTGAAAACGATAATTATTATGTACAATATCGACTACATTAAATGTTCAAATTGTGCACCGTTGGCTGCCTGGCAGTAGCCAAGACGATTAATAAATCCTTTTTGGACATTATCAATAACTTCAGGAGGTATACGATGTATCTCGTGACAAATTCTAAATCTTCTAAATTAACCGGTCTAGTAACGCATACTTTGCTTTTTAAGTACCCCACAAGAAATAATCTAGGGGTGTCAAATCAGAAGATCTGGCTGGACACTCAATTCTTCTCCCTATCCAACGATTCGGGAACAGCTCATCTAAATAAGCACGGACAGGGGTTGCATAATGGGGAGGTGCACCATCTTGTTGAAAGAAAATGTCATTTCTTGGAAGATCATGTCCCTCTATATCTGGATATAAAGTTATTAGTTCAGGAATGAGGTCGTCTTGAAGAAAATCTAAATATCTTGCACCAGTTAGGTTGACGTCAAAGAAATAGGGACCCAGAATTCTTCCGTCGACTATGCCGCACCACACATTTACTTTCTGGGGACTTTGAGTGTGATACTCCATTATCCATCGGGGATTCTCGGTAGCCCAATAACGGCAGTTTTGCATATTCACATGGTCGTTCAAAACAAACGTAACCTCGTCACAAAAAATTACGTTTTTTACGAAATTATTATCATTATAGCATAGCTCTTGCATTTGCTCGCAGAATTGACGTCGCCGATCAAAGTCTTCTTTAGATAGCTTATGAACAAGACATACCTTATAAGGATGATACTTTGCTTTTTTCATAATTTTGTGAACTGTGGACGCTGCCATATTGAAATCAGAAGCCAATTGGTTAAGTGTTGAGTGATGATTTTCTTGTATTGCCAACAAAACATTAAGCTCATCATCTACTGATTTTGAAGGTCGATCAGACTTAGGAAGATCACGCACATGTCCAAAGTTACGGTATTTAGACTCAATATTGCTTACCATGCTTTGGCTAATGGGATGTCGATTAGGATGAGTTTCACTGAACAATTCAACTACTTCTTTTTGGGTGCGCATTCTGTCTCTAAATCCAATCATGCCAAGAATTTCAATTCGTTCTCGTTCAGTTAATTTAACCATTTTTTTTTTATAAAATGACAAAGTTACTACTCAATAAACACTTCAAACGCAGTGCTTTTGCCAAACAAAATATAAGAACTAAAGATTAAGTTCTTTCATTTAGTTAAGTAAATTTGTAATCCGAGTTACAACAGCTTATATCAAACATCTTTAAACACATCTAAGTAAATGCAAGCCTTTGGATTTTAAAATACTTAAATAATAATAAAAAAAAATGACGCCTTATAAAGCACCATACTTAGGGTAAGCTGAGGAGTGTTGGACCACCTTTTAAAAAAGTGATAATAATTTCTTTATTAACGAAAATAAAAATGATGGTGTGCATTTCTGTTCAGTCCCAGAAAGACCTGGTTGAGGGGAAGTAGGCGTGTCTGTTTGTGTAGAATGGCGATCTTGAAGTTCATTTATTAATGTTCATCAGCTACAGCTGCGGTCTCTGTTAGGAAATCGTAGTCTGGAATCGCATCCGGATTAAAAGGCATTATTCCAGTTAATCTAAACGCCGACATTGCTTTGTTTACTATAGCCGACATTCCCTAAACGCTACCCGGCTTGCAAAACTGAAGTCTATTGAATTTTCTATTTGGACTGGTTTTTATCATTCTTCTGCAGGCTTCATAATAGTGTCCGTTAAGGCTCTTAAAAAAGCACGATCTAACTGTGGTAAATAGTGGGTAAATGATGTCATTGGTCACATTAACATTTTTTTGCGAACTTTCACCTTCTTCACCATTACATTTGTTTGGAAGACCAAGTCGCATGGCCAGATCATCATGGCAAATGTTAGATTTTCAGCAGTCCAAAAGCCCCTTACATTCAGCATTTTCTGCAACAATTAAAAACTAGGCCCATCTCTCATCCACTCTGTCGGTCCGTCTGTCCACCAATTGAGAGGAAAGACGGAGAATTATTGCTCAACGACAATATTCAAATGCATTATTTTTAAGGTTAGGATTATACCAGAATACGTACGTATCTACTAAAGGTCTAAAATAGTCACTGAAACCTAAAATTCACACTCCTAACAATTATGCCTCACTCAAATATTTTTGCATACGTCACAAAACGATTTTTGTTAATAACGTCATAAAAACACCCACACAACACAGCTGCAGTATACCCTGTTGTCAACTGATACAAGTGGTTATATGTAGCAAGATCAAAACATGCACTGACGTCATGCTTTGCAAGATATCCTAAGTGGTCTGTTTCTCCTACTCGTCCATCTTTCCTCATCTTAGCCTATTTCTTATTTAAGAATCACAGCAAACATTTTACCTACCTATACAAATTCGTGGTCCTTCCCCAAAAGGCATATAATACAATCCATTCACGTTGTGAGAGTTACTTTCAGAAAAACGTTCCGGGTCGTATTTCTCAGGCTCTGGGAAATACTTTTCATCGTAATGTAGAGCCATCAACGGAATATATACAGGCATGCCTTTTTCAATAGTTAAATTTGTTCCTGGAATTTTGTAGTCTTCATTACACCTTCGGTCTAGGAATGGCAACACTGGGTATTTTCTCAGAGTTTCTAAAAAATATTTCATAATGTTAACTTAGTTAAGCTACATACGACAATTAATATTATTTCTCTATCATATTTACGTTATGTGAGGAGAAAGAAAATCGCTGGAACAAGTGAATTCTACATTTGATCACACCAAGGTGTTGGTCAGCGCCAGTTGGTGATTCAAATTGGTTCCGTTTTATATAAGGAACACTCTATTTTAAAAACGGAAGGAGGGCTAAAAATACATTCCAAATATGTATACTTTACTTATTATCTGCGGAAAATATAAAATTTCCAAAATACCAATGATATTTAAGTTTTCTGACTAAGAAGGTTTTGAAAACAAACAAGTTCAACATTTAACATTATTAGAAGTGTGTTAACACAAATTAACTACATTCAAATTAGGCATAAATACCTACAATTGCAAATAGATATCCCTTGTTAAATCTTATTTTAATTTCTTAGATTAAAACATTTTATTAAATTGTATTTCTTTTCATTTGTGTAACGAATCATTTTTGAACCATATTTTTACTATGGATTTTTAACTTCCTTTCCGTTTCTGAAATAAAATACAGGGTGTTTCTTATAAAAAAACACAAGTTATTGTCATATCATGAAAACTAAAAATATTGTTATTATATTATATTATTATTATTATGCCAGTGTATCTGAAAAAAGTGTCTGCAGAATATTCAAACCGTTTTAAGATATCTTGAAAGAGAAACAAGTTGGTTTAGGCAAAAATCGAGAAACGTTTTGGAGAACAAAAATATAGACGGCGCTGTTCCATGATATATGTTACGTGACAAGTGTCGCGTTTCCTAGGGATCTAAGGCTAAATACTAATGGATACTTTATTAGATTTATGTTGGTACTACTGCAAATATGATGGCTAAATTAAATTAGTAAATTTTAACCCATTGTCATTCAATTTTATTTTAAATGTGTCTCTCTTTATTTATGTCAATTTTTAAGTTAAAATGTTAAAACAATACATAAAATAAATATTCAATTCATTCTTAAAGTGTACCACTTAATTTCTTCACAAAGTGAAATTCTATTTCACATCTAATAACTAGTTATTTATATTGAAAGCGCAATAGCAGAATATATTCGACTGTATTATTGACAAAGAATTGAGTGATAGTCACAATTTTACTTTGTGGTGATAGTTTGAGTGACGTAAGACTGGCCACAGACCTCGTGACTTTTCATCGGTCATCGGTGATCGTGACAAGCGATCGCGACAAAACCAAAGTGTGTGGAGTGGAAAGTGTCACGATATCAATGACAGTCATGACGGTTTGTCAGATAACCGATGAACAATCACGAAGTCTGTGGCCGGCTAAAATATTAAGTTTGTTTTTAGTAGCTAACACAAAACATTCCCCTGTTTTGTGGGAGTCAATCTTAGATTTGCTCTAACTAGTACATTTTTTGCGCTTTACTAGGTTCTTAGAAAACCTTAATAAAAATTTTGAGAAATATTAAATAAAAAATTTAAAAATATTACCTATGGAAGCTTCCATCACTAAGAGTGCCCATTCGGCATTTACAAATAACACAATAGACCATAATGTAAGCAAAGTTCAAGAATTTAAAACTATAACTATGAAAACCATTAACATTAACATAAAACAAGAACAAATAACAAAAGGACTACAATTAAATACTGAAAACAATTCATATATTTTTTACAGAGGCGCAAAACGTAAAACACTAATTCTCTATGAAACAACTAAGCTTGACGCCAATATAAACTACAAAGGGAGATCGTTGTTTGTAAACAATTACAATAACCTACAAAAACATAATCAACTTCAAGGGTCATCAACGTAAATTGGAGTAAAAAGCAAGTTTTAGTACCATAAACTAAAAAAAACAATTTTTGTAAATACTGTTGGACGGTTACTTTTAAATTTTCAGATGAAGTATCGGACCATCTTCGGAAATCGTCGAGTCACCACGTAAAAAGTACTGACTTTAAAAAAGAGGTTTTGAAGCAATTTTAATGAAACTAATATTTGATTGTTTTGGCGATTTTCTTTATCTCAAACAGAAATTTGTACATTCTGTAATTTTTCAATAAATATATATATTATTTCTCTTAATATTGTAACCTCTATATAGGGTTAGCGTAGAAACACGTTACGTAGACAAACAACCTTTATTGTCATACAAGAAATATCCTTTAACAAATTCACAACTATCAGACTTTTATTCTCTTACTCTTTGACGTTTCTGTCATTCACGTTTGACTTCTCAATATAAACTGATCCCAGCGTGAAACCGATCCGCTTATATAAGTTTTTAGGGTTCTAGAAGTTTTCGACGGTTTCGAGAATCAAATCAAATGTGGCCGAGAATGTTCCAGAAAACATCAAAATAAAGGCATCACAAAAATTATAAATTCTAACGTAAACAGGAACATAATTAACAAACTAAAATGGTACGTGAGTTTTCGTAAAAATATAATACTATCTACTTACCAAATATACACATATCCATATACTTCAGTTTTTTTAGACCATCGTGGGTGATACCGTCATGTTTTTTGATGTTATTGATTATTTCTTCTCTTAATTTAGTCTGAATATTAGGTTGGAGACAGAGCTCGTACAATGTGTAAGATAACGTGGAACTAGTAGTTTCAAATCCGGCTGCGAAAAACTGTACTGCTTGGGCCACTATTTTATCTCCATCTAAAATTGGATTTTATGAAGAAAAACTGAATTTATTTTAAGATACTATTGGAATGAATGAAACTTGCGCAAAATATTAAAATGAAAATATGTACATATATATTTTTATGTTGTCATTTATATAATGAAAGCGTTTAAATCTAGTCACCGTTTAAATACAACAATACACAAGTTTTATACACAGGGTGTATTTTGAGAATGTCATAAAAATTTAATATTCAGGGTGTCCGGACATGATCAGTCAATATTCCCGAGAGTGATTCTAACGAAAAATTAGTGTCACAAAATCCTATGATATTTTTTCGAAAACTTAAAATTAGCATGATTACAAGGCGTAAAGAATTTGTTTTTTAAATATTTCTTCTAATCATTTTTTGTGAGTCTACTGTTTTTTTTTTAGTTTTATATATGTATCCTTTGTATCCACGTTCTTAATTTGAGACATATTCTCCAACCCAAAAGGCCTAAACTGTCCTTGGCCTTTAAATAATAATTTAGAAGTTATTTGTTTGAACATTTATATTAATTTAGATAGAACGTAATTAAAGATAATAAAAAAATCTTTAAAAGAGACTGTCTTGTTATTTCATCACATTTAAATTATTCGTTTTCGAGAAACAGATACAAGCTCCAGTTACAAGACAAATACGTAATATAACAACAAGAATTTTTAACAAAATACAAAATACAAAAGAAAATTTCCAGTGCATTTACATTAAGAATTACAAAACTATTAAAGACGAAAGAAAATAAAAGACAGACTTAAGAAATGAGATTCTACAAATCTACAATACTATAAAATATAAGAAAAAAAATTGAAACACTTCATTTGGACAAAATACTAAAAAGCATGTATATATCAAAACAAATGTTGGTATTCAATAATAAAAAACGTAATTGTTTAACATCAACAGAATGAATGTCACAAAACCAATTTTATTTAAATTATTATGCATGTCATACAATGGAGAGTGCAGCATTAGCTAATGGTAACACAAAATCAGCAACCCGTCTTGCAGAATATTGCGGAACGTGAAAATTTAATTCGTGCAATAGATCACAACAGTCAAGTTCATTATGTAAAATTTTGTAAATCAGTGTACAACTAGAAATGACACGTCTAACTTCTAATAATGTAACATCAAAGGTGTTCAATAATACATCATGACTAAATCCTCATTTCGGATACGAACCATACTCTTTAAAATAAAGAAATTTCAAGAACTTTTACACTCTCAATAGTTGCAATATGACACCTATAAAACGGGAACCATACTATCCAAGCATATTCTATTTTAGATCTAACGTAGGAATAATAGAGAACCTTTAAACTTTGTGCATTACGAAAATTTTTACAATTTCTAATTAAGAACCTTAACATCTTTAATGCTGCTGATACGATTAAGGAACCATTTGCTATCAAAAATCATGGCCAAATCTCTATTACTATTAGAAAGATATAAAACTGACGAATTTAATCTGCATAATTTATTAATGGTACACCAAGTCTCAATTTTATTAAGCTGACCTTGAATAAATTCACAATCATTCACTGATTCCATGCTATGATATATTTTCAAGTCATTTGCAAATAAAGCAAATTTGCAGTCAATTATACTACCAGCATTGTGTATAAATAATAAGAATAGTAAGGGTCCCAAATTGGCTCCCTGGGGAACACCTGAAGTTAACGAGAATATTTACGAGTTATAACCGTTGTACGGTACAAACTGAGATCGGCCGGAAAGACAGTTTTTTACAAATTTTATAAGAGAGTTACTAAAACCATACTTAAGTAATTTCAAAATGATGTCAAATCAATATTCCGTGATTTATACGGTCAAAGGCTTTACAGAAATCCGTGTAGACTACATCAACCTATCCCTGACAATCTGTTACCTGGGCTACATACTGAAAAAACATAATCAAGTTAGTAACAGCCAAACGGCTTTCCACAAAGTCATGTTGGTAAGGAGAAATCAAGTGACTCGCCGAATTATAGATACGATTGTAGATATATATATCTCTCATACTTTTGCAAAATTACTCAGTACTGAGATAGGTCTGTAATTAGTTAATATTGAAGTATAAAATTTAAAAAAAATCAGACTCACAAAAAAATACTTGAAAAAATTCTTACAAAAAAAAAAATTGACACCCTGTAACCCTGCTAATTTTGAGTTTAAGTGGCATTAATTTTTTGTGTAGAATCGCCCCTTCCTTCAGGAGTTTGATAATTGATTGTAAGGACTTTAAGTAGGGTGTATGTAGCAAAAATTATAACTTCTGGAGGAACATGGATTTTTTTTAATGTCATCTTCACCGATCCACCACAGTTACTGAAGGTAAATAAGTAGACACATTATTTTAACACTCTGTATGTTCAATAATAAGTAGCTATATGTAATAGCATTTTTATAATTTAAAATATTACATAACATTATTTGGTACCTATTAAAGGCTATTATGTATGTATCTACATGGCGTTACAACTTGTTTACAAGAAGCCACAGGCAATTTGACGTAACATTATAATTTATTTTTCGTGCAGATAACTGCTTCTTAATTAGTAATTTACTAGTTACAGTTAAGTAAAATTTCACGTTATACAACGTATCCAACTTACTGAAATTTAACTCATCACACAAGTCCTTGTTTTTTCGCATTTCTACTATTATGTCAATGAGATCGTTTCTTTTTATGTTGGTCTGCTGCCTCTTTCCGATTACGTCCCAAAATATATCCCTGAGAAAATCAACAGCCCATTTCTCAAAAAACTCCAAACGTAGTGTGCTTGCCCAATTCTGTTTAAAAAAGTAAATGCCCTGAACGAAACCATTTCTCCATGTGAAGTTAAAGAAAGCTCTACCGATTTTTCGAAATTCGGTGTTTTCTTCTTTAAAAGAATGAGAATTTATTGCAAACGCGCATTTCGCTATCACGTCTGTAGAATATTTTGCTGTAACCTCTTTCGCTTCTAATTGACCTAAATTTTTTTGTATGTATTGATTTAAATCCACCCCAACTTCATTTATAATGGAAAACATTCCTTTTAGTTTCCCAGAGGAGAACACTGGGCTCATTTTAGATCTAACTTTTTTCCAGTCCGGGTTTTTCTGTATGAATAACATATTAGACAAGATTTCGTTATGTTTAGGAGCCAAGATAGTTCGATTTGAAAACTTGTTGAAATCTTTTACTAAAATATTTTTTATTATCTCAGGAGATTTGATAACTATGTAGGGTTCGTCGAATACAAATATTCCGAAGTAAGGAGCATTGATAGAGTTGTACAGCTGACGTAACCATTCTCCTATAGTTATCTTCATACTTATAACGGGGAATATGCTTCCAAATAAAGGTATGGGTTTCTCGTAGTGCATATTCCTTTTTTTAAAATAGTCATATTTTCTGGTAGAATATAGGTACGTAACCACTATAGTGATTCCCAAGAAAATCGTAAGATCTAGTACCCATATCGAAGTTAACAGCATCTGCAAAATAATTAATACTTATAGCTTTGGCAAGTCATTCATTATAATAATAATAATAATAATAATAATAATAATAATAATAATAATAATAATAATAATAATAATAATGCATTTATTGCCCAACAGAAAAAAATTCCATTTACAGGACAAAACAAATAGATTTATATAATATAGAGCATACTAAAGTACAGAAAATGACGAAAAAATTACAAATTAAATATATATTGTGAAAAGAAAACAAAAACAAATAAAATGATAAATAGAAAAACTACAACTAATATTGAAAATTATTGAAATAATCTGATGCAATTCTTAACAAGTCATTAATATTACAATGAAATATATCACACTGATCTGCTATTTTGTTAAAATTATTAGCCATTAAATAAATGGGAGATTTTAAAAGTATATTTGTTCTAGCACCCCGACAATAGAACAGTGAATTCTCACGAGAGCCAGGTCTCGGAACACGTATATTGAATAAATTGAGTAAAGCCTGAGAATCAACCATACCATGAAACAGCTTAAATAAAAAAGTTAAACTAGTAATCACTCTTCTAGTATACAACGACTGCATATGAAATCTTTGCAAAAGTAACTGGTGATCATATCCCCTATCAGGATAATAATTGTCGATGCGAAAAGATAGGAGTTTGAGAAAGCGTCGCTGTATCCTTTCCAAATGGTTACTGTAGATTTGATAGTAGGGATACCAAATAAGGTTACAGTATTCTAGTTTTGAACGTACGAGCGAATAATATAGACTCCTCAATGCACTTGCATCAGTGAAAGATTTTGTACTCCTTATAACAAAGCCTAGGGTACTGTATGCAGATTTAATATTTGAATTAATATGGCTAGAAAAAGATAATCTGCTGTCAAACACTACACCAAGATCTTTAATTTCCTCGCAACGTATTAAAGGTGACATACCTATATTATAATCAAATATTAGTGGCTGATTTTTGAGAGAATATGTACATGTTTTGCACTTATTTATATTAATAGGTAAATAATTATCAGTACACCAAGTATGAACATAATCTACAAGGTCTTGCAGTATCAAACAGTCAGTCGTAGATGATATATTCAAAAACAATTTCAAGTCGTCGGCAAACAAAAGATGATTAGATTTTAAAGTTAAAGATAAGTCATTTACAAATAGAATAAAAAGAAGTGGCCCCAGATTAGAGCCCTGAGGCACTCCTGATGTCGCAATAAAGGTGTTCGACTTGAAGCCGTTATAAGAAACGTACAGCTTTCGTTGATATAGGTAAGAATTGAACAGGCGGAGTAAACTGTTACTAAAACCATAACGTTCCAACTTGCAAAGCAATATACTATGATTCACCTTGTCAAAAGCCTTTGAGAAGTCCGTGTAAACAACATCAACTTGTCCTTTGTCATCAACATAGTTCGCCGTATACTGAGTAAATTCAGCCAAGTTAGACAATGTTGAACGGTTAGGAACAAAACCATGCTGATTTGGTGATATGTACGACTTAACATAATCAAATATTTGTTTGTACAGACACATCTCAAAGACCTTTGCGATGTTAGACAAAATTGCAATTGGACGATAACAACTCACATCTGCAGGGTTACCACTTTTTAGAATTGGACACACTCTTGTCAGTTTCCACCTATCAGAAAACTCGCCTGTGGATAATGCTATATTGAATAAAGTAAGCAATGGAGTGCACAGAACCCTTGAACAATCTTTTAGTAGAAAACTAGGAATCTGATCGTCACCACATGACATTTTGTTTTTTAATTTATGAATTACTAGAAGAACATCAGATTCCGTAAGTTTCTGTATGTTAATGCAAGATTGATAATAATCTAATGAAAGATTCGGATTCTGAATATTCTCATCGGAAAAAACACTAGCAAAAAATTTAGAAAAGGCATCAACAATTTTATTGGGATCGTCAAATTCTTGATCATCGAAAAAAACATGCTTAGGTATACGCGTGTGCCCTTTCTTATTATGAACAAACGACCAAAACGTTTTAGGGTCACTATTAATATTGGCTTGGATGTTAATAAGATAATTATTGTAAGCAAAAAACAGCTGATTTTTTATTAAGCGTCTTAAACGTTGAAACTCGTTTAAATGAAAATTGTTACGAGTAGTTTTAAATTTTCTGTGATGATAGCTTTTAACTTTAATATTATTTATAATTTCAGCTGTATACCATACGGGATATTTACGTTTAAATTTAATGTAGACTGGTATGTGTTGGTCGAATAAATTAAAAATATCCTGGTAGAATGCATCGCATGCATAGTTGATGTCAGTGAAGTTGTTTAGAAAATCCCAGTTTTTATGTAGAAGTGCATTATAGAGGTCTACAAAATTCGCTCTTTTAAAATTATAAGCCTTGTTATAGCAATTAGTAGGAAAATTTGACGGAATTCTTAAAGACGCTTGAACCTGTACAGCCAAAGCAGGATGGTGACTATCCTCTGGCACCACGGGCTGGCTTTCTCTAGAGACTTCACATGGCATATCAGAAATGCAAAGATCCAATATACGATCATTTAGATTGGTAACATCATTGAATTGCTGAAAACCATTGTACTGAATAAATTCGGAAACTAACCTCGTTTTGAAATCATTTAAGTTAGCAGATATAAAATGAGTGACATTAAAATCTTCTAAAATTAAAACATTTTTAGTATCTACAAGACTATATTCAAAAGATTCTAGAAAAAGTTCTAATTCATTATTACTAATTTGTGGAGGAATATATATTAAGTAAACATACAAAAAATAGTTATTTATATAAACTTTACAGCCAAGCAGGTCAATAGCTGGAAATAAATTATTTAAATAATCATTATTAAGAAGAACAACATGGAAATCGGATTTAAAAGCTAAAAGCACGCCACCGCCGCGCGTAGCGGAAGTATGCTGAAAGTCTCTGTCTTGACGAAAGACTATAAAGTGATTAGGTAGAAATTCACTACTGAAAATGTCATCTTTTAACCACGTTTCCATAAGTGCAATGCAATCATATTCTAATTCGCATGCCGATACAAATAATTCATCAAATTTGGTATTAAGTCCGCGCACATTTTGAAGATAAACTGAAAATTGAGGTGATCTGTTGGGCTCATCTAGTTTAACGAAACTATCTGAGGCGATCCACGAATGTACTTAATTTTTAAATTAGCTTCTCCCTCAGCAGTTCTTCGAGAGAGTTCGTTCTTCAATTGGCTAAACATAGCAACATGCAATGGGAATAGTTTTAGAAATTAATAGATTTCTTGTGTAATAGAAATTGTCGTTTCTTATACTGCATAATTACAATTATTATTTAAAACAAATAATGAACAGTGTCGACAATAAGTGAAGCAATTTTGTTCATTATAAACTTCAAACAGAATATAACAACAATATTGCAAAAAAAAGTCATGCAAATATAAACCCACAATGATGATATTTTCCTGAAATATTTTCTAAGTGCACTATAATTTTTGAATAGTTGAGAATGAACTAGATTTGTGCCAGTTATTTAAAAACAAAAATTATATGCACACTTAAACAGTAAGGGTACGTTTACATCTGACATTAATTGCTCGATATTTATGTCGGATGGAAATTGTACCTAATGTAAACAGTGCAGAATTTCTGTCAGAGAGATATGCTTTAAGCGTCCGCGATATGTATCGACACATCTATACGATAAGATGTAAACACCTATTCGGAATCGCCTGACAGAAAATACTGTAGTTGACTAATCGTCTACTTTTGTGGTAGTGTCGCCAGCAAATTATTAATATTGAGTGATAAAAAATAATGGATAAAAGGCGATATTGATGAATAGATTAATTTATATCACAGTAAGCCTTAACTATATGATTATTTTACAAATAGGCCTTTCAAACTAAGCTGACTCTCAAATCCATACTGAACGATTTTTCATTCTCTGTCGGACAGAAATCGCATTTAATCTAAACAGCGCGAACATTTCTGTCAAAGTTATATGTATCAAGCGTCTACGCTATGTATCGACACACTTATGCGATTAGATGTAAAAACATATTATTTTCATATTCGCACTCGCCTGACAGAAATTGCTCTAGTTGACTAGTCGTCTACTTCTGATAGTGTCGGCAGCAATTCAAAAAGAATGATAAAAAAGAATCGGTAAAACGCGATATTGATGAAACGATTAATTTATAGCACGAACCTGAACTCTGGGATGTTAAAAGAAAATCAAATAAAGATAAAGTGAAGTCCAAAGAAAAATTCTTAATTTAAGGAATTTTTAAGTATAAGAATGTTTGGAAAATAAACATGGAAGGGGTGGTTTATTTCACCCCTTACAACAAACCAGGAACATGGGAAATATTCTAGTAAAACATCTTTTTTTAAGTAAATGTTCCTGACAAAATTCATTTGTTTATATTCAACAGTTTGTGAGAAAATGTTTCTGCTAAAAATTCATACATAGGGGTTTGAGGGGTCCTGATTAGCACCACTTATTCAAAAAATATCTCTGAGCGTTTATATTGAATTTCGCAGGTGTAAAAAAATAGCATGCCTTCGGCCACCATCTCAAAATCCGTAATAGGATAAAAAAAGTGATTTTCGATATCATTTAAAATAAACAAATATTTGTTGAAATATCTCGAACGAAACCATGTTTACAGATTTATTCACGAATAAAACTTTAAGATCGTGTAAAAGAAAACACTATGTATAGTTTTTATTCAAATTTCACATACTACATTTTGAGGGGTCCATCTGATTAACAACTTAAAAAATGTTAAATAAAAAATTGCTAAACGTTTCTATTGAAATTCAAAGGTATAGAAAAAATGATAGGAGACCTTGCATCGTCATCTTAAAAACCATGGTAGGATCAGAAGAAGCGGATTTTGAAGACATTGAAAACAAAAAAAAATATGTTTGTTAGATTATCTTGAAAAATAAAGTTTCTAAGGATTTGTACACAAATAAAACTAGACATGTATAAATATACAGGATGTATCACAACAAGTGTGCATTAGACGTATTTAGGAAACCGTAAATGATAGAAATCTGAAATTTCTTTTTTAGAGGATTTTGTTTTACTTTAAATACTGCTTAATTGATGCAAAATATTCACATTATACGTCAACTCGCTTATTTTGAATGGAACATGTATTTTTTAATTAATTTTCAGATTCTACATGTAATTCACTCACAAAATTATTACTTTTTGAGTCGTTAATTACCTGGGAAACTGAATAATTCAGTCATGATAAAAAAAACAAATTAAGAAAACGAAATAATTCAAAAACTGTTGAGCTTGGACATATGGTATATTTAATAAAGTTGATTTAAAATTGCACGTAGAATCTGAAAATGAAATAAAAATACTATTTTTCGTTTAAAGTTAACGAATTGACGTCTACTTCCGGTACTACCGCCACGTTACTGTAAATATTATATTTCAACTTAGCAGTATTGAAAACTCCTAGAAACGAAAATTCAAATTTCTATGGTTTCCTAAATACGTCTAATGCACGCTTATTGTGAGGTACCCTGTATATATCTATGTTATCAGTGTTTTTAACTGGGTATAAGTAGATACAACTAATCTTTTTCTGCTACGCTAATAGTTTTTCTGAATTTAGTATCTTCCTTACTTATTTTACAAACAAGCTTTTCAAATTGAGTTGGTGCCATCCTCAAATAATTTGAGAATTGTTGCGGATTCTCGCCATTTAGTTCTGAGATTAACTAATTTATAGGCACCTAATTCATCACGTTTCAAAATTCATTCCCAAAACTACACTGAACGTTTTTTTTTTTCTTAAGAAACATATCCAGGGTAATCACACGGGTAGCAATTTTTTGTTTCGATACTCATTGTGACACGACTGAACTTTGTCTTTCTACTATGAATTGATGTGTATGACACAAGTGTATTTACCTAAAACATATGTGTCTCGTCGCTATATGTGTCGTACACATATAGCGACGAGAAGTGTCATACACATCTCCATGATATAAATATATAGTAACTTCTGTCTGTAATGTAAACAGTCACTAGCGATATATAACTGCTGCTTGACACATATATCGGGATACAAGTGTCAGATGTAAACGTACCCTAATATAGTATCACTTACTATTAAAGAACAGAACTGTTACTTGACTATGTTGTTATTGCAATAGTTATGTTTTGCAAAATAAAGGGTTCTAGAAATAATATTATGAGATAACCGTTAGTAAAAATGCCATAAAATATTGCATAAAATGTATTCGCTTCTCCTTTCCTGGTAAATTATTGTAGATTCTTAGTTTTTATCTAGCTACATTTTGCACATATACATGTCTTAAGAGATATGAGTGTGTCTGCAGCCGACTCTAAGGCTTACGAGAGCTTATAAAAATTAAAACATACTAAAATAAAAATAATAATACACTGCTGTGAAATTGATCATTTTACAATTCGAGACAATAGTAACACAAGAAGACAAAAAAAAGGAAATACAATAGAATAAACTAGACTAGAATAGAATATAATAGAACAGGATACGAATAGAGTAGAATAGAATGAGATGGAATAGAACAGGAGACTAGAACAAAACAGAACAGAACAGCATATTATTATGATATAATGAAAACACGTCCTTACTAATGTTCAAGAATGTCCAACATGAAGTTTGACAACTAAAGGATTTGTCAATTCTCAAAATTATAGAGATTTCAGTACAGACAATACAAATTTGACTTTATTTGACGAATCTGAATCATAATATATAGAAATCATTTCAAGATGATGATTGTCCTCCACATTCAACTTCTTTAATTGGTTACATTGTGGTTTTGAATAGACAGGCCTAATCCTAGACCACTTCGGTATTCCGATTTAATATGAAAATTTGTTTCTGGGAATATTTAAAACAAAGCTTATGAAGGTGCTTGCAATCATGTTAATCTTTTACATAAAACAGTGACAGGAAAATTATTACGACTATGTGTATGTGTCCATTAGGATTGAATAGTCATTTGGTTTCGTTTCTAATTTTTAATGCTTAAAACAAAAATGTAAATTTATTTATGGTAATGTGATTATTTGGCAAATTTTTTTATCAACAATAACTCCCAGGAAGAATATTTAAAATAAAAAAAATATATGATATATTTGAAATTTAGTGCATGCATTTATCACTTTTAATATTCAATCTTATTGTTTTCTGGTGAAAAATTCTCAGTAAGCAATGGCAAATGTCAAACTTGACATATGGGTAATTGATATCTACCTACATATGTTACATCAAAGAAAGTACATTTCATTTTAGGAAAGTTTAGGTAAAATCTTTAAAAATGAAATTTTACATAATATTAACTGTAGTTTGTATGTTAATCATGCGTCAGTATACAAGGTGCTTCTTAAGTAGAGCTCAAAAATCCAGGAGTGTAGGTATTATGTGGCCAAAAATAAAGGTTTTTAAGGGTATAAGGGTGTCAGAAATAAAAAAAATATTGTTACTAATTTCCAAACCGCTTGAGATAATTTAACCAGATTCGGTGTGCATATTTAGTATGACAGCAGGCCTGAAACAAAAAATTACCAGCTTTACAAATTTACCAGCAGCAGAGGTGTGGGCATCATCGATCATTATTTACCAAATATATATATATATATATATATTAGTCGGTCAGTGGTCGCGCGGTTTAAGGCGTCAGTACTTGAATCGAGGTGACTAGATCGGTGTTGGTTCGAGCCCAGCTGCCGATAGGCCGTATATAAGCTATATTCGTGGAGAGGTTTGACGCCCTCTCTGCGGGTATGGTAGGGTGGAAGAATGTTGGCTTGGGTCAATGTGAGAGATTGATACCAGTTAATATATGACTACCCCCCTAATTAATGAGGTTTTCCAGGTTTCCCTCATTCCTGCACTGAATAGTGGTTAGGGCCTACCAACGTAAGTCGTTCCTGGGCGGAAATGCGGCCTGCTTAATAATAATATGCCGCCCCCTCTCCCGCACAAGTCCCCGACTTCTGGGCTAGTCCCTGTGATTAGAATAAGGGGTAGAGATATTGTTATTATTATTATTATTATTATTATTATTATTATTATATATATATATATATATATATATATATATATATATATATATATATATATATATATATATATATATATATATAACCAAAATATACAAAATTAATAGGGCTACGGTTTTGACCGTAGAATATGCAAAACAATAATAATAAGAAATTGTAATCTTATTTAATATTGTGTATTGTCATATTAAGCTTATTTTTTATAAAGATTAAGTTTTAAGAATAGTTTATGCATATCCAAATGCTGAAATGGTCAATATGGTTTAGATTTATGATCGGATACTGATGCTATGGCGAATTTATATGGAAAGAATTTCATATAATCCAACTTCAAACAAAAGAATATTCAGAAATGTTTTTCAACGTCTTTTGGAATCAGGCTCATTTCAAAAAGGTTGATTTCCTCGGAAACGTTTGAGTGTTAGAACGCTTGAGTTGCAAGGAGCTATTCTACACGAAATTGAAGAAGCTCCAAACACTAGTACTAGGAAGATCGCTGCAAATCTTAATGTAAATTCGTTTGGTACATTCTAAAGCATCAACAGTTATATCTGTATCACATGTAATGGATTTAAACCTTACTGCCGTAAGACTATCCTGCTCGCCTACAATTTTGCCACTGGATTTTGCAAAAAATTGAACAAAATATTGACTTTACCGTTGGCATATTGTTTACCAACACAGCTAATTTCTTCGAGGATGCTATAATGAACTTCCACAATAAACCCATTTGGCCTGATAAAAACCCTAATGCCATAATAGAATCTCGATTTCAATATCAGTTTTCTTTGAATATATGAGTGAGTATTATTGAAAATTTTCTATTGGGTCTTACATTTTACCAAGAAGTTTAACCGGTGTCTCCTACAGACATTTTTTTGAAACCGTTTTACATTAACTACTTGACGATGTTTCCTATGCGCTAAAACAAAGATTTTGGTTTATATACAACAGAGCTCTCCCTCATGTTAGTTTGACTGCTCCTATTCACGATATTTGAAATGAAAGATTCAGTAATAACGAGTTTGAACGAGACACTCAAAAACCATATCACACCCCTGACCATCCAGATCACCCAATATGAACCCTATTGATTTTTTGTTTGGGGGATATCTCAGGACATTTGTTTACAAGGATCACATTGAACCAAGGAGCACTTACGTCAATAAATTATAGTTGGTTGTGATGTGAAAAGAGCTACTCCTTGAATTTTTGCACGTATTCGAGATGTAATTTTAAGATCTGAAGTATAGAGGGTGTCCCAAAATAGAAGGCCATACCATTAACTACATATTCTTTGGACAAAAATAATGCGACCTTCCTTATGCCATTTTTTATTTGGGCGTCCCCGTTTCAATATACAGGGTGTTAAAGTTGCATTTTAAAAAACTATTTTTTTTAATAATTCAATTGTTTTGTAAGATACACACTTGAAATTTTGCACGTACTTTTATCTTATTCCGGCATACTTATCATGTAATTTTGGTGAGAAAAATCGAATGGCGAATGGAGGTAACTGAGGGATACAGTAACCTTTATCTCCTCTACGTACGCCTACGCAGCTTTTTCTTGAAATGTCAAACGTAGAATTTTCTTCTGATCATTTTATCTCTTTTGTAATTTTTTGTTTAAATGCTCCATTTTGGAGAAAAACGGAAATTTGTCTTGCCCATAAATCTATAATTCGCTATCATTTTCAAGTGAAACCAAAATTTTGTGGATATACCTATCATTACAATACCTTAGCAACTTAGCAAATCGTAATACTTACTTAATGAATATTTGCTATTTATAACAAAATGGATAATTCTAAATTTTATAAAATGAGGAATACTTATGAATTTAAAAAATAATACGGCATTAAAATCTGTAATACAGGTCTTTTATCAACCAAAAAATAATAATCTCATTTAGAAATAGTAATAATGAAAGATCAACATAATAACTTTTTACCTAAATAACATTAAATAATATAATTAATTACTACTAATTTAACAAATGTTCTACTTGCTCACCCTCCTCATTAACACATGTACCTACGTGCCATTTTAAGTAGTGCTAAACCTTTAAAAAGGTATTCTCTTTTTGCCTAAGTTCATCAGCTGCTATTACTATTCTCTCTCTGCAGCATAAACCATATCTTTCATAACACACCAGAAAAAAAACCAATGGATTAACATCAGGAGATCGTGGTGGCCATTGAATAGGTACGTCTTGTCCTCGACCAATCCAACGATTGGGAAATAGATGGGTATTTAAATACTGCCGAACGTTTCTACCATAATGGGGTGTGGCACCGTTAAGCTGCATCCACATACCGTCACGTACAATAACAGGCAAATCATGTAAAACATCTCGAAATTCATTTTGCAGAAAATTTTAAAATAATGCTGAATTTAAATTATTTGTTATGAAAAGGGGACCCAACAGAATATTATCCATTATTCTCGCCCAGACATTAATCCTGAATGTGATGGTGTGCCCTAATGGTTGCATGGGGATTCAAATCCGTCCATACGTGGCTGTTATGCATGTTTGTCAATCCATTTCTTGTAAAGCTTGCCTCATCCGTGAATAGAATGTTTCTTACGAAGTCCCTATCTGCATTATTCTGTCTTAACAACCAATGACTAAATTGCATCCTAGAAGCAAAATCCTGATACGTGTGCAGAAGTTGAGTTTTTAAAGTCCGTTGAACAATTTTCTATTCCTCTTGTTAAGGGCTTCATTTTCTATGAAGGCCGCAAATTTCAAACTTCTTCTGATCCAAAAACTTTCCGGTTTCACGAAGATGTCGATCTGTTGGGATAAGGGATTTTTTCCTGACATTAATCGGCCGCTAAGACATTTGTAACCAATCAAGACATGTCGTTTTCCTCCAAAACGGAGCATTTAAATAAAAAATTACAAATAAGATAAAATGATCAGAAACAAATTCTACGTTTGATATTTCAAGAAAAAGCTGCATAGAATTACTTTAAAATAATTGGAGGGGATAAAGGGTACTTCATCCCTCAGTTACCACCATTCGCCCTTCGATTTTTTTAACCAAAATTACATGATAAGTATGCCGCAATAAGATAAAAGTACGTGAAAAATTTCAAGGGTGTATCTTCACCTATCACAAAACAATGGGATTATTAGCAAAAATAGTTTTTTAAAATGTAACTTTAACACCCTGTATATTGAAACAGGGACGCCCAAATAAAAAATGGCATAAGAAAAGTCACATTATTTTTGTCCAAAGAATATGTATTGTGGTTAATGGTATGGCCTTCTATTTTGGGACACCCTGTATATTTTGAATGAAGGTGGCCATTATCATCATTTGTTATAATAAATCATATTAAAGTACCTAATTCCATGGTTAATTAAATATTTTGTTATTATTTTAAGTACTTAATACTTAACGAGTATCGTAAAAATTCACTTGATCAAATAACATTGTAAAGCTATAAAAAGTGGATATAATACAATGGCACATATGACGACCTATTTTATTTGTAATATTATACAGGGTGATATTTTTTTGTCAAATAATAATCGATGATACCCACACCTCCGCCACTGGAAAGTTTATAAAGCCGGTAATTTTCTTTTTCATACCTACTGTCATATTAAATATGCATACCGAAATTGGTTAAATCATCTCGGTTTAGAAATTAAAAATTATTTTTTTTTTAATTTTTGACACGCGCTGTAGTTTGGCAATGGCTGTCCTAAGACCCCACATTTATATAACAAAAAACCCTTATTTTTGGCCACATAATGCACCTCTGGATTTTTGACCACTAATTAAGAAAACTCTGTTCACTAATAATTGTTTGTCAATATACAGGGTCTTCCAGAATGATGGTGAAATATTTTACCAGTGTATTCCACAAGCCAATTTAGGGGGGGGATCTTTATATAAAATTTTTCAATTTGGGTCCTCTCTGTTGAGATATTCGAGTCTGAAAATGGTGAAAAAAAATAGTTTTTTATTTTTATTTAAAAACGGTAACACTTAGAAATTTCAATTTTGGTTCAGATTACCAGCTAGTCAAAAGCTATTTTATGGTGGTGTCTATTCCTTGGTTCATGTTTCTGGAGGGCGGGAATAAGCAACCCCTAGATTTATTTCTTTCAGAACTTTTTCCTGCAACGACCGATTTCAACAAAACTTTTTTCATAACTACTAAATATAATTTTACTACTTTTCTTCCTCTTGTAATTTTTTCATACAACCAACAGTTTGCGCCGAAAAAAATAAAAATAGGTTTCCTTACTCTAAGCATCTTTTCGTCACCGGTTACTGATAACCGCATCGCAGTAGGCGGTTGCTATGTTGATGTTTCTCTGTTGTCTTGTCAAACAAATTAGTCTTGACAGTTTTGCAAATATTTGTAAATAACTGTTTCTTCCATACAAATATTAGCGAATAAATTGACGAAATATACATACGGCGCGATTGGCAACAATTATAGGAATTCCTTGATTGGAAATATTTGCAAAAACTGTCAATTATAGACCTAATGGTGATTTGTTTCACAAGTCAACACAGAAACATCAACATTGCAACCGCCTACTGCGGCTATCAGTAACCAGTGACGAAAATATGTTTAGAGTAAGGAAAACAATTTTTATTTTTTCCGCACAACCTGTTGGTTATATGAAAAAGTTACAAAAGGGAAAAAAGTAGTAAAATTAGATGTAATATGTAAAATTAAAAATTGAAATCGGCCATCGGAGGAAAAACTTCTAAAAGAAATAAATCTAGAGGTTGCTTATTTCCGCCTTCCAGAAACATGAGCTAAGGAATAGACACCACCACAAAATAGCTTTTGATTAGCTGATAATGTTTACCAAAATTAAAATTTCTAAGTGTAACCGTTTTTAAGGAAAAATAAAAAAACTTTTTTTTTCCACCATTTTGAGACTCAAATATCTCAACAGGGAGGATCCAAATTGAAAAATTTCGTATAAAGATGGCTGAAATGGCTTGTGGAATACACTGGTAAAATATTTGACCATCATTCTGAAACACCCTGTATATTGGTTATTTATATTATAACTCTTATTTCTATCTAAAATTATTAAATACGCAGTGTAGAAATGTATATTATAGAATATAAATAATGATATAAGTGAACAAAATTAACTTAATTACTAGATATATGAAGAATCGGCCATCGATGTTATTATTTATCATTTACACCCTTACACTCAACTTAACAAAACATGTAACATAAAAACTAATAATATAAGAAAAATGCCTGCAGCTATTACTTTCGTATTTTTTTATTATTTACTTACTGTTTTTTAGAAATATTTATTTAAGTACCAAAAATATTGTACAATACTACATGATGTCCAATTTGACAAAATAATAAACGAGTAACTAAAAAATGCGATGGCAATCCTTAACAAAACCGAATTTTAATTTTTTTTTACTATACGTAGAAAACGTTTTGATATAAAAAAAAAGATGTTGTACTTACCGTGTTACACAGGTACTGATTGACTTTACCCATATCGACGGGTATTAAACTAACATTTACTTATATTAAAATGAAAATGTACAGGACCGGATCATTACTACATATTATGTTCAAAATAAGTTATAAGTATATAGAAGTCCGTGTACAGCGTGTTCACTTTTATTTTACAAGCTGCTTACTGCTATTAGTTTTGAATAAATTAAAAAAGTGAACACATAAATAGTATGAAT
The DNA here is from genome assembly GCA_037114965.1 of Monochamus alternatus. Classification (NCBI taxonomy): domain Eukaryota; kingdom Metazoa; phylum Arthropoda; class Insecta; order Coleoptera; family Cerambycidae; genus Monochamus; species Monochamus alternatus. The sequence goes on along the minus strand of CM073431.1, from coordinate 67,185,919 downwards.
TTTTCTGAAACATCCATATCGATCAAACAGTTAAATTATTATTATTTTATTATTAAATTAAATAGTAACTTTATTTTAGAATAGCAGTGATCTAAAACAAAACTCAATAGGTGTGGTAGGTTTGAAAGGTGTTATTATTGTTAGTCGTAAAGGCAAGTATTCCTATGAAATCTATGACAGAATATTCGGTAAATATAATCGCATAGATATTTATTATAAAAAAAACGAATGCAAATGTGTTTTTCTATGGCATACAATAATAAGCATGTTTTGTTTAAAGATTCCTAGAAATCGAGGAAAAAATGAACATACTGCTCTGTGTTTTGCGTGCTAAACAGTATTTATAATAAAAGTATATTACTTTTAATTGCATAGGTAAGACAAACATCATTGTAAAGTAGCCTTTTATGAATTTTTTAAAATAAACAAAGAAAATGAAAATGTAAGCCATTATTATATTAACTACTAATTATTTCACTCAAAAAAGTTAATATTGAATTAGTGAATTTATAGTTATATATTTAATTATTATAGTTTTGTAAGAACTGCTCAAGTTGAAAAACACATTTTGGATCTTGTTGGAGAAGATCCGGCACGCAGAATCAGAATAATAGGTAGAAAAACAGGATCAACAACATCATCATAGATGCCTCATCGTCATCATCTTCATCATCATCATTACCATCACCATCATCATCATGATCCTCATCCTCATCCTATCATCATCTTCATCGTCATCGGTATTGACATCATTCTCATAAGAGACACAAAATTTGGTGTTGAAATATGGTCTTTTGCTCAACTCTGCATGTTTAAGAAACACAACTTGCCATCATTTCAAATCCATAAAATTAAGTAAGTCTTGCTAATTTAGAAAAAAATGATCTTTTTCACCAGTAAGGTACTGTTTATTGGAAACGACAAAATGTTATTAAGGAATCTTTCTCGGATTGAAGACCCGAGTATATGTGAAAATTTCAATGTCCTAGGCCTAGTTTTATATTTTGCTTAATTTCAGATTTTTATGAAGGTATGCATAGGATATTACAATTTTGAATAAGTCTTCAATTCTTCTTTCTGAGAAGCTTTTCTTAATTACATTTCGTTGCATCTCATTCACAAAGAGTAACTGAATAGCGAAAATACCTGAAAATCGAGCAAAAATCAAAGTAGTCAGTTTCTTTCCGAGCAACTTTTTTTTAATAACATTGTGACCTATCTCGTACAGAAACAGCACTTTACTGGTGAAAAAATCAGTTTTTTCCCAATTTCCAAGTCCAAAATCTTTTAAATTGTCCAATAAAACTTTTAGATAGGTGCCCCGCTTTCAAATAAGTCATTCTGTACATCCAATATCCAATATCTTTGAATAACGGAATGTACGATGAATAGGCCAGTCATTTTAGGTAGATTTAGGCAAGTATTTCGGAAAATTAAGATACCCAGCTGTAAACTCGTATAAACTTGTATTTTACCATCCTAAAACTGTTCTCAAAATTCACATATGGTTCGATAGCCGCAACTTTAAAAATCGGGGGTCAAATGTCAAAAAATCGATTTTTTACACATTTTTTGCAAATATATCGTTTCGTATAGGTTTTACGCTATTTGTATTTATTATTAATATTGTAGAGAATTAAATTCTCTACAAGTTTTGCTTCAAACATTTTTTTATACGTTGAATCATATTCGATGGTAGTCCCGATCGAAATCATCTCATATAAGGTTTATAAATTATTGCTAAATATATAATTATGAATAATTTTCGTTTTTTATTAACAATTACATTATATTTAAATATTTTTTTCTACAAAACTGTTAAAAGTGGGCTTTTTAATTGTCATTTTTGTCATGTTAAAAATGTCATTTTTTGACACGCCTGTTAAAAGTAAGTTATTTTTAACACTAGTGTTAAAAGTAAATCAAGGTTTATTTAAATTTTGTTTTGAAAATTAATAAAACATTTTAACAAACACATGAACAACTTTTTATTTTAAATAAGTACAAACCAACATTTTAACTAGTTATTACTATTAACATTTATAGTAAAATTAGAATAATTTGAAATTGTAATTCCCTGCGGAGTCATCATACTTAAGTTGGTTTTACTGTCAACATGTGTGACACATCTATTTTCTGTAGAAATACTACTGGTAGTACTGGTGGTCTTGCTAGTAGTTGCAGCAGTAGGAAGTATTTAGCACGCAATTTCCTTCTTCTGTTCCAGTGAATTTTCAATGTAGCCTTCAGCTACCGTCGAAGATTTCCATCCTCCATGTCTCTTGATGGTAGTAAGATTTGCACCAGAATCTGCTAACAATGTCGCCGATGAACGACGAAAACAGTGTCCGGTGTAGAGTTGAGGATTTGGTAGATTCAAGAACTCTGCAATGTCGGCAGGCATTTTACCAAACATGTTAATTCCGACTGGATTCTTCACACATTCTTCATATATTTAAGAAAAAGTCATCTATGGTCAGCGTTGGGTGGCCGGAGTGCCATTACTTTCTAAAAAAGTTTAAATAGAATTCACCAACAACACTGAAAGTCCGAGGCACTTTCGTTTTAGTATCTAGTATGGTCACAACAACTGAAGTGCCCAAATATTCGATATTGTCGATGGTCATCTGACACAATTCCTCCCGGCGACACGCCCCGAAGACGCCCACTATTGCTGCGACTTTCAACATCAGATACTTTTCGTCTTCTGCTTCTGTGAGAAATTTGTCGATATGCGTCTTCGTCAAAACTTTTGACTTTTTTGCTTGATATCCTTCATCCTTCCGTTTTAAAAAAGCAATAAGTTTATAATGTTTGCTTATATCTTGCTTTATTTTTAACATAGTTTTGATGAGGGAATAATTTGACCACAACGTTGACGATTTCCATATCTTGGCCTTTCCTCAAAATATGCCAGTAAAATACTTTCGTTACATTTCCCAGGGACCTTTTTAATGTTGCACCATTCCGAAAAGCGTCTATAAGCGATTTCGTACTGTTTCTTTGATTTCCAATGTTGCTCGACTGGCGGCTTCTTCGATTTCAGCAGGGATGGATTCGCTACGCTCATTATCGAGATTATTCATTACACTTATAATATTACTAGAAAATGCTGTCAATATTTTTGCGTTTTTTCCGTAACTAACAACAGCACTGGTTGCTACGAAAATTTTGGTTCATAAACATTGCGATCTGTGTGGTATTTTTTGATTTCTTATTTTTATTAAGTTTAAAGTTCTTCCGATTGTTTTGTAGAAAAAATAGTGTATGATATACGTGTACACGTATATCATAAATAGCTATTTTCATTAATAAACCTATCTATGAATTCAGTAATATTCGTAATTTATTTCTGTCACAATTCTGTCAACACAAGTATAATGGGCAAGCTTGTCTCAATGCTGTACCATATGAGACCTATGTCAATGAAGATATGACCTTTGATCCAGAAATCATGGAAGAATTAGAGACAAATCTCGTTGAAGACGATAATGAAGACGATAACGACCTTGGCATTCTACAGCTGCGGGAAGATGACGACGATGAAGAAGAAGAAAATTGAAATTAGAAGTTATTGTTCTTATAATTATTTTTTCTTTTTTTTAATTTTGACAATCACAAATGTATCGAATGACATTTTTTAATAAAAACATTATTTAAAATTTTATTTCCTTTCTATTCTTTTTTATTTATTAAAGAATAATTACTATAAATAAGAATTAAATTATAATATGATTTAAATTTTTCCCTCTACAAATTTTTAACTACACGGGCAGGTAAGTGTTATTAAATAAATTGATACTTAATTGAAAATAAATAATTAAGCATAAAAATATTTAAATATAATGTAATTGTTAATAAAAATAGATTTAGTAACAATTTATAAACCTTATATGAGATGATTTCGATCGGGACTACCAGCTGATTTCAAATGATATTCTAACTGGGCGCTCTCTGCCCTCTATCTCGAAAACGATTCAACGTATAGAAAAAGTTTGAATCAAAAGTTGTAGAGAATTTAATTCTCTACAATATTGATAATAAATACAAATAGCGTAAAACACATAGGAAACGAGATATTTGCAAAAATGTGCAAAAAATCGATTTTTTTTACCTTTGATCCCCGATTTTTAAAATTGCGGCCATCGAATCATATGTGAATTTTGAAAACAGTTTTAGGATTTCAAAATACAAGTTTATACGAGTCTTTAGCTGGGTATCTCAATTTTCGTAGGTGAACTCCTTAAATGACTGGACTATGAAAGCATTATTTGAAATACGAATAAGCGGGACAACCAGTATAAATGGTATGGAGAAATATATTACTCCAGAGACAGATGGTATACATTGATAAAAAATGACAAAAGAAAGAAGTTTTTACGCTTAGGGATATATTTAATATATGTTTGACGGGTCGCAAGCTAAGAAACTGTTAACCTTCTAACAATTAAAGCAAAGATAATTTATAAGAAGGCTGATGAACAACTAAAAGGCAATTGTCATTTAGAAAACAATGTATGGTATGTATTTCCTATAATACTGTAACTGTTTCTTATTGGTATAAAGAATATGTTTTATTTGATTTTATTAATTGATATTTATATCAATTAATGACTATAGCCTACCGCTAATAATTGTTAATTAATCTAACATTTCTGATCATTTATTATACTAGGTGTTATATAAAAATGCTTTCATTTTAGACGTTTTTTATAAATTACGAAATTAGTAGCAGCATCCAAATTTGACATGAATTTTTATTAAAACATCTTGACAGCTTCGTTGGAGAACTGAAACTTGAATAATGAAGCAAGTAAAAGGTCTGGATAGAATTAATTTTCCTAGAATATATTCTATACATTGTGGTTTCCAAAAATTGTTGTCTCCAACATCCGAGTAAGTAGACAGAAAATCTTAATGTGTTATGTTTTTATTGAGTATTAATTATTATTTTATTATATTTATATTATAATATTATTATTATACAGTATGCGCCAGAAGTATGGAATAAATTCAATAAAAACGAAACAATTATTTTTTGGGAAAAATCCTCGAACAGGTCTATTTTTAATTTAAAAAATACATATTTTAGCGTAAAATGCGATTTTCAAATGTCATTTGTTTTCGAATGACGTCATCGATTTTATTTTCAATGGCAACACCATATTTTTTTCCTTGACTCTGAAAGATCGTTTAATTCTCTATCAGACAGTACTAAAATTTTGCCCTCTTACATAGGAAACTTTTCGAGTAAATGACGATTGAATGTTAGAAAACGTAAATCAATTAAAATAAAGCAAAAACGTTATCAAGTTTAGTTTTTCGCATTATGCGCGCACTGTACTAGATTTTTTGGACAACTGTTTTCCTGGGAGGTGGATCGGCAGACGCGGACCGATAGAATGGCCTGCAAGATAGCCAGATCTTACACCTCTTGACTATTTTTTATGGGGATACTTGAAGTCAAAAGTGTACATTAATAAACCACGTAATTTAGAAGAACTTCAAAATCGCATTCGGGACGAAATACGCAGAGTTACCCCAGAAATCATTCATAATGTACAAGAAGAATTTCTTCACAGACTTGCGCATTGTCAAGAAGTTGGTGGATGGCAATTCGAACATTTAATTTAAGTATAAAATTTAATCAATTGTATTTTATTTTACATACCTCAGAATTGTGACTTTTTTATGGATAAAATTTACGTTTTCTAACATTCAATCGTCATTTACTCGAAAACTTTCCTATGTAAGAGGGCAAAATTTTAGTACTGTCTGATAGAGAATTAAACGATCTTTCAGAATCAAGGAAAAAAATATGGTGTTGCCATTGAAAATAAAATCGATGACGTCATTACTCTAAAACAAATGACATTTGAAAATCGCATTTTACGCTAAAATATGTATTTTTTAAATTAAAAATAGACCTGTTCGAGGATTTTTCCCAAAAAATAGTTGTTTCGTTTTTATTGAATTTATTCCATACTTTTGGCGCATACTGTATTATTTTAATTGAGTATTAAATGAATAATTCCTTGTTCTAGAAGGATCAGTCAATAAGTTGATTTTATAAACTTTGTGCTACCTAACTTGAATTTTCATTCATTCAAAAATTTCGGTTCCTATTTAGTGTGGCAAAATATTAAAAAAAAAACGCTATAATAACTATTTGCAGGCAATATCTTAATTTTAATCTCTTCTGAAGGTCAATGTGAAATGATATTTAAGTTGTTTTTTGTTGTATACTTTTGTTTGCAATATACAGTGTGTCTTGCAAGTCGTTACAATAATTTTGAGGAGGTGATAAAATACGATATGTTAGAAAATATTGAAGTTATTAAAATACCGTAAAATTCAAAACGCTAAATATTTATTTCAACTGCTCAAATCTTAAAAGCTAATTTAAATTGCGAAAGGAAATAATTATATGTATTAATTTTACAATTATGAACATAAAAAAGTCTAATGTAGATAATAATAGGTACTATAATTATCTTTAGTTTTCAAAATGTGATCCTCTATTTCTTATACAGTGCCGTGCTCGTCTTCTCTTTTCAGTTGTAGTATGTTCTAATAAAATCTCTTGTTCTATTTGTGTTAATGCAGCGCTGATTCTTTTTTTAATGAACGTCTAACAGCGGTAGTCACCATTCTTGCATTAACTGACTGATAACTTAACAGAGGTATATTCTTAAACAGAGTATTAGGAAAAAGTTGTATTCACCAAAAATAATCATAGGTGGTTAGACAAACAGTCTGTTAAATAAAAATCACTAGATTTTTATATTGGCAACAGTAAGTAATCCATGGGTAATCCCCATAAACAAATAAAGAAATGTTTCTATTTGTATCATAGACCTTATAAACCATAGTATTTCTACCGGTGTGAAGTTAGCAGCTAAAAGTTAGCAGCCAATTTACCGAGAATACCCGAACACCCATAGGCGTACGCACAGAACGCAGCAGGCAGCTATGGAAATATTAAATAAGGGAACGGGTAGCAAAACATTTTAGCATTAAAAACGAGACTGGCAATGTAGTGACATAATGCTCATTAACTTACAAGGTGTTTATCTAAGGGTAGCAACACCCACCCTTAAACAGGGAAAAATTTAAACGATAGAAGGGAATGAATAGCCACCTAGGGAATTATCACAGGGGAAGATAATATGGTTATAAAATACATACTAGGAGCAAATTCATTTGGGGGGCATCTAAGGGTAGCAGAAGCCTCCCTTAAACAGGAAAAAAATCGGAAATGTTGGAAGGAAATGAATAGCCGCCCTGCAAATCACACCAGGGGAAGATAATATGGTTATGAAACACATATTAGGAGCACATCCATTTCGGGGCCGTCTAAGGGTAGGAAAGTTCACCCTTGAACATGAAAAAAATTTAAAACGTTAGAAGGAAATGAATAGCCACCTTGGAAATCGCATCAGGGGGAGATAACATGGTTATGGAACTCATATTAGGAGCACATCCATTTCGGGGACGTCTAAGGGTAGCAAAGTCCACCCTTAAACATGAAAAAAATCGGAAACGTTGGAAGGAAATGAATAGCCACCCTGCAAATCACACCAGGGGAAGATAGTATGGTTATGAAACACATATTAAGAGCACATCCATTTCGGGGCCGTCTAAGGGTAGCAAAACTCACCCTTAAACATGAAAAAATCGGAAACGTTGGAAGGAAATGAATAGCCACCCTGCAAATCACACCAAGGGAAGATAGTATGGTTATGAAACACATATTAAGAGCACATCCATTTCGGGGCCGTCTAAAGGTAGCAAAGCCCACCCTTAAACATGAAGAAAATCGGAAACGTTGGAAGGAAATGAATAGCCACTCTGCAAATCACACCAGGGGAAGATAGCATGGTTATGAAACACATATTAAGAGCACATCCATTTCGGGGCCGTCTAAGGGTAGCAAAGCCCACCCTTAAACATGAAAAAAATCGGAAACGTTGGAAGGAAATGAATAGCCACCCTGCAAATCACACCAGGGGAAGATAATATGGTTATGAAACATATATCAGGAGCACATCCATTTCGGGGCCGTCTAAGGGTAGCAAAGTCCACCCTTAAACATGAAAAAAATCGGAAACGTTGGAAGGAAATGAATAGCCACACTGCAAATCACACCAGGGGAAGATAGTATGGTTATGAAACACATATTAAGAGCACATCCATTTCGGGGCCGTCTAAGGGAAGCAAAGCCCACCCTTAAACATGAAAAAAATCGGAAACGTTGAAAGGAAATGAATAGCCACACTGCAAATCACACCAGGGGAAGATAGTATGGTTATGAAACACATATTAAGAGCACATCCATTTCGGGGCCGTCTAAGGGAAGCAAAGCCCACCCTTAAACTAGAAAAAAATCGGAAACGTTGGAAGGAAATGAATAGCCACCCTGCAAATCACACCAGGGGAAGATAATATGGTAATGAAACATATATCAGGAGCACATCCATTTCGGGGCCGTCTAAGGGTAGCAAAGCCCACCCTTAAACATGAACAAAATCGGAAACGTTGGAAGGAAATGAATAGCCACACTGCAAATCACACCAGGGGAAGATGGTATGGTTATGAAACACATATTAAGAGCACATCCATTTCGGGGCCGTCTAAGAGAAGCAAAGCCCACCCTTAAACATTAAAAAAATCGGAAACGTTGGAAGGAAATGAATAGCCACCCTGCAAATCACACCAGGGGAAGATAGTATGGTTATGAAACACATATTAAGAGCACATCCATTTCGGGGCCGTCTAAGGGTAGCAAAGCCCACCCTTAAACATGAAAAAAATCGGAAACGTTGGAAGGAAATGAATAGCCACCCTGCAAATCACACCAGGGGAAGATAATATGGTTATGAAACACATATTAGGAGTACATCCATTTCGGGGCCGTCTAAGGGTAGCAAAGCCCACCCTTAAACATGAAAAAAATTTGAAACGTTAGAAGGAAATGAATAGCCACCTTAGAAATCACATCAGGGGGCGATAATATGATTATGAAACACATATTAAGAGCACATCCATTTCGGGGCCGTCTAAGGGTAGCAAAGCCCACCCTTTTCATGTTTAATGGTGGACTTTGCTACCCTTAGACGGCCCCGAAATGGATGTGCTCCTGATATATGTTTCATAACCATATTATTTTCCCCTGGTGTGATTTGCAGGGTGGCTATTCATTTCCTTCCAACGTTTCCGATTTTCTTCATGTTTAAGGGTGGGCTTTGCTACCCTTAGACGGCCCCGAAATGGATGTGCTCCTAATATGTGTTTCATAATCATATTATCGCCTCCTGATGTGATTTCTAAGGTGGCTATTCATTTCCTTCTAACGTTTCAATTTTTTTTCATGTTTAAGGGTGGGCTTTGCTACCCTTAGACGGCCCCGCAATGGATGTGCTCCTAATATGTGTTTCATAACCATACTAGCTTCCCCTGGTGTGATTTGCAGGGTGGCTATTCATTTCCTTCCAACGTTTCCGATTTTTTTCATGTTTAAGGGTGGGCTTTGCTACCCTTAGACGGCCCCGAAATGGATGTGCTCTTAATATGTGTTTCATAACCATGCTATCTTCCCCTGGTGTGATTTGCAGAGAGGCTATTCATTTCCTTCCAACGTTTCCGATTTTCTTCATGTTTAAGGGTGGGCTTTGCTACCCTTAGACGGCCCCGAAATGGATGTGCTCCTAATATGTGTTTCATAATCATATTATCGCCTCCTGATGTGATTTCTAAGGTGGCTATTCATTTCCTTCTAACGTTTCAATTTTTTTTTCATGTTTAAGGGTGGGCTTTGCTACCCTTAGACGGCCCCGCAATGGATGTGCTCCTAATATGTGTTTCATAACCATACTAGCTTCCCCTGGTGTGATTTGCAGGGTGGCTATTCATTTCCTTCCAACGTTTCCGATTTTTTTCATGTTTAAGGGTGGGCTTTGCTACCCTTAGACGTCCCCGAAATGGATGTGCTCCTAATATGTGTTTCATAACCATATTATCTCTCCCTGATGCGATTTCCAAGGTGGCTATTCATTTCCTTCTAACATTTTAAATTTTTTTCATGTTCAAGGGTGAACTTTCCTACCCTTAGACGGCCTCGAAATGGATGTGCTCTTAATATGTATTTCATAACCATACTATCTTCCCCTGGTGTGATTTGCAGGGTGGCTATTCATTTCCTTCCAACGTTTCCGATTTTTTTCATGTTTAAGGGTGGGCTTTGCTACCCTTAGACGTCCCCGAAATGGATGTGCTCCTAATATATGTTTCATAACCATATTATCTCCCCCTGATGCGATTTCCAAGGTGGCTATTCATTTCCTTCTAACGTTTTAAATTTTTTTCATGTTCAAGGGTGAACTTTCCTACCCTTAGACGGCCCCGAAATGGATGTGCTCCTAATATGTGTTTCATAACTATATTATCTCCCCCTGATGCGATTTCCAAGGTGGCTACTCATTTCCTTCTAACGTTTTAAATTTTTTTCATGTTCAAGGGTGAACTTTCCTACCCTTAGACGGCCCCGAAATGGATGTGCTCCTAATATGTGTTTCATAACCATATTATCTTCCCCTGGTGTGATTTGCAGGGCGGCTATTCATTTCCTTCCAACATTTCCGATTTTTTTCCCGTTTAAGGGAGGCTTCTGCTACCCTTAAACGTCCCCGAAATGGATGTGCTCCTAATATGTGTTTCATAACCATATTATCTCCCCCTGATGCGATTTCCAAGGTGGCTATTCATTTCCTTCTAACGTTTTAAATTTTTTTCATGTTCAAGGGTGAACTTTCCTACCCTTAGACGGCCCCGAAATGGACGTGCTCTTAATATGTGTTTCATAACCATACTATCTTCCCCTGGTGTGAATTGCAGGGTGGCTATTCATTTCCTTCCAACGTTTCCGATTTTTTTCATGTTTAAGGATGGGCTTTGCTTCCCTTAGACGGCCCCGAAATGGATGTGCTCTTAATATGTGTTTCATAACCATACTATCTTCCCCTGGTGTGATTTGCAGTGTGGCTATTCATTTCCTTCCAACGTTTCCGATTTTTTTCATGTTTAAGGGTGGGCTTTGCTACCCTTAGACGTCCCCGAAATGGATGTGCTCCTAATATGTGTTTCATAACCATACTATCTTCCCCTGGTGTGATTTGCAGGGTGGCTATTCATTTCCTTTCAACGTTTCCGATTTTTTTCATGTTCAAGGGTGAACTTTCCTACCCTTAGACGGCCCCGAAATGGATGTGCTCCTAATATGTGTTTCATAACCATATTATCTTCCCCTGGTGTGATTTGCTGGGCGGCTATTCATTTCCTTCCAACGTTTCCGATTTTTTTCCTGTTTAAGGGAGGCTTCTGCTACCCTTAGATGCCCCCCAAATGAATTTGCTCCTAGTATGTGTTGTATAACCATATTATCTTCCCCTGTGATAATTCCCTAGGTGGCTATTCATTCCCTTCTATCGTTTAAATTTTTCCCTGTTTAAGGGTGGGTGTTGCTACCCTTAGATAAACACCTTGTAAGTTAATGAGCATTATGTCACTACATTGCCAGTCTCGTTTTTAATGCTAAAATGTTTTGCTACCTGTTCCCTTATTTAATATTTCCATAGCTGCGTGCTGCGTTCTGTGCGTACGCCTATGGGTGTTCGGGTATTCTCGGTAAATTGGCTGCTAACTTTTAGCTGCTAACTTCACACCGGTAGTATTTCTAACCTATTAATTGAATGCCGATACTTAAGGGTGTGAATCCTTCGGTCATTTTAAGAAAAAAACTTAATATCAACATATGTCCTAAACCTCTTAATTTTTGAGCTACAGGGTGTTACAGTTGTAAGAGAAAATTTACTTTTTTTATAATTTTCTTATCACTTCAGATATTTCTATCAAATTTTGTACATACCTATTAATCATTAAGGAGCATTGTTTGATGTAAAAAATGTTTTAAAATCTTTGCCAATGACTTGGAAAAAAAACTTTTTTGGTTTTAATTTTTTTACGTGGAAATGGTGAGTCGTACGAGAGTAAGTCTAGGGACCGAATTTACGGTAAAATAAATGGAGATTTGAAAAATAATTTTAGTTTTTAGAAAAGGCAGTGGCGTATCATGTTTTTCTTCAAAAATGTTTAGTTCAAACCTCGTACGGACGTCAATGGCAAAGATTTTAAAAATTTTTTTACATCAAACAAACAAAATGCTCCTTAATGATTAATAGGTGTGTACAAAATTTCATAAAAATATCTGGAGTGATAAGAAAATTATAATAAAAAAATATTTTTTTTCTGAAAACTGTAACACCCTGTAGCTTAACAATTAAAAGGTTTAGGACATTTGTTGATATTAAGTTTTCTTCTTAAAATGACCGAAGGATTCACACCCTTAAGTATCGGCATTCAATTAATAAACACCCTGTATATAGAATATAAATTTATTTATTATGTTTTCCAACATTTTCATGAAGTTGAAGTAGGTATATTTTATCCAAGAAGTTGAGATTTGATAGTAGTTATTATAAGAGGTAATCATTTTGTAAGCACCTAGATACATAAAATCAAGAACATTTTCTGGTTTTAATTTAAACAATGGATAAAATGGAAAAAATAGACAGAACAAGATCATCCAATTACACACAGAGGGAAAAAGAAATATTGCTTTCATTAGTTGAAACGTATATACATGTCATTGAAAACAAAAAAAAAACAATGCTGTATATAAATTTTATTTATAAATTCAATGTCATTTAATTGTTCATACAAATTATTTCGCACTATAGAGTTTCTAACAACTTGAAGGGGTTCTTCCTCATTATCTGATAATACATCTGACAAAATATTTAAATTAATTTGTTCAAGTCTATCCATTTGGATTACAAACTTAAACTACAGATTCAAAATGTGAAGGTGCCTTATAACCAAAATACTAGGTTTGTGCTTATAGCCAACGAGTTTTGCTAACAAAATCACTGCTTTTAACAACAAAAACAAATCCAGGAAAACAAGGCAAAGTATGGATTCCAAGTTACAAATTACCATAATCTAATTTTAAACATTTAACCCTCCGTTAAAGTTTTAACAGGCCAAATTTCTTCTGTTACTTTAACAGTCGTCTTAACAGTTTGATTAGGATGGTGAATACTAAAAAATAATTTCACCGACTGATAACTGACTTAACAGTTTGTTAGAAAGGTAACTCTCTTGTTGGTGAATACGGCTGTAAGAATAGCACACTAACTGAGATTCGAACGAATTTGACAGTCGATCTACAATTACGATTGCTATGGAAACTAAGGACAATTGCTTTATCATGGCATACTAGCTATTTAATAGAAACATTGTTTTTCCTTTTACGTCGTACCTTTAAATTAGCTTTTAAGATTTGAACAATTGAAATAAATATTTAGCTCTTTGAATCCTTCGGTATTTTAATAACTTCAATAGGTATTTTCTAAAGGTTCCGTTCTTGTTAGCAAATATCTTCATATTATAAACCATTTTTATTACATACTGAACGACTATCCTGTTTTGGCGAATGCGCTCCCTGCATACTTAAACGTGTTAAGATTAATTTCCCTAATTTTTAGAATGTTCATCAAGAAACTTTTTCTAAGAACCGAAAGAGCATTGCTTAGGTAAGTTTTTAATAATATCTGAATAAACCTGCACACAAAGGTTTAAATAAAATCCACGTTTAAATTTGACTCTTCGCTTTTACAAAGTAAAGAAACCATGTTTAGGTATGTAACGAAACCACTTTGGACTTTATTGGTTAAATCATTTAAATAAACAATCCATTCATTCCTAATAAAAAAGTATACAGATAGAGAAAATATTTAACCGATTATATGAAATGCTAAGAATAATCCCTTCCACTGCTCGCCGTCCAAGCTTGACGCGTTCTCCCCTATTTTGGCGGACTAAACCAGTATTCATATAGCACACTATTCGTTTGGCGTTCGGCCGTCGGCGTAGGAAAGTAGGGGAGTACCGACTAAGCCCGCCCTGCCGTGCGTCATCTTCCCACCAATACCCCATGCATTTGAAATGTATGTAATAGAATCTCCCCATGATCGGTTAAATATTTTCTCTATCTGTAGAAATATTTGTTTTTCTTCTACACTTCAATAATTATAGAAAAGCACGGTTAAATTAAAAATTATTAAAAAAATAATTATCGCAAATATTGTAGCACTTGGTATATAGGTATGTTTGTTTCAATCGACTCAAAATCACGTATACTATCACCTCCTAAAATTGTTGTAACAACTTGTAAGATACCCTGTATTATATGCAGGTATAACTTTAGCAAATAGAACAGTAGATTTCCATACTTTTGTTACATGTTGTTTGCAACAGAGTGTTCCGAATAAGAACTGACACTGATCAGCTGCATGTAGGGTGTCCCAATATATTGCAATTTAACTAAACTACCTATATACAAATTGCACACAGGCGGAGTACCAGGTCTTCAAAGTTTAGCCAAATATTTCGAAAAAGAATTATTATCTCTGAATTACTTTAACTTGGAAGCAGTTGCGTAGCCACGGGGAGGGGAAGGATCAGAACCCTCCCCATAGGTTGGGTTGGTTGGGTCATATAGGTAATGTCTCACTATAAACCTGCAATCACTCTATTCGCCAAGATTTAGCAACGCGGTCAGTGAACTAGATCTTCTACGACATCCTTACATTAGGGTTCACCTGCAACTAAGTTCTAATTTTATTTTTGTCATTTTTGTAACAAATATTGTTATATAATTTATTAAAAATTATTTATTTTTTTTATTAAAAAAATATAGTTTGAATTACTTTGTTCACTGACCCCCCCCCCCATGTCAAATTTCTGGCTACGCCACTGCTTGAAAGTGACCAAATTTGATACATGATTTAAATTTGTTATTGATCTTCTTGGTTCATCAGTTCAAGTAAATCGAAACCCTACAAGGTGTTCATTGATCTTTTTTTATTTATTTATAAGATAAAATATGGAATAAAATACAAATCAGTTCTTATACATTTATTCAATATCCTTTACCTTACACTGGCATATGGACATCATACTATTTGTAAAATGTAATGGTCTAATTATCACTTATTCAGCTAACAATAGGAAGAATAGATTTTTTACTTGTAGAAGAGGGTTAGAGATTTAAATGGTCCTCAATTTTTATACAAACTAATGATAATACGTTTATTTTGTTTGCTCAAAGATTTACTGATTATTGAGGAGTAGTGACAAAAATAAATAGTAAATAAATAACATTTTGGCAATTTTTAAATCGCTTAATGACTTGTTTAACTAATTAATAATAATCCACTCATTAATGGTTTTAATAAGAAATAATCTTTGTTTTCGATATACACTATGGTTCTAATACAATATCTCGTAAATACTTGAGCAGAACCCTGTACGTTTTTAGATTTTCTAGCACCATAAGGCATGCCTATTTTGTTTAAAGTTTTAATAAATTCTTACTGCACTGAATATAAATAGATGTCAACAAAAGTATGTAGACATAGGTATAAGAGTTATTTGGTACGAAAATATTAATCTATTTCTTAAAGTCTATTAAATGCACACATATAAAACAATATACTAAATATCAATAATAATAATAATAGACTAGAATCACATATATTTAAATTTGTAAATATCTTTTCAAAGTCAATATCTACTAATAACCAATAAGTTAGATGATTTTAAATTCTCTAAAATACTTAAATTTTTCTAATTGATATCAATTAATAAGGTATAATCCTATGACACTCTTTTATATGGTTAAATTTAATGTAGGTACTTACAATATGAAGCGTATTTTTGATATTACAGATGTAGATATGAGAGCTAAGGTTTTTTAACCTGCATTAAACATTTTTTTATATTACAATTGTCTATAGGTCTTCCTCAAGGAAAATGTTTGAAAAAATCGAAATAACAAAAAAGAAGTTATAAGCAAATATAAATTGCATTCCTATTCAGATATATCTTAAACATGCGTATCTCAATGCACATTTTCCCTTATATTGCCTTAGCACTATAACCATTTAAAAAGTAGCTGCAATTACTAGTAGCCAATACAAAATAACATCAATTAAAAGTGTCATCATTTCGTAAAACATATATAGTGGTCGGTTGCACCAAAGGGTTGTTGCTGCCGTTGAGAAAAACAAATAAGAGTTTTTATTTCTTCCCTAACATGACAACAACGCATCCCAAAAAAGAGTATTTTAATATTTATTAATTTAATCGGGATGCAATTAAACTGGAAATTACATACGTACGTGCTGTAATTTGTCTCCTTTTACAACGTAGGTACACTAATTTAGCTGTGAATTAATCTTAGAGATTATATCTAATGTTCATATAACAATTTTATAATAATCATGCATTTTTTTTAAATTTTACACGTGAAACATCAAGGACGATCACATGAGCTGCATTTGACATTAATATCAGAGTCAGGCAACCTCGGTTAAAGTTCATTATAAGTCAGACAACATACTAAATGATGTGGAAACATAAGACAGAACCAGTGTTGTGCAAAGATTTTTATCTAAATAAAATAACAGATGAAACCTAAAAATATTATCTAGATAGAAGATAATTATTATATATTAAATTATTTAGATTAAGATAACGTATAATTAAAAATAATTTAAATATGCAAGCAGTCCATATCCATCGCCTGCTAGATCGCAGCAGCCGTGATTTATCAGACGCGATTTAGCGATTTAGATGATGGTCCGTATTATTTAATATTTCGTGAAGATAAAATTTGGGGCACAGAACTAAATAGCTATTCAACAGATTAAAGTTGTATTGTACCTTAAAAATATTCTTTTAATATTAAAAAATGAATCCAACATTGCTACGTTCTTTCTTTTTTATTTTAGGTACATATCTATTTATGTATTATCTAAAAAGACCAAGATTTGCAGTTATGGTCATCATTGGATTTCTTTTCTGTTATTCGTCTTTTTATTAGAAGTGAATAGTAGAAAAAATCATCAGTCTCGTATGTATGAGTCAGTGATATTACTATCTGGTGGTCCATTTTCGAGTTGAACAAATTCCTATATGTAAGTAACGTAAATTTGAGGTAAAAATCGCCAAAGTGCTTTCTGTTTCAAGAGTAACTCTTTTCATTTTTACATCATATTGTCGTTACTGAATATATTTTTTCTTTCCTCAGTTTTGACGCTCCGATTGACGTTTTACCGATTTCATTAATTGAAAATACTTGCGGCCAGATTTTAATAGACAACCCAGCAGAAACGTATTCTTCTATTAATAATCATATTTTAAAATTGCATTTTAATTAAAAAACAGATGAGCGTAGTAATCGGATCTTGGACCATTAGAGTCTTTTCACACGGGCCACTATGCAGCGCTGCTGAGTGGAGCCCCTGCACTGCACGCCACCGTGGCGCTGCTAAATCTGAGGTCGCGTCCGTGTGAATAAGTCTATATAAAACAATGTTTCTTCAAAACGGACCACTCTACAGCGCTTCCGAGAAGCGCTGCACGGTGGCCCGTGTGAAAAGGCTCTAACGTTTCGGTGGGAGTCGGCGACTACACGTCACCGTGGCGCTGTTAAATGTGTGACCGCGTCCGTCTTTAAGACGGACCACTCTACGGCGCCTCCGAGAAGCGCTGCACGGTGGTCCGTTTTGACGAAACATTATTTTATATAGACTTATTCACACGGGCGCGCCACAGAATTAGCAGCGCCACGGTGGCGCGTAGTCGCCGACTCCCACCGAAACGTCAACCATAAATTAAAATTAGTGGCTCCACTCAGCACCGCTGCACGGTGGCCCGTGTGAAAAGGCTCTTAGACTTTCATGGTAACGTACCCATTTGTTGATGTATATAAAAATTTATGCCAGAAAAAATTGTGCAATGAAACGGTGAATTTGATGAACTGTAAAAACTACATAAGCAGTTAAATAAGTGCTTGCCATAAATTTGTTCTTAAAAAACTTTGGAATTATAACCTTAAATTAATTCAGCCCAAAATATAAATGACATTAAGAAAGGAGTAGCCAAACTAGTAGTAATAGCTACTCATTGCTTTTTTAGTATGTTGGGATTTCTTGTCAAATGAAAGTTAAGAAAAGTATCAATTTTCTGAATGTTGACGTTTCGTTTTATTGTTGAAACATTTTTAGGTCCGTTAAATATAATCTGCATATTTCAGATGCACAAAAAAAATTTAACCACTATTGATTAGGTTAAATAATAAAATATCAAATATAGAAAAAGACACAGTTAACACAAGAGGATTTTGCGTGTTACTTGTATATTATTCATTCTGAGGATGTCCCAAAAGACGAAATGTTGGCATTAAAAATGCGTTTTTTCTTTACTTTCTTTTGGTAAGAAAATCATTATATATACTACTATTAATAAATAGCATTCTATTCATATAGATATAAATAGCGCAGTTCAAATAATTTTTACCTTGGAAGGAACTTTGGAAAGTGGTGAATGTCCAACTTCAATTAAATAATATAATTATATTTATAATATATTATTATATATTATGATAAACATTTTCGAAATATTACTGGTTCCTAGAACTTGAAATTAACAATTATATCAACTTTTTAAATTAATATTGTAAAATGCGATATATTTTCTATTATACTGATACTATTTTTTTTTTAATTAAAAATTTGAAAATAAGAAATAAAAGTGTCACCATATTAATTACTATAGTGCAAATTAATAAAACTTTTACAAATTTTGACGAAGCTGTAAAAATTTTTATTCTTAAAACAACACTTTCAGGTGCACTGAATGTAATATAATTTAGAAATTGCTTAATTATATTAAAATTGGTTAGAATTTAATGAATTTCGTCAAGACTATTACCACTGTCAGAAGTTTCTGACATAGGAATATGTCTTCGGTTTGTTATATCTTCTATTATTATGAAGATAAACCTTGTTTATATTTAAACATTAAGTAATTGATATAAACTGAACAACCCTTCACAGAACCTAGATATCTCTTTTTATTTTCGAGAGATCGGCCTGCCCTATAAACAGAGTGATTGGGTGGAAACCCCTAATATTCGAAAGAAGTGTTTAGGGGACAAAAATGAACAAAAAAGCCTAATATGGTTGAATACAATGGTTACTGGGATAGCAATGAAAATATTTTTATTGCTATTTTTGTGAAAGCTATTATTTGACATTTTATTTTGAGTAGGTCATGTATTCTAAACCAAACTCACATTATTGATTACTAATTGTCACATTTCCATATTCAGCGGTGATAATGATTTTCAGTGGCATTTTTGCAATTGGATAAACGCAAACCATACACTTTACAAATACATTTTGTTCACTACAGACACTCAATTTACTCGTGATGGAGTAAATAACTGTGACAATGAACATCGTTGGTCAGATGAAAATTCATACGCCACAGTGGAAAGTAACTTTCGCCATTAACGTGTAGTGACGTGTAGTGTGGTATGTATGTCTAATAAATCAATTAGTTGACCCAGTTGTGCCATGTAGAATTTTTAGAAAACAATTTGACAGGTCTACTGGACAATGGACTGTCTTGGATTGACCGAGGTGGTTTCCAAAATTGGCCACCAAGGTCACCAGATTTGAATCCCCTTGATTACTGCCTTTGGGGATGGTTTTGATCATTAGTATATGCAACAAAAGTGAACACAAGAGAGGCGCTATTCAATCAGATTGTCAATTGTGCAGCACTCATAAGAGAAAATCACAGTGCACTTCAATGAGCTGATGCACCGAGAAGGACGGTATATCAGAAGATTTAATTCATTAATTTCGGTTTATTAAATAATTAATCAATGTTATAATTTATAATACCTACAGAATAGATACATACATGCATAACAATAATTAACTTTGGTAAAAATATTTTCATTTCTATCTCAGTAACTATTGATATTTGACCATATGATTATTAGGTTTTTTGTTCAGTTTTGCCCCCTGAACACCCCCTTAGAATATTGGGGGTACTCCCCAATCACCCTATAAGTAGTATAAGAAATAATCTTAAAATTGACAATCTAATTTGTTCATCGTAAATTATATCACTGTAGTTCTAACCAAAATATTTTTAGTTTCAGGAATGCCAAAGGCTACTAATTTCCAGATGCTGTGGGTATTAGGAAATAAACACAATAAGATTTTTATGATATAAATATTAGAATGCTAAGAGATAACGAGGGTTTATGGAATATCATTTCTATATCTAGAGTTCGAAAGTATAGTCCTACAAAATATTGAGAATTGCTATGAGTTCAGCGTCATTAATATTAATAATAATATTAATATTTTATTATAATTGTTATTCCAAAAACGAGTAAGTAATCTTATGTCCATACATCTGACTACTCAAGCTTTAATAAATGTAACTATTTAATATCTCTTAGAATAAGAAAGAAAATGATGGCACTTTCAATGATATTTCATAATGGATTTAAAAGAACTGAATGAATTGGCAATATTTGAATATTCTTGATTGATTTATCTAGTCTCTGATACATAATCGTCGACACTATATTCTACGTTTCTCATAAATTTCTTTATACCATAAAGTAAGAAATTATGTACATAAGGAACAAAAAAAATAAATAACTATAAAAATAAATAAAAAAATGCTTAAACATTTTCTCTACCATTTGGTTTATATTTACAGCAACGACAGAAAATGTATCTAGCAAAGCATTCCCTCTCAGGAGGATTCACCTCTTGTCAAATTAGATTAGGATCTTTTTCGTTTATAATTAAAGATTCTTCATTTTTAATTTCCTGTAATTTCACAATGCACTTGTCCACGACGTTATTCGTTAACAGATTTTTGTCAACTATGGCAATATTTATCTGGTCGTTAAATTCGTTTTTCCTAGAACTCTGTGAGGTGCCATCCTTCACGTTGTTAAAATTTGGACTTGCGCAGTTGCTTTGCAGCTTGGAGGTAGAAGGAAGAGACTGATTGTCCAAATCCGGATGTCTATCCGATAACTTGTCTACTGCCGCATCGGAAGCCCAGCCTTCTAGTCTGCGTTTTTCTTTTCCTACAGAAAAAAATTTCCAGCTTTTCTTACTATCGCCGACATTTTTTAATTTTGGAAGAGTACTCGCTTTTCTAATGTCTACTTCCTCCAAACTTTTACAACAAGTTGATTCTACTTTTTTCTTACCTTTCTGTGGAGTACTTCTCATGCAATTATTGTTTTTGATCGACGACAATTTCGGCGATTTTGATTTTGAATCTTTGTCCGCCGAAAATCCAAATCGATCTGTGAATTGCCGAAAGCGTGATAAGATCGACCGACTATTTTTTGACTCGCTAACAAGTTCATTTTGCACTTTACTCGTGTCCTCGTTTTGCACCAAAATACTGTTTGTACTATCACTTATTTTGTTAATATTTAGCCCCTCTATGCAATTGTTTTTTATACTGTTTTCCCTAGTGTTATTGGGACACACCAAATCAACTTCTTCCTTAACTAATGAGTCACTGTCTTCTTCTGGTTGCGAATTATTGTTCATTTTTAATTTCTCAACGTTCGTTAGATTTCTAGTTTCACTACACTTTAATATGCTCCTTTTCTCCTCGAGATTAGCAGGTACTTTTACGGAGTGTTCAGAGTTCCGTTTGTTTAAATTAAGAGTTTCTTTCGACAGAATGCACTCTCCTTCCTTTTTCAGTTTGTCTTCCTCGGAATCGGAGTTGTTGGCTAGACCCTCTTCAAACTTCTTTTTCAAAGAAGACGCGTACTCATCCAAGAACTCGGGAGTATCGAAAGACAACTTCTTGTTACCAACCAAACAGTGCTGGTCGAAACTAAACCCTCCGCAGCGCAGCTTGCCCTTCTGAACCATCTTGGCTATTTCCGAGTGGTTCAAGTGCTGTACTCGTTCTCGGCTTCCTTTCCTGGATCCTGGGTAGCTTTTCCTGCCAGTCGTGGTGATACTGCTTTCGGTCGATATTTTAAACTTCAGTGCCTTCTCGGAAACTTCCACTTCGGTGGCAGTTTCTGAATCTCCGCTTTCTGGATCTTCCTGCACGTCTTCCAAACTTTGACCTTCTCCTATTACTGTAATGGCTTCGTTTTCGGTTTCGTCGTCAGTGGAACGAGATCTGAAAGATAAATCATACTTTTAGTGATATTTCTATTCAGTGATTTGATGTTATCTAATATTAGCAACATACGATTTGGTATTGGATAAATATGATACCTGATAACTAAATAAATTTGACTGAAGCTTATTTCTATTAAAATTTCATACCTGGATCGTGTTTGTTGGAAGCTCAAACTTTTCTTCATTTTGACACTAGTGTTCGAGTTAGATTTTGGCACTGCGTTTCCAACCTCTGGACTTTGGGATGTAGGAGTATTATGGTGATCAACTATTTCCACTATACTTTTACGGTGCAGTCTTTCCTCCCTCGTTGCTTCATTAAGTCTTCGGTAGTAGTCTAAGGCATCCCTAACCGGTTGTATGATTAAATCCTAAAAAAAATTGTTATATGTATAAGCGTTATGTACTTACTGATGTAATTTGTACGTTTAAAAGAAAATAAATTCTAATTTACGATTAGTGGCTTTATTCAGCAATTGCAAGTGTAGTTTTTTTAATATATTCTATAAATAAAAAGACAAAATTATGAAAATTTGGAAAGATATTTAGCGCCATGTCTCCTTCCCAGCCCAAAAGCTAATTCAGGCTATGCATTTTAAGAAAGTATAGGACGATTCAGTCATAATGTTATCAACTTTAACCATGTATTCAGAAGGCCTAATAAAAACAGAAAATCGAAAAAAATTACTCGACTTTTCTAAAGAAAAGCAGATGAACCCATAACGGCGCTCCTGGTATACTCGCGTCAAGAATTCAGACGTCTTCCGTCACGGCTGACGTTACACATTTGTTTTTATTGTCAACGTAATTTTAGATATTTGGTCGCGTTAAAAACAATCATTTTTTGCAATTTAGTGCAGTATATAATGCAAACTTTTAGTGTAGTATATAGTTTTATTACTATCAGTTGCAGTTTCTTAAATATTTTGATGAAAATATAATGAATTATTCATTTGTTCGTATGACGTAAGGCGTCTGAATTCTTGTCGCGAGTATACGCTATAAATTTTCTGATGACGCATTCGCCTGTTGAAGCAAAACCTAGTTGCCACGTCGTCAGGATCACATATAAAGGGTGTTCAAGGGGTTATTCCTTGGGCTATTCTAAGAATGTTTTGTCCTATGATGATTTGTGAAAAACTCCTTTGTTTCGAATGTACAGGGTAAAAAAAAAGCGACAGTAACAACATTTTATAATCAAAAAGTACATGTAAAGTTGCTTAATCTACAATAAATGTTCGAAATGACTTCCTCCAGCCTGGATACAAGCATTCAATCTTCTCGTCATTGAATGCCGAACTCTTTCAAATACATCAGGGTTGTTTCTAATTGAGTTACACCCAGCAATTATCCGATTTCGCAATTCGTCCAAATTTTCCACTGGAGTAGCGTAAACTAATGACTTCAGATAGCCCCATAAGAAATAATCCAGAGGGTTTAAGTCTGTGGATCGAGCAGGCTATGCGTGTGGCGCACCTCGACCAATCCAGCGATATCCGTATGTTGCTGTTAAAAAATCACAAGCAACTAAACTGAAATGTGGTGGTGCATCATCGTGCATAAACCACATTGCAATTCTTGTCGCTAATGGTACATCCTGCAGAAACTCGGGCAGTGTTTCTTCCAAAAAGTTGCGATACATTTCGTCAGTAAGTCTTGCTGGTAGAAATACCGGTCCAATTAGATAGTCACCCACAATTCCAACCCCAAATACCCAAATATTCAAGGAGAACTGATGTTGAAATCAATCTTCACATACCTCATGCGGATTTTCATCTGCCCACACGTGGTTGTTATGAAAATTCCTTATTGCATTTCTCGAGAAACTGGCTTCATCGGTGAAAAGAATCTGTGTCAGGAATTGAGGGTTTAGATCTAATGTTTGCAAAAGCCATTGACATAACGCAGCACGTGGGCGATAATCAGCAGGTAGTAGTGCCTGAACACGTTGAATGTGGCATGGATACAACAAATTGCCCTTAAGAATTTTCCATACTGTCCAATGACTTACACTCAAAGCATTGACAATTTGTCACGTAGAAGTACTTGGCTCTTCCTCTATCATGTCCAGCACATTTTGTTCCAGTTGTACAGTCTGGGATATTACGGCCAGGAAACCGTTCAATGTACAATCGTCTAGATTGTAATGAATTGCCATCAGCAAGTCCATACATGAAATGCATGTCAGTCATCTCGGCGTTCGTATACATGGTAGAGGATTTCACTAATTATTAAAGACACGTCAAACAGCCAAACGTCACTCAATGTAAACAACTGCGACCGATGCAGAAACAACTGCGACCGATACAGGTGATGATCACTGACGAGACGTATTCAAATGAAATCCACTTGTACGTTAGTAGATAAAACACCCGTTCCAACTATCGTCTACAATTTTTTGTACTTGATAAACTCATTGGCGTACGCCATACTTTTATTTACATTAATGATTTCAACAAATATCGAATATGGTTGTCGCTAATTTTGTTCACCCTGTATCTTCGAAACAAAGGGGTTTTTCAGAAATCATCATAGAACAAAATATTCTTAGAATAGGCCAAGGAATGGCCCCATGAATTTTTCCCGCATGTTTACCTAACACCCTGTATATTAACAGCATGTTCATTACTGTTCAGTACTGAAGTGATATATTTTTTTTCTAATGACAAACTTCTGGTATGCAATCTAAAATATCATTTTCTATATTTTTTGAGGTGCCTTTAAAAGCGTAATATCTATTTATCTAATGAAATGTACCTAAATGGTTTAGTATTTGATCCGTTGGAGTTTTGTAACTTTAATATTAAATATTTTTTTAAATAAAACTTAATATGTTAACTGCACACTTTTCAAAGATAAGTTATAGCATTCATTACATATTTTAATATTGCAATAAGCAGGTAGATACTAGGAAAATATTTAAATTTGACACAGTCACGTCAAGCCGACACCGAGTTGAAAGCTGTCAGTGCCTGAAAAACGGTTTTAAATAATGATTTGAAAATATTTTTTTAGGTCTAATATGCGCTAAACATTTTTTTTAATCGCTTATATACTTCAGAGAACAATGTAGTGTTGCTGGCAACATCCCCACCACCAGTATAATGTTTATGAAATAAATATTTTATAAAGTTGGTTTTATTATTGTTGGTTATGTTATGTACAACTATTGCTCTGTTGGATAGTTGAAGTTGGAAATTTTGAACTTCACCAGATTTCAGATACGGTTAATTTCATTGGCTGACTTTGTGTTGCTGGAAACACTACGTTGTTCTCTGAAGCTGGCTTAAAAGTTCAATATTTTGAACATAAAAACAGAGTAGTCCGTAAGGCATAGGTCATAGGGTAGCCGTGGATTGCAAACGTCAAAATAGTATGAATTAACCAAACACGTTAGAACGTTAAAATTTGATTTGAAATTTCAAATTTATTTCATATTTTTTTTAAACACGTTCAGTGAGAATGGCGTGAAGCAGGGGTTTTCTGATAGTACTAAATCTCAATCTGCTTTTTATGTAACATAGAGGACGCTAGTTACGCACTGTAGCACAGTTATCTCCAGTGGCGGCTCGTCGGGGTAGGCAGAGTAGGCGCCGCCTACTTTTAAAATTGTCTGTAATGCGCAACTGTTAACATCGCCTAATAAAACAGAAATATTAAAAATAATTTATAAGTAATTTATTTATGATTATTATTTATATATAATTATTAATAGTAATTAAATTATCTATCACTATCGGCGGCGCTGGTGCAGTGAACACTCTTTATAGGTGTATACCACCACCATCGCTCGGCGTTGCGCCGCACCGCATTCAATATTCAATAATTTTATTCCCAAAGAGAACTTCCAGACTAGGCTAGGCTCTCCAGCCCATCGCCTGTAATTCGATAGTCTCCGGGTCAGCAAAATCTCGGTAAGACGACAAACCGCGTTGTTGTGATGGAAAAATAATCGCGGCTTTGGCCACAGTTTACTGGGCTTAGGCGTCTGGTGAAGGCGATGCATCGACCGCCTTCGGGCGTGCTTCGGCAGATCCAAACCGAAGACACTTTCCATCTCTTTTTGACTTTAGCAGTATGAGGAGTGGGGTTAAACAAAAGAAGAAAACTGCTTGTCAACATTTAACAAGGGTGTCAGTACTGTCAGTTAGTGTAAAACTAAAAATACTAAACGGTTTTACGATTTTTAAGAATATAATACGGTAAAATTAATAGTAATTGCAGCTCGAGTGGTGCAGATTACTTCAAGAGAACGTACATTATACGGAAAAGTATTATTTGGACGTAATTCTAATATTTTATTTTAAATATCAGACAATACCAACAAAATGGAAAATCCTATTGATGATACCTATTATCTGTTCATTACTAGAAACTCCATTTTCTCGACTAAAAGACGATGATCGTCGGGAAATTCTGACTAAAGGAAGTCCTACACCGTCACTTAATGTTTTAAAATATGATAACAATTATATTTCGTTATTTCCGTTTATTCCAATTTTTTTATATTCTCAATAATTGGTGAATAAATATTATTATTATATAAATAAAGCACCAAATTCCAAAATATTATCCTTGTGAAAATCTATATTTTTGTGTAAATGAATATTGCATTGAAATATTGAAGTGCCAGGAAAACCCGCGCCCTGCGGCGCTATTTTTGGAGACTAGTAAGGTTCGCCTCATACGTCGCTGTCGCCTACCCCAGTCTAGATATCACGAGCCGCCACTGGTTATCTCGCATCATAATAATTTTATGCAAAGTCCTATCTGGATTTTGAATAAATATTTTGAAAGGCCTATTATTTTTAAGGAAAAGAAGCTATATCTATTTGATATTGATAAACTGCTCCGGTTTCAAGATATTCCCATTTTAATCATCCAATGCCTGCCAATGCCTATTATTTATTTATTTATATTAATCGTGTTACTACATAAGTGTACTTACGTTAACACTAGATTTTCGTATTGTGAAGCCAAGGTTAATCAGTATAAAACAAACAATATCGTTTGTATTTCGGCTTATTGTAAGTGTTCAGTAAAATATGTATTTAAATTTATTGATTATATTGTTTTTTTTTTGCTGTCATTAGCATCGGTTTCACAAGACAAAACTTACTTGATTAATTCCGGGATAATAGATCTATATAGTAGTCGGAAAGCACGCGCTAACATCAGATGATTCAAATAGAACTATTTCATCCATATCGAGCAGGGTTAACTTTTACACTTAAAAATAATAGACCTTTCAGATTACTTATTCAAAATTTAGATAGGACTTTGTATAAAAATATTACAATGAAAAACAACCCTGCCAGTGCAGAAATGAAGTGCAGATTCTTTTATTATTCAGAATATTTTTAAGAAAAAATTTTCCTTTGGAGTTATATTATATCGCCACTCTTACACCCTAAGTTTCATAAAAATTACCTGCAGTTCTATGAAAAGTTCACCAAGTGCTTCAAACAGGGGCAAAAGGACGAAGCCGATAAAGGAGCACTGTGAGGAAGGTTTGGTAATTTTCTCTCTATCCATAAACGGCGTCACTGGTAGGCCTTCGAGTTTTTCAGCGTCACTCTGTTTGAAGAATTCTTGCAGGAGTTTGTCCAACCATGGCTCCGCTACATCCATTGGTCGAGCCTCATTGGATATGTCGGACACTTTTATTAACACCATACACAGCTACAAAATGAAATATATATTACTTAATTTATTTATTTTCTAAAGATACACTGATGAATTACTTGTGTTATTAGAATAATATAATTTAAATATTTATTCTTATCCTGAAACCTATTTCACTGAGAAAAAAGACAAAGGAATATACTTAAAACGTATGTTGACAAATTTGACAGTATTTGAATATATGTCCAACTAGCAAAATAAGTTTTATAAAGATTATATAAATTGCTATCAAATAAATTTTATAGGAGTATCAAATTCATATAACGTGGTTAAATACCTGTATACGATACTTATAGATTCTAAAAGAGCCCACTTTTATAAAACAATGTATACAACATTTTTAAAACAATTTCTTACAGCAACTATAAAAACGTTTTATAGTCTGTATTTTGGTATTATTTAAAGAAACATTATATTTTTTAGTGAAGTATATTAAAACCAAATCATTTTAAGATCGGTGTATAATGCAGATTCATAATTATTTGTGTTTATATTTTAAAATGGGGTAGCGTAAACTCAATAGCGATCATTTGTGTAAAAGGTAGCTAGGTATAATAATACTTACAATATTATCGGTTCAACAATTTCGTGTTTCAATATTATTTCGCCGTAAATTTTATTGATAAACTATATTTTTGGGACAAAAAAAATATGCGCTTTAATTTAGACCATATTTTCGCTAAAATTATAAAAAATAAATTTAAAAAAATAGTAAAATTATGCTTTCTTTAATTTATATTATTATTGTATAATTATATTTAATGATCTTGTTATAAAATAATCTTTCAAAAATAGTAAAATCATGTTTTAGATATAATTTTAAGACTTTCAACTAATTTTATACAATGGCGACAGTCGCTGATCCAAATATTCATTTAAACATGGCCTATAAGTGGCCATGTTTAAATGAATATTTAAAACGATTTTGTTTTACAACATACTTATACAACAGGAAATATTTTTTATAGATGAAACACAGTTATAAAACTTTTTTATAAATAAGCGCATTTCGAGGCTAAAAAATAATTTTATTAATGTCCTTATATATCCTTAATAAAACATGTTAATACAGTTTATAAGATTATAATTAAAAGTCATTTGCCCAAGTATACGACTCTTTACACAATATGTTTACAATCCTTTTTGCTCTATAAGAAACTTTGTAAAAACTATAATAAAACAATTTTACACAATTACTTTCTTCAGGAACAAAATTATCACAATTATTTGCTTTATAAAATCAAATTGTTTATTATTAGACAACGCTATTCGATAGTTATAAAATAATTCGTTTCATTTAAACTTCCATTTTGCTAGTTGAGTGTAGGTTTTGTCTTATATTAATTGTAAAATATTGTAACCTCTATGTTGACTTAGCCTTGTCACGTAGAAAAATAAACTGTATTGCCACTATTTAATTACAAAATAAATATACTTCAAACAAATTGGATGATGGGCAAAAGGCCTAATAACGAGAAGTCAAGATGCCCAGTTTTGATAAAACTCACAGTAGTCCGTCTCCAGTCGCCAGAGAGCGGTTCATAATGAAATTCACATTCGCATAATTTTGGGACGGAGACCGCTCTCTGGCGACCGGAGACAGACTATGAATACCACCGTCATAATACCGGTGAATTGTCATCAATAATTCTCCAAATATTATTCATTAAGTCTGCTATTATTTGAGGTTGGACTGGCGTAGACTCTGGCTCTAAGATAATCTCATAAGAAAAATGTGAAGGTTTCAGAATCGCAGGAATTTGTTGGCTGTCTGACACCACCACAAGAAATTACGGAACTTCTCTCTCTGTTCATACCATCGAGTCCGAGCTACTAATAATCGATTAACAATGTCCAATATATAAAGGATGTTAAAAAAAGAGTGTAAATATTTCAGGAGGTAATAGTATGAACCAAAATAAGCAGAAAAGTCTTAATAAACATGGGTCCGCAAAGTAACGGTTGCGGAGATATGGACCCCTATTCGTTTTTCAAACATTTTATTATATTAGGAATAAACCGACAAAGGAAGCTTTTAACAAACAAAAAATAAAGTTACAGAAGATGTTCAAAGTGCCCTCCGTCCATTTCCAAGCAGGCACGACATCTTCGTCTCAACGATATTCGAACTCTTTCGAAAACACCCTCCTTGGTTTGGATATCTTGACACTTTTGATTAATCCGTAGCTGCAGCTCTTCCAGGCTATTTGCAGGAGTACCATACACTAATGCCTTCAAATACCCCCAAACAAAGAAATCTAGAGGGTTCAGATCAGGCGATCTTGGAGGCCATAAAACAGGCCCATCCTACCCATCTATGTGGAAAAGTTTGGTGTAAATACTCTCTAACAGCCATGGAAAAATGAGCTGGAGCACCATCATGCTGGAACCACATTTGTTGCCTCTGTTAATTCTGCGTTAGAGTGTACCAGCCATAGCGAAAGAAAACTTGTGCACTGAGAACAACTGTCAAATACGTACTGTTTATTTCACTAAACATCAACCAACTATTATAAGAAAATACACAACGTTTTTGCAAAATAGAAAAAGGGGCTAAAAAACATAAAACATCCATATCTCCGCAACCGTTACTTTGTGGACCCATGTTTATTGAGACTTTTCTGCTTATTTTGATTTATACTATTACCTCCTTAAATATTTTACACTCTTTTTTTCACACCCTGTATACGGTTAAAGCAGTTTCATTATACAAATTAGCAATTTCTACATGCCATACGATACTTGTACTAAACAAAACTTATTTGACTTAACAATTTTTTTTCTCTGACCAATGATAACATAATTATGACAGTAAGCACGTGGGTCACATACTATATTAGGATTGTTATGTATTTATACATAATAATTACAAATAGGCTAAACATAGGTATTTACTGTGAATGGTTTTCTTAAATCTCCTTTCACAATACAGAATAATATTTACGAGTGTTTCCGTACAAACGTCTCATAGCCAGAAAGATTTGCCTAGAGTCACCGTAAATTAGCATGTCATGCAGCTGGTTATGGTTACTATAAACACTCGCAAACATCAAAGAAAAACTAGAGAAAAATTAAACGCATAGCTATGCGCACTACTATGACTAATATTACTTTTAGATTATCAGCAGTAGCCTGACACATTACAGCGTTGTCGAACGTTACAGTTTTAATGAGTTTCTCGGAAACTTCAATTGTTTACTTCTTTAACACTGATCCAAAAAAAAAAAAAATTACGATACAGGCGTTTTTACTTAACCTTGCCTGTCCATATTCCGGGTACCCTATATATTTGATTAACATGTCGTGGGAAATATGATACCATTATCACGGCAAAAATTGTTATTAAATGCAGACAAAAATAAGACATTCTTATTGGGAGACCCCATACTTTGCATAATGTTAACTTTTGTCTTGCTGATTTGTGGTTGAGTTTAGTAGTAGAGTAGATTTAGTTAAAATTCGCCATAGGTTAAACGAAACAATATTTGTTTTGTTTTATTTTTTGCATTTCACGCTCCTTTAAAAAGCAACATTTTGTCTATATTTTATGGGATACAAGTATTTTGAGAAATTTTTGTACCGAATAAAAATTGATTTATATTTAAGTATTTACGTTAAATTTTTCTAATATACAGTATGCGCCAAAAGTATGGAATAAATTCAATAAAAACGAAACAATTATTTTTTGGAAAAAATCCTCGAACAAGTCGATTTTTAATTTAAAAAATACATATTTTAGCGTAAAATGCGATTTTCAAATGTCATTTGTTTTCGAGTAATGACGTCATCGATTTTTTTTTAAATGGCAACACCATATTTTTTTTCCTTGATTCTGAAAGATCGTTTAATTCTCTATCAGACAGTACTAAAATTTTGCCCTCTTACATAGGAAAGTTTTCGAGTAAATGACGATTGAATGTTGGAAAACATAAATCAACTAAAATAAAGCATAAACGTTATCAAGTTTTTCGAATTCCATAGTTCTTTTATGGATCACGTAGGTGAAAATCTTTGCAAAGTGTCATTGTCACACCGACTTTCTAATAAGTATTGTAAGCGACATAGAAATTATTATTCAGTTTAAAGTATTATGGCACATTTAACTGTTACTCAAAGAATTGAAATTTTAATTCTTATCGGATGCGGGAATATGACTAGAACTCAGCAGGAAGTTTGCGATTTATTTAATGAAAAATATCCAGATCGCCCTATCAGCCAATCAACAGTCAGTAAGGTAGAGTCTAAATTTAGAGAAACTGGCAATGTTGTAAATATTCCAAAACCTGGACGTCCAAGCATTAATGAAAATCAAAAACAGAACATTTTGATAAGTATGGTGGATAATCCTCATAATTCTTCACGATTGGTTGCATTAAACAATGACACTAGTCAGAGCACAGTGCTACGTATCTTGAGGAAGGGAAAATATCATCCCTACAAAATTCAACTTGTGCAGGAACTCAATGAAGATGATCCCGATCGCCGCTTACACTTTTGCGAAATTCTAATGGATTTATGTCAAGGAAATAGAAATTTACACCGGCAAATACTTTTTTCAGATGAGGCCACATTTTGTTTGAATGGTACAGTAAATCGTCAAACTTGCAGATATTGGAGTCGGGAAAATCCTCATTGGATGGCAGAGGCGCATACCCAACACCCTCAGAAATTAAATGTGTGGGCTGGAATAGTTGACGACAGAATAGTAGGGCCTTTCTTCTTCGAAGGAACCCTTACAGGACAAAGATATTTAGAGTTTCTAGAAAATGACCTTGTTCCAGCCCTTGCAGTAATTTTTCCTAACGATAATGACCCTGACATTCCTGACGATACCATATGGTTTCAGCAAGACGGTGCACCTCCGCACTATGCGCGCCCTGTACGAGATTTTTTAGACAACTGTTTTCCTGGGAGGTGGATCGGCAGACGCGGACCGATAGAATGGCCTGCAAGATCGCCAGATCTTACACTTCTTGACTATTTTTTATGGGGATACTTGAAGTCAAAAGTGTACATTAATAAACCACGTAATTTAGAAGAACTTCAAAATCGCATTCGGGACGACATACGCAGAGTTACCCCAGAAATCATTCATAATGTGCAAGAAGAATTTCTTCACAGACTTGCGCATTGTCAAGAAGTTGGTAGATGGCAATTCGAACATTTAATTTAAGTATAAAATTTAATCAATTGTATTTTATTTTACATACCTCAGAATTGTTACTTTTTTATGGATAAAATTTACGTTTTCTAACATTCAATCGTCATTTACTCGAAAACTTTTCTATGTAAGACAGCAAAATTTTAGTACTGTCTGATAGAGAATTAAACGATCTTTCAGAATCAAGGAAAAAAATATGGTGTTGCCAATTAAAAAAAAATCGATGACGTCATTACTCGAAAACAAATGACATTTGAAAATCGCATTTTACGCTAAAATATGTATTTTTTAAATTAGAAATCGACCTGTTCGAGGATTTTTCCCAAAAAATAATTGTTTCGTTTTTATTGAATTTATTCCATACTTTTGGCGCATACTGTATAAAGCTTAGCCAAGGGCGCCTATAGGGGAGGGGGAAAGGAGGGACACTAACCTCCCCTCTTGAAGTTTTTTATTTACTTTAAGCGTTATAACATGAGCAAGTTATTTGCGTGACTTTGATTTTTTAAGAGGGGCTCTCTCTTCTAGAAAATATTCTACGGGCGCCCTTGAGAAGCTATTTTTCTGGTAATATTTCCTGAACTTAATGACATTTTTTTTATATATTCTCAAAATTCGTAAGCTGTGTTAGAAATATGTTAATATCAGAATACAATAAATTTCGTTCTAGGAACAATACATTTGCAATTTTTATGTTCTATTGGCCATAAAGTCTCTGACAGGATGACATAGCTTCCATGAAAATGAAGTGACTCGATACTATCATCATTAAATTAAAGTGGCTACGTTCTGCTGTATAATCTCAGTGGCTGGATTTGATTTTAAGCATCGCTGGGCTTAGCAATTTCTGTGAATATCAAGGGACTCTAGCTGCAACCGCTGGTTGGCATCGCTTTGCTCAATTGTTAGATCAGTTTAGATTACAAAGCTATCCTTGGTCAGATAATGGAGTCTTAGTTCATGGTAATTTTCGGTACACGGTTTAATATAATAGAAGGGTTATTATATGGAACTAAAACTTAAATCTATTAAAGAGTAACATTTAATTTACTTAAAAGGTATTAAGCTAATTAAAACTAATTTTAAATATGTTTATAAAGTTCTTGTGAAATAAAATCGATGTACTTCTTATTTAAAAATGAGAGCTGTAGAATATGTAAGTAGTTGTCTGTACAGCAGATATGCAAAATTTCAGGATTGACATTGTGTATGAGAGTCTCATGAATTAAAAAATAGTTATATGTATACCGGGTGGTCCACTTTTGAAAGCGGAAACTTTAGACGCAGACTTACAACCAGAAAATAATATCATTTTGTGTGATAAACTATATTGGCGTATAGACAGATCTTCGGGAAATTTTAATGTAAAAAATGGTACGCCAATGTTTTTTTTAGAAACAAAAACTATTTCTAGAATCCTTGTTCAATTTACAACAGAAAAAGGCTCCTTACTTTTTTCGTTTGACACACCGTTTGCCAGTAAAAAATTAAAATTCTTTAAGCAACTGGAATTCAAACAAATTTTAATGTATTGTCTGAAGCTATTTATTTGTGGCATAATTTTAGTTTTTCTTTAGTTTTATTGGGTTTGTGCCACACTTCTGAAAAAATAATAAAGATTAATTAAATAAGCCCTTGCGCCAAACAGAACAGTCAAGGGTTATTTTTGAAACTACGTTTGCCTAACCAAAAAATCTCACACTGAAAAAAGCAGATAAGTAAAAAATAACAAAAATCACATCACTATCGCGCACTTCCGTATTATTGACGTTTCGAAAAGCTCTCTGTTTTCGTTCTCAAAATCGTAGTAAAAATATTATTAAACGTATGTCAAGTTTGACAGTTTAAAATTTGTTTATCTGCTTCCATAGAGATGTTAAATGATTTTTATTTTATTGTTACTTACTTCTTCTTGATACAACTGTAGCCAACAATGATCGATGTTTACTGAACAGTTTGACACACACTTATCTGCGTTCAACAAAATAATCGCGGTCTCTTTTAATTTTTTTTTTGTTGCGTTATCTTCCTTCTCTAAAATTTTTGCCGAACCCCATTGAATCAAATGACCGTTTTTCCAAGCGTGTTCGTAAATTTTGGATTTTTCAAATTCCCGTCTTTTTATGTAATTTTTATGTTCCTCAACTCTAACATTCATAGACCGAGACGTTTCTCCAACATAATGTTTATTGCATTCACAAGGTATACTGTAGATGCAATTTTTTTAATTTTGGATATCATTTTTTGGACGCGTTTTAGACAAAAATGATCGTAAAGTATTAGTTGTCTGAAAAACTGTTCGAATATTAAATTTATTACCGATTCTTCTTAACTTTTCTGATAATATAGGAATGTATGGAATTTTTATTGTATGATTAATTTCTTTTATTTGTCTTACAGTGTTCGTTTTATCTGTAATATTTTTGAATGTTCTATCAACAAAATTTAGAGGGTATTCATTATTTATTAAAACATTTTTAATAAATTTTAGTTCGTTATTAAAAATATTATTGTTTAATGAAATTAATTTTGCTCTATCACAACACCTTTCTTAATAGTAAACACGCTTGGGAAAACGATCATTTGATTCAATGGGGTACGGCAAAAATTTTACAGAAGGAAGATAACGCAACAAAAAGAAAATTAAAAGAGACCGCGATTATTTTGTTGAACGGAGATAAGTGTGTGTTAAATTGTTCAGTAAACATCGATCATTGTTGGCTACAGTTGTATCAAGAAGAAATAAGTAACAATAAAATAAAAATCATTTAACATCTCTATGGAAGCAGATAAACAAATTTTAAACTATAAAACTTGACATACGTTTAATATTTTTACTACGATTTTGAGAACGAAAACAGAGAGTTTTTCGAAACGTCAATAATACGGAAGTGCACGATAATGATGTGATTGTTATTTTTTACTTATCTGCTTTATCCAGTGTGAGATTTTTTGGTTAGGCAAACGTAGTTTCAAAAATAACCCTTGACTGTTCCGTTTGGTGCAAGGGCTTATTTAATTAATCTTTATTATTTTATCAGAAGTGTGGCAAAAATCCCATAAAACTAAAGAAAAAATTTTAATGTGTCGTAGTCGGCCATGAAACAAAAAAAAAAACTGCTACTGTCAGTGTTTTTGCATTTTATATTGACAGTTAATTGTTATTAGAGTGTTGTGTAAGCCCGTGTTCTCACCAAAAGCGACCGTCAACTGTAAACACGTGCATTAAATATTAGGGCCACGTCGCGTCGCAGTTGCTTTGCCGTCGCGTTGCAGTCGACGGTCGCTTTTGGTGAGAACACGGGCTTAGTATTAATCTGAAAAATGATTTTTGCTAACAACGAATACGCAGATATTCA
Organism: Monochamus alternatus; assembly: GCA_037114965.1. NCBI lineage: Eukaryota > Metazoa > Arthropoda > Insecta > Coleoptera > Cerambycidae > Monochamus > Monochamus alternatus. The sequence continues at coordinate 67,149,554 of CM073431.1, read as the reverse complement.
TTTTTTCTACGGATTTTGTGATGGAAATGCAGATGCGGCAGTTCGTGAATATCATAGACGCTATCAAAATAGAAGAGATCCAGATGCTCGCGTTTTCATCAAAACACATCCGAATTTCCGTAACTTTGGCCTGCGTGTTAATAAGGAACGGAACAAACGATATAATATTCAGAATAGTCGTATACTACGTACTTTTGATAAAAATAACGAGGCTGAGCTCTCGGAAGGCAGCTCAGCACCTTCTCATTCCTATGTCTAAAATATTACGACCACAGACATGCATATCACCTACATACAGCCCGTTAAGAATTTGCACCCTGGTGATGCTGTAAAAAGAATAAGATTTTGCCAGTGGCTTTTAAACTCAACGGAAGAAAATCCTGACTTTTTGCTTAAGATTCTTTGGACGGACGAGTTCTCTTTTACCAGACATGGGGTAACAAATTACCAAAATATTCATATTTGGGCATCAGAATCCTCGAGAAATTCGACCAAGATCATTTCAAAATAAATTTCCCGTAAATGTTTGGTTGGGCGTTATTGATAGTAATGTTTGTGGTCCACATTTCCTACCCCCAAGGTTGAACTCTTAACAATAATCTGCAGGACTACCTAGAGGATTTACCCATTAATTTAAAGTATGAAAATTGGTTACAACTGGATGGAGCTATCCCGCATTTTGGAATAGCTATAAGAGAATGGACCAATTATCCTCAACGATGGATTGGCCGGCTAGGAAGGAATGACATAAAAAATGACATGGTTAATGGTATTGGACCAGTGGCCAACCAGGTCACCGGATCTTAAGCCGCTAGATATTTACGTTTAGGGCACTATTAAAGATAAAGTCTACGCTAATCCCATATTAACAAGGGAAGATTTAATTTTAAGAATTCAGCAAGCTTGCAATGATGTGCGGCGAAATCCGCATGAAGTATCTGTTGCAATAAATGCGTTAGTGAGAAGATGTCGAAAATGTATTGAGGCGGGTGGACTACATTTCGAGCAATTTTTGTGATTTTACCATCAATTTTCTTTCTTTTTGTTATTGTTGTTGAAAACCACTAATTAAATTTCTCATTTTCGTTTTTGTTTACTTAATTATTTTTCAGAATCATTAGGTAATTTAATTTTTTACTGGCAAACGATGTGTCAAACAAAAAACAGTAAGGAGCCTTTTTCTGTTGTAAATTGAACAAGGATTCTAAAAATATTTTTTGTTTCTAAAAAAACATTGGCGTAAAAACAAAAACGTAAGAATTTATAATAATCATAACAAATTTAAAACTCTGACAAAATAAAAAACTATAAAAACAAAATAAAAATTCTAAGGTCTGTCTGTCTTGTTTTATGAGTTACACTAAAAAGTAAACATATGGCTTCCAAAGTCAAATATTACAATTTCTTGTGCATCGGAATTATCACACCTGATGCAACATTTTATTAGATAGTGCAATCAAAGTTGTTTTATTGCATTTTAAGCATAAGATGTTTTACTATGTATACGGGATGAACAAATGTAACACCGCTGATATAGTGGCATTCAATTATCTTCTTTCGAGAATTCATCAAATGAATTTCGGTTAACATGATGATATTCAATTTTGTTCTATAAATGTTGATGTGGAGTTTGACAGACTCCACGATGTTTATGTTTCAAAAATGGAAAAAATATTTTAATTATTCTTTTTTAGGGATTTTGGGGAGCTGAGAGTTGAATCAAAATATTTACCATGGCGTGATACTTTCAATTACGCTGGAAGTAGACATCAACTCGCTTATTTTACATAGAACATAATATTTTTAATTTCATTTTCAGCTTCTCTGATAAATTCTAGTCAAGTTTGCCAAAACTCAACAGTTTTTATTTCTTCTCCAAATTAGATAATTAAGGATTTAAAAAGTATAATAATTTTGTATCGCCAAACTGGTATTTTCATCTCTAGTTAAAAATAATAATATGTAAATAGTAAGGTCGTATTGATTTCTAAAATATTTGCTTTACACATCACTACTATGACAAACCGAAGTTTACTTATTAATTTATCTTTTAGATGTCAGAGTAAAAATATTCTTTTGAATATAATTTAAAACTGCAAAATGAAAGTATCAACACTTCAAAGACTAGGCAGACACGGAAATTGTGAGTAATGATATTTTAATAAAGTGATGACAGTTTTCTTAAATATTAATAAAGGTTCAGCCGAAATACGGAAATTTAATATCATGTGTAACATGTTTTACAGTCAGCTTTCAGTGTGCTCAACCTCACACTGCTTTGATGTAAGCCAGCATAAATTTTGCATTATGTTCATCACATTACGGCAACATATTATACATATTGTATATGCTTTCAGAATTATACTCCACTAACGCCTGGCCACTGAAAGAGGAAATGGGTATGTAGTTACAACAAATTGCTTAGATATAGATGCAAATCTGGAACAATTTAATATTCAAAATTCCGTGAAGGATTAATAAGAATTTCCAAATTATTTGCAGGTACTTGTAAAAGATATGTGTAACCTAAATAGCTCTGAAACTATAAGGTAATTGGGTGCTAAACCAGTTTTACGAAGGTTTAAGCAACATAATCGTTCAGTTTTTTTATTTCTCAGGTTAATAAAGGCCTCTCTACGAAACCTAAGCACTATGAAGTTGTACAAAGCATGTTCGATTTTAATATGAAATAATGTATATACAGGGTATTTACGGTCTTGTGATTTTATTTTTAGAGAGTGATTATAAGAATGCTAAGGTGTTTTAACAGAAATTAGATAATAAGAGAGATATCTATGTTTTTCTTTTTGTATTTTATTTGGTAATATTGGGCGATGAACGAATAATATAATGATGAACGCCGCTTCATATGGCCGCTTTAAACGTTCTTGTAACAGTTAATTAAGCTATTAATTAATACTACTTAATAACTGTCTCTTCAAACAAAATCTTAAACATAAGGTTAAAGCCTATAAAGAAGCTGTTTTAATTTTAACACAACAGCAATACTTAGCCAAAAAGGAACAACGACTTTAGTGGATATGCATTTTAATTATTATACCTACAACATGGACAACTTTTTTTTCTGTTTTAGAAAGGTATTTTAAGCTAATATTGACAGGATGTCACTTTTTTGTCATTGTCGATATTTAATTTCAAATAATTTTAATTTTTATAATTTTTATACTTAGATATTTGATTCAACTTAAAGGAGACCACCTGAAGAAGCAATCCTAAAAATGCAGAAATAGGTCAGATCTCATCTATTGTGGTTGAATTTGTCGTGTTCCCACTGCCAAAAAAGTGAAGTTAGATTTTTATAGAGTGAGTAAATTAGATTATTTTCTTTAGATAATTACTGAATATAGCTTTGTCTGTGGAATTGTTCATTAGCATACCTAGATGTTTGGTATCAGATAACATACATATGACTTCATTGATAGGAATTGTAGGAGATTTGATTTATATTAGCTTAAAATACCTTTCTAAAACAGTAAAAAATGTTACAAAAGCTAATAATGAGGAATATATGGGTAGATATTGTGGGTGTAATTCAACGCAGGTTGGGGCTTTTGTCCACTGAGTAGTTAGTTTCACACAATATTATTAATACCTAAAAATATATAAAATGGACAACTTGTTGACGATAAATGAAGACAAGGTTTGTTTTGGTTTCGAATTGGAATAAACAGTTCTAAATTATCATCTAATATTGCATCCTCAGATTATCATCGCTTAGTAGTTTACGGAGTATCTATATTGACATGGTGACTGATTTTGACAGTGCGCTATCGGAACCAAAATAAGCTTTATATTTTAAGGTTGGTAACAACGTACTCATGGTACCTTCTGTTGGATTAGACATATTTAAAGCAGCTACAGTTATTCGTCGGTTATCTCACGGTCATACTGATGAAAGCTTATAAGCTTGAAACCAACAGTTTGCTATAAGTTTTTCAGGTGTAATTCAGTGCTGGTCGGGGCATTAGCCGCAGAGCAGTTGTTTTCTGGAATTCCGTGTTTGCAAAATATCGTTATCGCCGACTGCGATAGAGGTCGGCAGCTTTCAATGGTGTTTACTGCCATGTAGAACGCTCCGTGTCCTTAGTTTCAGTCCGACATGGAATGGCCAACGGCCGCTAGATGTAGCTTTTCTACACCGCGTCCTCATGGTCTCTGTCGGGTTAAACGAACTTAAAACAGCTAGGGTTATTCGTCGGTTACCTCATACCTACGGCATACTGATGAAAGCTAATAAGATCGAAACAGGTATATGTCTGGTGGGCACCAGATGAGTGACTTTAGCTGTTTGCTATAGGTTTTTCAGGTATAAATCAATTCAAGTGTAATTGTTTCCTGGAATTCCGTGTTTGCTATATTTTTTGTTTCAATGCCTTCCAATATTTTTTTATTTCATTGTAAAATGGTAAAATCATTATTAAGCTTCAAAAATGTCTGATATAATAATACTTAAAAAATTAAAAGTATATGTTCATTAGGCATATCTGGTCGGAGCAAGTCGCATAGCCTAATAAAGGAATACTTCACAAATGGTCGAAAGTCTATCAAGGTGTGTATTCTGAAAGGTTTCCAAATCGTGGTAGACATTTGTGGACAGACAGTAGGTTAGGGATTACGAAGAACGTAGTTATATTTGAGTCAGAATAGGTAGTTCTGTGGATAACAACGTTTCACAATTTCAACGAGAATGTTTCAGGTTGCATTACTTGGTGTACAAATTAAAATAAGGACTCAGTCACGTCAATTTTTACAAACAACATTCGTATCAGGAAACAAAACGTTCCTTGGAGTTACTGGGATTACAAAAGGAAACAATATTACTTCACGACCATTAGTGAATGTAGTAATTCCGAAATCATTTTTAATAACAGAATGTAAAAATTCTCACTCTTGAGTTAGAATATTTATTCTGAAACACTTGCTTCTTATATGATTCGAATGTAGGCATTTTCATTATAGAATAAATATTCCATAATCGAATTTAGCGACTAGATTGCCATTAATTTCAAAACTGTTAGTGTTAAGTGTAAATGGCGACGTAATAATTATTATTTTCAGACAAGTTTAAATTTAAATAAAATAATGAGTGAAAAATAGTGAATCATATATAGACTTTGATAATACTCCACCTGAAATTACAAATTATGTAAACTGAGAACCTGCTGCCGCAAAAATCGAGACATGAATATGAAAGGTATTATACAATGTTAAGGGATTAGCAACAAGAAAATACACTTCTTTGCTACGTTGCTTATTCGGGTGGTAGAAAAAAAAACTGATGTACCAAACTCCTTAGTTTCGTTTAGGGTTGACCCTAGCTCAGGAAGAGGGGAGTGGGTAAATATTATCACTTATTTATTTGGTGCCACCCGTTTTACAACCCGTTGTTATAACGTACCCTGTACTCTAAGGAGTTTATACCTTATTAAGATTCTTCAATAATAAAAAAAAAAACGGGAAAAAGGCAACAATTGACACAGTTCTCTAACTATTTGAATTTACTAAAAGGAATAACGGCAATCGATATAATCAGTATTTATTATACTGATATCTAGCAAGTATATATCATAATGTTATGATATAAATACAGTATTCAGTAAAAACCCAGTCTACAGTACTATAGATTGGTGCACATAAAAATGTTAAGTATTTAGTTATCAGAAATTATAAGTTTATATTTGATCTTCAGTTTTAAAATAATCAAATAAAGTTAAGTGGCTAGAAGTATTCAATTTACGGAAAAAGGGGACTTTTAGTTTTGAATAATAAATATTCTAAATATGTATAAAACAGTATAACCAGTACAAATTGTAATAATATAATATAAGTGTTAGTAAAGGCAAAATATAGTTAAATATAGATATTCAGGGTGTCAGATGACAGTATAAATCTTAAACTACGCTTATCTGGTTTTGATTCGGTGAACAGTATGTCCAGATCGTCCAGGCAATGGTGTCAACAGCAAGCGAACACCCTGTAAGTGAAGAAGATTGATGCACTACGAAGAGGTGGTGTACTCCGACGATCTACCTCGTATAAAAGACAACCAGCATGAAATTTACTACAGGTACAGACAACTATGGTCTTGTCTGTGGAATCTTGGCTTCGGAGAGCAAATCTTATAGCATGAAGATGATGAAGAAAGAAGAGACGAGGGATTAATGATGAGGTGATATAAGATGAGGCCTAGATCATATCAAACGTCTAAATAGATTGTTCACTGAACAGAATTTTTATAATAAAAGAGAATCAACTTTTTACCTTTGTTCTCGAGCGGCCTCGTGGTGAGAATCAGAGACTATTTTCCAAATTTCGGGATCAAATCCAACACCAGGTTGAGCAATCACAATAATCACTATTGACAAAATTATACTTCCCAAAATTAGCAACAAAATCCTTATATAACGAATATTTCTGCCGTTCATACAGCCATCCAAATCTTGCTAGGAAAATAGAATCGTCCGCTCAGAAACAAAAAAGGCATCGCCGCGCAAAAAGTGCTTCGCCGATAACATATTAATAAACTTAGTTCATTAAATAGAAATTCGCTATACAGAGTAATATATTTAACTGATATATTTTTATTGTTGCCCTCAAATGTACTTAATATATATTTAAATTATCAATCCTAATTTAATATATTATACCTGAAAAGGGAACCCGAAAATGTTTTAATTGCATTTTTCAATGATTTATTAAAATAATGAAAATCCTCTACTCTATGAAAAATATATTATATCCTAAAAGCAACGATAAATGTGAAACACGATATCGATATTTCAAGATAGAAAAAAAAATGCTCTGGATGAGATATATTTAGCTACAAAGGTAATAAAAATCATAATTTAAATAGCAATTTAAATAGGTCGCCCTTGTCATTGGTGTCTTGGGGGTTTGTCGCAAGAATATGCTTTACAACGATAAAATTTCCGAGATTAGATTTGAGATCCGTAATACTAACTGCAATTTCTAATACAAAACTAGAAAACCAAGGGCGATTACAATCACAGTAGATTTTTATAATATTATAAAAAAATACTAGGGACTACTTGGACCTTACAGTGGTAATTAAGATAATTCTTCTATTAATTAAAAAAAAATAAATAAATGTATATAAGTAATGGGATAAATAATCTGGGCAATATGCCTAAACAAATTGCCACATTTCTGAATCTAAACAACCCACAAGAGTATTAGTCGAGGCAATGAACTAAAAAAGTTCTAAAACTAGTTGTGGTGGACGGATCGGAATGCGGTTTTCTGCATTCTCTTCCAAAAATGTGGCGACATGGAATTTCTGACAAATCGGAAATTGAATTGCTGCAGCCAAAAATGCATTAAAAAAATGCATTATTTGAGAGGCCTTTTGGAAGATGTCAAAACTTGGTAAATAAGTGTCAGAACTGGCCCAGATCGGGTACTTGGAGGTTTTCGAGGTCGCTGATGACGAATATGATGTTCAAATTGACCCCCCGAACACCTGGAGCTCAGGATCGCCGATGAACGTCATCTACGTGGGACTCTCCCACAAATCACGCGGGAAAGAAGAGAAACTCGACGCCTGGGGTTTTTTTGGGTCGCTAAATCCAAATCTGGCATCGGCGAACACCCCACGGGCACCTGGTGCGCCGGAACCTGGACGCGGATGTCATCTACGAGACTTTACCTGAGAAGAGTGCCAAAAACTACCCGAAAATCATAATAGGGGCGTTTTGTGGGGCGAGTGCACCAGAATCTGACCCTAAACGTCATCTTCGTGGCTTTTCCTCACACAATCAAAAAAGGCGAACCGAAAATCGTTATGGGTTTTTTTTTGGGGCGCTGAATCCGAATTTCACGTCGATAACGACCCCCCGAACCCCTGGTCCACCTGAACTTCATCCGGAACATCTTCTCCGAGGGGTTTCCATACACGCCAATTATATAAATATTGACATTCTATTCCTTTTATTTCTCTCCTCCTCGCATAATTTAAGTAGAATCAACAATTTCACACGATGTCAAGATAAAAGTTCCAGTGCGCCAGGCGTTGGGAAGGTAATTTTCGGCGTGAAATTTGGATTAAGCGGCCCAAAAACGCACCTATAACGATTTTTTGGTTGTTTTTGGCACTCTTCTCATGAAAATTCTCGGAGATGACGTGAACGTCCGGGTTCGGGGCCATAAACCCCATAACGATTTTCGGCCCGTTTTTTTCGTTTGTGTCTGGAAAAGCCACGGAGAAGATGTTCAGGGTGAGGCTCCGGTGCACCAGGGGTTTGGGGGGTCGTTATCGACGTAAAATTCGGATTCAGCGCCCTAAAAAACCCACCATAACGATTTTCGATTCGCCTTTTTTGGTTGTGTCAAGAAAAGCCACGGAGATGACGTTTCAGGTCAGATTCCGGTGCACCAGGGGTTCGGAGGGTTGTTATCGACGTGAAAGTCGGATTCAGCACCCCAAAAAACCCCCCATAACAATTTTCGGTTCGCCTTTTTTGATTGTGTAAGGAAAAGCCACGGAGATGACGTTTCGTGTCAGGTTCCGGTGCACCAGGCGCTCGGAGGGTCGTTATCGACGTGAAATTCGGATTCAACGCCCCACAAAACGCCCCTATTATGATTTTCGGGTAGTTTTTGGCACTCTTCTCAGTTCTGACACTTATTTACCAAGTTTTGACATCTTCCAAGAGGCCTCTCAAATAATGCATTTTTTGAATGCATTTTTGGCTGCAGCAATTCAATTTCCGATTTGTCAGAAATTCCATGTTGCCACATTTTTTACAAATAATTTTTGGAAGAGAATGCAGAAAACGGCATTCCAATCCGTCCACCACAACTAGTTTTAGAACTTTTGGACTTTTTACTAGTTTATTGCCTCGACTATATGCTGGCCACTGTTTCCGCCGTAACTCAGCGACTACGTTGGTAAATGCAGATGCGGATATTACAACATTAAAAGACATGCAGGTTGGAAATCTTCTCCATAGCAGAAAGATACTTAAAACATTCTCTGCAGAATCGAATGTAGGAAATCAATCAATCATTTCTACAATTATTGGATCTAATTCATTAGTAACCGTCTCCTCAACCTTCAATTCTTGCTACTACATGACTGTCAAGTCTTACTCTACAAATTAATTTTATTTTGAAAAATATTACAGAAAATATTTCCAGTGTACCAGTTTTTAATTTCAGTACCAACACTTTAAATAAAAATATTAATATAGTGTAATACAAATGTCTACTTTTTCGTTTAGATTTAACTGAATTGTTTTTGATTCATACTTTTTGGAAGTAGAGAAAATATAGTCTGTTACCCGATTACAATCAAAATTGGATAGTTGTGGTTCTCTATCACTCGCGTTCGGAATCTTCCACTCGTATCGAACTTTTTCATTCTAACCTTGTTACAGAATTACTATTTTATATCTTCCATCTCCGTATATTTCATATTCTAACTTTCAACGTTATTTTAAAATTAGATATTTAACTGTAAATGAATAATGAAAATCGATTTCAAAATGTTTCGCTTTAATCAATGTTTCAGAACGAAATAGATTCCAGATGTTCCATTCGATAATAAAATACAGCAGCATTCTTACCAAATTGACGTGCGCCTTGTCGTTGTAATTGAAGCTCGGAAGGATTTCCTTAAAATTCGTGAGGATCTCATTATGCCTAGCCATATCGGTGGCGAGGATGCAGCGGATCATCCCCTCCCGCACCTGCTTGAAATCCTCGCTGCTGAAAGACTTGAATATGTTGCAATCTTCGTTTTCCAAAATTCTAAATGCGACGCTACAGTGGTGGTTCTCGAGGGGTGATATGTCATTGTATCGGATCGCTAATTCCGTCTTGGCGTTGATTTGATAGATGTTGTTGTAACCGGGATGGTCGAGATCGTGGCATATACAGGAAGTTAGTAAAATCAATACCTCCAGGTCGCCTATCTTCGAGGGGAGGTCTACGCACCATGATATAGCATATAACTGGAACGATAATAAGAAAAAAAAATATAGCAACTCAAAGAACAAAGCTGCTTTATAATTTTAGAACAATGATACAATTTTATGTTATTACATTACTATTTTACAGTGTTATTTTAGCGAAATATAAGCAGTCTGCTACTTCCTGCTCGGCCTAAGCGGCTCAACTTGCAGGAAGCGATTACAGCAGGTACTTAATCGCAGACCTTTCGCCCTGGACGACGAGCCATTAAATCTATAAATGATACTGCAGGAAACCACTACTCTGCAGACTAATGTCCCGACAGGCATTGAATTACACCTGCAGTATGTGTGAACAACCAAGAACTGATGAGGGCTAACAAGTCCGAAACCAGTATATGTCTGGTGGTGTGGCCGACAAGGGTTCTTGGCTGTTCACATAGATACTGCATGTGTAATTCAATTTCGGTCGGGGCATTAGTCCGCGGAGTAGTTGTTTCCTGCAGTATATTGATCTTAACGGTAGGCAGCATATGTGTTGTTTTTTTTTTGACAATGGTATTCCACCACATTTTGCGCTACTAGTGCGATAACATTTGGATCATGTGTTTCCCGAGCGATGGATCTGCTTAAATTTTATTTTGGGATAAAAACTATGATGCATGTTACTGAAGTTAAAATTAAATGCATTTTCAATTTCATGAAATTCAGGTTATTTTATTTTCACTTGAAATAAATTGGTAATTGAAAACCATTTTATATTTCCTTATAATTTAGTTATATAATACCTAGTATATGAGATATACAGGGTGATTCAGGTTTAATCTTAATAACTTCAGGAATCGATAGAACAGGTTAAAATAATGTCCATTTGTGATATAAACTTATTTCGTAAAACGCATCGGTTTCGAGATAGAGGGCGTTGAAGTAGTAATTTTTTTCTCGTTTTTCCCTCATAACTTTTGAATCACTTATCCGATTTAAGTGAATTTCGGAACACAAACACTCCTTATGATCTTACATAAGCTTCTTAAGTTTGAACTACCTACCCCTCTTAGAAGTGTATTTTGTATACACTCTTTCTTTATTTCGAAACTACAAAAAAATAATAATAATTACAATAAAACATCTACACATTACTTTGACCTAATTAATTTCGAAACTTTTTCGTCCTCTGTTTTTTTTTCGACGTTTGGTCTTGTTTCTGAGATATTCAAAGAAATTGGTGACAGTGTAGCGCACCAGTCGCGTAAATTTAACGTTATAGCAACCCATGAAAACAAAATTCAGTGATTTGTGTAAACTGACGTTTGTGAAAATCATTGTCAAAAGTATTATTTAAAGAGCATTTTTAGTGCTAAGAAAAAATGCCAAGAACGTTTACAAATGCTGAATATGCCGATATACATTATGTTTATGGTTTCTGTGACGGAAATTCCAACGCGTCAGTTCGAGAGTACCGAACACGCTTCCCTAATAGAAGAATTCCAAATGCGCAAGTTTTTGTAGATGTACGTCGTCGATTTTCGGAATATGGTTTGCGCCGCTACAATGATCATAATCGTAATGTACCGCCAAGAAATAATCAGCGAATTCTTAATCTTTTTGATATCGATAGAACTTTAAGCACACGCCGAGCAGCTCGGTAACTCCATTTATCTCAATCAAAAGTACTGAGAGCACTTAAACAAGATCATCGATCTCCAACCAGTTCAAGGTTTCTTGCCAGGAGATGCTGAAAATCGTTTAAATTTTTGTAGATGGGTTTTAGATTCAACAGAAATTAATCCACAATTTCTGCATAAGGTTTTATGGACCGACGAATCTAATTTCACAAAAGCTGGAATTGTGAGTTACCACAACATTAACGTTTGGAGTGAAGTCAATCCTCGATGTGTCAGACAATCTTCATTTCAGCAACAGTTTAGTGTAAATGTATGAATAAGTGTTTTAAGTAATAACCCCTGTGGGCTGCATATTTTGCTTCCTCGTTTAAATGGGGATTTATTTCATGAGTTTCTGCAAAACTCTCTCCCCGACGTGCTTGATGATGTCCCCTTAAATTTACGCCAAGGGAACTGGATGCAGTTCGATGGTGCCCCTGGACAATACGGAAGGCAAATACGGCAGTAGTTGGATGAGAATTATCCTGGTCGATGGAATTGACGGCAACCCAACAACCCCCCAAATATGTGGATTCCTTGCGAAGGACCAATGGCTTGTCCTCCGCGCTCGCCATATCTGAATCCTCTGGATTATTTCGTTTGGGGCCATCTAAAAGCAATTGTGTATGATACGCCAGTACATACCCGTGAGGAATTGATCCAAAGGGTAAGACATGCTTGTGATGACAAAAAAAAAACAATCCTGTTCAAATATCAGCTGCGGTTAATACACTAGTTCGTCGATGCCAAAAATGTATTGAGACTGGAGGAATGCACTTTGAACAATTATTGTAATTTTTTTAGTAGTTGATAAGTTTGTTGCAAATCTTGTAATAAGTAGTTGTTACTAAATTTATGTTTGAGATTATTGGCATTTTTTCTGACATTAAATAATATTTTTGACAATGATTTTCACAAATGTCAGTTTTTTTTTGAGCCGTCCGACAGTGTCCCCGGAAGCACCGCAGCCTATAGACTTATTGTGACGAGCACCAACATCCATGGTACTACAATGGGATTCGAACCCACAACGATCCAGTCTGGTTCCACGAGCAGTCGTCTCCCAGCCACCTCGGCTATCGCGGCGCCCAAAACGTCAGTTTACACAAATCACTGAGATTTGCTTTCATAGGTTGCTATAACGTTCAATGAAATTTACGCGGCTGGTGCGCTACACTGTCACTAATATCTTTGAATATCTCAGAAACAATACCAATTGTCGAAAAAAAAACAAGAGACGAAAAAGTTTCGAAATTAATCAGGTCAAAGTGGTGTGTAGATGTTTTATTGACATTAAATATATTTTTTTTGTAGTTTTGAAATAAAGTAAGAGGAATAGGTAGTTCAAACTTAAGAAGCTTATGTAAGATCATAAGGACTGTTTGTGTTCCGAATGTCACTTAAATCGGATAAGTGGTTCAAAAGTTGTGAGGGAAAAACGAGAAAAAAATTTCTACTTCAACGCCCTCTATCTCGGAAACGATGCGTTTCAGGAAATAATTTTATATCACAAATGGACATTATTTTAACCTGTTCTATCGATTCCTGAAGATATCAAGATTAAACTTGAATCACACTGTATAAACATTCCCATATTACCCCGGACATTCATAATTCCCACTACCGTAGCAGCAAAATGGATCTCTTCACGCCCGCTGCCATGAGAACCCGAAAATAATGATGAAAATATCTAGCATCAGTCATAACCACAAATCAAGAAACGTCAAAGCTATGACCTTTTATAGTTTTTACTTCGTATGACGTGAAATATAAAACATTGTATGCACGGGTCATCCTAGCATGATTATGCCCTTAGGCTAATTGCTTGCCTGTCGCCCGCGTGCGTAATCATCCCTGTATCTCCCTTGGTACATAAATAACTATTTTTTCTCGTTATTCGTCATTACTTGTCCTCAGCTATAATTTCGCAAGTTTATGCGTATAGGTTAAGAACATCCTGTATATTAAAGGCATGATATCAACTGATTACTTACCATTTGCGCTACGCAAAAACAATGCCTAAAATTGTGAAAGGGTACGTCGTTGTAGTTTTTGTAAGCTTCGTACAGAAAATTCCTTAAAGTAGTAATATCAATGGCAAACTTCGAACAGAGATCATGATCGAGATACATTTGTTGCAGGAGAAGGAGCAATTCCTCGTCTTCCCAGGGCCTGGCGTCAAAGGTGGGCATTCTGAGCCACTGCCGTATTGCGTCGGACACCTGTGCGTCACTGAAAAGGAAAAAGTTCTAAAAAGTAGGTAATTATTTGTACTGATTTTACATTACAATTATGCATATTGCCTTCTTATGCACTATCAGTGCTATTATGAACCTACTCAAGAAAATGTGATTAACGTTTGCGGTCTTTCTTTGACCCAAAAGTTAGATATGCCAAAATTTAGACCAACTTGCATAAGAATCGTGTAGCTTAGGTTAGTTTACTGCATTTATTATTGATATTTTCAGTGCTTTTTAATAGTTTGTTTATATGATAAAAAGGGTTGTCCATAATGAATGCACCATATATACTAACTGTAGATTCTAGATATTAAAATATACCGTGTGAGCCATATTGTCTTAGTCCGAATGTCAATATTAAAAAAGATACAGAGTGTAGAAGCGAAAATTTTCAAATTGGTTTTGCTCAATATCTCAAAAAGTTTTAGAGACTTTTCTTTGAAATTCGTAACCTCACTTTCAATATACCACATACAAGACCCTGTTTACATTAAACTTTTTTGTCAGTATGTTTAGTGCATATCTTTAAAACACAGCTACATCTTCAGTCATTTTTAGGTAGAGAGGTATACTTGTTTGATTTCGATAAACCGCCCCGTTTTTGAGATATTCGAAATTGAATATTTCAATGAACGTCGACTTTATGATAACAGCCAACAATCCTGTATAAGCGAAATTTTTAAAATAAAATTTAACACTGCATTAAGGTAAGACAAAAGTACCTACTCTTTAAATAATTATAAGCAATTATTTTATAGTTTATAAATTTTCAAAACAAACGTGGGCATAATAATCAGGACGTATATTCGTTTTACTAGATGGACATCAGCTTTATGTACTAGCTTTAGGTACTAGTTTTTGCTCGAAGAGTTACCTTCCTATTAGGCCTGTGCCATTTTGTTCTATTTTGGCGTTGGCATAAGTCGTTACTCATTTAAATATTCAAATAAATTTTGATGAAATCAATTTTGATTTGGATGGTGTGACTAGTAGACACATTTTTTAGTACTGTGAATATCCTTAGACAAAAAGTTGTTTAGTCTGATGAAGGAAACTTCGAGCATATATTTTTAAGAATGAAAATAATCGTTCTCTAACAATAAATTTAGAGTGGACTATCGGAACAGGATGGAGCAATACCTCACACTTTCCAGAAACATAATGAAAATTGTTAACGATTTTAATATAACTTCTTAATTTGGAGATTTGCGCTGGCCTATGACGTCTTCTGACTTAATATCTGCTGATTTTTTTTCTGTGGCGATAGCTGAAGAAAAATGAAATAAAAATGAAGAATTAAACAAATCGTTCTGCAGCAATCGTGTTCGCAAAAAAGTTGCGGGAATGTAGTAAGTACTTATTAAATAACACATGTTCTGTTAAATAGAATACCAGTCTACATACAATTTTCAACACCTACTGTGTTTTTTTTTAAATTTGGCTTGTTTGTAGTGCCATGACTTCGGTAACTGGTCACTACCAGTAACAAAATTAAAGTGCACAACCTAGCCTTACCTAGGATTCTTTAGCCTGCTCCTGTTGTTCTTGGACTAGGCTCTGTGCGGGGCAGACCCGCTATTGGTATCTCTGGGTCCGCCGGAATTAGTTAGTAAAGGGGTTAGTATACAAATAAATAATATGCAGAGAAGATTAGCTAAGAGTTGCTGATCAATAAATATAAAATATAATATCTGTTCATTATATAGAAACCGGCGAATATCCGATTACATTTAATTGAGTTTAGCATGTGACGTTTACATTGTTTGAATGTTAATTGAAACTCTAGATCCTAGAAATATCCATTCGTTTTTTAATCTTAAATTGTAGACTGTAGACTGGTTGCACTATTCACTGAAACAAAATTTCTAGCCGATTAATTTGTAGTTAAGTTAAGCTATCAACACAGATATTATAATGCGATGTGCTTAAGCTGTAGATTTATAACTGTTACGTGATCATTCACAATCTACGTTATCTTACTAGAAAATCATAGAATATCATTCTTTAATAGATTTTTGTAGTTATCGAGTTAAAACGCGGTGTTGGTTGTCCAACTACTAATGCCACAGTTCAAACATTTCCGATTACGTGGTATAGATTGACCAGCCAATGATCGATTTTGGGCGAGCACAGTGCTTACTTGAATGTAACCTTTAAATCAGTTACGGACAGTCAGCGATAATATCATATTATATACTAAGTATATATTACAAAAATATCGCTTGCTATTAAAAATTACAGAATGCTACGCACTGAAATTTGTAAAACGGACATAACAATTTCTACAAAGATTAGGTGCAATTAGGTCTTTTATAGAAAATGGCAGTGATGCATCCAACTTAGGTGAATAAATAGGCAAAAACTGCTGCTTCTTATTTTTTACATAATATATTTATAATAGCACAATTATACGCATTTATGTTACTCAAATCAAAACAACAAAACAAACACAACACAATGCAAATCTACAAATACAATAATGTAATACACCACTCTTTTTCACATAAGCTAACAATTTGAATATTTCTTCGCATAAAAAAAATAATAAAATCGTCAATGGAAAAGCAAAACCAATTCAAATGCTAATTAAAAAGCATCTTTGATATAAATGCTCACAAATAGAGTAGATATTATAGTTTACAAAGGCCTTTTTTAATGTATTAGAAAGGTATTTTAAGCTAATATAAATCAAATCTCCTACAATTCCTATCAATGAAGTCATATGCATGTTCTCTGATACCAAACATCTAGGTATGCTATTGAACAATTCCACAGACAAAGCTTTATTCAATAATTATCTAAAGAAATTAATCTATCTAAATTTACTAACCTACGTTAATTAAAACACTCTATAAATATCTAACTTCACTTTTGGCAGTGGGAACTCGATAATTCAACCATAATAGATGAGATCTGACCTATTTCTGTCATATTTAATTAATTGATAGACTGTCACTTTTGTCATTGTAGATATTTAATTTCAAATAATTTTAATTTATATAATAATTTTTATAATTAGATATTTGACTCAACTTAAAGGAGGCCACCTGAAGAATCAATCCTAAAAATGCAGAAATAGGTCATCTCATCTATTGTGGTTGAATTATCGAGTTCCCGCTGCCAAAAGTGAAATTAGATATTTATAGAGTGTTTTCATTAAAGCAGGTTAGTAAATTTAGATAGATTAATTTTTTTAGATAATTATTGAATAGAGCTTTGTCTGTGGAATTGTTCATGAGCATACCTAGATGTTTGGTATCAGAGAACATACATATGACTTCATTGATAGGAATTGATTTATATTAGCTTAAATTATGATGATGATTTTAATACAGTAAAAATGTTACAAAAGTTAATAATAAAGAATATATGGGTAGATATTGTAGGTGTAATTCAACACTGATTGGGACTTTTGTCCACAGAGTAGTTAGTTTCACACAACGTTGTTAATACCTAACAATTACAAAGGCCTCTTATCAAATGTCATTTAACAATCATGAATCAAATATCTACTCTACACTAACTAGTTGTAATAAAATTGTACTTTTACACACTACATTGGAAGAAAGGGCATGGTATCTGACTATTTATAAATGAAATAAGGGGTCATTTTAGGTCAACATTTTTCAATGTTGAACAAAACATTCACATCTCGCAACACTGATCTTCAAATATTATAATCGTCATATGATAACCCATATTATTTTACTTCATTTGCTGTCAGAAATTTAGGTTTTTAATATAAACACTCTACACTCTGTATAACAGGAAATCGTTCAATTTTTTATTCACTTTCTCATTAGCTAATTTTGCAACCTGAACTTACGGACTTTATTCAATTTTGCACTACCTTATTATAAAATTGCTTGAGCAAGTTAGCATCGCTCTATCCAGCTTGAATGAAGACTGTACTCCTATACTAACTACTTAACTAGACTAGACTAGACTGGACTAGATGTGAAATGATGTCTCATATTTTCATTAACATCCGTGTCTAAAGTATGGATCATGGAAAATCATTGAACTTATTACTAAATGTTATTCAGATTGTTCATGGTTAGCTTTACTTAGCTCTGTCCATATGTTGTTTGTTGGTTTTAATGAAATATAAAATTTAGATATATTCCAAGTGACTAACCATATACTCTCAAAGTTTTGTTTCACCCGCTTCTTCACTGAATCGCTTTTCCTACGATACTGAAGACGGCGACATTCTTCACTGGAAACTGGTTCTGGAAGTTGTTTGTAGAATCCTGAAACAAAGATAAATTTGAACAAGCGAACAACTTATTTTGTAGATACATTATTAAAAAAAAATGTCATCCAAATTATGTTATAAATTTGTCAATTTTAAATTGTAGCACGTACTTATTGCTTAGAAAACACCCTCTGTTATTAAAACATTTCTTTTTTTTTCACACCCTGTATTTTTAAATTATATTTTTCTTTTTCAGAAATCTTTTGATGAAAGCTGTTATGCATGAGCAACATTCGAAGATCTATGTCCCTAGTTCCCAGGCGTTATATTATAATCGTCTGGGGCTAGGAGTATATTTTTGTTGTTGCTGATATCAACGTAGTTGCAGAAATATATTGATTGATTTTTAACAAAAAGTTTTAACGAAAATTTTAAGTGATAGTGAAGGATTTTTTTTGTCCAATTTTTTGTTCCATTTTTTGCCCATTTTTTGTTGTCGTCGAAGAACAAAGGAAATTTTTTGCTCCATTTTTTGTCGATTTTTAACAAAAAATTTTAACGAAAATTTTAAGTGAAACTGAACGATTTTTTTTGTCCAATTTTTTGTTCCATTTTTTGCCCATTTTTTGTTGTCGGCGAAGAACAAAGGAAATTTTTTGCTCCATTTTTTGTCGATTTTTAACAAAAATATTTAACGAAAATTTTAAGTGAAACTGAACGATTTTTTTTGTCCAATTTTTTGTTCCATTTTTTGCCCATTTTTTGTTGTCGGCGAAGAACAAAGGAAATTTTTTGCTCCATTTTTTGTCGATTTTTAACAAAAAATTTTAACGAAAATTTTAAGTGAAACTGAACGATTTTTTTTGTCCAATTTTTTGTTCCATTTTTTGCCCATTTTTTGTTGTCGTCGAAGAACAAAGGAAATTTTTTGCTCCATTTTTTGTCGATTTTTAACAAAAAATTTTAACGAAAATTTTAAGTGAAACTGAACGATTTTTTTTGTCCAATTTTTTGTTCCATTTTTTGCCCATTTTTTGTTGTCGGCGAAGAACAAAGGAAATTTTTTGCTCCATTTTTTGTCGATTTTTAACAAAAAATTTTAACGAAAATTTTAAGTGAAACTGAACGATTTTTTTTGTCCAATTTTTTGTTCCATTTTTTGCCCATTTTTTGTTGTCGGCGAAGAACAAAGGAAATTTTTTGCTCCATTTTTTGTCGATTTTTAACAAAAAATTTTAACGAAAATTTTAAGTGAAACTGAACGATTTTTTTTGTCCAATTTTTTGTTGCATTTTTTGCCCATTTTTTGTTGTCGGCGAAGAACAAAGGAAATTTTTTGCTCCATTTTTTGTCGATTTTTAACAAAAAATTTTAACGAAAATTTTAAGTGAAACTGAACGATTTTTTTTGTCCAATTTTTTGTTCCATTTTTTGCCCATTTTTTGTTGTCGGCGAAGAACAAAGGAAATTTTTTGCTCCATTTTTTGTCGATTTTTAACAAAAAATTTTAACGAAAATTTTAAGTGAAACTGAACGATTTTTTTTGTCCAATTTTTTGTTGCATTTTTTGCCCATTTTTTGTTGTCGGCGAAGAACAAAGGAAATTTTTTGCTCCATTTTTTGTCGATTTTTAACAAAAAATTTTAACGAAAATTTTAAGTGAAACTGAACGATTTTTTTTGTCCAATTTTTTGTTCCATTTTTTGCCCATTTTTTGTTGTCGGCGAAGAACAAAGGAAATTTTTTGCTCCATTTTTTGTCGATTTTTAACAAAAAATTTTAACGAAAATTTTAAGTGAAACTGAACGATTTTTTTTGTCCAATTTTTTGTTCCATTTTTTGTCCATTTTTTGTTGTCGGCGAAGAACAAAGGAAATTTTTTGCTCCATTTTTTGTCGATTTTTAACAAAAAATTTTAACGAAAATTTTAAGTGAAACTGAACGATTTTTTTTGTCCAATTTTTTGTTCCATTTTTTGCCCATTTTTTGTTGTCGGCGAAGAACAAAGGAAATTTTTTGCTCCATTTTTTGTCGATTTTTAACAAAAAATTTTAACGAAAATTTTAAGTGAAACTGAACGATTTTTTTTGTCCAATTTTTTGTTGCATTTTTTGCCCATTTTTTGTTGTCGGCGAAGAACAAAGGAAATTTTTTGCTCCATTTTTTGTCGATTTTTAACAAAAAATTTTAACGAAAATTTTAAGTGAAACTGAACGATTTTTTTTGTCCAATTTTTTGTTCCATTTTTTGCCCATTTTTTGTTGTCGGCGAAGAACAAAGGAAATTTTTTGCTCCATTTTTTGTCGATTTTTAACAAAAAATTATAACGAAAATTTTAAGTGAAACTGAACGATTTTTTTTGTCCAATTTTTTGTTCCATTTTTTGCCCATTTTTTGTTGTCGGCGAAGAACAAAGGAAATTTTTTGCTCCATTTTTTGTCGATTTTTAACAAAAAATTTTAACGAAAATTTTAAGTGAAACTGAACGATTTTTTTTGTCCAATTTTTTGCTCCATTTTTTGCCCATTTTTTGTTGTCGGCGAAGAACAAAGACAATTTTTTGCTCCATTTTTTGTCGATTTTTAACAAAAAATTTTAACGAAAATATTAATTTTTGCTCCATTTTTTGCTGACATTTAAGAAAAAGTTCGACAAAAAATTTCCTCTCCTCTTGAAGTATTCATAAAAATTTATTTATTAAATAAAACAGAAATCAAATGTAAACAATATATATTAACAGAATTATATTACATTAAAGATAAATATAAATTTTGTGAATGATTAAAAATTTATATCTTATTATATGTCCCTAGTCTATCAGTCTTGCTTTGCGTTGCCTTCTGATAGTCACCTAACTAAATTGACTGTTCCCGTGATCCAATTGCTTTTATTTTGAAAACTTGTTTGAATTCTGTAAAAAGAAAAGAAACTTAATATTTCACTTAAGGGGGCATTTTCAGTGAGCCGGCATATTGAAAAAGTACGTGATTTAGACATCATTTTTAGGTATCAATTTCTTCTCTGTTCTCTAAAAATAAATAATTTTTTTGCCATGATTACATACTTCTAGAACAAAATGCGCTACTTGAAATTAATATATTATTATCTGGTTAATGTCTGGAAAGAGGTTTTTTATACCCTGTTTAACACTGAACTCATTGTATTTTTATAAACAAAACCATAACACTATATTTAATTTTAACTTGTCCATCGCTTGGATTACTCATTATTCTTTCACATTATCACAACAAATTGAGATTTTATAAAAGAATTTAGAAAAAAATGATACCTAAATAAACATCGGATTCATAATAGAGAAACAGCATAGGTAGACCAGCAGTTTCACTCCATTGTCGGCACTTTGAACTGCTTTCAGTTTCTGCGGTGACCTCGAAATGTGAGTGCGATAGCACTTCCGATAGAATTGACAGAATCGGTGATCAGGACCGGAATAAGAAATTTTGATTTGCGCGTCTAAGCGTAGTTATTCCACATGAATGTTTACGTTATATCTATCCACATTATGTAATAATTCATTATACAGTTATAAATGGGTAATTCAACATGTACTATACATCATTTACTGCTACTAACATACAGCGTGAAAATTTGATTTACTTCTTTAGACTCTTTAAAAAAAAAGAGTTTAAAATATATATTATTGCACTACATAACATTTTTATTTATTTACTTACTTTTTTTTGTTATTAGTGATAATTAAATTTTTTTGGGATTTTTTTTAAATTTAAAATTTGACGTTGAAGTTTAGTGGACAAATAATTTATTATGATTTTTTTTCGTCTAAATGATCTACGTATTTTTCAGAACAGAGAAATTATGTTTACTTAACTTTGAAAATTGTTAAATTGGAGATAAAATTATTTTTTATTATTTTGTTTTGAGACACTCTCATTATAGTGACTACACGAAATATGATCATCTACATAATTTGAAGATGAGCCGTCTTGTACAGGAAACGTTGGAACGGCCTCTTTGCGTAATCTATTGCGCGAATCGTTAGAAAACATATTATTTTAAAAATGTATTTGACATAGTTTGCATGAACTATTACTAATCCTGAGCAGCTTCTCTAATAAATCTTCTCTATTAGAAGCCTCTGCACAGAACTTTGCTCTAAAATAAAAATTTGTATTTGTGAATAATATAAATATGTATATTTTATACTTCACTTTCATGAGAAGTATTTATATTCCAATGTTATACTTAAGAAAGAAGTTAATAGGTAAGGCAATAGCAGTAAAATATCATTTATGGTTTGTACAGTATATTATAGATTACTTATTACTTATTACTTATTTATGTCTTTAGCAAATTTAAAGAAACTTAAATTACTATTTATAGATGATATATTTAAACATCTAACTGCTGCGCAGCGACTCGTTCCTCGATCAGACTCAAAATATTGCTTTAATACGACTCTGTATAACCAACGCTCGCACTCCCAGAGTTGGATGTAAACTGAGGTCTCTGCAGCTTGAAATGGATGCGCGAGCTGCTATGCGCGACTTATTATTTCGGCCCGAGTGTTTTTACTGGTCTCCCTATACTGTGATAGAGAAATGATGTCAATTGTCAAATAAATATCAGAATTTAGTTGCGCTAGTTTGCCACCACGTGTCACTACCGTTGTTTTGGCAATTGAAGAGAAGGGTTTCATAGCAGTGTTGCACGGTTGTGCAAAAAATATTCAAAGTTACTACATAGTCTTGGATAAATAAAATAGATGTTGAAACTATTTATTTTTTTATTTGTTCTTGAATGAAGTGTTAATTTTTATCTATCATAGGACTAAAATTTACATACTATTATTTCATAATTAGGTATTATATCAAAATTTAACTTTTCATCTGTAATGCCGCTATAATTTTAATAAAACATAAGTCACCTCCTAAAACTTGAGTATAAATGTGCGAAAATATCGTAAAGAAATGCCTATTAAGCTGGGTTGTGGTTTTAACTTAAAAAAAAAATGTTAATGTTTTTTGAGCAATTAGATACAAAATAACATTTTTATAAAAATCAAGATACTTATTTACATTAGCGTAAAACTCTCCAAACTTTACAAAAAAATTCCTACTTTCCTATTTTCGAGGGTGTTGATCACGAATCTGAGGTCAGATTTCGGCGCTCGCATGTGCGATAAAAAAAAATTCAAAATTGCAACCTCTATGTATACATCACATTAGGTTGAAATTACAATATAACTCCTATATATTTTGACAACAGTGTGACGTCATGAAATGAATAAGGCAGATGGGGCAGAGATGAACATTGCAATTTCAACCTAATGTAATGTACAAATAGAGGTTATAATTAAAAAAAAATGTTTTTCCAAAACTACATGCGAGCGCCGAAATCTGACTTCAGATTCGTGATCAGCACTCTCAAAAATAGGTGGGTAGGATTTTTTTTTGTTAAGAAGAAGAGAGTTTTACGCTAATGTAAATAATTACCGAATAAAAAAAGAAAAAAACTAGACAAATTCTTCACTAATAATTCCAATACCCTTCCAAACTTATAGCACACTTATAATTTTGAGCAGCTCAAACTTATGACCTATGACTCATGTAAAGAACGGGCGGCAAAGGCAAACTGTGGCAATATCGCACGATGTCTTGCAGCCAAGGTCATCGACGAAATTATTTATTCAAATATATTATTTAGATTATACATATGGCGACATCTATAAAGGGTCGTCTGAACTAAAAGGGAAATGTTTCTCATTTCCACCACGATTTTAGACAGGAGCGTGCGAATGCGGCGTTAATATGCATTGAAGTTAAGATATGCAGTAGTGTTCGTCATACTTCAATTCACTTTTGGTATCTTATGACTATAATTTTCTAATTTAATTCCCGCCGAATTTCAAAAACTTAAATCGTCTGTTTCTCGAAAACAGTTGAGTTTATCGATTTGTAACAGGTATACCTTTTTTTATTTAGAATTGAAGGGAGTTCAATACTTTCTTATTAAAAAATTCAAAAGTGTAAAATACAAAAAGTTAGAAATTTTTTTACATCGACAGTACAGTCCTAGTCGTGACCTCAACACTGTTTGCAAATTCGTAATTGCCACCTCAAAAAACATAAGACTACAAATTTTCGAAACAATTGGTCCATGGTTCTTAAAATATAGTAATAAATCGAAAACATTCTTTCAACTATAACACCCTGTAGAATGAAAAGGAGCAACAGTTGAATAAGACATGTTGGGTTCAATCGCTTTATTTTGATGTTAACAATCTGCCCTTAAGCTATGTACAGTTGTTAATAACACACGCTGTATATTGACGAGAAAGTCAAGTTGGCATCTGTTTGTTAAATATAAAACATATCATCAAAAAATTCAATATTCACTGAAAAAATAATAAAAAAGTTGACCTGCTTCGGGAACCAAACAATCGATCTTGAATTTAGTAAGTCGATACGCGGCATAAAGACAGTTGCTCTGTGCACATTGGTTAGCTACCACGATACCAGTGGTTGACCACGTAAGAGATAATCTCAGTTTCATTGATGTAAAGTAACTCAAATACTTTTCCTAACATATTAAAATAAATTGTGACAGATAGTTTAGATATTCCAGTTTGACATTAAATACATTTTTGTAATATGATTAATCTATGAAATGGAAAAAAAAATACATTGTACTTCAAATACACGCTTTTTTATCAAGGCGTAAATTGAAAGATTCAGTAATAGATGCTACTGTACATTTTTGTTAAAGAAATCTTTTTGTTTGTTGAATTTTTTTTTTGTGGAAAGAATATATTCGATAAACTGCAGTCTGAGGTGGAGGAATATGATTATGAATGGCTCTAGCAACGATATCCCACATATTTTCAACAGGATTCATGTCAGGAGAGTTGACTGGCCAATCTAATCTATTGATATGTCCTGCTTCGAGTGTTTCTTGAACCCTTCTCGCGCCATTTGGTCGAGCTTTGTCGTTCATAAACACAAAATTTTCACCTAATTCATTACGTAGGGAGTAGATAATGGGCGTAATAACTTGTTCGATGTAAATTCGACTGGTCATATTCTGTGGTATACGAATTAATGGGGAGCGGCGGTTGAACATTATTCCACTCCAAAACATTACGGTACCCCCGTCATACGGAGCAACTTCACGGGGAAAATGAAGTCACAGTTGACGACCTGGTTCTCTCCAGACTCTTTGTCGATTGTCATCAGTAACCAGTCCAATTCTGGTTTCGTCTGTAAATAAGACCCACCGCCACTGGCGTTAAAGCCAACCCCTATGCTTTCGCGCTCACTGGAGACGGGCAGCACGATGTCTTGGAAGTAGAATGGAGACCCGTAATAGCCTTTTACCACGTAAATTTTCGTTGTGGGGTCGTCTTCGAATAGTGTGTCGATATAACACGGCGAAACGTACCTTGAAAGTGGGCTCTGAGAGCTGAAGCTGAAGATGTGCGGTGTCTACGGGCATATTGCACCAAATACCGGTCCTCCTTTTCATTAAATTCTCGAGGACGTCCAATACGTGGTCCTTTTTCCACTGTATCAAATTTTTAATTCTGTGTACTATTCGTACAACAGATGATCTAGGAATGCCCAACATATTCGATATCTGATAATTAGAATGTCATTCTTGATGTAAATGCAGAAATTTCACATCCTGGCATTATAATGTACAAAAATTCAAAGGAACACTTGGCTGAATACACTGCCAAACTGACTGACTAAAGTATATCTGGTCTTAACCGACATGGCTTCTGTGCCACTGGTGGTCTAGGTGAAGTGTTGATATTGTACCTGGATAGTATAGTTAATAATTTTAGTTGTTCTGTCTGGTCGTGCTACCTCTGCGAATTCTTGAAGCAATTCATGAATCTCTGATGAGCCTATACAGTTGTGTATTGTGTGTCAACACTTCTCCACGAGATGAGTAATTTGGCATAGCAGTCCACGATGTTGCATATCTACCAAGGGCCCATAATGTGTCAGGAAATCATTATCTATAACTGGCTTATAAACATCAGCTTAGTCTTACATCTTCTTAGTTCTACGTGAGTGGGCCAAAAACTAGCCCTCCACTGCGACCCTGTGGTCTATTGTGGCTCACATACTTATTATATTTCACCCACCAGGTTTAGCCTCTTTATGAAGCCAATAACCTTGTTGGGTGAGATTCTATCCAGATCTTCTGGCAAGAGATGCACTTCGCCAAATATAGAAGATCTGGTCCGTTCTCCAGCCGGACAGTGACATAAAATATGTTCTGCCGATTCGTCACTTTCTAAACACGGCACTCGGCCTCCTCAGCCAGCCCCAACTTGTGCATGTGACTCCTTAACCGGCAGTGCCCAGTATATAGGCCAACCAGAGTTTTCAGGTCAAGCCTATTTAACTCTAGCAAGTTTTTAGCTCTTTTTGTCGAAGTGCCCCCTATGAACGCCTTTGAATGAGCTAATCTTGGCAGATCTCGCCTGTACTCCCTTATCTTTTCCTCCGCCCAGGTCGCGATGACTGCTTTGGCAGTAGCCGAAGCTAAGCCAAGAGCCGGTTCCGGACCTATAAAGCTGGAGTCCGCTGCTAACGAGTCCGCTGCCTCGTTTCCTTGGATACCCGCATGGCCAGGTATCCAAACCAGGGTTACTCTGTTGCTTGTACCTAACCGCTCCAGAGTCTTTTGACAGTTCCATACCGTTCTTGAGTTACACCGGTAGGATCCAAGTGCTTTTAAAGCTGCTTGGCTATCAGAGAAGATTTTTATCGATCTGCGTTTGAGTCTAAGCTTTTCCAGCTTCCACACACACAGTTCGATGGCATGAATTTCAGCCTGAAATATAGTCGCATATTTACCCAGGCTTACGGATAGCCTGGTGTTTGGGTTGCAACTATACACTCCAGCTCCAACCCCCTCTGGGGCAGCTAACGTAAATGTCTGACTAAATTGCCTTCTTAAGTCCAGAGTCAGTGTCAGCGTGATCGTATCATACGTAGCGATACCGTACCATTGGCCGCGGAATGTTCAAAACTAGATTTTCTTGCGATTTTGTTAGTTAATTAGACTATATATAGGTATCAGCATCGTTCAAAATTTTTTCCTTAGTCAAACTGTCAGTGACGAATAAGCAGCGTCGTATGGTTGGGTTGACGTCATCTACCGTCATTAACAATTGCCGGTCTCACTTTCCGTATCTTCTTAAGATACAATAACAAATTTTAAAATATCATTTTTAACGCAAAATTCCCCGCTCTTTTCGAATCCGGTGTGAAAAATAGAGGTTTCTATTAAAAAAAATACATTGACTTTCAAATGACCATGAAAATTGACCTGAAAGTCAATGTCATTAGTACAGATACATGACCTCCACTGTCCTCGACAATTTTTGTCTGAACCATTTTTTGCAGGCATGGTATATTTTAGGAGATATTTCGGTCTATTAGATTAAAATGACTCACCCTGTATGTACGCGTGTGCATATCTTAAGAGATGGCGAATATACCTAGGCATTTATTAACATTTGTTTGAAACGCAATCGCACTATTGCTTTTCTTATCTAACAAATAAATACCTATTCCTACCTATATGGACGGAAATAAAAATTGTTCGTGCACGTGGGTGTGAGGAGGAAAACTTGGAATACTATTGGGTTTCCAATTAATTAAGCATTTCGTTTTATTTTTAAACCTGATTGATTCAGGCAATTTCAGTTAATTACAGAACAGCTCTACACTTAGATTGTGTTTGTTGATGCGGCACGTGTTTGTTGTAATTTTATTAGACAGTCGCGAACAACGCTACAGGTTCCTCAAATTAGATTTAAGATATCTGATACACTGAGAAGTAAATCTCTATTAAAATTAAGATAGCAACTTAACACAAGTAGCTTAACTTGGCTTGGTAACTTTATTGCTCCGTTTTCTTACAGAATATTTTAAGTTATGTCTCTACTGTTCCACAGGAGACGGTGGTGAGGATTTTCAATATTTAATATAAAGTAAAATTTGTGGTGATGTGTAACGGTAATTTTGTACATTTTTGGAGAACATCCAGTATATACAAGTATCTAATAATATTTATATACTTTTGCCAAGCCATTTGTTTTAATGGATAAACTATGTGTATATAAAGCTGATTCATAATTGTTATTTTACTAAAATAACAAAGGAGCTTACTCACATATCGTGCGCAGACATTGTAATTGCCAATAGTTTTTTAAAAAGGATTTTCGGCGAAAGTGGATTCGATTCCAAAAGAGAACGGCTGACCGCATATTCCGTAAAGACGGTGTCGCCATTATTCTTTCTATATATGTACAATTATAATTTTGTTGAGTGCCAAACAAATAGGAAAAGGCCATTCTAATTAGAAGGTACGTTTCTTTATATTGTGTTCAGTTTTTTGCAGTCCCTAGTAGTAAAATATATGTTAAAATACATTAATTCTCTTATAGATTTGTCGGTCTTATTTTTATTGGTTACCTTACTTTTCCGAATAATTCAGAACCACTTATGGGAATCGAATCTCACGAAGCTGTTTTACTTACGATATGATGTCATACCCTGAACCGATGCACCTTTAATAATGTTTGCTGCGTTGCACTGCCCTGCTGCACCGTAAGAGGCAGACCGTTTCCAAGGCAGTTGGCACACACCCTATCCAGAGTGGCGTAATTCCAGATCCTGAAAACCATTTTATGTTGCGATATTTAAGGATATCATCAGGTCAGATCTACCCTTTATTTTTATACCAATATTTCTAAAGTTTTGAAATTCCAAAAAAGTGCAGGGCCGCTATAATTAGAGTTTGCAGAAACTTAATATCATAATCAACATTTGTTATAAATAATTTAGATATCTACCTTCCACTTTATTACTTTTTAATTTTGCCTAAAATGAGAACCTGAAATAGTACTATTTACAGGGTGATTCAAATTCAAGTGTTAACTAAACTAAACATAAACAATAATTGGACTATTTTCACACCGTAAATCACTTCCTTTTTATTAAATATTACTTACTGTAATTCAATATTTATCAAATTAAAATCCTATTGAATCGCATCTGTGTATTTGTGTAATTTCTTAGTTTGAATATCAAAGACCTAATTATAAACTAAGTGGCGCCCTTATATAACCATCAGGAAGTAAGTAATATATATATATATATATATATATATAGTGATTTTTGATACAAAAATTTGCAATCCTTACTCACACCCATCGTTCACCGACCGAGAGCTGCCGCCCCGCATGTGTCCCTAAGAGAGTCACAAAGTGAATTTGGTGATCTGATCTTTTACCCTTGATTATTCAACAACTGATCATCAATTCTGATCCACTATAATGGTGTATCAGACAACATCACTTTCTTTGATTTTAAGAACGAAGAAAATCTGAGTAGCAATTTTAAAGTATAACTGTGTTCTTAGTAACTTGACATCTTAAGCAACAAATCAATGCCGATCTCTATTATCACTTAAGCATTAGGAAATGTTTAACTTTTTCAACACTTATAGGAACCACTTTGAACAGTCATCGTGGATAACTCTGAAGTGGATAAAAAGTGAATATGTGAATAGTAAACTATCGAAATCACCTGAAGAGAACGAGCAATGCAAATAAAATATGTTCTCCTTTAGTTCACTTAAGATCTTCTTAAAGCCACTGCCAAGGAAATTGTAGAAGAGTTAAATGAAAAATCTTACAGCAATTGAAAAAGGAGATATCAAATTTCCTGCAAAAACGTAAATATACTTTTTTGAAGAACGTTAGCAATCACTTTTATACCTTGGTTAAAAATATAATATAAATCACTCTCGAGAGTACAACGATAACTTTGATCTCAATTTCTTTCCATTATCTTTATCAGCTCCAGTGTCAAATATTATTAAAACAGAATATACATTTTCCACGTTTTATTAGGTACACCAGAAATGAATACAAGCCAGTGACTACTAGATGTAGGCACCTGCTATATTCTTGCGTATTCAGGTTCTCTTCTGTCGGGTTCGACAGACACAAAAAGGCAGGGTTAGCCGTCAGTTGCCTTACCTATGGCATACTGATGAAAGCTGCCAAGCTCGAAACCATTATATGTCTGATGGCACCGCTGACGGATATCTTTTGCTGGTCAGGTCTAATTCAATGCTAATCGGAACACGTGCTACGTGCTACATTCTCATGTATTCAGATTTCTGTCTGGTTTGAAAGACACAAACAGTCAGAATAGTCGCCAGTTGCCTTAGCTATGCCATACTGATGAGAGCTAACAAGCCTACTTTTTGTAGGCACTAAAGTTTTTGTGACGCCAGTATTTACATGGATATCGTTTTAGTATAATTATGACGTTGTGAATATGTTTTAGCAGAACGATTTCCATGTGCCAAATACAGCTACTTTTACCGCGGTGTATAGAGAGTGCAAGTGTAGTGCAGCGTGAGCGAAATTTGAAACCAAATCGAGGAAGCGATGGAGGTCTAGGACTTCCAAGGTCTATTGCAGAAGTACGGCGTATCATACACGAAGCTCAATTATATTCGTACCATGTACAGCTTGTCCAAGCATGAATACCAAGGGATTGTACGAGGAAGACCGGTACCATGGCCGCCACGATCTCCTGACTTTAAATCATTTGGACTTATTTTTGTGGAGATATTTAAAAAATGAAATGCATCGCACCGAAGTGGATACATACTATTGATGATTTACGGAAACATATCATAGCAGGAACATTTGTGCTGGTTTGTAGAAACATCAAGTATGTCAAACTATTTTATTAATTAAAACCAGATTAATTATATTAATAATTAATAACAATAGTGGCAATAGTATATTAAACAACAAGGTTTGAAAACGACTCTTTGCACACGAGCGAAACATATTGGTGGACCGAGCCGAAGGCGAAGCTCCACAAGTCGAGAGAGAGAGAGTTTTTTATGTCATCACAAGCATGTCTTATCCTTTGGACCAATTCCTCACGGGTATGTACTGGCGTATCATACACAATTGCTTTTATAATAATCCAGAGGATTCAGATCTGGCGAGCGCGGAGGCCAAGTCACTGGTTCTTCGCAAGAATTCCACATATTTGGGTGGTTGTTGGGTTGTCGTCCAATCCATCGACGAGGATAATTCTCATCCAACCACTACCGTACTTGTCTTCTGTAATGTGCAGGGGCTCCATCCAACTGCATCCAGTTCCCTTGGCGTAAATTTAAGGGGACATCGTCAAGCACGTCGGAATAGAGTTTTGCAGAAACTCATGAAATAAATCCCCATTTAAACGAGGAGGCAAAATATGCGGTCCACAGAGGTTATTACTTAAAACACCTATACACATATACTTACACTAAACTGTTGCTGAAATGAAGATTGTCTGATATGTTGTGGTAATTCACAATTCCAGCTTTTGTGAAATTAGATTCGTCGGCCCATAAAACCTTATGCAGAAATTGTGGATTAATTTCTGTTGAATCCAAAACTCATCTACAAAAATTTAAACGTTTATCAGCTTCTCCTGGCAACAAACCTTGAACTGATTGGAGAGAGAAAGCCCTTCGATGAACTTGTTTGAGTGCTCTCAGTACATTTGATTGAGATAAATGGAGTTGCCGAGCTGCTCGACGTGTGCTTAAAGTTCTATCGATGTCAAAAAGATTAAGAATTTGCTGATTATTTCTAGGCGGTACATTACGATTATGATCATTGTAGCTGCGCAAACCATATTCCGAAAATCGGCGATGTACATCTACAAAAACTTGTGCATTTGGAATTCTTCTATTAGGGAACGCGTGTTCGGTACTCAAGAACTGACGCATTGGAATTTTCGTCACAGAAACCATAAACATAATGTATATCGGCATATTCAGCATTTGTAAACGTTCTTGGCATTTTTTCTTAGCACTAAAAATGCTCTTATAATAATAATTTTGACAATGATTTTCACAAAAGTCAGTTTAAACAAATCACTGACTTTTGTTTTCATGGGTTGCTATAACGTTAAATGAAATTTACACGGCTGGTGCGCTACACTGTCATCAATTTATCTCAGAAACAAGACCTAACGTCGAGAAAAAAAAACAAGAGACGAAAAAGTTGCGAAATTAATCAGGTGAAAGTGGTGTGTAGATGTTTTATTGAAATTAATTTTGTTTGTAGTTTTGAAACAAACTAAGAGGAGAGTTTCATACAAAATACACTTTTAAGAGGGGTAGGTAGTTCAAATTTAAGAAGCTTCTGTAAGATCATAAGTTGTGTTCCGAATTTCACTTAAGTGGTTAAGTTATGAAGGAAAAACGAGAAAAAATTCCTGCTTCAACGCCCTCTATGTCGGAAACGATGCGTTTTAGGAAATAAGATTACATCACAGATGAACATTATTTTAACCTGTTCTATCGATTCCTGAAGTTATCAAGATTAAACCTGAATCACCCTGTATTTGTCCATAAGTCAGTTGTCTTGCGCCAAGCTGTAGAAGAAGCAGAAGTACTTCGTGAACAATTTCCTGCATTCAAGGAAATTGCAACTGCACCTATCGCTGCGTTTTATACCTCGCTAACTGTACTTGTTGGAATAAAACCACACAGATAATTCAACTGAAGTTTAGTGCACTGAACTTAGAGCCTAGCTTTCAGAAATTAACTTAAACGTCTTTATTGTAGAAGTGATTTTACGTTAAATTAAATACTGTTAATTAATCGTATTAACATTGACTTCATTAACCACGAAACTTAAGAAAACTTAAGAAAAAGTTTAAGGGGCAATATAATTTTATTTTGACATCTGATTTTACAAATTTATTCTAAATTGATGTAAATATGTTACCCTTATTTATTTTTTAAAAATTGATGCTTGTAGAACCTTATGATAACGACGTAAAATACTATGAACAACACTTTGAACCTTGTATAATAAAACTGAACTATACCGGGTGTCCCGTTAAGGTCGGTCAGCGACTGTATCTCGGAAACTATTTGTTCTACAGCTTCACGAAGAAAATATTGAAACTTCTAGGGGTGTTATACAGAAACTATCCCAATATACATTTAACGTTACGTTCATTTGACCTCTGACTTGGTAAAAAAATGTTCATGACAGAGAAAATGTTCTCTACAGAGAAAATTTACCTATATTTGTTAGCCTATTTCTTATGTGGGGAAAAAACTAAAGTAATATGAAAGTTAATAATTGGTCGGCAAGATCAATTGTATGTTAAAATATCAAAATATGAAAGATGTTATTACCAAAGTATACCCTAATTATGCCCTTTATATGATTTACTTGTTGAGCGAGAAAATATATATGTTTGATTAAATAGAGTAGCAGTAGGTGCATGGGTGTATATAGGTATTCAGATTTTAATACAATATAGTATTTTTGGGTTGGGTTGGGTTTTGGGTGTATTCAAGAAATTTTACAACCCAGGAAATTTTTTCTTATAACGTGATGACCAAACTTTCATAAAATTAACGCACCTTATAAATATACATTTTTATTACCGCTTCTTAATAATATTACGATCCTGAAAAATAACTTAAAATAAAAACTAAATGTATTTCGTGATAAAATGTGTTTAATAAACTTTCATCATGAATATATTAATTAATATTATCTGTATTAACGCAATTTTAATGTTTAATCAATTAGAAATAACAAATAAAACTCTAGTGTATGTTACAACGCTAAAATAAATGAACTTTGAACTCAATTTGTTTGTAGGTTTTAACCTAAAAGGCAGACTGACTATGCCAATGTTGATGTCACAGTAAAATATTAACTTGGTGGTTAAAATTTCCTCCAAATGAAGACATTTTATGGTAATTTATAACCAACTAAATTATCACTGGGTACCTACATATAAAATTCTGCTCTTGGATTTATTTGTGATTGAAATTCAAATTAAAACCAATATTATGTGTGCGTATAATCCAAACAAAATAAATATTTCGGAACGGAACTCAATTCAAATTTCAATTCACATGCATTACTGATTATCATCTGATATGATAACAGATTTATCATAAGGAATAATTATTATGTGTTTATCGATATATTATCACTGGCTTGGTTTACATAATCTGCAGTGTTGATTTCGATTTTTATAGGCGAAATATGAACACAATGATTATTTTTTAATTCGTTTTTAACAACTCTGTAATATTATGTGGTATGCCACTTGTAGGGCTTTATGTTTTGATTTACCCATGTGACACAAGTAGGTTTTCACAGCAGATCGTCAATACACAAAACAATTAAAACATTCTATTGCATAAAGATCTGTCTGAATACATATAACAAGAAGCTTGCTCCCTAAAAGATCTTTTTACATCGAAGTATTATTAGCAAGTAAATTTGTTATAGGTATTATGATATAGGACAATATTTCTATGTAGGTTAATAGAACTGGCCATCCTTAGAAATTGTCAAGAAAGTTGCAAATAGATTTATATTGTAATAAAAATAGAACTTAGGAAATTGAAGCATCTAATAGGGCAAAATAACTAGTTATTATCTTATTTTTAACTACTATAGACAGCGGCCGAAATTGTGGACAGTAACTAATAGATGGTATAAAAACACTATTACTATTAAGCGTACAATAATTTTATAAGAGATTACAAATTATTTACCTCATTATTACTGCGCCGCTTTCTATGCACAACGATACTATATTTACATTTACGGTACCACGATAAAGACTTAGGCAGACTGAAACCCGATGTATTCTCTATCTCTGTTCATTGCATTCTGGAAAACAATATTTTGGTGTGTATAAACCGTGAGCGTTAGTACATGGCTTTGCCGAGGTTAGAACGCCATTAGAATATGCGTACTTTGGGGGATTTGTTCCTATTCGCGGGGTGTTATTTATATAGTTATATTAAATTATAAAAATAAATTATTGCAAACGTGAAGTTAACAAATAACAGTTAAAAATGGATCAAAATGCCAGTTTTAGTAAAAGGTCTATTAGTAATCGACATAACCTATGTAATGGACAATTGATAATAATAATAAAAAACGTATACGAAGGAATTCGAGCGCGAAACTCTAACATAAGTGTTAGTGAAGCTGTTGATATGTGTAGTTCGTTAACACAAGTGTCAGTTTCTAGTGTATATCGTGCTATAAAAAAGAGTGCGGAAGTAAATCCAAAGAAGAAAAAAATAGAAACACGAGGAAGGAAAAAAGCAGAAGTCGATGATGACGTAAAGTACGCCATTCGCAGGAAAATTCATTAATTCTTCTTCAAATATGAAATACCGACGATAAAAGAAATTCAAGCTACGATAGCTGAAGATGAGGACATGCCTCAATTATCTGACAAAGTTCTTAGAAGAACAATGCATGACATGACTTTTAAAACGAAATCGTAAAAGTATGCTCGTTGAAAAAGATGAAATTGTAGTATGGCGAAGAGAATATTTAGAAAAACTAAGAGAATTTCATGCATCGGGCAAAAATATATATTACATGGATGAAACATGAGTAAACGAAGATTATACGGCATCAAAAATTTGGCAGGATGGTAACGTTCGAAGTAAAAGAGAAGCTTTAAAGTTGATCTTGTTATTTCCACCAGGAGGCGGAAGATAGATGGCTTCAGGGAGCCGACTATTTTCAACGTTGCCATTCAAGGGGCAAGTTTGTAGGGGTTACTCTGGATGATAAACTAACTTGGGTACCCCATATTGACAGGCAATAGCAACTACGTCCCTTTGGATTTGCAGGAGACTTTTTGGGAAAATGTGAGTGCTTACTCCAAAAGCTACATTGTGGCTCTATACTGCAGTGGTCAGGCCCTCTTTCACTTTCGCTGCTGTGGTATGGTGGCCTACAGTTCGATGGGTCACTATTATTCAGCGATTAAACAAATTTCAGCGCTTGTTTGCCCTCCTGTCTCTTCCAAAACTGCATCTCTTCCAAAACTGCATCTCTAAGTTGAGAGGCGAGAGGGTCCTCTAATCGGCTAAAACCGTGGGAGATGTATAAAGGTAAAAATCACAGCGCGATCTATAAGGAGTTAGTAGACGGGGATGAGATTCTTGCTGCATCCAGAGACAAGATATCCCCTACATATGCTTTTCAAAGAAATTTTAAGATACAATTTCCAGCTAAAGAAGCCTGGCTCGTTAATCCTGACGCTCAGGTCTCAAAAGGGCTCGTCTGGTTCACGGATGGGTCCAAGCCAGACCAGAGCTCAGAAGCGAGGATCTATGGAATGTGACCAAGAGTGAATTTATTTCACTCCTTGGGGAAACACGCCACGGTATTTCAGGCTGAAGTATTTGGTATATCTACCTATCTTCAAGAGGATATCAGAAGGAGATATGTACATCAGCATATTCAACTATGCACAGACAGCCAAGCAGCTTTAAGAGCGCTTCTGTCCTTCAGGATCACCTCTCGAGTGGTCCTGGAATGCATCAGAGCTCTTTTTCTCTTGGGAAGGGACAATCGTGTTAAGCTGACCTGGGTTCCTGGTGTGACAGGTAATGAGAGGGTTGACATTTTGGTCAAACAAGGCTCGAGCAGTCAATTTGTGGGGCCTCAACCAGTTTTGGGGTTACCACAATGCCATCTCGCAACATTAATTGATAACTGGAGCAAAAAGTAACCAACTGAAGATTGGTTGGTGGGATCCGATTTGCGTCAGGCCAGGCTACTAATAGGGGCCCATGGGTTTAACGCAAACCGAAATTTCATTATGCTTAACAAAAGCAGCATCAGGATTGTCACGGGTCTCCCAACAGGATACGGACATCTGAACAAGCACCTACATAGGATTGGTTTAAGTAATGTCGCAAGGTGCAGACTTTGTAACAATGCAGATAAGGATTCGATTCAGATCTTTTGTAACTGTGTTTACTGACAAAAAGACACAAATATCTTGGGACGGTTTCTCTGTTCCCTCAAGACATTAGAGATTTCAGCAGAGCTACTGCTCCGCTTTTGCGCACAGCACGGGCTTGTTTTGAACAGCGGCAGGTACAATGGGTCTTCAGACCTGAGTGCTGCGGGCAATCCGCGCCGCTATTAACAACAACTCCCAGAGATTTTAAACATGCAATATTTACGTGTTCCTATACCAGAATCTCGTGATGATTGCATATTTTACTGTCGTAATGCTAGAAGAACAAATGTCCTTACAAAATCCCCTGAATTAGCTATAGAATCATCGACTGAACAGTAAGACCCATAACAATCCATTAATAATAATAATAATAATTTTATTGTCCAGTAAGTACAAAGTACAGAAAAATACCACTCTGATGGTGGTATAGGACTAGTCACAAAGTAGAACACATAATTTTAGAAACTTGTGCTCTGCTGTGTGATTTATGTTATAAATCACACAAATACATTTCACATTAAAAAACATTGATCATTTACAAATTAACTCACACTATAATAACTCTTCCGTAAAAGAAACTCTGACACAGATTTTTTGAATCTTTTTAGATCTGATTCTGTTTTAAATCTAGCAGGTAGCTTATTATATAATTTTATTCCCATATATCTAGGACACTCCTCATATTTTGTTTTATTATGTATTGGTATACACAAAAGTTGGCCTTCTCGAGTATTATAATTGTGATTAAAGTTATTTAGTTGGAACGTGTCTATGTTAGATTTAACATAACATAATATTTCTAATATATAAATACACGGCAGCGGCAAAACTTGCAACATTTTAAAAATATTTCGACAGGATGCATATTTTGTTGCACCGACAATGGTCCTAACGGCTCTCTTTTGTATCTTAAATATTCTTTCAAAATTATGAGAAGCCCCCCAGAACATTATGCCATACTTAATTCTAGACACAAAATTTGCATGGTAATAAGACATTACAGTTGACATATTTGAAACATTTCTTAACCTATACAAAACAAAACAGATTGACGACAATTTTTTTGCCAACACGGTCACATGCTCAGTCCAAGTTAGCCCAGTATCAATATGTACCCCTAAAAATTGTGTATATTTAACTTGCGCAATAGACATATTTTTTACTTTTATTAGATAACTCTGATCAAATGATGAAACGCGTGGAGTAAAATTAATGAAAACAGTCTTGGAAATATTTAAGAATAATTTGTTTTCATTATACCAATCTGAACAACTATTACACATATTTTGAGATGATTTTATTAGTTCCACTACCGATTTTTCCGACATAATGAGAGATGTGTCATCAGCAAAAATTGTCAAAGTATCTTCATCTATATGTTTAGCCAAATCATTTATATATAATACAAATAAATTATAAAATAAATAAATTATTATAGATAAAAAAAATTACCTCTCGAAATTTGTCGGATGCACTCAGTACAACCGTTTTACAGGACACCGTATCAAACTGACCCAATAAATGGTCGATGTTCAGTTGATTAATAAGGGGAAGTGGGTTAGCAAAGGGTAGAACGAGTGGTGGCTGTTAGCATATTTAAACTGCGTTTTTGTGGATTTTTGGGATTTTAGCTACCACCAGTTCAAATTTAAATGCCTAATTTTTGTGATCAAGTGGATTTCGATAATTGTTCAGGGTACTGTATAAAATAAGGTATCTTATAAATATGTAGATATTGCATTTTTAAAATTAGAATTAAAGAGCTGAAAGTTTCTCAATGACGTACACAATTTACTTATAATTCGCAAGCAATTACAAAGTTATAAATTACTTTCGCATTTTCATCAATGAATATTCCTAGTTGAAAGTAGAAATCCCATTAAAATATACGACTAGCAGCAGAAGAACCTGACAGGCAAATATTTATTTATGGGATCGACGTTCGTTCGTCGCTAAGGCTATATTCAAAGTAGGCGATGAAATTATTGGGATGAAAACTTTTTATCCCATCAAATGCGTCAAATCTCCTCTATAAATACTAGGGTCAATATTTACATAGGCAACCACTTAAATTTCACATGTGGTGCGAATAGCTTCAAGATTTTGTAAAGCGAGTAAAAAACGCAGCGCTAGAAAATTTATTTACAGAGCCTAAATAAATATTTTGGCTGCAACAAATTAGTGAATGTTCACACACAATTGGAAGAGCTCTCGTCTAGACTATGGAGTATATTTTAATAGAAACTGTACAGTACTAAAAAGTTATTGATTTAATTTCAGATTTTATCAAAATCTATTTTTAAGAGACAAATAATAATACAAAAGGCTGAGAGCTGAAGGCTACATTGAAAATTCACTGGAACAGAAGAAGGAAATTGCGTGCCAAATACTTCCTACTGCTGCAACTACTAGCAAGACCACCAGTACTACCAGTAGTATTTCTACAGAAAATAGATGTGTCACACATGTTGACAGTAAAACCAACTTAAGTATGATGACTCCGCAGGGAATTACAATTTCAAATTGTTCTAATTTTACTATAAATGTTAATAGTAATAACTAGTAAAATGTTGGTTTGTACTTATTTAAAATAAAAAGTTGTTCATGTGTTTGTTAAAACGTTTTATTAATTTTCAAAAGAAAATTTAAATAAACTTTGATTTACTTTTAACACGCGTGTCAAAAAATGACAATTTTAACATCAAAAATGACAATTAAAAAGCCCACTTTTAACAGTTTTGTAGAAAAAAATGTTTATAGTCATCGTGTAAATTTGGGTCAATACATTTATCATACGTAGGTAATTTGGTATAATTGATTGTATTTCAGATCCTCCAGGATCGTAGATATGGGCGAGTATCTATCATTTTTCACCAGAAAGTCTACGCCACTGTTTTTTTTCGGTTTTTACTTTATTTTTAGGAACTTCTTTTATTTGACGTTTAGTAAGCGGCTTCCGAGCTATTGAAGATTTTTAAAAAACATGCTAACCTATCTATGAAACTATTACCAACTAAAAACGTGGTGACTGTCACTGAAAAATAACATGCGTTGTCACTATGGAGAAATAAATATTTGACAAAAATTTGTAGAACACACTTGAAAATTAGAATTTGTAGTCTTTTTAATTTCAAAAATATGGTTGAGTACACATTTGAAGAGACTGCTGACATAGTTTTTATGTATGACAGAGCTAATGATGACGCTTGTATGAAATTACGTATCCAGACCGTGCGGTGCCTAGTGAACAAAAGTTTTCATTAATTTATCGTTGCTTGCGAGAAACAGAGAAATTAAGAGGTAATTTTGCGGATTGTGATAGAAATAGGGCCCGCAGAACTGTAGATACGGAAGAAAATGTTTTGACGATACTGGAAAACAATGTTAAGTTAACAATGTGATAAGTACCACAAGTATTGCAAGGCAACTGGGAAAGATAGATTAAAGTGTGATTTGGGGGGTGTAACATGAACAATTATTGCATCCCCATTCAAAGAGTACAACGACATGCTACAGTCGATTATTCTCCCTGAATGACTTACTGTCAATGGCTTTCCAGGAAAATTAATGAAAATCATTATTTTCTTTCATCCGCATGGAATTCATGAATCTAGGAACCAGCAGAGATTTTCATGCAAGCATGTGATAGATGTGACACAAAGTCAATATCGCTAAGTATTAAATGGTCATTTCTGTTATCCAATAAATTGAAATAAATAAACTACACAAGTAACAGCAAATAGTAAAAACAGCAAAAATTTAACTTAAACTAAATGTTCAACATCGGTACTAATCTTCTCTTTTAATTAGAGATTATCGAATATTCTGGAAAATATGTGGTTTCAGCCTTAATTGCTCTCCATTTAATACAATTTGTTCTCTTAGCTGTGCTTTACTTAGTATTGGAACCAAGAAGAAATTTGGAAGAAATTTTTCATTAATACTAAAATAATGGAGATATTTAAGCCATACTTGATACACAGTGTAGTTAGTTAAGGTGTCAAAAAATGTGAAAATATCAAGCACGTTGAACAACCAGTGGCGGAGATATGGCAGTTCGTATCTTTAATTTAGGAAAAAAGATGTATTGCCCTGTATAATGTTAAAGTTTATGACATTTTTAAATCTATATTTTAATTTCTAACAAAAATCTTGTCTTACATGTTTTTCGGATCTGCTACGGTTACATAATAAATTATATTTTCTCAGTTATTTCACTGTTCCTGCCGGTAAATAACTTATCTGTTGTTTTTCGGAATGCATGACTATATATTAATTCTTATTCCAGTTTGTCAGCTGTCACTCTTTTATTGACGCGCAAGAATGGCATTTGGAGCAATTACTCTAATTTATAGGTATTGATAGTTAATATAATTTGCAGTTTTTTTATTTCAGTTTAATTGTACTTATTAAATGTCAATATTGTGAAAATTTTTAGTTCTTTATAATTACTTATCCGAAAATTATTAATTTTTCTGTAGATCTGGCGCAGTTTTTTAACTAATAGAAAACGTAATTTAATTATAGGTACACATTTTCTCGTTTTGGGTATTTACCATCAAACAATATTATTAATAATGATTTACCGTTATTTACCGACAGGAGCAGTGAAATAGATGAAAAAAGTCAATTTTACTATGTAACCATCGCAGATATGAAAAAATGTAAGATAGGGTTTTTCTTAGAAATTAAAATACATTTAAAAAAGTCATAAACTTTAACATTATACAGGGCGCTACAAATTTTTCCTAAATTAAAGATACGAACTGTCTATATCTCTTGTTCAAAGTGCCAGATATTTTCACATTTTATGACACCTTAACTAACTACACTGTGTACCAAGTATGGCTTAAATACCGTCATTACTTTAGTAATTATACAAAAAAGAAATTTATCACCCTGTATATTCCTTATAAAGCCCCAAAATTATAACTGTTATATAATAAACTGCCATTATTTTGCAGAGTTCATTAAAAAATGATCACACTATATTAAATATAAAAGCGTACTCACCGAGCCAGCTCAGACTCTCCGACGTCTCCAATTTGTGTTTGAAACCGTCCACTTCCTTTTGAAGTTCCTCCACAGCCGGCGGTAAAGGGAGTTCCCACCTCAGCTGTCTCTCGATGGCCGAGACTCTCGCCTCCAAGGATTTCAGGTCTGCCCCCGTCGACTCCTGCAGCATCGCTAGACCATTCGCGGCCACAACTTGCAGGGAATAACGGGAATCCTGTGTAAATAGACACATGTGTTCAGGGAAATGTAATCGAGGGTTGGAAGAAATCAATACCGCACTAGCGAACAAGACAATAATAGGAGCGTTCCTTTTGATGTGTAAATAATTACGTTAATAACGTTTGCTTTCGAGAAGAACACACAAAAGACGTCGGCAATTAGCAAGAGAAACGTTTTGTTTAAATTTAGTCCGCAAAGTGAGAAATGTGGTTAAAAAAATCGTCTATAAGGAATTTTGTTATAATTAACTTGGTATTAATAT
The DNA here is from genome assembly GCA_037114965.1 of Monochamus alternatus. Lineage (NCBI taxonomy): Eukaryota > Metazoa > Arthropoda > Insecta > Coleoptera > Cerambycidae > Monochamus > Monochamus alternatus. The sequence goes on along the minus strand of CM073431.1, from coordinate 67,107,157 downwards.
AATTGGACAATTAATAAATATCTGTATTTAATTTTATAAAAAATGCATGTGTTTGAAATTTGAAGGAGTTTGCTGTTCTAATTAACCATTACGAAAACTAAATTTTAGTTGCCTTTCACTCGTTGCTATACTTGCGTCAAGAATTCAGACGTCTTAAGTCACGGCTGACGTTACACAATTGTTTCTATTGTCAACGTAATTTTTGATATTTGGTTGCGTTAAAAACAATCATTTTTTGCAATTTAGTGCAAAATATAATAAACTTTTAATGTATTATATAGTTTCATTACTATCAGTTGCAGTTTCTTAAATATTTTGATGGAAATATAATGAATTATTCATTTGTTTGTATGACGTAAGTCGTCTGAATTCTTGTCGCCAGTATATACAGGGTATCCCCAGTTTTTTGTCCTTAACTCTGGGAAAAGATAGAACATGAACAAGTCAGTTATCTTTGCTAAAAAATTTTCGCCATGACACTCCCTTTTCCTGATACAGGGCGCTCAACTTTTGAAAAAATATATTTTTTATCTGCTAATCAAATAAATATTTTTCTTTTAAACTTGGTATGTAGTAATCATAATAAAAGGTTAATATTTTGAGGTGAATAACTTTTTTGAACTAAAGCCAATGGCGTAGGTATGGACGAGTAACTTTTACGCCAATGGTAAAAAGTATATTTTTGGGTACAAATACTAAAATATACTATTTTCTGAAAAAAGTGTTCTTGCAGAAATTCACTAAAAAGTTTTTTAGACATTTTGATTTTTTTAATCCATTTCGTCAATGCAACGATTTCATCAATGTTTTCCATTACACATCGGAGCTGCATACAGGTTTTCCATTAAAGAGCCCTAAAGAAATAAGCAGTAAAGTAATAACGGATTAAAGTCCAGTGATCGAGCTAGCCAAGCAATTCGACCATCTCTCAACCAATCCACCTTTTCCCATAGATCGTATTTAATCAACTTGCTCTAACCACACAACAAATAAACTGATTTGACATAACAATGTCAAATCGATTAGTATTACAAACTTAGAAACAAACAATGCCTATTTGTTTGTTAATCGTATAATATTTGTAAGATCTTCGTAATCCTATAAGATAACACTGATTAGAAAAAGTCAAAATTTCTGAAAAAGCTTCTTAGTGAATTCCCTCTCATGACATGAATCATAAAAGATTTTAATATTTATTCTGAAAAAATAGTGTTCCTGCAGTTTATGGGGTTCAAGGATGAAGAAGACCTATGTTACTGGCTCAAAAAAGTTATTCACTTAAAAATATTAATCTTGTATACATACCAAGTTTGAAGGAAAAATATTTATTTGTTTAGCACATAAAATGTAAAATAAAATATTTTTGAAGTTCAACGCCCTGTATCAAGAAAACAGAGAGTCGTAGAGAAAAATATTGTAGAAAAGATAACTATTATTATCTTTTTATGTTCTATCTTTTCCCAAAGTTAAAAACAAAAAATCGGGGATACCTTGTACATTTTCTTATTGGTAATTAACCTCCCTATATTTCATTTCAAAGGTTAAACATAGGACTCCTAATGATGCACGACTTTATTTATTAATAACGATGATTGTAACAACCTATAATCAATGAACTTGAAAATATTACATATTTGGATTACAAATAAACTTTGTGCAGCCAATTTCGATAGCCAGTAGTAACTGATTGCATTCATCACAACTTAAACGTTGGGTACATCAACTCCCTTTGCAAGTTTTACCAACTACTGAAAAAACAAATACGTACTCTTAAGCTTCTACGTAAGCAATGCGAAAACACCTTTCAAGTAATTTACCATTTAAAACATCTCTTCAAATAAGGTTTTGATATCAACATGTGTATGTTCCTAAATATAAATTGACTTGCTTTACTATTCTATAAAACTATCAGTAAAATATTCTCACATAATGATGTGATTTTTGTTATTTTTTACGTATCTGCTTTTTCAGTGTAGGATTTTTTGGTTAGGCAAACTTAGCTTCAAAAGTAACCGACTGATCCTTTTGGCGCGGGGGTTTATCCATTTATTTTTTCAGAATTGTGACAAATATCTAATTTAAGTAAAGAAAAACTATCAGCATAATTGTAATTTTGTATAAAAAATTATAAAACAAATAAACATTAAACTTAGAAAAGTTAATAATAATGTTAACATATGTAAATACTTCTTAATCTATTGTAATGTTATAAGACACAAATTTACTACCATTAATATTTTATAGTAAGAACAAATTTAATCAAATTTGAACACCTTTAATTAAATGAAACTCGGTAAGTCTAATTTTTTAATCTGCATGTCCGTAGTTAAATTTAAATGAGTTTGCTAGCCACAGTTAGCGCGAGATAATCCTGGTTTACTGGGAATATTAACTTTATCTATATGTATATTTTGACAGACCTGATGTCATACAAAATCATGAATTTAAATGAATTGTAGGACCTGTATGATGATAACGAAGAAGAAACACAAAATGTATAAATACTAATTTTATTTTGAAAATAGATACTACTTAATAATGATATCAACAACTAGCTACATCAATCTTCTACGGTTCTTCTAACTTTAACTTTAATTTATTAATTAAGGATGTATATTGATTACAAATTTTAAAGAAAGTGTGTCTTATAAATGCTCTTTCAAAGTTATTATTTTATTTGAGGAAAAATTAAATAGAAATGAATAAACAAAACATGAAGAATACTACTTTTGTTCTACATGTTTTAGTTTTCCAGATTTCTGTACTTACAAATAACACAAATTTGATCATTTTACAGCGAGAAATACGACGACCTTGTGTGTTTTACGAAAATTCTTGAATGATTAGTGTTCGCTGGATGTAGGGTTATGTACTAATTATAATAGTTCAAATATGGTACCAGTAACAACGAAAGATTGTTCATTAGTTTTTGTGTCCTTGTGTCTAGTATATGAACTAGCGAATATATTATTGAATGTCAAGTTACACAGTTATTCGCGAAGACAAGGCTCCAAAAACACCGAAAATTACGGCAAATTTGTCGATTTGTCCCCTGGTCAATACTTTCGATATTTTTGGTCAATATGCTTTGCCCTTTCGCTTTGAAAATGCACCGAGGTTGTAATTTTTGCGTTCTGATTCTATACAGGGTGTTTATTAATTGAATGCCGATACTTAAGAGTGTGAATCCTTCGGTCATTTTACGAAGAAAACTTAATATCAACATATGTCCTAAACCTCTTAATTTTTGAGCTACAGGGTGTTACAGTTTTAAGAAAACATTTACTTTTTTATTATAATTTTCTTATCACTCCAGATATGTTTATGAAATTTTGTACATACCTATCATTAAGGAGCATTGTTTGATGTAAACAATGCCAGTGACGTCCGTACGAGGTTTGAACTAAACATTTTTAAAGAAAAAAATGGTACGTCACTGCTTTTTCTAAAAACTAAAATTATTTTTAAAATCTGCATTTATTTTACAGCAAATTGGGTCCCTAGACTTACTCTCGGACGACGCACCATTTTCACGTAAAAAAATTAAAACCAAAAAAGTTTTTTCCCGAAGTTCATTGAGACTGCTTTTGATATTTTGTTGCCATTTTGTAGACACCCACCATGCGTGGAAACACTTTTTTAGGACAAAAATTAATTTTCTACTTTAACCAGTGACCTCCACGTAGGCATAATATTAAATGTTTGGTTAGAGAAAAACGGTACGCCTCTGACTTTTTTAAATTTTGTTTTAAAAATCTCAATTTATTTAGTAAATTGATAAATTCAAAATCTTAAACCTAAACCGAAACGACAAGACAAGAAAATACAAACAAAATAAAGAACCCAAATTATGTATTTACAGTAGTTGTTGAAAGTGTCCTCCACCCACACGTATGCAAGCATCTACTCTTCTTCGCATAGACTGACGTAACATTTTCAAAAATTCCTGGGGTGTCTCTTATGGTTTGGCAGCATACTACTATAAGATTTCGTAACTCTTCTCAGGCTTGAATCGGCACTGCGTACACTAAGCTTTTCAGATGACCCCAGAAAAATTAGTCTAAACTATTAAGGTCGGAAGATCTGGGCGGCCATGACTGTGTTCCTCTGCGGCCTATCCACCGATCGCGATAGTTATGATTTAAAAATTCACGCACCCGTAAGCTAAAATGTGGAGGCGCACCATCGTGCATTAGCCACATCTGGTTTCTTAATAAAAGAAGAAGGTCTTCAAGCATTGGCGGCAGATCTGCTTCAAGAAAGTGTAAATACGATTGTCTATCTAATCTTCTTGGGAGAAATAATGGGCCTATCAAATAATACCAACCCAAACATTTAATGAAAACTGTTTTTGATGATTTGATTCAACAATTGGAAATGGGTTTTCATCCGCCCACAAATGGTTATTATGGAAATTTCGTATTGAGTTTCGAGAGAAACTAGCTTCATCGGTAAAAAGAATGTACTTGTCAAATAACGGATTTTCCAGCAGCTTTTGAAGAAACCACTCACAGAAAATAATGCGCAACGGGAAATCTCTAGGGAGTAAGCCTGGACTCTTTAAATGTGATATGGATATAACAAATTTTCGATAAGAATTTTCCAAACAAGTATGTGTGAAACATTAAATGTTGCCGCGATTTTCCTCGTGCTAGTTCGGGGTTCTCCTCAATTTCATGTAAAATTCCTTCCTCAACTTCCGGTGTTCTTACTGTTTCAGGGATTCCTTTAGCACTGTGGTCTAGTTTTAAATTTCCGGTTTCGTGAAGACGTCTATGAATCCCAGAAAATGTTCTCGGATCGGGTAGTACGCGATTTGGATACCGCTCTTGGTATATCCTCCTGGCTTTGTATGCATTTCCGTCGGAAACCCCATAAGTAAAATGCATGTCAGCTAATTCACCGATTGTAAAATTTACCATTTTTTTAATGAAATGTTACCTTCTACTCTAAGAATAATTTTTTAATAATGAAAAATCAATGTCAACTTTATTGCGAAAAGAATCGTAAAAAATTATAACACTTTACCCAGCCTACTAATATTTACGCGATTTAAACAAGTTTCATAATATATCTCTCATTCCAATTAAATGAAATTATGATTCACTAGGAATAACAGCGTGTCATAAATTTTCAAAATTGTTGAGTTATGATAATTGAAGTTCTATATTTAAATAGTACAGAAATGAGAAATTGCCGTAGTGCAATCAGACAAGAACTTTTTGTTACTGTTTTAGAAAGGTATTTTAAGCTAATATAAATCAAATCTACAATTACTATCAATGAAGTCATATGTATGTTCTCTGATACCAAACATCTAGGTATGCTAATGAACAATTCCACAGACAAAGCTCTATTCAATAATTATCTAAAGAAAATAATCTAATTTACTCACTCTATAAAAATCTAACTCATCTATTGTGGTTGAATTTGTCGTGTTCCCACTGCCAAAAAAGTGAAGTTAGATTTTTATAGAGTGAGTAAATTAGATTATTTTCTTTAGATAATTATTGAATAGAGCTTTGTCTGTGGAATTGTTCATTAGCATACCTAGATGTTTGGTATCAGAGAACATACATATGACTTCATTGATAGTAATTGTAGATTTGATTTATATTAGCTTAAAATACCTTTCTAAAACAGTAAAAAAATGTTACAAAAGCTAATAATAAGGAATATATGGGTAGATATTGTGGGTGTAATTCAACGCAGGTTGGGGCTTTTGTCCACTGAGTAGTTAGTTTCACACAATATTATTAATACCTAAAAATATATAAGAACTTTTTGTATGCACAATGTATTATTCAAATGTAAAATATTTTTGTGGAGCATATTGCATATAGAAGTAGTAATTTACGCATTTAAAATTGATTACATTTCAGTGAAACAAAGCTTTAATAATAATTTTACCAAATTCTATAAATATTAAATTTTGTATACTGGTGTAATGAAAATATAATGAATTTCACCATTTTTTATTACTTGTGCACCAATGAGTTACTGAATTTTGTTTGTTATACAGTATGCGTCACACTCAATCTACTAACTATTAAGTAGAAGCAGGTTGCAGTGTGTTTCACTTCTCGTCTTCACACCCCTGTAATATTGTAATAGGTGGTGCGGTTTTAATGATTTTTTGTAACTAAAAACCCTTCAGGTGAAGCTGTATAACTTACCACGACGGCTACCTTACCACTGTAGAATAGCGCTGTTTCTCATTTTTTGTTCCCATTTTTGTTTAATAGGTTTTTTGCAATTTTTAATTTTTTATTTCGAATTTTCATTCATGTGGAACAGTTTGTTTCACAGAAAATTAATGGTATATTTTATAATTATTATAAAAAGTCTCCTTCTTACTCTTCAAAAATTTCAGGCAATTTTACAGTTCATAATGAACTCGTTAAAATTCTGCGTATTGAAACAGTGAGCCTTGTTGAATTGCTACACATCAAATACGAGTATATAAAGTTTTAGCTACTAGTTTCACTGTAAATGAAATTTTATCGATAATTCGGCTAAAATCAACAGAGTCATAACTTTAGTTTGGTTTATATTAAATGCTTCAGGGTAATGTCTGAAAAACCCATCCAATCGAAAAATTTATTGCAGTGAACTCAGTAGTTCAAGTGGGCGTTGTAATAAGAACGTATCTAACTGAAAATTGCTATGCTGTTAACCAGTACAGTAAGAATTTTAAATTTATAATAGTTGAAAACGACTCCTATAATAGTGCTTAAGATCGCCGTCTTCCTCGTCGTAAAATGATCAAATTTGTGGTGTTTTCAAGTACAGAAATCTCGAAAAATAAAACACGCAGAACAAACGTAATACCAAAAGTAAAATTCTTGAGTCTTGAGTGCCTTAATTTTGTCACATGATAAGTTGTACTAAACAAAACATATTTGACTTAACAATTTTTTTCTCTGACAAACGGTAGCAAAATTATGACAGCAAACAGGTCTTGAATATGTAACAACGTCGCTCACATACTATCTAAGGATTGTTATTTTTATACAAAATATAAAGAAAACGTATTTCAAAAGATGCATCTAAAAATTGGTTGGATAGACCGTTTTCTGCTATTATATATTCGTTTTACTTCGGTACCTTTGAATATTTGCAGGCGGCATGAGATAACATTCCTGTTATTTTCTAAGCTCTATATTATTCAGTTCTTAAATACAGTGCCCTTAATAAAAATATTTGGTATGCATCCACATTTTTTTTTCTAAATTAATTCCAGAGCCTTAAAATATTGTTACTTGAATTATTTTAGACAAAAGGGTTTTAATGAACTAAAGAAGACCCAACGGTTTTCAGGAAAAAACTGTTGAAGGATAAAACTTATTCATTTACGTATTCATTCACCTACAAAATCGTGCATACATATACGATTTATCCGTTTTGTCTACACACGGATATTATTTTTATGTCATTTCGATGGTAAAAAATGACAACGAATTAAATTTGAGACCAGTGCCGTACGTACTTTTATTAAAGAAGAAATATAAAATAATTCCTAATATAAACAGCAGTGAAAATATATCTTGTATGTAAATGAATTTTGTCTCTACAGGGATGTGTACGTATGTCACTTTCGGAGTAAGAGTTTAACTTCATAACGTTGAGAAAAATGTTTTATATAAAAATTACTTTCTAGTTTTGAATATCATGCTCATATCATTTAATACTTATTATTAAAAAATGTGACAAGGAAGCGCATTATTATTTCTAATTTAACAAATGTCTATACAAATTATTCAGCCATACGAGTTTATTAATAAGTGTATCCCCTCTTTATTTAAATATTAAAAAATGTCCAAAGTTATGGTTTTTTTTATTTCCAATTGAACGCACATTGGCTACAGGCTTGCAGTTACAGTTATTTTAAATTTAACTCTTATTCAACACCCTGTATATTATATCCATACTTCTAAAATGGTATCGAAGATCGGCATGTTGATAAAGAACACACACACACACACATCTGCTAATTCCTGATATGAATAAGGCATTTTTAAATAAAACAACCTAAATCTACCTTACAGCTGACGATACGCGCCCGCGGAATTTTGGATCACAGGCTGCGTTCTGAAATGGTCTTTTGATCTAAAATACCACATGAAATAATGTCCCGGAGTTCTGGACTTGTATAGGCTTGATCACTGATTTTTTTATACGTTTATACATAATATTTCATATGGCTTGTGACGTCACTATATGCAACCCTAGACTGGTATATCTACCGCTATCGCCCAATGAGATTAAAATATGATGAAATGTTTTGTTGTGGTGTTGGTAATATTTTAGTACATATAATGGGTTCAACTGAAATTGGATTTAGTAAAGCTGATTCTACCAGAAGTTGATATGTTCATAATTACTACTACTTTATAAAGATAAAGAGAAGTTATTTGTATTAAATATATTGGTAGAGTTTATAAAATGAAATGCACTATAACCAAATTATTTTTTATATAGTTATTATTATTATTTAAATATATTATTACTCTATATTTTACTTGATAATAATAGTAGTTGAATAGTTCACGAAAAAAGTAATGGTATAAAATGACAAAAAAATATACTGTTTATTTTTGGATTAAAAACTACGATCTTTGGTTAATTTATATTTATGGGGGATAAATATAAAAAATATTAAAAATAAAATGAATTATTTTATTTTTTAACTGCACTTACACTTTTTTCTTAAATATTTAAATTATCAAAATACGGAAACTGCTAAATGAAGAACACCATTATCAGATACGCGGTGTCGACCGTAGCAGCTGCTACAACAATCGAGTAGGAACATAAATCAATATGAGCCTTGCCCGAGAACAACAAAGGTAGATAGAAGAATTCCAGATAGGACTAGGAATATGCAAGTTAGTTCTGTTACTGGCAGCAACGAGTTACCTGAATCACAGCTTAACAACCCAGGAAATTGCTATAGATCAAATACGAGCAACAGCACCGACCGTGGAATCCTCAAAACCACTATCCTATATAAAAATTTTACGCAATAATTATACTATAACTAGTTTTTTCTCTTTTCTGTATTAATAATCCAGTCTTTAAAGTGAGTAATATGGAACGTTTCTGATTTTAATTATATTTTCCTACATTTCATGGATTTTAAATAGAGATAATTGTCTGTGTCCTCTTCCTATATTTAAAATAAGAAGCACATAATGAAAACTTATATAGTTAGAGTATTACTATTGAATAAACCAGCAGTGAGCTTTGCAACAAAATATTGTGCTTTCCTTTGTGATATCCGCTTTGCACTTTGCCATGCCCTTCTTTGCTTTTGATCGATTGACAAAGAAATAATTAATTTGTTTGAAGCATTTGTACTTATACTTTTAATTATTATTTGCACTCAAATTGAATCAAACAAGCAGTACACAACACGAACAATACTCCGAAAATACATATAACAAACATCTATTCGAGCGCACTCACTGGGATTGCGTATAGTGACGTAGCGGCTAGCCACGCTCCCATTCTAGGTTGGTAGGTACTAAAAGTGCTAATAAAATTCTAATATTCTGCAGATCAGTTCTAATAACATACTTGTAGTTTCGATTTATGAAATAAAAAAGCCTATTGTAAATATGAAAATTACCCACTATTGTTGATCACAAACAACGGTTTATTTATGGAACAGATTTAATCTTTTTAATTAGTTCTCTTGAATCAATGGATATATTTCTGTATAGATATTACAACAAAGCCTAATTTTCCCTCTAAAGCTGCTCATCAATCAAACTGATTAATGAAATTGATTAAAGAGATCGATGTAAATTACAAGTGGTAAGTTATATAGAGTTCAAGTAATACATAATTAGTAATGAATACATGTTTTAAACAATATATACATGCAGACACATTTAGAATATAGTCAATTTGATATTTTTATGGATGTTCAAAGACAATCATTTTTCTGCAAACGTTTCTCAGTATTTGTCAGTGTTGTAAATGTTCCTCAATACTTCAGCTGACCTATCGAGCCATATTAAAATGTAAACAATACAGAGTGGTCCGTATGTAATGGTCCATAGAGATGTATTAGATTCTTTACTTTTCGAAAAATTCTTATTGCAACAGTATGCTGCATATTCCATTAAAATATATTTTATCGTAGTGCGCTAATGCAAACATAAATTTTGACAATTAAATATTATCCTGAAGTCTTAAAATACAAATGATCAAGGCCATAAATTTTATTTACAACATCACTTGAAGGGTAAATTTAATTAAACAAAGCTACGATTTGATCAAGAGTTTAACAACTAAGAAACTGAATACGTAAAGGACAATTTTCATTGTCAATTTTCAATATGTCCAAAAATAATGTTTGAAGATTTTAAAATTTAATTTTCACAATATAGTGCACCTCCCCATTATGCAATACCTGTCCGTGAAGGGGACCGATTGAGTGGGCAGCCAGATCGCCTGATTTGACACCCATAGTTTATTTCTTGTGGGGATACTTAAAAAGCAAAGTATACGTTACTAGACCGGTTAATTTAGAAAATTTAATAGCAAAAATTCGTCACGATTCGTCATATACCTCCTTATGAAGTTATTAAAAATGTCCAAAAAGAATTTATAAATCGTCTTGGCTACTGTCAGGCAGCCAACGGTGCACAATTTGAACATTTAATTTAGTCGATTTTTTACATAATCATTATCATTTTCAGTATTGTGAAAATTAAATTTTAAAATCTTCAGACATTATTATCTTGAAATTTTTGTTATGTAACACAATAATTTTTCATGATGTATGTATGTAGAATGGTCAAAATTGGGGATTGCTATTTAAAAAATGTGGGTCGTATGTCAAAAAGTGCCTTTTTTAAAAACAAAACCGACGTGCCAAGGGATTTTTTCGAAAACTTCTCAATTTCAAAAATAATGAATTTATTCGTTACTTTTCGAAAGGACTGTATATATAAACATAAATAATTTAATGACAGAAGACAAATTGTACAACTTGTTTAGTGGATTTTGCATATAATGCACAAATTATGGAAAACATAAATACTTTTGTATACAATAATAACACAATTTTGTTCATAATTCAATTTAGGTGTTTAAATTTGTAAGTAATAATCATAACAAGCTACAGAATGCAAAATGATACTACTCCAAAAATGTAATAATAATTATTTATAGAAATTGTTTCTGATGCAAAGCTTAATAAGGGAGTTACAGGTTGTTACAATTTTTTAACAATTTACGTCAAAAGTCATTTATTTGGTTTGTAATTTCATTGCTGTAATTAGTGTATTTATTGTTTTAAATTGCTAATAACATTTAACATGTTTAACAATCCTAATTATGTCAGGACCTGGACATTTAGAAATGTTAGTGACTTACTTTTTTCTCAAAAAAATATACACTGTCCACCCAGTATACACGCCACTGGAGTAGGTATATTTTAAATTCATGAGTGCATAGATACATTGCGCATATTATAAAAATATCACCGCCCCAAAAATAATAATATTTTCCTGCATTTAAGTTATAGATAAAAACAAAGAACTTAAAAAATTGTAACACTCTTAATTCCATTATTAAGTTTTAAATACAAGTTTGCTATATTATAAACCACAATTACTTTTATCGATAGAATAAGACGGTTATCATTAACACCTTGTATAACCAATGTTCATACATTATGAGCACGTTAACTTTAATTTTTCGATTTTTATTAAGCATATTCAGATATGAGGTGAGGTTAAGTTCATTTGGCTGTAATACCATCGTCAGTTTGCCGATGGCGTTATTTGTTTCGAAAGAGTAAGTAAATAAAATTAAAAAATTCGTTGTATCTAACGAAAATATATGTTCGTAAATAAAATTCGCTTCATGGAAATTTTACTAAAGCATACATTGTTTTATTTTGCAAGAATGTGAAAGGCAGGCATTATTTTCGTCAGCATAGCAATGTTTTATAATTTTTTAAAAGATGATGTAATTAGTGTTTTACAGATACACATTATATTAAATCAATTACACAGCTTTACAGAAGACGTATACATTTTTTTAAATAGTTTGATTTTATATCCGCTCGCACTCATTGAAATAGAAAAAATTAATTTAAGTTAAAGAGAAAGAAAAGTTTAATTAAGTAATTTAGATTTCCTTAATCATCCTTAATCCTTTTTATTATTATACCTATCAAAATTAATAAAAAATATTGCCCTATATATCTTTGTTGTATTTAAGTACGACTATTTAAATATTGTTGTTTTAAGGTATAACTTCAAAATCAAAGACTATACAGGGTGAATCTTAAATAAGTACAAATATTTTAACCAGCAGTATAGTTTTGTGTGTAGAACACATAATAGTTTTTTTTTACAAAAAAATCAGAAATAAAAAAGTGAAATTTTAAATAAATTTCGTAATTTTTCAGTAGAAAACTTGTTGAGGACCGCTGGCCTAGACCGACCCTTCATACTTTTATGAGTCATAGTGCTGCAGACTGAACGTGTGGTTCACAGTGTTGCCAGTATTACACAAATGTCTTTGCTTCAAGGAAGAAAAAATGTCAACTTTTAGCGAATTTTGTCAAGTGTAACATTTTATATTATTTTTTATTATCAAACTGTCATTGACTGTCATGACAGATTATCGGAAGCCCAAGTCAAACTTGTTAACCCCACATAATGCATGAAAATAGCAATAAAATTTGCTAAAAGTTGACATTTTTTCCATTTTAAATAAAAAATGCGTGCATAGTTTTTAGTTATTCTTCATAAAATAACTTAAGGAAATTGTGTTTTGTGTCCCTTTCTAACAGTGTACAATGACATTTAACTTGTGAAATGTGGATTACTGATTAAATAGTTAATTTTTTAACAAACAGGTAAGCTTGTGTGCACGTTTATGTATAATTTTTGAACATTGGACATAGTAATATCACGTAATATCTTCCTAAATATTTTATGGTAGTATTGAACTTGCGGAAATTCATTTTTAATCGTTGAAGTATAGTAAGGTTAGTTCAGATGTTAAAATTTATGTTAATATTGCTGCGTATCATACTACATACCCAATTTTACTGTACTTATGCTTAAAACAAGTATTTTTAAAATAGAACTATTACGTTAAAGGAAACGTAATATTTATATTGGAGGAGATATGGCAACCTCGCAACAAATCATATGTTTCATTACGTTGTTGGATGAAAAATCAGCCAGCGGTCCTCAAAATGTGGGTATTTTTAAAAAAAATTAATATCTCCGTAAATATTAGAAATTTTTAAAAATGGCTTTCACTAGACTGATTTAAATGACGAACTAAACCAGCAGTTAAAATATTTGTACTTATTTAAGATTCACCCTGTATAAGTCTTTCAATTATTTTTTATTGGAAAATTGGTTAAATATTATCCAAGTATTATTTATATATTCGTAAAACCCAAATATGTAACATTACTTATATTTAAAATATCATGTATACTTATTCTCGGCATATTAGAAACTACATAAAATGTTCTAACAAATCATTTCTCACCGTTACCAAATAAAATTATAAATAATGAAATTGTACATCACAGAACACTTTGAAATATAATAAAGTTTTCTGCTCTCTTTCAGTTTTCTCGGAAACCGAAATCGAGCAAATATGCCACACATTCATTAATGATCCATCTAAATATGATTCTAATGAGGTGATCAATATCTTGTTGGCGCATCTCATCCCAGGCTACCGTGAAGACGCGATTTTTTAAATTAAAGGGGATATGTTAAATTATACATTCTCCTATCACTAATGCTTCACATTGCCTTGAAAAAAAAACTTCAAAATTCAAATGGTTACATATCTTATAATTTTAGTTAACTCCTGAAATTAAATATAGCAGAGCATCACATGCACTTTTAATAAACCATTTTAACTGAAAAATCTTTTATACACATTTCAAACCATATCGTACACAAAGGAAATTAAAAACAATAAAACGTGTCCAAGTAAAAATTTCATTAAAAGCAAACTGACCTGCTCCCTATGTTGCTCTCTCGTTTTTAATGAAAACTGCAGTATAGCTAACAGTTTCTATTGTTTCAGGTATTACTAATTTAATGCACTCAGTATTTATTTAATATATAAATACTATTGAAACCTATTGTAAATATCAGTCGACTAAAATACGGCAATCAACCTTTGGTTCTGAAATAAGAGAATACATTCTCTCCAGTGGACCTTTTTTGTAAGTATAGTTATATTTTACATTCGTTTTAAGTTTGTAGTTATATATAAAAAATTGCTTTTTACCCTCGTATTAGTCAGTTATCCCAAGAGAATAATAACTATTATTACTTTATTTCATTTATTTAGAAAGATCCATAACACAATTGGTGATGATAGATGTAATAATATATTTGACACGAGAAAGATCTGAAGACCTTTAAAGGCATGGGAAGAGAATGATTATTTCATATTCAAAATAATTCAGATAAAGTTCTAAAGTACGATATAAGAGATTTCAGAGTTTCTGAGATGCGACGTTAGATACTAATGTATCAATAATGGAAATTAGATAGTATTTGTCTACCGATGAAGAAGTAGCTTGCTTTACCATATCACCCTGAAGAACATGAAAAATTGCGTCTAAAATCAAAGGAAGAGAAGCTAAATTAAACTCTCCCGCATATGATAAGGAAAAGATCCAAAGAGCTTGGAAAAAAATTGATTGTTTTGTATAAAAAATGGTCAAAGTAGCATTTAAAAGTAGTTTAAACATAACACCAACAGTTTTACGAAAATAAGAACTGCTTCAGTGGAGGCGTATTGAAAGTGGACTGTTTATTTTTTTAAATAAAATTTAATAGTACGAGTACATCTGCACTACTCGATAACCAGTTATAGATTGACTACTAGATTGCTGCCAGCTCTCTTACTTGCTGCACCATCAGATGGCACTCAAACATGACTGTATAGAGAATATGCCAAATTAGACAGTTTACTGGGAAAAATACATCACATATTCAATAAGGGGAAGATATATAAGTATGTTCGTGGTCATAGGAAGAGATCGATTGCATTCTGATTATAAACAACATAATAGTAATGAAGTACGATGGTACTGAATAGTCTTTTACCTATAATGTAAGTTAGATGATATTTAGTCATAGAAAACAGTATATTATTGTATTTGCGAGGCGAAGGGTAGCGTAGCCGAACGCATGCAGAATTTTGAGACAAAAAAAGACACTTTTAATCAGAATAAAACATGCTATCTTTTCTCCAACCGTAATCCCGCATTTAATATTAATTTGTGTCTTGATATTATTCAAACCAAAGTTGAATAATAAAGCAAAGTAGGTAAGTAGGATATAACGATGTAGTCATGGATACTTTGTCGAATATTAGTCGTCATATTGCTAATTTATTTAATTTGTGATTGTTTGTGGTTCAATTTGCTGAAAAGTTTGTAAAAATGGACTATAATGAAGATTTAGGTGCACCTGAGGAGACACTGGAGTGTACGAAAGATGTTCGCGAGTCTTTACAAAGGAAGGCAAGCTGATTGCTTTTGAATAATGCACCTGATAATTTGATGATGAAGGTAAACGCTTGAACAATAAAATAACAAAATTCCTAAAAAGCTTCTTTATAGGTAGTCCTAATATTGGGGGTTGCAGGCGCATGCCATTCTGATAAATTACTCAATTTAACAATTTATAATGTTCCCAATACTAAAACCAAGAGGCCACGTTCTTTTACTCTGCTGGTAGACAATTGTTTAAGTTTTTATCGAAAATACCTTGCTTTACCACCTGGATTGGTAGAACCTCAATTTTTTCTTAGATATGTTAGTGGAAAGTGTCAGAGGTGCCATCTCGCAAGAAGTATCAACATTTTTGAAGCTGAACAACTGGAAATAGTACAGTGGAGACACATTACGACGAACGTTTGATATCCTTTTAGTTGACCGTGGTGGTAACCGCAATTCTCTTAAAAGACATGGAAGATGGAGATCGAGCAATGTGGAGCAAAAGGCTATATTGAAGACTCAATTTTGAATAATGAAAATATTGCGAAAAGAATACTGCAAGTTGATAGTGGTAATGATAAACCAAGCACCGTTGTCATTTCTTATTTCACAGCATGTCAAAATAATATTACTATTAATAAAAACATGTTGGACTGCTTTGAGAATTGCTCCAAGAATGAGGGTAGTGGCAACTTCAGTGGTTTATTTAATTTTAATACTTGTTTAAATTGTGTATTTAATATCAATGTGGATAAACAAAAATTATTGTAAATATTGTTGAATACACTTAAGAATTAAAAGTGTCAACTTTACCTCTTGAGATTAAAAGTGAATACTTTTGTTGCTAAGACACTATTTTTTTTCTCAGTAAAGAAAATGTCAACCTTAGCGACTCCCGGCAGTCAAAAATTGTCATAGTTTTGTGCCGGTTGGAGAAAAACTAGCTCCCTTTGCCATAACACCGACGGTATTAATATGTCCATCCACAACAAAGTTGTAAGATTATAAATATTTGCATCCTTATACGGCCGTCATACATTCCTACACAAAACCAGATTTCAAATTTGGTGGTAAATAAGAAATAGATATCTTAATTTCTTTATAGTTTGATGATTGTATATCTAAGAAATTTAATATTTTTTACCTCAAGATACTTCCAAATCCAATAATTTAGTAATACTAGGAACAGTAACAATGGACTACTTTCAGCATGACTCAGTCATTCTTTATATTAATTAACAAGATCTTCAAATATTTTGCCTTATTGTGAGGCACATTTGTAGGAAATTCTAATTACAACATTCCTTCTAACCTCGACAGTATTTAATGTATCCTGGGATCAGATTCTCGAATATTATATTGTCTATCTCATTGTCTAGACTTAGGCCAGGCGCGCACGGACGATTTTACGATCGACCGATTAATCAATCGGGTAATTAGACCTGTACTTTATATATGGAGAGCGCACATGAACGATCACAAATTCGCCCGATTTGAAAATCTGTATCTAGACACAGATTTCTGGCCCGATCCCGATCGCCCGATTGCATTAGCCCAATGTATTTCAATCTGGGCGCGCGAAGGCATATGTTTTTAGTCAACCGATTCACGACCTGAACTGTATAATAAACAATTAAAAGGCTATAGTGACCGTAATAAAAAACAAAAACTGTGACTTGATGTCTGCGAAACTATGGTTAAGGATTGGGGGCAGCTATCTCAAAAAGAAAAAAACAGATCAAGGTCTAGACCAGCACTTATGAGAGGATGTACCCAATATCGCCTTTTTCGTTTCTTTTCGCGAAATCTAATAATAAGAAGGGCAGAAATACAGGTAGCCTTTATCAAACCCATTTTACAAATGAGCTGAAAATACGGAATCCATTTTGATCGTTCGTCCGCGCTGGGACTAATCGGCCGACTGCAAAATCGTCTCATGCGTGCGTAAACCTGTGGTCTGGCGATTGTGATCGGTCGATTCCATAATCGTCCATGCGCGCCTGGCCTAATTCAGACTGATTTGAAATGTTGTACTGCAACACATTGAATAAGAGAGCCAAAATTATTAACATAAAACCAAATTAAGTATTGGGTGTTCAATTTCCTGTCACTGGGTATATATTGGAAAAGGTTTTTATATATATATAACGTATCCTAGGTGAACTTAACCTAACGTAAACTTAAATAAAAACATTAGCTTTGTTTTGTCATAGCAGCAACTATTTGTCTTGCTATTTAGTTGGTTTAGTGTTTAGCAGAAATAACTTTTAACCTCCACTCCTCAAATAATTTGGCTACAAAATACCCCGAAGCTAGGCTTCTTCGCAACATATTTAATTAAAGATGCACCCTAAATTGTGCGGTGTCGTGAAGCAGGAAAGCAGGTTAAAAGTATTTTTGCGCAGTTACCTACCTGGGTGTTCGCAGGAAGGTCGGCGCTAATGTTCAGAAGTTGGCCTTCGGTGTTGTAGAGCTTCAGAATGTCCCGAGGTCCTGCCTCTGCGGCCGATCTAAACAGGTCTGTAAACAAATTAGCCGTAATTTAGTACTTGTATCCCAGCCCTCTATCGTGCGGCGTGGAAATATTTGCGGAGATTAAAAGTTTTATGGGGGTGATCACGGTGAGGAAGGGCGACATAATTCAATTCTTATAATAAATGGCTTTAAGTGCGTTACCCTAATAAAACGCACAGTCCTTTGGCATATATTAATTAAACCCGTTTTACGTATATCAATGTTTAACACAATAAATTGTTCAATAAATTGTTACAATTCTTATTATTGATATTCCTTACAGCTTTTGATTTTTGTAAGGTGTCAGAATTCAAGGAGCACTGCCATCGGCACTGTCAGAAAGAGTTTCTTACTTAAATTATTATAATAAGGTAGTGAAAGTAATAAATGTAATAAATAAAAATTAGTCGTCGGAACTTATTCCGTCATTTCAGGGTCGTATTTCACGCAGCGCAGCGCAGCGCGATCGAAGCAGATATTTTAGAATTCAGTACATACGTAGCTTTGATGGTGTGGCGTACGTATTATTTATTTACATGACTAACTGGCCGGTTTCTCAAGTAGTAAATATCTGTTAAATAAACTTATCGATTCCATAAACTGGAGATATCCGATGAACTCGGTTTCTGAACCATTCGATAATGCTTATCTATTGCATTTATCCAAAGAAAAATGGCAAGATATCTGTCCAATAAACATTAGCGCACGCGCGCAACGAATTAGCTGTTGCTTGTTTACATCTTTATTGCAAGGCTTAACCCAACTTTTTTGATATTTTCGTGGCGATTACTTTGTGCAATGGAAAATTCTGATTCGTCTGCCTCTTCAGATGAAGAATGTTTAAATATGGTAAGATATCTTGAACGGCCAAGATGTTATCGTGAAAGAGAAAACCAGTATGAAAAATACAGCGATAGAATTTCGAGAGAGGTTTACGGGCGCCGTATTTTTTAAATAGTGTTTTCTACAAATACAAGTAATTTTAGACATTTAAGAACTGAATAATATAGAGTTTAGCAAATAACAACAATGTTATCTCATGCCACCAGCGAACATTCAAAGGTACCGAAATAAAATCAATGTATAACGTCAGAAAGCGATTTATCCAGCAAATTTTTAGGTACTGAAAACTTTCAAAATACGTATTTTTTTAAATTCAGCTATAGATGTAAACATTGTTATAACATAAACTTACATATTTCTGCATACAAGATTGTTCACTTTTGTTTATAAGTATGTGAAAATAATTGTTAAAATATGGGGTTAGAATAGCGAAATAATGTGCGTCATACAAATGCATTTTAAAAGTTATTATATTATTTGAAGAGAGTTTAAATAGTAAAACAAAATAAAACATCAGTAATTTTATGTTTGATATTACTTTTGGTCTACGCGTTTTATTTTTCAAAATTTCAGTACCTAAAAAACACTACAAATTTTACGTCGAGAAATACGACGACCTTAACGAAAGAAACTGTAAAGGACAATGTTAAAAATAGCCGCATAAATCATAAAAAAATCAATAGATTTAATTAACATTAGAAATGGCCCCGAAATACGTCAGATAGCTGGGGAAATGTCGCTACTACCCCTAAACCTATATAAACTACCTTTAAATAGCTTTAAATGGATAAGCATTAATTATTGTTATAAAATTCGTGTACAATTAAAAAAATGCTTGAAAATGATTTGAACAGACTGTAAGTTAATATAAAAAGTTTAAACTCTAAATATCTTTGTCCTGTAAGAGTTTCTTCAAAGAAGAAAGGCCCTACTATTCTGTCGTCAACTATTCCAGCCGACACATTTAATTGCTGAGGGTGTTGGGTATGTGCCTCTGCCATCCAATGAGAATTTTCCCGACTCCAATATCTGCAAGTTTGACGGTTTACTGTACCATTCAAACAAAATGTGGCCTCATCTGAAAAAAGTATTTGCCGGTGTAAATTTCTATTTCCTTGACATAAATCCATTAGAATTTCGCAAAAGTGTAAGCGGCGATCGGGATCATTTTCATTGAGTTCCTGTACAAGTTGAATTTTGTAGGGATGGTATTTTTCCTTCCTCAAGACTGTGCTCTGACTAGTGCCATTGTTTAATGCAACCAATCGTGAAAAATTATGAGGATTATCCACCATACTTATCAAAATGTTCTGTTTCTGATTTTCATTAATGCTTGGACGTCCAGGTTATGGAATATTTACAACATTGCCAGTTTCTCTAAATTTAGACTCTACCTTACTGACTGTTGATTGGCTGATAGGGCGATCTGGATATTTTTCATTAAATAAATCGCAAACTTCCTGCTGAGTTCTAGTCATATTCCCGCATCCGATAAGAATTAAAATTTCAATTCTTTGAGTAACAGTTAAATGTGCCATAATACTTTAAATTGAATAATAATTTCTATGTCGCTTAGAATACTTATTAGAAAGTCGGTGTGACAATGACACTTTGCAAAGATTTTCACCTACGTGATCCATAAAAGAACTATGGAATTCGAAAAACTAAACTTGATAGCGTTTTTGCTTTATTTTAATTGATTTACGTTTTCTAACATTTAATCGTCATTTACTCGAAAACTTTCCTACGTAAGGGCAAAATTTTAGTACTGTCTGATAGAGAATTAAACGATCTCTCAGAATCAAGGAAAAAAATATGGTGTTGCCATTTAAAAAAATATCGATGACGTCATTACTCGAAAACAAATGACATTTTAAAATCGCATTTTACGCTAAAATATGTATTTTTTAAATTAAAAATCGACCTGTTTGAGGATTTTTCCCAAAAAATAATTGTTTCGTTTTTATTGAATTTATTGCATACTTTTGGCGCATACTGTATTCACCGAACCTAAATACAACGGTAAAAACCAGTACTCGCTACGATTTAAAAGACAAGTATTTATGGTTGGACAAGTGTCGACCAAACAACTACTGCTGGTGGAAAATAGCACACGTTATAGCAGGCGTAATGAAATAAGACAAGTTCTCATCTGATCGCATCAACTAGAATACCCAAATGCAGCAGCTATAACAAAAATAGTGACTGATAGTTTGACAGAATTGTGGGGCCGTGAAATGTGAAAGACATTTTCAGTGAGGTAATGTGAATGCAGAAGATAATAGTTTCAATATGCCAAACTATAGCTGCCAACATAGTGTCACGGAATGTGCCCCGTTCGCACCCAATTCGACGACTGCGGGAGAAAAGAAAAATTTATTATTTTATGATGAGATCAATGTTTTCTTTAAATAGATTTTGCTCGAAAACGGCGCATCCTGTCGAGATCGAACAAGAGTACCTTTTTGTGTAGAAAACTATGAAATTTTATCATTTAATATCAACAAGAGAAAATACCTAAAAATAAAAAAAGTGGGGCAATATTTATCTTGGGATCCCCTCAGCATGTGACGCCTCTGAGCAACTATTTTAAGTTGTAAGAACAGAAAACTTTGTAGCATGCGAAATGTATGCTACCCACCAAATTTCGTCATTTTATTTTGAATAGTTCGAAAGATATTCTGGAAAAACCATCTTCAAGATTCCCCTTTTGGGCGGTTCTAGCCCCCTTATTAAGCATTTTTCGGGTCATATTTATAGGAACTTTTTGACTTATCACATGTATAATACATGGCAGAAATATTGCGTACTAATTTCGGGACACCCTGTATAAATACAAATGCTAATGTTAAAATTATTTGGTTTCAGAGATTATCGCTTTCGCCACTTTGTGCGCTTGCATCTTAAACATTATCGTGGATACTAGAAAATGGGGCATTTTGTTGCTTAACTAGGATAGCAAAAGTAATGAATGTAATTAATAGTGAAAATGCTTAATTTGTTAAGTTTGAAGCCATTACAATACCTTCTTGATTTGAAAGGTTAACTAACAAACAAAATTTTAGCCTTAGAACTGTTCATACAGAACTATAGCGAAAAATATTTAAAACTTGTTATGAAAATTTTCCGGCATAAAAATCCCTATATATTCTGTATTTTTATATGTCTGTTCGAGATATGCGAGAATCAGCGTAGATATCCAATTTACCAGACGTAAACGTCATCGTGCCAAAATAAACATCGCTCTTGTTATTTCATTTCCGAACTTTCCATATAACTTATTACTGATTTTAGTTCACAACTGTTAAAATGTCATTTTGCTTCTGCAATCATTTTCTGATCCATTTGGTTCGCTTCCCTTATAAGTTTTTTAGTAACTAAATGAAAAATTAAATACCTAATTGATGTAGTAGCCAAATATCTTGTCGTTGCTAACCGCATTACTACGTGTACGCATCAAATAAATAATTATTAAAATTATATTTAAAATAATTATGTGTACTATAGAGAATCTATCTACTCTCATATAAACTTTTTCTTAGCAAACTTTGATGATAAATTTCATTAAAATTTACGGAAGAACTATCGTACTTGTAAAACTTTTTTGCTATAACCAATGGTCCATTTCGCCATCACTGGCTAGAGTTAGGGCTACCATATTTTATAATAAAAATTAATCATCTTAAAGCATGAGGGAACTTTGCTAAGTCAATAACAACTGCAATGTAGAACACGTACATATGATTATCTTAAATATTTAAAATAAACAGTAGAATGCCACTAAAATTAGTACTGCGAAGTATATATTTATTAAAAGTCTACAAATTCTTAAATTGAACTTTTTAATTTCAAAATGATTTTTTTGCAGTATCTATCAACTCTGGTACGCACTTCTAGATGTATCTTAAAATCGTTTTAATTATTACAAAACTATAGTTGTATTTAATATTAATCAACTGTTATTACATTTTAAGATTTGGATAACTTTTTCCAATTTAAAAGCAGAAACAATATCTACAGATAAAAGTCGGTTGAATTTTTTATTACTTTATCTATTTTAAGGAAGCTAAACTAAAAAAATGAATGCTGGAGATCTTAGAAAGCTGTAGCCTAATTTATTTTTCTTCAGCAACACCTACATGAAATTCTGTAATTGACAGCAATTAATTGATATCTGCTGAAGCTGGAAATGTCCAGATACTTTGTCGACGTATGAAATATAAAAATATCAGTCTGGAACGGATTTTGCTTTCTAGGACATTCGGCTCTTTGACTCGGCAAGTTTAATTATATCTCTTGATTATAAATAGTCATCACTTTTCGAGTAATATTTTCTGAAGTAGGTTAACAGAAAAAATATTAATTATTCGAAGAAATATTAGAATATGATGTGATTTATTTGAACTTGAATATTGTCTAATATTTAATCCAAGATGAGGCGGAGCAGCATCATGTTGCATCCACATATTTTGACGAAGAGTGAGTGGCAAATTGTCGAGAAAAGTGAAAAAATCATTTTGCAGGAAAATTAGGAATGTAAATGTAAAGTTCTAAACTTGGTATATTATATGTAGGGTATGTGCAGCAATATGTGCAAATCTGTTTAGTAACTAATCTGTTTCTTAAATCCCTATTTTTCCTTAATAAATGAATTTACATTGATAAAAAGATGTATTTGTGGAAAAATGGCACATCTGGCAGCCCTATATTCAGATACACCCGGTATAAAATAAATTAGAACACTTTAGAGCAAGTCAGAACATTATAAATTGTTCGTTTGTAATTTGAAATTTAAAATGTTATTAAGTGCAATACATTTTACTCTGCTCTGCTCAAGAATCGAATTTATCTGCAAAATGAGTTTTATGAAAAATTATCAAGAGTAATAAAATATTCTAAACACAATTCTACATTAAGTGAAATCGGCATATTCTGCTGCCAAGAATACAAAGTTAACGGGATGACCTGCTTATTTACTACACCCTGTATGAGTTTTTATATATTTTTAGGTATTAATAATATTGTGTGAAACTAACTACTCAGTGGACAAAAGCCCCAACCTGCGCTGAATTACACCCACAATATATACCCATATATTCCTTATTATTAGCGTTTGTAACATTTTTTTACTGTTTTAGAAAGGTATTTTAAGCTAATATAAATGAAATTTCCTACAATTCCTATCAATGAAGTCATATGTATGTTCTCTGATACCAAACATCTAGGTATGCTAATGAACAATTCCACAGACAAAGCTTTATTCAATAATTATTTAAAGAAAATAATCTAATTTACTCACTCTATAAAAATCTAACTTCACTTTTTTGGCAGTGGGAACACGACAAATTCAACCACAATAGATGAGATCTGACCTATTTCTGCATTTTTATAATAATTTTTATAGTTAGATATTTGATTCAACTTAAAGGAGACCACCTGAAGAAGCAATCCTAAAAATTGCATTAGCATACCTAGATGTTTGGTATCAGAGAACATACATATGACTTCATTGATAGGAAATGTAGGAAATTTGATTTATATTAGCTTAAAATACCTTTCTAAAACAGTAAAAAAATGATAAAATATCTCTCCTTCTGATTTCCTTTTTAGAAACGCGATTAAATCGACGTACTTACGACTATCCGTAATTTCCATGATATAACTGAATGTATCAGAGAATATTATACCTATATTCCTTATTATTAGCTTTCGTAACATTTTTTTACTGTGGAATTGTTCATTAGCATACCTAGATGTTTGGTATCAGAGAACATACATATGACTTCATTGATAGGAATTGTAGGAGATTTGCTTAAAATACCTTTCTAAAACAGTAAAAAAAATGTTACGAAAGCTAATAATAAGAAATATATGGGTAGATATTGTGGGTGTAATTCAACGCAGGTTGGGGCTTTTGTCCACTGAGTAGTTAGTTTCACACAATATTATTAATACCTAAAAATAAATAAAAATATTTTATCATAACGGAAACATTGAAGGAATTAATATGGTGGAAATGGTTCGAAGATATATATAGCGATATATATAGGGGTACAGAAATGGAAAATGCGTCAAGCAACCAGTTGGCATAATACGTTAATAGGTTTGGCAAAATGCCATGTAATATAACATTGTTCCTGAGTTTTCCAAAGCGCCAACAATATGCTTGACATTATTTGCGTCGTTGCTTGCAGATTCAGGAGTCGATTTATTAATTGTTAAAGAACATGGTGGATGGCGCTCTGGCAGAAGCTATATAGAAGATTCCAAAGAAAATAAGAAGAATGTGGCCTATAATATTTTGGATAACGTTTCAGGCACTGCTGGTACTGCAACAAGTTCAAGCATTTGGGAATTAAACTTACCTTCTAAACATACACTTATCATCTGCTGGAATTAATTTAACAACTTGTTCAGGACTTTTAATTAATGTTATTGAATTTTTATAGTAAATAAGAACAAGTAAAAGCAGTTACAATCTTTGTTTTTGTTTATTATTTACTTTAAAACTGGCGTGTTAGTATTAAATCATAATGGAACTGGGTGTTATAATGAAGACAATAATGGAATACAAATAAGGGTGCTAAATGTGTCATAATGACACCATCGAAGATTAATATATTAACGCAACTGTAAGGTTCTATTAAATGGCTCTGTAAATAAATAATTGATATTTATCTGTGACATTGTGAAATAAACCGTTAAAAACATTTTAAAGTTTAATTGATGAATTTTAACTCCGGTTTATATTTTTAGAAATGCCTTGATCGTCCTGCATAAAGATGGCAAATATAAAAGCGGAGCGAACGACAAAAGGCAATTAATATTGTTTTAGCCGAAGAAAGAAAATTTCAAATGAACGTGTAAAATGCAAAATTGTCAAATGGAAAATTAATTAAGCGGGCCCTGGGAATACAAGAGTTGTTAAGAGATATTTTCCCCGTAACAGGCCTTTAAGCTGGGGATTACAGTTCGTTAACGCAAGCTGGAGTTTTCATTTCGCGTTGCGTCAATGCACCTTCTTTATCGATTTTCAGATTTTAATATGATTATATCGTAGAGCAAAAGACAAGCCACAATAGTGCTTTGTGTGGAAGCGGATGAGGACTGAAATTTCGCGGTTTTATAAACAAGTAAAAGGGTAAAACGTGCCCTTTCTACCTTTATGTAAATTAATAACTCGGTGAGACATGAATGTTCACGTTTGTAACGTTTACTGTCACAAGGCAGTATCCTGGCTCTTCATTATCTGCCATTAGTTTATTTCTAAAAGTCATTTTATAGCCTGTAATTCTTTCTGCAAGTTGCAAGTTTCTTGCACGTATCCATGCGCAGAAAACAGTAACGTATTGCAAAATCCGTCGTATTTGAAAGATTCTTGCACTTTTAAAATATAGGTCTTGATCAATTTTTATTGCAGCTTTTCTGCAATTCTGGAGAATAATTTAGTGATTTGAATGGGTACCACTATACGCAAAAATTTCCAAGCTAAACTGTCTCTTTCAAACTGCCTTCTTCCGCTTCTACTTGATTATTATTTGTTGAGCATACAAAAATATATTAACCGAAACCTTTATTTTATATGTTATACTGTTTGTTATTGATACTTGTCAAACATGGATAATAAACAGTTTAGTTTTTAGTGTAAATTCGGTATAAGGTGTTGGTATCGCTTCTATTGCAATTGCGAATTGATGAATGTAAAACAAACTGCAAGTCAGATTTTTGGAAAGGGTATTGCAGGGGCAAGGGCTTGCTGCAAGCCATTGCACAAAGAAATTTGTAATGTAAAGCGGTTTTAAGAATTGTGATAGCCAGTATGTATGTCAGCGTTGTTTCACTATCATTCATTGAAGTTATAAAAGATATCTAAATTATTTGTAAAAAATGATATATCAAGTAGAGGCAAATGAACATTTCCTGAATATCACTTTATTTAAGTTTATGAGAGGAACTAAGACAACGTATGTCTCTAATATCGTTGAGGAAAGCTTTGGAGAAGGTACAACACGAAAATAGTACTTTTTTCTTTCAAAGAGGACTAATATGACAAAATATGCTTCATTTTCAGGAATACTATCTGATTTTGATGGATGATGAGAAAAGGAGCATGTTACTAGATTGTCACTGGAGAAAGAACATCAGTTGCTTCGTTTCAAACAGGGCGATTTTGACGACGATTCTCTACGTTTAGGGAAACCATCTCATTTTAATTGCTTCATAATGTTCTGCGTTAGTCAACTCGGAAATTGGTCAGTATTTATTTATTTAGATACCAAAAATTCCCGCCCAGACGTTCATCGAAAATTCCTGCTGAAATCCACTTTCTACAGTAGCATGGGGATTCTCGTTGTTCCAAAAATGATGTTATGAAAGTTTATGATGGCATCCCGTAAAAAAAACTTGCCTCATCTGTGAATAAAACTTCAGACGTAAAATTGGGATTGTTTACAATTTTTTTAAGGAACCACAGACAAAACTCCAATCGTCTAGGAAAATTTCTTGGTAACAATACCTGCACCCATTGCTTATGGTATGGATACAACAAATTTGTATGTAAAACCTTCCAAATACTTCGATGACTGACTGTGAAGCTAATTTTTGGGTACTTATTGAATAATTGCCGTCAACTTGAAGAATCGCTTTCTCTGGCTGCGGTGTCTTTATTGCCCTCGGTCTACCAGGACGCTCAGTCTCTTTAGTTAGATCCAGTTTCATATAGTCTAGCATGTAATCTGGTCGAAGTTTGTTCTGCTAGAATATCTCCGTTAGTATATCGTTCTCGATAAAGTCGACGGGCTTCTGCAGCATTTCCATCTGCAATCTGCATTCATATTTACTTGATACGATCGTGCTTGCACGCTCAAACAATTTCATGATAGTAGTTACTTCTACTGTTGTAAAGAACAGAATTCTCTTATCACTGGTATTATTTTTAAATTCTACGAAAAAAGAACCTATAAACATTTTGTAAAAAATACTAAAGAATTTCGTATATCTAGTGTCGTGGTTAAAATCATTTTTTATTATAAAAATTAATGTCATGTCGGTAATAATGTCATAAATTATTTCAATCTTTGAGAGGTATTTAAATCAAAAGTAAATAATTAGTTTCCCTTATTTGAATACACATTCAATTCGATTGTTTAACTATTTCAAAATTACAGCATTCTAAGAAAGTTGCATCTTTAATTGTTCAATCTGACAAAAACGCTTTTTACCATATATATCAGTCAGGTAACCCTCTTCAACGCCACTGGAATTATAATCCGTACTCTAATTTCATAAAAAGAAGCCTCTATTACTGCTAACAAACTCGCCAAAAAAGCGAAAATACGTTTGAGTTATTAATAAAAAACCTATTTTGACATCCCGCTACCAGGAAACGAAGGAAGTTAGGACACACGTTTATATCAACTTTGTTTCATAAAGTATGACAAGGAATTACCACCTGAAATTAATGACATCATTTAAGATACATCCTGTATAGTAGGGAGCATAAAAACCCATACCAAAGTTTACAGAATATAAATTAATTCACTCGGCACAACATTGTCTACATTTACTTACCAATGTGTACCAGTACGGCAGGTGGGGAACACCGAAAGGCATTACATTCTGTAAACTTTGCCAATACCATTATTACAAATTTTCCAGATTCACATTAAATTTAAAGCTGTGCCCAATGAACAAATGGTACGCGGAAGAAATAAGTTCCAGTATAACGTGAAAATCACGTTTCGATAATAACTAATACGAAAAGATATTTCATGTAAATATTTTATGACCATCAAAACTGAATTGAAAGTGTTAAATTTCACTGTAAAATCCTCCAGAGAAAATTGCTAGGTTGGCGTAAAATCTTGAAAGCATCTCATTTATATGCCGGATCCGTTTAACACTTTGGAAAAGCAATGAACAGTTTCTCTTTAACAATGTTATTTCCATAGACCGTAATATTACCAGACCTTTAAAGATTTTGCAAGATGTATTCCAGCCTAAAATTTTAAAGCATCATTTAATGATTTAATCTCTATTTCAAAGTAGATACAGTACAAACTAAATAAAATGTGCTGCAATTGAATATAAACAGGTACAGTGATTTACATCAAAATGACATAAATGAAATTTATTTCATACTGTCTACTAAATTACTATTTTCCAGTTATTCCTTAGTCATTTGCAGCCGATAAATCGTACATTACCATTGGTTTTACAAGCTTATTTCTATACAGGGTGTTTCGAAAATAGTTGAAGAAAATGAAACAGTTAATTCTTCAGCCGATTTTAATGGGGGTGTTTCAAGTAAAAAAAATATTCTAGCATCCCCCAAGATGTTACGACCCTTTAAAACTATGTGATAGAATCAAGTCAGTCAATTAATTTTCTGTTCTTTTTGTAAATGTGAAAACACCAAATTTATCGCAGGAATGATAAAAAGCCATTAAATAAACTGGTAATAACGGCGGACAACTAAAATGATAGGAACCTACTACAGAAAGTATCGCTCCGATAGTCATAGGGGAAAAGTGTTTTCAGATTTTAAAACTCCTCTAAATAAAAAAGTTACAGACGAATAACGCCATATTAACTTGTTTCAAAATAATTCAAAAACCTAGATCTAGTTGCAAGTGTCATTAGGTTTTTTCCCCCAACTGCCCATTTTCGTATCGCTTATAGTTTCCAAGATGCCAATACACGCATCACCAAAATGTCCCATATCGTATTATTGAATAAACCATTAAATACTTGTTACCTCGCTAACAATAATTGTTAAACATATGGGCACTTAAAAACAGAGCCGATACTGGAAATGTAAATACAACGTCTGCGCAGAGCCGTTTAATGCCATAAAACGTGGTCCATTATTTCTGATTATTACTTACCTAAAAAATGAAATTTCATCCCTATTCCGATCTGATTGGCTATTACAATTGCCAACAATGCACTTCCCTATAATTACACAGTGATTAGAACTTATTAGAGCAATTTCTGAAAAATATATAGATATAAGAATAAATCATAAAACAAAAATATTCAATTCCTTAAAAGGCACAAAGCAATAAGTATTAAATAAAGTAACACTATTTAAAGGGCAATAAAGATTTTAATATAACTAGAATTTTATTTTAAACCCTGATGAAAATATTTAACACAATTTCTCAAAATAATTAAATATTTTATGTTAGTTTAATATATTCCTTTACATTACTTTTAAAAAAAACTTATTAACTTTTTAAAAATTTCATCAAATATTATTACGATATACATTTTACTGAATCAGACTCAGTCAAAAGAGGGCGGAGCCAAACTTCCGCACACACTCCACCGCTCCCCTATCGAGGCTTCATTGGTATAGTTGTATTGAATAGCATGGGTACAGTCTAGGTGGTCTGTGCGTAATACCAAC
Source organism: Monochamus alternatus (assembly GCA_037114965.1). Classification (NCBI taxonomy): domain Eukaryota; kingdom Metazoa; phylum Arthropoda; class Insecta; order Coleoptera; family Cerambycidae; genus Monochamus; species Monochamus alternatus. The sequence goes on along the minus strand of CM073431.1, from coordinate 67,076,876 downwards.
AACAGGAGCCAAAATCAGTATATGGGCGGGCCCAGAGATGCATATAGCAGGTCTGTCCCCCCACAGAGCCTAGCCCAAGAACAACCAAAGCAGGTTAGAGAGTACCAGCTTAAGCTAGGGATGTGCACTTTGATTCTGTTACTGGCAGCGACCAGTTGCCGCGGTCACGACATAGCAATCCGGAAAATCATTAGAATGATTTTCGTGCTGTATTTTCTTCAGTGGCTTTCGATCCGTAAACAATTCAAATAGTTATCCTCAACTCATATACTGAGCTCAAATAAAATTATGTCAGAAATAACAATTTCTTTTATTTGATATTTTCATTTGCAAATAATTTACACAATCTCTACACAGACGTTCAGCTCCGAAAATTATATAATTAAACAAGAGAATAGGAAAAGATTGAAATATGATTTTGTTTTATTTACGTTACACGGTCATATAAACATGCAAGTAAAAATATTTATTTTGATGGAGTTATATTTGTTTCATCCTCAAATGCAATTTTCTTGTTACTTTCTAAATCCACTTTTTGTGCTGCCATAATGATAATAAAGAGAGAAATATAATAAAACAGAATTTATATTTTATGGTTTTTTAATGCAATCCAATGGTAAGTCAAGAAATCGGTGTTCTTTTTCTAAATAAAATAGAAACAGCTGACGACTGATCCAGTTACTTTCATTTAAAAGTGTTATGGACATCATCATCCATGCAAGAAATTTCCATAAATAGTCGCCTATGGAAAATATTTGCCTAAATATTTACGATGCCTGTACATGCACATAATTTTGTTATATATCATTTGACAAGTTATTTTTTAAACAAGAAAATGGATTTTATGCATTAATTTATTCCCTCTGCTATGGATGGTATTTATCATCTTCAAATCCTGTGGTGAATTGGGCAAATAAATCGTATATTTCTAGAGATGCAAGAACTACCTTCAATTTCAAATTATATGATTTTTCTGCAGAAGCTTTGCTATCAGATAAGCTAAAGCAAGATTTTACTTTTGGCGATAACGTTTACACTATTACTATTTAAAATAACAATTTGCTTCTCTTTTTGGCAAGAGTTCTTAGATATCTGGTGATATTGAACGCGATTCCCCTTGATTTCTAATATGTTTGATGCTCTACAAATATCAAAAATTGTGGACAGTATCAACAACTAGATGAACCGTATTGTTGAGACATGTCTAATGACATTGCTAAAGGGAACTATAAATTCCTTTTAAATAGTTATAAATAACATGTTTACAATAACCGTTTACTGACGTGTTTCTTTCCTTTAGTGACTAAATACAAATATAAGCAAAATCAATGTGAACTTTGCTCATATCTAGCAAACTATGAGTATAAAAATTTCTCATTTCTGTTCTGTCAATTCAGCAGACCCATAAAATGTGATATATTTACTATGCTATGTATAGTAAACTGTGAAGTAACTATGTAAATTTCTTTGACTGGCGCGTTTAGGAACAAATTTATGCGCATAATTCTTCTATATTAAAATGGAGTTTACTAGATTTCTGTTATCCATCCTTTGTATCGTGTACAACAGAAACCGCTCAAAAGTTTGTTAAAAAACTATTATTTCAAGTAAAACTATTTGCCAATGATTTCTATAGAGACAGAACAATATTTTGAGTAAAAAATACATACGTTTGTGTACGTGTGAAAATGATGTACAGAGTGTTTCAAACTCGAGCCTCAGGGCTGCTATTAGCTAATAAAAAACGCAATTAAATTTTTTTTAGGACTACTTAGGCTTGCCTTTTAGCTTAAAAATGCCCCAAGACATCCCTGTACACTTTTTCCTAGTTAATAAATAAATGTGTATCATAGTACAAGATTTCTTATCGTACGAGTATAACAGCACTACAATAAGCATTACAATATTAACGCTACTCTTAGATTTGCAATATCATATACAGGGCGATTCAAAACTATTAGGAAAATGGTATGATCCGCACTTTTTGTTTTACCGAATCCTGTTTGTATTTGTAAATATTTATATCAATAGAATTTGGTACGTGGTCGTACGTCGTCTATCTGAATATGATTAATATAGTAGGTTTACCAAGGACCACCTGATTACGCTTAATGCATTACAGCATGTTTGAAAATTTTAATTTTCTCTTCTTTTTTCTAATTTGATTTCCCAGCAGATCCAAAGCACCTTTACGCACAAAAAAGTATTCTGTACCTTTTCATTCAAAAGGTGATTTACTAAAAAACGTCTCTAAAGTTAAAATACTAGCACTAGAAAATATAAAAGTTTATGCTTAATATAAAATGTGGCCAGAAAAATAATTTAAACAGATTGATTGACATATTATCCTCCTTATCATGTATAGGCATCTGCAATATTTTACAGGAGAATACATAAACGAAAATAGATGTACATATTAGCCTAACTTTATTTCTTAATAATAAAAACCATGTAATTTGATAAAACTACTTTATTAATCGTAAATAATAAACAGGCTACTTACAATGACATACATAAATTCTGTTAAAAATCAGTTTGGATGATCGTAAAAATAAAATTTGAGGCTCAACTCTAAGAATTTAAAGCCCCTGTTTGCGTCATTATAGTTTTCTTTATTAAAATTTTAAACTGTTGATCACAACGCAAAGCTAATATGTACCAAGAATTGATATTCAATACCTATGTTTATCAACATTGAGTAGTCGTTCTATTCGAGGCTAATTAGTAGTTACCAAATCTTTTACCAATTCCTTACAATTTGTTCAGTGCAAGTGGTTAAGTTATAAGGAGTAACAACTATTTCGAAAAACTAGCTAGAGCCAAGAATACCGAAATCTTTTTTGGATTACAGAGTTTCCTCTTTTTGTCTCGCTTATTCTGTTCTTCGATAGCAATCAGCAGTATTAGATACGCCTCATATAATGTCTCATGTTCAACAAAAGGTTTAATATTTTTCTTCCAAAAATACAGTCCACTTAATTTTGGCAATTAGTGCCAAACGAGCTTCTACATTTGGGAAAATAAAAGAAAACGTCCCAAATTAATTATGAATTCAATTTTTTTACTAACATCTGAAAAACTCCGTATAATACTTTTGTACAATAAATAGATAATTAAATAAATAATATTATTATCCGTTAAAGCATTTGTCTCAATGTTCTTCTTTTCACCAAAGAGGTAGGTATCTTAAGAATTTTAAAGTAATAAAATTCAATCTTATACCATCTCTTAAAACTTTTAATTGGAAACAAAATCAGGCGTCTGTCCTCGAGCATTCAACGTCTGAAAATCCAAATCTTTTGTAAGCACTGAAATTTTGCAGGGAGATTCACGCGACAACTCACGCGGGTATAAGCCGAGACCTAAGTTCGAAAGTTTGCGGGCAAATTCTTATTGACATAAGACTTTTGAAAATACTCCACCCAAAATAAATATTTGCAGTCTTAACGAAAATAAAACACAGTAACCCTTGACATTGTAAAGGATTCTTTCTCTAACAAATTAATCAATATTCAATGGAAAATTATATTGTAGAATAATATTTTTTAAATAATATTTAGAGTGAGAGTGTGGGATACATGGAGGTTAAAAAAAATGAAGAATTTGGTGCAGAATCTAAATGATTTTCGGATATCAATAACAGTTTTCAAAGCTAAATGTTAAACTGCACAAAAATTAACAGTAGATCATGTAAACACAATTATTTAATCAACGTAGCGATTTCCCATGAAATTGGTTCTACAGAGTGTACATAAAATGAAGTATGGAGTAAACCTACTATTTCGGAATATGAACATACGAGGCGTGATAAAAAATAACAAGAATTTTGTAATATCTTGGGTTGTATTGATTGGTCTGATTCGCCAGATATTTTCGTTGCTGTGTTGGTAAATATGTATGAAAAGTATCTATACATTATCGGATCATATCGGATGTTTAGTCTGTTGCCTCCTGTCACAAAGGTTACATGTGTTTAGGTACGATCAGATTTATTTCTTTAAAAAATCATAAAATTTGCATTGCATTTTCCAATAAGAATGGAATAAAGTGTTATGACTTATTATGCATCTGTTACAATACGTTTTTGATTTCATTTAACGACTGAATTCGCCGCTGTTTTAGTTCAGAATTCAATAATTTTGTAACAAATCTGGTTGCCACTCATTTTGTCCCAAAACGTCTGAAAAAATATATGGCATGAGCCAATTGATATTCCAACATCATCAGATACTTCTAAAATACTTTTGCATTTTGTTCAATTCTTATAGCAAAATGCAAATACAAACCCTCTGGTCCATTTTTTAAATAAATAATTGTCAATCCTACCAAATCACATGTAGCCTTTGTAACAGGTGACAACATACTAAAAATTCGATATAGCTAATAATGTATAGATAAGATATTTATATATCACCTTCACTTGATTTATATGAAGGGACAGCCAGTTCAATTATCGGTCATCTCACCTAAGGCATACTGATGAGGGCTAACAAGCCCTAAACCGGTCTATGTCTGGAGGTGTGGCCGACAAGGGTTCTTCGTAGTTCACACAAATACTGCAGGTGTAATTCAATGCCGGTCGGGGCATTAGTCCGTGGAGTAGTTGTTACCTGCAGTAACATTTACAAACGTATAGATACTTTTAGACGTGTTTTCTAACACAACAACGAAAATATCGGGCGAATCGGACTAATACAATCCCACATATTACAACATTGCCGTTACTTTTGATCACACCTCGTATTTCAGAAAATTCCTTAGAGAGGTCGATTTTATTTAAAGTTGCACAATTTTTGAGTTGATTTATTTAATTGTTATTGTTGTTTATATGGTGTCATCTATATTTTTAAAATTTACCGAATATTTTTTTTTTGTTTTTGATCTCTCGACACTGATTTAAAAAATATATACCATCTGGTATGCATAGATTCGCAGCTACAAACATTTGAAAACTTAAGTTAGACAACTGAAATAGGCTTGTGTTAATATTATTTTTAAAGACATTGCAACAGTTTTATTCTCTTTATTATTTTATCGTAAAAATTCTTCTATTTTATATCATTGCATCAATCGGTAACTCTTAGAACTGAAATATAAGGGTGATTCGCAACTTATCTAAAAAAAAATTGGGAATAGGTACGCCATGAAAAATGGAATCAATATCGTAATTTTTTTTTAAATCCATATAGTTCCGAGTAAAAAATGATTAAAGTTGTAGTTCTTTCAATCTTTAAATCGCTGGGCTACTGTAGTCTCTACTCAGGTGATTCAGAATATTGAAATCTGATACTTGTAGTACGAATTAACGTTTTTGTGATGTTTACATTAGTTTTTCAAGTGTTAAAAACAACTTACGTGTATAGCAACTCAGACTTGATGGATATCGTTTTAATTTATGGTGAAGTGGAAATGCTTTAGCAGAACGATTTCCCGGCAAACATGTGCCAAATGCAGCTACTTTTACCACGATGTGCAGTGACCGCAAGTGCAGTACAACGCGAGCGTGACATGGGAAATTTTAAACAGAATCGTGAAAGAGATGGAGGTCCACAACGTCCACGACGTATTTCAGCAGTGTGGCGTATAATACACAAAGTTCAATTGCATCAGTACCAAGTACAGCGGGTCCAAGCATTAATACCAAGATATTGGACGAGGAGGACCGGTATCATGGTCGCCACGATCCTGACTTATTTATTTATACTTCTTTTTGTGGGGATATTTAAAAAATGAAGTGTATCGCATCGACGTGGATAGTACTGATTATTTACCCAAACGTATCAAAGCTACTGCCAATGCCGATAACTTACGAGTTCAAAACACACAAAGCAGAGACATTTGTGTTAGTCTGTAGAAACTATGTAAGACGGGCCCAAAATTTTGTTGTTGTAACATCAAGTATGTCAAACTATTTTATTAATTAAAACCACAAGTTAATCCTATTAATAATTAATATCAACGGCGGCTAAAGCAGTTGAATTTGCTGTATTAAACAGGTGTTATAAAATGTTATTCATTTCTTTCTTTGGGAATTTATTTAAATTTGTTGTTGGGTCACCGATTGCATGTTTTGCTTTGTCAGGTTTTACAATGAAGTAATTTCCAATCCCGTGCAGAAGTGCATTTTTAAATAATTTTTGAACTGCCTTGATTTTTTTTATATAATTGTATTTGTAAGAGTTCCCAGTACATTAAAAAATTTTTTTTAGATAAGATCCGAATCACACTATATACTTATGTAAACTAGATGCAGTTACACGGTGCGCACGCAACAATAAATATATGTTTTATTTAACACAGTATTCAAAACCAATCGATATCAATTTAATTAAGATATTGAATGCCCAGCAATGCTGTTCCACTCAAGAATGATCTGTTTAATATTGTGGGCATAAATGCATCCAAAAATATGAACAGTAAGTATAATTTTTTTCACCTAATGTCAAATAGGACTTGTTTCAACAATGCTTACAGGAATAACCTAGACAATGATCTTTTATCATCTATATGATTAGACTGATTCGGGAAGATGTTTAACAGCAAAATATAAAGGAAAATTAATAAACCCTTCGGTCAAGATAGTTATACACCATTTAATATCTAAGTTATTTTCTGTTATCGGAAAGTTTGTTTCCTTTTCATACCTCAGCCACAGAAACATCTAAACCAATCAACCTAAAGAGACTTATTATTGATAGAGGATTAGGGCGGCATTAAGCTGGACACTAATTTAATCCGTTTACATGAAGCGGAAGGGTGCCATAATCCACATGAATTTGGGGGCCTTACGTTTGCGACTTCCACTAGTTCGCTTCATCGGACAGGTCTCTGCGATTGCTATCTTGGAATATTGGATATGTCTAGATTAGGAACAGCCTATCCGAATTATATAAATAAAATCCAAAACAAATGGAAGGATTTGGCCAAAAGTACTAACTTAGTTTATACAAAGTTAAGAACTTTTATTTTAGTAAACCAAAATTCATAGATTTTGTCAGGACTGGTTAAGGTTCCCTAATTCTTTCGACTAGATGTAAATTTAAGTTTCAGAAGAATAATCATGTACATGATGTACTTGTTTACAGGATATCCCAACGGAAATTTGACCCCCCCTATAATTGGAAAACCGAATAATATTTCAAAACTCGCCGAGACCCGTCGATTTTTGTTCTTGGGGGGAGCTTTTTTGACAGTCAAGCCAACTCGATATGTTCATCCCCCTAATGCCTAGCAACCCCAACTTAAAAATTTCAAATGCAACTACCCCACTTGTGGCACATCATTTTAAAGCCCTTTTCATTGCGAATACAGTGACGTACCGTTTTTAGAAATCGGTTGAGATTTGACAGAATTATTGGTTACAAACGAAAAGATGAAAAACCAACTTACGCGTAGTAATTTCTACACAAATTCCTACCACTAATAAGTTTTTCATCTACTACACATGACCGCATTACCTAATTGTTATTGATGTGTCTATCAGTTTACAAAAAAATCAGAAATGAAATAAAAAAGCTGCAATCCTGGCAATTAATTTCAGTAACTGTGATGATGCAACTGAATTTCAGCAGTTTTCATAATATCCATTATTCAATTTTTTGTTGAGCATTAACAAAACTGCTGATTAGGGTACATTGAAAATACCTTTCAAATGATAGGTCATCAACACGATATTGCCATTTGAAATTTATTTGGGGAAGGGGAGTGGCTTCATAATCTGCGCGCACAGAAAATGTTTGCCCTTGAAAGAAAAACTAATAACCTTGACAAATATTTTTCGCCTTTTATTCCTAACAAATATGACCAGTTTGGAAATGAAAACACTGTATATATACTATATTGCAGTGAAATAGAGGTCGTAAATCGTCTGAATTCTTGCCACAACTGTACCTAATGTTACAACAACTGTTCAAAATTTTCTACACTGACGTTTAAACACATTTGAGCCCCGTTTCTACGAACACAAATATTTCTGGATCTTGTTCGCTTTAAACTCGTAAGTTACTGGCAGGAGCTATGATACTCTCACATAAATAATCACTAGTGTCCACTTCGATGCGACACACTTCATCTTTAAATATCCCCATAAGTCAGGAGATCATGGCGGCTATGGTACAATCGCACAGCTAAGGGTTGCATCTTCCAGAAGTCCAATAAGATCTATTCGAAGGAACGTGATATACTAAACCCCATCCATTCGCTTAGGTAATAAGATTGGTGCAATTAAGCGATCATCGACAAACCCTGCCCAAACATTTAAGTGTTGTTGGAAATGATTCTGTTTAATCACATGCAGATTTCCAAACATGAGTTTTATTAATGTTACACTTCTTGTTTAGTGTAAAAATAGATTCATATGTAACTAACACACCAGTTGTAAATATGGGATTTTGTTACAACAATTCACAAAATCTAATTCGTAAGGGATAATCCTTTGGTATTAATGCTTGGACACACTGTACATGGTACGGATATAATTGGACTTTACATATGAGACGCCTCATATATTCCTTGTACTTGTTGAGCGATTTGTCTGGTACTTATTCGGGGATTCTCTTCAATAAGCTCTAAAATATGTTCTTCAGTTGCTGCAATATGCCGTGGACGCCCTAGTCTCTTCCACGATTCTGTTGTAAATTTCCAGTGTCACGCCTGCGTTATACTACCGCGGTAAAAGTAGCTGCATTTGGTATATGTCTACCGGAAATCGTCCTGAGTACAGAGAAAAAGCTGCTAAAGCATATTGTCTTACTTCACCATAAATCAAAACAATATTCTTCAGTTTCGAGTTGCTATATACGTAAGCCATATTTTGCACATGAAGAAAACTATACAGTAGTATATATATATATATATATATATATATATATATATATATATATATATATATATATATATATATGTATATATATATATATATATACATATATATATATATATATATATATATATATATGTATATATATATATATATATATATATATATATATATATATATATATACATATATATATGTATATACTACTATCGGATATACTACTATCTCAATAACTTTTTTCTCGGAAAATATAAGGATTTTACAAACATTATTTTGCAATATTGAGAATCATCCTGCATAAGTATATACAGGGTGGTCGCGATGTAATGGGCCAAAATTCGTGACTAGATTCCTGACGTGAAAATATTGCGATTTAGACAAACTCATCTTAGTCCAAAAGTTGAGTTACAGAGATACAGGGTTTTTAATGCAAAATATTATTTTAGTTTTTTCTTATTTATTTCATAAAAATTCATGACTAGATTCCTGACGTGAAAATATTGCGATTTAGACAAACTCACCTCAGTCCAAAAGTTGATACTTACAGAGATACAGGGTGTTTAATGCAAAATATTATTTTAGTTTTTTCTTATTTATTTCATAATAAATACTCATATCGAGATGAAATTTTGGTGTTAGGGGTTTTCTGGGGCGAGAGATTGAAATATAAACATGGTTTGCTTGTAGTTCATAGAGAGCGCCACCTGCGCTAGGTCGAATGCGTTGAAAACGACAGAACTTTTTTATCTTTCAAAAATCTAATTCTCAGGTAGCAAATTCTGATTTTACAACTTCTTTTACACAAAAAAACTATACTTTTTGATAGTAGTTATTTTGTACCGTTCTCAAGATATTTAGCTTTGGTAATTCGAGTAATCAAAATAAGGTTGTTACGTTATGTGAAAAATATATCTTCTTAGATAAAATTTTGTTATAAAAAAATTATTTATTTAAAAAAATGTCCATTACAATAACTTACAAAAATGTTACGCAAATATGTTTACAATACTTTATTGTTTTACGAATTTTTCATATACTCAACATTTAAGATGTCTTCTTTAGTTGTACCACACAACTACAGTTATAATGCTCAAACTTATGTCAGGCTAGAACATTTGCTCTTTACGGAACCGTACACAACAATGCCCCTAATACAATCTATTTTAACCGCTAAGAGAATCATCGAGCCAGTAAATGGTGTCTTATATAATTCATTATACTCTGGGCACTTCCCCTTTAAAGATGAGAAGCAGTAAACTGTAAAACGTTGTCTCTTTGCTAGGGTAGATCTCCATCACATTCTACATTAATTTCACATGGCTGTTTTATTTTATTTTAATGCAAATTCATAATTTTCTGTTAAAATTTCAACTTCCAAACATGGTTTTAACTGATTTTAGATATTAACTGGTAATTTAGTGTTAATATGTTTAAATCAATTCTTCAAATTATTTTGAATTTATCTAACACTCAGTATTCAATGGTTGAGAAATTTCTGAATTGGTTGAAATTTCGCTATGAACTAAAGTCTAAAATATGTTAATAAAATGTAAAGTTTATTTCCTTTAGACAATGCAAAATTGTATAGGATTAAACCAACAACCATTACAACTAATAAGCACTAAAAGAAACGGACATAATATAAAAACACATAACAACTTACACTGAATATAGATACAAATACATACATACATCAATGCAACAATCATCTGACATCAAAATATTTAAGTATAATACAAACATAGACATTATCTTTCATCTTACCGTGTTGTAAAACAAACTCACTTTTGACTAATAACTAGGATGAATGTTGTGCCGTCAAATACATTTTACATACATAATGTAGTGTTCAGTATTACTATTATTTATAAATTCTGTCTTCAATTATTTATGTTATATACATATAGTTATATATAGTTTATAGTATAGTTAAGTTATATATGGTTATATTCAGCAAATTCATAATTTATATATTCTGTCTTAAATTACTTATAAATTACTTATTATTTAGATAATTATTCTAGTATATCCTTGTGTTTTTGTTGTTTTATGTTTGTATAAGATATATTTTTCACCCATGTAATTACTAGTTACTAAAGATTTGTACAATTGCTCTATAAATGGATTACTGTTGGGCAATAAATGCTATTATTATTATTATTATTATTATTATTATTATTATTATTATTATTATTATGCCAATAGGTAGGTAAATACAAAAATAGCTCAATTGCTGATGTGAAAACAAAAGAGGTAAATAAAATCATACAAAAAAAGTATACAGGGTGGCCAGATGAAAACGAAACAAGAGTCATTTTCAGGAACTGCGTTAAGATTGTAGAAACGCTCAGGCCAGTCCATTTTAGATTAAAGGGGGGGCATTCTTTGTAATGTAATGTAATGTAATTTATTTTAAAAAATATTGGGCGGAATTATAAAATTTAAAGTCTGTTGTAAAGAGAATTGTAAGAGCTTTCAAAATAAATATTACTCAACCCCCAATGCCATTTAAATATTTTGGGTTGATGCTTATCCTTGCCTGGAGATGAAAGTGGTGGAGTCAAAAATACCAGCAAAGAATATCCCCCTTTCTTCTAAAATCGACGGGTCTGAGCGTTTTTCTACAATCTTAACGCAGTTCCTGAAAATGGTTGTTTCGTTTTCATTTGGCCTCCCTGTATATGCATAAACAGAAAATCCATAAATAATTAAAAATCACGGCAAAATGATTGAAAATACACTGAAAAGTAATAAAAAAGAAATCAGAATAGGCCATACCCGCATAGAGAATAACAAACTCACGCACTCAAACTAGCATGTTGACGGTCATAATTATTCTTGAATGAATTGATGAATGAACTTTCATATAAGCACTTAGAGTTTAACCACTGATGCAATAATATTTGATGTTCCATAGTTATTAAAATAAACCCAAAGTACTCAAACTATACCGCCATGAAGTACATAACCTCACAAAACTTGATGGCGCCGAATTGAACTGACTAACCACAAGTAATGTAATCGCTTATCAGAAGTATACATGTATTGAAATGTTATTTTACCTGTGGGTAATATTTAAGACTCCTACCCAGATAAAAAAATATTTACGGTAATTAATTTTTTAAGCAACATAGTTTACTTGGAGGGTTTTCCTCCGTATGTATTTTTTGTGTTGTCAATGTCTTTAACAGGTTCGCTGCCGGTGGCAGTTTCGATAACATGTTGTCCATGCCAGTGGTTTTTTTCTACAAAATTTGAAATCTGATAGTTGAAAACTATCTAAATTATGTCTATATGAGTTGTAATAGTGAATTTGCTGATTGGACTGTAATTTTAATTTCGACGGCATTTTCCGTCAGTGGCACTGCACGTCTAACTAAATTGAAAGCTATACGCCAGTGACAGTATTTTACGTTGCAAATCTTGTCTGTCTAAGTTCTCAGTGAATTACTTTGAAAATCTGTTCTTTGTTCTAAACGCTAGTGGCCGCTACAAAATGTAGGTACTCTTGGTGGTGGAACATTTTCTCATTGTATGTATCAAAGTAGAATAATATTATTCTCTTAGCTTTTGTACAGAAATATGATATAAGTACATACTAATTTCAAATCGCTAAACTTAACCGTGTTCAATTCATTTGCTATTTTTCCATTTAATTTAATTTAATTTTGAAGATAAGAGTATGTAAAATTATTTTATTTATATTAAATTTCCTGTTTCGACTTATTTAGTAAGTTATGTAATACTAAATATAATGTAAAATTTGTATTAGGTATATTAAAACCGACGATGTCATGAAAATTAAATTACAACAAACAGAAAATGGTTAAATTTAGCGACAAAAAATTAGTATGATAATAGTTTTCTTTTAAAACATTGATACATACATAAATGTTGTGACCAATTTTTATCCGCGTGTACATTTTGTAGCGCCTTTTAGCGTTTAAAATAAAGTACGGATTTGTTTTTCAAAGCATTTCATTGAAAACATTCTAAAAATTTGAATAATTTTGAATTCAAAACTTTCAATTTGAGATCCTGTGTCTTTTGGACTAAGATAAGTTGAATTGATAAGTTAAATTGCATTATTTTGTCGCCTGCAAGAACCTGCTTATTCACCTCATCTGGATACCAAGTGCCGCTTTCGTCTCCATCGAACAACTATGTTCTGAAAATTGTAAGAACCCTTCATCTGTATGGTAATGGATTATTCGGACTCTTTTTGAGGTTGATATAGTACCAGCCTTGCCAGTTTTCCAGTCATTCTAATAAAAAAAAAACAGGAAATTCGAGCCGTGTAAACCCTTTTCCGAATGCCTGTATAAACTGCTGTACTTGCACAAAGTACTCATATAGTGCAAAAAATACATGCACATAACCTGATTTTTTCAGGGTGGATAGAGGGCTGTCTCCAACCAAAAAATTACACTAGAGACCCTTGTGCGTTTTTTGCAATAGCGGTACTATTTACTTTGTTTTTGGATTTTTTTGTCTAACTTGTACATAATAATATTAATATATTAACTTTTTTATATATTTGACGCTTCACCGTCCATTAAATGAAAAAAAAAAAAGAAAAACGATATTTATTTATTATGATTCAGTAAAGATGCAAACAAAAGGTTTAGGAACTGGTTTTTGGAGGATTCTTAGATGACTGTCCCTTCGGCGATTTGCGCAATAAGAGTGGTGGTATGTGTGGTAAGGAAATAAGTTCAATTAACAATTCACCTTACTGAAAGCACAAAGTTACTTGGATATTACATCCCACTGGATCAAACTGGCGTACCTCAAAATACCTATTTAATTTGAACATCCCTATTAAATATGATTAAATGTTTTTAAAACAATAGACTCTCCGGAACAGAAGTAATGACTTTTATTAAGTACATGTACACAAAATATTTTAGAGATGACACAATAATTGCGCAAAACAACGAAGGGGTGGGTTGGACTGTGCATTTCTGGATGGAGAGTCAGAAGACAGTGCTTGAAGAAACCTGCAAAAACCAGCTGGTCAGCCTTTTGTTGTATTTTTACTGAACCATAATAAGTATAGTAAATAAAAGCAAAATAGCAAAAAACCACAAAGGTGTCGAGAGTGATTATTTGGTTGAAGACAGCTTTTCATTCATTCTGAAAAAATCAGCTTGTTCGCATTTATTTTTTTGAAATATGATATCTTTATTATAACTGATCATGTTATTAATTTAACTAAAAAAAGACAAGCAAAAATTATAAACCGTACTCAAAAAACTATGTTATAAAACCTTTTCATTGTGCCTATATAAATCACCGTTCGTCAAATGCTGTGCTGACGTAAATAACCCAGCTATAAATAATCCTAGAGAAGCGACGGAAAATTCCGTCAGTGGCACCAGAGTGATAGCGACTCCGCCGGATTTTTTCGTCACTGGCACTGAAGGTATTAAGCTAATTAAAAAAAAACAATTGACAATTCGGAAATTAACCAGTAACAACTTTTTGATTTTGCATTAAAATCAAATCTTTTATAACTACTACTGGAGTCTTAAAAGGAATTAATAAAATCGAAACACTCTGTATATTTACTTCATTAAAGTCTGTAGTTTAGATGCACATATTCTTCTAAAGAAATTTAGGAGTTTTACGTTAGTAAGAAGTGTTATATATAGACGAAGTTAGGGTATAAAAAAGATTGGGTTTCCGACTATTTAACTTGATAAAGCGGTTTGTCAACCTAATTGCCCCAACTTTCGTTTACATTACCTCTAGTGTTTGCTTAAATGTAGCTTTTCCTTTGACTTACTTAATTTATGGCCGCATTTCCGATTACTTTCCCTTTGTTTGCCTTTGCTAAATGTATTTTCTTTAGAATTTTAATTAAACGCTGAAAAATATTGCAAATTAATTGCCAAAACTGAAAGTTAGTTATCGGACTGCAAACGTAGCATTAAATTAACATTAAATTAGAAGTGAATTTCCACATACAATTGTTATCTCTCTTAATGCAATAATAAAATAACATTTATATACAGAGAAAACAAATTAGTAAAGAACATAAATAGATTTATTTCTGCTAATAAAATTTGAAGGGTAGCAAGACAGCATTGATTCGTATAATTTTTGCCATTTGCTAGAGAGAAATCTATTAGTATATGATTTTAATAATGATTATTTACTAGTATAACTGCTACAACTGATTTCTTTAATAACTAAAGTAATGTATTTAGATATATTTTATTTTATTAATTTATGACACATGATTTTTGCGAATTCAGTATATCCTTATTTTAAAATTACGATATGGGAAACAATAAAATATAACAGTCATAATATTAAATTTGTCAAAACCAAAGCAATTTTCATTCAGGGTGCCCAATATGTATTGAAAAATATTTATAACTTTCTAAAAACATCTTGTATAACAAACTGTTCGGACAAAAGTTTTCTAGCAGATTTTTGTGTCCTATGATCAAGAACGCTAAACTAGACTGCTACATCAATCAAATCTTTCAGCACGATATTGTGACGTAATCGTGTTTCTTCAACCGATTTGAATAGTAAGGGGATATAATTAAAACATAATATTTAAATTTGTTGGATTAACCTTAATAGGAGATTCTCAAATATCTGTTTCTGTAAACGTTTCGTTTTCAAAATACGAGTTGTTAATATTGAAGGGAAAAAAAAATTAAACTACAAAAAAAACAATGTATGGACTTTATACAAATTTAATATTGGTATATACAGGGTGATTCAGAACCTGACCTAAAAACCTGACCTTGCGTAAGGCACTGTATGCAGTCGGCAACTGCCGGTAAAGTGTAATAAATAAATTGTAATAAAATATGAATGGACAAAAAACTAAAAAAATTTTCCAAGGAAAGGAATAAATAAATTGAATATATTATATTATACAGTATGTGCCAAAAGTATGAAATAAATTCAATAAAAACGAAACAATTATTTTTTGAGAAAAATCCTCGAACAGATCGATTTTTAAGTTTAAAAATACATATTTTAGCGTAAAATGCGATTTTCAAATGTCATTTGTTTTCGAGTAATGACGTCATCGATTTTTTTTTAAATGGCAACACCATATTTTTTTCCTTGATTCTGAAAGATCGTTTAATTCTCTATTAGACTACTAAAATTTTGCCCTCTTACATAGGAAAGTTTTCGAGTAAATGACGATTGAATGTTAGAAAACGTAAATTTTATCCATAAAAAATTAACAATTCTGAGGTATGTAAAATAAAATATAATTGATTAAATTTTATACTTAAATTAAATGTTCTAATTGCCATCCACCAACTTCTTGACAATACGCAAGTCTGTGAAGAAATTCTTCTTGCACATTATGAATGATTTCTGGGGTAACTCTGCGTATTTCGTCCCGAATGCGATTTTGAAGTTCTACTAAATTACGTGGTTTATTAATGTACACTTTTGACTTCAAGTATCCCCATAAAAAATAGTCAAGAGGTGTAAGATCTGGCGATCTTGCAGGCCATTCTATCGGTCCGCGTCTGCCGATCCACCTCCCAGGAAAACAGTCCAAAAAATCTCGTACAGGGCGCGCATAGTGCGGAGGTGCACCGTCTTGCTGAAACCATATGGTATCGTCAGGAATGTCAGGGTTGCTATCGTTAGGAAAAATTACTGCAAGGGCTGGAACAAGGTCATTTTCTAGAAACTCTAAATATCTTTGTCCTGTAAGGGTTCCTTCAAAGAAGAAAGGCCCTACTATTCTGTTGTCAACTATTTCAGCCCACACATTTAATTTCTGGGGGTGTTGGGTATGTGCCTCTGCCATCCAATGAGGATTTTCCCGACTCCAATATTTGCAAGTTTGACGGTTTACTGTACCATTCAGACAAAATGTGGCCTCATCTGAAAAAAGTATTTGCCGGTGTAAATTTCTATTTCCTTGACATAAATCCATTGAGTTCCTGCACAAGTTGAATTTTGTAGAGATGATATTTTTCCTTCCTCAAGATACGTAGCACTGTGCTCTGACTAGTGTCACTGTTTAATGCAACCAATCGTAAAGAATTATGAGGATTATCCACCATAATTATCAAAATGTTCTGTTTCTGATTTTCATTAATGCTTGGACGTCCAGGTTTTGGAATATTTACAACATTGCCAGTTTCTCTAAATTTAGACTCTACCTTACTGACTGTTGATTGGCTGATAGGGAGATCTGGATATTTTTCATTAAATAAATCGCAAACTTCCTGCTGAGTTCTAGTCATATTCCCGCATCCGATAAGAATTAAAATTTAAATTCTTTGAGTAACAGTTAAATGTGCCATAATACTTTAAATTGAATAATAATTTCTATGTCGCTTACAATACTTATTAGAAAGTCGGTGTGACAATGACACTTTGCAAAGATTTACACCTACGTAATCCATAAAAGAACTATGGAATTCGAAAAACTAAACTTGATAACGTTTTTGCTTTATTTTAATTGATTTACGTTTTCTAACATTCAATCGTCATTTATTCGAAAACTTTCCTATGTAAGAGGGCAAAATTTTAGTACTGTCTGATAGAGAATTAAACGATCTCTCAGAATGAAGGAAAAAAATATGGAGTTGCCATTTAAAAACAAATCGACGTCATTACTCGAAAACAAATGACATTTGAAAATCGCATTTTACCCTAAAATGTGTATTTTTTAAATTAAAAATCGACCTGTTCGAGGATTTTCCCCAAAAAATAATTGAATTTATTCCATACTTTTGGCGCATACTGTATATTATTAATTAGTAAAACAAATTTGTAGTTTTAATAAATAAAATAGCAACCCAGTTTTACCCAATTTCTGCGAACTAACAAATATATGTTTCTGGTTCCAATTTAAATATCTCCACAAAAAGAAATCCAAAGTACTTAAGTCAGGAGATCGTGGGGGCATGGTACCAGCCCTCCTGGTCCAATCCATCGTACCCCTTGAACTTCATTCCGAACATTTTGTCGACAATGAGGGGGAGTACCATCGTGCAAGAACCACATTCGGTGTCGAACTGCTAAGAACACATCTTCTAGAAGTCAAGGCAGATAATTTAGAAGGAATTCAATCGTCGACAAACCTTGCCCAAACATTTAAGGAAAAGAGTTGTTGAAAATGATCCTGTTAAATCACGTGCTGATTTTCAAAATCGTAAACGTAAATATTATGAATGATGTATCCCATTCCGTGTAAAAATAGCTTCATTTATAACTAACACGTCAGCTGTAAATCTAATTCGTAAGGGATAATCGCTTGATACTAATACTTGGACATGTTGTACACGGTATGGATATAATTGAGCCACGTTATGATACGCCACACTGTTGATTGGGACACTCCTTGTACTTGTTGAGCGATTTGCCTGGTACTTATTTGGGGATTCCCTTCAACAATCCCTAAAATGTGATCATCAGTTGCTGCAATATACTGTGGATGTCCTGAACCTTCATCTCTTCCACGATTCGGTTGCAAATTCCCCGTGTCGTGCCCGTATTGCACTACAGCAGTAAAAGTAGCTGCACTTGACACTTGTCTACCAGGAAATCGTTCCACATGCAGACGAGAAGCTGCTAAAACATTTTGTCTTACTTACCATAAATTAAAACGATATCCGTCACATCCGAGTTGGTACACACGTAAGCCACTTTTGGCACTACTACTAATGTAAAGTCTATCGCTAAAGCGTTAATACTAAAATCGGATTTCAGTATTCGGAATAACCTGGAGCTTCCTGTGGAGAGAGAGCGTACTGTGCACAGCGATGTTAAGGTTGAAAATACTGCAACTTCAATATTTGCTTTCTTGGAAACTACAGATTTTACAATTTTTTTACGATATTGACTAATTTTTCTTGTCGCAATCTATTCCCAAATTTCTTAGGTTAAGTTGTGAATCATCTTATATAGCTTCAAGTTTTTAATATTTACAAACTTTGTGGCGTAATTTGGTCAAAAATTGTAATGGTTTTATCAATAGACAAGTATAGTTTCAATATCACTGCCGTCAGTGAGTGCCTATGTTTAATAATAATTTTTGTATGCAATAAATTTTTAATAAAAAATAACATAAGTATTTATCTGTCCTATTTTTGTCATTCAAAATAAAAAAGTCAAACCCAAACAAAGAAATGTTGTTCTGATAACCATAGGATATATATTCATTCACAATTATACTATATTTCAAAAAATATTTCATAATTATATACCGGGTGTCCCAGCTTTTATTGAGCACGCCATATACAAAGTGTTTTTAAAAGCATTCAAACTTTGATATTGCTTTTAGTATCATATGCAGCATTTAAAAACATATTTTAGAGACTTGACAATTTCCGGTTACACTGAACGTGTCCAACCACTTTTTTCTATATAAGGACATAATAATCTAAGCATCCGTTACTCATATATTTGTAATATTCAATTTAACTGTCAAAAGCATTATGATCTATTTTTTGATGAATTTGAACAGTTTTTATCAACTTTTGATGGAAGTATTGTTATTGTTGGAGATTTCAACTGTCGATATTTTATTCTTGGAAATAATTCTAACAGGCAGACTTTCACAATAACTAATTTTATGAATCTGTATGATTT
The DNA here is from genome assembly GCA_037114965.1 of Monochamus alternatus. Lineage (NCBI taxonomy): Eukaryota > Metazoa > Arthropoda > Insecta > Coleoptera > Cerambycidae > Monochamus > Monochamus alternatus. The sequence continues at coordinate 67,057,465 of CM073431.1, read as the reverse complement.
TAAGCAGATAAATACTGTTCTGAATATGCATGGTCATATTCTTGACCTTGCATTTACGAATCTGCCTTGTATTATAAATAGAGATAATTCATCATTGCGGAAGATGCACAATACCATTCTGCACTAGTTCTTAACTTTTGTAATCTTCTAATTTTGTGGAATTATATGGTACATTTATGGATATTGATTGGTAATTTTTAGAGAATATAATAGATGTTAATGTTGCGCTAGATTTATTTTATGATAAAATATCTTCAATAGTTTTGTTCCAAAATTTAAAGTGTTTAAATGATAGTATCCCCCTTGGTATTCGACTGATATGATTAAAAGTATTAAGAGGAAAGCACGTTGCTTTAAACAGTTTAAGAATACTGGCCGGCAGGTGTTTTGCGTGAATATAAAGAGCTGAGAGCATATATTAAGCATTCTTCTGGATTGTCTTATGATTGTTTTATAGTTAATGCTGAACTTAATCTGCGTCATCATCCACAGCAATTTTGATCACTTAGTCACTCAAAAAATCGTTCCACAAAAATTCCTGAAAGTATGAATACAACGGTCAAACATTAAATGATCGTCAAATTATTGTTGATGCTTTTACAGAATTTTTCACAGCGTTTTTGTTGATCCCAAGATTAATAATCATAACAACGATCTTTTATCCTCGGCAAATTGTAGTATTTCATTTAAAATCATCACTGAGGTAGAGGTGATCGAAGCATCAAAAAGATTAAATAATAAGTTTACCTGCGGTTCAGATGGTATACCGACTTTCGTTGTTAAAGACACCGTCAGAGTTTTAATGGTTCCTTTACTTGCAATATATATTCTCTCAGTTACAACAGGAGTTTTTCCTATAAGTTGAAGAAAGGCGAAACGGAATCCTGTTTTCAAAAGTGGCGATCGCGCTGATATCATTAATTACAGGCCGATCTCTATCCTCTGTAATTTTTCCAAGATTCTTTAAATCATTTTGTATAACAGGCTTTACTCTTCGGTTTCTCAACAAATATGTCCATGTCACCATGTTTTCATGTAAATGAGATCAACAACCAGCAACCTGACCGCTCTATCTCAGTATGCATCGGAAGCGGTGGACAGTGGAGCTCAGTTCGATGTTATATATATACTGACAAAGCCAAAGCATTAATCATATTATTCGGTCAGTGGTCGCGCGGTTTTAGGCTTCAGTACTTGAATCGAGGTGACTAGATCGGAGTTGGTTCGAGCCCAGCGGCCGGTAGACCGTATATAAGCTATATTCGTGGAGAGGATTGGCACCCTCTCTGCGGATATGGTAGGGTGGAATAATGTTAGCTTGAGTCAATGTGAGAGATTGATACGGGTTGATATTTGACTACCCCCCTAATTAATGAGGTTTTCCAGGTTTCCCTCTTTCCTGCACTGAATAGTGGTTAGGGTCTACCAACGTAAGTCGTTCCTGGGCGCAAATGCGGCCTGCTTAATAATAATATGCCGCCCCCTCTCCCGCACAAGTCTCCGACTTCTGGGCTAATCCCTGTGATTAGAATGAGGGGTAGAGATATTATTATTATTATTATTCTCTTGCAAAAACTTTACAACTTTGGTTTCGATTCTGATTCAGTCTTACTATTACAGTCTTATTTATCTTAGACAACATTATGTTTCTTATAATGTTTACGATTCTGTCAAATATTTGGCAAAGTCGGGAGTACCACATGGTTCGAATTTAGGTCCACTGTTATTCCTCTTATTTGTTAATGATCTTACTGCCACCCTGAACTCCCGAACACTTATGACTGCTGATGATTTGGGAGAGATTTTTTATCAGGAATTATCTTTTTTATTTCATATTGTGTCCAAGGTGGATGAAGCAATGAAGGCTTTGGTTTCATAATTCGCAACTGTAAATCGTTTGCTAATATCTAATCCCATGTTATTTTATATTTTTCATATGTCAGTACTAAACTAGAATACTGGTCTACTGTTTAGAATCCATTCTATTTATGTTATAGAGTCTCACTTGAAAAGCCATAAAAAAAATTCTCAAATATTTATGTTATGTGATAATATTTATCCTGTAAGAGGTACTCCTTATATGCAACTGACTGATTTGGGTTTTAGAGTTTAGGTTTGAGGAGAAATTAAACTGAGTCACTTTCCTTTACAAGTTACTGTATGGTCAAATTAATTGTCCAAAGCTTCTGAGTCAAATTGATTTTCTTATTCCTAGGCATAATTCTAGAAGTATTGATACTTTTTATTGCTTGCGAACAAAAACTAACCTTTTATTTAAGTCACCGGTATACAATATGTGCAACTTATTTAATACAGTGTCCAATCTCTGTGATCACACCAGTTTAAAATTTATTTTGTTAGCTATTCCACATACTGTAAATGAAGATTTCTGTTAAGTAGTAACACATATAAGTTATTCTCTTTATTTATTTATTTTCATTTATTAGTCATTATTATATTTGTAGTATTATTTTACCTATTGTTATATATGTAATTGTCCTATTATTGGTTTTGTACTGTTGGGCAATAAAGCATTATTATTACTATTATTATTATTAAAAGTATTTACGAATTTGAGTAAACATATCTTTCTTTAATATTTTAAATTGTTTTGAAAACACTACTCATATGTTATATACAACAATGCTAATCCAACATAATGTGATTAACCAGATTGCTGTCACTGTGATAATTAATACCGATAAATTCCTACTAAGCCAGGTATTACAAGCGATATATAGCTGTAATACACATGTAAACTGAACGCTGTTCATTTATTTAGATATTATATTTGTCTATGATCTCACTGCTCAACGGGGAGTGAATAGTGATGATGGATGCATATTAGTCGGTCCATTAGTCAGTTACATCATTTAGGTCGGAAAAAAAAAGTAATCTATCTAGTATAAAGTTTCAAGTGGGTTCTATATTTTCAGTAGACGTTTTAATTTTTAACATAAAAAACATTATTCTGCTTGATGCTATCGGTTGTGGCTGACGACATTTAATTGAGGAAAATATAGGTAAAGATCAGAATATACCATACCAATGCATATATTAATTTTATAGTGAGTGTCTAGTAAATCCTCAGCCGTATTTGCATTTTAGTTTGTTAACCTTTAATGGAGATAAATTATTTTAAACCGTGAACAATATTTAGTTTAGATACAAATGTAGCAAGAACGTAAAATTTAGTTAGATATAACACCTTTTACCTTGTTACCATAAATAAAATGACAAAACTATAAAAGATAGCAACTAAGAAAAGCCTTAGTTGCTATTTGAACCATGATAAAATATGATCAATTTGACTTTATATCTCCGTAATTATAAGATCTACAAAATACATATTTATAGGATATTTAAGGGTTGTTCCATATAATATAGTAATGTGTTCAGTATTTCTTAACGTTAAATTCTGTAATAAATAAATCCTAGTAAAGTTTACTTACTTTGAATTAAATACTCCATGTACTTTAATGGCATTAATTTTTGATCTTTCAACAACAAAAAACGGTCCATACTAAAAATGAAAAAGCGGTTGCTACAGCATTTTGCAAGCCAAATGGCAATCCAGTACATTCAATAATTTCCGTCCAGACACTGCAGATGCTGTGGTTTTCACGATTGAGCATGTGAACTGATATCACTTCAAGGGTCCGGCTGCTATGGTATGTATGATGTTGTCTTATGTGTGTTGTAGTGCAGCTTAGGCAGAGTTTAGACGCACGTCTTGCAGTATTCAGAAAAGCGTTTTATAATTCAATAAAGATGTTGGGATTGGATTATCTGCATATTTTATACTAAGAACCAATTTCTACAATAGTAACAGCGGAATAAAATCGACAAAGTTTAGTCCAGAGTATTTGAATTTATCAAACTTTTGGTCTCAGTTGGAAAAAAATAAACATTTTCAATTTATAAATAATGTTAAACATTTCCATAAATTATAAATTTTTGTACATACCTAGTTGTCCAGAACACAACAAGAATGAGTTATATTTATAATATGTAGCTACTAAAAAAAATATACACGCTTTTTTTTAAGTTTTTAACCTCAAACAAGATCAGAAGTTAAAATCTTTTTGTTTTACGAAATTCATGCAGTAGCTTAGTAGAACCTACTATGAAAATGAAACAGAACTCCCACATGTACGTAGATATCAAGGGACCAAACTGATTTACCTGACACTTGCCCCAAACATGCGTACATAATATAAAGTTCCAGTAAATTGCCTTGAAAAATATAATTTTGCACTCTTACTGCTTCATCTCATCAACAACAAAGAGGAAACATTTTTTCGCTTAAAATGGTTGCTACTTTGCGGCACAATTCTTAATATAAAGAAAGAAACGCTTTATGAAAATAATGTAATAACAGTATATACATCTTTGATGTATATACTGCAGAAGCCAATTGAAAGAAATTTGAAGAAGAAATTATGTTCTGAATTATTGTTATATTTCTCTATTTGTCTGACACTAGAAATAATGATTTTAAAGTAATTATTTCTATATCTATTACAAATTTACCTAGTCCACAAACAGTCAATTTATTTAATTGAAAATGCTATTTTGCAGAATAATGACTTATAATAAATTAGCAGTTACTTCTAACTCACTTAGGACTTAGAGGTGATATTTTACCTGTGTATATTAGATAACTTAAAACTTGATTTTTTTTTTTCAAGAACAATTTGAAAGAGTAGGTATCTAGTAGATAAAATATAGGTTAGATGAATATTTAAAATAAGATGACTTAAGATTCTTTTTAAATTGTAAACTGTACCGTTCAAATGTGTAATCATTCGCGTGTTTGATATTGTTTCATGTCTTTTGACTTTGTTTATTTTTGTGTTTATTTTTTATATTTTTGTTTATGCCTTGACAAGTCTTATATAAAATATTTATGTATTGTCTAAAAGATAATAAACGTTATTATTATCATTATCATTACCAATACCATTACCATTATCACTATCACTATCACTAGCATTATCATTACTATTACTATTATTATTATTATGTTATTTTATTATATTGCTTATGAAAATTAACTAATTGGCAAAGACACTATAAAAAAGTTGTTGTATAAGTGAGATGTTGCACTGTGTAATTATGTAAGATGTGTAAAATGTCCATGTCGAAATTTTTACAAAAATGCGCTAAAATTATTATTAGTACTATAATGAAATATACTGAAATTATGTAATATTTACCAGCGATGTGTTAAAATTACACCATTTTGTGTAAACTTAATACACCTCTGTTCTATATCCCTACTCCTGACTGGTTGAACACAACAGTGCAGCTACAGTATATCAGATGTTTCAGTGTTACTACGCCATGTTGGTCGTGTAGCGTTGCTGTGTTCAGTTAGCTCTTAGATAGCTGTGTTCAAATGGAGAACATTTAAATTTAAATTGAGGTTTGATCAAAGAAAATGACAATTACTTATCTAATTATAACAAATATTGCTGATAAAGCTATAAAACTAATTAGGACTGCAACACTTAAAAATATTAGGAATTCACTCTGACGTTTTAGATTACTCTGTATTCTGATTTTCTTGTAACTTTAGAGAAAGAAAATGATGTGTTCAGATTTATTGTTCACTACACAATACACCTCTGCTTAATGTTGGTTATTTCGTTATTTATGATTTACTAGAACATTATTAGTTTTTAAGTCCCTTATTAGAATATGTACTAGTACTATTACTTTTACTAATTTTATTAAATATCTTGTTAGAAAACTTGATTGTTGTTCATTTGAACTAAATTATATATTTTTAATAAAATCATACAAAGTAAAATAACTTTATTTTATTATTACTGTAACATACATACATACATAAAAATACTATATATTAATACGGAAGCTCATATATGTTTGTTAGTTATGTTCCTGTTTGCTTTGAGAGAATAATTTTTGTAATAAATTTATTTTGACGTTCTTTAGAACATTCCAGGCTATATTCAATGCATTTTCGATGAGTGCAAAAACTTCTAGAAAACGTAAAAATAAAGGTATTATAAAAATTATATTTATTAAAAATTATTTCGAAAGCAAACAGGAACATAATTAACGAACTAAAAAGATAGGTTAGCTTCCATTTCAATACTTGTTATATAATTAAAATTAACATGTCAATGTGTCTACACCTTCAGTAATACAAATAACACTGAAATATGTAAAAGTTACATATAATATTTGTTATATTGACACAGCGAATTGTTATCAATTATCACACTGCTACAAACAGAGAAAGTATTAGATTAACACAGTATTGTGTTCTTTTGTGTTAAAGTGTTAACTATTTTTTTACAGTGCTAGAAGTAAAATATCGTGGAAAGTATCATTCATTGAAAGAGAATATAACTCCATTTGTTGCAATGGTCTTGGATCTGTTAATATTTTACCAAAAATTTTAATACATTTTATACATATGGAAATTATTGAAAAAAATGTCCTTGATGTGCTGTTAAACCTACATTTATGTATCATCAGGATAATGATGTAATGATTGTATAGAGTTCATTTAAATTAAAGATTTTATTCATTATTCGTTTGTTGCTCGTCAGCCAGGTCTGCGGTCACTGACTGTAAAGTGGATGACCTATTTATAAAATGAGTGAATATTTTTTATCTTTTTTTTATACCAGTACACGGCAACACCTCCATTGGTAAAGTTAAATGGCTCTTCTCCGATATTCTGGCTTTATTATATTTTTTTTTATTAAAAGGAAAATAAGCCCTGAATGTTCTTCTGCTTTGTTTGATATTTGGAATGACTCATTTGCCGTACAAAATAAATGCGCTTCAATTCTTATTAAATTTTTGACCCATCCCATGTCTATGTTATTTAGAATTCAATAAAAAAATAATTTAAAGATGTTACAGCTGTTATTCAGATTACCACGATTCTTTTGTTGTTATTATGCAATATTTTAATTTAAGTTCCTATTAGTAATTGTCCTCTGAGATGCTCACTGGTCTTTTGTCCTAAACGAAAAGCTCAGATAACCATATCTATCTGGATTTGGCAAAAGCGTGTCCCAGAAAATCGGCTGATTCTTAATCATTTGAAATTAAACGAAATATGTTATGGAATCAAACGGCAGTATGATATTCTTCAAGGATTCGTACTTCTACAAAATGTTCGTATCTGACTTAAATTATCGTATTAACAGCAATCATTCGCTACATGTTCACAAGGAAATTTATCTTCAGTTGAAAAGTATTTCATCTTAACAATTTCAACACTAAACCACGCTATATCTAACATACCCATACTTGCAGTTGAGGAGCAAAATATCTAAAATTATGTTTTAATTTCCTCAGATTTCAAGTTGTTGAAGTATATTATTAGCAATTATCTTATAAGCTGTTTAAGCATTTAAGCTGATGTTTACTTCAAGTGGTTGAAGTAAAACAATGCTAATACTAATGAGTTTTTAATTCCATATTTAATCATAAATTAAATTAGAGAGTGTTTAGGAAAGATTGACTGAATGATAAAAAGTTAAATTTATTATTTCCTACAAAATTTCGAATCATTTTCGTCCTGAAATATTTAGTATATTTTCTCATACATAACAATAACAGCAATAACATGAAGCAACATTTTTTTCAATTAAATTGTTTTTCAAATGAAGTTGTCATGGCACATTCAGTTTTTAACTATAAGCAGAGGGTTTACCCTCATAATAATTATTCAGATACTTTTGTATTTCGTGTTTTTTTTTTTTTGTAAATTCAGGTACATATAACTATTGTTTCTGTTTTAAAAATTATAGTCTAGATTTTGAATATATAAAACAAAATTTTAAGTTTTAATTAAGTTCACTCGTTGTTGTTGAATTGTTTATTTTGTAACAAATTCCTATTATTAGGTAAGTTCAAACAAGGAATCCGGAATGGTTTCAAACTGTCAGAAATATTGGTCAGTAAAATTGAATTTGTTTTCAGTAAACATCATGCATGAAATAGTTTTACGAACGTTTGAAACCAGTCTGAATTCCTTACTTGAACAGAACTATTCTTTTTTTTGTATTTGTAGACGCATGTGTTATTTAAACATCTATCATGTCTATATGACTTTTATGATTTTATTTTGAGAATACGTACTTTTCAGAAAATCATTTATAATTAAGAAACCATCAAATGCATTTCAGACAGTTTTTAGTAATCCATAGTGGACATTGGCCGTGTTCAAAATTAGTTAGCGCTAGCTAGTGTTGTGCTAGGATGAATTATTGAACAACAAATTTTGGATTTGACAGAGAGTGCTTCTTTTGTTTGCTAAATGTTTATAAATAAAAAACAAATTATTTTCTGGGAACAAAATTTACCGAATATTTACCTATTACTATGGAAGATAATTTGCTACCAATGTTTGCGAGCAACGATGATTTAAATGAAAATTAAATTAACTGCACCTTCCAAGATGTGGCATCTATTGCCTTCAAAAAATTTTATCAGAAATATTCAAATTTTGTAAAAGTCAGCCCTACTTTGTGCTATCCGAATGCGCAATGTTAGTGTTAAGTTAATCGTGTATGTTCAGTGCCATTTTAGCACAAAAACGCGCTAGTAACGTTGAACACAAACCGCGTAGTTTTTCTAGAAAATGGTGAATGCGCCAGTGTATAAGTATATTTTTTTAAATTAATGAAAAAAATATTGAATGAATAAATAATATTTATATTACTCTAGAGATAACTTCTTAACCTTTTTTATATACAGGGTAAACCTTGAATGTGCACGTAGATATTTTCCTTGAGAGATCGCAATATTATTATTTGGTTTCAATAAATATGTCAAGATCTATCATTAAATATTATATGGACAGATTATTTTTTGTTTTAGTTAATATAACGGCTAAATATTTAGTATCAAATAACCTAAAAATCTTATAAGTACATTAAAATTTCCTTTTCTTAAAAAAGTTTTTCTAATGAATATTTTGGATAACTTGCAACTGACAGCGGTGGATTTCTTTTTCTTTTAGCACATTTTAACTTGAAACAAGTTTAATTGGAAGGTTCTTTGATAGTCCACCCCTTCATTTTGCAACGTCTGCTATAAAACAAGTTATAAACCTATCTTTGTATTGAAATTTCAGTATTATAAAGGAAAAATATGTTTAAAATGTACATCCATATTGAACAAAATCTCAGATAACTCTTATTAGGAAATAGTTATATATTTTTAAAGCGAAGACACTTTTAAAGTGTATAAAATATATTATTGAAATGACGGTTCTATGTCTCGTTATACAACTTTTATGGAGTTATCACTGAATATGTTGACAGCGAAGAGCAGTGAAATGTGAAATGAGTAGTTATATTATAGGTTATTAGGAATATTTCACAGTTCCACCATTGTCCGAGGAACGGTTCTGATCCTGTGAGCTTTAGAAACACAATAAGAACCGAAATAAATTTGTAAGAGGTGTTCCGGTAAAGCTCCAGGGTGCAATCGAAAACATATATTGATATTTGTTTTTGATATTAACTAAACTTGCTTTATGAATCTTTAGCACAATTATAATAAGTATCTATTTAAGATTTTAATTTTAGACAAAAACCATCAACATTTTAAGTAATGCACGACTTCACTATTTCACGAAATTAAAAAGTATTACTATAGTAAAATATACGACTACATTCTCCAGGGTCTTCAGGGCAGATTCTGTTGCTTTAGTCATATAGAAACATTTTCTTGAAATGTGGCTGTGGTGTTGAGTGCTATTGATTCCTATTGTTGTCGGCTTTTGTGTGATATATTGACTCGGCAGATAGATACATTTATATGACCAACTGTTACATTTTAACAACCCTTAGAACGACTAACAAAAAATTATATTTTTAGACCACAATATTTCTTAGTTCAAAAATGTTAGAAGGCCTATCTTACAAGCGTAAAAATATGTTTATTATTTTAACAATGTGTGTTGTGCAATTTAAATTTATCAATTTTAAATGTAATTTTATATTATAAGAGATATTATAGACATATTATATTTTGGCTAGTCGAAATATGTGAAACCGTGCTATATGCTATCAACAGCACTGTCTGTATTTTGTAATTTGAACCCTTAGATAATTTTTATTTTATTTTTTTAATATAACCATTTTAAAGGAATTTATTAACTTTATTTAGTTGGGCGCCAGATATTTCATTTGTATTATAAAATTAGAAATGAGTTTCATATTCTTTTATCTCTTTCAAGTAAAATAATGTTTATTAATATTGATTTGTTTTATTTTTCTATAATTATTTTTGCTAAAGAATAGAGATTGAGGACCTCTTATCTAGAGGTGGATTATTAACTTTCAAAGAAAATTACTAGGATTATTTAAACAGGTAAGTAATTTTTTTATAAATTATTTATTAACAAATTTAGGAATTGGCAAGAAACATCTCGATAAACAACTCGAATAATTAAGAACTTCTGAAACAACTACACTGAAAAAAAGGCCAGTAACTTTACAAGTATACTTTGTAAGAATATCCTCATAATTGTCGTAAAATAATTCTAAAAATAATGATGATATTACACTGACACTTGTAATTTTACAAGAAAACTGTCAATATACAACAAAACCGTAAACTTCCTATGTAATTATAATATAATGTGTACATTTATAGAATATATTGTAATACATTTACAATTAGCAATGTGAAATCCATTTTTACATTGTAAAATTACTAAACATACCAAATTTACTATATAATTCACTGTAAAAATATACCTAATATGTGTGTGAAGGTACCTACTACTAATTTTAAAACACACTGCCACTAGCTGTTGAGAGCGTTGGCTGGTGACACCTTCATTATTTCTTGCTTCATTTAGATGAATGCAGCGTGTACTTAGGTATTTATATAATTAATTTAGTGAGTAGTGACTTGCCATATAATCATATCTAGAGTGACAAGTGAGTGTTTTTAGTACTATAAATAGTTTTGTCTAGTGCTGGTTTTAACATAACCTAAATGAGATTAAGAAATAATAGATATATAAGTTATACATAATTATTGAAGCAAAGAAACATTGATATCCTTGCATCTACAAAAATTGGATACCCTACTGTTGATTTATTCATCTTACATATTATATAAAAAATATATTATTTTCTATTAGAATTATATTTTATACATATTTGGAGAACAGGGGCTTCTGGAGGATTAGCATGATTTAAGTTCTGGGTACCTACTTATCTATGCACATATATAAAATTAATATTACTTTGTAATAGTTAGTATAAGACCATCATAGATCTCGTTTGAATATTATAAAATGTTAACTTTAGTTCTATGAATATATTTTTACATTGTTATATATGTTTTGTATAGGTAACGTTAAGTGTTCTGTTTTGTATAAATAACCTAAATGTGCCAAATAGTACCAAATTTTAATAAAAAATTGCCGTAAAACCATAATATTTTATTACTTCAGCAGTTAATATATTGAATATAATAAAGCTGTAACTACTAATTAGCTAACTGAGCCGTAATCAGAGTACAAAATAGCTATTCATATAATCATTTAGGAAAAGTACGGTTTTGTGTAACATGTTTTTCACACAATTTGTGCAAAAATTTTAATTATAAATTTAAAAAGGATTATTCTGCTGATTTTAAGGTACATAGGGACTATAATAGAAATAAGTATTATTTTCAATTTAAATGAGTCATAAATTCCAAAGTACTTAATTTTTTATATATAAATCTGAAAAGCATATAGAAAACGAATCTTTTGCTTCGGAAATGTTTTACTTCACTGGGGATATCTTATCAAAAATTCAGTATTACTATTAAGGGTGTTTGTTAACATTAGAAGCAATTGGCATGTTAACTCATGTTAAGTAGGTTACTTAATATGAGTACATTTTTCTTTTGAAATAACCTTCTGATGCAGTGATTCTATTGAGATACTTACGGAAAAGCCTGATATGTTACTTAAGGTAAGTAACAATCGTTAATTCCTTACGAGATTGAAATTTTTCTCATGTTAGCATGTCAACTATTAGTTAATTCGAGTGTTGTAAACAAAATGTCTTTAAAGTAAGTTTTTCTAAAATTGACTGTACGGGTTAGGTCAGCTTTAACACTTTTAGGAGATTTCTTCTATTCTCCGAATAGATAGTCCAAATGTCACGGGAATATTTTTTGAGAAAAATTGAATAACGAAAATTTCATTTCGATATCTTGATTAGTTTTTAGAGATAGTTTTTTTTAAATTTTAGGTCTTTTCTATGATGTCCCATATTAGATACGTATGATGTTTTGTTAAAAAATATATATGTTTGTTATAGTAACGGAAAACTAGAAGTTATAAAAAATATTCCTCAAGCCACTAGATACTGCACATAGAGAAAAAATGTCTTTACAGTGTATAAATATTAATATAATAAGTAGAAAAGTTACGATATAAAACGACCAAAATTTAAAAACATCATGTCAACAAATCAAAATATCGAAATGTGATTCTCACTATTCAATTTTTCTCAAATATTAAGCTCCAAATATCTGGCTACTTTTTTCTGTCTTTTTGGAAAATAGAAGAAACCTTCTATACCCAAGTGCCCAAATTGGACCATTCTGTACAATAAATAAAAAAAATTACATTGTACCCATAATATAAAATGTATTATTACAATGTAACTATACAACTTCCTGTAAAGTTACTCTGCAATTTTACAAGTAATTGTGCAAGTTACATTGTAAAAATACTTTTGTATTGTAAAATCACAAAGCAATATTACAATTGCAAAACCTAAAATTACACCGTAAAACAAATTTACAACGTAATTTTACTTTTTATTTGTAAAGCCACAATCGATAACAAAAATTACAACAATAATGAGTGGTAAATAAATTGCCATCTATTTTTACTGTAACTATTTTTTACAGTGTACAACTATTGAATGTAAATTTTGGTTAACCAAATTGAAAAAAAATCCTTACTGTATGGACAAATTCTTTACATTGGAACAGTATTTTCTGTCCTTATAAAAACATATTTTAGAAATTTAATACTTTGGTAGTCTATTTAGTTTTTTACTACACATGAATACGTTTGGTATCATTTTTGTCTTAGAATTTAAGAAATGCATATAGTTTAATCAAAAGCATTCTGTTCTGTCACTATCTCTATTATGTTTAATTTTAAAATTATTGTATTTTGTACTAATAGGTGTTAGAAGAGATGATTTCTCACAACTTACAGTTCTGAATCGCCTCTCCTTGTCTGTATTCTTCGTGGTATAGGCTTTGGATGCTGTCAAGCCTCAAAACTGCACCCGGGATTTTTATTGTGTCAAATTCGGTAGAAGTTGGCTGCTGGACGCACTTTTTATTAATTTTATCACTTTTACCTAATGGTTTTGGTAATTTTACAAACTGTGACCTAGTATGTGTTACCAGTCTGGATGCTAAGGACCAACTTATCTGCGACACTCGTGCGTCACATCAGTTCTTCTCGTTGTCTTGGCAACTCCTCTCACGTCCTCTTATGGAAAAGGTACACGTAATCCTTCGATATATGACTTTGTTCATTGCATACTTCCTGCTTCCAGAATTTTCCATTGCTATTATTTGATTTTTTTGACTTATAATTTTACATATAATTTGTTTACAATACATTCCTTTCAACTTATGTATTTAACTTAATTTTATAATTATTTCAAGCGATAGTTTCCTCTTTTCCCTTTTATACACTTAGATTTTAATTATTATCTTGTAATTATTTATTTAAATATCCAATAAGATATTTTCTGTTTAAATGACATTTAATTTTGAATATCAAATGTCTTCATTAGTTTTATTTAACGTCAATTTATAAATTTTCTACTATTTCGTCTCGTAAAATTTACTACTTAGTCTTATACAGAGTGCCCGGGAAAATGTGATAAAAATTTCTTAGGTGCAGATAGAATACGAAAAAAATAAGATGACAAGTTCCTATATTTTTTTTCCTACAGGCCCTTCCTACGGAGATATGTGTTCCTGAAGGACGCCGTTGGAAATCGTTTTTTTAATAACTTTGAAAGTACTAAAAATTTAATAAAAATTTAATATGATGGACACTAGCAAGGACGTCTTAAAATAGTGTTCTTAAAACATATTTAGCTTATTTAGTTTACCAGGAGCAGGCTAAGCTTTACAACTGAATGCCTAAAGGTTTAACACCCTGTATGATATAGACTTTAAATAATAAAAAGCTTGACCTATGTTCGCATGTTGAACCCTCTTACGAAGTTTTTCAATAATTTCGTTAAGGTCCATCCTGGGACACTACTGCGTTTTTCTAATTTTGTATTTTTTCAGATTAAATTCAAAAATGAAACTTTCCTGTTATTTAAATGACTTGTATTGCACTTTCTTGTCGAGAAAAAAATAAAAATCATGGTCCTTTTCATTAAAAATAAAACATGAATTCGTTTATTATTCTTTTTCTCATAAATGGTTCATTTTATCGACATTAAACAAGTCTAAGGTTGAAGCTGTCTAGATTTATTATTTTAATGTCTTTATCAAATAGGGTGGTAAAAATTTAGGTATTAAGTTGTAAAGCTAAAAAAAGATATGTGCGAAATGCAGATACTTTTACCGTGGTAGTGCAACGCAGGCGTCACACGGAAATTTGCAACCGAATCGCCGAGGACGTCGACGGTGTATCGCAACAACAAAGGAACACATAACATATATTGTTGAAGAGAATCCCCGAATAAGCACCAGGCAAATCGCTCAAGAAGTACAAGGAATGTCCCAATCAACAGTGTGGCGTATCATACGCGAGCCTCAATTAATTATATCCGTACCATGTACGGTGTCCAAGCATTAATACCAAGGAATTATCTCTTACGAATTAGATTTTGTGAATGGTTGCTGTAACAAAATGCCATAATCCCAGATTTACAGCTGATGTGTTAGCTACAGATAAAGTTATTTTAACACAGAATGGTATATACAGGGTGTCCCTAAAAGGTCTTTACAACGCTCGACCCGGTACAGTACGGCTCAAAATAAGTCGATTTAGCTAAACTTACCTTAGTTCAAAGTTGCCCCGTTTAGGCGCTATACGACCGTGAAGTTGCAATTATGAAATCGTTTTTTTTTTTTGTTATAAATTTAAACCGCTTAAAAATTAGGAAAAAATTATTCACAATTGTTCCTGATACCTATTCTTGAAATAAAAATAAGGCTTTTTAACAAACACGCTTATTCGATTCCGCGCATTCCATGTGGTTTTTTCACAAGTTTACAGGTACTTGCCTTTATGCAAATAACCAACCAATCAACCAACCAACAATAAAAATTATTTGCATAAAGGTAAGTACCTGGAAACTTGTGAAAAAACCACATGGAATGCGCGGAAACGAATAAGCGTGTTTGTTAAAAAGTCTAATTTTTATTTCAAGGAACAATTGTGAATAATTTTTTCCTAATTTAATTGTTATATCAAAATTGGTGCCAATGATTAAAATTACAAATTTCGAATAAACCACGAGAGAATTTACTTAATCTAAATTTTATACTGAAAAATATTTTCTTCCATTGGCGTAGAATTATCAAAGGTGTAATTACTAAAAAAACAAGTTCCACGCCAATGGAATGATATCACTCATAATTTTGATATGGAGTTTATTGTCCTATAGAACGGTGTCAACTTACCAAATTTTAACAAAATCGCATAAGGCGTTTTGAAATTCATAACAAAAAAACGATTTCATAATTGCAACTTCTGGGTCGTATAGCACCTAAACGGGGCAACTTTGAACTAAGGGGACACTTTGTATAACATTCATAATACTCATGTTTGGGATTTTAAAAATCAGCACGCGATTCAATAGATTAATTTCCAACAACGCTTTTCCTTAAATGGTTGGGTAGGGATTGTCATTATCAAATCCAATGGATGAGGTTCAGTGTCTCCAGTTCCAACGAAATGATCTGCCTGAATTTCTGGAAGATTTGCCCTTAGCTCTCTGACTCCGAATAGTTATTGCACGATGGTGCAAGTCCTCTCATTTTCGATAAAATATTCTAGAGCGCGTTAATGAAGTTCAAGTACGATGGATTGGACGAGGAGGACCGGTACCATGGCCGCCACGATCTCATGACTTAAATCTTTTGGAATTCTTACGAGTTCAAAACGAATAAGTACCAGAAACATGTGTGTTAGTTCGTTGCAACTGGGTAAAATGAACCCAAATGTGTTTTCACATCGGTGACCAAAATTTTTAACAGTTGTTGTAACATTACGTATGTCAAATTATGTTATTAATTAAAATCACAAATTAATTTTATTAATTAATAATGACAATAACGGAAACAAGCGGTTGAATTTGCTGATATAAAATAGGTGTGATAAAATCTTATTTACTGCTTTCTTTGGGAAATTCTTTTAATTTTTTGTCTGTTAATTTTTTATTACGCTCTGCCGTTATGCTGGCCGCCGACTGCATGATTTGCCTTGCACAAAGTGGAGTTCTACAGTGGACCAGTTTCCAGTACCGTGCAGAAGTGTATTTTTAAATTATTTTCGAACTGTTCTTTTTGACTTTTTTTACAAAATTGTATTTGTAAGAGTACATTCAATTTTTTTTTTTGATAAGTTCTGACCTCACCTTGTATAAAAATATTTCTTTCAGAAGTGGGTAACGACTAGTATAGCAATTATTATTTTAAATAGATCAATAGAAGGTTGAAACCTGGAAGTTTTTTAAAAGAAATTTAGAATAATATTATAATTAAATTTTAAAGAGGAAAATAAACAAATACATTTGAAAGAAAAATGTTTGTAGAAATTTGTATGCCTTACATAATATCATTCTCATGTTTGCTCAATCAAATGACATTCTTATACGCTACAAAGAGACGAAATATTTACTGCTATACAAATATTTATAAAATACATCACATAAAGTCGGTATATTGAATATGAATCATCGCAGAGGACGTAGACAGATATTATCGACACTATGCTATTTTCAATATATTATTCTAACTGAAACTACCGCGGATATTCTATGCTAAATGTTGAAAGCTTTATACAGTATGCGCCAAAAGTATGGAATAAATTCAATAAAAACGAAACAATTATTTTTTGGGAAAAATCCTCGAACAGGTCGATTTTTAATTTAAAAAATACATATTTTAGCGTAAAATGCGATTTTCAAATGTCATTTGTTTTGAAGTAATGACGTCATCGATTTTTTTTAAATGGCAACACCATATTTTTTTTCCTTGATTCTGAAAGATCGTTTAATTCTCTATCAGACAGCATTAAAATTTTACCCTCTTACATAGGAAAGTTTTCGAGCAAATGACGATTGAATGTTAGAAAACGTAAATTTTATCCATAAAAAAATAACAAGTCTGAGGTATGTAAAATAAAATACAATTGATTAAATTTTATACTTAAATTAAATGTTCGAACCCACCAACTTCTTGACAATGCGCAAGTCTGTGAAAAAATTCTTCTTGCACATTATGAATGATTTCTGGGGTAACTCTGCGTATTTCTCTCTGGTTTATTAATGTATACTTTTGACTTCAAGTATCCCCAATAGTCAAGAGGTGTAAGATGATCTTGCAGGCCATTCTATCGGTCCGCGTCTGCCGATCCATCTCCCAGGAAAACACTTGTCCAAAAAATCTCGTACAGGACGCGCATAGTGCGGAGGTGCACCGTCTTGCTGAAACCACATGGTATCGTCAGGAATGTCAGGGTCATTATCGTTAGGACAAATTACTGCAAGGGCTGGAACAAGGTCATTATCTAGAAACTCTAAATATCTTTGTCCTGTAAGGGTTCCTTCAAAGAAGAAAGGCCCTACTATTCTGTCGTCAACTATTCCAGCCCTCACATTTAATTTCTGAGGGTGTTGGGTATGTGCCTCTGCCATCCAATGAGGATTTTCCCGACTCCAATTTATGCAAGTTTGACGGTTTACTGTACCATTCAGACAAAATGTGGCCTCATCTGAAAAAAGTATTTGCCGGTGTAAATTTCTATTTCCTTGACATAAATCCATTAGAATTTCGCAAAAGTGTAAGCGGCGATCGGTATCATCTTCATTGAGTTCTTGCACAAGTTGAATTTTGTAGCGATGATATTTTTCCTTCCTCAAGATACGTAGCACTGTGCTCTGACTAGTGTCATTGTTTAATGCAACCAATCGTGAAGAATTATGACGATTATCCACCACACTTATCAAAATGTCCTGTTTCTGATTTTCATTAATGCTTGGACATCCAGGTTTTGGAATATTTACAACATTGCCAGTTTCTCTAAATTTAGACTCTACCTTACTGACTGTTGACTGGCTGATAAGGCGATCTGGATATTTTTCATTAAATAAATCGCAAACTTCCTGCTGAGTTCTAGTCATATTCCCGCATCCGATAAAAATTCAAATTTCAATTCTTTGAGTAACAGTTAAATGTGCCATAATACTTTAAATTGAATAATAATTTCTATGTCGCTTACAATACTTATTAGAAAGTCGGTGTGACAATGACACTTTGCAAAGATTTTCACCTACGTGATCCATAAAAGAACTATGGAATTCGAAAAACTAAACTTGATAACGTTTTTGCTTTATTTTAATTGATTTACGTTTCCTAACATTCAATCATCATTTACTCGAAAACTTTCCTATGTAAGAGGGCAAAATTTTAGTACTGTCTGATAGAGAATTAAACGATCTTTCAGAATCAAGGAAAAAAATATGGTGTTGCCATTTAAGAAAAAATCGATGACGTCATTACTCGAAAACAAATGACATTTGAAAATCGCATTTTACGCTAATTAAAAATCGACCTGTTCGAGGATTTTTCCCAAAAAATAATTGATTCGTTTTTATTGAATTTATTCCATACTTTTGGTTCATACTGTATAACTTTAACCCTAATGCAATTATTTCCTTAATGTCATTTCATTTTCTTTTTTTAACTCATACTATCATAAAAAAACGTTCGTTTTCTCACTTTTAGGAGCCCAATTAATTTTTTTTAATAATATTTAATTTAATTTTTTTCAATTGTGTCGTTGTTAGTTTTCTCTATTACTGACTACCGCACGGAGGTAGTAGATACTAAGAATTGATATTTCGATATCTAAAGTTTGAAATATGTAGGTAGTAGCTATAAAGTCGTTGATATAGCAATTAGTCGAGTCTTGTTAAAAGGGTAGCTTTCAAATTTTGCATGTTCGTTACCGAGTGTTTTTGTGTCATTAAAAAACAGTAGTTGGTTACCCTATATCATTTATTTGAAATCCATCCGCATTAATTTATTAGAAATTCTGGTTTTGGTAAACTAGGGACGATTTTCTCTCTTAAATCCTAACCAGTATAAGTGGTTAATTGATAAGCAACAACTATTTTGGAAAACTGGCGATAGTCAGTGACAATCCAACCGAAAACGTAACTGAATAATATCAGAATTTCCCTTTTTCCTATTACTTATTGTGTTTTTCAAGATACCAGACGGTAGCATTGGTAAGTTTAATTTTTTATGCCTAACTAGATAAAAGTCTGAATATTTTAATCGAAAATAATGCAATACACTTAATTTTAACAATTAATGTCGAACCAAATTGATTTATTTAATTTATTTGTTTACAATACACTGTCTAGACAAAATCTCATTACAGGACAGAAAAAGACCAGCACGTTGACAATGTATTTTAGAACAAATACTGTGGTTGATTAATTTTTTTAAAAAATTAATAATAAATAATTATCCAACTCTTCAAAAGAAACAATGACATACAAAGGATATAGCTATTTATCTGAATTTTATAAAACAATTGTGGAACAACTAAATTTTTTCTATAAGTCGTATTTATCTATAATAATTTATTTTATTTCACACAAAACTTGTAAGTTGCAACCTTATATACGTTTGCAGAAAATAATCAGGGTGTAGTTGCATGAGCACGTTTATCAATGGTATCTATTAAACAAACTATACTTATTAAACTAACAAAGTGATAAAAAGTAATTAAAGCAATTTTCATTTTTTTTTTTTTTTGGGTTATTTTCAAAATAAAATAGCAGTGTTACAAATTGACGTCATTTTATTCTACATCTCATACTGTCAATATCCAACATGGAGCCCATAAGAAAAAAAAAAAACAAAAAAGAAGACATTTTCTATTGATGGACCATTTCTTGTATATTCTTATCCCTCTGTGCTATATTTCAGCTACTTATTTTTGTTGAAAAATAATGATGCGACATGGCATTTTATAAAATCATTATTTTCATTTTTTTTTACAATAATACAGCAACGGCATCGTATGTCTTTAACCTGCTTGGTTTATATTAATGATCAAAAGGCGCAACTTTTTTTCTAATTTGAGCTATCCTGTATATTTTACGGTTTCCAAGATGCTAATGGTGAGCCATGAAAATCATACCACCCTGTATATGGTAGGTATAGTGATCATATTATTGGAAAATATAATTTTATACCATTAGATCATACACAAAAAATTATTAAAATTTGTTACCAAATTTTAAATAAATTTGGAAAAACGAAATTTTTTTGTAAATATCCTTCTAGTGTATAAACTAAGCAATTTCAGAAGTAACTAAATTGGCTTCTACTTTGTATGCTGTACACGTATTTTTGGGACATCCTGTACAGTGTGTCTCAAACTCGATAGTGTGGGCTTACTGCGAGGATACAAAAAATTTAAATAATATTTGGGTCACGTGGTGCTAAATCCGATGAGGTAAGTTTCATTTTCAAACGACTGATGACGTCATCAATTATATTTTTTCCAGAAACATACCCAAATTTTCTTTCCTGTTAAAAAGCTCTGTTTTTTCTAATAAACTTTTATTACAGATTTTTTTCTGTATTACTTCCCATTTAAAAGTTATAAGCAATATCGTCTTAATGAGTCTCAAAAGAAATACCACCTAAAAATCACATTAGCGGTGAAAAGATCAAGTAGTCGTTGGACAATAATCGAATGTTCGCTGCTTAAAATGCATAAATGTCACATAATACTTGTTATTATTGAATAGGAACGTCAAACGTGTAACTTTAGTGCATTCAAAATGTTTTCTCATTTAGAAAATTTTGATATGTTGCTAATATACGGCTAGTTAAAGAAAAATTCAGGAAGAGCTGTAGAGTTATATCGAGAAAGGTATCCATAGCGCCTCATTTCTGATCATAGAACCATCATCGGCTAAATCGCAGCAGCCGTGCTTAGGCGACGCGATTTAGCAGACGATGATAGAACCTTTATAAGATTGGAAGCGACCTTGCGACAAAATGAAGAAGCATTTTCTGTTTGGAAAAATCAAATAATAATTGACCGAAGGGTAAGAATCAATACAATTAGATTATTACAGTATTTCGAACAAAATCTACGAAATTCTATACGGCAGGCTAGTCAGGAATTGAATTTGGATAAATCATCCGTTCAACGAATTTTAAAGACCAATGGATATCATGACTACAAAATTCACAGTTTGAAGTATTTGCCTGAGCGTCACATTGAAAACAACAAACTTAATTTTATAGCTCAAATTGTAGTAAACGTAGAAATTGTTGATCAGAACCTTTTTCGTCGGTTTGTCAGTGATGCATTGCCAAACAGGCGCAACGAACACTACCATTGAAAATTCCCACATTGTAAATCCACTCCAAAACCAGGGCCATTTTGAAGTAAATGTATGGTGCGGCATCGACGGTAGGCATTTAATTGGTCCTTAATTTTATGAGCACATATTGAACAGCGTGAGTTACCTAAATTTCCTACAAGAACAAGACAGCTAAGGAGAAAGCTATGGTTTCAGCACGACGGAGCTCCTCCCCAGAAAGCCAGAATTGTGCAGCAATATTACAGTGGTCCGGCAAGTACTAGATCTAACACCCCTAGATTTTTTTATTATTAGATTAGAGATATTAATCATTTGAAAGAAAAAATCACAAACGCAGTCCACAAAGAAGTCAGGCGATTGGAATGAGAGGAGGTCATATAGAGAATAGATTGTAATATGTACCTATCTAGTATAAGGACGTTTGCTTCATTTTCTTGGTTTAGTTATTGTTATCATTGCCTTTTGTTTAAACTGTATTAAAAAATTATCGAGTTTGATCCGTTTATTTATTCTTAATGATATTTATGCACTTTAAATAATGAACATTCAATTATTTTCCAACTACTTGATCCTTCCAACGCTAATGTGATTTTTAGGTGGTATTTCTTTTGAGACTCTTTAGGACGATATTTTTTTAACTTTTAAGCGGGAATTAATACAGAAATATTTCTCTAATAAAAGTTTATTAGAAAAGAAAGGTTTTTAACAGAAAAAAAAAAATGAGTATGTTTCTGGAAAAACTATAATTGATGATGTCATTAGTCATTTCTGTCAAGTCCCAAAGATAATGCTTTCGATTGAAAATGGAGCTTATCTCATCTCCATTTAACATCAAGTGTCCCAAATTTTATTTAAAAAAATTGTAACGCCACAGTAGGCCCATACTATAGAGTTTGAGTTGTACATGAATACAAAATTACTATAGTCGAGGCAATAAACTAGTAAAAAGTCCATAAGTTCTGAAACTAGTTGTGGTGGACGGATCGGAATGCGGTTTTTTGCATTCTCTTCCAAAAACTATTTGTAAAAAATGTGGCGACATGGAATTTCTGACAAATCGGAAATTTCAGTGCTGCAGCCAAAAATGCATTAAAAAAATGCATTATTTGAGAGGCCTCTTGAGAGATGTCAAAACTTATCAAATAAATAAGTGTCAGAACTGGCCCAGATCGGGTACTCGGAGATTTTCGAGGTCGCTGATCACGAATATGATGTTCAAATTGACCCCCCGAACACCTGGAGCACAGGAACGCCGATGAACGTCATCTCCGTGGGACTCTCCCACAAATCACGCGAGAAAGAAGAAATACTCGGCGCCCCACGTCGGTAACGACCCCCCGAACCCCTGGTGTACCGGAACCTCACCCTGAACATCTTCTCCGTGGGTTTTCCAGACATAATCGAAAAAGACGAACCAAAAATCGTTATGGGGGTTTTTTTGGGTCGCTGAATCCAAATATGACATCGGCGAACACCCCCACCGGCACCTGGTGGCCCCGAACCTGGACGTACACGTCATCTTCGGTTCGCCTTTTTTAATTGTGTCAGGAAAAGCCACGGAGATGACGTTTAGGGTCAGGTTCTGGAGCACTAGGTGTTGGGGGGGTCGTTTCCGACGTGAAATTCGGATGCAACACCCCACAAAACGCCCCTATTATGATTTTCGGGTGGTTTTTAACACTCTTCTCAGGAAAATTCTCGGAGATGACGTCCGCGTCCAGGTTCCGGCGCACCAGGTGCCCGTGGGGTGTTCGCCGATGCCAAATTTGGATTCAGCGACCCAAAAAAACCCCGGGCGCCTAGTTTCGCTTCTTTCCCGCGTGATTTGTGGAAGAGTCCCACGGAGATGACGTTCATCGGCGTTCCTGTGCTCCAGGTGTTCGGGGGGTCAATTTGAACATCGTATTCATGATTAGCGACCTCGAAAACCCCCGAGTATCCGATCTGGGCCAGTTCTGACACTTATTTACCAAGTTTTGACATCTTCCAAGAGGCCTCTCAAATAATGCATTTTTTGAATGCATTTTTGGCTGCAGCAATAAAATTTCCGATTTTTTAGAAATTCCATGTCGCCACATTTATATTTACAAATAATTTTTGGAAGAGAATGCAAAAAATCGCATTCCGATCTGTCCACCACAACTAGTTTTAGAACTTTTTTAGTTCATTGCCTCGACTACTATAAAACACGGAAAATCAAACAATAGAAATAACCTCTGGTGAATTTATAGATCACTTCAAGGCCGCATAGTATATTTAGTCTAAACCACTCTATTCCCTAATTACAGTACGTACCTAACCCCATCAACGCTACAAGCCAGCAGGGCAGAGGCGAACGCGGCTTTGGAGAACACCTACTGAGAATCAGTGGTTAGAAACGTCTAAAGCTGGCGACAGCAGAGATGCTGATACAATTAACCAATCAACTGGTGCAAAACTCCTATCGTCATACAAGGCCACCTTCCCAGTTTGCAGCGCCGCGTGACGCAAGAGGGAAAATTGATGTACGTTTGGAAAACAATAAAGACATTTTATATCGCTGACTCGCCGGCTCTTGGCTGCTATAATGGATGTAAATTGATACTGTTAAATTTAGCGTTACAATATGGCACGTTATAAAAATATAATTACATCCCCGTGCGATAATGAAAATGTCTCGTTTATGAAAATCGTTTGAAACATTAATTTTGATTTTACGAGTCACTAGTGTAGCACTGAGATGAGTGAAGTTTTACTTTCTGTAGAAATTTAAATATCTAAAACGTTTCATAAGTAGATTATCAAGATAAAAAAAATGCACCACTAAAAGAACAATTACGGATTTAAAACTGACATAAAATTTTTAAAATACGATGTTAAAACTGTTATAAGCGTACCATATGATATACTCGTGGCAGGAATTCAGACGTATTACGTCACGGCCAATGTTACGTAATTGTTTTTATCGCATTTAAAATAATCATTTTTTGCAATTTAGTGTAATACATGATGCAAACATTTAGTGTGGTATGTAGTTTTATTACTCTCAACTGCAGTTTATTAAATATTTTAATGAATTATTTATTTGTTCATATGACGTAAGTCGTTTGAATTCTTACCGCGGCTATATGTTTTATGTAACAAAATTATTGATATTTTATGATTAAAACTTATTAAATGGTCTTATTGAATAAAGCTCCATTATTGAGAGAAAAAAATATTCAAAACTCAGAACACTAGTAAATGAACCGCATTCGTTAATAAATGAACATTGGATATCCATTGAATGGCCAACCACCATACCATTTAATTTTATTTAAAACTTAAAAATTCATTTATTTTATAGAATTCATTTTCTTCTAAATAAGGAGTTTTGCCTGCTATCATTACCATGCGATTTCCATGTATTCTGTTTCTTAAAACCATGCATCATACTTATTTAATATTTGTCTTGACTGATTTTAATATTTTTCCTCGATAGGGAATAATCGCCCACTTCTAGTGAGTTAGTTGTGGATATGTTTGTGTTACTACATAGCTGTGACTGAAAATTATTTTGATTTATTTTAATTTTCTTTTCATTTTAGATTCTTTTAGAAGAATTCCATTTTTCTTCTTTTAATTTGGACAAAACTGAATCTCATCAGCACTGAACACTTGAGATGGGCCGGCACAAATATCTATACAACCTTTTAACGTGAGATAATTTTGCAGCCTTAGAAGTTATATCATAATTTCTTTTTGTTATCGTTAGTTATGAGTAAAAATAGTTGCAGTCATTTTTTTCCGGGTCGATTGCCATTAAATGGATTTTCACGTCCACTATTCACTGTACATCTTCCTGTACCTCATTTTCGTGCTTGTCCGATTACTATCATCCTCCTCAGAACAGAGAACGAATGTAGGCCCCATTTCTCTCGCTAAACTACTTTAATACGCATTTTCATACTAAGTGTTAACTATGTAATTGAAAATGTCCTGCTAGACACATTCACGCTCATTTCACCAGCTGCAATTTCATTTAAGCTTTGGCAAATGTTTTATTTGAATAGTTGAATCTGTGACATTTCTCTTCCTAGTAAAACTCCCATTTTCTAAAAAATTATACAAGTAGTAAAGATGGTGGGTACCTTTTTCGAAGTTCATTCATTGACCAACTGACGGCGTTCATTGACGGGATAAACGATTTGTAATGAATAGCTATCCAGTGAATGAATACTTTATGACCCCGTTCAGTTACTGTATAACAACATTTTAACCGCTTGCACTTATAGTTTATGTAAATTCAATTTTTGCAGCATTTGTATCAAAGTCATGTACAAGAGTAAAAATCCCAGTAAATGAACAGACTTTCATTTACTAGGTTGGCATGGTTTTCCATAAACAAATAAAAGAACAATTAATTTTAAAAATTAGATTATAATTGCAATTTGATCAAATTAATCATTAATTAGTATATCTCTCTATGGCAAAAACTCAAAAACATTACTTTTTAATCTAAGTCTTAGGAAAGTTGTATAGTAGTAGTTGTATACACATTTCGCCGCTCTTCATTGTTGGCATCTTCAGTTGTGACTCCGAAAAAGCTTCACCGCGACTGAGCAATCGAAACTCAGAGATTCAGAGACTAAAACATAGTTGCGGCGAAGTTTTTGCAGAGTCACCGCTGAAGATGGCAATAGTGAAGAACGGCGAAGCGTTTGGAAGCATGGGATGCGACCAGTTACAGACCAGGACCGAGGAACGGTTCCGACTATAGCAGTCGTAATACCAGAAACATGAGCCAAAATCAATATATGGGCGGACCCAAAGATACCTATAGCGGTTTTTTTACTGAATTATATAGGTATTTTAAGCTAATATAAATCAAATCTCCTGCAATTCCTATCAATGAAGTCATATGTATGTTCTCTGATACCAAACATCTAGGTATGCTAATAAACAATTCCACAGACAAAGATCTATTAAATAATTATCTAAAAAAATTAATTTAACTAAATTTACTAATCTGGTTTAATGAAAACACTCTATAAATATCTTAGTTCACTTTTGAAACTGTGGGAACTCGAAAATTCAACCACAATAGATGAGATCTGACCTATTTCTGGATTTTTAGGAATGCTTCTTCAGGTGGCCTCCTTTAATTTGAGTCAAATATCTAACTATAAAAATTATACCAATAAATTAAAATTATTTGAAATTAAATATCGACAATGTCAAAAGTGACTTTGACCTGTCAATTAATTTTAAATTAAATATGATATGATTTTCTGCATGAGACGGTTGATTTATCAATTCCCGTAGAAGCTTCCAAAGGCCTAGTGCGTAATTCAGGATTTTCTGCGATATGCACCAATATCTCTTCTTCTTGTTGCAATGTTACTTTTCGGTCGTCCACCATAATTTTTAGTATAAAACGAACCCGTTTCACCTAACTGATTGAATATTCTTTGAAATATTTTTCGGTCTAGAATGGTTCTGGCTGGGTAAAGGTCTTCATACCTTCTAAGAGCTGCACGACTGTTGTAATTTTCTTGCGCATAAACCCAGAGCATATCTCGTAAATCACGGTTAGAAAATTTATTAAGCCTGGGCATTTTTAAATAAAAATATACTTGTACTTGAATATTGCAAAAAGAATCTTTTTTCAGTAGCTATCACATGAAAAGGTAGATAACAGACAGTTGTCACTGTAACAAATTTTGTTATCATTCAAAGCACACTTGAACACACTAAATTAATTATTTTTCAGCCATCGACATAATGTGCAATGACACATTCAATCGTGAAAATCTGCAAAACGGCTTGAGATATCGGGATCGGCCAAGAGTCCCTTTTTTATGTAAAAATGTTGCCTCTTTTATAGTTTAATTTATAAATTCTATTAACTGTACAGGTAAAAAAAGTATTAATGAATTAACTCAACACAAAGCACGTAGCAACTGCCAAATTCGTAATTCCCGCAACCAAAAACCTAATTATACCAATTTTAAATTCGATATCTTCAACTGTTTTAAAGTTATCATCTTTTTCGAAAAATTTTTTTAATTTGGCTCAAAAGACATATTTTTATGTCTACTATCTCTGGCTGCTCTATGGTCCATGAGTTATGGGACATCTTGTATATCAAATAGATATTTTTAATATTAACCGAACTAAACTGCATTCACACTTGAACACGTTTCGTTTTTTCTCTGTTTTTATACTGTATTTTGTATATGTTTGGGTTTTTGTACATTATTTTTAAATGGTTTAATTAATATAAAATATAATAATTTTTTTCAACTGTGTATATATAATTGTGTGTTTGTATGCATGATAGAGAAATAAAAATGAACGAATAAATAAATAAACTAACAAAATCTTCTTGAAAGCAGTTAATTACACGTGAATTCTCCTAGATGACCCAATTTACTTGTAGTGTTTACTTCTTATATGGCATTTTTATTTATGGAAACTAATTTAATTCTACAAATTCATCTCACACGGCTTCCTTCTCGCCCGGCGTACTTTGTGACGCAAAACGGAAAATTGGTATATGTAGGAACTTGGAAACGTGGAGGACAATTTGCATTGCCTAGTAGCAGAGACCTTAATGAATGTAGATTATTACTGTTAAATTTAGCGTTACAATACAGTGGATTATGAAAACAGTAATTATACGGTCGTGAAAAAATAATGAAGTCATTAAAAAAATGGACGAGACGTCTATCATGAACTTTTTTGCGTAATGCTTTCTCATCAGATACTGATATTATACAAGATGATGATCCTAATGTGTAATTCGTTAAATGGGAAAGAGAGGAAAATGAAATGAAGACATGAATTATACAAGATGATTGTTATGTTGGTTGTACAAGGTGTTTTCTAATTACGTGGAAAAAATTCGAGGAGATGGGGGGGGGCGTATTCTATGATTAAAATTAAGGTAATTTTATTAATTAAGCAAGGGTGCCGTCTGCGAAATACAGGGTGTCCAAAGCTGATAAAAAATTTCTAACCCCCTTAATATAGTTTTAGCAAATTTGGCATATAAGTGGTTTGCTACTTCCTGCTCGGCCTAAGCGGCTCGACTTGCAGGACAGGTACGTAATCACAGACTTCTCACCCTGGGCGACGAACCATTAAATCTATAAATGATACTGCAGGAAACTACTACTCCGCGGACTAATGCTACCATATCATGTTTTTCATTAAATACTTATCTACATTTTGCAAATAATTTTTTTTCTTTCAAAGCGGCATACATCGATACACCTTTGACTTGTGGCATACATAACCTCGAGGCTGACAGAAGGTCAGAGTCGGCGATAAATAAAAGTTTAATATAGTTTCGAAATTTAATTCTTATTTTTCTCTATCCCCTCTTAAAATATTTGTATTTAGTCATAGAACCTTGTATAAAAATAAAATAAAAATGTAATATTTTAAACGGAATTTGAAAAAATATATATTTGTTGAATTATTTGAAGTTTTTTATGGATTTGTACACAAATAAAAGTAAACACACTGTATGTATAACTATTATTAACGAAAAATTATTAAATAAGTACATCAGAAACTTAAAATAAATTTTATATCATTTTGGAACGCTATATAATATACTATTTTTATTTTTTTAAAGCTTACATATATATTGCTTTTTCATTTCCTCAGATTTCAATAAACAATTTATATATAACAGATTGCTTTCGAAGTTCAGCACATGTACCAAAGAGAAGTTCTAGAAAATCTCATACAAGTGTATGTGACATTAACGTGGCTTATTGTGAAATATATCGCAATATTACTTCATCCTAGCTATTTACGAATAAAGTGAAAAGCTTATAAATACAAATTGCTTTATTTTATTTTACCGAGTCTGTCTGCAGTGTTATAAAACCTTTACTTAATTTTGCTTAATCAATGAGCTTACTCCGCTGGCTTTTCGCCATTATACGTAGGCTTGTTTGTCGAGCGTGAGCGACAAAGTGAGAACAAAAATGACTGCGCCACACTGAATTAGCAGTCCATTCATCACAAGGCTCTTTAGAATTCATATGACATGACCTGTAATTGACGTGGTTAAACCTTTTTTTGTCGAAAAAAATCCCTTTTTTTAAGCATGATAGAAATCTTTTCGCAGAAAATCCTATTTATCTGCTCACATGATTATTGAGGTACGTGGATGTAATTTTATTTTACTTCCCGTTATCAAATATTAAATTTTGTTTAACAGTGTTCATCTAAAATTTTATAACGTGTGGGAAAAATGAATTATTATCAAGATTTCAAAGGTGGATACGATAATGTTAAATGTCAGAACTGACGTCCGCCTTAGAAGATTTCAGTACTCCAGCCAAAACTCATTAGATGGTCATAATAATAGGTACAAACAGCTCCAATTAAATTGAAGAACAGATAATCAGTAGGAAAGGAATATAGAAAGGATCAACTGTCAACCCTGTTGAGAGAAATGTAATCAAGGATCAAAATAGAAATTAGCTGGCTTACACTGACGATATAATGCTACTATAACAAGAAATAAAAAAGGTCTTGAAGAAGAAACAGATTTAATTGAAGCAACTATATACATAAGATTACTATATACTATAGGGAAGTAACTAGAACCTAATAAACCGTATGATCTGCTGAAAGCGAGGTTGCCATATCACCTGTAAAATAAACATTTTTTTACTTTTACGTAAATTAAATCTTTGCAATTAAAAATACTTCTTTTAAGTGATAAGTAAACCAAAATTTGGTAGGTAGTACGCTATACAGCAATATTAAATAAATGTCTGTTCAGTACTATCAATTAAAGTATTTAGGAAGTTATATGATTTCAAAAATTATACATATACATGCATAAGAGCTTACCTAGTTGCTGAAAAAGAATATACCATTTTACACATTTTACATTTATTTTTTATGTTCCACCGAGCGTATCATTATTTAATTTCGATCTATTTTTAAAAATTTAATACCATTGTGTGTGCAATATGGAAAAAATATTCTTATTATAGATGACTTCAGGCTTAAGCCCGAAGATGTAAAAATTATTAGCATTTTCTTTTGAACGGAGGATTATATATCTATAAAGAAGCTTATTTTATAATATACAATTTTTCCGCAGTGGTGCATAAAATGATATTCTGAGGCTTTAAGAAAAGTCTTATATAAATTATAAGAAGGGAATTTTAAAGAAAATCTCTTATGTAATGCCTAATAACATTTGATGTGCATTTATATACAACAAGCGGGTAAGTTCTCTATTGTGTCAAAGATAATACAATGGTAGTGTATGAATTGTATATTTTATTATTTAGGAGTGTTTCGAATAAAAATTAGATGAGGACGTTTCGTTTCCGTAATACAGGGTGTTTAAATTCTTAAAAATATCGGGTTTAAGATCTGAAATGCCTTTATTCCAGTTTTCATGAAATGTAGTGATTTTGTTTATAAAAATAATAATGGACTGTTTTTGTGATAATTTATTGTTTCAAGTCATAAAATCCCGTCAATATAGGAAGAACTCGAGAATCTATTATTTTTAAAAATCAGCAAAACACAGTCACAATTTTCAAGATATGTCTGAAGCTATCAGAAACTCCGTGTGTCTTTAAAACAAAACAATGCCCGACAAAATTTAATTTCAGTTATCTTTCTTAATTTTCATCGTAAAATCTATTGGTGACATTTGAGGAATTAGTAACAACCTGTATATCTATCAAAAAGGTTACATTGATATGTTTGTGTCGTTATTATGTTTTTAATTAAATTTTGTGCCAAGCTCAAAACTAGGAACTATTGAGATAGCAAATCGTATCGTTTTGAATTTCAAATTAATTCTATGTATTTGTCTTCTCTCAACGTAGGAGTGAAATTATTAAATTCTATAACTAATTTGTTAAATCGAAGTTCTTGTATTAAGTAATGAGGTACTTTGTAGGTACTTGCATTAAGATCCTGGCTCCTTCGCCAAGTATGATACTGTTAATGTTGAATGTGAATATTAACTGCAACTGAACTGTGTTGCTACAGTTACTAAAACTTTTAACTCATTGTAATTCAACAAAGACAAGTAAACTGTACATTAAATGCTAGTTGATCGTAATTTCGTAATAATTGAATAAGTTATATTGCTACAATGGTACTCTAACTTGTAAGTTATCTATATTTTAGACAATGTAAGTATAAATTTTGTATTTACCTTGCAGTGTAAGTATACCTATTTAACATAAATAAAAACCTAATTCTCGCTTTATTTATGTTAAATGAGTATACACTTTAAGGTAAGTACAATATTTATCCTTAATTTATTGACATCACACACAATTCCAAAAAGTAAGCTTCTTAAACATTTCACTGGTTTGGTTAATAGACAAATTCCATACCAATCGAAAGTATGAAGCCCATAGATTATGCAAATGTTAGGTTGACTATTTTTTTCCCGTCACAATTCTTGGGTAGGCAGGTATAAACAGGTAAATCGATACTAGTAACTTGCACCGGTGTGGTTAATAAATTAAAGTTAAATTAAAATAAACATTATTTCATTACCAACACGGTGGTAAAGGGTTGTCTGCGAAAAATCAGTCCTGAATTCCGGTTGTCGAGTTTTAAAAAGTGAAATATTCCCCAGCGAACCATTCCATGCGATAGAAGAGTACCTACACAGCATTGCAGCTGTGTGAAGTTCGTCCATACCGAAAATGAAGACAATCCGTTTATCCGTTTCTCCAAAAAATCGAATAAAGTCAGGGGGCGGCGGTATTATAATTAATCTGCCCCTAGAAACCCCTAACGCGAAGACGAATTAATTTTTTCGATTCCGCGTCTCAAAGAGTACGTGTCTTTAAAATTTCGATTCGATAGGTTGAGCGGTGGCTCCGGGGGCAGTATCCCGTTTTTTTAAATTTTTTCGGTATATTACCGGATGCTACCCCGCCTTATCGCGAAGTATACGTACATAAAATTTGAGGTCGATCGGATTCGATTTGTAGCCGTGAGCGGTGCGGAATTTTTTTTTACTCCTAACGACGAACATGAGGCTAGGTAAACGGCGGCTGTGGGACGGGATTGGAGGTTTCCCGAATTCATAACTGAGGGGTGGAGTCTCGAAGTCACGAGTTCGATAAATCGATCTTTTCTGTTTCATTTCGAATACATATTCGAATGTTTTTTATTAACATATGAAAAAATGCTTCTATAGAATTTTTTGTACAAACAACGGTTTACGAGTTGGGCGGCAAAATACCACCGCCCCCCGACTTTGTTAATTTTTTGGAGAAACGGATAAACGGATTGTCTTCATTTTCGGTATAGACTATTATTTCATGGTAGTGACTTGAAATGATATTATGACGTTCCTGCCGTCCCTCCGGGGACGGCCCTTGGAAACAGGAAATTTGTCTAAAATCATTGAAAATTTTTTGTGGCTTTTTCTCCATCTTACCTATCGAAAAGTCTAATAAAATTTTTTGATTATATGTATCGTTTCCTTCAAAAAAATTAAACGTAATTCGGGGCGGCAAATGGATTATTAGAGAATTTTATTTTTTACGGGTTTTCGATCTCGACATATCATTAGTAGGGTCGAAAATGTTGTTTTAGTGTCATTGAAGGGCGTTAGGGGTTCCTAGGGGCAGATTAATAATAATAGGTACCGCCGCCCCCGGACTTTATTCGATTTTTTGGAGAAACGGATACACGGATCGTCTTCGTTTTCGGTATCGACGAACTACACACAGCTCTCTTCTATCGCATGGAATGGTTCGCTGAGGAATATTTCACTTTTTAAAACTCGACAACCGGAATTCAGGACTGATTTTTCGCAGACAACCCTATACCACCGTGTTGGTAATGAAATAATCTTTATTTTAAAGTAACTTTAATTTATTAACTACATCGGTGCAAGTTACTAGTATCGATTTACCTGTTTATACCTGCCTACCCAAGAATTGTGACGGGAAAAAAATAGTCAACCTAATGTTTGCATATTCTATGGGCTTCATACTTTCGATTGGTATGGAATTTGTCTATTAACCAAACCAGTGAAATGTTTAAAAAAATAATAATTTTTAATTGTTATTTAATCATATTCTGGACTGAATTTTCTTAGACAACCCATTTGCAATATATTTATTGACATATTTAATTGGATATAAAATAATTTTCATCCATTAACCAGCTCGGTGAAGATCATTTTATAGTGGGATCCTATACTATTAGCTTCGTTTATAACACAAATGTAAATAAACCGGATTTAGAATTTTAACTGAGGTCTTTTGAACGGTAGTTCAGGACTTTTTATAGAACTCTTAATGTACAATCGTTTGCAATAATAATGACACTCTTATAAATCAGTTTTTGAACTTCTGGAAGTTCTGAGTAGAAATTTCATTAAATCTCTTTTGGTAAGTGAAAGAACTGATGACTAATGTTAAAAATGTAAAGCAGATTTCAATATGAATACGTCAGAAGTTAAAAAAAAATCGCTAAATTCATTTTAGTGAGTGTCAATATTGCAAACGATTGTACCTATAGGAGATGAATGATAAATGAAGAACTAATTTAGTGAATCACATTTCCCAGATAATAAGACAGAAACATGCATTTCTAGTTCGTTGACAAATGTCCTTAAATTAACAAATTTGCACTGATTTTTCCTTATCATCATTTATCATTGTCTAACCTATACTTGAAAAAATATTTCTTCATGCTGTATTTTATGTTTACGGATCCTGATAATAAAAGAAAAATTATTATGATATTCAGGTACAATCTTCTGAATATTTTTATTACACTCCTCATATGTGTAATACGATTCACATTATTTCCATTCGGTGGCACACTGATCAAGTTGTTCTGTATTTACGAAAGTTTTGTACTGACACGCAATCTTGTTTGTCACACGTTAACAACGCCGTTCAACAACGCTTCAATGCACGCAGAACAGGTATAGTATAGACAAGGGACAAATCGGTTATGTACGGCATTCGGATGATATCGTTTATGCTGGGCAAATACATCTAAATATATCGTTATAGGAAAAAAAAACGATAAAACGAAGCACGAACACCTAATAGTAAATTTAAAGGTACCAGTTTTAAACTTTACGCTTTTAATAAAATATATCGAGTTGTATACGTATAGGCTTCACTAAGTTAGGTACAAAATTGTGAATATTATTGGTTTAGATTATTTAAAAAATTACACATTTCTTGTGTTAAGGCCAAGTTATTTAAACCAGACATTTTTAATATATTTATTGAAAGTGATATTAATTAGTTTGCACAGTTGTATAAAACCTCACGTATGCACAAAATTATTGTAGAAATTTAATTAATACATTGTATGCTATTTTTGCAAAACTGTATCTTACGCCACCCACCAAACATTATTATAAGTTAGGTACGACCCAAAGTTATAAATGTGTATACAGTCGTAATGTGTCATAATGAAATAAATTTCTACTTAGCCTTTTTGTTCAGTATTTTGCAATTACTTATTTCTGTGGGTTATGGGATGCAAAATATTTTTTCGTGTTTATTTTAATTAAGATGAGGTAGTTGCAGTAGTAGCAGTTATTTCATTCGATATTAACCGCAGCAAGTACACCACTGACCAGCGGAAGAATATAGTTTCCCTAAAACGTAGTGAGTAGATCGAAGAGCTCCCGAAAACGCGTGTGTCCAAAAGGTTGTTTTTTCCTGTCTGTAAGTAAATTCACCCGTAACTCTCAGTAACAAGGCGTTCTGGCATTCGAGTGTTGCAGCGAAACAGTGTTGTCACATCAGAACAAGATACATAATAATACTGAAAAAAAAAAATCGATATTTTTTTATTATGATTCAGTAAAGATATAAACAAAAGACTTTGGAACTGTGTAAATTGTATATATTGTTATAAAATGTGAATGTGTGGGGTCTATGTATGATTGAAAGATTATGGCGCTTATAATTCTTTTCTTACTTTTTTATTTCTCTACCCTGGCTAGCTTAGACTCTACTCAGAAGTCGGTTCTTGGTCGAGGGAAATTATTCTTTTCAAATTTTGTTATTATATTCGTACAAATTATAGCTTATTGGCTCACAGAATAAAGATGTTAATTTTTCCTTTATATTTTATTTTTTATACAGAAACCAATTATAATACATAAATCCTGATATTCGTTGTTTTTACTTTTTTTTATAAACCTTTTACTAGCTCTGAAAATATAATTAATAATATTTCACATAAAAAAAACTGCAAAACATGGGCCTTTCCTTATGTATTATAATCGAGTGTTGCAGCGAAACAGCGTTGTCACATCAGAACAAGATACATAATAATACTGAACAGGTTCGCTGCCGGTGGCAGTTTCTATAACATGTTGTCCATGCCAGTGGCTTTTTTCTATGAAATTTGAAATTTGTTAGTTGAAAACTATCTAAATTATGTCTATATGAGTTGTAATAACGAATTTGCTGACTGGACCGTAGTTTTAATTCCGTCAGTGGCACTGCACGTCTAACTAAATTGAAAGCTATACGCCAGTGACAGTATTTTACGTCGCAAATCTTGTCTGTCTAATTTCTCAGTGAATTACTTTCGAATTTTGGATTCGGAGATTATCTGAGACAAGAAAAACGAATTTGTACTTAACTTTGTTCTAAATGCTAGTGGCCGCTACAAAATGTAGGTATTCTTAGGTGGTGGAACATTTTTCTCATTGTATGTATCAAAGTAGAGTAATACCTCTTAGCTTTTGTACACAAATATGATATAAACTAATTTCAAATTGCTAAATTTAGCCGTTTTCAATTTATTTGCTATTTTTCCATTTTATCTAATTTAATTAAGATAAGAGTATGTAAAAGTTTCGACTTATTTAGTAAGTTATATGATACTAAATAAAATGTAAAATTTGTATTAGGTATATTAAAACCGACGATGTCATGAAAATTAAATTACAACAAACAGAAAATGGTTAAATTTAGCGGCAAAAAATTAGTATGATAATAATTTTTTTTAAATATTGATATATACAACGAGAAAAATGTTATGACCAATTTTTATCAGCGTGTACATTTTGTAGCGCCTTTTAGCGTTTATAATAAAGTACAGATTTGTTTTTCAAAGCAATTCATTGAAAACATTCTAAAAATTTGAATAATTTTGAATTCAAAACTTTCAATTTGAGATCCTGTGTCTTCTTTTGGACTAAGATAAGTTGAGTAAATTGCATTATTTTGACTGCAAGAACATGCTTATCCACATCATCTGCATCATCTGCCTCATCTGGATACCAAGTGTCGCTTTCATCTCCGTCGAACAACTATGTTCTGAAAATTGCAAGAACTCTTCATCTCTATGGTAACGGATTATACGGGCTCTTTTTGAGGTTGATATAGTACCAGCCTTGCCAGTTTTCCAGTCTTATTCTAATAAAAAAAAAGACAGGAAATTCGAGCCGTGTAAACCTATCTCTTAAACCCTTTTCCGAATGCCTGTATAAACTGCCGTACTTGCACAAAGTACTCATATAGTTCAAAAAATACATGCACACAACCTGATTTTTTCAGGGTGGATGGAGGGCTGTCTTCAACCAAAAAATTACACTTGAGACCCTTGTGCGTTTTTTGCAATAGGGGTACTTTCTTATTTACTTTGTTTTTGGAATTTTTGTCCAACTTGTACATAATAATATTAATATATTAACTTTTTTACATATTTGACGCTTCACCGTACATTAAATGAAAAAAAAAATCGATATTTATTTATTATGATTCAGTAAAGATATAAACAAAAGGCTTTGGAACTGTGTAAATTGTATATATTGTTATAAAATGTGAATGTGTGGGGTCTATGTATGATTGAAGAATTATGGCGCTTATAATTCTTTTCTTACTTTTTTATTTCTCTACCCTGGCTAGCTTAGACTCTACTCAGAAGTCGGTTCTTGGTCGAGGGAAATTATTCTTTTCAAATTTTTTTATTATATTCGTACAAATTATAGCTTATTGGCTCACAGAATAAAGATGTTAATTTTTCTTTTATATTTTATTTTTTATACAGAAACCAATTATAATACATAAATCCTGATATTCGTTGTTTTTACTTTTTTTATAAACCTTTTACTAGCTCTGAAAATATAATTAATAATATTT
Source organism: Monochamus alternatus (assembly GCA_037114965.1). NCBI lineage: Eukaryota > Metazoa > Arthropoda > Insecta > Coleoptera > Cerambycidae > Monochamus > Monochamus alternatus. The sequence continues at coordinate 67,019,709 of CM073431.1, read as the reverse complement.
CACATAAAAAAAAACTGAAAAACATGGGCCTTTCCTTATGTATTATAATCGACACAAACAATGTTATATCCAAATTTTTAATGGTTTATCTTTCTTAGTGTATATTATTTACTGCTTTTTATTGAAAGCTTAGACAACCCAAATACTTTCTTGAGTGTACAACAGGTTGCATATCTGATATCTACTAACAAATTTTACTTATCTACAATTTCTGACTGACACACGTCAGAAAACTATTATACTAAATAAAATGGCTGCTTGCACTTCGCTTTGTGACTGCTGTGGAAAAGTTTTTAATAATTCTGTGAATTTTAATGTAATGATGCAGGTAAGTCCTGCAATGTTTACTGAATTCATGGGTTCAGTTTATATATTGTTCATTAGTTTAAACTTTGCTAGCTAGCTTATTTTATGTGTACACAAATCAAAAACAGTACCTGGTATCTTTATTTTCAGTTTAAACTTCTTGGAAGCGTAGAAATACTGGCTGGAATTACACTAGAACTTCTTAGCTGGACTTGGTCAAAGTTGGGACGGCTGGAAAGTTCTTATCTGGATGGGCTTAAGATCAAAATGATGTAACCTTTTTTTCTGTAGCTGGTAAGTACTATTTGGATATCATTTTTTATGGAAATTTCTTGATTTTTCGTTAAATTTTGGGGACGCTGAAAAAAAACGACGCTGCTCCTTTTGCTTCTTTTCTTCGTAACTAATCAATAAGTTTTTTGTTTCTCCAGTCTATATGGAATCTAGATTTTTAGTTTTTGCTTTAGGTCACCTTCAAAATCTTTTTACATATCGCTTTTAATTTTACTACTACACTACACTGCACTTCTTATAAATAAATATAAATTTACATACTGTCCATATTCTTTTATTTACAAATTTCTTTATTTCAATGTGAAATAATCATTAATTATCTCTTTTTTAGGTATAGCTGTCTTGTCCTTGCGTATCCATCTTTACTTTTGACAGGTGTCAATTAATAAATTTTATTTATAAAGAATTTTAAAATCTGACGTTGGGATTCTATTTATTTCATTGATTTCTTTTTATATCTGACTCGGATACTAATGATATATACATTAGTGTCATCCTGATTTCATTAGCTATCGGCTGATATGTCTAGCTCTGCGTTGATTTTTAATATGTACTTGTTGTTTCTAAAAGTCTATGTACTGATATTTTTAATAATTTTAATCTGGTATTAACTTTTAAAATTGAAATTATTAAATTATGATTATGTGAATCTTATAATATGTTATAATTTATCCATCCTCATATAACAGTATGGAATAAATTCAATAAAAACGAAACAATTATTTTTTTGGAAAAATCCTCGAACAGGTCGATTTTTAATTTAAAAAATACATATTTTAGCGTAAAATGCGATTTTCAAATGTCATTTGTTTTCGAGTAATGACGTCATCGATTTTTTTTAAACGGCAACACCATATTTTTTTCCTCGATTCTGAAAGATCGTTTAATTCTCTATCAGACAGTACTAAAATTTTGCCCTCTTACATAGGAAAGTTTTCGAGTAAATGACGATTGAATGTTAGAAAACGTAAATCAATTAAAATAAAGCAAAAACGTTGTCAAGTTTAGTTTTTTGAATTCCATAGTTCTTTTATGGATCACGTAGGTGAAAATCTTTGCAAAGTTTCATTGTCACACCGACTTTCTAATAAGTATTGTAAGCGACATAGAAATTATTATTCAATTTAAAGTATTATGGCACATTTTAACAGTTAAATGTCTCTCAAAGAATTGAAATTTTAATTCTTATCGGATGCGGGAATATGACTAGAACTCAGCGAAGTTTGCGATTTATTTAATGAAAAATATCCAGATCGCCCTATCAGCCAATCAACAGTCAGTAAGGTAGAGTCTAAATTTAGAGAAACTGGCAATGTTGTAAATATTCCAAAACCTAGACGTCCAAGCATTAATGAAAATCAGAAACAGAACATTTTGATAAGTATGGTGGATAATCCTCATAATTCTTCACGATTGGTTGCATTAAACAATGGCACTAGTCAGAGCACAGTGCTATGTATCTTGAGGAAGGAAAAATATCATCCCTACAAAATTCAACTTGTGCAGGAACTCAATGAAGATGATCCCGATCGCCGCTTACACTTTTGCGAAATTCTAATGGATTTATGTCAAGGAAATAGAAATTTACACCGGCAAATACTTTTTTCAGATGAGGCCACATTTTGTCTGAATGGTACAGTAAACCGTCAAACTTGCAGATATTGAAGTCGGGAAAATCCTCATTGGATGGCAGAGGTACATACCCAACACCCTCAGAAATTAAATGTGTGGGCTGGAATAGTTGACGACAGAATAGTAGGGCCTTTCTTCTTTGAAGGAACCCTTACAGGACAAAGATATTTAGAGTTTCTAGAAAATGACCTTGTTCCAGCCCTTGCAGTAATTTTTCTTAACGATAATGACCCTGACATTCCTGACGATACCATATGGTTTCAGCAAGACGGTGCACCTCCGCACTATGCGCGCTCTGTACGAGATTTTTTGGACAACTGTTTTCCTGGGAGGTGGATCGGCAGACGCGGACCGATAGAATGGCCTGCAAGATCGCCAGATCTTACACCTCTTGACTATTTTTTATGGTGATACTTGAAGTCAAAAGTGTACATTAATAAACCACGTAATTTAGAAGTACTTCAAAATCGAATTCGGGACGAAATACGCAGAGTTACCCCAGAAATCATTCATAATGTGCAAGAAGAATTTCTTCACAGACTTGCGCATTGTCAAGAAGTTGGTGGATGGCAATTCGAACATTTAATTTAAGTATAAAATTTAATCAATTGTATTTTATTTTACATACCTCAGAATTGTTACTTTTTTATGGATAAAATTTACGTTTTCTAACATTCAATCGTCATTTACTCGAAACCTTTCCTATGTAAGAGGGCAAAATATTAGTACTGTCTGATAGAGAATTAAACGATCTTTCAGAATCAAGGAAAAAAATATGTTGTTGCCATTTAAAAAAAATCGATGACGTAATCACTCGAAAACAAATGACATTTGAAAATCGTATTTTACGCTAAAATATGTATTTTTTAAATTAAAAATCGACCTGTTCGAGGATTTTTCACAAAAAATAATTGTTTCGTTTTTATTGAATTTATTCCATGCTTTTGGCGCATACTGTATTATTGGCTGATGTGAGCAAGAAAAACAGAGAGACAGAAACAGAGTTTCTAAAATAGTTAATACAACCGTTTATTTATGATGTGCAATACCAAGAAAATATTTAAATTTGGCAACATCGCATCGTTCCGATACCGAGTTGATTTGTAAACTGTAAATGAATCGAGACCATCAGCGGTCGGTAACAGCCTGAAAAGGAGTTTAAATAATTATTTGAACATATTTATGTATGCGTAAATATGTATTTAAAAACTTTTTGAATCGCGTATTCGTATTATACCCATTTTCCCTATATTTTCTTACAATTAATGACATTATGACAATCACTCTGTATATTTAGAATGGATTATGAAATATGTGTCTTCAATAATCCTGAAATTAGATCAGGAACATATTATAAAAGTTAAAAGCAAATTGGGGAATGTCATATCCATCATCTTGTTATTGCTGTTTTCTAATTATAAATATTTGACAATTTTATGATCAAATATAATGCCAACTGACGAAAAGATCAAACGTCATGTCTGCCAATCAAATCTTACAAAAGTTATCTCAAAATGATATTCATATGCTCAAAACTGAATAAGAAAGACGCGTCTTATGCATCAAAACAACGTTGTGTTTAGTCAGGTTTAGAAATAAATAAATCCATGTACCTAGGTTGTTTATTGGTATTTTAATCGAGGAATATTATTATTCAAAAAATATAGAACTGAAAGAAATAAAAACATATTATTTCATATAAAAACATCCGAAGAGCGACTCCTCCTGACTTAGAGATTTATTTGTGTTAGTAACACAGTGAGCTGTTTTCCTTTTGTAAAAACACTGTTATTTCCTCACGTTTTTTAATAACAGGTATATTCGTTATGTCAATTTGAAGTTATCTTCCTGTTTTAAATATCATTCGAAGATCTGCCAGAACAGGTGATTCTTTTTATAATTAGTTCCTATTTTTATACGTACTGCAACGTCTCGTGACAATTTTAATAATAAAACTAAATTTTATATCAAAAATATTCTTATTAAACTGTAATAAAGTTATTAAATCATTTTCTGGGATGGATATTATTCTTCTTAAGGTTTCAGAAACATATCTCTTCTTCAGAAATAACTCTAGAACTGACTCAAGATGTCAAGAAGTTTAAACCGACAACCAACTTGCAATTTGTTCAATCACTGACATCTGCCAAAATAAGAAAATTACTCAATAAGTTTTTTCTAAAAACCTCAGAAAAAGTATAATTGTTTACACTGGTGTTAACAGCAAATGACATGATTTACTTTTAACATTGGTGCGAAAATAGAAAACAATTAAGAAACTTTAAATCAAAGAAATAATTATATTTTATTTAATGTACGTTTAGAGAAATTACAATTATTAGAGTAACTAATTCCATGGCTAATCTCATTAGTAGCTATAGTACTAACTATTTCTGTGTAACTCGTACCAGGGTAGGGAGTAATCTTATTTTCCAATGTTTTGGACAAAATTTATCAAAAATTTGGTGCTCTTCTCTTGTACTGAGTCTTCTACACAGAGTGATTCACTTTTAAATAGCAGGACTATAAGAGTCTTTATAAATCTCATGAGACTAAAAATTCCTATAAATATAAGTGAAATGCAACATTGCTGAGATAAAAGGCATTGAATTTTGATTGAACCGATTGAAATTTCCAGAGAAGGTTTCCCCTATGTGAATTCGATAGGGCGTAGCGTTTTCAAAATACTGTTTTTGTATTTGTTTCCATTTAATTAATGACTAAAACTACTGCACTGGACTTCCATCGACCGTGTGTCTTAATTGCAGTACGATAAGTACCAGAATCTGCCAATAAACTAGCCAAAGATCGTCGGATGCAATGTCCAATATAAAGGTGAGAATCAGGCAAATTTATAAATTCAGTAACATTGGCAGGCATCTCACCAACTCACATCGTGGCATATTCTAATGTCCGTTTGCATCGAAGTTAATAAGCATTACTTAAAAATAAGACATGCTTAAGTAAGCTTTTCCTATTGCACCATTTGTTAAGATCTTCTTAAGTGTGAAAACAGATGTTTTAAGCCCCTGTTTGACAGTGACTTATGAAATTCTTTAATTTAAACAGAGTTGGAATGTGCACAAATCAAACACAGTAATTTAAAAAACGCGGAAAGTGCAAATATAGCGATCAATGTTAATGAGTGTAGTATTAAAGTAGTTGTAAAAAAGTATAATGGATATTGGATTATTTGATGATAATTTGAATATTTTGGAAATTATAGATTTTGGATTTCCCAAATTAAATTATACGAGATCTGATCATTTCCATTCAATGGACGAATTGAATGAAGATGATTTGGTTGCTAATACTAAATAATAAAAAATATATTATTTTTAGTTTGTTTCTGATATTAATTAGTCTTGATCAACAACAACCATACCTATATTGCATACAACAACAAAAACCAACACCATATACATGACATCACACTGAAATCTAACCTTATTTTCATGTAACACTGAACTGAAGAAAAACGGAAAGAACTAAAATACCTAACATAAAGTAATGAAAGTTACTAGATTTGTGTGTTGTTGATAATACAAAGACGTACTTTGCTAAGTATGGTTTATAATACGTAGGTGCAATACTCTAAAAAATATGCATAACTCAACTTTAAGAATAACTTTATTAAGTTGTTCTTAATATAATGTCGGTGCAAACGGGCAATAATAGCTATTTATGATATACGTGTTAAAAGTAAGATTTTATTAAAATCACTTTTAACACGTATATCATACACTATTTTTTCTACAAAACAATCGGAAGAACTTTAAACTCAATAAAAATAAGAAATCAAAAAATACCACACAGATCGCAATGTTTATGAACCAAAATTTTTGTAGCAGCCAGTGCTGTTGTTAGTTACGGAAAAAACGCAAGAATATTGACAGCATTTTCTAGTAATATTATAAGTATAATGAATAATCTCGATGAGCGTAACGAATCCATCCCTGCTAAAATCGAAGAAGCCGCCAGTCGAGCAACATTGGAATTATTGTCAGCGAAATCAGAGGAACAGTACGAAATCGCTTATAGACGCTTTTCGGAATGGTGCAACATTAAAAAGGTCCCTGGGAAATGTAACGAAAGTGTTTTACTGGCATATTTTGAGGAAAAATCCAAGATTTCCATATCTTCGTCAACGCTGTGGTCAAATTATTCCATAATCAAAACTATGTTAAAAATAAAGCAATATCAAGATATAAGCAAACATTATAAACTTATTGCTTTTTTAAAACGTAAGGGTGAAGGATATCAAGCAAAGAAGTCAAAAGTTTTGACGAAGACAGACGCATATCGACAAATTTCTCACAGATGCAAAAGACGAAAAGAATCTGATGATGAAAGTCGCAGCAATAGCGGGTGTCTTCGGGGCGTGTCGCCGGGAGGAATTGTGTCAGATGACCATCGACAATATCGAATATTTGGGCGCTTCGGTTGTTGTGACCATACCAGATACTAAAACGAAAGTGCCTTGGACTTTCAGTGTTGTTGGTGAATTCTATTTAAACTTTTTTAGAAAGTATATGGCACTCCGGCCACCCAACGCTGACCATAGACGACTCTTTCTTAAATATATGAAGAATAAATGTGTAAAGAATCCAGTCGAAATTAACATGTTTGATAAAATGCCTGCCGACATTGCAGAGTTCTTGAATCTACTAAATCCTCAACTCTACACCGGACACTGCTTTCGTCGTTCATCGGCGACATTGTTAGCAGATTCTGGTGCAAATCTTACTATCATCAAGAGGCATGGAGGATGGAAATCTTCGACGGTAGCTGAAGGCTACATTGAAAATTCACTGGAACAGAAGAAGGAAATTGCGTGCCAAATACTTCCTACTGCTGCAACTACTAGCAAGACCACCATTACTACCAGTAGTATTTCTACAGAAAATAGATGTGTCACACATGTTGACAGTAAAACCAACTTAAGTATGATGACCCGCAGGGAATTACAATATCAAATTGTTCTAATTTTACTATAAATGTTAATAGTAATAACTAGTTAAAATGCTGGTTTGTACTTATTTACAATAAAAAGTTGTTCATGTGTTTGTTAAAACGTTTTATTAATTTTCAAAACAAAATTTAAATAAACTTTGATTTACTTTTAACACGCTTGTCAAAAAATGACATTTTTAACATCAAAAATGACAATTAAAAAGCCCACTTTTAACAGTTTTGTAGAAAAATTGTTTTATTTTATTTATTTATTACTGTCCAGACAGAGTCCAGTTACAGGACAGGAAAAAACAAACGAGTAATAACAAATATATACAAACAAACAAAATAAAATCGGACATACAAAATTTACATACCTACATATTAAAATTAATGAAAAAATGCATTTCAACATTACAAAAAAATATATCTGACCTATTATGCATTAAGAAATAATTGTAACATATAACAAGTATTGGAGCATTATTTAGAGCATTAGTCCTGCATGTGGGAATATAAAACATAGAAGAACGAAAACGCGTTACTAAATTAGGTGGTAATAATTTAGTATAACAAATAAGTTCCGGGCAATCAACGTGATTATTCTATAACTTAAAGAGCAAAACTACAGAGTAATATTTGCTACGTAAAGACAATTCAAACATATTAAATCTGGATAACAATTGTTCATTGGAAAATCCAACTGGGAGATATATACCCCATCATACTTAAACCCTAAGTATTTAACAAATCGTCTTTGGGGTCTTTCAATGTTCTTCAAATGGTATTCATAGCAAGGATTCCAAACAACAGAAGCATATTCAAGATTAGATCATATAAATGCGTTATATGATAGTATAAGCGTACCGTGCCCTTCAAATTGATGACTGTTGCGTATTATAAACCCTAAGTTCTGATAGCCTTGGATATCATGCTGTCGATATGATAAGTAAATGATAATTTAGATGAAAGACACACCCCGAGATGTTTATGCGCAACAGAGTTAAGTCTCTGGTTGTTTAACGTGTAATCAAATTTAATAGGAGCTAGTTTTCTAGTTCATTGCATTACATTTGTTAATATCAAGAAATAGATTATTATGTAAACACCATTGGTTAATCACTGCAATATCACGTTGCAGCAGAATACAGTCCTCAAGAGGTTCATTTGTCTTAAATAATTCTAAGTCATCAGCATACAGTAATGAGCGGCAAGGTAAACCGTATGTGATGTCATTTATTAAAACATTAAACAATAGGGGATCAAGTACGGAACCTTGAGGTACTCCTGAAGTCGCCTCTATCTCACCAGAACTGAAACCACGGAAATGTACTGACAGACGTCTAATGTATGTATGATTTAAAAAATATCAAAAGCACTTGTTTACTGAACTTGCCACTAACACTTTTCAGATCACACCGTCTCGAGAAACGATTACCAAACACTCGTACTGCTGTTTTAACTGACGTACTAGGAAACAACTCGAAAGTGGCTTTATTATCAGCTTCTTCGATTTCCGCCGGAGAAAAATCATTTTCTTGGTTACTTTCCATGTCACGAAAGTTATTTGTCAACAAACGACAGAATAAACTGCATGACAATTTGATTTCAAAAAAATATATATACATTTACTGACATAAAAATGTGTTGATTTGTATTTTTAATGGTCTTTGTGGAAAAGATAGTGTTGATATATGTGCTAAGAGTGATTTTATTTCGTTCAAAGGAATAATAAGAAGCTTCTTTTCTCACAAAATAAAATGTTTATTTCAGCACTTATATAATAAATAACTATGATTTTATTCAGCAACAATGATTTAATTTACCTGTCAAAGAAAATAACTCATTAAATTTCAGGAAAAGTTTTAAATCCAATATAAATTTAATGAAGTAGTACAAGAACAAGAAGTAGGTACAAGGCTTGTTTTCCGATTTTTGGTTAAGTGATGGCAAGCTTATAATAGGCATTATATATATTTAAATGGATTTACATTGCATTGGTCATATAAATGAAACAACATATTTTTATAATGGCCGGTACCTAAGTCCATGCCACAACTTGTGAGTTATTTTAGACCAAAAAGTTTGAACAAAGGAATTCTAAAATCACTGCATTGTGAGAAATATGCTGTTGAAATTAGAAACAGTATCGTATTTATTAAAATAACTCCCAAGATACTTAACCTAGTTAAAGACATACATTCTCTAAATTAATTTAAAAAATAATGACGGTATTCTTATTAAAAATCTCAAAATTTCGACACTACTGAGCATTTTAGAAATTCTGCAATTGCATTTAATTGGTAATGGTACTTCAAAGAGGAATTACATTTCTTTATTGAATAGTGAACCATTTTCGACATATTAATACCTATATATATATATATATATATATATACATATATATATATATATATGTATATATATATATATATATATATATATATATATATATTGTTATTAACATAAATTATAACAGATGAAATTCTAATTCTGCAGACAGCTACATAAATGTTCTTTAATTTTACTACAATCAGACGAAACAAAGAGCAGATTAAGCATTGCATTAGGAATGCAACTGTTCCAGAACAGATTACGTCAAGCTGGTGATTTAGGAGAGGAGTTTAAGTCCTGAAATAATTTCGTACTTTGGATGTTGGAATATTTTATACACGATTTCAGCAAAATTTTGCTTGTTAAGTTATTCTATATAATTCACAACCTACTAACATAAGTACAAATCAGGAATGTAGATATAAAATGAATTCATCGATAGAAAAAGTATATAACCATTGAACATTTTGATGCGAAAAAACTCATTTTTAAAACCAAACGAAGGCTGTTTCAAAATAACTAATCAGTTTCCAAAATCCTCCTATGCTTAAAAAACATCTGAAAGGAATAATAGAGTGGCATAGGAGCTCAGAATGCCCTATATATTAAACTCAAAAATCAATTAGATATTTTTGTTTATCTCACAAAAAATCTTGTTTTTCAAAATTTTAGTACAATCACCCGACTAATAAAAAAATATCGTATAGAAATGAAAAAGTATTTTCTCAGGGCTGTAACTTATTAAGAAAGCAAAAGTATTTTTCATTAATTTGGAAAACTGCTATTGGTATTCCAAAAAAAAAATAACAATCCCAAATCATTTTCGGTTCGCATTATTAGTATTTTGTTTTTAATTTAAAATATATTAGAAAATATATTATACACTTTATGACTTCTTTCTTAATAACAATTTGTTTCCTTATAGTCAGTGTGATTTTAGAAAAGGATTTGGTACATCTACTGCTTTGATTGGTGTAACTGATGATATTTTATCAAATTATGACAATAGATTTATTAGTGTTTTGGTGACTTGACTTTTCTAAGGCTGTTGACACTGTTAACCACCAATTATTATGTGCCAATTAAATATTTTAGTTCTGAGGATTTTTCGTTGGCCTTACTGTCATCTTACTTTGCTGATAAGACTCAAACTGAAGTTTGCAAAAATATAAGTTCTTCTAGTATTGATATATTTTCAGGAGTGACCCAGGGTTCAATATTAGGTCTACCTCTCTTTATCATTTATACTTCTGACATTTTGACATCTTTAAATAAATGTATTATGCATATGATACTGCAGATGATGCTGAAGTGCCTATGCCTATGAACATAATCTTAATTTAAATTCTAGCAAATCAACTCTTATGATTTTTGGAAGTAAATATTGTGCACCGAGCTGCGTTAGATGTTTATATTAAAAATAGGAAATTGTCTTATTTTAATACTGCATATTACTAAGATCTACAGATATGTTATAGCTCATTAAAGTTGTTATATGCCTACCGTCATTTTTTGAATTTTAAATTAAAGAAAATGCTTTCTGATGCATTAGTATTATCACATTTTTAATATTGTGACATTATTTATGGTTCTTGTTTACTTATGAAATTCAAAATGCTCAGGACACTCACCAGACTAATCAAATTTTACAAATTCATTAAATTATAAACTGGAAATTTTATTAAAAGTGGAATTTATACATACTTCGTTATCGTTAAAAAGAATTAGGTTCATAAAACTTCATTCCAATCGAGCTTAAACTCCCAAAGTTAAAATTTGATCGAAACTGTTTGATTATTCGCACCAAGCGATTTATTATTTATTATACAACGATAATGTTTTCTTTTAAAGCAGAAATCCATTAGCCGTCGATTAAATAAGTAACGATATTTCCTGAAATTTACCAAAAGTTACTAACATACAAGGTACCGATAACGAAACTAAGCGACCAGTTAAATATTAAATTATTCCATAATAATAACCGATAATGGAACGGAAATCATATCGATTATTAAACAACACAGACAGTATTAAATTTCAAAGAAAGGTCGCACAAAATGCCGAAATTACAGTAAATTAGTAGATTAAAATTTAATTACTCCAGGAATTGGCCACCAAGTAATTACAGCGCTGGGACAGCCCGAATATAGTTAGGTACATTGTAATTACCACGATTTAAATGCACGTGCTGGTAGAAATTAGGATAGGATTTATAAAAGTTATTAATTAAACTAAAGAGCATTATTATCTTTTATTAGAGACAATTTTATGAAGTGGTACATACAGGGTTGACTATGACTTTGTACAAATATTTTAAGAGGGGATAGGGAAAAATAAGAATTAACGGAATCATCTATCAACAAATTTCCAAACTTATTTATAAAGCGAAAAAATTTTATTTCAAAGCTATATTAAATCCCTATTTATCGCCGTCACTGTCAGCCGTGAGGTTTATACAGGGTGCCTGTGAAAGGTTGGGAAATCTCGGAGCTGGAGATACTAGTGACTAAAAAAAGTCGATTGAGCCAAATATGCCTTATCCGAATGTTGCTGGTTTCAAAAATACAGGGCGTTCAATGCTAGAATTTTATTTTGAAATATCTCAATAACTTTGAAACCTGTTGGAGTATTAAAAAAAAAAATGGCACAATTGTTTTTTGGCACGGCAAATAAGAATTTTTAACTAATTTTGACGTCACTAGTAGAGGGCGCCACTTATGGCACATCACATTTTTTTAAATGGCAGAACTTTTTTGCAACTTAGTGTATCCATCTGACTATAGAAACAATCGATTCTCCTTCTATCCAGCTCCGAAATTTCCCAACCTTTCACAAACACCCTGTATTCCGCCAAAGTTAAAGCTGTCAAAGGTAGTGACAGGTCACTGCGTTTGAAAGAACAAAATTATCTACAAAATGTATATTATTATTTAATCAGAAACACGATTTAGTAGCACAGACACGCAGCACCTACCTCACTAGTATTTTTTTCCAGAATTAATATTTGGAGAGATTTTAAGAATGTATCATTTTCTGTTTTCTTACTTGTTTAAATTAAAACCTGTCATTGCAAAGATTTTTGTACTTGTACTTGGTCCGGTGATAATGACCTAATGGATTACCTACATCGAGAAAAACCACAAAGGATAATAAAAAAAAATACCACGCAAATGTACACAAATACATAAAAACATTGCCATCCGTTTATTGCCAAGGCATTATAACAGTTGTTCAATGTGGTTCAAAAAGTATTCAGCATAATATTTTTATAACTCAGAACACGTCATTGGTATTACGATGTCACACGATATTATCCACTTCTCACACTTCCATAAATCAACACCTTATCCGTCATATCGGTATTTGAATACATGTTTGTAAATACACAAAAAATACGTGAAGAATTAAATTTGCGAAAAGCAAGTACTGAAAAATTATTTCAAACTAATCAGAGTACCATACGCAATATTTTTTGATATCTGATGCAGACGTCATTATGTAGACCACTAGTGAAAGGTGCACGTCACGTCGATAAATTTTTAAACGTCATGTGTTGCTGGGGAATTAAATTCTGTTAATACTAATAATAGCAACAATATTAACAGTAATCGGCGATAGTTGCATATAATAATTAGTACTATTTTAAACTATAACATCCCAAGATATTTACAGTGTTCTGTAAAAATGTTTCTTAGAATATAGCTAAGCTTCGTAATGTCCTTTGAGGTTTGGAGAGTATGCAACTAGCAATGCAGTATTCTAAGTTATGTTATTTTAGAATAGTTAGTGACTAATTTTAAACGTTTTATAGTAATTAAATAAATTATTGTCACAGGATTTGCCCCGGCAAACCAATTTAATGGCTGTTGGATTCACGATACGCTAGATTTGCCCCGATCGCCCGCGCTGGTGTGCTGATAAACAAGATATTTCCTAAGTATATAAAATCACTTTAGCAGATTATTACGTTCACAATAGGTAACTCTTCTTAAACGTGCGCACTATTCTGTAGTCATTTTTAATGACTTTAAATACATGGTAATCCCGAAAAATGTGCAAATATATTGGAGGTAGATTGTACGACCGATTTTAATAGGGGTACTTCATATACAATTTTTTGAACTGAGCCCCCGTTAGTTTCTGCCCCAGTATTTTTTATTTTCCTTGTCCTGTTATAAGTCGTTGAAATATCTCCTGCATATTATTCATTATATGTTTTTCTGGGTATGAAACATAATACTTTAAAATGCCTGTTGAATTTAGAATGTCTTTTGTCTTTTGCAATTTGATAAGTGGTACAGCTTTTGAGTAAGAAATCAAGTTAACTACACGGAAGTTTCCTTTCCAATATCTAATTTACACATCAATATCTAGTAGGCTTCCATCATTTTGCATTTGATTACAGTTCATGGTTCTTTGATATCAAATATTGCAATGTATTAAACATTTTGAACTAAATAAACTAACCACCAATTAGGGAGAATGGAGTGAAAACAAATAATTAACAAAAAAACATATATATTCCAAAACTGTTTACTATTCCTTATAGTGAAATCAAAAGATCTGTAAGTCATTGCAGTTACATAATATAGATGGCTATTAAAAGACAACACACGATTTTATGTCAAATATAACGCCTAAGTTACAGAAGGTATCAGGTCTAGCAAGCGTATGTTCCTCAATAGAATAGTTAACAGAAATCAAATGTTTCTTTGACACTTACTAATATTTAGTGACAGATTGTTTATCCGGCACCATTCATAATGAGATTTAGATTATACTGAAGCTCAGCAGCATCATCAAAGTTTTTAATTGTACTAAAAAATGTTAATTCACCTGCATAGATCAGGGCATAGTTAAATTATTAGTAATGTCATTAGTGAACAGGCTAAAGAATAAGGGTCCCATATTAGACCCTTGAGGAATTCCTGAGGAGGCTTGTACTTTAGCAGACATGCAACCGCAGTAAATAACATGTAGACCTGTATTGGAAAGATAAATAAGATTTAATAAGTGGTGAGAGAAACAAAAATAATTATCTAATATATTCTAGAGTATTGCGTGATTGCTATATTGTGCAACTATATATCATTTGTAAAAGAATAATGTGACAACTATCCGCAAAGGGCTTTGTGAGCTGCATGTGCTGCACATTACAAAGGAGTAATAGATAAGTTAAAGGCATTCTTCATTCCTTCTGGCCCCTGGGGCTTCGCGTGGCAGTCCGTCGAGAGAACACTTCTTTCATCACTTGGAATGTAAAGTACCTTTGAGTTCCACACAAATCGCCATCCCTTATTTCAGTTTCCGACAGTAAAAATATATTCCTCCTTCTAAATTAATTAGCAGCACTATTTTAATAGGAATTATATCAAGCGTCTTGTGAAAAAGCACCGCAAGCTTCTAGGGATGATTTTATATAGATTTAACATAAATCGTCTTATACAAAAATGCTTCTTAAGTAAGATGGAGCTCTTTTTTGGATAAGATTAGAACATTAGAGAAAGGAATCACTTTATGCAATGAAATTAGTGGCTGCCGTGTAGACCATCTTGTATTAAATTAAGGTTTGGTCGTTTTCGTTAATCGTCGTTTTATTATATATAATATGTGTCACTGCAAAAAAATCACAAAAATTTCAAATAGTTGTTTGCATAACATAATTAGTACTATTTTAAATTGTTTATTTTCGTCTAAGGTATCTCAGACGATGATTGTCATAAGTGCCAATTTTCCTGGGGAAACATCAACAGGAAACATCATCATGAACATCTAGCTAGAATTCTAAAATAATGGTTTTATTATCTTTTAGGCCTCCCTAAGCACGTGGTTCACTTGTTTTAACTTAGTCATAGTTAACCCTGTATATGAATAAACTTTAATAAAAGACGAAACAAATGCGAATGTAGAAAATTAAAAATAGTTTTAAAAATTACCGATGTAGTATTTTACCTTTGATTTTCCACGAATACTTCATAAATATTTATAATTCGATTGTTCCTGTTAAAAAGAAAGATAGTTCAATTACGAATGAAGTTAAAATTGAAGTATTAATGAGTTTTCTGTCCTCTCAGTAGTAGTACTCTGCAAAACTACTACGGATTACGTCTTTCTTGTTAACATTTATCATTTGACTAAAAAGAAACCATGGCTTCTATGACCATTATAATCCACAAGATCTTTGCTCACGGTTCTGCCGTGATAAGGTAACATTTATTGCAAATAGACCATTAAAGTGTTACGTCACAAATAATATTGGCAACATTGAACTAATTCCAAACAAAATAAAGACCTAATGGTTGCCATGGCATTGTTTTGAGAAGCACTGAATTATAATCAGTCAAAAGCTAGCCTAACCTATTTTTTTCTTACTTTTGTCGTTGTCATAGGAAAGTTCCAGTTATTTTTTCTGTGATATATTTCTGAATAGTGTTGTTTATTTTTAATAATATCTGTTCTGTATATTTATTTTATGTATTTTATTGTTGGAACTATCAGTGACATACGGTGAAATGGTGATGTGTTTTGATCCAAACTGTAATCATTATAGTAAGTAGCAAAGGTGTGGTAAAGTAAAAGAAGAATTGATTTGTCTAATAAAGTAGTTAAGCAAATTAACTCATGAGACAGTTAATAACGTACACTAACGTTAAGTCACTAAATTACTGATCAATGGTACTATTTTAAATCAACTGAACAACAAGAATCACTCGTTTCCTATGGCAGAACCAAATTATTTATTTATTATTTAATAATATAAAGGCTATTATAATTAAGGATTTTATCAATGAATTAAGGTTAAGTTCACCAAACTGTCATTTGCTTGAAGAAGGTCGCCAATGTCGTCATGGCGACAATGTTTTGTTAGGAATCAATTCAATGATACCAACATTAGGTGTGACGTCACGACTTATTTGGTCTATTGGACAAGTGAATAGAGACTCAAGAGGTTCCAAACTAATATTTTAAAACGATAGCTCAATTCTTCAAGAGTCCAAAAATCGATATATGGAGATGTGGCTGACTGCTAATCTGTCACTGAAGAAACTAAAACGATTTACTGGTCAAGTATTAGAACTGTTGATCAGTTATATGCATTTTCAGTTGAGAATTTTTTTTAGTATTGTTCCTAATTTCGGGATCCCCAAAAACATAAAAAACAAAAGTATCAAAAAAATGTTACAAAGTTTTGGGTTTTCAGCCCCATTGTTTGCTGTGCAATTTAAGGATTGAGTATTGTACATTTTAATCGGACCTCCTATATCTTCTTTGATCCACATAGAAAAATCAGTAAGCGCTAGCCATAATACTAGATAATACTAGTTTCTTCACCTTCGTAAAGATGGCGTAAATTGTAGAAAATTGAATGTGCTTAATTCGGTTTCATTTGAGGTTATACAATATGTATATTATCATTTCCTAATGCACACATAGACCCCGGAAAATTGGAAACGCTTGCTAAAATTAGCTTCAATTGATACAAGCTGTTTGACAGCCCGTCAGCTTTGATATTCTAAATACGTAAAACTGTACTACATGATATGGCGTAGTAGTACGTTACATATATAAATAACTTAATTTCCTTCAATGATCATATTACATTGTAATGAACGCTGCTTGTCTCAGTAGTATGAATTATTTTAAATGAGATTTGGTATTCCAATAACCGAAAATAATAATTTTATGTATATAGAATAAATTGTATGAAAATTTATAACTATAGTCTGTTTGGAAATAAAAGAGAGTAATAAAACCCCGAGATAAGAACCGGCCATGGGCGTGGTAATATTTCGTTTCAGGTAATTATCGAGTAACACTAATGCTAACAGGTAATGGGTGTACATTAGTATATTTTACTGGATACACCATAGGGCAGAAGTGTATTGTGACAGATCAAACCAATTTTAGAGCTGAATATACGCAGACGTGCTAGTGCAGTACAGTAAAATTCGACTTGTGTTTAGTGACTATTGTGCCAGTGGATATAATATTGTTTGGGTAAAATGTCGAGCTTATCAGATTACGTACCTGCTAAACGCGTGAAAAGATGTGCGCTGTCTCAGAATGAGAAGAGATTATTATATTAAATGTATTTAATGCATTGAAACACCAAAATCCTACCAACAGTGTTGACGACATCGTGGAAAAGTGTTCCAAAATGACAGGGATTGGAAAATCGACTATCTACAGACTTTTAAAGGAAACAAAAAATGAACAAGATACTGTAAATCCCCCAAAATCATCTACAGGGAGGTCAAAAGTCGTTATAGATAATTTCTTCAAAAATGTCATTCCCAGAAAAGTACACTAATTTTATTTTAAGAAAGAAATACCAACGCTAAACAAAATTTTAAGTGAACTTTCAGAGGACAACGATTTGCCAAAAATCAGTAGAAGCAAATTATGGGCCGTTTTACGAGCGTTGAATTTTTGCTGGGAAAACAGAAAGTTAGTTCTTATCGATAAAGATGAAATTATTTATTGGAGAAGATCCTACTTAAGATCAATTAGAAAATTCCGTGACGAAGGGAGGAATATTTATTATCTAGACGAAACTTGGATCAACGAGGGATATACTGTAACAAAAGTATGGCAAGATAAAAATGTAAATAGGGTTCAAGGCACCTTCAGGTAAAGGGCGAGGATTAATAGTGACACATATAGGTAGTGCCAGTGGTTTTGTAGATGGCGGTTTACTTTTATTAGAATCTAAAAATACATGTGACTATCACGAAGACATGAACGCAGATGTTTTCGAAGAGTATGTTATCGATGAAATTGCAACAAATCGCCAAATAACGGTACTACGGTTACCACCTTATCACTGTGAACTTAACCCAATCGAATTAGTCTGGGCGCAGGTAAAAGGAGATGTAGCGAGAAATAATACGACCTTTAAATTAAGTGACGTAAAAATTTTGTTGAAAAATTCCTTGGAACGAGTAACTGCAGATAACTGGCAAAGATTTATACATCATGTACAAAAAGATGAGGAGAAAATGTGGGTACTCGATAATTTAATTGACATTACTGTGGAACCTATCGTTATCAATCTAGGAGATGAAGATAATTCATCAGAATATTCAGAGGATGAATTTTAATATACCTACTTTTTTATTTTCTTTATTGTACATTTATACAACACTACATTTACTCACCAAAATTTGAATTTTCAAAATACATAAATTTTTGTATGGAATAAAAGTCTATTCATTAAATGTAAATAAATATTTTGATAATAATATTGAATAAATTTATTAGAATTACTAAAAACCCTTTTCACCCGGTTATGATGCTTAAAATAGCTTCATGTTTTAAAATGCTGTTTTTATATTGTTTACTTATAAGAGAAATGGACCGAGAAATCAAAGCGGCATGGACAGAGACGGATTGTCGGGGATTAAATTTTAGCTACCTGCTACAATTTAGTACAACCCGGTCACACAAAGTTTTTTTAAAAGTACACCCCATCTATACCGATAATACATAATATAAAAATATTGAGTATAAGTACCAGTACTACATTTATTTATGATTTGCATACATAATATGCTTTTATTGCTCTCTTTCATTTCTAAACAGACTATAGGAGGGGACGTGCTTTTTTTATTGACATGCGCGTTTAGATGCCACTAGTCACTATTATTATTAAGCAATTCAATAGTTTTAGAAATATTGAAGAATCAAATTCAAGATATTCGACATGATAAACATGATATAATATAAAATGTCATTTAAATATCTTAAAAGTCACGCATTCCAACCAAACAACCCTTGAAGTATGGTTTATTCAAATATAACCAATAATAAAGCTATGGTAAAATAATATACCTATTCCTATAAGTATTTCCATAACAATATACGTTGCAAGTCTAGTACAAGTTATTTTACAGGGGTACTGTAATACCGAACGGATGTGTATTGTATAATATTTTATTTTATACTGTATTTGCAATCCATTTTAAAATAAATAAAATGTTATCAATATTGGCAGTCTTTTTTTTGCTTGTCACTGACAAATAAAATAGCATTGCATTGTTTTGTATTATGGAAATTTCGGAGGAGAATTTAAATAAATCTGCGGAACTTGACAATTAATCCAGAAAAAATCATATTACAAATAGAGATGCTTAACAGTATTAATATAATTTCTAAAATTAAGCAAAATATTATTAAATGGTGTTGCTATGCAACATGCAACATACATTACGGTATCAGATACTGTAATGATCCATTTTCATGCCGCAAATGATTTCGCGAAATAGTCGTTTAAGGCTGGCGTTTCAAGGACAAAGAAGCGTATCTAAAGATGCATGGAGGTATTTCGATAAAACACTGAAAATGATTATTCTGTAAAGAATTTATCATAACAGGGCCGTGTTGTAAAATAATATATGAAGGCATTTTAAGTTATGGATTTTTCATATTTCCAAAACATTTTAATGAAACGGGTGAGATAAAAGTATTTTTTAGCTCTTAGGTCTTTAGGCCTTAGTTAGGTCCATCCAAGTTTTTAATCCTCCACTGGTATATAGCTCCAAAGTCTGAATCTTCACTCTGTTCTTTAGCAAGAGTTCTATTATACCATTCATTCGGGCTCTGCAACTTAGTTCCTTGGCACAAAGGTTTATCCTTTTCTCTCACTTCATTCAGTCCAGTTGTTAAAGTTACTATGCTACTTTGTGCTTCCTCTTCCATTGATGATTTTGCTCTTTCTGCTTCTTCCAACCGAGTTTCTAACTTGTTTTTATCGATATTTAACTTCCGCAACAACTGATCTTTATGTTTTCATTTTTTCAACAGTTCCTCTTTTTCTTTAACCCACTGAGCTTTTTGTTCCATTTGATCCTGAATTAATTTTATCTGCTTGAAGAGTTGGGCATTAGTAGCTTCCAAAGTTTTATTCTGGTTGTTCAGGTGAGTTACTGTTTTCTTCTCCTTCTCCAAGTCCTGTCTCAAATTTTATAATTGATTCTTCTGTGTTTCAATATTAGAACTGAGTTCTGGCTGGACTCTTTTGTTGCTTATTCTCCAATTGTCAGGCTCTTCTCGATTTGAACTGGAAATATTTCTAGAGTATTGATTCCTGAGATGTCCCTTTGCTCCACAGTTTGAACACAGGATGGATCTTCGTGTACTGTATACCGTAGAATCGGTACGATTATGATGATTAAATATAAAAAACACTACTGCCTAATCTATGAATTGAGTGGCATTGACAAAAACGATATGCTATTGTATTGACAGTTGTCTACCTATTTTCACGTCTACTACTTTGGAAAAAATAATTTTCTAATTTAATTCCCGACAAATCTCTAAAACTTAAATCATCTGTTTCTCGAAAACGGTTCAGTTTATCAATTTGTAACAAGTACAGCTTTTCTATTTAGAATTGATTGTAGTGCAATATTAAAAAATTCGAAAGTGTAAAATACAGAAGTGAGACATATTTTTACATCGACAGTACAGTATAACTAGCGCCCCAGAGTCGTGACATCAGCACTGTTCGCATATTCGCAATTACCACCTCAAAAAATATAAGACTAGATATTTTCAAAACAATCGGTCCATACGTTCTTAAAATATAGCAAAAAATCGAAAACATTTTTCCACTTTAACACTGTAGAATGAAAAGGAGCAGCAATCGAATAAGGCATGTTGGGCTCAATCGCTTTATTTTGACGCTAACAATCTGCCCTTAAGCAATGTATTATATTACGATTTAGTACTATATTACCAACAAAACATACAGTATGAGGTTTCTGGGTAGGCCAATTAAAACTGAAAATGTGTACCTATAACTTTCTGTATTTTAATTCACCAACTGTAGATACCTATCACAACAAGTACTATTTAAACAACTTCTATATTGTGAATCCGGTCTTTGTGTTAAAAGCTTCTTTATGCGAAAAATATCCCTCGTAAACTGGCGCAAGCTAATATTTCTGTCTACGTCATTACTTTATTCCGGTGCAGTGTTACCCTTTGTAAGAGATAGCAGCCTTATATCCTACCCTTGACCGACAAGTATTACGCCGTATTCGGAAACGAAAGAGCGGAAGTACAAAGAAGGTAGCGGAAGAGCAGATGAGGGATCCTCAGATCGATAAGACCCTAGAATCTCGCCATATTAGTTGCTAGATAAAATTTTGCATTTGCTACCCCTTACAGTTTAGATGAACCCTAAAATTGACGTATGTATTTGCACATCAATTTTTTTAAATAGAGCCTATGTTCAGGAAAGTCAGAAGTTTGATTGTCAACAAAAACTAAAATTCGAAAATACAGTCACTTTTACTAATGCTTAGCAACTTTTTTTATTGTCTGACATTTTGGTGTTTCGCATAAGAACCGACATAGAGTAGAAACATACAGGAGGTCCCAAAATACTGCAATTTAATCAAACCTATATACCTATATACATAGATGTACACAGGCGGAGTTACAGGCTTTCAAAGAGGGACCAATATTTCTAAAAAAAATAATATTTCTGAATTACTTTAACTTGGAACAACCAAATTTGGTATATGACTTAGGCTTGTTATTGGTATTCTTTGACTATAAGTTCAAGTAAATTGAATCACTACAAGATGTTCATTGAGGGGGAGTCACTTCTAAAATTTTCCATTGACCAAATTTTTAAAATATTTCCTGGGAATTGGTCAAAATAATAAAACCATAGTATAAACTACTATGCAATCATAGAAATTTATTATTAAGATCGTTTCAGGATAGCACCCATCTTCAGATAAAATACATTTTTTAAAAAAATTTGTTTACATATTTGTATCTATCAAAATTTTGTTTCTATTTTCCTCCTTCACTAATCTTCCATTAAGTTTTTCGTAACGTCGTAAAAGTTTATCTTGAAAAAAATCATTGTTTGATTCCATACTGGAATTTTGTAACCCAATCCAAATCTTCATAAACAATATTTCCAACTTACTGACCATGACATAACAATGTATAAAATATTTCCTGGGAACTGGTCAAAACAATATAGCCATAGTTTAAAATACTATGTAATCAGAGAAATTTATTATACGATCGTTTCGGAATAGCACCCATCTTGAAATAAAAGACATTAGAAGATTAGTGAAGGAGGAAGATAGAAAAATTTTTTTGATAAAAACAAATATGCAAACAAAATTTTTTAAAAAATGTCTTTTATCTGAAGATGGGTGCTATCCCGAGACGATTGTAATAATAAATTTCTATGACTGCATAGTATTTTAAACTATGATTTTTATTATTTTGACCAATTCCCAGGAAATATTTTATACATTGTTATGTCATGGTCAGCAAGTTGGAAATATTATTTATGTTGACCAAATTTAAAAAGAATGATAATATGCTGCACAGAATTTAATTTAAAACACTATTTTACATTTGTTAAATTTAAAAAAAGATTTTCAAGGCAAAATGCATGCTGATAAGCTTGAATTAAATAAGATTTGATCAAAAGCCTGTCAGATTAATATTAGTTGTTGTACTGAGTTAGTAATTATCGTTGTGCAGTTGTGTAAAGTGTAATTAATTTGAAATTATTAGTATTATTTGTATTTTTTTTTCAAATTTCAAAAATATGCCTCTACTTAATCAGATTTTCAGAAACAGTGGATATCTAAAACATAACTATCAAATTTCAATATGAGTGGACGTTTCGTTTCTTGATTAACCCTTAACAAAAGCAAACTTTTCTTTTTTTCTTTGAAGCCCTGTAATTTCTAAACGAGGCAATTTTAGACTAAGCTGAGTTTGTCTAAATCAGTTCTATGTTTAAGCTGGGTCCCGTTACTTCCCGAACACCTTGTATATAGAGTCGATTAGTAACCAAGGCCTTACGAGTCTGTACATCATGACCTCACCCAAATCCAAGATTGCTTATTTGTAAGATTCTTCGGATTTCTGCTCGTTCAAATGTATTCCCGTCGACATATCTGAAAAGTAGATTGAATTTTTGTGTCTTGCATTGTAGGTCAGGCGGCAAAATATTTCGAAAATTATTAATTTGTACGAAAGTTATTGTTTTATCCACTGCTCCTTACTCATAAAAGAAGACAATCATTACATTGCTATATAATGTATAATTTGGAAAAACAAACAAACAAAAGTATAATTTAATGCAAACAAGATGTCAATTATACAGAATTCTCCTTACGCTATAGGATAATTTTATTATTTAATCCATAAAATCTCATTATCATCATAATTTTCCTCAAGTTATATTTAAGGATATCTGGAAAATAGTTCCGGCAATCTACAATCTTAACCAAGTAACTGAACAGCTTTAACGGTTATACCTATAAGTTTAACGGTTATAACTATGAATAGCAAAAATCTTACCTGACCTTTCCATAACACTACGTCGTTTTCTCATAAATATGAATGATTAATATTATACTTGAACTTTCCACAACACTTTCACCACTTTTTCTATTATTTTCTCACTAATTTTAATCGTACCTTTCTCGATAAAGTACAACAGTGTAATGAATGTCCTTCAGGTCCGACTAGGCTATAAAGACAGGTTATGAAATCATTTTTTGGTGGTTGTGATGATTCATCTTTTAAATGTGCTCGATAAAGTCTGCAACGGTGATACTACATGTGTTATCTTATTGGACGAGTATAGCAAAATATAATTTATCAGTAATAGTATAGGATCCCACTATAAAATGACCTTCACCGAGATGGTTAATGGATGAAAAGTATTTTATATCCAATTAAATATCTCAATAAATATATTGCAAATGGGTTGTCTAAAAAAATACAGTCCAGAATATGATTAATTAACAATTAAAAATTATTATTTTTTTAAATATTTCACCGGTTTGGTTAATAGACAAATTCCATACCAATCAAAAGTATGAAGCCCATAGAATATGCAAACGTTAGATTGACTATTTTTTCCCGTCACAACTCTTCGGTAGGCAGGTATAAACAGGTAAATCGATACTAGTAACTTGCACCGGTGTGGTTAATAAATTAAAGTTATATTAAAATAAAGATTATTTCATTACCAACACGGTGGTATAGGGTTGTCTGCGAAAAATCAGTCCTAAATTCCAGTTTTAAAAAGTGAAATATTCCCCAGCGAACCATTCCATGCGATAGAAGAGTACACAGCATTGCAGCTGTGTGTAGTTCGTCCATACCGAAAACGAAGACGATCCGTTTATCCGTTTCTCCATAAAATCGGATAAAGTTCGGGGGCCTATTATTATTAATCTGTCCCTAGGAACCCTTAACGCCCTTCAATGACAATAAAACAACATTTTCGACCCTACTAATGATATGTCGAGATCGAAAACCCGTAAAAAATAAAATTTTCTAATAATCCATTTGCCGCCCCGAATTACGTTTAATTTTTTTTAAGGAAACGATACATATAATCAAAAAATTGTATAGACTTTTCGATAGGTAAGGTGGAGGAGAAGCCACAAAAAATTTCAATGATTTTAGACAAATGTCATGTTTTCAAGGGCCGCCCCCGGAGGAGCGGCAGGAACGTCATAATATCATTTCAAGTGACTACCAGCAAATAATAGTCTATACCGAAAATGAAGACAATCCGTTTCTCCAAAAAATATAATAAAGTCCGGGGGCGGTGGTATTTTGCCGCCTAACTCGTAAGCCGTTGTTTGTACAGAAAATTCTATAGAAGCATTTTTTCATATTTTCATAAAAAACGAATATGTATTCGAAATGAAACACAAAAGGTCGATTTCTCGAAGTCGTGACTTCGAGACTCCACTCCTCAGTTATGAATTCGGGAAACCTCCAATTCCGTCCCACAGCCGCCGTTTACCTAGCCTTATGTTTGTCGTTAGGAGCAAAAAATTCCGCACATCTCACGGCCACAAATCGAATCCGATCGACCTCAAATTTTATGTACATCCGGTAATGTACCGGAAATATTAAAAAAAACGGGATGCCGCCCCCGGAGCCGCCCCCAACCGATCTAATCGAAATTTTAAAGACACGTACTCTTTGAGACGCGGAATCGAAAAAATTTGCCCGTCTTCGCGTTAGGGGTTCCTAAGGGCAGATTAATAATAATACCGCCGCCCCCGGACTTTATTCGATTTTTTGGAGAAACGGATAAACGGATCGTCTTCATTTTCGGTATGGACGAACTACACACAGGTGCAATGCTGTGTACTCTTCTATCGCATGGAATGGTTCGCTAGAGAATATTTCACTTTTAAAAACTCGACAACCGGAATTCAGGACTGATTTTTCGCAGACAACCCTATACCACCGTGTTGGTAATGAAATAATCTTTTTGCAAGTTACTAGTATCGATTTACCTGTTTATACCTGCCTACCCAAGAGTTGTGACGGAAAAAAAATAGTCAACCTAACGTTTGCATATTCTATGGACTTCATGCTTTCGATTGGTATGGAATTTGTCTATTAACCAAACCGGTGAAATGTTTAAAATAATAATAATTTTTAATTGTTAATTAATCACAATCTGGACTAAATTTTTTTAGACAACCCATTTGCAATATATTTATTGACATATTTAATTGGATATAAAACACTTTTCATCCATTAACCATCTCGGTGAAGGTCGTTTTATAGTGGGATCTTAGACTATAATAAAACCGCTTTATTTCTGCTACTGTTTGTTGTTGAAAATGGCTGGAAAATTTTCATTCAGCGAGACATTTCACCTATGCTAGGTTTCTCTAAAGGAAACTGTAGCATAGGAAAACATTTTCTAATATTAAAAGACGGGTTCGAGAGACAGAGGAAAGTTTTTCAATACTATCCGAGAACGTTCTAGTGTAATAAGGGTATAAAATGAAGAAAATATTTTACAAACAGTTGAAAATTAACAGCAAATAAGTACTAAACTATTATCTCGGGAAACTGGGCTATCAAGAACTGTACACCAAATTTTTAAAGGTAATCCATATCACATTCAAAAAGTGCAAGAACTATTGCCTCAAGATTTGGGTCGACAAGTGGCCTTTTGCGAGTTTACCTTGCATCAGGATATTAATTTTCACACAAAAAAATATTTTCATTGATGAAACTTGTTACAGTGGTAGAGGAATTACAAACGTTTATAATTTTCATGAATATTCCGACGTAAACCCCTATGCAATAACTCTATTTCAGCCATGCTCTAGCATAATATTGGCCACTTCTGACAACGTAATGCTTCTGACAGAAGAACCATTGGATATTCAAATTTGATACAGTTAAACTAAATTGCTCGTATATGTTATTGAAAAATAGTAACCATATCAAATATTTTTTGAAAATGTGACTGATTCGATTTGATTAAACAACGTAGTTGTTTTCCACAATATCATCAATAATAGGTAAATTTTATTTCATCTAACGCGGTACCTAAAGAAATAACAAACCGCTCTCTACGAAGTAAACTATGAAAACCTTGGAATTCAATAGTAACATATTTTATGCTAGGTAAGTTTTAATTATGTTAGCTTGGATAAGCTAAACTATCGTTTATATGTTTTTTCTCTGAAGTTAAAATATAGATACATATTTTACCTTAGTAGCAGTCACTATCACAGTATACTGTGGTCACTATATGTAAAAGTACGTTTATACACAGGGTGTTACAAATTAATAGGTCAAACTATTAACTACATATTCCTTGGACCAAAATAATGGCATTTTCCTTATGTCACATTTCATTTCGGAGCTCCATTTTCAAAATTTTAAAATGATTTTTATTGATAGCTCCGGTGATTTTAGAAATATTTGTCTGAAATGTGGCACATATTTTCATATTAAATCGCCACACTGCCTGTACAATTTTGGTCTAAAATATCAAAACAGGAAAGTAGAAAAGGGGATTGTAGTACCCACAGACCTCCCCAACTTTTTTGAATATCTACATCTATGGTTTCAAATTATTTTTTTAAATAAAGTGTGTATTTATTCTATTTTGGGGCTCTGTTTACGAGATATTGCAACTGTTTTGGATGTGTTAGACTAAGCTAAGTATTAAATAGTCACCCCCATTTTATTCAGTAAACAACTAACAAAAACAGTAAGAAAAGACAAAAATTTAACTCAAACAAAATGCTCAATATAGGGTGCATGGTACGTTCTTAAAATAGAGTAAACAATCGAAAACATTTTTTCAGCCTTAACATCCTGTAGAATGAGCAACAGTAGTATAAGGAATGTTGGGCTCAATCGCTTTATTTTAACGTTAACAATCTGCCCTTCAGCTATGTATCATTATTAATGACTCACCCTGTATTATAGGTTAATTTTGACAACGAAGGGATGTTTGTCAGATCAATCTTACCTTTAATCTGATCCACAGGTGTATCTGAGCGGAATAGCGCGGTCTCGTGGCGCGGCCCCACGCTGAAGAATACTTGCACCGTTGTGGGGAGGTCCATGAGAGACGTGGGAACCGACTCATGGCTCAAGCGGCCCCCATGAACTCCCCCTGTTCCCTGTGTCCGCATCTACGTTCCATCGCCCCGAGTCACTGATACCTATGCTGTTCCTGAAAAAGATGATTTATGTCACAGAAATGCAGCCAAGGAGAAAAAAACAAGATTTAGTAATCAACTATTCTCTACACAGTGAAACATAATGTAAAATTTTTCTCATTTATTGATAATGGTGAATTTGAATGAATTTAAAATTCTACAAATACAAGTAAACGAACGAACACATCATATTTTTTCGTTAAAGAAGCCAAATTATGTGTGAGTAAGAATATATTGTGAAAAAAAAAAACAACTAAGAAATAGGTAAGTATATTGATAATAGTTAGTGTCCAGTTTATACTTAAAAAAACTGAGAAAAGGTTATTTTCTCTTAGAAAAATATTATACAGTATCGGAAATTTCTGTCATCAAATGCAAAATAATAGAAACCTACTAGATATCAATGTGTAAATTAGGTATTAGAAATGAAAGTATGTGTGTGCAGGGTTATGAACTTTATTTTTTACTCAAAAACTGTATTACTTATCAAACAATTGCAAGAAACATTCTAAATTCAAGAGGTATTAAAAAAAAATTTTTTTTGATCCAAATAGTTGACCCTAAAAATATGTAAGAAATAATATACAGAGGTACTTTGTATTAACCCTTTATTACAGGACGAGGAGAAGTTTCATCAGCCTAAATACTTTGCCAAATTTCACTTCTCATTTTCAAAGTGTCCCTATTAAGGGGTCGTAACTCCTTAAAGAGAGCTCATATCAAAAAATTTTATATGAAGAACCCCTATTAAAATCAGTCGTACAATCTACCCTCATTTTTGCACGTTATTCGGGAGCAATTTAAATCATAATTTTTTAAATTGGAATTTATAGATGTAGTCGATGGTCGATTTCAGTATTGTCAAAAAAATCATAACTAATCATATCAAAATAAAAAAATGCTATAAAAATGTCGGCATCTAGTTGGAGTAGAATTTTATTTCCACCTCCGTTGGATAACTTATGTCGAACCATACAGGGTGTCAAGAAAAGATGCGTCAATATTCCGGAGGATAGTTTTACACAAAACATTAATGCAACAAAGACCTATAACATTTTTTCGAAAAATAATAATTTTTTTGTGACTGGATTTTTTTCTAATTTTGTAATATCACTAGTGTTCCTTAGTATTCACGTATATCCTCCAACGCCAAAGGGCCTAATCTGTCCTTGACCTTCAAATACCTAATAACTTAGAACTCTTTTGTTTCAACATTGTTATAAATTGGAGTAGACCGCAATTAAAGATCGTTAAAACACCATTTAAAAAGGTTCTTCTGTTACGTTAAAATTAGCTGTTCTCGATAAAAACGACTTAAAACATTAATGTGCGTTAAATGGACAGCCGCTCACTCGAACTCACTTTCAAAATTATAGAATCGAGACTTTTGTAGAAAAATAAATGTATGTATTGAAGTAGTACAGCATTTCGAACATTATTTGTTGAGGCATTACCTGAACTTAAATTATTATAATAACAAAAATAACTTAAATAGGCATTAGGTATTAAATGCATTTTTGTGAATTTATTTTTTTTTATTTTATTGATATTGTGTAAAGAGGAGGAAGAGGTAAGCTAGAAGAAAGAGAAGATTTTGGGTTCACCCCATAGATGAAGGAGAACCATGTGATGAATTTTATTATTTATTTCCTGCATTGGAAAAAGGCACAATAATGACACAAGGAAAGTCGCATTAGTTTTTTCCAAAGAATATGTGGTTAATGGTATGGCCTTCTATTTTGGGACATCCTGTATCACATAAGAGGGCGACTCCCATGTATCTCGCTTAATATGCGATACACGTCAAAAATCTTGTCTAATTGTTTTTTGTTGCATTTTTGGAAGTCTTTATGCTTTAAAGAATAACAAAAGTCCAGGAAAAAACGGAATAACAGCAGAGAACATTAAGCACGCAGGAGAGGATTTAAGACAAGGAACATACGAAATGATACGAATGATCTGGAGAAGAGAATGTATGCCTGAAGATTGGAGAGATGCTTTGATTATACCAATCTTAAAAAGGGGAGATGCAACAGACTGCAGAAACTATAGGGGTATATCATTGTTAGATATAGGGTATAAAATTATGGCAACGTTAATAAAACAGAAAATAGAACCTATAGCAGAACTACAAATAGGGGAGTATCAAGCAGGTTTTAAAAAAGGAAGGTCAACAACAGACCAAATCTTCATGGTTCTGACTACATGCTATGAGTATGGGATCAAAGCAATGGTTTTATTTGTGGACTTCAAGAGAGCATATGATTCGATCAAAAGGAATAAACTAAGTAAAATTTTGAAACAATTTGGGATACCAACCAAACTAATTAAGCTATTGAAAATGACCTTAGAAAATACTAAATACAAAGTACGAATAAAAGGTGAATGTTCGGAAGGCTTTACTATTGATACAGGACTGAGACAAGGAGACACACTCTCAACGCTTCTTTTTAATTTAGTACTAGAAAAGGTCATAAAAGATAGTCAGTTGAACAGAGAAGGACACTTATTGTTTAAAAGTCATCAAATTGTAAGTTATGCAGATGACGTGGCTATTATTGCTAGAGATAGAGGGAATTAGAAGAAGTAACAAGAAAACTTGTGGAGGAAGCACGTAAAGTGGGATTGCAGATAAATCAAGAGAAAAGTAAGCTTTTGAGAATAGGAGAACAAAAAAAGGATACCAATTTTAAATTGAGAACAGAGCATGGAGAGATGGAGTTTGAGGAAGTTCAAGAATATGTGTATTTGGGGGCGCTAATAAATGCTAATTGTGATGAGGAACAAGAAATAAATAGGAGAATAATAAAAGCAAACAGAAGTTCGGTAGCAGTAAACCACTTATTGAAATCAAATAATTTGTCCAGAGGAGTAAAATGTATAAAACAATTTTGAGACCGACAGCGCTGTATGGTAGTGAAACCTGGGTTCTCAATAAGAAGTCAAGAGAAAACCTTTTAAGGTGGGAAAGGAAAATCTTAAGGAGAATTCTAGGGGGTAAGAAGACGAAGGAAGGCTATGTAAGGAGAAACAATGAGGAAATATATGCAATGTACCAGGCACCAACAATAGACGAATTTGTAAAAGCCAGAAGACTGCAGTGGCCAGGGCATCTAGAACGTAAGGAAGATGAAAGGGCAGTTAAGAAAATAGTAGGGAGTAAACCTAACTACAAAAAAAAAGAGGTAGACCGAGGAAGTGATGCAGAGAGGCAGTGGCAATAGATCTAAGGGAGAAAAATGTAACGGATTGGAAAAGAAAGGCGAAGGACAGAATGGAATGGAGGAGAATAACACAGAACTGGGCCTAAAAGGCCTGTAAACAGCTTTATGTATATACATGGGAGTGGCTCTCTTATGTGATACAGCCTGTATATATAAAAGTATTCACATGTTCAGAATTGCTCATATTGGGTAAGGTAAGTTTAAAAACTAATATCGCTCGGGGATATCAAAGCATAATATACATGCATGAGGAATAACACAGTATCAGCTAAAACTAATTACTCTAATAGGTTTTAGATGTTAAAGTGCAAATTGCACCAAGATTGGTGCACGAAGTAGAGCGAGCGAACTTGGAGCCTCCAAATTCGAAATTAGGTCAAATCATTAATTTAGTAGCATCAAATGATGTAGATACTTAGAAGTTATAGTTAACAGTTTGCGTTAAATTTAACATATTTAACCATTCCGTTAAATGTTCATCTACCGATTTATTTTGATATGCATTTAGCATTTGCTTTTTACATACCTAAATCACTGAGAAAACTATGTACACATAACTTGTGGTTAATAAAGTATTATATTGAAATTTAAAATTCTTTTTCAGTAAGTTATTAGTTTACTTGAAATTATTTTGCAGTTAACTTGTTGTGAATTGCGAATTTGGCGTTATTAAGTTTTGTTTGGTTATGGTATGTACTTCGAGTCGATATAGTTTTTGTGTTTTGAGTAATTTTAAAAATATTATCATTAAGTCAGTGGGATTCAACTTTAAGCGCTTATATGAGGGTCCAGCCACCAATTAATTCAAGAATGGTTATGATAGTCACCGTGTGGGGATATAGCCTGCCTGAATTTCTTTTTTATTATTTATTTTTCCAGCATATTTTCAACCATTTTGTCGGAATTAATAAATATTTGTGAATTTTGAATGAATTTTAGTAGATTCATGCTATTAGAAAAAATTGCTTGCTCGTCTAGTTTTCACTTATAATACCACTAGAACTTCAATTAT
Organism: Monochamus alternatus; assembly: GCA_037114965.1. Taxonomy (NCBI): domain Eukaryota; kingdom Metazoa; phylum Arthropoda; class Insecta; order Coleoptera; family Cerambycidae; genus Monochamus; species Monochamus alternatus. The sequence continues at coordinate 66,987,460 of CM073431.1, read as the reverse complement.
TATTGGAAATTTTCGAAGACGAGGGAGAATTTTCTAAAAAATATTCGTGTGCAAGAAAAAATTTCCAGTTTTTAATTGAAGCTAGAGTGGTATTCGGTAAGAAAATTTCACAATGAAGTGTTAAAAAATATCGACAAAAATATAAAGATATTAAAATTTTTTGATTGTTTTGAAGAGACAGAAATAATAAAAAATAAGTTGATAGTAGTTCAATCTTTCAGTTTTCTAAAAATTTAGTGTACTAAAGTTGGTAAAAATATATTTTATTGCAAAAAAACTTGAAGCAATATATATATAATCAAAGTAACTTACATACATATAACATTAGGTTAAATAAAATACAACTAACCGACTTTAGTTAAGCAAAATAATAAAAAATAAGGCAATAGTAGATCAATCTCTCAGTTTTCCACATACTCATTTTACTAAAGTTGGTAGAAATATATTTTCTTACAAAGAACCTTAAGCACTATGTAATATCAATAAAATTCATATGTATATGTTATTAAGAAGGCCATGCAATCCATGTCAAACAAGGTAATCGTGACTTTTGATGTTATTTGACCATTTTCTTTAAAATCGTTGTGTTGTACAATTGAAAAATGGAGCGCTTTGAGAAATACGTTTTATGCAAGTTTTGCAAAAAAGTTAGTGAAATTAAAATGTATCATCAAAAACCTAAAATTTGGACGCTTTAATTAAAACTACTAAAAGTACATACTTGGTAAATAATTATTTATAAATGATATGTACTTATTAAATTATGATAGAATAAATTTGAAGTTAAATATAAATGTCATTTTATTTATAAATGTCAAAAAATTTCCAGTGTAATTTTATGCACCTTACCCCATGGAAGAGAAAAATTTCCGGAAATTTTCTTAGTTGCTATAGTAACGCTACAAAATACAGGCCTTTAATTGGCTGAAAAATACTATTGTAAAATTTTCAAAGGAAATATAACTATAGTTGCGGCAATAATTCAGACGACTTACGTCATACGTACAAATGAATAAAATTCATTATATTTTTATCAAAATATTTAAGAGACTGTAACTGAGAATAATAAAATAATATACTACACTGCTTGCACTACATAGTTACAAAAAATTATTGTCTTTAACGCAACAATCTATCCAAAATTATGTTGAAAATAGAGACAACTGCGTAACGTTAGCCATGACGTAAATTTTCTGAATTCTTGCCGCAACTATAGTAAAGAGTGTCATTTTGGCATTTATTCTGTATATAAAAATAATACCTTACCTTTATTTTGTATGATATGGTTCCTTTTTGTAATTGTGGCCTAATTCCATTTTTATTTATGTTAAATGAATATGCACTTTAAGGTTAGTACAAAAGTTATACTTATATTGTCTAAAATACAGCTTACAAGTTAAATAGTACTACTGTAACAATATAGCAATATGTACAATTATTATTACGGCATTATAATGGGTTAACCCTAATTTATAGTTCACTTGTTCTTAGTGTATCAGACATATATTTTAGTCGTTGTTGGTAGTCACAGTTAGATGACTCTTGTGACTAGTGACTGCTCAAACTTGATTTGGCTGCTACAATTGAATTGTCTATTTTAGATTTTTTTGCTAGAGCAAGTGGATTTTTACCTACCACTAGTGATTTTTTTCTCAGTGTGCGAACAAAAATACAGATATTGCACCTTATGTAATGCACCAGTAATTCATAGAACCCCTCATGACCGACTGAATATGCAGAAAATTTGGTTCACTTTGGGTGCCACGTTTCTTGAGTAATGAGCAAAGAGCAGAGCAAGAGCAATGATGCCAAAACATGTTAAAGCAGTTTGACGATAAAACATGGTTATATTATTACGTGTCTATAAAATCGTCAATAAAGTTTAGGTATTGCAGGATGAAGACCCACCTCAAAGTGTTAAATAGTTCTGTTCGGTCGACAAAATAATTATTGCTGTGTTCTTCTGTAAAGGATGAATTATTCAAACTGTGGTGCTGGAAGGGCAAGGAGCAGTCACAAGCTGGTACACCACTATATGCTTTCTTCAAGTTTTAGAAGCATGCTCAGCTGGTTTGTACATCATGACAACGCGCCTGCACATCGCGGTCAAAAAACCTTTAAATCGGACAGGTATTCAAATTTTGAGCCATCCTTCCTATAGCCCAGATATTGCGCCTTATGATTTTGGATTTGGATAAAATTGAAAGAGTGTCGTTTTTCAACTAACGAAGAATTACTCAAAGCTTGGAACAAGACTTGTGATTGAACCCCGCTAGAAAGATGAATGAGGAAATTGACTGTAACGGAAAATATTTTGAAAAATTGTAATTATTAAAGTTATACGACAAACTTTCCTATCGTATTTTGTACGAATAAATTATGAGTCATAAATTCATAAGTTTTACGAAGAAAATTGCTTCTATTCAATGTAACTATAGAGTCGAGAATACTTCATTTAACAGATGTATTCAGGATCTAGACATCTTTTATACAAAATTGTCTTTTGTCCCGCATATTGAGCGAGTAATGTCTAATGCCTACATAACTTTAGGTTTCATTATAAGAAATACACGCCATTTTACAGAGGCGTCTACTCTTTAATTCGTTTGTCAGGCCAAAATTGATAAATCGTAGTATTATTTGAGATCCTAAGTACCTATAAGGTTCATATAAACGTTTTGGAAAACATTCATATAAAATATGTTAAGTATCTTAGTTTTAGACTTGATGGTACTTATCCACCTTGCAGGATTCCGCAATCAGTGCTACGGGTACTAAGTAGATTTAAATTAAAGGAATTATTGTCTATAGTAATTGATTTTCCAGATATTTTGAATAATTTTAATTTCAATACCCAAATTTGTTTCCATGCACTTTTTTATTTGCCAACTGCAAGAACCAACGCGCTTAAATATTCTCATATTTATAGAATAGAATGTGCATAGGGGTGTCGAATTTGGGACACCTTGTACATTTAGGTATATTGGTCGTGTTGTAAATTGTTACTGTTGTTGTTTAAAAATAAAAATGAATGCATTGAATTATTTTAATGTCTCTGCACCTACTGTCTATATGAATGTGAATATCTAACATAATATTTTGTAGGAACATTACTTGAGGTAAAAATAAAAATGCATAAAATAAGGTCACACCTCAAACTTTCCAACTTTAAATTCAAAACAAATTTTAGAATGCCAATTTCGAGAGTAATTTACGACACTTTGGCAAGTTTCAGCACCATCTTTAGACAAGAAAAATATTTTATTCTACTTGTCACCTGACTTCTACGTTCAATAAGTTATTCTCTACAGTAAAGACGAGAGCAGGCAAATTGACATGGTTTGAATGTCTGACAAACTTACTTATATCAAAACTAAAAACTATTTACATTGGTAAGTTTGGAACTTGTAAAGCTTTATTTTAAAACTATTATGTTTAACTTTTACTTGCTCGTCATGTGATATATAACAGCATTTGTAAAATTTAAACAAATATATTTTTCTTTTGAAGAAATTGCTATTTATATTTTCAATTAAGAAAACTTAAATTATTTTTAGAAGAGTATTGCTTATACCTCATTGAAAATAAATAATTTATCAGGTATGACCTATTGCAATTGTAATCACAAATTTCGAGAATGCTAACGTATTCGTAATGAAATTTACTTGCAAAGTTCTTGCCACTTTCGACTCAGAACTTGAATCAGTTCAAAAATTGTTTTGAAGGAGTGATTATTTCTTTCTAAGATACTTTTTCATATTGCTAAACTATTTACATTAGGCTAGATAGCAAGTAACATGGAAATTTAAATATTCAATACTTATAATTTTATTTTAATTTTTGCTACATATATTCATAGGTAATAAAAAAGTTCATTTTTTACTGTATTAGAAAGGTATTTCAAGCTAATATAAATCTCCTACAATTCCTATAAATGAAGTCATATGTATGTTCTCTGATACCAAACATCTAGGTATGCTAATGAACATTAATTGTCCCTTAAAAAAAGAGATCGAAAGTGGGGGGTTCATTCTTCTCTATCTCCTATAGTTAACGAGCCTATAAAAACATTGAATTTGCCCATGTTACAAAAGCTAATAATAAGGAATATATGGGTAGATATTGTGGGTGTAATTCAACGATGGTTGGGGCTTTTGTCCACAGAGTAGTTAGTTTCACACAATATTATTAATACCTAAAAATATGTAAAAAAGTTTTCAGTTAAACAATTAGTCAACGATGCTATACAACACATTTAATAATGCATGTGGCAAACTTGTTAGTAAGCCAATGATATATTATTCTATCTAGTTCATGATGTGGTGTTGCCAAAATTAGAAGAGGATGTGGAAAATTGGCCATACCTACCCTTACTCATATTCAAGGGGGATCATATTGAATTTTTTTGGCAAAACTGATGAATAAAAGTTTAGACATTATTTAACACAGGCTTCTCTACAGGTGTAGTTTAACCACAACTAACTAGGTAACCATTTTTAGACAAGAAACACAATTTAATAGTACCTAGTGCTCAGTTTTACATTTTCTAGAGTTGTCTTGAATGATTTTTAAAAATCTTTAGAAACAACTCTATTCTGTGGTTTCCCGTCTTAAGTACGGTACGAAGGTGTACGAAACACAAACCGGATTTTTATTTTAACGCTCACCAGGTAAAGCGAGTGGCGCGATGTTCTGATATTAGATGGCGATGTGATAAGGTAATGTAAAACTTGCCGAAATTTTGCGGCAACTAGCTGTATAATTTGTTGATAAAGCCATTTGAAAGTCTATGGCTAGCATAACAAATTTTTAAATACTCTAGAATCAGTGGAAAATGAGTCATACATGTTGGCTTCGGAAAAGCATCAATGAGATGAAGATTCGTGCGATCCGTGATCTGATTGAAGATGACCAATACAAAACAGTATGGGAAATTGCTGCAAGACTCAGAATATTGTACAGGGTAGGCAAATTTCGATATTTTTATAGGCCACACATATTATATATTAATGGAAAGAGAAAAAAATAACAATAACAAAATAACAACTGGCCTATGGTAACTTACTTTAGGTCAAAAATTAATAAAGTTACAAAAAAATTAGGCATACCACTGGACTGTCTGAAGAGCGTACTAATTATTTTTCTCTAATTTTACAAACAACCAAGTTACAGACATATATCGGAAAGTGGAAAATTTGAAATGTTGTTTATTACTCGAAAACAAAAGACGATAGATCATTTTGGTTTTGACCATTAATTGTCCCTTAAAAAAAGAGATCGAGAGCTCATTCTTCTCTATCTCTTATAGTTAACGAGTTTATAAAAACATTGAATTTGTCCACTCTGTACGTAAGTACTCAATAAATCATTTCCCATGACTTGGGTTGTCGAAAACCCTCAGCATGATGGGTTGCTTTCTGAGGAAAAATCAGTAAGAAAACTGTTTCGTAATTTATGAAAGGTTAATGGTGCTTTGAATTGCAAAGGTGTACTTTTCATTGTCTTCCTGCAGGAGCGGCGCTAACATCTTGGAGAAGCGCCACTTTGTCTTTCTGCGAAGAAAGTTTCTGCTATTGTTCTTTTGAGGCTGCAAAGGCACATTGATCATTAATTTAATTCGGAAGCGCCTGCTGCGCATTGCCGCTAGCTCCTTGATCACAAGCAAAACTGATCTATCAGCAATAAAGACAGAATAGAGATATACCTGTCTGAAGTGTGATTCTTCTTCATGACATTGCTTAGCAATACACAGCTGCTTTAACAAACGAAAAACTAGAAAAAATGTATTGGCAAATACATCCGCCGTATAACTCTAATTTGTCACTATGTGACTATCATATGTTTGGAATATTAAAGGAAGAACTGGGAGGATGCAGTTTTGATAACGATCAAATTACGGAAGCGTTTATGCGCAATTATCCACGGCCCTTCATTTTTTACGACGGAACTTAAATCTTCCAATTCCATGGAAACAATGTATTAATAAAAGTGGAGATTATGTAGAAAAGTAAGATGTAATACATTTTTTTACTGCGACAGTAAATGATCATAGCAGAAATTTAGTTTGGAAGCTTAAAAGAGTTTACCTATCTATTTATTTACCATTAGAAAAGTTATATTACTTACATTATTTGTATATGGTCCCTTGAAACAGGGTAACAGTCTTGATGGACAGATTTTGACGTGCGAAAGCATGTCCCTTACACCGTGTCGATTGTATTCAGAATGTAACACAATTGTTGAGTACTGAGAAAGATGACGTAAAAACTGCTAAATTGTGATTTTTCTTAATAATGTAAGTATATTACTTAAGTATACTGTTTTATTTTGATACTTATTTATTAAAATGACTTGCCCAATAGCAAATTTCATCAATAATAATAGGATGGCATGTCTGTTGTTCTCTAGTACTAGTATTAAGTAATCTAAGAATACATTCAACACTATTCCACAATCACACAGGGGTCATTTAAGGAAATGTTATCTATATTGTGTATTGTATTGGGAATTCTGCTAAATCCTATTTTGGCAACTGGAACGTGATTTTCCTCGATTTCTAAAAACTTTCAATTGATTCTAAAAAAAATATTTTTGCTGCATTATACGTTTGAATTTATAGCCGCACCACACAGAATATTTATATTTAGGAAATGCTAAAATTATAATCTCACTCTGGTTACACAAAAACACTTGAGTATACCAAAAATTGTTGAAATAAAATCACAACTTGCATGAATGCAGAAGGCTACTAATTCTTGTTTTTATTTATTTTTCCATATGAGGACATAGATAACAGGATTACTTCCATATTGAAGCAAAACAATATATTAATTACACATTCGTAATACTATTCTGTTGACATTAAGATTAACCGATATGACAATACTGACTGCAAATATGTGACGCAAATATAAATTAATGGTGTTGCTATTAGTTCCCTTGGTTTGCATTACGGAAGTTTGATAATGGCAGTATGCCACCAATACACACCGTTTCATTATACAGATTGGAAATATAATATATTCATCACTCTTGCACACACTGCGTACATTAAAACAGTGTAATTAATGAATCGATCAGTTGAATTAATCTAATATGAAGTACTTATGAAGAACATAGCAAACAGACGTTTTGAATTAAAGTATTTGGATTTGTCATGGAGGATACTCTCTGCTTAATTATTGACCGATATTAACCGATGAATATTTTATTGTAAATCATAGAAAATTAAAAGAGATTAAAATTTAGAACGCATAAAATAATTTTAAGACTGACAGCACTGTGTGACAGTGAAGCCTGTAGCCTTAGTAAGAAGTCAAGCGAAAACCTGTTAAGATGGGAAAGGAAGATTTTAAGAAGGATTATAGGGGGAAGAAGACAGAGGAAGGCTATGTATGATGAAATAATATATATTATTCTATTCTTGCTAATTCGTTAACTTAACTAAGATAACTTCGTTGAGTTATTTCTGCATTTTACGATATATTGATCATATTAAAAATAGTGCTACGGTCGGTGGTAATCACGCAACAAGCAGAAAAGGTGATATGGTAACCTCTTGTATGACGATCGGGGCTTGAGTCAGGGATTTAGTCGATAGCTCAGTCAGCGATTGGGGGTGGAATGCCCGTCTCGATCCCTGGTTATAAATCACCGAGGTTACAATATTACCTACACAAAACAAGACAGACGATAACAAAAGAAAATAAATCAAAAATTCAGTAGACAAATAGACAATATCTATATTTGTAAATAATATAGTTAAATAGTTAATTTCTAGGGTATTATTGCCTTGCAGGTAGACCTTGGCAAAAGTTGGATACGGCCCTGTAGCCACCAGTTAGTGAAGCTGACAGATTTTATTAATATAACAGAGTGTTATTATTTCTAACCTAAGGCGATGCTTATTTATTTAGTCTATTTAAATTTGGTATATAATTATAAAATTACCTAAAATACTGAACCCAGTACCATATACAGAGTAGACACGAGCCAGTACAATTTACTGCAGGTAAGTATTAATAAAATAGGCTACTAAACATGCCTTACAGGTAAATGGGTAAATGATTCAACGTACACCTCATTGAGTACTGTAGGTATAAGTAAGTTAATTAATTTATAAGTATATTTTTAGGAAACCACTAACTCATGGGTTTTTATAAGCATGCATCAAGTTGGTTTAGATCATAATAATATCGAGTCGAATCCTCCGGAGCCATAACTGGCAGTGAAGGAGGATGATAACGTCCCGTGCGAGACCTGGTGCTCCAAACCACGTGGATGTTGTCGAGGTGAGGTAGCAGTGAAACTTCTCTAGTAATTCTCTAAGCCACAAGCAGCGGGCATGACAGAAGGAGTCAGTAGATAAAGCAATATGGAGTGGGAGACATGCAACACAATTTATGCCCATAAACAGAAAAAGGCCTAAAAATGAATGATTTGCTATAGCTCGGTACGAGTAAGAAGTTACCGCTTGACTATAAAAATGCCAGTACATACATTTGCGATATTAGGCGGCCTTAAAGAGGTACTCTGTCATACAATCAAGAATTATTACTTGCTATGAATCCCAAACTGCAGCAAATCCTTCTCGAATATCAATCAGCACAAATAATCTTAATTTGTATTACTTAAATATCAAATCCACAACAGTGTGCAGTCTTTCAAGACTATTTATTCAATGACAAACAGGACATTTTTTCGTATCCAGAGCAAAAACCATAGAAGGACAGAGGTTGGAATGTTTTATTTTGTAAAGATAAAACAAATAACAGATTGTAAATAGGCTGAAGGCCAGAATTTTAAGGAGGAAGAAGAGTTCATGAAAAGAAATAATAATAAAGCAATTTAAAAATAAAACTCATTAGGAAATGGTATGATTTGGCTTATGAAAGTTAAATAAGCATACATTCATTTTTAGTCATTTAGAAGGTCAACTACCTTAGGTTTTATTGGTTCCTCAATATGACAACACATTTAGTGAATTTTAACCGATAAATATTCTTTAGGGCGTTCGAGCTAAGTAAACCATAACGGAACCGTAACAATAGTTTTTTAATTACACATTAATACTGGAGTTAGTACTATGAATACGAACAATAGTATAATAAATATAAGAAATTATGTGCAGTTGCCTGCAGTCGTGTGGCCGCCACTTGCGTAAGCATTGAAGCTCAAATTTATGGCTTGCTCCCAGTCTACTATATTCTTTTTTCAAGTATAATTTCATCATTGATTGAGGTTTGACCCGTACCTTTTTCTGCAATACGATACTCTACAGTCTACAAAATCTTGTAGACTGTTTTTTTATATTGCCAAGGTGATGCCTGACTCTGATGTGCCTTATGCTGATTGTATTTACTATTGACCTTACTTGACACCGTACTGTGAACTCAGGCACTACCAGAGTTTATTCTGGGTCAATACACGGAGCTGACTATGCGTTTGTCAGCTTTTAGGTTGCCCTCGACTGACTGTCCGTTGGGTTTATAGCACTTTAAGACACTCCTACACCATTTTAGAATATATATTTGAATTTATCCATTCCTTCAGGAACGTCTCACTGTATCAGTGTCTAGATCCATCAATGAAGGAATATTAGTTTCTCTTGTACAGTATAGGATTATGTGTTTAATATAAAAAACACACAAATATTCTAAGTAATACGGGTCCAAAATTAATTCCATCAGCTAGCTAGACAGTTATGAAGCATATTCTACACTGTAAAAAGAAGTTGCTGTGTAAATGAAATTTTCTAGTGCGTAAAATTTACGTGGAACAGTTGTACACACTCTTTTCGCTTTTTTATACTATTTGTACAAAATGTAGTATCATAATAAAATATACTAAATTTAAGTAATATTTACCAATAATGTGTTAAAAGTACACCCCTTCGTGTTACCTTAACACACCTTAGTATTCTATATCCCTACTCTTGATTGGCCGTTCACAATTGCGCAAGTGTACCTATGGCAGAAGTTCCAGCACTCGCCATTTTGTGTCGCTTTGTTGTATTCAGTTAATTCTCGTACGTGGTGTTCAAATGAATATGAATGGATAACAATATTAGGGCTTTACGAAAATCACTTCAAGGATTTAGATTACTATAACAATTTTGATGTTTTTGTAATTTTAGAAAAAAAATTTCAGATCAGTACTAAGTAGTTAATTGTCGTAGTCATATTACGTAGTACCTAAATATAATAATATTTGTTAAATGTTTGTTGTTTATGATTTATTAGAATGTTATTTGTTCTATATTAAAATATACCGGGTGTGCCATCTAAGACTATCAGTGCTTATATCTCAGAAACCATAATAGCCAGTGAGACGAAATTTGGTATACAGAGACTAGATGGCGCGTAGAATCTGATGATAACATTAATTTTTATACAGGGTGTTCCATTTTTCAAGAAATCGATGTAATTTTGAATTTTTGGTAGTCAACCCTGCTAAAACTTATGTTTAAATTGAAATATACGTATATATATATATATATCTATGGCTTGGTCGAAAAAGGACCTGAGTGAAAATTTTTAAAAATGGGATAATGGGTCTCTGGTACTAAATAAAATGCGCTTCTTTCAATGAAAAGGGTTCTAAGTACATCAGCCTACCCGATATCTACAAAATTAATTCTAAAAAAGGCCTAAGTGCTCTAGTTGTACTATATTATAGTCCTATATAGGTTTTAGACCTATTTTAATGGACCTATGTAACTACAAAGTTAAGATTCATAAACGTTAACAGGCTTAAGTGACATGTAGGTCAAAAAAAGTTGGGTCTATGTACTCTTGTACTTGTTTCTTCTTCCTTTCCTCATTCAGTATAGGACCCAACTGTAACTTAATTCAAATGCAATGAAATGCTTTGGGCCTATGTTATCTTTGGCCCTTTTGCTTTTTCAAGTAGTAAATAACAGGGGCAAAGTGTAACTTAGCTTAACGAATATTTTATGGTTCAGTCCAATATGTTCCGTAGGCCCTTCCGTTTTCTGTACATTAAGGCTCAAGTAGCTATTTTCATGGCCTATGTACTAAAAAGGAAGATTATATATTAGGGCTTATGTAAATTAGTCCAAAACTGCAGGGACCTAAGTAATTTAAATAAAAAAAAATGACAGATTTAAAATAATCGAAAAATTAGTATAGTCTTAGAATAACAATATCTGTTAATAGACCCGGGCCGAATTTGGCTTAATTTGAATCACATTGAGATTATAGAGATTTTAAATTTAGTCACAAATCTTCGATTATCTCAAACCCCGTTTTTTGTAGATAGGCCCTTTTTCAACCAAGCCACAGATATTATACATATAATAATATTATGAACACATTTTGAAAAATAAACATTCACATAGTATTTTAAAATTTAACATAAAAAACGTCTCCAGAAAGTACTAAAATTTCATTGTTTTGTCACCTAAAACGTGTATAGCCTTGAGCCAGATTTACACGGACGAAACTAACACCGATAAACGTCAAAACTATGAATTATCAAGCAATAAATAAAATTATAAAGTATTTTATTTGACATAAATAACGCTAAATAATGTATTGATTGCAATTTACGTATGTACAATCGTGCTATCGAGACTTGTCGATAAACACTTGAGTTGAGGTTTTTGGAGCATTAAGGTCGCTGCGCCGGCGCAGTCTTCCGTTACAGCTCCGTTCAGTGTAAATATTGTGTAAAATATCTGTCCATATTTTTAAATTGTTCCATTATAATGCAATGAAACTTCAGTAAATTGTTTTTTTTTTATGTTACTACAGTGTACGTAATAATTAGGTACCCGTATTGTTATCACAAAATAATTTACAAAAGTGTGTAAGTAAAGTATATTCCTTTTAATCAACTGCTGTAATAAATATCGATTACTTATCTAGAAACAAATAAATTCGAACAAAATGACTCTATACTATAACGATTTTGATTATAATGTGAACGTGTTTGTCCTTGAAAGTCAGAACTGAATTTGCTACACAAAATAAATATTACTGAAGCATAACCTAGAAGTGATGGATAATATTATAAAGAAGTCCCTAACTCACTTTGAAGAGTATTCACTGTCTGGTGTTAATTTGAGAAAAGTGTGTATATTTTCTGTTCAATTTCATAAGGTTATTTATATACTAGGACTAAAAAATTTATTTTTATAAATACAGCTGCATTTAGTCCAACTAGTATTTTCCAGAACTACATTATCAAGTTACTCTATCAAGAACAACACAATAGGTTATATTTAAAGCATGCATAGCATGTGCATGTGCCTGGGAAATACATAACAGACGCAAACATTTGCTATTACACAATAAATAACACTAACACTATGAACGCTCTCGTATCATTATAAGCAGCTGCAATCAGTGTTCACTAGTGATCGTAAATCGCATGCGTATTGGACAGAAAACGACGGCTATAGTTGGGAATGGAATTGGGTTTACCTGCTGTCATTTAAATTTTATAACAGATTTGGTATATTTCTTGTGTTGTTGTAATTTTAGTAACATTTAAGATTTAAGTTTGAACATTTTTAGAAATAAAACGTGTAAAATTCTACACCACATTATTTACTACTTCCAAAATAGTAGCGTGTAAAGTAGATTTCTTGCTTTGTAGCACAATGTAGCAATCTGAGCATTTCTCGCTTATAACCAGCACTGACTTTTACAAAGCCTTTCGTATTATCAAAAAGTAGGTGGATCGCAGTTGAAGCACTTAATTCACACACAATTAATTAAGTAATAGTATTTGCTTTGAGCAGGAAGCTTTGTTTATTATTACATAACTAGTTTTCTAACATTCAATTGTCGTTTACTCGTAATCTTTCCTATGTAAAATGACATTTTTATTCTGTCAACGCAATTAAATGAAATTGCCATTTTAAAAATGTTGATGATATCATTATTCAAAAACAGATGATGGTTTGAAATCGATTTTTATTAAAAAATGTTTTTCATTTTTTTTTTAATAAGAAAATAGGTATCTCCATGAGATTTTTGCAATCTATGGATCTATGTTGAGTTTCAATTTAACGATCGATTTGTAGTTTTTAGCACTGTACATTAATCGGTATTTTTTCAGAAACATTTTTAGATTTTTGTTCATTGGAAACTTGTTTCTTAGTAGGACAATTCTTACTTTCCTACTTCCTGTATTGAATATACAAGGACGACATTCTGTACATATACATTAATTTAATGTTATTTGTTCAATCATAAGTAAAATAACTTTTTCTCTACTTGCTATTTAATATTTTTTCTGCTTCTGTGTTTATTTATTTAAAATTGTATATACTTACACTGATAATGCTCATAGAACAAATAAAATTTACTATAAATAACTACGGAAACTGTTGGAAAATTGATAATAAGTCAATGTTACGTCTGAAGCAAAAAACAATGCCATCTAATTCAACAATACGAAAATAATGGAAAGAAGATAATACCCTTAATATTTTCTGCATTAAAATGTATATTTTTTTACTTTTCCTCAAAGTATTTCAGATGTTATACAAATAAAAAAATAAGACGTCGCTTTCGCTGCTCCTCTTTGTGTTTTCTTCCAATACCCATTAAGGGAGGTTTTTCTCTTGCTTTCATTTGGAACTACCTACCATGCAAATTTAATGAGGATTTACAGAGAGTCACATTTTCACGTGACTTAACTAAATCCACATCATCATTCAGGCAGATTTATCTATGCACTAGTCTGTTAGAAATTAAATACCAAGTCATTTAGAAGATGAATTGGCAAGAGTTATCTACTTAGGTACTTCAATATTATAATGTGAGCAACTTAAAGCAACATGGAAATTATATTTCATCCCCATCTCAGATATTCGCAGTAATGTCCACATAAATAGTATTAGGTGTGTTGGAATATATGAAAATAATTCAAATATGGAAAATACTAGGTATACAGAGTGGGCCAATAGTGTATGGACGGAAGACTGTGGTTATACTGATATATATTTTTAAAATCTGCTGTTGGTGGGGGGTAGGGGCTAGTAAGAGCTACAAACTAAAAATATTTTTACTGGAATTCCTACACATATACAAGGTGATTCATAGTAAAGTTACATTTTTTAAATGGAACCCCCTGTATATTATTGCATATTTGGATTCCTCGGTCAATTCAATTTATTTATTTTTCAATTTAGTTTAAATTAATTGGCATAAATCCATAATAGTAAAAAGTAATTGTGGATTAGAGGAAAAGTATTAGATATAAATACCGATAACTTTATATCGAGTGAAAGGTAATGAAATGTGTTATCTGGTGAAAAAAATATGTGGGTTCCATTTAAGTAAATCAAGTTATCAATGATTGAAGTTTTCAAAATTTGAGCGACGATATCAGCCATAACAAACAGAGTACATAATTGAATTTCTAGCTCTCGGTAGTATGGAGGGTGGTCAATAATTTCCCTCAATCACAGCCTCCTATGTTGTCGCCCACCTCTGATATTCAACTGTTTCTAGATATGAACTTTTTGACAAAATATCGAATAACGTCCAAACGGTACGTTTTAGGCACCAAGTATGGTACATGAAGTCACACTAGAGTGGAACGAGAAATGCAATAATATACAGGGGGTTCCATTTAAAAAAATGTAACTTTACTATGAATCAACCTGTATATGTCTAGAAATTCCAGTAAAAATATTTTTAGTTTGTAGCTCTTACTACCCCCACCCCCACCAACAGCAGATTTTAAAAATATATGTCAGTATAACTACAATCTTCCGTCCACACACTATTGGCCGACCCTGTATATGAAAATATTCATCTTTTGAAAGTATTGTAGTGTAGGATAATTCAATAAAAGTGTTCAATTTAAATAAAACAAAATAAATGGTATTGTATGAAAAAGGAAGTTTAGCAAATGACCGTTACGTCTTGGATTAATAGCACGAATTCGAGATGATTGGTCCTTATTCATCAATAATCATTATTTGTATACATTAGCATATATCCTGGTAGTCATATGATCACATAAAAATAAATCTAAGATAGTTAAATGGCATGAATGAATTCGAGATGCACGGTCCTTAACAACACTCATATAAAATTCATCAATAACTTTTTAATTATTTGCATGCATTGTTCATTAAATCTTTAGGTATTTGAGATGCATTAGCATAGATCTTGGAAGTCATATGATCCCATAAAAATAAATCTAAGATCGTTAAATGGTATGACCTTGGGTAGTTAACCATTACCACGCCAAATTACGAACCTAGAAATATTTCTCTTAACGAAGTAATGCTTTTATACACAGTATGGTTTTGTTGAAAACAAAATTCTCTAAAGTTTATACCATATAGCCACAAATAATGGGTTATCATTGTATGATATCTTTCATCATTAACAGTTCGAGCAAAAATGACAACATTTGCTAGACAAACCGTAGTGTTGAGGCAAAGTTCCGTGGCATATTGGTTGGTAAGTGGATAAAACATATAACTAATAAGTTTTCTGTAATGAAATGGCGACATTTGTCGCTTAATATTAACTTGTGTAGAGAAAATGACCGTTCAATGTCTGCTGTTGACAACGGACAGTATGAGAAATTGTTGAAACATGAGCTATATATTAATACATTTGCTGGTAACTCCTGATATATACCATCTAAAACTTTACATATGTTTGGGATGTTTAGGAGGTACTGGTATGCCTAGTAAAGTATCCCTAAAAACCTCCCTTCTTGTGGGCTCCTTAATGAAAACTTTTTTGACAGCTGAAAAGTGTTTACTAAAGGAAAAGTTGCCCTTATTTTCTCAGTTACTAGATTAAGTGCGTGTGGAGAGTGATATGTATCATTTTTGTATATATTTGAGAAAAAATCTGTCCTGCTTTTAACATATACGCGGTTGCATCATTTAGTATTACAAGAAATTTATCCGATGCGTCTTGATCGTGCCAAATACGGTATGCGCCAAAAGTATGGAATAAATTCAATAAAAACGAAACAATTATTTTTTGGGAAAAATCCTCGAACAGGTCGATTTTTAATTTAAAAAATACATATTTTAGAGTAAAATGCGATTTTTAAATGTCATTTGTTTTCGAGTAATGACGTCATCGATTTTTTTTTAAATGGCAACACCATGTTTTTTTCCTTGATTCTGAAAGATCGTTTAATTCTCTATCAGACAGTACTAAAATTTTACCCTCTTACATAGGAAAGTTTTCGAGTAAATGACGATTGAATGTTAGAAAACGTAAATCAATTAAAATAAAGCAAAAACGTTATCAAGTTTAGTTTTTCGAATTCCATAGTTCTTTTATGGATCACGTAGGTGAAAATCTTTGCAAAGTGTCATTGTCACACCGACTTTCTAATAAGTATTGTAAGTGACATAGAAATTATTATTCAATTTAAAGTATTATGGCACATTTAACTGTTACTCAAAGAATTGAAATTTTAATTCTTATCGGATGCGGGAATATGACTAGAACTCAGCAGGAAGTTTGCGATTTATTTAATGAAAAATATCCAGATCTCCCTATCAGCCAATCAACAGTCAGTAAGGTAGAGTATAAATTTAGAGAAACTGGCAATGTTGTAAATATTCCAAAACCTGGACGTCCAAGCATTAATGAAAATCAGAAACAGAACATTTTGATAAGTATGGTGGATAATCCTCATAATTCTTCACGATTGGTTGCATTAAACAATGACACTAGTCAGAGCACAGTGCTACGTATCTTGAGGAAGGAAAATTATCATCCCTGCAAAATTCAACTTGTGCAGGAACTCATGAAGATGATCCCGATCGCCGCTTACACTTTTGCGAAATTCTAATGGATTTATGCCAAGGAAATAGAAATTTACACCGGCAAATACTTTTTTCAGATGAGGCCACATTTTGTCTGAATGGTACAGTAAACCGTCAAACTTGTAGATATTGGAGTCGGGAAATAGGAATAGGAATAGTTGACGACAGAATAGTAGGGCCTTTCTTCTTTGAAGGAACCCTTACAGGGCAAAGATATTTAGAGTTTCTAGAAAATGACCTTGTTCCAGCCCTTGCAGTAATTTTTCCTAACGATAATGACCCTGACATTCCTGACGATACCATATGGTTTCAGCAAGACAGTGCACCTCCGCACTATGCGCGCCCTGTACGAGATTTTTTGGACAACCGTTTATCTGGGAGGTGGATCGGCAGACGCGGACCGATAGAATGGCCTGCAAGATCGCCAGATCTTACACCTCTGACTATTTTTTATGGAGATACTTGAAGTCAAAAGTGTATATTAATAAACCACGTAATTTAGAAGAACTTCAAAATCGCATTAGGGACGAAATACGCAGAGTTACCCCAGAAATCATTCATAATGTGCAAGAAAAATTTCTTCACAGACTTGCGCATTGTCAAGAAGTTGGTGGATGGCAATTCGAACATTTAAGTATAAAATTTAATCAATTGTATTTTATTTTACATACCTCAGAATTGTTACTTTTTTATGGATAAAATTTACGTTTTCTAACATTCAATCGTCATTTACTTGAAAACTTTCCTATGTAAGAGGGCAAAATTTTAGTACTGTCTGATAGAGAATTAAACGATCTTTCAGAATCAAGGAAAAAAATATGGTGTTGCCATTTAAAAAAAATCGATGACGTCATTACTCGAAAACAAATGACATTTGAAAATCGCATTTCACGCTAAAATATGTATTTTTTAAATTAAAAATCGACCTGTTCGAGAATTTTTCCCAAAAAATAATTGTTTCGTTTTTATTGAATTTATTCCATACTTTTGGCGCATACTGTATAATGAAAACAGTCAATAATAAAATTTATAATAGTTTCGTGAATAGTTTCGTCAAACACCTTAAAAACTAGTAGGTGACTGTCTCTAGCAGTGTCGCTTTTTAACGTACCAATTAAGAAATTGGCTACTGAACGTCAATAGCATCAGTAGTTTCGTCTATAATGAAATAAGCGAAATTATCCGCAATATCTTCGCGTATTGTTGTCAGTATGGTGTAAATCCTCGACATATTTTAGTCTTAACGTGCTTTCATGAAAGGTTTTTACGTTACGTCTGTAACTTGGGGTTCTCTAGTATGTTTAATTAAATATTACTTGTAAGAAAGTCGTCTGTAAATTCATGGACAAATACAGAATTTTCAGTGCTGGACGAGGCATGGCTCTTCAAATGTTTTGCCACTTCAGTTTTGTCAGAAGAATTTATAACACTTTCACACACAATACAAAACAGGTCATTTTCTTTCATAAGTATGTCCCTATAACCTGCGGGATTACTGTCAAACCACATTTAAAATAATTCTCGTATATTTTTTCTCTCATTTGACATGTTACTATTTATAAATAGTTATTTAAATACACACGGCGAATACAAATTAATGTATCGACCTAACACCGACTATTACAGCGTTCCGTAAGTAACTAAAACTAAGCGCAGTGTGAAATGTGAGTCAGCTATGAAGACCAACGACCCGTGTGTCCGACCCTGTCGGCTCTGCGCAGGCACTAACTTTAGCCATAATTTTAAAAGTGATGAAATTTCATCAACGAAAAAATTACTTTTCCTTAAAGGAATTTGTACAATTGAAGATAAAAGGTAGTAAAGTAAGCGTATAAAGGTCTGTTTATTGCACGTGTATTAAAAAAGACTTATATAGAGTGTAACCTATTAAAATTTTTGCTCGTGATACAATTTTTTTCTTTAAGTATTTCTACTTACCCCTTCACTACTCTAGTTAAAGCAATGGAAACGATATAAGAGGTATAATAGCTCATGGCACCATTCTTCTACATAATTTTAATAACTGAAAAATAAAAATGAATTGAAACAGGAACAATGTTATTTCAGACAAGCTTTTGCTACCGTACTGTATTCATTTTTCATTAAGTGAAAACAGACTTAACCATTTATTCCGCACGTATTGACTTAATAAGGAAATGTGTAAATCGAGGTGTAAATAAAAAGGATACGAGAGCGCGTCTTCATATTAAATAAAATTGTGCTCAAACGAAATTGTACCACGGGCAATATTTTAAGGGCGATACAGTCGAGTTTAAAGTGAAGAAGCACTTTACTTCATATATTCAATTTAACATTCATCTACAAAAATCAGGGGGAGTTTATAACGGTAATGTAATCTTCAATAATAATTTAATATTTATATTCGGTGTATACTAGTAAGTAGATATACTCGCGTCAAGAATTCAGACGTCTTACGTCACGGCTGACGTTATACATTTGTTTTTATTGTCAACGTAATTTTCGATATTTGATCGCGTTGAAAACAATAATTTTTTGCAATTTAGTGCAATATATAATGTAAACTTTTAGTGTAGCATATAGTTTTATTACTATCAGTTGCAGTTTCTTAAATATTTTGATGAAAATATAATGAATTATTCATTTGTTCGTATGACGTAAGTCGTCTGAATTCTTGTCGCGAGTATAACATTAATTATATTTACCTTGAAAGTGTTTGCACAGAGAATGACCATAAAAATAATTATTTATTCACCAAAAAGGTAGAATAGATATAAGTAATAAATAAATAATATTTTTCAATTGAATCTAATTTTTCCAATAGATGACTAAATATTTGTTTCGGAAACAATAAAATAAATGACTAAACTAAAGATAAAAAAACAAAAGTAACTATACAGTACACATGTTTGAGTGATTATTGTTCACTCTGTATAGTGAAGCTAAATTGCTGAAAAGAGGAATAACGATAGCATTACAATGAATGGTACATACATAGGTTTTGTCGACATTAATAGTCAGTTGTTTGTGGTCTAACCAATTTTAATTTCTATAAAGTCCTTTTCTGCCATATTTTTGAAATTTGTTCAATTTATGTCTATGTTTCATAAAATAGCAACATCATCCGCGAATTCTACTATTCTTCCTGCACTATGCAATTTAAATAATCCACTATGAGTAAGGACCCTAAAACTGTACCCTGTGGAACTCCCATATTATTATTATGGCAATTATTTTTATTTTTTTTATTCAGTCACAATTTCCGAAGCTCGTAAGTCGTGTGTTCTGAGTAGACGTAGCGAACCAAGGAGGATTGCATTTTGCATTCTGCCGGCAAAGCTTTTTGCCAAATTTCGGCAAGCCTGTATGATCTTTAACTCAGAAAGCACCCAGAACGCCTATAATTAGCACCACCATATTTACAGAGTGGTCTGGATACAGCCGGCGGAGCTCGGAGATCTCGATACTTCCTCCATTTCTCCTCCTCTTTCATCACAATGTTGTTCTCCGCGTGAGCCGAGAACTCAATCACAAACATCATCCTAAGCTGGTGGTCAAAGAGGACTACGTTAGGCTTTTTTTTTATTTTTATTTATTTATTTATTTATTTATTTATTTATTCTGTTTTAGAAAGGTATTTTAAGCTAATATAAATCAAATCTCCTACAATTCCTATCAATGAAGTCATATGTATGTTCTCTGATACCAAACATCTAGGTAGGCTAATGAACAATTCCACAGACAAAGCTCTATTCAATAATTATCTAAAGAAAATAAACTAATTTACTAACCTTCTAATGAAACACTCTATAGATATCTAACTTCCCTTTTTGGCAGTGGGAACACGACAAATTCAACCACAATAGATGAGATCTGACCTATTTCTGCATTTTTAGGATTGCTTCTTCAGGTGGTCTCCTTTAAGTTGAATCAAATATCTAACTATAAAAATTATTATGAAAATTAAAATTATTTGAAGTTAAATATCGACAATGACAAAAAGTGACATCCTGTCAATGAATTAAATATGACAATACCTACTTGAAAAATGTTCACCTTTTATGTAAAAATTTTTATATATTTTTAGGTATTAATAATATTGTGTGAAACTAATTAGTCAGTGGACAAAAGCCCCAACCTGCGTTGAATTACACCCACAATATCTACCCATATATTCCTTATTAATAGCTTTTGTAACATTTTTTTTACTGTTTTAGAAAGGTATTTTAAGTTAATATAAATCAAATCTCCTACAATTCCTATCAATGAAGTCATATGTATGTTCTCTGATACCAAACATCTAGGTATGCTAATGAACAATTCCACAGAGAAAGCTTTCTCGAATCCCTCTTTACTTCTTCTTCTATTCATTTAATTTGCAAGTGTTAAAATTCTTGTAAGAACCAAATGTTTTTGTTTTACACAACAAATTTAATGTGTACCTCTATATGCTTACTCGAGCAGAAATTTAATGTAGGAAACAAAAAATTTCATTACGAACAATTTAATAACTTCACCCTAAATCCAAATTTTATTCCATAAAGCTCTGAGGAGCTTTGATAATTCTCAAGCATGTAGAAAGGAAATTAATTTTCTTCTACATAAGCCGCCATGCCAAAACAATATTTGAAGGTATGCTTAAGGCGCGAAAATCATTGTTATGTAATCCGTCGTTTTGTGATTATCTTCACACATAATTTGCTAAAAACAATTATTTTAATTAGAAGGCAGTAGCAGATTTGAAAATAAATAATCTAAAAAATTTAATTCCACTGTTTTGTATACAATTTAATATAAATGATGTTTCAAAAAGACAAGACAGCTAGAACCATTGAAAAGTGTTTGCTTAATAGACATGTCTTAAAGCCTCATTTTTGAGGCGTGGAAGATAATTTTAGAAAACACAATTTTCCTGAGAAGCATCTGCCAAATAGGAAAACATTTTTGGTAGTAGAATGACGTTGTCGAGAAACTGGTGATGTTAAACTTAAACAAAATAATTGCATTAGGATTACAATATTCAATAAAAAACAAATAATTCACAAGGTACTATTCAAATCAAAAAATAAACAATATACCGTAATTACTATTATACAAAATACGACATATCAATAGATTGAAGGTTTAACACATACATACTTGATAAATAGGTACTATTACAAATATCATCAGGTTGACTTAACCATAGTTTTTTTACCTCGAAAATGATATATTATTAACAAATTTACTAAGAGCACCTTTTTCTGTGTAAAATAAAATTTTACATAACATCGTAAGACTTAGAATGTGAAAAACCTACTTATAAAATGTCATGCGGAAATGCTAGCGCCCTCTATTTAAAAAATAATAATAATAATAATAGTAATAATAACACCGGCAGCACCATAAATGTACTTTAGCCAAACTGTTAATATTTAAAAAAATAAAATGCAAAATTTGATTTCTTAAAATTTCAAAAAAATGAGTGGGTTTAGGACTTATGTTTATATGTTGAAACACCCTGTATATTTGTATTAATAATGATTTTACCTATTGAAAACAGAAACTTTTAGTGAAATTTTGTTTATTTTTAGAAATTTTATATTTTAATGAATTATCGATTCCTGTCTTATCCATAGATTTATTTATTTAGTACATCTAGACAACTGGGGCATGTAACACAAACTATACAAGTTCTATAATTATTGTAAAGATAAACTATATACTTGTAGTAATTTCGTAATACAATGTATATTGTAAACCTATTCTGTAGCACGACGACATTACTTGTATGATTATGTTACAGTATTTTCTATCCTACAGTACTACTTTCTACTTCTACAGTATCTTCAACTTTAGATAAATAATGTTACGGTAAAACTACGAAAATTTTCACATGTCCCCAATATGTGGTCGAAAGGTTCCGGAAGTGACTATAAAAATATTCCTAGAGAATATCAAATTCAGAGTTAAGTTTCTCCAGTAATGTGCATTGTGTTGCCGAATTATGTAGCACTTGTAGCTATAGGCATATTGTAACTTGTAGACGCATCAATATAAGGTTTGTGTTACATGCTCATGGTATCAAAGAATATGACTTCAAGTGATAAAAATAGAAGAAAAATTCATTAGGATTAGTTTAATCTGTAAAATAAAGAAGCCATACATGGATTGACTGAATGAAAGCAAGAGATAACAAAAATATTGTTTGCAGAGTAGTTTCCAATCAAAATAAGCGAGTAAGAACGAACGAGAGCAAGAACATATTTTTGATGAATGCTTACGTATGGTATGGACGGATCTTCAAATACCACATTTTATTAATTATTTTCAGATGCCTATAAATGAAAGTAAACATTTTTATATTTAGTACTAGATGGTGTATGGGTGTATGTTATAAGAATATGTACACCAACAGTTAAATTTAAAAAGACGTAATCTAAATTTCGGTATTTGAAACTTGATTGGTTAGACAATTAAATGTCTAAAATTACTTGTTTTTTTTGTAGAAAACAGTATTCAGGAATACTCTATAAATAAATTGAGCGGTACTCAGATAAGATCGATAAGAAAAAATATATAAAATTTGAAATAGGATCTCCAAAAAACAGTGAAGAATGACACCATTGTAGAAGATCGTGAAAAGGCGATCAACAGAACAATTTTAATGAAAATTTTGTCTATATACAAGACAAAAAATCGAAAGATATAACAATATGTCTAGAGAGTTGACACAATATCGTAGAATATGTTCAAAGAAAAACTGGAATTTACATAATTTGAGTAATATCTCACAGTCCTTCAATATTCAAACAATATAGGTAGGCGCTCTAAGTGTTCAAAACTGATATAAGACTTTCATGTTCAAAATAAAATGCGACAATATATCTAAATTAAACAGAACATTCATTAAGACAACAATGAATCATTTAATAAGCATAAGGAGCATTAAAGTCCGCATCTAAAGTTAAAACCGTTTGATGCCATTAATTCATATAAACGATAAACAGGAATACATGGAATCTGAACCTGAAGTTAACGATAAAACGAAAATGGGGATACTAACCATAAATGGTAATTACGTACATATAACAACATGAATAGTTTGACGTCAAGAACGGAGATATTAAGACCAATAAAATACAACATGTATCTGTAAATCAATCATAAATTTATTTTATAACTGCCATCAAAAAGTAATATGAAATTTCTTGAATTCGCATATTCTATCTTATATACAGGGTGATTCTGTCATAATGTCATTAATTTCACACACAGAGAGTGTCTAGCAATCAAACGAGCAACGTCACATCTGCGTTGCCACATCACGGCTAAATGTTTATGTTCTTTTATAGACTATTAGTAAATATATGTACGAAACCAATAAAATCCAAGAAAATAAAGAAGCACGCCCAATTTTCTTGTAACTGATTTTAATAATAATTTTAGCCATAGCCAATATTTTAGTAATAAAGCAGATGCATTTACCTGTTTCAATTTACATTCTAAAATTTATATTCAAAACGGCACATCGTTTCTCATAAAATGTGATTAAAAGGTTAGAACACTGAATAACGTCCGAATATACAAAATATAACCTCAAATACACACACACACACACAAAGATAGAAATCCACTTCTTCATGTCGATAATATCACAGCTTTTGCCCTTCGTTCCTTTGGTTTCATTATGAGATCTTGTAAAGATTTAAAAAATATGGATTGTCTTAAAACTCTCTATTATACATATGTTCGGTCTCAGTTAGAATATGCAAGCATTATCTGGACACCATTCTACCAGATTTATAAATATAAAATTAAAAATATTCAACGCAAGTTTTTTAAGATGCTTTATTTAAAAAATTATGGTATATATCCCGAACAAGGCTACAGTCAGCAAAATTTGCAATGTGAGTTTCATATCACTTCTCTTCATATCAGAAGAATATTATTTGGTCTAACTTTTCTATATAAACTTTTACATAATAAAATTATATGTTTTCAATTGACGTCACAATTATATTTTCGTATTCCTCGGTTAACTTCAAGGAATAATAATCTCTTTTACCTAGCACCAGCTAGAAGTAATTTAATGATAAGGTCTCCAATATATTCTATGTGTAACAATTGTAACCTTTTGGGTGATTTTATCGATATGTTCACAGTATCTCAAGGAGATTTAGTAAAATTTATATATGAAAATGCTAATATTTTTAATTAATAGTGTTTCAATTCAATTTGTATTTGAAGCTATATTAGCACATTTTATATGTAATTTTAGTTTTTAGTTAATAGTTTTAGTTGTTTAATTTTAGTTTTTAGATATATGCATGTCTGTGTATGTGTATCCTGACCCTGTTAGTGGACTTGTCTGTTGGGTTTTTTTCTCTAAATAAATAAATAAGACGTGTTGCAATAATAATGGCAGTCCCTTAAAACAATTTTTTATGAACTTAAAATCTCTATTGGCGAGTGGAAGAATTAAGAACTAGTGCCAAAAGTTGATTTCAACTAATGTCAGAAGTAGATTTTATTACAAATACATCAGCAGTTTAAAATAAGTCACCAAATTCGCTTTAAATAGTGTCATTACTACGGCAATATATACGTAGTCAAGTTTATTTATGATGTCTGATACTAGGAAAAAAAATTAATTTGGCAACGTTGCGCCTAGGCGGTCAACGAGTTGTTTTCTGAGTTGTATGAATCGATCAGTGATAGCCTGAGGGGTTAAAATAATGATTTGAAGAAATATATTCTGATGGGAATATGTGCTTGTTTGTGTATATGTAATGAATTGTGTTGAATTTTTATTTTGTATATTTTTTTCGACGTCAATATTTTGTGTAGTTATGATTTGTTGTTATGTGTTTATGCTTAGATATATATTTTAAGATTAAGCTGAGGATTCTGTATTCATGTATGAAGATGATTTAACTTTGTGAAAATTAAATTTTGTTTTTATTTCAGACAATATTATTGAATTTTATATTTTACTACCCTGACTATGATACAACTCTGATCTCAGTAGTGAGTTCTAGCAGTGTTCTAGCATCATATTCAAAATTTATCCTGAAACAACTGAAAACATCACACTAATTAAAGGACATATAAATTTTATAAAACTTATTTTATTTCACATAAAAAGCAAAACTTTTCAAATAAATTTGTTGTTAAGAGCAATTAAGGAATATTTTCTGCGACTTGTACATCAAATATCATTTTCAACAATAATTCTTACTCTAAAATAACAATATAGCATATTTGTAGTTATAATTTAAATTTAATTTATAATTTTGCCCATTTTTTCCGTTAGGCAACCACGACTGTATAAAAATGCTACTTTAGCTGCATCTTATTTGATTGGATCAAAATTTATGCAGGTATGTCCTGATTTGCTACACTTTAAAGTTTTGCAGTAGAATATCGATATTTGTTAAATTGCATTTACAAGCTAGCTTCTGTTGTAGTTTGTGCACATAATTGGTACCTTTTGCTGGAGGCTAACCTGAAGACTTGAACTTGGCATATTTGCTCCAATTTCCTTCCTGGAGCTAGGAACTCCGGTTGATATTCGTCGAAAGTCTAGAAACTGGAATTTCTGCTTCAAAACTCTCAATTTTTATCTGGAAGGCCTGGATCTCCTGTTGGCAGGTTATTTTGGCACTAGTGAAACTTATAAGTATAACTTTAGAGTATTTTATGGGCTTTTTCCCCATTTCAATTAAAATTTTCTTTTTTGCAAAAACGTTGCAGCTCCTTGCTTTCTTGCGTTTTCTTCGTAACTAAATAAACAACTTCTGTTTTTTTTGTATTTTTACGGTGTTGATTTCACACACTTTTAGTTAAGATCCCTTCGCACGTATCAAGTTTTTTCTTTTCGTTGCACCAAACACTGCACTATAGTTATTAATGGTCTTACAATATAATTTTATAATTAAGTAACAATTTTTAGATATTTTTTTGGTAAAATATTTCCTAATTTATGTTTTTTTTTATTAATTTTTTTTTGTACCCTTTACAGGTGTGTTGATTTTTATCTTGTAAAGCCATCTTTATATCCGACATTTAAATTGACATGTACTCTCAAATTGAGAAAGTTTTAAATTTTAATACTGATATTTCTTTTTATTGGTATCGTTGACTGTAGTTACGCATATTAAATCAAACTATGCCCTTTTGGCATTCTTATGATATGAATATCTCTAGGTTTATTATTTTTACCTATATACTGTCCAATAATATGTTTGCATGCACACTAATTTGACAAAAATTGCAAGATATTTTCTAACTAAATCTTTAAATTTTGATATTATACCGACAATATATTATGCTTTTCTGTAAATATTTCATTACACTTAATCCAAATACCAACAATTATTTTCTATTTGTTATGTATTACAATAATTGTAACGGTCAGTGGTCGCACGGTTTAAGGCGTCAGTACTTGAATCGAGGTGACTAGATCGCTGTGGGTTCGATTCCCGCAGCCGGTAAACCGTATATAAGCAATATTCGTGGAGAGATTGGCACCCTCTCTGCGAGTATGGTAGGGTGGAAAAATGTTAGCTTGGGTCAATGTGAGAGATTGATACTGGTTGACATTTGACTACCCCCCTAATTAATAAGGTTTTCCAGGTTTTCCTCATTCCTGCACTGAATGGTAGTTAGGGCCTACCAACGTAAGTCGTTCCTGGGCGCAAATGCGGCCTGCTTAATAATAATATGCCGCCCCCTCTCCCGCACAAGTCTTCGACTTCTGGGCTCCTCATAATTATAGTGAGAGGTAGATATACTATTATTTTGTTTTAACCGCGTCATCGTATTATACTCATTTTTCCCTATCTCCTCTCAAAATTAATCACATTATGACAGAAACACCCTGTATAATTTGTCACCGAGCAGAAGTTGTCAGAAAATTAATGAATACACCAACATTACTTTAAATTTAATTTTTGTAAAGACTACTGGAATTTAAAAATAAATACTAAGAACGTCGAAGCGGGGGCTATAAATTTGCTCCGCTCTGGAAAATTATATGTTTTTAAAATATTCCGGATGGGTGAGTTTTAAAGAGTAAAACTTTAAAAGCTTTTCCTCATGTTTGATTTACACTGCGGATAAGGAATTCCTGCCGATGGGAGAGAAAGCTCAACTATAAAATTTCAAACTTTTATTTCGCACAAGGTGGGGAAATTGTAAAGTCGGCGTACATATTTTAACAACTGATCTTGAACAAAGTTTGACTGTTTTTAACTTTATCGCATTGTGTACTTTTGGGAGCGCCGGAGAGGAAAGTTGTTATCTTTAGTCATTATTTCTGTTAACAAATAATAACGGAACTTCTTCAAATTTTAAGTTGGAAATTCGCTTACTTAAAATGGAAAGGGTAATTCCTCCTGAGATTTTGTAATTTTACTGTAAGAAATTGCTGCTAATAGCTGACGATTATGGAAAAGATGTTATTTAAAATGAAAATTAATTTTGTAATTACCAGCAGAAGGCGATGGTTATTTATTTGTTTACTTAGTTGTTTATTTAGTATACATGACTCGACAGTCTAAGTGAATTAATGGGTGGGGATGACATATGAGATTAGTAAAAAAACTTAAATATACATGGTGTCCGGAAATTATGCGTCAAGACTTCAGAAGGTGATTCCTCACAAGAAATTAAGATCACTCAATATTAACGGAGATACAGGGTGTTAAATTTAAAATTTTATTTTCGATATCTGTAAATAACTTCTTAAGAAATCCAAATATATACATAAAATTTGTAAATCGGGGGTTCTGCGGACGAGAAATTCAAATATGTTTCTAATTTTGACGTCACTAGTAGAGGGCGCCACTTATGGCACATCATGTTTCTTTCAAATGACATAACTTTTTTGCTGTATATCTGACTATTGAAACAATAGATTCTCCTACCTGTTATAGCTGAAAAAGATATACCTTATTGAAGTCGTTAGGAGTAACAGTTTTCGAAATAATCTTATTTGAAATATTCAGTGCACCGACTAAAAACTGTTTTGGTTTCATTTAAAGTGTCTTTTCTACTGAATATACAGCAAAATGTTACTTGAAAAAGTTGTTCAGAACGGTAAATTATGGAGATGTGCAAAATTTTTAAAACATCGGCCTGATTTGATAAAATATTTGTGCTTTGTCGAAAAATGGTTTCATCAAACCTCGCCGATTCTTAAAATTTTACACGTCTCCATAATTCACGATTCTGAACAACTTTTTCAAGTAATATTTTGCTGTATTTTCAGCAGAAAAGGCACTTTACCTGAAACCAAAACTGTTTTTACTCGGTGCACTGAGCATTTCAAATAGGATTATTTCAAAAATGGTTACGTTACCGACTTCAGCAAGATATACCTTTTTCAAATAAAACAGGTAGGAGAATCGACTGTTTCAATAGTCAGATGGATACATTAAGATGCAAAAAGTTCTGTCATTTAAAAGAAACATTATATGCCACAAGTCGTGCCCTCTACTAGTGACGTCAAAATTAGAAACATATTTCAATTTCTCGTCCGCAAAAACCCTCGATTTACAAATTTTATGTAAATATTTGGATTTCTTAAGAAGTTATTTACAAATATCGAAAATAATATTTTAACTTTAACACCCTGTATCTCCGTTAATATTGAGTTTTCGAAAAATTGTTATAGGACTTTGTTACCCTAATTTTTTCCTAAAGTCTTGACGCATAATTTACGGACACTCTGTATAATACAAACACAGAAATAGAAAGAAAAAACGAGTATACATGTTATAACAAAAGAATTGCATATAAAATACAAACTACGGAACCGAGTAACAGAAAGAACAAACTTATAGTAAAACAAGTACAAGTAACATTGTAAAGACTTTTTGTTTAATGCATCTTATAGCATCATGAAAAATATAACCGAATTTTGCATCTGACGATAATTAAGATCGACGACGTATAGGTGAAAATGTTAATAGATTAATTTTAAGGGTGGGAAAATAAAAAAGCCTTGAAAACCAGGATGCAGAATGAGGAGTGTGATAGTATAATCCAGCTAATAATTCTGGACTATCAATTTCTGTAGTTACAATTTTATACAGAGTGACCAACGAGTGACAAATACGTCGTGTGCTTAGGTCATTAACATGGAATCAACTTAGTAAAGTACTTTGTGGTATACCTTAGGGTATAGGTACTTAACATATACGCTGTATGTCTCCTAACTTTTTAACTTGGATTTTATAAGTAGGACACCATCCTAGTGACCCATATTTCAGTTTTGGCAAAACGAACGCATTGAACAGCAAGGAAGTCTTATCAGTTTCAGAAATTTTGAGTTTCTTAGAATAACGCCGAGATTCTTATATGCCTCACGCTATATATTATTATTGTGTGCAACAAAATTAAGCTTACCATCACAATATTATTCGGAGGTATTTAAAGCTATTGCATTTCTTAATTAGGTTAGGTTAGAAGTTGGGGAAAAGTTCAGAGATAATTTACTTTTAGAACACCAATCAGAAACTTTGTCCAGGTTTAATTGAAGCTCGACACAGTAATTAATATCTGACACAAACAGATACAATTTGAGGTCATCTGCTTAAAGAAGGGCCTCGCAATTTAGGTTCCGGGCAATGTCATCAATAAAGATTAGAAGCAATAGCGGACCGAGAACCGATCGTTGAGGGACCCCCGAGGTAGTATTTATTTCTACAGATTAGAAATCATAATACTCTACTGTCAGTCTTCTTCAAGAGAGATCTGAGGTGAAGAAATTTATAAATGGTTCAGTTAAGCCAATATTTAATCATTTTAATCGTAGTAGAATACCATAGTCCAGTCGATCGAATGTTTTGGAGAAATTAGAGTAGATGACATCTACCTGACCATCATCGTCTAATTTAGATGCATTATACTTTAGGTATTACACTCGTCGATAAAATTTAATCAATAAATTTTGAGATACGCGGTTCTCAGCAAAACCGGCCTCAGTTTACTAATGTAAATATCACATTACAGTTACAAGAATTTGTATATTTTGTATTAAACTAATCCGCTAATATCAATACAATGCTGGTTGAAAAGTATAAACCTTCTCTTTTATTTTTAATAGTAATAGTCACAGTATCTTATAATCATTTTATTACTCTATCTGGAAAAAAATCGCAATTACAGGAATAAACATATATAAAGTTACAATAATACATGGAGTACGTAAGTACAATACATATATTAATAAAAAAATAAACAAATAATTCTAAGAAAGAAAGATTTAAAATAGACTAAGTGCAGGACACTTGGCTACAAACTACATTTACATTTTCATTAAAAATATAACAATCCGATGCGATGTTACACGAAAGTAAATTTAACTTAACATATTATGGTTCAGGATATTATCAAGGTGATATTGCATCGTACTTCAAATGTTTCAAATCTAAAGCGGTAGATCAGTATGATTAAAATCTTTATGCGGCTAGATAAACATCATCCTATAAAAAAGCCAAAAGTGTCAGAAACTGCCTCTGAATGGAGTCCAGCCTTCGACAATGCATATTATAAATCAGATTCGTTATGGAAGAACCATACTCCATCCTAGAACGAACACGAGAACAAAATCAAATTTTCCATACATCCTTAAAGTCCCTACAGTTACGATAAATAAAGCTATAAGTCTGGACAGTACTTGATATAGCATTGTTAATATGCGGAACAATAATCAGCTTCCTGTCAAACGTAATTTCTAGATCTTTCAGTAATTCAGCACGACTAATGGTATGTATAATCGTTGATGGGGTAGTCGTAAGTTATAAAATAATCTTACAAGAGAAAAACATAGCCTTGAATTTAGATGTATTAAGGAACAACTGATTGTGCTTACACTATGATTACGCTCGATCCATAATAAGTTGAAGCAACAATCTGTCAAGGAATTAATTGCAGTATACAGCTTAAAGTCAACATCGAAGATTAATTTCTCATATAATACAATATCAAGAGCACCGTTAATAAAGAAAAGAAATAGCAATGGGCGAGATGTCTATTTGTTAGATATGATTCAAAAAGCATAATTAATGATTCAGAAAAACTGAACTCTAATACAAGTAGCAGTTAATTTGATCAAAAGCCTCCTGGAGATCAGTAAATAGCTCATTAACCTGCCTGAAATTTCAGAAATATGCTATGAAACGATGGCAAGATTCGAAATAGTCCATATTCCGTGCATAAATCCATGTTGTTTTATGGATATTAATTGGGTGGTAACCCGATAGAACTCACTGTACAACATTGCCTCAAAAATTTTCGAAAATTGCGTAACAAAGAAATGGCTTATATCACATATGCCTTTTTCGGAAAACAATGAAATATATAGAGTGTTTTAATATACAATGTACAATTAAACATAGTACACAAAGGTTCAATCAACACACAGACACAGTCCTTCACATAAAATCCTGGATACCATTCATACACATAGTAAAAGAGTCATTGGTTCGTCCAAATTTATAAGACTGAAACTGCCATCATACAAAAAAATAGATAAGGGTCTATCGGCACTATTAAAATATTTCAGTGGGATTATAAATTTCGTTATTATCATAAATCCTAACAGGAGAAATGCCTGACTGCATATTTTCTAAATGAAGTTCCATATTGTTTCAGGTTGCTGGATAGAGAGTTTCCAGTGTCACTCATAAAATTTTTATATGCTTCATTGATGAAATGTTTACAATTGGAGCGTCGTTGACTAAATAGATTTTTGTGTTCAACAATCATGTAAGGACCACGTTTATAACATCCTTAATAGACCTCTAGATCTATTCTTGACTTTCGAAGAGCAATCCGTATGCGACCTACATGGTTATGTCTCTCTTTATTACCGTTGCAAGAAGAAAAGTATCAAGTTCGCATACGTATTGCTCTGTAGACTATAGAGAATAGACCACCTGATGACCGCACCCCTGAATCAGGCTGGGTAATGAAAACCCTGAATTTTATGCGACAATTAAAACTTAAGAATAGCCACATCAAAGAAGCTATACAGTGCGTTATAAACATTGACCACATATCCTTAACATCACCAACAGCAGCAAGACATGAATGAGTCAATATCATATAAAATTTCCTACAAGTGTTTTTTTTTTCAAGTGAGACTATTATACAGGGCGTTTGAAAAAGTTGGTACAAAATTCAGGCGTAGACATGATTTAAACAGTAATTTTAAATTTGTTTTAACGTAATCCCACCGAGAGTGTAAGAAGAGCTCGCTTTAGAATAAATAATACTTATGTATGGCAGTTGTTTAAGAAAAATGGATTATACTCTTACCGTTTTCAAAGAGTTCATGATATGCTTCAAAAAGCTTTGTTTTTGTCGCACAATTCTTGGTCACCAATAAGATAATTACATATTCGTTTCAAATGTTTTATTTACCGATTAGGCTTGTTTTACACAGAATGGCGTTTTCAATTTACCCAATCTTCATATGTGGTGTGATGAAAATCCCTACACCACTTTTGGAACTCATTATCAACGGGGATTTTCAGTGATTGTTTGGGCCGCATTGTTGGCAATCACCTTCTGAAAAATAAAAAAATGGATTGGTCGTGGAAATGATGCGCCCATACCATAGCCACCTCGTTTGCCGGATTTAAATGGGGATGATCTTTATTTACAAAGCAACATAAAAAGTATGGTGACTACCATTGAAGAGTGGATATGTATCTATGAAGCTTTCGATGCGATACGACTTCAACATGAAATTTTTCAGCGTGTTCGATTCATATTCCTAAGACGATTACGTGCCTATATTTCGGTCCAGAGGGGACAATTTGAGCACTATGAACTAAGATTATTTATGCATTTATAAGCACTTTATGATTACAACCTAAAATTCAAACGATTACGAGAATGTGGTTCATTCAACAAAAGAACGCAGGATTGTGGTCGCCATCGAGAAGTAAGAACACCACAGCTTGAAGAAGCAGTACTTAATTTGATAGAAGAACAACCTAGTACCAGTACTAGAAAGATTGCTTTCCAGCTAAATGTTGATCATATGACGGTATTTCGAATTTTAAAGGAACATCTCTTATACCCTTACCATCTGCAACGAGTACAGGCACTGTTACCGCGAGACTTTCCGAACCATCTTGAATTTTGCAATTGGATGCTGGAAATGATTAGAAGAAATCGTGACTTTCTGAAGACGATCGAATTCACAGACGAATGTAGTTTTTCTCGGGACAAGATTATTAATTTTCATAATTACCACATATGGGCTGATGAAAACCCTCACGCTATTGTCGAAACTAACCATCAAGAACAGTTTTCTCTTAAAGTGTGGGTCGGAGTTATTGGGGATTATTTAATTGGGCCTCAATTTCTACCTCCTCGATTAAATGGTGAGGCATACGTTCAATTTTTAAGAGAAGTGCATCCCGTACTGCTGGAGGAAGTTCCTTTGGTCGTCAGAAGGGATATGGTTTTTATAATGCATGATGGGGCTCCCGCCCATTTTAGTCAAGTAGCACGTCAGCATTTAACTGAAACATATGCAAATCAGTGGATAGGTCGAGGAGGAGCACAGAATTGGCCCGCTCGATCCCCGGATCTCAATCCTCTCGATTTCTCTACTTGGGGCCATTTGCAGCATTTGGTTTATCGTACTCCTGTTCGCAATGTAGAGGACTTAAGAAACCGCTTTATTGATGCGTGCAGAGTAATTAGAGAGACTCCAGGAATATTTGAGCAAATACGTGGCTCAATGCGCCGACGTCTAGACGCATGCGTAATGTCCGAAGGTTGAACATTTACTATGATTTCTACATGTTGTATGTTTTGTTATTAATAAATTAGTTTAAATTATTCCCTTTTAATCATTTAATGCAGGTAGTAACTATAAAATAACCGTAAATCCAAATCGCATTTATGATGATGTATCTCTGTAGTTGTTCGTAAAATAATTTTTTGCTGCGAACTGGTTTATTTTGGGCAAAAAATTCAAGAGACATTTTTTTTTAGAATGAAACAGGCTATCGGAAATAAATTTTTAAATGGTAAACAAATAATAAGACAAAAAGTTACGTTGGAAATAAATTTTAAGGGTTGCGTTTTCCACCCCTTACAACCATGGGGTAAAGCAAATAAATTACTGGCTAAGTGTCTCTTTGGTAGTAGAAAATGTCAGGTTAATTTCAATATTGTAACTTGTTTAGTGCTTGTGAAAAAAATTGTTAAACAAATTTTATGTACCCCCTTTAAGGGGTGCTCTAATGAAGTTTCTTTATATGAGAGATCTTATCTTTTTTTCGATGAGGAATCACCCCCTTAAATGATTTATACTTATTTAGTTACACCCTGTATAATTGTGTTTTGAGAGTTCTATATAAAAATAAGTTATATTTTAACAATGAGCTTACAGCATTGATAAAACAAAACATCCGATTCCAAAAAGCATGTCATGATAACGTCTTATAAAAACATTATACAATTATTCTCCTTTATTTATATCACAATTTTACGACATATGTCTATTGTATGTAAGTATCTTTATATTAGGTATACGATGTTATACTTATAAACTCAAAAATATCTAATTCAAAGTTGAATTTCAGGTACGAATAAAATTTTACTGTGATGAACAAGTAAAGTAAGTCGAAAAGGCGTAACGCGCCTGCATAAAACTAAAAAATTAAGATACTATTTTCGTTCACAAAAAAAAAAACTGAAAATTTATACATGCACATTTGCTGCTAAAAAATATCTCCAGTTGGAATTCTAAATCCCATATAATAAAAACTCTTAATTTTAATGAGTAACGAAAGTTATTTTAATGAAAAATCTAACGTAAAAGTTGTTTGAATTTTTTTCAAGTTGGACACTGAAAAGTAATTTTAATTAAGTGAATAAACATAGCGCTAAAATAATAAAAGTTTGGTCACTTCAGAAGCATTTAATACTTTAATGTTATGTAAAAGTGAAAGATAAGAGCATTATGTGTAGAAAATCGTTTGCTCGTGTTAACTACCTTTAAGAAGCAGTTTTGCTTTATTGTCGCGCAAAAATATTTTAATACAGCATTTATAAAACAAATTCTGTAATTATACAGCTACAGCTTTC
Source organism: Monochamus alternatus (assembly GCA_037114965.1). Classification (NCBI taxonomy): domain Eukaryota; kingdom Metazoa; phylum Arthropoda; class Insecta; order Coleoptera; family Cerambycidae; genus Monochamus; species Monochamus alternatus. The sequence continues at coordinate 66,951,594 of CM073431.1, read as the reverse complement.
TGAAATTAAAGTGCATAAGAACTTTCTTAAAGTAATTTAAATAACTTCTATAAAATACTTTTATTTTTGCTGTAAGAATCTTCTCAAATATTTGTCTTGCAACCACTACAAAATTGATTTATAACGCTTTATAGTCAGTTGTGTAGATTGCTTCTATAGATATACAGTAAAATGACCTCTTGAAGCAAAAATACTGTATAAGTGCAGACACAAGAACGTTCTGAAAATAGTTTAAATAATTTCTATAAAACGTTTTTCTTGTAGGGATTACATTATTCTCACAGGTACTTTAAACAGCAAAATAGCGGCCGTTAGCAAAGAGAAGTCTCTAATGGAACAATAATACGACACAATTGCTGTCATGTAACCGCTACATATCTTTTATATTCTGGTCTTATAATTTTGAATTATAAGACTAGTGTGCTACTAGGGATACGAAAGGTTTAATTTGAAAGTAGGTGTTTTCTGAAGTGACCATGTAAAATTAATTCAATTTTCCAAAGCACCGCCCAATCGTAACGTCGCGTCGCTTGCCCTTTGACATCGCATCTCGTGGCGCAAGATTTAATCTTGGTTTCACCATTCGTTCCTAACTCAAATACATGTTAATTTTCTCGGTGTGCCAAAGCACATATAGATAACGAAACGCTGTTTATGGAGTACCTAAAGCTAATTGCTATGCGCGGCACGCTCTTAATAAGTATGCCGATCAAGAACATGGGGGTATATGGCACCCGCTTTGTCTATAGTGGCAAGTAGAGACCTCGCTAAATTCGCCTCGTGGTGTTCCAAAGAAAATACGGTCGTGTGGCTGCCGTAGTTTATGTCTAGCGTAAATTATTGAGTTATAATTCTAGTTCGGGGATCTAAGGGTTCGGGCAGAACCGGATGAAGGTTTATCGCTACATAACAGTACTATTAAGTTAACACCATGAACTACGATATTTCGAAAATATAGAAATATATTTTAAAAACGAGAATATACAGTTATTGCTACACCAATGATCGTCTGTTGAATCTGGACTATTAAACTCACACACTACTGCTCTTACTAATTTTTCAGAAATATTAAGCATTAGACAGTTTAATCACATCTATAATTCTTATCATAAGCTTTTAGATTTGGTTTACTCAAATTGTCTGGTCATTGTCGAACGCTCTCTTGATCCTATCATCAATTCATACAATTTCAGAAAAGCTGAGTGTATAGCGTTATGAAAAGATCGGTAATATTGATTCTTCTTATTAATTATTCTGTTTGAATATTTTGCTAAAAACCTACCAAAAAAAGTATTTAATACCAAATCCAATAAATCACATGTACAGCACGAGAAAAAGGGACAATTATATATATCCGAGGTCAATAAAGACAGTAGGACAACGAAATTTTAATTATCTTGCTTCCAGATTATATAATATGTTGCCAAATTCTTTAAAAACCATAAACGTGTACAAATCATTTAAGTGTGGAGTAAAGCTTTAGATTAAGGAATTAGGTCGAGGCACTTTTCACAATATAGTCAGCCACAGAAATGAAGTTTAGCTTTTGTTCCCCTTTAATGATTGTTTACAAAAAATAATTATATTTACATATTTGTCTCTTTTGTTGTACTTATAAATAAATGTATTATGTGTAGTTTTTATATTTTAACATTAAATGTGATTATGTGTTCATGTCTACGAGTGTTCATATATTAGCTTCGAATTATAGTAGGTAATAATAAGGTTAATTCTTATTATTTATCACACACAAGCGGTATTTGTAACCGCTTCAGTGATTCACTAGTTTATTTACTTTTTCGATTGCTGTTCTTTGTAACATATTTGTACTGTTTTATTAGCAGAACATGTTTTTATCTATATTATGTTATTGTTTTAAATAAAGTTATTATATTATTATTATTATTGATTGGAGGCGTTTGAAAGTGTGAAAGATGCGTGTCTTTATATTTATGGGAAATTATATAATATTTTTGATCAATATGTTCCCAAATATACCCAAAATAGAAGAAATGGATTTCCTCCCTGGTTTAATTTTAACATAATTAATTCCATTAAACGTAAATCAAAACTATACAGCAGAAGGTATAAAAGGTTCAATGATGTTGTAACACTTGAATATAAAATTTTGAGGAAACAAATTAAAGTTGATGTTAATGCAACATATAATAATATATGAAGTAATCCTTCCAAATTTGGACTTTTATAAACAATAAAATGTCAGTATCGAATTTCTCTAGCAATATGTCTTATAATAATGTTCAGATGAATAAGCCGCAGAAAATTATGGATGCATTTGCAGATTTCTTTACCAAATTATATCTACCTTCAAGTAGTTTCAATATTAATGATATAGTGACAAACGATTCAGCAGTCTTAAATATAAATAGTTTCAGTGAGACTGAGGTATGGAATGCATTAAAGCAAATGAATCCTAAATTAACGACAGGCCCTGACAGTATCCCTTCATTCATATTATGCCACTGTGCATATGTTCTTGCTCGTTCTTTGAGTGTATTAATTAAAATATGTTTGAGGACGACCACAATTCCTGAAACATGGAAATTATTCAAAGTCTGTCCTATCCACAAAAAGGGTGATAAATCAAATATTACGAATTTCAGGCTTATCTCCATTATTTCTAATTTTTGCAAGCTCTTTGAAATTTGTTTGCATAAGCGGCTATACTGTCATGTCAGCAGAATGTTAACTATATAAAACATGGATTTATTAAGGGACGTGCTACCACCACTAATTTAGTAAATGCTACTCAATTTATAGCAGTCTCAGGTTGATGTCGTATACACTGACATGTCGAAGGCATTCGACAGACTCGATCGTGGCATATTGTTACGAAAACTATTATCGTGTTGTTTGTCATTAAATTTAATTAATCTGTTCATTTCTTACCTGAAGGACAGAAAACAGTATGTCATGTTGACCTGAGGCCTCTGTTATTTAATATTTTTATAAATGACATAGTTACTGTAATAGATGTTCAATACCTTCTTTATGCAGATGATTTAAAAATTTACTATGAGATTCATTTTGAGGCCTACTGTGTCTGGTTGTATAATAATTTGAAACGCGTCGAAGATTGGTGCACTTTAAATCATCTCAAACTTAATGTGTAACGTAATGTCGTATTCCCTCAAAAAGATGATTTGATGAGAGATTTATTATGATTACAAGTTAAATAATATTATTATTGAAAGACCAGAAACCATATCTGATTTAGGGATAACATTTTATAAATGTCTGTCGTTCAATGCTCATATTGATAAGATCGTTTCCAAATCTAACCGTATGTATGGATTTATAGCACGTTACAGCAAGGATTTTTTTATACTGAAACTTTAAAAATATTACATTACGCATATGTGAGGTCAAATCTAGAGTATGCCTCAGTAATTTGGAACTCTCACTATCAGACTCAGTCTATTAAATTGGAAACTGTTCAAAGGCGTTTCCTTAAACTGTTGTCTTTTAAAATAGATGACATTCACCCTGATATTGGTATACCTCATGATTATTTACTTCAGAGACATGGTTTTAAAAGTTTAAGTGTCATTCAACCATATTTTTGTTTAAAGTAATGAACAATGTTGCCGATGATCCTGGCATTTTACAAAATATATGGTTAAACATTCCCAGGATCTTATCGAGCTCTGTTGCCACCTTCTATCCTGTTCCTCGAACTAATATGTTAATCAAATCTCCTTCATTTCTGTGTTGCATTATAATTTAATAAGCCGCCAGCTTGATATACTTGACACAACCATAGCCTGTATTTCAAGAAAGTGTTCTTAGGTTAGTTTACTCTTGTCATTATTGTTAATTGCAGTAATTTAGCAGCATTTTCATCGTTCATCTCATCCTGTAATTACTGTAAACTGTTGGATGTTGTAATTCTAAAAATAGAAAATATAAATATAATAAAATAACACATTCATAGGTTATACAACACCACTGACGTTGGATAGAACACCGAAGTTACAGGAACATTGAAGGTCTCGTTGAACCACTCTCGAACATTCCAGTAGCCATGCGCATATAAGACGATTGAGTAATAGTTAATAGTGTGGAATAGAGACTCATAGACACAAAAACGTTGAATACGGTTCGTGAAGTTAGTTATGTTTAAGTAAGTTTATTTGTTTATAACTGCAGTTATAAAGTCAATTTAAGCTTTTTTAAGTGAAATATGTTTTATAAGTTATCAAGTTTGTCCAATATGAAGGTCGCCACGACATTTTTTGCGACCCGTTGAGAAAGTACACAAGCGGGCCACTCCTACACCAACAATAAAATAAAATAACACATACTTAGCCTATGTGATGCCACTAGCGCTAGCAGAATACCGCAACGAAGTTACCTATTGGAAGACTGGAGATCTCGCTGGATCGCGTATATATGCGCGCAAAGCCACTTCTTATCGGATGCGGGAATATGACTAGAACTCAGCAGGAAGTTTGCGATTTATTTAATGAAAAATATCCAGATCGCCCTATCAGACAATCAACAGTCAGTAAGGTAGAGTCTAAATTTAGAGAAACTGGCAATGTTGTAAATACTCCAAAACCTGGACGTCCAAGCATTAATGAAAATCAGAAACAGAACATTTTGATAAGTATGGTGGATAATCCTCATAATTCTTCACGATTGGTTGCATTAAACAATGGCACTAGTCAGAGCACAGTGCTACGTATCTTGAACAAGGAAAAATATCATCCCTACAAAATTCAACTTGTGCAGGAACTCAACGAAGATGATCCCGATCGCCGCTTACACTTTTGCGAAATTCTAATGGATTTATGTCAAGGAAATAGAAATTTACATAGGCAAATACTTTTTTTAGATGAGGCCACGTTTTGTCTGAATGGTACAGTAAACCGGCAAACTTGCAGATATTGGAGTCGGGAAAATCCTCATTGGATGGCAGAGGCACATACCCAACACCCTCAGAAATTAAATGTGTGGGCTGGAATAGTTGACGACAGAATAGTAGGGCCTTTCTTCTTTGAAGAAACCCTTACAAGACAAAGATATTTAGAATTTCTAGAAAATGACCTTGTTCCAGCCCTTGCAGTAATTTTTCCTAACGATAATGACCCTGACATTCCTAACGATACCATATGGTTTCAGCAAGACGGTGCACCTCCGCACTATGGGCGCCCTGTACGGGATTTTTTGGACAACTGTTTTCCTGGGAGGTGGATCGGCAGACGCGGACCGATAGAATGGCCTGCAAGATCTCCAGATCTTACACCTCTTGACTATTTTTTATGGGGATACTTGAAGTCAAAAGTGTACATTAATAAACTACGTAATTTAGAAGAACTTCAAAATCGAATTCGGGACGAAATACACGATTTACCCCAGAAATCATTCATAATGCGCAAGAAGAATTTCTTCACAGACTTGCGCATTGTCAAGAGGTTGGTGGATGGCAATTCGAACATTTAATTTAAGTATAAATTTAGTCAATTGTATTTTATTTTACATACCTCAGAATTGTTACTTTTTTATGGATAAAATTTACGTTTTCCAACATTCAATCGTCATTTACTCGAAAACTTTCTTATGTAAGAGGGCAAAATTTTAGTACTGTCTGATAAAGAATATGGTGTTGCCATTAAAAAAAAATCGATGACGTCATTACTCGAAAACAAATGACATTTGAAAATCGCATTTTACGCTAAAATATGTATTTTTTAAATTAAAAATCGACCTGTTCGAGGATTTTTCCCAAAAAATAATTGTTTCGTTTTTATTGAATTTATTCCATACTTTTGGCGCATACTGTATAACAAGGGTGAGTCAAGTGGGACCAGCAGAGATAGTGTGGAATAAAGGTTCATAGACAGAAAAACGTTAAATAAGGCTGGCGAAGTTAATTGTTACGGTAAAGAGTTTATTTGTTTATAATAAGTTTACAATAACTCAATTTAAGATTTTTTAAGTCAAATATATATTCGTAAAAGATAAATAACGAACGAGCATCGAGTTTACAATGACCGATGGAAATCACACTATTTAACCAAAATCTGACACTGATAACAAATGTAATATTGCCGCCTTTTACGAAGTTGTACTCGAAATTTACCCCTAAATAAATGTTTATCTACTTGCAATAAAATCTTACAAAATATGACTATTTATATTTTTGTTATCTCGATGTAACTAGTTACATAATGTAGAATGTTTTGACACTTGTTTCGATAACAAAAGATGTTACTTTATATGTCAAAATTAGAAAAATGTGTTTTGATAACTATTTATTAAAACTCAAAGGAATATGGAATTTCAATAGGCTTAATTAGCGAGAGCCAAACAGGAGATATAAAATTACTTTCGATAAAAAGTCACACTGGTAAAATAATTAATGAACGTTATACATTTGGGCTCATCACATATTTAATTATGAAGCATTTCAATCAAACAGAAGTTTAATTAACAACCCTTACACTAATTAATGATACTTTAGAACTTGATAAGAACCAAATTGGTTTCATTGGATTGCTCAATATCGGAAATTGTAAATACGGCTCCCTGTCGGGCAAAAATGTTGTTGGATCTACAGAAAGCAGCACGATGTTGATGAATTGAAGGTTGCTGAGTAAAGTGGGAGCGGAGAGCTATGAAGTGCTAAATAATGTTAATAAATTTTCTTATTTACTGCCCGTTAAATAAGACTCATCAATTCTTTCGTGTTAACGCTCATGTAGCCTGAACGACCCTATTTTATCAATCTATTTCAATTATCGGGAGCTTGAGGATTGAAATATATGGTATACTACCTTTAAGAAAATTATACTTTACTGTAAATAACCAGTAGTCCTTTAATATTCCAGATTCAGTATATTATCACGGATTTCCCAATCCGTAATTAATCACTTATCTTTATTAACTACTCTGTACACTACTGAATACTAATTACAGCTCATCTAAACATTACTTCACTTTTAAACTCCAGGAAATTTACAATTAAACAATCCAATTCAAAACTGTAATACAAGACTGGTGACTCGTTTATTCTTCTTTTATAGGCCAAACGAATTATCCAGGTATTTTCTAGCATCTCTAGATCCATGTCTTGAAACGATTCTCGTCGATTCCAGTCGCGCCTCGATACACGGCATTATTTGTTTGTTTACCAGAATCGCGTAGGGGCGTTCGGGGGCAATCTAGCGTTTCGCGATACCACAGTCGTCGAATTGCAAATTCTGTGACAATATCATATAAAGTGATTCTGAAGCAAATACATTTTTGCCAAAAGCCTCTAATAGGAAGATCACAAAAACATCTTTATAACACAAAATGGTTAAAAATAACCTTATAAACATATATGCGAAGTTTTATAAAAATAAAAAAAATAGTTTAAGCCAAAACAAATATCAATATTCGTGTGAATGGTCAAAACGCTTTGTGACGTCACACTAGCGCGCGAGAATTAAGGTTAGGTTTTTTTGTAAGAGTCTATTAGGTATGCCTTTACCGACATTTGTCTACCGTTGTGTCATTCTTCGTTTTGTATTTTTTAAAATTTTAATGAGGTTAATTAAATATTATAAAATGGAAGATTTTCAAAAAGTAGTCTAACATAGTCTGCCACCTGTGGGTGTCATAAGTTTTAGCCACGTGCAAATACTAGAATTAGGATTAATCCAGAGGCGTGGAAGCAAAACTTTAAGTATTATTTTCGAAAAACGACATATAATATTACCACCTCATTAAAATGAAAAATAAATGTCCTTTTTCTACACCCGTATTATAACAATGCACTTATATGCCCATAATCCATTTCATAACGATATCCATTACGATACAGATTTTTCATTACGATACAGATTTTATAATCCGTTTCATAATGATACCCATTACGATACAGATTTTTAATCAATAGAAACCCATAATTTTTCAATCAAGCATGTGCATTTGACGTTTCTCCTAGGTTATATGTAATTATTTTAGATGTCAAAATCAGTACGTATTAAATTTTTGTAGATACCTAGCTAAACTTCGATAATTTATCAAAATGTCTGATATCAGCGATATAGAAGAATTACCATCGACTCCTCCACACATATCGGAGAAAGCAGAAAATGCAGTTCATACGAATCATTACTGTTACCTATTGTGTTCAATAAAAATATAAAATTTATGGTTTTTGATTATTTATCGGGTGTAGAAAAAATAGCGTATGCAGTTCGCATGTAATGGTTATTAATACACTCGCATAAACCATACGAAACTCGCCTTCGGCTCGTTTCGTATCCCGGTTAATGCTCGTGTATTAATAACCATCATTACATGATCGTTGCATAATATACTATTAATAAATCAGGTTAATCGAGATGTGAGATGAAATATTATCGAATCCAGTAGACCTTGACAAAAATTGAAACGTCAAAATGTAATAACATCAAAATACATACAAAATTAACATAAAAGTGGAAGAAGTTATTTGCTTTTTATAGCAAATATTGAAGGAACATGTCCAAATCAAAAATATTTGAATATGATTGAGTTATTGGCTTTTTGTAATGATAACTTTCGTACTGCAGTTTGTGTTTACCGTGACTCTCAGCCAATGAAATTAATTGCATTCATTGTTGAAGTCCAGTGAAGTTCAAAATTTCCAACTTAAACTATCCAGAGGACAACATTTGGACATAACATAACCAATAAAAACACAACCAACTTTATAAAATCTTTATTTCACTGAAATTAAACTGATGGTGGGGATGTTGCCAGCAACACTACATTGTTATCTGAAGCTGGCTTTATCCAAACAGGCGCCACCCAGGTGATGAAACAATACGATCTGTTGAAATTTGCCTTCTAGAAACTGGATCTCTCTGCCCCATAAAATTAAATTCGTGTCGCTCTCGAAAACTCACGTGGTGACATGAATACCAAATGTTAAATAATATTGCTCAAGATCATTCAACGAGTGTTGCAACCAGTTCAGTGTATACATCTGGGAGATAGCCAACTGCGATTGCAATTTTGCACAATGTTTTTGAATTTCCTTGAAATGAATCGTAATTTTTTTAACAAGATTTGTGGAACAATGAGGCTCATTTCCGTTGAGCAATTTATACACTAAAAACCACAAAATGATTTGGCAACGATCAAATTCCTAGTTGTGCGAAGATTCTGTGCACTCAGTTTCTTACATTGTTCAATGTTGCATTATCATCAGATGAATTTCCTGAATTTTTAAAATTCTGCAGAGTTTATTCAGAATACGGCAAACCATGTTGATGACAAATTTATGTCGTTTACACAGACTTCTCAAAGTGAATCATTATATGTGTTCGCAAATTGGATTGATATGGTTTCAGTGATAGCGTACTCCGCCTATTCTATTATTGTCTACATCAATGAACGGTTTCAAGTCGAACATCTTTCTTGCGGCAGCAGGACTGCCCAAAGGGTCTAATTTATGGCTACCAACTCCTTTTTAAATGTTTATAAATGATTTATTGCTATCTCTACAATCAAATCATCTTATGTCTACAGACGACTTGAAATTGTTGTTTAAAATATCATTTTCGACTGATTGATCCTGGAAACTATTTAATATAAATAAGTGCAAAATGTTTACTTTCAAAAACCTCTAATATTTCATTATAATACAAATATCACCTTTAACTCATTATGAGGAAATTAAAGATCTTAGTGTAATGTTTAATAACAGATTAACTTTTTTGCGAACAGTGCTTTAGACTTTGTTACAAGGAGTATTAAAATCTTTCACTGATGTAAGTGATATCAAATCTACAGTAACTGGAAATAATACACGACGTTTTCTCAAATTACTGCCATTTCGTTAACATTTTTATTTAAGCTGTTTCATGGCATAATTGATTTTCAGACTCTACTTAGTTTGTTCAAATAATAGCTAATAATTATAACCAAATAACAAATCAGTTTGAAATATTTCATTGAATAATAATGGTTTGTTAAGAACTGCATCCGATTATTTCAATAATTTCCAATATTAGTTGTAGCTTTTCACTTTTTTCTCTCATTGTTGTCATTTAGTTTTTGTTTTTTTACCTATATATTTATATATCTGTTTACTTAATTTCCTTTACATTAGTATTTTGAAGAAATTATAAAAGCATCTACTTTTCAAACATGAAGTTACAATAAATAATATTTATATATACCGGGTGTTCCCTCTAAGACTTTCAGTGCGAATATCTCCGAAACCATCATAGCCAGTGCGACGAAATTTGGTATACAGACACTAGATGGCGCGTAGAATCTGATGATAACATCAATTTTTATACAGGGTGTTCCATTTTCCAAGAAATCGATTTAATTTTGATTTTTTGGTTGTCAGCCCTGCTAAAACTTATGTTTAAATTGAAATATACTTAATTATGAACACATTCTGATAAATAAACATTCAAAAATTTCAAAATTTAACATAAAAAAACGCCTCCAAAAAGTACCCAAATTTCATTGTTTTGTCATGTAAAATGTGTATAGCCTTGAGCCAGACTTACACAGAAGAAACTAACATCGGTGAACGTCAAAACTATGAATTGTCATTGAATTGTCAAATATTAATGGCATGAAGTATTTTATTTTACATAAATAACGCTAAATAATGGATTTAATGCAATTTACGTATGCACAATGGTGTTATTGAGACTTGTCGATAAAAATTTAGACTTGAGTTGAGGCTTTTGGAGCATTGTGGTCGCCGTGCCGGCGCAGTCTACCGCTACAACTAGAGTTACAGCGTGAAAATTGTGTAAAATATCTGTGAAAATTTTTAAATTATTCCATTATAATGTAATAAAACTTCAGTAAATTGTTTTTTTTATGTTACTACAGTGTACAATAATAATTAGGTACACGTATTTTTTATGACAAAATAATTTACAAAATTGTGTAAGTACTTAAAGAATATCCCTGTTTTCCAACTGCTGTAATAATTATTGATTACTTATTTAGCAACAAATAAATTCAAACAAAACCATTTCTAAAACTTTTAATTATAATGTGAACGTGTTTGTCGTTGAAAGTCAGATCTGAACCTACCCTAGCCCCACAAAAGAAAATATTACGAAAGCATAACCTAGAAATGATTGATTCTTGTATCCACATATTTCAGCACTGTACTTATGTACTTATGTTTAAGAAGAACTCTACATCTGTAAAATAGTAAACAATGAACTACTATTTCTATATTTCATGATACAGAACTGAAATAAAGCAACTGGTTTTTGCTAGGAAGAATCACCTGCAAATGTACTATACCCAGTAGGTAGGTACCTATCAAATAGTCGTTTAAAGCTAGATATTAATTTGTAATTGTTGTTGTAATTGTTTTTATCTTTCAGTTATGTGTGTGCAGTGCCACAAATTACATTAAAACAGACACCAGAAAGAATAAGCGAAAAATATTACGGACATTTTCTTGGAAATAATTCTAAACATGGATAATATTATAAACAAGTCTGTAACTCATATTCTTTGAAGAGTATTCTATAAGACATTAAATTCAGTTGTCTGTCGTGGGTTTTAAAATTTCTAAACGAATAAAATTAAGAAAAATAAACTAATTTCATAATTCTATGTACAGTATGAAAACATCTTGTTAGAATATCTTTAAAATGTTGAAAGCTAACTGTTGTTACAACATATACACAACATAACGTAATAAGGTAGGTATTGAACGATGAAATGGCAAGATTTGTTTCTAATCGTACATGCATGTACATTCCTCAGATTGAACGTTGCTCTGTAAATGAAATTACAACAACAATTACAAATTATTATCTAGCTTTAAACGACTATTTGATAGGTACCTACCTACTGGGTATAGTACATTTGCAGGTGATTCTTCCTAGCAAAAACCAGTTGCTTTATTTCAGTTCTGTATCATGAAATACAGAAATTATAGTTAATTGTTTACTATTTTACAGATGTAGAGTTCTTCTTAAACATAAGTACATAAGTAAAGTGCTGAAATATGTGGATATAAGAATCAATCATTTCTAGGTTATGCTTCGTAATATTTTCTTTTGTGGGGCTAGGGTAGGTTCAGATCTGACTTTCAACGACAAACACGTTCACATTATAATTAAAAGTCTTATAAATGGTTTTGTTTGAATTTATTTGTTGCTAAATAAGTAATCAATAATTATTACAGCAGTTGGAAAACAGGGATATTCTTTAAGTACTTACACAATTTTGTAAATTATTTTGTCATAAAAAATACGTGTACCTAATTATTATTGTACACTGTAGTAACATAAAAAAAACAATTTACTGAAGTTTTATTACATTATAATGGAATAATTTAAAAATTTTCACAGATATTTTACACAATCTTCACGCTGTAATTCTAGTTGTAGCGGTAGACTGCGCCGGCACGGCGACCACAATGCTCCAAAAGCCTCAACTCAAGTCTAAATTTTTATCGACAAGTCTCAATAACACAATTGTGCATACGTAAATTGCATTAAATCCATTATTTAGCGTTATTTATGTAAAATAAAATACTTCATGCCATTAATATTTGACAATTCAATGACAATTCATAGTTTTGACGTTCACCGATGTTAGTTTCTTCTGTGTAAGTCTGGCTCAAGGCTATACACATTTTACATGACAAAACAATGAAATTTGGGTACTTTTTGGAGGCGTTTTTTTATGTTAAATTTAGAAATTTTTGAATGTTTATTTATCAGAATGTGTTCATAATTAAGTATATTTCAATTTAAAAATAAGTTTTAGCAGGGCTGACAACCAAAAAATCAAAATTAAATCGATTTCTTGGAAAATGGAACACCCTGTATAAAAATTGATGTTATCATCAGATTCTACGCGCCATCTAGTGTCTGTATACCAAATTTCGTCGCACTGGCTATGATGGTTTCTGAGATATTCGCACTGAAAGTCTTAGAGGGAACACCCGGTATATTTATATATTTATGATATACTGTTAAAAGTAAGATTTTATTTAATAAAATCACTTTTAACACATCATACACTATTTTTTCTACAAAACAATCGGAAGAACTTTATACTCAATAAAAATAAGAAATCAAAAAATACCACACAGATGAACCAAAATTTTCGTAGCAACCAGTGCTGTTGTTAGTTACGGAAAAAACGCAAAAATATTGACAGCATTTTCTAGTAATATTATAGTATAATGAATAATCTCGATAATGAGCGAAACGAATCCATCTCTGCTGAAATCGAAGAAGCTGCCAGTCGAGCAACATTGGAATTATTGCCGGCGAAATCAAAGGAACAGTACGAAATCGCTAATAGACGCTTTTCGGAATGGTGCAACATTAAAAAGATCCCTGGGAAATGTAACGAAAGTGTTTTACTGGCATATTTTGAGGAAAAAGCCAATATATGGAAATCGTCAACGCTGTGGTCAAATTATTCCATGATCAAAATTATGTTAAAAATAAAGCAAGATCAAGATATAAGCAATAAACATATCGCTTTTTTAAAACGGAAGGGTGAAGGATATCAAGCAAAAAAGTAAAAAATTTTGAGGAAGACGCATATCGACAAATTACTCACAGAAGCAGAAGACGAAAAGTATCTGATGATGAAAGTCGGAGCAATAGTGGGTGTCTTCGAGGCGTGTAGCCGGGAGGAATTGTGTCAGATGACCATCGACAATATCGAATATTTGGGCACTTCGGATGTTGTGACCATACCAGATACTAAAACGAAAGTGCCTCGGACTTTCAGTGTTGTTGGTGAATTCTATTTAAACTTTTTTAGAAAGTATATGGCACTCCGGCCACCCAACGCTGACCATAGACGACTTTTTCTTAAATATATGAAGAATAAATGTGTAAAGAATCCAGTCGGAATTAACATGTTTGGTAAAATGCCTGCCGACATTGCAGAGTTCTTGAATCTACCAAATCCTCAACTCTACACCGAACACTGTTTTCGTCGTTCATCGGCGACATTGTTAGCAGATTCTGGTGCAAATCTTACTACCATCAAGAGACATGGAAGATGGAAATCTTCTACGTGCCAAATACTTCCTACTGCTGTAACTACTAGCAAGACCACCAGTACTACCAGTAGTATTTCTAAAGAAAATAAATGTGTTATAAATATGTATGATGACTCCGCAGGGAATTACAATTTCAAATTGTTCTAATTTTACTATAATTGTTAATAGTAATAATTAGTTAAAATGTTGGTTTATACTTATTTAAAATTAAAAGTTGTTCATGTGTTTGTTAAAACGTTTTATTAATTTTCAAAACAAAATTTAAATAAACTTTGATACTTTTAACACGCGTCTCAAAAAATGACATTTTTAACATCAAAAATGACAATTAAAAGCCCACTTTTAACAGTTTTGTAGAAAAATCACTTTTAAGTAATATATATTTTTTAAAGAATTATTTGTAAAAGACGATATGTTGTGTGTGTATTACTATTTACAAAACAATTATTTGAAGATAAATTACTTCCCATGCGATCAGAATTTAAATTTGCTTTCTGAATTTTTGTAGCTACTGTTACGTCCTCAAACGTATACAACCGGTAAATTATCGGATCATGCATTCCCGCTTAAAAACAAACCGTTTTAGTACCCCTGTCACCCCTTCCAGTACAGTATATCGTCAGCTCACACTGACAAAAGATCAATGAATCTCTAGACATCAACGACTTCACGTCCACGTTGCAACGAGAAGAAGCTCATCTGACGCCCCGTTAGTGCTACATAATTCTAACAAACTGAATAAAAAGCAGCCAACGACTTTCTATCGACGTTGCACCGGGAGATCCTTTGTGACCCCAGAGAACGCTACAAATTTCTACAAAGAATAACCTCCATGCCGGCTACCTAAAACCAACAGCTAGCAGGCAGGGTCAAATGAAACCACTAGTTCCCGTTTTCGCCACAAACATCAATGTACCATGTTCTCCAGCTTTTGGAGAACAGAAGCCGCCAAATCATTATTTAGTTAATATATTGTATTATTAGCATTGCCTTGTATATTCTGAATAAATCCATTTATTTTGAGACTTACTTCTTGTCGTTTGCCGAGTTAGATACCGAGCCCTTAAAATTGTAATATTATTAATTAATTAATTTTTAAAGAGATATTAAAAATATTACAGCATGAATTTAAAATAAATTATGAAAATTTAAACGGATGAGATTTAAAAGTGAGACAAAATGTCATAGAATATTTAGAAAAAAAATCATTTCCATACACAAATACAAAATTTACACGAATGTGTTTATACTCGAGTCCGGTAAATCAATAATTTCGTTCCAATAAAAGTAGCTATTTAATGGATACGGGGCAGAATTCTATCAATATTTATTTTGGTTATGTATAATGAAACGCCTAGGGATAGTTATTTCAAAAAACACATAAACCAGCAGTTTCGATACAAATATGCAGTTCATAAACCGTTCGTCCCTGTTAGATTCAGTTGCGTACCAAAAAAAGAAAAACATACATTAATATTCAAGTTTATAGTTATCACTTTTGACACAATAGATAATTGGTTGAATTTACGTAGTGCGAATTACATTACTCAAATTCACTTTTGAATATACAAGGTGTATCAGTAGTACGTAAAATCTTAGTACAACTTTTGTCAGTGGCGGCTCCTAAGGGAGATACGCTCATTTAAAGGGGTAACCTCAGAAACAGTTTTTAATGCGTAACATCAAAACGGTTCAACATTAAGTTTCGAAATTTTGGTGAGATATTAACCTTGATGTGTTTAATAAGTCTCAAAAAATACATTTCAAAATTTTCTATAGAAGCGTGAGAAAATGCAAGACTCAAGGACAAATTTAATCATATCTTTTCAGTAGATAATTTTTTATAGTTTCTTTTGAAAATATTGAAATTTGAAGTATTTTACATAAAAAATATACTCTTGTTAAATTTCAATAGGATGTACCGTTTTCCAGTAAAATCGATTTAAATCATTCTTAACGTGCTCCACATTCAACATCCATAACCAAATAAATTAATTGCAGTGTGCCATGAAGAAAACAACTAATCTGACGGCAAGTATTTTTAACACTCTTAACAGTAACAATTCAAAACAATAGTACAAATAAAAATACCGTGATATAAATAACAGAAAAACAACGCCTTTCGGTGCAAAGAAATATTTTATAATTGGGTACATTTCTATTGGGAAACTTTACACCATATCGGTGTGCGGCTGCTCTTGCGCTCCCATGACACTCCACCTAACGTCAAAAGCATATCTACATACTCAGAATATGTATACTGTACATGTATATGCATTTTTAAATAATTTTTATCTATTTTTGCTCACTATAAAATAGCACTGTGTAGACTCAAATATCACAATTTTCAAACTAAAAATACTTGACATTTCTGTTAACTGTCAGACTAGTTGTTTTCTCCAGGGCACACAGCAATGAATTTTTTTGACTTTGTATTGGATGTTAAATGTGGGTCACGTTAGGAAGGATTGAAATCAATTTTACTGAAAAACGGTACATCCTACTGAAATTGAACAAGATTACATTTTTTATATTAAATACTTAATACTTTAATATTTTGGAGTCAAAAACTAGAAAAAATTAACTACAAAAAAGATATGACTAAATTTGTACCAGAACCTTGCATTTTCTCACGCCCCTGTAGAAAATTTTGAAATGTAGTTTATGAGATTTATTAAGCACATCAAGGTTAATATCTTACTAAAATTTCGTGACTTAATGTTGAACCGTTTTGATGTCATGCATTAGAAACTGTTTCTGAGGTTACCACTTTAAGTGAGCGTATCTCCCTTAGGAGCCGCTACTGACAAAAGTTGTACTAAGGTTTTCGTAATTTTTCAACTTGTTTTACAAGCTCACAAGTTTTGAATACTTACTACTGTTACACCTTGTATATACGAATAAGCAAAGCAACCACATTTGATAAGTTCTGACCTATTCCTTATTTTTTATAGCTGCTGATTCACGAGCAGCTATTTTTTGAGTGGTTTTGGGTGTTTAAAAATACTTTATTTCTTTTGTTGAACACTCAAACAGATCATAAATACACACGGAATAATAAACAAACTCAAGCACTCAAACTAGCATGGTGACCATTCTTGATCATTGTTGAATGATTTGATGGATGACGCAGCAAGGAGAGAGTCAGGTATATGGTTTAATTGTGAAATTATACTGAAATATTAGCTATCGAATAAAAATATAGTATTTTCAGAACTTTCATTTAAAGTGCTTAAGGTTGAATCCCACTGACGCAATAATGGTATTCCATAGTTATTAAAATAACACAGAGTACATAAACTATACCTCTTCGAAATACACTCCATAACCACACAAAACGTAATGACGTCGAGCTGAATTGATGTATCTACGACATCCTTCAGCACATTTCGCCTTTATTTGTGACGGCGGTAAAAAGTGAACAAGTTCACTTACCGCAGCAACATAACTACTTGTACCGATCTGGACGGCTGTTCTTGAAATCTGGGAGTAGGTTTTCTCCTGAGAAAGGGCGAAGTTCTCCGCAATTGAAAACTATGCTATTCTTGACAACCACGGAGTACTCACTTCCAAGAATAGTAGAAGAACTTGTTTCTCATGGTATGTTATAACAGAAGTTTAAGTTCTCCTGAGAAAATTGCGCTTCTAGCCCAACTTTTAGATGTGATATTGTGAACATGAACCTTAAGTATTAAGTAAGAAGTCATAATAAGTAAGTAAATTGTAAAATTTATATACTCATATTCAATTTATAGGTATATAATAATCATAATAAAAAAATTAATTTATAATATTACGACAGATATATTCTTTGAACACTATGGATCTTGATGAAATGTTGGAAGCATTTGTTGTATTGGGTGATCTGCAGGATGCTGAAGAGCAAGCTGAGGGAGAACGTCAAGTACTTCAAATGACAGATCCATTTACGGTATCTGACGTAAAATCTATAGACAAATACTAATAACATAACAGCCACAGAAAATAGTCACCTGATAATTCTTGATTTTGATTGGTTATAATCTGAACGCAGCACCGGCAACACTGCAAAATTTGTAGGGACAAGTTCCTACCACGTTCCTATTCACATACGTTCAATAGCTGTTTTATAACTGTGTTGAAATGAAGTAAACTTTGGGGAAGGTGATCTTATATTTTCTCATGAGAAGAGCTCAGTTCTCTCGATCTCAAGAATAACCGCCCTGCACCGCTTTGAGAATATTAGGTTTCACTTACGACAATAATGTATGTCTCAGAAATCATATCTACCAGCTACAGTTACCTGTAAAATAACTACAAGTAAACTAATGAATTACAGGAAGTGAATTTTAAAATTCAATAAAATACTATTCTGAACATAGATAATGTAATCGCCTATCAGTGATATACATGTGTAAAAACGATATTTTACCTGTGGGTAATATTTAAGACTCTTACACTAGATAGAAAAATATTTACGGCTCATTAATTTTGTTTTAGCAACATAGTTTACTTAGGCGATTTTTCTCAGTGTAGATCTAAATTGTAAATTTTATTTTTATTTAAACTTCTGCACAGGTTAATTAGATTCAATTAATCTATTTTGACCTCTAGATTTCCCCGTATAAGGTTGACTGCATGCTTACTCTCTCTTCTCAACTAATCATAACCTAAATTACCACAAGAGCAACTATAGCGTTAACAGTTTACGAATTTCACCTAACAATCCTTGGAAGGAGATTAAGTTTATTAACTGAGAAAGCTACACAAAGCACATCAAATGAATGAAAATTAGGAAAATGATGGATGACATTAATTTTAAGGTAGGATGCCTAACTTACCACCAATTTTAAACTATATTATGGTGAATGGGATATTATAAAATTAAATATTGTTATAATCCAAAAGTTCGTGGCGGGTTCGTGGTTTCCGTGACAAGAGTGCCTTGGAAATCAATTGTTAGAAGTTAAAATTGTTTTAATGTTATACTACGGTTTAATTGAATAGTTTTCAAGTTTCTGAATTTATGCAGATATTGTAATTATTACAAAGAAAGTTAATATTATTTAAAAAGAGACTAGAATGTTAAGTAGGGAATAACGAGCATTTCCGATATATATTATTTTCGGATGTTGTTAAAGTCATTTGTTTTGTCTACTGAAGGTGTGTTGTGTGAATTATTAGGTGAGTTAGTACTGAGTATATTAACATGCTTTTTATTTATGAAGACCGTTAGCTGCGTGTGACACGACATCTGTTGAGGTATGAGGGGTATCCTAGGGCTATTAGCTGCGTTTGAAACAATCAGTCCGTTAGCAGCCACTAGCTGCGTGCGACGCGGTCCGGTATTGGTTGAAGACCTAGTTTTCAGTAATATCCAGGCTGCAGTCCGATAGACAATATATTCAAAATATAGTGCTTTCGAAAAGTAGCGAATAAATTCATTATTTTTGAAATTGAAAAGTTTTCGAAAACATCCCTTGGCACGTAGATTTTGTTTTTAAAAAGGCACTTTTTGACATACGACCCATATTTGTGACGTCATCTTTGTTCGAGATATGATGTCATCGACAATTTTTTTAAATAGCAACCCTCAATTGTGACCATGTCATTTGAAAGAGCGTGCCATTGTACATACATACATCATGAAAAATTATGGTGTTACATAACAAAAATTTCAAGAAGATAATGTTTGAAGATTTTAAAATTTAATTTTAACAACACTGTGCTTATTTAGATGAGCTGTTCCCGAATCGTTGGATAGAGAGAAAGGGCCGATTGAGTGGTCAACCAGATCGCCTGATTTAACACCACTAGATTATTTCTTGTGGGGATACTTAAAAAGAAAAGTATACGTTCCTAGACCGGTTAATTTAGAACGATGACGTCACAAATGTGGGTCGTATGTCAAAAAGTGTATTTTTTAAAAACAAAATCGACGTGCCAGGGGATTTGTTCGAAAACTTCTCAGTAAAAGTTGATTTAAGTAGAATATGTTTATGTTTAGCGAATGTAAGGGTATGTTTGGGTACTCATGTTTTTCCTTTATTTTGTTGGAAGGTTTTGAGGTTATGGGCAAGAGTTGCATACCAGTAAAAGATGGCAACTATATCTTGACATAAGCTCATTAAGTGTTAGGACCTTCTTTTTAGTTTCAGTCCAAGGTTGAAGTTGATAGCACGTTTGGTATGTGTATTTTTTGGAAGTAATTTTTTTAGTGTCGTTGTGAAAATGAGTGACTCAAATTACAAGCAAAGTGTTGCGATTCAATTTTTAGTGAAATCTGGCAAAAAACCCTCAGAAATCCTTCGAAAATTTCAGGTGGTATATGGACACGAGTGCATGTCAAAAACACGCGTATTTGAATGGGCAAAACGGTTCCAGGAGGGGCGTGAATCGGTAGAAGACGATCCACGTGAAGGAGCTCCCGTCACCTCTCGTACACACACGAATGTTGACCGTTTGCGTGCACTGATCACGTCTGACCAACGCTGGCGTCTAAGTATTCGTGCGTTGTCTGACGAGTTAAACGTCAACAAAGAAACCGTTTGCAAAATGTGACACGAAAATTTGAATATGCGAGAGATTTGCGCAAAAATGATGGTTGAACAGAAAGACAAGCGAAAATCGATATGCGAAGATTTGTTATCTCGCATTCGGAGCGACGGTACAGACTGGATGAGTCTGGTAGTCACTGGAGATGAGACCTGGATATTTGAGTATGACCTCGAGACCCGTAAACAAAGTCGGCAGTGGGTGGAAAAGGGTGGAGAGCAACCAACGGAAGCGAGGATGTCCAAGTCACAACTGAAGGCAATGTTGATCCTTTATTTTTCGATATCCACGGCATCATTCATCGTGAATATGTTCCTGCCGGCCAGACATTGGCTGGACAGTTCTATGTTCGCATTCTGGAACGGCTGCGGGCCCGCATTTTCCATGTACGACAAGAACTCGACAAGACCGGTTGGGTCTTGTACCGCGATAACGCGCCAGCCCATTCCTCGTTCATTGTGCAAGAGTTTTTGGCAAAAAAGGCATTCCAACGTTGCCGCATCCACCCTATAACCTGGATATTGCCCTGTGCGATTTTTTTTATTCCCCAAGATGAAGTCACACCTCAAGGGAACTCATCATGGCAGCGTACAGCAAGTCAAAGAAGCTGTATCCGTGGTACTGAACGGGTTAACGCGGATGATTACCAAGGGTACTTCCAATCGTGGGAGCAACATTGGAATCGTTAGAGAATAGAGTTAGAGAGAGACTATTGTGAAGGTCGATAATAAAATTTTGGCAAAATTCAATTTGCTTGTTTTTTCATTGACAAATTCCCGGAACTTAATTGCCACACCTCGTATACACATATTTCAAGTTCCGAATTTAATAAATAATAAAAGTAATAGTTAGGTTATAATTTACGAATACGTATTCTTTCACGCGACCTGTAAACTGTCCGATTGCCAAAGAGATAGGTATAATCGTTTGCAATAATAATGTCACTCTTTATAATGAAGTTTGCGATTTCTTTTGAACTGCTGATATATTGATAATAAAATCTACTTTCAACTTTTAACGTTAGTTCTTAGTTTTTTCACTTAACAATTTAATGAAATTTCTACTCAGAACTTCCAGAAATTCAAAAACTGTTTTGAGAAAGTGTCATTATTATTGCAAAAGCATGTACGTATAATAAACACGACTAATAACGAGCCTATCGAATGTTGGAATTTATGTGTACCATATTACACCTCAGTGTCCAATTGACAGTGCCTACCACTGCACGAATGCAACATAATATACAATTTATCTCCTATAAAGTATTTTTCAGTTGAAAATATGACTGCAGCTCACGCGTGACTGACGCTTGACAAAGCCCGTCATGGTAAAATGTTACTGTTAGAAAAGTAAAAAAAAAGAAACGAAACCAGTAGTGCTATTATAAATAATACCTATCAAGAAACATATTATGAACCCATTAATAAGTTCATATCAAGATATCTGTTTTCAATGTTACATTACAATATTGCTCTACTACATAAATATAGGTGTCTATAGAAATATAAGCCAACTATATACGTAGCTTGATGGACGGTATATTGTAAAATTTCTCATCAAGTACCTAAATATTATCATTAAATAAGGAAACAAAAAATGAAAATCATAAAAAAAATTGAATGTAACCTAGACACAGTTATAGTTTCCATAATAGCAGAGGCTATGTCTTGGATTTTTGACCTTTACATAAGAAATACCCTGTATAACGATTTTTATATTGTTTTCTGTTGGACTTAACTTTACAATTATATTAAAATTTACAACCCAATAATTATAATACTTTTGCATTTACCAGAACAACAAACTCATATGGTTTACTATATTTGTAGTTTATTTTACTACAAAATTGTAAGCACAAATTTATAGTAACTGTGTCAGTAATATTTCTTTCAGTGTGCATTCCTTGAATCTTGATTTGGTAAAATACTAGAATATACCTTTCTCCAATGCTAAACTTTAACATACGAATTCACCAACAAGGCGTAACGTTAGGTCCGCTACAGACTATGCGTGAATTCGCGATTCGTTATGCGCTATGCGTGATATGCGAGTAATTCGCGAATAGTGTGTAGGGTCTTGTTCGTTAAAAATCCATTTATAAAAACCCCACACGCATCGCGAATCGCGAATTCACGCATAGTCTGTAGCGGGCCTTATTCCGACTAGCGGAGGTTACGCGAAAAATTTAAGCCTCTGTTGCGCCAATTTAAATAAAAAGCGTACGTCTATTCACTACTGTGTATAATACTTACTTTGTGATATGTTAACTAATCCGTAGAACTGAAAAGTGCTGTTTTTAAATATAAATAGTAAATACATAATGGGAAACACAAGGAACTAGAGGCCGAAGTTACGCGATTTTTAGGCAGATACAATACTGGGTCTAACTTTTGGCGCAAATATGGACGTAAATAAACAGCCTAACTAGCAGCGCATGTTTCGTGAATGGGCGCAAAGCTGGTTAGTCCGACTAACGCGCTTTACATGGGCGCAAAGCTGGTTAGTCCGACTAACGCTACGCCTGTTTCATGAATCCGGCTGTAATACTATCGCTGTGAAAGAGTGTATTCGGCAAACTTGAGTTTTATAAACGTATAAGTTTTTCACAAAACTAGTTATCAATTCCTAAACGTTCCGGTGAACTCAAAGGAAAATTTTGTGGGAAACAAACATTCGCCTATAGCTACACCGGGACCACGATTTTATATCAACGACAGTTTTGTTTCACACAATTTACTCTGCACCGAAAGGCAACAGCAGTCGTCTTTGATCTATCGCAAGCGAATTTCGGTTCTGTTGGAAAAGGTGTATAACCTAGGAGCCATTACGTTAGAGCTTACGGGACCGAAATGTAATTAAACTGACATCAAATATGAATTTCTCAATTTAATTTAATTATGAAAAGACTCGTAGGAAGCGTGTTTATAATTAAATGTAATTAGAACCCGCTATTGATACGGTTTCGGAATTATTTTAGCTTTTCACTAGCACAAATCGATGTCGCCATGAAACATTGATTATACATCCAAATAGATTCTAGTAACATGCCTTACTTTTCATTGTACGTTTACAGTTTCTCTCTTGTCAATGCAACATTGCAGATTATTTAATATTCTTAGAAAATATTTTATATATACTTTTAACAGTTTTTGTATAAGCGGCGCCGTAGATTTTCAGATAAAAAGTTTGAACTAGTCGGCTTTTATACAGGGTGTTAGAAGTTTGACTGCCATACATTTAATATTAAAATGAACAAAAAAACCTTATATGACATGAATGGATACCCAACTATTTTTCAGAGAAAAATGAACAAATCTAAAGTTTAATGTATAAAAGTTCGGTTAGTAAACGGTTTGCACCAATGTTTACCCCTTCTTTCAATTTATTTATATTTAGTTTAATGTATTTCTTGTATTTTTGCGTTTTCGTGGCATTTGTGAGTCATATATACATAGTGTAGGTAATGTCATAATTATTAGTGGTGATGTGGTGAATTTAAAGTATTTTTAAACGTAACTTATTCCTTTATTTTGTATTCCTTTGTTTCAATATAGATCCGCTTGTGACATTTACGGCGATAATGCTGTTGGGTAAGAACCAAATAGATAGTTTTACTTGAGGTATTTATAAAATTATCCCATCTGATTTCACATTGTTTTAATCTGAAAAATAATAAGTAAAAATAATGATTATGATATTTAACTTTTATTATTGATTAATTTAACAATACGAAACAGGGTCTTGTATACAATAATGTTTGTTCTAATTATCAAGTAGTTAACTGTGGAGTTCTCGGAGGTCCATTTTAGGTCCTTTGTTTTTTTACGATTTATACTTCTCAATTTGAAAAGGTCATATCATATTGCAAATCGCATTTTTATGCTGATGATACCCAGTTGTATTATTATTCTTTTGCAGAACCTGATGTACAATTAGATAATCAGAGAATTACTCACGATTTAAATTCCCTTTTAAATATTTCTAACAAATTCTGTCTCTCTATTAATCCATCTAAATCCAAAATTATGTTACTTGGCCCACGTTCTGCTAGAATTAGACACAAAAATGTTATTGGTGTTAAACTATCAGGTAATCAATTGCAACCTACAGAACTTGCTAACAACCTGGGTCTAACTATCGACACTTCTTTACTTTTCACGTAAATATGATTATTAAGTGATCTTTTAGTAATTCCAAATTAATATTTGCTAATAGAGAAGTGTTCAGTAAAGAAAATAGATTTGCCTTGTGCGAAGCATTGGTATTGTCGCATTTAACATATTGTGATATGGTTTATTTTTCATTTTTGAGAAAATGTGATAAGACACAAATTCAAAATTCTTGTGTAAGATTAATATGTAATGTTAGAAGGCGTGAGCATATTTCACCAAAAATTGAGGAAATTGGTTGGTTAAAAATTTAACAGAAACATATCCTTCACAGTTGCTGTCTATTCCATAAAATTATAAGTTTTAAAACGCCACCATATCTATATGAAAAAATTAGATACAGAATAGATATTCACTATATAAATATAAGATTTAAAAATGTGTTATCTATACATATTCATGTAAGATCTTTATTTTAAAGTTGTTTTAGTTATCAACTTACTAAATACTAAATACCCCATTTCATAAAAACATATAAATTTATAAATTTTGCTAGAGATAAGATAAGATAAAAAATCAATTGCTGTCTGATATATATTTTTTAATGTAAACATCATATTCATGCTGCCACTGTCTTACCATTTTTTATTACCATTTTTTTATTATCATTTTTTCTACCAGTAGAATATCTATTATTCGTATTAATTGTTATCGTTGTTATGTTTAATTATTGTAATAATTATACTTATCAAATATAAATAGTTTTAGTTTAAAATATTATTTTGGTTGAGTGGAAAAGCAGGTTTGACCTGAACTCTGCCATTTTGCGATTTGTTAACTATTATTTGTATTTGGCTATATTAACTATGTGGTAAACTATTCTGATTGCAAATAAAATCATTTATTATTATTATTATTTTTCAATCACACCTTCCGAAGCTCCGACACTCTCGGAGATGTTCTGAGGAGTGAAACAATGACCACTCTCCACTTCGTGGAGTCAGTAATCATTGAACCCGTAAATCGTGTGTTCTGAGCAGACGTAGCGAACCTAGGACGATTGCCTTCTGCATTCTGCCGGCTAAGATCTCTGTCGAATTTCGGCAAGCCGGTATGATCTTTAATTCAGAAAGCAGCGTATGTCTCATTCCACCCAGGATGCCTATAATTAGCACCACAACCTTCACAGAGTGGTCTGGATACAACCTGCGGAGCTCGGAGAGAAGATCTCGATACTTCCTCCGTTTCTCCTCCTCTTTAAGACTGGGGCTATACTTGCGACTTTGTCATTGCGGTCATGTCGCAGAAATGGAAACACATTGTTTCTTATGGAATTGCTAGCAAAATATCATCCTCAATCAACGGCATATTTACAACTGAATACGAGTAAACCGTGCCAGTTTTAGTCGTGTGTT
The DNA here is from genome assembly GCA_037114965.1 of Monochamus alternatus. NCBI lineage: Eukaryota > Metazoa > Arthropoda > Insecta > Coleoptera > Cerambycidae > Monochamus > Monochamus alternatus. The sequence continues at coordinate 66,925,513 of CM073431.1, read as the reverse complement.
TAGCCACCCTACCAAATATGTTAATTCTGCGACACGACCGCGACGACAGAGTCGCAAGTATAGCCCCAGTCTTAGGACGATGTTGTTCTCCGCGGGAACCCAGAACTCAATCACAAACATCGTCCTGAGCTGGTGGTCGAGAAGGACTAGATCATCAGAATAAAACAGGTAATTTAATGTAATGAAGTCAAATGGCAAAATTTTATAAATGTCTCAAATAACATTTTACATCACGTAAATGGTAGGAACAAATACAGAACATGTTATTTGGAATAGAAATGAAGCGCTGAATACAATAAATGAGAAAAAAATGTTTGCTATACCATTGATTTTTTAAACGCCTTGTGTGCACTCTGGCAGCTCAATAGAAAAGTTTAATTGATTCATTATAACTTTACGTGGCTAGACTAAATTTTTAAATACCGTTTTTAGGCTTATTTTTCCAGGACTTGTCTAGGACAAACGCCATTTCGATTAAAATATCACATGCTCTCTTCTGCACGTATTTGGAAAAATCATGCAATTTTCCCATTGTTCACTCTGACAACTTCCAAATAAGCCTACATATCAAATTTTAGAGAAGGTGTTAAAATTGCATTCAAATGTTAAATACTCTTTGCTACATCTATATCGAACCTTTAAATTAAGTGATAATTAATAAAATGTTTCTATAATAAATATAAAATTGCAACCAACAAATAATTTGTGAAAATATTTACTAAGAAGTTTCGAGTTCATTAAATGAATTTACACAGATCCTGAAAAGTTTATAAACTAGAACTTTTGTTGAACAACAGCCAAACTTCTTAAATACGTGTTTAGATTTTATTTTCTTTTACTACCACGACTACCTTTTTTATCCACGAAATAATATTGCCGATATACCAGAATAAATAAAGTGATTTTGTTTATCGCATACCGTCTTTCACTTTTAATTGATTATTTTCTTTCTATAAATCCTTTAAGAAGATTCATAAACTAAAAGTGTACGCTAGTTCTCTATAAATTATGCAAACATGTCAACGCATTAGCATAGCAATCTATACAGAGTGAACCTTAAATAAGTACAAATATTTTAACCAGTAGTATAGTTCACTGTGTAGAACACGTAATTAATAGATTTTTTACAGAAAAATCATAAATAAAAGTCAAATTTTAAATAAATTTCGTGATTTTTCAATCGAAAACTTGTTGAGGACCGCTGATTCGACTACAATTGTAATATTTTTAAAAGTTATGGTAGATGAGAATTCCACAACGTTGCCAGTGTTGCACTAATGTCTTCGAATAGGTTTGATACATAGTGATTTCCGGGTTGTTGTGCCGTGACCTCGGTAACTGGTAGCTGCCATCTGCGACTCATCGCGGCGAAGCATTTGTAGGATTACTACTGAAGATGCCGACAGTGAAAAGCAGCGAAACGTTTGGAAGCATGGGATGCGACCAGTTACAGCGGTGGCTACGGAACACCTCGGAGGACCACCATTATCCGAGGAACGGTTCCAAACGTAGCAATCGTAATACCAACAATAGGAACCGAAATCAATATATGGACGGTCCCAGAGACATCGATAGCGGGTCTGTCTCCACAGAGCCTAGACCGAGAACAACCAGGGCAAATAAAAGAATCCAGGTTAATACTAGAGATGTGCATTTTAATTCTGTTTCTGGCAGCTACCAGCTGCCGAGGTCACGGCACAACAACCCGGAAAATCACTATGTATCAAATTACAGCACTGACCGTGAAAAACCACTGTCTTCGAATAGGTTTCAACAACGTTAACTAGAATTTTTAAGTCAAAGAATGATTGAAATATGTTAATTTATGAAAATATTAACTACCATCTCCTCCTTTTTGCCATTTCTATACCTCACCAATAAATTGAAAGTATATAAACCAGATCCTCTACTCACAATCATAATTCAATCTAGAATTTGGTCATTATCCATTTTTACTACACTCCAACTGATTTATGACAATACGTTATCATTGTCACTATCACTGATTATATATATTTTTAGGTATTAATAATATTGTGTGAAACTAACTACTCAGTGGACAAAAGCCCCAACCTGCGTTGAATTACACCCACAATATCTACCCATATATTGCTTATTATTAGCTTTTGTAACATTTTTTTTTTACGGTTTTAGAAAGGTATTTTAAGCTAATATAAATCAAATCTCCTACAATTTCTATCAATGAAGTCATATGTATGTTCTCTGATACCAAACATCTAGGTATGCTAATGAACAATTCCACAGACAAAGCTCTATTCAATAATTATCTAAAGAAAATCTAATTTACTAACCTGGTAATGAAACACTCTATAAATATATAACTTCACTTTTTGGTTGAATTTGTCGTGTTCCCACTGCCAAAAAGTGAAGTTAGATATTTATAGAGTGTTTCATTACCAGGTTAGTAAATCAGATTTTCTTTAGATAATTATTGAATAGAGCTTTGTCTGTGGAATTGTTCATTAGCATACCTAGATGTTTGGTATCAGAGAACATACATATGACTTCATTGATAGGAATTGTAGGAGATTTGATTTATATTAGCTTAAAATACCTTTCTAAAACCGTAAAAAAAATGTTACAAAAGCTAATAATAAGGAATATATGGGTAGATATTGTGGGTGTAATTCAACGCAGGTTGGGGCTTTTGTCCACTGAGTAGTTACTTTCACACAATATTATTAATACCTAAAAATATATAAAAACTTTTACATAAAAGGTGAACATTTTTCAAGTAGGTATTGTCATATTTAATTCATTGACAGGATGTCACTTTTTGTCATTGTCGATATTTAACTTCGAATAATTTTAATTTTTATAATAATTTTTATAGTTCGATATTTGATTCAACTTAAAGGAGACCACCTGAAGAAGCAATCCTAAAAATGCAGAAATAGGTCAGATCTCATCTATTGTGGTTGAATTTGCCGTGTTCCCACTGCCAAAAAGTGAAGTTAGATATTTATAGAGTGTTTCATTACCAGGTTAGTAAATTAGATTTTCTTTAGATAACTATTGAATACAGCTTTGTCTGTGGAATTGTTCATTAGCATACCTAGATGTTTGGTATCAGAGAACATACATATGACTTCATTGATAAGAATTGTAGGAGATTTGATTTATATTAGCTTAAAATACCTTTCTAAAACCGTAAAAAATCGCTGATTATCACTACTTAACAAATATCTAAAAGTATATTTGTCATACCAACCTTTTCACTGTTTGAATAATGCGCCATATTTTATTTAATCACACTGTATTTCACAAAAAATATTAATTAAATACACAAGACGCTTAAGAGAAAAACACTGCCCATGACAATAATAAGACGATTTCATACATTCATATAGCACCAGGGCTGTGGGAAATTCTTCTGCAGTTATTCCATTGTGTAGGTTAACTCATACCCAAAGATTTGTCTCGTTCCTTGCTCCAAGGATATTTAATTTATTGCCTACAGACATTAAGAGAATTCAGAATAAAAATAAGTTAAAGAAAGAGTTAAAGCAGTATGTAGATAATAATTATAATACATTTAAAAATATTCTTCAATAATAAGTACATGTAGAATAATAAGTAATCAATTTTTTACCGACTTGCTCGTCCGCTGACTGCTGTTTCCCATCTCATCAAATAGTATTTTCCTTCCTTTTTGTTCATTTATCTTTAAAACAAGTTTGTTTAGTATAAAGTCTTGTATTGTTTATTTGGTTTTAAATATTATATTGTTTCTTAATTGGATGATCCACAACACAAGCCTCACTTATAGTGGACCATCTTAAACTTGTAACATATACATAAGCATTTTGTAAGAAAAGTTCAATTGTATACCTGCGTATGTGAAATAAACTTAATTACTTAATTACTATTTAAATATGTTTTATACGTTATTGCCTCTTACAACAGATGTGTCAAGCAGTACATTACTTAAAGAAACCATTAGCTTAGTTCGGTTTCAGAAGATGCAAAAGTATTTCATATTAACTTTCAATTTACGTGTATTAAAATTATTAAATTCCTTTCTACAAATATTACATGTTTTATTTCCACTTGCCTTTGCCCTGGACCATACTAATGCATCGGTATCAACATATAACATAACCCCTATGAATCCTAGAAGAGGGGGTTGGTACGGGAAAATTCGCCTACTGCTCGTAACACCTACCTGTTACCTGTGCCTACGACACTAGTTTCTTTTTTGCATGCGATTGACCCTTCTTTTAAATATTTTACTTTGCCTTCTCTTGGTATTGAACGCATACATCAAGCTAGTTATTTTGTTATTCCATGTTTTGTGCTTATTTTTAAAATTCATCCACGAAGTACGACTAGCACTGACACATTGTTTGAGGTTATGTGGAGAAAATTAACCCTAAGATGTTGTGTGAAAATCATAGTTTTTTTATTATTCTTCATAATTTAAGGGGATAATTTGTCATAATCTTTCTAACAGTGTATAATGGTATTAACTTGTGAAAAATGGATAACTGTTTAAATAGTTGGTTTTTCAGTAAGTAAGTGAGCTTTTATGCACATTTATTGATAATTTACATTTAAACACTTTAATTAACTCGCCTTCAGTAAATCATATGGTTTATTTTATTAGGTTACGTCAGTGGTCTATCTGGTCATCGGCCCTCAAAATGTGGGTATTTTTTTTTAAATATAATAACTGCGTAAATATTTGAAAATGCCTTTCACTAGGCTCACCTATATGATGAACTACACCTGCAGTTAAAATATTTGTATTTATTTAAGGTTCACTCTGTATATGTGGACAGTATATTATGAAAATACTGTAACTGTTAATGTTGAAAGATATTGGGCTTGTTAGAATTTCCATAGATGATTTATAATAAGCACAGCTACATAAACGATTCAATATATCAAATTCTAGAAAGGAATTTAAAATATAATTTCAAAACATAATGAGGAAAATATGTTTTAAAAGCAGTAGGGATACAACCTTAACATTTAGTCTAGACAAAATACGTTTTTATTTGCAATGAGAATATTGCGCGACTCATCTCATTTCTCCCTTCTAGCTTCGAACATCAAAACACAAAGAATAAACTATGTGTTTCATTTCTTTCAGCGGTTTACTTAGTAAAATGAATACAATGTAAATGCATGTTTATTCTATTTCCTTGCTAAATTTCTAGAATTTGTTAAATAAAAAAGTTACTTTTAAATATAACCACTCATATTGTTTTCTTCAAATATGTAAATACTGAAAATATGTCAATTAAAGCTTTTTATTTAAAAACATTTTGTTAAATTTTATCTCAGAAATATAAATTCGCTTTAGTTTCTATGTCTGATGATTTTGTAATACGAACGATTTTTTTAGTATCATCATCAATCAATGTTTTGGTTAGGACAAAATTTTATGTTTCGTGAATTCCAATCTACTCCAAAGCTACAAAATTAAAGATATGAGAAGAAAACTAGATAGTTACGCAGGATACTGGAGAGTGAAAAGGGAACAGAGAGAGAGGGAGAGATAGAGAGAGAGAGAGAGGGACAGAGAAGAAATGATATAGTGGGAGGAAGGGAGACAGGCGGGAGAGGAATGGAGAAAGAGAGAGAGATAGGGGGGAGATAGAGATAGTTACACACTAAAAACTATATTGCATAAGTATCAACATAAAAATACATACAAAATTTTCTAAATGTCAAATATTAGAAAGAACAAATTTTGAATAACGACGGCAATGTTAAAAAATAAGTATTATGTATAATTAACATTATTTGTAACTTGATAAAGTATATTCAGGAGGTACAGGAAGGATTTTTGTTTTGTAGATTTAAATATACCTCTCTTAATTTTAATTTGTATTCTAAATAGATTAGTGTAAAAAAGATTCTAGAACATTTCAAATAAATGCTTTTAAAATCATTCAACTACACCGCGAAGCAGTTGAAAAGAGGGCATCAAAAGTGGACAACAACTAGTTTATGAAGTTTTTTAATTATCGTAATTCGTATAAAATTTTCACTCGTTCTTAATTAAGTGGACTTATGTATATTTCTAAGTTACGTTTTACAGTTAGTCTTTAATTTTTACCAATTAAAATTGTGATTCTTCTTTTCTAAAAATATTCGATTCTCCTTCGATGTTTAAATATAAAAGTACATTTAAATATAAATATATATATTATATATAGTATAACTGATAAATACATAGGAAGTAATACATTTTCGAATACATTTGACTGAGACAAGCATAAAGAAGTTTTTTAATCAGTATTTTCCCAGGTAATGATCGTTGCAATTCCCTGTGAACCACCCTGCATGGTAGCGTATAATAAAGTCTGTGTACTGCAGTTTATAACACTACTAGAATGGTAAGAGAGTTTTTACTGGCGGACAGAAGGCCGTCACCTTTTGGAACCAGTAAAAACCGTCGTCATGGGTGTATTGTTATATATTTTACTTGTTATTTATTTGTAAATGCAGTGCTTTCGTAAAGTAACGAATAAATTCATTATTTTTGAAATTGAGAAATTTTCGAAAAAATCCCCTGGCACGTCGATTGTCTTTTTAACATACGACCCACATTTGTGACGTCATCGTTGTTCGAGATATGACGTCATCGACAATTTTTTTAAATAGCAACCTCCAATTTTGACCATGCCATTTGAAAGAGCGTGCCATTCTACATATATAAATCATGAAAAATTATGGTGTTACATAACAAAAATTTCAAGAAAATAATGTTTTCAGATTTTAAAATTTAAAAAGAGAAATTTCAGAATAAAATTTAAACCTTGATATGATGCAAATTAAACATTCGACTGTGTCAATCATAAAAAACTTTTATACAAATTGCAAAGATGTGGAATTCAGGGAAGGGCTCTCAAATGGGTAGACACATTTTTGACAAATAGGAGAGTTTTCACAACGATTTCAAGCATCATTGGGAATGAAAAAATTATTTCAAATTCTGCCATTGCTCAAGTAAATATGGGTGTACCCCAAGGATCTATTTTGGGCCCTATTCTTTTTTTAGTTTATATAAATGCTGTGGAGCAAATTTCACCCGAGGTTCATTTTACATTATATGCCGATGATACATCTTTAATTGTATCTAACAAATCCGACGCCATACTCGAAAATACATGTAACGAAGTACTCAAGAAGTTAATAGATTGGTTTAATCAGAACTCATTGTTTCTTAATGTTGAAAAAACTTTTTATTTGAGATTCCATAGTCCACAAAAAAGTTGTTCTAATTTGAATATACATATAAATAATCATGCTCTATCAATACCTAACGGTGCTATCAATTTCTTGGGTTTACGTATAGATGAACATGTTTCTTGGAAATCACATTGCGACTGGGTTGTTTCGAGATTAAATTCACTTAATTACATGATGAGAAATCTCCGAGTAGTTTTAGCGGAGACACAACTAGTTATGCTATACTATGCTCATGTTGAGAGCTGCCTAAGATATGGATTAATCTTTTGGGGTCTGTCTAGTAACACCCACAATGTTTTTATTGCGCAAAAGCGCATATTACGAGGAATAAAAGGTGTATCAAACACTGTTAGTTGTAAGAATCTATTTAAACAATTTAAAATTTTGACTTTTGCATCTTTGTTTTTATTTGAAGTGAGTGTATACATTTTTAATAATAGGGACAGCTTTTTAAGACACAATCATATACATAACATAAACACCAGAAATAATGACAAATTCTATTTTCCTCGTTGTAGGGTATTGGCTGCGTATAAGTCCCCTTCAGTTTTTGGCTTGAAGGTTTATAATCGTCTTCCGGAACATGTTAAAAATGTTTTAACAGTTAAATCTTTTAAACATAGATTAAAGGAATATTTATTAGATCAATGTTTTTATAGTGTAAACGAGTTTTTTATCAATTAATTGTTATTTAGTGAATTTATGTGCATATTTGTATTTTGTTTATATACTGGTTACTTCAGTTTATTGACTGAACTTGACTGAGTACCAGTATTATAGGTGCTTATTATTTATCTACTTGTATATTTTGTTTGGACATTTTCTATACGGTTGTTAACTGTCGTCAGAAATAAATATTATTATTATTATTATTATTATTATTATTATTATTATTATTATTATTATTATTATGATGCTCTAATGTAAATAATGCTACTAACTTAAAAATTTTACAAGTTAGTAGCTTGTAACAATAAACTTTTTTGATTAATCAGGTGTTTTCATAAATTGATAATTACAAATGGGTAACAAATAAAATATATTAGTTATACTATAAATATTGGCTATCGGAAAAAAATTGCAGAGTTGACATAAAGACTGACCATGTAAGCTTTCTATTCTGATTTGTTTTGCTGCAAAAATAAGTACAGCTATTAATATTCCCACTACTAAGATCTATTAAATACTTAATTTTTTATTACCATCACTTATTAAGAGAAATTTACCTGAAGATGCAGGGATTTATAAATAAACTGGTAAACTGTGCAAACTTACCTATCTAATAGAGCCATCGCACCATCTGCAACAAAGATTCTTTTTTAAAGTTAAATCGTTACATTATTAATTACATTTTACAAAAGTTTAATGAGCTTATTCCGAGTCAATTGATAATATTGATGAATTTTTTTACTGTTTTAGAAAGGTATTTTAAGCTAATATAAATCAAATCTCCTACAATTCCTATCAATGAAGTCATATGTATACTCTCTGATACCAAACATCTAGGTATGCTAATGAACAATTCCACAGACAAAGCTCTATTCAATAATTATCTAAAGAAAATAATCTAATTTACTCACTCTATAAAAATCTAACTTCACTTTTTGGCAGTGGGAACACGACAAATTCAACCACAATAGATGAGATCTGACCTATTTCTGCATTTTTAGGATTGCTTCTTCAGGTGGTCTCCTTTAAGTTGAATCAGAGAACATACATATGACTTCATTGATAGGAATTGTAGGAGATTTGATTTATATTAGCTTAAAATACCTTTCTAAAACAGTAAAAAAATGTTACAAAAGCTAATAATAAGGAATATATGGGTAGATATTGTGGGTGTAATTCAACGCAGGTTGGGGCTTTTGTCCACTGAGTAGTTAGTTTCACACAATATTATTAATACCTAAAAATATATAAAAACTTTTAGATAAAAGGTGAACATTTTTCAAGTAGGTATTGTCATATTTAATTCATTGACAGGATGTCACTTTTTTGTCATTGTCGATATTTAACTTCTAATAATTTTAATTTTTATAATAATTTTTATAGTTAGATATTTGATTCAACTTAAAGGAGACCACCTGAAGAAGCAATCCTAAAAATGCAGAAATAGGTCAGATCTCATCTATTGTGGTTGAATTTGTCGTGTTCCCACTGCCAAAAAGTGAAGTTAGATTTTTATAGAGTGAGTAAATTAGATTATTTTCTTTAGATAATTATTGAATAGAGCTTTGTCTGTGGAATTGTTCATTAGCATACCTAGATGTTTGGTATCAGAGAACATACATATGACTTCATTGATAGGAATTGTAGGAGATTTGATTTATATTAGCTTAAAATACCTTTCTAAAACAGTAAAAAAATGTTACAAAAGCTAATAATAAGGAATATATGGGTAGATATTGTGGGTGTAATTCAACGCAGGTTGGGGCTTTTGTCCACTGAGTAGTTAGTTTCACACAATATTATTAATACCTAAAAATATATAAAAATATTGATGAACTGAGAAAGCATATTACAAATGCGGCTGAAAAAAATAGGAAATAATCACAGGTTTTTCAAAATAAAATAAATTAATTAATTAAAATTGCAGTTTTCAGTTAAATTTTAGTATAAATCTTCTGTTTAATAATATGTTACTTAAATCCCTGTTTTTCTTTAATAAACAAATTTGCACTATTAAAAAAACATTTACTTGTGTAAAAATGATACATCTGGCTAGCTCTATGTTCAGACCAATTCTGCATTAAAAAAATGTTAGAACACTTTAGAACAAGTTTTTATATATTTTTATTAGTATTAATAATATTGTGTGAAACTAACTACTCAGTGGACAAAAGCCCCAACCTGCGTTGAATTACACCCACAATATCTACCCATGTATTCCTCATTATTAGCTTTTGTAACATCTTTTTACTGTTTTAGAAAGGTATTTTAAGCCAATATAAATCAAATCTCCTACAATTCCTATCAATGAAGTCATATGTATGTTCTCTGATACCAAACATCTAGGTATGCTAATGAACAATTCCACAGACAAAGCTCTATTCAGTAATTATCTAAAGAAATTACTAACCTGCTTTAATGAAACACTCTACAAATATCTAACTTCACTTTTTGGCAGTAGGAGCACGACAAATTCAACCACAATAGATGAGATCTGACCTATTTCTGCAGGTTAGTAAATTAGATTTTTTTCTTTAGATAATTATTGAATAGAGCTTTGTCTGTGGAATTGTTCATTAGCATACCTAGATGTTTGGTATCAGAGAACATACATATGACTTCATTGATAGGAATTGTAGGAGATTTGATTTATACCTATTAGCTTAAAATACCTTTTTAAAACAGTAAAAACTTTAGAACAAGTCGGAACATTACACATGGTACCTTTGTAATTTGAATTTTTAAAAAAACGTTACTGACAATTCCCGAAACAGGTTGATTTTTGATTTTAATTTACTTTTTTTCAATTAATAATTTAATTTACAACGGCAACAATACCCAAATTATTTACAAATACCAAAGTTATTTACAAATAAATAAACGTACTAAAAAATTGATTGAAATTACTACACGTCATTTTAAAGTGTTTACTGGAATGTACTAAATTTATAAAAACATTGCTGTTACATAGAAAAACGTAGAGAAACGTGATCGATCGTAGGAAATTTTATTATTCGCTAATAAAATCTTTGGGCACAAAAACTTAAATAAATTTTCAAATTGTTGACCATTTACTGCCAAAAAATGGGCCAAACGAGAAACAAATTCTTGTTGTACATTTCCAATAACTTCAGGCGGGATGGCACGAATTTCTTATCGAATTCGTTCCTTGAGATCGCCAAGATTATTTGGCTTGGTGATGGATACTTTGCTTTTTACGTATCCCCAAAGAAAAAAATCTAGGGATGTTAAATCTGGCGATCTGGCCGGCAATTCCTTAGGTCCTCTTCTGTCAATCCACCGATGCGGAAATACGTCATCTAAGTCAACAATTCCAACCCAAACATTGACCTTCTGGGGACGCTGAGTGTGTGCTTCCATCGTCCAATGTGGATTGTGATCTACCCAGTAGCGACAGTTCTGTTTATAAACAGTGCCACTCAGATAAAAAGACGTCTTGTCCAAGAAAATTATGCATTTGACGAAATTCGGATTTGCCTGACATTATTCCATCATCATTTCGCAAAACTCTGTCCGTCTGTCGAAATCGTCGTCAGGCAATTCTTGCATTAAGTGAACTTTGTAGAAATGGTACTTGCTTTTGTGAAGAAATCTACCCAATATGCTTTTACTCACACTTAAATCACCTGCCAAAACTCTTATAGTGGAATGCGGATGTTCATGAAGGGTTAGAAGGGCTTGCCACTTTGCTTCAGTTTGGCTTAAAGTGGATCGATTTATTGGTGGACGATTCGGATGTGTTTCATTAAACAAAACACAGATTTTCTCATGAGTTCGAATTCTATCACCATACCCGATCATCATCAGAATTTCAATCAGTTCCGTTTCACTTAGATTCATGTTTTTACAAAACGAAATCACGTTATTTAATTTAAAAATACTTAATTCTTTAAGAAAGAACCAGTTAAAATGGATACAATCGTACAATCTTAAGCAAACTGTTTAAAATCGATTGCCTGTAAAAAATGCACGAGCATGTTCTATCAGCCAGATAAAATAAAAAAGCATCAAAGAAATTCTGACAAAAACTTTGGCATTTGTAAATAATTTGGATATTGTGGCCCACCCTGTAACAACTAGGAGCAGCTTGTGATATATTTTTGTAAACAGCTCAGTTAGGGTAATTCGAAAATTGGAAGAAAGTGTACTGTTCCATATCAAAAAAATGTGATGACGTCATTACTCGAAGGTAGGTCACCCTGTGTATTAAATTATTATCTGAAAAAAAGTAAATTAAAATCAAAAATCGACGTGCTTCAGAAATTTTCAATAATAATTTATTTACTAAATAATGAATTTGTGCGTGACTCTAGGGACGCACTATATTTTTGTTACACCTTGTATATAGAGTGCATGCTTTTATTATATCATTTAGTGGAGATCGTTACCCAAATCGTTACGGTAATACGCAAACATACGCCAGTGATATAACAGATGTCGTATATCGATCGCTTTCAGTAATTAATAGCCATTGTTTGCACAAAGGGTAGTTCGTGTAGCCATACGCTATAATAAGGAAAACAAAAATGTCCCAGATCCCCATTAGGGTAGAATATATCGGTTTTACCCGACGCTGTAGAACATATTTATCAAACTGAAAAGTCAGGCCACTGTTCTCATATATGAATATGGTAATTGTGTGAGGTAGATGATGTCTGTGGATAATTGTTATGGATATGAATTTTTAAACGAGGTTAAAGCGATACAGGGTGACCCGGAATTAATAGGACACAGAGCAAGAGTAGATTCCTTACATCAAAATAATGCGATTAAGCTAAACTTACTTAGTCCATTTGTGGCTAATAAAAAAGTTACAGGGTGTTAAAGTTCAAATTTGTAACGAATCTGTACTTAATTTTGCTGTAGACGCTATGAAATGGGTTGATAAAAACAAGTTATACATTTTTTATCAATATGTGTACGAAAGTTTTAATACAAAAATATTGTTCTCCTATCTATTTTTCACAAATAAGGTATACTTGTTTTATGTCGATGAATTTAACCGTTTAACTGTCATAATAAACTTTGGTTATTTGAAAACAAATTGTGCTATTGGCAATTAGCTGATTGACAAGTAACTTATGTTAAATAGTGTATTCCTTTAAGTTTTTATTTACAGTTCATAATATCGTGTGAAATATGTCTCGCCATAATTTATTTTCTAATGAAGAAATGCTAGATATGGTACGTATTTATGAAAAAGAAAGTTTTAATGGACGTACTGCGTGTCGCAGGTATTTAGAAAGTTGCCCAAACAGATTACACAACCAAATCACAAATTATTTAAAAATCTTTATGACCGGTTAGGAGATACTGGATCGTTTCGTCCTAAAAGACGAGATGCTAGCCGTTCTACAACTGTTACTACAGAACAAGAGGAGATTTTGCTTCGTGTAACAGAAAATCCTGAAATAAGTTTACGACGAATGTCTGCGGCTGTAGTGGTGCCTAAATCTCCCATTCATAGATTATTTCACAATGAAAGACTGTCCCCGTATTACGGTACAATGATGATCCACACTTGTTGAGCAAGGTACTGTTTACAGACGAAGCATGTATTAAGAGAACGTCATTTTCAACATGAATTTAAGATTTGGTGTGGTATTGTTGGAAATCATGTGTTGGGCCATTGCCTTATAATCTGAATGGCCGTTTTTACTTACATTTCTTAGAACATAATTTTGAGGAACTTATTGATGATTTACTATTAAAGACAATATGTTTTTTCATGCCTGCCCATTTTTCTGTACAGGTGCGAAACTATCTTAACGCACAATTTCCCCAATAGTGGAGAGGTGGTGGCAGTACGTTCTCATGACCCGCACGAAGCTCAGATTTAAACCCCATGGATTTCAGTATTTGGGGTGTTTTGAAATCAAAAGTTTACAGTGACCCTATTAATACACAGGTTGAGCTGTAGCAAGTAATTTTAAATGCTAGGAATTTATTAAGAAATAAAGAAACACTATTTAATATTAGACAATCATTTATCGAACGAATAAGATTGTGTATTAATGTAAACGGGGGTCATATTGAAAATTTAATGTAGCCACCTGAATGTAATTAAATTATAATTAAAAATAATCTTTAGTTTTTTACGTAAGTAACTACAAACTTTTATTTTATTTTATTGCATCCAATAGAAAAACAAGAAATACATCGAAAATGGTTAAATTTATAGACATAAAACAAGTATATCTTATTTGTGAAAACTAGATAGGAGAACAATATTTTTCTATTAAAACTTTCGTACACATACTGATAAAAAAGTTATAACCAGTTTTTATCAACCAAGTGTACATTTCGTAGAGTCCTTTACCGTCTACAGCAAAATTAAGTACGGATTCGTTTTTCTTGTCCCAGAATATCCCTTAATCCAAATTTTCAAAAAAATCTTTTGAAAACTTTCTAAGAATTTTAAGAATTTAGAATTCATAATTTGAACTTTAACGCCCTGTAGTTTTTTTATTAGCCACAAATGGACCAACGTAAGTTTGGCTTAATCGCATTATTTTGATGTAAGGAATCTACTCTTGCTCTGTGTCTCATTAATTTCGGTACCCTGTATAAAAGAGTAGAAAAAAAATAGTTATTGGTATTGATGATTTTTACGCGATCTCGTGTTAAAATATGTAATCATTTTTTTATAGTGTATTCCACAAATCAAACTGATAGCTTATAAGATAAACTTATAATTCTCATGAAAAAGTAATTTATGTGCATCGTACGGTATAGATAATAATGTAAAATAATGTACATTGAAGAAAGGAAAAACAAAACATGAGAAAATAGAATGGGCTAGGAAATGAAGAATATTTATACTGTACAGTGTGTCACGTTTTTCAGGTTAACACCTCTGGAAATGTGAGAAAGCTTTGGAATTTCAGCAAATTTTTACGGTTAGTAGCCTCAAGGGATGATTGATGTGACAAAAGCATGGCCTGCTACGATTTTTAAATGAACCGTTTTTCCAATAGAAAGTAGTATTAATAATTTTTTTATCAAAAAGGAAATATTTCCAGACTATTCAACATCCATCACAATACCGATATGGCAAATTTGATCAACAAATGTCTATTGAGTGTTTTTCATGGGGTACAAAACTTCGAAAAATCAGAACTAAAATTTTAATAAGCATGTCAAACATTGCCATGAACGTGGAAACTAATACCAACCGGACAAAAATACAAATTTACATATTTAACACTTTTAATTACAGCCACAGTAAAAATAATTAACGTACAAATAATATAATGAATTATGAATAAAAAGCTTAACCGCTATACTATGGTATTTTTAAATTTAAGAAGACGATTGGAAAAATGTGTACGACTGGAAGGAGGTTTTGTAGAGAAAAATAAAATTTAATTTAGATTAACCTTTTGTAATATTTTGTTTAACGATTTAGTATTTATAATTCATTATATATCTTGTATGTTAATTATTTCTACTTTAAGTTTGTAATGTTTGTGTTTTTTCTTTGTCCGACTGCTCCTTCATGATAATATTTGATCTGCTTATTATAATTTTTAATTCTGATTTTTCGAAGTTTGGCCTACATACAAAATCAATACACATTTGTCGATTAAATTTGGTTATGGGTATTTTGGTTTGTGTTGAATAGCCTGGTAAAATTTTTATTAAAATATGAAATGTTTAATACGACTTTCTGGAAAACCAACCCTTTTAAATAATGGTAGTAGGTTAGACTTTTGTTATTTTCATCAATAAAATGGTTAGTAGAACCAGGACAGGAACCAATTGTAAAAAAAATTGACTTGCAGAAATTCCACACTCTTCTCTTATTTCCAGAGGTGTTAAACTGAAAAATGGTGCATACTGTATATTAATTTATATATAATAGTACATTGTACTATAAGGGAGAGAAATGCGTTATTTTGGCAGAGGTGCAATTTGAAGTCCGAGGGCTACAATGCATGTATATACTATTTTTTCCACGGTCTCATTAACTTAAAAACACATATTTTGTCATTATGAAGTAAGTAGCACCAGAATTATTGTATTCGGATTTGAGCATTTATTTAGTAGTCGTTGAGTTATTGTCATAACTACAAAATAAACAAACAAAAAGAATTGTCAAATTAATGTGCTAGTTTGGTTTAGTTTAAAGTTTGTTTAGTGCACAATGAATAATTGTGAGTCGGAAGAGATTGTGAAGGTTGCAAATATTGCAATAAGCAATTTGCTGCCTACGAAGTCAAGATCTTTATACGATATAGCCTACAATCGGTTAAAAAAGTGGTGCGCCGAGAAAAATGTTCAAGTATACAGCGAGAATGTTTTGTTGGCATACTTCAGTGAAAATGCAAAGAATTACAAGTCTTCCACATTATGGGCGCAATATTCTATGGTTAAGTCATGCTTGATAATTTGCGACAACATAGATATAAGCAAATTCCCCAAGCTGATCGCATTTTTGAAAAGAACCGGTGACGGATATCAAGCGAAAAGACAAAGGGTGAAATCGACCGTTTTCTATCAAGTGCAGATGACAAAGAATTCTTAATGATTAAGGCAAGATTACTTTTGTTGTTAGGTATTTCAATTATTAAGTATTTTGATTTTTTATAGGTTGGATTAATTCTGGGGATTGCCGGAGCTTGTCGAACTAATGAACTAGTCAATTTAACTATAGATTATATTGAGGATGTAGGCTCTTCCTTGATTGTAAAAATTCCAAACACTAAAACAAAGATTCCACGAACCTTCTACCTTTTTACCGATGTGGGAAATATGTTTGAATTGTTTCGCAAATATCTGTCCCTTCATCCTACCCACGTCAAGCATAAGCACCTTTTTTGTACTACAAAGCAGGAAAATGTAGTTCGCAGCCAGTTGGCAAGAATATCATGGGAAACAGTGTAGTAGCTTCGTATTTAAAATTACCGGATGCTGCATGTTATACTGGTCACTGCCTACGAAGATCTTCAGCGACATTACTGGCAGATGCTGGTGTGGATATCACGACAATAAAGCGTCATGCTGGTTGGAAATCAACGACAGTCGCTGAGGGTTATGTCGAGAACTCCATTGAAAATAAGACCAAAATTGCTAATCAGGTTTTAGTAGGTACCACTACTAGCGCAATCACAAAAACTGTAAATGTAAGCGAAAGTAATATTCCTTCTAATATTAATTTTGAAAATTGTACAAATCTAACATTTAATTTAAATGTCAATAAATAATTTCAATGTTATCTTTTTTTTGCATGAAAAACATTCTCCATAATGTAAACTGCCTTGGGAGAATTATACTCCCTTGGGAATAATCGACTACTTCTGTTTTAATTTTGATATCATAGAAACTGATTTCTACTCCCGACCGTGGAAAATATTGAGGTATTATTGAGGAATTTTTCTAAGTAATCAATTTGAAGAAAATATATCACAGAGTACCCACTATATTTTGTGAGCCGTAGGTTTTAAGAAACATCTTTAAATACCTTCTAACCTAATTCTAACAATAGACTGGTACATCAATTTTGATGATAGCATAAAATTATGAAAGTATTGTGTGAATCTCAATGGTTTAAAATATTCGTTAATAATATTGATTGCAGGGTCAAAAATTATACCTAAATCGTGAAAAACTTGTGACCCGGTATAGTATTCTCTAGGGAGTAATTGAGCATTAATTTAATTTATTTCATAGAATCATGACAATTTTTTATGTCAGGTGTGTATTATTACACCAAGTATTTATTTCATCAAGTATCTGGAACTGCAACCAGTTGTTCAACTGATCTATACAGTTCTATAGTGTTCCAAATTAATTATGAAGAAAATGATGCCCAAAGCTTCTATACGATCTATCCGATTTAAGTATTTATTATATTCACCATAGTTTTACTCAGTGACTACTACCTCTTTTTTTCACTTCACTATTCGAGGAAATGGAAAGGTTGAAAACCTCAGTACAAAACTAATTACAAACCCAGGTAGAGGAATGTTATGTGGAGAGTCTATAAATGTTGATCTACGATACTATAAGTGTTTGGAATTACATAGAAACTATGTAAACAAGTAACGTAGCTATGCACAAATTTTCAACCGGTTACATATTTTTAATTTTCTTATTTGTTATATCTTTTATATAACTTATCGTTTCCAACTTGAGATGCGCATCAAAATTCATGTATGGACCAGTTTAGATTTTTTTTTTAATATTTTTATAATGAGGAAGTAATTTACACAAATAAATAATTACATGAATTATTTTTATTCCAATTAGTTCTTGATATAAACTTTTTTTTATAATATAATATAATATAATATAATATAATATAATATAATATAATATAATATAATATAATATAATATAACAATAAATATAGTCTGTAAAGTAATCATAATTCTGATTAATGAAAAAAGCTAGGTGTTTTCTAAAACTATATTTTATGTTAACTTATGTAAAATGCAATTACCTGCAAAATTCTGCAATTTAGCAAGTATAGCATTCCATATATCAACAATTAACGGTATGGTTTACGTATCCAGTAATATTGCAGAAATGACGATTTTGTGGAATCGGCCAAATATCTATATATATAATAAATTATTTGGTAGGATTTGCAGAGTTACGTAAATAAAGAATTGCTTGTAACTGTATTTTCAAATACTTTACTATGAAATTAAACAGAAAGAGAAATACGCAAAGTTATATAAAAAAATAATAATATTCATTATACCTAATTAAACCGTCATTCTATTAGAATAATAGACAGAATGCTGAATATTTTGTATTCATATCAAATCAATAATACCAAATATCATTCAGTACTCTCTCGCACAGTTATGAATTCCGCACATATATTATTCTGAGGACTTTTTACTGTATTCTAAAGGTATTTTAACTAACTTAAATCAATTTTCCTGTAATACCTATTATTATTAATGATTTGATATGAATATTTTTTGATACCAATTATCTAGGTATGCTAAGGAAGATAGATGCGGTTGATTCCAATGCATGTTTAAATTACAAATTAAATTAGCTAAATATATTAACGAAAAAAGACATACCTAGCATAATGAAATCATTAAATAAATAATTTTCAAAACATAAATCCACTATAAAGGTCAAATTTCTTCAAACAAAGAGTTTGCGGCAAACATAATTAACACGAATACAAAATAGCTCTAGGCTTTCCATTTGATCTTTTTGATAAGTGAATTCCTTTTTGATGTCCACTTTTTCAGTGGAACCCCTCCTTTTTTTTCAATAATATGGTTTTTATGTAAATAAATAATTGGGAACAAAAATAACAGTTATTTCAAATATTTATTTGCTCCAAAAAATAGTTTAAAAATGAACTCAAAAGCTTCTAAAATAACATATTCCTATTCAAACAGGACTTTTCGTTTTTAATTTAAAAAATATAAGTAATGCCGGTTTTTATTATCGCAAATATATTTAATATTAGGCCTTCTGGATGGAAGTTGAATGTCAGGTTCGACATCAAGGATTTATTTTTTGTCGCCACATAAGCTGAGAACCCCTTTTCGTACAAATATTTAGTTGGAAATAGTAAAAGTCTCATCAACAATTGAGAGTATTCATCACAAGTTGCAACAATTGAGGACATTCATCTTTTAAACTACACCAAAATTAGTATTGGTATCTCATCTTGCTTTTTCTTGATCTGGTCTTGATAGCTCGAGTTGCAAGATAATACAAGATATTAAAAAGAGTTTTGCGAGACCAAACAAGAAAAATTTGTTATTTTATTTTTAAAATCAGAGCTTATTGACTCTAGGTCCATTTCTGCTGAAGTAGAATTAATTATAAATTCACTGCCACTTGTCTAAAAGAGCGCCGATTCTGTTTCACCTATTCCGTCCATTACTTATTATATATTATGTAAAACTAGCAATTTCTACACTTTATAACGTCTGTCATCGTCCACTGTCGATGGTTGACCATGTCAATAATTACGTAATAACATTTTTCATTTGTATGCAAGAGTCTCACATAGTGGCGGCTCGTGATAGCTGCAAGTGTTGAGGCGCAAATAATACATAAATAGGAACAAATTTACACGTCTCCCCTGAGGTAATATTCCTTGACGCGTTGACCATTTTTTTATTATGGCGAAGGCCAATAGCCCTACTATAACCATAAATTAAAAAACTAAATAACATCAGAACTCCGATTTTTATTTACAATATACATAATATAAAAAATATATGTTTCAGCATCTAATAATTTCACACTAAAAAATATGAAAAAATATAAAAACCAATTTTCAACTACTTATCTATTTACATACAAAACAAAGCCATTTTTACCAAAAATTTTTTAATGCTTTCACTTCTTATAAAACAAGTCTATTCGTCGGTCTTTTAAATTCGCAAATTTATTTATAATGTCTTCATAAAATTGGGAATCGGCGCTAAGACTTTGCAACAGTTCTTTTTCTATAACCATCATCGGTAAGTTGTTTAAGCGCTCTTGTGTCATCGTTTTTCTAATGCGCTTAAGGCACGAAAAGTTTCCTTCTACTGAAACACTTATTGCAGGAACTGTTAAAACCAAGCAAAATAATTTGTATGTTTCCGAAAATATCATTTTAATTTCCTTGTATAATATATCTACCGTTTTCTGAACTTCTAAATTATAAAATTGTTCGTCTCTGCACAAAACATGAAGTTCGTTTTTCAACTTATCTATGTCAAATATGTTTGGATACATTTGTAGTAAACAATCAAACGATATTTCCGGAAATTTGTTTGCATATTCGGGATATTTTAAGGCGTTGGCCGACTATTCAAAATTTGTCGTTTCTCTACTTCTTTACGTATTGAAAAAGGCATTTCAAATGGAGATAAAACAATATCGTGAGAGGGATTCATTATTATAAATAACTATCGACGAACCTATCGATAATATACAGTATGCGCCAAAAGTATGGAATAAATTCAATAAAAACAAAACAATTATTTTTTGGGAAAAATCCTCGAATAGGTCAATTTTTAATTTAAAAAATACATATTTTAGCGTAAAATGCGATTTTCAAATGTCATTTGTTTTCGAGTAATGACGTCATCGATTTTTTTTTAAATGGCACACTATATTTTTTTCCTTGATTCTGAAAGATCGTTTAATTCTCTATCAGACAGTACTAAAATTTTGCCCTCTTACATAGGAAAGTTTTCGAGTAAATGACGATTGAATGTTAGAAAACGTAAATTGTATCCATAAAAAAGTAACAATTCTGAGGTATGTAAAATAAAATACAATTGATTAAATTTTATACTTAAATTAAATATTCGAATTGCCATCCACCAACTTCTTGACAATGCGCAAGTCTGTAAAGAAATTCTTCTTGCACGTTATGAATGATTTCTGGGGCAACTCTGCGTATTTCGTCCCGAATGCGATTTTGAAGTTCTTCTAAATTACGTGGTTTATTATTGTACACTTTTGACTTCAAGTATCCACATAAAAAATAGTCAAGAGGTGTAAGATCTGGCGATCTTGCAGGCCATTCTATCGGTCCGCATCTGCCGATCCACCTCCCAGGAAAACAGTTGTCCAAAAAATCTCGTACAGGGCGCGCATAGTGCGGGTGCACCGTCTTGCTGAAACCATATGGTATCATCAGGAATGTCAGGGTCATTATCGTTAGGAAAAATTACTGCAAGGGCTGGAACAAGGTCATTTTCTAGAAACTCTAAATATCTTTATCCTGTAAGGGTTCCTTCAAAGAAGAAAGGCCCTACTATTCTGTCGTCAACTATTCCAGCCCACACATTTAATTTCTGAGGGTGTTGGGTATGTGCTTCTGTCATCCAATGAGGATTTTCCCGACTCCAATATCTGTAAGTTTAACGGTTTACTGTACCATTCAGACAAAATGTGGCCTCATCTGAAAAAAGTATTTGCCGGTGTAAATTTCTATTTCTTGACATAAATCCATTAGAATTTCGCAAAAGTGTAGGCGGCGATCGGGATCATCTTCATTGAGTTCCTGCACAAGTTGAATTTTGTAGCAATGATATTGTTCCTGCCTCAAGATACGTAGCACTGTGCTCTGACTAGTGTCATTGTTTAATGCAACCAATCGTGAAGAATTATGAGGATTATCCACCATACTTATCAAAATGTTCTGTTTCTGATTTTCATTAATGCTTGGACGTCCAGGTTTTGCAATATTTACAACATTGCCAGTTTCTCTAAATTTAAAATAAATCGCAAATTTCCTGCTGAGTTCTAGTCATATTCCCGCATCCGATAAGAATTAAAATTTCAATTCTTTAAGTAACAGTTAAATGTGCCTTAATACTTTAAATATAATAATAATTTCTATGTCGCTTACAATACTTATTAGAAAGTCGGTGTGACAATAACACTTTGCAAAGATTTTCACCTACGTGATATATAAAAGAACTATGGAATTCGAAAAACTAAACTTGATAACGTTTTTGCTTTATTTTAATTAATTTACGTTTTCTAACATTCAATCGTCATTTACTCGAAAACTTTCCTATGTAAGAGGGCAAAATTTTAGTACTGTCTGATAGATAATTAAACGATCTTTCAGAATCAAGGAAAAAAAATTTGGTGTTGCCATTAAAAAAAAATCGATGACGTCATTACTCGAAAACAAATGACAATATATATTTTTTAAATTAAAAACCGACCTGTTCGAGGATTTTTCCCAAAAAATAATTGTTTCGTTTTTATTGAATTTATTCCATAATTTTGGCGCATACTGTATATTTAAATTAGATTCCTATTCTATGTTAAATTTAGTCTTACCTTGTAAGGAAGTTGTATTTTATTTCTCTAAATTAATCCTACCTGCCTTGTCCTTAAAACTTTACCACCGCGCTTACCAACTAATCTTCAGAATATTTAAGAAGTCACATTCAACTAATCAACCACTAACACTAACCACTGGAAATTTAAAACACATTAACGCTTTAACAATTGATTAATCACATCACACACGTAAATAATCTACAGTTCACAAGTTACCTACGGTCACTAGCCACTATCACATCGTCCATTTGCCGTTGAACTAGACTAAACTTGAGGCGCCAGAAATCGGGCCTCAGTCTCGAGCGGACATGGAGCGAAAAACATTGATTTTAACCGTTTCGCGTGGTGGGGGAAATCATAACGTATAGACATGTACGGCGCAATTTGAGGCTCGCAAAATTCGGCCTCACTGTGGTGGGATTGGTGGGTAACCCGGACTCCCTACGCGGGTAGAAACAGAAATGGCGGGATATTGAAATGTAAGCCAGAGGTACGTTATAACATACGAGGGCTAAGATTAAAGCAATTATTTTATTTCGTTACATTGATTTTTGATAAATGTAGTAGGCAATCGGATTGGAAATTATGGGGTATTAAAATATACAGTGAAAGCCAAATTTTACAGTGAGGCCCGACCTCAATTGCTTCATACGACGATCCGCCACTGGTCTCACAAGACTCATGTAAGAGTCTCGCGAAATTGCGAGACAAGAAACTTGCGAAACTCTCACAAGACAATATAAGAACAACAACAACAAGAAAAAGATCTTAGAAAACTCTTGTCTTGTTTTGCAGTCAACACTAACACAAACAGCATTGCTTTTAATTTGTCTTATAACGATGAATCAGATAAGATAGATACGTAGATAAGGTGAAAGGTGATGAAAGTTTTGCATTATTCTGACATGATAGAAAGTCGTGAATTGACAGTAAATGGGTTTTATATCCATTCATTTTGGTTTAACCTGTTGTTCATTTGGAAAGTTTTGATTAAAACCTTCACCCAAATCTTTTAAATGCTGAATAACTTTTTCAACAAAAGTTTATCTCATTTCTTTTCTGAGAAGTCTTATATTTTTTGGAAGTTATTAAACTAGTTGGAACGCACAAACTGTTAAAAAATATATATATTTTTTTTAAACACAAGACATTTTCCGTGAGCAGTAAATATATTTACTTATTTGCCTTGTAGAGTTAAATTAAAATAATTGATCGTTGCAAAAAATGTCACTTAAGGCAATTCTAAGCAGCAGCATTGGTTGTTGTTCTACTTTTTTAATTTTATAGATGCGTAGGCAAATGTGTATTGCTTTTTTAATTTACTTCTTAATTTACTCTTAAATGTTATGGAAAAAAGTATGTAACTTTCGCGAAACCCTGCAAAGATCTGCACGGAACCCCAGAGTTCCGCGGAACATAGTTTAAGAAACGTTGTTATACAGGACCGGTAAAACCAAAAGATAATAGTATCCTCACATTCTCTAAAATAATGTTATGGAAGCTCACCTACCTTTTTAATTTGTTAATTATGTTCCTATTTACGTTAGAATTTATGCTTTTATTTTGACGTTTTCTGGAACATTCCCGGTCACATTCTATTTGATTCTCAGTCGAAAGAGATTGACAAACGTCAAAGTAAATAGCTGACAGTTGTGAAATTTGTTTGAAAGATATTCTTCGTCTAATCAAGCTGTAAGTCAACGTGGAGGTTACAATAACTTGAGTTGATTGAACTGGTTCTCTGTAATAACGAAAGTAAAAAAGTCATCATAGAAGAACGTAGATGCCAAAAATCGTTAACATTATTTTTAAACAGGAAACCTAAACATGTATTCTAAAAAAAGTTTACAATATCATTACTATACGTTAACTTTTTGAAACGACTTTATGTAAGCTATAAACTGTATGTTTATGTGTTTGTGGACATTTCATTTGAATGTCACATTTTATATCCTTCATAAATCTGTTTAATGATGATTTTCCATTTCCGCCACAAATATTTCACATCAGTTGAGTGCACTCTAGGATACTGTCATGAATATTTCATAAGCAATTTACAGTTTAAAATGGATCACAGTCTTTTGGAAAAGTTTGTTTTACGGGTTAATCGATGTTTATCAAAGAACTTCTAATAAATGTCAACCGGATTTACATCGCAAAAACTCAATTCCTCGCGAAACATTGAACTGCTTTCAGTAAATAGTATTTGAACAGCCAAAGAAGGAAGTTTACTCAACAAATTTGGAGCATTTAATATCTCAAAGCAATTGGAAGAAATACTTGGCCTTTGTGTTGGCAATTTAACTTGCAATATTCATTTAGAATCTTAAACAAAACTTTTAATTAACTGTAGCTAAATTATTGCTCTTGTGAAACACAAAATAAACTTAATATATTTGAATACATTATACTAAACAGAAAATGACTACTTTATACACGAAAATGATCTAGGTCTAAACATAGCGAACGTAGCAAAAAGTATAGGATAACATGCTTATCCAGATATATAGGCGATGATGAAGCAAAACTATTAGTATTTTCTGCAACGTGTTGTAACCTCTATTTTGATTAGATTTGAATGCTTCACGTAGAAAAACAAACTTTATTGCCAGTACTTGATTACATAACAAATAATATACTTCAAACAAATCATAACTGACAAATATTTACTTCGACCTTTCTATTATTCACGTTCGGTTTCTGAATATTAACTGAATTCTGGAGACAAAGGATCCGCTTATATATATTTTTAGGTTTCTCGAAGTTTCCGTGGCCTACGAGAACATATTTCGAACCAAATCGAATATAGCCTGGAATATTCTAGAAAACGTTAAAATAAAGGTATTACAAAAATTATAAATTTGAAAGCAGACAGAAACATTAACATTAACAATTAAGTACAGTAAGATTCCATAACATTACACTCCTCTTGGAACTGATCATCCTAACCCGGTTACTCTATTGCATAACTATTTTTATTTAAATCACAAGTACCACAATGTCGGCACCACTCTTCCATATCTAAAATGACTTTTGAGGCAATAAAATAGTTCCCTAACTTTGTTCAAAGTGTTATGTATTCCAAAGTGTTTACCATTAAATACAGTTCGATAAATCCGTTCTGTAACGTTAAGACTTTCCAAGATCCTTTTTAATACACCATACTGTATTACTAATGAATTTCAAAGGGTCCAGTAATTTTTAAAAGATGAAATTGTCTCTGCAATATCATTCCAGTTAAGTCTACCTAGATTTTTAATTGTCCACTGGAAAATATCACCAAAGATCTAACAAGAATTTTATTATCCTATTCATCCAGGATCTGCAACTTAATTCTTTGGCATAAAACTTTGTTTTTTTCTCTTACTTCATTCGGTTTAGTTGTTAAAGCTACTATGCTGTTGTAATTGTTCCACTAACGATTTTTCTTTTTCTATTTCATTCAACCAAGTTTCCAACTTATTTTTACTGGTATTAACTTCAATAATTATTAATATTTCTTTTTCAAATTTTTCGACAGTTCTTCGTTATCTTTAACCTACTGAGCTTCTTTTTGTTTCATTTGATCCTAATTTCATCTGATTGAAGAGTTCGGCATTAATAACTCCCAAAGTTTTATTGGTTATCCAAATCAATTGCTGTATTCTTCTCATTTTACAGTTCTTCTGTGTATCAATATTGAAATTCAGTTCTAGCTGAATACTTTCATTGCTTATTCTCCAACTGTCAGGTTCTTCTTGATCTTGACTGAATATGTCCTTAGAGCATTATTCGTGACCCTTTGCTCCACAGTTTCAACACTGGATGGGTCTTCGTCTCCTGTACATGGTGAAATCAGTATGGTCCCGTTCTTTATGACAATTATCCAATAAATATTGCAGACTCTTAACAAACCCTTCTATATTCTTTTGAATTCCTCGTTGCTCTCCATTCTGAAGCCTAATTTGAATTGTCCTATCTTGATCGGTTCTAGAAACTTGTTGAGCGTCTTCAATTTCCAACACCAGGGTTAGAGCTTCGGATATATTTTTATGTCTAGCTAACCTTACGCTTCACCGAACTTAGAGCCCAGAAGAAAACTACTTTCAGTCTTAACGAACTCCTTCGCAGAAAATTAGGACTTTATTCTGTAACGTGGTCATATTTTCTTCTACGAACGTGGATAACGAACGTTATCTTGTATCTCACTTGTCAATTGATTAATTTCCTCTTCAACAGATTCCTCAAATTCATTGAGTTTAACCTTAATTGTCTTTCATAATTTCTTATTGTTTTCTGCTTACTGATTTCGATTTCGTTTCTAAATTCTTACTATTTTTCATTTCTTCTAAACTGCTCAAAACTTCATCTTGATGATTTTCATTTCATTCTTCCTTCACTTCATCCTGGCTGCATTTCATTTATCTCTTTAAGTCTTCCTTCATTTTATCTTGGCTACTCTTCGTTTCCTCTTGGCTCTTTTTCATATTTTTCAAAATTTCCATTAATAGCTTGAATGTTCCCTCCATATCCTTCGCTCTTGTTCTCGTCACTGCTATCCACTATTCTTTTCTGCAAACGCCTCCTTTTTGGAAGGTCACGCTTCTTACACAAATGTAACTTCTACTTTGACTTATCTTTAAAATACGTAGAAAAAAAAACTTTATTGTAGCTATTTGATTACACAACAAATATGCTTCAAACAAATCACAACTGTCAAGTTTTTACATTGACGTTTCTATCATTCGTGTTGGGCCTCTGAACATAAACTGAGCCGTAGAGAGGAAGTAGATTCCTTTTATATATTTTAGGATTTTCAAAATTTCCGGTTTACGAGAGCGTATCTCGAATCAAATCGAATACAATCTGAAATATTCCAGAAAGCGTCAAAATGAAGATATTACAAAAATTATAAATTTGAAGGCAAGAAGGAACATAATTAACAAATTAAAAACGTAGGTAAGCTAACATAACAATATCAAAATAGAAACGAAAGTAGTAATAGGGAAATAAAAGTTAATTTTGGGAAGACAATAGCAATGATTACACACATTCAAACATATGGCACACATAATATAATGTAATATGGATATACGTAATATCTAAAAATATTCATAAGTATTCCTTAATTTACACTGAAATGTATTCAGTTTGTTCTCCCTTTTGCACAAGATATAGATAATACTGAAAAAGATCAAAAGTCTTTGGATTGCTTGTTACAAATAAAATGGAACGTAGGTAGATCAAATATAAACGGGAATTTTATTTTAAAATCCAGAGAAATTACAGTTCAGCTCTGTGTGTTTGAGGGGATAAAGATAGGTCGACTCGATTTGTTCCCTACGACTACCCTCACAGAACGATTTTGTCAGTCAATAGTACAAATAATATGTCGCACTAACTACTAAACACTAAATTTCCGACTTAAGAAGGGCTAATTAGGCTAATATTTTGAGAAAATTTTAAATGAGTCAGTCAACATAATTGTAAATAATTGTAGTAAAGAGAATAATAATAATTTAAATCAAAATGTTATACAATATAATTTACTCTTTACTCGATACAATGAAAGAAACAATTATTCTCAATAAAAATATGTTCTGTAATTATACAATCTAAGACCCCTTTTTTGCATGCGTTTTTCTCCTCGAAACGCGGAGTTGACAAAAACGCCGCGTTTCAAGATACCCTGAACAGAGTTACTACGTTTATGCATTTTACGCTCATTTATTTGTTTTCGCGTTTTCAATTCTGTCGCGATGGCTTTACAGAACACTTGACAACACGCGTTCCGAGAAAGCACGAAAATATATCGGCGTTTTTATGCAAAGCGCTCTTTGTCGCAAGTCCAGTGGCTCTGTCTGTCAAGAATAGTTTTAGCACAGTTTGTTTTAGTTTTAGTTTAGTTGTTGATCAAGCGGGACATGGATGCAATGGACACAATTGATATTGAAATATTTATTGATACCATCAGAGCAAATCCTGTTATACGGGATTTATCATCAGAATGTTATAAAGATACACGGATCCATTTTAATGTACTTCACTGATTACGGTGTTGCATAAAACTACCGACAACTGATAGAATACGCGTGCATAAAATGGAGCAGAAATATGCCGCGTTTTTCTCAATTTCGCGTAGAGTGTAGAAAAATGCATGCATAAAAGGGGTATAATAGGTCCCATAATAATTTACCTATTTCTTTCTGTAGATAGTTTTGATTGTGTGGAATGTCGATGGTAAAATGTATTAAATATATCATTTTTTATATTAAATGAAATTTATAAAGATCAAATTTTGAATGCCGGCAAGAAATGGAAAGGTAAATTCTCAAGAGGGCCTTACCTTGTTTTGTTGTAAAATACTGTTTACTGTTTTCCAACACTTTTAAAATTCATCTGTAATTTATTCCAAGTCCAGTACCAGTAATGTAATTAATGATATAACAAAAAATTATAATAAAATGACATAATTCATCTTAAACTGTATTAGTAGTATCAGTAGCATCAATTAAATACCAAGTCATTACTTCCTGTGTCTCTGAAGAATCCACACAGATTGGAAAGTTCTCAATTCCATCTTCTTCAACGTTCTAAAACATTCACGACTATATTTCTCTTTCGTTTGGGCTTCAGATTAAAATTCAAATATATTTAAGAGTTCTTCCACAAAAGGGGAATTTTCACCTAAACTGTTCATTTCCCGGGAAAAATACGTATTATGGAAACAAGAAACGGAAACATACAAAGTATTCATCTGTCTCTGCTTTCATGCGAGAATAATACATTTTACATTAAATTCTATATTTTTAAGGTTGGTAACTATACGTTGGATGAAATGTCTTCCGTCTTAGTTCTCAACCATTAAATATATCATATATTTAAAGCCGGGGGTCTAACTAGGCTGTTTTAGTGAAGACAACTACTGGAAGCTTTTAAAGTTGTCAGGTTAGTTGTTGATCACACTTGACAATTTATTGATTCAAGTTTGAGAAGTAAGTTAACATGCAAAATGGCGTTATTTCCATTTTGCTCGTTATTGTAACATAATACAATAATAAACAAAAAAACAAAAATCGATCTTTTTGGGTTAGATGGTGGATACGTAGAAGAGATTTATTTACTTATCAATTTAGATATTTGCCTATTTCAAATTGCAACTGTAATGTATTTCAACACGATAAAGAATATTAAAACAATATTTTTAATATCTAAATATAGTATTTACAAAGAGTTACAGCTACAGAAAAATTGCATCATATACTGGGGCATTCATTGATTTCATTCGTTAGGTAAGGCGCTTTCAGCTAGACACAAAAGATGCAAACTAAAATTTCCAGTTGAAGGAAAATTGCCACTTTTTGATCACACCCGGTTAAAAGTAACTTTGTAGAATTTTCAGTTCAGTTGAATACCCTGTACTCAATTTCAAATATTTTCCGGAATTTGCAAATTGAGGCTCATCCAGAGTCAATAGTATAATATTACTACTAAATTATGTGCTTAAATTTTGCAAATGGTGTCGTCACTTCTATAAATCCATGTCCAAGCACGCTGTTCGATTTCATACCTTTATTCCCCACGGCATTTTATTTTGCTGTCTCTGTTGTTGGGAAAACCTGAAAGTAAATAATTTATCCGAACCTCTGGCAGTGTCCCATTAAAAATTTAAACAGTGATTTATTTAAAATTTTAGCCTTCCTGCTCTCATCTCTTTTAGCTTAATATTCGGGAAAGTGATATTCAATGAATTATTCCATATTATTTCATTAGAGTTAAGTGCAAATGAAATTGGGAGTTAGCAAGGTTTGTCTTAAATTTATCTCTCAAAACAAATATGAGGTAGTAAATATTTATTGAAAGTGGTTCAAAATTGTTGTGGGATGGATAGTATATACAAAAATAAAGATACCATTTATGCTGACCTTTTGAATGTGATCCGTCGACCATAATGAAGTAAATAATTCAGTCAACCTTACTTATCTGAAGGAAATTTTGATGTATATTTTTTATTTCTGAGGCTAGTAAATTGATAATTCGACGCTGGTCGGGGATGGACCGTAGTTTTCATAGATAGTACTCACAGTATAATAGACCGTTCTTTACTTGTGGTCGTATTTAGCATTGTTTTAATCAGTAATAACTAAATGTAGACCCTTATATCTCGCGCACTCATGTCCTTCTGTAGGCTATGACAGAGAACAAACAGTTATTCGTCGGTCGGCGATATTACACTGTGGATTGTTGGTTATTTATTGATAAGATCAAGTGTGAAATAGCACACCAGAAAGTAATGTTATTATTGTAATGGAAAATGACTACATATGAATGCGCATTTTTTTTTATTTTCAAAGTAAAACATAGTGCTACTAGTAGGAGTATAACTATTGTAGTTTTTGTACAATAGTTTGTTTCTTGTAAAGATGCAAAGAACTATAGATGATTGATATGCGTAGCTTTGTGTCCTACGACAGATGAATTAAAAGGATCTTAATAAGAGAAAAAAGAAATAAAATAAATAGGTGAGAAAAAATTGTTAGAAGAAATTTTTTAAAATTTGGGAAATTTGTAATTAATTATACGATAATTAACAAAAATGGATAATACTATATTGATTTCTTTTGGCCATTTTGCACGTCCAAATTTCGCCACTACAGTATTTTTGTTAAAACATATTCTAAAAAAGTTGCCCTTTTCATTAATAATTGATTGCACCATGCTCTTGGCAATAAATTAATAAGAGAATATGGAATAATTCTTTAATTCATAAAATATATAGAAGACCAGAAGCCTGCCTTTACATTAGACTATGGAGAAGTTTAG
Organism: Monochamus alternatus; assembly: GCA_037114965.1. Lineage (NCBI taxonomy): Eukaryota > Metazoa > Arthropoda > Insecta > Coleoptera > Cerambycidae > Monochamus > Monochamus alternatus. Next base: position 66,894,013 of record CM073431.1, on the reverse strand, counting down.
AGGATAACCATTTAGGGAAAATTTAATGTAAACTATTGGTAATACTACATTTTATTCCTTAATACACCTGAAACCAAGACGGAATGTTTGTATTTGAGCCATAGAAGCCATACGTTTCTGTGAATTGGACGTAAGAATTTGCATATTTTCAAATTCCCACCGATTACTGCCAATCTACTCTGTTAGTACAACCAACTCATAAAAACTAAGTTACTGCAATATTAGCAGACTCACGTTTTCTCTATAGGTCGACAAACACAAACGTTTTCGTGTATAGTGCAATCCTCGAGTACACATAAATTACATTTTTCACATCCAATCCAATCCACATTTTTCTTGATTAAATGAGAAGTTTCTCCATAACCAACACAGCAATCTTCAGAATAAACATATTCTTCATCGAAATGGATTTCTACTGATTCAGATTGCGTCTCTTTGAAATTTTTTGTCAGCTTTGGTTTCGTTGTCTTTGTTTTTTTTTGTCTTTTCTTTTTACCAGATCCGTTGTTTCATACATGAAATAGTCTTGAAATTGTTAAGTACGGTTGCCAATTTCCTGGAATTTTTTAGCAGTTTCAACTTTAACAATGACAGGAAAAGGTGAAATGTTATCCAGCATTCTCCCTGGTATTACTGTGTCATCGACAACTTTATTGGTATCATCATTATAATTTTCATTTCCCCTTACTGTATGTTATATTTCAACAACAAAGTTGTTGTCACAGCAAGCACTCGCCAGCAGCTCTGAAGAATTCACTGCGTTGGGCTAATGCAACATCATCATCAAGCACTGCAATTCACCATCTTATACGGTTTATCATCTGTTTGATACAAGTTACTCTGGGGTCATAAATTCCAAAGCTTCAAAATGTTACTTTTAATGGCACGGTATCTACCTCGGCAAACGACAAGAAGTAACCTTCAAAATAAATGGATTTATTGAGGATATTCATAATGCAATGCCAATAATAATATATCTACCCCCTCATTCTGATCACGAGAACTGGAAAACCTCATACATTAGGGGGGGGAGGGTAGTTAAATGTCGACCGTTGTCAATCTCCTACATTGACTCAAGCTAACATTGTTGTACCTTATTATAGCCACAGAGAGGATGCCAATCCTCTTGGCAAATATAACTGGTGTACGGTGTACCTGTCAAACCTGCCGGCAGAGTGGTCACCACGATTGACGCCTTAAACCGCCACCGACCGACCAAATAATACAATATATTAACTCAATAATGATTTGGCGGCTTCTGTTATTCTAGAGCTGTAACTACAGGAAAGAATAATGTACAGTTTGATAGAAATAACTTACAGTACGTAACGTTGAGGTTTGCAGCGAGAACCGGAGTTGGTAGCTTGCAGTTTCACTCGGCCGTGCCTACTTGGCTGTCGATTTTAGGTAGTCGACTTGGTTTGCAGAAATTTGTAGTGTTGACTGGGGTCCTTCCGATGCAACGTTGATGTCTGTGGCTGCTTGATAGTCACTTTGTTAAAATTGTGTTGTTCTAATGATGCGTCAGATGAGCTTTTCCCGTTGCAACTTCTACAGATTTACTGATCTTTCGTCAGTGAGACTTGACGATGGACTGTACTGTAGAGGGCGACAGGGATACGAAAGCAGTATGCAGAAACGTGATTTACTGGTTATACAGTATGCGCCAAAAGTATGGAATAAATTCAATAAAAACGAAACAATAATTTTTTGGAAAAAATCCTCGAACAGGTCGATTTTTAATTTAAAAAATACATATTTTAGCGTAAAATACGATTTTTAATTTGTTTTCGAGTAATAACGTCATCGATTTTTTTTAAATGGCAAAACCATATTTTTCCTTGATTCTGAAAGATCGTTTAATTCTCTATCAGACAGTACTAAAATTTTACCCTCTTACATAGGAAAGTTTTCGAGTAAATGACGATTGAATGTTAGAAAACGTAAATTTTATCCATAAAATAGTAACAATTCTGAGGTATGTAAAATAAAATACAATTGATTAAATTTTATACTTAAATTAAATGTTCGAATTGCCATCCACCAACTTCTTGACAATGCGCAAGTCTGTGAAGAAATTCTTCTAAATTACGTGGTTTATAGTTGACGACAGAATAGTAGGGCCTTTCTTCTTTGAAGGAACCCTTACAGGACAAAGATATTTAGAGTTTCTAGAAAATGACCTTGTTCCAGCCCTTGCAGTAATTTTTCCTAACGATAATGACCCTGACATTCCTGACCATACCATATGGTTTCAGCAAGACGGTGCACCTCCGCACTATGCGCGCCCTGTATGAGATTTTTTGGACAACTGTTTTCCTGGGAGGTGGATCGGCAGACGCGGACCGATAGAATGGCCTGCAAGATCGCCAGATCTTACACCTCTTGACTATTTTTTATTGGGATACTTGAAGTCAAAAGTGTACATTAATAAACCACGTAATTTAGAAGAACTTCAAAATCGCAATCGAGACGAAATACGCTGAGTTACCCCAGAAATCATTCATAATGTGCAAGAAGAATGTCTTCACAGACTTGAGCATTGTCAAGAAGTTGGTGGATGGCAATTCGAACATTTAAATTAAGTATAAAATTTAATCAATTCTATTTTATTTTACATACCTCAGAATTGTTACTTTTTTATGGATAAAATTAACGTTTTCTAACATTCAATCGTCATTTACTCGAAACCTTTCCTATGTAAGAGGGCAAAATTTTAGTACTGTCTGATAGAGAATTAAACGATCTTTCAGAATCAAGGAAACAAATATGGTGTTGCCTTTTAAAAAAAAATCGATGACGTCATTACTCGAAAACAAATGCCATTTGAAAATCGCATTTTACGCTAAAATATGTATTTTTTAAATTAAAAATCGACCTGTTCGAGGATTTTTCCCAAAAAATAATTGTTTCGTTTTTATTGAATTTATTCCATACTTTTGGCGCATACTGTATACATTTGAAAACGTCTCCCACCACACCATCCCCCTCTTATTTACCCTATACTAAAAACAGGCAGCGCATCCTTCTTGTTGTAATGTTGAGCATTTGCATATGCTAGCCACAATTAGCAGCTTCAAATCTTCTAACCATCGGTAAATTCTTATTTTTACTATATATTAATAAGCAGATCTTACCTGAAGTCCTATTATTGTAAGTTATATAGGTATCTTTAGTAGAAGTGATAGAAAATATGTCGACTTAAGGTAGTAAAATCGACTTGATAAAATATTTTTTATTATCCTTCCAATGATGATACGTATTATTTTACCAATGTATTTTGGTCGATTTTCCTCAGTCTATCAAAACAGAATTTTTATTTTATACAGAAAAATATATTATTTTTATTTGTGTTCTCTCACTGTAACTGTATAAAACATAAGTTCCTGTTATATCAAAATCCACTTGTATTTACTCTCCAATTCCTCTCGATAATACGAGAACATGTTTTTGTATAAGTCTCCAGTTTATTTTTAGCAACATAAATAATAAACCAGCAGCAATATCTTAGAAATTAAATGTTGATATTGATATATGATCTCTCGTAAAAATAAAGATAAAACCCACATCTAATCCGTCTTCTTGAAACAGTTAAGATGTACTCTTGAATAATATATTAAATTCAATGGCACATCTGTATTGGGCTTGTCGAAATAAAATTTATTTGAGAAAATACTGCAGTAAATAATAAATTATTGTTCCATAATAATATATGATATACATCTTTTGTTTGTAAATAAAAGTGTATTCAATGCTCACAGATATCACTGGAACATATTTAAGGTATATATCATTTTCCGTGGATGGCACATTTAGGGTGGGTTAAGAAAAATCTACTTCTTTGCCATCAGAAAGATCTACTATACAGCATAAAGTCAAGAAATTCCGGATTGTTCTGCAAAACAGTATTGATTTTTGTATTCGCGGTTTAGCACTAGGTTTTTATAACTGTTGCAAATTAAAAACATTATTCACCGCTTTATTTATTGAATATCCTGATGCTGTCACAGTTGTTTCAAGATGGTGAATAAATAAAGGTATTTGTGAATAATTAAAATGTAGGTATGTATGATAAATCTTCGCGAATCCTAAGATGGTTAAATATCCATTGAACATGTAAAATAGAAGTATAATATCATCACTTGAGTGTAGCCGCTGTTGAATAATACTGTTTATGCCATATGACGTTTCTTCTAACTACGTATCCCAACGTATGGTTCCAATGCAATTGTTTTGTTTTACAAGTAGTAACCTGTAAGTGTAAACATGCCTCAATTCTCGAATGCAATTAAATAAATTCGAGTGGGAATTAATTCCACTTAAAAAATTCCTGAGTATATTATTATCTCTGATGTGCATATTTGCAATTGTTGAAGCTTTATGTTCCTTTAGAAAAAAAAGTGAAATAATTTCCTAATTTTTTTATGGGAAATAACTGGTCAAGAATACGGATTTACATTTTCCCATAAGAATTTATGTCACTTCCACTAAATTCGAGAATCGAGCCCCTGCAGATAATGAAATGGGATGTTTCTGTCGATTAGCTGGCATGAATAAGCTTAAATTTATTTTAATATAAATAAAGTATATTTAAATATTAAGGACGTGGCCAAGTCCGGACCTGAGATCTCGAACGAGATGCGGGCTTTAATGATTATTAGTTATTAAAAACAAATTTTAATTGATATATGTACAGGTAATATATAATTTTATATAATAATCCCTGAATATAATAACTGGGATACAATTTATATAAATAACTGCATTGAATAAAGCATGTACCTACTTATATCCAAATGCGGTGACAACTGTTTGACTTGTCGTTTTGGAACACTGGTTTCAATTGAACATGTAAGCATTGTTAAACTCCATATACTAACTTCTATTACGACTCAAAGGTACAAGTGTTGTTTGCTGTTTCCCGGGACACTAATTGTTGAAGGAATTGGAAAGCCTCCTTCTCAAAGGAAGACAATATTATTGTTTCGGCAATTTGTATTGTCAGATTATTTAAGACTCTATACAGTCAACAGTATTTTAGATCCTGAATAACTAATGAAATTCTTTAGAGACCCCTTATTCCATCAACGATATTGTTGTTTGAAATTAAAGCTAGTATGTACAGGGTGATTCAGAGCTTATCTAAAAATCTGAGTATACAGGGGACTCTTACAAATACAATTTTGTAAGAAAAAATCAAAGAGGTCAGTTCGAAAATGATTTAAAAATATACTTCTGCACGGCACTGAAAACTGGTCCACTGTAAAACTTGGTAAGGCGGCAATCTGTGACCGGACAAAATATAGAAAGAAATGCTCAAGGAAAGAACTTAATCACATTTTATAAGGCCAATTTTATACAGCAAATTTAACTGCTTTTGCCGCTATTGTTATTAATTATTAATAGGTAGATTTAATTTGTGTAGAAATAACAAAACCTTCTGTTACTACGAGATGACACTGGATCAAGATGAATGTAATAATGAGTCATGAGTCACTTATAGATTTCGTAAAATGCAAGATAAATAATATTTTCGATAAATAAAATAGTTTGACATGCCTGTTGTTACAACAACATTTTGGGTTCATCTTACCCAGTTTCTACAAACTAACACAAATGTTTCTGCTCCTTGTGCGTTTTGAACTCGTAAGTTATTGGCAACAACTATGATACATTTTTTTAAATATTCCCACAAAAAGAAGTCCAAATGATCTAAGTGGCGGCCATGGCACCAATCATCCTTGTCAGATCACTTGGTGTTAATGCTTGGATATGTTGTACATAATACGGATATAATTGAACCTCGTGTGTGATAAGTCACACTACTGCAATAGGTCATGGAAGTCCTAGACCGCCATCTCCACGATTCGGTTTCAAATTTCTCTCGCGTTGCACTACACTTGCACACACTGCACACCACGATAAAAGTAGTTGCATTTGGCACATGTTTACCGGTAAATCGTACTTTAACAGAACACATTTTATTAAGAAGAAAAGGTTCTATAAACATATGTCGTAGAAGGCTTCCTTTCCGAGATACAGACTGTTGAATGTAATATTTTGTTCTCGAATTTTCATTATTACTTTCTTAGACTTTTTTCATATTTGGGGGATAATGCCTATTCATTATCGGGCAATAAAACAAGCGATAAGAATGTTCAAAATCTTGCACAGTGTCGGAGTGGAGGAGGTGCTCAACCCCTCAACAGAAGTTCTACGCCAATGACTTGTTTTTCTAAACACTGTTAGTTTCATTATCTAGTTTACCAAAAATAATGTCCCTTCTTCTGTTTCGAATTTTTGAACGGAGAATGGTAGAATTAATGACGTTTTTATATTAAATGATTAAATTTTGGTGATTTTTAAAACATTAACATAATTTAAATCAAATAGGCACTTGAAAGAAGTGTAATAAAAACTTGTAAGAAGACTCTCGGCGCAGAAATAATACTAATGATATATTAGTTTTAAGTATAATTTGACGTTGCGTGCAATAACCACTTACTTGTTGTACTTGTTGCATAAATAACTATAATGTGATGCTCACCCTAGATTTTATGAGGTTCGCCAAAAAAATTAAATTAAAGACCCAGCTTTGGTGTCTAACACGACAAAGCAAAATGGCCGTCTTATACCAGAAAAGCCTTCGACCTCTCCCTGACCTTTAAATATCAGTGCTGCCTCATAATAGGGCAATCCAACGAACTGTCAAATCACTTTAAAAATGGCGGCTGTAGGACAAACAACTCGACATATGACAAGCAGAAATTTGTGATTTTGTGTAGAACTGTGTATTTGTCTCATTATATTTTATACCTATTTCGGAATACCAAGAATAATTCAGACTTTCATAATGGTTTTGTTTTGTTGTGTTATGAATTGTTAGAGTAGAGGACAGCGAGAAGATCAAGTTAGATTTTTTAGGACTCCTGCTGCATTGAATTATTGACAGATCTCAATGAACTCTCATATAAGACGGCAAAAGTGGCTTTAGTGCAATAAAACAGCAAGACCTAACTCAAGAAAAAATTAAATACAGTGTACAAGTTTTAAATATATTATTTATAAATAGGCACCTAAGTTCTTTTTTCTCTCCAACTAATAGCATAATTACACCCCCGCCAGCCCTAGCAATTCAGGGTCCTGGAGAATACTATATATAATATTAATAAAAAAATATATTGATAACAATATTGGCAGTTATATATAATTAATTAGTAAACTATTACAGAGGTACGTAATTTGATTTTAACAATTATTTATCCATAGATACATGGCAGAATTTATTTTCAGTTAAAGAAAATTCTGCGGGTGCTTGAAATTCTTAATAATGCCACTGTTTCCAATTCACATATATTTGACAAAAATTAAAAATAATAAATAAAAGTCCATTTGATAGAAAATATATTTAATAAAAAATATTAAAAATAAGTTATATATACAATTCTAAAAAAATTGGGTACATAGATAAATAGTACAAAATATTTAATAATCAATTGGTTTTTTGATATTTTAAATAATTGCGGCATTGCAATAATAATTTAAAGTTTGTTACAGCACAATAAAAAACATTAGCAGCAGGGAAAATAAAAATTTAATGCACCAAGTTCATTTTTGAATAGTCAACTATTTCTTGCCTCGGCCCATTTGAAAGAAAAAAATTGTAGATATACCGAAGTGCAGTGAATACTGAGAATATTCAGCAACTAGAACGTTTTACCTAAAATATAAACCCACTTTTTCTTATTATAATGAAAATATATGAGAAATAGGCTATTACACTTTCTAATATGAGATATGAAAGAGTTGCTGATCTGGCAGGAACTAGGGGGGCCCACTAATCGCAGGGCCCTACCTAGTGCCCAATGGAAAATAGGGGCCTGCATAGGTAGGTATATATTACTTTTACATATAAATATTGCAGATATTTAAAACTTCAGAAAACATTAGCACAACACTACATTTTCGTTTATATCTACCCATCTTGGTCTCTGACAACGTTGCAGTGGTAATTTGATAACCCAAATGCAATGTAGTAATCCAATCAAGATGTAAGTTATCTGTTAAAGCAGCCGGTTTACCTAAAATATATGCTTTTAAATTGTTGTATATAACTTTTTATTAACTAACCCGATACAAAATGTTTTGAACAAACGACACTGTATTTAATTTATTCTTGAGTTAGGTCTTGCCGTTATATTGCACAAAGCCACTTTTGCCGTTTTATATGAGAGAGTTCATTGAAATCAGTTCTATGTCTATAATTCAATGCAGCAGGAATCCTAAAAAATCTAACTTAATCTTCTCGCTGTCCTCTACTCCAACAATCATAACACAACAAAACCAAACCATTATGATAGTTTGAATTATCCTTGGTATTCCGAAATAGGTATAAAATATAATGAGCCAAATACACAGTTCTACACAAAATCACAAATTTCTGCTTGTCATATGTCGAGTTGTTTGTCCTACAGCCGCCATTTTTAAAGTGATTTGACAGTTCGTTGGATTGCCCTAGGGTGCATTCCACTAAGCGATTGCAACGCCCAGAACGACCAATGAGTCGTTCCACAAAGCGACCACAGGCGTTACAATTGGGCTTGCAACGTCATGAGACGTCAAGAGTTGACGTCATCGCAAACGACCGCTTCGAGCTCACAACGCCCACGGTCTTGAGGTGGGTCAACACATCATTTGTCATAAATTACGGGAAAAGTCAAATAAACTATTTAAATGTCAAGTCTAAGATATATGGTTGAGATGGAGAAAATAAGTTTTTATAACTGTGAAACAGGCACTGTTATGGAGATCGAGGTCCCAGTTGCTCAGGCAATATGTGCAAGAGATGGTATGTAATTCAGTTATGCTTTTATATTTAATTTTTTTTATCAGTATTTATTTTTCTTGCAGATATTGCCTTCGCAACAGAATTAATGAATGCTGCTTTACAAGAGTCAAATTCTTTTTCTGGTGAATCTGCTGAAAGGGTATTCGAAGAGGAAATAAGACACGACACAGAGGTTATTGGGACTGAAGTTGCAGTTTAATATTCATTTTAAGACCTAAATAATTAATATATTTTACTGAAATATGTATATGTAATTAATGTATGGTTACATTCTTAGTTACATTAGTAAAATCTATGAGTAACACCAATTTAACTTTTTTACCTAGAATATATAAAAATTATATATAATTACCTTTTCTACCTAACCGTCAAACCATATGTCAAACTAATAACTGACAAATATAAACAAACATGGATCCCAACTCTGTTCCACTAGGATTCAAACCACATCCGTGAACAATGCGCACAAGAGCAGTTTTAACCTAGTGGAACGGGTAAAATTGCGATGGTCGTTCTGGGCGTTGCGATCGCTTAGTGGAATGTACTCCTATTATACAAAACTTCTCAAATTTGATTTTGACATTTGACAAAGACATTTCAGAACTTCAAAACAATGCAAATATTAACAGTGATAAAACCCTTCTAAACATGAGAAAAATGAAACTTGTATGTAATATATGTATGTGTGATAAAATTCAACAAGTTGCCATCGTCCTGAGTGATACGCTTTGCCATTAGTTTATGTACCATGTCCTTCGCCTTCTCCAGCTAAGGTTAGAAACTGCACGTTCTGGCGGTGTTGCGGATAAATACAAAGGTAAGTTTATATAAAAATTACTAACTTTTGAAACTATGAAAACTTGTTACTTAGACCAAAGCCTTCTACCAGATGTGTTTTAAATGTATGTCCTTCTTTTATTTAAATATAAGCTTTATTCATATTGTTGATATTATAAATAGAAAAATAAATGTTACAAAAATGGTTGTCTTGTAAATTTTTCAAATAAAATTAGTTATGCAATCCTATATAAAGGTAGGTGACATTTCTGTTGAATGATACATATTAAAAATATGTACTCAAATTTCTGATTATTCTAGCAGTACAATTTTGAATCGTTACAACATTTTTATTCACTTGAATTTTATTTCAGTTGGGAAGAGGAAGATACGCCCAGTCATATTATTACTAAAATAAAACTGTGTTTAAAATTCAGTTCATGTTAGAATTTGCAAAAGTGAACAAGGAAAAAGATTTAGGGCTACTTCCTGTTAAACCTTCTACACAGGAAAATTCAAGTTCAAAGCCATTTAATTTTCGCTTTTCAGCTGCTCCACCACTCAACCATTATAGATTTGCTTCTGTGAATAAGTCTATTAGACATTCGGGTCACACAGACTCACTACTTCCGACAATTTACAGCATTAGTTGCCAAAGCTGTTTCCAACATTCGCTCAGGACAAATAAAGAAGAAATACTGCGAATGGAAAAGTTAATTACGTCTGTCACCGTCCGATAAAAGAATTTCATTAAAAAATTCGCTGCACATGTAGATCCATTGAGGGCCATTCTGTGACTAATGGAAAATAGAGAATGAAAATTGTAGTGCATTGGAAGCCATAGGCGTGGCGACGGTAAGGCGGGTGTCGCGATTCACAATTGATACAACAACTTTCTGTGCTGTTTACAGCTGTATATGGTTTCAGATAATTATATATAATGAAGGAAAACAGTTTGTTATTTTGGTTTAGAAACAAAAATTTTATTTATTAGGAAAAAACTGAAGGAAAATACTCATTTATTAGTTAAAATCAAACCTTTGGAGTTGGAGTTTATTATTGCTATTATTATTCATTTTATTTGGGTTCTTCTTAAATTTGGCAACAGAGAAATAACAGCATTTCCAGAGAATAGACGTAATTCAAAGCAAACTGTCAAGGTAAATAAATTATTTATAAAATAATAACGCTTTGCAAGAGCAGATATGTTCTAATATTAACGATAAATAAAAATAGAAACTTCTTATTAGTGGAAAAATCAATAAACAAAACGGGTTTATTAAAAGCAAATACCTACTGATTATAGGCATTATGCAGATGCCTAATTTTCTAAAAATATTACAATAAGCAATATTTACAAAAAAAAAACAAGTTCTCATTAACAATTAAATGCTCAAAAAACAAGGATTTATTTAAGTAGATCTAACATATCATATTTGTTCGAAAATATTTATTGGTTTTGTAAGCTTCTAAAATATACAGGGTGTTAAAGAAGAGTGTAAAATATTTAAGGAGGTAATAGTATGAACCAAAATAAGCAGAAAAGTCTCAATAAACATAGGTCCGCAAAGTAACGGTTGCGGAGGTATGGAATGTTTTATATTTTTAGCTCCTTTTTTATTTTGCAAAAACATTGTGTATTTTCTTATAATAGTTGGCTGATGTTTAGTGAAATAAGCAGTACGCATTTGACAGTTGTTCTCAGTGCGCAAGTTACCTTTCGCTATGGCTAGTTACTCTAACGCAGAATTAACAGACATGCATTTCATGTATGGTCGTGCTAGTGGGAACGTCACCGAAGCGCGACGTCTTTATGTTGACGCTTATCCAAATCGCCAGATTCCTTCACAACGCATGTTTGGAATAATTCACCAAAGATTGCGTGATACCGGTTCCTTGAGCAAACAGTGCCATTTATCCGGAAGACCAAGGTCGGTATCCACTCCTAGAGCAGAAGAAGAAATTCTAGCACTGGTAGAGCAGAATCCAGGTACGAGTGTGCGGAGAATATCAGCCGAGGTAGGAATTAGTGGTCCTCTTGTTTGGAGAATCCTTCACGAGCAACTGCTTTATCCATACCATGTGCAACGAGTACAGGCCTTAAATCCAATAAATGATCATCAAGCACGTTTGGTTTTTTGCCACTGGTTCCTACGTCATGATGCTGTTTTCTTGCAAATATTCTTTTTACTGATGAGACCGGGTTCACAAGAAATGGAGTGTTTAATTTTCAAAATATTCATATTTGGGCCGACGAAAATCCTTATGCTCTAATAGAATCTGGACATCAGACACGTTTTTCATTAAACATTTGGATGGGTATTGTAGGTGACAGGTTTCTAGGTCCTGGTGAGATGTAACTGGTCTGCTACTTCCTGCTCGGCCTAAGCGGCTCGACTTGCTGGAAGCGACCTACATTGTCGTAGTTACTTAATCGCAGACCTCTCGCCCTGGGCGATGCGCCATTAAATCTATAAATTATACTGCAGGAAACAACTACTCCGCGGGCTAATGTCCCGACCGGCATTGAATTACACCTGCAGTATCTGTGTGAACAACCAAGAACCCTTGTCGGCCACTACACCAGACATAGACCGGTTTCGGGCTTGTTAGCCCTCATCAGTATACCATAGGTGAGATGAACGACGATGAACTGGTCTGCTAGTTCCTGCTCGGCCTAAGCGGCTCGATTCGCAGGAAAAACGAGAAAAAAATTCCTACTACAACGCCCTCTTTCTCGGAAACGATGCGTTTTAGGAAGTAAGTTGATATCACAAATGAACATTATTTTAACCTGTTCTATCGATTCCTGAAGTTATCAAGATTAAACCTGAATCACCCGGTATATCTGCGTATACTTGCATAAAAAATAAACCTTCACATTAGCTGAAAAACATGTTCGGTTTGAACATTCGTATACGTAAACTATTTTTTGAAAGTTTTTAAATGCGTTAATAATAATATATCTACCCATCATTCTAATCACGAGGATTAGCTCAGACGTCAGAGGCTTGTGAGCGAGAGGGGACGGCATATTATTATTAAGCAGGCCGCATTTGCGCCCAGGATCGACCTATGTCGGTAGGTCATAAGCACCATTCAGTGGACGAATGAGGAAAACCTGGAAAATTTCATTAATTAGCGAAGCGGTCAAATGTCGACCGGTATCAATCTCTCACATTGACTCAAGCCAACATTTTTGCACCCATACCAACAAAGAGGGTGCCAATCCTCTCCGCAAATATAGCTGGTATGTGGTCTACCCGCCGAAGGATTCGAACCTGCCAGCTGAGTGGCCACCTCAATACAAGTATTGACACCTTAAACCACTCGACCACCGACCGACATTTATCAGCAATGAAGTTGTTTACATCTGATATAAACTATTTCAAATTATCCCTTATTTCGTGTAAACATTTCCAAGAAGAACAACAACAATATATTTTACATCTTTGATGCAAGAACGTTGTTAAGAGTCACGATAAAATTATGGAACATCTGAAAACGTACTTTCGTATATCTTTTAAATTTTGAGTGAAGTAATAAAACGCCAATGAAACGAAACGTATTCAAATTTATTTTGCTAACAATACAAGCTTTTCTTGCGCTTAACTCTATTGACAACAGGGAAAAATAAAAGCGTAAAATGGAACATCGCGATAAAAGTATATCGTGTTACGGTTTTATGTAGATTTTCCCGCATATAGTGCGTGTGATACATAATTCATTATTACACACGTCACATGGCTCATGCAACATTGTTATTGGCACATTAAATATATAAATTATCCAATTTAGGAAAATATAAATCTTTTTTATAATCGATAATAGTTATAATTATCTTTGTTTGATGATATCTATAAGTGCGGGACACTAGACAGAGATTTTTTATTTCTAGCAATAATCAATGTTAATATTTTTAATACAAAACCGACAGTATCATTGGGATAATCAGAAAATATGTATTTACTTAACTTAAGGAATTTATACACTAAGTAATGTTCAAATTTAACATAACTTGAAGCCAATAAACCACAATTAATTGTTTAATATTCATATTAAATATTTGGACTGTTAATCGCATATATAAAGGCAAGTGAAACGGATGTCATAAAGATGTAAAACAAATGGGTTATTAGTGGCTTTATCTAATAAAGCACATTTAGAACTGTGAGTTTTGATGGCTGAATAAAGCTTCTAGTATTTAACAAATCAGGCTTTTTATTCTTCAACTTAATAGAGAAACTACGGCTACACATAGAAATATCATTCATTAAGTCATCTGGTATGCTGTCATTCGTTTGCTGAAATTGTCCATAACTGTGACACATAAAACTGGTTGTTTCTCGAAAAACACGTTGAATATTTGCTTTCGATGTCATTAATTATTGCTGGCTGGTAGGCCTACACTTTCCCCTTTACATAACCTCGAATAAAGAAATCTAATGGTATGAATCACATGATCTTGCTGATCAATTGATGACAGCATTCTTCGAGGTAACTTGATCAGGAAATTTGATATGTAACAGGGGTATGGTTCCACAATTTACTGAAACCACATGTTCAAATTCAAATCATAAATTTTATAAAAGCAAATATTGTTTCATTTGTCACGATCAAATTTTTAATGAGGTATAGTCTAATTACTCCACCACCCCAAAATACTCACGTGCATCTGTGTGGATGCATTCTTTTTTGGTGGATTTTCATCACTTCAAAGTAGACAATTTTGTTTCTTAATGCATTTTTCATGATCAGTTATTCAATGTGTAGTAATTCTTGACAGATTCAATGGTTGCGCACGATGTCGAATTGATGTGTTTGGAAACTCACGTTATAACATTTTGTTCGGGATAGTTATAAAAAATTATGCATGCCGGCAGCTTCAGAGAAGTCTATGGGTCAGGGTTAATCACCTTAGTCTCTTTTTTATAATTAGTGAAGTAGTGCACTGGTAAAATCAACTTAAAAATATGTATATGATGCAGTTTTGGGCGCCAACCAAGTATTATACTGAAAACTAAGCTGTATTTACCAGTGTAGGCTAAAGGTTGTAAATATGAAATAATAAAAAGTACAAAAAATATCACAGTTTATTAATCTCATCGGATCTAAACGACACTCGTTTGGAGTGCTCTGGAGCGATTTCGGAGTAGTTATGGATTTACTGCACCAAACCCTTCCAGATGTACGAGATGAAATTTATGCATTAGAATTACAGATTGTTACTGCATGTGTTGACTTCTAGATGACCATAAGTGACTTTGCAAACAGATAAATTAAATCCGTGGATCTTACACTACATTTCTGAATTGCTATTAGATTCTTAGTTTAAAATAAATTGCTTACTTTACAATCAAAATGAAAAGCGAAAACTGGAATGCTATCTTCGATGGTTTGTTTTGACCGAAGTAATAAGGTATTTCTCAAAATCTGCAAACCAAGTATATGATTATTCAAAAATCATTTTCCAGAAAGCAGAAGGACAGGAATGGTTATTGTAATTTGGCCATTCTTCCAAAAACCTAACGCTTTCTAATTGGTTCTTATTTAACTGCACTGTGCTAAAAACTTTATTATTTATATATTTGTATTTGCAACATATCGTTATCACTAAATCGCGATAGAGGTCACTAGCTTTCAATGGTTTTCTACTGTGATGTGGAACACTTCGTGTCTGTGGCTTGTTAGCCTGGCGTGGAGTAGCTAATCAGGCCTATGATTGAACGTTCAGGTTAGCGTAACCGATGACAGTTAAGTTACGATAAATGGGTGGGCATAACTGAGCTCTTAACCGAAATGGAATGATCGAACAACCAGTTATCTGTGCCTGTTATTATGGCCAGATAACCCTGTCATGGCAGTTAATTCTTTAACGTACGTCATCTGTCATCACTCATATGCCAAAATTTAAATCATAGGTACTTAACAGTAGGTACAAGTGGCAAGAAGTTTAGGGCACATGAACCAATGCCAATATGAAGAAATGTTAAATTACATTAACTGTAAGAAAATATTGTTGCGAAGCAAAGTAAACCCAACGCATGTTAATATAAGTAAGTACTTTGGCAAATTTTTGAAGTACATATAAATTCTTTAGTGTATGGACCGCAAACAAATCCCCAACAGTGGTGGTAGGTAAGTAATATATTTCATATTAACTTATTGATACAATTATTTAAATTATTTTAGATTCATGCAGAGTGAAAGCAGAATGTAAAAAGGAAGAGCAGAAAACTTCATCAGGATCAAAAACTAGTAAAACCTAGATGCACATATTCAATATTTATACACAGTTTACGTGGGTAATCAAAAATGTACCTTTAGGCATGCGATCTGTGCTACTGTGCTAATTACAATTTACTACGCCTTCGTGGAGTCCATGTTGCAATATATTATAATTATAGGAGGATAGTATAGGATGCAGCATATCAGTGTTAATAGTAATCCATTAGAAATTATTGTCAAAAACACATCACTATCTAATAAAAATAATATTTAAAAAAAATAAAATGTATTATTTATACCTACTCTTTATAGAACCTAAATTATTACCAGTAATTAAAAACTAGATACCTAACTTTTGTCATTGTGGCTTTCTCCTATTCATAAATTAATTATTAATAATATTAGGTATACTCGCGTCAAGAATTCAGACGTCTTACGTCACGGTTGACGTTACACATTTGTTTTTATTGTCAACGTAATTTTCGATATTTGGTCGCATTAAAAACAATAATTTTTTACAATTTAGTGCAATATATAATGCAAACTTTTAGTGTAGTATATAGTTTTATTACTATCAGTTGCAGTTTCTTAAATATTTTGATGAAAATATAGTGAATTATTCATTTGTTCGTATGACGTAAGTCGTCTGAATTCTTGACGCGAGTATAATAATATATATATTTCTTTTTGTTTGTTAATATTCATTTAGGTATCACTATCATACTCAGAATAGCAATCTTAATTGTATAAAATTGTAATCCCACTTAGAACAAACTTTAGTTTTTTTTAGGTTGTGTTTACTGTCAAACTATTAATACCGTATATTACTAATTATGTAAAACTATGATATGGCAATAAATTGATACTGAATTATGCTATAGACAAATAATAATAAAATTATACATTATATTAATATGCCAAATGTCATACGTCAATTGCCAGAAATAAAATTAAAATTTCTGACCAATAAAAAGCTCCAATTACATTTAACGGCAGGTTATTTCAAGCAGTTTCATAACTGGGTCACGTGATCATTCTCAAGTTAAGTAACTGGGAAAAATAAACTTGGCAGGTGTGTCAATCATACGAATTTCTGATTAACCTACCAGTTATCGTTAACAGGCCTTTTAATGCTAACTGGATGTGTTCGATCATAGGCCCGAATGGCAGTTAGAGGTAGCTGTGCTATTCCGCGTTACTCATAGTCTCTACTGTCGGGTTAGACAGACTTAAAACAGGTAAGGTTATTCACCTGTTACCTCACCTATGGCATACTGATGAGAGCTGATAAGCTCGAAACCGGTATATGTCTGGTGGCCTGCTGACGAATGACCTGCAGAGTAGTTGTTTCCTGGAATTCCGTATTTACTAACATTTCTAATTTGGAACTGATTTTGGGTGTAAAAATTCTTAAAATGTGTTAAGTAAATATTACAATTAAAATACAATTTTGAATCATATTGGGTTACATAAAAATGCTTATGTCTACATCGGTTTTATTCTATAATGATGTTAGTGGTCCAAACACGGAATTCTAGGCTCTGCGGACTAATGCCCCAGCAGTGAATTACACATGAAAAATCGCTATTTTGTCGCTACTTTCTCCTGAGGCAGACAATGAGATAAGATTATGAAATAAAATACATAACGTATATTTTCTGCAGAAACATATTTTTTTATCTTGTTGGCCGCGCACCCGCGTGTTAATGGTGTTAGGTTGAATTTCTACTACTTCGTCGTAATGTTTCGATCGCAACATGTGCCTAATGCCAGGTTAAATTACATAAAAAACTTGTAATTAACAAAATAATGACCTACGCATTATAATTCTAGATACAATTTAACTATGTATACAGTATGCGCCAAAAGTATGTAATAAATTCAATGAAAACGAAACAATTATTTTTTGGGAAAAATCCTCGAACAGGTCGATTTTTAATTTAAAAAATACATATTTTACCGTGAAATGCGATTTTCAAATGTCATTTGTTTTCGAGTAATGACGTCATCGATTTTTTTTTAAATGGCAACACCATATTTTTTTCCTTGATTCTGAAAGATCGTTTAATTCTCTATCAGACAGTACTAAAATTTTGCCCTCTTACATAGGAAAGTTTTCGAGTAAATGACGATTGAATGTTAGAAAACGTAAATTTTATCCATAAAAAAGTAACAATTCTGAGGTATGTAAAATAAAATACAATTGATTAAATTTTATACTTAAATTAAATGTTCGAATTGCCATCCACCAACTTCTTGACAATGCGCAAGTCTGTGAAGAAATTCTTCTTGCACATTATGAATGATTTCTGGGGTAACTCTGCGTATTTCGTCCCGAATGCGATTTTGAAGTTCTTCTAAATTACGTGGTTTATTAATGTACACCTCCCAGGAAAACAGTTGTCCAAAAAACTCGTACAGGGCGCGCATAGTGCGGAGGTGCACCGTCTTGCTGAAACCATATGGTATCGTCAGGAATGTCAGAGTCATTATCCTTAGGAAAAATTACTGCAAGGGCTGGAACAAGGTCATTTTATAGAAACTCTAAATATCTTTGCCCTGTAAGGGTTCCTTCAAAGATGAAAGGCCCTACTATTCTGTCGTCAACTATTCCAGCCCACACATTTAATTTCTGAGGGTGTTGGGTATGTACCTCTGCCATCCAATGAGGATTTTCCCGACTTCAATATCTGCAAGTTTGACGGTTTACTGTACCATTCAGACAAAATGTGGCCTCATCTGAAAAAAGTATTTGCCGGTGTAAATTTCTATTTCCTTGACATAAATCCATTAGAATTTCGCAAAAGTGTAAGCGGCGATCGGGATCATCTTCATTGAGTTCCTGCACAAGTTGAATTTTGTAGGGATAATATTTTTCCTTCCTCAAGATACGTAGCACTGTGCTCTGACTAGTGTCATTATTTAATGCAACCAATCGTGAAGAATTATGAGGATTATCCACCATACTTATCAAAATGTTCTGTTTCTGATTTTCATTAATGCTTGGACGTACAGGTTTTGGAATATTTACAACATTGCCAGTTTCTCTAAATTTAGACTCTACCTTACTGACTGTTGATTGGTTGATATGGCGATCTGGATATTTTTTATTAAATAAATCGCAAACTTCCTGCTGAGTTCTAGTCATATTCCCGCATCCCATAAGAATTAAAATTTCAATTCTTTGAGTAACAGTTAAATGTGCCATAATACTTTAAATTGAATAATAATTTTTATGTCGCTTACAATACTTATTAGAAAGTCGGTGTGAGAATGACACTTTGCAAATATTTTCACCTACGTGATCCATAAAAGAACTATGGAATTCGAAAAACTAAACTTGATAACGTTTTTGCTTTATTTTAATTGATTTACGTTTTCTAACATTCAATCGTCATTTACTCGAAAACTTTCCTATATAAGAGGGAAAAATTTTAGTACTGTCTGATAGAGAATTAAACGATCTTTCAGAATGAAGGAAAAAATATGGTGCTGCCATTTAAAAAAAAATCAATGACGTCATTACTCGAAAACAAATGACATTTGAAAATCGCATTTTACGCTAAAATATGTATTTTTTAAATTAAAAATCGACCTGTTCGAGGATTTTTCCCAAAAAATAACTGTTTCGTTTTTATTGAATTTATTCCATACTTTTGGCGCATACTGTATAAAGGTGAGTTGATGTTATTTATGAACGAAAAATCACAAGAGTATATTATACAAGGTTAAATGTGCAATTTTTAGCTCAATCTGAAATTGCCAATATTGAATGTTACAACGTACACTTTCTCTCACTGCAGCAATATATTCATCTAACCGAGCACGACAAGGAGGTATTGGTGTTGCTTTATCAATAACGCAATCCGAATTTCTTAAATGAGTCATGAACTCTAAACTGCGTAGACGCTTCATTTTGTTTGCAAGGTAATTTGAAATTATAAATAATTTAAAAGATGATAAATCGTACAGAATGAAGCTACAGTCTCTAAAAAATATTTTTTGTTCGAAACATTTGGAGGTTTCGATTTCATCAAATTCATGGCATCAGGAAAGTTCTAAGAAATTGGTTAAGTTGCTAAAATAAATCAGTAAATGCAGAAACAAGTTTCTTAAGACCCATTTTGCGCAACAACGTTGGAGATATAGTTTCATATTTTTCATTGTCTCTGCATAACGGTAAGAAACATAGTTTTCTTTATAGCAAACAAAGTACAAACGCATATTTCAGTCTATTTTTAGGGTAAAATATCTCATGTATCTTTTGCTGCAGTTTTAGAAGGGTATATATATGGAGATAAGGAACATCCAACAGAGAAATGCTTCCGGAAGCAGCATGGGGCATTAAAAAAGATATTTTTCCTTTATTATCTTAAAGCAGCAGTTTACTTATCAGCCCCTTCAAGCAGTGCTGCTAATGAACAATTATTTCTGAAGCAGGAAAAGTATATTAATTCAAACGGACCAGACTTATTTTTGCTAAAGCAGAAAGTATAATTATGTTTTATAATTATTTACTAAAATTAAATTGTTCATTAATTTTACTTGTACTCATATTTAAAGCAGAAACAGTTATATGTTTCAAGGGAAGAGATTTTGTAAACATTTTATTTAAAAAAAATATTCGACATCAAATTGTTGAAAGCCATTTATACCTATAATATAATCACCCTGTATGAACAAAAAGTCTAACGTGGCTAAAACAATATGAGAAGTGTTGTATTAGCAATATTGCATAATTCTTTTTAAATTACTTTTTTAATATCGACAAACACGTTAAATGGCAAAATTATATTTAATATGTTTGTAGATACCTACCTATACTGGGTTTTTAAACGAAAAGTAGCCACCCTCAGAATTTTTTAAAATTATCTTTTGGTGGAAAATTGCCAAAACATGTCAACAAAGATAACAAAATGGCCTCCGTTAACTTCCATACAGTAATACAGACGACTGAAAAATTTTACGAATATTCGCGAGAACTTGCGGTGTCAATTGTCGACATTCTTCTATTATTTTCTGCCTAAGATCTTCAATATTGGCTGGCTGTGTTGCATACACTTTGGATTTCAAATGCCCCCATAAGAAATAATCCAACGGATATGAACTAGCCGGCCATTCGATGGAACCACGTCTTCCAATCCATCGTCCAGGAAACCGATCGTTCAAAAATTCTCAACGGGAACCGCATAGTGAGGAGGTGCACTATCTTCTAAATTTTCGTTATATTCCAGTAGTTCTGTTATGCGCGGATCAACAGTGGTATCAAGAAGTTGAAGGTAAGTAGCGCCAGTTAAAATACCGTCAATAAGGAACGATCCAACGATGTTGTCTCCAAGAATACCTGCCCAAACATTAAGTCTCTGTGGATATTGGGTATGGGTTTCCTAAATCAATGCGGATTCGTGTCGAACCAATACCTACCGTTATGCCTGTTGACTTCTCTTTTAAAAAAATAGATACACTCATCGCTGAAGCAAATATTGTACATCAAGTTCACGTTATTCAATAGATTATAAGACATAATTTCGCAAAACTGTAGTCTTCGATCATCATCGTCTTCGTTTAGATCTTGAACAAGTTTTGTCTTGTATGGGTGAAATTTCTGCTTTTTTCAAATACTCCATACACTACTTGTTGAAACCCCTGATGCCAGGGAAAGTTTATTTAAAAACTGATTGTTACCCATTTTAACGTGTCTCAAAACAGCAACAACAGGACAACAGGTTCATTAATAATTCGTCTTTCTGGTTGGTGTTTCTTATTTGCCACTGATCCAGTTTCCATGAATTTTTTTCATCAACTGAATGAAACATATTGATGACTAATGAACTTATCGGGATGCATTTCATTGAAAGCACGCGCTGCAGCTCGTGCGCAGTCGTTATTTTTGAAATAGAAACGCATAATATCGATCCTTTCGGCAGTCGTGTACACCATGTTGACACTTTTAATTGAAAATAAACTGAAAGATGACTGAATGAGGTAAAAGCAGAAGGTGGAAAAAAGTATCGGTATTGTTATCAGCAGTTTAACCAAAATAAACAGAAAATAGTACATTATACTATAAGGGAGAGAAATGCGTTATTTTGACAGAGGTGCAATGCACCGAGAACAAAATAGCATCTCTCCCGAATGGTATATACTATTTTTTCCACGGTCTCATTAACTTAAAAACACATATTTTGTCATTATGAAGTTAGTAGCACCAGAATTATTGTATTCGGATTTGAGCATTTATATAGTAGTCGTTGAGTTACTGTCATAACTACAAAATAAACAAACAAAAAGAATTGTCAAATTAAGGTGCTAGTTTGGTTTAGTTTAAAGTTTGTTTAGTGCACAATAAATAATTGTGAGTCGGAAAAGATTGTGGAGGTTGCAAATATTGCAATAAGCAATTTGCTGCCTACGAAGCCAAGATCTTTATACGATATAGCCTACAATCGGTTCAAAAAGTGGTGCGCCGAGAAAAATGTTCAAGTATACAGCGAGAATGTTTTGTTGGCATACCTCAGTGAAATTGCAAAGAATTACAAGTCTTCCACATTATGGGCGCAATATTCTATGGTTAAGTCATGCTTGATAATTTACTACAACATAGATATAAGCAAATTCCCCAAGCTGATCGCATTTTTGAAAAGAACCGGTGACGGATATCAAGCGAAAAAATCTAAAATATTGACAAAAGGTGAAATCGACCGTTTTCTATCAAGTGCAGATGACAAAGAATTCTTAATGATTAAAGTAAGATTACTTTTGATGTTAGGTATTTCAATTATTAAGTATTTTGATTTTTTATAGGTTGGATTAATTCTGGGGATTGCCGGAGCTTGTCGAACTGATGAACTAGTCAATTTAACTGTAGATGATATTGAGGATGTAGGCTCTTCCTTGATTATAAAAATTCCAAACACTAAGACAAAGATTCCACAAACCTTTCTGGTTACCGATGAGGGAAATATGCTTGAATTGTTTCGAAAATACCTGTCCCTTCGTCCTCCCCACGTCAAGCATAAGCGCCATTTTTTGTACTACAAAGCAGGAAAATGTAGTTCGCAGACAGTTGGCAAGAATACCATGAGAAAAATTCCGAGTGTAGTAGCTTCGTATTTAAAATTACCTGATGCTGCATTTTATATTGATCACTGCTTACGAAGATCTTCAGCGACATTACTGGCAGATGCTGGTGTGGATATCACGACAATATAGCGTCATGCTGGTTGGAAATCAACGACAGTCGCTGAGGGTTATGTTGAGAACTCCATTGAAAATAAGACCAAAATTGCTAATAGGTTTTAATAGGTACCACTACTGGCGCAATCACAAAAACTGTAAATGTAAGCGAAGGTAATATTCCTTCTAATATTAATTTTGAAAATTGTACAAATGTAACATTTAATTTAAATGTCAATAAATAATTTCAATGTTATTTTTTTTTGCATGAAAAACGTTCTCCATAATGTAAACTCCCTTGGGAGCATTATACTCCCTTGGGAATAATCGACTACTTCTGTTTTAATTTTGATGTCATAGAAACTGATTTCTACTCCCGACCGTGGAAAAAGGTTCTTTTTTAATTTTATTATCTCTCAATTTCTTGCGAATATACATAATTAATAGTAGAATGTATTCCCTATGAAATAACCTTTGCAACTATGTACCACATATGGTAAGGTGCCATTTGAAAATTTAGAGAGGGTGGCTGTGACGGTTAAGGGGTTCATGGCAGAAATTCGGATTTTAATTAAAACGATGTCCCTTTTGTTATCTTTATTGACATATCTTGGCAATTTTCAACCAAAAGATAGTTTTAAAAGATACTAAGGGTGGCTAATTTTCGTTGAAAACCCCTGTATAAAAATATTTATGTATACCGACTCCACAAAAGTGTCAATGGCGGTTATGAAACGGTCACTGGCGATATGGTTCGAACGATAGGAATATGTGACGTCACATCGCCTGCTGCAGTAATTTAGGGCGGAGCAAACTTTAGGCATTAATATCTCCTCTGTTATTGGGTCATTTAACATAATTAGATAAAATTTGATAATATCAAATTACCACATTTGCACATTTTTTTACAAAAACTGGGACAAATGATCCTTTAAAAAACAGCGGCCATTAGAACAAGTAACATTATACTTCTCTGATACAAATATCTCCCTTACCGTTGTAATTATGAAAAAAGTTGTATGTAATATAAAATAACAATAAGTTTAGTATGTCACATTTTTACACATCCTGTATACAATTTTACCTCCATGAAATACTTAATTTACATAGTTAAGGTGCATCTGTAACCATCAATCCTGGACATAATAATATATAGTCATTTCCATATGACAGAATTTGATTGATGGTAATCTCGCATAATTTTATCGTACAACCTAAAAATATCCCCTAAAATAGGCAAACAAACAGATGTAGTATGGTGTTATGAATATTCCGATGATTAATAATAATAATAATAATAATATTTATTGACCAAATTCAAAATAACATGCCTCAAGAGAAAACAATAAAAATAGAATAGATTCATTTATATTTTCAAGTAGTTCACAATAAGTAAAATCAGAAATAGGTTATGAAAATAATATAAATTTACCTACTATTTTAGCCCAAAATTCATCATGGTTACTTACATGGTCAAAAAGATTTAAGTTTGTTTATAAAAACATTAACATAAACATTGCTTAATATAAAAAATATTTAAATTATGTGTGTAACTTGTGGTATTTATTAGATGAATTTATTCTACAAAGTGTTCAATATGTATGTGCCCTAGTCATTGGATCTAATTCGTCATTTCACAGAATGCCTAGTCATTGGCTCTATTGCCGGCAAAAGCTGTAATGAAATTAAAATTCCTTTGATTTTTCATGAAATTTTACGTCATTTCCTGTTTAGTTTTCGCGATAATCCCCTCCCCTATTTTCTCCGTCATTAGTAGAAATATAAAAAAATATGTAAAAATAAAAGTTAAAGGAACTTTTAAATATTTTTTAAAGCCGAAAAAAATAAATATAGCATTTTTCAGATGTACAACTTTTATTTTATTTAAGGAAACACCTTGTACACTATCAACTTAACTTTTCAAAAATATATTATGCATAATACTTATCTTTTAATGTGTTCGAGATGATACATGTTTATTGTTAATATGCAATATCATATCTCATGATATGATATCATTTTTAAATGAAAGATATAAAGTTACGCATTTTAATTGGGGATTAGGTTTTAAAGTAAAATAAGGATAGTTATGTAATATTTAGTAAAGTTTTCAATTTTGCATTCAAAAAGAAGGAGGTCATATTGAACAGTTCTTATAAATTTATTTTTCATATACCTTTAAAATCTTTAAAAATGTATCAGTTATATGATGTTGCATATTAACAATAAACATGTAATATATCGAAAACCGTAAAAGATAAGTATCATGTATAATATATTTATGAAAAGTTAAATTGGCGATCCTTTCAATGGCGTAAAAATATAAAGAGTGTTCCATTTAAAAACAAATTCAGACAATAACGGAGAACAAGGGGAGGGGGGACAATTTTCACGTAATCACTCTGTACATATTAAGATCACTCTGTACATATGGTTATTCATTTACAATAAAAAAAGTAAAATTATTAGTTATTACGGCCTGAAATTCTACACAACACAATTCAGCAATTGACTAAATAAACGTCCGCTGTATCGAGTAATCGTTTAATCTTTTACTCTGTTTGACGACAATGAAACAGGCAATCCCTGAAATGACGACAAACTTCAGTCAATCAAAGGAATATTCATTTGATTACCCTTTGTCGACAATACAGCCAATGACTAGGCTTTCCGTGAAATGACGAATTACGTCCAATGACTACGACATATGCACTAATTAAAAAATACCATGTATAAAAAAATTGTCCAGACAGAGGTTTTTTAGTTATTATTTATTGTACCCATTGAGTTTATGTCAAAGCTAATAATTTTATTTCTGTGGCAATCCATTTTGATTTTTTAAATGACACATTATTTTCTGGCCTTATTTGGAATCGACAGTTCTTTTGCGTAGAGACATGTAAAGTGTTTATGGGGTAGCATTACAAAATTATGGAAAAAACTAGCATTTCAGTAAAAATCTAAATTGCCGAAGGGAGAACGGTGCTTAATGAATATTTTGACACCTGATGAGAAAAAGATTTAGTATCAAATTGCCATTAAAAAAAATAAATAAATTTGTTGCGATTTGAATGAAATTACTGGCTCCGAAACAAAACTCGACATTATTAAAGGGTATAAAAAACTAATTTAATAGTTATTTATTATATAAGTCTTTTAAGTAGCATTTTATCCATGCACGAATGTTTAAATGCGAGGACGTAGTTCGAGCGTTTAATATTATTAAGTACATAAAAGGCAATTAAAACGCGAATGCAATGCAACGTTTTATCCATAATCACATCACCATTATATTTGTCAGAATTATTAGAATGTAATTAAACAAATATTCGTACGACTTGATTTCTTAGTACTCAATGAAACGTGGTAGGTTTCGTTATACCTACTGGTTGTTATGGTACGTTTATTATCAATTACTTAATAAACAGTTCTATCTGAATTTGGTAAAAATGCAAAAAAGTAATTGTGTTCCTGTGGCTGTGAATCTCAAGAAGCAATTTTTCATTTATTGCCAGCGAAATCCAGGCAACATTACGAAAAAAGGTTCGCCGGATTTAACGAATAGAGGAAAAAACGCAGAGTAATGACAGTAAATGACGAAGTCATGTTATCGTTTTTTTTTTGTAATTTGACGAAAAAATATGCAATTTCATCAATGTGATCGAAGTATTCGTTGAAGTCTACTCAGATCTACAAAATATAACAAGCTTACTGCTTATAGCAGTAATATTGAAAAATTTTTAACTGGGGCTTCCGATATACATCTCTTTACATTTTAGATGTTGTTAGGTATACAGTGAACTTTGAATTATTTTAGAATGCACTAATAATGGTGGTTTCTGGTGCCTGTCGATGCTGCGAATTGACAAATTTGATAATTACTGACGTACAGAACGTTGGCAGTTATTTCCTTGTTTCAATAATAATAATAATAATAATAATAATTTATTTTCCTCTCTGATATGTACATACATATATAGGAATAGTCATGAAAATTACATAAAATTAAAGTAAAAACTCATTAAGAGTGTAAAAACAGTTATCGGTTAAAAATAGCTTTAATTTAAATTTAAAAGAATTTAAAACTTGGATTCCTCTTATTTCCTCTGGAAGGTTTTCATAAACCTTCAACCCCAAACAATCAGGAGAATTTAAAGATATTTTATACCGGTAATGAGGCATATGAAATTTATCTTTTTGTCGAGTATTTAGTCCGTGAATATTACTTTTTGTTAAAAACTTAGAATGATTTAAATATACATACGTACATAACTCAAATATAAAAATTCCTGTAAGTGTTAGCAGTCCATATTCTTTAAATAATGCCCGGCAAGTATGGTACCTCGGGACACCCGCTATACATCGCAATATCTTTTTTTGAGCAGTAAATACATCCGACGACAGAACAGAATTTCCCCAAAAACACACCCCATACCTCAATCGGGAGACAACCTGAGCATAATAAAGTTTTATTAATTGATCTTTTAAAAGTACGGACTTTAGACTTTTAAATAAGTAGCACAAAGAACTCAATTTTGATGTTAATGTAGTACAATGTTCTTTCCAGTTTAAACACTCATCTAATTTAAAACCCAAAAAGGTTATTCTATTTTTGCCATCTGGCAAGGATGTGTCATGAATCTTAATATTAATTTTAGAGTACTGTTTCTGATAATTGTGAAATCTAATAGAAGCTGTTTTGATAGGATTAAAATACAAAGAATGAGCCAAACCAATCACCAATTTGCTGCAGAGTTGAGTTGCATTTTTCCTCCAAAACTTGATCAGTTTTATCTGATATAATCAGAGATGTGTCATCTGCATACATAATAAGAGCTTCATTATCTATGCAAGATGGAAGGTCATTTATGTACAATAAGTATAAAATTGGGCCTAATATCACTGTATTCCGAGCTTATACTTCTATTCAAACCTAAATGCGAATGAGCCAAACTAACATACTGATATCTGTTTTGTAAATATGAGGACACCCAGTTATATGCTACTCCTCGCAAGCCATACCCAAACAATTTTGACAGCAACTTTTCATGATCAACACAGTCGAAAGCCCTGCTAAGATCACAAAATATACCAACAGGGCTCTCCTTACACAAGACGGGCATTTCAAGAATATTTACGTTTATAGAAGGATTTTGTGGAAATTTTGTTGAAATATGCAGAAAATATACTTTTCTGCGTCCAATTCGCTTAACACAAGACAGATTTTTTTTAAGATACATCAATCAAAAATATGCTTCTCAGCCGGTTGAAATCAACATATTGGCGAAGGTACCCTCAATCTTCATTCCTGAATATCGCAAATCCAGAAGCATATACTGGCCATTGTATGAGGCGCACTTCAACAACTCTATTGGACAATAAAAGTGCTGATCTTACAACCATTAAACGGTGTGGTGGATGGAAGAGCTTCTTTGTAGCAGAAAGTTATGTCGAGGAGTCCATATGTAACAAAGGACAATGTTAAAAATAGCCGATTTTTGGCTTATCCGGGGGAACGCATAAATCATAAAAAAATCAATTGATTATTGTTAATTAACATTAGAAATGGCCCAGAAATATGTCAGATAGCTGGGGAAATGTCGCTACTACCCCTAAACCTATATAAACTACCCTTAAATAGCTTTAAATGGATAATCATTAATTATTGTTATGAAATTCGTGTAAAATGAAAAATATGCTAGAAAATGATTTGAACAGACAGTATGTCAATATAAAAAGTGATACATAACTGTAAAAATGTCCATTCTACCCCTAAAAATTAAAAAAACGACTTTCAAAAGCTAATGGTGAGCTTACTTTGACATCAAAAATTGATAATGCTTAAATGTTCAAGAGAACGCCTATTGCAAGAAAAAAATTATAGATTACTGTCAAAAACTGCAAAAACTGATACTAGAGTACATTAAGTAAGTGGGGAAATATTAATTGCACCCCTAAATCTATACAAACTGCCTTTAAATAGCTTAAAATAGATAATCATTATTTATTGTTGTAAAATTCGTTTAGAATGAAAAAAATGCTTAAATCACTTTTAAGGTTCGTTTATACTATTGCGACCTGCAAAATGGGCGCAAGGATAAATTGCCATTTTTTCAGTACGAGCTCGCAAAGTGAGAACAATTGGCGCTATTTCGCCATTGAATGGGCACTTTTACAGTCTTTTATCACTTTTTATATTGACATACTGTCTGTTCAAATCATTTTCAAGCATTTTTTTCATTTTACACGAATTTTATAACAATAATTAATGATAAGCTATTTAAGGGTAGTTTATATAGGTTTAGGGGTAGTAGCGACATTTCCCCAGCTATCTGACGTATTTCTGGGCCATGTCTAATGTTAATCAATTGATTGTTTTATGATTTATGCGTTCCCCCGGATAAGCCAAAAATCGGCTATTTTTAACATTGTCCTTTGATATTGCAAGGAAAATCAATTCCTTACAAGAAGAGACATCCGTAACTTGTGCAAATTCTTCACAAACTTCGGCAGATGCCATGCATTCCGAAAATGGTAACAATGCTACAAGGTTATTATTAACGGAAAGGAAATTAAATGTGAAAATAAAAAATTAAATGTCTATTACTATACATGTAAATGTTAATGTAAGTAATTAAATTAAATTTGATTTTTAATAGGTTTATTAGTTTTTTCAATATTCCACTGATAAAGATCACCTTAGACGGTTCATATGGGTAGATAAAAGTTCGACTGTAGATAAAAAGCTTTGACTCATCTAAGCTGCACATTGTTGATGAAAATTTGAGTTTTGATAACATATTTACGAATTTTGTTAGATTCTAATGAGACTACGTGACCAATACATCATAATTGTTCAAAGGTTTAAATCTCCCCTTTACAAATTGGTTGATGTGATCCGTATGCAAACGAAAAGGGAGTTCCACAGGGTAACGAAGGGATCGATATAAGAAGAGACCCACAGAGGTAAGAATTTGAAATTGCCTGCTGTGGATATCCTTTGTATGTGATAATGAAACCTGACATAACGATATCCTAAAGGGACAATCTTTGAAAGGATAAAGAAGAATTATTGGTTTATTTCATAAAAGTAAATTTCGTTAAAGTAAAAATATAATATTTATGAACATTTCAATGATATACGAGATGAACATTTGGCCGATTACAGAAGACTATTATGACCATTAGTTCATATAAATACAGGGCGTTTTTAAATAAAGTAGCAACAATAAGATCACAGATTCTTTAGGTGAAAATAAATCTATTTAACCCAACATACATATATATCTCGCGTCAAGAATTCAGACGTCTTACGTCACGGCTGACGTTACACATTTGTTTTTATTGTCCACGTAATTTTCGATATTTGGTCGCGTTTAAAACAATAATTTTTTGCAATTTAGTGCAAAATATAATGCAAACTTTTAGTGTAGTATATAGTTTTATTACTATCAGTTGCACTGTAAAAAATAATTACAGTAAAAATAGATGGCAATTTATTTACCATTCATTATTGCTGTGATTTTCTTATAGATTGTGATTTTACAATTAAAACGTAAAATTGCATTGTAAATTTATTTAGCGATGTAATTTTGCGTTTAGTAACTGTAATATTACTTTGTAATTTTACAATACAAAAATTTTTACAATGTAACTTATATAATTACTTATAAAAGTACAAAGTAACTTTACAATCAATTGTATAATTACATTGTAATAAAACATTTTTCACTATAACTACAATGTAATTTTTATTTATTGTACAGGATGGTCCAGTTTGGATACTTAGGTACCTATAGAAGGTTTCTCCTATTTTCGGAAATGACAGAAAAAAGTTAAGCAGATGGTTCGGGCTCAATTTTCGAGAAAAGTTGAATTGCGAGAATCATATTTCGATTTGTTTAAAAAATACCTACGTGATATTTTTCAATTTTGGCCGTTTTCTATGAAACGTTTCTACTTATAAAAATATTTAGCGGCTTACTACGTTTTCCGTTATAACAAACTTTCATATTTTTTTAATGAAACATAATGTGTTTCAATTTATTTTTATTCAACTTGTAATTTATTTCATCTTACGTGAATATTTTCGCAATATTTATTTACAAAAAGAATTTGTTAGTATATTTATAACTGAAAAATATTTGTATGCATACCTACGTATCAAGTACAAAAGTTCATATCAAAAAATGTATAGGATGTTATTATTTTTTTTTACAAGTTTGTGTAAACCACTACATTCTACACAAAAAGCTGAATATAGTAATCTCATTAGAGAGACAAATATTTTCAGAAATAAAAAATATAGAATACCATAGAAAAAGCCTAAAATTAAGAAATGTACTGTATCAAAGCGAATCAAGATATTGAAATTAAATTTTCGTAATTCAACTTTTCTCAAAAACTTTTTCCGTGACACTTGGACTATTGTTTTCTCTATCTTTTCCGCAAATAAAAGAAACCTCCTAAAATTATTGAAATCCCTACGGTCAAATTTAAGGTTGCGGTATTCTAAATAAGAAAGTACCTCGATCGTTGACTGACAATGATATAAAACTGTGTACCGGGAAGTGCTGGATATCTAACGGAGAAAACTTGAACTGCAAATATTTAAAGAATGTCACAGTTGGAGTGCAGAAAATAACGGGTAGCCGAAACATGCCGAAACTGAGCTTGAAGGTCATGCGTTCGATCTGCGGCAAAATATTTACAACTCTAGCATCTAAATGGGATATCGATTTTTCCGTATTCTAAATTTCAGCGTTCAGTTGCAATTTATCCTTTGCAAATCTGTGCTTTGCAGTAGCAGTGGTTTTCTGTATTCTTTATATGTGTGTAATACTAGTGAAAATTATAGGACATTTTTATTAATTGAAAGTTCGTTGGATTTAGAAAGGTATGTATATCATTATTTGTAAATTGAATTAAATAATAGGTACTTAATAATTATATATTTATATGTAACAGGAACAGGGGAGAGGAATCGAATCTTTAATTTATCAAATTTTATACATAATAGTTATTTATGTACAATTTTAATTGGAATAATTTTTGTCCAAAGAAGCTAGCCTTAAAATATGGCCCATCCTTTGCTGAACGCTCTGTAGACATTTTGCGAATAAATTACGATTTGAATCATAAACTTTATCATAAAAGAGCGCTCTTGGAGAATGTTGTAAGAAAAATTGACCATTATTGTCAGTTATTTTAAAAGATTAAGATGACAGAAGATACTTAATTTAATATTAACCATATAAATATTTAAATATGTAATACCTATATTAGTATGTACAAGCTATTTCGATTATAAATAAATCCATAATAAATTAGCACTTTTAAAATTAAAAACGATTCAGGACTCAAATTTTTCCCATAATAATACAAATTTATCAAAAAATTTAATCTTCTAAAAAACGCCATAGAAATTCAATTGTCGCCGTCGCTTCGGGACAAGATATTTATTTCATAGACTATTACTAAAGTTTTGATCAATAAAAATCAAACCACTGTGTATAATACATAAAGTTATAAACTAAAAAAAATTTACTATAAAATATGTCCGTATATATATATTCAATATAACATTTTTAGGTTTGATTGGAGATGAGAGCATAAAAGAAGTTACATGTTTGGAAAAGGTAGCTCTATCAGCAATTACTTTGATAGAAACAGTGGAGAAGAAAATGGTGCCTTGTTTATATAATGATAAAGATCGAGTGAAATTATAAAAAAACTCATAACTATTACTACCAAGTAAGTTAAAAAAGATGAAGTATTATCTATATTAATTTTTCATGTAAACTAAACTCTCGAAATCATATCCGAACAACCCTGTATAATGTAAATATATTTTTATTTCATTATTTACCCCTTTTGTAATAGGTATTTAATAATACATAGTGAGACAATTCACAGAAGACAAATAGCAATATACTTTTTGAACAAATTTGTGTACTTGCAAAATAAAAGATAATAATAAAAACAATCGTTTTATGTTTCAACCTGACCCTGATATCTATTACATCTTTATTTGTGTGGTGGTTTTAAAATATGTAAGCAAACTTATACGGCGAAAACTAGATGTCAAAATATATTGCTGAGATCCAATTTACCTAAATGTCAACCTCCAACGAGTTACAGTCATTTACAAGACGAATGCTAATAAATGTTTTAAAGTAAATGTTAAAAATATCACTGGCGGCATGAGGACAATGTACACTAATATACAGGTAAGCGTCATTTGTTTCCTGCATCCCTGTATACTTCATATTACGATAGCCAGCAGTATCAGTGGACAGATAATTTAACTGTAAGATTTTCCTTTTGAAATTTATAATTTTGAAGTGGTTATCATTTCACATTAAAAATTTTCAAATTCTGTCAATTTTGAAATTTTTTCAAGTTTACTACATTTTTTTCAACATCCTGTATTTTGAAATTTGGATCAGATCGATTTAATTCTCTGAATTTTGCAGGAGTTTGGTTTGGTGTTTTAAACACCTGTATTTTTTCGTTAACAGTGTTCCAATAGCCCTTAGTTAATATTAAAGACATTTTTGTAGTTCCCTTAATTTTGACGTTTTTTTAAGGTCAACATTTTCTCATAATTGCATACAGAATGTCTTTCGCATGTTCAATAACCGTTCCGAAGTGGTAAAATCGAAAATTTATATCAATAACAATGCAATCAAATGCATGTGGTATGTTTAATTCGTCTTGATTTCTAATATAGTACTTAATTCCAAATTTTGCTCGCCCTGTAAACAGAATTTACTTTACCGCCACCTCTTAGTCAGAGGCTGAACTATTTATTGTTAAGTTGAGTCAAATTTTTATAGTTTGTAACAGACTTCTAGATAATGAAGTTGACCGAACTTGCTGAGAAAATGACCCTTATGGAAAAATGCTAATACATTTTTAGGTACTGAAATTTATCAAACTAACTACTTTTTAAAATTGATATATAGTTCTAAATATTCCTATAACATTAACTTACTTAGTGTTACATATAAAATTGTTTAGGTTTATGTATAAGCACGATAAATTAATTGATAAAAATGTGACATTAGGTTAGCAGCAAAGACCAATATGAAAATACGTTTTTTAAAAGTTAAAACTTTGTTTAAACTATATTTAAATAGTAATAATGAATAGACAGAACTTTAAAGATTCTATTTGTGTGGTTATTTTTGTTCTTCGAGCTTTATTTTTTGAGATTTCAGTACCTAAAAACACTACAAATACGGGTCATATTTTGCCAGAAATACGGCGACCTTAAGAGAGTTACTTTAATGACAGCTTGTTTATAACACACGAAATCTCTAACAGTGTTTTGACATAGATACCTAATAAATTTTGTGAATAGTAATTCCAGAATTAACAATTGTTACTTACCTTACGTAACAATCATGTCAGGCTTTTCTGTAAGTTTCTCAATAACATCACTGCATCAGGATGTTATTTTAAAAGAAAAATCTTCTAAACTAAATATTCGTTCTATTAAATGTTTTTGCACAAATTGTGTGAAAAACATTTACAAAATCGTACTATTCCTAACCAATTATATAAGTTCAGCTCAGTTAGCTAATCCGTAGTTACAGCTATATCTATTATATCTTCAATAAATTAACTATCTTATTTTGCTTAATTTTTTGAAGTTAGAAAAACATGTAGGTACACCTAAGTGGTACGCTACGAATATAACGAATATATTTCACTTTTTGATAGATTAGTAAAAACGTAGGTAATGGTTCATATTATTGTCGACTACAAAAATTCTGGTTTCACAGCTCCAACAATAATTTCACTATTTTTTCTAGTATGTTATGCAATTTTGAATAAGAGTTTATAATGTTAGAATAAATATAGTTAGATTATGAAAAATAAAATATTAAGATATTTCGATATTTTTTATTTAAATTGGTACCTGTACATTTATGCCATTTTTACAAAACAGGACACTTAACGTTATACAAAACATATAACAAAGTAAATCTATATATTGTATATATCAAATAATAAAGTTTCTTGTATATGTAAACATAAAAAAAAATAAATATTTTATAATATTCAAACGAGATCTAATGTGTAATATAGGTACCTACAATTTAAATATAATTCTAACGTAGAAAATAACATATTGTTTATATGTAAGATGAACAGAATTCAATCTACAGTTGGTATCTGATTTTGGTAGATGCAAAAATACCATTGTTCCTTTGCTTCAATAATTCTGTATAAAATACATACCTATTACGTTATCTCATATAGGTTATGTTATAAGCAACACAAGACAAAACTACTTATTATAATAAAAGCACTCACTAGTCACTCTATATTTGATTATTTTGCTAGTCACTACTCACTAAATTAATTATGTAAGTACTTAAGTCCTAGGTACACGCTGCATTTGTCGAAATAAAGCATGCTTTATTTAGGTTATGTTACAACAAGCACTAGACAAAACTATTTATAGTACTAAAAACACTCACTAGATATGATTATATTGCTAGTCACTACTCACTAAATTAATTATGTAAGTACCTAGGTCCTAGGTACACGCTGCATTCATCGAAATGAAGCAAGAAATAATGAAGGCGTCACCACCCAACGCTCTCAACGGTTAGTGGCAGCGCGTTTTAAAATTAGTAGTATCTTCACACACAAATTGAGCATATTTTACAGTCAATTATATAGTAAATTTGGTATGTTCAGTAATTGTACAATGTAAAAGTGGATTTCACATTGCTAATTGTAAATGTATTACAATATATTCTATAAATATACATATTACATTATAATTACATAGGAAGTTTACGGTTTTGTTGTATATTGGCAGTTTTCTTGTAAAATTACAAGCGTCAGTGTAATATCATCATTATTTTTAGAATTATTTTAAGATAATTATAAGGATATTTTTACAAAGTATATTTGTAAAGTTACTGGCCTTTTTTTCAGTGTGCAGTTTCTTAAATATTTTGATGAAAATATAATGAATTATTCATTTGTTCGTATGACGTAAGTCGTTTGAATTCTTGTTGCGAGTATACCAAGTTGCATAATAAAACAGATACAGGGTGTCAAAGTTAAAATTTTATTTTCGATACTTGTAGATAACCTCTTAAAAAACCCAAATATTTACATAAAATTTGTAAAGCAGGGGTTTTTGTGGGTGAGAAATTAGTTGTTTTGTAGGTAATAAAGGATTAAACGCTCTGTATCCTGAAAACAATGTGTGATAGAGAATAATGTTAGAAAAAACTCCCATAATTATTTCAGGCTCTATCCTTTACCAAGATTAAAAACCACAAAAAATAGTATACTCTGCACATAGAAATCTACATTTGAGACATTTCAGTTGTATTTTAAAATTGGAGCAAAATGTAAGAACAATTTCTTCTTTGTCAATCAAAATAATACTAACAAAATCAAAATCACGGTCCTTAGGTATATTTATTTAAATTTTTGGTGCTTTTATTTATTTTCTGTATTTTCAGTCTTCTATTAATTTTAAATGTTGAGTACATATATATGTATTTACTGAAAAGTACATTAGTATTAGAGTTTATAAAACAGTACTTTAACAGCGTAGGCTGAGCTCAGGATATAATGTCTTATCTGTTCCTGCACAGATCA
The DNA here is from genome assembly GCA_037114965.1 of Monochamus alternatus. Lineage (NCBI taxonomy): Eukaryota > Metazoa > Arthropoda > Insecta > Coleoptera > Cerambycidae > Monochamus > Monochamus alternatus. The sequence continues at coordinate 66,857,349 of CM073431.1, read as the reverse complement.
ATAATGCAACACTACAAGCCTAGTTTCTAGTGCGATAGGAACGTTACACACAATCACTGCCTCTATTAAATGTTAAATCACTGTATACTTGGCTGTCGTTATCAATCATACTACTCATACACATTTTATGAATGGCCGAGGAAACGAATTTCATTGTTTGATTCCTTTTCCAGAAAATGTTTCCTTGGTACGGCTTTATTTTGTCAAAATGATGTTTCAAATATAAATCAACAAGTTGAATTGCAACACGCGAAAAAGAAACGTATAATCCACTAAAAAGACAATTTAGAAATTTTATCAAAATTGTAGATTGAAGAATGCTAATGCATAACGTCAATTTGAACATTTGACGTAAAATTTCTTATTTGTTGACGTTATGAGAACAACCATTTTTGTTAGAATCAGTCAGACAGCGAAGATGTAGCAATGTAGGTTATATACCGGGTGGTCCAAAATTGTAACTAGAGGACGTACATCTCACAGTAATATTATAGGGTGTTGGTAATATAAAAATTTAGTAAAAACTTGTGAAAAGCTATGGCAAACTCAAACGCTTAGCTTAGGTAAATATTAATTATATTTGATTGAGGTCTAACTTGGCTACCATTTTACCTAGTGGAAATTGTATTATGTACCTATTTGTATTGTAATGACTAGGATATCACTATAAATTGTATTCTGGGAATTACGTTCTGCATAGATATAAATTTGGATATAAATACATTCAGATATATCCTGTCCGGACTTTGTAAGAATATACCTTGTTACCGTTCTTACATCAAAGTAAACATATCTGGTAATTATTGATTTTAATAATATGATCTGAAACTGAAATCATATAACCGTTCTTTTGAATGCACCGATGGTATTCATTTTAATAATTCACATGAAAGCGGAAATTTTAGAGGCAGACAGGGAACCGCAAAATAATATCAGTTTGTATTATAAACTATATTGGAAAAATGCTTCGTTACAAAGATGCAGGGTGTCAACATTTTTATTAAAAGTTCCAAATTTAGTAATATTTTCAAAACTACTTTAGATATTTAATTGAAATTTGGAACCTTTGAATAGGTAATCTACGTAAAAAATATTATTTTTCTTCCTCCAGTGGCGTGCGTACGGACATATCGGGAAATTTTAATGAAAAAAATGGTACGCCAATGCTTTTTAGAAACCTTTTAACAATTTACAACAGAAAAAGGCTTCTGACTTTTTTCGTTTGACACACCGTTTGCCAGTAAACAATTAAAATTCTTTAAGCAACTGGAATACAAACAAATTTTAATCTGTCGTAGTAGACCATGAAACAAAAAAACTACTACTGTCAGTGTTTCTGCGTTTTATAATGATAGTTAATTGAATTGTGTCAGGTAATTTAATTTCGAGTTATTGTTAACATTGTTATTAGAGTGTTGTGTAAGTATTAATCTGAAAAATGATTTTTTCTAACAATGATTACGCAGATATTTATTTTTGCTAAGGATTTTGTGATGGAAATGGCAGAAGCGGCAGTTCGGGAATATCATAGACGCTATCCAAATAGAAGAGTTCCAGATTCTCGCATTTTCATCAGAACATATCAGAATTTTCGTAACTTTGGCCTGCGTGTTAATAACGAATGGAACAGAAACCGTCGATATAATATTCAGAATAATCGTATACTACGTACTTCTGATAACAATCTGAGGCTGAGCTATCTGAAGGCAGTTCAGCACCTTCACATTCCTAAGTCTAAAATATTACGAACACTACACTACTCTGTCTGAAGCCTGAAAAAAGAAAGATTTTGCTAGGGGCTTTTAAACTCGACGGAAGAAAATCCTGACTATTTACATAAGATTCTATGGACGGACGAGTCCTCTTTTACCAGACGTGGAGTAACAAATTATCATAATATTCATATTTGGGCACATCAGAATCATCGAGAAATTCAGCCAAGATCATTTCAAAATAAATTATCCGTAAATGTTTAGTTGGGCGTTATTGATGGTAATGTTTGTGGTCCACATGTCCTACCCCCAAGGTTAAACTCGGAACTCTTTATGGAGTTTCTTAACAATAATTTGCATGACTACCCATTAATTTAAGATATGAGAGTTGGATACAACCGGATGGAGCTCCGCTGCATTTTGGAATAGTTGTAAGAGAATGACTCAATACCAATTATCCTTAATGATGGATTGACCGGCTAGGGAGGAAATGACATGAATAATGACGTGTTTAATGGTATTGGACCAGTGGCCTGGCCACCCAGATCACCGGATCTTAATCTGCTAGACTTTTACGTTTGGGGCACTATTAAAGATAAAGTCTACGCTAATCCCGTATTAACAAGGGAAGATTTAATTTTAAGAATTCAGCAAGCCTGCAATGATATGTGGCGAAATCCTCAAGAAGTATCTGCTGCAATAAATGCGTTAGTGAGAAGATGTCGAAAATGTATTGAGGTGGGTGGAGTACATTTCGAGCAATTTTTGTGATTTTACCCTTAATTTTCTTTCTTTTTGTTATTGTTGTTGAAATCCATTAATTAAATTTCTCATTTTCGTTTTTGTTTATTTAATTGTTTTTCAGAAATCATTAGGTATTTTAATTTTTTACTGGCAAACGATGCTTCAACCGAAAAAAAGTAAAGAATCTTTTTCTGTTGTAAATTCAACAAGAATTCTAGAAATAGTTTTTGTTTCTAAAAAAAAACATTGGTGTATCATTTTTTTCATTAAAATTTCCCGAAGATCTGTCTGTACGCACGCCACTGGAGGAAGAAAAATAATATTTTTTACGTAAAAATATGTATCTAGATTACCTATTCAAAGGTTCCAAATTTCAATTAAATATCTAAAGTAGTTTTGAAAATATTAATAAATTTGGAACTTTTAATAAAAATGTTGACACCCTGTATCTTTGTAACGAAGCATTTTTCTAATAGAGTTTATAATACAAACTGATATTATTTTGCGGTTCTCTGTTTGCCTCTAAAGTTTCCGCTTTCGAAAGTGGACCATCCTGTATATAATTTTAGAATATTTTCAAAATCAGGAACCAGTTGAATGTGAATGATTAAAATGAATACCATCAGTGCATTCAAAAGAACGGTTATATGATTTCAGTTTCAGATCATATTATTAAAATCAATAATTACCAGATATGTTTACTTTGATGTAAGAACGGTAACAAGGTATATGCTCACAAAGTCCGGACTGCATATATCTGAATGTATTTATATCCAAATTTATATCTATGCAGAACGTAATTCCCAGAACACAATTTGTAATGATATCCTAGTCATTACAATACAAATAGGTACATAATACAATTTCCACTAGGTAAAATGGTAACTAAGTTAGACCTCAATCAAATATAATTCATATTTACCTAAGTTAATCATTTCAGTTTGCCATAGCTTTTCACAAGTTTTTACTAAATTTTTATATTACCAACACCCTAGGTATAATATTACTGTGAGATTTATGTCCTCTAGTTACAATTTTCTAAAATTAAATTACATTTCTTGAAAGCAGCATCCCAAATCAAAATCTTACACTGATAATGCACTTCTCATTCTTTCCCGAGGGGCAATATATAGGGTGAGTCAGAAAGAATGGATCAACACTAAACCGGAGATACTACACACCAAAATATTATGTGGTTTAAATTTTATTCTGAAATTTCTCAATAATTGAGAATGTTTTGATAAAATGACTCTGAAAATTGGTAGTGTTGGGTTTTTTAGTGTGAGAATTACGAATTTGAAGCTTATTTTGACGTTGCTCCTAGAGAGCGCTAGTTTCACCGTATTATTTAGCTAAATCAAAACATTTTTTTTAACTGTCGAGCTAAGATTAAAAAAAATCAAAAGAACAATTCTACATAAACAATGTACTCTTATTTAGGTTAGCATTTAAAATTTCCAATGTATTTTGTGGTAATTTTCATTCAGGCGCTGATATTGCTATTTCTTTTCTCAGTAGGTTTGTGTCAATAAATATAAGCATATTTTGCGTGCGTGTGATTTATTATTCGTGCAATTATTGACAAATTTCAGAATAACATGTAAATCTTGAACACCCTGTATTTCTTAAACCAGCGACATTCCTATAATACATGAAAAGCTCAAACATAATATTTTAGTGTTTAGTACCTCCAGCCTAATACTGACCCATTCTTTCCGACTCACCCTATATAAATATATATGGAATCGCATCTTTATTTTTAAACTAGGAGGAGTGATTCAAATTTCTCGGGCTTCAACGCTAGCTTGTTATTGGTTAATTTGTCACCAAGTTTATACAGGCTCACATAAATTCATATTTATTGTCAATGTCAGTATTGTCAACTACTACAGTTGTCAGTTATATTTGGCTAAGATTAACGTTGCCACTTCTTAGACTTATTTTGTGTTCATTCTTCCTCATTAATGCTAAAGCATATAAGCAATAAAATAGTTCTTTTCATAACTCAACAACGAGTTGTATTGCTTTTTGTGCATTTTTTTTTTCAAATTTACCGCCAAAATGATCTAGTTATATTTTCTAGTTACTTTTCCTTGTGTATATATGACTTCTTCATTTACTACTCTTAGTTAAAAATAGAGATTAGTGTGAATACTTAAATTTTTAACTTGTTAAGGATATATAGAAACAAAACATTGAAAAACGACGTATACTTATAATTTATGTATTACAATTATAGGTAGATATGTTTTACTTATCAAATATATACAGTGTTTCAAAAAAGACATAACAATATTACTAGGGCTGATATAACATTAAAAAGTAAATGGGGTTTGCTTAATAAACGTATGTCCTAGATCTACTCATTTTTGATATACTGGACGTGTAATCTAATTTTTGATGTATTTTTATAAATGACAGATTTGTTTAAAATTTGACACAGGTTCGGTTTTTCCATTCTAAGTATTGTTATATTACGTAAAATTTCTTTTTACATAAAAAAAGATGGCCTAAGTAAATTTGTTAAAATGTACCGTTTTCGAGGAAAATGCAAGTGTATGTATCAAACCCCGAACTCTTCCACTGATATGTCACATTTTGTGTAACATAAATGACAATATATAGTTTATTTTCTGATCTGAACAGTAATTTGTTCTTTCAGTGAATATTATAATCTCGTTAGAATTTTATTCTGCTCTGCCTACTTGAATATGGGTTTGCAATATTCTCTAGAAGAACAAATTCCTATATAAAAAATCAAAGTTACTCTTCAAATGACCTTGAAATTCTGAACCAAAAGTATAACCATTAAATTCGGCTGAAAAAAAAATGATATTTTTATCTGACGCACTCAAACGGCGTACCCGGTATGTACATAGCCCAATACATATGGAATTATGATTATATATTTTTTTATAAAAAAAACCGGCTTAAAAAATTGTCGACACAAAAGTTTTTAGTTATTTTTTTCCACCCTTTGTATCCTTAACTTTGTTTTGGAGCTAGTAATTTCGTTGATATGGCAACTAATCTTGTCTTTTAAAAGGGTCTATAAGTACTATTTGATATTTTGAGCCATACTTCCTAATTTCAAAGCACAAATAATAAGAATATATCGTCTTTCAATGTGTTGTTTCTAGATATCCTTAATAATTTTGCCTTATTTTTTTAATATGTAATTAAAAAAAAAGTGAATTTTATCGAAGATCACTGCTTTAAACTGGTCAGCATTTTCAACTTTCCTTTGCCCTTTCATTATTTCAGGGCCAAATACATCTATTATATATTATTATATTATACTTCTATTCATAATTTTTATAAACGATCTATTTTTCTACCTGTTTATAAATAAAACTATTATGTACGCAGATGATGCTGCTCTTATATATAAACATAATAATTTGATAGCCCTACAACAACCGATGACTGAATCACAAAATTCTGCAGAACACTGGTATAATAACAACAGGTTGAAATTAAACAGAGATAAAACCCAAAAACAGATTTTCTCGACAAACAACGCGATTTTTAAAAGTGAAAGTGTTAAGTTACTGGGAATAGTCCTAGATGATAATCGAACAGATAAGCAGTAGAATTTCGAGTTACATGTTTCTATTACGTCATCTGAAAAAGTATATAGATGTTAAAACATTGTTAACTGCATTAATTCAATCACATATTACTTATGGGATTGTACTCTGGCGAAATTCTACTCATGCTTATAAAATATTTATCTTACAAAAGCGATCAATTAGAATAATTGCTGGTGCCAATTATCAGGATCATTGCAAACCATTGTTCCTTAAACATGGTGTAATGCCATTTCCGAGCCTATATATATTATTCCGTACTGGAAATTCATAATAATAATAATAATAATAATAATAATAATGTCTTTTCCACTCACTCAGACTATCACCATTATGAGACTAGATCATCAAATAAATTAAAAGCACCTAGATATCGACTTACAAAATCCGCTAAAAACTCGCTAAATCTAAAACTGTACAACAAAATCCCTGTAAGTATAAGAAAATTGGATTATATCAGATTTAAAAAAAATTGTTAAAAATCACCTCTTAAAGTACTGTTTTTATTCAATAGATGAATATATAAGTTGTCCTATGGAAAATTAATATTCTTGTTTGGAATATGCTCATATCTTTTAATTTAAATTTTTTATATTCTTACAAATTCATTTTCCTTCATACTGAAATGTGTGGAATGATTCATTTATACCTTTTCTTATACATCTATTTATTTATTTGTTCTGTAATTTTAATCTGGATGTTGGATTTCTTTTAATAGCATATTTTATTTTGTACTGTTTATATATGTTATGTTAAAATCATTTTATTTCTAATATGTAACAATAACTATAAATGCATTACTTGAGGTAATATCAGTAACTATGACTTGATACAAATGTAATACATTTTATATAATGTAGTCAATAAAGTTCTATCTATCTATCTGTCTACATCAGAAAGGCAACCGCTGCGTAGGATTTGAAATTTCAACCGCCACGAACAGTAAACAGTAAACTGTGGACGCACTCTAGATATTTTCAAAATAAAAACCCTCAAGCGTTATTTGTATGTTTCGAGCAGACTAACAGTTTCCCACATGAAAGCAGCCACCTCGTATTTTACGAGAGTCAGCCGGTATAAATAGAATTAAAGACCCCAAAGATAAATAAAAACGAGAGCCCTTCACAGATCGCAAGAGGATACTCATTCATCAGTTGTTCCTTTGTGTGGTCAATCTGCGGCGAAAAAGTGCGTGACAAAACAATATCGGGCAAAATACGGAGGATCCCCGGCGTGCCGATAAAATTTCGGAGACTGAAAGTTTAGGATTACTTCGGTGCGCAAAAGTAGAAAGTTCGGTTGGTACGGTATCCAGGGAGACGCCTATGACGTCAGCATCCCATCGCTGACGCTCTCTACTGCTACTTCATGTAGCCATCGGTCACTAATTGAAGGTCGAATTTGATAAGTATTAAATCATATGGAAATTACCTAGGCGGTAAGTGGAGGGTGGGAATATAAATAGCCTCCAAGTTTGCCACCTACGCAGCGTGTAAAGTTTCTCTAACTGTGGATAATTGGGGGTGCGATATGATACATTGTTCGGAAATAGTATCTACGAGTTCGTTTTCTTACCCCACCCATCTTAGAAACAGGAGTATAGATAATGACTCCCAAGTATTATGTAAAGACGATATAACCTTCCGAATTAATTTTTCACAACAATTCTTTGCCAAATTTTGAGGTCATGATTATAGGTTTTACTTTTGTTGACGCATAGGTTTTTACTGAATTCAAGATTGATTTTTCTTTAATAAATAAAATATATTGTCACATATTTCTGTGCATCCTGCTCAAGTACTGAAAACCCTGAAAACTTTAAAGTGTATTGCAAGAAACACTACCACATGATAGAAAGGGTTCTATTACGTGGATGTGAATAAAATAGGGAACACTTTTTTGGAGGCAGTTACGTTCCAACGACGTTTTTGCATCTTATACAAACACGTTTACGAAACATTGTGGCGAGAACGGGGGGATGTGGTTGAGGCCTCTAAAAGATATACTGGGTAAACAGAGAAAGTTTACTAGATATACATGTCTTTGTTGGATAAATATGTGTATCGGTCCCTTTACAATGAGTTTTAGAGAAAAGGTATTTGTTTCTGTGTCATTCCATACCAGTGGGAAAATGACGGAATATTATTCTGGACAGAACATTTAAACTATTCTCAAAGGCAAACGTTAAGACGCATCCAACAAAAGCAATTGAAGACACTTCTCTTCTTTTAAAATTATCAGAATTAGGAAATTTTAAATATGCTTATCAACTCGAAAAACAACAGTGTTTAAGAGTTGTTGTATTTTCTGTTGGTTGTTTTAGTTTTCTATAAAACGTAGTCAAAAGCCGAAACGTCTTCTTTCTGCGAGGTTGTTTGATACACATATTCACAGAATAAAGCTAATAATAAACTAACGTATTTTCCCTAGCGCTAGAAGGTCATGTAGGAAGCAGGTATTGAATACCTATCCAATTTTAACCTTAAAATCTCCATTGATCTCATGTAAAATGAAGAAATCACTTATGGATATAAAAATAACGTGGCGGCAACTGCCACAGTAAAGGGTTTCCAAAACATACTATTACAAACACTTTAAAGCTACTGTCACGTCTAAGTAATATGTAAGTGATATGGTTTGGTTGCCATTACCTTTAACAAACACTTTGGTCAACTTTAAGGTTCTTCTGCTTAGCATTCATAACGTTCTGGACACGAAATTTTCGGTAGTGAGGATTATGTACTTACAACAATGCTAACATAAATTGGAGTTATTTTTGCTATATGGTGGTAAATTTAGTGATTACTACGTAATAGCCACTTAATTGAAGTTGCGGTGCCTGTTTTCGTTACTATAACGATACTTGGGTGTAAATTTACGTACCACTTTCTGTACATAAATTCACTTATATGACTGTTAGTTTTGTGTATAAATGTGAATGTCCGTTTTCAAGTGGTAAATGTATGATACACCTATCTATAAATATTATATAAGTAGATGACCGGGTGGTATCCCATAAATCATATCTTAGGGTTCTGCATGGTAAAAAATATTGTTAGTCAGTCAGTAACATCGATTCATATTGTGTGGGTTCCACAACCATAACCGCAAGTAACAGTAATTTTTATACTGTTGTTATTTAAAGCACCAAATCACACATCTTCACAATAATATTAACTGATCGAGGATATTATCACGGGTTTCCTAACCCGACTATTTCTTTTATCAGAAAAACAGTTAAATTTTACTGATATTTATTAAACACTTTGTACACTATTGAGTACTAATTACTACTAATTACAACTCAACTAAACACTATTTCACTCTGAACCTTCAGGAAATTTCCAACTAAACACTAGAATTCAAGACTGAGTGGCTTGGCCGCTTATTCTTATTTTATCGACCAAATGAATATTCCAGGTATTTTCTAGCAGCTCTAGATCCATTTCTCAAACGATTTTCGTCGATTCTCAATATTCCAGTTGCGCCTCGATACACGGCATTATTTTGTTTGTTTACCAGCATCGCGTAGGGACGAACGGGACAATCTAGCGTTTTGCGATACCACAGTCGTCGAATTGGGTGCGAGCGGAGCAAATTCTGTGACAATATATTATCCTCCATTGTTTACAATTGCGTCCCAATATATGACTATTTCGACTAATGACTAATTTGAAATACGACGTCGCCATTAAAAGAAACCTGTCTAGTAATGTCAGGTGGAAAACGAAAGGAATGTAAATCTTATAGAGTAGGATCAGGACAATGAGGTGGATGTGGAACTCTGACTCTCTTCAACTAAGCACCTTTTCATTTGATGAAACTGTTGGCAATGCGCTAATCGTTGCATACTTCATGTCAAATGTTTGTCAAGAAGTTTGAAACAATGCAAGAACTTGTAAATCTTATCTTCCCTTTGCTACATTTACAGTTGCAAATGCCAGTCAATATGTCTGGAGAGACCAATCAAATAAATTGTGCACCACTTGTCTTTACTTTATCTACATATTTTAGGACTCCCGGGACAAGACAAGCAAATAAATAAATTGAACTAAATATTAAGAAATTTACAGATTTATTAGACGGCCTTTGAATACCAAATTTACATCACCCTGTGTATGTTATAATGGATAACAAAATAAATGTTATTATAACAGGCTGGAGAGGGATAATGTTTTTTAAATGTCAACCACATTATTTTATTGCATCTTATGAAAGTTTAGATCTTGATTAATTTGGTGTGTAATATGGTCTGTTGGGTTGACAATGGAAATGGAAAAAATAGATAAAACCAGTGTCTCAAAAGTCATACGCATTTCGTAAATAAGCGGGTTCGGACATACGAACCAATTTTTACTGTAAAATTATAACTTATGTATGCATACAACATGTTTGGGAACGATTTTTTGAAAACAAAAATATATAATGCCTGTAATTACCAAACTAAAGTTCTCCCTACCTTAATACTTATAAATAGATATACTTGCAAAATGTCTCAACAAAAATGTTGCGACAAAAAGCCGCAATTTGATAAAATTTGCACAATAGGTAATGGTCATTAACACCTATTTATTGATGGCGAAGGAAGTTTATGAATTTGGCAACCTATTTTTGCGCAAGTTGGTTCCATTGAAAAGCCGAATTCCTTGGAAGACCTTTAAATAAATCTTCTATTGATTTTTCCGCCAGTACTACTTTTTAAAAAATAGTTCGGATATCAAAAAAGCACTACCAGGTGCTGTTCGAAAATTATGTCCATGAACGATTTTATTGCTAGTGATTAAAAACATAACTGCAAAAAGTTTTCTGTCATTTTATTCAAACACTCTTACATAAAAAACATTGAAAATGCTAATTCTCTACGCTGTATGATATTAAAATTATATAAAACGAGTGTTCGTAAAATTGCAATGAGCTTTTGGTTACTCCGGTTCCGATTTCAGATCTTCCAAAAAATTTACTAAAATGCTTGTAAAAATACAATGCTGAATCTACAGAACATCTAATTTATTGTGCAGTTGACTTTTTAAAAATGAATGTAAAAATTTGGTGTGCAACATGTAGACAAAATTTTGGAGAAAAATAGTAAAAAACGGAAACTCAGAATTTTTCTCTTTCAGGACAAGGTCAGCAGTTTGAGCCATTAAAATCAAATAAAAAGAGTTAATTCAACAAAAATTTGTTATGTTCAGGCGCCTAGACTCAGTTATTCCGTTGAAAAAGAGGAATTCGAAATTTACGGTTTTTTCGATACTTCTCCAAAATTCTCCCTAGGATACCCCCAACATATTGCACACCAAATTAATCAGAAATAACAAGCTTTCATACGGTACAATAAAAGAGAAGGTTGCCATTTAAAAAGCAAATAACTTTATCCCCCTCTCGCCGCCATTAGTTACATATTTGAAAATTGAATTTCAACAAAGTTCATGCCCAGAAAAAAACAAAGTTGACTTATCCGAGCGATTTTTTCAAAAACTGTTAATTTCTGAAACACGTACATATGATTTTTCACACACTGTATGTGATGGCAATGGCTCAGTTAAAAATTTTCAAAACCAAAAATAATTTAAACAACAAGTTAGCGACACTGCTTGTATAGTTCACATTAATTTAGATTACCTATAGAATAGCATTCATGAATGAAACACATTATTCAGAAGCAATTGTGGTCTTTACAGTGCGCACATTTGACAATTTCTTCTTGCTAAATAATCTTTTATCTTGAAAATGCTGTCCTAGATTTAAATACCCCAATAACGCACATTTAATTTGGGCCTACCCTTCTTCATTCGATAAAAACAATCGAAATCTGTCAAGAGGGCGTTATATCTGCATGAATAATGAAATATGAAAATTAGAGGCGTAATCGACGTGGGATTGGCCCAAAATAAATTCGTCAGCGCGACGTGCGGCCCTCCATCAAAAAGAGTGTTCTGCCCGAAATGAAAGAAATCTATTTATCTACTCCAACCAAACTGATAGCTGCGCATCGGTTCGTCATTCGCAGAGGGGCCTTAACGACATCCCGGAGTTCGTATTATATAGACAAAAAATTTGAATTTCCATCTTTAATGACAAATTAATTTCGTATTCAAATTCAGATAACTGTAATTATAGTCTGATTGCAAATTTGAATTGATTTATATCATCGCTTAATGAATTAAAAAAAAAATGAGTGGAAATGAAATATTATAAAGAGTGTCCCTTATACTTAACTGTTTCTGAATTAGAAGGCCTGTATAATGTTATAAGCTGTCTTTTTGCAACGAATCGTATTCATCGACTGTTTCAAAACGTATTCAATGGTGACGTCACTTATGTATTGCACCAAGAAAACGTATAGTTTCAAAACCTAACGTCATCAAATAATTGTTTCTCTTTAACATCACACTCACACTTTTTGAGTATTGTTTATACAATTTATATATAAAATAACTACTCTAGATTTGGATTAAAATAGAACAATTATTGGTGGTAGAAATTATTAACAATACAACGTGTATCAATCAAAATTGAATCTACGTTGGTCCAAATAGATTTTATTTGCAGATTCAATTATCTTAAAAGAACAGAAACATTTTTATAAATTGAAACTCAAAATTATTAGGTACTCTTATTTGAGTAACCACAGTTATTGATTGTTTTAAATTTGACTTTGATAACTTCATTATTGGTATCCAATTTTGTGTCATACATTCAGGTTTAGTGAAAAAGAATATTAGAATGGGTGATTCTGATTCCGAAAGTGTCTCTTCCGATGCAGAAGACATTGCGCAAAGTGTTATCGATTCGGTTTAATTGCGTTTGTAAAAGAAAATCAGAAGGATTTCGGTCAAAAAGATCTAAGATTTTAACAAAAGAAAACATAATTCAATTTTTGCTGGAAGCCGACGATAGAACTCATTATGATAAATGTTGCATTGATAGTGGAGCTTGCAGGTACCTGCAGGCGTACTGAATTAACAAATCTGCTCCTACAAAATTTTAACGATGAAACCAATACATTCATATTATTATTTCGTTTACGAAAATAAAGATATCACATACGAAAACGTTGAAGGAATAAATATGGTGGAAATGGTTCGAAGATATAGCGATGAGGCCAAGCAACACATACTTAATTTTTTGTGGGGTACAGAAATGGGAAATGCATAAAGCAGCCACATGGCATTAACACTTTTGGCAAAATGCCATGTAATGTCCTGGGTCTTCCAAATCCTCAACAATATACTGGACATTGTTTTCATAGATCATCTGCGTCGTTGCTTGCAGATTCAGGAGTCAATTTATTAACATCTGTTAAAATGCACGGTAGTTGGCGCCCTAACGCAGTGGCAGAAAGGTATACAGAAGATTCCAAAGAAAATAAGAAGAATGTGGTCTTTAATATTTTGGGTAACGTTTCAGGCATTAATTGATCTTTAACAAATTCAAGAACTTGGGAAATCAATTTACTTTTTAAAAATACAGCCCACTTATCTGCTGGAATTAGTTTAACAAATTGTTTAGAGGCTGCAATTAATATTTACAATATATAAATGTTGAATTTTTTATAGTTAATAATAACAATTAAAAGTTGTGACTAACTTTGTTTCTGTTTATGTTTTACTTTAAAATTTGCGTGTTATTATAAAGATCACATCGGCGACCAAATGAAGATGGTAAATGAGTCATAATGACACCGTCGTAAATTAAAATTATTATAAAACTAGCACATTAAAATTAAAACATACTGAATTTATTGTGTCAATTTACCTATCATGCATTATTGCAATCTTCAAGGCTTGACTCGTATACCTACTTTTATAAATTCTGATACTGTTTTTCATAAATTAATAACATGTAAAAAAAGCTTTAGTATTGGTCCAAATGAACTACCGCCACAATTTAGCTATTTATATTTGATGGCATTACTATGTCACATACCTGTTACTACTAAATAATGAATGATACACTTTCTGGGTTGTTTTTCCGTGGTGTTTCGCCATACGTAACGGAGGCATCTTCAGTGCGTCTTATATCTTGAGCGGTTACTGACTAACTGCAGTACTAATTAATATTTATGTTACGAAATTATAACTTTTATTGTATTTTATTTCTGTCTTAATATATGCATTAACAAAAATTGTAATTTCTGAGTTATAATTACAAATATCAGCAATATTTTTTTAAGCAGTGAATGTAGTGTTAATTAAAGTTTTAATCCTTTATAAATGAAATCATACTTAGATATACACTTAGAAGGTGCATTGAAAGGCATCAGTTTAGGTTTCGTCGCAAAAAAAAAAAAATTTGAAAAATTTACATCTGGAGAAGAATATGTATTACACATTTCAACTACAACTCAATCTGTTCACCTGGAACATGTCCAAAATCTATTGCTTTTACAAAATTGTTACTTATAATAATTTATTAACTTAAGTTTGTATAGCAATAATATTTTTAGATTTCATTTTAATAATTATTCCATCAATTCATTATATTATAATATTCACTCTTATAATAATGATGATAGTGATGATACTGATGATAACGGCAATAGTAATAATAATAATAGTAAAAAAACACATTAAATCAATTAACAGCAAAACAAAAAAGTAAAAAACAAATCTATACCAATTAACAGCAACATAAAATCAACAACAAAAACATCTATATGCAATACAATTTGAATACTAAGAAGCTGTATCTTAACCTTTTCCCGAAAAACTGCTAGACTGGTTGATGTCTGGCAATGAGATGTAAATTTTAGGCAAATTATTACTTAAATTATGTTGAAATAGAGTAAAGTGACGTCGTGGAATGTATAATAAATCACGATAACGAGTAAAACGATTATGAATATCAATATTACTCTCAAATGTATGGATAATTAAAAAATGTTAGCACATCCTAACTAAAAATGGAGTTCTAAGTTTATGGAGAATTATTATAACGTCAAAAAGAAAATATGCACATGTATTATCAATTAGAAAGTTTGAAACGCAGTACTGTACAGAATAATAATTATAAACGAAAATAAGATTTCAGTTTTTAACATTAGAGGATGAAGTACTGATATTCTTTTAGTCTCATATTGTTATCCACATGTCAAGCCCGAAGTAATCTTTTATAAGAATTTCATAAAAAAAACTAACACTTTAACGCGTTTCTCATCTTGTATGAAAATTGATGTATTTTCTTGTCAAAAATTTATTTTCTCTCTTTTATAATATTGCCTGGGCCATAACTTTGTCTAAGCACAGATTTAAGTACGTATGTTCCTATATCATTTGACATTTTTTTACATCCAGAAACGGTAACGCTCGTAGCTAGGAAGCATATTTAGATTAAAATGAAAATCCGATTAATGCAGAATATGCAATATCACGGGACAGGCTTCTTTACACATCCAATTTAGTTTACCTCACAACAGGTACTTTAGGTATGTGTTTACGAGCGTTATATCTAAAACGTTGGAGCAAGTTGCTAACGTATTTACTTCGACTTATATTATCTGCAGCGTACAAGCTTATATCAAGGTTTTTAGCGAAAATTGTATACTTACCTTTAAAATAATTTAATGTATAGGTAGGTATTTATTTACTATAAGATATGGAATCTTATTTTTCCAAAATGTTACTTTCATAACGCATTTAAGACTAAACTAGACTTATTAAAATCTTCAAATGTTATTTAGTTTCTGTTATGTCATGACAGAGCATGACGCAAGCAATTATATGACATTGGCGCATTCACCATATTGTTAAAAGAGTATATGCTCGTAACACACGTACTTGTTAAAACGCGGTAACTGACAAAATGCAGTTACTGAAAAAATTGTTCAAAACATTAGCGACTGACTGCATCGGTGTTAAATATGTTTCTATTAAATTTTATTATAGATATAAAACGTAAATTTATTTGCAAAGAAAATATAAGAAAATATATCAGTTATTGCGTTTATATGCTTCATGTTCATTCTTAAGAGAAATTTCCGCACGAAGTAAAAAAGCGGTAATTAACACAATTGCCGTTTTTTCACTACTTAACGTTTGAATTTGCCACTATTCAGTAGTATTAATAGACATTATATACAGGGTGTTCCATAAGTTATGGGCCATAGAGCAACCGGAGATAGTAGACATAAAAATATGTCTTTTGAGCCAAACTTGCCTAAGTAATATGTTACTATTTAAAGAACTACAGGGTGTTGAAAATTAAAATGAATTTTCGAAAAATGATGATAACTGTAAAACAGTTGAAGATATCGAATTCATAATTGGTATAATTAGGGTTTTGGGAGCGAGAAATTTGAATTTGGCATTAGTTTCAAGATATTTCCTAGAGGGCGCTTGCTACGTGCTTTGTGTTGAGTTAATTCACTAATACTTTTTTACCTGTACAGTTAATAAAATTTATAAATTAAACTATAAAAGAGCCAACATCTTTACGTAAAAAAGAGCTCGATCTCGATATCAAGCCGTTTTAGAGCTTTTCACGATTGAATGTCGATGGCTGAAAAATATTTATTTTACAAGTGTGCCTTGAATGTTAACAGAATTTGTTACAGTGACAACTGTCACTGTTATTTACCTTTTCATATGATAGCTTAGCTACTTAAAAAAAATTTTGCAATATTCAAGACTAACAATTTTTGTGTTGAGTTAATTCACCAATACTCTTTTACCCACACAATTAGTACCTAGAATATTTTATACTTTAAACTAGGAAGGAGCCAACATTTTTACGTAAAAAACACAACATGATTTATTTACAATAATAAAATAATACAAATTCATTTTAATTTACTAGTAAATGTTGAAAGTGGCCACCGTTTACCTCAATACATTTTCATAATCTTTTTATGAAATTACGTCTCACATCCAAGAAGATATTTTGATGTCCTCTTATAACAGTTTTGAATATTTTGTTCAAGTTCTTTTCGTGTATTGATATCGTCATTGCATACTAAAGTCTTCATGTGACCCCATAAATAGAAATCTAACGGGTTAATATCTGGACTACGTGGTGGCCAAGGAAATTCACTACCGCGACCAATCCATCGATGTGGAAAATGCTGATTCATTTCGAACAGGAAGTGAAAAATGTGGTGGGGCACCGTCTTGCATAAACCACATATTTTGTCTTATGTTCAGAAGTATACCATCCAAAAGATCATAAAAATCTTTTTCTGCAAAACTGCAAATATTGTTCTCCATTAAGTCTCTGCGGAAGCTGAAATGGGCCTATCAAGAAATTGTCGATAATTCCACACCAAATATTTATTGAAAACTCGTTTTGGAAATGTGTGTCTCTAGGTAGGTGTGTATTTCCCAAAGCATGGTAATGTTTATTTTTCCAGTTAAAAATTCCACGTCGTATAAAAGTTGCCTCGTTAGTAAATAATATACTTTTCAGTAACATGGGGTCTTCGTTTATTTTATTTAGTAGATTTTGACAAAATTCTGATCTAGCTTGCAGGTCTCCTTGTAATAAATTTTGAACGAGCATAAAGTGGTAGGGAAATAAATTTTCTGATGCACCAATATCTCTTCTTTTCGTTCGACCGTTATACTTTTCGGTCGACCACCAGAATTTTTAGTATAAAACGAACCCGTTCGACCTGATTGAATATTCATTGAAATATTTTTCGGTCTGGAATGGTTCTGGCTGGGTGGAGGTCTTCATATCTTCTAAGTGCTGCATGATTGTTGCAATTTTCTAGCGCATAAACGCAGAGCATATCACGTAAATCACGGTTAGAAAATTTATTATACCTGGGTATTTTTAAATAAAAATATTCTGGAAAACGGATTGAGATATCTAGATCGACCAAGAGTCCCTTTTTTACGTAAAAATGTTGCCTCTTTTATAGTTTAATTTATAAATTCTATTAACTGTACAGGTAAAAAAAGTATTAGTGAATTTACTCAACACAAAGCACGTAGCAAGCGCCCTCTAGGTAATATCTTGAAACTAATGCCAAATTCGTATTTCTCGCTCTCAAAAACCTAATTATACCAATTATGAATTCGATATCTTCAACATTTTTAAAGTTATCATCATTTTTCGAAAATTTATTTTAATTTTCAACAACCTGTAATTCTTTAAATAGTACCTAACATATTACTTAGGCAAATTTGGCTCAAAAGACATATTTTTATGTCTCCGCTGCTCTATAGCCCATAAGTTATGGGACACCCTGTATAATGACTGATATAAACAATTTAGAATTTAGTTTAGAGTAGTACTTGAAGTATTAAAAAAGGGGTAAGAGTGAAGTCTCAGTAAGAAAATATCAGCTGAATTGTATAATAAATTCATCATTATCACATAACCATTTCTTTTATACGGGGTTATTCACATGACATTCTACCTCGTTATCTTTTTTGCTCGCCTATCTAAAGAAACTTAGTGAAAAAAGAACTAGGAAATTTTTTTGCGATCTCAAAGAAATGCATAAAAAATAATAGAATGTAATAATAATAGTTTCGTAATAATTTCGACTTAATTCATTGTGCTGTGCCAGTAAAAATATTATGCAAACTGTCAAGTAAATCTGTGAGATGTACCATTCACGGTTTCCAAAAATTATAAGGATGCAGGGTGGTCCATTAAAAAAATCCGCAATTTTTTCTTATTTTAGAAAATAAAGAAGTAGAATGTTATATCAATAACGTACAATCGTTTTCAATAATAACGCAATTCATTAAAATGAATTTTGCGATTTCTTTTGAACTACTGACGTATTCGTAATTCACCAATAGAGATGTTATAAAGTTTCTACTCATAATTTCCACAATTTTAAAACATTGATTTGAGAGAGTGTCATTATTATTGTAAAAGCATGTGCATATACAAATATAGAACGTTTAAATAGTTACATGACATATTATTTATATATAACATATACTAAGCGTTGCAATTTTTTTCCATTTATTTTCAAGTTTAAGTGTAGTCTAATTAAGTTTACAACAAACAATAGTTTATATTTCAAAAATATAAGAAACGGAATAAATAACTAATTTATTGCAGTAATATGAAAATATACAGTATAATTAAAAATATAAATGTTACTTTCTCTTTACTTATTTAGAGTACGAGTTAGTAAGATTTCTTCTGCTGTTAGGCATTACACGGGAAAGATTTAATATAGAATTTTTTTAAGTTACTATTCCTCTTGGGTTTTGTCTTGGAGAAGGTATGTTTTTTTCTTCTTTTGCTATTCTAGCATTAAGGAAATTTAATTCTATTCCTTCTTCACTATCTTCTGTCCAATGTTTCGGACTATTTTTAGTTTTGCATACTTGAATTCCGTTTCCATCGGCCTTTTTTAAATAGTACGTGAAAGTATTAGATCTTGCAAGATTTGACAGTACAAAAGTTTTTCTTGAGTCAATTTTCTTGGACAAGTTTCTTGACTCAATTTTCATGTCAAAACACTTTACAGTTCACAATTTTCTTGAAATTAATGCAATGCAATCGACGTCTGAAAGCAAAAGTGTTCTAGGGGGTTTACATGGGTCTTTGTTTCACAAATTACAATTTACCTTTATAAGATTTCCACTCGGTATTCCATAATTTCTATTAAAAAACAATATAATACGGAAAATATCAACAACCTACTATCAACTGCCTACTGATTTTTGCTTTGGTTGGCATTATCGAATTTACCAGAGTTGTTTAAGAAAATTATCGAACTTTTTGGTCTCAATTGAAAAGCTTCTTGAACTTGAAAGTAAAAACTGTTGGACTGTAAAATGGCTTTAACGTTTTTATGTTTCCTCTCTTTTGAATAAAAAAGGGAACAACAACAATATTGGCTATGTCTGTCTTCTTTACCCAAAAAATGGCGCTACTTACTGTTACTATGATATTATTATATTAAACTGTGACGGTAAGAAGGCAAAATGTCTCTTACCGCTATCTTTCTTCATGATTTATACTTACTGCTTTTTCGTTTTTTATAATGTAACGTCGATTTGTATACGTATTAAGACAAAGAGTTACAACAAGCCGCTTTCTTTCATAACAATTAGGATAGGGAAAAATAAGAATTAACGGAATCATCTATCAAAATATGTCAAAACTTATTTATAACGCTTTTCAAAACTATATTAAATCCTTATTTATCGTCGTCACTGACCTTATGTCAGCCGTAAGGTTAGGTACATTCCGCCAAAGTCAAAGGTAGTGACAGGTCACCGCGTTGACACGTTTTATCAGTTTACGCCGCTTTAAAAGAAAAACGATTATTATTTAATGATTTAATGAGGAACACGACATCGTAGCACAGGGAGGCAGTGCTTACCTTACTAATATTTATTTGCAGGATTGATATTTGAAAGGATTTTAAGAATGTTGTATCATTTTTTGTTTTCTGTTAAAACCTGTTTAAATTAAAACCTGTCACTGCAAAGATTTTTGTACTTGCTGGGGACCTCTCCTTCCCTCGACCGTTCTTTCCGTTTGGTGAGGTACCTACTTGGTTCGGCGTTAAGACCAAAAAAATCACGCAAATGCACACAAATAGCTAAAAACACTGCCATAAGCTTACCGCCAAGGCATTATAATAGTTGTTCAATATCGATCAAAGAGGATTCAGCATAATATTTTGTCTACTAGGAAAACGTCTTTGGTACTACGCTGCCATACGATAATATGGGCTTTTCACAGTCCCATAAATCAACACTTTATCCGTCATCAAGGCATTTGAATACGACATGTTTGTAAATTCACAAAAAATACGCGAAAAATTAAATTTGCGAAAAGCAAGTACAAAAAAGTTATTTCAAACTAATCAGAATACCGTATGCAACATTTTTCGACATCTGAGGCAGGCGCCATCTGTAAGCCACTAGTGCTAGGTACACTTCACGCCGATAAATTTTTCTTCTAAAATTTCTTCTTTCTAAAACTTCCTGTGTTGTTGGGGAATTAAATTATTCTGTGAATACTAATGATAGCAACAATATTAACAGGAATCGACGATGTTTGCATAAAATAATTAGTAATATTTTAAACTATAACGTCTCAAGATATTTACAGTGTTCTGTAAAAATGTTTCTTAGACCCTTAGAATATAACTAACCTTTGCCATGTTCTTTGAGGTTTGAATTTTGGAGAGTATGCAACTAGCAATGCAGTAGATAATCTAGGTTATGTTATTTTAGAACAGATAGTGACTAAATTTAAACCTTTTATAGTAATCAAATACACTATTTTATGTCGGGTATATTAGTAGATAATTATGACGAATCTACAAGGAGTGAAAATGTAGTTTTGGCAGTGTGAACGAAAGAACGAATACAAAATACTACAGCTAACCGGATTAACTGATTGATTGTCATAGGCGCCGATTTTTCGAGGAAAAAGAGGATTTTGCCCCAATTTTTAAGCATCGAGCTAGAATTCCGAAATAAGTTTGTTTTTCTTTTAGACTCCCTGAGCACGTGGTTAATATTTTTGTACTTAGTCATAGTTAACCCTGTATAATATGACCTCTAATTTACATAATACGACTTGTAATTTTAATTTAATCTCTGATGTTTCTGATATTAATAAAACTTTTGGAAGCACTGCAAATATTTGTAATAGGACGATAATTGTGTCTATATATGTCTATATGTTTTATTACATACATCAAATTGTTATTAACATCATATAAAGATAAATTGAAATAAAAATAAAATTTACAAACCACCTTTTTACTAATCTTTAACACCAAATACATCATTATTAGGTACATAAATATCACGTAGACCAGCAGCGCTTTAAAGCCTTACTTTTGTGTCATACGAGATATAAATATCCATTGAACTCAAATATTTTCTAAAATATCAAACCACGTTCCTAAAGTTAAAGAAGCTCTATATAAAGGCCCTGCAAAACAAATAACTTTAAGACAGTCATTAAATTCTGTCTGAATAACTTCTTATGAAGCCATCATCTCTTATTAGTTATATAGGATTGTATATTGTTTTCATCAGGCTTGTTTCATTTCATTGTTTAAAGACGCAAAACTTCTGGAATTGGTTTCCATTCTCAAAAAGTTGTGATTAAACGTTCCACAAGTCATTTTAGCTGTTTATTCTGTTAAAATAATTTAAAATTATTAGAAGAAATACTTCGATGATTGAGGGAGACATTGAAACACTTTAAGAATCTTAAAAGTGTTCGGAGTTTGTATCTTGTAACAATTAAAGGGGTTGATATTATCTCTAATAAATATGACCACTTTTATATTCAGGGTTAACTATAACTAAGCACAAATATTTTAACTACATGATCAGGGAGGTCTAAAAGACAATAAAAAAATTATTCCAGAATTTTAGCTCGATATTTAAAAAATTCGACGCCTATGATAAGCATCGCCTGAGATTTCTTAGATTCATAAATAAAGCTTACATCTGTCAACAATGTCAACTACCATGCGGTCGTTTTTTGCAGAAACGACAAAAATTAACATTCTTACTAATAATAATACCTGATAGATAAGTAACCATTAATCCAGTTAGCTGCAGTAGTTTGTATTCGTTACAAATTAGAAAAACTACATTTTCACTCATTACAACCAGTCACTACCGATAAAATACATTTCCCAGAGGTGTAGTTAGATAAAATGCTTGTTTATTATAAGAAAATAATAAATAGGCATTTAATAACAGAATAGTGTAAAATTTATAACTAAGTAAAATCTTTAATAGCCAGTTTCTCACATACCAGATTATGGCCAAACAATTTCGTAATGAAAAATTAATATGTACATTCCATATAGCACGTAAATTGTAGCTAGGTTGTATGTAGAAAAATTCAATTTTGTAATTGACACCAGGACACGTGCGAAAAAGTAGAATAAAGGTTCATTTATAACCATTAACCAAGAGCAATTTTCATCATCTGGATATACTTACCGTAAAAGGGAAATTTGTAATATTTTTATTTTCGCATACAAGTGGCGATCTATGGGACAAAAGCTATTATGTTCAGGTATTAAAATATTGGTTAGAATTGTATAATCAGTAGGTATAGGACATTAATTATTTGATAAATCTTTTCTAATAGTGAGGAACTCTTCGCAAATTCAATTTTCAATAAAAATTGTAGCATATCTGATAATTGAAGCTTTATCCAGATTATATTTTGTTGCAGAAAAGAGACTTTGAAAAGTAGAAAATAACATGAAAAGATGTGTTTACAGTAGGTATGCTGCAAGATAGGTATTACACAAGATTCGTACGTTAATGGGATTTTTTTTATAGGTTCTTTATGTATCCTATAATAAACCAAATAAATGGAATATTAAATGAAATCAGAAACTTTTCATAAATTCTTTTAGTTTACTAATTTTTATAACATCCGTTCATCGTTATAATTGCCACAATAGCTGACATATTTGCTAATTTTAGATCAACTGTTCTAAATTATTTATCTATTTAAATGTTTGAAATACATTTATTTATTAAAATAATTCTATACCGTAGATTTTATTTTAGAAGCATAGTAGTAATCTATCTGTACTCCGTAATAATACAGTGCCCTATTCGGCACATTTGTACTGGTAGTACTGGTTGCATCAGCTTGCAGGTTCGATTATCATCCGATTATTAAAATAGTCGAATAGGGTAATTACGATTACGAAATTTGCTGATTATGTGATGGGTATAATCGACAAATTTCAGAATTGGATTCAATTTATAATCGATAATCGGTTTATAATCGAAGCTGCAAGCTTATGCAACCAGTACTACTCAAGAATGTCGAATAGAGTGCACTATATAACCACGTACTATACACTCGAATTATTATGTAAATTATGAACAATATTGTGTAATTAAAACAAAAGGATTTATATATTTTTAGGTATTAACAATATTGTGTGAAACTAACTACTCTGTGGACAAAAGCCCCAACCAGCGTCGAATTACACCCACAATATCTACCCGCATATATTCATTATTATTAGCTTTTCTAACATTTTTTTTTACTATATTAGAAAGGTATTTTAAGCTAATATATATCAAATCTTCTACAATTCCTATCAATGAAGTCATATATATGTTCTCTGATACCAAACATCTAGGTATGTTAATGAACAATTCCATCTAGATGCTTGGTATCAGAGAACATACATATGACTTCATTGATAGGAATTGTAGGAGATTTGATATATATTAGCTTAATATACCTTTCTAATACAGTAATAACAAAAAATAAAAGGAATTAAAAGGGAAATTATGAATTATTTAATACGGAGTACGAATTATTATTATACTTCTTACTTTATTTTGCAAAATGAGCCAGTTCTTTTCTAAAAGGAAATATCCAATTTCAAATTATCTTTATTTCAAATATTAGAGAGCAAAATATTTGAGAATAGTTGGTTCAAAACTAGCCAATAACATCGAATCGAAGATCGAATTCAAGTGAAGAAATATTGTGCCCCTTAAACATAGGTTCCGTAAGGATCATTCATTATAAGTACCACAGGTGGCATACTATTGTGACGTAACATAATTCGAATTCCATAAATAAATAATCGTAGTCTAAAGGTCATTTTAATAGTCGGATTAAAGGTTAATTTTAATTCGAGTTTATTTATCACTAGTTTCTTGTAATCAATAATCAATTACGTCAATAACAAAAATAATAAATTATGTAGGGGAGCGGGAGGCAGTTGTGGACAGGGGCTCAAGTGGACAATTTAAATTACTCGCGTTAAATTCATTTTAGGAGGTTCACACTTTCCACATGTACCCCAACTGCTGTTATAATCTTAATTATTAATTTTTGGTTTGCAGAATATAATGGTAAGGCATTATACTAAGAAAATTGCCAGGGCGAACATTCCCGAAGAAACAATTGTGCAGGCGTTTCGGAATATAAGTAGTACAACGGTTCTATTAGGGAAGTAGCCCAAAGATATGGTTTTAAAAAATCCATTTTACACAAAAGATTAAAGAAACTGAGGGACTAAAATTTGCTCGATATAGATATTAGAGTAAATAAATATAGCTCAAAATACTCAACCCAACAAATTTTTACAAATAAAGAAGAGGTCGATTTGGAGAAATATGTTATACATTATTCCAAGCTGCAATATGGATTAACATATTTTCAATTTCGTAAATTTGCGTATGAATACGCATCAAGACTAAATAAAACGATATCACAATGTTGGATAGCACATGAAAATCGCAGGAATTGAATTGATGAAAGGATTAATGCGCCGACATCACAACTTGTCTCTGAGAAAGCCAGATAATACAAGCTTGGCCAGAAATATGAGTTTCAACAGAAATAATGTTGACATATTTTTTAGAAATCGGCAGGATATTTTTGAAAAATATAAATTTACAAGTGACAGAATAGTAAATATGGATAAAAGTGGCATAAATACTGTTATACAAATGCCAAAAATTATTACAAATAAAGGCTGCAAACAAGTTAGACAAGCTGCTGCTGAAAGAGGAGAGCAGGTCACATTCTGCGGCATAATAGTTGCTGATGGAAACGTTATTCCACCTGCCTATGTATTTCCCAGAGTCCGCTACAAAGAAGTTTTTCTAACTGGGGTACCAGAGGGAAGTATGGGACTATCATCGGCTAGTGGCTGGATGACAAATGCTGTGTTTCTTGAAATTATGAAGCACATAAAAAACACATGCATGGCTCTAAGGAAAATCCAGTTTTGATTCTGTTAGATAACCACGACACTCATGCTTCTCTTGATAATATATTGTAGAGATAATGGGTTAATTCTTCTAACATTTCCACCTCACACAACACATCGTTTACAACCATTGGATGTATCCGTATTTGGGCCTTTTAAAACTCGATGCCGAGCAGCTTTTAATAGTTGGATGTCTAATCATCCTGGAAAAGCAATTACAATTTACGATATCGCAAGTTTAAGTGCTTCGGCATTTAATGAAGGTTTCAGTAGACAGAATATTATAGTTTCCTTAAAACCGGCTGTTATCCTATGAATCGAAATGTTTTCTCCGACGAGGATTTTATGGCTTCACAAGTTACCGATACCGAAGATCCACAGGCTCTTTGACCGTCATCGAATATTAATGTGGAACCCAATGTCCAAGAATTGGCTACAAGTTCAACCGTTGCTCCACCACCAAATATAGATAGGATGACAGATGAACCAAAGATTAAAATAATTTCTGATATAAAATTAACTCCTGAACAAGTAAGGCCTTATCCGAAAGCAAACAGACCAAAATCTACTAAGGAAAGAAAAAAAAAAGTATTCTGCCATCCTCACATCGACACCAGAAAAGAATCGAATAGAGAATGAACAAAACGAGAAAGAAAAAAGAAAACAGCTTCAAGAAGAGAAAAGGACCAACAGAAGCAGAAAAAAGACAGTTAAGCATGTCAGACAAGTATTTGAGGAAGAAACATCGGAGAGTGACATTGAAAATATGTGTGAAGAATCAGATGTTGACAGTCGAATTGATTTCGATTATGGAGATTTTGAAGATCCCAATAGTATCGAAGTACATGATTTCGTACTTGTCAGATTTGCTATGAAGAAATCATTATAATATTTTGTAGGACAAGTCATTGAAATAACTGGGTCTGAGTGTTTCATAAATGTTTTAAAGATAACTGAAAATTAGATTTTTGTATTTCCACAAATAAAAGACGAATCCTATATTCCAAAAGATGATATTACCTTCAAACTTCCTACGCTGAATAACAAAGCTGAAACTGTTCGCGCTGCTTTAATTTATACATTTAATGTGACCTTTGGTGGATACAATATAGGCTAGATAAGCATATTTTTTCCTAGTAACTAGTTTTATATAAAATACAGTTATGTACAAGGATTTTTGTAGTTTAAATAAGAAACTATATATTTTAGTTGCCTTTAGTGGTCTATTTATGTGAAAATTCGAATTATTTCACAGACGTTTAATACGTCCACTTCTGCCCCTATTAACATATGGTCTTGTCCAAAAGTGCCCCGCTGTGGAGCACTTTTGGACGACTAACATGTTAGCATTTATATTAATATTTCAAAGCAAAAAGATAATATTCCCTAATTACAATTATCAAGTAGGACTATATTAATATACAGGGTTAACTATGACTTAGTACAAATATTTTAAGAGGGGATAGAGAAAAATAAAAATTTATGGAATCACCCTTCAAAAAAATTCCAAACTTACTTAAAAAGCCAAAAAAAAAATATTTTCGAAAATATATTAAATACCTATTTATCGCCGTCACTGCCCTTCTGTCAGCCGCGAGGTTAGGTATATTCTGCCAGTCAAAGGTGTCAAATATAGTGACAGGTCCATTGACACGTGTATCAATTTAAGCCGCTTGGAAAGAAAAAAAAAATCGTTACAAAATGTAGATTATTATTTAATGATTTAATGAGAAATACGGTATGTAGCACAGAGAGGCAGCACCTACCTTACTAATATTTATTTCCAGGATTGATACTTATAGATATTAAGAATGTTGAATCATCTTCTGTGTTCTTACTTGTTTAAATTAAAGATTTTTGTACTTCCTGTGGACTTCTCCTTCCCTCGATCGTTCTTTTTGTGTAAAGCGGGGTACCTACTTGGTTTGGCGGTCTTGACCCGGTCGATTACTTAAGTCGGGAAAAAGCACAAAGGATAACAACAAAATACACGTAAATGTACACAAATACATAAAAACACTACCACACGTTTACCGCCACGGCATTAAACCGCTGTTCGATGTGGTTCAAAAAGTATTCAGCAAAATATTTTGTATACTCGGGAAACGTCTTTGAGGCTACCGCACGATAATATGCACTTGTCACACTCCCATGAATCAGCACCTTATCCGTCATCTAGGCATAAAATACGCGAAAAATTAAATTTGCGAAAATCAAGTACTGAAAAATTATTTCAAATTAATCAGAGTACCGTAACCGTAAATTTACGTTATTTGACATCTACAGACGACATCTGTCACTAATACAAGGTGCACTCACGCCGATAAATTTTTAAACTTCATGTGTTCTTGTGTAATTAAATTCTGTTAATACTAATAATAGCAACAATATTAACAGTAATTAACGAAGTTTGCATAAAAGAATTAGTAATATTTTAAACTATAACATCCCAAGATGTTTACAGTGTTCTGTAAAAATGACCCTTAGATTATAACTAACTTCGCTTCTGGATGGTTTGGAGCATGGAGGGTATGCAATTAGCGATGCAGTATGGCATAACCCAGAACTTACTGTTACTTTAAATCAGCTAAGTGACTAATTTTAAACGTGTTATAGTAATTAAATAAAGTATTTTATGTCGGATATGTTAGTGGATAATTATGATCTGCAAGGAGTGAAAATGTAGTTTGGCAGTGTGCAACGAAAGAACGAATACAAAATACTGCATCTAACCGGATTAGCTGTTATCTACCAGGTACTTAGACATTATTATTATTATTAATACAAATGTTTCGTTTCGTCGTTTCTACACTTGACAATGTTGAAAAACGACCAGTGGTTGACATATCTAGCCATGACGGATGATGGATGATTGTCATAGGCGCCGACTTTCCGTGGGAAAAGAGGGTTTTACCCCATTTTTTAAACATCGAGCTAAAATTCCGAAATAAATTTTTTATTGTCTTTTAGACCTTCCTGAGCACTTGGTTAAAATTTTTGTACTTAGTTATAGTTAACCCTGTATAATCTTGCAGCAAACTACATAAAATCAGAAAATGTCCACTACTGCCTCCCACTCCCCTAATTCTATGTTTTCCTCTCATTACAAAGCCGAACTTTAAAACTGAAATAATTGTATTTCAACAAGATCTATATAACTACAGATTACATTATTATTTACATAAATCTTGGAAACTATCATACCGCTGTTTTGTGTCCATTTTAGGAAATTTTTTATCACTTGAATCAAGACAATATACCGGCACTGAAACGAAAAGCTCTCTGAAGTAAAAGCAGCTTTGTTGCTTTTATGTGTGACATAAAATTGACGGCAACAATGCATGTTAAATTTCCTGTTCCTATGCGATAATCTCTATATTGAAAATCGAAGTCGATTTTCCATCGCGTTTTGCTATATAAAGCCTCAGTTTGCAATATTCACTTTGTAGTTTATTTATTACATTAGCTGCTGTGGTAACGCAATAATATTGATTTTTATCGAATAATAACCATGGTTTTAAATATTTGTATACTTATAGCTAAAACATTTACAACAGGCATTTGTGTATTTATCACACATTAAAAATACATTAAATATATTGAAATATGCAGGAGTAAAATTTTAAAGCAGCAATTCATATAATAATTACACAGGATGAATTTACAGCCTTATTACGGTCATTACACAGGGTGATTCCATAACCGTGTTACAAACTTTGGGAAAAGAAAGTAGGTATATAAAGTTTTAAAAACATAATATACACATAATTTTTTCTTTTGTTTCGAAGTCTTAGTACGTATTTATAAAATTTTAAAAACAGAAATTGTAATTAATAACCAAAATGTACTAATAAACAATAATTAATAAAATTAAATGCAAATAAAAATTTGCAATATTCGTAAGTGTAAAATAAAATTCAATATGAAGTAGTAATGGCAGAAATAACAGTATACGCTAATTAAAAGCTGTTACTGTAAGTTTTTTTTATTGTTAATAAACTGTACTGAAATCATGAGTACTAAATTTGAATAAAAAATGCATTTCACATACTAGGAATGTCTAGATATAATTTTTGTATATAGACTGTTCAATCAAAATGATTGTCAAGCAGCCAAATGGTATCATTTGGATTTCTTATTAACAGTGTTTAAGTGACATGCGTCTCACAAATCTTTTCGTTCACAGAGTACTTGTATCCTTAATATTTGTATTCAAGGATTCATACTATATGAATACAACGCTGAATATTTACAATTTGCAGATTAAGATTAAAATCTAATTAAATTCGTGTAAAATATGGAACTAGAGAACACAAGTACCAGTAACGGCTGGTGCAAAAGGGTTTTGGGGGCCTCCCGCCTCCCTGGAAATTTTAGTGCGGCAAATTCCAGCACTTTATCTTATTCAACTTATTTGTTTACTTATGGTGTGATTTTGTAACCTCCGTATTGTTTTTTGTGTGTTTTAAGAGTGTAAAAGTTTAAGTAAAAAAAAAACGATAATTAGCAATTTAAGTTAACTACGGTACAAGAACAACCACAAAGCAATAATAAGAAAATATTTTGATTAAAATATTTACAACATGATGGTGGTCATTTTCGAAACATTGCTGTCAGTACTGTAATATAGTCCCAACACCATGCTTTTCCTTCAGGCACTCCAATATTTCAAATCTTCTGATTTCGATAACGATAAGCATCCGGACTTCATTACTCAACAAGGTTAGTCCTGTAGATATAATTTAATTGGATTCCTGTAAGGCCTTTGACGAAGTGCCGGCCATGATATTGATTACCAAAATTAAATTTACTGGCACAGAAGGAACATTACTAATTTGTTTTTTTGAGTCACAGGATTCTCTCTATTCGCAACTCAAAGCCTAAATAGTTACATCTCATCTATCCCATAACATAAAGAGAACATTCAATGTCTAACTAAGAATATTCAAATTTATATACAGGACGACCAAATGAAAACGAAATAGAGCCACTTTTAGGAGCTGCGTCAAAATTGTAAAAAAAAACGCTCAGATCCGTCGATTTTAGATTAAAGGGGGACATTCTTTGCTGGTATTTCTGACTCCGCTACTTTCACCCCCAAGCAAGAGTAAGTATCACCCCAACATATTTAAATGGCATTGGGGGTTGAGTAATATTTATTTTGAAAGCTCTTACAATTCTTTTTACAACAAACTTTAGATTTTATAATTCCGCCCAATACTTTGAAAAAAATTTACAGTTTAAAATTTAAATTATGTTTAGTTGCTTACTTACTACTTCAAACTGATAACCGTCCGCTTCTATGCAAGAATAAAGATTTTGTTTGAAACGTTCGCACACATTCTGAAGCATTTCCGGAGTGATTGGACGGCATTCGTCTACAATTCTTTGATGTAAATCTTGCAGCGACGCTGGCTGTCTTTTATAGATTTTACATTTTAGGTATCCCTTTCAAAAAAAGGAGCAATAAATCCGGTGATCGTGGAGGCCACTCAATGCTGCCTTTCTCCCAATCCAATTCCGTAGAAAACTTTGGTTCAAATACTGACAGACAATTAACACATAATGCAGAGGATTTTTTTTTTTTTTTTTTTTTTTTAAAAAAGTCAAAAATTATACCTATCTTTAAAAATAAAGGAGATAGCAACTCAATGTCAAATTACCGGCCAGTTGCAGTTCAAAATCAGTTTGGTAAAATCTTTGAAAAAATATTTCTAAATATCTTGTCGGATTTCTTAAATATAAACAAAATATTAACTCCGTTTCAACATGGTTTTGTTAAGCAAAGGAGCACTGAAACTGCCCTCTATGACAGTGTCAATATGATATTGAATTCTCTCGACAATAAAAATGAAACTTTTGGAGTATTTTTTGATTTTAGTCGGGCATTTGATACGGTAAAACACGAGATCTTGTTTTTTAAATTGGAAAAATGCGGTGTCAGGGGCGTAGCACTAGATTGGATTAAGTCGTATCTGTCAAAGAGGCATCAATTAGTTATGCTTTCGGACGGGACTCAATCAGAATTACTCCTAAATGAAATAGGGGTTCCCCAAGGAAGTTTGCTTGCACCTACCCTCTTTCTTATAATGAATAACGACCTTCCATCAATCGTCAAAGATGATGTAACACCCATACTGTATGCTGATGACTCAAATTTTTTAATAAGCACATCTTCAGAATATGCTGTGCAAAACGTACAAAATGTAGTAAATAGTATGTCAAAATGGGCAGAAATTAATCATTTATTAATAAATTACAAAAAGTCGCAGCTAGTAAAATTCACAACAAAAAATAAGACAATAGATAAAAGTATTTTAATAAAATATATAAATAGTGGTACGATGCATCAAACAAGTGACATAAATTTTCTGGGGATTTGCACTGACTCTCGACTTCTCTGGGACTCACAAACAGATATAGTATGCAATAAACTAAATTCTTTATGCTTTTTATTTAGACAACTCATGCTAGTTCTAAATGACGATACTCTTATGATGTTGTACTATGGACAAGTCTACCCTAAATTATCGTATGGAATTGTCTGTTGGGGAAACGCCTCATCCATAAACTCTGTTTTTGTAGCTCAAAAGAATATCATCCGAAAGATCGCTAAAGTATCAAGAATAACGTCTTGCCGTGAGCTATTTATTAAATATAAAATACTCACTGTTTTCTCTATTTACATTTACTCTTGCGCAATATATATTAAAACACGATTTACTAACTACCCAACACGTCAAGCTATACATCACTACAATACCAGGCAAAAACAGGATATCTGCCTGCCTCAATGCCGTCTTACTCAAACACAAAATGGTCCCTATGGCATGTCAGTTCGTATCTATAATAATTTACCTGACTATATAAAGAATATAAGTTCCTTGAAAAAATTTAAAAAGTATTTGAAGCAGTTTCTTATAACCAGGGCCTTTTACAGTATGAACGAATATTTTAATGGTTAATTTATGAGTAATAATGTATGTCTTATTTTATGTATTTTATATGTTTATTATTCAAGCTATTGTCTTTCACCTTTTTTTGACGAATTCCATATTGTTATTTTGTGACAATCAATAGGAATAATTTAAAAAAAAGAAAAAGAAAAAAAAAAGAAAAAAAGCACCGTCCTGTTGAAAAATCAAATGATCATCATACTCTGGAACATTTTCAATAATATCAGTCAAGATAGGGCCAATAGCGCCTTCCAGTAATTATCAGTTAGAAAAAAAGGGCCCACCAGCCGGTCACCGAAAATTCCAGCCCATACACTTAATATTTCCGGTTGGTGTGTATGCACCTCGTGAAAAACCCTTAAGTTTTAATCTGACCAATAGCGGCAATTGTGACAATTTACCGTTTCGTTCAAGAAAAAACTGCATGCATAAAACAGATGTTAAAGAGGAACTGTTCCCTGCTCGCTCACTCATTATTTCGCAAAATTGCAAACGGCGATCATAATCATCCTCTAGAAGTTCCTGGTCTAAATGTATTTTGTATGGATGGAATTTATTTTTCTTCGAAATGGTTTGTATGCTAGTTCGATTGATCCCAGACACAGATGCCAGCTGCCTCGTACTTAATGTAGAATCAAGATGAACTTGTCTCAAAACTGAATTTCACTAGCTTCATTAACTATAGGTTTTTCTATTTCTTGTTTTCTATTGGCTACGTTCCCTGTCTCTTGATTTTTTTTTAATAATTCTAGAACATACTTCCTCTTGACATGTCTATCTTGATGTTGTTCATTAAATAGCTGAGCTGTTCTATTCACACATTTATTGTTCTTAAAGTAAAGCAAAATGCTTCTACCCTTTCCGCAATGGTATATTGTAGGATGTGTATGTACGACAACGTTCATTTTATGAGAGTTAAAAATACTACAGGGTGATTCACATGCGTCTTCCTGGTACGATATGACTTGCAAAGGTGATAGAGCTGCTCGGTGGCATCAATTGTGAGACAATGTAGGATTTTTCCGAAGTCAATTGTAGATGATGCATTTGTGTTTTGCAGGAAACTGAATATAAGAGGCAACCAACGTCTGTGACGAGTCATCTGGTTTAACAGTTTTAAGAAGCTTATTAACTAAATATGCAGTCATATTGAAAATTATTAATATATAGATATTTATAAATAGCAGGTTCTACTAACCATATAACCTAAAAACGGTATTTTTCGTAAATGTAGGGAAATGATGTAGGAAAATCTATGTGAAATTAAATAACAAAATGTCTTCTATAACTGATATGGGAGTGCCTCAGAGGTCAATACTTGGACCACTTATTTTTCTAATATTTATGAATGATCTTCCATCGCATGTTAGTGCAGAATGTACAATACTATATGCAGATGATGTTACCCTTGCAGCAGCAGCAAATAGTACTGAAGAGTTGCAAGACCAATTAAATATATTGTCTGTGGAATTTTCGAAAAAACGCAAAATTAATATTAAATGCAGATAAAACTGTTTGTATGTAAAAATCGCTCTGCCCCTACACATAATGGTAAATAAAGCGACAGTCGAAGCCTCACAGTTCTGCAAATTTTTAGGAACTTACATAAATTGTGATATGACTTGGACTAGCCAAATCGATTACATTTGTAAAAAAATAAATTATGGCTACTACACTCTTCTGCAACTTAAAACAATGTTTGATATTAGACAGCTTCTTGACATAAACTACTCTATAATTTATTCACACTTGTCCTATAATGTTATAATCTGGGGTAACGCAGCGTTAATAGAATTTTGATTGCGCAGAAAAGGATAATCCGTCTCATTTTCAGTATTTCCCGATATAATTCTTGTAGACCATACTTTATTAACAACAAAATATTAACATTTCCTTATATATATATATATATATATATATATATATATATATATATATATATATATAAATGTATAATACAAGTTGCCAAAAATAACACTCATTATGAGTGTAATTCTGATAGTCACAACTACTCTACCAGACATGGCAATCTTTTACGCATTTTAAGCAAATGTTTTTATAATTTATCAGAAATGATAGATTGTTAGTTTTGCTTGTTTGTCGCTCTGTTTCTGTTTGTGTATTTTATTTAATTTATACTTGTGTATATTTTTATTATGTTATTTCTATGAAAAATATGAAGTATTCGTATGGGTCATCTACTAATATAGATGTCCTTAGTAATACTCGTATTTGTATTATATGACTTTATTGAATTGGAAATATCCAAAAGATGAGAACACCACCAGGTCAACCTGAAAACCCCAGAAAATGATTAACTCTACGGAATTTCGAAGAACATGAACAGGAAAAATCACGTCATGAAAAGCCCTGGATCATCTGTACCTTAAGTAACTCTTGATATACCAAAAGCTAAGAGTAGTATGAACTTCACCAGTGTGTATTGGAAAAATGAAGGAGATAGGAGCAAAAATTAAGATTGCCAAAGTTACAAAGGTGAAGAATACAAATAAAGCCAAGTTATTAGAAAATATTAAAAAATCCAGATGCGATTCTTCTTCTTTCAAATTGGATGATATGATTTTGAATAATTCATCCGAGAGAGAGGAACATTTTCATTTAGAGAATGAATGCATTGGATGTAATAAATACTAACCAGATGAAAGGAAAAGCTTACTGGATTAAATGTTTACTATGTTCGAGATAGTTATATGACAGCTACACATCTTATAATCATATTTGTTAAATGCTCGGTACTAGTGCAACGAAGAAGAAGTAATAAGAATTCCGAAGACCATTCCTCCTTTCCTATCTTTGGGGTTCGCCTCACCAATTTAGAGTTTCATTTTTTTAATGTTTACGTTTTGAAAGTTTCTGGTTTTAAACTTTACCAAAGTATAGAGTTTGTACTGTACGTCAAATACCTTTAGAATTTAGAATAATATCAAAAGTTTTAGTATAAATCTAACAAGTTCAGTGTTGTATATAATTCTATTATATCACATTATCGTGTGATATATCAAAATCTACTAAATTCTCGAAATTTATGTATAAAACAATTTTTGTATAAAACTTAATGATGCGCATAAAATACTTTCCAAAGTTTCTGAGCAAAATATAACTGTTAGACATCAGCAATGCTGATTCGGAGCTTCTACGGTTCGCTTCAGTAAAAAGTTCGTTCATGTCATCGAATAATTGATGTTTACAGATTAGAAAAAAGGTTTTTCCGTTAACAACTTATGGGGCCAGGAATTTTTTTATGAATTACTCTTTATAAACAAGACTAGTTTACAGCCTTCCATTGCCTTGAAATTATTCCTATAGTTGGAAGAAAATAATTACATGTTTTCAATTCTTGATTGAACGCCCGTTACAAAGTAGCAAACTATCAAGTAAATTCTGATAATGACAGCTTGTAAAATTGCGCATATAAGATTAATAATGACGGCTTGCTTCTTCAATTATATAGGCGGCTGTGTCATTTAATATAACATGACTCTATATATTACATCACTCAAACGAACTGATAGATATGCAAAAGAGTCATTTGATATGAAAAAACACATTCCATCAAAACTGTACACTTCCTTTTAAAATACAATTGATATTCAAATGCCTGAAAGCGTATTCTTTTCGGAAATATGTTTTACTTGAACAACCCAATCTTCGATTGATTTCATTCTTTCTTTGATGTAGATATAAATGATTCATTTTCAAAAATAAGAAATGTATTCAATGCGGATATGATGAAAGGGATGCCGACATTCCAATTTGAAAAGTACACTGCAAAAAAGATTTTCTGTAGTACGTCTTCTCTTTATTGTGTTCAGTCATCTTCTGTTAAATCGCGTCGCCTTTGTCTGTCGAATCACCTTTAGTCCACAGAGTAGTTAGTTTCACACAATATTGTTAATACTTAAAAATATATTAAAAACCACTAACAACTAACATACTGCATGAGTATTTGGAAATATACACATCATGCCATAAATGTCAGAATTTGGCATTTGATATTGACACTATAATAGATTATCTTTTAATAGGACCTACCTATTTAATTTGATTTGAAAAAATGTACGTATTTTGTATTTACTATCCTTTACCTGATAATTATTTTTCATTTTCATAACACTGTTTACATACTATAATAATGGACTGCTACCTATTTATTATTTTAGGTTGTATCATTTTATAAATTTATAAATGAGACGCAAACAGAAACATACACCTTAACAGATAATTTCTTTGAAACAATTGACGACTATGTCCAACTTCGTCATGCCACGTACAGTGAGTCACTGCAAACGGGCAAAGGAATACAATATTAAGTACCTAATAATGAATATTGCTGATAGTTGTGATAAAGCTAAACTTACTTACTTACTTTAAAGAAATAATATAGGTATAATGTTCAAATTATCTTGAGGTAATTTTTAACTGCTATTATGCAGTACCCAAATATTTCTTTGTTTATTTTTGTTTTACTTTTGTGATTTACTAGAATGGTATTTGTTTTCAAATGTTTTATTAGAATTTATTAATTTGAAGTAAATTATATATTTTTAATAAAATCGTAAAATGTAAAATGTTTTTTTTTACTTTTTACCACTTTAACACCTTTATTCCTTTTATTACTCTAAATACAATGCTATACTTGAAATGTTTTATTTTATTTTATATCATTCAACAGGAGAATGCACAATAATTAGAGAATGAAAATCACATACAAAAAAAAATAAAAACAGGAAAGGAAAATGTACAATAAAAATAACAAACAACAATATACAAAAACTAACACAACAAAACAAAAATCCGTAATTAGGACTAGAAATAGCATCAGATTAAAAAAAAACAATAAGGATTATAGGAATAAGGTGTTTCAAGCTTGCAAGAGAGCACTGAAATCTATCAACCGATTACTTTAAGTTGTTGTAAGTATTGCACATAAAATTCAGGGAAGAATAACTCATATTAGTAGTATAAAATACCAAAGTCTCTTGAGACACGATTTAATAATTTAAATAAAAATACTATTAAGCAATGCTACGTCTGAGTGAGATATAAGTAATCTGCTACTTCCAACTCGGTTTAAGCGGCACAATTTGCAGGAAACGACCTACATTGCAGAAGGTACCTAACCGCAGACTTCTAGCCCTGGGCGATGCGCCATTAAATCTATAAATGATAATCCGCGGACTAATGCCCCGACCGGAATTGAATTACACCTGCAGTATCCGTGCGAACAGTCAAGTACCCTCGTTGGTCACCCCACCAGACATAGACCGGTTTCGGGCTTGTTAGCTCTCATCAGTATGCCATAGGTGAGATGACCGACAATTGAACTGGCTGTACAAGGGTACTTGGCTGGCACACAAATACTGCAGGTGTAATTCAATGCCGGTCGGGGCATTAGTCCGCGGAGTAGTTCTGTTCTGCAGTCTTCCAAAACTTTTACAAAAAACTTCTATCAAAGTTCATCTTGCTAAACGTCCATCTATTTTAAAATATAAGAGTTGTAAATAACGACATTGAACCCACTCTAAACTGTCAACATATGATACATAATTTAAACACCGAACACCAGAGGCATATTCCACTTGCGACTTCTAAGCTTCAAAGCCTCAGTAAATTTAACGTGGACGTATTCCTAATAATAAATTCAAGCGTTTTATACGCTTTGGATGTAATTTCTATTATTAATGTGTGATCATTAAACAATATTTTATATTCAAATAATACTCCCAAATCTCTAAAAGTTCGTGTTCTCAATCACAAATGATTATTGACATGATAATTAAATTCAATAACATGCTGCTTAGTAATAAATAAGACACTTTTCACGATTTAAAAATAAATTGTTTATTAACTCTGCGTCAGTCACAAATGAAAATCAAATTCTGCTGAATCAAGAGATAGTAAATCATCGACATAGAGCAAAAGTCTACATTCAGATTGCTAAATACATCATTTATAAATATAACAAACAGTAGTGTGCCCAAAACTGAGCCTTGAGGGATTGCTGACGACGCAATCACTTCAACAGACTTACAATCACGATTACATAACCTGTTGGATTCAATTAGTTAAATAGCATCTAATTAAGTTAATCAGAAAATCCAAATGTATTGACTCTTTAGTGGAGTCAGTTTAATTTTTTTCACTTTGAAGCCCATTTGATAAGTCAGAAATAAATTCAGTTACACAAAACAGGTTCGTAATAGTAGACCTTCCTTTGAAAAAATAAACATGTTGGCGTTCGTTTATCATATACCTGGTGCGGAAAAGTAGAAAATCAAAAAGTAGCATATTGATTATAACAATAGGCCGATAGTTATGCCTGATTTATCATTGTTTTTGAAAAAAGGTATAATTTTCCATTTCAGGGGAAATAATTTATTTTTCAGAGTAACCTGTTACAACAAACAATTGACAACTTAAACAATTGTTGCATTTGCCCAGGTAACTTAAGTTAAGCTTCTAATAGTGCTATTTACAGAAAAATATGTAAAAAATATACACTATCATATTAAAATGTATATTTTTTACAGTGTATATATAGTACAAAACTTAACGCAATAATCTATTTTATGAAAGTTTTTGTAGTTTTAAAATTCATACTCAAACTCAATGTATTCAAATTAATAATGAATTAATTAAGATATATCTGAAAAAATTACAAATAATATTTCACAAAAAATTGGACTATATGTTAAAAAAAAATTATAAAGTATCCCTCTAATGATGTATTAAATATCGTTACTACTACTACTATCTTGTTGTTAACTTTATAATTTCTTCTCAGTGCTACCAACTTCAGTGACTTTAAATTATACATTAAATTGTCTGAGAGTAATGCACACATCAAATATTTGATATAAATAAATACAAGCAAGAGAACTGAAGTTAATTCTGAAGTAGAAAGCGATATGTGTCTATAAATGTTAAGAAGTCTAAACAAACAACGTTCCGACAGGAACAGAAAATGTTCAAAATGTTTGCAGCACTTTTGAAATAATCATTTTAACCGTAATTTTTGCTAGGTTACATATGAAATATCCCATGTTCAGAATCGCACTAACTATAATTCTATGAAATGTTAAGCCTGATGGAGCAATGTTGACAAATTATCTGTCCATATTGTTTGCAGATGTATTTCATAGGTACGTATCTATTACTAAAATTTCATTAAACTACCATAATCATTACGTTCGTTATTCAATATCTATACAATAGTTTCACCAATTTAATTATTGTACATAAATGGATGATAGAATTATTATTACGCAAGTTATACAGAATAATATTACAAACCACAAATATTGCAGTTTAATAATATTTGGTCATTTTTACAATATATAATATAATAAATTTAAAATATAGATTATAAAATTCACACAGACAAATTAATTCTATTCATGAAATTTGTTTTATTCCTTTGTCACATGTTAAAGAAAATTTGTTTACATTATTTAAATAAATGCGTTCCTTCGAAGGAGTAATAGATACAAATAAGTATATTGCACATAGCAATTTCTAGGACGCTTGTATAATTTTTTTACTATTTAAACATTTTTTAACTAAAGCTGTGGGGTTTTGTTCACCTTTGATGCCTTTAAACTTCTACACCAAAGATGAAAATTATTTTTTCAGTGCGGAAATTCATTAAGAATTCATCTTTTTTCAGATATTCCGACTTTTCTTAATCAAGAAGTTATATTGTAGGATTACCAAAAATTATAAGATTAAGTAGGCATTATTAATTTCTAAGTTTGTAACAATAGTACTGACAATTGTCATATCAAATCAGTTTGTTTGTTATGCTGTTAGAGCATGTTGAAATTAGAAGTTGGTTAAATATGATCTACGGGGAAAGGCGGATTGGTCGAGGTGATTCAGCTGATTGTCTTTTTAAGGTTGCCGTATTTCTCGACGTAAAATAATCAAATTTGTGGCGTCTTTTAGGTACTGAAATCTCGAAAAATAAAACATGTAGAGGAAAAGTAATTACAAAAATAAAATTACTGACGTTTTGTTTATACATTTTTACTATTCAAACTCTCCTCAAATAATATAATAACTTTTAAAATGCATTTGTATGACGCACATTATTTCTTTATTCTAAATGTGGGGTACATTTTAACAATTATTTTCACATAATTATAAACAAAAGTGAACAATCTTATATGCAGAACTATGTAAGTTTATGTTATAACAATATTCTGTACAACAATGACCTGTAACTGAATTTAAAAAAAAACACGTATGTTGAAAGATTTCAGTACCTAAAAG
This sequence comes from Monochamus alternatus, assembly GCA_037114965.1. NCBI lineage: Eukaryota > Metazoa > Arthropoda > Insecta > Coleoptera > Cerambycidae > Monochamus > Monochamus alternatus. The sequence goes on along the minus strand of CM073431.1, from coordinate 66,816,398 downwards.
TTTGTTGGATAGATCGTTTTCTGACATTATACAGGGTGTTAAAAAAGAGTATAAAATATTTCAGGAGGTAATAGTATGAACCAAAATAAGCAGAAAAGTCTTAATAAACATGAGTCCGCAAAGTAACGGTTGCGGAGATATGGACCACTATTCGTTTTTCAAACATTTTATTTTATTAGGAATAAACCGACAAAGAAAACTTTTAACAAACAAAAAACAAAATTACAGAAGATGTTCAAAGTGCCCATCGTACATTTCCAAGCAGGCACGACATCTTCATCTCAACGATATTCGAACTCTTTCGAAAACACCCTCCTTGGTTTGGATTTCTTGACACTTTTGATTCATTCGTAGCTGCAGCTGTTCCAGGTTATTTACAGGAGCACCATACACTAATGTCTTCAAATATCCCCAAACAAAGAAATCTAGAGGGTTTAGATCAGGCGATCTTGGAGGTCATAAAACAGGTACGGCCTAGATTTCTTTGTTTGGGGATATTTGAAGACATTAGTGTATGGTACTCCTGCAAATAGCCTGGCAGAGCGGCAGCTACGGATTAATCAAAAGTGTCAAGAAATCCAAACCAAGGAGGGTGTTTTCGAAAGAGTTCGAATATCGTTGAGACCAAGATGTCGTGCCTGCTTGGAAATGGACGGAGGGCACTTTGAACATCTTCTGTAACTTTGTTTTTTGTTTGTTAAAAGCCGCAACCGTTACTTTGCGGACCCATGTTTATTGAGACTTTTCTGTTTATTTTGGTTCATACTATTACATACCCTCCTTAAATATTTTACACTCTTTTTTAACACCCTGTATATTGATTTTATTTCGGTGCCTTTAAATATTCGCAGGTGGCATGAGATAACATTATTGTTATTTGCTAAATTCTATATTATTCAGTTCTTAAATGTCTAAAATTACTTGTATTTGTAGAAAACACTATTTCAAGAATACGGCGCCCTTAAAGGAAAAGGTGTATGTAGTTCCAGTACATAATAGAGAGAAGCTATTACCGACATCGTATTTGAAGAACGTGGTGAATGAAATAACGATATGCCAGTTCGGACACGACTTAAATTATTTACAAAGCGTTGTTTTTATTTGTTTAATAAATGAATGACTTCATTTTTGAAATTGCATAGAACAACCCGAATTAGAAAAAGGCAAAATATATGAAAAACAAAGCCGCTTATTGAATTTTCCCAAAAGCACTTTATTTCAGAATATGAACTAAAATATTAATATTTGTATTAAAAATGTCTATTGACGTACAAATTTAGGGGGTTCAAGGGTAAAGAAGGCTCCATATACCACTGGCTTTAGTTCAAAATATTAACCTTTTATTATGATTACTATGAATACCAAGTTTGAAGGAAAAATATTTATTATATATAACACTTTCCGTATATAATGTTTATTAAATTTTGATGTGAATAAGCCATTTTAAAATAAAACAACGAGAGACACGTCCACGCCCGCATCATGTACTGGACTTGAGAAATTTTGTCTAATTACTGCATTGTAAACAGTTTATTAATTGTCGGTTTCGTAACCATTTAAATCATAGATTGCTTAATGAAAATTGTTTATTTTCACGTCCTCCATTACTCCCTTCAAAGAATCCCCTTATTTCAAACGACTTATATAACAATGTGCGCCTACATACTATTAAGTATGTCGTTTGTATGACAAAAATTATACTTGGCTATCAAAACATATCAGAATATACCTAAAAATATAAAAAAAACTTTTACATAAAGGGTATCTAAACATTATTCAAGTAGGTAATGTCATATATAATTCATTGACAGGCTGTCACTTTTGTCATTGTCGATATTTAACTTCAAATAATTTTAATTTTTATAATAATTTTTATAGTTAGATATTTAGCTCAACTTAAAGGAGGCCACCTGAAGAAGCAATCCTAAAAATGCAGAAATAGGTCAGATCTCATCTATTGTGGTTGAATTATTGTCGTGTGAAGTTAGATATTTATAGAGAGTTTTCATTAAAGCAAGGTTAGTGAATTTAGATAGATTTAGATTTAGATTTTTAGATTTAGATTTCTTTAGATAATTATTGAATAGAGCTTTGTGTGAATTGTTCATTAGCATACCTAGATGTTTGGTATCAGAGAACATACATATGACTTCATTGATAGGAATTGTAGGAGATTTGATTTATATTAGCTTAAAATACCTTTCTAATACAGTAAAAAATGTTACAAAAGCTAATAATAAGGAATATATGAGTAAATATTGTGGGTGTAATTCAACGCTGGTTGGTGCTTTTGTCCACAGAGTAGTTAGTTTCACACAATATTATTAATACCTAAAAATATAAAAAAATACAATTTTAAGTTATGATTCGAATAACTTATTATTAAACTATTAGATTGTGACTAATCATCTGATTACTTGACTTAGGCTTAACTGGTCTTTAAAACACTGGTCCTAAGACTATTAAAATTTAAAAAGATTACTAATAAAATATGTAGGACACTCACTCAAAGATTAAATTAGATCACCAGATCTCAGCGACCTCTTTTTATAAGATTATCTTAGATTGAAGGTATATGTAACTGAATTTTAGTTCATTTCGAGAGATGATTCTATACAGAAGAAGACACGAACATGCTCCAAATGCAATAGTGTTGTCGACTAAATTGTGTTTAAATATAAATGTAAACAGAACGTCTGGTGTCCTGCAAGGATCTACTTTGTGTCCACTATTGCTTATAATGCCATTAATGCTATCATCGCAGTTTTGAAAGTAAACGGTCTTATTATATGCTGATGACGGTAACATATTTTCTGAGATTACATATAACATTGATTGTCTAGAATTGGAAGCAAATGTTAATCTTATTTGAGTGATGTGTTAAAAACATATTATCTATGAACGTTAATAAGTGCGATATGATGTCTTAGTTTCTGAAAAATGTAGTATTAATTCATAACCATAAAGTAGAAATTCAAATGCAGGTTTTCTTATATGAAATATAAAAAAATTAAATCTATATAAAACATTAAACACACTTAAATTTTTCCTTTCTTCTTTAGATCAAGATTGTAGTTTTGATATTATATGATGTATACCTATTGGCAGCAGTTCTTCATAGTTATTTCTTGGAGAAAAGGTGAGCACATTATAGTATAAATTTGACTGTTACATTCTTTTTGCACAAAATTTTTCATGAGTAAAATCATTTAAAATACCACAAAATGTTATTAAAAAAGAAGTTTAGAACAAAAAATTCAGAATATGTGCCACGTCTTTCTTGAGAATAATCTAAAATTAAGGAAAATAAAGAGGTAGGCTGAAGACATTCAATAATTTTATCAGAGGCGCGAGCTTAGAACTACCTGGAATTTAAATCCATACAAAAAAAAACTTAAAAAATGTTTTTTCGATTTTCAGAATTTCTGATGAGATGTGTATCTCGAAACATGAAAAGATGACGGTCAGTTTGGAAATCATTTGATAACACGAAACACAAAAAAAGTTAATAAAATATGTCCACCATGGTATTCCCATATCTTTGATGCACTGACAACGAAAATGGACCAGTGACTAGTTGAACTTAAACCGAAAAAATGCTTGAATTAATTAATGCTCTTCACTGAAACATGAGACGTCGAGGGTTCATATGGATCTTAACGCTTTTTGCATACGTATTTCAATTAAAGAAATAATAATATGAATTCAGTTGAGCCTAATCGCACATCATGTTTGAAAGAAATCCCTTAAATCACTGTAAATCACCCTATATTGCAAAATGTGTAGCATATTTCGCCTCTACACCACACACTCTTTATTTACACTATCTGCAAAAAACGATATTCAGTCAAAAATATAAAAATAAATCTACTTTCCGTTTTGTAGCACCTGTGAAGAGAGTTTTTGACTCTTTTCGAACCATGACCTTTGTTCCCTTTTTAAGTATTCAGCATCTGCCTTCATATTATTATCCCATATTCCTTGGTATTTTTTTCCATTACATTCGTACTTTGGTAAAAAAAGTTCACCTTACTTTTCATTATAATCGCCTAAATTTTCCGAAACGTAGTCGAGGTGAGCATCAAAAAAATGGAATTTGCTCTTTTTCGATATACATCATTATTCCTAAAGTTTTCATCTCTAAATGTTTTACCAATTTGAAGTCCACCAAAAATTCTCGATTTTAAATTAGCCTTAACTTAATTTCGGGAACTGTTTAATCAAATACTTGAAACATGGAGTTTTTGATTCATTTCGAACCAAGACCTTTGTTCCCTTTTTAACCCTTTTTAAGTATATATATATATATGCCTTCATATTATTATCCCATATTCCTTGGTATTTTTTTCCATTACATTCGTACTTTGGTAAAAAAAGTTCACCTTACTTTTCATTATAATCGCCTAAATTGTCCGGAATGTAGTCTAGGCGAGCATAAAAAAATGGAATTTGCTCTTTTTCGATATACATCATTATTCCTAAAAAGTGTTCATTAGCCTTAACTTAATTTTGGGAATTGTTTAATCAAATACTTGAAACATGATCCCCTTTAGCCTCTACAAATTGTTTCAGTACGCCAAGTTTTTTAAGGAATAGGGAAAACAGTGCATGGCCATTATTTTTGTCTATAGCAGCGCTCATAGTTTCTGCTATCCTACAAACATAGGAAACAGGGATACTTTGTATATTCTGACTGCTGTCTAAGGATGATCGATATCACTTTTAAATCTCTGCAAACTTGCCAGATGCTCTGTGTTCTTGAAAACATATTTAGTAATTTCATAACTTTCTTTCAATTTTTAATACGGTATGGGTCACATGCAAACGATTGTTTAGTAATATCACCCTTGGGGCTTATAATAGTATAATAAGTCACATATTTCTCGATTTAGGACAATTTATAGAAATTTAAGGACAATTTTTGCAAACCTACAACTTCTACATGATTTACAAGTATGAATTCCACCATTTTTTAACTCATTCGAAACTGACAGGTGAATAGGCTCAATTAACTTCAAATTAATTTTGTCTGAGTCCTAACACGTGACATAGAGACTCAACTGAACTTGCCACTTCTAGATCGTTCAGGCAGGAGTATCAGCTCGTATTTTTTATGATTTAAGGCAATTTTTTTCGTTTTATAGCAATTTGTGTATTTTTATTTTTATATTTATTTGATTGGAAATGATATTTTATCCCATCGTAATCGAGCTGTGATATCCGCGTCTGGCGAAGGAAGACTGTAAAAACATTCGCTCCATTTGCTAAACTAAACTGCTTTACCTCTATTTATATTGCAGGGACATACATGGCGATTTGCTTTACTTGAACCAACACGTAAATTAATTTAAAAATACTGACTTGCTATATGATTGTAGCTAGCAAATTGTGTCACTTATTTGTAGTATTGTTGATGTAGGTCTTTGTTTTGTAGTTCAAATAGTTATTCTATGCAGCAGTAATTCGTAAAATATTGCAAGAAAAATATTATAGCAAGAAATACAAAGTAACGAAGAAGCACTGGTACACTGATGTAGTAAAGAGACTAGTAAATTTCGTTCATACGGTAGTTAGTTTTGGAAAAAAACCGTCTTAAAAATTTTCTAATGATATGTAACAGTTAGTGAAAAAGCGTGAAAAGGCGGTTGGTAATAAATTCTCTTAGGAGGTTAAACGAGTATCACAGAAATATATTGCTAAGAACAACAATATAGATCGCAAATTGCATTACATATATTTATTATTGACGTTCTGATCATACCTATCAGAAACCCTTTTATCATTAGATGGTGTAGGATATTTTCAAAATGTTGATTCTCTCTTAAGTTCTTCTCTTACTTTTATGTTTGAAACTCTGTCTATTTTTGTGATCCCTCTAGTTCTTCTTAGGTACATTTCTGTAGCTTGGATTTTACTTTTCTGTGCCTTTGGTAGTACCCATGACTCGCAGCCGAACGTTAGTATTGGTCTATATATCGCTTTGAATACTTTAATTTTCGTGTCACTAGATATTTCCTTCTTACTTATGAACTTACTGAGTATTGTAATCTCAACGTTATCTCTATCCTACTGTTAATCTTTATATCTTGTTTTCCACAACTCTCTCTTTTGCTATTCCTAAATATTTAAAGTCATTTACTTGTTCTATTAGTACATCCACTATCTTTATATCTAACTTCTGTTTTCCCTTCCTCTTTATTCCATATATCCAAATTTTTCTGTAGATCTTATTTGCTCTCTGTTATTATCATTACGTCATCTGCAAATGCTCCTTCTGATGTTCCTACTCCATGAAAACAATAAATAGTGTTGGGCTTGGTCCTCCTCCTTGACGAATGCCATCCTTTGTTGAGAACGCCTCGGATATTTTGTTATTGCTTATGACCATATTGTTATTATTTGTGTAAATATTTCTTATAAGTCTTATTATTTTGTTATCAACTCCAAGATTTTTCAATATATGCCATAGTATATTAGTATTCTCTAAATCAATAAACCCCATGTATATTGTCTTCACTTGCTGTTCACACTTCCGTATTAACTGTTTTACTATAAATATATGGTCTTATGTACTTCGTCCTTTCCTAAGACAGTTTTGTGAGTCATCTAGAGTGTTCTCTACTCTCTTAATCTTTTATCCAGTAATTTTTCAAAAATGTTCGTTGCTACACACAACAGATTTATCCCCCTAAAATTTTAGCATAATTTTTCCACCCTTCTTGTATATAGGCACTATTAATGCTGTTTGCCAATCTTTAGGAATTTGTTCTGTTTCCCATACTTTCCTTGTTCCTTGTTCCCCCATATTTTTTATAATTTCCACTGATATTCTATCAAAACCTAGAGTTTTTCCATATTTTTGTTCTTTTATCATTTCTTATAAGTCTTTTACTAGGTTAATTCCTTCATTAATTTCATCTTGTCCCTAGTATATATTGTCCTCCATTTCATTCTCCGTTACTAACAGTTCTTCAAAGTACTATTTCCATCTGTTAATTATTTTTTGGTTGTCAATTAATATCTCCCCTTTTTTGTTTTTAATATTTTTTGGATTATATATTTTTTCTCTTTTCATTAATTTTAATGCGCTATAAAATAGTTTTTGGTTTCCTTTGTTATCTTCATTAATTTCCTCTCATTCTTATACATTTCATAATTTTCTGTTGCTGAGATATTTTTGACATTGCTTCTTTTTCTTTCTTATTTGTTCTGTTGTTTCTTGGGACCACCAAGCTGTTTGCTTTTTCCTAGTAACTGCACAAATTAACTTAGCTTCCTCTTACACAGTATTTTTAAAGAATTCCCATAATTCATATACTCTCATCTGTACTATATTCTCCTTATGTGTTATTATTTTTTGTGCCACAGCTAGACTATATTTCATTGATACTTCTTTCTTCTTTATTACTTCTGTTATATATATCTCCTCTTCTTACTTTCGTAAGAAGGGGACTACCTACTATGTTTCTGTTCCGCTTTTCTATCAGTATATAATCTATTATTGAATTTTGTCCTCTACTTTTAACTTCTCTTGTGTCTGTTATACAATACCAAATTGCTAGTTGGTATACTTGTCATGAAAACCTACAAACGAAAAAACATGTCCTAATATTTCAGTTTAAATAATTTTAAACTTGCACTTTTACAATTCTTTTACTACATGGAACTGAAGTGCACGCCATCAAACACTGTGGAAAATTATTTATAGAGGTGTGATATATTTGAAGCGATGTCGGCTATAAGGGTAGTTCATCCTGAAGGGTTGGGCGATAGAGTAATCAATATCTAAACGTCGTAACCATAAAAACGGTTTCTATTATTAAAAAAGGGCGTGAGGGAGAGCTGATCTCCTGCATTTCAGTGATGCATTATACGGAACGATATAAAAACTACCTTAAAAGTTCAGACGAAAGCACGAATTAGGAAAAACATGTTTGGGAAGGAGACCTCAAAATTAAATGAGATGTAGCAACCCCTGTCATGTAATGGAAGTAAGCAGAAAGCGGACTAAGCACAATTTGCACAATAAAAAATGTGGAAAAAGGACGAAATATTATTTCAGGGCAATAATATTCAACGTATATTGGCAGTGTTACATACTGAATAAAGATGTACAGGGTGTCCGGAATACAAATTCCTTTATTTTACTGCACTGAAAGAAAGATATACTAATATCAAGATTAATACACTTATTAGCTTAATTTCATTATTCCTCAAGTATATTCATATTTTTATTGAAAGATTGTTGTATAATAAGATTATATATTCTTCAATTAGGAATAAAAATTACTTGCTTTCTTTATTTGGAATTTTAAGTGATTTGAAAGAATTACTGCAAATATTTGAAAAAATACAGGGTGTCTTACAAGTCGATTTTGAGTCGATTGAAATAAATACTTATATACCACGTGTTACAATATTTGTGATAATTAATTTTTTAATACTTTTTAATTTAACCGTGTTTTTCTACAATTATTGAAGTTTAGAGGAAAAACAAACCTTTTTGTAATAAATATTTCTATACTTTTTTTATTAGGAATGAATGGATTATTTAAATTATATAATCAATAAAATCCAAAATGGCTTCGTTACTTACCTAGAACTTCATAAACATGGTTTTTCTACTTTGTAAAACCGAAGAGTCAAATTTAAATGTAGATTTTATTTAAACCTTTGTATGTAGGTTTATTCAGATATTATTAAAATCTTACCTAAACAATGCTCTTTCAGTCCTTAGGAAAAGTTTCTTGATAAACATTATAAAAATTAGGGAAATTGATCTTAACACGTTTAAGTATGCAGGGAGCGCATTCGCCAAAACAGGACAGCCGTTCAGTATGTAATAAAAATATTTGCACTTTACTTTACACTTTAACTGAGATTCGAACTTATAGTTTGACAGTTGATCTAGATTTACAGTTGCTTTGGAAACTAAGGACAATTGTTTTCTCTTAGAATACCAAGCTATTTATTAGAAACATCAATTTTCCTTTTAGCGCCCTAACTTTAAATTAGCTTTTAAGATTTGAACAATTGAAATAAATATTTCGTTTTTTAAATGCTCCGATATTTTAATAACTCCAATATTTTCGAAGGTTGCGTTCTTGTTAGCAAATGTCTTCATTTCTTAAACCAGTTTTATTACATACTAAACGACTGTCCTGTCCTGCATATTTAAACGTGTTAAGATTAATTTCCCTAATTTTTATAATGTTTATCGAAAAACTTTTCCTACGAACTGAAATTAAAGTTTTTAATAATATCTGAATAAACCTACACACAAAGGTATATATAAAATCCTCATTTAAATTTGACTCTTCCCTTTTACAAAATAGAAAAACTATGTCTATGAAGTTCTAGGTAAGTAACGAAGCCACTTTGGATTTTATTGGTTAAATCATTTAAATAATCCATTCATTCTTAATAAAAAGAAGTGTGGAAATATTTGTTATAAAAAGGTTTATTTTTCATCTACACTTCAATTATTGTAGAAAAGCCCGATTAAATTAAAAAATATTAAAAAATTAATTATCACAAGTATTGTAACTCTAGAAATATAGGTATGTTTGTTTCAATCGACTCAAAATCAAGTATTCCATCACCTCCTGAAATTATTGTAAGACACCCTGTATAAATAATTTTGAAGTAAATAATAACATCGCATTAAGAAAAAATAAAACTAAAGTACATAATTAGTATTTCAGTATTGTTGCTATATTGTATTCGTTTCTAGAGTAGTTACTACTCGCCTTATACTTTTTTCAGAATGTGTTTATAAGTTCCATCGCTCTATCGTAATGGTCTTTGTTAAAACAACAAAGACTTGACATATTTATTTAAAAATATCAATCAAGTATACCAGAACCATTTACTTTTTCTAAATGTGCCGGAAATTGACCACAAGCCTGAAGAAAACGAAAACAAATCAATCGAAAAATACAAACGCTTGAATTTTTATACAGAATTTAAAAGCATGGTTATTTAAAGTGGCGTAGAAAATCATATAATTTTATTTTATAATTGCGTTCTATATCTTACGATCTTATAGTTAAAAAATGGGAAGAAAAGATGCCTCACATGTTCTCGAGACATTGTAACTCTTTAGGTCTGTATTTAAAATATAATAGAAAATTGTATATACATATAGTTGCCTATACCTCCACTTCGCCGCGTAAAGGCGTTCATGCGCGATGGAAAAACCAAACGAATCAATACTTAGTCAGTGAAGGAAGTTAAGCCCAGTATTTTTGATAGTAGTAACCATTTTCATATATATTATAAAAAATATATCAAAAATCACTTGTGTAGTGCATACATAAATCTCGTGTACGGAACCTTTTTCCCATCCAATACCCTTTCCCACAAGGTTTCGTAAGCCTGTCTGCACTACGAGAAAGGTGAGTGATTTACCTTTTTTTTTCTCTGTTAATTTGGTTTAGAGATATACCTATTTCCAATTATTCTTTTTGTTACAATAGTTACAGTTCATTCACATTCGAAATTCAACAGTAACTGTAATGTTTGAAATTAATTTAAAATCGAAAATAAGTTACATTTCCACATTAGAACTAGAATTTTCAGATACTTCTGATTCGATTTTTCTGTCCAACTTTTATTTTCCACGTCGATTCAAAATAGTTAGGAAAAGTGACATTTTCCGCGTCATATGTAGGTTTTTTTCAAGTAATCGGCATATGCGGAAATGAGACTTTTCCTAAGAGTTGCACGTATGATTTTTTAATAGTCTTCTAAAATCGGCTCAAATAGCTATAGTTACAATTTTTTATTAAAAATGGTGAAGCAAGAATCCTATGGGAATGTTGATATGGAAACGAGTGTGTCTACTAGGTTTTCGTTAATATCGAGTGATTTATGAAAAATGTCAGAAACTTCTGCTTTCGACGGTAATATGGTAAGATGATATAGAGAATCATCAAATGTCGCGATTCAACCATTACTGTCGACAAAATCTAAAGATAAATATGAAAAAGCATATCGCTTATTTGAAGATTGATGTTATTCAAAGGGAGTAAAACTGTTAACACTGAGGTAGTTCTACAAATCCGTTTTGAACAAAAATCCAGAGTATACTAGAGTTCTACGCAGTGGAGTCTTTACTCAATGATAAGAACAACATTGTCAGAGAAAAAGAATATTGACATAAAGAAATTTCCAAGTGCAATTGCTTTCCTGAGACGTAAATCGGTAGGAGATAGATCCAGGAAGTCTAGTGTTTCAAGAAAATCGGAAGTTAACAATTTTTTAAACAAGTAGAAGATAAAACCTACTTTTTGATGAAAGTAAAATGTAATTTTCACACTTCTCTCCACATATTGAAATTGTTTCTTATGTTAGATAGTGTTGATTATTGGTATCAGTGGAGCATACCATCAGACTAACATTTTTTCAGCTTGATTATATAAAAGACATGAGAGACTAGGTATATATTGATAGAGACTCCCAACACAAATACGAACGTGAAAAGAGATTTTATTAAAAAATTACAAATAGCATTCAGAGGCCTCTCTGAACACAGAAACATTAAAATTTTCCCACAGAAATGCGTCATTTCCATTATAAAGGAAATTTTGTGAACTTTAGAAAAAGGGAAATCAGTTACATAAAAAATATTTTTTGCTGTGAATTATAGACATTTTTCTTAACACAGAAACGCCAAAATTTTCCCGCGGAAATGCGTCATTTTCATTACCTATATGGAAAAAATATACAAAAGCGGAAAAATGTAACCAATTTTTATTTTTGAATTCTAAACGTATTTCTGAACACAAAAATTCAAATTTGGTAAATGAATATATAACAGAGGAAGTGTAGTTGAAGGTCCCTGGGTATTCGGAATGATTGCTGATAACTCAGAAGACTTAAGAATGGTAATTTGTCACGAAAATAAAAGGGATGCAGGCACGTTAATTCTCCTTTTGGAACAACATGTAGAGGAAGGGTCTATTATCCATTCGGATATGTGGAAAACGTATGAGAGATTCACTAAATATGGCATTAAACTGTTAATCATAGTGTTATATTCGTTGCTGAAAACGGTACTCATACCCAACGGATCGAGTCGTCGTAGTCGGCTGCAAAAAAATTCAAAAAGGTCAACGTATTCCACCGGACGAATTTGCAGACCGACTCTGTTAGTACTTGTGGAGACGCCATTGTAAGAAAAACAGTCTAGATCCGATTGATGAACTCATTAATTATATAAAATTAGAATATGGAGATTTTTCAAATAAATAGTTTCAACATAAAAATCATTATCCGCCATAATATTGCCACGAAAGATACCTTAACTTTTAAAGACATACAGAATTCTTACAAAGTCACATGATTTTTATTTAACATTTATATTTATATTACAAACATCTATGTAGGTATAATTAACATAGGCGAGCGAAGCGAGCGCGCTTGGTCGACGTTTCGAAATCCACGGGCGCGGATTTCGAAACGCCGACAGGGCGAGCTCAATTTTAAAAAAATGCTACAAATCCACTTACTTTTTAAAACTTGAATAACATTCGTTTATTCACAAAACTCAAAAAACATGAATATTAACACTAATTAACCGTCGATTATTCACAAAACCCTAAAAAACATGAATATGTAAATGATTTTCCTCAATATTTTCCTTAAAAAAAGTTTCCGCAAATAAAATTATATATCATTAAAGCGCAAATTAGTAGTCAAATCAAATTATCTAATTATCATTTCTATAACAGATTTCCCTTATTCTAAAGTCGAAGGAAAATGGAAATTTTCCGTAAATTTTTACATTTTTACATCAAATCAAAGCCGCAATTTTATTAATTTTGTATTTCTAGAGCAGCATGTAATATAATATAAGAAAAATTCGAGTTTTCCGGAAAACGAAACATTTCCGCGGAAAAAGAACATTGGTTATATACTAGTAATATTATATAGAACCTTCCTATAGAACAATTTCTTTTGTAACTGAACGAAAGTTGGGCCTAATTTTGTTGAAATGTTTCGAAAATATTCCTTTCTTCGTCAATCGCCAATTGACCATTCAAGATTTTTGCAATTGCAGAATTTTTGAAATTGACGAATGCTGGGCATTACACCGGCCGCTGTTTCCAGAGAGCATCGATACTGGCTGATGCAGGAGCAGTCATCACCACTCTTAAAAGGCGTGGTGGATGGAAAGCAACGAACGTAGCAAAAAGATATATAGAGGATTTCGTTCAACAAAAGCTTCAAGTAGCTTCAAAACTATTGGGCAAAAGATAAATCAATATACATACAAACTCGGCATTTACTTCATCAAATATATGCACAGAGCCTTCCATAACCAATTGTAAAACAGTTACAGTTAAAATTTATAGTAATGATAAGAAATTATTTAAATTGGCAATAAATGAATAGTTAGTTCAAGAATTATAATGTATTTTTTGCGTGCAGGAAGTTTTCCTAACTCAAATTAATTATTTAATGCACAACTTTTCAGAACAATATTAAAAATATATATATATTATATTAATTATTTTAATCACCCAATTTGGTCTCAGAAAAATTCCGTTGTGTTTCATTGAACATGAAACACCCGTGTAGGTACATTTTCATGTAAACACACTCTGTAATAGTTAGCTTGAAATATTAAAAAATTATTACATATGAAAATATAAATTTCCTTGATGTTTTCCTAAATCAACTCGAATAACTCTTTCCCTAAATGTAGGTAGGTATAAAATAAACTGACTTGTCGAGTTTAAATTGAAATCTGATCATAAAGTTGTATGTAATTCAAGCAACTTTACATCCATCACAATTTAAATACGATTTAATCCACAAGGATCGTATTATCAAGATTGGGAATATAAGTGTTTATCCAATTTTCCAAATTAATGAACTGAAATGAACTCGGATACTAATTGAATTAACACGCTAGTAGGGATTTATTGCATATTGTAGTATTCAATGAGCAGTAACTGTGATACGACTGTTTGTGCAGGATTTACAGGGTGACTTTGTTTATGATAATATGAAAAATGTAAATTTAGCCATCTCTGAACAATTGCAACACTAGGGAGTGATGCCCCCTTATGCATGTGTCGTATATCTTGCATCCCTATTTGTATCAAGCAATGACAAACATTTTTCAAATACTACATTAAAGCCTTAAATAATAATTTAAAAAAATTGTCAGATGCTCCCTCAACTCCAAATTGCTTAAAAAGGCACCTTTTAGTAGGCTTTATTTTTTAAATGATATTTTGAACATATATAGTACGATGCAATGGCGTCAAACAAACTGCTCTCCACGTTCATTTTGATACTGTTACATATGAAAGCAAAATCGGTGTACAGCGAAAAGCGCGGCGTAGGGCGTAGGATGTGTTCTACGCCTCATCTGAAACGGATATCATTAACCATAGCGGTATTACTTTTAAAATTCTTGAAATACTGTTGAAGCATATCATCGTACGTTTCATTACTGTAACACTAGTACTATAATGCTTTGATTACTCAACAAGGGTTTCATCACAACTTTGACAAGTGATGTTATTGTTTACGGTTACGGTTACAAATTTTGTAAAAACATACCATTTTATATAATTACTAGGTGACCCGGCAAACGTTGTTTTATTTTTAGTGAATACTTTGGCAGTTAAATAAAAAATAACTGACTTATTATAAGTGTGTGGAGATGTGGTATATGACTAAAAGAGGAATGGAGCACTGTGAACGATAACAGCCTATAAGAATAACAAAACACGAAACATTCATTTTTTGAATTATTTCGCGTGCCTGCAATTTTACTTGTTTGACGGTCCAAATTAACCCCTTTACGTCCTGTTGTCATTGTTCACTGTACAAAAAAATAGCCATATAGTAAAATAATAGCCGTTGTTGGCGGGAGCTTGTGACACGTGTTGCGTACTTTTGAGGTTATGTAGATCACTAATAATGAGAACTACACTTAAAATTAATAATTTTATTAATTATTGATAAAATAGGAAATAGATAATTATGGCCCAGCAAATTAATAATAAATTTACTTGAGAATTACACTTAGAAGGTAAAATTATAATTGCATGTAAACGTTACTATTACGTTCGATTCATGCACAATAATAATAGTCGAAAACTGTGTAGGGAGTGAGAGAAGGCTTATTGTGAGAGAGACAGGAGACCGGCTTCGTTCTCATCCCTACTCCGTGCTGTTTACTGGGTGAGAAGTGACACCGGTAGATGCCTGGCGGGGATAACTGATTTAGTGATAATCGATCAGTTATCGACCAGGGTTAAAAATGATTAAATTACTAAAATGGTTATTAAAAAATAGGGGCTTGTGATAGAGGGATGAAACAATTATTTTCACATACTTATAAACAAAAGTGAACAATATTATATGCAGAACTATGTAAGTTTATGTTATAACAATGTTTACATCTATAGTTGAATTTAAAAAATACGTATTTTGAAGGATTTCAGTACCTAAAAATTTGCTGGATAGATTGCTTTCTCTATATTATTCAGTTCTTAAATGTTTAAAATTCCTTGTATTTGTAGAAAACACTATTTCAAGAATACGGCGCCCTTAAACTACTTGTTTTAATTTGAAAAATAATAAGTAAAAGTAATGATATTTAAGATTTTTTTATTTTTAAAATTAATTTAATAAATTTTTTGCTATTTACTACTGATCATTTCTCCTTAAACATGTTTAAAAATTGTCAGTGAAGTCAGATAATAAAATTACCTCACGTAAATGGTAGGAGTAAATACGGAACATGTTATTTGGAATCGGAATAAAGCGCTGAATACAATAAATGAGAAAAATTGTAAGTTTGCTTTACCACTGATTTTCTAAACGTTTTGTATACAATCTGGTAGCTTAATAGAACAGCTTAATTAATTCTTTACAAATTCATATTTTATTATTTTCGATGAGCTTAAACCTACCTTTATTTCCAATTTAACTTACATTAAAATGATCTTTACAAACAAACAATGTAGCAATGCTTCCTTTCGTCGCGCTTCATCGCCCTACACCACATTTCCCAGGTCTATGCTGCGACGGCGATCATTTTGTGTGTCTGTAGTAAGACTAAATTTGTAAATACCGTTAAATTTGTAAATACCGTTTTTTAGGCTCATTTTCCCGCCATCCAAGGAGTAAAACATAAGTACCAAGTACCAAATAGTTACATCATCGGTCGTTCATTGATTCATCTGATTATTTTGATCTGTATGAACTATATTAGTATTTTTTTCTTCTCGTGTGTAAATCTATAGATATACTTACCAGTTAATATCTTCCAAGAGAATGAGCACTATTTGGCTTATTTCTTTTGATTTATGTCAATTTACTTAAGGTTTGGTAAAGTGTATATACATTAGAGCACTGCTATAAAACTAGGGTAATATATTAATAAATATATATATACCCAGCTAATAATTTCTTGTTCTGTAAAAATCGTAAGAACGTTTCCAGAGCAAATTTTATAGAGCAATGTTTGTTCTAAGGACATTTTCAAAACGTTCTTACAAACTTATACTATTAAAATGGACACCGTTCTATAGAACTTTTTAGTTCTTTAAGCGGTTCTGTAAAGCTTGCAGGAAATAATTATAGAAGTCTTAAAGAATTTTTATAACACAGTTACAAAGCAATCTCATAAAAATTCTATAGCATTTCGCTATACAATTTTTGTGTTGCACGGTGTTATATTTAAAGAACTTTAAATCGTTTAATTGTATCTTTTAAAAACAAAATGTTCTGTATCGCACATGTTAGAAATAATATGGACGGGCGAATAAGAACCAATAAGATGGGCCTAATCAGCCTGCATAGGAGTACTTACTTACATTATTACGAATTGCTTAGTTTGTTTGTCCATCAGGGAGCAGTACATTTTAATGCGGAAAAAGTTTTATCGTGAAATATGTGGTACATAATGGTAATTTTTTGACGCGCCCTCAGTTAACCTTATATTTCCTATGATGCTGGAAATTTAATAAAGAAAAATGTTTTCTAAATTGATGAATTTAACAACCAACTATACATAAAATAGTCAGAAAGTAAGTATATCCATATTATTGATATCATTTCACCTATTTATATTGTACATATTTTTAATTAAGATTTTTTTTTCCTTCTTCGCAATATGGCGACAGAAAGAAAGGCTTCATCTTGTACTACCAATGGATTCTCACTAATATGACATTTTTGTGTCGATTGGAATGATTATAGAGCAAATATACTTCGTAAGCAACTACTTAATATTCACAGTGTTGTCATATTTTATTGTGGTAATTTCACTTATTTCAATCTTATTTAATAAATCTATTAAAATTCTTTAACTTCAACATCTAGGAGTGAAAATGTTTAAGGTTTGGACTGGTCTAAATTTCTATAAGAAAATCAATTTCTCTTAGCAATCAAATAAATCTTATCTATCGTAATGAAATTTTCTTTCTGCAAGCAGATAATAATTTTTACAAGTCACGACTATGTTATACAAATTTCCCCATTATACTTTGATCGTACTATTACAGGCAGGTCTCGTCAGATGGGGCTATGGGAAACCTACATATATAAAAAATGATAGTTCTATAGCGTTTCTTTATGGAACAAACTTTTTTACTCTATAATAATTTTATAACAACTGTATTATTATTCTCTATAACTGCTTTAAAGAGCTTTTTCTCTTAAGTTCGATAGCAGCTTCCATATTTGTAATTTGTTTTCCGCAGCAGAATTGTAACTTAACAACGCCTTATACAATAGTTCTATAATTAAACTATAAGCGACATTACGGAATAATTTTAAAAGAGTGTCACAGGAGATGGTATAATTCTATAAAGCAGTATTTTGCAACGGTTTTACAGTAATTTGATTCTATAAGCACCGTTGCTGTAAAATTGTGTTATTATACACACTTATAGGGCTACATTAGCAGTTATCTTATAAGTGCT
Source organism: Monochamus alternatus (assembly GCA_037114965.1). NCBI lineage: Eukaryota > Metazoa > Arthropoda > Insecta > Coleoptera > Cerambycidae > Monochamus > Monochamus alternatus. Next base: position 66,798,444 of record CM073431.1, on the reverse strand, counting down.
CTATAAATTATGCTCTAAGAACGTTCTTGCAACAAATTTAAAAAACAATTCAGTTTCTGAAGGCAAAATAGTCTCATGTGCCACATTAATGCAACAATTTAGTATTCTAGATATAACTATAAAATATTAACAGAATATATTACTCTAAATTTATAGAACCACATTGCTAGCTGGGTAAATCAATCAATAAATTATTATTTAATAGCAAAATCCAGTCTTCTCATTTATTAATAAATAATAATAATCACAAATTTCATTTTATATTGTTGTCATTGGACTGAATAGATGGGTCTAGGCGGGAATTACTTGTATTACTTTCCCCTTAGGATGTGCCTATGATTACCCTATTTCGTTTGAAAATTTTGGAACTGGTATTACGTTGTGTATAAAGTACTTAATTAGATAATAATCTAGATAATTGTAAAAATTAGAGAAAACTGAGCTTAAAAAAGTGCCCTCTATGTTCTGTGTAATTTAAAAACAAAGTTTGAAATATAAAACTTCCTCATTAAACATTGCGGTCGTAAAAAATAGCGTACATAGAAGACAGAATTATTACTCGCCAGTGCAAAGCTCGCTGCTGCCGTAGCTTCGTACGCTATATAATAAGCTGTTTTTCCGCCCTTCTCGTCATATACTATTACCGAATCCAGCAGCATAAAAGTACACAATTTTGTTAAAAAATAACGATGTTTACAAAGTTTACAGGAAGCGGAAAAGTGGATACTCAATTTTAACAACTACAAAGGAATATATATATATATAAAAATTCGATAATATATTTCTACGATAACGTGGAAGTTGAAGGCAAAGTTTGCAATGATATGTTTATATATATATATTTGAAAGATTATGACGTTTACAATTCTTTTTTTACCTTTTTATTTCTGTACCCTGGCTAGCTTAGGCTCTACTCAGAACTCGGTTCTTGGTCAAGAGAAATTATCCTTATTTTTTATATTTGTACAAACTATAGCTTATTCATCCACAGAATAAAGATGTTAATTTTTTTTATACTTGTTTATTTCTTTTTGAGAAACCAATTATAATACATAAAACCTGATATTTGTTGTTTTTAAACGTTTTACTACCTCTGAAAATATAATTATTAATATTTCCCATCAAAAAAATACTGAAAAACATGGGCCTTTCCTTATCTATTATAATCGACACAAACAAAGGTATATCCAAATTTCTAATGGTTTGTCTTTCTTACTGTATATTATTTACTGCTTTTTATTAAAAGCTTAACCAACCCAAATACTTTTTTGAGTGTACCACAGGATGCATATCAGATATCTACTAACAAAATTAACTTATCTACAATTTTATATTTAACCGACAGCGACAGAAAACTATTCTACTAAATAAAATGGCAGCTTGCGCTTTGTGACTGCTGTGGAAAAGCTTTTAATAATTCTGTGAATTTCAGTGTCCTTTATTTTAATATAATGATACGGGTAAGTCCTGCAATGTTTTCTGAATTCAGGGGTTCAGTTTATATTTTGTTCATTAGTTTAAACTTTGCTAGCTAGCATATTTTATGTGTACACAAATCAAAAACAGTACCTGGTACCTTTATTTTCAGTTTAAACTTCTTGGAAGCGTAGAAATACCGGCTGGAATTCCACTAAAAGTTCTTAGCTGGGCTTGGTCAAAGTTGGGACAGCTGGAAAATTCTTATCTGGACCGGCTTAGGAACAAAATGATGTAACCTTTTTTTCTGTAGCTGGTAAGTACTATTTGGATTATTTTTTCTGAAAAATTTATTTTTTCGTTAAATTTTAAGGACGCTGCCACTTTTGTTTCTTTCTTGCGTAACTAATACTTTAACCTTTTTGTTTCTCCAGTCTATATGAAATCTAGATTTTTAGTTTTTGCTTTAAGTTACCTTCACAATCTTTTTACATATCGATTTTAATTTTAACTCACGCACTACACTGCACTTCATATAACTAAATACAAATTTACATATTGTCTATGTTCTTTATTTACAAATTTCTTTATTTTAATGTGAAATATTCATTAATTATCTCTTTTTTAGGTATAGCTGTCTTGCTTACTTTTAACAGATGTCAATTAATAAATGTTATTTATGAAAAATTTTAAAAATCTATGTACTGATATTTTCAACAACTTTAATCTGGTATTAACTTTTTAAAATGGAAATTATTAAATTTTGACTATGTAAGTATATATATATATATATATGGTTGTAAAATTTCTCCGGGTTCCTTTCCGCGATGAATCTGCATGGTCTTCAAAAGAACCATTTGTTTGACAACGTTTCGGTAAAATGTCATTTACCATCTTCAGGTCTTCTTACTTCTGCTTCGCGTTACTACGTTCGGCTTACTGGAAGATGTTTGTCCACTTGGTGAGTTATATACTGTGCACACACCGGAACGGAAAGCACGAAAGCACAGTATATAACTTACCAAGTGGACAAACATCTTCCAGTAAGCCGAACGTAGTAACGCGAAGCAGAAGTAAGAAGACCTGAAGATGGTAAATGAGATTTTACCGAAACGTTGTCAAACAAATGGTTCTTTTGAAGACCATGCAGATTCATCGCGGAAAGGAACTCGGAAAATTTTTACAACCACATATAACACCCGCGGAAGCCTACAAACTAACATATATATATATATATATATATATATATATATATATATATATATATATATATATATATTTATATCTATGATGAATACTTTACAGGTGTATAAATACAAAATGCCCTAGAATTAGTGGGACAAAGCAGTGGTGAGTTTAGGAAATCAGAAACAGATTTTAAGAGAGTACAGAATAAAGAAAAACAAATCAATTGAGAGTAATATGCCTGATATTTTAATATATCTAAGGGGCGCCATATGTATTGCAATTAAATTTCAATTCCTTGGTATATAAAATTACGAAATAGTTATTAATGTACCTAGGGAGATACAGGGATCACTAGGCAACAGGAAATCGCCTAAGGGCATAATCATCATAGTATCTCCCGTGGGTTATACAGCGTTTTATATTTCACTTGATAAGAAATAAAAACTATAAATGGTCATAGCTTTGGCGTTTCTTGATTTGTGGTTATAACTGATCCTAAATATTTTCAAACATATCCATAACAATCCAAGCATCATTATTTTCGGGTTCTTGTAGCAACGGAAGTGAAAAGATCCATTTTGCCAAGTACTATGACAGCGGGCATTATGAATGTCCGGAGTGATATGGATATGTTTATATATCTCATATCCTAGATTTATAACAAAATTATAAGAAAGTGAAATATAAAGAAATTATCGAATATTTCCAGAAATATTTCGGAAATTTGAAAATGTACCTATTCTTATTTTATCATATATTTTTTATCACTTAATAAAAGCAATATGGTAAGTAGAAAATAGTTGGACCACATTTTGAGAAACCAAATATAATTCTTTATTGGCAATTGATATATTAACGTAAAAACAACGATGTGAAGAAACACTCTTTGGCAAACATTTGACGTAAACAAAACTGAATATATAGGTAGCATATCCAGTCAAGAAGAAAAAATAAAAACTATACTGTCTGCAAAAGTACATAGTGCCCGATAGTGTAGTAGAAATGAACCAGGGGTGTGAGAGAAGATGGACAACACCTATGTAAAACTTATTTTTGCCTTGCTCTATGTTTTCCACACTGGAAACACAAATATACAAAGCATGTGCATCTCTCATTCACTTAATTCAATCTTCCCTTTTCTTTATGACCTATAATCAAATAATTTTAAGTCAGGTAGTAACAGTTGAATACAAAACGGAACTCCAGGAAACAACTGCTCGCACTAATGCCCCGACCAGCATTGAATTACATATGCAAAACCTACAGTAAAGTAATTTGTCAGAGGCCCACCAGACATATTATTTCTCATCAGTATATCATAGAAGAGGTGACTGACGAATACCTCTGGTTGTTTATTTCTGTCAAACCCGACAGAAGGAAACTTAAGTATGCAAAATAAGGCAAAACTACATCTAGCAAAGCTTCATGTAGTGTAGTACATTTATTTGTTTCATAGATTTGAATAGATCGAAACTTTGAGGTTTTATTGTTATACCAAGACAATATCAACCATAATTAAGACAAACAGTAAAGCATTGTTAAAAAAATTGTTTCCTACAAAGTTTTCTTCAAGTTTAAAGTTTCCTACAAATTTACACTTAAAGCAATAAAGGATGCTAGCATATTGTTCTGATTGATTAAAATCCTATTTATAAGGCTGCAAATATTCAATATACACATGAATATAGATTTTACACAAATAAAATGAGTTTTAGTGAATAGTGGTATTATTTACGATTAACAGAATTATTTTTAGTATTGTTTGGAACTACTGCTCAATATCTATCATTTAAAAATAATCATGATTATATCACAGATAAAAACGTGTCTTTCATAGTAAAATACATATTTGTTTAAAAATGATGTTACTTATGAAAAATTTTTATTTAATTTAATCATATATCTCTGATTTAATATTACTCTTGTATTTGGATTAATTCTATTGTACTGTATATGTATTGGAATGAAATATACATATTTAATTTAACACATATAATATATTAATGCTTAGTAAATTGTGATATAATACAAATCTATTTCTATAAAGCAATTACATTTTAAGGTTGCATTGCATTGTGGTTATTTTAATTAAAACGAACGTATTTACAAGAAATTAATCATAAATTCGAATTAAAAACACTTATTTGATTAATGAAATAATAGATTTTATTGACATAAGACTGTTAAATTTTACTGCATTGTAAAATATTTAAGTTAATATAAGTCAATTTTCTTATAATTCTATGATACCAAATATTTACGTATGCTCATGAACAATTCCATAGACAAACCTGTATTCAATAATTATCTAAAATAAAAATTAATCTAGCTAAATTTACTAGAAAATAGAAATAAGTCATACCTGGTTTAATAAAAACATTGTATTCAGTTCTTAAGTTCACTTTTGAAATTGTGGCATCTAAAATTGAACCACTAGATGAGATCTGACAATTTCTGCAGTTTTAGGATTGCGTCTTTAACTAGCCAGTGGCCTCTTTTAAGTTGAGTCAAATATGTAACTATAATAGTATATTATGCAACGATCATGTAATGATGGTTATTAATACACGAGCATTAACCGGGATACGAAACGAGCCGAAGGTGAGTTTCGTATGGTTTATGCGAGTGTATTAATAACCATTACATGAGAGTTGCATACGCTATTTTTTCTACACCCGATAAATAATCAAAAACCATAAATTTTATATTTTTATTGAACACAATAGGTAACAGTACTTATTCGTATGAACTGCATTTTCTGCTTTCTCCGATATGTGTGGAAGAATCGATGGTAATTCTTCTATATCGCTGATATCATTTTGATAAATTATCGAAGTTTAGCTAGGTATCAACGAAAATTTAATACGTACTGATTTTGACATCTAAAATAATTACACAGGAACCTAGGATAAACGTCAAATGAACAGCATGCTTGATTGAAAAATTATGGGTTTCTATTGATTAAAAATCTGTATCGTACTGAAAAATCTGTATCGTAATGGGTATCATTATGAAACGGATTATAAAATCTGTATCGTAATGAAAAATCTGTATCGTAATGGGCATCATTATGAAACGGATTATGGGCATATAAGTGCATTGTTATAATACGGGTGTAGAAAAAAGCTATTATGTCAAAAGTGATATTGATCTGTCAAGAAAAATATGAATTAAATACGTGACATTTACCTACTCCATTCTATCCTTCACGTTACCGTTTTGTTATATATACATTTTTTATTAGGTATTAACAATATTGTATGAAATCAATTTTCCTACATTTGCTATCAATGAACTCATATGTATGTTATCTGATAGCAAATATCTAGGTATGCTAATGAACAAATCCATAGACAAAGCAAAAATTCAATTATTTAAAATAAAAATGAACCTAGCTAAAACTATATAAGCACTATTATAAACACTAAGCAGAAACAATATGATGAATATACTGTTACATTAGAAAAATACATATGATATCATAACTCAAAACCTGGTGACGCCACAGACATATAATATAAAACAAATTAAACGCTATTGAAATCACATTTACTTGTGTTAGGAATATATTTTCAAAAAGTGAAATTGTTTAGCCGATGAGGCGACTAACCGATGTGATGTTAACATAAACATTAATAGAAATGGAACTGGTTTTAGTGGCCTGTGATAAACTGATTATTGGGTGAGTTGTCACTAAGTATTTTGACATGCTTATTATTTGTTTATTGATTAATTTAGTATTTTATTAATCAATTATTTGATATTACGTATATGTTATTGTTTTGTGTTTTATTTATGTCGTTAGTTATCTGCGTGTGATATATTTCGTCCGTTAGCTGCGTATGATGCGGTCTAGTTAAAGACCTAGTCTTTCTATGGACTGTCTCTGCAGAGGTAGTCTGATCACTGTGCACTCTTAGTTTGATACCCAGCTGCAGTCTGAGAGAGAATATATTCCGAATATAGCACAAGTTGATCTAAAGTAGCGCATGTTTAGAGAATGTGAGGATATGCTTGGGTGGTTATGTATTTTTCCTTATACCATTGAACGGTTCTGAGGTTATTGCAAGAACTGCATGCCAGTGGGTAATCCTGGCGGCAAGCTCAGTAAGTGTTTTGTTATAGTGTATGTATGGTGTTTTATAACACATTATAATCAGTTACGTCCAATAGTGCACGCTCTATATACGTAGAGACGCTCCTAACACTTTCCTAGTTTTTCTGCATATTTACACATGTCAAAGTACTGAGTTTATTGTTGCAGATGGATCGAGCACATCCATTTGTTTAATTAAAAATACTTGAATAATAAAATTGTAAGTTAATTTCTTGCTTTATAATACGCGTTACATATCGTGCGAAAAGTGACCAAGTCAAATTTTGTATGCTTTGAGTAAACATGACCAAGTCACCGATAAAAGTCATATCTACTACAAAAAAAATTGATCAAGTCTTATATACGCCTTAAAGCTGCTGAAATAAACCCTCCCAAAGTGACCAAGTTAAATAATGTACTTCTAACATCAGTTAAAAGTGACCAAATCGACTTAGGCATTTTAGCATGTCAGCAAGAATGAAAATTTCCGATGTATAAAATTGATCAAGTCGACTTGGTCAATTTCAGCTGTAGCCAGGGTTGCCACCTTTTGAATTTTAAGATATGGGACACATTATTTTTTTATTATATCAGTTGAAGAGGGGGGGGGGGGAGGTTAGCCCCGCAGGCAACAATTTTGAAAATTTCAAGGTCAAATTGCTTAAAATAAGTTAATCGTGTAGGGATGATCGGAGCGTTTCGCGATAGCACAGTCGTCGAATTGGATGCGAGCAGGAGAAATTCTGTGACAATATTTTTCTTAGTAGTTCACATTCTTATAATATTTGTAAAAGTTTGAGCCCACAATCTAACGAATTGTAAGTTTGACTAACATACCGGAGAATATTTTGCAACAACTACAATATTGCATTTTTCCACCCCAAAAAAGATCAGTGTGAAATCTGTGCGCAACACCGAAATAAACGGTCAAAGAGGTAGTTCCGAAATTAGAACGGTATTGTTAAGATGGATTAAAAAAATTCCAGAAGGCATAAAAGAGATTAGTTTATACTCTGGTACATGTAGTGGACAAAACCGTAATGAGTTCATTGCTGCATTACTGTTGTATGTGGTACAACATACCAATATCGAGGTTATACAACACAATTTTTTAGAGAAAGGCCATCCTACATGGAAGTGGATTCTATGCACAGTGCCATAGAAAAGGCCAAAAAAATTGTGAAATCTACACAATGAATGACTTACTCAATGTGTTTAAGCTGGCGCGCTCAAGAAGGGTGAAAAATAAGATAAGCGACCCATACTACGTCGAGGAAAAAATCGCAATAAAGACGATTTAGGAAATCAGTTCAAAAGTGAAAAAGCGAAAAGACGAAACAGGGTTGTATTCTATTCAATAAATAATTACAGCTACCCTGAATTTCGTGTCTTAAAGGTTTTTGGCAGAGGAAGCCGGCTGAAATTTCCAATTGCCATTATATAAGTCACTTTTAGCAATCCCCGAAAATAAAAAAAAATAGTCTGCTTAAGCTATGTTCAAACAACATTATCCCACCGGAATATCATGCCTGGTACAAGTCCATCCCAGCAGATAAGAAAAAAACTGTCACCATACCCGAACCAATAAGTCATTTGGAAGATTCTGAATAGAGTTAAGTGAAAATAAAAATTGTACTTTTTATCATAAAAGCATATATTATTTTTTTTATTTTGGTTTTTTAATTATGACCAACTTAACTTTGAACCATTTTTTCTTACATTATAAAATGCCCAAGTCATATTTTTTCAAAAACGTTTATGAAAACTTATATTTTAGTAGGTTTATGAAAAAATACAGTATCTCATACACCTATATTCAAAAATTCATATACAAAATTTCTTGATTTTACAACGAGCTTTGAAATTAAAACGCAATTTCCTAAGAACTTACTATTTTCACTTGGTTACTTTTCGCAGTAAGCCCACGATATATTCAAATAGCATTTCACTGATATCGATATACCGTAATCACATCTCATATAAACAAGTACATCTTGATAAACAAACGTATAAAGAAATGTTACCAAACGATTCGAAAATTTCAAAATTTAAAGAAAATTGAATTGGGCCTGGACCATACAGATAAGCTTGCTCTGAACCTTAGTTGTTCAGTTCCCTCAAACGAGTCCTCTAGACAATTTTTGCTGCTGAAACTGTAAAAAAGGTGCTACGTGTAGACAAATATCAAGATGAATGGGGAAAGGCAATACTCAAGACCCTTTAGGGTGAGTTGTAATCATGATGAAGTCGAGCAAGTCACGTCGAGTCGCCATTCGAGTGGAAAATGTACGAAGCAGGCTCACCGTAATCGTATCAGATTTCTTTATTTTATGTTATCCTAATCCAAATCAGGTGGAAATCGGAACAATAGACGTTAAGCGATTTATGATTAATGTATTGTAAATAACTAACGTATACGATTTTCTATACTCATGACAGTTTATTATTTGTGAAAATTATGTTAATTTCATTTTAATGCTAGCTTTGCAAACAGAAAGAACTTCATCACAAGTGATTGATTTAATAAAAAGTAAACAAATATTACAAAGTGCGAGAATTAATTACAACTCCCAGTATCAGTTTACGAAAAAAAAACCCTCAAATCTATTTTTTTTTCCAACCGTTACAAAACTGTGACATTTTTTTTACTGTCGGGAGCCTCTAAGGTTGACATTTTCGTTATTGAGAAAAAAATGGTAAGTTATCAACAAAAGTATTTAATCCTAGGAGCTAAAGTTGAGACTTTTAATCCTTAGATTCAAGTTTAAATTTATAAAAGTTTATTCAATAATATTTACAATAATTTTTGTTTATCCGCACTGATATTAAATACACAGTTTGAACAAGTATTAAAATGAAATAAACTAAAACTGCCACTAGCATGTTGTGTTTTCGGATGGACGTAAAGCAACATATTTTCGATAAAAACTTAAATAATTGTTTCCCAGCACAGTAAAAGAACGTGGTCTCTTGGTTTTGGTATTAGAAATTGTTATAATTAAAGCGGATTTCACATCTTCAACATTGTCAATTGTTAAATTGACTAATTCATCAGAACTCCATGCACCTGCAACCTCTAATATTAGAACGACTTATAATTTTAAAAATTTTGAACTTTTATTTTTTTAAAGCGTTTACCTTCATCATGAAATAAATTATAGTAGCGGCAAGAATTCAGACGACTTACGTCACGACTGACGTTACGCCATTGTTTTTATTGTCAACATAATTTTCGAAATTTGATCGCGTTAAAAACAATACTTTTTTGAAATTTAGTCCAATATATAATGCATACATTTAGTATAGTATATAATTTTATTACATTCAGTTGCAGTTTCTTAAATATTTTTATGAAAATATAATGAATTATTCATTTGTTCGTATGAAGTAAGTTGTTTGAATTCTTGCCGTGACTATATCAGATGCACTATTCAAAAAGCATTCACTTGTTTCTTTGTAAATACTCGCGATTTTTTCGGTCCATATCCCTCGTTCTGTCTCTTGAGAAAAGCACGTAATTTTGAATATTTGCCTATATCAATCCCCTTCTTTGTATCCAACATTAGCCGCAACGTTGAATGTTGTGAACATCATTCGTGTGAAACAGCTTTACAATTTGTTTGTGCAAAATGGAGGAAATCTATAAGTGAGAATAAAATCTCTGTTAGTGTGTTTGTGGACCTCCAACGTGCATTTGAAACTATCGACAGAGCAAGATTAGTGTGGAAATTACAACGATATGGTGTTATATCCAATGCATTGGAATGGTTGAAAAACTACCTAGATAATAGATTTCATAAAACTAAAATTGATGATCGTCTATCTGACAATATTAGAAGCATATACGGGGTCCCGCAGGGAAGTGTTCTCGGTCCGCTTTTATTTATTGTGTATATAAATGACATTGCTCGTGTTTTGAAAAATTCATTTGTGAATCTGTTTGCAGATGACACATTAATTTCAGTTTCTGGGGACAATATCCAAAATGTAATGTATACCTTGAATAGTGATCTTGATATTTTGTACAAATGGTTATGTGTTAACAAACTTAAACTAAACTCTGCAAAAACAAAATGTATATCATAGGCTCAAAAAGTATGTGCAGTAAATATTCCGAATTAGATATAAATGTTTATATGAATAATAATAAGATTGAATTAGTTAAAAATATAAAATATTTAGGGGTTATATTGGACTCCAGCCTAACTTTTGCTGATCACGTGGATTATCTCTGTAGAAAGATTGGCAAAAAAGTCGGTTTTTTCCATCGAATTTCTGTTAATTTGACACAGTGGAGCAAACTGTTAATTTATAATACTATAATACTTCCTCATTTTAATTATTGTATATCGTTTTTAATTTCTTGTACTAAAGAAAGTATTGGAAGATTGCAACTGTTGCAAAATAAGACCATGAGAAGCATTCTCCGCTGCGACAAATATACTTCAATAAAATATATGCAAAGAATGTTGCAATGGCTGCCAGTTGAACACATGATTGAAAGAGCTAATATTATATTAATATTTAAAATTAAGAACAGACTTTTGCCAAAATATCTACAGAGTTTTCTAACGACTAGAGCTGAAATTCACTCATATAATGTGAGAACTAAGTATAGTTACAACATTGATTTTGTTAAAACAAGTATGTTGCAAAAAACATTATTTAGTGACGGAATACGATTTTTTAATTCTCTACCCGATCACGTGAAAGAAATTGTTAATGTGGGGGAATTTTTTAGAGCAGTTACAAAATTGTATCTCGATAAATTATAGTGGTTAATGTGTATCAATTTCAGATATTGTTATTATTGTTGGTATGTCAGCTGTTATCTCAAAATTTTTTGTTTTTTTTTATTTTGTATGAAATTCATAAATGTGTGTATGTTTAATAGCTAAAGCTAATAATAAAGTATTATTATTATTATTATTATTATAGCGTTGACAGCTTAATTTTATTTACTAAGTTTAAGAAATACACCATCAATACATGTTCTGAATACAACTTAACGTTTTTTTCTTTACATCAATCATAAAACGTTGGTAGAGACATTCTTAAATTTCTCAAGATTTATTTGGAAAAGGATTCAAAGAAATCTCTTTCACACACTCCAGTATATTCTCAGGTGCACGTAAATCTTCATTAGATTCCATTTTTACAGACATTTCAGCAAACTGAACCACAAACAGTAACAAACGAACTCAATTAACAATAAGGCTTATAACTTATGTTTGACAAAGTATCCCTGAGCACATCAATAATTTCAAAGCACAAATTAATAACTAAATGGGGAATGCAGAAAAAATAACTAATATAACAGTATACTATTTTAATTAATGATATACAATTTGTTTATTGGCTAATTTAGTATTTGATTAACTTTGCTGCATAAAAATCTTCTTATTCACTTGCAAGAAAGTTGCGAGATGTGCTTGGTAAAGCAGTTGCTATTGGATTTACACTAGCGATAAACATGCAGCAAATTTAGTCTAGCAAATTTCATTGGCAGGTGTTTTCGGGATGACTTTTACAGTAATTTGTATTTACATTTTAACTACTACTTATAAAATTGGGACAATATTATTGGATTAAATTAAAATATGGAGCGCTTCAATAATATAGGTACTATAATTGTTGCTACTATTATTACAATGAGAATAAGAGAACGTAGATTTTGAAAAAATACAGGGAAACAATTGTGGGTAAAAAATGATTTTGGGCAAGCAGCAAAAAGTTTCTAGATGTCACCTGAAGGTTTCGATTCACTAGTAACTGCTGAGGTTGTGCAACATAGATCCTTCCTGGTAAAGGAAATCTTTACTACATGCTATGAATATGGGACTAAACAATGGCCTTATTCGTGGAAAGCATATGATTCTGTCAGAAGGAATAAGGAGCGTATAATAAATAAACAACTTGGGATAGCAACTAAACTGATTAGGTTATTGAAAATGATATTTGGAAATACTATAAGCAAGTATGAATAAAAGGTGAATGTTCAAAAGTTTGATACAATACTGAGGCCCTTCTTTTTAATTTACTACTAGAAAAGGTTAGACGAGATAGTCAATTGAACAGAGTCGCTAAATGCAGATGGTGTGACCATAACTACGAGACATAGTAGGGAATTAGAAAAGGTAACTATAACATTTGTGGAGAATGCAAGTAAATTAGGGTTGCAGATAGATCAAGAGAAATGTAAGCTTTTGAGAATAGGAGAACAAAAAAAGATACCAATTTCAAATTCAGGACACAGCACAGAGAGATGGAGTTTGAAAAAGTTTAAGAATATGTGTGTTTGGGGGCGCTGATAGCAGAGATAACAAAAGTAACCAGAAGTTCAGCAGCAGTGAACCACTTCATGAAATAAAAAAATTGTCCGGAGTATAATTTAGAATATATTAAACAATTTTAAGGCCGACGGCGCTATATGGCAGATAAACCTGAAACCTCAATGAAAAGTCAAGAGAAAATCTATTGAGGTGGGAAAGAAAGATCTTAAGAAAAATCCTAGAGGGACAGGACACGGAGGAGGGTTGTGTAAGGAGAAATAATAACAAAATATATAGAACGTACCAGGCACCAAAAATAGATAATGTTGTAAAATTTAGAAGAGGGCAGTGGCTATGGCATCTAAAACGAATAAGATATGAAAGAACAGTAAAAAAAAGTAGGAGGTACAGCTAGCCATAAGAAGAAAAGAGGTAGACCGAGGAAGCGATGGAGAGAGGCAGTACTTCCACTACTCTAAATATATTTTTGCCATGTTTCTTAAATTTCCCTGATGAATTCTTTTAAAGCACGAAGTAAAAACGTCAGGATCTCTCAATGAGAAGTCATGTTATCTAGCGTATTTTTCCTGTAAAAGTTAAATGAAATAATTCTATTTCAGCATTACACCAGAACACGCCAGCCTTAACTAAAATTGGCCACGACTGTTATCCTTAAGGATAACGATGTACATAATACAATGTAGGACTGATTAATCATTATTTTCTTCTGATTAATGATTAAATACACTGACATCTCAAATTATAATTCTTCAGTGTGACAGTATCGGAAATAGACTAATAAAGCAAAAAATCTCCGGTGTTAGCAATTAAACCCTAGTCTCCTATGTGAAATCCAAATACTCTACCAGTCACGGCAATATTAGCATCTTTCCGAATAATGGTAGAAGTTTACTAATTAAAGTTTTTATTTGCTTTTTTATCAAGTGAACGATGAAAGTGAAGCCTGAAAGTAAGATGCTTTGACAGTTTTGAATTATATATGTTACCTATATGTCATGTTGATGTTATGAATGTCAAAATATTGTATTTTTTCAGTATAATGTTTGCATCGTTAATAGTCCCGTGCCGTAACCTTCATCCTCGTAAATTACAGTCATTATTATGAATATATTTGTTAAATAATAAACTTTATTTGTATAATATTTCGATAACATTTAATATTCTTCTACTTTTGTTTTTTACATTATATAATTAAGTTTTAGTATTATTATTGAAAATATGTCTAGTCTTCAGTACAAAGAGTTAATTTTGTATTATTTATTAATGGCTTGAAGGCCATCATAGCTGATGATTTTCATTTCTGCGGTAAAATATGTTGAAATTTTTGAGACGATTCTCGTCTTCCGAAAAACTACGATGTAGCAAATAGCCTAGAAATCAAGTCACTGCTTAAACAAACTTATTCCCAAGCTGCTACCATTTCCTGCCATAAAAATGTAAATTACTTCGTGGGCGCCATACGGAAGCCCTTAAATTTTCTTGTAAATTTTCCCACATCCCCTTCACAACACGCAGCCGGTAAATTTTTCAAAATATCAAACTGATTAGTTTTTACATGCAAGATCTAAGATTCGATATGCACCCCTGTATTTAATTTAAGGATTTATCTTTCCCACGACATAACGAAAGAATTCTCTTTCTTTCCAGTCTATATAACCGATATAGGTGAGTATATTGGATACCGCCGAGACTAATTTCTTTTTTTATATTTTACGAAGCAACTTCCCGGAAAATACAGGAAATTGAAGTTTTATAAGACTCACGAGATAAAGTTATATACTTTTACGTTGCAACCTGTATTGCAAACACTTATCAAATCGAGCAATAGAACTTAAAGTTAATATGTTAATATGGTATTCAAGTGTTCATATTATATGAAAACAATGCTGAATATTTACAATGTGTAGATTAATATTTAAATTTAATTAAACAAATTTAATCAGACTAAAGGACACAAGTCACAGTACCAGTGGCGGCTCGTGCACGAGAGATCTGGGGAGCTGCTTTAAAATTAGTTTACAACGTTTTCTAGATGGATTACATACAAAACTATTTTTTTGAAAAACATTACAGCCTTTTACCCGTCTATGATGCCTATTTCTTTTTATAATACTATATTTATCTTTAATAAAACTATAATATATTTTTTATAATTTTTTTTTCGAAATTTCACATGTGAAGGGTGACTTATGGTGAACCATTCTTTCTGTAATATTGTAGTATATGTATATACCTGCTTTACCGATATAAATAAGTATATTTTTTTAATTTTCTTGAAAATGTATATAAATATGTATTGATAACAAAATTGTAGAATATTTTAATATACCTATAAGGGAGAGCCAGGTTAGGGTTGTTGCTCTGTATTTTAAATAAAATTCGTGACGTGACGAATTCTTGCTTTTAAATTTTGTAAATTAACCGGTCTAGTAACGTATACTTTGCTTTTTAAACATCCCCACAAGAAATAATCTAGGAGTGTCAAATCAGGCGATCTGGCTGGCCACTCAATCGGAAGTCATGCTATCGTATTTTTTAAATTGCAAGAAAATACATGAAATTTCATCTATGTGGTTGGAGTATTCTATGTTGAAGGTTACTAGGTATAAAGGTTTACAAAAATATAGATATTGGAAAATATAACAAGCTTACTGCTTATTTTAAGAGCGAATCAAGATGATAAAAAGCAAAAAATTGGAAAGAGTACATATTGAAGAATTTTTTACTGAGGTTTCTGATAAAGAATATTTAATGATTAAGGTAATGTATATTTACCTTTTACATGTTATTAGGTATATAGTGAACATTAAATTATTTTAAGTTGCACTAATAATGGGGGTTTCTGGTGCTTCTCGATACTACGGACTGACAAACTTGAAAATTACTGACGTACAGGACGTAGGCACTTACCTACTTGATTCAATACCTGACACCAAGACGGACATATAAAAAAAATACAATTATTGAAGAATTTTGGGTGAATGCTGTTGAAATATGCAGAAAATATATTTTTCTACAAAACTGTTAAAAGTGGGCTTTTTAATTGTCATTTTTGATGTTAAAAATGTCATTTTTTGACACACGTGTTAAAAGTAGGTTACTTTTAACACGCGCGTTAAAAGTAAATCAAAAGCACTGGTTGCTACGAAAATTTTGGTTCATAAAGATTGCGATCTGTGTGGTATTTTTTGATTTTTTATTTTTATTGAGTTTAAAGTTCTTCCGATTGTTTTGTAAAAAAAATATTGTATGATATACGTGTTAAAAGTGATTTTATTTTGTTCGTTAAGTTAAAAATCTCATCTCTTCACTCACAAAATAAAATCTTACTTTTAACACATTGGCGAAGGTACCCTCAATAGCTGCTTCATTCCTGAATATCGCAAATCCAAAAGCATATACTGGCCATTATATGAGGCGCACTTCAACAACTTTATTGGCTAATAAAGGTGCTGATATTACAACCATTAAACGGCATGGTGAATGGAAGAGCGCCTCTGTAGCAGAAAGTTATATTCAGGAGTCCATATCTAATCAACGATTTTGCAAAGACAATTCAAGCAAAATATAGTTATTCCATACAAGAAGAGACAACCGTAACTTGCACAAATTCTTCACAAACTTCGGCAGCTGCTATGCGTTCCGAAACTGATGGCAGCAATGCTACAAAGGCTGTTATTAACGGAAAGGAAGTTAAATGTGATAAAACAAAATGTCTGTTAATACAATGTTAATGTTAATGTTAATGTTAATGTTAATAAGTAAATAAATTAAATTTGATTTATTATAGCTTTATTACTTTTTTCATTATTCTACTAGTGAAATGTGGAATAAAGTAACTTAATTTCATTAGTAGATAAATTATCATTTTAGACGCTTCATATATATGGATAAAAGTCCGATTATAAGGTGATTGAGGATAAATAAGTTTGAGACTTCTTTGTCTTTCACGCAATAATTAAAAACAATGATCAAAATAGGAATAAATTTTGGTTTTGAAGATTTGGCATTGAGTCCGATCACTGACCGTTGTTAACAAGATCGCTAATAATCTTTCAAAACACAGAACGGTACCAAAATGTTTTAAAATTGATTAATTTTAACTTAGAAAACATTGTGACAGTATGTAGCTAGTTGATGCGTAAAAAATGATATATATTAAACAAAACTGCCAAAGCACAACTTTCTTATACTCATATTTCACCATCATCTCGGTGGAAATGAAAAAAATCGCCCCATAAATCTTATCACCGAGAATTTGTCTCAGATGTTCCTCGACGAAGTTTTAATAGGGGACGACTTGTGGCAAGTTGCGAAAATTTCATTCATTTGCAAGATGATGATAATAAGATGAATTTTTGACGATAATCCGATTTGCTTGATCAATTACTAGACTTGGAAAGAGTTTAAGCAATTATATTAAAGCGCCCAACAACGTAGACTGAGTTGAATGGTTTTAAGGCACATTAATTTTGACACGTTGTAGGTAGGCGTCGTGTGTATTATACACAGTGAAGAGTTATTTACTCTTAAATTATTAGATATTAATGAAAATCAGTACACATATTTTTTATATGATATAATCTTCCAAACATAAAATTTAAATTCGAAAATTATAGCGAAGTTATTATAAGACTTTGCAACTGATTTTTATTATCAAAATAAGAGGGCAATATTTTTCCTAAAGCAGTTCCTTAGAGCTATATGATCATTTGGTAAATTTCTTAGAAATGATTGAAGATAGGGTTATAACCTAATTTAAGCCTCTCCAGATGGAGCATATATGAATCAAATTGATCATGTTTGCATAGATGAGAATCACAGAAGCATAATAAAAAATGTTAGGTCATGCAGAGGAGCGGATATAGACTCGGATCACTATCTAGTGAGAATAGATTTGAAGATAAAAAAACCTATTAAAAGGAAAGGATTACAAAGGAAAAAAGACAACTAGATATGGCGACATTACAAAATGAGAGAACCAAAAAGAAGTATGAAGAAGAGATAAGGAAAAGTTTGCAAGAAAACATACAGATATTGGAAGCAAATATAAATGAAGAATGGATAAAGATCGAAAATGTCATACAAACAGCAAGTGAGAAAGTAATACCAAAAAAAGAGTTTGCAGGGAGGAAAAGATGGTGGGATGAGGAGTGTATAAGAGAGGCGGAGAAGAGAAATAAGCTAAGAATTAAAGCACTTCAGTCACTACAAGAGGAAGATAAAGAAAAATATAGGGAACAAAGACGAAGGCGAAGAAAGTGTTTAGACAAAAGAAGAGAGCAGAACAGGTCAAGAAAATAGATGAAATAGAGCAACATTATAAGAGGAAGGAAATACGTAACTTCTACAGAGAGATAAAAAAGGGAAAATCTAAAGAAGGAAGTAATATATGTGAGGGATGAGAGTAGAAATCTAATTGCAGAGGAAACAGAAGTGAGAGAAAGATGGAGGCAATACTTTGCAGATATGTTGAATGAAGAGAGTGTAAGGGAAGGAGAGGTGCACGAGGAGATGATACCGGTAAGGGAAGAGGAAGTAGATATAGAAGAACCTACAAAAAAGGAAATAGATACAATTATAGAAGCTTTAAAGAATAACAAAAGTCCAGGCAAAAACAGAATAACAGCAGACAACATTAAGTACGCAGGAGAGGATTTAAGACAAAGAATATACGAAATGATACGAATGATCTGGGGAAGAGAATGTATGCCTGAAGATTGAAGAGATGCTTTGATTATATCAATCTTAAAAAAGGGAGATGCAACAGACTGCAGAAACTATAAGGGTGTATCATTGTTAGATGTAGGGTTCATTGGCGCTTCAGAATTTGCTGTGAAATGTCAATTTTTCCAGTGGCGTAAAAGCTATGGGGGAAAACCGTTCCGATACCTTAAAATCTCCACCACTGACATGTCCAATAAATTCGAGAAGTATGCGAAAAAGTAGCTATTAATAGTGGTAATGTGTTTACAAAAGCCGAGTCCTGTAGTTCAAACGGTTCCTAAGATATTGGAAAAAAACTAAAAAAAAAAGTTTTGACACCGTGTATCTCAAAAACGAAAACCCGGAGAGATAAATGGGAGAGGAAAAAACTATTTCTTCTTTCAAGAGGAATTTACAATTTTCCGTTGCGACACTTATTTAGGAACACCCTGTATATTGATACAGAAGCTCACCTACCCTTCACGTTTGTTAATTATGTTCCTGACTGGATCTTCTAGAAAATGTTAAAATAAAGGTATTACAATAACCCTACATTTTCAAAAATACAAATAACACTGAAATGTGTAAAAATTACACATAACATTTGTCATATAAACACAGTGGATTGTGTTAAACCTTTAACACACTGCTATATACAGAGAAATGAGTAAAAATGTACACAATCCTGTGTGGACCTCGATTAACACAGTATTGTGTTCTTTTGTGCTAAAATTTGTAATTATTTTTTTACAGTGTAGTCAATGAAAAATAAAATTAAAATTTAATGAAATATATACACTTGGGCGTATTGAGGTGATAGTATAGCTAACAGAATTAATCAAATATCAGTAAGTTACAAGTTAAATTAAATTGTTGGAAACATTATTTCTGACGTTTTGGAGTAAGTGTCCATTCCAGTCACTAGTGGTATCAGTGTCACCTTCACTATAATTTATTATAGCAATATTAATATTAATTATAGAGGTTAATTATGTATATGTGTATGTTGTGTATTTTAATAATAAATGTTTCCCAACCAAATAGCAGTAATGTAAAAATAGTAGTTATTTAAAATAATAATTTTTTTACTGTTTTAGAAAGGTATTTTAAGCTAATATAAATCACAGGACAGGATGTCACTTTTTGTCATTGTCGATATTTAACTTCAAATAATTTTAATTTTTATAATAATTTTTATAGTTAGATATTTGATTCAACTTAAAGGAGACCACCTGAAGAAGCAATCCTAAAAATGCAGAAATAGGTCAGATCTCATCTATTGTGGTTGAATTTGTCGTTCCCACTGCCAAAAAGTGAAGTTAGATATTTATAGTGTTTCATTAGAAGGTCAGTAAATTAGATTATTTTCTTTAGACAATTATTGAATAGAGCTTTGTCTGTGGAATTGTTCATTAGCATACCTAGATGTTTGGTATCAGAGAACATACATATGACTTCATTAATAGGAATTGTAGGAGATTTGATTTATATTAGCTTAAAATGCATTCCTAAAAAGTAAAAAAATGTTACAGAAGCTAATAATATGGAATATATGGGTAGATATTGTGGGTGTAATTCAACACAGGTTGGGGCTTTTGTCTACTGAGTAGTTAGTTTCACACAATATTATTAATACCTAAAAATATATAAAAACTTAAAATAATAATTCACAAATGAATAAAATATTATTTGTTGCAGTTTGTAAGGAGTTAATAAAGTCGTTTTAATATGTCACAATTGGATAAAAATATAAACGTCTCACTCAGCAATATAACTTAAAAACTGGCACTTTACTTGATAACTGGCGCATTCGCCATTATGGAGACTAATAAATGTTCTCAATAGATTAAAAGTTATATTTTTTCAATTCATAATTTAAGCACTAGCGTATTTTATGCTAAATTGCTTTAAATAAACGATAGGGTATATGTTATGGGCCTTCTAGATTTTAAATAGCCAGCTGAGAATCTAATAAATAATTAGGCACGCTGCAGTTCGAGGAGAAAACACATCCACTAGGAAAATCTTAGGGCTGGAGCTCGAGACACCGGTGAAGAAAAGCTTCAGAGCCTTTGATGTAATCACGATAAGTACCATATAGTGGATTAATGTACCCCGACTACACTATAGCTTAGTCGACGCCTACCTTGTTTCATAACTAAAAACTTATGTAACAACACTTCCATCACAAATCATATATGTTTTGTAACATTAAATGTACATTAATTATTTTTCATTTTGGTTTAAACATTAGATATCTATATTTACCGCAGTTGTTTTCAACATATTTATTTTTATATCTATAATAACAATTACTATTACGACAGAACAAATTATAATGAATAAAAAATTATCAATGTCATGCAGGCATATTTGAGCCACGTTGGATAAAACAATAAACTATATAGTAATAAAGTTGCTTACAACCTTGCAGAATAATTTTAACTTTTGTGTTATATTTATAAAGTATAAAATCCTTGAATGATTCTTAAATATCCATGTTAGTGTTATATGTTTTGGTTTGTTTTGATATTTTAAAAATATACTTATTGTAGTGTATAACCAAATTGATTAAATATCAGCAACATTTTTATATTTACTACTGTAAATAAGAAATCGTTTAAGCTCTTATCCAGATCCACTACATAAATTTCCTAAATCATATTAACTTATGACCTTCTACAAAGTATAAGGTAAAAGAAACACAGACGAGATGCCATTACATTTTAAATTACACTCAGAAGTTATAATTTCATTATAAAGACTTTCATTTGTTTTGTTCGGTATAAACTGGCACTTTCAAAGTCTTACAACAAAGTAGATTTCGTACTCGCTTCTTTCAAATTTGTTCTAAAGAAATATGCTTGTGAAAACACCTCCTATCTGTCATGAAATATAAACCTAAATTCAGATGAAACTTTACAGCCACAACTCTTGAAAAAATAGGGATACTAATATATATTAGATTGTTTTCTTTCAAGTAATGTTGAAATATAAATCGTACAAAATATACATTCTTATTGAAACCATTTAATAAATTTGAATTCTAGAATATGACGGATATCATCATTAGTTTGATGTCATAAAGAGAAGTTAGTGTGCAAGAACAGTAGCATTACCATCAGTCAAATCTATTCGATCATTTCATTTGTATTTATTTTCTTTCAAAATTATCTATATGGTAGTACTATCAATGTTTACCGGCAGGATACTGAAAATTTGATCTTGACCCTATACTATCTCAATCGATTGCTATCAATTAATGAATTATATGTGTAAACAAACATCAAAACAGGAAACTTGTGGTTTATACATTCAGAAGTATAATCATAAGGAAATATGAAATAATTTTAACTGAATTCTTTTCAACGTAAATAAGTATAAGAAAACATTTTTCCCACTTACAATGCCTCTGTATTGGAAAAAGTTTTTATTATTTATTTCTTCTTTTTTATTTAGTACACAATGCGAATGCACACTCTAAATAATGTTTGTAAAATTTTAGAGGAATTATCTATATTTACATAATATTTACCATACCTATTAGTTATGGTAATTTAATATTACAATTTACTTAATTTTATAATTATTAAGGAAATTTACAATTCTAATTTAAATAATATTAATTAGATCTATTTCACTTTGCAATTTTAGTAGCAAATCGTGTAAAGTTCTACAAATTTTTAAAAAATACCAGTAGTGTGTATCTTTACAGAGATAGTTATGGTAAATATATTACAACGCATGCGCCTACAGAACCCGATCCAGTAATGGCCGGCTTGTCTATACATGTGCGTTGTTCGCTATACAGGGTAACAACGGAAAGTGGGAACACACTGTAACTGTTTTATGACTGCTGATAAAAATTTGAAATTGGGTGGGTTTATACTAGATGGTGCCATGAATTCTTTGAGGTTATTTCGGATTTAATGACATTTCGGGTTTGACCGGAAATGACCGTAAATTTATATTCTTAAATGGGACACCCTGTATTATTTGACATTTGTAGAATCACCGGATCATTTTACGTATGGTAGGACCAATTTTTGACGGCCAGAAATTGTTTATCGTTTTTACAGCGTGTCTCCACTTTCCGTTGTCACCCGGTAGATATTGTAGTGCAGTTGAAAGTGGTGCGACACATTTCTAGTGTGTGTGTCATTTAGTTGTGCATTGTGCTGTAAAATAGTCTGGGATAGGCTCTCTAAATTAAAAAATACATGTTTAAATAGACGCCCGGATATACAACCTAGGTACTTACATCAATATTGTCACAGACATTCTCAAAAAATATGTACTGTGTTTCTTGCTTTATGCAAATTTCTGTACTCGAATCAAGAATTTAGACGTCTTACGTCACGGCTGACGTTACACATTTGTTTTTATTGTCAACGTAATTTTCGATATTTGGCCGCGTTAAAAACAATGATTTCTTGCAATTTAGTGCAGTATATAAGGTACACTTTTAGTGTAGTATATAGTTTTATTATTATCAGTTGCAGTTTCTTAAATGTTTTGATGAAATTATAATGAATTATTCATTTGTTCATATGACGTAAGTCGTCTGAATTCTTGTCGCGAGTAGATATATATGTTAAATACAGTGTGTTCCTTAATGATATGCGAATATTTGAGGGGTTATTTTATATCGAAAATTAATGATAGTTTGCTTTATAAACTATGGTCCAAAAATGTTGTGTTACAAAAATACGAGGTGTTAAAGTTTCAGGAAAAAAAGGAGAATAATTAATATTTTCGAAACCGCTTTAGATATTTTCATGCTATTTGGTGACTATTAATAAAGATGCATTATTTTGCGATATAAACATAATTTTTATCTTTAACAGTGGTGTGCGCACGAGCACTGACTTTAATATTTTTAAAGAAAAAATGGTACGCCAATGGTTTTCTCCCAGATAAAAATTATTTTTGAATTCCTCGTCTAATTTGAAAAATAGGAGCGCTTCTGAATTTTTGAACTGCAATGGGCCTTTTTGAGAACAAAAAATAAAATCCGTTGGATTGTCCGGGAGAATTCATGGAATTATTAAAGGATACAATTTTGATAATAAACAACAACAACTAAGAACATAACACATTAACATAATATTACAACTACCTAAATTAAACTAATAATTTCTGTAATAATTGTAAGCAGTTTATAAAGCAAACTATCATTTATTTTCGATGTAAAATCATCCCTTTAAATATTCGCATATCATTTAGGAATACCCTGTATACATATATAGTATGCGCCAAAAGTATGGAATAAATTCAATAAAAACGAAACAATTATTTTTTGGGAAAAATCCTCGAACAGGTCGATTTTTAATTTAAAAAATACACATTTTAGCGTAAAATGCGATTTTCAAATGTCATTTGTTTTCGAGTAATGACGTCATCGATTTTTTTTAAATGGCAACACCATATTTTTTTTCTTGATTCTGAAAGATGGTTTAATTCTCTATCAGACAGTACTAAAATTTTGCCCTCTCACATAGGAAAGTTTTCGAGTAAATGACGATTGAATGTTAGAAAACGTAAATCAATTAAAATAAAGCAAAAACGTTATCAAGTCTAGTTTTTCGAATTCCGTAGTTCTTTTATGGATCACGTAGGTGAAAATCTTTGCAAAGTGTCATTGTGTCATTTAACTGTTACTCAAAGAATTGAAATTTTAATTCTTATCGGATGCGGGAATATGACTAGAACTCAGCAGGAAGTTTGCGATTTATTTAATGAAAAATATCCAGATCGCCCTATCAGCCAATCAACAGTCAGTAAGGTAGGGTCTAAATTTAGAGAAACTGGCAATGTTGTAAATATTCCAAAACCTGGACGTCCAAGCATTAATGAAAATCAGAAACAGAACATTTTGATAAGTATGGTGGATAATCCTCATAATTCTTCACGATTGGTTGCATTAAACAATGCCACTAGTCAGAGCACAGTGCTACGTATCTTGAGGAAGGAAAAATATCATCCCTACAAAATTCAACTTGTGTAGGAACTCAATGAAGATGATCCCGATCGCCGCTTACACTTTTGCCAAATTCTAATGGATTTATGTCAAGGAAATAGAAATTTACACCGGCAAATACTTTTTTCAGATGAGGCCACATTTTGTCTGAATGGTACAGTAAACCGTCAAACTTGCAGATATTGTAGTTGGGAAAATCCTCATTGGATGGCAGAGGCACATACCCAACACCGTCAGAAATTAAATGTGTGGGCTGGAATAGTTGAAGACAGAATAGTAGGGCCTTTCTTCTTTGAAGGAACCCTTACAGGACAAAGATATTTATAGTTTCTAGAAAATGACCTTGTTCCAGCCCTTGCAGTAATTTTTCTTAACGATAATGACCCTGACATTCCTGACTATACCATATGGTTTCAGCCAGACGGTGCACCTCCGCACTATGCGCGCCCTGTACGAGATTTTTTGGACAACTGTTTTCCTGGGAGGTGGATCGGCAGATGCAGACCGATAGAATGGCCTGCAAGATCGCCAGATCTTACACCTCTTGACTATTTTTTATGGGGATACTTGAAGTCAAAAGTGTACATTAATAAACCACGTAATTTAGAAGAACTTCAAAATCGCATTCGGGACGAAATACGCAGAGTTACCCCAGAAATCATTCATAATGTGCAAGAAGAATTTCTTCACAGACTTGAGCATTGTCAAGAAGTTGGTGGATGGCAATTCGAACATTTAATTTAAGTATAAAATTTAATCAATTGTATTTTATTTTACATACCTCAGAATTGTTACTTTTTTATGGATAAAATTTACGTTTTCTAAGATTCAATCGTCATTTACTCGAAAATTTTCCTATGTAAGAGGGCAAAATTTTAGTACTGTCTGATAGAGAATTAAACGATCTTTCAGAATCAAGGAAAAAAAATATGGTGTTGCCATTTAAAAAAAAATTGATGACGTCATTACTCGAAAACAAATGACATTTGAAAATCGCATTTTACGCTAAAATATGTATTTTTTAAATTAAAAATCGACCTGTTCGAGGATTTTTCCCAAAAAATAATTGTTTCGTTTTTATTCCATACTTTTGGCGCATACTGTATATTTGATACGTTCGTTAAATATTACTACCTACTTGAAAATATTGATTATGTACCTGTTCATTTTGGTAATTCACTAACTTTTCTCATATATTGCATGCTTTAATAATTTAATAGTGCAATAACACTTCTAACTTATACAGTAGTAGTACACTGATAAAAATTATTTGCGACTTTACACGGTAGATTTTTGGTTATTTCTTGCCTAGGCCAATAGTGTGGAACACACTAGAATGTAATCTTACATCTGTAATGGAAAATTACTACTTATATATGTTTTTCATAGCAAAACCGTGTAATTGAACACATGAAATGTAACTTCACAATGGTATGACGTATTTTTAGAAGAAAAAAAACTTAATTTTAAATGAAAGATGTAAATGGCACGGTGTTTACATCGAGATTCTTGTACTACAGTATATATTTGGTATTTTTTACATTAATGCATGTATCCTGCTGGTAAAATGGCCCGCCGATAACTATTTCGTATAGGTATAAAATCGTCTATAGATTTATTTTTCTTGACTTCCCAGTAAACACACATACGTTATTTAAACGTATTGTCAACGTACCATTGGTTGATAATTCGTGTTACGTTACAAAATCAACCATTATTTTATGGTTAGAAAAGTAACGGTCAAACATAACGTTTAAAATACGTACTTTTATAACAAAAAATGTTGGCAAATTATTTGTAACGTTAAATAAACGTTATTAAAAATATTTAAATAAAACTTATTTATTTAAACCTTTATAAAACGTCTGTGTCAACTGATTAATATATTGACATTGAACAAAAACGTGTTTGTAATGTTTTAAAGTAACAGGCATAAGTAATGCTTACAAAACGTATCATAAACGTTTTGCAATTAATAAATATTTCGAAACGATACCAATCCAAACTAAATTTTATACAATATAATTTAATAAAAAGATATTGCATTAAGAATATATAGGTACTAATATATACAAATAACTAGATAGTAATTATTTTTTAATAAACCTCACAAGTGTTAAAAATCAGTACAATTTAAACGTGTATTATACGTTATAATCATTCATTGAAATAAGGAAGCGAATTGCCGTTTATTACACGTGTCAATTATAATGCCGTTAAACGTTCTATACGAATTTAATGATCTTATTGGTAGATAAAGATCACGTGTTACACACATACCATTTCGGCTTCTTTTTTGTAAAAGCTTGTCAGTTGCATATTCATCACTGTACGTACCTACTGTGATCCGTGAAATATTTCCCTATTTTATTTTGGTAAGTATACCTACTTCTATAAGTATTTAATTTTATTTTATTAATATAAGAATATTAGGTTTTTTACATTACATGTTACAAATAATTATATAATGGAATCTAAATTTATTCCACTATAACTTTTCCTACTTATGTTTCAAAATTTGTAAGTATTTTGGGCGATGACAAAATTAGTAAAAGTAGGCGTGTGAATTTTGTACTCGTACATGCCTACGTTAAATTACTTTGTAAAATGGGTAACAATTATTCTGACTTGGTAATTTTTTTACTTTATACTAAAATTTAAGATACAGTGACATATTTCTAATCATGATTGGGAATGATTTAAACTTTTTTATTTCCTTTCTTGGCTATCTACTTCGTGGTCATATTAAATGTATATTAGGTTATTATTATTGTTATTATTATTAGCATTATTATTATATTTATAACTATAATAGACTAAACTTACATGTTTAAAGTTTAGACTTTCTTTTTAAATAATCTATATCATCCAATGTAAGTGAAGTTATTGATATGAAATTTGTTTAGACCTAATTTTATTGTTTTTAGGTTCCAATCAGTAGCATACATAAGATATATTATTTTGGTATTTTTATATTTTGTTTGTATTATGTACGTGTTATTATTTATTTAATAAACTATTACTGATATTAAAACCAATTATTTATTGTTACCTATCTAAATTTGAAATTAAACAATAGGTATTGACATTTTCTAATACTCTTATTTATAGGCGTATAGTGAGTTCAACATTCGAGCCACACTATTGGAATATCGATAATAATTATTAATAGGAACAATATTAAATGAGAGAAGATTTTGTAACTATTTTATTTATATTATATTAATTCCCTGATAATTATTTATTTGATACAGGGTGGTCCAGAATGTACCGTAAATACTAGAGCATATAGCACTTTAAAAATTGAGGGTACTATTTTACATAAATTTTTGTTCAAAACTCAATAATAAGAGAGATATAACCCTCTGAGGGATGAAATAAAAATCTTTTTTTTTAATGTCTTTTAGATACTCTTGAATAATGGGTTCATGGGTATACGATATTAGGATAATAAATTTTTTGTTACCACTTCAATCACTTATGTTTAAGGGGTAGTTTTGGATAGTATTTTTTTTAAATTTGAAATTATCTATTTCAAAAAAATACTTATCACTCAAAACAACGCTTTAATCTCAAAGGGATGGAATACGTGGTAACATAAAATTAATTGTACTAAAACCTAAAAAAAGTAAATTCATCACAAAAGTATTATAATTAGTTTTAAATATATATAAAATACCCTTATTTTTAACGTACTATCTAATCTAGCATTTATGGTACATAATTCTGGACCACCCTGTACAATGCCGCCAGAAGGATCCAAAAACAACGTTGTAAAAGAAGTTAAAAAACACGTCTCTAAAACATCTTTTTGGGCATTAAAATAACAAGGTTTAATTTACGTTAGTTAAAAACCTTAATAAAATGTCATTATTAAACGTAAAACTTAAAGCTTATTAATACTAAAAATGATCGTTCCACATTTACTAATATTAAACGTTTGTACTTTGGTTACTAGAAACGTGTAAAACCGCGACATTTTTAAGTTGATTGTACGTAAAAAAGCCACGCCTTTTTAAAACGTTGCATGGACATTATAAACGTTTTTCTAACGTATATGTGTTTACTGGGTTCTTCAAACATGTAAGTATAAGTATATTTTTTACATACATTAAACGAATAATTACAGTCAAATGTTATAATACATGAGTAAATTTACATAAAATGTACGAGTATACGAAATTTCCATGGTAAAAATACATTTAATTTTTTTATGTATTATCCGTGTAATTACATTGAAGTGTTTGAAGAACATTAGTTACTTTACAAAGCGTAAGTAAAAATTAACATGACAGTTGTGGGCCAAAAAAAATCCATGATCCAAAATGATAATGGTAAATTTAGATATATAATTTTTTCAGTGCATATCATATTGCTGTATTGCTGATGAAAATTTATCACACCGTCGGATTGAATATGTATCATATAGTAGGTGCCTTTTTTCCTTGAAATCATTATCTAGAGCATCCCACTTGTTGTGACATATTATCAGAAATTTAAAAGGAACTGTAAAAATATTGAAAGGATATTGGTAAACAAAAATATTGACGTTTATTTGTTGATTAGAAATCAATACCTGTCAGTGGTCTATTTGAACAATATATACAATCCTAGCATAAGTGTCTTTTAAATCAATAATTATTAGACATATATCACAGTTGTTTTGATGTACTATTATTTAATTGAATAGATTTCGAAGTTAAATTTGTGTAGATTATATAAATTTTTTGCAAAAGAAAATGGATTTTTTTATAGAAAAAAACTTCTCGGATTTAAAATAAGGACAGTTTGACACAATTCTTCTAGTTCACACATGTGGCAAATAGGACATCGCCAGGTGTTCAAAATTTAGATATATGTGTTTGAACGGAAACAAAAATTTAGTGTCTATCTCTTTGTTGGGTCATCTTCGTTTAGCTTTTCAACAACATTATAGCATCATTGTAAAATCATCCACGTCCACTAATCTAAGTAAGCGACAAAGTTGTGGTCATAGAACAAACACGATAATAAGTCAAATTTCTTAATATTATCATGTTTCCTAACAATTTTGATACAACGCTATTGAGAAAAAAAATTGTATTGTTAAATAGAAATTACATGGTGCGGTTTAATTAATTCTATATTATACTCATATTACTTAACTTATTGTAAAAGTGAGTTTTGTCACTTGCAAAACTACACACACATTATTTGGGAAAATTAAAATTACACAATATATTAATGTAAGATATTCTTTTAAATGGAATTTTCCACTGACTTTTTATAGTGTAGAAAAAAACTGATGGAAATCGGAAAACGCTGTAAATATATGTTTAAACCTCAAAGTACAAGATATTGCAAAGAGGACTCCACTTAATAGGTTCATTTGTCGGCATATCATTTGTGGTAACAAGGGAATAAAAGGGAAAAATAAATTATAACTCAGAATATATCATTTGAAGGCCATTGGAAATAAGAAGATTAAGCGATTCTATTTACTAAATTCAGTTGTCAACCCGTCACGTGTCAAAGTGTTATTTGATTTTTATAAAAAAATATTAGAAATAATGGGATAAGGGATTCTTCTTACCTACTACAACGGCTGAAAATATGACGAAGATGAAAATAATTGAATTTGAACGTTAATGATTCTTATAGAAAATGTTAGAAATAACAGGATTAAACGATTCAATTCAGCTTACCTACTAGTTTTATTTGACAGCCAGTACTCAAAGTTTTATTTATATGAGCATGTGTTTGTTTTTCCATATGTATCAATTACATAATGACATATATGTTTATTATACATTATAAATACTTTTTTAACCGCATTATGTATTTCAGTCAAATTTTCACCTATTAGAATTGAGTATAATTAACTTAAACCTGCAGATTTTGCACAAGAAATATCAATAACGAGCAAGTAATCTTATATTCATTACCGGTTAATAAAACCAATAATATCTTTGTATCAAGTTTTGTAAACAACATAATGTGTAATATAAGAATGACTGGGAGACATGATTTCTGAAACTAAATTTTCCTCCTAAAAATTGAGTTTTCCTTTTATACTTCTGACAAAATGAGATTAAAGAACCAATATAGTGGGCTAATAACTTCGAATCGATAATTTGTAGGCTTCAATAAAACTCAGTTCCGAAAAAAATCTTGTTATTTATGCGCCCCGACAACGCTTGAGGTTACCTGTGATTTCGTCTCGCCTTATGCTCTCAATATCCTACTTGCTCATTTTATTTTTCATAATCCATAATAATCATTGCTTCCGCACATACATGTTTTAATTATGTTCGAACCAGTTTAATTTAAAAAAAAACTATTTAAGACAAACAGTTGAAATTATTTTATAAAAAAAATAACTGTATTGTAATAAATTATATCGTTTTATTGATTTCTGTATTTTATCTCTATCCTATGTTTGCAGTAGAAAATGTGTATCATGAAATATTTTCGGTGCTTTATTATACAGGGTGTCCGGAAAATATGCGCACAAACTTCGGGAACCTAATCTACTGATAAAAATAGCCGTATAAGCTTATGTAACACATTTTCGAATTCTCAATAATAACGAAGTTATGGCCTGTCAAAAAATTTTTTTTTAATTTTTATTTCTGACATAACTTTTTTTGTAGTAAACCGATTTTCTTCAAATTCGGTACAGTTGTTATACGCATTAAAGTGGACCGTAAACATGAAAAAGAATTCAAAATAAAAAACCACAACACCTTTAAACCTCCAATCCATGTAAGAATTCTGGTCAAATTTTTTTTATATATAATTATTTTCTAATTTTGATATGCCAAAATAAAATCCCATTAAATATCCTATAAAAAAGGTACTCTTGTTTCAATTCACTAAAAGTAACCGTTTTCGAGAAAAATGCCATTGAAGTTTTCATGAGATCACGTAGGACTACAAAAAAATACAAAGCGTGCTTTGGAATCGAAAACAGGATTTATTTAATACGTAACTAATAAAAAAATATTTACAAAAGACTTTCAAAGTGGTTCCCTGCTACTTCTATACATAAATTAATTCTTCGTAAAAATGACTGGCGGGTTCGAAAAAATATTCCGCGCTTCTGTTTAATAATATTACAACTTTCGATTCCACAATGTTGTTTATTGGTCTGTTATAAACAAGCGTCTTGAGGTACCCCCAGAAAAAGAAATCCATGGGATTAAGATCTGGTGATCAGGAATAAAAATTAAAAAATTTTTTTTTGACAGGCCATAACGTCATTATTATTGAGAATTCGAAAAAGTTGTACATAACCTTATATGACTATTTTTATATCTAGATTAGGCTCCCGAAGTTTGTGCGCATATTTTCCGGACACCCTGTATACAGGGTTAACTATGACAAATATTTTAAGATGGGATAGAGAACAATAAGAATTAACGGAATCACTTTTCAAAAAATTTCTATTTATAAAATGAAAAAAAAATGTTTTTTAAAACCATATTAAACCTTTATTTATCGGCGTCTATGACGCCTGTCAGCGGTGAGGTTAGGTATATTCCACATAACTTGTGGTGTCAAAGGTAGTGACAAGGCACAGCGTTGCCACGTGTATTGATTTACGGCGCTTTTAAGAAAAATATTATTTATAAAATATTATTTAATGAGTGTCACGATATGGTAGCACAAAGGGTAGCATCTACCTTACTGATATTTACATATTTAATTTTATTTACAAATGTACATCGAAAAACGTCATTGATATTCCGCTGCTACACGATATTCACTTTCGTCGCACTTCCTATACATTAACTCCATATCCGTCATTTCTACACTGATAAAAATAATTGTAAATTTACACGTTGTTTACATCACACATCAACGTAAAAGATACCAAATCCATCCTATATTACTAGAGTCTCCATATTAAATACCGTACAATTACATCTTTCTTGTAAAATTATATGATTTTTCCTAAATACATTATAACGTTGTGAAATTACATTTCATGTGTACATACAGTATTCGCCAAAAGTATGGAATAAATTAAATAAAAACGAAACAATTATTTTATGGGAAAATCCTCGAACAGGTCGATTTTTAATTTAAAAAATACATATTTTAGCGTATAATGCGATTTTCAAATGTCATTTGTTTTCGAGTAATGACGTCATCGATTTTTTTTTAAATGGCAACACCATATTTTTTTCCTTGATTCTGAAAGATCGTTTAATTCTCTATCAGACAGTACTAAAATTTTGCCCTCTTACATATGAAAGTTTTCGAGTAAATGACGATTGAATGTTAGAAAACGTAAATTTTATCCATAACAAAGTAACAATTCTGAGGTATGTAAAATAAAATACAATTGATTAAATTTTATACTTAAATTAAATGTTCGAATTGCCATCCACCAACTTCTTGACAATGCGCAAGTCTGTGAAGAAATTCTTCTTGCACATTATGAATGATTTCTGGGGTAACTCTGCGTATTTCGTCCCAAATGCGATTTTGAAGTTCTTCTAAATTACGTGGTTTATTAATATACACTTTTGACTTCAAGTATCCCCATAAAAAATAGTCAAGAGGTGTAAGATCTGGCGATCTTGCAGGCCATTCTATCGGTCCGCGTCTGCCGACCCACCTCCCAGGAAAACAGTTGTCCAAAAAATCTCGTACAGGGCGCGCATAGTGCGGAGGTGCACCGTCTTGCTGAAACCATATGGTATCGTCAGGAATGTCAGGGTTATTATCGTTAGGAAAAATTACTACAAGGGCTAGAACAAGGATTTTCTACAAACTCTAAATATCTTTATCCTGTAAGGGTTCCTTCAAAGAAGAAAGGCCCTAATATTCTGTCATCAACTATTCCAGCCCACACATTTAATTTCTGAGGGTGTTGGGTACGTGCCTCTGCCATCCAATGAGGATTTTCCCGACTCCAATATCTGCGAGTTTGACGGTTTACTGTACCATTCAGACAAAATGTGGCCTCATCTGAAAAAAGTATTTGGCGGTGTAAATTTCTATTTCCTTGACATAAATCCGTTAGAATTTCGTAAAAGTGTAAGCGGCGATCGGGATCATCTTCATTGAGTTCCTGCACAAGTTGAATTTTGTAGGGATGATATTTTTCCTTCCTCAAGATACGTAGCGCTGTGCTCTGACTAGTGTCATTGTTTAATGCAACCAATCGTGAAGAATTATGAGGATTATCCACCATACTTATCGAAATATTCTGTTTCTGATTTTCATTAATGCTTGGACGTCCAGGTTTTGGAATATTTACAACATTGCCAGTTTCTCTAAATTTAGACTCTACCTTACTGACTGTTGATTGGCTGATAGGGCGATCTGGATATTTTTCATTAAATAAATCGCAAACTTCCTGCTGAGTTCTAGTCATATTCCCGCATCCGATAAGAATTAAAATTTCAATTCTTTGAGTAACAGTTAAATGTGCCATTCTTTAAATTGAATAATAATAAGCAACGATATTAACAATAATCGACGATATTTAATGTGATAATAATATATATTTTAAACTATAACTTCCAGACACGTTTGCTGTAATATTATTTTTCTGACCATTATGGCAGTTTAACAAACAATAGACGGTTGACATTTGGTGAGTACTCGTATAAGCAATCAACAACACAACATAGGTTCGTTTTCGACAGTTTTAAACGTTTTATCATATGGTTTTATCAACTTCCCTAGTTTTATAATAATAAAATAATGGATGTTTACGGTATATTGGGATATGTGAGTTTTCCAGAATTTTCATTAAACAAACGTGGAGATGATTTTTAAACTTGAGGGCGATGCAGCGAAGCTACAGTTATCGGACAATATTTTATAAATTAAAAACTGCCACGGGTGCATTCGAGGTTTTCTGTTAATATTTCTTTCAACCGATTTTCTTAGAATAAATGAGCAATTTTATTAACTGTATCTACGCATAGTCTATATTTTGGTAGCGAGTAATTGTAATGAACCTGTAATGACTGAAAATGTAATCCGTTTATAACGAAGGAACGAAAAATGAATTCAAAGTATTAAAAATGTTTATTTTAGTAATTTCTACACTTGGCAGTGTGAAAAATGACCGCATGGTAGTTGACAGATCTAAAACCATCTCTGACATCATTTTGATTTTGAATAACATTGTGTAAAACAAACAAGAATTAGATTTGTTTGACTGTTCAGCGAAAATGTTTTTTAACTTTTGAATGACCTGCAATTATGATTTATAAATTTTCTTGCTAACTGCATATGGGTTACATTTGCAATATTATTAGATATATTTAAAAATCTGCGACATATATACATTTTTCAGTAATTGCGGTAATGTATGTGCCACAATAATTAGTTATACGTTTTATATAAATTATAATCAGTTGTGCACATTTTAAATAAATATTAATTTAATTTTTATCATCTATGGGCTACTTTTTTGTACTATGTAGTACAGGATTTCAATCAAGTATACAATATATTTATAACAATTTAGGTACTCTTCTTAAAATTGTCAATCTAAGTCATTTTACCAATTACAAAAAGAAGTATGGCCGCTTACCTGATTTTCAATTAGTTGCAGTTTGGCTCCACCTATAACAAAAAAATCTGTGTTAAAATGTATATTGTTTCTAAATACTACTTGATGTAACTTCCCAGCTAGCAAAGTAGTTCTATAAACTTAAAGTAATAGGAGTTTTATATTCTGTAAATATTTTATAGTTGTATTTAAAATACTAAATTATTACATTAATGTGGCACATGAGACTTTTTGCCTTCAGAAATTGAATTGTTTTTTAAATTTGTTGCAAGAACGTTCTTAGAGCAAAATTTATAGAGCATTTATAACATAACTGCTAATGTATCCCTATAAGTGTGTACAATAACACAATTTTACAGCAACGGTGCTTACAGAATCTACTGTAAAAACCAATGCAAAATATTGCTTTATCTTCTGTAACACTTATCAAATTATTATTATATAGTTTAATTATAGAACTATTGTATAAGGCGTTGTTAAGTTACAATTCTGCTGCGGAAAACAAATTACAAATATGGAAGCTGCTATCGAACTTAAGAGAAAAAGCTCCTTAAAGCAGCTATAGAGAATAATAATACAGTTGTTATAAAATCATTATAGAGTAAATAAGTAACAAAAGCCTTTTTGTTCCATAAAGAAACGCTATAGAACTATCATTTATATATGTAGGTTTCCCCCATCTGACAAGACCTGCCTGTAAAAGTACGAAATATTTTGATCAAAGTATAATGGGGAAATTTGTATAACATAGTCGTGACTAGTAAAAATTATTATCTGCTTGCAGAAAGAAAATTTCATTACGATAGATAAGATTTATTTGATTGCTAATAGAAACTGATTTTCTTATAGAAATTTAGTAACATATTAATTTAGACCATTCCAAACTTATCCATTTGCACTTCTAGATGTTGAAGATAAAGAATTTTATTAGATTTATTAAATAAGATAGAAATACCACAATAAAACATGACAACACTGTGGATATTAAGTGGCATAGATCTGTTATAGTAGTTACTTACCAGCATATTTGCTCCATAATCATTGCAATCGACACAAAAATGTCATATTAGTGAGAATCCATTGGAAGTACTAGATAATGCCTTTCTATCTGTCGCCATATTGTGAAGAAAGAAAAAAAAATCTTAATTAAAAATATATACAATATAAATAGGAGAAATGATAACAATAATATGGATATACTTACTTTCTGACAATTTTATATACAGTTGGTTGTTAAATTCATCAATATAGAAAAAATGTTTGTTTATTAAATTTCCAGCAGCATAGGAAATATAAGGTTAACTGAGGGCGCGTCAAAAAATTACCATTATATACTACATATTTCACGATAAAACTTTTTCCGCATTATAATGTACCCCCCTGATGGACAAACCAACTAAGCAATTCGTAATATGAGTACTCCTATGCAGGCTGATTAGGTCCATTTTATTGGTTCTTATTGGCCCAACCATATTTCTAACATGAATTAAATACAGAAACATTTTGTTTTTAGAAGATACAATTAAATAAGTTTAAAGTTCTCTAAATAGAACACCATTCAACACAAAAATTGTATAACGACGTGCTATAGAATTTTTATGAGATTGCTTTGTAACTGTGTTATAAAAATTCTTTAAGACCTGTGTAAACGTTTATTCAACAATTCTATAAGTATTTCCTGCAAACCTTACTGAACCGCTTAAAGAACTAAAAGCTTTTATAGAACGGTGTCCACTTTTATGGTATAATTAATTGTTGTAAGAACGTTTTAAAGATGTTCTTGGAACAAACATTGCTCTATAAAATTTGCTCTGGAAACGTTCTGACGATTTTTATAGAACAGGAAATTGTTAGCTGAGTTATGTTATAGGTACTATATTTCATAACATGAGTGGTAACTAGATTTTTATAGAGATAGAAGATTGTAAAAGGAGTAATAGGCAAGTAAAAACTCAGTTGTCACAAGCATTATGTACAATAATGTATCTACAAAAGTCCTTCTTTTTTCAAAAACATTTGTTTGACTATTAAAAATAACCCTATATTAAGAGGCACTAAAGAACCCCTGATCTTATCCACATATATTGATTTCGGTTCCTGTTGTTGGTACTTAGGTTGCATGGTCGGAAGCGTTCCTGAGACAACAGTGGTTCCCCGAGACATCCCGTAGCTTGCCAAAAGTTTCGCTGCTCACAATGCTTAGTGGTATCAAAATTCTGAATGTTTCTATTACAACAATTAAAAACTATATAAATATTTATTTATTGCAAAATTAATATTTATCTTA
This sequence comes from Monochamus alternatus, assembly GCA_037114965.1. NCBI lineage: Eukaryota > Metazoa > Arthropoda > Insecta > Coleoptera > Cerambycidae > Monochamus > Monochamus alternatus. The sequence continues at coordinate 66,760,959 of CM073431.1, read as the reverse complement.
AAATAATATAACGAGTTCCACAGTTAACAACCCTTCAAGTTTAAACAATTAATTAATCCCAATTATTAGTAATATCTGTAGAGTATATAACAACCACTTTTTTATCACGAAAATAGAAACAAGTGTGACAACTCTATATAACCATATATTGCCCCTCTAAAATGTTTACTATTGTTGTTACCACAGCCATAAAATCAACAATTACTAACGTTGGATCTCATTTCATCCGAATTATTTTATGGCAGCGAAGAAACACAATTAAATTACTTTTATGAGTCACGGAAATAATTTTGCAGTGCCCTCTATTAACATTTTAAATTGGAAAAGTTTATATTGTCACGCAAAGTTTTGCGAAATTATGTGTTATCACGATTCCAAATTCATTTGTTTTCTACGTTAATTAAAATACTATCGCCAATAGCTACGCCTAATTTTAAAAAATATTAGCACTACAAAACCAGTATCTGAGTTGCTATTACATAGTTTATATTCGCTTTCTGTACTATTAATACAGTATTTTCTTGGCATGCATAATATTTTTCTATATGATAAGGGAAAATATTTAAAATAGATTGAGGCTGGCGTTTAAGAGAAAAAACCAAATTCACCCATGATTCTATTAGTCTGAAGACACACTATAACAAGTTTAGATTTGATGAAATTGAATGGTGTCCTTTTACTTTTGCAGGAAAATATGTTACAAAACATGGCTTTCATTTCAAGGCCGCGAATTGTAAAATAATAAAAATACTTAATAATTTATATCAATTCAAGTAGTAACGAATTTAAATAAAAAATCGGTAGACAATATTTGAAGGCGTTTCACTGCACTTTGTGAAAGCAATTTTTATTTCGGAAGAAATATTATAGTGATTTGTATGACCCATATCTAGTAAATTTGACATGCGCCGCATGTTAAGTAATTATTTACAATATTATCATCATCAAAAAAAGGTTTTTTTAATTTTCATAGTTTTTAAAACTAGCGCCAAAATGTATTAAAATGATCATAACTTTTTATAAGCGTCTTCGTCTTGACTATCCAATATTAGGAAACCGGCTAAAATCCTGATATTTTTATAGTTATACGCCACAATGATTTTCAGCGTTGTGTGAAAATGGATGTCATTTATAAAATAATTTGGTTGTAAGAACCAGCATTAAATGACATAAGATATAAAATAGATAATACATAAACAGTAAAATGCTGCATAAATAAAAAATTATAACTTTACTCACCCTATCTATACGGTTATTTTTAATATTTGTACCACATCACTGCACTTCATTTCTTTATAATCAGCATTGAATCACACTTGACTTACAATACCCGTACTATTTATTATTCCACATAGTAAATGATAAATACGTTTTTATATTTTATTAATTCATATTTTAAAGTGTAGTAAGTTTGAGTAGCATTGACAATAAACTTGTGGAATGGATTATAGTCAGTCATGCACTGGCGTAGCAACAAGGATTGGTAATGGATTGTGAAAGCAATGCATTTTAAAAATAATATTTCAACACAATATGTGATATTTATATATCAATAATAACAATCAATCTTACCTATGTTTTTATCATGCAATGATAATTTTAGCGACAAAATTATAAATCTACCAAATGTGAGGAAAAAACCCTAACCCAATGGGTACACATACGTTTATATAACGTTTTTAAAACGTTGTATTAGTTCATTAAACGTTTTATGTTGAAATTTTCAATGTTTATTATTAGTTAAAAACATATCGTTTAAAGTATGTTAAAAATATTCGCATTTCATCCAAGGGTTCACGTGAACACTGGAAATGCACGTTTCTTCTATAACGTTTATCCATCTGACATACAGATGTATAATATTAAGTTTATATTTTAATAATATGCAGTGCATTTTTAGTTAAGTCCACATGTTTTCAACTGAGGGTGAAAATAAATACCGAAGTAATATTTTTTTCTGGTAACATTTACTTTACAATGTATTTAAATGTATAATATACTATAAGTTTATAGTTTAATATTATCAAACTATGCGTTAAGTTAAACGTTATAGAACGTCGAACTAAACTTTTCAAATACATGTATGAGTTTATTATATTAAACGTGCTTTTCAAATGTTAGTAACACGTTTCTTACACAATGTTAAGCAAGATGTAGACACCTAGATCTCGCGACCTCACGTCTTTCAATACTTATGTCCTTCTATCGGCTAGATATAGAATTATGCAGTCACGTTTATAGTCGGCACGAGTTAACAAGCTCGAAACCGGTAAATATATGTCTGGTACCACGTGGACTCAGGACCTGAATGGGTTTTCGAGTAAATTCACTGCTGATCCGGTATATCTAATCATTAATGAATTATTATCATAGTTCGAAAACAAAATTTTACCATAATGAATATTTTTTATGTATTGAAGAATACGTTTTAAAATCTCTCATGGCACTTTTTTACAAAATTTAACTCTAAAAAAACGTTTTCCATTAACGTTGATTAATTGTTTTTCTATGTTACTTAAACGAAGTTTAATAATATTTTATTAACGTTTATTTTTTAGTTAAAAATAACGTTTACTCGCGCGATATTTTTTCGTTGTTTCAACCTTTGGCATTTGGCTTTTACATATTTTTTAACGTATGCGTGCCCATTGGGAATATATCTGATTTATTTAAATATAATAGAGAAACAAATCTACTCTGACGCGTTTATCAACCACGAATGTAGCGTACGATCTGTATAGTCTTGCCCATTGAAAACAGTAGTTCCTATGTTTATTGCATAACACAGTTAGGAAGTGTAATATCTTTTGTGGTTGTGGTTATATATAAGTTATCTAAAATGTTAAATCTTTACTGTCAAAATAAGTTATCTGGTATACAATTGGTAAATTGTCATCACGGTCATAGCAGCTTAATCTTTCACTGAATATTATTAAGTATACGGATCATAGATTTATTAGTGTATATTTTTTAAATAGAAACAATACGGGCATAACCGTAAGAGCAGACAGACCAGAAATCTCAAGTTTTAAAAACCCGCCACTGAGGCAACATCAGGGCAACGACTGATCATAAGAGCAAGCCAGACTACCTTGAGACTTTAACATTCCTTCTAAAGGCCGCACATTACCTTTAATAAAAATAAACAGAATTGTACAAGTCAGTTACGATGGAGGTAGAATAAGAAAACGAGTTGTAAACGTAACTGATGCTTCTGCTGAAAAATATTCGCCGAGATGAAGAATATGTTGCTTCGGTGAATTCGTGAGAAGAATATGTTATATGAAATGGTATTAAAAATTTACAAAAACAAATTATAATTCGATTCTGATAAAACTGGGGCTTACATACTATGTGGAGTTACTTATTTGTTCGCAGTCGCGGGGTAAAAAGAAAATTAGTTAAATAATAGTACATTATACTATAAGGGAGAGAAATGCGTTATTTTGGCAGAGGTGCAATTTGAAGGTTGAGGACAAAATAGAATCTCTCCCGAATGATATATACTATTTTTTCCACGGTCTCATGAACTTAAAAACATATTTTGTCATTATGAAGTAAGTAGCACCAGAATTATTGTATTCGGATTTAAGCATTTATTTAGTAGTCGTTGAGTTATTGTCATAACTACAAAATAAACAAAGAAAACGAATTGTCAAATTAAGGTGTTAGTTTGGTTTAGTTTAAAGTTTGTTTAGTGCACAATAAATAATTGTGAGTCGGAAGAGATTGTGAAGGCTGCAAATATTGCAATAAGCAATTTGCTGCCTACGAAGTCAAGATCTTTATACGATATAGCCTACAATCGGTTCAAAAAGTGATGCGCCGAGAAAAATGTTCAAGTATACAGCGAGAATGTTTTGTTGGCATACTTCAGTGAAAATGCAAAGAATTACAAGTCTTCCACATTAACTATGGGCGCAATATTCTATGGTTAAGTCATGCTTGATAATTTACGACAACATAGATATAAGCAAATTCCCCAAGCTGATCGCATTTTTGAAAAGAACCGTTGACGGATATCAAGCGAAAAAATCGAAAATATTGACAAAGGGTGAAATCGACCGTTTTCTATCAAGTGCAGATGACAAAGAATTCTTAATGATTAGGTAGGATTACTTTTGTTGTTAGGTATTTCAATTATTAAGTATTTTGATTTTTTATAGGTTGGATTAATTCTGGGGATTGCCGGAGCTTGTCGAACTGATGAACTAGTCAATTTAACTGTAGATGATATTGAGGATATAGGCTCTTCCTTGATTGTAAAAATTCCAAACACTAAAACAAAGATTCCACGAACCTTTCTGGTTACCGATGTGGGAAATATGCTTGAATTGTTTCGAAAATACCTGTCCCTTCGTCCTCCCCACGTCAAGCATAAGCGCCTTTTTTGTACTACAAAGCAGGAAAATGGAATTTGCAGTCAGTTGGCAAGAATACCATGGGAAAAATTCCGAGTGTAGTAGCTTCGTATTTAAAATTACCTGATGCTGCATGTTATACTGGTCACTGCTTACGAAGATCTTCAGCGACATTACTGACAGATGCTGGTGTGGATATCACGACAATAAAGCATCATGCTGGTTGGAAATCAACGACAGTCGCTGAGGGTTATGTCGAGAACTCCATTGAAAATAAGACGAAAATTGCTAATCAGGTTGTAGTAGGTACCACTACTAGCGCAATCACAAAAACTGTAAATGTAAGCGAAAGTAATATTCCTTCTAATATTAATTTTGAAAATTGTACAAATGTAACATTTAATTTAAATGTCAATAAATAATTGCAATGTTATCTTTTTTTTTGCATGAAAAACGTTCTCCATAATGTAAACTCCCTTGGGAGCATTATACTCCCTTGGGAATAATCGACTACTTCTGTTTTCATTTTGATGTCATAGAAACTGATTTCTACTCCCGACCGTGGAAAAAATATTTTTTGTTCAATTGTCAAAAAATACATTTTTTAATCGCTATAGATAGGTAAAATTAGGCGATCAACAAACGTATGCTATTGTGAAAACAATGGAGACAAAACACGCCATCGTGAAAAGAAGTTTTTTTTCACAGTTAGAGTGACACTAACAGATATTTTTTGATTTTTTTATCTCGACCTACGGTCTGGACCAAAAGTTTACATTTTAACGTGCTATTAAAAAACACTGATTTTGCGCACTTAATATAAAAATAACTAACTTACTTGCATGTCAAATATGACTCATTTTGGTTATCAAACACTACATTTAAGATCTCTACCAACGACTTATACAGTGTGTCTCAAAGGTCATGCACAATTCGGAAACTGGAAATTTTTGGAAAATTGGGCAGACAGGCCAATTTTGTTTTTTTTAATAGCAACTATCTTTCTGTTATTGCGCCAAATGAGTAAGTCTTAGGTCTTTCTCATTAATTTGGTATACAATATGTAGGGAGTTGGTAGGCAACATTTTGGAAAAAAAATAAAATTCGTAAACTCGAAATTTCTTCTTCAAGGAGATAGCTCTGAGTCTCGCAGTTTCTGAAACCGGAACAAAAATCTTTGAGAGTATTATCAATACTAAAGGTGTGTCAATTATTTATTAACACTAGATTCATCAGCTTGATTCCTCTTTAAAAATCCATAAATTGTGTTAGGCTTTACAATAACTCCAGTAAGTACTTGCTTCTTCCTATGTCAACAGACATAATTGTTTATAGAGAGTCGCTGAAAATCCTGTATCTCAGAAATAATTTTATTAGACTTTCAATTTGTTCAGTAAAAATGGGCTTTCTTGGATAAAAATAATGTGAATTAAATCAATTTATCTATTACAATTTTGCTTCGATAAGCAGTTAATTTGACCTGAGAAATTATTTTTTTTTGTTTCAATTTTTTACTATAATTCACTTGTTTGTTGGGTAATTGTACTCAAATTTTCCAGTGGCAGTGATATGAATCATGCGCCACCAGCTGTCAAAATCAGTGTATGTGCGCGTAATCCCCCATAAATTGAGCCAATTCGACTGCCGAGTCGGGACAAACCGCTGCGTGTGTCAAGTAAAGGTTCACATGTTAATATAGCATCGCACACTAGACCAGCACCTGCATGTACTACCACCTGAAATTTCTATGCCAGGCCGCGCTAATCCCACAAATGTCAGGGATTGGTTTCAAACTGTTAGAATATTCGACCAGTTAAGTTGCGAATATGTCGCTGAATTGTCGGACACCCTCGCTTATCAACAACCTCTATTTACTTACCTTAAACTGCGTCTCGCGTTAAATGGCACTGCTCTGCGAAATCTTGTGTTTCGGTGCTGTAGGCGAGGATGATTCAACAGTTCAATTTATTTTTTGTGACTCGGAAATACTGAAAAAAAATTTTGTTGATTACTTTCTACTTCAAAAAGTTAATGATCATACAGCTTTCTCTTTTCATTGGTAGAGTGAACCCAAAACTTTCGCATAATCACTAAAATAAAAATTTCTTCTTCCGAACTACACTCAATTACTACTTAAAAACTTTACTACACTTGCCACAAACATAACCTGCACAATTAGTTATTTATGCAACAAGTACAAAAAGTGTTTATTGCCCGCGACGTGAAATTGTCCAACGAGGCCGTCACGTCGAGTGCAATAAGCACTTTTTGTACGAGTTGCATACAATATTTTTTCTACGTTCATGCGAAAACCAAAAAATGTTATTTAGATGACAAAATGTGACGTCGATTCGAACGTTTATGTTTGTCATGATGACAAAACGCTGTAGTAGAATGACAGATGAATGCAATAAACATTTCATTGCACTAGTGCAATAAAGAACCACTTTTTCCACTAAATATAGTTCAATAAAGTTTGCATATAAGTGTATATTATACGATTTCATTTACTTTTTAAATTTAGTTTAGAAATTCTTGAAAACTAATTTAATGTTGCTTTGAAACGTGGAAAAATTGCCTAATTTCGTGAAATATACATATATACATATAATAAATAAAGCAACTATGCTAGAAATGAATGTTCTCATTATTTCCAAATGAATATATTATATCCAATCCTTTGCTTACGCCTTAAATTATAACGAAACAATTTGAATTAATACAATGCAAGAGCTGAACAATGGTTTAATTTATACCTCGCAAAGCACGTATAAAACATGAAATATTTTATCCAGTCAATAAAACGTTGTATCCAATGATTTACGGTGTTCATTTTACGATATTGTCTTACGTTAGACGAAACCAAACACCACCACACTACATTTTCTCATAAAGTGTCGATGTTGATATTTATTATTTGTTCAGATCCAAAGTGGCGGAGTTTTCTGTGTCAACAGCTCAACGTAGGTATTAGTCGTACCCCTTACGAACAACATTTTCCCTTCTACACATGATCCTTTTCCTTTTATATTCGTATATGTGAATTTATTTTTCACTTCCAAGAAGCGGCTTTGATAAAAATACTCTAGATATTGTAGCAAATCGCTTTCAAATTGAATTTCGCAAGAGATTGCTGTTTTGTTCAATTATTTAAAATTTCTATTTTCTTTTATATTATTTTATATACAATTTCAAAATAAAACTAAATACATTATTTCCATTACAGAATTTACAAGGGTAGATCAAATATAAATCAGAATTTTTATTTTAAGACTCTTAAGCAGATTTATTTGTCCAGGTAGACACCCATTTACAGGACAACTTTTCCTACAATAAATAAATCATGCAACAACAAAAAGAGGTTTTTATATATTTTTAGGTATTAATAATACTGTGTGAAACTAAATACTCTGTGGGCTAAAGCCCCAACCAGCGTTGAATTACACCCACAATATCTACCCATATATTCCTTATTATTAGCTTTTGTATTTTTTTTATATATTAGCTTAAAATACCTTTCTAATACAGTGAAAAACAAAAAGAGATATTACATATTATGAAAATATTGGCTAGCGCATTTTAATAATATAACGTTTTTCAACGAGCATATAATAATTCACGAAGGTGAATTGCAGCCATTATATGCAAGCAGAATACTACACTTTGTCCACGACTATTAACAATATTTTAACTTTAGCTTTTTACTGAAAAAATTATATAATATTTTGACATTTACAACATGAATATAACACATAACATACAATTCAAAAACTGTCAAAACACCTTTGACTTTCATCGTTCACTTGATAAATTTAAAAAAGCAAATAAAACATTAATTAGTAAACTTCTACAACCATTCGGAAAAATAATATTGCCGTGGCTGGCATAATGGTTAAAGTGTTTGGCTTTCACACGGAAGATTCGAGTTCAATTGCTAACACCGAAGATTCTTTTTATATTAGTCCATTCCCGATACTGTCACACTGAAGAATTTAAATTTGGTTGGTTTGGTAAAGTATGAATAATCAATAATCACAAGTGAATAATGACTACTCACTTCCATAGTTCCTTTATGTACATCATTATACTTGAAGAAACAGATGAATAATGTATAGGGGAGATTGAGAATGATTCAGCGTGGGGGAGATTAGTCTACCAGCTTTATTTCCTAATCAGTTTACATTCTAATAATAACTAACAGTGACCGGTTCGACAAAGAGAAAATTATTATAATAAAAAATAGAAATCGGTATCTGTTACGAACAGATTTCAAAAATAATTGATATTGTGCTATGCCTTGATGCTTTTAAGAGTCTGTCGCGCGCTTGAATTAAACCGATTTTTACGCTCGGCCCATAACACTTATTTAGACAATGAATAAACATAGCGGTCCAAATAAAAAACATCGAAAGACAAAGTTGTTTCCTAAGGCTGCTGGGTAATATTTTTTTCGAAATTAGTTTTTAATTATTTAAATTTAATGAGTAAACTGTGCAAGAAATCGTCATATTTACAATTTAATTGCTTAAAAATAAAGGCTTAAATCGAAAATTGGTTACACGAGGGAAGTAAGTCTGTCTTTTAGCTTTGCAACGATACCAAAATTATATCGAATTGATAAAAATTACTCAAAATTCTATGTTAAATGCCGAACGTCTACAACTTCAGAAACGAATATATTTTAAATGGTGCAACCACGTGTTTTTGACTCAGTGGGATGGGCTTAGTGATTGGTAAATGCGGGCAGGACCGGAGTTCAAAGAAATACATAGTCACTTATAATCTATACATTCTTAGTTGAGACAGTGTTGAATTAATCGATCTTATGGAGTTTGATGCTGATTCTTTTGCTGGCGGTGGTGTCTAAACCTTTCTTGTAGAATACATCTTTTCGTTTAGACCAACAGTTCCGGAAATATAAGAAGTTCTACTAGAATGCCTTAGGTATGCAATTTTTACATTGCTTATTAAAGCAACTTTTTCGTAAGTGTCAAATTGAACAAAATTCTGCACAAATTAAATAGGTACGTATTTTCCATATTAAATTAATAAGGAACATAAAACACTGAAATAAATGTAGTCACTATATTTATTTTATATAAAAATTTACCTGCTCTCAAATCTTTGTTCTTCTAATTTTAAATAGGGCAATGTCATAAATATATTAAACACAATCATAATATGTACAATAAAAATGTTTTTTTCATTATGGAAAATATAGATATTTTTAACTCGTCGAATGAATGCGCTGTCCTATTTCTGAAAACATCTTCTGCATCACAAGTATGCGCACGGCGCACAAAGTTAATTTCTTGAAAAGTGTAACACTGTAAACTGTTTTGAAAAAACTTTTTTATAGTTTTGACTACATTTGCTCGATATAACTACATATCAATAGTAAATAATTAATATAAATTTGTAATGCACAAATTTGCTGGGCCGACTTTGAAACATTTTTTTTTTCGAAAAGGCGTTATTAAAAATTGATGTGTACCGTGAGAAGTACTGTAGTTTTTTATATAAGCTGTAAAAAAAACTACGAACATAAGTAAAATCGTTGATTTACAAGCGCGATGTAACGAAAAACGTAATAATTGTCAAATAATGTCCCAAGCATCCATAATTTGATTATATTTTTATAAAATGCGGCCCTACTAAAAAAAGTTGTATAAGTCCATTCTGGATACTAAAAAAGTCCTTCTACAAGATGGTTATATTCTCTTAAAAACAAAACGGCATAATTGCTAGCCGATTTTACTCCACTAAATCAAAATATTCTAAATACGTCCACCGCAAAACCATTGTAGTGGGAGAGCGATAATCTCCGCCTCCAGCCGTAACGCCCGTGCACCCGACCCCGGAGCGCTACCCGAGGAGTGCACAGAGAACGGACTCTTAAACATATATTTTTGGTGGTACTTTCGAAATAAACATTGTTTTCGCTTCACATTCCTGTATGTATCATAATCTTAAAACCCCATGTGCTTCAAATATATTGATTTGAGAAAAATTAAGCGCAATGGGGTAGATTCACCCAAATGTTGAGGTCCAATCTATTATGATTATTTCAATATAAACAAATTTTACTGGTGTGAATGAAAATGCCATTACGATGGCTCTAAAAGAGCAGCAAGACAAGAAATACCCGTCCAAAATTTAAAAAGTAAAGGAAATCAGATAAATTATAAACTTGGATGTGCGTTAAGTTGACCAACTGCATGTTTGTTACATCTTGCAAGCTGAACTACTGATATTTAAAAGAGAGGTAAGGAGATGCCCATCATTTGTTACAGATATTTAAGAATCTGTTTGTAATTTTAGTGGATAGTGAAAATTTTTTGTCGAAAACTTATTTTTTCTAAACACCCTCTATATTTAATCAAAAACTATAGAATTTTACCCTCTATACAGGGTGATTTAGAACTTATCTAAAAAGTTTTTATGAATTATTAATAGAATTCATTTGTGGTATTAATTAATAAAATAGTTTGATATACCTGATAGTACAACAACATTTTTGGCTCATTTTCCCAGCTTCTACAAACTAAAACAAATGTTTCTGCTTCTTGTTCGTTTTTAACTCGTAAGTTATTGGCAACAACTATGATACGTTTGCGTAAATCATCAATAGTAGGTATCCACTTCGGTGCGATACACTTCATTGTTTAAAAAAAACAAAAAGAAGTGTAAATGATTTAGTCAGGAAATCGTGGCGGCCATGGTACCGGTCCAATCCCTTAGTATTAATAATTGGACACACTATACATGGTATGGATATAATTGAGCCTCGTGTATCTTATGCCACACTGCTTCAATATCCCGTGGACGCCTTGGACCTCCATCTCTTACACGATCCGGTTTCAAATTTCCCTCGCGTTGCACTACACTTGCACTCACTGCACGTCGCGCTAAAATTAGTTGCATTTGGCACATGTTTACCGGAAAATCGTTCTGCTAAAGCTTTTTTACATCATCATTAAAATCATCAACCGAGTTGCTATACATGTAAGCGACTGGCATCACAAAAACTTTAATACCTACAAAAAGTAATCGAATTTCAATATTCGGAATCGCCTGGGTAGAGACTACAGTAGCCCAGCGATGTAAAGGTTGAAAATACTACAACTTCAACAAGTTTTTACTCGGGAACTATAAGGATTTTACAAACATTTTTTACCTTATTGCTTCCATTTCTCATAACGCATCTATACTCAATTTGTATCCATATTGCATTTCTTTATATCTACCTCTTTTAATTTTTCTGTTATTGATGGATAGCTGTGAAATTGCTAGCAAACTTAGAAACAACACAACCAATATATCATAAATCATGATTTACTTGGTTGTTTGAAAAATCAAACAGTTTTTAAAATATCTATAACAAATCACAGATCCCCTTATATCTCTTTTACATACCAATACCTCAGCTAGCATGATGTAAAAAATAGAAAATAAAAAAGCAAATGTTTTTGTACGGAATTGAAATATCTCGAAGATCATTAGAGACAGATATAAGGAAGCTTGATACATGTTCTTCTAAAATTACGCGTAGGCTCTAAATATGCAAAAATATACAGGGCTGTATAACCGGAAGTGATCCAAGAATGCTATTATTTTATTTAAAGAGAGTACCCCTGTAAACCTCAAAGCCCAAATCTTCAAAATTGAGGCAGGTAGTCTGAAAACTAATAATAGACTGTCACCATAAAACAGCCTGTATATATATGAAAAGTTAACATTTCAGGGTCAAGCGCCCAAATATATCTGTGCTAAAGTAAATTTATTTAAATTAACTTATTTTGATACAAAGAACACGCAGTATAATTTGGTAAAAACCTTTTAGAGACAACTCGTATGTTCCTGAATAATTACAAAATACCTTTCGCTTCGTAACGAGATTTTACATTTCATGGATTTGTTTGATAACAGTTTGATGCCAGCCGAAAGCATATCACGTTAAAATTAAATTAAACAACGGCGTTATGTGTTTCATGGAATTTTACCCTTTGAACGTTTGTTAGAAGCAGGCAAAAGAGCGGCTGACTAAAACCGTTTTGATTTATGACTCAAGATTAAATTGTCAGAACAAAAGCCGCAGGGTCCACTTTTAAGCCGACTTCACATAGATTGCATGAAACAGATATTTATGAAATACAGGACATTTTTCCTAGGAAATTAACTAGTTGCTTTTAGATAATTAGGAGTTGAAGAAATTCAATTGTCAAAGATCACTCTTTTTAATCAAAACTGTTTTGCTTTTTTCTACAATGCACAGCTTATGGACAAAAGTTTATATTTTATGACAAAGTTAAGGGTCCATCATCAACGAATCATAGATGGATTAATCAATTTCCTCGAACTTCTCAAAAATTCTCAGCTCAGTGTCAGTGAATTTAAAGTTTTCATGGCCGATGCTATTATTTATTATGGTTTTCGAGTTTCTGTGGTCTATAATTAACTGGTCGTCGCCACTGATTGAAATAATTTGCACTTTCTTAGCCTTGGCTGAAAACCTTCGACCTGACCTTGTTTTTCTTGAACTAAATTCAGTAAGGGCGGAACCCATCTATCCATGTTCCCTAAAGATGCTAGTGAAAAGCAGTTTGCTCGTATGGATTCTTTGAATTTCTGAACTTGCAAAATTAATATTCTACCACGTTTTATTGTTAAATATCATTTTTCTTTTTGAATATAGCTGTTCCATAAGGGAGGAAAGTGTTTTTTTCTTCCCAATGGAAGAGTAAAGTGTATTTATCCCCGTATATTTGAATTTTTCTACTACCTACATTGCCATACATTATTTTTAAAAACTAAATTATTTTTTTTATCGAACACTAACACTAACCCACGTTTATTAAAAAGCTTTGATAATGGCATCATTAATAATTAATAACGGCATACTTAAAAGTGTTAAGATTAATTTCCTTATTTTTTAGAATGTTTATCAAGAAACTTTTCCTAAGAACTGGAATAACATTGCTTAGGTAAGTTTTTAATAATATCTGAATAAACATATACACAAAGGTTTAAATAAAAGCCACGTTTAAATTTGACTCTTCGCTTTTACAAAGTAGAAAAACCATGTTTATGAAGTTCTAGGTAAGTAACGAAGCCACTTTGGATTTTATTGGTTAAATCATTCAAATAATCCATTCATTCTTAATAAAAAAAAGTATAGAAATATTGGTTATAAAAAGGTTCAATAATTGTTAAATTAAAAAATATTAAACAAAATAATTATCACAAATATTGTAATACTTGGTATATAGGTATGTTTATTTCTATCGACTCAAAATCACGTATTCTATCACCTACTAAAATTATTGTAACGACTTGCAAGAACAGGGTGTTTTGTAATGCGAACATTTAGTATAGTATATAGTTTTATTACTCTCAGTTACAGCTTAAATAGGTTGATACAAATATAATGAATTATTCATTTGTTCGCATGACGTAAGTCGTCTGAATTCTTGTCGCGAATATAGTTGTTGTGCGTGATGATGCTAAATAGTTCTAATCGTAGTTCTAAGTAGCGATAATGTTGTTTGGACTAATAAATATTACTTAAGAGTTCTACAACTTTAAACAAACAATTAAGGTATCAAAACTATTTGAAAATGGTTGCAATATTTAAGTCATATCTCAGTAGCATGAATTAGTCGCTGCTATGATCATTTTCCACTTTCAAGAAGTTAAAGTTAAACATTGTCCCACTAGTAAATATGTTGCTTTCAAATGATATTGATCTGATTCAGAGTTTTTTTCACTTTGACTGATTTTATCCCTTATTTTAGGTGTGCATGGTATATAATGGTTCAAAAATGGATGAATGAATTACAGTGTTCCTACAACATCTAGTGCTTCAATTATAACATTAAGTAATAATAACCAGAAGCACTTCCTTATTTGCCGGCCTTTAATGCAAATTTTAAAATTAGTATCAACTGTTGAAACGTTAAATGCGAAATTATAAGGAAGTTATGTGGCAGTGCTCGGTTTAAAGTGTGAAAAGAGAAAAGTTTTGCTCTGCAAACGGGAGCGTAATGAAAGCGCATTTTATTAAAACGTGTAAAAATTTTCAATATTCTCTTTCATTATGTAATTAATGAACTAAGAAATGCAAATAACAGATTCTATTATAATTACAAAATATTTAGAATACAGTGAGGGAGAATTATTTTTATTACTACCCCTTGGATCTTACTGCAGCAGCGGTGAACATATAATCCAAAGGATTTAAGTCAGGAAATCTTGGCGGCTATCGTATCAGTCTTTCATGTGCAATCCATCATCCCTCTTGAACTTCATTAAGGTACTCCCGAATATTTTGTCAAAAATGGGAGGAAGCACCATCGTGCGAGAACCACATTTGGAGTTGCATTAAGGACTACATCTTCCAGACGTCCAGGCAGATCATTTCGAAGGAACTCGAGATACTGGGTTTTATGAATGCTGTGCATCCTATTCCGTGTAAAAATAGCTTCATCTGTAACTAACTGGAACTAGCTGAACATCTGGGATATAGAGCATTTTGTTGCAGCACTATTCATAAAATTTTATTTGTAAGGGATAATCGCTTAGGGATATAAATGCGCCTCGTATATGACATGCCACACTGTTGATTGATATAGAATTTTGTCTTACTTTCATATAGGTATAATATTTTAGACGCTTTTATGAATATATTAGTAGACAACAAAATTTAGAATTGTCTTCAGTTTTATTATTCATTAAATGCTGTTATTGTCACAAAATGCTTTGAAGGTACAGACAATTTGATAATAGAACTTTGAGGTAGATGAAATACAAATTTGCAGTCCGAATTAATAATACTTAATGAGCACATCATATTTAATTCGGGCCTACCAAATACATTTTTTATATCGGTTTGGTATCGGTATCGGTATTGGTAACGTTTCATTAAATCATTTATGGCTCAATTGTGCTATTTTCATCTAATTTATCATTAAGTTGGAACTCACTTCTAATGAAATATTCTGTATAAAATATTTGATCGTAAAGTTTGCACGTAAGTATATCTTGTAGATCGACCTATCAACATTTGTGTGCAGAAGCAGAAAACACCCAAAAAGGAAATTACCAACTGATCTTTAATTAAAATAGGATACAAGTAACCAGTGTCTTAATACCCGGCAGCAGTGTTCGAAGAGGTTTTGCCCTTAGAAGGAAATCTACAAGTTTTACTGGACTATAGAAACAATTACTGAAGTTCATGTTCCTCTATTTGCTCTGGTCAAGGCTTTCCGGAGACAAGGAAGGATACGGCGCGCGTAAATTAGTAGAAGGTGGCGCCAACTGCACCTGCTGAACTTGTTTATGCGCAATCGTTCTGCTATGGGAATGCAGTAGACAGCAACGTAGGAAAGGGGCACAATATGTGCCTTGAATCAAAAGTAATTGAATCGATCAGTTATCATATATCATCCACCTAATGTGAAAAGTACATTGTTTAAGAAAGAGCCAAGTTGTAGTCGTAGATTCGATAACTGTCTGTCAAATAGCGCACTTTTCACATTAGACCTACGATATGGTAAAGGCGTTTATGGTTCTATATACTATTTTGCTGCAGTATTACAGTTCAATGTTTTGATGATAATAATCTGATAAAGCACTTTATACTTATTTGCCTCTCTCAACCATGTTTTGATAAAGTTTTCTGTCATAGCCAAAATAAAGGTTCCCTTATATTGTTTTGTCACCCACTTTGTACGAAAACTAATAGACATAATTCATATACCTACTTCGTAGTCGAACAGAAATTAAAAAAACTGCAAATGAAAAATTTTCCGTTCCTTTCGTAACTACACTAAAAAGTCTCCATATTATCTCCCTTATAGTGTCTCAAAATAAACAAAATGTATATAAAAAACTTTTAATTTTTTTTTTGTTAGTGTGTGTATTTAAAACTGAATGACACTGTATATTAGATAAGGAATTGTTTATTCAGTAAATATGGATATTTAGAAATAACATATTACATAATAACCTAACAAAATTTAGAAATAATAATTGTTATAATTAATTTTTAGATTAATATACCAACATACATGCGATATAGGTACACATAAATTAAGATTTTTGTAATGTGTATGTTTTTTTCTTTCTTTATTAGGCCAATTTATATTTCATGTCTTTCAATGTAATATTAGCAGTAATGCGAAAACATTTTGTTATGCCTGTTTATGTATGGTATCCCAGAAATATTTGACTGATGAATGTGGTGTATAATGATAGGTAAATATCATATAAATCACCAATTCTTTATATTTTTTACATTTCGTTTATTAATAAGTATTGAGTAAACATTCCCATATTTTTTACTTTGTGATAGGAAGATTTAAAATAAATAAATAAATATCTATGATATTACCATTGTACTTATACTAAATTTATAAAAAAGTGCTATTGGTTAAATAATAATGATCGCTCAAAAAACAATTTTATTTGAAACCGCTAGATGTCGAAAGTAAAAAATAGGTTAATTGTTTCGTACCCTATGCAGAAGTGTTTGAAGCAGTTTTTTCTAAAGTTTTTCAAATAAATGCATCGGTTAATCAAATCTATTTGTTCTCAAATCAGCCAAATGAACAAACTTTATGTAAAAGAAATGAAAATGTAAATAATGGTACGTTACATGCAGATTCGGTTAGATCTTTCCCACATAGCATACGATATCCACGGGACGTCCATTTTAGGTTGGTATGTTCCAGGACTTGTATGGACGTCTATGGGACTTCCAACAGTGTACCTTTCGGAGGCGTCGTTAATATTACTGCCGTCGAAGTTCATTTTAGGCCCACAAAAATGAGATAAAATCAATAATGTGTTTTGTCTTCTTGAAACAGCACTGAAGCACTTTAATCAAAGTGATTTGTACAAAAATAACCTGATGTACGACAAGAAATAGGAATAAATTATGAAAAACTGAAACAAACTAAAATTGAATTTGGCGGTAATAGTCTATATGTCTAGTGACAAAAGTCAAAAGTGTCATTGACTGGTTGTTGATAGTGTTACTGCTTTGTAACAAAAGATATAATATAATTTTTAATCAAACTTTATAATCATCTTATCTGGGACGGAGTATTTTGATACTGCGATTTAAAAATTGGAGGATCATGCTTGTTTAAACAAATAGGTATATTTCTTTCTAAAAGGTAAGTTTTAGTGCCAATACTAAGCAAAAGATATAAAATTAGCAAATACTATAAGCAAAATGAAATATTTCCCATATATTAACTATATTTGTTTTGCAGTTGCTGTAGAAAAAGAGGTCAAAATACTACGAATAAATTAAGAAAGAAGAAGAAAAAAAATTCAATCATTGTTAAATAGAGAAATGAAAGGTTACAAAAGAATATAAACATTTAACATAGCATATGTATATAGTTTACATAGAAGAAAATATATGTATTTTAAATTAAAAAACATACTTATTTTTCTATAAAATATTTTTTAGTGAGTATATGTATTTATCTGTGATCCCCTGTATTTATATTTTATACACATCTAATAGATACATCCTTAAAATGTCCAAAACGTTCTGTTCCTGAACAGGCATCCTCTGGATGTCCGTTAATGGACCTCCCAAGAACAATTTTAGGATGACTCTGTATTATATGGTATATTTATTTCGTGTGAAACATTATAAATAATTTTGAATACCCGAAAAACATCCCATATGGGACATCTATTTTAAGTATAATTTTATGCACTTTATCCGTCTTTAAAACGTCCTTAAATGGCCCAAAACGTCAATTTCTGGTCCATGGATGGAAAGATGTCCAGTTCTGTGGAAAACCTACAGATATCCGTCGAACATTTAACGTCTCTAAGCTAACGTCCATTGTCCTAATTTAATGGATTAATGCATTGAAACATTTTGGTTATATGTGTTTACTTGGTTCAGTTCACTTGACAACAGCCTCAATAATTAATGAGACTAATATTTATCAACTACAAATTAAAATGATGATTATAATTTGCTACAATAGACACAATGGGGCGCTATCTTGTTATCCAACACATGTGCAAGAAGGGAAGTAGAATCAAAATAACTGATACATACGCATGATCTTGGCATATCGGCAAACGTAATATAAATATGACATACTGAATTAAGGAACGAGGTTCTCCAGTAAATTGAATGTACCGAACCATACCGGATAAGACCATCATTTTATAGATATACCTACACTAGAGAATTCGATATAAACGTAGAATGAAACGAAATACGAAAAAGTTTGTAGCTAAGAATAGCGAACTGGACTTAACTCTGGTTACGATCGATTACACCAGAGTTTCCATGCCTTCACAAAAGGTTTTAGTGTTCGCTGTTTAAATTTTTCATATAATTGAATCCATCATAACTATAAGAAAATCTGGGATAACCAGATCAAAGATAATAGGAAATAAAGACATAAAAATACAGAACTTAATTTTTAAAGTAAATATGTATAATTTATTGTACAAACTGTGTTTGAATAAATTTCTAAAATTAAAGCAGAACATGTTTTCTAAATTTCAAAAATTAATCAGATTTGTAAATAGTACCTAAATAAATTATTTCTGTTACGACTATGTTCTGTGCCATGGCAATGGTCAAATAGTCACTTATTGGCACCACATAGACGCAAACTGGTTTTAAACTTCCTATAATCACAAATGTAAACATAAATTCTTAATTAATATTTCTCACTTAAAGGGTTAAAATAACCAAATATACATAACCACTGACGAAAAACTACAATACGACTAGAAGAAAGTACTTTTCCAAAACTCGTTTTCTTGAGAGTGCCTACCTATACAGAGTGCTTAATTTATTAAAAAAAAATTGGTAATAGATGCATCACGAAAAATGTAGTCAATATCGTAAATAATATATTGTAAAATCCTTATAAAAGGTGTCTCAATTAGAGTGCACTATTTCATTTATGAATAAAAATATGTATTTTTGAGCGATTTGTAATATTTTAATTGCATTTTAAAGTAGACATGTTCCGATTAAGTACGGAATAAAATATCGAACAAATGGCCCCCGCGGCTCCGATGACAGGCCATTGCCTTTTTCGATGACTTTTTCACAAAGATGTGGCTGCATCTCACCGATGATGTGCTGGATCTCGGCCTTGAACTCAGGAATTGTTTCTGGTTTATTCACAAAAACCCGAGATATCACAAAATCCCAAAGAAAAAAATCACACGGCATTAAATCGCATGAGCTTAGTCGCCAGTTGACATCAGAATTTCGTGAGATAATTTGGTCTGGAAATCGTTGTTTCACTATATCGATTGTTTCATGCGCGGTGTGGCAAGTGACGCCGTCCTGCTCAAACCACTTGTCGTCAAGGTCCATGCCGTCCAGTTGAGGCTACAAGAACTCCGTTATCATGTTCCTGTAACGAATGTCATTCATAGTCACTGCTATTCCGGCCTCATTTTCAAAAAAGTACGGCCCAGTCACGCCGTCAGACAGTTATTCGTTGTGGATCATTTGTTTCTCATCGATCGCGTGAGTATTTTCTGAGCCCCAAATTCGACAATTTTGTTTATTCACATTCAGATGGAAATGCGCCTCATCGCTAAAGATGAGGCGCATTGAATGAAGTGTCGGCGCTTTGCATGGTCTGCTGGTTTGAGGTCCTGAGTAAGTTGAATATTGTACAGGTGAAGGCGACCGGCACGTCGACGCAAAGGAGTCGACCATAATCGACTCAGTTTCTTCAAATTTTTTGACCACTCTTTGAATTGTTGACACATTAGGCGCACTTTCTCGACCGAAAATTTCACGAAGTTTGCGAGCGGTCTAAGCGTAAGTTTCCCCATTTGTGTAATGCGGAAATGATACCAAATGCTTCATCTTTATTAAAAAAGTTATTTATTCCCCGCTTTAATGTGCATAGTAGAAATTTAAGATGTATTAACAGGTTCACTCTACCTCATCATCGTTTGGCTTTGTTTCAGAGATCATTCATTTATAATTCAGTTAAATTCTACAACTCATTACCTAACGAATATAATAATTATAGTGCTCGTAAATTTAAATATATGTACAAATCCTTTTTGTTAGACAGACAAGTGACTTAATTGTTTGTATGTATAGCATCTCCTTGTAAATCCTTTTTTTTACTTTTCTTTATATAGTATTAGTATAAGATATACTTTACTTATGGATTTATTTAGGTTAAGTTTGCGTAGCATTTTTGCTAGACTTTGCCTATTAAATCCATCACATTCAGTAATTTTCTATATGTATTATTTTTATTGCATTCATTTTGTACATTACTTAATAAAGGCGATTTATTATTATTATTAATACTAAGGGTTTACTAATTAGATTTTGTGAATGGTTTTTGCAACAAAATGCTCAAAATCTCAGATTTACAGCTGATGTGTTAGTTACAGATGAAGCAAAATGGGATGTATAACATTCATAATACTCATTTTTGAAAATCCGCACGCAATTCAACGATCAAACTATTTTTTAAAATTAATAACGACAAAAGCAGTTAAATTTGCTGATATAAAATATTAAATTTGCTCATTTTCTATCCGTTCGTTTGTTATTATACTTTGCCGTCGTACCCGTCGAAATCTGCATGCTTTATCTTGCGCAAAATTTTGAAAATTCATTTTAGATTTATCTTGTATAAACAACGATCCACTATTTCCAAGACAAATGAATCTCTTATTCACATATTACAGTCTCATGTGTAAGAAACGACAACAGACATTGAATGAATTTTCTAAATGTCGTTAAACCAGATTCCCAGCTAATATAACCAAAGTTTACAGAATAAATATTATAACTGTCAAATAATTTCTGTTAACTTCGATTTAATAAACGAGAGCTGAATCAAAATAAGATAACTGATTATTGTTGCGAAAATAGCGCACGCAAACAATGATAATTGCAATTTATTAACAATTCAATAATACTGGAATTTGATATTTTGTTTCTCTGGAATAAATACACAAAAAGCCCACTATACATCGCTCTACAAAATCGCATTTACATGCAGATTTATATTGGTTAAATTAATTTCGTAATATAATTAAAATTTGTTAGCTGAATTACTCTTGAAAACGTTTAATTGAAATAAAGACATAAAATTCAGTTAAACAGTGTATTTTGTATTTATTTCAAATCTTACTCCAAAATCTAAAACTTGAGTAATAATTATAACTAATTTAGTGTATTTTTATATAAATTTTATATTAGGTAATATTACGTGAAACTAACTACTCTGCGTACCGAAGCCCCAACCAGCATTGAATTACACACACAATATCCATCTTGTAAAGCTATTTAAGCTAAGATCTAAGATCTCACCTATCATAGCTGATTTCATGTATTCCAATGTGTTCAAAAGTGAATTTGAGTTTTGAAACTTCTTGATGATTTTATTAACCCAGACGTGTTTTTTTTTTGTAAGTAAATTTAGCTGGATTAATTTTTATTTTAGATAATTATTGAATCCAACCTTGTGTATGGAATTGTCCCATAGACCTAGATATTTGGTATCAAAGATATGACTTTATTAATAGGAATTGTAGGAAAATATTCATATATAAATATACTGTATGGGCCAAAAGTATGGAATAAATTCAATAAAAACGAAACAATTATTTTTTGGGAAAAATCCTCGAACAGGTCGATTTTTAATTTAAAAAATACATATTTTAGCGTAAAATGCGATTTTCAACTGTCATTTGTTTTCGAGTAATGACGTCATCGATTTTTTTTAAATGGCAACACCATATTTTTTTTCTTGATTCTGAAAGATCGTTTAATTCTCTATCAGACAGTACTAAAATTTTGCCCTCTTACATAGGAAAGTTTTCGAGTAAATGATTGAATGTTAGAAAACGTAAATCAATTAAAATAAAGCAAAAACGTTATCAAGTTTAGTTTTTCGAATTCCATAGTTCTTTTATGGATCACGTAGGTGAAAATCTTTGGAAAGTGTCATTGTCACACCGACTTTCTAATAAGTATTGTAAGCGACATAGAAATTATTATTCAATTTAAAGTATTATGGCACATTTAACTGTTACTCAAAGAATTGAAATTTTAATTCTTATCGGATGCGGGAATATGACTAGAACTCAGCAGGAAGTTTGCGATTTACTTAATGAAAAATATCGCCCTATCAGCCAATCAACAGTCAGTAAGGTAGAGACTAAATTTAGAGAAGCTGGCAATGTTGTAAATATTCCAAAACTTGGACGTCCAAGCATTTATGAAAATCAGAAACAGAACATTTTGATAAGTATGGTGGATAATCCTCATAATTCTTCACGAATGGTTGCATTAAACAATGACACTAGTCAGAGCACAGTGCTACGTATCTTGAGGAAGGAAAAATATCATCCGCTTACACTTTTGCGAAATTCTAATGGATTTATGTCAAGGAAATAGAAATTTACACCGGCAAATACTTTTTTCAGATGAGACCACATTTTGTCTGAATGATATAGTAAACCGTCAAACTTGCAGATATTGGAGTCGGGAAAATCGTCATGGGATGGTAGAGGCACATACCCAACACCCTCAGAAATTAAATGTGTGGGCTGGAATAGTTGACGACAGAATAGTAGGGCCTTTCTTCTTTGAAGGAACCCTTACAGGACAAAGATATTTAGAGTTTCTAGAAAATGACCTTGTTCCAGCCCTTGCAGTAATTTTTCCTAACGATAATGACCCTGACATTCCTGACGATACCATATTGTTTCAGCAAGACGGTGCACCTCCGCACTATGCGCGCCCTGTACGAGATTTTTTGGACAACTGTTTTCCTGGGAGGTGGATCGGCAGACGCGGACGGATAGAATGGCCTGCAAGATCGCCAGATCTTACACCTCTTGACTATTTTTTATGGGGATACTTGAAGTCAAAAGTGTACATTAATAAACCACGTAATTTAGAACTTCAAAATCGCATTCGGGACGAAATACGCAGAGTTACCCCAGAAATCATTCATAATGTGCAAGAAGAATTTCTTCACAGACTTGCGCATTGTCAAGAAGTTGGTGGATGGCAATTCGAACATTTAATTTAAGTATAAAATTTAATCAATTGTATTTTATTTTACATACCTCAGAATTGTTACTTTTTTTATGGATAAAATTTACGTTTTCTAACATTCAATCGTCATTTACTCGAAAACTTTCCTATGTAAGAGGGCAAAATTTTAGTACTAGCTGATAGAGAATTAAACGATCTTTCAGAATCAAGGAAAATAATATGGTGTTGCCATTTAAAAAAAAATCGATGACGTCATTACTCGAAAACAAATGATATTTGAAAATCGCATTTTACGCTAAAATATGAATTTTTTAAATTAAAAATCGACCTGTTCGAGGATTTTTCCCAAAAAATAATTGTTTCGTTTTTATTGAATTTATTCCATACTTTTGGTGCATACTGTATTTACAATACAGTAAAAAATATCGTGAAGTAATAATTATTATTTACGCTGCTATCATTAATAACTTTGTTGTTGCAATATTCATTTGGACAGTGTAGACTATTTTCTGTGAATAATGAAGAAAATTAATGTTTACGAGTAACTTTAAATGTGAACGTCAATTAGCACAGTTCCATTGACACTAATATACACGTTACAGTTAACACTATCAAATCAGATCAGACAAGATTTTATTTAACACTAGCTGTACCCTGCGCGCGTTACTACGCCACCAACTATCTGTCGAAAATTGGTGGTATCAACTTTGAAACCTTCGCGGGCTCATGCACAACAACTTTGCTAACGATCATCACATGATCAAATGCATAGTTTACGATTCTATAAAGGACATGCAGATAAACTTTCATTTTTATATACAGGGTGGTCGCCATGTAATGGGCCAAAATTCATGACTAGATTCCTGACGTGAAAATATTGCGATTTAGACAAACTCACCTTAGTCCAAAAGTTGATTCTTATTTATTTCATAATAAATACTCATATCGAGATGAAATTTTGGTGTTAGTGGTTTTCTGGGGCGAGAGATTGAAATATATCCATGGTTTGCTTGTAGTTCATAGAGAGCGCCACCTGCGCTAGGTCGAATGCGTTGAAAACGACAGAACTTTTTTATCTTTCAAAAATCTAATTCTCAGGTAGCAAATTCTGATTTTTCAACTTCTTTTACACAAAAAAGCTATACTTTTTGATAATCGCTATCTTGCACCGTTCTTGTAAAATTTTCCATTGAAAATTTCAATGTATTTGCATTCAATTACAAATCGGCAAAAATTTTCAAATAGGCTTATGCTAAAATCCAATTTTGACATTTTCCACTTATCTTAGTGCTGTCAGTAATATTACAGTATTATTCGTGCCTTATTAAAAGTATTCTTTACTTTATGATCTAAATCGTAGTGCGAGATAACATGCCACGCCATTTTCAAATGGAGAAATGCTAGATATGGTTTGCGTTTATGCGCAATCAGATTATTTTAAACGTCGAGCGCTTCGTCGGTATTCAGATTTGTATCCGAATAGAAGGCATCCAAATCGGAAACTATTTAAGGAACTTTTTAATAGACTTGGAGAAACTGGTAGTTTTCGTCCTAAAAGAGACAACGCAGGGCGTACTGTTACAGTTCACCAAGAAGAAGAAATTTTTTAGTAAGAGTGGCAGGAAATCCAGAAGTTAGCAGCAGGCAGGTAGCTAGAAAAACCGGTGTTAGTAAAACAACAGTTCTCAAAATCTTTCACAAGGAAAATTTATATCCCTACCATTTTACACCCGTGCAAAATCTTTTAGCAGCAGACTTACCAGCTAGATTACAATTTGCTCATTTCATGCGCAATCAGCAAAATCTTGATCAGGAATTTTTGTATAATGTACTATTCACTGATGAAGCGACCTTAACTCGTTCAGAAATTTTCAATTTTAGAAACAAGCTCATATGGGATAATGAAAATCCTCACTTAGTTGGTGAGCGTCACTTCCAACATGAATTTAAGATAAATGTTTGGTGCGGAATCATAGAAAATCACCTTTTGGGTCCACATGAGCTTCCTCCAAATCTAAATGGTGACTTGTATTTAGATTTCCTGCAGCACCATTTAGTTGACTACCTCGACGATTTACCACTGAATACACGGCAAAATCTATTTTTCATGCAAGATGGAGCTCCCCCTCATTATTCTGTCAGTGTACGGGACTATCTTGACCACATTTATCTGGATCGTTGGATCGGTCGTGGAAGTCGAATATTATGGCCTCCTCGTAGTCCTGATTTTAATCTTATGGATTTTTGTTTCTGCGGCTACATGAAATTTGTCTATAGAGAAACACCCGCGAAGAGCTATGGCAGAAAATTGTAAATGCCGCCGAATCATTTCGTAACAAGAATCTCTATTTTAAAATACGGCAGTCTTTGAACAAACGCGTTAATAAATGTATTGAAGTTGGAGGCGGACTTGTTGAACATTTATTGTAATATTCGATATTCAATTGTTCATCACAACTTATAATTTGAAATAAACTCTTGTTCTTTTTGACATTCGTACATTATTTTGATTACTCGAATTAACAAAGCTAAATATCTTGAGAACGGTGCAAGATAGGGACTATCAAAAAGTATAACTTTTTTGTGTAAAAGAAGTTGTAAAATCAGAATTTGCTACCTGAAAATTAGATTTTTGAAAGATAAAAAAGTTCTGTCGTTTTCAACGCATTTGACCTAGCGCAGGTGGCGCTCTCTATGAGGTACAAGCAAACCATGGATATATTTCAATTTCTCGCCCCAGAAAACCCCTAACACCAAAATTTCATCTCGATATGAGCATTTATTATGAAATAAATAAGAAAAAACTAAAATAATATTTTGCATTAAACACCCTGTATATTTGTAAGTATCAACTTTGGACTAAGGTGAGTTTGTCTAAATCGCAATATTTTCACGTCAGGAATCTAGTCATGAATTTTGGCCCATTACATCGCGACCACCCTGTATATAGATAGATAAATAAATAGGTAATTTTTAGGAGAAATGAAGATCAGTCAACTGAAGAGAGATAGTCACTGAGTCAAATCCATATCAATATAAAATCATCAGATGATTACGAATATTAGCAAAGCTTTCAAAGAACACTACTAAAATATATTACACAGGTCGTAGCTCATTAAAAGAGATACATGTTGTATTACTATGGACAGCAAGATATAAAAATGTAATGCTATTTGTTAAGTCTATTAAGTAAAAAACTACTAAAATTAAATAACAATAACATTTAAAAAATAAATGTATCTCTGTTTAAAAAATACTTTTGTCCAGGGCTATCCTATAAAATGTTCATTATACATGTGTTTCCTAAATAATAATATCCATTATTCACTAGTGAATAATCATTCACTAGCTGCAAAAATCTGGGGTGAAGCAACAAGCCAAAAATTCTCCGGTGTCAGCAATTGAATCTAAATCTCCTGTACGAAAGCCAAATGCTACCCACTATACCAATTACGGTAATATAAACATATTTTCAAATAATGGTAGCAATGTATTAATTACAGTTATATTTGCTATCAAACTTGAAAGTAAGATGTTTTGACAGTTTTGAATAGTATGTTCTGTCATGTTCACGTTATGAGTGTGAAAGTATTGTGTAACGTTTTCAGTAAAAAGTTGGCTGGAATATTGTTAATAGTCGTGGATAAAGTATAGTATTCTATTTGCATATATTGGCTCTAATTCAATCGGGTGATTTACATCACCCTCCTGAATTACAGCCATTATTAATTATATGCTCGTTGAATGATATAATACTATTATTTTTTATCTTTACACAATAAATGCAATTTTTCACTTCACTTATCCATAATTGCTTGATATAGAAAACACAGTTCCTTATTTTGCAGTAAATGTAAAGTTTGGATTTCAAAGTTGAACAGACTCCACTCCAGGAAATAATTACATCTTATATTGGAGTGGCTGAAACCTGGATGTAAATAGGCAAATTAAGCGAGAATATTGTTAGTTTTCAAACAAAAGCAAGATTGCAATTCATTACTCGGGCACTTTGGATGCATTCGTTGCAAAACAAAGAGAGCTGTGAAATTAATGCAATAGCTATTTTAGTCAGAATTTGAATTTTATTATGCAAACTCTGATTCTGTTTGAATTGCAGAATACACAAAGTGAAGAGTGATTAATTATATCGGAGTCAATGTTAACAAATGTATAAATTACCAAACTCTTACAAGATATGCTGCTATGTCCAGCATATTATAGTGATAGATACCTATGATCCTAACAAGTGCAATGGACTTTTGAAATTTTGACATCTATAGTAAATTTGGAAGAAGTATACTATGTGACAAAAAAAGGTAAACGCCCATTAAATATAATTTTATTTTTATCATTTTTATATATGCTCACTTCTTTTGGTGAAAGCATAAAATTATTAAATTTTCAGGTTTAACTGTTAAGTTTTTTTTGGAGTTTGCATGGGTGAGTTGTATTTTGATAACATAGCATTCTGGTTTCAAAATTTCTGCTTACATTTATGTTGCAAGTATTGTAAAGCTTGTTGCAAACTACATTTTTTTACAACTGATTATGCCTAGAGTCCGTAGATTTGAGCAGATTTCCCCAACTTAGTGACTTTGAGAATAATATATAGAGATTTTTCTGGTTGTTATGCCATGAACTCGGTAACTAGTGGCTGCCAATAACAGAGTTAAAGCGCACATCCCTAGCTTTAGTTGAGATTCTTTGACCTGCCCTTGTTGATTTAGATCAACCGAGGTCATGGCATAACAACCCGGAAAATCAATATATATCAAATAATAGAACCGACCGTAAAAGCCTAAAAACTACTATAACTTTGAGGTAGTTTAACCACCGAGCGTGAAGAAGATATGGAATGGTACTGTGTGGACATTACGCTTTCTGTCAAATTTTGGATCGCGTCTTTCACCACGTCGCCTTCTCGCCCTTGCACGACCTTCGTGCATCCAAAGAAACAGAATTCGTTACTAATGATCACCTGATTCCATTCATCCCACTGAATCCTCTCGTTACACCACTAAGCGGTTAGCTCGATGTTGACGAGTGAAAGGCAGCACTCGATGTGGACGGTATATCGTATTCAACGATATACTGTATGCATACCGAGCGTCCTCCATGTTCTTCAAACCACCAATTTGCAATAGTTTGGCAGCTAATAAATCGGTCTCTGAGACCTAAAAGTCGTTATGAATGATATTCACGTTCTGTGGTTCCTCTACGACGGCTGGTGTATTTCTATTTATTCGCCTTGCCGAGTCCACGCCTGGTAACACCATTCTATGATACGTAAGAATCTGAGTCCTTCTAGAAATTTTTCTCACCGACGAACCTGCTTCGCACAACCCAACAATCAGCCTGCTCTCAAAGTCACTAAGTACTGCCCAAATCTACGTACACTCAGGATAACCAGCTGTAAAAAATGTCGCTTGCAACAAGCTTCACAACACTTGCAGCACAAATGAAAGCAGAATTTTTTTTTAACAGAATGCTGCGTTATGAAAGTACGAACTATGCAAACTCCAAAAAGACTTAACAGATAAACCCGAAATTTTAATCATTTTTAACTTTCTCTGGAAGAAGTAAACGTGCAAAATATAGCCAAAATAAAATGATATTTAACGGGTGTTTACCTTTCTCTGTCACGTAGTATTTTATAGATACAACGAACTAAAACAAATTCAGTATTATAGACAAAATCTTGCTAATTACATACAGTGTAATACATTGTTACCTTTTAAGCCAATATTATTGCACCATTTTAACTTCACAGCACTCTGCTGTGTGTAGATGTTATAATTACATTATCCCCATTATTAATAAGTTCCTTAGGGAAATAACAGCGCAAACATATTCCTTAGTGTCTAGTGCTTTTCACATTAATTGCAACCCTTTAAATTTTATGCGGTATTACCTTAAAGATCCATACCTATCTTTAGTTTTCGCTTCATCATGTTGTGGTTTAATGTTTATTTTCAATTTGAAGATTTTGAATTTTCAAAAAAATAATTATATTTTTCCTTATTTTTTAAAAATATTTGAAGATCATTTGCCATTTTTACTTATATACACAATTTTTCTCACATAAAATAGCTGTTCTCTTCCACAGACATTACTCACTCATTTTTTAAAAGAAGGAAACACAATGGAATTTTCAAGGACTAGTCAGCTTTAGGAAACCAACAAATAATGTGAATATGAATGAAATGTAGAGAGCAGAAGGGTGTTTATTTATCACTCTATACTATTTTCTGCTACATTTTTTTTTCTACAAAGGTGCAGCAAATATAAAGATTTTTAGGAATGTTATTGAATTTTATCTCTAGCGTTTTTTATGTAAAATGTTCAGTTTTCTAGTAAATTTATAATATGCAGAGGGATGAATGTTCCAGTATTATTTGTAACTAAATTTTTAAAAATAGTAGAAAGTATGTAACTTATTTAGGTGGAGGAGGGAGATGAGAATTGCAAGGGACAAGATAGCGTACCACTTGAGAGGGGTTTAAAGAACACGATGTCACTACAACTTACTATTGGTAATTTTGTGATAACTGGTTTAAGAGGTTATGTTTATTAGAGTTTTTACTTATATTTTTTATGTACTATCACCACCCAAAGTTTGTAATATACTTTATGGGACATATATTGAAACATTTACTTCAAATATTTTATAATTTCTTCACTATTTCTGTTATGCCAATATGTCAAAAGAAATAATAAATGGACGGTAATTATTTCAAATGTGGTTTGACAGTGATCCCGAAGGTTATAGGGACATACATATTAAAGAAAATGATCTGTTTTGTAATGTGTGTGAACGCATTATAAATTCTTCTGACAAAACTAAAGTGACAAGACATTTGAAGAACCAGGCCTCGTCCAGCGCTGAAGACTCTGTATTTTATTTATACATAAACTTACAAACACCTTTCTTACTCTTTTGTAATGTGTGTGAACGCATTATAAATTCTTCTGACAAAACTAAAGTGACAAGACATTTGAAGAACCAGGCCTCGTCCATCCCTGAAGATTCTGTATTTTATTTATACATAAACTTACAAACACCTTTCTTACAAACAATATTTCAATAAACAAACTACATAACCCCAAGTTACGTACGTTTTTAGAAAAACATATAGCCTGAAAAGAAATTCCTCATGATGAAAATATACTGACATCAATACATGAAAACATTGCGGTCAATTTCGTTTATTTTATTACAGACTAAGCTATGTTTTGTTATTGACTATTTTGATTATTATACATGGCCCGATCAAGATGCTTCAGATAAAGTTCTTGTAATGCTAAGTGATGCAGCCGCGTACATGTTACAAGCAGAACATATTTTATCTCAAAAATATACAAAAATGATACATTTCACATGTTGCTCATGCACTTAATTAGCTGAGAAAGTAAGGGAAAGTTTCCCTTTAGTAGACACTTAAACGTCAAAAACGTTTTCATTAAGGCGCTTACAGAAAGGAGCGTTTTCAGGGAGATTTTACCAGGCATACATCTGCCTTCCAAACCAGTTATAACCAGATAGGGTACTTGGTTAGAAGCCGTAGCGTATTATGATAAGCATTTCGATGGTATAAAATATGTTATTTGTAGAGCAGCGCCATACACACACTGCAGGACTTACTAAAGGTCCAAAGTGGTACAATACAAGCGTTGCGTGTCGACAACAAATCCATATTGGAAAACACATGTAAAGTTTTAACTGGAACATATCAGGAATTCTGGCATTCTTGAATTGAGGGGAGGGTAGCAAAAAGGCATCAGCACTTAGTTCCCATTGGGCCTCTTGTACCTCCTCCCATTAGGAGATCAATCCACCTGAGATGCCAACCTACCTAATAAGGAGAAAAAGGTGGCGACGTTACTCAGGGGGATCTCTTTAATGAAGACCATAGAAAACCATCGTTTCCACAACACGTATTCTCTTACTGACGAGATGGCAATGCACTCACAGAGTGCATGAAGTATTCTCTTGTCTTCCTGTTCCTACAAAGAAGTGTTTCGTACTTCCCCATGTAACAGAGGTGCTTCCTTAGCCAACAATGCCCAGTATGAATACCTATCACCAGACGAAGATTTGTCCTAGACATAGCCAGGTAGTTTTTGGCTGTATCCTTGCAGGATACATGCTCCATGCTCTAGGAACTCCTTAGTAAATTGACAGCCATGTGTTTCATCTCAACGTTTTCTAAAATAATAATTTCAACCAATGCTGACAACGGAAGCATATTGGAGGGACCAGTTCCAAAAATATTGAGACCAGATGCACTCCTAGTCAACTTGTCAGCTACTTTATTGCCATTGCACCGGTCGTGTCCCTTTACCCAGCATACAGAGGCTGTTGTTGGTTGAAGTAACTACCAGTGCCTCATGGCATTCCCATGCAGACCTTGTTGTTATCTTATGATTACGTAAGATCAGTAGTGATTGTCTACTATCTATACAGATTCTAATAGTTTTGCCCGTTGTATGTCTACGGGCAATTTCTTTGGCGGCTATGGTTATACCTGCTAATTCCGTTTGTACCATGCTTATCCATTGCTGCACCTTCCTTCTTTTTTGATCCGTCTGTGAAGATGTTGATTACATCTTCGCTGGCGGTTTTCTCATTCCTGATAAGTACCGTGTAGGGTCTGCCAAACACAAACTTGGGAGAAATACTGTTAGTGTCTGCCTGCAAAAGGGGCATCTTTCTCAGAACTCCATTCCACAGGCGACTCCTAACTTCTCTACATCATACAACAGGTATAATACCAGTATTTTTGAGGCAAGGCATAGGTTTCGCAGCCACTTCTTTTAGATAAATATCCAAAGGTGGCAGGCAGCATTACCTCCATTGCTATAGTAGGTGTCGTACGCATAGCTCCAGTTATGCTTAGGCAGACAATCCTTTGTACCTGGCTGAGCTTTTGTTTAGTTGTCGTCTGTTGGACATTCGGTCAGCAAACAAAAGCTCCATAGGCTAATATTGGTTTCAAAATGGCAGTGTATGACCAGCTTTGGTTTCGTTCTCCATGTTTTACCAATGGTCCTGCGGCACTGCTCATATGATATGCACGTCTTTTTTAGTATTCTCTCCAAATGAAGTTTCCATGTTAACTTCGAATCAAGCATGGCTTCAAGGAATTTCACATCCGATTCGAAGCTTAACCTAGTGTTTAGGAGAGTTGGTGCCTTTGTGGGCCCCATTTTCCTTTTCCTCGTGAAGAGAACCATTTCTGTCTTCATGGGGTTGACGGAGAGAGCATGGTCCTCACACCACTTTTCAATGGCTTTTAGGGCAGTTTGCATTCTTTAGCAAAGAATCTTTTTAAACCTTCCACTAATCAACATGGTAAGATCATCGGCATAAGTGATGGTATAGATGCCAATTTCCGAGTTGAGAGTGTATGCATGTTGATTAGAGTGTGGCTGTCTACTCGTCAGTACACTGTCCCTTATGTATCGTTCACACAGCTTCTCCATCATTTTCAACAAAAACAAGGTAAGGCTGATGCTTCAATACGCCTTTGGGATAGTGTAGTCCAATCTGCCTGTTTTGTGTATAAACCCTCACTTCCTTCCAAATCTTCGGAATGTAGAGGTGTGCAAAGCACAGCCTAAATATCCATTTCAGGTGCGTCGTTAAAGCATCCAAGCTCCATTGCAAAAGAGCTCCATAAATACCGTCAATATCTGGCGATTTGAAGGGTGAAAAGGTTTGCATTGCCTATATTATTTTATTGTTGGTAACAACCTGGTTGGAAATTTGCCATCCCATGACCGAAGGTTAGTTCTCAATTTCATCTGACCATTCCAGTTCCATCGGTGTGGATTTTGGGAAGTGGGTATGCATCAGCAGCTCCAAACTTTCATTTAGACTGCGGGTTTTTTACCATCTTCTCTAGTTAATAAGCTCAAATCATGGTCTTTCTCTTTTGCAAGGACTTTACATAACCTAGCAGCCTGTGAGTAGTCTTCAATCTCCTGGCAGTAGCGTCTCCATGCATCCCTTTGTCTTTTCCTGACCAGTTTTTTTGGAAAGTCTCAAGTGAGTTTTGTACAATTCCCAGTCTGAGTCTTGTCTAGTCATTTTTGCCTTATTGAATGATATCGTGGCCTTCTTCCTCAGTTCGCTCAGCTCCCGGTTCTACCAACTAGTGGTTGCACCAGACTGCTGGGCTGACATATCAGGAGTTACCAGCAAAATAATAACATATTAATATATAGATCATACCTCAACACTTTCTCCTACTGTCATTTTCGCTACACAAGTACACAATATTCAGTAATAAACATCGCCGTTTCACTACAGAAAACTTAAGGTAATAATATGTTTTAACCATTTCCAATATGTCACGGAAACCTTGTCTCAACAATAAAATTTGTCGGGTAATTGTTGTCATTTATATAGGTATCTTATGTTCGTAAACGGACTATGGTCATGTTAAACTCCGCGCTGCACTATCTTTAGTTATGACTGACTATATGACTGTTAAGAATGATACACTACAGATTAACAATTTAACTTAAATATAAAATATGATCTATTATAGTGGTGATATATTTTTATACTATTCTCATTTTTGTTTCAAAATACTTTTTTACTTGACATTATAAATTTGTTGTCAACATTTACAGTACAGTAGTATTAACAGCGGCAAATGGAACTGTATGATACAAAATTGTAACATATTTTATTTAGAAACTTCATTATCCAAAGAAAATTATACAATCTGTATACTTATTGAAATAACGTTAATTGACATAAAAAAACATTTTTTTTCATGTGTATTTTCACGTGCCCTTAAAATAACTGAATGTCCTAATGAAGAAATAAATTAGGACCTCCTGTCGAGTTTCCAAATGGAATTTACTTTATCGACCAAATCAGACCATAGAGAAAGCAACAAATCACGCTACCAGCGAAGTAAGAAGTCCCCAGGTTGTAGTTTTCTCTGTTTTAGTGACCTAATTTGGGTTAATATGTGGGCGTGGGAGTCAATGTTGACTTATTGGTTTATTTATTTTTAAAGAAGAACTACCATAAGAAAAAGTTCTTGAAATTGATGTATTTGTGTGCTTGAAAACTAACGCACAATAATTTATCAGCATACTAACTACTACTACTAAATTCATATTTGCTATAAATCTGGAACGCAAAATTTATAACAAGGGAGTTGCGGGCTGCTAAAAGGGTTAACAATTTGTTTGAAAATTGACAGAGTAAATTTTATTTAATAAAATTTAAGGATATTCCAAGCAGGAGAACCCACTTTATATGTTAAAAATTTTCAAAAATCGACATGCATTTTCTTAAAAAAGGTATTCTTGATTTATTATAACCCCATAAACAAATTTTGTTCTCAGATAAGGAGGTCAGACCATGTTTACTATATGTTTTTGGGGTCACTGAATCCGAATCCGGAGTCCGTATAACTCCATCACGTCGGAGTTTTGCTATAACCTCAAAACTTTCAACAATTTTGGCTTTTAAGCACTATTAAACACATACAATTCTATAACTCAAACTTTAAACACAAAACCCAAGCTGTTAACCCTCAAACCAATCACCCCATAACAGCACAACTCCGTTTAACTCCATCAAGTGAGAGTTTTGCCATAACTTGAAAGTCCAATACTTTAGGCTTTTCAGCACAATTAAACGCATACAATTCTATATAACTCAAACTTTAAGCACAAAACCAAAGCTTTTAATCCCCATACCCATAAACAAATCACCCCATAACTCCACGACTCCTTAACCAATAAATCCAATAACCGCGTTACTCGATACTTGAACTTATCTGACATCACGCGATTTGTCAGTGCTCTTTAAACAAATCATATTCTACCCCACTTAACTTATAACCCAATAACCCCACATCTTAAGAACACCATAACCCCACAAATAATATTTTTTGCCGAAAGACGAAATGAGACGCTAGGCATTAGAGTTAACCAATGTACACCATGAGGAGGTTGCGCAAGCGGATTTTGTACATCATGTAGCCCTTAAAAGGGCATTTGATAAGATGGATGACCTACGGACATATTTATATTTATATTTTATTCACCTTTCTTTTTTAGAGCTGTAACGAGTTTTCTTTTCTTCGAATGATCTCCCACAGTGAAAATTTTAATTTTATGAATCACTTTAATTTTCAGAAAAAACGATTTCAAAGGTATATTACAGTGTGTAATGAACAGAAGACAATTTATTGAATTAGTAGGCAGCAGGTGAAAACAAAAATTTTTTCTTGAATTTATTTAACAGTTTACTTTACTTTACTTAAATGACAATGATGAAACAATATGTATGTTCTAAAAATTATTGTATTTCAGTCATACGAAACATCTTTTCAAATTCATCATCTCTTGGCGTATTGGTGGCCAAATATATTACTTTGGGGTAAAATATATTTGTTCAACCAATTCCTTATGCTGCTATTAGGTATTTAAATTGCACCTGCCTCGCTCTAAATGTACATGTTTCTTCTCTCACTGATAGGTACATATTTAATCCAATTAAACAAATTACTTTGTAAACAAATTAAATAGGGTTTACCGTTCAGTCGAAGGAGAACTTTATAATTCCCACTCATAAATTAACTGAAAACCTGTGCTGTTATTACGCCATAGTTTAAAATTATCATGAGGCCAGTAGTAGTAGTGGGTATTATGAAACTTAAGAGCATTACATCTAGTAAAAATCGACTTGACAGTTCAGAATAGTAACTACATTGTTCGGGGATGTGTTTTTCCTACGAGATGCATATACTATTTTTTCTGAAATCGCAAAAAAAATATGAATTAGTTTATATAAGTTAAGAAATTTTGTTCATAACTATCCCATAAAATGTTCATTATAGATATGTTTTCACTCATTTATTATTCCCTACTGAATAATGAAATCATTATTTATTGGTTTCAAAGAATTGGAAATGAATTAACAAAACAAAAATTCTACAGAACCTGAAGCTCCTGTATGAAAGCCAAACGCCATCCACTATACCAGTCATAGCAATATTAACATTTTTCCGAATGAAGTTTTATTTACTTTGCTAAATTTATCAAGTAAACAACAAATGTTAAACTTAAAAGTAACGTATTTGGAATTGAATTAATGTTTTCAGTAAAACCTTTGCTAAAATATTATTAATAGTCGTGGACAAAAAATAATATTGTGGAAGTAAAAATAAATAACAGCAATAATGGCGCCGACTTTTCGAGTAAAGATCAGCCAATGTTTAATTGTTGTTATACAAACTGCAACATAATAATTATAAATGAAAACAAATAGTTATAATAAATGTTCAATAAATGTGTGGAATACAACAAATGTTGTATTTACTAAATAAATAATGCATTTTTGATGTGAATTGGGTTGCCTGCGTGTATTTATAGGTATCTACTATATAAACATATAGGTACAGTACCGAAAAATTATCTTTCGGTATTTTGGAGTTTTTACACATTTCAAAACGGTTTCAGAAAAAAAAATAATTAAATCATGTTTTCATTGTTCATTATTCACTGAGAAATGATGGCCGAAAAAACATGATATCTAACATTATATAGGCTGTTTAGAAATGAAAGAGAGTAATAAAAGCTTATTATGTATGCAAATCGTAAATAAATGTAGTACTGGTGCTTATATTCAATATTTTTCCCTTATTATGTATTATCGGTATAGATGAGTCGTAATTTTAGAAAAAAACTTTGTGTGATCGAACCGTACTAAATTGTAGCAGGTAGCTAAAATTTAATCCCCGACAATCCATCTTTGTCTATGCCGCTTCAATTTCTCGGTTCATTTCTCTTATAAGTAAACAATATAAAAACAGCATTTCAAAACTAGAGGCTACTTTAAGCATCATAACCGGGTTAAGAGGGTTTTTAGTAATTCAAATAAAATTATTCAATATTATTATCAAAATATTTATTTAAATTTAATGAATAGACTTTTATTCCACACAAAAATATATGTATTCCGAAAATTCAAATTATGGTGAGTAAATGTAGTGTTGTATAAATGTACAATAAAGAAAATAAAAAAGTAGGTATATTAAAATTCATCCTCTGAATATTCTGATGAATTATCTTCGTGTCTTAGATTGATAACGATAGATTCCACAGTAACGTCAATTAAATTATCGAGTTCCCACATTTTCTCCTCTTCTTTTTGTACATGATGTATACATCTTTGCCAGTTATCTGCAGTTACTCGTTCCAAGGAATTTTTTAATAAAATTTTCACGTCACTTAATTTAAACGTCGTATTATTTCGCGCTACATCTCCTTTGACCTGCTCTCAGATTAATTCGATTGGGTTAAGTTCACAGTGATAAGGTGGTAACCGTAGTACCGTTATTTGGCGATTTTTTGCCATTTCATCGATAACATATTTTTCTGATCTTTATTAAGAGTGGCAAGTGTCAAAAGTTCCTTTTTCACCATATTTATTTCAAAAGAAATGTTTTTTTCCGGATAACCATTGAATTATATCGGCTTTCCTCCAAGGAGTCGTAGGCGTCCGCTCGGTCTGCCGTGAATGGTAACTGGCATTATCCATGACAATTACAGATCCCGGAGGAGTAAGATCCAACATCTGTATAAAACACTCTTCGAAAACATCTGCGTTCATTTCTTCGTGATAGTCACCTATATTTTTAGATTCAAATAAAAGTAAACCGTCATCTACAAAACCACTGGCACTACCTATATGTGTCACTATTAATCTTCGCCCTTTACCTGATGGTGCCTTGAACCCTGTTGAAAGTCCCTCAAAAAATGCTTGTCAAAAACTTGTTATATTGTTATCTTGGGATACTTTTGTTACAGTATATCCCTCGTTGACCCAAGTTTCGTCTAGATAATAAATATTCCTCCCTTCGTCACGGAATTTTCTAATTGATCTTAAGTAGGATCTTCGCCAACAAATAATTTCATCTTTATCGATAAGAACTGACTTCCTGTTCTGCTTTTCCCAGCAAAAATTCAACTCTCGTAAGACGGCCCATAATTTGCTTCAACTGATTTTTGGTAAATCGTTATCCTCTGAAAGTTCACTTAAAATTTTGTTTAGCGTTGGTATTTCTTTTTTAAAATAAAATGAGTGTACTTTTCTGCGAATGACATTTTTGAAGAAATCATCTATAACGACTTATGACTTCCCTGTAGATGATTTTAGGGTTAATTTACAGTATCTTGTTCATTTTTTGTTTCCTTTAAAAGTCTGTAGATAGTCGATTTTCCAATCCCTATCATTTTGGAACACTTTTCCACGATGTCGTCAACACTGTTGGTAGGATTTTAGCGTTTTAATGCATTAAATACATTTAATATAATAATCTTCTCATTCTGAGACAGCGCACATCATTTCACACGTTTAGCAGGTACGTAATCTGATAAGCTCTACATTTTACCCAAACAATATTATATCCACTGGCACAATAGTCACTAAACACAAGTCGAATTTTGCTCTACTGCACTAGCACGTCTTCGTATATTCAGCTCTAAGACTAGATTGATCTGTCACAATATACTGGCTCCTGCCCTATGATGTATCCAGTAAAATATACTAATGTACACCCATTACCTGTTAACATTAGTGTTATAATTAATAATTACCAATAATTACCTGAAACGAAATATTACCACACCCATGACCGGTTCTTATCTCGGGGTTTTATTTCTCTCTTTCATTTCCAAACAGACTATTTTGGGAGAACGAGAACGTTTTTCCAGAACGATTTCAGAAAAAAAAAATTAAATCATGTTTTGATTGTTCATTATTCACTGAGAAATTCAATCATCGGAAAAAACACGATATCTAACATTATACCCTATAATAATGACAAGAATGAAGCTCTTGGGCTTTGATTATTCATACACATTAAACTGAAAAATTTTGAATTACGAATAGTTTAATACACATCACAAATTTCTCAATATGTCGTGCTCGTGGAATATTAATAATACGCAATGTTGATATAAGGATCACTTTCGAATTATATTAATTCATTTTCGAAACTATATTGCCTTGGAGGTTCTCCTTGGCAGCTCAATTAGAGCTATATATTACAAAACCCGTATACAAAATGAATATCTGTTAGCTCTGGATTACTGAAGTTTTGCTTTACAAATATTAATTATGGTTGATTGTGTGAAACGCTATTCCGCTTGATTTAATAAAGTGAAACGTTAAATGATTTCAGGTAAACAAAGTGTTGCTTTCATGCTCTACCTACTAATTCAGCAGATCTTCTTGCATTCATTATACAGGGTGTTCCGAAATTAATGGGGCATAGAGCAAGAGTATATTCTTGACGACAGAATAATTTAATGTAGTCAAACTTACCTTAGTCCAAAAAAGATACAGGGAATCTACATTAAAATGTTATTTTCGATATGTCTAAATAACTTTTTAAAGGATCCAAATATTTGCATAAATTTAGAAAATCGCGGTTTTTGGGGGCGAGAAATTCAAATTTGTTTCTAATTTTGACGTCACTAGTAGAGTTAGATTTAACAAACATATTTATAAAGTCAAATCTTTTGTATTTCCGAACCTTATAAAAATATCACAATAAAAGTGCAATATAATAATATGGCAATAGTGAGCTAAAAATATGCATATTAAAAAAATAAATAATAGTAATAAATATTGATTTTTGATTATTTGAGGATTTTTGCATTAAGATTATAAAAAATAATAATTAATATCAATCTCTGCATTAAGAGTTAATTGGGCAATATTTTTCTAACGAATACCCATAGTGAGAAAACAAATGAAAGTTTACAATTCATACTTGAAAACTTGCATATGTTTCGAAATTATTTTCAAATTGTGTTGCCGAAGCTGCTATTCATTATTAAACATTTTTGACTTTAATTCTCTTTTTCATTTTTTCTTATTAATAAAGAGAAATGGGAAATAAAGAAAATCAAATTTTATTCAATAAAACTCTCCATCTGATTACCACCAAGTTTTCGTTTCTTCATCCACTAATTTTAAAAACAAATTTTCCTAATCTTTTAACTTAATTTTCTTATTCCCTTTTTTTCTGTTTGTGAATTTTGTTTTTAATTGACTAACTTTATTTTTCTCTTTAATTTTTACTTCTCTAATTTAAAACCCAAAAATTGTGAGTACTCAAACGAACACATTTTATTTGATTTAATGTTACTGTACATAAACTGCAGTGTTTGGGTTTACGTAGTAAACCGGAATAGGTCCTGGACTATTGTTATTTATTTATTTATTTATTCATTAATAAGGAAAACACAACAGGCAAAGTAGTCTAAAAAAGTGTTCCACAAAGTAGGTAACAAAAAAATTAAAGAAATTGGTATATAATGTTGGAAAGAGAAAAATAGCACCACTGCTAAAAATGTGACATAAATACACTTATCAAGTAAAAGAGGGAAAAAACTACATTATAATTAGAAAAAATAATTTACAAATTT
Source organism: Monochamus alternatus (assembly GCA_037114965.1). Lineage (NCBI taxonomy): Eukaryota > Metazoa > Arthropoda > Insecta > Coleoptera > Cerambycidae > Monochamus > Monochamus alternatus. Next base: position 66,720,081 of record CM073431.1, on the reverse strand, counting down.
GTAAGAAAAAAATTCATAATATGCTTTTTGAAAATACTTAGTAATATTAAATATATCCACATTAGAAAAATTCGTATTAAAAAACTTACATTCTATTAATTGGAGAATTCTGTCCAGATTGAATTTTACAAAAATGTATTGAAAAAGGGCGACGTACTCTAAAATTACAGGGAGGCACATAAAAATTAATATTAAATAAAAGCAAGGGCGAGTCTACATAGCTAGGTACATCACGTCACTCAATTCACGTCGATTCTGTAAAGAAATGATATTAAATTTCTTTTTGATGATTGCTATAGAATTAATGTTATATGCTCCATTGACTTTATAATCCAAGAATTTAAGAAACTTGTTTTGAACTGATTCAATTTTAGAAATGTAAATGTTATACTGTGAGGACCAAATTACAAAAGTAAAACTTAATTTACCTTGCACAATGCGCAATACAATGTTTTCAATTCCTCAGGTGATTTAAAAGATCTACTATTACTTACTAATTACTTTTCAAGTTAATTATGTACCCATCTGCTTTTATAGTCTTTTCTAAATCACCCTGTATATAATATACAGTGTCCCATTTCAAATGGAAATAAGTTTTGTAAGAATGGTATTTATTATCAGATTTAATTCGGGATTATTTGAAGCAGTAAAAACTTTATCCTGGTGCAAAATATTAAAATTTATTTTCTATTTTCAAGGCCTGCTTCGAATTTCTTTTACTGCCAAATTTTGCAAAAACTGTAGAGCGATATTTTTTTCTTTAAATCTAACTACGGCACTGGATTTAGCATGCCCTAAAACTGTTTACGAAATTTTATAAATAAATATTAATGATTTGCACTTGAACAATTTCGTGTTGACAGAAATTATTCGCTGTTTCGATTAAATACAATTTCTATCCAACATAAATATCGTACAATTCATATCAGCTGCAAGCGTACCTTTACCAATCACATCGCAAATACAAATACAAATAAAAAGTAATTGAGATACTCTACAAACACTATATCCATGGCGATTCTGAAATTGAGTATTAACTTTAACTGATAACGATAGACGTTAAAATAGATCATTTTACAATATATTCTCCTGATAAATGTTTTTAATAGCCGAAGTAATTGAGTTTAAAGTTATTGCAAAATTTGAAACCGACTCGTGTAACTCTAACCTACCTCAATAAGTCAACGAACTATTTCACAATACGTCATCGATAATCGACATGTGATAAGTTGAGAATGTAATCTTTGGTGAAGTCACGCTTCTATTATAACATTAACCATAAATAATAACGTAACACGTACGTAAACGAATAATAAATAAACGTATTTTTAGGTATTTTTTAGTATGTTTGTGTGTAGAATAATAAGTGTTACATGTAATTTGCTGACACAATGATATAAAAATAGCCAAAGTGCATTGATAATAATGATCTGTGGATATGTTATTAGTGTAACGGAGTGTAATAAAAATCGGCTGGCTCTGTTTCACGAAATACACGGAAAATTTGTTTATAAATTTCATTCCCTTGCACGTCTATTTGTTTATTTAACAAACATGTATGTAGTTATATAGGTAATTGGAATATATTGGTCACTTCGACTAAGGAGAACCTATATCCAGTAAAACATATTTTTGTTCAACGTATGTAGTTTACCAAACGATAATGTGACGTTAAACCAAACCTATACCGGCGCTTGATAGCTCCGCATAGTTTCCTTAGTTTAGTGGAAACTAATTTGGAACATGACGCAGTGACGGAAAACTTTGGGCTGCGGTAGAATGCGGTGATTTGTACTAGAACACTTACAGATACTTCACATGATGGCCCCATTAAACATGGCCTCTTCATTACATTACCGCTGGCCACATGCCGAACATTGAGTTATGGTTTCATTTTCTCAATCGTAATAGATATCACTCACCAATGGTATGAGAATTTATGTGTCCTGTGAATAACGCACATGCACAAGGTCTAACAGAGACGTCGTGACAAATATTCAGAGATCCTTCCTTAAAAATAAACAAAAAAGCAGTCAAATTTTTCCTGAAACGTTTCTTCAAAGATTGAAAATGAAGAATAATATTTTAATTAAAACTATACTAGACGGCTGAAAATCTAGAGAGTGGCTCATGTTATAAACCTGCTCACAATGTATAGCAGTCGACACGAAGAAAAATACATGCAGCCCGTATATTTTTCCTATAAAATCGTGCGCCGTATATATCTGAGAGCATATCCGATTACACAGCTTCTGCTGCAATAAGTACGCATGTGCCGCAGTTTTCTATTGGTTGTAACCACTTGTCGGATCCACCTGTTCCATTTCCAGTGCTATCATGGGCGGGCATATCGTTCGGGCGGTCAAATATTTTGGGTATATCTATTCGATAATTTAGTTATGAATGTAAATTTTATTATCGATTTTGTGTTCTTAAGAATGGAGAATAATTCAAGCTCTACAGTGTATTTTCAATATCGTCCTTATTTAATAAGTGAGGAATATCAGATGATGACATATATGAAGTGTTTAGGACGTGAGGTCAAAATATGAATGTAAGTGATGTTGAAATATATATTTCATTAACAAAAATGTACGTTAGTAGCATATATGTATAGTGTAAAAAGTAGTAAAGAAGTACAACTACGAAACGGAAAATAATGGAATCTCGCGGAAGGAAGATGGTATTTTTAAAATGACTTTTCAACAAAAAAAAATAGATTGGATATCTTACAAGATGAAATTTTGCCTTATTATGCGTGACAAAAAGACGAAACAGTGATATGGTGAAGAAGCTATTTAAAATAAATATTAAAAGCTCAAAAATCTAGATCGAAGAATATATTAAATTTTGACAAAACATAGATGCATGAAGGTGATACGGAAAGCAGTACGATATGATATAATAAGTTCTAATGTGACAGTGCTAGTAACCAATACTGAATAGTGTGTATATATTCTAAGGCATTTTATCCTTTTCAATGCGGAATTCACAAACATTTGCAAGATTTATTTAATGCTGCGGAAATCTCTACTTGAACAAATTTTCTGAACTATAACATTTTCTATCATTTTCATAATGAAATTGTCATGGCAGATTGTCAGAAGCTCAAAACAAAATAGTAGCAATAATATTTGTACTATTTTTCAAAATTGGTCAAAACAGAAGCTGCAAGATCAGGCAGATTTAAGTGGGTGATGTCCAAACGGACGGCATTCTAATTTATAGAGAGGATGGCACAGGGGGCACATTTAAAGTAAATTGTTAATGTGCTAGGTTCAGTCGACGTCAACTTATTTTGGATAATTTTGTGTGCTTTGGACTCTTTTCAAGTGTACGCTTAGGTAATCATGCCACCCTCACTTTCCGTACTCATCTCTGTGTTGTGAATTAGTCACTCTCTATTATTTTTGACTTTGGGTAATTGATAATACAAGATAAAAACTTTAAATTTGGAGATAATTCTTATCATTTTTATTATGTAACGCGTCGAAATTGGCAAAAACTGTTATATCACTGTTTCTACTAAAAATAATGGATGTTATGTATGCAATTATTTTTGTCATTTTTGTATATTTTTTATATCTGATTGCCTTCAAATTTAGTACGCCTATGAAACGTTGCTCCTCGCACGCTTCGCACGTCGCGCTTGTCTACAAGCTAGCGATTAGTCACTCTCTAGATATTCGGCCGCTGACTATAATTGACCATCGGTGATGTGTTGTTCCTTCACAACAGGTTGAATAGAAATTATATGCGTTTAAGTAAAAATTAATCTACACTGATCCAAGTAAACTATGTTGCTAAAAACATTTTTTTATCTGGTGTAGGTTGGTGTCTTAAATATAATCCACAGGTAAAATAACATTTCTACACACATATAAGCGATTATATCACTTGTGGCCAGTAAAGTAATTTATTGAACTTTAAAATTCACTTCTGGTAAGTCATTTGTTTATTTGTAATTATTTTGCAGTTAACTATAGTTGGCAAATATGGTTACTGAAACATAAATTATTCGCCATAAAGGCGAAATGTGCCGAAGGATCGTGGATCAGTTCAATTTAGCGTTACTAAGCCTTATGTGGTTATGGTGTGTACTTTGAGAATAAGAAAGAGATAGCAAAGAAAATCATGGGGTCAAACACGGATTTAACAATTGGAAAATCAAACTTAAACAGTTCCATTACATTTACTTCTGGTATACAAATTTCTTATTGTAAAAGTAAATTTTTTATGTTTATATGTTTGGTCGGTCAATGGTCGCGCGGTTTAAGGCGTCAGTACTTGAATCGAGGTGACTAGATCGGTGTGGGTTCGCGTCCAGATGCCGGTAGACCGTATATAAGCTATATTCGTGGAGAGATTTGGTACCCTCTCTGCGGGTATGGTAGGGTGGAAGAATGTTAGCTTGGGTCAATGTGAGAGATTGATACCGGTTGGTATTTGACTACCCCCCTAATTAATGAGATTTTCCGGGGTTCCCTTATTCCTGCACTGAATAGTGGTTAGGGCCTACTAACGTAAGTCGTTCTTGGGCGCCAATGCGGCCTGCTTAATAATAATATGCCACCCCATCTCCCGCACAAGTCTCCGACTTCTGAGCTAATCCCTGTGATTAGAATGAGAAGTAGAGTTATTATTATATTATTATTATCATAATAGGCCATACATTTTATAAAAAAAATTAATAACAAATAAATCATTATTCTAAAAAGTGTAGTTTTATTTAACAAGAAAAATTTAATAAACACGATTTTTCTTAAGTTTTATTGGGTTTTTTTGCCACACTTCCGTAATATTACGGAAGTGCGCGATAGTGATGTGATTTTTGTTATTTTTTTACTTATCTGCTTTTTTCAGTGTGAGATTTTTTGGTTAGGCAAACTTAGTTTAAAAAATAACCCTTCACTGTTCCGTTTGGCGCAAGGGCTTATTTAATTAATTTTTATTATTTTTCAGAAGTGTGGCAAAAAAACCCAATAAAACTTAAGAAAAACTAAAATTATGCCACAAATAAATAGCTTCAGACAAAACACGATTTTTTCCATTACATCACTAGAGCTGTAATAAATGCCCTTACGAAACCATTTACAGAACTGTAAAATTCATATTATTAAATGAAAGTAGGTAAAATGTATTAAAGATCTTACGTAGAAATTAGGTGTTGCCTTTTCTCCCTCAATGCTACTAGTCAGCTTTTGTTCAACGATACTAGTATAAGAAGTGCATTGTATGACATGCATATCTTTATTTATCTTCAGCAATTCGTTGAAAACAGCAAAATCAAATTGAACAAATTTTGAGCTCTTAGAAAACGATGCAGAAAAAAATTCTTACTCCTATTAATTTTTGTCTAATCTAGTTCTGAGAGTAAAACTTGAAAGAGAGCACTTTCATACTCTTAAAGTTATTCCTCTGAAAATATTATTATTAAGATATGCAGAGAATATGTATTTAGAACAAAGTAGTAGATATTTCGAGAACAAAAGTAATAATAATAAATACAGGTAGATATACTCAATGCCTTTCCTTCGCCAATGAAACTTCAAAGTGTATAACTACTTAAAACTAACAGCTGGTGTAAGATATGAATAGACCGAATTAGCATTTTCTAAAGAATAAAATATCAGTCTGCAGCACTAATAGCTACTAAAGAAACAATGTTAGATTATCTTATAGAGGATAAATCAAATACAGAACATTTCTATTCCTGCAGGCAGTTTTCTAAACATAATTAATTAAATTTGGTTATAGTTGAGAATATTTTCTTAGCTTTCAATTTAAAATATTGTTTGGTATGTCCTTTGAGACTATTACGGCTGCTAGTTTATTAAACATTTATCTAATGCATTAGTACATATAAAATCATTGAACTACTGTTCAGTCCTTGTAAAATATGCAATTAATTCCATAAAATAAGGTAACCTTCCTTTATTTTTCAAATAACTTTCCAGTAATGTTATTACATATCTTTTTTTCCAGTAACAATCGACATAGATGGCTTAGAAATTTAGATAGCAATCGCAGTTTTGAAAGTAGTATTTGAAAATAGTAAACTGGACGAAAAAAAAACTAAATATGAATTGGGTAAAGATCATTATATCTTCTGATGATCCTACATTTTATCTACAGAGTATTATTAATAGGTAAAATTATCGGAGAACTCACACTGGATGATGGAGGCTCATAATCAGTAAACTGAAAAATTAAATGTGTGACGTGGAATAGCAAGAAGATGAGCCGATAGGTTTATATTTTTTGAGCAATCTGTAACTGAACAATCTGTAGACATTTTGAATTTCTCCAATTGAATTGAGCCCAGCACTGAAAGTTTTATTTCCCCATTCATTGAAACCAAGCTTCCCCGACAAAGAGTTTGTTTTCCAACGAGATGGTGCTCCCCCGCATTATGCTGCCCCTGTGCTTATATTTTTAAATGAAACGTTTCTTAATCGATGGATATGAAGAAGAGGACCTATCGAATAACATACACGATCGCCAGACCTAACCCCGTTAGATTATTATTTGTGAGGTTACTTGAAATCAAAAGTGTATGCTGACAGACCAGATAATTTGGAAGTATAAAATGAGAAGATCCGAAGCGAAAGGCATGCTATAACCTCTGTAATGATTGAAAACGTGTAAACATAGTTTATCGATCTCCTTGAATATTGTCAAGCAGAGCATGAAGCGCATTTTGAACATTTATTTTAAAGGACGTTAAATTTGGATTTGTAGTTATTTATTTATCGTAAATTTCTTTTGTCAATCATTTTTTTAGTATTTTACACTCAAAACATTATCCACTTTCTGAATCTGAAGAAAAAAGTTCGTGTTGCCATTTCAAAAAATTGTCAATGACGACACAACTTCTTCAGTGTTATAGAGGATCTGAAAACCATATTAAAACATGGCATTCAATTCAAAATCTCTCGACATGTCTTGGTGCTCTTGTGAAACATAAATTCTTTAAGTTTATTGAATGTACACATTCCATTCGAAACACACTGTATAAGATGGAGTGTATGCAGTAAACACATTACTAATAATAAGTACTTAATATTTCTCGGATTTCTGATAGGTAGATTTGGCCTGTGACCTACTTATTTACAATTTTAAAATTCATGAAATTCGCTATGACAATATTTACATCAACTGCAGATATCACATTGGTCGCGAACACACCGCATTTGAACAGGATTTTCATAAATCCCACTGTGAAAATAGATTTGCTAATAAAAACTTTGATTTGCCACAGGAATAACACTATAGGCGTGTTATATACGTTCGCAGATCGGTTCCTAGGGAAGGAATACCTAGAAAATCAATTGTTGCACATATGCAGAAGATACTTTAGTGTCATACTATTGTCTAACTGAATAGTGTTTGAACTCGTAGAGGTCAATAGAAGAATACGGTATGAAAATGATTTATTTGTTTCAAAGACGGTCAATGAATAGTTACTCTCCATGTTAAGGAAGACGATCTGATGAATATCGTTTGAATGAATGCTTTACTTTACGATAATCCTTGTGAATCCACCTGGAATTTGATCAGTATGATTAGTCGACCTTAGACGGCATTTGCACTGCATGAGCAAAGGAAAATATATTTTCAGTAAAAATAAAAACAAAAAATCAACTGTTCGTTCCTAATTCGTCAGCAATACTGACCGAAATGTTTCCTGATACCCATCGGTAAAAGTTATTTATTTAGATCGTCATTGAGACGTTTAATGTTCACGGCGTGAAATAAAAGCACGAGGTTTTAGCCGAGTGCTTCTAAGGGCGTTGCATAGAATAGTTTATGTACGTCCAGATGTTAAATTGCATTTTATAGTAAAAGTTTTCGGGCACTAAGTATCACTTTAACGCCCCCGGTCTTTATTGACGCTCGGGCGTGCTTCTAAGGGCGTTGCATAGAATAGTTTATGTACGTCCAGGTGTTAAATTGCATTTTATAGTAAAAGTTTTCGGGCACTAAGTATCACTTTAACGCCCTCGGTCTTTATTAACGCTCGGGCATTAATTACTGTAGTTACTATAATGCACCAAATATTCAGACTCCTTCAACTAATGGTGTTTACTCTAACTATATTTATTGAAGGAAATTATCATTTTGTGTACTCATTTTATGAAAAAAGATTAAGAACTACAAACAATAATTTACCATTTAATCATACTAATATAATTATGATTTACATTTGTACGTTTACAATACAATTAACGAAATATTAGGGCAGAATTTATCCAATTGTTCTGCAGGGCTACTTTTTGTAACATCAGTAACACTAGTATCTTAGCAAAATTCTACGGAAGATCCAAAGCACCTACTAGTTGAAGGTATATTAGAGAATATTTATTTTTTATTTCCATGCTGTTGGACACTGAATTTTCTATATAGCCTTCAGCAACAGTGGTTAATTTCCAACCATCATGGCGCTTAATACTAGTTTCACCTGCTTCAGCGTCGGCTAAAAGAGTAGCCGAAGGAAGCCGAAAACAATGCCCGGTATATTCTTTTGGGTTTGGTAATTTAAGATAGTTTGCTATTTAATAAATACCCAACGCATTTTTCCTAACCCCTTGATTGAAACATTTATTATTATAATATACAAAAAAACGTCGATGCTCATATCGAAATATCTTGGTGACTTGTTTACATTGTCAATTATACTAAATATGCCCTGTATTTTAGTCTTAGATTATTTTATAGTTATTAGCCAAGTTTTATGTAAATCCTGAATATCATCTATTGTTATGTTACATAACTTTTCTCTACGACAAGCTCCACTGATGCCAAAAATCAGTGCCACCTAATTAAAAAAAATAATGTAGGTACATTTTACTTTACATTAACAACTTACCTTGATCATTAAACCTAACTTCTTCGGCTTGTAATTTATTTTTTTTTTCTTTTTAAGAATATTATTAATCTTGAATATTTGCTAATGTCGATGTTATGATGTAAAAGCACCGTTGCCTTTAACATGGAATAATACCATAAAAAGGACGGCTTACAATTTTCACGTTTTTTTTTTAAAATATACTAGGAGCTCATGTCAGTGTAGTGATTCACGTTTTTAAGGGAATACTATTTAACAAAATCATCTTAAGTTTTGCTGTAAAGTTTTTTTATTTTTGAAGCCGGCGACAGGCTTCCTTTCGTTTCCTCCGTCACTTTAGCAATTTCAGGAGACGTACTCGGAATGTCTTCTGTACTACTATCACAATTCAAATCCATATTTTACCAATTACGAGCTCAAATTATTCTCAGTGTCAGTATGATCTGCTACCGATGTGGGTAATTTTATTATTGCATTAACTAATGTCACTATCTGAGAGTATGTATAGGTATAAAATTTCAACTAGTTGTGACCATTTATTTTCTAATAATCGTTAGTAAAAGACGACCACAATGACTAAGGTTGCAATGTTGAAGAAAATCGAGCACCGCGCTGTGATTACGTTTCTTACACAACAATACGTGACTGTGGATTGAAGACCTTAACCATCCACCCTATAGTGCCGATTTAGCCTCAAGTGACGATTTAGCCTCAAGTGACTATTACCTGTTCCCAAATTCAAAAAATATGTTCGTGGCAAGCGATTTTCAGATGATGAAGAAGTCAAAGCGGCAATTATCATATATTTTTTAGACAAGAAATATGTGTATTTTTACAGGAAACTACAAAGTTAATTTCTAGATTAATAGGTAATATATTACAATATATTTACAGGTAGCGTCAGTTATTACTAAACCAGATTTAAATGTTAGCGAAATCTAGACATCTATACAAATTAATGAAACCTTAGTCTGTGATATTACATTCTGTCTATATAAAGGAAGATGAAGATGAGTACGGTAAAAAAAAATCATGATTGATAGTTCCGAATTTCACTTAGGACTGGAGCACTATTGTATTGTTTGATAAAATATGAAACAGATATCAAGCCCTCATCTCACCGACGCTGACGTTCGTAAAGAGGAATTTAGCGAAAGCGAGCAGCATCTTATTGTAAACCTATGCTGAAGGCTACACATTAATTTAAGGAAATGCTTGATTTGCCGGATTGCTTTAGCATGGTATGCGTGCTCCAATAAGAGGATTATACAATGTATTATGTGAATATTCCTATGTAAATGAAGGTGGCCATTGTGCCGAATCCATTTCATTCACCTTCAAAAGACCTCCTCGGATTGGGAGCAGACAAGATCAATTTTTAGAGGGCAGTGGGAGACGGCCCCTATAACTGTAGTCCACTAAGAGAACTAGTAAGGAATGAAACAATACGGAGAAAGTTCATAAATCTTAATTTAGTAAATACTATTATACTATTATATTAGTCAAAGGGCTTAGCAGAATAAGTATCAATACCTATGTATGTGCTGCTCCCTAGTGGATTTAATTCAAATTTTCTGTAGTCGGCAATAACGTAAGCTTAAAAAATAAAAATTTTTTTTTCTAGAACTGTTTTTCCGACTTCGATGCCCAAAAAAATATGTCAGGGAATTTTTAAGAGCAACTCTGTAATAAAAATTGCCGAAATTTTTTTCAAAAAAGAAAAAAAATAGTAAAACATTTTTTTAATGGCAGATACTATCACCATATTCTACCACAAAAATGTTTAATTTATAGTACAAAGTGTCTAATTGTGAAGTTGATTGAAAGGGTTTTTCATAATTTAAAACATGAGTTGGAACGCAACTACAGAGTGTCCCGGGTTTTCATTGATAACTTTGGGAAAAGACAGAACATGAAAAAGTAATAGTTGTATTTCCTCTAATATGTTTTCCCCGTTTTCCTGATACAGGACGTTTAAAAAAATGCATTTTATTATCTACTAAACAAATAAATAGTTTTCGTTCAAATCTGGTATGTAAGAATCATAAGAAACGGTTCACAATATACCTGAAAATAGTTTCAATATTTTCAGTTTCAACATTCTGGCAACGAAGAATATAGGGTAGTGAAAATTAAAATAGAGTACCAAACAACAGTTTTGCCAAAAAATATATGATACAGTGTATAGGTATGTTTTTATCTTTCATTGATCAGAGTTTTTCATTGTGAAGCAGCAATAATCTCATAAGCCTGGTTTTGCACTTATGTAGATAAATATTCGGGAATTTAATGAACATTTGCTAATGAATTCTCTATCACCTAAAATCTATTATTAATTCAAACTTGAGAGCTTCAATGAGATCGTTGGCATCTGTGGAAAATGTTAAAGAAATTATATGAATATTTTATGTGCTGATTCCCTGACTGATAAAATTCGTATTTGTCCAGGTAGATCGAGCATTTGTCAAGCAATACGGACATTTCATTAGATTCAATAAAAACATCACGCTATAGTTATCTTAAAATTTTGATTATGTTCTGCGGAAACCAGTGATTGATTGTAAAACATATTGCATTTACAAACTTTCCTAAACTTCAGTCAGAATTTTATAGAAAATGGTGCTATTTACCTTAGCATATAGGCTGTCAGACTTGGCCGCCGGGGCGTTACATCCATCTTTCAGGCTTCAGATTTAGGGTGTGAGCGTTCTAACAGCTGAGCTTACTTCAGAATTTGAAATGATCTGAATACTCAAGACTTTTCCACAAACGATTTTATGCACATTTTTTAATATATAGAACGACTATTTGTGTGAATTGGACAAATATTTATATATAGGGCAATATTTCAAAATGTTAGTACGTGTAGTCGATAAAAAAGAACTCTTATTATCTCTAGAGGCTATCTGAGGGACATAAGAATGTATATATTTTTTTTCGATTTTCTAATAAGTTTAATGAAAATCTATCAAGAAGATCATGGATTGGGAAACCGATAGGTTGATAAACCCTATCTAATTTAGCAGAAATTTAACAAATTTACTCTGTTCGGATTATATGCTATTAATATATACATTGTAATGAGGATTCCAAACAAGGCATGCGCTAATTTGGAACGAACAAACGGAAAGTATAGAAGCTAGACTACTTCGTATGATGAATCCCAACATTTTATAACTATTGGCTACAACATGCTGTAGATAGGGTGATTTAGTTAGAACTTATCTAAAAAAAAAATTGGGAAAAGATGCGTAATGAAAAATGGAGACAATATAGTATAAATTGTTTTTGTAGAATCGTTATAGTTTCCGAGAAAAAAAAATTATTGAAGTTCTGGTAGTTTCAACCTTTACATCGCTGGGCTACTGTAGTGTCTGGCCAGTCGATTTCAAATATCCGATTACTTATCCTATTGTTCGTGATGCCAATATTTTGTGTTAGTTTGTAGAAACTGGGTAAGACGGGTAAGTTAACTATTTTACTAATTAAAAAAATTAAATCTATTAATAATTAATAACAATAGCGCCAAAAGCAGTTGAATTTCCTGAATGAAAATATTTCAATTTGTGTCGGGTCGCCGATTATATGCTTTATCAGGTTTTACAGTGGACTAGTTTCCAGTGTCGTGCAGAAGTGTATTTTTAAACTCCTCTTTTTTATTTTATTTTTACAAAATTCTATTTGTGAATTCCATGTACATTCAAACATTCTTTTAGATAAGTCTCATAAATGTGTAGTCTTTGTAACAAATATACTGACTTCTATTAGTAAGGTAAAATCTAAAGAAGTCATTCAAGTTATTTGAAATACCATACTGGTTCAATTTAATGCAATGTACTGAGTTATACGTGACACTTAAATGGATTTTTATAAAACCATGTTGTTGGATAGATAAGACACCTTTTACATAATTATATAATGGTCTATATAAAAGAAACTGAAATACCTGTGAAAAATTACATATGATTGGAATGGGTCAACAATTAGTTATTATGTTGTTTTATCTTTCATAAAACACGATATATTATCGACAGTTCTCAACTTGACTTTTTTTAACATAGAGGGTAAGTACCAGTCGCTATTGAAAGATTAAATAAAATGGAAAGAGGATTTGATAATGTATGAGCACAATCTCTCAAAATAAAACCGGAATACCATCAGTTCCAGGGGCAAATTTAGATTTCATCTGTTTCAAGGCTTCTAAATGAACAACATACTTGCTTCATGAAAAATAATTTTAATGACAGTAAAGTACCTACCTCTATAATAATTAACGTATTATTATAGTATTAGTAAAGTACAATTTCGTGAACTAGAAAATTAATGTTGCAATTATTATATATTTGCAGTTTTAGCTAAAAACAAGTCAGCAGTGTATTATTCTGTACCTTTTCTCAACATACGCGTACCAAATTTAAATACGATAATACATTTAAAACAATTGTACAATATCTGTGCTGTAAAACAAATTCTAAAACTGCTGTAATATTTTATTAACTGCTGCCGAAGAGATTTAAATAATATAACTAAATAATTTTAACTTCTTTCGGTTTCACCAGATAAGTAAAAATAATTAATTTGTTTGTGGAACAATTAATTAATATTGACTTAAATATTGGAAACTAGTTAGATAAACTAACTACAAAATTCGTTTTACTTCAGTTTCTGAAACTAGTTTCGTTTACCTATTCCTCAACTCTAACATGAAACTGATTAAAAAGGTAAACACGCCGAGAACTTCAACGAATTAATTACAAACCCTGTTGCTGCAATTGCTCTAAACTGGGGTATTTAAATGAGTCTTGAAATAGGTACCTAACTTAAATGCGAGTGTTGCCACTGTTTACTATATACCTAGCTAATGCTATTATTTCCTAGCTTCAACATTAATTTAATATTTCAGTACACGCTCTTAAAAATGAATACTTTAAGAACTGAAAATAAAAGTGGGAATTACTAGACCGCAAAATAATTACAGAAAAATATGATAGCAATCGTAACACAAAACTAGGTAATTATACAAGGTGTCCCAAAATTAGTGTACCTACAAAATAGATCCATTACAGTCAATTTAGTTATACAGTATGCGCCAAAAGTATGGAATAAATTCAATAAAAACGAAACAATTATTTTTTGGAAAATATCCTCGAACAGGTCGATTTTTAATTTAAAAATACATAATTTAGCGTAAAATGCGATTTTCAAATGTTATTTGTTTTCGAGTAATGACGTCATCGATTTTTTTTTAAATGGCAACACCATATTTTTTTCCTTGACTCTGAAAGATCGATTAATTCTCTATCAGACAGTACTAAAATTTTGCCCTCTTACATAGGAAAGTTTTCGAGTAAATGACGACTGATTGTTAGAAAACGTAAATTTTATCCATAAAAAAGTAACAATTCTGAGGTATGTAAAATAAAATACAATTGATTAAATTTTATACTTAAATTAAATGTTCGAATTGCCATCCATCAACTTCTTCACAATGCGCAAGTCTGTGAACAAATTCTTCGTGCACATTATGAATGATTTCTGGGGTAACTCTGCGTATTTCGTCCCGAATGCGATTTTGAAGTTCTTCTTAATTACGTGGTTTATTAATGTACACTTTTGACTTCAAGTATCCCCATAAAAAATAGTCAAGAGGTGTAAGATATGGCGATCTTGCAGGCCATTCTATCGGTCCGCGTCTACCGATCCACCTCCCAGGAAAATAGTGCGGAGGTGCACCGTCTTGCTGAAACCATGGTACCGTCAGGAATGTCAGGGTCATTGTCGTTAGGAAAAATTACTGCAAGGGCTGGAACAAGGTCATTTTCTAGAAACTCTAAATATCTTTGTCCTGTAAGGGTTCCTTCAAAGAGGAAAGACCCTACTATTCCAGCCCACACATTTAATTTCTGAGGGTGTTGGGTATGTGCCTTTGCCATCCAATGAGGATTTTCCCGACTCCAATATCTGCAAGTTTGACGGTTTAATGTACCATTCAGACAAAACGTGGCCTCATGTGAAGAAAGTATTTGCGGGTGTAAATTTCTATTTCCTTGACATAAATCCATTAGAATTTCGCAAAAGTGTAAGCGACGATCGGTATCATATTCATTGAGTTCCTGCACAAGTTGAATTTTGTAGGGATGATATTTTTCCTTCCTCAAGATACGTAGCACTGTGCCCTGACTAGTGTCATTGTTTAATGCAACCAATCGTGAATAATTATGAGGATTATCCACCATACTTATCAAAATATTCTGTTTCTGATTTTCATTAATGCTTGGACGTTTAGACTCTACCTTACTAACTGTTGATTAGCTGATAGGGCGATCTATCGCAAACTTCCTGCTGAGTTCTAGTCATATTCCCGCATCCGAAAAGAATTAAAATTTCAATTCTTTGAGTAACATTTAAATGTGCCATAATACTTTAAATTGAATAATAATTTCTATGTCGCTTACAATACTTATTAGAAAGTCGGTGTGACAATGACACTTTGCAAAGATTTTCCCTACGTGATCCATAAAAGAACTATGGAATTCGATAAACTAAACTTGATAACGTTTTTGCTTTATTTTAATTGATTTACGTTTTCTAACATTCAATCGTCATTTACTCGAAAACTTTCCTATGTAAGAGGGCAAAATTTTAGTACTGTCTGATAGAGAATTAAACGATCTTTCAGAATCAAGGAAAAAAATATGGTGTTGCCATTTAAAAAAAATCGATGACGTCATTACTCGAAAACAAATGACATTTGAAAATCGCATTTTACGCTAAAATATGTATTTTTTAAATTAAAAATCGACCTGTTCGAGGATTTTTCCCAAAAAATAATTGTTTCGTTTTTAATGAATTTATTCCATACTTTTGGTGCATACTGTATTTGGAATTGCTTCGTTTAGCGATGGATGACATGAAATATTTACAGAAGAATAAAATTGATTTTCCTAAATTTCTGCACAATTTGCTCATGGATTTTAATGATTCACGCGATCAGCGTTATGACAACATGGATATTTTTATTGTGTAACTGAACGTACCTATTTGACAGCGTCTTTTCTTTTGAAAAATTTTCATTGGATGAATGGTTTTAAAAAATGAACATTTAAACAATAAGCAAACGTTGGAAGTATATGCAGAGTTTTTCAACGAAAAGTATCCACCCTTAATATATTTTAAAACTATCTTTTGGTTGAAAATTGCCAATCCATGTCAACAAAGATAACAAAGGGGACATTTTTTAAATAAAATCCGAATTTCTGCCATCAACCCCTTAGCCGTTACAGTCACCTCCTCTTAGTTTGTAAATTGCACCATACCATATGTGGCACATCGTTGTAAAGGTTATTTCATAGGGAATGCATTCTACTATTCATTTTGTGTGTGAAATTCAGAGATAAAAAAATTTAAAAAAACTTTTTCTGTTTATTTTGGTTAAGCTACAGAATAATAGGAATTACTGTCAAACTAATTGTTCAAAATTTGAAAGAGTTCACGAACATTTGCGAGAACTTGAGGTCACTTGTCGACAGTCTTCTATTATTCACTGCCTAAGAAATAATCCAACGGAGACAGGTCGGGTGATCTAGCCGGTCATTCGATGGGACTGCGTCTTTCAAGCCATCGTCCAGGAAACCGATCGTTCAAATATTCTGGAATGGGAACCGCATTGTGAGGAGGTGCACCATCTTGCAAGAAAACTGGTTCATTTTCAAGCCAATTTTCGTAATTTTCCAGTAATTCTGTTATGCGCGGATCAACAACGGTATCAAGAAGTTCAAGATAAGTAGCGCCAGTCAAATTACCACAGTATAGGGAGAGCAGTAGAATCACTTGGGCCGAAATAATAAGTCGCCCATAGCAGCTCGCGCATCCATTTCAGGCTGCAGAGACCTCGGCACAGTACATCCAGCTCTGGGTATGCGAACATCGGTTATACAGAGCCGTATTAAAGCAATATTTTGAGTCTAAATCGAGGAACAAGTCGCTGCGGAGCAGTTAGATGTTTTAACAAAAAAAACAAAGTTCTGTGCAGTGGGGAAGATTTATTAGAAAAGCTGCGCAGGATTAGTAATAGTTCATACAAACTATGTCAAATACATTTTGAAAACAATATGTGTTCTAACGGTTCGCGCAATAAATTACGCAAAGAGGCCGTTGCAACGTTTCCTGTACAAGACGGCTCATCTTCAAATTAGTAGATGATCATATTTCTCGTAGACACTATAATAAAAGTAAGTCTAAAAACAAAATAATAAAAAATATAAATATTTAGGTACTATTTTTTTCACAAATTTACATTTTAATGCACTCTTTCTCTTTATCTCCAATTTAATATTTTTCAGTTAAAAAACGTTATAATATGAGTGAAGAAAATGGAGTATCATCTTAAAATTGTCAGGGAAGTTGTAGAATGGAGCAATAAACTCCCACCTGAAAGCACATTCATTTGAAGGCTCTCAAGGGGTGTATTTTAGCCTTAAATTAAACATAAATTTAAAAAACGCTATCATGTGAGTGAAGAACATGGAGTATCATCTTAAAATTGTCAGGGTAGTTGTAGAATAGAGCAATAAAATCCTACTTGGAAGCACATTCATTTGCAAGGCTCTCAAGGGGTGTATTTTAGCCTTAAATTAAAAATAAATTTTAAAAAACGTTATCATATGAGTGAAGAAAATGGAGTATCATCTTAAAACTGTTAGGGTAGTTGTAGAATAGAGCAATAAAGTCCCACCTGAAAGCACATTCATTTGCAAGGCTCTCAAGGGCTGTATTTTAGCCTTAAATTAAACATAAATTTAAAAAACGCTATCATATGAGTGAAGAAAATGGAGTATCATCTTAAAATTGTGGCTGTTAAGTATTTAAATTTAAAAAACGTTATCATATGAGTGATGAAAATGGAGTATCGTCTTAAAATTATTAGGATAGTTGTAGAATAGAGCAATAAAGTCTCACCTGGAAGCACATTCATTTGCAAGGTTGCAAAGGGGTGAATTTTGACTTGAAATTAAAAATAAATTTAAGTAAACAATTTTTCTGTTCTAAAACATACTTGCCTTCTGGCTTACGTAGATCATTTAAGACAAAAAAAGTCATAATAAATTATTTTTCCACTAAACTTCAAACGATAAATTTTAAATTAAAAAAAAAATCCCCAAAAAAATAAGTAAATAAATAAAAATGTTTTGTGGTGCAATATATATTTTAAACTCTTTTTTTTTAGAGCCCAAAACAGTAAATTCACAGTTTATGTTAGTAGCAGTAAATGATAGTATATAATACAAGTTGAATTACCCATTTATAACTGTATAATGAATTATTACATAATGTGGATAGATATAACGTAAACTTTCATGTGGAATAAACGACTACGCTTTGCGCGCAAATAAGAAATTCTTATTCCAGTCCTGATCACCGATTCTGTAATTTCCATCAGATGCGCTATCGCACTCACATTTCGAGGTCACCGCAGAAAACTGAAGGCAGTTCAAAGTGCCGACAACGGAGTGAAATTGCTGGTCTACCTATGCTGTGAAATTACCGCCAATAAAGAACGGACCAACAATTTGGTCTTCTAGACCAAACATTAAGTCTCTGTGGATATTAGATATGGGTGTCTCAAAACAAATGTGGGTTCGTGTCGGACCGTTATGCCTGTTGATTTCTCCATTAAAAAAAAGCATACACTCATCGCTGAAGCAAATATTGTACAAGTTCCCGTTATTCAATAGATTATTAGACATAATCTCGCAAAACTGTAGTCTTCGATCATCGTCGTCTTTGTTTAGTTCCTGAACAAGTTTTGTCTTGTATGGGTGAAATTTGTGCTCTTTCAAAATTCTCCATACACTACTTGTTGAAATCCCTGATGCCAGGGAAAGTTGACTTAAAGACTGATTGTTATCTATTGCAACGTGTCCCAAAACGGCAACTTCAACAGATTCATTAATAATTCGTCTTTCTGGTTGATGTTTTTTGTTTGCCACTGATCCAGTTTCCATGAATTTTTGCATCAACTTTAAAACATATTGATGACCAATGAATTTATCGAGATGCATTTCATTGAAAGTATGCGCTGCAGCGCGTGCGCCGTCGATATTTTTGAAATAGAAACGCACAATCTTGATTCTTTCGGCACTCGTGTACATCATGTTGACTCTTTTAATTGTTAATAAACTGGAAGTTGACTAACTGAAGCAAAAACAGAAGGTGGAAAAAAATATCGGTATTGTTAATAGTAGTTTAACCAAAACAAACAGAAAATGGTTTTTTAAATATTTTATCTCTCAATTTCACGTGAATATACAAAATGGATAGTAGAATGAATTCCCTATTAAATAACCTTTGCAAGGATGTGCCCCATATGGTATGATGCCATATGAAAACTTAGAGGGGGTAGCTGTGATGACAGAAATTCGGATTTTATTTAAAAAGATGTCTCCTTTGTTATCTTTGTTGAAATTTCTTGGCAATTTTCAACCAAAAGATAATTTTAAAAGATACTGAGGGTGCTACTTTTCGTTGAAAACCCCTGTATAAGTTTATTGTGGTATGTAGGTATTATAGCTGATTTTTATTCATATCTTTTTATTGAGAATGAGCTATACCCTAGGGCTTTCTTAGATAAAAACAAGGTAATTTAAATCAAATTACTTAAGTATCATCTTCCAAAAGAAGGTGTAGACCCATAAGGCTATGTAAATTATTCATTTTAACCATGAAAAATTGATCATCTGGAGTTTGCATTCAAAAGTGATCAACTTCATTCTTGACTTCTTTGGTTTATACCCGCAATTTTTTCTCTTCAGGAAACTTGTCTGCCAATGTTTTATGGATTGGTGCAAAGAAAAAAACATTAAGTTTTATTCAGAAGATGTATTGATTGTGTATTTCTCAAATTTAGCAAATAAAATGAAGCCGTCAACGCTTTGGTCACAGTATTCAATATTGCGGTCAACGTTGAATATAAAGAAGGGGATTGATATAAGCAAACATTCAAAATTACGTGCTATCCTCAAGAAACAAAATGAGTGATATGTACAGAAAAGTCGAAGTATTTACAAAGGAGCAGTTAATTGCTTTTTGAATAGTGCACAACATTTTTAAAAATGTATAGTTAAAAGAATTATACGTTGTCCCAATATTGGAGGTAGCAGGTGCATGTGGTTCTGATGAATTTGTCAATTTAAGAATTGATAACGTTGAAAATGTGAAATCCTCTTTAATTATAAAAATTTGTAATAGTAAATCCAAGAGACCACGTTCTTTTACTGTGCTAGGAAACAATTATTTAAGTTTTTCAAAAATATGTTGCTTTATATCCACCCGGATTGGTAGAACGTCGATTATTTCTCATATAAGTTAGTGGAAAGTGTCATCAAATGGTGAAATCAGTGTCATCTCGCATGAAGTGGCAAAATTTTTGAAGCTGGACAACTGTAAAGAGTACAATGGATATGAATTACGGCGAACGTCTGCTACCCTTTTAGCTGACGGTGGTGCTGACCTCACTTGTCTTAATGACACGGAGGGTGGGGATCGAGCACTGCGGCGGAAGGCTACATTGAAGACTCAGTTTTGAATAAAGAAAATATTGCGAAAAGAATACTGAGAGTTGATAGTGGTAATGATAAACCAAGCACCGTTATCAATTTCTAATTTAACAACAAATGAAAATGTATAATTATTCATAAAAACGTGTAGGACTGCTTTGAGAATTGCCCCAAGAATGATGGTAGTGGTAGTTTTAGTGGTTTATTTGATTTTAATACTTGTTCAGACTTTGTATTTAATATCAATGTGGATAAACAAATCTTATTGTAAATATTGTTGTATAAATTATTATAAACTAAAACTTGATTAACACTTTTTTTCCTCATTAAGGAAAATATCAGCCCTAGAGACTCCTGACAGTACAAAAATGAGTTTTCCGACGGTTGAAGAAAATAAAATCTGTTGCACGGATACACTATCCCCTGTGTTGTAGAAGATGAAAAAACCATAAATACATCATGTCGTTTAAATGAATGTTATATAATTTTTTACCGTGTCATATTCAACTCAGGCAGAGGTATGACGCTTTTACCTAGAAACAAGGTTACACTTTCGTCCTAGATCTGACAAATTAATCCTTCAAGCACTCTTCAAACAGTCGCATATAAATCAACATACGCCGTGAAAAACTTCTTCACTGTGTTCTTTACTAACTGAACCTTCCGTGTTGCGAACATAAAGTAATTAAATTGCCACTTGAAAAGGGTAAGTATGGAGCATACGTCCAGAAATACTCTTTCCTGCAAGACATGTGACCTATACCTGTACTTATTTTTATCACTGGATAAATTATTTAAAGGCGCCGTTTTTTACGTGTAATTTTCATTGAATTCATAACTATTTTTAGAGGCAGTACAAAAAAGAATGAAGCAAATGTGTCAATTATACAGAGTGATTCAGAACGAACTTATCCAATAAAAATAAATAATTTTGAATATACAGGGACTCTTGCAAATTTAATTTTATAATAAAAAAAGGCAGATCGAATCAAGGCAAAGCAATCAGTCGACGATCGACGGCGGCAAAGTGTAATAAAAAATGAACGGACAAAATATTCAATAATGATAATCAATAATAATAATGATAATGATAATGATAATGATAATGATAATGATAATGATAATGATAATGATAATGATAATGATAATGATAATGATAATGATAATGATAATGATAATGATAATGATAATGATAATGATAATGATAATGATAATGATAATGATAATGATAATGATAATAATAATAATAATAATAATAATAATAATAATAATAATAATAATAATAATAATAATAATAATAATGAAATGACAATACAAAACAAACTAACGCGAGTACAAACAAATTTATGTATTACTGATATAACTAAAAGCGATATATAATTCTTACAGTGAAAAATGTCACATGAGGTGCATATTTTATTATAATTGCATGTCATTGAATACACAGGAGACTTCAATAAAACATTAGTGTTAGCAATCGGGCAGTAAAAAGTTTGTGGTGTACGACTAGCTACTCTATTTGTTAAAAAGTATACGGAATTTAGGATTTGAGGACAATCGATATTATTACTCAGAAGTGAATGTAAAAACCTTAAACTGTAAAAGTTCCTCCTAAACTCGCTGTTGGGATACACGCCGTCGATATGAAATGCTAGAAATTTCAAGTTTCGATCCAACGAAAGTGAAGAACAGTTTTATTAGAACTTCGTTATCTTCAAATACACGACCTTGTCTTACTACGAATCCCAAACGCTTTAATGAAGCAGAAACTGTTTGATGAATGTGTTCAGAGAAACTCAATTTATTGTTGAAGCATACACCCAAATCTCTAATCGTGTCAGTACGTAATAAAACTTCAGTATCTACATTGTAATGAAATAGAATAGGCTTTGTTTTACGTGTATATGATATTACTTTACATTTCGAAATATTTAATTGTAACTTGTTAGAATTGCACCACTGTGAAACTTTGTTTAACTCATTCTGAAGAGCCATACAATCATGTAAACTATTAATAGACGAATAAATTTTTAGATCATCAAAAAAAAATCAACTTATTGAAAGTAACAGAGACATTAAGACCATTGACAAATAATGAAAAGAGTAATGGCCCAAGATTAGACCCTTGAGGGACACCTGACGTATAAACCCCAGATTTGAACCCGTTGTAGGTTAACATAATTGCAACGATTAGTTAAATAGGATTTTAATAACTGTACCGAAAGCAGTGAACCCGTAAGCAGATAATTTGTACAGCAATATTTTGTGGTCTATGCGATCAAAAGCTTATGAAAAATCTGTGTATACAACGTCTACTAGACCTTGCACATCTAATACATGACAAAAATTGTGTCATACAAATCAAATTAGTGTTAGTTGACCGTTTTTCCATGAAGCCATGCTGATCTGGCGATATTATGTTCTTAAAGTAAGGGTAGATCCGGTTATATAGTAAGATTTCATAGGCCTTTGCAAAATTACACAAAAGCGTAATAGGTCGATAGTTTTGTACACAAGATGGGTCACCACTTTTTAAAATAGAGCACACGCTAGCCGTCTTCCAATCATCAGGAAAAATCCCAAGGCGGAATGATAAGTTGAATATTGCTTGTAAAGGATATGCTAAAACTTGAGTGCAATCTTTGACAAAAAAAACTTGGACGTCATTTTATTTTGAAGTTTCTTTATGGAATTAATTTTCTCGATTTCAGAAAAAGCATTAACAAGATATAGTAGGCATATTAATATCAATATCAAAGTTTCGACTGGCATCAAAGGTGTTATTGGATTGCAGAAAGACACTGTGAAAATATTTTTAAATGATTCGACAATATCGCTACGATTGTTAAATTCTTGGTTTTCACTATCTCACTCTTTTGTTATTAATGAATGACCAAAATTTTTTTGGGTTAGTTTTTATATCACCTGCAACGTCAGTTAAATAATTTCTGTAGTCCCTATCAGCAAGAGTTTTTGCTTCAGATCTAACTCTCTTAAAATTGTTTAGGCTATCGATGTTCTTATATTTTTTGTACCGCCGATAAAAATATTCTTTTTGTTGTATACAGTTTTTCAACACAGAACTGAACCAGAATGGATATTTGTGCTTTTTTGTTATGTATTGAGGCAAGAATACGTAGTGTCAGAGTTTTTTCTCTTCTTTAAGAAACACAATTATCTAAAAAATATTTTAATACAAAATCCCATAGCAAAGCGTGTTAAGGAAAACAGTGTAGATGAGTTGTTGCTGTAAATATTTTTGACTGTAAGAATTTTTTGTTTTTTTTTTATTGGAAATATTACAAATTATGATCAGCACTTTGAGCAATGTTTACATTAAATAAAGTTTATTTTACCACTTTTAAAGTTTTAACAATCTGTGTTAATCTTCATTTCGTTCTTCTTGATTTTCAAAAAGTGCTCATATCTCAAAAACGGCCAAATAAAAAGATGTTGAATGTGGGTATACTTAAACTAAAAGAACAGAAACCATTCTAAAATTTATCTACATATATTGCATAGACAAATTTAGAGTAATACTATTATTATGGAGTCTAAATCATTATTGTATCCTTCATAAACAAAAAAATGTTGCATGTCGGTTTGGAAACAGTCCCACGTAAAATTTCTTGGTCAACCTCGATTGCAATTTGCGACACTACCCACAAAGAATGCATACGAAGCAGATTCTTGGTTTTTTCTTTTTCTTTCGGCAATTTATTGTACATACGTATAGACATACAATGAAAACCGTTAAAACAAGAAGCTGTCCTACATTGCGGTAAACGCAGATTTTCTTTGTGTCTGGTATTATAATTATGGATATCTTTATGTTTGATAAATTCCTTTAAGTTATTCATTACATACAATGCACTGAAGTTAATATACATATACAGAAAATATTTAACCGATCATGGGGAGATTTTACTACATACATTTCAAATGCATGGGGTATTGGTTGGAAGATGACGCACGGCAGGGCGGGCTTAGTCAGTACTCCCCTACTCTCCTACGCCCACGGCCGAACGCCAAACGAATAGTGTGCTTTACGAATACTGGTGTGACGCCTCTTTCTCTCTTTTCTTTCTCTCTTTAGAATCTTTCGCGTGTATCCCGATTGCGAACGACTATTTGTAATTTTCGTAGCGCCGGATATGACGTCACCAGCGTCCGGTTCGGCCGTCAGATTTGTGACGCACCTTCTCGGACTAAATTATATTGTGCTGCGGTGTTCGGCGGCGGTAAGTGACGTCACGGAGACGCAATTCAGGATATCTTTTCGGTCAGTCTCGAGCGCCAGTTTCTCTATGTTTAACGTGGGAGAAACTCCACGTGAACTCACCCTCGGTTAGAGTAAGTACTCGGGCAGCTACAGTGAAGAAAGTTAAATTCCAGGGGTCTGTTGTATTTTTTTTATTCCCAGAGAACAACAAAACTAGTTTTATCGGTGTAGTGATAGTTTTACTTTTCAAATAAACAGAATTATCAGTGTAGAGCGGTAAAAATCTATTTAAGTTCTTTTTTGTTAGATCGGAATTTTATCAAAGTTACTGATATGAATGAATACGACACATTCTTTCTTTAACAAATTTAATTGATGAAATGGAAATAAATAATAACCAGTTAAATAGTAATAAAGACTATATGAATTTGTCTTTAAATCGGATGCATAATTTACAATTAAAAATAAATAAACGGTCCTAAAATAAAAATGCTAGCTAAATATATTTTCTTACAATTTTCAAACAGAATATAAAACGGTCTGTTTCGGTGCTGAAAGAAAATATAAATTATCTACGAAATACCCTTAAAGTAAGACATACGGCATGAAATACTTTATTGGCAGAAAATCTTTACAAACAAAATACGGACTTAACTATAAACTTATACCTAGAGGACGGTTCCAGCGAGGTTCTGAAAATAAAAACAAAATATATGGATTTAGCAAAAATCTACTCAGAATTTATTTCGGCCCTGTAAATGCGAATAGAAAGCATTAGTTAAAAGCGGTTTTAAATTAACTGTAGCCAAGGAGAAAGCGCAAGCAGTGCAGAGTAACAATATACAGCAATTGTTATTAACAAAACAAGTAAGCGAACAAATGGGAGGGTTTTGGTCTAACGGAAAATAACGCAGTTTTCGGATGTCTATCCGGAAGGATAGAAATGAGTGCACGCGGTGTATCTCCCTTGATGGCGGTGTTGTGCACAGCCAAACCACCTCGGTGAGAACAACCCTGTACAACTTAGTCACCAACGACTCCTTAGTGCGGTGTTGTTCACAGCCAAACACTTTGGTGTACGTTCGGTGTACCAAAACGGCGTTTATCACTCGCCGGCGGTGTTGTTCACAGCCAAACCGGATGAGGACAACGTCGTGAAACGGCAGACAGTCGACGGCTCGGTCAGGTAGCGGTGTTGTGCACAGCCAAACTACCTCGTCCGTCAAAAGTACAAGCCAGCCCGTATGAGTTCAAAACACCCAAACGGCGTGAAAAGGATAGGATTCGGAGGAAGGTAGATTGCTTACTTATTTCCTGGGCACTGCTGGGCTCTGCGGCTTCTCCTGGCTCGGTTGGTTTTCTTGGGCTGATCGGGAGAACTTCTGGATTGGTTCTTCGTGAGATGTTTTCCAACAACTCTGCCTTTTTGCCTTTCGGTTCCTCACTTTTGTTAACTTACTCCCCACTTGACAACCACAGGTCACGGTGGGAGATGCGCGTGCGGTGCGTGATTTCGGAGTAGGGCATCGACGGTTTAGTAAAAATTAGTGCCTACTGATAAAAAATTCGAGCGCTCGCTGGACTTAATCTAACAAAATAAAATATTATTGCCGGAAATTAAATTTACATTAGGGATGAACCCGGGTGGTTCATTACACTGGTTTAGTCCGCCAAAATAGGGGAGGACGCGTCAAGCTTGGACGGCGAGCAGTAGAAGGGATTATTCTTGGCATTTAATATGATCGGTTAAATATTTTCACTATCTGTATATAGACGGGAGTGTTAATAGATTGTATTTAGTAAAAAGATTTCTACATGTAGCTCTTCTCGGCACTTGGGCAATTAAATGCATGATGTTTTTTTGGGCTAGAAAAGCCATATTAACAGTCGGAGCGTTTCCCCAACAAACAATCCCATATGACAACAAGGCATACACGTGAATAAAAAACTGAGAGAATTTAGCTTTTTACAAACATGAGATACGTGTAAACTCCACGATAACTTAGAGTCCACATGCAGCCCAAGAAATTTACTTTCATTCACAATCAACATTGATTTCCCATAATCAACCTTAATCAGCGGACTAGACTCTGAAACTTATTTTTACAGTCCATTCTGTCATATTATGCAAAAGGTTTTGAATGTGAATATTAGAGTATTTGTTATTAATTCTAAATATAAAATTAGAATCATCGGCGTATAATACGGGTAACACATCTTTGTTAGCAATACTAGGCAGATCATTAATCATAATAATAAATAATATTGGGCCCAACAAACTGCTCTGTGATACCCCATAGTTATTCAGTAAGAAATTTGACTGAATGCCATCACTAAGATATACAGATGGAAGTCTACCCTGCAAATATGTCTTTAACCAATTCAAGGCAATGCCTCTAGTTCCAACCTTATCCAAATCAAACAAAATATTGTGATCTACAGTATCAAATACAGCACTAAAGTCGAAAAAAGCACCATAAGTATAATACATATTATCTAGACACTCCTGAAGGTACTTTATACTTTGAGATAGAGCAGACTGAGTACTTCTGCTTTTAACAAATCCGTGTTGATATGATGTTACGATATTGTTTTTATCGAAAAATTTACTAAGTTGATTTTAAAAAAACTTTTTCAAAAATGTTTGCTAATTAATTTTGCAAAGCAATCGGTCTATAATTACTCACTGAGGAAATATCACTCTTTTTATAAACGGTTATTACTTTAGATTTTGTTTTAAATATCGGGAAAAGTTCCATTAATCAATGATATACTTACAAGATGGAGTAAAGGCTTTTCAATTGAATCAAGACTTGCTTTAACAATGAATCCCGGAATAACATCGAAACCCTTAGAACGACCAGCTTTGATAGACGATCATCGTCGCCTATCCAAACATTTAAAGAAAACGTCAAAGTCCCAAACATGAGTATTATGAATGTTATACATCCCATTCCGTATAAAATAGCTTCATCTGTAACTAACACGTCAGCTGTAAATCTGGGATTTTAAGTATTTTGCTGCAGCAACCATTCACATAATCTAATTCGTAAGGGATATCACTTGGTATTAATACTTGGGTACGCTGTAGATGATATAGATATAATTGAGACTCGTGTATTATATGCCACACTGTTGACTGGGATATTCCTTGTACTTCATGTATGTGTTCTTCAGCTGCTGCAATACGCCGTGGACGCCCTAGATCTCCATTTCTTCCACGATTCGGTTGCGAATTTCCCACGTCACGCCTGCGTTGCCCCACTGCGGTAAAAGTAGCTGTATTTGGTACATGTCTACTGGGCAATCGTTTTGACACTTAAGCCATTTATGACACTTGAAAAACTAATGTGTAAAAACGTTAGTACTAAAATCGAATTTCAGTATTCAGAATCGTCTGTATTCCGATGACGCTAGAGGCTACAGTGACCCAGCAATGCAAAGGTTGAAGATACTAGAACTTCAATATATATTTTTTTGGAAGTATTTTTCACGGGTTAAGATACAAAGTAACAAGGTACAATTAGTTTTACGGTAACAGAAACCTTCACTAAAGGCGGATTTTCTTTGTGCTTCCTTCGATACGAATATTTGTCCATAAAATGTTAGCCTTAAGCTTAGGTAAAATGCGATTGTGACATATGATTTTGTTTTACTGAAATTTAAAATTTGTGGGTGAATTTTTTTTATTTAAATTGACTTAGTTTCTAGCGATGTTTCAGCACTAACCTAACCAAACCTAACTTTAAAATTTATTGAAAAGTAAATATTCCGGCTCTCAAAAAACCTTACGCGTCCACACCATGATAGAGCCAGCTATTCTATACTCAGAACAACAAAATTTTTTGTTTCTTTTTTTGGCAATTTTATTGAAAATCGAAAATTACATTTAAGACCACAGACTGCTTAATATATTTTTTTATTTCCATATCCTTTATTGTCTCTTTGTGTAAACTTATTTATTCCAGAAATATCCTGCACTGAATGTGTTAAGCAGTGTGGAACTGAATCCATTTTCCAAATGCAATTGGTCGTAATACACAGAACATGGCAACATCAAAATGTTCCCGAAGCAGCTGAATTCTGTAAGAAGATAATTTTATTATTACAAGGACCGTGACTTCGCCCTTAAAGAATGACAAGTACGTTTCGGGTAACCCTATATTTTAGCACGTTTTTATATTTCTGTGTTGAAGCTTGTCGCTTTTAATTCCATTTGTATAAATTAACACAACTGGATAAAGTTATTCCTTTTAAATTATTCAAATACTGTTTTCCATCGTAAAGGATGGACTGACGCCGACAAATAAACCTTTGTTAGCAGAGGTACGGCCAGAACACGACAATATTTCCATAAAGATATTTCGGCTTAATTCGATGTAAGCTACTTTTGTTTACAATAATAACGAACAAAAATGGGATCCAACAGATTACACGGTATGGCCATTATTTCATTTCGAAAGTAAAAGGTTTTATAGGAATTTGCTTCAGTACTTAATTTTTCAATGACTGGTAGGCACACACATTTCCATTTACTCACAACGGCATTAGTGGCAACGGCAAGATGGAAAATACGTATTGACAAAGTTTGTTGTTTTGTTTGCATATTGCTATTTTTGCATTATTTGAAAATGATTTTTTTACACAATATCGAGAACGCCAAATAACTTCGCTATTGAGTATCAAACAGTACTTTTTTGAAAACTGTAACCCACAGTACAAAAATTACTGAAAATGCGAAAAGAATATTTTGACATTACGATTAATGAATTTATTTGACAAGTGTGTTATTTATACGGCTGAACATATTTCAATATCAAACATTTTTGGTGCTTCGACCGGATATATTTATTCGACCAGTTATATTGTGAATGTGGTTTCGGTGAATCTAACTCAAAAAGTAGTTGAACGAACATTTCTAACAGTTTCAGTCTAAATTCTGACTGCTGCTGGTACAAACCTAATCATAGCAACGCAACAAACAAGCTTTAGTAAAGAATCAACAATACGCATTTGTTTTAAATCTTGAGTTGGTGACAGTATATTTAATAGTTTTATCATTGAAATTGAATAAAAACATAAAACATATTATCAGGGTGTGATGAAGAAGATCTATCATATCAAGTGTCTGAAGCAGCTAAAAGTGCATTTTCTTTTTGGAATGGCATGATTCAAAAAATGTGTCTTAAAGTGTGATGTTGACAAATTTTAAGAGAGAATTAAGAGAGTACAGCCGAGAAAATTATGGTTTATATAATGAAATACTGAAGAGAACACTAAACATCAAACAATATACAGGGTGTCTATGAAAGGTTGGGAAATCTCGGAGCTGGAGATACTGGTGACCAAAAAAGTCGATTGAGTCAAATATGCCTTATCCGAATGTTGCTGGTTTCAAAAATACAGGGCGTTCAATGGTAGAATTTTATTTTGAAATATCTCAATAACTTTGAAACCTGACGGAGTATTAAAAAAATGGCACAATTATGTTTTTAGGCACGGCAAATAAGAATGTTTAACTAATTTTGACGTCATTAGTAGAGGGCGCCACTTATGGCACAGCATGTTTCTTTTAAATTGCAGAACTTTTTTGCTGGTTAGTGTATCCATCTGTCTATTGAAACAATCGATTCTCCTACTTGTTATATCTGACAAAGGTATACCTTGTTGAAGTCGTTAGGACTAACCATTTTTTAAATAATCGTATTTGAAATATTCAGTGCAGCGATTGAAAACTGTTATCATTTCAGGTACATTGCCTTTTCTTGAAAAAGTTGTTCAGAATGGTAAATTATGGAGACGTGCAAAATTTCAAAAAGATCGGCCTGCTTTGATAAAATCTTTGTGCTTTGTTGAAAAATGGTATCAAAATCAAACCTCACCGATCTTGTTCAAATCTTGCTGCTGGCTAATCCTCCTGATGGGTAAAGATATTATTAATTGTTTTCAAACGATCAATATTTGTTCCTTAAAGGCAGAATTTAGGAATTTTCAAAATAAGGAGGTCATAAAAACTCGGTAGGTATGATTACATATGACGTCACTTAAAAGTGTCACGTTTTTATTGTGGGTTGCTATACCACAATTTTATAGTGTTAGACTAGTGTAGCAGCACCTAAGAGTACATATCCCTTAAGAGTACCTACGCATTTGTTATTTTATCAGTAATTGGTAAAAATTGCAGCGGGATTTGATGCAGTGTTAGGTAGTTATGACTGTGGCAGTTGCTAACTACAATTGGAAGTCGAGATGCGTGCGCTGTCCGAAGTGACAGCACAAAGTGCATCTGTAGTCTAAATATTATAATATTTTTAAATTCGTTTGTAAGTTATTACTATTATTTATTTGTTGCTCATAGCTAATGTAGTGTGTAACTAAGAGCCCTAAATATAACCTTTGAAATCATGTACTGGAGGCTATGTGACGACTACTATGATGTGTCCTTTATTTTACGTTTTAACTCTGTTATAGTACGCACCCAAAGAGTACGCATCTGTATCCTTCAGCACCCTTCATATATTTTGGTAACTTAGTGTACCTACATTTTCACTTTTTAATTTATATCTAGTTAATTAGGTACAATGGGAAAATATAAATGAAAGAGTAAAAGACATCTAAAATTTACTCCATTTCTATTGCGTCAAGTCATTTTAATCACTTTTTGTGGTATTAAATAATGCGTACTATTATAATCACACGCGTACTCTTAGGCGCATGTGACCCTAAGAGTACGCATCTTTAAAGTTATAAAAAATTAATATTTTTTGCTGATAAAACAATAAAAGCTATTGAGGGTTTTACTTGCTTAAGAATGGTCTAATGTTACTGTCGTGTTAATTACAGGTATAAAAATAAATAAATATGGATGGTACTCAAGATTAAGTGCATACTCCTCTGCGTTCCTACCCTATACACCAAAAATCATTAAGCTCCATGAGCAAATTTTGAGGAACTTTAAGAAAAACTATATTTTTTTTTTGTAAAACAGGTTGGACGAAGCAATTTCGAATATAACTAAGTTGTATGTGTATGTGTGTATTTTCAGAACACACTGTATATTGAAACAGCACCATATAATTAATACAGATTTGGCTCGATCACTGTATATTGTTTTTTTATTTTAAAATGTGAGGGAGGTCGAAAACATGTATGTCAAGTCACGTCAAGTAAACACGAAGAAGAATAGACAAGTTAGAAATAACAATGCCTACTTCAATAAGAATTCCAAAACTCGTTTTTGTTCGCAGAGAAGACAGGCATAACATACCTTTTTTATAATTCCTGACAAACAAAGAAAATAAAATAATTTCCGAAAACAATATTTTATATAGGTGACATTAATTTAAAAAGTAAATACCTACTGTTAATAAATTATGCAGGATACAAATAAGACCATTTGAAGACAAGTTATCTGATTGATCTAATGAAATAGAATTTTTTGTTTTATTTAAAAAAAAAGCTATGGAATAAATTATTGTTTTATCAAGATATGAGTTATTGGAAATATTATATTGAAACAGAGCCCGTTACCTTTATTTACGTGTTTAGAAAAATTCAGCAAAGTATTTTAAATATTCTTTAATAAACTTGATTTATTTAATTCTTAATTTAACTTTAGTTTCAAAATGAGCTGTAGAGTAGCTTAAAAGTACACACTTAAAATTCAAATAGCATCCACATTTATTTAGGTATATGCTTGTACTTGACAAGACAATAACATTAGCCTATTTTAAACAAATAAAATTTTCCATAGCTTTTACAGTTTTATAAGAAAAAAATATTACATTTTTTATAAATTTAAATATGCATACTCTTAGAGTGACGTATTCATAAGAGTACGTATGTGGTTTAACACTACGCAGTCATTAAGTATCATGAAAAGTGATAAAAATGGAGTGACATAATAGATCTTCAGTAAATTTTAGTTTTCTTTCACTCTTTTTATATTTTCATATCGTAATTAAGTACAAATAAAAAGTGAAAATTTAAGTACCTACGTACCAAAGAGTACTCAAGATGCCAAACGGTACACATGCGTACTCTTTGGATGCGTACTCTTACGAAGCTATACCATAAAAATAGCAAGCCATAGTAGACTTATTTAATAGCCGTCACAAAATCTACAATATATGATTTAAGAGATTATATATAAGCCTCTTAGTTACACACCACATTACTTATTGAACAAAAATTAATTCTAACAACTTACCAACGAAGTTAAAAATATTTTAACCTTTAGACTACAAATAAATCTTGTGCTGTCATTTCGGATAGCGTACACCGACTTCCAATTCTAGCTAGCAACTGCCACAGTCATAACAACCTAAACACTGCATCAACTCCCTTTGCAAGTTTTTCCAACTGGAGAAAAAAAAACAAATGCGTACTATTAAGAAACACGTACCCTCTTTGAACGTTATGCATTCTACACATTTCTCCGCAATGCTGGTATTTGAGTATCATAGTTTTATTATTTTTATTCATTTAGTAGTCAATATTGTCGTTTCCATAAGTGTGCTTAAATCAGGAAATAGTCTTTCTTTGACTACATTCTTAGTGCTAAAATAAATAAAAATGTTTTAGAGATTGTTAAGATTATACAGAATGAACTGGAGCTTTTTAAGTAGTGAATTATAGTAGAGCAGAGTATTTTAATTTTAACATGATCCTGTTTGAAAGGAAATACACTGAACCCATTCTTTCAGTATTGACGCATGCCACTTGGATATTAAACTCGAATTTATTTATATCCGAAAGGTTAATGCTTCCTGAAAATAAACTGACCAAAACCGAATAAATATTATTTCACCTAATGAATAGACAAAAATAGAATATATGGTCCATTTTAGCTCTTGGAAAAACATTATACTAAATATGTATGCTTAATGAGCAACTAAATATAATCCTCTTATAGCATGTTTCTGTTTATTTCGTTTTTCTATTAATTTTTTTAGCAAACTATAACCAATAGACAAAAAGGAAAACAATGCCAATGAAGGTAAAACAAATAACTTACAGCAACCGAAGGCGATTAATATACGGAAGAATTATAATGTATAAATTTGATAATTTATACATTTATTTTGGGAAACTTCGCCACACGACAGCACCGATTTTAAAGAAAAAGTTTTATGAGATCGTGGGGTATAGAATGTTGCACACCAGAAGTCACGGGTTAGAACTGATATATACTCGCGTCAAGAATTCAGACGTCTTACGTCACGGCTGACGTTACACATTTGTTTTTATTGTCATCGTAAATTTCGATATTTGGTCGCTTAAAAAACAATTTTTTTGCAATTTAGTGCAAAATATATCATGCAAACTTTTAGTGTAGTATATAGTTTTATTACTATCAGTCGCAGTTTCTTAAATATTTTTATGAAAATATAATGAATTATTCATTTGTTCGTATGACGTAAGTCGTCTGAATTCTTGTCGCGAGTATAAGTACCACATATTCTTGCATATTTAGAAGAAAGTAAAAACTCACCTAGTTGTATTATAAGTAGTTATGCTAACTAAACTAACTAACTAGCTAACTAAAAAATAATTTTGCAACAGTTTGCCTTTTATGACTATATGTTATTAAAATAAATCTGCTATTGCTAGTTAGCTGAGTACATGTAATATTCGGCAATCGAATTGGTTTACAAGAAGCTGTTTGTAATACGCTAGGCAATTTAGCCATACGTAAATTATTAGGTTTTACTGGAATCAAACTAGTAAAAGTTGATAGTAACCGATTTATAGGACGTCAAAATAAAAATTTTATTTTCACTTTTTTTTAAATAAACTTCGTAATTGATGTATTTAAACAAAATTTGGTATACCAGAGCTTCTTAACAACGAAAATTCAAATGTCTTTTTAATTTTATTAATTTTAGAAAGAAATGCGGGGTATCCTTAGTCAATGCACTCATACAAATAATTGCATTTTTAGTATTCTAAACTTATAAGGTCAATTACAATTTGTTTAATTAATTAAAATTGGGTATGAAGTCATATTTTCTTCTATTTTCTTATGATACTTTTTATAAAAGTAGATAGCAAAAATAAATACCTAATAAACTCAATCCCATAATAAACCATCATAAAAAAATATGCTGAAATCGAAGAAATGCGATGAGACGATCAAAAGAAAAAAATAAAATGTTGTTTCTCCGTATGCTATAAACCGAAAAAAAATTGTTTTTACAAACAATTCAATTTATTTAAACATAATTTATTCTGGGGAAACAAATCTTTCTTGATGTAATGCTCACTTTTTTGTCAAAAATAATATTTGGTAATAAAATTTAATTTTTTGACGAGTATTTATTTAAACGAAATAAATTCGATTTGAACATCTTATGAAAACTTAATTTTAAAAAATGATTTTAAAGTAAATATATTTTTTATTATTTCCCTAAATAATTTGTTCAAATTTGTATAAAAATCATGTTATGAAACAAAAAAAATGATTCGAATTTCGAATCAAACAAAGCGTTTATTTAATTCAAAAATGCATACCTTTAATTGGAAAAGAAAAATATGCAATCTTTTTTTTTTGTAAAGTTTTTAAAGAAGTTCTATTAGGTTATATAATCTTTTGAAAACCGTAAATTAAAAAACTCAATTTCTTGATGCATCTGCATCGTTGAAAAAAGTATTTCTTTGAAAGGAAAAATTCGAATTGTTTTGTATAAACAAAAAAAATTGCAATGGGTGCCCGCTAGATGTAGCTATGCTATATCTCACGTACTCAGGTATGCCAGGTTTGAGAGACATGCACATCAAAGGTTAGTCGTCAGTTAACTCACCACGCACCTGTAGCATACTGATGATAGATAATAAGCTCGAAGCTAGTATATGTTGACTGTTTGTTATAGATTTTTCAGGTTTAATTCAATGCTAATCGGGGCATTAGCATGCAGTTGTTTCCTGAAATTCCTGAACAATAAGTTGTCGACTTAAATAAGCAGATGTTTTTAAAAAAATCTTTGAAATATATAAATATTGTTTTATCATAAAACATAATTAAGTCAACACCAGAAATGTCTCATTGAAAAGGAAATAATGTTTTTTAACCAATGCTTTCTTTATATAAAATAACTGTATTTTTGTTTTTTTAAAGAAATGGATCAATGTATCAGGAAATAAATATTTGTTTGAACCTATACAAACAAATAATTTATTTTAAAACATTTTTTTTTACAGGCATCAATTTTTATTTCGGTGTATTATTTAATCTAAAATGTACTAAACTCTTGGGTTTCAGGAAAAATTTACAAAAATCAAACTGTTAACTTCTCATAGTAACTTTCTAAGGAAGAGGGGGTATTTTTTGGTATAATATCATTAAATTTCTATCGTCCTAATTTGATTGATCATATCTCCCCTAAGATAGCTGAGATCTCCCATGCTGCTCTCTGGAATCAGAGCACCTGATTTGCTAGACATACTTATTTACTTTATCTAACCATAAGTTATTTAACCAGAAAGCACTGCATCTGTTCAAAATTGTTTGCACATCAAAATGCTTTGCGAAAGCAACGCATCTGATTCCTTTTTGTTGGTTATAACAAGTTCCCCAGTGTTGGGAAAGTTGAAATTATAATCAAATCGGATAGGAACTAATTAGATTAGGATGCTACCACGCTATGCAAACCGAGAACCCGCACTTAACACGCTGTATAGCCTTCCAAGCCGCCGATTCTATCGGAATTAAAGTAGATTTTAGTAATTACTTTTCTCTACAAATAAGTGGTTGGGTTTGATGGTGCAATAAATTTTGGCGAGAAAGGCAAAGGCTGAAATACAATTTGATTCGACCATGCTACAAGATGGTGTGAAGAGCTTTGTCTTATCAGAACGTTAGGGTTTGAATATAGTTAATATGGTGGTCTGTGGTTAATATACACACGGTATCGTGTTGACCAACGTTGTACATACAATGCTTTCGAAAAGTAACGAATAAATTCATTATTTTTGAAATTGAGTTTTGAAGTTTTCGAAAAAATCCCCTGGCACGTTGATTTTGTTAAAAAGTCACTTTTTGACATACGACTCATATCTGTGACGCCATCGTTGTTCGAGATATGATGTCATCGACAATTTTTTTAAATAGCAACCCAAAATTTTGACCATGCCATTTGAAAGAGCGTGTCATTCTATATACATACATCATGAAAAATGGTGTTACATAACAAAAATTTAATGAAAATAAGATTTTAAAATTTAATTTTCACAATACTGAAAATGATAATGATTATGTAAAAAATCGACTAAATTAAATGTTCAATTTGTGCACCGTTGGCTGCCTGACAGCAGCCAAGACGATTAATAAATTCTTTTTGGACATTATCAGTAACTTCAGGAGGTATACGATGTATCTCGTGACGAATTCTTGCTTTTAAATCTTCTAAATTAACCGGTGTGGTAACATATACTTTACTATACAAGAAATAATCTAGGGATGTCAAATCAGGCTATCTGGCTGGCCACTCAATCGGCCCCCTTCTCCCTATCCAACGATTCGGGAACAGCTCATCTAAATAAGCACGGACAGGTGTTGCATAATGAGGAGGTGCACAGTATTGTGAAAATTTAATTTTAAAATGAAATTGTTATGTAACATCATAATTTTTCATGATGTATGTATGTAGAATGACACGCTCTTTCAAACAGCATGGTCAAAATCGGGGGTTGCTATTTAAAAAAATTGTCGGTGACGTCATATCTCGAACAACGATGACGTCACAAATATGGGTCGTATGTCAAAAAGTGCCTTTTTAACAAAATCGACGTGCCAGGGGATTTTTTAAATTATAACGATTGTAATGGAAAATAAATTGGCACAAGTATGTTTTTTAGCACGGCAAATGAGAATTTTTAACTAATTTTGACGTCACTAGTAGAGAGCGCTACTTATGGCACAGCATGTTTCTTTTAAATGGCAGAACTTTTTTGCTGTTTAGTGTATACATCTGTCCATTGAAACAATCGATTCTCCTACCTGTTATATCTGACAAAGGTATACCTTGTTGAAGTCCTTAGGAGTAACCAATAATCGTATTTGAAATATTCAGTGCAGCGATTGAAAACTGTTATCGTTTCAGGTAAAGTTCTACTGAAAATACAGCAAAATGTTACTTGCAAAAGTTGTTCATAACAGTAAATTAAGAAGACGTGCAAAATTTCAAAAATATCAGCCTGCTTTGATAAAATCTTTCTGCTTTGTTGAAAAATGGTTTCAAAATCAAACCTCTCCGATCTTCTTGAAATTTTGCACATTTTTGCCCATAATTTACCATTCTGAACAACTTTTTCAAGTAACATTTTGCTGTATTTTCAGTAGAGAAGGCACTTTATCTAAAACGATAACAGTTTGCAATCGGTGCACTGAATATTTCAAATAGGATTATTTCGAAAACTGTTACTCCTAACGACTTCAAAAGGGTATACCTTTTTGAGATACAGGTAGGAGAATCGATTGTTTCTATAGTCAGATGGATACAGCAAACTGCCATTTAAAAGAAATGTGATGTGCCATAAGTGGCCCTCTCTACTAGTGACGTCAAAATTAGTTAAAAATTATTATTTGCCGTGCCAAAAAATATAATCGTTCCAATTTTTTTTGTAATACTCCGACAGGTTTCAAAGTTATTGAGATATTTCAAAATAAAATTCAAGCATTGAACGCCTTGTATTTTTGAAACCAGCAACATTCGGATAAGGCATATTTGGCTCAATCGACTTTTTTTGGTCACCAGTATCTCCAGCTCCGAGATTTTCCAACATTTCATAGACACCCTGTATAGGTAAATAAAAATTAAATAAAACACATATAAATCACTACCTACAGTTTTTGTATGCCCTATCAGATCTTAATTGATAATTTATGTGGTAAATCAAAATTCCAGTTACACAATAAGTGGTTTCTTTTGAAATGTTATAAACGCAAATAAGTTATTTGCAAAACAGCTTGAAATGGAAAGTTCTTTTAATATCCGTAAAAATACTTCTAAGAAGACAATTTTGAAGTATCACGACGTTCAGCGTCATTTTGTTATGGTTCTACCTTAATTTCAAGACAGCATTGAGTACCAACTAGGTCTCAGTCAGCTCAAACAAATTTTGTTTAGCAACGTTCACTTTGCTTCAGCCGTTTACAAGAAAAACTTATTTTCTCTGTTAAATAGATCACTCTGTACATAATTATTACCTACTATTTTGTATTTTGATATTTATCTACTGTCTGTTTTATTTTCGCCTAAATGTTATTTATTAGTACTCTTCAAAGAGACATATTTTTCACACCCTGATAATTACTTAATACAAGGTGGCCAGATAAAAACGAAACAGAGCCATTTTCAGGAAATGCGTCAAGATTGTAGAAAAACGCTCACCCCAAAATATGTAAATGGCATTGGGGGTTGAGTAATATTTATTTTGAAAGCTCTTACAACACTTTTTACAGCAGACTTTAAATTTTATAATTCCGCCCAATACTTAATAAGAATTTTGATTTTAAAGTTGAAACTTATGTACAAACAATTAGTAACGGTAAAAATGTCACTCATTCGAATTAAGTACGCCAATGGTATAAGTTTACTATTACTAGCGTAACATTGGTTTTTGGCGATTTGTTATCACTTTCGTAAAAAACACAATTGTTATAAACAGAAATGAATACTATACACATACAACGTAAGTAAAATTTGTGGATTCCAAATTTATTTTCTAGTATTATTTGGAAGTGTTGGTTGATAGTTTATTTAATTGTGTTTTTGAAAATTAATCTATGGTTTATTCCATTGCGGAAAGGGTAGATATTTCGCTTTACTTTATGAACAATTAACGTGCGAATAGAACAGCTCAGCTATTTAATGAACAACATCAAGATCGACATATTAGGAGGAAGTATGTTCTAGAGTTAGTAAAAAATAAATTCAAGAGACAGGGAACGTAGCCAATAAAAAAACGAGAAATTGGAAAATCTATAGTTAATGAAGCTAGTGTAGTTGTAGTTTTGGGACAAGTTCATCTTGATCTTAAATTAGTACGAGGCAGCTGGCATCTGTGTCTGGGATCAATTGAACTAGCATACAAACCATATTGAAGAAGAATAAATTCCATGTATACAAAATGCATTTAGTCTAGGAACTTCATGAGGATAATTATGACCGCCATTTGCAATTTTGCGAAATAATGAGCGAGTAGGACACGATTCACAGTTCCTTTTTATCTGTTCTTCCGACGAATGCAGTTTTTTCTTGAACGGGACGGTAAATCGTTACAATTGCCGCTATTGGTCAGATTCAAACCCAAGAGTTTTTCACGAGGTGCATACACAGCAACCGAAAAAATTAAATTTATGGGCTGAAATTTTTGGTGACCGGCTGGTGGGTCCATTTTTTCTACCTGGTAATTTGACTGGCGAAATCTATTTGCAATTACTGGAAGATGCTATTGACCTTGCCTTGACTGATATTATTGAAAACGTTCCAGAGTATGATGAAATCATTTGATTTTTCAACAGTATTTGGACTAACGTTTTCCATGAAATTAGATTGGGAGAAGAGGCAGCATTGAGTGGCATCAGTGATCACCGGATTTATCGCCCCTTGATTTTTTTGTGGGATATCTAGAAAGTAAGATCTATAAAACACAGCCAGCGTTGCTGCAAGATTTACTTCAAAGAATAGTCGACGAATGCCGTCGAATCACTTCGGAAATGCTTCACAATGTGCACGAAGCGGGCGGCCATCAGTTTGAACATTTTATCAACTAAGTAGTAAGTAAGCAACTAAATATAATTTAAATTTTAATATGTAATTTTTTTTCAAAGTATGTGGCGGAATTATAAAATTTAAATTTTGTTGTAAAGAAAATTGTAAGAGCTTTCCAAATAAATATTACTCAACCCCCATGCCATTTAAATATTTTGGGGTGATGCTTACCCTTGCTTGGAGGTGAAAGTGGCGGAGTCAAAAATACCAGCAAAGAATGTCCCCCTTAATCTAAAATCAACGGGTTTGAGCGTTTTTCTACAATCTTGACGCAGTTGCTGAAAATGGCTCTGTTTCGTTCTCATTTGGCCGCCCTGTATAAGTAGAAACGTTGATACATAATAATTTTTATTTTTGTTCCACACCCAATTTAACATCTAAAGTCACTATGACAATTATTAAAATATATATATTATTTGAATAAAGAAGTGAAATATGTTCATAGACAATCTGCCTTAGAAAGTACAGAAATTTTAAAACCGTTACAATTATACATAATATTTACCAATAACAACTACAATGCATTAATTACAGAATACAACAAATCACTGGTTTCAGTAATATGTTTTCGTTTCCTTGCCACTGAGGGTAAAATAAAAGTATGGATTTTTTGGCAATATGTGCTCAGTTTATTCTTATTTATCCAATATTTTAAATTAACGTTATGCGTACTAACAAACGTCAACACAAATGTTTCTATCGGTGATTTGAAAACTGAAATTGTTTATGTTATTGGAATCACGGTATCTTTTTTTACAGTTGGAAAAAAGAAAAAATAACTTTAGCATGCAAGATCGATATAAATGTAACTAACCTGCCAGAAGCCCTTTTCTCCGCACTGTCGTGAACCCCTGCAAAAAAAATTAAAAATAATACTTTTAAATAAAAAAATTTATTTAGTTATCTATGATTTGCATTCATTAACTCTAAAAATCAATTTTTGATTATTATACAGGCATTTTCGTAATTCTATAGCATAAAGAATTTTGTAAAGCAAATTGAACTGGATCATAATTGTTACACAAGAATTATTAATTCATTATTCAAAAGTTACTCTTTGTGCATTTGTATCGTATAAAGCAACCCAACCAACGAACTAATTATTAAAATGTTTGTGAGAAACAATGCTCAGAGACAAATAAGACAAAATGGTTTTGTCAGGCCAAATAAATTATTTTCTTTTAAACAAACGAAATATTACAACTTAGGTATAAAATTAACAAACTTTTACTATTAATTATACATCAAGGTGTACAAAATTTTAATACAATTGCAGAACTAAAAGAGGTAAAGTTCTTCCCAAAGAACTAGGCCACTAGACCTAGAGTAAAATAGACGCGATTGGATGAGGCATACAAGGCTGTGGGAATTATTATAATAACGCCTATCAAATTGAACTATCAAGTTTCCTGACTGTTACATCATGAGAAGTTGACGTTATATCGTACTCATATACAGTGTGTTTTCATACGGGGTACAGCATTTTTATTAAAAAATTGTGGTTCATTTTTCGAGGAACAATGACAGAATCACAATGACAAAACTTGAAGCAAGCAACCTTTTCAATGAACCCATGAACCATTTTTCACACTGAGAGCAATCAACAGTTTTTCATTTTTTTGGAATTTTTTGATATGACTGTCATGTTGGCCCTATCTTTGATAATGCTTTTGTACTCGGTCTTTTGAATTTTTATTAAAATGGTAGATTTTTGTGGTGTAACTCCATACATAATTTATATGTTGTATGCACAAACAAATGTTGATCCCAAATAGAAACAGAAAATGGTATGGTATAATTTAAAAGAAACAAAATTGGTTATGGCAATGAAATTATTCACTCCAAAGCAAACTAGGAAGTCAAAAGCTGCAAAAAAACTTGCCTAAAAACTTTTACCTGAACAACTTTTATATGTGTTTTTAAAAAGCTTTTTATGTTATCAATATTTCATTGGAATATTCTGTGTGTGATTTTACAAAAGGAGAAACTTCAGTGGATTCAAGTTTGGGAACAGAACTGGAAAAATTTGAATAGTAGTAAATAGCTTTCATATTTGACATAAATCGCACTATTGAATTGACTTGTACGCAAATATATTGTAATGCAACTAATACATTTTTTTCCAAAAACATTTACAAAACATTTACATTTACTATTTAAAATTTTTGGTTATTAATCGAAATTTTTAATTCTCTTTACTCCAGTACTTACAATTTTGTGAGGAAATTGGTCGAAAATGTTGATTAGTCAGTAAGTAAATAGAATAATTTGAAGAATGTTTTAAATTATTATTTCACTCAATATTAAACAAAGATCAAATGACAACCATCAGTTCCGTCAAGTAATATCATTAATACTGGTTTGAATGGAAAATTTTTGTTGTATATTAAAATTCTTTGAACTAGATATCTGCTAACGTATATGTTTTATAATCTTAAATGAGCAATTTTTTTATCAAGAATAATTCTTCTTAAGCAATAGAGCATTTACATTAACTCAGTGTCATTAAATTCCGATAGGGGCGCTAGCGTCAAAGTTAGGTATTAATATTAATGTTCTATGGTGTAGTTTACGAGTCTATGGTTGGATAATTTTTGATTTGAATTCGAGTGAGATAAATAGTGATTGTAAATCTAATTTGCATACCTATTATCAAAGTTAAACTTGTACAAGTACAAAAAGTATTAAAATCTTATTTATGTTAACCTCACATAATCTTGTTTATTTGCATTTTACATTAGTAATTTGGCAAGAGAATTAATAAAACGTTATTTAACACAGAAATTGTTAACGTGGGAGTGCCTAAAGAATTTCCTGGTAATTCTTAATTTAAACCTCTTTGTTTTTTAAAGAATTGAAATTTTATAAATCACGAATCGATAGAAAAATGGTTAGTTGTCGCTCAAATTGCAAAAATGTTGCATGTAATATGCCTAATAAATAAAAAAGTACATTAAATGCCCAGTTTCAGAAAAAATACGAATAATATTTTAAAAAATCAGTGCTTAAAATAATGTACATATGACATATACAAATAATAAACATATGCAGTTTTTATTTGGTGTTTTTATTACAGTACCTACAAGTACAATACAGAAAAAGTTGAAAATCCTGTTAGGTGTTTTAAATGGTTTTCATTTAAAAATTTGAGTGATATTAGTTGTGCTCTTTTGTATCTTTTGTATCACATTTGATTCGTGTCCCATTTCTACTTTTTCCATCTGCAAATTTGCTTACATTTTCATCTTGTTTTCGCCTTTTCATGTACCTTTTCATGCGGTCATTATTTTTACAGTATTGGTATCGTATTTTCGTGTACGGGTAAATATAATGTTGAAACAGCTGTTTTTTGAGAATTTTCCATTGTCCTAAAAATAAGAATGAAACCTTATTAAATAATGAAAAATATACACTGAAAATAGATCATGTATGCTTGTACTTACCCATACTAGTAATAGTATAACAATATTCTGTAAAATGTTTTCAGCAGATCTTTGGTTTCTGGGTTGGTTTCTTGCTGGACTCAATTGCTATTAACCATTGTTTTCAGTATTACTGGGGAACTTGCGGAACATGAAATCTTTATTTTTATTGGCAACAGATAAACACTACGATACACTAGTTATATGGCATGTTTTTTTTACACAAATTGAAACACAAGAAAAATTAAATAACAAATATTTGTGAGGTTAGATTTAATACCTAACATTGATCGCAGCGCCGCCTACATGTAAATGCTCTATTAACAAAGAAAAACTTAACAATGTGTGGTACCACATCAGGGAACTCACTGTATATTATTTAGAGTTTGTCATTTGCAAATGGATCATTTAACAGAAATCAGAAATAATTTCGGTAATAGTGGAATAAGGGAATTTCCCAAAAACAGAAATCTAGAAACTTTTATTCTAATTCTAATTTTTTATACAGTGTGTTTTAAAAAGTTATTTTTATTACTATTATTACATACATATTGGGATATCCTGTAGATAATGAATAGCTCTCATATCTAACTTAAATCGCACTATTGAATTAGCTTGTACGCAAGTATATTGTGATAGTTGCATCACAATATA
Organism: Monochamus alternatus; assembly: GCA_037114965.1. Lineage (NCBI taxonomy): Eukaryota > Metazoa > Arthropoda > Insecta > Coleoptera > Cerambycidae > Monochamus > Monochamus alternatus. Next base: position 66,675,607 of record CM073431.1, on the reverse strand, counting down.
CTAGCATTAGAAATTAGTCTGTATAAATTCAGGTCCAAGTTGTATTTCACATGCTGAATATTAATACTCAACTAACATTAACGACGAAATTGTCCCATTAAAAATTTCCAAATAGTCAATAACCCTAAGTTCGCACAAGTGCTGGTATGTAGTTTCTGTGTTTACCAATTAATAAATCCAAGATAGGAATCTGTAGTCAGAATTCGTGCCTCATTATACTTGGTGCTGTAGGAATATTAATTGTCAACGATAATATAAGGACCTTGAAATTTATAACATGAACGACGATAGTAGTGAATGTTTTATTGCCGAATAAATTTGATTAACAATTTGTGTGGTCTTACATTTCTCTCACTCATCCTAGATGATGGATAATAGAATTATACCAATAGTTTCTACTACCTTGTGGGTAAGTACTAACAGATATAAATCTGCCCTTAATCGAGTTTAACTTACTTTCAATTTGAACTTAAAACTGAAGAAGGAATTTGCAAGGAACTTTTTGCAACAACACTTACTGTCTCGTAAAGTTTGGGTGAGAATTGATGTCTATATATTAGAAAAGTTCGACCAAGCCCAGTTACTTTTTCTATATTTAAATAAAGTTTCGTTAAACGCTTTTTATGTTTCCATCCTGTTACGGTCCCGTTATGGTTTACTCAGCTCGAATATTTATCGGTTAAAATTCACTAAATATGTTGTCATATTGAGGAACCAATAAAACCTAAGGTAGTTGAGCTTCTAAATGACTAAAAATTAATGTATGCTCATTTAACTCTCATATGCCAAATCATACCATTGCCTAATGAATTTTAAATTTAAATTGCTTTATTATTATTTCTTTTCATGGACTCTTTTTCCTCGTTAAAATTCTGGCCTTGAGCCTATTTACAATCTGTTATTTGTTTTATCTTTACAAAATAAAACATTCCAACCTCTGTCCTTCTTCTATGGTTTTTGCTCTGGATATGGAAAAAATGTCCTGTTTGTCATTGAATGAATAGTCTTGAAAGACTGCTCACTGTTGTGGATTTTATATCTGAGAAGTAATAAAAATTGAGATTATTTGTGCTGATTGATATCCGAGAAGGATTTCCTGCAGTTTGGGATTCATAGCAACTAATAATTCTCGATTGAACGACAGAGTACCTCTTTAAGGACGCCAATATCGCAAAGGTATGCACTAGCATTTTTATAGTCAAGCGGTAACTTCTTACTCGTACCGAGCTATAGCAAATCATTCATTTTTAGGCCTTTTTCAGTTTATGGGCATAAATTGTGTTGCATATTTCCCACTTCATATTGCTTTATCTACTGCCTCCTCCTGTCATGCCCCCTGCTTGTGGCTTAGAGAATTACTAGAGAAGTTTCACTGCTACCTCACCTCGACAACATCCACGTGGTTTGGAGCACCAGGTTTCGCATGGGACGTTATCATCCTCCTTCACTGCCAGTTACGGCTCCGGAGGATTCCACTCAGGTCACATTTAGCTGTATAATATATTATTATGATCTAAACCAACTTGATACATGCCTATAAAAACCCATGAGTTAGTGGTTTCCTAAAAATATATTTGTAAATTAATTAACTTACTTATACCTACAGTACTCAACGAGTTGTACGTTGAATCATTTACCCATTTACCTCTAAGGCATGTTTAGTAGCCTATTTTATTAATACTTACCTGCAGGTCATTCTGTAACCTTTGCGTATATATACCAAAAAGACTAAAATAAATTGTACTGTCCACTCTGTATATAGTACTGGGTCCAGTATTTTAGGTAATTTTACAATCATATACCAAATTTAAATAGACTAAATAAACAAGCATCGCCTTAGTTTAGAAATAATAACACTCTGTTATATTAATAAAATCTGTCAGCTTCACTAACTGGTGGCTACAGGGCCGTATCCAACTTTTGCCAAGGTCTACCTGAACCATTGCAATAATACTGTACAAATTAACTATATTATTTACAAATATCGATATTGTCTATTAGTCTACTGAATTCTTGATTTATTTTCTTCTGTTATCGTCTGTATTGTTTTGTGTAGGTGATATCGTAACCTCGGTGGTTTATAACCAGAGATCGCGATGGGCACCACCCCCAATCTCTTACTGAGCTATCGGCTAAATCCCTGACTCAAGCCCCGATCGTCATACAGAAGGTTACCATATTACCTAGCCCGTCTCCTTTTTTTTCTGCTTGTTGCGTGATTACCACCGAGTAGCAACCCTTAAAATGTTTCTTTAGACAAAACAGGTTGTGAACGGTAGAATCCCCATAATATACGCACATGCACACGTACACATATATGCATATACCTACTTTATTAGTATATAAATGAATCTGTGAAGTCTAAGTAAGATATTTACTAACTAATAAATATGTTAGCCATTAGTCATGATAAATTATTCTGACAAAACCAAAATAATTACCATTACAAAGAAATAAGGAAACTTTATAAACAGGAAACAATTTAAATAACTAGATCCTTATTTAAAAAATAATACTACCAACGCTACTAATACACTCCCGCTTCCCTCAGATTTAGTTTTGATGCAAAAGATTAGTCAAAAAACAACAAATAATTTCAAGGAGACAAAGTCTTAATTTGTAGGCTTCAGATTGTTGGAAAAAACCTCTACCCTTAGTTTTAACCGTTCTCATCAAAAACCGGTTCAATACTGCTGTTGATGTATCCATTTCCTCTGGGAACAGATAGATGGTGTAATTCTTGCTTAAAGTATTTTGGGACACAAATGATTCAAATGTTCTAAAATGTTGACATTCGAGCATGATCGAATATGTTGGCGATGCCCCGTTTTTCGGCCGAATGATGATGGGATTCGGTATTCAAATAACTATCACTGTGTCCTAATGTACTATTTATATCTATGTATTTTCTTTTCACATGGACATCTAGGAATGAGAGGCAACTTGTATTCCTATTGCATAGTGAAGCCGGTGTTCGGATGTATTCAATTAATATGGTCTAGAAATACTTTCATGTTGTTATATCTATGAAATCATATGCTGCATGTATCGTCAACATATCTGGACCAACATATAGCTGTTCTTTAAGTTTGTTCATATAACTGATCCCTGAAGGAGAAAAAGGCCCAGTTGGTGCATACTTTAGCTAAATGTATTAAACTTCATTTTAACCTTCTGAGATGAGCAATTAATTCACATTATCAGCAGAGTAGCATTTGGTTGGAGTTGGGCCTCCTTATTAGTGAAATCTTCATGGTGTTGTTCTATCCTACTCTTAATTAGGTATGACAAGTAGCGAGCAAGCGGTACGATAGGTTTGCGGGAAAGGCCTTAAATTATTTTGGGATTTAATTTGTTTGACATACCATAATTTTCTCTTCTGAAGTAGCAAAAAATCCAGAAAAATTTATTAATAAGTGAAAAACGTTATGTGGACATTACCGTTGCGTACTAAACAAAATTTAAATAACGAGAAATTATTAAATGTAATTGTATAAAGTATTACAATTCCAGTACTCAGAACTTAAACGTAAAGCATTCCCCAATGGTCGATCTTAGGGTTCTTGTTAACATCAGTTATACCAGAGTAATAGTTATCTAAATAAAACAAATAATAGTATGGTATATTTAGTAAAATTTGATAGATTCAAAGATTTAGATATTATATTTGATTCCAAATAACTATGTGTGGGTTAACATCAGTTGTACCAGGGTCATAGTTAACCAAATAAAACAAATAATAGATTGGTATATTAAGTAAAATTTGATAGATTCAAAGATTTAGGTATTATATTTGATTCCAAATAACTATGTGTGGGCTAACATCAGTTGTACCAGGGTCATAGTTATCCAAATAAAACAAATAATACATTGGTATATTTAGTAAAATTTGATAGATTTGACGATTTAGGTATTATATTTGATTCCAAATAAATATGTGTCCACAAATCTCTTGGATTTATTATTCACAATTCTAAATAGTTCTCTATAAATACAATTATTAAATTACCTTAGACTTTGCAACACGGAGTTCCAGGAAACAACTACTGTGCGGATTAATGTCCCAGCATTGAATTTCCCCTCATCTGTTCTAATTTTCACATAAATATAAAAATGTTCTTTGCTACTTAAGCAAATTCTAACCTTTCAATATATCCTACATATTTTGGCAATCAACTCGATCACATGATTCCATAACATTACTTAGAAGACTTCCCGCACACATATGCTTGTAGCAGATGTCAATGATTAAATAATCTCTTGGATGGTGGTCAGGTTATTGGTTCAGATTCTCAGTTTTTTTTTTTTTGAAAGCCATATCTGCCATTGTCGTTTCAGGTTCAAGATGTCAAATATCTAATCATAAGTCGAATAGCAACTAGTCTGGAAATTAACAAATCGTTTTCCATTTTCTGAACAATAAAAAAAGGTCAAGCATTTATAACTATATCTAAGATGATTTTCAGGAACAGTGAAACATGCATGCATAGTTTAACACTTGTCCTTATGCCCACTACAAGTTCATCAAATTTGTTGCAGATAAAGTTAAAAAGTGATGTGTTATTATTTATAGCGTTATTATCTCGTTGTTCATTGGAAAATAGATATACGTTAACAGTGAATATTAGGCATCGAATAGGCCACAAGAAACCTGTTGCTGAAGGGTCTATCCATTGTCATCACCGAGATGCAGGTGGTTTTACCGATTTTGGCTATTTCATTAACTTGCCATAGAAGACTAATTATTCTGTATAATCAAAATACAACATTTTTATTCCACCAGAGCTGCATTTCTGTTCCGCTTATAACTTTAATGGCGTGACTCAAGTAAGTAGAATACCCCTGCCGAATTTCACTTGATTATATTTGCCTTTTATGGCAAGTTAAATAAATAGTCAAAATCGGTAATGACAATGGTTACACCTGTTAATAACAAGTATTCATTGTTAACATATGTAAATTTCCTAATGAAACAACCTGTATAATAAATCCAAACCCACTAAATAAGTAAATATAAACAAAAGTCCATTATCTGTATAACAAGTAAATCTCTCTACCAATTGTAAATTACATGTAATCAATCTGCCATCATCACGGTCCACTCACTAGCCTGTATGTTTAGTTAGAAAGCTAAACAAGTTTATTTGTACCTGCTTGAAACTCGCGTACTTAATTAACAATTCTCGAAGCCTATTTTCACAGCCTGGAGTTCCCTGAGCTCGATATAAAAGCTTCCTTAATGAGAACAAACTTAAATGGATTTGCTTCCCTTAAAAAAATATAATTTAGGCTCACGGTCCGACAAAAACAAATATAATTCTTTTGTTTATCAACATAATACGGAATTTTACAATATATTTAGTAATTAGATATTCCACGTAGATATCAATTAACATGTAATTTAAGATTACACCATTGTAGGAAAAACTAATGTCTCTGATTATTATTTGTTTGTGCAATTTGCAATTAATACTTGCAAACCAGTTTAACAAAAACCAATGTTTACTTGAGGTTTTTTCTAATTTACTTTCAATTAGATTAGTTATTAAATTGAGTAAGAACCGTTCTTATATTATTTTAATATACTGAAAAATATTCACTTGCACTGGAAATATGCTGTCTGTGTCAAAAATATTCGACCAGTAAATTATGAATTTGTTTTCAGTAAACATTATACAACAAATAGTTGGACCATCGTCTGCTAAATTGCAGGAACTGTGCTTTATCTAGTCTGTTTCATTGTCTGGTTGATGTAACTCATCGCACGTAGCAGCACACTGCGGTACATATGACGTAGTTATCAATTGTTTGTATTAGTATCAGTAATTTGACGGTTCTTAAAAATTGTGACAAACGCGAAATATATGTTGTCTACTTACATTTCTGTTTACAGTATCTAATAATATTGTATTGTGTTCTCCATAGCAAAAATGAAAGAATAGCCCATTATTAATACGTGTGCACTCAGTTTTATTAAAAATGTTTAGAGAGAAACACTTTATGTGAAGCAAGGTTAGTATCATTAGCGCAATTTCAGTTTTAAAACAGATAAAATATATATAACTTTTTTTTACAAGTTTTCTTTATTAAGAGGTAAGCTGTGGCAATGTCAATATCAAATTCTGAATTTCCGACCCTGACACTTGTAATTCCAAATAGTAACACTGAAGTCGTTATACTACGATACATTACATAATAGACCTGACTGGTTTCAAATTCTGGATTCCTTGCTTGAGAAGACCTAATTCTAGATTGAAATTCAGGTGATTCGATAAGTAGTACAAAGGCAACACGATTTAGCAGACGATGATTGAACGGACGTTTCTGTCAGTTTGACACTTGTCCAGTACGCACCAGTAACTTTTAGTGAAGGTTCTAGGTGTGACAAACATTTTGAAGTTTTTAGATAGTAGTTAAAAATTAAGGAATTTTTATTTTAGCGATGATGTGTGAAGAGGAGGAAATAAGAAAACCTAGAAAAAAGAGAAGGTTTTGGGTTCTCTATCAATGAAAAGATAAAGCAATATGATGATTTATTTTCTGAGCGAAACAGAAATCATTGAAATTCTTTCTATTGTATTAACGTCAGATAATCAAAGTACAGTACAAGTACAAAATTACTAGTTAAATAAACTTAGGAAAAATAATAAAGAACAATATCTCAGCCGCACATGTTTTACATATTTTGCGCACCTACTTTCTAAGGTTATTATTTTGGGGAACAAGTATTTTTACCTCTAAAAAACTAACGCCTACATATTGAAAAATACATAATTAAGGCAAATATCCCAAAAACTGTTTCACGTAAACTGTTGAAATTTGCATCTAAATAAAGGTAACAAAATTACACGAAACGTAGTACCAATAATCACTGACTACTCAATGCCAGGACATAAGTACGTGAGACGTAGCATACACCTAGTGGTCAATGCTGGTCGGAGCATCAGCGCTTGAAATTCTACTTTTGCAAATATTGCAATCGCAGACGGCGACACAAGTCGGGACTTGCTACTTACCCATAATATAGTAGGTTGCTTTCTGGACGTGTTCAAGTCTAGCATTGAATAGCCAGTGACCACTACACGTATACACATGGTACATTTACTGTACACATATCATTCTGTCAGTTATGACAGAACGTGAACAGCCAGGGTTAGTCGTCGGTTGCCGGTTGCATACTGCCGAGAGCTAACAAGGTCGAAACCGGTATATGGTGGAATTCAATGCTGGTCGGGGCACTAGACCGCAGAGTAGTTGTTTTCTGAAATTCCACTTTTGAAAAAGTAAAAATTCACTGAATTTGAAATAATACTCAGTAACGGAAATGATAGACGGTACTAAAAAGAAGAAAATGTGTATTTTGATATTCGATCAGTCTGCCTGGTTTCTGTCAAATGTATAATCTGATCTGATCTAATCTGTTCATAACGTTTGAAATTTAGTGTCTTTATATTATTGGATGGTATCATTATGGAAAAAATATATATTTTAGGTTTTTTTTATGAATAACTCTCGTATAGTAGGTGTCGTCAACTTCCAAGAATCAGCCATATAGTACTTTCGAAAAGTAACGAATAAATTCTTTATCTTTGAAATTGAGAAGTTTTCGAAAAAAAATCCCCTGGCACGTCAATTTTGTTTTTTAAAAAGGCACTCTTTGACATACGACCCACATTTGTGACGTCATCGTTGTTAGAGATATGTGTTACATAACAAAAATTTCAAGAAAATAATGTGTAATAGTGTAAGATTTTAAAATTTAATTTTCATAATACTGAAAATGATAATGTTTATGTAAAAATCGACTAAATTAAATGTTCAAATTGTGCACCGTTGGTTGTCTGACAGTAGCCAAGACGATTAATAAATTCTTTTTGGACATTATCAGTAACTTCAGGAGGTATACGATGTATCTCGTGACGAATTCTTGTTTTTAAATCTTCTAAATTAACCGGTCTAGTAATGTATACTTTGCTTTTTAAGTATCTCCACAAGAAATAATCTATACATGTCAAATCAGGCGATCTGGCTGGCCACTCAATCGGCCCCCTTCTTGCTATACAACGATTCGGGAACAACTCATCTAAATAAGCACGGACAGGTTGCCTAATAGGGAGATGCACAGTTTTGTGAAAATTAAATATTAAAATCTTCAAACATAATTTTCTTGAAATTTTTGTTATGTAACACCATAATTTTTCATGATGTACGTATGTAGAATGACATGCTCTTTGACGTGGTCAAAATTGGGGGTTGCTATTTAAAAAAAATGTCAGTGACGTCATATCTCGAACAACGATGACGTAGCAAATGTAGGTCGTATGTCAAAAAGTGCCTTTTTTATAAACAAAATCGACGTGTGAGGGGATTTTTTCGAAATCTTCTCAATTTCTCATATAATGAATTTATTCGTTACTTTTCGAAAACACTGTATAATCCAGACAGTCTATTAATTTAAGCATAATAATATGGTATTCAAATATTTAAAGATATTATTAATATTTATCTGCTTCACCTAAATCATTCCTTATTGAATGAGCAAGAAGTTATATTTCAGTTTGTTTATTTCACTTAAATTGTAAAAACTGAGAATACAGATACATCTATTGGAAAACCATAAAACTGTTTTCTTAAAAAGAAAGTTGTTATAAAAATAGCAAAATATAAATTTGTATTTATTTTTACTGTAAACACGTCTGATTTTCCGATATTTCAATGTTTAATATTAGATATTTAAGTACATAAGATCAAATTTAGAAAGTAAAAAAAAAACATAAAATTTATGTATAGAATTTACGTGTCTTAGACCTTACAATGTTTAAAATAGCAGGAATATTAAAAGTTTGGTTAATTTTAAGTAAAATAGGGCTTTTTCTTACCCAAGTTTTTTCAGATTTACCGCTAAATTAAGTAACATTTTCCAAAATCAGTTGTAAACAGCATTTATTTTGTAAATTATTTGACAAAAATATTCAATATAGTGCATTAGAAAAGTAACATATTTCCTAATAATGACGTTTTTCCACGGTCGGGAGTAGAAATCAGTTTCTATGACATCAAAATTAAAACAGAAGTAGTCGATTATTCCCAAGGGAGTATAATGCTCCCAAGGGAGTTTACATTATGGAGAACGTTTCTCATGCAAAAAAGATAACATTGAAATTATTTATTGACATTTAAATTAAATGTTACATTTGAACAATTTTCAAAATTAATATTAGAAGGAATATTACTTTCGTTTACATTTACAGTTTTTGTGATTGCGCTAGTAGAGTTCTCTACATAACCCTCAGCGACTGTCGTTGATTTCCAACCAGCATCTGCTAGTAATGTCGCTGAAGATCTTCGTAAGCAGTGACCAGTATAACATGCAGCATCAGGTAATTTTAAATACGAAGCTACTACACTCGGAATTTTTCTCATGGTATTCTTGCCAACTGGCTGCGAACTACATTCTCCTGCTTTGTAGTACAAAAAAGGCGCTTATGCTTGACGTGGGGAGGACGAAGGGACGGGTATTTTCGAAACAATTCAAGCATATTTCCCACATCGGTAACCAGAAAGGTTCATGCCATCTTTGTCTTAGTGTTTGGAATTTTTACAAACAAGGAAGAGCCTACATCCTCAATATCATCTACAGTTAAATTGACTAGTTCATCAGTTCGATAAGCTTCGGCAATCCCCAGAATTAATCCAACCTATAAAAAATCAAAATACTTAATAATTGAAATACCTAACCACAAAAGTAATCTTACCTTAATCATTAAAAATTCTTTGTCATCTGCACTTGATAGAAAACGGTCGATTTCACCCTTTGTCAATATTTTCGATTTTTTCCCTTGATATCCGTCACCGGTTATTTTCAAAAATGCGATCAGCTTGGGGAATTTGCTTATATCTATGTTGTCGTAAATTATCAAGCATGACTTAACTATAGAATATTGCGCCCATAATGTGGAAGACTTGTAATTCTTTGCATTTTCACTGAAGTATGCCAACAAAACATTCTCGCTGTATACTTGAACATTTTTCTCGGCGCACCACTTTTTGAGCCGATTGTAGGCTATATCGTACAAAGATCTTGACTTTGTAGGCAGCAAATTGCTTATTGCAATATTTGCAGCCTCCACAATCTCTTCCGACTCACAATTATTCATTGTGCACTAAACAAACTTTAAACTAAACCAAACTAGCACCTTAATTTGACAATTCTTTTTGTTTGTTTATTTTGTAGTTATGACAATAACTCAACGACTACTAAATAAATGCTCAAATCCGAATACAATAATTCTGGTACTACTTACTTCATAATGACAAAATATGTGTTTTTAAGTTAATGAGACCGTGGAAAAAATAGTATATACCATTCGGGAGAGGTGCTATTTTGTCCTCGGTGCATTATAGCCCTCGGGCTTCAAAGTGCATCTCTGCTAAAATAACGCATTTCTCTCCCTTATAGTATGTACTATTCTCTCTAAAATCTTCTGACGGGTCGATTTTTATTTTTAATTCCATTTATTTTGTAATATACCATAAGATGGCGTATCACGTGTCCGGTATACCACTTCATCAATATTTTTTTAAATAGTGACAATATATTTTTCCGGTAGAATCTTGTAGATAAGCTCTTTCTGAGTTCGATAATATAGCATACTTTATAATCAATAAAAATTTAATGGTGACAACTCTACGGATACACAAAAATGTCATACTGCTGCATTAAAACTAACAATGCAAGCGGCACTCTTAAGAAATACTGAATTTACGCGTAACTTTTCTAACGCACTGTATATTAGACTGACTTTAAATTAAAATATGTATCTTTGATAAAAACACTTCAGTTCATGCCAAATAAACCCAGCCAGGTTTGTATAATAATCTTGTTATTTGTTCGTGGATCTTAGGATAAATAAAGAAATATACAATGCGATAAATCCTATACAAAGATCCTGCTAAGCTTTTTATAACAGCCTGTTTGAAATGACTCATTTCGCGGAGCAGGATCAAGAAATATTCTTCTAAGAATTTAATTTTCTTTAATATTTCGTTTCAAGAAAAAAGTCGACATCTACCCTTATTTATTTAATAAGTCCTTAAAGAGGCAGCAACGTAATTAAAAAGTCATTTGATAAACGTAAGACGTTAAATAATCTGTAAAATATTTACCTACCTTCTGTATACACTTTTTCTCTTTTCCTTTGGCGCAATAAAGATATGTAGCTAAAATCTAGTTTTTTTGTTAATATCTTTTGTGATTAAAAAAATATATGTTCTCTTATACCCCTTTTTACAAAGGCGTTGATCAGGATTATGTATATTCCATCTACTTGAACTTGGTAAACAGATTTTGTACATCTAGTTAAGGAATTTTTCAGTAATTGGAAAATGTGTAAATTTTATCGTGTATTTCATATTAATTTTTTACTGTATTAGAAAGGTATTTTAAGCTAATATAAATTAAATCTCCTACAATTCCTATCAATGAAGTCATATTCTCTGATAACAAACATCTAGGTATGCTAATGAACAATTCCACAGACAAAGCTCTATTCAATAATTATCTAAAGAAATTAATTTATCTAAATTTACTAACCTGCTTAATAAAAACACTATATAAATATCTAACTTCACTTTTGGCAGTAAACATTATTGAAGTAGGTATTGTCATATTTAATTCATTGACAGGCTGTCACTTTTGTCATTGTCGATATTTAATTTTAAATAATTTTAATTTATATAATGAAGAAGCAATCCTAAAAATGCAGAAATAAGTCAGATCTCATCTATTGCGGTTGAATTTTCGTGTTCCTACTGTTGGTATCAGAGAACATACATATGACTTCATTGATAGGAATTGTAGGAGATTTGATTTATATTAGCTTAAAATACCTTTCTAATACAGTAAAAAATGTTACAAAAGCTAATAATAAGGAATATATGGGTAGATATTGTGGGTGTAATTCAACGCTGGTTGGGGCTTTTGTCCACAGAGTAGTTAGTTTCACACAATATTATTAATAACTAAAAATAATAAAAAAAAATCATATTAACCTAAGAAGTTTAATACTGCCAAATAAAAGTTTCATGCTTAGTTCATTCAATTGTCTATAATTTTTAGATGGAGTATAGTTACTTTTATAAAATCTGTTTTTTGTGTCTAGTCAACCACGCCAGTAAAAAAGTCACACGTCCACACTTTGTGTAACCGCATACCGTATCATCTTTTGATGTGACGCATGTGATCTGATGTGTGACATGTGCAAATTTTTGTACTTGATATTTAATCCTGTATACTATTGGACATAAATTCTTACTCACTCTGTATGTTTTAATTTATACTAACCGTCTGACTATTGTCATATATCCACAACACACAGGATATGCATGTGACTATTTCATGAATGTATTTAAATCACTGTCCTGTAAGCAACTATAGAATGTCTTGATCTTATCTACGTAAATGAAAAATGAATATAACGAAATAATGACATTACGTACAAGATTATACTAGAACAAGCTGGATCAAAATAACAGAAATCATAATTTTTTGGGGTCCGCAATTATTACTTCGTTTTTTATTGTATTAATGGAAGTTCTCAGTATTCTAATTTATGAAAAAGACCCTTAGGGAGCTTATAAAGTCATTCATAAATCAAAGATGCCTACACCCACCGGTAATTATTAAAGGTCTGACCTGTTTGTTGAAATCAATAAGAATAATAATTCTGTCCTTGTCTGTTTAATTTACAAATGCCGGAGGCACAATTTTAAAAAAGAACCTTTTTCTCATTTTAATTGATTTTAATCACACGGGCTTGTTTAAATATACGTACCGATGGCGATGTAGCAAACTCAAACATTTCAGAGCAAAAATATTGTGCATTAAAACAAATATTTGAAGCAGGCATAAAGTGCTTTAAACTTTGTTCAAATAAATAGTAATAAATATGATTTATGCTCTGAGAAAATTGTTTATATTACCTAGCAGAATCTCAATAGAGTAAATGTATTTTGAAAGATTTTTAGTGCCTTGTCGATTAAATAAATGATTCGTATTTATAACGAAAAACGCTTTACGCGATGACAGCTAAATTATTTTAAGAAAATCTATTTGTTGACTATGCAACCCTACAATTAACCCTAGTATATTTTTCAAGAAGAAAACAAGTTTATACAGTATGAGTCATCGGAAACTAATTACTTATTCGTTCTGATGTAACAACTCATTCTCATTAAACGCTCGGATTCATTAATTTTTTTTTTTTTTTTGAGAGAGAAACATATTTTATATACAAGGTGTCCGGAAAGTAATGGGACCCAGCTTAAACATAGCTTCCTGTGATCAAATAGAACCGATTTAGGCAAACTTAGCTTAGTTCAAAAGTGCCTCGTTTAGAAGTTACAGTTTTATTTTATGGGCATAATTATGAAACAAAACGTCCAATCCTGTTGAAACATGGTACAGTTATGTTTTAGATAAGGACAAACATTGCGAAGAAGTAAGTAGTGCCGCATATCGTAGAGGGCGCTCTTGGCAGCTTTTTTGTAGTTCATTTTTATCGTATCTTTCTTGATGGTCCTGTTCTGATACACTTGACTGATGGAGAAATTAATTTTTCGTAGAAAAGCTATACCTGTCCAATGTTGATACAATGCACCAATGGTAAAAACGCGTTTAAAAACTTTCGCACATTAAAATAGAAATAAATTTTCTAATTCAATCAAGTTACCATTTGTCAAACTGACGTTGATATGCTTAAATTATAACGGTGCATTGTATCAACATGGAAGTGGTATAGCTTTTCTACGCTTAATTTATTTCTCCATCATAATTTCCAGTGAGACGTATCAGAATAGGACCATCAAAAAATATACGATAAAAATGATTTACAAAAAAACTACCAAGAACGCCCTCTACGATATGCGGCACTATTTACTTCTTCGCAATGCTTGTACTTATCTAAAGTATAACTGTACTAAATTTCAACATGATCGGACGTTTCGTTTCATAATTATGCCCAAGAAAACCATTTTTTTCTTTGAAGCCCTATAACTTCTAAACAAGTCATTTTTGAACTAAGCTAACTTTATCTAAATCGATTTTATTTGATCACAGAAAGTTATGTTTAAGCTGGGTCCCATTACTTTTCGGACACTCTGTATATGCATAAAATTTTAAATGGAAAGAGGTATTGTGTAACATCATATAAAAGGGATCTGTTTATCTTTTCAGACACCTATTTCTTTAATTTCGGATGATCAGTTGTCGAGAAATTTGAGGTGAAATGATCAGATCATCAAATTCACGTACCATCAATTTTATTATGTTGAAAACATCTATCATCAACCTCCATACATAGATATTGCTCAAAATATTTTCTCACATTATGAAAATTTTCTGGAGTATTAATCGCTTATGCAGATCACCTCACTAATCTGTTTAGTAGAAACTTTGAACTTCGACTTTTCCAAAGATAAAACAACTCTAAAAACTATCGAAAAATGATGTAAGGACCATGTCCGTCAACCTTAGGAAGACGGGATTGGTTTTCTTTATGAGGAAGAGGACACTGCAGCCTCCTGTACACTAAGCTTTGCATGGGATGTGGAGTCACATTCGATGTAAAATTAACATGGAAGCTTCATTTCGAAAGACAACTAAAAAATGCATGCATATCCTATGACCACCTGGGAAATGAAACCAAAAATTGTCATGTGAATATACACTGCCGTTGTGAGACCAGTCTATGGGGTTGTTGTCTGGTAGCCGAAACTCCAGAAGGAAACAGTTAAACAAAAGTTTAGCCAGGTACAAAGGGTCGCCTGCCTGACGCTAATTGAAGTTATACAACCAGTACCAACCATATGAAGGTAGTGCTATGTTTGCCACCTTTGGATATTTATCTAAAATAAATGAATCTGATAACTATATAAAGAACCAGAAGTAGGATGTAGAAAAGTTAGGAGTCGACTGTGAAATGCGGTCGTCCGAAAAATGTTTCTTCTGCAGGCAGACACTGATAGTATTTCTCGCCAGGTTGCGTTTGACTGATCCTACACAGTACTCATCAAGAGTGAGGAGGAGACCAGTGAGGAAGTAATTATCGTCTTCACAGATGGGCCAAAAAAGAAGGAAGATGCAGAATGTGTATCTTTTAATTCCAGGGTGTTTCCGTTGCCAGTATCTGTTGAAATGATCAAAGAAAACACCCACGAAGAGTTTAGGAAAAGGTTGGATGAAACAAGCAGCAGATAATTCCTTAAGTACTTTCTAGAGTATTACTGTAAAGATGCTGCCAAAAAGTACCTGGCCATGTCTAGAACAAACCTTCGCCTAGTGACAGTTCTTTAAACTGAACACTATTAGCTAGAAAATAGCTTTACCATATGAGGAAGTGTGAAACACCTCTTTGAATAGGTCGTGAACAGGATGACAAGATAGTATGTCATAGACTCTGTGTTTATGCTCTGTGTACTACAGTTTCGTTAACAAGAGAATCCCCCATGTTGGGAGAACGATGGCGTTTTATGGCCTATAATAGAAATATCCAACATTACTCTTTTTTAAGTAATTATGTTAGTTAACTGCTCAGGTGGACTGATCTCCTAATGGACAAAAGTACAAGAGGCCAGTGGAGACCAAGTATTGTAGCTAAACTATCTCCTCACAACTCCAGAATACCACACCATAATGGTAACTATCGTCTTCCTCAAATCATTTTAGCATCAAAAGGAAGGAAATTGGGATGGAAAGTTTTCAGAAGCCCACATTGTACGCTTATACATAAATCTGAAGTAGTCAAGACTGAGAGATACCATTATACGAACATGAGTAGGTATATTTTTTATTTATTTATCCACGTTCTCGTCATTTGCAGGGAAAATGCCGTTAATGCAGACATAAATATTTTCGTAAAGCTTAAGGCGTTGAAAGTTTAAGCACATTTTATAAAGAGCAGATTTAAACAATAATAAGTTACGTATAAGAAAAATTATATCATTAGACCATCAAGACTATTTAAAGCAAGTGTTATATGAGGTGATGATATATTAGGAATATGTTAAAATAAAAGAAAATTAAATACGTGGCGTGATTTTTAAGTAAGATCTATTTTAAAACAAAAACGCGATATATATAATTTTATTACAGAAGTCAAGTTAATCCGATTTTAATATACTTTCAAGTCACTTAAATGCGGAAAATAAGTCATTTGTTTCTAAAAAAGACCATTATATTGTATAGAAAGCTCTACTAAAAATAATCCATATCTAGATATGGAAAGTGAAAACCCTCTTTATTTAAAAGTAATCTACTCTTTAACAATTTCCTGTAGATTTCTGTAGATTGTCAAATTCTGTTCAATTGCTATAATGCCTTATTAATCAATAATTGAATTTTTGAGTACCTACAATAAATTCAAACTATTAGTTACCTGCTTTATATTACCTAAAAAATAATATTATTTTCAATTTCCTACCGCATCTCAAAACTCATGTATTTTACAAAAAATTGATTAAGCAAAACAGTAATACATTTTACCGACATATTATAAAATTTTCCGCATTTAAAGTGATACATTCTGCGTGTCTTCCAAATTCTCATATACAGGGTGTCCGGAAAAGCCGTGTACAACAGACGACCACAGACTCCTGGTTTCAAAATAAGCCGATTTAGCCCAATTTACTTATTTCTAAAATTGCTTCGTTTAGCCGCTAGAGAGCGAAAAATTTTTGGTTTTCCGAATATCTCGAAAACGACTTGATCGATTTTAACCATTTTTGGGCTACGCAGTTATAAGTCTAACCGACACTTTTTGACATTATTTAAAATCTTTTGCAGTCTGATTTACAGCTTCAGTTTATATAGTGCTTTGGATACATGTCGACAAGTTGCATCGGGTGTTGCTCAAAGGTCAATTTTAGGCCCCTTATTATTCATGATTTATATAAATGATATAGACCTTGACCGTCATTGTCATATATATGTAGATGGTGTAAAAATATATAGAAAGATTAATAATGGTAATGATTGTTAAGTTGCAAGATTGTCTAACTCCTATCCAGAATTAGTGTATTGCTAATAATCTCTAAATTCTAGCAAGTGCAGCGTGATAGCATTTACTATAAAACGTAACCCTATTTTGTTTATGATGTTAACGGCATCGTACGTAAACATCCTAACACCTAGACATTTATTTTGATTATAAATTAAGCTTTAATATTAACATTGATAACACAAACTGCTTATAGTTTTTTATAATATTTGTTTAGTAATGCTCCATAGTATTTCTAACCGCGCTATAATTAGTATTTCTTAGATGTGGTTGTCAATCACTTAATAAAAAGATACTTGGAGACAATTTTACATCTAATAGCAAATAGCTGTATTATACATTGCGATATAGTTATTATTACTACAAAAAATAGTCGAGGCAATGAAGCATTATGATAGGAAATCTTTTAGGATAGGACGTATCGGAATGCGGTTTTTCGCATTCGCTTGCAAAAATTATTTATATCATTCGTACCTACTTTGTACCTATTACAAACCAGAAGTTGCATTGCTGCAGCCAAAAATGCATGCAAAAAATACATCTTTTGAGAGGCCTTTTGGAAAATTTAATAACTTCGTAAATAAGAGTCAGAATTGGCTCAAGTCGGGTATCCGGGGGTTTTCGAGGTCGCTGATCACGATTATGATGTTCAAATTGACCCCCCGAATACCTGGAGCTCAGGAACGCCGACGAACGTCATCTCCGGGGACTATTCCGAACTTTATGCGACAGAAGAGAGAAACTGGGCACCCGGGGGTTTTTTGGATCGCTGAATTCGAATATACCATCGGCGAACACCCCACGGACACCTGGTGGACCCCAACCTGGACGCGGACGTCATCTTCGAGAATTTTTCTGGAAATATAGACAATAACGAACCGAAAATTGTTATGGGGGCTTTTTGTGTGCGCTGAATCCGAATTTTGTGTTGAAAATGACAACCCGAACACCTGGTGCGCTCTAACATGGTCCTGAACGGCATCCCTGAGGGTTTTCCAGACATAATTGAAAAAAACCACCCGAAAATCGTTACGGAGGGTTTTTTGGCTCGCTGAAATCAAATATGGCACCGGCCAACACCCCACGGACACCTGGTGCACCCTAACCTGGCTCTGAACGTCATCCCCGAGGGGTTTCCAGACACAATTGAAAAAGACCAACCAAAATACGATACGAATAATTTTTGCAAGCGAATGCAAAAAACAGCATTCCGATACGTCCTATTCTAAAAGATTTCCTATCTTTGGCCTTTTTAGTGCTTCATTGCCTCGACTAAGATATCGCCCATATAAAATTGTTGTGTTTCACTTATGATAACCTGCACAATAGATATATTTAACACCAATATCAGTGGTTGCCGTATATTTAACTTTTCAAATCATGTATTGAAAGCTTTGCAACGGCTATAACATAGGTTTTTTGCTATGACAGGCTATATTTTATAGTTTAGTTCCGCTAGAGAATACGTACTCTTTGGCGCCCTTCTGTCCTTACTTTTACTAAGCGGAAATTGTTAAGTACATTTTAAACATTTTTTTTACAATTAATGGCGGATGCGCCGGATTTACAATGAAAATATTTCAGAAGTAGGAACTCTACAGATGCATTTATTTGTCTAATATTAATGAACATTCAAAAATACTTAATTGATAAAACAAATAATGAAATATGAAATAACACATCTATACAAACGCATATAAGAAAAATTTTATTAATTTTTTTATCAATGTATTTATTCGCATTCGCAATAATGGTACGTAATTTGCACAATACATCAAAAGCATTTATTCCCATTAATTAATTTAGGGGCAACTGGCAAATAAATTCAAAATTGTACCGATAATCATACAGCAAAATATTTTATTATTTATATATAGAAACTGCTATAAAATAACAAATAGCCAAGTTAATTCCCTCTAATTACTAACCTAATAACGAACAGTTAATTCGTAATAATTTGTCAAAAATAGTACATGAACTTCAATAAAAACATCAACCGAAGTGTACTAAATAAAACAGTTGGTTTATTTTATTTTATTTCAGTTTAACATTGCTCAATCGATTAATTATTGTACACACGGACAAAAGTTAATTAATTTTATTCAGCTAAGCTCGGCCTCGATAGTAAAAGGGTCGAATAAGATCTTAATTGATGGTTTGGGACAGTACCTGATATAGGTCACTACGTAAATATAGATAATTATTTTCTCTATGTACTTTGTCCAACAGACAAATTTACATTTTGAGCACCGAATAACGCTAAAGCAGAAAAAATAGGTAGAATCTCTTCTAAATAATGAACATTTGAATTTATAGTGTAAATATTACTCCTCATTAGTGCTATATACACAAAAGTGTGTACACACGTCAAAAAATAAGTTTACAAAATCATAACCATACTGCGAGAATACAAAAAAATTAAATAAAATTAGGGACACGTGGTGTTAGATGAGATAAGTATTTTCAGTTGAAAATATTATCTTTGGGATTTGCAGAAACAACTAATGACAATTTTTTCCTGTCACAAAGGCAAGTAATACAGAAAAATTCTAAAGAAACTATCGAGTTTGGGACACCCTGGACATAGTACATAGATAAATGTTGACATGTAATTGATGGTTGTAAAAATTAGGAAATGTTGTGATGATAAGCAATAAAGAATTGCAATTTTTAAAACACGTATGTAAAATTCGAAAACAACAAACAGCACAATGATACAGATTAAAATAATGTGATAAGATATTGCAATCAAAATGTGCAAAGTCAGGATTAGTCATAATATTTTCAAATCAGTCTAAAAATTCTTGGGTGATATTGTAGAATGCATTGCTTAGTAGAAATTGTTATTCTTATTAGAATATTCCACCACGGTGTGTATACTTCCACTTGTATTCCAAAACTATCTCTATTATGGTATGCGTGCTTGATTCCTGTTTATGATATAATAGAGATAGAGTAAACAGAATACTATCAAATAAACAGATGTTTCCACAGTCTGACAATGCTGGAAGTGTTTATTTATCAGTGTGACTAGCTTATCGGATTTTTTCCACGACAAAATTCAATTCTCTGGGCAAAATGTGAATATAGAACTTTTTGATATAAGACATTCTTATTTAACTGTATTGGAAAGGTATTTTAAGCTAATATAAATCAAGTCTCCTACAATTCCTATCAATGAAGTCATATGTATGCTCTCTGATACCAAACATCTAGGTATGCTAATAAACAATTCCACAGACAAAGCTCTATTCAATAATTATCTAAAATTGAAAAATGTTACAAAAGTTAATAATAAACAATATATGGGTAGATATTGTGGGTCTAATTTAATGCTGGTCGGGGCTTTAGTCCGCAGAGTAGTTAGTTTCACACAATATTGTTAATACCTAAAAATAAATAAAAAAATAAGGCATTCTTATTCCGAATGTTCCCAGGAACCTTTTCTTCATTTAAACGTCCCACTATGTATAAATTTTGTTTCTATAATTATCTTATTTGTAATATTGAAATTTTCAGTTATTTCTAAATATTTCTGAAATTGTGATAGATACTTTGTAGTTGATTATTAAATTATCATTTACATTTTAAATTCAGTCAAGCAGTGAAATACTTTTTCAAGAAAGGAAATAGTTTATCCTGTAAATAAATGAATAAGAAACTGTTTTATGTTCTTTCCATTACTTCATGGAACCCCTTAAATCCGTTGTATCTCTAAAGTAAGACCATTGTAACACCATAAAAGGATTACATCTTTCCTATTCCATTTGAAACGAACAAAAGCAGCTATGTCGTTTGACCCGATCCAGTCACGAAGTGACAGTTGATAGATTTTCTTCGAAAGTTAAAAGTAAATGTGATTGATTATCGCTTCCAGTAACCATTGCCACTGACACAGAAGAATGCGCATTCGTGAATTCGTCAATATCTATTCTCTTTGTGAAAACTTGTAACTTTATGAAAGTAATAAATGCCCAGCTTATATATTTCTGCAAAAATTCAAGCCTTAGTAATCTGCTTCTGTAACATTGTTGTGCAGCTTTCTCTGTAATGGAAGAAAATTGTAGTATGATTTATGCAGGCATTCATTTTATTGCGCTTTGTACACAATACAAAACATTTCCAGGAGCCCTGTGGGGCATTATTCGTGGTATTCAAACGACATAGTTTATGTTCTGAAAAGTACTCTACGTAAATACCACGTAATCATCTATATTTTATTACTTTAAAAATGTATACAACTATTCCAAATCTGTTACGTGCATGTAATACATTTTTTACAGTTCGCTGAATTTGACATTATTATAATTATAAAATTCAAAACAAACTTTGTAAACAACATCAGACGGCATAATATGTATTCAATTTAGGGTAAATGATTTAAAATGCTGATAGAGTAATCAAAACTAATAATACAATACTAATAGGTTCAGTAAATTAACACTAAACAAATTTAGTTTTACAAGGTGGCCCAATAAATGAAATCAAACTACTGAATTCTAATAAAGCTGCTGAAATTAATATCTATGTAATTTAAATTTGAATCATAAATTTTATAAACTAAATATCAGCCTACTTAATTATTTGTGAAATTGGGGGTTTCTTTTAATTAAAGGACACATATTGCTATTACCTCTTATCTACCGCTATACTCTTAGATATAGACCTGGTCGTTGTGTATGGACTCCTTCATTTCTTCAGCTTCCCTCACCCCTCTGACGCCAGCACAGTCTATACAACCAGCCATTTTTTTCTCCCTCAGGTACCCCCTCCCTCACTAGATACTCTTTAGCGAAGGCCTGTGGTAATTGATGATTTTTTAGGTTTAGTTAACCGCCATTCGCCATCAATTAACACTGATGGCGAATATTATGATACATACTTCATTTTGTTTAATTTTTTCACTATTTCATATTTTCCTAATTCGAAAAAAATAACTACCTAAATCTATTTTGTATAACATATTATTACCTTACAAGTACCTAATTATTTATTTTATCTAATTACAAGCAAAATGATTTACTTTAATATCTTTATTCCTTATGAATACAGGAAAATAAGGGACCCATAAAAGAATATAAATATATTGATTTAATCGCAAAGCTGAAGGTAAACACTTTTATCAAACCGAGTTCAGTTCGATTAGATTTGTCAATGGAAAATAAATCATTGCGTAGGTCATATACAATTATCTGCGGTTATTCTTCGTATCTTTGGGTTATTTCCTTTGGGGGTCTTTGAAGAGGTCATTTATAATATCTAGTCTGCTCATTTTACGATACTGAATGGTTTCTATGATATCGATTGGCTGCTGGCTTGGTAATGGCAATACCATTTATAGCGTTCGAAGAGTAGTTAGTAGAACCTGTTACATCGAATGGCGTAATACCGAATAATAATAATAATAATGAACGCCTTTATTAGATAATAATTCAATACAATATCAGTATATTACAATAATTGGAATATTTATACAGGGTGCCCCCACGAACTGTAGATGCATAAACAGGGATTTGCGACGTCAAAAGTCCAAAAGTTGATAGTAAGAGTTACAGGTGTCGAAATTAAAATTTTATTTGCAATTATTTTAAATAACTATCGAAGTAATAAATATATTTTAAAGAAATTTGGTATCCCGACGTATTTTGATATGAGAGATTCAAATTTCCTCTTAATTTTGATATACATTGTAGAGGGCACCACTTACGTCGCCTCTTTGAACTGTTCTTCTTCTTTTGAAAAGGAATACTTACATTCTTTTAATGTCGCTAGGAATCGCCGTTTTAGAGATATTTGCATTTAGAGATAAACTTAATGCAAATATTCATTATTCAATTGTAGCTATTAAACATTTTCCATGATAATCGTGAATACTGAATATTCTTATTAAACACAAGAAATTCTGGCACTTGACAGCAAGATTTTAGTTCATGTCAAATTATATATAACATCCAAATTGTAGCAATTCCGAAAATTATAAAAACTATAGATTACACTGCACTACAAAAAAAATGTAGTCTTTCCGACTGACTATACCTAATTTTACGTATTTCCACACACTGAATCCGAATCTAGGTCAATTTAACTCCATCGTCTTTAAGTTCAATGGCATTCCAGGATCAAAAATAGATATGCAAGACTATCGCACATTTATGTTTTCGGGATCGCTGAATCTGAATCCGGAATTCATTTAACACCATCAGGTCTGTTTCAAGGTTATTTCAAGGTTAAATCGAAAAATAGATGTGCAAGTGGACAGGACATCGTGCATTTATGTTTTTGGGGTTACTAGATCTGAATCGGGAAGTCATTTAATCCCATCAGATCAGCTTCAAAGTTATTTCAAATAGAAAATAGAAAAATGTAAAGCAGATCATCGTAGATTTATGTTTTTGGGGTCACTGGATCAGATTCGGTGATTCATTTAATCATATCCGGTCACCTTCAAGATCATTCTAAGGTCAAATCAAAAGATAGATATGCAAATGGGCAAAACGATTGTACATCTGTATTTTTGGGATCATTAAATCCGAATTTGGAGTTCATTTGACACAATCGAACAATATACAAGTGCAAGCGCTATAGGCAATTCTCTGCTTTAGAAATTACACAACACTGTGATTGGTTTCCTCAGGAAACATGAAGTCGTTGTGACATGACATATGGAAAATATGGAAAATGTAAGATGAGTACTCTAATGAGTACCAATTTGGAAAAAAACCTATCAGTAGAGGAGAGTCTAAATGAACTAGCTAAGCAATAAGAACCAAAAAAGGTTTCCTTTACGGGAATATTTTTAGCTTTAAGAAACTTGTTTACGTGACTGCAATAGAAGAGGAGAATGAAAGGCCTATCACCTACGAGTATTACTTCTGATATGAATAACATGGACAGATTGATGTTAGTTCCGATGAGGATAATAAAGGTAAATCCATAAATGAAACAGATAGTGAAACCTCAATTGAACTATGCTCCATTTAATACTTCGGAAAAAAACAGGAAAAATCACACAGAAAAATGTAAATGATCTTGTTCGAGAATTAGGTTTGTGTAAAGAAAGATCAAAGTTTTTAGCGTCATAGTTAAAAAATAATGCCGAAAATGTGAGTGAAATCAAATCCTCGACTTATCGTCACGGAAACAAGAAATTACTGAAATATTCTTCGGAAGATGCTGTACTTTCTTTAGTTAAATAGTAACGGATTAATGAACAAACTCAAACTTGAATGTTACAAGCCCATTGAATAAAGCCTGTTCAGCGATTCTTAGAAGAAAAGCCTGAAAGCCGTCCTGCTTCATAACACGAATGCAAATGCCTCTATTCCAGTAGCACAATTAGTAGCTATGCAAGAAGAGTTAACAAGCATGAAGTCAGTCCTTGAAGAAATTTACTACAAAGAACGTGGATGAAAAAGTTCTGAGGATTTGAAAAATCTCACTATTTTATTGGGTCAACAATCAGATTTCACAGATTCTTATGTAAGTATAAAAAACCACTACGTAAGAAAAAAATGGTCAAGAAGGAATGGCCATTTCAACCAGGTACTAAGAATATCACAGAAGATTATTTGGAAAGAGTTACTCTTTCCAAAGTTCTGCTCCTACCTCTTCACATCAAGTTAGGACTTGCGAAAGCTCTTAATAAAGGCGGTGAATGCTATCTGTATGTACGAAAAATTTTTGTAAATAGGTATTTAATACGAGAAGGAATTTTCCATGGACCTCAGATTTGTGAAAAAAATGAGAAACGACATTTTTGTCACCAAAATGAACGACGAAAAAGCAGCAGAGCTGAGTTTCAAATGGGTTATCGAGAATTTCCTGGGGAACCATACAAATTTATATTACAGGGAAAAGTAGCGTAGATAATGGAAAACTATAGGAAGCTGGGTTGCTTCATGAATCTAAAATTGCGTTATTGACTACTTCCCACAAAATCATGGTGGTTACAGTGAAGAACAAGGTGAAATATTTCATTAGAGCTTGAAAAATGCAGAGCGACGTTGACAAGGTGGGATAAACATATGCTGTTAGGTATTAACAATATTGTGTGAAGCTTACTACTTTGCTAACTACACCCACAATATCTACCCGTAAATTCTTCATTATCAGCCTTTGGATCATTTTTTACTGTATTAGAAAGGTATTTTAAACTAATATAAATCAAACCTACCAACTTAGATATTTATAGAATGTTTGCATTACATCAGGTTAGTAAATTTAGCTATATTAATTTTTATTTTTAGATAATTATTGAATATAACTTTGTCTGTGGAATTGTTCATTAGCATACCTAGATGTCTGGTATCATAGAGCATACATAAGACTTCATTGATAGAAATTGCAGAGAAGAATTTAAAATACCTTTCTAATACAGTAAGTAAAAAATGTTAAAAAGCATATGTTGGCTGCCGGTAGACTGTATATAAGCTATATTCGTGGAGAGGATTGGCACCCTCTCTGCGGGTATGGTAGGGTGGAAGAATGTTGGCTTGGGTCAATGTGAGAAATTGATACCGATTGACATTTAACTACCCCCCTAATTAATGAGGTTTTCCAGGTTTCCCTCATTCCTGCACTGTCTACCAACGTAAGTCGTTCCTGGGCGCAAATGCGGTCTGCTTAATAATAATATGCCGCCCCCTCTCCCGCACAAGTCTCAGACTTTTGGGCTAATCCCCGTGTTTAGAATGAGGGGTAGAGATATTATTATTATTATTATTATTAAACTAACCTAATAGGGTTAAATAAATTCCGGATTCAGATTCAGTGAACCCAAGAACATAAAAGTACGACAATCTGGTATACCTTTCGTTTTGACCTAATAATTGAATAATTTTAAACCTAAAGTGATGGAGTTAAATGGACTTCAAATTTGGATTCAGCAAGTGAAAATATATAAGTCTAGTAAGTCGGACAGACCAATTTTTTCTGGTGCTGTATTATTAACTTGCTCCAGATCCTCAACTAAAACTTACGCAAGAAAGAATAACTATCATTAACCATTACTAAATTCATAATAAAAGCGTATTTTATTGAATAGCCATGAATGATCTGTTTATTTGATATATTCAAAACTTCGGTAAAATATGCGGACAAATCCATTGCGAATACACGTAAATTCAAGTATTTGCAAATTTTAGGGCACCGAAAAGAAAGAAATCGAACTGAAAATCTCTTTTGTGAAAGTGTCGTTTGATAGGTTTCATGAATGAATGTAAAATGTATGACAAAAAGAAATCGTTGAGTCGTAAACTGTTCGAACTGAATAAACCAATAGCAAACTCTAACAGAAAGCGTTAAAATCTTATATCTAGATGTAGTTACATGTTCTGAAAATTGATAACAATTGAATGTGAATCATTTTTTTTAGAATTTTATATAAATAAGTACATTGAAAGCCAATGTGTCGCTTTCTCAATAAAATTGTTATGCATTGTACAATTTTTCTTATATCACCATTACATAAGATAAATAAAGAGCTATGAAAATTGAATGAAAAAAACTGACGTTGCAATTAATTGATGATGACGCCAGTGCACGAAAATCAAACGTCAGAATAATTGCATGTCTGAAGGTGACAAAGACACAGATTGACGTGGCCAAGGGATTTTCTTAAAACTGTTAAATAACGTAATTATAAATTTTTTTATCGTACATTTCAGAGACCGTTACATATACAGAGTAGCTCAAATTACAAAAAAGTTAAGGTGTGATTCCCTAGCGACGTCCAGCATTCGCGGCCCGCCGTAACGGCTGGCAGTTACTT
The DNA here is from genome assembly GCA_037114965.1 of Monochamus alternatus. Taxonomy (NCBI): domain Eukaryota; kingdom Metazoa; phylum Arthropoda; class Insecta; order Coleoptera; family Cerambycidae; genus Monochamus; species Monochamus alternatus. Next base: position 66,648,784 of record CM073431.1, on the reverse strand, counting down.
TCGCATGATTTGCTAGAAGCGTCTGGCGTCTGCGTTTTAGCAGTCGTTTTCAAAATTCTAAAGCGAAAGGTACTTATAAAAATGGATCCACAAAGTTTTGCAGCATCTAGAAGCCGAGAAAAATATTACAAAATACCAATTCAAACCATTTAGTTTTTATTTCTATTTCGGTGGCATTAGTCTAGATATTAATTAAAAAATATATGCACAAATAAGATTACTTTTACATTATTGCGCTTACATTAAATAATACTGTGGTTGACGTCCGCGTCCCGACATATTGCTGAGCAGTCGAGTCGTAGCCGTCGATGGCCGGACGCTGCATCGTCGAGACGTGACATGTCTAGGAAATCATTGCCATTGAAATCCATTGTTCAAGTGCTCGACGGCTGGACGCTGCGGCGGGCCGCGAACGCTGGACGTCGCGTCGCTAGGAAATCACACCTTTACACCTTTTCATAATTATTAAGATAAACCATCCAAATTCAAGATATCTGCTGTCGTTGCTGAAATATTGTGAAAAAACTGAAAATAGCGATTTTAGAGAATGCCGTCCAGCGCCATTATTTCTCAACGGAAAGAAAAGAACAGAAATTTGGTACAGAGAGAAGAATATACGAGAAACTGATTTTTGTTGAAAGAGAATTTATACGGCCGCTAATTTCGGTTATGCAACATTCAATGTTTTTTCTTATGGGTGCCATATTGGATCTTGACAGCAACAGATGTAGAATAAAATTATGAACACGTCAATATGTAACACCACTTTTTTATTGTTGGAAACCCTCTCAGAAGTATTTAAATATTTTACGAGTGGAAATGGAAAATTAACCATGTGGTTGAGCAAAATGACGCAGGAATTCATAATCCTGTAATGGTGTCCCATTATTTAAATCGCTGCTTTCTAAATATACAGGGCGGCCCACCTTCGGAAGTGGAAACTTTAGAGGCAGACAGAACCACAAAATAATATCAGTTTGTATTATAAACTATATTCGAAAAATGTTTCGTTATAAAGATACAGGTACATAATGACGGTAGCATTTTATAAAATCGGTATTTATAGTTTTTCCACAAAATTTGAACTCAAACGGGAAAAATATACAACCGAGCTTAAGGTCGCCATATTTTGTGGTATTTTTAAGTACAGAAATCTGTAAAAATAAAACATGTAGAACATAAGTAATATCAATAATACAATTTTTGATGTTCCACCTTTACTATTTAAATTCTCCTCAAATAAAATAATAACTTTTAAAAAGCGATTGTAATACACACATTATTATGCTATTCTAATCCCACATTTTAACAATTATTTTCACATACTTATAAGCAATAATGAATAATATATGCAGAACTATGTAAGTTTATGTTATAACAATATTTACATCTACAGTTACAAATATGTATTTTGAAACATTTCTCTGTACTTAAAAATTTGTTGGTTAGGCCGTTTTCTCTCGTTATACAGGGTGTTTATTAATTGAATGCCGATACTTAAGGGTGTGAATCCTTCGGTCTTTTTAAGAAGAAAACTTAATATGAACATATGTTCTCAACCTCTTAATTTTTGAGTTACAGGATGTTTTTTCTTAAAACGTAGTTTTAAGAAAAAATTTACTTTTTTATTATAATTTTCTTGTCACTCCAGATATTTTTATAAAATTTTGTACACACCTGTTATTCATTAAGGAGCATTGTTTGATGTAATGAATGTTTTAAAATCTTTGCCAGTGACGTCCGACGACAATGACGAAGTTTGAACTAAACATTTTTGAAGAAAAAAATGGTACGCCACTGCTTTTTATAAAAACTAAAATTATTTTTAAAATCTCCATTTATTCTACAGTAAGCAGCATTTTAGAGTTACTCTCGTACGACGACCATTATCACGTAAAAAAAATAAAACCAAAAAAGTTTTTTCCCCAAGTTCATTGAGATATTTTCTTGCCATTTTGTAGACACCCACCATGCGTGGAAACACTTTTTTTCGGACAAAAATTAATTTTATATTTTAACCAGTGACCTCCACGTAGGCATAATATTAAATGTTTGGATAGAAAAAAACGGTTCGCCTCTGATTTTTTTAAATTTTATTTTAAAAATCGCGATTTATTTAGTAAAACGATAAATTCAAAATCTTAAACCTAAAACGAAACGACAAGACAAGAAAATACAAACAAAATAAAGAACCCAAATTATGTATTTACACTAGTTGTTGAAAGTGTCCTCCACCCACACGTATGCAAACATCTACTCTTCTTCGCATAGACTGACGTACATTTTCAAAAACTGGGGTGTCTCTTATGGTTTGGCAGCATACTATTATACGATTTCGTAACCCTTCTTCGGCTTGAATCGGCACTGCGTACACTAAGCTTTTCAAATGACCCCAGAAAAAGTAGTCTAAACTATTAAGGTCGGGAGATCTGGGCGGCCATGACTGCGTTCCTCCGCGGCCTATCCACCAATCGCGATAGTTGTGATTTAAAAATTCACGCACTCGTAAGCTAAAATGTGGAGGCGCACCATCGTGCATTAGCCACATCTGGCTCCTTAATAAAAGAGGAAGGTCTTCAAGCGTTGGCGGTAGATTCAAGAAAGTGTAAATATGATTGTCCATCTAATCTTCTTGGGAGAAAAAATGGGCCTATCAAATAATCGTCAATAATACCAGCCCAAACATTTAATGAAAACTGTTCTTGATGATTTGATTCAACAATTGCAAAAGGGTTTTCATCCTCCCACAAATGGTTATTATGGAAATTTCGTATTGAGTTTCGAGAGAAACTAGCTTCATCGGTAAAAAGAATGTACTTGTCAATAACGGATTTTCCTGCAGCTTTTGACGAAACCACTCACAGAAATTAATGCGCAACAGGAAATCTCTAGGGAGTAATGGACTCTTTGAATTGTGATATGGATATAACAAATTTTCGATAAGAATTTTCCAAACAAGTACGTGTGAAACATTAAATGTTGCCGCGATTTTCCTCGTGCTTGTTTCGGGATTCTCCTCAATGTCATGTAAAATTCGTTCTTCAAGTTCCGGTGTTCTTACTATTTTAGGGACTCCTCTAGCACTGCGGTCTACTTTTAAATTTCCGGTTTCGTGAACACGTCTATGAATCCCAGAAAATGTTCTCGGATCGGGTAGTACACGATTTGAATACCGTTATTGGTATATTCTCCTGGCTTCGTATGCATTTTCGTTGGCAACCTCATAAGTAAAATGCATGTCAGCTAATTCTCCGATTGTAAAATTTACCATTTTTTATGAAATTTTACCTCCTGCTCTAATAATAATTTTTTAATAATGAAAAATCAATGTCAACTTTATTGCGAAAAGAAGCGTCAAAATGACACTTTACCCAGCCTACTAATTTTTATTTCATTTGCTTTAACGGGACATTTAATGAGCTTACCGTTTTTTCTATTCAAATATTCAATATCATGCCTACGTGAACGTCGTTTGTGAAAGTAGAAAATTAATGTTTGCCCCATAAAAAGTGTTTCCACGCATGATGGGTGTCTACAAAATATCAAAAGCAGTCTCAATAAACTTAGAGACAAAACTTTTTTTGGTTTTAATTTTTTTACGTGAAAATGGTGCGTCGTACGAGAGTAAGTCCGAATTTGCTGTAAAATAAATGGAGATTTTAAAAATAATTTTAGTTTTTAGAAAAGGCAGTGGCGTACCAATTTTTTCTTCAAAAATGTTTAGTTCAAACCACGTACGGACGTCATTGGCAAAGATTTTAAAACATTTTTTACACCAAACAATGCTCCTTAATGATTAATAGGTGTGTACAAAATTTCAAAAAAATATCTGGAGTGAAAAGAAAATTATAATAAAAAAGTACATTTTTTCTTAAAACTGTAACACCCTGTAGCTCAAAAATTAAGTGGTTTGGGGCATATGTTGATATTAAGTTTTCTTTTTCAAATGACCGAAGGATTCACACCCTTAAGTATCGGCATTCAATTAATAAACACCCTGTATATTCGTTTTACTTCGATACCTTTTTATATTCGTAGGTGGCATGGATAATATTCCTGTTGTTTGCTAAGCTCTATATCATTCAGATCTTAAATGTATAAAATTATTTGTTTTTGTTGAAAATACTATTTCAAAAATACGGCGCCCTTAAAGCTGCTGGATATGGAAACAGCGAGCGTTTATTGGCTGTTTACAAAACCAATACTTAATTTTGACATAACAGGAGCACGCGTGTTCGAGTTCATAAACTTCAGGAATAACAGAAGAAATATTGTAATAAGTTCGACATTTGTTTCTAATTCAAGTCTAGATTTGAATGTTCCTGCATAGAGGGTGATTTAAAAATACTAGGAAAAATATATAATCTGCATGAAAAATTATTTAATCAGCATTTTTTTTCCCTAATTTTAATTTTTGGGGGCTCTGGTGCCCCTTGAAGTTGGGCCTAAAATATTGTTTTTGTAAATATCTAAGAAACCGCTAAGCCGATTTTAATGAAACTTGGTATCGGGTTGTAGATAGTTTATCTCAACATTGTTAAGAAAGTAGTTTTATCAAGTATCACAGAGCGCCCTCTGGTACTTATACGTAATAATTTTTTTCTACACCCGTATTATAACAATGCACTTATATGCCCATAATCCGTTTCATAATGATACCCATTACGATACAAATTTTTCATTACGATACAGATTTTTAATCAATAGAATCCATAATTTTTCAAACAAGCATGCTGTGCATTTGGCGTTTATCCTAGGTTCCTATGTAATTATTTTAGATATCAAAATCAGTACGTATTAAATTTTAGTAGATACCTAGCTAAACTTCGATAATTTATCAAAATGTCTGATATCAGCGATATAGAAGAATTACCATCGACTCCTAAACACATATCGGAGAAAGCAGAAAATGCAGTTCATACCAATAATTACTGTTCCTATTGTGTTCAATAAAAATATAAAATTTATGGTTTTTGATTATTTATCGGGTGTAGAAAAAATAGCGTATGCAACTCTCATGTAATGGTTATAAATACATCATTACATGATCGTTGCATAATATACTATTATAGCTGTGGTACTACCATTAATAAACTTGAAAAATTATGGTTGCATAAAATTAGAAAGATGGATGCGAAGATAATTTAAACAGATTGAGTGATAGTTGTCGATTCGTGATTAAGCTGTCGTAAATTAAAAAATTTTGAATTATTATTTATTTGCTAAAGATGGTACCATAAACCTAAATTTTTTTGTAGAATATCAAGCCTTAAACGAAGAAAACATTTGGTGTAGCATTTAGAAAAATATTCGTCATTAATTACAGGCTCTAGATCTTCTATCGGATTTTTCACCACCAACGCTCACACTACAGCTTTAGCAACTGTTTTTGGAAAAGTAAACATCAAATAAAAAAAGTAAAGAGTACTTTTTTGTGTAGAATAAAACTCCAATCGAATGCAATGGCAAAGGATTTAGAAACAAAAGTTAAAAAAACTGAGTGGTATTACGCATAAACTAGCGCCCTCTGTGGTACTTGGCAAAACTACTTTCTTAATAATTTTTAAATAGACTATTTACAACCCCATACCAAATTCCATTAAAATCGGCTTAGCGGTTCTGAAGAAACTTGCAAAAAAGAAAATATTATGCCCAATTTCAAGGCACCTCAAAAATGAGAAATTGGGAAAACAAAAAAAAATACGGGTCAAATCATTTATGTACAATCGTTTGCAATAATAATGGCACTCTTTAAAATTAATTTTGCTATTTTCTTTGAACTGCTGTTATATTTGTAATGAAATCTACTTTCAAATTTTAATATTAGTTCCGAGATTAAAATCCGAGAGAATGGTCTACAATTAAACTGATTAGTTCGGTGACAAAGAATCCGAAAGATGTTGAATTATAAAACAAGCCTGAAACAATTTTAGGAATGCATAAGAGACGCAAAAAAGCGTCCTTTGATAATTTTTTAAGATTTTCCAGGAACAGAAATAGAGATAGTTGGCGTATTATTAACTATGAATGACGCCAAAATCACAGTATTGGAGAAGTGTATCATATGAAGAATATGATATTTCTAAACACCACAAGGCTCCATCGGCCTCATTTTTCTTGAAGCCAGTAAAGAAAGATGATGTTTGAAATGCAATTTTGGAATTAAAAGATTCATATGCTTTTGATGTGTATGGTATGGTATAAGTAAAGTAAGTAGGGTTATACTATTCTTGAAAAAAGTAACCCAAATGAACCAGGCAACTATCGTTCAATCTCAATTATTCCATTGTTTGGGAAAGTTTTAGAACGTATTTTAAAAATAGACTAATGAATTATATTGAAACACATAACTTCTTTCACCAGAATTAGTTCGGTTTTAGAATTAATTCTTGCAGAGAGCAAAAACTGTTCAGTAACATTATGTGATTTGACAAGGGCATTCGACTGTGTTTCACATTCTATTCTTATAAAAAAATTATCTTTCTATGGCATACGGAGTGTACCGTTAAAGCTTTTACAGTCTTACCTCAGTAACCGAAGACAATTTGTTTGTTTCAATAATTCTTTTTCAGGTTATGAACAAATATATCACGGAGTTCCACAGAGCTCTGTTTTAAGGCCTTTACTTTTCATTATTTTTGTTAATGATGTATTTGAATACTTAAAACCTTATCGTAATACGTTATTTGCTGATGATACTACCATCTTTACGTCTGCGTATAATTTGACCGATCTTACTTTGCTTTCGGGTGAAATGATTGAACTAGCACAGACGTGGTTCTCAGCAAATAATCTTCAGTTAAATGTAACTAAAACATAAAATTTATTTTTTTATGCACATAACGGTATGACTGGTGGTGAGTCTGCAAGAGTACTCGGTGTGTTCCTCGATGACTCTCTTACGTGGAACGTCCATATTGATAACTTAGGAGGTAGACTATCTAGTGCCATTTCTTTAATTCGTAGATTGACGCACTTTTTGAGTAGGGATTGTTTGAGAATATGTTATTATTCACTTTTCCATTATCATTTAAATTATGCCGTATTGCTTTGGGGAAACAGTACAACATCCCATAAGATATTTAAGCTAAAAATGAAAGTTGTACGTTTAATAACTAACTCTTCTTATACTGAACATTGTTTCCCGCTTTTTAAAGAACTTAAGATTCTACCGTTACCCTGTCTTTACATATATGCCACTCTGCTTGAGATTCATACTCAGAAACATCTTTATGTTACACATTCCCACTGACATAGTTATGAAACTAGATATTCAGATCACCTTATAGTTTCACGATATAGGCTTACTAAATCAAAGAAAAAATTTCTTAAATCTTAGTTTATACAATATTATGCCAACTAATTATAAATCTTCGGATGTTTCTAGTTTCAAAACCAAATTAAAATCTTTTTTACTATCACACTGTTTTTACTCTATTGATGAATTTTTAAATAGTTCTGATATGCATATGTTGTGGTAATGGTCTTATTGCACCTATTAGGTTTTTAATATGTTTAAATAGTCTCTTGTTTACTTTGTTTTATTGAACTGTATTCAAAATGTTATTTTTGATGTTAATTATTGTGTTTGGTTCTTGTGTGTTTTCTGTGTCTACAGAAAGTTGTTCTTTGACTTACCATACAGATTTTATGCAATTTAACATGGTCAATAAATCCTACTTCTACTACTACACTTTTCATCATCACTTTTTTAACTGCGTGACTTATAAATTTATGGAAGGAAGCTTCATGCCTAATTTAATCAACCAAAATTAACCGACCAGCTTTAAGTACATTAAATTTTGCATTACAAACAAAACATAACTGCTATTAATGTCCCCTTACAGCCGCCCGATAATAGGTATAATCATTAACAACACCGAGCCTTTGCTTTACCGAGATATCATGATTGATAGCCTGAATTTCAGGGCTTCATTATACAAACTTGATTAATACGAACGCAGATAATGGACAGTAAACAGCGCTTGTACTAAGAACAACAGAACATATCTTGGTTCGAGAACGAACAATAACATCAAACATGCAGAGTTTGATCTGTTAAATAACTACCATAACCGGGTGTCCCATAATTATTCCAAAAGTCCTAAATCTTAAACTTAGTACACTGAGAAAAAAAATCACTAATGGTAGATAAAGATTCACTTGTCTCAGCAAAAAACTTGTATTTAAAATACAGGACAGATCAACAATTTATTTGTAGCAACTAAATCAAGTTTTCTGAAAATCAGTCACAAGTGAACAGGTAGTCACAAGTGAACAGGTAATTTAACTGTGGCTACCGTAATGACAAATTTCTTGTTGGAGTATTTAAACTGATACTACATATATTTTAACTAAATGTATTTCTGATACATTAAGGACAAGTGATTTGTACATTAAAGGCTAGTTTATTGTAATGCAGTAATAATTGAACATGCTATATTTCTACAGTTAGTAGTGCTCTTTAACTTGTAAGTTAAATGTATTTTAGACAAAAATTAATTATAAATTTTCTATTTACCTTAAAGTGTATACTCATTTGTGAAACTAACAAATTTAAAATATTTATAATCACAGCTTAACTCGATATGAGACTATTCTTTAATGACTGTTTTTAATCATTTGACAAACTTCATTAACGTAACTACTAACTATACTGCTGACTATAACTTTCTTTCTTACCTTGTTGTAAAACAAACTCATTAATTTAACTAATGACTAGGAAATATGTTATGCCGTCACATATTTTTTTTAGCTATTAACATACAATAAGGGTAGAGACGAAGTTTGCCTCATAGGTAAATACAAATATAGATTAATTGCTAATGTGAAAACAAAACAGATAAATAAAATTATGCAAAAAAGTATATTTCTACTCGCATAAAGAGAAAATGCATAAATAATTCAGATATGGCAAAATGGCTGAAAATACACTGAAAAGTTAAATAACGAAATTGAAATCGTGTGCCATACTCGCACACGGATAAGAAACTCACGCACTTACACTAATATGGAGCATGGAGACGGTCATAACCATCCTTGAATGAGTTGATGGATGATGCAACAACAATAGAGTAATTATTAGCTAATAGTAAAACCATAGTATTTTCAAAACCCTCATTTTATCGCTTAAAGTTGAATCCCACTGATGTAATAATAATGTTTGGCATTCAATAGTTATTAAAATTACACCAAACACATAAACTATATAAACACACAACACAAAAACTGATTTTTATTAGCGTAAATACCTTTACAATACTGTAAAAAAATATATAAAAGCTAATAATAAAGAATATATGAGTAAAAATTCCGGTTGTATGAACCTAAGATTAATCATGGCTTCCTTATTTCGTTAACAAGTAAAACTTTTATCAAGAACGACTTAAATTATAGTAAATTGAAGCTCTCATTCAAACGACAAATAAAATTAATGTAATGCGCGTGCGACATAGTAGGTATATTCTGGACAATTATTTGGTGAATTTCGGTAAATCCTCTGCAAGTTCCCAATAAATCTTCAACGTTCTCCTAATTTCCAGTGCATCTTGTATACTCATACATCTTCAAGAAATCCTACTACGTCCTCATAGAGGTAAATCTTCATTCACCATTATTTTCTTTTGTTTTACGATGACGTTGTAAAAACCATGAAGTCTCAACTACTTTCATATGCTAATGACTCGTGATTAAAAATTATGAATATCATAAATAATAAAGATGATTGTTGTTCTTTGCAGCTTGATATTGATCTTTTGTATCATTGGTACTTGGCAAATAATTTAAGATTAAATATTAGTAAATGTGAAGCAATTACTTACTTAATCAATGTAAAACAATATTATAGAGTTGTTTCTATTGAAGAAACATGTCAAAAAAAAAAGATCTTGGTAATAGACTACCTATTAACAGCAAATATCGCCCATTTTGGATTTTTTACAGATTTTGAGTACATAGCTTTTAAAACATTGAATACATACATATAAAAAAATTGCAGGTATTTTCCCTACTAGGAAATTTAAGTAATATGGCTCAAAATAGGAATTATATAAGATTATTGATTTTAAGAAAATAATGTTACACTTTTCAGTCAACGTGTTCAAACCTCAGTTATTTTAATATCTAAAAACATAATCATAAACAAAAATCTCTTAGTAATGTCACAGAATTTGCCCCGTTCGCACCCAATTTGACGCCTGTGGTATCGCGAAACGCTAGATTGCCCCGATCGTCCCTACGCGATTCTGGTAAACAAACAAAATAAAGCCGTGTATCGATGCGCGACTGGAATATGGAGAATCGACGAGAATCTTTCAAAAAATGGATCTAGAAATGCTAGCAAATACCTGGAATATTCGTTTGGTCTATAAAAGAAGAATAAACGGCCGAGTCAGTCAGTCTTGAATTACAGTCTTGAATTGAAGTGTTTAGTTGGAAATTTCCTGGAGCTTCAAAGTGAAATAGTACTTAGTGGAGTTGTAATTAGTATTCAGTAGTGTACAGAGTTGTTAATAAAGATAAGTGATTAATTAACGTTTGTTTTCTCTGGTAAAAGAAAAAGTCGGGGTATGAAATCCGTGACAGTAATTTCTAATTTCAGTATGTCATTCAAAGGTTTGTTACTCAAATTAACTGAAACACAGAATTTACTGACTGATTAGAATAAAAGCTACAGATACTTTGAAAAAAAATGTGAAACGATATTACATTTTTTCAGTTTATTGAATCATATTCATTAAATCAAGAATTTTTTTCATTTTCTGTCTTCTAGGAATCTACAGTTATTCCAAACTGATTTAGTTTCCTAGAAAAATGTGTTTATATTACATGTACCAGTAAATTTTATACCAAATTACTAAACGTGTAAACAAATTGTGAATATTTCTTCAATAAAATTTGTTACATATGTGCTCTTTGTAACCCAATTTTAACTTTGAAATACTATTAGATTGTTTATATTTCAAATACAATTACCATTATGTTCAAAGTAACATTATAGAACATTGAGGACGGGAGTATAAAGCAAAACGCAGGAGATAATAATGCATTCGTAGCTAGTCAGTTTTATCTTAATTTTAAAACTAGATGTAACTGTAGATCATCAAGCGCACTTACGTCTTTTAAAGGTTGAAAGTAATACAAAACTTCAAGCTTTGTCTTAGTAGTAACTTAAAGCTCATTTTACCATGCGACGTGAACTGTATAGAGAAGTTATTGATTGGAGGCAGATAATCTGTTTTAGCTTTGTTTAATATATTCATATAATTTAACTAGAGAATGGTTGGATTTATAAAGCCACACAGAAGCTCGAACAGCTTTCTTAGAGGTAAGGGTGTACGTATTTCTTTGATAAATATCAGTATAATTAGTTTATTAAGCTGTTTATAATTATTATCGCATTAATGGAATATTATCCCTAGTTTTTTAATCAGGGACTGTGCAGACATATTTAAAAAAACCTCTATTACATATTTTTAATCTATGTCTAAAATTTAGCGTATTTCCACACTTATGGAAATCTTTAAAAGTTATTCCTATTTTCAAAAAGGGAGATGTACATTCAATTGAAAATTACAGTCCAGTTTGTGAAATATCCGGGTTTGCAAAGGTATTTGAGATGACGGTGTATATACACGGACTTCTCGAAGGCCTTTGATCGTTTAGATCATAATATCTTACGGAAAAAGTTGGACAACTTTGGATTCTATAGTAAGTTAGTGTCTTTATTCAACTCGTATCTTCGTAGGAGATCTCAATTTGTTGAACTTAATGGTTTTAAATCTGATATATTTGAAGTTACTAGTGGTGCTCCGCAAAGTAGTAACCTTGCACCTTTACTTGTTTCCATTTTTATTAATGATATTGTTTCCATCCTTTCTAGTAGGGCATTATTATTTTGTGATGACCTTAAAATATTTAAAGTAATAAATAATATTAACGACTGTTATTTACTTCAAAGAGATTTACAAGTATTAGATGATTGGTGTTTAAATAATAAACTTCCGTTAAATATAGGCAAATGCAATGTTGTTACTTTTACCCGAAAAAATAATTATTTTTTATTTGAATACAAAATTAGTTCCACTGTTCTTAACCGATCAAATATTATTAAAGATCTTGGCATCACCTTTGATTCGAAGTTTTCTTTTATTTCTTATATACTAATCCTACTAGCTTCTAAACTTCTCGGTTTTATTTATCGCTGTTATATTAACTTTAAAAATCTAGACACGATAAAACTATTATATTTTTGTTACATTAGATCTACACTGGAATATGTCTGTAATGTATGGAACCCTTGTTATGCAATGCATGTTCAGAAAATCGAGAGTGTTCAACGTAAATTCGCTAAATATATGTGTTTCAAGGCTGATGGTTTCTATCCTCAACAAGGATGTGATCATGTAAGTTTACTTCAACGATTTGATTTACCGACTCTGATTTCCAGAAGGAAGTATCTGTCACATATTTTTATATAAATTATGTAATGAAAAACTCGATTGCAGCTATCGTTAAGAACATTAACAGCCGGATTCACGAAACGGGCGTAGCGTTAGTCGGACTAACCAGCTTTGCGCCCGTGTAAAGCGCGTTAGTTGGTCTAACCAGCCTTGCGCCCATTCACGAAACATGCGTTGCTAGGTAGGCTGTTTATTTACGTCCATATTTGCGCCAAAAGTTAGACCCAGTATTGTACCTGTCTAAAAATCGCGTAACTTCGGCCTCTAGTTCCTTGCGTTTCCCATTGTATATTTAGTATTTATATTCAAAAACAGTACTTTTCAGTGCTACGGATTAGTTAACATATCATAAAGTAAGTATTATACATAGTAGTGAATAGGAGTATGCCTTTTATTTAAATTGGTGCAACAGATGCGTAAATTTTTCGCGTAACCTCCGCTAGTCTGACTAACGTTACGCCTTGTTGATGAAACGGTATGTTAGATTTTTATCTTCTAAGAAGTAATGATAGGCAAAATACATTGTTTTACGTACCACATGCTATAATACAAATTTAATCTATCTCTAATTCAGTTGATATTTTTAATCAGTCTATTTATTCTTTTTCGAAATCTTTAAAAAGAATATTATTTGTTTAATTTGAATATTGTTAAATAAATTTTTAGCTAGAGTTAAGCTCAGTTATTTATTTTGGATTGTTAGTATGTTTGTTTTTGGTATTTACCAGATAGGGTTTTTGGTAATGGAATGATTGGGGGTTGGGAATTAGTTTAGATTCATATTGTCATTTCTTAATACATTGCTATCTATTTTGTGTATTTAACATTGTCTTGTAAATGGTATTCACTGTAAGACAATAAAGCTATTTATTATTATTATTATTATTAAAAAATTAAATTGACTTACTTATTTAATTAATAAAGAAATTGTAAGCTTAATCCACTCAAATTAATTATTATGAGGGTAATATCTACCAGCAAAAAAACGGTACATTTAAAATTTTGCTAAAGCTTATTACTTGATATTTTTTTTATTTCTCCATCGATTTAGACGAGTGTGTGAGTTTACAGTAGGTTTGGTAATTTTAGAAAAATATTGGTACCGGCTGCGATACATGGAAACAAGAAGTGTGTATTTAAATATAAGAATATACTTACAATTTTAAACTGCATTCAAGTGTATAAGTATTATTTCAGTAATAAAATATATTTGATACAAAATTTAAAAATTTTGACATTCAAGCATTCTTACAATTAATCCAACACTTCTTTAAAAGACACTAAATTTAAGATTTAATTAAAGAATAATATTTTGTTAAAATATGAATAATATATTTTTAATTTTTCCTTAAATTATAGGTTTATAGATTTCTACGAATTAAAATTATTAATATTTTATAATAAATGTCATACTGTAGAATTTAAAATGCGGCTATAGTCCAAAATAATAATATTTATAGATGATATTAATACAATACTTGTGGTGATCATTGGCAAAACTATAGAGATATAATAATTGTAGTATTATTTACTACAAATTGTATTAAAGTTGTGTTGTGTAGCCAAAAGATGTATTTACATGTTGCATCAAGTCTACTCAAGAGCTGATTAAAAATCATTCGATACGCAGGAAACTAGGTTTCAGCCTTTCAGACATTTTACAGTTGCGGACTTTCTTTCTAACTCACCAGGGCATTTTAAATATAATGCAGAAAATGAAATTTCTGCCGGTGTGCCAGAGGATTCGGTTTTAGGACCTCTGCTATTTTTATTATACGCTGCTCATTTACTGAAGTCTTTAAAAAATTGCGAAATTCAGGTTTATACTGACGATAGCCAACTTAATTTTGAATTTCATCATCCTGATTTTCTACATACATCTAAACTTATCAATGAAGATTTACAGTTGTTATGTAATATTTCTGCTGATCATAATTTAAAATTTAATCCTTTAAAGTGTCACTTAATGTTAGTTGGAAATAAAAATCGCACATTATTCTTAAAAGTAATTTCATTCATTTTAATAACTTACATTTGCCTTTAGTTAATACTACCAAAAACTTGGAAATTATTTTAGTTTCAGATTTTCGTTATAGAGATTACATCTAGAAATCATTTTAAAAATCTTTGACTTCTTTAAATCTTTTGTATTCCAAAAGACACATTTTAAACTTCTTCTCTTTAAAAAGCAACTTTGTGAATCTCTAGTTCTGTCTTAATTTTAATTACTGTGATTTTATCTACGGCTATTGTTTAGATAATTCTGCTAAGAATCATATTCAGAAAGTTCAGAAGTCTTGTGTTCGTTTTATTTATAATTTGAGAAAATTTGATAATATTTCTCATACCTTGGATGGTTAAAAGTAGCCAATAGAATTAGATTGCACCTCAACTGTTTTGTTATGAAAATTATTAATGATCCCTTCTCTCCTCTCTGTCTCTCTTTCTTAAAGACAAACTTGTGTTTAGGTATGATACTCATAATTTTAACATATGTGGTGGACCTAAATTATCTATTCCTCATCATAGTAGCGCTCTGTTTTGTCGAAGTTTTACTTATAGCACGGCAATTTGTTTTAATTCAAATTACTAATGATTTTTTTTTTAAATTTTACTGCTAATAATTATCTATATAAATATAAGTCTTTTTTCTTTAATGAGCAGTTTACTTAATTATATCTTTGTTTTTTTCTCTTTTTCATGTCATGTAAGTAATGAACATGTCTTACCTAGTTGAGTTGTCAGTCAGTGAACTTTTATTATTGTTTATTTTAAGATTTACTCTACTGTTATATTCTTGGTGGTTGAAATAACCTTGTAGCTAGATTTCTCCATCTAGAAATAAACGACTAAATACTGTTTATTTTATATTTTTCTTATTCATAATAAACACCATTATTATTATTAAACATTGCCTTGCGCTACCATGTAATGTTTTCAAGCATATTGTAAACTCCACGGAAATACCTACAACTTGACGATAGAATCATCTAAATTGATAAAGATATAAAAAATATAGATAATACAGTAATTAATTTTGGCAAAATTTTAGGTAGCCCGGTTTTTTGTTGGTCAGTAAGCCACAAACTATTCCTTAGAAGTTTTAACAGACAGAAATTTATCAAATTTTGTTTATTTATTGTTTAATGCCATGAATTGTTTTATAACATGGTTATAAAACCGCGCACACAAATTATTTATGCCCTATTTTCCAACACAGTCCCTCTGGCTCACATGTTCATAAACTTATGCAAGTCGTTACAAAACAGTTTTTGGTGTGGCTTTAATCAACTTTGCACCACCTCTACTTCCGTTTTCATACGTAAACTTTCAACTTCACAAAATGTTCCTCCAAACTTAGACCAACTACTAAGCAAAAAACAAAATAAACATTGAAACTGAAACACCAGAAACCTTAAATTTAGTCATGACACATATGCGCAGCTAATTTATCTGTGGTCATGGTATAGAAAATATGCCGAAAATATATTTGCAATAAAAAAATTAAATAATTTTGATAACAGATTGCTTCGATTTTTATTACATTTGTTCGCTGACCAGAGTAAAGTTTTGTTACGTAAGTAGTTCGAGAATAACTCGATTTTCTTATTTAGATGTGTACAGAGTGTTTCATAAGTAATCAATCACACCTGGGAAATGGGCAGTTTTCGCCAAAATATTATGAATAGCAGATACAAAAAAGTTTTCGAAACAAATTTTATAAAACAGCAAAAGTCACAAAAACATTGTAGGAATGTTTATACAACAACTATACCTCCAAAATTGTCACCACTTTAAAAAATAGTTATATAATAGCAACAAATTAACTAAACAACAATTTTATTGTAGGGCTCTATTTTGGTATCTTTAGTAGCAATAGTACAACATTTTCACAATGTCTGCAACTGGAATGTTATGTATGTATTGCGCAGTAGGTATAATTTTACGTGTTTTACTGCATTTTGTGAAAGCAATTCTTATTGCGGAGAAAATTTTATTGTAATTTGTATGACCCACATCTAGTGCATATTGCACGCGCTTTGTGTTAAGTGATTATTTATAATATTATCACAATTAAATTAAGAAAAGTTTTTTGAAATTTCATTATTTTTTATGTTAAAATTAGTGCCAAAAATTTTAAAAGTATTCTAACTTTTCATAATTGTCTTTATTTTGACTATTCAATATTAGAAAACTGGCTAAATCTGTGATATTTTTATAGTTATACGCCACAATGATTTTCAGCGTTGTCAAAATGGCTGCCGCTTATATAATAATTTGGTTGAAAGAATCAGCGTTAAGTGACAATGTAGCTAATTGGGCAATTTCTATAAAACACTGAAAATTATGATTCCATAAAGAATTTATCATTACAGGACCGTATCGCAATGGTAAGAAACCATGAAATTTTCATATTTTCTTTATTTTGCTTACTTGTTTTCATTATTTTTTCCACTGGCCTATATGTACCAGGTCTAATGTTAATATTAACAGAGATACGGGGTGTTAAAGTAAAACAATTTTTATTAAATGCAAATAAAGGTATGGATTTCCACAAAGTACGCCATTTTCCACTGAAAAAATATAAATTTAAGAATGTAGGAAATATGAGGCAAAAATTTTACAGAAGAAGATGCTCAACATTTAATAAATTTAGTATCGCTACTAAAACTTATAATAGAGTATTAGTAAGATAAGTTAGAAAATGAACTGAAAAGAAAATAGTAATCAATACTTTTAATATTTAACTGTTATATATTTTTAATAATAAAGTTTATAAAGATAATTTAATTTTATTACAATATAAAAAATGAAATTAATAGTTACAGCAGGGTATTAAATAATTAATGAAAATATCTTGACGGATATTACTGTTCGCTATTTCTTCATTGATAGGTATAATTATCAGCCCGCTTCATTTCTTCACAATATTATCAGACAGATGTTCATATCAATTGCAAAATTTTGTAATACTCTGTTGCCACAACTATAATTTTAATTAAATCACTCAAAACCCGCATTTCCAAAAATAAAATAAGGATTTTTTTTTGAGAGATCATATTGCCTTTTCACTGTGTTTCTAGTTTTAAAGTGAGATCTATTATATAATTCTTGGGTAGCACCATTTGTGAATGTGCTGATTACATATTTGAATTAATTTTTTCTTGTCAAAACTGTCAATTTTTAAGATTAGATTTGATTGACGTTAGAACTTACTTAAAATTTAATAGGCAGAAAATCTGTCATTTATGTTAAAAAAGGACAATAGATGGTTTTTTTTGTTGGTAATACAAGTTCTAGTAGATAAAACGCTCTTTATCCTAAAAGTTCCTTTAAACCGTTGATAATGCTGGAGCTATAAGTGCAATAACAGAAATAGTATATTGTTATTTGAATTAAAAGTATCAGTTTTGTAGCGATTAAATTTTGTATTCGGGAGGAGGAACATAGTCTAGCCGTTGTATCCAAAATTGCGAGACAAGAAAGACACTTTTAATCCGAATAAAACATGCTATTTTTTCATCAACCGAAATTCATGGATACTTTGTCAAACATTAGTCGCGATATTACTAATTGAGTTCATTTGTGATTGTTTGTGATTCAGTTTGTTGAAAAGTCTGTAAAAATGGAATTTAATGAAGATTTAGGTGTAGCTGAGGAAATACTGGAGTGTGCGAAAAAGATTTCTTTGAATCTTCTCCCAAAGAAATTTTGAAAAATTTATGAATATGTCTATCAACGTTTGATGGATTGGTACAACATTAAGTTGTATTCAGAAGATGTATTGATGGTGTATTTCTGAAACTTAGCAAATAAAATGAAGCTATCAACTCTTTGGTCACAACATTCAATGTTGCGGTCAACTTTAAATATAAAGAATGGAAGTGATATAAGCAAATATTAAAACTTACGTGCTTTTTTCAAGAGACAAAATGAGGAATATGTATCGAAAAAATCGCTAATATTGACAAAGGAGCAAGTTGATTGATTTTTGAATAGTTCACCTGATAATTTACATTGGATGAAGGTAAACGCTTTAAATATAAAAGAACAAAATTTTTAAAAAGCTTCTTTATAGGTCGACCTAATATTGGAGGTTTCAGGCACATGCCTTTCTGATGAATTAATCAATTTGATGATGCTGAAGATGTGAAATCCGCCTTAATTATAAAAATTCTCAGTACCAAAACCAAGAGCTCACGTTCTTTTACTATGTTAAGAGACAATTATTTAAGTTTTTATCGAAAATATGTCCACCCCGATTGGTAGAGCGTCGATTATTTCTCAGATGTATTGGAGCAAAATTTCATCGAATGGTGGTCGGTATTCATAGAAGCGGTGCGTTCTCGCAAGTGGCAAAATGTTTGAAGCTGGACAACTGAAAAGAATATAACCAATACCTAATGAAAATGTGGTGGACTGCTTTGTGAATAGCTTGCTTGTGAATGAAGGTACTGTCAGCTGCAGTAGGTTATTTAATTTTAATACTTATTCAAACTGTGTATTTAATATCAATGTGGATAAACAAAAATTACTGTAAATAATGTTGAATAAATTAAAACTTGATTAATACTTTTAATCTAAGAATCAAACGTGTTAACTTTAGCTCCTAGGATTAAACGTGAATACTTTTGCTGCTAAGATAACTTTTTCTCAGTAAAGAAAATGTCAATCCACAAACCTAGAACAAATATAGACTGTGCCAGTGTCATATTGCCGGCGACCGCTAATTCATGGCTGCTCTAAAAGGTCCAGAATAGCTAAAGCTTGGTTTTTATGCCAATTTACGATGGTTATATTGTACCGTGAAGCTCATTTGTTTACTGTGAATGGTCACATTTAATATGACAGCAAGTTAGTTAATTTAATATTGCAATGCAGCCATCATATCAGCCGCCAACATAAAGCAAAAAAAATATCTATTTTCTGGACCGTAATACCCTAGGCAACGCGTGACCTCTCACGTGACCTATATCATGAACCGACGCTGTCTATATTTTTTCTGGGTTTGTATGTCAATCATAGAGACTCCTGACAGTCAAAAAAATTCTTAGTTCTGTGACGGTTGGAGGAAAATGTAATTAAAGGCAACTATGCCAAATTATGTGCTAAAATATTAAATATTTAAATACTCCTGGTCTTAATTAAAATTTTATTGACACAGTTTACACCAGATAAGTGATAAATTACCCACGATAGGATGAAAGTTAATTTGAGATCATATTTCTCTTCCCGCTACGAAAATACCCGGCGCTTCACTAATAGAATAATAAATATTATCGTGGCTACTATCACCGCCGCTGGAGATAATTATTTAAACGAAAATTATATCGTCCGTTGCCCTGAAAATACTGTCGGTAGTAATAATTACCCTAGATAACTTCTGTCACTGTTCGGCTAGCTATATCAGAGCGATAAATTTTTATCTTTCATGTCACAAGCGTAACAAACAATACCGAACTAGTTAGTATTGGAGATAACCTCAAAACACCTTGTTAAATGCAGTGCATAGAGGGTGTCCGGAATCTACGTGAATTTATTTTGCTATATAATAAGTTGTCCAAAGCGAAACATAATTGATTTTTTTCCTGACCAACAGTATGATGAGATGATACTTGCTGTGAATGGTTTTCTTATAGCTTCTTATAATTTTCTTATATTTTCTCACAACACATAATAAAATTAGAAATAGGTATCATAAATATTCAAAATTACGTACGAAGGTTTTTTTTCTTGCAAAGGGTCATTCCATTTGAAATCGTCTAAGTGGCAAAGCCGACCCATTTTAGATTTTGGTGTAACTTTGAAAATCTCTTCTCTAGGATCCCAAACAACAAAATTTACACGAGTTTGATTTTTACAAGCACTTGTTTCCGCTTATTTTGAATAAAGACTATTAAAAATTGCTATTTTTAAGCTTTATTAATTTTTGCTGTCAAATTTTTCTGTTTGAAGATATTTGAATGATCAAGACGGAATTTAGAGTGGGAACGTTAATAGTTTCAGTGTAAATGAAGATAATTGGCTCGGACGATCCCTTTGAATAATAGCAGCATCCTGAAAATTAGTGTTTTTTAGTCATTTTTCGTGAATTTCAATCGACTCTAGCGTCTTAACTGTTGAGAGTTAAAAATTCATGTTCCACGGGAATTAAGTATACATATCATAGACAAAACTCAGCCACAAGTTGACCTGAGTAGCCCACTCTTTATAGAAGGTAACTTTGCTTGAAGTTTTGAAATTTTTAAAAATCCCAATATTCAGGCTATGAAACGAGCGTGTTGACTGCGAGATAAAAATCTGATACTCACAGGATCTACTGTTCTTACCTTCAACTTTAAATGACATCACTTGTTTTGTTATTTTCATGTTTAGTGCATGTACATAACTTTTTCGTTGAAAAATTGTTTACAGTTACTGTCATTTTCGATGATAATTACTTCCAGAAACAATTTTACACCCTAAATATCCATAACTTTATTAAAACTTGATATATTTTTCAGATTTATAATTATTTTTGATGGTAAGTAATTTTAATTCATTAGTAAAAACGTCCAGATTTTTGCTGCAAAAAAAATGGCTCGTAATATTGGCAAGACGCTAGAGTCGATTGAAATTCACGAAAAATGACTAAAAAACAGCACGCTACTATTATTCAAAAGGATCTTCATTTACACTAAAACTATTATCTTTCACACTCTGAATTCCGTCTTGATGATTCAAATATCTTCAAATAGAAAAATTTGACAGCAAAAATTAATAAAGCTTAAAAATGCCAATTTTTAAGAGTCTTTATTTAAATAGGCGGAAACAAGCGCTTGTAAAAATCAAACTCGTGTAAATTTTGTTGTTTGGTACCCTAGAGTAGAGTTTTTCAAAGTTACACCAAAATCTAAAATGGGTCGGCAATAATTTTTTTTATTTTCAGATGATTTTATATGGAATGACTCAAAGGGTACACAATTAATTTTTAATAGAGTACGCACTTAGTTTTTAATTAACATCCATATTTACTTATTTTTACATCTACATAGCTTTTATAGTGTTATGAGAAAAAAATATGCATATATGGCTTTAAGAATACGCACTACGCAGCAGTGGCATATGGCAAGTGATAAAAACGATTTGACAATAAAATTCCGTAGATTTTAGTTGTATTTTACTCTTCCTTTTATATGTTTCTATTTTCAATAACTTTAACTTCATAAATGAGGATATACGTACACGGAGTTACTAGAGTTGCCAGCTTTTCATGTATCTTCAAGTATAAGTTCCTCAATAGGGTTGTTATGTCGTTTTCAGTGTATTTAAATATATTTGTTAGATACTTTGTTGCTTTGCGTTATAATGATTACATTTGAATACATACTAAAAAGTTTTCACCAGGCAAGGACATTTTTAGTAAAAGTAAGCACGGAAGGGCACAGAGGCTGTAGTAAGGACTGTTCTTCCAGACTAAAGACCGGTGGCAATCCTAGTAGTAACTAAACAGTACACATGGCGCCAAAGGGTACGCATGCGTACTCTTTGGGCGCGTACTCTTGCGGAATTAAACCTTAATAAACATCACGTCATATGAAACGTATGTTGCAATCATCGACAATGCATCGACTTCTAATTCTAGCCAACAACACCATTAATCATAATCAAAACACCACATGAACTCTTTTCTAATTTTTTTTCAAACTGCTGAAATGAAAACAAATGCATACTCTTAAGAGAAGTGTACTTTTAGGTGCTCCTCTGAAAATTTGTAACAGGGTTTTGTATTTTGTATTTTATTATAATGGTATTTTTATATTTGAAAAGTATTTGCAGAAAAATGATTCGTTTAAACATTTTTTATAAAACTTTTTTATTACTTTATAGTACTTTATTTCAGTAAGATCACTCATATTGCGGACACTCTGTATATTCGATACTTCAATTGAAATTATACATCGACTACTTTTTATTTCAACAATCGCATAAAAAATATTAAACAGATGACTTCATTGCAACTGATAAGTATTTTATTTATTTTAAGATATATCAGTTAGTCATATATTGATTAGGATCATCTACGAAATTAACGAGGGTCAAGGATTATTTTGGTAATTAAATTTCTTGTAGCTTTAAACATATTAAAATCAACAAAATTTCAAATGTGTATATCTACGTCATATTTGCCTTTAGCTATAAAATATATTTATATTTGTTTTTCTTTTCAGGTCTATGATAAATATTGGATGACACGTGTATCACACAGAAGTGGGCACTATTAATGATTTGCGCAAACGTATCGTAAGTGTGACAACAAATATTGTTTCAGGATAGCGTGCTTTTATTCATAGCAAAATGACTAATTTTGCGTATATACAGCAATTAAAAAAGGTCGTCTTTTTTTGACAGCTGGACAAGAAATACATCATCGTCTTGTGTACATACCCTGTAAAATATAACAACAGCACAAAAAAAGTATGCTTCCTTGACGATAACATATACGTAAATGTTAGAGCCTTTTCACACGGGCCACCGTGCAGCGCTTCTGGGAAGCGCCGTTGAGTGGTCCGTTTTGGCGAAACATTATTTTATATAGACTTATTCTCACGGACGCGCCACAGAATTAGCAGCGCCATGGTGGCGCGGAGTCGCCGACTCCCACCGAAACGTTAATCAAAAATTATTGCCTCCACTCAGCAGCGCTGCACAGTGGCCCGTGTGAAAAGACTCTTAACTTCTCACCTCACTCCTGCTTTACCATGTGATAGAGTCTTTTCACACGAGCCACTGTGCAGCGCTGCTGAGTGGAGCCACTATTTTATGGTTGACGTTTCGGTGGGAATTGGCGACTACGCGCCACCGTGGCACTGCTAATTCTGTGGCGCGCCTGTGTGAATAAGTCTATATAAAATAATGTTTCGTCAAAACAGACCACTCAACGGCGCTCCCGAGAAGCGCTACACGGTGGCCCATGCGAAAAGACAAACAATTTTATTGGACATTATTACATCGTTTTTGCAAATTCACAATACATTATGTAAATATACATCATGCACTTGAGAATATGTATTCTTTCGGAGTATTTCAGTGCACATGAAATGCAATTTTACAACATCGTTACGTATTTTTAACATTAATAATGTGAATTGACGTAAAAGATCTAATTGTATTGCACTTACCTGGAGTTTGTTGTAATACAGTATGTATTTGGTATTGTTTACTGTAATATATGGTGTGCACATTGTGTAATTATAATTGTCATCAGCGTATAATCCATATTTAATAATGTAATTTTAACCCATGAACTGTAGAATGTAAATGTATCTACTTAGGTTAATAAAATTATTCAAATTTTATTCGTTCTGTTCATCTGTTTTAGATTTCTACAATATTTTCAAGAATTATACAGAGATACAATATTGTCAATAAATATCGTTTACTGTATATACATGGAAATCGAAAATATATCATACCTGAATATGTTGAAAGCGACTATTAGTTTAACTGACTTATTTTTATTACCTCCTAAATATGTTTCATTCTCATTTTATCCGCAAAATAAACTTTTATACATTATGGAAGAAGTATTATAATCCTTCCAACTAAAAAAATGAATACAATATTTATTTCATTACTTTTTTAATAATTTGCAGGTCACCATATGTAAACAATAATGTAATAATGTACTTAGTAGGTAATCTACACATTAATAAAATACAAACATATAACAGGCTAGTTAGTAGAATGCCTACATGTGTGAAACAGCAAACCACAGATCTTGAGTGACATGAAGTAACAATATTTCAGTCGAATAGGGAAAATGCCTGGTGGCTGCTAAAGATCGCGCATATTATACCTACACGTACCAGCACAGCGCAGTCATGCAACCTGTACGACTTGTCCACTTGTCCAGCACGGACAAGCAATTTTTTTTTTATTTAAATACAGTGTCCAACGGGACGAATCCCAGTTACAGGACAAGGAAAAAAACAATTCAAAATACAAAAACAATGATAGAAATAACTCGAATAAAAACAAAATATCAAATAACAAACAAAAAGTAATTAGCAAAAATATAACTTAAACAATAATAAAAAAAACAAGCAATAAAATCACAAAAATGTCTTTTTAAACAAAAAACAGCTAAACAAATAGAGATTTAATAAACTTAATTGAGTGAAAAAATATATCAAGTCGATCTTCATACAATTGGTAGTTAGTAATCATTTGATGAAGAGGGGATGCCGTAAGTATATTAGTACGAGCAGTTGGCAAATGCAAAACAGAACTAGATCTAGAATTTAATCTAGGAACTCGATAAAAAATTCTAGATACCAGAGAAGGGGCATTTAGAAAATTATTAACAATTTTGTGTAGAAACATTAGAGAGTACATAATGCGCCTTCGCTGCAAGTTAATTAAGTCAAATGTTGATAACAAAATATCTTCTGGAATGCCACGAACCGGATAAACACCAAATTTGACAAAATGCAGTGTCTTTAAATATCTACGCTGTACTTTTTCCAATAGGTTTATATGGGTGTTATAAATCGAACACCAAACAATAGAGGCATATTCAAGTTTGCAGCGCACAAAACAATTAAACAGTGTATTCAATGTCACCATGTTGCGAAAAGCCTTAGAATTACGCAAAATAAAACCCAGGCTTTTAAATGCAGATTCAGTTATTAAATGAATATGCACGTCAAAAGACAGATTGTCGCAAAATGTTACACCGAGGTCCTTGAACTGCGACACTCTATTTAAAATAGTATCATCCAAAAGATAATCAAAATCTTGAATCAGTCTCCGGCGGCTATACGACATAATATTGCATTTACTGATATTTAATGATAAATAGTTATCTTCACACCAACGGTGTACTTTTGTTAAGTTATCTTGTAATATATAACAATCAGATGGTGACTTTATCTCAACAAATAATTTAAGGTCATCCGCATACAATAAAAATTTTTTATTTAATAATTGAGTTAAGTCATTAATAAATATAATGAAGAATAAGGGCTCCAAAATAGATCCCTGAGGAACACCTGAAAATTGAGAAAATTTATTTGACTGAAAGCCACGATACTGAACATATTGGAAACGGTTTGTAAGGTATGAACAATTTATAGTGAAGGTTCTATGTGTGGCAAACATTTTGAAGTTTTTAATAAGTAGTTAAGTGTGCAACATGAAAATGTTTAGTTTAGAGAGAAGCTATAAAAAAGGAAATGTTTTAAGTTCATGCTATCAATGAAAATATGAAGTAATATGATGATTTTATTATTTATTTCCTGAAGTGCACAGAGATCATCAAGTATTCTTTCAATACTTTTGAATGTCACAAAATAATCCTCATCTTATGAGCTTTTATATATTATTCATCCTTACCTATAGCACCAAAATACAAGATGTCACAGAATAGTGTAGTTTGAAAAAAGACATGTAGTTTGTTTAAGGTAAGTAAGAGGGTGTGCAGTCGAGTATGCAGGTGCTTGTAAGTCATAATTGTACCTCGACTGACTCGACCTATACTGACGGTCGTTGCAGGTAATGCTACGTACTGGTACTGGTCTAATGTGCGATGCTCCATTAAATAACATGCCATTTCACGAGCAGGTTTTTCTGATCCGTACTGTACTGGTCCGTGCAGGCGAAATATGCGCGATCCTTTATTCATAAAATAAGATGTTCATATACGACAGTTGATTTTACATAACAAAAGGTATTACTAAATTTAATTGAATGTTGAATTGAAATAACATGCTATTTGTGCAATAAATTTGGAAAAATAACTTTTTTCCGCATCAGACGTAGGTTTTTTGATCGAGGCACTAACCGAGATAAACAAAACGAACGCCATATACGGAAAAGACACTACCTACGAGTTGCACACATGTTTTTTTAATAGGGGAGTAACTGTTACCGCTGAGGCAGTTCTACTAGCCTATTTTGAACAAAAATCCAGAGTATACCAGAGTTTTCCGCTGTAGAGTCAACTCAATGATAGGAACACTATCTCAGAGAAAAAGAACATTGAGATAAAGACATTTCCAAGTTGATTTGCTTTTCTTAAACGTAAATCGGTGGGTCATAAATCCTGGAAGTTTAGTATTTTAAGAAAATCAGAAGTTCAGAAACTTTTGAAAGAAGCAGATGATAAAACCTTCTTGATGATGAAGATAAAGTGCAATTTTCACATTTCTCGCCAAATATTTAAATTGTTTCTTATTTTAGATAGTTTTGATTATTCGTATCAGTGGGCTATACCGTCGAGAAGAACAGCATTTCTTTAGCTTATACATATAAAATACATGGTAGAATATAGAGATTCGTAACAGAGAGATGAACCTGGCAAGAGAACTTACTATATTTTAACGGGAACATCGAAGGAGACAATCTTCCTCTCTTTGTCCATCATTAATTGAGCATTCAAAATTCTTCCTCGAATAAATAAATGGAAAATGTACAAGACTACGTTGGTATAAATTCTATAGGAGGTTTCCCTAAAAAATTTCAGAATTTTTGAAATGCTGAATGCTGGAAATTACACCGCCAACTGTTTCCGAAGAACGTCTGCTACGGTACTAGCTGAAGAGGAGCAGACATCCCCACTCTTAAAAGGCATGGTGAATGGAAAGAAACGAACGTGGCAGAAGGATATATAGAGGATTCCCTTCAATAAAAACTTCCAGTAAAAAATATTGGATCAAAGAGAGCAATGCAAATACAAACTCGGTTTCTACTGCATTAAATACATGCGCAGGGCTTTCCATAACCAATTGTAAAAAATGACAATAAATGAATAGATAGTTCAAGAATTATTAGCAAAATTTTTTCCCGCACTAGTTCGAACTTTTCCGAACTCAAATGAGTTACTAAATTCACAAAACACTATTAAAAAGCATTTTTTAAAGTTATAGAATGTACTAGCTCTTTAATTCGATAGTCTTTATATATAATAATAATAATTTATTTACCATTAAAACATTCAAACAGTAGTAGATACAAATAATAAACTAGAATAAAAAAAGGTAAATAAAAGAATACCAGGCGGACCTTGAGTGTGGGCTAACATTTCTAACATGTACGCACATATAATCTACAAATATATGTTTAATATTTTACAAAAACTTTGCATTAACAAGTTAAAAGTTTGCATGGCAAGAACACACATATATATTGATAAACAAAAAATAAAACAGGAGAATAAGCAAAGGACAACTTCAAGATATAACGGTAATATCTAATCTAAATTACGGAGTAAAGATGAAATATATAGTTTGTTTTTTCCTAATAAAAATAATTTCAGGCAACTTTTAAAAGATTTATACGTTTTACAAGATTTAATATCCCCAGGTAAAAGATTATACATTTTGGGTCCGAGGTAAGAGTAACATTTTGTAAACTTTGCAGTATTTGGTTTAGGCACTTGGAAATAAGTTTCACCTTGTCTGGTGTTATAATCATGTTCTAAAGGTTTCAATTTGTTCCTGTTTTTATATTGCCTAGTTAAAATTCTAAAACAAAACAGTTTATTAAGATCAAAAATATTGGATTCATTGAACAGATTTTTACTGCTGTACATATATGGTTTTTTCATTACGATTTTAATAATATGTTTTTGGATAATTTCTAGTGTATGTGAATCAACATTTGCAGCGCCTCCCCAGATAGATAGGCCATAAGTAATGAGGCACTCAAAGTTAAAATTGGTACTAATTTTTTAAGATAGGTAACACTGATCTAATCTTTTTTGTAATGTAATGTAAATGGATAGATACGTATAATCAGGTAAGTTTAATCGGTATGAAGTAAATGGAATAAAGTGTTTTTTTTCTAGATTAACTGTTAATATTCTACTGCTAAACCAATTCAATACTAAATTAAAATCTTCCTCAGCTACCATTTTTAATATTTCCCAGTTTTCTGTGAGTAATACTGTATCTTCTGCAAAACCGATCGCAGTTCCGTTCAATTTGAGTTTAAATAATTCATTTATATAAATATTGAAAAGAATTGGCCCTAAAACAGTGCCCTGGGGAACACCATATTCTACTTCTTTAGAATAACTTAATGAATTTCCTATTTTAACATACCATATTCATTTTGTTAAATAGCTATCAAACAAACTTAGTGACTTCCCTCTTATACCAATCTCTTCCAGTAGATTCAATAACTTTACATGATTAATAGTGTCGAACGCTTTAGCCAAATCAACGAATATGAAGTGCTGGTTGTTTATTGTTAATCGATTGATAAATTTGAGGAGTGCATCCACCGTTGACTTGGCTTCCCTGAACCCAACCTGATACTCACTTATAATGTTAATTTTTTCTAAATAATTAAGTAATCTTTATTTAATCGCTTTTTCAAAAATTTTAGTTACATTAGTGATAAGAGAAATAGGTGTATAATTGATCATTTCCTATTTGTCACCCTTTTTAAAAAGGGGTTTTATTATTGCTTGTTTTAAAATTTTAGGAAATGTTCCAGTATTAAAGGATGTATTTATTAAATATGTCAAAGGTCTCAAAAGTTTGTCAGCTATTTCTTTCAAAGTATCTGCCCGAATACCGTCAATTCCTGGAGCCTTTTAATTTTTTAACTTTTTCTTAATATGTTAAAAGTTTTTGCTAATATGTAAATGAAAAAACTTTAAGACACCGACCTTCATATACAAGGAATGATTAGTAAAATGAGTATTTTATACGCTACGTAGAACTTACGTCAATAAGTTATCGCTATAGATACTAAATTTGGGCTACACATACACATTGTAATCAACATTTGGCTCTAATGTTTGTAATTTGCTATTATGACTACCCATTAACGGGCAGTTTTCAGAGTAAGATTAATAGGTTTGTGTTATTGAAAGAACGTGTTAAGATTTATGTTCGATAATTAATCCTGAACTCGATATTAGTCGACAGTTTTCATATGGATATTGTTTCCGTTCATCATTTTTTCCCATTATTATGGATCGTTGGTACTCCAAGCAGGTGACTAATCGTACAACTAGAATTCATGATGTATATAATATCAGTTCAGTTACCTACTGATATGGTTATGTATCAATGGGTATTTATTATACTAAATCTATTACATAGTGTAAGCAGATTTATTATTGTAGAAAAAAATATACTGATTGGTATCGATCAATTAATAAGTTACTATTTTAATATTTAATGATGTATTGATGATATAATGATTTATGTTTTGAAGTGTTGGAAGCTGTAAGTTGAATGAAGTGTTAACTTTCATTGATGTCCGTAAATCACTGAATTATAGATGGTTCCAGAAAAATATTTTTAAACAATCGCTATCCAGTTATTCCATTTCCCAAGAAAATGAAAAATGAAGATGTGTATTCCCTTAAATAATGAAAGTTATTGCTGGACTATGTTTGAGAATCTTAAAATGCCGTAATCAGATATTGAACCTCATGGTTGTATGACTGAAAGCATCTTTGTTTTTGAGATAAAGGGCGAATTTTTTTTATAAAACTAGTTAAGGGATTCTTCAAATCTCAGAGAATAGTTGAGACATTGGAATGGTGAAAATTGTTTCTGATATAGTGTTTTACGTAAGAGTTCAATAGCGTACTGGTAACTTCTCTACAGGATGTCTCTTTTAAAATACGACCTAAACATATATAGGTATATATTTTTAAATAGAACATCCTGTACATTTCTGTGACATTTAATTGCACTATTTTTTACTTCATAATGATATATAATAGTTGCTACTTTATGTTTTGAAAACTGTAAAAAAACGTTATATTGATAAAACTGATGCATTTTTATATAATTGTACAAAATTGGCTCATGAGCTCTACCATAGTTACTTAAAAAAAATGTATGCACAATACACGGTTTTTTAAACAATTAAGTTAAATAGTCAAAATTAGTTAAATAGTTTTTATGTAATATCTATCAGATCCCTACCATTATAATTATAATATATTTTCGATACGATGTGTATTAAGAATAATATTCATTAATATTGAAAAAAGAAAAACCTAATAAGCATTCATACATTTATCCTTATTTTATAATTTGATGATTTATAATTAAATTCTTCGTCGGAAGGAAGAAATTTAAACACCTTCTAAATAGTTTTTTTTAATGACACTGTCGATTAGTTTTCTAATTATTTATGTTTATTTCTATTTTCAAATGTTATTCTATTAAATATATTTATAAATTACTTAATTGTCTAGTACAAATATCTAGTACAAACCTCTATCTATTATTTTTTGAATTATTAAAGTTTATATTATTGTTATTAGATTGTTATAAAACTAACGAAAAATATAAAATAAAATAAAGAAATATTTGGTAACTAATAATGAAGAGAAATAAATAATATTTACAAAACTGTAAAATATAATAATGTAAAACAAAATAATTTACTATTAGCCTTTTTCAATATTATATATTTTTTCTTTAATTTGATTGGGCTTTTACCACACTTCTGAAAATATAAAGATTAATTAAATAAGCCGTTGCGCCAAACGGATCTGTCAAGGGTTATTTTTGAAACTAAGTTTACCTAACCAAAAATCTAATTATTTTTAAAAATATACTGTCTATTAAATGTATCTTACTGTTTTATTGTAGATGTTTAAGATATTTTAGGTGTATGTCTTTTTTTATACTTAGTGTTAAGTTTAACTTTAATTTTAATATGTCCTTTAACTACTTAGGAATTGTTTCTATTGTTCTTTTAGAACCTTTTGACCTGTTCAACGCTCATTTTGGGCATTATGTATGTTACATGCATTTGAACTAAATAAACCTATATATCTATCTGTCTATCAATAAAAAAAACACAACACTTCCATATTTTTTATTCGTTCTCAAAATAGCAAATGTATTAAAAGTATGTCAAGTTTGACATTTGTTTATCTACTTCCAGATAAAATATGATTTTTATTTTATTGTTACTTACTTCTTCTTGATACAATTGTAGCCAACAATGATCAATGTTTACTGAACAATTTAACACACACTTCTTCGTTCAAAAAAATAATCGCGGTCTCTTTTAATTTTCTTTTTGTATCAAAAAATCAAATCAAACTAAAGAAAAACTAGAATTATGCCACAAATAAATAGTTTCAAAGAAAAATATGAAATCATTTTCAACCGCTTTTTTAATGAGACCCTCGATTAATTTTCGTTATAATTATTTTTTGTTTCTTTCTATTTTCAAATGTTACCTATTCAATTAAATATATTTATAAATTACTGAATTCGCTAGTATAAATATCTTGTTATAGGGGAAGGTGGGGTAAATGGAGACAAATATCTACACTTACCCCGGTGCTTAAACATATCACATTGCAACTTCGCCAAGTAAACGCTATGTATCTTGTAAACCTGAACGCTAGTTACCCAAGCCTTCAGGCAACCTTGTGTATATAAAAGTTTTAGTATTTTAGGTAAGTATACTACCTTACAAATAAAAAATAAGTATAAACATGGTACCTAATAGGCAGCACCTACTTAAATAAAAAAAACATATTCTAAACATAAGTAGAAAGGGCATGTACTAAATGAAACATTACGTAAATTTTTAGCTACATTTTGCTTAAAATTTAACCATTTTTTTTTCAATGTCTCTTGGTTTAGGAAGGACTGTAAAGGCTTGTGTTCCTTGGATCTGGATGGGTTCCATAAAACTTGCGTACTTTGACACCGTGTCAATGTCGTCCCTGTTCGGCCATCGAAATTTTTCTACACTTACCCCAACTCGTCGTCTACACTTACCCCGCTAGAACTCCAAGTTGGGGTATATATAGACAACTACGATGGTCCGAAATAGCAAACAGTACAATAATTTTAAAAATATAGGTGAATAGGGCATTAAAAACCACATTTACAAATAAAAAAGTCTTCAATCGAGCTGACCGTTTTTACGAAAAATATTGTAACAAAATAAGTGCGAGAAACTGTGACAGCTTTTTATTTAATAGTCTTACATAATTTTTATTAATTCGATTCTAATATATTTCACAGTGTGGAAACTTAAATCTACATTAGTTTACCGTAAGAACTATTATATTGTTACGTTAAATTAAACAAAATTATATATTTAACAAAAATAGGGGTGTCTCCATTTACCCCCGTCTACACTTACCCCACCTTCCCCTATATAAAATGAAAGAAAGAAATATTTGGTAGCTTAAAATGAAGAGAAATAAATAATATTTACAAAACAGTAAATATAATAATGTAATGAAATAAAACAAATATTGATAGTAGTCACAAAATAATTTGCTATACTCGCGACAAGAATTCAGACGACTTACGTCATACGAATAAATGAATAATTCATTATATTTTCATCAAAATATTTAAGAAACTGCAACTGATAGTAATAAAACTATATACTACACTAAAGGTTTGCATTATATATTGCACTAACTTGCAAAAAATGATTGTTTTTAATGCGACAAAATATCGAAATTTACGTTGACAATAAAAACAAATGTGTAGCGTCAGCTGTAACGTAAGACGTTTGAATTCTTGACGCGAGTATATTACCCACAACCAATCTTTTAATGCATGTTTCATAGACAGCTCTACTACTATACTTATTTGTCAGAACTTATTCCACCTATTTCATAAAGTCTTCTTTACTAATAATAATAGTAAATTATCATAACTATTGTAATCATTGCATCAGTAATTTAAATTAATTGTAGATAAAAGAAAAGATAACAAAGAAAAATACAACCTTCAGAGATTTCAAAATTTAACTACTAAACGAAACACCAGTTCTAAATATATTCAGTGTTTTATACCTTCCAGGTGGTATACGGCAAATTACATAATTTGTCACGGAGGTGTACTGAACTGACCCTATTATGTAGCTCTTCCTCGTACATCGATCGTTTAACCCCTCTGACATCGAACACAGGCCTGCCTAAAAAGCTCATTTAGGTGACTTTCATTTGCCACGGCATCTTTTTTATGGAATGAATAATTCATTCGCCTTACATAAGCCGCAGTGGCGGCTAGTAGGATGAGGCAATGCCTCGGTAAAAATTTGATAGTAATAAGTAACAAATGAGAATCACTAACTGCTTACTTTAATCATCAATTTATTACATATTATGTTTTTTTTACTGTTTTAGAAAGGTTATTTTAAGCTAATATAAATCAAATCTCCTACAATTCCTATCAATGAAGTCATATGTATGTTCTCTGACACCAAACATCTAGGTATGCTAATGAACAATTCCACAGACAAAGCTCTAATCAATAATTATCTAAAGAAAATAATTTAATTTACTGACCTGCTAATGAAACACTATAAATATCTAACTTCACTTTTTGGCAGTGGGAACACGACAAATTCAACCACAATAGATGAGATCTGACCTATTTCTGCATTTTTAGGATTGCTTCTTCAGGTGGTCTCCTTTAAGTTGAATCAAATATCTAACTATAAAAATTATTATAAAAATTAAAATTATTTTAAGTTAAATATCCGTTGCTGACCAATTGCGGGAGAGAGGTCCTTCAGAAGCATGCCTCGTCTCTATGAGAGTGCAAGGGTGTAGAATTTTACAGGGTAGAGCAATTCTAATGTCAAATTTTTTGAGAATAGGGAGTCAATAGACACACGTATGAGACATGTTGCTAAGGAGATAATCTTATCTCTTGGCTTGCTATGATTTTGTTAATGATTTTTTTGTAAAATCCCATTAGGAATTGTATTACTACAAATTTGACAACACTGTGTTATCCATAACCATTTAAAACCCAAAATTTCATTAATTTATTTAGTTGCATGTTTTTTATATAACCAGAAAGTCTCAAAAACTGAAAACTTAGAAATGAGTAAAAACAGTACAATACAATTTAAAAAGGTTGAAACATCATGTTAGGAAAGAAAAAACAATACAAACTACCATTAACAGGGCTTGCACAGATTAATACTAGTCTAGAAAAACAAAATTGGAAAGAAACACCAAAAAATTCTAAGTATTCAAAGTTATACTATTAAAAATTTATATATTTCCTTTTTCAAATAAACCACTTTGTAGTTCTATATATTTTTCAATTATTTTTTTATTTTGTTTAGATACGTTTAATAACGTTTCTTCTATCATCTGATTACAAGCTTCCACAATTCGAGCACAGAATCAAATGTCCCCATAGAAAAAAATATTCTGGTGTAAGGTGAGATGTATTTGGTGACCAGTTAATTAAATTACAGCGTCTACCTATCTATCTAGCGCAAATAATAATATGCCGCCTCCTCTCCCGCACAAGTCTTCGACTTCTGAGCTAATCCTCGTTATCAGAATGAGAGGTAGAGATATTATTATTATATTATTATATTATTATCTATTAAGAAAGTGTGTTTCAAGCCATTCTGTCATAGATCTGATGCAGTGGATAGAATTCAGTATTAAAAATTATAAGTGCTTCTCCGTAACTTCGATAATTTCTGCCTGTTAGTCTACTTATTTGCTCCTTTTCGTTAATACTTAAGTCCATTTTTATTTTAATAGCAAAATATTTGTCACAAAACAAAGCCGTAATTAAAGCGTTCTAATAGATGTCATGTTTTGACATTTCACAATATTATTTGTTTTTTACAGCAACCGTGATGTAACAAGAAAAAATTTATTGTAAAAATTATGTCTTTAAATAAATTCCTACCTAATTTTTCGAGCTTTATAAAATCATACAACTACATAAATTAATTAAACTTCGGATATTTAGGTTTTAAATGGTGCTGAATAACGCATGTTGTCAAATATCTAATAAAAAATCCCTTAAGCCATTTTACAAAAAAATCGTTAACAAAAAATTATAGCAAGCTACGAGATAACATTATCTCTCTTAAAATTTTATTGTCGTTTTTGATTTATAACTGTGTAGTGTGAAATGGTAATGCCTAGGATATCAACTGCAATGGACAATGGCGCCATTGCCGAACAACAGCAAAATATGAGGGCAATATGCTAACGATATTATTAATTATTCAATAAATAAACGCGTTTTTTCAACAATGGTAAAAATGGATATTCTAATTTAAAAAGTTGTCGCGAAATTTATTATCATAATAAAATTATTAATTGTATTTTATCAAGCTGCAAATTAACATTGATAAGTACAAGTAAGTAAAATATTACAACGACATTGGAACGATGAGCAATCAAAAATTAATTAATTTCTGGAAAATCTTGAAATAGTTAAAAAATTCAATTTCAAATAATCCTGTATTTGTATGTTCTGATGTTCCTCTAAATAATAATTAAGAAAAAGTTCCCAAAAAATGTTAATCTGTAGTTCGTATTTGAAACAGTGTTGAATGCATTATTGGCTAAATTTAAAAATGTTCTTGTAAACAACTGAAAGAAATGTACTAAAATAAAAAAATTCTAAAAATTCTAAATGTAATAACAGAATATATATTAAAATTGTTCACATTTAAAAATATATCTTTAATGCATATAAAATATTTATTTTCAATAATATAATAAACGACGTTACTTAGTCTCTTAGATACATTCATTTTAGTTACAATTCGTTGGCTTTTTGACAAGTCATTGTTGTAGATCGATGTTAATGGATTTGGATTATAAATATCTTATATTTTCTTGCAATTTAATTAAATTTACATGTTGTTATTGAAAGCATGTTTAATTTAATTTATCCACCATTATATAGAGAATAAATGTGTAGGCGACAGTGTCCAATTTGTGAAATATTGGCGACGATACTTTACAATTCATACGTAAATCTTTTCCAGACAAAAATATTTAAAATAACAACAAAGCGCCGAAATGGTGTAAATATTATTATCGGTTTTTAGCACACACATTTTTAACAGTTAAATTTCACTATTCGGAATTAATAAAAGATAATTTAATTTTCTTAAATGTGATGTTTATTATTTACTATTAAATATAAAATAAGGTCAACAATTGATCTTAAATTATTTAAAAATTAGGGGGTGTACCGGGCATGTTTATTTATTCATTTTAACATACACTACTTAACAAGTTCAATTGAGGACGTCGCATGCAAAACCGGTTAAATCCATATTTTACCAAAACTGGGTAAAATATGTTTTCTACAAAACTTTTGTGCCGTCTACACGATTCTGAAGTTATTTGGAAGCATAAGTGGTTATATCCTGCTTAAACTGTCATTTAAAGTTCGTGTTTGGAAGCAAAATCGGTTATATCCCAATTTGGGTGCAAAAGCGGGTATATCCTGATCTCATGCAGAATCTAGTCAAATGGTTACAGATTCCTCAAGGAAAGTTCTCTGTATAATTTAGTCTTTTCTTTAATAGATGGCAATAGAAGCTTCAACACTAAAGTTAGGTAGGTACGGTACACAGGTGATTTATGCAGAGATCGGTAAGATTTTTCTAAATTTATAGATATCAGTTATTTGAAAAGGTTCTTTTTTATATTCTGTGTTTATTATTTTTTTCTTTAGGAGTTTATTGATTGTGTAATAATGAAGGACGATTTAATTATGAATTTAATAATTAACAAGGGAATTCAGGCACTTTTAGTGTCTGAAAACACTGCAGAGATTCAGTCAGTAGAGGATGAATACAGGTAGAAGATGGAGAAGCAGGGGGGGGCAATGATGGTCTACTTTGTGATTGCCTTCATGAAGAGTATGGGTTACACATCTACTCTAGTACTTCAATTAAATAAATTTAATTTAATTTAATATTAGATTATAAAAATCACACATTTTAATAAAACTACTGTTTATACTCCATTTAAAAGAAAAAATATAATGTTTTTCTTTAAATTTCTTTGATTTTCTTACAAAACCGGTTAAATCCATTTAATTTTTTCAATAGTGGTGACGCTTTTGACATTAATTGAAAATTACTCTACACTATTTATTCATATCATCAATCCCTAACTTTAATAACTTTATGATTGAAATTTCCAATTATTCCTTCAAGACGTTTTTTTGATATATTGAAAATTTCATAATAATAGATTTAACCAGTTTTGCATGCGACCTCCTCAATTATAGAATAGGAAAATTGAAAGTATGAATGTGTATACACACAATACACATTTAGTACACTATAGTTTAAACAAATAACTGTACACTGATAAAAACGCTCCAAGTAAACTGTTGCTAAGAAAAAATTAATACCGTAAATATTTTTTTATCTGATGTAGGTGTCTTAAATATTACTCATAGTAGATAGGTATAGATACTGAAACATAAATTATTCATAACAATAACCCATTATTGTCACAGTGGTACAGATCGGTACCACAACTACTTATGTTGCAGCGATAAGTGAACTTGTTTACTAGTCACCGCTGAATATGTCACGAATAAAGGCGAAATGTGCCGAAGGAGTCAGTTCAATTTGACGCCATTAAGTTCTGTGTGGCTATGGTGTGTATTTCGAGACGGTATAGTTTGTGTGTTTTGGGTAATTTTAATAATATATGGAATACCAAATATTATTGCATCAGTGGGATTCAGCTTTAAGCGCTTATATCCATCTATCAATTAATTCAAGAATGGCCTTTTTGAACCATTTGGTCGTGATTTTTATTATTTATGGATTTTCTTTTTATATAAGTAGGTGGATACCTACTATACTCGCGACAAGAATTCAGACGACTTACGTCATACGAACAAATGAATAATTCATTGTATTTTCATCAAAATATTTAAGAAACTGCAACTGATGGTAATAAAACTATATACTACACTATAAGTTTGCATTTTATATTGCACTAAATTGCAAAAAATTATTGTTTTTAACGCGACCAAATATCGAAAATTACGTTGACAATAAAAACAAATGTGTAACGTCAGCCGTGACGTAAGACGTCTGAATTCTTGACGCGAGTATACCTACCTTATTTGCCTGTTTTGTTTTCACCTTAGTAATTGAGCATCTTTTGTTTTATCTACATATTGGCATAATAGACTTTGTCTCTAATAAGGATAACAAAAATGTATTTGATAGTATATCATTCATCGTAGTCATATAAATAAGTTTATTTTACAACGCAGTAAGAACTGAAAGTGTTAATCAATATCGTTACGTAAAGTTTGTCAAATGATTCAAAATATTAATTAAAGGGTTTAATGAATTAAGTTGTGATTATAGAACATATATTAAATTTGTTAGTTTTACAACTCATCGTTCATTCTACATGTAAAAACATGTAGGTATATATATGTCATATCAAAATAAATGTGATTCCTTTGTTTATCATTGGTTTGTAGGTGGTGGAGCAGTTGTCACTATATACGAATTTTTGATGCAATTAGCGCATTCTATCCACCTCAACATTTTCAAATTCTTTCTCCAATTTTTATAATCCATATAAAAGTTAAATTTGTATCTAAAAATAACATCATCAGTCTTTTCATCTACATCATAATATAATATATAACATAAAATCAAAAGCTATTTCATGAATTTATGGTTACTTATTTTATAATGGAAAGAATGGGGGATGAGAGGAAATCCCTTAACAACTGGGAGTTTATAGAATACATTAACTTTCTTTAAGAGATTTTCGATAAATCCGCAGATGAAGCGCTTACAATTCAGTCGCTTATATATAGAATAATAATCTGCATATCCCATCTCTCGTTTACACACCCTCTTATTTTTTATATGTTTTACTAACCAACTATTTTTTACATTTGCAGTTAATACGGATGCAAAATTTACTTTTTATTATCAATAAAGTCTTATCGAATACGAATAGAGAAACTAAGTATTAGAAAAAAAACATGATGTACCTAACACAGACTAGTAAAGCTACATCTAGCGGCTATCCTCTACTCCATGCCGGACTGACAAATCACAGACACAAAGCGTTCTACATCGCATTGAAAACTAGCGGCCCCTACTGCGATTCGGCAATAACGATGTTGCAAATACGGAATTCCAAGAAATAACTACTCTGCAGGCTAATGCCCCGACCAGCATTGATAATTATTACACCTGAAAAACCTATAGCAAACAGCGAATTACATTTTCTTGGGGTTAACTTTTTCGATAAAAAAAAAATTCAAACCACACTTTGCTTTAACTTTTTTTTAATAACGCCCTTTATCTTAATAACAGTAATCAGAAAACCTCTAATTATGACTACAGTTGTACTTGAAAATCTGTAAGGCATTAGTCTTTGTTTAAAAAAAGGGTACAACTTAAAAAAATCTGTGAAGACAGTTCAAATATAAATCCTGAAAAAATAGATTTTTGATCCCTTTTTTAAAAAATTGGTCGACGTATTCCAAGAAAGAGCAAACATAAAGTTAGTTAGAGTTAGTTAGAGCAATGTACACAAGTCAAAGTAAACAAAGACACTTAAACTCAACTTATTATGTTTATCAATGAGTATATCTGACGCAAATGTAATTTACTAATGGTAAAGAAGCCATTCCATTTATTTCTATTATAATTTATAAATCAATGAATCACTAAACTGAGTATCAAAAGTACCTATGCTATATGATACAGATAGTATCAAATAATGTTTTACAAATATCATGCTACTACTATACAGGTAGGTATCTACGTTTAATTATAAATACATTTAATTGATTTTCTAAAGAGGTAATACAAGTTTATTGCATTTAAGTACTTCATATACTTTAAGAAGGTTACAAGCAAGTGCTGCAAAGTGGATTAAGGTACTTTTTTATTTGTTACATATGAGATAGTATCAAACCTTATAATTTTATTTATAAGTAGGTAGGTATCTAATATTAGAACAAATTATTGTTCAATGAGGATTATATCTCGACGATAAGTAAGTATTACATAGTAATAGGTAAATTTGTTTATAAAAAATAAATATAGCTACTACTGTTTACACTATTCATCGTTCTGAAATTGAACTAAAATATGTTTTATATACGAGGTGTTATCAAAAAGTAACAGGAATTTTGTTAATATCTCGGATTATATTTGTCCGATTCGCCCGATATCTTTATTGTTGTGTTTGTAAATATATCCGAAAACTATCTATACATTATTAGCTAGTTACCTGTGTTTTGGTACTATCGACAATTATTTATATATTTTTAATGAAGCAAAGAATTGTTTTTGTAAGAATGGAATACAGTACAACAATGTTTTAGGAGTGTTAAATATTGCTTTTCGTGAGCAAAACAAGAATTTACGACTGGTACAAGCGTTTTCAAAAAGTCTGTGGAAACATTGAAGATGAAAAGCGCCCTAGACGCCCCAGCACATCAACAACTAATGAAAATGTGAAAATAGTGAAAGAAATGATTATGAACGAGAGCCGAATCACAATCAGAGAAGTCTCTGCTGATGTTGGCATATGAAATAGCTCGTGCCAAGAATTTTTTTCGGATGTTTTCGGTACGAAACAAGTTGTAACTAAATTTGCTCCAAAATTGTTGAATTTCGAATCGAAACAGCGGCAAATAGAGTTAAATCGATAAATGAAGTCAAAAACGATGCAGAACTACTGAAATATGTTATAATAGGTGCATAACGTGTCGTAACACTTTATTCCATTCTTACTATAAAATTTAAAACAAATTTTTAGATTTTTTATTTTTAAGAAATAAATAATCGCCATACCCTCATACCAAAACACATGTAACATTTGTGACAGGTGACAACAGTGACTACACATTCGATATGGCTAATAATGTATATATACTTGTGAGACATGTTTACCAATATAACAGCAAAAACAGCGAATCGGACTAACACAACCCGAAATATAACAAAATTCCCGTAACTTTTTTATCACATCTCTTATATGACTGATGGTAAAATATATTGTTTAAATATGAAGACCACAGGGCATATATGTATCGTAAAATAAGTTGATATTGCGGTTTAGTAGACAAAATTTTATATTTTGTTAAAAAATTACTTTACTGTTGAAAGGCATCTGCCAATATTCCTGTTTGAAATACACTCATCAAAAATATATGAAGAATGTACAAAAAAATGGCTAAATAGGGGAACATTCTCACATCTTCAAACGAATTATGCGTAGTTTTGCTTTAATTGTGTAGTTAGTTTCAAGAACATCTGGATTTTATTTATTTTCAATATACTGTCCAGATATAGGTATAATACAATAAGAATACTTGGCCCTTCAAACTGAACTGTTACCTATTATAAATAAAGTGTATGTTTATTTAGTGTATATTAAAATCTAGTACGTGCTAACTTTCTAGTAATATAGAAAGTATCATTGCATTACATTTATTAACATTAAGAAATAGAGAAAAATCTAATAATAATTAATACACCATTGATTAAACACTGCAATGCCACACTGCTGTAGAGAATCAATTGTTGTAAATGATTGGGATAAAAATATTAAACAATAGGGGCCAAGTACAGGACCTTGCGGTACTCTCAAAGTCGGTTTTATCTTGATATATTAGAAACAATAGTAATGCACTGACAATATTTTCTTTATGTTGCTACATGTTGGAAATTGTTAAGATAAAAAAACTCGATTTCCTACGGATGTTACTCGAATAAAAATAAATCTAACGTCCCACCATACCACAGTAGCAAATAACTACTACTACAATTATTATAAACATTTTAAACATACATTTTATGTTTTTTTTGTTTTTTTTAACGTTTCCAAATTTTTATTCATTATCATTTAAAAAAAACAGCATTTTGCACACGAACATCCATATAAAAAATATGAGGACAGGCGATAAAAGGAACCAAATATTGAATTTAAACGTTAACGCAAGATGAGCATAGCAAACCCGATCGTGGTGGTAGACGCAGTCTCTCTTTGTCATGAAAGTTCGATAAGTAGTTCTACAACTAAGACACAGAATGTCCGGCAAAATGTGGGAAATCTCTCGGGTGTAGACAGAACATGAAAAATCGGTTTCTCTTGAATAACTTTTAAAGTACTTAATATATATATATAATCCATAACCCCTTCTACCATCATATACAGGGTGTCCCAGAAATCAACGTTAAGCCGGAAACGGGCGATAGGCCAAGTCGTGACAGTTATTAGAAAAATATAAAAAAAATCTTTATCATGTACTTTTCAAATTATAAGTATCAAAAAATAAATTGGAAAAACTGACATCCTGTGATGATCTATCAAGTCCTGTGACTAACAAATATTAATGTTTTGTCAATCTTTTTTCTGTAATGTAATCATGTAAATTACAGTTTAAAATTAAAACATAACTGCCTCAGTTTCAAAGATGGCGCATTTAGTCCGGATTCTAAAATGGTATGATACTTGCTAGATTACTTCTTTGTTTAGGAAAAAAATATTTTTTTTTAGTGGAACCGGATTTCAGGCCAATTTTGTTTAATTATTTAAAATGTTGGTAATGCAGCCTGGGCATTTTTAAGACCACAATTTACAGGTACAAATACACGCCATTTCGACAATGTGAGTGAAACAGAATATCCCGTACCGCTTTAATTTTAACTGCATTACAATATTTATAACTCACATAATTGTATATTTGAAAAAAAACCTAAAC
The DNA here is from genome assembly GCA_037114965.1 of Monochamus alternatus. Classification (NCBI taxonomy): domain Eukaryota; kingdom Metazoa; phylum Arthropoda; class Insecta; order Coleoptera; family Cerambycidae; genus Monochamus; species Monochamus alternatus. The sequence goes on along the minus strand of CM073431.1, from coordinate 66,605,823 downwards.
ACTGTATCTGGTAACAAAGAATTTTTTTAAATGTTGGTAATGCAGCCTGGGCATTATTGGGACACCCAAGTACCTAATATAATTTAATTAAAATTTAATGTGATGGACACTAGTACGGATCTCTTAAAATAGTGCCGTTGAATCATATTTAGCTTTTTTAGTTTACCATGAGCTAAATTTTTAACTCCCTGTATGATAAAGACTTTAAAATAATAAATCTGGGCAGCTTCAACCTTAGACTAAAAAAAGACACTCTTGTTTATTGGCGCTAAAATGAACTGAAAGATTTCCCACATTTTTCCAGATATCCTGTATAGTAAAAACAGATCAATGAGAAACAATGAGAAAAATAATGAAAGCAGCTTTAACAGTTTTTTTAAGAAAAAAAAATTATAAATTTAAGTACTATTTGGATCGCACTATCGTAAGAATATGCATATTGGTTTTAAAAAAACGCAACATGAAATGACGTAACACAATAGATATTGTGTGTTGTAACAACTTATAAACAAAAATATAATAATATTTAGGCTACAAATAAACTGTCATTTCGGATAACGCACACGCAGCGACTTCCAATTCTAGCCAGCAACTGCCATAGTCATAACAACCTAAACACTGCATCAACTCCCTTTGCAATATTTGCAAATTTCTGAAAAAAACAAATGTATACTCTTAAGAGATACGTACTCTTAGGCGATCTTACTCTACCTATATTTTAAAAACTAACATTTAGCTCCTCTTCCTCTTTGGTTTTCACATGATTACATTACTGGTAATTTTTTCTAAGTAGATAGAAACTGCATTACTGTATCATATGTTTGATAATATAAATGAAAACAGTATTATTTTGTAGGAGTATGACAATGGAAAAAAATGTTCCTGTATTTTTTACCTTCAGTCTAGGTAGGTATATTTCTAAATGTTATTCTTTCAAATCTCTTCTTCAGCTGTTCTCTTAATCTGATTCCATGACTAATCCTTAACCGGCTTCTTATTCTTGTCACTCTTAACAAATCCCTTTCAGTAGCGTAAAAATGATCCCCATTAAATTCGAAATCGTTAGGAGATTTATAGCAGCGAAAATCCATTTTCAATAAATGGCGGTCTCAGAGTTTTACAGGTAGCCAGTAGTGTTTGTTTACGGTCATAGATGGTAAAAGTTTTGATAGAAAATAGTGTTTTATATATCTGGTCAATATTTATTAGAGTATGAATATCATATTCACAAAAAGATATAATTTTCATTATTTTGTATAATTATATACAATTTAATTATAAAAATAATACCACAAATTTAACCAAGTTTTCTCGATCCCAAAATAAAACGAAAAGTTTAGAACGATTTCGATATATGGGAGATTTTGAGATAAATTTAATGAAGATTACTACATACTACTACACTATCCCATAACTTCTAAATCTAAGATAAAAAAATACCCAAACTTTTTTGTGTATATTTATTTAATTTCATAGCAAAAATAAAAGCTGTAAAAGATTTTTACGAAAAAAAGATACTGTTGTTGCAATTCGATGTCGGTAACATTTTTCGAGAAAACTGGATTCTAATATCTCAGCGCCTGTTAAGTTTCATGAAGAAAATATCGGACTTGAAACATGGTTAGCTTTTAAATGAAAGAAAAAAACAATTTCAATCTTTCCATACATACAGATTGGAAGTATAACTAGAACAAATTCGATAACTTAATAAATAAAATTTGTCGCAAAATTTCTGAAACACGTCAATTTTTATTTTCAGGGGGGGATATTACAGTTTATTTTTTGTTAATTATGTGGGGTGTTCTAATGAAAGGGTAGATTGATTAAATTATATTTTTCAATTGCAAATACAATTAGTTTTTGTTTATTACTTTTTATGGTCAATGTGTCGGTAAAAATAAAATACGGAAATGTTTACTGAAATTTCTTTAATGTACACATTGTTTTCTTAATTGATAAGAAACAATAACAATTCCATACCATATCACTTACTCTATAGTTTTTTGGCCAGTTTGACCTGAAGGTAATTGATTAATTAGTAGTTTCGCATTTGCATTTCAATGTGTAAATTAAAAACCATAAAATAAGAAAATACCCCATTTCACCGGAATGCATCGTATCGAATATTTAATGACGATCGGATATTGGGACAAAAGGCGAACACAGCCTGAACTCGATCGTTTGTTTGCTCAAGTTCATCAAAAAACGTCTCCAATTAATCGAAGTACGATTAGCAAAATCGAAACTCGATGACGGTAGTTGGGCCACATGAGAGATGCTTCTCGGAAAAGGCCTTTAAAAATCGAGGAAGAGAGTCTGTTGAACTTGTTGGAAGTTAAAAAAAATCCTGTTACTTCAGCTAGCCAAAGAGTTCGGGTTCAGGGTGTCAGTCACACAAGCGTTTTAAAAAGCACCCATATAAGATGCAAAACCTGCATGAGATGATCCTGATGGTAGACTCGACTTTTGCGAACGAATTATGGCTTCTATCGATGGTGGGCAAATTGCTTTGGAATGCGTGCTGTTTTCTGATGAAACTATGTTCACTTTACATGAGCATGTCAACCAGAACAACTGATGTTATTGGGCTGACGAAAATCCCCACTGGATGCGTGAATGCCTCAAAGTCCTCAAAAAAAAAAAACAAACGTCTGGGCTGGAATTATTGGGGATCGCATAGTAGGTCCTGGGTTTTTCATTGAAAATGTAAGCGAACAAAAATACCTACCTATGGTCCAAGATGAACTGGTTGCTGCTTTAGCGGTGTTATTCCTCAACAATTTGAATCCCGATCTATTTCACCAACTTATGTGGTTTCAACAAGACTGGCCCCACCACATTTTGCTGAAAATGTACGAATCTATCTCAATGAAGTGTTTCTGAATAGGTGTATTGGAAGAAGGGGCCCAATTAAATGGCCAGCAAGATCATCCTATCTTATCCCATTAGTTTTTTTATGGAGATATCTAAAAAATAAGGTTTATGCTACTAAACCTAATGACATCGGCTAGCTTGAACAAAGAACCAGGGATAAAATTAGCACCGAAAGTATTACAAGATGCTTTTTATTATCGATTAGGGTATTGTCAACAACAAGGTGGAGAACACTATGAACATTTTTTGTATTTGACAAATTTCAGTAAACTGTTAATTATTTTATTTTTTTGATACATTGTTTATAGAAAGTAGCAAAAAAATAAGTAATTGTATTTGCAATTGAAAAAGCATTAAAATCAAAAGTCAAAAAAGCTTAACTTGAAGTTTGTGGGATCACAACCCTCCAGCTTTGGCCGCCATCTTGGAAAATGGGGTTAAATTGTTTTTAGCATATACAGGTAAACTATTGATCATACAAAAATGATTTAAAAACATTTCTTATTGCAATTGAATCTCTTGTGTTCACTTCACAGAGCTGTAAAACCCAAACTAATAAATATAATAAAAATTCTTCGTTGGAAACCACTTTACAAAAATGCTCTGACATCATGTTTTTTAAATAAAAAAAATAAATAAATTATGGCGTCCGAAAGAAAATTTGTCCAAAAATTTTGATTGTTTTTCTTTAATATCTTTGTTATTTTTGATTTTACAACAAAAAGTTACTAGACTAAAATTGTAGAGGATTCAATTTGCAATAATGTTTTTAAAAAAATTTTGTATGACCAATAGTTTACCTGATAAATGCTAAAAACAATTTAACCCCCTTTTCCAAGATGGCGGCCAAAGCTGGAGGGTTGTGACCCCACAAACTTCAAGTTAAGCTTTTTTTGACCCCCCCCCTCACATCTAAACAAAAAAATTGCGTCCTCTAAAAAATGCAACCCCAAATGTAACTTTTCAATGGACTATTGTGTCTTGAGAGTGAGGAAATGGTTGAACATATATCCACGAGATTTGCTCCGAGCATATCTACCACAATGTAAGTTAGTTATCGTGGGATTTATTGAAGACTAATTAACTGTTACATGTCTATGAGATGAGGTCGAATAAGTCGAATCCTCCTGGAATTGTCTAGAAAATTCGAGACGTTCTCAACATTTCGATTATGTCTATTTAAGCAATATTAGAGATCAGACCGATTCAGCTCAGTTTAATGAGTTAGTTGAGATATCGGTGCTGATATTTAGATTTGATTTCAATAATGGTAGTGATTCGTTGGATGTAGTAATAATCCTGTAAGATATGAATATAGACCATGGTTAATTAATTTGCATTTTTTTAAATGGTAGTGAAAGAATTTCGTAACCCCAAGTAACACAAGATATTTTATAGCAGTGGTTAAGAATGTTCCAGTAACTAATTTTTGGAGAGTTAAAGTTGCAAGGTTTAACCTGACAGTTTATTGGTATCAACACAGCAGTTAATAGCGTGAAATAGGCACATTTTTACTAAACATAGTTACTGTATAAAAGTTACATAATTGTGTTTCAAAAATTCTATATAAAAACAAGCAATGAACTTGCATTGTTGAGTTACAGCATTGATAAAACAAACTATACGATTCCAATAAAGCATGTCATGATAATGTCTTATAAAAACGTTATACAGTTATTCTGCTTTATTTACAAGCTCGTCACAACTATAAAGCGACTTTCTTTCAATTTAACGACATATATCTATTATAAGTATCTTTATGTTATACTTATAAACTCAAAAATATCTATTCCAAAGTTGAATTTCAGGTACGAATAAAATTTTACTATGATAAACGAATAAAGTAGGTCGAAAAATCATAACGCGCTTGCCTAGTACTAAAAAATAAAGATACTATTTTCGTTCACAAAAATAAAACAAAAACTGAAATGAAAATTTAAATACATGCGCATTCTCTTCTAAAAATATCCCCAGTTCCAATTTTAAATTCCATATAATAAAAACTCTTATTTTTAATGAGCAAGGGAAGTTATTTTCATTAAAAATTTCACGTAAAAGTTGTTTGAATTGTTTTCAATATGGACGCTAAAAAGCAATTGGAATTAAGTGAATAAACATGGCGCTAAAATAATAAAACATATTGGTCACTTCAGAAGTATTTAAAATACTTACTATTGTTGCGCAAAAATATTTTAATACAGCATTTATAAAATAAATGCTGTAATTATACAACTAAACAGCTTTCTGAAACTAAATTGCTGCATAAATAGCGTAAGAAAATAATTTAAATAACTTCTATAAAATACTTTTATTTTTGCTATAAGAATCTTCTCAAATATTTCTCTTGCGACCACTACAAAACTGATGTATAACGCTTTATAGCCAGTCGTGTAGATTGCTAATAAAGACTTTATACAGTAAAATGACCTCCTGAAGCAAAAAATACTATATAGGTGCGGACACAAGAACGATCTGAAAATAGTTGTTATAATTTCTATAAAATGTTTTTCTTGTAGGGATTACATTATTCTCACAGGCACTTTAAACAGCAAAATAGCGGCTGTTAACAAAAAAGTCTCAAATGGAACTATAATACGATGAAATTGCTTTCATGTAACCACTATATATCTTTTATATAATCTTTTTATAAGACCAGAAGGTCTAATCTAATTTTGAATTATAAGACTAGTGTTCTACTTGGGATAATATGTAACTAGCATGTATTTGGAAGTTCTCTCTCGTCGGAGGATTTGGATTGAATCTAACTCAAGAAGTGACTTCAGTGACAAAATTTTTCCAACATATCAAAAACTACCTATTCTATATGTGTCTGAATACTTTTAGGAAAATAGAATTTGCAACTAATTAATATAAAAACAAAAAAAAACTATTGCTAATCAAAAGATGTCAGTATAAATTGAAGACTATATCCTTAAACTTCTGAAGTCAATAATGTAAATATTTCAAGCAGTTTATTTTATCAAAAATAAAATGTTACTGTAGCATTTAACCATTTTGTAAAACACAGTAAAAAAATTAGTTTTAAAATACACATTTTGTTAGAATGTGTGTAGAAGACTATTTTTCTTAGAACCACTACTTTTAATAAAAAAATTTATTATAAAAAATACCACAAAATATAAAAATTTTAGACTGGAAATCAGGAAAAGGTTAAAGAATTTTAAATCATTCTTGTGTCACATTTAAATTCAAAATTCAAAAGGTGCAGCAGCCCGTTTTGACATTCATGGATGCATCCATCCAAGCGCCCCTAGATGAAACCGCACATTCAGCATCTTGTACGGGGAAAGAGAAGAATATATATTCGTCCACTAAAACAAATTCCTTACATCTATATTTATGGAAATTAATGTAAATTTCAGTCAAAACATGTTCAAAGATAAGAGAGTTGGTTAGGTTCATTCAAGCCGGCTTCCACTACGTTATGGCCTTTTTATTCCATCTAAGTAAAGCAGAAGCAGGCTGCAGTAATTCTGAAATGTTTTAAATATGAATAGAATTGCGACAAAACATAAATTTAACGGACTTTCCTTATTTGAATGTCTATATAAAAAATAGAACACCTCTGAGAGTTCCACAGATGCGAGTAACAACACAGGACGTAAAATATAATAATACTTATGTAATATCTAAATATCAAATGACACTTTTGTAAGTTAGGTATAGATTTGTATATCACGCAGTAGGATATCATTGCTGTGAATAAATTTTAAAATTAATTATTCGAAATTTGGAAACTTATTGAAATTGTGAAAATTAATATACAGTGTGGTCCATCGAAAACTTCCCCAACCATCTTTTACTGGTTTTGCAGTTTTATAATTTTCAGGTTACACAACAATTATATTTTATTGCTGTACTATTATTGCTTTCGAAATACGTATTTGTTTTATTATAGCGGCAAGTACCATTTTTTTATTGTCAGTAACTGAATTATTTTATAAATTTATCATAGGAATGTTTTAGCAGCTAAATAAACGGCTCATACGGTAAATTTATAACGATTTTATAAGCATTTATGTCACAAGCTTATAAAACATTTAGCTAATAAAACTAAAGTGTTTTATAACAATGTAGTAAATGTTATAAAAATATAACAAAACTATGACTTCTATCTCGAATTTGAAAGAATATCTACCTCACCTGTTTCAGTGAAATGTTTTAGAAATATAAAAAATTCATTATTTTAAATGCCTTCATATACAGTACTTTCGAAAAGTAACGAATAAATTCATTATTTTTGAAATTGAGAAGTTTTCGAAAAAATCCCCCGGCACGTCGATTTTGTTTTTATAAAAGGCACTTTTTGACATACGAGCCACATTTGTTACGTCATCGTTGTTCGAGATATGACGACATCGACAATTTTTTTAACTAGCAACCTCTGATTTTGACCATGCCATTTGAAAGAGCATTCTACATACATACATTATGAAAAATTATGGTGCTACATAACAAAAATCAAGAAAATAATGTTCGAAGATTTTAAAATTTAATTTTCACAATACTGAAAAAAATAATTACGTAAAAAATCTACTAAATTAAATGTTTAAATTGTGCACCACTGGCTGCATGACAGTAGCCAAGACGATTAAAAAATTCTTTTTGGACATTCTCAATAACTTCAGGAGGTATACGATGTATCTCGTGACGAATTCTTGCTTTTAAATCTTCTAAATTAACCGACCTAGTAACGTATACTTTACTTTTTAAGTATCCCCACAAAAAATAATCTGGGGGTGCCAAATCAGGCGACCTGGCTGGCCACTCAATCGGCCCCCTTCTCCCTATCCAACGATTTGGGAACAGCTCATCTAAATAAGCACAGACAGGTGTTGCACAATGGGCAGGTGTACAGTATTGTCGTCATGTCGTGTCGTTACTTTTCGAAAGCACTGTATTACAATACGATATGGCCCTGTTATCATACATTTTTTATAGAATCATAATTTCCAGTGTTTTGTACAAATCGCTCAATTAACTTACTTGTCATTTAACGCTGGTTTGTACAACCAAATTGATTTATAAGTGGCAGCCATTTAGACACACGCTGAAAATTATTGTGGCGTATAATTGTAAAAATACCACAAATTTAATCAGTTTCTGAATATTGAATAGTCAGAACAAAAACAGTTATGAAAAGTTACGATGGTTTTAATGCTTTTGGCACTAGTTTTACCATCAAAAACTTTGAAATTTCAAAAAACCTTTTTTATTTTAATTATGATAATACTCACTAGATGTAGGCTTTCACAAAGTGCAGTAAAATACAAAAAATAATATATAGTAACATATCACATAATATTCCAGTTGCAGATATTGGGATTAAACAGAGATGCTCGTTACTTTATGCCTTCCGATACTTTTAAAATACAGTTAATAAATAATTTACTTTTATTGATAGATTTTACGCTACAACTAGAGCAGTTATAAAATTGTTGTTTAGTTGACTTGTTGCAGTTATACAGGGTGTTCCAGAATGATGCTCAAATATTTTACCAGTGTATTCCACAAGCCATTTCAGGGGTTTCATATGAAACTTTTCATTTTGGGTCCTTCCTGTTGAGATATTCGAGTCTCAAAATGGCGGAAAAAAATAGTTTTTTTTATTTTAAAAAACGGTTACTTAGAAATTTTAATTTTGGTACAAGTTATCAGCTAGTCAAAAGCTATTTTGTGGTGGTGTCTATTCCTTAGCTCATATTCCTTGAAGGCGGGAAAAACCAGCCCCTATATGCAGCTTTTTCCTGCAATGGCCGATTTCAACAAAACTTTTTTTTTAAATACTACTTTTAATTTTACTACTACACCTAGTTATACTACTTCCGCCTTCCTACCATTTGGAATATTTAAGGTGAGTCACCCGCACTTAGATACATAATTGACTGTCCTTTAAAATGATTTTGGATTTAGGATTTTTAGGGTGAAAGTCACCCTAATGTTAGATATAGACATTTGGGAAATGAGTAAGAACATTTATGAAATATGACCCCCTCAAAACAAAAATTGACGGCTTGCTTCTATTTGACTTCAATGCTTGAACGTACCAGTTATGGGTTGATTTGTTTTTCTTTTAAAATTAATGACATTATGTCTGAATCACCCAGCATACATATAAGTATAAGGCGTTTAGAGAGAAATAGTTTAAAGACATCAACACAGTTTATTTTGTGCTAAAACAATAAATATCAGATCATCCATATTTACACAATGTGACAAAACGCATCAGCAGTGTATATTTTTCTATATGTGCTTATGGTGTTAAGAATAACAATAGATAACACCCCACCACACAATAGATAAATCGCACCTTATAGAGTCCAAATTCAGTAATGGGTTGTCCCTCCATTAAAACGAATACATTCTGTCGTTTACCTTGGCATGCTTCTAATGAGCTGCTCTATAATGTCTGAGGAAGGTCATCCCAAGCAACTTGTAGAGCATCATGTACCTGTTGTAAGTTCATTGGAGAGTTTGAAAGCATTCCCAACCTTTGACCCATCATATCCCAGACATATTCGATGGGCGAAATGTTAGGCCATGGGAGAATATGATGTTGGCCTCTTCCAAGAACTGTAACGTAACCGCTGCAATATGAGGACAAGAGTTATCTTGTTGGAAAGAAATTTATGGTATAACAAACGATTCCAGAACGGCCATGAATGCATCTTTGGGCATTTAATTGGCCTTGGAGAAATACTATAGAAGTTCTGCTACCTATTCTGATTCCACCCCACACCATCAATCCACTAGTAAGAGCTGTTTCAAATTCCACGACAAACTCCAAGAAGCACTTTCTCCTCTGCAACACCTGACTCGTCTACGTTTGTCGTAGATCCATAGACAAAATCTAGATTTGTCAGTAAACATGACACTATTTCATTCTCCATTCCAATTTGCCTGCGCATTCCAATAAAAGGCCATGATAACAATTGGTCAGAGGGAGTATTAATCTCGGGCGATATGAAATTACTCCATAGAAACGAATACGGCAATATACAGAACGCATTCCTATCGATCTGGAGGTACTATACCGATCCCTAAGAGCAAGCAATCTCAATCTCCTATCTTCTCGATCTGTCGTTCCACTACGTCATCCAGAGCCTCTCCTGCGATGTCTACGGACCAGCTTTTCCAACAACGAATAATTGTTGCAGCATTTCTTTGCATCCGTCTACCGATTTCGCAAAAACCAATTCCCACCTCATGTAAGGCAATAATACGACCCCTTTCAAAATCACTCAGTTGATGATAATTCAGCCGTTTTCTAACTCTGGGCATTTTATCACTATAGCTTAGAACTGTTTCACTCGAACAATAACAACAAACTGATTAAAACACCAGAGAATAAAATTTAAAAAAAAATTGAGAGGCATATCAAGACAAGATAAAATGTCACCCTTCTTTGTTTATTTTTTTATCATCCATTACTGTCTACATCCTAAGCGTATGTATAGAGTTTGGTTTTAAAATATTGACCTCAACAGGGTAATGCATTTTTTTGTCATACAGTTTGTCACTTGACTAACTTATCAACAATATCGGTCGTTTTTGACTGAGTTTGCTACTGGTAACAGAAAAGATGATTCTCAAGAACAGAAAATAATGATACCGAAGGAATAGAACATTTCTTCGTTTGGTTCACGTATCTTGTTTATTAAATTCACTTAAAATACAACGAACGGGCCATGCATAAACTTATATTTTTATATACATATATGTAGAAAGTAGGCACATGTAATATTTTAAGAATATTAAAATTTATAAATATGTCCTTCTGCGATACTTCGAAAGTGATACGTCCACTTGAAAATAAAATTGTATATGTTTTAGGATATTCCTGTATTTTTCAAAGCTAAAATCACAATATTTTCATGAAACCCTTGTTGAATTTTCCAGTGTCATGTTTCATGGCCTTGTTTAATGGCTCAAAAATTTATTGGGTAAAGGACAAATTTTATATATATATATATATAGATATAAGTCCATTAAATTGCTTTTGTGCTTAAAATCCGCATTGACAAACGATATACGCAATTGGATTCACATGTAGCGTAGTATACAGTGTGTTCCAGTTCAAATGCACTAAACTATGTTATAAAAAGTGATAGAATACCTGATTTGGGCAAAAGAAATATGTGAACAGGCAAAGCAGTAATTTCGGTATAGACTATACCGTTAAAAAAATCAAGATTTCATCGTGCAGTTTTAGAAATAGGACAATACAAGACAAGTCCTTGCAAGATCAAGAAAAACATTGCCAGACTTCCTTCCTTCCATATTCCAACACTAAACAGAATTCAACTGTAAATAAAGTGCTTTCGAAAAGCAACGGATAAATTTATTGTTTTTGAAATTGAGAAGTTTTCGAAAAAAACCCCTGGCACTTCGATTTTGCTTTAAAAAAAGGCACTTTTTGACGACCCATATTTGTGACTTCATCGTTGTCCGAGATATGATTTTTTTTAAATAGGAACCCCCAATTTTGACCATGCCATTGGAAAAAGCGTGTAATTCTACATACTTACATCATGAAAAATTATGGTGTTACATAACAAAAATTTCAAGAAAATAATGTTTGAAAATTTAATTTTCACAATACTGAAAATGATAATGATTATGTAAAAAATCGACTAAATGAAATATTCAAATTGTGCACCGTTGGCTGCCTGACAGTAGCCAAGACGATTAATAAATTCTTTTTGGACATTATCTCTTGCTTTTAAATCTTTTAAATTAACCGGTCTAGTAACCTATACTTTGCTTTTTAAGTATCCCCACTGGAGGTGTCAAATCAGGCGATCTGGCTGACCACTCAATCGGCCAACATGTAGTAAGGCACCAATATTTGACCACCTTACCTCTCTGTGGGTATGGTAAGATGGAAGAAAGTTGGGTTGGATTAATATGAGCGATTGATATCGGCTAACGTTTGAACCAAGTATTTCTAACTCAATTCGACACCAGTACCGACACCAGTACCGACACCGATAATATCCTCCTGCGTGAAACAGCGCTTCAAGATAGATAATATATAAAAAAACATTTACATGTGCAAACCAAAACCTTACAGCTTCAGTCAATTTGTATTCAAATAAAAACAAAATTAATTTATTACGTTAGTGAACTGGGCTGTTAAAATGAATATTTAAATATAATTTAGCAGATAATTTTCACGTACTTTTAAAATATCAAGTAATATATTATTTCAACTAAACGAATAAAAAATTAAAAAAGTAATAATAATTATTCTACTTTTCAAATGTTTTGTATATGAGTCCCATTATTAATATATTATATATACAAGGTTAACTATAACTAAATACATATTTGAAAAGGGGATAGAGAAAAATAAGTATTAACGAAATTGTCCATTAAAAAAATTCCAATCTTATTTATAAAGCGAAAAAATGTTTTTCAAAACTATATTAAACCATTATTATTCACCGACTCTGACTTTCTGTCAGCCACGAGGTAAGGTATATACCACAAGTCAAAGGTCAAAAGTAGTGGCAGGGCACCGCGTTGTTACGTGTATCGATTTACGCAGCTTTGAAAAAAAAATGTATTTGCAAAATGTAGATAATTATTTAATGATTTATGAGAATCACGATATGGTAACACGGGGAGGTAGCAGCGTACCATACTGATAATTATTTCAAGAATGCTTTCTTCTTTCTTACTTTACATTAAAATTTGTCGTTGCAAACATTTTTTACGTGTTACCTTACGTTTCTTGAGGACCTCTCCTTCTATCGACCATAATATGTGCACAAATACATAAAAACACTGCCACGCGTTTACCACTAAAGCATTACAGCAGTTATTCATTGTGATTTAAAACGGATTTGGAATAATATTCCTACTCGGAAAATGCCTTTGGTATTACGCTGCCTGCAATAATATGCACTTTTCACACTTCCAAGTACTGAAAAATTATTTCAAACTAATTTCCGTATACGATATCTTATGTTTGACAGAATCTGATCATTGAGTAAAGATACTATTCTTTACTCAATGATCTGATGCCGTCTGCAGTCGCCATCTGTAGGTCACTAGTATAAAATGTAATTCACGCCAATAAATTTTTAAACTACTTATGCTGCTGGGAAATTAAATTATAATAATACTAATAGTAGCAACAATATCAATAATAATCGATGATGTTTGGATAAAATAACATGGTTCGTCCTATGATATGTTTGGTTTTCTAGAGTCAAGGGTAAATCCAGAACGAATGGAAAATACTGCAGCTAACCAGATTAACAGTTAGTTATCAGGTACTTACTATTATTAATAAAAATAATGTTTTGAGTAAAAATGTTTATGTTCATCGTTTCTACATTTGACAACGCTGTAAAAAAACGACAGGAAGTTGACATTTCTAAGCCATCTCGAACGAGGATTTCCATGGGCGGCTAGAATTTCGAAATAATTTTTTTATTGAATTTTAGGCCTCCCTGAGCACGCGGTTAAAATGATTGTACTTGATCATAGTTAACCCTGTATTATGATGAGCCTATAACCCATGTTTTTGAATGAAAAAATATACAGCACAGATTGGAGTACAAATTGTTTAGATAGCTATCAAACCAATTAAACAATCTAGTATACTTGATGCCAATCTTGTAATGTAATTAAGAAATTATATTTAGCTACTACTTATGTGCATTATCAAGCTTGATAATATCTTTATTGCTATTTTATTCTGCGTCAAGGGTCCCAAAGACATTTAGCAGATTAATTTGGTTAGCAAGTTTACGTTATTTTCCTGCACTTAACAATTAAATTACGTTTCCCATTCTGCTTACTGAAGTCATTTATTTCATCCACAACATGGGGGTAACCTTTAATGAAATCTATTTTTAATGGGCTACACTTTTCTCTTCAGCTCCAAATTAACTTTTTGACCGAATTTTATGTTTTGTCGTTGCATTACAATTCTCTCTCTTTCTGTGCAACATACCAGATAAGAAAGTTTTAATAAATCGAAGATTCATTTCAGATTTGAACCTGGTTCATGTTCACTTAATAATATTATATGATAATTTTGTTGACTTAAGATAAACGCGTCCCACATGTATTTGGTTTTCGATGCGTATTGTTTACAAATCTTTAAAAACGTAGTAAATAGTAATATCCTATTCGAAGAATTTTTACCTCGATGTCACATTTTTAATAGAAAATTTTTGTCAAAGAAATAGGGAAAAGCGAAGCAGGTCGTATATACCCGCCTATTTTTCAATTTAGTATCAGAATATGTGATAAAACAGAAAATTGTAGATACGTACAGTGAACGAAACATAAAGGTTTCCGACCTAACACGTATACAATGTTTAAAGGGGTGAGCCAGTGAACTTTAATAGAAATTTTAGGAGGCATCAGTGACTAGGTTATAGACATAGAGGTTTTCACAAGGTTTGTTCCCACACCCTAAAGAACCGTTTATCGTACCATCACACTTCTGCGCAGTAGTGTTCCAACCGAGATACAACGGTGTATGGGACGATCCTGCTGACGTTCCAATCAAACTTGTGATCATTTAAGAATCGATTTCTGTACGATCATTTTGGTATATAGACAGAAGTAGAAATCGTTTGGACTGACTTAGTACAGGCGCAGTACGTATTTGGTTCATTTTACGCGTTCCTATTTGCTGATAAAGCCTACCATACTAAACAATCACAAATCAAACGTCATTTCGTTCCAACTATTTAGCTTTTTTATCGACATTAGGACGATACTAAGTTAGATAACGTCTGCGCATAAAACCGATCCAATTAGTTTCTAAACCGTGACGGTCCTAAAATTGTGTGTCGGAACAAACCTATCGAGGTTTAAAACCAAAGATGAATATTATCTTTAAAAGGATGAGCTGATGAACCAGACTAGGTCATGTCAATATTCGTCAATGTTTTTATCTGCAACGGACAAGCAGTTAAGCCGTCATAATTTGTTTGGACTGAAAACCTTTTCTGTTACGGCAAGTACACAAGGTAATATTTTTAGCAATGGAAATGCGTTTTTCTTGTAAACGACTGAAGCAAAGTTAACGTTGCCAAATAAAAGATTTGTTCCTGCAGTAAATTATTAAATTGAGAACGAGTTATCAGTAACTTTAATGCAAGAAGTAGTTGAACGAATATCTCTGATAGTTTAAAACCATTTCCAACTGCTGCAGGAACAAACCTAAAGGTTTGGGCTGACTACGGCTGAAATTAAAATAAATAATGAAATCATAACCAAATAACGCAAGGTGTCGTAACGCTTCAATATTTTACGTACCAGCTGTTTTAAATGATTTTTTTTTGTATCGTCAATTTCAATCAGATAGTTCTTACAAAAACCGTAGGCAGTTATTTTAATTTTGTTTTATTAATCTCAATTATGTTGAAGAAAAGAAGTGCGGTGACTTACTACAATATAAATGTAATTATTCGTAACAAATATTTCATAAACAAGCAATAATAATAAACGTAAAAAACTAACAATATTATTTAAGAAAATAATTCTACTCTAGTCTACTTTAGTAGATGTTCGATATAAGCATTATTAGTATCTACACATAGATTGTAGCGCTTTGCTACTTCGGAATTACTTTTTTTAATTATAGGCTGATACGCAGTTCCTGTGAAAATCAACTTCAAGTAAAACAAAATTAAGACACTACCTACCGTTTTTGCAAGACCCATCTGATCAAAATTTACGACTGATATGGTAAACGAAATAATTCCAGTGCCGAAGTTTTTATAGAGCCACGACTGAAAATGCCAACAATGCAGAACGGCGAAACGTTTGAAAAACCACCATTATCCGAGAAACGGTTCCGACCGTAGCAGTCGTAATATCCACAGCAGCAGTCAAAATTAATACATAGGCGGATCCAGAGATACTGGTGATGTGTTCGCTCCTTCCTCTACAAAGCCTAGCCTGAGAATAACAAGGGTAGATCCCAGTTAAGGTTAGGGATGTAAATTTTGATTATGTTACCAGTATTAACAATGCTACAAAATCTGCCATGAGCCTTTAAGTTCAAACGCCTGATTTATATAATTTTGTATTGAACAATAATTTTTTGTCAACATTCATTTTATCGTTAATTGGTAAAATTAAATAGTACATTATATTATAAGGGAGAGAAATGCGTTATTTTGGCAGAGGTGCAATTTGAAGCCCGAGGGCTACAATGCACCGAAGACAAAATATCATCTCTCCCGAATGGTATATACTATTTTTTCCACGGTCTCATTAACTTAAAAACACATATTTTGTCATTATGAAGTAAGTAGCACCAGAATTATTGTATTCGGATTTGAGCATTTATTTAGTAGTCGTTGAGTTATTGTCATAAGTACAAAATAAACAAGCAAAAAGAATTGTCAAATTAAGGTGCTAGTTTGGTTTAGTTTAAAGTTTGATTAGTGCACAATAAATAATTGTAAGTCGGAAGAGATTGTGGAGGCTGCAAATATTGCAATAAGCAATTTGCTGCCTACGAAGTCAAGATCTTTATACGATATAGCCTACAATCGGTTCACGCGAAAATGCAAAGAATTACAAGTCTTCCACATTATGGGCGCAATATTCTATGGTTAAGTCATGCTTGATAATTTACGACAACATAGATATAAGCAAATTCCCCAAGCTGATCGCATTTTTGAAAAGAACCGGTGACGGATATCAAGCGAAAAAATCGTAAATATTGACAAAGGGTGAAATCGACCGTTTTCTATCAAGTGCAGATGACAAAGAATTCTTAATGATTAAGGTAACATTACTTTTGTTGTTAGATATTTCAATTATTAAGTATTTTGATTTTTTATAGGTTGGATTAATTCTGGGGATTGCCGGAGCTTGTCGAACTGATGAACTAGTCAATTTAACTGTAGATGATATTGAAGATGTAGGCTCTTCCTTGATTGTAAAAATTCTGAACACTAAGACAAAGATTCCACGAACCTTTCTGGTTACCGATGTGGGAAATATGCTTGAATTGTTTCGAAAATACCTGTCTCTTCATCCTCCCAACGTTAAGCATAAGCGCCTTTTTGTACTACAAAGCAGGAAAATGCAGTTCGCAGCCAGTTGGCAAGAATATCATGGGAAAAATTCCGAGTGTAGGAGCTTCGTCCTATTTAAAAAATAAGATCTATGAGCTTTAGATATAAGTCATCCATATAAGTGGATAATATACTATTTATTTTAGAGTAGATAAACGTATTTAATTATATAAGTAGTTAAATACTTGACAAATTAATTATCGTTTCATTTTGATTCCATAAAACCCAAGATTAGAGATTAAGTTTAATAACTATTAGATTATTGAGTACGGACTTACCGAATATTCTGGATTTTATAAGAAATAAAGATAACTCGCTAACTATTAAAACATTAAAGTACGTATTTCACTATTGTTGCAATTAACAGATATTAGGATAGAATGCGTAAAGAATAAGATCTAAAAATGTTAATTATTAGCACACCCTGAAGCCAGATAATTTCAGAAGGAAGTGTTAGTAATACAATCAAGGTTTCCAAAAGTTTTAGACACGTGACTGGAAGTTCGCAAGAGACGTGGGACATGCCGAGTATTCAATTCTAGGACGCAGGACAATTAAATCAAGACCAGATCTGAGCAGAATTAATTTGATTTGATATTATTCTATAATGTGGCATAACATAAATGATTCCAAGTATTCATTGGGTGGTACTTTACCAAATGTTTTTCATAAAAAAAAGTGAAGTAAACAAAGTGACAAACAAGGAACAGTTAATTTTGAAAATAAATATTAAAGTATTCTTGTAAAAATGAGATCAAATCGCAATTAGATATCAATTTTTCACGAACTTAATATGTGTAGATATAACAATTTAAGGCATAAGAATAAGAAAAAATATAAGATAAACTTCACTTTGATATTGTACTGAATCTTCTATATCTATATTTTCAGTTCCTAAACTAAGCACGATTGTATATTAAAAGTTAAAATTTTCAAAGGTAGCAAAATAAATGGGATTGTCTAGATAAAAAATATATACATAAATATTTTAACTGTATCAATAAAACATAATTTGTGTTTAAACACAAAATTTAAAATGACCTCAAAGAATATCCTTTTATATCATATATTAGCAATTTTTTTCCTAAAAATAATATGAATTCGGCAGATTTAAATTTGATTCATCTCAGTGTATGACGATGCTAAATGTATTAATATTAGTTTTTTACCATCTACTACAGATTGTTAGCTATTATTCTTCGCACTGATATTTTATAAGGTAGCTTTTTTAAAGTTAATTTTTTACGTGTAGGTATATCCATGGATCTATTCATATCCAAATGCTATGTACGAATGTACATTAAAGTCGCCGTATTTCTCGCCGCAAAATGATCAAATTGGTGTAGTGTTGTTTAGGTACAGCAATCTCGAAAGATAAAACTCGTAGAGGGAAAGTAATATCAAAAATAAAATTATTGATATTTTTTTGATCCACTTTTACTATTTAATTGTCCTGAAATAATATAATAACTTTTAAAATGCATTTCTATGACACACATTATTTTGCTGTTCTCCGAACTCCGAATTTAAACAATTATTTTTACATACTGTACACAAAAACAAACAATCCTATATGCAGAACTATGTAAGTTTATGATACAGCAATATTTACATCTACAGCTAGATTTTAAAAAAATTAAGTATTTTGAAAGGTTTCTGTACCTAAAATTTTATTGGTTAGAACGCTTTCAATTGGTATATATTCGTTTTACTTCGGTAACTTGCAGGTAGCATGAAATAACATTCGTGTCATTTATTAACTCTATATTCAGATCTTAAATATCTAAAATTCCTTGTATTTGTAGAAAACACTATTTCAAGAATATAGCGCCCTTAAGTTCAGAAGTTGATTGATTAGACAGTCAATTGCTTTTTTCCTTCAACTATGAAGTCTTTTGATGAACTTTAACAAGAATACATTTTTGTGTAATGTAAAATTGTACATTAATGCGACATGCACTGGAAAGACCTAAGCTCAAAAAAATTACCTCCAACAGATGGTGAATCTTTAACAACAGCTAGTTTAAAATTTTTAAATTCACCTCTACATATAGTTTTATAATATGCAAAGTTAGCAGGACAAAACCGCATTGTAAAGTAATATTCCACACCTGTCATTTCTTTACTAACACGTAGCAAGTAGTAAATCCATAGACCGAAAATACAATAATTTGTTTTGGGAAAATACTTTTCTCCCAGAAAATCAACTTCTATGATAACCATCGTTGGAGATAGTTTCGAACTGTACAGTCACTTTTCACGGCAATTAAAATACATATTTAAATATTGCTATTAATAATAATGTTCAATAGATATTCGAATCGCTGCAGAATTTTATATTCGTTCTTCGTTCGTTATTGCAAATTGCTAAAATAACAGATCCATCAGGATTACTCACTACATGGTGTTCTGCTATTCATATTATTAAATTTAAAATTTTTGCTACTACAATTATTAATTTCATTCAATTAACCCTTTAATAAAAATAAATATAGATACATACTACAGAAACTATCTAACATCGTTAAAAGAAAATATTATCTAAAACTGATATATATTACTAGGTGACCCGGCAAACGTTGTTTTGCCATATGAATTATTTCTAGTGAATATTTTGATAGTCGGCTTCGATTTCATCCCTACTCCGTGCTGTTTACTGGGTAAGAAGCACAAACCTAAAAAAAAATATAGACTGTGCCAGTGTCATATTGCCAGCGGCCGCTAATTCATGGCTGCCCTAAAAGGTTCAGAATCACTAAAACTTGTTTTTTATGCCAATTTACGTTGGTTCTATTGTAGATTGAATCTCATTGGTCACATTGATATCCCATTCTTTAATGATATTTAAAATGACAGCAAGTTAGTTAATTTAATATTGCAATGCAGCCATCATATTTGCACAACCACCAACATAAAGAAAATAAAATATCAATTTTCTGGAGCTTCGGTCCCTAGAAAACGCGGCACCTGTCATGTGACCTATATCATGAACCGACGCTGTCTATATTTTTTTCTAGGTTTGTGGTGAGGAGTAACACCGGTAGACGCCTGGCGGGGATAACTGATCTAGTGATAACCGATCAGTTATCTACCAGGGTTAAAAATGATTAAATTACTAAAATGACTATTAAAAAATAGGGGTCTGTGATAGAAGGGTGAAAATTAAGGGTTGTATGTATTTTTTAATGCCACATCATAAAAAAATAAAATTAAAAAATTTTGTCCAAAACAATAAAAAAAAATTGTTTGGGGTGGACCACCCTTATCACTTAGGGTTATGAAAAATAGATTACGACCGATTCTCAGACCTACCGAATATACATATAAAATTTCGTAAAAATCAGTGAAGCCGTTGACGAGGAGTATAGCGTCTAACACTGTGACACGAGAATTTTATATATTAGATAACATTAAAATATGTTAAAAAAAATATTTCATTACTACACCTGGCAAGACATAGATATGGCATTGTTGTGTTGATGGTTGCATAGCTAAGATAGCGAAATTTAAATTCGTGTGGACATCGATAAATAGGCGCTTTAAAAAATATATTTTTACAATTTTAGAAATTTTTTGAACGGCGATCATTAATTCTTATTTTTCTCTATCCTCTTAAAATATTAGTACATAAGTAAAAAGGCTTTACTTTCGGTGACGTTTGTAAGCCGCCTTGATCCAGCGAGAATTGCGATCGACGTCTGACGAAATAAGTATTAATCTTTATCAAGTAACACATTACCATTTTTTTATAGCACAGGTTAGATATCTGGCGATGTAGATCGTAATGCCACCTGGATCCTGACTGCTTATAAATGTTAACGTTGACACTATCAACAATTACCACTCAAAGTTTTATATGGAAAATAAAATGCCATTTGTATGTTAACCGAAAAATCATGTGTAGCTTTCAATTGGTATATTAGCATGGTGTGCTATTTTCAAGTGTAAATTATTAGATATTGTGCTTACTGTACTACATAGTTGTTCGTGTGATACAACTCATATCCATTTTTTCAGAAATTTGTTATTATATACAGGGTAATCCCGATTAATGTGCAAGAAAATTGAGGGTAGATTATATGACCGATTTTAATAGGGGTACTTCATATAAAATCTTTTGATCTAGCCCCCCTCCGCCATCTAAGAAGTTACGACCCCCCCTGCCAAAGAATAACCGCAAAAAAAAAAAACATTTTTTCGCCCGTTTTTGCGTAGTGTATAGCAAGAACGGGGAAGGTCGTCCAGAGGTCTCCGTGGGCTTAAATTGATCGTCATGAAAAATCTAGGTGAGCATAATTCGATTTTTCCAATATTTGTCCGACTTACCCCTACTTAAGGGGTGGAAAATGGTCGATTTATTCTTGGTAAAAATTGGCGGGAACGTGAATGGCAAGGAAGAGATCAGGGATGTTCTTCCAAAAATGCTGTAGGTGAAAAACGCCTATTGCCGATAGCAGACGGGAAATGATATCCACTTCATGAAGTACTTTGTTTCCCCCACTACCCGACAAATGATACGAAAAACGGGCCCCATAATTCGATCTTTTGCGATATTCTGACCAGTTTTCCCCGACTTCAAGGGTGGCTTAAGTAGGGGTAAGTTGGGCAAATATTGGAAAAATCGAATTATGCTCACCTAAATTTTTCATGACGATCAATTTAAGCCCACGGAGACCTCTGGACGACCTTCCCCGTTCTTGCTACACACTACGCAAGAACGGGCGGATTTTGCAGTCACTCTTTCACTATTTAATATCCAAGCGTTTGAAAGAAACTAAATGAAACTCTAAATTTGTCACCCTCTGTTAAGGGGTCGTAATTAAGGAGTTACGACCCCTTAAGGCTAAGATCAAAATATTGTATATGAACGGCGATCATTAATCGGTCGTACAATCTAATCTCAACTTTTTTTTAACATTATTCGGGATCACCCTGTATATTAATTTAATAATCAATATTTGCTTTACTTTAAAGGTAGTAAGCTAATAATTACAAAACAAATTCCTAAGATTCTCATCAATTGAAGTCACATAAGCTCTTTGACACCCAATAACAAGTTGGTAATTAATAATTATCTAAAGTAATAAAGAATGCTTGGATGCTACTAATGAGAAAAGTTCGAAATCAAGAAAAATTATAAGATAGGCTTAAAACATTGAATTTACATACTTTCTCAATTTTTTGTTTTGAAAAACTTTTCGTAATAATATTTTATCGGATTTTATGTAAAAAAAACATTTTGCTAATACAAATATTACAATTTTTCTGGAACTTACTAAAATTTACTGATTTGAAATCATAACACATCCTATTCCACATACAAGTAAAGCTGAATTCCAAAATTATTTTTAATCACAGTAAAAATATTGCTATATTTATTTACATTTATTAAACATATAAAGAGTAAAGATTGCACTGCAATAACCGAAACATTCGTTACCTATAATCAATACAGCGTCAAAAAGCAGTGTCTTCATCTGTCCATTTATGTTTCTTTGTGTGAAGAACCACAGTGGATAAAGATTATCTCTCAGTATTTTAGATTACGATGGTGTTGGCAGTCCTAAGAGGCTTTCATAAAAAGAATTTCATCATTTTGTAAAGGATTTACTGTACTAAATCATTCCACAAAAGTTGCGATGTAGGTTAATCCTTTCGGGCCAACGAACGATGACAAAAAATAAATTTCTCACTATGAAACATAAGTTTGTCTACTAGTTTACAATTTAGCATATAAGCAACCGTATCAAGTATACAAGATAGTGTATATAGTAATTCAGAAATATTAGGAAAAAAATAAGTACAGAGCCCACGTAAAAAATTGTTTGACCCAGTATTTTTCGATTTCTCATTTTTGGCCCCATACGATTGAAATTGGGCCTCAAATTTTGTTTTTTGAAAATATTTTCAAAAGATGATTTTAATAGAATTTGGTACAAGATGTAGAGCCTATAATAATTGATAAGAATATCACAAGATGAGTAATTTTCAAAATGCTAGAACAAAATGTTTTCTTCATTTAAAGCTTGGTATTTTATAAAACAAATCATGTTTATGGTACTCTCTTTAGCAAATAAACGGATGATTAATTTTTTTTTTAAATTATGTAATTTTAAAAATCATAGTCATAGGCAGATGTCACTCAATCTGTTTGAATTACCTTCGCAGTCACCTTTTTCATTTGATGCATTCATAATTTATCAAGTTTGTTAATGGAGTACCACTGGTTTTATAAGCTTCAAATCTATAGCAAGTACCACAGCTTTAGCAACTTTTTCTGAAAAATTAAGTTTGAAATAAAAAAAAGTTAAGAGTACTTTTTAGATATGCTTAGAACTTTTTTAAGAAGTAAATCTTGTGTCTTTAATTTTTTTCAAAAAGGAAAAATTCTTCAGATAAAGCGTACAGTATCTTTTATCTCTTTTGCAGCTCATATTCTTAATTTGCTTGTAAATGATGCGCTTGAATTAACAAATTTCTTTGCTATTTATGTCTTTGCCTATCGTTGGTATTTTCTCATGAAATAACTTGTAATTTATGATATTCTCTTTTCTTTTCTGCTACCTCGTTTGCTAGCTACAATATCTGATCAAAAATAAACACTTAGCAAAATCATGCCGAAATCTAATATTATAAAATCTGAAACGATCTGAAATTAGTTTTAGTTATGCTCAATAATGCAAAATAAATTGTTCAAAATAAATACTGTAAAATTGTCTTCCAGATAAAGATTCGGTTAGATCAAGAGAAAAAAGTTATTTTTTCATTATGGCCTAAAGATGAACGAGTTGAATTTCAAAATTAATTTTTCTTTTTATATGGATAAAATTGATAAGGCAGTATAAAAATTAAGTGATAGATTTGATTGAACAGTTAAACAAATGCAACCTTGTTTTTGCCTATCTAGGTACTTACTTATACAGGGTACTCGGTAGTATAAGCCTACTTTAAGGATACAAAATTAAATAAAATACCAACTAAAAATCACATTAACGATGGAAGGATCAAGTAGTCATTGGAAAATAATTGTATGTTCGTTGTTAAAAGTGCATAAATGCCATTAAAAATAAATAAAAGATTAAACTCTACAATTTTTTGATACAGTTGAAACAAAAGATGATAACAATAACTAAATTTAAAAAATGAGACAAACGCCCTCGTACTACATACGAGTCATTCCATATAAAATCGTCTGAAAATAATTTAATTTTTACAAGCGCTTGTTTCCGCTTATTTAAATAAAGACTCTATTAATTTTTGCTGTCAAATTTTTCTGTTTGAAGATATTTGATTGGTCAAGACGGAATTCAGAGTGCAAAAGATAATAGTTTCAGTGTAAATGAAGATAATTGGCGCGGACGATCCCTTTGAATAATAGCAGCGTGCTGAAAATGAGTGTTTTTTAGTCATTTTTCGTGAATTTCAATCGACTCTAGCGTCTTAACTGTTGAGAGTTAAAAATTCATGTTTAGTGATTTTTTCTTTCAAGCAGTTAATATCTCGTGAAGGTGTTTTGTAAACCTTATTTCTTAAAACTCCTAATAAAAAAATCAATGGGTTTTAGATCTAGTGACTTTTCGGGCGACTGAATATTTCCATTAATCCCATTCTATTTTTCTGGGAAAGTGTTATTTAAATATTGCTTCACAATCCTGGCCTTGTGGGGTGGAGCTCAGTCGGGCTGAAACCATAGGTTTCTCGTTAGCTGCAAAGGCACATTCTTCAGAAATGCACACAGTTCTTCTCGTAGGAAATTTAGGTAACTCATGCTGTTCAATGTATATTCATTAAAATTCCAATTAAATGCCTACCGATGATGCCGCACCATATATTTTCAATGGACTAGTAGTGTTCGGCAAACCAATAATAACAAACCGACTTTCATCTGTCCAAAGAACGTGCCGAAAAAGAGTTTTGATCAACAGTTTCTATATTTACTACAATTTGTGCTATAAAATTAAGTTGTTTTTAATGTGACCATTGGCCTTTAAAATTCGTTAGTTAAATAGTTAAATTATCCAAATTCAATTCCCATCTACTCTTTCGTATAGAATTTTCTATATATTGTTCCAAATACTGTTACCGTCTAACTGTATTAACATTGTTAATACAGCTACAGGTCTTCTTGATGATTCGCTTTAAATTAGCAGCATATCAATTATATCTGAATGAGAAAATAGTTTGTAAGCGCAAGTATTTTGTGACATTTATGCACTTTAAACAACGAACATTTAATTATTTTCCAACGACTACTTGATCCTTCCATCGTTAATGTGATTTTTAGGTGGTATTTCTTCTGAACCTCTTTAGGACGATATTGCTTATAACTTATAAACGCGATGTAAAACAGAAAATTTTCTCTTAACACCACCAATTAACTTTATTTTATATAATTTTTTTGTAGCCTCACCGTACGCTCATACTATTAAGTTTGAGACACCCTGTACTTTCCAGATAAGAGATTATAATGTAGCTACTAGTCGCGTCAAATTAACATTTCACTTGTAACTTTTTGCGGAGAGGTCCAATTGAGATGCGGTTTTCTGCAAAATGTTCAGCGAATTTTTTACAACAAAAGGTACATCTAACCTCTGTACGCTCGCAAAGTTTTAATTTTTTATTTAACAAATGACCCATTTTTGTTGAACATATAGCAAATGTCACACACGATTCAATGAAAATGTCTGGAAAATGTTCTCTCGGGGGTTTTCGAGGTACCTCTTTATCACTTTGGTGTTAGCTTTATTATTTATTGCTAAATTGTTGTATCTGGGCTAATTAACAAATTAAAAACTCCACCCCCGAAATCACTAGAGAACCGGAATTTTTTCCAGGATTTCTGGCTTATTAAGATTTTTGCAAATATAATTGTTTATTGTTCGATTGTTGCAACCTCGCTAATTAACAAATTAATAACTCTACTCCCGGAATCGTTAGAGAACCAGATTTTTTTGCAATAACTCTGCGAAAATTTGCGAGAGTACAGAGGTTAGATGTACCTTTTGTTATAAAAAATTCCCTGAACATTTTGCAGAAAACCGCATCTCAATCGGACTTCTCCGCAAAAAGTTGTCTAATTTCACATTTTTCATGCTAATTTGACGCGACTATATGGATAAATTTTTAAAGATATATTTCATTTGTCTTTGATCTCATTTAAAAATATCACATAGGTAGATAAATTAGTTATTTTCATTTTATAATTCGTAAAAGTAACGTAACATCAATCGAATTGGAATTATATGTTTCATAAATTGAAATTTCTCATACTCATTAAAATTGATCGATTTCCAGTAGTAGAGTAAATCTTATTTTTATGTGGTCATATAACTAAACATAGTTAAAATAAGCGAAAGTAATAACACGATATGATCAACATGATCAAATGCTTTTTGTATATCCGTATATATGACATCAACCTGCCCATGTTTGTCAAGAATCTTAGATATATACTGAGTGATACATGTTAAATTAGTAATAGTCGATCTATTTTCCATAAACCCATGTTGGAAGGGGGATATTACTCGATTTATTGAATTGTAGACATTGTCGTAAATGATCATTTTCAACAATTTACCAAAATTACACAGAATAGCAATTGGTCTATAATTAACAATTTGTGATGGATCGCCAGATTTCAATATGGGACAAATTTTAGTCAATTTCTATAAATCTGGATACTCACTAATTCTTTAATATGTGGTTAAATCTTATTTTTTAGTTTTCTGGAAGCTTTAATAATATCATCTTCCGAAATAGAATTAATAAGTATACAAGTACTGTTAAACGAGTTACTATTTTTAAGGAGAGATGCATTTGAAAGCAAATAAACATTCGAGAAAAAATTCGAAAATCCACTAACTACATCCTGAGGGTGTCAAATGTACTGTCATTATAATGCATTATCCCAGGTATTCTCGATGTATTTCTCTTAGATTGAATGAATGACCAAAATTTGGAAGGCTCATTTACTATATTTTTTTCAAGCTTTTGTATATACGCTAAATAGGCTGTCCTTATTTGAGCTTTAGTTAAATATCTTAAATATTTAAATTATTCAAAATAATAATTAGTTCCAAATTTGTTGTAATTATTATGCGCCGAACTTTTTTTACGTAGGTTATTTATTGTGTCTGCAGAATAACAAGGCGGATATTTATACAAATGCATTTATACAGGAACTTTTCTAATTACCAGAATGATAGGTAACCCAATATTACTAAATCTGAAATTAATAATCCTTTTCAAGGTAGGTACTCTATATAAATGTGCACGTTACATTAAATTTTCAAGGTGGTCTTCCCCTCCAATAGATATATCAGCAAGTGCAAATTTTCATTGACAAAATCTATTTGCACGCTTTTGAACCCGAATTGTCTCTAATTATACCCATGTACCTGCCACACGTATATAACAAATATATTATTAGGTATACTAGACGCGCTAATTTTTTAGTGTACATACACTAGGAATTATTAAAACCGTTTCTATACCGGGTGTCCCGAAATAAATGCAACAAAATTTGGTCAGAAATTCTTAAGAGAAATTTAAGGGACCCGTATTTTTTACTTTTGATAAGTGCGGCCCCCTTTCGGAGATATAGCCCCCTGAAACAAGCCCCTAAAAATTTAATTTTTTTTATATCTCAGAGCTATATCGCACAAAAACCACCAAATTTGGTACACAGGGATTTTATGACATGTAGAATGCGATGCCGATAAGCTTTTTGGCAAGGAGCCCCCACAAGACACTTTTTCGGGGCCCCCCTTGCCTTTGGGGCCACCGAACTTTAGTTGCATATTTAATTTTTAAAAAAATTAGTAGCCTCTTAGAAACTCCAGGGAATTTAAAAACTTTTTTGTCTCTTAAAATTTTTTCGAAAAACGCAGCAAATATGGACCGATGATGCAATCTCCGACAATTCCGGCCCAGCAATTAATTGAACATTTTTCTTGCGAATGAGTCTGCCTTAAGACAAATGGATTTGCCATAGCCCAATAATGAAGATTGTGCAAATTTATTAGGCCATCTTTTGTAAAGCACGCCTCATCGGTAAAGAAAATATTTCGTATAAATCCCGGATTTAAGTTGTAACGTTGAAGAGCCCATAAGCTAAAATGTCTTCTTCGTGGCAAATCTTCTACTTTAAGTTCCTGGGCCGTTTGAAAGTGAAAAGGTTTCAACAGTTGTCGTTTGATAAAGCGGCGTATTCTTGTTCTGGGAATCTCAAGTTGAGATGACGCGCGTCTTATGCTTATTTCGGGATTTTCTTCAATTAAATTTAAGATAATTTCTTCCTGTTCGGGAGTTAATAAATAACTTCTCCCTGAGTTAGGTTTTTTCACAACTACGGATCCTGTCTCCATTAGCTGCCGATGTACTCGTGCAAACATTGAATGGTATGGGAGTATGCGTGCAGAAAATCGCTCGGCGTACAATCTGCGTGCGAGACGTGAATTTCCACAAGCCTCCCCGTAAATTAGGTGCATTTGTACCCTTTCTTGGACAGAAAATCTCACATTTTTTTCGGGAACAATGATTACTGACAACTATTAATGGTAAAAATTTGACACTGGTTAATGACAACTGTCACAGAATAAAATTGATTGTTTATTGCGAATGCCAGCCACCTACGATTAACACTTTAAAATTTCATATGAACCTCGATATGCATCCAATCACATTTTGCCATTTTTTCGAAAAACGCTGCGTTTTTCGAAAAAATTTTAAGAGACAAAAAAGTTTTTAAATTCCCTGGAGTTTCTAAGAGGTTACTTATTTTTTTAAAAATTAAATATGCAACTAATGTTCGGTGGCCCCAAAGGCAAGGGGACCCCCGAAAAAGTGTCTTGTGGGGGCCCCTTGCCAAAAAGCTTATCAGCATCGCATTCTACATATCATAAAATCCCTGTGTACCATTTGGTGGTTCTTGTGTGATATAGCTCTGAGATATAAAAAAAAATAAATTTTTAGGGGCTTGTTTCAGGGGGCTATATCTCCGAAAGGGGGCCGCACTTATCAAAAGTAAAAAATACGGGTCCCTTAAATTTCTCTTAAGAATTTCTGACCAAATTTTGTTGCATTTATTTCGGGACACCCTGTAGTTCATTTATTACAATTCAAGCAAATATTCCATAATATTCATCATACCTTAAGAAATGCGTTGGTTCTTGAATTCTTTACCTTCTAGTAATAACTTAGATTGTTAGTTTTCCTTTACAATATTTTACAATTCATATTTTCTTTCCCAATTATATTTTAGTTTTGTTCTTTTCTGAATAAAATTAATAATATTTCCATTCCGTTGAGTTATCTAATAATAACAAATGATTTGTTGAATAGTAATACAATACTTATTGTTGATATCTGAACTAGACGTATCCTCTCAAGAGAAAATGGCAAATATTAATACGATACTAAGCATCTAATATCATCTAGCAGATAACAAATAGCGGACTGCACTATAAAGTGAAATATACACCACAAGATATTTCTATGTGCATGTCAGAATGTAAACGTTATTTATTTAAAGTAGTAAAGTAGTAAAGATACAAACATACTAAATCGAAAAGATATTAATTCAAAATTGATATTGAAATATATACAGGGTGATTCATTAAGGACGTGCAATCTGTGAACTGGAGATACTACACACAAAAATATGCCTTATCCGAATGTTGCTGGTTTAAAAAAATACAGGATGTTCAACGCTACAATTTTATTTGAAATTTTTAAATCCTTTTCTACATCGGCGAGGTTTGATTTTGAAGCCATTTTTCAACAAAGCACAAATATTTTATCAAAGCAGGCCGATCTTCTTAAAATTTTGCACATCTCCATAATTTACCGGTCTTGAACAATTTTTTCAAGTAATATTTTGCTGCATTTTCAGTAGAAAAGGCACTTTACCTGTAACGATAACAATTTTCAATCGGTGCACTGAATATTTCAAATAGGATTATTTCGAAAGCTGTTACTCCTAACGACTTCAACAAGGTATACCTTTTTTAGATACAGCAGTTAGGAGAGATTGTTTCAATAGACGGATGGATACACTAAACAGCAAAAAAGTTCTGCCATTTAAAAATAAACATGCTGTGCCATAAGTGGCGCCCTCTACTAGTGACGTCAAAATTTGTTAAAAATTCTTATTTGCCGTGCCAAAAAACATAACTGTGCCAATTTTTTTTTAATACTCCGACAGGTTTCAAAGTTATTGAGATATTTCAAATTAAAATTCTAGCATTGAACACCCTGCATTTTTTAAACCAGCAACATTCGAATAAGGCATATTTAGCTCAATTGCCATATTTTGATGTGTAGTATTTCCAGTTCAGAGATTGCCCATTCTTAAGGAATATATTTATTAAGATTTTGAAAAACCTATTCAGGCATTTGAGTATATTAGAAATAGTAAAGTTTATAGTGAGTTTGCTGTAGTTGCCCATTTAAGTTTTCCTGTTTCATTTTTTGATCAAGCTTAGAATATTGGTTCAATAATATAGTAAATGCCAGAAAGTTTAAGCTTTTTTGTCAAATTTGAAATAGTTATCAATTTTTAGTGTGAACTAATAAGTATTTTATATGTAGAAATAATTATACTGATAAAAATTTATTATGTTGTAAATTTCAATGTTTTTTTTTTTTTTAAAATAGCTAATTCAGTCAATAATCAACTACTAAAATTATCTAAAGTAAAAAGTAAAACAGTATGTTAACAGATAGCAATAAAACGGACAAGAAGAAACAAAAACAATTTGAAGAAACACTACCGTTACCGTTACGTTGAACACATTTCCATGCATTTTTTTATAATAGTTGAGAACTTGTACAGCTCCCCTAGAAATTCTCAGATTAGATATTTTAATTCTACTGAAACAATTTTTTCCATATATTGCTTGCTTTGATAAAATCTTGTGTTTTGTTGAAAAATGGTTTCAAAATCAAACGTCGCCGATCTTCTTCAAATTTTGCACGTCCCCATAATTTACCGTTCTGAACAACTTTTTCAAGTAAAATTTTGCTGTATTTTCCGTAGAAAAGGCACTTTACCTGAAACGATAACAGTTTTCAATTGGTGCACTGAATATTTCAAATAGGATTATTTCGAAAACTGTTACTCCTAACGACTTCAACAAGGTATACCTTTTTTAAATACAACAGGTAGGAGAATCTATTGTTTCAATAGACAGATGGATACACTAAACAGCAAACAAGTTCTGCCATTTAAAAGAAACATGTTGTGCCATAAGTGGCGCCCTCTACTAGTGACGTCAAAATTAGTTAAAAATTCTTATTTGCCGTGCCAAAAAACATAATTGTGTCAATTTTTTTTTAATACTCCGACAGGTTTCAAAGATATAGAGATATTTCAAAATAAAATTCTAGCATTGAACACCCTGTACTTTTTAAACCAGCAACATTCGGATAAGGTATATTTAGCTCAATTGCCATATTTTGGTGTGTAGTATCTCCAGTTCAGAGATTGCCCATTCTTTATGAATCACCCTGTATAGATATGTTTGGTTAAATGGCAATATTTTTGGACTTGCTCGGAACACTCTGTATATCCTTAAGCTTGGTTTTGGTCGCATGTCTGGTTATTGGCATGAAATATAGCAGTCTACGATAATTCATGTTCTCAAATTATTTTAAAAGCTTTAGAGGCACCAGAGTTTAATTTTTATCAGGTCGCATTAAAATTCAGAAAATGTAATAAAAAAATGTTCAGTGACCCCATTCCCTGCCTTTAAATTAGTAGTCACGTTTTCTAGCGTATTTTACTCCAATAGTTAAGGAAATAGTTCAGTTTTAGAAAACATGAACTACTTATAGTTTAGGTGGAGTTATTTTTTTTTCTATTAAACGTCAACCTAAAACGTTTTGGTACGTCCCTGGTATGTACTCATCAGCTTGTACAGTGACAAATGAATTAGAAGTTAATGCAATTTAAATAGATAAATAACTAGCAATTATTATGAAGATTATATGTGCTTGTATGATGGTAATCACAAGTTGCAATGAAAAAATAAAAGCAACGATTCAAATTCCAACTATGTTGTTAGGGAAAGCTACTAAAATATTCTGACAACTAGGAAACAGCACGTTGAATAGACGAGGATTTAGGTACATGGAAATGAAAAAGAGGATTATGAACAAAATGCAAATGAAATGAATTGGAATAAACGAACCTGATTTGACTTATCAATTTCGGACAGGTGAAGGGTTTAAAACCAAATTAAAATCGACCATTAACGATAAAAGCAGTCGATTAGTGCTCAATATAAGTTAAAAAGAGTGTCTGTTTTTCATTTCTTTTAATTAAAAATAACTAACATACCGAAATACGTTTTAGATTAAGTAATCAACAAATATTTAACATAATATTTCTAGACAAATATAGTCAGTAGAATGATTTGCCAAATCCATTTACTTTGTTTTTTATTTATAGAAGCAATATACTAAACATGTATTAAACACAGTGGCGGCTAGCCAGTAAAATTATCGGTTATACCACTTAAAATAATTTTCAATCTAATATAAATTTTGGAATTTATATTTCGATATTAAAAATGTCTTATGTTTGTTTTTTAGGCAAAAATGCATGGTGCAAGACCGTAGCCAGTCGACATTGTTAGGGGAAGGAGGCAAAGTGAAGCTTTGGGGGAGGGGGATTGGTTTTTTCATATAGACCGACTTCTAAAAAAAATATAAAAATATAACAGTTTCTTGATTGACTCAATTTTTTTATCTTCAGAAATATGATTGACAATAGGGTCAATGTTAAACCAATTTATTGGCAAGTCTACGTCATATAGAGTGACACTAACAGATGGGGCTCAACCCATCTATATTAATTTGATCAAATTTTTTATCATTAGAAATATGATTGGGAATGGAGTCAAATTTAAAGACAACCAATTTATTGGCAAGTCTACGTCTCGGCTGTATTTAAGTCTTCTTCAGGATAATCCTAGGAAAGTTTTCCGGGTAAAAAACAGTTATATAAAATGGAGAAATTTGTGATGATATGATTTGATATGTTACCCATTTTATTCGTCATTTTATATAATTGTATTTTACATGGAAAACTATTCTTGGATTGTCCTGAAGAAGGCTTAAACACAGCCGAAGATTAGACTTGTTAATAAATTAATTTTCGTTAACCCCGATCCCAATTATATTTCCGAAGGTTAAACTATTGGGTCATCGATATACTTCCAAATAAGTTTCTCTAGGGGGGCTGATATCCCCATAGCTCCCACCTGGCTACGGCTCTGACAATGTGAATGTTTATCGCACAATTTATCAAAATCAGTAGATACGAAAAAATGAATCATTATTATTAAACGTAGGCGCTGAACATCTTCTCAAGAAAGCTTTGCCTTCACTGAGCACGACTACTGATTTTATACAATGCATAAGCAAGAAGTGTCGTGGAATCGGAATCAGTCAAAATTCGCTGCAGTTTATTGGCCTTATTTATGACAATTGCTATAACAACGGGGACGCGTATAGGTGACCTGAATTAACATATGTCGTGGAAATTAGTATCTGTTTTTATGGGGCCAGCAGTATTATTTTCATGTCGATGTTTTTTTGGAAATACTATTGCAATAATAAGTTTTTCTTACCAAAAAAAGTTACTTAAACTTGTCTGTGTAACTGAAGAACAGAAACAAGAATATAGATTTAACAAAAATTTTAAATTATGAAGGACTATTAAATAAACTTATAAGTGTAGAACCATATTATGACGACAGCGTCTCGAGCCGCCACTGATTAAACATTAAAACTAGAAAATACGAGTTTAAAAAGTGCATAACAACACATATTTTAAAATTAATTAATACCTTGAAACACATAAATGTGAACCACATTACTTCTACAACCAAATTACGTCCTTATTATACAGAGTGTTCAGTAAAGAAAGGACCACATTTTAAAGCTAGCTTTTATTAAAATTTATAATCCTTAAGAAATTATAGATATTATTTCAATTTCAGCTTCTTTACTATAACCTTCATATTTATTGCATAACTCAAATTTTGGAAAAATAAACGCGTTAAATGCACAGGGCGTTCTGAGCGCCTATGCCAATATATTATTCAAATTCTTTTAAAGGATAGAAGTGTTTTGAAAAGGAATGAATGAAATGAAATTAATTTTTAAATTGTAAGGCGCTTTTAAATTGTAAGCACCACTTAAGGTTTCTGTCAATTTTTTGGTATTCAGAAAAACAGAAAACTACAAAACTACATTTTTGGCAACCTCTTTGGGCGGTTATATGTTTGTAGAGGATGTCCAAATGCTATTTTTTTTATATAAAAGCTGTCTTAATTTACTACAAGAAAACACCCTCCAATTTTTTTTTGCATTTATTTGCATCCTATATCTAATTACAGCTTAATTCCACATAAGACGATTTTTGTTTATTAAATTATTTTTAAGGAATATAACGAATGATAAAGATAATTTGTTATGCTCTTTATGCAATTTACATTCCATTTTTTCATTTACATTTCTATCTGAATAAAAAGGTGGGTTTTGTATAATTCCGAGTATAATTCGTTCACCTGTCTAGAATGTAGCGTCTTCTGAATTTGTATAACGTGTCTAAAGCTTCCATCGACATATAAAATACAACCTTTATATTGAAAGGGTAGTTTTGAAACAATTTCTCACATTCCATTTGGTAAATATATACCTAAGCACTCGGGTTGCACCAATGCAATATTGCTCTGCTACGTCAAGTGACATCAAGTGCCAATATGTTTCAGTCTCAATTCAATTTCTACATTTTTTAAAAACGTGTCGTAAGCATTTTAATATATAAATATATTTTCCTACAATTGATACCAAATATCTAGGAACAATTTCAAAATCCAGATTGGATTCAGTTAGTATTTAAAGTAAAAATTAGTCTAGCTAAATCTACTAACAAAAAAGACATATCTGGCTTAATTATATCATCTAATAATTTTCAAAACTTAAATTCACTTTTGAACGTTACTTGAAATATGACCTATTTCTACATTTCTAGGACAATTGATAATTTTTTGCATGATTACTTCTCTCGGTGAAACTAAAGAATTATTAAATTTTCAGGTTAATCTGTTAAGTTTTTTTGCAGTTTGTTTATTGCAAACGACATTTTTTTAAAGCTGATTAGGTTTAGTACATAGATTTGGATAGATTTCCCAGCGTAGTGGACTTTGAGAGGGGACAGATTGTTGGGACGCGCCAAACAGGTTTGTTAACTTCTAAAACGACTAACAGATCCTTACGTGCCATAGTACGGTGTTGCCAGGTGTAGATTTAAAAAGGAACCACAAAGCGTGAA
Organism: Monochamus alternatus; assembly: GCA_037114965.1. Lineage (NCBI taxonomy): Eukaryota > Metazoa > Arthropoda > Insecta > Coleoptera > Cerambycidae > Monochamus > Monochamus alternatus. Next base: position 66,570,525 of record CM073431.1, on the reverse strand, counting down.
GATCGTCGATTGCGACCGATTTAGAAGCTGCTGGACTATTGCGAATCAGTGATGCACGATGGCTGTGCAAATGTTAGAAGGCGACATGGTGAAAAACGCGATCCATAATTTGACAAAGAGGTTCGGCCAACACACAGTAGGCGTTATGGTATGGGATACTATCGCGTATGGTAGCAAATTTTCACTAGTTTTCATTAGAGGTAACATGGCAACCCAACGTTACATCCAGGAAGTGGTAGAGCCATATATCGTTCCATATCTTCACACTATCCTAAACGCCATTTTTCAACAAGACAATGTTAGACCTCATGTTGCTAGACAAACAATAGCTTGTATGGAACAACAACAGATTAACCGTTTACTCTTACCACTAAGATGGCCGGATATGTCATCTATTGAAAATGTCTGGAGCAAGATTGACCGCGGACTGCTGTATTTACACACCCCCTCAGACTTTAACAGTTCTTACTCATAAAATTCAGATAGCTTATAATGAGATACCCCAAGAACTTATCGACAAAATCTTATTAGATCCGAGCCCAGACGCATCAATGAGTATATTAGGAATCGTGGGTTCTCAACATAATATTGAACCAATGCTTGTAATAAGTTCTCTGATCTTGCTAAGTAAAGTGGCTCTGAATCTGCATACCAAAAATTATGAAAATGTAACGGACATATACAGGGCGTCCCAAAATTTGCCTTCCTAAAATTAATTGTAGATTCTACAATCAATCAAAAATAAGAAAAATAAGTTATATAATCATAAGTCCGTAGACGCCCCCTAACGGAGATATAGCCCCTCAAAATTTGATTTTTCTCAAATATTTTCAAAAGGGATCAAGATAAAGTAATCAAATTTGAAATTGAAAATCACAATTAGATTGAGAATCTAATGTTCTGAAAATAATTCCTCACAATCGGTCATAGTCGTACTAAACTGGGGGGTCAGTGGTTAAATATTGCTTTAACTTGCTCTTATATCTCGAGATTTTCGTTGACGGATCAAAAAATATAAAATTTTGGTCTATTTTAAATGAAAAAGGTACTCCTATTTCAATCCGATAAACTGATCTGTTTTCGAGTAATTTTAATTTAAAAATTTTGTGACATACCACAAAATTTTAAGATGGATGGTTTAAATAGGCAAAATATTCCTAGTAGGCTCTGAGAAAATACTGTCGACTTATTTAACACATATTAAAGGTCAAGCGTTTGAACATATTGAAATACTTTTAAAATGCATATCAGTAGCTAATGTAATTATTTGTAAATTTTTGAATTTTAATATAGCCTATTAATACGTCAAAAATTGGTAAAACCTATGTATTATGTGTCAAATAAAATGACAAATATCTTTTCAAAGGCTACTAAAGACAATTTGACCGCTTGCATATCATATCTAATTTGAAAGAATCAAACAATTTATCAAAACCTTTGGAAACGATTGCTCTTGCTATGAACGGTATTCAAAGGAACGGCATGAATATCAGATAATGTAAACCCGATATCAGTGATCCATAATAGTCTGTCAATGTATTATTAATATCTTTGGTTTAATAACAAAAACAGTAATCATGAAAAGCTACAACGTGTCACGAAAAAAAAACATCATAAGAATATACTGGAAAAACATCTGCACTTTTCGATAAATCAAAATAATATGGACAATTTTGTATTTCACTTATTAAACATAAAACGTACAATTTACATACACAATTCTATAGATATTTTTAAAACCGCAGTGTTTAAAATTAGTACATAATTTGTTACACAAAATGCCTACATAATACAGGGTGTTTATTAATTGAATGCCGATACTTAAGGGTGTGAATCCTTCGGTCATTTTAAGAAGAAAACTTAATATAAACATATGTCCTAAACCTCTTAAATTTTGAGCTACAGGGTGTTACAGTTTTAAGAAAAAAAATTACTTTTTTATTATAATTTTCTTATCACTCCAGATGTTTTTATGAAATTTTGTACACACCTATTAATCATTAACGAGCATTGTTTGATGTAAAAAATGTTTTAAAATCTTTGCCAATGACGTCCGTACGAGATTTGAACTAAATATTTTTGAAGAAAAAAATGGTACGCCACTACTTTTTATAAAAACTAAAATTATTTTTAAAATCTACATTTATTTTACAGCAAATTCGGTGCCTAAACTTTCTCTCGTACGACGCACCATTTTCACGCAAAAAAATTAAAACCAAAAAAGTTTTTTCCCCCAGTTCATTGAGACTGCTTTTGATATTTTGTTGCCATTTTGTAGGACCCACCATGCGTGGAAACACTTTTTTAGAACAAAAATTAATTTTCTATTTTAACCAGTGACGTCCACGTAGACATAATATTAAATGTTTGGATAGGAAAAAACGGTACGCCCCTGATTTTTTAAATTTTATTTTAAAAATCACGATTTACTTAGTAAAACGATAAATTCAAAATCATAAACCTAAAACAAAACGACAAGACAAGAAAATACAAACAAAATAAAGAACCCAAATTATGCATTTACAGTAGTTGTTGAAAGTGTCCACCTACACGTATGCAAGCATCTACTCTTCTTCGCATAGACTGACGTACATTTTCAAAAATTCCTGGGGTGTCTCTTATGGTTTGGCGGCATACTATTATATGATTTCGTAACTCTTCTTCGGCTTGAATCGGCACTGCGTACACTAAGCTCAGATGACCCAGAAAAAGTCTAAACTATTAAGGTCGGGAGATCTGGGCGGCCATGACTGCGTTCCTCTGCGGCCTATCCACCGATGTGATAGTTGTGATTTAAAAATTCACGCACCCGTAAGCTAAAATGTGGAGGCGCACCATCGTGCCACATCATTAATAAAAGAGAAAGGTCTTCAAGCATTGGCGGCAAATCTTCTTCAAGAAAGTATAAATACGATTGTCCATCTAATCTTCTTGGGAGAAAAAAAACCTATCAATAATCGTCAATAATACCAGCCCAAACATTTAATGAAAACTGTTCTTGATGATTTGATTCAACAATTGCAAAAGGGTTTTCATCCACCCACATATGGTTATTATAGAAATTTCGTATTGAGTTTCGAGAGAAACTAGCTTCATCGGTAAAAAGAATGTACTTGTCAAATAACGGATTTTCCAGCAGCTTTTGAAGAAACCACTCACAGAAATTAATGCGCAACGGGAAATTTCTAGGGAGTAATACCTGGACTCTTTGAATGTGATATGGATATAACAAATTTTCGATAAGAATTTTCCAAACAAGTACGTGTGAAACATTAAATGTTGCCGCGATTTTCCTCGTGCTAGTGTCGGAGTTCTCCTCAATATCATGCCTACATGAACGTCATTTGTAAAAGTAGAAAATTAATTTTTGTCCTAAAAAAAGTGTTTTACGCATGGTGGATGTCTACAAAATGGCAACAAAATATCAAAAGCAGTCTCAATGAACTTGGGGAAAAAACTTTTTTGGTTTCAATTTTTTTTACGTGAAAATGGTGCGTCATATGAGAGTAAGTCTAGGGACCGAATTTGCTGTAAAATAAATGGAGATTTTAAAAATAATTTTAGTTTTTAGAAAATGCAGTGGCGTACCATTTTTTTCTTCAAAAATGTTTACTTCAAACCTCGTACGGACGTCATTGGCAAAGATTTTAAAACATTTTTTACATCAAACAATGCTCCTTAATGATTAATAGGTGTGTACAAAATTTCATAAAAATATCTGGAGTGATAAGAAAATTATAATAAAAAAGTAAATTTTTTCTTAAATCTGTAACACCCTGTAACTCAAAAATTAAGTTTAGGACATACGTTGATATTAAGTTTTATTCTTAAAAGAACTGAAGGATTCACACCCTTAAGTGTCGGCATTCAATTAATAAACACCCTGTATATGCAGATATTCTGTCAGTTCATCTGAAAAATTATTTTTTTCCCGAGTTATAGCTCTAGCTCGTGTTCACCCGTTAGCAATAATTGAAACAAAATGTGTGAGTTTATATTTTTTAATACGTTGTACTTAATTCAGGTGTGGTTTTAAGGTTGCATCTTTTTGAGGACCCCAAATTTAGAAAATAAAGCAAACTATAACAAAAGTACATTCAAATATTTTATAGTATTTTTACGAGCTATCATTTTTGAGAAAATACTGCTGGAATTATTTTGCTTTCCTGAGATTTTTAGGACACCAAGATCATGGTGAACAAGATGTTACATTTTTATCTGTAAAATTCCAATTTTATTATTTTACCGTAGATTCTGAAAATGACCAAACTGTCTGATACAAAATGCGATGATTAAATATTTTGTTTTAAATTCAACAATTACCAGATTTTAAGTCGAAGTGAAAAAATATATTTCCAATCCTACATCAGTTGTAAATAACAAACTTAAATGCAATATAAAATCTGAATGTAATAATGATTCGTAATTATTAACAAACACCACTAAAGTTACTTCTAGGTTTTGCAACATTTTTTGACCAATGTTAAAATTTTTTCTCACATACCTACTAGAAGTGTTTTGCTGTTTTTCATCTTTTTTATTTGAAAATAATAAAACATATGAGAAAGGTATTTTAAATCGACTAATTTAAATTATCAGTAGAATCTGCAGCTAAAAACTAAATGGGTATAGGTACATACTGAAAATAATTAGTTAGTACTATAAAATAAGGGGTATATTATTACCCATTATCTTACCAGTAATTTCACAAAAATCTGGTAGTTCTACAACAGCATTGTAAAGATAACTTTGGTATATTTATTAAACTTTTGTAGTTTTACAATATCTTTTTTATTTTGCATAAGGTTTGATAAAACCGAATTTTCAACAATGGTTTCATCGAAGCATATAGATTTCATCAAAGACAACTAGATATATCTTTTTCAGATAAAAAAGGTAGAAGAATCGACTGTTCCAATACTCAGATGGATACATTAAGCCGCAAAAAAATCTGTTATATAAAACAAGTATGATGTGCTATATATGGCGCCCTCTACTAAGGACGTTAAAATTAAAAACAAATTTGAATTTCTCGACCCCAAAAACCCCTAATCTCCAAAATTTACGCAAATATTTCGATTTTTTTCTTTGACTCCCTGTATCGACTTTTGACTAAGGTAAATTTGACAACATCGCATTATTTTGTCGTCAAGGATCTATACTCTTGCCCTATGTTGCATTTATTTCCGGACACTCTGTATAATAAATAGGTGGGATTGCAGCAATACATCAACAGTTATGAGTGTGTGTGTGTGGATTATGATTTTGGTCTTACTAATTAGCCAGTTCTTTTGTTTAAATTAATTTAATTATCTTCTGTTTTGTATGTATTATGTTAAAACAATAACTAATAGTAGGCAAAATAGTTTTTTATGACAGTAATGTAACCTTTCTGGAGCCTATTTAAATGCAGATATTTTTCTGGGAATAATCAATATCTACTAATGGCTAAAAGATATTTTTTCTCAGTGTACTTTATTGAATTTTTTCAGGAGGCTATTAAAATTATGTACACAGTGTACGTACTTCAAAATACTGTTTCAAGGATGCATTTACTTACGACTACAAAGCATTGTATTTTATTAGACCAATAGGTAAGCTTCAGGCGATCTTAAAAGAAAATTATAGCAAAAGCACACGTTTTTTAAATTATTAATGGGTGATTAATATGGCTAATGTACTTTCTGAGGCACCACAGCTTAGCAGATGGCATAAACGACATTAACCAAAATATTTACCAAACGCGCCAAGCCTGTTTTTAAATTCAGAAATAATATTATTATTAGTTTCATTCCTTGAATATTCCGCCGGAAATATTTTTATGGAAATTTTTCCGACGATTTTCCACCTCGGAAAATTTTTATTGAACCGGAAAAATGTTCTTTATGTATTTTTTAACGAAGTACCTGGTCTACTCTCACGTAAAAGGCCTTAAGCTGAAATTCTCCTAAAAAATAAAATAGAACCCTGCGGCGCTTTCGGTCGTACTCAGAATATATAATTTCTACAAAGTAGAAATTGTAGGTAGGTATACAGACTGTCCCACCGGGAATTGTGTTGATTTTTATATCAGAAAATACTAAACAATTTTAAAATTTAACAAGGTGGCAAAGTCCCTGAGCCTAATACAACTAAAATATTTAGAACTCTCCAGCACTTCCGGTTATACCGGAAGTCGATACCAACGTCGCTATTTTAAATGGGACACTCTGTGTATTACTGCAATTTTGGATTATAGGCAACTTTTTCGTGGATATCGATATAAAGTTGATTTTTAGTATTCGAAAATAATTACGACCCTATAAATTATGTTTCTCCCGAGGTTTCTCCGTAGGTAAGGTTACCAAGCGTATTCTTGCTGTTACATTTTGAGAACTACCAATAGAACACTCTGTATTTCGCAAGGTTGTACTCACTGAAATTGTCTTTGTCCATATATGCATTGTTATAGTTGCGATGGCTACTTTTGGAGACATATTTGTAAATTTCTACTATTTTAGCAGTTTCCGTCATATCTGAAATATTATCAGATTTGACATGGCAAATATTGTTGTGGTGTGTCTTCATAGTTTATAATATGTTCCGACTAAAGTGCAAACTTGGTTAATTTGTAAACTAACTGGCTAGTATACAAACTAACTGAACCGTTGGCTATTTTGGTAGAAAACGCATAATTCTACAGTATGAGTGGATGCTTTATAAACTAAGCCACTCGCTTGGCTAATTTGTTTGAAATAATTGGAGAGACTAAAATAAGACTAATTTTTCTCTGGTTATTAGTTTATAAACTATCAATAACAATTTTGTCTAGTTAAAATGAAACAATAGTTCTGGTACACAAAATAGCTAATTCTTTGGCTACAGTACTAAATAGCTAACTAAGTACTTCATTTTTCCTAGTTAATTTCATAAACATAATTCTTAAGATTTATGTGTTATTAAATATAAGAAACTGTTTATTAAAATATAAACAGTTGTAAAAAGTAACATACAAAAGTAACAGTAACACTTGTAGTTTTCTTTACAATGTGACTCAGTAATAAAAATTGATTAAATAAGTGAAAACATGGATCATAAAATAAATTTTACGAAAAAATTTATATAATAAGAAAAGTAAACTCAAAGATATTATAAAAGTTACTACAATTTACGTTAAATGAATCTCTGAATGCACATACAACAGCAAATTTCAGAAAAGCAAATCATGCAATAATAAATAAGCAAGTATTTATTTGTTATTTTCCCAAATTTTTAATTACTTTTTACGATTATTTGCACCTAACAAATGTTTCTATAAAATAGATATAAGTATATTATTCGTATTTTGCTAAACTGTCTTTTATATTTAATAAAACGGAAAACTTTAGAAATTATTTTGTTTAATCGATACTAAATCATGTTTATGAATTTAACCAGAGAAATATGTGGCTAGTTTATATACTGTCCAAATAATTGGCTATTTTGTGTTACTAGAATGCTACTTTCCAATTCAGCTAGATCAAATTGGATAGTTTATAAACCAACCAAAGAAAGAAGCTATGTTACTATGTCTGATTATTTCAAGTAAATTAGCAAAGCAAGTGGGTTAGTTTATAAAGTATTCGCAAATATTGTAAAATATGCGTTTTTTTTATCACATTAACCAACGGTTCAGTTACTTTGTATACCAGCCAGTTACACCTTAGTCGTAAAATATAGGTACATGGCAAATTTGGTAGTATTCCAGATATGTACAAATTTACAAACATTTCCAAAATTAGTAATCTCCATCTTTCTATTGACTGAAAGACAATTTCAATATGAACAAGGCATAGCAAAATAATACAGAATGTGTTTGAAACAATAAAGTTATACCTAGTTGTTTGAAGTTGTCAAAATGTAACAGTAAGGATAAAGCGCTTGGTATAACATTTTAAATTTTAGGGATATACCATAACTTAGCGTTCTTCTTTACGAATACCAAAAATGAACATGAACTATTTCCAGAAAAAAGTCCTAACTATAGGATATATATGTTATACAAAGCGACCCTAAAATTTTCGATAGAATGCAAAAATTCTATAATATAGAGTCCCATTTAAAATAAACAAGTGTTGTCTTCCGGTTAAACCGGAAGTGCTGGAGAGTTGTATATTTTAGTTTTGTTCGCCCAGGAAATTTGCTATGCTGACAATTTTTTAAATTTTTTGAATTAGTGCTTTCCCAGATAACGATTGACGCAGCTCCCAGTGAATCACTCTGTATACAAAATGAAATTTTGCTTTATTTAAATTAAAATAAAAAGTTACTCTCATTTATGACAGTTTTTTATCTTTATTCCAAGGATTAAGTTAATGCTATTTATAGGAAGCGATTTACTTTGATAGGCCAGTCAAGTTTTTGCTTTTCAGCAAAAAGAAAACTGGTTTTTATAAAATGTAAGTAGGTAGGTACCTACTATTTTAAGGCAGCTCACACTTTTCTTTTAAATACCACAATGCCTAATCGATTGTTTGATTACCTTCTGGCAAGCATTGTTCGTTTAACAAACGTCAGTTTCTTGAAGTCGTTTAAATAAATTAGTTTAAGCCCTTGATTAAATTAAACAAAAGCCTAAAGTGTTTTAACAAGTCTTAAACTGCCATTGGTCATACCATATCTCAAAAGGCCGGAAACTGTATATTAACAAAACATTTATATAGATTGCTATAAGTTCAACTTGAAGCAAAATAATAACATAAACGATAAGACGAGATTAATTCTTATCACTGCTATAAATTAATTACAGTAGTTGTAAATAATGTTATAAAAACTTACCCAACAAAAACAATAATATCTTCGAATTATACAATCCACGTGTGTTGAATTCAAAAGTTCACACTTACATACACTGAAATTTTAAGAAGTTCGGCTGCTTTACTTTTAAATTTCACAATTTGAATGTAAAACAAATTCAAATTATCAAATCACTAAATCAAACATGCAGCAAACGTACCGCGACAGACTAACTGTCAATCCCAATTCAAAAGCGTCTCAGATACACAAAACATGCTGCGATGGAGGTGTCATCTTTACTTTCTCTGATAAACAATTGTTGATCGCAACTGTTAAAAGAGCGGCTAACTAGATCAGGTCGGGAACGTCCTCTCAATAAAGTCGCGGTAACAAAACTGGAATATTGGCGCCGACGTTGAAGCGTCGCTGCTCGGTGTGACTCGCGCTCTTCCGCGAGCATTTCGGACGTCTCATAAAGCAAAACAAACGAAAATTTCGCAGTCTATTTCAAGATTATCTATAAAATTCAGAATTTATCAGTTTCAGAGGTGCTTACGGAAAATATATCTCGTTTTTTACTACTTTTTTTGGTGGATATTCATTAATTTATATTACAGTCACACGTCTACTGTGGTATACTATATACAAGGTGTCCCATAATTAGTGCGCGATCAAAAATAAGATTTTTTTTCTATAAATAGGGGTCGAAAAATACTTCCTAAGGGGGTTATGCCCCCCATGAAAGGGGCCTCAAGAGACCCTGTTTTTCAAAATATTTTCAAAACGAGTTAATGCATAATTATGAATTTTGGTATGTAGGATACTCGTTCTAACAAACTATATAAAAACTGTTTAAAAAGGGAAGTCTCAGACAGGGGGGGGCTCACGGGTAAAATGCGCTCCCAATTTTTTACACGTCAATATTTTCAAATTTAAGCGTTAAACTATGAGAGATATGACATTTTTACAAAAAAAAAAAATGTACTCTTGATTTACTTCGATAAAATGCTTCGTTTTCAAGAAAAATCTATCATGGTTTCTTGCATAATCTAAGGAACGGAAAAAATTAAATCAATAGGTAGGCAGACCATAAAAACAAATGTTTGTTTAATTAATTAATTTGACAGTTTATTAAACTCAAATGTTTGCTTTTACTTTACGTTGTATTGGATAATAAATAAAATCTAAGGAAAAAATGCAAAATTTTAATAGCGAGCTAGACGACATTCGTCGAATCAGTTGAATTAATTTGACAGTGGTCTCTTGAGAGGGGTTTACAGCCCCCTTATGAAACATTTTCGTGAAGTATTGATTAGTACTGTAAATAATTATTGGTAATTGTTAATTTGAAATATAAATATTAAGGCGTTTTGGAATTATCAGAGATAATGTGCAATTTTAAAGAAACTTTAGCATCCTGTATCTGATTAAGAAGGCATCTGCGACTCCATGTTTATTAAGACCTTTTGCCTTAATTTTTGACGTACAGGGTGGTCAGACCATTATTGCAGCTTTTCAAAATTGTATTATGAAGAATTGTATAATGATATAATAATTTTAATTTGAAAAATTAGTAAAAAAAATCAAGAATCAAATGTGCATTGGAAAAGAACAGGGTTATACCAAAATTTACAGAGTAAATATAAGTCCACTCTCTGTCGGCACTTTGATGTTTTGAGATCAAAACCGTACCACCGCACGTAAATACTGTCGCAAAATATGGCCATTTACAAGGGACTTCAAAAAGTAGTTTATTTCCAATGGGAAATATTTTTATACGAGGGATATTCCTAAAGTGGAGTAAATATTTGTAATGTAATAAATATACATATTATAAAACGATTATAGGCAAATGTGTAAAGTTTTGTTAGTTAATCTTGGAAGTCGTATATATTGACTTGTAAATTTTTAATAAAATATATACGTACTCTACTATATAAAAAATAATGTAGCCATGAGGAAAATTTGCGATAGAATGTGTATTTAAATATAAAAAAAACTATATATATATATATATATATATATATATATATATATATATATATATATATATATATATATATAAAGCTGTTTACAGGCCTTTTAGGCCCAGAGCTGTGTTATTCTCCTCCATTCCATTCTGTCCTTCGCCTTTCTTTTCCAATCCGTTACATTTTTCTCCCTTAGATCTATTGCCACTGCCTCTCTCTATCGCTTCCTTGGTCTACCTCTTTTTTTCTTGTAGTTAGGTTTACTCCCTACTATTTTCTTAACTGCCCTTTCATCTTCCATACGTTCTAGATGCTCTAGCCACTGCACTCTTCTGGCTTTTACAATTTCGTCTATTGTTGGTGCCTGGTACATTGCATATATTTCCTCATTATTTCTCCTTACATAGCCTTCCTCCGTCTTCTTACCCCCTATAATTATCCTTAAGATTTTCCTTTCCCACCTTAAAAGGTTTTCTCTTGACTTCTTATTGAGAACCCAGGTTTCACTACCATACAGCGCTGTCGGTCTCGAAATTGTTTTATACTCTCCTCTGGACAAATTTTTTGATTTCAATAAGTGGTTGACTGCTGCCGAACTTCTGTTTGCTTTTATTATTCTCCTATTTATTTATTGTTCCTCATCACAGTTAGCTGTTATTAGCGCCCCCAAATATACATATTCTTGAACTTCCTCAAACTCCATCTCTCCATGCTCTGTTCTCAATTTAAAATAGGTATCCTTTTTTTGTTCTCCTATTCTCAAAAGCTTACTTTTCTCTTGATTTATCTGCAATCCCACTTTACGTGCTTCCTTCACAAGTTTTCTCGTTACTTCTTTTAATTCCCTACTATCTCTAGCAATAATAGCCACGTCATCTGCATAACTTACAATTTGATGACTTTTAAATAATATCTGTCCTTCTCTGTTCAACTGACTATCTCTTATGACCTTTTCTAATACTAAATTAAAAAGAAGCGTTGAGAGTGGGTCTCCTTGTCTCAGTCCTGTATCAATAGTAAAGCCTTCCGAACATTCACCTTTTATTCGTACTTTGGATTTGGTATTTTCTAAGGTCATTTTCAATAGCCTAATCAGTTTGGTTCGTATCCCAAATTGTTTCAAAATTTTACTTAGTTTATTCCTTTTGATCGAATCATATGCTTTCTTGAAGTCCACAAATAGAATCATTGCTTTGATCCCATACTCATAGCATGTAGTCAGAATTTCCTTCAGCATGAAGATTTGGTCCGTTCTTGACCTTCCTTTTCTAAAACCTGCTTGATACTCCCCTATTTGTAGTTCTGCTATAGGTTCGATTCTCTGTTTTATTAACGTTGCCATAATTTTATACCCTACATCTAACAATGATATACCCTTATAGTTTCTGCAGTGTGTTGCATCTCCCTTTTTTAAAATTGGTATAATCAAAGCATCTCTCCAATCTTCAGGCATACATTCTCTTCCCCAGATCATTCGTATCATTTCGTATATTCTTTGTCTTAAATCCTCTCCTGCGTACTTAATGTTCTCTGCTGTTATTCTGTTTTTTCCTGGATTTTTGTTATTATTTAAAGCTTCTATAATAAAAAAACAATATACATTATTTTAAAACTAAAATAGGAAATAGTATGATCTATATTGTTTACAAGTTACAAATACTGCAGTATAGGTTTTTACTTGCTCTTTTAATGCAGCTTTTCTTGTACTTCTACACGAAAGTGTTTATGACGTTTGGCAGTTTTAATCTGAAATATAATAAAAATGTATTATATTCTTGTTTTGTAATTTAATAAACTATATATCCTTTTCAGTAAAAAAATTACTCAATTGAAAATCCAATGTATAAGTTTGTTCAGGACATTTGTTAGTAGGTACTCAATATTATTTAAGTGATTTGGGCATTTCTATACGTATATTAATGAATTTGAGACAAATTATTTTAATTTATTTAAAGATGTTACTATACATACCATTTTTTATTAAATACTGTTTGTGTACAGATATCAGTTAGAATCGGTGAATCAGTTTGAAATTCAGCATCTTGAAATTTTGGCGCCAACATAGTTTTGGTATTATCAGAAAATCTGCTTGAACCAAAAATGCTTGAGTCTAAAATTTACTTGACACAATTAAGTACCTACTTATATAATTATTGCACATTACATTTTTTTCAATACATACCAGTATAAAGAACTTACTAGTTGGTTCATACAAAAATAATGTTTGATGTTTTATTACAAAAATGTTTGCTTCAAATTCTAATTTTTTTATAGCATTGATTAGGATAATCTTTCAAATGAAGATTCTAATTTTTATCGGGATACCTCGTAAAATTTTATATCGTGACCTATTTTTTTTTATTAGTTGAGGAAATATAAAATACATACCTTAGACAATATATATTAAATTTATATTAGCTTAATATACTCAAAGTAATGTAACTATAACAATTAAAAGTTTTATAATTTAACCTATTTCTTTATCAAAAAGTGCAGAAACAAATTATAACCGTCATACTGCTTTCCATTCACACTCGTTTGTATAAACTGCTTTAATTTCAATTTAACACCTGGTCAGATTTACGGCTAGCTTGCAAAGGCATCGTTAGATGATATGAGACGTTATCTTGACTATAATGCTGACTAGCAGCCTTGAGTATTTACACCAAGAGAGTCAATCCTTATTAAAGACCTAAATAGTTATCATAATTCCTGTTAGATGTTGTACTGTGTAACAATACGCATTTATTCAAACGAAGGAAATAAAGCGCTACTATTTTAATCTGCAAAAAACTGCGAAGGCGTTTCGAGGGCGTGGCCGCGTGACCCTTTTTCATATACCTGTCTAAATAATAAGATTGTGGCAATATATTTATATTCAAACCACAGATCATAAAGTTCGAAACATAAGCAGTTTATTTTATTGCGTTAGAGAAGTAAGAATATGAACTGTAAATAATTTAAAAAAAACAGAAAAATAAGATTGTTAAAAGAGTTTTCAGCGATATGCCAAAATTTACATTTTCTGTTTTATTTCCTTTAAACATATTAAGATAATTCAGATGAATTCGACATACCTACTTCTATAAAGAGACATATAGAACTGCAGATTATCGTGTGGGCTTCTCTTACTGCACAAGATGCATTATTATTTTGCGAAAAATTCATTACTAAAAATTCTAAAACACCAAGTATCTTTTTTCAATGTTTGATCTAAGTATAATTTTGTGATGGTGTGAAATAAATATTATTAAATTAAAAATAAATTAATTTAAAAATTCAAATAATTTAACATTTGCGCATGCAAATTTAAATAAATTTACATGCTCTAATGTTTTTAGTAAAAATAATTTGTGAACTTTACAGGCCTCATCAGAAAAGAATGTGTTTCAAAATTTATTTATTATTTTAAATATTATATAAGGTGAACCATAAATAATGTGCCAGAGTAGGAATGACAGTTTTGGAGTAAAATATGAAGATATAGCTAAATATGCCTTACTAAAATGTTGCTGTGGAAAAAGATACAGGCTTACATAATTTTTTTCGTTTTTTTTTTTAATAACTAGGATCGCTCAACCGATTGTCATCAAATTTGGTAGGGAGACATATTTTAAGAAAAACAATCATAATTTATGTAGTAGGTACCTATTAAAACAGATAGACCTTTGCCAGATGATGACAATTTCTATCTTATTTTTTGTTAACAAAATTCCTACCGTTTTCCAGAAAACTGATCTAAAACAACCAAATGTATTTTTCGACGTGAGGAAATCTCTTAGGAGCATTAGAAAATTGCCATATTGAAAATTTTCTGTAATTAGCTGTAATAATTAGTTTAATTAATTAAGACATGTAGAAGTAGAGAGAGTTTGCTCAAGGGCTAAGTTTTTTTTACTGCTCTGTTGTTATTTTTGTCAATAAAAGTAAATATGTAGATATTTTTTTTTCAAATATGAGTTTTTTTCCAAAGTTACTCTGGACATTTAAAAAAAGTAAACGACTCATTGATATTTACTAATTTTTTTGAATTTAATTTCAATAGCATTTATAAAGTCGCGTATAAGCAGAAACCTTTATGGCAGTTTTTTCGAAATTGGTAGAAATTATCAAGTTCTACTCTACCAAGTGTACAGTTCTATGTTTTTACGTAGAAATGATGTTCGGATACAATTTTGTAGTCAACCGAATCAAAATGTTTTGTCAACACAAAATAAGAGAAAAATTCATCATTAGCCATTGTTAGTGCGGCGCCCTTTATTAGCAAAACTGATTTAATACTTTAATTATTTTTATTTTTCTCAAAAAATATTTCCCTACCAAATTTGGTGACAATCAGTTGAGAGATACTTGCGTTAATATATAAACAGAAAACACAAATAAAAATATTTCAACTTTGACACCTTGTATCTTTTTCCACAGAGATATTTTACGAAGATATATTTAGCTATATCTTCATATTTCCTCCCAATGATGTTACTCCTCTTCTATGTCCCCTTATTAATGGCCCACCCTGTATATTTTTATCGACACGTACTGAATGACTTCTTCACTTGAATTTACCAAAGCTGGAGGAGTATGATAAAAGTGTTATCTGGCGGTTAATATATTTTAAGCTTTGGCTTTCATTGATACGCGAAAGTGAATATGAACTTCTGTAAAAATTTTTTTATTAAAAATCGTGATTAAATTACTATAATTACTTATCAGAATTCAAAATCTATCATTATAGTCGATTTTCGCCTTGCGCGGAAAAGTTTTATTCCTGGAATGTTTCATCTAGTTTTATTACATTTTAAAAATTAACATTTATTTCCTGCCTGCTTCCTCATGACTAACACATTCACTTAATAATAAAATGAACAGTAATCCTATCGAATGTCATTAAAGTTATGAATTTTAAGTACATACAAGCTTTTGAAATAACAATGACACTCTCTCAAAACAGTTTTTGAACTTCTCGAAGTTCTGAGTAGAAACTCATTAAATTTATATTGGTAAGTGAAACAACTAATTACTAATGTTAAAAGTTGAAAGTAGATTTCATTACAAATACGTCAGCAGTACAAAAGAAATAGCAAAATTCAATTTAAAGAATGTCATTATTATTGCAAACAATTGTACATAACATAATATGTATGAACCAATCATCCTCGATGAGAGGAGCTTTCAAAATTATATATCCAAATTCATGTCATTTTAGTACCTAATATTGCGCCATCTATTAGCAAATAGTCCAAGCGTAAACGTTCTTTTTGAGTTCGTTTCCCATTACGCGAGAGTTGGTTTCCCATTCAGGCCAACAAGGTCTCCCATTAGATTGACTAGTCTTAGTGTATATAGTCAAGGACTAGCAGTCTAGTCTGGGTCAAACTTCTGGAAACCATCTGAGGTATTTTCACTTTGCTTATTATACACTGATGATGACTAATAAACTCGAAACTTTAGTCTACAAATTATGGAAGCTACATTGGATGGTCACATAAGCTTTGTTTGTTCTGCTTAAAATGCCTAATAGGTAGGTGTCAGACGAACATAATCAATCATATCAGACAATTGCAGTGGAGTGTAATAGCCAGATTCCACTCGAGTTTGTTTTGGTACAGTACATTACACGTTATACGATAAATATTTATCTCTAATATGATGTCTATTATTCACTGAAAACAGAAATATAGTTTTTTTTATACAAAATAAGAAACTTTGCAAAAAACATTTTACCGCCAAATCTTCAAATCGCTTTATTCTAGAAGTATTGAAGTTGTAGACCCTAAACAATGAAATATAATTTTTATGAAGCTGGCCTCAGATTTAGAAGCTCTCCAGACATTAAGTGAGACCACTTCACGTCAAATTGGATTCAATCAAACAGGAGAAGTTTACAGAGATAAAGAACGGTTTTATTAGATCTCTTCATAGTGTTTTGTTGAATCAAAAGAAATTACGTGATGACTCGTGTTTGATGGCGAAGCCATTATAAAATTGTTTTTATACAAAATTTTGAACTTGTAATTTTGTTACTTGTTATTTATGCTACCAAATTTAATCAGATGACGCATGATACTCTTACGACTTTAATTTAATACTAATTTGACATACTTCACAAATATTTACTACACAAAGTGATAAGAGTGTTCCATAAATTACCACCTTCAATCTTTCGTGAGAGACTACACTAATATTGTCTAAGACAGGGGTGCTCAGCATGTTCATGCCCGTGCCCAACTATATTCTTTGCGGCCCATGGAAGGAGCCGCAAAATATAGAAACACGTTTTAAAAACAAAAATATACACAAACGAGTCATTCTTACACCAACGATGAAATGATGAAATAAACGTATACATACATACAACACAGGGTGTTTTTAAATGGAATAGCAAAAATGAGCACAGATTCCTTATTTGAAAATAAATCGATTTAACCTATCATACCTATGTTCTAAGTCGTAGAATAAAAAAGATACAGGGTGTCAAAGTTAAAATTTTATTTTCGATATTTGTAAATAACTTCTTAAGATATCAAAATATTTAGATAAAATTTGTAAATTAGGAGTTTTTGCGGGCGAGAAATTCAAACTTGTTTCTAATTTTGGCGTCACTAGTAGAGGGCGCCACTTGTGACACACCATGTTTCTTTTAAATGACAGAACTTTTTTGCAGCTTAGTATATCCATCTGACTATCGAAACAATCGATTCTCCTACCTGTTTCATTTGAAAAAGGTACAGCCTGCTGAAATCGGTAGGAGTAGCCATTTTTGATTTAATCTTATTTGAAATGCTCAGTGCACCGAGTAAAAATTGTTTTGGTTTAAGATAAAGTGTCTTTTCTTTTTCTGCTGAAAATACAGCAAAATGTTACTTGAAAAAGTTGTTCAGAATGGTAAATTATGAAGACGTGTAAAATTTCAAGAAGATCGGGAGGTTTGATGAAACCATTGCTCAACAAAACACAAAGATTTAATCAAAGCAGGCGAATCTTTTTGAAATTTACCGTTCTGAACAACTTTTCAAGTAACATTTCGCTGTATTTTCAGTAGAAAAGGCACTTTATTTGAAACGATAACAGTTTTCAATCGATGCACTGAATATTTCAAATAGGATTATTTCCAAAAATTGTTACTCGTAACGACTTCAACAAGGTGTACTTTTTTCAAATATACCAGATAGGAGAATCGGTTGTTTCAATAGTCAGATGGATACGCTAAGCAGTGAAAAAGTTCTGCCATTTAAAAAACACATGCGCCCTCTACTAATGACGTCAAAATTAGAAACAAGTTTAAATTTCTAGCCTGCAAAAACTCCTAATTAACAAATTTTATGTAAATATTTGAATTTATTTACAAATATCTAAATTATAATTTTAACTTTGACACCCTGCATCTTTTTTATTATGCGACTGAGGATATAGGTATGTAAGATTATATCGATTTATTTTCACCTAAGGAATATGTGGTCTCATTTTTGCTACTTATTTAAAAACACCCTGCATATCAGATGCACCGTTAAGGTTGGCTAGCGGCTGTATCTCGGAAACTATACTTGTCCTAGAGTTTCCGGAAAAAATATTGATAATAACAGTGACCCTGAGAAGTTTAAATTATTTTCCACTCTCAAATTTGACCGCTAGGTGGCGAACTTTAAAATACAAATGGAAAAGTGAGATTTTCTCCATAAAATCAATAGTGAAGGTATGTTATATTGAACGAATTTGGATTCTCCTATTGACATTTTAAAAATTGTTTATTTGACATTTTGCTCTATCTCTTAGAGTACGGAGTAGAAGGAGGACAGAATCGTCGAATGATTATTCCCAGCAAAATAGTTGCATAACAAACATAATTTTGCTAAAGGCGTACTAGCGGTTAATTTTTTTAACTTTTTAATTATTGCTGCAATCCCGCCTTTTTATTATAGTAGCCTCTGCAATTTTTCACCCCAGCAAAAATTTCATCCTATAATGACTAGTTATAGCAATACCAACAAATATTTCTTTCTATTTTAAATAAGTTGCTTTTTAACCATTATTATGGCACTTAGATTGGTTCAATTATGAACTTTGGCTTTAAACTTTCATTTAACATTAAAAAAGGTGCAAGTAAAAGTAGAATCTATTGCAATAGTAAATGGCACCCTTTAAATCAAATTTGGTGGCTTGTTTTGAACTGCAGGCGTAGTCATAATAAAATCTACTTTCTACTTTTAACATTAGTTCTTAGTTGTTCCATTCATCAATAGAGATCTAACGAAATTTCTACTCAGAACATCCAGTGCTTTCAGGAAGTGCTGTTATTATTGTAATAAATTGTACCTACAATTTGCACAAAATCGATTAACACTCGTTTTTAACTTTTAACTCCTTTAACATAAAACAAAAATATTAAGTTCATAACTAGTGAACACTGTAGGCACTAGCACTACACACATTTTCTCCTGCATTATGTATTTATTATTATGTTTATATAACATTATTTTACTTCATATAATGTATAATATCCAAAAATCTTACTGGTTATTATTACCTATATTAGGTAGCTGTATTTATTAAAGTCCTTGTATATAATATGTTAATTTATACGAAAAACGAGAAGTCCGTCCTTTCTGTTGGAATGTTGAGCACAAAATAACTACGTACTTCGTGCGTTTGTGTAGATTAGCCACGATTAGTACGCGTTGGCAGTACTAATACAATATAGTATTACTATATACAATTATACAATTCGCAGCCTCAATCCTTTTAGCTATAAGTAAATTATTTTTATTCGTTAATATATATGACTCGACTAGTGTCAGTTACTTATTGCAATAAGTTATCCTAGTTACCTTTAGTAGGAGAAATGATAGAAAATATGTACTTATTGAACGTAAGAAGTGCTTTGTTGTTTTAACAAAACACCGACTTATGGTAGTAAAATCATATTAATAAAATAATGTTTATTATACTTGGTGCATAATATTGCAATACTAACAAGAGATATTTCAACAATAATGCAGATTATTTTAGCTAAACTTTTTTAATTGGTCGATTTCCCTCCGCGCAGAAAAAGTTGGAAAACTCCCGAATGCATTACCCTATTATCATGTAACAATACTTAAGTTTTTATTTATACTTGAATCACCGTAATTTGGTATGTTTAGATGTTATAAATCTATATTATCAACTAGTAAATCGCTTTAAAACAAAACCAAGTTTGCTAAAATCG
The DNA here is from genome assembly GCA_037114965.1 of Monochamus alternatus. Taxonomy (NCBI): domain Eukaryota; kingdom Metazoa; phylum Arthropoda; class Insecta; order Coleoptera; family Cerambycidae; genus Monochamus; species Monochamus alternatus. The sequence continues at coordinate 66,550,599 of CM073431.1, read as the reverse complement.
GTTAACATAGCCCGGAGTTTCCAACTTTTTCTGCAATACCATTCTACCCTGCCTCTACCCCTTGCTGTAAACGATAGAGTAAAATGTCAAATAAACAATTTTTAATGCGAGTGTTAATGCGAGAGTCCAAAACTGTTTATCATAAAATAACTTCACTATTCATTTAGTGAAGTTATACTTTTCCATTTGAATTTCAAAATTTGCCATCTAGCGGTAAAATTTGAGAATAGAAAATAATTTTAACAAATTTTTTTTATTATCAATATTTTGTTTGACATCATTGCCGCGGAATCGAACACCGCAACGAAGTTACTGGAACATTGAAGATCTCGCTGGACGGCTCTCGAACATTCGAGTGGTTACGCGCACATATATAAGAAGGTTGAGTCAAGCGGAACGAGCAGAGTTAATAGTTAATAGCGTGAAATAGAGACTCAGACAGAATAACGTTGAATATTGTTTGTGAAGTTAATTGTTGCGGTCGTGTATTTATTTGTTTATGATAATTGTAGTTATTTTGTTCTGATGTGTCAATTTAAGGTTTTTTAAGTAAAAAATGTCTTCGTAGAAAAGAAAAATAAAGAACAACATTGAATTTGTAATAATGACTGTTGGAAATCAGACTATTTAATCACAAACAACAATAATAAATTTTATTGCATTGTTTTTATGCAAATACTGTCAGTTCCTAAAGACGTGTTACTTCACATCGATATTGGTTGGCTAAGCGCCGGAAACTGCAACGTTTCTTCGCTCGACGCAAGGACATCATCATTTTCCTTAAAAATGAAGTCAAATCCGACACTACGAAACTAGGAAATTAAATTGTAGATGTAAAACCATGTATTTTTAACAGACCTGACTCGAATTAAATTTGCAAGTAGCAGAATATTGCTAATTTTAAAAATAAAATCAAGCTTTTCAGGTCTTCACTAGAAAAATATAATTTTTCCAAGGTCGTAAAGAGCATTTTGAAGAAATGAAGGATTTTGAGAAAGTTTCATATTAACTTATATAAAATTCATTGCCATCTGCAGAAGATTTCAGCCATTATATATTTCGATTAAGAAAGTAAGCAGACCGACCTTCAACTGCAATTGTGTGATTTGCAGTTAGATCCTTTCTATCGGTGAATAACCGAAATAGGATTGGATTTTATTAAGTTACTCACAGGAGAACGTTACGCCAACTTGCGAAACGTAGGTCTCGTGAGGGACTCAATGCTAGGAGGCATATCTTTACGAAAGCAGCTTTTTCAACGCAAGATTCATAAAGTCTAAATATAGGTGTCACTAACTCAGTTGCTACGTTTGTCAACAACAAATATGAATGTGTTAATATTGATACACCGATTAGTAAAAACCTAGATTCTCAAACTTCCCACTCATTTTTTAGAATATATGTTTATTTTTAATAAATAAAAAGAATTAAACAAACAAATACATTTTTTGTACCTTTTAGAAATCACTGATAAAGTTGCATACGTAAGTAAGTATTTTATGATACGGCACTCACAACTTCATGCATTTCATTTTATTTATAGCGGCCTTTGGGCCACTTGAAATTATACCTACAGCTCTGGTCTAAGATATTCAAAGTAATAATAAAGAATCATTAAATATTTTTGCAAATAAATAGTCATGTTTAACATATAAGAAATATGTCACATTTTTATTTTCATAATAAATCATTATAACTACCATCGTGAAATTATGCGAATTTTTTCATTATATTAAGTCTACTAGTCATTCTACCGATGGGCACAAAATTAACATTAATTTTAAAATTATCATGCTAAGAACATATCTGCTTAAAATGAGTAATGCCGCTAAATGACATTTTCTAAAATCAGTTTTTTTACAATATTTCGGCAGATGTCTTGGATGTGTGGGGTTTATTTGAATGAGCATCGAAAGCTCCAACTTTTTTCTAATTTCAGTCATCCTGTATATTTTACGGTTTCCAAGATGCCACTGGTCATTCATAAAAAACGGACCACCCTGTTAAATTACCTAGATTTTATGGATTTTGCTGTCATATTACAAGTACTTCTTGCTATAATAAAAGAGACTTATTTTAGGGGGATACGCCACCATTTAACTTTCAGACTTCTGTTTCCTTTGTGGTTGTTTAGCAACACTTTCAAAGTGTAGTTAACTTTTGGGGTTTGGCAGTAGTAATTTAGTGTTGATGTAACTTTCGGCAAAAATAAATTAAATGCTACAATGGAAATAGTATTTATGTAGTAGCTAATGGTATAAATATAATGTAAAATAATTATATTCTACCAATTTTTAACTAAATAAAATGTTCAGGAAATATTTTCAAATGGTAATTTGACAAATCTATAAGTTAAATTTTTAAATTTAAGAGTACATTCCAAGTATTAGAATAATATATAGTTACTGAAATGCATTAACACAATTTTAGATTCATTCATTCATTAAAAAATCAATATTTCATGCATTAATATTTGGCTTCTATAGAATGAAATAAGATAGTTAAAAATATAATGAAAATCAAATTAGCAACATAGATTTTCATAGTGAATAATACGAGTATAACTGAAAATATACAGGGTATCCCATAACTAAGGGGTCATACAGCAACAGCGTATAGCAGACGTCAAAGTAGTCCATTTCTGCTTAGTTTCTTATAATAAAATATTTACGGTTAGAGATATGATTCAAAATTTTAAATTTATCAAAAATTGGCAATAAATCGAAAACGGTTGTGCAGATATTAGTCAAAATCGGTGGAATTGTGTTTCAGCGGGTAAAAATTTCGTTTTTATATTTAATTAGCTTCAAGAAATCTGTTACACAATATAACTTGAGTAATTTCTTACAGAATCTTTGTGATGCAAAGACAATTCAAACATATTAATTCTGGATAACAACTTGTTCATTGGAAAAACCAACCTACCATCATACTTAAATCGTCTTCGGGGTCTTTCAATGTTCTTTAAATTGCATTCATGGTAAGGATTCCAAACAACAGAAGCATATTCAAGTTTAGACCTTACAATGCGCTATACAATACTATAAGAGTACTGTGCCCTTCAAACTGATGACTGCTACGTTATTATTAACCCTAGTCTAGATAATTTAGAAGAAAAACACACTCCGAGATCTTCATATTGTGACTAAGTTAATTTTATGGTTGTTTAGCGTATAATCAAATTTAATAGGAGCTAGTTTTCTAGTAAATATCATTGCACTGCATTTATTAATACTAAGAAATATATTATTATGTATATGCCATTGATTTTAATCACTGTAATATTACGTTGTAGCAGAATACTTCTTCATGAGATTCAATTGTCGTAAATAATTTCAAGTCATCATACAGTAATGATCAATAACATGGGTCACATGTGATGTCTTTTATAAAAGCATTAAACAATAGGGGACCAAGTACGGAACCTTGAGGTACTTCTGAGGTCGATTTATTTCACTAGAACTGAAACCAAGCAATGTACTGACAAACGTCTATTGCATAGGTATTAAAAATTTCAAAATCTCAAAAACTTGTTAACGCAAAAGTAACATTTCTCTATTTTATAAAAAGTATAAAATAAATGTATCTGTTTGGTTTTTACCTACACTTTTCGAATGCAACCATTTTATATTTATATAATAATAATAATAGCGTTTATTAGTTAATAAAAATAATAATAATAAAATAATAATATACAAATTTAGTAAGGCAGACAAGTATAAATGATTTCTTAATACATATAATAAAATTACCTTAAATATATACACAATAATGTACTATATTTATAATTAGTTTGCTGCTCCTAATAAACACAATACTCACTTAAGTAAAAAAATAACTTGAGAGTGAGAAATGAGCAAATTAGAAAATGTTCTCATTTAGAATACAAACATACATATAAAATATATTAACAACACAATAATATAATAACAATCCAACATTCATTAAACATTCACATAGCAACACAACAACAAGTATGAGTAGCTAATATTTTTATATACATATAATATGAATTGTACTTGAATTGCAGGGTTTTATTATATTTGTTTTATTATAGTTCAAATTTACAACTACATAGGAATGTTTTTATACTATTATCTGGTGAATAGCTATCCTGTCCGTTTGGAGAATATGCCTTTTAAGTAGGTATTTATACTTTTTTATATTTTTAATTCCTTTTAGTATTTCAGGAACTGAGTTATAGATTTTTGGAGCCAGGTATTGATAACTGTGTTGTCCTTTTGCGGTATACATCAATGGAACTGCTACATACTTATTTTTAGATCTAGTGTCATAGCAGTGTTCAATATTCTGTAAGTTATTTTTTTCAGTATGAGTTTTTATTGCAACTTTAAAATAATATAATTGTCTAATATCAAAAATTTGCATTTCCTTATATAACATTTCAGATGAGTATGTACTATTTTTATTTAGCATAGACTTCGTAATTCTCCTTTGCAACACATTTATATCTTTAATATATACATTATCAGCTGCCCCCCAGCCAATTATTCCATAACTAAGATGACTTTCTACTAACGCATAATATATTATTTTTAATTTTTTCATAGTTAAGAAATCATTTATCTGCTTTATCTTGCATAGTACGTATCTTAGTTTCTTTTTCAGGACCTCAATATGAGCATTCCATCTCAGATGTTTATCTAGGACCACTCCTAAGTAGGTGACATTTTCCTCTGATTGAATAATAAAGTTGATGTTTACTTCTAGACTATTAAAATCTGGTAGAGTATTACTAAGTGCAGAGAAAGGTAACAGTTTTTGTCTTATTGATTGTGAGTAGATTATTAGAATACCAAGCAAGTATGTTCTTCATATCTTTTTCGGCTTTAACTTTCAGGTCACTCCAAGACTGATCTTCATAATAAATGGCAGTATCGTCAGCAAAATCAAGTATGGTACCGTTTGTTTCTACTTCAAATAAATCGTTGATGTAAATATTAAAGGTCCTAAGACTGTACCCTGCGGTACACCACATGTTATGTCTCGAAAAGTACTTTTAGCGCCATTTATTTGAACACATTGCTTTCTTCTTGTAAGGTAAGACCTAAATAATGTCTGACATAATCGGTCTATAGTTTCCGAGGCACATAGAATCGCCTTTTTTAAAGATTGGTTTTACTATCGATATTTTGAAGTGTGATGGACACTCACCTGTTTGAATTATTTTGTTTATTATATGTGCGAAAAGATTTGCAATTTCATTCTGGGTCTCTTTGAGTACTTCTGCTGTTATTCCATCAATACCCGGCGCTTTCTGTCTATTATTTCATCGTTACTTTTCTTAATTTGTGTTATATTATTGTTGTTGTACATTTTGTCATTAGTTACTTGATTAACTACTTTCCAAAGGTTTTTTTAATCTCCTGAATTTTCATCTATTAGTTTTCTATAAAAATTTGATTTACTAATTTTAATTAACTTTGTCACTTTATTCCTGTATTCTGCATATTCACGTTTTAAGTTTATATTTCCAGGATCCTTAAATAATTTTTTTCTCATTTAATTCTTTGTTTATCGACTTTACTAATCCTTCTGAAATCAATTCATTTCTTTTTCTATTTCTACTGTTTATTTTAATTTTTGTTGTACAAAGTTGAACCTTTTGCTCCAAAATATTTATGAAATAGTCAGCTGCCAATTCTATGCTTTCTTGTTCATAGAGTTCCTCCCAGTTTACATCCATTAAAGATTGCTTCAGATTATCGATATTAAGAAATGTTCTGTAATGTGGTTCCTTTTTTAGGATGTTCAGATCATTTTGTTCTGAGAAAACAATCTGCAATGCCGTTGTAAAATAATTCGTTATGTGTGTCCACATAACAAATGGCATTATATACTCAAGTTCTGTTTTAGATTTCACAAAGGCATGGTCTATATAAGTGCCTCCTTGATCGTTTATCCTGGTATATTTTATTTTATTTATAGATTAATATACTGGATAGTTTAATGAATTTCAAACCAAAGGTGAACTGTCGTAGGTAGATATATATTTATAAACTATTTTAATAATAGTATAGGTTCCTATTTTTAACACACTCATCTTAACTTTGCACCTCCATAAAAATTACTAAAGATGACTAACGTTGTTTTGTTAACGTTTCTTAATGATAGCCGTTCTACATATTTATTTAAGCGCATTTATAAATCATCTTGTTTCGTAATTTTTTCAGTTTATATTTCAATAATTTAGAGAGTAAACAAGACGAACGTAGTAGTATTTAAAAGCATAGAGATTTTTTTCTTGGAGTGAGGTTGATTTTTTCTTGAAGATTTTTCATTATCTAGTGCAAACATCTGTACTAAAATTGAAGTGCGATTTTGGCAATTTATTTGAATTTGATCTCCCAGTAGGTACTATTTAAAGTATTAGTGAATGCCCAAATTTATTTTATCCTTTGCGTAACAAAGGAGAAGGGCAAGCTGGAAACCATTGTTGGCAAATATTCAACTCTACAACAAAGCTTTGTAGTTAAAGCCTCCTCAGGTCAAAATAGTTTTCGTCACTTTCATTCCCTTGATTTCGTGAATTTTGTGTAATCCACCATGAATTCACTTTCATTCTGATGTTTGCTGAACAAGATTAAATAATAATTAGTACTTATATAGTTCTATAATACAATGCTTAAGTTAGCAGTAAATCTGAAATACAGTATGCGCCAAAAGTATGGAATAAATTCAATAAAAACGAAACAATTATTTTTTGGGAACAATCCTCGAACAGGTCGATTTTTAATTTAAAAAATACATATTTTAGCGTAAAATGCGATTTTCAAATGTCATTTGTTTTCGAGTAATGACATCATAGATTTTTTTTTAAATGGCAACACCATATTTTTTTTCCTTGATTCTGAATGATTGTTTAATTCTCTGTCAGACAGTACTAAAATTTTGCCCTCTTACATAGGAAAGTTTTAGAGTAAATGACGATTGAATGTTAGAAAACGTAAATTTTATCCATAAAAAAGTAACAATTCTGAGGTATGTAAAATAAAATACAATTGATTAAATTTTATACTTAAATTAAATGTTCGAATTGCCATCTACCAACTTCTTGACAATGCGCAAGTCTGTGAAGAAATTCTTCTTGCACATTATGAATGATTTCTGGGATAACTTTGCGTATTTCGTCCCGAATGCGATTTTGAAGTTCTTCTAAATTACGTGGTTTATTAAAGTACACTTTTGACTTCAAGTATCTCCATAAAAATAGTCAAGAGGTGTAAGATCTGGCGACGTTGCAGGCCATTCTATCGGTCCGCGTCTGCCGATCCACCTCCCAGGAAAACAGTTGTCCAAAAAATCTCGTACAGGGCGCGCATAGTACGGAGGTGCACCGTTTTGCTGAAACCATATGGTATCGTCAGGAATGTCAGGGTCATTATCGTTAGGAAAAATTAATGCAAGGGCTGGAACAAGGTCATTTTCTAGAAACTCTAAATATCTTTGTCCTGTAAGGGTTCCTTCAAAGAAGAAAGGCCCTACTATTCTGTCGTCAACTATTCCAGCCCACACTTTTAATTTCTGAGGGTGTTGGGTATGTGCCTCTGCCATCCAATGAGGATTTTCCCGACTCCAATATCTGCAAGTTTGACGGTTTACTGTACCAGTCAGACAAAATGTGTGCCTCATCTGAAAAAAGTATTTGCCGGTGTAAATTTCTATTTCCTTGACATAAATCCATTAGAATTTCGCAAAAGTGTAAGCGGCGATCGGGATCATCTTCATTGAGTTCCTGCACAAGTTGAATTTTGTAGGGATGATATTTTTCCTTCCTCAAGATACGTAGCACTGTGCTCTGACTAGTGTCATTGTTTAATGCAACCAATCGTGAAGAATTATGAGGTTTATCCACCATATTTATCAAAATGTTCTGTTTCTGATTTTCATTAATGCTTGGACGTCCAGGTTTTGGAATATTTACAACATTGCCAGTTTCTCTAAATTTAGACTCTACCTTACTGACTGTTGATTGGCTGATAGAGCGATCTGGATATTTTTCATTAAATAAATCGCAAACTTCCTGCTGAGTTCTAGTCATATTCCCGCATCCGATAAGAATTAAAATTTCAATTCTTTGAGTAGCAGTTAAATGTGCCATAATACTTTAAATTGAATAATAATTTCTGTCGCTTACAATACTTATTAGAAAGTCGGTGTTACAATGACACTTTGCAAAGATTTTCACCTACGTGATCCATAAAAGAACTATGGAATTCGAAAAACTAAACTTGATAACGTTTTTGCTTTATTTTAATTGATTTACGTTTTCTAACATTCAATCGTCATTTACTCGAAAACTTTCCTATGTAAGAGGGCAAAATTCTAGTACTGCCTGATAGAGAATTAAACGATCTTTCAGAATCAAGGCAAAAAATATGGTGTTGCCATTTAAAAAAAAATCGATGACGTCATTACTCGAAAACAAATGACATTTGAAAATCGCATTTTACGCTAAAATATGTATTTTTTAAATTAAAAATCGACCCGTTCGAGGATTTTTCCCAAAAAATAATTGTTTCGTTTTTATTGAATTTATTCCATACTTTTGGCGCATACTGTATAATGCTTAAGTTAGCAGAAAATCTGAAATATATCTGCAAATTGTATTACCAGTAGATGAAGTGGTATAGGTACAAAATTATAAATATTATGTATTGTTTATTATACATGTAGAGGGTGTAACAAAAAAACACATTTTTTGTGATAAAATATGACGACTTAACCCTACTAATTTGCCTATACAAAATGTCCAAAATTAGTCTGTCAAACATTAACAGCAGAATCCATGTTCAAAAATAGGAAGAAAAGTTTTATTAAACATGAATCGAAGAATGCTCCATAATAGCCTTTTGAAGGAAACCCTTAACAGGAGTTTTTTTCAAATATCTATGGACCGGTTTAAAATAAATTGATCAAATTTGGAAGTGTTTATCACTATTGTGAATCTGACTTGAAGTACCTTCAAAGTTTCGGGGCCAACTTTAGCAAAGTGTAACAATTGCCTTTTTCGTGTAGAAATCTCTTAGTTTTTAAATTCTGATAATAAATAAATAATATATTCACACAAAAATGTTGAGAAACCTGAGAATCTGTAGACTTACCGACGTACCCTTCCGCTACGGAAGAGATTACGGGGATTTCCATCCATCGACTGGAGAATGTCACCACCGCTATTTACCAATAGTGTGGCTGTCGTTCTTCGAAAACAATGTCCCGTGTATGTTTCACAATGCGGAGGCTTTAGAAACACTGCACTTATTTTGGGAAATTGACTTATCGAGTTGTGGCCAAATGACCGGCTAATGATTTTAAAATATCTGAATTGTAAAAAGAAATTTTCATTTAGAACGTCTAAACGAAGTGCAACATATGTTTTACCTAATTAACGTTAATTAACGTAATGCTCTTGACTGGTAGGTTTTTGATCCTGGAATTTTGATGTGAACCTTTATTTTCCACGATATAAAGATCAGTCAATTTCATAGCACATCATCAGGTGCATTGTTAAAAAACGCTGCAATGTTCTCACTGGAGAAGGTGCTTGACTCTTTGTTTACATATCCTAGATTTTGTTGTTTTAGAAATGCCAATAAATTGAAAATATCCACTTTATCTTTAGTATTTAAAATAGTACGCAACATTGAGTACATGGACCAAAGGGTTGACGGTTTTTTGATTTTCGAAATGTATAATTTGTATCTTGCATGACCCTTCTTGGGTAACAAATCTTTTCCAAACTTTCAGCGGCTTCTCTCAGTTGAGCAGGGGTAAAAATAACTTCTTCCGAATTGACAATGTATCAAAAATGCACTTTAAGTTTGATTTTTTTAATACGATAGTAACCATTGTAAAAATGCCAACTTGAGTTTTTTAAACTATATCCCGGATATTAGCTATAAAGAGTGGATCCTTTAATTTCTGATCATCTCTGATACTCACTTGCCATTCGACTATTGCAACTACTAAAATAGTAGAACACAATTACACTCTTTATAAGAGATATTTCAATGGAAGCTCTATCGAAATATTCAGACAACTGTTTGTAAATACACCAAACTGTTTATCTGCGCGGTGTAACGTTTCAAATATTGATGATCTATTTAATTTATTTTAGATAGAATTTGAATATAGTTTTGAATTCGCTTTTCCAAAAAAAGATATTATTGCAGAACACGTAACAGATCTGTGAATTTTAAATTTTCTCAGTCCTTAATAACCGAGTCGAATGATTTAAAAATACTCAATAGGTTAAGAAAGATTTCGTTAAATGAAAATATACATAGGCAGTACAAAACTCGGAAAAAGCTATATCAGCAAAACATTATCCGTGAAAAAAAATTATACCATAAAAGCATAATTGACCAGTCTGATAATAAAACTAAATCACTATGGAATATAGTTAATAAAAATTTAAACAGATCAATAAAGGAACAAAGTGACCTTGTATTTGTTAGAAATGATGACGGATGCTGGAACTCTTACTTGGTGGCACCTTGAGAGCCGAGACTAGAGATGAAGGGGGAAATCCAATAGCGCCTAGATCAGCAGGAATAGCGGCATCAGCGATCAGGGCACGGGACCCGGTCGCACCATTCGACATATAGATCCTAACGTAGTAGCACATTCGATTATTGTTAGTTTAATTATTGCCCAACTTTAAGTAATATACTGCTTGTAATTTTTCTTTTAAACTCTGTTTTATTTCAAATTTCTAACATCAGAAGTGGGATGGGATCTATGCGCTTTTTGTGTTTAAAAGTGCTTTTTGTGAAAAAAAAAATATTTTTTGAAAAATGGCAGTATATGCACCAGTGACGTGATGAAGAGGTATTATAGTGTGCAGGAGCGAAGTATTTCGCCGGAAGAAGATAGAGCTTTGGCACGGCGGGCACAACGAGGTCGGAAGATTCCAGCGAGGACGGTGAATTGGCTGGTAGAGAATGCTGTCGGTAGCGTCGTAATGGTAGCTCAGAGCGTCGAGGTGGTCGCTCCAGACGGCGTAGTCGACCCCATGAGCGGAGGCACGGTCAGAGCCGAAGGAGTTTGCATCCTTGTAGCAGTAGCAGGAATTCTAGGATGAGAGGGACATGAGGAGAAGGAACTTCTGTCTCATCAATAACTGCATTAGCCCCGAGCGTAAAAAAAGGTTGGTCGATACACAAAACCCAAATGTAAGTAATGTTTTTGCCTTAAATATCGTTCCGAAATTTAACCGGCCTAATATACAGGAGCAAATTGAATTTTCTTAATGAATTTACATATTTGAACTTTGAGACACTTGGTTTCGGGTACTACCATTATGTTTGTTTACCTAGAAGGAATGAAGTGTGTTGTTCGTAGATAATTTCCAGCCAAAATAAAATCTTTATAACCTACTACAAAGTTGTCATGTGTGCCACCGTCAAATGACTGAACAAATCTGTTTATTAGTTATTTTACTTAAATTGAAAATTCCTTTAACATTTAAAACAAGGATCGCAAAATTTTAATTTTTATAATTCGAGGAATTTATGAATATTTAATGTATAAAATCAGCTTCCTTGTTCTCCGCCTCTGCATTCAAAACGTATAAAAACAAACATTAGAAAAGAAATATCATAGATGTAATACAATTGGACAGTTGTGTTGAAATTGTTCACATAGAATATCATATCAGTTGTTTTGACTACAATCGGTGACTGGATGTTATACCTACCGAAAATAATTGATTTTTACGTTGCCGAAAAATGTGTTATGAATAATGATATGAATAGATGTTATAGACTGAAATGTGATGAAGCTATTTTAAAATATGACATCTTTTGCAATTTACTAAAGATTTTTACTGCGATTAGACGATCACTTATAAACATATCCGAGTAAATAACGGAAAAAGGTGTTGTAAATTTGTAGAAGATAAAAGTAAATCATATTTAAGCAAAGTGTCCTTGACTGTGCGAAATTGTTCCATCAAATAGTAGACCGACCTTCTGTACCAGAAATTTGATAACGACCACGAATGTCCGTGATGTTTCTGTAAACATTTCAGGGGAATAAGAGTTCTATAGTAAACTTTGATCAAGCGAATCTGAATTGAAAACTGGCCTTATCAAGATATTGTAACTGTCAATGTTTTGGTCTACCAAATCAATAGAGATTAGTGTTTTAATTTTAGCAGTAATTATTGTTTGAACTTTAAAACATTCTAAACTTTTCATTCATATGAGAATTATAAGTTAAAATATAGGTAAACTATCATTGCGATTGTTCTGTGCCCGAATTAATAATAATAACTATTGTTATAAGATGGTTTTTAATAAATACAAAAATTGTTTATTATTCTTATGATATCGTTCGAGGCGAGAGGCGAACTGAAGTAGTTTATATAATAAAAGAAATATGTCGGTTTTAGGAATGTTTTCATGATAACACTGTAAAAATAAATGTTTTAACAGTACCCATTGAACTTATATTATGAAGTTATTAATTGTCAGGACAGATGTGGATAAGTAAATATTTGGTGGTTAAGAAGTTATGAGTAATATAAATGTATAAGAGCTTTTAATAAGGAATACACGAGGCTGATTAGTCGATAGTATATTCGGGACTAATTTACAAACTTGTGGTTGTCTCACACTTAAACACACTATCTCGTTATTTATTTTTGCAAGAGTATGGGGCCCGATTCTCGGTCGTCGACAAATCTAAACAAAACGGGACGATCAGAGGAGTAGGGTTGAAATAATTATTATAAATTATATGTATAAACACATAATTCTAATTTCTAATATACACAAAGTAACGATATGAATAGCGGTGCGATATACGGGATGTTAATATTTAAATTGAAGTTATTAAACTGCCGATTTAAAATAAAAATAAATTAAACTGAATATCACTCAAGCCAGGTCAGGTTAGTAGGAGTTTTATATCCCTGAATAAAATTTCATATTGATTGTTGGTTGTAGTTTATAAAAGTGTTCATATAACTGCCTGTTATAATTATTTGTTTATTCAAAAATATTAAGGTTAAGGCTAAGTAACAGAATCGTAATATGAAATGACACATAAAATTCAAATTAATTACCATAACATTTTTGTAAATACCGTAGTAGTAAGATTAAACAATTGATTTAACATATAACAGCATTAGCATTTACTTTCAAAACATGAAAGCAAATAATTGGTAATTCTTTTATTTTTGTTATTATAGACGTTTTCACAAAATTTCTTTTACTATAATAGGTTAGGTTATATCAGGTTAACAACAAACAAACAAAAACTGCCTTAATAAATTTACTGATATGTTTAAGGTCTTTATCAATGGGCAGGTTGTGGACCACCCTGGTGCAGTAGCTTTTGCGAGAGGAAAAGGACAATAAAATTTAACTGATTGATTCTTTGGTTGTCGGAGGAGAGTTGCCCTTACCGGACGTCTAAATACAGGAGAAAATGCAACTTATAGGAACAGAAACTCATTCCTTGATCAAAAGTCATGACGGGGTGCAAAGGGTGCGTGGCACCCGGGCGCCATGATCCAAGGGGCGGCAAATGGCCGTTGGGTGGCAGCAAAGGTTTCGCACTCCGGCGGCAGGTACCCTTGGCGAGCCCTGTGGGGGACCTGGTTCTGTTGCGGATTACCTCGACCCCAAATACAGGCACGAGTAGAAAACTACTGCGGCGATGGCGAGGCCCATTTCGAATCACTAAGGTGCTGAACCACGACAGGTATGAGGTTGCAGACATACCTGGAGCTCTCCATTCAGCAGGACTAGACTAGAGAATATGAGACCCTGGATACGGTATTCTGAGGAGGACTGAAACTGGCGGTAGGAGTTCAGAACGGAGGGTGTTCGACCCTGGGTTCTGGTTAGATACAGTATTCCGAAGAGGATCGAAACTGGTGGTAGGGGTTCAGGTGGACCGGAAATTGGTCGCCTGGTTAGTTTTAAGTCCAGGAAGGGCCGGAAATTGAGCGCCTGGTTAGTTTTAAGTCCAGGAAGGGCCGGAAATTGAGCGCCTGGTTAGTTTTAAGTCCAGGAAGGGCCGGAAATTGAGCGCCTGGTTAGTTTTAAGTTCAGGTGGACCGGAATTTGGTCGCTTGGCAGGTGGACCGGAAGTGGTCGCCTGGATGCGCAGGAGCTCCTTGGTTTTAAGTATTATGTTTATTTGGCCAAATTTGTTTTATGTTGTGTATGCATACACGGTTTATATTTATATTTGTGTTTATTTAGGTTAGGATTATTCCCCCCTGGTGCGGTGATGCAGAACTGTCTCTTTTATGTTATATTATTACATAATATTAAACAATAAAACACAGATGAAAGAAAAATGTGAATGCTTTTAGAATTTTCTGCTCTAGGTTGGCCTCAATGGGATGCTTTCTGCATAATGTTAGAGTGGGGACACTCTAAAGTCAGGAAAGGCCGTGTTAGAAATGATGACGGATGCTGGAACTCTTACTTGGTGGCACCTTGAGAGCCGAGACTAGAGATGAAGGGGGAAATCCAATAGCGCCTAGATCAGCAGGAATAGCGGCATCAGCGATCAGGGCACGGGACCCGGTCGCACCATTCGACATATAGATCCTAACGTAGTAGCACATTCGATTATTGTTAGTTTAATTATTGCCCAACTTTAAGTAATATACTGCTTGTAATTTTTCTTTTAAACTCTGTTTTATTTCAAATTTCTAACATATTAAACATTAATAACCGTATACATGATAAACCCGAAATAGTCTCGAATATTTTTGCTGACTATTTTGCAAACAATATTTTCAGTAAACTTAACGCACATTTTTTAGTATTTTCCAATGAATGCACTAGTTCACCACGGCATGTCAAGACCATGTTTTTTGAGAAAGTTACTACTAATGAAATTATATCCACCATACTCAAAATAGCTAATAAAAATTCTACTGGATTAGACGAAACACCTCTCTTTCTAATTAAAAATTGTGTACTGTTGTTTGCTGAATGTATTGCTGTAATTGTTAACAGGTCTATTGAGCTGGGGGTGTTTCTGCAGCAATTGAAGACGGCACTTGTGTTGCCAATTTTCAAAAAGGGTGCATCGGATGACAAAAAATTTTAGACCAATTTCTTTATTAAGTGTGTTCTCCAAGATAATTGAACAAATAGTGGTTTGTAAGATTTCTAATTTCTTATCAAAATATGACATACTCAACATGGTTTCAGAAGGAGTTTTTCCACAGGGACTGCTGCAACTGCACTAATCTAACTGATAAATAACAAAATTGATAACAAAGAGTATGTTATGGGAATATTCTTTGATCTTTCCTCTGCTTTTGACAGCCTACATATTCCTTTTGTTGGTGTTAAATTGGAAAAACTTGGTATACGTGGGGCTTTCAACAGTTGGATAACTTCTTTTCTAACTGGACGAACCCTGCGAGTTAAGGTCAGGCGTGTGTATTCAGATGAACAAAAGCTTACCATCGGCACTCCACAGGGTAGTGTACTGGGTCCACTTATTTTTTTGCTGTATGTGAATGATCTGCCGGAACATATTAGTTGTGGTCAGGTGTTTATGTACGCGGATGACACATCCATTATAGTGTGGAGTAAATCCATGAGCGAGCTGATACATAAGGCCAATTTGGCCATTGATGAGTTTAGTACATGGTGTAATAGAAACCGTCTTATTGTCAATTATAATAAAACAGTATGCACGTTCTTTAATACTGCTCAGAAAAAAGTAAATTATGAATATGTCTATTTAACTATTAATAATCATAAATTGGTGATTCAGAGCGAAATTAAATTTTTAGGCACTCAGCTAATTGTGAACTTAAACTGGTCATCTCATATTGACTCGCTTTGTAATGATTTTAAAAAAACTTGTTTTGCCGTGCGTATGTTAAAAAATAGCCCAGACCCGATTTCGCTTGTAAATGTTTATTATGCACTTTTTTACTCAAAGATGGCCTATAATATTATTGTTTGGGGTCAATGTTCGTCTGTAGAGCGAATTTTTGTATTACAAAAAAGAATTATAAGAATTATTTTTAATATGAAACACATGGAATCATGTAGAACAGTCTTTAAAAATAAAAAAATTTTGACAGTATGTTCCACACACTTATACAAATTACTTGTTTATATACACTCCATTAAGGACACACTTCATCTTCATGCCAATAAACATACGCACCTAACTCGAGGTAGGAACAATATTTACATTGATAAATATAATTTGAGTTTTTACACCAAGTCGCCGATCTGTGTTGGTAGTTAATTGTTTAATAAATTACCTAATAAACTTAGAAATATTATCTCCTTAAGGACGTTCAAGGCATCTCTGAGAGATTGTTTATGTACTCATAGCTTTTATTCCCTAAATGAAAATTATACGCTTTGATTTTACTTTGTTGATGTTTTGTATCGTATTTATATTGTGTTTTTATACTTTTAGCATATCTGGTTACCTATTTTGACCTTTTTTGACTTATTCTATCCAATTGTAATTATTGGCAGTAAGAATGAATAAATTTATTATTATTATTATAATCTGGTTATACAGGGATCTTACTTTGTTAATTTCTCACGCCATTATTTTTGTTAAAAAACCGTCATTGTAAAAGTTTCATCCTTTTCTCTCGACAAGGATGAAACACTGTCCACTATGTAAGGAAGTATTTCTGAGTATCTACATATAGGTATTTAGGGTTAAATTATCATATCTCTTCGCCATAAATTCGCAGTTAATTAAATCAACTGTTTTTTTTTGTTACACTGAATATTTTTTTGAAAATAATGGTACCTATACTGGTTTACTATTCCAAATAGTCATCTTTACATAGGGATCGTTTTTTTTTTAAACTAATGGTATCCGGAACCAATACTAATATTACCGTATTAAAATCCTTATTATAACGAAAAATAAAGACCTGATGACACCTCGTTTCATCAGAGACAATAAAGTTAAAAATTCTTTGATATTTTTAGATACTTTTGGAAAGTAATTGAAATAATAAATGATAGCTTTGATTACGGTTATAGACAATTTCACTCATATCACAATTTTTTATGGCCTGGTAGAGAAAATATTCGTTGCTTTGACAAATGTTGTTTGTTTTCGATTCAAGTGTAGAATAGTTTATTTGATGCTTGAAACTGGACCCATATTTTTAGATTGGAATAATATTTATATTAGAGAAATATAACTTTTTAAGTGCTTATTTATAAATTTCACTGCATCACGCTGCTCGAAATAGTCATGAAGAAATTAACACTTTTTCATAACCAAATATGAGAGGTCTACCCAATTTCGTCGGTATTTTTTTCTATCTTTTAAACTGGAGGATCATTAGGATGTTACTATGTATGTAATTTAATTACCAGTATTAAGATACTTAATATATTTTTAGGTATTAACAATATTGTGTGAAACTAACTACTCTGCGGACTAAAGCCCCGACCAACGTTGAATTACACCCGCAATATCTACCCATATATTCTTTATTATTAGTTTTTGCAACATGTTTTACTGTATTAGAAATGTATTTTAGCTAATATAAATCAAATCTCCTACAATTCCCATCAATGAACTCATATGTCGATATTTAATTTCAAATAATTTTAATGTATTGGTATAATAATTTTTATAGTTAGATATTTGACTCAACTTAAAGGAGGCCACCTGAAGACCTAAAAATGCAGAAATAGGTCAGATCTCATCTATTGTAGTTGAATTTTCGAGTTCCCACAGTTTCAAAAGTGAACTTAAATATTTATAGAATGTTTTCATTAAGCCAGGTTAGTAAATTTAGCTAGATTAATTTTTATTTTAGATAATTATTTAATAGAGCTCTGTCTGTGGAATTGTTCATTAGCATATCTAGATGTTTGGTATCAGAGAGCTTACATTGATAGGAACTGTAGGAGATTTGAATTATATTAGCTTAAAATACCTTTCTAATAGTAGATAGTAAGATATTTAAGTTAAAAGATACTTTTTCTACACTGATTAAATTATTTTAACGATTCTAGGAATACAAAATAAAACATTTAAATTTTACTTCCATTATCTTTTTATTATTATTCATATTATTAGTTGATATAACTTAGTTTTCAGGTGTTTATGTTGCTGTGGTTTTCAGAGAGATATTACTCTCTTCTTTAATAACACAGCCCCACAAAAAAAAAGTTCATACACAAGAGAGTGACATATGTGTTCCCATGTATTTTTCGACGCTGGTAAATGAGAGATTCCGATCGACCAAAGGCATTTCAAACACGGTATGAGTTCCGGAATTTAAAAGTACATGAAAATACCAATGTCTCAACTGAGACGTACAAAACACGATTTTCCGGCCCCTAAGGGTCTTCTCGTTCCCGAACAGGGAATTTCACATGGCCATAAACTTGTCAAGCACAGTCTAAGCTACAGGAATTAGTATATAAAGATCCCACTGTTGCGATTGGTACGTCCAAAATATGATTTTCCGGCCCCAATGGGCCATTTTCCCGGACCCAAACTGGGAATTTCAGCTGTCCAAAAACTTTTTTAGCATACTCTAAGGACCAGGATTAAAAAATACATGAAAATCCCACTTTTGCGATTGGTACGTCCGAAATATGATTTTCCAGCCCCAATGGGCCATTTTCCCGGACCCAAACTGGGAATTTCAGCTGTCCAAAAACTTTTTGAGCATACTCTAAGGACCAGGATTAAAAAATACATGAAAATCCCACTTTTGCGATTGGTATGTCCGAAATATGATTTTCCGGCCCCAATGGGCCATTTTCCCGGACCCAAACTGGGAATTTCAGCTGACCAAAAACTTTTCACACCCAGTCTCAGGTCCAGAATTGAAAAACACACGAAAATAACACAGTCGCGACCGGGACGTCCAAAACAGGATTTTCCCGCCCCAAGGGGTCATTTTCCCGTACCCAAACCCGGAATTTCAGTTGGCCATAAACATTTCGAGCACCAATCCGGCTTTAGCTCCCAAAATTCAGCGTCGACTTCACCTTATCCCGGGAACCGCATTTCAGGCCATTTTCGGCCCCTGCGGCCAATTCCAGACGTGTAGGCCCAATTCTGAGCTCAGGATCGGATTTAGCGTCGAAAAATACATGGGAATACATATAACAATAATAATAATAATAATAATAATAAATGGTGTTTATTCATTGCCAGTAAAGCGTACAATGAAAAGACGAAGTATCAGCCAAGGCTGCTTTTCAACTTAACCTAAACTCTCTCACTCTCTTGTGTATGAACTTTTTTTTTTGTGGGGCTGTGTAATTATACCTGCTCTTTTTATTATTAGGTGACTTAACGTGACGTAACGTTACAGATCCTAACGATTTTAATGATTATTTTGTATTTTGTAATAAAATTGCTTCAACTAATATAGATAAAGCTTTTATTTCTAATAATTTTTTTACATAGAAGACTTGAGCACATTACGCGTGAATTTCAGTTTGCTCCTGGTACTGTTGAAAGAAATGAAAAGGTGTTTTATTCTATTAAGTCTGCTTGTTGTGGATGTGACGACATTAATTTACGTCACCATTTTACTTTCATTTTTAAGAGTTGTCTGATATCCTACACTTCTCCCGATGAATTGAAAGAAGCCTATGTTTCCCCTATTCAAAAAATTAGTAGTCCTTCGAATTTTTCTGATTTTCGTCCTATTAGCATCCTACCTAGTTTATCTAAGATTATTGAAAGAACTGCCTAAAAACAATTGCCCGATTATTTTGAAAAGTGATATTTTGCCTGTGTCTAAATCTGATTTCCATTCTAATCATAGATCGACCACCGCATTATTACAAGTAACTGATGAATTGTACAGGGCATTCGATAACAACTGTATCTCCTTTTTGCTTCTTTTATATTTTAGTAAAGCTTTCGATATTCTCAATCACTCCATTTTGATAGCCAAACTTAAGTACTTTGGGTTGAATAACGCGGCCGTCGACTTATTTTCTAGTTATTTGCAAAATAGAAGCCAGAGTGTATTGTTGAATGGTGTCATGTTCCGACTATTAAAATTAATAAAGGAGTGCCGCAAGGTAGTGTGTTGGTTGCTCTATTGTTTTGTATGTATGCAGCAGATTTTTCTAATTTTCTACGGCACTGTAATTCACATCAATATGCTGATGATTTTTAAATGTTTCTTGGTTGCTTTTTATCGTATAGTAATCTAGCTCATCGTAACGTTTTTTCAATTTTTTTTTGCAAACTGTAAAATCGTTCTTCTTCTTCCAAAGTTCTCTATATGGCCACAGTACATATATCCTAAAGTTTGGTTTAGGTCCCATGTCTGGCTATTGAGATATGGCATATCTGAAATCTCACCAGCCACCACTAGTACCTTCTGATGCAAATCGGCTAATTAACCAAAATACTCTTCAGTTTTGTATGTAGAATTATGATTATATTACCGTGTATTCAAGTACTGAAGTAGATATACATTTTTATTATTGTCGTCATTATTATTACTATTGCAATAGCGATAGCGATTCTTTGAATTGTGATCGGGGTTTTCTCTGTCGTGCTCTTTTCCCCGTGAATTCAAGGCTGAGTACGGCACTGATAGGTGGTTAGGTAGGCTATTACACCATTGACAGAAAACTAATAAACGAGGTGTATTTAGTAATTTGTTTTGTTTTATTTATAACTACTCAAATCTCTCTAATTTCGTAAATATGTAGCACATTAGAGGTAAGTTAATAAATAATATCAATAAACACAACGTAGGTAAATCTTTTCGATTATTTGCCAAATACTTCCTCTTTCAACATTGTTGAACGAACCCGGGTATGTTACACTACAATGTGAAATACTCGAATGACACAAATTAAAAAAATGTAAAGATATGGTAATTATTTACAACAGCGTAAAACTTTCCAATCTTAACAAAATAATTCATACTCTTCTATTTTCAAGGGTACTGATCACAAATCTGAAGTTAAATTTCAGCGGTCGTATGCAGTTTCCAAAAAAAAAAAAAAATAGTAACCTATATGTACCTATGTATATTATATAATCAGTCTTCTTCATTTCATGACGTTATACGATTGTCAAAATAAATAGGCATATTGCAACTTGAACCTTCAACTTAATGTACAATGAGGTTACAACTTTGAAATTTTTTTTTCGAAAACTACGTGCAACCGCCGGAATCTGACTTCAGATTCGTGATCAGCATTCTCGAAAATAAGAGGGGTAGGAATTTGTTTGCTAAGATTGGAGAATTTTCCACTGTCGTAAATAATAATTACCAAAGATATGTTGTGGGGTCATAACAAAACGTATTCAGAAAAATAAATTTTACGTGAAATTCATCAGTTTATACTAAGACATAGTTTCATTAAAAAGAAAATGGGAGACTTCATTTAATACTGTAGAGAAATTATTGCTCACTTAGAAAATTACAAACTACCTTGGTTTCTATTAAAATATACCTGTTAAGGTGAAATATAACTGGTCTGCTACTTCCTGCTCGGCCTAAGCGGCACGACTTACAGAAAGCGACCTACATTGCAGTAGTTACTTAACCGCAGACCTCTCGCCCTAGGCGACGCGCCATTAAATCTGTAAATGATACTGCAGGAAACAACTACTCCGCGGACTAATGCCCCGACCGGCATTGAATTACACCTGCAGTATCTGTGTGAACAGCTAAGAACCCTTGTCGGCCACCCCACCAGACACAGACCGGTTTCAGGCTTGTTAGCCCTTATCAGTATACCATAGGTGAGATGATCGACAATTGAACTGGCTGTTCCTTCATATGTATGTTCACACATAAATCGAGTGCAGGTGAGATATAGGTTTACAGGTATAGGTCGGGGCATTAGTTAGCGAAATAGTTGTTTTCTGCAATATCATTTACAGATTTAATAGCGCGTCGCCCAGAGCGAAAGGTCTGCGGTTAAGTACCTACTGCAATGTAGGTCGCTTCCTGTAAGTCGTACCGCTTAGGCCGAGCACGAAGTAGCAGACCAGTTATATCTCACCTGCACTCGATTTATATGTGAACCTTCATATGAAGGAACAGCCAGTTCAATTGTTAGTCATCTCACCTACGGCATACTGATGAGGGCTAACAAGCCCGAAACCGCTCTGTGTCTGGTGGGGTGGCCGACAAGGGTTCTTGGCTGTTCACACAGATACTGCAGGTGTAATTCAATGCCGGTCGGGGCATTAGTCCGCGGAGTAGTTGTTTCCTGCAGTATCATTTACAAATACCTATTTAGTGTACTGAAAATGGTAAATCAAAACATGTAAATAAATATAAACATGTAAATTCCTTTAAATAACAAAAAACTTGTTTATTAGTTAAATTTGTTACATCTATTTACTTACTTTTTCTTCAAATTTACTACAAGAAGTTAAGTACTTTGAGAAATGGCACTATACCAAATTTGAACTTGTATCAATAGTTCTTTGAGTATTAATAAAAAACTAAAATCAATTTGTGGAAAGTTTTAAATTTTGATATGACGAATCAGCTATAAGATTATCACTATTACACCTTGTACATCTTTACCTTTCCCAGGCATTTTTTGACAACCTTTTTTAGTCTGGATATGTGCTACATGTTAAAATTTATATATAATATTTAAACGATTTTTATCATTAAAAATCATATATAAAAATAATTCGTATATTTAAAAAAATAATAATAATAGGTATTACTGAGTGAGAATAATTCAAGATTTTTATAAAAGACATTCAGCAGTAAATATATTAATTCTACAAAATAATATACAAAATATTTTTTATCAAATATCTGACAATACATTATACTTTATATATTTAATATATTTACCAACAAATTCACTGCAAAACCAAACATTTCTAAGGTATTTTTAAACTCACACAAATTTCTCTTTTAATACTTTATACCTAATGAATGTCTAATAATTATTAAGAAAATTTAAAAAATGTATAAAATATAAATCCATTTTCAGTACTGTATACTTCTTTTAGTTTGTATGTCATCTAAAACAGCCTGTAACTCTTCATCCTCAAATCGACCTTCTAAAGATGGAATAAGAGATTTTGCTTCCTCAGTGGTTTCTGGACATAAATTTGCAATTGCAGCCAACTCAAATTTGTGAAGCTTCTTCTGCATTAACAGACTGAAACATACATAATATTTATTTTATCTACTTATAAGTTCAACTGCAATGAAAAAAAACTAATTTAGTCACTGCATAACAACTGAAATGATTTATGATTTTTTAACTTTTTTTTTTTGTTTAATTGGGTATTCCTGCCACTGAAATATAAAAATCTTACCAAGTAACCCCTTGCACCTAATAAAGGAGCAGCAACAAAAAATGCCACAAATAAATAATTAGACAATATGAAATGATTTAGATCTAACATGAGAGCAATAATTTTAATACTAAGTAATTCATACTGTATAAGATCGATTTTACTTAGGGTTACCATCCGTCCGGATAAAGCCGGACATGTCCTCTTTTTTAAGGCAAATTTAATTGTCCTGCCGGATTTCTCCTATGTCCGGCTTTTTAAAAATAATATCAATCTGAAATCATGGATCATCTGAAAAATATTGTTCTCAAGCATCACCTGACCCCGAAAGAGAGAATAAAAGTCTAAATCTAATTATATTTTATTTTATATTTTTATTTTATTTTTGATATTATAGTATTATACATAAGATATTGCCTGAAGCTATTTATTTGTGTCATAATTTTCGTTTTTCTTTTTATATAAAAAATTGCATCTACAGTATACCTTGTGAATGCAATAAACATTATGTTGGAGAAACGTCTTGGCCTATGAATATTAGAGTTGAGGAATATAAAAATTATATAAAAAGGCGGGAATTTGAAAAATTTGCGAACACACTTGGGAAAACGGTCATTTGATTCAATGGGATTCGGCAAAAATTTTAGAGAAGGAAGATAACACAGCAAAAAGAAAATTAAAAGAGACCGCGATTATTTTGTTGAACGAAGATAAGTGTGTGTCAAACTGTTCAGTAAACATTGATCATTGTTGGTTACAGTTGTATCAAGAAGTAAGTAACAATAAAATAAAAATCATTTAACATCTCTATGGAAGCAGATAAACAAATTTTGAACTGTCAAACTTGACATACGTTTAATATTTTGAGAACGAGTGTTTTTCGAAACGTCAATAATACGGAAGTGCGCAATAGTGATGTGATTTTTGTTATTTTTTACTTATCTGCTTTTTTCAGTGTGAGATTTGTTGGTTAGGCAACCTTAGTTTCAAAAATAACCCTTGACTGATCCGTTTGGCGCAAGGGCTTATTTAATTAATCTTCATTTTTTCAGAAGTGTGGCAAAAACCCAATAAAACTAAAGAAAAGTATTATACATAAGTTCAAAGTTAATAATTATTAATTCATTTATAAAGTTTTTATTTTGTTAACGCAATATATGCAGTGCAATATTTTTTAAGGATACTTGTGTTTACAAGTATATTTTACGTTACTAAATAAAGTAAAATAAAATGTTCGAAAAATTTTCTCCTTTTCTATTGAAAATCATCCTTTTTTGTTACAATTGTCATACTTTACATGTTTCACAACTGGTAACCCTAATTTTACTTTATTTCCATGAATTTTTAAGGTTATAAATTAAAAATTTAGTTCTAAATATATCAAAATAAAAAATATGCAAAAAGAAATGATACAAAAAATACATAAGAATGATAAGATGAAAAATCACTTAAAATACATTCTCATCAAAACATTTTCTAATAAAATGAATTTTTTGACACAATATTAGAAACGTTTAGAATCCCTTACAGGACAGACTGTAAAAAAGATTCATACAGACGTGTAAATTGACTACAAAAAGAACCGCACAATAAAACGGCAAACCGTGCAATACAAATTTGAAAATAGACCACATAAAATAAAGAAACATGATTTTCATGACATGTTTTACTACTAACAAACTATACACACATATTATTATTATCTTTTTAAATAACGGAAGTGGCTTAAAATATAGAAACAGTGCAAATAACATTGTGTAAAATAAAAGAAGACAAAATACACAATTAGTAGTTTATTTATAGAATAATTAGTGTGCATTTTTGTTAAAATATATGTTTTAAAAAAATCGTAAAGCTAACCTCATGGAAAGATTTAGATTATTAGATTGGTATAAAAATTTCAATAAAATCATATTATTACTTACTTTCTGACAGCTGATATTGTTTCCTTGTTTTTAAATTTCCTGAATCTATCAGTGTAAGTTAGAGTTTTCATAAAAACATCAGAGAACTCCTGTTCGTCTTCAGCAGATTCATTTTGGGCCTTCCTATGTTCCAGGAGCATGTGTACTTCAGATATCAGAAGAGTTTCGGCGTTTTCGAATTCTAAAGAAATATTGCAAATTGTTAACTTGTAAGTTTTTTCAATTGTGTCAAAGAATCACACATTAAATAGCTAAAAACTAAATTATAAACTGTACTGAGCATAAAGTCTAACAAAAAATATAGGAAAATGTAGGTAGATAGATCCCAGATTAATAAAATTCCATAATCAACCGCCATTTCCAAAATGGTAGTGTTTTATATTCTTCTGTATAAAATTTCGTTACATACAAAATTTAAAACAAAGTACCTACTTACTAAAATTCATTAAGTTGTTATTACTTTTTTTAACTTTTTTATTTTTCTATATCATTAGTTCTAGTTTTATTTTTTTACTATAATAGATACATATTGCCAACTTAATTGCTTGGCAGCTTTAAAACAATTGAAGTTTGTCAATTAATTAATTATACAAGGAGTGCTTTACTGCCATACATCTAAGATATTTTTTCACATTTACTTTCATGTTACTCATGTTTTAAGCTTGATTATCATGATGCAAATTTTTGCTGTCATTTTTCTTTCGCAATTTTTATTGCCGCGAGAAAATTTGCATTTTACATGCGCAGGATCAATAAATTTTAAAAGGTTGGTATATAAATTTTAAACATATAAACCATGTGGATTAAGTGTTGTTCTTGTGTGTGAAAGATGGAAGAATTAAACTGGTGGCGCAAAAAATATGTACATTTGATTGCAGCTGTCACACCTGGTAGTTCTTTCTATGTTGCCAAACAAATATAAAAACCAGAGATGTTGGTGAGTGAAGGATAAGAAAATGTTCTTATGGATTTTTGGTTCTAGTAAAGTCTGCCATTCTAGTAAATCAAGAATTTGCGAGTTCTAGAGAGTAGGCTTATACTCTTTTTAAAAATAGATGCAAACACATTTGAAATACTTGTTATTAATTAACAAGAAAATACCATTAGATCCATTAGATTTTTACAAAATAAGTGATTGATCAAGCTACAGTTGCACCAACACGACATCAGTGATCTAAATTATTATTACATAAAATTACAAAAATTGTATGCAGTTGTTGCTATAAATTTGAACAAGTTGCTGCAATTAATGATACCATGGGCATTAAGCCCATGAGCCATTTATGAGCAGAGATTTACCAAAATTTTTGTCGAAAAATGTAAATGGATTTTCAACTACTTACTATATACTTTTTTATACTATCTGTTGGGGCTTGCAAAGCCAGTAGGTGATTTAATTTTGATTTTTAACAATTTTTCTTTCAATTATTCGCCTCACACTGAAACTAATTCAAGTAAACAAAAACTTCTTAAAAGTGTATATCGGAAATACGTTAATGAGACACTTGGAATTCTGCTATAAGCTTTACTCATTAGATATTGTATTATAAAATAAATATATTAAAAGTTAATTAGAAATATCTAAAAGGCTTTTTATTTTTCTTTAGTAAAATGATGTTTTGTTATGCAAATTAAAGGAAATAAAACAAAACTGGATAATATCATAATATTTATTACATATTTTTATTTTCAGTTAATCTGGACATGGCTTCTACTTTATCAATAAAATATTTTTTGTAAAAATGTGATAAAATATTTTTGTGTTCAAGTTTGAAAACAATTTGACACATTCAAAAAGATATCTTTAATAAAAAAAATAAAATCGTGTGTGGAAAAAATGTAATTTCCTGAATTTTCTTTTTTTCAATTAAGTTTGACACCATGAAAAAAAACATTGTTATTGTAACTAAAGAAGGAAATAAATTTTAATCATCCATGATTCAAATAATGGAATATAACTAAATAAATAATGCTATTTAACTAAAAACAAATAAATAAGTACATTTTCAACTGGTCTTGAAAAATTTTATAAATTCATGGACAGCAAAAAGATTTCAGCTTGAGAGAATATATATCACTAAAATATCACAGATACAGCCTCAAAATTATTTTGGTTTGGAAATATATCCTTCTTCTATTAGAAAATCATAGAGTTTTCTTGTTTTATTCACGTCAATTTTCAGTAACCTCCTAGCTGTTTGAAGCTTAACGAAACTCATCTTCTTATACTCCGCTATCAAAACTTCTTTCAGTTCCAAATATGTGATAGGAACTAATCTTATATTTCTACACAAATCAGCTTCCTTGTCTGTCAGTTTTTCGTATCCTGGCATTCCAATGATTTCTAGTGGTGCAAAAGTTGACCTGCGATTCACTTTTGGCATAACAATGTTTGCATTTTTACAATGCCTCCAGTTAAAATGCACGTTAGATCTAAAAAGTTTCAATGCCTTTCGGTTTTCTTCACGGATTTGATTCAGTTTTAAATACAGCTTTCCCTCTGTTAATGTCGTTATACCTTTTTTCCTGAGTTGTATTAATCTAAAAATGTAATAGATTTTATTGAATATTTTCCATAAAATATAAAAAAATAAGAAATTTTAAAATTAATCTGTCTAGATTTTTCTTTTTAAAATTTTTTCATCTTCACTTGGTTTTAGATATTGATCCTTAAACGTTGGTATAAGAATAATATGACTTAAAGCAAAATATGCAAATAGGATTACTAATGGATATGTTTTGAAAAGTTTTCCTTTTGACATCTCAAATTATTGTCACATTTAAGTTGACTTGATTTAAATGGTTATTTGGGACTAATTACAAAGCATTCGGAAATTAGTTTGATAATGTCATCAACAATCAGAGACGTTTCTGTCTCACAATTGGTTATTTTTCATTGCTTTAAAAATGATTCCCAAAAACAAGTAGCTTTGCTACATGTTAAAAACATGTAGGTACCTAATTTCTTGTTTAATTAATTTACAAAATATACAGTGTTTCCATTTATAGGTACATATGCCATAATAAATAAAGAACAAAGTATTTTATTAAATTCTGAAATCCTAATAATGTGCATACCTGAAAACTCTCGTGAAAACAATAACTATGAAATTGGGAATCCTAACCATGCTATAAACTTTGACAGCACTAAAATTTGAAAAATTGTATTAACAGAGAGAGTATAGAGTTACTTATAACTCCTTAATTTAAACTCCTCAAAATATACCGTATCAATTCTATAAAAGACGATTCATTTTTAAGTTTAAATAATACATAAATTTGAAGTTTGCATTTTTTCATTTATGTAACTTATTTTATTATGTCATTATATTTTTAATTAATAATTCAAAAACTGCAGTCTAAAGCCACCTTCAAAGAATGATGTAGTGTTGCCAGTAACACAGAGCCATATGATTTGCAGGCAATGAAATTAAAAATATTCCCCCCTTTTCGCTGTTGAAATGAGGTGACGTTCAAAATTTCCAACCGTCCAGCACAGAGCAATAGTTACATAATAATATAAATCAAGGAAAACAAAACTGAGTCTATGAAATCTCTGCTTCATAGAAATTAAACTGTAGAGGATGTTAGCAACACTACATCGTTCTCTGAAGGTGGCTTAAGACAAGGGTGACACAAATATTATTGTGTATTATAAAAACTACCACCTATCCAAAAAAATAGTAACAGACCTAGGATATGCAATTTTGAGGTGTTAACAATTGCCATATTCTTTATACCAGAAATCTTAGCTAATCTGAGTTAATCTCACTAAATTGACCAATCATCATGGATAATAACTAAGATTAACTGAGATAAACTAAGATTTCTGGTAAAAAGAATAGAGCTAATATTTGAATTTAATTTGCTATTTATTTAAATGTTAAACAGGGTCTATTCTATACACGAAAGTCAAGATAAATGAAATTTACCAAAAACTTCAGTGTTTCCGAGATACAGGGTGTCAAAAATTTCGAAAGTTTTAACATAATTTTTATTATATTTATTTACTTACTTGGAAATTCTTCATAATAAAACAACAATAATTTTAAGATGTAATGGTATATCTTAGGTCTAATTATTCA
Source organism: Monochamus alternatus (assembly GCA_037114965.1). NCBI lineage: Eukaryota > Metazoa > Arthropoda > Insecta > Coleoptera > Cerambycidae > Monochamus > Monochamus alternatus. The sequence goes on along the minus strand of CM073431.1, from coordinate 66,521,318 downwards.
GTAAGTTTAAATATTCCTATTATCACCAGTGGTATAGAAACCCTGTGACACCCTTATCTTATTTACAACAAAAATAGTATGTCACTGTCTTATTTATAAAACAAACATAAAGATACTTTAAATTTAGATTATTTTGAATAAATAATTATTCTTTAAAATTTTCTGTGAAATGCATCGAATTTAAGTAATCGTTTGTTTAAAATATCTCTGTATCTTAAATTTTTCTATAATTAAGACAGTGGTGTTTCATTTTCATTATAAATAAATAAAGAGTGCCACAGGCGAGACCCTACACCATTGACGATAATGGGAAAATTTAAACATATACTGAATAATTAGACCAAATGTATCCCATTACAATCTGTTTTATCACAAAAAGTTTCAAAGTAAGTAAGTAAATAAATATCACAAAAATTTCGAAATATTTGACACTGTGAACTTTTAGATATAAGTATACCTTTTTGAGTGAATTTCATTTACATAATTTGACTATACAATCACCCCTTCTGAGGATGTCAGTAATATCTGAGACACTCTGTATAGCCGCAAATTTGTAAATTATGATTTCTAAATATTGATTTGACTGAGTACTACAGTAATGTACATTGGCTGCAACATAAGAGTTTCCAACATAACACGTATACTCCTTTTAAAGTAGTGACAGTGAGCTGGAACTTAGGTCATGTGGATATGTATAAATAAATAACCCACAGCAACACTAACATATGCAAATGTCAAACGTACCCGCCAAAACATGGCACACATAAGAAGAAAGATACTTATAGCAATGCATGTCTTAAATTTTGTTTACAATGGTGCCACTTTTTTCCAACAGTTCTCATTATTTATTGTATGCTATCCAACAAAACCACAAAACTAAATAAAAAACACACTAAACATGAAACAAATGATAAAATTAACCCATTTCCTAATTACCAAAATATTTCGGAACTACATAGATGTGACAACACTGTAAACTTTGTAAATTCTACAGGACGTTGAAATATGTTGTTCAGTAAATTCTAGAGCAGATCTACATTTAAAAAAATAGATTATTAATAATTATTATTATGATTAGAATATACCACTATCAAAATCAAAGAAAATGTTAAAAACGGCCTCCACCTTCAACGCATGCTTCAGATTGACAAAGCATATTATAACGCACTCTACGAGGGATATCTATGTTCTGTCGAATGATTTGTCCTTCACTCTAAAGTTTCTCGACTATCAATAACCTGGAAATATACTAACGTTTGCATATGTTTCGAGAGATATAAATCACAAGGATTTAAGTCTGCTGACCCGCTGGCACGAGATGGAATCCTCTCTGTCAATCCATTTTTCATTAAAAGTGACATTAAATATTTCCTTACTCGAGGACTCAAATGCATGGCACTATCGTGCATGAACCATAGTGATAGAGGCATGTTATTTTTCAGTGACAGTCACCAACTATGTTTTTTTATTAGGTAATGGATTCATAGATAGATTAGTATGTATTTTAAAACATCTTCAATAGCTCGAAAACTGCTCGCTAAACGACAAATTTGCAAGGGGGCCTTTTTGCTCTAAAATAAATGAGGTTTCTAAAAATAAAATAAAAAACCAAAAGAAAGACCAGTGGCTTAGATTTTCTGGTCAAAAATCAATAGGTACTCCCTCATATTTTCGCCACTGAAATGTAATTTTATATTATGATGACTGGAATGCGCTAGAAGCTGCGCGAATGGATTATTCATGAACAGCGCCATATTTTGTTAGGTGCCTTTAACAATGGCGGAGCAGTAGGGGCTTAGCTGATTGTGAATTGAAATGAAATTGAATTCTGGATATGGAGAATTATTTTGTGCTATATGCTGGTTAATTTTACAATCCCTTATAAAACATGACTTGTTCCAACAATAGCACCCACAAAAATACACAAAGAATCACACCAACGAGATACAAGATAAAAGAAGAAACCACACTGTACGCAAATGACGTGTTTACAGACAAATTAATGGGAAATTAAGAACACAGCTCATATCGTACGTGCAGATGACATACATAACCAATGAAGTATGTCTTTGATGAGTTTCATGTGCCTCCTTTTGTCTGTTCCTAGGGTTGGTACCTTTATTCGGATGCGCAAATGGACTAAACGCATTCCATATCGTACGTCTCAGTGATCTACGCCCCTGGGGGTCTGAAATGCAATCGATTATATCAAATTATAACCTACATATCATACAAGTATTGAAATTTAAACAATTTCCAATGAAAAATTTAGAAGTTATTAATAAAAAAACACATCTTTACAGATTGTAGGATTGTTTATAGGATTTTTTGTTTGTATTTCTGGATGTAGAATCTGCTCTAGAATTATCTGAACATTTTGCAACACCCTGTATATATTCTGCCTCTGTAGCACCTCCAACATCAACTGTATCAAGTCAACAAAAATCAAGACAAAAATTAATTTTATAGAAATCAAAGCTGTCACCAAAAGAAGGTTTAAAATAAGTAATATGGAAACTTTGAGACCTTACATTCATAAAATATACCTATATGGTTGTTAAATAAAATTTATTTATCTATGTTACTTGGTATTAAGTGAATTAAAAAGTCAGATTAGAGAAATTGTGTCAAAAATTTTAACTTTTCAATTATCATTAAAAGAAAGGAATACAAAGAAATAAATCATAACTATATTGTATACCTATTTAGGAAAAATGTACCGTTAATGACTATTAATAACAGATTCGTGTTTGTATCTCTGTTGAGAAATAGTTCTGTACTTAATAGATGAAAAAATCATTAAAAAGAAGTTTCAAAGTAGATGAAGAGTATTTTAAGTTTTAGTTTAAAAAAATTAATATATATAAACCTTGTATTTACCTTGAAATTTGCAGCTTAAGTTCTCCAACTCTATGCAATCCTTCCATTAACATATCAAATCTTACAGGTTCACATAACTGCATGAACCTGAGTAGTTTTTCATATACAGGTCTTGTGAGAGTTAAGTCATACCTATGTAGCCATGACATAGTTTTCCTCAGTAATAACAGCCCATGCCTGCTAATAACATTTTTCCATCGTTGCCGTTCCCTTAATCTCCTATTATAACTTTCCACTAAAGAACACTGAAGTTTTGTTAAAAGGTTATAATGAGGATCATTTTTCTCCACCATTTCAGCTTTTGAGAGTATATCTTCTGCATTCTTGTCATACTCGTTTTCAAATTCTGATCGAGCGGGATTATAACCGGCTAGCGACTGATATCCAACAGTATTTGCTGCGTATCGAGGAGGATCTTCACTATCAGTTAAACGAAATCTATAAGGCACCACTATTTCAGGAAATGTTGCAGCAGCAGGTGATGTAATTTCAGGTAAAGACTGAGATCCATTTCTTTGTAAATAAAAGTAATCGTAGTGGTCAATAATTTCATTCACGTTTCTTTTCGGCAGCTCTTGAGCTACTAGATTCCAATTACCATAAGCGACAAGTGATTCGAGCAATGTAAGTTCTTCATCTGCTGTCCAGTCAGAGTTTTCAAAAAGTATGAACTTGGTATTCAAAACTCTATAATCATGGTCATTTTTGTGTTTCAAAAATTCAGCACCATTCGAGAAACAAGTGCAACAAATATTAATATCACACTTTTCACATAATATATACGGATACACTAACTCACTGAAACAATTAGCACAGTAATTTGTTGTTTCACCGTTTTCCACATATTTATCGCTACAAATACTAGACAACATTGTGGTTGATGAGAGGTCATCCTCTGAAATTTTAACAAACTAAGCTAGTTGATTAATTTTAAATAAAACAACTCACCTTTTGGGAACTGCAAATCTGCTGCGTCTTCTTCTGTGAGGTCGGTATTTGTATTTGCCATTTTTTTTTAATTAACACCTACAATAATTGTTCGCTAATAACTGTAATAAAAACGTCTTCAATACAAATTATTGAATATTGTAGATTATATTCCAAATCCCAGAATCTAACATCAAAGAAAAGATAACCTCAATTCACTTCAATCTTCAGTAATACATCGATAAAATGAATTACTGTTTTGCTCAGCTGTCAATGACCATGATACCATAGTCAACTACGGAGTGAATAGCCATAGGCCACTAATCATTAAAGAGGTAGATAAATAGTACATAAAAACACTATAATTATGATGAAATCAATTTTACCTACTGATAATATAAATCTTAAACAAGTGTATACCAGTCAGTAACAAGTTTGCTTTTAAATATAATGGTATTCGTGGCATTGTTTTTACACACTGATAATGAGTTCTAGTATAGGCAACTCTATATACACTCTCCCATAAAATGCTAAGATATTTCAAATATCTACTTACTACAGAAAAATTTGGTTTCTCTGTGCGGATATGGATATACCTACTTAATGAAATAAATTAAATTAAACATATTTTATAACGTTAATTTTTATTAATATTTGGAATTCAAGAAACAACGAATTGTTAGTAAAATTCGTATGTTTTGGATTAGCTTTAAAATAAATATTACTACCTGTAAACGCTAAAAGTGACTTAATTTCTAAAGAAAAACAATATACAGCGTGCCCCAAATTTCATACACCAGGTTCCTGATTAGAATCCCTCAAAATAACAAAATACGTTGTCAAATTGATATTCTTGAAGTCAGAATATTTACTGAACTCATAAGATCTAAAAATTATCAAATGTCGAAAATTATTGATAATTCAATAAACCTAAATCAGTCATAAATTTAAATACTTAAAAATAATTGTAATTAGTTTTTTTTATTTTCAAATTCGGTTATTTTAATTATTCTTCTATACTTAATACCTAATAACCACAAGTAGGTAATTGAAATTTGATGATTAAGATGAATAATCCATACGATAGTATGGATCTTTAATTATGAACAAGGTATCGAATTAGATTTATTTCTTAGTTAGAAGACATATCTAATATCTCATAGAAGATATAATCAGCTAATTTTGGACCAACTATTGGACTCTTACTAATTTTAGTTGGTTCATCTGTCATTCGACAGAAAATCTTAACTTTTAATTTTTTATACTTTATATACTCCCAAGGAATACCTAACTTTTTAATTTCATTTTCCAATTGGAACATATACAAGGTGATTCACAACTTATCTAAAACAATTTGGGAATAGAGTGATTATCGTTTTTTTTTATAAAATTTCTAATAAAAAAATTATTGAAATTGTAGATTTTCAACCTTTACATCGCTGGACTGCTGTAGTCTTTAGACAGGAAATTCCAAATATTGAAATCCGATTACTTACCTATAGTATTAACGTTTTTGTGATGAGATACATTTGTGTTAGTACATAATTATACTGTGACATATAATTGTCTACATAAAGATGTTATGAATTTAGCCTAGCCAACAAATAATTCAATTATTTATAAATAGACTTAAAGGAGAAATACAAATTTACTTACTTAGAAAATGTAATTTATATTGCTTCGATTTCCTAATTTATTCTTCTATAGAGTTATTTACTCATCAACGTTTATCACTTTATCAGGGCCACCAAAGGAAACAGAACAGTTTTTTTAAACTTTAGAGGTTAATGTTACATATGGATTCTGGCCCCATTTCGGCAAATTCAAATTGTAACAGAACATATACAACACCGGACATCCAACGGATGTCCACATATGTACTATCAAAATATGTGTCTTAAAGGATATCCATCGAATGTCCAATGTATGTTCTATCAAAATATGTCCAGGAATGGACGGTCGTGTGCAGTGAGTGCAAGTGTAGTGCAAACGCAGGCGTGAAGCGGAAAATTTGCAGTCGAATTGTGGAGGAGATGGCGGTCTAGGGAGTCCACGACGTATTGCAGCAGTGTGGCGTATTATACACGAGGCTCAATTATATCTATACCATGTACAGCTTGTCCAAGCATTGATATCAGGGGATTGGAATGGTTAAAAATAAGAATATCGTATGTCATATTTTTGAAGTAAGAAAAAAAGAATAATTATAAAAAATAAAACAATACATAAGGCTTCTCATGCCCCTCAACATCTGCACGCCACTGTGCTTCCATTAACTTATTAAATGGATTCAGTTACAGCTCTACAACTTTTCTTCGAAACGTTATTTTGCATCTGCAGTAATAACGAAGATAGAGGGTGGCCTGAATATAATGAGCAACCCTGTACTTATACAAAGTTACACTGTACGTCACAAACGAACTGATAATTTAATGTTTATATTAATTATTATAACTTTGTTTTTTTCAGATGATGATATATGCTAACCGCACGAAGATAACATCCGCAACTTAATAACAAAAGATAACGATACTATCATAAATTTATTACAACTGTATTTAAAAGCCAGTTTTATGGTCACACCAGTGAATAAATAAGTTGAACAAGTCCGAGTTCGAGTCTTTGATTTCAACCAATCACTGGAGTTGAAAAGAAATTATCTTAATTGGTACCTATTCGGTGAGTCAACAGTCACAACTATCCTTACCCATTCTCTTTCTAAAATTGGTACAGCTAGATCTTACATTAGCCTGATTTGACTATATATTACAATTTTTAATTTCAACTCATAATATATCAATTTTAATTCAATATTTAAAAATGTCTGAAATAGGTACAGAAGTAGATAATACAATTGATTTTCACTTATATAGTATGTTTGTAGATCAGATTCCAAATTTCAATGGAAATCCATCAGTTTTAAATAATTTTGTATCTGCTTGTGATGAACTCGTATCTACATATGGCAGCGGAGATAACGAAGTACAAAATAAACTTGTTCTTAGATGCATACGAGCCAAGTTGCAAGGCCAAGCGCAAATCGTGGTTGCTTCACATTTAGAATTAAAGAGTTGGGAAGATATTAAAAAAGTTTTAATAACTATGTATGGAGATCGAAGAGATTTACTTACTCTTCAAACAGAATTAACTCTTTTAACCATTGATGCTCGAAAAGACACCTTAACATCTTTTGGTTATAAAATTTTAGAATATCTATGTTTAATAATTTTTAAACTTCAGCAATCATCAAAATCAGATGAACTAAAGAAGAAACTATATGATTTTTATCAAAACCTTAGTTTGTGTACCTACACACGAAATTTACCTGTACATTTCCAACAAATGGTGCATATTAAAAGAATCTCTCATGTTTCCGACGTAATTGGTCTCGTTTCTAAAGAAGAGCGAATCCAGAACTATAACAAGATGGCGACTTTAACAAAAACACAAGATTTTTACTCCTAAAAAACAAATTTTCCGTCATCTTCTCAAACATTCAATAAAATATCTAATTTCTTCTTCGAAGTTAATAAACTCTTTTCATTCCAACAAAATTCTAATTCATTAAATCCACCACTACAGTTCTAAATATTCAAACAAAATCTTGCAACAAACACCAAACAAGCATTTGGAAAACCACAAAACTTGTTTATTTAACTTATTTTTTTTATAATTTATTGCTGCTTAACAAATACATAATCAAATAAATTCGCATGGACTAGTTAAATATAGAAGAACTAAATCACTTCTTTGCCATAAATACTCAAATATATTGCAAAACCCAATTAATCCACATATAAATTTTATTTTTTAGACAAAATTCGTCCGTATACAAATTTGCGAAATGCTAAAAAATCACAGCATATTCTCCACTCAGTAAAACTAAAAACCTAGAAATAATTATTGAACAGTTCTGAAAACTTATACCACGATTTCAATCTCCTTAAACGTATAAATCCTGAATTTCAGTATAAAACTTTGCTAGGTCTTCCAACTGAAGAAAATATTCAGAATACTGATGAATATGTTTATATCAAATTAAAAAGCTTTAACTAATTAAGTAAATTGACGTACTTCCTTATTTTCTATATTTGCCAACAAGAACCAATTTAATTATGGGTAAGATCATTCAAAACTCAAATCAAATAAATAGCAATACCTACAGAAATTTTAAAAATAAGTTTTGATAAGTCAAAGACATGTCATAACCAGCCTCTCTTTATCAATTTCTACAGATTGAAGAAACAATTAATTTTTTAAGGCTAAAAACAAGTAATTTTTCCTTGTTCAATTAAAAAAATTTATAAAGTATTTCACAATCAACTTACAAATTCTTTTTTCAAAATATCACATTCATAATTTTAAATGACAAAGTTATTCGATTTATATTTATACCAATACCAATTTTAGAAGACAAAATCACTATAAACGTTTTTCATGTAATCACCATTCCCATTGTAACCCTATTATGATCCCTCAAAAACTTATTTTGACTGTTGACTCTAATGATGAAATGCCTGTGGATGAACAAACACACCTAAATATGTAAAAAGTCCTTTATTGTTAACAACTTTTAAAATAATTAAGATTGTTTTGTAGAAATCCTTAGAAGAAAGCAAATAGCTGCTTCAAGACATCTTCATTTAAAGAAGCCACATGTGGAACAGTTAACTGCTACAAATCACGTGATAGTTTCACTGAAAACTTTCCCGCATAAAGTAGCCTTACACACTGCCATAGTGATTTTCATGTTAAAATTAAATCTTATGGCTTCAAAAATATTATGGGTACAACAACTAATTTATTCCCAAATATGATATGCAACACTACCATTCAGGAATTTTGAATGAGAGTACAAATTCATATTCATTCAATATCAAGGATCTTTTAACCAATCACCGAAACTTGTAATATTTATGGATTCTCTTACATTTGACAGTCCTACTTTTTACATTTATTAGATATATTTGTATTAAAAGAAAACCCTTCACAACGTGAGTAGCTGTTTCATGTTCGAGAGATGGACCTGGCCTAAGACTCTTCGAACATTTCCAGACTGGGCAAACTGCTCTATTTTGAGCTACTCAAATTCCATTCAAAGAAGAGAGGAGTTTATAACGTTTCTGTGGGAGTCCAGTACCGCTTTCGTTAGGTATGTTACATTTTGTGCAGTAAAAACATTAAAGTGATACAGTTTTTCCTCGTCATTACAACAAAATCTTGGAATGGAAATAAACTTTATTACATATCAATCAAAAAATGTTGTTTATATATTATGAAGAAGGTATTCTAGAAATAGTCTTAATAGTAGAACTTGTAGTAATGATGAAATGTGTAGTTTAGGTATTTTCTATAATAATATATGCTATTAAGAATAAACTATGAAACAAATTTAAAACTGTAAAATAATTATTATCATTTCAAGATATACTTGTCTTTATTGGCTAAATACTCGTATGTATCTCGGACTCTTTCCTACATATTATTTCTGCCTTTATCTTTGCTTCTTCTGTCATATTTGGGAAAATAATAGTTATTATAATTTAGAGAGATTGAAAGTTTACTGTCAAATATGGATGTTACAGCCCAAAATATAAACATGCCCCGCGATATTAAAAAAACAGTTCAAATAATTCTGTAAATTTTGCGGACCAAAAAATGATGTATGTATGCCTTAAAATTTATTAGTTTTTTTTATCTGTAACCGATAATTATGTATAGACCTAGGAAATTTCATACTGTACTGATGAGTAATAATATTTTTAAATTTCTATTAAAAACTGGTGACCCTAAACATACATCTGTAAACATGTCTGCTTATGAAAATAGAACTTTGAAGTGATATTAAGACGCAATCTAACAAGTGCCCCCGAAGGCTTGCGTCTTCGTATAGATCTTCGCATAGATGTATTTTAAGATTCTCAGAATTAGGAAATTTTAAAGATGCTCTTCAACTTGAAAAAAAGTAATGTTTAAGAGTAGTAGGCACTTTCTCTTTGTTGTTTTAATTTTCTATAAAACTTAGTGCCTAAAATTCTTCTTTCTGCGAGGTTTTTTGTTGCTGTCCATCTTGCACAGAGGCACAGGATAAAACTAGTAATAAACTAATGTATTTTCTTTAGCGTCAGAAGGTCATGTAGGAAGCACTATTGGGTAAAAGTCACTCCATAGTAGATTTTGAAAGTAGTATCAACTTTATAGTAAATTTGACCCCATGTAAAATGAAAATCACTTATGTATGAAGCAATAATGTGGCGACAACTGTCACAATTGTATATTCAAGTGCCGCCACATAAAAAGATTCCAGTACATCGCCAAAACTATTACAACCCTTTAAAACTACTGTCAATTCTAAGTAATATGTAACTGATATGGCTTAGTTGCCGATACTTTTAATATCCACTTTAAAGTTTGGGCAACTTTAAAGTGCTTCTGTTCAGTTTTCACAACGTTCCATACACCAAACAGCTCCACTAAAAATTACAAAACCATGACGTAATTTTCAATGGTGAAGATTATTATTTCTGTTATATGATGGTAGCTTTAGTGATTACTACATAATTTCAAAACTTGAAGTTGAGGTACCAGGTTTTGTTACTGTATCGGTCAGTGGTCGCGCGATTTAAGGCGTCAGTACTTGAATCGAGGTGACTAGATCGTTGTGGGTTCGACCCCTGCAGCCGGTAGATCGTATATAAGCTATATTCGTGGAGAAGATTGACATCCTCTCTGCGAATATGGTAGAGTGGAAGAATGTTGACTTGGGTCAATGTGAGAGATTGATGCCGGTTGACATTTGACTACCCTCCCAATTAATGAGGTTTTCCAGATTTCCCTCATTCCTGCACTGAATAGTGGTTAGGGCCTCCCAAAGTAAGTCGTCCCTGAGCACAAATGCGGCCTGTTTAATAATGATATGCCGCTCCTCTCTCGCACAAGTCTTCGACTTCTGGGCTAATCCTCGTTATTAGAATGAGGGGTAGAGATATTAGAGATATTATTATTATTATAATTCTGCTCAATATTTTTTACAAGTAATCTACAGGGTGTTTCTGAAAGATCTGTACAAAATAGCAGCACAAATTCGTAAAGGCTACAATATGAGAATGCAGTCTAATTTACAAAGGCCTCCAATCTTGTAAAGGTTCGATGATTAGTAATCAGACGCTCTGGGAACCTTTCTTGATATAACTCTACCGCTCTTGATGTTGATTGTGACTTAAATTAGCAATATATCAGCTTTTTCTGAATGAGAAAACATTTTGTAAGCACAAAAGTTATACGTTTAACGTTCGTATGACAAGTATTGTTAGATTTATGTACTTTAAACAACGAACATTCAATTATGTTCCGACGACTACTTGATCACCGTGATTTTATTGGTGGTATTTTCTTTGAGACTTTTTAAGGCAATATTGTTTATAACTGTTAAAAGGGAAAAAAATTTGGGTATATTTCTGGAAAAATATAACTGATGGCGTCATTAGTCGTTTCTGTCAAATCCCAAACATAATACTTTCGATTGAAAATGGACTTACCTCATCCCATTTAACACCACGTGTCTCAAATTTTATTTAAATTTTTTATATTCTCACAGTAGGAGCATACTATAAAATTTGAAACACCATAATTATACTCTATTTTGTAATTGATGGTACTCATCATTGTTAACTCGTTGCTATGAGGAATTTCAGTATTCAATAATAGTATATTATTTAACGAGCGGTAATGCAGGTCATAACACACGCAGATGAAGTTTGCAGCACGAGCCGCAGGCGAGTGCTATAATTCATCAAGTGAGTTATGACTATTACCGCAAGTTGAATATTATACTTTATCTACGACTATAACAATAAATACTAAGAATTGATTTGAAAACGTCAAAATTATTTTGTTAAAATATCAAATGACATTAGTCCCCTCAATGATAATAATTGACAGCTCCACCTTCTGAGAGGCGTTGGCAATTTAATAAATTTAAAATCTTTTAATTATTCATTCCTTTCCACTTGTTAAAAATTCTTTCCATTTTACACCAATGGAACGTATTTATCGGCTTAAAAATTTACAAGAATTTACTACGTACACTATTTACATACCGAATAATCATTGTAGAAGCCCAGCGTGAGTTATAATAACTCACTATAAAAACTCACGCTATTTGTTTATTGATACTATTAATTGCTCAAAAGCAGTTGAATAATTAATATATAAATTAATAGGAGTAGATAAAATATTTAAATTCGATTATATCAGAAACGGCTGTTCAAAGAGACATCTACAATAAAAAATTTGCACCGAAATACCAAATTTCGGGCGAATGCTATTATTAAGATAAATATTTACAAAAAAGTTTAAAAAAATAATAACTTACACTCTGTATTTCGGAAATCAACTTTTGGACTAAGGAATTTGTGCTAGTATTTTGTACAGACCTTTAAGACGCTGTATATCCTGATGGCATTGCAGGACATATTTTTATTATATTGCTGTTTTACAATATACAGGCTGTATCACATAAGAGGGCCACTCCCATGTATCTCGCTTAATATGCGAGATACGTCAAAAATATTTAATTGTTTTTTGTTGCATTTTTGGAGGCCTTTATGCTCGTAAAAACAAATTTGAGATCCATGGCCAACTTTATGAGTAATAACAAAAAAACCTATAAAGTGCCCAAACTTTAAGGCTGTCTAATTTTTTTATTTTAAGAGATAGAGAAAACTTATTGATAATAAATTTTTATTGCAAAATTGATACCTTCCACCTAATATAAACAGATTTTTTAAATATCGTATGTGGTTCGCTGCGCCCTCTAGGCGGATAAAATTTTTTTTTATTGAAGCGGGCTATGGCCACAAAACATTGCCTGTTTTTTCGTCTTTCATGCAATATACTACATGTTGCCCTTATCTTTTGTATTTATTACATTTTTTTCAATTTTAGTTAAAAAAATGTACCTAAATATTTTCGTGTTGCTCAAGATTATGTAGAACCTGTTTTAAAAACGTCAACTGCAAAAAAATAATAAACAGAATATACTTTTTATGCAAAATACAGATTTTCTTATATTATTTTATTGTTTTTCACATTAGAAGCAATTTTGTCTTTAAAATTATTTTGACACAGACAATGTAATAAAATAATATTATAAGAAAATCTGTATTTTGCATAAAAAGTACATTCTGTTTATTATTTTTTTGCAATTGGCGTCTTTAAAACAGGTTCTACATTATCTTGAGCAACACGAAAATATTTAGGTTCATTTTTTTTAACTAAAATTGAAAAAAATTTAATAAATATGAAAGATAAGGGCAACATGTAGTATATTGCATGAAAGACGAAAAAACAGACAATTTTTTGTGACCATAGCCTGCTTCAATAAATTTTTTTTTATCCGTCTAGAGGGCGCAGCGAACCACATACAATATTTCAAAATTCTGTTTATATCAGGTGGAAGGTATCAATTTTGCAATAAAAAATTATTACCAATAAGTTTTCTCTATCTCTTAAAATAAAAAAGTTAGACAGCCTTAAAGTTTGGGCACTTAACAGGTTTTTTTGTTATTACTCATAAAGTTGGCCATGGCTCTCAAATTTGTTTTTACGAGCATAAAAGCCTCCAAAAATGCAAAAAAAACAATTAAAGATTTTTGACGTGTCTCGCATATTAAGCGAGATACATGGGAGTGGCCCCCTTATGTGATACAGCCTGTATATTCTAATTTTTAGTTACGAATAGTGTTTATAATATTTTTAACGATTTTAATTATACATTATTAGCACATAAGTACTTATTAGTTAACTACCTCTTGTAAATAAAAAATACTATTTCGTGTAATCTTTAAAGCAGATACCTAAAATATCAAATCTGCTTTTTAATTTTTGGAAGCAAAGTATGCTCCAACTTTTGTTGACAGTAAGTTGAATGCTAATTTAATTCTGTCAGCCTGTAGATACTCACTCACAAAAACTACATATTAACTGAGTAGATGCTTACAAGAATAACAGATTTCCAGATTAATTAACTTCAGAAATTTACCGCTGTTTAGGAAACATATTCCGTATGGTTTGAATCTGATGCAAGCTTAACCGAACTTAAGTAACCTAAGAGGTATATTCTATACGAAAGCTAAACCAAGCGTAACAGACAACAATTTTCAAGTTTAAAATTTTTATTTCTATACATAAGTGAGCGGTTTGGGCGCTATATAAATGAACCCCTGAAATGTGATAACATCAGTGTTGTACAGACTTTGAAATTATTATAATAATTTACAAACACCTACCAAATAATGATTTTCCACGTAAGTAGTTCTTTAATAAATATATTTTCTCAAATATTCTCAAATTTCTAAGTATTGGTGACTATCGGAATTATTTTTGTCAGTAATTTTATAATTCATTAGACTATAAAAATGCTGACCAATATACATGATTTATTTTTGGAGAATTGCTTAAGAAAAAATAATTTAGTTTAAGGTATTTTGAGTTAGTAGTTAAAATACAGCCAGTAACACGATTTCCCCTTATCTGATAAAAAAAAGTTTTCTATAATCTATTAATTTTACAGTTCTTGAAATAGTAACATGTTCTTACTGTTGAACAATATCATCCTATCCTTACCTGTCCGTATGAAAATTTTTAAAAAGACCTATCTGTATCCTCATCTGTTTAATTAATTTACAACATTTTGCACAAAAAAAAAATATATTTTTTAGCTACCTAAACCTTACCACTATTATATTTTGCGTGTTGGTGGGATATGCAGGCCGTCTGATATTTTAAATAGCCAATATTGCTGCTTGCAGTATGCTATACCTTGCATATGTTATGAAAGCAAGACTGTGTCTGACTAGACGAATCAATTGATATAATTACCGATATTGTAAATTATGAGTTTGTTTTTCATATTGTAATCCAGATCTTACTTTCATAGTACCTGCAGCAATAGCAGCTAGGGACTAGATTAAGTATGACCAATTTTTATTATATTCTCATCAGCACTCAAAGAACCATATCTGTAGAAGAGTATTAAAAGTAGTTCGTTCATTCGCCTGTCGCCTCACCTGTCGCATACTGATAAAAAATTTTCTTTATTTTCAGACTATTACTCTGGCAGCTTTATTTGCTGCAGCCCATGCTGGACTTATAGGTGGAGTTGGGCTTGGGGCTGTAGGAACTGCAGCTGTGGACCTTTACGTAAGTTATACAGATTATTTTGGGAAGTAAGGGAAATATTTTGGAGAAGTGTTCTGGATGTCAAAATAAGTACCTCTATTTAACATTAGTCTCTGACATATGCTGCCGAGAGCATGTTAAAAGATAATAAATAAATTCGTTTTTTTTTCTAAATATCTCGAAAGTGCTTTAAGACTGACTGTAATGTATGGTAAAGTGTCAAAGAAGATATTTTTTCGGTTTAAATATTTTTTACGAAAATTATATAAGAAAATCTGATACTCAGAAAATTCTAATGTTTACCTATTTACAGGCGCCTCCAAAATACGAGTTCTCTTATGGTGTAGGCGATCCCAAAACAGGAGACCAAAAAGAGCAATCCGAAGTTCGAGTAGGGGACTTGGTGAAAGGGCAGTACTCTCTTGCCGAACCCGATGGTACTATTCGAGTGGTTAAATACACTTCAGATGGTATCAATGGTTTTAACGCAATAGTCGAAAGGATCGGCAAAGCTGTACACCCACAAATTTTGGTCCAAAAAGCTGTTGCTGTCCCAGTCGGTGTTGGTGTAGGAGGCATTGGGTTGGGTGGTCTAGGAGGTCTAGGAGGTCTTGGACTTGGTCTTGGTAAACTGTAGACCTTTTTGGAAGGAGAATTGTATCGTGATATCGAAGATAACCTCAGGCATGTTCATCGTTGTTATTCATAGCTCAAGTTGCTCATCTCATATTTATATTGTTCTTTTTATATTATGTGTTAGGTGTACTACAGTATGTACATAGTAGATAAAATAAATGAATTTTATAAAAAATAATATCATCTTATTCCAATTCATTTTAATGTAAGAGACCAAGAACTTCGCCTTTATAACATTGAAAATTAAAGATTCTGTGTGTTATTTTTACTAACATTTCTAAACTTATAGTGGCTTTTTAGATGAAACTCGGATCTTTGTTAGTTTATATTGAAAGTTGAAAATAGTATTTAAATCATTTTTGTTATAAAGAAAACGTACATATATTTTTTTAACTAAATATTAATTGCGCTAATAAAACTGAATAACTATTTTATTAATTATGAGAATAAATAATTATTTATTTAGATCCTTCCACTATAGAGGCATACATATTTTATTTTCATTCCTGCTAAAGTATTTTTTTAAATAGCTATCGTGCCTGTTTAATATATTGGTAGATACATACTGCAACAATTATATACTTGCATAATACAATAAACTGTGTTCAAAAATCATACAAATATGTAATGCATTTGAAATATATGGTCAAACTAGTTCTACCTCGAGAAGTTCAAGAAATGCATTTAGGATATGCAAATTTCTAATCTACTTATTCGCATATTGTGTAACTAAATATTAAGGCAATGTTAATTATTACATGCTCACAATGGTTTGTTTGTCTCGTGCATGAATTTAAGTTAACTGTTATTTTATACTTACACTGAATAATCTGTAGTTAAATTTCCAGAAGAAAATGTTGCTTAAACTGATACCGTAAAATTATTTTGTATGTAAAATTTTGCTACATGCAGTAAATGAAATTTCTTGTACGTGGAGAGATATTATTGCCTCTAAAATATAGAGATGAAGCAAACAGATCCAAAATGTCTGCTGACTTTGCTAAAATATTGTAAAAAACAGAAAATAGGCTTCCAACAATGAAAACAAATATGATTGGAAATGGGATCAAAGTTAAAGAAAATAAATTTGTTGGCAACTTCGGCTACCTATTTTATTCCCCATTTTATGTAATTGTATTTTACACGGAAAACTTTTCTTGTATTGTCCTGAAGAAGGCTTAAATACGGCCAAAAAAATCCCAAATAATTGGTTTTCTTTAACTTTGACCCCATTCCCAATCATATTACTGAAGATTGGGGCATAAATATAGTTACAAAATAAGGTTAGTAAATGTAATCTGTCAAAATATTTGTTGACTTTTGTTTTACGTCAAGAACATTTACCTATATTTTTAATAAAACTATGGTATTTTTTTTTATTTTATAGGTTATTCTTTAAATAGAATAGTAGTGTTGCATATTGACCTGTTCATGATAATACCGGTTAAAGTAAAATAAAAATTTCAATATACATACGTAAAATACTTCAGGAGTAGCAGCTCCTTAAATAGTGAAAAAGTAGTTCTACCTTACGTTTAGAAACGGTAGATATGTTTGTTTGGTATTTTGTCATAAAATTTAAAAGCGAAGATATATAAAAAACATTTCTTAAAGAGTGATTATTTAAAATAGCTGAATTTTTTATATATTTTTAGGTATTAATAATATTGTGTGAAACTAACTACTCAGTGGACAAAAGCCCCAACCTGCGTTGAATTACACCCACAATATCTACCCATATATTCTAATGGTAAGGAGAATATCCACAAAACTTGTTTATTTATTTAGAGAAGACATTTTTAACCTAACCTATACAAATTGTGGAATATTTTTACGGGAGTAAGGTACTGTTTATTTATTAAAACAAACGAAATATTTGCGCTTAAATAATGTAGAATATTCCTTTACTACTTTTTATTATTGCCAATCAAATGTACATACGTACTTATTCACTTTTATAATTTAACACGCATTTTACTCATTTAATATTTTAATAGGTCTGTTTGTAGAACAACTGGAAACAGTTGCACGTCAGATGCACGCGCATTGCGTTTGAAATGCCCAGATAAGGTGGAAAAAGCTTTGTTTTAGGTGCAGTGCGCATGCTTTTGACGATTGGAAACTGATCCTAGTGTACTAAGAACAAAGCTAATTGTACTTGTTTTTACTGAACTTCTTTTGTTCATTTATTTTATATTTCCTGGAAAAATTTCTTTGCATTAACATGAAAGTTTCACATAATGAAACCAACTAATTATAGTCAATGTGTAAATATATCTCTATTGCCTTGTATCTTTTTAATACAGGCTTATGAAGGTTTTTAGTAGTTTAGTTTACGACTTTTTAGTACTTTAGGTCCTTTCGACCTATAATTAATTCAAAAAAGGTAATAACGCAATATTGGTAACATGAATGCAGTAATTTCTTTGTGTTTGGTGTTTACAAATTTATTATAGTACCAGGTTAGTTGTTGGTAAAAACAAGGATCACAACTATATCCTCTTGGATTAATTTTTTGGACAAATTGAGGGAGTTTAAAAATATAAAAGTAAATACAGTGAAATAGCTTTATTGTTTTTATAAAAAATAATAAAACTAGTTTTACATGATAAAATACAACGTACAAAAATAAATAGTAGATGAGCAACTATGACAGGTGAACACAAATTGAGACGAAACCATCGTGAAGAGAGGTCGATGTTTTATATAAACTTATATTCCAAGACCAATGGCCTTGCCTCCAGCAATAATCCTTGACACACGTGTAGCCCTGTCCTTTTCAGCCAAAGCATACTCGCTCTTCGTTAAGTCGCCGATTCTTGATTCAACCTGTTCTTTCAGGTCACCGGTGTGAGCATCTTCAACTGCGTATTTATACTCATATTTTGGAGGAGCCTGCACAAATAGTAATATTTACCATACAATTTACTTTCATTAGTTTCATATTCAAAGGAAACATGGACTTAATCGAATTGCACAAAAAATATATTTTAAATTTCCTGTGTACTAAAACATGTTAAGAATAAATCATTTGAATAGTAATGTCGTATACTAAGTTTTAATTTTAAATATACTTATTAAGAGAGGGAACTGAAATAGTGTTCAGTATTATTTGTATCCAAATTGGTAAAATATAACTTAATTAATTGATATTAAAAAATTGTAATAACTTCTACATACATATAAGTCAACAGCTCTTGTACCAATAGCAATTCCTCCTCCAAGCCCAAGTCCTCCAATACTTCCAATACCCAGTCCAAGTCCTGTACCTAGTCCCCCTTCAAGTCCTATTCCACCAAGTCCTAATCCTATAGCTCCAGCGTGAGTCAAGGCAACAAGAGATGCAAGGACAGCTACCTAAGAGACACAAGTTCATTAGTTTAGGTATATAAAACAATGTTCTTAGGTATAGAGGATACTTTTTTATTGGTATACTCTTTGTAATGCATTGTCTTGATAATTGATGTTAAATATGATATTTATTGGATAAAAGATTGATGAAAGCTCTTACTTTATTGTCAGACCGCTACTTTTCTTGTAGAATTAAAATCCTAATAGTGAGAGTGTCGTAATGCAGAAATAATGAATCGAATTAGAAGTTTAATTAATTGAACTATTTGAAAGTGTACATAAATTTTTATATCAAGCTTTATTTTGGGGAAATATTATTTAGGAAAGTTGTTTCAGACATTAAGACAATGTTAATGCTTTAGTTTTCAAAATTTATTTAACTTGATCATACCTAACTGTTGTGATTTTTACCCAAAAATTTTTTTTAGTTAATTGATGTATTGACTGTAAATTTTATGTACGTTACTTTGGGATCTATTTTTGAATTAACACTAGGACTAGTACAAAATTATATGTAACTCCTGAAATTTGAATTATTACTGAAAAAATAACAATATGTAATAAATGAAATCTGTTAATTTTCTGATGGGAAAACTGAAAAAAAACTTTTCAGGTATCTTACTTGCGCAATCATTATTGATAAATTGTTGATGTGGTACAAACGGAACTAAGACACAAACTGATAATTTTAACAAACTTCACCTACATATATATAGCAAAACCTATGTTTACATTCACTATTAGACCAAGCAAATTTAAATCAGTCTTCTGATACTAATGCATGAATTTGAAATAATTAAGGATTTTTAAATGGGAAACCGCGCCGTCATTTTGGGGTTAACTGTAAAAATTTTCTTACTTCTCACTCTGACTGAACATGCATTAAGTGCATACAAAGCATTATGCAATACTTTACGACTATTACACCTATTTAGGTCCATGTCTCGGCTGACCAGAACGGCGTGTTATTGTTCACTGAATTACTGGGTGGACAAGTTGATTTTTAAATATTTTCAGCGTAGCAGCAATTTCCTTGAAATGGCGACCAAAATATTAGAGGAAAGTAGGTGAACTAAATGTTTACTATTTTTTTGAAATAGCAGTTATGAAATGTATTGGAACTTAGAAGTACAAATAAGCGCAGTAAATTATAAATGTTCGTTAACTTTTATATTTTTTTTATTAATGTTACACACAATGTATAATTAAGATCCTACCATTGATTTTTCAGGAAAATGTAATGCTTGATAAAATATTTCGCTTATCTTGTAGTAAGTCAAACTTATGATGAAATATACAACTTTCAAAGTATCATAATAATTTTTTTTATAAAAATAAGGGAAGTGTAATTTTGTTTGGACAATTATGATATTTTAATTCTTGTATATTTCACAAAAATTTTGACCACGTCTCATTGCATGCAAATATTTTTATAAAGAATCAAATTTTCTCAAAAAATGAGTGATGTAAAGTTTAGCATTTTAATAACCTACAATGCTTTAGGTACCACTGAAAGCTGCCGACTTCTATCGCATTCGGCGATAACAGTATCTGCAAAAGTGGAATTTCAAGAAATAATTACTCTACAGGCCCCGCCCCGACCAATTACAGAAAGTTACGGCTAGGGTTACGAGTAGCCGGTACCTATATGTTTGGTGGCGCCACTAACGAGTGGCTTTCAGGTATAATTCAGTGCTGGTCGGAGCATTATCCCGTATAGTAGTTGTTTCTTGAAATTCCGCTTTTAGATGCAAACTTATTGCTAATTAATGTAAAAAATGTTATTTTAGCGATTAAACTGGAGATGTACAGTCTTCAAAAAAATTTTAAAATGTTAAATTTGTTTATAGCTAAATATTTTCAATTCTAATTTTTGTTAAAAATTTTGTTAAAAAAACTATTCGAAAACCAAAGAGACAATTAAAAACGAATTTTAATTAAAAAGCAACAAGATCACATCGCAAAAAAATTTGTTTAAACTAAATTTTATTTTATATGGCTATGTGTATCCATATACCTTTCTGTTATTGTAAACTAGAAATTTTATGAGCTATATTTTTTCCTTGTTAAGTTTTCCGTTTTTTAAATAAACTTTATATTTATGTAAACATCGGTTTTTTTGTATTGTTGCTGTTGTGTTATAGAAAAAATCCTTTTCTTTGCCCATAAAATATCGAGGATAAGAGAAAATCGTACCTAGTGCCTGAAAGAATGTTTTCAAATAAATTTTAGTAGCAAAACAGAAAATAGATCAGTGTTATTATATGCACAGTAAAAATACTTCCACAGATGTAGACTTAAATGTGAATAAAACCTAATTTAAAAACACTTTTCAGATAAAAAAATATTAGCCTTTTAATAATTTTTATTGAAAATTTATTTAATATTTGTTTATACAGTGTAGGTATTTATTTTACCTGAAAAAAAAAATATTTTTACTAAGTTGCAACACTGTATGAAGATATGTTTCAGAAAAATACACTATAAAGAAGATCCCTATTATTTGTTGCTCTCAGTGTTTTTTTTTAATATTTTGTAAACTAATTGAAGTTTCTAATTTGATGAGTTTTTAGTTTCACTAATTTATTTATTTATTTATTACCAGATGACAGAATAAGATATATATTATGTATGGATGAGAATATCATGGTCTTTTGTCAGGGAACTTTGCATGCGTTTTGTTTTTGAGTTTCTGGTCATAGCAATGTGACATGTTATCTCAGCAGGACTCACAAAATCAAGCGAGAACCAGTATTAGAACACCGCAACGTGATCGAAGAGACTCATTGATAATAGCATCAATAATAACAAGAATGAGAATGGTTGTACAGATTTGTTTCTAAAGAAGTCAGGTTTCTTACATAGGACCTATGGGTTGACATATTTTGGAATCATAAGTAAAATCAACAGTAAGATTGTCCTCGGTTTCCTGTTGGAGGCACCGACAAAGCTAGATTAGAGAAAAGGTATTTCAAATGTAGCATGGGTCTGCTTAAAATTGATCTACTACTGGCATGCACAATGGGTCGCAAAACCTAAGTGATGCTGTTAATCGCGCTGTTTTTGCAGCAATACTTCAAAAATACATTATTTAATTCTTTACAATTTGTCAGTATAGGATAATCAAATACTATTGGATTTTAAAATAAAGTCGACAAAAACTTCTTCAGGACTAATTTTATTTATCCAAAAAACAAGCAGTTCGTTGTCAAACTTTTATAAAAGTTGGCATTGACATGGAGGAAAAAACATATTTTCAAAACAGGCTATTAATAATATTGTAACCTCGATATTGCCTTTTCGTGGAAACACGTCACGTAGACAAACACTTTATTGTCACTCTTGATTATACAAGAAATATCCTTCAAACTAGTTTCACAACTGCCAATACTTTACTTTGACGTTTGCCAATCGTCTTCGACTGCTCAATATAAACTGACTTCAGCGGCAGATTTGATCCGCTTATATAGGTTTTTAGGGTTCTAAAAGTTTTTGCGGTCTCGAGAATCATGTGGAATGTGGTCGAGAATATTCCAGAAAACGTCAAAATAAAGGCATCACAAAAATTATAAATTCTAACATAAACAGTAACGTAATTTTCAAACTAACGAGGTAGATGAGCTTCAATTATGAATTCTAACGTAAACAGGAACATAATTAACAAACTTGGGGTGAGCTTCCGTAACAATATTTAAATTTAATGGAGCAATGGATATATAAATCAATTTTCTGTTTAGAACTGTGAATTTTTATAAAAGTTTGACAATGAACTTATGTTTGTTTTTTGGATAAATAAAATTAGTCCTGAAGAAGTTTTTCAATAAAAAACGAAATGTCGACTTTATTTTAAAATCCAATAGCATTTAATTATCCTATACTGACAAATTGTACAGAATTATAGAACATTAAGGATGTTAGAAGTTCGGAATTAATACATTATTTTTCAAAAAAAACTATGTGATATACAGGGTGTCCAAAAATGAGCTGCCAAAAACTAACTGTGAATTCTATGACCAAAAATAATAGAAAAAGTTGTATAAATATAGGACCATAAACGTCCTCTAATAGAATTATAGTCTCTTAAATGGGGACTCCATAATTTATATTTTCCCAAATATTTCCATAACGGATCGAGTTTGTTCTAAAGATAATTCCCCGTAATTAGTCATAGGCGTGCCTATGGCAAAATGAAATGAGAAAAATCACCTTTTAGGCTAACAAGTAAATATTATGAATTACTTCTTAAATAAATTCAAAGCTATTACACAGTTATCATTAAAAGAAAAATACAGGCAACTTCGGAAAACGATTTATTGTTTCCATGTATACAATCATTAAAGCTACAATATATACAAAACTACAAGTAATAAATTAGAGATGAGCAGCAGGAATGATAATCAACGAATATGGAAGGCGATGACGACAGCGGTGTCAGTGATAGAAGTCAGTCAGTTGGTATGAGTTTCCCACGATCTACAATAGACCATGGCCTCCAAGTCCGATTCCTCCGAGAGCAACCCCATGAGTCGCGACAATTTGAGGATGCGCAGCGTGTCCTATCCGGCTTACTATAGCGTTGAAGCCATTATGAGGATCGGCCGTGTATTTAACAACACGGATAGTACCGTCAGGTTCGGCTAGGGAGTATTCGCCCTTAACAGTGTCGCCAACACGAACTTCAGTTTGCTGCTTTTGGTCGCCTGTGTGGCCGTCCGCCACTCCATATTTGAACTCGTAACGAGCTGGAGTCTGCAAAAGGAATATTATATATTAATTATTGTAGAAATTGTAGAAATTAATTGTTTGAAAAAGAAGTAAAGAACCTCAACAAAATTGCAGGTGTTTTTCCACAAATATCGGCTATATAAACCCAATAATAAATTAATCCAGTTTTAACTTACTTTCTGATTTCTGATTTCTGGCATTTTCATAATGATGAATAGCATATTAATAAAATATATACTGTGTTTATTATCATATACAGGGTGTCTTTGAAAGGTTGGGAAATCTCGGAGCTGGAGATACTGGTGACCAAAAAAAGTCGATTGAGCCAAATATGCCTTATCCGAATGTTGCTGGTTTCAAAAATACAGGGCGGTCAATGCTAGAATTTTATTTTGAAATATCTCAATAACTTTGAAACCTGTCGGAGTATTTTAAAAAATTGGCCCAATTATGTTTTTGGCACAACAAATAAGAATTTTTAACTAATTTTGCCATAAGTGGCGCCCTCTACTAGTGACGTCAAAATTAGTTAAAAATTCTTATTTGCCGTGCCAAAAAACATAATTGTTCCAATTTTTTTTAATACTCGTCAGATTTCAAAGTTATTGAGATATTTCAAAATAAAATTCTAGCATTGAACGCCCTGTATTTTTGAAACCAGCAACATTCGGATAAGGCATATTCAGCTCAATCGACTTTTTTTTTGGTCACCAGTATCTCCAGCTCAGAGATTTCCCAACCTTTCACAGACATCCTGTATAACAATATAATATAGTTATATAATAGTTAATATAAACAGATAATAATTACGCTAATGAAGAATTTCAGGCAGCTAACGAATTAGGCAGGTACCAGTTCAACATTTTATAGTTTTTGAATTTGACTGGTATTAAATTTTATTAAACAGATCGTAAATTAATGAATGTCTCTGTCGTTTCTTAGTTTGCCTGATGCCAATGGTGAATGAGTAAATATTACTAGTAGCCCATAAAGAAATAATTTTTTTTCTATTCCTATT
Source organism: Monochamus alternatus (assembly GCA_037114965.1). Classification (NCBI taxonomy): domain Eukaryota; kingdom Metazoa; phylum Arthropoda; class Insecta; order Coleoptera; family Cerambycidae; genus Monochamus; species Monochamus alternatus. The sequence continues at coordinate 66,496,600 of CM073431.1, read as the reverse complement.
AATTTATATATTAATTATTCAACTGCTTTTGAGCAATTAATAGTACGTATCAATAAGCAAATAGCGTGAGTTTTTATAGTGAGCTTCTACAATGATAATTCGGTATGTCAATAGTGTACGCAGTAAATTCTTGGAAATTTTTAAGCCGATAAATACGTTCCATTGGTGTAAAATGGAAAGAATTTTTAACAAGTGGAAAGGAATGAATAATTAAAAAGTTTTAAAATTATTAAATTGCCAACGCCTCTCAGAAGGTGGAACTGTCAATTATTATCATTGAGGGGACTAATGTCATTTGATATTTTAACAAAATAATTTTGACGTTTTCAAATCAATTTTCTTTCTCGATACTTGTATCTTAGTATTTATTGTTACAGTCGTAGATAAAGTATAGTATAGTATTCAACTTGCGGTAATGGTCATAACTCACTTGATGAATTACAGCACTCACCTGCGGCTCGTGCTGAAAACTTCATCTGCGTGAGTTATCACCTGCATTACCGTTCGTTAAATAATATACTATTACAGTATAGCTACTATAGCCTGAATTGGATTCTAATATACAGGGTGTTCCTGCATAGGCGAAACGACTCCTGTAAGAGACACAATTTTTGTGTTGAAAAATGGCCTTCTGAGATACAGCTCTGCTGGTTTAACAAACAGCATCATCAGTAAAATGCTGTTTCTATATGAGGTACGTCAAAATGTTATTAAGAAAAGTTTTCCGTTTTGAGTGAAGAACTGAGTATGTTTGCAAAATTTCATGTCCTGAACCTACTTTTATTTTTGCTCTATCTTCAGGTTTGTTTACTAGCAAAGTACTCTTTGTGTATGAAATGTAACAAAATGATATTGAGAAAAATTTCTTAGAATAAAGAATTAAGGACGTGTACAAAATTAGTGTCCTATGCCTACCTTGACAAAAATCTAAAATGGAGCAGAAATCAAAGTAGGCCAGGACAATGAAATTTTGCACATAGGTATACCCAGTGTTCTATCCTGAGAAATTTTTATCAATAACTTTTTGTCGTATCTTCTCGTAACTCATACAGAAACGGCATTTCAGTATCGAAAATATCTAAAAATCGAGAAGTTTTTCTGATGAAATAAAAACAGTTTTTTCATATTTCCAAGGCATACTTGATTTTATAAATTTGAAATCATGGCAAATTTTGTTTCTTAAACAAGCATTGCTGAATTTCAGAAGGCCATTTATGAATACTAAAATTTTTTGTCTCTCTTACAAAGGTCTTTTCGTTTATCCAGGGACACCCTGCATGTTGCTTATATTAAAGATGAAAATATTGCTTGATATTGTATACATTTTCGGAAAATGTCAGTAACTATAACATATTTTATATTTACCAATTTTTAACCCATAATATTAATCAGGAAATTGAGCTAGTTATATTTTACATTTAAAAAATACGTAAGGCTTCACTTGGAAAACAGTGTATTGCCTATCTATCTAATTCAGTGACTATAAGACTTTGTAGGAAAATTATGAATTGCAGCGTTGCCAAATTTTTTATGATTTCTAGGAAAATCACTTCGAGGGAAACCGTAGTATGATTACTGATAATGTGTATCTCAGCTTCAAATAAATTTAACAAGGATTCTTTTCAGATGAGATGTAAACACACTGTATATGGTAAATGTCTGACCTTAATTAGAAACAGTAATACTATTAATTTAACCAATAATTTTTGAGAGATATAGGGATTTCTAATATTTATTTAATAATATCTACCAATTTTAGCCAACTTCCACAATTTTGACACTATTTTTTTATATGAAATATTTAAGAAATAGTTTACTGTTTGTATTTTTTCTATGACTTTGCTTGCTGTTAACATGATTGATGCTAAAAGTAGTTTCTTCCAGTGGCGGCTGTTGAAATTTCAGGTATATCATATCTTAATAACCAGACATGGGACCCAAACCAAACTTTAGTATATATGTACTGTGGCTATATAAAGAACTTCAGTAGAAGGAGAACGATTTTTTCAGCTTGTGAAAAAAAGTTAAAAAAAGGGGGTCTCACCGAAGATTTCCAAATTGGCTTCTTTAAATTTCGAGAAACATTTTTTTTTCATAAACTAGACATAATTCTACCGATAGGTTTCAGATTTTATTAAAAAAATTTAATTTTTGTTAAATTACAGCAATTTGAAAATTAATATTGTATTTGTGATACATTATAAAAATTTCAAAATGCTATAAATTCCACAAATATAGTTATTTTTTAATAAAACTTGAAACCTATCCGTAAAATCTAGTTTATGGAAAAAACTGTTTCTCGAAATTTAAAGAAGCCATTTTGGAAATCTTCGGTGAGGCCCACGCCCACGTTTTTTTTTAACTTTTTTTCGTAAACTGTAAAATCGTTCTTCTCCTACCCAAGTTCTCTATATGGCCTAAAGTTTTATTTGGTACCCATGTCTGGCTATTGAGGTATGGCATCCCTGAAATCTCACCAGCCGCCACTGGTTTCTTCATGAATTTAGTTAATATTATTTTCATTGGATGTTACGCAACTGAATCAGATTTTATTAGCTAGGGTAAATACACTCGCTTTGTTTTGGATTCATTAAATAACTTACGTGAACATCCACTACAGTAGGTCTCGCTGCAATTGCAACTCCATGGCCAAGACCTAGTCCTCCACCTAGCGCTAACCCTCCTCCTAGACCTAATCCTCCAACTCCTAGTCCTCCAGATACAACAGAAATTGCACCAGCTTTAACTGTTGCTATTACAGCAATCAAGGTAAAGATCTAAAACACATATTTTGTTTCTAATTTCCTAGCATACCTTAGGCAAAAAAATTAAATATTAAAGAAAATGTAGTTACTTTGTTACATAACAGAATGTAAAAATTTCTATTAGATATACTCGCGTCAAGAATTCAGACGACTTACGTCATACGAACAAATGAATAAATCATCATATTTTCATCAAAATATTTAAGAAACTGCAACTGATAGTAATAAAATTATATACTACACTAAAAGTTTGCATTTTATATTGTACTAAATTGCAAAAAATGATTGTTTTTAACGCGACCAATTATCGAAAATTACGTTGACAATAAAAACAAATGTGTAACGTCAGCCGTGACGTAAGACGTCTGAATTCTTGACGCGAGTATATTGCTATTTCTTTTCTTAGTAGGTTTGTGTCAAATTTTCATGTCAACAAATATTAGCGTAAATTGCGTGCGTGTGATTTAAGCCAGCTTCAGAGACCGACGTAGTGTTGCCAGCGACACAAAGTCACGTGATTTTGAGCCAATGAAATCCCACTTTTTGCAGTTGAAATCGGGTGAAGTTCAAAATTTCCAACTTCTACTATTCAACGGAGCAATAGTTGTACATAACATAACCAGCACTAATAAAACCAACTTTATATAATATTTATTACATAAAAATTAAACTAGTGGTGGGGATATCAGCGCTTGAATGAAAATTACCACTGAATACATTGAAACATTGACTGCCAATAACTCAGGAACCGACAAAGTTATGCAACCTAAACGTTATTTTAGATTCTTGACTTCTTTTTAAGCATAGCTCTATAAATAAGAGAAATATGTTCTGATTTTCCGAAATAACACGGTAAAACTAGCGCCTTCTAAGAGTAACGTCAAAATAAACTTCAAATTCGTAATTTTCACATTAAAAAACCCAACACTACCAATTTTCAGTCATGCTATCAAAACTTTCTCAATTATTAAGAAATTTCAGAATAAAATTTAAACTAATTTAAAATTCAATATTTTAGGGTCTAGTATCATTATATAAATTTATACAATGCTAGTATCTCGAGCTTAGTGTTGACTCAATTTTTCTGACTCCCATAGAGCCCATATAGATTGCAGGTACATCTTCACGAAAATGTACGAATTGCAAAAAATTCTAATAACATTTTATTTCTACAAAAGCAGTTTCATTCTCTATTGAAATTTTTATTAATATCTGAATTAATATTGAATACTGATTTAAATAATTTTAATAATGTTAAAAATTTCAACACTTTACATTTTTAATTAAAAAGGAGTTGGAAAATTAAAGGAAAGCTACTTACTTGTGCAAACATTGTTGTAGTTATTATTAACTATATATTCAAACTGATAGCAGTATCACAAATCTGTTGCTTATATATACTGGCAGAATTGACACATTCACTCTTATAATTAATGCATTATAAAGTACAGAAACAACTTTGGTGGTACTATGTAGAGTAGTTTAAAAAATCACCTGTTATAGTTTAATGAAAGAGTGGTAGTACAGAAAGTCGTTATGTATATTTTGGACATAAATCTTGAATGCGGTTAGCTCGTTATTTATGGATATTGGAATTCTGGTTTCCTGTTCTCGCTTCGTTGTAAATCCTTTAATTAATGATTGTGTGGTTAATATTTGTTGTTATGGATTTAGTATTCATATAAGTAAATGCCATTAAAATAACGACTGGGTCCTTTCAATCATTTCGAGTGTCACTCAAAGTGATTCAAATACAAATAAAGAAAAGGCTTATAAACGGGGTAATTCACAGCTCGTGGCTAAAAATTTAAAAAAAAATAGGTAAATAATCTTGCAATTATTATTGGTATAGAAGGGGAGTTAAAATAGGAAGAGAAGCAAAATTATATTTGGTGATAAAGACATTTTTTTTTTATTTTTTGGTATTGTAATAACATTCTTAAGCTACACATTTAGATAACAAATGATGTAGATGTGGAAGACTTTCAACTTATTTCACTTTTATTATCGATTCCAAGAGACATTTCACAATCGTGTGAACAATAACTATTTAAACAATGTCTTGTATAATAACGCACATTCTCACCTTATACCGCATACTGTTATATCGAAATAAATGTATAAAATAGACGTGCAAGTTCTATCACATGCTCTCTAAATTGACACCGCAATGATAACGCAAAGGGATGACTTTGTTTATCAAATCAAATTGCATAGAAAAAGTGCTAACTATTCAAAAGTTTTCTTAATTTAAAATCGATTCAAATAATCTATATTTTTTTCTTCATACTGAACGCGTCCATATTTGGATTATACAGTATGCGCTAAAAGTATGGAATAGATTCAATAAAAACGAAATAATTATTTTTTGGGAAAAATCCTCGAACAGGTCGATTTTTAATTTAAAAAATACATATTTTAGCGTAAAATGCGATTTTCAAATGTCATTTGTTTTCGAGTAATGACGTCATCGATTTTTTTTTAAATGGCAACACCATATTTTTTCCTTGATTCTGAAAGATTGTTTAATTCTCTATCAGACAGTACTAAAATTTTGCCCTCTTACATAGGAAAGTTTTCGAGTAAATGACGATTGAATGTTAGAAAACGTAAATTTTATCCATAAACAAGTAACAATTCTGAGGTATGTAAAATAAAATACAATTGGTTCAATTTTATACTTAAATTAAATGTTCGAATTGCCATCCACCAACTTCTTGACAATGCGCAAGTCTGTGAAGAAATTCTTCTTGCACATTATGAATGATTTCTGGGGTAACTCTGCGTATTTCGTCCCGAATGCGATTTTGAAGTTCTTGTACAGGGCGCGCATAGTGCGGAGGTGCACCGTCTTGCTGAAACCATATGGTATCGTCAGGAATATCAGGGTCATTATCGTTAGGAAAAATTACTGCAAGGGCTGGAACAAGGTCATTTTCTAGAAGCTCTAAATATCTTTGTCCTGTAAGGGTTCCTTCAAAGAAGAAAGGCCCTACTATTCTGTCGTCAACTATTCCAGCCCACACATTTAATTTCTGAGGGTGTTGGTGATGCCTCTGCCATCCAATGAGGATTTTCCCGACTCCAATATCTGCAAGGTTGACGGTTTACTGTACCATTCAGACAAAATGTGGCCTCATCTGAAAAAAGTTTTTGCCGGTGTAAATTTCTATTTCCTTGACATAAATCCATTAGAATTTCGCAAAAGTGTAAGCGGCGATTGGGATCATCTTCATTGAGTTCCTGCACAAGTTGAATTTTGCAGGGATGATATTTTTCCTTCCTCAAGATACGTAGCACTGTGCTCTGACTAGTGTCATTGTTTAATGCAACCAATCGTGAAGAATTATGAGGATTATCCACCATACTTATCAAAATGTTCTGTTTCTGATTTTCATTAATGCTTGGACGTCCAGGTTTTGAAATATTTACAACATTGTCAATTTCTCTAAATTTAGACTCTACCTTACTGACTTGATTGGCTGATAGGGCGATCTAGATATTATTCATTAAATAAATCGCAAACTTCCTGCTGATTTCTAGTCATATTCCCGCATCCGATAAGAATTAAAATTTCAATTCTTTGAGTAACAGTTAAATGTGCCATAATACTTTAAATTGAATAATAATTTCTATGTCGCTTACAATACTTATCAGAAAGTCGGTGTGACAATGACACTTTGCAAAGATTTTCACCTACGTGATCCATAAAAGAACTATGGAATTCGAAAAACTAAACTTCGAGAATTTTTCCCAAAAAATAATTGTTTCATTTTTATTGAATTTATTCCATACCTTTGGCGCATACTGTAAAAAAAACATTATTTACGCACGACGAAAAACAATATAATCGTTTCGATATAAAAAAATAACTAATATTATTGTCCTAAAAAATTACGTAACTCAAGAACTACAAAGATTTACGTGATCAATAAAGACGTTACCTTTTGCTTTAAAATGTCTGAACATTCATAATTCAGAGGACACAGGGTAAAGTAAAAACTCTGTCGGATCTACTACGCCTCTGTTGTTTTATTGTAAATTTTCATAGTAAAAGTTTAGTTTTTGCACGATCTGTCAATTTAACGCATTTACTGGTTGAATTAAAAGGAATAGTAAGTTGTGTTTACAAATGTCAGATCGGTGAGAACAGTCACTTACCGATCGGAGGCAGTAAGTTATCAAACATGAAAAATGTGTAATTTTATTTATCCACAACTACCCTATAATCAGACTTTTATCCACACATATGAACCGTCTAAAGTGATACTATGTCCATTAGTATCACTATTTCACTAGTAGAGTAATGAAAAAATAATAAACCTAAAGTGAATCTAATTTAATTTATTTATTTAATAACATTAACATTTATAGTAATAGACATTTCGTATTTTGTTTTATCAGATGTAACTTCCTTTCTGTTAATAACAACTCTTGTAGCACTGTTGTCATCATTTTTGGAACGCATAACATTTGTTGAAGTTTGTGGAGAATTTTCACATGTTGCGGATGTCTCTTCTTGTAAAGAACCGTTATACAGGGTGTCCCAAAATAGAAGGCCATACCATTAACCACATATTCTTTGGACTTTCTTTATGCCATTTTTTATTTGGGCGCCCCTGTTTCAATATACAGGATGTTAAATTTACATTTAAAAAAACTATTTTTGTTAATAATCCCATTGTTTTGTTGTTTTGTAAAATACACACTTGAAATTTTGCACGTACTTTCCGGTATACTTTTCATACTGTTCATGTTTCATGTCAAAAGAGAATATCTTTCAAAAGATAAGGTTTTCGCTACTTAAAAGGGCACGTACATGTGTTAATGAGGAGGGTGGGCAAGTAGAACGTTTGTTAAATTAGTTGTAATTAATTAATTATTTTATTTAATGTTATTTAGATTAAAAGTTATTATATTGATCGTTCATTATTACTAATACTAAACAAGACTATTATTATTTGGTTGATAATAGTAGGTATTACAGATTTTAATGTCATATTAGTTGTTCAATTCATAAGTATTCCTCATTTTATAAAATTTAAAATTATCCAGTTTGTTTTAATTAGCAAGTATTCATTCAGTAAGTATTTCGATTTGCTAAGTTGCCAAGGTATTGTGATAATAGGTATATCCACAAAATTTCAGTTTCACGTGAAAATGATAGTGAATGATAGATTTATGGGCACTACAAATTGCCACTTTTCTTCAAAACGGAGCATTTAAACAAAAAAAAAATACAAAAGAGATAAAATGATCAGAAGAAAATTCTACGTTTGATATTTCAAAAAAAGCTGCATAGGCGTACTTAGAAATAATTGGAGGGGACAAAGGGTACTGCATTCACCCTTCGATTTTTTTCACCAAAATTACATGAAAAGTATGCCGGAATAAGATAAAAGTACGTGAAAAATTTCAAGTGTGTATCTTACAAAACAATGGGATTATTAACAAAAATACTTTTTTAAAATGTAACTTTAACACCCTGTATATTGAAACAGGAGTGCCCAAATAAAAAATGGCATAAGGAAAGTCGCATTATTTTTGTCCAAAGAATATGTGGTTAATGGTATGGCCTTCTATTTTGGGACACCCTGTATTTTCTATCGAATATCTTTGCAATACCTGAAACCCTCATTATTATTGCAACCTAAAATATTTGAAAGTTCACTATATACCTAACAACATGTAAAGGGGTATAAAGATATTACGTTAATCATTAAATATTCTTTATCGGAAGCCTCAGTCAAAAATTCTTTAATTATGTGCTCTTTCCAATACTGCAGCTTTTTTTGTTTTGTATCCTCTCGATTTACTCTTCAAATAACCAGTAAGCTTGTTATATTTTCCAGTATATATGTTTTTGTAGACCTTTATAGTAGCCTACAACATTGAATACTTTGACCACATAGATGCTTAGATGTTAAATGGGCATGTTTATACACATCCGTCACAGTGCCGTATCAGTGCTGTCAGTGCTGCTTCAGTGTCCGTTCAGTGGCTTTTAAATACGCCGGCGACGATATTTTTGAAATTCTACTGACGAACTGACCAGATTTTTGTATTACTTAGAACGGACGAAAAGTTTATCGAGCTAGTATGAAATTTAGATCAACTGCATGATAAATATATTCAGATCACTTTGTTTGATCGTCTACTAACTCCTTTTTACGGACTACGGACGGATATGTGTAAACTGGCATCAGTGATCGACCACAAATAACACTGATACTGAACTGACACTGAACTGATAGGTCACTGATGTGTGTAAATGGACCTTAAGTCATGCGAATATTTTATTATTAAATTCCAATAATTCTGACTTCACCAATATGATTGTATTGTGATTATAGATAAAACGTTGTATCGCATTCGTGTTTTAATTGTCTGTTATCCACTTAAGAATATTAAAATGCTAGTTCAAACACTTATACAATAACTATTACTATTGTAATTTTTAATGGTGGAATTTTGAGATTATTTGATAAATGATAGTTGTCTCAAACTTTTAAAATGATTCCATAATAAATTTTTTACTAAAATAAATTTTCATAGTAGGTACAACAAGCCAATCAGTAATTGTCAATGAAACATTTAAATGACGGGCGTTTACAATTTATAATCCAAGATTAATCCTTGCCCTTAACATTTTCTAGTTGAACAGGACCAGTTCAACTTGTAGATGTTCTGATCTTGTTTGGTATGCCTTTTTGACTTCGGTTGAGTGCAGCGTTCCGGAACAATGATCGCCTTGTTGTAGGTCAACTTATATTCCTGTACCCTGTACTGTTAGTGAATTATGTTAGTATTTCTATATTTTTATCGTCCTCAGAGAACCATTATCAAGGCATTCTAGATAATTATTTACTTACTGATATATAAGGAACACATATTAGACTGGAATAATCACAGAATAACAAAGCATATAGACAGATACGTTAATATATTTTATATTTCACTTCTTTATAATTTAGTTATCATACTTAATATACGAGACAAACATACCCATATCATCCCGGACATTCATAGCAGCGGGCAAAATAAATCTTTTCACGTCCGCTGCCATGAGAACCCAAAAATAATGACGCTTAGGCTGTTATGGATATTTTTAAAAATATTTCTAGCATCAGTCATAACCACAAATCAAGAAACGTCAAAGCTATGACCTTTTATAGTTTTTATTTTGTATGAAATGAAATATAAATAAATTTATAAAAAAACCGCTAAAGTCATTCGTCAGCGGTCCATCAAACATATATCGGTTTCGACCCTATTAGCTCTAGTGAGTAGGTACCTATGTTATAGGTGAGGTAACCGATGACTAACCTTGGCTGTTTTGCCTGTCCTGAAGGAAGAATGAGTGCGCTATATGTGGTAGCTACATTTATCTACTATATATATTGTTAATTTACAGCGAAGCTAGGTAAAGAGACTTTTATCTAAGAAACTTTTGTACGCAGAACGTATTCTGCAAGCAACGGCCATCATTTTAAATACCATCTACTGTTTCAAGTTATTTAAAATTTTATTCTATACCTATCTTGAGAAAGTCTCTATGAAAAACATTCTCGATAGGTATGTCTAGGAGTATATATGATTATTATGTAGAAAAACTGCCAATTGCTAATTGCTATGTTAATTTTTGATACAATTTATCATATAACTTATCCTTTGTCAAGGATCTTGGTGTGTTGTTTGATGAAAAGTTATCGTTTAATTGAGCATATGTCTTGTACTCTCAAATCTGCTTGTAGGAACTTGAGATTTGTTCTTCGCAATTCTAAGAATTTTAAAAACATGGAAACCCTTAAATTGCTGTATTGCTCATTTGTACGCTCCAAGCTTGAGTATACAGCTATTGTTTGGTCACCTATTTATAATGAGTAACAGACTGCGATTGAAAAGGTTCAGCGAGGATTCATGAAATCTGCGCTTTACTTAATTGATGGTGAGTATGTTCCCAGGGGAATAGCAAGCGACATTTTGCTGCAGCGTACTAAACTTTACATTCTCTCTTCGAGAAGAATAACCTCTTCAATTATTAACTTACACAAAATTCTGCATAGCTCCATTAAGGAAGAAGAACTTTTATCTCAGATCGCTTTTAAAATACCATCTTTTAATTTGCGAAACAGTGCTATTTTTAAGTTGCCTCAAGCGCACACAAATCTACGATCGCATCCCCATTGTATCAAATGATCACGCATTATAAAAACATAGAGAATTTGCTTGATATATTTGTCCGTTCTATTGCGTATATTAAGCGACTATATTCTGTTTAGGTATTTATATTTTTTTCTCCATATTTTTATCTCTTTTGTATTCTCTATTTATGATGCTTTTTTTTAACTCTTAAGTTTGTAATATGTAAGTATCTGTGAATGCTTATATATATGTATGTGTATCTATTTTATTCATGTACAATTTTTTATTAGTGTTGCTTTGTGTATTTCTTTTTAGATTATTTTATTGTACTCACTTTATGTATTTAACACTATGATTCCTCATCCTGTGTTAGTCCCGTGGGGGTGTTATAATTAAATAAATAAATATTCAGTATTATATTCTGGACATCCGGTATACAGTTGTACCTACAATATAGTTCAATTCAATAATCTCAATAGCATTTACCGATTTCTGTTAAAGTAACGTTGTTGTAATTCTAAATCACGTTACTGCTCTATTTTTATAAAAAAAATATTATAATCATTAACAAACAGTTCGTCAAACCTCAATATTAAGTTTTTAAAAATATCATAGTATTGTACTGGTCCAATATTCCAATATTTCAAAGACGCTATTAAAAATATAAGCAAGACAAAATGATCCAGAAATATAGATAGATAGATTTATCTATTAATTATTTTGCATTGTGCAACAAGTACATACATACTAATATACGTATACGTTTTAAATATCATAGGCAACCTTTATAAAAATAAGTTAGACCTATATACATACATTGGTATAATAATATTTTTATGCATACAACTAGTTATATCTACATATTTAGATCATTAACTCAATTAATTATCATGTCTGCCATACAACTGTTCCATTAGTTGATATTTCATCAAATTGTGAATTTAAAATTTACTAATCAAAAGGTATGTTTGTGCGAGGAATTAATTATTTCAACCGTTTAAACTGATACGATAACATAGAGATCACCATCCCAGAGAAAATGTATTGAATTGGCAATAACAATAACTGAAAACTACAACAATTATTTAAAATTATCGTGTTCGATATCAACACATTTACACAATTGTCAGCAGTGGACAACGGATCAGTTCGGTGAAGAACGAAGAAGGATGTATGTTTAAACGGAACTGGGATATTAGCTTATATACCTCTACAATGAAGTACAACAGAAGTACAATGAAGAAACTACAAAAGCTAATAATAAAGAATATATGGGTTAATATTGTGGCAGTAACTCAACGCTGGTCGAAGTTTTACTCCGCAGAGTAGTTAGTTTCACACAATATTATTAATACCTAGCAAAAAATGTATAACAAACAACGGCTTCTTGCGAGGAGATGCTTCTAACATTTTAGGATAAGGATATTTGTTTCTAATTTTTCGTATTCAGTTCTACGGAATACTTGGTATAATTTATTTTGAAGGAAAAGATCTTTCAAACAGGATATGGTGTCTTTAAATCTATTATGAGAAATTTTGACGACGATTTTATTTACATTGATAATATTTGTATAAGAGTAAAGAACGTTTGATAAATTATCGTTAATATAACTAGATTTTTTATTTAATAATGCTGTAAATCACATCGCGATTAGTACATAATACATATATAAAGAGATTTTTATAGATAATCATGATTCTCTTATCAATAATAAGTCACATTGTGACAAAATTGTTGTTTCTCATTTAAGAAACTGATTTTTGTGGACAGATAATATTTGCACGATAATATCTTTAAAAAGATTGTTATTAATAACTATTGATAAATACATGTTCATAAAACTACCCATCTTTTTATTTGAATTACAAACCGATACTAGTACTGATCCTGTCAATTAGTAAACTACTTTAGCCTAATATTTGATGACGATCTATTGTCTTCTATAACTAACTTTCTTACATATATGCGAAACAAAGGCAAAATGTGCCAATATCTCACTCAGTGAAATTTTTTGTTTTTAACTACAGGCTGAAACTGGTCAAGAATGTGTAAGTCGTTTTGTATATTTGTAAGCCTTTAAATAAAATACATGTTTCGACTGTTTGTTTTATGTCCATATCTGAGATGTGGAGTGTCCCAAATTCAATGTCGCTGAGCTGCTGTTGGCTAATAAATTTTGCTTGGAATTTTCAAATAGGAACAAAAGATTTACCTTTGAACCAAAAGTATTATTTTTGTAACTTATGAAAATAAGTGTTATGACATCATGAAATATATTTTCCCTAGAAACATACCTCTTCCTTTTCTTATTAGGAAAGACAGAGTGAAAAACTTAATAATAATATTTCTTTTCATTTAAAAGTTGCAAGTAGAAATGTAAAAACGCGCCTATTTTAATATGTCGAACAAAATCGGGTTAGTCACTTGGTCTCCATGGAAAACAATATACAGCTTGACGGTTGAAGACATATAAACTATTATATTTGTCATATTATTATAAGAAAAATATAGAACTATGAAATGATAATAATAATTATTAAAAATGAATACAGTTATACACAAATAATCATCAAACAAAAATATTTTAACAAATCAACTATAAACTATTTTCTGTGACCCCTTCTTATATATACATATCCAGTCGTTGCCGGATTTCTCTCTGATTGAATTTTTTTAAATATCTTTATAAATGTCTTTACTTGCAATTATAATTTTTTCTTTAAAATGGTAAATATTTTGCGAACGGGTCTTGTAAACATTGTTTTAAAGTCCCCATAAGCAAAAATCTAAAGGCATCAGCTGTGGAGTTTTTACTGGCTATTTTATGAAATTATTAATTCCTCTTCATCTCTCATAGCATACTTATTTCATCTAAATAATTACAGACAATACTCGTGTTCCGTAAGGTGGCACTCACACATATTGAAACCACACTGGTATTTTTTGTTGCAGATGCACATTTTTAAGAAGAATTAATTGGAAGTTCTTCTTGAAGATAACTCAGATACTTTCTATCATATCCAATATTTGTTCATAAAAATATGGTCCAATTAGATGGTGGCCAATGATGCCAAACAAAACTTTGAAACCAAAATGACCTTGATAGTCAAAGAATCCTCTCCATTTTTTTTGTGATCAGGAAATCTGATAAATTTGCATAGCCTTCCTTGCATATCTTTGAGTTTCCCCTTAATTAAGACATAGACATTTTCGAACAAACAGAAATATTTCAATATTAATCAGTTATTTGACAAATTGCGTCATAGTAATCAAACTGTCTATTGTTTTCCATGAAGACCAAATTAAGTATTATATAATATCTAAAACAAAAGGAAATGAAAGTTTATTAGAGAAACTCTCTCTGTCCTAATATGAAATGGAATGTGTATGATTCTGGGAAAAATATATTTCATGACGTCACAACAGGTATTTCCAAATGCTTCAAAAATAATATTTTTGGCTCAAAGGCAAGTCTAAGTGGTCCTGGTTGATACCCCCAAGCAAAATTTTTATTCGCGTTTTTTATTAGGGTCCATTATAGGCCTGGAGTAACAAGCTTGACACACCCTCTACTTCTAGATATTGTTTTGAAACCGCAATAAATGCATATTATGTTTTATTCTTACAATTATTTTTTTTTTATTTAAAAGTAAAAATGTTAGAGAAGGAGAATGTGTTATATGAATAAATTATCTAACAGCGATATAACTGTAACAGTGTTATCTATAAAATTTAATTTCAGTATATCATGATGTGTATCACTGATGACATATGTAACTTGATCGTTTCTTGTGATTTATTTAAGAACAGTTATTTTTCTATTTTAAAACTTTAGTAAATTTTCAAATCTCCTATTTTAAATTGAAAATTTTATAAAATTGATACTTAGTGGATAATTTTTGTACAAATTCATTTGTTCTAACTAGTCTTTGTACCATAATCCAAAATGGAATATTTTATATGCCGAGCTTTAGTTGGCAGTAGCTAATAGAATCTATCGAAATAATATTGAAAGCAATTTTAAGATAACCTTTGCTCATTCTGGATTTACAGAACTAGTCTCTTAAAAATTATATTACTGATATTATTTAATATTATACAGTGTGGAAGAAAAGTATGGAATAAATTCATTATTTCTAAAACAACGAAGTTTCATGAAATTTCCTCGGACACGTCGATTTTGCTTTTTAAAAAGACTCTTTTTTCTATACCAACGTATTTCCGACGTTCATTTGTCTTTGCGTGATGACGTCTTCGGATATTTTTTTAAATAGAACCCCTATACTTTTCAACGGATTCTTGTAGAGCTGAATTCAAAAATGTATAATTTCAACACTTTATTCCTTCAACTTTCCGAGAAAAAAATAATTACTAACGATTTGTTACAATCAAATAAACGCTCCAATTGACAGATGTCAATTCTGATTAGATTTTGTTTAGCTGCCAGAAACAGTTTCTGGGGTGACTTGATTTAATTTGTTGTTTTTGCTATCAAAAGATGTAATATTCTAACATGCAATCTAATAAAACAAAATAATAAATTAGGGGGTCAAATATGATTGAGGCAACCAGAATTTAATTATTAATTAATTAATTAGTTGCTTATTGTTAAATTGTTTTAAAAATAAAGAGTCTTTATCTTGTGATACTGTCGATGAATTCACTATATACATTTTACTCTCAACCAGCCCATCACAGACACAAATGGGAATATTCATATTTTTTTCAAGCTGATTTTATTGGATCGGTTATCTTTTTTCTCGGAAAGTTGAAGGAATAAAGTTTTGAAATTATACATTTTTGAATTCAGCAAGTTAAGCTCTACAAAAATCCGATGAAAAAATATGGGGGTTCTATTTAAAAAAATATCCGATGACGTCATCACGCAAAAACAAATAAACGTCGGAAATACGTTGGTATAGGAAAAAGAGTCTTTTTAAAAAGCAAAATCGACGCGTCCGAGGAAATTTTATGAAACTTTGTTGTTTTAGGAATAATGAATTTATTCCATACTTTTCTTCCACACTGTATAATAATTAAGTCGACGAAAGTTCTTTAAAAAAAACAGTATGTACGGTGTAAACATTTATTGTTTATTAACACTTTATCTAACTTAGGTATGTGGTATGTACAACAAAGGTATACATGAAATGAAACTTAACCATGACGTGATAGATGAGCAACGATAAAGATGAGCATGAAAATAACAATGATTATGGCAACGATGACGACTACAGGTTGACGTTGGCGAAAATGATGACATTAGCTTCAGTGGCCTCCAAGTCCTCCCAATCCCAAACCTCCTCCAAGACCTAAACCGCCGAGAGCGATTCCATGACTGGCAATGGGAACCACGGATTTGGTAATGATTTGAGGGTGAGCGGCATGGCCTATTCTACTGACAATAGCGTTGAAACCGTTATGGGGATCGGCAGTATATTTTACAACACGAATTGTGCCATCGGGTTCAGCAAGGGAGTATTCTCCCTTTACGGTGTCACCAACGCGAGATTCAGATTGCTGTTTCCTGTCACCAGTGTGGGCATCTTCTACTCCGTATTTGAATTCATAACGGGCAGGAGTCTGAAAATTCATAATTGTTATAATTTATAATAGGAAGGCATAATTCAGTTGAAGATTTTGTCATTTGTATTGATTTTAAAAGCAGAAACAGTGAAAACAGTATCAACATGGAAAAAAACTTATGCATATATTTGCATTGCAGGGAAACAACACATATGACAAAATAAAAATTAATTGAAACTGGATTTATAAATATTTTGCGTATGATTTGCAGCGACTAGCAATTTTTGTATAAACTATATAATAATTATTTACCCAATAAATTGAATATGGACATTATTACCGTATACGTATGTAAAATTTGTATAATTACATAAGAGTGGTAATAATGTAATATTCTATGTATTGCATAAAATGTTTTTTGTACAAGTGCCGAGGTTATTAATAATAATAATTAGTATTATACATAATTAGTATTCTAGTACGACATAATGTAAAAATCACCTGTTAAAAAGAAGTTACCGTAGCAACGAACATAAACGTAGCTGTCATATATTTTTTTTTTACTTGTAATTATTGTGAAAGTGTAAATATGAGTTCTAGCGATCATTTGCCATCAAATATTGAGAATGAAGCTTCTATTTTTGTTTCCAATCTTATGCCAAAAATCACGGAGATACTAACAAGCATTTGGTCGCTATGAAAAATGGTGAAGAAAAAAGTATTTAGGGGAGAGTGGGGTAATAACGCGCACAGGGTAATATCGCGCAGTGATGTTTTGCTCGTGTAACAGATAATAATTCAAGGTAAATATTGCTGACATCTAGCGGTCGTTCACTTAAATACTGTAGAGCAATGAATGATTCGTTAAAGTTTTATAGGTGACGTCACTTGAGTTTTGTTTACAATGCTAGTATATCTTATAATATTTGTGTTTTCTTTAACGAAGCAAGATAAGTCCTAATTTAGTACTTAAATTTTATGTTTTGTAGATATTTGCCATATCTTTGTAAATCATTGAAGCCTAAATGATAAAATTAATTAATCATTATTTTTTCTGTAAACCGATTTTGTACACAGAAGCACCTTAGGGTAATACCGCGAAATCCCAACATCCCAGAATCAATGTTGAGAGGTAAATTAATAAATGTGGAGCCACTCAGCGATGTACCTTTAGGTAGAAAATTCATATTTACTCCCCAACAAGAAGAGGAACTAGTCAAACATACAAAAACCTTAGCCAAAGTTAGCCAAACTGTCATGGAGTGAGTCCCCTTAGCTTAGTCCCAGAAAAACTGTGTATGATTTTCCAACAAGAAATGGATTTAAACATGCTTTGAATCACGAAAAACCATTTGCCGACAGAAAACATTGGCGACATATTTTTTTACATTGAATGTGAAATGGGACCTGTAGAAGCATTAGCAGATCCAGTAGCGAAGACATCAACATCAGCAAGTTCAGTAACCCCTCAGTTGTGAGTGTTCAAGACGTTGGTTCCAATTCCAAAAAAAGGATTTCATAAAATAATAACAAGAGGAACTAGAAAACAACTCAAAGATTTTAACAAGCACACCTTTTAGAAGGAAAAACAGTTGAAAGCACTGAAGAAAGCTGCAAAGTTTCTATATGTAAAAAAATAAATATGACTTATATCACGTAATTTCTATTCAATTACATTTTTAAGCATTTCTGAAAAAAATTCTCACTTTAAACTACAATTCTCAATATGGGCCATATTACCTTATAGTATGCACATCATTACCCCACAAGGTGGG
This sequence comes from Monochamus alternatus, assembly GCA_037114965.1. Lineage (NCBI taxonomy): Eukaryota > Metazoa > Arthropoda > Insecta > Coleoptera > Cerambycidae > Monochamus > Monochamus alternatus. The sequence goes on along the minus strand of CM073431.1, from coordinate 66,478,388 downwards.
GACTATCGCGCATTTGCATTATTTTACAACTAACAAAATTTCTCAGAATCAAAAATTTATAAATAAACTAAAATAATATTAGGTACTCCTCAGTTTCATGACCTAGTAGTGAATTATTTTCTTTAAGTGCGCGGTATTGCCCCACTCTCCCCTAACATAACTAACCAGAAAGTATATTTTAACGAATTAAGCAAAACACAGAAGACTTCATCTCTTTGGTGTTATTAGTCAATAATAAGAACAGAAATTTCACTGAAGAATAATATGAATTTCAAAATATACTTAAATTTGATTGTATTCCTGCAGCGAAAATCAGAAAGGTACAAACCTAAAGTATTAATAAAGAAACAAAAATCCAGATTTTTAATAAATGCGGACGATGATAAATTTCTGTTCATGGGAAAAAAAATTTATAACAATTATTTATTATACGCTATTTTGACTCTGCGTCCTAGTCATAATACCTAAAACCAAAACAAAAGTGTGTAGAGATTTTTTTTAACATATGAAAATATTGAGGGCTTGAATTTAGTAGAACAGGTAAGAAAATACGTTAAATTAAGAACTGAAAATTATGAAACTGATTCCACGGAGAAAGTGTGTATACTTAATACTGTTTCCGGCGATCTTCAACCTCCGTTTTAGCTCATTGTAGAACAGATTTTTTAGTATAAAAGGGCATGTTGCTTCGAAGTCTAATTCTGTCGCTGAAGGCTACATCGAAACCTCTACTGAAAACAAGAATCAAACGGCTATGAAAATTCTAGACGAAAGTGAGAAAATATTCACTTTGAAACCGGAAATATTCCCTCAACATCCAAAGTTGCTTCATCAACGTCTAAAAATTGACACTTAAAAGTATTTCCACCTATTCAAAACAATTGCATGTTAGCATCTGGTGTTAATTTATCCAGTTGTAAAAATTTTAATATTAATGTGTTTAACACATGCGTTTTCATATGACCTTACATATATTTTTTTAACAAATGTCTATTTTGAATCTAATTTAATTTACAATGTCATTATCGCGCCGAGAGCGTTGATACATATAAAAAAGTTCATGTGGCATAATGTAAGTCATTATAACATTCGAAATAATGCCATATCATAGGTATAATGTAAGTTGTAGTCACCATAACAAGAACAATGATTTCTCGTACATTTTTATAATCATAATTCACTATTTGTTTTGATATATGGTACTTACGTAATAATCTACAACTTGCTGTTTGGCAACAGCCACGGGTGCTGCAATAGCATGTCCCAAGGAAATTCCACCACCTCCCAGGCTAATACCTCCTCCAAGACCACCGTGTCCCAAGGAAATTCCACCACCTCCCAGACTAATACCTCCTCCAAGACCACCTCCTAGACCTATTCCTCCAGCTGAGTAAGAAAGTCCGGCATGAGCAGAAACTGCTAGTGCAACAATGGTCAAGACCTGAAAACATACTGATATTGTAGGGAGTAATACTCGAAGTGATATGTTTGTCATTATTGCTATTACTTCTGAAATATTACAAGTATTTTCTTTTTTGTATTTATCTCTAATGTTTGCCTATAGACTTCTTTATTATATAAATCTGTAAAAGTTATTCTACTCGAAACAATAATTTCTTATCAAAAACCAAAACAAGACATAACAAAGCATCAAATTTCAAAGACTTCTGGGCGTTTCTTCTCAATTACGTTACCAATTTGCAATTTGTGCGTATCAGAAAATACTGCCCTCATATGAACGACATCAGAATGGATGCCTTATTTACAAAGACATAGAACACCTTTGTCTTTTTGGTTTAGCTCAATACTCCATGACACTAGTAGTAAGCACTAAATTTAAACAGCTTTATCCCGGTATTTTGACTGTCATTTTTCCACCGCTTATTTAGAAAAATTATATTAGAAAAAAGTATGTCCTAAAGTTTCTTCGAACACTAAATTATGCTACTTTGAAATTTAGTAAACTGAAAATATTGATTCAAATAATTTCTATTGTTATCTGTATAAATGCAATTGCATGCTAAAAATTGTTTGATATAAAATATTCCATAATGCAATGTTTTCCAATAACAGCATTGATATTTATTCTATAACTTCAAAGAGTACTATAAGTACAAATCAAATTCTTCTTAATTCGCAATTGGCATTTTATGTAAATCTAAAAAAATGATATAGAGTCCTATTTTCATATCTGCTTAGTTGCCATATTTGGAGTAATATCGGTATAATATTCTAATTAATTGTACCAAATTGTAATGAAGAATTATTCTATTCATATCAAAAAATATTAGGCAGTGATAACCAAATATTTGTTACCCAGACGAATAGTTATTGATGAAATTTTACGGGTTTTATGCGTGTGTCTTTCGGAAATTGAACATCTAAACTTTAGACAGCCAAAGTTGTGGCAGGCATTTGGTCGAAATCCTTTTTCGTACAGTTTGATATCGATTGTACGTAAAATAAAAAAGAACATACTCGTCAAAGCATAACTTTAGTTATATCTTTAAAGCAATATAAAATCTATATTAAACAAGTATCAGAAAATACGATTTGGGTACAATTTATACGAAACTTGACAAATATTGGTGGAAGGCGAAAAGCTATAAAATATTATTGTTATTTAAAAGTGAAATTAAAAAAAATAATATTTATGTGACATTTTATTTATCTTGTTTCTTTTAATATTGTACCTACTTAAAACTTGATATGAATTAACATTTTTAACCAGTTTTGTTGTGATATTAATTCAGTTTTCTATTTAATAATATAAGGTGTCTGCATTACCATAAAGGATAGGCCCAAAAGGTAGAAATGCATTATTCAGTTGTATTTCTTACTTGTTACTATTTCAAACGCGCAAGAAAATTTTTAAATATAACTAAAAGCGACAGGAGAGAAATAGTTTTGTATACGTATATTCCTAATCAATAGAATTCATATAGATATTTAATGATGGTGCTGCGATCAATATACAGGGTGGTCTGTAATTATATGTCGCAAACCTTAAAAGTTTTAGAAAATAGTGAACATTTCCTTAATAATCTTTTGGTCAGAGAGCTTATTTGCGGAGGTACGACCCTACAAAGTTCTAAAATAAAATTCGAATTTTTTTAATAACTGTGAAACGGGTTGAAATAAAACCCTACCTACCTACAGCATTGGCAGATGACTAAACAATGGAGGAGATATGGAGGTAGATGTATAATAATTATTAAAAAATTAACAAATCGGCATTTTTTGAATTACCATGTACTATTTTGAAAAATAATGATTTATGCAGAAAAGATCTATTAAATTTTAATAAAAGGTAATTTAGAGATAATTACAGTTTTCAGTACCTTTACAATAAAAAACGTAAATAAAATTCAATAGTTGGGTTTAGAATTTTGGATGACCGATAAATAATAAAGATAAATAATATTATTCGAACAAAAAAGTATCCATTCGAATATATATGGAAAATATGAAAAACATTTTGCAGAGATGTACCTCTGTATGTTCAGCTAAAAGTAAAATTTAAGCTTCAAATATATTATTTATCTTAATTTCTAAAATTCAAAGTTTACTATTGAATTTTATTTTCGCTGTTTTATTGTAAAGGTTTTGAAAACCGTAATAATCTCGAAAACCTAACCTCCTATTATAATTTTACAAGAGACAATTTTTGAAGATAATGTACCATTAATTTTTAGAATAATACAGGACAATTCAAAAAACGCCAATTTGTTTCTTTTTTAACTAAAAATTATATGTAGACCCCATATCCCCCTCCCTGGTTAGTTTATTTTTTCAGCAATACAACTAAATCGTGCCTCATAACAACATCTACCAGTGTGGGTGACTAATTTTTATTTCAATTCGTTTTGCCGTTATTAAAAAAAATTATTTTATTTTAGAGCTTTGCAGGACTCCGTAAATAGGGCTCATCGACCGAAAAGTTTATTAAAAAAATGTTCACTATTTGTTATAGCCATTACCGTAGTAGACTTTGCAACATATATTTACAGACCACCCTGTACATATAACGATGTATTAATACTTCTGCAAAAATATTTTTTATAGCTATATAAATAAACGTGATATGTAGCAGATGGAAAAAATCACAGAAATATGTTCTAAGAAGTTAGTAAGAAAATAACTATAATGGATTAAATTCATGTGCAAAAATATTTTTTGTGGATATACCTATTTTGCAGATGCATCCTAAAATATATATGAATCAATAACGTAATATGTAGTTAGATACTCCTAAGTAAATAGGATAATATGAAATTTGTATTTGTAATAATTCTGGAATCAAGAAAGCTGGAAATTGATAGATACCGGTTTGTAGGTTCTTTGCCGTGAATATTCTTTAAGGGCGCCGTATTCTTGAAATAGTGTTTTCTACAAATACAAGTAATTTTAGACATTTAAGAACTGAATAATATAGAGTTTAGCAAATAACAAGAATGTTATATCATGCCGTCTCTGAATATTTAAAGGTACCGAAGTAAAATTATATGTCAGAAAGCGATCTATCCAGCAATTTTTTAGGTACTTTCAAAATATGTATTATTTAAATTTAGCTATAGATATAAACATTGTTATAATATAAACTTATATAGTTCTGCATATAAGATTGTTCACTTTTGTTTATAAGTATGTGAAAATAGTTGTTAAAATGTGGGGTTAGAATAGCGAAATAATGTGTGTTATACAAATGCATTTTAAAAGTTATTATATTATTTGAGGATAGTTTAAATAGTAAAAGTGGATAAACAAAATATCAGTAATTTTATTTTTGATATTATTTTTGCTTTACGTATTCTATTTTTCGAGATTTCAGTGTGAAAAACACCACAAATTTGATCATTTTACGGCGAGAAATATAGCGACCTTAACTGGTTTTATAATTACGTGAATGGGTGTAGTTTCATTAATAATAAACTGAAACTAAACCCTAAAAATAATTATGATAACCACAAACCACTAAATTTAGTAAACGACACCAATTAAACAAATCAATTTGTTGAAAGCTTCTTGTACTACAACTGATGATTCGAGTTATTTCAAAATAATGAATCTACAATACCTAATCTACAATAGTTATAATAAATTGATTTAAAACTTTATATTATTGTAATAGATGTCTTACTTGCAAAATCATGGTTGGTAGTATAGTCTCTAGATGATGTATTTTACAAGGAACTAATGCACACACTGACAGATCTGTAAGTTTTGCCTTCTTATATACTAAGTGCATAAATCCCGGCACGTTCACTTTAATTAATGTAAAAATATCGCACCGAAACTCCACGATATTAATTCAACAAAGTACTCGCTATTCGAAAGTGGATTATCAGTTATGACTCAAATCTGGAGCAAATATCAACCAACATTTTTACACTTTTCAAAATATGCAAATGGGCCCTGTTGTAAGTGACATTGTTCGTACACAGCTACTAAAAAATTAACTTTCTGCGAATATGTATATAGATATTTTATTTTATATCAGATAATACGTTCCACGGCATTTTCTAATGATTTTTGTTAATACCTTTAATATTCAAACACTGACAATCATTTAGCCATTGTTTCTTTATAAATATATTATACGAACTTGATTACAAGATAACCACAATTCTTAATTACAAACAAAAAAATGTGAAAACATTAATTACATACCTGTAGAAGAGCCGGTTCTAATTTGCATTTATTTATAAATAAAAATGACCTTGCTGCTTACTCGCTGCGTACTCATATTGTATTCCATTCACAGTTTTTTAACAAGCTTTTACTTTGTGCCAGGAGGCATCTAGGAGGCTCAGCTCTCTGAACTTGTCAATGAACAAATGAATCTGAAATTCCAAGGTGATGCTATTTTATAGTCGCAGATCTGATGCAAGGTGTCTGGTTTATGTACGTATGCAATACATATGTAATTTAAAAAATATTTGTTGTTTGCACCAAATGGTTATATACTGTAACAGTTTATGCAAATTTCTGGCAATTAAGTGAAGAAAATTCTATTAGTTTATTGAGCAAAAATTGTTTATATCGGTACGGATAAGATATTACTGAACCAGTTATGGTTAATTTTATTTAAACTGAATATGAGTCCAGTTACCGATATGTCAACTTGTAGAATTGAATATGTACGAGGAGAAAAACCTGTTAATTTTTCTCAAAAACTGTTAGATTAACAGTGTTTCACAGTTAACCTTTTAAGAAATATTTGTTAATTCAATATTCCATTATATTAGTTTGACATAAAAGTATTGGTTAGAGGAACCTAAACATGTATTTGTTCAATCCACAATGTTGATTCTATTAACTGAAAATACTGAAAGATTTCAAAACTGTTGTTATAAACATCATATTGTTAATTTAACGTTTGAAAAGGTTAAATTTTGTGTTTGTCTTAACAGTTTTAAATATTATAGTGCGCGCCAATATTGTGGGCAGGATAATTGACGTCGAATGTCTTTCTTTGCCGATCACTAATGTAGTTCATGTAATATATTGTTAAAGAAGTAACAATAATGCGAAATGTAACAAGCTACATCTAGCGGTCATTAGGTACTCCATATCGGAGGAAGCATGTTCCCTTTTTATATTCAGCAATAAGCACTGAAATCAAATATGGATGAACCTAGGGTTTCTGACCTATATCTTTATACATTTAAATACATTGTTACATGCATAGGAATGGTCACAGAGTAAATGCCGTAACAAAATAATAACATTTATTCATTGAAAACTATTTTAAAGCTTAAACAGTCAGGCGAGTTAGCCCTTATTTTTAATCTAGAATATCGTAAATGAAAGTTGAGATTTAGATGCGTATTGTGGTTGTGGAAAGAACTATATATTTGTAATAAATTTACTTTTATTTTCAAATAGGAATAAACATAGTAAAGTTAAAATTCTTAAAAATTTCTCTGCATGAAAAAAAAAAAATGAGAACTCCTATTATAAATATTAATAACTTTTTTTGTATAACAAAAACCTGACTAGATAATATAGAACTACCCAGAAACAAAAACCGTAACTGAAACGAGATTCAACTTGTGTATAGTATAAACAGCGAAGTTGTTCAATACTCAAAATTAATCTTAAATTAAGAAACAGGTACGTTAAAAAAGAGAACTCAATTCTAACTTTAAAATTAAAAATACCTAAACCTAAAGATTTTATTACTCAGTGTCTGTACTTAAACACGAATTATCAATTGTAAAATCCAAAATATAGATGATCTCCTGAAAATCATTTTGTTAAATTATATAATAAAATGATGTAATTCGTCTCCAAATCCCTATAGTGAAGCATGTGTTAAATGAACAACATTTATGTACAACAAGAAAAGCACTAGATCTAAAACTGATCCCTGTGGTACACCCGTGTTCTATTTCCTAAGAAAGATTGAATCCATTTCAATTTCATAGATATTTCTAAAATAGATGCAGCAACAGAGAGAATCAGAAATTAAGTTTTACAGTGCGGTGTAGATTAAGTTTTTTATATTATTATTTTTATCATGTAGTAGAAAATTTTATGATTTCTAAACCTAGCTATACTAATATTAGAATAACTTTTTAATAGCAAATATTTTAGCTGTTTAGGTATAGTTCCACTAAATCCATATGTTGAATGAACATTTTAATGCAGAGTTTAATTTGTATGAATGATGAAGTAGATACTCTAAAACTTGTAAATAAATTGATATTAATTTTATTATTTAGTAACAATAACTAAAAAAATATAAAATATTACAGTTTCATACTGTACAACTACCTATTGTTTATATTATGCACTTTACTAATTTGCCAACCGCCATCTTTAAATTATCCACAGTCTGTATAAAGCCAATAATTGCTATTATAAGTCGAATAAGTAAACAAATAATTATTGCTATACTTTGTTCACGTGCAGTACATGTAATAATCGTAACACTGACGAAATTTCGAAACATTCAATAATTTTCATGGCACAAATCCAACCTACATACTATTTAACTGCTTAAATAATATCCAATTAATCTAGATTTTTTGAAAAATACTAAAACGAGTTTTGCAACGTATGCACCTAGATATTCGAATGCAATTCATGTTTTTATTCCTCTTGCTTAGTTTGGTTATATGCAGCAGTGGAGTGTGCCTATTTGTACTGAGTATACATATATTAGATTAAGAAAGGAAAAGTATGTATTATTATTTAACTTAACCATTTTTCCAATAATTTGTATAGAAATCTGTAGGCATTTTTTCTTGAAAGAACATGTACAGGGCGAGTCAAGTTTAAATAGTCAACCTTTAGGAATGTATTCCTTATGAAATTTCAAGTAAAAAATGTAAATACAACATACTATTTATCTCGTTGCCCAACAGGCATAGAGTGATCAAGTTCAAGAACAAACAGTATATGTTATTGATTCTACTTTGACATTAGACAGTAGCTTTCTTCAAGACAACCTGCCTGAATATTTGATGATTTTCTTTAATTTTCCATTTAATATACAGCTGACATAGAGGTTTTTTATTACCAGAGTCTTGTTATGTAGTAATAACATTATGCACTCAAAAATTCCCATATTTCTTATCCTGTTCAGTGGTTTACCAAATATTTTTCTCAAAGGATGCTGTATATCTTTCATACCTTCATCACTGGTTTATAATTTTAGGAAAGTTGATTTTGTCAATTTTGAGTAACCCTTTATTTCTGTTAGTTACATTTTTTTCTCAAAATTTCGCAAAGAATTTATTCCTTTACTATTTAAACTTGATTCATCCGTATGGTACTGCATTGTGTAATCAGGATGATTGGAAATGTATCCAAACAAATTTAGAAATAGATGCGTCATGAATAATATAATAATATCGTAAAAATTTTTTTTAATCGTTATATTTTTGGAGAAAAACATTTTTGAAATTGTAGTATTTTCAAACTTTACGTCGCGGGGTACTGTAGCTTGCGTAGTGCGCTCTCTAGTATTAACGGTTTTGCGATAGTCAAGTGTCAAAGCTGGCTTACGTATATAGTCAAAGTCAAAGTTATATTATCCATCATTCCATGTTTATCAAAATGTCTGTGTGATATTTTTCGCTCATTCTTTTTGGTGTCCTATCTTACCAATCGTTTTGTTTTAATGACAGATAAAAACAATAATTACAAATTACTGTCTAGTTTTAAATAACTGTCATAGGTACCTTCTGGGTCTAGTAAGTTTACAGGTAATTCTTCCTAACAAAGACCAGTTGCTTTATTTGAATTCTGTATAATGTGGAATATAGAAGTTGTAGTATATTGTTTACTATTTTACAGATAGAGTCCTTATTAAACATTACCCATCAGAAATATTTAATAAAGTGCTGAAATATGTGGATAGAACATACATTTAGCGGGGTTGATTACCAAAAAATCAAAATTAAATCGATTTCCTGAAAAATGGAACACCCTGTATAAGAATTGATATTTTAATAAGATTCTACGCGCCATCTAGTGTCTGTATACCAAATTTTGTTACACTGGCTATGATAGTTTCTGATATATAAGCACTGAAAGTCTTAGAGGGAACACCCAGTATAAGTTTAATTTTGGAGTATTTGAAAGAGTTTGTGATATATATATTGAGAATACTGATCAATTGAAAGGGCCAATTATAAATGCAGCTTCAAAATTTAAGAAAAAACCTGTAATTAACAGTTTCTGTGCAGTTCGAACTAATACGTCTAAAATTGACAGTTATTGCGAAAGAATAATTTTGATAGTTTTATTTGCAACACCCTGTATTTTTAAGAGGGAATGGAACGTATATGGATTATTAGGTGATATAGTTATATTTTGTCGCCAAAAATTCGCAGTTAATTGAATGATCTACTTTTTTCGTTACACTCTGTATATTATATAATTTCATCCATATAGATATTATATTCATGTCATATTACAAATTCACACCACAGATAGAGTCTGCAAATTTAGGTAATAATACAAGATCAACAGTTTGCAATTTATCACTTTGCTCATTGGTTTTATAAACTTCGCTAACCTTTGCTCTTGACCAAAGTGACAACTGAGCTAAATAAAATGTTGTGAAATCGTTAACCCTGAATTTCTGCAAAATTGCCTCATACGTTTGATATAACATCAATGACAATTTTATATGGCTTCATTCATAATTAAATCGATTCTATGAAGGTTAACGTTTCATTTCAATTAAAATGCGTTGGATTGCATTAGATATAAAGTCAATGCATTTCTCATTAATTCATTAAACATTTCTTTGACATATTGATTTTTATTTAACGTAGGTAAAATAAATAAATACAAAATAATAAAGTAACTTTAAATTATATAAATGCGCATTAAAAATGGCTAATATCCATATCCATTACCATAACCATAATCTGACTGATCAGATGAAGACTTAACAGGATGTACCGCTTGTCCAACTTTTTCGACAACAGCGTTGAATCCATTGTGGTCGTCAGCGGTGTAATGAACAATCCTCTTAGTACCATCAGGTTCGTCAACGGTGTAGTACCCTTTTACAACATCTCCATCACGTATTTCTGCTTGGGATTTATGGTCACCAGTGTAAGGGTCATCAACTCCATAAGTGTACTTGTATTTAGGATAAGCCTGAAAGATGATAAAAAGAGTTTCAAAAGTTCAGGAAAGGTTCACAACAATGAATGAACTTATAATATATAACTTATTCGAGAAATGCTTGAAGAGTACAATATCTTGTTTTGTTCGTCAAGAAATTCTAGCAACCAAATTGGGAAGTAATCGTGTTGCAGCAAAATTTATTCTCAAAAGCAACATCAGGTTGAAGTTTATGAAGATCTTCTTGAGAAACTGAGAAAGGGCAAATAATGAACACACATTCCTTAGAACGACATACGAAATGACAAAACATAGGTTTACGATTACTTACGACTTGGAAACTAAAGTCCAGTCCATGAAAAAGCAGTTCTCCAAGACTTATGAAGCATTTTAGTGAGGATAGAATATCAAGATCATGTTGACTGTTTTCTATTATTGCAAAGAAATTGTTTATAATGAATTCCTTTCACAATTTCAAACAGTCAATTTTATTATCTTGACGCTTTGAGGTGATTTAGCTTTCCTTCTCCAAAGGATAAAGAGTTGGCACGATTGAGAAGGCACCTATAAATTAAAAACGCTGGGGAAGCTATAAATAATTCCGGTTGAAGCGTTTTAATATGGTTCCAATAGTTCAAGTGCAGTTAGTAAGTAGAACATATGTATAAAAAATCACTTTTGGAACTTTTGATCAGACTTCGTGTGTTACGAAGGGTTATTATGTCCTTTGAAATTAATTTTTTACATCTTTCATACATTTTTTGGTCACATATAGAGTTGGATAGCCTTTGATATCTAGGTATAATACATTCCTATTTTGTGCAACTACTTCATCTAAAAAATCCGACTTGTTGCAATTACCTAAGTTACCAATAAAACTTACGTAATAATCTACATAGTCCTGACCCTTTCCATAACCATATCCTTGACCATATCCATGAAGACCATCCTCCTCTTTGCCATAAACTGGAACTGCGCCATAACTATTACTAACCCTTTTGACATATGATGTGGCACCGTGGTCCGCTGGGTAAGCTTTGATATAGACTCCTTGGGAATAAGTTACCAAAGCGAGAAATATGAAAATCTGAAAATCAAAAATTTCAATGAAAATAATATTCAAGGAAGTATTAATTAAAAGGTTCTGAGGATAGTGAGAATAATTTCCCAGTAATTTAACTTAGTTAATAAAGGGTGATAATATAAAGGGTGCCCAATATGGATACACACACAGAGTGGTCCGTTTTTCATGACTCACCATTGGCATCAAGGAAACTATAAAACATACTCAAATGGCTCAAATTAGAAAAAGTTGCATCGTTTCATGGTAATTAAGATAAACCAGATCTATCCTGAAAGATACTAAAAACACTGAAAATAGCGATTTAAAAAATTACATCTAGTGCCATTATTTCACTACAGAAGGAACTGAGATCTGGTACAGAGGGATAAGAAAAATCGATTTTTGATGAAAGAAAATTTCTTCACTCATTAGTTTCGGTTATGTAACATTTAATTATTTATTCTTTTTCTTATAGACGCCATATTGGATCTTGACAGTAACAAATAAAATTATGTATAACAAACACGTCAATGTGTAAGACACCTATTTTATTTGAAGAATAATTTATAAAATTAAAGAAATTTAAATAAAAAATTTTGTTGTTTGTTGTTCAACAAACATTTTAACAGTTGCGTAGTATTTACTACCTAATTGCAGGTAGAGAGAGATAAGAATATGAGGAAATTGATTTACGTCAAAACACAATTTCTGCGGCAGTTACATTCAATTATTTTTAATTATGGCAAAATATTGGATCTTGACAGTAAAAGACGAAGAATAAAATTATGAACATATGTCAATATGTAACAGAACTAGTTTATTTGAAAAATAACCCATAACATTTAAAAAAATTAATAATTTAAATAAAAAAATTTGTTGATCTTGACAGAAAATTAAAATCAATACTTAACCAAACAAAATACACAAATATTCTACAAATCTAATGTTTTCCACAAAATTTTGAATATAGTAGTGGCAAGAATTCGGACGGCTTACAGTTTTTTAAATAGTTTGTGATAAAAATATATATAATAAATTATTGATTTGTTCGTATTAAGTAAGTCGTCTGAATTCTTGTCGCAACTATACCTACTTTTTGAATGAAATAAACCTAAAAGCTGCAAAAACTCTGTCGCGTATGTCTATATTGTCACAGGTACTGTAACAAATTTTATCTTTCGGAAAATCCCACAGAAAAAGGCTCATGAGTGTCAATTCAATTATTTGGACAGAGTTGAGTTAAATATACACCATTGCAGAATCATGCTGCGTCATCTTAGTGAAACGTTTCCAAATTTCTAATACTTAGGTAATGGAAGGTTAGCAGTGCATTCTCCATTTTCATTCTTAAAATATTTAAATATTCCTGAGAAGTAAGGCTTCCAACAATGAGAACAAGACTAGCTACATTTGTCAAAATGTTTGTTGATTTATCTTTTATGGTAAGAACAACTAGATTTTTTATTTAAATTATTAAATTTCTTTAATTTTATGAATTATTCTTCAAATAGTAGAGTTAGATATTGACGTGTTTGTAATTTTATTCATCATCTGTTACTGTCAAGATTCAATATGACGCCCAATTTTTCGTATACTTTTATCCTTCTGTACTAAATTTCAGCTCGTCTTGCTATGTACGTTGGGTGGCATTTTTCAAAATCATTATTTTCACAATATTTCAGCAACGGCTACAGGTATATTGTACTTATACAGTATGGAATAAATTCAATAAAAACGAAACAATTATTTTTTGGGAAAAACCCTCGAACAGGTCGATTTTTAATTTAAAAAATACATATTTTAGCGTAAAATGCGATTTTCAAATGTCATTTGTTTTCGAGTAATGACGTCATTGATTTTTTTTAAATGGCAACACCATATTTTTTTTCTTGATTCTGAAAGATCGTTTAATTCTCTATCAGACAGTACTAAAATTTTGCCCTCTTACATAGGAAAGTTTTCGAGTAAATGACGATTTAATGTTAGAAAACGTAAATCAATTAAAATAAAGTAAAAACGTTATCAAGTTTAGTTTTTCGAATTCCATAGTTCTTTTATAGATCACGTAGGTGAAAATCTTTGCAAAGTGTCATTATCACACCGACTTTCTAATAAGTATTGTAAGCGACATAGAAATTATTATTCAATCTAAAGTATTATGGCACATTTAACTGTTACTCAAAGAATTGAAATTTCAATTCTTATCGGATGCGGGAATATGACTAGAACTCAGCAGGAAGTTTGCGATTTATTTAATGAAAAATATCCAGATGGCCCTATCAGCCAATCAACAGTCAGTAAGGTAGAGTCTAAATTTAGAGAAACTGGCAATGTTGTAAATATTCCAAAACCTGGACTGGACGTCAGCATTAATGAAAATCGGAAACAGAACATTTTGATAAGTATGGTGGATAATCCTCATAATTCTTCATGATTGGTTGCATTAAACAATGACACTAGTCAGAGCACAGTTCTACGTATCTTGAGGAATGAAAAATATCATCCCTACAAAATTCAACTTGTGCAAGAACTCATTAAAGATAATCCCGATCGCCGCTTACACTTTTGCGAAATTCTAATGGATTCATGTCAAGGAAATAGAAATTTACACCGACAAATACTTTTTTCAGATGAGGCCACATTTTGTCTGAATGGTACAGTAAACCGTCAAACTTGCAGATATTGGAGTCGGGAAAATCCTCATTGGATGGCAGAGGCACATACCCAACACCCTCAGAAATTAAATGTGTGGGCTGGAATAGTTGACGACAGAATTGTAGGGCCTTTCTTCTTTGAAGGAACCCTTACAAGACAAAGATATTTAGAGTTTCTAGAAAATGACCTTGTTCCAGCCCTTGCATTAATTTTTTCTAACGATAATGACCCTGACGATACCATATGGTTTCAGCAAGACAATGCACCTCCGCACTATGCGCGCCCTGTACGAGATTTTTTGGACAACTGTTTTCCTGGGAGGTGGATCGACAGACGCGGACCGATAGAATGGCCTGCAAGATCGCCAGATCTTACACCTCTTGACTATTTTTTATGGGGATACTTGAAGTCAAAACTGTACATTAATAAACCACGTAATTTAGAATAACTTCAAAATCGCATTCGGGACGAAATACGCAGATTTACCCCAGAAATCATTCATAATGTGCAAGAAGAATTTCTTCACAGACTTACGCATTGTCAACAAGTTTCGAACATTTAATTTAAGTATAAAATTTAATCAATTGTATTTTATTTTACATACCTCAGAATTGTTACTTTTTTATGGATAAAATTTACGTTTTCTAACATTCAATCGTCATTTACTCGAAAACTTTCCTATGTAAGAGGGCAAAATTTTAGTACTGTCTGATAGAGAATTAAACGATCTTTCAGAATCAAGGAAAAAATATGGTGTTGCCATTTAAAAAAAAATCGATGACGTCATTACTCGAAAACAAATGACATTTGAAAATCGCATTTTAAGCTAAAATATGTATTTTTTAAATTAAAAATCGACCTGTTCGAGGATTTTTCCTAAAAAATAATTGTTTCGTTTTTATTGAATTTATTCCATACTTTTGGCGCATACTGTATATCTCAATAGCCATGAAAAGGCACAACTTTATTCTAATTTGAGACACCCTGTATATTTTACGGTTTCCGAGACGCCAATCGTTAACCATTAAAATGGACCACTCTGTATACGTTTTTAAATTCATCTTGACAATTATATTGGTACTGATTTCTTTTCTAAAATAAAGATTTATAATACACTGGAATATCAGCTATGTATTTCCATCCATTTGGCAATAAATTCATCAAATGTACCATAAAGTAGATTACCCTAACTATAAACATAACACCTATAATAACATTTCAGGTGTATTATTTCTATAACATAGTTACAGTAATCATTAAAATAATGCATAAACATTTCAATTTGTTTAAAAGGAACTGGAGAAAAAATTACCTTATCTATTGAATAAATCTGATTTATTTATTTTATAACATTATTTTATTACTATCACTATATCCAATTCATGCGATTTACTGTTAGTCATGAAACGAAATGCGTGTACTTAGCTAGAAAGTGTGCTGAAAAAATAAGATGATAAGTGTCACTTTACGACAATTATATCTAATCGGCTGCAATGTGGTTTGGTTAGATAACAGTAAATGTAGATAATTATCTGCCATGCAGAAGATCATGTTAGATATTCAAATCAGGTAAAGTAAATCACTTATGTAATACTTAGGCACTTACTACTATTTTTAAATGATGAACAGTCATACTGGACACTTCAATAATGGAACATAACAGTTATATGCGTGTATTTAAGTGTTGGAAAGATTTAAATTACAACACGAGATGTTGAAGTTATCATGATAAAACATCGAGTAGTAATATAAATTTACAATAAGAATATTGTACAAAATTGTATCTATTTTTATTTAATAATACAAAAACATAAAAAGCGCTTTCAAAATGTGTGATTCTGATGGAAGTTTACCCTGTGATATAAAAGCAGCGGCAGACGGACCAATCTCAAGTATAGTTCCGATAAAATCTAAGACGCGATATGAGTTGGAATATCAAAAGTTTGAAGATTGGTGCAAAGCTACCAAGGCAAGGGAGGTGTCTAAAAAAATACTTTTGGCTGTTTTTTTTAAAGCAACGCTCCCAGAAATCAACTACATAAACTCACTACTCAATGCTGATAATTATGATTTCAGTTAAGAAAAATCAAAATATAAGCAGATTTTCTCATCTAATCGCATTTTTGAAAAGAAGTTTAGGCCAAAGAGTCCAGAATGTTTACATAGAAAGTTTCTAAGTACTACAGATGATAAAACAAAAGTAATGTGTAAGGAGCAGACCAGGCACTAATCGAAGTATTAAAAAATCGAGTTTAAAACATAAAACTAGATACTTATTCAAAATATAATTGACGAATTTGAACATAGAATTGGGTATTGTGCAATGATTAATGGGAACCACTTTGAACATTTGCTGTAAGCAATAATAAATGTGTAGTACTATTTGTATTCGTTTTTGTAAACGATTTTTTTCATTTAATTTTATCATTTCTTATATATAAAATACTTCAGAAAACTGGCAATTTCTATATACTAATTGTAATAAACTGTTTTTAAAAATATTGACTGAAAACTTACCTTGGCTATCATTTTACTTTGTTGTTGGCACTTTTTGGGGTTAAATTTGTACTGACTACTGACATGATCATCTGCTTATATTTATATTACCTCCACAGACTCCTGAGATTTGAAGAAAAAATTTCATTGTCATATAAGCATTCCGCAATTTGAAAGTTATAATAACTAAATTTAATATTGACCCAATAAGTACGTATCTTAAGGTTACGGTTTTGTTTTTATGCAGTAGCGAAGAAAATGCAAATTTTCACGGTTAGTAGTTTACAGAAATGTATATACCTACATGTTACATGTTTTATTATAAGTTCGTAAAAAGCTCGGTAATGATAATGATATTGGATATTAGCATGTTCGATAGCCTGGATATTAGCATAATTAGTTGATTAATACAAATATTTATGTCGCTTATTTTCAAATATGTGCGTAGTTAATTATGATATAATTGAAATTTTAGTTTTCCCTAGAATAACATTAAAATTTATAAGTATTATGCAGCAGCCATTCACCAAAAATATGATATTGGAATAATTGAATTTGTAATTGAGATATATCATCAGGTAAACATACCTACAACATTTACCTGAACATATATTATTACATTAGGTATAGGGAAATTTTTTCTCGAAATTATATTTCTACAAGCTATTTGTTTGCTCTTGTAATACATTAGGAATTGATGTTGATTTATTTAACTCAAGTTGAGCTTCATTTAAAAAGAGTTTGAAAACGTATATTCACAATTAGTAACATTTCTTTATTCCTTTGCCTAATTTTTTAATTTTTGTAATACGATTTTTTATATTGCTTTTTTCCTGTTTCATTTTTTGTACAACCTGTCTTAGTTTACATATTTTCTTCTTTGTAATTTGTGTTATCCTCCTATTGAATAACTTTGTCTATTGAGTTGCCTTTTTGTCTAAATTAATAAATAAATACACGATACTGCTCTAAGCCAAAGTTTACTAAATAAATATAAGTTATACCACTCTCTGTCGGCACTTTGATGTTTTGAGATCAAAGCCGTACAGCCGCAAGTAAATACTGTCGCAAAAAATGGCCAAGTACGAGGGACTTAAAAAAGTAGTTTGTTTCCAAATGGGAAATATTTATATTCGAGGGATATTCCAAAAATGTGATGTAAGGCTGCTTATTGTATAAATAAATTATTCGTAATGTAATAAATATAAATAATATAAAACGATTATATGTAAATGTATAACGTTTTGTTAGTTAATCTTGGAAGTCGTATATATTCACTTGTAAATTTTAAAATAAAATATATACGTACTCTACTATATAAAAAATAATGTAGCTATGAGGAAAATTAGCAATAAAATGTTTATTTAAATTAAAAAAAAAACAATATACATTATTTTGAAACTAAAATATGAAATAATATAATCTATATTCTTTACAAGTTACAAATGCTGCAGTACAGGTTTTACTTGCTCTTTTAATGCAGCTTTTCTTGGACTCCTACACGAAAGTGTTTGTGAGGTTTGGCAGTCTTGATCTGAAATATAATAAAAATGCATTATATTCTTGTTTTGTAATTTAATAAATTATATATTCTTTTCAGTAAAGAATATTACTCAAATTAAATTATTTTAATTTATGATGTTACTTACATACCATTATTATTATATACTTTTTATGAACAGGTATCACTTAGAATCGGTGTACCAGTTTGAACTTCAGTATCTTGAAATGTTGTCGCCAAAATAGTTTTGGTATTATCAGAAACTCTACATGACACAATTAAGTACCTACTTACATAATTACTGCATATTACACTTTAATAAATGGCAGTACAATGAATTTACTTGTTGGTTCATACAAAAACAATGTTTGATGTTTTATTGGAAAAATGTTTGATTCAAATTCAAATTTTTTTATAGCATTGATCAGAACAATCTTTCAAATGAAGATTCTAATTTTCATCGGCGTACCGCGTAAAATGTTATATAGTGACCTATGTCTCTATATTAGTTGATCAAATATAAAATACACATCTTGAACAATGGAAAAAGGAAAAACCACATCTTAAGTGACAATTATTTACAGTACAATATATTACGGGCATTTTTAGAAGAAAAATAAAATAAACACTAACATATATTCAAGGTTTTTTGTCTCACACTATATCGATCACACTCAACACGTTACAGTTCTAGCGTCGGCCACCGTGTAGGATCCTGGGTACCGAACGGTGCCCGAGACGGGTGAGGAGAGCGGAATTGGTAGGGCGGGGCGTGTTCGAGAGTGAAACAACTTATACAGGGTCGGAAAACGCTGATGGTCTATCTGAGTTTACACGAGAGCGACAAAGTAAAGTATAGAAATCCGTGCGATAGACAAGGATGACTATATTGACTACGTTTTAAAATCTAAATAGTCACCGCCCATTTCGTCATTCAACAAATAAAATCCACTCCCACTTATATCTCAGCGACCAATCGCCATCTTTGCCTTTATTGTTTGCCTTTCGCTTTCGCAAGAGATGTCGCTACTTGTGCAACTCCAACTCCAGTATTCTGATATTTTACCAGCGGTCGAAATTGTGGACAGTGACTAATCGCTAGCTTGTTGACCAGCGCGGCGGGCGAAGCGTGCGGGGATCAAGATTTCATAAGCGTACTAAATTTGAATGCGATCAGATATAAGAAATATATAAAAATGACAAAAATAGTTCCATTACATAACATCCATTATTTTTAGAGTAGAAACAGTGATATAACAGTTTTTACCAATTTCGAGGCGTTAGATAATAAAAATTATTTCAAAATTTAAAGTTTTTAACTTGTCAATTACCCAAGGTCGAAAATAATAGAAAGTGACTAACTCACAACACACAGATGAGTACGGAAGGTACGGGTGGTATGATTACCTAAGCGTGCCACTTGAGAAGAGTTAAAGCACACAAAATTATCAAAAGTAAGTTGACGTCGGCTGAACCTAGCACATTAACAATTTACTTTAAATGTGTCCCTGTTCTTATGGACGGCGATTGCCCACTACCACCCACTTACACCTACCTGATGCGCACTCCGCAGATAACACACTTAAGCCTTGTCCTCATGGACGCCAAATTCACGGATTTTTGCACGAATTTTGCAACTTCTGTTTTAATTATTTATGGCGGGAAAATCTCAACTTTTCACAATTGCAATTTGCGATACTGTTAAACACTACAAATATTATTGCCCCTTTCATTATTGTGTGGTGTTAATAAGTTTGTTTCGAACTTCTGATAATATACCATGGCAGTTTCATGATGAAAATGGTAGAAAATGTTATAGGTAGTTGACAACATTTCTTACAAATAGAGATTTTTCCATCGTTAAATAAATCGCGCAAATATTTGCGAATTCCGCATTGAAAATGACAAAAGGCTTTAGAATACATACGCTATTTACTATTGGTTACTAGCACTGTCACTATAACGGTCACACATTAACACTTATTATATCATATCGTACCGCTTTCCGTATGACCTTCATACGCCCATGTTTCGTCAAAATTTAATATATTCTTCGATCCAGATTTTTATTTTTTTATATTTATTTTAATTAGTTTCTTCGTACAATTTTGTTAATGAAATATATATTTCAACATCACTTACACTCATATTTTGACGTCGCACACTCAGCTCTTCATACATGTCATCATCCGATATTCCTCATTTCGATCAAATCACTAAAAAAATTAATTACATTCATAATTAAATTAACGAAAAAATATACTCGAAATTTTGCCCGTCCTAACGATATACCCGCCCATGATAGCCTTGGAAATGAAACAGCTGGATCCGACAATTCGTCGCAGCCAATGAAATGCCAGCAGCGCATGCGTACTAACGTGTACTAACGCAGCGCATGCGTAGCAGAAGCTGTGTAATCGGGTATGCTCTCAAAGATATGCGGCACACGATTCTATAGGAAAAATATAAGGGCTGCATATATATTTCTTTGTGTTGACTGCTATAAATTGTGAGCAGGTTTATAAACATTAGTCACTCTCTACAATGTTGGAAATCTGGTATAATATAGTATGTGAGCGAACATGTCACATATTCAGGATCTGTTTGCTATCATAATTATGTTACCGTTGGTCAGAGAAAAAATGTTAAGCCAAATATGTTTTGTTTAGTACAATTTATTATATGGAAAAATTAAGGCATTCATATTCTGGACGCCCTGCATAACTTATTGTTAAAACCTTCCTTTCGTCAGTGCTAAATTTATATCAATAATTGTCAATGTGTGGAGGAAAAGCTTGCCGCAGTGTTAGAATTGGATTTGTGGATGAAATAATTTTTTTTCCTATTTTATCGCGAATTACATATTTAGTACAATATTGTCAGCTCCTTTTTTTACAAAGTTCTTCTTTCTATTTTGTGAAAATCCTAAGCATATTGTCAAAGGATAACCAAGACACTCGAAACAGCAATAACGTTTTAGCTTTCTTAAAAATTCCATTTTTTTATATTCTGGAATAAAATCTTCTTCTGATTGAAAAGCCCCCGAAAGACCTGATCATTATTTCTCGGCATCTGGCAATTCTGGGCTGTATAAAGATTGATACTAATGAGATATCAGCAAAAGCATACACCTGATTAACCATTTTGCTCATGCTGTAGAATTGGTGCCATTTTTTCATTAATTTCAAGTATAATTGTTTTCAGAAATGTGGATATTGAATTATTTCATTGCAAAAATAGAAAATTTCTCTTAAATTTTTCTTCACTTTAAAACCCTTATTTTGTTTAATCGCAGTATATTATTTATATAAATTATAATTATATTTTTCAAATAAACTTTATTATTAAAAAATAAATACTCTATAATAAATTAATTTAAATTAGTAACGTTGCTGTTTTGGCTTAATGATGGTTATACACTGGAAGAGCTACTGGCGCTTTTGCTACAACGACTTTAGCTTGAGCTGGTTGAGCATGGGTAGAGTGTCCTGTTCTCTCCACAACAGCATTGAAACCACTATGCTTATCAACTGTGTATTTAACAGTTCTGACGGTACCATCAGCTTCATGGAGGGAGTATTCGCCATGGGTGACATCACCGTCACGAGCCTCTTTATGGGAATGGATGTCGCCGGTGTGATGATCTTCAACTCCATAGGCGAATTCGTATTTTGGATGAGACTGAAAGTAAGACGTGTTGCAGTTTTATCAAATCTAATCAGACAGCAAACTTATTTGAGACATTGTTGTTGTTGTTGATTTAAATAATAGATAGATACTACTAGATTTAGAAGATTTAAGTGCTATTAGTATTCTTTCACCTTTATCAAAAATTTTGGAGTACATTGTAAAAGAACAAGTTATAAATCATGTAACTAATAATGACATACTACCAAGTGAACAGTCTGGGTTTCGAGAAGAATACAGTTGTTCAAATGCATTATTAAATGTAACAGACCATATTTTCAGGGCTATAGATTCGGGATTATGTTTAGTTCTGGTATTACTTGAAAAATTAATTCTTATTTGATTTGATATATATGCAGTACAATTTATTTCTAATTATTAAACAGGTAGATAGCAAATGGTAGTACTTAAACACGATTTTTCGAGTTATATTAATACTGATTGTGGAGTGCCTCAAGGATCCGTACTGGGACCTACGTTGTTTTCATTATATACATCCACATTCCCTAAATTTTTACTGTAAAATTCAAATGTATGCGGGTGATACTCAACTGTTTTATACGTTTCATTCCTGCGTTTCAAAAACAATTGTAATATAATAAATAGTGAATTTGAAATACTCGAATTTCACTGGAGCATAGTCTGCGTTTAAATTCCACAAAGTATGTTACATTGTTTTTTGCCAATCGTATGAAATATACACAACTGTTATCTGAGGTTATGATAAGTATTGATAATGTACAGTTAGAAGTAAAAGATAAAGTTAAAGTCTTGGGTTCAACTATTGATAAGCAATTGAGCTTTAATAAACATATATCAAACTGTGCAAAAAGGTCCATTGTTAATTTAAAAATATTGCATAAATCTACATACATCTTATGTGAAAAATTAAAAATTTTGTTTGATTATGCGGATACTGTTTACGGTCCATGTTTAACACAAGCGTCATATTAACGAATTAAAAATATTCAAAATTACTACCTTAGATTCATTTATGGTATTAAAAATCAGTAAGACATAAATTTAAGGATACAAAGTGGTTAAATATGAAAAAGACTCGTCTACATGACAGTTCTACTATTTTTAATCATTCTAAATAAATCTCCTCAGTACCTCTATAATAAAATCATATTTCGTACGGACGTTTACAATTTGAACACCAGATTTAAAGGAAATTTAACTCCTTCTTTACATAAAACTACGACATTTGAAAGATCATTTAGTTACAACCTCTCAAATTACTGTCTATCAGTTGTTTTAAGAAAAAGTATAAAACAATTCTTCGATTTTCAACAGTAGATACGTAATTATACCCTTATAATTGTTTCGGTTGTTCAAACATACTTTTGACTTATCTCTTACTTATTTACTATTTTACTGTGTAGATGTATGTACGTATATAATTAATGTGTAATTCGATTGTGGCACACCTATTTTTGCTGGTTAAGTGGAAGAACAGCGTGCTGCCTTTTGGGGCTAGACAACTGAACTTGGCCCTTTCATATTATATGTATTATTATTATTTATTTACTAGTGTTGTTTTAATTGTATTTTTTGTGCTATATGTAAATAAAGCATATTATTACTAACATAATGGTATGATGGTATAAATAGTTAAAAATATGACTTACATATTCTTCAACGTGATGTGAAGTTGCTGGTGCAGCTGGTGCAACATGGACAGCTGGAGCAACGTGGACAGCTGGTGCGACATGGACAGCAGGAGTAGCGTGGAAAACTGGTGCAGAGTGTACTACAGGGGCAGCATGGATAGCTGGGGCAGCATGAAGGGAAGAAGAACCTAAACCACCAGAAAAAGCAGAGTGACCTAAGGACAAACTAGAGAAGGAAGAAGCTTGATGTGTAGGGACAGCTTTTGTTTCATGGGCAGGAATAGCTGCTGCAGGGGCGAAATGAAGAGAAGAAGCAATAGGAGCAGTATAATGATGGACAGGAGCAGCACCGTGACCAGAGGATGATTGGACGAGAGGAACAGAAGGAGCTACGTGAACTGGGACAGCGTGTACTGGAGCAGCTACAGTTTTTACAACAGCTGGAGCGGAATGAATGTGATGCACTGTGTTGTGGTGATCGTTGAAGGATACTGTCGACAATGCCTCCTGGTGGTCGTATTGGAGAGCTTGGGTGCAAGCTACCAATAGAACAGTGCAAAGTACCTGAAAAATAATAGCATGAGGTTTTGCAGTTAATTTGTGCCCATTAAAGGCTGCATAAACCTAATGGCTACATAAATATATAATATTGTTTATTTCATACTGTAACCATAATAATGCACTTTTGGATAAATTTTAGGACGAAAAATGGAACTTTAAAGTACTAGAGCGATAAAGTAAAATAAAGTAAAGGTTCTAGGAATTTAAAGAAATTTTTATTGTAACCCACATATTACATATTATTGTGGATATTTTCATAACTGAATGTTAATAAGACACTCGAAAAATGTACAACCCCAAACATGTTTGTCTGATTACTACGATATTACGTTATTTAATCTACTCATAAGCTCATATCTCTATCAATTAACGAAAAGTCGCATACATATTTACCATTAATTAAATTATTTGAATATTTTGAGTGCAGTATGAAATAAAATATTGTATGTACCACGGACGAAAAGTACCTTTAGGGTACTTTAAATTTACTCATAGTTTAAAGGTTCACTTTTGGTCCCAGATGCATAAATAACTATTTTCAGAACTTTAGTAGATAATTATATTTTAATGCGAAAATTTCGAAGGTCCAAAAATTATTCGATTTTGCGAAAGAATGTGTCAAAAGTTTCTAAAAAAAGGATTTTATTATTTATTCTGTAAATTGTAAAATATACCCAAAATTGGTATAAGAGATATATAAATAATAAATAAATAAGCATTTATGCATAAACAAGTACCTAATGTAATATTATTAGTACCTATTATAGTAAACATTATACATATTTTTTGCAAATTTGGCTGTAAATAATAATCACAGTTCAGTATCTTCAAATATAATTTTTGATAGAACACTTCAATGTCTGTTTTGTTCTATCTCGAAACAATAAAAAAAAGTTAGCTTATGAAATGTCAAAGTTTTGATCAATAAAATTTGAACACTCTGTCGACAGAAAGACGGTTTTGTTGGAATAGTTAAAATATATTCCGCAGCTGTAATTTTATAAAAAATTCTGCATCCCACCTCAATATGTTACAGTTATTTTTGTGGTAAATTCAAAAATCGATAAAAATATACTTGTTTAATTTTTTGTGAGATCTACAATTGCGTAAAGAGAATGAGTAGCAAGATCGTATTAAATTTAAACAACAGAAAACTTACAAAAAGCATTTTTTTGTTTTTGTAATAATTGGTTTCGTTTCACGTGTCTCTGAAATTTTCGTTTGATGCGATAATCGAATTAAACTATCAAAATTAGTTTACGTATTTAACCGTTTTATTAGCTTATAAAACAATGCTTTTAGTTAAACCATGTGCTTAATTATTTAAGAAATGAATCAGATATTACAGAAACAAATTTTAGTAAATGGTTTAAGTTGAAATACATTATTGATTTTTTCATTTAAGTACAAAAAAGAAATTAAACCAGAAATATGCAAAAGGTATGATTTGATTATACATACATTTGCAATTTCCAAAGAAAATCATTCTTATTGAATTAACCAAAACAATTTTTTTTTCTACAGTTGCATTTATTTTTTATGTAGGTAGTACAATACTGTAATTACCTACTATATTATTATTGTTCAAAATTTATTTAAAATTTATTGTAACAAACCTTTGTTATATAGGATATTTTGTTTTCTTTTCATATGGATATTTAAGATTTTTTTATTCTTAAAGTTGTAATTTAGAAAATATATTTATATCTGTTATGTATTATTTTTTCTTACTTTGCTGAACATGTTTAATATTTCACTAGGACACCTGAGTAAACACTGAATAGAAAAATGTCCATACATATTTTTATACTAACGCGATCATACTACATTCACCTGGTTAAAAGAATTAATGAAATAGCATTAATCGAAAAAAATTAATGAAAATTTTTGTCAGATGTAAATGAAATGGGTGTAGTCAGAATATCCCATTTACTTACACTACTTACGTAATTCATTATTTAAACTGACCCAGATCATTGCTCTAGGTATGATTGATTTAGA
The DNA here is from genome assembly GCA_037114965.1 of Monochamus alternatus. Classification (NCBI taxonomy): domain Eukaryota; kingdom Metazoa; phylum Arthropoda; class Insecta; order Coleoptera; family Cerambycidae; genus Monochamus; species Monochamus alternatus. Next base: position 66,452,221 of record CM073431.1, on the reverse strand, counting down.
TTATTCTTCTATTATGAAACTGTAAATGGAAGTACATAACAATTTTAATTAAAAGCTGTACTTACTCTTTTGCAAATTTGGCAATCGGTTATAAATTAGATCAGTTGACATACAAGTGCGTTAATGTATTTTGGAGTTATATAACGGTATTAGAGAAATGATTGTAATTACAAATATCTAAGTTTTGCTAAAATACTCTAGCGAAAGATAAATTATATACCCACTGGTATATTTAACATATTTTAACTTCAAAAAGAAAGTCCGACATAACGGCTATAAAAATACTTAACCTACATATGTATCAATTTCTCATACGGTGTCATTAAATTCAATTATCTATTAATAAAAAGGGATTTGCATATTCGTAGGGCATTATGTAACAAGTCGGATGTAGTTATGCTCCTAATTTTACTTACTGTAAAAAAAAATAAATGCGTTTTCTAATAGAGGTAACGCAAAAATCCTTATATTACCGATGATACTGTTTAGCCAACTACCTATGCTAGTACCTATAAGACGCTTGTCTTATATCAAAACACACTGCCATCTTATTATTTCAAAATTCTAATTAAATGATAATAAAATAAAATTGATAACAGTGGTAAGGTGATAGATGTTTAATTTTTTAATAAAGTTTCCGAAAAAACATACAAAAATAGTTATAATTTAATTTTTTTATGAGAATTTCTGTAAATTATACTATTTTTTTCTGATGATATACAGGGAGCTAATGAATAAGTCATAGACTGAAGATTGTAAACGTCAAAATATTGGTATTTGTCCAAACATCTACAGGGTGTTAAAGTTTTGTTTTAAATTTTATATTTGTTTTATAATTTTGCCATCTTTAGTGAAAATAGTGTAGAAACTTAAACCAGAAGATTCATAATAGTAAAAAATCTGAATCGAAATTAAATTTTTAGATATCTTTTAGAGTACACTAGTTACGCACTGATAGTTATTTTTTATTGCAATATTTTTTTGCTAAGCACTATTTGAATTTTTAGTAAATATTTTGATAGGTCTTTTATTTTTAAGAGAAAAATTCACTGCTAATATTATTCTCACATTAACCTAAGTTAGCTTTGTCTTGTGAAGCCGATGCTAATGACAGCAGTAAAAGAAAGCAATTTGCCTTTTGTTGTAGAAAAAGTCAATAATTTTAAGTAGATTTTTTTTTACTGGACCCTTACTATATACAGAAATACAATGAATTTACATACTTTAAATCGTGTGTCGTGCCTAAATAGGGTGATTCTGAACTTATCTAAAAAAATTTTTGAATATACAGGGTACTCTTACAAATACAATTTTGCAAAAATAAAACCAAAAGAGCAGTTCAAAAATGATTTAAACATACACGTTGGCATATAATAGGCGACCGCGAACAACGTTTGCAGTTATTGTTTTTAATTATTAATAGAATTTATTTGTGATGTTACAACAAAATTTTTGGCCCCTCTTAACCAGTTTTGACAAACTAACACACCTGTTTCTGCCGCTTCTCCATTTTGAAATATCCTCACAAAAATAAGTCCAAATGATTTAAAGCCAAGATATCGTGGCGGCCATGATACCGATCCTTCTCGCTTAATACCCTGGTATTAATGCTTGGACCTACTGTATGGATATAATTGAGCCTCGTATATGATACGTCATACTGCTGCAATACTCCGTGAGGACCCTGGAGCTCCATCTCTTCCACACGACTCAGTTGTAAATTTTCCGCGTTACGACTGCGTTTGCACTAGATTTGCACTCACTGCACATCGTTGTAAAAGTAGCTGCATTTGGCATATGTTTACCAGAAAATCATTCAGCTAAAGCATTTTCACTTCATCATAAATATTTGAAAAACTAATGTAAATACCTGCATCACAAAAATGTTAACAGTATAAGTTATTGGATAATTGAAATCGTCTGGCTAGAGACTACAGTAACCCAGCGATGTAATGGTTAAAACTACTAGGAGCTTCCATAATTTTTTTCTCGGAAACTATAACGAATATACAAATAATTTTTTATTCAATATTGCCTCCATTTTTCATGACGCATCTACTCCCATTTTTTTTTAGGTAAATTATGAGTCACCCTGTACAATTAAATAATTATTTATGTATCTATAAAGAAATTGGTTTGCATAGCCTATAAAAAATTCCAATGTATTTCATTGCTATTAGAGAAGTAATCTATAGCAACCAATATTATAGGTATATACGACCTTTTATAGCAATTTTTAGGAATGATAAATCGAATTGTGCTGAGGCCAAAGAATGCACTTGTGATGAGGAATAAAAATTACTATAAACTTTTATACGGAATGTCCAGCGTGTATTTATTTTTCGTGATATATGGTACCAAGTAAAACATTTTTAACAACAATTTTCTTTTCTGATTAACGATAACAGAATTATGCAAACATGTATATGTAACAATGATGTACATCTACTATGTCAGGTGATTGTACTTAATAATCAGAAATACACCTACGGCCTACACATACTGTGTATCGTTTTCTTAGAGCCCTATAAGTGTTCAATATGACTGGCATGCTGTTGCTTATGAAAAGCGTACAAACGTCTCGTAGCTAGTCATAGTTACTAAAATTATTCCATGTTTGTTTATATACACTCACAAATATCAAGCAAAAACACTAGGTATAGAAAATGAAACACACTCACCATACCACCACTAATAATAATAATAGCAGCATTAAATGTTATCATAAGTTACAGTACGTTACAATTTTAGAGATTTGTTGGGATACTTCAATTGTTTACTTAATTAATATTGATAGAAAACAAATTACGTTACGTACGTTAAATGAGTTTATGCTTAACCTTACTTGTACTTCAGTTTGTTATTTTGTTTTGTATGTTATTGCAGTTGTATATTTATTTTTAAAATGTATTTGTATTCTTTTTAGACATTTTTTCACAAGAGTTTATTATTCCTTTTGGTCAGATATACAAGCCCCTTTTGTATGGGCACTTATTTTTCGTCGCTCTGTAGAGTAATACAATTAGTTTCACTAGTTTATAGGAAAATATCATAAAAATAATATTACACTTATCACTTGATCCTCAATTTTAAACCGATATTTAGTTAACAGACCTACAGGTGCGTTGTCTTAAAAATATTGAATATATTTGGCAGATGCAACAGGATGCAAAGAATATTTCTCACGTTCTCATTTATATATTTGTGTAAACAAATGTGCGCAGATTTATACATCAAATAATTATTGCAAATTGCAAAATATTATATTGCAATTATGTCAGCACTAAAATAATAAAGAAGCTTCACACAACAATATTTTAGAAGTAAAAATTAATTTTGGTAGCCATAATAATAAAATGGTCAACTCAAAATTATTACTTAGAAAAAATCATTACACTTGGAAAAAAACTATAAGAAAATATAATAATTTTTATTTGCAATTTGTAAAAATACAGTTTTTATTGAATAATTATTGTGTAATTCAATTTTGATAAATTTATTAATGAATGGGTTTCACAGTGGAAAAAAATACTATTAATAAATAACGAAATCTTGTTCACTTGGAATCAATATGCGGAACGTTCTTGCAGGAGCTACTGAAGGTCAAAAATACTACAGATATTGTAAATGAATACTACAGACGACTATGATCTGGTCTACAACATAACTTTGTTTATTGTGTTTAATAAAGGGTGTGTCAAGGGCGTGTTACTTTGTTATATATTTCAACACCGAAACGAATCTAAATATGTCGCACCTGACTGGAACGCTACATACATCGTAAGTACTAGGTCATTTGGTGATGTAAATAAAAAACTTTATTATGTACAGCTAGGCGTCGTGACGCTTCAAAATTTTTTTCTCAGAAGTATATTTTTTTAACAGACATTGAAAGAACTTTTTAAATCAAGCTTTTTTATGTTTATAACAGTTCAAAAGCTACATACTACTTGTGTAACTGAAATAATAAATATAATAATAATAATAATATCTCTACCCCTCATTCTAATCACGAGGATAAGCCCTTAAGTTCAAGACTTGTGCGGGAGAAGGGGCGTCATATTATTATTAAGCAGGCCGCATTTGCGCCCAGGAACGACTTACGTTGGTAGGTCCTAACCACCATTCAGTGCAATAATGATGGAAGCCTGGAAAACCTCATTAATTAGGGGGGTAGTTAAACGCTGACCGGTATTAATCTCTCACATTGACCCAAGACAACATTCTTCCACCCTACCATACCCGCAGAGAGGATGTCAACCCTCTCCACGAATATAGCTGTGTAGCTACATCGATTCAAGTAAAAAAAAACAATAACCTAGGTGGCATGTGTCAGTTTGTCATAAATTCCATGTCAGGCTTAAACAAACAAAGGATAACACAATGCTTCGAGTGACTTGTTTTTGAAGTGTTTAAGTTAGTTTTTAATTTCTTATTTCGGATGATTTTTAAAATGTAGACCGATATTCAATTACTTTTAAAATATTTTCTATTCCCATTGCACTACAGATGCCTGCAGTTGTATATCGGCCTATAATTAAAAAAAAAGTAACAACCGAAAATAAGCGCTACAATCTATGTTTAGATATTAACCATGTATAGCAGATTCTTCAATTTTAGTTCAAGTTTTCTTAATTGATACAGTTTATTTTCTTTGATACAATGCTTATTATTGTTCGTTTATGGGATATTTGTTATTAAGTCAATAATTAAATTTATACTGTTACAAGTTACCGAATTTGTTTTCTTGAAAGACTACTTATGAGTGTTCCGCATAAGATCTGACACAGAGCAGGTACAGGGGGTCCCAAAATATTGCAATTTAGCTAAACATACAGTTGTATACAGACGGAGTTATAGGCCTTCGAAGTGGGGAAAAATATTTTGAAAAAATATCTGAATTACTTACTTTAGCTTGGAGTAACCAAATTTGGTACATGATCTAGGTTTATTATTGGTCTTCTTTGACTATGAGTTGAAGTAAATTGAAACACTACAAGGTATTCATTGAGGATGAGTCACCTTTGAAATTACTGTTTCTTTCCAGTAATCGAATTTAAAAAGAATGATAATATTCCGCGCATAATTTAACTACTATTGTTAAATTTAAAAAAACCTTAGGGTTTCAATAAAAAATGCATTGATTAAAACAATAATAAATTGTTTTAATTAATGCCAAGTGTTTTAAATTATGCACGGAATATTATCATTCTTTTTAAATTCGGTCAATGGAAAAAGAGTTTAGTAAAATTTAAGGGGTGACTCACCCTCAATGAACACTTTGAGTGTTTCAATTTACTTGAACTTATAGCCAAAGAAGACCAATAATAAACCTAATTCATGTACCAAATTTGGTTATTCCATGTTAAAGTAATTCAGATATTATTTTTTTTTTTCAAAAACTTATCACTTTGAAGGCCTGTAAGTCCGCCTGTGTGCAAGATTGTATGTTTGGTTAAATTGCAATATTTTGGGACCCCCTATACGAACCTGCTCTATGTCGATTCCTATGCGGAACACCCTGTATATTTGGAATTAAAATGAAACAAAAATAAAATTGTGTACTGTTTTTGCTAGGCCCATCTGATCTAAACTGAAGATTAATATGGCAAACGAAAAATTCCAGTCACATGATATACTCGCGTCAAGAATTCAAACGTCTTACGTCATAGTTGACATTAGGCAATTGTCTTTATTGTCACCGCAATTTTCGATATTTGGTCGCGTTAAAAGCAACAATTTTTTGCAATTTAGTGCAATATATAATGCAAACATTTAGTGTAGTATATAGTTTTATTACTCTCAGTTGCAGTTTTTTTAAAATATTTAAATATGACGTAAGTCGTCTGAATTCTTGACGCGAGTGTACAACTCTTGTATCTTTTTAACCGTTATAAACGCAGGGAAAAGTGATTTGAAGAAAAAATTTAAAATAAAAAGTTCTTTCAATATGGTTTCAAAATGGTATGCTTGCCAGAAAAACAATTTTTAGGCGACACGACGCTAGGCGTCGTTTGTTAATGACTTCGTTATCTACCTTAATTTCAAGTCTTAATCCCATTATAAAAAAAATCACCCTCTACATGTGGATAACTTTTTAGTTCTGAGACCGAGATCTTAGTAAAATTTGCATACTTACTGTCATTTTCCTAATTAAATTAGTCTTCTTATTATTAGTCGATATTGAACCTAGCAACTTTGACATGGATAGCTAATATACGACCTCCACGCTTAGGAGACACGCCTTTGTTACAAGTAATTAAGGTAATGGAAAAATTAGTCTTAATTCAATTTGTGGTTAACCACAAGGCATATACATTGTAGGTTGAACAACCTCATGAGTTAATTATTATTGTTAGTAACATAAATGACTAGCTTTTTATGCACTTTTATTGATCATATTACTTATACAGCTTGTTAATGATAAGACTGGCTAACCGACATATTCTATCGATGAAAACAATAGATGCTTGTTATATAGCAATTTTTTGTTTAAAGCTTAATACAGGAGTTACAGCGTGTAATGTCAGAGTGTGTTCCTATGAACCTTTTATTACACATTTTTTCGAAAATAACAATTTTTTCAAAAAAGTTTCGCTTGTCTTATAAGATACGTAGTAACTGTAAAAATGACGTTGAAATATACAGAGTGTCAAAACATAAGAAAATATAAAATTATGTTAATATTAAAGTGCCACTTCTTAATAGGAAATTAAAAATATTGTAGAGAAAACTTGTTTCTAATGCCAATATAATCTGAGATATAAACTTTGAAGATTATATATGAAAATTTGTATTTTTGGTTTTTTAAAATTAAACATATGATTACTATGTAGTGGAACATAGAAAACGGACACCTAACTAACATTATACATGTTGCCGTTTACTTTTCAATGAATTGTGTTTGAGAATTGATGAGAAAGTTTGATACCACAGAAGATGTAAAAGATAAAAAGAAACTAAAACGCAAGCATGTTCAATCTTAATAAAACCAAAAATAAAATGTTTTATATGCAATCTTCAAAGTTCATATATGAGTATATATTGGCATTAGAAACAATTTTTTTCTGTTACATATTCAATTTTCCTTGGAAAAGTGGCACTTGACATGATTTTACATCTTCCTATTGTTTCAACACCCTGTATTTTTCAATGCCAATTTCACAGTTGCTATGTACATTTCAAGACATGCAAAACTTTTTTGAAATTTTTTGAATTACTTTTTCCCAAAAAATTTGAAATAAAAAAGGTATAGTTTATGTCCATCCGTAGACACACTGTATATTTTATAGTTTCTTTTCTTTTGGAAAACAAAATTATACCGGATCAATATAATATTTGTTTTCATGGACTAACATGGGCTAGAAGCTGAGAGGAACATTTTCCTTGTCTGTAGAATACAAAAACCCATCTGTGAATTGCATTAGAACGAGAAGTGCAGCATATTTTCTAAAAATATTGTTACAGTTACATACAGTTGATATTTGCCACATTGTCTTCTGTTATACAAATGATTAGACAATTTTTTTTTTTTTTGGTGGTGCATGGAATCAGGTCACTAGCTTAGTTAATTCTTCGCGACGACAGGCCGTAAATGCTGATTCAGTAAGTACTACGATTTGCTAAGTTGCCAAGGTATTGTAATAATAGGTATATCCACAAAATTTCAGTTTCACTTGAAAATGATAGTAAATGGTAGATTTATGGGCACTACAAATTGCCGTTTTTCTTCAAAACGGAGAATTTAAACAAAAAATTACAAAAGAGATAAAATAATCAGAACAAAATTCTACGTTTGATATTTCAAGAAAAAGTTGCATAAGCGTACTTAGAAATAAGTGGGGGGATAAAGGGCACTGCATCCCTCAGTTACCTCCATTCACCATTCGATTTTTTTCACCAAAATTACATGAAAAGTATGCCGGAATAAGATAAAAGTACGTGCAAAATTTCAAGTGTGTATCTTACAAAACAGTGGGATTATTAACAAAAATAGTTTTTTAAAATGTAACTTTAACACCCTGTATATTGAAACGGGGGCCCTCAAATAAAAAATGGCATAAGGAAGTTACATTATTTTTGTCCAAAGAATATGTGGTTAATGGTATGGCCTTCTATTTTGGGACACCCTGTATAATCTTTAAAAATTGCACTCGCAATCTCAGCTTATTTCATTATTTTAAAAATAACCACAAACCTAACATCATAAATTATATATTTAAAAACAAAAAAAATATATGTACAATTTTTCAATTAAAATAAAAATAACAAAGTAAATTAAGCAAAATCTCCTTTCCTAGATCTTTGAACTACTGCCCTAAAACCATTTTTACTGTCTGCAACATACTTCACTGTTCTGACAAAACCATCAGCGTCTAGAAGCGAATATTCTCCATACACCGTATCTCCATCTCGTATCTCCTTTTGAGAGTGAATATCGCCAGTGTGATGATCTTCTACTCCATAAGTGAAGGAATACTTGGGATAAACCTATCAAAAAATCATTTAATAATGGAAAGTTTGTTAATAAGTATGATATCTGATTATAACAAAGGATGTTATACAACAAGTGACTGCATTTTGATGAGAGATAGTATAGTCCGATTATTTTTTATGTAATTCACTTTTTATTGAGAAGATTACATCTTAAATTAGACGCTAAAACTTTACTAGATGTTCCAATTCATTTGTTGTACACATAATATTTCAAAATCTATACAGAGCGACACAGAAGTAGTAAAACTGATACTTGGGGTTGATAGTACTTCCAAAATAAAGAAATTCTTTGCTTTATAAAAATGTTTTACTAATTTGAATAAACAGTATTAAAAAGTTTTAAAATATACAGGGAGACTCGGAACTTATCCAAAGAAAAATTTGGAAATGAACACATACAATTTTGTAAGAAAAACCAAAAAGGGCAGTTTGAAAATGATTTAAGAATACACTTCTGCACGGCACTGGAAACTGTAAAACCTGATCTTGCCCAAGGCAAAGTATGTAGTCGGTGATCGGCATGGCGGAAAAGTGTAATAAAAAATTAACGGACAAAAAATTGAAAGAAATTCCCAAGGAAATAAATAAAATTTTATAAAACCTATCATATATCAGCAAATTCAACTGCTTTTACCGTTTGTTATTATTAATTAATAACATTAATTTGTAGTTTTAATTAATAAAATAATTTTACATAATATTTGATGCTACAATAACTGTTCATAATTTTGTCCACCGACAAGTAAACACATTTGGACCCATCTTACCCAGTTTTTACAAATTAACATAAACGTTTCTGTTTCTTATCCGTTTTAAACTCGTAATTTATTGGCAGCAGCTATGATACGTTTCTGTAAATCACCACCATGGTGTCCATTCGATGCGATACATTTCATTTTTTGAATATCCTCTCAAAAAGAAGTCCAAATAATTTCTTTTGCTTCTCGTCCAATCCATCGTACCTCTTGAACTTCATTAAGGTGCTCCTGAACATTTTGTCGAAAATGAGGGGGAACACCATAATGTATGAACCACATTCGGAGTTGGACAGCTAAGGGCACATCTTCCAGAAGTCCAGGCAGATCATTTCGGTGGAACTCGAGATACTGAACCCCATCCATTCAATTTGGTAATATGAATGGTCCAATCAAGCGATCATCGACAATCCCTGGCCAAAACTTTAATGAAAAGCGTTATTGGAAATGATCCCGTTGAATCGCATACAGATTTTCATAATCCCAAACATGAGTATTATGTATGTGATACGTCCCATTTCGTGTAAAAACAGCTTCATCTGTAACATGTCAGCTGCAAATCTGTAATTTCAAGCATTTTGTTGCAGCAACCATTCGCCAAAGCTAATTCATAAGGGCTAATTCCTTGGTATTAATGCTTGGATCCGCTGTACATGATACAGCCATAATTGAGCCACTTGTATGATACGCCACACTGTTGATTGGGACGTCTCTTGTACTTGTTGAGCCATTTGCCTGATACTTATCTAGGAATACTTTTCAACAATCTCAGAAATGTGTTCGTCAACTGCTGCAATGCACCGTGGATATGCTAGACCTCAATTTCTTCTTCGAGTCAGTTGCAAATGTCGCATTTCACGCCTGCGTTTTACTACCGCGATAAAAGTATACTGCCAAAGCATTTTGTTTTACTTCACCATAAATTGAAATGACATCCATCAACTCCGAGTTCCGATACACGGACGCCTTTGTTGCAAAAACTGATGTACACACTATTGCAAAAACGTTAATACTAAAATCGGATTTCAGTATTCGGAATCACGTGTAGAAAGGAAGCGCACAACATGGAGACTACAGTGGAAATTATAATGATTTTACAAAAAAAAAAAAACGATATTTTCATAACGCATCTATTGCCATTTTTTTGGATGTCGCCGTGAATCACCCTGTATAACACACCTTCTGTGAAACTTATAATATGATAAAATAATAAAAAGTCTTACGTTATTATAGTCCTCATTTTGTGTAGCACGTGTAGCTGCAGTTAAGCCTAAATCTTGAGTAAAGTACGTTGACCCAATTGTAGAAAAACTGCCAAGGTTGCTTCTTGCTATGGGTGTAGAAATAATTGAGAACGGTTGAAGCTGGTAAATCTGAGCATGTAATGGAGCTAGTTGATCCTGTCTCAACATAGGGAGTTGAGATTGAAAAGAGACGGCTGCTGGAATTGTTATGGGAGTTACGGTGGATCGCATTATAGTATTTTTTGATGTGTTTTGAATATCTGGTGGTTGAGTTTGAGTTGGAGTCGGTAATGAAACTGGTATAACAGTGTCAGTAGATGAGACTGTAGTATTCTTTGGTGTATTTTGCTGGATTTGTGCAGGAATAGCTGTTGGAAGCGATATAAGAGAAGCAGTTGATCCTGTTGTAATATTTCTAGCTTCAGACTCTTCGTAAACTGGTATGATTCTTGCTTGGCAGCAAACTAACAAAAGGGCTGCACTGAAAATCTAAACAAACATATATGTAAAGAAATATCACTTTTCACGTTCATCGGAAAAATTCTTGTTTTAATTTGTAGTTGTATATGTACGTATATTAAGTTATATAATGAGGTAACACTAGAATTAAAATATATATTTGCAGTGCTGAAGTATACGTACTTTGGCGAGCATGGTGATGCTATTTTGGTAGTAAGGAAATGGACTAGACTGACTGGATGTAAATTTTTAATCATTTTTATAGAGATCGATTCGATCCCTTCACTGTTTGCAGGACATTGTTGTGCACCCGGTGCAATTGTTATATAACAGTTATATTTAAAAAGAGAGAAAGTTGATGCTATCTAAATAGTTCAAATAAGAATAAGTTGTAATTTCTTTGCGAGTTTCTAAGATGGGTTGGAAAATAATATTTCCATACTGGACTAATATAAAAAAAATAAAATTTTGCAGTTTTTTGTATCTACTGAACTATTCTGGACTGATTATAACAAAATTCAAAAAGTATTTTTCTACAGTCAGTTATGAGTGACTTATTTTATTACATTACTATTTCTTTCAACATGGTCTAAGGTGTTTGATCATTGAAAATGAAAAAATCATATTACCTAACTAAATAAATCAATGAACTGATAATCATTTTGAAAAATTATTTCATTATTTTTTTATATTATTTAATGTTATATGTATCTTCAACGAATCAACATGCTTCTTTTAAACAGTAACAGCTACTTATGTTTGCAAGACTACCACGTTTCAAATGCTATTAGCAACTACAGAAACAACCGCTCTGGTTTATTTAATATTTTTAATTTACATGTTATGTAAAATATGAGTAGACATGTTATGAATTAAAATTGGCACATTGTGTAAATTAATTGTAATACACCGATTTACTTATTAATTAAGTGACAATGGACGTCTAGAATTTGTAGGTATAAAAACAGGAACTTATTTTTTTTATTCAGTCGTATTCTGTACCTTGAACTGAAGGCCCCAAACTATGTATTCAAAGGTAAATATCCAGATATGTTTTAATTTATTTGAATAAATTTATTATAAGAAAGCAAGTAATTATAGATACATTTATTATTAACAGTAATCCATTATTAGCAAGTTTTTTAAGGGAACATATTTTATTTCATACACTGAAATTAACAAATAAATACTGTTTAACAATAGTTGGTTTAATATTGTCTTGGAATATGTAAAATTCAAACTCCAAATTCAAATTTCAAGAATTTACTTGAGACGCGTTCTCACGATTCGATTTTAATTCGGATAATTCAAGACGACTGACAAATATTCACAAGCTTCAAACACATTTCAACTCGTCTGAAAACCATTGATGATTCATATCTTTAACGATAAAGTTTGAACAAGTAAATTTTTTGTGGAATCAACTTAACTTGACCGGTAAAAATTAAAATATATGTTTTCACAGCAATTTTCTTTCGATTTTCGTTGATCCACAAAAGTTGATCAACTAAAATCGAATCGTGAGAATGCTCCTTTAGATTGTATACAAGAAATTATTTTATTTATTTTACATATTTCAGATAGTTGTAGTTCTCGTTCTGGTTGCTGCCATCGAGGCCGCACCTGGATATCATGAACCCTCCGTCCATGCCACAGTATTAGGTGTAAAAACTATAACTTCTCACCCACAAATGACAAAAGCAATAATTCCTCAACATACAATTCCTGTTGTACAATCTGCGCCTATTGTTGCTCACGCAGTGGTACCACATGAACAATACGTAAGTTAAATTTGAAACAGATATTATTAAGAAAAGATTTAAATATTTAATTATTCTTTATTATATTTTAATTAGCGTAATTGAAACATAATTATTTCAATGTGAATATCTCAAAATTATGTGTATCTAAGTACCCAAATAACAAAGTTATATAAATGGTTTACTTTGATATATTTCTGAAGACAGACGAATCTTTATTTTTACATTATCAATAATCTGCAATTTATTATGTTCAAAGGATCATCCTAAATATGAATTCGTGTATGGTATTGAGGATCATCATACAGGTGATATTCATTCCCAGAAGGAGGTTCGTGATGGAGACAAAGTCCAAGGTGAATATTCCCTTCACGAACCAGATGGTAATGTCAGAATTGTTAAATACACTGCAGACAAACACAATGGATTTAATGCTATCGTTACACATTTACAGTCTTCCAAAAACCCCTTACCTGTTACAGTTTGAGTATTACCCTATTGATTGTTGTTTTTTTATTATTAAATAAATGCTTGCTGTTTCAATGTTTCTTATTTTATTTATCTTTAACATATCTCTTAATTTGCAAAGCGTATGTTCTGTGACTTTGATATATCTGCGTGTTATAAAGTAAAAATTATTTGTCTTCTAGTTTTATCTTCTATGATTCCACTATGAGAAATTATAAAGAAAGTTAGAACAATTTCCTTCAAATAAAATAATACAATCGACAAAGAAAATTTTGTTGCCTGTGAGATATCCGACTAATATTATATATATATATATATATATATATATATATATATATATATATATTGTAGTAAAAGAAATCGCTTATTTGAAATCATTTTTCTTTCTACCTGAGAGTGGGTATATTTTCTCAAATTGTCAAGAGTAAATTAAATAATAACTTAAATTCTTTCCTGCGTAGTTTACTCAGAAATAATTATTTTTTAAATAATGTGTGGTCCACAGCAGTAACATTTTTTAACATTTTCATACAGTAGGCATCTCTCATGGTGACAATTTAATTGTAATTATTGTCGCTTTCTGTAATGATAGTCTGCAGGCTGAAAGGAACCTACGATCGTTCTTACAAAGTAACTCATTAACATAAGAAAGCAAAAGAGTAAAGAAAATACAATTTTTATTTTGAATTCTAAGTACGTTGAATCATAAAATGCATAAAAAACACAAAAAATCTTAATTCCGAGTGCGGAGCAAAGGCTGAAATTGTTCACCCTGGACCGAAATACATGTACGCAATCTCCTGAGGACGTTGAATTGAACACGCTGAAAAATTTCATGTTAAATTCGTATGGCATTGAAAGCTTCATCAATACATCGCATCAACTCTTCAATGGTAGTCACAGGCGTAGCATAACCCATTCTTTTTATGTCACCTCATAAATAAAAATCATCCGTATTTAAATTCAGAGAACGTTAAAATGACTCAAGTCATTTCTAATATACATAAAATATTTGAAACAAATGTGTAATTATGTTGTTGGTATGATCTTCTTGAAACATACCATGAACCCTTTGAAAATGGTAAGGGTATAATCGATTTTCCTTAAGCAACTGCCATATAAGTATTGTTTGTTCTAAAACGAGCAGGTGCCCTTCTTACACTCGCAGTAAGATTACGTTAAAAAAATCTTAAAATTACTTCTTACCTTCTATCAAGGAAACGTTCGAATATTCTCTTCGAGCCGCCAGATTATTTCCATTACAGAAACCATAAATAAAATCGATATCGGTTAGTAAAAGCATGATGGTTTATGGTTGGAAAAACATTGAATGAAATGCAAAGTCAAGCACAAAGATCATAACTAAGGAAATAAAGAAACGTAAGAATTTAAATAATAACACGCGAAAGTGATAATCATTACAAAGAAACTGCCACCATGAGAGGTGCCTACTATGTGAAAATGTTATGTTGTTTAATGAAATAAAAAATTTTCTAAAAATTTTTATTTAGGCTATATTTAACCGATTTTGATAAAACTTATGATACGAGTAGTTAAAACCCTTATTTGTTTGTTTTGTATTCATACATACGGAATACAACAGGTCTAAAAGACCTACAAGAGCATTCACATTATATTAAAAAGAAAATAATAGATAAAACATTTTAGGAACAAAAAAAGTAATGCAAAAAAAATACAGAAATACAAATCGTTTAAACGGCACATGTCATGATTTCGAAGATTTCTATAAGGTACGTTAAAATATATATCTTGAAGAACACCAGGAACATTTACTATATCATTCATTAACTTAAATAACAGAACTAAGTCACTAAATATTCTACGACTTTCCAAAGAAATCAATTTAAAATGTTGACGGGCTTGGCAATAATCGTTTTCAATAAAATAATTTGTTTTAAAACATAGATATCTTATAAATTAATTTTGTATACGTATACGTGCTTTATAAATATTATATTGAGGGGACCAAACAGGAGACGCGTAATTCAACCTGCTTAATACATAGGAATTATAAGCAGACACAATTGAATTAATATTTTTAAATGGTTTACATTGTCTTTTAAGGTAACCTAACATTTTACAAGCATTATTAACTAAGGTCTCTATATGAGCATTACACAACAATTTTGAATTCAGAATTACCCCTAAATCTTTAACATGTGATACTCTATTTAGTATTTGATCATTAATAAAGTATTGGTAAGTAATTTTATTGACATATCTAGTATATGTTATTGTTTGACACTTACAATGATTAAAAAATAAACCGTTTTGCTTACAATATATCTCTAAACAGTTTAGATCATGTTGCAGTCTGTCAGAGTCAGATGGATTATTTATATTAACATATACTTTTAAATCATCAGCATATAGCAAAATTTTACTATGTTTAAAACATTATCTAATGTTATTAACGTAAATTATGAAAAATAACGGACCAAGATGTGATCCTTGAGGTATCCCAGATGTAGTAATGAAATATTTAGACGTATAACCCCCAACTGTAACAAACTGCGACCGTCCCCTTATGGTATGATAATTTACTACAATTTCCATTCCAATATCTTAATTAGAAAGAAAGTTACTTTTTTTT
Organism: Monochamus alternatus; assembly: GCA_037114965.1. Classification (NCBI taxonomy): domain Eukaryota; kingdom Metazoa; phylum Arthropoda; class Insecta; order Coleoptera; family Cerambycidae; genus Monochamus; species Monochamus alternatus. Next base: position 66,436,425 of record CM073431.1, on the reverse strand, counting down.
TAAATTCAAATGATAAGACCCCTTTGGAGAACCATATCTCAGTATCGTTGCTACGGAGAACCAAGGTTTATAGGGACTTTTCTTGGCTCTACTTTTACTGCCTTAAGTTTTATCCCTTTACTTTTCCAAACACCCTATATAAAGCCTATATCTACAATTAATGATTTAATTAAACATAACAGATTTGGTAATTGTGACCTTTGGGTTTACATTTAAAAATAAAAAAATTATTATATTGAATACAGTGGAAGAAGTAGAGTAAGTAAATTTTGTTTTTGGGGTGTCAAATTAATTATAAGGAATGATAAACCTATGAAACTTGATATAGGGTAAATTGAGGCAAATCCTATTTTCTTAGAATTAAATCTGTTCTATCTTACAATTTTCCTTTTTGCAGGTAAATTTGAAAATGAAATTTACATCTGATTGGTATAAACTTTCAAATGCCACGTGACTAAAGGCTATTTTCATCTTATTTGACATTATGGCAGATATCTTGTATCCTAACTCTCTCGCCCCTCTTATGTTTTCTCTCTTTCTCTACATATTATCCATTACATATCATCTTTATGTCAAAATACAAGAAACTTATTAAATTTTAATTTTAATAATTACATCAACATACAATTAGAATAAAAAAATACTTCAAATTTTGAAGTGACAAAGTCTTCCTTCAGTAACAAAATTTTGCAAGAGGATTTCATTCAAATATAATTCAGTGCCACGTTTTGTGTAACAATTGGTAACCAAAAATTTTCAGTATAAAAAGATCACATGCATATTTTTTAATCAGTCAATTGCTGTGCTTGAAACTAGTAGATCAAAAATATGAATTCACGAGTAAGTATAACAATATAGTAATGGATATCATGCAGTATTTTAATTATATTTAATAATAGTGCAAAAATGTTCTTGTACAGGATCGTTCTTTATATTTGGGCCATCTTTATTATCGTTATTATTAGAGATACAAAATAAAGTCTAGAATAAAAATTGTAGGGCTGTACAGTACACAGCGGCGTGCAGAAGTTAATGATTGTTTTTATTTAAAAAATATGATATAAGATATTTCTATCTTTAACCGATTTCGAACATTGAATTATTAAATTATTAAGATACCTACAACACAATTATTTCAATTGTTATTTCAATTGATTTTGCCAAATACGTATCATATAATAACAAAATATTTTTCATAGACTACTTTAATAATTGTAACTTTCGTTTGTATAATAAATATGATTTTCAATGTTCAATAACTTGAAAACTTGATTAAAGATAGGAATATCCAATACGAGGTGTAGCGAAGCTACATATAGCGGCCATTTGCTACTTCATGCCGGACTGAAAAGTCACAGACATGATACGTTCTGCATATCAGTAGACATCATTGAAAGCTCTAGCACGATTCGACGAGAATGATTCCATTTTTATAGGAACGTCATATATTTTTTAAATCAGAAAAAAGAGAATAATTAAAAAATAACATACAAAACATATATTATTACTTTCCCTCGACTTCTACACGCCACTGTGCTTCCAATAACTTATTAAAAGGATTCAGTTACAGCCCTAAAACTTTCTATTCGAAACTTTATTTTGTATCCCTAAATATAATGAACAACCTTGTATCTACATAAGTAATCAAATTATTCAAAATAACTAAATAAATAAATTAATTAAGTAAAATACATTACTTATGGTCAATGTAACAGAATATTATACATGAACAATAAATAAATTTTGTATTACTTAGTAAATTGATTAAAATTTCATAAAATTGTATATTAACATTATTATTGTTATTATTATTAATATTACTTCTTTCAGATTTTTGTATTCCTCGCATTGGTGGGTTTAATCCAAGCCGCCCCTGGATATCATGAACCATCTGTTCATGCCACATTATTTGGAGTAAAATCCCAACCTTCCCTTTCACAAACATCTATACCTGTAATTCCTGCGCATACCATTCCTGCAATACACCAGCCTGTTCCTGCTGCTCCTGCTGTTGCTCACCCAATGGCCCATGAATATCATGTAAGTTTCGCTAACTTTTAACAGACAGGTAAAAAAATAGTACAATATTCGTGTTAAAAGTTCTAGAGAATAATACTTCAAAGTAAAATGTAGCCGAATAGTAATTTGTACAAGATAACAGACCGTTACGTAAAAATAAAGATCTTTTTAGATAAAATAAAAATTGCCTCATTCCTAAACGTACACGAGTAATCGTAATTAACTAAGTTTTGTACATCTGAAGCGTTTTTAAAACTTATATTCTTCTTATTTGTTTTACAGGATCATCCCAAATATGAGTTCGTATATGGAGTTGAAGATCATCATACTGGAGATATTCATTCTCAGAAAGAAGTCCGTGATGGAGACAAAGTCCAAGGGGAATATTCGCTTCATGAGGCTGATGGTAGTGTAAGAATTGTTAAATACACCGCCGACAAACATAATGGATTTAATGCTATTGTTACACACATACAACCCTCCAAGAGCCCCTTGCCAGTAAAAGTTTGAGTGTCTGGATTTGTCCTAGTTTTTGATTGAATTGTTGTTTTATTAAATTATATGTTTTTTTAACGTTTACATATTGGTTTTATTATTTCCATTGTTACTGCATAGTACACAGTGTTAACTATCACTAAGTACAAAAATTTTAATCACGTGCTCAGAGAGGACTAAAAGATAAAAAAAAATTATTGGTCGCTTAGATCTGTCAACTATCATGCGGTCGCTTTTTATAGCGTTGCCAAATGTAGAAACAACGATGAACATTTTTATTAATAATAATACCTGATAGGTAACAGTTAATCCGGTTAACTTTTTGTAATCGTTTTTCGTTCTTTCGTTCCAAACTCTCAAAACTACATTTTAATTCATTGCAGCTTCGTCAGGATTACCCACTAACAACAAAATACACTCCGCGTATAATAAAAAATTATAAGAAAATCGATCAAAGGAAATACTAATAAATAATAGAAAACTTCAAATTTACCCTCAGCAGTCATTAATTATAAAATCTTTACATTAGTTTTCTGTTCACCGTAATTTTGTAAATCCTTATTTTTCTCTATCCCCTCTTAAAGTATTTGTACTTAGTCATTGTTAACCCTGTATAATGCTCATTTTTCCACGGGTCGGGAGTAGAAATCAGTTTCTATGACATCAAAATTAAAACAGAAGTAGTCGATTATTCCCAAGTGAGTATAATGCTCTCAAGGGAGTTTACATTATGGAGAACGTTTTTCATGCAAAAAAAAGATAACATCGAAATTATTTATTGACATTTAAATTAAATGTTACATTACTAAAACCTGATTAGCAATTTTGGTCTTATTTTCGATGGAGTTCTCGACATAACCCTCAGCGACTGTCGTTGATTTCTAACCAGCATGACGCTTTATTGTCGTGATATCCACACCAGCATCTGCCAGTAATGTCGCTGAAGATCTTCGTAAGCAGTGACCAGTATAACATGCAGCATCAGGTAATTTTAAATACGAAGCTACTACACTCGGAATTTTTCTCATGGTGTTCTTGCCAACTGGCTACGAACTACATTTTCCTGCTTTGTAGTACAAAAAAAGGCGCTTACGCTTTTCGAAATAATTCAAGCATATTTTCCACATCGGTAACCAGAAAGGTTCGTGGAATCTTTGTGTTAGTGTTTCGGAATTTCTACAATCAAGGAAGAGCCTACATCCTCAATATAATCTACAGATAAATTGACTAGTTCATCAGTTCGACAAGCTCCGGCAATTCCCAGAATTAATCCAACCTATAAAAAATCAAAATACTTAATAATTGAAATACCTAACAACAAAAGTAATCTTACCTTAATCATTAAGAATTCTTTGTCATCTGCATTTGATAGAAAACGGTCGATTTCACTCTTTGTCAATATTTTCGATTTTTTCGCTTGATATCCGTCACCGGTTCTTTTCAAAAATGCGATCAGCTTATGGAATTTGCTTGTATCTATGTTATCATAAATTATCAAGCATGACTTAACCATAGAATATTGCGCCCATAATGTGGAAGACTTGTAATTCTTTGCATTTTCACTGAAGTATGCCAACAAAACATTCTCGCTGTATACTTGAACATTTCTCTCGGCGCACCACTTTTTGAACCGATTGTAGGCTATATCGTATAAAGATCTTGACTTCGTAGGCAGCAAATTGCTTATTGCAATATTTGCAGCCTCCACAATCTCTTCCGACTCACAATTATTCATTGTGCACTAAACAAACTTTAAACTAAACCAAACTAGCACCTTAATTTGACAATTCTTTTTGTTTGTTTATTTTGTAGTTATGACAATAATAACTCAACGACTACTAAATAAATGCTCAAAAACGAATACAATAATTCTGGTGCTACTTACTACGTAATGACAAAATATGTGTTTTTAAGTTAATGAGACCGTGGAAAAAATAGTATATACCATTCGGGAGAGATGCTGTTTTGTCCTCGGTGCATTGTAGCCCTCGGGCTTCAAATTACACCTCTGCCAAAATAACGCATTTCTCTCCCTTATAGTATAATGTACTATTATTTGCAAAACTGATAGACGGCATCTATGCTTCACCGATATTATTAGACTTTTTCATAAAGAAAGATAATCTAAACTTCTGTCTTTATCAATACCGGATCTGTAAAATAAAAACTGAATGACGAATAAAATGTAGCATAATGTGGGTTGACACAATTTTAATTCTTTAAGAGAACTTATGTAATGATTATAATCGTTTTTCTTGATTTCGGTTTTAAATGTGATAAATACATATGGAAGTTCGATATAAACTAACATATTCAATATTCATTTTTAGGTTTTACCTAAATACTAGCAATGAAGTTGAACGATTGAGTAATGTATTCATATTTTATATGTATAAATTTAACGATGTTTAAAATACCTAACTGAAGTATTGCGATTTGTACACATTAATGACAAAGTTATTTTTATTAGATAAATAGCCTTGCTAAAGGCGTAGTCAAAACGTAAATATATTTTGTAAAAGATTTTTAAAATTATTGTGGTAAATTTATTTTCCTATTCAAAAAAGCTTTGTGATTGAGAACACAATCAGTACAATTGGCTTCATAGTTGCACTATCTATGAGGAAGTTGTTTATACAGGGTGATTCAGAACTTATAAAAAAAAGAAATTTTTTGTACAGGGGACCCTTACAATTTTGTAAAAACGGGCAGTCCGAAAATGATTTAAAAATACATTTCTGCACGGCACTGGAAACTGGTCCACTGTAAAACTTCACTTTGCGCGAGGCAAAGCATTCAGTGGATGATCGGCACGGGGCAAAATGAATGGATAATAAAATGAAAGAATTTCCCTAAGGAAAGAAATAAATAAAATTTTATAACACCAATTTTATATAAAAAATGTGTGTTTTTAATTAATAAAATAACACATGCTTGGTGTTACAATAACTGTTAAAAATTTTATTCATCGACGCGTAAACACATTTGGGCCCGTCTTACGCAGTTTCTACGAATAAAAATGATACTTTTAAGTAAAAATACATAGTAATTACCAACTTATCAAAAAAAAAAAAAATTGGCCATAGATAGGTCAAAAAAATTTTATGCAATCCTTATAGTTTTCAAGAAAAAAATACTGAAGTGGTAGCATTTTCAACGTTTACATCGTTGAGCTACTGTAGTCTTCATCATCAGAATGCAGGCGGTTCCGAATATTAAAAGCCTATTTTAGTATTAACGTTTTTGTTTACATGAATTTTTCAAATGTTAAAAATAGGTTACGTGTATAGAAACTCGGAATTGATCGATATCGTTTTAATTTATAGTGAAGTAAGACAAAATGGTTTTAGCTTCTCGTCTGTACGCAGAACGATTTCCCGGTAGACAAAATGTGTGTGCAAAATGACGCTACTTTTATTGCGATAGTTCAACGCGGGCGTGACACAGGAAATTTGCAACAGTATGCTAAAACTCCCATATTACCAGCTCACGTGTTAGTTATAGATGACACTATTTTTGCACGAAATGGGATGTTAACATTCATAAAACTCATGTTTGGGATTTTGAAAATCCGCATGCGATTTAACGAGATCATATCCAACAATGTTTTTAATTAAATGTTTGGTCAGGAATTGTTGATGAACGCTTGATTGAATTCATATTATAAATCGAATGGATGTGGTTTATTATTTAGAGTTCTATCAAAATCATCTGCCTGGGAAGACGTTCCCTTAGCTGTGTGACTTCGACTCGGAATGCGGCTCCTGCACGATGGTGCCCTCATCATTTTCAATAAAATATTGCACCTGCATGGCGTACAATGGATTGGACAAGGAGGAACGGTACTATGACCGTCACGATCTCCTGACGTAAATCCTTTGGACTTATTTTAGTGAGGATTTAAAAAATGAAGTGTATTGCACCGAAGGGGGCACTATTGATGATTTACGCTAACGTATTGTCACAAGATTTGCTCCGATCGCACCCAGTTTGGTAGCTGCTGGATTCACGACCCACTAGATTTGCCCCGATCGACTTCAAACTGATAAAAGATGTTGCTGTTGATCGGGGCGTGTCAAGAATATCCTCGACGCTCATCAGGAGTATTCGCGAGCCGCTCCAGAGCTACTAGAAAATACTTAGAATATTCGTTTGCCTATACGAGGAGAATAAGCGTACAGAGCAAGACAGTTGGATATTTCAGTGAGATCAATTGGAGATTCAGAGCGATTTGGATTTGTTTAGAAAAATTAGTTTAGTTGTATTCAGTGATGTTTACTAAAGATAAGTGAATAATTAACTGACTGTTTTTATGATAAAAGAAGGAGTTTCACAGTTTCAGAGAACAGTATCATAGCTGCTGAAAATAACTTACGAATTCAATGCGGACAAGAACCAGAAATATTTGTATTAGTTGTGTTTACACGTCGGTGTACAAAATTTTTAACATTTTGTTAATTAAAACCACAAATTAATTTATAATAGTAATAGCCGCAGATGCAGTTGAATTTACTGACATATGAAATAGTTACTGTAAAATTTTATTTACTCCTTTCCTTGGAAAATTCTTAAAATTTTTTGTCCGTTCATTTTTATGCATGCTTTGCCTTGCGCAAGATCAGGTTTTACAGCGGACCAGTTTTCGGTCTACTGCAGAAGTGCATTTTTAAATCATTTTCGAACTGCTTTTTTGATTTTTTTTACAAAATTCCCCCTGTACAATCAAAATTTTTTGGATAAGTTCCGAATTACCTTGTATAAGTCTTTAAAACAGTATTTTATCGAATGCAAATAGCTGTTAATATGATATTATCACATGACAGAAACGCTATTGTTGATTACGGATACTTTGTTCTGATTTAAATTACATTACTAAATTTAATCTATATGTTACATAAAATACATACAAATTAACATTGGCATATTGAGCAAAGTAATTGTAATATATTAATTTATATATTAATTAAAAGGAAACAGATATCGAATAAGCAAAAATTGTTGGTATAAATAGAGCATTTGCAATTTTTTAATCAGTCAAGTGTTGAACTTGAAAGCAGTGGTAACAGTAGTAGTAATATAAAATAATGTACTCAAAGGTAAGCAAGGAGATCACTAAAAATAATATTTTACAATGTAATGATTCAAATTATCTTGAAATAATTTTATTTTCTAATTCTAAATATATTTTATTACTGACAAAATTGAGTTTCAACAAAAATATAATAATTTTTCCAAAGTCGACATAATATTATATCGTATAAAGAAAATTAATATATTTTCTTTAGATTAAAGTAACAGATTTACAGTTACAGTACCCTCTCAATAGAGTAACTTATAATAAAATGAACAAATTAAAACAAAATTTGACGTAACGAGGGGATTGTTTTTCTAAAAAATATGATACTTTATCAACCTCTCTCTCTGTCTCTTATACTTGATAGTTAATTTAGGATAACCAGAATACTAGTTTAGAGTTATTTTAAGTTTAGAATAAATATTAATTTATAAAAAAGACCAAACATGAAAGCCAGCCCTGTTCTATTGCACTACACAGTGCTTTCGAAAAGTAACGAATAAATTCATTATATTTGAAATTGAGAAGTTTTTGAAAAAATCCCCTATCACGTCGATTTTGTTTTTAAAAAGACACTTTTTGCCATAGGCCCCATATTTGTGACGTCATCGTTACCCGAGATATGACGTCATCGACAATTTTTTTAAATATCAACCCCCAATTTAGACCATGCCATTTGAAAGAGCCTGTTATTCTACATACATACATCAAGAAAAATTATGGTGTTACATAACAAAAATTTCAAAAAAATAATGTTTGAGAATCATAAAATTTAATTTTCACAATACTGTGCACCTCCCCATTATGTAACACCTGTCCGTGCTTATTTAGATGAGCTGTTCCCGAATCGTTGGACAGGGGTGGAAGGGGACCGATTGAGTGACCAACCAGATCGCCTGATTTGACACCCCTAGATTATTTCTTGTGGCGATACCTAAAAAACAAAGTATACGTTACTAGACCGGTTAATTTAGAAGATTTAAAAGCAATAATCCGTCAAGAGATACATCGTATACCTTCTGAAGTTATTGATAATGTCCAAAAAGAATTTATTAATCGTCTTGGCTACTGTCAGGCAGCCAACGGTGCACAATTTGAACATTTAATTTGGTCGATTTTTTACATAATCATTATCATTTTCAGTATTGTGAAAATTAAATTTTAAAATCTTCAAACATTATTTTCTTGAAATTTTTGTTATGTAACATCAAAATTTTTCATGATGTGTGTATGTAGAATGACACGCTCTTTTAAATGACATGATCAAAGTTAGGGGTTGCTATTTAAAAAAATTGTCAATGACGTCATATCTCGAACAATAATGACGTCACAAATATGGGGCGTATGTTAAAAAGTGCCTTTTTTAAAAACAAAATCGACGTGCCTGGGGATTATTTCGAAAAGGTCTCAATTTCAAAAATAATGAATTTATTCATTACTTTCGAAAGCACTCTATAAAATATACCTACATCAGCCGTTGTTGAAATCTTCGTCATTACTGTAGTGAACTCGCGGATAAAACCTACACCAGTGCAGATATCACGTGTTTTGAATCAGCCATCGGTAAGACATGCAAGAAAAGGTTGTAATTAAGTATTGTCGATAGAAAATTCCGTTTTTAAAAAACATCTTTATTTCTACTGACACTGATACATAATAACTAGAGGATGATCTAAACTACTATGCATGGCTAACAAGGGCGTTCGTGGCTTTTATGCCTTTTGTAAGGGTTTGTTTATTTGTAAATATAAGATAGAGTCTTATCCAACGTTTGGTGCTAAAATGCCAATTTCCGGCTCCATAATTTTGTAGTCAATTTTCGTTTTATGTGGAACATTTTGTTTGACGTTGAAAACCGATGATATTTTGTTGTGTATTATATTTACATATTTAGTACAGTAGTGTCAGTATTTGCAATATGAAACAGTCAAGTAACGATTGACTATTTTTTACGTTTTTCATTTTACATAAAGACCATTGAAATCATAAAATGCCAGAAGCCTTCACATTAAGCACTTAGATATAGTCAGAGTACGGAGGAGCTTAGAAAGCAGCTATTTAAGGGAAACTTAATATAAGCTGTTGGTTATATTGCATTATAATCCTAGTATACAATTGAAACCAAAACTAAATGTTTGTAATTAGACCATAGAATTCATATGTTCTACGAATTGGACCTAAAAGTTTCATATTTTGAAATTCCCGCCCATTAGTGTGAAGCTACCCCGTTGGTGCAACCAACTCATGAAGGTTAAGTTACTGCAATATTACCAGACTTGCATTTCCTCCATAGGTTCACCTCTTTTAGCGTTCTATATATTTTATGATTTCTATGATAAAAACTCAATGGTCATTCCATTCATAATTTCATTTTAATTATTTTTAGTATAATATGTGAATATACTGACGATACTTACTTATCTTTAGTAAGTAGTTGATAAACGTCACACCCCATATATTTTTTATAATTAGTTGCTATAATATTTTACCTACTATATTATTTTCAGATCGTTGTTGTATTTGCTCTAGTGGCTTCCATACAGGCTGCTCCAGGATATCACGAACCTTCTGTTCATGCTACCCTATTTGGTGTAAATTCGCAAACTTCCCTTTCACAGGCAACAAAATCTATAATTCCTGTTGTACCACAGTCTGCCCCTGCCGTTGCTCACCGAATGACCTCCCAGGAGTATCATGTAAGTATCTTAATATAATTAAATTGAATATAAAGTATTTAAGTTTTAAAATCTTTAATGTCGGTACACGCTCATTCAGGCGACTCGAGGCAAGGTAACGCGGGAGTTGACTTGATGTACTCGTGTTTACCAAAGACTTCGTCCAACTCCAAAGGCCTCTCACCTCGTCCTCGGAGCGCTCGGACTAGAACCGATCGCTAACGAGTCAAAGTGAGAGCGTAAGTTGGAGGTGTTGCAAAAGTGTATAGGGTGGTTCAAATTGGTATATTTTTGTGGGGGAGGGGATGAGTAATTCTGTCATAGATAGAGCAAATCTGATGAAGGGTTCTGGGATCTTTATCCGGCAAAATAATAATGGCTACAGGGTGATTGCAAAACCGGATGGTACCAAAGAACACCCTGTAGCTCGAAAACGGTAAGAGATAGATGCGGTTTTTGCCATTGTTATTTTCTCGAAAGAATAGCCGAGAACTCGACTATCAGACTTGCCCTGTCTATGACAGAACTATCTCTAACCACCAAAAACAGACCAATTTGAACCAACCTACCAACCTGTATATGGCACTCTGAGGAAGTATCAGTATTTCCAGTACATGTTCGTCTTTTGAACTACTTGGAATTTAATTTCGTTCTTTATTTTTATGAAGTGAAGAAACAACATTACCCAGGGTCGAGACAATGATATCCATCGCTCGAGTGCAATATATAATTTGCCTCCTTTATAACTACTTAGAAATAAATATTTTTAATTGTAAAATTCTGCTTTTTATTGATAATTGTTAACTTTTCGTCGTACTAAGTTAATTATAAATGCAACTATTTGTTTTGCTTCATTCAGCAAACTAGTTTCAGATCGTATTTAAATGAACAATTTCTAATTTACAGTTTCTGCTAAAGTACTACTGGATTTTTACATAATTTTGCTTATAGTGTTTTTGTAGATAGCATATTACTTACGAACACTTATTGTAATGTTGTTATTAATAGTGCCTTTGTATCTTGATGTATGATTATTCAGAAAAGAGAACATCATAAATTGAAAGTTCCTTCATGAGAATATGATAACAATAGGCAAAGGCTGAAAAATAAGACATCTTTAGAATATATAGTAAATAAATTTGTTACCTAAAGTCAACTTCTCGCATCATTATTTACAAGTAAATTAAGAGTATGAGCTGCAAAAGGGACAAAGGATGATCTAGGATTTATAACAAGAACTTTTTTATGTAGTCCACATTTACTGTATCAAGTTACCTTTATTAAAAAAAAAACAGATAGAAAACCTCCAGACTTACTTCATAAAAAAGTTTCATTTTTAGTGCCCCAAACATATCTAAAATCATTTTTTTTATTTTGCTGCCCCTAGAGGGTTGCCACTCAGGTGCTATGCCCCTGGCAAGGCTCAGCGATGACGTTATCTTCCAATTTTTGGAATATTATCAGGGGTCACCCTGTTTGTAGGATCTGTCTTATCAAAATTATAAAAGAAAGGAAAAAGACAATGAATATTTTCTATGTATTATACCTACCAGAAAATCTGTTGCGAACTGAAGAACCAAAGAAGATTTTATTCTATGTCGATTCATTGCTTCAACCCTATCCTCTTCGTTTATTTAAAAAAAATTGATATTTGAAGCCCGGGTCCCCTCGACGAAGGTGAACTGCCGACAAAAAAGCTTTAGCAAGAATTTAGTTCATCAAGTTAAAATTAACATTATTTCGATAAGTAAAAAAACAATTATATAACGATATTTACTTTGCAATTTATCAAGTTCGTTTTTTTAACCATCACTCAATAGATGTACTTAATATATCTGAATCTTGCTGCAATAAAAAACTAATTAAATGTTTTTGTATTTTCAGATTGTAATAAAAACATCTGAATAGATTTGAGTTTAACGAACCCGAAAGTATAATTCGTATATTGAACACTTTCTTTTACTACTTTGCCTATTTAATTAATATACGATATGTTTTGTCCAAAGGGTCATCCCAAATATGAATTCGCATATGGAGTTGAGGACCATCACACAGGTGACATTCACTCTCAAAAAGAAATCCGTGATGGAGACAAAATCCAAGGTGAATATTCCCTACATGAAGCTGATGGCAGCGTAAGGATTGTCAAGTATACTGCCGACAAACACAATGGATTTAATGCTGTTGTTACGCACGTACAGCCTTCAAAGGGACCTGTTAAAGTTTGATGAACCTTAAGATTTGAATTAGTTTATCCATTTTATTGTTATATTTTCTCGTTTTTATTAAATGTTCGTTTTGCTTTTTAAATATTAGTTTTACTACATGTCTTCTACAGCCATCCTTACAATTTCTGACTGTGTATTTTAGTATATCTAGACATGACATTTGATCTTAAAACATCTTTTTATGAAAGCGTTTCTAAATTGAGAAACTTACAAAATATATCTAATAAATTGATACCATCTATTGACTCCTCAGTAATAGTAACCATTCTTGGAACATGGAGTTTTGTGTTCGCAATTTTGACACTAATAAATGGCTGATAAACTTTTATGGAATCCATTGTCAAAAATGTGATTTCTTCCTACATGCTCCAAATACACCAACAATTAAAACAATTTTGGCAAACAGGAATTCCTTATCCTCGTTTTGTTTCACAAAGCGTCCTATTTCCAGCTTCCTAAATATTTTTTATTTCTTTGGCTGATACTTGTAAGCTTTCCTTTTAAAAAATGCAATTAGGTTTGTAAATTTGCTTATATCTACATTTTTGTTCAGGTAGATCATAGTGCGGAGCATCGAATATTTAGTCCACGAGCATTAACGTACTGGATAGCTTCAGGAAATAAACTAGTAATACCTTTTCTGAAAAATTCTCAATAGCTATGTTTTTTTGGGCCCAGGTTTCAAAGTTGTTGTAGGAGTTTTCGTATAAATTTATCGATGATCTGGATAGTAACGTGGATAGCGCAGCTGCAGCAGCTTGTTCAATATCCAAAGACTCTAGTTATCACTCATTTTTGACGATTTTTTCGCAAAACTTTGTAGGAAATACGGCGACGCAAGATGTTTGAACTTGACAGAACCTGGACATTAAACAATGCTTAAACTTATCTTAGAAGTAGGTTGCCTATCCATTTTTAAAAATGTTTAAAAATACAATTAAAAGCATAAAAATATCAAATTCTCCACTTTCACAAAAAAATCTTGTATAAAATTCGTTGCAAAGTCGATGTGTTTTAAGCACGTGTGAGTTTTTTAAATTACTTAAAATTTCTAAACTTCACACCTCAAATTAGTTTACAACATTTTAACTTCACTAATAGGTTGTTTGGTATTTTTTTTGCTATAGGACGAAATAATATGCAAATAAAACTCGACCATCACTTATCATTTCTCTATAAAACCATTATTTAATTGTTAATTTTAGAAAATATAAAACAAAAATGAATTTGGCGGCTAGTAATTGTAGTATATTAATAGAAAATACCAATAACGTAGCGAGCCTTGGAAAGGCAGTTATAACCCATGAAAGGCTAGCGTTTCCGTATGATAATGGATAATATAGATTCCAGTTAAGCCTGAACCACCAGATGGCGTAAGATAACTTAAGAAGCTATAAAATATTTTCGCTCATAACTTAAGTTTAGAAAATGATAGCTGCTTCCAGTTTGTATCCTTTCTGAAACAATAAATAACTAAAAGAAAATCAAGTTCGCTAAAATCGATTAACGTAGTCGGTAGTGTATAATTTTTTTCTTCAATACGATTTCATCCTCTTCTTACCTATTATTTTATATTTTAAGAGATACAACAAAAGTCAAATAAATAATTTTTAATGTCAATAGGAAAGTCCAAAACCATTCAATATAACATACCTTGATTTACTATTGATTTTATAGAGAAAAATCTATTTCTTTTTGGATTTGAATATAAAAATTCGTCTAGCAGTAAAATTTGAAAGTGGAAATTAATTTTAACAGGCTCCTCGGGGTCACTTTTGTTATCAATATTTTTTGCGGAAGCTGTAGGATAAGGACTTTTCGAAATATATTCGCTGGCTGACCTTAACGGGACACCCGGTATATAAATATTATTCAGTACAAGATTATTAAATTTAAATACAACGAAATAGAAGCTTTCATTCTGACACAATTTCAGTCACATAAATCGTAATGACTAGTGAAATTATCTTGCATGGAATAAATTAGGAGTTATCTCTTACTTTATAATATATCTTATGAACTGATGTTAATAACTATACTACCTATACTATCTACCTACCTAACGTTCTTTATATGTCAGAAAATGGTTGAGAAGTTATCTTCTTTTTGAATGTGTAATTAGTCACTGATGGATTATGTTATGACTATGAATATTTTATATATGTAGTCATAGTATACGGTTTTGCCTCATCACACATACGGTCATGCCCCGAGGGTAGGGGCAAAACCATATTCTGTTATGAAAATTATTGTTTCTTTTTTTAAATTACCAAAACGTTGTAAATAATATTTAGTTACACTCTATAGTAGTCCATAGAATAAATATTTGATTTCTTATTATTGTCTTGTCTAAAATAAAAATATACGTATTATCAATTTTCTCCCTTAGATATACGGTTTTGCCCCACATTCCCCTACATGACACACTATCGCGTCTTCTTGTTCGCAACCCAAAAAAATTTTTCACACTTCTTTATATGATGTAGGTAACTCCTTAGCCAACAGTGTCAGTGTTTGAATACCTGTCACTAGACGAAGATTCATCTAGTCATAGCCAGGTATTTTTTTTACTGTATCCTTTCTGGGGCATTCTAGGAACACCTTGTGTTCTCTTTAATAATTTCAACGAAAGCTGACAGTGAAAGCATACTGGAGGGTCCAGATCTAAAAATACTGAGACCCTATGCACTCCTAGCCAGCTTATCAGCTGTTATATTGCTATATCACCTCTCATATATCCAGCATACAGACATACTGTTGTCGGTTGAGACCACTTCCAGTGCTTAATGGCACTCCCATGCTGATCTAGTTATAATTACGTAAGATCAGTGGTGATTGTTTACTATCTATGTAGATTCTGATAGTTTTGCCCGTTATATGCCTACGGACAATTTCTTTGGCGGTTATGGTTATACCTGTTAGTTTCGTTTACAAGGTAGCATGAATATCAATCGCCCACTGATATTGGATGTGCAGGGATCTGCAATAAATTCCACATCCCGCACCTTCCTTTCTTTTTTATCCTTCTGTGAAGATGTTGACTACATTCTCGCTTCGGTCTCCTCATTCCCGATAATTACCGTATAGGCTCTGTCAAAAGCAAACTTGGGGGAAATACTGTCAGTATCTGCCTGCAGAAAGAATAACCTTCTGACGATTACATTTAATAGGTATAATACCAAAATTTTTCAGGCGAAGCATAATTGTCACAACCAATTCTTTTAGATAAATATCCAAAGGTGGTTCATTATCTGTTATAGAAACAAATTGACACAATGTTTCATAAATGTAAAGCATTGATTTGTGTAATTGGCCTACTACTGAAAAAACAACGAAAAAGTTCATCAAATGAGATATACATATAGCTTGTAATGTGACAATAATGGATTCCTATGTTATGAGTTTTTCGATGTCAGTAGGCTAAGGAGAATAATTTGATTTTGAGAATTTTTGTTATCAATATAAAAATGTCACGAATGATACTGGTAATTTTGTAATTTTAATAAATTCCCAATCATCTCTGTATCCCGACTTACTCAGCAGTTGTGCTGTTTACAAGCTCTAACAAAGAACACAAACGTAAGTATAATCTGTAGGAAAAAATAAATCTTTTTGGAAAAAGTAGATTATGTTTAAAATAACATTTTAAACACTAACAGCATGGGTTAAAAATTACATTTTTCCAAATGGTTTAACAATAATAATAATTATAAAGTTAAACTTCTGTTTATTTCTTTTAGTAATTCTGAAAGCCTTTGTAGACATGTTTTTAAGGAATTGACTCATCATTTGTTTCAGTTCTTTCTCGTTCATACTTTGTAATTACTTACGTATTATATTTTTTGCTTTCCTAAAATAAATAAAATTAATTATATACACATAAACGTACATATGTATATAAAAATATATTAAATTGAATACATGTACAAAGAAGGAAACTCCACCTTTAGCACATTAGATGGGTGGTTACACTTCAATGATTAAACATGAACAACTTTCTGCTTTCATCGATTACACACATTAAGTGTTTAAGTAAATTTATACAGCCATAGTTTTGTAATATCAAATAATATAAAATTCAGTTCCCTAGTTTTAATTTCACTAACTTATTGAATTGGCATCTGGAACGTATTAGTTAGTACTGACAAAATGTCCAGAAGGCACTGTAATTAATTTTGACTTATTTATATAGTGTTTTCTTTTTAATTGGGTATTCGACACTATACAGGGTGATCCGCATAAGAACCGACACAGAGTAGTTGCATGTAGCGGGTTTAAGAGAATTATAATTCATCTAAAATTTTATGAAATACTGAAATGTCTGTTTAGATTAGGATATAATTTTGCAACATTTAATATTAAATAATGCGTACTAGCTATTATTGCAAATATTGTAAACAGTGGCAAACAGGAAAAAAATAAAAAATAAAATCAAATTACAAATTAAATCATAATGTAATTTGCATATACCCAAAATCTTCAAAAGCACTTTCCATTGTCAGAATTGTTAATTCTAACTGTGGCAGTAAAAATTAAGACAAAACATTTCTAGAGAGTGTATAAAAAGAATAATCCTGCGTCAAATTATCATGATTTACCTATAGTCTGTTTGCAAATGAAAGAGAGTAGTAAAATCCCGAGATGAGAACCGGCCATGGGCGTGATAATATTTCGTTTCAGCTAATTATTGGATAACACTAATGCTAACAGGTAATGGGTGTACATTAGCATATTTTACTGGATACATCATAGGGCAGGAGCCAGTGTATTGTGACAGATCAATCCAGTCTTAGAGCTGAATATACGAAGACGTGCTAGTGCAGTAGAGTAAAATTCGACTTGTGCTTAGTGACTATTGTGCCAGTGGATATAATATTGTTTGGGTAAAATGTCGAGCTTATCAGATTACGTACATGCTAAACGCGTAAAAAGATGGGCGCTGTCTCAGAATGAGAAGATTATTATATTAAATGTATTTAATGCATTGAAACACCAAAATCCTAGCAACAGTATTGACGACATAGTGGAAAACTGTTCCAAAATGACAGGGATTGGAAAATAGACTATCTACAGACTTTTAAAGGAAACAAATAATGAACAAGATACTGTATCCCTCAAAATCATCTACAAGGAGGTCAAAAGTCGTTATAGATGATTTCTTCAAAATTGTCATTCGCAGAAAAATACACTCATTTTATTTTAAAAAAGAAATACCAACGCTAAACAAAATTTTAAGTGACCTTTCAGAGGACAACGATTTGCCAAAAATCAGTAGAAGCAAATTATGGGCCGTCTTACGAGAGTTGAATTTTTGCTGGGAAAAGCAGAACAGGAAGTCAGTTCTTATCGATAAAGATGAAATTATTTGTTGACGAATATGCTACTTAAGATCAATTAGAAAATTCCGTGACGAAGGGAGGAATATTTATTATCTAGACGAAACTTGGGTCAACGAGGGATATACTGCAACAAAAGTATGGCAAGATAAAAATGTAAAAAGTTTTCGACAATCATTTTTGGATGGACTTTCAACAGGGTTCAAGGCATCTTCAGGTAAAGGGCGAAGATTAATAGTGACACATATAGGTAGTGCCAGTGGTTTTGTAGATGGCGGTTTACTTTTATTTCAATCTAAAAATACAGGTGACTATCACAAAGACATAAACGCAGATGTTTTCGAAGAGTATTTTACACAGATCTTATTCCTCCGGGGTCTGTAATTGTCATGGCAGACCGAGCGGACGCTTACGACTGCTTGGAGGAAAGCCGACATAATTCAATGGTTACCCGGAAAAAACATTTCTTTTGAAACAAATATGGTGAAAAAGGAATTTTTGACAATTGTCAATCTTAATAAAGATCAGAAAAAATATGTTAACGATGAAATGGCATCAAATCGCCAAAGAACGGTACTACAGTTACCACCTTATCACTGTGAACTTAACCCAATCCAATTAGTCTGGGTGCAGGTAAAAGGAGATGTAGCGCGAAATAATACGACGTTTAAATTAAGTGACGTGAAATTTTGTTAAAAAAGTCCTTGGAACGAGTAACTGCAGATAACTGGCAAAGATGTATACATCATGTACAAAAAGAAGTGAATAAAATGTGGGAACTCGACAATTTAATTGACGTTACTGTGGAAACTATCGTTATCAATCTAGGAGACGAAAATAATCCATCAGAATATTCAGAGGATGAATTTTAATATACCTACTTTTTTATTTTGTTTATTGTACATGTATACAATACTACATTTACTCACCATAATTTGAATTTTCAAAATACATATATTTTTGTGAGGAATAAAAGTCTATTCATTAAATTTAAATAAATATTTTGATAATAATATTGAATAATTTTATTTGAATTACTAAAAACCCTCTTAACCCGATTATGATGATTAAAGCAGTTTTGAAATTCTGTTTTTATATTGTTTACTTATAAGAGAAATGGCCCGAGAAATTGAAGCGGCATAAACAAAGACGGATTGTCGGGGATTAAATTTTAGCTACCTGGTATAATTTAGTACGATTCGATCACACAAAGTTTTTTAAAAGTACACCTCATCTATACCGATAATACATAATATAAAAATATTGAATATAAGCACCAGTACTACATTTATTTACTATTTGCATACATAATAAGCTTTCATTTCTAAACAGACTGTTTACAAAATATAAATTCAATGAGTATACATACTGTAAGGTGTGCCACTTATCACAAATTATAATACCAAAATAATGTTTGATATGAATCTAAAAATATACTGTTGCATAAAACCATTTTCCTTTACAAATATATTTTTGTAGCAATTACTTTCTTATTAGAATAATGCTAGTAGGCGTGTATGTACAAAATAAATGAGATTACATCTGCAATATTTTGACACCGACACCCGTTAATAGATTTTATCTATATTATTATTATGATTCGGAAATCGTACCTACTTCAGAGCTGAAGATATTATAGTCCTTTTATATATTATAAAAGATTAGAAATGCATTTTGCCCGAAATTATTTATTTAATCAAAAAATAAGTAATACATATAATAACTACTTTTTCAGGTCTCCACCTATCAAAGGAAATAAATAATAGTTATTTATGCAACAAGTACAAAAAATAAGTGTTTATTGTACACGACGTAAAATTGTCCAACGAGGCCGTTAGGCCGAGTAGGACAACACGTTGAGTGCAATAAACACTTTTTGTACGAGTTGCATACAATATTTTTTCTACATCCATGCAAAAACCAATAAATGTTTTACTTAGATGACACTCAGTCTAGGAAAATATGACGTCGATTAGAACGTTTATGTTTGTCATGATGACAAAACGCTGTAGTAGAATGACAGATACATGCAATAAACATTTTATTGCACTAGTGCAATAAAGAACCACTTTTTCCACTAGATATAGTTCAATAAAGTTTTGTTTTTTGCATGAACGTGGAAAAATAAAATTTTAACTGTTACTGGAATGAAGAAAAAATCTTATTTTGCAAGATTATATTTTTTCAGTGCTCCTGGCTTTGTTACATCTTTAGGCTACTTTTTTCCTAAGAAATATTACTTACAAAAGATAATTTTCGCAGAACCAAATTAACACGAACACATTGATTTTTAATAATTTGTATTTTCCATATTTATCTCTTCGCTTTTTTCAGCAGGAAATTTTTGATTAGGTAATAATAGTTTCATTAAAACAACCCTTCTATGCTTAGACAAAATTAATTATGACTGAGTACAGATCTTTTAAGAGGGGATAGAGAAATATGAATTAACGGAATGAACCTTAAAAAAATTTGCAAACTTATTTATAAAGCAATCTTACATCTTTAGGCTACTTTTTTTCTAAAAAATATTACTTACAAAGGATAATTTTCGCAGAACCAAATTAACACGAACACATTGATTTTGATAATTTGTATTTTCCATATTTATTTCTTCGCTTTTTTCAGCAGGAAATTTTTGATTAGGCAATAATAGTTTCATTAAAACAACCCTTCTATGCTTATACAGAATTAACTATGACTGGGTACAGATCTTTTAAGAGGGGATAGAGAAATATGAATTAACGGAATGAACCTTAAAAAAATTTGCAAACTTATTTATAAAGCAATCTTACATCTTTAGGCTACTTTTTTCCTAAAAAATATTACTTACAAAGGATAATATTCGCAGAACCAAATTAACACGAACACGTTGAGTTTTGATAATTTGTATTTTCCATATTTATTTCTCCGCTTTTTTCAGCAGGAAATTTTTGATTAGGCAATAATAGTTTCATTAAAACAACCCTTCTATGCTTATACAGAATTAACTATGACTGGGTACAGATCTTTCAGGAGGGGATAGAGAAATATGAATTAACGGAATGAACCTTAAAAAAATTTGCAAACTTATTTATAAAGCAATCTTACATCTTTAGGCTACTTTTTTTCTAAAAAATATTACTTACAAAAGATAATTTTCGCAGAACCAAATTAACACGAACACATTGATTTTTAATAATTTGTATTTTCCATATTTATCTCTCCGCTTTTTTCAGCAGGAAATTTTTGATTAGGTAATAATAGTTTCATTAAAACAACCCTTCTATGCTTAGACAAAATTAATTATGACTGAGTACAGATCTTTTAAGAGGGGATAGAGAAATATAAATTAACGGAATGAACCTTAAAAAAATTTGCAAACTTATTTATAAAGCAATCTTACATCTTTAGGCTACTTTTTTTCCTAAAAAATATTACTTACAAAGGATAATTTTCGCAGAACCAAATTAACACGAACACATTGATTTTGATAATTTGTATTTTCCATATTTATCTCTTCGCTTTTTTCAGCAGCAAATTTTTGATTAGGCAATATCATCATTAAAACAACCTTTCTGTGCTTATACAGAATTAACTATGACTGAGTACAGATCTTTTAAGAGGAGATAGAGAAATTTGAATTCACGGAATGAACCTTAAAAAAATTTGCAAACTTATTTATAAAGCAATAATTTTTTTTGAAACCATATTAAACCCCAGTTTATCGCCAGCACTGGCGACCAGCAGCCGCGAGCTCGCATGTTTGACCTTTAGGGAGTTAGGCAACCATCAAAATTTGTTGTCAGAAATAAATTTGTGTTTATGTTTGTGTTCTGGTTGTCTTCAGTTTTCAGTGCCTATTTTTTTCAATTTTAACCATTTTAGATTACTAATTATATAAAGAAGATTGTGTGTTGTGTGGGTGTTATCTTATAATAAAATCCGCCGGTTTGTTTTTATAGGTGTGCTTTAGTGGGTAATCCTGACAGATCTGTACTTAATGAATGAAAATGCAATTTTGACAGTTTGGAACGAAAAGCAAAGGTAAAATATTGTGATAACAAGATAGATATATCAGGTATTATTAATGTTCATTTTCGTCATTTCTACAATAATTGAAAGTGCTGAAAAAGGACCGTATGCCATCTCTGACGATTTGGTTGGAGGTTATTATAGGATACATAGGCGTCGATTTTCAGACCAAAAGAGGGTTTTCCACCATTTTTAAACATCGAGCTACAATTTTTTTTATTATTGTCTTTAAGACCTTCCTGAACAGGTGGTTAAAATTTTTGTACTTAGTGGAAGTTAACTCTGTATAGTTACAACTGGCAAAATAGCCAAATAAATAGAACAAAAAAGGAGTTCCATTTGTCAATAATCTATCCAACAAATAATAAATATAATATTTAAATTTCTTAAGAAACTGAAATGAGAACAGCAACGGAAAAAAATATTAATGTATCTATAATATTTCTTTCAATACTTTTCATTTTATTTTTCACTATGTCGCGTTGAGTCAAAATGAAACTAAAGCTAAACTTTCATTTTGATTGTTTCGCAGGAAAACTGTATACAATAGTATACATTGAAAAAGCTAATTAGCAAATAATATAATAATATCTCTATCCCTCATTCTAATCACGAAAATAAGCTCAGATGTCCAGAGAGAGGGCGGTATATTATCAAGCAGGCCGCATTTGCACCCAAAAACGTCTTACGTTGGTAGACTCTAATCACCATTCATCTCTCACATTGATCCAAGCCAATGTTCTTCAATCCTATCATACCCGCAGAGAAGGTGACACTGACAATTTTCTCCACCGGCCGATCCAAATAGGTAATTTGGTTGGTAAACCAGCACTTTTAATGGAATTTTCAGGTTTTACAGCGCTAGATCAGTTAAAACAATTTAATAACTCACATTTTTTATTATTTTATTAGCTGAATATCTATGAATAAAGGTTACGATTTGTGAAATGGTTGAGCATTTTCATTCACTGAATATGTCAATTATTAATAGTATTTCAGTTAACACTTTTCTGCAAATCAGTGCATTTGTATTTTGTTAGTTCTTCTAGGATCATATCTAAAACAGAGTATTTTCAAAGGTACAAAAGTACTTCATGTAGGTGTAAGTATTAAAAACGCATAGGCGTATAGTAAAAATAGTTTATTATAAATAAATAAAGAAATACTGATTGAGTGGTTATAGGTACATCTTGAACAAATTAGTAATGGTGGTGGTACAAAGGAGCAGTGACAACTGATTTCACTATGGGAGCAGCAATAATGGCCTTGGCTACAGGGGCGGGTTGAGCATGAACAGCGTGACCAGTTCTTTCGACTACGGCATTGAACCCGCTGTGTTTGTCGACGGTGTACTTGACAGTTCTGACAGTACCATCGGCTTCGTGAAGGGAGTACTCGCCTTGGGTCAAATCTCCATCACGTCTTTCTTTTTGGGAATGGATGTCACCGGTGTGGTGGTCCTCAACTCCATAGGCAAATTCGTATTTTGCTGGTCCCTAAAATAGTGTCAGAAAATTACGTGAATTAATGTACAAATGTTTAAATTTGTATTTTGTAAAATCGAATAATTCTGGACAATATTTTATTTTGTTTTAATCAACTTACAGTAAAGTATCTATTATGCCCAAGAATGAAATAATGTAAATTATAATGCTCTAGTTTTTTACAGATTGATTTTGTGTTTAGGTGGCCATACACGCGTCAGCTTGTCAGAAGGCTAAACCTCTACTCTACATACATACACGTTAGGTGCTTTTTAATGGCTGAATTTTTCAGTATAATATTAAAGTTGTGTTTTTATACATGTTCTCGAAATATGATCTTGCTATAATAGGTGAGACACTTGCTTTGATGTATAAAGAATCAAAGATAAGGCGCAAACGCTGTAAATAGGTAAAACGTTGGTTAAAAAATCTATTTTCATGTGCATCTAACCAACGAATTGCTTCTGGAACCTATTGGTAATAGAAATTATTTACGTATGGTCGCCAATTCATATACGGAATTACTTAAATATGTTCTAATGTCAATAATTTTTTACATAAACCGTATCAGAAGACTACAGAATATATTAACCAAACTATTTCTCGTCCTTCTAACTCTAGACCTGTATCAACTTCTTACACATACATGGTTCGACTTGCATACCAGAAGGTAAACCGGCAGACAAAATTTCAATGTTGACAGTTTTTTGGGAAACCCAAAGTTCAGACTGGCTCTTATATAAGTAATAATGATAACAAGGAATGAACGGATAAAAGAATGTGTAAGTGTATAATTTACAGATCTCATGAATGATGAAATGATTAACGGTCAAGTTTTTTCAGAAAGCTTATTATTTCTTCGCAGTGATCCTTTTACTCTTATAACACAACCATATTACTGATCTGTATGAAATGATTACTTACGTATTCTTCTTCATGATGGACAGCAATTGGAGCAGACTTGACTAATACTGGAGCTGCATGTATGGCTGGTTGTGCTATGGCGATAGGGGCATAGTGAGCAGCTGGAGCAGCACCATGGCCAAGGGAGATCGATGAGTAGGATTGGGCAGAATGAGGGGCTACGGTTTTGATAGCTACAGGAGCAACATGGACTGGAGCAACATGTACAGGAGCAGCATGGACAACTGGAACAGCTGCTACAGCAGTTTTAACGATCGCTGGAGATGAATGGATGTGTTGAACGGTGTTGTGGTGTTGGTTGAACGATGCAAAGGATGTTGCTTGGTAATGTTGCTCAAGAGGAAGAGCTTGAGCACAAGCAAGCACAAAGACTACAGCAAATACCTATAAATGTAAATTGTGTAAATAAAATAGCATAGAACTAAAGAAAATAGACTTAGATAGACGGGAACCCTAACATAACATAATCAGTAAAACCTCTTTAAATGTATCTAATAAAAATAAGAATTGATGCCTAATAATTAAAGAGATTATGAAAGAATAAAATTTGTCTCAAGATACCTAAACACTATCTATGTTTATTAGATATTGTAACAAATTCAAACTTAATATATTTTCTAAAATAATGTAGGTACTTACTTTAGAATACATAGTTGATAAACCAGAGCAAGTTCAAATTTAAACTGAGTGAAAAAATGTAACATGCTCCTTTTATATTAAAAAGCTCTTTAAGCCTTCACTAGACATGAATGAACGTGGTACATGATAATTGAGTAACTTTTATCGAATACTTCATCGATCTGCATTAATTAGGCGATATTAGTTATCACCTCAGGGCAATGTCAGCTCGTGGCATGTATTATTAAATTAAATTTGATTCATATTAATATTTATAATTCTTATTAAATAATAAGTTACATAAGATCGACATATTTGTATCTTTCAATGTGCGTATGCTTCCGCTGTACTTATCAAGATGTAAGTGTAACGGTATGGTTTAATTTAAAGTAGCACACTTTTAGAAATGAGTTTTTATGGATTTAAATTACTATTTGGATATACTAGATATTAATCGATTAACTTAAATTTGAATATATTTAGTGTGCTTATTTCTGTTTTACAAGGTAGCATAAATTTTTACCACTGTAGCTGAAAACAAGAAATTTAACACTAGTTAGAAACTAGTTAGTTTCATTGAAATTAAGAAGGCAGTAGTAATTTTCAACTCCCAAATAGTAAATCAATGAATTTATATTGATTGTTTTCAATTAACTGAAATATTAAAACTGAAAAGAAGCAGAAGTTTTACTTGGATGTATTCAAATATTTATGTGAAGCTTATGTCTTGTTTTTCTTGGAAATCAATTATTATGTTGTTTAAAACATCATATTGTTGAATTTGCTAAAGAAAATATGTTAGGTAGAAAAGACAGTTCATCCCACATATCCTTTTGTTAGTAATACTTTAATAGGAGCATCGAACACTGATTTTGTATGTGGTTTATGGGGAGATCACTATTGGGAAAGATGTATATAATGAAAATGGTTTTCTTGTTTCAAAGACAATCATATTGACATGAAAGTTTTTTCAAGTTCAGCAATATTATTCGGCTTTAATGAAGAATATTTGACGTTTTTATTCATGTTAATGCTAATTAATCAAACAAACATGCAACATGCAAACAGCAAGTCCCATATTATTTATAATTTTTTGCGAAGATTGGTTATTTGCCGATGATTTTAAACTCTGAACTCTGAACTTTGAAACTTATCTATTCTGAAATAAAATCTCCAACAGATTCTATTCATCTGCAAATCGTCTGAAACTAAATATTTCTAAATGTAATGTAATGACATACTCGCAAGAATAGATTTCCTATTTATGAATACTCCAATGGTGATAGTGTTGTTAGTAGGGTTGATATATTCAAGGATTTGGGTACATATTTAGTTAGCAAATTTACTTTTATCGATCATATCAATAATATTGTCTGTAGTGCATTTAAATTGTATGGCTTCATTTATCGCAACTGCCTGAATTTTTCAAACAAAAACACCTTTAAAACCCTATTTTGTGCTCTTGTGAGAATACGGGGATAATATGGTATCCTCTTTATCAAGTTTATTGTCAGCGTTTGGAATCAGTTCAGAGACACTTTTTGAAATTTATAACGTGTTTGCTAGATGGGTCTTATCCTTGCAGAGGGTTTTCCCAAAATCAATTGCTTAACAGATTTTGATTCTTTGGAAATCAGACGGAATATTATGTTGATACGATTTCTGTGCAACATCTTGAACAACAAAATTGATTGTACTGAAAAAATAAGTTTTTCGATACCTCCGCCAAAATTCTAGATACCAAGCTCTGTTTTACTGTGGAAATCTCCTTTATTGTTGATGTGCGGCCTTTAATAAAATTGCTTCTAACTAGATAGTATTTGTAACTAGGTAGCTCGTTTGACGTGATTTGTTTGTATTAACCGCAGCGGGAAGATCGTATATTAGCTATATTCAAGGAGAGGATTGACACCCTCTCTGCGGAAGAATGTTAGCTTGGGTCAATGTGAGAGATTGATACCAGTCTATATTTGACCACGGTAATTGACTTGGTGAATTTTTAACTCCCATCAAATTTCTTCAGGCGTGGAATAGAATTTGCCATCGTTGGTAGGCAATCACAGCCAATTGACGATAATAATTATGCATACAGGGTTAGTTCACATTTTTGTATATTAGTATTAGTTCATGTATTTTGTTTAACACAACCAATTTTTGAATTGAATAAAAACGCCACGAACTTATATTTACAGCAAACCAATATGTAAATAAGAAATTTCTTGTAGGTTTCTTAACTTTTCTTCGTTTTTTTTTTATAATTAACAATTCTTAAACCCCTTCCAACTTCGACATCTGTATTTAGCTAATTTTGAGCTATAGTTCGTGTGGCTGTTATTAATGGTTCTTGAGTTGAGTAGTTTTAGAATAATAATAGAATAGAAATTATTTTAAGATCTTTCCAGAAAACAATGAGCGTTTAAGGTTTGTCACAACATTACTGTTATACACTGTATAATAAGTATTATAAGAGTATTTAGACAGATAATAGAAAATATGTATGTAGGCACCAGTAGTTAACTACAATGATTTATTAGGTATGACCTTAAAGTTAACCTGATTTAATGTAACATAACGAAATAGAATAAAAAATAAATAGATTAAGATATCAATCGACACCATTATTTTTAATTAAAAATTGTAAATCCCTTCAAATGAAACAGTAAGTGTAGACACATGCGTCTGGTGGTCGTGGCATTGCAAGGACACATGTAATTACGTATTTGTTTTTCTTCGGATACATAGTTGTGAAATATTTTTAGATATATGGTCTATTTGTGAAAGCATTCAGTCAAACAATATCGATATTTACAAATATGCTTGCTTATGACATTCTAATAATATCAACACGCCCACTGAAATGAAAAATACTAATTTGATCCTACAAATGGTATGTTGTATCTAAATGGTTTTCTGATAGGGCAGTTCGTATCACATATGGCACAAGACAACATTGGAATTAAGTTTTTGTTTCACAATTTATTCAGTCATGTAAATTTTTTCAATTATTCTGTTTTAGGCCTTTTTGATCGACATGCTCCATTAAAGAAGCGTAAATCTTTTAAAAAAGAGGATCATGGTTTACGGATTTCTTATGGGAAATAAAAAAAATTAAAAACAAAGCCTAGTTAAGATACAAACAAAGAAAGTAAAAATGCTGTACATAAAAAATTTTTTTTTGACATTCTCAATTATTATGGTAAGCAAGAACGCGCTGCATTTTATTCATACAATATAAATATAATTAAAAGTGATTCAAAGCTGTTATGGTCAACATTAAAATCTTGGGGAGTAAGTGAAAAATGCGAAACAATTTAAACATCTCCGTCCAATCAGTATGTTATCAGTACCTCTCAAGATTGCTGCATCTGATATTTCTGAACAATTGTTTGAGTATTGCGTTACAAATTTTGTAATTTCTATAAATCAATCAGGTTTTCTGAAAGGGGATAGTTCTTCAACGTTATTGACTAACGTAACTGATGACATTTTTATTGCTACTGTTAAGAGAGTACTTATCACCTGATGACAGGCAAAGGGTCCAGTCCAGTAGATGACCGAGCCAGACCCATAAATAACGAGATAAGAGTGTGAACTGTTATTCTTAGCAAAAGTGTTGGTTTTAGGGTAGATATTCATTCCTATTTTGTTATTTGTCCGAGCTATATGCTACCCTGTTAAATTATATGTTTCATTGCAATTTAAATAATAAATTGTATATTAAAGTGCTTCATTACACTATTGACAATTTTGATACTGTGTCTCACTTTAAGTTGTTCTGGTGTGCCTCAGAAATCTATATTAGGGCCACTTTCATTTAACATTTTTGTATCAGACTTGTCGAGAATTCCTTGGAATTGTAAACTAAATATATACGCTGACGATCTACAACTTCTTTATAGTTTCAAGTCTTCTAATTTAAATATTGCCAAAGAAGTTATTAATAATGATTTATAATAAATTTATGGCTGGACCATTAAAAATATTTTATTAGTTAATCCTAATTGTGGGTTAGGGTGAAAATAACAAGTCCACGGTTTGTAACACGTTAAAATATATTAATAAAGATATAACAACTGGGAAAGAATTTCCACCAATAAAGAAGTCTGGACGGATGTTCAGCTGAAGGCAAGCGAAAAGTAACTGCTTGTGTTTTTCACCGAACCTCTCGAGGAAGGTCTCAGGACGCTGGTTAATGTTAAGATCTAGCCATGTGTTTATTTTCATAAATGGGCTCAGGGCAGAGGGTTACTTTTATGCTTTTGGTGGCATTGCTTTGTTTTTTGTTTCAGTTTTTGGAATTCAATATTTTGAAAAATAATCAACATTTCTTAGTCTCATAATTTATTTACAATATATTCTCAAGACATGAACTATTTGGATAATAATGATTCAGTTTAAAATGGATAATGAAGATATAAATAGTCAAATCCACAAGAATGACATATAAACAAAAATAATTATATTTATACGAAAACAAATTTTTATTTACATATAAAAATACAAAAGTATATACAGATAAATACACAGTAATATAAAATGATAATGGTAACGACTTTATTTAATGATGGGGATTATGGCCATATGCCACAGATTCATGTCCTGATCTGTGAACAACTGCTCTGAATCCGTGGTGTGGATCAGCCGTATACTCAACAACTCGAACTGATCCATCGGATTCTACCAGAGAATACTGCCCCTTAACCACATCTCCGTCTCTTACTTCGTGTTGTGTCTTCTTGTCTCCAGTATTTGGATCCTCAATACCATATTTGAATTCATATTTGGCTGGATCCTAAAACAGTTATTTTTGTATCTAGAACGCAAAATGGCACTTTTGTATTCAAGAATGGAACGGAAGTTACTTTGCAGAGCTTAACGAGATAAAATATCTATTCAAGAACGCAAAAACATTTTCATTCCGAGATACAAACAATGTTTTTGAAATTCAATGAACTAAGACAACTGTGTTATATACATCAATTTAATTTATATTTGAAATTGTTTGAACCGTGTTTGAATCAATAAAGTTTAGACGCTGTGACTATCATAACGATATCAACCTAATAAAAACAAACAAAATTAGTTGTTTGAAAAAGTAGTGTCAGAATTATATATTGCAATCCATATTCTAAGACTGTTTAATTCAAAATGAGCTCGAAAGAGAAGACAAAACTAATACCATATTGGAAAAACAAATCAGTTGTATACCATCCAAAAAAACCCAAAATAATAACGAAAGAGGAAATTGAGGGATTATACAAGAAGATCCTGATAATAAATTTCTGCTAGTAAAGGTAATTCAAATTAATATAAATCGATCGATTTAACTAATTTTGTACAACTTTTCAGATCATTTTAATGATTGGTGTTTGTGGAGCTTTGAAAAGAGATGAGCTCCTAAAGATAACGATAGATGATATAGAAGACAAAGATTCAATTATTGCATATTATAAGAATTCGAAAATTTATACTCCGAAATGTTTTGACGAAATGAAGATATACTGCAAATACTGTGCTTTAAGTTGGACAGTTACTATAAATTGAAGATTGTTTGTGAAGTATGTCAGAGAAAAATGTGCTAACCAAGTGTTTGGCGTTAACAAAATAAAGAATGTGCCAAAAGAAATAGCAACTTAGCTAAATTTGTCTCATCTGGCAACTCATACAGAACAGTGCTTTAGATGTTCTTCCAACACTCTCTTAGCCGATGCAGAGACAGATATTACCACCATTAAACGACATGGAGCGGTGGTGTTGTACTACGGTAACGGAGACATATATAGAAGAATCTATACAAAATAAAATTTCAATTGCAAATAAATTGTTACCTTCAGCAGAGCCTACATAACTTGCCAATAATACAACGTGCGTCGTAAACTTAAATAAGTAGCAGGCTCTGGAACACCCAGAGCTAAAAGCTGCGATAACTGACAGCACTGGATCTCGCCTAAATTTAAGTCACTGAAATATCAGCACTTTCAGTTTACATGTAGTGCAAAATAAATTTTAATCGTCCTGCTTATAATAGTTACTGTTTCGCAGGTAGGTGACAAAAAGACTCATTTTATCAACTGTCAATTTAACAAAAATGTCGACTTTTGATGACAGTTTGTGAAATAATAAATTCATAGATACATTTAAAAAAATGAAGAAGAAAAGAATACCGTGGTGTATTTGAGTGTTTCTTTTATACTTACGCTATAATTCTCGCCTTCATCATAGTCCGAATCACGATATCCTCCAACTCCTACAAAGTTGTGGTAGCCAGCACCGTTACCATGTACGCTGTGGTACGAGCTAGATCCATGAGTTATTGGAATATGTTCTGGACTATAGACATTTGAATATGATTGGGATCCAGCGAAATTGTGATTATATCTATTAAATGATGGTGCGTGTTGGGTAGTGTAAGATGTTGTAGATACAGCTACTCCACTATGGCTGCCGTATCCATTTCCTAAACCACCATTATTTATGTAACCCGCATTAATGCCAGCTAGGACAGTGCAGATAATAGCAGCCTGGAAAATGATATTCAGTAAAGACATGGATATTTAAAGATATAATATTTTAATGAAGAATTTTTCATTAAAAAAAAAAACTGAAAAGTAAAAGTCGCAACATTATTTGTTTTTCTAGGTTTTGGTATTTCTGTTTTTTAATAATACTATGTAACTTTGACACCAAAATAAAAATTTAGCAAATAATTTAATCAATACAGTTACAATTACACACTGGAAACGAAAATATATACTAAGTAAGCAGGTGAATAAAAAGATAATCTATTTCACAGGGCGTATCCTAATTGTATGTAGAAAATCCAGGAACGTATTCTACGAGAAAGTCTCAGCAAGTGGGTAGACTCTTTCTTGCTAAACAGGAAAATTTCGGTAAAGATAAACAATGTTAATTCCTCTATGAACAGTCTTAATTTAGGAGTCCCGCAGGGAAGCATCCTATCGCCATTATTGTTTATATTGTTTATGTGACTTGGAACCTAATGTATCATTTTCGGAAAATATATTTTTGGTAATGTTTGCTGTGTTAAATCTGAATCTGCTGGTTTACTGCAACGCAATGCGAATGCAGTGCTTGCACACGTTCATACTTGGTGTTCATAAAACAGACTTAAAACAGACATTTGCAATAAATAACGTTACGTTAGAAAATATGTCTTAAACTAAATTTCTTGGTCTGCGCATAGATGAAAATTTATCCTGGTCTAAATACATTGAAAATGTTCTAAACAAACGTAATTCTTCATATTATGTCATTCGAAATCTTAAGCCTATATAAGCATATAAAATACTTTATCTTGTACTGGGGTCAGTCGAAGGATATACGCAAAGTTTTTATGTTACAAAAAAAATATATTAAGGCTAATTTTTTCGCAACAGCCACTTGATTCATGTCCACCATTATTTAAAACAAGTAAAATATTAACAGTTACGTTAATTTTAATTTATGAAGCAGGTATGTTTGTGAAAAAACATTTAAATATTTTTCCGTCTTGTAATAATTCTATTCATAATCATGATACGAGATCTGCATCCAATATCTATGTCGACAAGTACAGATTATCTCTTTTTAAAAAGAGTACATATTATGCATACAGCACAGTCTACAACAAACTGACACAGCAAATAAAAAATATAAGTAGTCCTACTGAATTTAGAAAAGGATTTCTGGATTTCCCTTATAACAAAGATTTTTACACTTAAGTGAATTTCTAGATACACGCTACTGATTTGTTCTATCCGTTCAAAGAAGGAAATAAAAATGACGAAAACCAATTTACTATTTCTTGCAAAAAATGTCCTGTTAGCACTCATAACCTAGTCATTGATACTTTACCTAACCTGCAATTATATTATCTACCAACATACTAAAAAATTATGCCAAAGTCAAAAATATCTCAAGGGGCTTAGAAGCTGTGAATTTTAAATTTACTTTTTTATCAGCTTCAGAAAAGCTATATCTCGGAAAAGACGCTTTTGGGGCCCTATGCTTATCTAATTTTAACTACAGAATACACACCTGGACTTTATACGCAATTAGGAAACACCCTATATGTTATATTAGAATAAAAATTGATTTTTGGTGTTCTTCCACTTTCAACAAATAACATATACTTCGATTTCATTTTGAGAGATATTTTTTTAATTTCAACTAACAGTTTCTCATACTAATATTTAGTTTTAATGATAAACTGGGATCATCAAATTTCATGTAAGATTTTTCCAAAATCATAATATTGAAAGCTAAATTATTAAATATATTTTTAATGTTTCGTCGACTTGAAATTTCTATCCCACATTTTTTGTAGAATAATATCCACAAGAATTAAATAAAATTTGAACACAATTTCACACACCTTTAACATTGTAACTAAATATCTACACTCAAGTTTCTCATAGACACTGAAGATTTATTTCAACGCAACCATCTTTTATAGTTCAATAGAATCTCATAAGAAAGAGGATTCTCATCATACATTAGGATCGTTTTTGCAATTCTGTTTAAATAAATATAATATTAAGTAATTGTGTCACATGATGTTGATGTGAATTGTAACTTATGAATTAGTCTCGCACTAATTACTATTTCTAACAAAAATATTGTCTTACTATGAGAACGTCAGAACTATTTGCATAGAAATCTTATCGGATTATTACAGTTTTTAATTCAGACAGCTTTACAATTACTAGAAAAAGGTGTTCTTCAAAAAACAGATTTCAATATGCTAGTGCGGTAGGTATTTTGAAAATATTAATTTTAAACTTCATATGTACAGGGTGTTTCAAAAAGACTCTATAACACCCACTACAGACTATGCGTGAAATCGCAATTCGCAATTTGCGATTCGCGATTCGCAATGTGCGATGCGTGGTTTGTAAGGAATTTGTGCATCGTGTGTAGGGTTTTTATGAATGGATTTTTAACTAACAACACACCGAATCGCGAATTCACGCATAGTCTTTAGCGGGCCTAAGAATATTGATATAAATGATAAAACATTCCAAAGTAAGTATTGTTTGCGTAGGGACACCGTATTCTTGAAATAGTGTTGTCTACAAATATAAATAATTTAAAACAATTAAGAACTGAATAATACAAAGCTTAGCAAATAACAGGATTGTTATCTCATGTCATCAGAGGTACCGAAGTGAAACGAATATATAACGGCATAAAGTATAGTATATCCAACAAATATTTAGATACAGAAATCTTTCAAAATATGTATTTTTGTTAACCCTTAACCACAGACTTGCGGTCTGTCAGACCTTTAACATTTTGCAACTGGTAATACACCCTCACCAGTGCGTCGTTGAGCAGCACGGCTTCATGTACCTTTTCTTCACTTAGTAACACCTCGACAGCCGAAAGGGTAGTGTGTTGTTTTTAACAGTACTATTGTTATACGCATTTAAAACTTGAACGCGGTCTGAGAGACCTCACGTCTGTGTAAGTGCAACAGATTGTATATTTACCAATATTCGCTAATTGCATGATATTTGGCTTTCTTTAGATACAAATATGAATCCTTTACCGAGAACATCTACCTCGGTTCGTTATACTGATGCAAATTATGAAAAACAGTTGCAGAAGTGGTATGATGAACTTGATTCAGACGATAGTGACAACGAAATTGAACTTGATCCGGATGAAATAGAAATATTTGAGCATGACACAGAAAGTAAACAAGAAGGTGAATCTGAAGATTTTGGAAATAATAAAAAAGAGAGTGACATTGAAGAAGAAGAATTAGAAGAGTTCGAAGAGGTTGAAATAAGGAGCAATTACTTGTACGGAAAAGACCGATATAAATGGTCAAAGGAGCCCGCAATAAGTAAAAATACACGAACAATGAAACACAATATTGTTACAAATTTACCAGGAATTAAAGGAAGATTTTACGGAGAGGAGAAAATGAGTGCCTTATCTGGAACAGCTTAGTTACCGATGATATGTTAGAAATTATTATACGATGGACCAATGTCTACTGTAGATGTAAATATTGTTAGATAATTAACTTACGCTTACATTCTGTATATAAGACTGTTTACTTTTGTTTAGAAGTATGTGAATATAATTGTTATGATGTGAAAATAGTAAAACTGGATCAACAAAATATAAAAATTTAATTTTGGTATTACTTTTGTTCTACGCGTTTTATTTTTCGAGATTTCTATACCTAAATACACCACAAATTTGATCAATTTACGGCGAAAAATATGGCGACCTTAATACACCTATGTTCTATAGCCATCATGATATTTGAGATATACGACATGGAAATAGATAATTTTGCATGTAAATTTTTTAAATCATGAAATATTTTATCAAAATTTGGCACCGGTACATTTTTGGTGCTGAGAAACACGCTGATATTATCGATATTTTGTACAAACTAAGACATGTTATTCTGCAAATTTTTAAAATTAGTTTTTTCCATTCCGTCACGTAATATTTTGAAAAACCTCATTTCATCCTCTGAAATAGTATTGCTTATCAAGCAAAAATGTATATCAAACCAAAACTCTTCCAGTGGCATGTCATATTTTGTATAAGATAAATTCCGGTATGTTATTTATTCTCTGGTTCTTGTGTTTTTAATATGCTCTGTATTTGTGCAGATATTGCCTTTAGGAGAATGTTTTGAAAGTGTCGCAGCAGCAATTAGATGCTATTCCAAAAAAATTGTTATGAGACAGATGCCAAATAAAAAAATACTAGCTATGTTAAACCTAAAAAAATAGTTCTGGCAGACCTTACAGATATTTTAAACTTGGTCCAACCATTAGCATAAGAAAAAATTTGTTACAAATAAATGCGACATCATCTAGCGTGTGAAGGATACCAAAAAACATGTTGACATTAACGATTCTTCACATTCATGAAGATCAGTTGACTTTGATAAAAATTGTTTGCACGCTTTAATTAGTGATCCATGTCAATTAATCTGAGAATTGACCATCGTGATGGATTGTGATCAATTAATCGTAGCAGACGCTATCCACGGGACGTCCGTTTCAGGTCGGTACGTTCCAGGAGCAATTATGGACGTTCGTAGCACGTCCAAGCTCTCAGAGACGTCCTTAATATTACGTCCGTCGGATGTCCATTTTAGGATTATAAAAATTAAATATAAACAAAAATGTGCTTTATCTTTTGGGCACAGTACTGAAGCACTTTAAACAAAGAGCTCAAACTCTCAAAAATAAAATAAACTAAAATTGAATTTGGTGGTAAATATAGTTAATAGTACTGTCTGCTGTCTAATGTTAAAAGTTGTAATTTTCATTGGCTGGTAGTTAATCGTGTTACAGATGTAGCTTTGTAACAAAACATATATTATAACAACTTCTCAACTTTATGATTAGGTGCCTCTCTTGTCTGTGATGGAGTATTCTGTTATTGTGACTATTATAAGCAAAACGAAATATTGATTTATTTTTAATAAATATGCTATATATTCCATATATTAACTATAATACTTGTTTTTTCAGCTGCTGCAGAAAGGAGAGTCAAAAATACTACTAATAAATTAACGGAGGTAACAATCTAATCAATGTTAAGTAGAGAAATTAAAGGTTGCAAATGAACAAAAATACATATACAAAAATATACATAAATAGACAAAAATATATATTTTAAATAAATAAGCGCACATATTTTTGCATAATATATATTTTAGTGAGCATATTTATTTATTTAGTATGAAAAATTATAGATAATTTAGAATATTCGACAATTCGTCATTTCTGGGACGTATATTTCGTACCCATCTCATCAT
This sequence comes from Monochamus alternatus, assembly GCA_037114965.1. Lineage (NCBI taxonomy): Eukaryota > Metazoa > Arthropoda > Insecta > Coleoptera > Cerambycidae > Monochamus > Monochamus alternatus. The sequence continues at coordinate 66,399,761 of CM073431.1, read as the reverse complement.
TTTTGAGCAATTCATGGACATCCGCTGGATGTTAGTTAATGGACTTCCACTGTATGTATATTTTTTATGTACGTGGTGCATCCTTGGGACGTCTTTAGATGGTCCAAACATTTATTTGTGGTCCATGGATGAACATCTCAGGGATGCCCAATTTTGTTGAAAACGAAACGCTACAGACGTCCGTCGGACATATAACATCTTCAAACCGAAGTCCATTTGCATTAAATCAGCAAAGTTAAAATGTTTGGAGCAATAATGCCTCTTGTTTTAAGTGAAAGCAGCATAAAGCAACTTGTCAGCATTTATGCCCCTGCTGGTACGTCTTCGTTTAGTTTGTCCACTACGTTAATCATTGTTGCCCCTATTGTTACTAGTAAGGAAAAATTATGCATTTACACAAATATTGGTGACGGCCACCGATATTTCTATAGGATCGGAAATTGTGTCTCTATTTCAAGCCATGTATTTTTTTACTTAATCCGGCTCCAGTATCGGCACCGATATTATCGTCTTGGATGAAACCACGCTAAAGCTTTTTTTCTTTATTACGCAAGTCATTGATGGTTTTTTTATGACATAGGTTAGACATTTTATGGCCCATAATAGATTATGTGCCGTGGCATTTTTTGTTAGGATTGCCATATAACGACATGAAATGGTATAATATTGTCCAACCATAAACGAATCGGTTTCACGTTTAAGTTTATTCAATAATGGTATGTAGACAAAATATTAAATTACTTCCTATACATTTGAATGCGCCCGTGATGGCAATTTTATCCAATAGCCAAGAGGTTCAACTAAGTTTCGTCTCTTCACCACCATTTGATTTTTTGGTCTCAGTATAGGCAACGGCTGACGGCATTTCAGCTTTCAGATAATAAAATTTTATGTGATGGGGTTATGCTTAGTTTTTATATATTTATTTTTGTTTGTGATCATGAAAAAATTGTAAGCATAATTATTTAACTGTAGGTTTTGTCTGTGCGTGTGTTTTATTTCATTCTGTTTTGCAATGATCATGGTGTCTGCAGCAAATATATTGATACTTACAACTATACCATTAATGGTATATAAATAGCTTCATATAAATTATACAATATTTGCAGAATGGTGCATGTAAATGCAATAAGGTGTGGTTAGATAATGATATTAGTAGTGGTAGGTAGTGGGTTATAGTCTCAGCGTTCTTTCTTTTTATGATTGATATTTGTTTTCTCATTCATGCCAATCTTTGACCTGTTTATTTTAATTTTTATTTCTGATTTTTCGAAGATTGACACCCCTTAACAAAAATACTCAACAGATATTTGTAAATCAATATGACCCTCTTAAAAAATTATAGTAGGCCAGGTTATTGTCACATCAATAAAATAGTTAGTAGACTATTACCTTCCTTCAGAGTATTAATTGTGGAATATTTATTAAGACTATTATGGCGTATTATCTGTTAAAACTTTTTTTTTCCAGTCACCGCCACAGTGGTCGTATTTTTAAAGCGATAGATATTAATGAAATAAACTGAAATAAAGAGCATTGATATGAAATGAAATCATATGAGGTGAAATGAAATAAATTGAAATAAAGTCATCAGCGTCATACTATAAAATAGTAGGGCCTTATTAGTCAGTTTTGTAAACTTACATAAGAAAACTGTCAATTAGTAAGTATGTTTATTAGTACGTTTGATGAATTGTGGCCTCATATTCTAAATTTAAGTTATTTAATTTCGTGAACCCACAGTTACTACTTAATTGTAACTTAATATTTTCTACGTGGGCGATTATTATATACATAAGTCAGTAATTAATAAATAGCTAATCCTACGATCCTGTGCTGGAAATTTGTCTTTCAGTGTAATAATATCAATTTATAAATGTAGGTGTACATAACTTTCTCTTGTTTGTTCTTATTCTAAGGAGCAATTAGCATGGTTGTTTGTGGGTCAATAATGCTTAAGGGAATTAGTGTATGTCTGGCTGCATACCAAAAGCAGGCGTACTTGCAGCCGTACGAAGGTAAGAGTTGTGTGTTATAGTTTGTTAATTTTTCCTATATCTATAGATAGATACCACAGCAATCAAACAGAATTTTTTTATTTATAGTAATAAAATGAAATATTTTCTAGAAAAGTTAGATTTTCTCTGAATATATAATATTGCAATAAAATTCCATTTTTCATAAAACAAATAAGTAATGTAATTAGGCTATATTTATGATACTCCAAAAATTACAGTTAATTGAAATATATGGTATAAAAATTAAATTCACTTTTGTAATAATAAATTTAATTCAACGAAAATTAGCAAACAAGTTTTTGTATGCGAGAAATTCAAAGAAATTACTAATTTGACATGAGGGCGACACTTCCAATATCTTTAAAGTTTTCTAACGTTTCATCTATCAGTAAATTCTGATATTCATTTAAGACTCACATAGGTCCAGGCTTTTTAAGTAAAGAAGAAAGTATACCTCATACATATTTGGCCCTATGAATCGCGGTTCTAAAAAATGGTTAGTTTCACACCATATTATTAATATCTAATAATAAAATTTAGGTATAAAAAATGATAGCATAAAGGGCAAATTTTTCAATAAAGTTGGCGAATATTTCTAATTTATATATTGATCTTGATAGGTTATCAACACTTCTGTTCCCGTGTTTTCGATCTTAACTTTGGAAAAAGATAGGATATGAAATAATAATAGGGGTTTTCCTACAACATCTTTCTTTAAGACACTCCATTTTCCTGATATAGGGCGTTCAACTTTAAAATCAAATATTTTATACGAATCAAACGTATTTACATGTGTTTTAAACTACGGCTTCAGCACTATAGTACCAGCATCACACCACAACATAACACAGAAGAAAATGGCGTATGGCAAATTCAGTAATTTATAAACGATTACCAAATGTGGCGCTGCCACAGGTCACCCTTTATGTTTATACGATAGTGGCACAATGAATTTAAATCTATTACACCAATAAATGTCATTCATTATAATAATATATTCTAATGTTTTTATTCAATGATAGGTCATTGCTGGTTTAATTGATAAATTTATATGTATGATTTGTAAAGATTAGGCCAATCTTATGCCAAACTATTCAAAATTAACAACAGATATAATAACTAAATAAATCTTGAAAGGCCCTTAATTGGCCTCTTGTTAAATAATATTCGCACAATGACTAAATACTGTTATTTTTTTACTGTTTTAGAAAGGTATTTTAAGCTAATATAAATCAAATCTCCTACAATTCCTATCAATGAAGTCATATGTATGTTCTCTGATACCAAACGTCTAGGTATGCTAATAAACAATTCCACAGACAAAGCTCTATTCAATAATTATCTAAAGAAAATAATATAATTTACTAACCTTCTAATGAAACACTTTATAAATATCTAACTTCACTTTTTGGCAGTGAGAACACGACAAAGTCAACCACAATAGATGAGATCTGACCTATTTCTGCATTTTTATGATTGCTTCTTCATGTGGTCTCCTTTAAGTTGAATTAAATATCTAACTATAAAAATTATTATAAAAATTAAAATTATTTGAAGTTAAATGTCGACAATGACAAAAAGTGACATCCTGTCATTGTCGATATTTAACTTCAAATAATTTTAATTTTGTCTGTGAAATTGTTCATTAGCATACCTAGATGTTTGGTATCAGAGAACATACATATGACTTCATTGATAGGAATTGTAGGAGATTTGATTTATATTAGCTTAAAATACCTTTCTAAAACAGTAAAAAAATGTTACAAAGGCTAATAATAAGGAATATATGGGTAGATATTGTGGGTGCAATTCAACGCAGGTTGGGGCTTTTGTCCACTGAGTAGTTAGTTTCACACAATATTATTAATACCTAAAAATACTAAATACTGTTATGTCAATAACATTCATAATATAATGGTAGAATATTGTAATTTAATTAAAAATCATTATTGGTTCTAGTCCATATAAATATATTTTTCACAAAGATAAATCCATGCCAATATTTTTGATTAATGAGACAAATAGTTATTTTTATTAACATAATATTGGTCTAATATTGGTTTCATATAATTTTTGATATATTGGTTCACCAAATAAAACCATTAATATATAATATTGGCAAATTGCTAGAATATTGGACCACTGTTTAAATATTTTGTCAACATTGGTTCATTAATGGTGTGCTATCTGGGATAGAATACTAGTTGAAAGTACAAGATAAAACCGATTGATCATGTCATTGCATCTTAAGAAATAAATTTCCATAAAAAAACTTTTCACCATTGGAGTAGAAGTTTAGGGGGTTCAAGGGTGAACAAAGCTTCATACCTGAGCTTTACGCTACTGGCTTGAATTAAAAAAAATATCTCCACAAAATTATTAACTTTTTATTATGGATTACTGCTTCTGATTACTTTTATTATGGATACCAAATTTGAAGGAAAAATATTTATTTAGCAAATAAACACATTTTTATTAAGTTGAACGCCCTCTCTTAGGAAAACGGAATGTCATAAGGAAAAATGTTACAAGAAAGACAGAATGTATAAAAACGAGTATTATATGGCATCTTAAGATATACTAATTTTATAATGATAATTTAACTTAAGATTTTCTTATTTTGTAGTAGAACATTACATAAACAGAAATGATGTATTCTTCAAATCCTATTTTTCTCCTCTTTTTCGATTTTTCCTGAATTGAATATTATTTCCAGTAAGTAACAATATCAGTAATTAACTAAAACCTACTAGCAGTAGCTGAGCTTATGATACATTATACTGTACTTTGCCCACTCAGTTCCCACAAATTCGGCTACCATTCTTCGTACGGTACTTTATGCAATACCGTCTGCCTTAATTAAAATAACATAATACGTATGTAACCGAATCTAGGTCAATTTTAGAGACATTCCTATTCACTTTCATTACGACTCATATTGCATTTTTAGGGGGGAGTTTGTTCATTATCATTATTTTGGGAATTAATAACCATATAAAAGGCAAAAATCTCCTGTTATAAGCATCAGTTCAGTCATTGACAGTACAAGAAGTTCACCAAGTACAACATGTTCGCCAAGGTGTGTAGTACGCATTAGTGTATTATGTGTAATTATGAACAACTAAAAAATTTGTGTTATAGACAATAGGAAAATATTCGATAACTTATAACAATTCAGTGCATGTGCCTAATGAAGTACAGTATACTGAAAAGGGAAAATTCCTAACTTCATTCAAGTAGTCGTATACATAACCATCAATCAATAAAAACATCATTACAAAAACAAATTAGTTAGGTCAGATCAAAATATATTTAAGAATCTGTCAAGTACATTATCAAGTATAGCCCACATATTTTTTATATTAGTTTACTATTATATTTTCCCATAATTATTTTTATATTGTACTGAAGATATCTTTGAAAAAATATCTATATTGATGGAATGTAATAACATATGATGTTTTATTTGTAGGTATTCGCCATCTCAGCCCTTGTAGCTATTGCTCAAGCTGGTCTATTGGACTATGCTTCTCATTCTTCATCTTTTTCTACCTCCCATGTAGCAGCTCCTGTCCTTTCCCACACATATGCTGCCCCCGTCGTATCCCATGCTTATGCCGCCCCAGTACAACATGAGGACTATGATGTAAGTAACAACAAAATATATATTTTGTAAAATCATCTTCCATCTATTCAGAAGACAGTATATTGAATTTAACAGCGACTTAAGAGTCAGTTAACAGTCTTAAACTTGCCTCAAAAGTTCGATTAAGATATCTACTAGGAGGTTCACTCCAGTAGACAGAATGAATACGAGTGTAGTTAAATTTTAGTGGCTTTACTAAATTTTCTTTAGTCGATATGAGAAGAAATTAACTATAAATATATGACAAATTATCCTTTATGGTTTGTTTTATTTCTCTACTATTCAATTTCTCAAATTAAATACTTTATCATTAATATATTTAGCTTTAAGTCTGCGTATTAAATATAATAATAAAAAAATTACTATTCTTTCAGGCTCATCCCAAATACCAATTCAGCTACGGAGTCCAAGATGCCCATACCGGTGACCACAAGTCCCAACACGAAGAACGTGATGGAGATGTTGTAAAGGGTTACTACACTGTTGCTGAACCTGACGGTACTCTTCGTACTGTCCACTACACTGCTGATCACCACAATGGTTTCAATGCTGTCGTAGAAAAGTCCGGACACCCTGTACATCCCGCTCCAGTAGCTGCCGCCCCACACTATTATCATTAGGACTTGAGATTGTTATTTATTTATTTGTAGTTGTATAGGAGTTCAATAAATATATTTATTTATTTATTTATTCTTTATATACAGTTCCCTTTATAAATTCACATTGACTGATTCAGCTTTAATGCTTATTATTTTAACATTCTTATAAAATTGTTCTTCTCCTGAAAATCCCATATTATTGGACAATAAAGAGTTCACCTTGGGAGTATTCATAGACATAGAAGGGGCATTTGACGACTTTTTCTAAAATGAATTCAGCTCTTGTGGAAAGGGGAGTTACTCCCACCATTTTCAGCTAAATATAAAACATGCTAAATAAAAGAGCTATACAAGTCAGTGTGGTAAGAGGCTGCCCGTAGGGAGGTGTTCTATCACCGCTAATATGGAATTTGGTTATAAACAGTCTTCTGTGCCGCCTGAACTCGGAAATTGGTATCAATACCAACGCTTATGCTAATGATCTCAAAGTTCAAAGGAATCATTTGCCAAAGAATGCAAACGGTCCTAAGAACCATCGAAAAGTGATGTGAAGACCATGCTCTGTCTGTCAACCAAAGGAAGACAGAAATGGTTCTCTTCACAAAAAAGAGGAAAGTGGAACCAATAAGAACACTAACTCTCATAAACACTACGTTAATGCAACGCTAATATGGATTCTTCATTTGGAGAGTACTTATCCTATGAGCAGTGCCGCAGGACTGTTGGTTTAATCTGGGGAATTAAACCAAAGGTGGTCATGTGGATATACCCTGCCATTGTGAGACAAATGGTAGTCTATTGGATTGTCGTCTGGTGGCCGAAAGTGCAACAGACGACAACTAAATAAGGATTTCCTGCCAAAGCATAACTGGAGCTATGCGAACTACACCCACCATAGCAACAGTAATGCTATGTCTGTCACCTTTGAATATTTATCTAAAAAAGTGACTGTGACAACTATGCTTCGTTTCAAGAATGCTAGTATTATAGCAGATGTAGGATGTGGAGAGGTTAGAAGTCGCTTGTGGAATGGAGTCGTCAGAAGGATACCTTTTCTGCAGGCAGACACTAACAGTATCTCTCCTAAGTTTGCTTCTAACAGAGACTACACGGTAATTATCACAAATGATGAGACCGCCTGTGAGGATATAATCAACATCTTTACAGACGGATCAAGAAGATTATTCTAGATCCCTACACATTCCATGTCAGTGGGCGATGGATAGGCATGCTACTGTGGTACAAACTGGTATAATCAGCGACTAGACAAAGTAGACACTGTTGGCTCAGAAAGCATCTGCATTATATGAGGAAGTGTGAAACACATTTTTAAGGGTTGCGAACAGGAAGACGAGACAGTGTTTCATGTACTCTGTGAGAATCCGTGTTGGGAGAGCGATGGCCTTCTGTAGCCTACATTAGAGGGATCCTCCTGAGCAACGTCACTACTTTCTTCTCTTTATTAGGTTGGTTAGCGGCTTAGGTGGTTGATCTCCTAATGGGAGGAAGTACAAGGGGCCCAATGAGGCCTAAGTGCTGTGGCTTTTTAAGGCTACCCTCCCACAATTCCAGAACATCTAACATATGCATATGTGCATAACATCTACTACTAATGATGAAAAATATAGAAACATTACACTGATAAAAAAATACTCTTGAGAACACACATGGGTAATTACTCTTTATTGTTTAAAAAGTATTACATGATCTGCTATTATTAAAGTTATTGCCATATTATTTATTTTTTCTAAGTTCTTCAAAATATATTTTGAATCAGTAGAAATAAACAACTAACTAATTTAGTATTGATTTAAGTCCATTGCTGTACGATTTCTAATCGCTAGACTGGTACTAAATTTTACACATACATAGAAAGAAATACATTTTTTTAGGTATACAAAATATTCATACTGGCAATTATTTTTCTATTGACCTCTATTTTCTGTTTTTTAGTTTGCTAGCAGCAAACAATTTAAAAATGGTCACCATATAAATCTTGTAAATGAAATTAGAAAAAATTAAACAAGCCGAACGCTTTTTAATGATGCTCCCGTTTTTTCAATTTTTGATTGTTAAAGTATCAGCCACAGTCAACTGTGTTTTTGTTCAAATATGACAGAAACTTACACAGCGAAATACTGTTTTAAAGACCGTCAAAAAATGTGAGAACTGAATAACGCATCAATAAGACAAAATTACTATCGATAACTAAACTGAAAAGTTAGAAAAATGACAATAACTATGCTAGCTGTTGGTACAAGATATTATTTTAATTTATGTGTCTAAATGACTTCATTAATAATAATATGAATATGAATATTGATTTGTATTAACTTAAATACTTTAGAATGCAGTAAAAAATCTAGAAAAGCCAATAAATAATATATGAGCAGATATTATCATTTAACGCTGGTCGGAGCACTTCACAGAGTAGTTAGTTTTACAAAATATAATAATTACTGAAAACCCAAATTTCGTATTGATATTTCTGCAGTTTTAAAAAATATTTAAAAAACAGTGTTTTCTGATCATCCTCAAAATGCTGCTGTTCACTAGAATTTGTATATATGCACAAATCTTAAGGTATTGTTACACATTATGATTCGGCTATCTTTTCCTGCAATACGATTCAACCCTCTCTCTATCTCTTATTTTAAGAGAGAAAAATAAATAGTTTTTAAAGTGTCAGTAGAAGAGTTCAATGCAAAGCCGTTCACCATAACATACCTACACTATTGTTTTTAAGGAGAAAAGCCCCCTTTTCGATTTGGATTTAAAAATATGCCATCTAACGGTAGAATTTGAAAGTGCACAATAATTTTAATAGACTTCTCGGAGTCAAAAATTTTTTTTGGAGCTGTAGGACAAGTAGTTTCCGAGATACAGCCGCTGTTTCTCAGAAACGAAGCGTTTTAGGGCTCATATTTATTAGGAACTCTCAAAATGATATCCTCTAAAGACTCTTGAAGTCCTGCCATTTAAAAGCATGACATCCTGTATAATAAAATAAAAACTATGAAGTATCAGTTAATTTTCATATAAAACAATATATTTATTTAGAGACAGAAGATTATTATATTTCAATGACGAATAAGTGTTTTAATAGATGTATAGAATGCAGTGTTGATAGAATACCTTAAATTAAATTAAAAAAAAAACAATCTGCTACTGAAATTACTACTGCATTATGTGAGCAATAACTTACAGCATTATTAGAATATTTCAATTTTTACAATACAATTATTTTAAATTCCTATAAAATAAAAAAAACAGCATTTATTTGTTATTAATGGCAAGTATTAAAAAATTGAATAGATTTTCAAATTAGGTATACTTATAATACCCGTACTTTATGACGAACGCGTAGGCAGAATTTATAATCTTATAATCCGATAACAATAACAAATTCCTCTAATTGATTTGATTTATTTATGGCCAGCATTTAATTCGATCAATCATATTACTGTTCAATTTAGGAAATGCAGTGTTTATGTGTCACGGCTTTTAACGGTCTCCACTGAACTCAAAACATGTTTCCTTAACGTAATAATAATACCTACCTTATCTCATAAAATCGTATAACTCCACAAGTTCGTGTAAAAATCTGGGTCAATTTTAGACACATTCTTTTATTTCACAATGTGGACAATTCAACGAATTTTTAGTGGGGTTTGTAACGATCTTTTGGGAAATCATTGTGTATAAAAGACAAAACGTTTGGTGCTGTAATTAGTTCAAGTTTTCTGTTCACACAGTACATACTCATAGGTACCTAATCAGCCACAATGTTCGCAAAGGTAGGTACATTTTTTAGTGGATACGTGCTATGCGTATTTGACATATTTACGTGGATTTTTTAACCTATATATGGTTACTTTTAAACTAAATTTATAAGTAATTAGAAGTAATGCATTTTTTAAGCTAATTTGTTACCTACTTAAGGAATCTGATTTATAATAATTAATACAAAAACATTGTTACAAAAATATGGAATACAATTGAAAATATCGATACAATTGCATGCATTTCTTAATTTTTAACTTTCCCTAAAAGATTTTTTATTTGACTCAGATCTTCGCACTTGCCCTTTTTGTTGCTGTAGCTCAAGCAGGACTTCTTAGCTACCATGCCCCCGTGATATCTCACGTGGCACCAGTACACCATGACGTAGATTATTATGTAAGTAAAGTACAGATACTATATTTAACAATGAATGTCCTGCAAAGTATCCTCCCACTTCATTTTAATCTGTTCTATGCTTCCAAATGATTAAACTTTTATTTCTCAACTATTATCTTTATTGATGTGCATTTTTTAAATTGTATTTCTATTTTTAGGCCCATCCCAAATACGCATTCAACTATGGAGTTCAAGATGGACACACCGGCGACCACAAATCACAGCACGAAGAACGTGATGGAGATGTTGTGAAGGGATACTATACAGTGGCTGAACCTGATGGAACCCTTCGTACTGTTCACTATACTGCCGATGATCACAATGGTTTCAACGCTGTCGTAGAAAAGACTGGACACCCCGTCCATCCTTCTCCTGTTTACTTGCATCATTAAGTTTCATAAAAATGCCTTATTTATTGAATTGTTATATATTTATTTTTGTAAAAAGTGTACACTTAGTTATGTCTGTTGTAAATATAGCATATGCTCGTTAAAGAGTAAATCTTGAGTTTTTTTTCAATTGTTACATTTGACTGGTTCTTGGTTCTTATTTATCTACAATTTTTTCACTTAAGCAGTAACTACCTACTAAATATAAGAATTTGACCTAGTAAAAAGGAGATATTAGTTCATAAATTCTGTCTCATTATTTCAGTAGTAAGAAGGTTTCAACATCATTTATTAAGATTTTGTGTAACTTTGCACATAATTTTATTTATAATATTCTTCATTAAATAGGTTGTGAAAAGCATTCATTACAAAGTGCTTAATATGTATTTTTATTAGGTATTTTAGCTCTTGACTTTGACCTGATGATTTCTTACACAATATATGATTTATGTAGTAATCGTGCATTATCTTAATCTCAAGTTAATACAAAAATGTATATAAGTAAAAATAATTGATATTAAATTAAAATTTACAGTTATGGTTGATTATAGCGGTATATAGTTATGTGTAATGCAATTCAGTTTTTTTCAAACATTTTTTCAAACATTCTTTTTCTTAATTTCGTTGCCATTACATTCGAAACAGCGTTTCAATCTACACAAAAAGGTAATCTTTACTTTTTTCATTTGTAGTTTAATTTTCCAAAAAAAGTTGCTAAAGCTGCTAAAAAGTTGGCAAATGCAACTGAAAAATCCATAAACAAGATCCTATAATTGATAGGACATCACGAAGACGAATATTTTTATTAATGCTAGAAGAACTGTTTCCTTCATTTAAGATTTGGTATTCTACAAAAAATGTCAAGTTTATGGTTCAAATAAATAGATAATTGAAATGTTTTTAAATTACGTAGTAAATACCTTGAAAAAAAAAAATAAAGTGACAACGGATTTATAAATAGACATGTCACTCAATCTGTTTGAATTATCTTCACAGCCATCTTTATCATCTTATACATTCATAATTTTTCAAATTTGTCGATAGTAGTACCACAGCTTTTGCAACTTTTTCCGGAAAATTAAGCTTCAAAAGAAAAAAAATACTTTTTTGTGTAGAATCAAACGGTGCTTATAAGGCACTGACAAAGAATTAAAAAAAAAATAGAAATAAAATTAAAAAAAAAAATTAAATGGCATTACGCATAACTAGCGCCCTTCTGATACTTTACAAAACTAATTTCTTAATATTGTTCAGATAGACAGCCCCATACCAAATTCCATTAAAATCGGCTTAGGGGTTCTGAAGATACTTGCAAATAATAACATTTTAGTCCCAATTTCAAGGGGCCCCAGGATCCTCAAAAATTAGAATCGGCTTAAATAATTTGCAGATTATATACCCAAATCCTCTGGTAGCATTTCTGAACGACTATATAAACATTTATTTTTTTGCTAGTACAATCAAGTAAAGAAATGAATGATTTGCAGTTCTGTGAAATATACCTACCAATTAATTTAGTTTCGAAATGTTAGTTATAATAGTGACAAGAATATTATAAAACTGAAGATCCTATTGTTTATATGTGCAGCAATTGTTTTATTTAATTACAGAAATAGCAGACATGTAAATAAATCGCATAATTTAAAACAGTTTGAACAAAGAAATGAAATTTTCTCTTATATAAGTAATTATAGAGAAATACCTATGCACAGACAATGTTTAACAGAATGAATCAATTGGAGCATAACTACCTACCTATTTTGTGAGTTCAGCTGCCAAATATGAAAATAACTGCTTCTTTTATAAATGCTGATAATGTTTGCAAGGAATTACACAATTTTACTAAATGAACTGATAAATTGTCCTCCAATTATGCACATAAACAATTATTTAAATGCGTAACAATGTAGGAGAACATTTATTATGGATTCCAAAGATAGAAATACCTAGTATAATTTGTATTGTGTAGCACGAATAGTTTTACTATTTTTTAAAATGTGTGTATTTGTATTGAGGACAATTACAGAAGCATTAACGTTGATAATGAGGATATTTTTTAATATTTTGAACTAAAAGTTTACTAGTAGGGGAGCGGGAGGCAGTTGTGGACTTTTCCTGATTTTATGTAGTTTGCTGCAAGATTATATATTAATATAAGTGTCCTACTTAGTAACCAAAATGGTAGACCCTATGTCACTTTGAATCTATAATTATAATTAGAGAATATCATCTTTTTGCTTTGAAATATTAATATAAATGCTAACATGCCCCACAGCGGGGGGCACTTTTGGACAAGACCATATGTTAATAGGGGTACAAGTGGACGTATTAAACGTCTGTGCAATAATTCGAATTTTCACATAAATGGACCACTAAAGTCAACTAAAATATATATTTTCTTATTAAACTACAAAAATCCTTGTATATAACTATATTTTCTATAAAATTAGTTTAGACTAGGAAAAAATATGCTTATCTAGCCTATATTGTATCCACCAAAGGTCACATTAAATGTATAAATTGAAGCAGCGCGAACAGTTCCACCTTTGTTATTCGGCGTAGGAAGTTTGAAGATAATATCATCATTTGGAATATAGGATTCGTCTTTTATTTGTATAAATACAAAATTCTGATTTTCAGTTATCTTTAAAAAAATTATCAAACACTCAGACTCAGTTATTTCAACGACTTGTCCTACAAAATACTTTAATGATTTCTTCGTAGCAAATCTGACAAGTACGAAATCATGTACTTCAATACTATTGGGATCTTCAAAATCTATATCATCGAAATCAATTCGACTGTTAACATCTGATTCTTCACACATATTTTCAATGTCACTCTCCGATGTTTCTTCCTCAAATACTTGTCTGACATGCTTAACTGTCTTTTTTCTGCTTCTGTTGGTCCTTTTCTCTTCTTGAAGCTGCTTTCTTTTTTCTTTCTCGTTTTGTTTTTTTTTTTGTTTGTTTGTTTGGCCAAGCTTGTATTCTCTGGATTTCTCAGAGATAAGTTGTGATGCCAGCGCATGAATTCTTTCATCCATTCAATTCCTGCGATTTTTTGTGCTAGCCAAGATTGTGACATCGTTTTATTTAGTCTTGATGCGTATTCACACGCAAATTTACGAAATTGATAATATGTTAATCCATATTGTAGCTTGGAAAAATGTATAACATATTTCTCCAAATCGTCCTCTTCTTTATTTGTAAAAATTTCTTGGGTTGAGTATTTTGAGCTATATTTATTTACTCTAATATCTATATCGAGCAAATTTTGGTCCCTCAGTTTCTTTAATCTTTTGTGTAACATGGATTTTATTAAACCATATCTTTGTGCTACTTTCCGTTGCTATTACTTATATCCTGAAACACCTGCACAATTGTTTCTTCAAGAATGTTTGCCCTGGCGGCTTTCTTAGTATAATGCATTACCATTATATTCTGCAAACCAAAAATTAATAATTAAGATTATAACAGCAGTTGGGGTACATGTGGGCAGTGTCCACTAGTACATCAGGCACATGTCCACAAGTGCGCCGTATGTACTTAGAGAACAAAACTGCTTATAAAATTTTTTTGGTTAAGTAGATATTATTTATTGTATAACTCACCTGCAGTATATATCACAAGTAAAAATAGCACAAGAGTGGAGAATAATCTAAAGTAGCTGTGGATCGTTTGCCGCATAGTTTCGTTAACAAAGAAAGTTTACTTTTCAAAGGCTTCGTAGATTCATAATCATTGTCATGGATAAACAGTTGACAAATTCACTATTGGTATCATCCACAGATAAAGCATCTTAATGCAATCTAGTGATCATGAGATGAACCTCCTAAAATGAACTTAACGCGAGTAATTTAAATTGTCCACTTGTGCCCCTGTCCACAACTGCCTCCCGCTCCCCTACCTTACCTTAACAGCATTAATATTAAGGGCAGAGTAGTATCTCACAAAATATGAAAAAAAGTCATATAATGCAATTGCTATTACTTGCTACACTATTTTAGATATATCACATAAATTAGTAAGTATATTAATCGAATTACCTTAAATGTTAAAAATAAAATCAGTAGGTCCTCCATAGAGAAGGCCATCATCCACGAAATAGTAGACAGAAGTTGTCAGTGGCGATACTATTAATATTTTTATAGTTTTTTTTAATTTTTACAGAATAAACTTTGTCATATAAAATAATTTTCAATGATTTTGATGATATTTCTCTCTAAAATTTGTTCGTAATTCCAAAAATGTTTTCTTAATAACATTGTTCAATAAAACTAGACCTAGGTAGATACTATATTTTTTCAAATAAAAAAAAGTGCAAAATACATTTATCCTATTTATGTAAAATAATAATTGCAATAAATTGTAAAATAAATAAAAAATATACGGAACTGTATAAGCGAGAGAAGGAGCGCAATGCAGGCAAATTAAAATTTGATGTTCAATAACACTGCGTAAAATTAAAGATGCTCATGCTACAGCCTAAAATATCATGTTTTCTTTATAAGAAAGCACTGCATTTTGATAGTATGAAAACAGATACTTAAATTTAAGCCCATGTTTGACAGTGACTTACGAAATTCTGTAATTCAAACAGAGTTAGAACGTGCGAAAAACAAGCATAAAAAGTTAAAAAATGCGGATAGTGCAAATATAGTGGTCGATGCTAATGAGTGTAGTAAAAAAGTACCTATAATGGATATTAGATTATATTTGATGATTTGGATACTTTGGAAATTATAGATTTTGCATATCTCAAATTAAATTATACAAGATCTGATCATTTCTATACAATGGATGAATTGATTTGGCCACTAATACTAACCACAAAGAAAATAAAGTAAATTATTATTATTATTAGTTTGTCTCTGATATTAACTAGTCTTGATGAACATCAACAACAACCATACCTGTATTACAAATGACAACAACAAAAACAAACACCACAGACATGACATTACACCGAAATCTAACCTTACTTCCATGTAACAAACTGAAGAAAAATAGAAAGAACTAAAATACCTAACATAAAATAACGAAAGTTACTAGATTTGTGCGTTTTTGCCAATACAAAGACGTACTTTGCTAAGTATGGTTTATAATCCATCGGTGCAATAGTCTAAAAAAATAACCATAACTTAACTTTAACAACAACTTTATTAAGCTGTTCTTAGTAAAATGTCGGTGCAAACGGGCATTAGCCCCTGTTTGACAGTGACTTATAAAATTCTTTAATTTAAACAGAGTTGGAATGTGCGCAAATTAAACACAGCAATTTAAAAAACGCGGATAGTGCAAATATAGTGGTCACTGTTAATGAGTATTAAAGTAGTTGTAAAAAAAGTGTAATGGATATTCGATTATTTGATGATCATTTGAATATTTTGGAAATTATAGATTTTGGATTTCCCAAATTCAATTATACGAGATTTGATCATTTCCATTCAATGGACGAATTGAATGAAGATGATTTAGCCGCTAATACTAAACACATAGAAAATAAAAAAATATATTATTTTTAGTTTGTCTCTGATATTAATTAGTCTTGTCAACAACAACCATACCTATATTACATATGACAACAACAACAACCAACACCATATACATGACATCATCTGAAATCTAACCTTATTTCCATGTAACAAACTGAAGAAAAACGGAAAGAAGTAAAATACCTAACATAAAGTAATGAAAGTTACTAGATTTGTGCGTTGTTGCCAATACAAAGACGTTTTTTGCTAAGTATGGTTTATAATACGTCGGTGCAATACGCATAACTCAACTTTAAGAATAACTTTATTAAGCTGTTCTTAATATAATTTCGGTGCAAACGGGCATAAGAAGTTGTGCAAATATTAAGTATACGCACGTAAAATAAAATAAATATAGCCCAATATGAGAAAATATCGTTTATTAAAAACTTTAATAATACTAACTCCTTTACGTTTAGTAAATTAGTATCTAGTGATGGAATCCATCTTCTTTTCCATAAATTTGCGGATGAACTGCATGCCCAGTCCTTTCAACAACAGCATTAAACCCAGTGTGCTTATCCGATGTATAATGGACGGTACGATGGGTGCCGTCAGGTTCTGCGACGCTGTAGTAACCTTTAACGACATCTCCATCTCGTGACTCTTGCTGAGACTTATTATCACCGGTGTGAGGATCGCTCACTCCATATTTGTAGTCATACTTTGGATAGGCGTAATAATCGATGTGTTGATTATCGGCAATTGCATGGTTCACACCATTAATGCTAAGAGCGTGAACAGCAGCTACCAAAGCTGACAAAGCACAAACCTGTAGAAGAAAAATTAATTAATAATTAATTTAGAAACACCATATATAGCACCGAAGCGTCGGTTAGGAAATAATTAATTTATGTATACAGCATCTATAACACGAATTGATACATGATAAACAATGAGATTTAGGACCACCGGTCTATACGTTACAAAATGATGCATTGTTTATTGTACACACCTTGAAGAACATATTTGTTGTTTTGAACTCTGTGTAGTAAACTGAGTGTATACGGCATTACCTTTTCTTTTATATGCTTGAAATGGTTCAATGATAATGGAATTCAGGAACCCCTCATCGATTTCTTATCATTATGAAATAATTGAAAGCGTCTGAAGAAAGAGTTATATATTAACTCATCTTACGATTATTAATAATAATAACTATTATTTTTAGAAAATATTTTTTTAAATAAAAATGTGTATGTGTTTTGTTTTTACTACACATTAATTACAAATACTTAAGTGATATGTATATATGCACCACATGCAGTTACTCATTACTTAATTTGTAGAAATATTGAATTACAATAAAAGTGATTAAGCCACGAAGGGCGTTATAGGCCAGCGGTATGTTTCTTCCCACAAGAGTAACAGATTAGTTTCAAATTGCTAGAAATATTTGACTAGTTAAGTTGTGAATGTGTTTTCAGTGCATGTAACTCAAAAATTAGTTAGACAAACAGTTCCAAACTAGTGTCTGACTCTTGTGGAAACAGTCCTAGTATAGCTATAAATAATAATGCAGGAAACAACTGTTACGCGGACTAATGCCCCGACCGGCATTGAATTACACCTGCAGTATCTGTGTGAATAGCCAAGAACAAGTCCACGGAGAAGTTGTTTCCTGCAGTATGATTTATAGATTTAATGGCGCGTCGCTCAGGGCGAGAGGTCTGCGGTTAAGTATCTACTGCAATGTAGGTTGCTTCCTGCAAGTCGTGCCGCTTAGGACGAGCAGGAAGTAGCAGACTACTTATATCTCACCAGCACTCGATTTTACGTGAACCTACATATAAAGGGACAGCGAGTTCAATTGTGGGTCATCACACCTATGGCATACTGATGAGGGCTAACAAGCCCGAAACCGATCTATGTCTGGTGGGTGGAGGTAAGGTGTTCACACAGATACTGCAGGTGTAATTCAATGCCGGTCGGGGCATTAGTCTGCGGAGTAGTTATTTCCTGCAGTATCATTTATAGATCTAATGGCGCGTCGCCCGGGGCGAGAGGTTTATGGTTAAGTACCAACTGCAATGTAGGTCGCTTCCTGCAAGTCGTGCCGTTTAGGACGAGCAGGAAGTAGCAGACTACTTATATTTCAGTCCTAGTATAAAATAGGACGAGTGGATCTGTGCAGACTGTGGACGTTATTATCATATAACACCCATGATTTTATTTATACAGAATAATATGTCTTTTTAGAAATTTTGGCAGTGACAAGTATATTTCATTTCTCAAAGAATTGTTCATATCAACGTAGGTCATATCTTTCTTAGTTCAGAAGTTATAGCGCTTTTTAGGTCCTCTTAGGTGCATTTACCCGCATAGTGCAAATGTTTATGATCGTGAAAACTAAATAAATATTATAACTGAAGAACCAAAAGTAGAACTAGATGCATAACACGAAATTTAAGGCTGTCAGTGTTATGTGGTGAGTAATAAATTACGGAAGGCTGCATTACCTTACGAAAGTCAATTTTTCAAAAGATATTAATTATTTCCAGTAGAAATTTAGTGTAAATGCTTGTAATGTTTTATTTTACAAGTTACTTGTAAATTTTTGTAAAAGGAATTTAAATGCAGAATGGTGCCATCACTTTTTGAACGCTTTAACGTTTTTACCTGGGGAAGATATTCCCTTCACCTGGTACAACATATGTGGTATCAGCATGATTAAGTCTTGTATTACCGAGGAAGAAAAATGACTCAATAAGTACGTACTCATTTATCAAATAAATGAATTGATAACGAAGGTCCTATATCATGTCCACCTAGATCGCCCGATTTATATTTATGGCATTATTTTAAGCAATTTGTTTACGCCTTTTAAATAAATTATTGTAATCGGTTATTGCAGATAATCCTATGTATGCTGAAATAGAATTACTCTAACTACATAGGACTTACGCTTATATGAACATTTCATCATGAAATTAAACCTACTGTTCACTGTCAAAGTTTATGAAGAGACTAATGAGTTGCCCTGTATATATTTTTTTATATTTCAGCTGGTACATAACTATAAGATTTGATTGATGATGATGATGATGATGATTATTATTATTATTATTATTATTATTATTATTATTATTATTATTATATACAAATTCATTTTTCAACGAACAAAAAACTATGAAATAAACCCGTTTTTAATGAGTTATAGGAACAGTTAAATATATCAACTCCATTCTGCAAGTTCTTACACATTAAGTGCAATGGCGAAAATTTTAATACGTTAATGCGCGGAGTGGAACGATAAAACAAACTGTCATTTTGGGTTGCCGACTTTACTATGTATTCAGTGATTTAGTTATTCTTTGATTTTCGAAGCTCACTACAGAAAATCTACTTAAGAGTTCTTTATTAGGGGATAACTACCATCTAGCTTATAAGAGAGAAATTTTAGAACACGATTCTGAACATTTTGCAAATTTTCCATATACATATTGTACCCATGTTGAGACTAGAGACACGCACATTCGAGTTTGGACTTGACAAAGGCATTGAACAGCAGTATTAAGGTTTGTGTATCAGTGGAACCTCTTGAGTAACTATGTCATGACGATTCATTTTGCTAAATTGCACCAACCATTTACTCCATCTATGGCATAGTAAATTTTCACATCATCCACATACGATGTGTATGCTTCCTCAATTATGTCATTGATGAAAATTATGAAAAGAAGTGGTCCAAGAATCGAGCCATGTGGCACTAATGATGTTAGAGATATTTCTTCAGATATAAAACCATGGTATTCGATATATCGTTTCCTCCCTGTTAAAAAAGACAAAAAAACTCAAGACAGACGGGGATAATCCTACATGCTTTAGTGTGTCAAATAAAATACCATAATCCAATCTGTCGAAAGCCCTGGATAAATCTGTATAAACTACATCTACTTGAATATTATTGTCCATGTTTTCAGCAACAAAGTGAATTACGCAAATCAGGTTACTTGTTGTTGACCTATTTGCCATAAAACCATGTTGGTAAATGGAAATTTGAAGAAATATGATATTATAAAGCAATCTCCATAACCTTAACAAAGTTATTTATAATAGTAATAGACCTGTAATTCTCAATATTATTATTGTCACATTTTTTTAAATATAGAACAAATTCGTGAACGTGCTCAACGCCAACTTAAATAAAATGGTGAGTGGTACTACTAGAATATGAGCGCAATCACAAATGATGAAAGCAGATTTATTATCGGAACCTCTGGTTTGTTTAGGCTATAGCTTCACTAGAGCATTGAGAATGAGCTTCACTGAATTGAGTAAAATGTCAATAATTATTTCTAACATATTTTGGCATATTCAAAGTAGTACTAGTAATAGATTTAGGTTTTGTAAAAGCAGTATGCAGAGTAGCAGGTATGTTGAAAACCTGCATATTTTAAGTTCTTTTTTTAAATCTGAAATTAGATAAATTTTTGGATAAACAGGTAATTTTGTGATATTTTTAATAAAACCTCTTCTCAGTAACAAACGAGTGTCATTCTATTCTTTGACCATAATAAATAAGTAATTTATAGACATTGTAAATAATATCGGTCCTAAAACCCTGCCTTGTAGAACCCCACTGTTATTATATAATTTATCACTAACACTTACACGTTGTTAGCTTAGCTTGTAAGACGGTATTCTAAAATAATGCAAAATGTTTAAATTTAAAATCTTTCTGTTATACTGGTCCCTTTTTGTGTGTTATAGTCAATTAGGAATATTAGCATATAAAAGTCACATATCGAAGAAAAGAAAAATTTTATTACAAGTATAAAAATAAATATGGCATTTTATAAGAAGAAATAGGCTAAGAGGATTGCACTATACAGTACACGAGATTATGAGGTATATATACACAGATGAGCAACAGTCTAATTTACAAGGATCTTTAATGTGTCAGTGCGCCATGTCCAAGTGCTACTGGAGCAGCTAGGGCTACTGGGGCGGCAACGACTTGAGGGTGGACAGCATGGCCGCTTCTGGTGACGACAGCGTTGAAACCGTTGTGGTCGTCAGCGGTGTAGTGGACAGTACGGAGGGTGCCATCGGGTTCGGCTACTTGGTATGCCCCTCGGACGACATCTCCATCGCGTGTTTCTGTTTGGGATTTGTGGTCACCTGTATAGGCATCTGCTACACCGTAGTTGAATTGGTATCTAGGATAAGCCTGGAAAAAACCAAATCATAAATAGTAGCTTGTAAAAGAGTGGATATGATGTCCATACTATAGGAGAACGAAGTACGATATGAATTATCCGCTCGAGTTGTACAATGTATTATTCCTACAATCCACCAGAAATCTAAATAAGATTCTACAAAATGAAATAATAAGAAATAGCATCCAGTTAGTGTAACTGACCGCGAAAATTTATCCTAATACAACTCATATTTACTCTTTGTTTGTAAACGATAAGGGTTGTTTCCAGATCGAAGGCAAACATTTGGTGGACGAGGGCACCGAGGCCTACCAGTTTGCTTAAGACCGGTAGCCCCTAAGGAGGCCGTATTAGTGTTTTTTACAAATACAAGTAATTTTAGATATTTAAGAATTGAATAATATAAAGTTTAGCCAATAACAGCAATGCTATCTCGTGCAACTTGCGAATATTCAAATGTAAGTAAAACGAATATATAACGGCAGAAAGCGGTCTAACATTATAGGTACAGAAATCTTTCAAAATACGTATTTTTTAATATTCAACTGTAGATATATTAGAAATATTGTTATTACATAAACTTACATGGTTCTTCATATGCGATTGTTCCCTTTTGTTTATAAGTATGTGAAAATAATTGTTAAAATGTGGGGTTAGAATAGCAAAATAATGTTTGTCATACAAGTTCGTTTTAAAAATTATTATATTATCTGAGGAGAACTTAAATAGTAATAGTGAAAAAACAAAGTAACACTAATTTTATTTTCGATATTACTTTTGCTCTACATGTTTAATTTTTCGAGATTTCTGTACCTAAAAAGCATTGCAAATTTTATGATTTTACGGCGAGAAATACGACAACCTTAACACTTGTGATGCTTATTAAGTTTTTTGTACGATTCATGCAATAACCAAAATATATAGTTTAATTATAGTTTTCTACGTTCATGCAAAATACAAAACTTTATTGAACTATATTTAGTGGAAAAAGTGGTTCTTTATTGCACTAGTGCAATAAAATGTTTATTGCATTCACATGTCATTCTACTACAGCATTTTGTCATCATGACAGACGTAAACGTTCAAATCAACGTCATATTTTTCTACACTTAGTGTCATCTAAATAAAACATTTATTGGTTTTTGCATGAACGTAGAAAAAATTTGTATGCAACAAGTACAAAAAGTAAGTGTTTATTGTACGCGACGCGAAATTTTCCAACGTGGCAGGATTCGTTTAATGTCGAAGTGACATTTCTGTGACAACTATGACTTACTAAAAAATCTCCGACATTATCGAGAAATGTTTAATTCACTTTCTGTATGCTATTTTGTAGTAATTTCTCGTAGGTTTGCAAATCTTTTTCTATTCCACATACATGATTAATGAAGACCGTACGTTCACCTAATGAACTATATTCACACAGACACAAGTAAAAGATATGGTCTTTAAAATTAGAATTAAATAACAAATTTTTTAGTAAGAGTATCCTGCTATAGGGTAACATTAGTAAACTTATAATTATAGAAGATATTAATAAAACGTATCAAAAGAAGTAGTGTCAGGTTAGAACCTTAGGAGACTTCACCAAACAAAACTTAGTTCTATAACATAAGACATATTTAAGACAGGTTTTGAATAATTAAATCAAGGTGTAACTTGTCAAGTAGTCAGAATAAACGCATAGATATTTTTACAAACTGGTTTATGACATACATCGATAAATTACTGAGGAACAAGGTTTTCTAGAGCAAATGTATACACGGGCGTTGCAAAACTGCTACAAAAATACTAAGTATTTCATTTTCTACAAAATTACACATCTGGGTGAAATTTACGTAACCCGCACTTAAATAAATTTCATTCCTAACACGATCTGAAACGTGTAATTGTAGTGCCTGATCGCAATCTTCCCCGTTTCCTTATACTGAGCGTGTCTGAACATATGCAAAACTAGATCGGAAATTGGATTTTAGCGCTGTAAATTAAATGGTTGTTATGATTTATAAAACACATTAATGATATAAAGGCTTGAATGTATGATTGTACAATGGTGGATCTGAAGTTACATAATTTACCCACATTCCTGCATGATATAGATTTGTAATTAATAAAACATGTTCAGGGCGTTGCTCATCTAAATAACAGTTCATTAAGTTGTAAAAAAATACTACGTTTCCGCAAGAGTATTTAATTTGGTTTCACTTTGATCGAATACATTCTTAGGACTGAAAGAGTAAAACTTTTATATAAAATTATTAATAAAAGAAAACATTTATATATTGGAAACATGCATTTTCACTGCGATCGTCGATAGGGCTATTATGGACGATGACCATGACCTTAAATCCTTTAATCTAATGTTAAGTGCCTAGTTATTAATCAAGCTCCATTTGACAGTGTCTAACTCCAATAATTTCGTGAAACTGAATATACATAACTAAAATAATAGTTGTTATAACGAAAGATTTTTGACATATGAGAAAATATATTTGTGTTGCCTATACTAATTTTAGACTTAAGAAGACTAAAATTGTTAGTGTTTTTCAGATCTAATTGTGTGGTTGCCATTTATGGCTCCTGTGACATTCGATTCAGATGGTTCAAACTGTCAGATTTATTATTTTAAAGTCTTTGTCATACAGGGTGTTAAAAATTTAGGTATTTTTTTAAGTATTTTAAAATTTATTCAATAAAAACCGATTTCCAGCTGCGTCATTCACGGATACAAATCTCCGTAGGGGTGGCCTGTAGGAAAACATTTTATAGAATCTTGTCATCTTATTTTTTTATTTTTCATGTTCTATCTGCACCCTAGGGATTTCTCACATTTTCTCAGACACCCTGTATAGCTCAACACGCCTAATCACATAACCATCGATCGAATAATCATATATAACATAATTGACTTTGCAAGTGAAAGACATAGACTTAAATTTGGAAATATTGAGAAACAAATGATTTATTTCACACCACGACAACATATGATTCATACAGAGCTAAAGACGATCACAATCTGATACCGAATTTATTGACGCATAAAGCTTAAAGTCATCAGCGAACAATAATTTTTCGCATGAAACGACATCAGAAAGATCATTAATAAAAAGTAAAAATAAAAACGAGCTTACGTTGGAACCTTGCGGTACCCCAGATGTGAGAATGAATGATCGGGAGGTAAAGTTTTGAAATCTAACCATAAATTGTCTGTTAGCTAGATATAATTCGAAAAGTGTGATTAATGAGTCAGAAATAGATACCAAAACGCTAATCTGGCTAATAAAATATACTACTAGACAATATTATTCAAGTAACTGAAGTGTCCAATCTTAATTTAGCAATCTCATTGTTAATTAAATTTGACACAGTAGGTCAAGTTGTTTGATGATATTTGTCGTTGGTTCTGCGTTGATGTTTCTTGCTACTATTTTTTAATCTATTATACATTTCTGCATGATTTTCTTAACAATTCAATTGGCAATTTCCTAGAATATGGAATTAAAAGTCGCATTTGTATTACTGAGGTTTTCAGTTAGCAGTAGTTTTTATATAAATACTAATAAAATATAGATTAGAAAGGAATAGAATATAAGTTTATTTATCCAAAGGTACATAAAATAATTTTTGTTTTATACCTACTTACAATTGCAACAAATAAACTTAAGGTACTTCACATAAGTAACGAAAAAAAGATATACACATATACCTACACAAAGGGAATGCATGGAAATATGATCATAAGGTTTACTTTATTTTAATATGAGCCTCAAATTTATTTTGTATTTTTCATTATCTCATTTTCAACTGCGAGACATCATGAAAATAGGAAGTCCTAGATCTCTATTTCTATCAATAAATGTCCATTAACCTCTCTTTAACTCTGTGCCTTATTTATACTTAATTTATTTAGTGAATGATGTACTATGAAACGCAACAAACTAAAAATCTCCATCAAGTTATTGAACCGGAGACTAACCATAAGTTTAGTAAAG
Organism: Monochamus alternatus; assembly: GCA_037114965.1. Lineage (NCBI taxonomy): Eukaryota > Metazoa > Arthropoda > Insecta > Coleoptera > Cerambycidae > Monochamus > Monochamus alternatus. The sequence goes on along the minus strand of CM073431.1, from coordinate 66,374,240 downwards.
CGTTACATACTAAATCATTATAAAAACCAACAGTAGTCAGTACCTTTGTATTTGTTATTACAAAACATGAACTTGAACATGAATAATAATGGACAAGGTTTAACACCTATTATTATCTTGTCAATCAGTGGTTTTGAATAATAGAGGCAAGCGTACAAGGAATTCAAGAGTTTCTTGTACTTATCAGGTGTTTGATTTAATGAAATATCTATATTTTAATTAATTTATAACCAATTTATTATTGCATTGCTATTGTATCTTATGTGTTTAATTACTGTTAATGTGCGTTAAGTAATTACTTATAATTCTTTCCATGATTATGATTTAGCGAAATATTTTAACATCATATTTTAATATTATAGTTGAAATAGGAATATAGCAAGAAATAGAAAATAAATTTTACATAACTGATAAAAGATATTGCATACATGTTAGTAACTATCCTATTTTTGAAAATAATATACAAGGTGTTTCTAAAATTAGTATTCAGAATTGCAATGTATTGCATGTATTTACATCAAGTTAAAAGATTATACAGAGTGAAAAGTTTAAATTTTGCAACTTAATAAAAAAAGGTTTGTCGAAAAATTTCTGAAACACGTCAATTTTTATTTTCAATGGGGTATATTACAAAGAAATTTGTTTTTTTTAATATTGTGGGGGGGAGGGGGGTTGGTTTCAGAAGTCGAACGCAGTCTGAGGTCACTCACTTGTTTGTCGAAGTTCACTCAGAAATGCCTCCAATTAATCAAAATACCATTAGCAAAATCGAAACTCGATATCGAGAGTTGGGTCACGTGAGGGATGCTATTCGACAAAGGCCTTCAAAAATCGAGGAAGGAACCCGGATGAACATGTTGGAAGTTAAAGGAAATTCTGTCACTCCAGTTAGACAAATAGCTCGCGTTCAGGGTGTCAGTCACACAAGCGTTTTAAAAATATTGAGAGAAGCCAAAAAGCACCCATATAAGAAACAAAACCTGCACGACCTTAACGAAGATGATCTTGGTTGTTGACTCGACTTTTGAGAATGAATTATGGTTTCTGTTGATGATGGGCAAATTGTTTTGAAATGGGTGCTGCTTTCTGATGAACCTACGTTTACATTACATGGACACGTCAATCGACACAACTGCCGTTATTGAGTAGACTAGAATCTCCACTGTATGCGTAAATGCCATATTCAAAGGCCTCGAAAAATATACCAACGTTTGAACTGGAATTATTGGGAATTGCATAGTAGGTCTTATATTTTTCAATGAAAGAAAATATAACCCGACAAACATACTTTACTATGCTCCAAGATGAACGGGCTCATGCTTTAGCAGTTTTATTCCTCAATAATTTAAATCTTGATTTATTTGAAGGATATGGTTTCAACAAAAAGGGACACCACCACATTTTGCTCAAAATGTATGAATAGGTGGATTGGAGTAATGGTCCCAATTGAGTGGCCAGCAAGATCACTCGATCTTACCCCATTAAATTTTTTATGAGGATATTTAAAAAACAAGGCTTATGCTACTAAATCAGAGATGATATTAGGTAAGTAAAGCCATCAATAACATAAAATTGAATAGATTTGTAGCAATGAAACTTCGCTTAGGTATCTTATGAGAATGTCATTAAGTAATATTGGAATTTTCAACGAAGTAACTGCTATTTTTTGTATCTAATTGTAACTGAGAACGTTTAACAAATTATAATATAAACGTATTAGAGTTAATAAAAAATATATAACTTAAATTAAGATAAGACAAATTTACTTACAAAGTAGTCTACAGTTTGTTGAGCGACTGCTACAGGAGCTGCTGCAACAGCTACGGGAGCAATAGCATGTCCTCCTCCAATAATTCCTGCATGAGTGCAGGCTACAATGGCGAACAAGGCAACAATCTGAACAGATATAACATGTCTTTATTACATTAACATTATTTTTGTACTAACTACTACTGTTTTCTGACATAGTAATTTTGCCAGTTCAGGTTTATAAGAGTAAATATATACGAAGAGATGTAATAAAATATAATACATTTTTACATAAGTAAGAAAATTATAAATCTATGCCAGAAGTTAAAAATGGTATCTATCAGTTTCTTAATTACTTACTTCTTTCAATAAAACTTTAGGTTATGAAAATTTGAGGTTAATACTTCTTTTGTTATCGTTTTGTCAAATGTGCATTTTTTTTAAAATTGGAGAAACTCTGTTATTGCAAACAAGCGTTTCTGTTGAACGATGAACTTGTAAATAAATATCAATCTTCCTGTCTTGTCTCTTGTCAATTTCTTCCTTCAGGAATCATATTATTTTATAAAAATCTTTATACTCTATTTCTAGAGCAAAAATATATGTTACTTAAACCTAATAATTTTTGTAATTTTTAATTCAATATTCAAAAAAATGTTAAGGTACCATTTTTGTTGTACCCTTTTAAATTTTACAATAGTGGTTAAAATCATGACTACCAGCTATTTAAGTAAAAGTCAATCGTTACGTTATGCAGAAAATGTAACTGCAAGCAATCTAGAAATGATCACACACGACAGTCTTTGTATTGAAAATAATTACATGTAGAGTATAATAAACTTACTTTTTTTTAGTATACGTATAGACCATTAAAAATTCAACAATTAAAAAAATAATTAAAATATCAATACTGTTAAACAAAATGTCAATCTATATATAAACGTCAAAATAGAGCTTAAATTATTTCCGAAAATTTTTTCGAGGTCATAAATATTTTGAAGCATAATTTTATAAAAATATTCATGAGCAAGGAAAAGTTTTCGTGATTAATTTGACCTCGGGGACCATTAAAAGTAAAGAATAAAAAACAATTAAAACTGAATAAAATATAAATTTTCAGTATACTCACATGCAATTTACTTAAAGTAGGATGAACATTTTCGGAATTTTTTTGAAATACCTTAGTAACGGAATAAAATACAAGCTTCTAATCGATTAGAAAACGTTGGTATGATATTTTCGTTAAAAGTCACAAAAAATCTTCAAATTTATCAATAAGTTAGAAAAACTGAGTTAAGTTCTTGAGCATAATATTGGGTAAAAGCTAGTTAAATGCATACAGGTTTTGATTATATATATTGCAGCATCCTTCTAGAAGATTATTGTCAATTTGACATACATTTAGATTACGATAAGTAGAACAAAAATTTTGTAGGATTCTAAGGGATAAATTTGAATTATAATTATCTGAATCAATGACAAGCAGTTATATTAATTATAAGCAATTTTAAGTTTTTTTAATTAATTTAATACTAGGCGTTAAGTCCTTGAAATAACTGTCACAACGATTATGTTTTAAAGTTATAAAAAATTGCCTCTCCTGGAAACTTTTTTTAAAACTATAATCAATTTTCAACCCTTAACTTATCACTACACACCTTAGCAAACATATTTGGATGTGATATTGAGCACTGTACTGTACGATACTGACTAGGGGATAGATAATCCTGGCTTATATACCATGATTACAAGAAAAAAAAAACGGCCCACTGTCATACTATCCACCGGCCTATTATGTATACAAGGCATACTGCTCGAAAGTGGATTGCGACAATAGCAAGGTCTGCATGGGGTATTTTCTAACGGGTGCACGTATCATTTTTTACTTCCTAACTGCCGTGTGCTTTTTGACGCCTCTTGCTCACTCGGTTGGAACCACAAATATGTAAACTATGCACCTATGTCGTGCCGACGCAACCGTTAGTTAATATGCGGTATAGGTGTGATGGTTGAAGTGTAGATCGAGTGCCGCAGACGATTTTGGAATCTTCAATTTTGCTTTGACATTCATTTCTTTTAAGAATTGATAAATACTAAACAAAAATAAATATAGTGCGAGAAAAGTAAGAGATTAAATTTTACTAAATGCTTAATTTATTTATACATTCATTCACTTATTAAATGAGTAGGTACACAGATATAAACCGAAAGGCGGTGTGTGATTAAATTGTAGTTCGATTTTTTTTTATTATTGATGCTCTGCGCATTATTTTTGTCATTTTTTATATTATTAAAAACGAGTCTTAAAATTTTGTATATGAAGGATGGTAGCTAACAACAATACTCGAAAAAAAAATTAAACACCTTGTATATGTTTGTACTTACTTTTATAAATTATCCATCTACAAAATCTTTGGCTTACACTCAGTACTACGATTTGTATTTCAGACATTTGTGTATATATTTTTTATTAGTTGACAATACAAGTTCGTACTTAAGAAACCGACCGAGCATTGAGTTATAATGTAGATGGAACAAATTTACAGCGTACAGGATCTTTTTGTCTATTTTTTTTTAGTGTCATAATATAATTTTATTACGATATTATGATAAACAAATGCATACATTAAAATTGCACACAAAAGGTATACGTTAAATTTTATAAAAATCCTCAAGTTAGTAGATATTAAATAAATAAAATAAAATAGTATTTGTTAGGCCATGATTTAGTTCTTCGCACGGTATCTACTCAGGAAGTTATCATGATAAAATCTGTTAGTCGCGTCAAATTGGCATGAAAAATGTGGAAATAGACAACTTTTTGCGGAGAAGTCCGATTGAGATGCGGTTTTCTGCAAAATGTTCAGGGAATTTTTTATAACAAAAGGTACATCTAACCTCTGTACGCTCGCAAATTTTTAATTGTTTATTTAACAAATGACCCATTTTTGTGGAACATATGACAAATGTCACACACGATTCAACGAAAATGTCTGAAAAATGTTCTCTCGGGGGTTTTCGAGGTCCCTCTTTATCACTTTAGTGTTAACTTTATTATTTATTGCTAAATTGTTGTAACTGGGCTAATTAACAAATTACAAACTCCACCCCCGAAATCACTAGAGAACCGGACTTTTTTCCAGGATTTCTGGCTTATTAAGGCAAACCATCGGCACAAGATTTTTGCAAATATAATTATTTATTGTTCGATTGTTGCAACCTCGCTAATTAACAAATTAATAACTCTTCTCCCGGAATCGTTAGAAAATCGGATTTTTTTGCAATAATTCTGGGATTAATTGAACAATAAACAATTATATTTGTAAAAATCTCGTGCCGATGGTTCGCCTTAAAGAAGACAGAAATCCCGGAAAAAATTTTGGATCTCTAGTGATTCCGGGAGTAGAATTATTAATTTGTTAATTAGCCAGGTTGCAAAAATAGAAAAATAAACAATTTCGTGCAACAACCTTGTGCCGATGGTTATCCCCATTATCCCAGGGTTATTGCAAAAAAATCTGGTTCTCTTAAGATTCCGGGAGTAGAGTTATTAATTTGTTAATTAGCGAGGTTGCAACAATCGAACAATAAACAATTATATTTGCAAAAATCTTGTGTCGATGGTTTGCCTTAATAAGCCAGAAATCCTGGAAAAAATTTCGGTTCTCTAGTGATTTCGGGGGTGGAGTTTCTAATTTGTTAATTAGCCCAGTTACAACAATTTGGCAATAAATAATAAAGCTAACACCAAAGTGATAAAGAGGGATCTCAAAAACCCCCGAGAGAATATTTTCCAGACATTTTAGTTGAATCGTGTGTGACATTTGCCATATGTTCAACAAAAATGGGTCATTTGTTAAATAAAAAATTAAAAATTTGCGAGCGTACAGAGGTTAGATGTACCTTTTGTTATAAAAAATTCGCTGAACATTTTGCAGAAAACCGCATCCCAATAGGACCTCTTCGCAAAAAGTTACAAGTGAAATGCTAATTTGACGCGACTATGTTGTATACTACAGATTTACTATATTTTCACGTCATGTTTTATGATCGTCGTATTTCTCGTCGTAAAATGATCAAATTTATAGTGTTTTTAGGTACAGAAATCTCAAAAAGTAAAACACGTTGTACAAAACTAATATCAAAAATAATGATCTTGATGTTTTGTTTATCAACTTTTACTAATAACAACCCCACATTTTAAGTTATTTTCACATACTTATAAACAAAAGTAAACAATCTTATATGCAGAACTATGTGAGTTTATGTTATAAGAATATTTATATTTTCAATTAAAATTTTAAAAATACGTATTTTGAAAGATATCTGAACTTAAAATAAAAAAGTTATTTGTAGTGATGTGGGATGTAAATTAAACAACTTTTATATAAATCTTTTGACAATAATAATGCAGTGGCGGCTGGTGAAATTTCAAGTATGTCATACCTTAATAACCAGACATGGGACCCAAACGAAACTTTAGTATATATGTACTGTGGCTATATAGAGAACTTCAGTAGAAGGAGAACGATTTTGCAATTTGCGAAAAAAAGTTAAAAAAAACGTGGGCCTCACCTAAGATTTCCAAATTGGCTTGTTTAAATTTCGAGAAACATTTTTTTTATAAACTAGACATAATTCTACCGATAGGTTTCAGATTTTATAAAAAAAATTTTTGTTAAAGTTACAGCAGTTTGAAAATTAATATTGTATTTGTGATGCATTATAAAAATTTCAAAATGCTATAAATTCTACAAATATAGTTATTTTTTAATAACTTTTAATAACTTGAAACCTATCCGTAAAATTACATCTAGTTTATGAAAAAAAAAACGTTTCTTGAAATTTAAAGAAGCCATTTTGAAAATTTGAGCTGAATCCCACGTTTTTTCAACTTTTATTCGCAAATTGTAAAATCGTTCTCCTTCTACCAAAGTTCTCTATATGACCACAGTACATATACCCTAAAGTTTGGTATGGGTACCATGTCTGGCTATTGAGATATGGCATAGGTACCTGAAATCTCACCAGCCGCCGCTGTAATAATGTTAATTAATCTAAACTCTTTTCCAAGCTTACTTTATAAAGTTTTGTAACTTTTATGCTTATTAATAAAATATGTCAAAATTATACCTTCTAAATATGAAACAGATTTTTTTTTATAATTTCTTGACGAATGTTTTTTCTAATTTTTATATTTATAGCCCCGCGGTGACATATGATACGAATGTCTCAATTAAAGAAAAGAAATGGCAATTATACAACAAGTTTTTTATACAAGTTGCTAGTAGTGTTTCAGTCGATAACATATTTTTACATAATTAAAGAAACCGCATTTTTAGCTCACTTTGTCAATTCGAATTATATTACGAGCGACCTGGACAGTAACCATTAAAAGTTACGCAAGTTCAGGACAAACTGCACTGCATATATAGTATTGTGTGATGGCGAATGAATAATATACCTTAAAGGTGTTTAATTGAGACCACTTACAAAATAAAATCCGATACATGCAGCACGTTTGCATATCACCTCTGCCACCAATGTAGACGCGGTCAAAATTATTATTTACTTGTTGTCGTCAATTTCATAAAGCACTTTGAAATGCATAATAATAATAAAATATAATGCAATGTTAACATTGGAATTGGTTTAGGAAATGTGTAACATTTGATGTTCCTATACTTTCAAAATGTAATAAAATGATTGGTTGTGGCCGCCAAGAGCAGCCATATATTCCTTATTATTAGCTTTTGTAACATTTTTTTACTGTTTTAGAAAGGTATTTTAAGCTAATATAAATCAAATCTCCTACAGATATTGTGGGTGTGGGGCCACTGAGTAGTTAGTTTCACACAATATTATTAATACCGAAATATATATATATATATATATATATATATATATATATATATATATATATATATATAAACTTTTACATAAAAGGTGAATATTTTTCAAGTAGGTATTGTCATATTTAATTCATTGACAGGATGTCACTTTTTGTGATATAGATATATATATATATATATATATATATATATATATATATATATATATATAACTTTTACATAAAAGGTGAATATTTTTCAAGTAGGTATTGTCATATTTAATTCATTGACAGGATGTCACTTTTTGTCATTGTCGATATTTAGCTTCAAATAATTTTAATTTTTATAATAATTTTTATAGTTAGATATTTGATTCAACTTAAAGGAGACCACCTGAAGAAGCAATCCTAAAAATGCAGAAATAGGTCAGATCTCATCTATTGTGGTTGAATTTGTCGTGTTCCCACTGCCAAAAAGTGAAGTTAGATATTTATAGAGTGTTTCATTAGAAGGTTAGTAAATTATATTATTTTCTTTAGATAATTATTGAATAGAGCTTTGTTTGTGGAATTGTTCATTAGCATACCTAGATGTTTGGTATCAGAGAACATACATATGACTTCATTGATAGGAATTGTAGGAGATTTGATTTATATTAGCTTAAAATACCTTTCTAAAACAGTAAAAAAAATGTTACAAAAGCTAATAATAAGGAATATATGGGTAGATATTGTGGGTGTAATTCAACGCAGGTTGGGGCTTTTGTCCACTGAGTAGTTAGTTTCACACAATATTATTAATACCTAAAAATATATAAAAAATTAATAGGCATTGCTTGCAGGAAGAAATGTAAGTAAATGAAGGAATTATTGGGAAATTACGGGAATTATTCAGGCATTCAGACATTTAATATGTGTAGTGCGCTTCCTCTCACATTTTTGGAAAATTCCCTTACTACCATTGTCTGTTAAATCACGTCCCCATAGTAATACTTGTCTGTAGAACTGAATTTCATGATAGAATAAAATTCTGTAATGGACTGTAGTGCGGCGACTTCAGTGTTACTATTTAGAACCACAAATGTCAGGGCCGGAAATGTCAGAATTTAACATTTAATATTAATGCTGCAAGACTCCTAATTGCCTACAAATTTTGGTCCAATAGCATTGCAGTATTTTTTAAATAGGATTACGTAGAAGGAAATTAATTATGGTTTTTGCCATCCAACTCAGTGTTACTTATATTTGAATTTTCAGTCGTTTTAAAAATTTCTGTGAGGATATAAGTTGCTAAACAGTATTATTACAATATCACTAAGAGTTTAGAACATATAACAAACAATCACAAACAGACAGTTTATTCTGTAATCTATACTTAAGTATGTAGTAGGTATGCCAAGTGTTTTCGCTGCTGCTATAGAATATAACTTAAGATTTCAGTTAAGCGTTTGTCTTACAAATCGTACCTTTATGATTTACTTCCAGTATGGGTAAGTTATTTTTACTGAGGAACATCGTGCTTCCCTAGGTACGAGAAGGATAATTAGCACTACCTATACATATAAGTATGTATATCTGAAATATGGTATATATCTCAGCAGACATAGTAAATTACTATATATTTTTATCTTCTAAGTGATACAATACCATAAAAATACAAATTTTATTTTTATCTAGATCGAGATTTTAATAATGTAAAAAATATTTAAAAAAGTCCCTCATAACAAATTTAAACATCTACATTATGGTGGGTTTTGAAAATGAAAGGTTGACGACATTTGGAAACGTATTTAAATAAAAACCCACCTCATATTACAACTTTCGTAGACCTCATCTGTAATTATATCAGATCAAAAGGAAGGAAGTTTGAGGCAATAAAAAATCACAATTTTCTTGACAATAATTATTTATTTGCTTAAGCAATATATAAAAGAAATGCAATATGAAATTAGGCACATTAATTGTCACAAATAAATAATAATTACAAGTGGTACAACAATCTCAGTTACTGAGTTAATTGAAGATACTTACTTATCTTTACGATTTTGTATCTATATTTATGTTATTTGAATAAATAAGTTAAAATTACATTGCTAACTGGAATTTCTGGTGACTATAATTGTCTTATTGTGACTTTCGATTACGGAAGTTCACTTACTATGTTTTCTTTATTCTTTTTGGGTATGGTGTTTTGGAAATCCTTTATACTGGTAGCAATACTTACAATGATACAGTGTTCACAGAGCAATTGCATAATTTAGACTACAGATTAAGACAAAATACCAAAATGATTGATCCAATGTAATAACTGTATACGTCACATGACAATAATTTATACATGTTGGTTATAATTTCTTGTCATGATACTACGTTCATTTTTCTTCTACAACATATATCTTCAAATTCTTCTGCATGAAAATGCGTAATGCAAATTCGTTGGTTATCTAGATAAAAAGTAAATTTTTCTTCCATTCCGCTTTATTCTTAATAAAGATTCTTTTGGGACACTATGGAAAGTAATTAATTTGCGTAATATAATTTGAGATTTGACATAAAAAGTATATTTTCTCAACAGTACCGAAATAACAACCAAATCGGAACAGTAACAAAAATACCAGAATAATAATTATTACGCCAAAACACGAAAATGATTCCAATAAAATAAAAATAATAACAAGCGGAGTAAGAATACCTCCAAAATACAAACAAAAGCCAAATTAGTAGACGATGACGATGCTTCACCACCTGTATTCCGTTTCTGTATTGGATGTTAGATGTATCCAACGTCTTTTGTTTAATTAAAACAACTGTTCCTTGGAAGAGATCATTCATATTTGCGTTTTGTAAGTTATATTATTATTACATGATAAATATTAGATACATTTAACTATTCCAGAAAGATAGCACCATATGTAATCGAGTATTTAAATATTTACACCAAATATATTTAAAGAAAAAAAGATTTTAAAGTAATAAGAAACATAATACTAGTAATGTCTATTTTTTCCTAAAGTACAGGTTAATTTATTATATTTAGGCCGCCTTTTATTACCGTTATTAGATATACATTAAAGTTTCGAATAAAAGTTAGGGAAGTAACTGAACCTCTTTAATAAGTTAATGGAAGCACAGTGGCATGCGGAGTTGAGAGGTACCAGAAGCAATAATACATTGCTTTTAAAAAATAACGAATAAATTCATTATTTTTGAAATTGAGAAGTTTTCGAAAAAATTCCCTAGCACGTCGATTTTGTTTTTAAAAAAGGCACTTTTTGACATACGACCCATATTTGTGACGTCATCGTTGTTCGAGATATGACGTCATCGACAATTTCTTTAAATAGCAACCCCCAATTTTGACCATGCCATTTGAAAGAGCGTGTCATTCTACATACATACATCTTGAAAAATTAGTGTTACATAACAAAAATTTCAAGAAAATAATGTTTGAAGATTTTAAAATTTAATTTTCACAAAACTGTGCACCTCCCCATTATGCAACACCCGTCCGTGCTTATTTAGATGAGCTGTTCCCGAATCGTTGGAAAGGGAAAAGGGGGCCGATTGAGTGGCCAGCCAGATCGCCTGATTTGACACCCCTAGATTATTTCTTTTGGGGATGCTTAAAAAGCAAAGTATACGTTACTAGACCGGTTAATTTAGAAGATTTCAAAGCAAGAATTCGTACACCTCCTGAAGTTATTGATAATGTAACCAATGTATAGCTTAACATATTGCATAATCCATTTATAGGATGAGTTAAGTAAATGTTATAGTACATGAAAACGTATTCAATAATTAATTATATTTACCTAATTAACAGTAATAATAAAAGGATGGAGATTTTGTCGTGTTATGTGAATACCTAGAATGTAAACAAATATCTGTAGCTATTCACTACGAATTTTGCAATAAGAAAGAACCAAATTTTGAAGTGAACTTGTTGGACCAATATAAAAAAATATTTAATTATTGCTTCAGAATTGTTTGCTTTCCACAATAATATAAATTGTGTAGTATTTAAGCACATTTGGATTTAAAATAATAAGTAGATATTTGTACAAAACATTTTAACACGTCATTTATTAATAATGTTGCAATCTAAATCTTAACCAAATGCACATTTTTCATATATTTTGAAAATCATGAGGTTTTTTTATATTTCACCTACAAGATAACTCAAACAATGTACATAGTTTTAATTATAATTATTGTAATAAACTATTAAATTCTAACCTATAATAATTTCGCTTTCTTAGTTAATGCTGAACATTATGAAAATTTAATTAATTATTACGAAAGAAATACCTTGATAGCTGCAACCTTGCAAAATTTAAATGGGTACATACATATAATTTGCAGATATACATTCCTACTTCATAAATTATTTTGTGGCAATTACTGTTTGTGTTATCAAATTATAATGAATTCCTAGTAACATATTTTTTGTGTTAGTAATTCTAATAATTATAATAATGTATTTTTGCATTTATTAAGTTATTTTCATATTTAAGAAATATTGAATTTTAACATATTTTCTTCAATTATATATTATGCGGGTAGTTTACCTGCCATCACGCGACTGCTATTGAGAATAAAACAATTTTCACGTGAGATATAAGCGGTCTGCTACTTCCTGCTTGGCTTAAGCGGCTCGACCTACATTGCAGCAGGTACTTAAGTGCAGACCTCTCGGCCTGGGCGACGAGCCATTAAATCTATGAATTATACTGCAGGAAACAACTACTCCGCGGACTAATACCCCGACCGGCATTGAATTACTCCTGCAGTATATGTGTGAACAGCCAAGAACCCTTGTTGGTCACACCACCAGACATATACCGGTTGCAGGCTTGTTATGCATCGGTATGCCATAGCTGAGAGTTATTGCCTGTTTACACAGATACTGCAGAAGTAATTCAATGCTGGTCGGGGCATTTGTTCGCGGAGCAGTTGTTTCCTGCAGTATCATTTATATATCAATTTTCACGTTTTTCTCAAGACACAGTTGATATTAATTCATGTTCAAATTTTGATATCTTTGTTTTCAGCCGACTTAACTATAATTAATGGAGTAATGATTTCAAGGGCGCTATTTTTATTCAAAAATTTTCAACGAATTAAAATTAGGCGTATAATCCAGATATGCAAAAATATACAGGGTTATTTATTTAATTAAGCAAGTAGATGACGACTTCCGATATAACCGGAAGGACTACAAAAATGGCATTATTTTATTTAAAGAGAGTGCCCTCGAGAACCCCAAAGCCAAAATATTCTAATGTCTCTGTGCATATTTCCTTATTAATTCTTAATTGGCATCAAAGAAGGGTGTGTTAAAATTTATTTAAAGGAGCACTGCTAATTGTTTTTCAAACTGAATGCGTTTCAAATGAATGATTATTCGAGTCAATGGTACCTGCGGTCATCCTGAAACTGAAAGTGTTATGAAACCAAAAGTATACTTTATGCTTCGCTTATCATGACTGGACATTCTAGAACACAGCGATCTTATTTTACATTTCAGTTCCTCAAATGTAACAGAATACAATAAACATAATACGCCGGAGATCTGTTATCTAGATCTATTTAAATTTAATCTTTTGAGTCGAGTTATGTTTCAACTATTGCTATCGCGTTACATAAACTGAGTTTTGTTTGAATTGGGTAATTGATGATAATAATTCATTTGTGTACGCACGGCAAAATGTAAAGGAAATTATAAATTCAGTTGTGGCGGTCTGTCATATGATAATATATGAATATTCTTGCATATTATACAGGGTGACCCAGAATAGATACCATTAACCACATATTCTTTGGACATAAATAATGCGGCTTTCCGTATGCCATTTTTTATTTGGACGTCCCTGTTTGAATATACAGAGTGTTAAAGTTGCATTTTAAAAAACTATTTTTGTTAATAATTCCATTGTTTTGTAAGATACACAGTTGCAATTTTGCACGTACTTTTATCTTATTCCGGCATTCTTATCATGTAATTTTGGCGAAAAAAATCTAACGGCGAATGGAGGTAATTGAGGAATGCAGTACCCTTTATCCCCTCCAACTATTTCTAAGTACGCCTATGTAGCTTTTTCTTGAAATATCAATAGTAGAATTTTCTTCTACTTGTTTTATCTCTTTTGTAATTTTTTGTTTAAATACTCCGTTTTGAAGAAAAACGGCAATTTATAGTACCCATAAATCTATAATTCACTATCATTTTCAAGTGAAACTGAAATTTTGTGGATATATCTATCATTACAATACCTTGGCAACTTAGCAAATCGTAATACTTACTAAATAAATAATTGCTAATTAAAACAAAATGGATAATTCTAAATTTTATAAAATGAAGAATACTTATGAATTGAAAGATTATATGGCATTAAAATCTGTAATACAGTTCTCTTATCAACCAAAAAATAATAGTCTAATTTAGTATTAGTACTAATAAACGATCAACATAATAACTTTTTACCTAAATAACATTAAATAAAATAATTAATTAATTACTACTAATTTAACAAATGTTATACTTGCCCACGGTCCTCATTAACTATGTACTATGTACGTGCCCTTTTAAGTCGCGAAAACCTTATCTTTGGAAAGATATTCTCCTTTTGCCTAAGTTCATCAGCTGCCATTACTATTCCCTCTCTGAGATGGTTGATGTCGTTTATTTCTGCAGTATAAACCATATCTTTCATAGCACCCCAGAAAAAAATCCAATGGATTAAGGTCAGGAGATCGTGGTGGCCATTGAATAGGTACGTCTTGTCCTCGACCAATCTAACGATTGAGAAATAGATGGGTATTTAAATACTGCGGGACGTTTCTACCATAATGGGGTGGAGCACCGTCAAGCTGCATCCACATACCGTCACGTACGATAACAGGTAAATTATGTAAAACATCTTGAAATTCATTTTGCAGAAAATTTTAAAATGGTGAATTTAAATTATTTGGTATGAAAAGGGAACCCAACAGAATATTATTCACTATTCCCGCCCAGAAATTAACCCTGAATGTAAATTGATGGTGTTCTACTATGGTACATACGTGGCTATTATGCATGTTTGCAATCCATTTCTTGCAAAGCGTGCCTCCTCCGTGAATAGAATTTTTCCTACGAAGTCCCTATCTGCATTCTTCTGTGTTAACAAGCAACGACTAAATTGCATCCTAGAAGTAAAATCTTGGGGAAGAATATTTTGTACGGGTTGGATGTGATACGGGTGCAGAAGTTGGGTTTTTAAAGTCTGATGAATATCCATTTTTGTACAATTTTCTAGTTGTCGAGAAACAATCCTTGTACTTGTGCTTGGGTCTTCTACCAGTGCTAAGATTTGTTCCTCTTGTTAAGGGCTTAATTTTCTATGTAGGCCACAAATTCCGAACTTCTGATCCATAAACTTTCCGGTTTCACGATGATGTCTATCCAAATTTAAGAAAACCTTCCTTTTAAGATGTGATCTGTTGGGATAAGGGAGCTCACTATTTTTTCCTAACATTCATCGGCCGCTAAGACATTTGTAACCCATCAATACATGTCTCTTTTCTCCAAAACGGAGCATTTAAACAAAAAATTACAAATGAGATAAAATGATCAGAAGAAAATTCTACGTTTGATATTTCAGGAAAAGCTAGATACACGTACTTAGAAATAATTGGAGGGGATACAGGCTATTGCATCCCTCAGTTACCACCATTCGCCCTTCAATTTTTTTAACCAAAATTGCATGATAAGTATGCCGGAATAAGATGAAAGTATGTGCAAAATTTCAAAGGTGTATCTTACAAAACAGTGGGATTATTAACAAAAATAGTTTATAAAATGTAACTTTAACATCCTTTATACTGGAGCAGGGACGCCCAAATAAAAAATGGCATAACAACAGTCAGATTATTTTTGTCCTCAAAGAATATGTCGTTAATGGTATATCCTTCTATTTTGGGACACCCTGTATAATCAAAAACTTGTACAAAATTCATATGCAACTAAAAATAGGGGAGCTTGGGACATATTCAATAAATATAAACAGTGGAAAATTATATGTTTGTTATTTTCGTATATATTTAGACGATAAGCAGATATATCCACCGACTATATTAATTTCTTCATTATTATTGTTATACACATTATTAATTATTGGTGTAACGCATTTTAGTAGTGTTGCCAATCTTGCCTTGCTTCTTCTTGGACTTGTCTTGGCCTCGCAAGACAAAACAAGACTTGACAGCTTGAACTGCAAGGCAAGACAAGGTTTAAAAAAGAAAGAAGAGATAATATTTAAGAGAACATTAATTGAAAACATAAATATTGCATTTCTGTTGTAGGTATACAGGGTGATTCACAATTTATCTAAAAATTGTTGGAAATAAATGCGTCATGAAAAATGTAGTCAATACCGTAAAAATTTTGTTATAAAATCTTTATAGTTTCTGAGAAAAATATTAAGTTGTAGTATTTTCAATCTGTAGTCCGTGCACTATTGGTTATGGGTCTGATCACAACTTGATCGGTCATCGATTACCAAATCATTTGTTCTATGTCTGATACATGGTGATTTTCCGGGTTGTTATGCCGTGACCTCGGTAACTGGTAGCTGCCAAAAACAGAGTTAAAATGCACATCCCTAGCATTAGCCGGGATTCTTTTATCTGCCCTGGTTGTTCTCGGACTAGGCTCTGTGGGGACAGAGCCGCTATCGGTGTCTCTGGGCCTGCCCATATATTGATTTCGATTCCTATTGTTGGTATTACGACTCCTACGGTCGGAACCGTTCCTCGTATCATGGTGGTCCTCCGAGGCGTTCCGTAGCCGCCTCTGTAACTGGTCGCATCCCATGCTTCCAAACGTTTCGCCGCGACTGAGGATATCTATTTAAAAGCAGCTGTTACACAGGGTGTCCCATAACTAATGGCCCATACAGCAACAGGGTATAGTAGATGTCAAAATAAACAGTTTATGCTTTATTTCCTATAATATAATAAGTAATGAGATACAGGGTGCTTCAGTTAAAACAAATTTTCCGGCTATAACTCGAAAATGGTTGGGCAGATATAATTCAAATTAGAAGTTATGTTTTAGAGGGTAAAAATTTCGGTTTTATAATTTTAACGAATCTCTTATACAATATAGATTGCGTACATTTTTGCAGATTTTTGTTACCTCTAAGGCTTGCGATTGCTTGACCTTAAATTATAAAAGAGGGAACATTTATAAAAAAAGGTGTACTTCATTCATCTCGATATTTCAAATTACTTAAATCTGCTTTATATAGGGTGTCAATAAAAAACTCTTATGAAAAAAATGTTCGTTGTGAAAATTAAATTTTAAAATCTTTAAACATTATTTTCTTGAAATTTTTGTTATGTAACACCATAATTTTTCATGATGCATGTATGTACAATGACACGCTCTTTCAAATGGCATGGTCAAAATTGTGGGTTGCTATTCGATGACGATGACGTCACAAATGTGGGTCGTATGTCAAAAACTGCCTTTTTTAAAAACAAAATCGATGTGCCAGGGGATTTTTTCGGAAACTTCTCAATTTCAAAAATAGTGAATTTATTCGTTACTTTTCGAAAGCACTGTATGTATTCTGTTGTGTCATCATATTGTTTAAATATTCCTTTTATAATATTGTAAATAAATTAGAAACTTTAACAAACTGCTCATAAGAGAGGTCATCAAGATTTAAAATAATAAATAGTGGACGATTCCTGCAAACCTGAAATAGTAAAAATTCTTCCACTTTCTTCTACTGTATAAATATTGACACTATTAAAATATATATTTTCTTATTATAGAATACGTTCATCTGATTTAAACAAATACCATTACACACTCTAAATATTATCCGTGCAGTAAACACTTTCGTCATACTGAAGACAAATTTTGACATGTCGAAGACACAACAACACATTTCCTGTACATTTGCAGAGATGTAGACATATAGAGTAAAGTTTTGTAACATACAAGGCTCCGAATAATACGTGATTGTCGTATTTGTTCCGGAAATATGCGTACGAGTATGTCCAATGCTTCAGTGAACTTTATTGCAACCTATGTTCTTTGTCAAGCATTTATGCAACATATATTTTAATAAGACAGTAGTTTCTTGTCACGTCGCGTTCTATAACTTGATGAAAATTCAGATATGCATGCATGAAATTGAAAAACGTTACCTTTTCTCCAAAGACGAGTAACGGTGATCATAAGAATTATGTGTGCGTTCAAGAATGATTGATATTTCTTTGGAAGAATGAGTTTGATTCAATAATTTTAGATGATAAGTTTAAGCTATTAATCTGCTGTTTCTGGTTCTGAGAAGTATAAAAGCACAAACGCACAGAGCTGTTTGGTTTAAAGGTTACACAGTGTTGAAATGAAAATTTAAAAAGGATTTGTATCTACATTTCCAAAATCAATTAACTAATGTGTTTAGAAGCAGGTGTAATAGGTACATTAGCTTATAGTATAACGCAAAATTTTAATTTGATAAGCACTAGTTTCAGTGGTGTGGACCTAGTGCTTTCTGACTTTTTCCAAGAAAAAAAAACTTACGCCACGGCTAAAGTGAAACGCGTTGACTTATTGATTCATTTGCTAAAGTTTTCCTCAAGAAAGGCAGACTGCGCACTGATTTATCTACAAGAGGGCATGTTTTATATCAATCATTAGCAACAAAACATTCATTATATTGTCATAAAAATTGGCGCAATATCAAGCTCAAACAATGATTAGTGTTCTAAATTTGGTATTGTACCACTGCTATTAAAATAGTTATTTATATATCAAGGGCGTTAAGTAGTCGTCTAAGACTCGTACCGAAAAGATAATAGCTCGAAACTTAAGCTTAGAAGAAACTGTATTAAACGCGTTATGAGGCACGAGATACATATAAAACTTTATAAACGGCCTGTATTTAGAACACTTATATACTTGCTATACATGATATTATATATTTGTGGAAATAAATGTCTCTATAACTAAAAACAAGTAATTTTTGTTGAAGCCGAATTGACAGTTCGAATGACTAGCAATAATATCAACAAACGTGGTTTCCATGTACGCCATGTTTAGTATGCGAAAAGCCTTTAGCAAAGTGACAAATTTTTCATATATAATTGGTAAAATATGAATTTCAATAGTGACGGTAGTATAGGAGACATTACGAGTACGTCTCCTGAAATTTTTAAAGCGTAGGAGGAAGCCAAAGGAAGCCGGGAAAATCAAAAAAACTTTTCAACGAAACTTATAATGATTTTGTTAAATGGTGTTCCTTTAAAAAAAATGAATCATTCCATTGAATATGGAGCATAAAAATGAGGACTGTAAGCCGCCCTCTTTGTGGTCATATTATTCCATGTTAAAGGCAACGGTACTTTTACATTAAAGCACTGATATTAGCATATATTCAAGATTATTAACATTCTTAAAAAGATAACGATTACAAACCGAAGAAGTCAAGATTACTTTTTTCATAGATGCAGCCGATGAAATATTTTTAATGATCAAGGTAAGTTGTCATCCTCAAATCTAAAATAAAATGTACCTACATTACTTTTTTAATTATGTAGCACTAATTATGGCATATATGGAACTTGGTGTAGAGACGAGTTTTGCACATAACAATAGATGATATTCAGGATTTAGATAAAACTTTGTTGGTAACTAT
Source organism: Monochamus alternatus (assembly GCA_037114965.1). Lineage (NCBI taxonomy): Eukaryota > Metazoa > Arthropoda > Insecta > Coleoptera > Cerambycidae > Monochamus > Monochamus alternatus. The sequence continues at coordinate 66,354,968 of CM073431.1, read as the reverse complement.
AAAATAATCCAAGACTAAAATATAGCACTATATTTGGATATGTACAGAAGACATGCGTCTCTCCATCAATCGGATACTGAGCATCGACGTTTTTCTGTATGTTATGACAGTAATAAATCCTCCGATCAAGTGGCTAGGAAAAAATACACTGGGTCAGATTCCGTACAAAATAGAAAACTACCTTAAATTACCAAATCCAAAGGAATATATCGGGTATTTTTCTCTGCGTTCTTCGACTACTTTATTAACTAACGCTGGAACAGGTATAACTAATATTAAACGCCGTGGTAGTTGGAAATCAACCACTACATTAGATTTAATAATTCCTTATTTAATGTCTTCATTAACTTCATAAGCATATTCTATTACACTGTTATTAACTTGTCTGTACAGAAGATGAATGTACATTAGCAATCTAGCTGCCGGAAGCATCTTACACTAACTTCACTACCAAGATTAAGTATAACTTAAAAAATATATATTACTATTATCCGTTGTGCAATTTAACTGTGTCGACATATCCGCAGAGTATTTTGCTAATAGGATATCCTCGTCAATGAACTGACAGGACATTATGATATATACAAATACATATCTATATATCTGAAGGAATAACTGGTTTATGGATATTTTGAAATAACATCATATAGTTTGTTATTGCCATTTTATATCCCACAAATAATTAATGATTTTATACAGGATGTTCTAAGATTCTCTCCCCAGGCATTTTTCTTTAATAAAATATCTCTAGTAGACGAAAACAAGTGGCAATATAAGCATAAGCGTAACTTTGTTTGTGTCTAATTTATAAGGTTGAAATCTGAAGAAATCCACTTTTTTATAAGCAGACATTATACATTTTTTATGAACGATTAATTTATTTTGAATATCAAACATTATACTTTATAATTTATTTGGCAACAGAACTCAAAAATATTTAACTGTTTCTTTTACATGCGCCAAAAGCGATAATGTAAATTAATTTTTGTATGTTTAGTATAATAATAATACCTCTACCCCTAAGTACAATCACGAGGCTTTACGAGGATTAGCTTAGAAGCCGAATACTTGTATGGAAGAGGGGGCGGCTCTAACAACCATTCAATGCAGTGCAGGAATGAGCGAAACCTGGAAAACTTCAGTAATTATGGGGATAATTAAACGGAGACCGGTATCAATCTCTCACATTAATCCAAGCCAACACTTTTCCACCCTACTATATCAACAGAGACGGTGCCAAATATATAAACTTATTTCCTAAAACGCATCGTTTCCTAGAAAGAGGGCGATGATGTAGGAATTTTTTTCTCGTTTTTCCCTCATAACTTTTGAACCACTTATCCGATTTAGGTGAAATTCGGAACACAAACACTCCTTATGGTCTTACGTAAGCTTCTTACTCCTACCTACTCCTCTTAGATGTGTATTTTATATGCTAGCCCCCTCTTACTTTATTTCAAAACTACAAAAAATATATATATTTCAATAAAACATCTACACACCACTTTGACCTGATTAATTTCGAAACTTTTTCGGCTTCTGTTTTTTTTTCAACGTTTGGTCTTGTTTCTGAGATATTCAAAGAAATTGGTGACAGTGTAGCGCACCAGCCGCATAAATTTCATTTAAGGTTATAGCAACCCATGGAAACCAAACTCAGATATTTGTCTAAATTGACGTTTTGGGCGCCGCGATAGCCGAGGTATCTGAGAGACGACTGCTCGTAGAACCAGTCTGGATCAGCTATGTCGGTGTGGGTTCGAATCCCACCATGGATATTTGTGCTTGTTGAGAGATGCACAATAAGTCTATAGGCTGCGGTGCTTCCGGGGACACCGTCGGACGGCTCTCAAAAAAAAAACTGACGTTTGTGAAAATCATTGGCAAAAGTATTATTTAAAGACTGTCCTTAGTGTTAAGAAAAAATGCCAATAACCTCAAACATAAATTTAGTAACAACTACTTATTACAAGATTTACAACAAACTTATCAACTACTAAGAAAACTACAATAATTGTTCAAAGTGCATTCCTCCAGCCTCAATACATTTTTGGCATCGACGAACTAGTGTATTAACCGCAGCTGCTATTTGAACAGGATTGATTTTATGCATGTCTTATCCTTTGGATCAATTCGTCATGGGTATGTACTGGCGTATTATACACAATTGCTTTTAGATGGCCCCAAACGAAATAATCCAGAGGATGTTTATTGAAATTAATTATTTTTTTCTGTAGTTTGAAATAAAGTAAGAGGGGGTAGCATACCTTCTAAGGTAGGTAGTTCAAACTTAAGAAGCTTAGGTAAGATCATAAGGAGTGTTTGTGTTCCGAATTTGACTTAAATCGGATAAGTGGTTTAAAAGTTATGAGGGAAAAACTAGAAAAAAATTGCTACTTTAACGCCCTCTATCTCGGGAAAGATGCGTTTTAGGAAATAAGTTTATATCATAAATGAACATTATTTTAACCTATTCTATCGATTCCTGAAGTTATCAAGATTAAACCTGAATCACCCTGTATACTTAGTAAAAAAAATGAATGTTGCTGAGTAATTTTGTGATAATTATCTTTAAAATAACAGAATCTTTTATTAAATGCGTTGATAAATGTGTCAAAGTTAGAAGCAAACATCATGACCAATTATTGTCAAATAGGCATATTTTTACTAGTTTTATTATTTTGCTGTTCATTGAAATTCTAAATAAATTAATGTTTTTGACATCTCTAAATGATTTTAAATATCTCAACTATCAGCATTGTTGGAAGGTTCAAGTTAAATATTTTGAAAACGGTACGAGACAGTAACTTTCATAAACTATACTATTTTTGTGTAAAAAAAAATTAGAAAATACGAATTTGATACCAAAAGTGAGACACCCCAGCTAGCGCCCTCTATGAATTATAACCAATATGTGAACAGATTTGAATTCATCGACTCAAAGAAGACCAAACACCAAAATTTTCAATAAATATTTACATATATATTAAAATATAAATGAAAAAAATTTAAGAAATATTATTTTTATTAAACGCCCTGTGTCTTTTTAAATATCAACATTTATACTAAACTAATTTCGACAAAATAGCAATATTTTACCTAGGACTCTACCCATGAATTTTGACCCCATATCTCGGGACAAACCCTGTATTTATGATAATTTTCCTACATGCCAACTTTGTTTATGGTAAACCCCCATTGCAACTCACAAACTAGAAACGTTTAGGTAGGCCGAAAGAATTTGACTATCCCAAAATGATTCATTTTCATTAACACAAAATCCCCTCTACCGAATGACTATAAATTATCGTTGAATATTTACAAACGCATCGGCACCGCATTGACCTGTAGTGAAATTATCCATGCATAGAATTAACGCCTTTAATGAAAGTGACATTATTCCAATTTAATATATGATCCGCTGCATTACGTAACTAAATTTTCTAGTTAACTTTGACATATCACATGGTTCGATTGTAGAAAATAATTGCATTACGCTTAAAATTGTACAATTAAATGCTTTCTTTATTTTACGCTCATGCTTACATGCTGACGAACCAGTTAATATCAAAGTTATGTGTGTTAGTGCAAATTTATTATTTTGTAGTTAATCAAACCTGACATGTTATGCCTGAACGTGAAAGTACTATGCTTTTAATGCCTACAAATAGCACGGTTAAAAAAACATGATACTTATTGTATTTACATTAACAAAACAATTTTGCAAAAAACGAAAGGGTTTGTCCCATTTAATTTGTAGAAAATTATAATAACATCAATAAAGATAAATGTGATGATCACAATGATAACGCAGTCTTGCAAAAAATTCTCATATCTGGAGATCAGGCCATGTTTACTATTTATGTTTTTGGGATCGCTGAATCCAGGGTCCATTTAACCCCATCACACCACGGCTTTGCCATACTCTCAAAAAAACACAATAATTTAGGTTATTCAGAACTATTACGCTGTAACTCAAATTCTAAACACCAAACCTAGCTCTTAATCTACAAACCCATAAACCAATCACCCCATAACCTCCACAGACATATAACCCTATAACTAATATATGCAATAACCGGGTTACTCAATACTTGAATTTTTTTTTTTTTTTTGATATACATATTTTTAGGTATTAACGATATTGTGTGAAACTAACTACTCTGCGGACTAAAGCTCCGACCAGCGTTGAATTACACCCACAATATCTACCTATACAGGGTTAACTATGACTAGGTACAAATATTTTAAGAGGGGATAGAAAAAAAATAAGAATTAACAGAATTTCCTTTCAAAAAATTTCCAAACTTATTTATAAAGCGAAAAATTTTTTTTTTGATATTATATTAAATCCTTATTTAACGCCGCCAATGCGAGAATCAGAGTATGCAACCAGCAAGCAACCGTCATGCAACAGTCGGCCACAGTCGGCAGTCGGTCCAGTCGAGTCGGTTCGCTATCATGTTATAATTTAATTCCTGTGTTTACGTTGTAGTTTTGTGTTTTTCTTCAGTTTTTAGTGCCTTATTTTTCTATTAGAACCTACCTACTCATCCTTTTCTTCGATTTTGTTATAATACATAGGCATTGTATTTAACTGTACCTACGGGAAGTGTATTTATCGGTAGTGAGTGAAAATGTAGTTTTATCAGTTATCAGTTTGTAACCAAATAATGAAAAACGAATGCAAAATACTGGAGCTAACTCGATTAACTGATACCTACCTATCAGGTATTATTACTAATAAGAATGTTAATTTGGGCTTATTGGGTTGTGAGGTTATTGGGTTATAAGTCAATCGGGTAGGATATGTTTTTGTTTAAAAAGCACTGACAAATCGCGTGATGTAAGATAAGTTCAAGTACTGAGTAACACGGTTATGGAAGTGTGGGATTAGTTTATGGGTTTGGGGATTAACAGCTTGAGCTTTGTATTTAAAGTTTGATTTATAGGGTTATATGCGTTGAATAGTGCTGAAAAGCGTAATTTATTGGTTTTTTTGAGGTAACATCATATAATAACATGGCCTTACGTCCAGATCTGAGGTTTTTCTGTAGGGTTGTGTATTCTGTACTAAGTCATAAATTGTTTTACTCCAAATGTAGCAAACTACTTCTATTGGTCACTAGCTACTTTATGCTAGACCTGACAGGCCGAAGCAATGAAGCGTCCTACATGCAATAGATACCATTGAAGGCCATCGACCTTTATCGCGTGTCGTAGATAATGATACTTGGAAAACAGAATTTTTGGAAATAACTACTCAGCAGCCTACTAGACATATACTGGTTTCGAGCTTAGTAGCTGTTATCAGTATGCCATAGGTGATGTAACTGGATTTTAACACTGTTTTATGTCTGTTTAACTCGATAGAAGAAAGCATCCATGAGTACTAACTACTCCATGTGGGACTTGACAGACTAAAGCATGAAGTGTTTTACAGACTGTCGGTGATAACTATATTTGCAGAACTACAATTCATATACAATTGAAGTACAGTCAGGTTTGTTGCAGTCAATAGCTTTGCATATATTATTAACAAATGTCATAAAGGCTAAAAGGACTAAATTGAATCCATGTAGCACTCCCGTAGTTGTTACGTAGGTTTTGGATTGGAAAGTGTCGTAACGAACAAATTATGACATATTATTATAGATAACATATAAAAAATAATAGAGCTTTCAGTCCAATATAATCTAATTGTTAACTAGTTTACTGAATGATGTGATTTACATGACCACAAGGTTTCTGATAAGGTATGTATTCCATTAACTATTTTATTTTTTCATACCATGGACTCAAAATAAAACCATAATATAGGTACGCCGCATTAGAAATTTGTTGGATTGATTGGACAATATTCTAATAGCTATAAGTTGACCATGATACTATTATCTCCACTTTTGTGTGTGGCTTATATTTTTCACAATTTTCAATAATCAGATAAGATTGAGATACGTAAAAACAGAATAAAAAAATAGTACATATACTCGCGACAAGAATTCAGACGACTTACGTCATACGAACAAATGAATAATTCATTATATTTTCATCAAAATATTTAAGGAACTGCAATTGAGAGTAATAAAACTATATGCTACACTAAAAGTTTGCATTATATATTGCACTAAATTGCAAAAAATCATTGTTTTTAACGCGACCAAACATCGAAAATTACGTTTACAATAAAAACAAATGTGTAACGTCAGCCGTGACGTAAGACGTCTGAATTCTTGACGCGAGTATACAACAATCGTTCAATAGGAAACTAGGAATCAATTCATGGGTTGATGTCATTTAGCAGTAGTGTCTACCTCAAAAGACATTCTAAAAAAAATGTTTCATAAAATTGGTTTCTTTGACGAATATAATCAATTTTCGGAAGTTTATTGCACTACATTTTTAACATTCTCGTTTTATCACAGTATTCGATTATTTGACGTTATCTCTTAACAGTCTTCAACTATGTAGTAGACTTGCAAAATTTAACAAATGTTTTTATCTATTAAATCAGCATTGTAGCGAGCTATGTATGAAACTACAGTAAACGCGCATTAATAAGATACAATTATGATATTAAATGAATAGCTTTGTCGCAACCTTTAAACTAAAAGCAACGGATGTTGATGAAATCGCAGGTATATAATTGCCGATTGTAAATTAATATTTCAAAATTGTGTTTTAAAATGGAATACTTTCTTTCTTTAATTAATATATAATGAAGAATAATTTCTTTATTTTTGGCTTTGTAAACAACCTTTTTGCAACTGTTCTATATTTTCCCCAAAAACAATACCTGATGCTGTAAAAAAGTAACAGAAGGAAATATTATTTTAAAAATTTGTCCTATAAAGCCAATTTACTATATTATAGTAATATTTAAGTTTAATAAAGTCTTGACAGAATTTCAAATTTTGATAACACTTTTTTAAGAAGATTAATAAAAGAGAAATAAAACGTCAACGTTACTCTTACTTGCCCGTTTGCACCGACATTTTACTAAGAACAACTTAATAAAGTCGTTCTTAAAGTTAAGTTATCCTTGTTTTTTTAGAGTATTGCACCGACGTATAATAAACCATACTTAGCAAAGTACGTCTTTGTATTGGCAACAACGCACAAATCTAGTAACTTTCGGTACTTTATGTTAGGTATTTTAATTCTTTCTGTTTTTCTTCAGTTTGTTACATGGAAGTAAGGTTAGATTTCGGTGTAATGTCATGTCTGTGGTGTTTGTTTTTGTTGTTGTCATTTGTAATATAGGTATTGTTGTTGTTGATGTTTATCAAGACTAGTTAGTCAAATCTCGTATAATTTAATTTGAGAAATGCAAAATCTATAATTTCCAAAGTTCCAAATCATCAAATATAATCTAATATCCATTATAGGTACTTTTTTTTACTACTATACTCATTAACATTGACCACTATATTTGCACTTTCCGCGTTTTTTAAATTTTTATGTTTGTTTTTCGCACATTCTAACTTTGTTTGAATTAAAGAATTTCATAAGTCACTATCAAACAGGGGCTTAAATTTAAATATATGTTTTCATTCAAGAAGATGTTAATGTATGGTGCAATAGGAAAAGCATGTCTTATTTTTAAGTAATGCTTATTAACTTCTGTGCAAACGTGCATTATATTTGGAGGTTAAAGCGTTAGGTAAATAACGTAAACCGACGCTATTGTCGGTTTACGTTATTCTCTATTACTCCTACGTTAGATCTAAAATTGAATATGCTTCGATAGTATGGTTCTCGTTTTATAGGTGTCATATTGCAGTTATTGAGAGTGTACAAAGAAAGTTCTTGAAATTTCTTTATTTTAAAGAGTATGGTTCGTATCAAGAAAGAGGATTTAGTCATGATGTATTATTGAATACCTTTGATGTTACATTATTAGAAATTAGACGTGTCATTTCTAGTTGTACATTGATTTACAAAAATTTTCATAATGGAACTTGACTGTTGTGATCTATTGCACGCATTAAATTTTCAAGTCCGCAATATTCTGCAAGACAGGTTGCTGATTTTGTGTTACCATTAGCTAGAACCAATATAATGCTGCGCTCTCCATTGTATGTCATGTGTAGTAATTTAAATAAAATTGGTACGTTTTGTGACATTCATTCTGTAGATGATAAACAATTGCGTTTTTTTATTATTGAATACCAACATCTGTTTTAATATATACATGCTTTTTGTATTTAGCATTCTAGTTTCTATTCTTTTTTTCTTATATGTTATAGATTTGTAGATTTGTAGAATTTCATTTCTTAATTGCGTCTTTTTATTTTTTTTTGCTACATTTAATAGTTTTGTGATTCTTAATGTAAATGAAGTGTTTCTATTTTTTTTCTTATATTTTATAGATTTGTAGAGTCTCATTTCTTAATTCCGTCTCTATATTTTTTTTTGCTACATTTAATAGTTTTGTGATTCTTAATGTAAATGAAGTGTTTCTATTTCTTTTCCTATATTTTATAGATTTGTAGTCTCATTTCTTAATTCCTTCTTTTTATTTTTTTTGCTATATTTAATAGTTTTGTGATTCTTATTGTAAATGCACTGGAAATTGTTTTTTCTTTTATATTTCGTTAAAAATGCTTGTTGTTATATTATGTATTATTATTGTTATTATTATTATTATTGTACCCAAATGTCAAGTGTACATAGCTAGAGGTGAGGAAAATAGTCTACATAGTATGTGGTTATTCATTATACAGGGTGTTTCTTAATTAGAGGTAAAAAAATCCAGAGGCCTATTCTGTGGCCAAAAATAAGTGTTTTTATTGCATAAATGCGGTGCCTTAGGACAGTTATTGTCCAACTACAGCATGTCAAAAATTAAAAGAAAATCAGTTTTTAATTTCTAAACCACTGGAGATACTTTAACCAAATTCAGTGTACGTATTTAGAATGAAACAGAAAATTATCAATTTTAAAAACTTACCAGTAGCGGAGGTATTGGTATAACCGTTCATTATTTGCCAAAAAAATATATATCGCCCTGTATATGACCAATAAAGTAGGTCAAAATATGTGCCATTGTATTACGTTTCATTTCTTTATTTGGTTTTTTTACACTTTTTTTATTCCTAACCGATGAACAACAAAATTGGAGGCAATGCAAAAAAAATAATAATAAGAAGCAGTAATCTTACTTAATATTGTGTATTTTCAAAATATGCTTATGCATATTCAAATGCTGAAATGGCTAATATGGTTTACATTTATGGCCTGGCAGATGGAGTCAGGCTCATTTCAGAAAGGTGCAACTCCTGTAAGACCTTTGAGCGTTAGAACAGCTGAGTTGGAAGAAGCTATTCTACACGAAATTGAAGAAGATCCAAGTACTAATACGAGGAAAAAGCTGCAAATCTTAATGTGAATCATAAATTAGTTTGGTACCTTCTGAAATATCAACAGTTATACTCGTATCACACACAAAGGATCCAAGGCTTACTGCCACAAGACTATCCTGCTCGCCTACAATTTCCCCACTGGATTTTGAAAAAAATTGAACAAAATGTTGACTTTACCGCTAGCATATCGTTTACCGTGATGAACTCAAGAGGCACTCAAGATCCAAGTCCATCTTGGCCACTTAGATCACCCGATATGAACCGTATTGAATTTTTTGTTTGGGGACATCTCAAAATATTAGTTTTCAAGGTTGTCATTAAATCTGAGGAGCACTTACGTCAACAAATTATAGCTGGTTGTAAAGTGATAAGAGCCCTGGAACGTTTTCAAGTGTTCGAGCTGCAAGTATCATGAAGACCTGAGGCATGTATTTTGGCTGGAGGTGGTCATTTCTAACATTTGATATAATAAATCATAGCATCATTCCATTGTTAATTCATTATTTTGTTATTATTTTAAGTCATGTAATTAGTATCGTAAAAATGTACTTGATCAAATAAATTAATTTTGTTTTCATCAGTTTGAAATGCAAAAAAGTGTAAAGAAACGAAACGTGAATATAATATGATGACCTATTTTATTTGCAATATTATACAGGGTGATATTTTTTTTGTCATAATGATCGTTGCACCTCCGCCACGAGTAAGTTTTTAATTTTTGAATTTAGTTAAATTATCTCGAGTGGTTTAGAAATTAAAAACCCTTAGTTTTGGCCGCAGAATATGTTAAGGTAGATCAATTATTCCATTTTTACTTTTTTAAGAATATTTGATGTATGAAGGGTTTGAAGGCAAAACGTCATAGGCTGACAATAAATAAAAAAAATTAGTCATGATGAATACAATGGTATATTTCTTATGATAGGTATAAAAAATGAGAACAATACTGCGAGATACATACTACTAGATATGATATTTACATAGTAACACAATAGTATAAGCACGAAGGTAGACACCAAGAACAAAATATCAAAAACAATCATTTGGCATAGCGGTCAAATTCCTGCACTTTTAAAAAAATCACTTTCCAGAACAATAGTAGAAATAAATAAGATTAAAGTGATTTGATTAAATATGCAACCGGAGTTTTAATACGTTTTACACTGTTCAAGTTTTTCCTTTAATGTAAAGCAAAAAGTCGTTCAGTGTAACACAATTAGAGTAAGCAAAGAATGGAACAGATTTACGTTTGTTTTCCCTAATTGCAGCGCAGTTGGCAACGTATTCTCAGATCACGGAAAGCTTTATCCTTTTAGAAGTCCCAGCCCCAAACCATGGCCTGCAAAAATAATAATAATATGGTTCTTAAAAATTGTAGTAGAAAAAAACAATGTACGAAATTGTGAATGAAGATTTTGTGAATATAAATTTTGCGAACGAGTATTAAAATCAATATTCCTGTTCAAATAAACTAGTAAAAAACAGTTATTATGTAACAGTTTTTCAGTATATTACAAGGGATTTAGTTCTTAGTATTTTTTTCCGAAAAATTTCAAAAACTTTTTTTGGGATTTAATACAATAAGTTTCTAAAATATTTTGTTTTTCTTATTTTTATAACATAAACGATCTGTTCATAGCAATAATTAAATTGTTTCCAGATTGTCATATTTTTCAGATGAAATATTAAACTTAGCTAGGTATAACTAGATTCTTCAGATTGTGATATAGAATATGCAATAGTAATGACACTCCCTCAAATCAATTTTTGAACTACTAGAAATTCTGAGTAGAAATTTCTTAGATTTATGTTGAGGAGTAGAACAACTAATAACTATGAATAAAAAGCTGAAAATAGATTTAATTACGAATATGTCAGCAATTGAAAACAAATCACAAAAAAGAGAAAAGATTATTTTATAGGTAATATTTATCAAGCAAGCAAGTACTTTTTAATCAGAATTGAACGTGTTTTTTTAATAAAATATGTTTTGCTTCGAAAAATAAATTTGGTGTCTGAATTGTTTGTTCTTATTATATGTGTTTATAATCTTTAAATGTTTTTATAAGTGCTTAATTCTGATGGATAAATTAAAATATAAAGATACCATAATATGAATATTTCTAATAAATGTTTTATTCTAGTGCAAAACCAAATATTTCTGAAAAGAAAAATTGAAGAAACAAAAATTAATCATCAACACGTTCAGAGCAGCTATTTTATCATAAAAATGGAATGAGCAATGCGTACCTATCTTTACCCAGTTTCCTTGAAAATGATGGTCCTATCGAAATGATTAAATTGTATCTTTTTATGCATTTTATACAACTCTTTCATGAAATTAGATACTTAGAGAAATTTAGTCACGATTTAACGCCAATTATAGATAAATGGAGCGGGTGAATTACCTAATCCATATGCGGGGGCGGCAATGGCGGCGTGTGCATAGGCAGGAGCGGCGACGAGCTTGGGTGCTACTGCGATCGCAGTGGCAGGATGCGAAGCATGACCCGACCTTGTGACTACTGCGTTAAAACCGTTATGGTCATCGGCTGTGTAGGAAACAGTACGCACAGTGCCGTCCGCCTCCACCAGAGAGTAGGATCCCTTGACGACGTCACCATCTCGGATTTCAGTTTGGGTCTTCTGGTCTCCTGTATGGCCGTCAGATACTCCGTAGTTAAACTGGTATTTGGGATAGGCCTGAAAGGAAAATACAAATTGTATACATTAAAATTTATTCTGGGAAAGGTAGATAGGTGTGAGTAATGAAATGCCTACATGCATAAGGCGAATTAATATTACGTAGGTATATAAATTGGCTAAGAGTTGAGGACGTAACGTAATATACAAGGTGTTTCAGAAAAGTTGGAAAGCCGCTCTACTACAGACGGGTGAATTAGACCAATTATCAACAGTAAAAAAAACTTTATGCCTACTGAGCTTTAATCTATTGAGTGCAACAATATAAAACGTTTTTTTCATTATTACTCCAAATTTGTCTTAGTGAAGAACGTCTTAGTGGGTTCAGGTTTGTGTTTGCTCGAGTGTAACATATTTCTTGAATCTCTTAAATATTGAACATATTTTATCACTTTTTTTATTTTACTTTAGCATACACTACCCAATTCATTACAAATGCAGTTATAAGGTAAGAGAAAGAAAAAATACAATGCTATTGCAATGCTATTGCAATGTATTTTTAATAACACACATGCAATACATAAAGGGAACTACCATAGTATAAACATTAAGAAAACATGAAATAAATACTGCTTTTAAGCATGCTAATAATGGTGAAAATTTATAACAATGTGCATTGAGTGCAAGTGTAGTGCAAACGCGGGAGTGACACGGGAAATTTACAACCGAATCGTGGAAGAAATTTATGTCCAAGGAGTCCATGGCGTATTGCAGCAATGTGGCGTATCATACACGAGGTTCAATTATATCCGTACCATGCACAACATGTCCAAGCATTAATACGAAGGGATTAGATGAGAAGGACCGGTACTATGGCCGCCATGATCTCCTGACTAAGTTCTTCGTCTTTTTGTGTAGAAATTTAAAAAGTGTATCACACCGAAGTGGACACTATGGATGATTTGCGCAACGTATCACAGCTGCTGCCAATAACGAGTTCAAAACGGACAAGATGCAGAAATAATTGTTGTTAGTTTGTAGAAATGATCCCAAAATTTTATTGTTGACACATCATAGAAGCATACATAATTAAAACTACAAATTGATTTTATTAATAATTAATAACAATAGGAGTAAGCAGTTGAATTTGTTGATATAAAATATGTGTTATAAAACTTTTTATTTCTTTCCTTGGAAATTTCTTTCAGTTTTTTGTCCGATCGCCGATTGCCTGCTTTGCCTTGACCGAACTAGTTTTCAGTGCCGCGCGGAAGTATATTCTTAAATCATTTTCGAACTGCTCTTTTTGATTTCTTTTACAAAATTGTATTTTTAAGATTCCCCTGTACATCAAAAAATGTTTTAGATAAGTTCTGAATCACCCTGTATATAACTGAATTGTAAGTGTTTAAATATTTTTAGAAAACCTATATTCTCAATTAAATTGACAATTTTATCAAAAGTTTAATTGCAATTTATTATTAATAAATACCTAAATTTATAATAAAAAATTATTAGATATATGAAGCAGAGCAATAAATATCTATGTAAACTATTCTGAATGAATTTAACATTCCATATAAAACAAGTCATTTATGTGCAAAATCTGTTTTGATTAATAGGAGCACTTTATTGGAGGTGCAGACTAAACAGGAAAAATACGAAACTAGGGCAGAAGTGATATAACACCGATGTAGAAATCTAGGTCCCATTCAGAGGTGGATATTGATGTGAAATTATTGACAAAGAAGCAGATGGCACGCAACTGATGTGATTTTATTGATTACTAACATAAAACTCGTCAGGTAATCCTTGACAGTGAAAGAAACGATGAAGATTATCCATCTTAATTCAAGTACACCGTCTTCATCGCTTCACTGCCATTGCTGGTTATATAAAGGCTAACTGTTTGTTTTATTTTCTGATATGTAGTTTTTAGCGGGTATATTTGTATTTAATTGTTAAAACTACAATTAAGTGTTATTACTGTTATGTGATTTAACAATTCGTTTAATTGAAATAATTTTACGCTTAATTATTATTTCAATTATTATTATTCTGCAATTACTAACAAGCAATTAATTCAATTAAGCATTGAAAAATCGATATTATTCATACATTTTGTAATCAAAATTATTACAGGAAACAAATACATGAAAACTAAAAAAATGCGTGAAAAATTTTTCTTCAAATAATTCTGGAAATGGGTAAAAATTATCAAACACAGTGGTTAGATGAACGTCCCATAAAAGTCCCATAAAAGTGCTGTATTTTTATCAAAATGTTTTTTTACTAGTTACTTTCCTTAACCTATCGGACTTATATTTTAAAAAAGAGAACAAAGCAGGTATAATTATTGTAGACTTCATTATTTTCTTTGTTAATCTTCTATCAACAATATTATATTACAAATATCTTATATACACGATTTTTGTAAAAGAATGGGCTATACTTTAAGGCTAGCTTCTTTGAACGAAAGTTAGATGATTTAAATCAACTTACCTTTACGACCATTCTACTTATTTTCGAAGTTATGGGCCCGAGAAGGTATATACTACTTTTGTTCCATTTGTTTACTGCTATTTATTTATTTCTTGGGTAATCGTATTAAAATTTTGCACAAGAAGTTTTTTTTATATAATACATACGAATATATGACTACACTATTTCTGTTACATGTCTCTAAAATAGACCATTTTAGAGAAAACTGCATTTAAAGTTTGAGTTGTAAATGTATTAATTACTTACAATCTCAGGTATTCATTAAACAGTGGTAAAAGTTATAGGTACACCCGAAAAAATATCAAAAAAAAAACTTTCTCAGACCTATAACTTCTTAAAAGAGAAAAGGTGACCTAAAGTAAGTTAACTTAAATCACTTTATTTTAGTCCAAGCAAGCTAGCCTTAAAGTATGGCCCACTGTTTAATGAATACTCGAGATAGAGAATGTAGAATAATTCATAAACCTAAAGTTCAAATTTTATATGCAATTGTCTATATGTGCATTTTAGCGATATATAACAAGCATAGCTTTTTAGAAACTAATCGTTTCTCAAAAATCTCCTTCATTAAAAAAAAACAGAAAGAAAAAGTACTGTGGCACAGGTGCTCAGAACGCCCTGTATATTTAACACACAAGAATCAGATATTCGTATTCAAAGAAATTTTAAAGTATGGCCCATTCTTTAGCAAACACCCTATGTATTATAATATCTATAAATTTATTATTGAATTACTATTGAAAGTTTGTCGTCTTACCTGCCGTTGAAGTCTCTAACTTAAGAAATGATCAAGTCTCATCAAAACTGCTAAAAGCAATAGAGCTTACTCAAAAAACAATAAGGTTGGTAATACAGAATTTTAAATAAAAGGGAGTCTTAAACCTTACAATAAATTTTTAAAAATATCTTGGATATATTAGGTACGTTATCTACCAAGTAATTATTGAATTATTATTGTCGTTAGAGGTTCGTCGCTTAACCGGCTGTTGAGATCTCTTAAAGTAATAGAAAGGAATCCTTGAAATTAAAAAAATATTTGTGATTAAATCATTCTGCGAATGGAAGAAAATATTACATGAACCAAAAAAGCATAATTTTATACCTATATATATTATTATTTATTTATTTATCTAATTTAAATACATATCCAACAGGCTAGCTATTAAGTAATTACTGAATTATTTTTGATATTACAGGTTTGCGGCTTTATCAACCATTAAGGTCTCTTAAACCAACTAAAGGAAATTTCGAATATAGAAAAGAAGCAAAAGTTATGTTAAAATTGCTGAAAATGTTATTTTTCTTAAACCAGTTGGGTAATAAATAAGAGATGCATCTTGAGCATTGTCATGCACATCAAGTAATTCTTGAAATTGAAAGAAAAGATAACAACTGCCTACTTAATATTAAGCACACAAACGCTGTTAATAAACTGTTGTTAGTAAAAGTTAATTTTGTGTTTCCTATGGTGATATTAAAACACATTGCAAATAAAATTTAAAAGGTTGCGTAAAACCGCTAATACAGTAAAAGTTCGTAAACTAAAATCTTTCGTCTTTTCTCTACACATTAAACTTACTGACTCTCTTATAGGAGTTGAGGAAATATACAATTTAAAGACCATTGGTAAATGTTAGCAATATATCCATGTCACTCTCCATGAGAGCAAGAAAATGAAAGTTATTAACCCAATAGTAGTATAATATTCTTTTTCAATATTTAAATAAAATGAAAGCAGTTTATCACCCATACCTGTGTTATTTTTACTTAGATAGATATTTAAATTTAAACGAACTAAAAATAATTGAGAATTAACTAATATAAGCGCACTTTTATACACTCTTTTACTTACTACATAATCTATAGAGGGAGCTGCTTTTACTACTGTTGGAGCTTTGAGAATCGCAGGGGCGGCATAGGCGGGGGCTGCGTATGCGGGGGCAGCATAAGCAGGGGCAGCATAAGCGGGAGCAGCAATGGCATGTGTGGTGTAAGCGGGAGCGGCTATGGCAGCAGGACCAAGTGCTAAACCATGAGTTGATATAGCAGGGACTCCTAGTAAACCGGCTTGCGTTGAGGCTACTAGCGTAGCAATGGCTATAATCTGCAAAAGAAGAAAGTTAAATTAGAACATAATAATTATAGTTGTCAATGCTATATTTAACAATTTTATTTTTACAAGTTTAAAATAGCAGGCTTCCGTTTGTTTATATTATAAGGATATTATAAGTGTAATGTTCCCAGTAAACACACATACGTTATTTAAACGTATTGTCAACGTACCATTGGTTGATAATTCGTGTTGCGTTACAAAATCAACCATTATTTTATGGTTAGAAAAGTAACGGTCTAACATAACGTTTAAAATACGTACTTTTTTAACAAAAAATGTTGGCAAATCTTTTGTAACGTTAAATGAACGTTATTTAAAATATTTAAATAATACTTATTTATTTAAACCTTTATAAAACGTCTGTGTCAACTGATTAATATATTGACATTGAACAAAAACGTGTTTGTAACGTTTTAGAGTAACAGGCATAAGTAATGCTTGCAATTAATAAATATTTCGGAACGATACCAATCCAAAGTAAATTTTATACAATATAATTTAATAAAAAGATATTGCATTAAGAATATATAGGTACTTATATATATATAAATAACTAGATAGTAATTATTTTTTAATAAACCTCACAAGTGTTAAAAAACAGTACAATTTAAACGTGTATTATACGTTATAATCATTCATTGAAATAAGGAAGCGAATTACCGTTTATTACACGTGTTAATTATAATGCCGTTAAACGTTCTATAAGAATTTAATGATCTTATTGGTAGATAAAGATCACGTGTTACACACATACCATTTCGAGTTCTTTTTTGTAAAAGCTTGTCAGTTGTATATTCATCACTGTACGTACCTACTGTGATCCGTGAAATATTTCCCTATTTTATTTTGGTAAGTATACCTACTTCTATAAGTATTTAATTTTATTTTATTAATATAAGAATATTAGGTTTTTTTACATTACATGTTACAAATAATTATATAATGGAATCTAAATTTATTCCACTATAACTTTTCCTACTTATGTTTCAAAATACTTACAAAGCGATGACAAAATTAGTAAAAGTAGGCGTGTGAATTTTGTACTCGTACATGCCTACGTTAAATTACTTTGTAAAATGGGTAACAATTATTATGACTTGGTAATTTTTTTACTTTATACTAAAATTTAAGATACAGTGATACATTTCTAATCATGATTGGGAATGATTTAAACTTTTTTATTTCCTTTCTTGACTATATACTTCATGGTCATATTAAATGTATATTAGGTTATTATTATTGTTATTATTATTAGCATTATTATTATATTTATAACTATATTAGACTAAACTTAGACATGTTTAAAGTTTAAACTTATAATCTATATTATCCAATGTAAGTTATTGATATGAAACTTGTTCAGACCTAATTTCATTGTTTTTAGGTTCCAATCAGTAGCATAAATAAGATATATTATTTTAGAATTTTTATATTTTGTTTGTATTATGTACGTATTATTATTTATTTAATAAACTATTACTGATATTAAAACCAATTATTTATTGTTACCTACCTAAATTTGAAATTAAACAATAGGTATTGATATTTTCTAATACTCTTATTTATAGGCGTACAGTGAGTTCAACATTCCAGCCACACTATTGGAATATCGATAATAATTATTAATAGGAACAAGATTAAATGAGAGAAGATTTTGTAACTATTTTATTTATATTATATTAATTCCCTGATAATTATTTATTTAATACAGGGTGGTCCAGAATGTACCGTAAATACTAGAGCATATGGCACGTTAAAAAATGAGGGTACTATTTTACATAAATTTTTGTTCAAAACTCAATAATAAGAGAGATATAACCCTCTGAGGGATAAAATAAAAATCATTTTTTTTAAATGTCTCAGATACTTTTGAATAATGGGTTCATGGGGTGAGTATATGATATTAGGATAATTAATTTTTTGTTACCACTTATTCAATCATATATGTTTAAGGGATAGTTTTGGATAGTATTTTTTAAATTTGAAATTATGTATTTCAAAAAAATACTTATCACTCAAAACAACGCTTTAATCTTAAAGGGATGGAATAAGTGGTAACATAAAATTAATTGTACTAAAACCTAAAAAAAGTAAATTCATTATAAAAGTATTATAGTTAGTTAAGTGTTATAGATATTGAAAGAAGTGGTTTTTATTTTGCGGTTTTACAGGATTAAGTGTACCTGATTATTTAGTTTTTAAATATACCCTTATTTTTTAACGTACTATCTAATCTAGCATTTATGGTACATTCTGGACCACCCTGTACAATGCCGTCAGAAGGATCCAAAAACAACGTTGTAAAACACGTCTCTAAAACATATTTTTGGACATTAAAATAACAAGGTTTAATTTACGTTAGTTAAAAACCGTAATAAAATGTAATTATTAAACGTAAAACTTAAAGCTTATTAATACTAAAAATGATCGTTCCACATTTACTAATATTAAACGTTTGTACTTTGGTTACCAGAAACGTGTAAAACCGCGACATTTTTAAGTTGATCGTACGTACAAAAGCTACGCCTTTTTCAAACGTTGTATGGGCATTATAAACGTTTTTCTAACGTATATGTGTTTACTGGGTTATGTACAACAAACAACAAACAAGCAATTCTTTAAATTTATTATGTGAACTATGAACTACCACAGCAGCTTTATTTATATTTTGTTTTTGTATTATGCATGAAATGAACAATGTATAGGTATGAACAACATTGAAAACAGACAAACGGTAATACAGCAGCTGTTGAGCTTCGTTCAATTCTTCGTCTAAATAAATAGAAAAGCTTCATTCAAGTTGCCAAAATGATAATTTTTTCGTTTCAAATGTTTTTATTGGTTGACCTATTATGTTTTCAGAAATTTTCAGGATAGCAAAAACAGCAAGTAATGCAAGTTTTATATACGTTTTCTCTTGGAGGCATTGAGATAATTGTTCTTTAAAAATACATGAAGATAGAAGGCAACATTTTACAATAACCAGTTGACATTTGTAGGTGAGCAAAAAATCACATTGTATATGGATAGAGTTTAATTTTAAATTATTACTTTGGAACCTCCATCAAATGAAGAAAATAGGTGCTTCAATAAATGAATTATAATTTAAATTACTGATTGTTCACAATAAGTTCAACCAAATCGACGTAAATTTTGCAATTATCATTTATATTCACAATTAACACCAGCGTATAATACTTTGTTTACTATTACGAGGCATTATACTGGTAAGAGTAATTTTTTATTTACATTATACCTTATGATTCATGAATGAATGTATATTATTGTACTGGTATGAATGATAGATTAAATAAAGTATATATTTAATTAATAAGCGCTATTGCTACTGAAAATAGATTTCGTATGTAGTACTTGTGCTTTCTTACTTAATTATATAGATATTACGGTATGATTATCATATTAGTCACATACTAATAATTTATTATAATAATATTTATTTATTTTAACAGTGATTCAATTGGGTTCGTCTATCATAATGAATGCGAACCTAATATTAATTAACACTATTGTTAATTAAATATTATGCTCTTTTAGTCATCTACTTAGGTACAGCAAAATTGTTAATTGCAAGTTTAAATGATCAGTCAAAATAATTAGTTTTCTTGTCTAAATTTAAGTTTAGTCTTGGCTTAAAGTGGAAGTAAATACACTGATGAAAAAATGAATATAAGGCAAAATATGTAGTAGTCTGGCACATAATAGCATCTAATCTTTGTGTATAAATGCCAGTAGAGTATCTGTTTACTTGACAATCAAATATTCTTAAGGTGGCCGTAATTTTGAAATAGTATTTTCTGCGAATACAAATAATTTTAGACATTTAAGAACTGAATAATATAGAGCTTAGCAAATAACAGGAATGTTATCTCATGCCACCTCCGAATATTCAAAGGTACCGAAGTAAAACGAATATATAACGACAGAAAGCGGTCTAACCAATAAATTTTTAGGTACGGTAATCTTTCTAAATACGTTTTTTTTTTAATTATACTGTGGATGTAAATTGTTATAACATACACTTGGCTAGTTCCGCATATAAGATTGTTTATCTTTGTTTACAAGTATGTCAAAATAATTGTTAAAATGTCTCATTAGAATAGCAAAATAATGTGTATCTTACAAACGTTTTATAAAATTTATTTTATTTGGAGAGAATCTAAATAGTAAAAGTGGATAAACAAAACATCAAGAACTTTATTTATGATATTACTTTATTCCATGTATTTTCTTTTTCGAAGTTTCTGTACCTAAAAAAAACCACAAATTTGATCATTTACGGTGAGAAATACAACGACCTCAAACAAAATATCGTAAATCTCTTTCTTTTTAAAGTTTTGATAGTCATCATCAAATGAAAATTAATAATAAAATAAAATAAATGTAATATTAAAATTATACATTCTTTGTTAATATTAGCTCTTGTACAATCTATAGCAATAATAATGGTACCCCCTCAAAATAGTTTTTGAACTATTGGAAGTTCTGAGTAGAAATTTCATTAGTGGTTTATTGTTGAGTGGAAAGAACAAATTTTGTTGAATGGAACTAAAAACTAATGCTAAAAGTCGAAAGTAGTTTTCATCACGAATATGTCCGCAGTTTAGAAAAAGCTACCAAATTTGTATCAAAAAAATTCCATTATTATTACTTTAGATTATCATAAAATGGAGCCATATTTATATGCTTTTTGATGTTAAAGGAATAACTACTACTAATAATAAATACATACAGTTCTTAATTTATATGATTATTAATTACCACATGGTTTACCTAATTCATTAGCACAGCTAAATATTTAGTGTCAAATATATGGTTTCATATGACGATATTTTTGGAAATTGGGAATCAGATTTTTTTTTAAATTTTGGAATAAATAGTTTATACATAAAACTGATTTCATACACAATTGTTGACACATTTTTAAAAAATTTGTAGAAAGATCACCGAAGTTAATTCACTTGAATTTAGAATGGGTGTGAATTTAACCGATTATGCAATAAAGTACAAGTGACCCTACCTTAGTGTACATTATGCTATTACACTGTGCTGCAACTAAGTATTAAACTACACTGGACTACCATCCAGACGATCAGATCTTTTATACAAACGATTACCCTATGTGCCTAACGTTCACTACCATAAGTTCGAAAAAAATCACGTTTGCCAAGCTCGATTTCCAGGATAAAAAATGCGTGCGATTGAAAGTTCTCGCAAAATTGGTAGCAAGGTCGATCTTGAATCACAATTTCCACGATGCGGATTCGATCGAGAAATGGGAGGCTCTATGCGGTTTTTCAGTCCCATTTGCTCGGGTGTGTCATATGGGTGGACAGATGTAGAGACACTATGACCCGACTCGTGCCAACCCAAGTTACCCACATTGCATTCCGTCCGCACGTCGGTTTTGTAACTTTCCATTGTGTTGAAATTTTTAATATTTGTGAACCATTAAATCAATAAGCCATTCAGTCAATAACAATCAGTTCAATTACTATCATGGCAATGATACTATAAGATGTCTACGTTAAGTAATTTTAATTTTTGACAATTAAATTTTATCAACTTAAATGCTGATGCCTGAAAATAGAACTATTAAAAAATGAAATCACTGAAACATAGTCCAGTATACTGAATAATAATTTTTTTTATTAAACATAAAAATTACGCTTGTTTTCCAGTTTAAAAAAATGTAACATATTTTGTTTATTTAACTGCTGTGCTTCATATTTAGGCATTCAACTAAAAATAAGAGAAAATATCAGCTGTGATAAAAATTTGTTTAGAATTTCACATAACTTTACGTTGATAATTTGACCGGCGAAGTTATATACAGTATGTGCCAAAAGTATGGAATAAATTCAATAAAAACGAAACAATTATTTTTTGGGAAAAATACTCGAACAGGTCGATTTTTAATTTAAAAAATACATATATTAGCGTAAAATGCGATTTTCAAATGTCATTTGCTTTCGAGTAATGACGTCATCGATTTTTTTTAAATAGCAACACCATATTTTTTTCCTTGATTCTGAAAGATCGTTTACTTCTCTATCAGACAGTACTAAAATTTTACCCTCTTACATAGGAAAGTTTTCGAGTAAATGACGATTGAATGTTAGAAAACGTAAATCAATTAAAATAAAGCAAAAACGTTATCAAGTTTAGTTTTTCGAATTCCATAGTTCTTTTATGGATCACGTATGTAAAAATCTTTGCAAAGTGTCATTGTCACACCAACTTTTTAATAAGTATTGTAAGCGACATAGAAATTATTATTCAATTTAAAGTATTATCGCACGTTTAACTGTTACTCAAAGAATTGAAATTTTAATTCTTATCGGATGCGGGAATATGACTAGAACTCAGCAGGAAGTTTGTGATTTATTTAATGAAAAATATCCAGATCGCCCTATCAGCCAATCAACTGTCAGTAAGGTTGAGTCTAAATTTAGAGAAACGGGCAATGTTGTAAATATTCCAAAACCTGGACGTCCAAGCATTAATGAAAATCAGAAACAGAACATTTTGCATGGTGGATAATCCTCATAATTCTTCATGATTAGTTACATTAAACAATGACACTAGTCAGAGCACAGTGCTACGACGTCTTGAGGAAGGTAAAATATCTTCCCTACAAAATTCAACTTGTGCAGGAACTCAATGAAGATGATCCCGATCGCCGCTTACACTTTTGGGAAATTCTAATGGATTTTTGTCAAGGAAACAGAAATTTACACCCGCAAATACTTTTTTCAGATGAGGCCACATTTTGTCTGAATGGTACAGTAAACCGTCAAACTTGCAGATATTGGAGTCGGGAAAATCCTCATTGGATGGCAGAGGCACATACCCAACACCCTCAGAAATTAAATGTGTGGGCTGGAATAGTTGACTACAGAATAGTAGGGCCTTTCTTCTTTGAAGGAACCCTTACAAGACAAAGATATTTAGAGTTTCTAGAATATGACCTTATTCCAGCCCTTGCAGTAATTTTTCCTAACGATAATGACCCTGACATTCCTGACGATACCATATGATTTCAGCAAGACGGTGCACCTCCGCACTATGCGCGCCCTATACGAGATTTTTTGGACAACTGTTTTCCTGGGAGGTGGATCAGCAGACGCGGACCGATAGAATGGCAAGATCGCCAGATCTTACACCTCTTGACTATTTTTTATGGCGATACTTGAAGTCAAAAGTGGACATTAATAAACCACGTAATTTAGAAGAACTTCAAAATCGCATTCGGGACGAAATACGCAGAGTTACCCCAGAAATCTTTCATAATGTGCAAGAAGAATTTCTTCACAGACTTGCGCATTGTCAACAAGTTGGTGGATAGCAATTCGAACATTTAATTTAAGAATAAAATTTAATCAATTATATTATTAGTATATTATTTGAATAACAGTAAATTAAAATAAAAAATCTACCTGTTTCGGTAATTTGTAATAATATTGTTTATATAGCTAATAATGAATTCATGCGTTACTTTATCGATGCACTGTATTTACGATTGTGATTAAATTGATTAATAAAATGTAATCAGAAGTAAAGTTGCACGATTACAATTTACTGTGTGTATAGTTGTGTGTATAGTTGTGTTTCTTCCATTGTATTTGGTGAATTTTAAACAGTGGTTCCTCTTGCTGAAGTTGAGTTTAAAACATTTCATGCAGAAACAGAGCAATATCATCACTGCACATTTATTCTCAAATGATGTTAACAGCGTTAACGAAATGTGCGAGAGACTTCTCTCGCTACACTTGTAGCGCTTTGCTATTTTATGTCACTTATTCACTGTGCTTGTTGTCCTTTCATGATTTACTTTTTATAAGCCTAAATACAAATATGTACTTAATAGTCCAGGATTACACAGGATGATTTAGAACTTATTTAGAAATTTTTAATATACAGGAAACTCTTACAAATAAGTACAATTTTGTAAAAATCAAAAAGGGAATTTCGAAAATGATTTAAAAATACTCTACTACACGGCACTGGAAACTGGTCCACTGTAAAACCCTTGTCGGGTTTTACAGTGGACCAGTTTCCAAAGCATGCAATCGGCGCCAGGAGAAAAAAAATTAAAGAAATTCCCTTGGACATGCTGTACAGGGTGACCCAGAACTGTGTTTATGTAGTGAGTGTTTATCATAAAATACCATCTTGGTAAATTTAACACCCAATGGACTGTGACGTCATCAAAATAATTTTTCCCAATTTCATACCTATTTTTTGACATAATATAAAAGTCCTCATTTTTATCAATAACTTTCATTAAAACTTTTTTTGATATCACCTTTCGTGTAATAGTATATTATGCAACGATCATGTAATGATAGTTATTAATACACGAGCATTAACCGGGATACGAAACGAGCCGAAGGCGAGTTTCGTATGGTTTATGCGAGTGTATTAATAACCATTACATGAGAGTTGCATACGCTATTTTTTCTACACCCGATAAATAATCAAAAACCATAAATTTTATATTTTTATTAAACACAATAGGTCACAGCAATTATTGGTATGAACTGCATTTTCTGCTTTCTCCGATATATGTGGAGGAGTCGATGATAATTCTTTTATATCGCTGATATCAGACATTTTGATAAATTATCGAAGTTTAGCTAGGTATCTACGAAAATTTAGTACGTACTGATTTTGACATCTAAAATAATTACATAGGAACTTAGAATAAACGTCAAATGCACAGCATGCTAGATTGAAAAATTATGGGTTTCTATTGATTAAAAATCTGTATCGTAATGAAAAATCTGTATCGTAATGGGTATCATTATGAAACGTATTATGGGCATATAAGTGCATTGTTATAATACGGGTGTAGAAAAAAGATATAAGACCATATGTACAGAAAAATTAAACAAACTCTATCACTTATGTTGATGATTTTGACAACGTTCCATGGAAATATCAATACTGTCAATGTTATGTTACTCATATTTATCGATAAAATTTACCTATCAAATTTGTTTCGTTGTTTTAATTATTTGTATGCAGATTTACTATTTACTAAGATGAATAGTCATAAGAAAAGGTAGATATACTTTTAATTTTTGGAGAAACTAGAAAAAATTCAAAATTGTCAGTACGGATTTACAAATTATAGAAGGTTCTTGAGATTGGAACAAGCACTAAGACGGAACACAGACGCTTTTAAAATCTAAAAAAAAAAACATTGAAAAAAATAAATTCTTTTGCAATTCGTTAATGTGGTGGCTCAAGTGTGTGAGTATTTCAATAATAGTCCTAGTAAATCAATACGGGATGCCAGCCGAGAACTAAATATTTCTTATAGTTCAATTCAAAAATTTTAAAGAAAAACAAGTATCACGACTATAAAATCTTAAACGTACAAGCCCTCTGAAAATCATAGGCTACGCCGGATAAAATTTATTTCGGAGATTGTTGATATCCAGTTAGATGTGCCAAACATTTATAAATATATACTATGGACAGACGAGTCCCGCTTTGTCAGCAATAGAGTACCAAATAAAAAAATACGCACTATTGGGCAACTGAAAACCCTCACAAAATGAATCAGGTTGAAAATCAAGGACATTTTGGTTTCAATGTGTGGTGTGGTATTATAGACAGACACCTAATTGGTCCATACTTTTACAATAGTGCACTACACGAAGAGCGTTATTTAACATTTTTAAGGAACCAGTTATCAACTTTATTGGAAGAAGTGCCATTACAACATAGAAGAAATATGTTTATTCGACAGGATGGCGCACCAGCACACAATGAGTGAGAAGTAAAAAGATACCTCAATGAAAATTGGCCGATGGATTGGTACAGAAGGTTCTATTCATTGGCCTCCAAAATCCCCGGATCTATTCCCAATGAATTTTTATTTATGGAGTACCCTGAACAATGAGGTTTATAAGAAAGAATGTTATAATTTAGAAGAATTAAAAGAAAACATTAGAAATGCATGCTGGGGGATAAGTAGAGATATACTTCTAAAAGTTACCCATCTGAAAATCCGACATAGACTAGAAATGTGCTTACAACAACTTGGTGGACATGTAGAAAACTTAACATAGAATTATTTTCCACGATGATACGTACCTAATATTGTCTTTGTTTTGTTCATATTTTAAATTATATTGCCATTAGCTTTTATTGAGTATTATTGGAACCAAAAACACTTACTAAATTTGTTGATTTGTTATACTCTTTTTGGATATAGGTACACATAACAATGAATAATTTTGTTGGAAAATTTTGTTTTCCATGGCAACGCTGTCAAAATCATCAACATCCGTAATCGAGACTTTGTTTAATTTTCCTATACATATGGTGTTATATCTTTTACACGAAAGGTGATATCGAAAAAAAGTTTTAATAAAAGTTATTGATAAAAATGAGGACTTTTATATTATGTAAAAAAAATAGTTATGAAAATGGGAAAAATTATTTCGATGACGTCACTGTCCATTGGGTGTTAAATTTACCAAGATGGTATTTTATGGTAAACACTCACTACATCATATCATAAACACCCACGTTTACGATTTTTCGATTGCTCTTTCTGTTTTCACGTAATGGCGGCCAACCATCAGTTCTGGGTTACCCTG
The DNA here is from genome assembly GCA_037114965.1 of Monochamus alternatus. Classification (NCBI taxonomy): domain Eukaryota; kingdom Metazoa; phylum Arthropoda; class Insecta; order Coleoptera; family Cerambycidae; genus Monochamus; species Monochamus alternatus. The sequence goes on along the minus strand of CM073431.1, from coordinate 66,327,711 downwards.
TACATGATACGGATATAATTGAGCAACACATTTTAATGAGTACATTTAAATGAAATATAAAGTTCCTCTTTTGTGTCATTAAAAAATGTTTCCTAACCTCAATTATAAAAGGTAATTACTTTGCAACATAGGAATTGACGAACTCGACCACTTAACAATAATTTAAAGCATTTCACTGCATTGAATACTATCAATGAATCGCTCCATTGCTTAAGAGATACCACTATGTATGCATTTCTTATGAATTAAATAACGCAAGTTTATGCGTAATCTGATATATTGCACGTGATATTTAATATCCTATATAGTTCAGAAATAATGTAGGTTAATGCACAATCAAAATGCCATTAAACATTGCTAGCTAGTCATTGTTGAATACCTTGCCTTATTGAAAATGTATGTAAGATGCAATTAAATTACAGATTCATAACTATATAAGATTTAAGTTTTTATATACTATATAATTAATGAGTAATTGATGGATTAATTTGATGAATTAAGTTTGAATTTTTGTTATAGTTTTTTTTTGGTTGTATTTTATTTATATAATATTTTTATATTTGTATGACTAATTTTAATTAAAGATAACTTATTGATCATTTTTCTAAATATATTATTTTTTTCTTAAAATAGCTAAAAATTTAAAAATTTAGCATTTAAAAATTTTAATTATTTGACATCCTAGACCACCGATACATACGAAATGAGATTTGCGGAACAGTTCAACTCGCTACATAACCTAACTTTTCGAGATAGGTACAGCTTTTACGTATGCACAGCATATTCCTGTCAAGATTTATTCGCATTTTACAAGTCGTGGAACTATCAAGCACACCATAGAGGAAAATCCTTCTGCTAGTACTTATTCAATGGGAAACCTAGAAAATGTTCCCATTATTTCATATGAAGATCCTTCCGAGAAAAATCTGTTTTACACACCTATTACATATAATAAGTTCAAAGACACCAGGATGCTCTAAGAAAAATACAATTTTGTAAATGGCAAGCTGTTGTTGAAGTTATTTCGTCATATTCTAGTGACGGATAAAGCTGCTTTTATCCGTTGTAGTGCCACTAACTTTCGTAACTTGCACTTTGTGTGTTGAAAATCCATTGCTTCGAAAGATTTATTTTCAACAAAATTCAAGAATAATGTTTGGGCTGTATAGTAAATGAATACTTATGTGGTCACTTAGTCTACGCAACCATGTAATTGGAATACCTACATTTTCTACAAAGGATTTGATTTTCCTGATCAACTGGAAAAATACAATGGTACTTCTGCTAGTAAACCAGCTACGTTCAGTGAGATATATGGTTTCAACAGAACGGTAATCCACCACATGTTTACCGTGAAGTGAGACAATTTTTGTAATTTTCAACAAAACAGCTCTACAATAAATTTCACTGTGATTTTGACCCTTTAGTTTTCAATGATATCAACTTCTCTTTCTTGATGACGACAAACTAGATTAGATGAGAGCAAAGGAAATTTTTATATTTACGCCAATATGGGTTAGACTAGGTTAAGTTCCTAGTGAGTGACTTAATAACCAACCCTCCACTACGACCATGCAATGTATTGTGGGGCACAGATAAATTTATATTTCTCCCAGAAGGTTTAGCCTCTTTATTACTAATAGATGAGATTTTGTGATATACTTATAGGATATCTGCTACATTTGACACTCAGTTTCTTTGATCAACCATGCCTAGCTTGTGAAGGTAATATTTTCACCGACAGTACACAGCATACATATAGAGGCTTCCATGTTTAACTTCAACAAGTTTTTAATACTTTTTCATGATGTGTCTGTGATAAACGCCTTCAAGAGAGTTACTCATGGCAATTTTCACCAATTTTCCGATCTTTCAGCTGTGTTTTATAAAACAGCAAAAATTCAAAACCATGAAGAAAATCTGTTGATTAGGATTATAACAACACATTGATGGAAATAAAGTTTCCAGTAAAACTATAGCAGGAATGTTTAGGGTCTTGACTCAAAATATTTGTATCAACACAAAATTCCTGAGCTGAAGTTATAGCTATTGTGATTTATCATGGTGGCAGAAGTAACAATTTCTATAGTCAAATAGCAATAAACGCCTTAGCAAAAGTCAAAGGGGATCGCCATCGTGCAAATACCACATTCGTAGTCGGACAGCTAAGGGCACATCTTCCATAAGCCCAGACAGATCATTTCGAAGGAGCTCGAAATACTGAATCCGCAACTTACTTAGTAATATCAATGATCCAATCAAGCATACATCGACAATCCCTGCTCAAACATTTAAAGAAACACGTTGTTGCAAATCATGTAAAAATAGCTTTATCTGTAACTAAGACGTCAGCTGTAAATCTGGGAATTTGAGCATTTTGTTGCAACTATTCACAAAATCTAATTCGAAGGGACAATCCCTTAATATTGATGCTTAGAAAGGCAGTACATGGCAAGGAGTCTCATGTATGATACGCCACACTGTTAATTGAGACATTCCCTGTACTTGATAAACGTTTGTCCGAAACTTATTGGAAGATTCTCTTCAACAATCTCTAAAATGCGTTCCTCAGCTGATGCAATACGCCGTGGATACCCTGGACATCTATCTCTTGCACTACCACAGTAAAAGTACCTACATTTAGTAAACCGATAACCATAAATTAAACCGATATCCATCAACCATTTTTAACACTTGAAAAACACTATTATAAAAACTTTAATACTAAAATTGAATTTCAGTATTTGGAATCACTGCGCACAACGTGTAGACTACAGTAGCCCAGCTGCATAAAGGTTGAAAATACTACTACTTACTTTAATAATTTTTTTCTTTTTCATCCAATTTTACAAAATTCTTTTAACGATATTTACTCCATTTTATATCACGCATTTATTTTCATTTCTTTAAATGTGAATAGACTTTTCGTGTTATTTTGGGGTTCGTCTTTGGCATCTCAATTTTGTGTATTTACAACTATTCCCTGCAAGGCATATTACTATAGCACAGTAATGTCGTAGGAAATAACATTTTTAATAAGAGAAAGGAAATGCCTTATAAGATAAATTTTATGGAACTTAAATACACCTACGTCGATCGCTGAGCTAAGCTTAACTATTGTACTGTAGTCAGATATAATAATTTAGATAATATTACGCCGGTTGGCTCAGTTAATTGTTGCATGTAAAATAGGACGCCAATAAAAGTGTTTTTAAAATATTTGCTGCAGGTACATTAAATAATGTAAAATATTGCACAAAAGCAGCGTCTTGTGTAATACTACTGTTTAGACTTTCAAAGTATCGGCGTACATTCATCCATTTAAAGAAATGCTTAGCTTGTAATTTCACTATTGGAGTAATTGCTCTTATTTTTTTAATCGGAAGCTACACCGCCGTCGGAATATTAAGAAGACAGAATAACAAACCGATTTGAAATAAGTAATAGTGAGGAAGACATTAGATATAAAGTGTTATAGGCATTATATAACAATATAATAAGAAAATACCAAAAATTAAAAAAATACATCAAATTATGATGAAAAACTTTTTTTATTATTATGACAAATATGGTATACAGGGTGATTCAGGTTTAATCTTGATAACTTCAGGAATCAATAGAACAGGTTAAAATAATGTTTATTTGTGATATAAACTTATTTCCTAAAACGCATCGTTTCCGAGATAGAGGGCGTTGAAGTAGGAATTGTTTTCTCGTCTTTCCCTCATAACTTTCGATCTACTTATCCGATTTGAGTGAAATTCGGAACACAAACACTCCTTATGATCTTACAAAACTTCTTAAGTTTGAACTACCTACCTCTCTTAGAAGTGTATTTTGTATGCTACTCCCCTCTTACTTTATTTCAAAACTTCAAAAAAATAATTAATTTCAATAAAACATCTACACACCACTTTGACCTGATTAATTTCGAAACTTTTTCGTCTCCTATTTTTTTTTTTCGACGTTTGTTTTGGTTTCTGAGATATTCAAAGAAATTGGTGACAGTGTAGCGCACCAGCCGTAAATTTCATTTAACGTTATGGCAACCCATGAAAACAAAACTTAGTGATTTGTGTAAACTGACGTTTTGGGCGCCGCGATAGTCGAGGTGGCTGAGCGACAACTGCTCGTGGAACCAGTCTGGATCGGCTATGTCGATGTGGGTTCGAATCCCACTGTAGTACCATGGATGTTTGTGCTCGTCGAGAGATGCACAATAAGTCTATAGGCTGCGGTGCTTCCTGGGACACTGTCGGACGGCTCTCAAAAAAAACTGACGTTTGTGAAAATCATTGTCAAAAGTATTATTTAAAGAGTGTTCTTAGTGTTAAGAAAAAATGCCATTAACCTCAAACATAAATTTAGTAACAACTACTTATTACAAGATTTACAACAAACTTATCAACTACTAAAAAAATTACAATAATTGTTCAAAGTGCATTCCTCCAGCCTCAATACATTTTTGGCATCGACGAACTAGTGTATTAACCGCAACTGCTATTTGAACAGAATTGTTTTTTATGTCATCACAAGCATGTCTTATTCTTTGGATCAATTTCTCACGGGTATTTCCTGGCGTATCATATACAATTGCTTTTAGATGATCCCAAACGAAATAATTCAGAGGAGATCTAGCGAGCGCGGAGGCCAAGCCACTGGTCCTTCGCAAGGAATCCACATATTTGGGTGGTTGTTGGGTTGCCGTCCAATCCATCGACGAGGATAATTCTCATCCAACCACTGCCGTCCCAGATAACAATTGTTCTATAAAAATTGTAAGAACGTTTCCAGAGCAAATTTTATAGAGCAATGTTAGTTCTAAGAACATTTTGAAAACGTTGTTACAACACTTATACCATAAAAATGGGCACCGTTCTATAGAACTTTTTAGTTCTTTAAGCTATTCTGTAAGAGGAAATACTTATAGAATTGTTGAATAAACACAGGTCTTAAAGAATTTTTATAATACAGTTGCAAAGCAATCTAATAAAAATTCTATACCACTTTGTTATACAATTTTTGTGTTGCATGGTGCTTTACTTAGAGAACTTTAAAATCGTTTAATTGTATCTTTTAAAAATAAAATGTTTCTGCATCGCACGTATTAGAAATAATATGGATGAGCCAATAAGAGCCAAGATCGAAGATGACCTAATCAGCCTCCATAAGAGTACTCGCATCATCACGAATTGCTTAGTTGGTTTGTCCATCAGGGAGCAGTACATTTTAATGCGGAAAAAGTTTTATAGTGAAATGTGTAGTACATAATGGTAATTTTTTGACGCGCCCTCAGTTAACCTTATATTTCCTATGATGCTGGAAATTTTATTAAAAAATATGTTTTCTAAATTAATGAATTTAATAACCAACTGTACACAATATAGTCAGAAAGTAAGTATATCCATATTATTGATGTCATTCCACCTATTTATATTGTATATATTTTTAATTAAGATTTGTTTTTTTGTACTTCCAAAGGATTCTCACTAATATGACATATTTGTGTCGATTGCAATGATTATAGAGGAAATATGCTTCGTAAGCAACTACTATAACATATATATGCGACTTTAATATCCACAGTGTTATCATATTTTTTGTGGTAATATCAATTATTTCAATCTTATTTAATAAAGCTAATAAAATTCTTTAACTTCAACATCTAGAAGTGTAAATGAACAAGGTTTGGAATGGTCTAAATTAAATATGTTACTAAATTTCTATAATGAAATCAGTTTCTGTTAGTAATCAAATATATGTTATCTATCGTAATGAAATTTTCCTTCTGGAAGCAGATAATATTTTCTACAAGTGACGACTATGCTATATAAATTTCCCCATTATACTTTGTTCAAAATATTTCGTACTTTTATAGGCACGTCTCGTCAGATGAGGGTATGGGAGACCTACATATGTATATAAATGTTAGTTCTATAGCGCTTTTTTTAAGGAACAAAAAGGCTTTTGTTACTATTTACTCTTTACTGATTTTATAACAACTGTATTATTATTCTCTATAACTGCTTTAAAGAGCTTTTTCTCTCGAGTTCGATAGCAGCATCCATATTTGTAATTTGTTTTCCGCAGCAGAATTGTAACTTAACAACGCCTTACACAATAGTTCTATAATTAAACTAACTATAAGCGACATTATAAGAGAGATGGTATAATTCTATAAAGCACTATTTTGCATCGGTTTTACAGCAATTTGATTCTATAAGCACCGTTGCTGTAAAATTGTGTTATTGTACACACTTATAGGACTACATTAGCAGTTATCTTATAAATGTTCTATAAATTATGCTCTAAGAACGTTCTTGCAACACATTTAAAAAACAATTCAATTTCTGAAGGCAAAATAGTCTCATGTTATCTTAATGCAATACTTTAGTGTTCTAGATACAACTATAATATTAACTACTTTGTTAGCTGGGTTCCGAATATTGAAATCCTATTATTTATAGTAAGTATCAACATTTTTATGAAGCGAGTATTTAAATTAGTTTTTCAAGTGTTGAAAATGGCTTACGTGTATAGCAACTGGGAGTTGATGGATATTGTTTTATTTTATGGTGAAGTGAAAATACTTTAATAGAACGATTCATCGGTATACATGTGCCAGATGCAGCTGCATTTACCGCAGTGTGCAGTGAGTACAAGTGTAGCACAACGCGAGTGTTATACGGGAAATTTGAAACCGAATCATGGAAGGGAATATTTAAGGCCTCTACGGCGTATTGCAGCAGTGTGGCGTATCATACATGAGGCTCAATTGGATCCGTACCATGTACGTCTAAGCATTAATACCAAGGGATGAAACGAAGAGGACTGGTACCATGGCTGCCACGATCTCCTGACTTTAAATCATTTGGCATTCTGTTTGTAGAGATATTTAAAAATGTATCGCACCGAAGTGGACACTTTTGATGATTTGCGGAAATGTATCATAGCTGTTGTATTATACTTTACGAGTTCAAGATGGAGAAGAAGTAGACACATTCGTGTTAGTTTGTAGAAACTGGGTCAAACGGGTCGAAAATTTTATTGTAACATCGAGCACGTCAAACTATTTTATTAATTAAAACCACAAATTAATTTTATTAATGATTGAATTTGCTATATAAAACAGGTGTTATAAAATGTTAGTTATTTCTTTCCTTGCTACAGACTATACGTGAATTCGCGATTCGTGATGAGCGATGCGTGATTTGTAAGCAATTCGTGTATAGTGTGTAGGGTTTTTATAACTGGAGTTTCAGCGAACAAGACCCTACACACTATTCGCGAATTTCTCACATATCACGAATCGCGCATAACGAATTGCGAATTCACGCATAGTCTGTAGTAAGCCGTTCCTAAGGCTTGCTACAGACTTGCCGATTGCATAATTTGCCTTGTCAGGTTTTACAGTGGATAAGTTTCCAGTGACGTGCATGTTGACTCTTTAATACAAAATTGTGTTTGTAAAAGTCCCCTGTACATTCAAAAATTTTCTTTTGGATAACTTTTGAATCACTCTGTCTATGTTACAAGACGATAATGTTGAATGTAATTCAAAAATAATTTACATAAAATAATTACTAAAAAGAATATCTGTAAAAATAATTCTGTATTTAAAAATATACAAGTATTTTCTCGGTTATGAAATAAACAAGCTTACTTTTGTAATCAGAATAGCATAACGAGATATGAATCTGTATTCTACGGTCTTTTTAAGAATTATTCTAAAAGTATCTAGCAATACTATACCATAAATAATGTTTAGGCAGTAATTTAATGTATCATTTTTCGCATACTACAAATAATTTATATCACTATTAGGTGAAACTGGTAATAGTTCTGCGAGTTTGACATCGCCGATGCAATAAATTAAAATTAACTGCTCCAGTTCGAGCAATAGAAATAAAAATTATAGTTAAATATAACAGAGGTAATGGGACCTGTTTTTGTGGTTTAGCCTGTATACTTCTAATTGACAAACAGTCAGTGTCGATCTGTATAAATCGTGTATATTGTAATTATTTATAGGACGGCAATAAAACTATGTTTACGTACACGCAGGTTTACCAGTGGCGGCGCATTGCTTTTTTTCTTAAAATACAAAATTAGTTGGGTTCAAGTTTCAAATTATCACACTTTTTTTAAATAATTGCAATAATATCTATTCCTTGCCGCATAATAATTCAATTTGTTACTTTAATTCTTATGAGGTAATAATAGTAATTCTGTGATGAATAATAATATTGAATGTTTAATTTTGATAAATTAAATGAGTTTCTGAGGGCATCTATGGCAACGCTCAGTGGATTCTGAGGTTCTACAAAAGTCCCTGAAGTTAACATTTGGGGGCAAAAATCAGTCCTTACAAAAAGGATGAATTTCTACCTCTTTTAGAAAACTTATGTCGAACAAGATAATGGTAAAAATTTTGTAACATTTAATTTAAGTATAAAAAAGTTATGGCAGGAAAAAGAATATGCACTTTTCCAGTTTTCAGCCATTATTTCAGAAATTACACGAAGTATCCCATATTTATTTTCAGGAAATTGAAGGGCATAAAAATGAGCAACTTTTTCCTAATTCAAGCCACCTTGTATCCAATTTCGAATCAATCTATTATAAGTTGTGCCATTTGCAATAGTATCTGAAATTAATATTGTTAAAGTGGTTCAGTTGAAATTGGTAATACAAATTTTGCATTTTTCTTTATTAAAGGCGTAAAAGAAATAAGAAGCACAATAATAGCAACATATAAAACGTGCAAAGTCGTCTATGACACATGTAGAGTTTTCATTCTATTCCATTGTGCCTTAGACAAGATCAAGCCTAGGTTGGTAAGGAATTGTTTTAATGTGTTCATAAGAATGGGAATTGGAAACAATCTGACTTGAAAAAAACTACTGCGTTAAATAAAATACAAACAACTTCAAAACAATTGGATTGAGGATTCAAATGTTCATTTCTGATTCATGCCATGATATCAACGCATTCAGAATAGAGTTCAATTAAATTTAGTAGTTATTTAATAGTTATTTATGCAACAAGTGCAAAATGCAAGTGTTTATTGCACGAGACGTGAAACAAACATTTTTGGTACAAGTTGCATGCAATATTTTTTCTACGTTTATACAGAAACCAAAAAATATTTTGTTATTCAGTTGATACTCGAAGGAAACTAATTTTCTTTTTAATAAATTGTATTTTCTGGTAATTTCGTAATCCAGTATATAATAAATATGATTGAAAATAAATAAAATATGCATTGCTTAAAACGTTATACAATCTCTCAGTAAATATACTAAATATGACGTAGATTTAACATTTATATTTGTCATGATCACAAAAGCTGCAGTAGAATGACAGATGAACGCAATAAAAAATGTATTGCACTTTTTCCACTGAATATTGTTCAATAAAGTTTTGTTTTTTGCATGAACGTAGAAGAAAATATTTTAGTTTATTAATCTTAGATTCGCAGTAGCTATATAATTCAACAATCTAAACAATTACTAAAACAAAATAAAATAGTTACTGTAAGTTTCTAAATTTATTACTACTGATCAATTGATTCAATCTAGCTCAATAATATTGATGTATTGTTCTGTAATCTCCGTTAGTGGGAAAAAGAAGGTAGTATAGCAAGAGATAATTGGAAAATCAAGATTAAAAATTGTAAGTTTTCCAAAGTTATGTACAATATATGTAGTATTGTTCTGTTATGATTGAAATCGACCAAATCTAAGCTGGTATGGGATTATTTGAATGCATTGGTAAGACTGAAAAGTTTCAATGATGTGAACTTGGATACTAAGGTATAAAATGAGTATACTGATAAGTTAGTCAGAAGTTACATTTTGTCTGCATTTGCAATCCTACAGGAGTTCGAATTCTTCACAACAGCGTTATGCAAAATGGTCTCAACAATCCGTTAGCCACAGAAATCAAAGGAACTAATGTTGGATTTACAGGACTAAAGTAATATTACTAAGAATAACATTTAGACTGCTAAATGAATATCGCAGATTCAATTTTAAACATCTGAGTCATATTGACAGGTAGACAGATATGAAGGTTTTGCCAGTGCAAAGACCTAGTAAAGATATGCTTAGAAGTATGAGAATAAGTTATATGAAGAAATCACTGCCGAAACTATGGAGTCTACTAAAAGGGTAGAAATTATATAAGTAATTTTAGGATCATGATCCACAAGATATCTAATAGGTGCATCTACTTGACATAATTAATGTGTGTAAGCTACTATCTATATGTTAAAAACAATAGATGTGTAGTTTTAATAATCCTGATTTTAATATCACACGAATGCCCTAATGATACACCTATGAGCCTAGGCGTGGCTAGGGTATTATACAATTCGAGCACATATTCACTTGACTTTCACTGAATCTGTTCCATGCACTCTATCTATGCTAAGGAATTTGAATTTTGTGCAATACTGCTCCAATAGTTACACTTTTTATCGACGTTTAAATCAAAATTAAGCTATAATTAGGGCTGACGGTAAATTACCTAACTAGGGATTTCGCTTTCGTGCATAGCAGAGATGTTTGTGTTTATTTTCTTTGGCTGGTAACGCGGAATTTTAATTTGATTCATTGTTTTAACATAGCGTTAAATTGTTTATAATTAAGTTCGGCCTGATAATGTAAGATTATACCTATACTTTGTTTTCTTCATACAAAGAAAAAAGAAAATAATTCCATCAAAGGGAAAAATAGAATTATATTTTAAACTGTGAATAAGCGTAAGAGAAATCAAATAACTTCAGATTTGTGTACTTTAGAAAGATGTATTAAAAATAAATTAAATGTTACTACATGTTACTAAGGTAGTAATATGTAAACATTGCATAAGTGATTAAGTCAAATTCATTTCAGTACATCACATAAAATGAGCCTTCGTTACTAAGTTAAAATCCTTTACAATTAAAAACGTAAATTTTATTTACAATTTATTACACAATATTATACATTTAAACATGATGCAAATTTCATGATAAAACTCCAGTTTTATTTATTAAATTAATAATCTGATTAATTACACAAATATTTTATTTAAGAGAGAACAAGATTGTGACTCAAAGAATATGTTATAACTAAGTAGCAAGGTTAAATTATTATTATTTATAGGAACTATGCTGACTACATAATAATTTTATCTGCAGTTGATACTACGAATTCGTTAATATTAACTAAGTTATGAACTGGATATTATTTAATAAGTAAAAATATAAATATACAGGGGTCATTACCGTTTTTACTTTATGAGTGTATCTATATTATTTACAGAATCTCAGGAAGCGCTTAGGCTTAATGGTTAATATTTTTCATTGCCATTTTTTGGGTAAGAGATTTCTTAAAATGTTATTTTAAATCTGTCCCTAGTAATCTACGGTTGACAATACAATACATTATACTGTCGAATAAAATTCAGTTAGAAAATCGTTCAAGTTTCTAGATAGTTACCAGATGCCATCCGATGATTAATATATCTACATATTTAATCAATATTATCAGTAAAATTCATGTTTTGTACATACTCTGATATGTAATAATAATTATTAAATAGTTACTAAATGAATTATTTTTTCACAAAAACTTTCATATTATGGTATACTACATTGAACAAAATATTGTACCAAGTATCACCTTATTTTTAAGGCAAATATTATATCATCCATCATTCTCCTAGAAAAATTCTGTTCACTTAGACTTTGTGTTTGATAAAGCTAATAGTTCAAAAATTTACTAAGTCGTGTTTTCTAAATTTAAAAACTTTACTACTACTACTTTTTTTCTTATATTATGTGTAATTACAATTTCCATTTATTGCTTTATCTGAATGTACTTTTATCTAGTAGTGAGTTTCGCACACTAGACTAGCACCTGCATGGACCTTCACTTGTAACGACCATCACTGCAGGTCGTATCGGTGGCCTGCAATTTCTATGCTTGCTAGTCCAACGTAGGTTCTGTTCCCACAAAAATCAGGGATTGGTTTCAAAGAGTTAGAAATATTCGACCAGTTAAGTTGTGAATTGTCGCTGAACTGTTGGACACCCTCGCTTATCAACAATCTCTATTTACTTACCTTAAACGAACAGTATGATGTTGCTTGTGTTTTGGTGACAAGGACGATAAATGAGCTTAAAATTTTTTTTGACCTTCAGAAATACTGAAAAAAAATTTTAATCCCTCTTCAGTTCAGAAAATAAATAATAAAATTCAATATACAGCCTTATCCTTTTATTGATAGGGTGAACCCAAAACTTTCTCATTTTCCTCGTTTTTTCCCTCCCTTGCTTCATACAACATCGTTAAAATAAAAATTTCATCTTACGAGCTACACTCACCTACTACTTAAGAACTTGAAAACGTCTTCCACACACATAAACTGCACAAACAGTTGCTGGTCGGTGCTGGACCGTGCAGGCGTAATGTGTGTGATCTTTAATGACAATCTTTAGAAGAAATGGTGGAGGCGCTGGTGCTTTTACTTCCATAAGAATAGTAAATGTAGCAAACCGCTAAGTTCATTGTTTTTCAAGCATGTAATAGCAAACCAATTGAATAGCACATTTCCGAGATGTAGGTCCAACGTATGTTTTTTTTAATATAATATGTATACCTTTTTCGCCATTAATAAATCGACAACTAAGCTTTACATAAATATACAGGATACTTATATTTTACGGTTTTTGAGATATTACAAGTGTATTGTTAATATGCAATATCATATCATAGAAATACAAAATGAAATAAATTGTAATTTATTGTAATGTGAAATTTGATGATTTGTGTTTTCTGGATAGCTCAGAATTAATTAATTTACTTACTTAATTTTCTCCTCTTCACAAATTCTGCTTCTATTTTTTTATATTCAAAATCAACAACAATACACTTTACTAACTATATTTACTAATTATAAACTAAGTTGAACATAATTTTCTTTTTTTACATTTTATTATTTTATTTTGATATCTATCTATATTGCTTTATAAACTTCAAACTTTTATTAACTAAATATTTATAAATTGTTCTCATGTATACAAAATTTTTTTATAAATATACTAAATATGCTTTTTAAATTCCTCCTCTTTTTTACTAACAGAAACTTTTACTTGCATTTCCTGTCATTTTAACCTTTGTGTTCATTACATTATATTTACTTTTCAAGTGTCTCAATTAGCGTAGATCGCACCTTATAGCAGTGCTCGAGTGAAAGATCAAGTTGGCGTATGCCGAGTTGCTACCTTTCTAGTCACTTTTACGTTAATATCTCGAAAACCGTAAAAGATAATTGTCATGTTAATATATTTTTGAAAAGCTCAGTTGTCGTCTTTCTTGCCATATTTTATTGATTTTATGACATATGTTTAAAAAATATTTCAAATTTCCTACAACTTTCCTACTTATGCCTTTCTTTGTATCGCGATACATAATAATGGAGCAAAAAAAAGGAGGGAGGATTGTCGCGTGACCACACTGTTCAAACTCCTAGAAATTATAAACAAACATAATATTGCAATTTTTAGTTTTTGACCAAATATTCATCTAATGTCTCAAAATACTCTGTATAATTCAATAAATTATTACATAGATATAGAAGCGGCAAACTGTATACATCTAATTTTCTAAACTTAAATCAATAGTAAGTAATATTCCAACTTGTAATTTAAACACCTTTAATGCGTTGCGAAATGGAATAATTTATGTCTAATGATTTATATAATTGTTAAGGTCATGATCTTATTATAACTATTAAATAATTCATATATGACATAATAAAACAGTGCGTTAAAATAAGATTCATTCATTCATTCAAAACGAATTGATTTTATATGCATATTTATGATTTATTCAATTTATAATATGCTCACATCTCCAAATAAGTGGAGTTAAATTAATCTAACAACTTGTCAACCTGAACTAGTTTAATAATTAAATAATATGGTATACTGGACTTAATTGGAGGCCTTGGCCTTGTTTGTGGTTGGTTTTTTTTATCACTTTATGGAGTTAAAAATTGGATTAAAGAAATTAATTAAAACTTTTATATATTTTTTCTGCGAATTCTACATAAATTTTCAATTAATTTTCGTCCATATGTCCATTGTAAATATACGCCTTATCACATGCAGCTGTTATGTGCGATTGTTTAAGTTTAAGTAATTTTTCATTGAATCTTATTCAATTAGCAACTATTGACCGTAACAGATGTTTAGTTTTGCTTGATGAAATTTATTTAAATTAGAAAGTACCTATCTATATTTAGTTAGAAGAGCAAGTGGTATCTTAACAGAAAAGGTAATAAATTTAACTGATGATATACTATACAGAGAGAGAGAGTCATTGATACAAGTCAAATCTACCCACATTTTAATTATAAAAATGCTCTCCCTCAGTTATAAGTTTATATGACATGAAAATATAGAAAATTATGATAAAAAAATTACTGGAAACTTTGTATATCAAGTTTTCATAATTGCTGAAATAAACGGATACATATTTTGGAAATCACTATAGTTGTACAGGGTGGTTCAGTTTTAAATAAACAAACTTCAAGGGTCAGCAGAGCATCGAAAACACTTTCAAGAATCAGTAGCAGTATATACATCTAATACACTTAATTAAGGATATAAGTGTAGCACCCTGTGCAATATTAAAATCGATAGCATTCTAAACGTAGTGTCATTTCAGAAAAATATATATTTTGATATATTTTCGTATCTGTTGCGGTTATATGGCAAATTTAATTGTACCCTTTTATTTCACTGTTCCTGTCAAAAACAGATAATAATAATTATTATTGCTGATAGTTACACTGAATATCAAAAATGGCTTAAATATCATTATTACAGTAGTAATAATACAAAAAAGTTAATACATTGTTTTAAAACTTCTGCACTCTGTGTCCTTTATAATACGCTAAACTAGTGAAAATAATTTAACAATCCGGCACTATTTTTCTAAATTCTGTTGACTTTCAACTTTTGTTCATTTAAACCTGAATCGTCTTGTATATTGTACCAATTCAACAAGAAGCATTTCCGATTAATATTTTAATAAAACTTTCTATTTCCATTTGGCACCATATTCCATAAGCACTCTGAATATCCCGCGGAGTAGCAAAGCTACATCTAGGAGCCATTTGCTACTCCATGCCGGACTGAGAAGCCACAGACTTGAAGCGTTCTACCTCGCAGTAGAAACTATTGAAAGGTAACGACCTATTTTTTACTGAAAAGGTATTTTAAGCTAATATAAATCAAATCTCTTAAATTCCTATCAATGGAGTCATATGTATGCTCTCTGATATCAAACATCTAGGTATACTAACGAACAATTTTACGGACAAAGCTCTATTCAATCTGAAATAAAAATTAGTCAAGGTAAATTTACTAACCTGGTTTAATGAAAACATTCTGTAAATATCTAAGTTCAATTTAATTCGCAGAGTAGTAGTTAGTTGTTAATACCTAAAAATATATAAAAAACGATTACATAAAGGGTACAAATTTTGTTCATTAAATATGTAGGTAATGTCATGTTTAATTTAAAATTGATTGACAGATTAAAGTCACTTTTAACATTGTCGATATTTAATTTCAAATAATTTTAATTTATTGGTATAATCATTTTTATACTTAAATATTTGACTCAACTTAAAGGAGGCCACTTGAAGAAGCAATCCTAAAAATGCAGAAATATGTCAGATCTCGTCTATTGTGGTTGAATTATCGAGTTATCACTTCAAAAGTGACCTTAGTTATCATTAAACCAGGTTAGTAAATTTATCTAGATTAATTTATTTTAGATAATTATTGAATAGAGCTTTGTCTGTGGAATTGTTCGTTAGCATACTTAGATGTTTAATATCAGAGAAAATACATAAGACCTCATTGATAGGAATTGTAGGAGATTTGATTTATATCAGCTTAAACTACCTTTCCAATACAGTAAACAGTGTTACAAAAGCTAATAATAAAGAATATATAGGTAGATATTGTGGGTGTAATTCAACGCTAGTCGGAGCTTTAGTCCGCAGAGTAGTTAGTTTCATACAATATTGTTAATACCTAAAAAACTCGCGACATACTTATATCCGCGATTCGGCGATAACGATATTTTGCACACTTGAAATTGCAGAAAACAGCTACTCTGCAGGCTAATGCCCTGATCAGTTGCAGTTGTTATATATATGGTTATCGCTGAATTGCAATAGAGGTTGTTAGCTTTCAATGGTTTCTACTACCATGTATAACGCTTCGTGTCTATGCTTGACAGTCCGGCATGGAGTAGCGATGTAGCTAGATGTAACTTTGCTACTATTCGTTACTCATGGTCCCTACTGTCGGGTTAAGCAGACTTAAAACAACTTAGGTTATTCGTCGGTTACCTCAGCTTTGGCATACTGATGAGAACAAATAATCTCGAAACCGGTAAATGCCTGATGGGCTGCTAACGAGTGACTTTATCTAGAGATTTTCCAAGTGTAATTCAATATTGGTCGGGGCATTAGTTCGCATAGTAGTTGTTTCCTGGGATTCCGTATTTGTACCCTCTATATTTTTTATCATATTAAATTATTATGCAGGGTACAAGCAGGTAAAATATTACATATTTCTTATGGATAGCCCTGTATATAATCCTTGTTTTAAAATTAAATTAAAAAATCTATTGACTTTTTTTTATGTTTTCTTTTAATTGCAAAAGTGCCCTCATATTTCATTGTATAAAATTAATTCTTCAAACAATTATAGAACCAGAAAATCTCCATGGGACAATATAATTAAGAATTACCTTTTTAATGAGCGAATTAGGTAATGGCATCAAATTGTGAAATCGTTTCCTCTTAAATTTCATAAATGTCAAATGACCTAACCACCAAAATTTAAAGCATAAGGATGTTACTTCCTCAACAACCAATTCCGTTGGTAAAATAATTCTAGGTCATCAGTGGACCATCCTTCGCAACATGTCTGTATTAATATTTTGGCGGGAAATGGTACCAATCTCACTCGACCGTACCATCCATATAAAAGATATTTTTTCTCTCACATCGATCAGTCAAGTTCGAAACTGTACTTATTCATTATGTATACAAAGGTGTGTGTATGTGGTTTATTAAAAAAAGTGTAATGTAAACAACATAATTTATCGTTACGGTGAAATTTGTGACTAGACGTACTTGTTTCACGTTTTATTTATTCACAATTTGATACGCAATGTTTACTCGACCGTTTCCCTTCAACAGTCAAACTATTTATTATTAAATTACTATTACACATTCATTCGATTGATAGTAGTGTATTTTTTGCTAGACAAGGGTGTGACACACTATTATTTACTTCTATTAAAGATAATCTATATTTAGATTAAGTTGACCTTAACCCGATTCCAGTTTTAAAATAGATCATTTATTAGTCAAATTGGGGTTTTGGGACTTTCTGTTATTATCCGTTATTAACTAAACTATTCTAATAAAAAATGCTGATATTATATATGAAATTATATACACGGTGGCGACGTGAAAACTGCTTTCCTATTTGTCCGTTATTATTTGAGATATGAAGAATGATGTAAAAAATAAAGTTGTAGGTACTCTTAAATATACTTTTTAATGCAAATATTTCAGTTGAATATCACATTGCAGTGATTCTTAATCTATACACATAAATTTAATTGCGTTTTCTACACCTCACAATAAGACGAATAGCCTATAGTCGCGCCAAGAATTCGGACGACTTACGTCATACGAACAAATGAATAATTCATTACCTATATTTAAGAAACTGCAACTGAGAGTAATAAAACTATATACTACACTAAATTTTTGCGTTATATATTGCACTAAATTGCAAAAAATAATTGTTTTTAACGCAACCAAATATCGAAAATTATGTTGACAATAAAAACAATTGCGTAACGTCAGTCGTGACGTAAGACGACTGAATTCTTGCCTCTACATGCCGCATGCATCTTAAAATATTTCATTTTCGACATACTTTTGCTGAAATTCGATCTCGACAACAGTTTTTGAGAAAAATATAATGATTTTAATACCTGGGCGCATGCTAAATTTAATATATGGAACTTGAAACAAATTTCGCTTTTAAATCAAAGTAAACAAACAATTTTGACATTGATCAATACTTATATGTATGGAAATGTTTACTTTTTAATTTTTATAAGCAAAAATTTTCATCTGATTCTTTTAAGCTTCAGAAACAAAAATTTTTTTTTTCACTATTTGTCATTATAAATTTGTTCTCAGCTATAATTTTCCAAGTTTATGCCTATAAGTTAAGAATCACCTTGTATGTATGCTACTGGAAATACCGTGAAATATATTTTTTAAGCATTTACATAATAGCTATATTTTACTGTTTAATACATACATCAACGTAGTCTTTTAGTTATGCTTTTTAATAAAATTATTAATTTGTTAAAAATTTTATTTCTAATTAGAAATGCTTAATATCATATTTTTCATTTAATATTTTCTTTGAAAATAGGCCAGGTTTCCTGACTTACTACGGTGATGCAGTTTTCATCTAATCACTCACTCATCAATGGTCACTACACCTAAGATGTCAATTGAACCGTCACATATGCAGGGTGTCTGCGCTTTTTTCGTTCTTAACTCTGGGAAAATATGATGAGTGGTCGTTCTTAAAACATTTTTCTCTATGACAGTCCGTTTTTTAATTTTTAAAAAATATTTTGCTTTCTTTATTAAATACTAAACAAATATTTTTGGTTCAAACTTGGTATGCAGTAATAAAAGTAAAATGTTGGTATCTCAGTGTAAATAACTTTGTTTAACTAAAGCCAGTGGCAGTGGTACACTACCCCGACTGAAATTCCAACTATACAGTGTATCTACGGATGTAGTTGACAAGAGGAGAAACTCTTTTGTTTTTGACTTTATCGAAAAATGTCACTCTTTATAAAAAGTTCTGCTTCTCGAAAAAATGAGATTCCCATAGAAACGTCTTAGATCAGATATACGGGGTGCTCATAAATTAAGAAAACAAGAAAATACTTAAGAGGAAAGTACTATTATTTTTTATTGTATACAACATTTTTATGAAACAAATCTGTTTATAACTTCCTATACAAATTTTAAAATCAAAATTTAAATTTTAACATTTACTCTACCTCTATCTCCCACCTCAACACATTTTTCCGCTAACTTAATACATTTTTCGAATAGCTAGGGGCTCATTTAGTTCATGTATTTCTTGGCGTATGTGCTCTTTTAATACTTCCCTATCATGTGGCAAACCATTTGAATAAATGTTTTGTTTTAGGGCACCTTGGAGAAAAAAGGCAAGGGGTGTAAGGTTAGGATTGGGCCAAATCTTCCTTTGAGCAGGACAGCCGTCCTGTTGTAAAAACATTTTGGAAACATTTGGTTTACCATTTTTAAATACTTGAGAGCCAGAAGTACGCAATAACCTGTTTTGGCAACAGGACTGCTGTCCTGCTCATTTTACAACCTTGCTTTCAATGGTGAAAGGTGGATAGGAAGATTTGGCCCATTATCCTGCTAGACACCTGACCATACGCCCCTTGATTTTTTTCCTGAAACAAAAGGTTTATTTAAATGATCTGCCACATGATATGAAAAAAGCGCATAAGAGAAGAAATAACAAACTATTCGAAATGCGTAGAGTAAAAGTCAAAATTGAAATTTTTATTTTAAAATTTGTATTATGACTCTATTTCGGATTATAAACAGATTTGTTTTATAAAAATGTTGTGCAAAATAATAAATAATGGTATTTCTCTCTTGAGTATTTTCATGTTTTTTTAATTTATGAGCACCCTGTATATCCGATCTAAGACGTTTCTATGAGAGTCTCAATTTTTCGAAAGGCAGAACTTTTTATAAAGAGTGACATTCTTCGATAAAGTCAAATACAAAAGACTTTCTCCTCTTGTCAACTCCATCCGTGGACACACTGTATAAACAGGACTACCAGAAAATTATACAAACAGATACATTCAACGAACTAAAACACATAATTTAATCTTAGATACACTAATATTATAATATTAAAGATCATTGGCTTGACGACTGTCACAGATATCATTAATGACCATATTAAACGGTAGAGGGCCAAGAACTAAGCCCTGAGGTACTCTAGATGTAGCAATGATTTCAAATGAAATATAACCACAATATTGTACGCTTAGCAATCTATTACAATGTCAGAATTTTAAGAAAAAATGATGACATTAGACGGCTAACGAAGGAGAATACTGTGATCCAGCCTACCAAAATCATTTGACATACGAGTATCTAGATTTTGTTCTCCCTTGAATTCCCTAAAATTTGGGACCACCAATGGTGAAAAGCATTTTTTCAGTGTAAATATTAAAATTGTATTGCATTCTTTAAAAAAAGTATTCTTTAGAAAATTTACTAGGAAGCTTTGTTTTTCAGATATTTTTACTATTTAGGGGTTATCTTATAGAATTATAATAATTATAGCGTTATCGTAGATTTTGCTTATATCTAAGTTTGTAACAATAGCATTGACATATATCATGTCAAATCAATTGTGCGGTTAGAGCATGTTGAAATAAGTTGGTTAAATATGATCTACGGGGAAAGATGAATTGATCAAGGTGGTCCAGATGTTTGGCTATACTCGCGTCAAGAATTCAGACGTCTTACGTCACGGCTGACGTTACACATTTGTTTTTATTGTCAACGTAATTTTCGATAATTGGTCGCGTTAAAAACAATCATTTTTTGCAATTTAGTGCAATATATAATGCAAACTTTTAGTGTAGTATATAATTTTATTACTATCAGTAGCAGTTTCTTAAATATTTTGATGAAAATATGATGATTTATTCATTTGTTCATATGACGTAAGTCGTCTGAATTCTTGACGCGAGTATAGCTCGATCATTAGATCCCAATACACTAGAATTTTGCTTTGGGATTTTTTAAAGAATAAAGTGTATGCAGCTTTGGTGTATAATAGAGAAAATCAATTGCCTACACCGTATTTGAAAAACATGAGGTAAAATATATAACAACATGCTAATTCGGACAAAATATTACTAAGAAATCAGTACTACCGTTGCATTGACGAAAAGGGATATCAGTTTGAGCATTATTTAAATTAGTTACAAACCGTTGTTTTCATTTGTTTGATAACTGTGAATTTCCTTAAGAGAACTTTTTTTCAGAAAATAGAATAGAATTTGAGTATTTGTACTGGAACAATATTTTTCATCATTGGCGTCGAAGTTTAGGGAATGTGAAAAAACCCCATACCTACGCCACTGGCTTTAGTTGAAAAAAGTTATTCACATCAAAATATTATTTTTTTATTATGAATACTACATATCAAGTTTGAAAAATTATTCATTTGTTTAATAAATAAAAAAGAAGATAACATACATTTTTTAATTGAGCACCCCGTATCAGGAAAACGGACTATCATTGAAAAAAATGGTATAAAAAAAACCTCTGTTGTTTTTATATGCTCTATAATGTTTCAAAACCGGGAACAGGACAGAGGGTACAAAAAGAAACTGGTGAAATGTATATCGTTGCGGCAAGAACATAATTTATTGTTAACATAATTTTCGATAGCTTGTCGCGTTAATAACAATAATTTTTTGTAATTTAGTGTAATGTATAGTCGTATGACGTAAGTCGTCTGAATTATTGCCGCAACTATAATAGATTTCTATTACACAGGATAATTCTACAAACATGCTCTTCTACGAAGGAATAATAATAAATATGAAAATAAGCAATTTTGTTAAGAAATTAGTGGTCTAAAATGTCGTATTTTGAAGAAAAGAGAACGTATCAAATCAAAGGACAGTTTGTATGTATTTACATCCTCTGTTATTAGATACTTTGAAGGATTGCATTTATTTTATTAAAGAACTCAATTATAAAAAATATTATTTATACCCTTACACATCAGTAACTGATTTAAGATAACATTTATTGTCTTTTTCAAATATTTGACGTTCTTTTAGTTACTAAAGCACATTCTATCTAACATTCCAGATTCTTGTCATTTCAACTTTAGCAGCTGTTGCTCAAAGTGGTCTTTTAGGGGATGACTACAACTCTGCATATTCTTCATCATTTTCCACAGCCCAAGAACCTGTTCTAACTCATGGGTTTACCACTCCAGTCTTTGTACGAGTATATCAACCACCTGTTTCTCAGAACATAGACTATTATGCACGCCCTAAATATGAATTCAGTTACGGAGTAAAAGATCCTCACACAGGAGACGACAAAGCTCAACATGAAGAAAGAGATGGAGATGTGGTGAAGGGTTACTATACTCTGACTGAGCCTGATGGTACAAAACGTACTGTACATTACACCGCTGACAAACATAATGGATTCAATGCAATAGTGGAGAAATCTGGACCGGCAGTTCATCCAGAAGTTTATGGGAATGCTGCAGCTGTACCTAACTACTACTACCATTAGGAATCAATTTGTGATATATTTATGTATTTATTTTTAAAAGTAGAACTACATTATAATAACGAATAATTTTTATTTTGAAATTTAAATTATGAGAAATGTAAGAGAATTATTGTTGGGTCTATCCTAATACTTATAATACGTAGAAAAGTTTACAGTACAAAACATTGAAATTGTTATTGTTTATAACTCAAGGTACAGGAACAGAATTGCTATCATTTGTGAACTACTGTGCTAATATATACATTTTCAAGGACACCAAACCATGTCAAATTTTGTAATATTTAATTCACTGTACTTAAAAAAGGTCAAGAAACTTAATTTGTTTATTCGACTGGAACAATGTCTATTGGCAAATCTTTAATAACAAGCATCCGGTTCTGAATCATTTATTATTTAATTAGTTGTGTTATTTTAATTCTTACGATTAGTGAGAATCGTAATAGGTATATGTCCTTGAAATAAATTAATTTAAGTGGTATGTTTAGATATTGGATATACTTACAGTAATATAGGGTGTTGGAGGATTGATTGCCATAATTTTGATGAGAGTATCTATCAAAATAAAAAAAGTTCTATATAATATGGGGCCTAATCCAAACCGTTTTCGAGAAATAAATTATCAAAATATCCGGTTTGATGCAAAAGTTTAGTTAATTTAGGAATCTCTCCGTAATTTTCTGCACAGAATATCATAAAATGCAATGTTTACTACCTTTGTTATTTACTTTTTGTTAGAATAATTTATTTTTTAGTCAACAAAATTCGATGAAGTTGGTGTCGCACCTGATAAAATCTCTGACACTCTGTATATAACAAATAAAACTAAATTTGTAAATAAACTAAAAAATAATTTATAAATATAAACACTCTTAGAAACAGAAATGTATTAAACTTGTTTGAAAAGACAAAATGATTTTAAATATTAATGTAACTTGCATACTATGTTTGTTGTGATGTTGCTAGCTCTATTTTTTAGCTTCGTCCACACTAAGGCAACTCAGATGACCTTTTTGTTACTTGTTATTCTTATTATTTCAAACTTGTTCAAGAATTTGGAAATTTCTCTAGTTCACATATACTTTTGTATGTTGCAAAACAATATACAGTAATAACTGTCGACATTTTCAAAGTTCTTCTGTGTTGGTTCAGTGTTATTGGTTTGCTTTGAACTGTTGTGTCATTTTCTATTTAAGAGTTCGGAAGATGTATCAATAAAGAAACGAAACGACTAACGAATTATAAAATTGTGTTTCTGTTCTTGTTTATAATCAAAATCGAAACAATTATTTTTTGGGAAAAATACATATTTTAGCGTAAAATGCGATTTTCAAATGTCATTTGTTTTCGAGTAATGACGTCATCGATTTTTTTTAAATGGCAACACCATATTTTATTCCTTGATTCTAAAAGATCGTTTAATTCTCTATCAGACAGTACTAAAATTTTGGCCTCTTACATAGGAAAGTTTTTGAGTAAATGACGATTGAATGTTAGAAAACGTAAATTTTATCCATAAAAAAAGTAACAATTCTGAGGTATGTAAAATAAAATACAATTGATTAAATTTTATACTTAAATTAAATGTTCGAATTGCCATCCACCAACTGCTTGACAATGTGCAAGTCTGTGAAGGAATTCTTCTTGCACATTATGAATGATTTCTGGGGAAACTCTGCGTATTTCGTCCCGAATGCGATTTTGAAGTTCTTCTAAATTACGTGGTTTATTAATGTACACTTTTGACTTCAAGTATCCCCATAAAAAATAGTCAAGAGGTGTAAGATCTGGCGATCTTGCAGGCCATTCTATCGGTCCGCGTCTGCCGATCCTGCCAGGAAAACAGTTGTCCAAAAAATCTCGTACAAGGCGCGCATAGTGCGGAGGTGCACCGTCTTGCTTAAACCATATGGTATCGTGAGGGTCATTATCGTTAGGAAAAATTACTGGAAGGGCTGGAACAAGGTCATTTTCTAGAAACTCTAAATATCTTTGTCCTGTAAGGGTTCCTTCAAAGACCCTACTATTCTGTTGTCAACTATTCCAGCCCACACATTTAATTTTTGAGGGTATTGGGTATGTGCCTCTGCCATCCAATGAGGATTTTCCCGACTCCAACATCTGCAAGTTTGACGGTTTATCTGTACCATTCAGACAAAATGTGGCCTCATCTGAAAAAAGTATTTGCCGGTGTAAATTTCTATTTCCTTGACATAAATCCATTAGAATTTCGCAAAAGTGTAAGCGGCGATTTTTCCTTCCTCAAGATACGTAGCACTGTGCTCTTACTAGTATCATTGTTTAATGCAACCAATCGTGAAGAATTATGAGGATTATCCATCATACTTACCAAATGTTCTGTTTCTGATTTTTATTAATGCTTGGACTTTCAGGTTTTGGAATATTTACAACATTGCCAGTTTCTCTAAATTTAGACTCTACCTTACTGACTGTTGATTGGCTGATAGGGCGATCTGGATATTTGTCATTAAATAAATCGGAAACTTCTTGCTGAGTTCTAGCCATATTTCCGCATCCGATAAGGATTAAAATTTCAATTCTTTGAGTAACAGTTAAATGTGCCATAATACTTTAAATTGAATAATAATTTCTATGTCGCTTACAATACTTATTAGAAAGTCGGTGTGACAATGACACTTTGCAAAGATTTTCACCTACGTGATCCATAAAAGAACTATGGAATTCGAAAAACTAAACTTGATAACATTTTTGCTTTATTTTAATTGATTTACGTTTACATTCAATCGTCATTTACTCGAAAACTTTCCTATATAAGAGGGCAAAATTTTAGTACTGTCTTATAGAGATCTAAACGATCTTTCAGAATCAAGGAAAAAAATATGGTGTTGTCATTTAAAAAAAAATCGATGACGTAATTACTCGAAAACAAATGACATTCGAAAATCGCATTTTACGCTAAAATATGCATTTTTTAAATTAAAAATCGACCTGTTCGAGGATTTTTCCCAAAAAATAATTGTTTCGTTTTTATTGAATTTATTCCATACTTTTGGCGCATACTGTATAAAGTAATTATAGAATGTATTATTCTAAAATATGCTGAAAATAACTTAATACTCACTACTTTAATAGAGCCTCTATCACAAATGAAAATGACCTGTAGAAAAGTAAAGTTATATTCATTCTTAATATAAGACGATTACTATAGATAATCATGTTATGATTATATTTGCAAGCATACCGGATTAGGACTAATAGGATTCAGACTGATACTGACATTTTTAAGTACAAATATATGTTTTCTTCATAAAGATATTGGTATTTTACCACAAAATTAGTATTGGCCAAAGATTTTCTCTTCTTCCATTTTCTTAAAGACGCAGTCCAAACTTATCTTTTATTGAAGTTGGTAGGACCTCTCTGACAACGGATGAGGTATTCTAAACCACATACTAATGTTAACCAAAGGAACATGAGAAACTAGATATATCACTAAATGTAACAAATCACATATGTAACTTGTTTGTGTTGTTGTTGGTTGAAAAAGGTGTGATAGTTTAGCGTGTAATTTATTATATTATGACACTATAACAACTATAAGGGATATTTCGATTAATCATACCTATGCTGTCAACTGTAAGGAAAAATATTGTTGGTTGAGTATTAAGTAAAACGTACAGCTCTGGAAAAACGGATTTACAACTGAGAAAAAATAAAAAAGCAAAAGTTCATCGCTGTTCGTATTTCAACAAAACTCTTTATCTGTATTGTAACTGCCAACTGCCATTTTATAGTTCAAGATCCAAACTCCTTCATCCTTCATTCATCCTTCGCCCATTTGCTTACCGGATCTATCAATTAAACTAAATGTTCAATACGGGCCTCACTGCTTCATACCATGGCGCAGTCCTAGCTTCCTCTTCACCTGGGACTCTTTTCATGAGTAACGAATATTTTGGAAAAGATGTAGTCAGCATTCAGTTCTCTTCTACAGTTCCTTTCATTAACTGTTGTTCATTTAGTATCTGAACCATATAAACAAAATCTCACGGGTCGGGGGAACGGAATGACCATTTAACAGGTGCAAACCATTATCTACCAATTCACCGATTAGAAATGATTTCATTTAAACGAGCATTTTAACAGTAATGCAGAGGAGCACCGTTGAGCTGAAACCTTGGTTATAACTGGATATTTTGGTGAACCGCCAGAAACAAACTATCAAGTTCATGAGAGTAACGCAAACTAGCACAGCGGCCTCCGTATTTGCAAGTTCATGAGAGTTTTGTAAAAAAAATAAAAATTCATTAGAATTTATGAAAAATTTTGTTTATATGGTTCTAATACTAAGTAAACAATAACTAAGGTTATAATCACATATTTTCCAAAATATTCGTTAATCTCTTATTAAGAGAGTATGTAGATATTGGTGAAACAATTAGTTTTATTGACTTAAATGTTTGTCTTTTCTACTGTTGGTTGTGTCATTTTGATTATTACAGTTTAGTGAATAAAATGGAAATGACCATTCAATAGTTAGCATCATTTAATTTGTGTCAAACCTAGCACACCGAGCCTCAAATCAAAACGTTATAAGACTGAGAAAATTGAATAAACACTATCAAAAAAAAATATTCTGAAACCATAAGCGTACTCTACAATAATTGTAGGAATCCGTGGGTATTACTCTTTTCCTCCATTCGTGTTTTGATGTCTTAAACCAAAATTACACAGAAAGTCTGCAGACTTAAGTTAAAAGTATTTGCCAAATTTCAAACAAATGTTTCTAAAATCACCTGGCCTTTTGCCTCTGTTCCTTATGTTCCATATACTTTCGACTGATATTGAATTCGTTTGGCAAGCAAATGAGCAATATTCTAGTCATGAACATATTTCATTAGGCAACCCATCTGCAGTATATTTATTTACACATTGGTTTTACCACTGAAGACGGCGACAGTGAAGAGCAGTCGAAATACCAACAATAGAAATTAATATATGGGCCTAGCCCGAGGACAGCCAGGGCAGGTTAAAGAATCCAGGCTAATTCTAGGGATGTGCACTGTAAATTTGTTTCTGGCAGCGACCAGAGGACACTGCATAACAACCCGAAAAATCACTATGTATCAAATATTTACATATTAATATATACAGGCTGTATCACATAAGAGGGCCACTCCCATGTATCTCGCTTAATATGCGAGACACGTCAAAAATCTTTAATTGTTTTTTGTTGCATTTTTGGAGGCCTTTATGTTCGTAAAAACAAATTTGAGATCCATGGCCAACTTTATGAGTAATAACAAAAAAACCTGTAAAGTGCCCAAACTTTAAGCCTGTCTAACTTTTTTATTTTAAGAGATAGAGAAAACTTATTTGTAATAAATTTTAATTGCAAAATTGATACCTTCCACCTGATATATACAGATTTTTGAAATATTGTATGTGGTTCGCTGCGCCCTCTAGGCGGATAAAAATTTTTTTTATTGAAGCAGACTATGGTCACAAAAAATTGCCTGTTTTTTCGTCTTTTATGAAATATACTACATGTTGCCCTTATCTTTCGTATTTATTACATTTTTTCAATTTTAGTTAAAAAATATGTACCTAAATATTTTCGTGTTGCTCAAGATAATGTAGAACCTGTTTTAAAGACGCAAATTGCAAAAAAATAATAAACAGAATGTAATAAATACAAAAGATAAGGGTAACATGTAGTATATCGCATGAAAGACGAAAAAACAGGCAATTTTTTGTGGCCATAGCCTGCATCAATAAAAAATTTTTTCATCCACCTATAGAGGGCGCAGCAAACCACATACGATATTTCAAAAATCTGTTTATATCAGGTGAAAGGTATCAATTTTGCAATAAAAATTTATTACCAATACGTTTTCTCTATCTCTTAAAATAAAAAAGTTAGACAGCCTTAAAGATTAGGCACCTTACAGGTTTTTTTGTTATTACTCATAAAGTTGGCCATGGATCTCAAATTTATTTTTACGAGCATAAAGGCCTCCAAAAATTCAACAAAAAACAATTAAAGATTTTTGACGTGTCTCGCATATTAAGCGAGATACATAGGAGTGGCCCTCTTATGTGATACAGCCTGTATATATAATAATTATATTCGAGATATTTTATTGGGTAAATAGAAATTATAAAAATTATTAGGAGTATCTGATAACAATGACACATATTCGTAAATTCTTATAATACCACTTTGCCGTTCAGAAGTGGTATATCTATAAATAGCAGCTGAATTAATAATAGGTACTCAGTAGACGTAAATGAATAGTCTCAAAAGCACAGACACTTCCATATCACGACTGTTACAAACAGGGGCAATTATGACGACATACTGAGCAAATTATTGCCTACCTACAGTTCCTACACACAATATTCGTACAAACGTAACTCTGAGATATTACTTACATCTAATCTATTTAGCTTTAAAAAACAATTTACGAACTGGAACGGCCACAATTTCCTTGAATTTACCAGGCAATTTCGTACAATATGAGATTCGTATGATAATAATTATTTCCTTGTACACATTTCAACTTGTTGCGTAAAAATCACGCAACCAAATTGACCGCTGGCTGTCTAACGTCCTTGTATACAATGCAGAGTCAGTGAACTGTGTAAAAATGCTCTGGCTTTTATATCTGCATTTCTACAAGGTCACAATAAATAATATGCTTCTTGGACTAATAGTTAACAGAAGACTTTCTTGCTTATTAATAACTGAAACACTCTCACTGCAAAATTATGAAGTTCTGTTGAACAACAGAACTCTACTGTCATATTTTAATAATTGTTGATAAAATTACTAAAAGATCTTTGTAGTTTATTGAGCCTTAAACATTAAAATGATGGCGTTTCACAGTAGACCAATTGGCAACGTGCCACGAAGAAGAACCAACCTGAAGAAAATAAATTAGGAAGATGATCCAAATACAAAGTTTTCTGGCGTTTTTTAATTGTTATAGCTTACCCACACCAATTTTTATGGCAAAATATGTTTCTAAAAAAGTTACGTTGCTGTCATAATAACAATAATTTTGCAGCCAAGCAAAAATTTATAATAGGCTGTTAGGCCTTGTGTACAATATAACATTTAACATATTGTACACAAGGACTTTAACAAATATACATATAAAATATAATATTAATTAATTAATTAATAATTGTTAATATATAAATATATAGGTATATACCTATGAAAAACGGACAGTACGCCCTTCCTGTTGTAATGTTGAGCACAAAATAACAATGTACTTCTTGATCGAGCGTTTGAGCAGTTGTTGCCATGATTAGTACGAGCTAGTAAACTATCTAGCTACTATTATACAATTCGCAGTTTCAAACCTTCTACCACTAAGTAAAATATTATAATAATGTATGTAACCAAAGTCAGTTACCTACTGCAATAAGTTATTCTAGTTCTTTAGTAATAGAAAATATGTGCCTATCGAAAGAAAGAAGGGCTCTATTGTCTTGTAAAACGCCGACTTCTGATAAAAAATAATTATTATTATCCTTGGTACATAATACTGCAATACTAATAAAAAATATTCCAACGATAATGCAGATTACCTTAGCAAAACTTTTTTATTGATCGATTTCTCTCAATGATGTTATCTCTGTTCTCTTTCTCATCTGCCTCTTCACAATCTGCTGATGGAAAAAGCTCTTCTATTTTTTCATAGGCCATGTATTTATTTAACGAAGTCGGCATAGATAAACTGTTTAAGTACTATAACGATTAATCATTCGCAATCAGGTCGTATTATTTTATAACCGACATCAACAAATCAAATAAATAGTTCTGAAAAAAATCATTCTGTATTTTAGTAGAACGCATAATCTTATTTATATGGTCTGCAGCCAACTTCGATTTGAAATTCATTTCAAAACAACTAGTATGCAACCACCATTACTAGCCAACAAAAAATGATTTTGCATCTCTGTTTAAAATAGAATAAATCATTTTTAATTACGATTAGAGGTTATTTTAATATTCATGACAATTATTTCAAAATTTTAGTTTCTTCAAAATATATCATAAATAAATTGTTGATATGTACAGATAATCATAATCAACAAATTGTTATGCTTTAACTGCAAAGAACAAAAATCGTTATTCTCTTATCTTGTTTGTTGTTAGTTTTTACTCTATTTAATAAAAAGTTTGTTAGATATTGCAAAAATTCCACTTGATTTATGCAAAGTCAAACAAATTAACATCAGATCAGATTCCAGGTCAAAGATGTCAAGGTCAATATGAAAATACATAATGCAATATGACTGGTGGCGATTAGTTACAGAGTAGTTTGAAAATGCCAATTATTTTTTAATTGTGTCAATCTTAATGACAATGATTCTTTCCGTGTAGCTGTAAATGTGCTAATACGTATTGTCTTTCCTGATATATTATCAGCAAGGAAAGACAACTTTGGTGAATATATATTTAATGATTTATGAATTTTGAAATTTCTGTACAGCATATAAGACATTCATGTTTTTATTTAAAATTACTTTGTCTCATTTTATTTCATTTATTCGGGGTCTTTCTAAGTGCGAACAAATTTAAGGGGTGATTCTTTGGCGAAAATTAAGAGGGATATTTTATGTAACATTATTTAAAAAGCCTCCTTTCAAAATTGACTCCTCTCTAATTAATTTTTTTCTTTCCCGTATATTAAGCTAGAGAAACGAACATTATCTACTAGCTGCATTATTTGAAAAATTTTCAGCCCTAGAGTAGCTAGTAAGGGGTTGCAATAATCAAACACTTTAAGATTTTCCATATATTAAGCTAGAGAAATGAACATTATCTACTAAAATAGCTGCATTATTTGAGGAGAGGATTTCTTTCAAAAATGTTACATAAAAGATATCTCTAATTTTCACCAAATAATCACCCCGTAAATGGGGGAGTTATTTAGAAACAGGTAAAGCTATATTTTTGTAATCAGTTACGAAAAAAATAAATTCAACAAAAATTTAAGTTTATTAAACAATCTTGTGTTTTCTGCGTACACTGCAATGTTGCTGATTGAATGTCCACGAGAAGAGAGGAAAAAATAGTCGTTTTAGTCTTCAAACAATGTTCATATGATCTCAAAAAGAGTTCCTAGGTCCCAAATACCCAATACGGAAGTAAAGATTTGGTAGGCCTGCATCGCTCCAGATAGATGAAATTAATGTACGTTTTTTTATTTTGTTTTGTTATAATAATAATAATAATAACTCTTTATTTTCCTTTAAGATATGCAGATACATATATAGGAATAGTCAATTAATCACTTAAAACTAAGACAACAAAAACTCATTAAGATCATAAAAACATCTATCGGTTAAAAACAATTTTAATTTATATTTAAAAGATTTAAAAACTTGGATTTGCCTAATTTCCACTGGTAAGTGGCTAAAAACGTACAATCCTAAACAATTAGGAGAATTTAAGGATATTTTATATTTATAGTACGGTATATGATAATCATCTTTCTGCCGGGTATTTATTCCATGAATAGTACTTTTTGTTGGAAATTCATAACGATGCAGATACACATAGGTACACAATTCAAAAATAAAAATTCCTGTGAGTGTTAGCAGTCCATATTCCTTAAATAAGCCTATACACGTATGATACCTCGGGACACTCGCTATACATCGTAATATCTTTTTTTGAGCAATAAATACGTCTGGTGCCAGAGTAGAATTGCCCCAGAAACGCACACCGTACCTCAACCGGGATACTACTTGAGCGTAATACAAATTTATAAGTTGATCCTTACCAAGAACTGAGTTTAAGCTTCTAAACAGATAGCATAAAGAGTTTAATTTTGATACTAATTTATTACAATGTTCCTTCCAATTCAAGCACGCATCTAATCTAAAACCTAGAAAAGTTATTGCATTGTCGGTGTCTGACAAAGAGGTATTGTGCACTTTAATATTCATTTTAGAACAATGTTTCTGATAGTTATGAAATCTGATAATTGATGTTTTAATAGGATTGAAATATAAAGAATGAGCACCAAACCAATTACCCATTTCCTGGAGAGTTGAGTTACATTTTTTCTCCATTGCTTCATCCGTTTTTTCTGATATAATCAATGAAGTGTCATCGGCATACATAACAAGGCCGTCACAATTAACATAATGTGAAAGGTCATTAATGTATAACAAAAATAAAATTGGTCCCAATATTGAACCCTGTGGTACTCCTGTACTCATTTCTCTATATTCCGAATTTACTTTTCTGGTAGAACCCAAGTGGGAATAACTCAGACTAACATATTGAAATCTCTGCTTTAAATATGAAGACACCCAGTCATACGTTACTCCTCTTAAACCATAGTGATACAGTTTCAATAACAACTTATTGTGGTCAACGCAGTCGAAAGCCCTGCTGAGATCACAAAATATACCAAGAGGGCTCTCCCCTGCCTCCACACACTCGACAAGCCTTCCATATAGCGAAAATAAAGCTGTATTAGTTGACTTACCCGCACGAAATCCATGCTGTGTCTCTGTAAAAATTTCGTACTTATTGATAAATCTCAAGAGTCTGTCTTCAAAACAGTATTCGAAAACCTTAGAGAAACATGATGGAATCGACACTGGTAATTTTCTATATTTCTATTATCATTTTTTTTTAAAATAGGTACAATTTTATTAATTTTAAGACTCTCTGGGAAAGATCCTGTAGAAATAGATAAGTTAATTAAATAACATAGAGGTTTTATAATTGAGGATAATACATATTTTAAAACAAACACCGGAATATCGTCGAAGCCTGCAGATTTTTTGTTTTTTAACCTACTTGTTAATAACCACAGCAACTCATCACACGTATATGGTTGAATAAAAAATGAGGGATATTGTCGATTATGTTGTTGATACTTTGCAGAGTCTGTTACTGGAATATTTTTAATTATCTCCTTAGGAGCATTTATGAAGTAATCATTAAAAAGCGATGCTACCTGAAATGGGTCAGAACATAAATCATCTACATTTGTTTGTATTTCAATATTTTTTCTGTAATTCGATTTTCCAGAATAGTCCGAGATTATGTTCCAGGCGGTACGCACTGGATTATCTGAAGAAGCTATTTTATTCTGATAAAACAACTTTTTAGTTTTTCTAACCAAACCTATGTGAACTTTTTTTGCATCCTTATATACCGCGGCAAGATCAGGAGATTAGATGTTATCAAATCCTTTTACTTGCAAAGAAAAACTTGTAACTTAAACAATATACGATTTTTCTATTAAGGGCCCCGTTTTTATGCGGAATGTTCAACGAATTTATAGCTATTTTTAAAAGTAGTTTAAAATTTGAACAAGTTAAAAAATATATATATTTACTGTGTCAATTACAAAAGTTTTCTCCACGGTGTATCACAATCTACAGACTGATACGTTATTTAGAATAAAAAAAAGCATGTTTTCACCTGCTATGTTTCTCCTAAATTTTTCACGCTAACTGGGCACTGAGAAAATTGTATACGGCATTATAAACATTATCACATCCCACAGAATTCTTTTAAAGGATTAGTATGACTCGAATTGATGTAAATCATTATGTATTTTTGACTATGTAAGATACAAAGTAACAATGTACAATTAACGTTCTCTAACAAATTTTTCCTCCAAAAGTTAAAGGAAATGGAATTTCAATATTATAGTTTGGCTTTACGCTCATAAGAATCGCCAAATCCAAGATGAATTTTCTTTGTGCATAGTTATCTTACCAAAAGTCTCCATCGATAAAACGCTAGCTTTAATAATTAAATTAGCTAAACAGGATTTAAACATATTTCGTAAACATATTTTTAATAAATGGCATAATAATAATTATTACGTACACTACAGATATAATTTTATAGTTATTAAACTAATTAGTATAGTTAATTGCAACAATTTTCTTAAATTAACAACTTAAAGAAATGTAAAAGGATTTGATTAACCACAACTTAAATTATATTTATTAAAAAACTAAATCAGCTAAACCAAAGGTACTTACTTATCAATTTCCAATTTGGCGTAAAAAATTCTAGGTCATTTGGATACATTCCTAATTTCGACATATTTTCTTAACATTTTAGACGGGAATAGGTATCAACATCAGTCTACCATAAAATTCCTATAAAAGACAAATTTTTACCCAGACAAATCAGTTCAAAATTTAGTTTTAAGAACTCAACAATTTACGAACGGCGCGCAATGTTTTCACGGGTACGTACTAATAATTTTAGATAATTTTTAGTTTGAAATAGGTAAAAATAGTGTTGAAAAATGTGAGAAGAAAACTTTATTTTATTATTTCATTACTGCATAGTAAACATACATGTTTACTTAATTAATGGGACCATTTAGATAAATAAAACACGATTTTTCTGTTTTTTATTAGCTGGATTATAGGTCCATAAGAAAATAAAAAACCAAATTTGTAATCGTCGACGTTGTATTGTATTATTTCAACATGTATAAATTTTGATGTTTTAGTAATACTAATTTTAGTGATAATAAGATTATACAGTATGGAATAAATTCAATAAAAAAGAAGCAATTATTTTTTGGGAAAAATTCTCGAACAGGTCGATTTTTAATTTAAAAAATACATATTTTAGCGAAAAATGCGATGTTCAAATGTCATTTGTTTTCGAGTAATGACGCCATCGATTTTTTTTTAAATGGCAGCACCATATTTTTTTCCTTGATTCAGACAGATCGTTTAATTCTCTATCAGACAGTACTAAAATTTTGCCCTCTTACATAGGAAAGTTTTCGAGTAAATGACGATTGAATGTTAGAAAACGTAAATCAATTAAAATAAAGCAAAAACGTTATCAAGTTTAGTTTTTCGAATTACAGATCGCCAGATCTTACACCTCTTGACTATTTTTTATGGGGATAGAGAATTAAACGATCTTTCAGAATCAAGGAAAAAAATATGGTGTTGCCATTTAAAAAGAAATCGATGACGTCATTACTCGAAAACAAATGATATTTGAAAATCGCATTTTACGCTAAAATATGTATTTTTTAAATTAAAAATCGACCTGTTCGAGGATTTTTCCCAAAAAATAATTGTTTCGCTTTTATTGAATTTATTCCATACTTTTGGCGCATACGAAAACTTTTATTCTTACAGTAAATATGTAAATCACATTATGAATGAACTGGTAGAACAAAACTTTTTTCTCCATCTAGAATTCTTATTATCTCTAAGATTAATATTAGTATGATTAAGATATCGATTATAGAGACCTGAAGATGTTGAAATAATACAACGAAAGAACGTCGTCGATTATAAAATTGGTGGTTTTGTTTCTATATAACCCAGCTAATAAAAAACAGAGAAACTATATCAGGATAACAAAAGAACCCTCTTACAGTATTTCTATTCCATAAAATAATCAAATTTTATAATATAATAAAATTAATTTCTAGTGTGATGTTACATAAATAAATGAGTATTTCGCAAATAGAGATAAAGTAAAAATATTTAATATACCTATGTATGTGTAACTGTGACCGCAACATAAACGTTTCCAACCTAACACGTATATTACTTTTATAGAGGTGAGCCGGTAGACTATTAATGGGAACTTTAGGAAACATTATTCAATAGGTCGTGTCGATAATTGTTTTTGTATAGGCACAAGTATGACAGACAAGCAATTAACCATATTGTTGTGTTGTGTAAAATTATCAAATTCGTGGTTTTTTTAAGTATGAGAATCTCGAGAAATAAAACACGTAGAGCAAAAGTAATACCAATAATAAAATTATTAATGTTTGTTTATTCATTGTTACTATTGAAAGAGTAAGTCTATGTTATAACAATATTTACATATACAGTTAAATTATGAAAAATGGATACTTTCAAATATTTTTGTACCTAAAAATTTGTTGGTCAGACCGCTTCTTTCGTTGTTTATTGGTTAAATATTCGCAGGTGGCATGAAATAGCATTCCTGATATTTTCTGAGCTCTAGATCATTCAGTTATTAGTTCACATAAAAAAGTATTACTGACTGCTTACTTTCATTTGGATAAAATAGTATATATAATTGAGTGTCATCAGCTAAATAGAATTGAAGAAATGATAGAAAGTACTGTTGGAAAACTAAAGGGAAATTACGAATAATAAGGGACCTAATGCATTATCTTCATCAACTCTTGTTTTGACATTTAACATCTACGCTACTGTACTATTTATACACACCTCGAAAATCCATTAAATATTAAAATTGCTAAAAGAACTTTATGATTCAGAGCGTCAAATGCTTTTAAAAAATAAAGCAAGAGAATTTATAGAAGTAATTTGTTACTGTCGACAGCTGTACAGGTTGGTTCAAATTGGTATGTCCTTGAGGGAAGTTATTGGTGGTTCTGCTATAGATAAAAATAATGTGATGAGCTATTTCGAGAAAATAACAAAGGCAAAAACCGCATAACTCGATCTCTTATCTTCTTCGAGCTACAGGGCGTTTACAAAACCGAGTTATACCAAAAAATGCTCCGTAGGTCGAAAAGGGTAAGTGATAAAGAGATGTGGTATTTTCTCGGAATAAGAGCCCAGAACTCATCGATCACATTTGCTTTATCTATGACGAAATCATCTGTAATCCTCATAACATATCAATTTAAACCAGCTTGTACATATGTGATTAGCTAAGTAAGGTAGAACAACGACTATAGTTAGTTTTAAATCTTAATTGATATTTATCAATAATAATAATAGCAATTAAATGTTTTTTATTATTATATAAGAGTATTTTTTTAACATTTCAGATTGTGGTTCTTTCTGCCATCGTAACATTAGTCTGCGCCGGTCACGGAGCGACTAGTTACTTCAACTATGTAGCTGGTTCTCCGACTCATGGTCATGGAGGCGGACATGGTGGCGGTGGTGGTGGTGGAGGTCATGGTGGAGACGGTGGACACGGAGGACACGGTGGACACGACGATCATCACGGACACCCCCACTACGAATACAGCTACGGAGTAAAAGACCCCCATACTGGCGACCACAAATCTCAACATGAAGAACGCGATGGTGACAAAGTGAAGGGATACTACACTGTGTCTGAACCTGATGGTACCCACCGCACTGTGCATTACACAGCTGATAAGCACAACGGGTTCAAAGCTGTTGTGGAAAAATCGGGACATGCGGTTCATCCCGATCATGGACACCACGTGGCATTCGTTGCTACTCATGTTCATGGCGGCCATGGTGGTGATGGTCATGGTCATCATTAATTTTAATTTGTAAATAATATATTCGTTCCTCATATTTGTATTCATTATGAAATAAAGTGGCACATGTTTTAAAATCATTATCTTTATTTAGATATTGAAGGAAATGTAAAGGAGAATATAATTTGGCATTTCAATAAGCTATGACTTCTTCCTGTAAAGTTGTTAAGTGTTGCAAAATCTCTAATAATCTTTACAGACTACTAGAACTGAATTTTGATCGGTAAACACCAGAACCTATGTTGTGATAGAGCGCAAGCTAATAAATATTCCACGGAAAAAAATCTAATCTGTATTTAAGTATAATATAGTTATTTATGCAACAAGTACAAAAAGTAAGTGTTTATTGCACGCGACGTGAAATTGTCCAACGACACAAGTGCAAAAACCAAAAAATGTGTTATTTAGATGACACAAGTCTAGGAAAATATGACGTCGATTTGAACTTTTGTCATGATGACAAAACGCTACAGTAGAATGACAGATGAATGCAATAAACATTTTATTGCACTAGTGCAATAAAAAATCACTTTTTCCACTAAATATAGTTCAATAAAGTTTTGTTTTTTGCATGAACGCAAAAAATATACTTAAAATTCATTCAAGTGTATATGATATACAATAAAGTATATTTGATATTAATATTTACATAATTCATGACATTCAAGCATAATTATACTTAATGCAACGCGTTTCTTTCTTAAAATGGCACTAAATTTAAGATTTACTTAAATAATATTTTGTTAAAATATGAATAAAATATAAAATTTCTTTAATATTTGCTCCTTAGGTTCCAATATATTTTCTGAATTTGTCACCAACAGTTTGATGTTATGGGTTTGTCAGAGACTTGGTTAAAAAATTCAGCTTTGCTTGTTTAAGAATCAAAATCTGCCATAATTCTAAAACCAACAATAATGATTCTTTTCACTAATAAAGTGCTGCTTCTCCATATTTGAAGTAGATCTAAGGAAAAGTCAGAGCTATAGTATTCGATCGTCAAAATGTTCCTCAATAAATCCATGTAATAACTTAACGCCAATATCCGAAAAGAAATTGAGACGCTGAGACCTGCAATCCTAATGAGTGCCGTGGAAAATATCTTGGAAATAGTACAAGTACAAGTAGTTACAAGATATCTTTTTCGGAACGTACTATACATTTAAGTCAAAAAATAACAATTTAGTAAACGTTAATAAAATAAAAATTGAGAATTACAAAAAAAGAGTATTTCATTATTTAAACATAAAGGGATTTAAGCACCGTCATTAGTTAAATTTTAGTAAAATGAATTAGTCACTGCTACGATTATTTGCCACGTTTCAATTCTGGTAACTTAAAGGCCATTCCACTGGTTACTAAGACGTCCCCAAAACCAAGAGAGCTACTTAGAAGTCACATAACCTTAAAGTAGTCGGGTGTAGTCGAAAATACGTAGCAGTAACTGTACACTGTAAAAAATAATTACAGTAAAAATAGATGGCAATTTATTTACCACTCATTATTGCTGTAATTTTCTTACTGATTGTGACTACAATACAAAAAGTATTTTTACCACTTAACTTGTACAATTACTTGTAAAATTGTAAAGTAATTTTTAAGTAATTTAATTTTTTAGTCAGTTGTGTA
This sequence comes from Monochamus alternatus, assembly GCA_037114965.1. NCBI lineage: Eukaryota > Metazoa > Arthropoda > Insecta > Coleoptera > Cerambycidae > Monochamus > Monochamus alternatus. The sequence continues at coordinate 66,288,313 of CM073431.1, read as the reverse complement.
ATTACATTGTAATAATACATTTTATACTATGACTACAATGTATTTTTTTATATACGGGATGGTCCAATTTGGGCGCTTAGGTATAGAAGGTTTTTTCTATTTTCACACGAACATATATATTTTTAATGAAACATACATATTTTAATTTTTTTTTATTCAGTTTTTAATTTATTTGGTAATGTTTCATGAATATATTCGCAATATTTATTTACAAAAGGAATTTGTTAGTATATTTATAACTTGAAAATAATTTTAGCATGTACTGCATTTGAAAAATTTTTAGGATGCCATTATTTTGTTTTAACAAGTTTGCGTAAGCTACTATATTCATCACAGAAGGGATCTAAAGTAAAAAAATATGTATATCAAAACTAATCAAGATATCGAAATTAAATTTTCGTCATTAAATTTTTCTCAAAAAATGTTCCCGTGACATTTAGACTATCTTTTCGGATAATAAAAGGAAACCTCCTAGAAGTGTCGAAACCAACATAACCTGTACAGTCAATTTTGCAGCTCAGTTAGCTAATTAGTAGTTACAGCTTTATTATATCCTCAATATATTAACTGCCTTTTGCTTATGTTTTTATCTTAGAAAGACATGTACATACAGGCACTGAAGTAATAAAATGTTATAGTCTTACGGCAATTGTTTATTAAAATTTAATACCTGCACATTTAGGTTATGTGTACAATACAGAATACTTAACGTTATACATATCATATATAACAATGTAAAAATATATTCATAGAACTAAACTTAACATTTTATAATATTCAAACGAAATCTACGATGGTCTTATACTAACTCTTACAAAGTAATATTAATTATATAAGTGTGCACATAGATAAGTATCCTTAACTTAATCATGCTAATCCTCCAGAAGCCCCTGTTCTTCAAATATGTATAAAATATAATTCTAATAGAAAATAATATATTTTTTATTTATGTAAGATGAACAAATCAACAGTGGGTACCCGACTTTTATAGATGCAGGGATAGTGTTTCTTTGCTTCAATAATTATGTGTAACTTACATACCTATTCGGTACTTCTTAATCTCATTTAGGTTATGTTAAAACCAGCACAAGACAAAACTATTTATAGTAATAAAAACACTCACTAGTCACTCTAGATATGATTATATTGTTAGTCACTACTTACTAGATTTATTATGTAAGTACCTAGATCCCAGGTACACCCTGCATTCATCAAAATGAAGTGAGAAATAATGTACGCTTCACCACCCAACGCTCTCAACGGTTACTGGTACTGCTTTTTAAAATTAGTAGTACCTTCACACACATATTAGGCGTATTTTTACAGTCAATTATATCGCAAATTTGGTGTGTTCAGTAATTTTACAATGTAAAAATGGATTTCACATTGCTAATTGTAAATGCATTATAATCTATAGATGTACACATTATATTATAATTACATTAAAAATTTACGGTTTCATTTTTTTTTTTTGTAAAATTACAAGTGTCAGTATAATATCATCTATATTTTTAAAATTATTTTAAGACAATTATAAGGATATTCTTACAAAATATATTTATAAAGTTACTGGTCTTTTTTCAGTGCAATTTTGTTATATGAAGTTATACAACAAAATAGATAAATTGATGGTGGTTACGTAATAGTTACTCTCTGAAGGTTTCAGTCTCAGTTACTGTTACTTTGGTACTAGTTGGAATGATGATTATTACATTAAACATTAAGTATCTCTAAATCCTCAAAATATAATTATCTTGTATAACATATTATTTAAAAGCTCAGTTGACGGTGTTTCCAATGGCGTAAAGTAATACAGAGTGTTCTATTTAAAAAAAAAAACAAAAGTTAGGGCTACATCTTTGAAATGTGATATTCAATGTGATATTTAAAAGATAACGAAAAAACGAAAAGGGGGGTGACCACTTGGTACATACATGAGTCCATTGACTACAGAGGCATAAACTTTCAAAATATAACAAATATTTTTTGGTCGGCACCGCTGTTGTCGGTGTGTAGAATCTCTGCGACAAACAAAAGTGATTCGAACATTTCACGATTGTGGAGGTGGCAATGAGAAGAATAGAGAACATATGACTATTTTGGCAAGATTTGTTGATGCTTAAGTGTTTCAAGGAACTGGAGCGGGAATTTGTAATAATGATATGGTAAAGTTATGCCGATTAGGATACGCAGTTTGAGTGAAGGCTTTGGCGCTTTTCAAAGTCGTTTTATGATTTAGGTGTCGGTGAATATATTCAGAATCTTGTATAGTTTTCGAGCTGCAAGGCAATTCTGCAAAATTGATATAACCTCATATATCTTTCTTTTTACACTAGATATCGTAAAATGGTTTCAATTTGCAAATGTCTGGTGTTGTATTTCTGTTGAAATGTCGGTGGGATCCATGATATATTTACCACTAGAATCCAACGATTTCATCCATACATGGCTCAGTCGCGGCAAAACTTTTGCAGAATCACCACTGAAGATTTCGACAGTGAAGAGCGGCGAAACGTTTGGAAGTATGAGATGCTAGCAGTTACAGAGGCGACCACAGGACGTCTGGGAAGACCATCATTATCAAAGGAACGCTTCCAACCGTAGCCGTAGTAATAGCCAAAATTAATATATGGGCGGGCCCAGACATAGATATCTCTGGGCTCGTACATAGTCGGTCTGTCCCTACACAGCCTAGCCCAAGAACAACGAGGGAGGTCAAAGAATCCCAGCTAAAGTTAGAGATGTGCACTTTAATTCTGTTACTGGCAGCGATCCGTTACCGAGGTCACGGCATAACTATTCGGAAAATCAAGATATATTAAATAATAGCACCGGCCGTGAAAGCCTGAAAATATAAACTATAATTTTATCCATAACTACGTTCATTTGCAAAGTGTAAGAAGTTTGCTTTGTGATATGACGGATTCTGAAAATCAAGAGATAATGGATCTCTTGATTTGTAAATACAAATTTTTATATTTCCTATTGTTTTGATAGAAAATAAATAGATGTGGGTTCAAGTTATTAAAAGAAATTTTAACTGGATTTAATTAAATCTCTTAAATATGTCCCATCAAATATCTCGTATTTTATCATCTAAACCGGACATTATTCTAGAAGTGACACTTAATTTTGTGGAGGCAGCTTGTTTTCATTACATACTCAAATGGGCCTTTGAAAATTATTGTAAAAAACACGTGTTGTAAACAGCTAATAATCAGTTTTCGTTTCAAAGACGACAAATACTTTTTTATAAATTTATCTCACGTATATAAATGGACAAGCAACCTATAAAAACTTAAATGGTGATTTAAATGATTTTGTTCTTCAATTATTATCTTTAATAGTTATTTATCTTTTAATTTAAATCAACAGTTATTAAAATATTGTACTCAAAATTGCATTATGAATACAGAATAAAATCTGTCCGATTTCTTTATTATACAGTTTTCACCTGTCAAAATTTTGGCCCAATGAGGATGGTTGCAAGTCCGTTCCTGACTTCCCCGACAGTATAAAACATCTACTGCAGTATGGTTTTATGAGCCTTTATGGCCTACATAAAATATAAAAATTTCATTAAATTATACAGGTCGGTTCAAAAGTTACAGCCGAAAAGGTAAATCGCTAAGTACCCTTTAGGGGTTCTGTATCTCCGTTAAGGGGCACTTTAGGAAAAAAAATTGTATGACAAACTAGTGTTATTTTGACCTCCCCTGTACACTCACGAAAGTATGCCATATGTTCCTAATTTCTTTCCAATTTTCTTCCAATATTTTGTTAAAAAATAAATTTTTGAAAAGTAAATACTGATCATATATTAATATTCTTTAAGAATGTATATTATGTTGGAAAGGGATTTTTGTAATAATTGTGGTTAAAATATAAAAAATAGATCAACTGCAATACTACTAAGAAGCTTATCAATTTTCAATGCTTTGGCGTAAAAAATTCTAGGTCATTCAAATACATTCGTAATTACAACATGTACTCTCAAAACTTTAGACAGGAACTGATATCAATAACAGTCTACCGTAAAATTCCTATAAAAGTCACATTTTTACCCAGACAAATCAGTTCAAACTTCATTTCCGACAACTCAACAATTTAACAATTACACGATGTTCTCAGGGGTGTGTATTAACATATATAACTTGCTTTGGAATAAGTGAAAAGTGCTTTTATTTGAAAATCTAAAATGAAAATTGACATATTTATTTAGAAAATGCGAAAGATTAGCTCAATTAATTAAGTACAAGTAATAGTATTTTTCGGTTGACTGACTTTTTCTTCTACTAATTCATGAAGAAAAAATTTGATAAAAGATAAACATTTATAAACAACTAATATTTCTGAGCAAAATATATTGTTATCTTTCTATTATATACATTTTATGTTTACTACTTATTATATATCGCATATGTAAATAACGTATGCCTGAAATATTCTTTGTTTGGGCTCTTTGCTATAGGCTTTTCAGATGTAATTCAATGCAGAGTTTCATAAAATTCAGTTTTGCAAATATTGTTATCGCCGACACGAGATAATGGTCGGCGGCTTTCAGTGGTAGCATGCAGAACGCTTCATTGCTTCGGCTTGTCAGGTCTGGTATGGAGTAACTAGATACATTGGATCTAGTTTGCTACATTTCGTGGACTTATGATTGTAATAATATGAGTTTCCAATTGCTTTTAAGACACTGATAAATTTATTTTTGTTACATAAGTAGTTATACATTATTAAGTATATTTTTCTCAAATAGTAGGGATTAAACCAAATTGAATTCATCTACTCAATTCTTAGAGAAGTTAATTTAATAATAAGCATCAAACTTAATCTAAGTATATTCATATAATAAATTATAGATAGTGGTCCTTTCTGCCATTGCAACGATAGCTTACGCTGGTCATGGAGCAACTAGCTATTTCAACTATGTAGCTGGATCCCCAACTATTGATCATGGTTATGGAGGTGGCCATGGGGGAGGTCATGGGGGTGGACATGGAGGTGGACATGGCGCTGGACATGGAGGAGATGATCATGGCCATTTGACCTTTATTGCTACTCCAGTTGCCGTAAGTCATGGTGGCGGTCATGGAGGTGGTCACGGAGGTGGGCATGGAGGTGGACACGGAGGAGGACATGGAGGAGATGATCATGGCCATTTGACTTTTGTTGCTACTCCAGTTGCCGTAGGCCATGGCGGTGGTCACGGTGGAGATGGAGGACACGGTGGAGATGGTCATCATGGACATCCTCACTACGATTACAGCTATGGAGTAAAAGACCCTCATACTGGTGATCACAAATCTCAACATGAAGAACGCGATGGTGACAAAGTGAAGGGATATTACACTGTGTCTGAACCTGATGGTACTCATCGTACTGTACATTACACTGCCGATAAACATAACGGATTTCAAGCTGTTGTTGAGAAATCTGGACACGCTGTACATCCCGATCATAGCCATCACACGGCGTTTGTTGCTACTCCGGTTCATGGTGGTCATGGTGGTCACGGTGGTCACGGTCACGGTCATCATTAAAATTGATTTGTAAATGATGTATTATTTATTCCTGATATCTACTAATTTAGAAATATAATGATGTTTATTACATTGTTGCCTTTTTATTTCTATACTAGCAAAGGTAACAAAAGCTTAAACATACTCAAAATATAGATACTAATAAATTTTATTCATTGTTGGAAAACACTTCCTGGGAGGCTGTTTATGCCTCAGAAAATGTGGAATCTGCAACAAATATATTTATTAAAATCATAACGGAATCACTTTAAAGCTGCACAGTCACTAAACTATTAAAAAGAAAATTTCATAAAAAATCTAACTTGATTACTATTTCAATAACTAAAAAAATACAATGTTTCGTGTATTGCAAAAAAATACTAATAATTTAGAGTTATTACTAGAATATAAAAATTATAAAAACAAATTGGCAAATATAGTAAAAGCAGCAAAAAAGAATTACTACAATGATCTAATTAATAGAAATAAATTTGATTCAAAAAAATTGTGGAAAGTAGTTCAAAGTATTACTGGATCTTATTCAAAACCAAAAGTTATAACTAGTTTACAATCTGGTAATACCATTATAACAAATTGTAAACACATGGCTGATGAATTTAATTTAAGCTTTGCAAATATAGGAAAATCATTACCTCATAAAATAAAACCTAGTCAAATTGTTACATTTACAAAAACAAACTCTTTATCATCGTTAGCGCTGCTACCTACAGATAACCAGGAATCAAAAATGTAATATTGCAATTAAAAGATAATAAATCACCTGGAGCTAATAATTTAAGGTCAGAAGAAATAAAATCTGTTGCCATGTTTTTAATTGAACCGTTAGTTTACATTATAAATAACTGTATGACATCTAGTATTTGGCCTTCTGCATTTAAAGATTCTATCATTATTCCCACTTCCAAGAAGGGTGATAATACACAAGCATATAATTATAGATCAATTTCTCTAGTAACAAACTTTAACAAAATTTTTGAAAGAATTATTAAAAAAATAATAGTATCGTTTTTAAATAAGAATAACCTCCTAGCTCAGGAGGAAAACACATCGACTCAAGATGCAATCATTACACATACAAACAATGTTTCCCTAGCACTTGATAAGGGTTTGTCATGCTTATGCACATTGATTGATTTAACCAAAGCCTTTGATACTGTCAGCCATTTTCTACTCTTGCAGTCACTAGAAAATATAGGAATCAGAGGAGAGTGTCTTAAACTAATGGAAAGTTATTTAAAAAATAGAAAACAGTGAGTGAGAGTGGGTGATGTTTGCAGTAAAAAATTAACTGTTGAATATGGTGTACAGCAAGGTACTGTACTGGAGCCAATATTATTCTTAATATACATAAATGATTTATATATTGTTATGTTATGTAATTTTGTTGGGCGCGTATTTGTGTTTCTTTAATGATTTGTGTTTATGTCTTCTGTGTGTAAAAGAAAATTGTATTTATTGGACTACAAACCTGTATCTTATATATTTTTTTTTATTCTTATTCAATTACTCTGGCTGTTTGTAGAACATAGACTCTGGTAGTCGGTTCGCTCATCAAGTCAATTTCTTTTTTTTTTTTTTTAACACACTGTACCTTACTTCATCAAATAAATATCAATTCAAAATGGACAATTTTTATTTCATAAGAGATTTGTTTACTACTTATTCAAAATTATTTAAAGTTTTATGAACATAATTTATAGGTAACAGAGAAAATTTCTTTAAAGGCCGTTGCGTATTAAAAGTTGCCTATCTTTAATATTTTTAATTCTTAAAATTCGTAATTCAGTGGCATTCTTCTAATGGATGTTCATTGCTGGTGATGTATTATATTTGCCAATCATACTTTATTTGACAGATGGTCCACTAAATAACGAGTTTTAATATATTAAATAGAAAAGTAAATATTATTAACTATACTAAGGTAAGTAACTTATTATTTTAATAAGTTTTAGAGTCTGTGACTGTCTATTTTGTGAATTTTTTTGGCTAGCTAGCGTTTCTTGTCTCTTATTAAATTTACGTAAATTTCTGTGAATTTATGTGCACATAAAATACCTTTCTGATGTTAATTTTCTTTTTATAAGACTTCTACTAGAAATCCCTCTTAACTTGTGATTGGGCTGCTGATATTGATGGCTGGTTTTCCCACTATATGGTACTGCCAAATTCCTAGCTTGGACCTGGATCTCTGTTTATATCGTTACTCGACACTTTTCTTATGACGTAAGTATTACTTTTAACTATTACTTTACTTTTTCTTGCTCAATTTCTTATTTTTCTAGGACCTTTCTTCAAAAACCCACGCTGCTTTTCTTTCTATTCTTTCGTCTCTAATCAACAAACTTTTGTTTTCTTTAATATTTTTCTATCAATTTGATATCTTGATTCCTTGTTGTAAAATTTGCATTCGATGCACTGTTTTTTTATGTTTTCACTGAACTACTTAAATCTACTACAAATTTTTTTTATGTAATTACAATTTTACTTATATCTAATTATTAAATATTCTTCAATATTACTCTTTTTATGTACATTGTTATATCTCTTGTGAAGCCAACTTTAGACTTGACATTTGTCCATGTCTATGATATTTATTTGACATTTCGCAACATTTTATACCTTTTATTTATTTAAATTGCTAATATTTTAATTATCTTCGCTTGACTTCTGTCTATATACTTTGATCTGGGTTTAACTCCTTTTTTGTTTATGAACTATTGATAAATATGAGATCATGTCCCAATATTTAATGAAATTTAACTATATTTTATTTTCAAGAATGTTAATTTATTTAATTTACACTATAATAACTACTTATATGTTCTGCATTGTCACTTTTTATATTATTTTGTTTAATTCTACTATATTTTAATTTTAATAACAATAATAATTTCTATTCTATTTTATGGTTTAATAAAATAAACATGTAAATCCCCATAAGTATTGAAGCTGATATTTCATATTGTCTCAATATATATTTTTTTAGGTATTAATAATATTGTGTGAAACTAACTACTCAGTGGACAAAAGCCCCAACCTGCGTTGAATTACACCCACAATATCTACCCATATATTCCTTATTATTAGCTTTTGAAACATTTTTTACTGTATTAAAAAAGTATTATAAGCTAATATAAATCAAATATCCTACAATTCCTATCAATGAAGTCATATGTATGTTCTCTGATACCAAACGTCTAGGTATGCTAATGACCAATTCCACAGACAAAGCTCTATTCAATAATTATCTAAAGAAATTAATATAATTTACTAACCTGCTTTAATGAAACACTCTATAAATATCTAATTTCACTTTTTGGCAGTGGGAACACGACAATTTAACCACAATAGATGAGATCTGACCTATTTCTGCATTTTTAGGATTGCTTCCTCAGGTGGCCTCCTTTAAATTGAATCAAATATCTAACTATAAAAATTATTATAAAAATTAAAATTATTTGAAGTTAAATGACAAAAAGTGACAGCCTGTCAATGAATTAAATATGACAATACCTACTTGAATAATTTTCACCTTTTATGTAAAAGTTTTTATATATATTTTTTTTAGGTATTAATAATATTGTGTGAAACTAACTACTCAGTGGACAAAAGCCCCAACCTGCGTTGAATTACTTATTCACTTTGCCAGTTAAAGGATTTATTATAGGATTTTCGGATGACACAGCCGTTTTTCATTGCGCTGAAACATGGGATCAATAGAAGGAAGTTGTACAAAGAGATCTGTCATATATTAATGACTGGTTTAACCATAAACTGTTAACAATTAATCTGGAAAAAAGTAGTTACTTACATTTTACATATAATAAATCAACCACATCATCATTTGATTGCTTGAATATAGAAATCAACAGAAACATTTTTACGATTCTTCCTGAAACAGAAGTCAAATATTTAGGTGTATTATTATATTGTCATTTACGTTGGGCTAATCATATAAATTATATTATAAAAAAACAATAATACATACCTTTAAGTACCTCGGTAGTTTTTTATCCATGCAGTATTTGAGGACCATATATCATTCCTTAGTGGAGAGCCACATAAATTATGCTATATTACCCTGGGGCGCTGTTGTTAAGAGTCATATTAAGCCCCTTCAAATACTGCAAAAAAAGATTTCTAAAAATATTATTTAAGAAAGAACAAACTTACTCTAGTAGCGATTTATTCAGCGAGGCTAAAATGCTCGATATAAGGCAACTTTATTATTATAATTGTATCTCTAGATACCATTTAGTAGAGGACAAATGCGAATTAATCACACATTACTACGAAACAAGGAAAATAAATAAATACTTACTTCCTTTAATGCAAAAAAAAATATAGGTCAAAGATCCAATATGTATTTGGCTCCAACATTATATAATACGATACCTGATTCTTTTAAAACTTATAATGCGTCATTATCTTCATTTAAAAAATGAATATGAATATTTTCAATAGGTTCCAGCAGACTTGTGCATCTAGCTTCGTTGATGTAATTTGAGTATTTTTATACAATTGTTAGGTTATATGTTATATATGTTTGTCTATTGTGTATATGCATTGAAATTTAATTGTAAGTACTGTATTCCTTTCATTTTATTATTTTTATCTCTAAACAAGTGTTAAACACTTATCGAGTATATATTTATTCATTTCTTATATATATATATATATATATATATATATATATATATATGTACATTATTGTATTGTTAATATTATTTGAATAAATATTATTATTATATTATTATTATCTTATGATAAGTAAACGATAAAATAACCATAACACCATATCACATTCCTTCTAAAAAACTACAAAGAAATTACAACTATTTACTCATTGTGTCTTTACTATTAAAGTTTGCTAGCGTAACCCAAATATGCGCATGTTGAACCCTCTTATGAAGTTTTTCAATAATTTCGTTAAGGTGCCTCCTGGGACACCATTGCGTTTTTTAAATTATGTATTTTTCTCGGATTAATTATGTTAAAATGAAACTTTTCTGTTTGAATATCTTTCGAATTGCATTTTGTTGTCGAGAACAAAAAAGAACTCATTACTCTCTTTATTAAAAATGAAACATGACTTCGTTTATTATTCTCTTTCTCATAAACGGTTAATTTTATCGGCAATAAATAAAAATACCTTTTTTAGTCTAAAGTTGAAGCTACTTAGATTTATTATTTTAAAGTCTTTGTCATACAGGGTGTTAAAGCTTAGCCCGCTCCTGGTATACTAAAAAAGGTAAATATATTTCAAGTCACTATTTTAAGAGGTCCTTACAATTATCCATCACATAAAATTTTTATTAAATTATATTTGTCCTTTAGAGATATATATTTCCGTAGGGAGGGCCTGTAGGAAAAAAAATATAGGAACTTGTCATCTTATTTTTTCATGTCCTATCTATACCAGAGAGATTTTCCCACATACCCTGTAGAGTGTACATACATTAGATATATACATTCGGTGCCTAGATTAAAATGTCTAGTGTGAATTGTTATTTCAACAGGTGGATACTCAAAAGTATGTGCTTCCTATAATATAATTTAATCAGGTTTACATAGGCAAAAATCGTAAGGATTTAAGTCAAGGGATGGTAACGGCAAGTAATTACAAATTCCACGTACAGTTGCAGTTGCAAATAGCAAATTATTTTCAAATAAATGGTCCCATTGTTGCAGATTTGTTGTTGACTTTCTGACATGACTGTTATTTTATAATATTATTTTAATAACTAAAATAATTAACACAAAATGTTCTAAACTTATCATCTACAAAAAATGAAGCTAGAATAAATAGCATTATATTTCAATCTTGATTTTTCTTTCCAAGATATCAAGCATTTTTAATTTGTTCTTAAATTTTTTAACTACAGTCTTCAGGTAGGAATATAATTACGGTAAAATATTCTTAAGATGAAATTAGCTTATTGGAATGTAAAGCAGATGTAAAATTTTTAAAAAAAATCTTATTTGAACCTTTCCTTATTTAATTTCGTAATAGTAAAAAGGTACTTTCAATATCTATTATACGCTGCACAATAATACCTCACATGATTCAGAGAATTTCAATTAACTGTGTTTTATTTGAATTAAGTGAAATTTGTATCAATGACAATTATGATATCCTATTTACATCGTCCTTTTTCCTTGTTACTTATTTAGTTATAAATAGATTTATAAAAATATATAGCTACATTGTTTTAGACAGTTAAATATTGTTTCTATAATATGTCGAAAAATATCTGTAATCAATGCGGTTACATTAAAAAACTAAACAACATTACTAAGGAGCTTATCAATTTTCTATGCTTTGGTAAAAAAAATTCTAGGTCATTTCTATGCATTCTTAATTTCGTCATGCACTCTCAAAATTTTAGATAGGAACTGATATCAATATAACTCGACCGTAAAATTCCTATAAAAGTAACATTTTTACCCGTACAAATCAGTTCAAATTTCAGTTTCAAAAACTTAACAGTTCAACTATTGCACAATGTTCTCAGGGGTGCGTATGAATATTTATAACTTGATTTGGAATAAGTGAAAATAGTGCTTTTATTGAAAATGTATTGCAATATCTATCGAACTAAAATATTGCTATTAAACAAACATAAATTAACCAAATCAAAAAAACTGTCTACATAAATCATCACATATTTCATAAAGTTCAATAATTCGTATATGGTTAACGTTCCTACCATAAATCTAAAGTTTGTATACATGTATATTGACATGTATATGCCTATAAAAAAATGTAATTGGTTTCATATTTAATTAGTAAAAATTAAAGTAAATCGGGATTGATTTCAGTTTTACAAGTTACCCTTATATAAACTGCAAATTTTTTTTAAATATACTTGTTGATTTAAACGCATTTGTATATTACAGATCGTGGTCCTTTCTGCCATTGCAGCAGTAGCTCTAGCTGGTCATGGAGCAACTAGCTATTTTAACTATGTAGCTGGATCCCCAACTATTGATCATGGTTATGGCGTGGGATATGGAGGTGGTCACGGAGATGGTCATGGCGGAAACGGTGGACATGGTGGAGAAGATCACCATGGACACCCCCACTACGACTACAGCTATGGAGTGAAAGACCCCCATACTGGTGACCACAAATCTCAACATGAAGAACGCGATGGTGATGTGGTGAAGGGATACTACACTGTGTCTGAACCTGATGGTACCCATCGTACTGTTCATTATACTGCCGATAAACACAATGGGTTTAATGCTGTTGTGGAGAAATCTGGACACGCAGTACATCCCGATCATGGACATCATACAGCGTTTGTTGCTACTCCAATTCATCATGGTCATGGCCATGGCCACCATTAAGATTTATTTGTAAATGCTTATGAAATTATTTATTGCTGACATATACATTAACTTAAAAGTAAGATATTTATAAATTTAAATATTGTTTCTTTTTTTTCATTTAGAAATAGAGTAGCCTATCCAGTGTTACAATTATCTAGGTAGCCTAGGAGCTTTCCTACCAAACTTCTGATTCCCTTCGCTCCGCCCGCCTACAAACTCATTAGTGACGTCATTGGTATCTAAATCAAAAATGTCAGATAAAGCTTGTTAATAAATTAAACTTTATAAAATTACAGACAAAAATCTTTAAAAGGTGATATCTCAAAAATCATTCTATGCTTAACAATATCTTTTTCATTTTAAGCGAGTATGTAGAGCGAGCAGATAGAGATTTTGTGAACAAATAACAGATCACATTTTTTTGAGTAGGTACGTCTATTAACCCATAGAAATCTTATTTAAACCAAAGCGACTACATCTCCTTTATGTGATATCATTAGATATATTGGAAATCTTATACAATCAAAGGCGTTATTTGTTCCCGACATAATGGTGTACCACTATATGTTTTGAAGGGATGCTCGGATTATCTCAAAAAGCTTCTTTTATTTATTTTAATTTAATCTTAAAATACAATAAATTTCTTACATTGTGGAAATCCTCAATAATTAGTCCAATACACAAATCAGGTGATAAATCAAGTGTTGAAAATTATAGACCTATGGCAGTCCTTCCAGCCTCTGCTAAAGTATTCGAACAAATATTGTATTCTTTATTATGGAATAATTTTAGTAATATTGTTAGTTTAAGGCGGCATGGGTCGCCGCCTCAGCCTATAAAGCCTTAGGTTTCGTGATAGGAGAATCAAAAAATTTTCGGGACATCAATTCAATTATCACTCTTTATAACAGTTTAGTTAGGCCCAAACTTGAATATGCTTTGCCGTTATGGCATTCACAGCCTGAAATATATACAGAGAAGGTAGAAAAAGTTCAGAAGAAGTTTCTAAGATTCATATATTTTAAAAAATATAACAGACCTCCAGATTATGTTACTCGGACTGCTCATTTGTGTAAAGAGTTTAAAGTGAATATATTATATAATCAACGCGTCATTGCAATGCTCCTGTTTGGATACAGAATAATAAACTCTCTTATCGATGACTCATATTTGTTGTCCTTGATTTGTGTTAATACCCATCTTAGAAATACTACAATGCATGAACTTTTCTACATCCCCATGCGTAAGACAACCCACTTTGCACCCCTTCTGAAACTGTTTCGTCTAGTTAACCTGGTTTCCTCTAAAAATAGTGTGGATCCCTTTGGATCTTTTGATGTTTTTTTAAAAGCCATAAAAATATATATTCGATTGATAATCTATAATTACTTTATGTTTGTGTTATCTGCTGTATTTATGTTTAAATTCTGCTAGTTTTTAAGTACTTATACTGTACCTGTGCTATGATATGCTACTATTTGTATTGTATTTTGCTATTACTTACGTACTTTCCATGTAATTAGGCAATGATGCCTGTTTGGAAGCAATAAATAAATAAATAAATAATTCTATAAATTCAATAATATGCACTATATGAATGAAACTCAATATTAGCAACCGAGAAAAACTAACTATATTTGATAAATAGTGAATTTCCGGGTTGTTATGCTGTGAACTTGATAACTAGTCGCTGCCAGATACATAATTATAGCGCACATGCTTTAGGCGGGATTCTTTTACCTGTCGTAGTTGTTCTCGGGCTAGGCTCTGTGGAGACAGACGGTACGGCAGGTAGGAACCGTTCCTCGGATAATGCTGGTCTTCCGAGACTGTATCTTTTGCTTTTCTTCACTGTAGGCATCTTCAGTGGTGACTCTGCAAAAGCTTTGCCGCGACTCAGCCACTGACCACTATAGACTACATTATCAGATCTAATTTTCACTGAGGATAGCTGAAAAAGAAATCAATACCTTGCATTTGTATATATATATATATATATAACTATTATTATAATACAAGGAAACTGAACTGTCAACACATAGAAGGCTATGGACTTTATTTAAGCACAAAACTGAATTGTAAACAGTATTTTATAAAGAAGTGTCATATGGATTGAAGACAAAGCAGCTGGGTAATATATTTCAATAATATAAAATAATGAAACATAAAAACGATATAATTTATGAAATTGAAATATTATAAAAGTATATATTTAATATTGGTATAAGAAAAGTGTGTGGAAGGCGAACGCATTCACACTGAATATTGGAATCCAATTTCATATCTTGAAACTACTTATTACCTATATTTTTCTACCTGCTTTTATAAAAAAAAATATTTTGTTTTTAGTAGTAGAATGGATGCAACTTATATAATAAGTTTGTAGGAAAAAAAGAAATTTCACAGAAAATAATATACAGGCAATAGAAATGAAATACCTACGAAGAATAAAGTGGATAACAAAATAAGAAAGAATAAAACACGTTAAAATTAGACAAGATTTAAAGATAGAGTCCACATTAGAATGTATTGAGAAGAAGCAGTTGTGTTGCTGGGGACATTTACAAAGAATGGATGGTGCAAGACAGGTCAAGAAAATATGTCAAGCAAAGACACAAATGAAAAGAGGAAGAAGTCGACCTAGAAAAACATGGGACCAGGTAAGTGGAGAAATGTTAAAGAAAAAAAGAAAAGCGCAGAGCAGCAGAGCAGAAGCGAAAGACTAACAAAAAACAGACAAGCGTGGAGAAGAGGTTAAGAAGATTTTATTTATTTATATTACATAAAACATAACACATTTTGTTTTTTTTCCTTTTTTTTTATTATCTTGACATCCTTGATCCGGAATACTGAAACTTATTTATATAAGACAAACGTTAAGCTAACAAAATAGGATACCAAGTACGAAGTATACACACCACAATTCGTTTACCAAAAATATAAAAATTTCAGTTTATATGCTATACAAAATTTTGCTCAGTAATATTGTTTTGTCAATGAAAGCATTTACGCAATATTTCCACTGGACTGACTATATAAATGTAATAATTATTATTCTCTTTCACTGAAGTTGATTAGTAAATAATAATATTGAAGGTTAGACTTAATTAAACTATGTTAAAGTTCATACTCAACGACATAATGTTTCTTTTCTTTCTTTAATAAAACTTTATTGATACCACACTATTGAAAGAATTTCAAATAATATATCGAAAAAAGCTAACTAGCATAAATGGGACACAACACAAATTTAACTTAAACTACTAACGTAGGATTTGATCCGTCTCTTAAAACTATATAAACTAGGCGCAGATTTAATGCCAGAGGGGAGTTTATTATAAATTTTAACGGCATTGTAACTAAATGACTTCTGAAATTGAGCAATGCAATGCGTTGGGACAATGTAGAAACCAAGGAATCTAGTGGATCTTTCATGTTGGCCTTTGATGAATTTATTAAAGTGATAGGAGAACTAGAATCATTGACTTTATAAACAGGAGATGCCATATAACACTCATTTAGTTTCAATCACTTGCTCATACTTAATATTAATATGATTATATTTTTTTCTACGCTCATGCAAAAAACAAAACTTTATTGAACTTTATTTAGTAGAAAAGTGGTTCTTTATTGCACTAGTGCAATAAAACGTTTATTGCATTCATCTGTCATTCTACTACAGCGTTTTGTCATCATGACAAACATAAATGTTCAAATCAATGTCACATTTTTCTAGACTTAGTGTCATTTATATAACATTTTTTGATTTTTTCATGAACGTAGAGAAAATATTGTTTGCAACTCGTACAAAAAGTGCTTATTACACTCGATGTGTTGTCCTACTCAGCCTGACAACCTCGTTGGACAATTTCACGTCGCGTGCAATAAACACTTACTTTTTGTACTTGTTGCATAAATAACTATTTTCTACGTTCATGCAAAAATCAAAACTTTATTGAACTATATTTAATAGAAAAAATGGTTCTTTATTGCACTAGTGCAATAAAATGTTTATTGCATTCATCTACTACAGCATTTTGTCATCATGACAAATATAAACGTACAAATCGTTGTCATATTTTCCTACACTTAGTGTCATCTAAATAAAACATTTTTTAGTTTTTGCATGAACGTAGAAAAAATATTGTATGCAACTCGTACAAAAAGTGCTTATTGCACTCGACGTGTTGTCCTACTCGGCCTGGCGGCCTGGTTGGACAATTTCACATCGCGTGCAATAAACACTTACTTTTTCTACTTGTTGCATAAATAACTATTCAGACAGTAAACAAATTTCAAACAAGTATATTGGAGTTTCTGAAGTTTTTCTTTGTCTCTGTTTAAAATAGCAGGACAGTAAAGTACGTCACAGTATGCTACAATACTAAGAATCAACGATTCACACAATTTAAGTTTGACATCAGTGCAGTGATGTGCAATAATAAAAATAATTTAAAAAAAGGACTCAAGTACAAGAGTTTACACAAATTGGTAGACGTATTAATTAATTGTTTGTGTTTTTAACCTCACTAAGGATGGATTTTCGAAAACTTCATCTGTAAGAAAGCTTTCAATGTCTGCGTAAATATTTTCATACTTATATAAAAGCAAATGATGTGTTGAACATGATCATCTATTGACAAATCAAAAACTATAGAATAGTACAATAACAGATAATCGGGCCTATGATCAAACACATCCAGTTAGCATTAACAGGCCTGTTAACGGTAACTGGTAGGTTAATCAGAAATTCGTATGATTGACACACCTGTAAAGTTTATTTTTTTCAGTTACTTAAGTTGAGAATGACCACGTGACCCAGTTATGAAACTGCTTGAAATAACCTGCCGTTAAATGTAACTGGAGCTTTTTATTGGTCAGAAATTTAAATTTTATTTCTGGCAATTGACGTATGACATTTGGCATATTAATATAATGTATAATTTTATTATTATTTGTCTATAGCACAATTCAGTATCAATTTATTGCCATATCATAGTTTTACATAATTAGTAATATACGGTATTAATAGTTTGGCAGTAAATACAACCTAAAAAAAACTAAATTGGGATTACAATTTTATACAATTAAGATTGCTATTCTGAGTATGATAGTGATACCTAAATGGATATTAACAAACAAAAAGAAATATATTATTACCTAATATTAATAATAATTAATTTATGAATAGGAGAAAGCCACAATGACAAAAGTTAGGTACCTAGTTTTTAATTATTGGTAATAATTTAGATTCTATAAAGAGTAGGTATAAATAATACATTTTATCTTTTTTAAATATTATCTTTATTAGATAGTTATGTGTTTTTGACAATAATTTCTAATGAATTACTATTAACACTGATATGCTGCATCCTATACTATCCTCCTATAATTATAATATATTGCAACATGGACTCCACGAAGGCGTAGTAAATTGTAATTAGCACAGTAGCACAGATCGCAGGCCTAAAGGTACATTTTTGATTACCCACGTAAACTGTGTATAAATATTGAATATGTGCATCCAGATTTTACAAGTTTTTGATCCTGATGAAGTTTTCTGCTCTTCCTTTTTACATTCTGCGTCCACTCTGCGTGAATCTAAAATAATTTAAATAATTGTATCAATAACTTAATATGAAATATTTCACTTACCTACCACCACTGCTGGGGATTTGTTTGCGGTCCATACACTAAAGATATTTATATGTACTTCAAAAATTTGCCAAAGTACCTACTTATATTATACATGCGTTGGGTTTACTTTGCTTCGCACCAATATTTTCTTACAGTTAATGAAATTTAGCATTTCTTCATATTGGCATTGGTTCATGTTCCCTAAACTTCTTGCCACTTGTACCCACCTATGATTTAAATTTTGGCATATGAGTGATGATAGATAACGTACGTTAAATAATTAACTGCCATGACAGGGTTATCTGGCCATAAATAACAGGCACAGATAACTGGTTGTTCGATCATAGCGATCTTTCCATTTCGGTTAAGAGCTCAGTTATGCCCACCCAGTTATCGTAACTTAACTGTCATCGGTTACGCTAACCTGAATGTTCAATCATAGGCCTGAATTTGTAAACTAAATTTTGATGAGTTATGTGTATATTTTATACTTATACATGATTAAAACATTATTATTTAATCGATATGATTCATTTATAAAATGTGTCATGTTTCTTTTGAAAACTTGTTCTAAGTACAAATCCAAAATCCACGCGAGCAAAGTCGCTTTTGTTTGATGTTATGCTTCAATGAACTTTACCTGGTATAAAATGATTAATGCGAAGTAACTTATAACAGTTACACAAATTGATTTTATTCCCATAAAGTGGACAATTTAAAATACTTTTCATGAGTTTGTTGATATTAATTTTCTCTGTATTTAACACTTAATTTATAAAAGCTCGAACTTCAAATAATATTGTCGAATGCACCTAAAAAATATATTTCTTTATATCGAAGATATCGAAGTAGGATTTGAATTGCCACATTTTGTGTTAAAAAACTAAATTAATTACGACTTTACTAAGGAGCTTGACAATTTTTAATGAATTGGTGTAAAAAATTCTAGGTCATTTGGATACATTCCCGATTTCGACATGTTCACTTAAAACTTTAGACGGGAATTCGTAGCAATATCAGTCTAGCATAAAATTTCTATAAAAGACAAATTTTTACGTACACAAATTAGTTCTTAGTTTAGTTTCAAGAGCTCAACGATTTAGAAATTATATGATGTTTTTACGGGTGTGTATTAATATTTATAAATTAGTTAAGGATAAGTGGAAAAGCTATAATATATACACTGAAAAATATGGCAGAAAATTGTTTGTGCATGTTATACGCTGTTTTAAGTTCTATTGGGCTCAAACATCCAATTTAATTTATTATTTAGTTATCAGTTACATTTTAAATATTTCATTGAGCTATAAGATTTAATATACGAGGTGTCCTGAAAGTCCATCAGGAAGATGATTCTACGGATTAAAATAATAGCAGTATGTATTGAAATTTTTTTTCGGATTGTTAATTGTTTCCAAGTTAGAATAAAGTCGGCATATTATTTCATATTATTTGTATTTCATGCAATATCTAATGGTAATAAAATCATTATTATTATTATTATTATTATTAATATTATTATTATTATATATGGAATACCCATCCTTTAGGGCGCTGTGAATAGAACACCAAGGTGTTGAGGACTTCAATGTTTCAAGAAAAAATGCTGTATGGTGTCTTCTAATAATATTACTTAATATATAGGAATCAAAATTATTTTAAACGGAAGTCGGAGACTTGTGCGGGAAAGGGGGCGGCATATTATTATTAAGCAGGCCGCATTTGCGCCCAGGAACGACTTACGTTGGTAGGCCCTAACCACTATTCAGTGCAGGAATGAGGGAAACCTGGAAAACCTCATTAATTAGGGGGGTAGTCAAATATCAACCGGTATCAATCTCTCACATTGACCCAAGCTAACATTATTCCACCCTACCATACCCGCAGAGAGGGTGCCAATCCTCTCCACGAATATAGCTTATATACGGTCTACCGGCAGCTGGGCGCGAACCAACTCCGATCTAGTCACCTCGATTCAAGTACTGACGCCTTAAACCGCGCGACCACTGACCGACCCAATGATGATTAAATATGTAGGCTAATATGGAATAGTGCGGTAGGGTAATATGGAATAGAACGAAAATACGAAACACTTTTTACTAATAAAGTAAATGTTAATATTTTAATACAAACAAAATATATACATATATTTATTTGCAAAAGTCGCATATAAAAATATCTCTTTCACCAGTCGTACATGCTTCGTGAGCCTAACCATCGCAGATAACCTACAAACACAAAATATACAAATATACATTCCGCCATCATTATTGTCTGACTTTGTAATGTAATAACTTAATGCAAGGTCATCATCAGATCAATCATCAAATTCAAGGTTATTTTCAGATTCAGAAGAGCTAAAAGAAATCTGTTTTCTGGATTCTGCTTTTTTGTTTTCAATCCACTAGGTCCAGTTTCATCGGTAATTTTTCCAGTAAATTTTTCTCGTAAACTATTATTAATTTATTGTTCAAGTTCTTTCTTGTTCGGTGTCGATGTAATGATTTTAAAGACGAACGACGAAAAAGTGTAATTCTTGGAACATTAAATTGTTTTGATGTAGTTAAATAGCCCAAACTTTTGCTTCTCACTGCTTCTATAGCTTTTTTCATATTATCATAACACCACTGTTTTTTTTTGCAAAAACATAGTTACATTTTTGTAAAAATAAATATTTGCAATAAATTAAAAACATCGGAAAATATGGGAGACTATTAAGGTGGATAATATGGAATAGTTCATATTTGCCGCCATAGTAAACGTAAACAAATACCACCATAAAAATTTTTTGAATAAAATTATTGGGCTAAATTGTTAATAGCTAAATTATATTATAGCAAACTCATCTTGTAATAAAAACAAATTCTTTACAACAAATTCAAACAAAATACGTTCTTCAGTAATGCTGTTGCATTAAATACAGTAAAATCACAAACTCACGTTATGCAACCATATGCAGTTTTACCTACTGGGTATACTTATAATAGTGATCCACAATACCGATGGTCATGCTAATATTGCCATTATCCAACAGATAGATCATTTCGTTTAAAAAATAACGGATATTCCATATTACCCGGTATATTCCATATATGCCGACTTTACTCTACAAGTTGTAAAAAATTAATTTTTTTTATTTTTCTATTTTTTATGACAACTTTATTAATTACAGAAAGAATTGACACAAGTTTGATGTTTAATAAAACTTTAATAGCGATTTTCTGCTAAACGGTTAAATATATCGGCTTGAGTAAAGAGTACATTTTTCTGATATTGTTTCTCTTTTCAATAATGTCTGCTATGTCTTGCAGGAAAAAAGTTATGAATGAAACTAATTCTGAGGTTTAGGTAAAGTGCCGTCTAGCAGCGCATAATAAAACGTTTCTTTGACTGGTCCAATAGAGCATAATAGAAGTTATTTAAAAATAAAAATTTAAAAATTTAACTTTTACAAGCTGTAACTTGCAAACAAATGACAATTCGAAGAAAATTTTCATTGCATACTGCTATTATTTTAATCCGTAGAATCACCCCCGGAGTTTTCTGACGGACTTTCAGAACACCCTGTATTCCACATAAGAATAAACTGTTTTTTCTTAAGATTTATGAATAACTTCTGTAGTACGTTGCATTAATAGGTTCATTATTAAACTGTTAAGGGCGATGTTTTTATATACAAATTTTAGCACACTACGCTGATAAACCTACTAGGTTTGTGTATCTTTAGATACAATTCTGTGTTTTTGAAGCGCCAGTCTTTGAAAAACATATAATATTCCATTTATCCTTTTTTTTGAAAAATGCATTGCCTACTGGACTAACACGTTCAGATTTTGACAAAATAATTGCTGTTTAAACATATATCTTGAACTAGTTTTAGAAACGCACGCATATACGGGCTTATTTGTATTTTTATTTGTTTCGTTTTATACAGGGTGTTCAGAAACTAGTGGTCAACAATGATAGAGTATACAGAGAGGTCAAAATAATTCAATACATTATACATTTTTGTCCTATCTGGCTTCCAAGCAAGAAGATAAATATCGAATTTCAGTCATAATTTTTAAACATCCTTGAAAAGTGAGTGATGGTAGTAAGTCTTAGTAACACAACTTTCACTATTTAAATTAGAGTTAGACATGCTTCATTATACAGGTACGATCAAAGTTTTAGAATTTATACAATTTTGACGGTGTTGCCAAATTTGACATTTTGCATTCGCAGTTTGATTCCCCTATCAATTTGCCTCAAAAAATATTTAAGTACCTTAATTTAATCGATATCTTTTACCAGCGTCGAAATAATCGCATATTTAATGATGTGTGTAATAATAATTTATTAATAACAAAGTTATTATTTCCAATCAAAAAAATAATAATAATAATGAAACATATTAAGGAACGTTTTCAATATGAACACCTCGAGTCAAAAGTTGTGTTATTATGAGCTACTATCATTAATTTCGAGAATGCCAATATAACGGTTTAGAAATTATTATTGAAATTCAATATTTAACTTCTTAGTTGGAAACACTGTATACACGTAAGGGAGTTAGATAGTACAAAAATATATATGAAGTAGGTAGGTACTGACTTTATTTTGACCCCCCTATATTCCCTATCATTAGTAACCACTAGTTTCTGAACACTCTCTATTTGCATACATTTGTACGCAAATGTATATAAATATGCATGTATATTTCTGAACACTCTGTCTTTGCATCGTCAAATGATTCAACAATTAGGTTTGGTTATAGACCCCAACTCTGCCATAACATAAAGTGAAATGGAAATGGCCTTTAGGGCAAGTTTCTATCAATCAGATGTGCATTTGGTTTGAAAATTTTCCCAAAAAAATTTAAAATGTTGGAACCAATTTCCAATAATTAAACTTTATTTGATAATAATTTGATATTACCTGAATTCTATTACATTTATGTAAATGAACATGGTGATTTACTTGACTTTATTCAACGTTAAGGACAAATAATGTAGTTTTCCAACAGCAGAAATGGAAAAATTTGATATTTTTGAGTATATGATTATTAACAAACATTTACATTTCTGTTGATGTCAAACCTTTGACATTCTGTAGAATTGTGTGTAATTTTCTAATTTTGTAATATTTTACAGATTGTGGTATTTTCTGCCATTGTAGTATTAGTTTATGGAGGATGGGGACACGATGACGATGAAGATGATCATGGCCACTTAACCTTTGTTGCTACTCCAGTTGTCGAAGATCACGGAGGTGGACATGATGGTGGAGGTGACGATGATGATGAAGGAGGAGAAGGAGGACATGGAGACGATCATGGCCATTTAACCTTTGTAGCTACTCCTGTGGCAATAGGTCACGGAGGCGGCCATGGAGGTGGCCATGGTGGAGGTAATGGAGGAGGTCATGGAGGCGGCCATGGAGGTGGCCATGGTGGAGGTGGTGGCGGGGGTGAAGGAGGAGCAGGAGGACATGGTGGACATGGACATTTATCTTTTATTGCGACTCCTGTTGTTATAAGTCATGGTCATGATCATGGAGGTGGTGGTGGAGGCGGCCATGGAGGTGGTAACGGTGGCGGCCATGGCGGAGGCGGTGGAGGTGGCGGCCATGTGGGAGGTGGTGGAGGTAGCAGCCATGGAGGAGGCGGCGGCCATGGTGGGGCTACTGGAGGAGGACATGGCGGTGATGGAGGAGGCCACGGAGGTGGAAATGGAGGGGGCCATGGAGGTGAAAATGGAGGGGGCCATGGAGGTGGTCACGGTGGTGGCTCCGGTGGTGGCGGAGTAGCAGGCGGGCATGGAGGTCATGGACATTTAACATTTATTGCCACTCCTGTTGCTATAAGTCATGGTGGTGGCCATGGAGGTGGCGATGGAGGCGGCAATGGTAAAGGACAAGGAGCTAGCCATGGAGGTGGTAACGGTGGCGGCCATGGCGGAGGCGGTGGAGGTGGTGGTCATGGAGGAGGTGGTGCAGGTGGCGGTCATGGAGGAGGTGGTGGTGGAGGTGGCCATGGAGGAGGTGGTGGCGGAGATGGCCATGGAGGCGCTGGTCATGGGGGAGGTGGTGCAGGTGGCGGTCATGGAGGAGGTGGTGGCGGAGGTAGCCATGGGGGCGGTGGTCATGGGGGAGGTGGTGCAGGTGGAGGTCATGCAGGAGGTGGAGGCGGAGGTGGCCATGGAGGGGGTGCCGGTAGTAGCGGCCATGGGGGAGATGGTGGAGGAGGTGGCCATAGAGGAGGTGCCGGAGGTAGCGGCCATGGCGGTGATAACGGTGGCGGACATGGAGGAGGACATGGTGGTGGTCAGGAGGGTGGACATAGTGGTGGTAATGGGGATGCAGGCGGAGCAGGGGGGGCAGGAGGGCATGCAGCTTATTTTGTACATCCAGAACCTGCAGTCCACAAAGCATTCATCGTTACTCCAATTCACCATGGCGGTCATGATCATCATTAAACTTGATTTGTTTACTGATAAAATATTTATTCCGTATATGTAGATGTAAATTTTGTAATAAAGTGGCAATCTCTAGTATTTTATATTTTTTGGTTTATTACAGTTGTACATTAAGGTCAAATAAATAAATATATCAGTAAAACTAAGACAAATGCATCATTTTAGTTACATAAATCTTATAGTACAATATATATTTAATATAACTATAAATATACTTATAAATTAAGCATGTAAAGTTAATTAATTAAATATAATTGTGTTAGAAGGCAACGTTATATATATATTGTAGGTGACTTCTAGGGCACTAATGAAACCACTAACTATACTTTCACCTTTTATTACTATAACGACATTACTCTACTAGAGAGCTATTAACAGAATGCCTTTATTGTCTACAGTACTAAAACAGCTCATCTATGTTTTATTAGTCAGTCCGCCTTACGTAACTAGTCCCAATATATACTAATAGATATGCCGAAATATAGGTATCTTCTAACATATACCTTTTAAATACAGATAACTTCACAAATGTGTCGTGAGTGACGTTAAATTGATACAATTTCATTGGTAACAAAGCTGCATATAAACAAGTACACAATACACAAGTATAAACATGTTTTGTCAGTCAAACTCACGTTTCATTGCTTGTTGTTACTGAATTGTACTAGCAAATGTATACTAGCAGTATTAAATGCAATAACTTTTATTTTATTTTAAATAAAGGTGAACATAATGTAATTTATATTAAAGATTATTGGAAAAGTATATAACATAGTAAAACTGGCTAGGTAGTGTCTTCATTAAATGCATCTATGCCAAGATCTTTGATTTTTCCTTTTCCTCTAGGATTTATTGAATTTTAACAAGTAAATTCGACGACACTATGAAGGATTTATAATTTCTGTTTTTAGACTACCTAACTAAATCACATCTAAATAAAAAAAAGGCTTCTCTAATTAATAATTTATAGTGAAAGTATGAGATATAAAAGATAATAAATAAAAAAAACGAATGTAATCACATCTGTCACTATATTTCTAAATTAGTACATATCAGGAATAAATAATCTATCATTTATAAATCAATCTTAATGGTGACCGTAACCATGACCACCATGCCCACCATGAACCGGAGTAGCAACGAACGCCGTGTGATGCCCATGATCGGGATGTACAGCATGTCCAGATTTCTCAACAACAGCTTGGAATCCGTTGTGTTTGTCGGCAGTGTAATGTACAGTACGATGAGTACCATCAGGTTCAGACACAGTGTAATATCCCTTCACTTTATCACCATCGCGTTCTTCATGTTGAGATTTGTGATCACCGGTATGGGGGTCTTTTACTCCATAACTGTAGTCGTAGTGAGGGTGTCCATGATGACCGTCTCCACCGTATCCACCGTCTCCACCGTGACCACCTCCATGACCACCACCATGACCGTGACTTACAACAACTGGAGTAGCAACAAAAGTTAAATGACCATGACCGTCTCCACCATGTCCACCTCCATGGCCACCACCAAATCCTCCTCCATGACCGCCACCGCCACCACCATGACCATGATCAATGGTTGGGGATCCAGCTACATAGTTGAAGTAGCTAGTTGCGCCTTTACCAGCACAAGCTAACGATGCAATGGCAGAAACAACCAAAATCTGAAATATATAACATTTATGATTGTTGTATATAGGTGACTAAAAATGTAGTCAATATTATTAGAATATATTGCTTATTTAACTTTAACCAATAATAATTTACAAAAGGTTTATTTGAAAAATAATTATTTATTGAAAACAGGAGCATTTTACTATAAACCTAACAATCGACCCATAATACGTTTGTTAAAATAAAAGCAGGAGAAACAATTTTTTAACACTGTCATATAGTTTGACTGTAAAGTTTATATTTTAATTAGTAAATAAAAATGTAGTATGACCTCTCGACTTGACATTTTCTAAAATAAAAACAAAAATACTATTTGCCA
Organism: Monochamus alternatus; assembly: GCA_037114965.1. Taxonomy (NCBI): domain Eukaryota; kingdom Metazoa; phylum Arthropoda; class Insecta; order Coleoptera; family Cerambycidae; genus Monochamus; species Monochamus alternatus. The sequence goes on along the minus strand of CM073431.1, from coordinate 66,261,354 downwards.
ATTAAAAACGTTGAAATGACGAAACATTACATTAACAACTGACATCTTCCACATTATTTATTCAGTATGCAATACTGTCATATTATTAAAAGGGATAAATTTAATATTTTCACCTTATTTTCATATTACATATATTATTCAAAGATTAATTTATTTATGTAATAATATTGTTGAATGATAAGTTTACATTGCATTTATATGCATCTAGATTGAATTATGTATTAATGGTGTTAATACTTGTTTGAAATTGGGAATAAATAATTCGCAAAAAGTAGAAAATTTTGAAGACAATTGTGTAATATGTATACTGTGTTCTTTTGCACAAGAAAATTATTTTCGAAACCACTTCCACAAAACAAAACTTAAGTTACAGATAATAAAATACACACCCGTGAAAACATTGCTAATTATTAAATTGCTGGTCTGTTGAAACTAAACTTTGAACTGATTAGTCTGGGTAAAAATTTGTCTTTTATAGGAATTTTATGGTAGACTGAGACTGATACAAATTCCCGTCTAAAATTTTAATAGAACATGTTGAAATCGGGAATGTATCCAAATGACCTAGAATTTTTTACGCCAGAGCATTTCGAATTGACCAGCTTCTTAGTAAAGTCGTAGTTGATTTAATTTTTTTTATCATGTGCTTTATTCTGTAGCCGCTGAAGTAAAAAACATGTATAAAATGTGCTTATTCAAATCCTGTTTCAACATCTTATTTAGAATTAGACGAAGTAGGGGGTTTTTGCTACGAATGAAAGGAATTTTGGTCAGTATTGATCTTTGGCGAATATAAAAAATAGGTAACTGTGCAAAAAGTGTATAATTGTGCATTAATGTGGATAAATTAAAAGTTTGTTTCATAAATCCATGAAAATGCATTCTATCGTTGTAACAGTTTTTTGTGTTTCATTTCCAACGGGGAAGAAAAAAAATAAACAGTTAATCTACATACAGGAGAAATTCCGCTACTTACTTTAATATATTGTGTTTGTTGTTTAAATTAGTATTTAGAGCAATAGTAATTGAATAATGTTTCTAAAATCAATGTTGCCAAAAATTTGTCTCAACAAAAGAAAAAAGTGTTTATCTGGAAAATATGTAAAGGGGATCCCAAGATACAGGGTGTTAAATGTAAAGTGTTATTTTACTTTTATTTTCATTTGTTTCTTATTAACTGCCATACAAAATATTAGGGTTTGGGCTTCTTTAGATCGAGGAATTGAAATCTGTCCATAGTTTGGCTATACTTTATGGCAGGTATCAGCTGCGGTAGATCGAATGTGTTAAAAACGACAGAACTTTTTTATACGTAAAGGTATCTCATCTTTGATATCAAATCAACTTTTTTATACAAGAAAGTATAATTGAGGAGCAGACTTCCAAAATGCATTTTGTTTAAAATCTCATTATTTCAACTGGATTGTAATCTTACGTAATGCAAATTCATCAGTAAAACTTTGTTAGATATTAAAAGGGAGTTTTGTCCACTGTATGTGGACTTTCAAAACGCGTTTTACGGATTTAATGCGTTTTAACGCTACATTTGGTGTGCCGCAGGTATCAGTTCTGGGACCTTTGTTATTTATTATGTTTATAAATTATGTTTATACATCTCTTGTATGCTGACGATTTAAAGATATTTGCACAGATTAACTCACTTGATGATTGCTAACTTTTTACAAGAAGATCTCACAAATGTATGGTCCCAAGAGAACAAATTTCCGCCGAATGTTGCAAAATGTAGCGTAGTGCCATTCACAAAGAAAATAAATTCATTAGGTTTTGCCTACACCATTAATAATAATGCATTAAACAGGTGTGGTGAATTTAAGGACCTTCGAGGAGGAGTTATCTTTGATTTTAAATTGATCTTTGTTGCACATATAAATCATATATTGTCGAATGCCTTCAAAAATTTGGGATTTATATTTAGAAATGCTAAAGTTTTTAAGAATACATCAACGTTGACCACTCTGTTTAGTGGATTTGTCAGACCAAAACTAGAGCATGCTACAATATTTTAGAGTCCTCATGCTGGTACCAACGTTAATAATTTGGAGCGAGTACAAAATTCGTTAAATATACAAGTTTTAAAGTTGATGGTGTCTATCCGCCATAAGGCACTCCACAGTTGGACTTATTGAACAAATTCCATTTGAATGATCTAGTCTCGCGTCGTATTTTCTCTATTGTTTTTACACAAACTAATGATAAATAAAATTGATTGTCCGCCTTTTCTTAGTTATTTTAATTTTAGTGCTCCGTCAGTTCATACTCTTGCATCTTCATTGTTTAGGTTTGCTACTTCTAGAACAAATGTATTAAAGTATTCTCCTATTTATCCAGTATGTACCAACTATATCTGCTATGAATTGAATCTAGATATTTTTTCTTGTTCTGTTAATGACAAAAGATGTTGTGTATTAAATTCATTTGCAGTCTAATTAATCTGTTGTGATTTGGATTGCAATATTTGGATTTGTTAACTGTATGCTGGTGTGTATTTGTTTTGTTATGACATAATGTATTACTTGTTGTGTTTACTTGTTGCTTGTTTGTTTAGTTGTTTAAGTATACATTATTGTATTTTCCCCTGCCCTATAATTGGATTTAGTCTGTCTGGGCAGTGTATCCTTAAAATAAAATAAAATAAAATAAAAATAAAATAAAATAACTGTACGTGGACGAGTGTTTTTCGAGTTGTTCCAAGCAAATCTTTATCAAAAAAGCAAATATTGTGGGTGTAGTAATGAAAACCAAGCAATATTACAGAAATGATGATGAATCGAGGAAATATGAAACTTTATTAGAAAAAGGGAAGAAATTAGTAAGTATTAAATTACCAGAAGTATCACTTCATCGAGCACTGAAAAACAAAAAAGTAAAAAACCTGACTAAGTTATTGATTGAATTGGCTACTGTAAATTGGAGAGCTGATTCAGAATTGGCATGGTTCTAATTCTTCCTGTGTTTCTGTTGAAGATGAGAATAATGAAAATGACGATGATGCTGAGTACGAAGAACTTTGCAAGTGTCAAGATGATGACGGTTGGGTGACCTTATAGCTCCAATAAGACATTTCTGTTCAGTTTAATAAAAAATGAAATGATAATTTTGTAAGAAATAAAGATTTATGTTTAGCTTATAACTCGTGTTCGTATTCGTCATACATAAACCATTAACCATGATTTGATTGATTCTCTAAACAAAATGAGTTTTGTCCACGTCGAACAGTCAAAAAGCATTTATGACCACGCATTTTGCTTATTGATATTAATGTAGATGAAATATTTTTGGTACAAACTCAAAATTAATAACAGTATTTTTTTCTAAATCTATTGTATTTTTGAAGATTTTCAAAATTAAGCTATATCCCCAAATTACATTTCATTGTTTCCTGGAAATTATGTAATTTGGATAAAACGCATTTTAGAAGTCTAACTCAATTTAAAAAATCCGCTGTCTCACACCGTTTTCGGGATAATTGGATAGTATGCTCTTGAAGAAACTAGTTTTTACGTTTACAACCTTACATTTTCCAAATGGAGTCAATAGAAACACCTGCTGATGAATGAAAATATATAAAAAGCTACAAGGGAGTGTTAAAAATTGCACTGCAAAACTTTTATAAAGCTATTGTATTTTCACATACTTATAAACAAAAGTAAACAATCTTATATGCAGAACTACATAAGTTTATGTTATAACAATATTTAGATCTACAGTTAAATTTAAGAAGAAATAATTTGTTGGTTAAACCGCATTCTGTCATTATATATTTGTTTTACTTCAGTACCTTTAAATATTTGCAGGTGGTATGAGATTACATACGCGTTATTTGCTAAACTCTTATATTATTCAGTTCTCAAATGTCTAAAATTATTTGTATTTGCAGAAAGCACTATTTCAAGAGTACCCTTAAGTTGTGAAAACCGCATCCCTCTATCTTTTGTAATTTCAGAGATACCCTACAATTTCAACTAAATTGGAACACCCTGTACTTTTATAATTTTCTTTGGTTGGAATTAAGAACCCATATCTTAGTATGAAATAAAATTTATAAAAGAAATCCTTTGACTGGTCGATTAGACACAATTTGTTGTTTTTTTCATATATTTCAGATATGGGAATACCCAATTAAGAAAAAGTAATAGAATTAATGCACACTTTTCTTTTCTTAAATATTTTAAAATATATGTAGCAGCAGTACTGCACAAACATTTTTTGGAATTGTATTGTTTATATATTTTACATTAATTAAATATTTACAAACTCATAAAGTTGTTCGTTAGTTTAATAAGAAATTAATATAATGGTGACGTTTTATTAAAACATAAACAAAATAATTTAACAACATAAACTTATAACTTAGATATTAAATATTAGATCTATATTGCACCACATATTTGGTTTTATTAAATTAAACAAAATCTTTATATAAAACTATTTCTATATTATATAACAAAATAAATAATAAACAGTATCCTATTAAATAGGTACTTAGATATAAAATTACAAATTCAAAAATTTTAAAAATAACAAACAGCAATAAGTTGTATATTTTATAAAATTATTTGGTAATCATTTATTACCAATATTCAACAATGACTAAATGAGTTAATACATCTGTTCCCCAAATTATACTTGGTTAAGATCTTTATATTCTTCAATGTTCTGAATTATGAAATACTATTTACAATAAATATTTACTTAGTCATGTTTATAACTGAAGTAAAAAATACTCATAATATAATATTTGATGGAAAGTCACATGTGCGTGTTCATAAATATGTTTCATTATTTTAAGCAATATAAACTCTTCATTATTTTTGTAAAAATGAAAAGCAAGATATGGTAGTACAATAAAAATAACAGTAGCTCATAGCACCGAAAGAAATAAAAATTTGTGATTCGATCTAAAATTTCTAATACTGTCACATTGAGATAACTAAAATATTTAATGCTCATAACTAATGTGCTTGGCATATCGAGCATAACCATTGCTTAATTGTGCTGACCTATACAGTCTTGATACATCACCATTATGTCTTTGCCCCCTTGAATTTTGAGAAGTGGGATAAACATACTGATAAGGTCTTAGAGGTGCCTTTTGCGTATTGAATTGCTGGAATTTCGGTACCCTTGGAGAATACTTATTAATATTCTGAGTAAATTTATTGGAGGAATAATGTTTCAAACCAGGCGTGGTGGCGGGTTTCTTATTGGCCCTGTAAGACTGTGGAACAGACTGATTTACTGCACTTTTTGTAGTAGACTTTACAGGCTGGAAACCATTTTCCATAACCGGTTCGTTCAGTTTATTGGACTTGTAATAGTTATCTAAATATTTGTTTAGTTCTTGCTGCGTCAGCTCGTATGATGGTTGAACTTCTTTGTTAGAATATTTATGGTTGGATGCACTGTGCGAATGGTACGTTGTTTCATATTTGTTTCTTTCTACCTCTTTACCACTCAGGTCTACTTCTATAGGATTGACTACACTTACATCAACAGGAATAACTTGCTCTAAAGGACTTTTCTTCAAAAAGCTTATATCAACTGGTAATTGTGATACCTTTAGATTTTGATATTGTCCTTTAATTGTTTGCTGTGGTCTTACAACGTTTTGCTCGTTTGCGTATGTATGATGATGTTTCAATGTAGACCTTACAGTTGACCGTTGAGATTCTTCTGCTAATTCTTCTTGCGGCACGTAAACATAATTTTGTTTTCCACTTAATGCACCGTCCTCTTCTTCTTGTTGGGTGCCATAGGTTACATCACCCCCATCTGCTTGATAGTCAGTGTTATCTGCTTGTTCGTATTCTGCGCTATCTGTTTGTCCATATTCTCCAGCGTATTGCTTTGGATATACGTACTCATATTTAGTTTCGTACTCAGGTTCCTTTGCTTCCTCTGTTTCATATTTTGCTTCATTGTGTTTTAACACTAACTGATTATGGCTGGTCGGCTTTTTGCTGTAGTCGGCGGGATGATGAAATGGACCGCTATGCTTTACAATGGCGTTGAATCCGGTTTTGTCATCTGCAGAGTAATCCACCGTTCTGACTGTACCATCTGGTTCAACTAGCGAGTATTGACCTTTTACTTTGTCGCCTTCCTTCTTTTCCCACTGATGCTTGATGTCACCAGAGTGAAGGTCCTTCACTCCGTAACTAAAGCTGTAGTCAGTCGGTTTCTGAAAATTAAAAGACATAATATAACAAACATTTAATGTGCTACATTCTACCTAAAAATACACGGCGAGGAAAAAGTAATGCAATATAACTATAACCTGTTCAGTTTTAATGTTTCAAAAAAAATGCCAAAAAAATTGCTAGACAACAAATACGACACATTTCTATGGCCTTGAATTTTTATTACGTCATTAGGTATCTGCACGAGAATACGAGACTTTAATTTTTTAAATAGCAGTCAATATTTCTTGGGTTTGGAATCATCAGATGGTTTAGTTTCTGTTGATATAAAATCATATGTAGGTTGCATAACTAATTTTTTTAGAGAAATTAAAAGTGAGCAAATTGATTAATTAATTTATGTTCATGATAATATCTAAAGTTCGCACTTTGTTCGCAGATGAAGTCATCAGGGGCGCACTTAGGACTCCAAGTTAATGTTTGTAAAAACCGAGGTAGAAACATATACCTACAAAAAGTTAAAATCAACATCTACCTTGTACTGGCAACTATTCGTTTTGGTACTGGAATAAAATTTAATAACCTGCAGTTGCTGTAGGCAACTATTCATTTGGTACTGGAATAAAATTTAATAACCTGCAGCTGCTGTAAATGGTAAGATGTTAGGCGTTTGTCGCTAATAATGTATTTCGGTTTTGAAAACGTGTGTTCAACGTCGACAGAGGTCACTAGGGCATATTTAGTAGTAGAAGTACATATAATTTTTCATGAATGGCGTATTTAGGGTAGGTTCAGAAATATATACTTTTTGGCATGAAAAAGATCTACTATAGGGCATAAAGTCAAGCAATCCCGAATTGTTCTGCAACACAGTATCAATTTTTTTCTTCGCATGTTCAGCAGTAGGTCCATATAACTGGGAAATAAACTGTCGCAAATAAAATACATTATTTACTGAGTTATTTATTGAATATCCTGATGCTGTCACAATTACTTCAAAAAGGCGAACAGCTGAAAATATTTGTGAATAATTAAAATGTATGTATGCTATATCTTCGCGAATTCTAGGATTGTTAAGTATGAGTGGCGCATATAAAATAGAAGTAGCATCACTTGAATGTAGTCGCTGTAGAATACTTTTTATACCGTCAAAATGAACGTAGTAATATGACGTTGCTTCTAACTGCGTAACGCAACGTACGGTTCCATTGCAATTGTTTTGTTTTACGAGTAGTAACCTGCTGTAGGTCTAAACATATCTAAATAAAAACAACACTCCTTGGCCTCGATTCTCGAATACAATGAAATTAATTCGAGTGGGAATGCATTTCAATTAAAATATTCCTGACTATATTATTATCTATGTGTATATTTACAATTCTTGAAGCTTTATATTACTTTAATAAAAATCATGTAAAATAATTCCTCATATTTTTATAGGAAATGGCTACAATGATAATGGTCAAGAATATAGAATTGCATTTTCTCATGAGAATTTACATCAGTTTATGAGGGAATCTGTTCTACTAAACTCGAGAATCGAGTCCCTGCTAGTAAATAAATCGGATGTTACTGTCGATTAGCTGGCATGAATAAAATTAAATTTGTTTCAATATAAATAAAATTTATTTAAATATCAAAGTCGTTTCTAAGTCCGGACCTTAGATCTGCGAACGAAGTGCAGGTTTTAGGATGCATATTAATCATTAAACAGTGATTTAACCTATCTGTTTTGATAAATGTTTTATATCGTTTTCAAGCATATTAGATGTAATTTTATGTATTTCTGTTCGTATTCTGGCTTTTAAATCCTTTAATGTATTTGAGTATTGTATTTGTAGACCACAGTTATAAGATGACTCCAGGCGAAATAATCTAGAGGATTTAAATGGGGTCATCTTGCAGGCCACTCCACTTCACCTCTTCTTCCTATGCATGTAGTATAATACTAATTAACGAATTTGCATGGTCACCTTGTATACATTTTTGATAATTTTAGAATATTTTGATTAACTAAAGTATGCCAAAGGAAAACAAAGTAGGTTGTATAATGATATTCATTGTTAAATAGATAAGTATTGCGCTATATTATAATAGAAAAAATTGCCACCTAACGTAAACATATCTAGGTTATTATATCATTATCTTTTCTGCCAATAAATGATTACAAAAAAGTATGAAAATGGTACGTTAGGTGCGGTACAAGTTGTCCGACTAGCTGCAGCTACTTTCTCGTTCAAGAAATCAATAACTTTCGCACGTATATTTATGTATATATCTATAATACATTCGGCCGGCTATTAGTTTGCTTGCCAACTGTAATTTCAATTACCTACACTGTGTAGCATACATTTTTTATAAAATATAGTTCTCAGTAAATCAATGTTCGGGTGTACATTATATCTTTCTACATGCCAGTTTAAGTTGACTAGTATGTAAATTTTCGTTGTTAGAATGTGCCTGTAAAAGAAAGGTATCAGATGAATAGTTCTCTGCAAAGCAGGAGAATAAATTTATTTTAATAACCTGCTAGTAACGAAGTGGGCAAACAAAATTATTGATATTTTTAGTCCATTATTATCAGTATGTTGTACACGTGCCAATTATTTGCAAAGCAATAACATGTAAATATGGTATAATATGGTTCTGCAGAAATAAATTTGAGTTTGCTTTGATTGAGACAATTTAATGAGGTACTATATACAGGGTGTTAGGGAAATAGTTGAGAAAAATGGAAACAAAAAATAATTTGGCCGATTTTAGAAGGGGTGTTATATGTGAAAAAATAATTTTAGCATATCCTAAGAAGTTAGAAGCCTTTAAAAGTAAGTGCTGAAATCAAGTTTCCACGTTCTTTTTAAATGTCAAAACACCAGATAAACTTATCATAAGAATGATAACAGCAGTTAAATAAATTGATAATAACGGCTGACAACTAAAATGACAGGAACCTACTACAGAAAGTATCGTTCTGATAATTATAGGGTTCGAGATGCCGGCTTTTATTTATATTTCATTTTTTAGTAAGAAAACTAGAAGATTTTTCGTAATTGATGTAAAGGCAAAAAAGTTGTGTTTTTCAAAGAAATGTATTTTAAGTACGAAAAAATTCTGATAATAAACATACAAGAAGTGTATAATTATTATTTCATCTCCTTACTGCTAGGTGACAAAGAATGGAATAGGTTAGGAAAGTGGCATGTTAACATCCATCCATGCAAAAATTGGAGTGTTTAATTTGAGCCGGTTTTAAAATAGCCCATGAAAACTTAATTCCAATATCCACTTATAAAAGGATGTAACTGACTAAAATATTTTGTTTACATGAAACACCCCTTCCACAACTATTTTCGAAACACTCTGTAGTATTTAGAGGCACATTTTGAAAAATATCTTTGTTGAAGAGAAAATAATACCTAAGCTGCATTTAAAATTTGTAAGATATATGCGCAAATATTGGTAACAGACATTTAAAAAAAATTTGTATATAGAAAACCACTATATAGTTCTCGTCTTACTTATACAGACTATGATTCTCTAATATGTTTCAATAATAATCAAGTATTACTAGAATTTCGACGCCACTGAGTATTACGAAAATCCGATCAGTTTATTTGACATTATTCAGCTTCATTATTAAATTGAGTAACGTGTTATTTACTTTTTTATTCAAAAATAAGTTTGCTACGCGGTAGAATAATAAAATGCAATTATTGTAACAAATAAATCGTAAGCTACTTACACTCAAGGATGATACGGTATGCGGTACAGTTACGAATCTTGTGGAAAAAATCGCAGATTGAGCCAAGTTAACGTAATATATACAAACTTCACAAAAGCCTTTGATGGACTAGACCATAGTATTTTATTACACAAATTAGATATGCTTGGTTTTGCTACTTCCTTGCTACAGTTGTTTCAATCATATTTACGCAATCGATATCAACTTGTTCAGTACCAAGGTTTTAAGTCTGATAAGTTCCTTCAAGTTTTTGGTGTTCCACAGGGTTCAGTACTTGGTTCAGTTTGCGTTGTTTATCAGTAGTATAGTAGGTAACGATCTTACATGTTCATTTATGCAAATGATTTGAAACTATTTTGTAAAATAAATACTATTAGTGACTGTCACGACCTGCCAAATGCTCTCAACAGTATAATCGCTGGTATTCGTGCAATAATTTATTCTTAAATGCATCGGTGCGATATTATATCGTTTTGTATAAAGGAGTGTGTAAGGGATCCAATCATTTTCGACTATGTACTGAACAAAACCACTTTACATAGACCTGATTTTATTAAGGATCTCGGAGTAACATACGATTCAAAGTTATCGTTACATCAGCAGCTTAGAAAAGTTTAACATTTATTATTAAGAATTCCAAGACATTTGCTGATACTGCTACTCTTCGCTTGTTTCGATTTATTTTACTTATTCCATCTAAATTAGAATATGCGTCTGTTGTTTGGAATTTAATATATGCTATTTCTATAGCTTCTTTGGAAAGAGTTCAAAGGCGTTTTGCAAAATCAGCATCATTCTTGATTGATGCTATCTATCGACCAGGTGGATTTCCACATTAACGATCATTGGCACGTTCCGACTTTGAATTGCTATCCGAAAAAAGCCTGTTATTTAGGTAATATTCTTGTACAAGGGTTGCACACCATTTTGGACTATCTTAACTGCCTTCATATAACAACGCCGAGAGCATCGGTAGGACAAAATTATATATTTTACCTACCCAGAGCTAGAACTAACATTTTTGTAGCATATCCATGTTATCAAATGATTTCAAGGTACAGTAGTTTTACATTTTTTTACGTCTCAGGTATAAAACGTAATATGCACAAGTAGTCTAAATTTATCCAGATAACTTTATTAAATTCTATTATGTTGTATTTTATTATACTTATAGTATGAATTATAACGAATTTTATTCATTCAACATTTTATTATTTTCTGTTAAGTTTACTATACGTATGTTGTGTATATTATTATATTAGTTTTTTTCTCCCCATTATAATTCTATGTCTGTATTAATGCTGTGTTAATGTATTTTATATAGTCACATAAATTTTATTGATTTCACTGTATAATTTTTATTTTTATGTATGTATAGACTAATTTATCCTATAATTGAGCCTATTCGATTCGTATTCAAAATAAATAAATGTATATTAAAAAAAGACACGAATTATAATAAAATAACAGTTTTGTTGTGTGAATTTCATTGTTATTCCCGATAAGACTGGCACGTTTCCTTATTCCTGCCTTTATCTGGTTTTTACATTTAATCAGTTAGAACTACAGTAGGTGAAAACATTGTCCCACATTTCATACTGTATTTGAAATGTATACGATTTTCCATTTATAAAAATATGGGTAGGTGCAATATATACATCGCCAGATTTCACAATGCAGTTAAATGGAAAAAAAAGATGAGCTATGGGACCTTGATAAATACAATGTTTCATCTGTCTGGCATCTGGCGAATACCTTTAACAAAATGTCGACAAATTTCATGAGATCGGAACAAGAATTTCTCTTTTCATAATGGCATGTGTTGACTTTCTGAATTGTTTACCATTAACGTATTTTATTCATTCTTTTCTTTAATGAGAAAGTCTGGGTAATATTCTGTAATGCTGGATAGATACTTATTCTGATTATTCATATATGACATAAAATTGTTACATTTCAAATGATGATTGTAATAGACTGGATAGAGCATTAAATTACTTAACATTAAATTAAAACATTTGTGAGTAATATAAAAGAGCAATTAATTTCAAGGGATTAATCCTGTGTCCTGTTAGACAAAGAGGGACATTCTGCTGGTATTTTTGACTCCGTCACTTTCACCCCCAAGCAAGGGTAAGCATCACCCTAAAATATTGAAATGGCATTGGAGGTTGAGTAATATTTATTTTGAAAGCTCTCACAATTCTTTTCACAGTAGACTTAAAATTTTATAATTCCGCCCAATACTTAATAAGAATTTTGATTTTAAAGTTGAAACTTAAATTAGTAACAGTAAAATGTCACTCATTCGAGTTTGGCCAATGGCATAAATTTAGTATTTCTTGCGTTACATTGATTTTTGGCAATTTGTTATCACTTTCGTAAAAAAACACAATTGTAAAAAACAGAAATGAATATATACACAAACAACGAACATAAAATTAGTGGATTCCAAATTTATTTTCAAGTATTATTTGGAAGTGTTGGTTGATAGTTTATTTAATTGTGTTTTTGAAAATTAAACACTATGGTTTATTCCATTGCGGAAAGGGTAGATATTTCGCTTTACTTTATGAACAATAAATGTGCGAATAGAACAGCTCAGCTATTTAATGAACAACATCAAGATCGACATGTCAGAAGGAAGTATGTTCTAGACTTAGTAAAAAAATTTCTAGATACAGGAAACGTAGCCAATAAAAAACGAGAAATTGAAAAACCTATAGTTAATGAAGCTAGTGAAGTTGCAGTTTTGAGACAAGTTCATCTTGATCCTACATTAAGTACGAGGCAACTGGCATATGTGTCTGGGATCAATCGAACTAGCATACAAACCGTTTTGAAGAAGAAGAAATTCCATCCATACAAAATATGTTTAGTTCAGGAACTTCATGAGGATGATTATGACCGTCGTTTGTAATTTTGCAAAATAATGAGTGAGCGAGCAGGGAATGATCCACAGTTTCTTTTTAACGTCTGTTCTTCTGATGAATGCAGTTTTTTCTTGAACGAGACGGTAAATCATCACAATTGCTGCTATTGGTCAGATTCAAACCCAAGAGTTTTTCACGAGGTGCATACACAGCAACCGGAAAAATTAAATGTATGGTCTGGAATTTTCGGTGACCGGCTGGTGGGTCCTTTTTTCTGCCCGGTAATTTGACTGGCCAAATATATTTGCTATTACTGGAAGACGCCATTGACCCTGCCTTGATTGATATTATTGAAAATGTTCCAGAGTATGATGAAGATCAACGTTTTCCACGGAATTGGATTGGGAGAAGAGGCAGCTTTGAGTGGCCTCCACGATCACCGGATTTATCGCCCCTTGATTTTTTTGTGGGAATACCTAAAAAGTAAAATCTATAAAACACAGCCAGCGTCCGTGCAAGATTTGCATCAAAGGATCTTCGACGAATGCCGTCGAATCACTTCGGAAATGCTTCAGAACGTGTACGAATGTTTCAAACAAAATCTTTATTCTTATATGGAAGCGGGCGATCATCAGTTTGAACATTTAATCAATTAATTAGTAAGCAATTAAACATAATTTAAATTTTAAAATGTACATTTTTTCAAAGTATTGGGTGAAATTATAAAATTTAGAGTCTGTTCTAAAGAGAATTGTTAGAGCTTTCAAAATAAATATTACTCAACCCCCAATGCATTTAAATATTTTGGGGTGATGATTACCCTTGCTTGGGGGTGAAAGTAACGGAGTCAAAAATACCACCAAAAGATGTCCCCCTTGAATCTAAAATCGACGAGTCTGAGCGTTTTTCTTCAATATAGAAGCAGTTCCTCAAAATAGCTTTGTTTCGTTTTCATTTGGCCGCCCTGCATTTTATTTTAAAATTCAACACCACGTGCCTTGAAAACCAATGATTATATACTCTTACTTCAATGTCTGAACATGAATTTACAAAAGGTAAATGAAATATAGTATCTACTATAAATTTCCGTCCTTTATTGAAAATATTAGACATAAATATATCCGTATTCTTATTTCAAATACTTACGTATTCATCATGTGCTGGAGCATATTGATGTACCGTTAGCGGATAGCAGTCAGAAAATGCTGTTATTATAAGAAACCATAATACCTGAAAATATAATTTTGTTATTAAAACAGTTGTTATGAGTTAAAGATGTTCACGAAACCTTTGCTTCCGCGAAGAAACATAAGTTTTAGGATAACAAATACACATACAATTGATGACAATTTAATGCAAAATATTTCTTTCTCTCTTAAGATCAGTTTAGAAATTAAAACGAATTCAAAAGTATAAAACGGATTTGTGACCAACAGCCATTTTAAGTTTTTCCCAAATATCTCCAAAGAAAATAGATTGACAATATCAAATGACATGATTTTGATGGCTAATTAACATCATCGTTTTTTGAAATTACACGTCCAGGAAATGTTTCTCTTCATAATCCGTCACTAACAAAGCCGTGCGCCATGCATACCGATATACAGTATGCGCCAAAAGTATGGAATAAATTCAATAAAAACGAATCAATTATTTTTTGGGAAAAATCCTCGAACAGGTCGATTTTTAATTTAAAAAATACATATTTTAGCGTAAAATACGATTTTCAAATGTCATTTGTTTTCGATTAATAACGTCATCGATTTTTTTTAAATGGCAACACCATATTTTTTTTCTTGATTCTGAAAGATCGTTTAATTTTCTATCAGACAGTACTAAAATTTTGTCCTCTTACATAGGAAAGTTTTCGAGTAAATGACGATTGAATGTTAGAAAACGTAAATCAATTAAAATAAAGCAAAAACGTTATCAAGTTTAGTTTTTCGAATACCATAGTTCTTTTATGGATCACGTAGGTGAAAATCTTTGCAAAGTGTCATTGTTACACCGACTTTCTAATAAGTATTGTAAGCGACATAGAAATTATTATTCAATTTAAAGTATTATGGCACATTTAACTGTTACTCAAAGAATTGAAATTTTAATTCTTATCGGATGCGGGAATATGACTAGAACTCAGCAGGAAGTTTGCGATTTATTTAATGAAAAATATATCACAGTCAGTAAGGTAGAGTCTAAATTTAGAGAAACTGGCAATGTTGTAAATATTCCAAAACCTGGATGTCCAAGGATTAATGAAAATCAGAAACAGAACATTTTGATAATAATCCTTCACGATTCAGTGCTACGTATCTTGAGGAAGGAAAAATATCATCCCTACAAAATTCAACTTGTGCAGGAACTCAATGAAGATGATCCCGATCGCCGCTTACACTTTTGCGAAATTCTAATGGATTTATGTCAAGGAAATAGAAATTTACACCGGCAAATACTTTTTTCAGATGAGGCCACATTTTGTCTGAATGGTACAGTAAACCGTCAAACTAGCAGTTATTGGAGTCGGGTAAATCCTCATTGGATGGCAGAGGCACATACCCAACACCCTCAGAAATTAAATGTGTGGGCTGGAATAGTTGACGACAGAATAGTAGGGCCTTTCTTCTTTGAAGCAACCCTTACAGGACAAAGATATTTAGAGTTTCTAGAAAATGACCTTGTTCCAGCCCTTGCAGTAATTTTTCCTAACGATAATGACCCTGAAATTCCTGACGATACCATATGGTTTCAGCAAGACGGTGCACCTTCGCACTATGCGCGTCTTGTACGAGATTTTTTGGACAACTGTTTTCCTGGGAGGTGGATCGGCAGACGCGGACCAATAGAATGGCCTGCAAGATCGCCAGATCTTACACCTCTTGACTATTTTTTATGGGGATACTTGAAGTCAAAAGTGTACATTAATAAACCACGTAATTTAGAAGAACTTCAAAATCGCATTCGGGACGAAATACGCAGAGTTACCCCAGAAATCATTCATAATGTGCAAGAAGAATTTCTTCACAGACTTGCGCATTGTCAAGAAGTTGGTGGATGGCATTTCGAACATTTAATTTAAGTATAAAATTTAATCAATTGTATTTTATTTTACATACCTCAGAATTGTAACTTTTTTATGGATAAAATTTACGTTTTCTAACATTCAATCATCATTTACTCGAAAACTTTCCTATGTAAGAGGGCAAAATTTTAGTACTGTCTGATAGAGAATTAAACGATCTTTCAGAATCAAGGAAAAAAATATGGTGTTGCCATTTAAAAAAAATCGATGACGTCATTACTCGAAAACAAATGACATTTGAAAATCGCATTTTACGCTAAAATATGTATTTTTTAAATTAAAAATCGACCTGTTCGAGGATTTTTCCCAAAAAATAATTGTTTCGTTTTTATTGAATTTATTCGATACTTTTGGCGCATACTGTATTTAGACCTTCACAGTTACCTTCTCACGATATAGACCATTCACAGTTGCAGTATCAACAACATCATTTTTAAATGACATTGGACCAAACACCAAACAGTGACTCGTTTAAGGTGTACAGGTTTCTCATGTATCAACCCTGGCTTTTTCTCACCCCAAATACGACCATTTTTCTATGAATGTAGCACCACGCATTTGAAATTGACAAATGTACACAATGTTTTCAATGACATCATGGCTTTAATTCCTGTGTTATTTGAATTTTATATGCCTTGAGTGAGGTTGTGATGGAATCACTCAATCTAACTTGTGAACGTCGACTAAATAATGTTTCTGGGCCTTTACCATTACTTTTTTAATTCACCAGATACTTCTGTTAATGATATTAACTACTCTATTTTCCTCTTCTTTTATCTTCCACCAAATATATTTTTTGAAATTCTATTAATAGTGCTTGCAGATGAATAATTATCCATTCCATTTCCATTTTTATGAATGTCACAAGATTCAGACTAAAGTCCCTAAATTTAGGTCAAAATTCTTACTACCAACATTGATATATAACTTTGAATTTCAATACATTTTTGTCAGATTGCAAAAATAATAAGAATGTGATTGAAAATATTAAACATGCGGAAAATACTTAAATATTATTCCACTCTATATTATCTTAATTATTAAAATGTTCCTCTGGAATAAAAAATGGCATCTGTCAAACCGCCATTTTTGGATAAACGGAAACATCGGGTGTGAGACTTTCCCAGGCAAATTTAAATAGTTAAAGACACCGTTCAATTTGAAAGATTCTTTATAATTCAAGTAAACTTTTTTCTTATTTGTGCCCCCATCTATCAAATTATTTAATTAAGTGAGTTTGTTAGAAACAATTATTTTAATTAATTCTTTTATCGTTATGCATTCTACAACATATACATATTTAGTTCAGTTAATATGATCTGTCCTTTTCAAGGCGAATCTTTTTGTAGAAATCTCGTTAGACACTAACCATGAACGACGATATTCCATAGGACATAATTAGGTCAAGTATGTTGACAATTTCTTTATTTCATACTAATTGTGGCATTTTTATTATAAGTTAAATGAAATAAAAATTGCATTTCAAATGTTAAATAAAGAAGTAACCATTTAATTCAACATCAGAAAGTGAAAACTGGATAAAGTAAAAGCAATATAATTAAAAACAATTATCGTGATTAAGAGTACTACGTTTAACAAAACATGCAAGCGTG
Organism: Monochamus alternatus; assembly: GCA_037114965.1. Taxonomy (NCBI): domain Eukaryota; kingdom Metazoa; phylum Arthropoda; class Insecta; order Coleoptera; family Cerambycidae; genus Monochamus; species Monochamus alternatus. Next base: position 66,243,886 of record CM073431.1, on the reverse strand, counting down.
AACTATGACGTAATTATTAAATAAACAATGGACTATTAGCAAATGTTAAGTACTAAAAGTTAAGGCTTGAATAATGACCTTAGTGGTCGTAAGTACTACCTGCCTTACAAAATCGTTTTGTTTAGTTTATAAATTTACATAAACTGCATTTATGTCGTTTCATACATTATGCACTTTTTGACGTTGGCATTATATTTAAGGGTACTTGTTAAATAGATTTCCAAATTTTCAATTTTATCTAATTTTTGAGAAGGATTTAGTTCTTTTAATGATAATTACTGTGCCTACAATTACGGAATTCCAGGAATCAATTATTCTGTGACCTATATCAAACAGCTAAAGTCACTTGTCAGACATACACCGGCTTCAAGCTTATTAGCTCTCATCAGTATGCCGTAGGTAAGGTAATCGACGAATAACCTTAACTGTTTTAAGTCTGTCTAACCCAGTAAAGACCATGTGTAACGTGCCGGACTAATAAACCACATACACAAAGCGTTCTACATCACAGTAGAAAGCACTATATCGCGATTTGGCAATAACGATATGTTGCAAACAGTAATTCCAGAAAACAACTGCTCTGCGGACTATTGCCCCGGCCAACATTGAATTACATCTGGAAAACCTATATCAAACAGCTCAAGTCACTCGTCAGCACGCTGGCGTTCCTGGAATTTCGTGTTTGCAGTTTTCAGTGCATGGTTCGTATATGTAGCTTGTTAGTCCGGCATGGAGTAGCAAATAACCGCTAGATGTAGCTGTGCTACTCCCCGATAAAGAAATAATTAATTATCAATATTAGATTATTTACGATAACAAAAGAAGAAGATTAATTAAAACAGTAATTTTGACAAAATATCAATAATTTGTGTGGTGTAGATATATGATTCTAGATCGAACTTCTGACTAAAGTTTGTGCCAAAAACATTGTTTGCTTATTACTTGCTTTTAATTTTTAGAAAAATGCTAAATCAAATGACAAATGTTAGCAACGCTAGATACACCCTATAGTATTTTATTACTAGAAACCATTTAAGAATATTTCAGATTATTACTAAGTACTGGACTGAGGCTACTCCAAATAAAATAAGCAAGTCGTTATTGACTTCCGGTATAACCGGAAGTGGCAGAAGCATGGAAATATTTTAAAAGGTAGACCTTACTAATGTTGATAAATAGCCAAATTTTCAGAATCACTTTATATATATATATATTTTTGCATATATTGACCATAGCCGTTCATTCTGGGACATACTGTATAGTTTGTTGTAAAATTATTGAAGAAAGGCATTTTAATATAGTAAACAATAAATGTTTATAATATTGAAATACCTACTTAATTACCTTCTCATTTCAATACAATTTCACAGACTTTAAGAATACATAAAATTATTTCAAATTACAATTATGCATTTATAGGGTGTAACAGAGATATTGAGACAATTTTTCAGGGTCGATTGCTATTATTTATAAAAATAAAGAAGAGTAGTTAACCAGAGGCTTTATGATCCTCGGAAAATTCATCAATTTCACTTGAACCATTGACTATCAATTTAATAAAATGCGGTTTTTTATGGTTACTGCCTTCATTGATATGAAGAAAAAACAATCATAGTCTTTGTCTCTAGTGTTTTCGTAATGACAATATAAGCGGTTGAATTTAATTATGTTAAATCAATTTCAGAATACTTAGAGATGTCTAATTATAGAAAGATTTTATCTATTCCTTTGACTACCTACCTTCCATTTGTATAAAGGATTAGGAGATTTAGACTATCGTTAATTTTCTATTAAATTTTACATGACGCTGAGATATTTTGACAAAACCAAAATTTGTTGGTCTTTCTCTGAAGGATCGGAGAATCCTTAAAAAACGCTTTAAGAAACATCATCTCTGTGTTTTTTTTGTTTTCTTTCGAGAAGAACCTTTTAAAAATCGTTATTATATCATATTCAAAAAAAACATATTAATAGTTTATAATATGATTCAGAAAAGAACAATATTAAAGATAAAAACTGATTAATACTTTATTGTTAACTATAATATGGTGACGCATTTGTATTATTTTAATTATTTAAATTCATTAAATAATTTACATTTCATTAACATTCATGTAATTTTTTATTTATTTGTAAGTAATTTTTATCTATTAAATAAAATTTATGAGTAATGAAAAGTGTTTCTTTTTTTTAACTATACATATTTATATTAAAATGTAAATTAATTCCCTACTAGGTACTTTTTTTGTTTTAAAGACAACACCCATAAAGGTAATACATTACGCCAAACTCTAGAATTCTACAAAACAATATTTTGACGTAGTTATCTTCAAGTAAAATTTCTAGCATTGTTATGTTTTGAACAAAATATCTTGGTTGCATTGGAAGCAAGAGCGTGTTGAATTATATGAATGTAAATAAGAAATTTCACCCACCTGGAGCATCCACATTATTTCAAGTTCAAGTTCTACAAAACATTCACGCAACCGGCACAACTACTTTCACAAACTGCAATCAGGTGAATCTGAAGATATATTTATAACATCTTCATACATCCCTCCCATTGTGGCTATATTTCATATTTTCAAAATTGATTAAGTGGCCATAGACAAGCAGGTGTTGGTTATAAAAGAATTTTCTAAGCAAAATTATGGTTTATACGCGTTTAATCTATAGTCATAAAAATTTACGTTCGCAGAAAAACAGTAAATTCAATTACTTAATACATTATCTGTTGCTATTTTTTCCAAACAGGTAAATACAAGGTGATTTACAACTTATTAAAAAAAATGAATTTTAAATACAATTTTGTAAAAAAATCTAAATGTGTAGTTACAAAATTATAAATAATTAAAATACGATTCTGCACGGCACTGCAAACTGGTTATGCTGTAGTTGACCGGCACGGCGCCAAAGTGTATTAAAAAATTAACGGACAAAAAACTGAAAGCATATCTCAAGGAAAGAAATAAACTAAATTTTATAACATTTATCCTATGTCAGCAAATTCAACTGCTTATGTCGCTATTGTTATTATTAATTTATGAAATTAATTTGTGGTTTTAATTAATAAATAATTTGACATAATTTCGTCCACCGACGTGTAAAAACATTTAGGCTCGTCTTATCCAGTTTCTACGAACACAATTGTTTCTGATTCTTGTCCGTTTTGAACTCATAATTTATTGACAGCAGCTATAATACGTTCGCGTAAATCATAAATAGTGGTTACTTTAGTGTGATATACTTATTTCTTTAAATATACGTACAAAAAGGAGTTTAAAGATTTAAGCCAGGATATCGTGACGTCCATGGTACCGGTCCTCCTCGAACAATCTATCAAACCCCTTGGACTTCAATAAAGTACTCCTGAACATTTTATCGAAGATAAGAGGAAGCACCATCGTGCAAAAACTACATGTAAAAATAGCTTTATCTGTAACTATCACGTCAGCTGTAATTCTGAGCTTTTAAGCATTTTGTTGCAGCAACCATTGAGAAGATTTAATCCGTAAGAGATAATCTCTTCATATCAATTATTGGACACGCTGTATATGGTACGAATATAATTGAGTCTCACGTATGATATACCACACTGTTGATTGGGACATTCCTTGTACTTGTTGAGCGATTTGCCTAGTACTTATTCGGGAATTCTCTTCTCTCTCTGTTTCTCAGCTGCTGCAATACACCGTAGTCGCCTTGGACCTCCATATCTTCTACGATTCGGTTGCAAATTTCCCGTGTCACGCACGCGTTGCACTACAGTGATAAAAGTAGCTGCATTTGGTACATGTCTACCGGGAAATCGTTCGGCGTGCAGACGTAAGCTGCTAAAGCGTTTTGTCTTGCATATTAAAACGATATTCTTCAACTCCGAATTGCTATAACGTAAGCCATCTTTGATATTTGAAAAACTAATTCCGATGACGGTTGAGACTACAGTAGCCCAGCGATGTAAAGGTTGAAAATACTAGAACTTCAATAATTTTTTTCTCGAAAACTATAAGGGTTTTACAAAAATTCTTTTCGCGGCATTTATTCCACTCTTCATGACGCATATATTTCCAAATTTGTTGGTTAAATTATGAATCACCCTATATAGAACTCAATTTAAGAAAGATTTAGGAATAAAATAACAAATTCTTCAATTTGCGATCAAGTGAATAAAAATGAGTACAAGTCTTAGAATTAGATAGTAGCCCAAGGACCAACTCTTGAAGTATCCTAGAAGATGCATTAATATTTGTTTATTGGAAGCTACGGGATCACTTATGATACATAAAACATAGCAAGTTTTGTTTAATAAAATAAGCATAAGGAAAGAAATTATAGACTATGTTATATGCTAGGCCTTGACTGACGTACCTCATTTGTTGAACATTGCAATGATAATATTATTGACATAATTTTAGGCAACTCGAGACCAACTTAACTACAACAAAATGACGTTATATTACGAGATTTTGGTCTATTGGGTATCTATTTTTGAAACAGATGCATGCCATATAAAGTAAAATTGATTGATTTTTTATAACAATTAAGTAAGATTTTCCAACTGCTTAGAAGTTTAGAACCTCACTCGCATATAATATATTATACGTTAATTAACTCAACTGAAAACTTTCTTAACTTTCAGTTGATTAGATAGAAAATATTGACTCAATTTAATAAAATTTTTATTATGCTACCTGTTTTCCTGCTTTCATTTAAAATAACTTGATTTTATTACGTCCTGTTTTGATTTAAAGTCATAATCAGCAGAACTTTACAATAAATTATCTAGCGATCTGTTTGAAAAGTATTGTAAGACACAAGCTCGTAAATTAATCTAGATGAACCATTCCTCAGAAAATATTTATGCTGCCGTTTTTGTGTTTCACTTTCTTCATACATATTTATGAATTCATAGTTCACTACATCAGTGAATTTCTAAATGGGCTATAATTTTGTCTGCAGAGGCGCTAATTTTGGTCAACCAAGCGTAAATTTTATTAATAGTTGAAAATATTTTAAAACGTTTCTATACAGAAACCGTCACTTAAAATTCTTTAGGCCTGTATCTCCGTTATTTTTTAAGATATCTTAGCAATCAAGGTATCATTTGAACAACGTGCCCTATGCAAACTGTAAACTATTTTTTATTTTGTCAAGTATCATAAGACGAACTTTACTGAATGATAATAAACTATTTCGAATTATATGCACAGAAGATATTCACATAGAAAGAATTACTTGGACAGATACCTGCTGATATTAGCGGCCATTGTCTGATCTATCAACTAAATTCGTTATTAAAGCTTAATTCCATATTATTTTAAAATATCTTATCAGAAACTGTTTGTTCAAATTTCCATTTGTTGTTCTGTAATTATCATTCACTTCTTCTGGTGATGTGATCAAGGGAGAATATGAAAGTGTAGATTAACACGGCCGTTCTTATACGCAAATTTTCAATAAATTCATAGCTGTTGAGACAGTCTAAAAAAATGTGAGTAAGAAAGAATATCTCTTTACTGTGTCATTGATACAAGCTTCTCCCAGAGTGTATAACAGTTTCCAGGCTGACAAGTCATTTGGAATAAAAAAAAACATCATTTTCACCTGCTATGTTTTATCATATAATCTGAATTTTACACGTCAACTGCACATTGAAAAAATTGTGTACGGTATTATAACCATTGTTACACCCCGCAGAATTCTATCAAAAAACTTGTAACAAAAACTACTAAACTAAATATTAACATTAAAAAATTGTCATGGCATGTAAACATAACCCGTGGCCGAAAACGCAATATCATTGGTGTGACGTCACACGACGTTCAGTGCGGTTTATGTTTCCGTAGACAAAGGTGGGCACTATTACGGTGTTGATGATGTAAACAGGAATTTGTTTCTTTCGTTTTTGTGCCACTTTTTGGTAATAGATAATGTAAGTGCTATAATAGCGGGTTTTGTGTAAGCATAATCGGACGATCATTTAATTTTATACTTGGTGCTAATTTCAGTTTCATTGGTAAAGAGCAAATACAGAGAGTCAACACAAGCAGCTGTCTACTATTTAACATTTTTTGACAATACCGTAATTATTATTGGTGATGTGGTGATCTTATGGTATTGATAGAAATAAAATAGAGTTTCTCTTGTCACAAATTAAGAGTTTTTAAAATGTATAAAAATTATTCATTTTCCTTTATAATAAAATTAAATTCAACTATAGAAAAAATTTATAAAAATAGAATTTTTTAAATAAAATTATATTGTTACCTCTTGTATGACTTGTAGATGGTTCACAATTTGACCCCGAAATCGGTTGTTACTAATGAATAAAGGATTGTGAGCTAATATGACTTTTCTTCTTTCCTTTGAATTTTACAATGTACTCGCATGTATCAATTTTGAATTTATTATATTTAATTCAGTATGTTCATGAGATCCTTATTTTGAAAGTTTATGGCGATATGTTATGGTCACCAAAGTACCTTTTCCTGGTGGTCAAATAAATAAAATTTGTCTAACTGAATATTTTGCCTTTTTGTTACATAAAGCAGAAAAATGTGAAAATAACTCTTAAACTTTGTAGTGCATAATTATTTAGTTAATATAAGAGATTTTCCTTTAGCTCATTGACGATGAAAAGTAAAAATCTCTTCAATGTAAAATTTAACTTTCCTTTCACGTTAATATGCATTATATTAATGTTGGATAACAGGCATGTAAAATTATTTTTTGCTAGTCTGTTGTGTGTCTGGAGAAAACTGAAGCTATTTTGTAACACTTAAAATATTTATAAATGTAAATATTATGATTATTTAGATTTATTACAATGAATCAGTTTAAGATGTTTGAGTGTGCACATGCCTAATTCTAATTATTAGAAAGCACCTAACTACTTGAGCTATAGAGAATTATGTATACTCTATACAGGCTGTCCGGAATATATGTGTCTATATTAAATAGGCTTGTATATCTGACCAAAAAACTAAAAAAAACTGTTAGAAAAAAATGTCTAAAACTACTAGTTGTTCTACAAAAATACAATAAATCTGTAACGTAGGAAAACATTGTAATGTATCACCTGCTGCTGTTAATCTAAACGTATTATTAGTCATAGTAAAATTGTGGCTAGTGCATTGCGTCTTTCTGTGCTTGCTTGATACTTGGGAGTTTACATAAACAAAAATGGAAAGTCACATAAGTCATTTTGAACATTTGTAACTACTTCACATTTTCTTCTGTGTTGAGAAAAAGAATTGTTAAGTAAAATATGTTTAGCACAATTTATAATCTACTTGAATTATATACAATGTGAATTGACATTTATATACCGGGTGAATCTTTCGTAGGGGTTTTTCTTTTAACACGACATAGGCCTCAAAAAATAAACATTTTATTTAGTCCGATGTTCAAAATCGTCACAGTGATTTCGTTCTCATAAATTGTCACTTGCCTTTTACATAACTCTGCGCATGCACCTAGAAGAGAAATCCCGAATTATTTCCGCGGCATTTTATATCCTGTTCAAGCAACTTTTCCACCGAGTTAGCTTCATTTCACTCTTAAAGAGGAAACATGGATTTAGATCTGCTGATCTCACCATTTCCAAATTCATATTGCCTAACATTTAAAAGCACATTCTCAAGTAGGCAAAATAAGTTCTAAAAGATAATTTAAGTCAGTCATTTGGACTGTAAGAAAAATAATCATATTATTATGCCGTAATATGAATTCTTTGCCAGTGCATCAGAAGCACTGTGAAGTGATTCTACATAAAACAGTACTCTTTACTTTTTTCCATTTGAAGCTTTATTTTTCAGAAAAAGTTGTTAAAGCTATGATACCATTCACAAACTTGAAAAATTATGAATTCCGTAATTTAAAAATAAAAATCAGTTATCCGTTTATTTCCTAAGGATATAGTACAATAAACCTGAGATTTTTTTGTGTAGAATAACAAGCCTCAAATGAAGAAAATATTTATTCTAGTATTTTTAAATATATATATATATATATATATATACGTCTTGTTGCATTTGACAATAGTCGAACAATTTTTTCGGGAAAATTAAGCTTCAAATATAAAAAAGTAAAGAGTACTTTTTTGTGTAGAATGAAGCACTGCTTCGAATGCAATGGCAAAAAAATTAGAAAAAAATAGGAACAAAATGGCATCAAATTTATAAAAAAAATAGGAACAAGTTTTAGAAAAAAAACTGAGTGGCATTACGCATACCTAGTACCATCTGTGGTACTTGATAAAACAACTTTTTTAATAATGTTCATAGAGACTATCTACAACCCCATACAAAATTACAAAACCAATAAAAAAAATACGAGTTAAATAATTTCTCACGCAGATTCTGTACTTATTTTTTTCCTAGTGTTTCTGAATCACCCTGTATATTACAATATAGTTGTGGACAAAGTATATTATCTCTAAAATAAAAGGTACGACTTATTGAAAATATAAAAATTATACGAAGAGCTATGTACTCAACTGAAGAAGGAAAGATAAAATTATAATGTTCGTGAAATTCCAGAATTTTGAAATGTTACATAAAAAATAAAGTTTCATAAAGTTCTATGTTACTTTATACAACATAAAATATAAGATATGTAACATGATTTTCATAAGGTAACAAAAAACACATATTAATATTGAAGTTTAGCCTATAGGAAAGCTAGCTCATGTATGGCCACCTTTACATTAAATTTTACACAGGAATGTAATTTGGGTTTTTATATCAATACTTGCATACTCGTGAAATTCAGTTGGTTTTGAGATTCGAAAACACGTTACTTGAAGAATTTGTTTAGGTTTTTGAGGTGCATATCGTGTTAAAAGGAAAACATGGCAACATTACATTCCCCGAGTTATTTATATCACTATAACAATTTTGTGGTAGTTTCTTAGAAGTAATACATACAACCAAATTTATTTCTTTGTTTTTATAATAATTGAATTAATTTGGTAAGGCGTTCGACTGAAACTAATTAATTTCAGTAGGAAATAAATGCTGTAAAAAAGTATTTCAAGAAAAACGTATTACTTACAGTAACAAGCTTTTAAACTTATTAACTATTCCTCAAATTCTAACAAAAACTAATAGTATAAACATATTTTTAATTAGCCAAAACTTACAATACATTAATCTATTGGTTAGATTAATTTATAAGAGGCTAATTTAGTGCATACTAGCTGAATAATAACTTTAGTTGGTATTTTTTTATCAACGTTGTAATTCTGCATTTTTTGCAGAGTATTATTTAATACTAAATAGTTGTTTGGAACAGTTTTTTCATTAATTAATTACCAATACGTTTTGTATTTCCTAATACATAGTCGTAAAAAATAACATTTATTAAGTAGCCAAAACTATAATAGAATAAAAAATATACAACTATCAGTATCTGTTAGCTATATTTAGGAAACATTTCACTAAATTATGGACCCTAGTTAACAACCTATGTTAATTGCAAGTCATTGTTTTGAATATAAAATTCAATTATAAATCTAGTTTTAGTTTTTACAAATTTATGTGTCAATTATTTCGCTTCCCTATACATCTACTATATAATTATTAAAATTACCGGAACTAGTTACTTATACTAGGATCTGGAGATACTATACATCAAAATATGATGATTGAGCTTAACATGCTTTATATAAATATTGCAGGTTTAAGAGGTACAGGGTGTTGAAATTTTAATTTGAAATTTATCAATAATTTTGGAATGTTTAGGAGAATCAACTCGAAAATTATGTTTTTTGTTTTTTTTTTTTTTTTGTATGAGAATTCCGAATTTGATGCTGAATTCGCCGCTATATGTACAGGACGTTAATTATACCCTGTCACTTCTGTAAATCAGAACACATTTAACTCTTTTGGTTTTTGGGTTAGGTATTTGCATTTTAATCGTTCGATGCATTTTGCTTTTATAAAATTGTTATTCTTTTAAATTACAAGTATGCGGGGTAACAACAACAAAGATAGCAAATAACAATATCAGTCAGTAACAATAATACATGAAAACTTAAGGTAAATGCTCACAATGTGCGCCCTGCATTTCAGTACACTTTGCAATGCGCTTTCTCAAAGATATTTGCATATTGATTAAAATGTGCCGATTATTTTTTAATCGACACTTCTTGAATTTTTTGTTGGAACTTCTCAATGGAATAATTTTTTTCTTTGTAAACTATTCCCTTCATTTTAGACGTTATTGAGAAATCCAGAAGGTGGAAAATATTTGGCTGCATTAAGTTTATTAAAAATTGATTGAGCAACTCAAAAACCGATAGAGTTAGATGAATAAAACAAGAATGCCATTTCTGTGTAAAATTTAACGGCCTTTTGGATTTTTAACTCCGTTTAGCTACATTACATTAGTCAAAATAACATATGTTCTGATTTACTAAAGTAACATGGTATAGCTAATTAATTTTAAATTAAAATTCCAATTGTAAATACCCTGTACCTTGTAAACCTGCAACACTTGTATAAGATATGCTACGATCAATCATCATGTTTTGGTTTGTAGTATCTCTAGTTTAGACATTGCCATAATTAATATTTAAGTGCAGCATTTTTTTATATAATCGGTTTCACTATGTAAGAAAATTAAAATTTGAGTTTCCTTTATAGGTGCCTACCTATATAACGGATATACAGATTCTTTACATTTGTTACAGTAATGTTTACAGTAAACCAAGTAAAATAACAGTACTGATTAATTATTTTCTTGAGAGTAACTTAATTTTTTTTAATTAAATCATAAATTTTCGACAGAAAAAAGTATATTCAAATACATAGGTACGTAATATTAAATTCGTCTTTTTTCATTCTTCTCGGTGGTATCAAAATTAAATATAGCGGGTGTTAAGAAAATTAGATATTGACTATGAAAACTTCTAGCATCTAGATGGCGATGAATTTTTTTCCACCTCTATTGGAAAGCTTATGCCGAACAATAAGTACAAGGGTACCAAAGCTTATAACATATTTTTCAGTAATTTTTGAATTTTAATTATAAGAAACTATTGCTATTAAAACGGCTATTAACATTAATTCTTGCATACGTTTCATTATTATAAAGAGAAACTTGTACATAATGTAGGTAGATCACATCTTTCCGATTACAATCAAAACTGAAGAAACTCTCAGTTTTCGTTTTATAGTGTGAATGCAAATCTTTTGCGTTTTCAGACGGCCTGTACAGGCCACCTGCGTAGTGTGCAGTTCCCATTTAATATAATATCCATTGCCGATGCTAAGATTCCATGCATCATCAAAATGACCTCTTGGAATACGCAACCTGGTAAATTTATTTCTGAAACATAATTAATTTTCTGTGAAGAAACTCAATAAAAAGTTATAGGCATAAAATATGTTTTATTCAAAGTAGACCTACAAAGAAATCCCACATCACTGAAATCTTTAACGGTGTATTACGATTTACTGATTTCATGGTGAAGCCACCGTTAATGCCATCAGTCAGTGAAAATTGTCTTCAGTACATGTTTATGATAATTAGAATCATGATTGTTTTATTAATAGTGAATTTACTGTACTATAAAATAATTATAGAAAGTAGTAATATAATGATCATATAAATCATTATAAGTCAATACCACATACGATATTTCAAAAATCTGTTTATATCAGGTGGAAGGTATCAATTTTGCAATCAAAATTTATTACCAATAAGTTTTCTCTATCTCTTAAAATAAAAAAGTTAGACAGCCTTAAAGTTTGGGCACTTTACAGTTTTTTTTGTTATTATTCATAAAGTTGGCCATAGATCTCAAATTTGTTTTTACGAGCATAAAGACCTCCAAAAATGCAACAAAAAAACAATTAAAGATTGTTGACGTATCTCGCATATTAAGCGAGATACATGGGAGTGGCCCTCTTATGTGATACAGCCTGTATATTAGAGCTTAGAAATTATGATTTATCATTAATTAAAAAGAAAAATACCGGGTGTCACAGAAAGATTAGAACATTGCTCAACTCGGAACAGGGCGATTCAGACTAACTTACTTATTTGAATTCAAAAGCAACAGAGGCAGCAATATGATGCACTGAAACAACAATTTTTTAAATTATCAAATGCTGTTTTAACCCAGGCATACACAGAACTTTTATTATTTAATTGTATACTTATCTAAAATATATGGCCATGAATGGAAACAGGTATGCTATCAAGTCTAGTTGAACAAAAAACAAAAAAATTAAACAAATATATGCTGTGCATTGGATCACTTATATTTCATCAAAAATTTTCCTAGATAATCATTCACACAGCGTCTTTTTTTACTATGCTTGATACACAGCAGGCTACAGTTTTGTTTATCATTATGCAGTGGTTTGCAATGTGGCTACCAACTCCAAGTTGAAAACACAGAAAACTGTAATTTAACTTCGACCATGGCTGAATAGAATGTATGCACACCTCCATCGACTAAACAATTTATTTGTATTAAAATCTCGACGTGAACATAACTAACACTAACACTAACTAAACAATTAAGAATATGCATCCGCCCTGTAGAATCTTCATAGAAGACATAGAAGATACCAAAACAACCTGTAAGGTATCTATTTATATTTAATGAATATTTTGACACTCAAACAAATACTTGTACCAATGAAAAAGTCTTTCGCAAAAATAGTATTATAGTGATATTAAAGAATTGAACCTCGATACCACATTTAGCAGATCTCAGTAGACTTTTTTAAATACTGTGTGTTTCACAACTTATCTGATCATTTTTAACTACTCTTAAATAACAAGTCTATTTGTTGCAAAAAATAGTAATAATACAAATCCGACCGAAGATGAGATAAAAATTAATAGTTAAAGTTTATAACATATCATTGTTTATTTTTATAAAAGCTGTTCAAAGCTGTATTCATTTACTTGCAACCTTGGGCCCGTCAAATCCAATTTACTCGCAGTAGTTCAATAGCTCCTTCTTCTTGCTGTTCCTGAAAAGGCACATTATCAGCAATTGAGTTGGTAGGTTTACACGTGGTTTACACAAACTATCGGTATTTTCTACTTCGGTACAGTATACCTCGTTTTTTGAGTATTTCTATAGTAAAAATCTATAGAATTTAGATCTGAAATATATCAACCAAGTTGATTTACAATACTTTCAGTTACAAAGGTTAAATAATAAGTTTTTGGTTTTATGAGATAGAATACAAATTTTGATATTCAATACTATTAAGTTTCTAAAATACTCAGTAAATATAAAGTAAATAAATAAAGAAATACTAATAATAATATATTTTTAAATATACTCAGTAAGAAAATGACGAAACGGGTAAATCTCATCTCATTCATATCCAACAGTTTAAAGAAACATAAATAAGGAGTAATTGAGGGACAGTTGTAACAGTCTTTAATTCTTCGTTAACTATACTTGTCTTCTTCTGAAAGGCAGGGACCATATACGACATCAGCAAGTTAGAAAGAACAAGAGATACGGTTAGCAAAATTTTTTTTTTGGTATTTGCAACCTGGTATGAGAAACTAAATGATAAATCAAGTCAAGCCATGATTTTCAGCCACGTCACATGAAGGAATATTCTCAATACTATTTATAGCTAAACTGATCCATATTTCGCAATTGAGTAGATGTTCCAAATATAATATTTTGACTTTTATTCACATTCACTAATAAAGTATTATTTAAAGTCCAATCATATATTGGTTAATCGCTATTTATAAATTCCAAAGTAATATTTAACTTAAGGATTAAAACTATAAAAAAGTTGTAAATCGTCAGTAAGTCTGCAGAGAACATTAAAATTGAGGAACCTGTATTTATTTTTGTAAATTGCTCCCTGCTATGCAAGACAAAGTACTTCCAGAAACTCATAATAATGCAATTTGGCTAATAAAGAATTATTGATATCGATAGAGAATAATATTGAAGAACTTCGGAAGCCAGTATTGGTTGAAGGAATTTTAAAATTATCGGCACAATATTCAAACAGTTGCTCATCTTAGAAAAATTAAGTGGCACAGGAGGCATAAGAATTGGTCGTAAGCCTATAAATTGCTCAGGATTTTTATTGGAGGTATTGGTTTAACCCATGATTTTCTCTTTCTATTGTGGAAGTAACTCATTTTAACAAATAGACTTCTTATTTAAAAGCGCATATTGGTTAAAAATCATCTATAAGTTGATTTAAATCGTATGAATTTGATCTCGGGAATTTGGATTCAAAAGTAGTCCTAGTACATCCCGTATAACAAGTATTTCACATATTTAATGAAATCACACTTAATTAAATTAACATATCTTAGCTGTAGCTTGCAATTTCTTTTTTCCTCGCGGCAGAATAGCAGCTGACGTCGCTTTCAGTTTCGAAGTACTCACGCCTGGTATTTTGACATATGAAAAAGTAGGATAAGGAACTCATTGCCTCTTGGAATCGGTTACAATCTCATCTGCTTTGTCACACGACAGTGCTGAAGACAGAAAGAGGAAGTAAATCTGGCACGACTGGGTATTGAAAATTTCTTAAGAACTCTCTTCATGTTATAGAAAAGAAATTAGTAGATGAACAGCATATTTGGTGTAGAAAAGACCCAGAGGTGGTAAAGAGAAATCACAGACAGGGATACCCTAGAGAAACCAACGAAAATGATGTCAGAGAATAAATGGATACAAAATATATTTGCGTAAAGCAGAGAATTGATGTAATTAATTAATTTAAGTATAATGAAATGAAATTATTTGATTTCTACTCATTCAGTCATTAAAAATAATATGATCACAAAATTTTGCATTTAAACTGTGTAGACTGCACATTTAGGATAAACTGATAATTAGAATATTTATAAAAATATATATTTAAAATATTTCTACAGTTGCAGCATATATTATCGTAAAAAGTTTTAATGACTTGTAGGCCCATGAAAGAAAGCTTATATTACTGTTGACCTTTATCACATCTTCTGTTTTCTATAATTAAAAATTTTAGTAAATTAATTAAAGATCATAAGGACCATTTTCAAGATAACAGGACTTCTCTAAGCCATTTCAGAAAGCAAATAATTGAAACACAGGCGTATATTATACCTGACAAAATTAAAACTAGTTGAAGTAATAATTAATAAAGTAATTTAGTAGATAGTTCCACTAGCACTATACATATATATAGTTAATGTTTCGAGAATTACTTTTTTGTGAAAGCGCGAAACAATAAAAATATTTATTTATAATTAATGATAAAGGAACAATTATGGAAATTGTTAAATTGAATACTAGAGGCATCCAGCTTCGCTTCTCTAATAACAATGCAAGTATTAGCAGTCGGAATGAATAAATTGCTATAGTCGACTTCCAAAATTGTAGAGAGTGACTAATGTTATAAACCTGCTCACAATTTATAGCAGTCAACACAAAGAAATACACATGCAGCTCTTATATTTTTTCAAAAATTTCGGGTATATATTTTCGTTAATTTAATTATGAATGCAATTAATTTTATTAGTGATTTGATCGAAATGAGGAATATCGGATCATGACATGTATGAAGAGTTTAGTTCGCGAAGTCAAAATATGAGTGTAAGTGATGTTGAGATATATATTTCATTAACAAAATTGTACGTAACTTATCCCAAAACTGCAACTTCACTAGCTTCATTAACTATAGGTATTTCAATTTCTCGTTTTTCATTGGCTACGTTCCCTGTCTCTTGAAATTTTTTTACTAACTCTAGAACATATTTCCTCCTGACATGTCGATTTTGATGTTGTTCATTAAATAGCTGAGCTGTTCTATTCGCACATATATGTCATAAAGTAAAGCGAAATTATGTCTATCCTATTCGCAATGGAATAAACCATAGTGTTTAATTTTCAAAAATCACAACTAAATATACTACCAACCAACGCTGTCAAATAATATTAGAAAATAAATTTGGAATCCACTAATTTTACGTCCGTTGTGTGTGTATAATATTCAATTCTGTTTTTTACAATTGTGTTTTTTTACGAAAGTGATAACAAATCGCCAAAAACCAATGTAACGCAAGCAATTGGCGTACTTAACTCGAATGAGTGACATTTTTACCATTACTATTTGTTTGTACATAAGCTTAAACTTTAAAATCCAAATTCTTGTTAAGTATTATATAAAATTTAAAGTTTGTTGTAAATAAAATTGCAAGAGCTTTTAAAATAAATATTGCTCAACCCCCAATGCTATTTAAATATTTTGGGGTGATGCTTACCCTTGCTTGGGGGTGAAAGTGGCGGAGTCAAAAATACCAGCAAAGAATGTCCCCCTCTAATCTAAAATCGACGGGTCTGAGCCTTTTTCTACAATCTTGACGCAGTTCTTGAAAATGGCTCTGTTTCGTTTTCATCTGGCCACCCTATATAATATACTCTGTCAGCATATTTTCAAATTCAAATTTTAAAACTGACTAAAAAGTAGTAACAAATATAAAAAAAATATCTTCGATAACAAGTTTGGTGAATAAAATATCTCAACTAGTTAACTTTCTATTACTTCCTCCATTTGATTTAAAAGTTTTGATTGCTTTGTTATTTTGCTTTACCACATTTGATACAAAAAACATTTTTCACTCTTAATTGAAACCAAAAACTAACTATATCAATTATGCAAGTATAAATTAATCCAGTCTTAAATGTCCTTGTCAAATTTAATTTCAATTTACTGCATTTAAATACAGTATAAAAGTAGCTAAAACTAAATATAAAAAACCTGTTTTTTATTTTAAAGTGGAATATGATAAATAGGTAGAAAATGTGATAAATTAAGTAAATATGCACAAAAAGTAGAACAAGCTTCTAGTTTGCGGGCTACTGTTCTTTAATGCTTTTCAATTTATTTCAAACAAATGATTTATAATTAATTATTTTTTAGTGGTTTGTAATTATGTTATGTATAGTAACAAATACTCTAAAATTATAAAATAAGTTCTTTCAACGTGATTGAAAAATATAATAATTAAAAATCTTGTATCCCTACAAACACTTTTTTACCCGTAAAACTGCTTTTCTCAAGTACCTAATACGAAACCTAGTGCTTGTACTTAAGGAAAAAATGAATAATTTTCAGATTTAGATTATATCAGATTAATTACAAATATCTATTTTTTGCACAAAATACTATATTAGCTAATTCTTTTATTTTAAATAATAACTATTACTAACTTGTCTACGAAGTTATTCCTTTAGAGTAGATAATCTTTATCAAAAATCGTGTAAGGCTACATTTGCAAAGAGTGTTAGGAACATTTTGTAAGTAATTTGTGCAACCTTAATAGTTTTTAAGTAAACTAAAATGCATAATTAAACCCAATTGTGCATGAACAATAAAGAAAACAGTTTTCTAAATACACAAGTGTTCCAGCTTTTATTAAGCACGTCATATACACGGTTATTCTAAGTATTTAATTCAAACTTTAACATTATTTTTAGTAGCTAATGCGTCATTTAAAAAACTTTATTTCAAATGAAACAACACCCTTCATATTTTTGAAATTTTATTCCCCGTGTAATTTTTTTATAGAAACGAAGAGACAGAGATTGGTATAGGGAAGCTTATATGAAATATCTTTAAAATTGTAATCTAATAATTTATTATACAGGGTGTTCCATTTGAAATAAGATAAGTTGATGGTTGGAAGTTGTCAAGTCTCTAAAATATGTTTTCTTTAATGGAATATATGCTACTAAAAGCAGTCAAAGTTTGAATTAAATACTTTAGAAACATCGTGTATATGGCGTGCTCAATAAAAGCTGGGACATCCGGTATAATATTACTTTCTTAATAGAATAAATCATGTTGGTAGTAATTGTTCCTATCGTAGAAGTTGATTGTATCATACAACACGACATACAACCTTTTTCTTATAAAAGTACAGTATGTAGTTAACCTTTGTTTTAAATTATGTTTTCAACTGTTTGGAAAAACATCTAAGGTATCTGGACGTTGTTGTTGACATAATTATTTTTCTTGAAGGATACTGAAATTTCATCGTCATCGATACAAATCCTTTTTTTTTAATTTGTGTCTTGAAAAGTAAATATTGAAGACTAAATTGATTCAAAATATAATCTCTACGCTAAAATTGAGCATACATGCTGAGCAACGAATCTAGATCATCTAGTGATATGACACGCAAGTAAAAAAACTAAATATAAAGTGATCGAAAATACGTAACAGTTTTCTGCTATAGTTTAAAAATATCTGTACAATGTTACACTAGCATAATACCCTTAATACTAACGACGATGGACAGGTGGCGCTATAGGCACTGTATGTGGTTTAAGAAATGACAACAAAACATTTATTATGAATAGTAATAAATTCTTCTCAATTTTTTTTACTTTGTATAACAAATATATATTTTATATAACACACACTCTTATACCATTTTCACGATTATAGAAATTTAGATGGTACCACTGTATATATAAATTATGCTATGATGGTATAATGGTACCAATAGTCAAAATTGGTACTTACAGTTGCCATCTATTAATGGAAAAGCAATATATAAATGATTACAACAGGTAACTGAACTTGTATACCATTTCAAAGACGAAATAACTTTCTGTACAAAGTGAATGTTGAATGTAGCAGGATCGACTTCTTGTTGGCAGATGGCTGTAAGTGTAAAGCTTAGAGCATTTTATATACAGTCTGCTTGATTATAACCGACCTTATCCTCGAGCACATTTTTTTTCTTCACTCTGTAAATCAGTGGTGACGTCATTAATATATTTTTTAAATGCCACTGTATATTTTTAAATGCACGTTTTGATAGATTTTTTATTTTCTTTCCAACTATATAAATTTAGTAGGTATGTCTGCATAAACATTTTTTGAAAAAAAAATATGTTCAGCTTATGACTTTAGTATATATATATATCAAATAGAAGGTGCTAGAAAAACAATTTTGCATACTGTCATCTGTCACATATCTGTCACAGCTAAAGTAAATCGACTTATTTTGGTCGCAGTATTATGCTGTTACAGTATGACCCATTACTTGCCCAACAATTTGACTATACTCTTAGATAAATTCCATGCATCATGAGATTTAGATGCGTTTTTGTCAGAAACTATTGCTTCTAGCGCCATCAAAAAGGTGTAACTTTTTCAACTAGAAAAAATAGGGAAGAAAATTTTTCCAGTACAAAATGAGATACAGTATAGCACAAAAAAGTCGTAGCGATTCAAAGGGGTCCATACCATCGTTGGTGGTGCCCTCTAGCAGATACACCAAAATCGTCGACATATTCGAATTTCTAGTTCCGAGAAATTCCGCTATACCAAATTTCATAAAATACAGACGATGCGATCGAAAAATAATAAAGAAAATGTGATTTATTTTTTCAAATTGGACACCCTGTAACTCCGTTAGTATCAAATTTTGGATTAAGGTGAGTTAATTCAGCTTATTTTTATCCAAACTATATACATCTGAAGTTTGGCTCATTCTTTACTGAACACCCTATATAATAAACTACTTACTTTTATTTAAGGGTCGTTGACTTTCATGTTTTATAAATTTATAATAAAAATCGGTACCTATTGTTCTAACTTTAATTTTATAAACTTAAAACATACTACATATGAGGAAATATTTATAAACTTCATATTTCTCTTGATGATAAAACGCTTAAATGATATCCAACAAATAATATAAATTAACACAAATCAGTGATCTTAATCGTTGGGATTTTGATTTGTTTTATTAATTCCTAAAAATTAAAGGCTCATACTAAAAGTTTTATTATTAAATACGTACATATATTTGTTTTAAATTATTAATTATTCATGAAAATGGGTACCTAATTATTGGTCACTAAAATTTATAAATACAATCCTGATGTTTTCCCACCTAAGTCACCCAGTCTCCGGAAAACAGGCAGCCTTTGTGTAAGTAAAATTTAGTCTTTGTTATCTCTATCCCTTCCAACCTCTTGGCCATATATCATGATGTATGGCCAATGCAAATAGTGTAATTTGAGGTTTAACAAAATAACCATACGAGGGGACTCATGCTTCTTAAAAACTATATTTACAAATATTATAAATCATTCCAATTGCCTCTTTCTAAGTACCCCCTTCTAACTACTCCCCTTAGCAATCTATACACTTCTACCAATGTCGTTTCCACTACTGGAAGTACCCTGAAAACTGTTTTTCTGAAAAGCTGTTTAGTTCCTCTAGCAATTTGTCTTTAATGTTTTCAATCGAGTCAAAGAAACCAGAAAAAGGAGAGAGGCTAGGCCTGATGAGTAGGGAGGCTGAGGGATGCCATTTTTCGAGCAACGCAGAATGAACTGGTGCGTTGTCATGGTGCAGCATCAAGTCCCCACTTCGTCGACACAGTGACCGACTCAAAAATTCATCTTCAAACGGCTTTTGCAACATTTGCAAAGTTTCCGCAAATGTTTTACCCAGTTTTGTTTAAATTCATCTTGCAAAATATCGACAAATCCCCAAACACGCAAAACTCGTTCCACAAAAGCAGCTGTAACTTCGCGAAAGCAAAATCAATTGTGCATTGGAAAAAACAGCAGTACTTGACTGAGTCATGGTAAACCATGCTGCCAACCGCACTACTGCACTCCATTACGACGTTGCCACGCAATTCAAAAAGTTCTGGAACTTCATGATCAGTCCTTGTATATATTTTCAGCGTACAATCTAATGTTTTTCCATCCTTTGGACAATACTCTGTATATAATAAATAATTCAATTACATACTTCATATAATACTTACATTATTTGAGATTATTGAAAACTAATAGTATTAAGAATAATCTCAGTTTCCGAAGAATATAACCAACTAACACCCAGAAGGTTTTAATTAGATTTTGGAATTAAATTCAGTAGCAACTTTCCGTTGTCTCACATATAATTAAATGCATATTATACAAGGAGTCATTACCATAAAATACGTATTATTTAAATTACAAATGATACACACCTTTTAAATGTATAAAAGATGATATTAATATTCATTTTCTTGGAAGAAGTGTTGTGAATCTATAATTTTCAGTTAACGACAGGAAGAGGAAGAAGAGAATTGAGTTAATTTCGTGTTTTAATTATGTAAATTACCGGTTCTGAAAATGTTAACATTAAAAAAAATACTTTGAAGGATTAGTACATAGTTTAAAAATTATTATATGTTCATTTAATCTTAAATATGAATAAGATTTATACAGCGTGATATATAAGTTATTGTCATAACTTCAGAGAGATTTTCCTTTAAACCATATTAAAATCATATTAAGGGAGCCGTGTTCTTGAAATAATGTTTTCTACAAATTCAAGTAATTTTAGACATTTAAGAACTGAATAATATAGAGCATAGCAAATAACGGGAATGTAATCTCATGCCACCTGCAAATATTCAACGGTACTGAAGTGAAAAAAAATATATCACGACGGAAAGCGGTCTAACCAACAAATTTTTAGGTATCTTTCAAATAACTTTTTTTTTTAAAGATTAACTATAGATGTTAGGGGAATTGTTTGTGGACTGTATTTTTTTCTTTGAATAAAACCAGGTCCAACATCTTCTTGCTAATACAATTTTATTTTTTCTACTGACGTTTCTTGTCACATAACTGACAGTTATTTTATTTTTGCAATTCTCACAAAAAATTCAGGTTGTTTTGATTAACACCTAATAGTTCTTAGTCTTTAAAGTGTTATACCTTCATTTTTAGATAAAAGTAAGGTAGCACAGTAATACACAATTTGCATGCATCATCATCTTTAGATGAGTTTTTAACGAAAACGGCTGCTCCTAGAGACTTCAAATAAGATGTACATTTTTTAAGTAGAGAAGGTGGTAGAAACGGTTTTTCTATTTCAAAATGGCATACATCATGGCACAAAAAAGTTGAAGCTAAACGGATCCTATTGGTCGCTTATGGCGCCCTCTTGGAAATATTTATTTATTTATTTATCAGTACAATATCCAACGAGCGAATTGCCCAGTTACAGGATAAGGGAAGAAACAAAATAGTACAAAAAATAAAGCAATTACAGAAACAAAAGGCGCATAAAACTTGAACAATAAAAGTAAATTACAAACATGCCTGTACTTAAACAAACAAAACAAATGACCCATGTATCAAAATAGTATGTTAAAATGATGAATATGTTAAAACAATAAAAGCAGCAGATAAAAACAAGTAGGTAAATTATACATATAAGAAAAAAACGTAAACTTAATGAAGTCAATAATATGTTAAAATAATAAATATGTCAAAATACTAAATATATTATATTACAAGAGCTATATATAAAAATCAAACTCGAGCAGGAGCATTTTACAGTATGCGCCAAAAGTATGGAATAAATTCAATAAAAACGAAACAATTATTTTTTGGGAAAAATCCTCGAACAGGTCCATTTGTAATTTAAAAAATACATATTTTAGCGTAAATTGCGATTTTCAAATGTCATTTGTTTTTGAGTAATGACGTCATCGATTTTTTTTTAAATGGCAACACCATATTTTTTTCCTTGATTCTAAAAGATCGTTTAATTCTCTATCAGACAGTACTAAAATTTTGCCCTCTTACATAGGAAAGTTTTCGAGTAAATGACGATTGAATGTTAGAAAACGTAAATTTTATCCATAAAAAAGTTACAATTCTGAGGTATGTAAAATAAAATACAATTGATTAAATTTTATACTTAAATTAAATGTTCGAATTGCCATCCACCAACTTCTTGACAATGCGCAAGTCTGTGAAGAAATTCTTCTTGCACATTATGAATGATTTCTGGGGTAACTGTCGTATTTCGTCCCGAATGCGATTTTGAAGTTCTTCTAAATTACGTGGTTTATTAATGTACACTTTTGACTTCAAGTATCCCCATAAAAAATAGTCAAGAGGTGTAAGATCTTGCGATCTTGCAGGCCATTCTATCGGTCCGCGTCTGCCGATCCACCTCCCAGGAAAACAGTTGTCCAAAAAATTTCGTACAGGGCGCGCATAGTGCGGAGGTGCACCGTCTTGCTGAAACCATATGGTATCGTCAGGAATGTCAGGGTCATTATCATTAGGAAAAATTACTGCAAGGGCTGGAACAAGGTCATTTTCTAGAAACTCTAAATATCTTTGTCCTGTAAAGGTTCCTTCAAAGAAGAAAGGCCCTACTATTCTGTCGTCAACTATTCCAGCCCACACGTTTAATTTCTGAGGGTGTTGGGTATGTGCCTCTGCCATCCATTCAGACAAAATGTGGCCTCATCTGAAAAAAGTATTTGCCGGTGTAAATTTCTATTTCCTTGACATAAATCCATTAGAATTTCGCAAAAGTGTAAGCGGCGATCGGGATCATCTTCATTGAGTTCCTGCACAAGTTGAATTTTGTAGGGATGATATTTTTCCTTCCTCAAGATACGTAGCACTGTGCTCTGACTAGTGTCATTGTTTAATGCAACCAATCGTGAAGAATTATGAGGATTATCCACCATACTTATCAAAATGTTCTATTTCTGATTTTCATTAATGCTTGGACGTCCAGGTTTTGGAATATTTACAACATTGCCAGTTTCTTTAAATTTAGACTCTACCTTACTGACTGTTGATTGGCTGATAGGGCGATCTGGATATTTTTCATTAAATAAATCGCAAACTTCCTGCTGAGTTCTAGTCATATTCCTGCATCCGATAAGAATTAAAATTTCAATTCTTTGAGTAACAGTTAAATGTGCCATAATACTTTAAATTGAATAATATTTTCAATGTCGCTTACAATACTTATTAGAAAGTCGGTGTGACAATGACACTTTGCAAAGATTTTCACCTACGTGATCCATAAAAGAACTATGGAATTCGAAAAACTAAACTTGAGAACGCTTTTGCTTTATTTTAATTGATTTACGTTTTCTAACATTCAATCGTCATTTACTAGAAAACTTTCCTATGTTAGAGGTCAAAATTTTAGTACTGTCTGATAGAGAATTAAACGATCTTTCAGAATCAAGGAAAAAAATATGGTGCTGCCATTTAAAAAAATTCGATGACGTCATTACTCGAAAACAAATGACATTTGAAAATCGCATTTTACGCTAAAATATGTATTTTTTAAATTAAAAATCGACCTGTTCGAGGATTTTTTCCAAAAAATAATTGTTTCGTTTTTATTGAATTTATTCCATACTTTTGGCGCATACTGTATAAACTCTTTATCTGATTAATAGTCGTGCAGAGAATATCCAACCGTGACTCAATTTCGGTGTAACTACTAACCATTTAAAAAACTGGGAGGCTCTATATAGATTAGTGCGAAAATTTTTCATATGTAAAAGGTGTTGTTGCCGCGTGCTTGCTATAGGGATATGGAAACTTATTCCTAATAAGTCCGCACATTTTATTATATTGCTCAAAATTTTATACAAAAATACCACAGATGCAATTTTGCGCCTGTTCAGTAGACTGCCCATATTAAATCTTTCATAAAATGGCACTTGTGGAACACCTCTCGGCGGGTAACGCCCATCCAGCACAAATGCAGTTGATTTAAAAACGTACTTTTTCAATCGACATTATACTATTTGCATAAAGCGGTGCCCAAACTAAGGATGCACAAGCTTAGATCTAACGAATGTACTAAATAATGTCAGTGTATCATAATTACAACCAATAACGCACATTTAAATCTGAAACCATATCGTTAATGAAAAGTGTAAACATTAGAGATCCAAGGACAGAACTCTGAGGAACTCTTGAGATCTGGGAAATT
This sequence comes from Monochamus alternatus, assembly GCA_037114965.1. Lineage (NCBI taxonomy): Eukaryota > Metazoa > Arthropoda > Insecta > Coleoptera > Cerambycidae > Monochamus > Monochamus alternatus. The sequence goes on along the minus strand of CM073431.1, from coordinate 66,219,101 downwards.
TCAGTGGACCTGACTCCTGAAATTTGAATAAATTGCGTTCTACCAGTAAGATACGAGGTCATAAATCTTATCAATGAGGAACACACCCCAGCAGTATTCAATTTACATAATAGTAACCCGTGGTCAAGGCGGTCAAATGCCTTCGAGAAGTCTGTGTAAATGACGTCCACTTGACCACCCTGATCAATGGTCTCATTAATGTACTGTGTCAAACATACTAAATTAGTGCAATTGTGCATAAAATTTTAAAATTCCCGTCCCAAGAAAACTTTCATGAATTTAACTCAAAATAGTCGAAAGTTATTAAAGAAAGTGTAATTATTTTTTTTTAATTTGACTTCCTGTATATCCTAAACGAAGCGGTTCCAGATCTAAGTAGGACTTTTTTGCTTAAAATTGAACGTACGTAATTGAACATACTGAATTATGTGTATCTCCTCTTGAGACATCCTGTATAATAATACTTATATCTAATTTTTGTGAGTTAGAGATTAATACTAAGTTATACAGCATGCGCCAAAAGTATGGAATAAATTCAATAAAAACGAAACAATTATTTTTTGGGAAAAATCCTCGAACAGGTCGATTTTTAATTTAAAAAATACATATTTTAGCGTAATATGCGATTTTCAAATGTCATGTGTTTTCGAGTAATGACGTCATCTATTTTTTTTTAAATGGCAACACCATATTTTTTCCTTGATTCTGAAAGATCGTTTAATTCTCTATCAGACAGTACTAAAATTTTGCCTTCTTACATGGGAAAGTTTTCGAGTAAATGACGATTGAATGTTAGAAAACGTAAATTTTATCCATAAAAAAAGTAACAATTCTGAGGTATGTAAAATAAAATACAATTGGTTAAATTTTATACTTAAATTAAATGTTCGAATTGCCATCCACCAACTTCTTGACAATGCGCAAGTCTGTGAAGAATTTCTTCTTGCACATTATGAATGATTTCTGGGGTAACTCTGCGTATTTCGTTCCGAATGCGATTTTGAATTTCTTCTAAATTACGTGGTTTATTAATGTACACTTTTGACTTCAAGTATCCCCATAAAAAATAGTCAAGAGGTGTAAGATCTGGCGATCTTGCAGGCCATTCTATCGGTCCGCGTCTGCCGATCCACCTCCCAGGAAAACAGTAGTTCAAAAAATCTCGTACAGGGCGCGCATAGTGCGGAGGTGCACCGTCTTGCTGAAACCATATGGTATCGTCAGGAATATCAGGGTCATTATCGTTAGGAAAAATTACTGCAAGGGCTGGAACAAGGTTATTTTCTAGAAACTGTAAATATCTTTGTCTTGTAAGGGTTCCTTCAAAGAAGAAAGGCCCTACTATTCTGTCGCCAACTATTCCAGCCCACACATTTAATTTATGAGGGTGTTGGGTATGTGCCTCTGCCATCCAATGAGGATTTTCCCGACTCCAATATCTGCAAGTTTGACGGTTTACTGTATCATTCAGACAAAATGTGGCCTCATCTGAAAAAAGTATTTGCCGGTGTAAATTTCTATTTCCTTGACATAAATCCATTAAAATTTCTCAAAAGTGTAAGCGGCGATCGGGATCATCTTCATTGAGTTCCTGCACAAGTTGAATTTTGTAGGGATGATATTTTTTCTTCCTCAAGATACGTAGCACTGTGCTCTGACTTCTGATTTTCATTAATCCTTGGACATCCAGGTTTTGGAATATTTACAACATTGCCAGTTTCTCTAAATTTAGACTCTACCTTACTGACTGTTGATTGGCTGATAGGGCGATCTGGATATTTTTCATTAAATAAATCGCAAACTTCCTGCTGAGTTCTAGTCATATTCCTGCATCCGATAAGAATTAAAATTTCAATTCTTTGAGTAACAGTTAAATGTGCCATAATACTTTAAATTCAATAATAATTTCTAGTTCGCTTACAATACTTATTAAAAAGTCGGTGTGACAATGACACTTTGCAAAGATTTTCACCTACGTGATCCATAAAAGAACTATGGAATTCGAAAAACTAAACTTGATAACAGCTCTTTTCCAACACCGCATCTGACTAGTTGGAAACCTGTCCCAAGTGGATAGCCAAATCGTTCACCGACTTACTGCAGCGGAGTTGTATCTAATATTAAACTGACTGACTGATTCGGACAGGTTTCAAACTAGTCAGGTGCCGTGTTGGAAAAGAGCTAACGTTTATACTTTATTTTAATTGATTTACGTTTTCCAACATTCAATCGTCAGTTACTCGAAATATTTCCTATGTAAGAGGGCAAAATCTTAGTACTGTCTGATAGAGAATTAAATGATCTTTCAGAATCAAGGAAAAAAATATGGTGATGCCATTAAAAAAAAATCAATGACGTCATTACTCGAAAACAAATGACATTTTACGCTAAAATATGTATTTTTTAAATAAAAAATTGACCTGTTCGAGGATTTTTCCCAAAAAATAATTGTTTCATTTTTATTGAATTTATTTCATACTTTTGGCGCATACTGTATATTAATTATAAAAATTAGTCTGGCTGCTGAAAACAATTTAGAAAATATTTATAACAATGTTTACAATACTTAAATAAATAATTTTCTGTAAAACTGTTTTTTATTAACAGTAGTATGCAATGTTTGAAATTCCAACACCCTTTATTCTGAAAACCGATGGTTTTATACTCTTGCTTCATTAACTCATTATGAGTCAGGTACTGAAATTACAATGTAACTTGGAAAACACTATATTGATTAAAAGCCAAGCAGAAATACTTTTTCTGAAGGTATCTATTTGTGGCATAATTCTAGTTTTTCTTTAGTTTAATTTGGTATTTTGCCACACTTTTGAAAAAAATAAAGATCTCTACGGAAGCAGGTAAACAAATTTTGAACCGTCACATTTAACTTACCTTTAATACATTTGCTATTTTTGAGAACCACAACAGAGGGTTTTTGGAAACGTCAAAAACACGGAAGGGCGCGATCTGATCCTTGTTATTTTTTACTTATCTGCTTTTTCAGTGTGTGATTTTTTGGTTAGGCAAACTTCAGTTAAAAAATAACCCTTGAGTGATCCTTTCGACGCAAGGGTTTATTCAATTATTCTTTTTTTCAAAAGTGTGGCAAAATACCCAATTAAACTAAAGAAAAACCATAAAGACTTTGTTTGCTTACATTGTAACTTTTTCACTTTTGTTAACATTAAGCTCAATATTTCATGTATAAAAATAGAAATCTACCCCTAATATTCATGACACAATAATTGTAAGTTAAAGTAACAAAAAAATTATGAAACAGGTGATGTAGATATCACACCAATTAACAACAAATTTTCAATATGTGGCACTTGCTTCGTAAATGTCGGAATATAGTGAATTTACGTTCGCAAGCTCTTTAACTTACATTAGCTGCCTTTAGCGGCAAGGGCGACTAGTGACGGAATTATTTATTTTCCGTAATCTTGTACTTGCAATATATCAGTTATCACTCCTGTTGAACGGGTTATTGGCCAACGTGAGAAAAAAAACTAAATTTTCACAACGTTTCATGGCTAACCACAGCAGTTTTTACGATTAACAAACAGACAAATAGCAACTTAACCTCGAAATAATGTAAGCAAATTAAAAACATTTTTATGAGGCTTATTAAGTAAAACTAAGTCCTAAATATACAATGTGTGTAAGTTTTAATCTATCAAAGTAATTAGAAGGTAATTTTCATGGATAAAATAAGACACCTTATTACTAGTACATACAGTGCTTTAAAAAAGTAACGAATAAATTCATTATTTTTTAAATTGAGTTTTCGAAAAAATCCCCTGTCACGTCGATTTTGTTTTTAAAAAAGGCACTTTTTGACATACGACCCATATTTGTGACGTAATCATTGTTCGAGATATGACGTCATTGACAAGTTTTTTAAATCGCAACCCTCAGTTTTGACCATTCCATTTGAAAGAGCGTGTTATTCTACATACATACATCATGAAAAATTATGGTGCTAGGTACATAATAAAAATTTCAAGAAAATAATATTTGGAGATTTTAAATAGCTATTTATGCCATCAGTTACGAAATGCCTAATTTTGTGTAACGCGTGAGAGAGAGAAGAATACTTAATGGCTAAGGTTGCAATGATAATTGGAATGGCAGGAGCATGCAGAAAAGCAGAATTAACATTTCTTCCAGTTGATATGTTATAGACGAAGGAAGCCATTTTCGTGTTGATATCCCACCTTCAAAAACAAAAGTTATATGGCAGTTTGCAATTACCACTGGAGACATTGAAAATACGAATCTTGTTGAAATATTAACAAAATATATTAAGTTGCGTCCCCAGGTTCTTAAACACAACAGATTTTTTGTAAAATATGCGAATGGAAAATGTACCAGAAATCCTGTGGAAATTAACACATTTAGCAGTCTGCCAAAAGTTATTGCACAATTTCTTGGTCTTTCAAATTCTGTTCTATATACTGGCCACTGCTTCAGAAGAAGCTCTGCCACTTTCCTAGCAGACAGTGGCGCTGATATTTTAAAATTAAAGAGGCACGGAGGTTGGAAATTTAGCTCTGTTGCGGAGGGATATGTTGAAAATTCCATGAATAATAAAAAAACTTATAGCGCAAGAAGTATTTGGTGAAACATCTAATGCAATGTGCGCCGCTTCCCAAATAACAGCAAGTTCGAGCAATGAAAAAAATATGTCGTCGGTAATTAATTTGACTAATTGCAATAATTGTGTTATCAATATTTATAATAATTAATTAATTTATAATTTATGTTTTTAACTTGTATTATAACAGTTTAATAAATAGAATAATTATTTTTGTCACTAATTTTGAAATACATTTTTCGTCACCAATTGCATAAAATTTTACTTTATACAACTAGTTACAAAAAGTAAGACGTTTCATAATGTCAATCAGTTTTAAAAAGTGTCACTTTATATGTCAAAATTAGAAAAATTTAATTTTCACACCTCCCCATTATGCAACACCTGTCCGTGCTTATTTAGATGAGCTGTTCCCGAATCGTTGGATAGGGAGAAGGGGACCGATTGAGTGGCCAGCCAGATCGCCTGATATGACACCCCTAGATTATTTCTTGTGGGGATGCTTAAAAAGCAAAGTATACGTTACTAGACCGGTTAATTTAGAAGATTTAAAAGCAAGAATTTGTCACGAGATACATCGTATATCTCCTGAAGTTATCGATAATGTCCAAAAAGAATTTATTAATCGTCTTGGCTACTGTCAGGCAGCAAACGGTGCACAATTTGAACATTTAATTTAGTCGATTTTTTACATAATCATTGCCATTTTCAGTATTGTGAAAGTTACATTTTAAATCTTCAACCATTATTTTCTTGAAATTTTTGTTATGTAACATCATAATTTTTCATGATGTATGTATGTAGAATGACACGTTCTTTCAAATGGCATAGTCAAAATTGGGGGTTGCTATTTAAAAAAATTGTCGATGACGTCACAAACGTGAGTCGTATGTCAAAAAAAGTGCCTTTTTTTAAAACAAAATCGACGTGCCAGGGGATTTTTTCGAAAACTTCTCAATTTAAAAAATAATGAATTTATTCGTTACTTTTTTTTATAGCACTATATAGAAATGAATGTATTTATATTCGAGCTATTTACAAAGTGATGTATACTTCCATATTTTATTGTTTTTGAGTAACCCTTATTCATCTGAATAATCAATATAACCCAAATATTTTTACATTAAGTATCGTATGACAATATCTAGGCACCTTTTTGAGCTACATTGCATGGCAAAACTAATTTTGAGTTTATTTTTTCTTTTTGGTGATGTTTATGTTTAGACAGGGTATCTCGCTCTTAAATAGCAGGTTTTCAAGAGTTTTCAGAGGACTTCATTTTGAGAATAAAAGCTTCTATAAATATGGGTCTTCGCTTCTGAGATAAAGGGCGTTGAATTTTATTTTTTATTTACTTATTCTTTTTTTACGAAGAAACCGCTAAAAAAATTTTCATGTGTGGCGAAACGCAGTATTTGAGAGCAAATAATTCAACCTCAAAAATCATCGCATATTAATTCCAGTGGTGGAGATAGAGGACTATTTATGACTCTTTTTGTAAAATTGAAATTTTCAAATATTTTCGAAAAATATGAGTTCAGTTTTCAAGAAAAACCGAAAGTAATGTTTATACTTCATATAATATTTTTTTCTACGTTCATGCAATAAACAAAACTTTATTGAACTATATTTAGTGGAAAAAGTGTTCTTTCTTTTATTGCATTCATCTGTCATTCTACTACAGCGTTTTGTCATCGTGACATCAATTCATGTTTTTCCTACACTTAGTGTCATCTAAATAAAACATTTTTGGTTTTTGCATGAACGTAGAAAAAATATTGTATGCAACTCGTACAAAAAGTGTTTATTGCACTCGACGTGTTGTCTTACTCGGCCCGACAGCCTCGTTGGACAATTTCACGTCGCTTGCAATAAACATATTTTTAACCTAACACCTCCCCTTATAATATTGTTATGGTCTAAATTTTATTTAAGCCAAGGTAACTTTTAAAGTACTATTTAGTTATTTCACAGTATTCCTAACATATAAATTTTAGATTAAGCTATGTAGGTATCTTTGCATATTAGCTGAATTTTAGTTATTAATAAGTATATAATTATTAGTCTTGCAAAAGCAGAATTATTGAATTTATTGTAATCGCCCTTGTCCCAGACAAAGGTATCCTGTATATCTTTATCATTGAATGTTTTAGAATTATTTCTTATAGTGTGTTTATCTAGTTTTTTAATGGTCAAAAATAACCCGTTTTCGATATTCCTACCACGTTATTCAGTGGGATAGTTTAGCAGTGTTTTAACTAGTTCTCAAATATGGTAAGTTCTCTTTGAGGATATGTAATTATGATTATAATGATACTAATTTTCGAAATGCAACTATTTCCCGAAATATTTTCTTTGCATAGAAGTTGCTAATGTTTCAATATGGAACTAATTCCGAATTCAAAAATCATGACTGATCCGTCTCTCAAAGAACACATTTCAAGAAAATTTACATAAAATTACTGTTTTCTATATTTTATTATTTATTTCCTGGGGCATTGAGCAATATATCTTTTTATAAAATCACACTTGCTTATGCAAAAACTATTTGGTTCGTTTTGGGTTCAAAACCATCTTCAAATTTAAAATCTATGTTAAAATAAAAAATAGTTTGGAAATAAAAACAATACCATGGACTTACAAAAAATATTGTATGTCAATAAAAATTATAACTGACGTACATTTTGATATGAAATTAAATTTTAATTCAAATTAACAAAGGAACCAAGCTAAGACAGTTATTGGAATGTATGTAAAAAGACAAACAAAATTATTGCCATTATTGACATTGATATTTAATAATGGTCGTATAAAAATTTACAATACGCTTTAAAACATTTATTTAATTTAATTAATCAATTAATTAATGTCTATATGTAATAAACCATCCATATGATTTTTACAATTAATATAATTCATAGGTACCTATACATATATTTTTAAACAATTGAATAATTTCATTTTTTTTTTATAAGTTATTATTTTTATGAATGTCAACGTTATTTTTGATTATTTTCAATAGCATGTTCTGAAATTGTACTGTTGTGGAATTTATAGTTTAGCGGTTAATATAGCATAATTTTAAATATGAAGATGGACTTTGTACCCGAAACGTACGTAATGGTTACTGAAATGTTTAGGATTTTATATAAAAGAATATTTACCAACCATGTTTAGATCGGAAAGATATATATTTATATTTTACTAATGAAACAGGTACACATTTTTTGTAAGTATGTATAGCCGGATATGAAAAAAACATGAATCAGAGATTTGCATATTTTTTAATAGTTCCTTGTACTAATATCGCATAATACATCATATTATATCATATAATATATGGCTATTATAATTTTAACGAAAAACAATTAAAATTTTATTTTCAAGTACCAGAAATATTATTTGATACATAGAGATTTTCCGGGTTGTTGTGCCATGACATCGGTAACTGGTAGCTGCCAGAAACAGAGTTAAAATGCACATCCCTAGCATTAGCCGGGATTCTTTTACCTGCACCGGTTGTTCTAGAGCTCTGTGGGGCAGGCAGATTAGCTATAAAAATTATTGCCGGATTATGTTTGTTATTATAACTTATTCAGCTTTTAATTTTGTTAGTAGGTAAGAAGAAATTTTATATCATCATAATTTTCCTTTTTTAGACGAAAGAAAATGAATTTATTAAATTATTTAAAATAATGTCACATTTTTAATGCAAAAAAACGACGATTGCTGAAATTTTAAAGGATATGGGATAATATATTTATTACCGTATCTAATTATAATATCTGAAGTTATTTATTTGTTATACAGTTTGATTACTTGTCCGTTTGAAAATTTTGTTATTTGTCAAAAATAGAGTAATTAAATAAAACCCTTACATTTTGTTAAAAAATAAAATATTATTGGTAATAAATGTCACCAAAACTTAATTTTTTTAAATCCACGAAAAATATAATAAATAAAAAAGTTGTGACTATCAATTAGAATATATAATACGTTTTGTATAGGTATTATTAAAAAATGGGACCATTCTATACCACCATATTACTCGTATTAGTCCAATCACTGTGGAGGAAAACAGGTCAATACCTCTAAATTTTTTATAACTGAATCGATTTTGCTAAAAATGAGCTTTTTATTTTTAAGAGGTGAAAACCACCCCTTATTGAAAGAAATGAAAAAAATGAATGTTAAAGCATTTTATGGATTTTAATTATGTCAAATTATGCAATTTTAATATTTTCAATTACAATAATAGATATTGTACAAATTCTCAACCCTTGAAAATTCTTAAAAACCAGCCCTTTCAATAAAAATAATTTTAAAAAATCGTTTAACAAGTTCAAACGTTTTTGTAGTGCATTTATATCACATACAATTTAATTATCTGCTTATATAAAATAATTTTGATTAATTGTAACACTTCAACCCTTAAAAACTACCCTCTATGCCAAAAATAAATAAAAAAATCTTTTTCAACAACTTTAAAAGCTTTAAATGTACATTTATATTCCAAAATAAATTCCTTCCTAGTTAATAAAATATTTTTTGTTTTGTTGCTTATTTTCAACCCTTAAAAACCATCCCTTGTGTCAAAACGTCATAAAAAAATTGTAATAATTTCAAACGCTTCAATCTTGTATTTATATTCGAGAAAAAAAAATCATTTCACGCTCATAAAAATTTCAACCCTTAAAAACCACCCCTATGCTCACGAAACAAGCTCCCCTAAATTTTAATTCTGATAAAAATAGAGAACTTTTTTTCATCACTTCTCGCTTTGTCTGACTCAAAATGATTTTTAACCGGGCTCATTTCAAAGGTTTTTTCAAGCCCTTTAAAAAAGTTTATATGAGTTTTTATCGAAGAAGATTTCCAGTTTCCGCTGTTTTTCAATAAATCTTTAACCAATTATAAATCGCTTAGTATTGTACTTATAAACCCAATGTCTTTGTTTTTTTATAAGCTTTATTTTGGTTTATTACACGCTTAGTTTTTGAGTTATTCGTAAAAAATCATTGAGAAACACGTTTTTTTAATGATAAGTATATTTTTTCAAGTTCGAATAACTCAAAAAGTATTGATCTGCCGAAAAATATTTATATACAATTTTTGTTTAAAACTCCCGGGGTTATTTTGAGTGCAAAAATTTCAACTCCCGAGATGGGGTGTCAACCAACCCAGGGATGGAAGCACACATCGGCACCATATAACTTATGTTTTTTCTACCAACTGTAAAAATTTCAGACAAATCGGTGCAGTTATAAAAAATTTATAGGAAAAGTGCCACAGTAACTGGACTATATTTCATATTTGAATGTAAGGTTCAATGGGTGAAGACATTGCTATTAAAACCGTCAGCCATAAGTAAACTGTTGCGTGTTTTAATGCCTTAATGGTTTAATACATTTCTTTTCATGTACTCATTTACCAGCATTTTTAGAACTGTATTCAATATTTCTAGGTAAATTTCCTTATTTACCTTGGTATATTCTCAAGAAAGTGTAAGTGATATGGCATTTATAACCAGTAACCTTTCCTTATGCTATTTTCTATTAAAGCATATTTTCTAATTAAATAAATTAAGTAGTTATCTTAAATTTTATTTGTAGCGTGAAGTAATTTCAATCCACGTTGGCCAAGCCGGTGTTCAAATAGGTAATGCTTGCTGGGAGCTCTACTGCTTAGAACACAATTTGAAGAAAGATGGGTATTTCGATGAAAACGCTAAGATCAATGATGATAGTTTTACCACATTTTTCAGTACCACTGGCTCGAACAAGCATGTGCCTAGGTCAATTTTCGTCGACTTGGAACCCACTGTAATCGGTAAATATCAAAGGAATAATTATTTTATGCGTATTTATTTGTCATGAAACACATATTATGACATGTTCCGCACTTTGATCCACGTCGAAATGTATTTATTATCTACATTTTTGAAAAAATTAATTCAAAATGTTTATTTACTTGCTTCATGACATAAAAATATAAAGTTGAGAAATTATGGTACGTTTTTCAAAATATTTATTTTATTCACTTCAAATGGTTCTTTATATATGTACCAAATAAATATACAATTATAGCGGAAGAATCGAAGAGCTTGCATATAAAAGATGAAAGTAGAGTTTTCTGTAAATATACAGGGTGTCCGGAAATGCTGAGCAAAAAATTTAGAGGATAATTCTAGACCGAAAATAAATGCTATCATGACATTTTCTCCAAACTGATTATTAACGGAGTTACAGGCTGTCAAAGTTAAAATTTAGTTTTCGATATTTGTAAATAATTTCTTAAGAAATCCAAATACATAAAATTTGTAAATCGGGGGTTTTTGCGGACGAGAAATTCAAATATGTTTCTAATTTTTACTAGTAGAGGGCGCCATCTTAATGTATCCATTTAACTATCAAAACAATCGATTCTCCTACCTGTTTTATTTGAAAAAGGTGAAATGCTCAGTGCACCGAGTAAAAACTGTTTTGGTTTCAGGTAAAATGTCTTCTCTTGTCAAAATACAGTAAAATGCTACTTGAAAAAGTTATTCAGAATCGTAAATTATGGAGACGTAAAAATTTCAAGAAGATCGGCGAAGTTTGATGAAGATTTTATCAAAGCAGGCCGATTTTTGTAAAAATTCCACATCTCCATAATTTACCATTCTGAACAACTTTTTCAAATAACATTTTCAATCGGTGCACTGAATATTTCAAATAAGATTATTTCGAAAACTGTTACTCCTAACGACTTCAATAGTATACCTTTTTCAGATATAACAGGTAGTAAAATCGATTGTTTCAATAGGCAGATGGACACACATGCAGCAAAAAAGTTTTGTCATTTAAAAGAAACATGTCGTGCCATAAGTGGCGCCCTCTATTAGTGACGTCAATATTAGAAACATATGTGAATTTCTCGTCCGCAAAAAAACCCGATTTATAAATTTTATGTAAATATTTAAATTTCTCAAGAAGTTACTTATGTTATCAATTTCAATTTCAAAGAAATTTTTTACTTTCGAGATATGTAGAGTATGTTAAATAAATGAAAAATTAAAACTATATTTTCAGGTATATTCCGGAAATTTTCAATTTTTCTAATTTGATGTGAAGTGTCTTAACACAAAGCTTCATGAATAGGTACACAGTATTATATTGATACAGAGTATCAGTATAATTCTGTGTGAACTGACAATAATGACATATATAAAACTTATATTATCCTGGGGCAGGTAGGCCGTAGATGAGCTATATTTGCGGAGAAGATTGACTCTCTGTGGATATGGTAAGGTGCAAGAATGTTGGTTTGGATCAATGTTAGAGATTGATACCGGTTGACATTTGACCACCCCCCTAATTAATGAGGTTTTCATGTGAATGTTTCTGGATGTAAATGCATAATAATATGCCGCCTCTCCCTCACACAACTCTCCGACTTCTAGACCTCGTGATTAGAATGAGGGTTAGAGATGTTATTATTATTGTTTAATAGTTTCTCAATATAAAAGGTTTAGATTTTTTACTGTAGTTATCAGATACGGGTAAGGGTAGCTGTATGCTAACCTTATATTTATTTATTTTGTTTAAATTTATGATTTTATTAAGTTTTTTTCTGCAATTTGGTTAATTCACGTTCTGTATTTGATATAACTATTAATTTAACAACAAAATAGATTGAAATACCCCTCACAAACTTAGAGAGATGACACACACACACACAGCACGTTTTGCCGCCTAGGCAGTCGAATTGGCTGTTAATTAAATGATGAATAGACCAAGGCACAAATTGCTGCCACTGTCTTTTGAAAATATCTTGGCGAGTGATATGAACCACGCTCCGGTAGCTATGAAAACCGCTGTTTCTATCATCATGCATCAAACTACGCATTATGGGGTCGCGGCCTAAGCGCATCGCGGACCGTTCTCTGTCGAGCTGATTACAGCCTTTTAGAAAATTAATCACATATGTCGTTAATTTTGCGTCCTCGACATGTTCTAGTGTTGCTACTATTTAGATATCAGAATATGTTCTGTGGAATATGCATTTTTATTAGCATAATTAAATGAAGAAATAACTAAGTGGTTGCGGTCTAGGCGCACCGCAGAACAGGCAGTTTTGTACACGTTCACACATTTCGGTTAATCGCGTCAAACATCTTTCGCAGAACATATTTTGACATATAAATAGTACAGTAAATCAAGTTGGAAGCGCATAGAGAACGACATATGCGACTAATTTTGTAAAAGCCCGTGATCAGTTCGACACAGAGCAGTCCGCGATGCCTACACTGCGACCGCTTAGTGTGTTTTCTCTTTAAATGACAACTGCAGTGCTGCATTATAGCGACATCCAAAAAGTATCTCTTTCATATTAAAAAGTGGCTGAATATTTTAAATTTATCATTGTTTCTGCTTTATACAGTGGCGTATCATTTTTTTATAAAGGGCATTATACAGAGAACTAAGCACATTATTGTTTTTTGTACATAAAGTTATATTGGATAATTAACTAATTATTGTTACTAATTACATTGTAGGATATTGATGATGATCGAGCGGTTAAAAATAAATACAAGAGAAAAATTGAAGACTTATAAAATTTTTTCTTAGTAAATTAATTTTGTAGAGTATACCATGCATATATTCAAATATAACTCAGAAGTTTATAGATATTATTTTTTTTATTATTATTCTAAATAAGACATTAACCTAAAGCCAGAAAATAAATGTTGAAAACTGTTAACAGATCTTTATTATTTATTTTATTTATCATTTTATTATATTCGAATTTGGAAAATTCAACACCTTACAACATGCATGTGATAATAATAAAAATTAAACTATAAACTTAGTTAATTTCTTTTTATATTGCGCTGTATTTTTTCCTGTCATTATTTTGTCAAAACAAAATACCCAGTATCAATGAAATAAAATTAAATAAAAATATACTTAATGAATGAGTGTACATTAATATATTAAGCATTAACTTTCGAATTTGATCTCATATTTTTATTCTCTTGGTAATATTCATCCCACTTAAACACCTGTTATTCCTACCTGTAGAACCAAAGAATGTAGGTGTTTATGACATTCATAAATAAATATGTTACATATGCAACCCCTTTGTACAGTAGTAGTTGCATAAAAATTTCTTTTGCTGAATTATTTTCACATAATTAATATAACAAACCCAATACGCCAACAGGAACAACATTTATAAAACTCAATAAATTTAAGTCTGTATACCAATTGGACACGCAGTATATTCTAAGGAAACATATTTAACAAGATATAAAATGTAATCGCTGTATATAAGTAAATTATTTGACATTTACGACGTTATATAACGCAGCAAAATATACATGTAACACGTTCGTGAAATGTCCTTTGACGGCAACAGTATGTTGAACTCTACTTCCGTCCATGCTTAAATCTATATTCGTGTAATATGGGGAATTGACTTTATTAATTATGGTTACTTTACATTATATAGTTTGGTTAATTGAAGTTATAAAAGCTTGTTTACTGCTTTAAAAGTAAAGTTATAAAAGCTGAGATTAGACCAGTTTTAGAAATCATATGATATAAATAATAATTAATTTCAGTGTGGAAACACCAAGATGCATCTTATTATTTATGACATATGCAGCATATAAAATTTACAAACTCTCTATTGCTAAACTTCTACAAATATGCTTAAACATATTTCGTGTCAAATGATTCATAGGAACGTTATGAACATTAATAAATACATATTTGAAAATTGAGCATACTGACACCATTTTAGAGTTAATTCTACATCTTTTGTTCTTAATACAATTGATCATAGATTATTTCTTTGACCAATTTCTCTCATTAACTTTTATTTTATATAAAAACTATGTAGAATAATAAACACCTACTTATATCATTCTCAACGTAAGCAACCTGTACATGAAAAAGTATATGCAAACTCCTTTTTAATTAAAACCAGTGCATCCGTATTTGCAAAAAACATGTATGATTTATATTTACGGAATTCGACTAACTGATATTTAAAATTTTCTAGATTCTGTGCGCATTGGCGAATACAGAAACTTATACCATCCGGAGCAATTGATAACTGGAAAAGAAGATGCTGCCAATAACTATGCCAGAGGGCATTATACAGTAGGCAAAGAGATAATTGATAAAGTTTGCGATAGGACTAGGAAGCTGTCTGATCAGTGTGAAGGTCTTCAGGGTTTCCTTATTTTCCATTCGTTTGGGGGAGGAACTGGTTCAGGTAACTAATTAAATTGTTTCCTGCGTCTTTTTTTCCTTTACATCGCTATAGTCAAACAACATGCTACAATCAAGATACTGTATTTCGGAAAGAGAATTTTAGGTAATTGTCATTATAGATTTAAAAAAAACAGTAAAATAATGAAATAACAAATGTGTGTAAATTCATGCAATAGATCAAAATTAGAACAGACTTAAATTTCCAGAAATTTTACTTTTATAATGTCCATTATTTGTCTTTAGCATCAGCAATACCCGTATAATAAGGCAACTGATGAGTGTTACAATTACATTAATTAATTTCGATTTTGACATTTATTTATTTATTTAAGAAGTTAGGAAACCCAACAGGATTGAAAATCCCAATAACAGGGTAACACTAAATATGTAACAAATAACAAGGTGATGAAGTACAAATCGCACATAACCAAACTATAGACAAACATAAAAAACATAAAACGTAGCAAACAATATAGAAAATTTACCTACTAGAAATTATAAACTTACAAAGCTTTTATATCTATCAAAAGAAATGTTAATAGTATGAAATTGATGACATAGATTCTTATGAAAATATCTCGGTTTTCTATCAAACGGTAAATTTAAATTATAGTTACTATGTTAAGATTCAACATAGAATAACAAAACTGACGGTTAGCATATACCGGCGCTAAAAAATATATGAAAGACAGAATATCAGTGTCAAAACAACCATGAACAATTTTATATAACAAAAGGCAATCAAAAACTTTTCTACGCTCTTTTAAACTTAGCAAATTATGGATATTATGAGAGTTATTATACAGAACAAGTAACAATTCACGTTTAAATCTATAATTAATATAATTAATAAATTTAATTTGAAGTTCAGTTCTGATAATATATCTGATATATCTGATATATAAAGGGACCCAAATTACCGTATTATACTCTAAATGAGACTTAACTAAAGAAAGAAATAGACAGAACATACTTTTAATCTTTTTAAAATCTCTAGTAATTCTCAAAATAAAACACATTCGGAAAGCACGTCTGACTATGTAATCTATGTGAGCATTAAATACCAGTTTTTCAAGAGAAAGATTCTTTGTAATTGTTAAAATTTCTGATTTTAAAACGAAATTGCAAAGAATATTGATAGTTCCAAATAATAATGAACACAAACTTAATCCAATCAAATTTGCCAGAAGTATGCGTCTCTGGGCCCTACGCCAGCAGACAGTCCTGGCTTTTTCTTCAGCAGATCCTCCTTGTCGCTTTTAGTTGGCATTATTTAGGGGCTGATATTTTATGACTTAAATAACATAGTGAACGGATGTGGAACAGTCTATGAAAAAAAAATTAAAATATTTCTTTATTGGTGATATTACGAAAAGTGAAAACTCCGAAAACAACAATAACATCATACCAGAAAAGCCATTTAATAATAATAATAATAAATGACTTTATTCACCACCTACAAAAATATAAATTTCATATCAACCAAATAATTATGAAGTGATGAAAGGGCGAAGTTCGGTTATCCACTCCAAGAATAGAAACTCGCTCTTCCACTTAACCCTAAATATATAATACTAAAGCATTTCATACATTAGACACCTACTATAATAATTAATAATAATATATGAAGAATTGCTACATATAATAAAAAAAAAACTGTGAAAAACATTCCTGTGAAACTTTAGTTTCGTGTAGTAAACCAGTTGCTTGTGCAAAAATAAAGGGTACCTATTATTTAATAGAATTAGTGACACATAATACACTATACTTAATTATAAAATATAATATTAATAAACTGAACAAAAATCAGAAATATCCACAATAGAATAAAAATAACAATAATAGTATGTACTAATAATAATAATAACGCTGTATATGGATTCAGGTAAACAGACAATTGCTTACGAAAACTGATCATTAAGCAACATTTTTTTCAATTTATATTTAAAACTATTAATGTTGAGATTTTTAAATTTTGCGGGCACCTTGTTGTAGTATTTAGAAATTAAATATGAAAAGGACCTTCGGTATAAAGAGGTGGAATGTCTAGGAACGGTTAAAACATTTCTAAATCTAATATTTAGTCTGTGAGCATTACCTCGGAATTGAATGCAATTAAATAAATATTTAGGAGTCTTTGTGGTAATGATTTTATGATATAAGCAACAACTATGCAGAATTCGACGCTTTTCCATTGTGAGCCAATTTAATTCCTTAATTTTATGTGAAACTGACTGAAATTTTTTTATACCAAATATAAACCTTACACACGCATTCTGTACAGTCTGAATACGTTTCTTATAAATATCTGTTAAACTGCCATGGAAAACTACATCAGCATAATTAAAATGACTTAGTACAAGCGAATTACACAATAATATTTTAGTTTTTTTGTTTAATAAATCTTTGCAGCCAAAAATTAATTTTAAATTACAGTAAGCTTTTCTTATGCATTTATTAACATGTTCATTGTATCGCAAGAAACTGTCAATATGCAGACCCAAATTGCGAGCATTAGTTACTACATTTAATCGCTCATTGCAAATTTTTATATTTAAATTAGGTAAACACCGTTGATATTGTGTTTTTTTTACCAAATAGCAACACCGTTGACTTATTAGGATTAATTGTTAAGGAGTGGTTACTTGATGCTGTAATTAGGGACTCTAAATCAGCATTAATTTGCAAACAAGCTACATCCAAGTCATCAACACCAAACGAAAAATATAGCTGGTAATCGTCTGCATAACAGTGAGAATTACAAAAGGTGACGTATGACTGAAAGTTCGTAGTATAAATAATAAATAACAACGGTCCCAATATGGAGCCTTAAGGAACTCCGCAGCTAATATTTAAAGAATCTGAAAATAATCCATTTAACATAACCTTCTGGGTACGACCAGATAAGTAACAATGAATCATTAATTCAGCATAATCACTAAAGCCATAATAATGCAAGATTGACAACAGCAACCGATGATTTATCCTGTCAAACGCTTTAGAATAATCTAATAAAACTAAAGCAGTTAACTTATTGTCATCAAGTGCAGACAGAATATCATCAGTCACTTTTAACAACGCAGTTGTGCAACTATGACTTGGCCTGAACCCAGATTGACTGCCAGGCAAAATATCGAACTGTTCAAGATGATTTCTTATTTGTGAATTTAAAACTTTTTCCAATATCTTTGATAAAACTGGTAATATGCTTATCGGTCTTAGATCCTTAAACTCTCTTAACTCTCTTAACTCTTAACTCCTTAATTTACTATTAGCAAAATCATAGTTTAGAATTAATATAAAGAATAACACAACAATTCTACCTAACACAACTACTTTTTCCGTCTTGTTATTTTGAATAAAAATTTATTTGTTTGTTTTCTCAGTACAATTTATCAAACGTGTCGTTTTTACTAATGATATTATATAAACTATAGTTGAAGTAACATTTCTTCTAAAACGTTTATGTAGCTCAAATACATAGATACAATTGCAACTAGAAAGTTGGTTAAATTTTAACTATAAACAATAAAAAGACATAATAGCGATATAAATAACATAGTTGACATTTAGAGAGGTACTTATACCAAACAAGAACAACTCAAAATTATGTACCTGATAGCAGATCAATTAACTGTTACTTTTATTAGACATTTCTATAATTTATTTTTAAAACAAAATTCTAATATAATAAAGGATGTTACCAACATACTTCGACTACAATCTTTGTTTAATTTTATTCTTTTTCTGATATTTCCGATTATAGTTGTTTATTTTCTTTTAATATGTATATACCTAATTATATACCACCAGCAGCATAAAAATATGTGTATTTCAATTTTCCACATTTAAATGATGGAAACAAAGTAGACGTCAATATTTATATTTCTTTAAATATTAAGATGCCTGTACTTATCATTGCACTGTCTATACTTTATCACAATGTTCAGTAAAAATGAGACGCAACTTGGTGAGGTGAGGCAGCGTCCGTCACGGAGAATTTTCTGCGGGAGGAAACTGCTAGCGCGGGTTGCAGTTTTCACTTCGCAGGCAGGCCACATTACTGAAAAATTACAACTACTGCACTCTTTGATTCTCAATTAAGTTCTGAATCTGATTCAGAAGACGAGTTTGAATCCGAAATGGCATCGTGTTTCACCCAGATGCATAGTAATAAAAAGTCAGTGAGAACTGAGAAGTTTGTACTTGAAAAAAAAAAAAAAACAAAAACTCATAGAGAATTTACCTTAACTAAGGAATTTAGTGACGATTTTGTTCTCATGTAGTCTACATGGCTTGTATCGTACAAAACTTTTTGAATGCACACGGCCCCGATAAATTATTTTTCTTCCATGTTTTCAAACACGTACAGTGATTTCTAAAACTGCGGTAACTGCACTGCGTTCCGCAGGATCACGTTGAGCCAAAACTGCGTCATCACGCTGCGAAGAAATATGCGCATTAACTATAGTCAGCGGTCGAAATTGTGCACAGTGACTATGCGCTAGCGTGTAGACAAGCGCAACGGGCGAAGCGTGCGGGCAGCAACATTTCATAGGCGTACTAAATTTGAATGCGATCAGATATAAAAAATATACAAAAATAATTGCATTACATAATATCCATTATGTTTAGAGTAAAAACAGTGATATAACGGTTTTTATTAATTTCGAGGCGTTAGATTAATAAAAATAATAAGAATATTTCAAAATTTTAAGTTTTTATCTTGTATATCGGTGTACCTAAGTTAATTTAGAAACTTTATCAAGACAAACTGAAAAGATTCTTACCAACATTTTAAATATATCCTCTTGGGCATCGATGACCCACCACCACACGGCTCATGCCGCCACAAGATATTGACTATTTATAGATTTCATATAGGTAATTGTTTTACACGAATATTATCATTATCACTAAATTAATACGCATTACGTCATAATCGTAACAAACTTCACTATCACTGTATGTTCACTGTAACATAACACTTTTATTTCATTATCACACTTTCACATCACTGCCACATATTCACTTCACTATTACAATTTAATTTTTACTGTAACACTTTTGCCTTACTGCCACCATGTAGCAAAGTTTTCACTTCATTGCATTTAATTATCACTATCAGTAGAGATGTTCCTATCACTGTCACTTGAATCATCTTCCTCTAAATGGATAATGAATGGGTCTATCAAAACATCTACTGTTGTAGCTAGATCCCACATACGTTGCTCCTCCTTCCCAATTTCATCTTTTCAAAGAGCACACTTTTTCGAATTCGTTTTTAAAACCGACAATTCATGTCATGCATTGTTCTTCTAAGAACTTTGTCAGATAATTAAGGCATATCCTCATCTTCAGCTATCGTAGCTTGAATGTTTTTTATCGTCGGTATTTCATTTCTGAAGAAAAATCCATGAATTTTCCTGCGAATGGCGTATTTTACGTCATCATCGACTTCTGTTTTTTCCTTCCTCTTGTTTCTATTTATTCTTCTTTGGATTTACTTCCACACTCTTTTTTATAACACGATATACACTAGAAACTGACACTTGTGTTAATGAACTACACATATCAACAGCTTCACTAACACTTATGTTAGAGTTTCGCGCTCGAAATCCTTCGTATACGTTTTTTATTATTATCAATTGTCCGTTACATAGATTATGTCGATTACTAACAGACCTTATACTAGAACTGGCATTTTGATTCATTTTTAACAGTTATTTGTTAACTTCACGGTTGCAATAATTTATTTTTATCATTTAATATAACTATAGAAATAACACCCCGCGAATAGCAGCAAATCCCCCAACGTACGCATATTCTAATGACGTTCTAACCTCGGCAAAGTCATGTACTAACGTTACACACACCAAAATATTGTTTTCCACAATGCAATAAACAGAGATAGAAAATACATCGGGCTTCAGTTTGACTGAGCCTTTTTCGTGGTGCCGTAAATGTGAGTATAGTATCGTTGTGCATAGAAAGCGGCACAGTAATAATGAGGTAAATATGTGTAATCTCTTATAAAAATATTTTACGCTTAATAGTAATAGTGTTTGTTATATTATCTATTAGTCACTGTCCACTATTTCGACCGCTAACTATATTATTACTTAGATTCACAAAAACTCGCAGTGACTCACGCTGCGTCACCTCACCAATCTGCGTCTCATTTTGCGCCGGGCCTAAGAAACCGTATTCAACACTATGCAAATTATTTTTTTAAAAAATTAAAATTTTTGTAGGATTTACCTCTCTTCTAATGGAACGACTCTCAGTGGACTACGGAAAGAAAAGCAAGCTGGAATTTGCGGTATATCCAGCTCCTCAAATTGCTACTGCTGTAGTAGAACCATACAACGCCATTTTGACCACCCATACAACTCTGGAACATTCTGATTGCGCTTTCATGGTCGATAACGAAGCCATTTACGACATATGCAGAAGGAACTTGGACATACCAAGGCCAGGATATGACAACTTAAATCGGCTGATTGGGCAAATCGTGTCGTCAACCACGGCATCTTTGAGGTAACGATTATAGTAAAATCAAATGTAAAAAATTAAAAATAATGAAATCTTTCGTCATATTATACAGGGTGAGTCAGTCATAATGTCATTAATTTTAACCACGTATTCAGGAGGCCTAATAAAAAAATAAACAAATCACCTTATAAAAATCGGTACGACAATCGAATGCCGGATTAAACATCGTTGCCACATCATGTTTACATACATAATATTGTCTAACATTTCAGCGTGTAATTATTCAAATTTACCCCCATTTAGCACTTTCTGCATTTCCCGCATTTCTTTCCCCCCAAATTTGTAGATCACGCTTCACATTTGGAGGGGGGATGGAGAAAATACAAGCAGTAAGCAGTAGTTTGTTTATTTCGGTCTCGCGTATTCGTCGTAAATTCACAATGCATAATTATACAAATTCCGAATATGCGGAAATGGTAGTGTTTCACGGAGAATGTGCGCGAACTTTGTGTAAGTGCCTTCGCGATACGGGTTTTGTGAGACTGCGTCGGGTGACCCTAATTTTATTAATAAAGTGCTATGGACGGATGAGTTCAGTTTTACTCGAACTGTCATTTTAAACAGGTTAGTACCATACCACTTAAAATTAATAAATTTCTAGGCTAGATGTACGTAATTACAAACTGAATAATTAATTGTACTTATGAGTAATACTAAAAATTCATATTTATTTGTAAAACGTAGTGAAAACGTAATATCAAAATTATTAAACTGTAATAACCTAACATTCAAAAACATTTATTTATTAGCTACATTTGTTTTTATTAACAAATAAATCAATATTTAATTAAAATTCATTCATGTATCTAGATTAAAAAAAATAGTTTTACTCCTTGTCGTTAAATAACAGTACAAAAACTAGGTGACTAGGTTATTGACCTAATAATACGGTACGTAAATGGTTTATTATTCGGTTTATTATTAGATACGTTGGAGTTTTGTGATTTCAATGTAACTAAGCTAATTTCAGTTATAACAGCTACATTTGCTCAGAGGAAAATCCACACGCTACTCGTCGGTTTAGCTTTCAGAGGCGATTTGGTGTCAACGTATGGGCAGGAGTGTACGGGTATCGTTTGATTGGACCGTAATTTCTACCGGAAAACCTGAGTGGACCGCGTTACTTGCAATTTTTAATAGAAATATTTGATTTCATTGGATATTAACATTTTAAATTATAAGAAGGAAAGGAGCTTAATGGATCATAATCTTATAAGAGACAGGTGGATTTTAACGGCTTGATGAATCCAGAGAAAAAAGATGGAGGGAACAACGAAGCAACTGCGGACAACGTTATTTCTGGGTTTTTGCCCTTCATCAGCGCAGTGCAGCTTAAAAACAGGATGGAATAAGAAGGAAGATCAATATTTTTACACCTTTGGATAGAGCGTTTTCTTATAATTTCAATGCTAATGAGAGTACTTAGATAGTGCTTTGACCAGTCATGTTGAAGATACCGATAGTAAAGAGCAACGAAACGTTTAGAAATATTAAATACTACCAGCTACAAAGTAGCACATCCTAAAGTATGACTTTTCTCTGAGCAGAGTTTCCGATTATTCAATATTAGAACCAACAATAATAGAAGATCAATGGATGTTGAACTTCGTCATCCCTGTATAACATATTACATTTAAATGTACACTTTAGTATAAATTAAGACATTTCATTAGTTACAAAGCCTTAAAGTCAACAATAATTTCAAAAGTCAATACAGGGTGATTCAAAACTTACCTAAAAAAGAAATATTTGAATGTACTCTTACAAGTAGAATTTTGTTAAAAAAAAATCAAAAAAGGTAGTTCGAAAATAATTTAAAAATACACTTCTGCGCGACACTGGAAACTGGTCTACTGTAAAACCTGACAAGGCAACACATGCAATTGGCGACCGAACAAGAATTTGAAAAAACATTTTATAACACCATTTTATACAGCAAATTCAACTGCTTTTGCCGCTATTGTTATTAATTATTAATGGAATCGATTTGTGGTTTTAATTAATAAAATATCTTGATATACCTGATGTTACAACACTTGCACTCACTACAACGCAGTAGAAGTAGTTGAATTTGGCATATGTTCACCGGGAAATCGTTGACTTCACCATAAATTAAAACAATATCCATCAACGCCCAGATGCTATACACGTAAACTATTTTCGACACTTGAAAAACTAATGTAAATACTTGCATCACTAAAACGTTAATACTAGTAATCAGATAATTGAAATCACCTGGAGACTACTCTGTGATGTAAAGGTTGAAAATACTACAACTTTTTACGATACTGACTCTATTTTTCCTGACGCATCTATTTCCAATTTTTTTAGATAAGTTATAAATCACACTGTAAGAATAGGTAAACTTTAGATTTTTTTTGTGTAAAATATGTTTATGATACACATATTTAATTATATTTCTCTCTTTTTGTTTAAGTATGCCCTTAAACCATCACTGCAATTCTGAGAATACAAAAAAACGATTTTCTCACACATAATCGATATGGTACGGCTAAAGTGTAAACTGTTTGTAAACTAGCTGACTAGTATACAAAGTAACGGAACCGTTGGTTATTTTGATAGAAAACATATATTCTACAGTATTATCAGATATTTTGTAAACTAACCCACACACTCACTCACTTTTTTCTTTGGTTAGTTTATAAACTATCTAATTTGGTCTAGCTGGAACATTCTGGTAACACAAAATAGCCAAAATTAAGAGAATATTTTCTATTTCATAGGTTTGATGGAGCAATGAACGTCGACTTAACAGAATTTCAAACAAATCTGGTACCATATCCTAGAATTCATTTTCCATTAGTAACCTATGCTCCAATTATTTCTGCAGATAAGGCTTACCATGAACAGATGTCTGTTGCTGAAATAACAAACGCTTGTTTTGAACCATCCAATCAGGTAATACACCAGTTAGTTTTTGGTGCTTTTCAACCCTCCTTTTCTTTAAATTTTTGTCATGTTTTAACACTCTGTATTTAATATTGAAAAACAATTGTAGAATTGCAATAGTCTTCATATATTCACAATTTCAAATAACAAAAAATATTTGATATCAACTAGTTACCAGAAAAGCTTACCATACCTATTTATCAACATAATATGCCAATTGATATAATTATTTTAAAATTATTTACAGATGGTCAAGTGTGATCCTAGACATGGAAAATACATGGCTTGCTGCATGCTGTACAGGGGAGATGTTATTCCAAAGGATGTTAACGGTGCAATTGCCTCTATTAAAAGCAGAAGAAATATCCAGTTTGTGGACTGGTGCCCCACTGGATTTAAAGTTGGGATTAACTATCAGCCTCCTACTGTTGTACCTAACGGAGATTTGGCAAAGGTAAATAGATTTTTATATAAAATTTTTGTTTGATAATATTAACATATAATAATATACAGTGTGTCTACATTTATCTGTGTACAAATTCGTAAAAATTATTTTCTTCAAGATAATCCAATATTGCTTGTCTTTAAATGACATCGAACACCGCTTCTTCTGATCCTACCAAGACTTTTAAGATGGCGATCCAAGGCTTACTATGACTTTTTATACCAAATTCAATAAACGATTATTTTTAATGTTCATTTAACAATTTCGAAGTTGAGCAAAATACTGAATTTGTACGGTAAGAAACCAGATTTAATTTTCAGTTCTATATATATATATTTTTGCCTAGAAGAAGAATCTTTTTTAATGTGGCTAAAGCCTTGCTTTATTTTCTTCCGTTTTATTTAAAAAAAAGTAACAAATATTAGTCTTTCTCAAATATTTGGTATAAATAAGTAAGAAAATTCCAAAATAAGTTAGACTCACCAACTTAATTAAATTTTTAATTTAAAAAAGAGTCATTAAATGTTTTTATTCAAATTCAAGTTCAGCAGAAACGGTTTTGATGTAATTTAAAACAAAAAAATATTTGTTGAATTATCTTGAAGAATAAAGTTTTTATAGCTTTGTACACAAATAAAACTTTGAGATTGTGTATAATAAGACGCTATGTATATTTTTTGTTCAAATTTCACATATAGAAGGTTTAATTCACACGATCAAGCCGTGGTAGAATCAGAAGAAACGGTTTTCGATGTCATTTAAAACCAAAAATAGTTGTTGGATTATTTTGAAAATAAAAGTATTTACGGATTTATACACAGATAAATTTAGACACACAGTATTAAAAAATATGAAAGAAAAACAATGAAATGCAGAACTTAAATGAGAACAATAAGCTGCAAATGTTAACATAACTATGAAATGATACATATACAGTGTGATCCAATCTTAAATGAGCACATTTTAAGGTCAGCAGAACTTCGAAAAGTAATGTCAGTTTTTTTATGTAACATTTTATATTTTGAGATTTTATAAAGACGATACTGTTGACGTTCTTAATAAAATGGCCTTCTATGTATAGTTACCAAAGCAGTTGTTTTTTTGTTGCAGCTTTTCTGTAATTCTGGGGAATAACTTAGTAATTTGTATGGTTAGTACCATTCATAAAAATTCCTAGGCTGTACTTTCAAACTCAAATGACTTTCTTTTGTTTCCACTTCATTATTTCTTGATTGTTGAGCTTGCAAAATATATTAACTGAAATCTTTATTTTAAAATTTAATAAACAGTTTCTTGTAAGGATTCGGGTTAGTGTTGGTATCACTTCCATTGCAATCTAATCTCAATTGATGACTGTAAAACAAACTACAAGTCGGAATTTTAGGAATGGCCTGCTGCAATCCATTGCAAAAATAATTGCGGATTGTAAAGCGGCTTTTAGTATTCTCTCAATTATAATCTTATAGAGTATGGAACCCAAATTATAGAATCGTATTTGATTTTAGAACGGACGTAATATATAAATTTATTTTAATAGCCTCAACCATTTTTAATGCTATATGTTTCGTGAAAGAAAACTTTCGATCAAAAATATTACTTGCAGTTTGCAATTTGTTGATATTACATCAAACTTCTACTTGAACCACATTAGATCGTAGATTTATAAAAAGAAATTGTTAAGTAAAAATTTCAGATCACTTACAAATAAGATAAAAAGTAACGGATCAAGGTTAGATCCTTGGAGCACTCCTAAAGTTAATATGTATAAAGTATACGTAGTTTGAAAATCCATAAAAATTTAAAATTTCCTATACATATTTTTGCAGACGTATTTCTTTTAGGTTCAACGAGCTGTGTGTATGTTGTCAAATACTACAGCTATAGCCGAAGCCTGGGCTAGATTGAACAGTAAATTTGATTTAATGTATGGAAAACGGGCGTTTGTTCATTGGTAAGTCATACAGAAATATCATTTGAATTGAAGATATAAATACTTTTGCTTGTTATAAAACTTTAGTTTTTGTATTCATATTCTTGTTGCAAACAAGTTTTTAAAAGTATATTAACTAAATATGTATTCTTTAAATACAGACAGAATTAGGTTTTAAAATTTCAGAAAAATGTACCTATGTACTTACTATCATTCCCCATTCCTCTGTTTTTAACAAAATGTAAAATTTATTCCTCTCTTTATTACTGTTATCAGGTATGTAGGAGAAGGAATGGAAGAAGGTGAGTTCTCAGAAGCACGCGAGGATCTGGCTGCTTTGGAAAAGGACTACGAGGAAGTAAGCGCTGAATCAGGTGAGGGAGATGGTTCATTTGCTCCCGATGAAGAATATTAATTAACAGATACGGAATTTTAAGAAAGGAGAGTATTAGCAAATAATTTATTTATAAGTTAAGATTTTTAGAAAAAAATTGTAATAGTTTTATTAATGCTTTATATTTATATTGTTATTTTATGTCTTATTTTAATATGGAGTTGCAAATAAAGAAATATGTATATTAAACGTATTATGTATATAAGATAACACTCCGATAATACTCCGACAATGGCGGCAGAGTTAGCTGCTCAAATTGCGACCGATTTAAATAAATTAAATAAAAAAGACCTAATACATATTATTGTGTATAAAAAGTTACCAGATGGATGTGTTAGTGAGGCTGTGACAAAGTTCCTAGAAGGAGAAGGATATGGACCTATTAACGAACAAACTTGCCAAAGTGAGAGTCAAATAACCTGCAGTAAACTTTCATGTATTAAGATATACACAGATCTCCAGATTACAAACGTAAGACTGGAATCTAGTAAAAGGATAATAGTAGAACTAGAACGTTCTATTGAAAACCTAAACACCATAATAAGTCTTCTAAAAGAAAAATCAAATATTAAGGTTATGTCTCCACAAACAGAGACCTCAAATTTTATGCGACAAAATATGTCAGCAGCACGGTCCAACAACTCGGGCTCCGCTAGTACCGCAACCTCCAAAGGCGCAGCACAACAGCCCCACAAGAAAAGCACGCCTGCGTCTACATCATCTACAGGTACTACAACAATCACAATGCCTGACGAAGACAGACACTTAGGAGCAGGCCAGTCCCAAAACAGTCGCAGCAAGCGAAACATAGTCGTAGGTACAACGGATGGATCGACCACAAATGCGGAATTTTCAGCCGCAGATAAAATGGCTTGGATTCACGTTGCAAAATGTAAGCGTGGATCGACAACTGAAGGTTTAAAAAAGTTTTTAGCCTTAAAATTCCCGAATGAAAATTTTGACGTTGAACAAGTTTCAAAGCATGAAAACGGAAATGTGTCCTTTAAAGTAGGACTGAATTTTAAAATTTTAGACAACGTTATGGTAAACAGTGTCTGGCCACTCGGAATCCAAGTGAAGCCCTTTCGTTTTTACAGAAAACAAACTCAAAACAGACATGAGAGCAACACACTGTTTGCATAATTGCAAAGTTATGCATTTGAATATTCGTAGTCTGCCCAATAAAATAAATCGTCTCGAGGTATTGCTGAACAGAGAATCGCCTGATTTTTTGATCTTGACGGAACATTGGGTTAATTATACGGAGCTGCCCTTGATTAATCTGCATCAATATGAACTTATATCTATGTACTGCCGGTCATTTTCCGTTGGTGGTGGGACCTGCATCTTTGCTAAGGAAAGTTTGAAAAATAAAATAAAGATTTTAGACATACGTCGTCTTTGTAAAGAAGGTGTTGGTGAGTTCTGTGCATGCGTCAGCTCGTTTGAAAACAATAACCAAGTAGGCATTATTGGTGCATACCGCGCTCCTGACGAAGATGTAAATGACTTTTTAGGTATGTTAAATGATGTCATTGACGTAGTGTCTCAAAATTGTCAAAAAATAATAATCGGTGGTGACTTTAATATTGATCTGTTGCAAATAAGTAAGGATAGCAAAAATTTCCAACGTCTTTTAATGACTTTTAATCTTAAAGCATTAATTACAGTCCCTACTAGAATAACAAAGACATCAGCTACGTGTATAGACAATATTGTAACAAATATTGATGATACCGAAATTTATGTATCAGTTACTTCTCTTTCAGACCATACTTATCAAATATTTTCTTTTAAATTAAATAATAGTTTAAACAAATCAACTTCAATAAAATTCAGAAGTTTTACTAATGATAATATCAATGATTTTAAGAAATATTTAAAAAATGAAACCTGGACCGATGTTTATAACTATCCAAACGATTTTGATCAATCTTTTATGTGTTTTTATTCTACTTTTTTGTATTATTTTAATATGTGTTTTTCTGTCAAAAATAAAATAGTTAAAGAAAATAACTGTAAAGGGCACTGGGTTAATGAGGACATACGTTTTCTTTCAAAATATATGAAAGAATTTTGGACTCTTGATCAACAATCCGACTGTCCCATTTTTCTCCAAAATTATTTAAATGCAAAAAAGAGTATGAAAAAATTATAGCTGAAGCAAAAAAATCCTACTACGATAATTATATTTTAAAATCATCCAATAAGACTCGCGCAGCTTGGAACTTAATAAATAATCATTTCAAGAAATCAGGGAACAGTACAAGTGTGCCCAAAGTGAAAAATCAACTTGGCGAGACACTGACATGCCCTAGGGAAGTAGCTACAGCATTCAATAGTTTTTTTGTTGAACTAGAACATAATATCAATTTTTCTGGATCTCCGGAATACCATGGTAAGTGCACAAGAAATAGTATATTTCTACGTGAAATTACAAGGAATGAGCTTTACAATATAGTTATGTCACTCAAAGCTGATAAATCTCGGGGCACAGATGAGATTCCGGGGTATATAATAAAGCAATGCTTTCTTGAGTTCGAATCTCCGTTATTGTATTTGATAAATTTTTCTTTAAGAAGTGGTAAATTTTCAGAGATTTTAAAAAAGTCAAAAATTATACCTATCTTTAAAAATAAAGGAGATAGCAACTCAATGTCAAATTACCGGCCAGTTGCAGTTCAAAATCAGTTTGGTAAAATCTTTGAAAAAATATTTCTAAATATCTTGTCGGATTTCTTAAATATAAACAAAATATTAACTCCGTTTCAACATGGTTTTGTTAAGCAAAGGAGCACTGAAACTGCCCTCTATGACAGTGTCAATATGATATTGAATTCTCTCGACAATAAAAATGAAACTTTTGGAGTATTTTTTGATTTTAGTCGGGCATTTGATACGGTAAAACACGAGATCTTGTTTTTTAAATTGGAAAAATGCGGTGTCAGGGGCGTAGCACTAGATTGGATTAAGTCGTATCTGTCAAAGAGGCATCAATTAGTTATGCTTTCGGACGGGACTCAATCAGAATTACTCCTAAATGAAATAGGGGTTCCCCAAGGAAGTTTGCTTGCACCTACCCTCTTTCTCATAATGAATAACGACCTTCCATCAATCGTCAAAGATGATGTAACACCCATACTGTATGCTGATGACTCAAATTTTTTAATAAGCACATCTTCAGAATATGCTGTGCAAAACGTACAAAATGTAGTAAATAGTATGTCAAAATGGGCAGAAATTAATCATTTATTAATAAATTACAAAAAGTCGCAGCTAGTAGAATTCACAACAAAAAATAAGACAATAGATAAAAGTATTTTAATAAAATATATAAATAGTGGTACGATGCATCAAACAAGTGACATAAATTTTCTGGGGATTTGCACTGACTCTCGACTTCTCTGGGACTCACAAACAGATATAGTATGCAATAAACTAAATTCTTTATGCTTTTTATTTAGACAACTCAGGCTAGTTCTAAATGACGATACTCTTATGATGTTGTACTATGGACAAGTCTACCCTAAATTATCGTATGGAATTGTCTGTTGGGGAAACGCCTCATCCATAAACTCTGTTTTTGTAGCTCAAAAGAATATCATCCGAAAGATCGCTAAAGTATCAAGAATAACGTCTTGCCGTGAGCTATTTATTAAATATAAAATACTCACTGTTTTCTCTATTTACATTTACTCTTGCGCAATATATATTAAAACACGATTTACTAACTACCCAACACGTCAAGCTATACATCACTACAATACCAGGCAAAAACAGGATATCTGCCTGCCTCAGTGCCGTCTTACTCAAACACAAAATGGTCCCTATGGCATGTCAGTTCGTATCTATAATAATTTACCTGACTATATAAAGAATATAAGTTCCTTGAAAAAATTTAAAAAGTATTTGAAGCAGTTTCTTATAACCAGGGCCTTTTACAGTATGAACGAATATTTTAATGGTTAATTTATGAGTAATAATGTATGTCTTATTTTATGTATTTTATATGTTTATTATTCAAGCTATTGTCTTTCACCTTTTTTTGACGAATTCCATATTGTTATTTTGTGACAATCAATAGGAATAATAAAGAATCTATCTATCTATCTATTGATATATGCATTTTCCTTTGCATCTTGCGATGGACAGTGACATCAATCAATTCTTGAATAGCCGAATTTATATGTCTACACTATAGGTATATCATTAATTCTGAATTAATTATTTTTTATACTGTTTTAGAAAGATATTTTAAGCTAATATAAATCAAATCTCCTACAATTCGTATCAATGAAGTCATATATGTTCTCTGATACCAAACATCTAGATATGCTAATGAATAATTCCACAGACAAAGCTCTATTCAATAATTATCTAAAGAAAATAATCTAATTTACTAACCTGCTAATGAAACATTCTATAAATATCTAACTTCACTCTTTGGCAGTGGGAACACGACAAATTCAACCACAATAGATGAGATCTGACCTATTTCTGCATTTTTAGGATTGCTTCTTCAGGTGGTCTCCTTTTAGTTGAATCAAATATCTTAACTATAAAAATTATTATAAAAATTAAAATTATTTGAAGTTAAATATCGACAATGACAAGAAGTGACATCCTGTCAATGAATTAAATATGACAATACCTACTTGAAAAATGTTCACCTTTTATGTAAAAGTTTTTATATATTTTTAGGTATTAATAATATTGTGTGAAACTAACTACTCAGTGGACAAAAGCCCCAACCTGCGTTGAATTACACCCACAATATCTACCCATATATTCCTTATTATTAGCTTTTGTAACATTTTTTTTACTGTTTTAGAAAGGTATTTTAAGCTAATATAAATCAAATCTCCTACAATTCCTATCAATGAAGTCATATGTATATTCTCTGATACCAAACATCTAGGTATGCTAATGAACAGTTCCACAGACAAAGCTCTATTCAATAATTATCTAAAGAAAATAATCTAATTTACTAACCTGCTAATGAAACACTCTATAAATATCTAACTTCACTTTTGGGAACACGACAAATTCAACCACAATAGATGAGATCTGACCTATTTCTGCATTTTTAGGATTGCTTCTTCAGGTGGTCTCCTTTAAGGTGAACATTTTTCAAGTAGGTATTGTCATATTTAATTCATTGACAGGATGTCACTTTTTGTCATTGTCGATATTTAACTTCAAATAATTTTAATTTTTATAATAATTTTTATAGTTAGATATTTGATTGTACATTTAGAATGTAACTTTAAAATACGAAAAATTCCGAAAGGCAGAGTTGTATGAACAATAATTATAGAACACTTTAGTCTTACCTTTGTTCCAACCAACCGTTCTTAAAATATCTCAGAGTACTTGTGGGACAGCATTTATGAAAAATAACTTCTCTGGGATCTTTGGTCTTTCATTTTAATTTAAAAAAATTAACGAAAGGACAGCCATAGTAATCTGCAAGCTCACAATAAGTTAATAGATAACCCTTTAATGTGTTTAGAATCATGATGAATCAGTTACTAGTTTGAATCTGAAAGTTGCGCTTTATTATGGAGCATGCGCAAATGCACCATAGTTCTGGTTAATCTCTTGTATTCCTCTAGCTCTCGAGGTCAAGATCATATATTGAAAAGATATAAAGTATACGGTATATAGTAAAAGTATGTGGAGTCAGCCACCATTTGTGGCCACATACCCAATAGTGGCTATCTTCAACTTGCGAGAGCAATACTAGTTGTATAGTTATTTCTTCCATGCTTGCTATGCTATCCTTGTATAGATTTCTGGAAAATTTTTGTTTATGTTCTTAAAATTTCCGGGGGATGTCGCCAGTGTAGTTTAAAATATCAACTTCTTTTTTTAGTGCGCATGACCCGAATGTTTTTTTTATAAATTTGCTAAGAAACCAAGATATTTAATTTTAGATTTTAATAAAAAAAAATCGACAATGATGACTTCTTTTGAGAATTTGCCAACTAAAAAAAAATAATGTAAATCTTTCATTATGTACCTACTTTTACATTAGATCAGTGGATAAATGGGTGTAACAGAAGAAAAAGAATACTTGAGGAATGGAGGAAAGATGCCAATGAAAAAATATTACGTATCAATAAGAACATAAATCATAAAAATAAAATTAGGAAATTCCTGCCATAATTTAAACAAAATATGATACTATTTCTGGCTGGAATCCTTTATGTGCGGCGAGTATGCGTTGCAAAATTTGTTTTTGTGTGTAAACCATCATTGTTTAGATTAAAATAATAATATCCCTTTTTAATTTTTATATATATTTTAATCTCCTCCAGGGCAAAAACTAGCTAATGTTGAGCTTGATTAAAAATGCACATATTTTCATTGTATCTCTTTGGCAAGCTAATGTCTTTTTATGAAATAAAATATGTTCAGTTACCTCACTGGCACCATGCAGTTTTTAAAATTACATTGAAAATAAAATACCAACACCCTTACTTGAGATTTTTTAAAGTGGCCAAAACTGGTGGGTTGACCCTAGTCTTTCCATTTGCTTTCAATTCATTCTAAAGCCGGTCCCAGACGATGTGGCGAATGTCTTCCACTCTTGGATACATCACCATTTGCCACATCGTGTGGGCGGGCGCTGGTGAATTGCATGTGTCCAACGTTGGCTACATGCCACGTTCGGGCTTCTGTAAATCCAATCGCCGTCGAAGGAGCTTCCAGCGTTGGAAGCATGCTGGAAGTATCGTTCGTCACACACCCACATGAGCGAAAGTGGGTTGGACGCAATCCAGGAGCGCACATATTTCATTTTTTACTGTTCTGTAAATCTCCAACAAGTACGACACTGATAAACGTTGGCCCCATATGTGTTTACAATGTTGCAACAAAAGTTCACTCCATCGTGTAGGAGACACACTTGCCACATTTTTATGACGCAAATTGTGTCCAACGTTGGCACCAACATTGGAACCAACATTTAAATCAACGTTGGACACCGTCTGGCTTAAGATGCCATGAAGTTAACTGATTTGACCACCATTTTTATTTGCTAAAGCCTAAACAAATGTAGTGTACAAACGCTTAAGAGTCCCTTAAGAATACATACTTGTTTTTTTTAGTCGTTGGCAAACTTTGCAAAGGGATTTGTTGCAGTGTTTAGGTGTTACGACTGCGACAGTTACTAGCTAGAATTGGAAATTTTTGCGTGCACGCTATTCGAAACGACAGCACAAAGTTTATTAGTAGTCCATATATTAATTAATTATTAACATCATTGGGAAGTTGTAACAATTACGTTGTTGTTGTTGTTCAGTAAATAATATGATATGTAACTGTCTTTAACCTTTCAAATCATGTATTGGAAGATATGTAACGGCTACAGCATAGGGCCGTAAGAATACGCACTCAATGAGCACGCATGGCCACTCTATGGCGCCTTGCGTACTCTTTGGTAATTGTGTATCCTTCCATTCTAATTTGTAAGGCAAATATAAACGAAAGTGGCATTAAAGGCAATCAAAATTTGCTGAATATTTATTAGGTGAAATAATTTTTATCATGATAATGAAGGGAAACGAGTACGAATATTTAAAGTTCTCTAAAAAATCCAGTATTTTTTTCGATAAAACTACAAAAGCTATTGAAGGTTTGCTTAATAATATTATTGCCGTGTGAAGTGCAAACGTAGAAATAAATATAATATAAAAATGTAAATATTAAGTGTCCCATTGCAAATAGATTGATGATGATAATGATGATGACGATGAAGATGAGGTTTCAAGTACAACCTATGAAATTTTTCACCCATATCCTCGACCTACCTAACTGGTTGCATTAATACATACTGTTATGTTCTGCACGCCTAGTATTCTTGAGCTCCTTGTTTAATTGTTAAAAATTAAACTAACAACAATGTTATGTTGTTCCTTAAAATAATGTCGGCTGGTTTGTCTGGGTTAACTTTAAATAGATCTCGCTATAATTAATGAACTTGCCGGTATGTTTAACAGGTTTTAATTTTAATGGTGGCATGCCCGATTCATAGTTCTTTGTGGTAGCATGTTTAAATTTAATCACATTTACGTGACTAAATTCACAATATATGTTGTTTAAACAACAGAGAAAGAGAAAATTACAACGTTTATTGCTATGGAACATATATTGACTAATTTAGAAGTGACACAAATGAAACTTTCCAGCAGGTTCAAATAACCTGTGTTTACAGATGGATATACGAGGTCAGTGCAAGTTTTAGTACAACTGATAATTTTAAAAAATTAAAGTATACAGAGTGTACAATCTTGACGAACTTTCAACACTGCCTCATCAGAAGTATAAACAAAATACAGACAATTACAAAAAAGAAGTAAATTTTTTCTAAACCTATTCCTGAAATATTTAACGCGGAATCAAGCACCAATGGTCTTCAAATTTGATACAATCCAATTTCCTCGTAGTAGGTCTGAGGATCAACTATTAAATTATGTCGAGAAAAATCTTTTACAGATTTATATCTACTACTTTCAATCGAAATCACATAAAATATAAAGGCAGCAGCTGATTACAAACAAGGGCAATTTCTTCCAATTTCTTACAATTAGAATTGGTACCTACATATACATAGAAATGCAAAAGTTATTGACCGGAGCTTTTCAAATTACACAAAGGTATGTAAATTCTGATTGTCGCGTCCTAAAATGTCCAACTTTCACATGGTTTTTATGGACATGGACTTTTAACCGTTGACTAAGACAATCTAAGGAAAGAAATTCAAAAAGCCTTAAGTCCCGTTATCGGTCTAAATGATTATGTTTAACGTCAGATAATTATTTCTTCAAATACATATATGATTAAGTTCAGTAGTTTAGCGTAGTTAACGGTGCGGGCGAGGACATGTCTCATTGTTTTAATTTAAAATGCCTTAATTCATAAATTGACGTGAATGTTTTTATATATATACCGGGTGTTCCCTCTACGACTTTCAGTGTGAATATCTACGCTACTAATGCATGAAATTTGGTATACAGGCACTAGATGGTGCGTAGAATTTGATAATGGCCTTAGTTTTTATACAGGGTGTTCAGTTTTGCAGAAAATCGATTTAGTTTCGATTTTTTGGTAGTCAACCTCGGTAAAATTTATATTTAAATTTAAAAATCCTTAATTAAGAACATGTTTTGATAAAAAAGCAAGTAACGAAAAATTTTCATTTTATCATAAAAAAAATGCCTATGAAAAGTCTCCAAATTTTATTGTTTTGTCACGCAAAATGTGTGTAGCTTTGAGTTCAATTTACACACACTCAACCACATGGACAGACGTCAAAACGTAAAGTGGCAGAAACTGTCAAAGCAAGTATGAGTATTTTTGTATGAATTTTATTATAAATACGTAACACCACGAGGTGCATTGAATGTGCGTACGTATTTGCAATAATGCTACAGTTTTGTTAAAAGAAATGGATTTTTGATGTTATTAGCTGCTCGCATGCGCTGAGCTTTATCTGGCATGAATACTCTGAAAATATGTGAAACATTTATTGTTTTTTTTAATTGTAATAATAAGACTATTCTCAAAAATAATAAAAACCATAAGTAACAATTCCTACGAGCAGAAAACTAAATTTATGAACCCATCACATGCCCTTGACTTTACTCGAATCTCGCTGCCACAAAACATATCTCGCTGCTATGCTGCGAATGTTGCAGCAGAACCCGAAACCCGAACGATTTGTAAAACTTAACCTAGAATTCGAAATAATGAAAATAATTAATAATGTATCGGCAGCAAATAGTAAAGAGGTTTTAAATCATAAATAAAAATCGAGGGGTGTTTCGCAGAGGCATTTTGGTGTACACATTGCAGGTATTTCGAGGCATTTTCTAGAATACTGAGATATTTTAGGGCATTTTCTGGTATTTAGAGACATTTAAGGGCATTTCGAGTTATTTTCTGGAACTTCGAGGCATTTTGGGGTGTTTTAGAGGCATTTGGGAGCATTTTTAAGAGAATTTTTGGATTGTGCACATATGCATAATAGTTTGTCCACGAGGTGCTCGTTAAGATGGATTATATAATTCGATTTCAAGGCGTCAGGCTGACCAACTAGGCTCGTGGATGTTGAAAATTGTACCTTAGTGTCATTTCTTTGGTTCAAAATAAGAAACATGTAAGTAAGTAACCACTTATTTAATTATAATAGGTAACTATTTCTGTTTTTTGTTAACTTCGTTTTCAACCGGCTTTGAGTTTAATCTAACCCGAGACCGAACTTAATTCACCTCGACTCACGACTTGTATATACTTGTACACATTGTATAAGAGTTAAAAACGGATGTAAATAGACAAAGCGGGTCCAGTGTATGTTTGTACAAGACGAGTCGATAACTTGACAAAGGAGATTTTTTGCAAACCAGAAGACTTTTCAAAATATCTACATACATATTATATGGGTGTCCGGAAATTATGAGCAAATATTTCAGGCGATTCAGATAAAAAATAGGAAGAAAACTTTATATAAACATAGATCGACAAAAGTACTCTCAGGTAGCTAGAGTCTTCTAAAGGGTCAGTCCTGAAGGTGGTTTATATTCAATGGCAGCCATTCGAGATAATGTAACGAAATTTTAAACACTGACTAAAGTTTTTTTGCTGAATTTGAAAATTAGTGATTCAGAAATATATTTAACAGAGCTGGCTTAGGATATCTTTAGCCCTAACTTTTTTATTAAAAATTATTTTTACAGTTAAACTAAAGAAATTTTAAATGTAATACATTTTACATTAAAATGATACTCTTGTTCGACTTATACTTCAATAAATTGCACCGTTTCCGAGTAAAAACAACACATGCAAATTGCTATGTAATGTAAAGCTTGTATTTTCTTAAATACACAATTAAATTTATAAGCTATTAATAATATCTAAAAATAACAGTTTTACGTTACGGAGCAATTTTCAAGTACCATTTTACTCTGAAATGGTGCATTTTATCGAAGTCGAAAAAGAGTACCTTTTTAATTTAAAATGCATTACATCTTTGGTCCAACCGAGGGTCCAACTGTAAAAATAATTTCTAATTAAAAAGTTAGGACTATAAATATTTTAAGCCGGCCCGGTTTAACACATATTTTAATCAAATGCTTAAATTTCCAGCGTTCAAAATTTCATTACTTTATCTCGAACCGTTTTGGTAATATTGAGTATAAATCATCTTCAGTTTGCTTTAATTTGATAATTTTTTTCACTATTTATTATACATGGTGTTAAAGAATGGGCCAAATCCACTAGATTTTACGACAAAAATTAATGGGCAAAAGTCATATACCTACAACGTTGTTCATAAGCTCTTAGTTTTCGAGACACAGGGTGTTGAATTTGAAAAAATAAAAATGATTATCAGGCGGATATCAATAGATATCTCGGAGATATGGGATTTTGTTCTAATTCGATATCAGGAGTTTTAACGGGGACCTACTTCATTTGCTGCGCTTTCACGTCAATGCAAAAAAGCAGTGGCGTGCAAACTATATTTTCGAGATTCTTTTCTAAAAAAAAAAATGCGCTACTGCATAAAGCGGAAATAAATAATATTAGAACTCCTCATACCCAATTAGACAAAAATCCCTCAATGCATCTCCGAGATAGGTAGGTATGTCTAAAAATCGTTTTTATTTTTCAACTTCAACACCCTGTGTCTCGAAAACTAAGCTTTTATGAGCAACATTGTATGACCAATTAATTTTTGTCCTAGAATTTAGTGGTAAGGCTTGGCCTGTTTTTTAACGGATACTCTGTATAAAAATAATAAGTAATAAAATTAGGACAGAAAATGATAACTAAAAACATAAGGCTTTTCGAGGTATTTCCTAACATTTAGAGGCATTTTGTGTTATTTTTGGCATTCCGGGGACATTTCGGTGGCATTTAGGGAATTTCGGGGGTATTTTTTTAGCAAATTGAGCTAATTTGTGGTATTTCGGAGGCATTTTGGTGCATTTTCCACGAGGAAGGTATTTTGGTGTACAAAATCTGGACTGCGAAAAGCCCCTCGATAAAAATGTAGTCCAGTATTACAAAAATATATCCGTTACATAAAATACTCCACATCTATCAAATCTGATACAGTAAAAAGTTTGATAGTACGAGATGTGTAAGTTCAACGATTAATGGTAACTTAGTGGAAAGATGAAGGGAAAATATCAGTATACTTTGTAGGTAATTATAACTTGCATATTATTTTTCGCTTTTTACCTTGAATATATGAGTTGTAGTTTCTTACACTTATGTTTCATATTATGTACTTCATTTCAAAGAGCTATAGGGTTAAATTTATAAGAAATAATCCAGTTATGCAAAGACTAGAATTATCTACCTGCTTAGTGTCGGATGAAGAAGCTATTGGAGGCTTGCTTTCAAAAACAGAGATGAAAAGACATATTTCTGTATTTGTAGGAGAACAGAATGAATATAAACGTATTCATTTCACCTTTGTGATGTAAAGAAATTAAAAATATTCATGAATTAAAAATATTCATGAAATTATACAATATGGAATTCACGAAGGAAAAATGTCATCCAAACTGTTGAAACTCTTCAAAATAAATTTATTAAATATTTATATTACAAAAAATATAATACTAATCCTGGTTTCGTTCATTATCAACCTTTTCGTGGGGAATTTAATATGTTAAGATTAAGCTGTCGAAGAATACAAAAAATTTTTATGTTTATGTATAAAGTAGTTAATTCGCAACTTGACTCCCCATATTTACTTTCTCAAATAAATTTTTTTGCTCCCTCTTATCAAAACCAAAACCAAACCAAAATTGGTTTTATTTCGAATCTCTGAAAGCCGGTCTTTGATAAATTGTTTCTCTCAGATGTATAATGAGTTTGTTAAGGATGTATCTTTGGATATATGTTGTGCCCCTCAAGCTGAATTTAAAAGAAAAATCATTAATGTTCAGGGTCATTATTAATTTATGCAAAGTATATAATATGTCTCAGAAATAATTATTTTGAATATTTAATATTCTAGATTAATTAGTTTATATAAGTGTAAGTGTGTACTACGGTTATACAGTATTGTGAATTAAAATTAAGATAGAAACATGTAATTAGGTGTGCAACCTGTTTGTTTCTTATGAAATAAATAAATAAATTAATTATTATTTCGTCTCACCTCTAGATAGGAACCTAAAAAACAAAGTGCTGTTATGGAAGCAGGTTGACATATACACTTGCAATAATCGTTGATTAAAAGATTGAATAAGATGTATCAGTATCTTATCGAGTCTTGATAGATGAGAGACGAAGAAAATTTTACTAAGAAACCTACAGAGAGACATTTCTACGACAGTTACATATGTGTTGTAATGCAGATGGTGGCTCATCTATCTGTCGCACGAATATAAACTAATCTTGGCATATGGTTTGTTCAGCATCTTAGAACGCTTCGTGTCTGTGGCATTTCAGTCCGGAATGAAGTAGTGAATGGCCCATAGATGTAGTTTGTTTTACACCGCGAACTCTTGGTCTCTTCTGTCGGGTCTATGTCATACCGATGAGAGCTAAGAAGCTCGAAACCGGTATATGTCTGGTGGGCTACTGAAGAGTGACTAGCTGTTAACTGTAGGTTTTCCAGGTGTAATTCAATGCTGGTCGGGGCATTGTTGCTCTACATCGCCTACTTATGGTTAATTTGCATATAAATCATATGAAATTTGGAATAGCAGATTTTATTTTTTGATTAAAAAAACTAATGAACCACCTAATTGAATAATTCTTTAGTTTCAACTTTTCGACCGCGTCTACAGTAAGTGACAATGTAAAAACCACTGCATTCGAAATATTAGGTGTAGACTAGACTAGGTTTTCAATGAAGTAGGTATATCATATTTTTTTATAAACATAAATAATTTTTTTGTCATATAATTTGACTTTGATGTCATACAATTTATATAAATATATTGTCACAGGATTTGCACCCAATTTGGTGGCTGTTGGATTCACGGCACGCTAGATTTGCCCCGATTGCCTCCGCTGGTGAACTAATAAACAATGATGCCGTCGATCGAGGTGCGTCAAGAAGATTCGCGAGCCGCTCCAGAACGAAATCCAGAGCTACTAGAAAATATTCGTTTTGCCTATATAAGGAGAATAAGCGAGCCGAGCGAGAGAGTTTTACTTTTGATATTTCGGTGAGACCAACTGGAGATTCAGAGTATTCAGTGGTGTACAGAGTATTTAATAAAGATCACTGAATAATTAACATATTATTTTTTGGTAAAAGAAGAAGTTGGATAGGAAAACCATAACAATATTCTATTTTTCGTTCTTCATCATTTTTATTGACTAGACTTTCTTGCATACCAAAAAAAAGATTTTTAACTGAAAATATAAATCATTACAGCATTTATCACCTACTAAGAAAAGAAATATTCCTGTATTTATTATATACATACACCTTACGCTCATGCATTGAAGGTAATCAATACTAGTGAAATAATTCTGAGAAATAATTGGTTGATTACAACAAACAACTTATCTATTCACATTTCGATTAGTTTATTTTAACATAATCTATTTCTAGGCAATGCAGTAGTATTTTGAAATTTCCTAGAAATATAAACCGCGCTTGGGTTTGAAAGCCCTAATCTAGGTATGGCTAAAATTCTTTATTAACATTTAAGTATAAATATCTGCATCCATTTGATCGATGTTCTGTGGTCTCAGCCCGCTTACCTTGTTTGTTAGTTGAAACTGCCCACCACACCTATATCAAAGGATTACTTATTAGTTTTTAACATGCCAAATTTATCAAAAGTCCTATTTAGTTCAACGATAAGAGGAAATTAAGTAACCCGCAATTTTATGATGCCAGAAATCATAATTTTATTCTTGCTCTATAGTTGTTATTGTTATCAGTTGTGGGTTATAAATTATTAATATAATGGTCATATTTTGAGTTCATAAGGAATGTGTTAATAATGATAAATCAAATAGGTGTTTTATTTATTGAGTGTCACAAAAGGTGTTCTGAAAATCTTAAACGTGTATTTACGTTTGTTAAAAATAATAAAGGTGACATATCATTCAAATCAAATACTTCTTAAATGTCCTACTACTGAAATCTACCTATTTACTATTAGTGTTGGAATTATGAGAATAATAAAAAAAGAAAAAGAGAAAAAATTTCAAAACATATATTAACTATGGCAATTTAAGAACTGATCTATTAAATGTTATAATAAATAAACAAAAATTCAAAGCAGATAAAATTAAACAAAAATTAGAGAAAGAACAAATCCCATTAAAGAACCGTAGATAACAAAAGCACTCTTAAATTCTATAGCAGAAAAAAATGAACTCTATAAAAGTTTTATGAATAACCCTGATGATATAATTTTGAAAGAAAGATATGAAACATACAAAAATAAATTAATAAATTAATATCAAAATCTAAAAAGAATTATTCATATAATTCCAGATTATTAAACAAAAATTCATCAAAATCTCTTTGGGAATGTAAATAATCTTTGCAAAAAAAGTAAAGAAAAACTAAAACTTGGGGATGATAGTATAATAATTTATAAAACAGAAGAAATTTTTAAAAAAATTTTTAAGTATAGAATCAATCAATTTTTAAATAAGCACAATGTGATATCTGCTTGTCAGTTTGGTTTTCGAGAGGGAAAGTCAACGGAAGACGCAATTCATTTTTATCATCTGTTATATACAATTCTTCAGATAAGAAAATTTCAACTATCGGTGTTTTTATTCACCTATCTAAAGCATTCGATACTATATGCCATAACAGACTATTAGACAAATTACATCATTGTGGTATAAGAGAAAAGCTACATAGTATCATCAAAAGTTATTTAACGGGTAGCAATATGTCGATGTGAATGAAGTTATAAACGAGCCCCAAACTGAGACGTATGGAGTTACGCAAGGAACCGTATTAGGTCCATTATTATTCACCATATATTATTTTTAGATAAGAAGGAAGTGATTTTTAGTTTTGTTGACAACACTGATGTGATCTGCCAAGCAGACCCATGGTTCAATTTAAAAATATAGTCAAAACCCATTTAACACTAATTAAAGTATGGTTCCAGGTTAGCGAACTAACCTTGAATGTTGAAAAGACAAAATACTTGCCATTTACATCTTATGCAAATAACCTACCCAATCTAAGAGTTTTAGATATTGATGTAGAAATTAAAATACCGGATTCTATAAAATATCTGGTAATTATAATTGATAGGCACTTTAAATGGAATTTACATATAAAAATTTAAAAACTAAAATTAGGGGTGTAATATTAAGGTTCAAATATCAACAAATTGTTTGTGTCTATGTCAACTTAATTTCATTTCTGTCACTCTTCTAGTATTTCAAAAATAAAATACTACTTTTTTGTGTCCTCTTTGAAGGGTTGTGTTGGTTGTTCAAATAAGATTTTTTTGTATATTTTGTTATTTTTCCACAGAGAATCCCTTAAATTTTTTCGTACTTATTTATTTAGATCCTGTATCATTCTAAAGCCATTAGTTCCTTCTTATTGTATTTACAACTTTATTTCCCAAAAGTACCCATTAATAAAAAGAAATTTTTGTATTTATCGAAAAATTAAATCGACAAGCTATTTTATAAAAATCACTATAAGCTTTCGCTGATATTTATTTAACAGTTTTATTTTTTTCATTCAAATTGTCCCAATTATTTATCATCTCAATTACAACAGACTATGGAAAAATTATAAAAAAATTAATTCAA
Organism: Monochamus alternatus; assembly: GCA_037114965.1. Taxonomy (NCBI): domain Eukaryota; kingdom Metazoa; phylum Arthropoda; class Insecta; order Coleoptera; family Cerambycidae; genus Monochamus; species Monochamus alternatus. The sequence continues at coordinate 66,175,229 of CM073431.1, read as the reverse complement.
AGCTGAAAACACTGATAAGATTTGTGATTAAAAGCTAGGAGCTCCAGAAACGCATAAGTAGGTTCCTTTATATTTGTAAATAGTCTTTACTTTTGCTTCCAGTTTGCTACAAGTTGCATATTTTCTTATCCTTATTTGTTTTAAGTCAAAGCCTTGATCTAAAATTACAAATGCCTCTTTGTAAACAGATTTGTGGTGAAATTTCAAGTCAAACCTCACCTTAAACTAAAATTTATATCCTATCAATATGCCCAACTGGTCTTATTAAGATTATTATCCTCTGCATGCATAATGCACATGGCTAATATCAAAATTTCCTGATCTCCTTTTTTTAATTGTTGACAATGAAACTAAATACCAACAACTTTTTATGTGTTACGTGCTGTTTCTTAAAATCACATCAGCCGGTTTGTCTGGACTGCAGTTTGAACAGCTCTCGGTATAATTAATGAACTTGCTGCAATGGTTAACGGGTTTCGATTTTAACAGTGTGTCGTGTCCAATTCATCAATCTGTGTGGTAGTATGTTAAATTCAGCCACATTTACGCGACTAGGCTGACAATATATGTTTTTAGACATCTTTATTACCAGTCAAAAAGAGAAAATTACAACGTGTATTGTTATATAACATTCTTTTGACTAATTTAGGCATGACAGAATCAATAACTCCAGCAAATTTAAAACTCGTGTTGACAGATTTTGATTGTTTCTTTTATTCGAAGTAGCTGTAATTTTTAATACAAATGATAATTTAAGAAGTTCAAATATGTCTACAAAGTTTGAGAACTTGTTCCTCTCGTCCAAGCTAACAAAAACAGTTAGAGATTGACCAAGGAAAGTTTTACTTAATTACTGAAGAGGCAATAAAGATTTGAAATCTGGTAAAGTTCATTTGTTTCGTAGTAGCTATACTTACCACTTGTATGTTACTACATAAATTAATTTTTCGCATTGTGACTGATAATATTTTACTAAATTCAAAATCGATTACTAAAGTGGCACTTTACTACATTGAAATATCTCTTTACTATATAGTAATGCCACTGTTAATAAAAAAAAACACAGTTTGACAGAAAATTGTTTATTTAAATATTGGAAACATTGTTATTATATAGGGTGTCCTAAAATAGAAGGCCATACCATTAACGACATATGCTTTAGACAAAAATAATGCAACTTTACTTATTACTTATGCCATTTTTTATTTGGACGTCCCTGTTTCAATGCATAGGGTGTTAAAGTTACATTTTAAAAAACTATTTTTTTTAATAATTCCATTGTTTTGTAAGATACACACTTGAAATTTTACACGTACTTTTATCTTATTCCGGCATACTTATCATATAATTTTGGTGAAAAAAATCGAACAACGAATGGAGGTAACTGAGGGATGCAGTACCCTTTATCCCATCCAATTATTTCTATTTATTTATTTATTTATGTATTATATACACTGTTCTACAGGTTTGCATCCAATTATAGAACAGGGTACAACATGTGAGAAAATATAAATAATAATATTATGTTATAGCGGTTGAAACAAGATAAAAAAAATTGAAAAAGTGAAACGTAGCAAATCGTAATACTAACTGGATAAATATTTGCTAATTAAAATAAAATGCATAATTCTAAATTTTATAAAATGAGGAATACTTATGAATTGAAAAAATAATATGGCATTAAAATCTGTAATACAGTTATTTTATCAACCAAAAAATAATAGTCTCATTTAGTAATAGTAATAATAAACGATCAACATAATAACTTTTCACCTAAATAACACTAAATAAAATAATTAATTAATTACTACTAATTTAACAAATGTTCCTTTTAAGCAGCGAAAACCTTATCTTTGGAAAGATATTCTCCTTTTGCCGTTCATCAGCTGCCATTACTATTCTCTCTCTGAGATGGTTAATGTCGTTTATTTCTGCAGCATAAACCATATCTTTCATAACACCCCAGAAAAAAAATCCAATAGATTAAGGTCAGGAGATCGTGGTGGCCATTGAATAGGTGCGTCTTGTCTTCGACCTATCCAACTATTGGGAAATAGATGAATATTTAAATACTGCTGGACGTTTCTACCATAATGGGGTGGATCACCGTCAAGCTGCATCCACATACCGTCACGTACGATAACAGGTAAATCGGAATTCATTTTGTAGAAAATTTAAAAATGATGCTGAATTTAAATTATTTGGTATGAAAAAGGAAACCAGCAGAATATCATCCACTATTCCCGCCCAGACATTAACCCTGAATGTAAATTGATAGTGTGCTACAATGGTTGCATGGGGATTCAAATCCGTCCATACGTGGCTGTTATGCATGTTTGTCAATCCATTTCTTGTAAAGCTTGCCTCATGCGTGAATAGAAACAGCAATTTCATATAGTTTACCATACATTGGACCTCAAAACACGATGAAAATTTTTGAACGATGCTTGTAATAAATTTTTGTAAATAACTTACTTGAATGAAATTTTAAAGCACCAAAACACCTACTCGCACCTTCCGCTATGCGCAAATTATAACTGGTACGAATCTCAATCAGTAACGGAGTTATCGCAGTGGGGTGTCTTCGCCTGAGGGGCATCTATCCCGGATTTACCCTATAGATAATCCTATATTTCTTTAAAATACAGGGTATCCGGAAATGATGACCAAAAAATTCAGGGGATAATTCTAGACCGAAAATAAATGCTACCTCTTTCAATAACATTTTTTCCAAAACTGATTATTAACCGAGTTACAGGGTGTTTTATTTTCGATATTTAATAACTTCTTCAGAAATCCAAATATTTACATAAAATTTGTAAATCGGCGGTTTTTGCGAACGAGAAATTCAAATATGTTTCTAATTTTGACGTCACTAGTAGAGGGCGCCACTTAGGGCACATCATGTTTCTTTTAAATGACAGACCTTTTTTGCTGCTTAGTGTATCAATCTGACTATTAAAACAATCGATTCTCCTACTTGTTACATCTGAAAAAGGTATACCTTATTGAAGTCGTTAGGAGTAACAGTTTTCGAAATAATCTTATTTGAAATATTCAGTGCACCGATTGAAAACTGTTACCGTTTCAGTTAAAGTACCTTTTCTACTGAAAATACAGCAAAATTGTTCTTGAAAAAGTTGTTCAGAATGGTAAATTATGAAGATGTGCAAAAGTTGAAAAAATCGGCCTCCTTTGATAAAATCTTTGCTTTGCTTTGTTGAAAAATGGTTTCATCAAACCTCGCCGATCTTCTTGAAATTTTGCATGTCTCCATAATTTATGATTCTGACTTTTTCAAGTAACATTTTGCTGTATTTTCAGTATAAAAGGCACTTTATCTGAAACCAAAACAGTTTTTACTCGGTGCACTGAGCATTTCAAATAGGATTATTTCAAAAATGATTACGCCTACCCACTTCAGGAAGGTATACCTTTTTCAAATAAAACAGGTAAGAGAATCGATTGTTTCAATAGTCAGATGGATACATTAAGATGCAAAAAAGTTCTGCCATTTAAAAAACATGGTGTGCCACAAGTAGCGCCCTCTACTAGTGACGTCAAAATTAGAAACATATTTGAATTTCTCGTCCGCAAAAACCCCCGATTTACAAATATTATCTAAATATTTGGATTTTTTACAAATATCGAAAATAAAATTTTAACTTTAATATAATGTAACTCCGTTAATAATCAGTTTTGGAAAAAATGTTATAGAAAGAGGTAGTATTTATTTTCAGCTTAGAATTATCTCCTGAAGTTTTTGCTCATCATTTCCGCACACCCTGTACATACCATGACAAACTAGTCACGCTAAAATTAATCCGATGTGGTTTCAAATATGCCTATAACAATGTATCTTTCGATATGACGATGGAATTTATGGCAGTTAACAGACTAAGCAGCGGCGAATGCCACAGAAACAAAATGTTGAAAAATCTCTTTCGTCTTCTTCAGATGATGGTGAATCGTTGCAGTTTGTACCGATTGTTTGTAACGATGTTGAGAATATCTTACGTTCTTAAAAATATTATTACTCATGTCTATTTTGTCTATTATTTTTGTGTGCTTTCTACCTACTTGTATGTACTGTAAGTTGTCATATGTCGGTATTTACATAAGTGTATAAGTAAATTTATTTATATTTCACTTCCTTATAATTTAGTTATAATACATAGGATACGAGATATATAAACATACCTACCCATATCACTCCAGACATTCATTCAATAGATTTTTTCACGCCCGCTGATATGAGAACCCGAAAATAATGAACCTTGTATTGTTATGGATATGTAGCATCAGTCCTAACCATAAATCAAGAAACGTCAAAGCTATGACCTTTTATAGTTTTTATTTCGTATGAAGTAAAATACAAAGCGTTGTATGCACCATTGGAGCTACTAGGATGATTATGTTCTTAGACGACTTGCATTAATTTCGGTTTATGTGAAAACTTTCTTGGTGGAAAATTCTGGTTTTATTCTTTGTAACAGAAATCGTATAGTCAATTACACCCTGCTTTTTAATTAAGTATATCACAATTTTATAATACAAATAAATAACCTTTAATTTAAAACATAAATAACCACGGCATCTATCACACACTAAAGATACATGTATTAAGTAATTATTTAACACCTAATAATAACAGGAACAATGTCTTTTTTCGCTTGTATATTGAAGGTGCCTATTCAAATATAAAAGAGGAAGTTTGTAAACATATAATTAACATTTTGAAAATAAAGAAACAAAAGAATCAAAACTATTAAGCTATTTCTCAGAAAGGATTAGTTTAAAACAAACAATTGCTTATTTACATTTTGCCTAAAGACGGCCACTCACACTCCAACACTGTCGTATAATTTTGTTTTACGACATAATTCTACAATTCTGTTGAAAATAAGGACACACGCTATCCAACGCCGCAGTACGAGTACAAACGTACATTATGACGTTGCAGTACAAAAAGTTTTATTGCTAAAAATATATCATCTGAATAAGAAGTAATCTTTTTGTTTATCTCGTATTTTGTATAACTAGAAACCATAACAATAAAAAGAATAAAATATAATCTACGAATATGGTGATGTAAAGAATGGTTGACGAAGCAACCTGAATTTTCACACACTTCTGTAGATTGAAAATATACAAATTGAATTATTACAATCAGTAACGAAACCCATTAAGAAACAAGACGAAAAATCAAGATCAGAAGTGTTTCTGTTGTTTTCGCTCATACACTACCAAATTTCATCGTAAATTCTTCATGTAGCGCTTTAGATACTGTTTTAGCATCTTTACTTTCTAGCGGAATAGCTTGTACAAATTTGTTTAAGTTACATTGCATGGTTGAATGGTCCTACGGTATCCACTGAAATTGATTCGAAGCTTGTTAAAGGAGTAATTACGACTGATTCAATAGTTCGCTTAATTATTTTACTTTTATTACACTTCGCAACTTAATACATGTAAATCTTGTAATTTTGATTGATGGTAGCTTTTTGTATTGTTTGAGGCTAATGTTAGTAAAACACGTTTAAAGTGGAATATTTTAAGGCAGTAGCTCTTGCCGCTATTACTAGCTTTAACAATATAAAGTCCATTCATTATGATCATATCTCCTGCTCTTTTATAGCGACATATCTATATGCTTTATGTAGTTTGACAGTTTTTGAATATAGAATAATAAATACAAAACCATCAAGAGATTTGTGCATTAAACTATAAGGATAGGTATAAATATTTATCCCAATTTTTTTATACATATCAATTGTGCGAAAAAATTGTGCGGCTCTGTTTACATTTTTGTCATATTTTTTCACACGTATTTTTGCTTTAATTTATTTAGAGTTCGCCTCACACCTATGTGTCTTCCTATTAAAGTGTTATAGTATGTTTTTATAAGTTAATTTTGAATGTCAATTTTTTGTCAATGTTTTTAATGTGTGTTCGTTTGGAGGGTGTGTTCCTTGGATCATTGTAGGGGTGTTCTTTCTATAAAATTTATCGATTCTGTCTAATTAAAAGACAACAGAGTTTGGTGGTTGCCACACTTTTAGACATTTGGTAAAAACAAAAATCATACTCAATAATGCCACTTATTAGCTAAATGTTTTCACCGATTTTCAGATTTATAAGTTTAACCGTTTTTGAGAAGAAAAAAATGAAAACCGCATTTTTTTCAATTTTTTAGAAGCCCTTATCTCGTTAGGAGTCATTGACCTTGTAGTGATAGCTACTGTAGGGATCATAGCTTTTTGTATACGAAATTGTATTGCGGCAATCTGGATATTTGGAGTGCGAAATTATAGGTTCAATTTCGTTAGTCGTGCACACAGACCATTCATACAATTTCACTGGACATTATTGGACCGTGAGTGGCCGCCTTTAGTCCTTTCTTCAAGATCTATAACTACACAATGCAGTGGTACTTTAAAATTTCCTAAGAATATAAACTGTACTTTTAATAATGACATATTAGATTTGAAAACCCTATTCTAGGTACGGAAAAAATTTCCTATTAACCTTTAAGTATAAATATCGCGCCCAAAATCCGGAAATTTGATTGATGTTCCATGGTGTCAGCTCGCTTACCTTGTTTGTTAATTGAAACTACCCGCCACGCCTATACCATAGGATTACTTATTTGTTTTCAATGCATACATAGCCACTAAGACATGCCAAATTTATCAAAAGTCTTATTTAGTTCAACGATAACAAGGAATTAAGTAACCTACAATTTTGCCGTCCCATAAAACATAATTTGGTTTTTACTACTTAGCTGTCATTGTTATCAATGGTGGGTTAGAAAAAATTAATATAGTGCTCCTGTTTTGAGTTCATAAGAAATATATTAATGCTGATAAATCAAGAGGTTTATATAGGGTGATTTAGAACATATCTAAAACAAAAGTTTTTGAATGTACAGGGGTCTCTTAAAAATATAATTTTGTAAAAAAATTGAAAAGAGCAGTTCGGAAATGATTTAAAAATACATTTCTGCACGGTACTGGAAACTGGTCCACTGTAATATCTGACCTTGCGCAAAGCAAAACAATCAGTCGGCGACAGGCACGGCGGTAAGGTTTAATAAACAATTAACGGACAAAGAATTGAAAGAATTTCCCATGGAAAGATATAAATACAATTTTATAACACCTATTTTATATCAGCAAATTCAAGTGCTTTTGCTGTTATTGTTATTATTAAATAATAAAATTAATTTGTGGTTTTAATTTATAAAACTGTGTAAAACGACGTGTAAATACTTTAACACATTTGGGCCCATGTTACTCAATTTCTACGAACTATCACAAATGTTTTTGATTGTTGACCATTTTGAACTGGTATGGGCATAATTGAGCCTCGTGTATGATACGCCGAACTGTTGACTGAGACATTCTTTGTACTTGTTGGGCAATTTGTCTGGTACTTATTCGAAGATTTTCCTTTTCCAACAATCTCTAAAAGGTGTTCCTCAAAAACTGCAATATGCCGTGGGTGTCCTGGACCTTTATCTCTTCCACGATTTGGTTGCAAATTTTCCGTGTCACGCTCGTGGCGCACTACCGCGGCAAAAGTAGCTGCATGGCACATATCTATGGGGAAATCGTACTGCGTTCAGACAAAAAGGTGCTAAAGCATTTTGTCTTACTTCATCATAAATTTGAGCGATATCCATCAACTCCGAGTTGCTATGCACGTAAGCCATTTTTGACACTTGAAAAACTAATGTAAACAGTATCGTAAAAACGTTAATACTACAATCGGATTTCAATATTCAGAATTGCCTGTATTCCGACTTCCGGCAAGTATAAGTCTTTTACAAACTTTTTTTACGATATTGACTTCATTTTTCATGACGCATCTATTCCCAAATTGTTTTGTATACGTTGTGAACCACTCTGTATAGAAACGAAACTAGTTTTCAAAACCACCAATAGCGGGATTGAATGTCAAATTAAAGGTAAGTCGTAAGTGATAAACTACCTGATATAAATCCCTACTTACTGAATATACTGCTGAATATTTAAAATTAAGAAGATGTAAGAGACAGTTTCCAGATATCTCTGTAGAATTCATGTGCCGGATAAAAAAACCATAAAATTATTGATTCTAGTTTCTCGTAGTTCAAGGACTATTCATTAAAAATCTATTGCACATGAGATATCAGAAATCATAATAAACAAAACTAATATAACAATAAATCATTACTGTATGTTTATCTGGTATAACAGCATACTTGTAAATCTTGTTATGTATTATGATTGATGGTAGCTTTTTGTATTGTTTGAGGCTAATGTTAGTAAAACACGTTTAAAGTGGAATATTTTAAGACAGTAGCTCTTACTAGCTTTAACAATATAAAGTCCATTCATTATGATCATATCTCCTGCTCTTTTATAGCGACATATCTGTATGTTTTATGTAGTTTAACAGTTGTTGAATATAGAATAATAAATACAAAACCATCAAGAGATTTGCGCGTTAAACTATAAAGATAGGTATAAATATTTATCCCAATTCTTATATATTGTGCGAAAAATTTAATGGGTTTCATACCGGCTCTGTTTAGATAAAACCAGTTGTGAGATTTTTTTCGGATACCTATGCATTGAAACACGCAATACGTAGTTCACTAGAAAATTAATCAAATAGTTTTAAAGGCAAAAAAAATCGCGCATGAATATAATAAATTGACATAAATACAAAATATAGAAATACCTAAATAATTTTCAGTATAATTCATAATTGTTGGTTTACCAAAAAAAATGAAACAAAATGAAAAACATAGTTTTAAATAAAAGCACTTCATATTATGCCATCTAAAAGATTTATATTTGGCAATGTTTATACTACATTTTGAACCTCCCTCCTACTATTAGTGTTATATTATTTACATATTTCATACTTCACAGTAAACTACTGCAACTGCTTTGAAAATTTTTTTAACAAATCTATTGCTCAGTAAAACATTTTCATATTTATTTCTATTGTACAGGGTGGGCAAATTTCGTTGTTTTTATAGGGTCACCTATGGGGTGTATTTAAAAAAAACACTATTTTAGGTTATAACTCAAAACTTACAAAAAAATATGCACGCCGCTGGACTCTACTCAAAAAAGTATCTGAAGAAATTATTAATTCTTTTTTCTAACTTTACAAACAATCAAGTTACAAACATGTATCGAAAAGAGAAAAATTTTAAAAATTTTTATCCGTTGAAAATAAAAGACGTTGGCCATTAATTTTCTCTTAAAAAAAGAGATCTATATTTTTTTCTATCTCCTATAGTCGAGATAACCTATTAAAACATCGAAATTTTCCAAACTTGTACAGTAGCACCTTATTTGCATATATTTTTTATGATATATGCAAAATCGGTATTTGTTCCACTAATAACAACCCTACAGCTGATATCAATTGCTAACGGTGTTTTAGAATTCTGTTTAACAGTATTAGAAATGAGGCAGAAACAAATAATATCTGGTCAATATGCTTGGCTGAAAATCACTGTGAACTAGATAGTTTAAATGTATCCGCATGTTATGCATTGAGATATATGTTTTTAATTATTTTTTAAATACTGTGTGTCTTTACGTTGACAATTTAGTACCAACGTTTTCTAACCATTTAGAAGCTTGTATTTTGTTCTATTACCATAGTAATTCAGAAAATTTACGGAAATTCTCATCGTCCATCGACTGGTATTTTGTTGAGTAATGTGTTGACTTAGTTATATGTTACCTAAATAAATCTTTTATGAAAAACACTGAATAACTTTTGAGTTAGCTCACTGAACTATGTGTTACTACAAAAACAAAATTTAATTACATTATCAATATATTGTTGTTTTCTTCATAAACCATCTCTCTGACCAAACATTGTGTTGATAAGTGAATTTTTAATTACTCAAAACTCAACACCGGAATAATATCATCACTCATAAATGAGTTGAAGTTACTCATGTTAGATACTGATAATATGATTATGGCAACTTACTACTACTGTAATTTCGACGTAAAGTTTCAGTCAATCAAAGGAATATTAATTTCATTACAACCTTTACCCGCAATACAACCAATGACTAGACTTTCCGTGAAATGACGAATTACACCCAACGACTACAACATGTCAACACAGAGAACCTTCTGAAAGTTTTACTTTTATTATTGTCCTGAAGATGTCGCAATAAAAGTGACGAAACGTTGACAAGCAAAAAATATTGTGTTTTCTTTTAATTTCCTCACTGCCAACCACCAACATTTATAAAAACCAGGGCTACTGGTTACCAGTTTTTGTATTATACTTTACGTTATCATTTTACAGAAGTTATTTTGAATGCATTTTGTATTTTAATGTTTCTCCAATTAGAACTTCTTCGTTGATACAGTTATTAAGAGCACCTATATTCATTGCCTTCTAATCATTTCTATTTCCTAGAAAATACTGAACTATTTAATTTCTCTCTTATGCATTGTGTAATATTCATTAAGATGCAGAAAAACAAGTTGTCAGTCGTTGTTTTTTTGTTTTAATCGTATTTGTATTCGCGAGGTTATTTGGCCAAGCATATTGTGACCACAAAAAAGAAACAACTTTGCAAACAAATATATTCAAATTTAAACATATTACGTGACGAAATGGCTGCGACTAACGACTTATCATTAATTTTTTTTTTCTTAGAACAAGGAGTGCACAAAACAGCCACCCAATTTTTTAAAGTAGTCTCTAATAAGCTGAAAGCACATTCTGCAAATGGTACAACATGCATTTTGTTGCATAAATTTCTTTCAGAAACAGGATATGTTGCTTAATAAAATATATCTATATAAAAAATTAATGACATATGGATTTACTTTTAAATGTTTCTAAACTACATTTAGGTATGTATAAAAAAGATAAAATAAACTTAAAGTATGATAAAATTTGTAATTAACTCTGATTTATTACAAGAAATATGAGCTTCTGTAAATAAAAAAATTGAAACAAACAGGATGTCCAAACTACGGTATTTTTGGGATACAGGGTGTTGAATTTTTTAAATATACGTACGTTACTTATTTATCGGAATATTTCTGAAAATGGTTAATTGATTGCATTATTGATGAAAGTTAAGCTAATCTTATAACACAGGTTATAAAGATAATAATTCAATAATATAAATTAATCAGTGATGGAGATATTAGTAGGCGCTGTCACTAAGAGCTTCAGAAAAGCCGAACATTGTTTAATTAAAACAATGAATTTATTAAATAATTCTTTATTGTTTACATTGGAACGTAGCTACGGCTGTTGAAGGTACTTTAAAGTGTTTTGTTACTAACTATGAGCACGTAATAGAAACGTTCCCATTACGTGCTTACGACGAAAATAGGGAATAAGTTTTGGTGCCTGCTACGTTCTGCAGACGTTTCCAGAACTTAAACGGCTACGTTCCAGCGACGTTGTGGTTGCGTGGAGATGACGTTGCGGCATGGAAACTGTCACTCTTAAAGAACTTCAGCACTCTCCCACCATTCCTTCATATTGTAACCTCGAAGCTGGGTTAGCGTTGAAACAAGTCACGTAGACCAACAACTTTATTGTCACTCTTGATTAGACAAGAAATATCCTTCGAACTTTCACTGTCAACCCTTTACTTTGACGTTTCTGTCACTCGCGTTTGGCTGCTCAATATAAATTGACTGTGACGGCGGATTTGATCTGCTTATATAGGTTTTTAGGGTTCTAGAAGTTTTTGGCGGTCTCGAGAATCAAATAGAATGTGGCCGAGAATGTTCCAGAAAACGTCAAAATAAAGGCATCACAAAAATTATAAACTTTAACATAAACAGGAACGTAATTTACAAACTAACGAGGTAAGTGAGCTTCAACTATAAATTTTGACGTACACAGGAACATAATTAACAAACTAAAAATGTAGGTGAGCTTCCGTAACAATATAAATATGTTGCTGGCTTTGTCTTGTAGCTAATATCTCTACATTTCATTTCTTTCTATATACCTATTTCATCTCCATTTTTTTATTTCTGAATCAAGTAGGTTTTGGGCAGATATTTACAAGTGCAGTATTACTTACGCGAGTGAGAGTAAGGTTAATATTTTGCAACAATGGCGGTCTAAGTCTTGCCAGAAATGGCGCATTTTGCAAGTAACTGATACTTTAGCATCCACAGTATCGATCGAGAGTGTAGCGTTATTTTAAAGTAGCAGTAAAGCTGTGACTACCACACATTCTATGTTCAAAGTTCCCACTGCCACTTCTAAGTAACATTTTCCTGTTGTTCATTCTGAACGCATAGTACATTTACACTGAACACACTCCTTGAATATTTTATCTTCCAGTTTTGTTGTTGTCTTTTGGATTTTTTGAAGCCAGATTAAATTTCTGGGTCAAAGTTTATAGTTTAGTATAGATATAGTTTTATATGGGATTTTGTCCATACCTAGCACTAAGTTAATAGTTATAAAAATATGATAATATTCATAAAGACAAAACTATACTCCATACGTGACATAATAGGTACAGAATTGCACAATGACTAACAGCAAAGGGGTTTTCAACTTTGGGAAACTATATGGTAAAATTTATTTCATGGTGATTTTAAGACATGATATGCACTTTGTAGTTGCTGTGTGTGATAATGCTAAATAGTTGTACAAGTAGGTAGCGGTAACGTTGTTGGCACTAATATTACTTTCAAGTTTGACGACTAAATAAACAATTAAGGTACTTTGAACGTCGCTGTAACTATCAAAACTACTTAAAAATTATTTATTTTAGTACACAAGTTACGATCATTTTCCACCTTCATGTTTAAAAAACTCAAAGAATGTCCCACTGGTAACTAAAACGTCTGCAAAAAGTCACACAACTGTAAAGTAACCAGAAGCAGTTGAAAATACGCAGCAGTGACTATAACTTTGTTGTATGAAGTTATTTATACATCAAAGTAGCAAATTTGATGGTGGTTACAAAATAGTTACTCTTTGAAGGTTAAAGTTTCAGTTAGTGTTACGTTGGTGATAGTCGAGGGTATCTGTAAAATTATTCATTATACAGAAAAAAACCTGTTTTGTTCAAAATACAATTAAATACAGTGTAACTAACCGAAATCCCAGAAGTTAATTACATAGACATTTGCTTCTTTTTTAAAAATATGCTAAACTAGAAAATGAGTTGTTTTTCGAGTATAGTCGAAAATATATATTTTTTCAGTGTCACTTTATATCTTCACCATTAGTTGACGGGTTTGTTGTACAATTTAGCAAAAAATTTGAACCATGGGACATACAAATGAAATTTTTGCAATAAAAGTCAATAAAATTATTAAAAGTACGTCTTTAATTTTTCCTAATTTGTTCCCCTTTTATGATATTGGTAAACAAAGATTCTTGCTAGTTTTTGCTGACTTGCATCTGTCCTTACTTAGTTTTCATCGTTTGATAATTCGTTTTAAAAATTTCACTTCAATCCAAATTAATTGCAGCTAAAATTTTAAAATAATTTTGTGACGTTATTGTTGAGTATTTTTATAAAGTACGTAAACAATAATGAAAAATTGTATGCTCTGGTATACTTTAGTATGTCAACAGTATGATTTGGGATGATATAAGATGGGAAAGAAACCTGAATCATTCGCAATTGAAATAAATCCACTTTTCTTGTAAATATTTTATTTATTAGCCCAGTTTAGTAAATATTTATCTTTAATCGATTATATTGTTAGCCCTAGCTTCATGAATCTAATTAAAATATTTTTAGACAATGTTCAACACCTCTTCATGAAAGAATTTTGTGAGATTTGTTGTAAAAATGCTATTATATTAATACATCCAAGTTAGTCCTGAAAAGTAAGAGAAAATTACTGAGTACTTTCTTACCGGACTATGATTTTTGCTACCTCTAATAATATTTTTATGCTAATTATTTTTTCAGACTATTCATAATTATTTAATTTTTATGAGTTCTATTTCATTTGTAATATTATCTCGCTGACAAAATAAATATGGATATACGTCTATACGCACGCTTATTTTTTTTCCTATTCCATTCTGTTTTTTAATGAAATAATGCTGTGCATGTTCTACTATCTAGACTTACATTAATTGCTAGTAATAATTATACAATTATTTCAAAATAACATTATATTCTTTGGAATATATGTTATCCATATTAGGTTAGCTTGGATTAAAATTCCAATAATGCCAATAAGAAAAAATAAATCTGTATATTCAAAACAATTTGCGAACATTTTCAATTAGAAGGTGTTCAAATGATCAAGGGCAAATCGATATTGGCAATAATCCTAGTCGATTGTTTTTAATCAGGATTAGCAAAAATGCCGGAACACAACTATTGTTCCTGGAGCATAGGTACAAGGCAAAAATAATTATGGCACCACGCTGAAGCGATTTACTTTATTAGAGTTATTTATTTACAGATAAAATTTCTCTGCACCCATTTTTGATCTATGCAAATAAATATCAGTCTTTTCCTCTTGCACTTCTCCTTTTGCTAGTGTGGAAAATTCGGATATTTGTTCTCAGCATTAAATAAGTCGCTAGTTATTAAGCTAACTGGCACCGCTAAGACTATGGGATGGGAAAAGTCCTTTGGGAACTTTAAATGACCTCCAGGTCTACCTGAAAATGAATAATGGTTTAAAATGATAAAAGAGTATCTTCATAAAAGTAAAGTGTAGTAAAATATATAGAGTGTAACTTAACCTTGGATTTTTATTATTATATCGAAATATTCTCTTTTGAATTAGGTATTGGTATTACCTAGTATCAAATAACGTTTGGTAGTTAGGATAATAAGTCCAAGTGGTATCATTATTATTCAAAAAGCATCTGACTTCGGTGTTCATTCTTACAAAGCCCTAAAAGGGCCATGTCTACTTTTTTTCATTCTCTGAATTCAGACTTAAAACTCAGAAGTGAGACATTACTGAACTTACACTGCTAATGAAATTATTGGACAAGTCGTAGCACTCAGAGCTGTCTAAATAGAGAATTGAGATTTAAAAGACAAAATATACAGGGGAACTATTGCTATATTTGTCATTAACTATGAAATTCTAAATAAAAACACCCTGTACAATTTTACTGTTTTTGATTCTAGAGACGATTTTGGGTGCGACTGCACTTGTTTAGAAAATTGTTAAGCCCACTTGATTTCCTTACTATTTTGATTTCTGGATCTAGGATGATGTATGTACTAACATCAATTCCCTGATTAAATTTGATTGTACCATTAAATTTGTCATAAACAGTACTATTTAAGTGCTTGGTGTCTAAATAACGTTGTACCATAGAATTACACCCGATATGCCTAGAGCAAACAACCACAGCTAGTCGTTAGCAGTACCACCAGAATGTACTGGTGTGGAACTGGTTAGCTCTTATCAGTGTACTACAAATAAGACCAGTAACTTGCAACCTTATTTGTTCACAATCTGTCATTATCGTTAAAAGGACATGAGTATATAATCCATATTATCATCTATTAGTCACTGGCTACCCACAAGCAGAAAGCGACCCACTAAACTGAGAGTATCTACCCATATTGCCCCATATTTGTAAAAGAGTAATAACTACTCTGTGGACTAATGCTCTGACCATCAAACAGTCACGGTTAGTCGTAAGCGGTGCTATTAGATATATACCAGTTTCGAGCTAGTTAGCTCCCATCAGTATGCCACAGGTGAGGCCAACGACGAGCAACCCTGGCTGTTCACGTTCTGTTATAACCGACAGAAGATATAAGTAGGCGAAATGTAGCACGTGTCTACTCAACGCAGCCAGAAGTAGAGAGCGATCCCCTACACTGTAGATACTATTGAAGGCCCCGACCTGTATTGCCATCGGTGATTGCAATATTTAAAAAATGCCATAAATTCATAAGTTCAGATATTAAACTTTGAATTCAGAGTTAAAGGTCTGAATTCAGAGATTAAATTTTGAATTGAGTGAATATAAAAAAAATTGTAGACGTGGTCATTCAACTGCTTCGTACATTCTCACTTTCTGTAATTAAATGTTCACTCTTTATTGCTAAGCTGTTCAAAACGCATGTGCATGTTTTAAAATATGTTCAGTAAATAAATAGTTTGTAAAGTACTGAAACAATTTTAATAAGGCTCTCATAATGGTTAAATTTATATCAATTTGTACATTTTCTTTCTTTAGTTTCTCATTTTGTTAACCTTTAACACCTTTTTACAACTTGCTTTCTTTAATTTTTATAAGATTAAGATATAATTTATAATTTAGTAACATTAATATAACAAGAATATTGATATTTACTATTATACTTTTGTATTTATATCTGCATTGATAAAAATGTATGGAAATTTCCATGTTTTCTTATACTGGTTTTACATAATATTTACTGGTAATTTATAATTTACATTATTTATTATTGCAAAATGAAGAATATCTGTTTAACGTGATAAAATTAGAATATTTTGGAAATATTGTAATACAATGTTCTACTTTTTTTACTGTTTTAGAAAGGTATTTTAAGCTAATATAAATCAAATCTCCTACAATTCCTATTAATGATTTATATTAGCTTAAAATACCTTTCTAAAACAGTAAAATGTTACAAAAGCTAATAATAAGGAATATATGGGTAGATATTGTGGGTGTAATTCAACGCAGGTTGGGGCTTTTGTCCACTGAGTAGTTAGTTTCACACAATTTTATTAATACCTAAAAATATATAAAAACAATGTTCTACGTTCTACAACTCTGTACAATTTATAATAAAATTGCACAGAGTTTTTCATGTGATTTCTGTGGCACATGCGCAGATGCACATCAATCTAACCTAATACGTTTTGGTTGTACTAAAATGTAGTACGGTTCATTAATAAGAACTTTTTGTGGGATATTCGTAAAATATTATATTTTGTTATATGTGCACTTGTAGCTTATTCCAATTTAAATATTATACAATTATACATAATATAATGAGAACTGAAACGGTACGTTGTTTAGATGTTTTCATAGAACTGCGCCATTATCTTTGTCTCTAAACGTTACGTAAACATTCATTTCAAACAACATATTTATATTTATAACAAATATTAATATTATTTGTAGTTACGTTAATTGGACTGTAACTAAAATTGGAGCTACAAGCATTTATTTTCACGTAGATATAAGTATATCTACAAATATTTGCGAAAACCAAGGAACATATTCTACTATTAATGTTTTAAGAAGATGTCATTTTTGCAAAAACATTTCAACACATTTTTTAATGTGAATGAAATACATTTCAATATAGTTTTAGATGATGGATGAACAATACACTCTTAGAAAAAAGGATGGATGATGACATTTAGAAGATGGATAAACAAATTCCACTAAAAAAATTCCTACGCAGAATTTATTTAATGAAAGGTAATAAAAATGTAACTCGAATAGTGTATTTATTACTGAATTTTAGTAATGCACTTCTATTCATTGATTAGTACAAGATATTCTGCATATTATATTGAATCACAAACCTGTACTTTTGTGCATTTTAACAAGAGGAAGCAACTTTTTTTCATTAAAATTAAAAAGTTTTTCCTCTTTTTAACTTCCATATCCTTCGATTGGTAAGTATAGATATATAAAATGTAATAAAATTAACATTACCTAAAAATTGCAATGTATATATCAATACAAATTATAGTGTCGGAAAATTACAATGGAAATTAACAAAATAGTTGTAAACAGACATGACATAATTTAGAATTTTATTCATGCGTATTTTTATAATGTTGCAGGGTACTTATTTAATTTACTAAATTATTACGTAATTTTACAAAACTTTACTCTGGTCACAAATTGCTAATGTAAAGTTATGTGAATTTGCAGACAATTTTTTATCAGTGTGTAGCAAAATATTATTAATTAAACGACCTATTATGATCTGATACTCTGAAATTATAAGAATGTAAACTAAATACCACCGAATGTTAACTGTAGGGGTATGTGACATTATTTTTTTGGCCCCAACTTACTTTCAACTAATTAGACAACGAGAACTATGCAACAAGAGTAGTTATATAGTTATCTACTTCTGGTCATTAAACAAGTGACCTTTAGGTTGAAAAGTTATTAGGCAACTGTTGATTCTGGGGCACCTATTGATTTATATGGGAATTAGTTGTTTAAACTTGCAACAATAATCCATCTACGAATATCATCAAGCTCTTATGGTAATTTTAATAAATCGATTCACATAAAAAATGAAGAACTTAACTATTAACTTTAAATTTATCATGCTGTGGTTGTAATTTTAATAAGTTGGTTCATATTAAAAACTGGACTACATGTAACTTTATAATGTATTGCGAACTTTAGTACATATACAGGGTGTCCCAAAATAGAAGGCCATACCATTAACCACATATTCTTCAATCTTTTCTAAGGGCATCCAGTGTTAAGGAGAAGTGAAATTATAATTTTGTATCGGCCGATATAGATCGGATTGTTTGTGCCTATTGACAAATAAGAGTTATCTACATACGAAGGGGGAGGTAAATATTAAAAAATATAGGTATTATGATAAAATATAAACAATTAGTGAAAAAAAACTAAAAAATAAATTTAAAGAATCTTAACTGTACACACAGTATAACAATAATTTGTTAAGTTCACACTAAATTGACTAAAATCTCATAATATTGATATGAGGATTAGATATGGGTACATTATTGTAATTTTGTGAATTAAACTGTACCTAATAAATCATATGCAAATGTGAAACAGCATTAATGCAGTCCAACGTACAAAATTATATTTAATTTTCTCATATCGATAGAATGACATTTTATTCAATTTGGTATAGCAAATTATTTAGAGAAATTGAAAGACTTGAGTTCAAAATTTTTAGTGTCTAGTTTTACAAAAATTTACTACTTAGTCGATATATCAAAATTCCCTCTTGACCTGAACTTATTTGTTAGATATTTACGTATTAAGTACTATCATAAAATAGTTGTGAGGAGATTTTAATGGTTGATTAGACAACTAACTCGATACGAGTGCAAAGTTTGAATTGTGTAACTATATCCAAACTCATTTATGAGTGAAATTATTTTAGAGTTGAATGTTTGTGAGTGTGAACATACTGATATATGAAAAAAAAAAACGAAATTTATTGATATCTACCTATAATATAACTCATTTTGTGTCTGAAGTAACATATAACTAGTACCTACCTAAGTTAACTCAAAAGATAGGTATTCAATGTTATTCATAAAAGATTTATTTAGCTTGCACATAACTGAGGTAACATTACTCGATGAATTGTGATATCATTTCTACACAATCGGGTTAAAATTTTGTGCGTTGTATATTTATGGGCACCATCGCCGTGTATTAGCAGAGCAGTTTACATGACAGTAAGATTTTAAACCCTTGACAGATACTGATATCTAGTAACAGCTAAACTATTTATGGCTCAAAAAATACCGATAACTGTATATTACGTCATCTTACTACGGTTAAATATGACGATAATCAGAACACTGTGCATATCGACATAGATAATTTTAAGTTCACCTGTCTTTTCTACAAAAGCGTTAATACTTTGTTTGACTGCAGCAAAATACACATCTAGTATGCACTTAGGAAAAGTTTATGTCCATTTTTGAGCCATTTGAGCCATAAGTATGGCCACCTAAGGACAAAAGATATTGTTTATTTAAAATTATTTACCTAATTTTGAAATATCAAATGAAAAATCGTGCCTGACAAAATTTATTTCTGTAATTTAATCAAGGGGGGCGTTTTTATGTGCATTTTTCAACGAATTTATAGGTGTTTCTTGTCGCAGTTAAAGAAAAATCTAAGCAAGTTAGAAAAAATATCTCTTCACTGTGCCAATCATACAAGTTTTCTCCAGGGTGTGACATATTTTATAGGCTGGTAAGTCATTAGGAAATGGGAAGAAAACCATGTTTTCGCCTCCTATGTTTCATTGTTACGTTTCAGAACTTTATAGGGCAATTATGCACTGAAAAAATCGTATGCGGTATTATAATCACTGTCACAACCGGCAGGATACTTTTTAAAAGACATTAACACTTGAACTGATATAAATTATTGAGTATTTATCACAGTAATTACAACAAGGCTACAAGGTGCAATTCACGGTCTTTGCATAGGTAAATCTGTTTTCTAGCACGTTTCTTCACCAAAAATTAAAGGACGTGAATTAATTTCAGCATGTTTTAGTTGGGACACTATCGAAAAGATGCCGTTAGTTACGGTCTGTAGGGTATTGGCACTTGAGTATTTTTTTTTATCCGTCAGGGTCGGACTAGCTTTTTAATGCTTATTATCAGTAGTAGTAGTACCTAGCAAATCACACACAAATTGTTATACAAAATTCAGAAAGTATCATTATTGATGTTGAACATTATGGAGGAGATAACAGCAAGTACAGCGTCATGCAAATCACAACGAAATAGTAATGTTTTTTCAATTACTATATTAAAAGAAATTTTTTGATAAAACCTCTAACAGGGGTCTAGTACAAGACAAATTAACGAAAAAACTACCTTAAAAATTTATGGAATTTAAACAAATTTTTTTATGGAACTTTTAACAAGGGTCTGTTGGTACACTAATTAACTAAAAAATACAGGGTGTTTAGAAATAACCGAACCAATCTCAAAAATCCCTAAAAATTGGGAAATTAGGTTTTTGATTAAACTTTTAACCAGGATCTGTTAGAACACTAATTAACGAAAAAATACAGGGTGTTTCGAAAAACCGAACCAATCTCTAAAATCCCTAAAAATTAAGAAATTTGACCAACATTTTTTATTAAACTTTTAACAAGTGTCTGTTAGAACACTAATTAACGAAAAAATACAGGGTGTTTAGAAAGAACCGAACGAATCTCTAAAATCCCTAAAAATTACGAAATTTGACCAAGGTTTTTGATTAAACTTTTAACAAGGATCTGTTAGAATACTAATTAACGAAAAAATACAGGGTGTTTAGAAAAACCGAACCAATCTCTAAAATCCCTGAAAATTACGAAATTTGACCAACATTTTTGATTAAACTTGTAACAAGGGTCTGTTAGACCACTAATTAACGAAAAAATACAGGGTGTTTAGAAAGAACCGAACCAATCTCTAAAATTCCTAAAAAATACGAAATTTGAGCAACATTTTTGAGTAAACTTTTAACAAGGATCTATTAGAACACTAATTAACGAAAAAATACAGAGTGTTTAGAAAAACCGAACCAAACTCTAAAATCCCTAAAAATTACAAAATTTGACCAATATTTTTTATTAAACTTTTAACAAGGGTCTGTTAGAACACTAATTAACGAAAAAATACAGGGTGTTTAGAAAAACCGAACCAATCTCTAAAATCCCTGAAAATTACGAAATTTGACCAACATTTTTGATTAAACTTTTAACAAGGGTCTGTTAGACCACTAATTAACGAAAAAATACAGGGTGTTTAGAAAGAACCGAACCAATCTCTAAAATTCCTAAAAAATAAGAAATTTGAGCAACATTTTTGAGTAAACATTTAACAAGGATCTATTAGAACACTAATTAACGAAAAAATACAGAGTGTTTAGAAAAACCGAACCAAACTCTAAAATCCCTAAAAATTACAAAATTTGACCAACATTTTTTATTAAACTTTTAACAAGTGTCTGTTAGAACACTAATTAACGAAAAAATACAGGGTGTTTAGAAAAACCGAACCAATCTCTAAAATCCCTGAAAATTACGAAATTTGACCAACATTTTTGATTAAACTTTTAACAAGGGTCTGTTAGACCACTAATTAACGAAAAAATACAGGGTGTTTAGAAAGAACCGAACCAATCTCTAAAATTCCTAAAAAATACGAAATTTGAGCAACATTTTTGAGTAAACTTTTAACAAGGATCTATTAGAACACTAATTAACGAAAAAATACAGAGTGTTTAGAAAAACCGAACCAAACTCTAAAACCCCTAAAAATTACAAAATTTGACCAATATTTTTTATTAAACTTTTAACAAGGGTCTGTTAGAACACTAATTAACGAAAAAATACAGGGTGTTTAGAAATAACCGAACCAATATTTAAAATCCCTCAATTATGAAATTTAATTAAACTTTTTGATGAAACTTATAACAAGGATCTGTTAGAACATTAATTTACGAAAAAATACAGAGTGTTTAAAAACCCAAATCAATTTCTAAAAACCCTCAAAATTTATGGGAATTAACCAAAATTATTGATGAAATTTTTGAGAAGGGTCTTTTAGAACACTAATTAACGAAAAAATACAGGGTGTTTAGAAGAAACCGAACCAATCTCTAAAATCCCACAAAAATTATGAAATTTAACCGAAATTTTTGATGAAATTTTTGACAAGGGTCTGTTAGAACACTAATTAACGAAAAAATACAGGGTGTTTAGAGAAAACCGAACCAATCTCTAAAATCCATAAAAATTACGAAATTTGATGGGGATTTTTGATTAAACTTTTAACAAGGGTCTGTTAGAACACTAATTAAGGAAAAAATATAGGGTGTTTAGAAAAACAAAACCAATATCTAAAATTCCTCAGTTTATGGAATTTAAACAATTTTTTTAAAACTTAACAAAGATCTAGTAGAACACTAACGAAAAAAGTACAGATTGTTTGAAAAATCAAACGAATTTCTAAAAATTCTTAAATGTCACGAATTAAAAAAAATGTTTGTCAAATTTCAGCATCAAATGAAGATAACCCGATTCAACATTTGCAATACAGGGTGTTAAAGTAACCAAACATGAAAAAACCACAAAATTGACAGAATTTTACATCTTTTTAAAATGAAATGCCAGCTACTTTTAAAAATTATTGTCAATAAAAGTCAGCCAAGGTCGGGCAGCAACCTTGCTGTACCTTTCTAGTTAATATTATTTGATGAAAAATTGACGTAACTGAGCTTAATGTAATATAGGAATGTACGTTACTATTAGGACTAAAAATTAATCATTTATTTCATATTTTAAATTACACAGTATAATAAAGCTCTAAGCTAAAGCATGAAGTACATTATTTCCATCACTGTTGCCGTCTCGATGAATTGTTGGCTCCAGAAACTGAATAGAGATCTTCGGTTTAGGGAGCGATTCATATTTATGGCTCGATACGCAGTGGATCGCGTCAATGTTATAATTAGGTGCGCCCGATGGATTTTAAAATTAAGTTATTCAATAGTAATAATGGCATTTTATTTTTATGTTGGCAATTTTAAAGCAAACTAATTTCTGGCGGTTTGTTTACTATAATATCAGAATTTTAAAAAAGTAATTGAATATTAAATTTGCGCTAATTGTAACGGTACGAGTTTACCTATATGTATTGGATATTTTTTATACGTATGCATACCATATTTTTTTTACAAACCTTCATGTAAATGAAATGAAAAAGACCAGTAGCGTACACACTTCATTCTTTTATAAAAAAAATATTGCGCTTTGTATGAAGCAGAAATCATATGATATTTAATAAGGAAACAAAGAATTTTCATTAAAATTGCGTATGAACACTAAGTAATTTTCACCTTACATTTTAGTGGTAACATTAAATCGATTAGCAACTGAACATTCAGGCAGCTAAATCAGAAATTTTATCATCACTTATCGTTGTTATTTGTCACATTACCTTCTTATAATAGTAACAATTTAGCTCTAGTTATAGAACGACTTGGAACAATTATAAATTAATAGATTACGTTATTATTATGTTTTATCATTTTTTCCTATTCTGTCCATGAAAATCTTGAAGAAATAGGCAAATACTGTAAAAGTCAGTGCAACCTTATAAATATTTATCTAATTTAAAAGTCCCAAACGTTTTTTTTTTACTGTTTTATTTCAATGTTACTTTATGACAATGAAGAATGTTTCGTACATAAATAAATGTCAAATAATGTGATGGTAATCGAATAACTATCTATATGAAAATCTATTAAAATAATTTCTTTTTTCAGGCGCACACTTATTAGCAATCTTGCGACTGCTTTGACCATCTAGTGCGTGTACATTTGATACACGACACATTTATATCTGTATTGACTATTGACCTTCGGGACCACAGTATATGGAGTCTACCTATGCTGTGTTCGGGACCGGATTACCTAAATCACGATACTGAATAGGTTGTTACGCGCCGCAAATTCTTGTGATTTATAGAGTATCTCAAACAATTCGTAGTGAACTTATTTTATTTAATAATGTCCAGACATCGTTAGTCTGCGGATGGGTTTTTTACTGCATACGATAGGTTCCATGGGGACCATTTTCCAATGAAAAGAGGTAAACACAATATAATAATAAATTCCAAAACATAGTTTACGACTCAGATTTTTCTCCTGTAAAAAGGTAAATTTTCAGCAAATATTTGTATAAGAACTTTCTTACAGAAATAATGCTTTATGCTTTAGAGAAACACATAAATATGGTGATATTTCTGCAGATCAGAGTTATAAACTAATAATACAAATACAAATCTGTCGTTCCTTCTCTAACTATAAAAATTATAGGTGAGTTAGCAAAATAGAAATCCGTATCATTTCTTTATAAGAAACTGTATATATATTATTACGCATGAGAATTAAAATGAAAACAAATAACCTTTGAATAAAACGTGTATGTATTAAGACAAAAAAAATCATTTGGTAACTCTAGAAATATTCTGGATTACATAATAGCAATGGAGGATGCTTTTTTTGACATGTTTAACAATTTATGAAAAGTCATTTGGCTAACAATTAAAAAGTGAATTTTTAAAAATATTATATCACCACCCATGTACTAACTTTCCTTTCGACTATTTCATTTCACTATATACAAGAGTATGTATTTATTTTACTTTAAAATCATAAATATATACATAATATGTAATAAAACATGAAACGCTGTTGCAAAACTTAATCTTAAAAATTTATAAAAAGAAAATATATTACAAAGTTGCTGGTAGTTAGGTTACTATGTCTTACTGTATTAATATATGTTTAAGAAGTTCTATGTTATTTTTTGGAAAAATTACGCCAACAAATTTTTACAAACTTGATACACATATGTAATTATTCCAACGAAATAAAATTATTTAACCAATTTTAATGGGTAGGTATCCAGTTTCTTTAATAAAGTCATATTACGGAAAATAGTTACAAAAAGTCATTTGTTTTTTAATTTCATTGATATTAATATCGATCCTTGTCAACGCCAGAAACAGAATTCATGACTGGGTCACCTCGTATAAACCAGTCCTCGGACTGTTTGGCGGTTGCGCTTTGACCTGGCTTTTTCAAAGACGTCGCGCTGAAATAATTCTGTAAATTTCGGTACGGTGTACGACTCAGTGCTTCACTACCTATCGTATAACTTTTTCAGTTGTATTTGATAGATATACAAATACTCGTATATACGTAATATTGGGAAAATTTTTAATTTACTTCAGGTATCATTATTGTATTAAACGATTTTCCATGTCTTTACTGTAGCCGTACTTTATAAATTTCTTTTGGCTAAATATTTTACTACAAATAAAGTTAAATATATACCTATATATTAAAAGATGAAAACCAACAAAACTATTGCAAGTATTTTATCTAACCGCTTTTCGACATACAGGATCTACCTCTCAGTTATTAAATAAATCGACATTCTTAGTAATAGTATAGATAATTATCGGAAAAATAATATATCTAAAAATTTGTTTCAATAATGTGTTACTTTTTCCTGGAACAAAAGTTTATTGTATATTATTTATCCCAACAAACCTTATAGAAACATCCTGGTATGTTATGACTATATTCTGTGCAGATACTGATATTGTTTTGTTGTTTCTGTACTTTAGGCCGATTTTCCTTAATACGTCTCTGATCCTACGGATAAAACGTTAGGCGAATCTACCGAGTAAAGAAATCTGCAACACCGATCTTCTACGCGAAAATGTATCTAGCTCTAGTTCGGCTTTACGCTAATTGGAACCGCCACATCCTGAGTGGATTGTCTTTGGGCGATTTTCGACGACTAAAACGCGGCCCTTAAAGGGAGGATACAATGTCATACTTATTTTCATGATGGTTTAAGATAATACAGTATGCGCCAAAAGTATGGAATAAATTCAATAAAAACGAAACAATTATTTTTTGGGAAAAATCCTCGAACAGGTCGATTTTTAAATTAAAAAAGACATATTTTAGCGTAAAATGCGATTTTCAAATGTCATCTGTTTTCGAGTAATGACGTCATCGATTTTTTTTTAAATGGCAACACCATATTTTTTTCCTTGATTCTGAAAGATCGTTTAATTCTCTATCAGACAGAACTAAAATTTTGCCCTCCTACATAGGAAAGTTTTCGAGTAAATGACGATTGAATATTAGAAAACATAAATCAATTAACATAAAGCAAAAACCTTATGAAGTTTAGTTTTTCGAATTCCATAGTTCTTTTATGGATCACGTAGGTGAAAATCTTTGCAAAGTGTCATTGTCACACCGACATTCTAATAAGTATTGTAAGCGACATAGAAATTATTATTCAATTTAAAGTATTATGGCACATTTAACTGTTACTCAAATAATTGAAATTTTAATTCTTATCGGATGCGGGAATATGACTAGAACTCAGCAGGAAGTTTGCGATTTATTTAATGAAAAATATCCAGATCGCCCTATCAGCCAATCAACAGTCAGTAAGGTAGAGTCTAGATTTAAATAAACTGGCAATGTTGTAAATATTCCAAAACCTGGACGTCCAAGCATTAATGAAAATCAGAAACAGAACATTTTGATAAGTATGGTGGATAATCCTCATAATTCTTCACGATTGGTTGCATTAAACAATGGCACTAGTCAGAGCACAGTGCCACGTATCTTAAGGAAGGAAAAATATCATCCCTACAAAATTCAACTTGTGCAGGAACTCAATGAAGATGATCCCGATCGCCGCTTACACTTTTGCGAAATTCTAATGGATTTATGTCAAGGAAATAGAAATTTACACCGGCAAATACTTTTTTCAGATCAGGCCACATTTTGTCTGAATGGTACAGTAAACCGTCAAACTTGCAGATGTTGGAGTCGGGAAAATCCTCATTGGATGGCAGAGGCACATACCCAACACCCTCAGAAATTAAATGTCTGAGCTGGAATAGTTGACGACAGAATAGTAGGGCCTTTCTTCTTTGAAGGAACCCTTACAGGACAAAGATATTTAGAGTTTCTAGAAAATGACCTTGTTCCAACCCTTGAAGTAATTTTTCCTAACGATAATGACCCTGACATTCCTGACGATACCATATGGTTTCAGCAAGACGGTGCACCTCCGCACTATGCGCGCCCTGTACGAGATTTTTTGGACAACTGTTTTCCTGTTAGGTGGATCGGCAGACGCGGACCCATAGAATGGCCTGCAAAATCGCCAGATCTTACACCTCTTGACTATTTTCTATGGGGATAGTTGAAGTCAAAAGTGTACATTAATAAACCACGTAATTTAGAAGAACTTCAAAATCGCATTCGGGACGAAATACGCAGAGTTACCCCAGAAATCATTCATAATATGCAAGAAGGATTTCTTCACAGACTTGCGCATTGTCAAGAAGTTGGTGGATGGCAATTCGAACATTTAATTTAAGTATGAAATTTAATCAATTGTATTTTATTTTACACCAGAATTGTTTCTTTTTATGGATAAAATTTACGTTTTCTAACATTCAATCGTCATTTACTCGAAAACTTGCCTATGTAAGAGGGCAAAATTTTAGTACTGTCTGATAGAGAATTAAACGATCTTTCAGAATCAAGGAAAAAAATATGATGCTGCCATTTAAAAAAAAATCGATGACGTCATTACTCGAAAACAAAACACATTTGAAAATCGCATTTTACGCTAAAATATGTATTTTTTAAATTAAAAATCGACCTGTTCAAGGATTTTTCCCAAAAAATAATTGTTTCGTTTTTATTGAATTTATTCCATACTTTTGGCGCATACTGTATATATCACCTGCTATTTCTTGAGAAATTATCATTTATTTCACAGTTACTTTTGTAAAGTACTCTACCGATTAAAATATTTTGTTTTATGATCCTTGCACTTTTTCTATATCACCCAGGTTGCAACAACTTGTTTGCTTTCGAAAACTTTGTCACTATATATTGTAACCAGTGTTAATACATTTGAATCAAAACTAATTCAACACATAATATCCTGAATTGCGAAATAGAAAATAATTTGTATGTATTTTCTATGTACAATCATTATCGACTTGACATTAAAATATTATCCCGCATTCAGTATGTCTATTTAATTTAGATCAAATTTTAAATGTGTGGGCTCATTTAGTGATAAATCAAGTTAAACGACTTGTGATTTCCTTCATTGTAAAGTTAACATTAAGTTCTACTCGAGGTTCTACTATACTTATTTCAATTTGATGTTGCTTTCATCACCATTAAACAGAACCTAACGCACTCAACCACACATAAAAAGTCCAGCAGTTAATTTACATAAAGTTCTTATATAATCTTCATCCGGACTAATATCACAAATTAAAGCTTCTCACAAATTTGCATTTTTATTACATCAGGTATATAATTTTTGTAATTACTACCTTTACGATATCCTTGATGAAACTGAAGATTGTGTTATCTGAGCTGATTTACGCAGCAGTTACATAATTGAATTACTTCGCGTGAAACCTGAAATTATGCACAAATATTAACACACATGTTTAATTTAAATAATCCTATCCTGACATCTTTATACAATGGTTTGAACGCAATATTTTTTTGAGCTTGTAAACCATTTTATTTACATATGTAAATCGTATTTAATTTAATATTTTTTATAGCTCGCATTTAATGATATTATATTTTCCTTGACACCAAACCAAGGTCCCAACAGTATTACTGAAAAAGCTTTGACTAAATCTGTATCTAAATGAACACAATCGTTTATGTGAAAAAAATGTAATGAAGGAAAGGAAATTGTTACCTTATGATGTACGTAGTGAAAAGTGTCTTCAATATCTTATTTTCTCATACACTGATCAAAATCGGTTGGCATTTCAACATCCTATTATGCTTTTTTACATAATGGTAAATGGTACATCTGGTAATTTTTTGTATATGTATTAAGGAAAAGTAAACTATATATGTTTTTACATAATAAAATCTACACATTTCAAGAATAATGTGTAATGTAATTTGAACTATTTATTTTTTACACAGTAGGTCTGTCGAAAATAGGTCAAATTGGTTAAAATATCCCTTAAACCCATTATGAACAAAATATAAAGTTTATTTGGAAAAAAGTCAACTGAAAATATAACCTGAGAAGACCGGAGAAATTGCTTGCTCCTTTTGAATGAGAAAAACGCTTGTTCACTGGCTTGATGTCATAATATGCTCACTGTTACGACTGCAAATTATATTCTCATATTTAATATTTGTTTTACAAATATCTTAGATGTAGTCTTTGTTGTTGTGTTTGTGTATCCAAGTATGAAACACCATTTTTGCCACTATGACTTTTGTTTTATGCCTATTATAAATTTCACGCGTTCACTACAATTCTGTAAGCTAAAACGTGATGTCTGCAGCTACTTCAGCAAGCATGTGAGGTCACACGGCTAGTCTCTAACTCAGGGACTGTTTTCTGGCCTCGCTCTTTTAAAAGTATTTCTACTACAAATAACTAAGAGCAGAAAGTATTTTTTTAAGATCACAGTTATTACAGCACCTATAAGCCTAACCTTTCCAACTAATATCAAAACTTTGTGAACAGATCTATTATTATATACATAAAAATTTAACAGAATTTTTCATGTGGTTTCTTTGGTATCTACTGCTGTACATAGATACACAGAGGCACATCAATCTCACCTAATGCGCTTTAGTTGCGTTTAGTTAAGACAAACATGTACGGTTCATTAATTTGTTGTGGGATATTCGAAAAAAGTAAGTATAAAATTATATTTTGTAACGTAACTGCGCCATTACCTGTGTCTCGAAACCAAACAGCAACACTCATTTCAAACCACACACATGTTTATAGTTATGACGTAAAAATAGTACAACAGATATTAACATTATTTTGTAATTACGTGAATTGTGAATTTACTGTAACTAAAAATATTTATTTTCACACAGATATACTTACGTATATCTACAAATAGGTATTTGCAAAAACCAAAATGTATGTAAGATACGAAAACATTTTCTATTGCGAGTGAAATACTTCGCATAACATTTTTAGATGGTGGATGAACAATACACTTTTAGAGGAAGGGATGGATAATATACATTTATAGGACGCAGATGGACAATTCCGCTAACAAAATCTTTCTACACTACATGATGAACTCTTTCCTATATGCATTTTTTAACATGTGCATATTGTTCATGAGTTATATTTTTTATATACTGATATTCAGTATATAAAATATCTCTCTTATATTTTTTTGATAAAATTAACTGTTTCTACGTTAAAAAATAAAATTTAAAGTATTGCACGTCGGAAAAAGGCAGTTTTACTACACCCATTATTAGGAAAAACTAGTTGGCTGCTGTCAATTTCAGGATGTTTCCATTGTTGCTTTGACAGATGGCAAATGGTTTGTACTATTTGAACATTTTGAGAGTGGTTTACCGGATAATTTGCCTTTCTTTGTGTGATGTGTTTGATTGCGGAGTACGTTGGGATTCAATACTAAGTTAATACGACAAAAATGGTTATTTTCACAAATGCAGAAATGACAGACATGCACTTTATGTACGGCCGGGCAAATGGAAATTCCTTACGTGCTTGTCGCCTTTATGCAGAAGCGTATCCTAAACGTAGAATTCCTCATCACAGTATATTTGCTAAGCTTCATCGAAGGCTATGTGAATCCAGAAAATTCAAAAAAAGAAGTTTTGATACAAGCCGACATCGGGAAGTACAAACCATTTGCTATCTGTCAAAGCAACAATGAAAACATCTGGAAATTGACAGCAGCCAACTAGTTTTTCCTATTAATGGGTGCAGTAAAACTACCTCTTCCAGACGTGCAATACGTTACATTTTATTTTTTAACGTCGAAACAGTTACTTTTATCAAAAAAATATAAGAGATAAAAAATTTTCTAAATGAATCTGCTTAACCTAATTTATTTTTTTCTACGTCGTTAAGGAAGTTTTTTTAAAGTATAGTTAAAAAAACTGAAAGGGGTAGTTTATTTTAACCCTTTCCAAGTATTTCCAAAAAGTGAAAAAATATGTCACAAAATTTTACCATTCCCACGATTTTCGTTTCCGAGAAAAACAATAAAAACACTCTTTCTTCCGCCATCTTTACAACGCGATATCTCCCTAATGGTTGACTTGTGACCCAACATTTATATAACAAACTACCTTTTATTTTCAACAAGGAATTACCCCCTGAAATTTTTCGCCTTTGGTTTGAAATACCCTGTATATATTTTAAAGAATCATTATTTCTCATATAAATTGGTAGCAATTGATTAGAATTTCCAGTATTCCAATGAATTATTGCTGTAAAAGTAAGGATATAGCAATATGCTATATTTATTGTATAATTGACCACTATTTTATTTGGCATTTCTCATTAAATAAGACGATATGATAAGTAGTATTGTAAGAATAAGTTTTTAATTATTATTTAAAGGAATATTCTTTCTTCGTTTAGACATTGAAAGGACTATTACTTACGCGATAATTTTCTGTACTTAACAAATGCTTTGAAACCATTATTGGTATCCACTTGGTATTCCACCACTCTCACTTGCCCATCAGGCTGCAAAAAACTATATGATCCTCTGGTTACATCGAAATGACGGTGTTCATTGTGTTGGCTTATGATCCCTTCAACATTTATTATGTAATTGAACGAATACGATTCCTAAAATATAAAGCAATATAATTCACGGCACGTGTATAAGGACATTATTATTGCCAAATAACGTATTTTATGATGTGTGAACATTTTCAATTTCTATTTTACACTATTGTCATATGAGACAAAATGTAATTTTAATGGAGACATTACAAGGAAGGAATATAGATTGAGGTTATTTGATATGTATTTTATTTATGTACTGCATAGTTAAAAATGAACAGTAAAGTACATCAGCATAATTAAAAAAGGGGACATCCAAAGCCTCGCGTTGTGTAGATTTTACATGCAAAGGCAAAAAGTGGCTACTTCTATCTAACACTTCAAGTGTTTAATATATGCCCGTTTAAGTAGATGATTTACATATTTCTCAAATTTCATGTCGAGTCAGATAAAACACCGAAACTTTTAGCTTCATTGACAATTTGGAGATGTTCACCCTCAACAGAAAAATTAATAGTATCAACGATATAATTTCTCTTTAGTTTGTTACCAAAAACTAGAAAATTTGATTTCTCACAACTAATGCTTTAACAAAACTATTTAAGTCTGTGTTTATACAAATACATGCATCATCTCCTCTTCAGTTTAAAGCTGTAACAAAGCTGTGTGTCATCAGCGTATGTATGTTACAATTTTAATAAGATTAGATGTGTATATAGCAAAAATAAATGAATCCAAGATTGAACCTTGAGGAACTCGACTTTTTAGTTCTAGATAATTCAATGATTCATTACCAATTACGGTCGGCTGTGTGACTTTAAATCAACAACATCCTTCGAAAGATCTATATATGATGTAAGATTGAAGACAATAAACTGTAATTTAGATTATCAAAACGACGATTCAGCAGTACCAATACTTTCCATTATCTACTGATCTTACAATATCATCAACAGTATGAAGAAAGATAGTGGTATAACTGTGACCTTTACGAAAATCAGTCTGTCTCAATCATGTAAACTCAGATTCTTTTAATTGAACTCTTTCTAATATTTTGGACAAAATGTATAACATTGCAATAGATCTCAGATCTTTATATTCAAGTGGATCCAGATTTTTGACAGTTTGAGTTTTTACAGTAGCTCTCCTCCATAAACTTGGAAAAACATTATTGTTCAAGCAGTAATTACAATATGAGTTATATACGATATAATGTCCACATCAACTGTATTTTTTTATTAGATTAATTGTTTGACGAACAAAAAGATCATTTTCTTCATGAAATTTACAATTTTTGAATTTCTATAAGGTGATAAAAGAGGGTTCTTTTGAAAAACATGAAGCAACAAAATAGTTATTTAATTTCATTAGGATTGTTTTAATTCTCAGGTATTAGGACAGATTTGTTAGCATGTTACGACATGTACTTCTTTAAGGTATTCCAAAGAAATATAGAATTTTTGTCTTTTAGTAATATATCCGTTTTCCCCCATCTTATTAAAGAATTATTGTAATTCCTCATTTCTATAAAATTGAAGGTGACAGAGTTCTATTATAACTTGGTAAAACTCTTTTCCAAATTTTCTTTATAATTACATGGTTAACGAGAAATAAAATATTTTCATTAGTCTCTTAATAAAAAATCATGCATTTATTTATTCGGTAATGTAAACGGATTTTAATTTTTAGTTCAGTCATAATTAAATTACGAAGCAGTTCATTTTTAAGATGCTATTTGTTGTCAGTACTTGCTATTTAGCTATCTCATACAATCTGTACATCCTTTATCTTAAATTTCAATTATTTTGGCTGATATTATTATTATAAAAAAGAGAATATTTCATCACCTTAATTCTTGTCAAATCCAGTTCAAAATTGCTTCAAGAATTAGCTCGTATCAAGTGATATTATCTAATAATTTAATTAGTGGTCACTAGTCGCTAAGTGATAATAATTTACCCTAATTATCCAACGCCTTTAAGTTGAATGGCTTAAGAAACTTAATGACTGAACACCATGGACTATCTCGATCGTCTGGATTGCAGAAATATACAATTAATTTATACTGTAGTAACTGAAACTAGTACTTATCAGGTAATAACCATAATTATAGCTTCCGCTAAATCAAATTTACATGCTATTGATATGCTAAACTGTATAGTCACTGGATTTAAGTTGAACTAATTGTTATAAAATTTTTCCACCAATATTAATCGAAATTGTAAGGTTTAATTTAGAAAATCAACAGCATAATAAGAAGTCATATATTTTGGAAAAATTATAATTATTCCGATATATTTTCAGGTTGGTGCCGTGTATCCCGAAGGTTGAGGAGCGGCTGTATCTGAAAAACTATTTATTATCCAGTTTCAGAAAAAAAATTGTAATAAACCCCCTACCCTTAG
Source organism: Monochamus alternatus (assembly GCA_037114965.1). NCBI lineage: Eukaryota > Metazoa > Arthropoda > Insecta > Coleoptera > Cerambycidae > Monochamus > Monochamus alternatus. Next base: position 66,140,939 of record CM073431.1, on the reverse strand, counting down.
AGGTCTCTTAAAATTGTTTTCATCTTTCTTATTTTACGGCTAGATTGCGTATATTAAATTCTAAAATTAAAAATGAAAGTTCCTCTAAAATATCAATAGTAAAGATAAGTTATGTGGAATGATTTTGGACTCGATTGTTAACACTTTAAAAATTCTTGACGTCTTTTGATCTCTGGGAATTTACTTACGTAATTTTTCTTAAATAGTTAAATGATAGGTTACATTTTTTATTTTACTCATAAAATTGTCAAAATTTACACAAATCGAAAGCTATACTTTGCAAACTTATACATTACTTAAGTTATGAGGTAAAATATTTTGTAAAAAAGAAAAATTCAAAATTATTTGCAGCATTTAGTATTAATCGATCTAAACTAATAGGTGTCTGAAAAAATGTTGTCATCATAAGTTAATAACGAACTGGTAAAAAAAGGTAAGAAGTATGGTTTCTTAAATAATTTGCTTTGTTTCAGTAAAAGACTAGATATATTAACAATTCTGAATTGAATTTTGAAATGACGTTCATTTATAATAAGTGAATAATATGTATATACCTGTAGTCACCTACTATTTTTTATTTTTTTACTTGCTCAATTAGCACTCTTTTTTTAGTTTTTCATTTTTTCCTTGTTCTCTTTTTTTTTGTAACAAAAACCTAGATATAAGATTTACAATTTTCAATGTAAAGCAGGACTCTTGCTATATGAAGAAATGTATTTTTCTTGTTTTGCAATAAAGGAATTGAATTGAATTGAATAGAGATATTAATAATAATAAAAAATAGTTACCTCAAATTGGCACTCCCAGTGTCAATATTATTTTTGTTATCAAAAAAGTATACAATTAATTAATATTCATCTTGCAAAGATCAATAGTTTTTTACGTGTTGGTTAGATGCAAACACTACATTTTGAGTATTACATTAAAAAATGAAAAATAATAATTTTAACTTTAAACAATAATGCAGAAAAACTTTTAATTCGGCAAATGCTTAAAATCACTGCAATTATTGTCAATACTGTTGATGGAATTCAGCGAAGATAAAGTTGCTGTTTTGATTTATGTTTTAGAAATAGACGCTGATTTATTAAGAAACTGGGTATTTAAATATTTTTTCATATTGAGGGTGGGGTGTTAATAAAAAATCCAAAACCGTTTCACGTCACTTACCTTCAGTATCGATTTTACTGGAAAATTATCAATTTGCAATTTAGATTTAGAAATACGCCATCTACAGATCAAATTTGAAAGTAAAACGAATTTTAAAAGACTTCTCGAGGCTTTAGGACAAATGGTTTAAGAAATATAGCTGTTTGTCGGTTTTAGCAATGCACTCGATACATTTAAATATTCTTGTAAAGGAATGTGCAACGTAATTTGTTGTGTTCGTTGTATCCTTCATACAGTGCGGATCAGTAATAACTTTTCACCCAAGTTTTCTTTGGTTTGATACAAATGCTAAAAAAATCTCAGTCAACTTTTGTTGTTGTTGTTTTGTTTCTACTCCTAGGCTGGGGTAAAATAACTCTTAAAATCTTAAGGGCGCCGTATTATTAGTAGTCTGTGTAGTGTTTTCTACAAATATAAGTAATTTTAGACATTTGAAAAGTGAATAATATAGACTTTAGCATATAACAGGATAGAGTTTAGGAAATGATAGGAATATTATCTCATGCCACTTGTAAATATTCAAAGGCACAGAAGTAAAACGAATATGTAACGACAGAAAGCGGTCTAACCAACAAATTTTTAGCTACAGAAATCTTTCAAAATACCTATGTATTTGTTATAACATAAACTTACATAGTTCTACATACATTGTTCACTTTTGTTTATAAGTATGTATGTGAAGATAACCACATATTCTGTAGGGTTAGAATAGCAAAATAATGTAGGTCTCACAAATACATTTTAAAAATGATAAAAATGAATAATTTTATTTTTGATATTATTTTTGCTCTGTTTTATTTTTCAAGATTTTTGTACTTAAAAACATCACAAATTTGATCATTTTATGGCGAGAAATACGACGACCTTAAACGGAAATTGCTATTGTGTGATACATTAGGTCTGTTCAAGCAAATAATTCGGACTGGTTTCAAACCGTTACAAATATTCGACCAGTAAAGTTATGAATTTGTTTTCAGTCAAGATCATGCAATAAGTACTTGGACGCACGTTTTTAACAGTTTGGAACCAGTCTGGATTCCTTTCTTGAACATACCTATTAATTTAAAGACATTCAATTATCTTCAATATCATTTAGTTTTTAATGTTGGATGGTCAATGCTTGAAGTGAAAAGAATTAAATTCACTTACCACTAACCTATATATTATAAGAGGACATTTTTCTCTCGCTCTCACACTCCAGTCCGCAAAAGGCGATTTACCCGGAAATTTGTTTACAGCGTCTTTTTCATGTTTTCTTTAAAATTTTAATTTTCCTGAGGCTCCTCGGTGGCCGTCGGCGATCTTCTCCGCGCAACAATGGCGCAAAACGCTCTTTTGGATAAATCTCAAAAAGTCTTAAAGAAGCAAAACGTCAAAATTTCGTATTCTGGCACGTTTTCTTGTTGGCAAGAACTTGATATTGTATCTTCCACGACCTATACACGTTTTTTCAGACGATATTTTCAAATCTAAATATGAACATTTCAAAATATTTCTTTACATTTGAAGAAAACTGCATACAGAAACACCGAAATAATAATAATATCTCATTCTAATCACGATTATTAGCCCAAAAGTCGGAGATTTGTGTCGGATAGGGAGAGGCATATTATTATTATGCAGGCCGCATTTTTGCCTAGGAATGACTTACGTTGGTAGGCCCTAACCACTAGTACAGGAATAAGGAAAACCTGGAAAACCATTGGTATCAATATCTCACATTGACTCAAACCAAGTGTGTAGCGTGCCAACTTAGTAAACCTAAGGTCGGTAATTTTGCTCCCAGATGGGTCGACATTTATTAAATCTTTTGATGAAAAATTTTATATTTATGAAACATATACCTTTATTAGACATAAAAAGTCAATTGCAAAACTAGCACAGACTCAAATTAAAAGTTTACTTTTTTATAATTATTTCCGAGACTTTATATACATAGTGTTTAACACCATTGGACAAATTATTCTATATTTTTTTCACAATAATTTTTTTTATATTTATCTACTAGCGTGGAGAATCCTTAAATGACCCGTTATAGAGAAAAGTCCAAGTTAATCTTCATAACTGCCGTTATTGACTGCAATCCAAAAATATTTCATGAGCTACACACTTAGCATACCGCTTAGCATTTGTAGATTGCATTGTTGACTCATTTTTTACATGGAAACTTATCCGGATATATATATATATATATATATATATATATATATATATATATATATATATATATATATATATATATATATATATATATAGGCATTCGCTACTCCATGCCGGACTAACAAGCGAAACAGTATACATCGCAGTAGAAAACTATTGAAAGCTAACGACCTCTATCGCTATTCGGCGATAACAATATGTTGCAAATAAGTAATTTCAGGAATCAACTACTCTGCGAGCTAATACCCGACTAGCACTGAAGGACACCTGGAAAGCCTATAGCAAACAGCTGAAGTCACTCATCAGAAACCCACCAGACATTTACTGATTTCGAGTTTATTAGCTCTCATCAGTATGCTGTAGGTGAGGTAACCAACAAATAATCTTCTTCGAGGTATTAGCCCGCAGAGTAGTAATATTTAGATCTGTTGGAAATAGTTATTGATCCACTTTAACTGACATACTTGTCCATGATGAACAATACCACGTTGACAACATAATTTTTCAACAAGATCTTGATAGATAATTTTTAAGCGAAACATTTGGAAACAGCAAACCTGCCTGGCCTGCACGCGTTCACCAGATTTATTTTTGTTCGAACGCATCGTACATACGTCCTATATTATTGCTCCATAAATATTCCAATGTTAGAGAATCTCTTCAGTAATATCTCTACTACAGGATGGAGGTTGTTGGTGGGCATTATAAAATTAGTGGTAAGTGAATTTAATAATCTAAATGTTTTATCTTTAATTTCTCGAGAACTGATATTCCAGAATTAAAAAGCTAATTGGCGTTGAAAAGATAATTGAATGTGCTTTAAAATTATGTATCACACAATATCAATTTCCATTTTTTAAGAATTTGGGAATAGTACTTTCAAAAAATATGTCCCCTCTTCCAAACAAAAGTTGATGGATCCGAGCGTTTTTTAGTTTTTACTTCAGAATGAGAAAACTTGGATGGCAAATTTTTCCTGACCCACACTGTATTGCTAAAGAAACACAGAAATATGGTGATGTACGTGTATAAATTGTTTCTAGTAACTGAGTTTAGTCACTCACCTCGTTAACCGCATTACACCATCTTTGTTCCACTGATATGACTGCTGATAAAACAATTGCCTAGAAATCAAACAAAAGTAATGAATGCCCATAAGCTACAATATACTTAAGCAATCTAGTATTAAGAAACCAAACTGCTTTTCAAGTATGTAATTCAATTGTTTTCAATTTCAGCCTACGTTGCTTGATTATTCCCTTAATGGCACGCAGTAATTACATTAAGTAAATACTTAAATAGATTCGAAATGAACTCATAGTAGTGGAAGTAGTATCTGTGGTAATAATAGTTTATAAGGTACTTGGTTTCAAGTGAAATAATCTATTAATTCAGTAAACTATAGTATTTCATTTTAGCTCATTCCTTTAAACAATTTATCAGTATGCAGGAAATTCCAAAAAGTTAATTAAGTTAGGAAAGTTTCACATAATAAATATTTTAAGTATTTAAACTTCACAGAGAGAAGACACTCAGATTTCTGCCAATATATCTTGTATGTTTCTCAAAATACAGGGTGTTAATAATAAAATTGGCCAAATTTGAATAGTGAATACAAGGCGTCACTTGATGCGATTAAAATATAACTTTAACGACCTTGAAGTAGTATACACCTCAACCAAAAACAATTTGATCCAGTAAAAAATTTCAAAGATATGGCAAAGAACAATTTTTTTTATCAATGTCACATCCTGTATCGCAGTAGGCGTGACCTAGAATAAAACATTAAAGTTTTAGTACTGTTTGATCGAATCTAGAACCAAAGTTTGTGGCGTAAACAAATCGTAAAATAGTTGCAAAGCAATAATCAGTAATAAGAATGCAAGTGTTCAACGTTTACTTAAAACTCCCAAGAATTTACAAAAGATACTATATCTTGTACTCTTAGCAGGTATAGCTGGCCGACTAGCTACAAGTGAGAAGGGGGTAGGTTCATAAAAAAACGTATTATCTTTAGGGGCGCCACATGGTTTAACCAGCCAACTACGTTGCTCCTGCCTCATAAGAAATTCTCCAATAACCATGAATTCGAGAAATAAAAATAATATGATATGCACTTGTACAAGATATACCTAAATGTAATAATAAAAAGAAGAATTAAATAAAAATATTTAATATTGTTTATTGACCATTTAATAACGAACAATAATTGTAATAATATGCAATCGTTTACTTTAATTTGACTGTCTAACAGTGTTAGGTCCTAAATATGTGAAATAAAATCGGACTTAAATAATCGGACTTTAAATAATGAAGCTATCCTAAATTTAGATCGGCGTAATTAACAAAATTGACAATTGAAAAGATTAGAGGAAGTTCATACCTCAACTTCCTAGCTTTAGATCAACCCCCCGTATATAGCTATATAAGGTTCACAGGTAAGTATATCATCTTATGCTACGACGATTCCATTATTAACCTACTAATAAAATTTAAGATTAATAGTAAATTATTTATTAATTTTTCCTTTCGAAGTGAAAGTTGTTATATAACTATCGGTTATAGAAAATGGATGGAAAGGTGTAATTACTATGTACAAGCTTATCCAACAAAATATTCAAATTGTATCCAAATGTGCAATAAATGTGGCACAAAAACACTTTTTCTTTGTATGTGAAATGATCGGAAAACTATAATAAAAATGGCTTAAAACTAAGGTCTACTCGCGTGAAAATCTGCTGGAGCAGGCTCCTGATGTTGGTCCACGAGGTTGGCTAGTTACTCCTCTGTTACAAGGAACTGCAAGAATCGGCCAAGGGATGAAGGAAGCCAGCAAGGGTTTCGGCGGAAATAAATCAACAAAATTGCATAAACGGAACATTTATAAGAGAAAATAACTAAGAACAATCCTGTCTTCGTTGAAGGGTTTCCTTAAGATGAACTCGTTTCCGTAAACGAAGATGTTTCAACTGAAGACGGTCTGGTAGCCAAATATCCCAATCGATGCGGTTTTCTTAAAGAAATATCAATGTGCCCAAATAGATCGCACAAACCACTATCGAAAACCACTAAATACACCTCGCTAGAATTAATCCCAAAACGGATGATTATTGAAAACCAAAATCTAACACGGCTTGTCTACTACCACACAGAATGTCCCTCTGCTAGCCAACAAGGTCGAGCAACCTTGCTTATCCCTGTCCTAAATCCTGTATCGACAACTACATTTACTCACAATTGAGTTCCTCCACTAGCCAATAGGTGGCGAGATAAGATAATAGAAGGATTTACCGAAACCATTTCCAAGGAAGTTTTAAAGGTAGGACGCTAATTTAATCAATAATTTACTTAAAGAATCCTATTGACGACTATGACAAATTGTGTTTTGTTTTTCTAGGTGTATATTCGAGAAATTCAATCTGCTAGAAGCGGAAATGGAAGTTATATTGGGTAAGTATAGTAGTTTACAATAACATAAATTAAAATACCTATATATTTATATCGGTAATTATTTACAGGGCGATGTGAAGAAAAGGAGCTATGACTAGCAACGTTTGTGGAACTTAGATAAAATGTTAATATGCACATTTTATTTAATAAACGAGTTTGATATTAAAAGTAGTATTTTTTAACGCAATAAGTTTACAGAATAACTATATTCTATAAACTTTGCTATAATCTCGTAAATGTATATCCTTCGAGTGCTAACTAATGAATGAACGATTTCGCAGCTACTACTGGTAGGCAAAATGATCATATCGTGTTTAGAATATTTACGTAGGATGTTACACTTTTGCTATATAAGGTAGTCGAGGTTAACTTGTAATAGCAAATTCGATTCTTGATTTTCACCATCTTTGTCATGTCATCGATTACATCTTTGGTCTAATTTCGTGACTAAATGTTGCAGAACACCGAATTGGTTCAATGTACTTAGCTAAGAGGCGATTACAAACCGAAGCGCAGTGAATATGCTGAAATCGAGAAAAGCATGTTACTGTAGGCACACTTGTATATTTTCAACACACAAGTTTTTATTTGATTTCTCTCAAAAGTGAAGTGATCTAGAACGACTATGTTGGACTGTTCTAGAAGTGTCTACTGCTGTAACCCGAATATGGCTTATTTTGTATTCGCTGACATTTCAAGAATTAATCTGCTTTAGGGAAATTTTATTCTTATAAATTATAGAAATAAAGCATTATAAAGACTGACTTTTTTATAACAGGCAATTACAAATTTTAACAAAAAAAAACATAATCTACACATATATTCTTTGGGGACACTGAATATGAATTTATTATCATAACAGCCTCAATACCTACATATTTTTCTCTACAACCAAAATAACTATAGAAAATACCCGAGATTGGTCAGATTTTCTCAACCTTTGAAGTTTTGAGCTTACTGAATCCGTAACCGAGATCGGCTCGACTTCATCAGGTTCATTTTTTAAAGTTATTCAAACTTTTGTTTATCAAATGGAAACACAACACAACGGATTTGGAAGAGCAGAAAATTTTACGTTTGGATATCGGACAATCACTTTGTTAGTTAGCATCAGTAGACCTGAAAATTGTTCTTCCACTATTTTTAATAATCTTTTGCATCCAATGCCTTGACGAATTTGCTACAATATACTTAAGCATGTAGAGAAGATACTAATACCTTCCTTGGGTTAATCAGTCCATGACCAATAATAATTGGTCATGGAATGAAGTATGTTTTAACATGTGGTTCCATATTAATGTAATGAATTCACTTATCTCTGCCATCTCGTAAACAGAAGAATCTTAGATATATTTACATTGCTGTCCCAAAACCACTGTTATGATTTTAATATCACCGTATACACTTAATTCATATTCATCATATTCTATTATCAAGACTATTTTTAAATTATATGATTCTTCCGTAATGGTGTAATAATCGATCTTCATTTTCTTCCCATTTTCAACGCTCTGAAGCCTCAGCACAACCTCTTTTTAAGTATAGACTTTAAATCAGATCATTCAATTTCTGTTATGGAAATAGATAAGTTGAGTGATTTTTGACACTATAGAAACATATTTATAAGAACTATCCTCAACTTGATAGGTATGGCATTTGCTATTACGCCAGCGGCATCTTCATTCTTATCATCAACATTTCCATTTTCGTCATCTTTCTTGATAGTATCGTTAACATCGTGTTCATTAACAGCGTTAATTTAAATTTAACTTTCAACGCATTATCTATACCCAGCTTATCATTATATATAATATATAATAAATTATGATCTGGACTATTTCCCTAATAATTAATGAAGAACAAGGATAACGTTATCTTCCAGACATCAAAGATATGAAGCTTATATATTAGAGTAGACAGAATGAGAACAAAACAACAAATATTTGTTGGATGTTGCAGAGAAAATATGTAAATAAAGGGTCAAAACTTAAGAAGAATGCCTTGCACAAATCTCTTGAGGAGATAGTTTATTACAAAAAAATGTCGAAACTCGATGAACTGAACAACTTTTAAAGTATTTTCTCAATATCTCGCTTTCCGATCGAGGCATTGGCCTGTGAAGCTTAAGTGAGATATTTGACTTTCACATTCGCTCTACTTAGCACTAGTAATTTATTAAAAAATCTGAATCCAAACGAAAAATTTTCTTCTTGTTCAGAATCTAGGGTAACAAATGCTTTTCCATTTGGCAAGCAAAGATTGACCTTTAAATAACCTTAAAATGACTTAATAGGGTCGAACAAACACTGAATTCGAATTCAGTGACCATAACTATATAGAGGGACTGCCGTGGTATTTTGCTAAACCATGTTGAGAAAGTCTCATAGGTTCCAGGTATTTTCTAAGGCTTCATCGGATTCATGTTCAGCGACTCCAAAAATGTATAAAGTTACCAGGATAGAATCTGTTTTATTTTCTCGTAGAATCATGTAATTAACTGTAAAATAACTTACACCACATATTATACAGGGTGTCCGGAAAGTAATGGGACCAAGCTTGAACATAGCTTCCTGTGATCAAATAAAACCGATTTAGACAAGCTTAGCTTGGTCTAAAAGTGCTTCATTTAGAAGTTGCAGGGCTTCAAAAAATTGTTTTTTTGTTATGGGCATAATTAAGAAACGTCCAATCATGTTGAAATTTGGTACAGTTATGTTTTAAATAAGTACAAGCATTGAGAAGGAGTCAGTAGTGCTGCATATCGTAGATGGCGCTCTTGGCAGTTTTTTTGTTAGTCCCATTCTGATACGCTTGACGAAAAATCATGATGAAGAAATTAATTTTGCATAAAGCCGTAAAGCTATCCATGTAACTGTACCTTCTTTCTGCAGCTCCCAAATTAAATTGATTTTGAGTGCAAACAGTAATCACATCTGCAGTTTACACTTTACACAACTACACAACAATAATTACTACTCAGTACAATAACTAATATTAAGGTGACAGGTTTTTGATCAAATTTTATCTAATTTAAGCGTATCAACGTCAGTTTGACAAGTGGTAACTTGATCGAATTAGAAAATTTATTTCTGTTTTAATGTGCGGAACTTTTCAAATGCGTTTTTACCGAATACGGTGCATTTTATCAACATGGAACAAGTATAGCTTTTCTACGCACAATTAATTTCTCCATCATAATTTTCAGTCAAGTGTATCAGATTAGGAGCAACAAAAAGGATACGATAAAAATTAATTGCAAATAAAACTGCCAAGAGCGCCCTCTACGATATGCGGCACTACGTACTTCTTCACAATGCTTGTACTTATCTAAAACATAACTGCACCAAATTTGAACATGATTGGACGTTTCGTTTATTAATTATGTTAAGTTAAGTTTATCTAAATCAGTTCTATTTGATCACAGGAAGCTATGTTTATGATGGGTCGCATTACTTTCCAGACACCTGGTATAGGGGGACTACCGTGATCATTTACTAAACATGTTGAGAAAGTCTGATAGGTTCCAGGTATTTCCTACGGCTTCATCGGATTCATGTTCAGCGACTCCAAAAATGTATTAAGTTACCAGTCTAGAATCTGATTTTTTTCGTAGAATCATGTAATTAACTGTAAAGTAACTTGCACCACATATATTTTTATGTGAAGTCAACAAACTATAAACTATTAGAATATTCTTTGTAAGACGTTATGTAGATTTAAAATTGAGGATAAACGTTGCAGTTTATTTACTGATACACATCTTTAATATGCACGTTTATAGGTAGCTGCTTTTGCAAGCGATAAAAAGGAAACTAGAATGAGATAACTGTAAGTAATGTGGTTGCGAATATCGAGAGCAATATAGGTATCTGCCACCATTTATAACGACGAAGACCTTGCATCTGTTTGTAAGTCGTAATTAGGGAACTTTATATTCGGTTTCATCAAAGAAACAAAAAACTGTTGCGTTCTGCTCGAAGTTACACATACGAATGACGACATAATTTACATTCTTTTGACCTACAATCTCTCGATAAAATTTTGTTGTGAAATAAGCTTATACCAACATCAGGTTTCAGTTTGCTGTTGCGATCCCTATATCTTTTTTATTGCAATAAAGAACAGTGAAACGCTCTGTATAGAACATTACACAGACAGAGATAGCATAGATAGCCATGAAACTTGATAGAAAAATAAAATGATAAATGTTGAAATGTACTAAAATCTGATCCCGGAATCAAATACAAATTGATTTTTATCAGATATAGTTAGATTATTTCAAAAAATTTAATTATTTCAGGAAATGTAAGCACTAATGATATTATAAAAGTGTTGTTGAACATATTGTCGGTTCTAACTTGAAACATCCTATACATACAGGGTGAACCTTAAATAAGTACAAATATGTTAACCAACAGTATAGTTCTGTGTGTAGAACACATAATTAAAAGTTTTTTTACAAAAAAATCAGAAATAAATTTCGTAATTTTTCAGTAGAAAACTTGTTGAAGACCGCTGGCCAGACGGACTCTTTCATACTTTTATGAGTCATAGTGCTGGTTCACAGTGTTGCCAGTGTTACACAAATGTGTTTGATTCAAGGAAGTTTTAAAACCTTATCCTCATGGACGCAAAATTTACGAATATTCGCTCGAATTATTTGACGGTGGGAGAAAATCTCAACTTTTAGCGAATTTCGTCAACTGTAACATTTTATATTATTTTTATTATCAAGCTGTCATGACAGATTATCGGAAGTCAAACTTACTAACCCCACATAATGATGAAAATAGCAATAATATTATTATTTTGTGAAATTTGCTAAAAGTTGACACTTTTTCATTTTTAAATAAAAAAACGCGTGAATTTTCGCGAATTTCGCGTCCATGGAAACAAGGCTTAACTAGAATTTTTACACATGTCAAAGAATGAATATTTATAAAAAAATGTTTATAATGTTTATATACCTCCTCCCTTCATTGTTTTATACTCTGAGAACAGGTTCGTAAAGTAACGTTCAGATAAACATTAGTGCAATGGCACTGCAGTTGTACTGTTGTATTGTAATTGTATGGTGTTAAATATTATTTACTCTACATAAAATTACTGTAGACTTAAGAAGTTGGGGAATTTTTCCGCTGTAAGTTAGCGACATGCAAAAACTCAGGATTCTTTACCTTCAGAGAGGTTATGTTTATGTTTTGTCAACTACGTCCCTATCTACGGAAATTGTTGGTTTTTATCATTTGCCGAATAGTAATTAAAAGCCTACCCTAGATAAAATATAAGCCTACATTCTGCAGGAATAGATGGTCTATTTGAATGTTTGGTTAAATCACATTATACTAGTATACTGTGGGTTAAATGAAGCCCCACTAATTTCAGCAAGTCATCAAACACTGCCACTGTCATTCGGGTGAAATGAAAAATAATCGGCATTCTCATTTCGCATTTCTTTATATAAATTATAGAAATCACCTTGCATGTGCTATCTGCGGTTAATAGGTGGCACCCATCTCCGAGTTCTTCTTTTCATTTTTTTTGCATGTATAGTTTTTATACATATTGACGTCGCTGCGAATAAAAGCAGCAAAAGTAACTGTTTCTAAACCAAACAGTCCTCTTCATCCATTTTTTTTTTAAACAAATCAATTCTAAACTAAACATCTAAATTAGAATCTAATTTAAAAACTTAACCTGCAAAAATGTGAATCTTCTGTTTACTGTGAAAAAAGCAGTTTTCTAATTGGTCCTTGTATGATTGGTAAAAGCTAAAATGCTTTTAGCTTCTGCCATACAACTGCAGTACAAAGGCGTTACTGTTAAGTTTATCTGAACGTTACAAAAGTCACCCGTATTTCTCGCCGTTTTACTTCAGTATCTTTGAATATTTGCAAGTGGGATGAGTTAACATTCCTATTATTTGCTAAACCCTAGATTATTCAGTTATTAAATGTCTAAAATTATTTGTATTTTGTAAAAAACACTAGTTCAAGAATACGGCGAACTTTTTAATAACTTTTCTGCAGTACCAATGCAACCGCACTAATCTTATATGAATGAAGCTTTAAGCATAGCATACATTTCATTCATTTAAAAAAACACGTTTAGTCGGTCTCAGAAAAAGCAAAAGTATTTCATAATAATTTTTGAGTACATTTAAACAAATTTTGTGCACATTTTAAATATTTTTAATTAAAGAATAAATAATAATATTATGTCATGTTGGTTGAGGTTATATTTAATTAAGCTGTATACACGTGTCCTGTTTTCACAATGAAACACAATTATTGTTGGGTATATTTTTAATAGTGGTCAATCAGTTCTTACAATAATACAATACAAGTTGTTCTTACGTCATTAGCTGGTTTAATAGAAGCCGTGTTCCGGAAGGAACTGCTTCCATGTTGGATCATGTGCCCTTACTAAGCCTAATAGAACAACCCCTCCTTAAATTTTACAACTAATTTTTAATTTGCAGTATATTAGGTTTCTTAACAGTACAATTACTTGTTCTTAATCTATCTATTATGTCACTATCTACAATAATTACTTTTTCATCTTCCTTATTACTACTACTTATACAAATATTTTCCTCAATCTGTTCAATTGGTTTATTTACATTTTCAATTTCCATATTGATTTTAATGCCAAACATATGATCTATGATGTGATCATTGATTTGAGTGACATTTAACTTGTGAAATGTGGATTACTGATTAAATAGTTAAATTTTTAACAAACAGGTAGCTTGTGTGCACGTCCTAAATACGGTACGGCAGTATTCAACTTGCGGAAATTCATTTTTAATCGTTTAAGTATAGTAAGGTCAATTAAGAAGTTAAAATTCATGTTAATATTGCTGCCCATCATACTACATACCCAACCTAATTTTACTGTACTTATACTTAAAACAAGTAGGTATTTTTAAAATAGAATTAACCGTATTACTTTACTAATTATTACGTTAAAGGAAACGTAATATTTATATTGGAGTAGATATGGCAACCTCGCAACAAATCATATGGTTCATTAGGTTGGTTATGACAGATCTACCAGCACCAGCGGTCCTCAAAATGTGGGTATTTAAAAAATATATATATCTCCGTAAATATTAAAAAATTTTAAAAATGGCTTTCACTAGACTAATCCATATGACGAACTACACCAGCAGTTAAAATATTTGTACTTATTTAAGGCTGTATAGGCATACTTCCGCCAAGATTAGTATTTAGTTATATGTAATCTACTACGCCTATTATTCATTATCATTGCAATTTATGTATACCAAAAACTTGAAGGAAAAATGTGGGTATCACATTCTTATTAAATTACTGGCCTCGTGACCACATATTTAAATTATTTACTAATTAATTACTTCACAAAATATAGCCTTATCTATATAATTATTAAGTCCCACATGCAACTAAAAAAATATTTATTTGTTGAGATGGACATATGGTTCAATTATTTGACTATTATTTTATTTACAAATACTTGGAGAATATATTGAACTAGGTATGTTCTGAACAAATGTTAACATAATTAAGTAACAGAAAATAGGAGTTGTTAATTGTATTAGAAGAGTGTCTGTAGAAATTGTTTTGTCATTCATATTTTGACATTTCTGCTTTATAATACATACATGACCTGTTCAAAAACTGGAATGTCTTGGATTTTTGTAAACTCTTATACTGTGAATCTAATAAAGGAGTCCAAAAAAATCTTGTGACAGACAATATATATTGTAACACTCAGATTTCAGAGTGTGTAGTTTATACAGTGTATGAGTAGCAGTATACGTTGATTCAAGATACTATTACCAGTAATATACAGTGCTTTCGAAAAGTATCGAATAAATTCATTATTTTTGAAATTGAGAAGTTTACGAAAAAATTCTCCTGGCACGTCGATTTTGTTTTTAAAAAAAGCACTTTTTAACATAAGACCCACATTTGTGACGTCATCGTTGTTCGAGATATGACGTCATCGACAATTTTTTTAAATAGTCCCACAATTTTGACCATGTCACTTGAAAGAGCGTGTCATTACACATACATACATCATGAAAAATTATGGTGTTACATAACAAAAATTTGAAGAATATAATGTTTGAAGATTTTAAAATTTAATTTTCACAATACTGAAAATGATAATGATTATGTAAAAAAACGACTAAATTAAATGTTCAAATTGTGCACCGTTGGCTGCCTGAGTAGCCAAGACGATTAATAAATTCTTTTTGGACATTATCAATAACTTCAGGAGGTATACAATGTATCTCGTGACAAATTCTTGCTTTTAAATCTTCTAAATTAACCGGTCTAGTAACGTATACTTTGCTTTTTAAGTATCCCACAAGAAATAATCTAGGGGTGTCAAATCAGGCGATCTGGCTGGTCACTCAATCGGCCCCCTTCTTCATGTCCAACGATTCGGGAAGAGCTCATTTAAATAAGCACGGACAGGTGTTGCATAATGGGGAGGTGCACCGTATTGTAAAAATTAAATTTTGAAATCTTCAAACATTATTTTCTTGAAATTTTTGTTATATAACACGGCCATATGAATGGCATGGTCAAAATTGGGGGTTGGTATTTAAAAAAATTGTCGATGACATCATATCTCCAACAACGATGACGTCGCAAATATGGGTCGTATGTCAAAAAGTGTCTTTTTTAAAAACAAAATCGACGTGCCAGGAGATTTTTTCGAAAACTTCTCAATTTCAAAAGTAATGAATTTATTCGTTACTTTTCGAAAGCATTGTATAGAGGCTTATAATTATAACCAATGCTACTACTCATTTCGGCTTTTATGACGCTGCAAATCCAAATCCAAATGAATAATTGTCTGATGACTACAAAGTCAATCAGTACGATACTGCAACAATCAAATTTCCGACTATGTAATACTCTTTTTACCATGTTTACTATTGTTATGTATCACATTTATCTTGAAAGTGAACCAATATAAGCATTAACATTAAAAAAAAGTAATCATAGTAATTTGTATATAATCATATAAATTCTTACTTTCTGATTAATAATGATATATTCAAAAGACTTGTTCATTGAAGAAGTATTTATTTGTACAGTTGAAAATTTATAGACTAGGTGTGCGATTGTTAAAATAGGAGATATTATTTTTGGTTTTCCCACATTGTATTTTTCTTTTAGAAATGGTTTGGTAAATGTTTAGAATTTTGGCTTTAAATCAAAAAAAGATTGAAACAGGTGTAATAACATATGTTTGAAATGATGTAATATACCATCATCAACATGACATTTACTTATAACTGAGAAAGTATTTTTATTCCGGTTTGTAACGTATTTTATGTATGATTATCAATTTGTCACATACAAATTGCTGAATATATAATATGGACACATCAGTTGTTAAAACAAAATGCTGAGCCATTAAAGGAGCAATTAAAGATAATAAATGAGCATATAAATCGACAAAATCCAGGTGCCATCATTTGGAATGAATTACGTTCCAAAATTTATCGTTTAAGAAATATATTATTAGCTTCACGTATCTCTGCATCCTCCAGATGTTGTAAAATAATGTCAGAAAAACTTAATTATCTAATTTTCTGAGACCTCAGTTAAAATACACTATGTTAAGTAACAAATTATTATACATTATAAGTATGTATAGTGCGGTCACAACGCGACTCAAAAGTAAAGAAATTAATCTTAACACACTGAATTACTTTTACCATACGTAGAGTAATTTTCTTCAGTAATTTCAATTAATGTTAACTTCTTGTTAACTGAATAACTTTTATTTGGTTTTAATTCTTTTATTTGCAAAACAAAATTTTAACTTGATAATTGACGAATCTTTCACGTGAATATATTTTATCTACAAGACAGTAAACAATCATTACTAATCTTGCGTAATCGTAATGACTAGATCAGTAATACCATGACCTCAGTCGCCAATAACATGCTGGGTAAAGCGGCATGAGCTGTATAAATGCAATAATGAAGCTGATACGCTAGCTAGGAGTGCATTGGGTCTCAATTTCTTAAATTCGGTCTCTCTAGTATGCTTTCGTTGTCAGCATTTATTGAAATAATCAAGGAAAACACCCACATAGAATTTAAAAAACGGTGGTTGACAATTTGCTAAGGAGTTCTTAGAGCAGCCATGTAAGAATACAGCCAAAAATTACCTGGCTACGTTTAGAATAAATTGTCGCCTGGACACAGCTATTCAAATTGGACATTGGCTAATTTACTATGAAAAACCATCTCTTTATAGAAGTTATAGAAAGACAAGATAGCACTCTGCACTGCTGTGCCGTCAACAAGAAAATCCGTATTGGGAAAACTTTGACCTTCTATGGCCTACACTAGAGAGATCTACTTAGGCAATGCCATCACCTTTTTCTCTTTAATAGGCTTGTTGATCTTATAACGGAAGTAAATACAAGGAGTGCTGTAGCTCTTTAAACTAACCTTTCGACAACTACAGATTCCAAATCACCACGAGGTAATTTTCAAAATCTTTTACCATCATGTTTCTAAAATACTATTCGTTTTTAATTTCTTTAATATATAAACAACCACTTTGAATGCTAGAAGTAACACTTAAATCTGAAAAAGTTACCCATAACTTTTGTAACACTCGCCTTTCAGTTCTCAAAATTTGTACCCCACATTAGTACTCAACACAGTTCTGCCGTGACCCAATAAAATGACTACTGCTGACATCAGTTCACACGATTATCCAGCTGAAGCAAAGACAGAATCTTGATCAGTTCTAAGATAAAGTGTGTAAAACCGCCTGGGTGCTGATATTGCAATAAGTTTCCCCGAGCACAAGCCGAGAGAGTAGAGACTTCAAACCTACCTAGCGCCTCTCTAGAGAACAAAAGAGATAGGACTGACTCGTTGGTAAAACCAAACGAGCTTTTTCAAAACTTGATCATTATAATTATTCCTTTAAAAAATGTAGGATAATACAGTTCTATGAGGACAATTGCAACCAACTCTTCCACCGTTTAAGCAGATATGAGGCTCTTCTAGCGTTTCTTTCCATCATGAGATGTAGTTTTGGATGATACAGAAACGGTCCCTATGGCTGATGTGTATAACACTCATGTGTTTGAATATTTGGTTCAGTTTTAAATTTTTAAAGAATCATTCTTAGTGACAAAATAATTAATCTCTGCTAGCAATTTTATAAAAGAAACCAGGAAAATCGCAAATAAATATGTCAAGAAATAAATTGACTGAAATTTAGTATAATTTGATACCAATTGACCTACAGGAAAATCATTTAAATTATTTAAATATTGCCTTCTTTATTTTGTTCTCGAACAAGATTAAGTCAATTCATATACTTTTAAACACCATTGCATTGTCAGCAATTTGTCTGTATGACTTTTTCAACAGATAATGTCTAATGTTATTAATGTAACTATGACATTCGCATAGTGTTTATCATTAATCTCTGATATTAATAATGCAACTGCATTATTTGCATATTATGTCTCCGTTAATTGATTATAAAGCCAAAATGTGATGTTTATCAGCCATTGCTATTATTAAATATTGACAGGAAGTATCGAAAATTATAGTTTGTTGTCCTTAAAGTTGGTGTCAGCTTTTAAAGCAGTTTGTGATATTTAACGATAAGTTTTGCTGACGCTATTAACAACATATTGAACATGCGGCGATAAAAATGAAATATTTATCACTTTTAATGATTCAGTACTTATAAATTATGTAAGCTTTTTGCTCCTTTGTACCAGTATTAAAACATTATTAAACGTAATTTGCACGGCGAAAGAAAAAAGGAATTACATAAATACCGATCTTCACTGTACATTTATATTGACATTTTTATGAAACCTGTTGATTAATTGTTAATTAAATTCTTTAACGCGGTCTATTTTTAATTAATTATTGATATTATCACCTCTAATAACTATAATCAATCAGCTACTATGTACTTTGGACCTCATTCATTTATTATTCGCACATAATAAAATTTAAAGCAGCATAACGTGTGAATAACATGCATATTAATTATTACAAAATATGATGTATATTTTAATTAATAATTGATAAATCCAAAATATAAGTTAATGTATTTAATTAGATACTAATTTCTTATTTTATTATAACAAGTCACTGAGCAGGACCAAATATTGTTTGTGAAATTAATTGATGGTGTACGTCAAGCTCGATATGGTTATTGACTGAGTTGAGGAGTATAAAAATTACTCTAATAAGTTTAGGATGATAAATGATTAACCATATTTTCGCTGTATATACATCAACTTTATACTGTCGACACCCCTTCACTTTTAATATATTCTGTAATACTATTAAGTAGGCAATGTAATACCTACCTCAAAAACCATTATTAAATTATATTATTAAATGCGAAAAAAGCTTATACTGAATTTTGTTTGAAAACACATAGGATATAAAAAGTACTTAGAAGTGTTTTAGAGATTGGGATATTTCAACTAAAAATGATTCTATTTCTCTTCCCGATAATTTAAATAATCTTGAGAGTATAAATTACTATTTCTTGAATGTTGTTGTCTATAATAAATGCAGATGTTATTAATTGCTTCAATAGTAATAGGTTGAATAAAAGTGCAAAGTTTAGTTTGAAACAAATAAATGAATTTGAAATTTATGAAAGCATAAAAAGTATAAAACCTAACGGATATGGTGTGAAATTCCTTTTTATATAGATTTAATTAAGTCGATTTTCAATGAATGTATTGAATATGGTAGATATCCAGATATATGCAAATCTGCTAATGTCTTTCCGTTACCAAAAATGTCTTCCTACATCATTTAATGATCTACGGCCTATTAGTATTTTACCAGCATTATCAAAAATTTTGGAACGTTTAATAACCAATCAGGTAAAGGATTTTTTGAATGCCAATAGCATCCTTCCCAATATACAATCAGGATTTCGCTCGAAACATACGTCAGCATTATTAAAAGTGGTTAATGATATCACAGAATTAGATAAATCTAACTGTACTGTATTGCTTCTTTTCAAAATAAAGCTTTTGACTTGGTAAATTTTGACTTGCTTTTGAGTAAATTGAGATATAAAAGTTTTGATTATGGGGCTATTAATTGGTTTTATAGTTATCTTCGTAAACGAAGACAAAGAGTAAGAATTAATAATAACCAGTATTCTCAGTTTAAAACAACTAAGTGTGGTGTTCTCTAAGGATATATTCTGGGACCATTACTATTTTCAATTTTTCCATTTGATTTGCCATGAATAATAAAACATTGTCAGATGAATCTTTATGTCGATGATGTTCAATTGTATATGTCCTTCTCTGTACCTCACAGTAATGTGTCTATGTCTCTCTTCAATGAGGATACCACAAGCTTTTTTAATTGGTGTAGTGACAATGGCTTGCGAGCCAATCCGAATAAAACAGTTGCAATGTGTATTGACAAGGAGCGTCAAAGAGAAGTAATATTAGCCAATTACAATGTTGTAGTAAATGGTGCCACTATTGACTGGGTAAAGTCAGCCAAAAATCTTGATATTATAATTGAAAATAATTTTAGCAAAAAAATTCAAAGAATTCAGAATGCATGAATGCATGAATAGGTTTGCTTGTTCTGTACCGTATAGACAGCATATTATTTCTTTCTTACGTAGATTATCTGAACAAAATATGTCTGCAAATATCGAATATTTATTTATAGTGTTTCTATATCGACTTTGTAAATATGAAGTGCCTGTGTACTGATTTAATTTACTGTCCAGAAATTCCGATGTGCATGATGTTAATTTAAGATTAAATCTTTACTTTGTTTCTCGGCATTCAACTACTAAATTTTTAGGATCATTCTCTTATTTGGCACCTACATTAAATGGAGTACTGAATTTTCTTAATTTACCACCTAGGCATTTTACAAGAGAGCTAAAGCAACTCCTTTTAGATAGTTTTAGTCGAACAAATTAAATTTTCAAACATTTCTTTTTCTTTGTATGTACTGTATTTTGTTATTTATTTTTGTATTTCTCTTTCCTAAAGATTATATTATCAATTATGTTAAATTACATACTTTAGCATTCATTGTTATTTTACTTTAGGTATAGGTTAAGGGGAACAATGGCTTGCGCCAAAACTCGTACCTTTTGTGTAAACTTGTACTTTTCTTGTTGCACAACAAACATTATTATTATTATTACATTATCATTACTATAATAATTAGTTGCACATAATTTCTGACTGTTATTAACTTCAAACAAATTCCATCTTGAAAATTCATTCCAACAAAGATTTAGATGATTACATATTATTTGAATGGTTTATATGTTACGTTTTTTTTGGTGTTTGCATAGGTTATATTTTGACAACGTAGCATTCTGTTTTAATTATGCTCACATTTACGTTGTAAGTGTTGTGAAGCTTGTTGCAAACGACATTTTTTACAGCTTTTTATGCCTAGAGTATGGCTTAGCGATTTTGAGAGATGGTGTATTGTGGGATTACGTGAAGAAGGTTTATCGGTGAGAGAAAGGACAATGTTAAAAATAGCCGATTTTTGGCTTATCCGGGGGAACGCATAAATCATAAAAAAAATCAATTGATTATTATTAATTAACATTATAAAAGGCCCAGAAATACATCAGATAGCTGGGAAAATGTCACTACTACCCCTAAACCTATATAAACTACCCTTAAATAGCTTTAAATGGATAATCATCAATTATTGTTATAAAATTCGTGTAAAATGAAAAAAATGCTTGAAAATTACTTGAACAGACAGTATGTCAATATAAAAAGTGATAAATAACTGTAAAAATGTCCATTCCACCCCTAAAACTTAAAAAAACGACTTTCAAAAGCTAATGGTGAGCTTACTTCGGCATCAAAAATAGATAATGCTTCAAGGAAACGTCTATTGCTAGAAAAAAATTATAGATTACTGTCAAAAAATGCAAAAACTGATACAAGAGTACATTAAGTAAGTGGGGAAATATTAATTGCACCTCTAAATCTATATAAGCTGCTAAATAGTTTAAAATAGATAATCATTATTTATTGTTGTAAAATTCGCTTAGAATGAAAAAAATGCTTAAATCACTTTTAAGGTTCATTTATACTATTGCGACCTGAAAAATGGGCGCAAGGATAAATTACCATTTTTTCAGTACGCGCTCGCAGAGTGAGAACAATTGGTGCTATTTCGCCATTGAATGGGCACTTTCACAGTCATTTATCACTTTTTATATTGACATACTGTCTGTTCAAATCATTTTCAAGCATTTTTTTCATTTTACACGAATTTTATAACAATAATTAATGATTATCCATTTAAAGCTATTTAAGGGTAGTTTATATAGGTTTAGGGGTAGTAGCGACATTTCAACAGCTATCTGATGTATTTCTAGGCCATTTCTAATGTTAATTAACAATAATCAATTGATTTTTTTATGATTTATGCATTCCCCCGGATAAGCCAAAAATCGGCTATTTTAAACATTGTCCTTTAGCCGGACTATTGCAGATCAGTGGTTTGAAGAACATGACGAGGAATGATTGGTATGTTTATAGTATATCGCCGAATTCGACGTTTTGGTCTCTTGACTTATCTTCAACATTGGGTGCTACCTCTCAGCCAACATCGAGCTAACCGCTTACAATAGTGTAGAGAGAAGATTCAGTGGTACCAAGAATGAAAAAGGGGATTTTTAGGGACAAATTCCGTTTCTGCCTAGGGATGCATAATGATCGTGCAAGGGTGAGAAAGCGACGTGGTGAAAGACGTAATCCACAATTTGACAGAGAGCGTCATGTCTATCATACAGTAGGCGTTATTGTATGGTGTGCTATCACATATGGTAGCATATCATTACTAGTTTTCATTAGAGACAACATGCCAGCCCAACACTACATCCAGGAAGTGATGGAGGATGTCCTTCCATATTTTCTACACGCTCTCTAGTTCCTCTACGACGGCCGGTACCTTTAGCTCTGTATCCACGGTCTTTCTTAGTCTAAGCCTGATAACATCGTACCATGGTAAGTAAGGATCTGTTAAATCTAGAAATTTCTCTCACCGAAAAACCTCCTTGGCGCAACCCAACTATACGCCTCTTCTTAAAGTCAATAAGTTGAGAAAACTGCTCAATTCTATAAACTCTAGGCATAATCTGCTGTAAAAAATGGCGTTTGCAACAATCTTCAGAACACTTGTAACAGAAATGTAAGCAGAAATTTTAACATAAAAATTGAAAATTTAATTTTTTACTTTCAGTGATAAGTAAATATGCAAAAAATTATCAATCTGTATACTAACTGCATCACCATTGTGATAGTGTTTGGATTTGACTTTGTGTCTATTTTCAAATAGCACATCTAATTGATGAATTCTAACAGCTGATTTGGTGAAAAAGATTCTTCTCTTCTAATTACAAAGAATGTAATATTAAAACCTTGAAAATATTATCTTACTGTAATATCTGACATTTAGAAATCACCCTTACATGTACATGTTGTCATAAAAAAAACAGAGAATGGGCATAATTCATATACAATGTGCCCACATTTTATGGAGCCACCCTGGTATCTCGCTCACCTGATGTCCAAATACTTTGAAACCTTGGTGGTGAATATACACCTATGAAGTAAGTCTTTAGACGTAGTCATATTTGATTATAGTCAGAGGCGTTCGATTCTAAGATGGAGAAAGGGGGTCGATTTTCCAAAAATAAAAAAGTATTAGCGATTTTTTTAGAAAAAAACTAGTAATATATTCTTAATCAGCACCTTTAGAAACCCCCTTGTACAAGATTACATCATTGTGGGTTCAAAGGTGTTTCAGATATGGGCCGTCGAAAAACAATTTTTTTCAACTTAAAATAATTCGTATCTATGTGTGAAACGGGCTCTCAAATGAAAAAAAAAATATTCTTTATTTTGTGTACAGAATTATGTATTTTACTGGTATGAAATGATTCCTTTCTTCATATTAGAAGTGGACGCCTCTGACTATAATCAAATATGGCTACGTCGAAAGACACACATTATAGGTATATATTCTCCACCAAAGTTTCAAAGTATTCGGATATGAGGTGAGCGAGATACCAGGGTGGCTCCATGAAAAGTGAGACACATTGTATGTTTTGCATTTGCCAATTCAATAGTAGTGAAAATATAAGCATACAGATTTAACGTGAACTCATTTTTTAAAATACCAATTTAAGAAACTTTCAGATAACTTGATCGAAGGTTTATCGTAACAAGGATGCGAATCTAGTAGACTTGACAAAAGTGTGAAACAAATGTATCTTCTTCTCCTTTAGGATACTTCGAAAATGAAATAGTAGCTATGGATTTAACCTTGCCTTCAGATTTGGCACACTGTAACAAGAGAACCTTAGAGAAACAAACTTTGGAGTCAGCAGGTCAAAACCAAAGTTTGAATCAGACATGTTGCCTATACATTCATCATGGATATTGCCTACACATTAACCATGAATATTAGACAATATCTATTCCAGACAGAATTAATAGAATCAGAAGTCACATTACTATACAAAAAGTTTAGTCTCACTGACAGGTATTTAAATGGTGAGTTTCATCACTATTAAACCCAGAAACAAGATACTGTCAATATTTTAGTACATCCAGCATGAAGCATTTGTGAACCAGTACAGTTGAGAGAATAACTACATCATCTACGATACTTTCAGAGTGTGCCAACAAAATTAAGCAAGTTATCAGGAACACATTTAAAATTAAAGAAAACGAGGAATAAGTGACAATATCCTGTTTGCGTTATACACAAGGATGTACTGACAAGATAGATGTCTTCCTAGAAAAACAGGGTATCAGTACCGTACACAACATTTCAATTAGGATATTGTTAACAAAGAGGATATTAGAGAGATGGTTTACAGCTGGACACATATTTTAATAAATTAATTTTCGAAAACCTTTACATATTAAATTATTTTATTGAACCAAATTTATAAATATATTTACAATCGATAGTGTGTCGATGTTACACAAGTGAAATTCAAATCAATAAAATGTGTCAAGTTGCAAAGGTTACTATCAAACCAGACTATGTTTATCCTTCTTGCTCTCTCTAAGAACCAAGAGATAGATTTGCTGGCTGTTCCCATTGTTTCAATAGGTAATATAATTCTGATGTATTTAGCATTTTTCGAATGCGTATAAATACTATTGAAACTGAGTTAATGACAGCCACAGCCAGAACTAGAGCCAGTCCATGGCCAGAGGCATTCCATGGCCAAAGGTCGACGGTCAGCCGTTGGCTGGCTCTGATCTTTAGAAGAGATTCTCTCCTGCGCAAAGGTCTTATTGTAAGTATGGCTGTTGTGTTTGTTTGAATAAATCTGTATTTTTATTAAAAGGTTGAGTTTCTTTACCTCTCGCAGAAGCCAAGCGAGTACCCCAAGAATACAAGAGAGGTATTATTTATATATGTTTATAGGTGGTCAGGATAGTCACACATTTTCCGTGACATTCGAGGGAAGCCCTAGACTTCCCTACTATATAGCCACGCTCATTACGTGACAATATGAGTAACCTTTCTCAAGGCCAATTGCCCTATAACAAGGTCCTATGTATATAACATGTTATGCACCTACGGTCTTGTATACATTGGGAAAAACAATTCAGAGAAGAACTACATCATCTACGATTCTTTCAGAGGATGCCAATAAATTGAACAAGTCATTAGGAGGACATCTAAAATTAAGGAAAACGATGAATATCTGAAAATATCTTGTCTACGTTAAACACAAGAATGTACTGATAGATGCTTTTCTAAGAAAATATGGTACCAGTATCGTATACATTTCAATTAGGATATGAGCGACCTTTCCCGAGACCATTTGGCAAGGTCCTATAAGGTAATGTATACATTGCACAAGATAGCATACACATCAGCATGAGACTGTGCACGAGTATCACCAGGATTAATAATAGTTTACCTTAGGGGATAGTCTGGGTTTAACCGAGATTTTAGTTAGAGAGCGAACATTATGCCAAAGACTCAGCAGAGAAGCAATAGAGTTCCAGAAAAGTCGCCATAATTTCAACTGAGACCAGAATTTTGAAGTAACTACAATTCGGAAACAATTCATATGTAAACGTCAAAGACCGGAACGTCACATGCACACGTCAAATAAAATATCGATCAGAATCTTAATTCCCAGTTACATTTGAAAAAAAGCAATCAACCCGGAAATTAATCATCTAAACCTATAGTTTTATTGAGGTTCTTTATGATAGGAAGCTGTTAAAAAAATACAAATGTTCGAGCTTTGATTGATGCAATAAAGTAGAAGACTATCATATTAAAAAGATTAAAAGTAGGCTTCTTAATTTAACATATTTTGTAATATACTTTATTATCGAAACATCCATATTGCAAACAAGATGCTAAAAAACTGAGGCTGTATAGAAAACAGATATACAGTATGCGCCAAAAGTATGGAATAAATTCAATAAAAACGAAACAATTATTTTTTGGGAAAAATCCTCGAACAGGTCGATTTTTAATTTAAAAAATATATATTTTAGCGTAAAATGCGATTTTCAAATGTCATTTGTTTTTAAGTAATGACGTCATCGATTTTTTTTTAAATGGCAACACCATATTTTTTTCCTTGATTCTGAAAGACCGTTTAATTTTCTATCAGACAGTACTAAAATTTTGCCCTCTTACATAGGAAAGTTTTCGAGTAAATGACGATTGAATGTTAGAAAACGTAAATTTTATCCATAAAAAAGTTACAATTCTGAAATATGTAAAATAAAATACAATTGATTAAATTTTATACTTAAATTAAATGTTCGAATTGCCATCCACCAACTTCTTGACAATGCGCAAGTCTGCGAAGAAATTCTTCTTGCACATTATGAATGATTTCTGGGGTAACTCGGCGTATTTCGTCCCGAATGCGATTTTGAAGTTCTTCTAAATTACGTGGTTTATTAATGTACACTTTTGACTTCAAGTATCCCCATAAAAAATATTCAAGAGGTGTAAGATCTGGCGACCTTGCAGGCCATTCTATCGGTCCGCGTCTGCCGATCCACCTCCCAGGAAAAAAGTTGTCCAAAAAATCTCGTACAGGGCGCGCATAGTGCGGAGGTGCACCGTCTTGCTGAATCCATATGGTATCGTCAGGAATATCAGGGTCATTATCGTTAGGAAAAATTACTGCAAGGGCTGGAACAAGGTCATTTTCTAGAAACTCTAAATATCTTTGTACTGTAAGGGTTCTTTCAAAGAAGAAAGGCCCTACTATTCTGTCGTCAACTATTCTAGCCCACACATTTAATTTCTGGGGGTGTTGGGTATGTGCCTCTGCCATCCAATGAGGATTTTCCCGTCTCCAATATCTGCAAGTTTGACGGTTTACTGTACCATTCAGACAAAATGTGGCCTCATCTGAAAAAAGTATTTGCTGGTGTAAATTTCTATTTCCTTGACATAAATCCATTAAAATTTCGCAAAAGTGTAAGCGGCGATCTGGATCATCTTCATTGAGTTCCTGCACAAGTAGGGATGATATTTTTCCTTCCTCAAGATACGTAGCACTGTGCTCTGACTAGTGTCATTGTTTAATGCAACCAATCGTGAAGAATTATGAGGATTATCCACCATACTTATCAAAATGTTCTGTTTCTGATTTTCATTAATGCTTGGACGTCCAGGTTTTGGAATATTTACAACATTGCCAGTTTCTCTAAATTTAGACTCTACCTTACTGACTGATGATTGGCTGATAGGGCGATCTGGATATTTTTCATTAAATAAATCGCAAACTTCCTGCTGAGTTCTAGTCATATTCCCGCATCCGATAAGAATTAAAATTTCAATTCTTTGAGTAACAGTTAAATGTGCCATAATACTTTAAATTGAATAATAATTTCTATGTCGCTTACAATACTTATTAGAAAGTCGGTATGACAATGACACTTTGCAAAGATTTTCACCTACGTGATCCATAAAGAACTATGGAATTCGAAAAACTAAACTTGATAACGTTTTTGCTTTATTTTAATTGATTTACGTTTTCCAACATTCAATCGTCATTTACTCGAAAACTTTCCTATGTAAGAGGGTAAAATTTTAGTACTGTCTGAAAGAGAATTAAACGATCTTTCAGAATCATGGAAAAAAATATGATGCCATTTAAAAAAAAATCGATGACGTCATTACTCGAAAAAAATGACATTTGAAAATCGCATTTTACGCTAAAATATGTATTTTTTAAATTAAAAATCGACCTGTTCGAGGATTTTTCCCAAAAAATAATTGTTTCGTTTTTATTGAATTAATTCCATACTTTTGGCGCATACTGTATTTTTTACCTTATGAATCAATTTATAAAGAAATACTATAAATACTTTATAACAATATGATGGATATAAATTTACCATACGTTTGAAATTAAATTATAAGAATATTTATTAAATCAATTTTTAAAATTATATCTAATTTAAAATACTATTAAAATTATTTTCAAATCTGCTATGTAATAATTTAATTTTCAATAAAATATGTCTGATTAGATAAATATATTTTCTGGTATATAAAAGAAATTACAAATTTAGATGATTTTTTCAAGAACAGTGTGTGTTTTATCAACTAGAATCGTATCTTTAAAATTATATTTTTATGCCCATAACTTTTACTTAAATGTATAATGAATTCCATAAAAGTTTAAATATTTCACGAAGTAACATTCTCTCACAGTAACCTTGAAATATGCTATTCAAGATACCAACCTATTGCAGATTGGGTTATGTAAGTGATTAAAAATTACTGTGTCAAGCATTCCACTAGATTGGTTGTCGATAACAATACTCTCATCATTACTACCAGTTAATGTAGTGCAGACAGTAACCAAGATAGGTACTACATTCAACCAAATTGTCGAATACTGTATGTTAAGAGAAACTCGTGGCTTAAACAATTTTCTATTGTTAACATTTATGTGAAAGGTATAATAAATTGAGAAACAATTGTCATTACAAATTTTATAGCGGAAGAGTAATGAATTTAAACTCATTCCCATTCATCGAATAACATTTAATTGTCCTATTAACATTCAATATCTAGGACCTTCTGTGTTTTTATTCTAATAATAGTGATCATAACCTAAATTCAATTTTAAAGGTTAACTATAAGCATGGTCCTAAATGAAACTAGAATTCAAAATTATATACAAAATATATAAAGAAGAAAAAAATAATAATTTTGAAAAGTATACCTATCCATACAACAATTATATCATTAATGGAAAACGACTCATATTGATACAACAATAAGAATTTAATTATAGTCACAGAAAAGTGTTGGTGCATTTTACCGGAACAATGTTTATTTAAATAATTAAAATAAGTTATGTTAATAAATACTAAATAATGTTAGAGAGGAAACACTCACCCAGCTCAATGTAAATATGGGAAAATTCTTATCAATGCGTAGATTCTCACAGTGAACATGCATAGTTACATTTGAAGTGGCGTTAAGAGGTGCATCGAATGTAGTTTGCAGGAAACCACGGAGAAGGGAGATGCATTATGCAACGGTATGCACTCTTCAGAGAGCGATCTGTTACCCTGAGACAGTTTTGAACGATGTGGGTGGAAAGGAATCGTTGGAAATGAGGTTGGTGTGACAAAGAATGAAATGGTTGGCCTTGCAGTTTTTAATTTACGGGTGGAGATAATAAAATCGCTGGTTTTATTTTATAATTATGCTGCTATATAGAAGCACACCTACAATCGTAAAATTCAACATTTTCAATAAATTGCAATTAATATTAATTATGAGAATAGAAAGCTTACTGTATTTTGTAATTTAAATAGCAATAATATATTTTCAAATATATGAAAATTGATTAAATCAGTTTTAGTTTAGACGTATACTAACTATTTCATAATATGTGAGAAATATTTAGTTAGTTAGATATCGGCTTTTATCAAAGCTGTGTTGAGTTCACTATCCCCATTGTAATTCTAGTGTAACCAATTTTTAACAAGTTTGTAGGTGTTTTAAAGTGGCACAGTGGCGCAAAACGCCACTGTGCCACTCAAATTACTGTACACTCCTTAGGGTTGGGCCCTTTGAGGTGATTTTTTTTTTTAATGTTCGTCATAAAATTCCCTATCGACCCCTCTTTCTCAATTTTCGCTTTG
The DNA here is from genome assembly GCA_037114965.1 of Monochamus alternatus. NCBI lineage: Eukaryota > Metazoa > Arthropoda > Insecta > Coleoptera > Cerambycidae > Monochamus > Monochamus alternatus. Next base: position 66,110,950 of record CM073431.1, on the reverse strand, counting down.
GGTTTTCATTTTCGCGGAATTTGGCTCCAAAAATGGGTTTGCATGGAAAAAACTAGATTTTTCGCACAAAAATGACCCTAAGGAACACGAGATTGAGATTTTGCCGGACTTTTTTAATGGAGGGATGCTCGTCTTGGAAAGCCCTACAAGACTGTCCACTTAGATTTCGGGGAGAAATTTTCCGTTGCCCTTAAAATGGCCACAATCATCCAAAAGTTTTCACATATCAGAAATCGTTCTACTGAAAACTGGGAAAGTATTGGAAAAAAATCTCATCTCACAAAAATTATTTGTACACATTCGAGGAATCCGCAAAAATTTTTCCAGAATTTTTAGACACATTTTTGGTCATTCACCAAAATGACCACATACATATTTTCCGAATTTTTCCGTAATTCTGAAAGGGGTCAGAAAGGTTCCATAAAAAATGATTTTGAACATGTTTTTGGAAATTCAATTTTTTGATAAAAGTAGCCATTTTGGATACAATAGTTCATTGTTAATAAGAAATGATTGATTTGATTATATTCTTCCCAACACAGACATAATATAAAACAACGCCGAAATTTGCTTTTTAATATCGAGCGCTGTACCAAAAAAAAATAAATAAAATATACAAAAACAATATCTATCCTAGAAAAACATACACTATTCTACATTAATTTATATACAAGGTATTTATAAAATATATAACAATAACCCTTCAAAAGACTGAGCTTTTTGAGAATTTGTTTGGACAGCCAAAATATTTAAACGTTTCGGGAGTGCCAGATGATTTCCCAGTATTTTTGAACATTTGTGGATTTTGGATTAAAATAACCAAAAAAAGAAAGATCCACATAAAATCTTATGGTCTCGAAAGTTTAAAGCATCCAGTAGATGCTGAAGACTCTCGCTATCATACATTTCCATCCGAACAGTTCCAGGAAGAATCAATCATTTACGGAAAAATTCGGAAAATCTGTATGTGGCCATTTTGGTATAAATGTCCAAAAATGAGTCCAAAAATTCTGAAAATATTTTTGCGGATTCCTCGAAAGTGTACAAATAATTTTTGGGAGATGACATTTTTTTCCAATACTTTCCCAGTTTTCAGTAGAACGATTTCTGATATGTGAAAACTTTTAGATGATTGTGGCCATTTTAATGGCAACGGAAAATTTCTCCCCGAAATCTAAGTGGACAGTCCTGTAGGGCTTTCCAAGACGAGCATTCCCCCATAAAAAAGTCCAGCAAAATCTCAATCTCGTGTTCCGTAGAGTCATTTTTGTGCGAAAAATCTAGTTTTTTCCATGCAAACCCATTTTTGGAGCCAAATTCCGCGAAAATGAAGACCTAAAGCGAAAATTGAGAAAGAGGGATGGATAGGGAATTTTATGACAAACATTTTAAAAAAAAATCACCTCAAACGGCCCAACCCTAAGAGGTGTACAGTAATTTGAGTGGCACAGTGAAGTTTTGCGCCACTGTGGGCCGGTTAGATGTGATTGAGGTTTCTGGCAGCAACCCGTAAGTTGTAGCAAAACAAGTACTGCTGTATGTTCTAATTATATGACTAATTATGGTTTACACTTCCCGGAGGCGCCACGCTCCTCGATGTCCTATCTCCGTCATGGTTTCGTGCATATGCATATAGTGTATACAAAGCATCATCGACTGGGTTGTGCATGCATCTGGATCACCTGTAATCAAAGCGGCACACGCACAACATACTATATTCATCCCGTAGCACTCGGCTAAGTCCCTGGATACGTGCACCTCGGCTATGCCCCTTGCCCTCATCATTCATTCATTTGTCGACATAATAATCACAATAACAATAATTATAATAACACATATTTTTATAGAGACAGATCTGCCCTAATTACATGCTCTTTACTAGGGTTTTACTAGGTAATTTATAAGAGCGTATTCACAGCACAATATCTTTCGCTATTCTCTGAAATAATAATTCTCCGTCTATGGCGCAGAAACCCACAATCACATCCTCAGCTAAAATCTACCCAAATATTAATACCATGAAACCGAACACGTCATTTATTGAAAATAAAACCCAAGTTGTTCATTTATTTAATTGTTTATTTTTATTTAAAACAGCTCTTAACAAAATGTTGCATTTTTTCATCTATTATACTTCATCATAAAGTCTCCTGAATTCTACTCGACAGCTGCACATTGAGAAAATTGTGTACGGGCTTATAAACATTATCCAACCACAGAATTTTTTGAAATACTAAAAGATTTTGTAACAGCCAACACTGTCATATTCTTCAAATGAATTTTTCTACAAAGAAGTGATTGATGATTTTAAACATTTATTGAGGCTGAACTATATGGAGCTTGGCTTGTCTTGAGTATTTTCAAGAATACAGAGAAATATCATCAAATAGCAAAACACTATTTAACCAACAAAGTTTTAAGCACAGAAATCTAAAAATCTACATATATTTTTAAATTTAACTTAGGCGTAAATATTCTTATAACATAAACTTACTGCTAAATACAGAATTGTTTACTCTTATTTATTTATAGTTAGAGGTATGGAAAAATAATCGTTAAAATGTGGCGTTTTCAAGATGTCCTAAAAGTATACAAAGTTTGAGCATTTTGTTTTGTCATTTAACTTGTTTAATAGACGGTGTTCAAGGTGTGTTATTTAAGGCTTAGGCATAAGTGAATTAAAATAGTAAAGGGAAAATAAATAACAAGTTATAAACTCTTTTTTCTACAAAACTGTTAAAAGTGTGGTTTTTAATTGTTATTTTTGATGTTAAAAATGTCATTTTTTGACACGCGTGTTAAAAGTAAGTTACTTTTAACACTAGTGTTAAAAGTAAATCAAACTTTATTTAAATTTTGTTTTGAAAATTAATAAAACGTTTTAACAAACACATGAACAACTTTTTATTTTAAATAAGTACAAATCAACATTTTAACTAGTTATTACTATTAACATTTATAGTAAAATTAGAACAATTTGAAATTGTAATTCCCTGCGGAGTCATCATACTTAAGTTGGTTTTACTGTCAACATGTGTGACACATCTATTTTCTGTAGAAATACTACTGGTAGTACTGGTGGTCTTGCTAGTAGTTGCAGCAGTATGAAGTATTGGCACGCAATTTCCTTCTTCTGTTCCAGTGAATTTTCAATGTAGCCTTCAGCTACCGTCGAAGATTTCCATCCTACATGTCTCTTGATGGTAGTAAGATTTGCACCAGAATCTGCTAACAATGTCGCCGATGAACGACGAAAACAGTGTCCGGTGTAGAGTTGAGGATTTGGTAGATTCAAGAACTCTGCAATGTCGGCAGGCATTTTACCAAACATGTTAATTCCGACTGGATTCTTCACACATTTATTCTTCATATATTTAAGAAAAAGTCGTCTATGGTCAGCGTTGGGTGGCCGGAGTGCCATATACTTTCTAAAAAAGTTTAAATAGAATTCACCAACAACACTGAAAGTCCGAGGCACTTTCGTTTTAGTATCTGGTATGGTCACAACAACCGAAGTGCCCAAATATTCGATATTGTCGATGGTCATCTGACACAATTCCTCCCGGCGACACGCCCCGAAGACACCCACTATTGCTCCGACTTTCATCATCAGATACTTTCGTCTTCTGCTTCTGTGAGAAATTTGTCGATATGCGTCTTCGTCAAAACTGTTGACTTTTTTGCTTGATATCCTTCACCCTTCCGTTTTAAAAAAGCAATAAGTTTATAATGTTTGCTTATATCTTGATCTTGCTTTATTTTTAACATAGTTTTGATCATGGAATAATTTGACCACAGCGTTGACGATTTCCATATATTGGCTTTTTCCTCAAAATATGCCAGTAAAACACTTTCGTTACATTTCCCAGGGACCTTTTTAATGTTGCACCATTCCGAAAAGCGCCTATAAGCGATTTCGTACTGTTCCTTTGATTCCGCCGGCAATAATTCCAATGTTGCTCGACTGGCGGCTTCTTCGATTTCAGCAGGGATGGATTCGTTACGCTCATTATCGAGATTATTCATTATATTTAAAATATTACTAGAAAATGCTGTCAATATTTTTGCGTTTTTTCCGTAACTAACAACTGCACTGGTTGCTACGAAAATTTTGGTTCATAAACATTGCGATCTGTGTGGTATTTTTTGATTTCTTATTTTTATTGAGTTTAAAGTTCTTCCGATTGTTTTGTAGAAAAAAATTGTGTATGATATACATGTTAAAAGTGATTTTATTTTGTTCGTTTTGTTCATCTTCACTCACAAAATAAAATTTTACATTTAACACTTATATCATAAATAGTTATTATAAAAAAAAAGTTCAAAGTAAGATATTTTTTTAATACTATGATTTTAGTTACCGATCATATCTCCTATGATGTATAGTTGTTTGGATAGAGGTTTGAAAGTTGAAATATTTTTTCAAATACACAAGACGTATTTGAGTTACCGTTCAAAGTTCAGACCAAAATTAAAATCAAAATATAAAAGTTCTTATTACAGTCGATTAATAAATAACTTATTTCATCGTCGTTTTCTAATAAATACTTTTTCAGGTTCTATGTTGGGTATATGGCTTTCAAACAAACTAAGAAGCTCATACTTTTCAACAATCGCTTGGCCCATACCAGCAGGCTAGGTTTGCGCGAAAACTATATTCTTTCTTCATATTTTGCAGGTAGAAATTGAGTTACAAAAATTAAATATCCCAAGCAATTACTTTCAGAACTACTACTATTCCTGAAAATTACAAAGCGGAAATGTAGCAGCATACCGCCAAGGCATAGTTCCTAGATTGGAATTGCTTAATTACTGTAGTTTTTTTCGTAATCCATTCAGTAAATTAAATAATTAGCTCTAATAGCCTAATTTGGATAAGTGATATCTAGGGCATCCCATTTGGATATAGACTGCAGGCAATTTGATGCACGAGCTGATGTGGTGTCTTAATTCTTTCAGCGGTATGATATTTTGAAGTATAAGGCATTCACAGGAAGCAATCGAAAGTCATAAATATTCCAATCCTACAGTTATTTAAATTTTACAGGATTACATTTTATGTCATCGACATCACCCAACATATGTGTACATAATATAGCACCTACGTTAAAACCGTACTTTACTGCATATACTCATAGGATAGTTACTGTCAGCTTCATATTCACATGCACACAACATTAATTATATAATAAATAGTAAATGTCTGCTTCTGTGAACGAACTCCGGAAAACCATCGAAGCTTACCTATAATTATAAAATGCATTGTAATTAAACATACGAGAATTAGATGATTGTTGAAAGTTAAATTTGTTTATAATAAACTTCCATTCTCCATTCACTTCTGCATCTAGAATTATTACTAATGTTATAAATTTCTCACTTGTATTATCTGCTGGAAGACAACTGTCGATGTTTATTATTCATCATTGATTGTAAAGTATGGATTCTCGCTCAATATTGTGTAGAAAACTATCCTTCCGTCAGTGTTTATTCGCATCTGTGTTCCGCTTATTGTTTTCTTGCAAGAGGCATTTGAAATTATCTGATTCGATTTAAAAAAAAGGTTAAATGAAAATGTTACGTTCAGAGAAAGTTTTCTAAACAAGATTGAAATAAAACGTACTTAAATTGGAACAATACACAAAAAGCTATCAGGTAAATATATCGATGGAAGTTTTTACTTTAATAAAGGTTTAAAGCATTAATTAATTTAACAATTTTTATCATAAGTTTATTTATTACACATGTGATATTGCGTTGGAATTAAAAAAATGTATATACATTTATTTTTTGGATAAATTTAATAAACTTATTCTTATTATCTTATTCTTAGCACTTCGAGATCTTAGAGACACTGCAACGGAGTTTGTGCTTGTATTGACATTATTGACTTTATAACTTATAAAACAATACTTGTATACAATTTCGAAAATTCTAGAGCACGCTACACAAGTAAAGTCTACGTAACACACAATAATATTGCCAAACACATTATAAATTTTACAAATTGATCAATTTGAGGTCTTTCAACATGTTAAGTAAGACAGTACTGTTGGCTGAGGAAGCAAAATGTCTAGGATTTGTCCTAGATACGGCACCTAACTGAAATTTAATCTAGAGTAAGTCATCAAATAGGCAAGATATCTGACAATATGACAAATTTGTGGAAAGTCCTAGAGCGTGGGTCCTAAACTATAAGTGATGGTTATCAGAAGTGAGAACAGAGACAAGTGAGAACAGGAATTCCATACTGTCAGTTGCTCTAAAAATGCTTCTATATTTTTTACCTCCATATTATTCGGACAGAAACCAAGGGGATCGGACAAGACTAATATCCAAGGATCAAACTGTAAGTAAGCGTACTTTCTAAGAAGAAATCTATACAAAAACCACTATAACATCAATGCCATTGAATTGCATTGCATGTATGGGGATTAGAACAATCGCAACATACCCGTAAATCTCTAACATTTTTCTCAGACCAAGCAGCTTTAATAAGTCGTTGATCCTATCAATGTAATTCAAGAACTATATGAAACTATTACAAAGATCTGAAATGGTTAATACAACATATTTCCGATGGATTGAATCATTCAGGTCTTCACGAAAGCTGGTGGTAGCTGCATTTAACTTCATTGTTCCAGAACCAGCTATTAGTATAACTTCCGTTATTGCATTACCTAAAAAGCTTATTTGACTTGGGTAGGGAAAAACAAGTCTAAATACTGCGAAGAATCAATAAGATTAGCTCGATGGAAACTATCTACGACAAATTTATCGTAAATATGAAAATATTAGGATTAAAAATTTGCTAAACTAACATAGTTACTGATTACTTTAGTTGGTCTATGTACTATTGCTTAAAATATAACCTACACCAGCGTAGCTTTATTAAATTGCAGAATGGAATGTTTCTATCATAAAATATCATATAAACTAATTAAAATGTTGGAGCCCTTTAGGGAATCTTATAGTAATCAAATTTGTGAATGTTATAGCAATAAATATTTTCTTTCCTTTTATGTTTTTTATAATAACATGTTATTACAACCAACGCCCAAGGACCAATCAGCGCATTGCCTATGTGTGATATTTAGAATATACAATGAATACACTTTGTTTAGTTCAAATCAAGTTTGTACCCAACAATTAAAATCTATGAGTTTCAAATTAGTAAAAATTAATTTCAACAGTTCTTTATTAGTCACCTTCACATTTTCAGCTTGCATTATTTTAGTTGTTCTGAAAACCACTAATTAACGACTAAATACATCTGTCAGACATTTCACTATTTCTTGAACTTTGCGAAGTACTCGGATGAAATTTTCATTACTAACTCTCGGAAACAATTAATTGTGATTCTTTTATTAAGAGGTTACTATGATATTTAAAAAAATTAACTGATGTTGCATCACTGACATCCTTCTCATTTTTTATATAACTCAGATGGAACTTTCAAGTTTACACTAAACAATAGTAATAATTCACCGGAATCTCTCCATCTTATGACATCTTCATTCAAGCAAGGCAAAGTCCCTTTCCAACAGTGATATAAGTTGCAATCTTTCACGGTAACAATTCCTTTTGCGTTATCATTAAATTAAACTAAGCATGTTGGTAATAAACAGTCGAATAATCTCCGCATCTCAAACTGCATTGCACAATTTAAATTGTCTCCGGGTAGGAAGACTTTAGATAAATCTCCAATGTCTGTACTTTTATATAACTTTTGTTTTTAAATACAGGATGTAGGAGTGCACAGATAGAAACTAATTATTCATTCAATTAAAAATATTTTATCAAACAACTATAGTTAACTGAAATACACAGGGTGTTTCGAAAATAGTTGAGAAATTCAATTGATATGAGTGATCAAATGAATATTATAATTGATTAGTACAAGAAAATACTTTGTGAAAATAACAAAATATTGCCTTGTGGTGAGTAACGAATACTCTTGATTAAACAAAATATATTTCTATGTTGTATTCTGAAATAGAACGAAATTCACACAACGTCAAGGTACAAGCCTCCCCCCTCATTTTTGTTAAAGAATTGTTTTTATCAGTAAAAACAAATATATTTATAAAAATATATTGTTTTCTGAAACATTTTTTTGTGAAAAGAATATGTTGGATAAACTGAGTACTTAGAAAATTAAAAACCAGCAAATGTGTATAGGGCATCTCGCGCCCACTGGAGACGGGCAGCACAATGCCTTGGAAGTAGAATGGGGACCCATAACGGTCTTCTAGCACGTAAATTTGCATTGTGGAGTCGTCATCGAATAGGAGGTGTCGATATAGCATTGCGAAATGTACCTTGAAAGTGGGCCCTGAGAGCTGAAGCTGAAGATGTGCGGTGTCTGCGAGCATCTGCATCAAATACCGATCCTCCCTTTCATTAGATACTCGAGGACGTTCACTACGTGGCTGTTTTCCACTGTATCAAATTCTTCATATCTGTGTACTATTCGTACAACAGATGATCTAGGAATGTCCGACATGTTCGATATCTGATGATTAGAATGTCCTGCATCATGTAAAGCAGTCATTCTTGCTCGGGTAAACGCAGAAATTTCACGTCCTGTCGTTATAATGTACAATAACTCAAAAAAACACTTGGCTGAATACACTGTCAAACTGTTCAGATTTGTAAAAACATTGCTAATAAAGTAAAGGTTTATGGTCTGCAAATTTGTATTGTCCTTTTTGTACTTTTTTGCCACATTAAGAAACACCACTACGTTTAATGGAATCATTTTATATATAGGGGGTCCAAGACTTTTGATGTTATGTGTATTTTTTTAGTTTGAATAAATACTCCAATAAGAGAGAGCCATGTATATATCACTGTCTGAACTGAAGATGTATATAGAAATGATCAGAAATAATCAATTGACTGAAATATATATTTTCTTGTGGATATATTACCAGATAATTTGGTTAATGAAATCAAAATTACTTTGACTTTATCAACTAGTTTACGGCAAACCTTAAATATACGAGTATTACTATAAATAAATTTGTTATTGAAGTAAAATTAACAATTCGGAATAATTAGTATCTTTTAATTAAATTTTTTACATTTACATAAGGATTCTAATTTGTCTTTCATACATGTTAGTTTATTCATTTAATAATTTGGCTCATAATTTCGTATTTTTTGTAAAAGTTTAACAAGATGCAGAATATTTTTTTATAACAAATATGTTTATTTTTCAAAAGGACATTGATTTAAATTGTTTGTTTTCGAGGTTGTACATTGACATCCCCAAAGATCTTAAATAGAAGAGCATAATTTTCCTTAACATCATTCAAAAGTGAAAAGTGGCACAGTGTTTTATTTTATGGTGAGTTTACGAACTTATCTTCTCCTCTCTTGATATTTTCACTTCAAGTTCACTGTTATCGAGTAACCAAGTGCAAAATCAAAAGACCATGAGATTAACACAGATAAAATTAAACTTTCAACAATTCCAAGTCCTTATAAAGGATGTAAATAAAAAGATGAATTTGAGATGAAACGTCAGTATCGGCTATTTCTATAAAATTAAAATTCAAAAAATCTATTACAAGCATGCCATGAACTTTGGTACCCTTATATTATTGAAAATCAACGTACAGTAGAGGTGGAAACAAAATTATCAGACAACTATACAAATTTTCATAGTCAACTTTAGATTTTCTTATGGCCGCCATATTTCATTTTTATACTACCGGAAAATGCAAATTAAATCATGTGTTTTGCCGAAAACTTGATAATTTAATTAAAAAAGACAACACCCTACAAAAAAATAATTAAACAATACTTTTATTTTATTTGACTCAAATGGAATTCAACGTATAACACGCCATAAAGTTCTATAAAAATCTTTTAAAATCCTTCTTTTGTAGATTTTGTATATTTAAATCGGTCATACGTTTATGTTGTGATCTGAATAAACTGGCACTCACATACAAGCTCACAGTTTTAGTGCATTTGTACAGACCAATTTCAAGCATAGTGTGTAACCAGCTTAACACGTATGAGTATACTTAGCAAAAAACTTCTGACTGAAAATAATCTAGCTCAACCTGCTTCTTCTCTAAATCTTCTGTTTTTGGTCCTTTTTTCTACTATTACACATGAACTGAATGGAAAATTATGTTTTAGTCATATATTTCAAATTTTGATTATTGAGAAACATTTGTGTTACTCTGGTCAATACTTTCTTCTATTACTATTGCCTTTTATTTGTTGTAATATTTTTTATAAATATTATTTATTAGGGCTTAAATACCGAATTTATGAGTCAATAAATGTTTCTTGGCGGTTAGAATTTAATGCACATATTCGTTAAGATAAACGCTATAGATATATCTTAGATAACAGGTAATCGTTAAGTATTGTAAGTTTTCCGGGTATGTTTTGCAATATACCACTTTATTTTGCTGAAGGTAGGCAAGAAGTACCTATGTATTACCTTATAAGTTTTTTTTGGATACACGCAATGAAACATGAATTTTATTGTGTTGCATAAGCAAGATTTATAAATTATATAAATCAATTTCATTCCTTCTTTTGTCACAACACAAAAGACCAGATGTGATAGGAATTGAGTATTGTATTTATAACTTCAATAATGTACAAAGCTTTTGTTAAGAACCACTTCTATCAAAAAGTTTAGTAAAACTTTTTAGTAATGTATTTTTTTCTCTTCGTGAACCATGTATTTCTTAATTTGCACTTTTATAATATTAGTAATTATTTTTATCCACGACTGTATTATAATATTTTTCTGTTTCTTCAAGTAATGATGTACATAATGCATTATAGGCGTGATTAATTATTATTCACTTTTGATTAACGATTATTCACACTTCTATCACTAAATTTAAATTCTTCATCGTGACTGTATCTGAAATGAATTAACACAAAAACTCTTCGGTATAGCAATTGAACCCAAACCTCCTGTGTGAAACCACTCTACCCACTATACTAGTCACGGCAATATCAACAATTTCCGAATAATCGTAGAAGTTTACTAATTATAGTTTTATTTGCTTTTCTCAAAGTCAAGTGAATGACGAATGTCAAATCAGAAGCTAAAGTGTTTTGGCAATTTTGAATTGAATGTTACGTATCATGTTAATGCTATGAATGCCAAAATAATGTATATTTTTTCAGTACAAAGTTTGCTAAAATATACATACTCATAGACAAAGCATAGTATTCTACCAATGGCTGTAATTCACCCTCGTGAATTACAGTCGTCATTATATGCTCGAGGAACAATATACTATTAAATAAATATAAAATAATAAATAAAAATAAGTACAATTCTACTGCTATCTATTATTGGATTTTGAAAATGACCAAGCTGTATGCAGAAGTAGACATTGCTCAAAATATTCTCTAAGATTATGAAGCACTTGCAGAGTTACACTTGTATAAAATGCGCTGCCGTAAATCTTGTAATGATTCAAGCTGGTGGCATAAATATTTGTTTTAAAATGGCTCCACAGAAAAAAGTTCAGCGGAGTCAAATCCGGTAAACGTCATGTAGTAGATTGTCTCTTGCTAAAGCATTCTTGAAATTTTTCATTTAATTCAATTCCATTCAACATGAACAATCGTCTTGCTTAACTATGCCAATTAAAGCGGAGTTAATGGCGTTTTCTACCAGATCCAATACATTTCTCTGAATAAATTTCCAGGTTAAAAATAGTCCAACAATATGATTCTAACATGAAACAGCCTTATTTAAATGTTACGTCTTCTTCTTCATATTTTTACCATAAATTCTTTTTTAGTTTCTTCATCCTTAACGTATTGCAACTTGGGTTTTCCTCAAAAAGGTGTATATCTATCTTCCTATTTGAGCCACATGTTGCGGTCTTTCTTATCCACAGCTTTCATAGATTGTGTTCACTTTACCGGTGTCTGTCAGCCTTTGAACACCATTTTATACTCTTGTGGAATTTGATTGTTGTTTTTGAAGGTAAAGTAAGTGAAATTTAAGTTATATTTCACCCCCTCTACATTATTACGACATCTACTACTTCTTGATTTCAATACTGCATTTTGAAATAAACAACGCAAATCAACCTATAATAATTAATAGAGAAACAGATAAATGTAGGTATAAGCTTCGTGCCATATACTAAACTCAAAGTTCCTGCATTTTAAACAGCTAAAAATTAAGAATGTAATTTTTCATTAAATGGACACATGACAAAAATAGTAGTTAGTGAATTTAAAATTAGTTTGAAATGAATTTCCATTTAAAAGATGCATGATGTGACATAAGTGGCGCCCTCTACTAGTGGCGTCAAAATTAGAAACAAATTTGAATTTATCGTCCGCAAAAATTCCCGATCTCCAAAATGGATGCAAATATTTGGATTTTTTAAAAAGTTATTTGCAAATATCGAAAATAAAATTTCAACTTTGACATTCCGTATCTTCTTAACTATCAACTTTTTTAGCTACGTCGAATTATTTTAGCGTCAGTAATCTATTCTTCCTCTATGTCGTATTAATTTCTGAACATTCTGTATAGCGTATTCACAAACAGTGTGACTCATTTCAAATTGTAATAGGTCTGCAAAAGTGGTATTTGCTATCTGATTTATTTTGGGTTTTCTTTTTTCTTCGAGATGGAGAAGTAAAACCCGCTATTCTAGCGCAAAATCTTAAATTTTGTTTTTTATTTTCAAGGCCTACTTTGAATATTATTCACTGTGAAATTTTACAAACACGCTGTATACAGAATTACGACTAGTTGAAGGTGAATTTTGCTTTTAATAAAAATAATGGTGAAATAAGTTAGGAAGAGTTAGGTACTTTTTTCTGCATCAGGCGCAGGTTTTTTGATCGCCAGTAAGATAAAAATACGCTATACGCGGAAAAGGCTTTTCTCTACGAGTTGCACACATGATTTTTCTTAATAATGTTTTGAAAATAGCTGCAATAACTATAGTTATATTTTTCTATTGAAATTGGTGGACTACGATACTGGATGATGAAGAAGCAGTCATCACCACTCTTAAAAGGCTTGATGGTCGGAAAGCAATGAACGTGGCAGAAGGATATATAAATAGTCGAGGCAATGAACTACAAAAGTTCTGAAACTAGTTGTGGTGGACGTCTCGGAATGCGGTTTTCTGCATTCTCTTCCAAAAATTATTTGTAAAAAATGTGGCGACATGGAATTTCTGACAAATCGGAAATTGAATTGCTGCAGTCAAGAATGCATTAAAAAAATGCATTATTTAAGAGGCCCCTTGGAAGATGTCAAAACTTGGTAAATAAGTGTCAGAACTGGCCCAGATCGGGTACTCGGGGGTTTTCGAGGTCGCTGAGCACGACTATGATGTTCAAATTGACCCCCCGAACACATGGAGCTCAGGACCGCCGATGAACGTCATCTCCGTGGGACTCTCCCACAAATCACGCGGGAAAGAAGAGAAACTCGGCGCCCACGGGCACCTGGTGCGCCGGAACCTGGACGCGGACGTCATCTCCGAGAATTTTCCTGAGAAGAGTGCCGAAAACCACCCGAAAATCATAATAGAGGCGTTGAATCCGAATTTCACGTCGGAAACGACCCCCCGAACACCTAGTGCACCAGAACTTGACTCTAAACGTCATCTCCGTGGCTTTTCCTGACACAATCAAAAAAGGCGAACCGAAAATTGTTATGGAGGTTTTTTTGGGGCACTGAATCCGAATTTCACGTCGATAACGATCCCCCGAACCCCTGGTGCACCGGAACCTCACCCGGAACATCTTCTCCGAGGGGTTTCCATACACGATCGAAAAAGATAAACCGAAAATCGTTATGGGGGGTTTTTTGAGTCGCTCAATCTAAATATGACATCGGCGAACACCCCAAGGGCACCTGGTGCCCCCAAACCCGGACGTACACGTCATCTCCAAGAATTTGCCCACCAAGATCGCTAAAAACGACCCAAAAAATCATTACAGGCGCGTTTTTGGGTACACCTGGTGTACCGCGGGACCTAGGTTCAGGGGGTCGTTATCGACGTGAAATTCGGATTCAGCTACCCAAAAAACCCCCATAACGATTTTCGGTCCGTATTTTTGGATTGTGTCTGGAAAAGCCACGGAGAAGATGTTCAGGGTGAGGTTCCGGTGCACCAGGGATTTGGGGGGTCGTTTCAGACGTGAAATTCGGATTCAATGCCCCACAGAACACCCCTATTATGATTTTCGGATGGTTTTTGGCACTCTTCTCAGGAAAATTCTCGGAGATGACGTCCACGTTCAGGTTCCGGCGCACCAGGTGCCCGTGGGGTGTTCGCCGATGCCAGATTTGGATTCAGCGACCCAAAAAAAAACCCGGGCGCCGAGTTTCTCTTCTTTCCCGCGTGATTTGTGGGATAGTCCCACGGTGATGACGTTCATCGGCGGTCCTGAGCTCCAAGTGTTCGGGGAGTCAATTTTAACATCATATTCGTGATCAGCGACCTCGAAAAACCCTTAGTACCCGATTTGGGCCAGTTCTGACACTTATTTACCAAGTTTTGACATCTTCCAAGAGGTCTCTCAAATAATGCATTTTTGGCTGCAGCAATGCAATTTCCGATTTGTGTTTGTGTTTTTTACAAATAATTTTTGGAAGAGAATTCATAAAACCTCATTCCGATCCGTCCACCACAACTAGTTTTAGAACTTTTGGATTTTTTACTAGTTTATTGCCTCGACTAAAAGGATTTCGTTCAACAAAAACTTCACGTACCCTCAATAATCTTGGGACAAAGAGAGATCAATATAAATACAAACTCGGCCTCTACTTCATCAGATACATGCGCAGGGCTTTCCATAACCAATTGTAAAAAAAATAGCTGTTAAAATTTATAACAATGATAAGAAATGGTTCAAGTTGACAATAAATTAATAGTTAGTTCAAGAATTATTATGTATTTTTTGCGTGCAGAAAAATTTTTCCTGCACTAGTTAGGAAAAATCGAACTTTTAATAACTCAAAGTAGTTACTAAATGTACAATTGTCAAAACACTATTAGAAAAATTTATTTCATATTAGAGTAAATACTTTTACAATGCAGTACGTTTAGTTTTTATATATTTTTAGGTATTAATAATATTGTGTGAAACTAACTACTCAGTGGACAAAAGCCCCAACCTGCGTTGAATTACACCCACAATATCTACCCATATATTCCTTATTATTAGCTTTTGTAACATTTTTTTCCTGTTTTAGAAAGGTATTTTAAGCTAATATAAATCAAATCTCCTACAATTCCTATCAATGAAGTCATATGTATGTTATCTGATACCAAACATCTAGGTATGCTAATGAACAATTCCACAGACAAAGCTCTAATCAATAATTATCTAAAGAAAATAATCTAATTTACTAACCTGCTAATGAAACACTCTATAAATATCTAACTTCACTTTGTGTCAGCTTCTGGCATGTCCCTAAACTGTGCGGGGTTTAATAATAACTAATTATGTTATGAGGCTGAATAGAAATAAAAGAGTATGCTACTATAAATTG
This sequence comes from Monochamus alternatus, assembly GCA_037114965.1. Taxonomy (NCBI): domain Eukaryota; kingdom Metazoa; phylum Arthropoda; class Insecta; order Coleoptera; family Cerambycidae; genus Monochamus; species Monochamus alternatus. The sequence goes on along the minus strand of CM073431.1, from coordinate 66,095,421 downwards.
CGAATGAAATTATAATAAGAGTGTAATATACTACCAATTAATCTATTTAATTATAGAAAATATTATGATAATAAAATAAATATTACATTCCCGTATTTTATGGAAAATATTATAAAGTAGCAAGCGGATGTGCCGTAAATAATTATATTTAATTGTTCCTACACCGTTTCAAGGTTAAACGTACTCATCAGACAGTGTGGTACCTTGAAATGCATATATTTCTATTATTAGGCGGCTGAGTGTTTATTTCATTTAGAATTAAACACATATTTTTTTCTCAATAATAATACGATGTTCTGCACGCAAAGAGAGGATATAAATTATTTTTAATTACGTATTAATTGTTTTTAATGAGTTATTTATTGTGCTGCATGATGCCTTGTTATTATAATAACATAATTGGCAATTAAAAATTTAAATTTAATCAGTGAACGCACGTTAATAAAATTGTAAGCGAAAATGTTATATAGATCGTTTATTAGTAGATCGAAATTTACACTGGGAAGTTGAATAAACACTGTTTGATTTTAGTTCACGATTTTACTGTGTGGGCGCTAAAAATTAAGAATGTTACATTCCTTCTGGGCAATTTTTTCTTCTCTTGTGACTACGGTACGTCTACAATAGATTCACAGGTTTTTGGTCACATTTCTTAACAAAAAAATGATGCTAGAATTTTTATAATATTTTATTAATTAGTCATCATTAAAATTGTATCTTCTTCAATTGTCCAGTTGAGATGCAATAATGTTGTAAGCAAAAATATGATATATTTACATAGAAAATAATAATTAAGCTATATTTTTATTAACAATAAATTTACTATATATTGAAATATGGCGAAATATATATATATCATCAGTTGAGTATATATTTGAATGATTATTATTTATATTTAGTAAAGGTATTGTCACAAAGTGTGTGTGACTATCTAGTAGGGAAGTCTAGGGCTTCCCTCGAATGTCACGTAATGAGTGTGACTGTCCTGCACCACCTATAAACATTTAGAAATAATACCTCTCTTGTATTCTTGGGGTACTCGCTTGGCTTCTGCGACAGGTAAAGAAACTGAACCTTTCAATAAAAATAAAGATTTATTAAAATCATAACAACAATCATACTTACAATAAAGTGGACTTTTGCGCCGGGGAGTATCTCTTCTAGAGATCAGAGCCAGCCAACGGCTGACCGCCGACCTTTGGCCATGGACTGGCTCTGGTCATGGATTGGCTCTGGTCATGGACTGGCTCTGGTCATGGACTGGCTCCGGCTTTGGCCCAGTTTCAATAGTATTTATACACATTCGGAAAATGCTGACTCCGTCAGAATTATACTATCTATTGAAACAATGGGAACAACCAGTAAGTCTATCGCTTGGTTCTTAGAGAGAGCAAGAAGGATATGCATAGTGTGGTTTGATAGTAACCTTTGCAACTGGACACTTTTAATTGTTTTGAATTTCACTTGTGTAACATTGACACACTATCGATTGTAAACATGTTTATACTTTTGATTCAATAAAATAATTTGATATTCGTATATTCGCTAAAATTATTAATTTAAAATAATTAAAATATATGCCCAGCTGTAAACCATCTCTCTAAGATCTTCTTTGTTGACTTTGTTAATAATAACTACGTACGTTATTATTTTATATCATAAATATATTCTAAAAACTGGAAGACATATTAGTAGCAAATAATATTTGTTTTATGGTACTGTAAGTATTAAATTCTTTATTATTAAAGAATAATTTATATCATTATAAAATTATTATTATTACTATTAAAATTATGTATATTTTCTATTAAGATTTCTTTTGGTCAATGTTAAGAATAAAAATATTTTTAATTAATAATGTTTTATTACCATGCGTTAAAGATTATATTACATGTGTATTAATAATATCTACACTGTAAATATGTTTCATTATCTGTAGATATAAATACATTCACAGTACACAACACAACTGTAAAAGCTGACTAAGGGTTGAAATATCATCGGTTCACAGGTTTCTATAAGATCTAAATGCAATTCCGATACCATTTCCTTAAATTCTGAGGAATTTAATGTCAAACATCTTAATAGGGTAAACTCATCTATACGATTTGCTAAAATATATTTAAAAAAATACAGAATCCTACCCTATTTTCACATTAAATGACTTATTAATAAATACAAGATAGTGCTTAAAATACTTATTTTATCTATAACTACATAGAATTTTCTTAAAACATTTACTATAGTAAAATATTTACATGATTTTTGTTTAGAAAAAATAAAATGATATAAGTCAAACACTGATATTTTCATGCATGTTGTAAATATTAATTATAATATCACATATTCAATGGATATAGAATTTTACCTATATTTATAAGTTAAAAGGTCTTAGGATCATCCAAAAAATCATAGTAGGTACTTTATCAATTAAAAATATAAAAATAATAATAGTAGATAGATATTAAAGCATATCTCCATATAAATTATATTGATACCAAAAATAGGTCCTACATATGATACTGATAATGTAAAATCTTGCAAAATAGAACAAGCCTATCATATCGATGTATTTCCATATATTTAATATAAGCATATTACATTAAAATTGCTATACATGTATATGTTATAATTACTTACATTTTAACACATCCATGCACCACACACCCTGGGCTAGTACTAAACTGACCGAAAACAACTAGAAGCTACAGTAAAGGGATGGTACAGGTGTAAGCAAATGACGTAGATCTTGTCTTGTGACTACGCGAATAAAATATTATATCTGGGCTTACTCAAGGTCGAAATACTAATTCTTGATAATATAAACAGGTTTTCTGATAAAAAACGAATATTCAATATTGGTAAATATACAGGATGAGTCAGTCATAATGTCATTAATTTTAACCACGTATTCGAGAGGCGTAATAAAGGCAGAAATTCGAAATAAAAACTTTTTTTGTCAACCTTTAAAAAATAAACAAATCACCCTATAAAAATCGGTAACACGACGGTCCTAGTACGCTACGAACTTTCTGAGGACGCACCCATATGACAATCGAAAACCAAATTAAACATCGTTTCCACATCATGTTTACATACATAATATCGTCTAACACATCAGTGTGTTATTCAAATTCACCCGCATTTCCCGCATTTCTTTCCCCCCAAATTTGTAGATCACGCCACACATTTGGAGGAGGGATGGAGAGAATACTGAGAATACAAGCAGTAAGCAGTAGTTTGTTTATTTCGGTCTCGCGTATTCGTCGTAAATGCATAATTTTACAAATTCCGAATATGCGGAAATGGTAGTGTCATATGTAATACCCTAATTTTACTAATAAAGTGCTATGGACGGATGAGTGCAGTTAACAGGTTAGTACCATACTACTTAAACACCAATAAATTTCTAGGCTAGATGTACGTAACTACAAACTGAATAATTAATTGTACTTACGAGTAATACTAAAAATTCATATTTATTTGTAAAATGTAGTATCAAAATTATTAAACTGTAATAACCTAACATTCGAAAACATTTATTTAGTATCTACATTTGTTTTTATTAACAAATAAATCAATTCATTCATGTATCTAGATTAAAAAAAAATAGTTTTACTCCTTGTCGTTAAATAACAGTACAAAAACTAGGTAACTAGGTTATTGACCTAATAATACGATAGGTCAAGGTTCACTCTCGATAACTTAGATTAGCGGCGTGCTATTTCGGTCTTGGACAGTTTTCTGTCGACAACACGATATTATCATTTTAAATTAGAAAAAGAAAAAATGATATTATAAAACAGTCAGTACAACCGTTTATTTATGATGTCAAAAACCGAGGTAGGTAGGTACGAGAAAAATATTTCAACTTGACAACATTGCATCAGATTGACATCAAGTTGAACTGTCAGTGACAGTATGAAATGGGGGTTTAAATAATGATTTGAAAATATTATTATAAATATATAGATATCCCTGGCTCTTTAGCATTAAGGCAAAAAAGCTCTCCTCCATTTTCTTTAGGTGATTTGTTAATGCTAACTCTACTAATTGCTTTGAAAACGTTGACTTTAGGCCGCATAAGTACCCATTTTCTCCTTCTTGGTTAAATCGGAATCTTTATAACACCAATTTTTTACAGCAAGTTCAACTCCTTTTGCCGCTATGGTGATAAATTAATCACTAAAAGACAACGTTTAGCTAGAATATGTGAAGGCCAGAACTGTGCAGAACAAAGAATAACATATTTCGTGACAGTCTGGCATCTTAGGGAATATGCCATCATAACCACACTTCTCCTACCTATTATATGTAATATGAATGAAATATTGTAATGTTATTTTATTTTATAATTTTAACAACATTTAGAATGGCCATTTATATATTAGGATTCAACTTTTGGCAGCATTCAATTATTGTCAGTGGTAACTTCACAGGAAATAGCATATAGATAACTATCAGCTACTATTTTGCTTATAATTTGAAACTGAGTAGACGATTATGCAATAGCAGGAAATTCGTCTACTTATTATTCAAATATATTCAAAAGAGATGATTGATTTTTTATATACCTTGTACTTAATCACAACGATGCTCGTTTCAATGCAAACTTTTTTCTAACATTATTTGTGATTAATAAAATATCAGTTTTGCGTTATTGCCTATTGTAAAGGATGACACTTCTTTTATAATCATAATAAAAAAACACATTAGATATATTGTTAATTATTTCCACTTAATGGCTGTCAATACATGAGGATAATTGCTGATAAATAATATAAAAGTATTCTCCCATGGCATAATAGGTCTTTTGTTAAATATTATAATGCACAGTTCCGCTATTGCAGGCCACTTATGGCAATTCACCCTTCATAGTTTTAAAACGGAAGGAGATAATGACGTGAGAGTTTGTCTAGTTTCAGTGTCGTGTTTGTCAGGATTCATGTTTATAGAGGACTCATAGTTTCATTGAACTCATTCGTAATCCATACATCCCTTATTAAATTACGAAATTATAAAAACTTGTTTTCATGGTTTAGGTAATTAGTATAAGTACTTTAGATATTCAAAATATTCTAATCAGATGATACTTGATACAAGCGAATAATTAGCTAAATGTTGATGTTTGTCTCTTACTTATTCTTTCTTTCCTGTTAAATAAACTGATAGAATCACGAGCAGCAAAACCTCAAGGAAGAGAAAAAGAACACCAAAGCACCATCAGGAATATTTGTGTGGGTTACAAAGTATTTAATTATAGTTCAACTGTGCCTCCAACTTGCTTCCAAAATGCTTCAATTAATGAATATATTAATTTACTTTAATTTTACTTTGTTTTAAGTTAATTCAAGTTAATTATAAACATGTTCCTAAAATTGTCATCAGTTGAAGTCATATAATATGCTCTTTGATAGCAAATATCTAAATAAAGATTAAGCTAAAGAAATTACTTCATAGACAAACATTGAAAGTAATGCATTTCCCATTTAATACGCTATGGACCAACTCATTTCTAATATTTAAGGATTGCTAATAATTTTCTTTAAGAAAGAGTTCGTACTCTCAGTACATCTAAATGACCATAATTTTTCCATCATATTAATATTATATAAGTGCAAAATTAAATAGGCATTTAAGGTAAATAATAATGGAGTAAATAAAGCTTTTCGTTTGAAAGACAACAACCTATGAGTACAGAAACTTTTTGGAATTTAATTAATATTGGATCAAATAACACACAATGATTTTAGATACAATAGAAGATGTCGCCAAGGTGGAAAAACTAGTGGATGGCCCGAAATGTCATATGTAAAATCGAATTTTAAACAAAACAAAGAGTAACTTTTTTTCAAATTGGGCTTCGTTTAGGAGATAATTAAAAAAATGTAAAACAAGGCAGCTATGAAAATAAAAGTTTATTATTTGACAGCTTGTCTTCAAGTAATTATTTTTGTATAACGTTGAGTGACTTATGATTTTTATGCAAGTGTTTCTTTTAAAATGCAGTTTAGTAACGAAGAACTTACTGACATTATTTACGTTTATGGGTACTGTGATGGTAACACTAGAGCTGCGTGTTGGGAATATAGCATAAGGTATCCAAATAGACGGCAACCTTACCGTACAGTTTTTTCGAATGCTTTTCGAAGGCTTCGTGAGTTTGGAATTAATGAATGGTGTAGTAGAGGTCCACATCAACAGCACACTGCTGTACAAGAAATTGCCATTATTCATGCAGTACTTGGTGATCCAACGACCAGTACTAGAAGCATTTCCACACAGTTACAATTGCCGCACAAGTTTGTTTGGAAAACTCAATCGAGAAATGTTATATCCATATCACTATCAAAAAGTCCATCACTTGCATCCAGGCGACGAGTTACAGCAGTTAGCATTTTATCATTGGCTACTTGAACAGAATGAACAAAATCCTATCTTTATTAGAGAAACACTTTGGACAGATGAATCAATGTTTACGAGGAATGGAAGTAACAATACTCATAACGATCATACGTGGTCTTTACAAAATCCACACGCAGTTAAAATTAGAGGTTTCCAAAAAAGATTTTCTATAAATACCTGGTGTGGTACTTTCAATGGACAATTACTACCTATTCAAATTTTGCATAATCGGTTAACTGGTGACGCATACATGGCACTTTTAGAAAATGAGTTGTAAGATTTATTAGATGATATTCCTATTGGTATGCAAAATAGAATGTGGTATCAGTATGATGGGGCACCGCCACATGCTGGAAGAAATGTGGTGGAGTGGCTCAATAATAATTTCAATGGGAGATGGATCGGAAGGGGCGGTCCCGTTCATTGGCCTGCCAGGTCACCGGACCTTAATCCCCTTGACTTTTACCTATGGAGTCACCTAAAACAATTAGTTTATGCAGAACCTATCAACACTATTGAACAATTACAAGGTGAAATTTTAAATGCAGTGCATAATATACAACATACTGTAAATTTTGAAGCAGTTTATAATTCACTTGTTTTGCGTTGCCAGGCATGTGTCAATGTAAATGGTGGCATTTTTGAACAGCTATTGTAGTTCTTAACTTTGCAATAATGTTTGTTGTTTGTTTTATTATTTACTTTAATAAAATATTTTTATAACTCGTAATCAAAAATAATCACATTTAAATAAAGGATTATGGAAAATTAAGACTTTTCTTTAACAAATTCTAACAATGAATCCACATTTATCAATTACTCAATTATTTTTATAACTGAATATCTCCTAAACGAAGCGGGATATGAAAAAAAGTTACTCTTTATTTTATGTTTAAAATTCGATTTTACATATGACATTTCATTTTGGCTGTCCAGTTAGGAAACACCCTGTATACTTTGTATAAATTTCCTTCTGTTTTCCCAAAAAGATATGTGACAAGAAGCATTTTATGAGGATAAAAATACAATTTACAAATCATATTTTTTGTAAAATATAATAGGAACTAATTAAATAAATGTGTAATATCTTACTGTCTTATCAAGTAGAACTTATTTTAAAGAGACACCTACTTGGCATCTCTTATTGTTCCTTTATCAGCTTTAACTAACATTTTCTATCACGTACAACTTAATTTTTCTAATACAAAGTAATATTTTGCACACAGTATTCAATTTATTGGTTCATTAAAAATGTTGAATATCATCGCATGTTCCAAGGTAAATGAAAGTAAAATCGCACAAGCACTCCAAACTTCGCTCATCCTATAAATTCTTCAAAGGAGCACTCCATTAACGACAAGGCTGAAATAAAGGTTAAAGAGATAAATATTGGATTCTTAAGGTACATCTTATCGAATAATAATACAGTTAGTTTCAATTTCAATGTAACGTTTTTTATATTGTTTACTGCAATAGGTTAAGAACGTCATTAGCAAAGAACAAAAAAAATAAAGATAAACCATTCTCAATACAATACATATGAAACAGGTTCTCTTAAATTAAATTAATCTACAAATTAGAAAAATAGTGATGACTAATATTCTAAATTCAGTGAAGTTGGAAACGTTAAAATTATGCGAGAATTTCAAGATCAAGCTGCAAATAACACTGATGTAAATAAAATGCATATAAAATATTTAACTATTTCTTTTCTCTTTGAATCGAGATCTGCATGTCTGTCAGAAATATATATCTTAGAAAACGTTTTCTTGTACAGTGTTATTCATAATAAATAGTATAAATTATATATGTATTTACATATATAATTTATATATATATATACAGTGTACGTCAGAAAACAATTTTGAATGTACAGAGGACTCTTACAAATACAATTTTGTAACAAAAATAAAAAAGGACAGTTCAAAAATTATTTAAAAATACACTTCTGCACGACACTAGAAATTTCCAAGGAAGGAAATAAATAACATTTTATACAGCAAATTCAACTGCTTTTGCCGCTATTGTTATTAATTATTGATAGAATTCATTTGTGGTTTTAACTAATAAAATGTCAAACTATTGACATTATCTCACAATAGTATTTTAGGACTGTCTTACTCAGTTCGTACAAACTAACACAAATGCTTCTATCCGTTTCTCCATCTCTTCCACAACTCGATTGCAAATTTTCCATTAAAGACTCGCGTTGCACTACACTTGCACTTAGTACCCACCGCGGTAGAGGTACCTGCATCTGGCATATGTTAAGCGGGAAATTGTTCTGCTAAAGTATGTTCACTTCATCATAAATTAAAACGATATCCATCAATTACGAGTTGCTATGCACGTAAGCCATTTTTGACACTTGAAAAGCTAGTTTAAACACTGGCATCACAAAAACGTTAATACTATAAGTAATCGGATTTCAACATTCGGAATCGGCTGGCTAGAGACTAGCGACTACAGTAGCCCAGCGGTGTAAAGGATGAAAATACTACAACCTCAATTTTTATTTTTGGAAACTATAAGCATTTTACAAAAAAAAAAAAAAATTGCGATATTGATTCCATTTTTCATAAGCTTCGAATCGGATGTGAAATACCTTGGAGTCAGCCTTGATTCGAAGTTAACATGGAATCTTCATTTGGAGAGAAGACTAAAAATGCATACATATCATATGAGCAGTGTCGCAGGACTGTTGGCAAAACTTAAGAAATGAAACCAAAGGTGGTGATGTGGATATACACTGCCATTATGAGACCAATGTTAGCCTATAGAACTGTTGTCTGGTAGCCAAATATCCAACAGACGACAGCAAAATAAAAGATCAGCCAGGTGCAAAGGACTGTCTGCCTTAGAATAACTAGGGAAGCTATGCGTACGACATCTACCATAGCAATGGAGGTGATGCTATCTCTCCCACCTTTGTATATTTATCTAAAAGAAGTGGCTGCGACAACTATGCTTCGCCTCAAAAATACAGGTATTATACCTGATGTAGGATGTGGAGAATTTAGGAGTCGCCTGTGAAATGGGGTCGTCAGAAACATGCCCCTTTTGCAGGCAGACACTGACAGTATTTCTCTCAAGTTTGTGTTTGACAGACCTGCACGGTACTTATCATGAATGAGAAGACCGCCAGCGAAGATGTAATCAACATCTTCATAGACGGATCAAAAAGCAGGAAAGTGCAGGATGTAAAATCCATATCCTTACCTATTCGATACCAGTGGGCAATGGATAGGCATGTTACCGTGGTACAAATGGAATAATAGCAGGTATAACCATAGCCGCCAAAGAAATTGCCCGTAGATATACAACGGGTAAAACCATTAAAATCTACACAGATAGTAGACAATTACTACTGATCTTACGTAATCATAAGATGACAATTAGATCAGCATGGGAATGCCACCAGGCACTGGTAGTGGCCTCAACCAATATCAACGTATCTGTATGCTAGGTAAAAGGACATGACCGGTGCAATGGCAATAAAGTAGCTGACGAGCTGGGTAGGAGTTCGTTCGTTCATTGTCACCATTTGATGAAATTATCAAAGAGGACACCCACAAAGAGTTTAGGAAACGTTGGGATGAAATAAATGTCTAAAAAGTACCTAGCTATGTCTAGGACAAATCTTCGTTTGGTGACAGGTATTCACATGAGGAAGTGCGAAACACCTCTTTGTAAGGTTGCAAATAGGAAGACGAGACAATGCTTCATGCACTCTGTGAGTGCACTGCCATCTCGTCAAGAGAATCTGTTTTGGGAGAATGGTGGTCTTCTATGGCTTTATTAGGTTGATTGGAGGCTCAGGTGGATTGGTCTCCTAATGTGAAGAGGTACAAGAGGCCCAATTGGGCTTAAGTGCTACTCTCCCATCAATTCCAGAATCCAGATTCCAGATCCATTTTTCATGACATATCTATTTCCAAATGTTTTTAGATAAGTTGCGAATCACCCTGTATATTGATAAACTTTCTTTTGAAATAATTTTTTACATTACATAAATATACATATGGACTACTAAATACAGTTTACGTAATATGTTGTTTGTATACCTGTAAACATTTCTATAGAACAGTGTTTCATTTGATTAGATTTAATTTCAGCTGTATTATTTGCTTAGAAATCCCACTGAGATTTTACAAAAAAACAATAAGATTATAATTTACCTCTAAGAATAATATTTAATATACTTATTTGCATTTCACTCGGAAATGTACTTGAATTAATTAAAATGCGCAATGAATGCAGCTACAATGATCTAAAATCTGTTCATTCTTATGTAATTGTAAATATCCTCTAGATTAAATTAATTAAGTATTAGCTAATATCATTTGGAGTATTACGGATGTGAAAGCACTTAACGTGGAAGAAATTGGAGAAGAATGTTTCCATTGAATTAAACGAAGGTTATTCCGTGCGTTGAATTGCTTGGGAATTATTTAATAACGATCCACAAAGTGACTTTCTTTGGGTTGAGATATTACTAGTGTGATTGAACAGTCAATGGGTATAAAGTGTATCATGTTAACGAGCAGCTTATAGCACAATTTAATAATTTAAAATCATTAACATTCTATTGTTATGATTTTCTTAGAATTGTTTAATTAGACATTTTGTTACAAATATCTACAAAGAAGAAAGTTGAAAAACTGTACTATGCATTTTACTGTTGTTTACACAAAAATCTATTAAGTCAGTATTTATGTTCGGTATCATTAGTCGTTTGATTTTTGTTTTGTTTTTTTCAGTAAAATAAAGGTTATACTAGCTAAAAATCACGTTTAACAGTTAGTTATACGCTGTTAAATGATCTCAAATATGAGAGTTCTAGCGTCTTTTGCCAGACTTCTTCCGGTTTCTGATAAGGATAAATCTGAAAGTAAATTAAATTTGCATTGTAATTCTTCTTATGCTCATCTGAATAATCACAGACGGTTATAAAAGAAGTGCCGACGTTTATCTGGAAGATCTAATTATCCGAAAGTATAGTTCTAACAAATGTAGAATCATTCTTATTGATTACCTAACTAAATGCATCTACCCGAAAATTATATATAATATATTTTTAATGCTGCTTCAAAGGAGATTGCTTAATGATTCACCTAATTTTTGCTAGAGTCAAATAAGGCACCTAATAAAGGTCATATTTATAGAATCCCCCTGAACTGCTTTTGACTACAATCACAGAAAAATTTTAGCTTATTTATCTGTGCTACAATGCAAACATAGCTCCATTTTCAATAAGTGGTTAATGGAAAAGCAAACATTTATTGATAATTTATATTTATTTATCTCTGTTTGTTTCAGGATATCTAAATTTATACTTTTAGTTAATTCTATCTGTTGTTCTAAGGCATTTCTTTTTGAAATTTCATCACTATAAGAAGCATTTTTTGTGTTCCATAAACCTGAATTAATATAGCCTAATTCAAGTATTCAATAATATTTGATATTTAGTTGCAGTATAATTTAGCTTAAGGATTAGCTATATTTTTATTGTCATTACACGCCATTGTACGTACCTGTATTCTATATTCTATATTCTGTTATTTTTTAGTTATTGTGCACCCTACAGTTGTAATGCTTGATAGCATTATGTTGGATTGCCTTGCATAAAATAAATAAATAAACAAATGTCTTATATATCACTCTAAAAAGTCCTCTCAAAACGCTTAATCAGTGTTTTCCTCAGCCATACTACGCTCTGTTTGTTATAAATATGTCATAGTACAAGATCGGAGCTAAGATCGTCCTGCGCTTACCGAATAAAAAGTATTTCTTAATAAAGATAATATGTAAACAAATTGGGTTGCCTAATGAAATATGTTCATGGCTACCTTTAATTAAAATTTACTGTAATTATTTTGTTTTCAACATTGCGCGCACATCCTTACCAAACCAATTTAATACCAATCGACAGTACAAAGCATGAGGAACGTGCAAAAGTTAGGTTTCTACTTTTTTACTAGTCACTATTACCGAGTTGCCGAATACAAAAAAGGTGAGGAGATACTAGCAATATGTACGCATCTGCTTGTTTATTGAAATATATATTAAAATAATTTTATTGCCAACACGGTGGTATAAGGTTGCTTATGAAAATTGTTGATGAATCACGGTTGCCAGGCTTTGAAATTTAAAAATTGAAACAAGCGGAGAAGCATTGCATGTACTGTAATGATAGTATGCTTATAATTATTTTGAATATAAAAATGTCTTTTAAATATATGACATTAACATATACAAATGTTAAATTTTTAAAGATAACAACAGTAAACAAATAAATATATTTTTTTAGAAACCGTTGTCTATAACATCTTAGTCTCATGTAAAAAATCCAAATAGTCCAAATATCTTGGAGATACATTTATGAAATTTGGTACCTCTATTGTCCCTTATGACGTCTTTACGCTGCTATAAACAAAATTCGCAAATATTTGTCACATACGTCATACGTCCAGACTTGAGAGAAAGTGGAGTAATGTTTACCATAACTTTTCTGAGGTTTGACTTTTTGGACTTCAAAATGAAATTTCAAATTTCAGATATTTTTAGTAAATAAAGGTATTTTTGGTCATATTGACTGATTGTTCTATTTTTGAGTAAAATGTGTTTAAAAATAGTGTTGCATGAGTTAAAAACGAGGAATAGAAATTATGATTATTTTTATCATCATCATCAGCAGGTTGTAAAAAACAAAAATGGGTTTGGCGTCATTTACATTGACAGTTCAGTTATTGACTTCTTGCAAATTGTTATGAGTAGTGAAGCTTTGTCGGAGACCAGACGCCTTTAAAACTAGAGGATATTTTACAATTAACTCAAAAAGATGATGATGACAATTCCTCAGAATTTGAGGATGAATCGGATTCGGATTCTGAATTCAGTAATTGAAATATGTTAAAAAATTTGTTTGTATTTCGATTGTTTAATAACAACAACGTTTTTTTTTACACAAGACTAATATGTTAATGACTTCAACGTTTTCTATAAAAAAAATAATTTTTGTTTGTTTACTGTTATTTTGTTCCTAAATGAGATAAAAATTTTTACTAAGATATTATTATTTGAATAGACGTTTTTCTGTGTTAATATTAGATATTTAAAAGACATTTTCATATCAAATTAATTATAAGTGTACTATCATTACAGTACATGCAATGCTTCTTCGCTTATTCCAATTTTTAAATTTGAAAGCCTGGCCATGATTCATCGCAAACAACCTTATATACTCGCGACAAGAATTCAGACGACTTACGTCATACGAACAAATGAATAATTCATTATATTTTCATCAAAATATTTAAGAAACTGCACCTGATATTACTATCAGGTGCAGTTTCTTCTCTACTATATACTATACGAAAAGTTTGCATCATATATTGCACTAAATTGCAAACAATGCTTGTTTTTAACGCGTACTAATATCGAAAATTTCGTTCAGAAAAACAAATGTGTAACGTCAGCCTTGACGTAAGACGTTTGAATTCTTGACGTGAGTATACCACTGTTGGAGCATGCCTCCTATTTAATTTTTTTTTATTTAAAAACAGATCTAAGGATGTATATTGATATACTGTCAATTAATTTAATTTTGTAATATATCTAATGTCAATCAAATTTTAATTCTTTATATTGTAAATTATTACAATAAATTAACTATACGGTCCGTCGAGTTTGTTATTTAAATCTTCGCTTGGTCGCCGATCCTCCAGATACCAAGCTGTGGCATATTCACCTGGTTCAGAAAATGTTTGATTTGCTTCCTATCTGGAAGATCAGCAACCAGGCGAATATGCAACAGCTTCGTATCTGGAGGCTCGGCGACCAGGCGATGATTTAATTAACAACTCGAAGGACCGTATAGTTGATTTATTGTAATAATTTACAATATAAAGTATTATATTTTGATTGACATTAGATATTACAAAATTCAATTAATTAATAATTAATATACGCCTTTAGATCTGTTTTTAAATATAAAAAAATAAATAGAAGACATGCTCCAGTTTTGCATGTTCCTCATGCTTTATACCTTCGATTGATATTAAATTCATTTGGTGAGAGCAATGTTGAAAAAAATTTAATTGCGATATTTATAATTAAGGGTAGCCATGAACATATTTCATTAGGCAATCCATTTGAAATTTTTTTGATTACATAATAATGTTTGATAAAAAATACTTTTGATACAGTAACCAGATGGGCGCAGGACGACCTCAGTTCGGATCTTAGACTATCAGGAATAGTATATTGCATATCGGGAGCTGCCCTACGCACTTAGAAACAAACTGCTATATGTCTCCGTCTCGCTATTTTGATTTCCATGTCTCCCATCGTCGGTGGAATAACAAGACCTTATGATTATGAGGCATAACCTACAATTTCTATGCCTGGCCGCGTGCAGTATGCGCAGTAACAGTGTTATTGGCTGGGCACAGACGAACATGTATGAATTAAAACATCAACGTGCATTCATCTATCTCGCGCATCAGCATGACTGTCTATTGGTCACAAACATTGATTCATGTTTTAACATATCAGTTCGCAGTAATCAACATACACGGTCGCACAAACTTCGTAAAACAATGGCGAACGAATTGCATTTGATTGCAGTGGCGTGCGCAAAAAACAAGGAATAATAAAAAAGTCATAGTAAATGGTTTGCAACAAATTGCATTAAAGGATATTACCATAATGTCAATACATATATGTCGTCTGCTTCAACACCATATCTTTTCGAGTTTTTAACTTTTTTTAAATCTCTTCTGAATCCACCACGCAAACTATTAATTTTTTTGACTGTATTTTTGGTCGCTTCAGGTGGTACAACTTTTAACTTTTCAAGTGAAATCTGATAACCTGTATTTTTCTTATTTTTGTCAAGGTAGTTCTTTGACTTAGTTTCCCATAAACAAGGATGGGTCCGATATAAGTCAATGAAATGTCTTAAAAAATCTCGTGTTAAATTTCGTAAGTCCGACATTTTCAATCTGTAAATAAAACTATAATTTATAAATTTTACTAATCAAATAATAATAATCATTTATGAAGTATTATTTTGGTATTTTGCCAGTGGCGCAGCATTTCTTAAATCACAGATAAATAATAAATTAAATCATTTAACGATATTAAGGTACTTAGGTATTATTAAAATTGTTTTTATTTATTTTCTCCACTATGAAAGAAGTTAGAAGAATAAAATGTTGTTGCACTAATAAAATGACAAATCGTGACATTTTTTCTCGCTCAAAGTGTCACTAAAAAAAAGTTAATCAAAATTTAAATTTTTGTGGTAAAATTGACAAACTTTAATTTTTTATAAATGTCCATGGTTACGATGAACTGGGTGTAAAAATTTGAAGAAGTGGGTATTTTAATTTTTTTTTATTATCGTACGTGCTTTTTATCTGTAAAATGGAGAAAAAAAAGTTTTTACTTTTATTCTAACGTGAACATAATTCTTTTTTAAATAATGAACCCTGTACATGGGCTGTTTTAAAAGCTCGTCCGTTAAATACAAACAAAATTGTTATAAAGGGAGGCTTTTTTCATAAAAGTTTTTCTTTCTATTCACTTTAACCGCAGGCATACTGTAGATAACAAATCTACGATAATAATCACAAGTTTTAGTAGAAATCGATTAATAAATTTTCATCGTTATGTAATTGTAGTGCATCAAGACAAATTTTGGTAGTTGTTATCAATTTTTTTACAGTTTTAGAAAGGTATTTTAATCTAATATAAAATCAAATCTCCTATATTTCCTATCAATGAAGTCATATGTATGTTCTCTGATACCAAACATCTAGGTATGCTAATGAACAATTCCACAGACAAAGCTCTATTCGATAATTATCTAAAGAAAATAATCTACTAACCTTCTAATGAAACACTCTATAAATATCTAACTTCACTTTTTGGCAGTGGGAACACGACAAATTCAACCACAATAGATGAGATCTGACCTATTTCTGCATTTTTAGGATTGCTTCTTCAGGTGGTCTCCTTTAAGTTGAATCAAATATCTAACTATAAAAATTATTATAAAAATTAAAATTATTTGAAGTTAAATATCGACAATGACAAAAAGTGACATCCTGTCAATGAATTAAATATGACAATACCTACTTGAAAAATGTTCACCTTTTATGTAAAAGTTTTTATATATATTTTAGGTATTAATAATATTGTGTGAAACTAACTACTCAGTGGACAAAAGCCCCAACCTGCGTTGAATTACACCCACAATATCTACCCATATATTCCTTGTTATTAGCTTTTGTAACATTTTTTTACTGTTTTAGAAAGGTATTTTAAGAAGAAGAAGCAATCCTAAAAATGCAGAAATAGGTCAGATCTCATCTATTGTGGTTGAATTTGTCGTGTTCCCACTGCCAAAAAGTGAAGTTAGATATTTATAGTGTTTCATTAGAAGGTTAGTAGATTATTTTCTTTAGATAATCATTGCATACCTAGATGTTTGGTATCAGTAAAAAAATGTTACAAAAGCTAATAATAATATTGTTATCAATATCCCATGTGACACTAGCTAAGTTTTTTGATTTTACAACACTCTAAACAGTTCCATAACATCTTGCTATACGTCACTGATCTCCAAACTGAGAAAAACTCCAAGAATTGTCGTTTTTACTATCAAATGCAGTCGCCGCGACGGAAATACGCTGCCCTACGCCCAACTTTTTTGCGACTAAACTACGCGGTTTTCATCTAGTTGTAACTTCTAAACAAACAGAAGTACAGTCGCGGTTAAAAAATGCACTGTAAGCCCATAATGTTTACATTTACCCTATAGTAAAATTTGTCCTGCCGTATGCAAAACCCTAAAATATTACGTTTGTCAAAGTACTCAAGTGAGCCATTTCTGTCCTGCTGGTAGGACACTGTACATTCTATCATTAGTATTTGGAATCGCCTGGCTAGTCACTACAGTAGCCCAGCTATGTAAAGGTTGAAAATATTACAATTTTACATTTTTACAAAAAAAAATACGGTACTTTCATTTTTCATGACGCTTCTATTCCCAGTTTTTTAGGTAAGTTGTGAATCACCCTGTACAATATACTTTTTCAGCTTGTTGCGCCGTTCAAGGTTTTAGTGCTTCAATAACCAGTAATTTAGGTTTAATTAACTTTATCATTTAGGTGAATTAACCTTAATACATCTTTTGTACGTACCAGTCTAGTAATTTAATTTAATGTATCAGCCTTTGAAAGTAAACAGCACAACAAAATGTTGCAATTTTAATTAACCGTAATAAAACGTTCAAGAGAATGAGTCTGAGAGATGCTGCATCAGGTTATTTACTAGATTTCAGCCAAAATTGGTGCAACGCAAGCCAAGAAATAATAGGTTTTTATGGAAAGCATCCAGTATAATAGGGTTTTATCTGCTTCTTTTCTATTTCACCACGTTACTTAGCATAGGTGAAATACCTTATGGCTGTTGAATTATAATTAAAATATAAAGCGCAAAATGATTTTTAGTCTACTTAAAACACACAAAATAACCTTCACGAAAATTTGTCTGTATCTATCTACCACTAAAGTAAGGCTATCTACATCTGTTTGACCTAGTATAGGTCGTTACAATACTTCCTGTATCAGAAAAAGTAGTCATGTAGGCGAAATCGCTACTTCTGTAAACATATTCTTTGAATAATAGCAATAAGTAATCTTAATGTGACTAGTTTTCTTAATAGGTATAAATTTATTTATTTCATAAATATTTCCAATATTCTTTCGAGAAAAACATAATTATTTAAAATTAATGTTTTCATTAAAACACATTTTATAATAGGTAAAATAATGAAATGAAGACACATAAAAGAGAAATTGAAATCATGTTCTTTATGACTAGGGATACTCAAATATGCAACTGGAAATTTTTAAAAAATGCGCATAAATATACACAAAATATTGTAAATAAAACAATATTGTAATACAAATTAGTTATTTCACTTAAAAAAAACAGTAAAGGCCACTACACTAACAAACAAATAAAATACAACTTCACCTAGACACAAATCGCAATTGACCTGATTGAACTTTAAAAGTCTGTAGATAATCGATTTTCCAATCCCTGTCATTTTGGAACACTTTTCCACGATGTCGTCAACACTGTTGGTAGGATTTTGATGTTTCAATGCATTAAATACATTTAATATAATATTCTTCTCATTCTGAGACAACGCACATATTTTCAGGCGTTTAGCAGGTACGTAATCTGATAAGCTCGACATTTTACCCAGACAATATTATATCCACTGACACAATAGTCACTAAACACAAGTCGAATTTTACTCACTAGCACGTCTTCGTATATTCAGCTCTAAAACTGGATTGATCTGTCACAATATTGGTGTTACCCGATAATTACCTAAAACGAAATATTACCACGCCTATGGCCGGTTCTTATCTCGGGATTTTATTACTCTCTTTCATTTCCAAACAGTTTATAACTGAGATAATAGCTTTGTTCGCACAACACCAGAATCAGGTTTCTAGTCGTCAAATGCATGTGCATTCCAACTAAATGCATTTTCAACCTTATTCGGGCATTAAAAATATATTGTTCCTTCGTCTGATACTACGGTTTAAAATTTATGAATCATATATTCTTAGTAGACCAAGATTAAAAATGCCAAACATTTATGTAATTCTAAATTCAATTCACACATGCATTGCACAGTATGCAAATATTTCAAAAAGAATGAACATGAATAATAAACAAAATATGCGCTTTGCTTATTTGGGTTACCTATTTATGACTTTACAAAATGATGAGCTAGACGTAATTTTACTTGCTTTGATAAAATTTTAAATTATATTTATAATTAAGCATCTGAGCTAAGTATATCTAACCTTTTTGTTTTTCTACATGTTGTTTTGATCGATACGGACAATATGATCGAGTACTACAGTGTATTTTCCTACGATCCACCAAAAACGAAAATAAGATTTAAAAAAAATAATAAGAAGAAACAGTATTGCAATTAGTGTCAGTGACTGTCATAAATTTATCGTTAACAAAACTAATATTTACGCTTAGTTTTCTGGGGTAATAAATATAATGCCTCGTTTCATTTGCCGCCTCTCGAATGTCATAGTTTAAGATTCGAACTAAGGTCGTCCTGCACCCATCTGCTTACCGGATCAAAAGTATTTTTTATATAACATAATATGTAAACTAATATATCGCAAATGGGTTGCCTAATGAAATTTGTTCATGACTACTCTTATTTAAAAATACTGTAATTAATTTTTTTAACATTGCGCTCACTTGCTCACCAAACCAATTTAAGGTCGCCGTATTTCTCGCCGTAGAATGATCAAATTTATGGTGTATTTTGGGTACTGAAATCTCGAAAAATAAAACATGTAGAGCAAAAGTAATTTCAAAAATAAAATTACTGATGTTTTTTATATCCACTTTTACTATTTAAATTCTCCTCAAATAATATAATAGCTTTTAAAATGCATTTGTATGACGTACATTACTTCGCTATTCTATCCCCACATTTTAAGAATTAGTTTCACATACCTATAAACAAAAGTGAACAATCTTATATGCAGAACTATGTAACTTTATGTTATAAATTCTACGTCTATAATTGAATTTAAAAAAATACGTATTTTGCAGGATTCCAGTACCTAAAAATTTGCTGGATAGATCGCTTTCTGACTTTATATACTGATTTTACTTCGGTACCTTTGAATATTCGCCGGTGGCATGAGATAACATTTTTGTTATTTGCTAAACTCTATATTATTCAGTTCTTAAATGTCTAAAATTACTTGTATTTGAAGAAAACACTATTTCAAGAATACGGCGCCCTTAATACCAATCGAAAGTACAAAGCATGAGGAACGTGCAAAAGTTAGGTTGCCTACTTTTTACTGGTCACTATTACTGATACTAGCAATTTGTACCTACTCATCTGCTTGCTCAATGAAAAATATACAGTATGCGCCAAAAGTATGGAATACATTCAATAAAAACGAAACAATTATTTTTTGCGAAAAATCCTCGAACAGGTCGATTTTTAATTTAAAAAATACATATTTTAGTGTAAAATGCGATTTTCAAATGTCATTTGTTTTCGAGTAATGACGGCATCGATTTTTTTTTAAATGGCAACACCATATTTTTTTCCTTGATTCTGAAAGATCGTTTAATTCTCTATCAGACAATACTAAAATTTTGCCCTCTTACATAGGAAAGTTTTCGAGTAAATGACGATTGAATGTTAGGAAACGTAAATTTTATCCATAAAATAGTAACAATTCTGAGGTATGTAAAATAAAATACAATTGATTAAATTTTATACTTAAATTAAATGTTCGAATTGCCATCCACCAACTTCTTGACAATGCTCAAGTCTGTGAAGAAATTCTTCTTGCACATTATGAATGATTTCTGGGGTAACTCTGCGTAGTTCGTCCCGAATGCGATTTTGAAGTTCTTCTAAATTACGTGGTTTATTAATGTACACTTTTGACTTCAAGTATTCCCATAAAAAAAAGACAGGAGGTGTAAGATCTGGCGATCTTGCAGGCCATTCTATCAGTCCGCGTCTGCCGATCCACCTCCCAGGAAAAGAGTTGTCCAATAAATCTCGTACAGGGCGCGCATAGTGCGGAGGTGCACCGATAGAATGGCCTGCAAGATCGCCAGATCTTACAACTCTTGACTATTATTTATGGGAATACTTGAAGTCAAAAGTGTACATTAATAAACCACGTAATTTAGAAGAACTTCAAAATCGCATTCGGGACGAACTACGCAGAATTACCCCAGAAATCATTCATAATGTGCAAGAAGAATTTCTTCACAGACTTGCGCATTATCACGAAGTTGGTGGATGGCAATTCGAACATTTAATTTAAGTATAAAATTTAATCAATTGTATTTTATTTTACATACCTCAGAATTGTTACTTTTTTTATGGATAAAATTTACGTTTTCTAACATTCAATCGTCATTTACTCGAAAACTTTCCTATGTAAGAGGGCAAAATTTTAGTACTGTCTGATAGAGAATTAAACGATCTTTCAGAATCAAGGAAAAAAATATGGTGTTGCCATTTAAAAAAAAATCGATGACGTCATTACTCGAAAACAAATGACATTTGAAAATCGCATTTTACGCTAAAATATGTATTTTTTAAATTAAAAATCGACCTGTTCGAGGATTTTTCCCAAAAAAATAATTGTTTCGTTTTTATTGAATTTATTCCATACTTTTGGCGCATACTGTATATTAAAATAAAGATAATTTTATTGCGAACACAGTGGTATGACGTTGCTTGTGAAAAATTGTTCATGAATCACGGCTACCAGGCTTTGAAATTTAAAAATCGCAAGTTACAAGCAAGCGGTGAAGCATTTCACGTACTGTAATGATGGTACCTTATAATTACTTTGAATATAAACATGTCTTTTAAATATATGATAATAACATATAAAAACATCTATCAAAATAATAATATGTTAGTGATATATACTCATTTTAAAAAAATTATCAAATTTATGAGGAGAACAGTAAAAAAATAAAAATAATATATATTTTTTTTTTTAGAAAACGTTGAAGTCGATATATTTGTTTACATATTGGGTTTGTTCCAACAACAGCAAGATTCTATTCCGAACCGTCCAGAACTATTCAGACAGTTGAGTTGTTATTGTACTTTCGGCAAATGCGACGTAAGACTTAGTTCGTCAAACATTTCTGACAGTTCTGAACCAGTTCTCGACGGCTGTTGGAACAGACCTATTATCTTTTCATTCGTTAAGCAGATAGGTGCAAGAGGGCCTTGGTTGGAATCCTGGACTATCAAGTGGGATGGAATTTATTGATTCTGAACTAATTTTAAATATTTGATGACTGAATCACACATTTTAAATAATTTTCGGTAAATTGTAAAGTGTAAGAATGTAGGTACGCGAATCAAACAACTTTTGCTTTAATTTTAAATTTAAAAATGATATTTAATTGTTTTCTTAACACACACTGTGGTTGGTGTATCAACACTAAAGTGTAAATGAATTATATTAGTTCAGTAAAGTGATATCACTTACCTATCCTTTTAGTAAGTTGTAAAAAAACAGTGCATATAAGTACATGTGAAAGTAGGAAAAATAATTAAGTTAAGCTTTTGATGATATATTAATACATATTTTGTATTCTAAAACTACTTACTCAGTAAAAATGTTCAAAGCAAACTAAAAGAACACCAATGTAACACAGAATATCGAAAACATATAAAGGAAATCCATTTTCATGCATCAACTAGACTAATTGTTTAGTTGGTAGGCTTCCGTAGCAGTTCCGTCAATGATTTAACAAAGAATCGATATAACTTTTTGACGTTTCGGAAGACATATCTGTCAATTTCAGAGATTCTTCTGAAAAAGAGAGCGACTTGTCTGTAGAAACCTAAAAGCCTAAACCAACGTGGTCGTCTGGTGACAGCCAGACCATTTTTGAACTATTTAAACAAACTACCATAGTGAAGAGTAGCCAAATATATAAAGACATAAGACGCGACCAGTTGTAGAAGCTACTATGACACATACCAGGAGACCACATTTATCCAAGAACTGAATCTGATCGTAGCAACCGTAATACCAACAATAGTAACAACAGTTAATATATGGACGTATCAAGGGGTAGTGCAGGTCCGTTTTCACACAAAACAACAGACAAGTCAGGTACCCAGCTAAGGCTAGGTACTTTTTCAGTTACTAGTTACCTAAATCAACAGCATAATAACCCGAAACGTCATTATACAGGATGTTTTTAAATGAAGTAACAAATCCTATTTGCAATGTTCAGTGCACCGAGTAAAAACTGTTTTGCTTTCAGTGTCTTTTCTGCTGAAAATATAGCAAAATATTACTTGAAAAAGTTGTTCATAATAGTAAATTATGAAGACGTGCAAATTTCAAGAAGATCGGCGAGGTTTGATAAAACAATTTTTCAACAAAGATTTTATCTCTTTGAAATTTTGCACGTCTCCATAATTTACCGTCCTGAACAACTTTTTTAAGTAATATTTTGCTAGTATTTTTAGTAGAAAAGACATTTTACCTGAAACGAACAGTTTTCAATTGGTGCACTGAATATTTCAAATAGGATTATTTCGAAAACTGTTACTCCTAACGACTTCAACAAGGTATACCTTTTTCAGTGAACTACTAAATACTTTGACGTCTAAACACTGCACGGCATTAAGTTCTCTTTTTATTTTTTCACATTATAGTGTCTAGGGTAATATGTTTACATTTATATCATTCACTGAACCAATTTTTTTAATAGTACATTAACCAATTCAGACAGAATTATAGTAGGGTAAATTTTAAAAAAACTGATGCATGAAGGCCATAATTCCAACTCTCTCTATCTCAGAATAATATATTGAAATATTTAGTTAAATACAAATATATGAAATCCATATGGAACAAACCTCATAACACTTTATAGTATTCGTACCATGTTGGTATCTAATATATATAAATATTTCTTTATTTTGTCCAACTGATTCCAACAACATATTTATCATTTTTCCAACTACTTCTTGTTTCAAGGCCAGGTATTGAGAAAAGGTAATTAGAAAATAACAAAGCTGTCATTATAATGTCTAGACTAAAATTTATCACAAACTTACAAGCTTTTTATCTATCCCTTTGAATATCAACTATATGAAAAATAGTAGTAGAGTAGGAGTAATGTAAAACTACTGTAGTTTTTGTAATCTGACTAAAATTGCTGAAATTAAAACAATTTTTAGTTTGCTCTTAGAAAATACTAGTTTTTCATTGTGTAAACTTATCATTACTATTTGGCCAGTAATATGGTAATTTTTAAATAATATAATATTTGGCAATATTTCTACTAAAACATACCATATTTAATTAAAAATCTGTCCACCATACTGCTTAATTATGTAAAACTGAGATGCGTAACTCAGAGGTCATCTCATTGCATAATAAAATTTCTCCAAATTGGAATAGCTTTCTCCTTATTAGTAGGCTATTCACAATTTATATTAATACTCGTATATTGTGCTGGTCAGTATAATCACTTGGCTATCTACTAACAAATCATTATTGGTTAGCCTTATTAATTAACACCTGATTATACTGAAACAGCGATGAGGACAGTGCAGTACTGCATACATTTACAACGGGGGTTGTTTTTCTGTGACGCTTAGTTCGTGTGTAAAAATGTAGAAAAATGTGCAGTCGTTAGACGAAGAAGAACATTGTGATGATCAATATGATCAAATGCATCTAAGAATCTAGAAAATATAAAGAGTAGTCTCGAAATCGTGGACCAAAATTCATGGGCAGATTCCTAAGGAAAAAATATTGCGATTTAGCCGAACTTAGTTTAGTCCAAGAATTGATAGTTAAAGAGATACAAGGTGTTAAATGTAAAATCTGATTTTGTTTATGTATTTCTTAATAAATGCTACTATCTATACAAATTTTGAGGTTTGAGTTTATTTCGAGCGAGGAATTGAATTATTTTCACACTTTGGTTTTAGTTGATAAAGAAGCCAGCTGCGGTACATAAAATATTTAAAAAACGACCGACGAACTTTTTTATACTTTAAAGTATCGCATCTCTGTTATCAAATTCATATTTTCCAACTTTTTTTACACAAAGTATACTTTATGGAAGTCACTGTCTCGTATCATGTTCGAGATATTTGGCTTTCAAACTTAAAATGCTGATAGTTCCAATAATTTAGAAATGTCAAAAACAATAGTTTATTTAGTAAAATTGTAAACATTATTAAATTATGCCTTTTTGACAATAATTGCTCAAAATATCCGACTTTAGCTTCGATGCATTTTTCAACAATTTTATTAGAAGATTGTCTTATTTTAATTATGAACAATTATTGTCAAAATGATACGTTGTTTGCTAACGTTACTATTGTTGATAGAATTATTAATTAATTTATTCTAAATAAACCCTTATTTTTTACATTTCCAAATTACTATAATTATTTCAACTCTCAGGATTGAAAGCTTCAAAACCAAATATCTCGAAACAGTGACTTTCATAATATATACTTTTCTGTGTAAAGAAAGTTGGAAAATATGAATTTGATACAAAAGATAAGGTAAGGTATAAAAAAAGTTCAGTCGTTTTAAACACATTGAATCTACCGCTGCTGGCGCTATCTGAATTACAACCAAGCTGTGAACAAATTTCAATTCCTCAAAATCCGAAAATTGTGTATGGATATTTTTATTCGGAAATAAATGATAAAACTAAAACATTCTGCATCTTTTTAACTATCAGCTTTTGCACTAAACTAAATTCAGTTAAGTCCCAATATTTGGCCCATTACCTCGGAATTACCCAGTATAAAAAGTTAAACATATGTTATACTTATATGTGGAGGCATTAAAAAAAATGTTTGTTTTCCATGACGTGATCTCGTGCCATGCATAAACAAATGATAGAAGCTTCTCACGGACTTATATTATCTAAGAAAAAACTAACTCAAGGTCATCAACTTTTTATTTAAAGCATTAATATTCATTAAGTTAAAAGGACTGTAACTTTTTAAATTATTTTGTTTGATATTATCTTGTCGTCTGGTACATTTACATACGAAAGAAGAAAAAATAAAAGATTTAAACCAGTCTGTATCGTCAAAAACAATAAAAAACGACAAAATAATGAATACAAATTGAGGTAAAGGTAAGCAACAGCTTAACTTTTTAAATGGGAAGCCTTCTACCTACAACTTTACTACTTCTTTATTTTACGATAAACGTCAACAAGTTGTGCCTATGTTCTTCAAAAATGGTTAATAACGGGTATCACATATGGTTCATTGTGAATACTAAAAGTGTAATCAAAGAAAAGTATTAGTTGCAAAGTATAAGGCGCAAATTAACAACAAAGAAAATACTAAACGCTCTGGTGATTTGTTGTAAACAGAAACAAAAATAAATTCGTACCTACTTACATGCCTATATAATACAACAGTAATACTTCATGAAACGGCTAATGCCAATCACCAATGCATTTTCAGATTATTTTGGTAACGATTATAAATCACCATCGACTCCATCTTATGTGAAAAAATCTAAGAAATCCTGTATCTCTTTAACAAAATAATTAAATAAATTGAGAGTAAATTAAGGATAAAGTCCAGATGGGTTACCAGAGGCTTTTGTCAAATATAATAAATGATACCTACCTTCTATCCTCTGTATCTACTATTTAATAAAACCAATTTGTGTAAATCAAGACATATATCCATGTGTTTGGGAAGAAGTTATAATTATTCCTATTCATAAATGTGGAAATAAAAGTGATATAAGAAACCATCGTTCAATTTTGTTGCAGTCGATACCAGGCATACTGGTAGAAACTGAGCAACTCTTTTTAGTTTGAAAATATCATTATAGAAGAACAGTACTATTTTTTCTAAGATTGATCCATCGTAACTAATCATATATCATATGATTACTTTATATTGAAAAGTATGGTTGAGAGATATAATGTAGATGCAACCATCATTTTTATTTATCAGGCATTAGGTATGTTCAAACAAGGAATCTGGAATGGTTTCAAACTGTCAGAAATACTCGACCAGTAAATTTATGAATTTGTTTTCAGTAAATATCGTGCAAAAAGCAGTTGGATGAACGTTTTTGGCAGTTTGGAACCAGTGCGAATTTCATGCTTGAACAGACCTATGAACTGAAATATGAATACATATATATTTTTTTTAACCCAGCTTACCATCTACCATCTGCCAAAGTTAGTCATAGAGCTGTATATTATTTATATTTCATTTGTTACAGGTAAAATCAACAGCAGTTATATTTTAGGTTAATTGTCTTTTAATATCAATGTCCATCACTATCATTGAATTTATTTTACAAAAACAATACAATGTATTCATTAATTTATACATATGTTTCATCTGTCACTACGTTCTGTTAAATGCTATTTATGTTTTCAATAATAATTAATCTATATTTATTTGCTTTTATAAATCGTAATACGTAAAATTGTACTATTATCTCCTCTATCTCTCTTTTTAATTTGGTAGTAGTCTAATTTAGTTTGAGTAAGATTTGTCTATGATGACCAGTTATACGTCATTGTACAATATATATTAGTGTTATGTTGGGTTGCCATGCATCTAAATAAATAAGTAAACAAGCAACTCAGAGAGAGACTCAGTGTAATTATAAAAAAGATTATCCCCGTAAGTTTTAAAATATCAGGCAGTCATCAAATTAAAATCTTCAGGTCATGTTCTATCCCTCGACGGTTATCGAGATTAATGCAGTAATATTTCTATAAAAATATTAAAAAATAAACTGGACCATTACGCGTTCCCAGAATTGATATTAATGTTAATTCAATTTTAATTACTTAAAAACTGTGAACGAACTAAATGCCAATGGCATTTGTTAATGGAAGGATATATCATTAAAATAAAAACCAATGAACTATTTTTACTTTAACTTGAAGAACTAAGCCGTCTGTAATTGCGTGTTTTATTCGAGATTTTTTATTATACCTGACCATGAACCATAGCGATAATTTAAAACATAATATGACGAGTCATAAGTAATTCGAAGTAGGAATAAAAACAAATGCCTCCTTATTTAAGTCTTATGTAAAACTTGCAACTTGGTATTTAAATAGAAATATTAAAATTAAATTAAAATGTTTGTGTGAACATTAAAAATATCAGGAAACAGATTTTAGATCAGTTTCAATAGTTTTCTTATCGGAAACAATCTAGTTTGTTTATTAAAATATGATTAATGCATTCAAAACTTAACATAACGTTTGGAATGGAATAAATGAAGAACTCTGTAACATATTAAAACTAATTTTATTATAAAATAATTATATACATATTTGGTATCATAAAATTATGACACAATTACAAATTCTGCTCAGTTTCCAATATATGAAAAATTATAGAAATGAATTATTTTAAATCTGAAATTGCTATGAATAGATAATTTTTATTGATAGAATCTAAAAATATAACAATATAAAAATATATATAAATACCTACATTTTAAAAATATTTCAGTGGAAGTCGACAATTTATAGACATATTTAACTAACGAACAAATACACATGTTTGTAAAACAAAGTAATTTGCATAAAGCATTGGCACTACGTAAAATTTCAACGAATTTTTAGAGTTCATTTTGCAAATTTATCAAATTTAGTGTTGGTATTTTGTATCTCTTTCGTCATAAACGGAATTTTCTATATCAACGCTGTCACTTGTTATGGGTTGATTGTAATAAACAAATTGTGGGACATAGTATCTCACACCAGCTGAATAGACAACGCCAATCTGGGGAACGTATTTCGAGTTGCCGCTGCTCTGAGGCAATGTAGCTTGCTCGTTATCCCTCTTTTCAATTTCTTGATAGTAGTGGGGTTTGTTGTATTTCCAGGCAAGACGGTTCTTCTTCGCTTCTAAAATCTCATAGTCCTGTTTTTCAAACGTGTGGGGTCCTGTGTAATCAACGCCAAGGATGTTCCTTGCAAATTGCTTCCTTTGCAGATTCAATTTGTCAATACCAGGTGTGTATTTCTGGTCCAGCGCTGTTCCTAAGGCTAAATTCGCTGGCGGCTTAAGGGAATAAAGCTCCGTTCTGTACTGATGAGGCACTGGAGCTTTGTAGGCGTTCGGATTGGGCACGTCTTCTCTTTCTTCCGACACTGGTGCTGGACTCCTGGTAACGACAGTTTTTTGTTGTGTAGTTGACGTCTTTGGCTGTCTCGGTATAATGGGTCCCTGATTCGTACCAAATGTGACCATGATCGGCTTCGTCGATGCCAAGGTCACCAGACACACAAGTGGTACCTGTAAAAAAACGTATACAAATAAACAAGAGTTCGACAATGAACTTATAAGTAGCTTTGTTTGAATAATGAATAATAATTCTGGTTTTCAGTTGATTTATTTAGCGAATATAGATGTGGTATAATGATAAAGTTATGATCTAGTAAGAACCGGTTTGATTTTAATATATTGTAGTAATTACTTAATACATTAATTTATGTGAATAAATTATTTCTGCTTGGTTGTCTTCGTTCATAATTTAGGTAGAAAAAGTGTAACGCAAGGAAGACATGGAAATAAATGTTGACTATTCTACTATTAAGTGATACAAAAATTTCAAAGATTATGCGTTATATGGTGTGAATAATTTTAGTGATGCGTGAATTAGGATCTTAGAAACTATAAAAGAAAATGTTAATTAGAAAAGCTTTCAACCATTCTGTTACTAACTTAATAACTTAGAGCAGAAGAAATATTGGATTTTAGGAAATATCGTAATTTCTTTATTATTGTAAATTAGGTATTCTGTAAAATTGTTAATAACTTTTATACTCGTTTCAAACACGACCAATTTTCTTATACAAGATGTCCGAAAATTATCCTGAGAATGCTTCTACATAAGAAATGAATGCCACAAAGCTCTATAACATTTTTTCGATGTCTTCTAATAACTTTTTTATGATTCTACCAACTATCACTATCACTAGTGTTTCTTTGCATCCACATTCTAGAGATGGGACTTTTAGTTCATTTTGGTGAATTCATTCTATCAGTCTCATTCATCTAGGAGAATCATTCACTTGAGTAATTCATTTGATTCAGTATGGTCGAAAATTGTATTTTTGTAATTCGACCACCGATCGTTCAGTCTCGACGTTCAATATCGGAGTTTGCTTACAACGGCACTGTTTCATGACTCGCGTGATATCGTAATTTAGAGGCATAGGTATAACATACAATGCTTTCGAGATTATTTAGATTAAAACATTTATAGGTAAGCATTTAAATATAGGTAATAAAATATAATTTTAGGTGTGAAAATATTGTATTAAATTAACAAAAGAAGTAATACTTAAAATAAAAAAAAAACTAATTTCATAAATAAATTCTAAACATTAAAAAATTCGCGTTTAAAAACAAAATTTTAGAAATTTTGTCTAATTTTAATCGAGCTCGTTTTCTGTACTCTGCTTTAGAAAATATTCTGCCGCAAGACACCGAACTAGCCATTCTATATAGGTGATCCGACTGAAAGCGGTCATTGAGTCACATCTCTGGTACCGTCTACGTCTAATCGTCAGTTGCAATTTTTCATTTAATTCAGTGATCTACTGAATAAGTATAGAAGGACTGAATTTGACTCGTCTGAATTACATTGTTAAATTTTTTAGAATCATCGTTGGTTTTAGTTCACAGAGAATGATTCAGTCTGACAAGAAGGAATGATTCATTTCATTCAGTGAAGTGAATAGTTCGTTTGTACTAGTTCGTTCGCGAACTACCCATCTCTACCACATTCTTAATTTGACGCATATCCACCAAAGGGTTTAAACTGTCGTTAGTATTCTAATAATAACTTAAAACTTTATATTTGAATATTTTGATAAATTTAGATGGAACATAATTAAAGATCGTCAAAAATTGTTAGAAATGATCCTTTTGATATATGTCACGTTTAAATTAGCTGTTTCGAGAAAAACATTCACGTGCGTTAATTAAGCGCGTTTTGGAAACAAGTACGTGATACTTATACAAAAATAGAAAAAATAGGTAAACTCACAAAAGTTATTAAAAATTTTAGAAAAAAAACTCGAAAAATTGTTATACAACTTTGTGGCATTAATTTTTTATGTAGAATGACCCCCGGAATATTGACATATTATTTCCGAATACCCTGTATGTAGTAATGGAGATATCTTACGAAAATTTATAGGTATAATCAATTTCAATTGTGTTAATACCTTCAGTATTATATAATATGTAGTATTATAGTATGTTGATACTCCTGTTGATACAGAAGATCAACTTAAAATTGTAGAAACGTTTAATTTTATTAGAAATAATCAATTATTCTTCCAAGGAGTCCGATCATGTATCGTCCGCAGAAGAAAATCAGTTTCAGCATTTATTATAATAAAATTTGTTTTAATTCTGTTTTGGTTACTTTATAAAATAATTCATATTGAAAACAGACTTCGCTTAAGAAATGTATGTAAATAATACTTAATGCCATCATCAGACTGCATTTTGTAAATTTACTAGAAAGCTAAACATTTTATACAAAAAACACAAGAGACGAAAAAATCTACAATTTGTAGAAAGTAGGATACAGGGCGATAAAAAAACATAGTCATGTTCACATTATTTATTGGATTCCTAAAGCTGACTAGTCCATGAAAATTTAATTAAGTTTTCTTTTTTGGATTGTATGAACAATATATTTTGCCACTCTCAGATATTAAAAAAATTTGTTAATAATAATAATAATACCCCTAAATTCTGCTAGTTTAAACATTCTGTAATTATAGTTTTATCAAATAGAGATAATACATATTTTTCATATATTTTCCATAGGATACTACTACTACATTAACGCTAAAATAAAAAATGTATCACAGTATGTACACCAACCAACTTGCGTAAACAAATTCTTTGTATTATACAGGGTGGAGCCTTTAACTGGAACAGTTAGTTACCGGGGAGCCAAATATTTCATATTTTTCATATACTTGTTGGCAACATCCTAATCTGTTATAAGTTTTGTACCTTACATTACGTAACATTTCCGATGTTTATTGCCCTGGTTTCTCTTACCATTTCCTTCAGCTTATCAATGTTGTTTGGTTTGTGAATTCAAACCTTACTTTCGAGGTTATCCACAAAAATAATCAAGTGATGTAAGATCTGGAGACCTTGCTGGCCACTCAATGACACCTCGTTTTCCAATCCACCTACCAGGGAGAATTCTGTTGAAACCATAGCCTCTCATCGGTCAAGTTACGGTTCAAGGGATTTGGGATAACATTGGCATTAGTTCGTCCTGGAGAAAACGAACGTATCTTGCTTCATTAAGATTGTCATGAAAGAAAAATGATTCTGCAATTGTATCTTTTATTATACCGACCCACACATTAGTTTTCTGTTGGCGCTGAGTATGACTTTAATCCAATGGAGGTTTTCTTCAGCCCAATAACAACAGTTTTGGTGATTTACGTTCCCATTTAATATAAAAGTAGCCTCGCCCGAGAAAAGTGTCCACTCTAAAAATAAATAGTTTTGATCGATATGATTACATCGCAAAATTCAACTCGTCTCATCTTTAACTTACTCGTGAACATCTTACATTTTATATGGACGTTGTTTCTCATATTTAAGTATCTTTAAATCTGTTTTGTGATTAAGATTACTATCACGGCCCAGTTGACGGGCTGAAGTGACTGTATTTTCTTCCAAAGCAACTAACAAAACAAGCTCAACTTCG
The DNA here is from genome assembly GCA_037114965.1 of Monochamus alternatus. NCBI lineage: Eukaryota > Metazoa > Arthropoda > Insecta > Coleoptera > Cerambycidae > Monochamus > Monochamus alternatus. The sequence continues at coordinate 66,062,641 of CM073431.1, read as the reverse complement.
TGTCATCATCAACGCCTGCCTCAGTCTCTGTACATTCCTGACATGACCCATCTTTTGATGTCATGCCTCTATTTTACTAATGGTACTTTGATTTATTGGTAGCAAGTCGAGATGCAATCATCAAAATTTCTATTTTTAGTAATTCAGTTAAATAAGGCATTTTCACCAATTTGCAACAACAATTTTTTCTCTGAATACGGCATACAATCTAAATTCCATTTTGCAGCTATGTAGAAACACTAAGTAAAAGGTAGCAATAACAAAAAGCGGCAACGAAATTTGATCGATTTCTTTTTGTGGAGACACCTCAAAAGTAAAATTTTCATTCACAAGCTAAACAGCATTGAGGAGCTGAAAGAAAGAATAAGAAATGGAACCAGGGCAATAATGTGGGAAATGTTACGTAATAGAAAGAACGAAACCTATCACAAATTAGAATGTTGCAGACAAGTAAATGATGTACATTTTGAGTAATTGTTACGGTAAAAAGTAATTAAACTTAACAATTATATTTTAATGTTATGTAACTCTCAAACTCTGGAATTGACTGATTGATTTGTCTTTCCGTCATCTTTCCACTGAGGAGCCACGAGCCATACTGATGCATTTACTTGGAGAAGGTAGGTAAATACATTCAAAGGTTGACGTGTCCTGAGAATTTTTCGAAAAACTATTTAGCTTCCCGGTAATTTATTCCAGTTAAAGTCTCCACCCTGTATAAATTGTATGAGTCTATGGAAGACTATCGAGACAAAACTGCTTTAAAAGTATAATTACATGCTGGAACACTCGAATAATAATAAATTTGAAGACTACCTCGCCTAGAAATCTGCTACTGCAATTCTTTATTTCGAAAGACCTCTATATGGTGAACCAACGTGTTAATGTAATATTTTTTTGAAATACATGCTCGTGGAACGGTAATTGCTCGCTATTTTTAAAAGGCGAACATTACAGGTGTCTATTTCTTTATGCAAAAGATCCTGTACGCACCTTTTACATCGCGTAGAATGTGCGATAGAAAATTTATCGAATTTAAATTACTTTGCTATTTTTTTCATTTACATTTATAATATGTATTTGTCTATAATATTATTATTATCAGTGGTACGTCGAAAGTGGATACATTAATTAAGATATGTATTCATAATTATTTCTTAATTCCTATTTATGGCGAAAATCAAACAATATTAATTTAGCTATTAAGGTTGGTTACTGGAACTAATAACTATGCAAGAAATGCTATTAGGCATTTCTTGCAAAGTTATTAACTTTTATAGTGCCATAATGAACATGGATTTTAAATATAGACACTGTTGGAAAATTGGGCAACATAGAAGTCATCACAATACTTTTATTAATATTTAAATGATAAAGTAAGATTTTTAGAGGAAAACAGTATTTTTCATTGAATAAAAAACTGTGACTCAAAACAGTTTGATCCTTCCACTCTTGAATAGAATTGGTCTTGAATTACATAATTAGAGCATTGCTTTAGCGGTTTCCAAAACTTTTCGAAATTTTGCTATTTTAGTTTCTATACGTGTGTCGGAAAATGAAGGCTGGGATTTTTTGGCTCATTCTTATAAAAAAAAGTTCTTATTAACATAGGTTTGCAAACGCACCATTTTCGAGATATAGAGTGTCAAAAAAGATGTTTTTTAATTTTTTTTCGATATCTTAGAATCATGTTCACAACATCTTTTAAAAAATCATGCTTATTTTACATAAGGAATATGAAACGTTTGGAAGAGTGTATAAAAAATAATATTATTAATACACCTTTTCTTAGAGATAAAAAAATAGAAGAATCGTTACGTTGATTGATGGCTACGTACAATCCTCAGTTCATTGCAACTATCATATCGAATAGTGAAATATTGTTTATTCGTAGATGCCGGTACACTTATATTATATAATTTTACTCAAACAACACCTTAAAAGTGTAAAGATCATGTGCAGAACAATTTACGAATGGAAATTCTAAAACTTGCAGAAAGAGAGACGCTGCAGAGAAATTGACGAAAGGAATTATTTAATTTTTTTTACGATGATTTATTGATTTTGGTAATAAATGATTTCTCCTGAGTTAATTTTTTTAATAATAAAAGTTCTTCACAGGCACCTACTGATTTGCTAATATAAAAGGAAAAAGATATTGTAAATATATATCTTTTTCATTTTTATTTCGTAAAATTTATTTAACGTCGGACCCTAAAATATATGATTTTCCAAAAATGCTTTCTCTTCGATAGGTATATGAAATGTTAAATTTTTTGAAAATATCTCATCAGCGCAAATATCATTGCATATCAATTGTATGAGGTAAGTACTTATAAACTTTGGGAAGTAGCTGAATAAGGGTAAAATGAAATGCATTTGTACACAATTTTATCAACAGTGACAGATATAGATAACTAATTGATTATATAACTATATTTTAAAGCTTCGTATCTAATATGTTAAATCTGACTCAATTTCAAGATGTACTTCCTGAATTAGTATTTGAAGTCAATTGTTTTTATTATTTATTAGTAAGTTAAATAATTTGCTTATAGATATTGAACTATATAATTTTTGTTAGAAATTCGACAAATTGTGATAATAATTAATAATAATTTAATTTTGACTTAACAAATTTTAATGTATTACTCATGTACTTTTCTAGTTTCTTGAAGTTCTTATATAAAAATCACTTACCTACTTTATAATTGAATAATGTGAATGTAAATCCCGTATGCGAATACATGAAATGTAAAAGAGCGTAAAATATAAGTTATATTAATACATGCAACCTTTATGATCCGCAGTACTATACTTATTTGGTATATAATAATTGCAGCATGTAGATAGATTTATGTCGACAGGAAGAATAAGTTACAATTAATTGAATACAATCCAATAAAGTGTTTACTTAATAACCGTAAAAATCATGCCTTTTATATATGTAGAAAAAAATAAATAACTAATAATTACTATATATGACACTGAAGCAAAGTGACACGTGAATATCACGTTTCGTACTACTACATAAGTTGATTGGTAGATTAAATCACCACATCTGAATTTAGAATTAATATAGGAATAACAATAACGGTCACTAAACAATACTGCAGATTTAATAATGTATCTTCATTCCGCAACTATACCCTGTCACACCACGCTCTTCAATCTAGTACCTCTAAAGGAGGGAACGCGCCATGCGCTCTAGGCGCATCGTGGATCATTCTTTGCTAAACTGATCATGGTCTTTTAAAAAATCAGTCGCATATGTCGTTCTCTATGCGCTTCCGACTTGTTCTATTGTATCGACCTACTAGTGCATACGTAACATTTAAAACCATTAGAAGATTTTTCATTAAATTAATAGTGCAGAAAAAAAGTAATAACTGTTGACGCTCTTAGTCTGGAAAATGGTTCATGGTTTGTTCAGGACAAAGTTAGATTTGTGTCCTTTTTGCGATTGTTCACAGTGACAGCACGCAATAGTTATTGCTTTTGAGGCAAGTTGACGCTCCATGTCAACCAAGTCCAAGTGTCAAAATTTTGCAAGGCACCGCCGTCTCTTCGGCAACGTTCCTGAATTCGACCTTTAGCATTTATACTGATTTTTCAAAATGTTGTAGTGGCACTACATTTACATTTTACGCAAAAATAGTTAATTATAAATAAGAACACAAACTAGTGTGACTATTTAAAAACACAAAGTGGTTGCCATGGCAACGATAATACAATTTTTTTATAAAGAGTGGTTTTATAGACTTATAAACATTATTCCATACATATTGGGCATCTTATAGGTCTCTGTTTTACTAAATAGTTTAAATTTATTTACTATAAAAAAAATTCCTTTGATGTAATTAATTGTTTTTCTCATGATCAGCAACATGAATTTAGGTAGAAAAGGAAATGAGATGAGATGAGCTAAAAAATATATATAAAAATACTTTTAGATTATCGGACACGATTACAATTACAGTAGTATCAATTTTTCTGGGCTGTCTATCTCACAAAAGCTCCATAAGAACAATGTATAAATATATTAGATACTATCGTTCACGATCATTGACGATTTTGTCTGTTGGGCAAAACTATTGCAAAACTGGAATGTATGGACGAAAACGGACATGTGATGAACTACTTTAGCTCATAGTTTAATAACCATTTATCACACACACTACAGTTAGTTTGAATTCGATAAGGAAAATATTCGGAGCCACTTTAGGTAGTAACAAATACTTTCACCAAGTAACATAATAATATATAATTATGATTACAGTCTGCCAAGTAATTATAATCATTGCAAAAAAGTAAATCAGTTGCTTCTCAAGGTGGTAACATTCTTTTAAGATTACACATACAAAATAATGCTTTCTGATATTTAATTGGTCTCAGTTTTCTTTTGACAGATGTTCTATGTCTAGATAGTTAACAACGTTTACATTTTATTTTATTGTTTTTTTCTATGATATGTATTATAATCTTTGTCCAGTAAATAAAATTTTCTGTTGGACAATAAACTTGAAATTAAATTAAAGAATACATTTTTATTCTAAGGTTACTAATAATTGCTTTTTGGGATTTCATCGACGCCTTCCAGTAATATAGTTTATTTTTGCTAATAACATAATCAAATTATTTCTCTTTATCTATATTTTGTAATCAACTGTCAAAAACTCTCTATGATAATCATACTGGCAACTTTCATTTCATTGACTGCCATATATGTAAATTCTTAATTTTATAAAAATTTTGATAAACCTGAATATAAGGGAAGTGAGGCAAATTTCTCTTAGTTGTTATTAAACTTAAAATGTGAGTTTGTAATGAATCTAATGACAACTCATTTCCGATTATATATTTATCATGGCAAGATGCATAAAACTTTCATCAATACTTACTAGTTTTACCTACTAAGATAACTTGTATAGGAAAACTATTTCAATACCTCATTTTAGATTTTAACGGCAATTTCCGAATGATATATAGTTGAATGAGGATATGAAATAGATTTAAGTCATCCGATTTATAACTGCTTTTACCAGCTAACCAGTAATAAAATGGATAATGCCCATACTTAGTTTGCCTTAAGATTATGCTTAATAGCCTTCATTAATTTGTTTTGTCATAAGTGTATCGGTGCATAAAATCTAATTTAATTACGCTGAACTTATGATTATTTTCTAATTTGTAAGCTGTAGTCTTAAATAAATTTTAATTAAGTTTGTTCCTAAGGTTGTAGACCAGTAAAGTAGAACTAATGCTTTGAATCACGTCGGGTTGCTCATATTATTTAATAAACAGCTTTTTGATATTCTTTTATCGAGTTGAAGTCTTTACGATTTACCAATAATTGCAACACTATAGTATGTAATAATATAATAAAATAGTCTGATCCTTAAAGACCCATGACCCATCGAATTTCTTAAGTATTTCTTTCTATCTTTGGTTGCATCCCGTCCCCTTTCTACCTCTACGTAACTTAAATCATCCTTGCATGCCTATACCACTTCTTTCTTAGCCCCTCTCTTCTTGTTCTTTGCCCTTTTCCTGTTAACAATGTTTGTTTTGCCAATGTTCTATCAAGTATTTTTAACACATGACTCGACCACCGTAATATAGAAGATCTAGCTACCTGACCGATGGTTTTCCGTATAGAACTTTAACTTCTGCATTAGTTCTTCTCCATACCATCTCCTGCGATCTTCATCCACCAAATATCTCAGTACAGTGTTTTTTCCCATGTAGTCAGCTTTCCTTCTGTTTTTTTATTCATTATCCAACATTTCATGTAATACCGCAGGATGAATAACTGTCCGATACAACATAAATTTAACCTTGTTATTTTTTAGTCAAGTATATTGTGTAATGGTCCCATCGCTTTGCTTTCTCTTGCTATTCTTTTTTTTTCATTTATTTTAACACTTGTGCTGGTTATAGTAACTCCTAAATACTATTATTTAACTGTTTTAAATTAATGGTTTGTTTTGTTCCATTTTAAACAAAGTTTTACATTCCTTCTCCACTTCCTCTCCCATCAAACGGAAATTTGTTATGTTTTCATTAACACGCAGACCATAACATTTCGCTGTTATTTTTTTATTAAACAGTCCCAATATTCTTACTAACTATACTGACGTTCAGACCGATTACGAAATATCGGTACAGGGCAGTACAGTGACCAAATTATGTCAATTCAAACAAGACAGTTTTTAACGTCCGCTGGATAGGTACGTACACCACTGACTGAACTACAGCAAATGTGTTAAATCTGCAGGACCGGCTATAAACAGATTCATTGTAGGTATAGTCGCGTCAAATTAGCATGAAAAATGTGAAAATAGACAACTTTTTGCGGAGAAGTCCGATTGAGATGCGGTTTTCTTCAAAATGTTCAGGGAACTTTTTATAACAAAAGGTACATCTAACCTCTGTACGCTCACAAATTTTTAATTGTTTATTTAACAAATGACCCATTTTTGTTGAACATATGGCAAATGTCACACACGATTCAACGAAAATGTCTGAAAAAAGTTCTCTCGGGGGTTTTCGAGGTACCTCTTTATCACTTTGATGTTAGCTTTATTATTTATTGCTAATTTGTTGCAAATGGGCTAATTAACAAATTAAAAACTCCACCCCCGAAATCACTAGAGAACCGGAATTTTTTCTTGGATTTCTGGCTTATTAAGGCAAGCTATCGGCACAAGATTTTTGCAAATATAATTGTTTATTGTTTGATTGTTGCAACCTCGCTAGTTAACAAATTAATAACTCTTCTCCCGGAATCGTTAGTAAATCGGATTGTTTTGCAATAATTCTGGAATCAATTGAACAATAAACAATTGTATTTGCAAAAATCTTGTGCCGATGGTTCGCCTTAAAAAGACAGAAATCCCGGGAAAAAATTTTGGGTCTCCAGTGATTCCGGGAGTAGAGATATTAATTTGTTAATTAGCCAAGTTGCAAAAATAGAAAAATAAACAATTTCGTGCAACAACCTTGTACAGATGGTTCTCCCCATGATCTCAGAGTTATTGCAAAAAAATCTGGTTCTCTAACGATTCCGGGAGTAGAATTATTAATTTGTTAATTAGCGAGGTTGCAACAATCAAACAATAAACAATTATATTTGCAAAAATCTTGTGCCGATGGTTTGCCTTAATAAGCCAGAAATCCTGGAAAAAATTCCGGTTCTCTAGTGATTTCAGGGGTGGAGTTTTTAATTTGTTAATTAGCCCAGTTACAACAATTTAGCAATAAATAATAAAGCTAACACCAAAGTGATAAAGAGGGACCTCGAAAACCCCCGAGAGAACATTTTCCAGATATTTTCGTTGAATCGTGTGTGACATTTGCCATATGTTCAACAAAAATGGGTCATTTGTTAAATAAAAAATTAAAAATTTTCGAGCATACAGAGGTTACCTTTTGTTATAAAAAATTCGCTGAACATTTTGCAGAAAACCGCATCTCAATCGGACCTCTCCGCAAAAAGTTACAAGTGAAATGCTAATTTGACGCGACTAGTATGTTTGAACGCTATATCCAATAACGATAATATCGTCCTGTGTGAAAAAGCGCTTATTCATAGTTATCGATAATTAGTTAGAGCATCTCGACTGAGTAACTTGTAGTTATTATACATTATTAATTTCATAAATTCCTTTAAGGAAATTATCAAAACATAAATAAATAATTAATGTTACGAAAGCACGAAGAATATTCATATATTTCTGCAGGGCACACGCTGTTTCCCATAAATCTATCAGATGCTATTGTCTTGACCACAAGGTTTGAAACGTATATGTGTGCATATCATTTAAGATAGCAAATATTTTTCCCGTAAAGTTATTTTCTCATCTTCATGATGGAAATTATACAATAGGTTGCTTCCAATCTCGGATGGCTCATTCTTTGTTGTGCAATCATTACTATTTATATGCTTACGGCACTTATGTCTTTCAACTGTGTAGGCTGTAATACAGATACCATTTATAGAAATTTAATGAACGTCAAAAATATTTCCTATTTGCTGTTAAAGAATCTGACTTTACAACTGCCTCTATCTAGTTGAGTAAACATCTGAAGAGTAGTTTACTTTTATTTTCAGCCATAAACGAAAATGCGTTATGGCATGTTTTCTAACTTTCAATTTCTACCCAGTCATATGCTGTACCTATATTACTTTCTTATGACGATTTAGACTGCGACAGCGAATTTAATATGCATCTGCTAACAGGAATCCATAAAAAATGTATTGCTATTAATTAAACAAATATAATTAAAAACAAAGATAAATTAAATCAATTACTAAAAATATACAGTATGCGCCAAAAGTATGGAATAAATTCAATAAAAACGAAACAATTATTTTTTGGGAAAAATCCTCGAACAGGTCGATTTTTAATTTAAAAAATACATATTTTAGCATAAAATGCGATTTTCAAATGTCATTTGTTTTCGAGTAATGACGTCATCGATTTTTTTTTAAATGGCAGCACCATATTTTTTTCCTTGATTCTGAATGATCGTTTAATTCTCTATCAGACAGTACTAAAATTTTGCCCTCTTACATAGGAAAGTTTTCGAGTAAATGACGATTGAATGTTAGAAAACGTAAATCAATTAACATAAAGCAAAAACGTTATCAAGTTTAGTTTTTCGAATTCCATAGTTCTTTTATGGATCACGTAGGTGAAAATCTTTGCAAAGTGTCATTGTCACACCGACTTTCTAATAAGTATTGTAAGCGACATAGAAATTATTATTCAATTTAAACTATTATGGCACATTTAACTGTTACTCAAAGAATTGAAATTTTAATTCTTATCGGATGCGGGAATATGACTAGAACTCAGCAGGAAGTTTGCGATTTATTTAATGAAAAATATATCACAGTCAGTAAGGTAGAGTCTAAATTTAGAGAAACTGGCAATGTTGTAAATATTCCAAAACCTGGACGTCCAAGCATTAATGAAAATCAGAAACAGAACATTTTGATAAGTATGGTGGATAATCCTCATAATTTTTCACGATTGGTTGAATTAAACAATTACACTAGTCAGAGCACAGTGCTACGTATCTTGAGAAAGGAAAAATATCATCCCTACAAAATTCAACTTGTGCTGGAACTCAATGAAGATGATCCTGATCGCCGCTTACACTTTTGCGAAATTCTAATGGATTTATGTCAAGGAAATAGGTACAGTAAACCGTCAAACTTGCAGATATTGGAGTCGGGAAAATCCTCATTGGATGGCAGAGGTACATACCCAACACCCTCAGAAATTAAATGTGTGGGCTGGAATAGTTGACGACAGAATAGTAGGGCCTTTCTTCTTTGAAGGAACCCTTACAGGACAAAGATATTTAGAGTTTCTAGAAAATGACCTTGTTCCAGCCCTTGCAGTAATTTTTCCTAACGATAATGACTCTGACATTCCTGACGATACCATATGGTTTCAGCAAGACGGTGCACCTCCGCACTATGCGCGCCCTGTACGAAATTTTTTGGACAACTGTTTTCCTGAGAGGTGGATCGGCAGACGCGGACCGATAGAATGGCCTGCAAGATCGCCAGATCTTACACCTCTTGACTATTTTTTATGGGGATACTTAAAGTCAAAAGTGTACATTAATAAACCACGTAATTTAGAAGAACTTCAAAATCGCATTCGGGACGAAATACGCAGAGTTACCCTAGAAATCATTCATAATGTGCAAGAAGAATTTCTTCACAGACTTGCGCATTGTCAAGAAGTTGGTGGATGGCAATTCGAACATTTAATTTAAGTATAAAATTTAATCAATTGTATTTTATTTTACATACCTCAGAATTGTTACTTTTTTATGGATAAAATTTACGTTTTCTAACATTCAATTGTCATTTACTCGAAAACTTTCCTATGTAAGGGGGCAAAATTTTAGTACTGTCTGATAGAGAATTAAACGATCTTTCAGAATCAAAGAAAAAAATATGGTGTTGCCATTTAAAAAAAATCGATGACGTCATTACTCCAAAACAAATGACATTTGAAAATCGCATTTTGCGCTAAAATATGTATTTTTTAAATTAAAAATCGACCTGTTCGAGGATTTTTCCCAAAAAATAATTGTTTCGTTTTTATTGAATTTATTCCATACTTTTGACGCATACTGTATACCAACATGCTAACAACCAACATATGATATAAAATGATGTTAGAAATAAGACTAGGAAATGTTTTTCCCGAAAGTTTGCAGGAACATTTATTTAACGATGCCAATAAGTCATGTTACTTTTGTGTAGACTTTTTGGTTAGTATATCTGTAGTTATTTATCCAACATACTTATATCAAATAACATATATGACTTCATTAGGACAGTGACGCTTAATATTCCAAAAGGAATCGTATTTCCACACCTTATTAGTACCTACAACTACCTTTTTTATACCAGAAGCAATAATACCGAGTAATGAAGACGTATTAATGGCGATGAACGTGTCTGACAATCAACAATCCAACAATATTTCCTATCTTCGAGAATGTGACCTTCCACATCAAACAAGAATAGTTAATCAAAGTGCAAATAACATTACGACGTGTTAACAATAAGAAGTAATAAAAATGATTAAAACAATTCTATACAGAGTGACTCAAATATAAATTGGTGTTTTAAAAAAATGTATTGTATTGTATTATTATTATTTAAAATTTAAATTGCTTCTGCTTTATCAGAAGATGGAACATGCTAAAGGCATAGGAATGGTTTAGTTTTACGATAAGGCACGTCTGCAAATGGGGCTTGCTTTGATTTAGAATTTAAATGATTCAGTTTTAAATATAATTATCAGTTTGTCATTGCTTGACAGTTCTTATTAATGAAATTCTCAGTTATGGAACAGCTCGCTATCGGAACTAAAAGAAGCCTATGATTGCCCATCCAGTCAACGATTGCAAGGCAAGATTTATGTCTAGTAAACCTTAGTCTTCGTACCTTCACTAAGTACTACCTTTTCCTACACATCACCAGTCAAGGAAATAGAAAAATTGAAAACTTGTTTTAAATTTAGCTTCCATCCCCATTTTATGCGGAAAGTTTGCAAAAGCTTTACCATGCAGTATTCGGAACGACAGAGCTACTATGCAGAAAAATAGTGTAACTATGTATTTAAGGTAGTTACTTTTACGACTCCTAATACAAGGATCTTGGAACGGGTAATGTCTATAGGCTGACTTAAATTAGGAATAAGCTGCGAAAAAAAATGATTATAAAAATATGGAAATCTAGTTGACGTAGAACTTTTTCCACCTCCATTGAGAAGTTTATACTAAACTTTTTCCTAATTTATGCTATTCATTATACGTTTCCATAATCTCTCTACTGGTGAGGGGGTCTCATAAAAGTGACCACCTTATATATGTAGAATAATTGCTACAGGGCGTCTTGTCGGAAAATGTACATACTGTTACGGAAGCTCACCTACCTTTTTAGTTTATTAATTATGTTCTAACTCAATTTAGACATTAAAAGCACAGTAAAGGCATCCAGAAAGATATTGTTACGTACATTCTTGAATTTGCCATAGAGAGCAAACAACTTTGTATAAAAACCAACTTTGTTGGGGTACGCTATCCATTTTATGCAATCGGTGAAAGTCAAGAGCAAAACAGAAATTCAGGACCGTTCTCATAAATTATCATTTTTATTGACAAAACAACTACTTGAAAGAATAATATTAAAATTTGTAATGTTGTATTTGAGTAAAGAAGAAAGAGTAGAATTTATTATGAAACTGATATTTCCGCAGTTTTCTCCTTAGATTTTATGATTAAGCATCGAATCAGATGTGAATCCTGCAGTAAAAGACAGAAAATTAAACATCTTATTACAAAATTCGAAATAGAGAACAGAGTATTAGCAATTTTTTTAAATTTAGAACATGAGTTGGAACTAAAATTTACACAGATAGATCCTAGACCAGCTATATTTAAGGATTGGCACCCTCTGTGTGGCTATGGGTGCAAGAATGCTTGCATGTGTCAATATGAGAAATTGATATCGGTCAACATTTGACCTCAAAATAGACTCATTACAATACGTATGACGCTCAAAATTAGAAATTTCAATATGGTGTGCTAACAATATTCTGAGTTTATTAGCTTTTGAAATGCAGTAATTTACATAAACTATTTTCTATACAAAATCAATCCCTGTCAACTTTTGTTTCCGCTGTAATAATTCACTCCAAGTGACAAGCAACTTCAAACAGTTTATTTTACCAGTTCTGACTGAGGTATGGTATTTCAAATTTTTGTTATTGGTATTGATTTTTTTAATGTTTCACTTTTTAAAAATAACTTTGACTTGATGTTTTTCTTAAAACAATGTACAACATATTAGACACGTCACCTAAATATAGACACTCTTAACATAAAGTAAACATTTAAGTAATGCATAGAATCCATAATCTAATGAATATTCAATGCATGCATGTGTAAATGCATGGAAAAAATTGCAGTACCTCACCGCCAATAAAATATAAGGAATAATGATACCTGATAAAGCTGCTGGAACTAATTTTAATATCATATGAACATCATTATGGTTAAGTAACAGAACACATAGGTACCCTTTCCAAATGCCTGAAATACCAGCGCAGAATTTCCCACATTGTTGCGAGCTAGCTCGTGGATGTGCACATTGCAATTCTTGCAGAACATTTACTTCCTAGTCATGAAAGCGATGTTATCATTATAAAATTTTGCAAATAACGTAAAAGCTCTGGCGTACTTAGACGAATATTACAGAATCTATGTTTCTTTGAACTCTTATATAAGCCTGAACTAAGGCATGCCACAACTGGGATCACGTTCTGCTGTATAGATGTAGTTCCACGTATTTTTCAAACAATTGTAATTTGAAGAAAGGTAGGTACTCGAACTCTCGCTATAATTAAACTTAGCAGTTTTGTTTGAAATGTATGTTTCAAATACGTACAGATAACAGACTGAAAGCATTTACTTAACAATGAAAGGAATGTTGAAATGTTTACTTGTAGGAAAAGTAGAAATATTGAAGTAGTTAAAGTTTGTCGATAAATATGCAATATTTTGTGCAAAAATTCTAGTAGTAATAATGTTTTATTATATAATATACAAGGTGTTTCTAAAATTGGACTTCTACTGTCCAAACACCTAGCTTACAACACACCTCTAGGAAGGTATATGCCGATATTGGCAACGGTTTTCGAGTATATTGAGTTTGAGGTGAATAATAGCAATTTTCGCAAAAACATTTTATATTTACACCTTTCTCACCCTGAAAATGGGTTAGTTCATAGTATTCAATGCATATATGTAATTTTAGGCCGCCGTAGCCGCCGGCTTATAATCTTATTTTATATCCTCAAATATTCAATATCCTCAAACTTCTTCAGCACCTTATTATTCTTACGGCATTAGGTACAATGTATTTAAAGTTTACAGGAAAATAACTAAGCAGTCTTACTACTGATCCAAATAAATTACAATTATTCTCGATTCAATAGAAATATATAGTGTTACTAGATGTTCTCCAAAAATAACCAAATTAATATATTCAAAATTAGCAAGTTTTCAAGTAGATGATGCAAAATGATTTTTTTTTATTGCTAATGTCTCAGAAACCAGTAAATTTAGATACAGGAAAGCTTTAATAATAGATCTATTAAAGTAAACACAAGAATTGAAATATGCAAAAAAATATGTATATTCCTATTTAAAGTAACGAAGTTGAGTGGACAGATACTTCCAGTACAACAGTCTAGGTACCTAGGTAAATTTTCAGTGATAATTCCTTCCCTCTGAACTTGTACACGCACATATTCGAAAAGACATCCTAAAGAGCTTTTCAACTAACAAAATTTGAACTTCTTTTACAGATCTTATAACTATTCGCTCTTAAGGCTCTTAAGAATTATGAAAAAGTTTCTTAATGAATTGTTTCGATTGCCACAGTTAAGGAATACCTTATTAAGCATGTGAGTTAAAAAAATGAGGGAATAAGTAGAGCTTTTAGTTTTTGAAAAAGAGAAAGGAAAAACAAAAACTACTATTTTTTAATTTAAACATTCATCAAAATCTCATAGAATCTCAAATCTCAAACTTAAAATCATTATAAACAAATGGTCAAATTCTGAACATAACTCAACCTGTTTTTTTATTAATAACTATCTGTACAGATCAAAAAGTAAGTTTCTTTATTAATTTATTCTTTAGTTCATTCATTTATTTGTTCATTTATTTATCCATCTATTCAGTCATCGATCTATTAATTTATTCATTTAAATACAACTGGTATGACAGTTGAGTGGTTAATTACATAAACAGTACAGAATAATACATATAAGTCTCAGATATTTACGAACAAAAAAAATGACAAAGAAAAGAATCGAATTATTAAAATTATGTTGAGATTATATTTTATAAAACGTAGATTAGAAAACGTGGAACGGTGGCAATTGGAAAACAACTTAAGTTTCTTCGAATTGATTGTATCGAATTTTCCAACCCCTCACAATCTGTCGAACCAATTACAAATTTAAAAAGAATTCATACAGAAAAATAATGTATTCTTAGAATTAAATCATTATATTGAACCCCAATAACTCCTAGACGATGATAAAAGCGACGATTTAGCAAATTGCCATTAAATATTTAGTGCTCTTATTTTTAAATAACGAATCAATTCGTACAGTTTCAGTTCAGTATTTAATTAACCTATAATGTCATCAGCCTGCCCATCCCTATCCAAAATCTCTGACATACTGACGTACTGATACATGATGATAGATTATTTACTGTTTATATGCCTAAAGACTTGACTCTATATTTAATAAGCACTGATTTAGATTATATTACCTAATATTAGCAGAGTAGTCCATAATTTGCAGCAATTAACATTACTTACGGAAACAACTCTTTACAAATCAATTATAGAGATGATTTAAAGCAAAATGTATATAAATACATACTATTTTATTTATAGTCCGAATAAAATATTGGTCCAAGGTTGATTGATGTCTCCGTCCAAAACAAGTTTTTCAGAATTGCATTGAACTTATAATGATTTAGTTGAAAGAATATAAATGTATGGTTGTTAACGTCAATTACAGCAGTTTCGAAGAAATATGTGCCGTAGGTGAATTCCATAACAAAACCATAAATTTCAAAAATATGCGGCAAATTTTGCCTAATTAACTAGCAGAATGTGAAAGTTATTTAATAACACCGGTTCCTCAAGAAATATTGGCCACATAATTTTCAGATTTAGAATAAAAATTCACGTAATTAATAAACTTATAAACCAGTTAATCATGTTGCTTTCGTTATTTTATAGACTTCTAAAAACGATTCAGAAGACGTATTGCTCTATTCTTCAGAAGAAATTCTGAAACTGAAGATTATACCGTCTAACTGATATTTGTATTTGCTGGTGCAAGAACTGGTCTATGTTTCGGTGATGCATTGTTTGAAGTCACTGACCTCTGATATGTGGTCCTTGATTTTGTATGTATGAATCGTTAACACATTATTATTTTCTTCTATGTAGTATTAACCACAACCTTTCTCTTACTAAAATTCTAGTGTTTCTCAAGTCTATTGAGTGCTTTGTAACTGCTATGTGGTTCCCATTGCTGTTATTGAACTCTTGAAACTGTTGTGTTTTCTTGCCATCATCTTTATTATATTTTACGTGTTATAAATAATTAATTCCATATGAAACTGATTGTTGTAAATCACTTCTATAACTCTAATTCACTCGGAATTAGAGCAATTATACGCAAGCAGTATACTATACTTTATTCACGACTATTAACAACATTTTAGTAAACTTTTTACTGAAAATATTGAACAATATTCTGACACTCATAACATGAACATGGCATAACATATAATTCAAAACACCTTACTTTCAAATTTGGCATTTGTCACTTGACAAATTTAAAATTGTAAATAAAACTTTAATTAGTAAACTTCTACTATCATTCAGAAAAATGTTAATATTGCCGTAACTGGTATAGTGGGAAAGTTTGGCTTACACACACTAGGTTCAGGTTCAATTGCTGACACCGGAGATTTTTTTTTGTTAGTTTATTCCTGATTATTTGAAACCAGTGTATAATGAATATTATTTAGGAAACATTATAATGAATATTTTATAGGGCAGTCGTGGACAACCTAAATTATTAGACAAACCATTAACACAAATTAAATTTTGACACCAGGTAATACGTCTGTAGAGAAAACAATTTTCCAATATTCGATTCTTTTGTCTCTATTTTTAAGAAAATATCATAAGTATAGATTATATAATATTTGGAAGACTACAAACTACAGCTGGTTTTAAAATAGTGTAGCACACTTTTTTGGTTTTTAGTTGAATATTGTTTAATGAACTATTACTGTATAAAGTAGAATTATCTATTAAATACAGTCCAGTTTATTTTTACAACAGTACCCTGTATTCTATTATCCATTATCTGCAGCTGATAATACTGGTAGTTACAATAAATAATAACAAGTAAGTGTAATTTTCTCTTAATGGTTATAGAATAATGAGAAATTTAAGTAAAAAATTTGTAAGCTTTATTCAAGTAGTAATTGAAAGCTGGAGTTTACCATTAATCATACATTCATCTCAGTCACTAATGATCCAATGCAATGATTCTCAAGTTTGATACATCCGGTTATGTGTTTATTTTTCAATTTTTTAATAATTGTATAACTAGATGATACATTAGAATCCTCAAATGAACGTACCAAAACAGAAAAGTAGCTAAATTCACTTGTGCGCCTTTGAAACTAAAAAAGTCAGCCCAAATGCAAATAAAGAAGTTCATAATTACAGGTAATTAAGTATAGATGTTCAACGTGGTAACTAATTATGTTTGAATTGATTAATAGTTACGCAGCAAGATACCAAGTAGGTAATAAGTAATTTATAAACAAAATAGGTTCTTCACATACGAGTATTATTATTCCGGACGTTGTAAATGTGCTGATAGATATATGGGCACCTATTTCTTATTACAACTGTGCGAGTGTTTTTAACATTATTTGTATACATTATTCAAGTTCAAGTACTACTAGTTACACGCTTTTGTGATTTGTTAGTTTATTCATTTAAATTGTGTTGGACTGCTATTTTTTATAAATGTTAGTAATTTTATTTGTAGAATATATTTTGATCTGTATTATGCCGTTTAGTAATAAACAAATATTGGCGTTGTTTGCTTGATCTCGACGTATGTTTATCTTTTCGAAGATTATGAGTCCCTGGACAAAGTTTTTCGTATTTTGCTCTAAGTCAAGTATGTCGATTAATCAATCAATCAATTTACTTATCGATCTAATTTTGGTTGATTCATTTGTAATATAAGTTTCCCTATCAGAATTCAAAGTAAAGCTCCACTATTGATCACAAATTTTAACGTTTTTAAGCTGTCGATATATAGAGAGCATTGCAATCAATCTGTTCATATCTGACAATTGACTATTACAAATCGCTTCTTTTTACGTCTTGGATTCTATAGAAATACAAAGGTCATTCGTTCATTAGACGAACCCTCTTTTTCCTATATACTTAATGGTTGAATTGAAAAATTCTGAACGGAACTAATTGACATATAGAACCTACTGGAAAGCATTATAAAATCAGTAATTTTAGCCATAGCCATATTTTGTTTTTATGAACGAAAAGGCCAAATATCAGAGAACAAATATATTAAATGAATAGAAGAATATGATCTGGTCAAATTTATCCCTATATTTAACTTGACGACTGAGCACGAACGCACTCTAAAGGAGTTATTTCTGCTAAAAATTCAAATACAGCATAATCGTATAAATACTCTAACAAATAGTGGGACCAAATTTCAGTGACAACACTCAATAATTTATAAGCATATCTAGATACTGTCAAGATGTAGTTACGTAGTATTTATTCTTTCCTTAAAATCAAGATTGTCCGTTCTGCTCCTTTAATTAATGGTTTTATATGTACAGGGTGTTCGGAAAGGTCATGTCAAAAATGAGAGGACATGCAGGAGATCAAAATATTTAATATAAAAAAATTTGCCATTTGACTTTTACTAAATAAAAGATATATCATGTTTCAATCGATATCTTGTACAGTTTTTGTGAAAAATCACATTGGATAATAACAACTAAAATTTATTGTAAATAAAAATGTTGAAATGTTGAAATATTTTTGAAAATAAATTGTTTCTGTAGAAATTATTGAAAAAAGATAGAGCTGTTAAGTATGATATTGAATACGTCCAACCTGAACGTCAATGCATTTAATGAAATTTCTCAAGCATCTCATCAGCTTTACTCGAAATAACATTTGATGAAAATTTCTAATGGCGTCGGCGTTTGTACGATTTAATAATTCCTCTCTGCTATTTACCAAGGAATTTTATAAACTAGGGATTTAAGGTGACGCCAAATAAAATCAATGAGAAGCGCCATTGTGCATCAGCCACGTGTCATTTCGAATATTTAAGGAACCTTTTCTAATAACTAATGCCATTTTTCTCATAATAAGTTCAATATATCGATTGAAACATGGTATATCTTTTATATCGAAATAAGAGAGAAATCAAACTGTGGAAGTAAAACGCTATCAAAAATGTATAACTTTACATGGATATTTTCGTCTGCTCCTGTAATGCAAGCAAATTAAATACCAGTTTAAACATGTACATGAACATTACTATAAGTTTCTTTAATTACTCAAATTTAATTGTTACAATTGAAATTTATATTTCAAGTTCTTTGGAGGTGAATAACGAAGCCCTGTAACAATTATTTTTATATGAAGTACTACCACTATTTTGATCTCAGTATATCCTTTCATTTTTCACATGGCCTTTCCGGGCACCCTGTTTACAGAAAATCATGTCACATATAAAGAAAAACTTAGAAGTTCACTTAGTACAACTATAAAATTTACAAAAACACTAATAGTGTCTGCACTGCATATCACAAATATCTCTAAATGTTATGCAAGTTGTTCCAAATTTGGCCAATTTCTAAACATTTGTAATTCGTATCAGACTCAATTTTTCGATGTTCTTATTGAAATTTTTATTTGCGACTATGATTAAAAGTAGAAAACATTTTCTTAGGTCTTTCCAGAAAGATAGATTTAATTATAGTATGAAGCAATTTACAGCCAATTATACTTCTAACATAATAACTTTAACCATCTGCCGAGTAATGATTTAATTAAAAAACAACAACACACACACACAGTAATGTTCATCTGAGCAATTCATTATTTGTATGATTTTCTGAAGCGAAAGTTATATCATCTGTTCTGATGCCAGTTTTCTCTACTGTCATTATTTATATTTCATCTGCTTATTATCGTTTCAACAAACGCCTTGTTGACCACCAACTAATTAAAAGGATTAATTAAAGAAGAAACAAAATATTTCGAAACGATATCAATCCCTGTTTATTTTGCAAGCTGGTTTAATCAGAAGTTGTGTGCAACTTTTAACTTTTGGTTGAATCCTTTGTACCTACCTATCGGATATAAATTAAAAAGTTATTAAAAGCAGTTGTATTAATGAATGAAAGTTGATGATTGCTTTCACTTCAGAAGGATCAAAGACATTTGGCAAATGTTTCAGGGGGGCTTCATAATTAAATTATCTCCTATAATATATCTAGGACATTGATAATGTACAACATAATTTTATAGCAATCTAGAGCACGTTGTTGTTACCAAGCAACTTGCTTAAGAAATTTGACATAAAATTATTAGGGACAGCGAACAACCTGTAGTGCACATGAATCTAAACAATGTTACGTGTTTTCTTACTCCTGATATAAACATTAAACTAATGTTGCCAACTGTTACAGGTCTTAAAATCCGCTAGATTGAACGTAAGTCTCCTTATTTTTATTTTAAGGGTGGTATTTTTTATTTTGGGGGTGCTGAGTATCCCCGAACTTCCCATATTGTGTCTTATTACTTATAATAAGAAAAGCAGCAGCTGCAGTTTCTAGTTTTACATCTATGATTGCAGACAAATGTAGGCAAATAGTTGAAGTTCCCGATTTTTACATATATTTTGGCAACGCCACGTGTGTGAGACCTTATGAATAGTTGGACAAATAGTTTGTCAACAGCCATTCAGTCAGCATTTATCAAACCTCACATGTCTGTGGCCGCCTTAATACGAATGAGCAGTTATTTATATTTGAATAATGTTTAATTATGAAATCAAAGAAGCTACATTTTTTATAATGCGAACATGAATTCTCAGTTTGTTTATCCATAAACTAAATTCCGCTAAAACAGTCGCACAATCAGCTAAAAATTCCGTAATTCACATTTTGTCCGCAAAACCCGAATCAAATTCCGCCAAATTTATTCGGAATTTCGCTAAGTCGGCAAAATGGCAACACTAACGCTACGCTGAACATTACATAAAAGATTTTGTTTGATTAATATACAACCCCCTCAGGGGTTTCCAAAAATTGCCTTAGCGCACGGTATTTCACGTACACTTGGCGGGGTATTGGTTAAAGTTTTCAACTAGCAATAATCGCACCTCGGATTGACCTCATTGGTTACGATATCGCCACTGCGCAAAGCTGACGAGACAACCATTTGCCGGTGACCATATGAGATCCCCGTAAGTCATTATCCGTAAGATGTAAGTGGCGCCCTCTTATAGATTTCCACTAAATTAATTTCCAACTGTTCATACAGTTAAAGCAAATGATAATTCAAAATGACCTTACAATATTATATTTTTGTTGGCTGAATGATTCTTATCTTGGTTACTATGAATTTAGAAACAGCGTATGTTAAAATCAAACAAACAAATATGTAATCACTGATAATCATTCAATCATTATTTGACGTTCCAGAAGGCTTCAGTGCTGCTATCAATCAATATGTTCATTGATTATTGCATTACGCAATTTAAATAAGGTCAAAGATGTGTAAGAGACGTATGTCCTACATAATAAGTTAAAAATTAATAGCAAACAGAAAAGTAATTATGCGGAAATAATCAAATGGCATATTTTACACACAATATTTGTGTTATATTCCTAGCAGCAATGACAAAACCACCGATACACCACAAACAAAAAAATGTATATATACAAAGGTCTACCGTATTGATTTTATTCTTCGTCCTGAATATAGTACTTTCGCTTTACAACAGATGTCATCACAAAGTAAGTTCATTAACCACAAGCGTAATAGTCAAAATGCCGTGTTTTGGTTAGCGGAAGCAAATTTGATACAATCAAAAGAAATTAAATTTGTTGCTTATGATGTATGGTTCATGATCTTCTACAATGGCAATTATATCATTATTTTGAACTATATCTACTTCATAACACATCTTAGTTTAGTAGTTTAAGTAAGAATGCAGTTTTATATCTCTGTTATTAGAATGTTATACTCGTACATACGTTCTACATCAAACTCTTCATGGTCTTTAATTCATATGCGTTCCTTTTTAGAAGAGCATTATCCAATATGCATGTCAAGTATGTAACATGTAGATAATTTCAGTATTTAATGATGTTTTGATTGCATAAAGGGCAATTTATTTACTTGTTTTATTTTAATGTTGAACTTGACATTGTTAATCGCTTACTGTAAAATTATAGTAAACTTTTGTCGAGCACGCCAACAGCTGACATTTAATTAGTTTCAATTAATCCGTTGCTAAATGCCGACAACTGATTTCCTACTCGGTAGTTAAAACGAAATTGGTAATTATGCATTAAGTCCAGTTGTAAGTGCGTAAATGGTTGGAAGGCAAATTAAGGGTGTAATTAGAATTTAAGTATGTATGTTCGATTGTAGAATTTTGCTAAAGGGCTATTGTATAAGCTATACCTTAGCAAATTCCGATATAAATGTCATATTTTTTTTAAATTTACACGTTTTCAGCATTTAATGGCTTGTTTAGGTCATAGTAAGATAAATTAGTTGATTCATTTTTTATAGAGGTGAATAATACTTAGTTAAATTATAATAGCGGATTTTACAAAGCAATGGACTCCTTGGCCTAATATCATTAAACATATTGATTGATCGAAATCATTTTATTGATTTAACATCCCTGTAATATCGAATCTAGATATCTTGTTATAAATACATTGCCAGATTGTCATAGTATGAATTTCATTAATAAACATTCATTTGTTTGTATAGATTAGGTTCGGTTATCATATTCATATCTTACAGTGTCTTATTTAATTCCTTCCAGATCTGTGTTTCTAAGCTCTCTAGCAAAAACAAATACTTACTAGTGGAATTCAAATGGTTACCAAAATGTGAGTGTTGTTGGTATATTATTATAACACAATACATGGTTTCGCTATCTATATTATTGGTATTATAAGGTTCAAGTCTAATGTCTATATCTAATGCAGGGATTTTCAACAGATGAACTGATTTTCCGTTCATATGTTATAGATTAAGATTAAGCATCAGAAGGAAGACACATATTTAATATTTTAGGGTATCACACAGTTTCTAAAAGAAAATATATTTTTGAGCGTGTCTTCCTGGGAAAGCAAATATTTGGAAAATGGGTAATTTATAATCTATTTTAGTCATTACAAAATGGCTATTTAGGTAGGTACATCTGCATTCAAGCTATGCCAAACATGTTCATATGTTTTAAGAAATTATGATGCATGTTTTTATTTAGTTTTTGATATAAAATTTTATATTTTTTCAATGCCACCGGTTTAACATTTTTCGACCCAAAAATTACGTCGCGCCAAAAATCAAACCAAGTTTTCATCATAACCATTTAGTTTTTGGTTACTATGGCTGTCGTACTTTTGATAAATGGTTGTGATACGTTTAACATAGGTGCCCTTACAGAAAAAAATGATAAGTTATATGATAAGGAAGAAGAAGAAGGAAGAACGTTACAATTAATTCTTCTGAATGATAAGTTCCAGTGAAAATATTAGAAGCTGCTGGAAAGACCAATTTCAATATGTTACCCGATAAATCAAAAGAAAGATATCAAAAACAACATGCACATATCTTAAACTGCTGTAATGAAAAAGGAGTGAAAACATTTTTAATCTATTTTACTGACATCTGTAAGGTTCTTAAAGCCAACACGCTATAATCACGTTATCCATTCTAAGAAGGGTACTGAAAATAAAACAAAGCAATGACATAAGTAAATTTTATAGTGGCAGCAAAAAGAAAATATTGAATATCAAATCTTAGTATTTACAAAAGAAGATAATATATATCTAAATTTATGATAACAGCACCAGATGCAACGTACCTTACGAAACAAGTGGCAACCATTTTTGGTTTGGCCCGAACTTGTCGTCGGGTGGAACTTGCACAGATAACTGTTGTTGAAGAATCATTCTGCAAGATCATTTGTAACATCACAATAAATAAACAATGAAACTTTCTTACAATTTTACAGATCCCTAATGTGCGAACTTAAGACCTCCAACCACTTCACATCATCGTTTTTTATTAAGTATACAATGGGGAAATGTAAAGCTCATTTTGGAAAACTGTCTTCCGAAATAACAACTCTTCAACCAAACTTTCAAATCAAACTAAATCAGTCAATTTTTTTCAGATACAGTTCCAAATTAATAAATATATATAAGTAGTTTATTTCAAGCAGCAAATAGTAATTAAAAGAAGCCAGTCATTCATATATGTTAATAAGGAAAACACGTTGCTGATTCTTTTATGCTAAAACTGCAAATATGCAGAACTAAGTTTCTGGTTCACGAGAACATACTTATTTAGTTTCATATAGAATTAGTCTAGTAAATATAAGTAATATTTAAATTCGTATTTTTGAAATAACAGGTCGTTATTCCATCAAAATTAAAGCAGAAAAAAAAATTGAGGTATGTTCGTATAGCCACATAAGTTTCCAATTCACCCAATATATACATGTTTGTCGAAGTTTTTAAGTAGCAGTAGTTTTTCATTATTCAATTATCAGATTTATTGTTTCTATGTCAGCCATCCCTGAGTTAAGTAAATTTTATTTTTTATGCAGGGTGATTCATTAATAATGGGACAGCGCTGAAGGGCATGCTTCTGACCTCAAACTAGAGCGATTAAGCCAAATATGCCTTATCCGAATGTTGCTCCTTTTCGATCTATAGGGTGTTAAAGTTGAAAAAATATTTTCGATTTTTTTAAATATCTTGAGCATCTTTGAACGAATTATCTTGAAAGTTTGTACACCTATGTTTTCTGAGGTGGTAATTACGAAAATAGTAACCATACAAACTTTTTTTGTCCTTCAAAAATCTGTATTTTCAATAAGGATTAATAAATTAGGATTAATGAAAATTTTAGTAATGGATAACTCTAAAAAAAATGACACGTATTTTTAAGGAAAACTCAAGTAATTAAGTATGTGTAATATAAGTTTCCTTCAGTGGCTTTAAATATATGACTAAATATATATATATATACATATATATTAATACCCTGTACCTCAGTAGGTAGTGGTTATTATTGTTTTAAGTAGTACTATTTCGGCTGATCTACACCTCAGCAAATTTTTGTATGCCTAAACCGGACCACTTTGTATACCTACTATTTATAGAAACATTTTTGCAAACTAGTTTGAAAATTATGTCTTTTCAGTATCATACTACCAACAACTGGATATTAAAAATAGTACCCAAACGGCAAAATTAAACAACATTGAATAGTAATAGTACGTAGCAAAGTGCGGTAACTCAAAACAAGAACATCACTTACGCTTGTACCCCCAGATCATAAAACACAACGATCTGTTTAGCCTTGAATATATTTAACAGCCGTAATAAAGGCTATAGGAGTCTCCTATTTAACCTAATTGAACAGAAATTCCTAGATGGGGAAACACATAATATGAAACTTCAGTTATAGATAAAATATAAGAATATGTTCTAAATGATTAGAAAATATATAATTATTATCATTTTCAGAATATATAGGTATATCGAAATTATCATAAATATTTAAAATAATTTAACATAATATATTCCGAGAGGGTAACCACTATCACGGTTGTTTGGAATTACTGGAAGGCTGATTGTCTTCAAAGTTTAATGTTTTTTGTTTAATTTTATTGACTTTATTTGTCGACGTTAAATTTTTAATTAGTGCCCCATCCACAAGTTTATCTAAAAGTGTGTAAACATTAAAACCGTACACCCTGTACCTGGGGGGCTGGGAAGTCGAGGGTTAACTCAAGAGTTAACCTCGGCACTGTGAAACCTTATGAAATCATTTAAATATTGTGCAAAACTTAGAACAAAGGAATCGCTGTTTCTAAGAAGCTGTTAATTTCACATTTTTTATAAATCAGCCAATGTAAAGCGCATCTTTTGCGTATTCGCTATTGATATCAAATAATTGTTTTCGGTGTTTTTCTTCTTGTACAGGATGTGACTGGGATCGTACTAGAAAAACAATTTTTTGACCAAAAATTTCACAATTCTGAACAATATTAGAAAGATTCATTTTTGTTGAGTTATGTTTTTCAAAATTTTTTCGATAACTCGAATATACCAGGTGTTTGTAAAATATAGGGAAAACATACTACCACATATTCCGAGGGCCACAATATGATGATCTGTTACTAAATTAAGTTTGAAATTTTATAGTTTCCGAGATACGGAGTGTTAAAATTACAAATTTATCTTAAATTTTTCTCAATAACTCCATAAAAGTTGTAGCAAATATATCAAACTTGGTACAGAGTAATTTTGTAGCACCAGAAATGTCCGCAGATTTGCTGTCAATGTAAAAAACGCCACCTCCAGTATTTCACATGGATTTAAATCGTCATAACTGTTTTGTGACTGTACATCCAGTGTAGAGTCTCTAAAAAATCTGGACAAAATGCCACCAAATCAATACACCAGTGTACAAAATATTTATGACGATTTAAATGCATGTAAAGTACTGTAGGTGGTGCCCTCTACATTTGACAGCAAATTCGAGGTCATATTTCAATTTCTCGTGCCAGGAATCTCACCAGTATCAAGTTTTATGCATTTACTACAATTTATAATAAAGTTATTCAGAAAACACTAAAAATAGGAATTCTTTGAAATTGTGCAGAATTCCGCTAAATCCCTTGGAATTCTCTATTTTGCGAAATCTTGTTACCATTTTGATCCCAGTGGTTACCCCCCTTTATATAATCATAGCGACAATTTGTAAGATGACATAAAATGCACAAATTGTAAGAATACGTACGTGATTTCATGTCTTTGTAATTTTACCTTTTATTTATTTAATGAAGTAAAGTTATTGATTCCTAATGTATTGAAACTAATGTATTTTCAATTAATTTTAATCATAGAATCCCCTGTAAAATTTAGCAAATTTATAAGATATACTTAGTTTTCAAATTAACATTCAAGATTAAATATAATTTAATTTAATCAAGATTTAAAATGTTGTTCGTCACCCTTTTGTAGAAGGCAAGCGTAACTAAATACGGCAGGGGTAAGTTCTAGGAAGGTAACAGCTGCTATATTGCCCCTCATGTTTCTACTTAAATACCATTATATTATAAATAGGGAGTTATGCTTCTATATTCATTCCATTATGTTAATTCAGAAGATACACCTAGTTGAAAAATTTCATCAATTTAAGTTATTTCATTACTTGCTATAATTGATGTGATTTTATACTAGACTTAAACGTATCCGGCAGCAAGCCTTGTAGATTACATGGCTGCAGGTAAATCATATGTAAGTAGGCATGCAATTAAAAATGCTAAACTTAAGTGGTTTAGTTCAAAGAAAGGTCAAAAATAATGTTCTCATATGTTGTGATTGCATTTATGATATGCAAAATAAATATAGACAGGTACACCTTGCTTTGATGTACAGGGTAATATATATATTTAGGTACTAATATTATAACTGAAAAAATATATTAACAATTCACGAACTATTAGTGTCTATTTTACATTTCATTAGTGTTTCTTACGATGCAATTAAATATATTAGTAGTTATTCAAGCAATCGTTGTTAGTCTATTCAGATATCATATGGTTAGTCTGAAAGCACACATAGTGATTCAATGACATGCTAATGAACAATTCCATAGACAAAGCTGTATTAAATAATTTTGTAAAATAAATATTAATGTAAACTAAATTTACTACAAAAAAGTCATACTTGGTTTAATGAAAACAATCAATAACATACAGTACTCGAGTTCACTTTTGAAACTACGGGAACTTGAAAATTCAACCACAATAGATGAGATCTGATTATTCCTGCATTTTTAAGATTGCTTCTTCAGGTGGCCTAAAGGACATCGTATCGTTTAAATAGCATATTTTCTAATAAATACAAGTCATTTTAGACATTTAAGAACTGAATAATATAGAGTTTAAAAATAACAGGAATGTTATATCATGCCACAAATAAAATGAATATACAACGTAAGAAAGGGGTCTAACCAACAAATTTTTAGGTAGAGAAATCTTTTAAAATATATATTTTTTAAATTCAACTGTAAATATTGTTATAACATAAACTTACCCAACTAACATTTAAGCCTAATAGACTACTACACAAGAAAAATAATTCTAAATTGATCAAGATTTACTACTTTCTTCCATAAAAATAGTCTTCAAAGTTACAAAATCTTATAATACCAAAATTTTAGTCAAAAATTTGTTAATTAAGAGTAATATAATGACTTCTAAGTAAAATGAAATATATGTCAATTTATACAGTTCGAAATTACATATTGTTCTTTGTTTTCAAATACTAACATTCCAATAACGTGTAAGACGAAGCTATAATTTACCTAATTTCGCCTTGAAATCTGTCTTCAATATCCAAGGATTTTTTAAATTATTATTATTATTGGTAAATATTTACATATTTATTACGAAATTGTAAAACTTATTTTTTCTTCAACTAGTAGTGAAAAATAAGGTAATAACTAGTTATTTTGCCCTATTAAATCCTTCAATTGGTTAAGTTCTATTTTTATTACAATATCAACCTATTTTCAACTTTGTTGATAATTTCTAAAGAATATTTAACCATTTCAATTAACCTAATAGAAATATTGTTCTATATTATGGTATAAATTTACTTGTTAATAATACTTCGACGTAATTGTGTTTTATAAAGGTTTTTTAGGAAACAAGCTTCTTGTTATATGTATTCCGACAGATCTTCAAGTAATAGCGCGTAGAAATTGTTTTGGCGATCTGCAGTGAAAACCAAGCCCTACACAATATTACAAAGTTGTAAAAACGAATTTAAGCCAACACTGCATATTATGTAAATCAATCTAATGATAATATATCGATAAACACTTCATATATAAGTATTCTTATAAATATTATCGTGTCAGATGAATTCAGTAGTGCACGTGAATTGAAATTCGAATTGAATTCCGTTCGAAAATATTTATTTTGTTATTGTTATTACGCATACATAATATTGTTGGCTTTAATTTGAATATTCAATCACAAATAACTCCAAGAGTAGAATTTTATATGTAGGTACCTAGTAATATTTTAATTGGTAATAAATTACCATAAAATATCTTAATTTGGAGAAAATCTCAACCACAAAGTTAATATTTTCCTCTGACGTCAACATTGGCATAGGCAACTTGCCCTATAGGTTAAAATTTACAGAAAAATTGACTTCAAAGGTGATTTTATTTGAGCGGCCATGTTGTAATAAACACTAAATGTTTTTTCTATTATTTCTAATTGATTACTCATTAAAATTATGTTAATACAGATAATATTAGTTAATAAATTTATGACGAAAGATTATTAAACACATTTTATCACGAAGTACATTCATTTTTTATTTTAGGTTATTTTTCAGTATAGTAATATTATTAGAAAGCAATAGTAAAAATGTATATTTATAAGGAAAGTTTGATCATGACATTATACGAAAAAATTTCCTGGGTTGTACAATTTGATGAATGGAAATCAAAAATACAGACTTTATTATATTAAAATCTAAATATTTATAAATATACTAACTCCTACTATACTTGTAGTTTAGTAGCCTGACTTATAGTCTTTCTTTTTCTTCCTATTCCTGTTCGCTATTAGAATGTATAAAATCAAACATATATTGTTATCTCTCTCTGGCAAAAGTATGTCATATAAAGGGCATAATTAGGGTATATTTTGGTAATAATGCCTTTTATATTTTGAAATTTTAACATAAAATTGGTCCGTATTTCTTTTAGGTATTTTTATTTATCTTATTGGAATAAAATTCTTGCCGACCAATTATTAACTTCGATATTACTTTAGTTTTTTCCCTACATAAGGAAAAAGGCCAACGAATATAGGTAAACTTACCTTATACGGAATTGGTCATGAAAAGCTTTTGACCAATTCAGAGGTCAAGTTAACGTAATTTTAACTTTAATTGTTTGTTGGGTACACAGCTCTGCATAGAAGATTGTTCACTGTTGTTTATAAGTATGTGAAAATAATTGTTAAAATGTAAGATTAAAATAGAAGTGA
Organism: Monochamus alternatus; assembly: GCA_037114965.1. NCBI lineage: Eukaryota > Metazoa > Arthropoda > Insecta > Coleoptera > Cerambycidae > Monochamus > Monochamus alternatus. Next base: position 66,033,086 of record CM073431.1, on the reverse strand, counting down.
TGTATGTGGCATTTTAAAAGTTATTATTATTTGAAGAGAATGTGGATAGTGGATAAACAAAACATCAATAATTTTATTTTTGATATTACTTTTGCTTTACATATTTTATTTTTTGAGATTTCTGTACCTAAAAAACACCACAAATTCGATGATTTTACGGCGAGATATACGGCTACCTTAAACACTGAATTTTATAGAATGCTTTCATTAAACCAGTTATGACTTTTTTGTAGTAAATATAGCTAGATTTATTTTTACTTTAGATAATTATCGAAGACAACTTTATCCATGGAATTGTTCATTTGCATACCCAGATATTTGGTGCCAGAGAACATACATATGACTGTATTGATAGGAATTGTAGGAAGGTTGGTTTGTATTAACTTACATACATTTACAATACATTAAAACAAATGCTAAAAATCAGAAATACACTGCACATGGGTGGATACTGTGGGTGTAATTCAACGCTGGTTGAGGCTTCAGTAGTTAGAGTAGTTATTTTCGTACAATATTGTTAATACCTAATAAAAAATGTATATAAAGAATCCTTTGTTATTATTTGATAAACAAACTTTATATGTTT